>CP141133.1:73083496-78546334 GCA_035236585.1 Warburgia ugandensis | reverse complement strand
ACAGACCACGAGACCACAGACCACAGACCACAGACACCAAGACCACAGACCACAGACCACAGACCCCCCAGACCACCACAGACCACAGAACCACAGACCTAGACCACAGACCACCAGACCCTGTACCTGGACCACAGACCACAAAGACCACGGACCTGGACCCACGGACCACAGACCACAGACCCAGACACAGACCCCAGACCTGGACCACAGACCCTAACCACAGACCTAACCTGGACCACAGACCACAGACCACAGACCACAGGACCACGAACCCTGAACCACAGACCACAGTTCCTGGACCACAGACCACAGACCACAGACCACAGACCACGAGGACCACTAACCACAGACCACAGACCACAGACCACCAGACCACTGAACCACAGACCTAACCCTAACCTGACACACAGACCACAGACCACGGACCACAGAACCACACAGACCACAGACCACAGACCACAGACCACAGACCACAGTTCCCCGGACCACGGACCACAGACCACTGACCCACAGACCACAGACCACAGTTCCCTGGACCACGAGACCACAGACCACAGACACTGAACCACAGACCACGAGACCCTGGACCACTGGACCACAGACCACAGACCACAGACCCTGGCCAGACCACTAACCTACAGACCACTGACCGGACCACAGACCACAGACCGGACCACAGACCACTGAACCCCTAACCACAGACCACGGACGGACCACTGAACCACAGACCACAGACCCTGAACCCACAGACCACAGACCTGAACCCTGGCCGGACCACAGACCACAGACCACAGACCACAGACCCTGGACCACAGACCACTGGACCACAGACCTAACCCTGAGACCACAGACCGGACACGGACCGGAACCACAAGACCACGGGAACCCTAACCACAGACCACAGACAAGAACCACTGAACCGAGACCACAGACCACAGACCACAGACCACTGAACCCCAGACCACAGACCGGACCCCCGGACCACAGACCACTGACCCACAGACCACGAGACCACAGACCACAGACACTGAACCACTGAACCACGAGACACTGAGACACAGACCCCCAACCTGAACCACACAGACCCTGAACCACAGACCACCGAGACCACAGACCAGACCCTGAACCACCGAGACCACAGACAGACCACGAGACCACAGACCACAGACCACAGAGACCACAGACCACAGACCCAGACCACAGACCCTAACCCCGAGAGACCCCAGACCACAGACCACAGACCACAACCACAGACCACGAACCACAGACCCTGAACTAGAACCACAGACCACAGACCACAGACCACAGACCACAGACCACGAGACCACAGACCACAGACCACTGAACCACAGACCACCAGACCACAGACCACCCCGAGACCACAGAACCCACAGACCACAGAACCACAGACCACAGACCACAGACCCTAGACCACACAGACCACAGACCACTGAACCACAGACCACAGAACCACAGACCACAGACCCTAGACCACAGACCACAGACCACAGAACCACCAGACCACAGAACCCTGAACCTGAACCACAGACCCTGAACCACAGACCACAGACCCTGAACCACGAACCACAGACCACAGACCACAGACCACAGACCACTGAGACCACAGACCACAGAACCACAGACCACAGACCACAGACCCTAACCACAGACCACAGAACCACTGAACCACAGACCACTGAACCACAGACCACAGACCACAGACCACAGACCACAGAACCCTAACCTGAACCACAGAACCACAGACCACGAACCACAGACACTGAACCACAGAACCTAACCACAGACCACAGAACCACGAACCCTAGACGACCACACAGACCACAGAACCCCAGACCACAGACCCTGAACCACAGACCACAGACCACAGACCACAGACCACAGACCCCAGACCCAAGACCTGAACCCAGACAGACCACTGAACCACAGACCCACGAAGACCACAGACCACAGAACCACAGACCACAGACCACAGACCACAGAACCACAGACACACTGAACCACAGAACCACCAGACCACCAGACCACTGAACCACGACCAGACCACAGACCCTGAACCACAGACCACAGACCACAGACCACAGACCACAGACCACAGACCACTGGCAGACCAGACCACACTGAGACCACAGACCACAGACCACTGAACCCTGAACCCTAACCACAGACCACTGAACCCCAGACCACAGACCACTGAACCACTGACCGAGACCACAGACCACAGACCACAGACCACAGACCACAGACCAGACCACTGAACCACAGACCACAGACCACACAGACCACAGACCCTAAACCTGCCCTAACCACAGACCACAGACCACAGACCACTAGGAGACCACAGACCACAGACCACAGACCCTAACCACAGACCACAGACCACAGACCACAGACCACAGACCACTAACAGACCACAGACCACAGACCCTGAACCACAGACCACAGACCACAGACCACTGAACCACAGACCACAGACCACAGACCACAGACACACAGACCACTGAACCACAGACCACAGACCTACAGACCACTGAGACCACTGAACCACAGACCACAAGACCACAGACCACAGACCACTGAACCACAGACCACAGACCACAGACCACTGAGACCACAGACCACAGACCACAGACCACTGAACCACAGACCACAGACCACAGACCCACAGAGACCACAGACCACAGACCACAGACCCTGAACCCCAGAACCACAGACCACTAACCACAGACCACAGACCACAAGACCCTGACCACTGAACCACAGACCACTGAACCACAGACCACAGACCACAGACCCCAGACCACAGACCACAGACCACAGACCCTAACCACAGAACCACAGACCACATGAACCACAGACCTGAGACCACTGAACCCTGAACCACTGAGACCACAGACCTAACCCCAGACCCACTGAACCACAGAACCACAGACCCCCGAGACCACAGACCACAGACCCTAACCCTGAACCACAGACCACAGACCACAGAACCACAGACCCTGAACCACAGACCACAGACCACAGACCACAGACCACAGACCACAGACCACGAGACCACAGACCCTGAACCACCAGACCCCAGACCACTGAACCCAGACCACTGAACCCACAGACCACACAGACCCTGAACCACAGACCACCACAGACCCTGAACCACAGACCACAGACCCTAGACCACAGACCACTGAACCACAGACCACAGACCACAGAACCCTGAACCACAGACCACAGACCCCTGAACCACAGACCACAGACCACAGAACCACAGACCACAGACCTAACCACAGACCACAGACCAACCTGAACCACAGAACCACAGACCACAGACCCTGAACCACGAACCACAGACCACAGACCCTAACCCCTAACCCCAGACCACAGACCCCTAGACCACAGACCACTGAACCACAGACCACAGACCCTAACCACGAACCCTGAACCTAGAACCCTGAACCACTGAACCACTGAACCCTGAACCACTGAACCACAGACCACAGACCCCTAACCTGAACCACAGACCCTAACCACAGACCACGAGACCCTGAACCACAGACCACAGACCACTGAACCACAGACCACCGAGACCACAGACCACTGGACCACAGACCACAGACCACCAGACCACAGACCACAGACCACAGACCACGAACCACAGACCACAGACCCTAGACCCCAGACCACAGACCTGAACCTGAACCACAGACCACAGACCACAGACCACTGAGACCCTAGACCACTGAACCACAGACCACGGACCACAGACCCTAATGAACCACAGAACCACAGACCACAGACCGGACCTAGACCACAGACCCTAGACCCTGAACCACAGACCACAGACCCTGAGACCACGGACCACAGACCACAGACCACGGACCCTAACCTGAACCAGACCACAGACCACTGAACCACAGACCACTGAGAACCACAGAACCACGAGACCACGAGACCACTGAACCACCCTGACCACAGACCACGAGAACCACAGACCACAGAACCACAGAACCACTGACCCTGAACCACAGACCCCAGACCCCTGACCACAGACCACAGACCACAGACCACTAGACCACTGAGACCACAGACCTGACCACAGACCCCAGACCACAGACCACAGACCACTGAACCACAGACCACAGAACCACGAGACCACTGAGAACCACTGAACCACGAGACCACAGACCCTGAACCCACAGACCACAGACCACAGAACCACAGACCACAGACCACAGAACCCTGAACCACAGACCACAGACCACAGACCACTGGAACCACAGACCACAGAACCACAGACCACAACCACAGACCACAGACCCTGAACCACAGACCACAGACCACAGACCACAGACCACAGACCACAGACCACAGACCCACAGACAGACCCTGAACCACTGAACCACAGACCTAACCTACAGACCACAGACCACACATGAACCACAGACCCCAGACCACTGAACCACAGACCACAGACCGAACCCTAGAACCACAGACCACAGGAACCACAGAACCCCTAATACAGACCCCAGACCCTGAACCACACAGACCCACAGACCACAGACCACTGAACCACAGACCACTGAACCACAGACCTGAACTGAACCACAGACCACAGACACGAGACCACTGAACCACAGACCCTAACCCTAGACCACAGACCACAGACCACTAACCTGAACCTGAACCCTAACCACTGAACCACTGAACCACAGACCACAGACCACAGACCACAGACCACCAGACCACACAGACCACTGAGACCACAGACCACAGACCACTGAACCACAGACCACGAGACCTGAACCACGAGACCACAGAACCACAGACCCTAGACCACAGACCACAGACCACAGAACCACAGAACCACTGAACCACAGACCACAGACCACAGACCCTGAACCACAGACCACAGACCACAGACCACAGACACTGAACCACAGACCACAGACCACACAACCACAGACCACAGACCACAGAACCACAGACCCTGAACCACAGGACCACAGACCACAGACCACAGACCACAGACCTGACAGACCTAACCACAGACCACGGACCACTGAACCACCACTGAACCACAGACCACAGACCACAGACCTGAACGAGACCACAGACCCTGAACCACAGACAGACCACAGACCACAGACCACAGACCACTGAACCACAGACCACAGAACCACAGACCACAGACCTACAGACCACAGACCACGGACCACAGGACCACGGACCACAGACCCTAACCACAGACCACAGACCACGAGACCACAGACCACAGACCACAGACCACAGACCACAGACCACAGACCACTGACCCTAGACCACAGACCACTGAGACCACAGACCACAGACCCTGAACCACAGACCACAGACCTAACCCCCAGACCACAGACCACAGAACCCTGAACCACAGACCACAGACCCTAACCACAGACCACAGACCACAGACACCACAGACCACTGAACCACAGACCACTGAACCCTGAACCACAGACCACAGAACCACAGACCACAGACCACAGACCCTAACCTGAACCACAGACCCTGAATACAGACCACAGAACCATGAACCACAGACCACAGACCACAGACCACAGACCCTATTACAGACCACAGACCACAGACCACTAGACCACAGACCACAGACCCTGAACCACAGACCACAGACCCTGGACCACAAGACCACAGACCACAGACCCTAACCACTGAACCACAGACCACAGACCACAGACCACAGACCACAGACCACTGACCACAGACCACAGACCACTGAACCCTGAACCACAGACCACAGACCACAGACCACAGACCACAGACCACACAGACCACAGACCACAGACCACAGACCACAGACCACAGACCACAGACCACAGACCTAACCACAGACCACAGACCCTAACCACAGACCACAGACCACAGACCACAGATCTGAACCACAGACCACAGACCACAGACCACAGACCACAGACCACAGACCACAGACCTAACCACAGACCACAGACCACGGACCACAGACCACTGAACCACAGACCACAGACCACAGACCACAGACCACAGACCACAGACCACAGACCCTGAACCACAGACCACAGACCCTGAACCACAGACCACAGACCACAGACCACAGACCACAGACCACAGACCACAGAACCACAGACCCTAACCACAGACCACAGACCACAGACCACAGACCCACAGACCCTGAACCACAGACCACTGAACCACAGACCACAGACCACGGACCCTGAACCACAGACCACAGACCACAGACCACAGACCACAGACCACAGACCACCGAACCACAGACCACAGACCACAGACCACCAGACCACTGAACCACAGACCCTAACCTGAACCACAGACCACAGACCACAGACCACAGACCACTGAACCACAGACCACAGACCACAGACCACAGACCACAGACCACAGACCCTGAACCACAGACCACAGACCACAGACCACAGACCACTGAACCACAGACCACAGACCACTGAACCACAGACCACAGACCACAGACCACAGACCCAGACCACAGACCACAGACCACAGACCACAGACCACGAGACCACAGACCACAGACCCTGAACCACAGACCACAGACCACAGACCACAGACCACTGACCACAGACCACCAGACCACAGACCACAAGACCCTGAACCACAGACCACAGACCCTGAACCACAGACCACAGACCACAGACCACAGACCACTAACCACAGACCACAGACCCTGAACCACAGACCACAGACCACAGACCACAGACCACAGACCACAGAACCCTGAACCACAGACCACAGACCACAGACCACGGACCTGACCACAGACCACAGACCACAGACCACAGACCACACAGACCACAGACCACAGACCCCAACCACAGACCACAGACCACAGACCACAGACCACAGACCACAGACCCTGAACCACAGACCACAGACCACAGACCACTGAACCACAGACCACAGACCACAGACCACAGACCACAGACCACTGAACCACAGACCACAGACCACAGACCACAGACCACAGACCACAGACCACAGACCACTGACCTAACCCTGAACCACTGCAGACCACAGACCACAGACCACAGACCACAGACCACAGACCACAGACCACTGAACCACAGACCACAGACCACAGACCCTGAACCACAGACCACAGACCACAGAACCCAGACCACAGACCACAGACCCTGAACCACAGACCACAGACCACAGACCACAGACCACAGACAAGACCCTGAACCACAGACCACAGACCACAGACCACAGACCACAGACCACAGACCACTGAACCACAGACCACAGACCACAGACCACAGACCTGAACCACAGACCACAGACCACTGAACCACAGACCACAGACCACAGACCACTGAACCACAGACCTGAACCACAGACCACTGAACCACAGACCACAGACCACAGACCACAGACCACAGACCACAGACCCTGAACCACAGACCACAGACCACAGACCCTGAACCACAGACCACAGACCACAGACCACAGACCACAGACCACAGACCACAGACCACTGAACCACAGACCCTAACCACAGACCCTGAACCACAGACCACAGACCCCTGAACCACAGACCACAGACCACAGACCACGGACCCTGAACCCTAGACCACAGACCACAGACCACTGACCACAGACCACAGACCACAGACCACAGACCACAGACCCTAACCACAGACCACAGACCACAGACCACAGACCACTGACCACAGACCACAGACCACAGACCACAGACCACTGAACCACAGGACCCTGGACCTGAACCACAGACCACAGACCACAGACCACCGAGACCACAGACCCTAACCCTGAACCACAGACCACAGACCCTGAACCACAGACCACAGACCACAGACCACAGACCACAGACCACAGACCACAGACCACAGACCACTGAACCACAGACCACAGACCACAGACCACAGACCTGACCACAGACCACAGACCACTGAACCACAGACCACAGACCACTGAACCACAGACCACAGACCACAGACCACAGACCACAGACCACAGACCACAGACCACTGAACCACAGACCACAGACCACAGAACCACTGAACCCTGAACCCACAGACCACAGACCCCTAACCCTGAACCACAGACCTGAACCACAGACCACAGACCACTGAACCACAGACCCTGAACCAGACAGACCCCAGACCACAGACCACAGACCACAGACCACAGACCACAGACCACAGACCACAGACCACAGACCCTAGACCACAGACCACAGACCACTGAACCACAGACCACAGACCACAGACCCTAACCACAGACCACAGAACCACAGACCACAGACCACAGACCACAGACCACTGAACCACAGACCACAGACCACGGACCACAGACCACAGACCCGAACCCACAGACCACAGACCACAGACCACAGACCACAGACCCCAGACCACAGACCACAGACCACAGACCACAGACCACCTGAACCACAGAACAGGACCACAGACCTGAACCACAGACCCCTGAGACCACAGACCACAGACCTGAACCACAGACCACAGACCACAGACCCTAACCCCAGACCACAGACCACAGACCACTGAACCACAGACCACAGACCCTAACCACAGACCACTGAACCACAGACCACAGACCACAGACCACAGACCACAGACCACAGACACTGAACCACAGACCACAGACCACAGAACCACAGACCACAGACCACAGACCACAGACCACAGAACCACTGAACCACAGACCACTAGACCACAGACCAGACCCTGAACCACAGACCCGAACCACAGACCACAGACCACTGAACCACAGACCACAGACCACAGACCACAGACCCTGAACCACAGACCACAGACCACAGACCGAACCACAGACCACAGACCACAGACCACAGACCCTGAACCACTGAACCACAGACCACAGACCACAGACCACAGACCACAGAACCACAGAACCACAGACCACAGACCCACAGACCACAGACCCTGAACCACAGACCACAGACCACAGACCCTGAACCACAGACCACAGACCACAGACCACAGACCACAGACCACAGACCCCAGACCACAGAACCACAGACCCTAACCACAGACCACAGACCACAGACCACAGACCACAGACCACAGACCACAGACCCTGAACCACAGACCACAGACCACAGACCACAGACCACAGACCACAGACCACAGACCACAGACCACAGACCACAGACCACAGACCACTGAACCACAGACCACAGACCACAGACCACAGACCACAGACCACAGACACAGACCCTGAACCACAGACCACAGACCACAGACCACTGAACCACAGACCACAGACCACAGACCACAGACCACAGACCACAGACCACAGACCACAGACCACAGACCACAGACCACAGACCACAGACCACTGAACCACAGACCACAGACCACGAGACCACAGACCACAGACCACAGACCCTGAACCACAGACCACAGACCACTGAACCACAGACCACAGACCACAGACCTGAACCACAGACCACAGACCCTGAGACCACAGACCACAGACCACTGACCACAGACCACAGACCCTGAACCACAGACCACAGACCACAGACCCTAACCACTGAACCACAGACCACAGACCACAGACCACAGACCACAGACCACAGACAGACCACCAGACCACAGACCACAGACCACAGACCCAGAACCACAGACCACAGACCACAGACCCTGAACCACAGACCACAGACCACAGACCACGAGACCCTAGACCACAGACCACAGACCACAGACCACTGAACCACAGACCACAGACCACAGACCACTGAACCACAGACCACAGACCACAGACCACAGACCACAGACCACAGACCACAGAACCACAGACCACAGACCACAGACCTGAACCACAGACCACAGACCACAGACCACAGACCACAGACCACAGACCACAGACCACAGACCACAGACCACAGACCACAGACCACAGACCACTGAACCACAGACCACACAGACCACAGACCACAGACCACAGACCACAGACCACGAACCACTGAACCACAGACCACAGACCACAGACCACAGACCACAGACCACAGACCACGAGACCACAGACCACAGACCACTGAACCACAGACCACAGAACCACAGACCACAGACCACAGACCACAGACCACTGAACCACAGACCACAGACCACAGACCACAGACCACAGACCACAGACCACAGACCACAGACCACAGACCACTGAACCCTGAACCACAGACCACAGACCACAGACCACTGAACCACAGACCACAGACCACAGACCACAGACCCTGAACCACAGACCACAGACCACAGACCACAGACCACAGACCCTGAACCACAGACCACAGAACCACAGACCACAGAACCACAGACCACAGACCACAGACCCCTAACCACAGACCACAGACCACAGACCACAGAACCACAGACCACAGACCACAGACCACAGACCACAGACCACAGACCACTGAACCACAGACCCTAACCACAGACCACAGACCACAGACCACAGAACCCTGAACCACAGACCACAGACCACAGAACCACAGACCACAGACCACAGACCACAGACCACTGAACCACAGACCACAGACCACAGAACCACAGACCACAGACCCTAACCACAGACCACAGACCACAGACCACAGACCACAGACCACTGAACCACAGACCACAGACCTGAACCACAGACCGAACCACAGACCACAGACCACAGACCCTAGACCACTGAACCACAGACCACAGACCACAGACCCTACAGACCACAGACCACAGACCACAGACCACAGACCACAGACCACAGACCCTGAACCACAGACCACAGACCACAGACCACAGACCCTAACCTGAGACCACTGAACCACAGACCACAGACACAGACCACAGACCACAGACCACAGACCACAGACCACTGAACCACAGACCACAGACCACAGACCACAGACCACAGACCACAGAACCACAGACCACAGACCACAGACCACAGACCACAGACCACAGAACCCTGAACCACAGACCACAGACCACAGACCACAGACCACAGAACCACTGAACCACAGACCACTGAACCCTGAACCACAGACCACAGACCACAGAACCACAGACCACAGACCACAGACCACAGACCACAGACCCTGAACCACAGACCACTGAACCACAGAACCACAGACCACAGACCACAGACCACTGAACCACAGACCACAGACCACAGACCACAGACCACAGAACCACAGACCCTAGACCACAGACCTGAACCACAGACCACTGAACCACAGACCACAGACCACAGACCACAGACCCTGAACCACAGACCCACAGACCACAGACCACCAGACCACAGACCACAGACCACTAACCCAGACCACAGACCACAGACCTGAACCACAGACCACTGAACCACAGACCACAGACCACAGACCACTGAACCACAGACCACAGACCACAGACCCTAGACACTGAACCCCTAGACCACAGAACCACTGAACCTAACCACAGACCACAGACCACAGACCCTAGACCACAGACCACAGACCACAGACCACTGAACCACAGACCACAGAACCCTGAACCACAGACCACCAGACCACTGAGACCACAGACCACAGACCACAGACCACAGACCACTGAACCACAGACCCCAGAACCACAGACCCTGAACCACAGACCACAGACCACAGACCACAGACCCTAACCACGAGACCACAGACCACAGACCACAGACCACAGACCACTGAACCACAGACCCCAGACCACAGACCACAGACCCTGAACCTGAACCACAGACCACAGACCACAGAACCACAGAACCACTGAACCACAGACCACAGACCACGAGACCACAGACCACAGACCACAGACCACAGACCCTGAACCACAGACCACAGAACCACAGACCACAGACCACAGACCACAGACCACAGACCACAGACCCTGAACCACAGACCCCTGAACCACAGACCACAGACCACACAACCACTGAACCACAGACCACAGACCACAGACCACACAGACCACAGACCACAGACCCTAACCACAGACCACAGACCACAGACCACTGAACCACAGAACCACAGACCACAGACCACAGACCACGAACCACAGACCACGAACCTGAGACCACAGACCCTAGACCACAGACCACTGAACCACAGACCACAGACCACAGACCACAGACCACAGACCACAGAACCACAGACCACTGAACCTAACCACAGACCACAGACCACTGAACCACTGAACCACAGACCACAGAACCACAGACCACAGACCACTGAACCACAGAACCACAGACCACAGACCACAGACCACAGACCACAGACCACAGACCACAGACCACAGACCACAGACCCTGAACCACAGACCACAGACCACAGACCACAGACCACTGAGACCACAGACCACAGACCACAGACCACAGACCACAGACCCTGAACCACAGACCACAGACCACAGACCACAGACCACAGACCACAGACCCTGAACCACAGACCACTGAACCACAGACCCTGAACCACAGACCACAGACCACAGACCACAGACCTAGACCACAGACCACAGACCACAGAACCACAGACCACAGACCACAGACCACACAGACCACAGACCACAGACCACAGAACCACAGACCACTGAACCACAGAACCACACAGACCACACACAGACCACAGACCACTGAACCACAGACCACAGACCACACAGACCACAGACCACAGACCCTGAACCACAGACCACAGACCACAGACCACACAGACCACAGAACCCTGAACCCTGAGACCACAGACCACAGACCACAGACCACAGACCACAGACCACAGACCCTAACCACAGACCACTGAACCACAGACCACAGACCACTGAACCACAGACCACAGACCACAGACCACAGACCACAGACCACAGACCACAGACCACAGACCACTGAACCACAGACCACAGACCACAGACCACAGACCACAGACCACAGACCACAGAACCACAGAACCACAGACCACAGACCACAGACCACTGAACCACAGACCACAGACCACAGACCACAGACCACTGACCACAGACCACAGACCTGAACCACAGACCACAGACCACTGAACCACAGACCCTGAACCACAGACCACGAACCACGAGACCACAGACCACAGAACCACAGACCCTAACCTGAACCACAGACCACAGACCACAAGACCACAGACCACTGAACCACAGACCACAGACCCTAACCACAGACCACAGACCACAGACCACAGACCACAGACCACAGACCACAGACCACAGACCACAGACCACAGACCCTGAACCACAGACCACAGACCACTGAACCACAGACCACAGACCTGAACCACAGACCACAGACCACAGACCACAGACCCAGAACCACAGACCCCAGACCACAGACCACAGACCACAGAACCACAGACCACAGACCACAGACCACAGACCCTAACCCTGAACCACAGACCACAGACCACAGACCACAGACCACAGACCACAGACCACTGAACCACAGACCACAGACCACAGACCACAGACCACAGACCACAGACCACAGACCTGACCACAGAACCACAGACCCTGAACCACAGACCACAGACCACAGACCACAGACCACTGAACCACAGACCACTGAACCACAGACCACAGAACCACAGACCACAGAACCACAGACCACAGACCACAGACCACAGACCACTGAACCACTGAACCACAGACCACAGACCACAGACCACAGACCACAGACCACAGACCACAGACCACTGAACCACAGACCACAGACCCTAACCACAGACCACAGACCACAGACCACTGAACCACAGACCACAGACCACAGACCACAGACCACAGACCGACCACAGACCACAGACCACTAACCACAGACCACAGACCACAGACCACTGAACCACAGACCACAGACCACAGACCACAGACCACAGACCACTGAACCACAGACCACTGAACCACAGACCACAGACCCAGACCACTGAACCACAGACCACAGACCCTGAACCACAGAACCACAGACCCTAACCACAGACCACAGACCACTGAACCACAGACCACAGACCACAGACCACAGAACCACAGACCACAGACCACTGAACCACAGACCACAGACCACAGACCACTGAACCCTGAACCACAGACCACAGACCACAGACCCTAACCACAGACCACAGACCACAGAACCACAGACCACAGACCACAGACCACAGACCACAGACCACAGACCACAGACCACAGACCACAGACCACAGAACCCTGAACCACAGAACCACAGACCACCAGAACCACAGACCACAGACCCTGAACCACAGAACCACAGACCACAGACCACAGACCACAGACCACTGAGACCACAGACCACAGACCACAGACCCTAACTCCCCAGACCACAGACCACAGAACCACAGACCACAGACCCTAGACCACAGACCCTAACCACAGACCACAGACCCTAACCACAGACCACAGACCACAGACCACAGACCACAGACCACAGACCCTGAACCACAGACCACAGACCACAGACCACAGACCACAGACCACAGACCACAGACCACAGAACCACAGACCACAGACCCTGAACCACAGACCACTGAACCACTGAACCACAGACCACAGACCACGAACCACAGACCACAGACCACAGACCACAGACCACAGACCACAGACCACAGACCACAGACCACTGAACCACAGACCACAGACCACAGACCCTGAACCACAGACCCTGAACCACAGACCACAGACCACAGACCACAGACCACAGACCACTGAACCACAGACCACAGACCACTGAACCACAGACCACAGACCACGAGACCACAGACCACAGACCACAGACCACAGACCCTGAACCACAGACCACAGACCACAGACCCACAGACCACAGACCACAGACCTGAACCACAGACCACAGACCACAGACCACAGACCACAGACCCCTAGACCACAGACCACAGACCACTGAACCACAGACCACTGAACCACAGACCACAGACCACAGACCACAGACCACAGACCACAGACCCTAACCCTTTGAACCACAGAACCCAGACCACAGACCACAGAACCACAGACCACAGACCACAGACCACAGACCACAGACCACTGAACCACAGACCACAGACCACAGACCACAGACCACAGACCCTGAACCACAGACCACAGACCACAGACCACAGACCACAGACCCACAGACCACAGACCACAGACCACAGACCACAGACCCTGAACCACAGACCACAGACCACAGACCACTGAACCACAGACCACTGAACCACTGAACCACACAGACCACAGACCACAGACCACTGAACCACAGACCACAGACCACAGACCACAGACCACAGACCCTGAACCACAGACCACAGACCACAGACCACAGACCACAGACCACAGACCACTGAACCACAGACCACAGACCACAGACCACAGACCACAGACCACTGAACCACAGACCACAGACCACAGACCACAGACCACAGACCCCAGACCACAGACCACAGACCCTAGACCACAGACCACAGACCACAGACCACTGAACCACAGACCACAGACCACAGACCACAGACCCTGAACCACAGACCACAGACCACAGACCACAGACCACAGACCACAGACCACAGACCACAGACCACAGACCACAGACCACAGACCACAGACCCTAACCTGAACCACAGACCACAGACCACAGACCACAGACCACTGAACCACAGACCACAGACCCTAACCACAGACCACAGACCACAGACCACAGACCACAGACCACAGACCACAGACCACAGACCACAGACCACAGACCACAGACCACAGACCCTGAACCACAGACCACAGAACCACAGACCACAGACCACAGACCACAGACCACAGACCACAGACCACTGAACCACAGACCACAGACCACAGACCACAGACCACAGACCACAGACCACAGACCACAGACCACAGACCACAGAACCACAGACCACAGACCCCTTTGAACCACAGACCACAGACCACAGACCACAGACCACAGACCACAGACCACTGAACCACAGACCACAGACCACAGACCACAGACCACAGACCACAGACCACCCTGAACCACAGACCACAGACCACAGACCACAGACCACAGACACTGAACCTGAACCCTGAACCACAGACCACAGACCACACCCTAGACCACAGACCACTGAACCACAGACCACAGACCACAGACCACAGACCACAGACCACAGACCACAGACCACAGACCACAGACCCTAACCACAGACCACTGAACCCTAACCACAGACCACAGAACCACAGACCACAGACCACTGAACCACAGACCACAGACCACAGACCACAGACCACTGAACCAGACCACAGACCACAGACCCTGAACCACAGACCACAGACCACAGACCACAGACCACAGACCACAGACCACAGACCACAGACCACAGACCACAGACCACAGACCACAGACCACAGACCACAGACCACTGAACCCTGAACCACAGACCCTAGACCACAGACCACAGACCCTAACCACAGACCACAGACCACAGACCACAGACCACAGACCACGAGACCACGAGAACCACAGACCCTGAACCACAGACCACAGACCACAGACCACAGACCACAGACCACAGACCACAGACCACTGAACCACAGACCACAGACCACAGAACCACAGACCACAGACCACAGACCACAGACCACAGACCACAGACCCTGAACCACAGACCCCCTAGACCTGAACCACAGACAGACCACAGACCTGAACCACAGACCACAGACCACAGACCACAGAACCACAGACCACTGAACCACAGACCACAGACCACAGACCTGAACCACAGACCACAGACCACAGACCACAGACCTAACCACAGACCACAGACCCTAACCACAGACCTAACCCTGAACCACAGACCACAGAACCCTAACCACAGACCACAGACCACAGACCACTGACCACAGACCACGAGACCACAGACCACAGACCACAGACCACAGACCCTGAACCACAGACCACAGAACCACAGACCACAGACCACAGACCACAGACCCTGAACCACAGACCACAGACCACAGACCACAGACCACAGACCACAGACCACTGAACCACAGACCACAGACCACAGACCACAGACCACAGACCACAGACCACTGAACCACAGACCACAGACCACAGACCACAGACCACAGACCCCAGAACCACAGACCCTAACCACAGACCACAGACCACTGAACCACAGACCCTGACCACAGACCACAGACCACAGACCCTAACCCTGAGACCACAGACCACAGACCCTGAACCACAGACCACAGACCACAGACCACAGACCACAGACCACAGACCACAGACCACAGACCACAGACCACAGACCACAGACCACAGACCACAGACCACAGACCACTGAACCACAGACCACAGACCACAGACCCTGAACCACAGACCACAGACCACAGACCACAGACCACAGACCACAGAACCACAGACCACAGACCACAGACCACAGACCACAGACCCTAACCACAGACCACAGACCACAGACCACAGACCACAGACCACAGACCCTGAACCACAGACCACAGACCACTGACCACAGACCACAGACCAACCACAGACCCTAGACCACAGACCACAGACCACAGACCACAGAACCACAGACCACAGACCTGAACCACAGACCACAGACCACAGACCACAGACCCTGAACCACAGACCACAGACCACAGACCACTGAACCACTGAACCCTAACCACAGACCACAGACCACAGACCACTGAACCACAGACCACAGACCACAGACCACAGACCACAGACCACAGACCACAGACCACAGACCACAGACCACAGACCACAGAACCACAGACCACTGAACCACAGACCACAGACCACCAGACCACAGACCCTAACCACAGACCACAGAACCACAGACCACAGACCACAGACCACTGAACCACAGACCACAGACCACAGACCACAGACCCTAGACCACAGACCACAGACCACAGACCACGAACCCTAACCACAGACCACAGACCACAGACCCTAACCACAGACCACAGACCACAGACCACAGACCACAGACCCCCTAACCTGAACCACGAACCACAGACCACAGACCCTGAACCACAGACCACAGAACCACAGACCACAGACCACAGACCACAGACCACAGACCACAGACCACAGAACCACAGACCACAGACCACGAGACCACAGACCACTGAACCACAGACCACAGACCACAGACCACAGACCTGAACCACTGAACCCTGAACCACAGACCACGAACCACAGACCACAGACCACAGACCACTGAACCACAGACCTAACCACGAACCACAGACCACAGACCACGAACCACAGACCACAGACCACAGACCACAGACCTAACCCTGAACCACAGACCACGAACCACAGACCACTGAACCACAGACCACAGACCACAGACCACAGACCACTGAACCACAGACCCCAGACCCTGAACCACAGACCACAGACCACAGACCACTGAACCACAGACCACAGACCACAGACCACTGAACCACAGACCACAGACCCCAGACCACAGACCCACAGACCACAGACCCCTAACCACAGACCCTGAACCACAGACCACAGACCACAGACCCTAACCACAGACCCTGAACCACAGACCACGAACCCTAACCACACAGACCACAGACCACAAGACCACTGAACCACAGACCCTAGACCACAGACCACAGACCCTAGACCACAGACCCTAACCACAGACCACAGACCACAGACCACAGACCACTGAACCACAGACCACACAGACCACAGACCACAGACCACAGACCACAGACCCACTAGACCACGAACCACAGACCACAGACCCTGAACCACAGACCACAGACCACAGACCACAGACCACTGAACCACAGACCACAGACCACAGACCACAGACCACAGACCACAGACCACAGACCACAGACCACTGAACCCTAACCAGAACCACAGACCCTAGACCACAGACCCCTAACCTGAACAGACCACAGACCACAGACCACAGACCACAGACCACAGACCACAGACCACAGACCACAGACCACAGACCCTGAACCACAGACCACAGACCACTGAACCACAGACCACTGAGACCACAGACCACAGACCACAGACCACAGACCCCAGACCACTGAACCACAGACCACAAGACCACACAGACCACAGACCACAGACCCTAACCACAGACCACTAACCACAGACCACAGACCACAGACCACAGACCACTGAACCACAGACCACAGACCACAGACCACAGACCCAGACCACAGACCACAGACCACAGACCACGAATACTGACCACAGACCTAACCACTGAACCACTGGACCTAACCCCAGACCACAGACCACAGACCACGAGACCACAGACCACAGACCACAGACCACTGAACCACAGACCACTGAACCACAGACCACAGACCACTAACCACAGACCCCTAACCACAGACCACAGACCCTGAACCCACTGAGACCACAGACCACACAGACCACAGACCACAGACCCTGAACCCAGACCACAGACCACAGACCACAGACCACAGACCACAGACCACAGACCCTAACCACTGAACCACAGACCACAGACCACAGACCACAGACCACAGACCACAGACCACAGACCCTAGACCACAGACCACAGACCACTGAACCACAGACCACAGACCACGAACCACAGACCACAGAACCACAGACCACAGACCACAGACCACAGACTTACAGACCCTTGAACCACAGACCCTAACCACAGAACCCTGAACCACAGACCACAGACCACAGACCACAGACCACAGACCACAGACCACAGACCACAGACCACAGACCACAGACCACAGACCACAGACACAGACCCTGAACCAGACCCTAACCACAGACCCTAACCACAGACCACAGACCCTAACCCCCCAGACCACAGACCACAGACCACAGACCACAGACCACTGAACCACAGACCACAGACCACACAGACCACAGACCACAGACCACAGACCCTAACCCACAGACCACAGACCACAGACCCTAGACCACAGACCACAGACCACAGACCACTGAACCACAGACCACAGACCACTGAACCACAGACCACAGAACCACAGACCACAGACCACTGAACCACAGACCACAGACCACAGACCACAGACCACAGACCTGAACCACAGACCACAGACCACAGACCACAGACCACAGACCCTGAACCACAGACCACAGACCTAACCACAGACCACAGACCACAGACCACTGAACCACAGACCACAGACCACAGACCACAGACCACAGACCCTGAACCACAGAACCACAGACCACTGAACCACAGACCACAGACCACAGACCACAGACCACTGAACCCTGAACCACAGACCACAGACCACTAACCACAGACCACTGAACCACAGACCACAGACCACGAACCACAGACCCTGAACCACAGACCACAGAACCACAGACCTAACCACAGACCACGAACCACAGACCACAGACCACAGACCACAGACCACCACAGACCACAGACCACAGACCACAGACCACAGACCCTGAACCACAGACCACAGAACCACAGACCACAGACCACAGACCACAGACCACAGACCACAGACCACAGACCCTGAACCACAGACCACAGACCACAGACCACAGACCACAGACCACAGACCACACTGAACCACAGACCACAGACCACAGACCACAGACCACAGAACCACAGACCACACAGACCACAGACCACAGACCACAGACCACAGACCACAGACCACAGACCACAGACCCTGAACCACAGACCACTAGACCACAGACCCTAACCACAGACCACAGACCACAGACCCTGAACCACAGACCACAGACCACAGACCACAGACCACAGACCACTGAACCACAGACCACAGACCACAGACCACAGACCACAGACCACAGACCCACAGACCACAGACCACAGACCACAGACCACAGACCCTGAACCACAGACCACAGACCACAGACCCTGAACCACAGACCACAGACCACAGACCCTAACCACAGACCACAGACCACAGACCACAGACCACAGAACCACAGACCACAAGACCCTGAACCACAGACCACAGACCACAGACCACTGAACCACAGACCACAGACCACAGACCACAGACCACAGACCACAGACCACAGACCCTGAACCACAGACCACAGACCACAGACCACAGACCACAGACCACAGACCCTGAACCACAGACCACAGACCACAGACCACAGACCACAGACCACAGACCACAGAACCACAGACCACAGACCACAGACCACTGAACCACAGACCACTGAACCACAGACCACAGACCACAGACCACAGACCACAGACCACAGACCACTGAACCACAGACCACAGACCACAGACCACAGACCCTAACCACACAGACCACAGACCACAGACCACTGAACCACAGACCACAGACCACAGACCACAGACCACAGACCACAGACCCTAACCACAGACCACAGACCACAGACCACAGACCACAGACCACAGACCACAGACCACAGACCACAGACCACAGACCACAGACCACAGACCACAGACCACAGACCACAGACCACAGACCCTGAACCACAGACCACAGACCACAGACCACAGACCACAGACCACTGAACCACAGACCACAGACCACAGACCACAGACCACAGACCACAGACCACAGACCACAGACCACAGACCACTGAACCACAGACCACAGACCACAGACCACAGACCACAGACCCTAACCACAGAACCACAGACCACTGAACCACAGACCACAGACCCTGAACCACAGACCACAGACCACAGACCACGAGACCACAGACCACAGAACCACGAGACCACAGACCACAGACCACAGACCACAGACCACAGACCACAGACCACAGACCACAGACCACAGACCCTGAGACCACAGACCACAGACCACAGACCACAGAACCACAGACCACAGACCACAGACCACAGACCACAGACCCTAACCACAGACCACAGACCACAGACCACTGAACCACAGACCACAGACCACAGACCACAGACCACAGACCCACAGACCACAGACCACAGACCTGAACCACAGACCACAGACCACAGACCACTGAACCACAGACCACAGACCACAGACCCTGAACCACAGACCACAGACCACAGAACCACAGACCACAGACCACAGACCACAGACCACAGACCACAGACCACAGACCACAGACCACTGAACCACAGACCACAGACCACAGACCACAGACCCTGAACCACAGACCACAGACCACAGACCCTAACCTGAACCACAGACCACAGACCACAGACCACAGACCACAGACCACAGACCACAGACCACAGACCACAGACCACAGACCACAGACCACAGACCACAGACCACAGACCACAGACCACAGACCCTGAACCACAGACCCTGAACCACAGACCACAGACCACAGACCACAGACCACAGACCACTGAACCACAGACCACAGACCACAGACCACAGAACCACAGACCACAGACCACAGACCACTGAACCACAGACCACAGACCACAGACCACAGAACCACAGACCACAGACCACAGAACCACAGACCACTGAACCACAGACCACTGAACCACAGACCACAGACCACAGACCACGAACCACAGACCACTGAGACCACAGACCACTGAACCACAGACCACTGAACCACAGACCACAGACCACAGACCCTAACCACAGACCACAGACCACAGACCACAGACCACAGACCACAGACCACAGACCACAGAACCACAGACCACAGACCACTGACCACAGACCACAGACCACAGACCACAGACCACAGAACCACTGAACCACTGACCACCAGACCACAGACCACTGAACCACAGACCACAGACCACAGACCACAGACCACAGACCACAGACCACAGACCACAGACCACAGACCACAGAACCACAGACCCTAGACCACAGACCACTGAACCACAGACCACAGACCACAGACCACAGACCACAGACCACAGACCACAGACCACAGAACCACAGACCACAGACCACTGAACCACAGACCACAGACAGACCACAGACAGACCCAGACCACAGAACCACAGAACCACTGAACCACAGACCACAGACCACAGACCACAGACCACAGACCACAGACCACAGACCACAGACCACTGAACCACAGACCACAGACCACTAACCCTAGACCTGAACCACAGACCCTGAACCACAGACCACAGACCACAGACCACAGACCACAGACCACAGACCACAGAACCACAGACCACAGACCACAGACCACAGACCCTAACCACAGACCACAGACCACAGACCACAGACCACAGACCACAGAACCACAGACCACAGACCACAGAACCACAGACCACAGACCACTGAACCACAGACCACAGACCACAGACCACTGAACCACAGACCACAGACCACAGACCACAGACCACAGACCACAGACCACAGACCACAGACCACAGACCACAGACCACAGACCACAGACCACTGAACCACAGACCACAGACCACAGACCCGACCACTGAACCACAGACCACAGACCCTGAACCACAGACCACAGAACCACAGACCACAGACCACAGACCACAGACCACAGACCCTAACCTGAACCACAGACCCTAACCACAGACCACAGACCACAGACCACTGAACCACAGACCACAGACCCTGAACCACAGACCACAGACCACAGAACCACAGACCACAGACCCTAACCACAGACCACAGACCACAGACCACTGAACCACAGACCACAGACCACAGACCCTAACCACAGAACCACAGACCACAGACCACAGACCACAGACCACTGAACCACAGACCACAGACCACAGACCACTGAACCACAGACCTGAACCCTAACCACAGACCACAGACCACAGACCACAGACCACAGACCCTGAACCACAGACCACAGACCACAGACCACAGACCACAGACCACTAACCACAGACCACAGACCACTGAACCACAGACCACAGACCACAGACCACACAGACCACAGACCACAGACCACAGACCACAGACCACAGACCACAGACCACAGACCCTGAACCACAGACCACAGACCACAGACCACAGACCACAGACCACTGAACCACAGACCACAGACCACAGACCACTGAACCACAGACCACAGACCTGAACACTAGACCACAGACCCTAACCTGAACCACAGACCACAGACCACAGACCACAGACCACAGACCACAGACCACAGACCACACAGACCCTAACCACAGACCCTAACCACAGACCACAGACCCTGAACCACAGACCACAGACCACAGACCCTGAACCACAGACCACAGACCACAGAACCACAGACCACAGACCACAGACCACAGACCACAGACCACAGACCCTAACCACAGACCACAGACCAGACCACAGACCACAGACCACAGACCACAGACCCTGAACCCTAGACCACAGACCACAGACCACAGACCACAGACCTGAACCCCAGACCCCAGACCACAGACCACTGAACCACAGACCACAGACCACAGACCACAGACCACAGAACCACAGACCACAGACCACAGACCACAGACCACAGACCTAACCACAGACCACAGACCCTAACCACAGACCACAGACCACAGACCACAGACCACAGACCACAGACCACTGAACCACAGACCACAGACCTAACCCTGAACCACAGACCACAGACCACAGACCACAGACCACAGACCCTGAACCACAGACCACAGACCACAGACCACAGACCACAGACCACAGACCACAGACCACAGACCCTAGACCACAGACCACAGACCACAGACCACAGACCACAGACCACTGAACCACAGACCACAGACCACAGGACCACTGAACCACAGACCACAGACCACAGACCACAGACCACAGACCACTGAACCACAGACCACAGACAGACCTGAACCACAGACCACAGAACCACAGACCACAGACCACAGACCACTGAACCACAGACCACAGACCACAGACCACAGACCACAGACCACAGACCCTAACCACAGACCACAGACCACAGACCCTGAACCACAGACCACAGACCACAGACCACAGACCACAGACCACAGACCACTGAACCACAGACCACAGACCACTGACCACAGACCACAGACCACTGAACCCCTAACAGACCACAGACCACTGAACCACAGACCACAGAACCACAGACCACAGAACCACAGACCACAGACCACAGACCACAGACCACAGACCACAGACCACAGACCACAGACCACAGACCCTGGACCACAGACCACTGAACCACAGACCACCTGAACCACAGACCACAGACCACAGACCACAGACCACTGAACCACAGACCACAGACCACAGACCACAGACCACTGAACCACAGACCACAGACCACAGACCACAGACCACTGAACCACAGACCACAGACCACAGACCACAGACCACAGACCACAGACCCTAACCACAGACCACTGAACCCTGAACCACAGACCACAGACCACAGAACCACAGACCACAGACCCTAGACCACTGAACCACAGACCACAGACCACAGACCACAGACCACAGACCACAGACCACTGAACCACAGACCACAGACCACAGACCACACAGACCCTGAACCACAGACCACTGAACCACAGACCACAGACCCTGAACCACAGACCACAGACCACAGACCCTGAACCACAGACCACAGACCTAACCCTGAACCACAGACCACAGACCACAGACCACAGACCCCCAGACCACAGACCACAGACCACAGACCACAGACCACAGACCCTGAACCACAGACCACAGACCACAGACCCTGAACCACAGACCACAGACCACAGACCACAGACCACAGACCCTGAACCACAGACCACAGACCACAGACCACAGACCACTGAACCACAGACCACAGACCACAGACCACTGAACCACAGACCTAACCACAGACCACAGACCACAGACCACAGACCCAGACCACAGACCCCAGACTGAACCACAGACCACTGAACCTGAACCTGAACCACAGACCCTGAACCACAGACCACAGACCACAGACCACAGACCACAGACCACAGACCACAGACCACAGACCACTGAACCACAGACCACAGACCCTAACCACAGACCACAGACCACAGACCACAGACCACAGACCCTGAACCACAGACCCTAACCACAGACCACAGACCACAGACCACAGACCACAGAACCACAGACCACAGACCACAGACCCTGAACCACAGACCACAGACCACAGACCACAGACCACAGAACCACAGACCACAGACCACAGACCTGAACCACAGACCACTGAACCACAGACCACAGACCACAGACCACAGACCCTGAACCACAGACCACAGACCACAGACCTAACCACAGACCACAGACCACACAGACCACAGACCACAGACCACAGACCCTAACCTGAACAGACCACAGACCACAGACCACAGACCACAGACCCTGAACCACAGACCACAGACCACAGACCACAGACCACAGACCACAGACCACAGACCACAGACCACAGACCACAGACCCTGAACCACAGACCACAGACCACAGACCCTGAACCACAGACCACAGACCACAGACCACAGACCACAGACCACAGACCACAGACCACAGACCACAGACCACAGACCACAGACCACAGACCACAGACCACAGACCACAGACCACAGACCACAGACCACAGACCACAGACCCTGAACCACAGACCACAGACCACAGACCACAGACCACAGACCACAGACCACAGACCACAGACCACAGACCACAGACCACAGACCACAGACCACAGACCACAGACCACAGACCACAGACCCTGACAGACCACAGACCACAGACCACAGACCACAGACCACAGACCACAGAACCACAGACCACTGAACCACAGACCACAGACCACAGACCACAGACCCTGAACCACAGACCACAGACCACTGAACCACAGACCACAGACCACCACAGACCACAACCCTGAACCACAGACCACAGACCACAGACCACAGACCACAGACCACTGAACCACAGACCACAGAACCACAGACCACAGACCACAGACCACAGACCACAGACCACAGACCACAGACCACACAGACCACAGACCACTGAACCACAGACCACTGAACCACAGACCACAGACCACAGACCACAGACCACAGACCACTGAACCACAGACCACAGACCACAGACCCTGAACCACAGACCACAGACCACAGAACCACGAGACCACAGACCACTGAACCACAGACCACAGACCACAGACCACAGACCACAGACCACAGACCACAGACCACAGACCACTGAACCACAGACCACAGACCACAGACCACAGACCACAGACCCTGAACCACAGACCACAGACCACAGACCACAGACCACAGACCACAGACCACAGACCACTGAACCACAGACCACAGACCACAGACCACAGACCACAGACCTGAACCACAGACCACAGACCACAGACCACAGACCACAGACCACAGACCACAGACCACTTTGGACCACTGGACCACAGACCACAGACCACTGAACCACAGACCACAGACCACTGAACCACAGACCACAGACCACAGACCAGAACCACAGACCACAGACCACAGACCACAGACCACTGAACCACAGACCACAGACCACAGACCACAGACCACAGACCCTGAACCACAGACCACAGACCACAGACCACAGACCACAGACCACAGACCACAGACCCTAACCACAGACCACAGAACCACAGACCACAGACCCTAACCACAGACCACAGACCACTGAACCACGAGACCACGAGACCACAGACCACAGACCACAGACCACAGACCCTGAACCACAGACCACAGACCACAGACCACAGACCACAGACCACAGACCACTGAACCACAGACCACTGAACCACAGACCACAGACCACAGACCACAGAACCACAGACCACAGACCACAGACCACAGACCACAGACCACAGACCACTGAACCACAGACCACAGACCACAGACCACAGACCACTGAACCACAGACCACAGACCACAGACCACAGACCACAGACCACAGACCACAGACCACAGAACCACAGACCACAGACCACAGACCACAGACCACAGACCACAGACCACAGACCACAGACCACAGACCTGAACCACAGACCACAGACCACAGACCACAGACCCTAACCACAGACCACAGACCACAGACCACAGACCACAGACCACTGAACCCTAGACCACAGAACCACAGACCACTGAACCACAGACCACAGACCACAGACCACAGACCACAGACCACTGGACCACAGACCACAGACCACAGACCACAGACCCTAACCACAGACCACAGACCACAGACCACAGACCACAGACCCTGAACCACAGACCACAGACCACAGACCACAGACCACAGACCACAGACCACAGACCACAGACCACAGACCACAGACCACAGACCACAGACCACAGACCCTGAACCACACGGACCACAGACCACAGACCACAGACCACAGACCACAGACCACTGAACCACAGACCACAGACCACAGACCACAGACCACAGACCACAGACCACAGACCACAGACCACAGACCACAGACCACAGACCACAGACCACAGACCACAGACCACAGACCACAGACCACAGACCACAGACCACAGACCACTGAACCACAGACCTGAACCACAGACCACAGACCACAGACCACAGACCACAGACCCTAACCACAGACCACAGACCACAGACCACAGACCACTGAACCACAGACCACAGACCACAGACCACAGACCACAGACCACAGACCACAGACCACAGACCACAGACCACTGACCACTGACCACAGACCACAGACCACAAGGACCACAGACCACAGACCACAGACCACAGACCACAGACCACAGACCACAGACCACAGACCCTAACCACAGACCACAGAACCACAGACCACAGACCACAGACCCTGAACCACAGACCACAGACCACTGAACCACAGACTGAACCACAGACCACAGACCACTGAACCACAGACCACAGACCACAGACCACAGACCACAGACCCTGAACCCTAGACCTGAACCACAGACCCTAACCACAGACCACAGACCACAGACCACAGACCACAGACCCTGAACCACAGACCACAGACCACAGACCACAGACCCTGAACCACAGACCACAGACCACAAGACCACTGAACCACAGACCACAGACCACAGACCACAGACCACAGACCACGAGACCACAGACCACAGACCACAGACCACAGACCACAGAACCACAGACCACAGACCACTGAACCACAGACCACAGACCACAGACCACAGACCACAGACCACAGACCACAGACCACAGACCACAGACCCTAACCACAGACCACAGACCACAGACCACAGACCACAGACCACAGACCACAGACCACAGACCACAGAACCACAGACCACAGACCACTGAACCACAGACCACAGACCACAGACCCTGAACCACAGACCACAGACCACAGACCACAGACTTCCCACAGACCACAGACCACTGAACCACAGACCACAGACCCTAACCACAGACCACAGACCACAGACCACAGACCACAACCACAGACCACAGAACCACAGACCACAGACCACAGACCACAGACCACAGACCCTGAACCACAGACCACAGACCACAGACCACTGAACCACAGACCACGAACCACAGACCACACAGACCACAGACCACAGACCCCAGACCACAGACCACTGAACCACAGACCACAGACCACAGACCACAGACCACAGACCACAGACCACAGACCACAGACCACAGACCACAGACCACAGACCACAGACCACTGAACCACAGACCACAGACCACAGACCACAGACCACTGAACCACAGACCACAGACCACAGACCACAGACCACAGACCACAGACCACAGACCACAGACCCTGAACCACAGACCACAGACCACAGACCACAGACCACAGACCACACAGACCACAGACCACAGACCACAGACCACAGACCACAGACCACAGACCACAGACCACAGACCACAGACCACAGACCCTGAACCACAGACCACAGACCACAGACCACAGACCACAGACCACAGACCCTAACCACAGACCACAGACCACAGACCACAGACCACAGACCACAGACTGAACCACAGACCACAGACCACGAACCTGAACCACAGACCACAGACCACAGACCACAGACCCTGAACCACAGACCACAGACCACAGACCACAGACCACAGACCCTGAACCACAGACCACAGACCCTGAACCACAGACCACAGACCACAGACCACAGACCACAGACCACAGACCACAGACCACAGACCACAGACCACTGAACCACAGACCACAGACCCTAACCACAGACCCTAACCACAGACCACAGACCACTAACCACAGACCACTGAACCACAGACCACAGACCACAGACCACAGACCACAGACCACTGAACCACAGACCACAGACCACAGACCACAGACCCTGAACCACAGACCACAGACCACAGACCACAGACCACAGACCACAGACCACAGACCACAGACCACAGACCACAGACCACAGACCACAGACCACAGACCACAGACCACAGACCACCTGAACCACAGACCCTGAACCACAGACCACAGACCACAGACCACAGACCACAGAACCACAGACCACAGACCACAGACCCTGAACCACAGACCACAGACCACAGACCACAGACCACAGACCACAGACCACAGACCACAGACCACAGACCACAGACCACAGACCACAGACCACAGACCACAGACCCTGAACCACAGACCACAGACCACAGACCACAGACCACAGACCACAGACCCTGAACCACAGACCACAGACCACAGACCACAGACCACAGACCCTGAACCACAGACCACAGACCACAGACCACAGAACCACAGACCACAGACCACAGACCACAGACCACAGACCACAGACCACAGACCACAGACCACAGACCCTGAACCACAGACCACAGACCACAGACCACAGACCACAGACCACTGAACCACAGACCACAGACCACAGACCACAGACCACAGACCACAGACCACAGACCACAGACCACAGACCACAGACCACAGACCACAGACCACAGACCACAGACCACAGACCACAGACCACAGACCACAGACCACAGACCACAGACCCTGAACCACAGACCACAGACCACAGACCACAGACCACAGACCACAGACCACAGACCACAGACCACAGACCACAGACCACAGACCACAGAACCACAGACCACAGACCCTGAACCACAGACCACAGACCACAGACCACAGACCACAGACCACAGACCACAACCACAGACCACAGACCACAGACCACAGACCCTAACCCTGAACCACAGACCACAGACCACTGAACCACAGACCCTGAACCACAGACCACAGACCACAGACCACAGACCACAGACCACAGACCACAGACCACAGACCACAGACCACAGACCACACAGACCACAGACCACAGACCCTGAACCACAGACCACAGACCACAGACCACTGAACCACAGACCACAGACCACAGACCCTGAACCACAGACCACAGACCACAGACCACAGACCACAGACCACTGAACCACAGACCACAGACCACAGACCACAGAACCACAGACCACAGACCACAGACCCACAGACCACAGACCACAGACCACAGACCACAGACCACAGACCACAGACCCTGAACCACAGACCACAGACCACAGACCACAGACCACAGACCACTGAACCACAGACCACAGACCACAGACCACAGACCACAGACCACAGACCACAGACCACAGACCCTGAACCACAGACCTGAACCACAGACCACAGACCACAGACCACAGACCACAGACCCACAGACCACAGACCACAGACCACAGACCACAGACCACAGACCACAGACCACAGACCACAGACCACAGACCCTGAACCACAGACCACAGACCACAGACCCTGAACCACAGACCACAGACCACAGACCACAGACCACTGAACCCTGAACCACAGACCACAGACCACAGACCACAGAACCACAGACCACAGACCACAGACCACTGAACCACAGACCACAGACCACAGACCACAGACCACAGACCACAGACCACAGACCCTGAACCACAGACCACAGACCACAGACCACAGACCACTGAACCACAGACCACAGAACCACAGACCACTGAACCACAGACCACAGACCACAGACCACAGACCACAGACCCTGAACCCTGAACCACAGACCACAGACCACAGACCCTGAACCACAGACCCTGAGACCACAGACCACAGACCACTAACCACAGACCACAGACCACAGACCACAGACCACAGACCACAGACCACAGACCACAGACCACAGACCCTAACCTGAACCACAGACCACAGACCACAGACCACAGACCACAGACCACAGACCACACAGACCACAGACCACAGACCACAGACCACAGACCACAGACCACAGACCCTGAACCACAGACCACAGACCACTGAACCACAGACCACAGACCACAGACCACAGACCACAGACCCTGAACCACAGACCACAGACCACAGACCACAGACCACAGACCACAGACCACAGACCACAGACCACTGAACCACTGAACCACAGACCACAGACCACAGACCACAGACCACAGACCACAGACCACAGACCACAGACCACAGACCCTAACCACAGACCACAGACCACAGACCACAGACCACAGACCACAGACCACAGACCCTGAACCACAGACCACAGACCACAGACCACAGACCACAGACCACTGAACCACAGACCACAGACCACAGACCACAGACCACTGAACCACAGACCACAGACCACAGACCCTGAACCACAGACCACAGACCACAGACCACAGACCACTGAACCACAGACCACAGACCACAGACCACAGACCACAGACCACAGACCCTGAACCACAGACCACAGACCACTGAACCACAGACCACAGACCACAGACCACAGACCACAGACCACAGACCACAGACCACAGACCACAGACCCTAACCCTGAACCACAGACCACTGAACCCTAGACCACAGACCACAGACCACAGACCACTGAACCACAGACCACAGACCCTGAACCACAGACCACTGAACCACAGACCACAGACCACTGAGACCCTGGAACCACAGACCACAGACCCTAACCCTGAACCACAGACCACAGACCACAGACCACAGACCCCACAGACCACAGACCACAGACCACAGACCACAGACCACAGACCACAGACCCTAACCTGAACCACAGACCACAGACCACAGACCACAGACCCTAACCACAGACCACAGACCCTAACCACAGACCACAGACCACAGACCACAGACCACAGACCACAGACCACAGACCCTAACCACTGAACCACAGACCACAGACCACAGACCACAGACCACAGACCACAGACCACAGACCCTAGACCTGAACCACAGACCACAGACCCTGAACCACAGACCACAGACCACAGACCACAGACCACAGACCACAGACCACAGACCACGAACCCTGAACCACTGAACCACAGACCCTAACCACAGACCACAGACCACAGACCACAGAACCACAGACCACAGACCACAGACCACAGACCCTGAACCACAGACCACAGACCACAGACCACAGACCCTAGACCACAGAACCACTGAACCACAGACCACAGACCACAGACCACAGACCACAGACCACAGACCCTAACCACAGACCACAGACCACAGACCACAGACCCTAACCACAGACCACAGACCCTAGACCTGAACCACAGACCACAGACCACAGACCCTGAACCACAGACCACAGACCACAGACCACAGACCACAGACCACAGACCACTGAACCACAGACCACTGAACCACAGACCACGAACCACAGACCACAGACCCTAACCACAGACCACAGACCCTAACCACAGACCACAGACCACAGACCACAGACCACAGACCACAGACCCTGAACCACAGACCACAGACCACAGACCACAGACCACAGACCACAGACCACAGACCCTGAACCACAGACCACAGACCTAACCACAGACCACAGACCTAACCAGACCACAGACCACAGACCACAGACCACAGACCTGAACCACAGACCACAGACCACAGACCACAGACCACAGACCCTGAACCACAGACCCTGAACCACAACCACAGACCACAGACCACAGACCACAGACCCTGAACCACAGACCACAGACCACAGACCACAGACCACAGACCACAGACCACTGAACCACAGACCTGAACCACAGACCACAGACCACTGAACCACAGACCACAGACCACAGACCCTAACCACAGACCACAGACCACAGACCCCTAACCACAGACCACAGACCACAGACCACAGACCACAGACCACAGACCACAGACCCTGAACCACAGACCACAGACCACAGACCACAGACCACAGACCACAGACCCTGAACCACAGACCACAGACCCAGACCTTTGAACCACAGACCTAACCACAGACCCCAGACCACAGAACCACAGACCACAGACCCCAACCCTGAACCACAGACCACAGACCCTAACCACAGACCACAGACCACAGACCACAGACCACAGACCACAGACCCTAACCACAGACCACAGACCCTGAACCACAGACCACAGACCACAGACCACAGACCCTAACCACAGACCACAGACCACAGACCACAGACCCTAACCACAGACCACAGACCTGAACCACAGACCACAGACCCTAACCTGAACCACAGACCACAGACCACAGACCCTAACCACAGACCCTAACCACAGACCACAGACCCTAACCACAGACCACAGACCACAGACCCTGAACCCTGAACCACAGACCACAGACCACAGACCACAGACCACAGACCCTAACCACAGACCACGAACCACAGACCACAGACCACAGACCACAGACCACAGACCCTGAACCACAGACCCTAACCACAGACCACAGACCTAACCTGAACCACAGACCACGAACCCTAACCACAGACCACAGACCACAGACCCTAACCTGAACCACAGACCCTAACCACAGACCACAGAACCACAGACCACAGACCACTGAACCACGAACCACAGACCTGAACCACAGACCACAGACACGAACCCTAAACCACAGACCTGTACCCCTAACCACAGACCTTGAACCCTCCTCCCCTTGCTCCTTTCCGACAACCCTCCACTCCCGGTTTCCTTGGTCCTCCCCCCTCTCCTGATCACTTTTCGGCAAGTTTCTTGCCCTCCTATCTCTTCCCTTCCACTTGTTTCCCTTAAGTCCACTCTTTCCGGCGAGACGCAACTCAGCCTCAACTGGTACAAGAAGGGAGGCAGGTTACCATCCTTGGGTCGCAATGGTACATGCTCAACCCAGGTAGGCCTCCACCTCTCCCTACTCTTCCCCGTTTCTTCTTCTTCTTCGACGCAAATGCATCGTTTTCTGAGGGATTGAACAGTGAAAAAAAAAAAAAAAAAAAACACCACTGGATTCAAGGCATACAGGGGACAAAACGGGATTGGATCGAAAATTCACCTGTTCACCTTGTTCCTTAGACGTTTCAGAGTGAAATCCCTTTGGTTTCATGAAGATCCACGAGAGAAACGACGCTGGAATCTTCAAAAACCAGCACCTAGGGTAAGTTTAAAAACCCTTGAAAAATCCGGCAAAAAGTGATAGTTCTAGCAAAAATCAAAAGGGGAAAACACTAGAAAACAAAAATTCAGGAAATTCTAAGCATTCCCATTAAATTTGGCTGAAAAACGACGTCACCTGTCTCGCCGGCGATGATCGGAATCCGGTCATCTTCTCTGGTGACGGTGACATTTTCCGGTGACCCCTAAAAAAATGTGAAAAATGAAAATTTTCAGATATGGACGATTCGCGCGTGATCTTTTCATCCGCCAAGACGGATCGTCGATCAGGAATCGATTGGTCCACGAAATTGCTTGTAGATGCATAGGAAAATTTTGGAACCTTAACATCCGACCGTTAAAAATGTAATCGGAAGGTAAATTTAGGTCAAATGTAACTCCAAGTAACCATTGGTGATGAATTATCATAGAAATGACTACCTAATCACGGATAAAGTGATGGGAGATCCTATATGGCCGTCCAATGCTCGATCAGTGAATGTCAGAGGTCAGGAAAGGATATCAGACCATGAGTTATGGCCAAAAGCATTGAATTGTGAAATAACTTACCTAAAATGTTGGAAATTGAAACTTTTAGAGGTACGCGCTTGATCTAAACCATCGATGTAAGACCAATGGTGCTGATCCAATTGGATAACGACCAATTGGTGTGCAAATCCTTGATCTAGATATGTGAGGTTAGATTAAGAACATGGTGAATGTAGAACTAGAAGTGATTATAGAAAATGGCATGAAATTCTATAATTTACTTAGAACTTGTATTTATTGCAGAGGTTTAGGAACAGTGTGAACGGTTCTACCAGTAGGACTTTGAATTATATGTGGAGAGCAGGTAAGGACCCTGAACCCTTGCATTCTTTAAATTCTTGTTGTTATGTTCTCTTGAAATTAACTTTATGCATGTGTAAAATGTATATATTACCACCTTGGTTTAATGGATGATAGAAATTGTAATCTCTTATTAAAAAGGTCATGTTATAGTGTGATTTGCTATGCTTAACTGTTGTGATGATGCAAACTGTCATAAAATGGTCAAGCCCAAGATAGTAAGCCCTGAGGGCCTCCCGGTAAGCTATGATGACGCTTTCCAAGATGGTAATTCCTGAGGGAAAGGGCTACCTGGTTGCTTGTAACTAAGGTGAAGCCGCCCAAGACGGTAAATCCTGAGGATTGGACTGTCTGGTATTGAGCCTCCCAAGACGGTAAACCTTGAGGGAAAGGGCTGCCTGGTTCTTTGGAATCATGGTGGAGCTACCCAAGATGGTAAACCCTAAGGGATGAGCTGTCTGGTATTGAGCGTCCCAAGATGGTAATTCTTGAGGGAAAGGGCTGCCTGGTCTTTTGGGATCACGGTGGAGCCGCCCAAGATGGTAAACCCTGAGGGATGAGCTGGCATATTGAGTTACCCAAGATGGTAAACCCTAAGGGAAAGGGCTGTCTGGTTGATTTCAACTAAGGTGGAGCCACCCAAGATGGTAAACCCTGAGGGAACTTGACTTTGGCGTTGCCCAAGATGATAAATCCTGAGGGTCCAGCTGCCTTGATGATGATACACATAGTGGGCCGCCCAAGATGGTAATCCTTTAGGGAGATGACTATTAAATCCTAGTGTAATGCTAGGCAGGTTTAATATTACTGAGAAAATCATCACTGAGTATACAGCTTTGTTGGAAGTAACGCTTATAGTTTGCATTTAACTTTAGAATGATGTCTATGACTTAGTCACTCATCTATTGAATGTCCTGTGGTTGGACACGAATAGAAAATTCTTATGGGGTGTGCTTGTTTGCATGCGATGACTGTTGTGTCATATTAGAATTTGGGAAAAAACTGTAATTCTGCTCTAATAAGCATAGGCCTTATTTGATAGTACATGCTAACTATGTTATATATGACTAGTTAAAATGGAAAATGCATGCTCATGTTATAGTGAATGTGTTTTTAAGCGTGGCAATGAGAATAACTGGATATGCATGGGTTTGGTTCTTTTCCCTTACTGGGCTTTGCAGCTCACCTTGTTATTTTGCAGGTACCAGTCAGGCAGAGAAGAGAAAGGTCGTTGAGTGAGTCGAAGAAAGCTTGCTTGAAACTGTTAAATTTTTAGTTGTATATAAACACATGTATATAAGTGCTAAACGAGTTATGTCTTATTTTGACACTAATTCCTTATACATCATGTATGTCTTACTATGATAGATAGTATGGAGACTGAGTCTCCCTTCAGTAAATTATGACTGCTATGTTGTCTATCAGGTAAACCGCATAGCATGCGTTAAATGCATAATGTCTGAAAAACAGGGGAGACTCTGCCGAAATTTCGGTAGGACTCGATTGTTAAAGGAGAAAAATATATATATATATATATATATTACTAGTAAACTGTGACTTTCCCAGGACAAGAGCACCTAGCTCTCTCAACACTTCCGTTGTGATATAATTATGAAAAAAAAAAAGGAAGCAAGGCCACGTAGGCCTGGCTCGCCCAATCGTTAGGCTCAATTAAGCCTAATTACGGCCCTGGGGATTGGGGTCGTGACAAACATTGAACCCTAAACTCTGAACCCTAAACCATGTACCCTAACCGTGAATCCTAAACCCTGAACCTTAACCTCTAACCTTGAACCCTGAACCCTAAACCTTAGCCTTGAATCATGAACCCTAAACCTTGTTGATGTTTAACTGCTAGTGCGCGTGCTATTGTAGTGTAACTTATGTTACTACGCGTCGGTCCCACAGGGACTTGACTTAAAATGTGGTAATTTTAATAAAACTTTATCTAAAATTAAAATTAAATTAATAAAAAAATACTAAAATTATTAAAATTATAATCAGAGTTCATATCTAATCAACTTCTCAAACTTACAGAATTTTCAATTCCTAAATGTAGTTACTTTCTTATATAGTTTTCCCTTCTCCACTAATGTGTAGCTATTTTGTCTTATTGTAATATTTTTTAATATGAATAATTCATGCAAGAGTGTGTTGATAAGGAGGAACAATTAGAGGGAGGTCTAACTAACATGGAAGTTAAGATTCTAAGGCCATCAAGTTGCAAAGATAAGACTGTCATATCTCCTCTAGAAGATAACAATGAGATGGTGGGGGTGGATGGTTTACAAGGTTGCTCTTGTAACTTCTCTTTTTTCACATTGCTCTCTAATGTACCATATGGTTTCACTTAATGGCATTCATAGTTCTTATATTCTGCCTATACTAAAGTTCCTCAAGTGCAAAATGACAATAATTCCTTGAATGGACTCATCAACTATCAATTACAAACTATAATCTATACTATATACTAGTAAGGAGCCGTAGCGATGCCTGGGGTTCATGGGATAAGATATTAATAATATCCAATCTTGAATATTATTCTATTTAGTTCTTGAATTGAATAATAGATGATTCATTGGAAATCTATTTTAATCTAAGTTCTACTTAATAAGTTGTCAAGAAGATGAAAGGTTTTGATGGCTAAAGATCTAAGTTCCCTTAAAGGTTTGTTTTCTGAGGTAGGATGCCTATGGAATAGAAAGTGGTATAGTCATATTAGAGGTTGATTTGCTTATCTATATGAAACAAAAAGAGACAAATATTTATTTCTTTTTATGTCAGAACCAAATTTATCTTTTAATAGAATAATCGAGAAATACACAACAATTCTGTCTAATACCAAAATTTTTTGGCCAAGTCATGTAGACAACTTTAGGGGCCTAGGATTTCTTTGTTTACATCTATGTAGTCGCAAGTACAAGGGGTGCAACTAGTGCCTAGAGGGACTGGGCGCGATGAGTCTCACAACAAGTGCACAAGGCACAAAATTAATTATTTTAAAAAAATTCAAAATAAAATTTTTAAATATATCCTAGATTTCACAAAAAAAAAAATCTAAAAAAATAAGAAAACATAGAATTATAGATATATGAACAAATACTAGTCATGAGTGAAACAAAATTCTTAAATAATAAATCAACATGTCAACAACCTAAGGTTAAACCAAGCAATCAACACCAACTAAATGCTTCCTATTTAGACACAAAGAAACATACAAATACAATGATAGTGACATTACTATATAAATACTAGTCTCCTTGCTACTCCCTCAATCCCTTGTGGCCTCATCATCATCTTCCTGTAAATCCAGGAACAATAAATGATCAAACAATGGCTACATAAATGAAGTAAAACAAATGTTAAAGTTAACTATTAAAACTTAAATATTTAAGACTTAAGAGTTATCTTCTTGTACCTCTTCTCATCAGAAAGATCATGATTGTTATCAAAATCATTTCCTTGAGAGATATAAATATCCTCCTCAGTCTCCTCATCATGCTACTTTTCTCAAACATCCTCCTTTGGTTATTGTTGAGATTGAGAAATGTGGCTGCCCTTCTACCCCCTTATCTACCTTTTAGTAGATGGAGTATCGCGTTTACTTGATCCTTCAACAAGCTCAACGTCTAACCAAATGAGGTTATCACCTGGATGTACCAAATTATTCCTAGCATCTTCTTGAACAATCTACTCATCACTTTCACTTACCTCTTGTAATAGAAAATGATCTGTATATGTTTGCATTTTCAAACGATTCTCATGTCGATGACGAAGGCACTAATTATATTAAACGTATACTAGATTGTTCTATGTTTTAGCATGTAGCCTATTCTTCTTTTCTTAGTGTGGATTTGAAAAGAAAAATACTTGTAAATTTAGAATATAATGAACGTAAATGTAACAACTAATAAGTACTAAATCTTAGTATTTAAGTAGCCTATGTTCTTAAAGACACTCCAGTTACGTTCGTAAGGAGATGCACTGCATATTTGAGAGAGGACTTTAATGGTGAATATTTGAAGATGTGGGGTTGCAACCCCAAATTTAATCTACCACTTGCCTACAAAAGTTGAAGAAAATTAAAGTAAAAAAAAATAATATAATATAAAATTTAGGAGTTAGAACATAAAACAACATGAAACACTTACAAGGGGTTAGGGTTTTTCTTTTACTTATTGTCAAACCATTGCCAAACAAGCCTCTAGCATGTCTATAAGTGGATATCTCATCTACTACCATGTCAGCCTCCTCTTCAACAAATAACCTACTAATGGTATGCATTAGACCATTCTTGATGTCATTGATGCTCTCAATTTGAATGTTAAAGGTTGGTGAAGTTGAGAACTTCTTGTATTGTTTATGATCCCCATATATTAGTGGTATGATGCTCATCCCCTACTAGATTGGCTTGAATCTTTTTTTCTTTTTCTTTTTGCCTTAGTTATGGCCTCAAAGATGTATCCTATTTCAAGCTTCTCTTCACTGTCCACCATCCTCAAAACCTTTACAAGTAGAGCTGTGATCTCCAAACAAAAGTGGATGTGGTTCTAGAAGCTGGTACGCTACACAATTCTTTCAACGCTTTTACCTTCAAGACTTTTCGGCCATTTAGTATTCATCTATTCTTAATAGTGGAACATTGCCCACAAGAAGTTGGTGGGGAAGTGCATCGCTGTAGATTTAATTAAATCATTTTTCTTTGTAAATCTTCTCATAAGATGAAGAACATTTGTGGCTATACATAAACACCATCATCGCATTAACTTCTGCCACAGTTTTCTTCACACATGGCAATTTGTATATGTCCTCCAACATAAGATATATGCAGTGTGCCGCCAAGGGGTCCAATATAAATGCGGCTACCTCATCATTAACTCCCTTCTCACTGCCACATAGTTGGAGGAATTATCAATTATGACCTAAAATAGACAAACATAAAATTATATAGGGTCAACTTGCATCATAAACAAGTTAAATACTTAATAAATTATATATATATATATATCAAACTAAACAATTACGTAAACTACATTGTTCTCTCTGACTTCATTAATTACCCTCTCTAACATGTCAAGATTAAGTTTGTGCTCTTGACATGGGTAGATCCGTTAATAGATTTCAAAAAAACTATCCAGTTGGACGGTTCACCACAAAGTTGACAATGGTGTGACTCTTGCCGTCAATCTACCCATCCAACATAATGGAACACCCATACCTATAAAACCATAAATGAAATTTCTTGTAAGTTTGTTGTTCTATGTATTCTTTTGTCTTTTCTACTTGCTTTTGAAGAAGACTCACCTTCAACTCATGATACGAGGGTGTCTTAAAACCTTAATTAGATAAGATTATAAGATGTGAGAATGGGTGAAAGGCTAAAGCAAGTGCTAAACTATTAATTATTAAAAGTTTAAGACATATACCTAGACCATGTTCCACAACTGCCTCCAATTTGGTTTGGTAGAAATAACTACGAGTAGCATTGAATGCAATGCTATGTCATAGTCAGTAGGCCCATTTGTTGTTTGCTCTATTCATTGTCGTTCGCTGCACTTTCCCTTACCTAGAGCCTCAGGGTTAAGAGCAAAGAGATAGTGAATAAGCCCCTTTGTTGTTTGTTGTGTTGTCATCTTACACATCCTGCTCCCAATGGAAATACTAGTAGCCTTGGTATTGTCAAACTCCTTCACCTTAGCCTCATCATCGTCATCTTTATCGTGTAAGCCAAACAAATTTTTTTGGTTGTTCTATTTCCTTTGTTATTCTCTCTCTGTTTTCTTTCTTTTTCTTTCATTCATGTATAAAATCTAAGATCTTCTTAGATATCTCGAGAGTGATAAGAGCACATTTTTTGGCATTCCTGTACCCACTCATCAAATATTGTTTGAATTTGAATATTCCTCCACTATAATTATTTTCACAAAGCTTGCACCATACCAAAATTGTGTCTTTTGGATCCCTTGCCTCTCCATATTCCTACCCTATATCCATTAATCTAGAAGAAGCATTGTTAGAGCCCCTTGATTATGACATATTGTAGTTTGTATAGGAATATAGGATGAACGTAATATTCATAGAATGGAATGGAAACAAGTCAAACAATTGAAAGATGAACCCTGCATACAAATAAAAGAAATAAATTAACCAAAAGTAAAATAAATAACTATATAAAAGTAAAAAATACTAAAAGGTAAGAAATAATATCGTATTGCAAAAATTCTAGAAGGAATTAAGAAAACAAAACTAAAAAAAAGGGAAAAGAAACATGCAATATATGAAAAAACATCAAAGGAGTGATGAATCGATTGTTTTTGGCATTATAATGGTGACATTCACACATTTGTTAAAAAAAATAAAATAAAACCATACTATTTTTCATTGTTTTTATTGAAAGATGATGAAAAAAAGATAGGAAGAAAAAACATTAAAAGAGTTCATGAATCAGTTGTTTTTAGCATTATAATGGTGACATTTACACATTTGCTAAAAAAACAAAAAAATTGTATTATTTTTCACTATTTTTAGTGAAAATTGATTGAAGAAAAAGGCAGGCACAAAAAAAAAATCAAAGGAGTCCATAAATTTGTTGTTTTTATCATTTTAATGGTGACATTTACACATTTGCTACAAGGGGGAAAAAAAACCCATACTGTTTTTAGTGAAAAATGATGAAGAAAAAAGACAAGCAAAAAAAACATTGATGGAGTACATGGGTTAGTCATTTTCAGCATTATAATGCTGTCAATATGGAGATTTGCTTAAAAAAACCAAAAAATACAAAATACAAATGTAATTTACATTTTCAGTAAAAAAATACTAAAAACCACAAAAACAGTGCATAATACACTAAATTAACGAAAATTGATGGAAAGAATGAAATGTAGTTTTTGTTTTTAGCTTTGGACTAGACATGTTGAAATTTCAGAGAAAAATAAAGCATTGCACATGAAAATTGAAAAACTGGTATTATTTTTACTATATTTTTATAGAAAACCATAAAAACCAAAAAAGAAAAAGCAACAAAAAAATAAGTTAGATTCTTTCGTCAATCACTTCAACTAGGCTTCAATCAATGATGGAAGATGAGTAGTTGAGAACTGTTGCAAGAAGAAGAAAGGGAAGCTAGGAGGAAGAAGAAGAAAGAAAAAAATTGAAAATGTGGATTTTATTTCACTTACGGTGTGCCTAGAATTGCATTAGGCCCAAGGTGTAGCGAGTTGCGCGACTAGTCACATTGTGATTTATGCCTCTTGCACCTACTTAAAATAGATTCGCAGGCTTGCTCCTTTTTGCACAGCAATTAGTTGCACCTTTGACTACATAGGTTTACATTAATAGACTATTAGATGGACAGCTAAGATCATTAGATGACTTAGATCATTAAGATGAGATTGCCTATTTGAGAAATATTCCTTTTCTATTAGAATTTCTTTGTTTACATTAATATAAAATTTATTAGTTTACATTAGGTTTTTTTGCAAAAATGCCATTACATTTTGGCAATTTTGCAAAAATATCCAACATTTTTTTAGTTTTGCATATTTGGCATTAAGTTTTCACGAGCTTTTCAAAATTGTCATTCTGTTAGGTTTTCATCCTTCTTGTTAGTTTTTATGAAATTTTGATATTACCTTTCAAACTATCATCAATTTCATCTTCTTTTTTGGCGGTATATCTAGAAACCTCTGTTTTCGGTCATCTTCCCCTACCTGCTACTTCTGGTGGCCCACAACTATCATCCCCTCTAGCAAGATTCTCCCTTCCCTCATTCTAGGTGACACTCGCCTCTTGCATTTCTAGCCATCCCAGGTAAATCCAACCACCCCCACCCTGATCGCCTCCCCTTTCCAACCTTCCCCCCAGGGTGTCCCGTTTTTTACCATTCCACGCAGATCCAATCATACCCACCCCTGTTTAGGCCTTTCCGGGTAGATCCAACCACCCCCACTCCTATCGCCTCCCCTTTCTAGCCTGTCCAGTGAGATTCCCCCACTCCCTTCATTTTCAATTAGTCCGGGCAGATTATAACTAGATCCACCCCTCCCCTCACCCCTTGCATTTCAGGTGATATTCGTGCCTCGACAGAGTGGCAGGCTGCCATTGTTTATCATTTTTTCTAGCATCCATGTTCTAGTAAGCATCAGTCGTTTTCTTTTAGCATCTCTTGAGAAGGGCAAAGATGGAATTTAAAAAAATTAACAGGTTAAGAGGATGGAAATCCAATAGAATGGCAATTTTACAAAGCTCATGAAAACTTAATGGCAATTTTGCAAAAACTCAAAAAATATTAGACATTTTTGCAAAATTGACAAAATGTAATGACATTTTTGCCCAAAACCCTTTACATTAATAGAGACTATTAGATTTGTTTGTTTGCATTATATTTATGTGTTTATGTTAATGTGGAATATTGGATGGATAACTTTAGTTACTAAGATGAAGTTTGATTGCCAATTTGAAAAGGATACAATATAAAGAGATTTTAGAAAAGGTGCTTAAGAAATAAAAAGAGATAATCTTTATTGAGATTTAGAAAAGGTTAGATATGAGAGAGAAATTTAAGGAATTGACATGTGGCCGAAAAAGAAGGTAAATATTCTAGGGGCCCATTTATTTAATTAATAAGATAAGATAAATTAAAAATAATAAGTTTCAGATGTACTAACATCGCACAAGGAAAAATAGGGTTTTGAATGATCAGAAAAGAATGTCTTAGGAAGGAAGGAGAGATTATTTGTTTACATTAATATAGGTTATTAGATGGATGGCTTTGATCATTAAATGACATTCATATTTATTTATTTATATTAATATGGACTATTAGATGACATCTTTGATCATGAAGGTGGGGTTTGATTTTTAATTTGAAAATGATACAATATAATAGGATATTTTAAAGAGAAAGAGAGATTTTAGGGATTCACCCTCAAGTGTACATATGTGAAAAATAAGCATTGGAGCTTAGTTTTTTTTTTTTAATGGTGCATGATGTATTGAATAACCTTATAATGTGAAAATAACTAAAAATTAGAAGAAACTAAATGTGAAGATAAATAGTGTTATTTAATCACTGGATCTTAATATTATAATATGAAGATAGCTAAATGATCATCACAATATTTACATCTAAGATTTAACATTCTTCATACCATAATATGGGTCTAATCTATCCAATTATATAAACATCTAAGTAAAATCTCAAAAGTTTAATACCAGTCCAAGAGACATACATAAATCTATCTCCGAATATATAATAAAATAAATGATCTTTAGGTCTTCTTCCAATTCAACGCTACTGCTCCCGCTTTCCCTTTCGACTATCACATTCCAAATCTGAGGCATTGCAAAACAAAGCAATGCCTCAGCAAGCTATGCTTGTAAAGGTGATTACACTCAATTTAAAGCTAAATAAAATCACAAGGTGGATCTCATGAAATAAATATATATAACTTGTCAAATAATTGAATGCTCATAATCATAAACCTTCACAAAACATGTATCAAGTTAAATTCGGATGGCATGCAATGCACGATTAAAATACAAAGATGTGTCCATCAAAATAGTACGAGTCTATATCCATAGCATAATATGAATGCAAATCATGATAAATAAGACATTATATCAAAACAATACCAAAAGTGTACCAAGATACTCAATCACTAGTGATATGTACCCATACTAACTCTAGGTTCCTCCCGTGCCACCCACATCAGCCCCCGGAGTCTCTCACAGCCTAGGCCCGGCTTGCCCCAATTCACCTCACATATAAATCCATATAAGCAGGATCTGAACCACTGTCACTCCCCGTCAACACCCAAATGGGAGACTTTCTATGTGCCCATAGGAAGGAACGGACCCCTAGGGGGGACTACCCATGACACCACCACCTACGTACCTGGCCCTATATCACTCAAGGGCGGTGTTTAATTATCCTTATCACAAAGTTAGAGGGTGGGTGGCCAACCTTACACCCCTCCTAGCATAGTACCCACTGGGTGGAAGCACCCGTCATAAATCATTGACAAGATGTAAAGACTCTATAAATAATCCCAATAAATACTATTTAAGCCCATGATAAGAATGGTACATCACATGTAAGCATGGTTATTAGCAAAAATAGAATGCCATGCTATAACAAGAAAGTAGGGACCTATTTATGTGACATGAGAAAACATAAAACACGTTCTTCAAAACTTTAGAAAACAAGTCATGGTTATTAAAATCACAAACTAATTGAATGAAATCACCTATCTCAATAATTGCAGTGCTCTAATTAGGCGCATGGAATTGTCATGTCGCTCACTCTGACGTACCTGTCATATCAGAATCCTCTATCACTTGGAAATTCAATGATATCTATCCTTCCAATCCCCTAGATCATCTCACATTCAATGTATACCATCAAGGTTTAAAGCCTGATCAGCTTAATTTATATTATCTAATAATATTTAATAGTTGAACCCTAAAAAAAGAATTTAGATCTAGATTTTCAAGTCAAATCTAGGTCTGCGTCATCAATATGATCGTAACACCTTTTTCAAATCGCAATTTGGACCTTTGTAGCTCCTAAAAATCATGTTTTTTGTAAATGGATGATTCAAAGAACCCCAAAAATTCTAGAAAAGCTGTGTCGCTCATGCGTGCGTGCGTGTACAGCCACGTGCGTTATGGGCATGCATTACTGGTGTGCCCGTGTGCGCGTGGCGCACACTAGTTGCGATGCGTGTCGTTGCACGTTACATGCAGTTCAACTGTCACCTGCGTGCCCCAATGAGCAATCGCCCCTAGGTGGTGTCGCTGGGAAAGACGACAGGCTAGCCGTCGTCACCGACGATGCTCAAGTGTCCAAATGGTATGATTTTTGTACTGTTTTGCTTAGTTTTTTTCGTAAATCCTATTTTTAAGCACCTTTTCAACCATTTTTATTGTTATCTAGTGTTTTCACACAATTTTTATCACTTTCCTAGCATTCCTAGCCGTCCAATCACCATGAAAATTCATGGGTTTGTTCTTCATGTTACCATTCACAAGATGAACAGTTTATATCATCCATCTGACACAGTTTCATCGGGTTAGTTTTGCAAAAACAATAAAAATTTGTGCAATCGCTGAAAAAATGGCTTTCCACGTAGTTTTCGGCGTTAAAACACATAAAAACTCTGCTCCATATTAGAATGGAGAACATGGGTAGGGGGGGTGAAGCTTACCTCAAATTAGGTCAGCAGATTATAGCCAAAATTTGTCACGCACGCTGCAGCAAGTGGAAAAAAAAAAACACTCTTATTGGAAAAGTAGCAATCGCCGATGACACGGGAACTAAAAGGGGAGGTTTAGCCGTACAAAAAGATAGGTAGTCTTTTTATAGCCGTATTCATGGGTCTCGCACCCTGTAAGTGGGCCCCACGTGTATTTACTATTTTTTCTTTCCTTTTCTTTTTCAAAATTACATATTTTTCATAATAAAAAATTTGGTTATTACATCCTCCACCCCTTATAGAAAATTTCATCCTCAAAATTTAAATATGTGCATACCTCTAAGAGAAGAGCTCTTGGTGGTTATGTCTCATCTCGTCCTCCATCCCCACATAGCCTCTTGCGCCGAGTGATGCTGCCAAAGAACTTTGACCAAAGGAATTGTCTTATTTCTTAACTCATGGATCTTGTTATCCAATATCCATATAGGGCGCTCCTCAAATGTCAAGTCAGGCTGTATCTCTCTTGGCATCTGTTCGAGTATGTGGGATGGATTTGGCATGTAGTTTCTCAATATGGAAATATGAAAAACATCATGTACTTTTGCCAATTGCGATGGGTAAGGCTAACTGATAAGCTACTTGTCCAACTCTGCGCAGGATTTCGAAAGGACCTATATATTTGGGACTAAGTTTTCCCTTGACACCAAATCTCATCATGCCTTTTATAGGAGAAACTCTAAAAAATACATGTTCTTCCACCTCGAATTCCAAGTCCTTCCGTCTCCTATCAGCATAGCTCTTCTGGCGACTATGAGCTGCAAGTAATCATTTCCGAATGAGTTGGACTTTCTCTGCACACTACTCAATCAACTCTGACCTCACGAACTGTCTCTCTCCCACATCACTCCAGCACAAAGGAGACCAACATGGTCTACCATAAAGTGCCTCATAAGGTGCCATGCCGATACTCTCATGGTAGATGTTATTATACGCAAACTCCACTTGTGACAAGTGCTCATCCCAGTCACCTTTCCAATCCATGACACAGGCCCTCAACAGTCTGAATGATCCTCTTAGACTGGCCATCCGTCTGAGGGTGGAAGGCCATACTGAATCTCAACGTCAACCCCAGAGCCTCCTGCACACTCTGCCAATACTTTGAGGTGAACCATGTGTTTCAATCTGAAATAATCGTCAATGGTACTCCATGCAAGCTCACGATCTTCCTGACATACAGCTTAGCCAAGCTATCCACAGTCTGCGTCTGTCTGATGGGGAGGAAATGGGCAGACTTTGTTAGTCTTGGATAAGCCCACTATAAAATCTATAGTGAGCTGGTCCCACTTCCACTCTAGAAGGCCTAATGTCTGCAATAACCTCGCTAGTCGTTGATGCTTCGCCTTGACATGCTAACAGGTCAAACATCTTGTCATACACTCACCAATATCCCTCTTCATCCCATTCCACCAAAAGTGTCGTCTAAGGTCCTAGCTCATCTTCGTACCTCGAGGATGAATAGAATATGGGGATTGGTGTGCCTCCTGAAGTGCCTCAACTGATCATCTGTAGGCACCACTAATCTGCCCCTATACCTAACACCCCCATTTGGCCCTCTGGAAAAATCAGCTTAATCAGCCACATCCTGTATCTCAGCATTGCTAATTTGTGCCCGAAGGATCTTGTCAAGGAACCTAGATTGAGTCAAGAGGTTAGCGATCATTACCCTTGACTTTGTGCTCAAGGCATAAGCTACAACATTGGCTTTCCCCTAGTGGTATTATATGGTAAAGTCGAAGTCCTTGAGGTACTCTATCCATCTCCGTTGCCTCATGTTCAGATCGCTCTGTGTAAAGAAATACTTGAGGCTTTTGTGGTCAGTGTATACCTCAAATTTCTCGTCGTATAAATAGTGTCTCCAGGACTTCAATGCGAACACCACTGCTACCAACTCCAAATCATGGGTTGGGTAGTTCACCTCATGCGTCTTCAACTGTCTCGACGCATAGGTGATAACCCTCTCATGCTGCATCAACACCGCTCATAAACCTTTACCTACTACGTCACAAAACACCACATAGCCACCTGACCTTGAAGGTAGGGCCAATACTGGTGCGGTAGTCAACCTCCTCTTGAGCTCCTGAAAGCTCTCCTCACAAGCATCAATCCAAATGAACTTGGTGTCCTTCCTAGTCAAGGTGGTTAGAGGCAAACCGATCCTAGAGAACCCCTCAATGAATCGTTGGTAGTAACCAACTAAACCGAGAAAACTATGAACCTTTGTCACCATCGTAGGCCTCTCTCAACGTAAAACTTCCTCTACCTTGGCTAAGTCCACGGCCACACCATCCTTGGATACCATGTACCCCAAAAACTACACCTGTCCTAACCAGAAGTCGCACTTACTGAGCTTCGCATATAAGCGATGATGGCGAAGCGTGTTCAACACACTACGAAGGTGCTCCCCATGGGCCTCATGACTAGAAGAGTAGATCAGGATATCATCAACAAAGACAATCACAAACTAGTCTAAATAAGCCCGAAATACTATGTTCATCAAGTCCATGAACACTGCAGGTGCATTCGTTAAACTAAAGGGCATCAACACTGGTGGTAGTCAAACTTAGAGAACACCTGTACTGACTGCAACTGACCAAATAAATCGTCAATATGAGGCAAAGGATACTAGTTCTTCACAGTGATACTGTTCAGTAACCGATAGTCTATGCACAGCCTTAAAGATCCATCCTTCTTCTTAACGAAGAGGACTGGTGCTCCCTAAGGAGATCCACTCAGCCTGATGAAACCCTTATCCAGGAGCTCTTGCAACTATACTTAGAGCTCTCTCAACTCTGCAGGGGCTATCCTATAAGGCTCGTCAATAGAACTTGCAAGCATGTAAATTGTTCAGATCACTAAAAAGAGTGGACCCTATCTGTGCTTTAGCCTATTAATATCTCTAAGAGAAAATATGTGCATCCACCATAGAACAACTCATTGTTGTGCATATAGCCTTCTCCTAGATGGCACAAAAAATTTGTCCCATATTTACTAGTAAAAAGCTATGTAGTTAGGGGCACACCTAGGCTCAAGTTGATAGGTATGCACCTGGGAAAGTGCAAGGCGTAGAGAAAAAGAGGCGTAGTAGCCTAGGCGCGTGCCTGGGTGCCCCTTTTAGGAGCACCCCCGACTCCAGGCGCAGGCTACTTACCTTCATTTTTTTGTGTTTTTCATCTTCCAATCCTAATTTCAATCTTCCAACCTATTGAGAAGGTGAAAACGACCATTCCTCTTCTATCTTTCACAGGTCTAAGCAAAAAAAGATATGGATTTACGAATCTTAGCATTTGTTTACAATTTCGGTAAAAAAACATTAAAAAAAAATAGTATCATTTTTTCAAAATTTTTGTTTTTTGTTAACTATTTTCCATAGATCTTAACATGTTTTAGTTCTATATGTATAATAAAACATTCCATTTCAGTTTTATACTTCTTTGCTCTAGATTTGAGTTTGTTTTTATGTTTTTTATTATTTTTCCAAAAAAATCAATTACAAAAATATAAAAAAGTCTTCGTTTTTTCTTATTTCTTCATTGAAACATATTTCTATCCACATATATAGGTTTCCCATGCTTGTGTCTTTGTGTGTGATAAATTTTTCATTTTTTTTTTGTAATTTAGGGTTATCTTTAAAAATAAAAATAAAAGTTACAAAAAATAGGAAAATTTTGTTTTTTTATATTTATTAGTTAATACCTATTCTTATCCATGCATATAGCTTACCCATGCTTGTATCTTCATGTATGGTGTACTTTTCATGCATTTTTTTTTGTATTTTAGTGTTATTTTGTTCAATTTTTAAGAAAATAAAACTTAAAAATTTGCTTTTTTATATTTATTAGTTAATACTTATTCTTATCCACATATATAGCTTTCCCATGCCTTTTTTTTTAGTGTTATTTTAGCTAATTTTTAATTATTAAAAATATAATTTTGCTCCTCATGATTCAGGCGCACACCTAGGTGCGCTTAAGTGCCCCAGGCTCGAGGCGCACCCCTTTGCGCCTAGGTGCTCCTCGCGCCTCTAACTACTAGGTAAAAAGGCACGTCCACATGGGCATAAAAAAAGGAGAATAGAGATATTATTATCATCAAGGCCTTATCATGATTAGGGATCAGTCACATGAATCTTGTTCCTTCATTCCCCTCTATTGGGTATCATGGTTTCATTTAGTCCCAAAGTTTTTAAATCTTTTCACACCACTTCTATCCACATTGCCCTTTTAGAGCCTTTAACTTGCATTGCCTCACTCCTAACTAATGCCGTTTTCGGTCTCCATTGGACATATCCAAACCATCTAAGTAAGATTTTTTACCAGTATCTATGCTTTTACATGCATAAATAGGTTAAAGAAAGAAAAATACTCTTTCTACATTGATATGCATGATCATAGAAAAAGAAATCAATCTAATCTGCATACAAATGAGAAGGGAAAAAAAATCACTCCTTACAATTTGAACCTTCAAAGCAAGAACATAAAGCAATTACAATTGATAATCTAAACTACATAATATTAGTATAGTACTCATGAATTTTGAAGAGTCTGGTTATTAATCCTTGATATAGTGACAATGACATCCTAATCTGTGTTAAGATATTGAATCCTATAATAAAGAAAGATGGAATGTATAGAGGATGAGAAAGGAGTAATGATTAGATTGAGAAATAGGGAGACAGGTTAAATAAAAAATAGGAGGTAAGGATGCTGCTAGATGATTCACTTATTTTTAAGTTACCTTCACCATAACAAATTAAGAAATTATAGAGAAGTGGTAACAATTATGGGACACTGAAGATAATACAATTATAATAGACCTATATGCCATCTATTTATTTGAAAGCAATATAGACAAATGGATCTCTTAACTGAACCTCTTAGAGAAATCCAATTTTTTTAACTGTTATTAAAAGTAGGCAGGGGAATTTTATTAATAGATAGTATAAATGTAAATGGACTTTAGTTCAGTGATTAATTGACCAATTATACAAAACATGTGACAAATTTTGTCTGTGTGAGCTGTCTTTTCCCCTTAATTTTTATTTATATCTTAATGATATTCCATATGAAGGAAATCCTCTTGTAAATGAGGTGCATTCTTAAACTAAAAAAAAGACTGGCTGGTACCATCTTTGGATATTAGTTTATTGTTTTGAATTTGTTTATATGGAAAACTAAGAATGTACTTTTTATATAGGCCTTCAATTATTTCTCATACTTTGTCTTTTACATTTATGCTAGAAACTACAAAGAAGAAGAAGAAGAAAAGCAAAAGCAAGTATGTATCTATTTCCTAGTTTATTGTATTTGTTTATTTTTTTTGAAGTAGGATATATATTTCTTCACTTTGTGGTTGGGAGATGATCAATCCTCTAAATGTGTACGGAAAAAGAAAGAAATCGTTGAGTAGACAGATCCATCTTCAGTTCCTGTTAGTGCACTTTTTCCCTTTGGAGAGTTTCCTGAGGGTGAAGTTCAACAATACAACGATAAGCAAGGATGATTTTCTTTTATCCTTTTTTGGTTTATTATGATGAATTTTCTTTTTGTGATGTACAAGCTTAATGCTTTCACCCCTAACCCTAACCCTAAACATTAGATCCTAAACCATGAACCCTAATCCTAATCCTAACACTAAACCCCTTAAACCTGAACCTTGACCACTAACCTTGAGCCCTGAACCCCAAAACTTGAACCATGAGCCCTAATCCCTGAATTGTAACCCTGAAACCTTAACCATAACCGTAACCGTAACCCTGAACCCTGAACCCTACCACTCTGAACCCTATCTCTATACCCCGAACCCTAAACCCTAAACCCTGAATCCTGTGCCCTAACCTTGAACCTATAACTGCAAACACCAAACCCCCAACCCTAAACCCTAACCCCTGAACCTCGAACAATAACCCTAACACCGAACCCCAAAACTTGAACCCTAAACCCGAACCCCAAACCCCGAATCATGAATCGTGAACCCTAACCCTAAAACTTGAACCCCGAACCTTAACCTTAACCCTAACCCTAACACTAATTCTAATCCTAATCCTAATCCTAATCCTAACCCTGAACCCTAACCCTGAACCATTAACCTTGAACTCTAACATCACCTGAACCTTGAATCTTGAACCCTAATCTCGAACCTGTACCCTAACCACGAACCCTAATCCCTGAAACCCGAATCCTGAACCTTAACCCAAAACCCTAACCCTAAACTCTAAACCCTAACCTTGAATCTCGAACCCTAACCCCGAACCTTAAACCCTAACATCTTAAAGGAAAATCTCTACCATGTTCTATTGAGATGTTAATAAAAGATACTCCGAACACTAACCTTGAACCCTGAACCCTAACATTTTAAAGGAAAGTCTCTACCATATTAATTCTGAGATACTTACTCCACATATTGTCCATCAAAAGAGGTTACTCCTCATATTGTCCATCAAAAGAGGTTACAAATGGCTACATAGGCCTGGCAATTCGGGTTGGCAGGGTCATGTTTGTGTCCACACGAACACGACACGCTTTGAGTTTAGGTTGACACGAACATGACCCGCATAATAATCGTGTCAAAAATCCGTAACTCGAACATGACATGATTATTAAATGAGTCGACACGACATGACTCGTATAACACAATTAAATAAATAATATAGTAATATAGGACGGTTTCAGAAGAACCGTTCTATATTATTGTTCTAATATAAAAATTATGGCGTGACAAAAGATAAATTCAAACAACACAGGTCTATTATTGCAGGGACACTTGATTAGGTGAAGGTATATTGACTTCATACAAAAGATATTGAGAAGGAACCGAAAGATCTTGTTGGCTGCGCAAAGGCCCCAAGCCCGTCCAATAGCCGTCACCTCACTTAAACAACCCAAAACCTTTGCCATTCGGTAGCTGTTTGGATATGAAAAGGTTTATAATGCAATTGGAGCACCGCCTGTACTATTGCTATCATATTGACGAATTTGGTTGCCCATTTGTTCTTTTTGGCGCACCGCTTGTACTATTAATAGCTGTATTACTGCTATTAGCTGGAAAGGTTCATAATGCAGCTAGAGTATCACATGAACTAGAAGATCTAGTTGGTTGCACAAAAGGCCCCAAGCCCGTCCAATCATTGTCACCAAGCCCCAAGTCCCAAGCTGTACTAGTTCATTGCCTTTTGTTGGTATAATATAAGATGGTTGTAATATATATTACATGTTACCATATACTCATTACTCATATAGGAGGTATTACATGTTATACTACTATATAGGACGGTTCCAAAGGAATTGTCCTATATTAGATATTACCATATACTCATTACTCATATAGGAGGTATTGCATGTTACACTACAATATAGGACCGTTCCAAAGGAACCGTCCTATATTACATGTTACATTACAATATAGGATGGTTCCAAAGAAACCCTCCTATATTAGATGTTACCATATACTCATTACTCATATAGGAGGTATTACATGTTACACTACAATATAGGACGGTTCCAAAGCAACCATTTATATATTACATGTTACGATGTACTTGTATAGGAGGACGTCCTCTAGTACATGTTACATATAGGACTGTTCCAGATGAACCGTCCTATATTACATATCATATTGTAATATAAGATGGTTCCAAATGAACCGTCCTATATTACTATTAGTTCACGATAAATAAATAGGTTGCGTGTCAAACAGGTCAATACGATGGGTCATGTTGATTGACCCAAACACGACACAAATTTTGGCGTGTCGTTTTCGGGTTGATCCGAAAATAACACGAACACGATAAGACTCGACCCGAACCCGCTAAATTCGTGTCGGGTTCATGTCGTGTCATATTTTGCCACCCTTATGGCTACATGCTCTATAATTTTTGTCAATATAGGTCATAGAAATCATCTCCAGCAGCCGCTCCTATCTTTTTGCATTGTCTTTATCCTTATCTTCTAATAAAAACAAGACCTGTTTGGTCATTTCTGTTATGGAAAAATAGGTTTTGAGAATGAAATAAAGAAGCAAATCTCAGCTTGGAAGCTCTTTTTGCTTTGTTCAATATAGAATGCATGTCAACATTGGCGGGTTAGGGTTCAGGTTGACCCGGCCGACCTGAATCTACAAATCTGCCCATGACGGGTACGGGTCAATGTTTTCCTGCCCCAAGCAGGTGTGGACTGGGTCAACACATTTCTGCCCCGATTATGATATGTGCATGGATCATACGGAACCCTTGGAAACACAAATTTCCTCTTTCTTCGTCCCCCTCGTTGTCGAGCAAACCCTAATCGTTTTCTCCGGCAATATTCAATATCCAGAAGAAGAAGGGATCCACTGAAGAATCTCTGGTTTTGCTTTCTTTCTAAGCTGTCTCTGTTCCGTGCTCGAAGGCGCTCATTCTCTTACCGTCCGCCCTTTTCCACCACCATTGGATCTACTCCAGGTTCTTTATCTTAGCTATCGTTGCTATTTTATAATTAATAGATACATAGAATTTAGTATACAGAAAGGTTTTGGATGTTATCTGCGATTTGGAATTCTGGGCTGTGAAGATTTTCTGCAGATGGGTCCTAAACTTCAACAAATTTGAGGGTTTTGCAACAGTAGTTACAAATTTGGCTGTAATTTGTGGAAAATTTTTGCTTGTTTTCTTCGTGGGTTTTGTTCTGTTTGTAGTCTTTTGGATGTTGATAACCTGCTTACTTGAGTGGATTACTGTGATCCAGTAAATAAATGATTGGCGTGGTTCATTAAACCAATCTCAAGTAACTCGTTTCGGCATCGTGAATAAATCATTGACTTCGTGATCTTTCCTATGCCATTTCTGCATTAATTTTGCCATCTATCATGATGGAAACCCAATATTTGTTCAATATTTAGCGTCATTTTCATGTACTTTTACAATAGCTTTCACCGTCATTTTCATGTGGTAAGCATATGATGTATAATTCTTCTTCTTTTCATGACATGATTAATAATTATTCTTTGGAAGACTTACAGTTTCCCAAATCAATCTAGATGTTAAGTACTTAATGAGTGTATCTTGTTAGGATTGCTTTGTTCGTTTGCTTGTTTTGCTGGGACAGAAAGCAAACCTCCTTTGCTGAAAATTTGTTGTTAGACATCTAGTCCTTCTTACTATCTGTTGTGACAAAAGCATGTAATAGGTATACGAGGAGCTTGTGTGGATCTTCTTATACTTGAACTTGTTTGACAGCAGTAATTTAGGAGATATGCTGAAATCTGAAATTGCAAGCTTCACTTCCAGATGATTGAATTGAACACCTTTTTCTTCTTAATTAAGATCAAATATGTACTAGTTCTTGCATTGTGTGTACTGGTCTTAATCTAAAATGTGCTCTAAGATAGATGTTTTGCTGGTTTTGAAGCATAGAGGTTTCACATTAGTTGTAGTTTCAAAGAAAGAAATTGTCAGATTCAATTATCTTTATCCTTTTACTACATTTTATTTCTTAATTCTCAATGATGGTTTGTCTCATAAACTGTGAGGATACATAGATAACACAGCTGTTTGGAAAAACTGCCATCAGCTGACTGAGAATTAGGTGGAGCAACTTTTGAGTGAATTATCTTGCTCATTGTGTAACCGTTGATGAGGCAGCATAGATCAAAATGAGGTTTCCATAATCTTGACTCGCATTGGGTTGAAAAATTAGTGACCCATGCTGGGGCAGGCAAGATAATTTGGGTTGTGTCTGATTGCCATCCCTTGTCACCCACCATCCATTAGAAGAAACAGGGTTATGCAGATGTCACGTCCTTCTTAAAGGGCCACTAGGAACACACTCCAAAACATGCTGATGTCAAGGAGACGACAAAGATGATGGACAAATTATGAAGTCAGTTCCTGCCTAAGGGTAGTTTTGCATCTCCTTCGAACATTGTTAAAGTCATTCAAACATCATAAGAACTTTCATAGGAATAGTCTTGCTTCGATGATTACATCTAAACTTTCTGAGGCAGTCTTGGAATGGTGAAGGAGGAAATGATATTTTTAGAAATGTTTTGCAATGGAAAGTGCTTCCTTGCTTGCAATTTCATGTGAGGGAATCCTTGTATGCACATAACTGCAATCCCCAGCTTCATATTTTCTTCATTCATGGTTGAAACATGTCATTTTTGTCCAATATCATCTTCTATTTGCTTACTGTTTTGTTTTAGGTTTCATTTTATTGTTTTTACTTTGCTTATTCTCTTTGCTTATGCAGAGACATTCTTTATCCTTCTGTTTTCTTCTGTCATTCCAGGTTTGACTTGTGAAAGTTGTTATAATATCGCGAAGTGAAAAGCCATGGTGGGGACTGATGCTTCAGTACTTGACGTGGCCCCTCTAGATTTGAAACAGTTACAACTTTGTGAACATCAAGACACCACAGATAATGTTATGGTATGCTTGGTTATTTCCCCAAGCACTTCTTGATATATGGGATAATCAACTGTCAGCCCTTCTATTGAACTGCATTTTCAGACTTGGCATGATTTTTTTATCAGTTACATGCATGGAATACATATGATATCCTATGTACTTAAACTTTATAGAGTTACTAGTTTATTTTGCAAGTGATGGTTCAAAACACATTCTCAAAATACTCCCTTCAACCTTTAGATTTTTATGGAATGGTGAGGCACATAAAGCGTCCACGTGGATTAAATATAATTTCCTGCAAGCTCATTTTAGGCACCAAATTACAATCTGTAGCAATGGAGAAAGGGAGGTGATATTCCCTCGCCCTAAACCATGTGGTTCTTTGATAGTGGAGGGTTCAGGGGGGGGACTTAATCTAATGTTATGTCGTGGGTTAGCAAGTCTTCTCCAGGTCCTTGGTGTTTGATATCATTCACTGGTAAGATTCACCACATTCCTATTCCTATTCCTATTCCTATTCCTATTCCTATTCCTATTCCTATTCCTATTCCTATTCGTAATCGTTTTTATTTTTAGCATGTCTTTAGGTCTGCTAATAATTTAGCAGACTCCCTTGCCAAGAAGGGAGTTAATTAGGCTATCTGTTTGTGGTGCAATTCTTCTTACTATGTAACTGTTTGTTTTGCAGTTCTAATATATTTGCAGTTGCAGCCATCCCCGCTCCTGCCCCCATGAAAAAGACAACGTTCTCTCTCTCTCTCTCTCTCTCTCTCTCTCTCTCTCTCTCTCTCTCTCTCTCTCTCTCTCTCTCTCTCTCTCTCAACCCATCATGGTATTTCTCCGTCGGCAAGTCTTCTCCTGATCCTGGTGCTTTGCATCGTTCATTGATGAGATACGCTACATTTCTACTTGCAATCTTTTTTCTTCTTACCGGTCTTTAGTCGCTAATGATGTAGCAGACTCCCTTGCCAGTAAGGGTGTTAATTGTTTGTGGGGGCAATATCTTCACTATTTAGCTCTTTGCTTCCAGTTCTAATATATTTGCCACTTCAGAGGGTTAGAAAAAAGAGACAGAAGGTAGCAGCACACCAGCCTGGTGGATAAAACAAGAGGGTCTATTTCTCTCAACTAAAACCATCATTACCTGAACCTGTTTGGTGGATATGCATTTTCACCAATTTTCTAACATGAAATAGGACTTGACAAAACTGTGTTTTGCAAATGGAAATGTTCAACAATTTGAAGTCTAAAACTATTGAAGAGGAAAATTTTAATTCCTCGTTGTGGAAGGAGAAGTCCTATGTGATTCAATCATCCATGTATGGGTTATATTTTCCATTTTCATATTTTTATTTTATCCCGTTTGCCCTCTTTTCTTAGGTTTGGATATACTGCATATGACTTACCAAACTAGAAAATCTGAAATATGGGACTAGCTGTTGATTACCCACCAGAGACCAAGTTGTTGCTTATGAAGCACAGGGTTTTAGGGATGAAACAGTTTGGTTTGGGGAAAATAAAAAATCCACAATCTGATTTAAGTTGGCAGCTTGGAGAGAGAGAGAGAGAGATTATCTTTGCTGTGAATATGTGTATCTTTGCTGTGAATATGGTTGTATATTTGTTTGAGAGTTAATTATTGTATATGTGAGCTTTTAATTAATGACTTTCGTAAACGTTACTAGTGTTTCTATCAAATGATTTGAATGATGGTGAAAAAGTTGCAGCTGTTGGATTTAGATGTTGAATAAATGTGCCGTGTGCAAGTATTCATTTCTGTGTTGCCCTATGTAGCTGGTGGAGTGTGAGTCACATGTTAGTTTTTGCAATATGGATATGATTCGTGAAAGCTCAGAAGTTTTAGAGTTTGAGGATTTAGTCTAAATCTACCACAGATCTGGTATCTTTCTTAATTTAGTGTATGTTTCCTGTTTTATTTGACACACACACACACACACACACACACACACACACACACACACACACACACACCTAAACATAGTTACTTTCTTATATAGTTTTCCCTTCTCCACACCCCCCCCCCCTAAATGTAGTTACTTTCACACACACACACACACACACACACCTAAATGTAGTTACTTTCTTGTATAGTTTTCCCTTCTCTTCCCCTCCCCCCCACCTAAACGTAGTTACTTTCTTATATAGTTTTCCCTTCTCCACTAATGTGTGGCTATTTTGTCTTATTGTAATATTTTTGAATATGAATAATTCATGCAGGAGTGTGTTGATAAGGAGGAACGATTAGAGGGAGGTCTAACTAACCTGGAAGTTAAGATTCTAAGGCCATCAAGTTGCAAAGATAAGACTGCCATATCTCCTCTAGAAGATAATGATGAGATGGTGGGGGTGGATGGTTTACAAGGTTGCTCTTGTAACTTCTCTTTTTTCACATTGCTCTCTAATGTACCTTATGGTTTCACTTAATGGCATTCATAGTTCTTATATTCTGCCTATACTAAAGTTCCTCAAGTGCAAAATGACAATAATTCCTTGAATGGACTCATCAACTATCAACTACAAACTATAATCTATACTGTATACTAGTAAGGAGTCCTAGCGATGCCTGGGGTTAATGGGATAAGATATTAATAATATCCAATCTCGAATATTATTCTATTTAGTTCTTGAATTGAATAATAGATGATTCATTGGAAATCTATTTTAATCTAAGTTCTACTTAATAAGGTGTCAAGAAGATGAAAGGTTTTGATGGCTAGTCATATTAGAGGTTGATTTGCTTATATATATGAAACAAAAAGAGACAAATATTTATTTCTCTTTTTACAAAAATTAGGAAAAAATTGTTTTTTTTATATATTTATTAGTTAATACTTATTCTTATCCACATATATAGCTTGCCCATGCTTGTATCTTCATGTATGATGTACTTTTCATGCTTTTTTTGTATTTTAGTGTTATTTTGTTCAAATTTTCCTAAAATAAAACTTACAAAAATTAGAAAAAAATTGTTTTTTAAAAATATTTATTAGTTAATACTTATTCTTATCCACATATATAGCTTTCCCATGCTTTTTTTTTAGTGTTTTTTTAGCTATTTTTTAATTATTAAAAATATAATTTTGCACCTCATGATTCAGGCGCGCACCTAGGTGCCCCAAGCTCCAAGCACACCCCTTTGCGCCTTGTGCCTCTAACTACATAGGTAAAAAGGCACGCCCACATGGGCATGAGGAAAGGAGAATAGAGATATCATCATCATCAAGACCTTATCCTGCTTAGGGGTCGGTCACATGAATCTTGTTCCTTCATTCCCCTCTATTAGGTATCATGGCTTCATTTAGTCCCAAAGTTTTTAAATTTTTTCACACCACTTCTATCCATGTTCATCTAAGCCTTCCGTTTGCCCTTTTAGAACCTTTAACTTGCATTGCCTCACTCCTAACTAATGCCATTTTCGGTCTCCGTTGGACATGTCCAAACCATCTAAGTAAGATTTTTTACCATTATCTATGCTTTTACATGCATAAATAGGTTAAAGAAAGAAAAATACTCTTTCTATATTGATATGCATGATCATAGAAAAATCACTCCTTACAATTTGAACCTTCAAAGCAAGAACATAAAGCAATTACAATTGATAATCTAAACTACATAATATTAGTATAGTACCCATGAATTTTGAAGAGTCTGGTTATTAATCCTTGATATAGTGGCAATGACATCCTGATCCATGTTAAGATATTGAATCCTATAATAAAGAAAGATGGAATGTATAAAGGATGAGAAAGGGGTAATGATTAGATAGAGAAATAGGGAGATATCTTAAATAAAAAATAGGAGGTAGGGATGCTGCTAGATGATTCTCCTATTTTTAAGTTACCTTCACCATAACCAATTAAGAAATTATGGAGAAGTGGTAACAATTATGGAAACTGCAAAACCACCCTCTTATCTCTTGCATGATATTTATTTGAATGGTGAAAGAGTAGTTATTTAACACCCCTAAAAAATAGGAGGGGATTTTTAATGTAAAGAAATAGCCTATATTTTTGGGACACTGAAGATAATACACTTATAATAGACCTATATGCCATCTATTTATTTGAAAGCAATATGGACAAATGGATCTCTTAACCGATCCTCTTAGAGATATCCAATTTTTTAACTGTTATTAAAAGTAGGCAGGGGAATTTTATTAATAGATAGTATAAATGTAAATGGACTTCGGTTCAATGATTAATTGACCAATTATACAAAACACGTGACAGATTTTGTCTGTGTGAGCTGTCTTTTCCCCTTAATTTTTATTTTTATCTTAATGATATTCTGTATGAAGGAAATCCTCTTGTGAATGATGTGCATTCTTAAGCTGAAAAAAGACTGGCTGGCACCATGTTTGGATATTAGTTTATTGTTTTGAATTTGTTTATATGGAAAACTAAGAATGTACTTTTTATATAGGCCTTCAATTATTTCTCATACTTTGTCTTTTACATTTATGCCAGAAACTACAAAGAAGAAGAAGAAGAAAAGCAAAAGCAAGTATGTATCTATTTCCTAGTTTATTGTATTTGTTTAATTTTTTTGAAGTAGGATATATACTTCTTCACTTTGTGGTTAGGAGATGATCAATCCTCTAAATGTGTATAGGAAAAAGAAAGAAATCATCAAGCAGACAGATCCACCTTCAGTTCCTGTTAGTGAACTTTTTCCCTTTGGAGAGTTTCCTGAGGGTGAAGTTCAACAATACAACGATAAGTAAGGATGATTTTCTTTTATCCTTTTTTGGTTTATTATGATGAATTTTCTCTTTGTGATGTACAAGCTCAATGCTTTCACCCCTTAACTGAGAAGGCCATCGAAAAAGAGTTTGCATGGGGATTGTTATAGTTGTTTCTTTCTTGCAAAATATAATTAAGTGCCATTTTCACTGAAAATCAACTTATATCTTAAAGCTATTGGAGGATTAATGTGAATTGAACTGCAAATGTAGATACACTTAGTTATGGACACATGTAAAATTGACCAGTACAAATGATTCTAAATTAACATAGCATCTAATGTTTGTTACTAGAGTCCTGGTATTTTCAAATGCCAAGGCAGCATCTTATTTTCAGACTCTGCCTTTTATGATTTTAGGCTGGATTTTTAGAAAATCTAGCATTCATATTATCCACAGTCCCATAGAATATCCCTACACTAAAAATCACTTCGATTGGATGCTTGCAGCCCAAAATTGAAACAAAAAAGAAGTTATGATTATCAGATTGACATGATTATGGGCGGGCTAAAAACGGAGGCCCAAATGAGATGAATGACTTAGATTTAGGAAAAATGTAAAAAGATAGGTCTGAAAATAAGATGCTGCCTTAACGCATGAAGATACCAGGCTCTTGTTTCTAATAAGGAAAGATATAAATGAATTTGTTTGTTCGGGTTGTCCATATGGTAGCTCATAGGACTATCTATGAGTGGCATATGTTTGTGGGTCAGGGTCATCATCATCGTCATCAAGACCTTATGGCGATTAGGGGTCGGTTACATGAATCTTGTTCCTCCATTCCCCTCTATTGAGTGTCACGGCTTCATTTAGTCCCAAAGTTTTTAAATCTTTTCTTGCCACATCTATCTATGTTCTTTTGGGCTTTCCTCTTGTAGATGTTTTGTTAACTTATCTATAACCAATGTGAAAAGTATGGGCTCAATGCCGATCCTTGGTGTAATCTTATAGTGATGGGAAAATCACCGGTTTCTCCTCTAATAATCCTAACTTTTGTTACCGCTCTCTTACATATATCCTTAATCTATATACCCCTGTGAAAGCCCTTTCTCACCCAACACCTACCATATTAGATCCTTGGGGACCCTATCATAAGCTTTTTCTAAGTCAATAAAGACCATGTGGAGGTCCTTCCTCATCTCCATATATTTCTCTATCAATTGTCTAATCAAGAAAATAGCTTCCATGGTAGACCTTCCAGGCATAAAACCAAACTGGTTCTCTAACACATTCATCTCATGTCATAGCCTCTTCTCAATCACTTTTTCAAAAAGTTTCATGGTATAGCTCAGTAGTTTGATCCCTCAATAAATATAGTAACTTTGTATGTCTCCTTTATTATTATAAATTAGTACGATAGAACTCTTTCTCCATTTATTTGAAATTTTCTCTAATTTTACAATCTTGTTAAACAACATTGTCAATCAAACTACTATGGGATCTCCCATAGACTTCCAAATCTCTATTGGTATACCATCGGTCCCTAGGGCCTTACCTAATTTCATCTTCTTTCAATGCCTCTTTCACTTTAGGTATTCTAATCCTACTATCATATCTATAATATCCATCTTTATTTGGGTTTATAGTACTTCCAATCCCCATATTCTCATGGCAATTGTCATTTAGCAAGTTCCATCTTTGTTTGATCTTGTCATCTTTGATTGGTATCCTATGGTTATCACTTCTAATACACTTAATGTGGTCTAAATCCTTTTCTTTTTCCTTACTTTTGCGAGTTTAAACATATCATTCTCACCTTCTCTTGATCCTAATCTATTATAGAAATCAACATATGCCTTGAGCTTAGCCTCACTTACTACTCTCTTGGCATCCTTTTTAGCATTTTTATATTGTTCAATGTTTTCGTTATTTTTAGTTCTCTGCCATGCTTTAAAACACACCTATTTCTCTTTAATAACTTTTTGCACTTTTTAACTCCACTATCAAGTTTCCTTTGTTGGTTGCCTTTTACCTTTAGATACTCCGAAAACATCTTTTGTCACTTTTTGAATGGACATGGCTATATTAGTCCACATGGTGTTTACTTTAGTTTAATTGTTCTAGTTTCCTTCTTTGAATTTGGAATCAAATAATGTTGGTGTTGTATTAATGATTATTTTTGCTTTGCTTTTGAAAAAGAATTAAGAAAGACTAATGGTAACCCTACGAGCCGATGAAATTAGTACTTGCCTTTGGCATAGCGGGCCCCCCACGGGAGACTTGCTGGGCTATTAGCTCAGTGGTAGAGCGCGCTGCTATTAGCTTGTTTGTAACAACTTCGTTTTTTGGGTATCTATTAAGTTCATTTCCTTTCTTCCATACTTTAATGTAGATATCCATAACCATTTGTCTATGTTGTGAGGTTAGACTCTCACCGGTTATCACCTTATGATCCTTACACATTGATCTTTTAGTATTCTTAAGTAGAAAAAAGTCTATTTGGCTTTTATATTGTCCACTTTTAAAGGTTGTTAAGTGTTTATCCCTTTTCTCAAAGTATGCATTTGTTATAGCTAGGTTATATGTAAGGCAAAATCAAGTATAGCTTCCCCAATCTCATTTCTTTCTCCCATACCATACCCTCCATGTACCCTATTACATCCTTCATTTTTCTTTTCCTACATGACCATTAAAATCTGCTCCTATAAATATCCCCTCTGTGTTGGGAATGTCTTGTATGATTCCCTTCATATCTTTCCAAAACTGTCTTTTGATTCTATCTTCTAACCTTACTTGTGGTGCATATGCATTTATAATATTTATGATCTTCTCTCATAGAACAAGTTTTATTAGTATAATTCTATCACTGGTTCTTTTAATCTATATAGTTAAAGGCGCAAGGCGCATCGAGGCGCAAAGGGATGCGCCTGGGGCGCCTGGAGCCTGAGGCCCCAAAATTATATTTTTCATAATTAAAAATTAACTAAAAATGCTAAAAATTAGCTAAAAGTCATTAATAAATTCTTAAAAAGCATGAAAAATACAGTATACATGAAGACACAAGCATGGGAAAGCTATATTTGTATATAAGAATAGGTATTAACTAATAAACATAAATAAAACAATTTTTTTTCTAATTTTCGTAAGTTTTATTTTTGGAAAAATTGAACAAAATAACACTACAATACAAAAAAGCATGAAAAGTACATCATACATGAAGATGCAAGCATGAGGAAGCTATATATGTGGATAAGAATAGGTATTAACTAATAAATATAAAAAAGAACAAAATTTTCCTAATTTTTGTAACTCTTTTTTTTGGAAAAATTTAAAAAAAACCCTAAATTACAAAAAAAAGATGAAAAAATTATCACACACGAAGACACAAGCATGGGAAAGCTATATATGTGGATAGAAATACGTTTCAATGAAGAAATACAAAAAAAACGACGACTTTTTTTTATTTCTGTAACTGATTTTATTGGAAAAACAGTAAAAAACCTAAAAACAAACTCAAATATAGAGCAAAGAAGTATAAAACTCAAATGGAATGTTTTCTTATACATATAGAACTAAAACCCATCAGGATCTATGGAAAATAGTTAACAAAAAACAAAAAAATTGAAAAAACGATATTGGTTTTTATGTTTTTTTATAGAAACTGTATACACATTGTAAAATTCATAAATCCATACCTTTTTCTGCTTAGATCTGTGAAAGATCGAAGAGGAATGGTCGTTTTCACCTTCTCAGGAGGTTGGAAGGTGAAAAACGAAAAAAAAAAATGAGTTTTATAAGTTACCGGGTTGAGTCATTTGCACCTGGAGTCGGAGGCGCGTCTGAAAGGGGAGCCCAAGCGCACCCAGGCGCGTGCCTAGGCGAGCGTGCCTCATTTACTCTGCGCTTGGCTCCCTCCCAAGCGCTTAACTGTCGACTAGCGCCTAGGCGCGCCTTTAACTACATACCTTTTAATGTCCACAACTTTATCTCTTACTTTTTTATCTACCACTATCCTTTCGCCATTTCTATTATTTTCCTTTTCTATGTACCATGGTGACTCAATGAAGCCATGGTACTTAATAGAGGTGAATGGAGGAACATAATTCTTGTGGTCGACCCCCTATTGGGATAAGGTCTTGATGATGGTGATGATGATACGTACCATAGCTTGTATCCATATATTTCTTTAGTTTTAGCCCCTTTCCACTTGGTTTCTTAGATACAAGCGATGTTTACTCTCTTAAGTTTCATAATATCCACTAACTCTAGAGTCTTACTTGTCAATGTGCCTATATTCCATGTAGCAATACAAATCTTGTTCTCCTGACCTATCCTATTTAGCCACGCCTTTCTCGAGTGGCATGGGAACCTATGCAAACTTTCCACTGCACAGTTCTAATGCAGCACGTTGCTTTGAGGGAACGCTGTAGCAGCCCTTGCCTGTTTCCCACTTCACCCAGGATGATGCAATGCGTTGCTTCCAAGGGAACGCCCTAGCAGCCCTTGTCTATTTTCTGCTACATCTGGGATTCGATGTAGTGTCGCTTATGGGGAATGCCCCAGCCCTAGTGAATGTCAAAAATCAATTCATGCATGGTGTTTGCCATGGGTTTTACTTGCCAGCTGGCACCTGACACAAAACTCTCCTCTTTTATCCGGGCTTGGGCTTGGCAGCGGCGGAGTTATATTTGTGGGTCTAAGTTTGAATTATTTCTCCTTTCCCTAGCCTTCTCAGCAACTAGTAAGTTACAGAACGTTTCAAATTCAGGGAATAAGAAGAAACATTCAAGTCATCACTTTTTTTTTCTAATAATCCACTCTAAATTTAGTATGATTAAAACAATTGCATGGCATTTCTGCGTTGTAATTAACTTGATAAAGAAAAAAACCAATTAAAGTGCTGCAAACAAGGTCCTTCGAATGTAGGAAGATTCATTTAACAATGGAAAAGATGCGACAGTGCTTCTGAATTGGTGACCCATTTCTCCATATCTCTAACACTTTATTGCTGCCTCACTTGATTGTAGTTTAGGTTAGTGTTTCTTGTTGTTCTGCTACTTGGATTAAACCCCTGAGACTGGCTTCTATTCCATCTGTAGAAATCAGAATCTCTTGCCCCTCCTTAGACGCCTTAAGTTCAAAGGTCTTGCTTGTTTAGAGCTGAGACAGAAAATGACCAAATCTTGTGGGCCATCAAACTAGGTAATGGAGAGAAATGGTGGGCCATACTTAACCTTGGACTAGTCTTTGAGCTTTTCTGGTTGTCCTTGGAAAGCAAAAACTTTTCTTTTATTGTCACTAAATCATAAAGACATAAACCAAGACAGCTAATTAGAACTTGAATTGCTATTAGTATATAGTAGTGGTTACTGGGTTAAAAGTTGTTATATTCCTTTTGAATGTGTTTGTTTTTTCTTTTCAATAGTAAAAGAATATGTGGTGCTTATGTTAAAAAATTGTGTCTGATGATACTTTAATTCATGTCACAACCATTCATACCCACTTTTGGATCTGGCTAACAAAACACACAACTCTATATTTGGGGCAATGATAGATGTGCCCCCTAACTGTCCCCATGTACCCCTTTTTAGGTTTTGGAGTATGCAAATACTGGCTGCAAGTCTATAGCTGCTGATCGGACTAAAAATATATGAGGGCCCTGGACATTAATGATCTCTGTGTATCTGTCACGCTGCATATACACAAATCCTCAACAAAAGCACCCTAAAAAGGAAACTACCCAGGAGATCACCTTCTCAAAGAAAAACTGAGCAACACATTCCAACCCATCTCTCTACTAAATGCCCTTTCTGTTTGCAAAGCTGAAAAGTCCCAGATTTTTCACCTTTGGTGGACGGCATATCTATAGTTGTTGATTAGCTTCCGACATTCATTTTGTAAAGCTGGCGGGCCATTTCTTTAAAGGTCTAAACTGTTTATCTTTTGTGATCTACCCCAGATAGAGCATGGCCAGAAAAACCTCATCCACTGAATGATTATTATGGCAGTTGGTGGTCCAGTTCCAGTTTGGTTTCACACAGAATTGGAACAGAACCATTATGATTTTAACGGGATTGGAACTGGACCACTTTGGAGTTTGGTCCTAGATTTAAGAACTAGAAGTCTAGGACCAAACTGTTTGGTTCTTGGTAATTAGGTTCTGTAACCTAAACTAATTCGGGTTGTTTTCTACCAATTTGCTGCAGACACATAACACTGTACAACTATAGAAGCACTTTGAAATCCTACTAAACAATATTTAGAAATACATATAATATGGTAATTAGCTAAAACTAGCATACATTCTCCATACATTTTTTCTTATTCAATCAACTGATCAATACATTCCTACTAAACAATATTTAGAAATATATATGATATAGTAATTAGCTAAAACTAGCATATATCCTCCATAAAATCAGAAAGTCATAGTCTGCATTTTTCTTATTAAATCTATTGATTGATATAGCTTCTATCTGCTGTTTCTTCTTCACTTGAACGATCTGGACGCACACACGCACACAACCCTTTTCAGTAGGGTTGTATTGAAGTAAAATGGGGTGTAGACCCACTTTTTTTTAAAAAAGGGTAGCCTGGTGCACGAAGCTCCTGCGTGCGTGGGGTCCAGGGAAGGGGCGGACCACAAAGGGTCTATAGTACACAGCCATACCTTGCATTTCGCAATAGGCTGTTTCCACACTTTGAACCTGTGACCTCTAAGTCATACGGCGACAACTCTACAGTTGTGCTAAGGCTTTTTTTTTCATAGATAAAAAATGTTCTTCTGATTTAGCTATTATCATATGTCCTTAGTACCAAAAGTCACGTCTATTGGAAATCTCTAGTTTTTTTAGGCCTCGTGTGCTTGTCAAATGGATGGTAAGAGGGTCTTTTTGTTTTATGCACATTCTACAACCATAAGAGGGCCAGAAAGGAAGGCCTTAGAGCTTCTTAATAGTTGCTTCATAAAAAACCCAAAAATTGAGCCCACACCCCATTTTTCTTCAGTATATCCCGTACAAAGGGTTGTATCCAATTCACCCTTACTAAGTCATGGGCAACAAAAATATAATGAGGGTAGTTTAAGTCTTACAAAATTTGAGCTAAAATGACTGGTTTACTCTTTAGCTAAACTAAATTTAAATTTAAAATGATAAAGGATATTATAGTGTAGTGATTTGGTCCTTGGCTCTGGATCAGTTTCTAAAGAATTACAACCAGACCATTGGTTCCAATTGATGCACCGGAACCTAATTTTTCAGTCTCATTCTTGTTGGTTATTCGGTTCCCATCAACAGCCCTAACTATTATATGCTTAGATTCTAAGAGTTGCAGAATTAGTTTTTTTGTATCTAGATATTTCTCGCATAAAATCTATAAATCACATAATTGATGTGTTTCTAGTGATAGACATATAAGACGGACCAGAGGATGAACTGTTTAGATCACTTAGAATCTTGGTCTTGTGATTTTCATCAGTCCTATCCTCTTCGGTGGCTTTTCAGGGGTATTATTTACTTTACAGTTCACACATGGAGAATAGCATAACTTTGCAGCCCATATTTTAGGACATGTTTACTGCCTGTAGACTCATAGCCTGTACTATGCAACCCACCCCCCTGCAAAAAAAAGTTAAAAAGGAGCGCATTGGGATATCCGAAGGGGTGCATATATCATTACCCTATATTTTACGTGTCATCCTTGTTCCAGTATTAAATACATACACTATTTATACAAAACAGATAAATACAAACAAGGCCCAATAAAATCAAACTTCTACTAGATGCTCCAAATAAAAGGTTACTGATCACAAGTCCACCATCTTCTGGAGTTCCACTCCTACGATTCTTCTACTCACTCTATAATGTTTCACAATAATAACAGTGAGCTCGACAGTTCAAGTAGCTAAACCATGATCAACAGGTTCCAGCCTTCAGACTCTGCTAAATCATTGGGTGTGAAGAAGTAATTTCTTGAAAACTCGTGCAGAAATTCTGATTAAGCAGCTCACCAAATAAGTTCACATATTGAATCAGTTGAGGCTGCAATCTCAAATTGATCAAATGGGACCACTTATACTAGCAATGATCTGATGATGGTCCATATAATAATCAGAGTTCCAGATAATACTGTTGTAAATCAGATGGAGTTCTGATGGAGGGGCCAAGACAAGATAATAGAACTGCTGCTGCTGTAATTTGCTAGCCATGCTACAAAGTTTCACTACAAAATCATCTACAGTGTCTTCTGTTTGTTGTTAGAATATTCAGTTTGGGTGTCTTGTTAGTAATTTAGTATTAGTGCCTCTTGAAAGTTTGTTGAAGAGTATGTTTGTCTTTAGGTAGTAGAGTGAAAATTATTTTTCTAGTTAGTTGTGAAGTTGTATTAATTGATAGTCCCCAAATAGTGTTACTAGAAATTTTAAATACCCTTTCATAATTGAATCTTATGTGGAATAGAGGTCTGTTCTGTCTGGTGCTTTGAGGGTATGTAATCTGGAATATCTTATATGGAATAGGGTGAAATAGAGCTGTTTGAAGTTCCTTTCTGTCCTATTTTGGGTACAGCTGGGTCTTTCTTGGCCCTATTGTTGTGTTTTTCCGCTCTTTTCTCCTTCCAATCTGTTCTTTATATGGGGCTGCAGTCATTTCCAACCTTGTTGCAGTGTTAACATAAGCGATCATTGCATCAGTTAGTACCAGAATAAGCTAAAGCCTTTTTGCTGTATTCTTGAATCTTATGGCTCTACATAACGGACAGAAACTAGTGCTGCTGCTGATTTTTGGGAGGAAATGAGACAACTGAGTAGACGAGCAGAGCCCATTCCTGGCACTTAGTGCGGATGAAATCCTAGATCCATGGTGATGACGATGATGGATCTGAGGAGGAATTTGAGGACCCAGTTCATGATTGGTTGTGTATGGAGCCATCTGTTCCGGGGGCAAAAGAAACAAACCTTTTCACTCATCAGGTTCAGAGAATATCCTTAGTGATCATTTGAGGTGACATATATAATCCCGGTGAAGGTACATCAGTGATCACCATTGATCTGAAGGGGTCCATATAATATCCTCAAAGCCATATATACACATCGGGTGGACATAACATGCCGTTTTGGCTTGAGGTCCTCAAATCCAAATATTTATTGTATTACTTGTGAAATCAAAACCAAACCTCAAATTTAGAAATTAAAATCATTGGATTTTGTAGGTTAACAAAATATTCAAATGGAATTCATTCAGAAAATCATAAAATAACTACTTGCAAATGCAAACTAAAAGTCATGACTCCCAACCAACAATGTTAAAAAGTTTTCCTGACTGAAAGTTGTGAGCTTAATCGATATAGGTATGACATCATAAGGGAAAAGGGCTAATAGGGGCCATAAAGGCCCTCCTTAGTACAGTAGCATGTGAGGGTGCCTCAAAGAATTTCATAGTTGACTCTATTCTTAGAGCTTTGAAGAAAAAGGTTGGGCCTTCTCCAAAAGTTATAGTAAGGTAAATCGAGTAAAGGGTGGACTATTTAGAAATTCTTCAATATGTTAAAGAAATGATTTTGGAATCAGTTTTGAAATATTTTTTGAAGTTATAGATTGAAAACTATATTTTAAATCTTGGAATTCAAAATATCCGACACTGTTGAGAGACCACTTAGGATAAAATCAATAGAAAAAGATTGGAAAGCTTTGACAATATAAAAACTATAAAACTCCCACAAAAACCCAAAAATACATGAACTAGCTATTTCTCTTCTGGTAAAGTTTTAATCCTTGCTCTCTTTCTATTTTTGTCCTGATGGTTTCCTTGTCTCACTTTCTGAGGTAAGGGATAGCATATAAGCTAAGGTGGGTTGATTAGATGATTATCATAAAAATGAATGGATAACTATGGATAAAAGAAAGTTGATGAATGCCACAAAAAAGAATGGATAACTATAATAAGAAGGCATGGGCAATGGTTATAGAAAAGAAGGAATAACTATCACAAAAGGGAATGGATAGTCGTCATAAAACCACAGAATAGCTTCCATAGCAAGCTCGTCCAATATCTAGAAGAGGGTTGCGCAAAATTTTGAAAATATAATATCATTAAGTACATTTCATCTACTTGAGCTAATTTCAGCAGATATCCAATTCAACAGTGAGAAGATTATTTTTGAATGATCTAAGTACATGTTAGATCTCTACACATTCTTGTTTGTTGAGTAAGTTGCAATTGGCTTCCTTATGTGAAATTTTATGGATTCCTGTTTTATCGAACTTGATTTTAAACTTGTTATTTTTTCCTAGTAACATTTGGAGGACAACTTCTGAAGAGAAGAGGCAACTAGAACGCATGGAAAAGCCTGTTTATAATGCAGTTCGCCGAGCTGCAGAAGTTCATAGACAGGTTAGGTTCTGGTTGTATCTAAGGATTTGTATTGCTCACTTCATCAATATTCCATGAAAAAAAAACTATATTCTAAAGCATGGTTTCACCTTGAGTTGTAACATTTAAATAATATGTGGTTACTTTTGATCAGGTTAGGAAATATGTCAAGGGTCTTCTTAAGCCTGGCATGTTAATGATTGACCTTTGTGAAACCTTGGAAAATACAGTTCGCAAATTAATTTCAGAGAACGGCCTCCAAGCTGGCATTGCCTTCCCCACAGGATGTTCATTAAATTGGTAATATTTGCCTCAGAAGCCAAATTGATCACCATTTTGTTCTTTAACTTGATCTGTAAAATGAAAATTTGATTCACAGGGTTGCTGCTCATTGGACCCCAAACTCTGGAGACAAAACTGTACTTCAGTATGATGATGTCATGAAATTGGACTTTGGAACACAAGTTGATGGTATTATCCACCACATTCTGCTACCTATTGATGTTTGTATTTATGAATTTGTATGCACCTAATGTTTGTAATATAACTTTATTCACCAGATGATCCTTCTTTTGACATCCTGTTATAACTGTAGGACATATAATCGATTGTGCATTTACTGTTGCATTTAACCCAATGTTCGATCCACTGCTTGAGGCTTCAAGGGAGGCCACAAATACTGGTGTTAAGGTAGTGAATTTCCTCCTTACTGAAGATTTGGAGAATTATGTGATGATAATGTGATTGGTACTAGTGTTATTGATGATAAATTTGTACCCTATCTCATCTGCCTTGATACAAAATTTTTAGTCTGCCCTTCTGTACTTCTTTTCATTCCGTAGTAGCTAATAGCTAAATTATCATTTTTGCCAAGTCCTTATTTGATTGGAACATGTGCTTTCCTGTTGTGTCATCTTGGCAAGTCTCTGGAGTGGTAGATAAGTTTAGACTGTCAAATTTCATGAGCTTCTGGAGGACCCCCAACTGTGGAATTTACCAAATATTTGTAGCCTGTAGTGGCTTATGATTGTGACTACTAGAGTTATACAGGTAAATTCTAAATGCTGATATGCTGTAGAATTGTGCAACAGAGATCGGTGTCAATGTAATTTCTGGAGTAGCATCATTTCCCACATGTGCATTATACTTTGGATACCAATCATATTGATACAACCCTTTTTGGCTTCTCAATTGACCTTATGTGCTGTCCTGAAGTATTATTTGAAGAAACCAAGATTCCAATCAACTGAATCCTGTTCCACCTCAGAATCAGATTTGCCATCTTAAATCCTGCCAATGGAGCACGAACCTATTTTTGTGGGCACCGTTGGTAATAGACAGCAATACTCGGTTCATTAATCATTTGTGTATTATACAAAAAATCTGAGCACAAGACTAAATATTTCACCAGAAATTTTATAATCCATCAATAATTTGGTATTCACTCTACTCAATCTTGTGCTTTTAGATGTCTTTCTGGACTCTTTCTACAGGTGCCTATATAGTGGATTGACCTTTCAAAGATGCCAAAGATAACATGTTCCATGATCAAGAGGAAGAAGTGAACATGTTCTGGTCAAAATCTCCTTAGTTATTGGTAGTTGTCCTTTTCAACACTGGCTTATGCAAATTGATTGAAGGCTGTGTACTTTAGGTCATGCATTTGATGTTGCTCTAAATCGAGGAATTTAACATGTTCTTCATTAAAGTCCTGGTATTTTCAAACGCCATATGGCATTTTGTTTTCAGATGATTTTTGTTTTGGATTTTCACCATAGTTTTCAGAAGATCTGACCATTTCATCTTGTTCAAACTTCTTTGGATTACTTAGACTACAAAAATACGCTGATTGAATGTTTTTAGGCTGTGTTTCTTGTGATTTAAATCATGACCATTGACATTTAAAAACTGAAAAACAAAGTGATCACAATGATCCTATTGGCGTTATTTTTAATGAGGAGACTAAACATGGGAGGCCAAACAAGATGAATGCTTCTGATCTAAGAAAAGCCTGTAAAAGCCAGCATCTGAAAATAAGATGTTGGCATTAGAGTTTGAAAATACCATGACTCTCTGCATTAAACCATGAGGATAATGTGCGTCCTTTTGTTATTTTCCCCATATTCATGCCTAATGTTTCTTATGTTTACGAAAGGCAGCACACACAACTATGAATTTCCTGTCATATGTCTTTCCCTAACACAGTTGTTTCTGTGCCAATATAGTGAGTAAATCTTGCTTCTGTCTCTGGGAAGTTTTTCTTTTATGTTTTATTTTATGATTGGCTGTATTTTATAATTTGAAGAAGTTTTTCTTTTACGTTCTATTTTATATTGGCTGTATTTTATAATTTGATCAATATTCGGGTGTACATAACAACCAGGAAGAATACAATTCATGTCTCGCTCACATTTGGAAATAATACTGTGTAATGTAAAAAGGATTAAAACTCAGTAAACCATGAAGATTACGTCATGTTCAATCCTCTGGTTTCCTCTCTAAATTAGAAATGTTTGTGTAGCTTGGGTTTGCATTTCTAATCAGAACCAAACCAAACATGATTCTAAATCTAGGGATTGCATTTGTGACAAGATCTGCTTCCACATATAAGAAGACTCCCAAACTGTAACTAAATGCTCAGTTCATGTGTATTCCATGGAATTATGTGACAAGGGAGCCTTTCTAGTGGATGGAAAAGAATCATACTTCTGAAATAGTGACTTATAATGTTTGTGGTGAATTTTCTTGACTCATATTTTCCTTTTAAGAGGGCTGACGGTACTGTATAACACCAGAGAGTAGTCTTCATCAGAAAGACACAGAGACTACACGTGCAGGTTGTTCCACTCTCTTCTATCCCTGCCAAGGACCCAAGCTTTGGGCAGGGTGCAATCTAAAAGGGAAATACTAGGGCAGACCTTGCTGCACAAATGCAGAGACTAACCTACAACTGCGTATATGACATTGGAGGAGGATGATTATTACCTTTAAATGATGAGCACACTTATTATACCTGCCACACACTGCTCTTTTTTATCGAAACTAGTGATCTACATGTGCAAATGCATGGATTTTTTTAAAGTAAAAATAAAATTTCTTTTTACATAAAAAATCCGCCAACTATTTGTTTTCTATAATACATACATAGAAGGGGAGCCCTGAAAATGGATAGTGCTGAAGCATGAGACCCATACTCAGCCATCTGGGTAATTGTCATGCCCAAATGAGTAGAAGGTGCGATGGCTGCCACAAAACCTTTGACGTGAGCCCAAGCAAAGTGGCCAAAAGTGTGGATCTTGGTGGTAGTGGCAAATATTGAAATGAGAACTTTGAAGGATGAAGTGAAGAAAGGTTCCATGTGAACAATACTTTGCACATGGGTTGGTCAATCCTAAGAGACGGGCGAGGCCTGTTCAAGTGCGTGCAACACGTGAGCTTTGAAAGGGAATCGGGTTAAAATTTCTGAACTGGGATGTGGTAGCTAAAGGTAATGTTAGGAAGTCTGGAGATGTTGAGGGGGCCCTCGGGAGATGTCTGTTGGCTGGAAGAGCACCTCATATCACGTGGTGTTCGGTGCACCTAGGCTGGCCCTTGAAAATCTAGAGGACCGAATGCTTGTCATGCTTGGTCGTACTCATAAGCGCATCAAGTCTCCAATGCGAACAACCTCTGCTCGATGGAACAATGTACGTAATGGAAGTTGGCAAAACAGGTTTCTAAATTAAAGAAAATGATTATCTGAGGGCTGGGAACAGGAGTCCCGATCCCGAACAAGATGCTCCCATGGTGAGAGCAGGTTGTGCGTGCTGGCTGGGGAATGGACTGGGAACTACTCCTTCAATGACCTTCCTTGGGAATTGTTTACTCAGAACTGTTATGGACAAGGGGAATCTGACAGTTCAGTTAAAACAAACCATTGCAACAGGCCTTCCCTGAATGTCAAAGTGAAGAAAATTCAACCAAGCATGGGTAAATGGTGGGACTAACTATGACTCTTAAGGTAGCCAATGCTTCTTCATCTAATTAGTGATGAAACACTATTTTTCCCAAAAAAAAGAAGGAAAATTGTAAAGTTTATTTTGACTTGGTTTTTAAATCAAATGATAAATTGTTTCTTTAAACTATAAAATAATCAAGACATAGCCATAAACCAAGGAAAGAAAAAAGAATCCAAAATGGTAAGAAAAGCAGTAGAAGGAAATAACTCCCCTTCCTCGGACCCCGCATAGGTGGGAGCTTCATTCACCAGGGCTGCCCTTCTATAGATTTTCTTATTAATTTAGCATCTAAATAATCTAGTACATGCATATACGGACACATACTTGTGTGGTCAGACTCCATATTAAGAAGGAATTTGAGGAAAGTGTAAGGTTAGAGGAGAATTAGGAACATATAGAGGAAAATACATTTTCTTTGAGCAGATCTTAACATTCCTTCGAGCCAAATGATACTTTTGGTCATTAACAAATTTTCATATGTTCATTTTGAGGATCCTAACATTTCTAATTGCCAGAAATCTAGTATAGATTAATGGATATGTCATGGGCATTTGCATATCATATCTGAAAGCCTACCCCTAATCCCAAAATGTAGTAGCAGATGGTTTATTAAAGATGACGCCATACAATACTTAAAGGGTTGCATTTGTATGTTGCTTCAGTTCTTTCTCTTTTCTCTTTTTCTCTTTGGTAATTAAGATGGTGTCAAACCTCTTCAATATAATAGGTAAACATGGCATTCATTGAAGTCATTTCGTATTGGACTTGTTGATCGTCAATACTGATTTTGTTTCATCCTGTTAACCACACAAATGCCAAACACCAAATGTTGTGACGCTACTAAGTACATAGAAGAGGGTGCCCACCTTTCAACTGCACAAGAAGAACATGAGATTAGTTCCAACTACTTTGCAGAATTCGGACACTCTCCACTGTGCATCGTGAACTAAAACTTGAAATCAACCTTTGACTGTGCACGATGTCCTCTTGAATTATTCTCAGGTTCAGTAAGTGAGCACAAGACTGGCAGGCTTCTAACCTAAGTGTTAGGTATCTAGTAACAGATTGTGGAAGCAATGGGTTGAAAGAATCTTGATTTCTTGAGGGGTTAAAGTCCGAAACTGCCTTATTTTCATATAACAGATTTATGATTGCCATAGAAAAATTACAATTTACCTGAACATCTGAACTAAATTTCTGGGAGGCATCTTCATGCTTTTGTCAACTGGAGCTAAGAGAGTAGTTCTATGTGGTGTTTTCTCCCCTTAGGCCTTATTTTTTGCTGTTTAAAGGTAAATGATGAAGGAAATAAATAGTCAATGTTGAATAAAGTAGTGGCAGAGATGCTTGATGATGGTATGAGGCATCGGCCCAGTGATTAAAATGGACAAGTACATTGCATGCTGGCAGTGCTGAACTGCTGGTTCTGTGCCTATCCAAGTTATCAGATGCTTCTGGTTTGCTTCAGTTGCTCAGCATTTAGTGGTGTTGCATAATTGTGTTTGCTGAAACCTTCTGGGAGGGAAATGGGTGCTTGGATAGAAGAATAGCTTTTGTAGGAGAGATAGTCATTAGGGATTTCCAAAATGAAAAGGTGCAGTTTAGTGGACATAATGCTGTTACTAAAACTGATTTAGTTTTTATTTATTTATTTATTCTGAATGTTGAACACCCCACACCCACGAGCAGCCTTAAGACATGACCTATGATGGCTGAAGGTCCTTTTGCCACTGCATTAGAAGGCCTTTGCTCAACTCTGTTTGAAATTTTAGGAGCGTAAACGGTCCAGATCCATGTAAAACCATTATTGGACCATTAGTATTTTAGCTTTCTTTGTATCAAATTGTCCCAGAGTTCAGAGCTAGTTCTGATTTTCTTCCCATCCGACTTTTGGGTATTTATCAGTTCTAATACATGGAAGAGAAAAATGCAAAAGCTTGACCATTTAAGAGGCCAAAAGATAGCTTGTGCATTACTTTTGTTTTTAATTGCTTGTTTTAATTGCTTGTACAGCAGTGAACCATAAATTTGTTGGTTAACTGGTACATAGGTGAAGAAGAACAAAATGTGAGAAACAACATATAAGTTGAAAATACATATGATGGTAACTGTAGCATAAAGAAGTTAATGATATCATGAATTCAAAATAGGTAAGCAAAACACAACACAAGTTTGTGGGTAAGACCTCACTTTGTACTTATTGACTATTGATAGAAGTAAACATCCTAACGCAAGTCTGCAACTGGATTTGAAGACTTCAACAAGTCCATACTTTGGGAATGTGTAAAGGCCAGTTCTTTCTAAGTTTGAAGGTTTAAATGGCATTCATTTGTGAATAAAAGTTTGGAGTCTAGCAACTGATCAACGAAGCATTTTTAATGTCCTTAAAATTTGATCATCTCATCAAATTGAGATTTTTATTTTAGGCGAGAAAACCAATGTGAAGCACTAGATGTAGCAACTGTGATTGTGCACGACATGTGCTGAAACATATTAGAATGAATACCCCACTTGAAACATGAAATGTATTCCAAATGTTTCATGAATATACGATGTGAACAATAGAAACCTTGTCTGAGCCACATCAGTGTTGTGTATCATTTGAGTCTGCATCAGTTCCTGATTGTTTTGAACTCTTACTGCTGAAGGCTTCTGCCGTTAAAACTAAAACAGAAGTTCTATGAAGAATTATTGTTAACGCTAGAGATGAAATTTTGTATTTTCTTATGATTTTTTACTTTTCTATTTCTAGGAATCTGGAATAGATGTGCGCCTGTGTGATGTTGGTGCAGCAATCCAAGAGGTCTTGGAATCTTATGAGGTTGAAATTAATGGAAAGGTATTCCAAGGTATGCATGTTATTGCTACTGTAAGTTAACATCTCTTTCTTTTTGGGTGGGTGATAACTGAAATAAAATATATCTGGACATTGTTGTTTCTGTTATTGGCTCAAACCATATTTGTCGAATCCATCAATGGAAAGCTTTAGTGCAGTGCCTTACCGCTTTCCAGCTGTGTAGGCTATTTGGGCCATTTCAGCATGACTGTCTGAATTTAAGGCAAATTCAGTTTTTTCTTCCTTTTTTTGCTTCTTAAATCAAAGTTTCTCAGGAAATGGCAACCAGAATTTTGTTCTGAAATTGGTCAGACTATATCTTGGATCACTCCTTTCCAGCAGCCAAAATGGAATTGTCAGTGGAATGGAATTGACAACTACAATGCAAATTATAATCCGTCATATATTATATTGGATCATTCCTTAATTGCATTTCATGAACTGGAATTAAGTGAACTGTCTTTTAGTTAGCTCATAGGAAAGCTCCGATGCCTGTTTCTAATTCCTAATGGACAAAAAGGGCAATGGGCTGCACATGTCAGAATAGGATTGATCAAATTGCATTGCTATTCAGTTATAACATCTCAACGTTGGATTGTTTTGAACACATTTTCCTAATTCTTTATTTGGCCCTTCCAGTTTTTTCCATGCCTTCAACAATATTTTGTACATATAATGTGTTCTATTATCCATATAACATATGCTAACCATTGTTGGTTCTTGCATCAGTTAAAAGTGTCCGAAACTTGAATGGGCATAGCATAGGGCCCTATCAAATCCATGCTGGAAAGTCTGTTCCAATTGTAAAAGGTGGGGAGCAGACAAAGATGGAGGAAGGTGAATTTTTTGCGATTGAAACTTTTGCGTCAACAGGTAAAAAGAGGAGTCAATCTGATACTTGTAATACTTACATGGGGTGTCACTCGATGCAACCGATGTTAAAATAACATCAAATGTGCTTTCACGTTTGAATGTGTAGGAAAGGGCTTTGTTAGAGAAGATCTGGAATGCAGCCATTACATGAAAAATTTTGAAGTTGGACATATACCACTTAGATTGCCCAGAGCTAAGCAGCTTCTTGCAACAATCAACAAGCATTTTTCAACGTTGGCCTTTTGCCGCCGGTATTTAGATCGACTTGGGGAGACGAAATACCTAATGGCACTTAAGAACCTCTGTGATGCTGGTATTGTTCAGGTATATCACATGAAATAGCAGTGTACTTGTTCTGTTATATATGCACAAGAGGAATATTTCCCTTTTGATCTCTTGCTTATTCTATCATGCAACATTGCCACTGTGAGGTATTTATTCTTAAAAGCTGGTAAATTTTGTTATTTTTCTAATGGAGCTGCATATGCAAACTAATTTTGTCTATGGTATGCTAGAAGGCCATTGCTTGTGAGGTGTTATATTAATTACTTTATTGATAATAAACCTTGCTCTTATTTTGTCATGGGAGCCCAATGTCTGTACTCCAGAGTTGTACCCAATAAAAAAAGGATAAATTTTCTGTAACACCATTGTCTGTGGGGGGTATCATCCTTATATTGGATTATCTTCTGTTTGCCTGCACCTCTTTTTGGAGTAATGAGTTTTAGTGTTCATTGGTCTTTGTGTTGAAATTGGATATGTGAACAGTTCCTCATATTTACTTGTAGAGTCACCCCGACTATTGTATATAATTTCTTGCTGATCAATTAGTAGTTCACTCTGGTGATGGCCATGTTGTTGAAGAAGGAATATTTATGAAAAGATTGATGGATTTTATTCAAAAGCATGAAAAATGCCAATGCCAAGCCATACAATCTGATCAAAAGGGGGGAGAAGTGGGTGATAGGGTCTAGACAATCTCACCATCACTCTACAAGAGTAGAAAAATTTAGCCAAAGCTCCTTACGGTTGACTCCCTCCTTGGCGCCTTCATCTTCCTCTGAACTAGCTGATCTATTGGTGTGAATGGTCTTGCACTTCCTTTTCTTCAACATCAAATTGATCTCATCAACCCCATACATATACTTAATGGAACATTGCTCGAATCTTTGTCCATTTTATACATGCTGAAACAGTGACCTATGGTGTTCTAACTTAACTGAGGAGCCAGTTTAAGGTGTTAAGATGGCATTTTTCCTGTTAAAAGATCTACCTATATAACCTGTAGTTTATGGAAGTGAGCTGTTATGGTGTGTGGCGGTTTTGAACTATGTCATGCAACCTGTTTTGTTGGTGTTAACCAGATTGTGTGACCCTGGAATGGTCTTTCTAGTGTGAAGTGAATCTGTGGTAGAGTGTTATTCTATTCGAGTCATACTTGGTAGAGGTATGTGTTATTGTGGCACTGTTGGATATGTAAACAGGTTATTAAGGGGTATCATTATGATTGGATTGAGTGATTGAAAAATAAACCTCTTGTTCAATCATTGAATTCTGTGGCTGGTATGCAAATAATTTGTGATTAATTGCGCTGGTGGAATTGGATGTTGTGGGTTAATCAGCCAAACTTTTATGCAAGAAAAGGTATGTTAGATTTTTTGACACTTGATCGTCGGAAGTACCAATCTCTAGTTTGTGGCAAGACGTATGGGAGGTTAAGAAAAAATGGTGTAAGAGAAATGGTATGACACATTTAAATTCACCCAAATTGTGAAGGAGAATGTTGATATCCTGAAAAAATGTGTAATTTGGGGATGGGATCCTCAATTTGTTTATGGAACCCGGTTTCATGAGTACATAGATCCTTTGATGCCACTGACATTTTAATTCCATAAGATGGGGTCAAGTTTTGGAGTGGGTGATGGGATCATGTTTTCGGGAAGACCCCTTGGTATAGTCTAATGGCTCTTTACCATGTTCATGCAGTGAGAAGGAACAAAAGCTTCGAGTCATCAAAGGTCAAGTTTGAGTTGAAGTTGCTTTCTGCAGTAAATTAGATATGAGAAGTTGTTGCTGTGGCTGGGTTTGTTGGGTTGTCAGGGGATCTATACCAGATCTGACCTCTCTCTCTCTCTCTCTCTCTCTCTGACCTCCCCCCCCCCCACCCCTTTAATTTGATAGTATATCTTAACAAGAGAGACCACTAACCATGTATCAGCTTTAGCTCGGGTGAAGATAGGTCTTGTTACGTTCAATTTTATCGTATTACTGGCAACATGTCTGCAGCTCTTGCTTCAAAAGCGTATGGCATGGTTTGGTTGCTGAACTCTGGTCCATAGGGAAAGAATTTAAAGCACAAGATACCAGTAGTTGAACAAAGAGACCTTCATGTGCATTATTCTGTAATCAACAAGCACTAAGCATTTCAGTAATATGCATGGAGAACCTTTTTTCACTCGAAGTTGCATGTCTATATTATCAAGTGGGAACATAGATGCGAGTGGGTTACAACACATTTTACACGATGTAGAATATATCTAAACAGCTACCAAGAAACCCTCTAAAAATCCTGCATAACATATGTGTAGCAATCAAACACACTCTAAAAACAGAAGCATCGAACACTAAATGATTGTAACTGAGACAACTATTTGACCAAATGAATCAGCTGCAGATTTACACTTAGTGAGCTGACTGAAGAAAGATGAGAGAATTGAAGCCAGTTAGGATCCAACTCAAGGACTATTGATTGAAAGATCTTTAAAGAACTGCGCGGAAGTACTTAAGAGAAATTTTGGTCATGTAAAATTCAGTCTTGGTTGAAGACCAAACCAAAGAAAGTGAAGTAAATGTGTCAAAAGATGCTTCAACTTTGCAACTTCTTGCTAAGTTAAAGCTATTCAATACTAATACACCACTTTCTCGACCTTTTCCATTCTGCTTCTGAAGCATCAATGTATTAATTGCATGCTTGTTCTTCTGAGGGCTTCACCTGTTACTGATTTGATCATTATTCGGGTAGATTAACCAAAGAAATGTCCATTTTATTAGCTGTGCTAACTTGGTGCTTTTCAGTGGAGTGGTTTTACAAGGCTTTCAAGTACTACGACATGTGACCCTGATCTGGGTACCACTGGACACTGAATTCCAATATTTTCCGATCTTTATCTTCTCAAGCAATGAGTAAGGAAGTAGTTTATTGTAAATGGGTGCCAGTGTGGCATCCCATTTGGCCGTATAAACATAAGTATTCCACGTTGGACCCTTTGAGCAGTTGCATCTGAATAAGTTGGTTAAACTTGGAAGTATTTTCTCAAAAGCAGTCTTCATTAAGTTTCATTCTCATGAAAGTCTTATCAATGTTTTTGTGTTTCCTTCAGGCACGCTGGTAGAAGATATGTGGAACCTTTTGATTTTAAAGCTGTTGTTTATTATTCAAATGAAGTCTGTTGTGTTTTCTAAATTGCTTTCATTCGTGGAGTACAAACTGTGGTAATTGTTTTTTCCTCTTTTTTTGTGGCAGCCATATCCTCCCCTATGTGATGTGAAGGGAAGCTATGTCTCACAATTTGAGCATACAATTCTACTAAGACCCACCTGTAAAGAGGTTATATCCAGGGGGGATGACTTTTAAGTGTTTCCAAGTTGTACACTGAGAGATTATGGGATGCTTATAGTTTTTGTACGGGCATATATTTAGTTTTGGGGATTGCTATAAAGAAATCGATGTCCATGTCTAAGATTGGACAAAATACTAATGACTGCATGGAAGGCTAATAATAGTAAGGTAATTTCTCTCACCTTCTGCCACTCGAATTTGGTTGTAATCTATATGCTCTTCTTTGGGGAAAGACAAAACTTCAATAAGAACCTGATCTGCTGCCACTTTTTACATGCAAGGACTCGATGCCTTTTCCTATCTTGTTCTGGGTAAGGGCTTATTTGGGTGTAAATATAGAAAATCATGACAAGTGAAACACGATATCAAACAAAGTACGAGATTGTATAAGCTGTAGTAAACAATGAGGATTCTTGCTTTTTTTCTTTTTTTTTTAGAGTTAGGGAGAATTTAAGGAGACTTGTTCTTCTAAAAAGGTTTGAGCAGGAAAGACTGGGGGAAGACCCTCTTCAGAAAAACAATAGTTCATTGGTTTTTTATATTGTAAACTCGTTTGCTTCCTCAGCTAACACAGTCCTCAAGTCGTTGCTTGCATAATTTAACATCAAATGTGAAATTAAAATTTACTCTCTGCCATTTTACAAGATCTCAACAAATTGGGATTATGGAAAGCACCTAAATGGTATTTACATGTGTTAGTTCTAGTGTTCAAACCATGTCAGTCTTGTTAACAATCAGAGTCCCAAATAGCCCAAGTCCAATAACCTGGAGCATCCTTTAGTATGGATGGACGCTTCACTTGAAATGCGAGCGTTAGAGCTATCCACTTGATCTCAAGTAGCGTAAAAGAGTCTGAGAACTTAAAAATGAGCATCAACGAATGCATACTGTTTAGTCTTTCTCAAGTAATCTATGAGATGCTTCTAACTTATGCAATAACATGTGCTAAAGTGGATAAGGAAATTGAACACTTATCAAATAAAATTTTAGCAAGGAGAGGAGTGGGAAAAAATCACTAGTAAAGATTGATAACCAAGAAGTACCCCAAAAAGATCACTTTCAATATTTTGGGTCAATAATTTATGAGAGTAGAGAGATTGAGAGCAAATAGAGATGTGCCTCTAGTGTTTTGAGTGATCGACAAGTTTCACTTAAACTGAAAGAAAATTTCTATAAGATGGCTGTAAGGCTAGTCATGCTTTTATGAATTAGAAGTGTTAGACAATTAAATAACAACATATATAGGATACGTGTAGCTGAAATGTGGATGTTAAGATGGATAAGTAGCATCAACAAGTAACAAGATGAGAGAGGGTAGACTTAGATGGTTTAGACATCGTGTTGGATACTCTGAGTCTATCTAAGTTAAAGGATCTAAAAGGGCAAGGGGAAGGCCCAAATGGACGTGGTTAGAAGTGGTGAGAAAAGATTTAAAAACTCTTAATTTAATGATGCAATAACATTTGATAGAGGTGAATGGAGATACTAGATTTGTGTAGCTAACCCTTAATTGGGATAAGCTTTGATGATGTTGATGCAATCAAATTAGTAGAGATTACTCCATTGGCCAAGTGAGTGCACCCTACCGGTTCCTTTTCACTCGATAATCAAGGCAAAACCTAAATCTTTGAAAGTTGCGTGCGCTATTGAGTGCTCTATTTAATTTTTATCTTTTTATCTTCTTTTTTTATCTCTCTCTTTTTCTTTTTCTTTTTCTTTTAGGGTAGACATGGTTAAGGACTCAAATTATTAAGTTTGCCACCATACTCTGTCAAGGTTAGTTTGCTCTCAATGGTAATTTAACCTTATACGTCTTCTAACTACTTTGATTCCCTTACATCATCTGCATCACGTTTAAATTATATCAATTTATTTTTCTTTTAGGAGGCTTGGTTAAGAACCCACGCCTTTGTAGCCTGATAGACTACTAAGCTTCTCTTCCCTTTTTGATTTTCTTTAGAGCACTTGGACTCTTTTCCTTGAAACATCAATTAATCAAAAAACAACCTCAAAGAGTAAATGGCCATAGGTAGGTGGTGCCCCTTTACTATTATTTACTACAAATAATTAAATAGGCCTAAAATCATAAAGAAATCCGGTGACCAAGCCCGAAAATATGTTAAGGAGGGATACATGAGTGGTGACTCATGTATAAGGGCAAATTGAGTGAAGTGGCTAGTTTTGTAATTTGAATAGGATACAAACATGGTCAAATGCCTAAATAAGAATTTTTCCTTATTTTTATTATTAAGTAAGGCCTTTTCAACAAATAAAACTTTTAACTAGGAGCATATTAAAAAAATAAAAAAAATAAATGTAACCCATATTGCCGGGTTTAACTTTGAAAATAGTACTTATGTAGCCAAAGCATGGGGCTTTGGCACCTCTCTCGATCTTTTTATTTATTTAATTTTCTCTTTGCATCTAAACCATCGAGTAGTGGGCATTGTCTTAGATAGTTCATATCTTGGAGTCTTGTGCAACGAAGAAGTTTTCAACCAACATAGCCCACTCTATGCCCATGAGATGAAAGGCTTGGATCTCAGTTATACCTTGAGAACTAAACTGACTTCGTGGTCTCGCGGATGCATATGCAAACCGGTCCCGTCTATGAGATTTTAAAGCATATGGGTGTAGAGTTGGGAAAGTAGACGCGTTGGAATTTGTGCCACGTGAACTCAAGACCTCCCCTTTCCATCCTCTCTCTCGCATTTAGTCATTGTTTTGGCGTTCTAGGATGGAGGCTCACCAAAACGCAAGGAAGACTCGTCCCTCCACACAAACTTTCCTTGGGGGAATTGAATCGTCTTCGTAGCGTGACATAGCACTTCTCCCATCACCGACGTGCCATCCTTAAATCATATCGGGTCTACTTGCGCTCTCGCGTTCCTTCTTATACCCACGAGGGAAACTATAACACGGCGCCTCCAGAGATGGATGTTGACCTGAACCAGTCATCTTTGGGCCACATCTATGACATGCGATACTCGATGTTATCCTTCTGACTTTCTTTTTTTTTTGGTTGTGTGGTGGTGGGGTTCAGAAAGCCCACTTTTAAAGATCTGCATAGCACTTAAAAGGTCTTTGAACTTTCTAAGACGTCCATTTTCCACTTTGAGGGTGAATGTGCCCTGGCCTGTCTGAAGTGCGGGTCAAAGGTAAGCGTTTCCTATCAGCAAACATCTGGACGGATACTCCATGTGGACCATCTAAGAGCAGTCTGCAAGATCCGCGCAATATTGGAATTTGTACGGCCATTAGCCAGCTTCCAATTCATAGGGGCAGAGAGAGACGGATGAAAATGAGATGAGAAGAAGCAAGGGCATTCTTGTAACTTTGTAGGCAAACACAGAAAGTTGGAGCCTGTAATGGCAAATTACTTCGGTAGTAGGGTAGCAGAGGCTTGAATCTTCTTCTTATGCCATCCGCATGATGCTGAATGGATCCAAAATGACATTTTCCTGTCTCTGCAGCTTCTCCCAAAGCTTTATATCTATATGTACTGACACACACACATGGAGAAAGAGAGAGAAAGAGGATACATGATATATGTAGGTGTAGTTCCTTGTTAGTATATTAAGTGGCCAGGGTTAGCAATAGCTGGCTGTGGCGGGATTACCGGAGGTCAACCCTGCGAAAACCGGCGCTGGTCGCGGTCGGTGTTAGCAAGAGGCGAGTAGAGACCAAAATGAACAAATACTGTAGTTCTCTCGTTCCCTCCGCCACTGGAAAGGCAGAGAGCGAGCGGGAAAGAGAAAGTAGTAGTAAGAGAAACAGTTTGGATTGGCTTTTGACATTAATGCTTATGTTTAAATGAGCCAATAGCATTTGACGACGACAAGTAGAAGGTTACCTATGCCTGCGCCCACTTTTGTTGGAGATAGAGAGATCCCTCCAAACTCTTAATTTGGTCACTGTCTTCTCGGGTCAAAAACAGAAAGTGGAGAGGGAGAGGGAGGGATTTAGGTATAATCGTAGAAATACCATAATTCAGACTTGCGAAAAGAGAAAAGGAAACAGGAGGATGAGTCCGAGGAGAGAGATGGACTGTACCATCTCTTTCAGTTTCTTCCTGTCTTATGTGTAAATAGATCGCCACCACTGCTGCTGCTGCCGGTGGAGTGACGACGGATCACTACCGCCGAGTTAAGGTCTTTGTCTCCTTATTAGGTAAGCAGAAAGAGATGCATTTCCGCTTCCCGGTACCCCTAAATCCCTCTTTGCTTCCGTCTTTACCTTGCTTTTAATTCCAACTGCTTCATAATCGCCCATAAAGCATACATACAACATGTAAAAGAGCGAGTAATGGAAAGCTCTGCAGAGGAGAATCCAAAAACGGGGAGAAGAAGACGAAGAAGACAATGATATGATAGTTGTACAGGATAAAGGATCGTCTTCATCATCATCATCATTATCATCGCATTCTCGATACCTTGTAAGCATGTTGAATCGGCGAAAGACTCTTGTGCCCTTCCTAGTCCTCTTGCCCTTTTTCCTCGTATCTGCATTTGGGCAACAGCAACCCTTGAGCTCCCGCTCTGAACTTGCTGCCCTATACTCCCTTAGATCCTCTTTAGGTCTCCGGAGCAAGGACTGGCCCAGAAAAGCTGATCCTTGCTCTGTCTGGGTTGGAGTCCGCTGTCAAGCCGGTCATGTAGTCGCCCTCAACCTCTCAGGTCTCAGGAGGACACGGCTTGGCCGCCTCAACCCCCAGTTCTCCGTTAATGGCCTTGCGAACCTTACCCTCCTCACCACGTTCAATTGCACCCGCTTCCCTCTCCCTGGTCCCATCCCTGAATGGTTCGGCGGCACGCTACCTCTTACCTCTCTTGCCGTCCTTGATCTCCGCTTCTCTTCCGTCGTCGGCTCCATTCCTTCCTCCCTTGGAAACTTGCCCAGCCTCACCCATCTTTATCTCTCTGGCAATGCCCTCACTGGCAACATCCCCGAAACACTTGGTCAGCTCACCAACCTTTCAGTTCTGGACCTCTCCCACAATTCCCTCACTGGATTCATCCCTCCCTCCCTCTCGTCCCTGCGCAATCTCACTCTACTCCACCTCTCTGCCAATTTCTTATCTGGTTCCATTCCGCCTGCTCTTGGTACCCTCTTCAACCTAAAATCCCTAGACCTCTCCAATAACAGCCTCAGTGAGTCAATTCCCAGTCAGCTTGGCGGCCTTCCTCTTTTGCGCGAGCTTGATCTCAGCTTCAATCTCTTCTTTGGGACATTGCCCACAGATTTAAGAGGATTGAGGAACTTGCGAAGAATGGCGCTGGCAAATAATTCACTAGCTGGTCCTTTGCCAGGAAACGTGTTTTCAGCTCTCCAGCGGCTGCAATATATAGTTTTGGGTCATAACAATTTCAACAGCGCCCTTCCAGATTCATTGTGGTCAAGATCCGAATTGCTATTACTCGACGTCTCTTACAACAACCTCACAGGTATACTTCCTAACCGTACGTCAGCTACTAATGCTACCACCACCATCTTCAATCTCTCTCACAATCTGTTGTATGGCTCGCTTACATCCGTACTCGAGAGGTTCAGTTTTATTGACTTGTCAGATAACTATTTGGGAGGCCAGGCTCCTGATGGGACTAGTTTGAATGCTTCTCTCATTGATAATTGCCTCGAAAATGTGTCCAACCAGAGGAGCCTCCGAGAATGCCAATCGTTTTATGCAGCAAGAGGCTTGAGCTTTGATGGATTTATACCTGCCCCTGACATGACGCGTCCAGATGCCCAGGGAGAAAACAACAATCAGCACCTGAAATTTATATTGGCAGGTGTATTCGGAGGCCTTGGTTTTATTGCCTTCTTGCTATTGTTCGTAGTCCTGTGCCTACGCAGACGTGGAGTGGGTACTGTAGTTCAAAGAGAAATAGGTGGGAACTCTGCCACACAAGGAGGCACTCAGCCACCTTCTGGGATCTCTATTAACTTTTCAAGCTTGGGAGAGGCCTTTACCTATGAACAGCTGCTTCGTGCGACGTCGGATTTTGCTGATTCTAATCTTATCAAACATGGGCATTCTGGGGCTCTATATCAAGGTACCTTAGAAGGGGGGATACTCATAGTTGTTAAGAGGATTGATCTGTGTGGTTCCAAGAAGGACGTTTACATGATAGAATTGGATTTGTTCAGCAGGATTTCACATAGCAGATTAGTTCCACTCTTGGGGCACTGTTTGGATCATGAAAATGAGAAACTTCTTGTTTACAAGTACATGCCAAACGGTGACCTATCTAATGCCCTGTACAGGAAAACCAGTCAAGAAGATGATGGTTTGCTGTCACTGGATTGGATAACTAGACTTAAGATAGCGATAGGAGCAGCTGAAGCTCTGTGTTATTTACACCATGAATGCATGCCTCCACTTGTTCACAGGTACCACATGGTTTGCTCTTTCATGTACCCTAAGCTTCATTGGGTTTGTAGCTTGCAGTTGTACCTTATATTGGTGTTGACTGATGTGCCTGGGTAATTTCTACCAATACCAGAACTCCACAGTATTATCATATAATTCAATTTCATATTTGTGTTAATCTGTTGATGTTGTCATGGAATCATAGAATTCTGGAAAATTGAACCTAGAAGTGTCTTGTGTTTTCACTCATATTAGTTAAGATTTGTACAATCAAATATGAAAAAACAATAGAAGATGAATATCAGAGAATTTGAGAGGTCGTCAGCCAATTTGCTTTTGTGTCAACAAAATGAAAGAACTTACAGAATAGTGTTCATTTAGTTGTATTGGTTATTGTTTTGATTATGTTTTCTGATTTGTGTGAACAAACCTGAGTTTATTGCGTATATCAGTGAGAGTCATAGGGTTTTGATGTCTTTGATATGCTTTTTATACCAGAGATAAATAATGTGTTGCCATGTTGTTTATCATGTACAAGAATGGCTAAAGTCAAGAACAGGTGATGAAAAAGTTGGGGCACATCAACTACCAAAAACAATGCCCCCATACTTGATATGGACTTGCTACATACTTTTACAAGCTTAGATTCTAATCATTAGCTTGGCTTCTTTCTCTGCGGTTTCTATTAACACCAAAATGTAACTTGGGATGAATTGAAGTCAGGTTGGTTTTGGTGAATCAATTCAGGCTTTAAGTCGCAAGTTAGGATTTCTTACAGTCTACTTTGTCTAAATGACTTTGATTTATTAGGAGGGGTACAGACAATTTTTTATATGTAAGCTTTGTGCGGAGACAAAATTGATTGTAAACAAAGTTGCTAGTCAAATGATAGACCTATTTCTTTCCTTATAGCAATAGCTGAACCAAGGTCAACAAGAAAAGTTTACAAAGAAAAGAAGTCATTCAAATTAGTCTATGAATGGAATCAACAGCTTGTAGGGTCAACTAAGGAGAATGCTCACTTGGATATATGGAGTCACAGCGTGGCATGTTTCACGAGGTGTACCAACTTGTTCCTATCACAGAATTTACTGTCTCATATACTAACATTTTTAAACTGCTTATCAGTAAGGGTAGGTCTACAACTAGGATTTTTGCTACAAAGAACAATTCTATCTTAGCTACCAGCTTCAACTTGCATTATCTTTCACAATTCCCATTATCCTAGGATTGGCATTGAGTCCATAACTTTTCCTGTTGGTTATGGATGAGTTAACAACACATTTGCATGAAAAGACTCCATAGTGCATGCTATTTACAGATGATATAGTTTTAATTAATGAGACAAAGGAAGGCGTAAACACAAAGCTAGAGTTATGGGGAGAAGCATTAGAACCTAAAGGATTTAAAATTAGTTGAACTTAGACTGAGTATATGGAGTGCAATTTTAGCAAGGATAGGAGCAGGAATGGAGCACCAGTAAAGATTCATAACCAAGAAGTCCCCGTAAAATACCACTTTCGGTACTTAGGATTAATGATTCATGAGAGTTGAAAGATTGAGAGGGAGGTTACCCAGAGAATCCAAGCGGGTTGGAATAAATGAAAATGTGCATTTGAAGTTTTGTGTGATTAGCAGGTGCCACGCAAACTAAAAGGAAAATTATATAGGATAGGTATAAGGTCGGCCATGCTCTATGGATCAAAGTGTTGGGCAATTAAAGAACATCATATTCATAGAATTAGCGTAACAAAAATGAGGATGTTCAGATGGATGAGTGGCAAGACAGGAAAGGATAGAATTATGAATGAAAACATTAGAAGAGACTTAGGGGTAGCACCAATAGGTAACAAGATTAGGGAGATTAGACTTAGATGGTTTGGATATGTCCAACGAAAACCGAAAACAACACCAATTAGAAGGAGTGAGGCAATGCAAGTAGAAGGTTCTAAAAGGGCAAGGGGAAGGCCCAAAAGAACATGGATAGAAATGGTGAAAAAAGATTTTAAAACTTTGGGACTAAATGAAGCCACGGTACTTAATAGAGGGGAATGGAGGAACAAGATTCATGTAGCCGACCCTTAATTGGGATAAGGTCTTGATGATGATGAATTCCCATTATGAGTAGTAGTCAAAGAAAAACAGTTATGCTAGCGAAGATTTGTCCCTATGGAGAAGGAATATCCACATAATACATGATATATATGTAGTTGACGGTGTTAGGCCCAGGCGCAAGGGGTGCAATGTGAGCCTAGAGGGACTAGCGTGCAAGGCGCAAAATTAAATAATTAAAAAAGTTCAAAATGAAATTCAAAATAAGTCTCAAAAATTACAAAAGACATAAAGATGTGAACAAATACTAGTTAAATGAGTGAAATGAAATCCTTAAATAATAAATCAGCATGTCAACAACCTAAGGTTAAACCAAACAATCATCATTAATTAAATGCTTCCTATTCAAACACAAAGAAGGAAATATAGAAACATACAAATACAATGTACTAGTCTCCTTACTACTCCCTTAGTCCCCATGGCCTCGTCATCATCGCCACCATCTTTCTGTAAATTTAGGAGCAATAAACAATCAAACAATGGTTACATAAATGAAGTAAAACAAATGTTAGAGTTAATTGTTTAGACTTAAGAGTCATCTTACTACACCTCTTCCATATTAAGAAGATCAAGATTGTCATCATAATCATCTCCCTCTGAGATATAAACATCCTCCCTAGTCTCCTCATTGTCCTACTCTTTTCCAACATGCTGCTCTTGATCTTGTTGTGATTGAGACCATTCTTGATTTCACTATTGCGCTCAATTTCAACATCATGGTAATGGTAGAAGGATGAGTTGAGGTAATATCCTGCTGCATGCAAAGGTTGGTGAAGCTGAGAACTCCATTTGTTGTTTATGATCCCCCAAATATAGGTGGCCTGACTCTCATCCCCTTCTAGATTGACTTAAGTCTCTTCTTTGGCCTTGGCTATGGCCTCGAAGATATGTCCTATTGTCGTCTTCTCCTCACTGTCCACCACGCTCAAAACCTCTATGAGTAGGGTCATGATCTTCAAATAAAAGAGAACTTGGTTTCAAAAGCTGGTGTGAGCATAATTCTTTCAACTCTTTTACTTTCAGGTCTTTTTGGCCATCTACTGTTCATCCATTCCAAATAGTGGTACATCGCCTTCAAGTCTGTCCTAAGCTATAAATGCTCTCTAAACTTAAGAAGTTCGTGGTGAAAAGCATCACTATAGGTTTGACCAAATATTTTTTCTTTGTAAATCTTCTCATAATATAAAGGGCGTGTGTAGCTATAAATAAAAACTGTTGTCGCCATAACAACTGCCACAATTTTCTTTACACTTGTCCTTTAACATAAGATCTATGTGGTGTGCTACACAAGAGGTCCAATATAAATGCGGCTTCCTTATTGGTAACTCCCTTCCCGTAGTCAATTAGTTGGAGGCATTGTCAGTTATGACCTAAAATAGACAAAGGTAGAATTACATAGGGTTAACTTGCATCATAATTATAAGCAAGTTTCTTCTTAACATATTATAGATATGAAACTAAACAATCACCTAAACTACATTGTTCTCTCCAAATTCATCAATCACTTTCTCAAGCATGTCAAGTATTAAATTTGCACTCTTAACATGATTAGATCCATCAATGGATTTTTAAAAAACCGTCCCAATTAGATAGTTCACTAGAAAGTTGACAAGGGTACAACCCTTACCGTCGGTCCACCAATCCAACATAATAAAGCACCCATACCTTAAAAAAGCATAAATAAAATTGATTGTAAGTTGTTTAGTATTACCTTGAGAGGAATATACAAGGGTACGAAAAAGAATACTTAACACATACCTAATCCAATCAGCTTTACGCTGTTCTATGTATTCTTTTGTCTTCTCTACTTGCTTCTGAAGAAAACTCACCCTCAACTAGTGACATGAGAGTGACCTCAAACCTTAGTCACATAAGATTATAAGAATAGGTAAAAGACTAAAATAAGTATTAAACTATTAATTATTTAAAGTATAAGACATATACCTGGACCATGTTGGGTAATTGCCTCTAACATAGTCTAAAAGGAACAATAACGAGCAGCATTGAATGCAATGCTATTTTTGTAAAACCAAGAGGCGATGTAATCGTACTTTCTTGTCCTAAACTCCTTATAAGCTTTGTTCATTGTCATCTGCTGCATGGATGCATTTCTCTTACTCTAGGCCTCAAGGCTAAGAGCAAAGAGATAGTCAATAGGCCCCTTTGTTATTTGTTGCATGGGTGCCTTTTCCTTACGCTTCTTGCTTCCAATGAAAATACCACCATCCCTAATACTATCAGTCTCCTTCACCTCGTTATCATCATCATCGTGCAAGCCAAATAAATTCTTTGGCCTCTCCATCTCCTTTATTATTCTCTTTCTTCTTCTTTGATTCATTCATGTAATCTAATACCTTGTTAGACATCTCAGGAGTGACAAGCGAGCCTTTTTTTGCATTTCTGTGATTGCCCGTCAAATGTTGTTTCATTCTAAATATTCCACCACTATTCCCATATAGCTTGTACCAAACTAAATTTTTGTCATTTGGATCTCTTGCCTCTCCATATTCCATCCTAGATCTATTGATATTGATGGTGCATTGTTGGATCCTATTGATGAAGACATACTATAGTTGTAGATACTTGTGGAATGGAAACCTAAGCTAAACGCCGTAAACAATGTTAACAAATATAAGAAATTAACATAAAAGTAAAACATAGTTAAAAGAAACATAGATAATATGAAAAATATGTTGTGGATTTATCATTTTTTAGTATTAGAATGAAAACAATACACATTTGTTTCTTTCCTTATATAGGAATGTGAGAAATAGACTATATTTTATGTATTTCAGAAAAAAATAGCAAAAAATTAAAAGCATAGTAAAAAGAACATACAAATTATGAAAACTATGATGTGGAATTGTCATTTTTTAGCATTAGTACTGAAATTAACAAATAAAGTAATGTCTTTCATGAATTTTAGAACCAAAAACAGTAAAAAAAGCATATAAATTTTGAAAATTATGATGTAGAATAGTCATTTTTAACATTAGAATGATTTTTTTAGCATTAGTACTGAAATAAACAAAAAACAGTAATGTATTTCATGTTTTTTTAGAAGAAAGTAACAAAAAGTAAATAAAACAAGCAAAAATATGAAAGCATTGATGTAGGATTGTCGATTTTAGTATTATACTGGAAACATTTGCACATTTATTACAAAAACAAACACAAACAAAAAAACCGTATTGTATACAATGTGTTTGATGATTTTCACTGAAAAGTAATGGAAAAAAAAAAAATTGAAACAAGACCATGGAAATGTCATTTTTAACTATATAATTCAAACCTATGGATGTATTCCACAAAAAAATAGAGAAACAAAAATACTGATATATATGACAATTTTTGGTGAAAAATATAGGAAACTGAAAAAACAGTAAATACTACATTAAATCTATGAAAAGAAATGGAAATGAAAGAATGGAGTTTTTGCTTTTAGCATTAGAGGGTAGATATATTGACATTTTATACAAAAACCAATCATTGATCAGTAAAAATGAAAAAATGGCACTGTTTTTACCCTTTTTTCAGAAAAGGAATAATAGAGAAATCCCTAACATAAATCTGTAATTTCTTACCTTTAATCACTTCAAGAAAGCTTCAATCGCCAATGGAAGATGAGGGTAGTCGCAAGAAGAAGAAAGGAAGTCTGGGAAGAAAAAGAAATGGAAATAAGGCTTTTAAATCACTTACAGTGCTCCAGGAGTCGGGGGCACAGAAGGCGCATGGTGCAGAATGTTGTGCAACTAGTTGTACCTAGTCCCACTGTGCTTTAAACCGACTGCGCTTGGCCATAGTCGAGTTGCATGGCTGTGCCTTTTTGCCCCTAGCAACTAGTTGCACCTGTGACTACCTAGCATGATATTCATAGATAATACACCCTTGGAATGAGAATAGCCAACAAAAGCAAACTTGAATGGTTAATTGTCTTTACCTAACACTAGTTTTCTAATCATGGAAAAAAATGTATGCCTAAGCACTTTAGGAGTGTACAGGAAATGCATTTCTCCTAATTTCTGGATGTAGAAGAATATGGCTTCAGCAGAGCTTCTAGCACTAAAATACTTCAGCCACATGACTTGCATTACTTCTAGGCTCTGTGAGACCTTTCGGCTGATTGCATTACCAAACATTTGAAAACTTTTTGACCAAGAAAAGGGGTGGGAGGGCTTGGAGAAGGAGCATGTTGACATATAAAACAACTGGAATACTATTTGTTTTGTTTTCAATTCCATTGTATAATTGTCGTGGTTGAGCATCGGCGTTGATCATGAATCTGTGATTTGCATGTCCTATAAGTCATAACTCCTGTGATCAATAAAAATTATAGGTTTCAGATTAGAGGAATATCTGGATTCTTCATAATACTGAAGATGTCTAAAACTAAGTTGGGATTGTTGGTGGCTCAAGGATATCGACATGATGCAGATCAAATTGAGACCGATTTTGAACTTGTTTTTGAATGATGATCAATTTTGAACTTTTGAGGCCGATTAAACTCATTCTTCTAAGTTTTTCCCTGGCTAGCCTTGGAGCCATCATATTCTGATAAAATATAGTCTTCTAATCCTAAATCTGTTCTATAGTATAATATGCATCTAATTCAGTTACTTAATATATGATGTATATGTTCTGACAATTTATTATGATCTTCCTGTGATCGAAGAGATATTCAAGCTAGCAGTATTCTTCTAGATGATAAATTTGAAGTGCGGCTTGGAAGCTTGAGTGAAATATGCACCCAAGAAGGGGATGGTCACCAAAATGTCATCACGAGGTTTCTTCGGTTATCACAGTAAGTGTAGTTTGTATTTTATGTGGTCTGTCCACTTATGCTCTAGATATGCTCGGAGTAGCATGCAATAATTTCTGGTTGTTTGATCATCATTTTATAATTTATTTAAATTTGCATATGAAGTTCATGCTATCTTTTCTTTTAATATTATGCATAATGAAGAGTCTGGGACGTTACTGGCTGGACCATTCTTGTTTCGATGATTGATTTCTATTGTCCTCTCTTTTGGAATCAATGTGAGGTAACTGCTTTTCAAGATTCATATCCAATGTTGTATTGTAAGCCTTTGAAGCCATCAATTGAGCTCCCATATTCAATAAGGAAAGGCCGTTAATTGAGTTCCTGTTTTCAGTAATACAAACTTCAAACCAGCTCACTCAGATGACATTTTATAGACCTATGTTTTCTGCTTCCTTAACTGATACATTGGAGTGTCTGATATCTAATACGTGTTCTGCATTTGGGAAGAAGCATCAATTCTGCCTGTGTCATTTCAAATGACAGAACATGAATGTGAAAGTCTTCCATTAATTGTATATCTGATGCCACACCAGTCATGTGGTGCTCTGACATTCTTGTGAGTCACAGCGGATTCTTTATTACTTTAGGAACCACTATCCATTATTTGATATAACATTAACACTAAAACCTGAGCATAGGATCCTGCATATAAGTAAGTGAAGCCTTTGGCATTTAATTCCTTTTCCTATGTGCCTGTGTGAGTGTGTGCTTGCTTGCAAGTTGTGTCTCGGTAAGCGTGGGGTGGGGGAGTGCTTCCATTGTAGTAGGCCTTGAAACTCCTTGAAGGACCATACAAAACAGTCTCTTCTTAATTCTGCTGTGGTGTGGATGTGACTTATTCCAAGAGTACAGCTTTTTCTGTCAGAATTTGATAGCCTTTATTTGATGATTATCTCAATGTATTATACTAATATAAATTCTTGGGTCCCCTCTGTCTCTATGTACCAACAACAGAAGACTGGAAAATTAAGGGCTGAAGCACATTCTCTTTTTTCTGGGAATTGCTTGTTTGATGTTCTGCATTTTGAGCTTATTCATGTTATGTTTCACCCTAGAAAACCGTCTGAATGAGAGAATCCAGGAAGAGGAATGTAAACTGCTTTTCTGACCTTCTATGTAGCACCTTCTATGTAACATCTTTCAGTGCATGCATATTTTTATGTTTGTGATTTTAATTCCTGGCCTTGGTTACTGTTTCCAGTAGGGTGTTTTTGTCATTTTCCCTGAAGTCTTGTTTGGAAAATTGAAGAGTCTTTTGTATTAACTACGAGCCCTCATAGAAAATCAACTGGATCTAATCTAGGTTGCTGCAGAAGAGTCTGTTTAAGCATTCTTTTGGGTGTTCCAAGTAATGTATTCTGAAATCTGAAACTCATGTGGAAAATATATTGAGATAAGCAATTTACTATTTGTCTTTCTACTTTGGGTTCAATGAAGGGTTCCTGGGCCCTTTTGCAGTGTTATCTGCTGTCTCTCTTCCAATGCTTCTCCTTTCTGAGTCTATATTTGTTCATAGATCTGTTACTGTGCTGACGAGACTAAGCGCCACCTTACCATTGCTCTCTATTATCAATCAGTCAATTGATCAATCAATCCATCCATAGATCCATCTATCTTCTATTTACTGTTTTGTGTAGTTGTATTGGTGTCAATGTGATGCCTTTATCAGTTGCAAGTCTATAATGCAATACGGCAACCGGGCTTAATAGTTCAGCTGCCCAGTAAAGTTTCAAAATTTTGGGCTTTGGGTTCACAGTCTTAATCCCTGTTTGCTGAATTTTAAAAGTCAATTTTCATCCTTCTTATGATGGAAAATTGGAGTATGTCCAAATATTGTGTCCAACATGGTGGGATATTGTTATTGTTACTCATGTCGGATACCTCATGATACTTCCCATGCCAAATTTCTTCAGTGTCCCATGGTTGGTTTGTGGAAATAGGTTGGATAAACCTATACAATAAGGTGCTTTATAGCCCTCTTACCTTATTTATTAGCCAGGCACTTGAATTCTTGTTAAAAGAGGCTTAAGCCATATGGCATGCACCCATGGTATTCACACATCAAGCATGCACGTATATCACCCTCTTTTCCTCATTAAGTGGAGTTAAAGCATTTGACCCAAGAAGGGGGCGGGCGAGAGAGAGACAGATCCAGGTGGACGAGGGTATATTCTTTGAAAGAGGGAGGGAGAGCAACGAGTAATACACACAGATATATATGTGTGTGTATATATGTATTTGTATATGTATATGTATATATTGATATGACTCCCCTAACTCTCTTCATCATCTTGGGGTGGACAAGGGTATGTTCTTTGAAAAATCTGATTGGACAGCAGCAATCATGGTCATTCGTGACACATTTTGTAAGGGTTGTTTCTTGATCCTCTAATCTAGCAGGTGATGACAAGTGTACCCAATCACGACTGATTCACCTTCATTTGGTGGTCCTAAAACCTTGATTATGAAGCTTCATTTAGGGTTCGGCAGGAAAATATGACTATATCTTGTGGACGGGATTCCATTCATTATAGGACCAAAACCTCGTGGGTACCTGTTGATGGTCTTTAAGTTTAAATGGTCTTGGGCATACATATCTTTACCTATGTGTACACAGAATTTGAGCCTTTGATAGATCTTGATAATAGTTTCCACTCACTTTATTTCTTTGCAAACTGGAAATGTTAGAGCAAGTGCCACAAGAAGAAGAAATAAGGTGATTTGTTGTTAAGCGGGAACTCTGCCAATGCCGGTCCCAAGCCCGGATGAAAAAAGAGGGTCTTGCGTTAGGTGCCAGCTGGCACGGGAGAAGTTGAAGACGATTTTGTTATTTCTTTCTTACAAATGAATATGCATTTGTATATTAGTTTGTGAGGAAGAAATGAAAATCATCTCCAGCTTTTTAAAATATGACAACCCTTGCGTCAGGTGCCAGCCGGCAAGGGTGACGCAAGGGTGAAGCTGAAGATGATTTTGTTATTTCTTTTCTGCTTGCAAATCAATATACATTTGTATATTAGTTTGTAAGGAAGAAATAAAAATCATCTTCAGCTTCTTAAAACTATGGCAACCCTAACATGACATGAATCGAAAACTGACATTCTCTCAAGCTAGGGCGTTCCCCATAAGTGATGCCTTGCATCAAATCCCGATTGCGGTGAAAAATAGGCAAGGGTTGCTAGGGCATTTTAGCAGAAGTGACGCGCTACATCGGATCCCGGGTATAATGAAAAATGGGCAAGGGCTGCTAGAGCGTCCCCTTGGAAGCGACGCGCTGCATCAAAACCCAAGTTCAGTGAAAAGTGGACATGGGTTCATGCCATGGAGGTCGAGAAAGGTGATGGTAAATAGGATATCTCCAGAGCATAAGATTCGTATCGCCACATGGAATATAGGGACATTGACAAGTAAGAGTTTGGAGTTAGTAGACGCAATGAAATGTAGGAGAGTTAACACCTCTTGTATCCAAGAAACCAAGTGGAAAGGGGTTAAAGCTAGAGAAATAGATGGGTATAAATTATGGTATGTAGGAAAAGATAATAACAGAAATGACGTAGGAATAATAGTGGATAAGGAATTAAAGGATAAAGTTGTGGATGTTAAAAGAACCAGTGATAGAATTATAATAATAAAACTTGTTCTAGGAGAGCAGATTATAAATGTTAGAAGTGTATACGCACCAGAAGTAGGGTTACAAGATATAATCAAGAGACAGTTTTGGGAAGATATGGAAGGAATCATGCAAGAAATTCCCAACACTGAGGGGATATTTATAGGAACATACTTAAATGACTGTAGGAAAAGAAAAGGAATGATATGATAGAATACATAGAGGGTATGGTATAGGTGAACGAAATGAGATGGGGGAGAATATTCTTGATTTTGGTTTGTCATGTAACCTGGCCATTGCAAATACACTCTTTAAGAAGAGGGATGAACACTTAATAACCTTTAAAAGTGGGCTTCATAAAATCCAAATAGACTTTTTTCTACTTAGGAATAATGAACGATCTATGTGTAAGGATTGTAAGGTGATATCCGGTGAGAGTTTAACCTCACAACATAGGTTAATGGTTATGGATATCCATATCAAAAGATGGAAGAAAGGAAATGAACTTAATAGGTATCCAAAAATTAAGTGGTGGAACTTAAAAGGAGAGAAAATAACCTCATTCACAAATAAGTTGATGGTAGAAGGAAATTAGAACTATGAAGCAGAAGTAAATACCATGTGGATTAATATTGCTGAGTCCATTAAGAAAGTGGCAAAAGATGTCTTAGAAGTATCTAAAGGTAAAAGGCAATTAGTACAGGAAACATGGGGGTGGAGTAAAACAGTGCAAAAAGTTATTGAAGAAAAATGAATGTGTTTTAAAGCATGGCAGAAGACTAGAAATAATGAAAACTATAAACAATATAAGAATGCTAAAAAAGTTGCTAAGAGAATAGTAAATGAAGCTAAACTTAAAGCATATGATGAGCTCTATAATAGACTAGGAACAAGAGAAGGTGAGAAAGATGTGTTTAAACTTGGGTGGGAAACATACTTTTAAAAATTGTTAAATGACAATGGCTCTGAGAATATAGGGATTGAAAATACTATAAATCTAAATAACATTGGATATTATAGATATGAAAGTAGGATTAGAATACCTAAACTGAAAGAGGCCTTGAAAAAGATGAAATCAGGAAAGGGCATGGGGCCTGATGGTATACCAATAGAGGTTTGGAAGCATATGAGAGATATTGGGGTAGTTTGGTTGACCAAGTTGTTTAACAAGATTATAAAATCAAAGAAAATGCATGATGAGTGGAGGAAAAGCTCTATTGTACCAATTTATAAGAATAAAGGAGACATATAGAGCTGCATTAATTATTGAGGGACCAAACTTATGAGCCATACTATGAAACTTTTTTAAAGAGTGATTGAGAAGAGGTTACGCCATGAAACAAGTATGTCGGAGAATTAGTTTGGTTTCATGCCTAAGATGTCTACCATGGAAGCTATTTTCTTACTAAGACAATTAGTAGAGAAATATAGGGAGAGGAGGAAAGACCTCCACATGGTCTTTATCGACTTAGAGAAAGCTTATGATAGAGTCCCTAGAGAGTTAATATGGAGGGTGTTGGGCGATAAAGGGGTTTCGTATGGGTAATAGACATAATTAAATATATGTAAGAGGGAGCGGTAACAAATGTTAAGACCACTAGTGGCGAGACTGGTGATTTTCCTGTCATTGTAGGATTGCACCAAGGATCGGCATTGAGCCCATACCTTTTTACATTAGTTATGGATGAGTTAACAAAACATTTGCAAGAGGAGATTCTCTGGTGCATGCAATTTGCAGATGATATTATCTTACTTGATGAGACAATGGAGAGTGTAAACATAAAACTAGAGTATGGAGAGAAGCATTAGAATCTAAAACATTTAAAATTATCTGAACTAAGACAGAATATATGGAATGCAATTTTAGCAAGGAGAGGAGTAGGAGTGGAACACCCGTCAAGATTGATAACCAAGAAGTCCCCGTAAAAGACCACTTTTGGTAATTAGGATCAATGATTCATGAGAGTGGAGAGATTGAGAGGGAGGTTACCCAGAGAATCCAAGCGGGTGGGAACAAATGGAGATGTGCATCTGGAGTTTTGTGTGATCGGTAGGTTCCACTCAAACTAAAAGGAAAATTCTATAGGATGGCCATAAGGTCGGCCATGCTCTATGGATCAGAGTGTTGAGCAGTTAAAGAACATCATGCTCATAGGATGAGCGTCGCAAAAATGAGGATGTTGAGATGGATGAGTAGTAAGACAAGGAAGGATAGAATTAGAAATGAAAATATTAGAGGAAATTTAGGGGTAGCACCAATAGGTAAATAGATGAGGGAGATTAGACTTAGATGGTTTGGACATGTTCAAAGGAGACTAACAATGACACCGTTTAGAAAGAGTGAGGCAATACAAGTAGAAGGTTTTAAAAGGGCAAGGGGAAGGCCCAAAAGAACGTGGATAGAAGTGGTGAGGAAAGATTTAAAAACTTTGGGATTAAATGAAGCCTTGATACTTAATAGAGAGGAATGGAGGAATAAGATTCATGTGGCCAACCCCTAATTGGGATAAGGTCTTGATGATGATAATGATGATGTTGTTAAGCAGGAAAGGAGTGAACTTTGCTGCTTTGAATCTTTAGTGGAACAACAAGCAACCTTCTCCCAAACAACTGAAGGAGATGATAGCTGCAGGGCCTAAATGTGCTATGTGGACATAACCAGGTCCATTGATCTCACAGGGGCAAAAAACCCTGTCTGGTTGCTGTAAGTTTACCTTAAACAGATGATTATAGATTCTTGATTGATGAAGCCTTGTTAAGGGTTCCATCTAACAATGTAACTGTTGATTCTGGTCAGTCTCTCGTGAATGGGATACTCGTTTGCCATGGGACCAGAAACTTGTGCCCCACCTACTACTACAGTGATCTCCAAGTTGAATGATCTTGATTAGGCATGCATTTGCCCCTGAATGGGCCCAATTTAAGCTTGATATTAGATCTCAAGGCTTGCATCTACGTCATGTGTTGGAAAGGAGTAATGACGTTGATGAGTGTGTAATCTCTTGTATTCATAGCTTCTGTTAAGTAGGTTCTCCATCAGTTTCCATATTGCTTCAAATGATGAAAAGTAAGAGATGATTTTAATGGGAATGAACCCAAAGGTTTAGCTCAGTCTAACTGGGAAAGTTTCTACTGGCTTGAGTTTGCTGGATACTGACACCTGCTTCTTGTGGAGGAGAGCGATGGTTCAGCCTCTGCAACTCAAGCTTCATGATCTTTTGGTGGTTACATTACATGTAGTCTTGATTGCATTTTTTTGTTTGTTGGTGCATGCAAAGGTCACAGGTCCACTTCTTCAATGGTTCTTCTCTTGCTGAATTCCCCTCTCTTATGAATGATTCCATCATAATATAACCTGGGATCTCTTTGGTTGACCTTTTCTGAAATCCTGCTCAAAGGATTTGGACATGGTCAACCTGAATAGTCATGCTACTCCCTGAGAGCCAGTACCAGTGCATGACTGCCATCCGCTGTTGGCTTCACTTTCAAATTGTATCCAGTCTAGGTTCATCTTGGTCCAGGTTTAGTGCACTTTACACGAGGGTAGCTTCATGGCTTCTGGTCAACGAATCGAGACTCCTAACTGAAATGATATTTAGTGGTCCAGAGTGAAACAAGCTTGCAAAGTACCACATGCACTTCAAATGCCTTTCCTCCATGCCCTCGCATGTATGCGTGCATGTCATTTGTAGCCATAAGAATCTCACTTAGCAGTTTTTTCCTAGATTAACTACTTCTCAAAATTAATCAGCTTCCTTATTATATTGTTTCCTAGTAGTTTCTTAGAGTTCAGGCAGTGACTCCCAAAGTCATCCTTCTTGTTCTTTGTTTGCTTTTTCTTCATGAATCCCAATCAGATTTGAGCTGATCTCACAACTTGTAGCTTAGAGCTGAGTACCTAAAACTGGAGCAGTTCTTTTCCTTTAAGTCCCACCAAGAGGGGTGTTTGGAGCCAGTTTTCTTTGAAACTGATGTGGGCAAAGTTATGGTCTAAAGATAAAGCAACAAAATCAATTTGGAGGGAAATTTGATATTTTACACATTAATTTGACAAAATCTTTTCGAGAACCAAAGGTTTTTTATTATAAGCTTTACAAAAACTTATTTTAAGTTCTCATAACTCTGGCAGTTTTTCATTTGCGGGATATCTATAAAGCCAAAAACAAGAAGAAAATCAACTGAAACTTACTAAACTTTTTTTTTGGGACACTAAGCAGAAAAAATAACCTGAGAATTATAAATGTAGAAGGGAATTGAGTAATTTGTGAGAAGTCACAAAATCCTTTAGAGAACTGAGGTTTTCTGTTCAAATCTCACTCTTAAAACAGAAATAGACGTGCCTGTGAATGGTATTATGAATAGGTACATGAATGGTAAGAAATAATTCTTTAACGCATGGAACTTCAAGATATATTAAAGCTTAGACTTCCTACTTCTGTATACCAAACTACTTTATGACTTGCTAAGCTCAAATGCCAACACATATAGTCCTACCTTTAAGTTGGTTACTACAAACCTGAAGATCTGTGGACTTGGTTTTTCTGAAACTCTAAAAAGAGTTTTAAAATTTCCTCCAACAGTGATAGAATCCAAAAACTGCCTCTTCTGATCTCTATTGCTGCAGTTGTCATAGATTTGCATTACCTCTTTCTAGGATCATGCACTCTTGTTGGAAGGAAAATGTGCTCATGCTTTTGTACTAATGAGTTTGGGGGAAGTTCCACTACAAGTGAGGATCCCATGGAATATAGTTAGTGAACATCTCCATGAACTAAGTTTTGTTGTCTGCTTTTCATTTTTTCTGCAAACTGCCACTATTTTTGTTAAGGCCTTTTTACTGTTGCCTGTAGCCAGTTTTTTTGTCTTGTCGCAGATATACAGTTATAAAAAGGTTTACCTTGGGGAATTGTTTTCATGGTTATTTCTATTACAATCTTCACCGCTTAGGATTCTTTTCTTTTGTATCTTTCATGATCGAATGTCTATCAGTAAGTGGCACTTTTCCTTGGACCTATTTTTTGCTGCCAGGAATCTATCTTTGCAAAATTAGAACTCTTATTATCTTGTGGATGAACTTGTTTTGCCATATGCATGGTCTCTTTACAATCGGAAGCCATAATTGGTTTTCCTCTATGGTGAAAATCACTATATTTTAGAATGCTCCACATCTCAATCTCCAGCTTGCCTGAGTCTACTGGATTTTAATCTTCAAACAGAAGCCACAATTGGTTCTCCTCTGTGGTGAAAATCACTATCTTTTAGATACTCCACAAGTCAGTCACTGCCTTGCTGAATACTCGAATTAGTTGGAGTTTTCTCTGACCAATTTAATAGGAACTCTTTCGAACAGCCTGAGTTAATTAGAAGGTGACTATAGACATTCCCATTCTACTCAGTTTTACCTTCTGACCAATGTTTTCTCCGGGTTCAAATATTCAGAAATGGGACAAAATATTATAGTGTGGATAAATGTACAATGTCTCCAAGTTATCAAGTGAAGTCATTGATAAAGGTTGTTGCTTATGAGTGTTTATTTGTTCTGCCACGCACTTTACCAATACAGAGATGCATAAATACATACATATGGTTTATGTATAACCCAAATGCTAGATTCTGTTGATGATGTTTTGGACGATATAAATCAGTAGTAGCATTTCATGGTGGCAGCTCATTGTCTAATAGAGACTCCTGTTTTTTATCCTATGCAGGAACTCAGAACAAGGCCTTTCTGGTATGTACTCTCTCTCTCTCTCTCATCCCCACACACACTTAGACATAGAGATAGAAGAAGAAACCTTTCTAGTATATATATGCATCTTAATTTTAGACATGCAAAATGTTGTTTTCCGGACTTTAGCTGCCCCCTCTTGAGAAGTTTGGCCTGTCTAACTGTGATTGTGGAACTAGGAACCAAAATACTACTATTAATTTTTTCTCAAGTTGCTTTCATTGGAAATTTTTTTGTTCCTTCTTCAGGAAGCTCTTTAAAGACCTTATTATCCACAAAAAACGCCTAAAAGATACTATGCTGTTATCTCTTCTTGTTTCTACTTCCGAAATTCTACCGTTCTTTCTTTCTTCTACCAGGGGTTCTTCTCCCCAGTTTTGGCAAGGAAGAATTGTAAACCCAGAGTAAGACCATGTAATTTTATCCATTTCTTATAATTTTTTTTATGGTAATTTCACATTGGTTTTACGAGTTGACTTAAAAACAATATAATTGATAGGTGAACAATTGATCCTTTAATAAATGGTTTTACATTTCCAAAAATGAAAAGAGATCTTAAGAACCCTAGTTAAGACTACTATGGATAACGTCTAATGTTGTCGTCGTCTGTGATTAAAATTAGGTTCTGCATCATCAACTTGTGCTTATGATGTTTACTGCTTGGGGAAAGTGTTGCTTGAGTTGGTAACTGGTAAGCTGGGAATCAGCGGGTCCAATGATACCAGCACAAATGAATGGTTGGAACACACATTGCCTTACATCAATATATATGAAAAGGATTTGGTGACAAAGATAGTGGACCCATCTCTTATTGTTGATGAGGATCTGTTGGAAGAGGTGTGGGCAATGGCAATTGTGGCAAAGTCATGTCTGAATCCCAAACCTTCAAAACGTCCGCTCACGAGATATATCCTCAAAGCACTGGAGAACCCCCTGAAGGTGGTTAGGGAAGAAAATGTTAGTTCAGCAAGATTGAGAACAACATCATCTAGAGGTTCCTGGAATGCGGCACTCTTTGGAAGCTGGCGTCAAAGCTCATCAGACATGGTCGCTGTTACTAGTACCAACAGGGAGGCCAGTAGTTCAAAACGATCAGGGACAGCAGGTTCTCAGGGAAGCGGACTAGGTGCCGATGTGCCATCTTCTCACAGGAGGCTCTCCAAGGAAATATTCCCTGAACCAACTGTTGCTCAAGACATCGAGAGGCCAGATGAGGATTGAGTGGGTGTCTAATTCTTTTGTAATAAGTCAGCGGGCTTCCCATTTGAGTGCCTGCTAATCTGTCCCATATTATTTTTCTTTGAGAAATGTAAAGAAGAAAATAGGGTTTCGGTAGTAGGAGAGTTATTTCCAAGTGGCAAACGGTGACAACATACGAGACATTGCGATTATTTGTGCTTCAAAACTTACACTGGGTTTTATTATGGCCATGATACCGTTCCGTGAAATGGTATCTAAACCCATCGATGTTACCTAGAAGTGGCCCTTCATGTAGGTGAACACAGTTGTGTTGCGCAGGGAGTTTATGAATAGAAGTGGACTTCCAAGTTAGGTGGACGCAGTTCTGTTGGGGAGAGAGAGAGTGCGATATTCTTGTCGTTTGCAGGTTGGATTTTTGGTATTTTGTCTTTGGTTGATCCTTGTTGGATTTGTATTATGTAAATTGCAAATTTCGGGGCCAATATCAGAGTTGATCATTTCTTTAATGTCTTTTTCCTCTTCTGGAAGAAAGGGGAAAAAAAATTAGTTTTCGTTTTTATTTGTCTCATTATTAGTCATGTTCATGCCAACTCGCTCCTCACAAACATGTCATTTACTAATTAACATTGATTCACCTCGAATAACATTGATTTTCTGAGCATGAAAATTGAAACATACGTACATGTTAGTTCACCCAAACGAGTTTGAAGAATAGAAAGGTCCCACGGAGATTTGAACTCGAGTTACCGGGGTTTAGGAATGTGCCATGGGGACCTTTACTTCCGTGCTCGGATTACTTCTCTTTGAAATGATGGAGACTTCGGTGTCTTATCTTTGGTGGGTATAGAGTTTGGGAACTGGCTAGTTTTAGTTTTTAGAACTGATTATTTAGAATTCTAGTTATAGTGTATTCTTTTCTTTTCTATTTTTCTATTTCAGTTCCATTTCCAAAACGTTCATGTTGGTTGGCCTAAAATAGATGGCCTAGCTACCAAGCACAAATCTAATCCATGCGTTTAATGCTTTCTTTTTGGATGGTTGTAAAATGGATGGTGTGCCTTAGATGTGATTTACACTGTCTATTTTACATCCAAAGGTTGCACAAGAAAGAAGGCCTTCAAGGCAAAGGCTGGATGTGATTTTTTGTAGCTAGGGGTTTATGGTAGCATGGGCTGGATGTCATTGTTTTGATCACCTAATTTGTTGGGTCTCAATTCATTCATGTCCCAATGACATCGTGGATGCATAATGCGCACTTGTTTCTCGCTTCCAATCTCTATCCATCCCTTAATGAGATGGAGGTTAATCACGCGATCCAGTGTCAACGAGAGACTCTTGTTGCCAAGTCAATTTTCCTTTAGCAAAATAATATCCTCCGGTCCATGGTATTGATCTTAGTCCTGTAAAAGTCAATGTTTTAAAGTGCAAATAATGAAAAAACCAATAAGGGTGAAAACGAGCTAAAAGAATTTTATTTATTCTTTTTCAAATTTTTTTACTAAAATGTCACCGAAATATTCTGCTTGGAATGCCTCCTGGATCAAACTAAACAAGAAATTACACCTGCGGTAATGTAATTGGAATTTCATCTCCTAAATTCTTTTTTTCTATGATGGAAAGTGTTGTTCTAAATTCTGCCTTGATTTTATCTTCTAACCCTAGGATAAGTTTTAGTAATAAAAATCTATCACTTCTAATGTATAAAACTTTATCCTTTAATTCTTTATGCACTACTTTCCCTGTGTCATTTTTATTATTGTTCTTTCCTACTACCAAAGCTTATATCCATCAATTTCTTTAGTTTTACCCCCATTTTTATTGGGTTTCTTGAACACAAGCTATATTGACTCCTAATGTTTCATTGTATTGACTAAGTCCATATTGTTACTTGTCAATGTGCCTATATTCTATGTTGCAATGTGAATCTAATTTTCCTGATTTAAGTTGACTCTAACAATTATGAAAATTTATTTCATATAAAGTAAAGAGGGAAACATTTCATAAGTTTAGTTTCAAACTGATAGCATCTCTGTCAACTCCTATTCTTTAGGCTGATGCCTAACTATTATTTGATCTTTGGGCTTATGATAGCATCTTGTCACGGGGTTGCACTTTCACCTTTGCTAAACTCGTGTGGCACTTGTGCACAACTCCTATTCATGGGCACAAGTCAGCCTTTAAACCCCAAACTCTCACTTGCTAGGGCTACACTCACTCACCCACTCGAGCAATGAGAGGAACTCAAGAGAACTCAGAAAGGAACTTTCCCAATTTATTCACTTTAGCTGAACTCTGAGCTGATTACAAGTGAGGAGCTTACATCTATTTATACTTGCTCTCCCCCATCCACCTCCTCAATGGATGGTCCAGATTATTCCAAATGTCTACAATCCAACGGTTATGGATTATTCTAGAATTCTCTCTAGAGAACTCTACACAACTCTACACACTTCTCTAACCCTTTACCTTTCTACATATTTAAAGAGACTTCTAGAAACCGGGCCTTCTAGATTCAGGCCAAGTTCCATGGACATCCACAAGCAAGCCTGAGTCCCTAAGGTTAGGTCCATGTCCCAAGTGAGCCTTCTTTAGAGGCTGCAAGCCTTGGTCACGGGCCTTGCAGTGCAAGTCCGTGACAGACTCCCCCACCTGATAACGTCGACGCCCTCGTCGACACACCTTTGCTGTTGTCGCGCCTTTTGCACTTGGGCACGTCTCGTGTTGCCTTGTTGCGTCCCTTCCTTTGCACCTTGCCCTTCGGCCCTTTTTGTGCACTTTTGGGACTTCCCTTGGTTCTTCCATGTGGCATGCGTCCTTGCACACCTGTGCACCTTGGCGCTTTTGGATGGCATCGTTCCTTTGGCGCTCCACCCTTGTTGAACTCCGTCGCTGTGCCTCCTGCACCTGGATGTAGCAACAACGAGCCCTCCTGTCCTAGCTGCACTAGCACGCCCTGGCTTTGGCTTGTCCCTCTTAGAGTTACCTGGTTGAGACACACCCTTGTCCTCAACTGATCTCTCCTTGGACCCCTTTGACCTTAGCATCCTTATGGCACTTAGTTGTGCCAACTCCACACTTGTTGTGGACCTTCTATCAGTTGCAAGGCGGATAGCACCTTCCGTTGGTTCCCTCCATTTTTCGACATTGGGACTGCACAAGGGTTCTCCTCATCAAAGAAGCTCAACACCCTAAGGTGTGGCATAGGGATCGCCTTAGCCCTGGTGAGGAAATCCATCCCCAGGATAACCTCATAGTCCTCCAAAGGAATTACTGTCAAAGTGATGGCACCTTGCCACTTTCCCACCTTGACTGGCACATCTCCAGCAACTCCTAGTATGGACTTTGGCTCGGAGTTGACTGCTTTGATCAAGCTCTCAACCTTCTTTACCTTGAGGCCTAACCTCTTAGCCTCCCCTTCTGAGATGAAGGTGTGAGTAGCTCCTGTATCCACCATAGCTCATGTGCCTTGCCCATTGAGGCACACGTCCACAAACATTAGACCTTTTTCTTCATGGGCAGGTTTGGTCCCTGATGCCTGCCTTGTCATAGCATTGAGGAGTCTAAGGGCCCCCATCTTAGCCTCCTCATCACCCTCATCCACTTTCTTGTGGTTCTCCCTTTCAACCACTAAGGCATTAAGGGTCTTCTTCTTTGGGCATTCCACTGCCCTGTGATCTCCATCACATATGAAGCAACTAATCTATCGAGGAATGAACTTACCTCTGCCCTTTGGGTCGTGCCGGCCTCCCTTGCCTTCTCCCTTGTGACCCTTAGGTCCGTCCTCCTCATCGTTGCCTCCATTAGCCTTAGCCTTTCCCTCCTTTTGAGTGCCTTCAGCCCTCCTATCGAATTCCACTAGCTTCTCAGCAGTTGAGAGTGCAGTGGCCAAGTCTTGCACTCCCCTCCTTTGCAACTCTTGTTCCGCCCAAGGTTGCAACCCGTCCATGAAGAAGAACAACTTGTCCTTCTCATTCATATCTGAAATGTTCAGGAGTAGTGCCGTGAATTGATTCACATACTCCCGGATAGATCCCGTATGCTTGAGGCGCTTTAGACTCTTCCTAGCCAAGTACTCCACATTTTCTGGGAAGAATTGGGCTTTGATCTCTCTCTTGAAGTCTTCCCACAGGCCTATGGTGCAACGACCCTCAGCTACATCTCCATGCCTTCGTCTCCACCATAGCATCGCATCATCACTCAAGTACATTGTGGCCATGTCCACCTTCATGGCTTCCTCAGAGATCTTGGCAGCTTTGAAGTATTGTTCCATTTGCCACAGAAAATTCTCTAAGTCCTTAGCATTACGGGTCCCTTTGTAGCTTGTGGGTTCAGGAATCTTGACCTTTGGAGCAAACTCCTTTGGTCCAAGCCCTCCACCACTAGCCACAGCCTTCTCTAAGAGGGCCAAACGAATTTTCACATCATCTAGCTCGGCTACTTCCTCATGTAGTCCAGCTACTTCTCCCTCCATGGTCTCAAGACGATCAGACATGCACTCCACCTTTTCTATGGTTTTGGAATTCATTACCTTGACCACATTAAAGGAGCAGCGCATCTCATCACGAAGACCATGTAATGCCTCCACATAGGCATTAGCCTTGTCCAAGCAATCAACAAGAGTTTGCTCGAACTTACCCACTCTTTCCTCCAACATGGTGAGGTGAGCATCTAAAGCCAAATCCCTTGATGGCTCTCTGGACTTATCCCTCCTTGACTTCTTCTGAACCTCCACTGGCATGTTTGCCTCCCCTGACGCACTTGCCATAACGTTGCTACGAGCTTCCCCCCAGACTCGCTAAGCAACTCCCACGTCCACTGGTTTTGATACCAACTCCTGGCACCAACCTGCTTTGATACCAATTGTCACGGGGTTGCACTTTCACCTTTGCTAACCCCCGTGCGGCACTTGTGCACAACTCCTATTCACGGGCACAAGTCAGCCTTTAAACCCCAAACTCTCACTTGCTAGGGCTACACTCACTCACCCACTCGAGCAATGAGAGGAACTCAAGAGAACTCATAAAGGAACTTTCCCAATGTATTCACTTTAGCTGAACTCTGAGCTGATTACAAGTGAGGAGCTTACATCTATTTATACTTGCTCTCCCCCATCCACCTCCTCAATGGATGGTCCAGATTATTCCAAATGTCTACAATCCAACGGTTATGGATTATTCTAGAATTCTCTCTAGAGAACTCTACACACTTCTCTAACCCTTTACCTTTCTACATATTTAAAGAGACTTCTAGAAACCGGGCCTTCTAGATTCAGGCCAAGTTCCATGGACATCTACAAGCAAGCCTGAGTCCTTAAGGTCAGGTCCATGTCCCAAGTGAGCCTTCTTTAGAGGCTGCAAGCCTTGGTCACAGGCCTTGCAGTGCAAGTCCGTGACAATCTGCACATCTAGAATGGCAAAGAAACCCTTGCCTACTTTCCACGACATCAGGGATCCAATGCCACTTGTCACTTTGGAGGGAGGGGGAGAATGTCCTAGCAGCCTTTACCTATTTTTTATTGCATCAAGGATCCTATGTACAAAGTCATTTACGAAAGCATGCCTTAGCAAACCTTGCCAAATTTTCACTATATTCAAGATATGATGCGATGAGTCTCGTATGGAGAGCACCCTAGCATGAGTAAATGCCTTGTGCTTTAGATTCATGCTAAAGATTTGCAAAAGACTTTTATGCCAGCTAGCACATAATGCAAGCTTCCTCCTTTTTCCAGCTTGGGACCAGCTGAGAGATCATAAAACACGCCAGGCAGAGTTGTTTCATAGCTAATTGTGCCATATCAATACCAACTGAGAATAGGCACTGCAATTTCCGGCCTATTTGGTCATTTCGCCCTCTAAACCCCATAGTAAAGGTTGGTTGAAACACCGTCTCATCTAATAACTTTTTGGTGTAAAAACAAATTAACCAAAACAAACCAGAAAATAGAACCATGAAATACCTTGCTACGGTGTTTGACGGCTTTGATCTTTTTCTTGGCACTCACAGCAAAGTATACTTCACACACTGCCTTTTTCCTAGTTAACCTCTCATTTGGTCTCCCTTTTATGAAAACAAACTTGGAATGTGACCCCTCCAACTCTAAAAAAAGCAACCCGGTGCACAAAGCTCTTGCAACTCGTGACATCAAAATCACGCGACGACGTCGCCTCGTCTTTCTTTCAGTTACAGGACCGAAAAAAAGGAGCCCAAAGATGCTGCGTAAATGTGAATAAAAGGACCAAATTAACCAACAAAAGGTGGGATGCTCGCTACCAGGGCCTTAGTCGTTGGGTTGGTAGTGGGCATCAATTCCTCCTATATGCCTCATATCTTCAGCATAAAGTGCGCCTCAGATGTTCAGCATAAAGGGCTCGGCGTCCTCTTCTTTGGATGCTCGTTAGCGTCTGCTGCGGGAGTCATAAAAAGATAAGCGAGTTTGGAGCTGTCAAGGGGTGGTCGCTAGGGTTTAAGCCTTTTCCACCGAACAAGACAAACCACCAAAGTATCGCGAGAAAATGGCGGAGCAGGCGATTTTAGGGTTTCTGCAATCTAACGAAAAGATAGCAGATTCCGGTCAGTTTGCTTCTACTGTCGGCATCGACCATAAAGATATCGTTAATGTTATCAAGAGCCTCCACGGTTTTAGGATTATCGACGCGCAGGTCCAATCCCTTCCTCTCTCTCTCTCTCTCTCTCTCTCTCTCTCTCTCTCTCTCTCTCTCTCTTATTATTGGATAAATTGACTAGTACATGTGATCCAATAGCAAGTGTTGTTTGTTGAACCTCCACGAAAGCTAGAGGCAACTAATGTAACTGCTCAATTGTGGAGTTCTCTTGGCACTTTCTTCCTTCATTCGTTTGGTGGTTCTTTGCTTCTACGTTCTCTTTTTCTCCTTTTCATGGTTTTTGGTTTTAATTGTAAAATATATGTAGTTTATTTCGAATACTTCTTTCTTCCGCAGCTTTTGGTAAGCTTTTCCACTTGCATCTTGCGTTTAACATAGTCACTTTTTGTCTTTTGTTTGCTAATTATAGTTCACTACCCTCTTTTGCTTCTATGAATCTGTGCAGGATATTAAGAGGGAGAAGTGGGTGCTCACTGATGAAGGGAAGTCATACGTTCAGGTTGGCTCACCTGAAGTACAATTTTTCTTGGCTATACCGCCGGAAGGAATCTCACGTGAAGATTTACAGGTACAAACCCTCTGGCTCGAAACTCTCTACCACTGAGATTCCAGCTGCTTATGTTGTAGAAGATATTGTTTAAGCATTTACTGACATAGCTCTTTACCATTCAATTCATTTTGACATTATTTGACTTGTGATGTCTAGTGTTTTGCTACTAGACTTGTTACTATTTTTGGCACGTTATTTATTCCAATGGTGACTGAATCTGACAAAGTAATTGGTGTCTGGTTTTCATATTTTTCTACCTCATAGACCACCAGAATATTTGTGTAAAGCCTCCATCAATGAAGTTGAAAAACTACTAGACGATTCCAGTTTCCTCAAGAATCCAGTTTCTTTATAATTTGCAGTCCGTCTGAAGGTTTTGAAACGTTCATTTCATTTCATATGCACGAGAAAAGATAAATATTTTACTTATAACATTATTTATTCTGTAGGATGCATTAAATCTTGCTCTTTTTTTTTTCTTGCTCTTTTCTTGATAAAATGTGATAAATACTGTTCAAACTGGAAATGGAGAAGTAGACCTGGTGCACTGACAAGAAGAAACTACAGAAACAAACAAACAAAGGAGTACATGTTATCTACTCCCTCAATCCCATATTATTAGTCCATCTTACTATTTATACTTGTCCCAAAAATTTAGAACAAAGGGCAGCCCTAGTGTACAAAGCTCCTGCGTATTCGAGGTCTGGGGAAGGGACAGACCACAAGAGGCTATAGTATGTAGCCTTACCTTGCATTTTTGCAAGAGGTTGTTTTCATGCCTTGAACCCATGACCTCAAGGTCACTTGATGACAACTTTACCGTTGGGCCAAGGCTCCCCTTCTTTGGCCCAAAAAATTGTCTAGTAAAATAAGTGTATAACTATTAATTATAAGTTTCCATTGATACCCTTATCATATTAAGAGGTTTACATGACAATAACAGACAAGGTAAAAATCTACTGAAGGATAGAAATGGAATTATGTATAATGGGGCGTGAGGTGTAAATGCATTTTATGATTTCCTAAAAACTTGTGTTTTTTCACAGGGGACTAATAATATGGGATGGAGGGAGTAACAGAATTATCTTCTGTAGGTAAAACCTCTCTATCCCAGCCTCCTTTTGCCAAACCATGATTTACAAAACCTATGCCCATGGGCATATGAGAGAAGGAGATTGTAATCAATCTGCAGTGAAACATTCGTTAAGTGTGATGGGTGAAATCTCCTGGAGGCCTGACTAATAGAAGTTGCAACCCTCAACCCTTTCTTATGTTAGGCTAGAGACTACTTTAATGGAATAAATCATGAATCTTTTTATGATGGTATTGAATCTCTCATTAGAAACTTACAGCATCATGCCAAGCAAGGCATGAAAGAAAAAGATTTGAGCTATGACTGTAGCATCTACAATTGGACCCGAAAAAGCATAAGCTGCTTGAAATCTGGTGAATAAAAAGCTACTTAAATGAAGTGAACCATTGAGATACACATGGATGAAACTTGAAAATCTTAAGCTTGTAAAAGATTTTGTTGTTTAGATATATTATTTGTTATTGAGTTCTTGAAATAAGGGACAAAGAAAAAATGAGAGGCGGTGGCAAAAAAGCTATCATGGTTACACTCATGGACTGGCAGAAGTCAACTGAAGGACCAAGTCTTTTGCTGATTTCCAATTGGCCTCCTTTGACCCACAGACAAGGACCATCCTTCTTAACCTCCATCCTGAGCAGAAAAAAGAGTCAATGATTAGTTCTATAGGTGAAGGAACATAAAGTTAGTTCTTAGTTTAATTTTAAATCTTTATGTGAACATATTCCAGATGGTCAGCTTTATCTAGAGAAGACTTCTGTCAATGTGCCCATACAGCTTCCTAATCGAGGACAGTTTCTACCCATATTAGCATGATGTCATGATGACTTCAGAAACTGACTTTAAAATTTATTTTCTTTAAAGCCTAACATACTTGGGAAAGGAGATGCTGGATTGATTGCCTACTACGTATACTTCCCCAGACAATTCCTTTGGCGTTCTGCTGATTGTCCCCAAGCAAATGGTTTATTCTATCACCTAAATTCCTGGCAGACAGCCAGTCCTAATACTCCAACATGAAAGCCTTGATTGCAACATCATCTTTGATCTTCTGGCATCTCTTTGTCTGCCTTTACTTTCATTTTTTTTCCATCCATCATACATTCCCTCTTTTCCTGTTCATCAACTTCTCTCCATCATTACCACCTCCCTGAATGATTTTGACTTTTGAATAGGTTGCAGAAATTTCTCCAGACTTTTGTCTTTGCTTTACCTTAGCCATGATGGCATGGTAACCATTTCCAACAATTCCTTGATTTCAGCCATCTATAGTTCCCCATCACAATATAATGGATGGAGTTATATTGTTCTTCTGCAATGGGTTTTGATGGATCAACTGTCTGCTTATATCTACTTTCCTCTGTTCTCATGAATAATATATATATTAGCAGCAAGAATCCATTTCTCTGCTAATCATCTGTGTGTCTGGACCTCCAACCAAACTGGTTTAAGAGCACTAACAAAGTTACCCACTAAGACATGGCCTTCTATTTTTAGAAGCAATAGTATCAATGTCCATCTTTCCTGCTATTCCTTCTCGAAGCCATTTGTTAGAAAGGATTGTATCTCCAAATGCAAATCGAGATCAGCCAACCAGTGATAGATCCATATCCAAAAGCTGCATATTACAGCTTGGCAGTAGAAGTCACCACCCTCTCCTTTTTCCGAGGGTCATTCCCTACCCAAAACATCATGAATGTTCCATCTGTTGATGACCTATGAAGGGTACTAAAATGACATTATTAATTTGAGAAAACATGACTGACACTCATAGAAAACTGAGACTTGAGATATCATAAATTCCGGAGTCTGGAAGCATGCATGGAACTACTAATGTAAAAATTGGACATTTATATGAACAGACATGTGTTTCAACTTCTAGCACTCATACAAAACTTGCTTACCCAATACATGACCTTGACAATGGTTATCTCTGTTTGTGAGCCTTAAGTTTTGTGGTAGGATACTGGTGGAGAATTATTCTTGGTTATTATCATAGTTAACCTTGTGGATGACATTGTTACTATTTGGTGCAGAAAAGGGTTGACCCTTCAGTTTTCAAAATAGGTTGCAACCAGGCAGCAAAAAATAAATGGGTGGAGATGGGAAAGTTGCTTGTTTCTAGAAAGGTAATGCTGTAGGACTTAATAGTTTCTAACACATTGTCTTTTCTAAGGAAGCATGCTTCTGATTTCATGACTACTATATATGGAACTTGTTGAAATTGAAATTTCCCAGAGTTAAAAGATGTACCCCTAAATGTTTCTGTTGGTTGCATGGCTGGTTGAGTAGTTCATAATTTACTGATTTTAAAATAGAAAATTGGTTTTATTTATATTTCCTGCTAGTGACGTTGTGTTTAAAAAGGCTGGAGTGTTGATTATTTTTTAGAAGAACTCTTCTTGTGCAAAGCAGCTTGAGTTTCTTATTTGTATTTGACATGTGTTTAGAATCTGGATTTTGTGTTTGTCCTCTCACAAGAATGGGTATTTTAGTTCAATTTTCGTCAAACAAGCAGCCTGCATTATCATTCATTTGTAAAAGGCTGTTTACCCAGAAGTCTTGTGAGGTTGTTTTAGATCATCTGATTCAAGCTTAATAATCTGTTAAAGTAAGAGATACATTAATCATCATCGGTGAATGGAGGAACAAGATTGGTGTAGTCGATGCCTAATTGACAAAAGGCTTTGATGATGATGATGGGATATATCAATGAACAGTTTTTTTAAAAAATTATTTTGATACTACTACTTTTTAATTTTATTCTTCTGATGTAAGACCATTGAAGAACCTAAACTAACAGAAACTTAAATTCTGAAACTTAAGGAAAACGTTTAAGATGGACAACAAAGAATCTGTGATGGTTTGAAAGAATTGAAACAATCAGAGAAAACAGGAAAGAAAGAAATAAGCAGGCTAGAAGTTTAGGAAAAAAATAATATGAAACAAAGATTGCAGTTTGGATAAGAAGACAAAGTTTGGACCAAGAACAGTCTATGAGTTTTTTAAAGAATATATTCAGCCAAACAGTCCATGAGTTTTTAAAATAACACCTGCAATTCCAAGTTGACTTAAACTTCCAGAATGTAAATAAACACCAGCCTTGTATGGAGTCTAGAAACTGGAAGATAAAAGCTGTAGAGTTAAAGAAATAGCAACTGCAGGTTTTCTAGTACAAAGAAACTCAATCAAAACCAATGACAGTCACAATGATGTAACCTCTGGAAGAGAACTGAAGTACATGTTATTAAAATGGAGGCATTAAATTTTGAAAGCTGAGAGCAGTACCAATTAAAAAAGAAGAAGGAAAAAGCTCCAAAAGAAAAGCAGCAGGTTCAATCATGCAACAATAAATTCGCTTCAGTTTGTAAAATTCCAATGTGAATTTCCAAAATGATTGAAAAAATAATTCTAGATAAAAGCTGAAATATTATATGGTTGAGATTTGATATCGAGAAAAGGGGCAGCCCTGGTGCACAAAGCTCCTGCCTATGCGGGGTCCGGGGAAGGGGCGAACCACAAGGGCCTATAGTAGGTAGCCTTACCTTGCATTTTGCAAGAGGCTGATTTCATGCCTTGAACCCGTGACCTCAAGGTCACATGACGACAACTTTTACCGTTGTGCCAAGGCTCCCCTTCCAAACAGTTGAAAATACCAGAACAGTTGGAAAATTACTTCAATAGTTCTTGGGATTTCCAGTGCTGAATTTATGAATTCATTTTAAAGTGTGAATTCAGAAAGGGTGACTCATGAATCTGGATTTCTATCTGAAGAAGAAACTCAGTTGGAAAGTCATCATTGGAAGAATATTAGTCACAGGTAGTTAAATAACATAATAATTAGTAACATGAAGCAAAATAATGAGATATAAGTCAAGAAAATGAAAGACAAGAAACTGACATCAAGCAAAATAATGAAATATAAGTCAAGAAATTGAAAGACAAGAAACTATAAGATGGTTTCTTTTGGAGTCACACCTGTATATTTCTTGAAAATAATGGAGAATGTGGATAAACGCCCTTGAATCACTGGCCAAAGAAGGGCCCTGAGAATTCAAACTTAATTATTTCAAATAATCAAACTACCTAATGTACACTTACAAAAAGCACAAAATTGATGAATAAGCTACTTTAACATAATTATTCAAACTTAATCATTTTGAATAATCAAACTACCTAGTGGACACTCACAAAGACGAAAAATGATGAATGTCTTCATTGATTTTGGTCTGATTGAAATGAAATGTTGACCATGTGAGCCCAAGGAGAAGTCATGAAAATGTCTGTCATGATGAAATTACTTTTCAACCCTTGTATAATGTGCTTTCTAATGAGGCCCCTGGCTTCATGGTCCCTACCATCTTCTGGCAGTTACTTTTGGAAGTTTGGATACATGATATTGAAACTATTTTTTTTTTTTTTCCTTCCATTTGTAAAACTGAAAAGAATAGGAAGGAAAATTTTGTGGAACCAGACATGATCCAAGAATTACATATTGGATTTGGTATTCATCCTGTTCACCTTGCAGTAATTTGAGACAATTTTCACAAATGAATGATGCATTTTGGGATTAACCTTCAATGTATCTGTGATCCTATCGAATTAGTTCACTATTAATTTTAAAGTTGTGCAGAAAAGTCTAAGCTCCAACTGTACTAGTCCTGTTTACTGAAAAATTTATGGTTGTGCGCCAAGTGGTTTTAAGCCATGCTTTATTATTTTTATCTATTCAATAATTTATGTTTGTATATGATATTCCCTCTGTGCTTTAGCTGTGTTTTCTCTAGTATCTATCTGGTTTTGTGGGATGCATAAAGATATATAGTCTAATCTCCCAAGAGCTTTTAGGGTTTATGCATGTTTGTATGCTCATATGTTTTAGCATGAATGGAGTTGTTTTGGTATGCATTGTACATCATATACTAATGGTAGAACATAGCTTCTCCTTGTACTCACCTTGTGTTGCTTTTTGTAGGTTCAACATGTGGAGGACCATGTTAAGGATTTGCTTCAACAAGTTCGAAATGGAGAGGTACATAATTATTACCTTTGTTTATTATGTCTACATCAAATTCATTTACTTGGGCTGATTAGGTGATCTATTTCGTAGCTCTTGTTCATGGATACATCATTATCATCATGAACTTATCCCGATTAGGGGTCAGTCACATGAATCTTGTTGCTCCATTCCCCTCTATTAAGTGTCATGGCTTATTTTGGTCTCAAAGTTTTTAAATCTTTTCTCACCACTTCTATTCACATTCTTTTGGGCCTTTCCTGCCCTTTTAGAACTTTTGATTTGGATCGTCATAGGAGGCAAGGGAGATTTGGGAAAACATATTCTAAGAAACGTGGCTTGCAAGGATCCAGAATGGTGGCTTAAACATAGGAGGTTACGAATAAGGACAAATGGAAGGTTGTCATAGGCTGATAGGAGAATTCGGTTAGGAGGATCAAATCTTCTGCTAGAGGATAGGTGGTAGAAGGGGGTTGGCTGAAAGAGAGGAATTGGATCTGGGAATGGGCTCTGGACTATAGAGACAATCCAGGGAATTCACAAGCACTCTCACAGTTTCTTTTTTTCCTCACCTGTTATCTCCTTGATTGCAATTGTAGCTTGGAAACGTACAATGAATACATCTCATCCAAATTTCTTCTCCACTGTTATAGTTTGCAGTTGAATTTAGTTCAGACAGATCTATAAGATCGCCTCACTCCTTTTAACCAGTGTCATTTTCGGTCTTCGTTGGACGTGTCCAAACCATCTAAGTTTAATCTTCCTCATCTTGTTACCTAATTGGTGCTACTCCTACGTTCTTCCAATGTTTTTATTTCTAATTTTATGTTTTGTTGGCTTGTCACTCATCTATCTCAACATCCGCATTTCAATGACGCTCATCCTATGTACATGTTGTTCCTTTAACTGCCCAACACTTTGATTTATAAAGCATGGCTAGCCTTACAGCAATCTTATAGAATTTTTCTTTCAGTTTAAGTGGCACTTGTTGATCATACAAAACTCCAGAGGCGTATCTCCATTTGTTCTAACTCGCTTGGATCCTCTTGGTAACACCCCTCTCAATCTCTTCACCCTCGTGAATTAATAATTATCAATCCGAAGTATTGGAAGTGTTCTTTTAGGAGGACTTCTTGGTTGTCAATCTATATTGGTGCTCCACTCCCGCTCCCCTTTGTACTAAAATTGCATTCCATATACTCTATTTTAGTTCTGCTAATTTTGAATCTTTTAGACTATAGTGCATCTCTCCATAACTCTAGCTTTGTGTTTACGCCCTCCCTTGTCTTATCAATCAAAATTATATCATTTGTAAATAATATGCACTATGGAATCTTCTCATGTAGATGTTTTGCTACCTCATTCATAAACAACGTGAAGAAGTATAGGCTCAATGCCGATCCTTCATTAATCCTATAGCGATAGGAAAATCATTGGTCTCTCTACTAGTGGTCCTAACATTTGTTATCGCTCCCTCATACATATCCTTAATTATGTATATACCCCTTGTGAAGCCCCTTCCTCTTCCTATATTTCTCTATCAATTGTTTAAGCAGGAAAATTGCTCCCCATAGTTCATGGATGCATGTGACATTTAAACAAATAAGTGTTATGAAATGTGATTGTTGTGACATAACATAATAGTGCACAATCAAGAAAAGCTCTCTGCTTGCGTGTTGAATATTGACCCAGATTTTTAAATACCTGTTCTTTCAGAATATCATAAGAAGGGGAGCCTTGGCGCAACGGTAAAAGTTGTCGTCATGTGACCTTGAGGTCACGGGTTCAAGGCGTGGAATCAGCCTCTTGTAAAATGCAAGGTAAGGCTGCCTACAATAGGCCCTTGTGGTCCGCCCCTTCCCTGGACCCCGCATAGGCGGGAGCTTCGTGCACCGGGGCTGCCCTTTCTTGGCCGACCCCTAATTGGGATAAGGTCTTGATGATGATGATGATAAGTATCTTAGCTCCAGTTCATGGATTCATATGACATTACACACATAACAGTGTTATGAGATGTGATTGTTGTGACATAACACAATAGTGAACAATCAGGAAATGTTTTCTGCGTACTTGTAGAATACTGACTTAGATGTTTAAATACCTCTTATTTAGTTTGAGGATTCCTCCCCACCCCTCTTTCAATACTACTCCAAGGAAGCCATACCTAAAGGAACTCCCTGTCTTTAGTTTGTTCTGAGAGCTAATCCTTTCTTTAGGTTTTCTACCTAGGCAACATGCTATTCTTTTTTTTTTTTTTTTCCAAATCTGGAAATGGCTAACACATCTAGTGTTCACTTCCTTGGAAAATTGAATGGTATCTTACATTCTGATATCTATCTAATCTTGGTGGTGATCCTTCTTTTTTTGCTTGATTGAAACCTTGGTGTATACCACTGATCATATGCACTTCTACAGTTTTGCTTCATTGATTTGTCGTAGTAATGATGATTTTGTCACTATTGCAGGTCATTGACCCCAAAGAAATTGATGATCTGAAAAAAAGAAAGTTGATCGCTCTGCAGTAATGTTCACATTTCCCTCATTTTTCAGTTATCTAGATCTTATATTCCTACCTTGGTTCTTGATCTCTGAAGTTCTTGTACACCAGGGGATTTATCACTTTATTTTTTCCTGATATGCACATTCTTCTACATAAGGAGTATTTTCATGTTGATACTGGTGCTTAGCTTCCTTACAAGGATGTGTTCATTTACTTTCTTGACTTCTGCCTTAATGCTTTCTGCAGGACATGGAAGGGATACTCATTAACTAAAGGTCCTAACTACACTTCGAAAAGAACAAAGGCTGCTACCGATTTAACTCGAGATCAACTGCAGAGGTATTATGCTTTAGGCATATGTTTTTCATACTGCATTTAGCTGTGCTACAATGTTGTCAAGCTATACAGTGCGTGCAACTGATGAATTATTGTCAAGCTTTCATGGCATAATATTGAATGTCATATGATTTTGTTTTTTCTATTAATAAATGGATTGTTATATTTTTCCTGGGAAAAAAATAAAAGAGAAAAAACTAGCTAATATGCAGGTATCCATGTATGCATGCAAGAGCATGCACATGTACTTCTGCAAGAAAACAAATGTATGAGTTATATATGTCTGTGGCAGTTTGTACTCTATTTATGTGGTGAACAAGCTTATATGCAATACAAACAAGCATATTGTTGCAGCTTCTCTTCCATTTAGTGTTATATTTGAGTTTCTCTTATAAAGGTTGTAGTTGTCATGCTAATACATATCTTGATTGCACGTGCTTCTAAGGGGTGATTGGAGGGACCTTGAGTTTAAAGAATATAATTTTACTGCTCGAGGTCAGCCCATGGAAGGTGGTCATCTCCATCCTCTGCTCAAGGCATGAATCTGTTTGCACCCTTTCTTGAATTTTCATGTTGTTAATTTATGTTGATGAAACATTGGGGAAACTTCTGCCGTAGAAAATTGTTTGTTTATTACGACAGTGAACAAATGTCTTTGACTTCCTTTCTCATTTATGAACCAGGCATATCAAGACATGATGCTAGTAACTGACCAATTTGAGTTATGCAACTGACATACATATCTCTTCTAATCTTCTCTTATTTGACTGATTTCAACAAAGCCACAAAAATCAATATCAGATGGATGATATAGACTGTATATTTTTTCATTTATGAACCATGCATGTCAAGACTTGATGCTAGGAACTAACCAATTTTAGCTATGCAATTGGCTTGCATATCTGTTCTAATCTTCTCTTATTTGACTGGTTTCAACAATGCTACAATAATCAATATCAGATGATATATAATACTGTGTAATTTTTCTTTGAGGAAAAGGTCATAACATGTTCTCTACACTCGGAGAGATAAAATGTGAAAGTTATTGCAAATATAAGTATAAATTTTTTCCTTGTTTTCCTGAATATACTGCAAAAAGACTACTTCGACTGTGTGATCTACTTATTAAGACTGCAGTCTTGTGTAAGAAAATGCAATTCCATTGATTTTAAGTTTGCACCCAAGTTGCAGGAAACCATTTAGGTTGCATGTGCAAACTAACCCTAAATGTTGTGGTTACATCGTCTACACAATAATATATCAGAAGGCTCCTGCTCCTGTGAAAGATGCTTTATTAAGATGGACAAAAGGCCCAGAATTTCCCTTCCATTTACTTGCAAGATCTTTGTATGAGTTGAGAACTCCTGGATTCTGTTTCCAAAATGGGCAGTTAACTGGTTTATGGTGTCCTTTAACTTGGATGACAAAGCTCATCTGTCTTTACGTTGTTTCAATTTTCTTATGATAAGTGCTTATGTTCTTTGTTTCAGGTGCGTGAACAATTCCGGAGGATCTTCCTTGAGATGGGGTATAGCAGAAGTTACTGTTTGAGATTTTGCTGATCCCTTCACATTGTTACAGGATATATCCTGATTGAACTTGCTTATAAATCTGATATTTACCATGTCTTTTGCTCAGTTTTGAGGAAATGCCTACGAATAACTTTGTTGAAAGCAGGTACCACATCTAGCAAGTGTTTCTATGTTTGCTTGGTTGCTTTTGCTGCTAATTGGTATATTTCTAGCAATGCTTGTTTTATCATTCCTTCTTTTCCAGGTTGTAGACACAGGAATTTATGTGGGAAGGTGGTCTGAGTGTTACATGGAAACCAAGCATTTGTTTACTGTTTTTAACCTGTGTGCCTTCTTTTGTACCTCTCTTATTTATAAGACCATTTGGTTTACAAATTACAACTGCTCATGTTGCTCTCCCATCATGGATGACAATAATTTTTTTTTTTGTTTCTACCTTTCCAGCTTTTGGAATTTTGATGCATTATTCCAGCCACAACAACACCCTGCTCGTGACGCACATGATACCTTCTTTTTACAAGGTTGGCTAACCATGCTGCATTACTGGATTAAATTTGTACCTCTATCTTTCATTCAGAAATGGAAAACATCCAGTTGGTAACTATGGTAATTGCTGCCAAATATCATTTGACACTTGCATTGGCAGTTCCTTCTACTACAAAGCAGCTTCCTGAAGATTATGTTGAGAAAGTGAAATGTGTGCACGAATTTGGTGGTGGTTATGGGTCTAAAGGGTATGTTCTTTTGTATTCTTTGGTATCTAGCTTGTTAAGCAAGTTTCTCATGTATCTCCTTTTGTCTGTAGATATGTCTATGAATGGAAAAGGGAGGAGGCAGAGAAAAACTTGCTCAGGACACACACAACAGCAGTTTCCTCGAGAATGCTTTACAAGCTTGCACAGGTTCAAACACTTTTGAGGTCTCCATTGCTCATAATGTGATTTGGTTTTCTTTTGAGGTTCCTTAGAAAGTCAACAATTTTTGAGCTACTGGCTTATGTTTGAAGTTCATTGCCAAACTATTACTTATTGTTACAAGTTATACCTCAATATCCTCCAATTACCATCATCAACTATAATATCTCAGTATGCCAATTTTGTGGAGAAGATGAATGTAGCAATGTGAGGGCTATTTTATATCTGCTTTTGTCTAGTTTCTTAATCCTAGAATTTTGGGTCTTGATCATCGCTTCTCTTGAAATTGCCATTTCCTGAGTAATGATCCTATCCTTGAACCAGTCTTTAGTCGTAGTTCCAGCCAAGAAAAGATAGAATTTCTAAGTGGTGCACCGTTGCTTACTCCATGTTACTTCACCTAACATTCATTAATAACTCTATTATATTAGAGCTTTTAATTACTCCAGCCAGCTCTTTTGAGGTCTTAAAAGTGAGTTACTATTAGCTAGAGCCACCTTAGTATAGTTGAGGGAAAACACTGTATTCTTAAAAGCTGGCTCTATGGGTGATTGTGCGGACAATGATTCTTTGCCTAATTTTAATCTAATAATTGACCAACCAATTCTATGCTATGCCAGAAACCTTTTAGCCCCAGAAGATATTTCTCAATTGATCGGGTTTTCCGGAATGAAGCTGTTGACCGAACACATCTTGCAGAGTTCCACCAAATAGAAGGTTCCATTCTTGGTTACTAAAGATTTCTTCTGGAATTAGTACAGATTTGTTACGTGCTTGTCTAGACTACTTTTAATCAGAATAGCAAGAAACACGATTCTGTATTGCTGTGTTTCATATTGTGTACACGTCTTTAATCCTCCTTTCTTGATTTCAGGTCTTGTTTGTGACAGAGGGCTTACACTTGGTGACCTCATTGGGGTCTTGAATGATTTTTTTGCTCGCCTGGGTAACAAATTACTGCAATGTTTAGATTTAGCTCCTTTTGATGTCCAGCAATTTTCACATACTCCACATGAATTGATCCTTTTTTTTTTTTCTCCATGTAGTTTTCTGCATAGTGAAAACTCACCAATGCTACTAATAATCTCGGCCAAATTGAGTATCAAGTCTTTTTTAACTAGCAATGTTGAAATACTAGGATCCTAGCTAAAGCTAAATTGGCTATGTTTACTTCTGAGTCAATAAGCAAAATCTCAGACATCTCCTTATCCCTTTCCATCTCCGAGGCAGCTTGCCAAGCATATACTTGTTATTGTTTTTTACATATACAAATTAAAAAAATGCCTGCATTACTTTCAGAAATGATATGAGTCCTCAATAATTTGATCCCCTGTTCTTTTGTTCTAGGAATGTCAAAGCTTCAATTCAAACCTGCTTACAATCCTTACACGGAGCCCAGCATGGAAATTTTCAGGTGACAATACTGCTATAGTGGATGTTGGAGTATCTTATACAAATCTTCTACTGGGGTTCTGCCCACTCTCAGGAATCTTGTTGCATCTCTCTCTCTCTCTCTCTCTCTCTCTCTCTCTCTCTCTCTCTCTCGCTCTCTCTCTCTCTCTCTCTCTCTCTATATATATATATATATATATAAAGCAAGTTAAATTCATTAATCTCTCTATTTATTATTTGTAATCTCTCTCTGTTGGTTAGTTATCACGAGGGATTCAAGAAGTGGGTGGAAGTTGGGAATTCTGGCATGTTTAGGCCTGAAATGCTGCTTCCAATGGGGCTACCAGAGGATGTTTCTGTGATTGCATGGGGTCTTTCACTCGAAAGGTAATGATAGCTTCTTAATGAGATTTGCAACTAGCTTGATTATACCTGTGTAATTTGAACCTGGATTTGGTGGTGTTAGATGTGATGCCAGTGAGATTTTGATATATGTCCCAACCATAGCTGAGATATTCATTTGCATGCATTTTGTTACTGTTGGGCCATACACAAATAATGAACCGCATAAGACGCCTTAGGCCTCCAATTTATTGCCTTCGAATGGATGGTTAGAAAAATAAAAAAGATTTGTTAGATTCAAGCATCAAAGCCTCCAACAAATCAAGGGGTTAAGAGTTCTACAAATCCAAACCCTTAAGAGTTGTTTGACCGCAAAGACATCTCCATGTAGCATGTATCCACTTTAACACACAGAAAATGCTTTTTAATTGTTGATTAAGTGTTTCTCACTTTATTCCTACCTGGTCATACTTTTATGCATTGCTCACACGTACTACTAGATATATTATTTACATGAGCACTATGTAGTTAAAGGTGCGCCTAGGTGCTAGTCGACATGTAAGCGCCAGGGAGGGGGGCAGGCGTAGAGGAAATGAGGCGCTGTCGCCTAGGAGAGCCGCTGGGTGTGCCTGGGCGCCCCTTTCAGGCGCGCCTTCGACTCCAGGCGCAGACCACTTAACCCAGTATGGTATAAAACTTGTTTTTTTTTCCGTCTTTCACCTTCCAACCCTAATTTCAATCTTCCAACCTCCTTAGAAGGTGAAAATGACCATTCCATTTCGATCTTTCACAGATCTAAGCAGAAAAAGGTATGGATTTATGAATTTTAGCATGTATATGCAGTTTCTGTAAAAAAACGTAAATCCAGTACCGTTTTTTCAATTTTTTTGTTTTTTGTTAACTATTTTTCATAGATCTTGATGGGTTTTAGTTCTATATGTATAAGAAAACATTCTATTTGAGTTTTATACTTTTTTGCTCTAGATTTGAGTTTGTTTTTAGGTTTTTTACTGTTTAAAAAAAAAAATCAATTACAGAAATAAAAAAAAGTCGTAGTTTTTTCGTATTTCTTCATTGAAACGTATTTCTATTCACATATATATAGCTTTCCCATGCTTGTGTCTTTGTGTGTGATAATTTTTTCATCTTTTTTTTGTAATTTAGGGTTATTTTTTAAATTTTTTCAAAAAAAAAAGTTACGAGAATTAGGAAAAAATTGTTGTTTTTTATATTTATTAGTTAATACCTATTCTTATCCACATATATAGCTTACTTATGCTTGTATCTTCATGATGATGCACTTTTCATGCTTTTTTTGTATTGTAGTGTTATTTTGTTCAATTTTTCCGAAAAGAAAACTTACGAAAATTAAAAAAAAATTTGTTTTATTTATATTTATTAGTTAATACCTATTCTTATATTCATATATAGCTTTCTCATGCTTGTGTCTTCATGTATGCTGTATTTTTCATGCTTTTTTTTGTTGTTGGTATTTTAGTGTTATTTTAGCTAATTTTTAGCAAATTTAGATAATTTTTAATTATAAAAAATATATTTTTGCGCCTCTGCCTCTAGCCGCGCGCCCCATCCTCCAGGCGCACCCCCCTTTGCGCCTCAATGCGCCTTATGCCTTTAACTACATAGCATGCGCAGTTTTTAAAATCTTTTGTATATAAGCCAATGTGTCATTTCATGGGAGAGTCATGTTTCACTTTTCCTTTTTTTTTTTTTTTCTCTCTCTATCTTATTTTCATCTATTTCTTCCAAATATAATAAATATGTTATTTACCATGAATAAATATAGATTCTATAGATATAGTAAAACGTATCTTCCAAAAGTGTTGTATTAGCTTTTTCTAAAATGTTTTTCAACTATATTGCCAGCTACATTATAGATGGAGAAGTATGGTGTGTCCAACAAGCATCTGGAAATTAGTATTTAAAAAAGAAAAAGTACCTCTATTGTATATACAAGTCAATGTGCCTTTTTATAGGAGAGTGCTATATGTCACTTCTTCCTTTTTCTTTTCTTTTTGTCTCTCCTCTTTTTGTTCATTTCTTTTAATATAATAAATGTTAGATTTAGTACTACGCCTGTGATCCCACTGCTAGTCCCAAGCCCGAATAAAGGAGGAGAGTTACATCATGTGTCAACCGGTGAAAAATCCGTTGGCAAACTTTATGATGTGAATCTTATTTCGACATTTTGTAAGGCTAGGGTGTTCCCCATAAGCGATGTGTTGCATCGAATTTCCGATGCAGTGAGAATGGGCAAGGGTTGTTAGGGCATTTCCTTACAAGGAACTTGATACATCAGATTTCGGGTGCAGTGAGAAATGGGCAAGGGCTGCAAGTGCTATCCCTCGAAAGTGATGCCCTGCATTAGAACCAAGGTGTAGTGGAAGGGGAGGACCTCAGGTAAGAGTATGTAATTAGTAGATATAATGAGATTTGAGAGAGTTAGTATAGTTTTTTATCCAAGAAACCAAGTGGAAAGGGGCTAAAACTAGATCGATGGGTATAAGCTTTGGTATGTAGGAAAAGACACTAATAGAAATGACGTAGGTATGGTAGTGGATAACGAATTAAAAAGTAAAGTTGTTAATGTAAGAATACCCAGTGAGAGAATTCTACTAATAAACCTTGTTTTAGGAGAGGTCATAAATGTTATAAGTGCATACGCCCCATAGGTAAGGCTAGAAGATAGAATTAAGAGACAGTTCTAAGAAGATGTAAAGGGAGTAATGCAAAGGGATATTTATAAGAGTAGACTTAAGTGGTCATGTAGGAAAAGAAAAGGAATGATATGGTAGTGTATATGGAGGATATGAGGTTGGAGAAAGAAATGGGATGGTAGAAGCCATCCTAGATTTTGATTTGGCATCTAATCTAGCTCTAACAAATACATGCTTTAAGAAGAGGGATGAACACTTAATAACCTTTAAAAGTGGACTATATAAAAGCCAACAAGACTTTTTTCTAATTAAGAATACTGAAAGATCAATGTATAAGGATTGTAAGGTGATACTTGGTGAGAGTCTAACCACACAATATGGGTTAATTGTTATGATTATGTACATCAAGAGACAGAAGAAATGAAATAAACTTAACAGGCGTCCAAAAACTAAGTGGTGGAACTTAAAAGGAGAGATGATAACATCATTCATAAATAAGTCGATGGTAGAATGAAAGTAAACACAATGTAGAGTAACATGGTCAAGTCTATTAAGAAAGTGGCAAAAGATGTTCTAGTAGTATCTAAAAGTAAGAGACAACTAGTAAAGGAAACTTAGTGGTGTAGTGAAAAAGTGCGAAAAGTTGTTAAAGAGTAATGAGTGTGCTTTAAAGTATGGTAGAGGACTAGAAATATTGCAAACTTGTAGCAATATAAAAATGCTAAAAGGGTTTCTAAGAGAGTAGCAAGTGAGTCTAAACTCAAGGCATATGATGATCTTTACAATAGATTAAGGTCAAGAGAAAGTGAGAAAGATGTGTTCAACTTGCAAAAATAAGAGAACATAAGAATAAGGACGTAGATCATGTTAAATGCATTAAAAGTGATGATCATAGGGTACTAGTCATAGAGGACAAGATTAATCAAAGGTGGGAAAGTTACTTTAAAAAATTACTAATTAACAACAGCCCTGAGAATATAAAGATTGAAAGAACTGTAAACTAAAATAATGTTGGGCTATATAGATATGGCCTTAAGATTAGGTTACTAGAAGTGAAAGAGACCTTGAAAAAAAATGAAATTAGGAAAGACCTGTGTGTGATGATATATCAATAGATGTTTGCAAATATATGGGAGATGCATGAGTAGTTTGGTTGACAAAGTTGTTTAAAAGATTTTAAAATCGAAGAAAATGCCAAATGAATGGAGGAAAAGCTTTATTGTGCTATAAGAATCAAGTAGATATACAGAGTTGCACTATTCATTGTGGTATCAAACTTATGAGTCATATCATGAAACTTTGGGAAAGAGTGATTGAAAAGAGGCTACGACATGAGACGAATGATCGAAAATCCAGTTTGATTTCATGCCTGGGAGGTTTACCATAGAAGCTATTTTCCTCCTTAGACAATTGATGGAGAAATATAGGGAGAGAAGGAAGGACCTCCTCATGGTTTTTATTAACTTAGAAAAAGCTTATGATAGGGTCCATAGAGAGTTAATATGGTGGGTGTTGGGCTAGAAAGGGGTTTTACATGAAGACATAGACATAATTAATGATATGTATGAGGGAGATGTACCAAATGTCAGGACCATTAGTGGAGAGACTGATGATTTTCCTATTATCATGTGATTGCACCAAGGATCAGCATTGAGCCCGTACATCTTCACATTGGTTATGGATGAGTTAATGAAACACCTGCACAAGAAGATACCATAGTGCATGTTATTTGCAGATGACATAGTTTTGACTGGTAAGACAAGGGAGGTTGTAAACACAAAGCTAGAGTGTTGAGAGATTCTATAGAGTCTTAAAAGATTTAAAATTAACCAAGAGTACATGGAATGCAATTTTGGCAAGGAGAGGAGTGGTAAGGAAGCACCAATAAAGATCGATAGCCAAGAAGTACACCAAAAAGACTACTTTTGATGTTTGGTATTGATAATTTATGAGTAGAAAGATTGAGAGAGATGTCACCCAAAGAATCCATGGGAGTTGGCACAAATGGAGATGTGCCTTTGGAGTTTCGTGTGATCGATCAGTGCCACTCAAACTAAAAGAACAATTCTATAGGTTGTGAGGCCGTCCATCAAAGTGTTAGGCTGTTAAGGAACAACATGTACGTAGGATTAGCTTAGCCAAAATGAGGATGTTGAGGTGGATGACTGGCAAGATAAGAAAATATAGAATTAGAAATAAAAAAGTTACAGGAAACTTAAAGAGTAGCACCAATAGGTAACAAGAGGAGGGAGGGTAGACTTAGATAGTTTAGACATGTCCAACCGAAAACAGCACCATTTGGGAGCGACACGGTCAATGTTGAAGGCTGTAAAGAGGCAAGGGGAAGGCCCAAAATGACGTGGTTAGAAGCAATAAGAAAAGATTTTGAAACTCTTGGACCTGATGAAACAATGACACTTAATAGGGGTGAATGGAGGAACCAGATTTGTATAGCTGACCCCTAGTCAAAATAAGGATTTGATCATGGTGATGATTTACTACTTAATAGTTTTTATAGATATATTGACTCATTTTTCAAAAGTATTGTGTTAGGTTTTTTCTTAAAAGATTTGTCAACTTTATTGTGGACTATATTTTGCGGAGAGAAGTATCATGGGTCCAACAAGCATTTAGAAATTAGTATTTAAAAAAAGGCACCTAGAAGATAGGATTTGCTGATTTTTATCCTAATAAGATGAGATTTTCATTTTTCACTGGTGCTTTTGAGCTTTTCTTTTTATACCTTAAAAATCAGATGAGGCCCATAAACAGCTAGAGATTAGGATTTGGTGATTTTACCTCTAGAGAAATGGAAATGAAAGAGATTTATTTTCTATTTTTTGTTTATACAAGATTTTGTACTCTTTATCCATTTTTCTTCCAAGAATTGGGTTTGGGTGATCTCTCTTCACAAATTGATATATTATTTTTCTTTTTTATCTCTATAATAAACACGATTTAACTAAGTCTCTCATCACATCCATTCAATTGGATTTAGGCATATATAATTGGGCTTTTTTCATAGAATAACTTTTTAAGTATATTACAAGTGGGGTTCAATAAACACCAAAAAAATTAGTAATCAAATATCTCGATTCTATAAACATTTTTCATCTATCTTCGAAAAGTATTGTATTATTTGTTATTTTTTATCTATAAATTTATATTAGTAGATAACGTTTGGTACTAAAAGGATATATATATTGTCATTGTGTGACCTAGAGGTCACAAGTTTAAGGCATTGCAAAAAATGCAAGGCTGCATATTGTAGACCCTTCATGGTCCACCCCTTCCCCAGACCCTACATTCGTGGGAGCTTCTTGCATTGGGCTACCCTTTATATATGTGTGTGTATTAATCAAATATCTTGATTATATAAAATGTTTTTCACATGTCTTTGAAAAGTATCATAATACTTTTTATTTTCTGTCTATAATTTTGTATTCGTAGATATATAGGTGATATTCCATGAGAATATTTTTTGAGATGCAGACTTTATTTTCTATTTTCTGCCTATATAAGATTTGATACTTTTTTCTATTTTCTCTCAATGTATTATATATGAGCCAATGTGCTTGTTCAAGGGAGCTTTTGTACCTAATTTTTTCCTGTACAAGTTTTGGTTTTAGATTATTTCTTAATTACTTCATCTATAGTAAAACATAGTTATTAGCTCAAGCTTCCCCCATTAACTTGCTACTACAAAAATAGATGAATTCCCTAAATATAGGAGGTTCTTAGACCAAAATTTGGAGTATGTCATTCGATGCGAAATGATGAAAAAGAGGAGAATGCTGCTGTCGGGAGAGTAAGTGGGATGTAGTCCGATTGCAAGGGTTATATAATTCGGTTTTATGTCATTATGCCGGATTCCTCCTGGATAATCTGGCATAATCATAAAACTGAATGCTATAAGCCTTGAGAATCAGGCCCTTACAGGAATAGGAAAACTTTTAAAGGATAATCTACTGCTTTGCTTGGGGATAGATCCATGTGCATGTTGTTGTCAAATAATTTATTGTTTTCTGGATGAGGTTTAATTGTGTACTGTGTAAACCAGACCAACCATGATATTGTACGGGATTGACAACATACGGGACCTCTTTGGCCACAAGGTATGCTAATGTTTCTATTTGTAGGTTGTGGAAAATTGTGGTAATATGGGATATCGTCTCAAATATTCTCTTTTTGCAGGTGGACCTCAGTCTAATCAAGGCTAACCCTATCTGTCGCCTTGGGATTCAGTAGGTGCTCTCATATGAATCAAGGTCTTTAGAGGTATTGGAACAGCAGCTGCTTTTTGATAGACAAATCTTTTGACACTTTCTATTTGATTATGTGTGAGGCATTGAAGTGTCAATACTTGAATCGTTTAGAAATGGTTATGAATTTAAGTGGTATTTTGATCATCGAAGGTAATCATTTTGGGCAACCAAAGAGAATACAAATATTTATTTTTTTTCCAAATGGGAATGTACCACCACCATCGAACGAGCCTACCACAACTTAGCAGAATATAACTTGTTGCCAAATATCTCTGTGGCTAAGCTCGGAAATGTGCAGACATGGGAACATCCGAAGCTCATTTGGGACAATGGAGCTTCACGAAGTGTGTTAGCTTTTTCTTGGGCGGTGGCTTGGAGCAAGATAATAAGTATTAAAAATACATGTCCTACATAATTTGTCACTTGTTATCTTTTTGCCTAGCTAGCAAAAATGGACCTCCGTCTAAGACACTGTGTTTAGAGGGCTGGTCTGAGCCTGCAAGTATGCAATCCAACAAAAAGGGTTAAAGAAACAAACGAACCATGATGACATGTAAGTTCGTGTCTGCAAGCCCTCCGTAGTTAGATACATCGCCATGGAGGAAAATGCCGAAGTTTTGCGTGATCATAACCAGAAACCATTTCATCAATCTCTATCCCCTTTATTTATTTATTTATTTCTAGCCAAATCCTTTTGTCTCTGTGGGCGCCCGCGCTAGGGCTACTTGGAATTGCAAGTGAAGAAATTTCTCCAATTCTTGATTACAAGAAAAAAACGAACGATGATGGGTAAGATTATCTTTTCGAAACCACAATGTCTTTTGCTTTATGGGAAATCCGCTGTACTTATTTGGAGTCATTAGTCTGTTTCGATATGGAGGGCCATTGGAAGCACGACAATTTTGTTACATCCCCACGCAGAAGTCCTCACTCGTCAGCGTGCACCGATTCCCTTTTTGGATGATGACCGAAGTGCAAATTGCATAGTGGTACGGACTGGTATTCAACCCTGTTTTTGCTCATCAGCCCCTTACTAAAACATTGCCCTTCACTTAGCTGGTTAAGCTCCAACATTCTCGATGATTGAATTATCATCAGAAAATTGCCCTTGCCATAGCTGACTAAGCTCCGAGAGTCCTATTGATTGGATTATCCAAGTGGCTGGTTTTAGTTTGTAAAGATGGTTTGCCGTCTATTTTACTAGTTGTCATACGAGAATTTTAGAGCATATCATTCTTTAAAGGAAAAAAGAGAGGGAATTTCGCATAACCCCAACATTGTTAACGATATAAATTTTTTAAAGACCTGGCTCCACTTGAAGTTACAGCCATCCTTTTGCGCTTGGTAAGGGGCTAATAAGGAAAAACAAGGGGTAAATTCCAATCGGACTAGAATCTATCGATTATTATGAACGTTGCCAACTTGCCCATTCCATCTTCAAGTTAGTGGATTCCAGTGAGACGGTTTTTTTTTTGGGTGGGGTCGAGACCTCAACTTTTCTCTAACAATCCATAGGTTTTGTCATTCCTTCGAAAAAAATTATTTAAAACAAACTTTTTTTGTACGTTTAAATAATTTTACCTACGCATTAAGGCTTGATGGATAGTTTCCGAGGTAAGAAAAAGGTACATATATCATCACCTAGGACTACTTTAAGCCATGATTGGTTATGCCCAGGCCAAAAAGCCCCTGGTTGATCAGAAAGACACGGTAAAGCTTAGTAGAGGGTTTTGGTTTGTATGTAAATAACCCCTCATCAAATGATGCCACCTTTGATCACGTCAATTCGTTAGATTAACACTCGTTCAGTACCCGGAATCTGATGCTCCAGCAAATTAGATACTAAGCTATACTTCTGCCCTTGCTTGTCGGCTCTATCTGACGTGCTGAAAATAAATGAATATGATGATGAACCAAACAAAGCTTCTCGGAATCCTCCTAAAAGCAGCAGCAGCAGCAGCAGCAAGCAGTTGTACAGCTGCAATGGTGGAAAAAGAAGGAACAATGCAACAGCAGAAGTAGCTGCAGCTGCATCAGGAACTACCTTCAGTCGCCTGGTTCAACGCTAGTGATCCGTCAGCTGCCGTCTGAACGCCTCTCCTTTCAACTTTGGCCCGCGGCCTCCACCCTCGTCTCTCCTTGACAACTACCATCTACAAGGACAACTCAGCGCCTCTTTCCGATCCTATCAAACCATGGGCCACGCCCACTGGGCATCATGGAGCTTGTGTCAGGTACGGGCCTGGTGGCCATCACCGCTATCGCAAACCTAGAAGGCTCTCGAGTAATCCTGGCAGATCTCCCCCACGTACTCCCCAACCTCCAATTCAATGTTGAAGCCAATACCAAAGCAGCCACCTCCTCTGTCGTCCAAGTTTGCTGCCTCAGATGGGGAAAGCCCGACTATGCCCCATCCCTCCTTGAGGAAAATGAAGAAAATGGAGGATTGAATCTGGTCCGGGATTCAACGTTGGGTATCACCAGCAGCTCGTCGATCCTCATCTCCTCACGAACTCTTACCTGCTCGTCCCAGGAGGTAAAGTGGATTTGGCAATGGCCCAAGTCAGGAGGTGATCCAAGGATTCAGTTTGCTTCAACAGGGCCAGGAAGCTGTTCAATGTCCCCATAATCCACAGGGACCCTTCCTACCTGCGTCTGCTTCTACCATTGTACCCCCAAGCTTTGCAAACCAAACAACCACCCGCCTTCGTCTCTCCCTTGATATCTTCTTCCTTTTTTTTGTTATTTACTAAATGAAGACTGGTTGAGATCCTTTGGTTTTAAATGCCCTCTCGCAACTCAGCTTCAAAATTAGTGCGATTTTGAAGGCAGTCAGCTGTGCTTAAGAAACTGTGTAGCGGTCAATGGTAAGCTTAGGATATGACATCCTCACTGCTCCGTTTTAAAAATATAATCTCAGCCGCTTAAGCTAGAGCATCGTAATCTTAGGTTAAAGGATTGTTAAATATTGCAGCAATCAATTATCAAACTGTAGAGTTAAGCAGGAAACTGCCAATATTAAATTGTTACATCTATTTAAACCAGTAGTCGCAGTTAGTAAATAGTGCAGCAGACAATGCTTAAAACGGCATTCATATCACAGCAGGACCTCGCATTCCTTCCTTCTAAGCGCTCTCCCTGCTTCCAGAGCTCTCTTTCCTTCTCAAGGAAATGCATTATTGTAGAGGCCTTCTCAGTGGCCAAAGTCCTAATCCAAATAAATTTTGCTATTGACGGGCTCGTCAGACTGCAAGAATGTCAAACTCATGAGGCATGAAATCTTCACTTGGTCTGTAGTATTTATCAGGGGAGTAAAGGCTTAAGTTCGTCACTTGACTTGTGTACAAACAGGCAAATCTCTCAACCTACAGAAGGATGGGAAAATCGTGAGTCTTTTGCTATGGGGGACCAGATCATTAACCAAAGCATGCATGGTTACTCCCTAGCCACTATAGTGACCCCACCACCTATGCCCCCACCCCCTTATCTAGCTGAGAAGCACCCTCCATCCACTTCCCCTTTTCCGTGTGCCCAAAAGCCCGCCCAGTTGTACTTAAGACTAGCAATTTTATGAAAACCGGGATTCAACTCAGTTGCTATAATGGGAGTGTGGTTTTGCAAGTTCTGAGTTGAACTGAAATGATTTTGTGAAAGTTGATGTTTTGCTAAGGTCATAAAAGTTAAGCTCAGAACAACTTGACGTCATCTTGTATGAGGCAAAAATCAAGGAGAGATACCTGATGTGCGAATCGAGAGTTCTGGTAGCCTGTCTTCATGAGTTGTCCCCAAACCTTGTGGAACTAAAACAAGTGCCAAGCAAAATATGTTTCAAATTGGTAAAACAAGTCACAAGTGGGTAACACCACTAGTAATAAAAGTGTTCCAAACAAGTGACAATCCGGTAACAATAATTAAGAAACATTGAAGGTAAGCATCATTCTGTAATTGCAATGCTGGCAAAACAAGAGACAAGAATTGTCAATGTGTGATATGACATTATACGTGCATTTTCTTGTGTACATATTCGAAGAAATAACAAATTGTTGCACAAAAGAAAGGCCCTAACACACTCAGCAAACTCAATCGACATAAAAACTGAAGGGAAAATGTAAATTGGGCATGGAGTGTTCCAAGAACCCCCTCGATGAAACGTTCCAAATTAACATGTAGCAAACACCTCTGGGCATCTGCATCACCATCTCATCATAAAGAAACAAACCCAGCTGGCAGCATTGCAGTTCATTACCACTCACAATAAACAAAAAAGCACTCAGTAGTTCATTAGTCATGGAGGGAGATTTTGACACACAGATTTAATTTAATAGTTAGAGAAAACATGAGACAAGTGTATTAGAGAACTAGTTTGGTTTTATGCCTGGGAGGTTTACCATGGAAGCTATTTTCCTATTAAGACAATTAAAAAAAGGGCGGCTCAGTGTACAAAGCTTTGGCATATGCAGGGTCCAGGGAAGGGGCGGACTACAAGGGTATAGCACAGAGCCTTACCTTGCATTTTGCAATAGGCTGTTTTTACGCCTTGAAGAACCCGTGACCTCAAGGTCACAACACAACAACTTGACCATTGCGCCAAGGCTCCCCTTCTTTATTTTCCTACTAAGACAATTGATAGAGAAATATAGGGAGAGGAGGAAAGACCTCCACATGGTCTTTATTGACTTAGAGAAAGCTTATGATACGTCCTTAGAGTTAATATGGAGGGTGGTGTCGGGCGAGAAAGGAGTTTCGCGGGGGTCTATAAACATAATCAAAGATATGTATGAGAGAGTGGTAACAAATGTTAAGACCACTAGCGGAGAGATTGGTGATTTTCCTATCATTATAGGATGACACCAAAAATTGGCATTGAGCTAATACCTTTTCACATTGGTTATGGATGAGTTAACACAATATCTGCACAAGATGAATCCATGGTGCATGCTAGAGTTATGGAGACAAGCATTACATTCTAAAAGATTTAAAATCAGTCGAGCTAAAACAAAGTATATGGAATGCAATTTTAGCAAGGAGAGAAGTGGGAGTGGAGCACTACTAAAGATTGATAACTAAGAAGTTCCCATAAAAGACCACTTTCGGTACTTATGATCGATGATTCATGAGATTAGAAAGGTTGAGAGGGGGGTTACCTAGGAAATCCAAGCAGGTTGGAACAAATGGAGACGTGCATCTAGAGTTTTGTGTGATAGACGGGGGCTAATCAAACAAAAAGAAAATTTTATAGGATGGCTATAAGGTCGGTCATGCTCTATGGATCAGTGTTAGGTAGTTAAAGAACATCATGTTCATAAGATGAACATAGTAGGAATGAGGATGTTGAGATGGATGAGTGACAAGACAAGAAATGATAGAATTAGTAATGAAAATATTAGAGAAAACTTAGAGGTAGCACCAATAGATAACAAGATGAGGGAGATTAAACTTAGATGATTGGGCATGTCCAACGAGGACCAAAAATGTCACCAATTAGGAGTGAGGCAATGCAAGTAGAAGGTTCTAAAAGGTCAAGGGGAAGGGCCAAAAGAACGTGAATAGAAGGGGTGAGAAAAGATTTAAAAACTTTAGGACTAAATGAAGCCATAGTACTTAATAGAGGGGAATGGAGGAACAAGATTCATGTGGCCGACCCCTAATTGCGATAAGGTCTTGATGATGATGATGGTTAAAAAGTTCAAATTAATAGAACCATTAGCAATTAATACTTGGTATTAAACACTAAAAGCAATCTTATGTTCAATCAACCACACACACACACACACACACACACACACACACATTGTTCCAGGACAATATCTTATTTGTACCAGACCATGGGGGACATGGCTCTAAACCAAAGTCGGGGAAAATATTATCTATGTGTACAAGAGTGACTTCAAAGAAATTAAAAAGGCAACTTTCCCACATACTTCAAGAAATAGGATGCTTAAGGTGCATTATCCTTTGAAATTGGGGTTGCTTGGTCTAACCCTAGGACTAGGGACACCACGTTTTGCTTTCCCTTGCCCCGCCCCACCAAGGGTCACTAGAATTTGCAACCTACTGCCAGGCGGGGTAGACTGTGGAAAATCCACATTGACCCGTAGATAGAAGCTATAGAAAACATGAAAATCTGGATCTGAATACATCAATCTAGAATGCCACCAGCCATCTGTTTGTTGACCTAAAAAGGAAAAAAGGACAGCCCAGTGCAAGAAGCTCCTGCATGCGTGAGGTTCGAGGAAGGGGCGGGCCGCAAAGGACTTATGGTACATAACCTTACCTAGCATTTTTGCAAGAGGCTGTTCCCATGCCTTGAACCCATGACCTCCAAGTCACGTGAGGCAGCATGAGAAAACACACACAATTCCTCGTTAGTGGCAGCCTAAATAACAGGATTTTGATGAAGGCAAGGCATAGCAGGTTAAACCTTGGATTTTAGGTGACCATCAAAATGCTGAGAGAGAAACTGAGGGAGAGAGCGAGATGATATTCCATTTGTGAGAAAGGTGTAGTGCCGCACAGAAAGAGAGAACAAAGGAGAGAGAGGTGATCATGTGATATGAGATTTCACATTTGCACAGGTAAAATTCCACTCTGCAAACTGCAATAGGGTTTTCGCACTCTCTCCAAAAGCAACAAAGAAGGATGATGAAGAAATTCTCAACACAGTTTCTAACCCTTTTATATTTCTGTAAGTCAATTTATTAAAATACCGGACTCATGGAATTTTCTGACTGACCCGAACCGGTCCTCACGCTCAGGTCATCAATTTTCACCCCACTGCAGGCATGGGTAACTGATTCCCTGCCCTGAGTACGTGCAGGATGAGGCCCCAACTGAACCTGCCCCATTGCCATCCCTATCGGTGACACATCTCTGTGATGTAATTAGATTTTCTACATGAAAAAGGGCCATAGTAGAGCCTCTGACCTTGTTGTGCTTCATTGTGGCACACACACCCCCTTGTTTTGCACCCATACCCCAAGCACCCCCAATTGGGAAGGAGGAAACAAGAAAAGGTATTTTGTCTTCCCCAATTCATTGGCCCTTCCAGCCTGCCTTAACAAGCCCTCGAACCTCCTCCACATCACCTTTGTCAAAGAAGAAGTCACATGGCTGATGCAATTATTAGAGTGATGCTTCGCAGTTAAGCTGCATATAAAGTTCTTTTGCAACAATCTGGCTGCTGCACATTTCTTTCATTTAGTTTTTGAGGGTCTTGCGTCAGGTGCCAGCCGGCAAGGGGGAAGTTGAAGATGATTCTATTATTTCTTTCTTACAAATGAATATGCATTTGTATATTAGTTTGTGAGGAAGAAATGAGAATCATCTCCAGCTTCTTAAAAGATGGCAACCCTTGTATCAGGTAGCCAGCCGACAAGTGGGAAGTTGAAGATGATTCTATTATTTCTTTCTTACAAATAAATATGCATTTGTATATTAGTTTGTGAGGGAGAAATGAAAATCATCTTCAGCTTCTTAAAATATGGCCACCCTTGCGTCAGGTCGTCAGGTAGCCAGCCGGCAAGAGTGAAGCTAAAGATGATTTTAATGATTTTAATGAAAATCATCTTCAGCTTTTAAAACTATGGCAACCCCAACATGACATGAATCGAAATCTGAAATTCGCTCAAGCTAGGGCGTTCCCCATAAGTGACGCGCTGCATCGGATCCCGGATGCAGTGAAAAATAGGCAAGGGTTGCTAGGGCGTTCTCCTAGAAGCGACGCGCTACATCGGATCCCGGGTGTAGTGAAAAATGGGCAAGGGCTGCTAGAGCGTCCCCTCGGAAGCGACGCGCTGCATCAGAACCCAGGTGCAGTGAAAAGTGGACATGGGTTCATACCATGGAGGTCGAGAAAGGCGATAGTAAATAGGAAATCTCCAAATCATAAGATTCGCTTCGCTACATGGAATATAGGGACATTGACAGGTAAGAGTTTGGAGTTAGTAGACACGATAAAACGTAGGAGAGTCAACATCGCTTGTATCCAAGAAACCAAGTGGAAAGGGGCTAAAGCTAGAGAAATAGATGGGTATAAATTATGGTACGTAGGAAAGGAAAATAATAGAAATGGCGTAGGAATAATAGTGGATAAGGAATTAAAGGATAAAGTTGTGGACGTTAAAAGAATCAGTGATAGAATAATAATAATAAAAATGATTCTAGGAGAGCAGATTATAAATATTATAAGTGCATATGCACCACAAGTAGGGCTACAAGATATAATTAAGAGACAGCTTTGGGAAGATATGGAGGGAGTCATGCAAGAAATTCCCAATACTGAGGGAATATTTATAGGAGCAGACTTAAATGGCCATGTAGGAAAAGATAAGGAAGGATATGATAGAATACACGGAGGGTATGGTATAGGTGAACGAAACGAGATGGGGGAGAATATCCTTGATTTTGCTTTGTCATATAACCTATCCATTGCAAATACACTCTTTAAGAAGAGGGATGAACACTTAATAACCTTTAAAAGTGGACTTCATAAAAGCCAAATAGACTTTTTTCTACTTAGGAATAATGAACGATCTATATGTAAGGATTGTAAGGTGATACCGGTGAGAGTTTAACCTCACAACATAGGTTAATGGTTATGGATATTCATATCAAAAGATGGAGTAAAAGAACTGAACTTAATACGCATCCAAAAACTAAGTGGTGGAACTTAAAAGGAGAGAAAATAACCTCATTCAAAAATAAGTTGATGGTAGAAGGAAATTGGAATTATGAAATGCAGTAAATACCATGTGGACTAATATGGTGAGTCCATTAAGAAAGTGGCAAAAGATGTCTTAGGAGTATCTAAAGGTAAAAGGCTATTAGCAAAGGAAACATGGTGGTGGAATGAAACAAAGGCAAAAAGCTATTAAAGAAAAACGAATGCATTTTAAAGTATGGCAGAAGATTAGAAATAATGAAAACTATGAACAATATAAGAATGCTAAAAACGTTGCTAAGAGAATAGTAAGTGAGGCTAAACTTAAAGCATATGATGAGCTCTATAATAGACTAGGAACAAGAGAAGGTGAGAAAGATGTGTTTAAACTTGCAAAATTAAGAGAACAGAAGAGTAAGGACTTAGAGCATGTTAGGTGCATTAGAAGCGATGATCAAAGGGTATTAGTCAAAGACGCTGAGATCAAACAAAGGTGGGAAATATACTTCCAAAAATTGTTAAATGACAATGGCCCTGAGAATATAGGGATTGAAAATACTATAAATCTAAATAACACCGGATATTATAGATATGAACGTAGGATTAGAATGCTTGAAGTAAAAGAGGCCTTGAGAAAGATGAAATCAGGAAAGGCCATGGGGCCTGATGGTATACCAATAGAGGTTTGGAAGCATATGGGAGATATTGGGGTAGTTTGGTTGACCAAGTTGTTTAACAAGATTATAAAATCAAAGAAAATGCCTGATGAGTGGAGGAAAAGCTCTATTGTACCAATCTATAAGAATAAAGGAGACATTCAGAGTCGCACTAATTATCGAGGGATCAAACTTATGAGCCACACCATGAAACTTTTTGAAAGAGTCATTGAGAAGAGGCTACGACATGAAACAAGTGTATCGGAGAATCGGTTTGGTTTCATGCACAGGAGGTCTACCATGGAAGCTATTTTCTTACTAAGACAATTAGTAGAGAAATATAGGGAGAGGAGAAAAGACCTACACATGGTCTTTATTGACTTAGAGAAGGCTTATGATAGAGTCCCTAGAGAGTTAATATGGAGGGTGTTAGGTGTTAAAGGGGTTTCTCGAGGTATATAGACATAATTAAAGATATGTATGAGGGAGCAGTAACAAATGTTAAGACCACTAGTGGCGTGACTAGTGATTTTCCTGTCCTTTGTCGGATTGCACCAAGGATCGGCATTGAGTCCATACCTTTTCACATTAGTTATGGATGAGTTAACAAAACATCTGCATGAGGAGATTCCCTGGTGCATGATATTTGCAGACGATATAGTCCTACTTGATGAGACAAGGGAGGGTGTCAACATAAAGCTAGAGCTATGGAGAGAAGCATTAGAATCGAAAGGATTTAAAATTAGCCGAACTAAGACAGAATATATGGAATGTAATTTTAGCAAGGAGAGTAGGAGTAGAGCACCGTCAAGATTGATAACCAAGAGGTCCCCATGAGAGACCACTTCCGATACTCAGGATCATTGATCCATGAGAGTGGAGAGATTGAGAGGGAGGTTACCACAGAATCCAAGCGGGTTGGAACAAATGGAGATGTGCATCGGGGGTTTTATGTGATCGGCGGGTGCCACTCAAACTAAAGGGAAAATTCTATAGGATGGCTATAAGGCCGGCCATGCTCTATGGATCGAGTGTTGGGCGGTTAAGGAACATCATACTCATAGGCTGAGTGTTGCAGAAATGAGGATGTTGAGATGGATGAGTGGTAAGACAAGAAAGGATAGAATTAGAAATGAAAATATTAGAAGAAATTTAGGGATAGCACCAATAGGTAACAAGATGAGGGAGATTAGACTTAGATGGTTTGGACATGTTCAAAGGAGGCCAACAACGGCACCAGTTAGAAGGAGTGAGGCAATACAAGTTGAAGGTTCTAAAAGGGCAAGGGGAAGGCCCAAAAGAACGTGGATAGAAGTGGTGAGGAAAGATTTAAAAACTTTGGGACTAAATGAAGCCATGGTATTTAATAGAGTGGAATGGAGGAATAAGATTCATGTGGCCGACCCCTAATTGGGATAAGGTCTTGATGATGATGATGAGTTTTTCATGAACCACTTAAAACCATATTTAGTTGATTATTGCTTCGCATAGAGAACGTTATGCATACATGTCTGTCCTCTCATGTTTCAAGTCTGCAGATCAACTAGCTCACTTGTGCAACAAGTCTTTGGATCTGGGACATGTTTTTCTTCATCCAAGGCTCAGATTACACGACATTAATCTCCAACTTGAGGAAGAGCACTAGAGCATGATAGTAAGGCGGTACTTATGTCAGTTCACTTAATATTTAATTAAGATTGGAAATTGATGTAAATCATGTATTTTCTCTCCTCTTCTTCTCCTTGTATTAAGTAAATACACTTAATATTTACTTATGTCAGTTCACTTAGTATTCAAAACACTAGATTCAGCAACACTGTCTAAAAATAAGGTGCTATCCTTCGGTTTTCTAGTGAACTAAATTATTGCAATCAGAAGTACAGCTGCTGCAGCAGAAACTAGACAATGACCTGGCACGAATGCAAAGCCCAGCCAACAAATGATCCATATCAGTTAGCCCCAAAGGTAAAGCAGAGAAGAATGCAATACACTGGTGTTTGCATGAATTAGCATAATTCTAGTTTCTGTAAGCAGAAAATATGTCACGCATTTGCAATCAATGCATCATGAAGAGAGAGCATTGCTGCTGACTGAGTTGGTTCAGGTTGTTATATACCGTTTCAGAGGTCAAGTGTTCAAAACCTAGCATTATCTCAGTAGTTTTTTTGTTATCCGATCTTCTCAGTCTAAAGCTTTTACTTTCTATTTTCCTAATAAAATCATAAAAAAGGGCAGCCCGGTGCACAAACTCCCTCGTATGAGGGGGTTCGGGGAAGGAGCAGCCCACAAATGGTCTACAGTACATAGCCATACCTTGCATTTTTGCAAGAGGCTGCTTCTACACCTTGAACCCATGACTTGTAGGTCACATGACGACAACTCTATCGTTGCGCCAAGGCTCCCCTCCTCCTAATAAAATCATCAATATTAAAAAAGCAATATTTGGAGTTACGCCAAACAGCATAAACAAATCCTGAAAGAAGTATAAACAGACAGTTAATCGCATCCAGAGCCACATAGCATTTGTAATGATATGCAAGAGGAAGGCATAGTGTGAGGAAAAAGCATCCAAACACTTTGTTTCTGATGCAAGATGGTACCTTTTGGTGCAATTCCCGTTGAGCTCGTTGATGAAGAGAACGAACTTGCTCCCTTTGAGACTGTTGAAGAAAAAGTGAGAGAATACAAATAATTGGTCATTAATTTACAATGGAAGATAGTAATAAGAGAATATATATATATATATATATATATATATATATATATATATATATATATATATATATATGGTACAAGAGAATTTTAATTTGGTGTTCATTTTAGATTAATTTTATGACAACAGAGGATTTAGTTAGCTGTCAGCACTAAAGCTGATTGTCTCAAGAGCCCACTCAGAAGCAGTGCGTCACTAAGGAAATCAAAAGGAATGTATTCCTCCATTGGCTTGTTTGACTGTTTTTTGAGCAATCTTAAGCCCTCAGAATGCAAGTGGGTTGTGAAAGACCTCAAAGCAGAAGTTAGCAACTCATCGAGGTCATAGGCCAATTTGAGGTCAGAAGCGGCCAATCAGGGGTAGATTTAAAACACTCCTGCACTGCTAAGACTGGCAAAACCTTTCAGGCTTTGGTCACTACAGTTTCACACATTAAGACATGTCACAAGTTGAGCTTAAACACAAGGACTTGGAGATTGCAGCTTGGTAATATAAAAATTGGTGCCTCTTCCAGACAGAAGGGTGAGTGCAACAAGATCTTTAATGTCTGGTGCACATGCAAGGCTTGACACAACGATAGAGTTGTCGTTGTGCGACCTAGAGGCCATGGGTTCGAGGCATGGAAACAGCCTCTTGCAAAAATGCAAGGTAAGGCTGAGTACTATAGACCCTGCATATACTAGAGCTTCGTGCACTGGGCTGCCCTTTTGTACATGCAGACAGTCTGGTTACTAGCTCCAATCCCATAGAAAATCCTGCACTCAAAATTACAACTATATCACTGAATGCAGTAACATTCTTCTGTAATGGTTTTGAGCAATCATATGTTGATGGTTACAAGTAGAACTTGAGTACATTGTGAGTGAATCAAGACACGTCTTTGACGATTTAAGGTATGGAGATTGGATATCCACTAAGCTACTGGTTATGTCCTGACCTTGAATTATGGAGCCATATATTAGTAATTTGCATACCAGTTACCCTCCCCAAGGAAATCTAGAAGACAGCCATGAACTTGACAAGGATTATGATAAGTTTGCCCTGTTTACCAAATTGGAAAGCTATGATACTATTAGATATTAGTACGGCTTAGGATATCGTTAGTTGCCATATTTGGAGGATTTCCAATTTTAGTCAAATGCCAAGAATCAAGGGAGATATTCTCGATATTATCTGTTAGTTGCTATAGTTAGGATAACCTTAGCTGTATCTTCTATATTTGAATTTCATAATCTCTGTACAAAAGATGCACACATCCATCGAACAAAGTAATCAAGAATTTTACTTCACTTCCATTAGTTCAACTTGGTATCAGAGCCTCTATCTTGCATCTGACACCATAACACTAAAACTAGCCTTTACCAAGCAGCAACATCCACAAATCAAGCACCATAAACCCCCAGATGGGTGACACAAAAATGCCCTCAGATGTAGTGCCTCACACGTTGACCATCAGTAATGATTCTACCAACCTTCCTATGGTGGTTGAAAAATTGAGCCCACATAACTACATTTGTTGGGCTCAGCAAGTCAAACTCACCACCAGAGGAAAAGGAAAGTTTGGTTATCTTGATAGCTCAAAGAGAATCCGTGAAGGAGATGCTGCAACCGTAGAGAAATGAGAAGAAGAAAATGCATTGGTAATATCTTGGCTAATTCAGACCATGCAATCAAGCATTGAAGAACTACTTGTTCATTGAAGGTGCAAAGGAGATTTGGGGAGTAGTAAAGGAGTCCTACTCGAAGGTGGGAAATGGACAGATGTATGAGATTGAAAACCAAATCCTAGACATCAAACAAGGTGACTCCGATGTGAATTCATATTACAGCACCTTAGGAGGACTGGTTGGAGTTGGACTATTACCAAGGCCTGGAATTAGGTGCTGTCCAAGTCCCTACTCAGGTTACTTGAATGATGGAGAAAGGGCGAACATATAAATTCTTGGCTGGCTTGAAACCCAAGTTTGATATTGTTGCTCCTTGGCCATAGGAAAAAGCCCCTTTCCCACTTTAAGTGAGGCCTTTTCCATGGTGAGGAATGAAGAAAGCAGAAGAAAAGCCATGGTAGCAAGACAAGCACTAGAAATGGTCATGGTAGTTAGAAAAGAATGGAAGAAGAACACCAAAAGCAAAGGGAAAGATCCCAAGGATGATCTATGACGCATCCATTGCGATAAGCCAACACATGACATCTCAACTTGCTGGGTATTCCACGGCAAGAAAGGCAAAGGCAAGAAGGGAGGCTTGGCATATATAGCAGCCACAAAAATAGAAGAGGAGTTGGGATTTTCAGCAAAACAAATAGAAGAACTCAAGGATTCTAAGTGAGGAGAAACCCGAGAGCAATGCTGCTACTACTGGTAAATTCTTCTCTGCTTGTGTCCCAGTTTCAAGATCGAAAACTGGTCTTCTTGATTCCGGGGCTTCTGAACACATGACTGGAGATGCTAGGGTTCTTTTTCACCAGTAACCCTTGTGCTGGAAACAACAAAAGAGAGATAGCTGATGGTAGCTACTCAATCGTGGCAAGAATGTGGTTGATAAGCATCTTGGATAAACTGTCACTTAAATCTATCTTGCAAGTTCCAAACCTTGTAGTCATTTGATTTTTTTCCATAAATTGGCTATGGTGTGTCTCTTCAACTGAAAGTTTCTTGCAGGATCCAATCACAACGAAGAGGAGTGATCTTGCTAAGGAATCAGAAGGGCTTTACCTACTAGAACCGAGACCTAGAGGAAATAAAACAACTAGATATCACAGCTATAGATTAGATCCAGTCGATGAAGTCAGGATGTGGCATAAAAGATTTGGCCACCCATTAGTTCAAGTACTATTTCGCATGTTTCCTAGCTTGTCTAGAAAAGTAACGAACACTAAGTTTAGCTATGACACTTGTAAAATAGCTAAACATCAATGTATTCCCTACTCTTCAAGTGATAATAGAACATCTATTCCTTTTTCTATTATCCACTCAAATGTATGGAGACCATGTCTTGTGACAAGTAAATTTGTTTGTAACATTCATTGATGAAAGCACAAGACACTTGGATATACCTCCTAAAAGAAAAATCTGACGTACCTTGAACCTTTATCACCTTTGTCAACATGAGGAAAACCTATTTTCCACAAAAATCCAAATGTTACAAAGTGATCAAGGGGGAGAATGCATCAATTTTGACCTCAAAATTTTTTTCAAAGACAAAGGGATCACTCACCGAATGTCTTGTACCTGTACTTCTCCCCAAAATGGTTTGGCTGAACGAAAAAATAGGCATCTGCTAGAAATCACTCGTAGCCTACTGTTTATGCATAATGTTCCGCACCATTTTTGGGGAGATGCTATACTAATCCTAGCTCATCTGATCAACAACCTCCTACCAGAATGTTACACTATAAATCTCCACTTGACCTACTAAAATAGAACTTTCTTTCAGTCAAATTCTCATCTGATTTACCTCTCCGATTCTTTGGTTGTATTTCCTTTGTGCATAGGGGTAAACTTGTTCCTAGGGATATTAAGTATATATTTCTTGAATATTCTGTTGTTCACAAGGATTATAAGTGTTATTCCCATAAGACCAGAAAAGTTTATATTAGGGATGTCACATTCCATGAGAACACCTATTTCTTTCCTCATGCTGGTCGTCAGGGGAGACTTTGAGTGCCGACCATCTCTGGCAGTCATAGACATTCAGCAACTGGGGATGCCACATACCGACCTTCAACTCATTGATCCACACCAGAACAGGTCAGTAATTCACAATCAGCAGCTGCTGCGCTCTAAAATATACAACTAGATAGACAATCACAAGCTATAAGACCCTAAAATACACAACCAGACAGCCCGAACCCAAAAATCAGCACCCTACCGTGAGATGAACCTGATTTCACATCTAGAAAAACATCTCAGCCCTGTGGAACACTACTTAAAATGCTTATCACAGAAAAAGGTCAGCCACTGAAGCACCTATTGGAGACCTACAAGCCCACTCAACTTCAACTGAGACAAATTCTCCCAAGGGTAAACATTTCCAGCCTAGAGTTACACACTGATTCTAAAGTTTCTGTGGTCAATTCAGATTTAGATGTACCAATGCCTTTGAGGAAAGGAGTCAAGACTTGCACAAGGCTGCCGGTATCACAATTTGTCTCTTACCATAGGCTAGCTCCAAAGTTTAGAGCCTTCACCTCTAAACTCACGGATGTTGCAATCTCAAATGACATTGATGAGGCCCTTTCACAATCAAAATGGAGGCAAGCTGTCCAAGAAGACTCGAGTGCATTGGAGAAACATCAGACTTCGAAATTGGTAGATCTTCCAAAATAAAAAAAGGTAGTAGGATACAAGTGGGTTTTCACATTAAAATACAAGGCTGATGGCCATACAAAGGTTTAAGGTGAGATTAGTGGCAAAAGGAGGTACACAGACGTAGGGTATTGACTACTTTGAGACAGTTGCACCTGTAGAAAAATTAACACCATTCAAATATTGTTGTCACTTGCAGTGAACCGAGATTGGTAGCTTTAGCAATTCAATGTGAAGAATGCATTCCTACATGGAGATCTAACCGAGGAAGTATACATGGACGTACCTCGTGGATTGAAAAATAAAAGTAACTTGTAGAAGGTATGTCATTTGTTGAAAGCTTTGTACTGCTTAAAACAGTCACCTAAAACATGGTTTGAGAGATTTGCAAGGTTTATGCTGAACAGTGGCTGCAGCTAGAGCCAAGGAGACCATACATTGTTTATCAAACATTGTGTGAAAGAGAAAAATGTTATTCTCAACCATAAGGAATTAAAAAAGAATTGTTTTTGAGAAAACGATAATATATTATTCTAATGTACATGGACACTACTTATAGTCTATACAAGGTACTAAAAAGGAACAAAATAACCATACAGTTAAGTTTCCTTGTTTACAAAGTCCTATATTTACCATATAGCCAAGTTTCCTTATTTACAAAGTTGACCAGCCTATATTTACTTATAAAATACAGCTAGACAATCCCTAGAGATCAACAAGGCATCTCAATTGAATATTCTCCTTTCCAACACTCCCCCTCAAGCTAGTTTGAAGATATCTTCCATCGCCAGCTTGCCAGTCAATTTCTCAAATTGTTTCTTGGACAATCGTGTTAAGTGTTTAATTTTGACTAAAAGAACCCTAGTTTAGCATTCAATTAGATCATCTAACTCATCCAACTGTAAATTGTCAAAATTAATGATCAGATGATCATCCGAGCTAATCAGATGCTTAATGTACTGTTAGATGACTCTCATCTAGTCTTTTGTCTTGCAGATCAACCAAAATAGGCTTGGATGGTTTAGATCGAATTTCAACAATGCAGATCACCCAACAGAGATTCAATGGTATAGAGGGAATGAATTCTTAAAGGAAACTTTGCTTGAAAAGGAAAACATGGAGGATATTTGGAAAGCCCAAATAGTTAGAAGAAAGCAAGCTAGAAGGAAAGTGGAAGAAGGCAAATTAGAAGGTAGTGGGAGGTAGGCTACCAACTTCTTTCCCATTCCATTCTCTCCCTCTTTCCACCGCACGTTTCCTACTTCACCACTCCCTCTCTTTCTAATTTCTCTCATGTTTCCTCTTACAAAGGAAATTGTCCTACCTATTATTCCCTCCCCCCAACGTCTCTCTACTCTATCTCTTGTGTTCTCTCTCAGTGTGACCATAGGAGGAGCCAAGGGGGGAGTTTGATTTGTTTTCCTTTCTTGCCAGTTTCTCTTTTCATCTTGTCTGTCTTTTATTGTCGTTTTTTCTTTTCTCTGTTTTTACCGTATTCCAGCCTTCTCTCAATCTCCAGCTCTCCCGTTCTTCATCTCCGTCGTCTTCCCCGCACCGCACCCTCTTCTTTCCTTCTGTTTTTTATTATTCTTGTTTTACGTTTCTGTTTCTCCCTTTTCGTTTTAATTCTTAGCGTCAATTGTTCTAGATTTCCCACTTTTCTCTCTTTTCCTCTCCTGTTTCTGTTTCTGTTTCGTTCCATACAGCCCATACCAACTCCCTTGCTATCTCTATCGAGTGTCACTACCAACCCAACATCGCACAACCCAGTTCGTTCCACCCAACCCTCTTTCCTTTGATCTCTCCCTCTCCCTCTCTCTCTCTCTCTCAGCTCTCTTCTCTGTCTCTCAATCACCACTCCAACCCATCACTGTTTTCCCCATCTATCTCCCTTTCTCTGCTTCTCTGTCCAACATTGCAAGCATAGTCAGTGACACAGCCCAGTCTCTACTGCTTCCAAACGCCAAACGGTGCTATCTCCAGCTCTCCATCCCTGCTCGCTCAGTACACCACCCTACTCTGGCAAGCACAGCACCACTCCATCAGGCTCCCTCTCCATCACCGGCACCTGCTCTTCCCAGACTGTTCCACGTAGACCAGCGTCGTCGGCTTCTCCAACACCGGCATCCTCTATCCGCATCAGGCGAGTCATCGTCTCCCTTTTTCATTGCCCACAAACAACACCGGCTTACCCTGTTCATCGGCATCGTCACTGGACTGCCCGGAGGCAGAACCTCAACACGGGTCTCCCTCTCCTCCTCTTCCCTTCCCCCCCATCTTTCCCTGCTTCATCTCCCTCCTTCGTTGGGTTTCCATTTTCTTTTGTTTAATCTGTTTTCTTTTTCCTTAATTCCAGTTATAACCATTGCAATTAATTAGAATTCCATCTGCATCCTTAAATTTAATTCTTGATCTGTCCCCTTTTTAATTCCCTCTGTGTCCTTGATCTATCCCAGTTTTACTTTATCTGCATTCTACTTATTCGGGACCTGTACAATCCAAGCCAGCTTAATCAAGGCTTAACCTAATTAACGGATTAGCGTTAACCAACAAGATTCCTCGGTTTCTCCTCTATTTTTTATCAGATCTTCAATTAATTTTTAGACATCATTCTTAAAACATTCCTTGGATTGATTAACATCTCTGATCTTTAATATGAACTCCAAAAAGCGATCTAAACAGTCCAAATCTCAAATTTCTTATCTAGTCCAAATCTCTCAAATTTTTTTGAATCTGCCTAATCCCTCTGGTGGATCATCAATTAGAAGCACTAAGAAGATATTGATGAAGGCTGATCGAAGTTTCTGGGACCAGATCTGAAGAATTTGATGATAATCAGTCTAGGGAAGTAAAATTTTCATGTTTCTTTAGTTGAATGTCTGTATCTTTGGATTATATCTATGTAATTTCATTGATTAAACACATCTGAAGTTTGATTGCACTTTCTATTAATTTCTGTCATTTAATTTTAATTTTTGAATAATTAAATTTTATTAAAGCTCCAATTTCTTAAAGCGAGTCCCTATGAGATCGACCCGTACTTACACATGCAACACTATAATAGTTAGTGCACTTGTGGAAAACACAACTAGTCCCTTTGTAAGAACATCTGCAATCTGTTCATTAGTAGGTAAATAGGTCATTTGAATCTGCTTGTTCTCTATATTCTCCTTGATGAAGCACTTGTCTACCTCGGCATGATTGGTCCTATCATGAATAACAAGGTTATGTGCTATTGAGATTGCTACTTTGTTATCACAATGTGCCTTTATCGAAGGGGGATTTGAGACTTTAAGTTCCTTTAAGATTCTCTTAATCCGCAATACCTCACAAATTCCGTAAGCAATTGATCTAAATTTGGTTTCAACACTGCTTTTTGCCACCACATTTTGCATTTTACTATGCCAAGTAATAAGGTTTCCTCCAACAAAAGTGCAGTAGCCACAGGTTGACCTTCTATTAGTTATACTCCCAGCCCAATCTACATCTATATATACTTCAATTTATAGTTGAACATGCTTTTCAAACATCATAAACAATTAAAATAATAATCTTTCCTTCTATTGAGTGCTCGTAAAACATAGTATGATTTGCCTGACTTTGGTATATCTATGGGCCTTTACAACTTTCCCAAATCGCTCAAACCATACTCTGGGTGATTGTTTGAGGCTTACAGAGATTTTCTTAGTCTACACACTTTACCAAGATGTTCCTCAAACCCCAATAATAGGCTCATAAAGGCTTCCTCTTTCAAATCCTCATTTAAGAATGCATTTTTTACCTGTAGCTGGTGTAAAGGCCAGTCAAGACTAATGGCTAAGGATAGTAAGACACATATTGAATTAATCTTTGCGACTAGAGCAAAAGTCCTAGTAATCAATATCCTGTGTTTGTGTAAAACCTTTTGCCACTAAACGCGACTTTTAACTTCTATACTTCCATCAACTCTACACTTAACTATAAACACTCATTTGCATCCTATCATTTTCTTCCCCCTTAGCAAGTTAACTATCTAATCAATATCGTGTATTTGTGTAAAACCTTTTGTCACTAAACGTGCCTTATACCTTTTATACTTCCATCAGCTCTACACTCAACTATAAACACCCATTTGCATCTTACAGTTTTCTTCCCCCTTGATAAGTTAACTATCTCCCAAGTCCCATTCTTTTTCAAAGCATTCATCTCTTCCAAAACTGCTAATTTCCAATCCGGGTTATCTAAGGCTTCTTGAATGGTTCTTGGGATAAACGAGTGGGAGATTATTGAGGTAAAAGCTTTATGAGACTTGGAAAATTTGTGGTAAGACATATATTTTGCAATAGGATGTTTTGTACAGGTTTGGACTCCCTTTCTAACTGCTATAGGTAGATCAAGGTAAAAAACAATAGGAATAGAATTTGACAAGGATTAGAGTTACCTGGAGCTGTAGATGAATTATCGCTTGAAGACAGTAATTGGTTTTGTGCTAAAGTTGTGGGCATATCTTTATTTTTTATAAGTACCCCTTCGAGTGTAAATACGGAACTCTAAAGTAGGATTAGGAGGATCCTGTCTTAGTATTTCTCCCCCTGTTTGTAAGTCATCTAAGTTTGGAAAGGGTAGGCTAGTTTCCTCTTTCTTCCTTATTGTGACTACTAGAGGTGGAAGGATCAAGAACATGTATGGGAAAGAAGGTAGTAGGCAGAGGAACTCTTTCCTAAAACTGAGCTTCCTTGTTTTCTCTCTCCCCCTAAACACAGTTTTGACCAAAGTAAGGCTGACTTTCCACAAACAATACATCCATTCTCACAAATGTTTTTTTTGTTTTAGGATTATAACACTTAGATACCTTTTATTGGGGGCATAACTGATGAACACACATTTTTCTGCCCAAAGATTGAGTTTGGATCGAAGCCTACTAGGTATGTGTACAAATATAGTGCACCCAAAATTTTTTAAAGGTAAATCAGAGAAAAGCTGACATTTAGGGAAGACAGTTTTGAAGCATTCTAAGGGTGTAATATATTCTAAAATACAAGTAGGCATTCTATTTATCAAATAAGATGTTGTCAAAATTGCATCTCCCCATAGATATTTTGGAACATGCATTGAGAACATAATAGCAAGTGCAACTTTAAGGAAGTGTCAAAATTTTCTCTTGGTAATACCATTTTGTTGAAGAGTATCACTACAAGTAGATTGATGTTGAATTCCTTTTTCCTTGAAAAAATTTCCCAAAACTTGATTGAAATACTCAGTTCCATTATCAGAATGAAGTCTTTTTATTTTTGTTTGAAACTAGTTTTCAACCATATTGAAAAAAAAATTTGAACAAATTTTCAACTTCAAATTTATCGTTCATCAAGTATACCCAACATAGCTGAGTGTTATCATCTATGAAAGTTACAAACCATTCTTTTCCAGAAGATGTGGTAATATTTTAATCATCAAAATAGTAAAGACCATCCCCCATTCTAGCACTACGAACCATCATCCCCATGCTTAGATCCTGAAAAGCACAGTGAGAATCAGAAAAAATAGCCCGACAACTAGAATCTTTAGAGAGTTGACTCACAGATAAGAGATGGCAGGCAAGATTAGGGACATGAAGGACATATTTTAGGGTGATTTTGTTAGAAATTTTGACAAAACTTTTCCCATGATAGATGAAAATTTTTCATCTATAATTCTAACCTTTTTTTTCTCGCCAAAACACGTCAAATAAGAATGAAATACATGGGAGAGATTTGTCATGTGATTAGAAAACCTAAATCAATGATCCAAGGTGTAGGACTAGAATGACAAGAGAAAACACTAGAGCTGCTACCTGTTTGAGCCAGAGAAACATTCGGAATACCAGATTCTAAATTGTATTTTAGCAGCTTCGGAAGATGATCCATCTGCTCTTTACTAAAAGGACTAGCATAAGCCTCATTTGCATGAGCAGTTCGGTCTCCAGGTTTTCTGCTCTTCCAGTTGGTAGGTTTACCATGAATCTTCCAGCATGTCTCACTTGTATGGTGGGGTTTGTTGCAAAAATCATACCAAATCTGAGGCTTGTCCTTTGGTCTGCGCTGGCTATTGAAAGTTATGCTCGTATTTGCATCAATAGCGACTAGGGCAGAATTTTCAATTGGTGCCTCAGCCCCCCTTTTTCAAGCATAACATTGTGACGACTTTCCTCCCTTGGAACTTCAGCAAATACCTCTCCAAGTGAAGGAAGAGAACCACAACCAATGATTCTTCCCCTTGCTTCATCAAATTCTACATTCAAGCTAGCAAAAAATTTGTAAATGTGACCATTTTCCACTATCTTCTTGTGGTGCTTGCAATCAGCTAAAGATTTTCACTCATTGAAAATATCCAGATCCTGCCACAAACTTGTCAAAGTATTAAACTATTTGGTGACGTTGTCTCCTCCTTTTCGAATTTCTCCAAGCTGTAGTTGCAGTTCATACACTTGGGATTGATTGCTAAGGTCAAAATACATCTAGTGAATTTTATCCTAGAGTTCTTTGGCAATTGGGTGGCACATATAGTTAGAGGCGATATCTTCATCCATGGAATTAACAAGAGAGGCGATAACCATGGAATTTTCTGCGTCTCAAGTGGCATAAGTTGGATCTTTCAAATTAGGCGCCTTTCAATATCTAGTAAGGTACCCAATCTTTCCTCTACCTCAAATACACATATGCACTGATTAAGACCAACATAAGAAATTGTCTCCATTAAGGTGTATCATGGTTATCTGAACAGAGTGCGAGTCAGAGTTAGGACCATGGTTTTTAGTAAACTAGGATTTGGACATCGTGAGAAGCTAAGGTTTCAGTTAAAGTTCCTGCTTTGCTAGTGTTAAGTGTTCAATTTTGGTCAAAATACCCTTAATTTAGCATTTAATTAGATCATCTAAGCAATCAATTTTGAGATTTTACATAAAATTTTACAATTTAGCTCTAATTGGCCATCCAACCTTTGAATTGCAAAATTTAAGGGTCAGATGATCATCAGAGCTAATCAGAAGAGTAATAAAGGGTTTAGATGATTCTAATTTGGTCCTGTGCATTGCATATTTGTGCTCGATAGCCTTAAGGGATTGCTTGATTGTGCATCATTGGGCATTTAGGTTGCATCATTTAGGATAGTCCTCTTCTAAAAACAAAACAAAAGAAAAACGAAAAGATCTTTCATTGTATATCCTTTTGGATATGCGACAAAACTGGTAGGTTAGTCAAGTATGACCAAAACGACATACCACCAATGACTGATCAACAATCAAAGGGTAACTCACCCCATGGTAGTGTCAGAGGTGATCAAGGCCCTCCACTCATCATGCATGAGGACCCACCACTTCTAATTGATGATGAATATCAACCTCCACCAAGGAGGAATAATCATCAACAAAGAAATTGGAGAAGGAATGAAAACAGCAAATGGGACCAACAGAGTGACCATAGAGACAATGATGTTTATCAGAATCTTCATGGAAGAACTTTAAAAGACTACCTTCAGCCTATATGCACAAGTACACCTTGCGTCATTCTTCCTCAAAATGCTGGTGCAGTAGAATTAAAAAGGGGAGTGATCCAATTACTTCCCAAATTTCATGGGTTAGACCATGAGAGTCCTTATTTGCACCTTAAAGAGTTTGATGAGATATGCAGTACCCAAAGAACACAAAATATAGGACTAGATATCGTCAAGCTTAAGCTATTTCCTTTGTCTTTAAAGCAAAAAGCAAAAATGTAGTTTAATGCACTGCCAGCAGGTTCCATAAGGACCTGGAATGAAATGACTAGGGAATTCTTGAAAAAAAAAAATTCCTATGCATAAAACAAATACACTTCGCCGTGAGATAATGAACTTTAACTAAAAAGATAAAAAATCATTCTACCAATATTAGGAAAGGTTCAAAGATCTATTACTCACGTGCCCACATCATGGCTATGAACCATGGTGCATTATCAGCTTCTTTTATGAAGGACTTAATTCTGACATGTGCCAATTTGTAGAGATGATGTGCAATAGTAACTTTCTAAATAAACAACCAGAGGAGGTAGAGGAGTATTTGGAATGGCTAACTGAAAGTGCACAAACCTGAGCTGACTCAGAAAGAGTAGAACATCCAGAGAGACCCAAGCCTACTACCACATTTACTAGGAGAGGCATGCATGCCATGTCTGAAAAAGATGAAATCAATGCCAAAGTAGCAACCCTAACTAGAAAAGTAGAAGCCATAGAAATGGGAAAGAAAACCTCAAATAACAATGAACAAGTGTGTAGCATTTGTGAAAGTACTGCCCATCTTACTCAGGAATGTCCTACCATTCCAGCATTTTAAGAAGTACTTTATGATCAAGCTAATGCACTTAATAATTATAAAAGACCTTTATGCTCATATCAGAGACATATAATCCCAACTGTTAAAATCATCATATTTTCAGTTGGAGAAATGGACTAATTGCTAATGTCTCAGAACCAGGCCCATACCAAGCATCAACAACCAAACCAAAGACTACTTGCTCCACCCCCATACCAAACTCATCAACCTCCTTCTTCTAGACCTTACTTGCATCCACCTAAAAGGCCTATAAAGGATAATTAACTTGTTCAAAATTAGGAGAGGAAAATTCCTCAATTAGAAGTTCAATTGAAACAAACCAACCAGTTTGTTAATGAAATAAAGAATATGATGAGTCAATGGATGCAAAGTATGAAAAAAGGAAAGTTCCTAACTCAACGACAAGCAAACCTTAAGGGAGTGCAAGCGGTTAGCGAAACTACACCTAATGCATCATAAAGCTCTGTCGTGGAAGAGACTAAAGTTGTTACCATTCTTAAGAGTGGTAAAGTAATTAAGAAAGATGAGCCCCAAAAGACTGTAAAGGTAGAAAAACCTTCTAAAAATAAAGAAAAATCTAAAGAAAAGAATCCCACTCCACCTGTTAAGCCATGTCCATTCCCTGCTCTATTCCCTCAAAGATTGCGTCAAGTCACAAAGAGTACCACTAATTATGAGATTATGGAGATATTCAAGCAAGTTAAGATCAATATACCAATCTTAGACACAATAAAACAAATCCCATCATATGCCAAATTTTTAAAAGATTTATGCACAATCAAAAGGAAATTGAACGTGAAAAAGAAGGCATTTGTGACTGAACAAGTTCAATTCTTCAGCACCATATACCCCAGAAATACAAGGATCCAGGTTGCCTCACTCTCACTTGCATCATTGGCAACCATAAGATTAACTAGGCCTTATTAGATCTTGGATCCAGTGTTAATTTGTTACCATATACAGTCTATGTTCAACTAGGACTAGGAGACCTCAAGTCAACATCCACTACACTCCAACTAGCTGACAGATCAGTGGTAATACGTAAGGGTATAATAGAGGATGTGTTAGTTCAAATAGAGCAATTCTTTTTCCCAGTCGATTCCTTAGTTTTAGACACACAACCAATGCTGAATGAGCAACGAGAAATTCTTGTCATCCTTGGACGTCCATTTTTGGCTACATCCAATGCCCTAATGAACTGCAGAAATGGTGTCATAAAGCTTTCATTTGGTAACATGACACTAGAATTGAACATCTTCAATATCTGTAACCAACTTGGAGAACCCACAGATGACTTGCACTGTGTCAATATGATAAATTCAGTTGTGCAAGATTATTTTCAATCATCTTCCTTGTCAGACCCACTTGAGGCCCATTTGGCCTATTTTAACGAGTTTAATGAGGACATATTAATAGAGGAAGTTAATGCCCTCCTTAATTCTGCACCCCCTATGGATACAGAAAAATGGAAACCTCAGTTCGAGGAACTTCCATTGAGGGAGTCCACTCCCATCCCATCCTCAGTTGACCTCCTAAGCTAGATTTGAATCCTCTACCTTCTGAACTCAAATATACCTATCTAGGAGATGAAGAAACTTTTCATGTTATAATTGCCTCTCAATTGAAAAAATCTCAAGAGGAACAATTGATTAAAATCCTTAGGGAACATAAAAGTGCAATAGGATAGACCCTAGCAGACATTAAAGGTATTAGCCCTTTAATATGCATGCATCGAATCTACCTAGTGGATGATGCTAAATCATATTGTCAAATGCAAAGAAGGTTAAACCCTAATATGAAAGATGTGGTTAGAGCAAAAGTCCTTAAATTGCTTGATGTGGGAATCATCTATCCCATAAGTGATAGCAAATGGGTGAGTCCTACTCAGGTTGTTCCAAAAAAGTCTGGAGTGACAGTGACCACCAATGCCAACAATGAATTAATTCCTACTACAGTTACCACTAGTTGGCATATGTGCATTGATTATAGAAAATTGAATATTGTCACTAGGAAGGATCATTTTCTTTTGCCTTTTGTTGACCAAATGTTAGAAAAAGTTGCAAGACACTAGTACTATTGTTTTCTAAATGGTTATTCAGGGTATAACCAAATAGAAATTGCACCCAAGGATCAGGAAAAGACCACATTCACATGTCTTTTTGGTACTTTTGCTCACAAATGAATGCCATTTGGATTATGTAATTCTCCTGCCACATTTCAACACTGCATATTGAGCATTTTCAGTGATATGGTAGAGAGAATTCTAAAGGTTTTCATGATGATTTTTCTGTTTTTGGTGATTCCTTTGACACATGCCTTGAAAATTTAAGAAAAGTCTTAAATCGTTGTGACGAAAAGAACCTAGTGCTTAATTGGGAGAAATGTCATTTCATTGTTTCGAAGGGAATTGTCCTTGGCCACATTGTGTCATCCAAAGGTATAAAGGTAGAACCAAAATTGAACACTTAACAGCTAGGTTCAATGAGATGTGAAATACTCTACTTTGGGTCTTTAAAATAGAGGACAAACAGAGTACTACATTCAGCAATAAAGGTCGAAAAAAAGAAAAAATAAAGAGTCTAATTCCTGCTCTGATACCATCTAAACAATAAGGAATTAGAAAAGAATTGTTTTTGAGAAAACAATGATATATTATTCCGATATACATGTACACTACTTATAGTCTATACAAGGTATTATAAAGGAACAAAATAACCATACAGCTAAGTTTCCTTATTTACAAAGTTGACTAGCCTGTATTTATCATACAAATAAGTTTCCTTACTTACAAAGTTGACTAGCCTATATTTACTTATAAAATATAGCTAGACAATCCCTAGAGATTAGCAAGACATCCCAGCCGAATATTCTCCTTTCCAACAATTATATTAATCATGTATGTTGATGATATTATAGTTACAGGAGATGATTCTATTGGGATGGCTAAACTGAAGGAGAAGATGACTCAAATTTCAGATCAAGGCTTGGGAGTCTTAAAATACTTCTTAGGCATTAAGGTAGCAACTAAGAATGATATATTTACATCTCAAGGAAAATATGTACTTCATTTGTTAAAGGAGATCCAAGAAACCAAGTGGAAAGGGGCTAAAGCTAGAGAAATAGATGGGTATAAATTATGGTACATAGGAAAGGAAAATAACAGAAATGGCGTAGGAATAATAGTGGATAAGGAATTAAAGGATAAAGTTGTGGATATTAAAAGAATCAGTGATAGAATTATAATAATAAAAATTGTTCTAGGAGAGCAAATAATAAATGTTATAAGTGCATACGCACCACCAGTAGGATTACAAGATATAATCAAGAGACAGTTTTGGGAAGATATGGAGGGAGTCATACAAGAAATTCCCAACACTGAGGGGATATTTATAGGAGCAGACTTAAATGGCCATGTAGGAAAAGATAAGGAAGGATATGATAGAATACACGGAGAGTATGGTATAGGTGAACGAAATGAGATGGGGGAGAATATCCTCAATTTTGCTTTGTCATATAACCTGTCCATTGCAAATACACTGTTTAAGAAGAGGGATGAACACTTAATAACCTTTAAAAGTGGACTTTATAAAAGCCAAATAGACTTTTTTATACTTAGGAATAATGAACGATCTATATGTAAGGATTGCAAGGTGATACCTGGTGAGAGTTTAACCTCACAACATAGGTTAATGGTTATGGATATCCATATTAAAAGATGGAGTAAAAGAACTGAACTTAATACACATCCAAAAACTAAGTGGTGGAACTTGAAAGGAGAGAAAATAACCTCATTCAAAAATAAGTTGATGGTAGAAGGAAATTGGAACTATGAAACAGAAGTAAATACCATGTAGATAATATGGCTTAGTCCATTAAGAAAGTGGCAAAAGATGTCTTAGGAGTATCTAAAGGTAAAAAGCTATTAGCAAAGGAAATATGGTGGTGGAGTGAAACAGTGCAAAAAGTTATTAGGGAAAAACGGATGCGTTTTAAAGCATAGCAGAAGATTAGAAATAATGAAAACTATGAACAATATAAGAATGCTAAAAACGATGTTAAGAGAATAGTGAGGCTAAACTTAAGGCATATGATGAGCTCTATAATACATTAGGAACAAGAGAAGGTGAGAAAGATGTGTTTAAACTTGCAAAATTAAGAGAACAGAAGAGTAAGGACTTAGATCATGTTAGGTGTATTAGAAGCGATGATCAAAGGGTTTTAGTCAAAGAAGATGAGATCAAACAAAGATGGGAAGCATACTTTCAAAAATTGTTAAATGACAATGGCTCTAAGAATATAGGGATTGAAAATACTATAAATCTAAATAACATTGGATATTATAGATATGAACGTAGGATTAAAATACCTGAAGTAAAAGAGGCCTTGAAAAAGATGAAATCAGGAAAGGCCATGGGGCCTGATGGTGTACCAGTAGAGGTTTGGAAGCATATGGGAGATATTGGGGTAGTTTGGTTGACCAAGTTGTTTAACAAGATTATAAAATTAAAGAAAATGCTTGATAAGTAGAGGAAAAGCTCTATTGTACCAATCTATAAGAATAAAAGAGACATTCAGAGCTGCACTAATTATCGAGGGATCAAACTTATGAGCCACACCATGAAACTTTTTGGAAGAGTGATTGAGAAAAGGCTACGACATGAAACAAGTGTATCGGAGAATCAATTTGGTTTCATGCCTAGGAGGTTTACCATGGAAGCTATTTTCTTACTAAGACAATTAGTAGAGAAATATAGGGAGAGGACAAAAGACCTATATATGGCCTTTATCGACTTAGAGAAAGCTTATGATAGAGTCCCTAAAGAGTTAATATGGAGGGTGTTGGGTGGTAAGGGGGTTTCTCAGGGGTATATAGATATAATTAAAGATATGTATAAGGGAGCGGTAACAAATGTTAAGACCGCTAGTAGCGTGACTGGTGATTTTCCTGTCACTGTAGGATTGCACCAAGGATCGGCATTGAGTCCATACCTCTTCACATTAGTTATGGATGAGTTAACAAAACATTTGCATGAGGAGATTCTCTGATGTATGCTATTTGCAGATGATATAGTCCTACTTGATGAGACAAGGGAGGGTGTAAACATAAAGCTAGAGTTATGGAGAGAAGCATTATAATCTGAAGGATTTAAAATTAGCCGAACTAAGACAGAATATATGGAATGTAATTTTAGCAAGGAGAGTAGGAGTGGAACACCCGTCAAAATTGATAACCAAGAAGTCCCCGTGAAAGACCTCTTTTGGTACTTAAGATCATTGATCCATGAGAGTAGAGAGATTGAGAGGGAGGTTACCCAGAGAATTCAAGTAGGTTGGAACAAATGGAGATGTGCATCTGGAGTTTTATGTGATTAGCAGGTGCCACTCCAACTAAAAGGAAAATTCTATAGGATGGCTATAAGGCCGGCCATGCTCTATGGATCAGAGTGTTGGGTAGTTAAGGAACATGATACTCATAGGATGAGCGTTGCAGAAATGAGGATGTTGAGATGGATGAGTGGTAAGACAAGGACAGATAGAATTAGAAATGAAAATATTAGAGGAAATTTAGAGGTAGCACCAATAGGTAATAAGATGAGGGAGATTAGACTTAGATGGTTTGCACATGTCCAAAGGAGACCAACAACGGCACCAGTTAGGAAGAGTGAGGCAATACAAGTAAAAGGTTCTAAAAGGGCAAGGGGAAGGCCCAAAAGAACGTGGATAGAAGTGGTGAGGAAAGATTTCAAAACTTTGGGACTAAATGAAACCATGGTATTTAATAGAGTGGAATGGAGGAATAAGATTCATGTGGCCGACCCCTAATTGGGATAAGGTCTTGATGATGATGATTTGTTAAAGGAGACAGGGCTGTTGGGAGGCAAACCAATAAACACTCCTGTAGAAAGCAAACCTTAAACTTGGACTATGTTAAGATGATAATGTGGTAGATAGAAGGTACCAAAGGCTAGTGGAGAAACTAATTTATTTATCCCACACTACACCAAATATTGCGCTTGTCATTGGCTTGGTAAGCCAATTCTTACAATATCCAAGAAAAGAACATGTAGAAGCAGTTCACAGGATATTGCGATACTTAAAATCCTATCCAAGGAAAGGGATCTTGTACTCCAAACAAGACCATATGGTTGTAGAAGCTAATAAAAATTCAGATTAGGCGAGATCTATTAGTGACCGCAAGTTTACAACCGGGTATTGTTCATTTCTCAGTGGAAATTTGATCACTTGGAAAAGCAAGAAATAGAAGGTGGCGACAAGGTCTAGTGCAGAGTTAGAATTTAGAGCATTGGCAGTTAGTATATGTGAGTTACTATGAATAAAGATTGTATTGCATGATCTGAAGATCAAAGTCAATAGACCTATGAAGCTCTATTGCGATAACAAATTAGCTATCTCTATCTCCCACAATCTTGTCCAATATGATCGCAACAAACATATTGAAGTGGAATCGACATTTCATCAAGGAAAAGATAATGGTCTTCTTCCTTCTTATGTTCAGGATAAACATCCGAACTCTTTTTGTACTAGCTGCCCAGCTTACCAATAGGCGGCAAGCATACTATAAAAAAAGCTTTCTTTTTTTTTTTAAGCCGAAGAGAAGAATATAATTCAACTCAAGAGGAGAGTTTGGAGAGATTTGTACCCCCTATGTGCCAACCAAGAAGCAATTGGCTGACATTCTCACTAAAGGAGTTGATCACAGCTCCTATGAGCTGTGATCATAGGAGCTATTCTCGAATAGCTTCCATTATCTGTTAGTTGCTATGGTTTGGATTACTTAGCTGTATCTTCTGTATTTAAATTTCATAATCTCCATGTAAAAGATGTACACATCTATCGAATAAAGTAATCAAGAATTTCACCTCATTTCTATTAGTTCAACTTACCATCTATATGAGGAGAACAAACATCATTACGCAGATACATCCTCCTAGAATACTCCATTAGGCCACAAAACTGTGAGAAGAGTAACACTTTCCAGAAAGACATACAGTTTTGTCATCCTAAACTTTGGGGATGCTTAAAGACATTAATAGTGCAAAGATACTAAAATTGCTTGCTTCTGACCAAGCTAAATGTCTTGGACAATCAGATCCTTCCCTCTCAATACCATCCACGCTATTCTTTAGTGAAATGAGCATGGTAGGCAAAGTACTCAGGCACTACAACTGGAAGAGGCAGAGGTCACTGAAGTTATCACCATAACAGTGGTGATCTGAGCAAAATGCCAAGACAAGTAATGTCTTTGGTAGAAAAAACAACACCAAGAGAAGTAGTTTGGGGTCAAAATTGAAAGCCACCTTCAGCAGCTAACACACATCTATAGTTTTTCAATCCTAAGAGCCCATAAAGTCAATGTTTCCTTAGCTACTCATCAGTTATTTTAAGGAGACAGCCAGATGTTTCAGGCTGACAAAAGCTCCACGGCCAGTTAAATTGTATATGGAAAAAGGACATGTCTTCTACTTGTATCAGGTCCTTATCTCAGTCAAGTTCCTCACCAGCTTTCCTACTTTTCCATCCACTCAGATCCTCTAGTTCATTAAATTTAGGGTGACTGACGATGTATTTCACATCAAGTGTCTTTTCTTCCCAGGAAACTCCTCTTTTGGTCATATGAAACTTGCTACTCAAACTCCCACCAACATCTTTTGTAAGGAAAACATTTTTTATATCCTTTTTTTCATCTAAACCAATTATATATGTAACTTCTCTGTTTAGTTATCTTCTTTTTGTTAGCCATTTCAACAAATAATTAAAACCACCCTCATTAAGTTTTCCTGTTCTTGTTAACAGCAATGATGGTCGAGGACATGCGAAGAATTATATTGCTTCAATATCTCATGCTACCATGGCATTGAAATCCTTTCTCAGCCAAATAAGGATGACAGGCATAGATGCCATTACTGAATTAGTAACCTGGCCAGTTCTAGCCTCAAGCCTTTGGTTTCCATTTTTTATTAATTAGTAATGACAGTTATTTGTACCAAACTTGTGAACTGGCAAACTGATGGAAGTCTCTCTCTCATGGTCTTAATTCTCACCTATATATATGCAAGAGCATATATTTTATCCAACATCTCCATATAAATGATGAGATTAGCCTAGAATATAGTCACAAAGTTCAGATTCAAGAAAAAGTCAAGTCAACAAGTCATAAATTTCAGAGCATACGGAAAAGAGATGGAAAAATTTTGAAAAGATTTAAGAAGGTCGGCAAAGGAAAAAGTCAGAAAATTTAGAAAAGAAACAGGCAAAAAGGCAAAAAAATGGAAATTATAAAAATAAAAAATTTAATACAATCTCAATTGGAGTAGAAAGAGATACCATTATAAACAAAAGGAAGCATAATTTTTGAACAAAATCACAATGTTCAGAGCTAAAAATAGTAAAAGAAGAAACAGTCAGAGTAAAAAAAATAGAAAATTTTTAAATACAAAAAAAAGAAAGAAAAGAAATAGAAAGTCAGTTAGTGAAGTTGCAGGGATAAGAGACTTGAGCTTAAGGTTTAACTATTGAAGAAAAGTCAAAAACTACAATGTTAAAGATGAAATTCGTAGAAGAAGAAAAAAATCATAAAAGCATGCAATTTTAAAAGGAAAAAGGATTTTAAAAATAGAAAGTTGAAAAATATAAGGCCAAAAACATAACTTTAATATTTTGTAAAAAAGACGGGTTTAAACAAAAAAATTGGCAAAAATTAAAAATTTTGGGTCTTATTGAAAAATACAGGTATGATATGGCTCACGTAAAGTACGGTATTTTTCAATAGAAAAGGAAAAAACAGTGTATTTTGTTACTATGGTCCAGAAGGATAGTTTCTATTTTCTAATAGCTGTGTATAAACTCTTGTTTGCCAAATCATTGCAAGTTGCAGCAAACATAAGATCAAGAATAAGAGTAATGTGTTTGAACCATAAATTACATTGTTTCGTGTATTGATAGTTGTACTAGAAATTGCATCTGATTCCTGGAACAAAGATTTTATATGCTCACCTCCAACATAGCGAGTTCAGAACATAACTTTTGCTTCTCATCATAGCTGACATGTTTGAACCTGAACCCAGAAATAGCAAAATAAAAATCTCAAATAACACCTGAAGAAAGAAATGAAACAGAACATGCATGTGAAGGGAAAAGATCAGGGTTCCAGATGATCTGCAGATCAGTTTGACAAGACCACATACTTAGCCATCCTATTCTAAGAAGGTGATAAGATTCCAAGAGAACAGAAATAGGAGCAACAAGCTAGGGGGATATATTTAGATGAGAATCTTATTTGACATAAACAAGAAAAACACCAACAAATACGGATCAAGTTAGACCATAGATTACAAGAGCACCGCTTGATGTTAGTGTAGCATTGACATCTGTGTATGTACCACAAGGTAGTTATCATCCAAGAACAGAGAGGAATGAACAGAACCTGATTCTGATAGTATCTGTGGATTTTCAATTTGAATTTCTTATGATGAGAAATATATATATATATATATATATATATGTATATGTATATATATCAAATGGACACTGTATTAGGAAGTATACTTAACCAGAGCCTTATTCTGTAACAGTATTTGTAATTTGCTCATCACAAACAATTTCAACTAAACACTATTAGGAAGTGTTGAATATAGCATAGTATTGTACAGCTTTACTTAGCCTTAGTCTTAGTCTTAGTTTTGTTTTATTTTTAGTCCCACATTGTGCAGTTAGGAGCATGTAACTATCCTTGTTTAGTATATATATGTGTTAAGTGTGAGGTGCAAAATCACTAAACACACATTCACCCATTCTAAGGGTTTCTCTTTATCTCTCTCTCTCTTGGCTCCACTTTAACATGGTATCAGAGCCATAAGAGACACCCTAATTATCTACCTTCTCCTTCTTTTTTTCCCTTTTGGTTTGGCCGTGTATCCATTCCAACAATTCCTTTGGCAACCGTGTTTCTTTACCGGTCACTCATCTATCATCTCTAGCATTCCCAGATCACCGCTACCACCGCCAAATTGTTGTTGCCACCGATCTTCGCCATAGACCACCCAGATAAGTAATCATGGCTTCTAAAAATGATATTTTCACTTCTGTAATTTCCATATCTCCTGTTATTACATCGGAGAAATTAATTGGTAGTGAAAATTATCTGTCTTGGTCTGCCTCCGTGGAATTATGGTTTATGGGTCAAGGTTATGAAAATCATTTGGTCAAGAAACAAGAAGATATTTTTGTTGCAGACAAAGTGCAATGGAAAAAGATTAATGCACAATTATGCAGCCTATTATGGCAATCCGTGGATCCCAAAGTTTTACATCATCTTTGCACCTATAAAACATGTTTCAAATTTTGGACCCAGGCCAAGGTCTTATACATGAATGATATTCAATGTTTTTACAAAGTTGTTTCTGACATTGTTCATGTTAGATAACAGGACATACATCTTTCGACTTACATAGGAAAGATTGCGTCCCTCAAGGAGAAGTTCTTGTCTCTAATGCCTCCTACTGATGGTGTAGGAGCCCAACAAACACAGACCAATAAGTTTTTCATGGTGTTGACTCTCATTAAGCTCTACCCTGACCTTGAATCCATCAGAGATCAAATTCTGGCTAGCCCTTCGGCGCCCTCATTGCATGAAGTATTTGCCCGCTTGTTGCATATCTCCTCTACTCAGACAGTTACTTTTGATGGCCCTTCAAATTTCTCAGTTTTGGCTTCTCAGGCAAACACTAGAGGCAGCCGTGGTGGTGGTCGTAATCGATGACAGCGTCCTCAGTACACATACTTTAATAAGATTGGACACACTCGGGATTGCTGTTACCAACTACATGGGCGACCTCTTCGCATTGCTAACATCGTCCAGTCATCTGACATCTAGTTACCTGACTCATCTGAGGGCTCCACATCTCAAAATATTACCCTGACTGCAAGTGACTATGATGCGTACCTCCAGTATCAGGCAGCCAAGTCATTTTCCGTTGCTTCCGTCGCTCAGACTGGTAATCCCAGTGTTTGCTTTACTCAGTCTTCTTCTATTGGCCTGTGGATTCTAGACTCTAGAGCTTCTGATCACATATTTGGTAACAACCATCTTTTCTCCTCTCTTACTTGTTCTTCTACTTAACCTATTGTCACTCTAGCCAACGGTTCCAAAACTGTAGCTAAAGGTGGTTTGGCTCATCCCCTTCTTACTCTTCCTCTCACATCTGTACTTGATGTACCTGGGTGCCTATTTAATCTTATTTCCATCAGTAAAATGACCCACACTCTTAATTGCTCTCACTTTTTCTGATAAATCTGTAATCTTGCAAGACCGGGGTACCAGGAAGACGATTGGTACAAGGCATGAGTCTCAAGGCCTTAACCATCTCACATCACCTGCAGCTCCTGCAGCTTGCATCTCCACTGATTTTCCTGCTCTTATTCAAAATCATTTGAGCCATCCTAGTCTCTCTAAACTTCAAAAGATGGTCCCTCATTTTTCTACTTTGTCATCTCTTGAGTGTAAGTCTTGTCAGCTTGGAAAACATACTCATGTTTCATTTCCGAAACATCTCAATAATCGGGCTAAGGCCCCCTTTGAACTTGTCCACACTGATGTTTGGGGTCCTAGTCATACTATTTCTAGTTTCGGTTTTCAGTACTTTGTAACTTTTATTGACGATTATTCTCGATGTACTTGGTTATTCCTTATGAAGAATCGATCTGAATTATTCTCAATTTTTAAGAAATTTTGTGCTGAAATTCAAACTCAATTTAATGTTGCTATCCATGTTTAGCGTAGTGACAATGCACGAGAATATTTTTCTGCACCTTTTCCTTCTTTTATGTCTCAATAAGGAATTCTTCACCAGTCATCGTGTGCCCACACTCCTCAACAAAATGAACTAGTTGAATGCAAAAATCGTCATCTCATAGAGACAGCTCGCATTTTACTTCTTCACAGTCATGTTCCTTTTCGTTTCTAGGGGATGCTGTTCTCACTGCTTGCTACTTAATTAATCGTATGCCTTCTTTTGTGTTGCACGATCAGATTCCTCATTCCATTTTCTTCCCCACACAACCTCTTTATCTTCTTCCTCCTAGTGTTTTTGGATGTACTTGTTTTGTACACAACCTTGCACCTGGGCAAGATAAGCTTTCCGCCATGGCCACAAAATGCATCTTTTTGGGATATTCCAAGCTTTAGAAGGGGTATCGTTGTTATTCTCCTGACACTAATCGATAACTTCTCTCGGCAAATGTAACTTTCTTTGAGCAGTCACCATTCTTCTCATCCACTGTTGAGCCAATCTCCATTTATGAAATTTTACCTCTTCCCTATATTTCCACGCCTACGAATGATCTCTCGTCCTCTTCAAGTTTATCATCATCGACCTCCTCTTGAAGTTGTTGTAGGTTCCACTGAAGTCCTTGATGACAATCTCCCTGTCCCACTGGCTTTGCCTACTTCAGCCCCGCATTCGATTGACAACTTGCCTATTACTCTTCGAAAAGGTGATCGATCTACGCGTAATCCTCATCCTATTTATAATTTTTTGAGTTACCATCGATTATCTTCACCCTATTATGTATTTGTTTCCTCCTTGTCCTCTATTTCTACTCCTAAAAGCACCAATGAGGCTCTTTCACATCCTGGGTGGAGACAGGCTATAGTAGATGAAATGACTTCTTTGCATACAAATGGTACTTGGGACTTGGTTCCTTTGCTACCTGGTAAAACTATAGTGGGTTGCAGTTGGATATATACTGTTAAGATGGGTTTTGATCGACAAGTTGATCAACTTAAAGCCCACCTAGTTGCTAAGGGCTCTGCTCAAATTTATGGTCTTGACTATGGTGACACCTTTTTCCCAGTTGCGAAGGTTGCCTCTATTCGATTATTCCTCTCCATGGCTGCTATGCAGCATAGGCCTCTTTACCAGCCGGATATTAAAAATGCTTTCCTTCATGGTGATCTAGCAGAGGAAGTTCATATGGAGATACCGCCTGGCTTTGTTGCTCAAGGGGAGTCTAGTTTAGTGTGCAAATTGCGTCGTTCTGTATATGGTTTAAAACAATCTCCTCGAGCATAGTTTGGATGATTTAGCTCTATTATTCAAGAATTTAAAATGCTTCGGAGTGAAGCAAATCATTCTGTTTTCTATTAACACAACTCTTCGGGTCAATGTATCTATCTAGTGGTTTATGTGGATGACATTGTCATCACAGGCAGTGATCAGGATAACATTCAAAGACTTAAACAACATCTCTTCCATCACTTTTAGACTAAAGACTTGGGAAAACTAAAGTATTTTCTGGGAATTGAGGTAGCTCAGTCTAGTACAAGTATTGCCATTTCACAATGAAAATATGCTTTAGACATCCTAGAAGAGACTGGTATGTTAGATTGTAATCGTGGACACACCTATGGACCCGAATGTTAAGCTTGTACTAGGACAGGTGGAGCCTCTAGCAGACTCTAGAAGATATAGGAGACTTGTGGGTAAACTGAATTATCTCACCATTACTTGACTAGATATCTCTTTTGCTGTAAGTCTAGTCAGTCAATTCCTACAGTCACCGTATGATAGTCATTGGGATGCTGTGGTTCGCATTCTTCGATATATTAAAGGAGTACCAAGTCAAGGTGTCTTATATGAAGATAAAGGCCACACTCAAATTGTTGGGTACACAGATGCTGATTGGGTCGGTTCTCCTTCAGACAGGCGTTCTACCTCAGGATATTGTGTTTTTGTTGGAGGTAACTTAGTATCTTAGAAAAGCAAGAAACAAAATGTAGTTGCCAGATCAAGTGCAAAAGTTGAGTACCGAACTATGGCTCTGGCAACATGTGAACTTATTTGGCTAAAACAACTACTCCAGGAGATGAAATTCGAAGAGGATGGAAATATGAAGCTAATATGTGATAATCAAGCAGCCTTACATATTGCATCTAATCCCGTTTTCCATGAAAGGACCAAACACATAGAAGTGGATTGTCATTTTATTAGAGAAAAGATCTTGTCGGGATGTATTGCTACTAGCTTTGTCAATTCAAATGATCAACTAGCAGACATCTTCACGAAATCTCTCAGAGGACCTTGAATTCAATACATTTGTAACAAGCTTGGTGCATATGACTTATATGCTCCAGCTTGAGGGGGAGTGTTGAATATAACATAATATTGTATAGCTTTACTTAGCCTTGTCTTAGTTTTGTTTTATTTTTAGTCCCACATTGTACAATTATGAGCATGTAACTATCCTTGTTTAGTATATATATGTGTTAAGTGTGAGGTGCGAAATCACCAAACAAACATTCACCCATTCGAAAGGTTTCTCTCTATCTCTCTCTCTTGGCTCCACTTTAACACGAAGTACACTCTATGGCACTAGTTCATTACCTTCTGTATATGTATGTAAATACGCTGATGGACAAATATTAAGAGAGAGAAAGAGAGAATCACAAAACAGAAACTATTAATTCCAAATTGGTAATACAACAATGAACAAGTAACATCAAAGTTAACTAGGACTCTTCATGGTTAACTTATCCAGGATGAGAGCAAGTTCAAGGAACAGTAGAAAAAAGGAACAAACAAGAGAACTACCATATCTCTTATGGGCAATAATTTCTTCTTTTGTAAGACTAGAAATCATTCTTTACTTTTTGGCATTCAATGGTTGGTGGGGAAGTACGAATGGTAGGAGATTTAACTAACTAATACTCAGTTGCAAGAAGATGAAACTGGACAGATTCTATTGCAAAAAAATGGTAGCTAGCAAACTACATGCTTTCAATATATCTACAGAAGTCATGAGAATCTTATGTAAAGTCATGCAAGTCTAATTGATCTGAGGTTTAAAATTTGACATTTCGGTATCATTACCTATTGATGAGGCCAGTTTTGGAATTTTAAACCAGCCGGACTCATGCTGAATAACATAGTACCTAGGAAAGATGAATAAGCTTATACATTATGACAATTGGAGGTCTAACAATCAACCAAGGGTCTGTCTTGATTGTAATCAAATGACCAAGATATGATTGAACCTCGATCGCTTTCTTTCTCACTGAGGCTTGCTCTGAAGTTTTCAAATGGAAGGTTCTAAACTATTTTATACATGTAATTAGTTACTTCATGGATAAGTGAGCTTGTGAAGTAGCTGTTTCAGAATGGAAAAGTCAATCTAAGATTAATGATTTGCTGCTATATAAGATAGAACTGAAAACAGCTACTTCAGTTCCATGTACACTTGGAGAAGATACAATGGAGTTTGGATTATTTGCTCTATTTTGAATTTTTTATGAATATCTGATACAGGCTGCAGCTTTGAGAACAATTAGGTCCTGCAGCCTCATTCCTAGATTTTAGAATCCAAGGCTGAAATAGACGATTACACATGAGAATTTTGTGATAGGTAGTGTCATGATTCACTAGTTTAGTGTGAAGTTCATAAAATCCTAATCTTGAAGGAATACCTGTGAAATACAGGGAAAATTATGTCACTCCACTCATTTACATAATCATTATAATTATTCAAAAGGGAGTGGTGCTACTGCTTGTCCAAATGTTATAGATTCTCAGAGAAAGTTCTCTTTCAACTCCACTTCGAACTTCAAATTCCATATGTTCACCAAAAGCCTCAAGATTCATGCTCCAACCATCCATTCAAAGCCAAAGCCAATGACTCAAACATATATGTACTTCTAAATAAGGCCTGTAAACTAGAGTTAAAAGCATCTCAATAATCAAATGATACTTCTAAAGAAGGCATGTAAAATAGAGTTGAAAGCATTGCAATAACCACATGAATACTTACTTCAGGAACCACTTTAGACGATGTATCTTATCTTCAACAAGATCACGCTCTTTCCTAAGCAACCGGAGCTCCTGTAAGAAACAAACTGTTAAGAATCCAATGAATGGTGAATCAGAGGAGACTTCATTAAACTGGCTACACATCCTCCATTCATATAAGAAACACTATCCAATAAAGAATACAATTAAATGTAAAAACCATTTACCAAAAACCACCATTCAATAGTACAAGCACTAGAGTTTGATTGTTGCATTACCCAGGGCAAATTTTTTTCCTTTTTCATCCTGAATGATGGACACACACACCACGTGCAGCCTAGGAACCATGATCTATCACGGAGAAGTTCCTTGTGCCACTATGCCAGAAAGGCCTTTACCAAGGATAATTTTCAGTTAAGTCATTCACACTACGTTCTAAAAGGGGAGTCTGCCATCTTATGTAAAGGTATTGATCATTCTTCTCATACCTATAGTAGAAGGTTATTCTTAGGGGTGGCAAAATATGACATGACACAATAACACAACCTGAACCCGACACGAATTTAGTGGGTTTGCGTCGAGTCTTATCATGTTGGTGTCATTTTCGGGTTGACCCGAAAATGACATGCCAAAAATCGTGTCGTGTTCAGGTCAATCAATGTGACCCGTTGTGTCAACCTGTTTGACACGCAGCCTATTTATTCATCGCGTTGAACCATCTAACCTGTGGTTGAAACTATAAGACGGTTCTTCAAAAACCGTCTTATATTAAAATATAGGACGGTTCATCTGGAATCGTCTTATATTACATTTCAAAATGCCTACCCATCTTGTAGTGGATTCACTTTCTCCCCCTTCCAAATGAAAAACGTTATAAATATTGCGGGAAGAAATGGCGCCCAAATTTCAGCAACCTCTTCAATGCATTTTCCCTCTATTAAAGGCTCTCTTCTTGCCTTCATTTTCCACTTGTCCCCTTCTTTCCCTGAATTCTCAACACTTTCAATCAAAAATGGGAAAACAAGATCAAATCACAGGCCCTGAAACCAACGAACCAATCCCAAAACTTCAGAAAAGCAACCAAAATGGCATATCCACGGGTTCTCCAAGCCTTCTCTTTCTTTTGAGGGTAAAAAGGCTCTCCGAGAATGCCAGTTTGCCTTCAAAAGGTTCTCCTCTCTCAACAGGATATGATCTTTCAAGGTAATGTATGCTTCAATCCATCTGGGTATCAGTGATTTTGAGCAATGCCCATCTCAATCTTCCATCGTTTGTTTATTTTCCAATTCTACGTCAACAACCGTTCCCGCCAAAGGAAAAGCCCTTGTTCCTACCGATTTAGGCATAGGAATACTCGAAGGAACCTACACTCGCATAGGTATGTGCTCGAAATAGAAAACCTTTTGATGCGTTTGATGATATACTCATGGACGGGCTTGTTATTTGCAGCGCCAAGATCTGGTCTGGCTTGGAAGCATTCAATCGACGTGGGTGCAGGCGTGATTGATGCCGATTACAGAGGTTCAATGGGCGTGATTTTGTTCAACCATTCTAATGTTGATTTTGAAGTGAAGCAAGGAGATCAGATTGCTCAGTTGATCATTGAGAGGATAATGACGCTCGAGGTTTTGGAAGTTGAAGATCTTGATGCTACGGCGAGAGGCAAGGGAGGATTTGGATCTACAGGAGTCTGAGTAGTCATCCATGTAGCGGTTTACTTAATCATCTATGTTGGCTCTTTTGTTTTTTTCGTCTTTATTTGGAAGGAATCAACTTGTGCCATCTCTCTCTTCCAGGCGAGCGCCCAACGCCAGTTATATGGAAGAGGAAGTTTGTTCGTGTCTCAATCAAATGGACAATGCATTACTGGTGTGCATGGAATTCGTTATTGGATGACTTGTATTGCTTATTTGGTGGGCCCAATGATAAAGAGTCTTGTCTGATCAGATGATCAATATATGTTTAATTTTGACTATAGGCTCTTTGTAGTCCACCTCTTCCTTAGACCTTTGTATATATTCATGTGCATCGGGCTGCCTTTTTTCATATGTATACATCAACCAAAATAGAGTGGCCATCATTTTGCATCCATTGTACTAGAAAAAGCTCAGCCACCCAATAAGACATACCCATCGTGAAGATGCTGTGCCAGGAAACCACTTGATCAAACAATTCTAACCACTCAATTGAATGATTAACCACCCATTGAGCTTATATGAGGGGATGTGTGTCTGAGGATATTTGGCGTGTGAGTTACCAGTTTAAAAAAACAAAAAAAAACCCATACAATTGAACGGAGAGGATTGCCCAATCAATCTAATATATTTACAGCATGGATTCGCAATTGATGCAACCAAAGCAAAGGTGGAGATCATGCCAGCATCATAGGGGTGGATCCGGACTAGAAGTTTCTTCCCGCAACATCATAATCTCTACTAGCCTTAATTGGATTTAGGAGTCATTGTTTATCTCGGGAAGCATATCATCCACAACGTTGTAGTGAAAGAATCGTCGAGGAAATGGAGTGGTATACTCTACTGTCTCAATTACTCGGATTCAAGATCTTGGTTTTGAGCCCCTGAGCCGAAGGATGATTCATTGGAGGAGTTCTATCAAATGTAATATAGGACGGTTACTTATAACCGTCCTATATTAGTCCTGTAATATAGGACGGTTCTTCTGAAACCGTCCTATATTATTTATTTTATATTTACTTAATCGTGTTACACGAGTCGTGTCGTGTTGACTCGTTTAATAATCATGCCATGTTCGGGTCACGAATTCTTGACACGATTATTAAATGGGTCGTGTTCGTGTCGACCCATAACTCTAACATGTCGTGTTCGTGTCGACACAAACACGACCCGCCAACCCGAATTGCCAAGCCTAATTATTCTTGAATGAATAGTTTTTATAGAATTGTAGACCCATTACAAGCAATTGGAAAGGTGTGATCATTGGAGAGATGTTCTCCTAAAAATATCAACATGCTCAATATTGACACTAGTTCTTTGGGTAATTTGACAATGGCATGATTTTAAGTGCTCCATAGTGCCAAATATTAAAAGAGGGGTATGGTTAGTGGTAGAGAATCAATAGTCTAATGTGACAAAGAGATATTTTCTTCATGGATAGAGAGCATGGGGATGTGCTAAAGTTATAGCTAAGGTAATGGTACAAGGAATGATTAGAAACATCCAGATTCAGCTCAAACCTTGGCCAGCAGAACCCTCTTCTTGCTCTCAAATTCCAGTGATGTATGCTTAGACAACAGAGACAGACACTAATAAACACACACTGAGAGCAATTTGCTTTTTCCTTTTTTGCTTCTCTCCATTTATCCACTTAGGGAGCAAGAAAAGAGAGAGGAAGTTGCAAAGTTCAATCTTTCCTTCTCCCCTTTCTACCTCTTCTTACATAATCACCTATTTTTTACTGCTCTGTCAGAGCTGTCAATACATTTGGATCCAAAAGTTCACATTTATCATTCCTCTATAAGGTACTTTCTAGCAGGCATGTTTCATCCTATTTTGCAAACATTACACGAATGATTTCACTAAATTGTCAGCCAACGATGAATTTAGGGGCAACTAGCGACTGGCTTAAAAATAAATAACTGTAAGAAATAAGTTATCCAAGCTTAAATTTATCCTTCACTTTTTGTGATTATATTGTTCACTTGTAGATCATTGGATTCTCCATCTAACTTAATGCAACCAATGATTGCCTTCTCCATCTACTCAATGGAAACAACTGAGAGAGTAATTTCAAACACAAAAGCAGTAGGCAAGCTTACAATTATTCTTCACTTTTTTCCATATGCAATTATTTTTCTTTTCCTTCAGCATAATAAGTTCCACATGTGAAAGTATCAACCTCAAATGTGAGATTATGTGTGGGTCAAACAGTAAGAATGTTCAAAAATGATATAGGTAGGTTAAGTTAGCCTTTTCGATAGATGTTATTCCAGCTGAGCCCCAGCATTCATAAGAGAGTATAGAATAGTTTACACATTAGTTCGCAGGCTCTTGGTTCAAGGTCATGGCATGGACCCTAAAAGAAATCCATCTCTTGGACTTGGCTATGGTATGGAAACAATATCTTATGTCATTCAAGTAAATGGCATGGCTGTATCAGTAGTTCATTACCTGGAACGGTAGCATTCTATTAGCAAGATCAACACAAAGTAACACCCAGCAAACTATGTGATAATCACATAAATATATCAAGTTGTACTTGCAGAAGAATTCTATGGATGAAAAGCACATGTAATTTTTAACTACTGGGAGGAGATTGGTTTGAAAAGATCAGAAGGCAAGAAACTTTTATCAGCAGTGTTAAAGTGGAGCCAAGGGAGAGAGAGAGAGAGAGATAGAAACCCTCAGAATGGGTGAATGTGTGTTGGTTATTTTGCACCTTTCACTTAACTCATATGTATACTAAACAAGGATAGTTACATGCTCCTAACTGTACAATGTGGGACTAAAAATAAAACAAAACTAAGACTAAGGCTAAGTTAAGCTATACAATAAAGGGCAGCCCCAGTGCATGAAGCTCCCGCCTATGTGGGGTCCAGGGAAGGGGCGGGCCACAATGGCCTAAAGTAGGCAACCTTACCTTGCATTTTTGCAAGAGGCTGATTCCATGCCTTGAACCCGTGACCTCAAGGTCACATGACGACAACTTTTATCGTTGCGCCTAGGCTCCCCTTCTAAGTAAAGCTATACAATACAGTGCTATATTCAACACTCCCCCTCAAGCTAGAGCATATAAGCCATATGCACCAAGCTTGTTACAAATGCATTTAATTTGAGGTCCTCTTAGAGATGTTGTGAAGACGTCTATTAGTTGATCATTTGAATTGACGAAGCTAGTAGCAATATATCCTAACAAGATCTTTTCTCTAATTAAATGACAATCCACTTCTATGTGTTTGATCCTTTTAGGGAAAACGAGGTTAGATGCAATCTGTAAGACTGTTTGATTATCACATATTAGCTTCATACTTCCATCCTCTCCAAATTTCATTTCCTGTAGTTGTTTCATCCAAATAAGTTCACATGTTGCCAGAGTCATGGCTCAGTACTCTGCTTCTGCACTTGATCTGGCAACTACATCTTGTTTCTAGCTTTTCCAAGATACTAAGTTACCTCCAACAAAAAACAGAATATCCTGAGGTAGAACGCCTGTCTGAAGGAGAACCAGGCCAATCAACATCTGTCCCGGTGCACGAAGCTCCCGCCTATGCGGGGTCTAGGGAAGGGGCGGACCACAAGTGCCTAAAGTACACAGCCTTACCTTGCATTTTGCAAGAGGCTGTTTCCACGCCTTGAACCCGTGACCTCAAGGTCATATGACGACAACTTTTACCGTTGCGCCAAGGCTCCCCTTCTCCAATCAACATCTGTGTACCCAGCAATTAGAGTGTGGCCTTTATCTTCATATAATACACCTTGACTTGGTGAGATAATTCAATTTACCCACAAGTCTCCAATATCTTCCAGAGTTCGATAGAGGCTCCTCCTATCCTGGTACAAGCTTAACATTTGGGTCCATGGGTATATCCACGAGCTTACAATCTAACATACCAGTCTCTTACAAGATGTCTAAAGCAATTTTCTCTGCAAAATGACAATACCTGCACTAGACTGAGCTACGTCAATTCCCAGAAAATACTTTAGTTTTCCCAGGTCTTTAGTTTGAAAGTGATGGAAGAGATGTTGTTTAAGTCTCTAAATGCCATATGGATCACTGTCTGTCATGACAATGTCATCCACACAAACCACTAGATAAATATACTGACCCGAAGAGTTGAATCGATAGAAAACAGAATGATTTGCTTCACTCCGAAGCATTTCGAATTCCTGAATAATAGAGCTAAAGCGTCCAAACCATGCTCGATGAGATTGTTTTAAGCCGTATAGAGAACAATGCAATTTGCACACTAAACCAGACTCCCCTTGAGCAACAAAGCCAGTTGGTTGCTCCATATAAACTTCCTCTGCTAGATCACCATGAAGGAAAGCATTTTTAATATCCAGTTGGAAAAGAGGCCAATGCTGCATAGCAGCCATGGAGAGGAATAATTGAATAGAAGTAACCTTTGCAAATGGGGAAAAGGTGTCACTATAGTCAAGACCATAAATCTAAGTATAACCCTTAGCAACTAGGCAGGTTTTAAGTCGATCAACTTGTCCATTAGGACCCATCTTAACAGTATATATCCAATGGCAACCCACTATAGTTTTACCAGGTGGCAAAGGAACCAAGTCCCAAGTACCATTCATATGCAAAGCAGTCATTTCATCTACCATAGCCTGTTGCCGCCTAAGATATGAAAGGGCCTCACTGGTGCTTTTAGGAGCAGAAATAGAGGACAAGGAGGAAATAAATGCATAATAAGGTGAAGATAACCAATGGTAACTCAAAAACATTATAGATAGGATGAGGATTAGGACTAGGAGTAGATAAATTACCTTTTTGAAGAGCAATAAACAAGCTATCAACCGGATGCGGGCCGAAGTAGGTGAAGCCGATGGGACAGGGAGTGAGTCACCAAGGACTTCAGTGGAACCTGCAGCAGCTTCAAGAGGAGGTCGACGATGATTAACTTGAAGAGGACGAGAGACATCATCTGCAGGCGTGGAAATTTAGGGAAGAGGTAAAATTTCAAAATTAGAGAGAGGCTCAACAGTGGATGAGAAGAAGGGTAACTGCTCAAAGAAAGTTATATCTATTGAGAGAAAATACCGATTAGTGTCAGGAGAATAACAACGATACCCCTTTTAAAGCCTAGAATATCCCAAGAAGATGCATTTTGTGGGCTTTGCGGAAAGCTTATCTTGCCCAGATGCAAGGTTGTGTACAAAACAAGTACATGCAAAAACACGAGGAGGAAGAAGATAAAAGAGGTTGTGTGGGGAAGAGAATGAAATGGGGAATCTGACCATGCAACACAAAAGAAGGCATACAATTAATTAAGCAGCAAACAGTGAGAACAGCATCCCCCCAGAAATGAAAAGGAACACGACTGTAAAGACGTGAAGTGCAAGCTATCTCTATGAGATGACGATTTTTGCTTTCAACTACATTTTGTTGAGGAGTGTGGGCACACGATGACTAGTGAAGAATTCCTTATTGATACATAAAAAAAGAAAAAGGTGTAGAAAAATATTCTCATGCATTGTCACTTTGTAAATCACGGATAGCAACATTAAATTGTGTTTGAATTTCAGCACAAAATTTCTTAAAAATTGAGAATAATTCAGATCGATTCTTCATAAGGAATAACCAAGTACATCGAGAGTAATCATCAATAAAAGTTACAAAATACTAAAAACCCAAAGTAGAAATAGTACTACTAGGACCCCAAACATCAATGTTGACAAGTTCAAAGGGGAACATAGCCCAATTATTAAAACACTTTGGAAACGAAACACAAGTCTGTTTTCCAAGCTGACAAGACTCACACTCAAGAGACGACAAAGTAGAAAAATGAGGGACCATATTTTGAAGTTTGGAGCGATTAGGATAGCCCAAACGATTGTGAATAGGAGCAGGAGAATCAGTAGAGCTGCAAGCGGCAGGAGCTGCAAGTGATGTGATAGGGTAAAGGCCTTGAGACTCACGCCCTGTACCAATCGTCTTCCCCGCACCCTGGTCCTGCAAGATTACGGATTTATCAGAAAAAGTGAGAGAGCAATTAAGACTATGGGTCCTTTTACTAACTCCGCCAATGCCGGTCCCAAGCCCGGATAAAAAAGGAGGGTCTTGCGTCAGGTGCCAGCCGGCAAGGGGGAAGTTAAAGATGATTCTATCATTTCTTTCTTACAAATGAATATGCATTTGTATATTAGTTTGTGAGGAAGAAATGAGAATCATCTCCAGCTTCTTAAAAGATGGCAACCCTTGTATCGTAGCCAGTAGGCAGGGGAAGTTGAAGATGATTCTATTATTTCTTTCTTACAAATAAATATGCATTTGTATATTAGTTTGTGAGGGAGAAATGAAAATCATCTTCAACTTTTTAAAATATGGCCACCCTTGCGTCAGGTAGCCAGCCGGCAAGGGTGAAGCTGAAGATGATTTTAATGGTTTAATGATTTTAATGAAAATCATCTTCAGCTTTTAAAACTATGGCAACCCCAACATGACATGAATCGAAATCTGAAATTCGCTCAAGCTAGGGCGTTCCCCATAAGCGACGCGCTGCATCGGATCCCGGGTGCGGTGAAAAATAGGCAAGGGTTGCTAGGGCGTTCTCCCAGAAGCGACGCGCTACATCGGATCCCGGGTGTAGTGAAAAATGGGCAAGGGCTGCTAGAGCGTCCCCTCGGAAGCGACGCGCCGCATCGTAACCAGGTGCAGTGAAAAGTGGACATGGGTTCATACCATGGAGGTCGAGAAAGGCGATAGTAAATAGGGAATCTCCAAATCATAAGATTCGCTTCGCTACATGGAATATAGGGACATTGACAGGTAAGAGTTTGGAGTTAGTAGACACGATAAAACGTAAGAGAGTCAACATCGCTTGTATCCAAGAAACCAAGTGGAAAGGGGCTAAAGCTAGAGAAATAGATGGGTATAAATTATGGTACGTAGGAAAGGAAAATAATAGAAATGGCGTAGGAATAATAGTGGATAAGGAATTAAAGGATAAAGTTGTGGACGTTAAAAGAATCAGTGATAGAATTATAATAATAAAAATGATTCTAGGAGAGCAGATTATAAATATTATAAGTGCATATGCACCACAAGTAGGGCTACAAGATATAATTAAGAGACAGCTTTTGGGAAGATATGGAGGGAGTCATGCAAGAAATTCCCAATACTGAGGGAATATTTATAGGAGCAGACTTAAATGGCCATGTAGGAAAAGATAAGGAAGGATATGATAGAATACACGGAGGGTATGGTATAGGTGAACGAAACGAGATGGGGGAGAATATCCTTGATTTTGCTTTGTCATATAACCTATCCATTGCAAACACACTCTTTAAGAAGAGGGATGAACACTTAATAACCTTTAAAAGTGGACTTCATAAAAGCCAAATAGACTTTTTTCTACTTAGGAATAATGAACGATCTATATGTAAGGATTGTAAGGTGATACCTGGTGAGAGTTTAACCTCACAACATAGGTTAATGGTTATGGATATTCATATCAAAAGATGGAGTAAAAGAACCGAACTTAATACACATCCAAAAACTAAGTGGTGGAACTTAAAAGGAGAGAAAATAACCTCATTAAAAAATAAGTTGATGGTAGAAGGAAATTGGAATTATGAAACAGTAAATACCATGTGGACTAATATGGTGAGTCCATTAAGAAAGTGGCAAAAGATGTCTTAGGAGTATCTAAAGGTAAAAGGCTATTAGCAAAGGAAACATGGTGGTGGAATGAAACAGTGCAAAAAGCTATTAAAGAAAAACGAATGCATTTTAAAGCATGGCAGAAGATTAGAAATAATGAAAACTATGAACAATATAAGAATGCTAAAAACGTTGCTAAGAGAATAGTAAGTGAGGCTAAACTTAAAGCATATGATGAGCTCTATAATAGACTAGGAACAAGAGAAGGTGAGAAAGATGTGTTTAAACTTGCAAAGGTAAGAGAACAGAAGAGTAAGGACTTAGAGCATGGTAGGTGCATTAGAAGTGATGATCAAAGGGTATTAGTCAAAGACGCTGAGATCAAATAAAGGTGGGAAATATACTTCCAAAAATTGTTAAATGACAATGGCCCTGAGAATATAGGAATTGAAAATACTATAAATCTAAATAACACTGGAAATTATAGATATGAATGTAGGATTAGAATGCTTGAAGTAAAAGAGGCCCTGAGAAAGATGAAATCAGGAAAGGCCATGGGGCCTGATAGTATACCAATAGAGGTTTGGAAGCATATGGGAGATATTGGGGTAGTTTGGTTGACCAAGTTGTTTAACAAGATTATAAAATCAAAGAAAATGCCTGATGAGTGGAGGAAAAGCTCTATTGTACCAATCTATAAGAATAAAGGAGACATTCAGAGCTGCACTAATTATCGAGGGATCAAACTTATGAGCCACACCATGAAACTTTTTGAAAGAGTCATTGAGAAGAGGCTACGACATGAAACAAGTGTATCGGAGAATCAGTTTGGTTTCATGCCTGGGAGGTCTACCATGGAAGCTATTTTCTTATTAAGACAATTAGTAGAGAAATATAGGGAGAGGAGAAAAGACCTACACATGGTCTTTATTGACTTAGAGAAGGCTTATGATAGAGTCCCTAGAGAGTTAATATGGAGGGTGTTAGGTGTTAAAGGGGTTTCTCGTAGGTATATAGACATAATTAAAGATATGTATGAGGGAGCAAGAATAAATGTTAAGACCACTAGTGGCGTGATCGGTGATTTTCTGTCACCGTCGGATTGCACCAAGGATCGGCATTGAGTCCATACCTTTTCACATTAGTTATGGATGAGTTAACAAAACATCTCGCATGAGGAGATTCCCTGGTGCATGCTATTTGCAGACGATATAGTCCTACTTGATGAGACAAGGGAGGGTGTCAACATAAAGCTAGAGCTATGGAGAGAAGCATTAGAATCGAAAGGATTTAAAATTAGCCGAACTCAGACGTAATATATGGAATGTAATTTTAGCAAGGAGAGTAGGAGTGGAGCACCGGTCAAGATTGATAACCAAGAGGTCCCCATGAGAGACCACTTCCGATACTTAGGATCATTGATCCATGAGAGTGGAGAGATTGAGAGGGAGGTTACCCGAGAGAATCCAAGCGGGTTGGAACAAATGGAGATGTGCATCGGGGTTTTATGTGATCGGCGGGTGCCACTCAAACTAAAGGGAAAATTCTATAGGATGGCTATAAGGCCGGCCATGCTCTATGGATCGAGTGTTGGGCGGTTAAGGAACATCATACTCATAGGCCGAGTGTTGCGAGAAATGAGGATGTTGAGATGGATGAGTGGTAAGACAAGAAAGGATAGAATTAGAAATGAAAATATTAGAAGAAATTTAGGGATAGCACCAATAGGTAACAAGATGAGGGAGATTAGACTTAGATGGTTTGGACATGTTCAAAGGAGGCCAACAACGGCACCAGTTAAAAGGAGTGAGGCAATACAAGTTGAAGGTTCTAAAAGGGCAAGGGGAAGGCCCAAAAGAACGTGGATAGAAGTGGTGAGGAAAGATTTAAAAACTTTGGGACTAAATGAAGCCATGGTATTTAATAGAGTGGAATGGAGGAATAAGATTCATGTGGCCGACCCCTAATTGGGATAAGGTCTTGATGATGATGATGATGATGGTCCTTTTACTGATGGAAATAAGATTAAACAGGCACTCAGGTACATAAAGTACAAAGGTGAGAGGAAGAGTAGGAAGGGAATGAGCCAAACCAATTCCTTTAGCTACAGTTTTGGAACCGTTGGCTAGAGTGACACTAGGTAAAGTAGAAGAACAAGTAAGAGAGGAGAAAAGGTGTTTGTTACCAGATATGTGATCAAAAGCTCCAGAGTCTAGAATCCACGAGCCAATAGACGAAGACTGAGTAAAGCAAACACTGGGATTACCAGTCTAAGCAACGGAAGCAACGAAAAATGACTTGGCTGCCTGATACTAGAGGTACGCATCATAGTCACTACCAGTCAGGGTAATATTTTGAGATGTGGAGCCCTCAGATGAGTCAAGTAACTGGATGTCAGATGACTGGACGATGTTAGCAATGCAAAGAGGTAGCCCGTGTAGTTGGTAACAACGATCCCGAGTGTGTCCAATCTTATTAAAGTATGTGCACTGAGGATGCTGTCCTCGATTACGATCACCAACACAGCTGCCTCTAGTGTTTGCCTGAGAAGCCAAAACTGAGGAATCTGAAAGGCCATCAAAAGTAACTGTCTGAGTAAAGGAGATACACAACAAGTAGGCAAATACTTCATCCAATAAGGGCACCGAAGGGCTAGCAAAAATTTGATCTCTGACGGATTTAACATAAGAGTGGAACCCAATGAGAGTCAACACCATGGAAAACTTATCAGCCTGTGTTTGTTGGGCTTCAGCACCATCAGTAGGAGGCATCGGAGAAGAACTCCTTGAGAGACACAATCTTTCCGATGTAAGTCAAAAGATCCATGTCCTACTGCCTAACATGAACAATGTTAGAAACAACTTTGTAAAAACTTTGAATATCATTCGTGTATAAGCCCTTGGCTTGGGTCCAAAATTTGAAACATGTTTTATAGGCACGAAGATGATGTAAAACTTTGAGATCCACAGATTGCCATAATAGGTTGCATAATTGTGCATCAATCTTTTTTCATTGCACTGTGTCTGCAGCAGAAATATTTTCCTCTTTCTTGACCAAATGGTCTACATAACCTTGACCCATAAACCATAATTCCACAAAGGTAGATCAAGGCAGATAATTTTCACAACCAATTAATTTCTCCAACGTAATAACAAGAGATCCAGAAATTACAGAAGTGAAAATACCATTTTTGGAAGCCATGATTACTTATCTGGGGACTGATTCACGTTTGGATCGAAGGGAGCTCAAGAAGGTGAGAGGTCAATGACTGTCCAATACAAAAGGAGGTGCGTGGCAGTGCTGTGATGGTCATCGATGGCACAAACAAAGATGGCGGCAATTTCTGTGTGGTCCGCAGCGATTTGGGAACGCCAGAGACGACGAAGGGGTGACCAGTAAAGAAGCACGATCGCCAAAGGTATTGCCGAAATGGATACACGGCCAAACCAAAAAAAAAAAAATAGAAGGTAGATAATTAGGGTTTCTCTTATTGTTCTGATACCATGTTAAAGTAGAGCTAAGAGAGAAAGATAGAGAGAAACCCTTAGAATGGGTGAATGTGTATTAATTATTTTGCACCTCACACTTAACTCATATATATACTAAACAGGAATAGTTACATGCTCCTAACTATACAATGTGGGACTAAAAATAAAACAAGACTAAGACTAAGGCTAAGTAAAGCTATACAATACAATGATATATTCAACAAGCACCTTACGCTTCTCCTTTGACTCTAAAAGAAGCTCCACCTCCCTTTCAAGCTCTGGAACAACAAGCATTGTTCTCCAACCTGTTTAAAAGAGCATGAAAGCATACAACAAAACAATAAGAAAGACCAAAAACTTATGTTGTCAAATATGATAAAAAAAGCTGTGAGACATGAAAGTATTGCAACATGCCTACCAGCATATATGATGCACAGGAATTCATATTATTAAAATGAAGCAACCGAAATTTCAGAACATTGATCTGTAATTTGGAGCATCAGAATCACCACTAATTCCAAATTCTCACCTAGTGAAGTGAATGATACTATGCACCTTAGTGTCGCATTTGAAGGCATAACACATCTTAACCAGGTTCCATTGTTTACCTATGTTAAATGGAAGAATAGATGTGCACAGTTCCAAAAGATCACTGTTCATGTATAAGTTCATCGATGTTTGATATGGACATGCCAAATTAATAGAGGTAAAACATAAACTTAAAGCAAACACAATGTGTGAACTGATATAACATTGGACATATACAAGAGCTCAGAACTCCAGACAAATACTTGGAAGAACTTACACAATGTATTTGAAGCACTGAACAATGGAAGTTGATGTATCATTTATGGTCCTCTTTGTTGTCTATTGTCAAGTAGCCTATCTTTAAAACATTTATGAATCAAAAGTATAGTTACAAAACAGGATAAGTTGCATTTCCAAATGTTTTTACATGAATACATAAGGTTCATAAGTTATTCGGTACTATGTTAAAATGTAAGGAAGTGATAAACCAAGGCTTTTTAACCAAGCCTCAAAGGGAGTCTCCCTCTCAGCCTCCCACGTGTCCCATTTAACCACCCACTCTGGTTAATTCCCTTTGAGTGATTATGTGCACTAACCATTCATTTTGGTTAATAGGACATGAGGCAGGCTGAGAGGGAGACCGATCTTGAGGTTTGGTTAAAGAACCTCAGTATATCATTCCCAAGAAGTAGAGGTAGTTGCTTTTCACTGGTTGCATACTTTAGTAAGTATTACCTATATCTCACTGAATTAATGAATTGAGCAAACATCACACAGGCTCTATAATCCAATTTTCATTGTCATCTGTGAAATTAGATTTAGAATGAAGCATAAAAGATCTTGCCAAAATCAGAAACCTATTAAAATAGGACATTCATTTTATCAAAGAACATCAAGAAGTACCCAAAACTTTTTTGCTGCGCAAAATATCTCCATATATATGATCTCCAACATAAAGGACCTATAAAAGTTGAATGGAAATGTATAAGAATTCAGCAGGGAAGACAACAGAAGAAGTTTTGATAAGAATAACAGGATCATGATAGAAAATAAAAGGGCAGCCCCGGCCCACGAAGCTCCCATGTATGCAGGGTCCTGGGAAGGGGCGGACCACAAGGGTCAATAGTTCGCAGTCTTACCTTGCAACAAGATCATGATGTAACTGCAAAATATATCAGAAAGATACCAAGAAGTCTTATCATCACATATACATTGGGACAAGAAAGAACATGATATAGCTGCCAAACTATACCAAAACTCCCAAAAGTATTATCAAACATTGGGATGAGGATTGCCATTCCATCTCATATATTTCAGAACAGACATCTAGCAAGAACATTGTAATCTTGTACAGATGAGCAGCATGTCTATGGCATGTTATCATACTAGTGTTTGTATTTATGTTAATAAGTTGGCCATCAGATATATTAGTTTTCATCAGTTTAAAAAGCAATGCAGGCAATCATTTGGTGTACCACCTTGTAAGGGCATCTGATAGTACATGGTTGGGCACCAAGAATCTGAGCCATGTCCGCATGAGGATGAACATCTAGGTTTATATCAAGATCTCCTTTGACCAAAAATTCCCCACTAGATACTTTTCCATTAGCAAATTTTTTCTAGATCACCTACTAGGGGCCAAAAATATTAATCAGGCTTCAAATTTACCCTGTAACCATTGGAAGGACTCAAACTCGACTAAGCCCACCCAATTGCCACCTCACAGCCCAATAGGACACCATATGACAGCAGGCAGAATGAATTATGACAATAGCAAGGTATTTTACCGATCAGCATCTCTGGAATATGATACTTCTAACTAAAACCAGTGGCTTCTTGATTAGTTCCTACTGTAGCATACTAATTTTGTTTCAAACACCTCCATACTGAAGACAGCAAACACTATTTCCCTCTACGCCTGCATTTTCTTCTTCTATTTCTTGCATGGTGTATAGCAAGCGACCAGCATGCAAAACCTAACTAAAGCAATGCAAGGAATCTACTCTCCAGGTCCTTTCTCTTCTCTCCTACATTTTTTGCTCATATCTTGATACCCATTTCTAAACAAGGGGAGCCTTGGCGCAACGGTAAAAGTTCTCATCGTGTGACCTTGAGATCACTGTTTCATACGTGGAAACAGCCTCTTGCAAAACGCAAGGTAAGGCTGTGTACTTTAGGCCCTTGTGGTCCACCCCTTCCCCGAACCCCGCATAGGGAGGAGCTTCGTGCAGCAGGGCTGCCCTTTTTTTTCTTGATACACATTTCTCCTTTTCATCAAGCGTTTTCAGATTTCCTCTTGTTTGTTTTTCCGTCATTATCATCAAAACCCTAAATCTCCTTAGACTTCTACTTTCCCATTGTGGAGAACATCCAAGGTTTTCTCTTTCTTTTCATCTCTTTTTTCTTCTGAAACCCTTCTTGATCTTGCCATACAACTCACACTCACACTCATTCTCCCTTTCCCCTTCATCAAATGCCCCAAAATTTTAGTCTATTTGTTGATGACTTTGCACCTTACTTAAATTTGGGAAGCATTGCATGTTAACAAACTTCTAATAGGGAGGGCACACTTCTCTTTAGGTCTATTGTCACCTCTCTTTTTCCTCCTCTTGACTATATGCCCCTATCACTTCACACCTACTCGTGTTTCTTCCATCTTTCCTTCTCTGTCTAGCAGACATATCTGTTCTACCAACACACCATTAAACCCTCTCACAAATTTTTCTTTTTGAAAGGTCAGTTATACTGGTGGTTGTTGTCAACATCCTCTTCTATCACCTTGATGACTTGATCTCCTGACCTAAAAATAATCAAAGAATGAAAGGAAAGGGAAAGAAGAATGCTACAGGTAAGAGTCAATTTCCGAAGCATGATTTATGAAGAATCAATGTCATCTTATGCGCAAAGTCTTAAGTATCTTAACAGATCCCTGAATTTGGTGTCACTATATGGCAACTTAGGAAGGTAAATGCTTAGGAAGTTTCCCCAATGAAACATTTTCGTAGCTCTAGTCAGCTTCCCAACTTTAGACATTTTATCTGTTACTTCAATTTCCACCTGGTGTTAATTAGAAGTTTCTATACCAAGACAATGATTGAAATGTTTCAATGTCAAGACATTTAAAGCAATTACAAATACATAAATAGAGTAGGGTGCTTTATTCCAAACTCACCACTTTTCTGTTTTTCCTTTTAACCTCTTATCTCCTCTTCTACTCTCTTTTTTACTTCTCGCGCGTGCACATGCGCACGCACACACATGTGTTTATATGTATGTAGGAAAGACACATACATATATTTACATATATGCATACAAGTAAATGAGTCCTGGTGAGAGTTCACACTCGACAAAGCTACGCAAAGACTATGAACTTAGATGCCTAGAGCAAATTCCACACCCCTTCTTTCATGCATGGTGCACATTTTTTTGTAGATCTAAGCCGTTCATCTTGTTTGTTGTGCCAAGAACAGGTAACCCAGGAGAATGAATGCATTTGGATGACCCTAACAAGTTGCTTTAGGTCTTTAAAAAATTAATACCTATGGATGATAGTGATTTTTCACCCAAAGAAACATTGGGTGAAAGCTTCCAATGGGCATGAAATTTGATTTATAGCTTATCTAAGCCATTCCAAACATGTTGAATGGCTTACGTCTACAACAACAACAATAACAATAATAGTAATAAATTTTCACCATACATGAAAAAAAGGGTGTGGACATTTCCACGTCTCGTGGACCCTTACCAACACTCATACATTACATGTTTCCTATGTCTATATGTCTATTACATATTAAGATAATGATGTTTCCTTCGAGCACTTGAACCTTAAATATCCATATGCCATGTAGTTTTATTTATTTATTTTTTTACCTCGTGTCATTAGTTGGATGAACAGCTCCCTAAAGCATTTGCATTATACATCCTTTCTACTTCAAGCACGTGGCATTTGTGTCTCAATTCCTTCAGCTTCTAATAATTCTAATTGAATACCTCCTCTACTATCAATAGCTAAAACCTCTCTCCTAACCTTTCCTCTTTATCTTCTTCTAATTCTAGTTATACTCATATTATAATCTTATGTCAATAGTTAAATAAGTGGGTCCCTTATAGAGCCAGTAACCTCTCTCCCATTTTTTTACTAAACTTTCCTATTTATTGTTGGATCTGTTTGCTAAAGAAATAAATCTCTCTCTCTCTCTCTTCCGTTAGTCTTTGTAGATAATAACAATTACATTCTAACTTCTAAGGACCACCACCGTTCTACATAGAACAACTAGAAGTTCTAGACTCATTCACCTTATTTTTAAAGAAGCTATAATTAAATCAGTGCTTACTTTCAAAAGAAATAGTGGTTTGGATCAACAAATGACCACCTTGTGCATAGCACAGGGAAAATATGCTAGCATATAGGTAGATATATGTATATACATACATATGTGTACTTATACATGCGGGGTATAAGCTGGTTGTTGTATGGAGCATGTTATGCCACTTTCCCATTTCTAAAGTACACAGTTAAGTAGCATCTGTAGTCCAACCAGAAAGGAAATGAAGATAGTATCACTAGCGTGATACAAGTGACAAGTAATCATGTGGTTGTGGCATCATTTTTCATGACAAGTGCACTAGTCATAAAAAAGGAGATCACAAGAAAAATACCCATGAGGAAACATGCATGTTGTGGGCTGGAAAATGTAGTCGTCAGACACAAACTTGGGAAAAATATATAATTCAAAAGTTAGTTATATTATGCTTTTACTAAAAAGATACTTCATTTTGTGAAAATATGGGTAGAAACGCATCATTTGCTTTTTTCTGATAGAAAGAAACATTCAGGCAGAGACGGATAGATTAACAATGAAGAATAGTTAACAGTGTAAAGATAATATCTGAAAGTAACAAACAACAGATTCAGGTTCATAATGATCATCTTTGTCAACCATGTGCCATACAAAAACAAGAAATGAGCAAATGAAAGAGTTTAAAATGGGTTAGAGCAGTTGGCTATGCGTCCTCTGTGTTCCAGTCACTCACCATTCAAGGATAAGAAAAAGCTTACACTAAAATGCATCTCAATGTCAGAGAAAACAATATATTAAATCATGCCCCTAGTGCAGTAGTTAAGAAATTTGCACACAACAAAAAATTTCACCCAGACTTTCTAAGATCAAGTAATGCAGACCTGCGAACTGGCTTCAATTGAAAGCAGTTTGTGCAGATGACCAACACTCCCTCCCTAATAAGCAATCCCAAGAGCATCAACATTAGCAATAGATAAATCTATTTGTAAAGAAAAATAGTTAATAGGATCAAAGAAATATACCAACACCATAAGTACAATTAAAATTTACAATGATAGAAAGTAACAATAATAAGCCACATATCTCAGTTAGAGTTAATTTGACTATTTTCCACAAATTGCAGGTTAAAGGAATACCTGAAAAACTCTACAAGCCTTTTTCAGCCCCTTAGAAGGTGACCTTGGTGATGTCTTTCCAATCTAGAGAGAATTAAAATAATAAAAATGGAGCAAGAATTAAGAGAAAATATGGGATAGCGAAAGAATGAACTGGAAGCACATTTAATTTATTTATACTAACCTGTGGAAGAAGAGTTCCATTATCAGTATTGAGCAGCATCCCAGTTTCAGGTTCAACTTCAAATAGGTTTGCACGATGTTCATCATGAAAAAAGCTTGGTTTGCAGCTGTAGTCATTGAATAAAATAAACTGTTTGCATGATATAAAATTGAATTTAGTTTGAGTCACAAAGATCAGGGAAAAGGCATACACACCAGTAAAAAATTACACAGAATAGGAGGTTGCTGCTCAGATTACCCAAAAATTACTTCATCTTCAACATCCAATTAGAGCAACATAAAGAAATATACAGGTCATTTCTGTGCAAATGGAGATCATGCTTGATGCCAATGGAAGCATGTCAGGAACTTGTAAGACCTTTAAAAGTTTCAATTTTGAATAATCAGTTATATCCAGGGATCTTAAAACTTGTAATAGGTCCTTGTATGATGGTGGGGTATGTTTTAAGGCCCGCAACTGGCTTTTTGATGATTTTCTATACATAAAAGGGGGCAGCCCCGGTGCACTAAGCTCCCACGTATGCGGGGTCCAGGGAAGGGCCGGACCACAAAGATCAATAGTATGCAGCCTTACCTTGCATTTTGCAAGAGGCTGTTTCCACGCCTTGAACCCGTGACCTCAAGGTCACACAACGACAACTCTACCATTGCACCAAGGCTCCCCTTCTGATGATTTTCTATACATGAACAACACAATTCAGTAGAGACAATTTCTTTTCATTGCATTGACAAAGATTGAAAGAGTGATAGACACTCGAGACTGGAGAGCTCCATTGTTTCTTTCGGTGTGTTCTGAAGGAGATCAACTCTGCCAACAATTCCCATAGGATTATCTTAATACAAAGGCATAAACTGGCTTCACCTTACCTCAGTCTTATTTACCTATCTTGGATACAAAGGCGTACAATTCCAGATGTTACTGCACCTTGTTTGACTCTCTATGGTCGTTAACTTACAGTAGTGATAATCACACAACCATGGGCTATTACTATCACTGGATCGTTAAAGGTTGGAAAGAATGGGCAGCACAAGAGAATTGATGGTGGTTTTGGTTCTTTTGCCGCATTTTGAAGGACATAAGATCCAACACTAAGTTTAGGAACTTATTTCCATCAGATTATCTTAATATGCCTCCATACACTTCCTTGCCCTTGCTTCGGTCTTATCAACCTGGTCTTGGCTCCATTGCCTTTTAATGCAATGCGCCTCCTTTGAGTCCTTCAGTTGTTTAACTTTCAGGTGTAGTAATCATGCAAACCATTGCCTGCCACTATCAAATAGGGATCAACCTTTTACAGCTTCACCTACTGTGTTGGCAAATGGATTAAGTATTCATGTTAAAATAAAGAGGCCAGGAAGGATGAATATGAGATTTTAGAGCCACATCATGGGCCGGTCTTCACATTTAGACTTCACAAAAACTGATTTGGATTGTAAAGCTGTAATTGAAATTGGGAATATAGAAAAAGCAACAGAATGAGTAAAAGAAGACTTTAGAAGGAAGAAATTGAAAAGGAAAGATATGAGGAAGAAGCTAGATTTCAAAGTTAGAAATAAATTGGAACCCATAAATCTTAAGTGATAATGTTTTTGAACAAGAAGGACTAGAGATTAGAGAGAGAGAGAGAGAGAGAGAGAGAGAGAGAGAGAGAGAAGAAAACATAAGGGAGTCAAATGAGTTCCATATACAAGAGCACAGTGAAGCACCACTGACAAAAACTACCCGCAGAAACATGTTTGCTTGTTAACAGACTTTTCACTTATTATTACTCTTTTATCTCTAGACTATATGAACAGTATCAGTGCTGTTCTGGTAAGTTCTTCAACTTCCATAATTATTTATAAAGGGGCAGCCCCGGTGCACGAAGCTCCCGCCTATGCGGGGTCCGGGGAAGGGGCGGGCCACAATGGCCTAAAGTAGGCAGCCTTACCTTGTATTTTTGCAAGAGGCTGATTCCACGCCTTGAACCCGTGACCTCAAGGTCACATGACGATAATTATTTATCTGTTGAAAAATAAACTTCTGCCTAGGCTGTAACACTGACAGTACTGCAAGGATATCTAGTTAATGTACAGCCTTTATGGTTTACTGAACCACAAAGGAATAACTCCAACGAGTCTTTAATACAACACCCCATGCACACAAAATTATCTTAGTCGTCAAGATTATTAGAAGAATAAATGTACCCTATCTTTGTAACTGTTGCAGAAATAGTATTTTAAATGTAATAACATTTGGGAGATTGACTGTGTCACCTACAAGCTCAACACAATCATGACGTATCTTGAATGAGAAGAAAACCATTTCTCCTGAAATGACTTCAGAAAATTTAAATTAATAGAGTTTTTCCTGCAGAGCTACACATTGTATTCCACTTCTGCTAATTGCTTGATTTTTTATAGTGATCATCATAACTAAAAGAAAGGAAGACACTATCACTGCAGGAAAAGAAATAATTCAAAGCCTTCAAGCCATGTATAAGCAAATTTGTCATCAATTATCAACTGAGTGTTAAAAAACCCTATCCACAATAAGTAAGGGAAAACCATAAGAACACATCAAGGAATTATGCCATAGCAAACACAACGAACCAGGGATTCAAACAATGTTAATGTCATTTGTCAAATGTCAAATTATTCACTGACAGCAAGAACACCACACACTAGTGGGTCCTGATACAATTCTACAGGTTATAACTGCTTAAAAGAAAAGGGAGAACCTGCCCGTAATGATGACATCAAAGTTCTCCAGCCAATCATAGTTGCAAGCAGCACAATCATTCAAACGTTGGGCACCACAAAGGAAGTTCATTACTATATTTGTGTAGTCCCACAAGCTGCACCAGACAAGCAACAGATTATCTCATTCTTTCTGCAGTTACAAAGGAGAGAGTAAACTGAGAAACAATAGTTGGTGAGCCAAAGCCAATTTCACTAGTGGCATGACAAGGAAAAAGTGCCTACTAGCAAGTCCTTGAGAAGAGACATAATCAAATGCATCGAACTTAGCATCAACAGGCATCAGGAGTAAAAGAACAAGACTAGGCTCTGAAAAAAGTCTTCTCTCTAACAACAAGCAAATACTTCCTCATCAATTCTGAAATTTGCATTAAAGATTACAATAGCATCCCAAGCATGAATAAAGACGAAACTCTATAGCCATGCTGCTAAGCTGGCTAGGGGAAGTATTCCATTCACAGAGTTGATCGAGTTTGAATTAGCAGTTATCATCTTCATCCATTGTTAAGGGGAAACTTGGCACAACAGTAGAGTTGTGGCAGTGTGACCAGGAGGTCATGGGTTCAAGGCATGGAAACAGCCTCTTGCAAAATGCAAGGTAAGGCTATGTACTATAGACCCTTCGTTGTCCACCCCTTCCCAGGACCCAACATATGCGGGAGCTTCTTGCACGAGGCTGCCCTTTTCCATCTTCATCAATTGTTAGTAAAATACAATAATATGCTTTAGATCAGGTGCATTTTCTCAATATAAATTATAAATGTGCCATATTTGCATATGTACACAAACGCAAGTATTGTTTACATATATTGGGGAATAAATTTCTATTTGGCATGCCTGAAGGCTACAGCAAGTTTCCAACAATATAAAATGACATCTTTCCAGCAACAGTGAGTTTCATGAGGCTATTCTACTCAAACAATTAATGTAGAAAAATTACAACTCTACCTCGGTATATTGAGATCCGAGATATAGCATCACATGCTCTCAAAAACAACAATATTCACCGAGAAGGCATGACCATAAATAAGAGGGATATCAAAACAAATCTAGGACAGGTCAACCATGTAATATGATTCTTCCATTTCCAAAATTATTTCACATGTCAAAGGAATGAGAAGTAGAAAATTTGGCACCTAAAGCATAAACAATAGGGATGTAAAACAAATCTATTGCATGTCAACAACATAAAGTGATGCTTCCTTTTGCCAAAATTCTTTCACATATCAAAGGAATGAGAGGTAGAAACTTTAGTACCTATTTGTCACCAAGAATGTCGCACGACCAGAATCCCGGAGCATTTTAAACATTGGGACAATTGACAGATCCCCGTTGATGTACCTTAATCATGAATAATAATCAAGAAAAGAGTGTTAATGTTAATAAAATGATCTAAATTTTCAACAATTTAAATCAACTAGGATATTATTCTATCACAAAGTTAGAAACTTCAGGAAGAACTAACAAGTCATTTTAGTAACAAAGATTTCCAGACATTTGATTTTCTTTGTTCTTGAACCAAAGTTACTACAAATTGGAATGTAGAAAATCTTAGATAAGAGATTGATCCAGCTTTCACATCATTTATACTCAAGCTGGGGAAAGCCATTATGACGCCAAAAAACAAGTAGCCAGGCCCTTAACGTATTGTATGTTAAGATATAAACAGTTTTGTGGTAGATAAGCATGTGGAGAGGTTTTCAACAAGCAAATGTCTCATTCAAGATACAGGATCTCTCAAATAATAGTTCATGCACATAATGCATAATAATTCTAATAAAAATTACACAAGGAACACAATGGAATTCCCACACTAGTATAATTTCAGTAAGGTATCAAATGTGAAGCCATCAGCAAAATGAGGCAAAGTCCAAACTTCTTCAACTGAACAAGAAAAGTCATGAGAATGAGTAAATTTCTAGAGAATTATTTAAATAGCTCTACAACAATCCTATAATACTCTTTAGCCCTTGCTTACTCTAATCTTGGCTTTTGATTGAAGTCAAAGAACTCCTCACTAATCTAAACATTGCAACGACGGAGCCCCTTCATATTACTCTTAAATGTTTTCAATGTCACTTTCTAACAAGCCACCCAATCCTAGTTAATTTACAAGTCATACAAAATATAAACTCAACTTCCAAGATGGTGGAACAGAGACTAAGAGAATATTCCTCCTACTTCAAGGGGGTAATTGAATCCGATTAGGCTTGATATATCTTTATATCTGAATTTTACGTTGTACATAGCTTATTTTTCTTTTAAATTTCACTTCATTTTGCACGCAGATATCTTATTAAACAATTTATATCCTTATCATCATCATCATCAAGACCTTATCCCAATTTGGGGTCAGCCACATGAATCTTATTCCTCCATTCGTCTCTATTAAGTACCATGGCTCCATTTAGTCCCAAAGTTTTTAAATATTTCCTCACCACTTCTATCCAAGTTCTTTTGGGCCTTCTACTTGTATTGCCTCACTCCTTCTAACCAATGCCATTGTCGGTCTCCTTTGCACATGTCTAAACCATCTAAGTCTAATCTCCCCCATCTTGTTACTTATTGGTGCTACCCCTAAATTTCCTCTAATATTTTTATTTCTAATTCTATCCTTTCTTGTCTTACCACTTATCCATCTCAACATATGTTCCTTAACTGCCCAAAGCTATGATCCATAAAGCATGGCTGGCCTTATGGCCATCCGATAGAATTTTCCTTTTAGTTTGAGTGGCACTCGCCGAACACACAAAACTCCAGATGCACATCTCCATTTGTTCCAACCCACCTGGATTCTCTGAGTAATCTCCTTCTCAATCTCTCCACTTTCATGAATCATTGATCCTAAGTACCCAAAGTGATCTTTTACAAGGACTTCTTGGTTATCAATCTTGACTGGTGTTTCACTCCTACTCTCCTTGCTAAAATTGCATTCCACATATTCTATCTTAGTTCGACTAATTTTAAATCCTTTAGATTCTAATGCTTCTCCCCATAACTCTAGCATTATGTTTACACCCTTCCTTGTCGCATCAAGTAAGACTATATCATCTACAAATAGCATGCACCAGGGAATCTCTTGTGCAAATGTTTTGTTAACACACTCATAACCAATATGAAAAAGTATGGGCTCAATGCCAATCCTTGGTGCAATCCTACAGTGACAGGAAAATCACCAGTCTCACCACTAGTGGGCTTAACATTTGTTACCGCTCCCTCATACATATCTTTAATTATGTCTATATAACCCTGCGAAACCCCTTTATTGCCCAACACCCTCCATATTAACTCTTTAGGGACTCTATAATAAGCTTTCTCTAAGTCGATAAAGACCATATGGAGGTCCTTCCTCCTCTCCCTATATTTCTCTACTAATTGTCTTAGTAAGAAAATAGCTTCACCGTAGACCTCCCAAGTATAAAACCAAACTGATTCTCTGATACACTTGTTTCATGTCGTAACCTCTTCTCAATCACTCTTTCAAAAAGCTTCATAATATGGCTCATAAGTTTGATCCCTCGATAATTAGTGCAGCTCGTATGTCTCCTTTATTCTTATAAATTGGTACAATAGAGCTTTTCCTCCATTCATCAGGCATTTTCTTTAATTTTATAATCTTGTTAAACAACTTGGTCAACCAAACTACTCCAATATCTCCCATATGCTTCCAAACCTCTATTACTATACTATCGGGTCCCATGGCCTTTCCTAATTTCATCTTTTTCAAGGCCTCTTTCACTTCAGGTATTCTAATCCCACGTCCATATCTATAATATCCAATGTTATTTAGATTTATAGTATTTTCAATCCTATATTCTCAGAGCCATTGTCATTTAACAAATTTTGAAATTAAGTTTCCCACCTTTGTTTGATCTCATCATCTTTAACTAATACCTTTTGATCATCGCTTCTAATGCACCTAACATGATCTACATCCTTACCCTTCTATTCTCTTACTTTTGCAAGTTTAAACACATCTTTCTCACCTTCTCTTGTTCCCAGTATATTCTAGAGCTCATCATATGCTTTAAGTTTAGCCTCAATTACTATTCTCTTAGCAAGCTTTTTAGCATTCTTACATCGTTCATAGTTTTTATTATTTCTAATCTTCTACCATGCTTTAAAACACATCCGTTTTTCTTTAATAACTTTCTGCTCTGTTTCACTCCACCACCATGTTTCCTTTACTAATTGCCTTTTACCTTTCAATACTCCTAAGACATCTTTTGCCACTTTCTTAAGGGACTCAACCATATAAATCCACATGGTGTTTACTTCTGTTTCATAGTTCCAATTTCCTTCTACCATTAACTTATTTGTGAATGAGGTTATTTTCTCTCCTTTTAAGTTCCACCACTTAATTTTTGGATACCTATTAAGTTCATTTCCTTTCTTCCATCTTTTGATATGGATATCCATAGCCATTAACCGATGTTGTGAGGTTAAACTCTCACCGAGTATCACCTTACAATCCTTACACATAGATCGTTCATTATTCCTAGTAGAAAAAGGTCCATTTGGCTTTTATGAAGTCCACTTTAAAAGGTTATTAAGTGTTCATCCCTCTTCTTAAAGAGTGTATTTGCAATGGCCAAGTTATATGACAAAGCAAAATCAAGGATATTCTCCTCCATCTCATTACGTTCACCTATACCATACCCTCCGGGTATTCTATCATATCCTTCCTTATCTTTTCCTACATGGCCATTTAAGTCTGCTCCTATAAATATCCCCTCAGTGTTGGGAATTTCTTGCATGACTCCCTGCATATCTTCCCAAAACTATCTCTTGATTACATCTTGTAACCCTACATTTGGTGCGTATGCACTTATAACATTTATAATCTGCTCTCCTAGAACAAGTTTTATTATTATAATTCTATCACTGATTCTTTTAATGTCCACAACTTTATCCTTTAATTCCTTCTCTACTATTATTCCTACGCCATTTATATTATTATCCTTTCCCACATACCATAATTTATACCCATCTATTTCTCTAGCTTTAATCCCTTTCCACTTGGTTTCTTGGATACAAGCGATGTTGACTCTCATACGTTTCATCGCGTCTACTAACTCCAAACTCTTACTTGTCAATGTCCTTATATTCCATGTGGCGATACGAATCTTATGCTCTAGAGATATCATATTTACTGTTGCCTTTCTAGACCTCCATGGCATGAACCCAGGTCCACTTTTCACTACACCTGGGTTCTGAAGCAGCGCGTCGCTTCCGAGGGGCAGCCCTTACCCATTTTTCACTACACCCAGGATCCAATGTAGCGCGTCACTTCTGGGAGAACGCCATAGCAACCCTTGCCTATTTGTTACCGCACCCGGGATCCAAGGCAGCGCATCGCTTATGGGGAACACCCTAGCTCGAGGGAATGTCAATTTTTTATTCATGTCATGTTAAGGTTGCCATAGTTTTATGAAGCTGAACATTATTTTCATTTCTTCCTTACAAACTAATAAACAAATGCATATTCATTTGCAAGGAGAAAATAAATAACAAAATCATCTTCAACTTCACCCTTGCCAGCAAGCACCTAACGCAAGGGTTGCCATATTTTAAGAAGCTGGAGATGATTTTCATTTCTTCCTCACAAACTAATATACAAATGCATATTCATTTGTAAGAAAGAAATAACAAAATCATCTTCAACTTCTCCCTTGCTGGCTGGCACCTGACGCAAGACCTTCCTCCTTTTTCATCCGGGCTTGGGACCGGCATTGGCGGAGTTAATTTATGTGCGTGTGTGTGTGTGCACATACATCATTAGTTTCAAATAGGATTTTCTTCACCTTTACGTAGTTGCGAAACTGCCACCTCTGGCACCCATCTCTCCCCTCTCCACTCTTACTTTTTAAGGCCTAGAATCCTTATGGGAAAAAACTTAATTGGAGTAACTTCCTTTCTGCATGATTTTGGCAATGGTACATAAGCAAGCAACTTCATTTTTTTTATTTTTTTTTCTCTCCAGTAACCACCCAAATAGGAGATAAGCATGCAACTTCTCTTTCTTTCTTTGCTTTCTTTTCTCTAGAACCAATTCCTCATTCTTTAAAACTATACCAAACTCCTATGCCACCTTTTTTCTCCTTCCTTGCTCCATTCTGTTCTTTACTTATTTTTCTTTGTCCCATAAGAATATGTTAAATTCTCCAGTGATTCTTTTGTCCCTTGATGATGTGTTACTCCCCAAGGAAGTGAGTTTTTACACTTCTTTTTCTTTTCACATTTTTCAATTGGGATAAGATCTTGATGATGATGACGATGATGATTTTTCAATTAAGATGTGAGATACAACAAAGGGCGATTGGAATTGTCTAGTTCTATATTATTCTTTGTGCTACTTTATTTTTCTCTTGACAAATCATATGGTAATAGACCATGGAGAAAAAACATTATAGTATTGCCAAGGTAACTCCGCTGCTGCCAGTCCCAAGCATAGATAAAAGAGGGTTTTGCTTCAAGTGCTAGCTGGCAAAGAAAACTTAGGGCAAACCCCATCGATCATTGACATTTCCTCAGGCTAGGACATTCCCTGTAAGCAACACGCTGCATTGGATCCCAGGTGCAATGGAAAATACAAAAGGGCTGCTAAGGCGTTCCCCCAGAAGCAACACTGCATCAAATTATGTGTGGTGGACAATGGGAAATGGCTGCTAGAGCGTTCCCTTGGAAGTGACAAGCTGCATTTGAAACCAAGTGCAGTAGAAAATAGGCATGGGTTCATGTCATAGGGGTAGAGAAGTGCGCGTGTAGATGGGCTAGCTTAGGAAATAAGATTCATATCGCTACATAGAATATAGGCACATTGACATATAAGAGTCTGGATTTACTAGATATGAACGAGGGATAGTCAACATAGTTCGTATCCAAGAAACCAAGTGGAAAGAGGCTAAAACTAGAGAAATTGATGAGTATAAGCTTTGGTACGCAGGAAAAGACAATAATAGAAATGGCTGTAGGGATAGTAGCGAACAAAAAAAGTGAAGGATAAAGTTGTAGACGTTAAAAGAAATAGCAATAGAATTATACTAATAAAACTTGTTCTAAGAGAGAAGATCGTAAATGTTATAAGGGCATACTCACCACAAGTAGGGTTAGAAGATAGAATCAAGAAATAATTCTATCAAGATATGGAGAGAGTCATGCAAGAAATTCCCAACATAGAGGGGATATTTATAGAAGCAAACTTAAATGGTCATGTAGGAAAAGAAAAAGAAGGATATTATAGGGTATATGGAGGGTATGGTATAGTAGAAATAAATGAGATGAAGGAAGCCATCTTCCATTTTGCTTTGACATATAACTGAGCTCTAACAAACACATTCTTTAAGAAAAGGGATGAAAACTTAATAAATCAATGTTTAAGGATTGTAAGGCGATACCCGATAAGAGTTTAACATCATAATATAGGTTAATGGTTATAGATATCTACATTAAAAGATGGAAGAAAGGAAATGAACTTAATAGGCATCAAAAAACTAAGTAGTGGAACTTAAAAAGGGAGAAGATAACGTCATTCTCAACCAAGTTGATGGTAGAAGGAAACTCGAACAATAAAACAAAAGCAAACATCATGTGCACTAATATGGCAAAGTCCATTAAGAAAGTGGCAAAAGATATTCTAAGAGTATCTAAAGTTAAAAGGAAACTTGATGGTAGAGTGAAAAAATGTAAAAGGTTATTAAAGAGAAATGGGTGTGTTTTAAAGCATGGCAGAATACTAGAAATAATGAAAACTTTGAGCAATATACACTAAAAAGGTTGCTAAGAGAGTAGTAACTGAGCCTAAACTCAAGGCATATGATGATCTCCATAATAGATTAGGATCAAGAGAATGTGAAAAAGATATGTTTAAAAACTTAGACCATGTTAAGTGTATTAAACGTAATGACCAAAAGGGTACTAGTTGAAGATGACGAGATCAAACAAATGTTGAAAAGTTACTTTCAAAAATTGCTAAATGACAATTTCCTTGAGAATATAAGGATTGAAAGTACCATAAACCCAAATAACATTGGATGTTATGAATACGACTGTAGGATTAGAATATCAAAAGTGAAAGAGTCCTTGAAAAAGATAAAATCAAGAAAGGCCCCAGGTCCCGAGGTATGCCAATATAGGTTTGAAAATATAGGGGAGATACTAGAGTAGTTTGGTTGATAAAGTAGTTTAAAATTTTGTAAAATTGAAGAAAATGCCAAAGGAATAGGGGAAGAGCTTGATTGTACCAATTTATAAGAATAAGGAGACATACATAGTTGCACTAATTATTATGGGATCAAACTTATAAGCCATTCCATAAAACTTTTTGAAAGAGTAATTGAGAAAAAGCTACAACATGAGATGAGTGTATCAGAGAACCAGTTTGGTTTCACACCTGGGAGGTCTACCATGGAAGATATTTTCCTAGAGAAAAATTGAGAGAGGAAGGATCTCCATATGTTCTTTATTGACTTAGAAAAAAGCTTATGATAAGGCCCCAGAGAGTCAATTTGGTGAGCATTGGGCAAGAAAGAGGTTTCACAAGGGTATAAAGACATAATTAAGGATATGTATGTGCGATAACAAATGTTAGGATCACTAGCAGAGAGACTGGTGATTTTCCTATCACTATAAGATTGCACCAAGGATCGGCATTGAGCCACCACCTTTTTTCTATTGGTTATGGATGAGTTAACAAAACATCTACACAAGGAGATTCCATGGTGCATGTCATTTGCAAATAATATAGTTTTGATTAATAAAACAATGGAGGGCATAAACACAAATGTAGAGTTATTGAGAAAAGCATTAGAATCTAAAGGATTTAAAATTAGCTGAACTAATATAGAGTATATGACATGCAATTTTAGCAAAGGAGATGAGCAGGAGTATAGCACCAATAACGATTGATAACAAAGAATTCCCCCTAAAAGACCACTTTCGATACTTGGTATCGATAATTTAGGAGAGTAGAGAGATTGCGAGGGAGGTTAACCACAGAATCCAAGTGGGTTGGAACAAATGGAGATGCGCTTCTGGAGTTTTGTGTGATAAGCGAATGCCACTTAAACTAAAAGGAAAATTCTATAGGATAGCTGTAAGGCCGGCCATGCTCTATGGATTAAAGTGTTGAGCAGTTAAAAAACAACATGTTTAGGATAAGCATGGAGAAACTAAGGCTATTGAGAAGGATGAGTAGCAAAACAAGAAAGGATTTAATTAGAAATGAGAAGAAACTTAGGAGTAGGACCAATAAGGCAATCCAAGTCGAAGGTTCTAAAAGGGCAAGGGGAAGGCCCAAAAGAACTTGGATAGAAATGGTAAGAAAAGATTTAAAAACTTTGGGACTAAATGAAGCCATGATACTTAATAGAGGGGAATGGAGAAACAAGATTCATATGGCCAACCCCTAATCGGGATAAGGTCTTGATGATGATGAGTATTGCAAGGTGCTTCATGATCCAAATCATTCATGTAGTGAGCACCCCAACACCCCCCCCCCCCCCGCCTCCCCACGCCCCCCGCCCACTCTCTCTCTCTCTCTCTCTCTCTCTCTCTCTCTCTCTCTCTCTCTCTCTCTCTCTCTCTCTCTCGTGTGCATGCTCATCGCCACATGCCTTTTAAAGGGTGTAGAAGAAATGCAACTCAAATTGGATGCGTGGTTCTCACTATACAAAAACTTTGAGGGATTCTGCTATTTACTTTCTTATAAAAGTTTGTCTAAAATCTCTTAATAATCAGCGAGGCTTTACAAGCCTACATAGAGTTAATGTCCTTTCTCTTCTCCGACATCTTGGCCCAATAGGATTATGTATGGGACTGACTCCTCTCTAATTATCATTAGACCCTCCAGGTAGGAGACAAGTTTTACAGCAACCCAGAACGGTGATATTTCATAATGTAATTTCACATATACTGCCTGCCATAACTTTATAGATTGCATAGGAAGACTCTGGAAAGGGTAGGACTTGGAGGTAAGTTGTAACCTTCTCAAAGTGAAGCTCTCTTTGATTTTGTTCACCCGGGAAAAAGGCTAACAGCCAAACCCCATACTTCTTGTCTTTTTGTGCTGGTGTGGTCGTTTTCTAGATCATATAATTTCACTTTGCTATCAAACCTAATCTGATTTGTCATAACTTGGGGCTTCACTCAACTTGACATTGAAGTGATTGATAGTGTTACTAGAACTAACCTTGAACCATTTGCCTACAAAGAGAATCCAAAGCCAGAGGCATCGATTGATGCCTGGGTATATGAATCCTACACATTAAACAGTGTTTCTGATTTTCTCTTGGGACCCAGAGAGAGAGAGAGAGAGAGAGATACTAAAACCTGTTTGAATTGCTTATTCTTTTGAAGATAAATGAACAATAGCAACATAAAAAGGTACAAATGTTGGGTTTTTTTTTTAAATTCATGCTATTTAGAAATTTAATCTGGGTTTTGTGTTTCATATAGATTATAAGAAGCTAACCTAATAAGTTCTTACTTCCTAGGATCCCTTGCAACCATCTGCTTGAGAGTTCCATCACGATGACATAAGTCGACTGCGGCTCGCACATCTCTATACATACGATTGTAGCTGCAAGCAGAAAATACAGTGCCTCTTAGTCAAGATACAGAAAAAAATACACCTTGGGGTAAAAGTAGAAAGAATAAAGAATGCAATAAGCAGATTAAGCAATGTCTACAAGTTGGGAACTCATAGAGGTTCTTCCATTCCCAGGTAACAGTCATCTTTATAGGATTTTGATTAATGGGAACATATGTGTTAGATTTCACTCCTAACGAAAGGTCTACCTTCAGTTACGGAATTGTTGGATTAAAAATGAGCATGTATCAGAGCATTTCATTTTTCACAGAAGTACTGGAATGAGCTAAAATTCTCTCTTCTTTTTCTAGTTACTAATACATTGTTAAGTAGTTTATTAAGTTTCCATTCCTTTGGACACAAAATTTCATTCCAATATCTATCCAAGAAACATGTTATGAAGACCCACACATATACATGGAACCCATGTACTGTGACAAGACCTGTCGATCTGTTAATCACCATGAGTTTAGACCAATACTGTTGGTCCTATCATGTTGATGAGCCTAAATCCTTGATCAAGGGAGAGAAAAGCAGATGCTTTTTCAGCATTTCCACAAAAACCTGAAGCTTTGTCTGTTTCAGGCCATGACAGTGGGACTATTAGCAGCAAATCTGAATTTAATAAAACCAGCAGATCTGAGCTCAACCAGAAAGCAGGTGAACCACATCTATGGCAAGGACTCTCCCCACAATATGGGGACAAGCTGTCATCCTTGTAGACAATCAACATAACTTTAACGGCACAGTATAATGTATGCATGGATGAAAATGGCACGAGTGCAATATAACTAGCTATTTCCAAGTTGCATAAATTTGAACTCCACCAAAAAAAGATTTTTAAAAAAGAAATCTTTGTTATAAAAATATGAACTGCAGAAAGATAGATTCAGATCTTTATAAAATGTATGCATAGTTCATTTGGAAACAAAGCTTGGAACTAGTATAGGAAAAAAATTTCATGATCCAAAGTCCTGTCATTGTGAAGAAACATAGGCTTTTTATCACCTATAAGAAGCTAACAAGAAGAGGGAACAGAAACAAACAGAAGTTGGTGACAGTTTCACCAGGAGCTAAAGCATTCCGGAAGTGATAGAACTCTTCTGCCAAAGTGAATCGTTCCACAAACAAGAATAGCACTATTGTTCCTCTCTAGACATCTGAAAAACAGAAATACGTAAATAATTCCAACAAAAACACACAAGGAGTTTAATCATACTCAGCGCCATCAGGAACTTTTCTGGGATATTTATCCCTGAAGTCAACAAGCTGCGCAAATAGGTAGGCTTCAGCCAGAGAGAAAAGAGTATCGATAAGAGCATAATCAGGCTCATCAAATGAATCCCGCAACAAGGTGTTCCCATAAGCTTCAATTTTATCTTCCTTGGACATCTCTCTAAAGCCATGGTATGCGACTTTCACATATTTGTGTCTATCCATCTGTAAAACAAGCAGACTTCACATCTGAGTTGCAAGCAAGAAATAGAAGCTGACAGAGATAAGATAACCAAACTGGAAAATGCATCAAGCTAGAGAAGTGAAAACATTTGCAGTTATAAAATCACTGAGTTTGCAAAAAGCAAAATGTCTGGGTAGAATCAATATAAAATCAAGCAACCTCAGGAAAAAAGGACTAGAGAAAACAGAAATTGTTTTTACTTTAATTACTTTTTTTGATGAGCAGTTTCCTCCAATATTACTTTATGGCAGAGACTAATTCTTATGTTGTGCACACTAGATACTTACCATATCTGAAAGAGAATGGGAAATAACAAGCGAGGTATGGCACAAATAAGATGACCTGGAAAATAATGAAAAGTCGCACAAATAATAACTCATAGATTATTTATTCTTAAAGGTAATGAAATTTTCTGGACTTGAGAACTTTATCCCTGTTGTTAAGTTCCTCGTTTCACAGCCAAGAGACTGCAGAGTTCGTGTCACTCAGCATTCATAAAAAATGACAAAAAGAAAAGAGGTTAATTATAAAGACATTCCAATACCACATTTATTTTATAGAGATTGCATTCAACAATGGAACCCATTCATAGATTGCACCACGAATTTTTAATCTTGTGATTGAATATAACATATCACAATCCTTCATTAAACTCCATAAGTTATGTTAATTACTCCATTCTAGAATTTATGCACAATGGAAAACAAAACTTAGCATCTGTTACAGAAATATTGAGTTTACAAGCGTAATACCTCTAAATTTTGTTTATATTTATATATATATATATATATATATATATATATATAATTGAGTAGTTTTGATGCAACATAGAAAGGTGATAGCCTATGCATCTAGGCAATTAAAGACGCATGAGATGAATTACCCCACCCATGACTTGGAGTTAGCAGCAATGCTATTTGCATTGAAGTCTTGGAGACACTATTTATACAGTGAGAAGTTTGAAGTATACACTGACCATAAGAGCCTCAAGTATTTCTTTACTCAGAGTGACTTGAATATGGGGCAGCACAGGTAGATGAAATATCTCAAGGACTTCAACTTCACCATCTAGTACTACCCTAGAAAGGCTAATGTCATAGCAGATGCCTTGAGTAGGAAATCAAGGCCAGCGATCGCCAACTTATCTGTCAAATTGAAATTCATTGACAAGATCTTACAGGCACAAATGGAGGATGCAAAGACTCAAGCCTTGGTAGAGAAGGCAGACTTTACTAGAGCACAAGATGGTAGTATCTGGTTCCAGGGTAGGCCGATAGTCCTAGCAACTAGCGATTTGAGACATGAGCTGCTCCAAGAGGCTCGCCAGTAACAAAATATGAGCTAACACTTCTGGTGGAACGGGATGAAGAGGGATATTTGGGAATGTGTCCTACAATGTTTGACCTGTTAGCAAGTCAAGGCTGAGCATCATCGACCTTCAGGGTTGCTTCAGACGTTGGATATCCCAGAGTGGAAATGGGACCATATTACTATGGACTTTATAGCGGGTCTCCCGAGGACTGCAAGCGGACATGAAATGATATAGGTTATAATTGACAGATTGAAGAAGTCCACCTATTTCCTTCACATCAAACAAAGTCAGACAGTTGACAGTTTAGCAAGACTTTATGTCAAGGAGATGGTAAGCCTACATGGGATTCCCTTAACTATCATCTCTAACAAGGACACTAGATTTACCTCAAAGTACTGGCAGAGTGTCTAGGAGGCTTTTGGGTCAATGTTGAGGTTTAGCACAGAGTTTTACCCACATACAGATGGCCAGACAGACAGGACTATTCAGATGATTGAGGATATGTTGAGGGCTCATGCCATTGACTGGAAGCGTAGTTGGGATAATCATCTACACCTTGTGGAGTTCACATATAACAACAGCTACGATGCGAGCATTGGCATAGCCCTGTACGAGGCACTATATGGTAGACCGTGTCAGTTGCCCTTATGTTGGAGTTGGTCAAACATTGGGCTATGAAGGTCTGGATGATCTAGATGCGACTTTTGGTGGTTCACAGTAGTCAGAAGAGCTAAGCAATAGGAAACAGAAGGATGTGAGGTTTGTTGTTGTAAATCATGTTTTCTTAAATGTTTCCCCCAAAAGGAGAGATGAGGTTCGGAAGTAAGGGGAAGCTCAGCCCCAAATTCGTTTGTCCTTTTGAGATCCTAAGGGTCGAAGTTGTTGCATATCAGTTGGCCTTGCTGCTGCAACACGCAGATGTCCATGATATTTTTCATGTATCTATGCTGCGGAAATGTGTGCCTGACCCCTTCCATGTGCTTGAGTAGATATCTAGGGAGTTGAGACCTGATTTGACCTTTGGGGAAAAAGCAGTACGAATTTTGGGCCGCAAGGTTCAGGAGTTGAGGACCAAGACTATTCCACTAGTAAAGGTCCTCTGACAACACCACTCTATTCAGGAAGCCACGTGGGAGATAGAGGAGGAAATGAGACAGACACATCCTTAGTTGTTTCTATAGTATGTACTGGAATTTCAAGGACAAAATTTTTATGAGGGAAGGATGTAATACCTCTAAATTTTCTAATTATATATATATATAGAAGGGGAGCCTTGGCACAACAGTAAAAGTTGTCGTCATGTGACCTTGAGGTCACGGGTTCAAGGCGTGGAATCAGCCTCTTACAAAAATACAAGGTAAGGCTGCCTACTTTAGGCTATTATGGCCCGCCCCTTCCCTGGACCCCGCATAGGCGGGAGCTTCGTGCACCGGGGCTGCCCTTTATATACATATATATATGTGTGTGTGTGTATATATATATATATATTTAATCGAGGATTTCATTAAATGAGGAATTGAAATCCAAGGAATTTGATTTTTATAAAGGCCAAACTAAGGGTTGAAACATCAACATATGAATTGTACTCTAAAAATAAAATTCAATGACACCAAGAATGCCAAAATCAAAGTTCAGACAAGAAATTCATAATTATTTTAAGTATAGTATTTAATTTAAATTAAAAGAAGGGCAAAATGGTAATTTACTACATTTGGGGCCCACTAGACCTCGTAACTCACTGGTCACAAGCACAATTAAGCCCCCCCCACCCCCAATTCTCTTTGTTTTTCTCCCCCCCTCCTCGCCAACCATATAAGTTTTTCCGGCTGATAGATTTTCATTGGGAAAAAAGACCAAGCCGCAAAAACCCAATTCAAGGATAAATCAGATGGATGCTCTCAACGATCCGATGAATTTCTGAACCCCAGAAACCTTAGGACCATCGAAACAGTCATGATTTGATCAATCTAGACCGTAGATCAAAAGAAGAAGAATGGACAACCTAAGTGTGTCGTCCCCAATGGGCTTTGTACCCAGGACACACCAAGAGAATGTGCACCAAAACGCACAGGTGAGGGTGTCGCGCGCATCGTTCGCGGGCAGCATAGGACACCAGCGCGTCCTAACAACAGTGACACACCCAGGTGCGTCTTGGCGACCATGATGCGCCCAGGTGCATCTAGACCGAGCGTCATGGATGCAATGCATCCTAGTGACACATTTTATTTTGTTTTAAATCTAGATTTGATATGGATCATTAAAATTGATCTAAAACCAAGAATCTCAAATTCAGGAGGCTATATAACCCTAAATTTTGATCTGAGACATCCATTTGATTTGTCTCGACAACGCGGATCCAATTATGTAATGAAACCTAAGATCTAATCAAATCTTGATAAAATCAAAACCCAAAAAATCATAGTATGAGCTAGAACAGCTAGATCAGAGGGTGATCGGACCTTGAAAATTGATCAATTGCATGATCTAATAAGTAAATTGAGGGATCTGACGATTAGATCATCTAAATAAACTTGGATTATAATCCTAACCACCAAATGAAATAGGAACTATAGATCTAACCGATTAGAGGATGATCTGACCGTCAAATCAACAGCTTGACTATTGATACACAGATATTAGAAAACATAGCAAATATGATGGATTGAGATATATGAGATCCAAATTTGTCAATTAAGATGGCCAAGAGAGTATTGAGAATGATTTAACAATTGGATCGTCCCAGAAACCATGAATTAGATAAGGTTGAACATTAGAAGTCATCAAAACCATCGATCTAATCGATCCAAATCAGATCTGACCATATGATCAATGGATTAACTAGGGAAATGGGAGAAAGACTAATTAAGGACAATAATCATTGTAGATTGAGAAAAATTCAAGTGATCTAGACCGTTGATCTGCAATCCACAGGCAAGATCAAAGATTAAACAAAATATTTAAGGGAATTAGACTTTGATCAGTGATTAGTAAACACCAAACTAACCAAATCAGAACGATTTGGAGTTATATGGGTAGAAATGATGAATGTTAAGCAATGAGTAACAATATATGGTATATGTGATTTGACAGGTACATCAAATCCTATTGATTTGAGAGGTGGCACACTAGAGAGCGTTGATCCTCATTCAAGTAGGTGATGGTATTTAAAATTGAGATATTATAAAACCATGAATGATTGATGATTGTTATGTGTTTTCGTGTATATCGATGTTTTTATGTATGTTTACTTTTGCCCTATGACCTCGTTGGGATTATGTTTCAGCATGCATACCTTGTATTTACACATGATCACTCTGATTTACATGTTCTACATAGACACATGATTTATCTAGGCATTTAGATATTTTGATGATTCATCTTATTGTGAACATTTATCAGTGATTATTGATGAGGCTTAATGGCTGGTCCTTAAGAGACTGACTCTGTGAGGGCAATGCTCTAGGATGGTGAGCCACAAGTGCACCTATATTTCGTACATCAGATATTACTTCTTATCACTTGTTTTGATATATTGAACGGATTCTGTGTTTTGTGGATTTATGACGAGTGTTTCTGCTAAGTGAACGTTATACTAGGAGGAATTTAGCACCAGCCACCCGCCCTCTCACTTTGTGAGATGATTACACACCTACCCCATATATGGGTAAACTTCATAGGGAGTGGTATCATGGGTAGTCCACGCTATGAGTCCAATCCCCCCCATGCGCGATGGACACTTAGTCTCCCATTCTAGTGTCGACAGGGAGCAATAGTTGATAAACTCGGGAGTTGGTTACCACTGCAGCATGATGATCCATGTGTTTGTTCTACATTTTCATGCAACATTGGGAGCACACTTGGACTAATACATTCTTATGTACCCACAATATGAGTACTCATGACCTGATGTAAGATTATGTGGTACACTCATGGGACACATGTGTTTGGGTTCCCTTAATGATGACATGCACATGCACCTGATGCTGAGGTTTTATGTAGACGGCTTCTTTATCTTTCATGAGCCTTGATTTATATTGTGCTATTGCATGTCATGCTGATGTGATTTCATGTGCACTTCATGATTTATTCCAAGGTCTTTTCCTGCTTGCATTAGTTTCGGCATTGATTACATGTGGATACTGTTATTACAACCATGTGCCTTGGCTATTCAGCTTTCATGCTAGTATTTCATCCATGGGAATATATTATGAGATTTTGCTATTTAGCTATCACACTACCTATATATGTTTTGTTAAAGATTAAATGTCTATGTACCTACACAAATGATAGATTGTTGAGGCATTGCAGTGGCTTGTCATGCCTCAGATATAGAGCAGGATAGCAGAAAGGGCAAACAGGTGGAGAACCAGTAAAGGCGGGGGGGGGGGGGACCATCAGCATATTGTAGGGACTGTCATATTGATGGACGTAGTTGACTGGATTTCATTTTGAATTCTTACATGGGCTGTATATACATAAACGTTATCTTGGATAGTTTGATTTTGTGGACGTATCATTTTGGATTGGTTGTGGCATCATGATGGACAGACTCTAGGCCATGTTATTTTCCGTCATCCTATTATTATTATGGTTTACATTTGACAGAGTTTCGTGCACCGGGGCTGGCCTGCCCATTTGACAGAGTTTTCAGCATGTCAGTTTGACTTACCTCGTAATATGAGTCCTTTATTACATATTTTACACTCAGGACTATATTGCATTTTCACAGGTCATATGGCCCCTTTGGTTTTGAAAATGTGATGCTTTGAGAAAAGCTATTTTTCGTGAAAATTTTAAATCAGGGATCCCGACTATTTTATTATTATGATTTATGTGTATAATTGTGTTAAAAACCCAGGGTTTCACAACAGGAAACAAAATCTCAGCTGGTATTGGCCAATGTTGCAAGAACATGCTATTTTTCCCCACTCATAACTTCAAAAGACAAACAACATTTATGGAATACACTGCATACCTTTCATTTATAATGACTTTTGGCACTGTTTCAACAAGTTTTTTATGAATTCATTAATTTTATGCAGTTATTTAATGTTTGCAGCTTATTTTCAAGTATAATGTTCCAAGTTGCAACTTGGGTATCATCTGCTTTGTTACCTTCTATGTCCTAAGTGACAACATGGTACAAAACTGTGATTCTTTTATTGTAGTAGTCAAATTACTAAGTGCTAATATCTAATACGACTAGTCCAAAATACAAGACAGAAGACATGTACAACAAGCAAGAAAAATACATAGGAACCAGGAAAGGGATGCACCAGAAAAAGTGAGAAATAAGAACCAAGGAAATGAGCAAATTTGCAAGGGTTTAGGCAACAAGAAAAGGGACTATGTGAACCGAAAAGCACAAAAGAAGCAGAATGACACCGACTCCAACTTTAATCTATTGGAAGATGCTCCAATTCATGATCATTATATGATTTAAGTATAAACCAAAATGAATGACCTACCCAAGAGTCTTGAGCAAACCAAAGTTAGAACCATTAAAAATGGGGTTTCAAGATGCATAATAGGATGACAACATGATATGAACCTATACAATATTTTATAAATCACCAAGATCCATTATAACATAAATAGACTGTTGGGAAAACATGCAGCCAATAGCAGGCAGTTTCTGCAGTAGTTTTAATTAGATGCAATAACAAATTTATGATATCCTCTTATCCGCTATGGGGAGAGATCAGTGAACTGTTCTGTTTTAGCAATATATACATATATGAACCAATATGGGAGATGGATGACATTATACAAATCCAGCAAACATGGGGTTTACTTTGGATCCTGAAAATGGTTGGCATGTATCATATGATGCCAAAATGTGTAAAATGATGTTCTAAATCACATAAAGCCGATTTCCAAAACTCCAGCCTACCAGCAAACTATTTACTACTACACCAGCAGTCAAACTATGAATAAGATGGTAGAAGTTGAGCAGGTTACTATTATTTAAATTAGCAAAATCAATCAACGAAATGAAAATGTTGGTGAAACAAACATAAACAACACATTACAAAGGAGCAAGGTTGACCTTCAAAATGTTGCCTCTCTTCTTATCAAGAACCAAACCCCTGACCATGTATTTCCAATCAAATGACCATTCAAGCAACTGCAAATGATCAAACATGTCTATATCAACTTACTAACTGGCACTTCAAAATGTGCTACCCATACAACAAAGATTAACAATCAAATTCTGGAAATAAAACTGAACATAAGGGGAGAACAAGTTCAATTGTATAATATGGTAAAACATGGTCAGAGTCATGCTGAAATAGCTAAAACAATGTGACAAATAAAATAGCCCATATCAGCATGCAACCAAGCACTTTTTTGTTTCAACCACATCATCAAAAGGGGGGCTACATCTTAGGAGAAAAAAAAGGATAAAAACTCTGAAGGGTCGTACATATTTTCCAGTGAAGAACCGTTTGGAGCGCTGTCATTTTTTCTCCAAAATGAAAATAAGAACCCCCAAAAGTGAAGGTCTAAACCAATTCTTCAATTATCTGGAGCGTTCCTGTTAGGAGCCAACCATGGAGAGACCACACCCCAAAACCTCTCAGCCAAATCCTTACAGCTGTCTGATTGGAGACTGCAAAAGGCGGCAAGAAAACAAAAACCCAGCCGATGTCTAGGGATTGACATTCATTAAAGGAGGGTGGGATGAGTAAAAGGACACTTTAGGGGTGTATAGCCATCAACATTGGACCCAAATGATGAGTAGCATGACCATCTGAAAGTCTCGTGTGACCCACTTCCCACCATTAGTCTTCTTTTGATAATATGACCATGCACCAGAGAGTCATTTTCTCTTTGCATGGTAATATTGAAACTTTACCATTGCGCCAAGGCTCCACTTCTATGGTAATATTGAAAAATCAGGAAATATTAATGCAAAGTGCAACAGTTCTGGCATTCAGCCAGGATTTGTAATTCGCAGCGGTTAGTCTTGAATTTAACAACCAGAACAAACATATAATGTAAACAGAATGATACACAGGAGAAGCATCCACCTAAGCAACTTGCAGAATAGGAGTTTGGACTCAAATGCTTGGCAGGATGCCAGATTCTAAGGTTATTTAATCACAGTCATTGAACTGAGCTTCATTGTAGCAGCACAATTGGATCTTACTAATTGACAGGAACTTGTACTATAGGTTATTTACATCAGATTAAGAAATTAGGCTAGTCTGCAAAGGAAAAGTTCATTGCAGATACTTGGTAACTGACTTTTCATTTGTACACATGTTTAGCTGTAGATATGGGGCTTCCATATCATCATGCCTATTTTCTTTCCTTTTGCTTTTTCTTGTATTGTCTCTTAGGCACATCAGACTGAACTCCTGACCCCAAGGCTAGATCCTGAAAAAAATCTTAACTGTATTACAAGCTCAATTGCTGAGCTGCCCGAGAAATCAAAAAAGATGTTACCAGCCGAATCACTATTGTGATAAGATCATCCATGACATCAACTATAGGCCGCCAAGATTGATGAAACCCACAACCAGGTTAAAGTCAACATACAAAATGAAGTTTTCTGAAATCATGCCATTGTCATCAAAGTCCTTAGGGTTCAGCTCCACTTGGGGGGAACACCCTAGCAGCCCTTGCCCATTTCCTACTGCATCCAAGCTCTGATGCAGCATGTCACTTATGGAAACACCCTAGAATGAGGAAATGCCTTAGTCTTTGAATTCATGTTATGGATTTGCCTAAAGATTTTACCCAGTTCGCAACTTGACGCAACCCTCCTTTATCCGGGCTTGGGACTGGCTACGAAATCATAAAACCACAAAGACAGAGTTCTCAGAAATCATGTGGACATAATAATTCAAAGGAAATTTAGAGCATTAGCATGCACAACATTGTGAAGCAAATTTAGATAAAATACACATTAGCTGGAAGGCACAACAAATGAAAATATAACAAACCTCAAGGGGGTAACTTAAATTATAGACTAGCTTTCTGATAGTGCCATCATACGCCAAAGATTCAAATGTTTCAGGCATGTATTGTGCTAAGGTATAATCCATATCAAACCCCACTGCAACAATATTCTTCATATTTAATGATCTATTGCAAAAGATCTGTTTCCCCATGGTAATTTTACGGTCCCATGCTGGAGATGACCAAATACAGAAGTCCTCACTGCTGGCATTACAAGTGTGCTGCTGAAACTGCAATGGTTTGCCATCCAATCCAGCTCCATCCATCTTATAACTTGAATACAAGCGATTAAAACCTGAAATCATTATGGAGAAATTAATCGTCGAATACAAGCAATTGACACCTGAAAATCATTGTAAAGATATTATTAGTTACAACTCTACAGAAACTAGGCAAAAGTTATGTCAGAAATAACTTTAATTGCATCTAATGATTATTCAATATCAAAGTCTAAATATTCTAACACATAAAAGAGACTTTTTAACATCACTTCAGTCAACTTCAATGAGTATCACTGAACGGGAAATAAACCTCTACAACAACAAAAGCCAAATGAGACAGATAAAGACTAAAGAAAATAAAAAGAAAAACAATACTACAGATTATAAGCATCAAGTCCTAGATGAATCCTCTATGTAATCTGACTGTTCCAATATTCAGCCAAATTAAGAAATATAGGCCAATTGAACATGATCCAGTGCAAGAAATCTCTCTCTCTCTTACACACAACAACGTGTCTCTTCCTTCAAACATTTAAAATTTTTATTTTTATCTATATGGAAATATTAAATACAAAAGTTACCATTCTACTTAGAACTCTACAAAATCCTCCTTCAACATCTTAACTCCCCACCATCTCTCTCTCTCCTCCTTAAATCTCTCTAAACATTACTTTCCAAATATTTTTTCTCTCTCTCTCACTAAATGTTTCTATCTCCCGAAACACATCCGTGTCTCTCCTATGCCATTTTCAATCTCCTTATTATATTTCTTTCTTTTTCTTTAAGACTAATTCCGGACCTTTTCTAGATGCAGCTTTACAAAGCAGAAGACAAGAACATGATGAAGGTCAGTTACTCTTCCTCTCTCTAGTATCTTTGAGATCTTTCTTTATTTTTTTCCTCTTTTTGGTGGAAGGACAATCTTTCTTAGTTGTTGTTTCTTTCTAGATATTATGATTTCTATATTTACAATATATATATATAGGGAAATGATATTCCCACCCTCTACTCTCTTTTTTGGGAATTTATAGCTATTTTTACAGTTTTGTAACGTAAAAGTCAATGCTTCACAACTTTAAATTCCCAAAAGACCAGTTGGAGGCAGAAGCAATATCAATGCAAGGCGTGAGAACACAATATGGGTATTAGTAGATATTTATAATTCAAAATTGTCCAACAATCTCCTTACTTCATAAAAATCTCTGTACTTCCTACAAAGAATAGCAACACCAACAAAAAAACTCAAATAACAAACGTCCAATGGTTTAAACCATTACTTATTCTATAGGTTACTATAAGTATAGACTTATAGGAATCTTTCAAATATTATGACTTCTATAATCACAAGATATCACCATCAAGACCTTATCCCAATTTGGGGTCGGCCACATGAATCTTATTCCTCCATTCCACTCTATTAAGTAACATGGCTTCATTTAGTCCCAATGTTTTTAAATCTTTTCTCACCACCTCTATCCACGTTCTTTTGGGCCTTCTCCTTGCCCTTCTAGAACCTTCTACTTGCATTACTCCTAACCGGTGCCATTTTCGATCTCCTTTGGACATGTCCAAACCATTTAAGTCTAATCTCCCTCACCTTGTTACCTATTGGTACTGCCCTAAGTTTCCTCTAATATTTTCATTCCTAATTCTATGTTTTCTTGTCTTGTCACTCATCCATCTCAACATCCTCATTTCCACGACTCTCATCCTATGAACATGATGTTCCTTAACTGCCCAACACTCTAATCTATAGAGCATGGCCAACCTTATGACCATCCTATAAAATTTTCCTTTTAGTTTGAGTAGCATCCACCGATCACACAAAGTTCCAGACGCACATCTCCATTTGTTCCAACCCGCTTGGATTCTCTGGGTAGCCTCCCTCTCAATCTCTCCACTCTCATGAATCATTGATCCTAAGTACCAAAAGTGGTCTTTTACGAAGACTTCTGGGTTATCAATCTTAACTGGTGTTCCACTCCTGCTCTTCTCCTTGCTAAAATTGCATTCAATATATTCTGTCTTAAATCAGCTGATTCTAAAGCCTTTAGATTTTAATGCTTCTCTCCATAACTCTAGCTTTGTGTATACGCCCTCCCTTGTCTCACCAAGTAAGACTATATTATCTACAAACAATATGCAATATAGAATCTCCTCGTGCAGATGTTTTGTTAACTCATCCATAACTAACATGAAAAGGTATGGGCTCAATGCCGATCCTTGGTGCAATCCTACAGTGATAGGAAAATCGCCAGTCTTACCACTGGTGGTTTAACATTTGTTACCGCTCCCTCATACATATCTTTAATTATATCTATATACCCCCGTGAAACCCCTTTCTCGCCCAACAGCCTCCATGTTAACTCTTTACAGACTTTATCATAAGCTTTCTCTAAGTCGATAAAGAACATGTGGAGGTCTTTCCTCCTCTCTCTATATTTCTCTACAATTGTCATAGTAGGAAAATAGCTTCCATAGTAGACCTCCCAAGCATGAAACCAAACTAGTTCTCCCATACACTTGTCTCATGCCGTAGCCTCTTCTTAATCACTCTTTTAAAAAGTTTCATAGTGTGGCTCATATGTTTAATCCCTCAATAATTAGTGCAACTCTATATGTCTCCTTCGCTCTTATAAATTGGTACAATAGAGCTTTTCCTCCATTCATCAAGCATTTTCTTTGATATTATAATCTTGTTAAACAACTTGGTCAACCAAACTACCCCAATATCTCCCATATGCTTCCAAACCTCTTTTGGTAAACCATTTGGCCCCATGGCCTTTCCTAATTTCATCTTTTTCCAGGCCTCTTTCACTTCAGGTATTCTAATCCTACGTTCATATCTATAATGTCCAATGTTATTTAAGTTTATAGTATTTTCAATCCCTATATTCTCAGAGCCATTGTCACTTAACAATTTTTTAAAGTAAGTTTCCCACCTTTGTTTAATCTCATCATCTTTGACTAGTAACCTTTGATCATCACTTGTAATGCACCTAAGATGATCTAAGTCCTTAACCTTCTGTTCTCTTATTTTTGCAAGTTTAAACACATCTATCTCACCTTTTCTTGTTCCTAGTCTATTATATAGGTCATCATATGCCTTAAGTTTAGCCTCAATTACTATTCTCTTAGAAACCTTTTTAGTATTCTTATATTGTTCATAGTTTTCATTATTTCTAGTCTTCTGCCATGCTTTAAAACACATTTGTTTTTCTTTAATAACTTTTTGCACTATTTCACTCTACCATCATGTTTCCTTTACTAATTGCCTTTTACCTTTCAATACTCTTAAGACATCTTTTGCCACTTTCTTAATGGACTCAACCATATAAATCTACACGGTGTTTACTTCTGTTTCATAGTTCCAATTTCCTTCTACCATCAACTTATTTGTGAATGAGGTTATTTTCTCTCCTTTTAAGTTCCACCACTTAATTTTTGGATACCTATTAAGTTCATTTCCTTTTTTCCATCTTTTAATATAGATATCCATAACCATTGACCCATATTGTGAGGTTAAACTCTCACCAAGTATCACCTTACAATCCTTACACATTGATCTTTCAGTATTCCTAAGTAGATAAAAGTCCATTTGGCTTTTATGAAGTCCACTTTTAAAGGATATTAAGTGTTCATCCCTCTTCTTAAAGAGTGTATTTGCAATGGCTAAGTCATATGACAAAGCAAAATCAAGGATAGTTTCCCCCATCTCATTTCGTTCTCCTATACCATACCCTCCATATATCCTATCATATCCTTCCTTTTCTTTTCCTACATGACCATTTAAGTCTGCTCCTATAAATATCCCCTTAGTGTTGGGAATTTCTTGCATGATTCCCTCTATATCTTCCCAAAATTATCTCTTAATTATATCTTCTAACCCTACTTGTGGTGCATATGCACTTATAACATTTATGATCTACTCTCTTAGAACAAGTTTTATTATTATAATTATATCATTAATTCTTTTAACGTCCACAACTTTATCCTTTAATTCTTTATCCACTATTATTCCTATGTCATTTTTGTTATTATCCTTTCCTACGTACCAGAATTTATACCCATTAATTTTCAATTTTCACTTGGTTTCTTGGATACAAGCGATGTTGACTCTCCTATGTTTCATTGTGTCTACTAGCTCCAAACTCTTATATGTCAATATGCCTATATTCCATGTGGCAATACGAATTTTATGCTCTTGAGATATCCTATTTACCCACGTACTTCTCGACCTCCATGGCATGAACCCACATCCACTTTTCACTGCACTTGGGTTCTAATGCAGCACGTCACTTCCGATGGGACGCTCTAGCAGCCCTTGCCCATTTTCTATTACACCCGGGATCCAATATAGTGCGTCGCTTTTGAGGAAACGCCCTAGCAACCTTTGCCCATTTTGCACCGCACCGAGGATCCGATGCATAGCTTCACTTATGGGGAATGCCGTAGCTTGAGAGAATGTCAGTTTTCGATTCTCTATAATCACAAGATATATGTGATTTAATTTTAAGCACATTCTTATTGTTCATTGAAACCGCAAACCACTCAATGGTTAAGGTCTTAGATAATTCCATAGTTGAAAAGGGCTTTTTTAGCAACAATTGAGCTCCAAACCATAGTCAAAAAGTTTGAATTCATGAATAAATTGCCAAGGTAAAATATTTTAAGAAATGGGCAACCGCTCATGAAAATTTTGAAGAATAAAATCATCAAAAGACATTTTTCATATGTGAATTTAAGATTTTAATTTTAATTTTTAACTAGATTTGCAACTACTACTCAAGAAATTTGCAAATTGTTTGTGGAAACTGAGTTCTATTTAGGAATGGTAATGGAGCAGAGAGAGGCATGTTTTCACCTGCTCCATCCCGCTTGGTCTACCACAGATCACTGACATCCCTACTCCACTACTGGGGCAAGGGGGGTGCGGAGCAGCTGGGCGAAAATGATGAAAGAAAGAGCCTCTTCCTTTGTCCCTCAACCCTCGAATAGAAAGAAAGAAATAGGGTTTTGTAAACCCTTTTATACGTCTGACACTGAATTGTCAACAATGCCTCATGTTTCAAATAAAAATTTAATAACATATGGGAATTTCGGGTATACAAGATACCTATATGTAATCATATTATAGAGTGTGGATGGCGGCTTCATCTGCAGGTTTTCCTTGTCGCTCCACAGCCACTCTGGATCCACCTCGGATCGCACTCTTCTACTCCACTACAGGTGCGGATCAGGGCAAAACTCTAGTTTGACCCTCCCCATTGCTGTGAATTTGAAAATGTAAGAACAGATTGAATAGTTCAATGAAAAGTCAAGTCATTGAAAAAGTTGGGACATTTTCAAAAAAAATCCAATTATTCAAAGAATTTTGTAACTATGCTCCGAACTCTTATCATAATCATCACTACTAAAAGGAAATCTATGGCCACTTATATTATAACCAAATCCTAGTAGGAGACAATAAGTGGATTTCAGAAACAACAGCAAAGAAACAGAAAAGAAATAACAAAAAGTAGAGCAAGACATTCACAACAACACACATAAATAAATAACCTTGAAAATCAAGGGAGAATTTTACCTCCCTTGATACATTGTGTCCCAGTCTTGTTGCGGGGTCCAGGGAAGGGATGAACAACAAAGGGTCTTCAGTACGCAGCCTTACCTTGCATTTTTTGTAAGAGGCTGTTTTCATGCCTTGAACTAGTGACCTACAGGTCATCCGGTGACAACTGAACCGTTGCGCCAACCTCTTTATGAATGACTAGCCTAAGCAGTCTTGGTGCAGCATATCACATCATCAATAATCCATTCTTGACCACCCTTTCCCCGATAGCATTAAACAATTAATGATACTGGCCTCGATACAAAGGGCTAGCATAAATAAACTTCATAAAGCATGTGAAATACGACGCCTCCATGCTAAACATACTCTCAAAATCTATCCATCCATTCTTTCTAAATCTAACTGCTTTGTGAAATTTGTCACAGCACAAGTATATAGAATTATAGATCACTGTACATTGAACAACCTTTCTATACTAGAACTTACACTCTAACCCACAGTGTATTTATGGTACATGATATTACGTGAAATGGCAGTACATTCCTTCAAAAGATCTCCAAAATCAGTAATCAAACAGCACCTTACTCGTCTTCAGGTTTTTTGCACCAAGACTATCATCCATTGACAAGTAAGCATAGAGAACTTTTCATTTGCAGGACTGACCTGTCCATTATATCTGGCATCTAGTAGCAGGGCAAGGCAACTGGTATAACAGCAGTTTAAATATGTATACAAGAGGTAGAACAGCTGGCCTTTTGATCTATGCTTACGGAAATTTCATTGAGAACCAAATGCAAACGTGTCAAGGGTGAGAATTCAATCCACATCAACAAAGTTAATTTCAGATAAGTAGAAAAACAGGCTTTTTGATCTATGCTTGAGAAAATTTCATTGAGATCAAATGCAAACACTTTGAAGGTGAGGATCTAATCCACATTGACAAAGTTGACTTCATTACAACAATGTAAAATCACAATTGAGTCAGTCAAGCGGCTATTTTAATACAAATCAAAACAATCCCTTGAAAGACAATATTGTGTATCTTCTACTAGAAGTGCATGTGAGACTGGATTCCTTAAAAGTTACATCAGGCTTGCCAGTACATTATAAGAGGTAACTAGTTGTAGGAAACCAAGTGGAATGAGCTATGAGATCCTGCATTTGTCAACTTGTTAAGTTCTGGCAAAATCCTGGAGTATGTTCAAGTATGCTTTCCTTGATAATACACATGAGACAGGGCCAACAAAGTGACAATATCAAGAGAAAATGGTAAAAGCTGCATAGAGAGCATAATATATGCTCTGGAAGATGACCCATATCCGAAGTTTATATAGTCAGAATAGAACATCCACGGGGTTAAGAAACCCAAGTAGGTTCAAATGCATGAACCTGTGCTGGCTAAGAACAACCAGAATGAGTGCAAAAATATCATATTATGTATAGAAACTCAAGAAGGCAGTTCCAGGACTATTCCAGTAATGCAGCTCTAGTAGCTAGATCACACTATTGTTAGGGAACCTTCCTTAATAATTTAAGAAACACCGAAAATTGACTGTTTTGTTACTTCTCTCTATAGTGCTAAAATCATTGTTTTACAGTCATCTCCCCAAAAGAAAAGGAAATGCCTGTTGATGGGGACAAGAAACTGTATAGCATAGACGATGAATCACTCACTCACACCTTTGTCACAAGCATTCCGCTTTTACCAAGTCACTTTTCCTACAGAAGAACATCTTAGTAAGCTTACCTTCAAGACCCTACCTCTTGAGATTCTTTTCTGACTCAGATTCCTCCACCAAGAGTAGTACCGAAAATTCAGTTCTCCTCCCCAAACAAGCGACTCATTTTCTGCCATTTCAAGCTACATAAAATCAGTAGCAGAAACCAAAAGGCGAGAATAAAAGAAAAAAATACCAAACAGACGCCACTAGAAGTCCTATAAACAATATACTGTTACTAGGCACCAAATCAATCTAAAGCAGCAAATTCCGGGAATGATCAGAATTCAACAAGAAAAGCACGGTGAGACAACGGATGATCTCAAATGAGTTCACCAAATCTCCACCGTTTTCCCTAGTAAGATCTTTCATCTAAACGCTTAAACCTAAAATATTAAGGTGAGAAGAAAGGCAGTAGAATTGCAATATTTTGGCAAGTCAGAATGAATTTGATGTTGGTGAAGTACAATACAAGCAAAGCATAGGTTAGAAACCTCGATTGGCGCCCCTGCTGCTGCTTCTTCCGGATGCAAAGAGAGTGGTGGGCGAAGGCAACCTAAGCGAGGAAGTGGAAGGCGAAAAGAGTTCCCGGGTGGAGAGAAGTGACTTGCAGAAGGCGAAAGGCCTCTTGGGAATCCGCATCTTAGCTTCAATAGGCATATCGGGGCGCTGAGTTGGAATGGAGAATAAAGGTAATCGGGTACTGGCAGCCTCGTTGTTGATGTTGCTGCTGATACTGTGGTTGCACTTGCAGGCAACATTCATGGAGTATTTGTATGTTTGGGGAATCAGTATTAAAGAAGAGATGCTCTGAACTCAAATTCGACGGGGTCCATGCTGTTGCAAATTGGCCATTGAGGGAACTTCGTTTTCAGTAAGCCAGTTGCAGAGAGAGAGAGAGGAGTGTGATTCAAGACAGGAGGTTAAGGTTCAGATAAGGCGACACGTGGGCAGGAAATGGAGAGAGAAGGTTGTGGGCTGCTGCTGCTGGCTGGCTTGCGCTTTCCGTTCCTTTCAGGCCTATTCTATTTTGGGCCTGCCTGCCTGTCTCGTGACTTCAACGATTCTCTCTTTCGCAACGCAGAAAATGGGCGGTTGAAGAAGAGAATAGGCGGGAAGGAGAACGGCAGCGATTCAGCCATCGGATATTTGTAGGTCGTGCTTCTATGGTTCAAAACCGATGGAGTCATGATAAGTGTATGCACGCAAAAGAGTTTACCCGTTGTTCTAGCTTCTTCCTTTTTTATGTATCTTTCCTATATTTAAAGCGTTTACCTTGTTTAGATTTCCATTCGCGGCTTATTTTTGTCCACATGTTCATTTGAAAATTCTAGCTACTTGTTTTTTTTTTTTACTTTTAAAGATAACTATTTCTAATTTTATATTATTTATAAAATATTTACTCAAACGATCCAACCAAAGCGGGTTTTTGTGTGTCGGTAATCTAAGAGTTGTATAAATTACATCCTTCGAGTATATGGCCTAGAATCAAGCAAAACTGAGTCCTTTTAAGCGTCTATATTTAACAAGACTCAAAATCATGGCCGTTTATTTTTATTAACTTTTGAAAAATAATAGTCTTACCCCTTGCATTCATCGTTCTTCACCCCTATCTTAGATGCACATCGAAATTGCCCATCATATGGGCCACATCTTAGATATACTATCCACTATACATTCTTCACTTTACCAATCTGGACACTAGTATGGCTCGTAAAGCCTAGAATTAAATAGAGAAGCCTTAACCAACTTTCAATATACCGTCATGCAGTAAAGTAGACTTTCCATGCGGTGCAAAGGTCAAAGGGTGACCACGTCGAATTATCGCCCATCTTAACTAGATATGCATGTACTTGATTTTGTAGCCAAACACAGATAGTTTCTAGCAAATTTAGTTTTTGCTCTAACCATGATTCATGAAATAGTTTGCGTTTACTATAAGAAGTTTGCACTGAATATAAAAAGGAAAAATCATTCCAAAAACCTTATAGTATTTTACTTTTTCATTTCCACCCTGAATTCTAATTCAATGGAATTGTACCCCAATTTAACACTTAGATCAAATACACCATAAATAGAAACAGTAAGTGATGCCGTTGATATTTTTGCCATCTCCCTTGGTGAAATTGTATGCTTGCTGGACCACTATGAAATATGGATATTGATCATCGTCTATTTGAGGAAATCAGACTTTCTTTTCACTCTATATGGAGATTATATAGAATGAACAAGAGCCTTGACACAATAGTAGAGTTGTCGTGACATGACCTTGAGGCCATATGTTCAAGGTGTGGAAACAGCCTCTTGCATAAATGTAAGATAAGGCTGCTTATTATAGATACTTTGTATTCCGGCCCTTCTCCTAAACCCGCATATATGGGAGCTTTGTGCACCGGGCTGCCTTTTTTATTGGATATTATATAAAATATTTTGGCCTGTAAAGTTATACCATATATTATTCTAGAAAGTTAGGCATTCCGACAACTATTTACAGACTACAACTTTCATATCACTAGTTAACGACATTTTCATTGTATTTGGTTATGGACCTGTGAAAAGTTCAAAGGCTTTAAAGTGATTTAGAGTTGACTTTGCATAAACTTCATTTTGCAATTTGCTAGCTAAAGGTTGGAGTCTATGGAAACTTCATTTTTTATTTACACAAGCAAGTAGAAAAGTGTTATTGAAGGTTGGAGCATGTGAATTGTAGGCATATTTGAAATCTAGTAAGTATCATGGGGAATTATCCAACACATTTTTTATATATCAATTCTATGACAAAATAATCTTTTACTTCCACCTTGAGTTGCTGTTTGGAGGCCCTCTTTTCATATCTATGATTGAATATGTGATGAAGAGTGCAGTGGTCTCTTAATGATGGTGAAGTTTTAGGGTTTTGGCAGTTGCCTTAAAAAATGTTGGGGTTTCTCTCCATTGTTCAAATAGCAAATGACTCCTAAATGTCATTCAATGCTAGGTAATAAACAGGGAACCACATAATGTAGATCAACGACTAAGTCAGAGGTCAACTACCACATCTATATCGGACTTGGTAAAAATATAACCAACGTCATTTATCATTTCTACATAGGGTGTAATTGATCTAAATCATTAAATTGGGGTGTAATTTCAACGAATTAGAATTTAGGGGGGTAATGTAGAAAACAAATTATACATAATTTATTCAATACAAATATTTAGAGAATTCTTCATCTTTATGTCCTTAATAGAAAGGTTTCTTGGGTGATGCCATTCTCAACCTGCACTACCGAAACAAGAACTTGTAACTAGAAGGCAAAGTGGTCCATTCATAGGATGTCTACATATTAGACGAAAATGGGACTCTCATTGTATCATCAGATTCTTTTCACCTACAAGGTTGCTTAAATCATGTTTTCAAAATTATAAAAGCAAAAGAGAATATTTGCAAAACATGTTGATAGCATATTTTTCTCTATATATTATTGTGGGATAGATTCTCTAGCAAAGCACATTTTGTATTCTTAAACTTGATTTTATCCAATGGTGCACTTTAGAGTCTTCAAGGGTTCCCATAAAAAAGGAAGAATGTGATGTAAGCTCGTTGTAGAGTGCTTTTGAGAATTTCTTGCTCTTTCTATTTTAATTATCAAGGAAAAATTTTCTAGGAGATTATCATTGGACTTGCAGCAATGAATGAAAAGGAAAAGATAAAATAACGAGGAGGAAGATGATTACTTTGAGGGGATCAAACCTCCTTTTAGGTTTAGTTCAAGAAGAAATTTAATCTCCTAGCCAAGCCAAATGTATTTTTTTCATTTGATTTTTAAGGAAATTTAAACCATGATATATAAAACGTAGAATTTATAATTACAATCTCAATGCAAAATGAAAACCTATCTCAGAAAGGCTTAAGTAAATAGCATCACTTACTCATGAGCAAACATAAATGTAAAGGCTTTTAAAGGCTAGGCTCACATCTAACAACTTTTGCAAAAAACACTACATTGATAAGTCATAACCAAGCAAATGCCTTCTAACGTGGTGGCTAACTAGTAGCAGGCCACAGGTTCAAGGTTCTCATGGATGTGTATGTTTTGCATTAAAAGAATGAAAAATGCATACATCATTTTAGTAATTGTTCCCTAATAGTTCATTTGACATTCCACGCCCTCTTGAATTGAACCTTATCCTCAAGGTACATGCTTAGATCTTTTCATTCAATTATGCACCCAGTTTAGATTGTAACGGGGCCCACCTTTGTATTTTTCCGGGGATCTAATCAAACAAACTTTTCAGGCATGGCAAGCTCTACCTACAAAAGGAAAGTTTACCAAACTCTAGCCCTAGCTAAAAACAACTGGGCCATGGCGAGCCTTACTTGAAAGATTGAGAGTATGCTAAAACTCTAGGAAAAGGGACAAGTTCTCTCTCGGGCACGAGGAGTTCTACCCTTGAGAGAGACTTAGCACAGGAACTAAGAAGGGAGGAGGATCATCCTTCTTTTAGAAACTCAAATGAAAACTTCTAAAAACTCCTCTTTATGTTTCAACATCTATTGGGCAAGTGTATTCATACGAGTAAAGGAGTAGGGAGTTACGGAAAGTGGGAGAGAGGGAAAGGTAGAACGTAGGGGAGAAATATTTAAGTGGACAGTCGTGATTGGTTGGGAACTTAGGAAAAGAAATAAGAAGTACAAAGCACGGGGAGCGAGAGATGGGATATGAGAGAGAGTTTGTGAACGGACAGGAAAGTAGGAGGGAGTGAAAGATAGATTTAGAAATGTCGGAGTGAGCGTATGTTGGGGAGAGTCATGAGAGAGTGGGGCAGCTAGGAGAGAGAGAGAGTCCTAGCGAGATTGGAAAAGCCAAAAGAGGAAAGAGCGATCAAGAGAGTGGGAAAACGTGGAGTTTGGAGAGATGGAAAGCAAGAAAGATGGAGAGAGAGGGGCTTGGAATAGGGGAAGAAAAAAAGAAAAATGAAGAGAGAGAAAGAGAAGAGAAATTGAGGGAAAAGAGAGATAATCTTGTGGTGCTAGGCATCTCTCTCTCACTTAATCCCTTTTTGCCCCGATTTTTAGGAAAAAATCAAAACCATAGAATCGTGGGAATGAGATTAAGAAGTGGGGAAAGAGAGAAGTTGATTTTCTGCTACACCGAGGTTGGGACCACCTTGTTGTTGCACTAAACATGGAGAGGAGTCCAAAAACGTGGAAGAAAGAGAAAGAAAGAAAAGAAGAGAGAGAAAGAGATAGGCATGTGCCTGGTTTCTTGCTACACCAATGTCCCCACTTGGTGTTGTGCTAAATTCAAGAAACAAGTTTAAAATGATGTAGATTTTGGTGAAAGAATATGACAAAAGAAGAGAGAAAGAGATGGACGTAGAGCTAGTTCCTTGCTACAATAATGTCCCCACTTTGGAGTTGCACTATCACTAAAAACTAAGAAACAAGTTTAAAAAATCATGGATTAGGATTCAAGAAGACAAGAAAACAAGAGGGAGAGAGTAAGGAGAGAGAAAGAGATGGACTTACTGTCACAGCCCCGTCGGGCCCCCAGCATAGATATTGTCCCGTGCGCACGCGCACGGGTTTTGGTCCTTCCCCCGCGTCCAGGGGAAAACGCGTCTATGCTGTGAAGGGAGAACACCCCCTTATAACCCAGGCCCATCACCCCCCCTAGCCAATGTGGGACTAACTCTCCTGCGTCCCGCCCTCAGACCATCTTGGGTCCCCTCACAAGGCCAACCCTCAGGCCATCTTGGTGCGGTAGCCATCTCCCGCCTACGGGACACACGCCCCCGTGTGTCACCACACGAGCGACGGTGCGGCTAGCCACCCACCCTCGGGGTCGGGGTTTGGCTCTGATACCATTTGTCACAACCCCGTCGGGCCCACAACAAGAATATTGTCTCGTGCGCACGCGCACAGGTTTTGGTTCTCCCCCGCGTCCAGGGGAAAAGGCCTTCTTGTTGTGAAGGAAGAGAACCCCCCTTATAACCCACAGACCATCACCCCCCTAGCCGATGTGGGACTAACTCTCCTGCGTCCCGCCCTCGACCATCTGGTCCCCTCACAAGGCCAACCCTCAGGCCATCTTGGCACGGTAGCCATCTCCCGCCTACGGGACACACGCCCCCGTGTGTCACCACACGAGCGACGGTGCGGCTTAGCCATCCACCCCTCGGGGCTCGGTTTGGCTCGATACCATTCTGTCACAGCTCGGGCCCCAGCATAGATATTGTCCCGTGCGCACGCGCACGATTGCTTTAGTCCTTCCCCGCGTCCAGGGAAAACGCGTCTGCTTTGGCCGTGAAGGGAGAACACCCCTTATAACCTGTGCCCATCACCCCCTAGCCGATGTGGGACTAATCCTCCTGCGTCCCGCCCTCAGACCATCTTGGGTCCCCTCACAAGGCCAACCCTCAGGCCATCTTGGTGCGGTAGCCATCTCCCGCCTACGGGACACACGCCCCCGTGTGTCACCACACGAGCGACGGTGCGGCTAGCCACCCACCCTCGGGGTCGGGGTTTGGCTCTGATACCATTTGTCACAACCCCGTCGGGCCCACAACAAGAATATTGTCTCGTGCGCACGCGCACGTGTTTTGGTTCTCCCCGCGTCCGTGGGAAAAGGCCTTGTTGTGAAGGAAGAGAACCCCCCTTATAACCCACAGACCATCACCCCCCTAGCCGATGTGGGACTAACTCTCCTGCGTCCCGCCCTCAGACCATCTTGGGTCCCCTCACAAGGCCAAGCCTCAGGCCATTCTCGCACGGTAGCCATCTCCGCCTACGGGACACACGCCCCGTGTGTCACCACACGAGCGACGGTGCGGCTTAGCCATCCACCCTGGGGTCGGGTTTGGCTCGATACCATTCTGTCACAGCTCTGCCGGCCCCAGATAGATATTGTCCGTGCGCACGCGCACGGGTTTTGTCCTTCCCCGCGTCCAGGGGGAAAACGCGTCTATGCTGCGTGAAGGAGAACACCCTTATAACCCGGTGCCCATCACCCCCTAGCCGATGTGGGACTAACTCTCCTGCGTCCCGCCCTCGGACCATCTTGGGTCCCCTCACAAGGCCAACCCTCGTGCCATCTTGGTGCGGCAGAGCCATCTCCTCGCCTACGGGACACACGCCCCGTGTGTCACCACACGAGCGACGGCAGTGCCAGCCACCCACCCTGGCCTGGCTCGGGGTTTGGCTCGATACCATTCCCGTCACAGCCTCGTCGGGCCCCCAGCATAGATATTGTCCCGTGCGCACGCGCACGGGTTTGCAGTCCTTCCCGCGTCCCGTGGAAAACACGTCTATCTTGTGAAGGAGAACACCCCTTATAACCTGTGCCCATCACCCCCCCTAGCCGATGTGGGACTAACTCTCCTGCGTCCCGCCCTCAGACCATCTTGGGTCCCCTCACAAGGCCAACCCTCAGGCCATCTTGGTGCGGTAAGACACGCGGGGACGCGTGTCCCCTAAGGGGGAGAGGTTGTAAAGCCTTGGCTGATGAGGGCGGGCCAAGAGGGGCAGTGCTTCTAGGCAAGGTGAAAGACTGAGAGTTAGTCCCACATCGCTAGGGGGAAAGTTACTGGGCTCTTGATAAGAGTGATGAGGACTTTCCTTGCAACGAGGCCTCCTGATGGGTGAAGCCCAAGAGGGGTGAGGGACCTAAGGGAACAAAACCTTGAGGGGTGAAGCCCGGAGTGGCAAGGGACCCAAAGAGGACAATATCTATGCTGGGGGCCCGACGGGGCTGTGACAGAATGGTATTCAGAGCCAGACCTCGACCCGGTGTGGGTGGCTAGCCGCACGTGGGTGCTCGTGTGTGGTAAGACACGCGGGGACGCGTGTCCCCTAAGGGGGAGAGGTTGTGAAGCCTTGGCCGATGAGGGCGGGCCAAGAGGGCTTTGTGCTTCTAAGCAAGGTGAAAGACTGAGAGTTAGTCCCACATCGCTAGGGGGAAAGTTACTGGGCTCTTGATAAGAGTGATGAGAACTTCCCTTGCAACGAGGCCTTTTCCCTGGGCAACTGGGGAAGAACAAAACCGCCGTGTGGTGTATGGGCACTCCTACATCGACAATATCGTTGTAGGGTGTGGGCCCTCGAGCTGTGACAAGTGGTATCGAGCCATACCCCGACCCTGTGGGTGGCTAGCCGCACGTGGGCGCCGTGTGTGGTAAGACACGCGGGGACGCGTGTCCCCTAAGGGGGAGAGGTTGTAAAGCCTTGGGCCGATGAGGGCGGGCCAAGAAGGGTGTGCTTCTGGCAAGGTGAAAGACCGAGAGTTGGGCCCCACATCGCTGGGGGGAAAGTTACCGGGCTCTTGATAAGAGTGATGAGGACTTTCCTTGCGCAACGAGGCCTTTTCCTCGGCAACCTGGGAAGAACAAAAGCGTGCGAGTATAGGCTGCACTCCTAAGGCACGGACAATATCGTTGTAGGGTGTGGGCCTCGAGCTGTTACAAGTGGTATCAGAGCCAAACCCCGACCCCGAGGGTGGATGGCTAGCCGCACCGTCGCTCGTGTGGTGACACACGGGGGCGTGTGTCCCGTAGGCGGGAGATGGCTACCGTGCCAAGATGGCCCGAGGGTTGGCCTTGTGAGGGGACCCAAGATGGTACCGAGGGCGGGACGCCAGAGAGTTAGTCCCACATCGGCCGTAGAGGGGTGATGGTGTGGGTTATAAGGGGGTTCTCTCCTTCACAACAAGGAGGCCCTCGGGAAGCTCAGACAAAGCCTGCGGTGTCGCCAAGATGGGTTGAGGGTGCGCAAGATGGGTTGAGGCTTCGGGCCAAGATACTCTGAGCAATAGCCCAAGATACTCTGAGGGGGCCCAGAGGGGACAATATCTTCCGCTGTGTCACTCTGATACACTGATGAGGCCTTTTCCCTTGGACGCGGGGGAGAACCAAAACCCGTGCGCGTGCGCACGGGACAATATCTATGCTGGGGGCCCGACGGGGCTGTGACAGAATGTGGCTACCGTGCCAAGATGGCCCGAGGGTTGGCCTTGTGAGGGGACCCAAGATGGTCTGAGGGCGGGACGCAGGAGAGTTAGTCCCACATCGGCCAGGAGGGGTGATGGTCTGTGGGTTATAAGGGGGGTTCTCTCCCTTCACAACAAGGAGGCCTTTTCCCCTGGACGCGGGGGAGAACCAAAACCCATGCGCGTGCGCACGGGACAATATCGTTGTTGTGGGCCCGACGGGGTTGTGACAAATGGTATCAGAGCCATACCCCGACCCCGAGGGTGGATGGCTAGCCGCACCGTCGCTCGTGTGGTGACACACGGGGGCGTGTGTCCCGTAGGCGGGAGATGGCTACCGTGCCAAGATGGCCCGAGGGTTGGCCTTGTGAGGGGACCCAAGATGGTCTGAGGGCGGGACGCAGGAGAGTTAGTCCCACATCGGCCAGGAGGGGTGATGGTCTGTGGGTTATAAGGGGGGTTCTCTCCCTTCACAACAAGGAGGCCTTTTCCCCTGGACGCGGGGGAGAACCAAAACCCATGCGCGTGCGCACGGGACAATATCGTTGTTGTGGGCCCGACGGGGTTGTGACACTTACGACTGGTTTTTTGCTATACTAAGGTGGGAACCGCCTTGGAGAGATGAGAAAAGAAGAGAGAAAATAGACTTAGAAATTGTAACAACCCCATATTTTTAGTATAAATATATAACTTTGCATGAGCAAAAGCTAGTTAGATTTATTGGTTACAGAGTTGAATGTTAAGACTTTGTTCCTAAGATCAAGTCACCCAAATAGCATAAAATGAAATCAAGATGATCCAAGATTTAAAAAGAAGAGAATTCAAAACAACGGTGAAGATTGAATGATCTATGAGAGACAATCATGAATCATTCCATAAATTTTTTCTATTTCGATTGTATGGTAACTTCCAAATTCAAAGAAACTCGAGAATTAATAATGGGCAATCCTTTTGAATAAATGGTCCAAATTAGTTATGAAAGTGGAATAAACATATAAGACAATAAAAAAAAAATTTATGTTACATGACTTGTTCTCAGGATGACAAAATAGGATTAAACGTCCTATTTCTATGTTGTAAACTTTAGCCTCGATTTTCTAATTTATATAATATATCAAATTCTAATTGTGGATTATCCTTTGATAGTAGGTAGACAGGCTAAAAATCAGAATTAAGTAATTGTAAGTAGAGCATTTAATCCACAATATGATAGAACATTTTTCCTGTCCATAGCAAAAAATGTGTTCTACTACCTTAGGAATGCTGATGACTAAGCGTCAAATTAGGTTTTAAATCCTTTCAAGGATTAAATGTATTGTTTATAGCCCTCCTTAGTACCTCTTATTAAGCATGACAAACAGATCTGCAATCATTGAATTAATCCCACACTCGATTAGTTTTTAGCAGAAGAAGATTATAGGACTACTAGTGCAGAAAACCTATAGGAAGACCCACTAGTCTTGGGCATGTTTAATGACCTTCCTTATCTTTGTTAGAGATGAAAATTTCTAGATAATTTTTTCACATAGTAATACAAATATTTCTAAATTTATTTGACAACTGGATGTCTAGAGGTCATTCAAATCCAGTCGAAAGACTAAGTACATATAGGACTACTAGTGGAGAAAACCTACAGGCACACCCCACTGGTGTTGGCCATGTTTAATGACCTTCCTGACATGTGATGAACATGAAAATTCAAATCCAGTCGAAAGATTGAGTGCATGCAACACTGCTAGTGCAAAAAACCTTCAAGCATTCTCACTAGTATTGGCTGTGTTTAATGACCTTCCTAACCTCTGTTGGATATGAAAATTTGTAGATAAATTTTTTACACAGTAATATAAACTTCATAAATTTTATTTGGAAATTGGGTGTCTTGAAGTCTTTCAAATCCAATCAAAAGACTGAGTATATGTAGGACTGCAGGTGCAAAAAACCTGCAGGCACACTCAATGGTGTTGGACATGTTTAATGACCTTCCTGCCCTCTGTTGGATCTGAAAATTTCTAAAAAACTTGGTGAAATAATAATAAAATTTTTAATAAATTTATTTGGTAGTTGGATGTCTAGAATCCATTTTAATTCAGTTGAAAGAATGAGTTCATTTACGACTATTAACACAGAAAACCTGCAAGCACGCCTATTGGTGTTAGGTGTATTTTACAACCTTCTTAACCTCCATTAAACCTAAAAATTTACAAAAAACATGGGAATATAGTAATACAAATAACCATAAACTTATTTAGCAATTGAATGTCTGTAAGTCATATAAATCTAATTGAAATAATGAGTTCATGGCAAACTATTGAAGCAAAAAACCTACGGGTGCACCAACCACAGATGAGAGTGTAGACCATCCTTCTAATATCTAATGTATTTGGAAATAAGTAAAGAACCTAGTCCCATAATGTTTTAAGTGTATATTAGCTTATTTAAAAGTTAAATGACAGGTAGTCATATAAAATCTGTGGGAAATATTTGCTTAGACTATGGCTTATGATAGATGATAGTATGAGGTTGAATTTGAATTTATCAATACGTAATTGATTATCTGAAATGACCAACTGTTTGGATTTAGTCAGTGATGCCTTGATGAGCCACTAATTGAATTATGAAATTTGATATTTGACGCCAACACTTTTACGAATTTTGCTATATGATGATGATGTGTGTGTGTGTGCATCTTATTATGAATGCCTTATAATGGAATCTCCATGCCGAGCGCCTTATTCTCTATCAAGTGCATGAGATTTTGGGTTTGCCAAATTTTAAGCTAATGTGTTTCACATATTGAAATGAATAAAAGACTTCGTCGAAAATGGCTTAGTATTAATTTTGTTTTCCATTTCGTGAGAAATCCATTCTACAGAGTGTCTGACAATTTATCTTCTTGCTACATGTATAATGGCTCATATTAAGTGGCATCTAAGGGAGAAATGGGACCCCGTGGTCGCTATGCTATGGGTGGCAGTTGGCCATAGTCATTTCAAATTTTGTTTAAAGATATATGCTTATCCCATGGGATGCTGTTTGGTGAGTGGTTGTATCGTGGGAAGACTCTACTCCTCTAATCCACTCTCCCCATGAGAGTGCGATATAGATTATGCGGTGTCCACGGTTATCTGTAGCTGATTTAGTACTAAACTCAGAGTAGACTGCTTGTATATATAAGTTTGAAAAATAGTTTCCACTATGGTCATCCTCTAGGATTAAGAACAAAATTGCTTCGTGGCTTTAGTGGTTTACTGCTATTTGATATGTTATGTCGTCGTCGTCAAGACCTTATTCCAATTAGGGGTCGGCCACATGAATTTTATTCTTCCATTCCACTCTATTAATATATCATGGCTTCATTTAGTCCCAACATTTTTAAATCTTTTCTCACCACATCTATCCACGTTCTTTTGGGCCTTCCCCTTGCCCTTTTAGAACCTTTTACTTGTATTGCCTCACTTCTTCTAACCGGTGTCATTATTGGTCTCCTTTGAACATGCTCAAACCATCTAAGTCTAGTATTCCTCATCTTGTTACCTATTGGTGCTATCCCTAAATTTCCTCGAATATTTTCATTTCTAATTCTATCCCTTTTTGTCTTACCACTCATTCATGTCAATATTCTTATTTCTATGACGCTGATCCTATGAGTATAATGTTCCTTAACTGCCCAACACTCTGATACATAAAGCATGGCCGCCCTTATGGCCATCCTATAGAATTTTTCTTTTAGTTTGAATGGCACCCGTTGATCACACAAAACTCCAGATGCACGTCTCCATTTGTTATAACCCGCTTGGATTCTCTGGGTAACCTCCCTCTCAATCTCTCCACTCTCATGAATCATTGATCCTAGGTACCGAAAGTTGTCTTTAACGGGGACTTCTTGGTTATCAATCTTGACTGGTGTTCTACTCCTCTCCTTGCTAAAATTACATTACACATATTTTGTGTTAGTTCGGCTAATTTTAAATCCTTCAGATTCTAATGTTTCTCTCCATAACTCTAGCTTTATGTTTACACCATCCCTTGTCTCATCAAGTAAGACTATATCATCTACAAATAGCATGCACCAAGGAATCTCCTCGTACATATGTTTTGTTAACTCATCCATAACCAATGTGAAAAGGTACGGACTCAATGCCAATCCTTAGTACAATCCTATACTGACAGGAAAATCACCAGTCATGCCAGTAGTGATCTTAACATTTGTTACCACTCCCTCATACATATCTTTAATTATATCTATATATCCCTGAAAAACCCCTTTACCCCTCAACACCCTCCATATTAACTCTCTAGGGATTCTATTATAAGCTTTCTCTAAGTCGATAAAGACCATGTTGAAGTCTTTCCTCCTCTCCCTATATTTCTCTACTAATTGTCTTGGTAAGAAAATAGCTTCCATATGTGAAATATGATAATTGATGAGTTTACATATAAATTTGAATATGTGAAATATCATTTGATTGGCTATGTATAGCTCTAAGATTTCAACTTGGGTTTGAATATTTTGATGAAATCAAGGTTAATCAAATGCATTACTCTATACTCTTTTACATACATGTATTTTGCATGTTTTGTCTAGCTTAATAAATTCCTACTGAGTCTTCATAATTACTCTCTCACAACAACATTTCAAGAGAAAGTTCAAAAAAATAACAACCAATGGAAGTTAAAAGTGAGGAGTAAGCATCAGAATTACAAAGTACAAAGACTTTACAACATAGCAATATTTACTTTCAAGGACAATGACATTTAATAATATTGTAATAAATTTTTTAATTTTAATTTTAGCATTAAAATAATTGCATCGTTGTGTTAGTTGCTCTGGGTTATGACTGGTAGGTTTTGGACGTGCTTAAAATTATATATATTTTTATATGTTTGAAGTTTTAAAATTGACACCTAGGAATAGAAGTAGTGATTCTGAAATAGGCTATATTATTGTATACATTTTAAATTAGTTTTCAAAAGAAAAAAATGGGACGTCAAATTTAATTAAAGAATTTTCAAAATATTATTTTCAAAAAACTTGGGTCACAGAAAGAGATGGACTTGTGGCTGGTTTCTTGCTAAACCAAGGTGAGAACCACTTAATATTGCACTAAAAGATAGGAAACAAGTTTAAAAAAACATGGATTAGAGTGAGAGAAGGTGAGAAAAGACGAGAGAGAAAGAAGATGAAAGAGAAGTTGCACTTGTGGCTACTTATGTTGCCATTGTTTTTAGGAATTTTGGGACATTAGAGACATCTTTTTCTCAGTGATTTATACTCATAAGAACCAATGGGCGGCCAGCAAAATTCGAGTATCCAAATGAGCTCATCTCTCTCTTAAACTAAGCAAAGGTAAAGAAATAATACAAAATTTTTCTTGGATGGGGCTTTTATTAAAGAGAAATGAGTGTACTTTAAAGCATGATAGATGATTAGAAATAAGGAAAACTTAAAGTAATATAAGAACGCTAAAAGGTTGCTAAGAGAGTAGTAAGTGAGGCTAACGTAATGCAGATCTCTACAATATATTAGGGTTAAGAGAAGGTGAGAAAGATATGTTCAAACTTGCAAAAATAAGATAACAAAAGAATACAGACATAAATCACGTTAAGTGCATTAATTAAATGCATTAACAAAAGAATATGATACTAGTCAAAGAGGATGAGATCAATTAAAAGTAGAAAAGTTACTTTAAAAAACTACTAAATGATAATGACCTTGAAAATATAGAGATTGAAAGAACCATAGACCCAAATAACGTTGGACGATGTAGATACGATTGTAAAATTAGAATACATGAAATAAAGGGGGCATTGATAAGATGTAATCAGGAAAGGCCCTAAGGTGCAATGATATACCAACAGAAGTTTGAAAATATATGAGAGATACTGGAGTAGTTTTGTTGACAAAGTTGTTTAACAATATTTTAAAATCAAAGAAAATGTCAGATGCATGGAGAAAAAGCTCTATTATACAAATTTATAAGAATTAAGAAGACATACAGAAAGTTTCATGAAGAATTTTCTAAATGTTATGATTTTATAGAAAATAGACGTTACAAGCTTTTTATAGCTTCTTTCTTATCTCAATTTGGAGCTCAAATGACTTCATAATTGATTACTAAAGTTCACAGTCGTTCCTAAGGTCCATATTTGATCTGGGCCCAGTGAAACGAACGGTTGAGATCAATCGGGCAGCACGGGTCTGGTTGGGCGAAGCTGGCTGCTCTCCCATCACCGGGACGCAAGCGAGAATGCATCGCTCGGGACCGCATCGCCCGCAGGGCACGTTCTGTTGCCCTTCCCGAGAACCGGATCTTCTTAGGAAGATCGGACAGTCCATTTTGTACCGTCCAATCTATTCCTCTTCAATCAAGGAGTCAAGACTTAATTAAATTTATTGAAACTTCTACCGTATGGGTTTTGGACCCTTTTGAATTGATTGGATGGCTCCGATTTTCATATGAGCCCTCCATCATACAGTATTGAAAGGTTCTTACCCTTACTTGATTTTAAAAAAAAATTAATGTAAAAAAATTCAGAAAAGTAAAAATTACATTAACTAACATGAAATTAGTATAAGAATAGCTTTCACCTACTTGATTGGAGAAAAAAGTAGATTTTGTAGCCCAATTTAAAGTATTATCCTCTTTATGATAAGATAGCAGATAACCGCTTGTTTTGTGATGTCTCGTTAATTGCACCGTTGGATCTTGAAATTGATTTAGGGGTTTTATAGATATAGTATAGGACAATTTGAATGGTGGGATTTGTGAGATTTGATTTGGAGCAGAGTGCCTAACTGAATTTAGGTCTCTTGTTCCAATATAGAGAGAGGAGAGAGAAAGTGAAAGATGAGAGAGTTTTGGGAATTTGGGAATGAATCTATATCTGGTTTTTTAGGGTAATCAAGATAATTTCTTAGGAAATTTAATGAACATTTTTGAAGGATTTTTTGGGGTGTATTTATAGATGTTTTTTATTTTTTTCATAATTACTTATAATAATTATGTTTCAATTCTTTTGAATATTAAACTAACATTGGATCCTCCACTACCACCTCCTTTTGTGCTAGTAGCTGGTAGTAGTTTGACCACTCATTACATATTTTCTGGCCGTTGGATTCGTTTGTGGGCTCCACGGAGGTGTGAAAGGACCATTTTGCCCTTTTGTAGAGAAAAATCTATTTTATTCTTCCAAGCTAAGAATTGAGTATACTTAGTGGCATTGGAATTGTATTTTTGAGTGCATTCTAAATATTGATGTCCTAGATCTTGGTTATGGGTGAAATTATCCTTTTATCCTTTTATTCATAAAATGAAGAAAATTAGGGATTTTTTAATTTTAACTCCAAATTGAACTTACTTAGTGTCATTTTGATCGGTTTTTTGTGTACATTCATAATTTTTAAGTTTTTATTTCTATAAAAAAAAGAATTTCCAATAACCTAACATTCTAGCTCAATATTTCTAAAAATTCACACTAAATTGATTTTCTCGATCAATTTACAAAAATTGGGTTCTAAATGATTGTAATATAGTCATCAAAATGGGAAGAACATTAGTTGGATAGACATATACATAAACCAAGTAGTACATGAGCCATGGTGTTATGCACGAAGACATTGTGTCAGACTTAGAGGCTATAGGCTATGCTTAGTCAACATGGACTATGGTATAGCTTTAAGCCTATGGCTTAGCCAGAGCCACAGTGGACTCAAGGCATGCTAGTTTACTCTTAGGCAGCACCCTAGCAAGAAGCAGTAAGAATTCACTATGGGTTCGTTTTAGCCGAAGGCATAACCATGACAAGGACCATAAGGGATTGACAAGGGCTTGTTTATGGCAAGAACCATAATTAGCTAGTGCTATCTTTAGCATTATGAAATAAGTAAGAAAACTGCCGTAGTTTTTCACCTTGAGCAGAAACTTGGCTTCAAAGTGATCTCCAAGCAATTTTGGACGTGAAATTTGATGTGAAATGAAGCATGGAAGCCCTTATTTGTAGATTTGGAGGTGACAGTGGTTTCTAAGGCCATCTAATGGTGTTTACTCCCCAAAACAGCAATTGTTGTAACTGATTATTCTATCGTGGGTAAAAGTTCAAGATGCTTTTGTAACCGCTGAGGTGACAGTGGGGTTAAAAGCAACTTTGACGTTGACTTATTCTATTATAAAAGATTGCATAACCATCTAGGCAATAATGAATGTAAATTGGTCTTTATAACTAGAGCAGTTGTATAACTACTCAAAACTATTTGAAGTTAATGGTGAAGTGGAGCACTGGATCATGTTGTCCACAGTAATATGTGGAGTTGGTGGTGGCATAGTGAGCCCAGTGTCAACCCAGGCAGTTTATGTCACTATCGGTTTCAGATGAATTTTTTCCACTGTCAACTAAAAGGGATTTTTATGCCACCATCAATTTGGGAGATGGCTCATGACACCATTGATCTATAGAGATAGCTTATGCCACCGTCGATTGAAGTGTAAGTTTTCTTCCACTGTTGACCTCTAGTGACACCATCTCCTTTTCCAATCAAACCAAGGGAAACCGAAAGAAGAACAAAAAAAAAAAAAAAACCCCACATCACATGGCATCAATAGGCATTTTTATTAACAAAATCATGACCATTCGGGAAAAGAAGAATTACGTCGAGGACTAGTGGAAAATACTTCCAATTAACTTGAAACTATAATTATCATTTTTTTTTAAAGTGGGAGCTGAAAGAGTTTCTTCAATAGGCATTGCAGCTTTATTGATAAATGGCTGATTACTTTACTTAGGAACTTCTAATGATCTTGAAGAAAACTCTCTTGGAAAAGTTTGCAATGAATATCTATATTTTCTGTTATCTAATAGATCTCCAAATGCTTTTCCATATGCTTCATATGGAATAGATCCAACAATTGAGTCCTGTTATTTAGTGTCTCATATCTATAGAGGCATTGGTGTAATTTTGGGTTTATTAGTCAATAGGCATTTTAAGAATGTTATATAATGAAAGTAAACCCATGTTTTGTAATGCAATGGGTGTGAGGGAGTGGAAAAATAAATGGTGAGAACTTTTGGGTTTTTCCTATGGTGGCATAGTGGAAGAAGATTGGTGGCTAATCTTCAAGGGTCTTTGTAATCACTCATTATTAGTAAATTTCTCTGTGGTTGCTCTCCCTGTGGACGTAGGCAAACTTGCTGAATCACGTATATCTTGTGTCTCTCCTTAAATGTGTATGCTCGTCTTTCTCTATATTATTTTCCTTTGAATCATTTGAGTGCAAACATTCTTCTGTGCCATAAGGTGATCATTTGCTTCCATTATATTTATTGAAGTGGGTTTTATTCCTAACATATGGTATTAGAGCTATAGTGCACGCAAGATGTTTGGTGAAATTCTCAAGTGAGGTTTTAAGACTAAGGTGAGTAAGATGTCAAATATTTCAAGTGCTAAGTTCGAGGTAGAGAAATTTGATGGGAAAGAAAACTTTGGATTACGGCAAAGGAGGGTAAAGGACCTCTTGATACAACAAAGTCATTATAGGGCACTTGATGGTAAATCTCCAAAGCTATTATGAATAAGTGAAGAAGATTGGGAGGATACAAAGCTCAAAGCAACAAGCACAATTAGCTTGTGCTTGGTAGATGAGATTATGTACAATGTTTTTAATGAGGAAACAGCTCCTAGTTTATGGTTGAAACTCGAGAATTTGTATATGACAAAAAGGTCTGACAAATAAGCTCCAGTTGAAGTAAAAATTGTACTTGCTTTGTATGAAGGAAAGTACACTACTTTTGAAGCATTTGAATAAATTTAACAAGATTGTGAGTGATCTATTTAGCATTGAAGTGGAATTGGATGAGGAGGATAAGGTTCTCGTTCTTCTTATGTCACTTTCGCTTCTTATGAGCATTTAAGAATAACTATCCTATATGGAAAAGAAACTCTTAACATGGAGGAGGTTGTATCGACTCTTTTAGCCAATGAGAGATCTCGATCAAAGTACAAAGGTAAGAAAGGTAAATGTCACTTTTGTAAGTTTGAAGGTCACTGCAAAAGGACTGTGAAAAAAGAAAGAAGTGGTTGAAGAAAAAGAAGCTTCAAGAGGGAGAGCAAGCTAGTGACACTCAATTGGAAGAGGAGGTATATGTTCTCACAACCTCAAGTATGGTATCTACACTTGATTGGGTTCTTGATTCCGGTTGTTCTTATCATATGACTCCACATAGGAAGATTTTTGACACTTATAGCTCTTGTGATGGTGAAAGTGTATTAATAAGCAATAGTTCTACATGCAAGTCTATAGGTGTTGGTACAATAAAGATCAAAATGTATAATGAAATGGTGAGAACTTTGACCAATGTGAAGTATGTCCTGGATTTAAGATTGAATTTGATCTCACTAGGGTCCCTATATTCTATTGGGTCTCGCATTAGTGTGGCCAATGGGATCATGAAGGTAAAAAAAGGGGCACTAATTGTGATGAAGGGTAAGAAGAGAAGAAATTTGTACCAATTGATTGGTGAAATAGTTACAAGTGGTGTAGTGGTCACGTCCTCTTCAAGTGATGACATGGATGATATAACCCTATGGCATATGAGGTTGGGCCGCGTGGGTGAAAGAGAGATGTTAGAGTTGCACAAAAGGCGTGTACTCAAGGGGATTAAGCATTGTAAACTAAATGTTTGCAAATATTGTTTGCTAGGTAAGCAGTGCAAGGTGAAATTTAGTCTTTCTAGTCACAGAAGCAAGGGAATCCTAGAGTACATACATGTTGATGTGTGAGGACTGACTTCGGTGACTTCTAAAGGTGGTGCAGGGTGGTTTGTTTCTTTCATTGATGACTTCTCAAGGAAGGATGGGTGTACTTCATGAGGAAAAATCTGAAGTGTTTACCATTTTCCAATTGTAGAAGAAAGAGATGAAGAAGTAAATGGTAAAACATGTTGAGGTTTTGAGGTTCAATAATGGTGGTGAGTTGACGTCTCGAGAGTTCAAAATGTTTTGTGAGGAAGAAGGCATTCTCCGTCTTTACACTACACCTGGAACTACTCGACAAAATGGGACAGCTAAGAGAATGAATAAAAACTTTGTTAGAAAGGGCAAGGTGCATGCCTCTCTTTGTCGCTCTTCCTAAGGAGTCTTGGGCTGGGGTAGTTGATATGGCATGTTATGTTGTTAACATATCTCCCTCAACAGCAATTGATTATTCTCATATGAGGATATTTGGACGCGCAGCTTACGTGCTTGTGCAAGAGGGTCAAAGGTCAAAGTTAGATGCAAAATCCAAGCCTTGCATATTCTTGGGATATGAGAAGGGAGTGAAAGGATACAAATCTTGAGATCCTATATCTAAAAGGAAGATAGTCAGTAGAGATGTAGTCTTTGATGATAGTAGCATGTTTAAAAGAGTTGAAAAGAAATATTAACATGACGAAGTAGAAAAGACTATCAATTGAGGTGGAGACAAAGTTAGAAATAAAGAGACTAGTTGAAGAGTCTCATGAGGAGGTTGTCCAGATACTTTACATGACTTGGCTCATGAAACCACCATGGAGGAGCCCTACTTTATTGCCAAATGAAAAGGAAAGAGGCATGAGCAAGTACCATTGAGATATCGAGATGATATTGTCTCACAAGCTTTGTCAGTTGAATACAATGATCTAGTTACATATTAGGAGGCAACTAGAGCAAAAGATGGCAATAATTGGTTGAATGCCATGATGGAAGAGATGAATTCTCTTGAGAATAATAAGACATGGGATTTAGTCCCACTCCAAAAAGGTAAAAAGGTCATTGGTTGCAAATGGGTCTATAAAAAGAAAGAAGTCTTAAGTGAAGAACCATAAAAGTACAAGGCAAGGTTAGTAGTTTAGGGTTTTGTGCAACAAGAAGGGGTGGATTTTAATAATTTTTTCTCACTTGTTGTAAAAAACACTTCTAAAATGGTTCTTCCTTCTATGGTTGTTATGTATGATATGGAGCTTGAGTAACTTGATGTGAAGACCGCATTTTTACATGGTGAGCTTGAGAGGAGATATTTATGGCTCAACTAGAGGGGTTCACTATGTTTGGTAAGGAAGATTGGGTTTGTAGATTTAAAAAGTTGTTATATGGCCTAAAATCATCTCCTAGACAATGGTAGAGGTGGTTTGATGGCTTTATAATGAGGCAAGGGTTCAAGAGGAACAATTGTGATAGTTGTGTGTACTATCATATACTTGAGGATGGTTCTCATATTTTCCATGTGATTTATGTAAATGATATGTTGATTGAATCCACTAACAAATTTGAAGCAAATAGGTTAAAGTAAATGTTGAGCCAAGAGTTTGACATGAAAAACCTAGGTGTAGCAAAGAAGATTCTCAGCAAGGAGATAAAGAGATACAACAAATATGGAAAGTTATGGTTATCTCAAAGAAACTACCTAAAGAAGGTCTTTCCTCGTTTTCACATGTTAGAGGCCAAAAAGGTAAGCACACCTTCAGCTCAATACTTTAAGTTATCTCACGAGTGTTGTCCAAAGACCAAGGAAGAGGAAGAATAAATGGCTAAGGTTCCACATTCTAATGCGGTTGAGTGTTTGATGTATACTATGGTATGTACAAGGCTAGATATTTCATAGGCAGTTAGTATTGTTAGCAGGTTTATGACTCATCCAGGTAAGAGACATTGCAAGGCAATGAAATGGTTCTTCGTTACTTGAAAGGTATTGTTGATACGTGCATTGTGTATGAAAGAGATAATAGAATTATGCAAGTGGAAGGCTATATGGATTTTGATTTTGTAGGTGACCTTGATAGGAAAAGGTCAATGATAGGTTATGTATTTACTATGAGTGGTGGACTAATAAGTTGGAAGTCTACTTTGCAGCGTACTATAGCCTTATCAACTATGGAGGTGGAGTATAGGGCAGTACTTGAGATAGCTAAGGAGGTAATTTAGTTGAAGAGTTTGGTGGGTGAACTTGGTGTGGTTTAGGACAAGGTATGCATTCTCTATGATAGCTAAAGTGCAATTTATCTTGTTAAAAATTCAGTTTACTATGAAAAGACCAAACATATTGACATCTGATATCATAAACTTCAGGAATTTGTTGATGATGATGGCAAAATTGATTTGAAGAAGATCTCAGCAAAGGATAATGTTGTAGATATCTTAACTAAACCAATTTCAGTGGTTGATTAATCTACAAAGTTGTTAGATGATTTATACCTTAGGGAGAGAGGCTGTTTGGAGAGAGAGTTCACCTTATGGTGGAGTTCTCATTGTTTTGGATGTGAGATAAGGTGTGTAATTTTGGGTTTATTACTTAATAGCCATCCTAAGAATGTTATATAATGGATATAAACCTATGCTTTGTAATGCAATGGGTGTGAGAGTGTGAAAAAATAAATAGTGAGAACTTTTGGGTTTTTCTTACGATGCAAAGAGGAAGAAGATTGGTAGCTAATATTCAAGGGTCTTTGTAATCACTCATTATTAGTGAATTTCTCTCTTGCTGCTTTCCCTATGAATGTAGTCAAACTTGCCGAACCACGTACATCTTGTATCTCTCTTTAAATGTGTATATCCCTCTCTCTACATTGTTTTTCTTTAATTTCTTTGAATGATTTGTGTGCAAAAATTCTTCTGTACCATAAGGTGATCATTGGCTTCCATTATAATCATTGAAGTTAGTTTTATTCCTAGCTAGCTGAACAGTTTCATTTTGTTTTCCTTTCTGTTTTGCTGAAATCAGTTTGGTCTGGCTGAAGAATAGCAAAGCCAGTAATGCCTCTTAGCGCATATGGTGTTCCCTGGAGTCTTGACTACTACACTTGTTTTCCACCTGTGAAACTGTGGGCTCGTGGAACTAGTAGATCACCTGTTTAACTAGTGTTATATTCTTTCAAGCATGCAGCAGTCTCTATATGTTTAAACTCTACGTTATGGGAATTAGCATGTTTACAAAAGGTACAGCTTAAGTTTCCTTTTTTATAACTGTACAATTGCATCTGAGCATATGCTGTGTTTTCAGAAAACTGCTCGAGGCAGTACATTTTATGCGACTATGTAAAAAAAAAAAAAACTTATTTGCTTTGGTATGCATGCATGTTGTGAACTGGAATTCCCCTTGACCAGTGCCTCGCCATTCTTAGCTTGAGATGTGATATGCTGTGAGTTCTAAAGGAAATGTTATTATGCAGCAGTTCCAAATAAGTTCCAAATATCTTTTGAAGCGTGGAACCATGTTGTTGACTCCAGCTTCTCTCTGTTTCTTAGATAGTCTGAAGTGTATTTAACAAACTCATGCTGTCTACTGGATCTGGTAAAACACTACAACTAATTTCTTTTGCATGCAGGCTTTCTCAGACATCTTGTGTGCCTTTTATCTTTGCAGTTGTGGAGAAGTCTATCTTCTAAATCTGTCAGAGTATATTCTTCTGTGTAGTGACTAGAATAACACTCATTAACTAATGACTACAATTCTTCTGTACTGTTATAACTCACCAGTACTCATAAATTATTCCATGTCTTGTAAGGTGTTTGGGCTGATTATTCCCCTGTTTGCAGCCCTGTTATTGATGGTATTCTAAATGTCTGCTCTGTTTAGTTTGGATTACTAATTGCTGCATTTACTAATTTGCGGTCGTAAATGATGCAGCGGATGTTCCTGTTTGATGATTTGGCATCATGAGACCACCATCATCTGGTACTGTTGTAACTGCGTTTTGAAATAGGTCTGCACCATTTAGCAAATGCTTTACCAGTACTCACACTTGCCTAGCAAAAGACAAGCTTACATAAAAAAACAAACAACATAATGTCAAGAAAGAATCCACGTGACCACGTTATTTGCTTATCTATCAGCAGCAAGTTTGCTTCAAAACGAATTTTAGCGGCATCAAGAGACGGGTCAAAATACCGTAAACCTGAGAGAGGATTTCTGCTCATAGCTCATTTGACCATTAAAGCATCTTTAGTATCGCATGGAGCATTATTGCTTAGCTGTATAGCGGCAAAATCACAAGAATTCATATATTTGCAATTATACTTGAGAGCTAGAGTAAAATGCGTAGCATATGACTGTAGATTGTTGGTATTTTATGGGGTGCATTGATCTGGTGCACCAGAGGCTTGGACCAAATACAGGCGTCGACAAGGTGTGCCATCCTCCGGGTGAGTCTGAATTGATCTCGGCATCTGGCGCAGCTTGTTAAATATATTTAGAGGATCCTGCATGAGCCCGAAATTTGCATCAGGGTCTCCTATCTGTGATAATTTAACATGTGAGAACCCAAGAGAGGGCAGGAGATGTTCAGGCCAATCACTGTAGAAGTCGAAGGTGGAAACTGATAGCATGGTTGAAGACTTGTTCATGAAGTCTGCGAGGAGGACGGTATTGGTCAATGCACAGTAAGCTGCTATGGACTTGAGGACTTGCATGGCATGGAGGTGGGAAAGGTAATAGAGAATGCCTTCAAGTACCCACACTGTATTCCTCTCAGGCACGAATCCGCTTCTTTGGAGCTTCTCGAGCCAGTCGTTGTCTCTGATATCGGCTGCCACTCTGACCAGGGACTTGGCCATCATTGCTGGCTTGTGGTGTTCACTGGATCCCATTGCTGCCTGCAGAAGAGCTGCCTTCATTTGTAAGAGCTTGGGGAAATCAACTTCGAAGACACTGCTTTCCTTTAGGCAACTGAGACGATATGCCCTTGCGTCCATCCCTGTTGAATACGATGAAATTTTGTTTTACTTTTTGCTAGTGAAGCCGGTACTCTTACTGTCGACTCAATTTCCTAGCTCGGAACTCGACGACTTCTAACTCAGTTTGACTGGGTTTTGAGTACATAGACCAGTCCAGGTTGGTCATCGACTTGACATGGTTAAGATGGACCAGACGAGTCAAACTGGGTCAATTAAAGACACTAGAAGTTGTTAGGCTATGGCTTACTGCAGTAAGACTTCCAGCAATCCTTTGTTGAAACTGGGATATGCCTATGCAACCAAGGTCTAATCAAGTGGGAGATGATTGGAACAAAAGAAATTAACTGACCTGCACCGAGGAGAACAACCTGCGATTCCTTGCCTTCAAAGGAGCGGAGTACAGCTTCGAGCTTGGAATCGAACCAGAGAGTTCGGACAGCCAAAATGACACCGGACACTTCGCGGGCATTCTTGAGGCGGTCCTCCTTTATCTTGTGGTGGAGGTTTCTAAGGTAGGTCTCGCCAGCAAGGAGATCAGCAACTGGGTCGTGGACTACATGTTTCCAAAGGGCTCTCCCAGCGGCTGTCTGGCACGCGCTACGCTGGAGAAAATCCCATTCGTGATCGATGGCAGCATGCAGTGCTTTCACTGCTTCTGACGTTAACAGTTCTGGGAGCTTGAGCTCCGTTCCCCATATTGGTTTTTCGGAAGGCGCCACCTCTGCATTTTCTCCAGACATGTTTCAGAAGTGGTGCATTCAACTTGCCAGTTAAGAAGGTTGGGAGAAGGAGATAAAGTGGTATACAAAACAGAGGAAGAGAGTGGATGGGTTTTGAGGAAAGGTAAGGGGATGGAGGAGATAAGGTAAGAGAACCACACACATTTGTTTTGAAAGAAAAAAAGGTGCTAAGGTATCTAATTCTGTATGCCATCCCGATCAACGCAAACCCCATTTCGTCTCCTTGTGGGATGTAAAACCATCCACGACAAATTTGTAGATTCTTATGGATTAACAAGGAAACGAAAAAGCAAATTTGTAGCTGCACGTGCTGCACGCCTGAGAGAGAGTCACTTGGATCAACTCAATGACACCCTCCTAGTAGGACCCATGTTGGATCTTCAAAAAGGGTCCAATATTCATCCCCCTCTTAGAACCACAAGTCTCCCCTTTGACGGGGCTAGTTGGCCCCACATCGGATGCCCAACGCACACTAATCACACAATATCCACGACAAATTTGATGGCAAAGAATGGATCCGCATTCAAGATTCAAAAGCCCATCAGTTGGACAATTAGGGTAGTCCAGTGCATGCGATGGGTGGCGAATGATCTAACTTTGCCTCCTGGTGGATAGTCTGGTTCTACAACGGATTGGGCTTATAGATGTCTTCACTCTGTGGGCAAGGAGCGGGCGAAGAAGACGACGACATCAACAGCCGTCTGACATTCCAACACGGAAACTCATTTCAGCAGTGCTGCTAGCCGATGCAAATCGCTTGTCCCTGCTCAATGGGTCGGTCGGATCATATTTAGATACGACCTATATTGGCAGTCTCGGTTCCCGGTACGTCCTTTTTGGGGGAATCGATCCACGCTCCGTCCTCTGTTTGGGACACGAAATTCTCTTTTGAAATGAATTATCCACTAGAATGTAGATCTACATCGCTAACAAAACAAATTGGCATATATGTACAACTTAATGCACTAAGATTTTGTACGTATAAGTTTATATGCAATTTAAGTCCAACCCCACATTTGTATATTGGCCATACTATACCCTTCATCTATATTGTTTATTTGTCTAGGATATCTACTGATGCCATAGTCATGCGAAAAGGGCGCATCTGCTACTCAAAAAATATTTTTCAATAGAAAAATATGAAAAAAACTAAATTTGCTTAAAATCTATCATCTACTTTTATATTGACATGAATGAACATAAACCCTTCACAAGCAACGGCAACAAAGCAAAGAGTACTGTTATTTTCAATAAGATGCTGTCTTTTTTTTAATTTTAGCTTGGATTTTCAAAAGATCTAATCTATTCATATTTTTCAAAATTCCTCAAATTACCCTGCACTAAAATTTACTTCTATTGCATGCTTGCAGCCTTGTGTTTCTCTGTGCTTTGAATCAAAACTATTAAAATAAAAATAAAATAAGAACATCCTATTGACATGATTTCTAATGGGCAGCCAACAAAGGCAACGCCAAACAATATAAATATCTTAGATCTAAAAAGAAAAACAACAAATAGCAGCGAAAATAGGACGTTGCATTGGCGTTTGAAAATACTGGGACCCCAAAGGAAAATGCCATCTCTTGCTCAACCAATAGCAAAATTCAGCAAAATCCTCTCTCTATCTCTCCGTGAATTTATGATGCTCGGAGAGTAAGCGGGAAAATATATCAGGAGAAAAAAGGAAAACATAGCAGGGCACTGTTTCGTTTTTTAAAAACCGAAACCAATCATCTGATTTGGCCTCATCCAGACCTTACATCTAACCGGTGCCCGTAAGTTTCTTTTATTGAGCCCCTCTAATCGAGGTAGAAGCTCCGGATAAAAGGTCGGTAGGTGGGCCACAGGAAAAAATGGACCGGGAAGACGAAAGCTTTTCTTTTCTACATAGTAGATAATAAATGAATGCATGTAGGTGGACATTCGCTTTCTCAGTTGATGATGCATTTCTTTTCTGCGCCACAACAAGCGGATTACGCATCTTTCCTTCCGATTTCTTACGTTCCATTACATTAATAACAATTAGATAGATGGATCCTTCCCGTCATAAAATCTGGATAAATTAGCTGGAGGTTATAAAGATAGCGACCCTGGTTTTGGTCCCACCATTTATATACATACGAATTCCCTCTCAATGCTTTGCTTGTGAGCAACCAGAAGAGGCCGAGGACTAGGCGCAAGGCAAGAATTCCACATCCTAGTCGGGATACCGCGCACTTACCCGTCTCCATCCACTATAGCCACCCACGCACCCACCCGGCGAGAGCATCAGACTCAACCACTGTCATCTGATTCTCCCAACTGTAATTAACTAGTATATTCGCACTCAATTTCCACAAAAGCCGAATCTTTCTTCCATTAACAAGCTACTACTTACAGTTAGGAACTTGGAAAGCAGATTTCCTCGATGTCATCACTTCCTCCTCTTCTATAATCGCACGGGGAGATCTCCGAGGTCGAAGAAGAAGAAGAAAAATGGCTGAACATGTCCTTTGTTGCGGGGTCAAGTTCTCGCTCTACGTTTTGGTGATCGTGGGCCTGATGACTTTCGCGGGTATCATGGCGGGACTCACCCTAGGATTCGTGTCGCTAGGCCTGGTAGACCTGGAGGTTCTCATCAAGTCAGGTCCACCTCTAGATCGCAAACATGCCGGTAATCACTATTCCGATACCCACCACCTCCCTTAATTTCAGTAGGGAATTCCTTACAGTGGATGTTTAACAGGGCTGGCTGCACCTTGACAATTTCGTAGGCTTTGCAATATCATTCATAAGCTTTTTCGTGAATTCAATACAAATCCTTTCTTATTCCAGTCAAATTTTCTAATAGCTCCAACTTTTGTGTAGACACTTATTCTCATCTGCACAAGTAATTGCATTCTCTGTATAATTATATGTTTCTGGGAGGACAATGATCAGTTGTTGATACTTGGGACTACTTCCAGTCGCTACTCTAGTTTAAGTTTCAAAAATTCAGAATTGACTTGAAACTGGAATTGCATAAGGCCTCTAATGCACGCCATACAAGTTTTAAGAACCGCCCATGATTGGTTGCACTTTGTGGTTCCCTCTCATGTTCATCGTGTTAAAGCTCTCATTTCTCAGGTTTTGATGTTACCTGATTCTCTTCAATCATTTAGCTGGAATTGTTTGTTTATGCTATTGTTGAATGCTAATTTTTCTCTCAGTGGGTAAAATAAGTTATGAAAATAACTAGGGGGACAAGTCTACAGTAGGGGTTGATGTTAAGAACCAATCCAATCTGTATGGAGGATTTTCTATGTTCTTGTGCTGTCATGGTTTTCAATTTTGCCTCCACCAATCTCCTTCTTCCATTTCCCTTTTGGAGATATGGAAAGATGACTAAGTCACTGTAATAAAAGATAAAATGCGGAAAGGAGGAAAATGTTCTGTTTGCTTGCCATATTCATTTGTCTTAGAATGTTGTCCTGCATTCCCTTTTAATCCACTTCAAACACTTTTCGTAGCTCAAGTGGGTTCTTTTGGCAGCAAAGATATTTCCTGTGGTAAAAACTCAGCATTTGTTGCTGTGCACTCTTTTGATTGGACATTCTTTAGCATGGATGTATGCCATATTTGTGCAAACTTTGCATCATCTATGAAATTTATTCCCTTGTTTTCTTCATTTAACTAATGATTTGATTTGTGCCACTTTATTTGTTTCGTCTTAATCTCTACCTATTCTCTTGGACAAGCTTGTACCTTGTTGGGCTGCGGAATTAATCTCTGACTTTGGTACTCATGTTTGGAGAGGTGACTATGATCTACAGATACTCTGATTTAACCAATACTGCTTATGCATGGTTTGTAAGACATTTACGTGTTTCTGAATAAAAATTACAGATACCACCACAGGCTGTTTGTACTCGTTATGGCATGAAGGTGGGGGGAACAATGGCACCTCTTGTCCATGTTCTTCTGTTGCTTTTCTCCCCTGTTGCTTGTCCTGTCAGTAAGTTGTATCAATTTTGGAATCATATTGCTACCCTTCATTCTCTGTATATTAGTAGAAGTTTACTAAATGATACAGAAATGTTTGAAGCAATTTTTTCACGTAATTGACAAAGGGATGATGGAAACTCTATGCTTTCACTTATCTAAAAAGAATTTCTAAATTATTAATGTTGTAGTTTTGAATTGTTGCTTCTCCTCTATACTGTTATTGCAGATGCTGGATTTGCTTTTGGATAAGGGGCATGCTGTCCTATGGAGAGCAGAGCTTAAGACATTTGTGGATTTTCAGGTTAATGAGGTATCTGCCCAGCTTAAAATTGCTACAGAAACTGATCTTTTACTCTCTCACAGATCTCCAATCTTTCATCTTTCTAGGAATTGGTTTGATTTTGATGGAAATTCAGAAATATTTAGTTTTAACTTTTGCATTTGCTTGCTAGAAAAGATTTCTATGTCTTCATGTCTTATTTTATGGAAGCATAGAATGCTAATTTCTCTATAGGATTTTATTAATCAATGGTGGGAAGCTTATGGACAACAAAAGCTTGTTTTCACAGAAGCTGATATCTCGGCCTACATAGAATGCTAATTTCTCTAAAGGATTTTATTAATCAATTGTCTTTCTATGAAGGAAATCCTGTGTTTTTGGTTTACAATTTCTACCAGCTCTGTGTTGTACATTGTCAGGATGCCTGCCTTCCCCATGGATGATGGGATCTGCTCTACTGGACCAAAGAGAGTGTGGCTCTCTGTTAAATGCATACACAATGCACAAAACCTATTTCAATCTCCAAACAAGTCTATTGGACTATCTTCTTGGTTATCTTATTGTTTAAATAAATTACATGCAGGTAAAAGGTCTGTTGACTGTTGATCCTAAAGATGCTCTCCCTCTAAGAAAAATTCCTTGGTAAGAAAGGAGCTCTTCATATCTTAACTTTGAACAGAAACAAGCATCACTCCTGAAGCTACCTGGTTTGTTCTTTCGAAGTTTTATGAGTGGTCCCTTAAATTATTTCTTACGATTTTCTCAATTGATTACATATTTACATTTCTCTTACTATATCTTTCAACTATTTTTCCTTTTGCCATTGTTCTTGGATTTGGGAGCATGACAACTTTAATCGGTTTATTACTCTTGCCCTGATGGAGCAGGTAGATAAGATGCAATCTAGCGTTTGGATAATGCTGAAACTCTTAAAGTTGAATTTGACTGGAAGTTTAGATCTTAGAGTATGTCATTCAGTAAGATTAGTGATTTCATTAAAAGTATCCCTAATCATATGTGTAAGATGCAGGTTCTCATCATTATAATGTTAAGCCCAAGCCAAACAAACTATATGTAGATGTAGCAGTGACTGTCCAGTACATATTCGGATGAAAAAAGAGGATTGGTCATTTGGGGTCTATAGAGAGTCCGTTTTGTGAAATATCTGAGAGCTCTAAAGAGGCAAGAAAAATAATATCCTATATATGTAATTTATCTAAACCTGATAGAAAACATGAAATTTTTTTGTTAGTTTTACTATAAATTTGAGAAACAAGATCAATGCTGTTCTAACATTGAGCATTGCAGTCTAGACAGCTTTAATAAGCATTAGTGTCTAGTAATAAATTGAATAGCATCCAAACCACTTAGAATTTTGGAAACAATAACTTACCATGTTCCTACATTTCCATCTCATGTTCCTCTGATTCATAAGAGAAAAATAACTTCAAAACTGTCAACAACCAAGAACCCGTACAACTTGCTACATTTTAGTGCATTATAAAACTTCTTTCTGCACTTTTCTCCAAAGAGGAATCAAGTCATAAACTTCCAATAAAAGCTGTTGTATTGTACAATTATAGCTAAAAAAGGGCAGCCTGGTGCATGAAGCTCCCACATGTGGGATCTAGGGATTGGCCAGACCACAAAGGGTCTATAGTGTGCAGCCTTACCTTGCATCTATGCAAGAGGCTGTTTCCACCCCTCGAACCCATGACTTTAAGGTCACATGACGACAACTCTACATTGCACCAAATTTTGAATATGGGTGCTCACAAATTTATAAAAGGGAAAAAAAGCTGTAGGCTGTAAATGGGTATTCTCAGTCAAGTACAAGGTTGATAGAACTTTAGAAGGATGTGAGGCAAGGCTATTCACAAAGGGATTTACTCAAACTCAGGGAATAGACTGCTTTGAGACATTTGCACCAGTTGCTAAACTTAACATGATCACAATTCTTTTATCTTTTGCCTTGAATAAGGATTGGAAACTCTATCAAAATGATGTGAAGAATGCTTTCCCACATGAAGAGTTAGAAGAAGAGGTTTATATGGAATTACCACATGGTTCGAGGAATGAGAAAAACAACAACACAGTGTGCTGACTAAAGAAGGCTCTATATGGCGTAAAACAATCACCTAGGGCATGGTTTTGAAGGTTTGCTAGATTCATGTTGCATAGTGGCTATCACCAAAGTCAGGGAGACCGTACTTTGTTTATCAAACACAACAAAATTGAAAAAATTGTTATACTAATTGTGTATGTGGATGATATTGTAGTCATAAGAGATGATACATATGGCATGATCACTCTAAAGGAAAGGAAGACACGCGAATTCCAAATCAAGGACCTAGGAGCCTTGAAATATTTCTTGGGAATAGAGGTAGCTGGTCCAAACAAGGAATCTTCATTTCCCAAAGGAAGTATGTACTTATTCTGTTGAAGGAAATGGACCTCACAGAGGGAAAACCAGTAAGTACTCCAATTGAGACCAACAAAAAGCTTGAGCTGAATCAAGGTGAGAAGGTGGTAGATAAAGGATGAAACCAAAGATTAGTGTGGAAACTGATACATCTATCACATACAAGGCCTGATATAGCATTTGCAGTAGGGCTAATGAGCTAATTCTTGCAAAACCTCGGGAAAGAACTTATGGAGGCTGTGTACAGAATATTAAAATATCTCAAATCGTGTTGTGACAAAGGTATTTTATATTCTAAGCAAAAGAGCATAGAAGTAGAAGCCTACACAGACTCAGATTGGGCCAAATTTGTCATTGATAGGAGGTCCTCCACATGTTACAGTGCATTCCTTTGGCACAACCTGATCTCATGGAATAGTAAGAAACAGAAGGTTGTGTATTGCTTCAGTGCAGAAGTGGAATTTGGATCAATGACAGTGGAGGTGTGTGAGTTACTGTGGATAAAAATTATATTGAAAGAGTTGAAGATTCCAATTGAAGGGCCAAAGAAGTTATGCTATGACAACAAGGCAGCTATATCCATAGTGCATAAACCAATGTGACATGATAAAACCAAACCCATAGAGATTGACAGGTACTTTATCAAGGAGAAGATAGAGTTAGGGGAGATTTGCATGCCATATATTCTTATGGAGAAGTAACTTGCTGATATATTGACAAAGGTGATAGACAACACCCTATGGCATTATTGTATACAAGTTGGGAATGATAAATATCTATTCACCAACTTGAGGGGGAGAATTGGAAAGCTAAGATACTTTTAGATATTAGTATCAGCTTATGATATCTACAGTGACCATATTTGGAGGATTTCTAATTTGGGATTATTGAGATAATATTATATCTCCTTAGATCCCTCATAGACCTCACATTATCTCCTTAAATCCCTCTCAGATCCACAATTATTTACCTTATATGACAGCTGTAGATAACAGCTGCCTGATTCCGATCAAGTCACGAGTCATTTTACTGTTTCATTTGTGTGTTTTCTTGCTTCACCTTTTAGTGCTTAGTTTCTCCAAATCTTTTCTCTTATTACATTGCATCTCTTGGAATGCAGAACAAAGATCGACATGCAAGCCTCTCAGAGAAGTGCTCTCCTATCAAATTCATCTCAGCTGTCTACAGTATCATTGGTTGTATGCATGCTAACACCTATGCCACCAATATCCACATCCAATTTGGATCAGCATTCACCTGCTTCTCCTTCTCTGGCAGGATCAGGACTCACTCCTGCACTCAGTTTTGGTGAGTAGTACTGTAATAGGCTCACCTGCTAATTTACCTTTCCAAGGTTTCTGTGGAAGTATGCCAAAGAGATAGTTGATATTTCAAAGTAATAGCTTTTATATTCCCTGTACCTGCTCAGAAGTAAATATTGTAACTCTGAAAAGAACTATAGGTCTAGAGAAAGAAGTAGAAGCACCCAGGCTAGAGTTTGGCAAGAGCATCCTGGTCAACCAAGGTGTGTGACCGTTGCTGAGAATGTCTAATTGTATTAGTAGATCAAATCATGGGTGCAGCACTGCATGAAAGAGAGAAACCGACTTATGTAAGTAACTTGCACATGTACAATCATGTGCATGCCACCCTCTTTGTATCAACTATATATATATCATACCAAATAGCTGGTGAGAACCCCAAAAATAGTCAAAATTGAGATGAAACCCAAGTTTCTATGGTTTTTTACTGAAGCACAGCTAGTGACATATTAGAAATACAGAAGATTTTGGTGCCCTGCAGGATGTAGTGATGCTTTATCATGTGGCAACAACCATTTCAGTGATACCAAAATTGATGTTGTTTGTGCTTGTGGTATTAATGAAGCTAAAGGTACACTTGAAGCCCAGATCCATCTGCTGAAGAAAGAACATAGAAATTCAATGACCCAAGTCAAATACCACTAATTCAATTTTAGCTTTAATTGCCAAATATCTGAGATAATCACGATAACATAATTCCCAGATCAGGCTCTAAGCCCACTTATAACTCCATGATCAAACTGCTTACCTCGCTTTTGACTAATAGATCCCTATGAGTACAATCAATCAACAGAAGAAGAGACAAACTCTTCTTTGCCTCTGGAAATCCTGACACCTCAGACAATAAACAAGAATTCTTCTCTCCTCTTCCCAAAACTTGAAGCCCTCCACCAACGCCAACACAGCGGCCATAGAAGAAGAAGAGACAAACTCTTCTTTGCCTCCCAAATAGGCACTTCCAAGGCCCTAGCCAAATGCCTCCTCAACCTCCTCACCTCCCACAACTTCCCCTTTGATCTCATCGATCCCAACAGCTATGAGCCCAAACATCTCCCTTAAGAGAACCTTGTCTTAATCGTTGCTTCCACTTGGGAAGATGGAAAACCCCTCCAATGCCAATTTCTCTCCTGCTGGCGTGCTGTAAGCACTGACGATTTCTGTGTCAGGTCTTTGCTTCTATTGCACTCTTTGGTGTGGGAAGCTGATCCCATGCTTTGAGCTTTAATGCAGTCGCTCGTGATTTCTCACGGCAGATGAAGCGACTTGCCGCATCTGTGATCTTGCCTCTTTACCAAGGTGATACGGATGAAGGAGATTCGGATGCGGTGTTTGATCTGTGGAGCCGTAAATTCGTAAAGTTATTGAAAGAGAATTCCACAGATGGAGAGGGATTTAGAGGTTCTACATCAGAGAGTAAGGATGGCAATTGCGAGATTCATGCCTTTAATGCCTCAGAAGAAGAAGAAAAAACTGAAGAATCTGCTGTTGTTGATCTGGTGGATATTACTGTTAAAGCTTCTTCGGGGATATCTTCTGCAAAAGTGGCCAAGTCGATGTCAATTTCTGATTCTGATAGTAGTAGAAAAGAGTATGGGGAGAAAGAAATGGTAACCATTATTCGGACGAACTTAGAGCAGCAGGTAAATCTATGTGTTTACATGTTGCTTGGTAGTTCAATCCGAGGTACGTCATTGAATGTGGCAATCACATTATGGTTAGCGCCTTGAGTGGGGAAAAGAGAAGCTAATTTGACTTGAGTAGGTTGTAGAACATCTAAATGGCCGCATTTCTTTTCTCTTGGGAGTCCTATCTCACAGAGAAAATATGTAGTATCTACATGAAAGTCTGAGAAACTTACCGCACTTCAATTGAACCTTTTCGTGGATTAGTCACAATTAACTCTCTGTTAATTATGCAGTTTAGTAGCTTCAAGCTATTCATTTCTCTCAGAAATAGTTATTTCATTTTGAACTATTTTCCTGCTTTGCCGTTGTTTAACAGAAGCTAATTATTTAACTTGAAAAACATAAAAGTCATTTATAACCTTTTGCAGAAATGATTTCATAGGGGGTAATGATTATTAACATTTTGAGGATTAGTTTTGTCTTGTGTGTATTTTAAGGAGGTGTGCTTTTGGAGTTTTGTGTGATTGATAGGTGCCGCTCAAACTGAAAGGAAAATTCTATAAGATGGCTGTTAAGGCTGGCCATGCTCTATGGATCAAAGTGTTAGACAATTAAGGAACAACATGCACATAGGATGAGCATAGCCAAAATGAGGATGTTGAGATGAATGAGTGGCAAGACAAGAAGGACAGAGTTAGAAATGAAAACATTAAAGGACGCTTAGTAGTAGCACCAATGGGTAACAAGATGAGGGAGGGTAGACTTAGATGGTTTGGACATGTCCAACGGAGACCGAAGACGGCACTGATTAGAAGGAATGAGTTGATTCCAAGTCTAAGGCTCTAAAAAGGCAAGAGGAAAGCCCAAAAAGACGTAAATAATAAAAGTGGTGAGAAAAGATTTGAAAACTTTTGGTCTAAATGACGCCATGACACTTGATAGAGGGGCATGAAGGAACAAGATTTGTGTAGCTGATGCCAAAGCGGGATAAGGCTTTGATGATGATGATTGTAAGACTGTCCTCATTTTCAGTCTAGATCATTATATATTCTCGCATATTTCATCACTAACTTTATGTTACCTGGAAGCTTGAATTGACTGGAATTCTATATCAAATGTTGCAACATGGCGGACATGCATGTGCTTGTCTCCTTTTTCAATTTTTACAGCATTTCTCCATAATATATTTAGGCATTTCTCTTTGTTGATGTAGTTCTTTAAAGCTTTCTGCAAAATCTTCCTGAGTTATGATGTTACTGTGCATGCAAGTTCCTGTAGTAACTGCCATGACATTGTGATCTCATTAATTTTAAAAAGAGGAGTGCTAAAACAAAGCACTTTGTGCCAAATTGTTCCTACTTTTTTTTTGCATGATGGGTTCCAACCATAGATGATCGACTTAGTTTGTCTAATTCCTTGGGCTTTGGATGTCTCCTAGTAGAAAAATCATGCAGATTGGATGATTCTAACATTTAAAGAAATGTTCTTTTCATGGATGGCTAAAAACATTCTAAATAACAGTCTATATTCCAAAGCAATAAACATGATCTTGTAACTTGCCAATATGCTTGATTATTGGACTAGGAGACATCCAAAGCCAAAGGAATTAGATGAACTAGGTAGACCATCCATAGGTGAACCCCATCATGCAAAAAGGAAGGGTGCTTTGATGCAGCACGATTTAGCAGTTCTCTTTTAAAAAATATGTTACACATGGTTTGAGTTTCAAGTGGTTGATGATACTATCAGTAGTCTGAATTAACAAAAATGATGTGCAAGAGTTCGTATGTCAGAAGTTGGAAACTATTTTGGACCTCCCATATCTGAATCTACATAGGTATATAATAGGCACACACATAAAAAAGAAAAGGGCAGCCTGGTGCACGAAGCTCCAGTGTATACAGTGTCCGGGGAAGGGGCAGACTACAAAGGGCCTATAGTATGCAGCCTTACCTTGCATTTTGCAGGAGGCTGTTTTCATGCCTCGAACCCATGACCTCCAGGTCACGCACCGGCAACTCAACCATTGTGCCAAGGCTCTCCTTCTGTAATACGCACACACATACCAAGCTAAATTGACTTGGTGGTTATTGTCGCAGATATTTTATTTATTCTTTGTTTCTCATTATTTCGACCTGTATTTTATATTTCTGCTGCTTCATATCTTTTACATTGCGTCATGTCTTGTCTCTAGGGATACAAATTATAGGCTCACATGGTGGCATTAAGCTTTGTAGATGGACAAAGTCAGATACGAGGCAGAGGGGGTTGCTACAAGCACTCATTTTATGGCATAGAGTTGTTGTTGACCTACTTGTTGGTTCCCCTACCTCTTGATCATTGATTAGTTGAGTTTGTTAATTTTGTATCTTTTTAGATTCTCCTTTTTGATGGTAATGATTTGTCTAGTTTGTCTTCATTATAGAAAAATGAAAGTAGTTTCTGATACTTGCATCATTTTAGTCGTAAGTTATGTTCATTATCTTTGAATTGATTTATGAAAAATATAAGTCTCATAAGTAATAGTTTGGTACCAAAGACTGACCCTGTGATTGTTATAAATAATCAGTTAAGTACATCTCTCTGACTTGGACTTTCAGTTGTGATGATGAGCTTTTGATAAGATCAACTGAAAGCACAAGAAAGAAAGTGGTAGGTGCGATATATTAGGATTTTTGTGTTTGCAGTTGTCTTTGATCTATGAATTATCTTTTGTGGGATAAAATGCTTCGTAAGCATATGGAGAGAAAATATGTTACTATTATTGTCACTTTTGTTTCGAGGCTGTACGGTTTCCTTCTTGATTGGAGCATTGGAGCATTTGAACATTTTCTCTATTTCAATTTCCTGTGTCAGAAAAATTTGCCTGAAGATTGAAATTATGGGAAAATGTAGAAAGATTTTGAAAACATTATTGCAACCTAAGATAGCAAATAATACTCTCTAGTTAAATCATGTATGAAAAGGGACTAGTTGTCAATTTGGCTTTTGATGAGCCTACAATATTATAAGCATAATGTTAGAGTAAATGACAAATAAAATATAAGAAACATTTAACTTTCCATTTCACTAGTAAATCTGATCATTGGTTAGTCATGCAATTAACAAACATAAGGTTTGAGGCGTGGAAACAGCCTCTTACAAAAATGTAAGGTAAGTCTGCATACTACATACCATTTGTGGTCCACCCCTTTCCAGACCGTGTATACGCGGGAGCTTTGAGCACTGGGATTCCCCTTTTTTTTCTTAAGTATTGAATCGCCCGTTAATCAATAATTGTCTGCCTCATCATTTTAACCATATGTATCCATTTCTGATGGCACCTTGCCTGAAGGTTTCCCTCAAAATCTAGAAACTGTTGATGATTATACGCCTTTTGCTAGTAACCTAAGCTTTGTCTTCAACAATGGTGCCATCAAGCTCTTGTTTTCAAACTTTCAGTTTGTAGACCCACTACATAGCATTGTACGTCAAAGTTTTCCCTATGTATGTAATTTAGGCCGTATACTTTCAGTTAGCTAGATCAAATTATTTTTTTCTACTCAATGATTAACTTAGTTTTGAAAATGATTGTCAGTAAGTGTAATTTGTTATCTCTCATCTGCTGCCTTCATATGATTTTTGATGAACCAGGTGTATGGAAGCAAGCCCTCGTTTTGCACGTGCAAATAAATGCGTGTTCTTGTTGGTGGCATCATACACACCCTGTTGGGAAGAGCTGGCAGTCGAAGATGGATGATCCAATAGTGATTGTGATTGCTGCCATGGACCAGTATATAAAAATGATTAAGCTAATGAAAGGAGTCCCAGGTAGGCTCATCTGTAAGCTAGTACTTCTAGCAACTCTATCTGCCATTTCAGTTCTACCTAGTTTTTCAATCCAAGGAGTGGATGCAGTCATATACGTGCAGCAACCACAACTACTCTGTGGTACATAATATATAGTTTAGCTCCATAAATTGGCTGAAGGTGGCTTTTCTGTTGTCTGCAGGAGGAAAGCAGGTGCGTTTATCAGAAGGTCTCTCTCCCATGCATTGTGTTTTGTCCCTTGTTGGTGAACCAATCATGTATCCAGAGATAAATTCACTTGTTGATGAGCTGCAGAGAGACGTATTTCTGCTTCCCTAGTTACCAATGCCCAGTTCCCTGAAAGAATTAGACTTTTGAAGCCTATCATCCAGGTTAGGAAATCCTTGATTTTCCAATATCAAAAGGATTACCCACTATCTTTAGGTTAGAAGTTTGCTCCAGGTGACACAAAGGATGGTCTCAAGTATTATCTTATATTAATCCATTCAAAATATCTTATGGGTTGACACGAAAGTCGGGTAGGCCTTTGTTCTCGTGGTAGTGATTGTAGAAGGGGTTTACCATAAGTCGTTGACAGTCAAGTAAGACATGAGAATGGATTATTATAAAACTATATTTAGGCTAATTAGATCATTCTAGACTATACACTTACATTATATAACATTATATAACTCTTTTAAACCGACTCTAGTCTTAGCATCGTTGATGGCGATGAGAAATAATAAGGATAAGCTTGTTAAGCATACCAATATAGTAGAATATCCTACCGACTCTGAAGTCCTTTATAAATAGGCTATTTCTAATGTTAAACCAAAGGAAATTTATAATATAGGTAGATTTGATTTTACTTATACTAAAATTAACAAAAATATAAAACAAACAATTAGTCTTGATAATACTGAGCAGATAATCAATCTGTTTCAGGAAAGAGATTTGAAATCTTATTTATACTCAAACAAGTATAAGTTCATACGTATTGGTCTAATTTAAACAGGTTTTAAACCTCCTACTTTAAATTGTTTAAATGCTGCAATTCTTACAGTCTTGAGAGATGCACGATGTTTGGATTGGGCCCCTCTCTTATGGGTGTCTTACAGACTAGCCTCTGTCATGAGCCTGTTTATATTAATGTTTTTCCTAGTTTCAGTTTATCATTATCTGATCCTAATATTTTTAATGCATTGAGTTTATATGTTAGAACTCATGGTTATATTTTTAAAGTAGGATCTGAGACAATTGCTCTTACTTACAGAATTCATTTTAAAGTTCTACCTACTCTTGTCACCAATGTTAGGTAGAAATCACCTAAAGACAAGATTGTCTTAATGGAGACAAACCTATTATCATCAGACATAGCAGTAAATAGGACTCTAAAATGGGATGAAATAAATTTTTGTGATTCTTGGCAGCTCTTAGAAGCAATTCCTCCAAGACATATAGTTGATTAGAATCTAAATCAAATAATACAAACTAATGATGGTGAAGTAGAAATTAGATTTGATAATAGGAGATGATTTTTTCTTCCTAATCCATCCAATTTACAAGAAATCCTAGGATAATACTCCTCCAAATGAATTAGTTAACTTACAGTTTATTTTTAGCCTGTTATTACTTGCCGAAGTTAAACCTTGAGAAATCTTCTCAAAATATTTTGTTGGGATTAACCCTTCTTGTATATAGTTAATATCTGCATTGCTGTCCACTGTTACCATCAATACCGATAGCAACGTACCATTTCTGGGAGGTTATTTTTTTTATTGAATCTAAATATTGAGGAGGGGAAGGGTCTTCTTCTTTATTAGAGGTTTCCCCTGTTGTATTTTGTCCTTCGAGATTACTTAATCTTCTTTCAATTAGATTGTTTTCATTTTTTATTAAAGTAATCTTTGTTCTGAGAGTATTTATTTCTCTTAAGATCTTGAACAAAAATATTATTCGAGATTAAAGATTTATTATTCAACCTTTGAGTTACTTTTGACATTTTGTAAATTTTATCAGTATTAACTATTTTATTATCACCATCTCTAGCTATTTTGAGTATTTTTTTGAGGATTGCTCTTTTCAGGTTTCTATCTTCTACTTGATCAGCTAAGTCAAATATATCTTGTCAGATTGTGTTAGAACATTTATAAACAAATTATTCATCTCAACAATTGCTTTCCAATATTCTACATCTTTATTATTACTAAGTGTATTACACTTTCCTTTACAATATGAAGTGTTATTATTATCTTCAGATTCTGAAGAAGATGAGGACTCATAATCAAACATATTAAAAAGGTCTGAGTCCGAAGAATTAAGCATTATTTTTCATAAAGATTTCTTTAACCTTTCATCAATTTCAAGTTTTTGAGTTTTCTTTTTCGTATAACATTTACTGGCATAATTACCAGGTTTTTCACATTTATAACATTTAATTTTGAATTTATCCTTTTTATTATATCTATTATAATTTTTTTTGGAATTTTATTAGGCTTTATACCTTTTATATTTATACATTCAATTTTTAGGTCGTTTTATTCTACCTTTATTAGATGTTTTCATTTTAGGAATATCCATCTCAAATTATTGGCAGAATTCTCCCAGTGTCTTTTCTATGTGGTTCATTCTCTTTTTAATTGATTTTTAAGTTTTATTTCATTATAAAGATTTAAACCTTCACTGATACATGAAGGAACTAATTGTCTATATGTCACTTGTTCATAAGGTATATTATCCTCAAATTTATTTTTAAGAGTCCTCTTAACTCTGTCTGCAAACAAGTATGGAAGGCCTTCTATGAATTTATGCTTCCAGTGATTATGGTTTGCATTTGTTCAATGTAAGACACGGACAAGAAAAACATCCTTGTACCACCTAAAATGGGTGAGTGTAGGACATCTAAGATTTTGTAATAATGCTCTAGAATTTTCAAACTGGCTTTTGATATTACCAGTAAAATGTTTCACAATTGTACAAACTAGAGTATAAACAGAGTCTTCTTTTGGTTGACTCGTATGAGGTTCAATTTTAACTTTGGATAAAATTTCATTCTGTTGAATTGGCGAGATACAATTATCCCACCATCCTTTTAGGTCTCTTGTGAAACCAGCTAATATCATAATAGTAATGTTTCTATTAGAGTTTCCTTTTTGTTTGCAAACAGCAGAGCACATTAAGCATTCTATGAATTGTTTGGAAGATCTGATTATCTGTCATTTCATGTATGTTCCATTCATAGATTGAATTAGCTCTATAATCATTTTGAACGTGGATGTCATTTTCTACTATTAAGACGTCTACTGGTATTGGCCTCTTGTATTAAAATCTATCCAACCTTCTAGGATCTCTTTTAGTTATATTAATTTTTGAAAAATAGGTTGAACTTGTAATAGTTCCGTTATCTGAACTTGGTTCTTTAGAAATTTCAATTTCATTATCTGATTTAATTGACTAAGTTTAGACCCTTGGATTGACAGAGTACTAAATTTTAAATTATCAAGTCTTTCCTTAATGGCTTTTACTAAGTCACTTGATTCCTCTTCTATTTTAAAATTATTTATTTCAAGAGGAGGTTTTAAAGAAGGTTTGATCTTTAAATAGTTTTTCTCTTCTTTCTTCTTAAGATCTACTTCTTTTAAATATTCAAGGATTTTATTTATTCCTTCTTCAATTTTTATTACTTGTTCTCTTACAATTTGTAGGTAAAGATTAGTGTAATTACTTTATTTAATTAAAATATTAAGATTAGAGAATGATTGAAAATTTTCATGTTTAGCATACGCTACAGTTCCAAGAATCCTATCCTGAGTGGATAGTCTTAATGATTCAATAGTAGGATATACAGAGGAAATATTCTCTCCACTATTAGTGGTCCATTCTCTAGTAATAATGTTGAGTTCATTACCCAAGAAGTAAGTTAAGAACTACGGGATAATGAACGTTGGCTTTTGGGTTCTTTCTAGATGCTTATAAAACTCTTTTTTGTAAAATTGAAGATGGTCTTTAAAATTTAAAGTACCAATCTCTATAGTCTTTATTATAATCTAGGTGAAATTCTTTACTTATTTCTTTTCTAAGATCACTTCTTGGACTAAAATCATAAACTTACAAATTAAAATCCATCTTAGATGGAGTAGGAGTATTATCCTAGGGTTTCTTGTAAATTGGATGGATAACATTATTGTTTAAGATTTTTAGTTCTTCTATTGAACTAATACAAGGTTTTTCTTCTCTAATATTGTCAAAAGAGAACCTAGATGATCTAGGTGAATAAGAAGTGATTCTAGGAAGACAAAATAATCTCCTATTATCAAATCTAATTTCTACATCACCATCATTAGTTTGTATTATTTGATTTAGATTCTGATCAACTATCTGTCTTGGCGGAATTGCTTCTAAGAGCTGCTAGGAATCACGGGAATATATTTCATCCCATTTTAGAGTCCTATTGACTGCTATATCTGATGATAATAGGTTTGTTTCTAGGTGATCTTTGCCTAACATTGGTAACGAGAGTAGGTAGAACTTTAAAATGAATTCTGTAAGTAAGAGCAATTGTCTCATATCCTACGTTAAAATTATAACCATGAGTTTTAACGTATAAACTTAATGCATTAAAGATATTGGAATCAAATAATGATAAATAGAAACTAGAAAAAACATTAATATAAATAGGGTCATGACAGAGGCTAGTCTATAAGACACCCATAAGAGAGGGAACCCAATCCAGACATCGTGCATTTCTCAATACCGTAAGAATTGAAGCATTTAAACAATTTAAAAGATGTTTAAAACTTGTTTGAATCAGACTAATATGTTTGAACTTATACTTGTCTGAGTGTAAATAAGATTTCAAATCTCTTTCTTGAAACAGATTGATTATCTGCTCAATATTATCAAGACTAATTATTTGTTCCATATTTTTGTTAATTTTAGTAGAAGTAAAATCAAATCTACTTATATTATAGATTTTATTCGGTTTAACATTAGAAATAGTCCATTTATAAAGGATTTCAGAGTTGATAGGATATTCTACCACATTGGTATTCTTAACATGCTTATCCTTATTATTTCTCATAGCCATCAACGATGCTAAGAGTAGAGTTGGTTTCAAAGAGTTATATAATGTAAGTGTATATAGTCTAGAATGATCTAAGTAGCCTAAATATAGTTTTATAATAATTCATTCTCATGCCTTACTCAACTGCCAACGACTTACGGCAAACCTTTTCTGCAATCACTGCTACGGGAACAAAGGCCTCTGCGACTTTGGTGTCGACCCATAAGATATTTTGAATGGATTAATATAAGATAGTATTTGAGACCATCCTTAGCGTCACTAGGAGCAACTCCAGCCTTTTGTCAATGCCTAAGGCATGATCAACTAGAAAGATAATAGTAGATGATACTAATTACATTACTGCTCACAAATTCTTAGCTACACATTATGGCTCTGATTCCTAGAGAAAAACAAGGAGCCAGGTATCCCTATAATTATTGGGATTATACAGAGTCAATGACTCTTACGATGTACCTTGAGAATGCCCAGAAGAAGCACTCCTGGTTTCTCATAATGAACCTTTAACTTGCTTTCTGTGGGCTACCTGCTTGGTTCTTTCACTATATATATAAAGGGAGCCTGGGCACAAGGGTAGAGTTGTCATTGTGTGACCTTGAGGCCGCGGGTTCTAGGCGTGGAAGCACCCTCTTGAAAAAATGCAAGGTAAGGCTGCTTACTATAGACCCTTTATGATCTGCACCGGACCTTGCATACGCGGGAGCTTCATACACTGGGCTGAAGAATTCGTGTCTTGTTAGTCTTGAAGATGTATCTATTTCTTAATCTAAAGATGGTAGGAGAATTCAGGCTGCAATGTTGAGTGCTATCTTCTTGATGCCTTGCTCTTGCCAGGTTCCGCCTCCTATTTGTTGAGTGTTGAATCCAAGCATCTATTGTCAGGTACAAAGCTTTTATTCTGTAGATTGGCATCAAAAGATTACTGTCATGGATTTCTGTTGGAAATTTAGAGGAAGTAATTCTATTCTTCTTATTCAATAATACAAGAATTACACATATAAATAGAATAGTTTGTTGCTGTGTAATGCTAGCTAATTTGCTGAAAAATAGGATCTAGAATCTACTCTAACTATAATATCCGAATCCTAACCTTAGATTCAGATTTTTATTGAAACAGAATAAATCTTCACTAATTTTCCTAACTTTCCAACACTCCCCCTCAAGTTGGAGCGTAGATGTCAATCAAGCCCAACTTGCTGATGAGAAACTTGAAGTTAGGTTTGAACAATCCCTTTGTAAGAATGTCTGCTGTCTGTTGTGATGTTGGAACAAATGGCATGCACATGGTCCCTGCCTCAAGCTTCTCCTTTATGAAATGTCTATCAACCTCAACGTGCTTGGTCCTGTCGTGTTGTACTGGAGTATGAGCTATGCTTATTGCTGCTTTGTTATCACAATACAGTTTCATCGGTACACTCACGGGCTTTTGTAATTCTTTTAGAACCTGTTGTAGCCATAATAGCTCACAGACCCCATTGGCCATAGCTCTATACTTTGCCTCTGCATTGCTTCTAGCTACCACGCTTTGCCTCTTGCTTCTCCATGTGATAAGATTGCCCCACACATAGGTGCAATATCCTGTTGTTGACCTCTGATCGGTTGTAGAACCTGCCAATCAGTATCTGTGTAGGCTTCAACATTCCGCTGTATATGTTTTTGGAAAAACAAGCCCTTGCCTAGAGAATTCTTCAAGTAACGCAAAATCCGATAGGTAGCTTCTAGATGTTCTTTTTGAGGGGAGTGCATAAATTGACTCACCAAGCTAACAGCAAAGGCTATATCAGGCCGTGTATGGGATAAATAGATTAGTTTTCCCACTAATTTTTGGTACCGACTAGTGTCTATTGGCTCTCCCTTCTTTTTTTCTCTGAATTTTACATTCGGATCTATTGGCGTGTCCATAGGTCTACATCCACTCATTCCGGTCTCATTGAGGAGATCTAGGATGTTTTTCCGTTGAGTCACCGCGATCCCCTTCTTTGACCTTGCAACTTCCATTCCCAAAAAATACTTGAGAGACCCTAAGTCCTTAATCTCAAATTCTGTGGCCGAACTCATCTTTAGGCGATTCATTTCAGCTAAATCATCACCTGTTAAGATGATGTCATTTACATAAACTATCAAAACAGTGATCTTCTTGCCTTCTGAGTGTTTTATGAACATTGTATGGTCAGTTTGGGCTTGTCAGTATCCTTGGTTCTTCACTGATCGGGTGAAGTTCTCGAACCATGCTCTCGGTGATTGCTTGAGACCATATAGTGATTTCTTTAATTTAGACACTTTTGAGCCATATGTCTCTCCAAAGCCAAGAGGTACATCCATGTAGACCTCTTCTTCTAACTCTACGTTAAGGCATTCTTGACATCTAGTTGCTGCAGAGGCCAATCAAGGTTTGCCGCAATTGATAACAAAACTTTTACAATATTTAATTTTGCTACTGGTGCAAATGTCTCCATGTAGTCAATACTGTAAGTTTAAGTGAAACCCTTGGCCACTAATCGAGCCTTGTATCTCTCGAGAGTTCCATCCAACTTGTATTTCACGATAAACACCCATTTGCATCAACTGTTGTCTTTCCTCTAGGCAAGTCTACCATCTCCCAAGTCCTGTTCTTCTCAAGTGCTCGCAACTCCTCAAAAACTGCTTCCTTCCACTCTAGAACTTTTAAAGCATCCTGTACATTCTTTGGAATCTCCATAAGTGAAAGTTGAGAGGTAAAAGCAGAAAAAGATGGTGAAAGTTTTTCATAAGACACAACTTTGGACATTGGATAGTTTGTACATGACCTAATACCCTTAAGAACAGTGATGGGAACATTTAAATCATCAGATGATGTTATTTGAGGAATTGGACTCGATTCAGAAGTACTTGGTGAGTTTTGGTTTTGCTGTGGGTCGGACTTGTGGCCTTGTAGGGAAGCTTCGAATTCCTTTTTCTGAGTTGGACGCTTTTGTAAGTAAACTTGTCCAAAAATCTTTTCCATATTTGCGCCTTCTCTTTTTCGGGTAAGGTCATAATCGTGTGGTGAGACTACAGGTGGACCTGAAGATTCTTCAGTGTTTAAAATATATGATTTTTCCGTTGAGAAAATTCCGGATTCAGAATTGGTTTTGTTGTTTGAATTTGTTTTAGGCAAATCTTTTTCAGTTTGAATCAAATCCTCATTTATCTTAGTTTGGATAAGATCCGAATCTGTTCCACTATTTGGAATCAAATCCAAATTAGCTTCAGTTTGGATGAGAACATTTTGAAACAAATTTGGATTATCTCGAAATAGGCATGGATTTTCTTGTTGAAACAAATTCGAATTTGAAAATTTTTGAATCACTCTCGAATCTTCTTTTTCACTCTCCCCTTGAAGATGAGTCCCAAAAAAGGATTTTGTTTCAAAAAACGACACATCTATGGCAACAAATAATTTTTTGGAAATAGGATCATAACACTTGTAACCCTTTTGGGTTGGTGCATATCCTATAAAAACACATTTTATCATGATTGTGAACAAACATAGTGCAGCCAAATATTTTTATTGGTAATGCGGCTGTGATCCTAGAAGTGGGATAATTCTTATGAAAAATATGCAAAGGAGTTTGAAAATTCAGGATTTTTGAAGGCATTCTATTAATGAGGTAAGTTGCAGTAAGAATTGCGTTACCCCAAAGATATTTTGGCACATTATTTGTAAGAAGTAGGGCTCTTGCCACTTCTAGGAGGTGTTTGTTTTTTCTTTCTGCTATCCCATTTTGTTGAGGGGTATCATTGCAAGAGCTTTGATGAATAATACCTTTTTCCAAGAAAAACTACCCCAAAACTTTGTTAAAAAATTCTTTGCCATTGTCACTTCTAAAAATTTGAATTTTTTCATGGAATTGTGCTTGTACCATGGTGTAAAAGCTTTTAAAAATGTCTTCCACAGATTTTTCTTTCAGTAAATATACCCAACTAACCCTAGTATGATCATCAATGAATGTAACAAACCATTTTTTGCTTAAATGTGTTGAGGTCCTTGAGGGTCCCCACACATCACTGTGAATTAATGAAATTGGGTTTAGTGGGTTTGTATGGTTGTGGAGGGTAAAAGGCTCGATGTTGTTTAACCAATGCACAAATTTCACACTGAAATGAAGATGGATTTTTATTTAGAAACAAGTTTGGAAACAAATATTTTAAATACTGAAAACTCGGGTGGCCTAGCCTATAATGCCACAACATTATTTCATGATTACTAGAAATAGAAACAGACTCAAAACAAGTACTTTGGACCTGTTTACTTGACTTTGTTCCATCTTCAAAGAAGTAGAGTCCTCTGCTTTTCTTAGCAGTGCCAATCGTCCTCCCCGAGGCTAGGTCCTGAAACTCACAAAAGGAAGGATAAAAGTTAGCTTGACAATTATGATCATGGGTTATTTTACTTATTGATAATATAAATTACATGACAGATTTGGGACATGGAGTATATTATGGAGAGTCAAAGAGGAAGAAATCTTAATTGAAACCCTTCCGGCCATTGCCGAAAAAGACCCATCAGCAATCTTGATTTTTCTTATTTCCTACACATGGACTATAAGATGAGAACAATTGTGAACACCTTGTCATGTGGTCAGTTGCTCCAGAATTGATAATCCAGGAGCTAGATGAATTGGGTTTGACACTAGAAAGGGCTGTGATTAGAGAATTACCTTGGTGTGCTAGGGAACATTCTGGTGATTTTAAAAGTTTGTATAGATGCTCTAACTGTTCCTTTGTGAAAGGAGATGCTTCTGAGTTGACTGTTTGCTCTTGAGAGTCTTCAGTCATTGTTTGGAATGCTTTGCTATTAGATTTCTTTTTCAGATGTGTGGGCTTTCCATGAATTTTCTAGCAGGTTTCTCTTGTATGCCACGTTTTTTTACAATGATCACACTGTGGTTTTTTTTTTTCCTGTCTCCTACAACATCAGATTTCCGTGAGACAAGCGCAGAACTCACAGATTCTGGATTGCTGCTGGGTACTGAACTACGCATCATGATTTTTTTCCTTCACTCTTCTTGCTTGACCTCTGAAAAAACCTCACGAATGGATGGCAAGGTTTTTTTACCAAGAATTCTGCCTTTCATCTTGTCCAAGTCATGATTGACACCTGCAAGAAACATATAAACACGATCGTTTTCTTCATGTTTCATGTACCTAGCACAATCATTGAGATTTTCCTACTCATCATCATAGCATTGGTCCAATCCTGCCACAAAGTTACCATCTCATTGTAGTAGGCAGTAACCTCGCGGTTTCCTTGCTTGGATTGCCAAAGTTTAGATTTTAATTCAAAAATCTGAGAGGAATTTTCCAAATCAGAATAGGTTTTTTAAACTGAATCCCATGCAGCCTTTGTTGTTGGTAGGAACATGTTAGGTTTTGCGATAGCTGTATCCATAGAGTTGAGAAGCCAGGCCGTCACTAAATTTTTTTTTGACCTCCATGTCCTAAATCTTGGATCATCCGTTGCAGGCTGTTTTGCTTTACCAGTCAGGTATCCCAACTTTTCTCGGCCATCAATGGCTAGTTTAACAGACTGAGATCAATCTAAATAGTTCTTACCATTCAATTTGTGAATGGTTATTTGCAAAGAGGAGCTTGCCGACAAGAGATCAGTGCCGGTAGTTACTGGTGGAATTTTTTCCAATGTAACTTCAGATGATGTTGAAGGTTGGCCGGACCCAGTCATCGCTGTTCTCAACATTGCTGTCTTTACCATTGAAGTTTACGGATCCCTTATAATAGGCTCGCCTAGAACATCTACAATTGCACTGTTCTGCCTTGCTTTTTCTATAGCCGCACTGCTACAGTAGCTATAAATGTCAAAGTCGTCAGGAGCGCTCAAGGCAAGGCAGCCCGTGACACTGAACAACAAAATAGGGACGATTTTACGAGAATCTGTGCAGTGTCGAATGAGGAACCCCAGAGTTGAGAATTCGCCTCCACTGAATTTTGAAAGCCCTCTTTCAAATATTCCAGATCTTTCTCTAGATCCGGTGGACGGGATTAAACTCTTCCAGAAGCCTGCTACAAATCCGATCGAAGCCGATCCTTTGCTTGAGGATCTGGCTATCTACAAGGCTCCAGTTACGAAGAAGGAGATTTGTCTTGATTTTCACCTTTTCATCTTGATTTTCACCTCCAGCCAGTAGAAAAGCAGTGTGGCAATTCCATTCTGACTGGATATCTGAAAATCTCTGGTATCGGGATTGAAAGAAAGAGAACCAAAACCCTTGATCTTCTTTGTCCAAGACAATCATCAACGAAAGAGATCACAATTGACAAAGAACACCCAAAGCTGCCGTTGCCAGAGAAGAGATGGTTTTACCAAATCCGGTGACCGGACAGAAAGCGAGAGGGAAGAAGAAACATTTTGGGGAAATCCAAGGCCTACGGGTTCATCCTCTTCTAGCACCGGAGCAGGGCTTGAAAGGCTCTCTCTGCAGCTACAACAAGATCTACATCTTGAAGGTTCCAAAGCAGGTCCACCCTGACATCGGTATCTCCTGGAAGGCCATGGGAATCATGAATTCCTTCATCAACTACATATTCAAGAAGCTTGCCCAGGAGGCTTCAGGACTGGCTCTGATACCATGTTGGGATTTTAGAAGAAGTAATTCTATTCTTCTTATTCAATAATACAAGAATTACACATAAATAGAATAGTTTGTAACCGTGTAATCCTAGCTAATTTGCTGAAAAATAGGATCTAGAATCTACTCTAACTATCACATCCCAATCCTAATCTTAGATTCAGATTTTTATTGAAACAGAATAAATCTTCACTAATTTTCCTAACTTTCCAACAATTTCCTTAATGTAACAAATTGACATTCTGTCTTTTTGTTGTGTCATTTGGTAAGTAGCATTGTACAACTAGTTTGTTCTTCGCATCAAGACAAGGTTTTTTGGGGCGAAAATTCCATTGCTCTTTAATGTGCTTTGTAGGAGGCCATTTTTGAAATCTTGGAAAAAAGTGACTGCATTAAGTTCCTAAAGTACTCGATTAAGATTTTGAAGGGTTTTATGGAGTTAACTTCTGGTTTCTCAGAGCATCAGTCGTCATAATTGACACTAGTCTTGATTGGGTTTCTGAGCATTGATGGAGAACTTTAGTAGTCAGTCAGTCAGTGATGTTTGAGTTATATGCTGAAATGTCTTCTGGGGGTAGTTCTGTCATCTGTTCTTAAAATGTTTTGTTGGTGATCCCCAAGGGTGATTCTGGATCTGTTCTATTGGAAAATGTTTCAGCATTCGCTCAAAGCTCTCCGTGGAATAGAAAGGCATACTGTTTGTCGTTTGACTTCGGTTGAAGGATGGAATGTTGAGGATGTGGATGCATATCAGTTAGTGTAGGTGCTCATTTTGTTGAAATCAAGGGTGTAACCTATTGTGGCTCGTAAATTGCTTATTTCTATCCTCGATGGCAATCTTAAAAGCTCTTATTCACAGTCAAAATTATTGGTTTCTCTTACAGGTCTGCCACATCGAAGTTGACAACGGAGAATGTCTCATGGCATTCTGATGTGAAAGCCTGTTCTGAGGCTATGGCCTTGCGAAATCCTTGATGACAATCTTAAAAGCTCCTTATGCACAATTAAAGATGTTGGTTTCTCGGACATGCCACATCGAAGTTGACAGTGTAGAATATCGCGTGGCATTCTGATGTGAAAGCCTGTTCTGAGGCTATGGCCTTGCAAAACAATGGAAAGTATGAAGTTGCATGTCCACTCCTGTTGTGTTCTTCTGGCAGAAATTGCCGAGTTTAAGGTGGAACGGTTCACATGGATAGACTACGAGAAGTTCCATGGACCTGGTATTCTTGATGTCCCCATGGCTCTCCCTAAATGCAAACATCGACTTGCATGATAAATTTATCTTGGTTGGAAATTGCAGGTAGCGTCGGGGAAGCCATTCAACAGGGAAAATTACATGGCTCTTAAGCCTTCCTGGGCTGTTTATGGTCCTGAGGCTGGCTTTGATCCAGATCAGGCTCGTTTAAAGAGTGAAGGCATGGAGCCGTTAAACCTCAAAGCTAGACGGAATCATCCTTACAACTTGAATAGTAAGATCCAGAATTGCTGATATGAGCAAAGAAATGCGGACCGAAGTGGAGAGTCCAGTTCTTTCCTGTTCCTTCTGCCTTTCCTCGATAGAACCCACCTCCTCTGTTTTTTCCTTTTTGGCTTTTTTAGTAAAATCCTGCGTGTAGATTTTATTGCAATGCCATAATGTAACCAGAGAAAAGTTCTGTACTATATAATAAGATAGAAGAGTAGACGCTGAGGGCTTGGTGGAATTTTTTAAAGACAATGATTAATGTAGAACACTGAGCATTGGCGAAGTCGTCGTCTTGGCTGGATGATTGGGAGTTTTCTTTTCTTTTTTTTTGGGTAGAGATTCGTTGAGCTTTTAAGGTACTGGATTCGTTTCTTTTAAACTTTCTGATAAAATCATAAATGAGAGTTTGATGGGGTAGTTAATGGCATTGCTGTTTTAGTTACTTTGAGGACTTTCTTGTAGCCGAGTCACACGAAGGCACTGATCGTTCTCAATATCTGGAAATCAACAAACGAATTATTGAGGTAGAAGCCGGGCTAGTGCAGAGAGCTGCTAAAGCTAGTTGGGCTGTAAGTTATGCCGTTGTGGATAGAAAATAGGATATGTAACGGTGCAATATTAAGATGGATGGCTTCTTAAGAATGGCCATACCGGGTAATAGCTGGAGCCTCTCGAACTAGTCAGTGAAAACACTTTGGTCTTAAGTTCTAAAAAAACGTTTCATTCGTTAGAGCTATGGATTTTATTGCGTCTTAGTATTCCATCAACTGTAAGTCGACGGCTTTTGGATTTGCCCTCGTTTGCTAATATGTAATTATTATTATTTTTCTTATTTCTGGTTTTTTCTATGACAGAAAAAGGCAAGAAAGGAAAAAGGGCTGAAGCCCTTATTTGCCGATCAAATTTGCGGGACAGAGAGGAACTTCTTCTTCTTCTTCCTCTTCAAAATTTTTTTTTTTTTTTTTGACTCTTTATCCACTCGAATTCCAACGAAAAAGAAGACTATTGCCATTTCTCTTTTCTTCTCTTAAAATTTATATTCTAATAAAAATTTCAGGAATTATAATGATATATAAAAGCAAAGGGGGTTTATTTAACTGAGTTTCTTAGATGTTTCTGAGATATTACTGTAATATTTTGGGCACATGTGTCATGCTAGGTTTATTGAACTGCGATATCTTGAACATATATGAGAAATCAGGTTTACTTAACATTATCGCAGTTGAGATGTTTCTTGTCATCAAAGATATGCCAACCCTCTTTATAGTATACATTTTTATTGTTTTTAGAGAGAAAAAAATCAACTTCAAACCATGTTTTTTTAGAGATAGAAGAAATGGGTGTCTTGCACTCATGTAGATGGACTTTCCATTACATGTAAAGGTTAGACCTATCTGGTCAAACTCCATTACATCTAATAACCAAGTGGACCCTACATAGTGCATGAGCTCCCAAAAATGTCACAAGTTGGTGTTAGAAAATCATTATATACACAGACTCAAGCAAGTTGGCCCACTACGATGGATCTTTTACCATTCATTAGGGAAGAGTTGGAACAGATTTCTAGTTGCTAAGAAATTAATGGTGGAACCTAACCATTTGATCAAATGTATTTTGGTATAGTTTAGTATGTAGGGTAGTAGACCAGTGTTTCTTGATAGAAGCACAAATGGGCACATAATATAGTGATCTTATTCCAAACCATTCTTCCATTAGGCTACTTTTTTGCCAACGAAGCCCTACGCAATCATAATGCTTTCATTGTTCAAGATTTTTACATCGTTATTACTTGAACTTTGTTAGCTTCCATTTCACACCTTAGAATGGAGAATATCATACAGCATGGTAAGTTTTTCACGAGGAGATTGGGCCCCTTAGGGATGGGACCGTAGTTGGTGACAGTTTAGATTACCATGTTGGACCCATCAATACTCAAGAGATGCTAATCAACTCGGATTATAGTTAGTGATGCTTAACATTCATGTTGTTAACGAAAACCCAAGGCCATCAACTTACTGATCAAAGTGCATAGGACTCAAATTGTTCATAAATGGTCCTACCTAAAGTAAATTTGAACAACAGTAGCTTAAGCCCACCTAAAACATATGAATGGTTAGTGCGGATTTACACCTTGTGCTGGCCGTGCATTTGAGGTTGATGAGAATCCGATAATTCTCAATCCGCATCAACGAACTTGATAAAACTATACTTTCATGTGCATTGTATTCTAATTGGTTAAAAATATTAAAATATCTCTTATAACATATTTCATATATCACCAGAAATATCAAAAAAGATATCATAAATTATATCTCACATATCCTAGAAATCATAGAATATATGACACATATCTCAAATATCACAAAAGATGTCACAGGAGATGTCACAAAAGATATGCCAATACAAATACCCAAGATACGCCATTAAATAATCCCCTCCTTAAAATATTAAGAGGTGAGGAAATTTGACTCACGTTGATGGATAGATGGAAGGACTAATGGTAGTTTGAGGCACTAAACAATTTTTTTTTTTTTCAAATTAAAAAACGTAAGTGTTTTCAATAATTAGTTCCAAGGTCTAAATTATAGTTTTCTCTTATGAAATATTCTAAAGATCAAAACTTGCATAAGTTTTGGGCAACATTGAAAATTTAGCCTAAAAGGCATTACTGGTTTATGAAGTTCATGTTTGAATCCCTTCTTTAGATAGCTTAGTGTAATTAAATTCTCATCAATTAGGTAATTTCCAAAGTGGCTGTAATTATAAATAGATGTGAGAAATGATTTGAATAGTTTAGTTTCATTATATGATACTATAAAAAAAATTGATAAAAAATTTGAAGAGCTAAACAAAGAATCATGAAAATGAAAAATGTGACATACTAAAGTATAGAAAATTTGACATACAATAGAGAGACAAAGGTGAGAAAATCTTTTTTAGTTCATAATATAATTGAGAAATCTTTTTAGAAAAACTAACACAACAAATTTGAAAGATACATGTCAATATATCTGCATAATTTATCTTTATGAGTAGTAAATATAAAATCTATCATATTTAAAAGAAAATAGACGAAAAAAGAAGTGACACATGGCACTCTCCATTAAAACGGTACATTGTTGGACCCTACTTGTAATCTAGTTGAAAAAGCTTTCTAGAAAAATGCCAATTAAGTGTTAGCAAACCTTTTACTTTTCTAGGGGTGAAATAAGCAAACCTTATTCTCGAAGCATTTATGGGCCCCATCTAAAATTTTAAGAGTAAAACAGATTAAAAAAACTCTAAATTGTTATGAGTAGAAAAAGAAAGTCTCAATCCTATCAAATACCAATATACAAATTCTAATTTCTAGGTTTTTTTTTTCTCTACAAACTAATTTTTTATGTGCTTATTGGACCCATTATACTTCTCTATCAATAATATAGTTAAAAAATATTTTTAGAAAAAAGTAATAAAATACTTTTGAAGGATACAAGTCAATATAAATTTATATTTATGAGTAGTAAATATAGTATTCATTATATGTAAAAAATAATAAAAGAAAAGAAGCGTAGAGAAAAACGAGAGGAAGAACTAATACACGAAACTCTCCCATGAAAGGAACATTTATTTTACCTCACTTGTAATATAGTTGAAAAATCTTTCTAAGAAAAAATCCCAATTAGGTATTAGTAAGCTTTCCATTTTTGTAATGTAAAGTCATCAAATCTTAATCTCTAGGAGTTTATAGGCCCCATCTGCTTTTTTAAGCATCAAAAGAAAAGATGTAAAACTTTCTAGCTACTTTTTTTTTTTATAAGACTAATTTCTAGATGCTTATTGAACCTACTATACTTCTCTATTAATAATATAGTTGAAAACCGTTTTAGAAAAAACTCTTCATTCTTGGAAGATAGAATAGAAGAAAATAAGAGTGGAGAGGAAGAGATACATGGCATTCTCCCATGAAAAGGCACGGCACATTGGCTTATATTGTAGATGGGATGCTTAATGATAAGTATAGTTTTGTCCTATGGTAACATGAAAGTTTGCTAGCTCCTTGTTCAATTTCCTCCTATAATGGCAGTTGCTCTCATTGCTCTAACTTTGGATGTCCTGTAAAAGAAAGATCACAATGACTGGATGATTCTAGCACCAGTAAATCTTCATTTTATTTCATTTTTCCTCTGCCAGATATCCAAAGCCGGAGCAATGAGTTGAATAGGGTAGATCATTAAACCCTTCGTATCATATTTGGATCGCTTCTAGGTAAGGTCATTCCTTAGCCCAGCGTTCCTCAGCAAGTAGCTAAGCTTAAAGCGGGTTGGGTAAGGGTGAAAGCGACGCTAGTCTCCTTGCAGTAGTAGACTAAAAATGTCTTCTTTCGGTAGCCATGTTATTAATGCATGAAGAAGCCATGGAATCTCTTCCATTGCACTTCCAAATCAGTCCTTTCTTTCTAGTGGACTGGTGGTCCTAACAACAATTACAACCGCCTAATCGGCGAACAAGTGGGTAAGGTAAAAGTCCGTGAACTGCTTCGCAATAATTTGGCAAGCAGTACATATGATTGTCTAAACCACTAGGCTTTTCTAAAGAAGTCAAGACCAGACACAGAGGAACGGTTAAGTTCCCAATTAGGATCTAAGTTATCCCAACTACTATAACCATACAATCTTGTACTTAGTTTTGCTTAAAATAAACCATTAGCAAGAAATCAAACTCAATTTTCAGTAAGTTGGAATAGAAGGCTATGATGTCACATTCAAGCACTTTGATGGTGGGATTGGTGATTAGTAACTGATTAGCGTCCTCTTCTGGCCAGTTAATCCATCTATAGTGGCTAACAAAAGATGAATCTGCAGCCACATGATGAGATCAGGGGAATGGACTCTTTTTACGCTAGGAAGGAGGTAGAAAAGCCATACCACTTATGGCTCAGGCTGTTGGATTACTCTATTGGTGTAACTTGGGCCTTCCCCAAATCTAAGAGACGGGGAACTACAAAAAACACTTTTTAAACCTCGAACTTATTTTAAATTTGCATTTAATTCAATACTTTTCGGCGGCTCATATTAAAGCCTGAATTTGTAAAATTGTTTCAAATCAATCCTCCACCATCAAATAGATATAACACCGTTACTTGTTGCCAGCTTGTATGTCTAACGTGGGTTTTGACCTAGCCAACGGGCACTCGAGGAGAAATATCGCAGGTCTCTATAATAGTTGTGACCCGAACCTCACACATTTGGATTGGTCAATATCTTGACGGTAACCAAACTTTTAGTCGGAATCGGGAACATATTTGGCTGTAGATCTCGCCAGCGCAAGATTTCCTGATTAGAGAAAGAGATGAGAAGAAAACACATGGAATAGTCTCTGTCTCTCTCTCTCTGCAAGAAATCCCAGCCGAACTCAGCAATGTAAGGGTACCCTCCCCGACAAGACTTGTGGCCGTGAAGAATATCAACAATGTAAGCATCCAAAGGAAGAAGGATTTCTTAACAGAGATTACGATTATCGGAAGTGTTCGCCATGATAACTTGATTAGATTAAAGAGGAATTCGTGGCTTATATAGCTCTGCTTCTTATCTTGCACCTCAGCAGCTCTCCGGTCCGATAAACCATGTACACGGGAGCCATAGATAAAGTTTTGTGTCTTGATTTCGCGTTTTATGCTCCTCACTCTCCCTACTATTCCTATCATTTGCAATGGCATCAAACATAAGGTGTGTGTATTGCCCCATTGTCGTGGGATATTCACAAGGTAACAAATAATGTGGGCTTCTCCAGACTTCTTTGACCCATGTTTGGTTGGAAGCGTGATGTGGGTTATGATTTTTCTGGATGTGGGGTTTTGATTTGGGTCTTCTTCTTTCCCTTTCCTGTAGAATTTCAAGAGTTTTTACGTCTTCTAGCTTCTTTCGAGGTTGGGCCTTTTCCACTTGAATCTGGGTTTTTCAACTTCTCTCAAAATTGAATGCAGTTTTCTGGTGTTCTCTTGAATTTGGACACCGGCTTGGAATCTTTTTTATTTTCTCGTTTGAGTTGATTTTTGTATCCTGAATTCAGAGAACAAAAAGCCCAACGTCCCCAACTAATTTCTCCTATTCTCCTGACATCTTTGGCTTGTTGACCAAATTATTATAGGTCGCCTCCGGTATAAATGTGGCAATCTGAGTGAACTGCAAGTGTTGAATTTAAGGCAGAATTATCTATCTGATTTGATACCGAGAGGGCGTGGGATGTGTTGAAGTTTATCATTCTTGGATTTAAGTTCAAATAATCTACAGGGAGTGCTTCCTCAGTTCACAAGAGGGGAGAAGGTTTTCAGTTTTCCATTCCTTTTCTTTTTATTATTCTAATTTTTGGTCCCACGTAAGCAAAGTCCACTGCTCATGCACCGGCTACCGGAGTTAGATTTTGACCACGTGGCAGATCAATAAACACGTAAAAAAGACATGCTGGCAGTAATCTAACACAATAACTTAATCTGAAGCAACTTCAAAACAACTTCAGGGTTTAATATGAGCAGTCGAAAAGCATAGGATTAAAATGAGAATTTAATAAAGTTTGAAATTTAAAGTGTTTTTTTTCCCCACAAATTAACCACAAAATCAAACCTGCTCATTCTTTTGACAAAGAACGCCAATAGTTATAAAGAATCTAACACAACGTTTAATATAGGGGTTGAAAATGCAGATTGTTTTCCAATGCAGATGTCGAGATTTCTTTCTTTTTCCCTCTCTTTCTTCTTGTGCAAGGTAAGGTAGCGACGTAGAGATGGAAGGTTTGACAGGGGAATGAATATAATCAGTAAACAACAACGCCTCATTCTCAACTTGTATTAGTTAATACTGGGTGTTGCGTCACTTTTTCTACCCGAGTCTTAGTGTAAGGATTCGAGGTCCTTGGATAAATAAAGATGGGCCTGTTGAACCAGAGAATGGAGATCATGGAAGAACCATACAAAACCTGCCCTACAAGTTGCTGTCAACGTAAAGGGCTAAGGAGTCGCATTTTCTATTCTAGTGTAAGCACCAGTCTTATATATACCCTTTTTACTCTATCATTGTGGCACAACGATAGTAAACAACCGACTAAACTACGCATGCGAGAGAGAGTAGCTGTACAAGTTGCCTAACATGGGATAAGAAGAAGGATTATGGAAGTAAAACGGCAAAGCAGAAACGCGGAAGTGAGAGAGAGAGAGAGGGTGCAGCGGGTGTACTAAAAATGGGGAAGAGCACTACAGCTGTAAAATGTACTGCCAAATCAGAAGTGGGACCTTATACAAGGCCGGAGAAACAGCTTCCATCGTCAAGCTACAGAGAAATTTTGCAGACAACGTGGACTCCCATAGCCCATCCAACGCACTCCCTCACCTCTCTCTCACACAAACACACACACACGCAGACACACAAACGATTCTGTAGCTGGGGAGAGAGGCTGGAGAGAGAGAGATAATGCATCTATGGCACCAGTCTGAAAACTACCACTCGCCCATAAAAAAGAGAACCAACCAACTCTCCTGATAAGGAGAGCTCAAATCAGAATTTCACTTTCTTCTAATCACCCACAGGGTATCTATGTTGTTCAGGCTTAGAAAAGTAGATGCAATGTTGAGAAACACAATAGCACCAAGCAATAATGTTAGAAAAGCAGCAGGAGATTGGAAAGGGATGGAAAAATACATAGCAGATAGAGAAGAAAGGAAGGAAACCCGCAAGCCTGCTTGTAAGAATTTATTTTCATCTACAATGTGTTTGTCACTTTCCTCTCCTTCAACATGACACCAGAATAGAATAGGACGACCAGATTACATTAAGTAACATTATATAACTATGAGTCCTTTTCCTTCCTTCCTCCTCTTTCGCCATTCACTTGTCTTTTTTATCTGTCTTTCATTTAATTTGATAAACCCTGCCCGGTCCGCCCAGTAGAAGAAAATAAAACAAGGAGAAGCAATACCAAAATAATAATCCGAGAAGATGAGAAAAATCGATTTGACTAATGTTATACCTTGCAGAAACTATGGGTTGATTCGATTCAGCTACTCTTCCTTGGCTGGCTTTTTCGTCTTCCTCTGGTTCTCATCGGCTCTTCCTCCTTGCCCTTCTTCTCTTCTTCCTTACCTGTAACAGCAGCAGCAGCAGCAGCTGAAGATGACGATTCCACTCCTTCCAACTTCTGATTCTCCTCCTCTGCGCTGATTCTCTGCTTCTTCTGCGACTCTTCTTCTTCAATGGTTTCTTCTTCAGCCTCTGTTTTCTCCACAATTTTTCTCGGCCGACCCCGACCCCGTTTCTTTGGCCGATCGCTTGCTTCCCCTGCTGCTTCTTCCTGTGGTTTCTTCTTCGTTTTCTTCTTACCCATAAAGAAACTAGCTACTTCAATACCTTCCTTATGACCGCAAGCAAAAAGCAATTTTCTCACTCCAGAGAGTTTCTCATCCTATCTAAAACCCAACATCCAGCACAGATAAATCATCTCCAATCAGATAGTTCATTCCCACATCAAACCCCATGAAAATCACTGACTTTCTCCATCAAAACTCAATAAAGCCTCACAAAATCCACCGATTCCATCAGTACCCGCTCCTCCCCAAAATCCTGGCTCTCGCTCCTATATATATATATAACCCCAGATTCACTTACACAACCAATAAAAACCGAACGAATCTACTTGCTCTCTCTCTCTCTGCTGAATATCCAGGTGAAGACTGACTGAAGGAGGCGATCGGAGAGAGAAAGTAGACATAAAAAACTGAACCAAATACAAACTAACCAGGGTTAAATTAAAACCCCGGAGCCTTTTACAGGATCTAGGGTCGGGTTTGGCTCTTAACTCGAGCTAGTTTTCTTCCCCCCCTCCCCACACTGACAACTCCTGTCACGTGCCGATTAATCGCCAATATACACTTTGCAAGCTGTTTGCAATTCATGGATTGAGTTATCCAGGAACATTGAGTTTCTATCTGCTATTTGCAGTTTGTAGCTCTCAGAAGAGAGCCTTAGGGCAATGGTAGAGTTGTCGTCGTGTGACCTTGAAGTCATGGATTCAAGGCATGCAAACAGCTTCTTGCAAAATGTTGTGTACAATTGACCCTCGTAGTTCGCCCCTTCCTCCAAACCTGCATATGCGGGAGGTTTGTGTACTCAATGAAGAAATCAACCCAATGAGACTGTGTGCAGCGGGAATAAGAATCAAGACTTAAGTAGTTCTAAAATAGTGAAAATTTTATGGCTACCTGCATCCTTCAAACATTGATTAAAAAAATGCAAACATATATAGATGAAATAATCTCAGAAGCTTTTGTTGTTTGTTCTAGAATAATTTTATCTATGTTTTCAGGCTGCAAGCAGCAAGAGAAAGTTTCATTATTTCAGAATAGCTTAATCCATGATAACAGCCTCAAAGGTTTCCCAGTTGTTTTATGGATGACGTTATCCACGTTTTGTTGCTACCAACAGCAATAGATTTATCACTATATCCTTCAAAAGAATCAAAGAAAAAGGGAATAAAATCACTATCCATGTACTGGTTTATTCTAAAGACGAAAAATCTAACTCAGCGAGTAGCTAGGTTTAGACCTGTGCTTACAAATTGTAATGCATTCATCTGATCCCCCTCATTAAACACCCCATGGCATGCATAAGAACCTCTTCTGCCTCTAGTCTAGGCACACGAATCTGCATGTTGTATCTAATAGCGGCAGTAAGTGCAAGTATGTACCAAATAGGAAACTTACATGGATGAGCAGTTTGACCTGGACCCACCTACATAATCTGAATCTCGTTTCCAAGTACCATCCCAACCATTGGATCGTAAAATTACCATGGATCTTCCGTTGGAGGGATAAATTGATTGGACAAGAGTTGGATAATCTGTCACTATTAGTAGACAAGCGTGCCGAATGTATAGTCCTGATCATCTATATATCTTGGAATGGATGCATGCCTTAAAAGACAAGGTTGATCATGCTTTTATTAAGGAAGTCATACTAGCATGCATTCACTTTCTACTGCTTCAGTCAGTCCAGCCACTAGGAAGAAGATCCATCCGTCAATCAAAGCAAGTTTAATGACTTAAATTCAACTTACCCATCGGATCAAGTCAAAGGTAAGAGAGCTGGCTGCTCTCTTATTCATAAGAGGAAGGCCTACCTAGCGCACTTACATGCCTTCCTCCCATACCATGATTATATACTGTGTCTAATAGTCCTGATCCTTTGATTCCCATTATAGATACATGGAGAGGCTACAGCAAGTCCAAAAGCAGACCGAGAACACACAAGCCTTACTTCCACCAACTTGTGTTTTGGTGGTTCAATGTGGAACTGGTGCCGCTATCCAGTTATGGATCATTCGTATATGCATCCACGTCTCACAGTGTTAGTTAAGAGATAAGTTTGATTGTTGTATGCAAGCTTTGGAGCATCCAACAAATTAACCGTTGATTGCATCTGCTAAGTAAAAACACGAGGCGGGTGTATACAGCTAGCATAAATGAATGATATTGCTCCAAATATTCAATATGATTCCACCAAAAGCTGTCGAGAATCCATTGCGCGTGTCACTAAAATGGATAAATTGAGCATTTATCATTATCGTAATTGGCAGACAGAAAACATAAAACAAAAGAGAGAGACACGAACGTGCCTTAGTGGAAGAAGACAAAGAAAGTATAAGAAGAGGAAGAGGTTGAGAGATAGGTAAGATGGCATACGGAGCTTCGGAGATAGAGAGAAGCTGATTTCTTTACGAACAAGGGGGGAAAGGTAGGTTTTGAGAAGAGAAAATTATGTAATTTAGGTAGCTATTTATGTTTTCAAAATTGCCCTCATAAATAGATATACGTGGATTTATTCATGCATATTGTGGATCAAAGTGATTCGATCTGTGGATACAAACACCAACGATCCAAATCTACGGATTTAAAGTGAAATATCCTTGGATTTGGATCTGTTTTGGCAGCATAACCACCGCTCTTCTGCAGTCGACGTCTACGGCGGGTCACGCTCTAGCTGAGTACCCCTCGGAGCAGTCACTCAGGCAGTGTATAGCCCTATGCCATCTCCTCCGGAATTCGAACCCTTAACCTTGTGGTGCCTTCCGTGCCAAATATTGATAACTTAACTAATACGCCAAAAGAAGTCCAACAGTGGTGAAATGTCTTTTAAGTCAATTTCTTAAACCGATGCCCAATTGGCCCACTTAGAATCATAATAAATTTCCTCGCCTCTGATTGTACTGCTTTTCCCAAGAGATGCCGCCTGCTTTTTGTAGATGAAAGCCGTTCATCGTGATCTCCGAGGAAGGAATAGAGAAGTGTGATGAGAAAAGACTCATCTTCCAACCCATAGATTGGTCTTCCACCGCCGCCTGTTTGGTAGTTGACTATAATCATTTGGGGGGACCCAACCTCAAGATCTAGCCTTTCGCTGGAACCCACAATCCAATCAGTCCGTCGATGCAAATCCCTCAAAATCTTCCTGGTGCCGACAAGGACTTGTCTCCACCGATGCTTGGTCAGCTTTTGCCGCGGAAGTGTGCGCCTTCCTGATCTGTCCAATAACAATTTTACACGTCGAAGGAGTAAATGGAGTCATGACTAACTTTAGACGGAAAGAGGAGCCACACTGACACCTTTTTCCTTCTCTAACTTCTACGCGCACACACACGATATATATATATTTTTCCAATCCAGAGACACGGAACTCTAACGCAGTTACGATGAGCCATTCATTTTAAGCTGTAGGTGTGGGACCTACCAATTGTCCTCGATCCCTTGGCATCTAGTACAATGAAGGACTTGGCGTACAACTTCAATTCCGAGTTTCTCGTCAAGAAGGACGGCTAGGATCCTTCCACGTATCGTATGTACTGCTCTCTTACGTAAGTTGAGTCATGGAAGTTGCTGAACCCAACCCATCGTCTGTTTGTGTATGAACGAAAGGTATTCTATTGGTGGTATGGCGGGCGAAAGGTCCAAATTTGTGAAAGAAGCCAGCCCGTCTTTTCACTAGATATTCAGTCAGAAGAAAACGACAGCCGGGTCCGCTTGGTTAATAAGAGGAGGACCAGTCATTTTTAATCTAATCCGCATGTGTAATCTCAGAGGCATCGATATGTCAAACTCAAACGTTACGTGAGTTCATAAATTTGCTCCCGTTATATGATGAATCGTCATCTATGATCATCCATGCACGGCATGGGTAGCGTCTACAAGTTCAAGGAGGTCCCCACTTGATCATAGTTCAAATAATTTATTAGATGGGTCATCAATGGACGATTTAAGGCCATTGTTTTGCTCAAGGTTTGACCATGATGAAGACAATGGGTTTTACCGCCTGAGATGCACTCAATGCCGTCCCATTTTTGGGACTCCATCTTGGCCCACCTTCTGAAAAATCTTCAGTCTAATTTTCGTACCAGATAAGCTACTCATCCATTAGATGCATGGTTCTTAAAATGGGCACTGAAACTGTTCACTTCCCATTTTCCTCAAGGAAACAGTGGCTAGGATCATCCACTATGCTACCATTGCTGTGATCTTTTTACCTCAAATATGATACCATGAAAAACTTAGCTTGCCTGCCGACGAAATGGAAAAGTGTACTAGGACCATTATAATAATGGTCAGTGGTATCCTAAACGACAAAGCTAGAAGGATCGATTAATCGATAGTCAATGAAAATAAAGTCATCTTGCTTTTGGTCCCACTCTAACCTTCTTCTGGTCACATTCTCATATACAGTCAAATCAATCGTATGTTGGCCGAGATTTTCAGTACGCACACTGCTTGCTCCAAAGTAACGGACAAGGCCAATGAGTCAGTTCTGCCACTTAAAAAAGACGTTATTGGTTCACGAAGCTCTCGCCTATGCAATCACAAGGGCTTATAATACGTGTTCCTACTTTGTATTTTTTGTAAGAGGCTAGATTCAATTATACATCGTCCTATCTATATGGTACATGTGGATAAAATAATCAGGCTCTCAAGAAGCTATGGATAAGCTTTTATTTCTTATGAGAGTCTTATGAAGAGGCTAGCTTGTAAGATAGAGGGAAGGAGAGGAAGGAGAGATTGCATGCTTCTATCGATAATTCTTTTTTAGGTAAAAAAAAGAAGTAACCTCTTGAAAAATTTACAAAAAATAATATTTTAAATCAATAACTTAAAAACTTGATTTTGGTTATACTTGCATTATGTGAATTGAAATTTCAAAACTAAAATCAATATAAAAGAATATATCTTGCAAGGATCAAAATTACAATCCTTCTATTTGGTCCAGTGCTAGTTGAGATTTACAATTCCCTATCTGATCTTCTTCTTTTTTTTATCTCTTGGAGGTGGCTTTAGATTTCAACTCTTACTTTTGAAAGAGTTTAAGAGAGAAACTAGAAAGTTAATTGCTTGGATAGCACTCCAAGAAAACACTTTCCTAATTTAACATAAATACTGCCAAAACTCATAGAGGCTTTTTTTCTTTATTGAATTAGATGATGTAACATCTATTATATTTGCTCACTAATAATCACATACAACCCACATTAGAAGATTACATTATAAATGTATCCTTTATATAGAACTCTCATTTTACACTTATGGATGATTATCATGATATCTTCTCATTCACCTATATTCATTGGTGACACCAATATGGAACATGTGGGCCACTCACCTCTAGAAATGTACATTTGTATAATTGACTATAGTAGGCCCTATCTTAATAAACATTAAATCTCTTTCAAAACTCATCTTGAAAATATCTTATATTAAGTACATGTACATATAATATCTATTTGATAAACATTTTATTTAAAGATAATAAGGCCTTAGGCTTTTTCAAGTTAAACTAGACATCTCACAACGAATATCTTACTATATGAAAGAGTGTGAATACAATGTTGGACGCCTTATACTCTTCATGAGTTTATAAATGTCCCATATACTTATAATGAACCTTGATTAGATCTCATCATATAGTATATTTAAGACAAATATTGTATTTCATAAGGAATACAACTTTCTCAAGTCTAAGGATAATAATAATTATATATATCTAACAATATTATGCATTCTAAATAGTTGATGTCATGTTTTATATACAAAACACTTCTACTTATTCTACGTATGTTCAAAGTCTCTACATTAGATGATTTGAGAATTGAGTATCTCCATCTTATAAAGACATCCGTTATAAGAATTAAGTTTTCTATTCTTATTCTTACTTCGACAACTGCTTTAGGTTTAAATAGAACCGAAATTGCATTTTCTCATCTTCATGATTCTCCACCATCATTTTATGAAATTTCTACTATATTGTCTAAGGTTTTTGAGATCATCTTGTGATCTTTAAATATATATTATCTTTAGTTGTACAGTTGATATTACCATGATAAAAAAATTTATTTATTCAAATCATCTCATGATAAATATTATATAATTGAATTTGCAGGCACACATTTCTAACATGACCATGAGTTGAAAACACAAATGTGTAGCTAAAATCATTTGACGGTTATGAATTTAGGTGTCTAGCCAATCTAACAAACACCAAACAAGATTGGTTGTCCAAACATGTAAAGGTGGGGCTTAACAGAGAGAGAGAGAGAGAGAGAGAGAGAGAGAGTTTTGTGGGTCCAATTAAGATTTTGAGAATAATGAAGTAGAAACAAACTTAAATGGTCGGGAATGAAGAAAATATACATGCCAGCATGCTATAGATCCAGGCCCTTTAAATGTGAGCAATACCGTGCTTTACCCGTCACTTGGCACCATTTCCAGCCTAATATAATACTTACCTTAGTCCCATAACTTTTAATACATATATTTAATTTCCTGATCCCGATGAAATAACCTGTTGCTGTTAAATTATATTTTATAAGTCTAAGTGGAATTAAATCCGTGAACTAATCTTTAATTTATTTGAATTATTAGGGAGGGTCTTAATTGTGTCTTGTAGTTGACGCTGCTGTCAACCATTTATGATTATGTTTCTATAGTGTGGAGCATCACTACGAGAATCATGCATGCATGCATATGAGATCAAAGCTTGATCAAGGCACTTGAGCATGAAATTTCTGTTATCCGAGCCCTTTAATCTGTAGGTCCCTCATGGAGATGACATGCATGCTGGAAAAACCAAACTTTTGGAAGTTGCTAACTATTCATTCAATACAATATATACCTTGCAAGTGGGCACCTAATGAAGTGGCCCACGTGCAATTTCTAAGATTCAATAATTGTTTGTTACAAATAATGTTTGCACATAAGCATTTTCCGGAGGCCCTGAAATGAAGGATTCCGATCAATGTCTTAGGTGGTCCCACTCAAAGTCGACATTATATTTAACACGTATGTTGTTTCACATTCCGGTTTGTGAGCACTGATGGGTCACCCAACCATCCCATTAGCATGCTCGCTAGCTCTTGGTCTTAGGTTGCTCTAAATGATTACACAATGCAAGTGGAGGAGAATGGTTTAGTTGTGTGCCACCACCGCTTGGACCTCCCGTTCTCTCTATACATGCTAGCTATGTCTGCCTACATATAAAGAAACTGCCTGTAGGAGTTCTCCCCAGTAGCTACCCGGGGGTGCGTGGGGTATACGCACTGCCGAATATCAAATTGACAAGCAAGCGCACATTGTTGTACTTGATACATATAGACTGTAGATTTGTTTTTAAGGGGCTTAACTTTAATTCATTGCGAGTGGGTGATGACTCAAAGGTGATGATTAAATGTTAGAATGCATCACAGTGGAGAGAAATGAGTAAGATTTTTCTTTTTCTTTTTTGTTTTTTTGAATGGTAGGAAATGATTTTATTAAATTAGGAGCAAACTTACATAAGGGCCCTTCAGGAGATGAGAAGGGACAAGTAAAGAGACTTGCACTCCTACCAGACAGAGGGAAGGCCTTCTCTCCAAGCTGCATTGTTACAGGTGGCAACGAAACCAGATTATAGGAACAAACCAAACTGGCCAGAACAGAGCAATGCAAGAGAAAGAGTTTATCTCGGTACAAGCTCAATGGTCTTCTCTCCAGCCAAACCTGTCCACCACGAAGGACGGGGGAAGTAGACTTTTCCAATGCCCGTTCTCCTCCAAAGTGTTTGTTGGCTATCTGATGCCCCGAAAAGTGTGGCACTACCTTCCAAGATGGTGTTGAGGAGATGAGAAATGTGGCCCATCAGGTTCCCTTGAGATGTTTGTAGCTTACACTGAAGATCCCTTCTTCACGAATCCGTCATCCTCGCGAAACACATGGTGGATCTCAAAGTTTCTGTCCTTCAATGTGTAAAGCTACTTCCTCAATGGATTCACGATATTTCCATGGAGCTCTGTCTGGCTTGTTCATCCAAGTAATTGCCGTGGAGGAATCACCCGCAAGTATCACATGTGAAAAATTAAGCACTCGACGAATTTTTATTCCGCATGGGATGGCTTGAATTTCTGCATCAGTAGCAAATGCAGTCCACAATGAAGTTATAGAAGGTAAGGATAGTTCTGCCTTCACTCTCTTTAAGAATTCCTCCCACGCCAGCTTTTCCGGGAGTACCCAAGGCAGAACCGTCAAAATCAAGTTTGAGACAGTTTCTGGGCAGAGTTCCACTTACCATTTCTTCTTATTCTTGTGATTAATGTAGTGGTTGAAACATGCCCATAAACTAGTGATCTCTTGGGAAGAATATTCCCTAAAAACCCTGAGAATTACCAACCCCAAAAACCCCCTCATACTTGATTTTTGGTGCAGTCACAGAATTTGGTGAGCCTTTGTTTTGAAACACCCTGTCATTTATCTTTCCCCAAATTCTCCACAAGAAGCTATAGATGGATAGGTTCCAAAGTAGCTTGGTCTTCCTAACTATGAATGGAACGTACCATGCTGAAAAAGCCTTATCAATTGAGTCGGGCATAACCCAATCTAAATTGAACCAAGAAAGCACATGAGCCAAAGATCTTGCGTGACTACACAAGAAATGAAAAGATGATCGACCTCCTCACACTCCTTGTAGCATGGGACACACCTATTTCCAGGTTGTCAGCCTATCTTTTGAAGGTTTGTACCAGTCAAAATCTTCTTTTTTAGAGAGCCAAGTAAAGGCTGCTCTTCGATGTGGAATCTTTTGCTTCCAGATTTTCGTGAATTTGAAGTAGGCATTTAGTTGGAGATAGTAGTCTTGTAAAAGTTCATCACCAAATATCCGCCCGTTGTAACCATTGTCCAAATTCTCCTATCATCTTTATTTGAGAAAAAACTCACTTTTCACAGCTCACTGAGTAGGTCCTAGAGTAAGATGACAGACTGATTGCTGAAAGCTCTTGTATTACTACCTCCTGGACTTCTAGCACACGAAACACATTTATAGGAAAGGAAACTTGATCACTTATGCCTTAGCTAAAGAGACATTTAACTATAAATCTTGTAATAAATGGGTTATTAATCTGCCTAGTTTCATTTTAAGCTTTTATTTACTAGTGCAGTTTTCTTGTTTTCAATACATTTGGAACTCTTCTTTTCTTTCAAAAAGGCTTTTCAGCGAAAATTCCCAACTTTCATAGTTTTTTAAAACAAATACTAAAATTTTTGTTCTTTCGTATTAAATCCTAAACTTTGAATTTTTTCATATCTAACCAAAACCGTTAGCTGGATGACAATGTTAACTATCATGCTAAGTTGGAATTTGACTTGTTGATCCAGCTGACGTTTTATGGTTCTTATTTTACCTTTTCCCTTTTCTAATCGGGAATCCAGCTGCATTTTCTCCTTCTATTTCTCTTTCGTCCCGAGAAAATCTAGCTGTAACTTCCTCTTTCCCTAAAAAACCCTAAATCGTGGGAGAAATGTTACTTATGCATTTCATATAATCATTCAATTCGATATCCATTTTAATGGGCGATAAGAATTGCTAAATAATCTCGCCAGTCAAAGATAATACTAGATAATAGGATAGAATGAAATATAATAGGATAGGTTAAAATAGCTCACTACTCTATAGATATAAGAGAACCACGATAGAGATGTAGGAATAAAGTATAGATGTAGCTTATCACTCTACAAATATAGAAGAATCACCACCATAAAGACATAGAACTAATGAATATAGAACTAGCTAAACACTTCAAGATTACAGAAAAATCATCACCTCAAAGATAAAGAACTATAAGTCTGGCTACTTTAGGACTCCTAGAGATACAAAAGAAAAGAAAAGAGAAGGCTGAGATTCACTCATACTTCTTCAATAATAAACAACATCCAATTCACTATATATTTTAATGCATGCTACAAGGGGTATAAATAAATGGTAGCAACCCTCCTATATAAGCAACTATCAGGACTAAAAGCAACTTCCTAAAAATATTAGTTTCTTAAACCAAGTACTAGCATCTAAGTCTTAGGTATTTTTCCAATGATGGTTTCCTAAACTTAGGTGTTTCACAAATTACACTTTCTAAGCATTGGATAGTTTCATAAACCTATTCAAGTAATTCTCAATAAATATATTTTAAATAGAAACAGTTCCCTAAGTTCCACAAATTCCCATACAAGACGTTTTCATATTTTGACCGATTTGAGGTATATAACTAATCAACACATCTTAACGAAGGAAAACTTCACGAAGATTTCTTAAGCAAGGAGAATAGGAATGTGCATGAATGGACCATGGGGCCATTTCCACTAAGTGATTAAGATCTTCCCCTTTTGTATCCCTAATATGTCCATTTACGGATGATCCAAGACGTCCATCTTCAGTTCCTATAAGAATTCCATCATTGATGAACCAAGACATTCATTCTTGTTGATTCATAACATTCATGCTTTTAACTAATGGATATAGAAGAATTAACACTATAAAGATATAGAACTAAAGGATAAAACTAGCTCACCACTTCAAGGATATAGAAAAGTCACCACCTTAAAGATGCAAAAGATATGCATCCCACAACTCTAGGCCTCCAACAGATACAGATAATAAAAGAAATTGAGATTTACTAATACTTCTTCAATAATAATAATAAAAAAACCAATTCACTCAATATTTTGATTTATACTGCAATTGCTAGATAAGAACAACCCTTGCATATAAGCTACTTCAAGACTAAAAGCAACTTCTTAAAAATAATAGTTTTCTAAACTAAATACTAACCTCTAAGTCTTAGGCGCTTTCCCAACAATAGTTTACTAAATTTGGGTGTTTTACACATTACACTTTCTAAGGAATGAATAGTTTCCTAATCCCATTCAATCGATTTTCACACACAATTTTTACATAGAAATAATTTAAGTTCTATATATAACTTCCCGTCCAAGAAGTTTCCTTATTTGGCTGATTTGAGATCTTTGACTTGTCAAAAAATCATGACTAAGGGAAACTCCACAAAGACATTTTGACCAAGGAAAATATAAATGGCTGGAGTGGACCATGGGATGTTTTCCACTAAGTAGGCATCGACCTTTTGTAGATATAAGACATCCCTCTTTAACTGTCCCACGATGTTCGTGCTTTGAGGATCTAAGTCATCCATTTTTTGAGATTCAAAGACACAAAAAATAGGCTGATCTAGGATAATCAATCTAGATTGATCTCATTCTCCTTTGATCCACCATTGATCTTTTGAATTAGAAACACTCCCATTGCAAAAGACTTCTTCCTCATCCAGGAGCCTCTTCCACCACTGAATTCTAGAACTTCACTTCTCATTTTGATTATGCTCCTAAAAACCCCTCCTCCATTGTTGTTAGATTTCCAATTGACTATACAACCAATCAACAGGAAAAACCTTCCGGTACTAGCTCAAAGAAGATGAATTCTCAAACCGCCCATCTTCACCATCTGTCGCTCAGAGCTTAGCCTTCTCATTACGGCTCAAACCCCCTCTGACAGAGGCCGTCTTCACATTCCCAGAAGAAGAGAGAAAATGAATTAACGGAAAGTGGATCAAAACTCGGTTGTTTTCGACTTCCCTCAATGGAACAATTTTAGTCGTGTAAGATTCGGGGGGTTGCTGAGATGGCGGCATTAATTCCCGTCAAGTAGACGGTGAAGAGCAATGATATTCCTAGTGCCATTGTGGAATGGGTTTCCCGCATTTCATCTGTCTTTGATGAGATAGGCGCATATGAGCTCGTTTGCAAACTTTAAAATATAATTTTTTACCTTTAGAATAAAAAAAATAGATGATGAAGTTCGCTCAAAATCATCACATAGAACATTAATGCTAGAGTTCTGTGTAAGAGATTTTCTAACATGATCTAACATGCTTCATGGACTCAAATAGCATTTAGATCTTAATGCGGAATAAGGATGGAATGAAATCACATACCTCCAGCCATTGCAGCACAATCCTCCTTTTCTATAATGTATATTTGTTGGGTGGAGACTCTTCCAAACCCCAATAAATCTACTTCGATGGTGTATAAATTGAAAGTGAGATTGCAGGCTTGGGGACCTCACCGACAACGCACTGATTTTATGGTTTGCTCTACCCATCATAGAGCCAACCTATCGTGCACCCAAAATATGTGTTCAGTTTTTCTGAACATTATCAAAGTGGGCAGTTCACTTATCCCTAAAATGATGGAAATTAAATGGACCACTAACTTGCTTAATTCACTCGGTTGTTACCGAGTTTTAAGGTGAGAAATACCAACATTATGGAGAAGATGTATTCGAACAGAAGCGTGCATTTCTTTCTGTGCAGGGTAGAAGAGGATCTCTCTCATCTGTAGAGACTATAGGTTTCTTCACCCATTTTGTTCTTTTCAAATATAAAGTTGCCAAACTGAACGGAGTAACCCAATCTAACGGCCAAAGACTGATTGAAAAATGTTTAAAAGTTGAGGGTTTTTGTTGCTAAAAAGATTAATAAAAGAGATTCTAATGCTCCCATAATTGAGACGTAAGTTACAAAGTGATAATGATTTATGGGCAGGGATTCATTCCCTTCACAGTATAATCGCATGAAGCATTTGCGTCTTTGCCTGGCGTCTTGTTGTAAGTTACGTGCATGTAAAGGAGGGACGGGCATTTTTGGTCTTATCGCACAGAATCGAGCACGGGTTCAGGGTGTCGAGTAAGCGAGAGGGTCAATAAAAGGTAGAGAAGAAGCAGCAGCAGTAGCAGCAATTTCAGGTTGTGTCTTCTGGGTGTGGTGTTTGGGATAGCAGAGAGAAGAAGATGACTCTGGGACTAATAAATGCGAACCCGGTAGTCCACGCTATGAAGGAAAGGATCGCTCGTATCGATGATCCTGCCCATGCTGCAGACGATGCCGTCGAATTCTATGATATCCTTTCCACCTCACGTTTTCTCTCTTCTCCTGATTATATTTCTATCTGGTGATTAAATGTTACTGAGACCCAGGTCTTCCTTTGGTGTTTTATCTTCATTTTTTATACAGACCGCCCCAGTTTGGGGTTTATTGATATCGATTGACAAATTATGGTGTCAATGGAATTGCAACACTGATGCAGCGTGTCCTAGCTTTCTGATTTGGTTATTACGAGCTTTAGTGTTTATTATTTTCTCACCTTCCTTCTTGATACGATTAAAAGGGCAGCTCCAGTGCATGAAACTCTCGCCTATGCGGGGTTTGGGGAAGGGGTGGATTACAAGGGCCTAAAGTACAGAGTCTTATCTTACATTTTGCAAAAAGCTGTTTCCATGCCTTGAACCTGTGACCTCAATGTCACACGATGACAGCTTTTACAGTTGCGCCAAGGCTCCCCTTCTCCTTGATACGATTGCATAAATAAAAATTTTATTAGCAATTTGGAAGGAAATCTGGGTTTGCCTTGACTCAAAGAGGTGACAGATTTCGGGAGGGATATTAGAGATCCGGAGCATCCTTAGTCACTGGAGCAACTCAGTATCCTATCCGAGGAACCCATTACCAACGACGAGAAGCTTGGCCGGATACTGTCTGTAATTACATCCTTTCTTTCCTTTTCCTTTTCCCTTTCCTGATTTACCAGCTACGTCTACTGGGTGGCTTTTCATCTTTTTGTTAGAGATGTTCATTGGGATTTCTATGCTTCATTTGAAATTGGTAGGAGTTTCTGGATTTGGGTTTGATGTTTACTTTGATGAATTAAGTGCTGATTTGGTCTGCAGTTAGTTCATCTCTCTTGTGGATATGCGGTCAGCATAGGTGTTGGTTCTTTGTATTTAGTTCACTCTTTATCTTACTTTAGAATTTGGATGCATGTTTTCATGCAGTTTTATTTGTCTATAGATCACTATATTGTTTGAGACATTTTTTAAAAACAGAAAATAGAGAATCACTTTCCTACAGAAGCACTTACAAATTACATAAGCACTTAAAAATACAGGTTTATCAAACCCGTTTCTACTGTTTCTTTGGAACCCCAGAAACGGCTTTCACCAATCGCATCCTCTTGTTGTACCAGATCATGTCTAATTCTACGTTTGATATGTCTTTCCTTTGTATGATAAATACTTCTAATGTTGTAACATGAAATGTAATTTGTTTTCGTTCTACTCTTACTGATTGTCTATGTAAAGTTGAAGGATTTCCTTTACACCAACTATCCAGCAATGTAGTATGGCAACAGTTATTGGTCTTTGTCTGAGAGTTAAGCTGATGCCTTGTTTCCTTCCACATTTCAAGGTGACTTTCATTGCTTATTTGTATCTATTTATTACTGATTGTCTGTGTCAACTTGTAGGATTACTTCCAACTATCCAGCATTCTAGTATGACATGCATCTTCTTTCAATTCATGAAATTGTTTAAACCTGATTTCCCCTTATCTACATGGTTGAGATTTTTGTTCTCCTAAAGCAACCTCTCTTTGAAGATTTGCAGTCTATCTTGTCTTTAGCTGACGTGCCTGTATTCTGTAATATGAGTTTTTTAATTTCCTTATATGCATTGGTGGTTTTATAATTTGTGTAAGTTTGCGACCTTTTGATGGTTTATCTCCTCCCAATATGAGTGAGATGGTTCAAGGGACTTCGACTGTATACTCGCAAGTGAAATCAGCTTTAATAGTTTCATTGGTAATTGAACTGTTTCTAGAACCTTGTCTGAGCAGTCCTGTATCACAGATGAAAAGGAAACGTGTTCCATGGAGCCATATAGTTGCTTCCATGTCAAAGTTAAGGCAGTGGATTATCATAATTAGCTTAACGCTGCCCACACTGTTTTGATTTTTGGATCTGTTTCATTAGCAGATCCCTAGAATTGAACAAGACGAAAGGCAGGAAAAGCAAATTTGCAATTACAAAAATTGGAAGATCCAGCAAACAGAGGAGAAAGGAAGAAAATACAAGCTGGATATTTCATACCAACCATAAAATCTTCGGCACATTAAACCAGAGTTTGTTTTGTACGATCAATATGAATGATGAAGCATCAACAAATATAGTTAAATATATTTTTGATATCTTGGAAGAACTTCAACCTCCAACGTGGAAGTCGGTCTTTTCTAAATCATCTGATTATAATGAGATAATCACCCACTCCATATCTTGGGGCAGGAGAAATTATTAACTCCAGATTTCTTTTAAGTTCAGCTTCAGATGCATTTGCTCCCCATCTGTGTATATCAAAGTAACCCTTTCAAGAGTTAGAATCAGATACATTTCGATCAATGCTTTTGTTTTTTCCTCTATCAAATGGCACAGTAGTCTCACATGATGCTACCATTAAAATTATGTGTTTGAGCCAGTAGTGGTGTATCCGGAAATCTGAAGGTCTTGACAGGGAAACAAAATCTCTTCAAATAAGAATCTTCTACTCTATAGTTATGAACCGAGCATCTCCATGAAGGACTCTGGTTTTAAGTGCCCTCTTTGAGACTTCTAATTATCATGTTCTTTTATTAACTTTGCAACATTCTAATATTTGCTGAAAATTCTGTCATTTCCTTGTCACAGACTAGCCATTATGTTCATGGAAATAAAATGCTCTGGAGATAAGAAAAAATCTCTGAATCTAGACTATTTGACCTTCAAAATTCCTGAGAGTTCCAAAAAGCTTAGATTAAACATATATTCATAATAAACCAAGAAAGTGAGACCATATTTTAGCTGGTCTAGCGAGCAATATGCTTGGGTCACTACATATTAGACAATCAGAAGGATCCTAATTTTATGTTTGAATAACTGAGTATTTATGAGGATCTTACCATGAAGTAAACATCACAAAAACACATAGTTTTCTTCCATTCAACCTCTTCTCAGAACTTCTCCACTAAGTTTGAGACTGTTGTTACCATTGGCTTATGCCAATGTGAACAACCCCCTTAACCTTGCAATGCTATTGCTTCCTGTCTCCATCATCCCCTAGTGCCATATACTGCACCAAAAGAAGAAGAAAATGAGTGGAAATGATGGGAAAATATGAAGAAGGAAATTGAGTACAGTTTTCTTGCCGGACTATAAGATAACAATGACACGTTCATCGTATCTTTTTTTGAAATCTCCCATTGTCAGGAAAAATAATTTAGATGTTGCTAGATCTCTGTTTGATTCAACTCATTTTAATTGCTCACCAATATGTATGCGTCAAAGAGGGCTTTTGTACAAGGAAGGTGCAACTAAGCAACCTTGATCAAACACTATAATGGGTCGCCGACGGGAAATAGGTTGTCAAGTCTTTTGAGAAAGCGCATAACCATGAATCAGCAAGTTCAGCTAATTGCTTCGGTCACACAAGGATATTTGTTGGATTATGGAAAATTCAACCACAGACATGCATCATCGAGCACTAGCAATAGTGGTTCCAAATAAGACTTTTTAGATAGTATTGCTGGTGTTCAACACAAGATTTTTGTACCAGGAGAAGCTCAAGCGACCTTTTATTTCTTCAAAATATGCAAACTCGAAGTCCTTCTCTTGTGCATTCTGAGTTGATTTCATCTTACTGTTGCACATATTTTGGCTAGTGGGTTTTAGAAGTCTAGAAAAGGTACACTTTTTAACTCAAGGATTGTAATTTGGGTTGTTTGGGGTAAGATTTGGAAAGGGATTTGGGAAAAATTGAAGGATTGTCATTTTGGAAAATGATTTATAGAGATTTGGGTTGCCAGGTTGAGATTTAGAGGTTTCCTTTTGTACAGCCAGGGCTCTAATGTTGCGATATTGTCTGCTTTGGCTAAAGCTGCATGGTATTTAGGTAAAGCCTAGTGGGTGGGCGGGTGAATGGGTGGCGAGCTATAGGTGAGGGACTAAGAGTTGGTCTCACATAGCCTGGGGAGAGGGAGATAAGCTAGTTATAAGAGTCCAAATACCTCTAATGGTCACAACGTATTTTTCTTTCGAGGAAGAGAAAAGCCATAAGAATGTAAATATCACACGTTCGATCCCTGACCTTTAGATAAGGAAGTTTAGCATGGAAGAAAGACCATGCATTTATTAAATATACTCCTTTCCTCGTAAAATGTATATATAGAAGTCACTCTATTTTGGCCATGACACATCTTTACATGTGCTGTTATCAAAATTGAAGAGGATTCGATTTAAAAGAGTAAATATACGCATTTTACAGTCATTAATGTGCAAAAAACTACCCGAGCAGCACATGAGACACCTTCCATAAGAAACTTTCAGGGCATTTCTATTGAAGGGTTTGACAACTTCGGGCCCTTCTATGGGACAAATGGACAACTATAGGTACCAATGCAAACACTTTCTAACTTACTATTATGAATATAAGAATATGAGCGGTTGGATCTAGAGACCTATATCCTTAACCATCCAATCATCTACATTTGAACAACATGCACATAATTAGAAGGATGTAAAAGCGGCAGTATACGTTAGATGACAAATCAAAGAGTTAAAATTGTTCAAAGAAGAGAAAACATTGCTATATTAATTGCATGTGCATAGGAAACCATGCTGATCTATCATACATCTGCCCATCTGTTTTACAAAATAAATAGCAGCATAATTCAATTGCTTAAGATGCTTGGATCGTGCTCTATCTAAGATCGACCATAGAAAATATTAGTGGTACGGATCACCTAAACTCGGGCCCCACTTGTATTTTAGACAGTAGATAAGCTTGTAATTGTTAGTTAGTAAACCTTGGTGTAATCACCTTATGGCAGTGGATTAACGGGTCATTCAAATTACACGCCACGGATTCCCAGTTCATCAAACGAAGGCGGCCTCCGCCTCATGTCTGCCAATGCCTCACTGGGCAGTCCCGCTCAGCGCGTCTCCCTGGCGGGTCTCGAGAAAAGGGGTTTCGCTTGAGGGTTGAAGGAGCTCATTCATCGTCTCCATCTTCGCCGTGTGAGTGGGAAAATGGCTTCGACGCTGCTTAGATCGACTTCTGCTGGTCGCACTCTTGCCGCTCGATCCAAACTACTAATCTCGGTAACACTGTCTTCAGCAAAAAACATTCTTCCCTTCTCCTCAGCTCATTCCAGAAGAACCACCCCTTGCATTTCCAGGTAACCCACACACCAGTTACTTAAGCCCTGTTCTTTTGGGTGGAATGGATTGCTCATCTTAAAAAAATCAGTGCTTTGGGTGGTTCATTTTCAAGGTTGGTGGGGCGATAGGAAGCATGGAGTCTCTTGTGCCCCCCCACTTTGCAATCGCTTCTTCTCGTCTCAAAATCCATCATCGGAGTCAACTCCGCCTGCTGGTGTTCCCTTTCTCAAGGTACCCTCTTTTCTTTTTCCTTGTAATTCCTTCTGCGTCATCCTTGCCTTATAGTAATTGTTTGAATGAATGTGTTATTCCTTATGGATGTTGGACCACTCAGGACTTGATGCCACTTCAATTGCATTCAAATGGTTATGATTCTATGATCAGTAATAGTGTTTGCTACTAAAGGGCCTTTTGCTGATGAGCAGAATTTGTTGCTAGTGCATAGAATTAATTGTCAGTGAGTACATGTTTCCTAAAACTTAATTGATCCAATAAAAAGACCAAAATATTGTTGTCAGATGTTGATTAGTGACAAAGAGAGTGAAGATTAAGGGGTAGCAAGTAGAAAAACGAGAATCGATTTACGCGATCTTGCCTCATACAAATTCCATGGTCACGAGGGTTTTTAGTATACAGAAAGAAGGGACCTCTCGAGATCCATGCTTGCCAAAAACATTTGTTTTCCGTTCTGTCTGGACTCGTCTTGGACAAGGGCATTTTCTTATCCAAGAGTGGATTATGTACCTCGAAAACTTATGAGGATAAAAGGAGAGGTCTTGACTAGAGTCATTTGACATTGAGAAATATAGGTTATTGGACAATATTAGAGAGGGCTTAGGTCTTGGCAGTACATATGTCAAGTTTAAGTATAGGGGGGATGGGTTTAGGTTGATTTTCTTCTGAAAAGCAGATTAAAATTTTCTGAATGCCTATAGCTTGTAGTATTGGGGAGTATCCTGCTGACTGTGGATCCCAAAGGAACCACTTTTTCTTTTTCTTTCCTGAAACCATCCCTCAACCTTTTGTTAGAGGAAGAGCCCCTGGCTTTGTGGGAAAAAAACATTGAAGGGCTTTTCCTCCTAAGACTTAAATTTTGGTATTGAATACGGTTAATACTTTGGACAGCTCAAAGTAAGAACTCCAAATTTGGTACAGGTGTAGGTTGTGCAGAAAGGAAGTGTTGTTCATTCTTCATGACTAGATAATAATCAATATGGTCTCAGTAGGCTATGTTATTGTTGAGAATGTTATCATTTATGGAAACTGTCATAGGATAAGAGCAGAAGGACTAGATAGACTTGAGATGTTTTCATACTGGCCACAGGAAGAAATGAATAATGTTCTCCTGGATGAGAAGATCAGGTTCCCTAGGTCTCATAAGGGAGATGAGAACCGGATGCTTATTTCAATGTCATTTGATTGAGCATCTTTAGTGAGAAGTAATGTATTATTTAAGCATAATCCTACCAATACATGAATATCTTATGGCAGTTATTCACTAATTGTAAAACCGTTATAATCAAGTGGTGGGTATTTTCATTTTAATAGAGAAATATAGGGAGCAATGCATTAGTTTGCTGCTTCCAGTTTAAGTGAGATTGGAAAAAAAAATTATCTAATCATTTCTGATGTATTTAAGTTTCAAGATAAAAAATAAAATGATGTTTCTTAACTTTCTTTACCTACACCATCAAAATGACCAGCAAAGATAAGCAGCTGCTACTTTGCAACTTCTGTGGAGCATTTTCTTTAATAAGCCAACTCTCTTGTGCCTTTTTCTTTCTTGCATTTCCATGCTTCACACACTTTGCAATCTTCAACAAATGAACATTTGCAGTAGCCACGCACTTATATGTATTCAACTCTGGTTTTTTTTTTTTGGTTTAAACTGCCCTAAAATTTGTCAGCTACTTCTGGCTTCTATATATAGTATAGACGTAGTTTTGCATTTCACTGCATTCTAATTTAAATGCCTTCTGATATGGTAGTTTCTGATGATGGATGTATCTTTCTTATTTATGTGTCCTGACTTTGCTTTCTCTTACTTCATGATATAGGATTTACATCTCTGTTGTGACTGGGCATGCTGACTCTAGAAGGGGCAATCCATAGGGTTTTATCTCTGACTTCAAGAAGTCAAAACCTTCATATCTGAACATTCAAATTGTATTAAGCAGCAATATAAACAGATGTTACTCGAATCGCCTTCTGTGATGTTTGTATTTGAACTTCTTTAGATGGAACTTCCTGTTGGAATCTGTTTTTCTTTGTTGCAATTTGCTTGTCTTATTTTCATTAAAAACGTTTGAATAACATTCAGGCATCTTGCGTTCTGGTAGACTGAGAAATCTTTCTGCACATTAAACTAGTGTGTAGATTAAATCTGAGAAGACTATTCTCCAAAGTAAAGAAGAAAAGAGCGGATGTAATTGCAGCAGAATTGAACTAGACATCTTCGTTATAATGGTTTATAACAGGCTGTTGGTGTTAGGTGTTTATTATCTTGCTTTATAACAGTTTTAGGGGCATCTTGTGCCATTTATTGGTACCTTTTTGTCCTTTACTGTACAGTTTCCTTATCGTGTCACAGGGAAACAAAGTAATTGACGATGTAATGAAACTCTTGGTCCTTTGGCAATCTAGCTTTTAACTCTCAGGAGGTGGCAACAAGAGTGCTAGAAAACCAACTAAATACTTCCACATGGGATGACGGATTCTTGTAATAAAGTAGGCGCACAACATGTATTGGACACTAGTTTATCTTACGCTGGTTAGGTTTGCAAGGCAAGCCCATCAGGACTTGGGCCATACCAGTAAGGGAGCTTGGAAACCGAGGGGCCCCTTGTGACAAACAGTCATCCAAACAGCCTGGCCTTTGCTCAGCATATAGGGAATTTAGTATCTGAATGACTGACAAGCATCATGGAACTAGTTTCATGAAGTTACAGAAATTATTTGAATGATGTCTAACCAACGAAGCCAACAAAACAGTTAAAGATAAATATAAATTCCCCTCAACTCTGATAGGCTGCTCAGTAATGATCTCAACAGCTGAAATTGTTTGAAATCTCTACATCTTCACACTAGTGAACGAGAAGTGATAGAGCGAGATCCCAGATGGTGCTAATTTGACTCTTCAGAACGATAGTGGGTGAAACATGAACTGTCAGAGATGTTTCCTACTTTTACAGAAGGGATGGGTGAGGCATGATCGACTTGGTGGAAGGATGGATCAAATGGAATTCCTCATATACATCCTCACCTTTGATTATAACTGTGTCCGGGGAGATCCGGAAGTGTTGCTAGTTATTGTCGAAAGAAATATTTAGACAGTATCTGTAAATGGATGAGGAAGATGTCTTCAGAACAAAATGATGGCACACATTGAAATCTTTGTTTTGCATGTCTTCTCCAACTTTCATTTTGGGTGCCAGACCCGATGTAAGTTTAGTATACTTTGATAATGTGTATTAGCTCAACAAGACCGATAGCAAAGATTAAAGTGGTTGAAAGCGTTTGAAGGAACTTATCATTCTGAACCAAGCAAAATGTAGCTCTTACATGTTCAAACGAGGGTTTCTTTGTTATTTTCTTATCGTACTTGAAAGATCCTGGAGACTTTCCTGATTTCCAGAATACGGATGTTCACAGCAGTTATAGGGAAGATCAATTTGAACTGTAGTATCAGAATTGTCCTGCTCTTGTTGAAAAGCATATGATTTTCTTCATCATAATCTTTTATTATTTAAATATTTACTGGAGGAAGGCTGTGCATGCGTGTGTCTAACTTCAAAAAACGAGATTTACCATAGCAGCATCACTTGTGAGTGATAGTTCTTTCGGCATTCGGGTTTTATTTTCCTCATGCTTGTACAACTTGTCCTTCTGGAAGAATTCTTCTTTTAGTGATTTAATCTTCCGTATTTTCCTCGTCTATTCCATAGACTCTTCAGTGCCTCGGTGAGGAAGACTGAAGGCTTATAGTCATTGCAACCAAAATGGCTTTCTTGAGTGGTCTCTCTGTCAGGTTCACGATGGAGTCTGTCATAATGCATCTTGCTTGCCTTTATGGACTACCATTATTTCATTTACAAATGTATTACCTTGTTTCCAACTAGAAAAGAAGTTTCAAGATGGGTCTGTCTCTGTGGCTCTTCTTGGAAGGTTTTTCTCTTGTTCTAAGCTCCTTAAATGCGATCTGATTAATCAATTTCAATGTGCTCAATGAGAACTCCGCCAATGCCGGTCCCATGCCCGAATGAAAAAAGAGGAGGGTCTTGCATCAAGTGCTAGCCAACAAGGGAGAAGTTGAAGATAATTTTGTTATTTTTTTCTTACAAATGAATATGCATTTGTATATTAGTTTGTGACGAAGAAATGAAAATAATCTCCAGATTCTTAAAATATGGCAATCCTTGCATTAGGTGCCTGTCGGCAAGGGTGAAGCTGAAGATAATTTTATTTTTTATTTTTGCTTGCAAATAAATATGCATTTGTATATTAGTTTGTAAGAAAGAAATGAAAATCATCTTCAGCTTCTTAAAACTATGGCAACCCTAACATGACATGAATCGAAAATTGACATTCCCTGGAGTTAAGGCGTTTCCCATAAGTGATGCGCTACATCGGATCCTAGGTGCGGTGAAAAATAGGCAAGGGTTGTTAGGGCGTTCTCCCAGAAGCGACGTGCTACATCAAATCCCCGGTGTAGCGAAAAATGGGAAAGGGCTGCTAGAGAGTCCCTTCGGAAGTGACGCCCTGCATCAGAACCCAGGTGTAGTGAAAATTAGACATGGTTTCATATCATGGAGGTCGAGAAAGGCGATAGTAAATAAGATATCTCCATAGCATAAGATTCGTATCGCCACATGGAATATATGGACATTAACATATAAGAGTTTGGAGTTAGTAGACGTGATGAAACGTAGGAGAGTCAACATCACTTGTATCCAAGAAACCAAGTAGAAAGGGGCTAAAGCTAGAGAAATAGATGGGTATAAATTATGATATGTAAGAAAGGACAATAACAGAAATGACGTATGAATAATAGTGGATAAGGAATTAAAGGATAAAGTTGTTTACGTTAAAAGAATCAGTGATAAAATAATAATAATAAAACTTGTTCTATGAGGGCAGATTATAAATGTTATAAGTGCATATGCACCACAAGTAGGGTTATAAGATATAGACAAGAGACAGTTTTGGGAAGATATGGAGGGAGTCATGCAAAAAATTCCCAACACTGAGGGGATATTTATAGGAGCATACTTAAATGACCATGTAGGAAAAGAAAAGGAAAGATATGATAGAATACATGGAGGGTATGGTATAGGCCAACGAAATGAGATAGGGGAGAATATCCTCGATTTTGCTTTGTCATATAATTTGGCCATTGCAAATACACTCTTTAAGAAGAGAGATGACCACTTAATAACCTTTAAAAGTGGATTTCATAAAAGCCATATAGACTTTTTTTCTACTTAGGAATAATGAAGGATCTATGTGTAAGGATTGTAAGGTAATACCTGGTGAGAGTTTAACCTCACAACATAGGTTAATAGTTATGGATATTCATATTAAAAGATGGAAGAAAATAAATGAACTTAATAGGTATCCAAAAATTAAGTTGTGGAATTTAAAAAGAGAGAAAATAGCCTCATTCACAAATAAGTTGATAGTAGAAGGATATTGGAACTATGAAATAAAAGTAAATAACATGTTGATTAATATTGCTGAGTCCATTAAGAAAGTGACAAAAGATGTCTTAAGAGTATCTAAAGGTAAAAGATAATTAGTAAAGGAAACATAGTAGTGGAGTGAAATAGTGCAAAAAGTTATTCAAGAAAAATATATGTGTTTTAAAGCATGGCAGAAGACTAGAAATAATGAAAACTATGAACAATATAAGAATGCTAAAAAGGTTGCTACGAGAATAGTAAGTAAGGCTAAACTTAAAGAATATGATAAGCTCTATAATAGACTAGGAACAAGAGAATGTGAGAAGGATGTATTTAAACTTGCAAAAGTAAGAGAACAAAAGGGTGAGGACTTAGATCATGTTATGGGCACTAGAAGTGATGATCAAAAGGTATTAGTTAAAGATAATGAGATCAAACAAAGGTGGGAAAGATACTTTCAAAAATTGTTAAATGGCAATGGTTCTGAGAATATAGGGATTGAAAATACTATAAATCTAAATAACATTGGATATTATAGATATGAAAGCAAGATTAGAATACCTGAAGTGAAAGAGGCCTTGAAAAAGATGAAATCAGGAAAGGCCATGGGGCACGATGGTATACCAATAGAGGTTTGGAAGCATATGGAAGATATTGGGATAGTTTGATTGACCAAGTTGTTTAATAAGATTATAAAATTAAAGAAAATGCTTGATGAGTGGAGGAAAAGCTTTATTGTACCAATTTATAAGAATAAAGGAGACATACAGAGCTGTACTAATTATCAAGGGATCAAACTTATGAGCTATGCTATGAAACTTTTTGAAAGAGTGATTGAAAAGAGGCTACGACATCAAACAAGTGTAACGGAGAATTAGTTTGGTTTCATGCCTGTGAGGTCTACCATTAAAGCTATTTCTTACTAAGATAATTAGTAGAGAAATATAGGAAGATGTAACACCTCAGATTTTTAAGACTTTTTTTTTATAACATTTTTAATAAGGGCATTTGGGATCCCATGAGAAAAGTCTTATTTAATATTTTCTAAAACATATATTAAAAACTTCGGGTGTTAGTTTTCCTTTCTCAAAATGGCATACATATAAATTAAAAACAATACGCGTATCAATCAACGACAAATAAATCGGCGCCTTTATTTTAAATCAAATAAATGTCCAAAACATAATAAGAATATGGCCCAAGGTCTATCCATCATAACATCTCATATAAATGTCCAACATATGTCTAAATATCTCAATCAAATCCAAAATATAAAGTATACAGTCCATACTTAAATTTAAATTATAATCCTGTTTATTGACTCACATCACTGTCTAAAATTCTAGGAAAAAGATCTTCTGCAGCTCTCACGGTTTCTCAACAACATTGCTTTTCCTATTATCGTGCTCGAGATCTAAGGCATTGCAAAATAAAGCAATGTCTCAGCAAGCTATCGCTTGTGTAGGTACATAGACAATTAATGTAATAAAATAAAATAAATAATAAACATACTGATAAAATGAAAAGTCTATCATTTATGAAAATAGCAGTATCATAAGTCATGTCCAAATAAATGCCAATTTATTCTATATACTAAAACATGCATTTCACGAAGTCAAAACATAACATGAATCAATGTAAATGAGCATACAATAAGAATAAGGGCACCCTAAGGTAATGGGTCCCATGACATCGCACTAATATCACTGATCATGAGTATTCATAGCTAACCTCTGAGTGTCGTCACACCCAGGCATACCATCTATAACCATGCTCATTATACATGCACACATAATAAGAATATGGGCCATCATGCCGCAGTGGCAACCCTCCATGGGGATCAACCACCGCTGCTCTCCGTCGACACCATAACGGGGGACTTAGCGTCTGTCCCCATGGAAAGGCTCATATGAATATGCTAAAACTCAAGAGCACTCATAGCTCAAAATCCCCAAGACATGCCCCTCATCCTGGGGTTAGCCTATAAAAGGACCAGCTAATAAGCCTTTATTCTTATTTCCATGTAAATCCATGCATTTCCAATATATAATAAGAAATAAGTCTCTATTTAAGCATAATTAATTAACATCATGCTTATAAAAATATTTGTCATGAGTTTATTCAATAAAATATTTCAATTTGGAATAATTATTATGTACTCAAAGTCGCATGAAATCCACGGCAAATAATAATTGCAATTTAAAACACAATCACGCATGATGCTATGTTTATGCATGGTTTAAAAATAAAATAAAAATCATTAATTGTCGTCACCTACCTCAATGTGAGACCACTAGCTTACTAATAATCCCCTTAATTGGTATATTTAAGTGCACTTGTACATGTCACATCACTATTTTAAAAAATTTCTAAATTAAAAGTGGTCATTTATAAGTTTTAAAGTTAAAAATAGATCTGCGTCATCAATATGGTCACAACGCTTCTTTCATATCGTGATTTGGAATTCTCTAGCTCCCAAAAATTAAATTTTAGTAAAAACATACGTAAATGGGGCCTGCCCGACCAACATAAGGTGGTCTATACCGGCGGCGATAGTTTCCGCAGGCTTATACCGGTGTAAACCAGCGTCACGAAGATGCTCGTTTATGTGGGAGATGAAAACTGGCGCAGTCAGTTAGTCTAAATGACAGGGATATTCTGGTAATTCCAGTTAGCGAAGAGATGATCCCCAATATTCTAACCGACCGAAACGGACGTTTTCTTGCTTCTGGAATGGAACGGGTTGGTGGGGGGCATCCTTCTCACAAACTAGCATTTCCTCCTCTATCCTAAGCGTTCCTCCTCCTCCTCCTCCTTCTAGATTCCTTATCCTGCGCCCATCCAACCCGTTTCATTTCCCTGTTGGGCAGCAGCCAAGAGCAGTGCAACCCCATTAGGCCTCGTGAACCTCAATTTTTCTGTGGATAAGCTCTCCTCCTTTGATGTTTATAGATTCCTACGTGCCGCAAACAATCCACCTCTAGATTTCCACAACCCAGCAAAGCAGCAAAACAAAACCAACATGTAAAATCTGCTTTTTCCATTCAATTTCTCTGCTTGGGTCGCTTCATATTTTTTTGTCATCTCCCCCTCTTCCTTGTCCATGATCAAATCTCATTTTCTTCACTTCTGAAAGCGATTTGCCAAGGCACCACCTGTTAGATACCGATCATTTTGGATTTGGAGGGTGAGAGTTTGTGGAGGAAGATATTTGATGTTAAGTTTCTTTGTTAATGAATTAAATAAATCTTGTGGCTTTGCATGATTAGATACTGAGATGAAGAAAATGCAGACAAAAAATGGTTTGGAAAATAAAAAGTAGGGGTCTTTGGCTCCTTCTATGACGTGCGTGTGACGGTAGATTGCCGGCAGTTTTGTTGGAGTCTGTACCTTTTTGTTTATCTTTCTTTTGTGAAAATAATTTGGAGTATTGGAAAGGTGAACTTATCAATCTTAACTTGCAATTCCATCCTGCTGCTTCTGCTGATACTAGTTTTAGAATTAAATTCTCTTCCTCTTTGTTTCTCTTCATCTCCTCCTTTGGGTTTCTCTAATCTGGAGAGGAGAAGGGGAAAGAGAAAAGGAACCTTCTGTTCAGCTTCAGCACTCTGGGTTTTATTTCCCTTAATTGGTATATAGTTTTCTCTGCCCTGTTCTATTTAGTTCTTTTCCTTTTTTGTGTTATTTTTTGTTCCTTTGGGTTTGAACTGGGTTTTTTCAATCCCAACTGTGGTATTTGTTTTCCTTAAAAGGATTCTTGTTTATTGATTTAGTTTCCCTTTTGATGGTGTCGTCCAATTAAGTGAACCTTTCCTGTCTATTTGGGTTGTGTTTCCTTTGCGCTGGGTTCCTAGTAGTTTGGAGATAACAATTATATGTCCTCGGAGGCAAATCTCATGGATCTGTTCTCATAGTAGTTTGATACTTCCTAGCCGTTAATTTCTGGTTATTTGCTTAATATTCTCGTGTTGTGTATGGTTTCTGGATTGGTTAATTGATTCTGACAACAGCGTCTTTACATAATTAATCTTCTAATTTTTTGTTTATGCAGAATATTGGAACCTTCTCTGTTGTGTATTAGATGGTGCTTTTCAAATCGTTATCATTGTTGATGTAAAAGGATATTGGTGAGGACTTTACTCCGGCAATGGAGTGTTGCTATGAGAATGGAAGTGAAGATGAATCTGCCGATCCTGGTCAGAGGATCACTAGTCACTCCACTTACCAGCCCAAGTCATCACCTTGGTTTGATCTAAGGGTTTTCTATGTGCGAGTAAGCAATTACGAGGTTGATCAATTAACACCCGAGCGTCTCACTCTTAACCATTTCCCTTTGAGCCTTGATACCCTCCTTGAAGTCAATGGCGGCAGAAGTAGCATATACGCTGATGGTGTCTCCTCGTTGTTAAGAAGAGACAGGGTTGATAAGAAATTTGAAGAAGCCACATATGTGAGTACAGATAGTATAAGGATGACAGGAAGTGTGAAATTTGAGGTCTATGATAAGGATGATTTATTGCTTTCTGGAGTCCTTGAAATGTGTAATGGTAATAGTTTTATTGGGGAAGCGAAGAATCATAGTAAGCAATGGACCATGAATTGCCAGTCAGAGATGACTGCAGGTAAAGGCTTCTTGAAGGGAAAACAACATATGGGTTCTGAATTGTTATTACCGACTGTGGAGGTATATGTAGCTGGCTGTTTCTCAGGAAGTCCTATCATCTTGACCAAGACTCTTCAGCTCAGCACTCGGAAGAAACACACAAGGAAGGGAATGTTGGATTCGATCCCTGAGTATTGTACAACTGAAAACAAACCAGACATACCATCTGATCTTGCTTTGCAGGTACTTACTAACAAATTAACAAATCCACTTTTTGTCTTAAGGCTTTCTTCAAACGTCCATGGTGATTCTTATTATAGATATTCATTTGCATTTCATAATGGTTTCGTTCATGAGAATTCATCACAGTATTTGGGTCACTTCTGCCATGCCATATGCTTACTGGCCCATAGCATTTTCCTTATGAGTACCCAATAGCTTGCTGTCTTTTTCATTTATTTTTTTAAAATTTCCTGTTAGGGAAGCACATTTCTTTCTTGATGTGCATTCTTAGAATGGCAGTGAATCTTCCGTTTGTGGATAAAGTCATGGTCATGATACATATTTCAAGAATGTAGAATAAAATACACAATATCCTTCAATAAGTTCTTGTATTCTGTCAGAACCTGACATAACCTTTTGCCTTATTTTCCAGTTTATGACCTCCTTGTACAGAGCCACCTTATCTAGATATAGATGGGATAGAAAATCAGAAAAATTGTTTCAACTCATAACTTCACAAGCTCGTTAAAGCTTCTTAGGGAAGCATTACAGTACCAATCTGTTGGTACAGGGGTGTTAATGTTGTGGTTTTTGAGAGGCTAAACTCATTGTTGTCCCCAGCAACTAATGATATCTTATTCCTTATTATTTCATTCTAAGATTTATATATAGATTAGATCAATTATTTACACAAGATCTTCCTTAAATTTAGAGCTTATTATTCAAGTTTCCCTTGTTCTGTGACAATTGAGTGTCTGGGGTAGATGGTTGAGAGTAATGATTTTTACTTCTTGCATTATCTTGAGCTTTACTGCCTACTGCAGTCCTTCCCAGGTGTTTCCATTTTGGTGAGCATGTCTGAAAGTTGAAAGATATGATCAAGAACTTCTACATATAATCACTTTAAGATAAAATAGAGGAAGTTTTGTTTTTCCATAATGCAATAACTGTTATAGTTATTGAGACACAAAATACTTAAAACAGCAGAAAAAAGAAATCTAATCATCTTGGCAATCTATGCCAGGGGTGATGATATACCTCAGCCCCTGATACAGCCATACTTGATTTATGACTTATTCCACAATCACATAATATATCTTCTATTGTTGTGGTTGATAAGAAGTCCGCATACATATAATTACCTTAAGGTAGCTGGTAGCCAGCTTATTCAGGTTAGCTGAAGATGTGGTATCCAAAAGCTACTCCGAAAGTTGAATCTTTTTCTGAGAAGATAGGTATCCTTGATATGTTGTAACACAAGTACTGTTTCCTCACGGACTGTGTATCTTGGTCAAATGTGCTGAAGGCTCTTCTTCCCATCCCTTGATTCATTTTGAGTTGGCTAGAGACTGGTGGTGTAGGATGTTTCAGCTCTTTGGTGTTTTTGGGTGCTCTCAAGCTCCTTTTGGGGCCTTTGGATGGTTGACATTGCTACCACCTAGCAGGGAAGATATGTTTTTGTGGCAAATGCTCCTGTTTGTCATGATTTGGGTTGTTAGAATAAGAGAATACAGCTTCTTGCAGGGAAGGATAATACCATGCTGTGGTGCTACTTGATAGGGTCAGTATTTTCCTGTGATGGTGTCGGTGATCTTCTGGTGGCTGGTAGGAAAGAATTCAATGGTTATTCTATTCAATACATCTCTAGGAATTGGAGGTTGATAATGATGGACAAGGTGGTCAAGGCTCTAGTTAAGCTAAAAAGGGTGCCTTCCCCTGCCGCTCTGCTAAATCTGAACTTCAGGAGTCAACATTTGCAAAGCTTCTAGAGTCGATATTGTAGAACTTATTCATCTGTCATTGGCAGTTGTCTTTTCTTACGTGAGAATTATGGGGCTTTCCCATAAGCACATTTTGGAGCTTGTGGTTGGGTTACGAAGCTGTACCCTATAGAAGGCACTTTAAGGAGCATCTTGTTTATTGCTTTTCTGAAGCAAACAGTGAAAATTACGGAGAAAGAGAAGCAAATTAATGCAGGGCAGAGATTTACCTCCGGTTCGAACTTCATCTCATCTCCTTCCCCTTTTTCTGTTTTCTGGCACAATTTCATCACATTCCTTGGCCAGTGAGTGAGCAGTCTCTGTGGCTTCTCTCAACCATGATCAAGATGAACATTTATATTGCTGTAAATATTTTCTTTTTCATTTACTAGTAAGATCAAATTTAATAGGTCTTCTTGACATGGTTGACACTTGATAGCATTTGAAGGATGATATGTCACGAAGAGCTTGTCAAACAAAATATGCGGTTCAGTAGTTAGTACTGTTACTTCATCATAATAAACAATCCAAACAACCTTATTATTACTCAGGAAGCAAGCCCTGGTTTTCTAGCCAGTCCTCCAGTATTACCTCCAATTTGAGAGAGAAGTATGGGTGAATGTTCTCTGAAGTTCTTACAATAAAGCTTAATTTGCAAACTCCAACTTGATACTCTCTTTGAATTCTCCTAGTCAATCAATGAACCTAAACTGCATCTTAGGCAGCTCAATATGCATTGTTCATGGTGCAGATTGTATATCTTTCTCATTTAAAACCTTCAAAAGGATCAGCTTTTTCTCCCCTGGCATCAAAGATATAATGGTCAGCTATCACCATTCATCATCCCCTAAAATTCATCCATGTATTTCTTCAGATGTGCTATGTTCTCCTGTTCTGATTGTATTCAGCTTCTGTTGATTTGGCATGGTGTATTTAACGGCTCATAAAAACATGGCTGAAAATTTTAATATTCATGAAATTTATGAAATTCTCGAGTATGCGGTCCTCTAAGTAGACATCTTTTCTATTTAGTTTGAAACTGCTAAGATTTCTTTTATTTTTACCTTCTCGAGAACTGTGAGAGACCAGCGTGCATGTATCTCCTGAAATTTGGTGCAACTATACTCGCTTATCCTGAACCTTTGTCTACCCATCAGATGTCTGATATATTTGCTTGTGGTCTTTGCAGGTCTCTGTGTACCGAGACTATAAAGCAGAGGCTGATGATGAAGACTATAACAGTATCTACTCGAGGGCAGACTACATTGAAGGTGAGGATGGGGAACTCTCATGGTTCAATGCAGGCGTGAGGGTAGGTGTTGGAATTGGCCTTGGCGTTTGCCTAGGCATTGGAATAGGAGTCGGTTTGTTAGTTCGCGCGTACCAAGCAACCACCGGAAACTTTAAGAGGCGACTTTCATAAAGCATAACAACCTTAATCAATACCATATCAGTGACATTTTGTTTTGATTTCTCATCCAGAAGGCAAAGCTAACTTACTGGGCTCCTTGAGATACATTTCTTCCCTCGAATGGGACTAAGAAAATTTTTCTTGGGGACTCATCTGGCTCCTTATTGTCTGTGAGTTTGTTGTTTGGAAGTAAATTAAATTCTCTCAGTGGCAGGAAATGTAGATTTCTTAGTCGGGTGTAGAGTTGTTGATTTTTTGCGTTATCTGTTTCCGTTATTATAAATATTTTGGTACTGGAAACAATTGACTTACGGGAAGCAGTTTTGCATTTCTTTTGATGTCTGCCGACCAAGTATTGATTTCATTCTTAATAATTATATCAGTTAACCTTTGCCTCAGGCAATTCGCAATCTTTGTCAGTGTCTGAGATAAACAAATCCAGTGTCATTCGAGTTTATTTGCCGGCGGTTTTGCAGCTCTCGTCAGTCGTAATATGCACATCAAATGTATTACACTTGAATTAATTCATTAGTGGTTTCAATTTGCATCTTTCCATTCCTTGAAGCTACAGAAACAGTATGAGCAAAGAAAACGGCAGCGAACATTATGTTGTTTATGAGGGAGAGAATACACCGGCAACAAGGAAATGAAAGGAGATTTGGGGTTTAGCAAGTGGAAATCTACTTTTAGTTGAAGTCCATTCCAAGAACTGGGAAACATATGAGTTCAAATATATTGGAGGACCTTCCATCCGATCAACAAGGATAAAACTCTAGTGCATTTGCTCACTTTTTCTACAGGAAAGATTAGAATGATGAGGATGCCCATCAAGAGTTCACTGTGGTCGCACTGGCAGTATCTAAAAGAACATATTTGCTTTGGAGATCAAGATTTTCGTTGTGGTTTAATGTTCAGCCCCATGGGATTATGCAGTTCTGACTGATACAGTGACTACCATGTAGAGCATGAAGAATGAAATGATCCGGAAGTTATACAAGGCCCACTGCATTGCTACTACAGAAGGGGCTCCACTGCGTATTGATTGCACTAGTGACGCAACTAATACATCATGTTAGAATTGAGGGGTTGTGCATTAAAGAAAAACCAGAAATTACATCTGAATTCTATTACCTGATTCTAATTACTTGTATTTGCTCCATCATCGAGTAACTAATTCCACGGGCTCAATCCCCACAAGGGTTCAACATTCTCTTTCAAACCTTCTAAATGGAAAGCTGCTCTTTACTTACCTCTCAATTGCCTTTTTGTAAATCTAAACCATTCATCATGTCGTGAATGGCTAAGATAAGTACCAAATTTGTGCTCGTTAGACACTTAAAGTTCCCATGTTTTTGGGCTGTGAATTTTAACTTAAAAGATATCTAAGATGAAGCATGGTTGTAAGTTTCAACTTAATAAAACGTGGGATAAATTTATCTAACAGGCATGAAATTCGGTACATAACTCATCTGAGCCCATTTCCTTCATGGCAAGCAGCTTGGATCTACAAAGACCCAAGTAAGATATTAGTAAAGGGCACTTGAATTATAACAAATCCACTTGGATTTATATTTCCTCTTTGTTCAATAAACCGGCACGTTCTTGCAGGATTTGATAGTCATCTCCCATCAGCTCCTTTACCAATATAAGCAATAAGACGGAAAATTCCAAGAGAACAGATTATCATATTTCTCTACTGACTAAAAATGTCAGAGTGTATTGTCATATTTCTCTGCTAGCTCAAAAATGTCATATTTCTCGTCTTTAGGGGGGAAATGTTAAGCTAGCACATTTCTGTGTCTTGGAGCAGTGTCAACTGGAACCTCAGGTCCAGCATCTGTTGGTAAACTGAGATTCGTTCAGGATGGAGTCCTCGATTTGCCTCTAATTGAGAAAAATCTTCAGCTTTGCTCTTTCATAGCTAACTATTAACGGATGAAGCCTTCAGCATGTTCACCAGAGACCAGCCCGGTCCAAGTGCATACTATTGCTCAGCTGGCTTCGGGGGCAGCAAGCACCGGTTCTTGAGCCATTTCTACTGCTGAATAACCATTTGTAGAATGGGTCGAGAGCTTATTATCATTGTCAAGTCCCCAGAAGGTGGCAGTCTTCACATCATCCTTGGCCATCAATCTGGAGAATTCCTCATGGTCGTATTGGGTTGCATCCTTCCCACCGAGCTCTGATGGAAGGACCTCCATGTCAAAATTCTGCTTCATGAGTACTAAGCCCTCTTCGTCCTTTGGGTAAACAAATTTCACCTTCTGAAAAGTTTTGGTATCCAGGAAATATTTGACCATCTGCACAGCAAGTAAAGAAAGCTAGTTGATTACCCTTGGTGGTCGGACAAAGTGGGGTCCAACGAAAAGCACCCACAATACTGCTAAAGCTCAGAAGTAATTCTCAGAACGCCCATGTGCTACAAAGCAATGTTCAAATCTCAGTTTCATCCAAGAATCAGTTTTCAACCCAGTTCTGACACAACAAATCAGCACAAATGCATTGGTATGAAAAAAGAATATTCAAAAGAAGAAAAGAGAGAATTCTAATAAAATCTTTCCTTGCCCATCAAGTATAAATGATAATGCTAATGACGTACAAGATAAAGAGGCACCAAGGAGAATTCAGTAAGAACTTAGGTGCAGTAATTTCCTTGGGGAAGAGGAGTGGAGAAATCTATCACATATCAACCGAATGTAAACTTGACAGCTCCTACAGATAAAACCAACGAGTCAAAAGATGAGGAATTGCTTTGAACATTTCCAACAAGAAATTTTCAGTTTTAGCAGCCTTCTGCATACCATATTGATCGTGCAGCCTTTTCAGTTCAATAAAGTTTCCCTTGGGAAAGAATAAAAGCATAGTCAGAAAATTTGAGCTTGAATGTCACGAATAAGTACAAATTCAAGATTTCCAAAGCATCAGGAAATGTTTCCCAATCATTTCCTATCAAGTGGTCGGGTATAAATTATGGTACGTAGGAAAGGAAAATAATAGAAATGGCGTAGGAATAATAGTGGATAAGGAATTAAAGGATAAAGTTGTGGACGTTAAAAGAATCAGTGATAGAATTATAATAATAAAAATGATTCTAGGAGAGCAGATTATAAATATTATAAGTGCATATGCACCACAAGTATGGTTACAATATATAATTAAGAGACAGTTTTGGGAAGATATGGAGGGGGTCATGCAAGAAATTCCCAACACTGAGGGGATATTTATAGGAGCAGACTTAAATGATCATGTAGGAAAAGATAATGAAGGATATGATAAAATACATGGAGGGTATGGTATAGGTGAACGAAACGAGATGAGGGAGAATATCCTCGATTTTGCTTTGTCATATAACCTATCCATTGCAAATACACTCTTTAAGAAGAGGGATGAACACTTAATAAGCTTTAAAAGTGGGCTTCATAAAAGCCAAATAAACTTTTTTCTACTTAGGAATAATGAACGATCTATATGTAAGGATTGTAAGGTGATACCCGGTGAGAGTTTAACCTCACAACATAGGTTAATGATTATGGATATTCATATCAAAAGATGGAGTAAAAGAACTAAACTTAATACACATCCAAAAACTAAGTGGTGGAACTTAAAAGGAGAGAAAATAACCTCATTCAAAAATAAGTTAATGGTAGAAGGAAATTGGAACTACGAAATAGAAGTAAATACCATGTGGACTAATATGGCTGAGTCCATTAAGAAAGTGGCAAAAGATGTCTTAGGAGTATCTAAAGGTAAAAAGCTATTAACAAAGGAAACATGGTGGTGGAATGAAATAATGCAAAAAGCTATTAAAGAAAAACGAATGCATTTTAAAGCATGGCAGAATATTAGAAATAATGAAAACTGTGAACAATATAAGAATGCTAAAAAGGTTGCTAAGAGAATAGTAAGTGAGGCTAAACTTAAAGCATATGATGAGCTCTATAATAGACTAGGAACAAGAGAAGGTGAGAAAGATGTATTTAAACTTGCAAAAGTAAGAGAACAGAAGGGTAAGGACTTAGAGCATGTCAGGTGCATTAGAAGCGATGATCAAAGGGTATTGGTCAAAGATGATGAGATCAAACAAAGGTGGGAAATATACTTTCAAAAATTATTAAATGACAATGGCCCTGAGAATATAGGGATTGAAAATACTATAAATCTAAATAACACTAGATATTATAGATATGAATGTAGGATTAGAATGCTTGAAGTAAAAGAGGCCTTGAGAAAGATGAAATCAGGAAAGGCCATGGGGCCTGATGGTATACCAATAGAGGTTTGGAAGCATATGGGAGATATTGGGGTAGTTTGGTTGACCAAGTTGTTTAACAAGATTATAAAATCAAAGAAAATGCCTGATGAGTGGAGGAAAAGCTCTATTGTACCAATCTATAAGAATAAAGGAGACATTCAGAGCTACACTAATTATCGAGGGATCAAACTTATGAGCCACACCATGAAACTTTTTGAAAGAGTGATTGAGAAGAGGCTACGACATGAAATAAGTGTATCGAAGAATCAGTTTGGTTTCAGGCCTGGGAGGTCTACCATGGAAGCTATTTTCTTACTAAGACAATTAGTAGAGAAATAGAGTAAGAGGAGAAAAAACCTACACATGGTCTTTATCGACTTAGAAAAAGCTTATGATAGAGTCCCTAGAGGGTTAACATGGAGGGTGTTGGGTGTTAAAGGAATTTCTTAAGGGTATACAGACATAATTAAAGATATGTATGAGGGAGTAGTAACAAATGTTAAGACTACTAGTGGCATGACTGGTGATTTTCCTGTCACTGTCGGATTGCACCAAGGATCGGCATTGAGTCCATACCTTTTCACATTAGTTATGGATGAGTTAACAAAACATCTGCATGAGGAGATTCCCTGGTGCATGCTATTTGCAGACGATATAGTCCTCCTTGATGAGACAATGGAGGGTGTAAACATAAAGCTAGAGTTACTAAGAGAAGCATTAGAATTGGAAGGATTTAAAATTAGCCGAATTAAGACAGAATATATGGAATGTAATTTTAGCAAGGAGAGTAGGAGTGGAGCACCAGTCAAGATTGATAACCAAGAGGTCCCCATGAGAGACCACTTTCGATACTTAGGATCATTAATCCATGAGTGTGGAGAGATTGAGAGGGAGGTTACCCAGAGAATCCAAGCGGATTGGAACAAATGGAGATGTGCATCGGGTGTTTTATGTGATCGGCAGGTGCCACTCAAACTAAAGCGAAAATTCTATAGGATGGCTATAAGGCCGGCCATGCTTTATGAATCAGAGTGTTGGGCAGTTAAGGAACATCATACTCATAGGCTGAGTGTCGCAGAAATGAGGATGTTAAGATGGATGAGTGGTAAGACAAGAAAGGATAGAATTAGAAATGAAAATATTAGAGGAAATTTAGGGATAGCACCAATACGTAACAAGATGAGGGAGATTAGACTTAGATGATTTGGACATATTCAAAGGAGGCCAACAACGCCACCAGTTAGAAGGAGTGAGGCAATACAAGTTGAAGGTTCTAAAAGGGGAAGGGGAAGGCCCAAAAGAACGTGGATAGAAGTGGTGAAGAAAGATTTAAAAACTTTGGGACTAAATAAAGCCATGGTATTTAATAGAGTGGAATGGAGGAATAAGATTCATGTGGCCGACCCCTAATTGAGATAAGGTCTTGATGATGATGATTTCCTATCAAGAGGTCATTGAGTTTGAATTGACTTTCAAAAGACCTTGCGTCTGACCTCTTCTGTCAGTGCTCTTTTTTTAATGAAATTTGTTTTCACCATTCAACTAAAAATGAAAAGAATAAAAACAGCTTTTAGAAGAAAGCCCATGAGCATATAGGGAAAGGAATGCAAACCTTCCAAAACGTTTCAAATATCCTAGGAGGATTGTAAAGAAATGCTGCCCCCAGCCTCTCAGGATAGTGGTTCTGCAATATATTTGTAGTTTCTCTTGCAGTCTTGATAGGCACTGAGTTTGTCAATGACCATCCACTGAAGTCTATCAACCAAATCATCTGCTCTTGACCCTCGGGTAGGTTCAGGATGGCATTCTCTATGAGATATACCAGATGGCGAAGCTGATTGTCTTGTGAAGATGTGTTCTGTGCAGGAAAGGAAAAGATAAACTAAGAGTCACCTTCAGCAATCACACTGCACAAAAACCTCCAGCAGAAAAAATTCATGCTTAAACCTGCTTTCCTGGCCTCAATATAAGAACAGTCCTTCCATTTAGATCTTGAAAATTTGCTCTGTACACTTTTCCAGTTTCGCCTTCACTTGCTACTTCGTGCTGAATGAGAAAAAGGGATACACTATTAGTGACACATTTTATTGTGACGATCTCAGAAGAATAAAAAATTATTACAAACATTTTTCATGTTCAGTGTAATTCACTCCTATCTCTTGTCGCCCGTTTAGCCATGTGTTCACAAGATTGTTTCAATGGCATTGGATTGCATTCTTTTTGCTCTGTCAATAGTGGGGAAGATATTTGATTCAAGGAGGGAAGTTCATTACTGATGCCCCCAGCACCACCTCTCAACTATCTAAGAAGAGACGTATGAATTACAACTCATCTTGCGTCAAGATGAACGTATAAACAAGGATAAGTAGCTCAACCAGTGAATATCTCTCAGGCTTTAAGCGATACAGGTGGGTTACTACTCTATTCTATTTCTTCCTCACCTCAAGAATCAGAATACTAGCCCATCCAAAATGGACATTCATTGATTGACCACGCTAATGCTAAAAGGTGCCAACAAGAGTATCTATTTCAGTGGAGTGAACCAAGTGCGTCCCCTATGTAGTCAGTAGTCATAGTGCAGACCATACCGGAGTAAGGGGAGGCATGCATTCATTAGTTAGCTTTCTTTCTTTCATAATGCAACCTGAGTAATGGGAAGCACACATTCATTAGTCAGCTTTCTTTCGTTTATAATGAATTCTAGAAAGATCTATATAACTATCTTTGGTTTTCTTGATTGGGAGCATAGTAAGACCAGACATGCATTCCAAGGTTGTTTGTTCATTGTACACGATTGCTATGAAAAAAGTAGTGGCAGTTCACCCAATTTTGATGTTGTCAGCATAGCAGACAAAGTTGTTTATGTATATAATCTAGTGCATTGAGATGAAGGGTGGTCTTCATACCCTTCGCTGGTAGGAAGCATTGGTGGCAATAGCTTACACACATCCTTTCCTATATGACAAATAATTGCTCCTCATCAACTTTGACCAAAAGCCCTTTGGAGCTTAGTACCCTACTCTACCGGGCCAGCCTTTTGTTTGCGGTGGCTGTTTCTTATCCTAGAAACCGGCCCAACCTTCCTCACAATTGGTTGATGGAACCTATTGATCGGGTGAATTGTGACATTAATTTTTCCAGTGCCTAAAATTGAGTCACCTTCTACTTATTCCTTTAAGGATAAACTTTTTTTTTCTTTTTTTTGTGGTACATAGTGCTACGTGCTTAGAAGTAGATTTGGGCCACTGAAACAAGGATTTTCTGTCCTTTGCTCTAACCAGCCAAGATACTAGAACCACTTTCCTAAAATGTGTTTTCTACATCTTTGGAGGGAGGAGCGTCACTCGACAAACCAAGAGCCACAGGGCAAAGCGAAGTAATGAGCTGAGGGAGTAATGCAAAGGTACGAATCAAAATAGTTTATTATGTTATCATTTATTATTCTATCATAATATTCTAATTGTTGAGCAATGCTTGAAACTGTTATAGTGCCTATTTTTCCATGTCCATGGTGTCCCACGTAAGTGGTTCTATGCTTGTGATTCGTGTTACAGCTTTGTTGATTTTTTTCCTTTACATTAGCATAACCACTTGTCCATGATAGAGCATGCCTTACCATGGAACATCTTATTCTGTTTATCTCAAACAATTTCTATGTTTCCTAAACTAAATCCTGGATTTTCACTTCAGTTATCACTTTAATGAGATTTTTTGTCTTGTTTCTAGGTTTGAAACTCAGCCTAACAAGAGCAGATCCTGAGTCAAGTTAGCATATGATCATGTGATAGATAGATTGAGACATTCCCAGATAGGTAGAGCAGAAATGAAAGGATGATTTTTGCAGTTTAAAACTCCTTAATTAAGGTCCTCTAGTAGTTAATCAGGAATAAACTGTCCCACGATCAAGTCTCTCGACTAGCATTCCAATTTATCTTGGTTTTTGATAACCTACCATAACTTCATTGCATTATGATCAGCATTCACTCCCAATTATATACACATCTTTTAAACCAAATGTAATCATCATCAAAGCCTTATCCCGAGTAAGGGCAGCTACAGGAATCTTGTTCCTCTATTCCTCTCTATCAAGTGTCATGGCTTCATTTAGCCCAAAAGTTTTTAAATCTTTTCTCAATATTTCTAGAAGGGGAGTGAAGGAGAGCATCATCCCACTTTTTTTTTTATGTTATGTTATAGTTTAGTTTTACTTTGGATGTTTACTACTAAGTGTATTAGGTTTCTTAGTATGTTGTGCCTAAAGTAGGGGCAATTTTATCTTTTTTTCCAGATTAGGGTTGGACCCCACTTAAAATCCTTTTCTCTTGTGTAAGGAGTTTTTGAATGAATAATAAATGATGATTTCGTTAGACTTGGTGGATTCCTCATTCTAACTTCCTTCTCATGGGTGTGAAGATGCGCTCAGTATAAGGCCGAATTACTATTTTTTCATCCTGTTATGTAAGTTGGTAATTTTACTACTACATATTATAACGGAGGATTCTGGGCTACATGTGGTTACATGATCTGCATCAGTAATAAGCTATGATTGTTATTTTGCATTAAATTATTGAAACCCTAGATCCAAAGCTTAACCAAGACCGATTTACCAATGAGAGAGACGATTCAGATTAAACCTTAATTGGTAGAGATCTGGGACGATCTGCAGATCTAGGTCATTCATACTTATTTAGGCAGTTTTCTTCATGTCAAAAATGCTAGTGGTAGTTTAATTTATGTTTTTCTTTATTTAAATTAATTGTGATATGATCTTAGCATATAGATTAGGTCATTTTGCATGTTATCCTACATCAGGGAGCCTTGGCACTACAGTAGAGCTGTCACCATGTGACCTATAGGTCACGGGTTAGAGGTGTGGAAACAGCTTCTCACAAAAATGCAAGGTAAGGCAGCATATTGTAGACCCTCTGTAGTCCACCCCTTCCACGAGCCCACATACATGGGAGCTTCCTGCATCGAGCCACCCTTTTTTATTGTCACTACTATCCACATTCTTTCGAGCCTTGCCCTTTTAGAGCCGACTTGGATTAACACACTCCTTTTAATCAGTACCGTTTTTGGCCTCCGTTGGACCTTTTCAAACTATCTAAGTCTACCTTCTCTCATCTTGTTAGCTACTGGTGCTACTCCTAAGTTCCATATAACATTTTTATTTCTAATTATATCCTTTCTTCTCTTGCCATTTATCCATATCAACATCCTCATTTTAGCTATGCTCATCTTATGTATACATTGTTCCTTAACTGCCCAACACTCTACTCCATAGAGCATGGCTGGCCTTACAGCCATCCTATGGAATTTCCTTTCAGTTTGAGTAGCAACTGCCGATCAAACAAAACTCTAGAGGCACATCTCTATTTATTCCAACCCACTTGGATTCTCTAGGTAACATCCCTCTCAATCTCACCACTCCAATGAATTATTATTCCCAAGTATTAAAAGTGGTCTTTTCGGGGAATTTCTAGGTTATCAATCTTTACTAATACTTCACTCTCACATCTCTCCTTGCTAGAATTGTATTCCATATACTTTGCATTAGTTTAGCTAATTTTAGTGTAGAAAAAAAAAGGTATCCTCCAGGCTACCAAGGTATATGCTCACAATTTTTTACTAAAAGAAGGCACCTCTAAGCTACCAAGGTAGTATACTCACAATATTTGACACTTATCATCTACGATATATGCACATGCTTTGATACCAAAATTTTATTTAATTGGATGGAAAAAAACAATACAAAAAACAAAGCCTCCAAGCTACGAAAGTATATACTCACAGGTTGTAGAGAAAAAATGGACTTCCAAGTTATCATGGTAATATGCTAACTATTCTCGATACTTTTCATTAAGCTATGAAAGAAGATATAAACCAAGATCTAGAAACTTTTTAATAAGGCATATACACATGGTTTTTGACCAATTTAACCAAAAACAATTTGTACTAAGGTATACACACACGGTTTAAATCAAAATTTAAATTTCAACCAAAAAATAGCTTCCAAGTACCAAGATATATACTTACAACTTTTGACCAAAAGAAGGCACCTCCACGCTATGAAGGCAATATGCTCAAATTTCCAGACACTTTTCAACAAGAAAGATACCCATGGTTTTAGACTCTTTTCATTAAGGTATATACCACTTTTCACTAAAGATATATGCACATCCGATTTTGGACCAAAAAGTTAGGACTTCCTACAGACATACACACTCTTGAGAATAAGAAGTCCACACTTGATTTCTTATGCTTGGTAGAACTTTGCTATGCAAATCTAAGCTGTTCATCATGTTTAAAATGGTTTAGATAGGTTATGGATCAAATTTGGTGTTCATTGGATGCTTCTAGCCTATTGTTAAGTGTTCAATTTTAGTGAAAATACCCCCAATTTAGCTTTCAATTAGATCATCTAACCATTCACATTTGTAAAATTTAGCTTGATTTTAAATTTAGCTCCAATTGACCATCCAAACCTTAATTTATCAAAATTAATGATTAGATGATCATTAGAGCTCATTAGATGATTAATGTACTGTTCAGATTATTCTAATTTGGTCTGTTATTTTGCAGATTAACCAAAAAAGGTATGGATGGCTAAGATCAAAGATCAATGTTACAGATCATCCATCAAGGATTAATGATGCAGATGGAATAACCCATTAAAAGAAACTTTGTGTTAATGGAAGATAGGGAAGAGATTTGGAAAGTGCCCCTTGTTGGAAGTCCCCATGGAGGAAACTAAGCTAGAAGGAAAGTAGAAAGAAACTTAGAAGGTGATGGGCTTTAAGGAAAGCAACTTAGAAGGTGATGGGCTTTAAGGAAGGCAACACTCACAACCCGTAGGGGGGAACTTCCTCTTCTCTCTCAACCACCTTCTCTCTTGCCTTCCTCTTAAACACCCCTTTCCTATTCTACTTACACCCACGCACAACTCTACCATTTTACTCTCTTTCCCTCACTCCCTCACTCCCTCTTTCCCTACTTCTCTCTTTCCATAACTCCCTCTCCTCCTACTTCTTCTTACTCCCTCCTTATTCTTTTCTCTCTCCTTTCCCACACTCTCTCATGTTCTCCTTTTCCTCCAGCCTCTCTCCACCACCCTCCTCTTCTCCTCTATTCTCTCCTCTTCTCAACCCCTTCCCTAGACCGTACAAGGCAGACCCACCACCACCCTCTCTTCTCCTTCCTTCACTCTCCCTCTTCACCACAGTCTTCCTTACCTCCCTCTTTCTCTCTATCCCTCCTTCCTTCCCAACATCTCTCTCGGCTCTATCTCCTCCTCAATCGAACAGTCCAGCACCAACCTGCTCTGCCTCACCATCACGACCCATCTCTGTTCACCCAACTTCTCCTCACTCCCAATCTCTCTCCACTACTCTTTTCTCTATCACGCACACAACAACCCCTCTACCTCTCTTTCTCTCTCTGAATTTCCAGCAGGAAACTGAACTTGACCCTCTCTGGTCCTCCCTCTGTTTTCCACCTCTCCTTAGCACCTCTGCACCCACCTCTGTTCACCAGCATTATCATCCCTTTCTCTGCTCCTCCCTCTTCTCTCTTTCTGCTACACCTTCCAGCTTTCATACCAGCACCTGCCAAGAGCTTCTTCTCTCCTTCCTGACACCGCACAAAACGCTACCTCTGTTTCTGATTCACCGTTCCAGATTCCAGAAATCAGATGCTGTTCAGATCTCCTCCATCACACAGATGACGCATCTGTGTGAACCAGATTGGCCAAGCTCTTTCTCCCACTTGCTTCACTTCCCATCTTCCCCCAATCACCACCAGCCTCTGCCAGCCAGCTCTCCTGTCCAGCACCGCACCAGACAGCATCACCACCCGCACCTCTTCACCAGTGACGTCTACCCAGTCCAGCAAGCCCCACCACTCCACCGCACCGGAGTTCTTCCCCGTTGACGGCTGCCTAGAGACGAAAACCCAATCCGAGTTTCCCACGTTTCCTCTTTTTCTTCTCTTCTCCCCTCCTTTCTTCTCTTCTTCTTCCTTCTTCCCCATCTCCTCCTCTGGCTTTCTTCTCTGTCGGGTTTCTATTCCAATTAGTTAAAAACCAGATTTTTTTGTCAAATTTCATTTTTGCTCTGTCCTTTAAATTCAATTACATTTCTGTCCCCATTTTATTTACATCTGTGTCCCCGTTCTATCCCAGTTCTATTTTCTCTGTCTTTTGCTTATCCAGGAACTATCTAATCCAAACCAGATCAATCAAGGTCTAACCCAATCAACGGGTTAGCCTTAATCAACCTAAAATCCCCAATTTCTCATCTATTTCTCGCCTGATTCCAAATTAACTTTACAGTTTCATTCTTAGGACATCCCTAGATCTAATTGATGTATCTAATCTTTAATCTGAAATCAGTAACTTAATCTGAGCTGTCCAAATCTCGAAATTACAATTTAGCCCAGATCTCTATATTTTTGAGGAATATGACAAATCCAACCAGTAGATCTCTAATCAAGGACATTTTGAAGACATCTGTAAAGGCTGATCAACTCTCAGAAAACCAGATTTGAAGATATTGATAGTGATTAAGCTAAGGAAGTAGTTTTTTTTATGTTATTTGATTTATTTGTTTTATTTAGGAACTGAAAATTCTGCAATTTTGAGAAGTTGATTAGATCTGAACTCTGATTATAATTTCAATAATTTTAGTAAAAAAAATTTTAATTTTAGATAATTAAATTTTATTGAAATTCCTACTTTTTAAATTAAGTCCCTGTGAGATCAACCCGTGCTTGCATAAGTTACACTAGAATAGCCCATGCGCTTGCGATTAAACATCAACACATTTATACTTTTTCAAAGACCCAAAACAAGTAGTTAGGATCATTCAAATGCATTGATTTTTTATACAAAGAACATGATGAATAGTTTAGATCTACCCCAAAAAAAATCATCATATATGAAAAAAGAAGGGCAAGGACTTTTTCTCATGCTACAAGCGTGCATAACTACTAGGACTCAAAATTTAATTTCACCAACACAAAGGTCTCCAGTCTATCAAAGGTATATACTCAAGATCTTTGACCAAAAAAGACAACTCGAAGCTTCCAAGGTGATATACTCACAGTTTTAGACACTTTTCACCAAGGTATATGCACACAGTTATTGGCACATATTGACCAAGGTGTACACATGTTTTTAGACCAAAATTTTGATTTGACCCAGAAAAAAGACCTCAAAGCTACCTTCAAGCTATGTAAGGCAACGTACAGTCTTGGACAATTTTCACAAAGGTATATGAGCAATATCTTATACCAATTTAAAAAAGCCTCCAAGCTATCAAGGTATATATATGCTCACAGTTTTTTACCAGAAAAGGACAATTTCAAGGTTATATTCACTGTTTTAGCATTTCACCAAGGTAATAAACACAGTTTTAGACACTTACCAGCAAGGTAAATAATAAGGTATGTACTCACTGTTTTTAATGAAAAAAGGCACCTTCAAGTTACCAAGGTAATGTACTTGTTGTTTTTGACACTTTTCATTAAGATATATACACATGGTTTTAGTTTTTTAGACACCTTTCAGCAAGGTATATGCCAAGATTTGGACACTTTTCACCAAGATATATAATTCATTCATGTTCCAAACACCATTCATATACATACTATTATGAAAGCCACCCTACTATTCAAAACAAGCATCTACCTATCACATATATACTGGTGCAAAGCTGTACAATTGTATAAAGGCTGGCATGTGGCATCTACTCCAGGGAAATACAGAATTAACGTAGATATTTCAAGAAAAAATGGCATGTATTCTTTGGTGTGAACCACTTAATACTACGGTAAGAATGTATAAAATTATAAGGGTGCAAAGAAAGAAATGTCAAAGCTTCTAACTGCTATATGCTTTGGGTGCTTACCCAGCGGATTTCCTCAGGCTTAAAGGTTGATCGCCATTTCAATGTCTCTTCCAGCATTTTCTTGGACTTGTCAACATTCCAGTTCCGAGCTTCCAAATATCTCCTCAAGCATGCGTCTGTGCAGTATTGTAAACTGCGCCCAGATAGTGGTCCAACAGCTGCTTTAAGCTCATTGACCTGCTTGTAGAATAAGAACATGAAGTGTTCTCCAGGGTACCAAAAGACCTCATGAAGAAAGGATGAAAAAAAACTGATGCATGACACCTGCGCTTGCATTCTAAGGAGTTTGCAGATGCTAGTTGCAGGACATGATGCATGAAAAGCATACTCAATAGATCGAAAGGTTTTACAAGAGAGGAGACTAATTTCCTTTCGTGCTAAGTAAGCAAAAAGCCTTATGGGAAGACCTTAGCTGAAGTACCTAAAATGGAGAAAAAAGAGGACTTCTGCTCAAAGAGAACTTTAGGGGGAATGTATATGCATTCTATATGCATACATAATTATTCATTTAGCTAAGGAAAAATTAAATTAAAGACTTTTCTTTGTAATATGTTCCAGGGGATTATTTGCTTGAGGAGAACTATCAGAGAGGACAAACAAAAAGTTGCTGCAAATGCTGCTAGTAGTTACTCCTGCAGGGGTTTTTTGCGATCACATGAGAGACAAAGTCGAAAATTATAACATGATGGGCAGGCTTAAATGATCTACTCAATTTCACAATTAAAATTACATGAAACGAATAAAGCAAATGGATGAATGGGTTAATTTTGTATGGTTACTAGATTTCAATTACCTTTGCCTCTTGGAGCACAGAATCTTTCTCCTGATGATTCTGAGTGTGCTTTCTTCGGAACATGGTCCTTGTTTTCTATATCTGCAAAGCAGTAAAACAGCACAAACTGAAACTTCACATGCTCCTGTCAGAAACTATTCAAAACAGATCGTCTTTGTGATTCTTAAATGTCTTTCTTTTACACATTCCAGACTGAAAATTGTGCCCCAAATGTTAAAATCCTACCTAGTAGCTTATGGCAGATCAAATTAGTGAAGGCGTAGAAGGTAGCAAGGTTGTAAACAATTAATATCTAACATTCTTTATAAATAAAACATCTATTCTGTGTCCAACATCAGCAATTAGAAATCAATATATTTCATTGTTTTCACTACCAAATCCATGCATGTTTTCACTACAACAAATTTAAATAGATAAACTGTTGGATAAATCAGTACTAAGGTAACTAATACAAAGAGAATGAGGCAGAACCTAGAAAAACAACTTAAGGCACTGAGACCCACACAATATGTAGCCATTAAGGAGTGAAATTTGAAGCTTTTTCTCAATTTTCTCTTATAGAGAGAGAGAGAGAGAGAAGGGAGGGGCGCAGGTCTCCACAAGTTAGTCAGCTCTCAAAGGCACATCATATTTGTCATCTCATAAGAATAGAGCTTCCCTATATAAATAAATCCCTGAAACTGCTATGAAATTTGATATCCTATGCTACTGCCATTATAATTAAGCTCCAGAAAACTGGTTCAACGAGGAATTCTCATGATGGAACTCCTCAAATCAACCACCGAGAAGCAATTTCATTAACCCATTTCCAGTTGGATATGAGAGCTCCATCAAGGATAAAGAGTATTCATTGCCTCATTAGCCATAAACAGGAAAGAAACTCCTCTCCGAGTAGTGATTGTGCTAACAATAGTCATAATGTCAGCAAAGCAGCAATCCTCTGGGTGTACATATCAAACTATCACGTAACCAATGATGAGATGAAGTATGCACAAGACTACTTAGATAATCATGAGTTTATGTACTAAAACAGAGTCAGAATCAGTAAGTGGAATGGAAATACACTTAGTTCTAGTTTTACAGACTAGCAAACATTTCAGAGCTATTTTCACTCAAAAGTAATTTAGAATTAAATATGATCACTGCAATAAAATAAGCATCTGTGCTCGTCAAAGTCATGTTACTGGAGAGAATATACCTTCCAGAATTCCTTGCATGTAAAGTTATCACCTTAGACTATTTTTTCAAATCATCCTAAGAACTACTCTTCAAATGACAGAAAAAAGCACTGACAAGAAAATGTTGTTAACTTGTATCTAAGACAGTTATTTGGGCATAGAAGTCAATATGATCACAACTTGGATTGGTCAGACGTAAACTAATAAACCAACTAAGAATAGAAGTCCTGGAATGTAAGAGATAACAGCAGTAGTTAGGAAATCAAAATAGCAATTAGGATAATATGAATTAATTTAGTCGAAATCTCAGCTCTGACAATCTCATGCGAGCAAGTCAAGCTCAGTCAATTGATCCTCCAAAAATTAATTTGCAAATTCAGCTATCTGGTGGTAACCCAGCATAGACATTATGTTCCGCATCAAATTCTCACCTGGTTTTGCTCGCAATTTTAGACCCATTTCCTCCAGATGCCCACCAGTATATGGTACTAAAGGTATAGATCATCTATGAATGACCAAATACTAAATGCCAGTAGAAAGATTAAGACAAGAACTGAAGACATCCTAAAGAAAAAGGAAAAAAATCAATGCCACCCGTCCATGACCCAAAAGAAGATGACATCATGTTTCTCTTTCGAGTGCATGCAGGCAGATTCTGCCACATTTAAGGAATGTAATAGACAATAGATGAGTTTCTACAAGTTGATCTAGAAAAGAACAGAGCTAATCAAACCAGATATTCTGACACTTTTCAGACAGAGAGTGAGGGTGCTTCTCTGTCATACTTCGAAATAGAATTTACCATCATCAACAACATAACAGTTTTCCATGCTAACAAGTTCACATACATTTCGATTCCAAGTAAAAAAGGTGATAAGGCAAGACATTTACGCAGCATAAAGCATTAGCAAAGTCAGAATTCCAGAATCAAGAAGCATAGATGCAAAGGAATAGAGAAGTACCAAAGAAAAAAGACTTCAATTTCTCGATCTCAAATTGAATTACAGAACAAGTCTCTGAAGAAGAAAAGGAAGAAAATCGGATCCTTTTCCACTTCAGAATCAAACACGGATACTAAAAATTAGCCATTGAAACCAGAAAGCGATCTAGGAGTAGCTACAGGAGAGAAAGAAGACAAGGTTCCAAGTAGAAAATAGCAAGGAGATCTGGAGCTCATAGAAAATGGTGTGATCAACTATTAAGAAACAAAGAGAAATGGGATATATTTACCTGGTGGAAGCACCTTTTCTCCTCTCCTAGGTCAGTGGCAGAGAGAGAGAGAGAGAGAGAGTAGTTGGAATTGGCTCTGTCTTTTCTCCTCCCACAAGCTAATAAAGAAAGGGAGGGAGGGACCTCCTCTTAGACTTGGCAACGAGAATCATATGATTCAGAGAGAGAAAGAGACAGTTGTGGCGGGCGTTTCCTTTGATTCCTGCTTCCCTACCGTAACGCGTCAAATACGTTCATCACCTCAGATTCTTAGTCTTCATTGGGAAAAGAAGAAGATCAAAAAGCAAATCTTCCGTATGACTTGTTGGACTCCAGACTACATTATACGCCGTCTAGAAGACTAGCGAGTCCATGAGGGTGATCCAAGCCGTTCATCTCTCCATGAAATTTTCGTTGGATGGCCCAGATCTTACGTAGGTTCATCTTGGGCTTCTTGAACCCTTTTACTTTACACTTGTAGTCCTCGTGGATCTGGTGGTTGGGATCGTAAAACAAAGATCAAGTGGCTAGAAGCATCAATCATCTGGAAGATATCAGCAGGATGTAGTAGGGTCCATTATTTTCAAATATTGATCCACACATAGGGCTACCAACAAGTTGGATATAGTTTGGACAACATCATTCCGTGTCAAGTCCAGGGAATTTTACTGTATTGAATATGGATTATAGTTTGGATATCCATATCCATTCAATTCAGTTCTTTTAGGTTCGAATAACAGATTATTCGTATCGTAACTATTATTCGGTTTTGCTACTTTTTTGGAGAATCAGATGACGCCATTCGGTTTTCTACTTATTAGCCAACGGTGATAAAAATGAACAAAGGTTCTTAAGATTCACAAGGACCGAGTAACAAGCGCTAAGATTCACAAAACAAGGTTCTTTAAACTAACGCATAAAATTGACTACTTCACTCTTTTCAATAGACTGTAGTATACTTTACCCTAAATGATGTCTGAATTTTGGTGCTCCGATGTCTCAACACTTGAAACACTTATCTTTGGTGCTAGAATATCAATATGTGCCCTTTAATGCATAACTTTATAATAAAAATAATATATATGTGTTAACTCATATATCCCTTAGTAAAAGTGTAGACTAATAAATATTTAGGAACATTTTAATCCTATAAAAATTGCATTTCAAATGAGATAATCTGGGAATACTAGCCTTCATTCTAAAAAAAAATGTGAATATTCAAAGCCAATTTTCTTTGCGTCCACGGATAAGATTTTTCATTCCATGTACTATCCATTTGAATCGGTTCAATTAGGATAGCAGGTAACCAATGTTCATGATAGCCTATTTACACTATCTATTTGATGGATCAAGTTATGGATAGCTCAAAAGTTGAACCAGTCAGTTAGTCCTAGGCATCTAATTGATGACTCTACCTTTTAACCAAACAGTTAGAAAACGATAAAAGCAATGGTCTAAATCCATCAACAAGCAGGTATATAATCATAAAAATAATGAAATTTTGTGTACTAGTCATCCATGGTATAAGATATTGGGTACAATAGTTTGGCTCATTAAATACTGAGCCCCGCTCTTATTGTAACTGATCCTTGGCCTCTTGCCAAACAATTAGCTTTAAAATGCAAGTAAATTTGGGTCTGAGATAGAGACAACTAACTTAGTTGCATGGGTAGGTCCTTGAAGATATCCCAATGAGTCAATGATCCCTTTTTTTTAAGGAGTATTTAATGAAATAAAGGTGATGTAAAGGTACACTACCAACTTCCCTCACCATTTCAATCTAAAGCCCTTTTTCTTTTTCTTTTTCTTGTGTGTGTAGTGTATAATGGCTCCAATCATGCACTATCACTGGATTTGTTCCAGTGTTTAAAAACTTGAAAACTCAAAAAAATCAGACGCCCATCAATCCTAGTTTTTCACTGAGTTGAGTGATCCTACCAATGATCCAAAACAAAAATAATTATATAATTACATATAAATAGTAAAATGTTTAAAAATACAACAAAAAAAAATATATATTAAAAATGTCAAACCAATAGCAATGATAAACCTACAAAATAAAGAATTTGTTTTTTCATTTTACTAAGAATACATGTTTGCATAAGACATTGATGAAAAATTATGGAAACATAATTTAATCAAAAGAAGAAGATTTACTTGACCTTGAGATTTAGAGAATGGTACAAAATTCATAAGCATTATAAATGTACATTTCAGCAATCAAACAAAAGTAAATTAACACCAATAAATATAAATATATATATAACTAAAAGTTTTTAAAATTGTAAATTACCATTAGTTTTTGTCTTCGAGAACTATGAGAGGAAAAAAGATGTTTTTGGCAACAATTTGTTGGTAAGGGTATGTTTTTTGGCTAGAAGAAGAAAAGTTTTTGAATTATTTATTAAGTTGACTTTTAATATTTTTGGCTAATCCTATACTAGGAAGTTTCTATAGAATTGAAAGTGTTGCTAACATTTAACTAGATGTTAAATGATTTAGATTTCCAATAAAATCAAGATTCTAATTTAAAATTATAAAACTTACCAAATCATTGAGAAACTCGGTGATCTTTACAAAAGCTCACTCATGTTTTCGCAATCAACTCATCGATCCATTGAGTCAAATTCATGATAACAACATCTGAGTTTTGGGTGATTCAATCTGGTTTCCTACCAATCCAATTTGGATCGGCTAATCCCGAGTATGATCTCCTGGTTTTTAGACCATAAATTGTTCCATATGGATAGCCAATATATTCTTTTCTATAATAATAAAAATGCACTCTTAGGTGGAAATGAGATGTTGGAAATATAAACTTGATTTGTGCAAAAGTAAGTTGGGCTTAAGATTAGATAAAAGCCCATATTCTAGAAAGTGTTACTAAAAATATTTATTAAAAATATCCAAATATTTGGAAGATAGAGCAATTTATTGTTGAAAAGTCATCTAAATATTAAATTATAACCACAAGATTAAAAGTTTGTTGGCGCAATCCTAGTCATTGATTAAGAAGGTGCTACTAATATAAATAAGGGTAGTTTGTCACATGTTGTGTCAAGTTAAAATTGAGAATCGATACAAGTTCTCTCTTTCAATCACACCTTCTAGTCCTTTCTTCATTTGTAGATCCTTTCAAGCTTCTAAAAGCCTCTGTAACAACTCGAGGGCCTCACGTACAATAATATTGTTCGTTTTGGAGATTATGGCCCATATCATCCAACCTCCTCACAGCTTTGTTCTTCCCTTGCAGGAAAAAGCCTTGTTATATGTGAAGTACTCCTAACTCTTCTCAACAACCTAGTCATTTTACCCTTAGCGATATGGGACTAACCTTAAGAACCCATGTGCAGCCTGCATCAATGTGTAGCCCTATCCCCCTTAAGGGAGCACGCATCCCTGCGTGCGGCCAGCCACACACTGGGTCAGGGGTTGGCACTGATACCATTGTAACAGCCCGAGGGCCCCACACACAACAATATTGTCCGCTTTGGAGACTGGGGCCCATATCTCCTAACCCTCTCATGGGGACACGAGTTAAGTCGGGTGAGGTAAGCCAAACCCAGAGGGACTAAAGCGGGCTGCACGTGGGTTCTTAAGGTTAGTTCCACATCGTTAAGGGGAAAGTGACTGGGCTATTTATAAGAGTTAAGAAGACTTCACATGCAACAAGGTCTTTTTCAGCAAGGGAAGAACAAAGCCATGAGGAGGCTAGGTGATATGAGCCCTAGTCTCTAAATAGGACAATATTGTTTTGTGTGAGGCCCTCGGGCTGTTACAACCTCCCTCAAAGCTTTGTGAAACCTTCCCCTTCCAACAAAGTAGTCTCAAAGCTACAAGATTCTTCCAGAGTTATGGCTAGAGGTGGCGTGGTTCCCTTTCAAGTCCCTATATTCAACAAGAATAACTATGATAATTGGAGCATCAAATTAAAGCTTATTAGGAGGACAAGATGTGTGGGATATTGTAGTAGAAAGATATAAGGAACCTCAAGATGATGCTACTCTATCCCAACCCCAAAGTAATAGTTTGAAGGATTCAAGAAAGAGAGAGAAAAAGATTCTCCACTCCATGTATCAAGCTCTTGAAGAATATGGCTTTGAGAAGATTTCAAGTGAAACATTGGCAAAGGAAGCATAGGAGAAACTTGAGACATCTTATAAGGAAGTCGAGCAAGTAAAAAGGGTACACCTTCAAACACTAAAATGAGAATTTGAATCTTTGCAAATGAAGAAAGCCTGGTCTATTTCATATTACTTTTCTAGAATTTTGGCCATTTCTAATCAACCAAAAAGAAATGATGAGAAGATGGATGATGTGATAAAGAAGATATTAAGCTCCTTAAATCAAATGTTTATCCATAATGTTGAAACCAAGAATTTAGAATAATGACTATAGAGCAACTCATTGGCTCAACATAATTGTGTGAAGAAAAACATAAAAGGCAAGAAGAAACAAGGAGTAACTTTTCAAGAAAAGGTAACATTTTAATTTGTTTAAAGAATGAAAGTCATCAATTTATTTCAAATGTTTATCTCATGCCCACTATGAAAAAAATTATTTTGAGTTTAGGACAACTTTTAGAGAAAAGCTATAATACTCTCATGAAAGATTATAGTACTTTTATAAAAGATGATAAAAATAATTTGATTGACGAAGTACTAACATCAAGAAATATAATTTTCTTGTTGAACATTCAAAATGATATTGCCAAGTGTCTTAAGGCATGCTTACAAGATTCATCTTGGCTTTGACATTTAAGATTTGAGCACGTTAACTTTAGAGGACTTAAATTGCTATCTAAGAAAGAGATGTTGAGATGATTACTTTCTATTAACCAACCTAATCAACCTTGTGAAGAATGTCTACTTGGGAAGCAATTCTGAAAAGTCTTTTTAAAGGAATCACATTCAAGAGCCTAGAAGTCACTTGAGTTCGAACATACACATGTTTGTGTTCCAATCAAATCAAGCTCTTTAGGTAAAAATAATTATTTTCTTCTTTTAATTAGTTAATTTTCTATAAATATATAGGTCTACTTATTGAAGGAAAATTCAGAAGTATTTGAAATGCTAAAGAAGTTCAAAACTACAGTAAAGAAAGAACGTGGATGCAAGATCAAGGCTTTGAGATTTAATTGAGGAGGAGAATTCACTTCAAAGTATTTCAAGAATTTTTCCTTGAGAATGGGATTCATCTACTATTGACAGCTCTAAGAACCCCTAGCAAAATGGAGTCACTAAAAGGAAGAACATAATTATTCTTGATATGTCTCGAAGCATGATAAATAGCAAGAAAATGTTAAAGGAGTTTTGAGCAAAAGCGATAAGCATGTGCAATCTACTTATCCTATTACTCACCAATAAGAAGTGTAAGGTAAAGACACTATACGAAGCATGGAGTGGAAGAAAGTCAGGAATATCCAATCTAAAGGTATTTGGAAGCATAGCTTATACACATGTGTGAGACGAAAGATAAACCAAGCTCGACAATAAAAGTGAATTTTTTTTCTTTATTAGCTATGATTCAAATTCAAAGGGCTACAAATTATACAATCTAAGAAACCAGAGGACTATTATCAGCAGAGTATGTGGAATTTGGTAAATAAAACTCATAAGATTGGAATGTTTGCGAAGAAAGTCACAACTTCTTTCCTTTCTTCAAGAAAGATGATGAACCAAGAATGGAACAAATAAGATAAGATTAGTGAGAGAATATTGCATAGCCAATCTCATCAAATGCAAGCAAAAGTTAAATCAAAAGTTCAACTCTAAGGACACCACATATGCGAAGCTTATAAGAACTTTATGAGGTTATCAAAAGGCTAGAAGATATCATTTTATTTTGCCTCTTGGATGATTATGAACCATTGAGTTTTCAAAAAGCCATTTAAAGTAATCTAAGTTTGTTACGAGAAGAAGTTTGGCTATCAGTTGAGGTTCTCAAGAGACATGGGAGATTGTTGAGAGAGATTATGAAGAAACTCAAAATAAGGCTTCTTTAACTCCCTCTGACTCTCATTTATCAATGCCTTGATGAAGGCATATTTGAGAAGGTTGCAAATGCAATCATCTTTAAACAAGCATGGAAGATTCTTCCCAACATTCATAAGGGAGTTGATAAGGTGAAGAAGATACATATTCAAACTCTTAGAAGTGAGTTTGAAAGACTACATATGGAAGAATTAGAATCTGTTTTTGATTATTTTTCTAAAGTCTTAATCATTGTCAATGAAGTGAAGAGAAATGGAGAAAGCTTGAATGATACAAGGGTGATAAAGAAAATTCTTCCTTCCTTGATACCAAGCTTTAAGTATATCATCATTGTCATCAAGAATCTAAAGACATAGAATCCATGATTATTGCTAAACTCATGAGTTCATTACAAGCCTATGAAGAAAGAAGAAGAAACATCCATGGAATAAACACCTTATTCAAAACCCTCTTTCAAAGAAAGAGAAGAAAGGTTTTGAAAATGGCAAACATAAAGGACGTGGTCATGGTTATGGTTATGCTCGAGGCCTAGGTCAAGGCATGGGTGGTAGAAGCAGTTACAATCAACGCAACAATGAGGAAACAATCTAAATCTAACAATCTTCAAGAAGTCATGGAGGAGGAAACAAGAATCAAAGGCATGACAAGTCTCAAGTTAGATATCATAATTATCATAAATTTGGGTATTATGCTTCTAATATAGAAGCACTAACCATGCGAATGAGAAAGCTAATCTCATGAACCACAAAGAAAAATTAGTGTGTGCTACTTAGACACCAATGTAAGGAATCGTATGAGTAGAGATAAGAACATGTTCATGGAGATGGATCAAATGAATAGGTATGTCACCTTTAAAGATCAATCTAAAGTACTGATAAAGGAGAAAGGTAAAATACTAATACTCTCTAAAAACAAAAGCCACTAATTTATTTTTGATATATGTTATGTGCTAAGTTTAAAAATAATATTTTGAGTTTGGAGCAACTTCTTGAGAAAGATTACGATATTAACTTGAAAAATCTTAGTTTCTCTACAAGAAATAGAATGTTCTTACATGAAATCAAATATGATAAAGGCAAGTGCTTATAAGCATGCTTAAAAGATGACTCTTGGCTATATCACTTGAAGTTTGGACACTTAAATTGTGGTAGTTTAAAATCATTGTCTACAAAGGGCATGGTGAATGGATTGGTTCTCATTATTCATCTGAATCAACTATGTAAAAGATGTCTTCTAGAAAATTTTTCCTAAGAGAGCTAATATTAAGAGCTAAGGAGTCATTCCAACTTGTCTATACTGACCTGTACGAACCAATTAATCTAAGATCTCATGGTAATAATAATTACTTTTTACTCTTTATTGGTGATATTTTGAAATACTTGGGAATATTATTTGAAGGAAAAATCAAAAGCATTTTATGCCTGTAAAAAATTTCAAAGCCCTGGTTGAAAAAGATATTAGGTACGAAATTAAAGCCATGAGATTCAATATGGGTGGTGAATGCACATAAAAAAGATTTAATGAATTTTATGAAGCAAATGAGATTTGTTGTCCTCTAACGGTTCTTTACTCACTGTAACAAAATAGAGTGGCAGAAAGGATGAATAGAACCATTATCAATATTATTCGTAACTTGTTGAAAAGCAAGAAGATGCCTAAAGAATTTTGGGCTAAAGCGATAGATTGTGCGATTTACCTTTCAAATCATTGCCCCACTAAAGGTGTTAATGACAATACTCCACAAGAAGTATGGAATAAGAGAAAGCCAACCATTACTCACTCGTAGGTGTTTGGAGCATCACCTATGTCCATGTAATGGATCAAAATAAAACCAAACTTGATGATAAGAGTGAGAAGCATGTCTTCATTGGCTATGACAAGTATTCAAAAGGCTACAAACTTTACAAACTAAGCACTAGAAAAATTGTCATTAGTAGAGATGTGGAGTCTGATGAAGAAGGGACATGGGATTGGAACTTAAAATGCACTGAAGACTGTGACTTTTTATCAATCTTTGAAGACAGGAAGAAGAAGTAGCTTAAAGAAGAGATGAAGTTTAAAAACCTATAAGCCCAACTCCATCTCCATCGTCCTCTTCCTTCATTCAAGACTCATCTCTAAGTTTAAGTCAAAAAACACCACGCACTAGAAGCCTAAAAGAAATTTATGATGTAACGGGGAATTTAAATGAGGTAACTCTCTTTGTCTATTTGTTGACTATAAACCTATCGACTTTAAGGAAGTGATACAAAGCAAGAAATGGATAGACGCTGTAGATAAAGAAATCAAGTATATTCAAAGAAATAATACTTAGAAGCTAACAACTCTTCCGAAAGGCCAAAATGCTATTGGAGTGAAGCGGGTTTACAAAGCAGAGAAGAATGTGTAAGGGAAAGTTCAAAGGTAAAAAGCAAGATTAATAGCAAAACACTATAAGCAAAGGTATATCATAGATTATATATGAAGAGGTATTTGCTCTTGTTGCTAGCTTAGAGACTATAAGATTGATAATATATTTAGTTGCACAAAATAATTGGAAGACACATCAAATAAATGTGAAGTCCACATTCTGGAGCAACCCATGGGTATCTGGTTAAATGACAAGAAGACAAAGTTTTGAAATTAAAAAAAGCTTCACATGGTTTAAAACGGCCTCCAAGAGCATGTAATAGTAGAATTAACAAATATTTTGTGGAAAATGGTTTTGAAAATGCCTAAGTGAACATGCTCTTTATGTAAAGACCAATAAAAATGGAAATATGTTACTTGTGTGTGTGTGGATAACCTCATTTTTATAAGAAATAATCTATATATATTTGAAGACTTTAAGAAGACAATGGCCTAAGAATTTGAGATGACCAATATTAGCCTTATGTCCTATTATCTTGGAATATAGGTGAAGCAAACAGATGATATAATCTTCATCTCTCAAGAAGGCTATGGAGTCGTGCAAGCCTATAAGCACCCTTGTGGAATGTGGACTAAAGCTTTTCAAGCATAATGAAAGAAAAAGAGTTGACTAGACTCAATTCAAAAGCCTTGTGTAACATTGCATGAAAAAAAAAAAACAACGAAAAGCCTAAATAGAAGGGGGCTAGATTTGATGCTAGCACCCACCTCCCATTAAGCGAACCCGACAGACATTAGGTCTGTCTTTCCCAAGCTCGACAGAGAAAAAAAAACTGGCGAAGAGGAAGCCTAGCAGGGAAGGAAGAGGAGGAGAGAAGAAGAAGAGGAGAAGGAAGAAGGAAGAAGGAGAGGAGAAGAAGAAGGAAGAAGGAAGAAGGAGAGGAGAGAGGAAAGGGAAAACCAGCGTGCCTGGAAACCCCAGGTCACGCCGGTGATTCAGCATGGTTAATTGATCTATATATATAATTATCATGATTTCTATTTATATAAAACATTGCGTCTCATTCCACCTACACAAGTGATTGCTTGCTGAAGCATTGCTTTGGTTTGCAATGCCTCAAATTCAGAGAATAGTAGTAGATTTGGCATGTTGACAGTATCGCAGAACAAAGGACCCCCAAAGAATAGAAGCTGCTTACTAACAGGAGCACGCCAACATAAAGCTTGGGAAGAGGACATGTAAGAATTGGTCTTTGAATTGAAGTGTCGTATTAGAAATGAAAAAGAGAATGCATTGTATGTAATTATGGGAATATGAAAGACTTATGTGACTAGGTTGTACTGTGGAGGTTCTGGGTGTGTTGTGTTGAGATAAACTGTCTTTATTTTGTTAGATGTATGAAAAGGAAACAGAGTCTCCATTTATATTTTAAAATTGCCAACAATGTTTATCAGGTACTTTGCAATGACATGCGTTAAATGTCATATGTCCGAAAAACAAAGAAAACTCTGTCGGATTTTTGGTAGAAATGAGCACTCATTTCACCGAGAATCCTTGTTTTTTATAGAAGAAAAATGACACTTGAGGTTTTTCAAAGTGAATTTGAAAGAAAAGATTTTCCGTTGCATTGCACTATTTTACAAAAATTATTTCAAGTTGGATCAATCCTGCATTAGAAATTAGTTTGTATTTAAAATTTCATTTGAAAACCTGGGTTGTCACACCTTGTTAGAAGCCTAAGGTATTTAACATACATGACATCGAATATCCTATTTGCTGTAGGATTAGATAGTCATTTTATAAAGATACTTACAACAACCCACTTGAAGACAACCAAGAGAATTCTTTGATACATCAAGGGGACTATCCATTATAGTCTCTTTACTCTTTATGTAAGACTTCAAGCTTCTTGGATATAGTGACAACGCATGTGCTAGAGATTCTAATAATTGAAAAAGTACAACTGGGTTCTTTTCTTCATAGGAGACACTATTTTCACTTGAACTTCAAAAATGCAATTTATCATTACACTATCTAGCTGTGAAGTTGAATGTGTTGTTGCCACCTCTTGTGTGTGTCATGCACTTTGCTTTGAAACTTGTTGAAGGAATTTCACATTCCACAAGAAGATGCGATAAAAATTTATGTTGATAACAAATTAACTCTTGCTCTTGCAAAGAATTCAGTCCACCATTATTGCAGTAAGCACATTAACGCATGTTATCGCTTTATCAAAGAATGTGTGGCAAGAAAATGCATTTATTTGAAGTATGCAATATCCCAAGATCAAATTACTCATATCCTCACCAAGCTACTAAGCAAGAAGTCTTTGAGAAATTAACAATGATAATTATAATTATGAAACCAAGTTTAAAGGGAGGTGTTGGAGAATAAACTTAATTTGGCTCATTCTTGATATTAGGCGTGGTGGATTAATTTGATGGTCCAAGCCCATGTTTTGTTTCTAGAAGACTTCTTAAAAGTATCTATGATAATATCTCTTAGTAATTTCTAGAAATATTAAAATTATTCAGTAAAAATATCTAAGATATTTAGAAGAAGGTGTAAGAAATAAGAAATATCTAGAAAATATGATGAAAGGAGTTAATATCTATGACATTTTTAAAGAGTTCTCTAGAAATTCATTTGCAATAATTAAATTAAAAGTATATTGGCACAATCCTAACTATTGGTTGAGATGTACCACTAGTATAAATAGGGGTAGTTCCTCGTACTTTTTTTCCAAGCCAAAAATAAAGTAATGGATAAAAAGTTCATTCTCCTAAACTTTCCATCCCTTTGAATTTCTTCCACCAAAAACCTCTCCCTCCTAAACCAAAACATATAAACCCACCTTTCTAACATCATTATCCTTAACATCTCTCTCATTTATGTGCACATGACAATTCCTAGTATTAGAGAAATAATATTTGACTTGGCTTTAACTGCTAATATAGATGAAGAGCGTTATGGACAAACCCATGTCTCCTTAATTTAATTGCATAATTAACCATGTTTGAGTGCGTTAACCCTTAATTATAGTTTAAGGGGTGCATGTCAAGCTAAGACTCATCCTAAGTTGTAGCAGCGGTTAAGCCAAGCCAAATATCATTTGCCTATAAAAAAAGAAAAGAAAAGGAATCGTGAGAAGTTTGTCATCTCAATTAAGCATCTCCAAGAGTAGATGCAATGAAAAGACAAAGTAGTAAAGGCAGTTAGGTAGAGGCCTTGAAGAGGATAAAAGATCTAGCTTTGTTTAATTAAGTTTCTTATAACGCGTACGCATGAAATGATTCGTCCAAACCATTATTTAAGCTTGCAACTTGGACCGATTAAAGCTCCTTAAAAATCTCGCCGTTTTCAATTTGCAAGGAGCTAGAATCTCAACAACAGACCAAACCTGTAAACCCACTTGCACCACAAATCAGTGGCTAATTATTCACATCCCATGCATAAAACGGTATGCCAGGCCACCAACCGTGTAAACAAGGTTTGCATGCACCAGAAAAAATTAAGCTTCTCAGTTTTATTTTCTCTGATTCACCTCAATGATGAAGAGCATTCACAAAACTGATTAAAAGGAATTGCACGCATGTTACATACTCAACTGACGATTGTAGAAATGCTTATCCCATGTAATGATTCTAAGTAACTTGGAGAAAGGAGAAATTCCTCGTATTAATTAATGTCAAAACTTGATTGATTTCTTTCCATAGATTCTCCATTCCAACAAATTAATGACCGATATATTTCGTTTTCAAATAAATCAGATATATTATATATGTTGCTATTTATCGTCCTCAAACGAGACTAACAATAACAATATCCTTGGTATTGTTGGATTTTGGACGGTCCATAGGGGATCAAAGAGCCAGTATGCAATTTACATCCTTCCAGTTACTGGTGGTCCCTCCTGGCAGCTAGCTAGATTTCATCTGAAAACAGGATTACAGTAGCAATTTTTTTTTCCTTCTCTTGTAAAACATGTCACATATTGGCTCATCTTCATTGAAAGAGAACACTCTCTCTTTCTTAGCTAGAACGTGACTAGGAACCCAACTGCCATCTAGCACAGTTGGTCACAGACAAGAGACGCTACCCATTTGCAGGCTAAGTCTCGGGTTCGAGGTGAGAACGTGAAAATTTTGTGTGGCAGGCACTGGACGGGAGACCGTGGGAGTCTGCGTTTGAGTTGAACAGCCATGCAAGTAGAACCTGTGGTGATGTAAAAGTTGTACAAATTAAGGGGTAGGTGTGTGCGCTGAGAAAGAGTGAGTAGTTTCAATTGTTCCTTTCTCTGCATATTAATGTGGATATTTGTTGAACCAAGGTTAGAGTAAGAGGCCTCAGACAAATTGAAAAAAATGGTCCAGTTCCTCTTTCGTGTATTGTTTGTCGATTATGTCTAGTAGATAGATCCTGCGATCAAGCTCCTTGCCCGTTTATTCCTGTCCTGTGACTCCTGTAGGTTCTTATCGACTTCCTCTTCTCTGTAAGTAGGTTGTGAGAATTTCTTAGCCCCAACATGATGCTCACATACATCTGTTATTCCCTTCTCTTCTTTTCTGCTTTTGTCAGAGTGTAAGTAGATTCCACCTCTCAACTGGTGGATTTGCACTGGATCCTTGCTCTGAAAACTACTCCAAAGTCCATATGCTGACCTAAATATCTGGAAAAGTCTACAACGCTGGGTGGATTATTCAAAAATCTTGTATGGACGTCGCGGAAAAGGTAATATCATATAATTGGGTTTGACTCGGGGACGCCAACCCATCACCAAATTATCCATGTACACCGAACATAGACAAAGTTATTTAAGAACTAACATCAACAAGTTTTAGGGCGTTTTATCTATGCGTAAACAATTTGCTAGCTCAATGTTTTGGAGGTCCTAATAGCTCCGGATAAAGATAATTCCATGGATATTCTACAGTTTTCCCAACATCTTCCGAAGGGGTTACATTCCGGTTAGAATTAGCTATAGTATGTAAGCAACCTGAATAAGAGAATTTATAGAACAATAATACAAGTACATGACTCAACACATCAACCATTAGAAAGCAAGGCTTCTCAATATATTGTTAGCTGCAAAGCAAAAGCACTTAGCCGAGTTGGTTAAGTGTCGTCTCACAACCAAAAGGTCGTGGGTTAAAATGCACTAACAATTCAGATGAAGAAAATTAAGATGTTTTCGTATATATCTTAACGTTGAGGCCTTCCATGGTGGTCGGGTTTTAATGAGTCCAAAGACGATCCTAGTTCAATCCTATCCTTGATTGCGTGTTACGGCTTTTGAGGATGATCAAGACATGCGTTTATCTTAAACTAAAATAATTCGTGTTTCCTTAACCGTCGCTATGGTGAAATCCGACTCATACCACAAAAACATTAAACAAGTCCGTGCCTAGCTGTTCCTGTAGCTTCCTTCAACACATAGAGAGATTCGTATTAAAACAGATTAAGAAAGATAAGTCATCACTTATCTTTTAATTCCTCTCTTTGTTCCTTGACCAAGCAATTCAATGTACTTATGCCATTTGGTTCTCTCTTCTTTACTCGTAAGTAGAGGACTATGGTTTTCAGCTCATAGAGGTGACAGCAGGAGAAGCCTAGGTATGAGAAGGAATTAGCATGATCCACACCCTTTTGTTTGTGTGCCTAGTCATATACATGGAGAAAAGCTCCAATCTATAAATAAGAGCATTCATCTGCTAGATAGAGGTTATCAGTCAAAATTGGTTGCGTTGAATTATTAAGAATTTAAGATTCTATTTCTATTTTTATGAAGCTCTGCGCTGTCTGTTTTACGCCCAAAACGGTAGCATTTAATTAAAAGCTTCCAGATGGAGAAGATGGGGCAGAACCTATCTAAAATGGACCGCAAATGGAAAGTCGGGGATGACCAAGCCGCCGCCTGGTCTCACATGGGTCTTGATTTAAAAGAAAAGACAAAGGGAGAGAGAACTAGAGGCGGAGAAAGTCAATTCCATAAAGTAGTTTGCAAACAAGGAAGAGATAACTCGACGCGGAGAAATTTCATATGATAGTTTGCAAACAAGGAATGCAGATAAATACCAAAGCTTACGCAGTTGCACCTCAAGGAAATGGAGGATATGAGCAGCAGAAGCTTAAGCTTCAGGTTCATCACAAGGTCCTTATCCAACAGATCAAAGAGCTCTCGGCTTTTGCCCGAAACTGTTTCTTCGGAGTTTACGGGAAGCACAAGGTATGAGAGGCTCTCTCAGTCCATGAGATTGATAGATGAAAGGACAGCCCCAAGGAAGAAAAAGGCTTGGATATTGCTTCCCGCCTTCTCCAGACGACATGCAAGAAATGGTGCTACTGATATGAAAGAAACCCAAGAAGGCGCCGGGAATTCTCAAGAAGAGAAGAAGAAGAAGAACAGGTGGTCGTCCTGGCTTCCAGATCCCAACAGGAGATGGCCTGTTCAGGGATGGTAATATCAACAGGAAAGGGAAAGACCTGAGGCAACGTTGGACGCTAGAAATCTGTGAAGAATGCGTTTACATGATTATTTGTGCAATGGAATTGTCTGTTTCAGACTGGATTCTATGATAAACCGAGATTTTGAAGTAGATGCTCATCCCCTTGGCGAAAATTTCAAGCAGATGTTGCCACCCAACGATTACAGATTGATATCCTTTCTGGGTCATAGAGATTCTACAAGGACCAGGATCCAGAATCACACGAACAATTAACACCGATCTGGTTCTGTCAGAGTATGAGTTAAAAGGAGGCTGAATCAGGATCCTCGTTTAATTGGAAGTTTGAAAAATAAAGTTCGTAAACTGTTGTTCTTGTAAACCTGCAAATCGATATGCAACTCCGTTGAACCCGATATAAATTCTGTGCTGTTTTATTGATCGAAATTGTTTCAAATTTTCAAACTTCTCGTATTTATAGGTAGTGTTGTCATGTCTACAACGACATGAGCCTCGAATGGAAGGTCTGGATTATGGCAGCGAGGCCTACGACACATTCTAAAATTCTTTCCATAGGCCAGTGGAAAAATAGAGCTAGCTATTTTTGCCACCTCTTTTCAAGGAAGAGCAAGGACAATGCTTTGTAGAACACCCTGAATTCTAAACGAAAAGGAGAACTTAGACGTCCCCACGGCCAGTAGATCTTCCCCGAAGATAGAGAGATGCTGCTCATCCGGCCTCATCTTCGGATGATCTGCACAGTCATCTTCGACCTTCTTTATTTAGCCCACATGCAAAAGGCCCATTGGGTCCTGTGGCCTGAAAAGCGTTTTAATCGTGGCGACTGGAGAATACTAGTAGCTAAAGGCAACCAATGGCCATCAGTTTTTGCAGGAAGACGAATGAGTAGATTATCCAAAGGTTGAGTCCATCAGGATCCGGACTCAGTCCTGGAAAGTCCGGGTAGTATTTCTAAATAGATAGGCCACCTGCTATTGAAATAACACGGGGCATATGTAGATATTGCGCATATATGAAGAATTGGGCAACTTATTTATGTGGCCCGTGACAAAACATGAATTGCATCGATTTTAGACTGTTCTTCAGGTAATCCGTGTCAAACAGACCTGGCTACTACCTTTACTATCACTAAGATGTGAAACTTGTGCTTATTATTAAATGGAAGCTTTCTGTTACTGTGGAAGTTCAACAAGAAACACCAGTTAACAGTCTGAACACGATGCAAGTTACGTGAAGATTAAGACTGCATTAAGATCAACGTGCAGAAGAACCTAACGCAAGATGTGCAAGTACTTGTGAGTAAATAACATTTACATATTGTAGCCACAGCATGCACCAGGACATTAAGTCGAAACATCCAAAGAGCAGTGAGCTTGACTCTGATCTTTAAGCAGTTGCTGGTCCATGCAACGTTTTTTACATACATTAAATGACAGCTTCATACTTCCAGGAAAATTCGGAGGCTGGGCTGCAGAAAATACATTTGTTCTGATACATATATTTCACATTAAAGGTCGTGGGATACACATTTCACATTAAAGGTAGTGGAATGTTACAATATGCACAGAGTTTTCGGTTCTAACTGAAACAGGAGACCATCTCCGAACTCGACACTTCAAAGGTGAAGATAAGCAACGGCCAATAATGGCCAAATCGATTCAACTGGTGTTCTCATCATGTGGCAGCTGAGTAGCGCGTCGGAACCAGGTATTGAAAGCTGAGACCAAGTGGGGACAATCCTCAATATTACGGGTAGCAAAGCTGAGGCAGTGATGCAGCAATATCTCAGCCTCCAAGATGGGCAGGGTGGAAATGATGCTCAGAAAGGTTTTCTCCAATTCCTGGTACAACTGTTTCTGACCAGAGGGTATTGGGGAAACATTCTTCTCACGACAAACAACCAGTACTGGTAGCCAAACACTTACGAGCTTCAATCGAACCTGGAACAACAAAATGCCTGAGGTAAAACTCTTCCAAATGAAGGCAGCTCAAAAATCTAAATTTACTATTATGACGGTGTTTCAGCAACTGCTAGGTCTTCATTTCTCCAGCTTTAGAAATCAGCAAATTTACTTGTAGAACTCAAGTCCAATCATCAAATCTAAACATGAAAAGGATAATAGCCAACTTCCAGAGTAAACCTCACATGCAGTGCATACACTATAGATAACTTTTCCAGTCACAAGAAGGAACCATGCTATAGAAACATTTTAAAAAGGAAAGCATAGAATTTCTCAAACTGAGAGCTCAACTAGAATCAGCAATTCAAGAGCGTAAACTTTCTCATACCAGAAAATAAATCAATTATTAACTAGAACGGAACACAAGTTGATAGCTGGAAGGTTATTACTGGCCTAAGTAGGCTTCTTTTTAAATGGGCCTCTAACTTCAAGAACATAAGGCAATTCAAGCCAATTTGGATGGTACTTGAGCCTGAGAAATGCTATCTCACAGCAGAGAAACATATCATGATATTCAATTGCATACAGAATTTAGAAGTATCTAGAGTGCGAATCATGAGACAATTCAGAAACACCCAGACAGGTCATACAACTCCAAAACGAAATAGCTTAAGAGAGGTGAAAATAGAAAGAAGTGCAATAATGTTGCATCTCTAAGCAACCACAAAACCTAACTTGCACAAATGACACAAAAACAGAATTAGACTGGTGAGGTGAAAGTACAACATAGCAAGATAGAACCACTTCAAGCCTGGTATTTTGCAGCTATGGTAAAGAAGGCTCGATATTAAAAAGCAATACAATCGAGTCAATATATGTCAGCACATATTTACAACAAACCTCCATGACATCCCCAACTAGAACAGTATACTATGACGTGAATAGTTGATATAAACTTAATTTGGTTCTTCACTAATCTGAATCTGCTTCTAGCTATTACCAAAAAATACTGTATATCTTAAGCAGTTTGATCCACAACTGGAACTGGTAGGAGGATATCTATCAGAGCTTCTGATTCTCAGTTCAGATGAAACAAGAAAACTACAGCTCGTAACTTCTCCATCGCATTTATTTTCAACTGTTTAAGAAACTACTGGCAAGAGATGAGCTCCTGCTCCTATTATTCGGCTGCAGTTATGGTTTTGGTTTCTGATGCCAGTTTCGGATTCCTTTTGTTCTCATTACTTGTGTTCCAGTTGCCGGTACATATAAAAGTGGTGGCATCTTATGTAGTCAAATGTTTATACCAGATGTGGGGATTAGGATTTCGTTAATTAACTTAAATTAGGATTATAGCAGACAGACACTATCCTGTGAGCTTGGCAAGATTTAATCACCAGCAAACAGCTCCTGCCAAACAAAAACTGCAAAGCTGCATTGCTATTGTGACCAAATTTTGCAAAATAGTACAATTAAAAATAAACATGGAGCAATGCTTTGCCAACATTGATGCCCTTCATTAGGTTTCAATTTTAAAGAAATAAATGACAATTGGTTCAGTAAACAGATGGATGATCATTTCATGGAGACTAGAACTAGATGCAGAAAACAGCTACTAGAGGGTGGGTCACAGCACGTAAAAAGATTCTGAAGTAAAGTCGCATGCTAAGCAGAAGACTTCTGCCACTAAATGTCAAACTGAAGTACATCTGTGTGGTTTATTTGAAAACCGGAAAAAAGTAGTAGATATCAAAGAAAATATTTCAACAACTAAACATCATCATCATCATCATCATCAAGACCTTATCCCGATCAGGGGTTGGCCACATGGATCTTGTTCCTCCATTAACCCCTATTAAGTATCATGGTTTCATTTAGTCCCAAAGTTTTTAAATCTTTTTTCACCACTTCGATTCATGTTCTTTTGGGCTTTTCCTTGCCCTTTTAGAACCTTCAACTTGCATTACCTCACTACTAACTGGTGCCATTTTCAGTCTCAGATAGACATGTGTAAACCATCGAAATCTAATCTCCCTCATCTTGTTACTTATTGGTACTGCTAAGTTTCCTTTAATGTCTTCATTCCTAATTTTGTCCTTTCTTGTCTTGCCACTCATTCATCTCAACATCCTCATTTCGGATATGTTTATCCTATGTACATGATGTTCATTAACTGCACAACAATCTAATCCATAGTGCACGGCCAGCCTCATTGCCATCTTATAATCCTTCCAATTTAAGTGGCACCCACCAATTGCACAAAACTCCAGAGGCACATTTCCATTTGTTCCAACCTACTTGGATTCTTTGGGCAACCTCCCTTTCAATCTATCCAGCTTCGTGAATCATCAATCCCAAATACCGAAAGTGGTCCTTTAGGGGGACTTCTTAGTTATCAATCTTTACAAATGCTTCATTCCCGCTCCTCTCCTTGCTAAAATTGCATTCCATATACTCTGTCTTGGTTCGATTGATTTTAAATCCTTTAGATTCGAATGCTTTTCTCTATAACTCTAGCTTTGTGTTTACACTCTCCCTTGCCTCATCAATTAAAACTACATCATCTGCAAATAACATGTACCATAGAATCTTCTCAAGCAGATATTTGTTAACTCATCTATAACTAATGTGAAAAGGTAATGGCTCAATGCCGATCCTTTGTGCAATCTTATAGTAATAGGAAAATCACCAGTCTCTCTGCTAGTGGTCATAATATTTGTTATCGCTCCCTCATACATATCTTTAATCATGTCTACATACCCCTGTGAAACCCCTTTCTTGTCCAACACCTACCATATTAACTCTCTTAAGACCCTATTATAAGCTTTTTCTAAGTCATTAAAGACCATGTGGAGGTCCTTCCTCCTCTCCCTACAGTTCTCTATCAATTGTCTAAATAGAAAAATAACTTCCATGGTAGACCTTCCAAGCTGAAACTAAACTAGTTCTCCAATATACTCTACTCATGCTATAACCTCTTCTCAATCACTCTTTCAAAAAATTTCATACTATGGCTCATAAGTTTGATTTTCAGATAATTAGTGTAGCTCTGTATGTCTCCTTTATTCTTATAAATTGGTATAATGGAGCTCTTCTTTCATTCATCTAGCATTTTCTTTGATTTTACAATCTCATTAAACAACTTTATCAACCAAACTACTCCAATATCTCCCATATGCTTCCATACCTCCATTGGTATTACCATTAGGACCCAAGGCCTTTCTTGATTTCATCCTTTTGAAGGGCCTCTTTTACTTCAAGTATTCTAATCCTACTATGGTATCTATAATTTCTAATATTGTTTGGGTTTGTAGTACTTTCAAACCCTATATTCTAAGGGCAATTATTATTTAGCAATTTTTAAAAGTAACTTTCTCACCTTTGTTTGATGTCGTCATCTTTGACTAGTACCCTTTAGTCATTACTTCTAATGTACTTAATGTTGTCCAAGTCTTTACCTTTCTGTTCTCTTATTTTAACAAGTTTAAACACAAGTTTCTCAACTTCTACCGATCCTAATCTATTATAAAGATCATTATATGCCTCGAGTTTAGCCTCGCTTAATATTCTCATAGCAAACTTTTTAGCATTCTTATATTGCTCAAAGTTTTCATTATTTCTAGTCCTCTACCATACTTTAAAACACACATTTTTCCTTAATAAATTTTTACTCTTAGGACATATTTTTCAATTTCTTAACAAATTTGACCATATAAATTCACATGGAATTTACTTTTGTTTCATTATTGTAGTTTTCTTATATCATCAACTTGTTTGTGAGTGATGTTATTCTCTCCCCTTTTAAGTTTCAACACTTAGTTTTTGAACATCTATTAAGTTTATTTCCTTTCTTCTATCTTTTAATGTAGATATCTAAAACCATAACCTAAGTTGTAAGGTTAAAATCTCACCGAGTATTACTTTACAATCCTTAAACATTGATCTTTCCGTATTTTTAAGTATAAAAAAAGTTTATTTGGCTTTTATAAAGTCCAATTTTAGAGGTTATGAAGTGTTCATCTCTCTTATTAAAGAATGCATTTGCTAGGGCTAGGTTATATGCCAAAGCGAAATTGAGAATAGCTTCTTCCATCTTATTTCGATCTTCGATACCATACCCTTCATATTTACCCTATCATATCCTTCATTTTCTTTTCCTACATGGCCATTTAAGTTTGCTTTTTAAATATCTCTCTATGTTAGAAATTTCTTGCATGACTCTTGCCATATCTTTTCCAGAATTGTCTCTTGATTTTATCTTCCAAACCTACTTGCGGTGCGTATGCACTTATAACATTTATGATCTTCTCTCCAATATCAAGTTTTATTATTATAATTCTATCACTTGTTCTTTTAATGTCTACAACTTTATCTTTTAATTACTTATCCACCACTATCCCTATGTCATTTTTATTATTGTCCTTTTTTACATACCAGAGCTTATACCTATCAATTTCTCTAATTTTAACCTCTTTCCACTTGGTGTCATGGTACAAACAATGCTGACTCTCCTACATCATCGTATCTACTAACTCTAGACTCTTACTTATCGATATACCTATATTCCATAAGGCGATACGAATTTTATTATCCGAAATTAGCCTATTTACCCACATACTTCTCGACCTTCATGTCAAGAACCCATTCTTACTTTTAGCTGCACCTAGATTCTAATTCAACGCGTCGCTTCCGAAGGAATGCTCTAGCAATCCTTACCCATTTTTCCTTACAGCCAAGATCCGATGTAGCGAGTCGCTTCAGAGGAAATGCCCTCGTATCCCTCGCACATTTTCCACTGCACTCAGGATCCGATGTAATGTGTCACTTGCAGGGGGCGCCCTAGCTTGAAGGAATGTCAACGATTGATTTATGTCATGCTAGGTGTGCCATAGATGAAGAAGTTAAAGCTAGATTTCATTATTTTCTCTTCTTATTTACAAACGAATATACCTACATATGTTCATTCGTAAGTCGTCGTCGTCGTCACCAAGACCTTGTACCAATTAGGGGTCAGCCACATGAATCCTATTCCTCCATTCCTCTCTATTAAGTACCATGGCTTCTTTTAGTCCCAAAGTTTTTAAATCTTTTCTCACCACTTCTATCCACGTTCTTTTGGGCCTTCCCCTTGCCCTTTTAAAACCTTCTACTTGCATTGTCTCACTCTTTCCAACTGATGCTGTTTTCGTTCTCCTTTAGACAGGTCCAAACCATCTAAGTCTAATCTCCCTCATCTTGTTACCTATTAGTGCTATCCCTAAATTTCCTCTAATGTTTCCATTCCTAATTCTATCCTTTCTTATCTTGCACTCATCCACCTCAACATCCTCATTTCTATGAGGCTCATCCCATGAACATAATGTTCCTTAATTGCCCAACACTTTGATCCATAGAACATGGCCGGCCTTATGACTATCCTATAGAATTTTCCTTTTAGTTTGAGTGGCATCCGCTAATCACACAAAACTCCAGATATACATCTCCATTAGTTCCAACCCGCTTAAATTCTATGGTTAATCTCCCTCTCAATCTCTACTCTCATGAATCATTGATCCTAAGTACCGAAAGTAGCCTTTTATAGGGACTTCATGGTTATCAATCTTAATTGGTGTTCCACTCCTATCCTTACCTAGCTAAAATTGTATTCTATATATTGTCTTAGTTTGATTGATTTTAAATCCTTTATATTCTAATGCTTTTCTCTATAACTCTAGCTTTATGTTTACACCATCCCTTGTCTCATCAAGGAAGACTACATCTATAAATAGCATGCACGATGTAATTTGCTCATGTAGATGTTTTTTTAAGTCGTCCATAACCAATGTGAAAAGGTATAAGCTCAATGCCAATCCTAGTGCAATCCTACAATAATAGAAAAATTAACGGTCTTGCCACTAATGGTCTTAACATTTGTTACCGCTCCCTCATACGTATATTTAATTATGTCTATGTACCATCATGAAACCCCTTTCCTGCCCAACACCCTTTATATTAACTCTCTAGGGACTATCATAAGCTTTCTCTAAGTTAATAAAGACCATGTGTAGGTCCTTCCTCCTCTCAAGCATGAAACCAAACTGGTTCTCCAATACACTTGTTTCATGCTTTAGCCTCTTCTCAATCACTCTTTCAAAAAGTTTCATAGTGTGGCTCATAAGTTTGATCCCCCGATAATTAGTGCAGCTCTGTATGGCTCCTTTATTATTATAAATTGGTATAATAAAGCTTTTTCACCATTCATTTGGCATTTTCTTTGATTTTATAATCTTGTTAAACAACTTGATCAACCAAACTACTCAGGTATCTACCATATGCTTCCAAACCTCTATTGGTATACCATTGGGCCCCATGGCCCTTCCTGATTTCATCTTATTTAAGGCCTCTTTCACTTCAGATATTTTAATCCTATATTAATATATATAATGTCCAATGTTATTTAGGCCTATAATATTTTCAATCTCTATATTCTCAGAGCAATTGTCATTTAACAGTTTTTTAAAGTAAAATTTTCAACTTTATTTGATCTTGTCATCTTTGACTAATACCATTTGATCATCACTTCTAATGTACCTAACATGATTTAAGTCCTTCACCTTTTGCTCTCTTATTTTTGCAAGTTCAAGCACATCTTTCTCACCTTTCCTTGATCCTAATCTACTATAGAGGTCATCATATATCTTAAGTTTAGACTCACTTATTATTCTCTTAACAAACTTTTTAGCAATTTTTGAAAGTAAGTTTCCCACCTTTGTTTGATCTTGTCATCTTTGACTAGTACCCTTTGATTATTACTTCTAATGCACCTAACATGATTTAAGTCCTTAACTTTCTATTCTCTTATTTTTGTAAGTTTAAACACATCTTTCTCACATTTTCTTAATCCTAGTTTATTATAGAGGTCATCATATGCCTCAAGTTTAGCCTCACTTACTATTCTCTTAACAGCCCTTTTAGTATTCTTATATTATTCATAGTTTTCATTATCTCTAGTATTCTATTATACTTTAAAACACACTCATTTTTCTTTAATAACTTTTTGTACTATTTCACTTTACCACTATGTTTTCTTTACTAATTGTCTTTTACCTTTAGATACTTCTAAGACATCTTTTGTTACTTTCTTAATAGACTCAGCCATATTAGTCACATGGTATTTACTTCTGTTTTATAGTTTTAGTTTCCTTCTATTATCAAGTTATTTGTGAATAAGGTTATTTTCTCTCCTTTAAAGTTTCACCATTTGGTTTTTAGATACCTCTTATGTTCATTTCCTTTCTTCCATATTTTAATATAGATATCCATAACCATTAACCTATGTTGTGAGGTTAAACTCTCACCAGGTATCACCTTACAATTCTTACACATTGATCTTTCAGTATTCCTAAGTAGAAAAACAAAGTCTATTTGACTTTTATGAAATTCACTTTTAAAGGTTATTAAGTATTCATCCCTCTTCTTAAAGAATGTATTTGCAATGACCAAGTTATATAATAAAGCAAAATTGATGATAGTTTCCCCCATCTCATTTAGTTCTCCTATACCATACCCTCCATGTATCCTTATCATTATCCTTCCTTTTCTTTTCCTACATGGTCATTTAAGTCTGCTCCTATAAATATTCCCTCAGTGTTGAGAATTTCTTACATGACTCCCTCTATATTTTTTCAAAACTATCTATTGATTATATCTTTTAACCCTACTCACGGTGTGTATGCACTTATAACATTTATGATCTGCTCTCCTAGAACAAGTTTTATTATTATAATTATATCACTGATTCTTTTAATGTCCACAACTTTATCCCTGAATTCTTTATCTACTATTATTCCTACGTTATTTCTGTTATTGTCCTTTCCTACTTACGAGAGTTTATACTTATCGATTTCTCTAGTTTAGCCCATTTTCACTTGGTTTCTTGGATATAACCGATGTTGACTCTCCTACGTTTCTTCGTATCTACTAATTTCGAACTCTTACCTGTCAATGTCCTTATATTCTATGTAGCAATACGAATCTTATGCACTTCTCGACCTCCATAGTATGAACCCATGCCCACTTTTCACTGCACTGGGATTTTGATGCAGTGTGTTGCTTTTGAGGGGACGTTCTAGCAACCCTTACCCATTTTTCACCACACTCAGGATTCAATGTAGCACATTGCTTATGGGAGACGCCCTAGCTTGAGGGAATGTCAATTTTCGATTCATGTCATATTATGGTTGCCATACTTTTAAAAACCTGGAGGTAATTTTCATTTCTTACTAACAAACTAATATACAAATGCATATTTATTTGTAAGCAGGAAAGAAATAACAAAATCATCTTCAACTTCTCCCTTATCGGTTGGCACCTGACGTAGGACCCTCTTCCTTTTTCAGAGGCAGAGTTATTTCAACAACTAAACATAGAAAAGAAAAAGTACAATCATGATCAGCCACGACATATATTACAAGAACAACAATCACAAACAACCATCTTTAGAACCCCTTGAGAACAACCATCTCACAGAATTATGCAAAGAACATAATCTCTCTAAAATGAAGGCTTAAGAATAATGATATAAAATAAGAATAGTAATTTTAATTGCAAGATTTAAATAAAGAGAAAGTGGCCTACCACTACTAAGAACCACAAGAAGCACCACTTCCAATGAAAACTGAGAACCCCCAAAGAAATGTCCTCTCAACAAAATACTTTGATTGCAAAATGCATCCTAGAGCCAAAACCATATGGCCAGAGGGTGACAAAACATTAATTCTTACTAATTTTGACAGCAGGACCTCTCCTTTCGTGTGATAATTCGACAAAGATAATTCTAGTAGCCAAAGTCATTTCCTAATGCCTGAAGATGATTATGAATTTATATCCATTGAAACAACATTACCACAAAAGCTTATCTGAACAATTTAGGAAATTTGAGCTCAACAAATGTTTTGCAAACCTTTTAGCTAAACTTCAAAAGAACCATTGAATTTCAAGCCAACAACGTTAACATGATAAATGTTGAATTCAGCCTTGGCGTAATGGTAAAAGTTGTCATTGTGTGACCTTGAGGTCATAAGTTCAAGGTGTGGAAACAGCCTTTTGTAAAAATACAAGGTAAGGCTGCGTACTATAGGCCCTTATGGTCCACCCCTTCCCGGAAAGCTTCATGCACCGGGGTGCCCCTCTAACATCAACACAATAAAATGAATGCTCAAGAGTATGAATTCAGTGGCAATACCTCTCTTGCAGCCAAATTCAACCTTACAGCTAAGCATCAGAACAACCATTGAATCTCAAAACATAACTCAATAATGTGAATGCTCCACAATATGAATTCAGTGATAAAACCCTCTCTTGCAGCAAAAATCGAACTGTACCCACCAGACAACAACCATTGTAACTCGAAACCAACAACTTCGATTTCAGCAGCAATACCTCTCTTGCAGCCACAATCGACCACTAGCAAGCACATAAGACATAGAACCTCAAAGCTAACAACGTTATCCAAATAATGGCAACGGTCAACAATGGGAATTCAGTGGATATACCACTGTTGCAGACAGAGGCCCAAAATCAAACCAGCAGCAACCACATAACAATCATTGAACCTCAAAGAAACAACATTAACTCAATACTGTACATTCTTAACAGTGGGAATTGAATCGCAATACCTCTCTTGCAGCCAAAATCGAACCAGTAGCAACCGCATCCGCAAGCCGGCCTGTGCACCGCAGCACCAGAGCTGGTAAACCAGGCGCAATATTCCTCCAAATATCATCCTGTAACGCCCTTAGCAAATCAGCCACAAATGAATTCTGCTCACTCCACTCCTCCACCGCAGTATTCGCAATCCTCATCTCAATCATCCTTTCGACCAACCACAGCAAATCTTTCCCGTGATAAACAGCGGTATGCAAATTCAATCGCTGAATCGCTTCTGTCTCATCATGATCCCCTCTGAGATCCGGGCTGGAATACTTCTCCAACGATACCTTGACCGTCTTCAAACTCGCCCCAAAAGCCCTATCAAAAACTCGCCTCACCGAATCCCTCTCCGGAAAATCCCTCAGCATTTTCGCCGCGAAAGCTTTCACTTTGGCAGACGCCACATAAGGATGGTTTCCAATTGAAGCAGTGATCAATCTATGAAGCATTTCCTCCGAACAATCATTTCCCGGCGGCGAAACCCTGGAGAGAAGTTCCTGCGATTCTTCTTCCCCTAAGGAAGGGATAATACTCAAAACAGCTTTTTCTTCCTCTTCGTTCCATGGAACTGCTTCCAGAAATCGAACGCAAGCTTTAATACATTCATCGAAAAGCAGCTCGAGAGCGACTGGCAAAGCCGATAACGCAATCGAAGGGCTGAGAATTGCGCCGGAGAAATCATTCGAGTAGAGCAGCTGTAACACCGTTAGATGAGAATCCATGGATCCCACAGATAGAGGAACCTTCAAATTCAGCTGGAACACCTTCCCGGAAGAGTCTTCCACCTCCGTCTGGCCTGAAAATTTCTGCCATCGGTCGGATAAAAGCGCATCGAAGTACTTGCAGCGGCGGAGCACTTTGGAATGGAGGTGGAGATCGAAGGCTGCAAAATCATTGGGAATGGATTGAGAATCAAGATTGAGAGGGGGAGAGGAATCGAATTGGAGCCAGAGAATGACATCGGCGGTGAGGGGATCGTTGAAGCCACCAGGAACCGAAAGGAACCCTGACGGCTTAGGGATTTCCGTTGGGGTCCCGTCGGGTTTTAGGGAAGCAATATCGGCGAAGGAGGAGGAGAGACGGGTGCGGCTTGAAACGCGCTGCCTTTTCTTCGGATTTCCAGATAACATTTCTAGGCGGAAAGAGCGACAGTGAAGGAGGGACGAGGGAAGCTCGGGAGCGCCCCGGCACCGAGGGTGGGTGGATTTACAAAAGAGGAGGATGCTCTTTTATTTAGAACGAGGAAATGGAGAAGATTTTGGAGGGTCGCACAACGGTAGAGTTGTTTTTCGGAGGTTTGAAATTAGTTTTAGGAGAAGGCACGTATTTACCTAGAGCTTATTAGATTTTAAGTTCTTAAAAATAAATAAAAATAAAATATATAAAATTAATTTGATAAACTTTAGCTTAGAGGGATGCTTCAAAATATGCTTCTTAGAAATAGTTGAAGCTCCTATAAGTGCAAGGGATATGATAGTTTTATCTTTGAAATTTAATTAGTCAGACTCAAATTGTACCTCAATTGATTTGTATAATCAGAGTCACTTCATATTGATTTGTATGATTAGAGTCAGTTTATACTTTAGTCTCCAAGATGAAGGCTATAAAATAGACTTAGAAAAAACTCTCTTCAAATCATAATAACTCTCAAAGAAATAAAATATAAAAATTCAATTCACTTCAAATACAAGACCAAAATGGATTAGGAATATGAGTCTGAAGAGAAACTTGAGTGATACCCAAATGGGCAAGCTCCATAACCAAAAGATCTTAAAAAATTCAATGAAGAGTGATATCAAAATAAGCAAACTCTAAGAGAGTCTCAACTGGATACATTCTAGAAAGTAAGAACTATATAGTTCTAGGAAAGAGAAGATTTGGTGCAAGGAATGGCCTAGGGGGTTATCCCTTGATGTAAGGAAGACTCTTCTCTAGTCTCCTTATCACAAGCAATGTGGGACTATTAGTTCATGTCCCTAATATAGGGGTATTACTCTCTATCTCTTATAAAAGGCCAATGTTTGACAAATAATCCTTTTAACTTAGAAAAACAAAGTCAACATTATTTTACCAAATTTTACATGATCTAGCAAGATTTTGTCTTCCATGTCTAGTTTTCACTTGATTTAGGATGGGCTGGCCTTTATCTTATAGAAGGGATGTTATGGCTAAAAACATTCTATAAGCCCATAAAAAGCAATCTAGCCAACTTATATACCCTATTAGTAAATCTACTTGGAAATATATCTAGTTTTACATGCTACAAAAATTTATTTGATACAACTAGTTGCATGGTAGTTGTATCAAAGAATTAATAAAAATGCTAGTTGGCCACACTTAGTTTTTCTCAATAATCCAAATCGTTCATCTAATCAAAATGTGGTAGATAGCTTAACACCCAAAGCTCACATATAAATGTGCATCCCAAAAACTACTTTTTGTGGGATTTTTTTTTTCATTGTATAAATAGATGGTTGTTGTGTTTCTAGATTGTTGTGTATTACATCGTCTATTTATGACCTTAAAATTTTCATAGAGGAATATAATAGGCCAGGCATTAAAATAAGAGTTTTGAGTCTTGGACAACTTGATGCATTGTGAATTAAAATGATTTGGATCACTGAAAAAAATCTAACAAGTAGGGCCACCTTGCATTTTTCATTAATTATTATATACAACTACCATATAATTGATTGTATCACATAATTTAAAGAATGAGAGAGAGAAATTTTACCATTGGCTTAGCTCTCAAGACTATGACATGACTGCATGGTTCAAATGGCTTTTTCTCCAAGTGGGCTCATGTTTTGGAAGATTATGATCATTTATAATGTCAGTGGTGAGCTAGATGGTTTATGGACCTAAAATCTCATCCATTGGATCACTGCAACCACTCTTCTTTTTAGTTGCAAAATGAATGGTAATAAGTTTGCCATCTATTTTCCAACTAAAAGCAAACTCCACAAAAAAATAACTTGACACTTGTTTCTTGGTTGAGCTAAGTTTGTAATTCACCTTCACAATAGAAATGGTCCTTCTAGTTAAAAATCCACCAAAATCTAGCTATGTTAAGAAGTTGTTAAGTAACAAAGAGTTATATGCATTTCCAACAAAGTCTTATGAACTCTTATTGGATTAATTTTAATCGACTGAAATTGTGTTAGACTAGCATTGATTAGCAAGGGTTCCAAGAAAATAGAGCAAACTCTTTCTTGATTAATATGATTTAGCAAGATAAGAAGAAAAAAAAAATAGTCAAACTCACCCTAAATTGACTGAATTCTTGCTAGACTTAGAATCATGGGAAAGGTTGGTTTGGGTCATAGTTACCAAAAACTCTATATTATTATTATTATTATTATTATTATTATTATTATTATTATTATTATTATTATTATTATTATTATTATTATTATTATTTTGAAAAGGCCCCATTAATCAATAAAAAACTTAAAAGTTATTACATATTTTCATTTCTAGAGAGAATTACAAAATTAAACATGAGTTTGTCAAATTAAATTCAACTTTGAAGAATAGTATATCAACTTCTAAATAGAAATCTCTAGATTTAGTTAAAAATGTAAATCCATACTATTTTAATTTTTTTCCTATTTTTTCTCTTTTTCTCCAAATGTTTCTAAACTTTGCTATTTTTTCACTTGCTAACTTATTATTGACTTTGTGGCTATACTTTAGATTGCCAAATTTAGGCACCATTCATTCTTTTGATGGACATTTTTAAGTACTAAATGAATAAAAATTGTCTAATATTATTAAGAGCATGATTAGCAAGGCTTATAATAATCTTGTTTTTGGAGTATCATATTGAATAATCTAGCATAATCCATAAAATGAGGTTATGTAAGTCTCAAATGATCAATTTTGGCTAAAATAATCCTTGATTAGATCATTTAATTTATTAATTTGATAATTTTAGAGTATATTAGCTTTAATTTATCATCCAACCGTTGATTTGAAAATTTAACAATTAGATGATCATTAGAGCTATTCATATAAGAAATGTATGATACATATGAGTCTAATTTAGTCTTCTATTTTGTACATCAATCAGAATCAACTTGGACGGCTCAATCGACTTGAGAAGTATTACATTTTGAAAAGATATGATGGGTCCCACTTTACATAGAGAGATTGCACTAGAAGCATGCTGCCAGCACAAGGCTCACACTATTACGAAGATGGCTGATCTTCTTATAAATAACACCATTATTCAGCCAAGAACACATTTTATTCTTCTCTTCATGGAGAGAGATAAAAGGATTGTTCCTCTCCCGCCTTTTAACTCTTTTTTCTTGGGCCTCTTTTCCCTTTTCACATGAAGTGGAAGGACGGTTTTTCTCCACCTCCCCGGTTCTCTTTGTTGCTTACTCACCCCTCCTCTCTTCACACCCCATCTTTATCATCCCATCTTTCCTAACTGCCAACCTACTAGTATAGAACAGACATTATGTTTGTCTCTGCGTTTGGCATTGCCCAAGCCTCAACTCTGTTTTTCACCGCTCCAGCGCCATCATCCCTTAGTCGTCACCGGTGCAGACCAGACCTCTGTTTGTCTCTATGCACTGGCACAGCCCAAAACAACCCTCTTTACCTTTCTCTCCCTCTCGTTCTTTCTCTGCTCTCTATCTCCACCCATCTTCACCGTCGTCTGTCCCTCCTCTTTGGCTTAGTTGACGACCCGACGGCGCAAGCCAGACAGATTGGCCTCGATGGCTGCCCAGTCCACCGTGCACAGACCTCCCTCATTCCATCACTGGCATTCTCCCTATTCCCCATTTCCCTTGACTGCCTTCTCCTTTACTTCCATCACCGCACCGGCCAGCACCCCAAGATCGGCCTCTCTCCCATCCGAACCACCTCTGTATTCCAGCCCAACCGGAACCCAGCCCTCCATCACTGGCTACTCTCCCATCTGAACCACCTTTGTTCACCGGCAAGCCTTTCAGTCGCATTCAATGCCTACTCTGTTTCCTCCAGTTTCTCCATTTGCTACAGCTCTCCATTCTCTCCCATGTCTTTATCTCCCTCATTTTCTCCCTGTTTCCACCTCGAGCGCTGTCTTCTTCTTCACAAGGGAGAGCCCAGTCTGGGTTTCTCTCTTTGTTTTTCCTTATTTTCCCTGTTTTTCCCCCCAAATCCAGTCATTTTCATTTTCGTGACTGCCCTGTTCTTCTTCTTCGTCGTCGGTACTATTCATGAACAGTACATAGTATTTTACTATTTAAAGAATAGTGACTTTATTATTTAAACTTTAGCAATTTTTAGTTAAATTCCATTTCTATCCTCAGTTATCTTGTTTAAATTCCAGATGTATTCCTTTTTTTGTCTTTTAGCATATTATGTTTTATTTTTATCCCTATTTTATCTTATTCTCGATTAACTCCTTAACTATGCAGTTGAGTTCCTGTTCATTGCGTGACACAACAATCAAGATATTGAAGCTGCATTTGGATTATTATTGTATTTAATTTCATATAAATTTAGAACATTATAATCATGGATTAATCAATTTGAATCTTATTTTTTTAAAATTTCTAAGTTAAATTTTACATAAATTCCAATATTTAAGTCGAGTCTTCATGGAATCTACCTGGACTTGCACTAGCTATTATACAACAATTGTGCACTTGCGGAAAAACTCAATAGTAAGCCTTGGTAGTGGGACAAAAGTTTTTAAATAGTATTATTGACAATGTAAATAAGTGAGCTTTGGTGCAACAGTTGAGTTGTTGACGTGTGACCTAGACGTCGCAGGTTTGATGCATGGAGATGGCATCTTGCAAAATGCAAGGTAGGGGCTACATACTATATGCTATTTTTGGTTTGTCCCTTTCTTAGACCCTACATGGTAAGAGCTTCATACACCAGAGTGCCTTTTTCTATTATCAAAATAAATTCTTTTAACAAACGATCATTATCAAGCTCACAGGCCATCTAACATAGTTGGTCACAGACATCATGACACCTCTCCTTGTTTATAGAGTAAGAATTAGAATAGGCTCTATGTAGTCTGCTTATGACCCTTCACTATGATAAAAGAAAGAAACTTATAGGCCTGCATGGGATCAATTGAGGCAACTCATATTGTAAATTATCAACAGAATATTTGTAGTCACAAACAAAATGATGTCCAATCTTTAGACTAAATTGAATGAAATCCAATTATCCGAGTTTTCTAGGAAGAAAAGATACAAGGTGTACGTCTGGCTAAAAAAAAATTATTCATTTTTATAGATGGATGTAGAAGCAACTAGAAAATTGTATTTTTCTAGTGTTCTTTTTTCTCTTAGAATCTTATATGTGATTAATTTTCACAAAAAAGTCTTTGGTATTGTCGATGAAGATATAGCATGTTCAATCTATTGCTTATGTATATTGGACATCCAAATTTGCCCTTGTGTGGACATCCTGAAGATATAGCATAGTCCACATTCTAAAATAAAATTTAATTTTTAATAATAAAGTAATATTTACACCAACATTATCAATTATAGCCTACATAATTGTAACAACCCTCAATTTGAGTCATTTTTTGTGTATAGTATGTTATATTTTAATTGAAATAAAATCAAGAATTTAATTTCATAAAAAAATTTAATATCAAGTATGTGACTCCTTTGAAAACTCCAAATTTGGACATGAGATTATCAAAAATTAAAAATTTACACATCAATGGATTCCAACAATACTAATTTTGCATGAAATGGAGAACGTGGTGGAAAATGAATAAAACAAGAGTGGGGACGTGAGAAAGAGGAAAGAACCCCTACGACACACACACACCCCCTTCGTTTGACCTCCCCACCATCGGAACTCCTGCTGTCATTGGCACCAGCACGCAACCTAGCGCTGCTCAACTTGCCCGATACCGATGCATAGCCCCAATCCAATGTCCCCTTCCCCGGCAATGTACACAAGAAATCCCATTTGTTCTATCTCCCCCCTTTTTCGGTGCGCGCAGGAAATCCCATCCGTTTGATCTCCCCTCTTTTTCGGTGTGCACAGGAGATTTTTCTCTAGCGATGTGGCAAGAACCCTCCTTTTCTCCTTGTTTTCCCTCCAATCAAAAACCCTTGTTGGGTTTCCCTCTAACACAGCATGCTCAACACACCAGTGCGCACATGCCAATTGTGTAAATCCACATGATTCTTCCTCCCTTGTTTCTCTGTTTCCCATGGTCCATCAGCATAGCCTATGGTTGATGCTCGATGGCTAGAAACCTCCTTTTCCCTCTCCCTTCTCCTCTTCACCTGTCGAGTTTTCACTGCAGCCCAACTGGCCTGGCACACTGCCACGCACAGGTTGGCCGCACCGACCACCGTCCCTTCTTCCCTCTTTGTTCTCCCTCCTCTCTATTGAGTTTTAGCGGCGAACAACCCGATAGCCGCTAGCCACCATCCCCTCACCTCCCCTTGTTTCCCTTTCCTCTAGCAAGTTAAGGCATGCCAACTCGCTAACTCAACTTACTTCCTACTCGTTTTTGGGGAGCTGAGTTGACACAATGGGCCAAAGTACTCCCCTAAAGTTTTGATCCCTTATTCTAGCCAATCTTAGAAGGATATCAAAGATCTGAGATAACCCTCACTATCCATGCAACGCAAGGAACAATACTCATGTTCTCGTTCATTAATTTGAGAAGATCTGATCATTGATTGTGATCAGACCTATGATCGAACATCAAATCATTTGAACTATGATGATCTAACCATACTTTACTATTTGAATGGCCCATTGTGATCCTCATGATGCATAGGTCAAGATCCATATGATAAATCTTGAATTTGGAGCATTTTGAGGTGATGTAATAGATCTTGATCAATGGATGAGATCAATCAAAGTGTATATGTATGAAATTGGGTCAAATTCAATGATCTATATTGTTCAAATGATTCATTGAGATTGTCTGGTTAAAGTTACTAATTTATTCTTTGATTTGATATGATCAGGTAGACGACATGGTTAGATTACCATGGATAGTGCAAATCAGGTATTTTATAGACGATTAGTTGACAATTCGGCAACACAGATAGCCAAATATCCTTCAGCTTGACTTATGAGAGGTAGGATTATTGTCCTAACCACTTAATTTTCTTTGTTTGGTGGTAATTAGCTAAAGTCATGTATGATTTACATGTAAATGTACCTGATTAGTTGGTTAAATGAGAAATTAACTGAAATTGACATGGTATGAGTATGATCACTTATGAATATGTTATGATATGATTAAGAAATAAATTGAATAGTTATTGGTGGGCCCAATTCATTGTAATTTGGATTATAAGCAAATAAGGGTGGGCCTTATCTTGAGATCCCATGGATGTGAACCATTTGATCATATTAAAACATAATATATTAAGATATGAAAATATAATATTTGCTTTATAACTATTAATCCAACTTAATACTTGGATTCTAAGTTAGACTTAGATGTGATGTGTATCCAAGTAGTGGGATTGAGGCAGACTGCACTAAACTAGAGTATGATTATGATTTAAGAGGTACAAACGAGTTGTTGTTCATTTGAGGTAAGTGATGATAATAAATAATGGGCATGTTTCTATTTTGAAATTCTAGAGTTTTATTGCATAAGTTTAGTATTTATGAATGAACGTCATGTATATATTATTGTACTATTGTTCTTACTGAAATATCTATCTTATTTGTAACTTATGTGTATGTACATGATTTTATTAATTATTATTGTTCTACTGACCCATGATTTGAATATGATGGGTCATATATTATATGCGATAGTAAAAGTACATGATTTTGGTACAATTTTATGACTGTAAAGTCGTCAAATGGTGATTTGATTTACTATTGCATATTGAGGGATATGGACACCCTATTTTATTACTTGTTTTACCATGAATATGGTGGAGGAGGCTTGGTGGCTGGTCCTTGAGAGGCTAATTCTAGGATAAGGGGTAGTGCCTAGGGATGGCAAGCCATAAGTGCTCCTAATTTTCATTATTTTACAAGAAGATTGTATATCCATTTTATCAACCATAAGATTTGTGATCTTTGTGTTTTTCAGATTTATGATGAGTGTTTTTTCCCGTTAAATACAATGATAGGAGGGATACAGGGTTGGCAACCCACCTTTTGACTTTGTAAGATGATTAAACACTCATCCCACAAAAGGGCAAATGCATAGTGAGTGCTATAATGGGTAGTCCACTCTACACGTTCGGTCAGTCCCCCATGTATGACGGATACTTAGCCTCAGGTTTTGATGTCTATGAAGAGCAGCAGTTGGTAGACCCGAGTGTTGGTCACCACTGCAGCATATTGGTTCATGTATTTCTTGATAATTGATTTGTCATATCTCGCGGTGAGCGTGCTAGGATAAATATTCCCTATACACTCATAGTGTGATGACGTGGAGGAGTGGTATGAGTACTCATGACCAGAGATTCAAATGTATGGGACACTTGTGGGACCCATGGTGAGGGTGCCCCTTGTGGATGATGTGCATATTATTTGAGATATTTCTCGTACATTTGATGCATTGCACCGAAGTGATTTTTTACACTCTTGGAACCCGTCTATGAAAGTGCCCTTGTTGATGACTTACACATTTATTGATATATTCTCCCAACTTTTGACACTATGTATTGACATGATTTTGGCATATTTATGAGCCTTAGAAGTTCAATTGATTTGGCATGTTTTTAGATGCACAATTGGTGTGCGTTACATCAATTTATTGACATTTTGACGACCCTGATAGGCTTTGTTTACTTAGCATGTTTTGAAAATACGCAGGTAGCTTGGATGCATTGCCTTGTTTTTAGCAGTATTATGAGCTTTGATGCATTGGCTATTGCCACCAATTTAGTTGGTTTTTAATGCTAATAATGCTATACTTCATCACTATTTATTCTCATATTTGATATCATGCTAGAACTATTTCCATGAGGAAGATATTTATCACATGCTACATGATCGTTTCATATTGTGTTAAACATTTATAAATTACTATTATTATTGTCGTCCAAATATATAGAGGGACAGCAGGTAAGGCAAGTAAGCAAATAACAAGTGAGGGTGATAGAGTCCGTCAACGATGTATAAAGAAAATTTCATCAATATAAGAGGTTTGTTAAACCATACCGTTGAATGTTGTAAATGAATTGGATATGCATGTATATGAATTATACTTTCGTGACCTTGACGTATGGTAGTATCTTGTTGGATGTAATGAATGTATATGGACAGAAACTGGGTAATGTCATTGTTCTTTTTTATCCTCACTCTACTATTGAGGTATATGGTTTTATTAAAAATTTGTGTATGATCTGAATGGATATAGAGACCGAGTCTCCCAGATTGTATATTTATGTTTATTGTGTTTTCAGGTATTAAGAGACTATCGAATTTTAGGTAGAAATGAGAAGATCATTTCATCATTAAATCCTTGGTTTTATGAGTCATATGACTTCTAGGGTTTTGAAAAGTATGTCTTTTATTCAAGTTTTTGGTTTCACTCGACTTTAAATTTTGAAAATTTTAATCAGGGATCCTGATTTTTTAAAAATTGGTATTTATATATTGTGTAAAATCCAAGATATCACAATAATAAATTAATAAATTATTATACAATTTAAATTAAATTATAATATTTTTTATAGCTAAGTAATATTTTTACCAATTATATTAAGCATGGCCTACATAATAAATTAATAAATTATTATATAATGTGCGCCATAGTTGTTTAATTTAGTATAATTATCATCTGTAGGACAAGTAAGATGTAGGATCTTAAAGAGGTGATTGGTGTTTGATAATTCATCAAAACGCACCCCTATGCTATTACACGGCCTAAAATTAGCGAATCATCTTGGTGTATATAATGGTTGGTATACCTAAACACAACCTATTCTATTTTATTTATAAACATGTACTTACATGTCATTACAAATCAACATGTCATTGCATATTACTTGTCCCATATATAACCTGTCATTACAAATATGCTAATCTCTACAGACCTCTACTTTAGACAAACGTATGTGCATCCTTTCATGCAATTACATACTAGCTCAAGAATGTAACATTCCTGTGTATAACTATGACGACCCGGGTTTTTGAAACACATTTTATGATATATTTTTCAAAGGCAAGGGCATCCCATCAGTAAAAAAATTTCGCAAAACAAAGCAGTGAAAATTCTTTTATTTTAAAACTTGTTTTGAAAACCCAAGTCACCACTTCATACATAACATAAGTACAATTTGTGTACAAAATAAAATTCCATTGAAGGAATATGATTTTATTAAACTTCCAGGATCCATCCAGTGGTTCCCAGTACACAACCCATTGTATCCTTACAATACTTGTCCAAATACACAATTTAAATTACAAAGTTCTAAATACAATACATGCTCTATATACAATGTTTCAAGAGATATGCCCTTATTACTTATTCTTCACTAGTTCTTCAAGTCTTGAGCTCCTAAGTCTCCTTCTCTGTATATGAGATATTGTAAACATTCGAACATTTACAATATCTCAGCAAGCTATGCTTGGTACGGGATAAGAATGTAAGTTATTGACAGTAAAATCTCAATATTCAACTATCCCATAATTCATTCTATCATAAACACTTTCACAGACCACTATTATTTATATGAACATCTCATTTCCTTATCATTTGTGTTCACCTTTATACATACATAATATATAAGAACAAATCCATTAAAATTGTAAAAATAATCAATAATCTTTTCCATACAAAACTGATCAACTCCTTTCATTATAGGAGATTTGTATTTCAGCCAGTTACTATACTGGGATTTTTCCTTCTTGGGAAAAATATTGGTAATATATAATTACCTAGCATTTCATCATGCCATCCCTTAAGGCATTTCACTATGCTAATTTGATATGGATCGTAATGCAAAATAATCAAGGACTACTATGCTTGCAGTCTGATCCGTATAGCACCCGGATAATTGTTCAATAATCCACTTATACCATTCTAAGTGGAAATTACAATATCCATGTCCATATGGGAGGACCATGGCTATCATAGTGGTGGCCTTCCCATAATTGCCCCACCCGACTTTTAGCCTTTCTTAGGCTTGGTATTCAATATCATCAAGTTTCAGAGAGTGGGTGGCCAAATCCTCTTAACTCTCCTAACATAGCATCCTCAGGCCTATGCCTGTTTAAAACAAAACCACAAGCCTCCAAGCTTGTATGTAAAATAATACTTATACATATCAGACTATCTGTCTGTTTATCTAGGGCTGACATATTTTCTACTTTCCTATTCACTTAGAGTTGTTCTCAATTCTCAACTTAACCATTTAATACTTATTTTCCTCATCATTTGGTTGGATCATATTTCAATTTGAGGTATTTACCTTAATATATTGGTATCATACATGTCAATACTTCAAAACATAAGATCATGTATTAGACATGTATCTTCATGTAAAGGCATTCTTAATAATCCACCTACCTCAATAAGGTATTCTTACTTCTTGAAATCTGTCATAGTCTCGATCAACATATATCTATCAAATCATATGTATAATGTCATTTTTCTAATCAATGGTACATACTATATGGTTTTTTGATCATCCTTATGTAGGATGATCTGAATCTTTCTTCCTTGAATATCATATATCAATAGGTTTAATATCATCTATACAAATACTATCTATATTATACATAACAATCTAATTTACATTGATGTTTCTTTTTCCTTATTATTTTTTATCATACAAGATCTCATCTTGTTTGATCATCCTTATCTTACTTACTATTTTTATTAGGGTTAGATAATTTGCTATGTTTTTGTGTTCTTATTATTATTCAACCAGTTAGTGTCTTACTTGGTTGAAGATAATTTATTTCTTCCTATTACTAGACAACTCCTCTTTATTTCAGGATGACTAGTACTTACCAGTTAAAGTCTACTCAAAAAGTGGTTAATACAACCCTCATGTAAGGAGGCGTTTAGACCTCTCTTACGTTAACAGGAGGTGAGAGAAAAGCACTTGGCTCTTGTATACCCCCTATAACCACAATGTTCAGAGTCCACTGGAGTGGTACTAGCTCAACCTTTGACAAGATTCCTATGAGCTCTTTACCTTAAGTCCCTTCTCTAATTGATTTTAATTAATTTTCATGGATATGCATAATGTCATCCATGGATGTTCATTATTTTCCTACTTTGGGCCAAGGAATTGGTAAACCATTCCTTATATTGTCTTACTAACTATAGCCCTTATTAAGTCAAAATCATTCATTCATCTTAGTTGTACATGAATCTCTATATTTCATTAGTTTACATTTTTGTTGATTTATGCTCATTATATCTTAACAACTATTTAACAATTGAATAAAATTTGACAATAAGTAAATCATAAACTTGAAAGCATAAATCAAATATAAATCTAACAACCATATACTAACATTTTTTCTATGAATGTAACTTAACCTAGTGAAATAAAACTATACATAAACTAACATGATCCTAAGTTATGAAATACATAAAATTGTACTTCTATCTTAATGGAATCATGTTTAAATATCTAATTTATACTAACATGATCCTAAGATAATCAAATCTACTAACAAATTACTCATTTAGGGCACATCATACTAAAATTTAAATATTACACTATCATGCTTTCTAACTTAGAACATAAATCACATTGACACCTTTATGACCAATAAAAGACAATTAAAGTAATTATATTAATATTATTATAAGCCTTTAAATATGATCTAACCATTAGATCTTAGGTGTTTTCCTTTAGATCAAGGGTTTTAATTACCTTTAAGGCTTTTAATCCATTAAGATCCAAAAATCATATCCACTTGATTTTGTCACATTTCATCCATGATCTAACTTGATTTCATCATAATATCATCCATTTAATCCATCCCAAGGATTTGATCATACTTGATCTCATTGATCAAGTGGGTCCCTTTGTATTTTTTTATTTTTATTTTAGGGTTTTTCTACCATAAAGGGCAGATCCCCTAATTTATCTAAGATCCGTCCAAATTAACCATAGATATTATTTTATTACATTATTATATCATCATTAAAATAAATTTCCAAGATCTGATCACCTCATATCTTGAAGATCTTAGAAATTGGAAACTTATTTCCAAATTAGAGAAAAATACAGAAATAATTTTTAGAAATATTATGACATCATTAGAAACTAGACATTACAAGCTTTCCATAGCTTCTTTCTGATCTCAATTTGGAGTTCATATGGCTCCACAATCTTAAATTGAATTTTATAGCCGTTCCTAGAGTCCAGATTTGATTTGGGCCCAGCAGAACTAAACTCTCTCAATTGAGGGTCCAAACCTTGTTATATTTTCTTGAAAAATGTATCCTACAGGTTTTTGACCCTTCTGGATCGATTGGAAAGCTCAGAATTTGCATCTGAGCTCTCTATCACCATAAATTGAAGGCTCTCGTATTTACTTTATTTTTACCATTTTTCATTCAAATTAAATTACTGAAAAATAAAAATTACACTAAACCATAATAAATATGTATGAGAAGTAGTTTCACCAACCTGATTGGAGAAAAAACATATATTTGATGCTCAATTTGAGAGAATTGCCAATTGATGATAATATAGCCCGATTGTCTACCTTTTTGTGATTTTTTGTTGTTGGAACCGTTGGATCTTGAAATTGATTTAGGGCTTTTGTATATACTGTAGTATAGGAGGTTATGGACGGTGAAATTTATCAGATTCTACCTAGAACGGAGTGCCTAATTGAATTTAGGTCTCTTGTTCCACTTAGAAAGAGGAGAGAGAAATAAGAAAAATAGAGATTGGGGAGGGATGAATGAGAATTTGGAGCTGAAACTCCAGGGAAGATTTGGAAATTTCATGGTTAAGGTTGGGCCCCACTTTTATGTGAAAAGACGTTTTTGCCCTTTGAACTCCAAAATTGGAGAATAATAGGCAATATTTGTCTGAACTCGGAATCGAGCGTACTTAATGGCGTTGGAATCGTATTTCTAAGTACTTCATAAATATTGAGGTCTTATTTCTTGGATATGGAATATAGGTAAAATTACCATTTTACCCCCAAAATGGAGAAAATTAAGGAATTTTTATTTTAATTCAGAATTGAACGTACTTAATGTTGTTTCGATCAGTTTTCAAAGTACATCAATAATTTCTATGTTTTAATTCATGATATAATCTTTATAAAAAGAGAATTTTCAATAAACTAATATTCTCACCCAGAATTTCTAAAAATTCAAACTTTATTAATTTGCCTTAATAAGTTACAAAAATTCAAGATCATTACAATAACTCTAGTGCTTTCTTGGACCATTGTTCCCCTTGATCCATCATGTCTCTCTGCCCTTGATTCATTATAACTGAATCTTTCATTCTCTCCAACTAATGTGCTAGGTCAGATTCTTCTACTCTTGGTTGCCTCACTTGGTTCTTTTGCTCTACTCCGAAGACTAAGATTGGGATTGATGAATGGATAGAATGATTGGCATGGAGAGAGACAAGAGTTTCCTTGCTGCCACCCATTGGATCAAACTCACCAGATGAAGCTATATGCTTGCTCTTGTGTCTCCATGCATCTAAGATATCACAAGCAATCATTCAACCACCATATCTATCTAAGTGGTTGTGAGCTTAGAAAGACACGGACAAAGGAATACACAGTACCATTTGCATCAAATAGAATTTAGTCACTCTCAACTAAATTCCAGTCACTGTTGAAGTCTTACTTCAATATATGTCATAAGAATTGAGCACTTTTGTGTGTCTCAATATACATCATTAATATAAATTATAGCAATCAAGATAATATACTAATCTACAGCTATCCTGAAGTATTTGTAGTAATTTATATATAATCTCAATAAGGTTTACAATTGCAGATAAACATTTATAGAAAGCATGGCTTTTGGTGACCTCAAGTCTAAACAATTCAACAAGTAGCATTAGGCCATACCAATCTTGCAAAATTTTAAAATTTTAGTATTATCTTTCTAAACTTTTTGATTCATTCATTTCACACCCTAGGATAGTTACAACCTAATAGAAATGATTTTTTAAGGAATAGCCTATAACGACCATAAATTTTGAACCTTTTACTATGGACGATATTACATTTTCAATGAATAATAAAATAAAAAAAATTTGAATCCCATGAAAATTAAATTATATAAAGGTGACTCCTTTGGAAACCTAGAATTTGGTTTGAAACTATCAAATTTAGAATGTATGGGTGGATATGAATTCAATGACACTAAGTTTGCTAAACTAAGAGCTTGGATGAATGAGTTGTGATTTTTCTCATCAGGGGTATTTTTGTAATTTCATTATATGCCCCACATGCAAAAATCGAGGTCCGACAGTAAAGGAGCATCAAGAAAACCATCGTGACAAGTAGTCACTTTTGACTGCAATCATGATATTCAAAATGGTAAAAAAAGAAAAAGAAAAAAGTATTAAACTTTTAAAATAAATAATAATTAAAATCACTTAAAGGAGGGGCTAGAATTGATACTGGCACCCCTCCCACTTAAACAAAGAAACTAAACCCGACGCAAATAGGGAATACCAATGGAAAGAGAGAAGAAAAGAAGAAGAAAAAGGAGGAGGAAGAGGAAGAGAAGGAGAGATGGGAAAACTGCACAACAGGAAAAACTCTGATTGCACCATGAAGGGGTGATTTACAGTCATAAGAGAAAACGAGTTTGTCGGCAACAATGGCAGATCTAATGGGAATCCGACCATCTAATCAACCCTCCACGATCGAAGGAGCAAAAACCCCTTGATTCCACCACCATCCAAGGAGGAACGATGATGGATTTGGAGGAGGAAAGTCGCATGCAAAAACAGTCATTGAAAATCACCAAAACACGCTTCTCCAGCGACGATTGGAGATCATGGACATCCATAAAGGTGAGTTTTACACTATTTTTCTAGTTTATTACTCGATTCGTATGTATAGAGTAGAAAAACTAGGGTTTTTTGCTGTAAAGTGAATGATCTAACCCTAATAGCTGGGTCAGACACATGATCACGTTCCTAATCAAAGGACATTATCCTTTGGACTTCTAATCTCCACATCTGAGCTATGATCACCCATTTGGAACTCGAACAAGGGTGATCCGACCTCTGAACCCTAATCCACAACTGATCCAGCCATTGATTTGTTAATCTAAGCTTATCAATAGGTAAATCTATGTCAAATATAGGCTGGATCTTACTAAATTGTCGATTTAGGCTAAAACTGATCAGATAATCTCAGTCGTCTGATTTGTCATTGTGTATACAATGACTTCTTGATGTATGATTGATGATCAGATACCACTGATGGGTTCTGGAACACTAAATTAACTAGTATATGACAAAAATTGTAAAAAAAAAATTGGATAGAGATCGATCAAACAATCTCTGTTGTCAGATCTGTTCCTATGTAAAACATTATTTGGAGATATCTGATCAATGATTAGATGCTACCAGTAGACCTCCTATCCTGGAATTGATAAAATAAGTCAAACTTTTATGATTTGGAAGTTGAATGAAAATTAATCGGATTATCTTAGCCATCCAACCATATATTACTGAGAAACATAAGAATCAGACCACAAAAATACTAAGTTAGACCATCGTAACCTATTTGATTGGACTTGTAAATCTAGATCATTCATCAATGGGATATCAGACGATTATATCATAATTAAATCTAAATATACGTATGTATGTGATTGTATTAAAAATAAAATTTTTAGGCTTTGTATAGATTGAAGCACACGTGGTCTATTGTAAAAAGAGGACAATTAAAGCTATCACTCAAGGTAAGTGAAAATTTAAGAATGCACATCTTTAAACTATAAAATTCATGTTTTAAACATGGTCTTATGTCATATTATGAACATTACAGTAATTTAATTGTTCATTATATAGAATGTATGCAAAAATGAATATACTTTAATTATTATCGATGGAAATGAATTAATTTAAAGGATATATTGAGGCTATAATTGTAATTCGTGATATTTGTATGATCATTATCTGCAAATCATTATTTGGTGTTACATGATATTATTGGTCTATTTGTGAAATGACATTTATGGTACAAGAGGTACCATTTCATTATATGCGATGTGTGATTTCAAATTTGTAATTTACATCCTTGATAGACGATCACCTATTGAGCGAGGATATGCTTATTGTTATAAATATTTTTATATTTGTACATGATCAGGCAAATCGCCCATTTTCTGATTAATTTACATCCAGGCATAGAGGCCTGAGAGTTTTGTTTTAGACAGGTATAGACCTGGAGATACTATGCTAGGAGGGGACGAAGATTGGTCATCTGCCCTTCAAAACTGATGGATATGGATATCATGCTCATAACTTAGCAAAATGTCGAGTATGACAATCATGAGAAGGTCGCCATTGTAACAACTTGTCTCCCCATATAGACAGGATGGTGTATATTTTCGTTGTGGCATCAGTGGAGTATAATACAGCTATCCATCCCGTGTTAAGGATTAAAGGCTACAATGTGATGTATAGTAGTCATTGTATTTTGTGCAATATGGTATTAATGTGATGGTATAATAAGATTCCTTATATAATATGGCATGATAATATGCCTGGCATGAGCTTATTACCAACATGTGATATTATGATTAGCAGAAGCTAGATGGTTATAGATCTCATATAGTGAGAGGTATAACTATTGTATGTTGATATACCAGCAAAGGTTGAAAGATTATGAACTCGTATCGTAAAGGGTATGAATATAAGACTTAGTATAATTTAAAAATAGATCTTCTGTTATTAATTGCCTCTATAATTTTGTATGACTTTTAACCATTTCAATATGCATATTATACTTATGTATATGAATGAATGAAGGTTTATTTTCGTAAAAAAATTCATGTGGAAACATAAAAAAGGTAGATTTACTATACGAAGTGATTCATAGAATTGAATTTTCTATTTTAAATAAAAAATATAAAAAATTATTAATAAATTATTGGGTTTTAAATTTCATTCAAAATGAATGTTATGAAAATAAATATTCCGTTTATTATGTAATTATTAATTCATAATTAAAGTTCATATGCTACTTAAATCTCCTACCAAAACAGGGTTTCCTACAATATCACTAACACATGGTTTCCAACATTTTTTATTTTATTTATTATTTTTTTCTAACAGAGCTTTGCTTACCCGAGAAAAGCAACAACGGCTTAGACATTGTCTTTCCTGTAAAAAGAAAAGGAAAAGATTTGCAAAGAAAACAAGCTGACTGAGCAAAAAAAATACTGATGCACCAGGAAATCATTAGATCAAGCACAAAATCAACTAATCAAGAAAAGATTCAAGAGATCCAATCGTACAACAAGATCCTATGATAACAAAAGTGAATTGAAATGAAGGGGGCCTTTAACCTATTACGCTATATTTACTATTGACAGGGAAGATCGACTCCGATTTCTTGCGACATTTGCCTAAAAATGGCTAAAGATCACGAACAAGAAACAGATCTAACAGGAAATATATATATATATATATATATATATAGAAAAAGAGGGTGGGGATCCAACTGGTCTCGTCAAGTTTACATCATTAGCATACAAAAAAGCAAGTCTCGTCAAGTTTACATCCTTGGCATACAAAAAAGCTAACAGTAACCACACTTACCTTTTTTTTTTTTTTTTTTTTCTTTTAATAAGCTTGCCTGATCTTAGAAAAAGAGCCTTGGTGTTACCACGGGCTCAAGGAACAAAATACAGCTTGTGATCCGCCCCTTCTTTGGTCCCCACATACAAGAAGCTTCGTGCACCGAAGGACGCCAAATCTCATATGGATTACATTTTCTAACATAGAGGAAAAATTGAACATCCATGGGCAATGGAATATCTAAAATCGGCATCAATTACCTTTCTAATAATATTGTTGACACAAAATTCCATGGAGTGAATTTACTCATATCCATGCAGATATTTCTCAAGCTAAGGATGTCTTTGAAAGTGATAACCTCGTCTACAAACGTAAATGACTAGCTAGATATTGCAACAACTATGGAAGACATGCTATATCTCAATCGCAAGCAAATTCCTTACAATATTGCAACCACCCGACTCGAGGAAAGATGTATGATGCAGACGCTAGAAGACATGGACGCTGTAGACGTCTGCCGATAATAGATTAGACAAGCCTGTCCACAGACACATCCATACATTATTAGTAAATTTCTTGCCCCAAAGCACGTCAAAGATTCGACACAAAGAAGCCAATAATGCACAAATACAAGCAAATTGGATCCGGTGGATTTGAACCACCACCCTCTCAAAATAAATTTGAGCGCTCTTTCCTATTTGAGCTTAAGATCCACCAGAGACTTCGACGATTTAAGGTCTGACATTTCTTAACATACCCACCACCGACCAAATCAATGGAATAGATGGCCATGAGGAACATATGTTAATACGCTAAATAGCATGGCTGTTCACCGGAGAAAGTCCGCGCCGAAGTTGATATTTCCCATTAATACCAATTCATGCTTGCCGTGTAAATAATCGGGCACGAAAGATGAGTTAAAACATGTTATAAACCTATATGCGCTGCAAATGAAGACACGAAAACGTAAAACCAGAGTTATGGGGATGTACTCGAAGAATTGCTCAATCCTGCTATGCATTGGAAAATCCAACAAGTGATCAAGAGGTAAAAAAATAACGCAAAAGTACAGCAGACGGCAGCACCGGATCACAACACACTGGTGCCTCGAAGGTTTTAACCACATCAATGGAAACAAACCGAGTAGAGCAAAATAAAAACTATCTTGTATAGCAAATGACGAAAACTAGGAACTCAAACACCCCGTCAGTATACCTTGTAAGTTCCTAATTGGCAGAACAAAGACCAACAATTACAAACAGTCAATTACTAGCTTTATTGAATGGAAAGGTATAACGAAAGAATCGAACTGACGCCAACAGACTAATCCACAATTATAATAACTAAGAAAAATATGCCTTGGTATTGCTTGTTTCACAGTAATACCTGCGGCTTAGAAATTCCTTCACAAACCCAAAAGCACAAAAATGACCGGAGGCGCAACGTTGTCATCCTCAAGGTGATGGATTGAAAATCCCGGATCCCTCTCACCATGTGATACATTTGCAGCTGCTCACTTGCCTGTAAAGACGAGAAAATTGTATAATACAACAATATATTTCCCCTCTTCCCTCCAACAACAACGCATCTCATACAGAAAACTAGAAGCATATGAACGAATCCAGGCAACAAATGGAATGACCCGGGTCACATACCCGTGCTACATCCCTAGAAACACAAAGCAAGAGATGTTCGTTTGGTTATTTGACCTGCCATTCAAGCGCCCCTGTCATGGCGAAGGTCCCCATCAAGGATTAACCGGCAATGCCTGCCCGAATTCTGCTCCCTCATCAACACCACTTTCTCTGGCTTAGCCACCTCGACACCGTAGTTGAGATCCTCTCCTCTTCATTTGCTTTATCATCCAAGCCTCTCCTCCGCATGGAAACACCTATCCAGCTACAAGAGAAAACTTGCAACCGCCAGCAGACAGCGAAGCTACGCCACTTGGCAAACCACCGTAGCTGCACCACTTTGTATAATCTCATCCAGGACAGCGCACCAGTTGTCCACCACAAGACCAAGTCCCGTTGCAATAACCCATCACTCAAATCATATACTTTTCCTCACAGTAGCCATCAAAACCATTTTACACTTCCGCAACGGAAAAATCCCAAGAAGTGAACCAACCCGCCATGACAACTCGACAATGTGAAACAGCATCAGGGGAAAATCACAATTTACATATACATGTCTCACAATACAGAGACAGCAACGACAGTAATGGCAACACACATTCGAAGTTTCATCCCTATAGTGAAAAGTTCCAATATAATAGAGCTGAAGATAACTAATAAGTTACGAGATATGCTAAAAAATCCATAAGGAGAAGCATCCATCAAAACTACCATTCATTAGTATAGTTAACAAAGTATGACATATTGCATCTCATGCTCATGCTGCCGCTTCCCACATGATTTAGACTAACGCACATTATAATGATTAAGTGGCATGGAATTACCGAATGTTTACTCAAAAATCAACCAAAAACTGCCATAGCGAATTGCAAAGAGCCATACAAGCTTTGCTTTGCAGATCAGTCTGAAAAGGCATAAATTGGGTTGCTCTTAAATGCCAAATCATGCAAACTTACGGATTGCAGAAGACCATAATTGATGCTAAATGTCACGACTTCGCAACCCTCCTACGTAACATCCTTGTAGATAGAACTAGATAATACAGATCTTCAAAAATTCCTGATAATATACTACGGCCTATCCAACCGAGTATGTCACTACCGCATGAATCTGCTCGTAAACAGTATCTCTAAGGACATGAAAATAACGGAAATTACTGTTAAATTCGCTTCTTTACGGATAAGAATGGACTAGGTGACTTTTCTTAAGCTATATTGAAAGGAAATAATAGAAGAAACACCATATAAAATGAAATACCTTCGAGATGACGTACTGCAGAGAAGCGAAAACGAAAATTTTGCCATAGTCGTATTTTTCGCTCCGTTCTGCTTGGTATCTATCAATGTGCTCGAAAGGGCAAAACAGAGATAATAGAAGAAACACCATATAAAATGAAATACCTTCGAGCTGGCGTAGTGTAGAGACGCGAAAAACCAAATTTTGCCATAGTTGTATTTTTCGCTCCGTTCTGCTTGGTATCTATCAATGTGCTCGAAAGGGAAAAACAGAGATCAAGAGACGGCAACACATGAGGGGATATCCCGGGCAAAAACCCCGTGCGATCTCCCCTCAAAACACAAAAAGATGGAATTTTATTAGGGTTTGGTGACCTGCCATGCAAGCGCACCTGTCATGGCAAAGGCCTACGAGGTCGACATCACAGATCTCTCTTCTTAGGCTACATGCCCCTGTTGTAGGGCTCTGTCCCCGCTATCACATCTACATCCCAACCAGACTCAGCTAAACACCAACAGATCAATGGATCTACCCCAGAATATCACCACAAACTCTCTCTCTCTCTCTCTCTCTCTCTCTCTCTCTCTCTCTCTCTCTCTCTCTCTCTCCAACAAACCTAGGAGAAAATTCAGACAATCAGACCTTCATTCACACATATCGACGATCTACCACCGAAATGTAGAGATCTGAGATTTACACCAACGATCTTCTTCCCCACAAGACCTGTAGCAGAAACCGTCGAACAGGTGATCCATCAACCGCACTATATCTGGTAGCCTTCGTGCCATAGAAACTGCTGCTGTGACTCCGGTAGTGAAGAAACAACCTGCACTCCACAGCAAAAGAAAACATCAATAAAGCAGAGAAGAATAGACAGCCAAATTTTCAGATTCGAAGCAACTCCCCCCAACATGTATCGACCAAACAACCAAATCAGATCCAAACCACAAGACTACCATACACAGCATACAGACCTAAAATCAGGACAACGACGAGTTGATTAGGCAGAAGGAAACATGAATCGGCGAATCGAACTTGAATCTAGATGAAACATATCGCAAAAACAGCCTAAAATATAAACACAAAGGGAGAAACAATAACCGACAAGTAGATCGACGACGGATGCATCAGGATCTAGTGAAGGAATTTTAGAAACGAAAGAGGCATCTCGTAGATCTGCAGCAAACACCACAACCAAATGAAAGAGAGAAGGAAAGATAGGAAGAAGAGCAGCGTAGCTGTAATTTATTGAAACCAGAGAAAAAATAGACGGGTGGATTAAGTTTTGGTTGGTATGAAGTAGGCGGTTGAGATAAGCCCACGTAGAAATAAAGATGCCTTGTTTTCCACTAAGGCGGTGATAAGAAATCAACGGTCTTGAGGCGTGATTGACAAGGCAATGTAAAGCTGGCGTGGAACACGCCAAGCACTAATGGTGGGAATAAAAGAGCTTCCCAGGGCCATAATTCCGCCACTTGGCTGCCGATTCACGCAAAGCCAAAGCACAAATATCTGCCTCTGCCTTTCATCTGAGACGCACATTTGGGCTACCTTGTGCGTCTCTCTTTCCGTCCTTTGTCTCCACCTATTGTAAGCAAAGGAAACCCCATCCTGTCTGCCGGCCCACCTCATGACAAGGCAATTATTGTTCCCTTGGAGCGCAATTTCCTAGTTAAGACCACCGAGGGGACACGTAGGCAGCCGAAGTATGTACGCGAGGAGCGGTAATTTCAGTAAAGAGATGTATGCATATTTAATTAATTTAAAAATTTTAACTAATATTTTCTCTAATTTTTTTCTCTAATTATTATTTATTTCTTACACTTGCATAAAAAAGTTGAAATTAATACAATTTTGTATATATAAGTATAGCGATATATGCACCTCTTAATTAACATTGATGGCTTCGTTATATGGTAAGAAAGGCTCCATCTTTAATTATGCTTAGATTTTTGAAAATCTGAACTTGACTTACATGGAATTTGGCCCAAAATTCTCATATATTATATCACCTTATTTACTATTTTTATGAGTTATAAAATGAAAAGTTTTATGGTTTACTTTACATCTATAAGTGACTCTAGAGCGTAACTCATCCAAGCCTAAGGGCAATATTATAAACGGTTCAGATTTTTAAAAATCTAGTTATAATCAGTTTTTTATCATTCAGGGAGGGACTTATCATGGGAACCATAGGGTGCATATAACTATCCATATAAAAAATGAAAATGAATGACGGTCATTTGTAAAGATAACATATTATAAATAAAAAGAATGAGATAGATATAAATCATGTGTCACTTGTGAAAAGAAGATATAGGTAATTTTTTCCTCTTATTATTATTATTATTATTATTATTATTATTATTATTATTATTATTATTATTATTATCATCAAATACAAAATAGTCAGATAAAATAATTTAAAAATAAATATATACCAACTATGATATAAATAATTTAAAATTTTTCAAAATTTCCCAATACCCTTCTCTTGGAAGGAGGAGGTTGTATTCTCTTAGTATAATAGTATAAATAAGTCAAATTATTTTAAATAAGTAATAGCAAAGTTATTAAAGTTGTTGCATTGTGGAGGCATAGACACAAGCATTCAGGAAAATTATGCAAATATATATATAGAAGGTCATTTTCATATGTAATTTTAATTTTATAATTTAAATTCTTCAATCAACTTAGCAATAGCGTGTCAGAATCTGGCAAACTATTCATGAAATTTAAGTTGTATAAGTAGTTTCTTAGATGAATTTTAAAAATAAGAGGAACTGTTGGAAAAAAAATGGGGTATAAAAAATCAGAACCTTTTAAAAAAAAATTCATTTACTAGAAGAATAGTGTGACGATGATTAGAGTTGGTTTTCAATTGGAACTGTAGACAAGCGAAATTATTACAGAGCTATAACTAATAGTAATCCTAATCCTATGGCAAAGGAGAAAGAGGTGGCCCGAAGCAGTAGCCAAGGCCTATTTTGAGGCATCCATCTTATCCTAAATATAGACCCCAGTAAAAGAGAAAGTGATGACTTGAACTTGCCACCGAAGTGTCACAAGGGAGAGAGATGTTTGATTCCACAACCAACTCCACCAAACTCTGTGAACAAAAAAATTGTAATAATTCGTCAGATGGATTGAATTATATCAAATAAGAATTGTACCTTGTACTATTTCCACGCAAATTTCAAGCTTATTAACTTCACAAAGAATATTTGCAAAAAAATCAATATCTACCTTCGTTGGGTTCCTAAACCCTTCTTTTCTTATTTTGGATGCTGTTTTCACCACAAAAGTGCTTTTACCTGATTGTGCTATGCATGTTGTCTCCAGAGCTCATATATGCTGAACTTCCAGTCTTGCAACCAATCAACTCACTAACTATCCAATGCACATGTTTGAGCCATTTGTGTTGCCGCTGATCCTTTCCGTTTCTATCATGTATTTACTTATGGAACTTTAGATCTTCTCGATCTTGCATCCACCAATTGGGAGAAGGCCTTTTCTCTTCCATCTAATAAATCTTATCTCAAAAAGAAACCATAGGGCACCTTCTTTTCAGAATTTATCAAAGCTTTCATGACCTAACAAAGAAGTCATAGTTGGTCAAACGTCCAACAAGTTTTATCCATTCAATATTTTTAGTGTTTATTTGAAGATAATGGCCGCAGAAGAATGATCAAGTCAAGGGCGATAGTGAATTTGGGATACTAAATAAGCAACATAATTCGATTCTGCTTTAGATTCCTTTGTATTTGCCACGATCATTGATGACTCCAATGGCAGTTGGTACAGTAACCCCACTCCTAAAACTCATAAGGAATTTTTGGGTAAAAAATAGTCTGTATTTCTCATTCCCCTACCAACTAATATGTGTATAAGCAATCGAATAGAGAATTAACTAATCGGTCAAAATACACCTAATTGTATCCCTCAATAGTGCCCCTGCTCTGAAGTGACTAGTCAAGAAGCCTTTGTGGTATGTGCCTTTCGCGCATGAGTCTCGGCTCTCTTATTGCTCGTGAGATTATATCATCCCCTCCCCCTCAAAAAAAAAACACCTTATCCTCGAGGCTTTCGCTAAGAAATTTGACATGAGTAGGCCTTAATTCGCCCACGTAGAATTCTATATTGGCAAATCCTACCAACGCACTAGGACCTCTGCTATAAACTTACATCATTGCTTATTCCAAAGAAAGTCCTGCAAGTGCCTGAATTTACTTTTGAAGGATTCCAGAGTCTGACATGGGCGGTAGGCAAGGTGACGCAGGTACTTGAGGACCCAGCTGCTTTTTTAACAATGAAACATGAGACCCCAGGTGGATTTGGAGTTAAGGGGGCATCTACAACTTATAAGCAACTTCTCCTATTTTGTGTAAATTTGAAAGTGTCCAAAACAACATTACGCAAGCTTGTGATTAACACGTTGGTCACTGATGTCTATTAATAGGGCTGTAACTCAAGGTAAACCCACTTGCCTGCTTGGAATTGATACTCCTTGTGGTGCAGATCATGTTGAACCTTCATTTGAGTTTGAGCCACTTACAAATTGTGCTTCAAGGTCAAGAGTCTAGTGTCACAATCACGGGGCATCTTAGCTACCTAAGGATCATCTTGGCTATCTAATGAAATGACGTGTTGTACTAATGTTCAGCCCATGAAAGCCACCGTGTCCACTAATGCAGATGTTAGGTGATAAAGCAACAAAGGTAAGTTTCTAAGCACCTGCTAAAGGATTTTGTTTAACCATCTGTCCAAGGATGGCATGTTGTTCTCATGCATAATTTAGTGCCTTCCAGCTTAAAGAATTTTCGTCAAAAGGTGCCTAGGGAAACTCGGTTCGGTCACTTACAATGGATTATAATCATGCCCGTGGATGACATACCATGCTTTTGTCAGAGTACGGATACCTTGACAAGTAAGACATTTTGACAACAAACTGCTCGTATTAAATTTGATTCCCTTCTAGAAAACATTTTGGGTTATGTGCTTGTCCGTGCTTCAGAATCTAGCATGACCCAAGGCTAAGGACATTCGATTATTTTCTTCACTTATATCTTCGTGCACAAAAATATTTGAAGTGGGAAGGGCCATAAGAGAGTCGTCGCCGTGTAGACGAAAAGGCAACTACTGCTACATTCTCCCTTCCAGCAGGGTGCAATATCATAGTCGCGTCCATTAGCTTCTTGATCACGTCCAAGAAAAAATGTTTATACCATACATTTACAAATAAGCAAATGCATAAAAGAAATGGTAAAAAATAAGCTTTTCGGGAGGAGAGTTTTTATTAATCATATCAAAATGAGCACATATTCTCAGCCCTTTGAGTTGATAGTACAAGAAATAGCATTTTGATTATCCATCACATTCTTTAATTGTATGTCATAGGCCTAAGGCTACATTGAATGGGGTAAAAGTTCTATGGGAGTCATGATTGATGAGGAACTAAAGGTGAGACATTTCTAATTATAAAGAGGTCCAAGTGACTGTATATCATAAGGTTCCTAAAACAGTAGGATCATAAGCTTATGTTTTGAATATCAACACGTACTTTATCCTAGAAGACTTGGGGAACCACAAGTTATACCGTGTTAGGTACAAGGACTTAGTTTAAGAATATGTCGACACAAACCATAACTTAGTGCCTAGCCAATGGTCAACGTAGACTTGGGAAATATAAGCTTGGTCAACCCTTACATACCAACATCATGACTAAGACAAAAATGATCTAGAGCTCATGATGGTTAGCCATATGCTTTTAAATGGACAAAGACCTGGATGGTCCAAACTAGTAATCTGGGGAGCGTAAACAAGACGGTCATAGCTTTTTCCCCAAAACGACAAAAGTTGTCGGTATTTTAGAACCAAAGAGCATATACAAAATGATCATAACTGCTGTTAAGTGTTTAAATTTGGTTAAAATATCCTTAATCTAACATCTAATTAGGTTATCTCAATTATCAATTTTAAAATTTTACTTAAAATTTTACATTTTAGATTCAATTAATTATCAAACCATTTATTTGTAAAATTTAAGAGTAAGATGATCATCAAAGCTAATCAAATATATAACATACTGTTTATATTATTCTAATTTAGTCCTATGTTTTGCAGATCAACCAAACTAGAATTAGATGGACCAGATAAAGAAGGAGGAAATTGCATAGAAAGAGAAGAAATTGAAGATAATTAGGAAATAAAGTATAAATGTTGTATAAGAGAGAAGAAATAAAGTTTGAATCAAACTCAAATTCTTTTGAAAAATCTATATAAAAAAAAGGTGTAACACCCCGGATTTTTAAGACATTTTTTTATAATAATAATAATAATAATGACATTTTTAATAAGAGCATTTGGGATCCCATAAGAAAAGTTTTATTTAACCCTTTACTAAAACATATCTTAAAAACTCTGGGTGTTATTTTTCCTTTCTCAGAATGACATATATATAAATTAAAACATAAATAGATTTAAAACAATTCACGTATCAATCAAAGTCAAATAAATCGGCGCCTTTATTTTAAATCAAATAAATGTCCAAAACACAATAATAATATGACCCAAGGTCTATCCATCATAACATCCCATATAAATGTCCAACATATGTCCAAACATCTCAATCAAATCTAAAATATAAAGTATGCAGTCCATAATTAAATCCAAATGATAATCCTGTTTAATGAGTCACATCACTGTCTAAAACTATAGGAAAAAGATCTTCAGCAGCTCTCACGATTTCTCAACAGGCTTCTTTTCCTGTTATCGCGCTCGAGATCTAAGGCATTGCAAAACAAAGCAATGCCTCAGCAAGCTATCGCTTGTGTAAGTACATAGACAATTAATGTAATAAATAAAATAATTAATTAACAGTACTGATAAAAAGTCTATCATTTATAAAAATAGCAGTATTATAAGTCATGTCCAAATAAATGTCAATTTATTTCATATGCTAAAACATGCATTTCACGGAGTCAAAACATGACATAAATCAATGTAAATGAGCATACAATAAGAATAAGGGCACCCTAAGGTAATGGGTCCCACAACATCGCACTAACATCACTGATCAAGAGTACTCATAGCCAACCTCTGACTGTCGTCACACATAGGCATACCATCCATAACCATGCTCATCATACATGCACACATAATAAGAATATGGGTCATCATGTCGCAGTGGCAACCCTCCATGGGTATCAACCACCGCCGCTTTCCGTCGACACCATAACGGGAGACTTAGCGTCTGTCCCCATGGAAAGGCTCAGACCGGTAGTGTGGACTATCCATGTTACCAAACCCCTACCGAATGCCATCTATGGGCAGATGTCTATCATATCACAATATCATCACATCATAATCTCAAAGGGTAGGTGGCCGGCCCTATCCTTCATAGCATGAAGCCCACCGAGCGAGAGCACCCGTCATCAAATATAAAATACGGAAATCATGTGTATGCTAAAACTCACGAGCACTTATATCTCGAAATTCCCAAGACATGCCCCTCATCCTAAGGTTAGCCTATAAAAGGACCAGCTAATAAGTCTTTATTCTTATTTTCATGTAAATCCATGCATTTACAATATGTAATAAGAAATAATCTCTATTTAAGCATAATTAATTAACATCATGCTCATAAAAACATTAGTCATGAGTTTATTCAATAAAAGATTTCAATTTGTAATAATCATAATGTGCTCAAAGTTGCATGAAATCCATGGCAAATAATAATTGCAAATTTAAAGCACAATCATGCATGATGCTATGTTTAAACATGGTTTAAAAATCACGGCAAAGCATTAATTATCGTCACCTACCTCAATGTAAGATCACTAGCTTGCTAATAACTCCCTTTAACTGGTATATTCAAGTGCACCTTTCGTTTGACCGGAGTTGCTAGTCGTTGCCGGAGTCTCACTCACCGAAAAAACTTGAACTTTGCAGGGCTAGGGTTCTGAGTAAAAACCCAGAGAGACGCTCAAGGTAGAGCGTTTTGGCTCCTGAGGAAGGTAGATATAGGCTTAGAGTTCTAGGGGAAAGGAAACTCTTTCTTTCATGCCTCTTTCCATGGTCTCTTCAGCGATTTCACCGAAACTGGTAGAGACGTGTGGAAGACGGGGGTGTCATTATCAATTTGGACCCCTGTGTAACACGTCTCTGTCAAATGACTAAAATGCCCTTACAACTTCAACGGCTGCTAACTCCCTCGTTCGAACTCTATTTTTCGCGTTCTTTGTGGCATTGGACTCGTATCGACAAGCACTTTCAAATTCTTAAGTTTTTAGGAAAATATTTCATCTATAATTTTTTTATTTAATTTATTTAGAATTTTCTAAATTTATACTAAAAATGAAGGATATTACAGAAGGTGGCACAATTAAAAAGAAAGGCATCAAGGGGGTGAATCTCTCCCCCTCTACCATCACTCTCCCTCTCCCTCTCTTCTTCCCATGTCCTCTCTCTCACAGCAGCCGCCCTCTTCTCCCTCTTTCTCGTACTCCCCCTCTTCTCCTTCCCTCTGTGTTATCTCTCTCACCCTCTCTTTCTCGTTCTCTCTCCCTACTTCTCTCTTTCACTCTTCCTCTTGTTTCTCCCTTCTCCCTCTCTGTTTTTCTCTTATCTTCTATCGAGTTTACCTATGCCAACTCGTCCCATCTTCTCTTTCTCCCCCCTTCTTTTCTCGGTTCAGTTCCAGGAGGCAACCGAGCTAGGTGATTTGAGGTGGCGCCTAAGCAACCATTTGCCTCCCCCCCCTCACTACTGTCGATCTTCTCTTTCTCTCTTTCACCCCTAGTCATTGCTCTCTCTCTCTCTCTCTCTCTCTCTCTCTCTCTCTCTCTCTCTCTCTCTCTCTCTCTCTCTCTCTCTCTCTCTCTCTCATGCACCAATCTGCCTCCCCTCCTCTATTTTGCTTCTCTCTCTCACTTTCACATTCTCCCTCTATCTACCCAATAGTTTCTCCATTGTACCAGCAAGAAGCCGCCGAATTTCTTTCCTTTCACTCATTTTCATTGTTAGAAACAAAACTCAACTTTTGTTTTACTTCAAATCCCTTATTTCTCCCTTCTTTTCTCATTTCAAACAACACAAATCCCTACATTTTCTCTCATATGTGGGAAGAAGAAGAAAAGGAATTTTTCATGAAAATTTCATTTCTACCCTTTAAACAATCATTGTAATTCCCTCTTAATCCTATTTTTGTCCTTTTCCTTACTTTGTCTTTATCTCTATCCATGTTTTACCTTATTTAGGTTTTGTCTTGTTCTCAAATTAATTCTAGGAATTAGTTAATTTAATCCTAATTGATTTAAGCCTAACAATGGTTTAGCTTAAACCAACATGATAACTTATTAGATTTCAAATCAATTCATAGATGTCGTTCTTAGGACAGTTTCTAATTGATTCATCATTCCTAATCTTCAATTTGAGAACTAAAAATTAGTATAAGCTGTCCAAAATTTAAAATTATTTTTTAGCCTAGATCATCAAAATTTTAGAAAATCTAATCAATCTGACCATTGGATCTTTAACCAAAAGTACTTGCAAGAGATTGATGAAGGTCAATTGCATTGATGATATCATATTTGAAGAATTTTGTCATAATAAAGCGAGGAAAGTATATTTTATTTTTTATTAATTTTTTTCTTTTTGAACTTGAAATTCTATAATTTTCATTGATTAAATAGATCTAAATTTTAAGTTTATTATTTAAAAAAAAATAAAATTTATTTAAAACTCCATCCTTTTAAGCTGAGTTCCCATAGAATCGACTCATACTTGCATCAGCTATACTATAATAGCTCGTGCACTTACCGTAAAATAATCAATAACTGTAACTCCCAAGAAATTGAGCAGGGCTAAATCTAGGCTCATATATCTCTTAATTACCTTAAAAAATAAATTCTTACCTTGTAAATAGGGTGAGGGATCAATTAATTCTGCAACTTGATGTGTGAAATAGATGAAAAACCCCAATTTAGAGTTTTAGGCTCGAAGATAGTTATTTTGATAGCCAATGAGGCTAGACACCAATGTTATAACTACACTAACAGTGGCACTGGTTCAAAGTACCCCGTACCTGACCAGCATGGACAAATCAACGTTCCAATCCACAGAAATGAGCGTACCAGTTCGGGGCATAATGGCAAACCTGTTTGAGGAAATTACATAATTGTCGTTAGAGGTGAAAGGTGTCAGATATTCTCACTTGTCGAGATTCAATCTATATTAAGGCGAGATCAAACAACATGAATTTCGATAAGACTACCCGACACCACATAGGGAGGGATGGAGAGGGACAGACATCACTTTTGGTAATAAGACCGACCTCCACTAAATAACGCAACTGACGCCACCACTGATGGCTGAGTTCGTTCGGTGCCACCTGATGGCGAGATGGTTCCAACGCCAATCGACCAATTCACTCGACCAATATCAGAGAGCAGCTCCCGTGAATGGAGCCACCTAGTGCCGGATTAGTTATTGAAATGATTTGAGAGCGTTTAGCACCAATACCACTGGTATTGTACTGCTTCTTGAAGCTCTCATGATTGTAGACTGCCGCTAAATCCTGACTCCTTAAAGCCAGGTAGAGAGTAATTGGACCAAAGGGTGACCAACGCCACCTTGTAGTCTAAAATATGGGCTCACTTTATCCATTTAAAGAGACCTTTTATTGTTACAAGGTTGTGACGTGTTGTCCGAAGAAATAATTTTAGACTTTTATGCCCTATTCTGAACTAAAAATGTCATCTGAAGAGATAAGGTGACCATTTTTGTACGGCTAGCATAATAACTATTTGCACAGGTGGACAAGTGCACTGCACGCCCTATTAAGGCTTTGCTAAAGAAGGCAGCACGAAGTCCATCCATGAAAACTGCACTAATCCTGACTGTGAAGCATCGCATTCCGTTGCAAACATCTTTGAAAAATTGGGTGGCACCAATACTGGAATGCTAGTCATCAACTCATCGGTTGTTGTGGTGCGTCAAAGGCATGAGTGGCCTCTGTTAACCATAAGAATGCATCCTTTCAGAGCAAGGTAGTTAAGGATGCTACAGTACTCCCGTAATCCTTCACAAACCTTGATAGTGTCCTATGAGCCGTAAGAACCCACAAAGCTCCTTCACGTTTTTGCACCTTTTCAATCGGACATATATTGAATCTTGTTAGAATGTATAGAAAGGTACAAACCCCTCAATCTAAAACATCATGTCCCAGCTAGTTTACTTCGGTCACTCTGAAGACACAGTTGCACCATTTTGCAAATAGTTTGTGATGTTGCAATATGTCGAGCACCATTTCTAAGTGGTTTACACGATCTAACCCAGAAGCATTGTATACCAAAATGTCGAATTAAAACAAAGTTTTTTAGATAAAAAGACAAAATAAATTTTCTAGGTAAGGACGGAACATCTCGTTCATTAGTGCTTAAATGGAAGAAGGCGCATTGACAAGGACAAAGGGCATCACCACAAGTTTGTACTCTCTCTCGTGGGTGTAAAATACTGTCTTCTGAATGTCTTCCGATCGGACTTGAAATGGTGATAGCCGACACGCAAAGTTTACTTTAAATAGAAATGAGCTCCGTGCAATTCATCCACGAGTTCATCTATTACAGGTATTGGAAAGTCGTCATTGACTATAATCCGATTAAGGACCCACCCAATAGTTGACATAAAATCGCCAGGTTCCATCTTTCTTTTGCATGAACAAAGCCGAAGATGAGTAGGAACAGTTGTATGTAAGATCATTTCCATAGCTAACAATTCTTATACAATTTGCTCCAATTGGATACGGGGATGTCGGCAGGGCTACACGTTGGCTGGTAGTGCTCTAGATTGAATTTCAATCTTACGTTCGAGATTCTATCTAATCCTCATAGCTCAACAAACACTTGGGCATGCCATGCCAACGCCGATTCCAAGTCAGAAGAAACTGGAGGTGCTTCCTTAAAAAGGCACCTCTACCCTCAGCACAAACATACCGAGGGCATCTTGTCCAAGAAGCTGCTCCATAGAGTTGAGGTGAGCTACCAGAGGATCGTTAGTGACAAGATCCTCAAGATAATATTGTCAACAGCCAATGCAGAAATCCACATCAACTTCTTTTAGTTGCACAGTACGGGTCCCAAATTGTATTCCTAATATGATATAAGCGGCAATTACAGGTAAAGGACGCATGTCTGCATGGAAACTGTAGATCTGAATGTCATTCTGTAGCCCAATACAACAACTTGAGCACTCTAGCTTGTTGCCATCAGCCACCACGACTAGGAAAATTCGTAATGGTCCATATTTATGAAATTATGGCTGCTTTCCCCATCAATTACGATAGCCAGTGGATGTGCCTAGATGCCCCCCCAACCACCCTCATGGTTCTAAAAGAGACGACACCTGCTAATGTGTTTAAAGAGATCTCCATCGTGCAATATGATTAGCTTGCTTCTGTCATCCTTTTTTTCCCACTCTGTAAGACCAACCACAGCAATATGTTACGCCTTACATTTGTGATGAGGGCTAACTTCTCATCGTAAATGTAGCGCAGATCCTTCTAGTGACAGGCCAGCATCTCTACCCTTAACTTACGAGAGGAAGCGCCTTTTGGCACAAAGTTTGGCCATGAAGGTGGACGCAAGTTATTACTCACCACCTGTTCGGTGTTTTTCCTTATCTACAATTACTTTTCCTCTTGCATCCTAACTATGCCACCTGTGTCCGGCAGACTAGAAAGCCGAAACATGCGAACTTCTACTACAATGTCATTCCTTAAACCCCCAATAAAACATCCAATTTGTGCCTTCTCACTCAACCCCTTTACCCTATTTGCCAATTTCTATAACTTGTTTGATATAATTTGGGCAGAGCTTCATCGAAGTCTTCGTATTCAATAGATCTGAGCTCAACACGAAGGGTTTTCACAAGTTTCTTTCAATTCATTTGACTTTAGATACATCTTATATTAGCCTCTCCTTTTAAATGAAAAGAGGCCCATAAGACCCAAAAGTGTCCCTTGATACCTAAGAAACTGCTTAGTACGATGAATCTACCTTGTTGGATCATGTAAGGCCATTTTTTCCTCTTTGGTTCCACTAAGTACTTCAATCTTGCTTACTTCAATTCTAAGGTTTGTAGGATAGGCTCAAGAAGAACGAAGTACATTTTGAAATCAAAGTGCCGACTTACTCCCCTTCATTCCGACTTGTATTTTTCATAATCTTTGGCATTGTTGCAGTTTACTATTAAACTGCATTATTCAATTCGAGGAGAACCTAACCTAATAATCACCAAGGAATTTTGGGTGAAAATCTCCTGAACTCATATATGTTTATTTTGAAGCCAAAGTGCTGCTCTATTCCTGGACAACGACATATTTATCCCAATAATCAATTTTTCCAAGTGCTTGTATTGTCCATGAGCGTTGGCTTTGACACCGTTTACCAAGGAGACAGTTATGGTCATTGTAATTCTCATTCCCTTGCCAACTCATATATGATGACTTTTCCAAGAAAAGAGCAACGTAGAGAATTAAGTAACTAATCAAAATAGCCAATGCTACACCTTCCATGTATAGGGTCTCGGCGCTCGTACTAATGGCGAGATCATATCACATTTTCAAGATAGTACAACCTTCTATATAATACCAACGTTAGTACGTAGGACTGAGTTTCAATTAGGCAAACTTACATTTACCAAAACAAGCATTGTCATGTAGAAGACGATACATTTTGCATAGAGGACTAACGTAGATGGTAGAAACAAGAAACGTACACCATACAAAGGAATTTATCCACTAAATAACTCAAAAGCCTCTCCAGCCTTTACAATGGATTATCCAACAAAGAGCTTTCTCCTTTGCCAAGATCTGATACCCCAAATACGTTTTAGTTCCCGGCAGTCCAACACAAAGAAGGATTGTATCAACACGACAGGAAGCATTTTCTAACTTCCAGTGAGACCATGAAAAATTTAACACTGGCAGCACGGATTTATCAGAGAAATTCTAGCTTAAGAATCCACTTCCACGAGCCAGTCTATTTCGAGATAGCCTTTCTCCCAAATAGGTCAACGGATCTCAATAAACATACGCTACCACAGAATGCGATGAACCCGCTCTAACAGTCCCGGCGGGAACAACCAACATAAACTCTTGCTTGCCGCTTTCAATCTAGCTCTTAAAATCCAGGTTTATAGAAGAGAAAAGACTACTGTGTGCTGAATCTTCTCCCGAAGGGATAGGAAATTGGAAGCTATTCTAACTCCGCACCACAGGAAATTCGCTTGCTCTTTGGTTCGGTTCGTTTCCATCGGTTAGTAAAACAGCAGCAACTGCTAAAATGGAGGTTTATATGAATAATTAGTACTTAATTTCTGCACCGATGGCTCTTCTCCTTAATACAATCTGTGGCATCTAAGAGAGAGAAACATATGACAATGCACCGAGAGGTAAAAGTTCATTATATTAGCTCATTCTCCGTACCGAGAGATAAAAGTTCCTCATATTAGCTCATTCTGTTCCATTTTAAGTTTCATAGAATTTATACCAATCTGTCTCCTCCCTGTTTATCAAGAAAGAACGCCCGTGAACCAGTCCTCTACTCAGAACCAAGCAAGAAAGTAGAACCGCCAAGGTAGGTAGATCTCTCTCGTAGAGTCCATAAAAGAGGAAATTGGCTACATTTTTATCGCCCGCCAATTTCACCACACATATACCATGTAACTAGCCCGGAAGGCAATTATTAACAGACCTTGTAACGTGCAAGCCACAAAACTGGCCTCCACTAAAACAGTCTCAACAAAACCCCCACAAATTATACCATGACTAGTTATTGCACAGGAAACAAGTTTCTTCAAGAGGAGATAGTTTCATCTGCATGCTTCCGCACCATTTCTTCCGTCTGATTTCGTCCCTTCTCCTTTTCTTTCACCTCGCTCCCTTGCGACTTGTCGTATTCTTCTCAAGCCAAAACAAAAACATAAAAAACCACGTAAGTCTCCTAGATGTATATGACACACATAAAATGAGATGAAAACAAATAACCAAAAGCCCCCATTACTAATAACTTTATCGCAACTATTGATCCACGCCATCCAGCGCGCAGATTGAGTAATTACAGATGGGACTCTCGTGCACCTTAGCTAGGTTCACTATGTATTCTAGTTAGCAGCTGCTACTGCTACTAAGACGGATCTTGTAGCCTGCAACACCAAAATCGGATGATTGGTGTACACCGTTCATCTGCTGCTAGGCTTCGGTTTTAAACCTCTGATTACGTACTCAGAATGTACCCATGATTCTTCCAAACCTTATGAGTTTACAACTCCAGAAAAGATGGCCATAAGGTACGTCCAATGTGGAAGGTGCATAGCCATCTAAAATTTAGCCCAGATGACTAGACACATGAATCTCTCCCATATAATTTATAGTACGCCAAGATTCTTCCATATAGATAGAAGGAGAACACAGACTTGTACCAAATGAGTGGTTATGATCAGTAAATACAGTTGGAGGGGTCCTTTCATTCAATTAATCCACGGCCAGCTACCTAGCTAACAGGCCAGGCTACGATTAAGATAAATATTAATCTACACCGATTGGATCATTAATCTCCGCAAAGTGTAAAAGTGGAAAGAAGGTGCGTGGTTGAAGCATCTCACCCGCGTGGTTTTCGTGGACCTCCTGCTCCTTGTCTTTCCTAGCGAAAGTCTGATTCCCACCGTAAATCCCTCCAAACCCCTCTTCATCCGATCGAGTTGAATACGCTTCTCCAAATGAATGAGACATCACATCCCTTCAAAATGCAACCAAAATTCCACATAAACAATTACAAAACCACGACAATTTATACACTAAACTTTAAAAGACTAGCCAAAAGCAGCAAACAAAGATCCATGCAATATTTACCCGTGTTTTTCAGGTGGTGTTTGGTTCTTCTCCATGTTTTCTTGCTCTGGTTGTGTAGATGCAGCCCTTGCTTGCTTGAAACCGACACTATTTTTCCTCCTGTAAATGGAACTCTGGGAAGATGATGATCGGAGAAGTGGCTGAGATTGTAAGCGAACAAACCAAAGTGAGTGCAGCATCTCTTGAGTTCTCTAAAACCCAGTATATATAGGAAACAAAAATCACCGGAAAATTAGAAGGCTGTAGAATTCGTTCCCAACCAGATCCTTCCATTTTATGAGGCTTTTACTTGCAGCATTCAACCGGGAGGTTCGATACGTGGCAGCTGTTTCGAGTGCACGTCGCTTTAGTCCAATGTCATCGCTTCCGTGTTAGAGACTTTGCAGGTGTCCCCCAGCTGGCTGCTACTCTGCTAGGGCGACGACTCGTGGCATTGTTTAGGACAGGGTGACGCACTGCATCCTTATCCCGAAAAGTCCTTGTGCGAATAGAGGGTCAGGATCAATTTCAGGGACCTTATGATCCGTACAAATGAAGATGGGGTTGACAGGGTTTTGGTCATCCTGTTCCTTGCTAGTCGTAACTTAAGCAGGGCCAATGGATCAAGCGTCTAAAATCAATCCGATAGATCATCGGCTGTTAAATTAACAGATTTGATCGTGTTCAATTAACAAGTGGGCTAATAATGACATTTTCTATGCTCCTATGATTTTTATATCTTGTGGAGATGACAGTCTATGTGGGATTCAAAACGGTTGATCAAATTTTGATACAATCTTGACTAGTCTGATGGCTGTGATTAATTATTTCTAAGGTTTAGTCATCAAGTGTGAGGTTCCAGTATTTACACCGTGGCATAGAAGAAATATTTTCTTGAATGATCCCGGCCATTAGTTTCAGATATAAAGGAACATTCTATGTTTTGATCCAACCCGTTCACCTTCTTGGCCTTTCGTCTGATATGAGCTTTGCCACAAATTATTAGCCTTTGGTTGATCTTAGCTAGCTGTTGTTACCGCACGCCCTTTCTCATTTTATATAAGTTCAATCCCTTTGATACTCACAGAGGGCATGAAGCTATGAACAAGCATTCAACCTCTGCTGTAATTCTCTTACGTATTATGCATGTACTACTCTTCTGACTAACATTTCCGCAACACGAACGAGGGGCTGGTTATGCTTTCCTTTCTGCATGCAGTGCGCGATATTATCCGTAGTTACGGTTTCCTTGGGTTTGATTAGGCAATTATATTTACCAGCTGAGACACGGCACGGAGTCTTGATGATGGTTGTTTTTGAAGGCTATCACTTCTATTCGTCCTCTAGAAGAGTGTCTGGCAGCCAATCCACAAAGAAACCGATGGAAAAGCAAATGAGATCTGGACATGCAATTCAATCATTGCATAAAAGCCAAGTACCCTTCCCACTTGCCATGTTACAAAATTAGTAGAAGGGTGAGCGCAAAGTCCATCCCATTAGCGGTATGTTTATCTTGAAGAGATTATCTGAGACCCCCGAGAATTTATGTGATGGGATAGCCGGATGGCTAGCTATTCTGAAGATGTGCACGGGATCAAAACCGCCCAACGACATTTGATGACCCACAAGCTGAAGGGTCACTCTTGACTGTAAATACTCCAGGGTCCCTGTGGCTCACCTGCCAGTTCGGCGCCGGGGAGAAGCGTCTTCGAGTGAAATGGGACTGACAAGGGCGACGTGGCTCCTCTGTGTATTTGCCCCACTGCTCGTCCTTTCCTTACCAGACTAAAGTCGACAGAGAGAGAGAGACTCCGAGACGTCTCTGTCTCTCTCTCTCTGTGCTTCGTGGGGACTGACACTGATTCCTGCAGTGGCTAACGTCACTGACGGCAACACCTCACATGCCTCCAATTTCCTCGTTGCTTCTTGCTTCGTTCAATCTTACGCAACCACAAAGTACAGTATCGTCCCGGGAACGTTACTTTTGGGATTACAGACAGGGATGGCTTGGATCAGCAGCCATTCGGGCTTGCGAGGAAAACAGCCAAAATTCCTAGGCGGGAGAGTACATGTAATGGGGGCAGACCTGGACCCAATTCCTTTTGTCATTGTTTAATCCGTCACACATTGGGAATTACACGGTATCAGATATCCTTCTCAGGGCTTAGGTTTGGCCCATTGCCCTTTAACATTGGGTCAGGCAAAGAGGCCGACAACCACGACGTCCTTACAGCTTCAAACATGTATTCAAACACCAGCCAAGAAATGATCGGTTGACATAAATGTCTTCAGGCAACACGGATCTATTCACTTTTTTCTACTTTGACCTTCCCTTTTGAACTCACTAACTTGATGGTCAAGATCATCCCAGGTACCACAGAAACGGTCCTAGTAAAAAAAGACCATTTCTTAAACGGTAACAGACGCTTGAACTAAAATGCTATCAATGACGGGTTGAACTAACGTAAGAAGGATTGTGCCACTGAATGTGCACAACTACCGATGAGTGCTGATATATACACTATTTTCCCTTACTTAGAGCACCAGAGAGATATAGACGGATAAAAAGAGAAAAAGAATGGCCCAAGTAGAAAAAGAGAGTAATATAAATTTTCACCCAACTCTATTTCTCTGCTATTTTATCATGTGAAACTTTTTTATTATTTTGCCGCATGACAGGCCCATATCCAACTCACTTTTTATCTTCTACATTAATTACCACTTGACAGTTAGGCCCACATCCAACTCATATAAATACACCACTACTTTTAAGGGAGGGATGACGAATCTATTTAAATGTTTTCTACAATAAAATTTTACATTTATTCTGTTGTATTAGAAATATTTTCTTATTATAATACTTTATTATATAAACAAAAACCTTAAAGTTACGGTTACCAAAACCATGAAACTTGTGCCTCCTTTATTGATATTGATAGTTATTTAAATTATAAAGCAACTTCCTCTGCTAGGTTATGTTCTTATTTTCCTCAAATGCTCCTCTATGGCAGTTTTAGAACCAAATGTAGAAAGGTGTTATTTAATTAGCTTTTCAATTTTCTCTCTATTTTCTTTCCCTCTTGTGTCACTTTTATTTTTATTTTTTATCATATATAACATCTCTTCCTTTTCCTGAAATGATCAACTAAGAAATATACAAGACGAAAACTATGAGGATTCAACTTCAAATAGAATAAAGAAAATGAGATGGTAAATGAAATAGGAGAAAGCAATGGAAGATTTAAGATCGATCTTCATTTCTTTGGCATAATTACTTTTGGCTTTTTTGTTGGTGAAATTACTATAAGCCTCAATCTTATGGCGAGTACAAATGCATTTGTTCTCTTTATTACTTTCTTTCAATTTTTTTAAACCAAGGTTCAATTTTAAAGCTCGAAGGGGAGAAAATGAGAATCACAATTGGGAGTTTAGATTCCACACAAGAAAGTGAAGATTCAGGAATAGATTAAAGAGATATCGAGGAAGAATATACCACAACCAATCAAGATTTACAAAAAGGGTTTTCAGACAGCTCTCACTGAGAAACATATTAAGGTGGAATGATTGGAGATGCAAAAGGTGTCAGTTTCAGAACTTCATATCTTTGAATGCAAAGCAAAAATTGCAATAAGCTTTGGAGGCGATGTGATATCCCAGTAGTCATAGGAAGATCCGGAGGAAATCAAAAGGAGCTGGGAAAGGAGACAAATTAGGAGACAGTATACAGTTACAAACTAAAAGGAAAGATATAGAGATTATTGAATGGAAAAATAACTGAGAGGATGAAGGAAAACGGGCTTGAAAAGAGGAATGGAGGGCAAATCTTCCCACCATAGCTTAATATCCAGGTAACAACCAAGAAGATTGAAAAGGAAGAGGGAGATTCTTCAATAATTGTTGGTTGGGAGGATTCAAGAAGACATATTGCAAAATGGATTTAAAACTTCTGGGGAAACAGACATGGGGTCAATGTAAGAGAAGTTGGGAACAAGGAGGTGATTATTGTGCTGCCATCGGTGGAAATGGCAGACAAAATTGTTGTTTGAGGTTGCTCAACAGAAGTTGTATCCTTCATTTGTCTCAAGAGATGGGAGAAGGAGGATAGTAGAGAATGGGGAATGTTCGGATTATGGTCAAAGGAATGCCACTTGATAGGTAGGATTCAAATTTTTTTAAACAAACTGCTAGTGCATTCGGGCAGTTTGTTGGGTTTGAAGATTTGTTCATCTTATGCACGAAGCTTCCGCTTATGCATGGTCCAGAGAAGGGGCGGACTGCAAGGGCCTATACTAGGTAGCCTTATCTTGTATTTTTGCAAGAGGCTATTTTTACACTTTAAACTTATGACTTCAAGGTCACATGATGACAACTTTTACCATTGTGCCAAGGGTCTCCTTCATCCAAAGAAAATAAAACTCTACACTAGAATTTCCTTCACCCATTTGGGGGACTATCTTGGTGTCTCATGAGTACCATCTTATGATGCAAATGATGGGCAGCCTCGGTTCATGAAGTTCCTAGGTATGCAGGGTCTAGGAAAGGGGCGAACCACAAAAGTCATTAGTATGTAATTTTATCTTGTATTTTGTAAGAGGCTATTTTCGTACCTTGAACCAGTGATCTCAAAGTTGCACGATGACAACTCTATCATTATGCCAAGGCTTTCCTTCTTATTATGGAAATGACGTGCATAAAATAATTAGGTAAAGAGAACCATCTACTAGTACCATCATCAGCTGCATAATATTTAGAATAAACGGTTGAGATTATCGTGACAATTAGCCCCTTAAATAAAAGTCACAAGGAAAGAGGGTGAAGCAGAATATCAGCTCTCTTAAATAATGGTTGAATGTTCTTAAAAAAAGAGACTTGCCCCGCTTTCACTGGGACACGGATAACAGCAAACAAGGACAGGAACAGAAAGGCCTTTTTCTGACTTCTTCTTCTCTTCCAATCTGACATAAATCCCCGAAAATCTAGATGGGTTCTTTGCATTTTGCACAAAAAGCTGCATCCGTTTGATGACAAGGCATGGTAATAAAGGTTTGAGTGACAGCAAGTAGCAACCAAGCTCTGTTTTTACCTATTTAAGGACGTGGGTCTCCTACTTTTGCATTGTGTTTGAGAGACAATTTCAGTTCTCCCTGCATTTAAAACCTGCCTTTTTAATTATGACAAGGCAGAGAATTAAAGAAGTTAGAAGTTTCAGTTGTGAAATAATAAGCTGTGAGCAACCCCTGTATTTTCAAATTTAAGAACTCTGTGTTTTCTTTGTTCTTTCTGTGCTTTAGGTTCCCCAGTTTCTTGCATTAAACAGACTGCTTTCTGCCATTGAAAAGTCAGAGAATTAAAAGGTATTAAGTTTTCAGGTTCTGAATTCTAAATTTTGCTATTTAAGAGGGCAGGCTTTATGTTCTTTCAGATTTATGAGCTGGGCTGCCTTCTTTCTGCTGTGGAAGGATAGAAGGCTGCCATTTCTGGTGAAAGAGTTAGAGAAGTAAATCCACAAGGAGTTCTCCAGGTGGTGAAAGTTATGGGTTTTTAGTTAACACTCATCTGCTTCTACTATTTAAGAAGTTTGACTCTTATATTCTCTTAGTTTTTTGTGTTCTTCTCCCTCTTTTGTCTTCTCTGTTTGCCTATTTCAATGGAGTCTTCCCATTTGATTGGTGGTACTGAAGAAAGGAGTAGCATTCGGGCAGTTTGTTGGGTTCGAAAACTTTCGAGCAACCATCGATGATGTTGAGAGTGCTTATTCAAATTGATGGGAAAGACATTTGGGTTACGGCAGAAACTGAGTGGGGCGGATTAGTGAAGGACCTAAACCAGCTTGGAGTGTCGTCTGGAGTCGAAACTATCACAATCATTTTAAGTAGGATAAGGCTTGCCTTTCACAATGTTATAAACATGAATTACACTTATGAAAAGAAAATTTCATTTTATCCGTGATTAAAAAAGTATGAAAAAACTAGAGGTATTACTCCCTACCAGTAAAATGAGTGGTTATCCAAATCCACTGTTTTATTTGGCAAGTTACTCAACAAGGCCGACCGATTTCATCAATCGTTTTGGGTTAAAAATCCCAAAAGAAAAAGATAACATCTCTTTCTCTCTAGCCACGGATTGCAACTTGGATTAGGGAACGAGATGCCAGCCTTCACCAATCCAAAGAATCAACGAAAGGAAAAACAGCTAGAAAAAAATTCATAGTGTGATAATAACAACAGTACTTGAAAGCTAATCACATTAACTCCACAAAGTGTGGAGTTTATCAAATAATGGAGCAGAATTTGTTTATTTTAAATGTCTCATCTCTGTGAAGCTCGTAGCTCAAGCCGTTCTCTGGCGTTTTACCTACTAAGCCAAGAGGGGTGTGCGCGCACATTCTTTATTGATGAGCACGAAGTGTGTCGGAAGATTACTGAAAGCTGTCGCAGAGAGTGGGACGAACCGACCGCTGGTGCAGAGATGGCACTCTTTCCGGTTTTATAAATACGGGCATTTGGTGGGTGCTGCTGCATACGCCATCTGTCAGGGAGCAGTCACATCTGGTATCTGGTATGCGCAGTTGCTGCGCTCAAACTTGCAAGAAGTTCATTACACACGCAAACACTAACATTTACATGGTTCAACCATATGTATAGCTTATGTCAACCTGAGAAAGAAGGAGAATATTTTCACTATGAGAGAGATTACACCCGTTCTGCTGCTTAAGGATCTTTGGTTCTGCTTCTGGTCTTATTATAAAGGCTAGAGGCAGTTAAAAGCTTTTCTAGTAGGACTCTAATTTGTCTTTTATTTTCCTTCTCTGATTAGGACTCTTAATCAAATTAGAATTACAATTAACTAAGACTCTTCTTATCTTGTAGGACTCTTCGGGCATGGGGATGGACATTATTAATTCTCCCCCTTCATTCCCATGCCATACTCCAGTAGTTTGAACTCATGTATGCTATGTTTTTACATGACAGCAGCTCATCATCGGTTATCACCTTTGTTAATATATATGTAGGGTTCTCATTAGTGTGAATCTTTTCGAGCTTTAGCATATGTTCTTTTGTTACCTCTCGTATACAAGTGATACTGCGTATCAATGTGCTTGATGCGTGCGTGATACATTGAGTTCCTGGTCAAATCTAAAGTACTCTAACTGTCACAATATATTTTGTATTCTTCCTATGTGATATTGAGCTCCTGTAGAAACCGTTTTATCCACAACAATTCCTTGTTTGCTTCAGCTACGGCAATATATTCAGCTTTTGTTGTCGATAGAGCTATGCACTTCTACAACTTTGACTGCCATGATACAGCTCCCCTTGCAAAAGTGAAAATAAACCCTGATGTTGACTTTCTTCCATTAAGATTTCCAAGCATATCAGTATCTGTGTAACCTTCCAAGAGTATGTTTGTATTTCTGAAGTATAGGCAGAACTTAGATGTGCCCTTCATGTACTGTAGTATTCACTTTACAGTTTCCCAATGATCTTTGCCTGGATTTGAAAGAAATCTACTCACGACTCCTATTGCATGGGCAATATCTGGCCTTGTGCACACCATTGCATACATCAAACTCTCAACTGCTGATGAGTAGGGAATCATAGTCACCCTGTCTGTTTCCTGTCGTATTGATGGACACATCTTCTTGCTTAATTTGAAATGATTGTCTAGTAGAGTATTGACTGGATTGGGACTCTCAATGTTGAACCTATTGATTACTCATTTAACGTACTTTTCCAGTGACAGCTACAACTTTCTTGATTTCCTGTCACGTTTAATTTTCATTCCCAAAATCTGCTGAGCTGCCCCTAAGTCATTCATGTCAAAAGACTTAGATAACTCTCTCTCTCTCTCTCTCTCTCTCTCTCTCTCTCTCTCTCTCTCTCTCTCTCTCTCTCTCTCTCTCTCTCTCTTCAACCCGCTAATCATGGTCATATCTGATCCAACTATCAACATGTCATCCACATAGAGTAGTAGAATGACAACTTTACCCTCAAGTAATCTCTGGATGTACACACATTGATCTGTAGCTATTCTTTTGAAACTTTGACTCTCATGAATAAGTCAAACTTGTTGCACCATTGTCTTGGCGCTTGCTTGAGGCCATAGAGACTTTTTTTCAACTTGCATACAGATGCTTCTTGTTTTCAACTTCAAAACTCTCTGGTTGTTTATGTATATCTCCTCCTCTAGATCTTTATATAGAAAAGCTGTCTTGACATCCATCTGTTCAAGCTCCAAGTTGTGTCCTGCCATCAATCCGAGTATAATCCTGGTTGACGTCGTCTTCACTACTGGCGAGAAGATCTCGTCAAAATATATTCCTTTCATTTGCTGAAAACCTTTGACAACCAAGTGCGCTTTGTACTTGACTAGTTCTTCATTACCTCTTCTTTTCACCTTGAAGACGCACTTGGTCTTCAGTGGTCTTTTTCCCTTTGGAAAGTATCGCTAGCTCATATGTCTGATTTTTCTTTAATGAGCTAATTTCTTCTTGCATAGCTTGCACCCATTTACACTTGTCTGCATGCGCCAAGACTTGTTGAAAATTCTGTGACTCCCCCTCATCAGTGAGCATGATATATTCTGATTTGGAATATTTCTGTGATGGAATCAAAATACGTCATCTTATTGACATCTTTAGCTGAGCTTCTGCTTTAGGCTGAGGTGATAATTCAACATCTGATGTCGTAACATCTTCAAGTACAGGGGACTGATGCTCCCCCTGCTTGAACTCCTCTGCCTCAGGTTCATCTTTTAGTGCAGCTTCTGAGTCAATTTGAATGGGTGCTGAGTCTGGTACTAGAGCTGGAGTGCTAATATCTTTAGCCTTTCTTAGATCTTCATAGAACTGATTCTCTTAAAATATTACATCTATGCCTCAGATGATTCTTCTCATCTTAGGGGCCCACAATCTGTATTCGAATTTTTCATCTCTATACTAGATGAAGATACATGGGGTAGATTTCAGGTCTAGCTTTTGTCTCATCTCTTTGGATACATGTGCAAAGGCTTTACACCAAAATACTTTCAAGGATGCATAGGTCACTTTCTTGTTGGTCCACTTCTTTTCTGGAATTTCGAATTCAAGTGGTGCTGATGGTGACCTGTTGATCAAGTAGCAGGTGGTCTTCACAGCTTCACCCTAGAATGGCTTAGGTAGCTTAGCCATACTGAGCATGTATCTTACTCTCTCCACAATGGTGCGGTTCATCCACTCAGCTACTCCATTGTGCTATGGGGTATGTGAAACTGTCTTCTTGTGTCGAATGCCGTGTGCTACACAATACACCATGAACTCTTTTGATGTGTATTCTCCTAGATTGTCTATTTTGAGGCTCATGAGCTTCTTTCCAGTTTGTTGCTCCACCATCGTGTGGAATCTTTTGAAGCATTTGAATACCTATTCGTTAATTCTTAACAAAGTATACCCATACCCTCCTAGATGCATTGTCTATAAAGGTTACAAAATATTTGATCCCACCTAGTGACTCTACTTCTATGGGACAACATACATTCGAGTACACTAAACTTAATATTTCATTTCTTTTATTACTAGAAGAGGAGAAGGCAACTCTATGTTGCTTGCCAAATAAACAGTAATTGCATGGATGAAGAGCTATATCTTTGGCTAGTTTGATGAGCTCATTCTTTGCAAGTACGAACAGACCTTTCTCTCCCATGTGGTCAAGTCTTCTGTGCCAAAGGTTTGGTGATCTATCATCCTCTACTGTGTTAAGGTTGTCTTTGGATATTCTTGTGTGGGTATTGTATAGAGATGCTGCAAATGTGTCCTTTTGCCACAATCATAACGCCTTTCATTAGTTTCTAGGTATTATTGCCAAAGAAGTTGGTGTAGCCTTATCTGTCAAAAGCTGAGACTGAGATTAGGTTTAATCTGAGCTGTTATATGTGACGCACATCCTTGAGTACTACTGTATAGCCAACGTTTGTCTTTATCTGCACATCACTAATCCCAACTATTCTTGAGGAACTATCATTCCCCATCTTCACAATGCTAAAGTCTCTTTCTTTGTATGTGATGAAGAAGTCATTGTGTGGAGTGGCGTGATAAGAAGCTAATTTGTCATCACCCACTGTGTTTCACTCTTGACTACATGCAAGCATGACTCCTTATTGGTAGTGAGCACTGCTATGTCCTGAACAATGGTGACTAGTGTCTCACCATTGTCCTCCTTTAGGTTTCCATGACCCATCTCTTTCTTTAGTTTTCGATAGTCTTTTTTCATATGTCCTGGAATGTTGCAGTGGTAACACTTGAACTGTCCTTTGGGTTAACTTTTTTATTTATTGCAAGTCTGTAATCTCCCTCTTGGCCTACTCTTTCTCCTCCGCCTGTGTCTATCTCTCCCAGTGTTCTTGTTTTCTATTACCAGGTCATGTGCCTGGTCTATGTCAACTTCTTTCCTCCTACTCTCCTCGTTGAATAGCGCATCTTTAACTATAGCCATAGTCAACTCTTCTAGTGTTAAGTTGCTGAGTGAAATTACAAGTGTCTCCCAGCTTTCAGGTAGTGAGCTCAGCAATAGTAGGGCTTGTCATTCATTTCCAAATTGTAACGCCATTGTTCCTAGTTGATTTACTAGATTTTGAAATTCACTGGCATATTCATCGATAGTCATTTCGCTCCTTAGCTTTAAGTTGACAAGCCTTTTTATCAGCAAAGCCTTATTTCAAGCGATTTTAGCCTGATACATACTCTCTAACTTTTTACAGAGAATATAAGCATTTTCTTCTTGATCAACGCGGTGAAATACGTTATAATCAATCTACTGTCGGATATGACCTATAGTTTTCTTATTCATCTTTATCTAGTTGTTTTTAGAAACTCCCTCAGGTCTTTTACTATGATCAAATTAGGGGTCATGAAGATCTTTGTAGTGCAAAAGATCTTCCATTCTGGATCTCCATAGCGTATAATTTGTGGCGTTTAATTTTATCATGGCCCCAACCACGATATTTTCATAACTAATCTCCTCCATGGTTTCAAACTTTATTTTTAAATTTTTTCAGTAAAATTGGGAAGAATGGAGTATACGGATGAGTCCTAAATAGTCAAAAACCTTATGGAGGGTTTTTTTTACAATTTTTAGGGATGTCCTAAATTTTCTGTTTAGGGGGTGCTAATTTGGCACTTAGGGGTGCTCTCTGTAATTTTTTAGCGTACTAATTCTGGGTGCTAGTGGTGTCTTTATGAAAAGAAGGTCTATATATTTTAGGCAGAGTATAAAAGGGTAAAGTTCAAAGAGGAAACCCTAACCTCTTTTCTCCTTCTCCTCTCTTTGGGTGTAGCAGCAATGCTTCGCATCCGGGTGCAACGGTCTTCAGCAAGTCAATCTCCCCGAGTTACAGTGTCCTTCGGTGTGGATCCCATCCAACTACGCAGCAGCAGTGGCTATCGTTCTTCCTGATGATTAGATTAGGGTTTTCGTCTTTTTCTTCTTCTTTTTTTCCTTTCTTCTTTTGTGATTGCCGGCCGTGGCAAAGTTTGAGATTGTTGTCTATGGTCGTCGGTTGCGGTCGACAGCTGAAGTCTTCTTCCCCCACCATTTTTTTCTTGTTGATCTGCTAGTTTTGATCGGTTTTCACCGCCCGGCTAACAACTAGCTTCCCCTTCTCTCTCTCTCTCTCTCTCTCTCTCTCTCTCTCTCTCTCTAGTCTACCCAAGTTTCTCTTCTTCTTCTTCTTCTTCTTCTTCTTCTTCTTCTTCTTCTTCTCTCAGAGCCGGCTGTGATAGCCAGTCTTCCTTTTTCTATCTCTCTGTGCTGGTTAAAGAAATAATAGCATTCTGATTGGGATTTTCGACAGGCCGCCCAAAACCCCCATGTTTTCATTTTTCCGGCGAGATAATTTACCCAAAAAAGCCGTCTAGGTTCTCCAATTTGAGTTGCGTGATCTGGATCATATGATCTGGGTCGTTCTCTTGCCAAACGATCTAGATAGTCATATCTAGGGTTTCCAATGATCTGGGCTTCTACTTGGCCTGGATTTGAACACGATCTGGGCTGGACTTCCCTGGGTCCAAACGTAATCTGGACCTGGACTTGAACTAGGCTGCACCTAGCTTGGGTCTGGACGTTGACTTGGGTTGCACCTGGCTTAGGTCTAGACATGGACTAGGCCGCACCTAGCCTGACTCCAAAGGTAGATCTGGGCCGCTCTTAGCCCAGGTTTGGTCTATCTTTTGCATCACTAGTATTGTTCACGCAGTCTTTTTCTATTCTCCTAGGCTATGTTCCTGCTTTTGTGTTCACCAAGGCTCTTGTACCACTTGTTATGCTCAGTTGTTAAGATCAAACTCACAGTAACACAATCATAGACAGAATACAGTAAGATTTACATGATTCGGCTATGTGCATAGCTTACATCCACAAGAGGATGGGAAATATTTTTACTATGAGAGAGAGAGAGAGAGAGAGAGAGAGATTACACCCGTTCTGCTTAATGATCTTTAACTCTGCCTCTGATTCTATTTATAGAGGGGAGAGGCAGTTTAGAGCTTTTCTAGTATGACTCTAATTTGTCTTTTCTTTTCATTCTTTGATTAGGAGTCCTAATAAAATTAAAATTACAATTAACTAAGACTTCTTTTTTTTTCTTTTTTTATCTTGGAGGACTCTTCGGGCGTGAGGATAGTCATTATCAATAGCAAAGCCTTGCGACATTTCCAACTGCGTACGGCGCCTCTCTGCCACCCTCTAGCTTTTCATATCCTAAACGGCAGCCACGTTCCATCGTCGATTATTTTCCCCTCTTTGGTGAGGACAATTGCGAACGCTTCAGTCAGAGCTAATACGGGTGCAAGTAACAGAAAGTAAAGGGCTGGAAATGAGTCCCTGAGGGAAGCATGTTTTGGTACGTGAAAGGGAAGTTCGTTTAATTTGCTGTCCTTAAATTCCACCAGAGTTGAGTTGTCACACGGGGGACGGGCAATGTTCACTTGAAAACACAAGCGGGACCACCGTTCATCCGGCGAGATGTGCTAGGGATGAGAGGCACAAAAACTATCCACCGTTTGATGATTATAAAGCTTTGATTGTGATGAATGTAAACTGTTGTGTAGCTATCATTTTGAAGGACGGAAATGAGAAAACTAGATTGTCATATGGATGTTAACATATAATTAAAAAATTCTTAACCTTTTTTTTATTTATAGAAAGTTGCATTAAATGAAGGAAAATCTTGGCACAATAGACATGTGTTATCTTGAGGTCACTAATTCAAGGCATGAAGATATTCACTTGAAAAATGCAATATAAGTGGTGCATTCTTTTCCCAGACTTTGTATAGGCGAAAGCTATGTGCATGGGACTGCCCTTTTAGAAAGTTGCATTAATTTTTATTTTTTTTTCTAGTATCAAATTTTAGAAAGACGTGAGCATTTTTCATTAAAACACATCTTTGTATATTTGTTTTCTTCTTCTTTTTTTTAAATCTATCTTCATAAAAAATAGCAAATCCCACTTTTACAACTTTTTTTTTTTCCTTTGCTTTCTTCTGCATTTTAACTCTAAACTTCAAGTCCGTCATAATAATATAATTTCTATCCAAGTTGTACGATGTTTAATTTTATTTATAATAATAAAAAATCATGCTTATGGTATCATTAAATAGGTTGCTATTATTTTCATTTTTAATATATTTACATTTTATCATCCTTTTTTTTTTTCACTCTTTCCCTAGTCTAACTATTTTGTAACTATGAACGTGCATATAAATGGTTTGGATCTTGGAGGAAAATGTTCCGTACTTGTACTTTTGCCTGCTTATATTTTGCACGGGCATGCACCATGTAACAGCTCAAGGAGTGCTCCTGATTTGGTGAACTTAATGATTTTTCTATGAATTTTTGGACAGCTAGTGATGCGAGTCGAGCTACAACTTGTGGCCTGCGCTTTCAAAAGAAAAATCAGATCGAGATGAACAAGGGACGAGAAGAGGGCTCCTATTGGTATACCTAACCGTGAAACGTTACAATCAGTGGACCCCGCACATATTCTTTTAAAAGTAGAGGGTCTACCATCTACAACTCTGCTGGCCTAATTTGGAGATGCATGTAGGAGAAGTGGGAGCTACAGTGGTGGCTCAGGGCCTCAGGCCTGTGCTTTCTAAGGAAGCGTCACCTCAAGGCGATCGAGGTACGAGAAGAGGGCTCCTGCCAGTGTACCCACCTTACGTTTTCTTGCCTAAGTCGGGCCCTACCAGCAGGAACTGTGCCGGACCAAGCTAGGCATGCTTGCAAGAGAAGTGGGACCCAAAGTAGGGAAGGTCATGGTACTAGGGTTTTTATGTCTCGGAAAGTATGGCCGTTTCGCTAGCTGGAAAGTGCTTATCATCGTCATCCAGACTTATGCGGGGTTGGTCATAAGAATTTTCATTCTGCATTTTTTAGGCATTTTTTTTCTTTACAGAACCTTCAACTTTGATCGGAGTGTGATATTTTTCTATCTCCGTTGGACATCTCCAAACAATAGAAGTCTAATCTTGCTCATCTTATTATCTATATATATATATATAATTTATGAAAAAAAGTAAATTAAAGAAGAGGCCTTCCAAATCAAATTACACCAATACCCAAAAAATTTACGGCATATAAGATATTTTATCTTATATCATAATTTAATTTGAGGTTGTAAAACGACACCTTTTTCTCTTCTCAAATGCGTAAGCGTCGACATCCGTTGTAATAGGGCATAGCTTGCACATTTTGATATTACACGGAGATTCACTGTAGCAATCTCTGATGCTTTAATATCGTAACTTGTAGATGTCAAACTCGACTGTTAAACTTTTCAATTGTGCAAATAACCCATTCATTTTTTTACTATGGGCAGTTGTGGGGAAAATCGAATCATTACTACTCTGGTCAAACTATGAACAGACCCATGGATCCAGCTTCTTTCCATTTCTAAGCTAGATTTGACTACAGACAGCTTGGACCCCACCCATTTCCTCTCTAATGAACCATCCTTCAAAAAGTACAATTGTTGTCAATGACCATTTCACAACCTTATTATTTTCAATTAGAAAGACCCCATCTTAACTAGGGTTTTTTTATTTGTAAAATGCTATTACATTTTGATAATTTTGCGACCAAATCCAAAATTTTCTTGATTTTGCAATTCTGCCATTAAATTTTCCATATCTTTGCAAAATGCATTTTTTTACTTTTTCATCTTAATGCTTAGCTAAATATTTTTAAATTCTATTTTTGACCTCATCTGCCGTCGACAACTCCCTAGTTCTAGGAACATTCACCTATCCAGCCCTGCCAATCCCCACAACTGTCGTCTCCAACGCGATCCCTGGCCCATCGGCGGCCAATCGCCAAAACCACCCCGCAATGATCAGTGAGTGCCCTAGCCCCATCCACCTACCACACAATGATCGGCAACCGCTCCCACCTCATTGGCCAGCTGACCTCTCACCCGGCAACGATCTGCAAGTGCCCCCCAACCTCGCATTTTCGGTGCCTGGCCTCCCCACCCCATTGGCCACAGACCCACAGCTCAACCAACCCCCCCACCGCCAGTTGAGTTTTTTGTCGTAGCCCCCACCTCTGCATTTTGTGGGCAGCTACTTTGTTACACAAGGGTAATATCAAATTTTTGTAAAAACTAATAGGGATGGAGGATGAAGGCCTAACATAATGGCATTTATTGCGAAGTTGTGTAAAATTTAATGGCAAAGTTGCAAAATCAAGAAAAATGGATTTTTTTGTTGTTGCAAAACTGCCCAAATGTAATGGTATTTTTTTCAAAAAACCCTTTTAAGTACTTTGAAGGCTCTAATAGAAGACATAACCCAAAAAAATTTATGTGATTTTAGCGGTTGTTGAGATGAAATGAGTTGAGTGAGATAATTCGATACTTGGCTTGAGATGGCTATATTTGGCATGACATGACTTAAAATTCAACTTATCAAGGAGTTAAGATGAGATGATTTTCATCCAAAGTTATCTCAAGCACCACTAACAGTGAGACAAGGATATACTATTTCATGTCATCTCAGCTCAGGCACTCCTAATACTGTTATTGTTCATATCATGTCAGATCATCTCATCTGAGGCACCACTAACCGCTTTGTTAACCATAATTTATGAGGCAATTGGCATTTAGGGTGATCTAAGGGGCAATTTTATCTACTAAAAGGCATAACTGGTCATTAGAAAATTGGCACCTCCCCTAATTCACACATGGTCCTAGGTTCGAGTTCGACACTTTCCTCTTAGATTTATAGTAACGTGTTGTCACTTGTAGATAATTTCTTTGAAAATTCTTCACTACAACAAAGAAAAAACGGAAAGACATTTTTGCTTGCAAAATATGTAATAATTAGTTCACGTTACTATTATTGCCTATTTCGTTGGCAAGCCAAAAGTCGTATTTGCATGGTTGATCAGTTGTGATCGTGCAAAAGCAGCATTAGTCTGAGGATTAAAATTTCATCATTCAAAACCACATTTCTTTAGCTATGGCCCATCAACACCCTGGCCCCACCAAATCAGGTTACCTAATCAAAAGGTTTATCGACTTCTTTTGGTAGATAGAGTGGAATTTCCCCAAGTTCTAAGTGGTTGATTTACTTTCACCTAATTAGTTACGTACTGGTAGAAAGATGGAAAGTTCTGCCACATTTTACGGCGCATCTTGGAGCAAAGGGCACTTTTGGAACCAAATTTCAAATGGTAGAGCTTGACAAGTGGGGCACTTGTCTGGGTTTATCCTAACCATTCACAATATTTCGCTATCTTAGTGGGATCATGCACCAAAAGCATCCCATCCATCGGATCATTCTAGGCAACTTTTCATGAATTATAGAATGGAGGGTAAAACTGCCCCTTTAATAGCTCAAAGCAGCAGAGGTAAGATGATCTAATGTATGAGAATTGTCGGACATGGCCCATCTGCTGTGAACGGTTTAAATCAGTCTAAACTAGGACCATGATGTGTCTAGCTAACCGAGTGAGTAGACGGGGATTCCTTCCACTTTCCACTAAAATCTTCATAAATTTTTTTGGGTTTTTTTTTCTCCCAAAAATGTCATTACATTTTGTCATATTTACAAGCAGACCCCAATATTTTTTTAAGTTTTATAAATTTGTGATTGAATTTTAGTAAGCTTTGCAAAATTACCACTCTGTTAGTTTTACATGCTCCTTATATGTTAGTTTTTACAAAATTTCTTATCTAATAAATCCAAAAACAAGAAATCTAATTATACAATTAGATTTTAACAAAATCCAACTAATAATGAGATACTTGATCACAAATATGCCATGTTCACCAAGCTACGCAACAGTACCTGTTAAGCATCTTCAATAAAATTCAATAATTTAAAGTTTGATTTCCCACTAAAAATTGATATAAAACTATCTATTTCTAACACCAATTAGAAAGTAACCAATGCTTTTGATAAATAAAAATATAAAAAAAATTCAAGTTTAAAACATAAGCAAAATATTATTACTACTCATATGAGTAGAAGACTTTAAGCTCTTACTTCAATGCCTTTTTCAATTAAAATTGAAAATATAAGACATTTAGCACACTCAATTTCAAACATTTTCATCAATCAACGAAGTAGGAAATCACAAGCAAAGTCCTCTTGTTTACTATTCTCTCAATGGGCAACTATAAACAAAAGAACTTAACGTGTGATTTCCTACTTCGTTAATGAATGAAAATCTCTAAAACTGATTGTGATAGATATAAGACATTGGAAAGAAGAAAAAGACTCATGTCTTAGATTTTTAGTTTTCATTGAAAAGGACTTCAAATGAAGAGCTTAAAGTCTGCCACCCATCATTATTTCCATAAACAATAACAATATTTTTATTACATTTTAAACTTGATTTTTTCTTTAACATATTGTATTTTTTTTATTGATTCATAGCATTAAGTATATTCTAATTTATGTTAGGAAGAGTTTTTTTTATCTGTTTTTAGTGAGAAATCAAACTTCAAATTGTTGAATTTTATTAAAGAAGCTTAACAAGTATTGTTGGATAGGTTGGTAAACATAGTATGTTCCTGATTGAATATCTCACTATTAGTTGGATTTTTTTAAAATCTAACTGTAAATTAAATTCTTTGCTATTGAATTGTGTTAGATACCATATTTTTTCCATGGTGAATTGAACTTAATGGCCAAGTTGGTAACTTAATCATGTCTGCATCTATATCGTAGCAAATCTATTAGAGAAGGGCAATGTCCAAATTTTGTAAAAATTGACAAAAAACGATGACACCAAACTAACAAATGACAATTTTGCGTAGCTCACTAAAACTTAATAGCAAATTTACAAAACAAAAAAAATGTTGGACATTTTTTGTAAATAATGTCAAATTTACATTTTTGCCAAAAACCCATTTTTTTTACAACTCCCAACTAGTCTGTCCTGTGCACTTCCAAATCGAATTGTTTTTGAAAAAGGCTAACTTGTGGCCAAGCTTCAATAAGAGCATAGACCTTTTGAAGTGTTCATAATAAGGCTGAGCACAAGCCATTAAGAGGCTACACGACCTTAGTTGCTTGTTAGCATGTCATTCGTGCTTGTTGCTAGACCTGTCACAAAGATGAACTCACAAGCCACGTGGCATGGTTGGACGTTAATTTCCTTTTTTTTTTTTAAATGGTGAGCCCGACGTTAAGCCTTTCCCTTCGCCTCTATTCTCCAAATTTTCCTTCTTCCTATTGTGCCTTCTTCTTTCTCATTGAAATGTAAAAGCATATGGAAAAATGGGGAATGGATAGGTGAAGACAAATCCTTAAAATTAACCAAAAAATTCTACAAAACACAAATGTTGAAAGAGAGAAAAGGAAGAGAATTGGGAAAAGGGCAGCCCGGTGCACAAAGTTCTCATGTATGTGAGGAACGGAGAAAGGGACAGACCATAAAGGGTTTATAGTACGAAAGAGAGAAAAAAAAAGGGAAGGGAGTAATTATCATGTTTGTAGGTGTTAGTTTTTCAAGAGATTTGAAACATTGAAATTGTCTTTGACTGTGTCTAGGGTGAAAGGATTGGCTTTCTTTGACGTTTCTTAGGAGGATTTGGATTGACAACGGAAATTGAAATTAGGTCGATGTTCTATTAGTCCCATGAAAACAAGAGGGACAAAAGCCATTTTGGCCTTAGAAAAAGAGAACCATGGGGATTGTATTATCCATTAGAGAAGGTTAAACCACTGAAGGAGTTAGGGGCTATTTGCAACAGAAGGAATGCATGAAAATGAGAGGTGATATTTATGAATCATCAAGGTTCCAAAGGCTACTTGGATGTTTGATGGAGCAATTGATGAGGAACATGGTCATTTACTGATCCAAACCATTCACCAGGTGATCGTTCAGGCATAATTCAGATACTTGTCTATGTCAAGCTAGACTTCATAAATATTCTAGTTTGGGCAGTAATAACTCCTCCGATTAGGCACTACATATTTGAATCAATTTTGGAGAATTTTTCATCTAAACGTGTAAATATACACTATAACTAGTTTTATATTTACTCATCAAATGTGTTAGTTTCATTTTTACTTAAAAAATATATGTATCAAATTACCTTTCATGTTTACTGATTATCATAGTTAATGTTTCTAGATTAATGATGGCTTCGTAATCAATTTATGCTTTTATTGTTCTAGTGTAGGCAATGTTAGCTCCTTCAAATTGAGAAACTCTGGTGTCGGCAATGTTTGCTCCAAATTGAGAACCGGCGATTGGCTCCCATGCGAATGAACTGAATCTAATTGACACATCCGGTTGCCTGCTCTAGTACTCTCAAGGGAGAAGCGACCTGGTTATGATCACAAGATAAAAGCTGGAGCGAAGCATGCTCTTATTCGACCCAGTCCATGGATAGTCATTTTTCCTTTGTTTCTTCATTTGCATGAGAAAGAAGGGGGAAAATGGGGAGAATGGAAAAGAGAAGGCTGAATGCCAAACCCACCATTATTTTTTAAAATATTTTCACATCTAACCAAGGCACATGACTGTTTAACTCGCCAGCCTATCGGATTAAGCGAATCGTCTGCATGACACGCTGGCGAGAAACTTGGGGTCATTTTATAAACGCTCCAAAAGCCTATAATTTTACTGAATTTGGCTACAAGTTGAGGTCTTTCTGCACTACATTTCCCTTCCAGATCCACTCATCTATACCTATCTAGGATCCTACAACCCAAGGAAAGCAGGAGATATGACTGGCAGACCTACTTCCAGCACCAGAATGAGAAATGTCCAACTTGGTTTTCACCTACTCTTACACTCTTCAACCTGAAGGCAACAGTACAAAATAACGCTTGTTTGAACTGACCTAATCAAATAACCAAAACAAGACCTTACTTGGGGTCATTTTATAAACGCTCCAAAAGTCTATGATTTATTGAATTTGGCTACAAGTTGAGGTCTTTCTGCAAGATTTTTCCTTTCCAGATCCACTCATCTATACCAAGCTAGTACCCTACAACCCAAAGAAAGCAGCAAACATGACTGGCCGACCAACTTCCAGCACCAGAATCAGAAAGGTCCAACTTGGTTTCACCCCTCTTACACTCTTAAGACTGAAGGCAACAGTAAAAAACAGTGCTTATTTGGACCGACCTAATCAATAACCAAAACAAGACGTTACAAATCACATTAACCCAATCCTTTTTACCTGAAAAGGAAATTTCAAAGCAACCCACGACTTCACCATCCTGCAGCACACAGTATATGGTAATAGTAGAAGAATTGAACCCCATTTCCCTTTTACAGTAAAAGATGACACGAAATTCCTCTGAATTGATACCAGAATTGGAACATAAAAATCATAATCACAGAGCCTATCTCGCTGCAACTACAGATGAGGTGGTGAGGGAAAAGAGAAGCTCAGAACCATGTCCTGCTGTGCTGTTTTGCTTTGTAACTTAGGCAAAGTATCAGAACTATGTACAGACTAGAACCACCCTAAAGAAGAAAGAAAAAACCATTTTCTTTTTACAGTTGGTCTTACTCAAACATGCAACAAAACCCCGAAAAGATCTGCAAGGTAAAAGCCATTGCTCTGTTTCAACAAGCTTAGAACAAACCCGTCAATGGCGGAATTTCCTTATTCCACTAAGTATTCTCCATATCCATTCTATCAATTCTAACTGCAGTTAAACAAGTAGAATTTGGTGAAACTTTTCCTCGTCCTCTATCTCCATGAAGAAACAGTGAGAATGGGAGTATCATTCCATGCGAGTGAGAGGAACCCAGCTGAAGATTCAAGCACAGAATAACTAGAACTGTAATTGTAATTCCATAGAAGGATTTTCGCCTGACTTACAGCGTAGTGGCTGAGAGAAATCGATTCAAAACCGCAACTTTCCATAATAGCCTTCCATTGCCCCTTGTCTTCAGTCCTCTCCCTTCTCTCTTCACCATCTCTGGGACCCACAACTCCCGCAATCCGACGGCCGAGGAGAAGCTTCTCCACCTGAAGACGCTCATCGGAATCCCTCTCCATGCTCGGATCGAGCGACTCAAAAACAGCAGAATAATATCTCAATGCATTCTTAAATCGATCGAAAAATCCGACTCGGTTCAGACTCGCTTCATACTCTCCTAGAGTCACAACCTTCGGATTCAGCGATTTGGCCAGCCGGAGAGCTCTTTTCACTGCATTCGAAGACTCTCCTAGCAGATTATAGAGCTGGAGCATGAAGTTTACGGCCAAAACCTCATTTGATTCAACTTGGAAATTCGACTCTTCCAGTTCGTTAATCGGGGTTAAAATGGGTTGGAACTCAAAATCGATATCGTGAAGCTTTGCGAAATCACGCAAACGGTTTCCTGTAGCCAGAAGGGAAGCCAACGGAGCTTGCCCAAGTGCTGCAGCTGGAATACCAGAAATCCGAACTTTTGCGGGTTTTCCGTTGGACCTTGTAGCCAGAGCTTGCAAAAGCGCAGCCCACTGAACTCCTTGAACAATCCCGAAATCCACGATATGAATCCGATCGGCTGTTTCTGTAGCTTCCAGAATCGCTTGATTTGCGGTCAAATGAGCGAATTTCGAGTATGGACATGCATCGTTCAGTGCTTTGTATGAAAGAATGAAGTTCTCTGGCGAAGATTCGAAACAGAGAGTAGGGTCTTTGGGTCCTAGCCGTCCGGAGAGAGCTTCCGTTAAGTAAAACGCGACTCGGTCCGTCGGATCCCCGCAGTCTGATGCCGATTCCCGAAGCCGGACGATGACTTTCGTGGCCCCGTCCGGGTCTGAATCGGCAATACGAGCACAGTCGAGGAGAGATGTAAGTGCGGGTGAGGAAGTAGGAGAGTCAGTTTCAGGAGAGGTGGGGGAAACGGTTGGGTCATTTTTCCGACGGGTTAGAGGAGGTGGAGAACTCTCCGTCGACACTGGGAGAGGAGGATGAGAAGGCGGCCATGTTTGGATTTGCAGAGAGGACAACTGGATCGGATTAGTTATCTTCTGGGTATCAGAAAACGCGATTCGGTTGAGATCAGACGACGTAGCAGAAACCATATCCGGATCAGCGGTGGAGAGTGCGATTCGGCTTGAGCAGGAAATGAATGGGTCGGTGAGAATGGAAGTGAAATTGTTGTTCTGCCACGAATCACCGGCGGGAAGCTCCGAACTCTCAGTCGATTCGCCCACCAGACTTTCCATCCACTCATCGGTGTCGAATCCACCACCGTCGATTCCCAAATCTAGCTGGGGAAACAAGGATGGACCCGCTTCAGAGGGTCCGGTGACAGGAAAAGAGTCAGAGAAAGCATAACCGAAACGGTCCTCAGGCGACCGGCCGAAGAGAGCGGAGTTGGTTGGTGGAGGTGGGCCCCAAGGGCTTAGGGAGAAGGGGTTGCCGCCGGCGACCTGCTGCTGTTGCTGTTGCTGCTGTTGTTGCTTCTGTTGGATGACTTGTTGGGCGATTGCCATCAGATTTCCACTGTCAGCGCACATGTACGCCATTTCTGCTTCTTCCCTCCGGCCAATCTAGCCGGAAAAACACTGTTTCCGATCAACAGGGAATTTGATGTCCACTGATAGAACACAGGAGAAAATGCCAGTAACAGTAAGAGAGGAATACAGAGAAGAACGGATGATCTGAAGCAGGGTAAGAGAGTAAGAGGAGCTGGGGTGGAGCGCTCTCCCTTTAAGTGGAGGCCTCCAGAGAGACAGAGAGCTGGAGAGATGAGGTTTTGAAAGGCAAGGGAGGGGTTTGCTTTACAAAAGCGTCAAAACCCCCAAGTCATACTCTCTGGGAGAGAGAGAGAGAGAGAGAGAGAGAGCGCTGTCGGACCCACATCACTAGAATCAGAAAAAGTAAGAAAAATCTAGAATTAATCAGTGGCTGTCACCCTCTTTGCTAAGGGAGAAGTCCTGGGGTCCACATAAAACGGTGGCTAGGATGAAATCGTTTATTACTTGATAACCTTAATCCATGAAGTCCTAGTTTAGGAATGAGCCAATACAGGTATAGACTTTGATTCTAGGTCTTTTACACTCGTCAGGACTCGCAGGGCCTAAAACTGTCAATTTTCTAGCCAATGCAATCAATTATGGAAAATGCTAGGCGGAAATCATTTGGGGGCTCCATTCAGCTGAAAATTCCAACGATGGTAGTTTCAAAATCCCAAACAGGATATCTCAGATCATCTGACGATCTTAAATTTTGATATATCGCCAATGTAGGACACTCTACATGACTCTCTAAATGGGATGAACGGATAAGATCATCCAACGATTTAAACATTAACACTCATTGATAACATGAACAGTCTAGATACTCTTAAAGAGTGAGGCAACTTGTACTTTCTCGTATTCAAGATTGCTCACATTTTCAAGTTAAGTATAGCTCACTTACCATCCATCTTCTAGTCCCATGTTTTAAATTAAGTCATGTATGGGAGAAGGGAAAAAATTACACAGCAAACTACTCACACGAGCTTATAAATCTAGCCTTAGGCTAAAGAATAAGGCAGCAACTTAAACTAGATGACCAATACGTTAAACAATCTCTTGGCTCAACGGTAAAAGTTGTTGTCATGTGATCATGAGGTCATGGGTTCTCAAGGCGTAGAAACTGTCTCTTTCAAAAATACAAGATAAGGCTACCTACTATAGACCCTTGTGGTCTGCCCCTTCCTTGAACCCAGCATGAGCGAGAGCTTCGCTGCCCTTTTAATCTCGATCTGAAGCTGAAGCAATGTCACTTAGAGTAGGACACTGCAATGAACTTATCACGAAAGGTCTCAGTTATGGATGGTCTGACCCCTCCCTTGCCTTCGATTCACACTGCAATTGTTCCGGTGCTAGAATCATCCAACGGCCATGATTCTTCAACTTAGTATTAGAACTGTAAACTAGGAGAAATCGGATAAACGAGTTGGATCATTTAAAAGTAGGCCCATTAATATAAGGGTGGGAAACCTAGGATTGATCGTGAACGTAGATCCCAACGATAATGTAAATCTAAGGGGGAAGAAAAGAAAGACAAGGGAAGAATCCCTATCGTGCACGAGCTAACTTCTATACTCCTCTCGGGGACGATGGAGAGACGTAGCAGGCCATTGGTCCCCAAACTCAATTGAATAGACAGCACCGGGAAGGAGATGGCCACGTGTACTCTAACCGTACCTCGTCAAGGCTGGGAACGGCGCCTCCAAACGTTTCCCACCTATCTCTCAATGACACGTCCGTATACGGCGCTCCTATGATTATTCGTAGACTCTTTCAAAGCCAGCTGATCGCAACCGTCGCCATTGCAGCTCAAGCTAAGCCATCTAGGCCCCACACTGCAGCTTTTGCTATGGTCAAAAAGGTTCCTATTAAAGACGGGTTTTGATTGATAAATTCATTAAAAGTCAAAACTGGGGCTCTCCCGTAATCCACGCGCCGTCCCTCTCCCTATACAAAATGGCAAGTTGCCGTCTTGCAAATTGCATCGTCTCTTTTTGGACGGTGTGTTGGGACCCACTTATTTCAATGGCTGATAAATAGCGAAGCCGAAATGCAAAGCTTTTGGTGGGACCCGGAAAGTCGCAACATAGCCGAAAAATGAAAGGCTTGATGTGAGTTGGAAAGGTTTGCGAAACATTTAGAGTAATCGTCTTTGTGAATATTAAAAATAAGCCTCTCTATGAAAATCTTAGAAACCACTTTCTTTGCTTGGGTGACCAATCAGACACGCAGTGGACGCGGATTAGGCTTATCTGGAATTTAGTGGGCCCAATTTTCAGTATATCACTTTCCACTCTCTTTATTTTACTTTCTCTGTTTTTCTTTTCTTTCCGGCCTTTGCACTGGGAAGACTCTTGTTTCACGGTTTTGGAAACGGGATCTTTAGTAGCACTAGCAGTCTGTTAGTCTATCATTTGAAGTAACAGAGCAAGCAAAGATGCAGCACAGTCGTCGCAAACAACTGGGCACTTTTCCTGAAGAGTAAATACTCTGTGTTTCAGGTTCCAATTGTCATTTGGCATGGTTATGCAACATCTATTTCCAGTGCAAGCAGCCAAGCAAAAAGAATTCCATTGCAGAAAATAGTAATAAAAAATATCCATGGATGGTGATCTTAGATGCGAGACAAAGCATGGACTAAAAAGTATGGTCGTTTGTAGTTAAATAGTTCTGTTCATGTTCTGGAGCTCCCTAATACCAGGGATAATGGTAAGAGTAAGCAAAGCGTAGTAGGATAGTTTTTCGCAGCTTTTCTTAATCCCATGCTTAACCCACAATAGAAAAAATCCAATTTGAACAGCTCTTAAGACTTGTCCTTTCTTACTCCACCTTTGCTTTCGTACTTGGACCTAATTAAGCCCCAAAGCTTGCGTCCAAAGTAGGCTCTCTCTCTCTCTCTCTCTTGGAGTTTTTGTAAAGAAATTGGCATGACCTGAGCTGCAGTATCTACACTCAACTGGGACTAATCATATGTGCCTTTCCAGGCTGCTTGATAGGGTTTCTTGTTGGCAAAAGGAGGGCACTGAATTGAAGGCTCCAGTTTATCTATCAAATAAACAAAGAAATGTGTGGATTATCCCTGCCATGCAAGGTCGAGACAAATGAGCCTAGCAACCCAGGTCCCTAAAACCACCTCCTCTTCTTTTTCTTCACTTGTGTTTATAAAACAGCCACTAATCGCCATTTCTGCCCAGGGAATTCACCTACTTCCATGTCCTTACCCATTACAAGATCATTTGTAGCGACCATCATCGGGGAAATCGTTGATTTTTTTAGCTCCATAAATCCCTTTCATCTTGCAATCTCCATCGGTAGATTCACGGCTTTCTTTACATCGAGCACGCAGGGCACCCCATTTGACAGATCATGGGCCACCCAAATGCGGGTGCGAACATGAAGTTATGGTTGTTATGAGATGGTCGATCTGGATCTGTTGGGGATTTACAGTCCCCGCCCAAAATCAAGTACACACAAACGCTCAAATTTTACGTGGTTTGGCAATATGCCTACATCCACGAAGATGTAGAGCAATTTTACTATGAAATGAAATGATATACAAAAAGAATTATAGGGGATATTTATAAGAATAGAAAACAGGGAATGAGGTGTGATGTCTTGATTGATCTTTAGCTCCTTATTTATAGGGTTTTCAGAACTTAATTTTCAACAAATTGTTCACAAAAATCTTAGGCGATGGCCGACAGCGACAGCTGTCACAGTTGATGTCAGCAGTGCTCACATTTGAAAGTTTCTATCAATGCAGAAAAGTTTGACGGTGGCTGTTGAAAAAAATAGGACTAGACCAATAAATCTTCCCCTCCATGCCCCATTAACTAAAAGAGGTTTTTTTACGCATGGACTTCTAGCAGAAGCCTATCTCGGCCAATTCCATGCAAATCTCGAATTTACCCCAAAGTAATACTTTTGTCATCATATCCGAACTATTATCGTTAGTATAAATTTTCTCAAACTCTAATAACTTCGAGTCCAAAGTATCACGTATTCAATGATACCAAACATCAATGTGCTTTGACTTCTCATGAAAAGTATAATTCTTGTTAATGTGTATAGCACTTTCATTATTGTAAAATAACGCATACATTTTCTACATAAAGTCAAGTTTGTTCATAAACTTCTTCATCCATAGTAGTTCTTTGCAAGCCTCTGTCACAGTAATAAACCCAGCCTTCGTTGTAAATAGGGCAACAAATTTCTGTAACTTCGATTGCCATGACGCAGCTCTCCTTACAAAAGTAATCAAGTCGCTTGAAGTAGACTTCCTCGTGTCAATATCACCAACTATATTTGAATCAATGTATCCCTCAAGTACGGGCTTGCCAGCATCAAATCCCAAACACAACTTGGAAGTACCACGTAGATATCTCAATATCCACTTCATTGCATTCCAGTGCTCTTTTCCTAAATTTGATAGAAAATAACTCACTGTATCAACTGCATATGCAATGTCTAGTCTAGTGCATACCATGACATACATAAGACTGCTAACAGCTAAAGCATAAGGAACATCGCATGTATTCCTTCTCAGCATCTGTAATATCCTTAATTTTTAAGATAAAATAGGAAATTATTAAATAAATTAAAATTAAAATTTATGGATGAAATTTTTTCCTGAAAACATAAGAATTAGAAAGTGCTTGTCGATACGAATCCAACGCCACCAAGAACGTGAAAAACGGAGCTCAAACGAGAGAGTTATGAGGCGGCAAAGTTGGAAGGGCAAATTGGTCATTTGATAGAGATGTGTTAAACAGGGGTCCAAATTGATACTGGCACCCCGTCTTCCACACGTCTCTACCAGTGCCGAAAAAATCGCCAGAGAGACGTGGAAAGAGACGTGTGGGGAAGAGTTTCTCTTCCCTAAGACTCTAAAACCCTATATCTATGCTCCTCTAGGAGCCAAAACGCTCCACTTTGAGCGTTTTCTCTGAGTTTTTACGCAAAACCCTAGCCCTGCAAAACTTGAATTTTTCGGCGAGTGGAGCCCCGGCAACACGAGCAACTCCGGCCAGGTGCAAGGTAAGCCTCAAACCTATGTTTTTCCTATTTATTAAATAGAAAAACAATTAGGAAAACATTTTAAAAATTAGGAAAAATTAGATTTTTAGGAACTTGTGTGCACGCTACTGTTGGAGCGTGATTTCGAGGATCAAACCTATACCGTTTGAAAATCGCACCGTCCAACTAGTGCACAAGAGACCCAAGAGCATACCCTTTAAATTTGGAAGTGATCCAACGGTGGATTTCTCCAAAAAACTCAAAAACTAGTACCTATGGATGATTTTAGGAACTTGGGAAAAATTGTTTAAAAACCATGGTTTTTGGCAAAATCAATGAAAAAGGAGGGCATAAATGGATTCTAGAGACGATTCTGAAGAAAATTACGCAAAAATTGGTCAAAACGGAGCTCTGTAGCTCTGCTGGAGGCGACCGAAATCCGGTCGTCTTCTCTGGCGTCGTCAACGGCGTCAGCGCCCTGGCGCGGACGCCAGGACGCACTCGAAGACACACCCAGGACGACGTCACACGACGTCGTCGTCGCACGCGTGGGGAGCGCGCTGGTTGACGGTCGCGGTGGGGCCGGGACGCAGCGCGTCCTGGCGACCGTGACGCACGGTGCGCGTCCCGTGTGGCGTCTACGTCGGCGTGCGTCTTTGTGCGCCGGTATACGCCGGTGTAAACCAGCAGAAAACGGCGCCGCCGGTATAAACCACCTTATGGCGGTCCGGCAGGCCCCATTTGAGGGTAGTTTTCACTAAAACTTGATTTTTGAGAGCTAGAGAGGTCCAAATCACGATCCGAAAGAGGCGTTATGACTGTATTGACGACGCGGACCTAATTTTAACTTAAAAACTTAGAAATGACAACTTTTTCTTTAAAATTTTTTAAAAATAGTGATGTGACATGTACAGGTGCACTTGAATATACCAGTTAAAGGGAGTTATTAGCAAGCTAGTGGTCTCACACTGAGGTAGGTGACGACAACTAATGTTTTGCCTTGATTTTTAAACCATGTTTAAACATAACATCATGTGTGATTGTGTTAAATTGCGATTATTAATTACCATGGATTTCATGCGACATTGAGTACCGGAGGGTTATTCCAAATTGAAATCTTTTACTGAATAAACTTATTTCAAATGCTTTTACAAGCATGATGTAAATTAGTTATGCTTAATTAGATACTTATTTCTTATCATATATATATAGAAAATGCATGGATTTACATGGAAATGAGAATAGAGGCTTAGTAGCTGGTCCTTTTATAGGCTAACCCCAGGATGAGGGGCATGTCTTGGGGATTACAAGCTATAAGTGCTCTTGAGTTTTAGCATATACATATGATTTTCGTGTTTTATATTTGATGACGGGTGCTCTCGCCTGGTGGGCGTCATGCTAGGAGGGATAGGACCGGCCACCCACCTTCCGAGATTATGATGTGATGAGTTTGTGATATGATAGACACTTGCCCAGAGATGGCATTCAGTAGGGGTTTGGTAACATGGATAGTCCACACTACCGGTCTGAGCCTTTCCATGGGGACAGACGCTAAGTCTCCCGTTATGGTGTCGACGGGGAGCGGCGGTGGTTGATACCCATGGAGGGTTGCCACTGCAGCATGATGGCCCATATTTTTATTATGTGTGCATGTATGATGAGCATGGTTATGGATGATATGCCTGGGTGTGACGACACTCAGAGGTTGACTACGTGTACTCCTGATCAGGGATGTTAGTGTGATGTGGTGGGACCCATTACCTTAGGGTGCCCTTATTCTTGTTGTATGCTTCATTTTATTGATTCATGTCATGTTTTAACTCCTTGAATTTTATGTTTTAGCATATGGGATAAATTGACATTTATTGAACATTGCATTATGATATCACTATTTTCATAAATGTTAGATTTTTCATCAGTACTGTTCATTATTTTTTTCATTTATTACATTAATTGTCTATGTACTTATACAAGCGATAGCTTGCTGAGGCATTGCTTTGTTTTGCAATGTATTAGATCTCGAGCACGACACCAGGAAAGGAAAAGCGGTTGATAAACCTTGAGAGCTGCTGAAGACTAGTTTTCCCTATAGTTTTAGACAGTAATGTAAGTCATTAGAGTGGATTATCATTTGAATTTTATTATGGACTGCATACTTTATAATTGGATGTGATTTAAATCTTTGGACATATGTTGGACATTTATATGGGATGTTATGATGGATAGACCCTAGGCCATATTATTATTGTCTTTTGGATGTTTATTTGATTTAAAATAAAGGCACCTATTTAATTGACATTGATTTATACGCGGATTATTTATTTATGTTTAAATTACATGTACGCCATTTTGAGAAAGGAAAACTAACACCCGGAGTTTTTAAGATAGGTTTAGTAAAATGTTAAATAAATCTTTTCTCATGGGATCCCAAATGCTCTTATTTAAAATGCCATTATTAAAATAAAAAAAAATTGTCTTAAAAATCCGGGGTGTTACAGCATCACTCACTGGAACTTGATTCTTACTAAGCTTAAAGTGAGTAGCAAAAGGTGTGATAAACACTTTAGCTTTATCTATGTAAAATCGTTGAAGTAACTTTTTTATGTATTTATCCTTAGACAGTCAGAACTGCTTATTCCTCCTATCACGAACAATAGAAACCCCGAGAATCTGCCTCGCAGGTCCTAAGTCTTTCATAGCAAAGACTCTGTTCAATTCCTTCTTTAGCTGACTGATCCTTGAAGAGCTACTTCTAACAATAAGTATATCGTCGACATAGAGTAGGAAGATGACAAAATCATCATCTGAGAATCTCTGCACAAGCACACAGTAATCTGAATTAGTCTTTCTATAACCCTGTTGGGCCATGAACTGCTCGAACTTCTTGTACCATTGTTTGGGAGCCTGTTTCAAGCTATACAAACTCTTCTTCAACTTGCAGACATACTTCTCCTTGCCTTTAGTAACAAAACCTTATAGCTGCTCCATATATATATCCTCCTCTAAGTCACCATAGAGGAACGCTGTTTTCACATTCATATGTTTAACCTCCAGATCAAGGTTTGTGCCCAAAGCAAATATAACTCGGATTAAAGACATTTTAACCACAGGTGAAAATATCTCATCAAAATCAATACATTTTCTTTGACTAAAGCTTTTCACTACAAGTCTAGCTTTGTATCGTGGTCGTGAAATCACCCTTATACTTCACCTTATAAATTCAGTGATTCTTCAAAGCTTGTCTGCCCTTAGGTAATTTTACCAGCTCAAAAGTGTGATTGTCTTGTAATGATTTCATCTCATCCTTCATAGCTGCAATCCACTCTACATTTTCTTCACTTTCAATTGCCTCTATGTAGCTCTCAGGCTCTCCTCTGTCAATAAGGAGCACATACTCATCTGGTGAATACCGAGTGGAGGGTTGACGATCTCTCGAACTTCATCTCAATAAAACTGCTGGCTCCTTAATAGGAACCACCTGCTGAACATTATCAGCCTCTAATGAAACATCCATGTCTTCAGCAGCTTCATGCTCACTCTCGGCCAGATCATCTTGAACATAAACTGGCACACCACCATAGTCATTGGCACCATCTACACCTAGTGTATGTGAAATAGGAATTGGATCCAAATCGGTCAGAGTATTAGAACTCCGAGTTTCTGATCCTTCTACTTTGTCAATGTGTTCAATGGTTTGGTCTTCCATAAAGACTACGTCACGACTTCTAACCCGCTTCTTTGTAATAGGATCATATAGCATGTAGCCAAATTCATCCTGCTCGTAGCCAATGAAAATACATTGTTTGGTCATGACGTTTAGTTTAGACCTCTCATCTTTGGGTATATGTTCAAACGCCTTACACCTAAATACCTACAAGTGATCATAATAGACATCTTTTCCATACCATAGCCTGCAGGAACATCTATATTCAAGTCAACAATTGGAGACAGGTTAGTAACATAGGCTGCTGTATATAACACCTTACCCCAGAAGGAATTGGGTAGCTTAACTTCAGAAAGCAAGCATCTAACCCCTTCCATCAATGTCCTATTCATCCTCTCTACTAAACCATTTAGCTAAGGACTCTTCGGAGGAGTCCTTTGATGTCTAATCCCCTGTTGCTTACAATAAGCATCGAATGGTCCACAGTACTCGCCACTATCGTCTGTGTGAATACATTTTAGCTTCTTCCTTGTTTGACGCTCAACAGAAGCTTGAAACTCTTTAAACTTGTCAAGCACCTGATCCTTATATTTCAAAATATAGACCTAGAGTTTTTTAGAATAATCATCAAGAAATGTGACAAAATATAATACACCACTAAGTGTTCATACATTCATAGGACTACATATGTATGAATGTACCAATTCAAGTACGCATGACTTCCTGGAAGAAGGATGGCTATTGAAGGAAACCTATTGTTGCTTTCCGGCAAGACAATAAGCACATTTGCTAAACTTTGTAGCTTTAAACCCTGAAAGCAAATTCTTTTTTACTAAACAACTTAGTCATTTCTCACTCATGTGACTGAGCCGCCTATGCTACAACTCTAAAGAACCAGCAGCATCAACCATGTTCATAGAATTAATAGGAATCTAAGCTTGCACCACATACATGCTAAATTATTTCTTTTCTCTAGCAACCACAAGCGCTCCCTTAGAGAACTTTCATTGGCCATTGCAAAGGGTACTACAATACCCATCATCATGAAGCTTTCCAACTGATATTAAGTTCAACTGAATATTTAGTACATGTCGAACTTCCTTGAGAATCAACCTCGTGCCATTGTTGGTGTCCAAATAGATGGATCCAATACCAACAACCTTTGATAGACTGTCGTTATCCACCTTCAATACTCTAAAGTTACTATGAGTGTAAAAGGTGAAAAAATCCTTCCTAGAGTTAACATGAAAAGAAGCACCACTGTCAATGACCCATCTAATCTCATTGGAAGTTAGGCTGATCTTATTTTCATCACATACCACAACAAGGCCTGAAGTGGTGGTGGCCACACAATCATTCCATCATCATTTCTTCTCTCATACTTGGCATTTTTTGTCTCATTCTCAACTTTTCACTTGTAACATTGATTTTTGATGTGACCCTTCTAGCCACAATAATAGCACTCTAGATTCTTGCCACAATATCTCACAAATTCCCACGTCACAGGGCCACTTGGAGTAAAATTGGCTAGAGAAATACGAAAAATTTTCTATGAGTCAGGCAAAGTATTTAAAAACCATAAACCCATTATATCATCGTCAAACCTAATGCCAACGTTGAATAGTTGCTGAAAGCATCCAGTCAACTTGTTTAAGTGGTTGAAAATAGAAATCCTTTCTTTGTATCTCAAGTGCATCGCTTAATTAAGTAGGAATAACTTATTATTCCCAGTTCTCGACACGTACAAGGTTTCTAATTTGATTCACAGAGTTCTAGCATGAGTTTTATTTTGAATATGATTCAAAACATTATCTTCTACCCACTATTTAATGAAATCACATACCTGTTTATGTTCAAAAGCCCACTCATCTACGGACTTATCCTCCGATTTTTTAGTAGCAAAGATGGGTAGATGTAATTTCTTCACAAAAACAAGATCTTTTATATTTCCCTTCCACTTGTGATAGTTAGTACCGTTTAAACAAATTATTTTGCTCATATTTGCCTCCATAAGTAAAGATAGAGTACTTACAACAATTTTAGGAGAGAATCTCGCATATTTAAGAACATCAATGCATCCAGAACGCTTAATTTGGCCAAGAACTAGTCTATCCCCCTCGACAATTAGTCAAAAATAGGCTTGTTTCAGTCTGATCACTGTTGCAACTCGTCATTATTGCAACTCCGTTACTGTTGCACTCGAACTATTGCAACTTTGCTACTATTGCAATGTGTACTGTTTCTACTCTGTGCTATTGCAACTCTGTTACTGTGCAAAGCGCTAATGTTTGCACTCGTACTGTTACAACTCTGCATTATTGTAACCTGTACCTGTTGATACTTGGATTGTTGTAACGCGCCTCTGGGGCACTGTAACAACTATGTACTATTGTAGTACTGTAGCTGATAGTAATGATGACGCTTTTACTGTAGTAGAATAATAACACGCTTTACTATAGCTGACTGTAGCAGAATGATGATGTTTTTACTATACTTTGATTGTAGCAAAAATAGTGTTCTTCTCTCTCTTGTTTGCCGGTGCTGCAACTCCGTTTTCTGCCTCTATTTTGCGACAAACCCTTGCTATAATACCACTTGTTGATGATTTACAGTCCTTACCCAAGATCAAGCACACACAAATACTCAAATTTTATGTAGTTCGGCCAATATGCCTATGTCCGCGGAGATGCAAAATAATTTCACTATAAAATAAAATGATAAATAGAAAGAATTAAAAGTGGTATTTACAAGAAGGTAAGACAGGGAATGGGGTGTGATTTCTTTGATCGATCTTGAACTCCTCTCTATTTATGCGATTTTCAGAGCTTAATTTTTAATAAATTATTCACAAAAGGCTCAGGCGGTACCTATCACAATTGATGTCAACAGCCAATGGTGGTGCACGCATTTGAAAACTTTTGTCGGTTCAGCAAAGTGTCACAGTGGCTGCTGAAAAAAATAGGACTAGACCAACATGATCGTTATCGGTGGGGCCTGCCAACACGGCAAATGCATGAAATGGATCATGGGTTCGGTGGGGCCCTCCTGTCATTTCTTAGAGAACGCATTTCCATTCTCGCTTACCTATATAACAACCAATGAAGATGACAAATTGCCTCACTCGAAAACGACTACCAGGGTGAAGTCGAATTCCGGTTATGTGATAGACCCCCCACCAAATACACCGTTTGGGCCATTAAACAATGACCGTCTGGCTTTTCTTTGTTGGTTCATATATGGGTGGCTGAGATCAACCCTCCTCATTTTGCCTGACTTTACTCTTTGCCTTTAAGACTTGTGCAATTGCCTTTAGAGGAACGCGGACTTTAAAGGGATTTAGATAACTAAAACTCCAGAAACTGTATGGATTCGATACTACTTCTTCTGATCATAAGAACAAGCGCAGTTGTAGAGTGGTCCAGAAAACGGGTCTGATCAACCAAATTGGTGTTCGCTATGGTAGAAGTGAGCAGGATTGAAGCATTCCTGGACGTAGTTACAGCCACTAGTTCTTCTGTCAGGGGGATAAAAAAAGGTTAATTAATTAATTGGTGACCACTCGATTAAATTTGATAGAACACCAAAATGGGAAAAAGTAAAATTTTCAGGTGCGTCGGATCTGAGGCCATGTCTTTCGATGTTGGGAATGCAATTATATACATTGTTGTCAGTGGAAGACAAGCAAGGGCCCACTAATACCATGATAGTACGTAAATTTGAGTGGCAACTGCGTAAAAGGGTCTTCCTTGACGCTAAAAGAAGACCAGCGAATGCGGGCGGCGGCAGGGACTCGACTCACACCGTACGTCTGAATGGCTGCCTGATGCGCCCCCTCTTCTTCTCCTCTTTGGATTCTTTTGCCGCCACACCATCTCTCTTTGGGAGATGGAACGGGAATTGATTTTCACGGGAAAAGAAACTCTCCGCAGAAATGCGCAAGGTTTTTGCCTTTTGCCAACATCCAATAGTATTAAAAGCCACTATTTTGTTGGGAAAAGGAATTATTTCACCTTCATTCTCAAAGACCCAAAAATTTTACGACTTGCAAGATTAAGAATTTTGAGTAGAATTTTAGGTATTTAGTATAATTCATTCGAAAGAGTAAAATAATTTTTTTGGCATAAAATTTATTTTTATATAGGTATCCATTTTCATTTATATCCTACTTACAAAATAGGCACAAATTTTTGAATAAATTAGGGGCCATCTTTTTCCTTTTTCGGAAAATGGTCAAAAACTTATTTCTACTGAAAAAGAATTTTTTTGTAAAAAGTATTTTACGCCTTTAAATTGAATTATGCCAAAGACCAAAATTTTTACGTTGTTACTATTTCAAAATAAATTATGCCAAAGACTTAACAATTTTGCACCATGTAAGGGTTTTGGATCTTTAGTGTAGAACACCTCTTAAAGAGAACTACATTTTAGTGGAAATAAATTTAGGTCCATTTCCTACCTCCCTAAAAATCTCAATTGGCTGTTCTCACGTCTTATTAGAGGCTTTGCCTCTAGTTCTTTTTGCTTTTAATTTCTTAGTTGGGTGTAATTTACATAAAAAATGTTATCCAAACTGAGCTTCTAGGACTCAGTTCACAAGGCTTCCACAAAAATTCACATTTGAATGATCTCACTCATTCATCTTCTTCACCCTCTGTACATAAGCTACGAACAAGAACAAAAACTGATGCCCATTAGTTGTCTCTAACTATTACTTTTCTGTTGAAAATTTTAATATTTATAATAAAAATACTTTTCAATTGAGAAACATAGTCGCTACCATCGTCCAAGAGATATGAATTTTTGCAGCTGGGAGTGTGAAGAAAAGGAATGAACACCAGATTATCGGCTGGTGATCCATACTGCTCATCGTGTTGGCCATATCTAAGATTGACAATGTATCAAAATCATCTGCTTTGCATAATCCTAAAAGCTACTAGTCAAGAGAGGAAATGGATCATGGGTCCAACCAAGACGTTTAAGATAATCCAATGAAGATGACTTCTAGCTACGTCTCACCTGGTTAAATGTGGTCAACGGGACCCCTTTGGATCGCCTATTATCTCACAGTCACATGTGCTTCAGTACATATTTGTTCAATTGGCACCAACTAGTTTCCAATGAAATTTTGTGTGTGTTGGGAAGGAAAGTTTGCAGCACAGGCCTCATCTAACACCTAGAATATTTGTTACAAGGTGACTAATGGAAACCATCAAAGTTAATAGTAAAAAGGGTAGCTCTGGTGCAAGAAGCTCTTGCATATGTAGGGTCTGAGGAAGGGATGGACCACAAAGTTCAATAGCACGTAACCTTATCTTACATTTTGCAAAAGGCTGTTTCCACGTATTGAACCCGTGACCTCAAGGTCACATGACGACAACTCTACTATTGCACCAAGGCTTCTCATCATCAAAGTGAATAGTGGTAAGAATAAAAAAAAAACAAATAAAATGGAGAACATGAAGATCAGTACTCGAATTAAACTTAGGTGTTTTATTTATAAGAAGAGGCGAAAATGAATGTTTCTCATAAGGTCTTAAGGTCTCCTTTTAAAGGTATGCGTAGTGAAAGTTGGGGCTTCTCCTTAGTTTTTTTTCTTTTTAACAAGCTATAAATTACAAAGCAAATTATTCACGCTCGTTTACACACATTCCTAGATTTAATTCCTTGCCAAAGGGAGAAGCACAACCCAAACCTGCAGCCCACTAGTCTAGGGAGATATAAGTCGTCTACGACCGTGTTAGACAATTTTTGGTGGGCATATTTTTTGTATGAAGTAGTACAAATATATATGTTGTAAAAGCTGAGAAAACTGCCCCAGCCTCTAAAACCATCTCTATAGCTTATGATGGTGGTTTTGTATCTCTTTCAGTGGCTGGTCCATTCTTCTGTAGCAATAATAGACAGAGATATTTATCTCTTGTATTTCACATCTATATCCCATCCATGTCTATCAACCTTTATGTACTATATATAAAGCACAAACACAAGATGATGGCTCACAATCAAGCAAAGAAGAAAAATTGTGAGAAAACTGGGCATTCTCATTTACATTCTTACGCTCGTATTAACATCCTTGATCTGCCATTTTCTTATATACTGGGCATCTCCAGACCCTTCATTCGAAAACTAAAAAATAGCAAGTAGAGTGGGTAAGAGATTTGCTTTGCTAGTTCTTTGTTTCGTACCAGCAAAAGAGGAGGGTAAATATAAAAAAGAAAAGAAAAAGAAAGGATAAAACGAAGTTCTTTGGTACATTATTCAAAGTTTTTAGCTAGAGGGGTCATTTAATTAAGTCACGTACGAGGTGCAATAATGTAAGCCATCCACTGCCTGGCCCTCTAGATCACAAGCTGTTCTTAAATGGGCAAGCTCCTTCAATTGCTACAGAGTTGTCCGACTATGGCTTATCATTTATAGCATTTCAGATCAACAATGCATACGATGATACATTCCATATTTAATGTGCAGGTGGTGGGGGGCGTTATTGAGAGAGACCCCTGATAGAGACTACAGCCATTATACATATTTGTAAGTATGTACTCATTTTAAAATAGAATTTCAGAATAGCATTCTTTCAGGCTGATCATATTGTGACAAGTTTGTAATGCAGAGAAGCCTTTAAGTAGGCGCCATTCATGCCAGGTCCCATCAACCCTATAGGTGTCATAACATGGAAGCGCTTCCCTTAAATATTTCTAGCCAATATACTAGGATCTTTCTAATGCTCCCTAGAGATCGTTTACACAAGTGTAATCCGAAGTTTGGTCATGTCATCTAAGTGATACGGTCTGCCAAATGAAAGGAGAGGATCAATGCCATGTGGTAGTTTTTATTTAGGCACCTCCTGTACCATTCCACATGCATTTCGACAATATTTGTATTCATCAAAGTTATAAAATGTGGTAGTTCGATCGAGGCATAGTGGTCCACTTAAGTTGGACTGGATGTACTCTAAACTTTTTTGTTTGTTTCTGTGTTAGAGCTTTTTCTATTTCGGGGGACCTTTATCACTTCAATCATGAAAAATTGAATAGATACACATCGCAAAATCGTCAAACTTAGCTCACTTTAAAAAATAGCAGCAGTTGAGCTAGTTTGCAACCCCCCTTTGGTTGCTCTTAACTATCTTCTCACACCTTTGGTCAGTTTCGATTTCACCAAAGTTAGGTCATTGTTAATGAATTCTAGTTAGATCTTTTAGTTTTAGTCTATTGCCAATCTTTAGTTTTGGACGAAAAAAAAACATGAGAGAGTCGTTTTTTTACCCAAGTTTGCAAGAGTTTGAGAAAATGGAGGTTGGGCCTGAAATTGACTATTCACACCTATTTTTAAATAAAAATATATTGACATTTATACTAATTTAAAGAAAAACTTATTTATACGGTGAGTACTATAGTCTATTCACTCTTATTTTCAAATAAGAAGATATTTACATCATAGGCCATAGAAGCTATTCTTACCTATTTGAATAAGAAGTTATTTATATGGCAGGTCTTAGAAGCAATCTATTTTCGCACTTGTTTTCAAACAAGAAGCTACTTTTATGATGGGCTCTAGAAGCTATCTATTTTCATGCACATTTTTAAATAAAAAGTTATTTATATGGTGAGTCCTAAGAGCTATGCATTTTCATGACATTTTTAATAAGAAAATATTTATATGTGGGCCTTAAAAGCTATTTACTTTTACACATATTTTCAAACAATAAGCTATTTTATATGGTGCGCCTCTAAAGCTATTCCTACCTATTTCAAACAAAAAGTTATTACACAATGTGCTCTATAAGCAATCCCTATTCCTCACTTATTTCTAATAAGAAGTAATTCATATGATGGGCTGCAGAAGCTATTCACTTCGGTACATGTTTTCAAATAAAAAGCTATCAACACTGCGAGCTTTTATTGCAACCCACAATCCTACACTCATTTCAAATAAGAATTTATTTGCATGGTGAAGAGTGAGCCCAAGAAGCTATTTGCACCCATTTTCAAATGAAAGCTATTTACATAGTAGACCCTAAAAGCTATCTGCACTCATTTTCAAATTAAAGCTATAAAAGGACTACAAAAGATTTCATATTATGCATGATGGGCCCACAAACAGGTTTTATTATGACCAACAACAATCACCACATAAGCTTCACATTATGCAAGGAGGACCCACTAATATGCATTCATGGCATGCATGAAGGGCCAACAAATGTTTCATGGCATGTGATATGATCATACAAATATGATATCATTAGAGGCTATTACTTTAGACCTATATAGATTTCACAAGCATTGGCCTAGATGTAGATTATTTTAATATTTTAGTATGTATATAAAATTCTAGTCAAACTCATCCTGGCTCAAGTCAAACTAACCCTAGCTCACCACAACAGATTACAAAATCTAGCAAGCTCTGGCTACCTTGCTCTGGTGAACTTAAGATTGAGAAAACTCGGGTCAGATTAAGTACCCTCAAACTTGAATAACATGGTGTCATGATGTACACCTAAACTCTTAGTAAATTAATACTTGTTGAATCTGAAGATTTTTCAGTTAAGAAGAAACTTAGGAGAAATGTTTGAGTCCTAAGCATAGCCCACAAGTAAAGGTATTGCACGTTCACTTTTACCATGTGAGCCTTACCCTAAGATTGGGTATTTAACCTCCGAAATATGTGCTTTCAACTTGTTCATTTGGACTATTCTTTAAACAATGTTATTAAGAGTACACTTTTTAGTTTCCAAACTCATCCAATTGTCACTAGTAGTCATCAACAAACAGAGAAATCAGATGAACAACCAAATATGGGGGCAACCAAAGTAAAGCGGGGCGCATCACTGCTACTTTTGTGTTGCACACGAGAATCAAGCAATGCCGATTTGCTCATGAATTATTATGACATTAGAGCTATGAGTTTTATTAGTTTATAGAGGTGCAACTTCAAATGGTACATTTCTTGTTTTACTATAAGCAAAATTTCATATATTTCTGTTCTGCCAGAAATAATTTGCATAAAACCTCTTACAAAAATTCTCATAATTTATTGTCTTATAAACATACTGAGGTTATTAAGCCATCATAAACCAAAGTAGGGAACATAAATGTTCAATTAAGCTATTGCAAGTATTAACTTATCGAGGTTTAAGTCTAATAATTTCTTTATCAGTACACCATTAAGCTTAATAAGAAATCGTCCTTCCCACTATCTTTCTTTTCATGGCATAAGTGCATGCAAGCTGGACATACACCCGAATACCAAATCTCTTGGCAAGTATAAATCTATATCCTGATCATGCTTTGGCTGATTTATTCTCATATTGTGATTCGTGCAAAAAAAGGAAACTGCTTTGTTCATTCACTCCATCTTTTTACAATTCTTAAGGAATCTTCGAGTATAAGAATTCAGTATATGATGATTGTATGCCGAAAGGTGACGAATAGAGATAACACGATTAGCATTCGTATGTCGGTGAAAGAGGAATCGGAAGGCGTAAATGGCGAGGAAGTTGACTAAGAATAATCTATTCTTTACGAATTACACAATGCACTAACGAAGGTGATCCATAATTCCTATAGGGAGAAATTAATCTGCTTGCTGTACTTAACACAGTTGGTCCAGAATGATGTTGATGCTTTTCTCATAGATTACAAGAATATCTAGTTTCAAGTCAAGATTGAGTCACCAAAAGTGCTTTGTGATAAACTACGTCACTAATCCATTAGTCTCATTGGAGCCTGTGAGAAAATGACTCATCTGCTAAGGCTAAAAGGTATAGCGGATAATGGCAAAGCTATGGCATATAGTTATCTGTTACGGTTAGAGTGGCGCATCAGAGAAGGCATTTATCGACACAAACCGATATTTCTTTTCCTTTTCTATTATCCACGATAGTGGGGGCCATCACTGGTAATCAATAAGCAGTTAAAAATGTATAATATCTGCGATGGCCTGTTTACCATCACAAATAGTTACTATATCATTGCAAAACAGGGCATCTGTTATTGCAATTGCATGTAAGTAGTTTTTTTTTTTGAGGTATCTAATAGGGCTTATAAACTGTTGCTGATAGTCACGTTGCTGTTGCAGATAAGGTTATCTCATATGGTTTATCTGCGACTCCGCCAATGCCGGTCCCAAGCCCGGATGAAAGAGGAGGAGGGTCTTGCATGAGATGCCAACTGGCAAGGGAGAAATTGAAGATGATTTTGTTATTTATTTCCTTCTTGCAAATGAATATGCATTGGTATATTAGTTTGCAAGGAAGTAATGAAAATCATCTCCAACTTCTTAAAATATGGCAACCCTTACGTCAGGTGCCAGCCAACAAGGGAGAAGCTAAAGATGATTTTGTTATTTCTTTCCTGCTTGTAAGGAAGAAATGAAAATAATCTTTAGCTTCTTAAAACTATGGCAACCCTGATATGACATGATTAAAAAACTGACATTCCCTCAAACTAGGGTGTTCCCCATAAGCAATGCACTGCATTGGATCTCGGGTGCTGTGAAAAATGGGCAAGGGTTGATAGGGTATTCTCCTAGAAGCGATGTGCTACATTGGATCCCTGGTGTAGTGATAAATGTGCAAGGGCTGCTAGAGCATCCCCTCGGAAGCGACGCACTGCATCAGAACCCATGTATAGTGAAAAGTGGACATAGGTTCATGCCATGGAGATCGAGAAGGCCACTGGTAAATAGGATATCTTCAGAACATAAGATTTGTATTACCACATGGAATATAGGAACATTCACAATTAAGAGTTTAGAGTTAGTAAACACGATGAAACGTAGGAAAGTCAAGATCGCTTGTATGCAAGAAATCAAGTGAAAATGGGCTAAAGCTAACGAAATTGATGGGTATAAATTATAGTATGTAGGAAAGGGTAATAACAAAAATGGCATAGGAATAATAGTAGACAAAGAATTAAAAGATAAAGTTGTAGATATTAAAAGAATTAGTGATAGAATTATAATAATAAAACTTGTTCTAGGAGAGTAGATCATAAATGTTATAAATGCATATGCACCACAAGTAGGGTTAGAAGATATATTCAAGAGACAGTTTTTGGAAGGTATGGAAAGAGTCATACAAGAAATTTCCAACACTTAGGGGATATTTATAGGAGCAGACTTAAATGGCCATGTAGGAAAAGAAAAGGAAAATATGATAGAATGCATGGAGGGTATGGGATAGGTAAACGAAATGAGATGGGGGAAACTATCATTTATTTTGCTTTGTCATATAACCTAGCCATTGCAAATACACTCTTTAAGAAGAGGGATGAACACTTTATAAGTGGACTTCATAAAAGCTAAATAGACTTCTTTCTATTTAGGAATACTAAACGATCAATGTGTAAAGATTGTAAGGTGATACCTGGTAAGAGTTTAACCTCACAATATAGGTTCATGATTATGGATATCCATATCAAAAGATGGAGGAAAAGAAATGAACTTAATATGCATCCAAAAACTAAGTGGTAGAACTTAAAAGGAGAGAAAATAACCTCATTCAAAAATAAGTTCATAGTAGAAGGAAAGTGGAACTATGAAACAGAAGTAGATATCATGTGGACTAGCAAAAGATGTCTTCGGAGTATCTAAAGGTAAAAGGCAATTAGTAAAGGAAACATGGTTGTGGAGTGAAATAGTGCAAAAAGTTATTAAAGAAAAAATGGATGTGTTTTAAAGCATGATACAAGACTAGAAATAATGAAAACTATGAACAATATAAGAATGTTAAAAAGGTTGCTAAGAGAATAGTAAGTGAGGCTAAACTTAAAGCATATGATGAGCTCTATAATAGACTAGGAACAAAAGAAGGTGAGAAAGATATATTTAAACTTGCAAAAGTAAGAGAATAGAAGGATAAAGACTTAGATCATGTTAGGTGCATTAGAAGCTATGATCAAAGGGTATTAGTCAAAGATGATAAGATCAAACAAAGATGAGAAACATATTTTCAAAAATTGTTAAATGACAATGGCTCTGAGAATATAGGGATTAAAAATACTATAAATTTAAATAACATTGGATATTATAGATATGAACATAGAATTAGAATACCTGAAGTGAAAGAGGCCTTGAAAAAGATAAAATCAAGAAAGGCCATGGGGCCCAATGGTATACAAATAGAGGTTTGGAAGCATATGAGAGATATTATGGTAGTTTGGCTGACTAAGTTGTTTAACAAGATTATAAAATCAAAGAAAATGCCTGATGAGTGGAGGAAAAGCTCTATTAAACCAATTTATAAGAATAAAGGAGGCATACAGAGCTACACTAATTATCGAGGGATCAAACTTATAAGCCACACTATAAAACTTTTTGAAAGAGTGATTAAGAAGAAGCTACGGCATAAGATAAGTATATCGGAGAATCAATTTGGTTTTATGCCTGAGAGGTCTACCATGGAAGCTATTTTCTTACTAAGACAATAGGTAGAGAAATATAGCGATAGCAGAAAAGACCTCCACATGGTCTTTATCGACTTAGAGAAAGCTTATAATAGAGTCCTTAGAGAGTTAATATGGAGTGTGTTGGGCGATAATAGGGTTTTGCGAGAATATATAAACATAATTAAAGATATGTATGAGGGAACAGTAACAAATGTTAAGATCACTAGTGGTGAGACTGATGATTTTTCTGTCATGGTAGGATTGCACCAAGGATCGGAATTGAGTCCATACCTTTTCACGTTGGCTATTGATGAGTTGAAAAAATATTTGCATCAAGAGATTCCTTGGTGCATGCTATTTGCAGATGATATAGTCTTAATTGATAAGGCAAGGGAGGGAGTAAATACAAAGCTAGAGTTGTAAAGAGAAGCATTAGATCAGCAGAACTAAGACAGAGTATATGGAATGCAATTTTAGCAAGGAGAGTAAGAGTGGAATACCAGTTAAGATTGATAACCAAGAAGTCCCTATAAAAGACCACTTTTGTTACTTAAGATCAATGATTTATGAGAGTGGAGAGATTGAAAAGGAGGTTACCCAGAGAATCCAAGCGGGTTGGGACAAATGGAGATGTGCATCTGGAGTTTTGTGTGATCGACAGGTGCCTGTCAAACTAAAAGGAAAGTTATATAGGATAGCCATAAAGCCGGCCATGCTCTATGAATTAGAATGTTGAGAAGTTAAGGAACATTATGCTTATAGGATGAGCATCGTAAAAATGAAGATGTTAAAATGGATGAGTGGTAAGACAAGAAAGGATAAAATTAGGAATAAAAATATTAGAGGAAATCTAGCGGTAACACCAATAGGTAACAAGATGATGGAGATTAGACTTAGATGGTTTGGATATGTCCAAAGGAGACCGAAAATGGCACCAGTTAGAAGGAGTAAGGCAATGCAAGTAGAAGGTTTTAAAATGGCAAGGGGAAGGCCCAAAAGAACGTGGATAGAAGTTGTGAGGAAAGATTTAAAAAACTTTGAGACTAAATGAAGCCATGATACTTAATAGAGAGGAATAGAGGAATAAGATTCATGTGGCTAACCCCTAATTGGGATAAGGTCTTGATGATGACGATGATGATGATATGATTTACTGTAACACCTCGGATTTTTAAGACAATTTTTTTTTTTTTTATAATAATGGCATTTTAAATAAGAGCATTTGGGATCCCATGAGAAAAGATTTATTTAACATTTTACTAAACCTATCTTAAAAACTCCGGGTGTTAATTTTCCTTTCACAAAATGGCGTACATGTAATTTAAACATAAATAAATAATCCGCGTATAAATCAACGTCAAATAAATAGGCGCCTTTATTTTAAATCAAATAAACGTCCAAAAGACAATAATAAGATGGCCCAGGGTCTATCCATCATAACATCCCATATAAATGTCCAACATATGTCCAAAGATCTAAATCACATCCCAATATAAAATATGCAGTCCACAATAAAATCCAAATGATAATCCTGTTTAATGACTCACATCACTGTCTAACACTATAGAAAAATGGTCTTGACGGCTCTCTCACGGCTTCTCAACAGCCTTGCCTTTCCTGTTATCGCGCTCGAGATCTAAGGCATTGCAAAACAAAGCAATGCCTTAGCAAGCTATCGCTTGTGTAGGTACATAGACAATTAATGTAATAAATGCAAGAAATAATGAACAATACTGATGAAAAATCTAACATTTATGAAGATAGTGATATCATAATGCCATGTTCAATAAATGCCAATTTATTCCATATGCTAAAACATGAAATTCACGGAGTTAAAACATGACATGAATCAATAAAATGGAGCATACATCCAGAATAAGGGCACCCTAAGGTAATGGGTCCCACCACATCGCACTAACATCCCTGATCAGGAGTACACATAGTCAACCTCTGAGTGTCGTCACACCCAGGCATACCATCCATAACCATGCTCATCATGCATGCACACATAACAAGAATATGGGCCATCATGCTGCAGTGGCAACCCTCCATGGGTATCAACCACCGCCGCTCTCCGTCGACACCATAACGGGAGACTTAGCGTCTGTCCCCATGGAAAGGCTCAGACCGGTAGTGTGGACTATCCATGTTACCAAACCCCTACCGAATGCCATCTATCGGCGGTGTGTCTATCATATCACAAACTCATCACATCATAATCTCGGAAGGTGGGTGGCCTACCTATCCCTCCTAGCATGACGCCCACCGGGCGAGAGCACCCGTCATCAAATATAAAACATAGAAATCATATGTATATGCTAAAACTCAAGAGCACTTATAGCTTGAAATCCCCAAGACATGCCCCTCATCCTGGGGTTAGCCTATAAAAGGACTAGCTACTAAGCCTCTATACTCATTTCCATGTAAATCCATGCATTTTCTATATATATAATAAGAAATAAATCTCTAATTAAGCATAACTAATTAACATCATGCTTGTACCATCATTTTAAATAAGTTTATTCAATAAAAGAATTCAATTTGGAATAACCATCCTGTACGCAATGTCGCATGAAATCCATGGTAAATAAAAATCGCAATTTAAAACACAATCACACATGATGCTATGTTTAAACATGGTTTAAAATCAAGGCAAAACATTAGTTGTCGTCACCTACCTCAGTGTGAGACCACTAGCTTGCTAATAACTCCCTTTAATTGGTATATTCAAGTGCACCTGTACATGTCACACCACTATTTTAAAATTTTTCTAAATAAAAAGTGGTCATTTCTAAATTTTTAAGTTAAAACTAGGTCCGCGTCGTCAATACAGTCACAACGCATCTTTCGGATCGTGATTTGGACTCCTCTAGCTCCCAAAAATCAATTTTAAGTGAAAATACTTCATAAATTAATATTTAATTAATTTATAGGGTGTTGGCGGGTGCACCGGTCTACACCAGTGGCCCTGCTTTACACCGGGTTACACCGGCGCCCAGTGTATACTGGGTTACACCGGCGGCCTCGGTTTACACCGGGTTACACCGGCACCCGGTTTACACTGGGTTACACAAGCAGCCCGGTTTACACCGGTGACGTGGAAACCGACGCCTGAGAAGACAACCGGCTTCCGGTCATCTTCGGTGACCCTACAGGTGTCCAAATCACTTGGTTTTGGAACCATTTTGTTCCAAATTTTGTCTAGTTTCCATTTCTATCATCCTTTTGCATTGATTTCTCCAAAAACCATGTTTTTTAAATGGTTTTTCCCAAGTTCCTAAAAACATCCCTAGGTACTGGTTTTTGGATTTTCTGGAGAAATCCACCGTTGGATCACTCCCAAATTTAAAGGGTTTGCTCTTGGGTCTCTTGTGCACTAGTTGGACGGTGCGATTTCCAAACGGACAACGTTTGGTCTATGAAATCAAGCTCCAACAGTAGCGTGCACAAAGCCCCCAAAAAATCCGATTTTTTTCCTAATTTTTAAATGGTTTTCTAATTAATTTTCTAATTAATAAATACAGAAAAACATGGATTTGAGGCTTACCTTGCTCCTGACTGGTGTTGCTCGTGTTGCCGGGGTTCCACTCGCCGGAAAATCCAAGTTTTGCAGGGCTATGGTTTTGCGTAAACACTCAGAGAAAACGCTCAAAGTGGAGCGTTTTGGCAACCTGGAGAGGGTAGATATAGGATTAGAGTCCTAGGGGAAGAGAACCTCTTCCATTCACACCTCTTTCCATGGCTTCTCCGGCGATTTTTCCGGATCTGGGTGCAGACGTGTGGAAGATGGGGGTGCCATTATCAATTTGGGCCCCTGTGTTATACGTTTCTGTCAAATGACAAAATTGCCCTTACAACTTCGACGGCTCATAACTCCCTCGTTTGAGCTCCATTTTTCGCGTTCTTGGTGGCGTTGGACTCGTATTGACGAGCACTTTCAAATTATTATGTTTTTAAGAAAAAATTTCATCCATAAATTTTTATTTTAATTTATTTAATAATTTCCTATTTTATCTTAAAAATTAAGAATATTACATTCTTCCCTCCTTATAAAAATTTCGTCCTCGAAATTTAGCTACATACCTCTATGTAAATAACTCTGGATGGATCTTTCGCATCTCCTCCTCGCCTCCTGTAGCCTCCTGTAGTGAATGATGCTGCCAAAGGACTTTGACCAAGGCAATGGTCTTATTCCTTAACTCCTTGACTTTTGTATCTAGGACGCGCACTGGTCTCTCCTCAAATGTCATGTCAGCCTGTAGCTCTCCTGGGATCTGCTCCAATACGTGTGAGGGATCTGGCACGTATTTCCTCAGCATAGACACGTGAAAGACGTCATGCACATTTGCTACCGTGGTGGTAAGGCTAGGCGATATGCCACAGCTCCAACTCTGCGTAAGATCTCGAAAGGTCCAATATACCTGGGACTAAGCTTCCCTTTATTTCCAAACCTCAACACCCCTTTCATAAGAGAAACTTTCAAGAATACATGCTCGCCCTCAAAGAACTCTAAGTCCTTTCGCCTCTTGTCTGCATAACTTTTCTCGTCGACCGTGAGCCGTCGCAACCTCTTCCGAATGAGTTGGACTTTCTCTGCACATTCTTTCACTAACTCAGATTTCACCACGCGTCTTTCTCCTACATCACTCCAACATAAAGGTGACCGACAAGATCTGCCATAAAGTGCCTCATATGGAGCCATGCCAATACTAGCGTGATGACTATTATTATAAGCAAATTCCACCAAAGGTAAATGATCTTCCTAGCTACCCTTCCAATCCATAACACAGGCTCGTAGCATATCCTCAATAGTCTGGATGGTCCTCTCGCTCTGTCCGTACGTACGAGGATGGAATGCTGTGCTGAATTTCAGTCTCGACCCTAATGCCTCTTGCATGCTCTTCCAGTATTTTGAGGTAAATCGCGTATCTCGATCCGATATAATTGTCAAGGGAACGCCATGTAGACTGACGATCTCCTTAACATATAATTTCGCTAAGCTATCCACGGTCTGATTTTGTCTGATAGGAAGGAAATGAGCAGACTTGGTCAACCTGTCCACAACGACCCATATCATGTCGTGGCCGCTAAGGGTCCTCGGAAAACCTAGAACGAAGTCCATGGTAATATGGTCCCACTTCCACTCTGGAAGGTCCAGTGTCTAAAGTAGTCCTAATGGACGCTGATGCTCAGCCTTGACCTGCTGACAGGTCAAACATCGTGCAACGCACTCTCCAACATCCTTTTTCATACCATTCCACCAGAAATGCCTCTTGAGATCCTGATACATCTTCGTACCCCTAGGATGAATTGTATAAGGGGATTGGTGTGCTTCTTGAAGTAACTCGCGCTTTAATTCGTCATCTGCTGGTACTACCAACCTTCCCTTAAATCTAACTCCTCCATCTGGTCCCCTCGAAAAATCTGTCTTATTTGTCAGATCCTGTGTTTCCTTGTCTTTGCCCTGTGCCTCTAAGATCCTATCAAAGAACTTAGACCGAGTCGTCAAATTGGCAATCACTACACCCGCCTTCCTACTCAGGGCATCTGCAACGACATTAGCCTTCCCAGGATGGTACTGTATGGTGAAGTCGAAGTCCTTGAGATACTCCATCCATCTGCGCCGCCTCATATTCAATTCACTATGAGTAAAGAAGTACTTGAGGCTCTTATGATCAGTGAATACCTCAAATCTCTCACCATAAAGATAATGTCTCCAGGACTTCAACGCAAATACCACGGCTGCTAATTCCAGGTCATGTGTTGGGTAATTTACCTCATGTGTCTTCAGCTGTCTAGACGCATAGGCAATTACCTTCCCATGTTGCATCAACACTGCTCCTAATCCCTTATCGGAGGCGTCGCAATAAACTACATAACCGCCTGCGCTAGATGGTAAGGTCAATACCGGAGCAGTAGTAAGTCTCCTCTTGAGCTCTTGGAAGCTCTCCTCACAAGCCTCGGTCCATACAAATTGAGTGTCTTTCCTAGTCAGGGTGGTCAATGGTAATGCGATCTTAGATAATCCCTCTATGAAGCGACGATAATACCCCGCCAAACCGAGAAAACTACGTATCTCAATCACTGTCTTGGGCCTCTCCCAGTGTAGTACTGCCTCTACCTTTGTTGAATCCACGGCCACTCCATCTTTAGATATAACGTGGCCTAAGAAATGCACCTGGTCTAGCCAAAAATCACACTTACTGAATTTGGCATACAACTGATGTCGACAAAGTGTGTCCAATACCATGTGGAGATGCTCCCTATGTGTATCATGACTAGGCGAATAAATCAAGATGCCATCCACGAATACAATCACGAACTTATCCAAATAAGCTCGAAAGACACGATTCATTAAATCCATGAACACTGCAGGTGCGTTCGTCAATCCAAACGGCATCACTAGGAACTCATAATGACCATAACGACTCCTAAAGGCAGTCTTCGAGATATCCTCTTCTCTAACCCTCAGCTGATGATACCCTGACCTCAGATCTATCTTGGAGAACACTTGTGCCGATTGGAGCTGATCAAATAAATCATCTATGCGTGGCAAAGGGTATCGGTTCTTTATAGTAACACCATTCAACAACCGATAATCAATGCATAGTCTCAGTGATCCATCCTTTTTCTTCACGAAAAGGACTGGTGCTCCCCATGGTGATCCACTCGGCACGATGAAGCCTGTATCCAGTAACTCTTGCAATTGTACCTGAAGTTCTCTCAACTCTGCTAGAGCCATCCTGTATGGTGCCTTAGAGATAGGCGATGTACCAGGCACCAAGTCAATGGTGAAGTCAATCTCCCTACTTGGTGGCAATCCTGGTAATTCCTCAGGAAATACATCAGCAAAATCACGGACAACATCAATCTCGTCAAGCTGTGGCTGCTCCTTTTCCTCAACAATCACATATGCGAGGAATGCGTTACACCCTCGTGCATAAAATCGTGCCGCCTTCATAGCAGAAATGATGCATGTACCTGTCTGATCTTTCCTACCCTGGAACACTATTTCTGGTTGCCAGGTATAAGAAAAGTGACTCGCTTCTTTCGGCAGTCTACCATAGCCCCATAGTTGGCTAACCAATCCATCCCAAGAATAACATCATAGTCTACCATGTCTAGTAAGATGAAGTTTGTGTCCATACTCACGCCTGATATCTCTACAGGTATATCTCTAATATATTCTGTAGTCTCTACTGTCTCTCCCACAGGTGTCATAATATCTAATCCAAATGCTAGTTTGTGTACACATACATCAAGGCAAGATGCAAAAATACATGATATAAAAGAATGTGTAGACCCTGTGTCAAAAAGAACTTTGGCATGTCTATCCGAGACTAGAAGAGTACCTTCTACGACCTGATGTGATGCCTGTGCTCGTCCCGATGAGATGGCAAATACTCGTCACGGCTACGTGGCGCGTTACCGCCTCTGCTCCCATCTCGGTCCGCCTCGCCCCTTAGGGCGCCCCTTAATGAAATGGCCAACGTCTCCATAGTTGAAACACTGTATGGCCGTGTGCGGTAAGGTGTATGGGACTGCCTCTCGTGGTTGGGGCTGCCTCTCGCCGCCGTGGTCGGTCGAATCTATTGCACCCTCGCCCAGGGTGCCAACCCTTGCACCTATCACATCTCTTCCTCTCAGCGTCTCTCTTAAATTTGGCCTGTGGTGGATAACCTGATGCCCCATGTGTCTGCATAGCACCAAATGGCCGCTTGCCCTTAAAGGGTTGAAACGCACTCCCTCTATTCCTGAGAGAGTTCTTCTCATGCATGGACGCCATATCAGCAGCATCTCGCACAGAAGTGGGTCGAGAAGAAATCACTCGATCTCTCAGCCAAGGAGTCAACCCATCCACAAATCTGTCAGTTGCCTCTGTGTCTGAGGCCAGTGCGTGAGGTGCAAATCTCCTCAATCGTGTAAATCGGTTCAGGTACTGCTGAACCGTCATATCTCTCTACTCCAGGGTGGCAAACTCCTTCTTCATGGACTGCAATGCATGAGGTGGAAAATACTGAGTGTCAAAAGCCTGTTTAAAGGCTGCCCATGTCATCGTCTCGGTCGGATCTGGTCGGGTGAGTGTGAAAGTCTGCCACCAGAAGCCGGCCTCACCTTTCAGCAGGTAGGAGGCTACTCTAACTTGATCATCTGGTGAGATCTTCATAGCGTCGAATGTCCTCTCCGCCTCAAATAACCATCGCTCGGCCTCCTCCGTGTGACCATCGCCATAAAAGGGTTTCACCATCTTTTGAAACCTCTCTAGTAATTTGTTCGTCTTACTAGAGTCACTCGTAGCATCGCCCTCTGTAGCTCTAGGTACTGATGTTTCTTGTACTGGTTGTGAGGACTGAACTGACGAAACCATGGGTGCCACTTTAGGTGGTGGAATAGGGCTAGGGTTAGCTGCGTCAACAGCTGTCCTAACTTGCTGCTGTATAAGTGGTACGAGTCCTGACATTAAACGATTCAATAACTCAGCATCTCGATCCCCTTGATCAGACGACTCAGCAGGTGGAGCCACGGGTGTAGCAGGGGTAGACCTTGTCCTTCTCCGAGGAGCCATCTATCAAAATTTTTACATGTCACTAAGTGTAAGTTCCTCTCTCATAGTTTCTCTCTCTACAACTATTATGGACTGTTATTCACATATAAATGGACATTCACGAGGATTATGATGGACTAGACTAGGCTCTGATACCAACTTTGTAACACCCCGGATTTTTAAGACAATTTTTTTTTTTATAATAATGGCATTTTAAATAAGAGCATTTGGGATCCCATGAGAAAAGATTTATTTAACATTTTACTAAACCTATCTTAAAAACTCCGGGTGTTAATTTTCCTTTCACAAAATGGCGTACATGTAATTTAAACATAAATAAATAATCCGCGTATAAATCAACGTCAAATAAATAGGCGCCTTTATTTTAAATCAAATAAACGTCCAAAAGACAATAATAAGATGGCCCAGGGTCTATCCATCATAACATCCCATATAAATGTCCAACATATGTCCAAAGATCTAAATCACATCCCAATATAAAATATGCAGTCCACAATAAAATCCAAATGATAATCCTGTTTAATGACTCACATCACTGTCTAACACTATAGAAAAATGGTCTTCAGCAGCTCTCACGGCTTCTCAACAGCCTTGCCTTTCCTGTTATCGCGCTCGAGATCTAAGGCATTGCAAAACAAAGCAATGCCTTAGCAAGCTATCGCTTGTGTAGGTACATAGACAATTAATGTAATAAATGCAAGAAATAATGAACAATACTGATGAAAAATCTAACATTTATGAAGATAGTGATATCATAATGCCATGTTCAATAAATGCCAATTTATTCCATATGCTAAAACATGAAATTCACGGAGTTAAAACATGACATGAATCAATAAAATGGAGCATACATCCAGAATAAGGGCACCCTAAGGTAATGGGTCCCACCACATCGCACTAACATCCCTGATCAGGAGTACACATAGTCAACCTCTGAGTGTCGTCACACCTGTGCATACCATCCATAACCATGCTCATCATGCATGCACACATAACAAGAATATGGGCCATCATGCTGCAGTGGCAACCCTCCATGGGTATCAACCACCGCCGCTCTCCGTCGACACCATAACGGGAGACTTAGCGTCTGTCCCCATGGAAAGGCTCAGACCGGTAGTGTGGACTATCCATGTTACCAAACCCCTACCGAATGCCATCTATGGGCAGGTGTCTATCATATCACAAACTCATCACATCATAATCTCGGAAGGTGGGTGGCGGCCACTATCCCTCCTAGCATGACGCCTTAGGGCGAGAGCACCCGTCATCAAATATAAAACACGAAAATCATATGTATATGCTAAAACTCAAGAGCACTTATAGCTTGAAATCCCCAAGACATGCCCCTCATATTGGGGTTGCTTTATAAAAGGACTAAATTTACTAAGCCTCTATACTCATTTCCATGTAAATCCATGCATTTTCTATATATATAATAAGAAATAAATCTCTAATTAAGCATAACTAATTAACATCATGCTTGTACCATCATTTTAAATAAGTTTATTCAATAAAAGAATTCAATTTGGAATAACCATCCTGTACGCAATGTCGCATGAAATCCATGGTAAATAAAAATCGCAATTTAAAACACAATCACACATGATGCTATGTTTAAACATGGTTTAAAATCAAGGCAAAATATTAGTTGTCGTCACCTACCTCAGTGTGAGACCACTAGCTTGCTAATAACTCCCTTTAATTGGTATATTCAAGTGCACCTGTACATGTCACACCACTATTTTAAAATTTTTCTAAATAAAAAGTGGTCATTTCTAAATTTTTAAGTTAAAACTAGGTCCGCGTTGTCAATACAGTCACAACGCATCTTTCGGATCGTGATTTGGACTCCTCTAGCTCCCAAAAATCAATTTTAAGTGAAAATACTTCATAAATTAATATTTAATTAATTTATAGGGTGTTTGGCGGGTGCACTGGTTTACACCAGCGGCCTTGCTTTACACCGGGTTACACCGGCGACCAGTGTACACTGGGTTACACTGGCGGCCCGATTTACACCGGGTTACACCGGCACCCAGTGTACACTGGGTTACACGGGCAGCCCGGTTTACACCGGTTTACACCGGCGATGCGAAACCCCGAGAAGACGACCGGCTTCCGGTCATCACCGGTGACCCTACAGGTGTCCAAATCACTTGGTTTTTGAACCATTTTGTTCCAAATTTTGTCTAGTTTCCATTTCTATCATCCTTTTGCATTGATTTCTCCAAAAACCATGTTTTTTAAACGGTTTTTCCCAAGTTCCTAAAAACATCCCTAGGTACTAGTTTTTGGATTTTCTAGAGAAATCCACCGTTGGATCACTCCCAAATTTAAAGGGTTTGCTCTTGGGTCTCTTATGCACTAGTTGGACGGTGCGATTTCCAAACGGACAACGTTTGGTCTATGAAATCAAGCTCCAACAGTAGCGTGCACAAAGCCCCCAAAAAATCCGATTTTTTTCCTAATTTTTAAATGGTTTTCTAATTAATTTTCTAATTAATAAATACAGAAAAACATGGATTTGAGGCTTACCTTGCTCCTGACTGGTGTTGCTCGTGTTGCCGGGGTTCCACTCGCCGGAAAATCCAAGTTTTGCAGGGCTAGGGTTTTGCGTAAACACTCAGAGAAAACGCTCAAAGTGGAGCGTTTTGGCAACCTGGGGAGGGTAGATATAGGATTAGAGTCCTAGGGGAAGAGAACCTCTTCCATTCACGCCTCTTTCCATGGCTTCTCCGGCGATTTTGCCGGATCTGGGTGTAGACGTGTGGAAGATGGGGGTGCCATTATCAATTTGGGCCCCTGTGTTATACGTTTCTGTCAAATGACAAAATTGCCCTTACAACTTCGACGGCTCATAACTCCCTCGTTTGAGCTCCGTTTTTCGCGTTCTTGGTGGCGTTGGACTCGTATTGACGAGCACTTTCAAATTATTATGTTTTTAAGAAAAAATTTCATCCATAAATTTTTATTTTAATTTATTTAATAATTTCCTATTTTATCTTAAAAATTAAGGATATTACATTTACAAATATGCTTACCCCAATGGTGATGTTAGCGACCGTCTCGCAGCAGTCATGTCATTCCGAGAGAGACAAACTTTTAATGACCTCAGGGATGACTGAAATGATAAGAAGATAACAATTCCAAATTACTACATGATAGCAATCTTTAAACACATGGTAACGGTTCTATTTCTTGTGAATCCTGCTTCTAACTGATTCAAATGAGAAGCACCTTTCCCTTTCACGTTATCTAAACTCAACACAGGCCATTGCTTCTTATTCTCAAAGGCTATCATCAAAAGTCTCATCTTCCTTGACCGAGCCTTCTCTTGTACATCATGGCATGAAGACCTTTCTAGCATCGGACTTTGAAAGGAAACAGAAGGAAAAAGAAAGATATAATGTTTAGTCAGACTGATAATGAGATCAAAGAGATCGAGGGAGCAAATGAGATCAAACGGGACCACATAAAATAAATGAAATGGAAAACATATGTGGTAAATGATAGATATTATTTTCATTTGTGGAATATGTTTGCTTGCTCTTCAATTGCTAAGAGAGAGTTGGTTTATTTGGGTGGAAGATTTGTTAACAAGCGGCAACATGTGGTGGGCTACTCGTCAAAGATGGAAGCTTTTGGCAGAGCAATTATCATAATCACTGCATCGGGACAGAATAGTTAAGCCAAGGGGTCAAATGCGTGAGCAACGATCGCACCATTTGCACCAATAACGACAGCCTGTGTAGAGAAGCATTAGTGAGAGAGAGACATTCAGCAGTCTTTAATTCTTTTACAGTAGAACGCCAGACAATGGCGAGAGAGTGATGTCTCTACCGACCACTAGGGAGTTGGGATTACGTGACAGTGGCAAATGCTGACTGAAGCTTCAAAGTACGTTCAACTCAAGTTTATGTATCAAACGAGGACTTTTCTTTTCCGTTTTTCTGGGCACTAGTGGCAATTATATGCAGCCAGCAATTCAAAACAAACAATTATATGCAACCGTAAGGATCGGGACATATCAAGGATTATTGTACCTTTTCACCTAATTGTTGGTGGAATGGTCCTAAACCTCGATTGCCCATGTTTGGTGATCCATACAATTCATCTGTTATAGTAAATGTTAGATAGGCCGTTCCCAGAAATCTCCTAGTATAGACAACCATTAAAGGTCCAAAAGGTCAAGATTTTACCCATCATGAGGTAGTGTCTGTCCCACCTATCACAATGTCCTCCTACTTTATCAAGGCAAATGGCTTTGAGAAAGCAAGCGGCAAATTTGTGAAATTGAGATCAGATTTTCGGTGCTTCTGCTAGTTAATGAGTTGGACCCAACCCCAATGATGGCAGAGAAAGAATGGTGGAGAAGCAAACTAGGAAAAGAGAGAGAGGTGAAAAAGAATACGATCAGGTTCAAGAGGCTAATGACGATTATTTGACTAAGATGACAATATTGGTTAAGCTTAGTGAAGGCTATGGAATCAGAGGCTAGGATTTATTATTATTTTTCAAAATGGTGAGTTGTATTGATGTCGTTTCAATACAGAGAGACGTGATCAAGGTGATCAAACATGTCAAAATATAGCTAGAAACCAAAATTACATCCGGCATGAGTGTAGACAGAAGTGTTGTGCTCAGATCTGTCATAGTTTGGCAGAACTAATAACCAAGATTGCTGATCTGAAAAGATAAACACACACACACACACACACACACACATAATAGAGAGACACAAGAAGTTACGTGGTTCAGTCAAACTTGGCTTATGTTCATGGGAGAATTACAATGGAAGAGGAGGCTTTTGCTTCTCTACATATAATCTCTCACTCAAATCCTAACATTACACACACACACACATAGGATTCTCATTCACATGGGTATGGACCACATGCGGGTCCACCCCAACAAGAAGAATACATTTTCTGCAATATATAAACACTAAAAAACCACTACGCAGCAGTAAGACAATCGTTTTGTTGAAATATAACTCAAACTTAATTAAGTAATACATGCATTATATTTGAAAATAAACATGTGATCCAAGTGTTTCCTACTGCTGTGTAACCATTGATTGGTTTTGTGTAATTAGACAGCTACTAGGTAGTTTTTCTCTAACACACAAAATACATTCAAAATAAACCTCTATATAAAGAGATGTGTTGTAGTCATTTTTAATCATCAAAATACAAGTGAAGTTTCCACTCCATTTGGGTTTCCAGCCCCTATTCTTGTGATTTTTATATAATAACTTTGTGTTTCTTTTATTACCTTGTCAAATTTCACACTTATTGTGGAACCAGAGCCTAGCTCAACTAGTGCATCGCAAATGTTCGTAGAAAAGACAAAGTGAAAGAAATGACAATTGTCAATTCAAGTAATGGTATATTTCTCAACAAGTAGTTCCTATTTTCAAAATAAAAAATTATAAATTTTACAGTCTTAAAATCATGATTTATTTATTGCTCATGACTTATAGAAACCTGTTGAAAATGATTATGAAGCATATGATACTTAAAATGTAGAGTGACTGCGACATAAAAGGAAGAGATGAAAGAAAATAAAAGGATGTAAAGACCCTCCTTTTTATCCTGCAAGAGTTAGAAGAGTCCATATACCAAGAATAATGGAATTGACAACCTCAAAAGATGCTTGAGAGTTGCTTCCAGATGAATTTCAAGGATCAAGTAAGGTAATTTACCTTGAAATAATTGCAAACTCTGAAACCTTGTCTATGAAAAATTCAGACTCTATTCAAGATTTCTATGAATCAATTTAGGTCTTTTGGAGATAATTTATTGGATCAAAAAGTTGTTGAAAAAGTACTAAGAAGTCTTAGTTCTAAACTAAGGATTTAACCACTCTATTTGTGAATTATCTAATAGGTTCTCTATAAGTACATGAGGATGAATAGAAGTGCCAGGAAACTCTAGTGAACAAACCTTTTTGATCAAAACTTGATTCAAGGATAGGATCCATTGAAGTGATGAGAGCAAAGTCAAGTGGAAGAAACAGCAACAACAAGGGACTTGGAAAGCAAGTTTCCAAGGAGAAGGAAGCAAATGGTACAATGAAAAGCAACAGAATGGTGAAAGAGGTAATCGTGAATGTTGTTATTCCAAAAGGATATGTCATATTGAAAAGCATTGCTAGTATAAAAATAAAATTCTAAGATACCTCATTTTTTAATTTAAAAATTATGGACATGTTGAAAAAGATTATTGGTGCAAAGGAAAAAATTAGGCTAATTATTATGAAGAAGAAAATTTATCTCTCTTGAGTAAAGATGTTTGATTTATAGTGGTTGTAGAAATCATATGGCTGGTAACAAAACTTTGTCAAAATTGATGAACATGTAAGATCACATTCTACAGAAAAGCTATTGTCTTCATTCTCTTACAGAGAGCACAAAGAATAGACGAGCAGAAAACAACTGCTGAAAACTGCAAACTAGTTCTCCCTCGCTATAATTCCCTCCAAATCAATTGAGAGGGTAATTTTACCAAGATGTCCTTTATTATATGCATTAAACATTCCCTATGAAATAGGATTAGAGACCTTTATACAAGGGCTTTTCTGTAACAAAATTTCACCACAGCTTACCAAGTGAAACGTACTTTTTGGGTGGTATGTAACTACCGACAAGTATTCTAGTATTTGGGCCTATTTCGTACTACCTTTTCAACCAATACAATATATCATAAATTGGAATAATTTGCGAGTGTGGTATAGTATTGACAACATTAAATGCATAATACCATTCTGAGGAAAAGTTACTGTTTTTCATCACAAGGCCACCGAGTACTTTTCTCATAACCATATTTTGCATCACTACTTCTCCTCCATATGTTATTTTTATCTTGTCCATGTCTCCAAGCCCATTTTCATAATGATGGCTTTGAACATTTTTTATTTCTCTATCCTTGCAATCATCCTTGAGAAAAGCTCTCTAAAGTAAGTAAACAGCAGTCGAGCTGTAGGATCTCCTTTTATAAGGCCCCTTTCAATTTGAAAATATCCTTTTGATGATCGTTGATCAAGGGATCCATGACTGCTTGACAAAAGCTTCAATCCAACTCCTAAACTTGGATCCAAATCCCATTTTGTCCAAAATATCCAATGAGCACGTCCCAATCCACTTGATCATGTATAGGCCTTTTCAAGGTCTAATTCGATCGATGGCTGCGATCCTTTTTTTTTTCTTCGGATATGTCGCCCATAGGGTTTCGATCAGTTTTTCACCGGCCGGCTGAAACCCTTCTCCTCTTCCTCCGTGCCGGCTACAATAACAAAGGGGTTCCGGTCGGTTTTTCACTGGCTGGCCGGAAACCTAGAACCCCTTCCTCCTCTCCTTGGTTTGTCATTTTTCCAACGAAGAGTCTCATCATGAAATTTTTTTTGAGAAATCAATCGATCTCTGATCGAACGATCCAGATCGTTCGATTTAGTTGTTCTCTAATTAGACGACTGGGATCGTTCTCTGGTTAGACGATCTGGGTCGTTCCCTTGTCGTACGATCTGGACCCTCATATCTAAGGTTTTTGTATGATCTAGGGATCTAAACACGATATGGGCCAACTTTCTTGGGTCCAAAAGTAGTCTGGGCCACACTTATCTGGGCCGCACTTGTCTAGGTCTAGACTTGAGCTAGGCTACACCGGGCCTGGGTCTAGAGGTGGACTGGGCCACACTTGGCCTGAATCTCGACTGAACTTGGGTTGCACCTACCCCGAATCAAAATACGATCTGTGTTCTACTCCTTCTCCAGCACTCCTCCTATGTTCACAACTCTGTACCGTCACTTCTTGGTGTGAACCAAGGCTCTAATATCACTTGTTAGTCGTAGCTATTAGGATCAAACACGCAATCACACACAGAAACACAAGATTTACGTGGTTCGGCTATGTATAGTCTCACAAGAAGAGGAGGGGGAATAGTTTCACTATCTAAGAGAGATGTACAGCCCAATTGCTCGATACCTTTTGGCTCTGCGTCTAGTCCTATAAAACTTTCTTGGTAGATTTTTAGTATATTTCTAATTTAGTTTTTTTTTTTTCACCTTCTCTGACTAAGACTCGTTGGGATTACAAATAACTAATTTTTCATATTTTGCAGGACTCTTTCAGCGTGATAATAGAAATGGAGGTAATTAATTTTGACTTTGTTTCCTCTTTTGCCTGGAGGTGCTAGGTATTCTTGTCTTTTTCTTTCGTTTTTTTAATTTGAAACTGATTTCTCTCGCTTACCTCTTTTGCCTTTCGGATCCATTGGCTTTGATAAGCCCGGCCTGTCACCTTCGTCTCCTTTCTCCTCCAATGAACTTGACACAGAGCCTGACACCAGAGAACCTAGTAGTTTTAGGCCCTCAACATACCCTGCCCATTTGGAATCGGCAGTGAACCAAACTTCTTCATGTTGCAATTTGATCTCCGCTCTCAGCATGGCCGGTGGTTTCCTAGAGATTTTCGCGACCATTCTAACATATCCTGTATTTTCTTTAATTGCAACTGAATCGTCGAATCCTATTGGAGTTGCCCAAAACCTGCTCCAATTTGTTTGAAAATGGAGGAATCCCATCCATCCAAAGGCATTCCCTTTACTGTGATCCAGAACAGACTTCAAGCCCAAATGTTTTCTTTAACCCATCTCTCAGGCAGATGAAATGGTCCTACCCGTGCAATCAGTCTAGCTGCAATCTCTTCAGATGGAAGGACCATTATGATATCGGTGTTTCCCTCGTCTAGCCACGGTATCTCCTTCCAAGTTTCCAAAACCTTTCACCCAATTCACCAATCCTTCAAGACTAATCTTTTCATCTCTAACAATACCAATCAGCGATCTGTTCAGGATCTCTGTCTGATAATCTCCTCAGAGACTGAAATTTTAAATGCTAGAAGGAACATCTTTCCAACCAAGTTGATCTTAGATCCTGCAAGAGCTTCTTTGTATGTCATTTCTTGTTTCCATACGTCCTATTTTTATCTGCTTCATTTTGAGAAGATTTCGACGATTCAGAAATCCCCTGCTTCTTCATTTCCTTCCTAATTTTCTGTCTTTCCTCCTTTTGACTCTTCTCTTCCCAATTACAGTGGCCGGACAAATTTGCTCCTCGCCTTCAACGGGCATTTTAGCTTATGATCTTAATTCATGAGATCAAATACAGACACCAGCAATATGATCAGATTCTAGCTTGACATGGCCCGCCAATTTATGTGTAAACTGAACCATTAGTAAGTATGACAAAAGTATAACAAGCTAAAATCGCTGGTTTACCTGTGGTGTCAAGCCTACAAATGTCTAGTGCAGTTGGTCACAGACAACTCAGACATCTTTCTTAGAATATACTTGTTGCCAGTAGATTTAGTTAAGTGTTTAAATGTACCAATGTGTGAGTGATTGATTTACTTTGTTCTTTGCTTGTTGAGAAAGAAATTTTTTTTTTTATCAATGTAAAATAAATGACAACCACATGCACAAGTGAACAAATCGTGGGGCACATGTTGGTCCCGAATTGTGATTACTAGGAAACATGGTGACCGCCACCATTGCTTTGGCTGTTCTTTAATTTAGCCACTTCCTAGCTAAGTTAAGGAACAACCAAACATGGCAGTGGGTTGTTGCTCTTGAGTAACAACCGCATTTTGAGGCCCACATTTGCACGTGCACAGACGAAGTCTGCTAATCTAACTAGTGATCACAAGTCCATGTTTCTGATTTACGTTGATCAGATCACCGAGAGAGTTTTGGGACAATTTATCAGCAACTGTGTGATTTGCCTCATGGTATACAAGTTCATCAGTCTCGATCACATCATATATTTACCCATTTGGACTCCAAACCAGACCGTCACACTAGATTCGGACTTGGGTTTCTAATCAGAGAACGAAGAGGAAAAGCAGGCAGATAACCATCAACAACGGCTTGAGCTTAGTCGTGCTAACCGTTATTGATTGAAAAAGCCGCTGTTTGGATACTCCGCATCAAGAGAAATGGCAGCATTCAGCGTGGAAATGGGTGGAGGGCCAGCAAAAGGGCAACTCCCATCATCCTGTAAGTCAAAATGGCCAATTATAGGGTCCCATAATGCTCTGTTGGCAATAACATTGCCTCAAGGAACAGTTGGACAACATCATCCATCAATGGTTCCCTTATATCATTCTGCAACTGGCAGCCGAAAACAGGCACAGCCTTTTTAAGGCCAAACAGAGAACAGTGTGCCGTTTTATCTGCGCTGTGCAGGTGGCAATAACAGGAGATAAGGAAACAGCTACCAACGAGTCCAAGGAAGATGTTCTTCCGAAGCATGTGTAGTGGAAATTATAAGCAAGGAAGGTATTGTGGGTCCCAAGATGGGATCAGGGCATCGCTCGACATGATGTGAGGTCGTGGATCACAAGGTCATCATCAGTTGGGTGCCCCGGAGCTACAAATCTATTATCTATTTTTTTTTTGGGTTTGAACTTTTCAATAGTTTTTTTTTTTTAATTCTCAAAAGGAAAAAAAGAAGTCTTTGGCTTTCTTTCTCTTTGAGGAACAAGGTAAATTAGCAATACAAGAGTTTGGCAAACCTGCGAGCAATCTAAACTGCTCATTATGTGTCCCGATGAATGGGCCATTATCTGGATAGATTTGTTGACATCTAGTGATCTTTCCATTCAGATCTATGCACTCTTCCTTTATTTGATAAACAAGTCCATTCGGGCATATTAAATCCTAAGAAGATAATGAGAATTGAGGCCCCACCTCTCCTCCCTCGGAGAGATGATAGTAAGCCGAACAAAGGCATTCCCTAAACTCCTTTACTGGATGGTCAGATTGTCTTTGTCAATCTTATTTGTCATGTTACCGGCCCTTCAATTAGGAGCCGCCAAACAAACAATATGGATCTGCAATCTGTATGCAGTATGAGCAAATGCCTTTGGGCGTGGTAGCATAAGAAAGGCCTCTCCTGTGGTATAGTTACGAAGTTCGAATTGGGAAAAATCAGTAAAGGGCTGGAGGAAACCAACAGAAGCACTGGCAAATTTTTAAAAACTTACAAAAAGAAAATAATATCAACCCATTTGACAACTTCTTGTGTATAAAATTTTATTGTAGAAAATAAAACATCATTAGCCTACATAAGATTTGTACTATTATCCCAAAACTGAAAGTAAAAAAGAAAAAGTTGGTGTTTATTTTAAAAAAAGTTTTAAACAGAGAAGTATGAAAATAACTCCAAAAAGACCAAGTCTCTTCAAAATTTGATACTGTACAGGAAAATGGAATCGATTTTTTTTTCTTTCTTTTTAAAGAAAAAACGGAGTTTCGTAGCTATGCCTAGTAGGTGCTCCAGGTGTGCCTAGTGGAGCAGAAATCTTTATGCGCTGAGAAACTTCAGTAGTGCTTTGTAGGATGAAGCTTGGCTCAGAAGTGTTTGAAAATCAGGAAACTTTGCTTGCATTACAAATGAAGTCAGGAAGGCAAATGTCATCTGTGGAACTGACTCAGGAACTAACGTTCACGTCAAACTTCTAAATTCTCACCACATTAATTCCAATCCTCGGACGGGACTCCGCACCCCACATTCACTCTGAAAACACCATACGACTGCTGATCCCCTCCTCATCTGCAAATACAAAGCCCCAGAACAGACAACGAAGCCGTTTCTCTAGCATTCGGAACCCCGGGGACGAATCCATCCACTTTGTATTTCTGTAAGAAGAAAACCCAAAAGAGAAGAAATGGAGTAAAGAGAGAAGCCTCTCATATTGGAATCGATGAAATCGTTGTAAGTCTGCAAGTGTTTGCCGCCGGTGATTAATGCTTGACAAACATGCCGAAGAAATCCGAATTTGCACAAAAACTGTTGGATGATCTACGACTGCGGAAGCAACGACTGGCGACAGGCCAAAAACGTTCAGGTAAGCTCCGCAACATTGTTTCCAGCCCGTTAAGTAGGAAGGTCTTTACTTACCACTCGTAACTTAAGTAGTTACTCCAATGAGTGCTTAGAAGACATGTAGAAGTCAAATTATCTAAGCTTCATGCTCAAATTAGTTTACATATCTAATGCCTCACTTATGATAGGAAAAAGGTGGCAATGAATCTCTGAACAGAGAGCTTAAAATTTTGGTCATTTCCCATTTTCGCATGAATTTGTTTTCTGAAAGCATTTTGGCATGAAAATTTTACTAGGGCAAAGAAATTATTAGGAAATTATTCCATCCCTCACATAAAAAATGTCAAAATTGGGAAACTAGGAAAAGCAATTAGCTTCCTTTAAATCATCTGCTTATCAAAGCACGGTATAATTGGTGGGTTAGGAGATTATTAGCAACAGATTACATTGCTGTAATTTCATACACCAAGTAGTTAGCAAATGAGATATTGGTGGACGATATCATTAATAGATAATTAAACGTGCTAATAATAGTGAAAGTAACACGTAGCTGAAACATAATAATCACAGAAGCTAAGCAGGACGATTGAGAAGCTTATACAGCAATTATAATCACATAGACGATATCGTCATACTTGCAATCATGGAAAAATGGGACGGGTGACAACCGGATTTAAAAATAAATAAATAAAATGAAAAATCTGGATCAAAGTAGCTATTGGGACATGTTGAGAAACTATGTTTCAGTCATGGGTAATATGTTATGGATTTCGAAGGGCCTTAGGCTATCCTTAGTCCAGTTTCCGTCCTACAGGAGTCTCTGCTAATCCTGCCTAGTTGTCGTTAATTATCCACAGATACACCTGCGCAGCCTCAACAGCGATCCAGAGACAGAAATACAAACAAAATTGTAAGGTCCCCCGTATCTTTATAGTCAGATTTTCATATAACTACAGCATGAATCCAACTACAACATTGGTCTTCGTCGCAGAGTGGTACCGATAACAGGCCTCATCATGAGCGTCATAAATCATTTTCTAACCACGTCAGTTCCAAAGAAATGGTTCCAATTCAACAAGCTCAAAGGTCAGGCTACATCAATGATTTGCATATGGCACTGGCTTTCGCACTTGAGAACAGTGGGGGACTTGGAAAAATTCAATTTACCAGAAGAAGCCATTTAGGAAGGCAATCGATTGAGATTGGACTCGTGGGAGGCAGAAATGTTTCAGATAGGCATCGATCTACAATGGTTCAGTTTCCTGCTCTTTCTCAACCGCAAATCAAGGAGATATCTAAAGGAGCACATAAATTGAATCAGATACTAAATTCCTTTTCTAAAGGGGCCAACTTTGATGGATACTCAATAGACATCGGAAAAGAACTGCTCAAAGGGGCCAGAGATTTAGAAGAGTCTCTGAAAATGCTTGTAAACCTGCAAGATGCTTCAGAATACATGGTAAGCTCAAGGAAAAAGAACATCCAACTGCTTGAGGATGAAGATGACGATGAAGCCAAGGTTGAAGTGAAAGATCGAATGATTCTGCACAGACCAAGGTCTTCTTTTGATGGGTCCTCGAGGAAGTCTTTTGACACCACCAAAACGAGCCCCTTCAACCAGAAGCTGCTAGCCCTAACCGCCGACAACCATCAGCTTAGTTCCATTGCTCATACACAGGCAATCTCAGGGTCTGCTGGACACAAACGATCCTCTAGTTCTAATCTGGACTCTGTGGTCAATGCTGCATTTTTAGGCATTACAAACAGGGATTTCAACTTCCGGAAGCTACTAGGCTCCGAAGACCCAATGAAAACGACAATGCCGGCAAATGTTGAAAAGATCAAGCAGAAAAGTTCTCAGGGTTCTGAACAGGAAAATGGGAGAATTCCAAATGTTATTGCAAAACTGATGGGTCTTGACGAGCTCCCACCAAAAACAGATCCAAAGAACAATGCAGCACAAAAAACTAATGGTTCCAAGCAAAGAGATAGAAAAGAAGACAGCTTGAGGCAAAATGCACAGAACAGTATGAAGGAAGTAGTTTCAATGAAAACAAACTTAGAGAAGCCTCTCTTGCAAATAGATAAGCAGGTGAAGGAGCTACAAGAAAGCAAAATCACTGCAACCAGAGATTCCACTCACAAGGCAGTATCTAGGAGTGAACTGCAAACCCAGGAAAATGTGCATCCTTTAGTGAGGGATTCACCAAAGCTCAATTTTGAAGTCATTTCGCAGATGAACATGAACCGTGTGAATCAAGTCAGAGAAACTCGAATAGCCAAGCAGGATGCAGAAGAAAGAGCAGAAAATACAAGTCCCAATGAAAAGAAAAGCACCAGCAAGGGGGAACAGATGCTAAGCAAGACCCAAAAGCCAGTCGTTGAAATTCATATACAAAGGAAGACATTGCACAGCCATGAAAACCCTGAAGCTGCAGAAGATGAAGAATCAGGAACAAATAAAAGTCTACCCCAAAAAAAACAGAAATTTGCAGAGAGCAGAGACCCCATGCCACGCAAGCAGCGAGATTCTGTACAAAACAATGAATATAAGCTGCAGCCTTCTATGTTTAGAAAATCAGAATCCCACTGTGCAATGCAAGAGGCAGATCAGAACTCAAACATGAAATTACAAAGAGGAGATGAAAGGAAAAGTGAAGTTATGCTGAAGAATACAATGAAACAAAGCCATCGAATGAATTCAGAAAAGACGAAACAGACAACCACTGCCAGCAAGAGAAGCTTGACAGAAACTGTAGTCAAAATACGACCCAAAGGACATCGAAGCTCTGGTCATCTTGAATCCATAGAGAAATCAGTAAACGGAAGCATGGAGGAACAAAGACCATTCAGTCCAAAACGAAATATGGAAATGTGTGCATCTTCCGCTCCAATTGAGATTATGAATCCTCTAAGCACTTCATCTGCACAGAATAAGGAAGACAATAAACTAGAAAAGACAGGAAAGATAGAGGAAGCACGAAATAAAAAAGTTGGTTCTCCCAGTGACATGCCCCAGCGACTAAAACAGAAGTCTTCAGTTCTTCATGAGCTTAAACAGAGAAGGCTTGAGAGAATTAGTAAGAACAAAGAACCAACAATGAGCATCCAATCCCAAGATTTGGCACAAAATTCATCGCACAAAGTGGCTGGTTCATCCCCTTCACATGATCCTATAAAAGAAGATTGCAGAAGGCCAAAAGAAACACACCAAGACCAGGTAAAAGCAGCAAATATCACTGTAAGTCTTCCTTCCCTCAATTGAGGTTCATGAATAAATAACGTTACTTGACAAAAGCATTCAATTCCATTCATTTTTCGTTTTAAGCGGAAAGTGAATGCTGTTAATTATTTATGAATATAGCTTCCACATAGCTTCCACAAATTCTGGAATACAGGATGAAGTAAAAATAAAACAATTAAAGGAATAATATTTTGAAGGTAAGTGATTTAGAAGCATGAACACCGAGTCATATCGTCCAACTGGGTACGTCGCTATGTACTAGCGTTCTTATCTACTAAAGTGTTACCTGATGTAACTAGTACTTCTCTTTCTGTAGGCTTCCATTTCTTCCATGCAGAACCATGACATAACCAGCAAAGAATCGACCCGGCAACTCCTGGACATTCCACTTTACAAAGATCAACCAGGAAAGACATACGACTCCAGTGCAATTCAACCTAAAGGTAAATAAAACTTTGCATTTGAAATACCTCAGCTGGGTTGCAGATTTACATCCAGCTGAAAAGATATTTGTCCAGAGTCAAATATCACGAGGACAACAACAGATCCTAAGATTCAATGTAACGGCAAGATTTATAGTGTTCCTTAAATGTAGTTTTGAGACTTCTCACGTAAAGCCAAAATGAATCCCATCATCAACTCGCTCAATGCTAAACTCAAGTTTTCCCTGCAACTCGGTTTTCAGACAAGTCTAGACACTTGGAAGAAATAGTTAAAGAACTCCGAAGACTGAGTCACACCTCGGAAAACTTGGTTAAAAGTTTAAAATTCAAAGGACTTGAAGGAAGACTCGCTTAAAATTATCTGAGTTGAGTATTAAGCTGGTATCTTTCATTGTAATGTTGAAGAAATATAGATAGATATTAGAAACTAAATGGGAATCATATTATTTTGACAGGACTGAATGAGTGCAGCCTCTTCACCAATTCTGCATCTTTGCAACAGTATCATCAAGATATATCCAGACCTGAGAGGCAAGATTTACTTATAGAGGAAGAAAACAATCTCAGGCAGATCCTGATAAATAGTGAATACTTCCTTAATGCAGCAGAGGCACTTTTCAATCTTCAGATTCCTGTCGGCATTCGAAATGCCAGTGTCCATAGATGCCAAGACAAGAACAGCAAGCCAGTTTTAGATTGTGCATATGAAATAATGAACAGAAAAGGCAGAAGAGAAGAGTTGGCCTTCCACCCTTCCATGAAATTGCCTATTGTGTCTGTGAAGGTAAAATGCTTGGATGATTTGGTCAAGGAATTGCATGAAGACTTCAATCATTTAAAATCTAGTGGCAATGCTAAAGAGGAATATGACGCTGCCGACAACCTGCATAAAATCCTCAAGAGAGAGATCCAGAACAAGAACCCAGATATCAATTGTATGTGGGATTTTGGTTGGAATTGCACAATATTTGCGTATGTTGAGAAGAATGAAGTTGTAAGGGACTTGGAGAAGCATTTGCTGAATAGGCTTATTGACGAGATAACAGGAGATCTTTTACAAGTAAGCACCAGCAGAGGAAGTATAAGAAAGCTGTAACCTCATGCGTGTGCAAGTGCACTGGTGAATAAAGTACAACAACGCTAGAAGCTTCCGCAGGAGCTTTTTTTTTTTTTTTTTCCACCAGATAGCTATAAAGGGTTTCCATACTTGAGTAATGCGGAAATGGTGAGGCTAAAGCGACCTCTGTCTTGTATCAGGCACCAGTCAAGTAAATTTTATCATCTATAATTGCAATCTCATAGTATTGAACACTGTGCAGGAGTTATAAAGATTTTGACATACATCATCTCATGTAAAAAATCGAATCAGTTGTTTTTCAGCCTGTATCAGTGGACTTCCACCGAGGCCACATTTGTATTTGAGTCCATCAAGTTAGGTTGTTTCTACAATTTCAGAATACAAAGCAAAAGAATCGATGGTGCACTTTCACAAGAGAATACAACCACCTTGATAAGTACTCATGCATTATTTCATATGAGGAACATTCCACTTATACATATCAGCTTGTCCACCCATTTGCAGTTAAAGCCCTTGGCAAAATGCTGAACTCATCTTCAATTTATTAGAACTTTCTTCTGATCAGTTTATCCTCCTAGACTCTTACCCATGCTAAATCAGCAATTTAGTAAACACGCGCTTTTGGTGGGAATGATTCAACTTCATCATCCAATGTATTCATGTGGACAGGCCTGTATGCAAGCCGAACCTTCTCATTTTCCCAGTACCTGTGGAATAGAGCAAATACTAATTATGTTCAAAGACAGACCAAAAGAAATACAAGACTTCAAATATGAGCAGTCAATATAAGTCTCCACCTGATTAAAGAACAAACTTCCATGCCAAATAATGAAGAAATCAAGACCAGCTACTTTAAACTTGTGGCTACCAAGAGTTCCCAGGGGAGGAAATAAACCATTGCAGACTAGATGCCCAAGACTCTAAACAACACTTCACCTAGACATCAAAAATCTGGAAAAAGAAATAAAATGAAAAGAACTCAAAAAGCATATTCACTTAAGACTTAAGAGAATCTAGGGATCAAAGAGGAATCCTCTTCAGTAAACAACCCAACCCTCGTTACTCCTGACCTAGGTTCATCTTCCTAAATAATGCAACTGCAAACTGCTCAGAGAAAAAGAAAGAGAGAGAGAGAGAGGGAGAGAGTGTAACTAACCCTAGTGTGTGTTTCATCCAGTTCTCATCATCTCTTTTCTGCAAACAGAAAATTTGACAATTTCAAATTTAGGAACTGCAATAAATATAGAGAGAAAAAAATGGTATAGCCAATTCATCTGACCGTAAAATCTTCACGAGCATGTGCTCCTCTGCTCTCCTTCCTAGCCTCAGCAGAGTGCATAGTTATACAGGCATTTATCAAAAGGTTTTCAAGTTCAATGGTCTCTATCAAGTCAGAGTTCCTGGTACCACATGTTAAAATTTAAAATTCCTGAACACCGGCAATTTGTATTATCAATCACCACATAAAAAATAAAAAAAAATTTACCATATGAGACTGCGGTCACGCAGCTGAACGTCATGGAAGCTCTCCCATGCTTTGTCAATTAACTGACAGCCTGTAAGACAAATAAGTTATATAAGCAAACAGTGTTAGCTACACACAAGGACAATGGAATAACCTTCTCAGTACAAGAACACTGCTTCCACCAAATAACAGATTTATTTAATAAAGAAAAGTGTCTGAAAGCCATCATCCTTCCCCACATCCAATATGGTAATAGCATATGAGTTGGCCAAGACCTGTCCTGTAAAGATTCTTTGTACTTTAGCAACAACCTGACTATAATGTTTCTAACTCCTGCTACAGTAAAGTCATTAGGTTTTCAAAGGAAATCTGACAAGCTTGGTGAGTAAAAGGAAGAAAAAGAAGAATAGATCAAATTCATGGAAACGTAGAGGTTCTTTCTTGTACATGTTTCCTTCTTTACTTTGCATACTATGAATGCAACTAAATGATTGGAGATGCTATTTTTCCATCATTACCTTCTTCCAGTGTCTCCTGAGTCCGGAACACAGCAGCATTATTTTGCATCACCCGTTGCATATTGAGACGAATTTTTGAAGTTGGCAATGAACCATTTGAGTTTCTTAATTTATCTAACCATGCAATGGTCTTCTCCCCGGCATCACTTTCCAGAGGCTTTTGTTTTGCTCCTGCAGGATCATAAGCAGAGGAATGCTAGCTAATTTAAGATACACACTTGACACTAAAGGCAGACAATGAAAGAAAAGGAGATTGGAACCTGCCTGGATTGTTAATCTCTGCAACCCTGTTGGCACAAGCTCGGCCAAAAACAACTATGTCAAGAAGAGAATTTGCACCAAGCCGGTTAGCTCCATGAACAGAAGCACAAGCTGCTTCCCCAGCAGCCATTAATCCAGGAACAACTGCATCTGGATCATCACCTTGGATATGAACTACCTGAGACATGAATGAAAATGAAAATGAAAATGGAAATACAGAATAAAACATAACTGGTAGAATTGCCAGCAGCTGCTTCTATCAGGAAGAAGCCCTTGGGTTTTTACCTCTCCATAGTAGTTGGTCGGAATACCGCCCATATTATAGTGCACTGTAGGCAAAACAGGGATGGGCTCTTTCGTGACATCTACACCAGCAAAGATGGCAGCAGTTTCAGAGATGCCGGGAAGTCTCTCCTTGAGTACCTCAGGTGGCAAGTGATTCAGGTGTAGATATATGTGGTCCTTCAGAGGTCCTGTTGCAATTGAGATAACAAACTTGATGACGAAGAAGAAGAAGAATAGAATTGTGCTTCATTGAGAAAAAAAATTAGATGGGTACAATTCAGACTTTGAAAATATAAAAAAGGTGAATAGGCTGACTGGAGTTAATCATGCAAAGCTAGTCAACCCTTGGATTTCCAATATTTATCTTACATATCTACAAATGATCCCTTTATAGAGAAAGTTGTGCCCCAGGATGACAATAAAACCTGATGCCTGCTGGCAACATACCTACTCCACGACCTTCACGAATTTCCATAGTCATTGATCTTGACACAACATCTCTTGATGCCAGATCTTTGGCAGTTGGCGCATACCGTTCCATAAAACGTTCACCTTCACTGTTCCTAAGAATACCACCTTCACCTCGAGAGCCTACCAAATGCATGAAAAAGGATATAATATCAAATCATGCCATTGCCTTTCAAATAGAACGAAATATATATATATATATATATATATATATATATATATATATATCATGGAACGTAAACAAGCTGATCATCACATCCCAAATTTAGTAGAGACGACAGTAAACCTTCAGTAATGAGGCACCCAGCACCATATATACCAGTAGGATGGAACTGCACAAACTCTAGATCCTGCACAAAGAGGGGTAAAAAAAAGTGCAGTTGGAATTAGTATGATTTGATGAAAAAGCATCTTCTAGCTGCACACCACCAAAGAACAAACCTGAAGAGGTATCCCTGCACGTGCAGCCAATGCATTTCCATCTCCAGTGCATGTATGCGCTGAGGTTGCAGAGAAATAAGCTCTACCATAACCCTGACATACAAGTCAAGTTGCAGGTCATGTCAAGAAGTTCAGAGTGTTCCTCACTCACCAAAAAACTCCTACTAAAATCTTCAATCTGAAAAACACATACTCCTGTGGCCAAAATTGTAGAAGCAGCACGGAACCGATGAAGTGTCCCATCCTCCATATTAAGTGCAATCACCCCTTGGCAAGCACCTGAAGCACAAATGACAAGTATGCAATAGAATAAAAGATAAACAATGTCCTCTTTTGCAGTGAAGTAAAATAAACAAACTAATTTCAACAGAATAAACGATCCATTTCCATGACTACTTTCACTAAACACAAAAACATGGAGGGGAGTTTACACTTAATCACACTGCTTACTAATAAGTAAAGAAACTAATCACCTTCCAATTCCTAATATGTTGAAATGTCTGACAACACAAGTTTGTTACACCAGCAGTGTGATGAGAGATTACCCAAAATGTTGATGACCCTGGAGAAACAAACTGACCTATAGGACTAGCAATAGGACATGAACATGGAATTACTTCTCATGATATATACGATTTATATGTTTCTATACAAACATTTTAAAGATATATTAGTCTTTTCTTATTTTTAGCCACATTCTAATGTTTTCCTACATTGATGACTAACTTTTGTATAACTGTCCATTTGAAAGACATTAGTGCATTTGGCATCTTGTGTTTACACATGAGATGCACCATAGGTTTCAGTACAGTCACACCTCGCAAACTAAGATGGCTTAGATCCAAGAGTAAAGTGGCAAGGTAGTTGCCTAATGATTTCCTCACACGGAGTGCGCCAAAAGAATGCTGAATACATGCTCTGAATTAGAAACACCAATCTAGATAAAATGAGGCAAGAAGGGCCTCTCCTGTGGTACCTAGTAGAATACACTAATTGTAAGTGCTGTCTTTCAATAATAGGTCAATACTACTTTTAGGATTACTTGTTTTTGGTTTCAATTGGTTTTCAATTTCTAAATTTGTTTGGCAGTCCATAGGTCTAAGGAAGGGTTATTATTCTTAATTTTTTCTAAACAGGTTTCCTAAAGGTGTATAACAATTGAGATTAAAAGAAGATGGATAGCAAGGATTTTGTGAGATGTTCTAGAGAAGTATAGGTTATGAAAGACTCCCAGAATTCTGTTTTAACACTTGAGAAGTACTGAATTTGCATGGAGTGGATAATCAATGCTTCAGGAGTAATAACCTTGTCTTTAAACTCTAAAAGTCAATCTTCATCTCTACCTCTCTCAGTGCTTCTCTTCCATGCGATTGTTTCTTCGTTTTTCTTGGGTCATTGCATCTAGCACTCAGTTTGAGAGATCATTCTGACCTGTGAGCATCACATGGTGTTAGAGCCAGTTAGTCCCACAACCCAGTTTAGGAGTTCTACTGCCAGTGAGGAGAGTTGGTGCTCATTCAGTCTGGATCAAGCTGGCTGAGCTAGCAGATGTAGATATCAATCAGATGCTAGATCACTCAAGCAAATCAGACTGCATAGAGAGAAATGGTAATGGAGCAACAAAAATAGTAGGGAGATCACTGCCCCTTGAATTGTTGTGTTATCCAGTATAAACTGCAACAAGAGAGCCTTTTGTGATGAAGAACACAGGTCATATGGAGTTCATGATGATGTTGTGATGGACTCCAAGATTGAGATGTTGGCTAGGCAGATATCGAGATTGATACAAAGGATGTAGGAGATCAACTCAACAATGAACCACTAGAAAATCTCTCATGGCTAAAAATTTCGTAAAATAGATGTTTAATTCATGATAAATAGAGAAAAAAATTGGCCCCATCATTAGATGATATAGATACTAGAGAACATATAACAGTTACTTGGCAACTTACCACTACTATCCATGATAAGATCCAAGGCGAAGTACTCCACAAAAAACTGTGTATTATGTTTCATTGCCTGACCATAAAGTGAGTGCAGCAATGCATGACCAGTTCGATCAGCAGCACAAGCACAACGATAGGCCTGACCACCTATCAGAACACACAATAAGGGAAGAGTTAAGAAAACTTTTCAGATAGTTTCTACAATTGACAATATTGTTACAGATCGCAATGCATAAACCTTTTCCAAAGTCCAAGCTTTGACCACCAAATGCACGTTGATATATTTTCCCTTCTTCTGTCCTAGAAAATGGTAGCCCATAGTTTTCAAGTTCTATGACAGCTTTTGGAGCCTCTCTGCACATATATTGAATAGCATCCTGATCACCTGAAAAAACAAACAACAAGCACAACTTGATCCCGTGAAAAAACAAATAACAAGTGCAACTTAAAAACACTAATAAGATAAATTTAGTTACAAACTACTCATATATTTTCTACCAAGAAAAGATGTCAAATTATCAGAAATCCAATGCTTTATCAACTTATTAGGATATGAAAATTCTCCATTTAGGATTGATGCCATATATTATTAATCAAAATTTGAATATGAAATATGAATCAATAATGAACTTTAAATACAGTAAACATATGTATAACCCAATGACACACCATGGAACTATCAGACACCTGCAAACCATATCAGGCAAAGAGTGGAAAGAATATATTCAAAGATCACCAGCACATTGTCTCATTTTAACTCAAATACCAGAAAGAAGGTTTATCAACAGCCACCATAAGAAAACAACATAAACAGTAAAGATAAGTAACTAACCTAGCCAATCACTTCCTTTGACTGTGTCATACATATGCCATCTCCAGTCATCTTCAGTCATATTCCCTAAGGCTGCATTTATACCGCCCTGCACGGCATCCACCAGCCCAAATTAGCAACTTATCCAACAAAAATAATACAAAATAGAACTAGAAAAGTTCTGCTAAAGGGGAAATGCATACAAATAAACTAATCAATTATCTTCAGGCAAACTTAACAAAAAAGCCTAGCTTTATATTATCAAGAGGAAAGAAAAAAAGGAAAGCTAGCTTCAAATTCCAAGAAGAAAGAGCAACAGAATGAAATAGTTTTCTTAGTCAAAATTTCCCATGGTTGCACTTATTATGGGATCTAATAAAGCCATCTACTTTTGCAGGAGTAATTTGAGTATCCATTCCCCATTGCAGAAGCCAAATATTAACAATTCAAGCATCTAACACCTTGATTGGGCAGTTACACGAGATACTTTTACTACCCACTATTATCCATAATAACACTAACCCAATCCCAAGAAGAGACAAGAAAGATGAAGTTGCATGTTCATTAGCAAGTGCAACAAAAACACACACAGCACAACTGATTGTGTCATCAAGTCGTGCATTGACTTCCAAGAGTCTCCAAAATTACTGGAGACTCACCAGTGATGTTCTCTTTACATGACATCCTTGTCGATTGCGTTCCTTTATCTTACTGGTACTGAAATCCCAGGTTCGAGAAATTCATTGTCTCACCATATGGAAAATCCAGTTCATCCATGAATCATGACAAATTTCCACAGAAAATGCCTGCAACTATGCACAATCATCATCACATTTACCCAACACAGGTGAAGATATGACAGATTGGTGGACAAGCTATCAGTCATGCACTTAGTAGTGAGAAATGTAATCCTTCCTAACAGGCAGAACTTGCTATTTATTGGTCTGTGTAGTCTTTTCTTAGATCAATGAAAAAATCTATAGTTCAGGAATGTAGAAGTGAGAACCATGCCAAAAACCTTTGCTAACAATATAGGCACTAAAAAGCAAAGGAAAACAGAGGGAAACTGCTAGTTGAGTAAATGAAGCAAGAGGAAAAGCTCAACATGGGCAATATCACTGTTTCAAATTCATTCAGAGGTCCCAGTCATTAGTCTGAAGAATTTAAATTTCAACAACAACAACAACAACAATAAATGCTATTTCCCACCCAAGAAACTCACACTACAAGCTCTAAACAAAAAGGTTTCCAAGAAAGACTAGCACAGAAACTTGAAAATTTCACCAACACCCCTTAAAGTTCCACGCACCTGTGCTGCGACTGTATGAGAACGAGTAGGAAAGAGCTTCGTAATACAAGCAGTATTAAACCCATGCTCGGAAAGTCCAATAGCTGCTCTGAGGCCTGCCCCACCTGCTCCTACAACAAGGGCATCATACGTGTGATCAACCACGGTATATGACGCCCTTCCTGTGGCCTGCAACAATCATCTCTCATCAAACTCAATCCAAAGGGGCAGAAAAATGTGTACCCCATACTCCTCGACAAACATCAAACAAGTATCACAAAACAGCAAACATGAACAATTTAAAATGAAGATCTCTCTCAAATTATAACTGCCAATCAGTATACTGAAGTAAAACCCTAGTTTCTAGCACGAAGTGCTTATTATAATAACATCAAAACCACAATAAAACGAACACAAAGACGTCTAATCAAGTACAAAAGAACAAAATCAAATGCAAACAAAAGATCAGGTCGGATTTAATGAGCATAGACAAGTAAAACAAAAGGAAACCAGGAAGAAACCAGCTCAACGTGAATGCCCAACTGAACTCCAGAAGATAAACCCCAATCCGAACACTGAAAAACACTGACCGGATCGAGAACTTACGGAAAAGATGAACTTGTACGAATTACAACGGGAAATGAACTGAAATATGATCCAAAAATCAGCAACTAAAGGCTCGCAATCCGAGATCAAGATGAACATACTCCTAGGGTTTCACAGAAAATAGAGGATGAAAGGAAAGAAAATTCCTACTGTGGATAGAAATCTGGAAAGAAGAGGTTCGCCGAGGATCGATCTCTGCTTCTTCGTAGCAGAAGAGGAAAGATCAAAGCCACGAGAAATGCAGCGCCGCCACATCCTTTGGAAGCTTCAAATGTTCCAATCTCTCTCTCCCTTGCTCTCTCTCGTTCTGGCTTTTTGTTGATCCAAACGGAGAAATGAGAAGAAAAGGTAAAAGCAGGACTCCCGGCATGCCCATGTATCCGATACGACGATACTCAGAGGTAATTAAATACCATTGCATCTCAGATAATTTACGGAAATACCTGGTTGGGGTGTTAAAAGAGAGGGATTGATGCTAGCAGAGTGGTGTCGTCTAGAGCTTCAATTTGGTGGGCTTAAATGTGAGATAAAATGGCAAGAAAATCACAGTCGTTGAAGTTATCCGATGGATAATTGAATGCTATAGCATATATTCCATTGGTTGTAGATGACTCGACATCTCTTCTAGAATGTGCTTGGTTGCAAATTCAAGTGGCCACTTTCTTCTCTTGTGGGAATTAAATTTTGGAGTACACGAGAGTGAGAGTGAGAGTGAATAAGTGATTTGCTTTGTATTCTTTACTTAAAATAAAAAAATAAAAAAACCGTATACATTCAAGTTTTATGATCATTTTCACTTCATTAAGTCATTTGCAAATTGAGGTAGATTTAAATTAAGTTGAGATCAGGATCACTTCTTCATGGTTGCTTAAAAAGCATTATAATTTGTCGCATCATGAGTCTCTATGATATGGGGGTTTCTATAATATCATATGCTACTTTTGTTGATTGGATCTCTCCATAAATGAAAAATGGGTCCTTTGGATCAGGAGCATCCACTAGTGAAGGTAACGGGGCAAAAATCAAGAAGAAAGACAAAGGAAAGATCAATGTTTACATTAAGTCAATTGATTCGTTAAGTCGACTATCCTGTTTGGCCCCAACGTTAGCCACGCCCATATGATAATTCGAACCACTTATTTTTATTTTTTTTAAATATTATTGATATTAATTTAGAGTATAAAGAAACACGCATTACCAACAAGTTGCATTGGTTAAAATTTTGGAAAAATGCCTTAAAAAAAAAAGATCGGACCCCTTGAAAGACCCTTCTTTTTTTTTCTCTTTAAAAAACAGAATATACCATTTTAGGCGTCCAATATTATGATGATATAGTCTTGATGGTCCAATACTAGGAAAAAGAGGAAGAATTGCGAATTGATTTATAATAGTAACGGTGGTTGCAACTGGAGCGGGACGAAAAGGTTCTATCTCTCACTTTTATTTCTTGAAAAAAGGAGAATAAATATGAGACTGCATTCGGGATCCATGTCATGGACACCCATTAAGCAGCAAAAGCAAACTTTGAATGGATATGGTTGTTTGATTTGCGAGATGCCTGCCTGATCTACGGTGGAAAACTAGGATTACCGGGCTAGCGGCCCCCATAGGGAGATGCGTTGTCATGAGAGGCTAATTTGGTAGTTTGTTCCCAACCAAGGGGCATTTCCCTTAGTTGACCACACCTGGGTTTTGCTTTCCATGTTGGAATGAGACTCTTTTGGTTGCAAGCGGCGAGGAAGATGGCCACGCATGCAACATTCGCCTCGGCTTAAAGAAGGGTGCGCGGCCATTTTTCAGCCAAAAACAGCGTTTGACTCGGTGTTGTACCAACAACATATGCACCTCTGGGTGAAGTTCAAACCTTTTGGGCTTACTTGTTGGGAATTAATCTGCAAGAGAAGTTGACCTGTGAGAGTGATTTCACATGTCTCATGGAGTAGGCCGCAGGGAAATAGCTTTCCTTCTTATGGGTTAATCATTCAGCTCATAGGTGGGGGCTTAGAAGGGTAGTTGGAAGGTTTTCCTGTCCAAGCCCCGGTGACAAACAAGTGTACCTCCATTACAGTGCATTGAACGGCTGAAGCAAGGCCTGGTTCGTGCAGGGAGTGGAACCATTTATAATGGTCCCTGCGATTACATCTTTTGGTCTTTATGAGCCATCGATTATCTAAAGGCAGGGCTTATCAATTGAGAGGAGGCGAACTAGAACGAGCAGTATTGAACTTCTTGCCAAACTTAGAAGAGGAGGAATGCTTTTGTGAGTGAAAATTTACCAAATCCACCATCTATTGATCTAAGCAGGTCAATGGGCAGCCCTTGTTTAGATCTTCAAATGATCAAAAAATCATGGTAATTTGACATTTTTAACTCCTCATAATATGTAGTTTTGGTTGTTTAACATCGGTGAATAAAGATAATACATTGGCTACTGCTCACCATCAACCACGAGAAAATTAGAGATCCAACGCGTAAGTGGATAGTTTGGATCAAATAAATTCTAGCATCCTAGAAATTGTGGAATTTAGACCGCCATTAAAGTTCCTAAACAGTATATTTCTTGTAATCAAAAGTACACGTCTTCAGATACTATAATCATTCAATCTGCATGGCTTTTGTAACTACCAAACATTTGCAACCACATCAAGTAGATGAACACATAAATGGTCCATTCATACAATAAGAATCGTGCTCTGTAACCAATTGCCTCATACGGTGTTTCAGTTCATCATTCATATTCGGATCACTAATTCATGCATATTTTGTTGAGAATCACAACAAAATTCATAGACATTCCTTTGGCATAATTTGCAAAGATTAATCTTATCTTGAAGTTCTAACAAAGTTCGACAAAGGACATTACAGTCCTCCCTTTCAAACATAAAAAGAAGAACTGGGAAATCTTATGTTCTTAATAGTGAAATTGAGATTTTGGAGGATACCGAAAGTAAAGCAATGCTCCAAAGTAGTTTTGAAGCGTTCAATAAAGCCCAGGGCTCATGGGCCAAATGTCATTTTGATATTAAAGCCCACAATTTTAAGCACAAGTTTACAATGGCAGCAACTTCTTCAAAATGAACAACTGTAGTTGATTTTAGTTTGAGTGCAATGCTCTCTCCCATGATAGAAAAGATTTTTCTTTCTTCATTAGGCATACAGTGAGCAACTCTCTTAATTTGCCATGCTTGTGAAAACTTTGTCATTCTTTTGTGTTCCAAGTATATTTTAGTCTACACGACACACTTTTCCAGCCATTACTGTTGTTGGGCTTTCATTGAAACCATTCTTCTTTGAATCTGTTCTTCTACGAACATATTAAAACTTTTAGAATGTGCATCTTCTTTTGGAATATATTATCAGGCAAACTACAAATATGCTCCACTCTTTTGATGTTCCTACATATCTTACAACCGCATGCTAATGCATGAACATGCACCAAATTAAATTCAGACGATCGAACAATTCATGTTCATGAATGAGGTGAATGCTACTGTCATCCTCATTTTGCACCTTGCTGGAGCATTTCCTGTGACCTTTTTTTTTTTTCTTTTCCCTTTCATAACACGGTATTATGATTACTCCTTGCGGATATGTTTGCAATCATCTGCCAATCACGCATGTAAGATAAGGAAGGGGAAACTCAAACTCGGATCCATGAAGAGTATTTACTATTCATTTGATATACGTGTTGTATTAGCCCATTAGATGAATGGTTAATATTGTGTGCTGTTGTCCATGATTATATTGGAGTTGCTTTGTAACTCTTTTAACTATCTATTTTACTCACTCCAGTAGTAGTTCTGGGGATCATCCAATGGATTTTGGGACAGAACTAGGATTTGGCCGAGCAAATGAACAGTTTGGATAGGTGAATACATAGGCCGCATTACTTTGAGCTGCACATATAAATCAATGGATTTTAACCACAGACAGTTCCCTTCTCATTTTCTCAATGGGTGATCGGATCCAGGTCACTGTGGAGTTTGAATGGATCATCTTAATCTCTTTTTCCAGAAAGAGAGTACATGAGATTTAAGTGTTTTCCTTTTAATTAAGGTACTTTTATGGGCTCATACCAGTTTTCACCATCTCTAGTACAAAATAATTTACTATAGGTATAACAAGATCAAACCAATCAAACTCCACAGTCACAACACTACTCAGGTGTCCTTGTACAATGGAATATATATAAAAGACAATGTCAAATAGATCATATATCCATTGCCCAGAAATAAAGATCGACTTCCTTGATTGATCTGGAAGTATTAGGGTTGCTGTATTTATGATGAAGTGAACTTATCAATTGAATCTCTTGATCATGCGTATCTCAGACATATCTTAACACGGGCTCTGAAGTTGAAGGTGAATCACGAGTGTGAACCTTCAACTTGTCACGGGTTAACTGAAAACAAGCTGCAGCTAAGAGTTTTGTCACGAGATCCGCTAGTTGATCGCTAGTTGAGATAAATATGGCACAGAATCTGGTCAAGAACAAAGTGAAAGTCGACCACAATGTATGTTTGTTCATACATGAAGCAGTGGAGTAGCAGACACGTAACTAGCACCAAGATTGTTACACTATATGGTTCGAGCGCATGAACTGTGGATACCTAGTTCATAGTGGGCTATCTTCTAGCTGACCAATAGCATTAACCCCCGTCTGGAGCTACGATCATCTACACATCCAGCCCAATTTGCATCACTAAACCTGTGAAGATGATAAGACAAGGATCTAAAGATCAATAAATAATATTTATTTTTCAACAAAAGCCTTGCAAGTATGCAAGACCTATTCTACGGGTATTAAGAAGGGTTGTCGAACCACGAGGACCGAATAGACTTTCTACCAAATTATAGAGGAGTTTTTATTTTAAAAATAAAAACTAAAATGAAACTAAAAAAGATAATGCTAATATAAAAACTAAGATAATGGTGAGTAGTTTAGGAATTAAGAATCCACCAATCGAATTATTTTAGTATGTTTCTCATTAACTGAAATTCTATATGAACTAAAATCGTTCATGGCTGCAAGTTAGAATGTATATAAAGAAAGAACAAATATTGACATTGGCCTGTTTAAATAGGCACAAGTTATCTACAAACTACATGCATGACTCTTTTAATCCAACTATAACCCATCCAAGAAAGCATTCTTTAATACATAAAAACTATTCCATGAATATCTCATTTAAGCTACAAGTTTTAGAATCAAAACCAGATAGAAACATTACAAATGTTCTTAAGAGAACCTCTTGTCATGAAATGGTTCATATACCAAAATTTGTACTTAAAATTCTATAAAATTGAATTATAAAAAATTAACACTCATCTTTTGTCCTCTTTCAATGTAATATCCCAAAAATTTTCTATCATTTTTACGATCAATGAAAATTCAAAGTTTATTCATAATTCAAATTTTGAGAATTTAGAAACCAAATAATTTGACAATTGGACCTCTACTAATAGATAAGGCTTGGAGAGAGCTATCCAACAATAGTAAGATAACTAAAATCCAATGATGGAGATCTATTTTATGAGGATTGATAGCTACACCCCTTTCTAAATTTAGGTCTAAAATTGTTTGAATGGTGATCTACTAACTACCATGGTTAGATAGGCAAGTTAACTTACAAATTCATTGAATCATGTACAAGGACATTTTTAGCTAGGTTGGGACATTTAGGAGATTTGAAAAATAACAAGAATTAATAAGTGTCTTTAGAGTATAAGATATGATAGAATCTGAGACTCTTGACTTAGAAACTAAGAACTTGAGATAATATGTAATGAAGTAAAATAGAAAGAAAACCCAAATCAAATGGGAAACAAACCAAGACACCTCATACAAGTGTGACGTCTTGGGATGGGAGAGAGAGAGAGAGGAGATGTCCCCATGGTTACTTGAAAAAGGTCATTTGAGATGTTGAAACGTATAGAAAGGAATAAGGAAAAATCTAGCAAGAAAAAGGCAGCAAATCCGGTGACAAGGTAGGGGAATCTGGGCAGCAAAGTTTTTCTCAAATTATCTAAGGTTTTTGAAGATCAAGTAGTGATATTTTCTCTAGACTTGAATGATTAAATGTTTTGGGCATTCCATGATGTAGGCTACACTTTTCTAGCATGTTTTCCTTAGATAGTTGATGTAGGTCCAAACATGTTTTTATACGCCCTATAATAGATAATTTTATATTGAAATTTTAAGGCACATTTTGCATGAATGAAGTTGTGCGCATCATCTAATAATGCTATTCCATGTGTTGGATGATTTGATCGCAAAAATGTGATCTTGCACTTACATAAGTTCGCAATTATTAGATAAGGAAAGATGATGTTTTGTAGTATAAAGCATTCACATGATATATGAGAAATTCTCAACATTTGTTAGATTGATTTACTTAGCATATGCAACTTACATGAAAGGGGTCATGCGCATGATGTATATTAATACTCCTTAACATATTAGGTGAATGGATTTAATATCGAAATTTGCATAAACAAAGAATGTGCATGACTTGGGAATATTACTTATCAAGTTAATAGGTTTTGTTTCTAACTTTATCCCGTTGTGAGAATGCACAATTACTGAATAACAGAAAATGACACCTTAGATAATATACATCTATGGTTAGATTGATTTTGCATGAAAAATCATGCGCATGTTTAATTTGATTCGGATTGTCGTGGCTTATTTTCACGATTTGAAACCATGCTTATATTCCTTCTTAATTGAAATTCCATGATTGATTTCACCCAAAAGAAGCTATGCACATCTCCTCACATCCATGAGATTTTATTGTGTTGGAAAATATGTTTTCAAAGCATGTGTATGTTGGTTGCTTTTGTTTTTGAGTTTGTGGTCTAAGTTTACTTACTAGGGATGGTGTATACTCAACCTACAATAAATTGCAAACCATAGCAAAAATCTTAAGAGCGAGTAGAGGACATTATCTATATCTTAGAAGAAGTGAGGAGCTACCTTGTTTAGAAATTTGCTTCTATTTTCAATTGACTACCCATGTAATAATCCACAAGGTGCCAAACTTTATTTTAATGGATTATTACACTAGCATTGTGGTTTTATGACTGATTCATCTAGGACAACTATAGTATTTGAGTGAGAGATAGAACTTAAAATGGCTTAGACATGGGACTGCTTTAGAAAAAGGCAAGAATTTTGAAAAGAAAAAGCACTTAGGGTTTTTAGAAAATGACTTTTTAAAATTTTCTTGATGCTTTCTATTTCTAAATGTGATTTAAAAATTTGGGTTGCCACGTCCAATTCTTAAAATGCAAGATTAAATGTGCATGATGGACAATCCACAAGCAATGGTTGAAGACTCTCCATCTGTCTTCTTCATCTCCTCTTATTTTTTAGGATGTTTTCTATATATTTTTTAGTCCAAGGAGCAGCAAGCATCAACCTCTTGAATGTGGGATGTTTTTGGATTTATATAGAAAGATTAGCTTCCTTAATTAAACTTGGTTGAAAGCAAAGAAGCTCTCTCTTTTTTTCTTCTTTAATTACATACCCAGTAAGTATTACTTTCTGTCGTCTTTTCTCTTCATCTCTTTTCTTTCTTTTTTCTTCTAAAAATGTCTCAAAAATATTTATCAGTCAGCCATGAGAAAATGTGTGTTTGAGATAGAAGTAACCCTTTGACAGCCTACTATAAGACGGAAGTGAATGCATAATTTGACACACCTTATCTCCCGCATAGGCTAGCTCGGGTCTAGTCAGCGTGATAAATCGAAGAGGCCCTCCTGTGCTCTATCTCGCATAGGGTCTCGCATAGGTTTTAAAGGGCAGCCCCAGTGCACAAAGCTCCCGCCTATGCGGGGTCCGGGGAAGGGGCGGGCCACAATGGCCTAAAGTAGACAGCCTTACCTTGCATTTTTGCAAGAGGCTGATTCCACGTCTTGAACCCGTGACCTCAAGGTCACATGACGACAACTTTTACCGTTGCGCCAAGGCTCCCCTTCAGGGTCTCGCATAGGTACACCCTTGAAATAAGACAGCTTCATAGACGCTGCCATAAGTCTGTACGGGGTTGGCTTCATGCATTTTTGTCCGCTGGAGTAGTTTGACATTATACTTCTTCTGAGATAAAATAAGACCATATTTGGGAGGCACGGCTTCAATTCCAAGAAAATGATGTAATTTTAATATCTTTGACGGGCTACGCCTTTTTGTAAAAGGCTAATGTTCTAATGAATAGTTTTTTATCAATTTTTTGTGACGACAATAATATTAACATGCACCAAAAAGTATGATGCGGCTAAAGTAAGCTTGTAAATGAAGAGAGATGAATCAGTCATGGAGCCTTCAATGCCACGTTTCTAGAGAAGGGAGCTGAGCTTCGGAAACCATGCTCACGGTGCCAGTTTCAGCCCATATGAAGTTTGCATGCAAACGTAGGATAAAGCTCACGAGTAAAGCCCTACGGCCGACACCTAAGCTGGTTCCGTCAGATCGCCATGTAGAAAGGCGTCGGGAACAGCAAACTGCTGAATCATCCGATGATTTGAAACAGCAGTGAAAACCACAGTACACATGGTCGTTTGCTTGACAACCGGACTGAATGTATCATTATCAATAGAACCATCAAATCTTCTGTTGATATTAAACAGTCATTTGTAGCTAATGAGATTAATATATTGGCGATAGAGGTCAAGACATCAAGTGTCATTTTTAAACACGGCAGCAAGTTCATAATGTATAGCCCGTGGCCAATGCCCATGTTTGTTGGCTTCTTTAAAGGCGCAAGTGCTTGGCATGAGTTCAGTCAAGAAGTGCAATAGTAGTGGGTTGCTCAATGGTTGGACTATGATAAACTACAAGTGGTAGGCCTTCAAGATTAAGGAAGGACCACGAATGGTTTACAATGGAGCAGGTGCGGGGCTAGGAGAACGCGCGATGAAGAGCTATGGATTCAAGTTGTCAAGAGGGTTAAATGAGGTGGGGTTCGGGTTAGTATCATTAGGAAATGTATGGTGGGAAAAGGATGTGGACACATCTTTGCGCATGTGTGTGAGCGGTGGTGTAACCAAGTTGGAATTTATGGAGAGAGCCATCCGAGGAACTGAAGTGCGACCAAGGGAAAGGATGTGGACCAAGAAACGATCCTTGTTTGAACAGGAAAACGGTTTCGTCGAATTTGACGAGATATGCGACATTGATGCAGAGAAAATCTGTCTAGGCATAGGAAACCTTGATGATCAAGACTATATCCGAGGAAGACACATTGGAGTGTATTATAGTCGAATTTGTGACACTTAAATGGACGAAGAAGAGGAAAAAATGGTGCATCCAAAAACGCCAAGAGAGAGATCATCTGGACGTTCTTGTATAATTTTTTATAAGGAGAAAGATTATGGATGGCTGAATTTGGCATTCGGTTTATTAAATGAACAGAAATATGAAAAGAGTAGGTCCAAATCTTTTAGGAATTTCGACGTGAGCCATTAAGGAGAGCCCAGTGTCAACGATATGGCGTATGCGTTGCTTGGCTACCCCATTTTGCTCATGCTTATGCGGGCATATATACCTTAGGATAAATAATACCATTATATTGAAAAAGGGATGTGAGAGCATGATCTCCCCGTCCCAGTCAGACTAGAAGTATTTGATTTTGGTGTTAAAATGTGTTTCAACCATATGCTTAAATAAAGCAAAATTTAGTGGAGTCATTTATAAAAATGAGAAAATATCGTTCACCATTATTCGAAGGAATGGAAGAATGTCCCAAACGTCACTGTGTATGATGTTAAATGGACAATTGCACATTGACAAAGTAAAGGAAGGGTAAGTTTGGTTAAGTTCCCATAATTACAAGCTAAACTTGAAGAGAGACTCGATTTCATGTATATGGAAGCTTATTTTTTCGAATAACATCTTGAACAGACTGGAAGTGGAGGTGGCCGAGTCTTTCGTGCCATCGACCATAAGAAGCTTTAATACGACGAGCATGTGGTTGAGACTCCTTACTGGACTAGCTAACTTTGTAGAATCCATCATGGCTCAGCCGGAGCAAAAGGGAGTCACGTAACTATAGAAAGCATGAGTTATCTTTGCAAAATTTTGAGGCGGAAATAAGGTTTTTTCTGTATACTAGGTAGCATAAAACATTGGTTAGATGAAATTGCATAAGAGAAAGAAATGTAGTACCAATATTTTATTCAACCACAAGCGAGATCAGATGCATCTGAAGGTCCTCTCCTACGGAAAACAAAGCGACGCCTGCGACCTCTTAGGCGTAATTTGCTGCAGATTTGGGGATCAGTTATTTGGCTTCATTGGTCCTTATTTTATGTCTCAATAAGAAACTATGTAAGTCATGAAATTCGATAGTATCTGACCATACAGACAGAGCCGCAGCAATTTCACCGAAATCAGCTACTAAATTCTGGAGAGTAATGGCGTTAAATTCATCGACAGAGATAGGTCATCCCAGAAATGAGAGTTCATCGGCCAATAACTTGGCCCTTGGAAGATATGATGAGACATTGCTGTCCTCTTTTTTCATCGTTTGGAGTTGCATCAGCAGCTGAATTATTCTCACATCATTAACAGAGCCAAAGCTCTTTCCAGATTAAGCCCCGCATCCATGGCTGTACAACAAATCCAATATGCTATGGGATATCATTCGAGAGAGACACGATCACCTAGTTTAGTAGGAGGTCATCACATCTTTCCATGTAATGTATGCTGGGCTGGGAACTTGGGTGTTGGTATCAGTGGAGAGAATGGTTTTAGGTGGTGCGTTTTCGGTACCATAAATCAATCCAGACATAAGATGCGCATCAAGGATGGGTTGGAACTGGGTTTTCCAGAGAAGTTAGTTGGTAGGGGAGACTTTCAATGATGGATAGTGAGTTGTATAGCTCAAGAAGGTAGGAGAGATGGTAAAATCTGACGATTGAGTGGCTTGGGAGGATGAGTTTCTTGTTGTATTGGCTGATATGTTGTATTGTGTTGTTTTTTTTTATGTTCAAACGGTTTTTCTTTATCCATGGGCAATGAGATAAAGTTGATAATGGGATCTGTGAGCAACCAATGAAAGATAGTCATAATAAAGTTTACAAGTCATTTTCAGATGTAATTGAAGGCAAAGAGGGAAGATTTCATGGGTTGTGGATCCGACACCATGTAATGAATAAAGATCGACTCCCTTGATTGATTTGGGAGGGATCAGTACGTTGTTTTTATAATGAAGTTATGACCAAGAAGAGATATGCGTAGAGGTTACAACAGTATTGGGATAAACTTTACAATGTAGTTGAAGGTAGGTCGCGAGTGCTAACCTTCAACCTGTCACGGATCCACTGAAAACGAGCTAAAGCCAAGAGTTTTATCATGAGATGAGTCAGTTGATTCTAGTTGAGATAAACATGGCATCGAGCTTTTTAGCAACCTGATCACGAACAAAGTGAAAGTCGACCTCGATGTGTTCTGTTCATGCATGAAACATTGGACTAGCAGATAGACACGTAACACCAAGATTGTCACACCAAAGTGTTGTTGAGCGTGAACCGCCGATACCTAGTTCATGTTGCAATTGCCAAAGCCTTATATTCCGATTCAATAGACGATCGAGCACTAGTGGGTTGTTTTCTAGCTGACCAAGATATTAAATTTGAGCCCATAAATATAGCTTAACCCACTGTGGATCTACGTACACATCCGGCCAAGTCTGCATCGCTAAATGCATGGAGATTATAAGACAAGGATCTAGGGAACAGTAAGCCATGAGACAACGAGTTTGAGATATCAAATTACTCGTTTGACAGCCTACCAATGATTAGATGTAGGTGATTGCATAAATTGACAAACCTTATTGATCACAAAGGCTAAATCGGGTCTAGTCGGTGTGATTTATTGAAGAGCCCCCACTGTGTTTCGATTTCCACGTGTTGCCACAGGTGTCTGTATGGGTTTGGCTTCATGCATTTTTGTCCGCTGGTTTAGTTCAAAATGCTTGTTCTGATAATATGACCATCTTTAGTAAGCGCAGCTTCATTTCCCAGAAAATAATGCATTTGTCCCATATATTTGATGGCTTGGTCTTTCTGTAAAAGGCCGATGGTTTGATCAATAGTTTTTCAGCAGTTCCCTGTGACAACAATATCACAAACATACACCAAAAATTATAAAATCGCAGTACGCTTGTAAATGAAGAGAGATGATGAATTGGTTTTGGAGCCTTCAAAGCCGAGTTTCCAGAGAAGTGAGCTGAGCTTTTGAAACCATGCTCGCAGTGCTATTTGAGCCTGTACAAGGACTTTTCAAGTTTGCATACAAAGTTAGGATAAAGGTTATGAGTAAAGCCCTGCGGCTGGTACATATAAACTGGTTCCATCAAATCACCATGTGGAGAGGCACATGAAACATCCAACTACCGAGTCGTCGACTAATTTGAAATGGCAATCGAAATCACAGTATGTATGGTCGTTGGCTTGAAAACCGGACTGAACATATCATTGTAGTCCACTCCTTGATGGTGAAAGCCCTTAGCTATGAACCTCGTTTTGTAGTGTTCAATAGAATTGCCAGATCTTCTTTTCACCTTAAACACTCATTTGGAGCCAATGAGATTCATATATTCACGATACGGCACAAGACACCAAGTGTCATTTTTCAACAAGGCAGCAAGTTCATGATAGATAGTGCGTAGTCAATGCTCATGTTTGATGGCTTCTTTAAAGCAGGTGGGTTCAGTGTGCAGAAAGTGAGTGTCAAGGGAGGCGAGATTAGCCTATGGTGCACGCCTGGCCATTTAAGGGCTCAAGTGGATGGCATGAGTTTGGCCAGCATGTGCGAGTGGTTGGTTGCCAAATGGTTAGCTCAAGATCAACTACAAGTGGTAGGACTTCAAGGTTAAGCAAAGACCATGAACGGTTTGTAATGGGACTGGTGTAGGGCTAGAGGATTTGTGGCTGAAAAGCTGGAGGGAGAAGGTGAGGGAGTCAAGTTATCAAGAGGATTGGATGTGGTGGGCTTGGGATTAGTATGAGTTAGACGATGTATGGCGGTTAAGGGTGTGGACGCCTCTTTGCTAACGAAGTTGGAATTTTCGGAGATCGGCATCCAAGGAGTTGAAGCATGACCAAGGGAAGGTCATGGACCAAGAATCGATCCCTGTTTGAACGGGTAAAAGCTTTCGTCGAATTTGACGTGATATGGACATAGTTGTGTCCAGAAGATCTGTAAAGGCAAAGGAAACCTTGGTGATCAAGAATATCCGAGGAAGACACATTGGAGTTGATCACGTCTTCTCCATGTAATGTATGCATGATGGGAAACTTGGGTGTTGGAGTAAGTGGAAAGAATGGTTTTAGGTAGCACGTGTTGTATTAAGTGGAGAAAGACAAAGGCAAAGAAAGTAAGAGGTAAAGGACAATGAGATTTTAACTTTCATAATTTTTTTAAGCATGATTTATACCACTCTTTTGCGTGCACTACAAAACAGCAACTAAGCATAAAAATAAAAAACTGAACAACTGAATTTAACCTCAATAACTAAAAAGACCATTTTGAATCATTCTTCAACACTCCCCCTTGATTCAAAATTGCAAACCCACATGCCCAATCTGAAGTAATCATGCATGGGTCGAGGGAGTGACTTGGTCAAAATATTTGCAACTTGCTCATTTGTATCACATGCCTTCAATGTAATTGTCTTATTTGTTACCAAAATTTGAATGAAGTGATAATGGATGTCAATGGACTTGGTTCTACTATGGAAGACATGATTCTTTGACATTGCAATAGTCACTCTATTGTCACAAAAAATTTCTATTACACCAGCTTGTTCTTGATAAAAATCAACAAGTAACCTCCTTAACCAAACTGCTTGACAAACTGATGAAGTTGCCGCAATGTATTATGCCTCTGAAGTTGATAATGCTAAAACTTCTTGCTTCTTTGAACTCTAAGAAATTGCTTCAGAACCAAGACTGAATAAGTTTCCTGAAGTGCTTTTTCTGTCATCCAAACAACTTGCCCAATCACTATCAATAAAACTAGTCAATCTAAAATTTGATACTTTTGAGTACCAAATTCCAAACTCAATTGTCCCTGCAACATATCTCAATATTCTCTTGGCAGCCCCAAGGTGATGCTTGGTTGGATTATGCATAAATCTAGACACTATACCAACAGAATATGCAATGCCTGGCGTTGTATGCCATAAATAATTCAAACCATCAACAAGACTTCTAAAATATCTTGTATTAGCCATTTCAGTACCATCATCAAGATTCAAATTTTTATTCACATTCATGGGAGTGGCTGCCACTTTGGAGTTCACCATATTAAATCTTTTTAAAAGATCCATTTCATATATTTTTTGTCAAACAAAAATTCCATCTACAACTTCTTTCACCTCAAGACCAAGAAAATAATGTAGCAAACCCAAATTTGACATCCCAAGTTTCTTCATCATACAACATTTAAATTTATCAACAATAAACTTACATGACACCATATATATCATATCGTCAACATAAAGACAAACCACAAAAAATCAATTTTACCTTCCTTCTTAAAATAGAGAGTTGGCTCATTGTCACTCCTTTCATATCCATTTTCTTGAAGATAAGAATCAATTTTAACATACTATGCCTGTGGAGCCTGCTTTAATCCATAAAGTGTCCTTTTCAACCGTATACTGTATCTTTATTGCCACTAACTACAAAACCTTCCGGCTGTGAGGCATAAACTTCCTCTTCTCACCATTCAAAAAGGCAAATTTAACATCAAATTGATAGACAGGCAGATTAAATTGAGCAGCCAAGGTTAAAAAAGTTCTCACCATTCAAATCCTGCTATTGAGGAGAAAGTTTCTTCAAAATCAATCCCTTACTATTAAGAATATCCCTTTGCAACCAGCTAAGCCTTATGCTTTTGTATGCTCCAATACGCATGATATTTTGTTTAGTATACCCATTTAAGCCTAATAACATTTTTTCCTTCAAGCAAGTCTACCAAATCCCAAGTTTGAATTTTTTGAATTGTCAATAGCTCCTCTCTCATTGCATTGCACCATATCAGCTCTTTTGTAGCTTCTTCAAAATTTACAAGATCAGATGCAAACAAAGCAAATGTACAAGTTTCATAAATCTCCCTAAAGGATATGAATTTCCTTGGTAGAGTTTCACTAAAAGGGCTAGAAGATGAGGAACCATTGCTTCTTGGAGTTGATGAGTTGTTGTTGCTAGAGGAGGATGAATTAGAATTTGCTGGTTTTGGATCCATAGGTGAAATCACTTCATCTTTTGAAATTTGAATATGATGTTTTTCATCTTCACTCCATTCCCATTTTGCATCTTCATTAAACATCACATCCCGACTAATAATCAACTTGCCATTAACAAGGTTATAAAACCCATATGCCTTGGATTGAGAACCATAACCAACAAAAATGCATTTCACAGATTTCTCATCAAGTTTTGAGATTGTAATGTTACTAAAGCATAGGTTGTACAATCAAAAACTTTTAAGTGGCTTACCAATGGCTTTCTACCAATCTAAGCCTCGTATAGTGTTTGATTAAAGACAGCTTTTGTAGAAAAAATATTGTGGATGTGCACAGTAGTTGAACCTGCTTCTACCCAAAATTGATTTGGAAGACTTTTCACTTTAATCATGCTTCTTGCCATTTCAACTATTGCTCTATTCTTCCATTCAGTAACCATTTTTCTCTGGTGTGTATGGTGCATCAAGTTTCCTATGAATTCCATTTTTCTCACAAAAAAACATTAAATTTAGTTGAAAGAAATTCCCCTCCTCTATCCTTATGAAGTGTCTTTATGCAGTGCCCAATTTGCTTCTCAACAAATGCCTTAAAATTTTCAAAATTAGAAAAAGCTTTAAAGACTTATTTCTACAAGTAAACCCAACTCATACGGCTAAAATCATCAGTAAGAAGCAAAAAAATGTCGACTACCACCAAAAGTCTCAACACTCATAGGCTCACACAAGTCAGCATATACTAATTTAAGACAACTAGATGCTCTCCAAAACTTGCCTATTGGAAAAGATTTTTTATATTGCTTTTTATAGACGCAACCTTCAAGCCTGAGCGCAACAATAAAAGTTGTCATTGTGTGACATTGAGGTCACGGACTCAAGAGGTGGAAACAGCCTCTTACAAAATGCAAGATAAGGCTGTTTACTTTAAGCCCATCATGATAGCATTTAGCATGCAACTCTATGTCGGCCGCGCCCTTCCATCTTTCCTTGCAAATGAGAACACAACTTCACCAATTCAATGCACCTGCTATAGGACTCGTCATCCACTCGTGGAACATTCTTGTTTGTTTCCCTTGCCGCTTCCGAAGTCCTCGCCTTTCCAGCTTTCTTTTCTTCTTATAGCTATAAATGCTATGTATGAATGTGGGCATCTTTTTGGACCCCCACTATCTCTTCAATGATTAGGTACTCCTATAACCATAGAAGAAAGAAGTCGAGTCCATTGCCAGCTTTGCCTTTTCCCTTGCAAATTGGCAAAGAGCCCGACGCGCACCAACCCCCTGACATCGCAAGTATTTGAATCGGGGTCGTAATTATATTATGTGCATGGTTTTTAAGTTTGGGTTTGAGAAGAACTACGTAAGGGTTATGATCAAAGAACTTGCGAAAATGCTAGTTGGAATGTGTTAAGACAAAAAGGAAAGAAAAGTACGATGGGTTGGTGTTACGAAATATTATTGTAATATATTTTACTATATTCTTCATATATTTACTTTTCTAAATTAGTGTAAATCAAATCCTATTAAAAGTGGAACACGGCTTATAACCTTAGATGATGAACCGCTTAGATGTAAGAGAGAGAGAGAGAGGAGAGGAGAGGAGGAGAAGAAGAAGGGCGTGGACTTCCTTGTGCATGTATGCTACTAGGACTCGTTGTAAAGTGTAATATACAACTCTTAAGAAAATAAATAGCAGGCTTAGAGAAAAAATAATAGAGAATTGGCTAAATGAATTTAGGATTAATAGACCATTATATATACACACGTGTACATCAATTATGTCTACCTATTTCTAAGGTTATAAGCCATGTTCCACTTTTAATAGAATTTTATTTACACCAACTTAAAAAAGTAAATATATGAAGAAAAGTAAATATATGAAGAATATAGTAAAATATATTACAATAATATTTCGTAACACCAACACATCATACTTTTCATTCCTTTTTGTCTTAACACATTCCAGCTAGCATTTTCGCAAGTTCTTTGATCATAACCCTTACGTAATTCTTCTCAAACCCAAACTTAAAAACCATGCACATAATATAATTACGACCCCGATTCAAATACTTGCGATGTCAGGGGGTTGGTGCACGTCGGGCTCTTTGCCGATTTGCAAGGGAATTCCAAGGGCTATTAGAAAGATCCATGCAAGGTAATCAAATAAATCATTAATTGATCTACAAATCGAAAGCTGCGACGTGCATTTTCCTGGATCAAAACTTTCCAATCCTCTTCCACAGTTCGGGAAGCGGGAAAAGGCAAAGCTGGCAATGGACTCGACTTCTTTCTTCTATGGTTATAGGAGTGCCTAATCATTGAAAAGATAGTGGGGGTCCAAAAATATGCCCACATTCATACATAGCATTTATAGCTATTCGAAGAAAAGAAAGCTGGAAAGGCGAGGACTTCGGAAGCGGCAAGGGAAACAAACAAGAATGTTCCACGAGTGGATGACGAGTCCTATAGCAGGTGCATTGAATTGGTGAAGTTGTGTTCTCATTTGCAAGGAAGATGGAAGGGCGCGGCCGACATAGAGTTGCATGCTAAATGCTATCATGATGGGTGCAGCTAGTTAGGCTGCTTTTAACATGGATGTCGGTCATTGTAGGACCTGTCCAGGACTTGAACCAATCATGACAGCCTGGGGAGCATGCAAATGGCTTGGTTGATGCAGTGCAATTGTACTTCTTATCTTCCGTCTATTGTGCGTGGTTGCACTATCACAGTTGACAATAGTTTGATTGGACTCTTAAGTTACAAGAATGCAGAGTTATGGCACAATCAAACGGGAACTTCCAATTTCGTTGGTTCAATTGGAGTCAGAGTTACGACTCTCGTGACAAAGTCCACAACAACAAACCAGTACACAACCAAAGGCTGTTAGCGACTTACCGCAGTGGAGGGTGTATGGTGGTTGAGGTAATAATCTGTGATGAAGTGAACAAATAATTTACGGAAAACTAGAAGCAAATGCTTGATGAATGGAAACAAATCAGGTTATTGATTGTCAATAGAAGAACTCCTCAAGTAAAATGAGAAAAACTGTCCCGTGGAGTCATGAAACTCAACTTCGATGGGGCAGCAAGAGGGTAATCCTGGAATGGCAGGAGCCAAGGGAATCATTAGACTCTAATGCCCAAGCTTTCCTTCAAATCAAAATTAACGATCAAGTGGCGCGAGAGACTTTAAGAATTAGACTGAAACTGGTTAATGATTGTACTTCCAACATATAATTGCTTCAGGTGACTCATATGCAAGTCGAAATGCAGATCGCCATGGGACCGCCAGACGAGCACAAAGGAGTGTTTTACACGGAACGAAATGGTATCCTCTTCACATTGTGTCAGACATTCCATTAAGGGAACGTGGTGGTAGATGTATTAGCCAATAAAATAATTACTAAACAACAAAACCAAGTTTAACTAGATGAACCGCCTTTATTTTGCGTGCAGCCCTAAAAGGGCTGTCCCGGTGCATGAAACTCCCATATATACGGGTTCCAGGGAAGTGGAGGACCACAAGGGTCAATGGTACACATGCTTATCTTGTATTTTCCAATAGGCTGTTTTCACACTTTGAACCTGTGACTTCAAGATCAAATGACGACAACTCTACCACATGCAGCTCTTGAGGCAGATTTTAAAGGAGTTTTTAGACCTGGGCATGTATTGCTTTAAATAGTAATAGAATTTGCTTTCTAACACGGAAAAAGGGCAAAAACGATCATACAATTGCAAGGTCGGAGATCGGCCACTAGCGGGTGAATTTACTAATGACGAAGGGGACCGAAATAATACAAAGGAAGAATAATAACTGTTACACAAGATGAAAGTTTCGGACCCGTGACCCGCGACTGGAGAGGCTCCTTATGATTCTTAGCCACTACAGTGCCTTCTATTGATAAAATTTCTTTTCTCTTTCCGCATTCTTCCTTCATTATCTATAGCTTTTACTTCTTTAAAATTAAGAACTTAAATCTGTAGCTTTTAGAATGTTTTAATTATTTTGATCAGCCTAGAACAAGATTCTTCTTAGCAAACTTTTCTAAGCCTGATCAATCAAGGAAATAATTTGAGCACCCTTTTCGGTTTTAAAGTCCCATTTGGAGAAGATGCTGTCTTTATTATTTGTAATGATAATCTTTTAAAAGTCTAAGCAAATCATCATGTTCGGAATGGCTTAGAGAGGCTACAGATTATATTTCATGCCCGTCAACATCAGATGGTTTTAGCCTATGTTTCATTTTAGCCTATGTTTCATTTGATAAAAAATCACGACCAGCCATTTTTATAATTCTCTCAAAATCTCAAAAGCAGAAAACATTCGGATCATCCAAATTCATGCATTAATTTCTCGTAGGCTACTTAATTTTTGTAGGTTAAATATGACGAACAACTTAGTTCTTCCAAGAAGGTTTAAGTGCAGTCTCTTCTTCTTCTTACAAACGCAAGTCATGTCTATTCCAACTGAGACATTTTAACAATGGCAATCAAATCTTCTCTTTTTCTTAACAGTTTTCTAAGACTAGTATTCTCTCCCAAATATCTAATAATGGTACTGTAACTTGGTTAATTGAGTACTTTTCCTTTAGACCTTCATAGGTCCTTTGAGAATCAAAATAACCACTAATTAAAAGCAATTTGTATTGGTTACCCCTGCTCAGCGAGAGGGTGCATGTGGTTCCACATGTTTGGCGATCCCAACGGCACATCTTGTAGTTATAGACCACATCTTACCAAATATATACTTCATTGGATGATCTAAGCACAATAATTTCTTAGTGAAAAATGAAAGCCTCTAAATATTCCAAAATAACATTAGTGAAATTAATAACCAATTTGATGCTTAAGATAATTGAAGTTTAGAAAGCTAATCATCTCAACCCAATTAATCTTAGGGACGGTGTGAAGGCCCTTTTTTTGGATTCTTGCACGAGGACCCAATTACAATTGGGTCAACCCAAGTGTAAGCTCATCTACATTGCCTTGAAATTAATAAGTGGTCTCAGAACTTAAGCTCAGGACCGTTTGGTCACTAAGGCTCTTATACCATAGTGAATTACCATTAGATCTAAAAACTTGACAAAATTTATATGTCTAACATTAGCACAGGATGATAGTCCACATAATTTATCCAATATTAATTCCTCAATCACAAATCAATACAGCAATTATGATAATCTAGCTGCATGCATGATTTTAGGGTCGTAGATCTTGTTGGTCGTCAAATAATGTTGACCAATCACTAAGATCAAACATGGTTCGAACCAAATAGTCTTTGTGGGTGCAAATTGGCCACAAAAGAAAACCGGAAAGACAAACAAGTGCAATATCATGCAGAAAGCAGAGGATTTCAATTCACAGTCATTAAGACTACATTGCCTTTACGGATTCAAACTGGCCACAAGTGAAACTTGGAAAGAAAAAGTACTGAACAATAATAAAAAGAAAGCAGGGAATTCGAAAAAATTTGTTCCCTTTCGACTGGATTCAGGCCTCACCAATATAATCTTCTCACAAATCCTTTTCACTGTTACAACACCAATACAATATCTACACTGAACAAGATGACAATATCCTTTTTGTTTCTTCCTTTTTCCTGAGAAAATCCAACAAGTACATTTTATCATTCAAAACGCATTACTCACCAGAACAGGTATGTGGTTCATGTAACTGATAGCTAGGAGGCTCAGAGGTGCACCATCATGAGAGAGATATAAGGACTGGTGGTCCTGCTTCTGTACGTCCTCCTTTTTCTCCTTTTCATCCCCATTTAATCCTCCTACCTAACAACTTTTCAGCAGAGAAGTGTTCGAAAAAACCAAGGCTCTCTCTCTCTCTCTCTTATCAAGTACAAGTGGCTACAGTTTCACCTCAAGGCCTTGGATATTTTTCTGTCGGCCTGGTTCTTTTGCTCGTGTTGCATCCAAATTAAAAGGTTTGCCAAAAGTGGGCTTCTGAGTCTGATGGTTATTTTCCCAGTTATCTGTGTTATGTAAGGGTGTGTATTCTGATGGGTAGACCTCTGGTGAAATGAACGAATGGAAATGCGATGGCGTCGTCGTGCTCCGCTAACTCCCAACGGTAATTCAATGAGAGGTGGTGAAGAAAAACTGCCATCTCCAGCTTGGCGAGCTCCGATCCGGCACAGAGGCGTGGACCACCGGCAAATGGCATGAAGTTGCTTGTCATTGTCGCATTGTAAGAACCCGTCTGTATGGTAGAAATGAGAGCTAAGGTGAAATTTTGGAGCTTAGAGATATGTTCTTACTTATAGAGCAATGGAATTAGAGATTGTTGAAATCAGTGAATAAGAGGTGTTGATTGTCTAACAAATTTCAACCACTACAATCTTGAAAGTTACGAATTGTAGTGAGGCACTCTGGTCACTTACAGTGGGGTAATGAACATATTAATTTCAAGTGATTAAAAAACTTTGCCTCTTTTTTCTACTTAAAAACTCTTCTTCTTCTTCTTTTTAATTTGAATGGCTAATTTTATTTTTTCTTCTAAGCAAAGGATTTCAAAGCAAATTACTTATCTACTCTCACTCACCCACACTTCCAATCTAATCCCTGGCCAAAGAAAAAAGTAGAAACTTGAACTTGCACCCAAACATACTTCAAGAGACACTAGATATTTTGTTGACTTTTTTCTTTTTTCTTTTAATAAATTTTACTTTCAACCAACATAGACCCATGAGACAGCCTTGACAAGTGACATACCGTAAAGAGGCTCCTTGCACAACTCGCTGGAAGGCCTTTGCTCTTGAATAGTAGGGATATTAATGTTACTATTGATCTGTTTTGCTTTACTCATAACTATTGATGAGGAGAATTCAAACCATATATACATCTATCTAGCCAAGCCTTAAATCTTCCCAGTTAAACTTGATAAGATCCACATCAAGTCAAACCAAAACTCATTAAACATCGTCCCTAGTCGACACAATTTCAACTTGCCCTAGTAAGGCTAGGCTAATTCTAAGTCAATCAGTTACCTTTCAAACTACTAAGCGCCCGATAAGCAAGTCTTATATAATCATGTTTATCAGATTACGCAGGATTATTCAAAATACCCTACGTGGAATAATCCGTCATAATCCAATAAACCGGATTATGTAAGCCTGATCAAGCCCTAAGTTTTGTGTCCTTCAGGAGCTGTTTGGCATTACATTTCCTTAGCAATTCTATGCTAATCCATGGTTTGCAATCCCCGTGAGCTATGACAAAGAGCGCTTAGATGAGTTATCCTCAGTCCAAACAAAGTGGATAGTAATGGTCGGTATTATTTTGGACACTTAACAGAAACTTCGTGGAAACTTGTGACAGATTTTTTTCTTCTCTTTGTGCTTCTTTTCCATTTCTTCTTAAAAGAGCAAAGATGCATGCACGTGCATGTGAACCCACATGGCCTCTCAATCATCTCTGCGACTGCTGCCCATCACCTTCACCTCTCAAAGTCTTAATCAAAACAACACGGCGGGCTCCGGGTCCTCAAGGAAAGGCCGTTTGTAGGAGAGTCACAATGACTAGTCCTACGTTTCCACCGGGGTAAGTGTCCACACTTGATTTACTCCTGAATCTTGAGCCCTTCAAGAGGTCAAACTATTCATTTGATGGGCATTTTAAGGACGTACACCACTATACATAAACCCAACTGATCGATAAACTCTTCATCCAATCAATGGGTTATGAATAAAAAATATTTATTGATAAATTCTATCCAGACTGACAGACTGAATTTCCTGAACTCCTGAACTCCCCTAGCTAATTTTTTACTTTTTGAATGATCTAAGTTATTCATGCTGTGTGTTATTCCTTGCGTTAATTAGAAAATAAAATTCATGACGGTTAGAAAATTTTAGTTATGCCATTTTGAATTCTAAAAGTAACTGCTAGATTTTCAACCAAGAAAACTAGTAGCGAGAAGTATCCAGCACTTTTTTTTTCTTTTTTTTTTGACAACGTAAACAGAGTTTGAAGAATATAGTTGGGTCAGATTATAGCTGGGTGGGATTCCAGAGACAGTGTCAGACACTTAATCCGGATAGCATTTCTCAATGTTTGTCATGGTGGTGCCATTTGGGCCCCCTCAAATGAGTGTAACTTGCACTATGTGACAAACCATGTAGGGGCCACTATATAGACGGTCCAGACCATCTTAACATCTGTGTGGTATGTGCAAGCACCAGAATCGAGGAGAACAACTTCACTTGATCACTAGAAACAAGTTTGTGACTGGAAAGAGAAACTCTGGTAGATCTTTTACGATTTTTGTTTTGTCTTCTAATTCAGTTTTCTCCTTTTTAAAACAAAAATGAAAAAGGACTAGAAAAAGTAACGTTTCTGACCTGCCATCTCCATGGATTGAATTGTTGAGGATGGTCGAAGAGGGAGGGATCCAAATGAACTGCTGCAAAAACTGGAAGAACCTTCCACCCACATGGTATGTCATAACCTTCACAAATGATAAAATTAAGACAGGAGGAAAATGTCGGTCAGATTCCGGCAAGGATCCAGCAAATTTCCGGCTAACAAACACAACAAATAGTACTTACTCCTACCTTTAAACCGGACGTCCCGAAGAGCCCTCCTGTGCACAAATCTAACAATGTTTGCCAGTCGAAGAGTCTCGCTTATAACCTGCAAAGGTGGATAAACAAATAGAGAGAGAGAGAGAGAGAGAGAGAGAGAGAGAGAGAGAGAGTCCAAGCTAGTCATTCATGTTATCATTTCTTTGTTTTCTATTTACTAGTTGGAGAGAAGCTTACACATTGTGTGAACTCCATTTTCTTGTAGTCTTCCCAACATAGTCCAGTCCCCCCAGCTTCTTTCTTACTTCTAGCAATTTCAAGGTGTTCTTCCTGTATACATTTGCAGGAGACAATTCCACTCGGAATTCAAACATTTATAAGCATGAAAACATGTAACATACTCCAAAGAATAACTAAAACTGAATCATAAGAAGTCATGTTTTACCCGCAATTGCCGAACTGCTTTTGGACAACCTTCTAAAAAGTAAATAGTGAAAGCTATGGCGACTGACGAGGTCTCATGGCCGGCAAAGAGCAAGCTCAGTATGAGATCAAGTATCTGTTCTGTTGAAAGATTGGGTTGTTTGGAAACCCAGTCAAGAAGATCATCTTCTTCTGTTTTCTTGCATTCATCCCTTGCGTTACAGCGTCTCTCTTCCATTTTCTGCTGAATGAATATGAGAATGCACGATCTTGACTGTAATAACAAAATAAAAGAACGAAACAAACTCATTTACAAGCTTCAATATCAATCTAAACTATCAGATGGGTCTTCTTACTTTCCATTAATATTTTTGCTAATTTAAAGTAAGATGAGAACAATCAGTTGTTGAAATTTCAGTCATGGAATTTCTAGCCAAAGGAAGAAATTGGTATTGGCTTATGTACTTGGGAAGAGTCCCATACATGTATTCTTGTCGGGCAGATGCTAATTTAAAAGGAAAATGAGAGGCTTAGAGTTTGTAAAGCTATTAAGCTATAAGTTTAGGTAGTTGGTCTCTCCCTAACAAATTACTTCTTTTATGGCCAATTTTATTAGATTGAAGGAAAAATGACAACAAATAAGACCCCAGTAACCAAAAAATGGAAAAATAAGTTCCTCCATATTACCTTTAAAGCCTTTCTATATGCAGTTCCAGGCAAATTCAGAGGTGCAGAAATCATTCCCTTCATGAAGGTGATATATTCTTTCTTCAACTGCTCAGTTTCAGCCTCCTTAGGATCCAAGTTCATGAGATATTTGGCCATCAAATTGAAAGTAAACTGCATAATTTTCAGTTGGGTCAGTCTTATCTTCTCCTAAAACTGCACATTTTGATATTCGTGGATCAGTTTTATCATTACCTTCTTTGCTTCTTCTTGAGCACAGAAAGTAGAACCATCTTTCCAAGAGCTCAAAACAAGCAAAGTTTGCCTCTCTACCTCTCGTAACAAATGCTTCCGAAGTCTCCAGTGGCTCATAAAATTGAGAGATATCATCCTCATCTCTCTGTGCATATCTCGAACCACTACTAACATCGACCATTTCCCCAAAATCCTCCTTACATTTCTCGGATAACTACACTCAAAAAATCGCCCTTCATTCTGTAATATGAATCGGTTTAACTCCGGGTCTGCCGAGACGATCGTCGGTTCGCAAAACAAATTTGAGCTGTAAATCTTTCCAAACCTGCAAATCCATACAGAAGTTGAGACTGCAGAAGAAAACGAACTTGGGTTTTGTCTGTAATTTGCCATTTGTTTTGTTTCTTGAGGAAATTCCGATTGCTTACCTTGATATGTGTTCCTCCATGAATTCACCCATTGAAGTAGCCAAATGAGGCTTCAGATAAGCGATTGTTTCGCCGATGAAAGGCCAACCCATGTTGCCTGGTGGGATATTCAGTGGCTTTTTCTTTCTTCTGGTGGAATTCCAAATGAAGAGAAAGACTAAAACTGCGGGAGATAGCAATAGAAGGAGCTCCATTTTAGACATGGATGACTGAGAAATCGAGTTTTTTCAGTGGAATCTTTGGCTTTCAAAGTCTATTGAAGAGAAACTTGTCGTGAGAGAGAGAGCTTGGAAGCGTAGAAGTGAGGAGCTTTGTTGCCGGCATAAGCATCTTTTAAAGCCTTCTCTTTTGTACTGTGTTTTGACTCGTAAGCAGGTGTTGGGAGATGGGGATCTTGATTATAAAGCGAAAAATGTGCCCTTGGCCCTTGTAGTTCCTAAAAGTATTGTAGAGAAATGATAATGCCAAGCCCTAGTAGGGCGCTTCCCTAAAAGCGCCCCACATTTTGTACGGAATGGTCCACCTAAGGATGTTCAACCCGTTCACCTGATTTAAAAACCAAGCTTGTGGATTTGATAATTCTAATACTTCAAAATTACACTTTTTATCACAAGAATCGGATAGTTAAATTATTATTTTTTATCAAACTAAATTTAATTCCTGAGACTATTCAAATTATTTCTCCCACATGAATAAATATGTGCAGATTAGATAATTATAGTATGTCAAAATTTGTAAATTTTATCACAAGAAGTGAATGATTAGAAACTTTGTATTAGTATATATTCAATTCCTAAATTATTCAAATGATTTCTCCCGCATGTATAAAAATGTGTGAATTGGAGAAGTCTAGCATCTTAAAAATCATACTTTTCATTATAAGAAATAGCTGGTAAAAAACTTTGTATAAACAATGATCTAAATTCAATTTCTAGATTATTCCAATGCTTAAAAACTTTTTATAAATAATGGTCCAAATTCAATTCATAGATTATGCAGATAATCAAAAACTTTGTATAAATAATAGTCTGAATTTAATTTCATAAAAGATCATTTTTGGGACGCTAGAATCACCCAATCATCATATTTTATGTTTACAAGATATTTAAAGCCAGAGAGATCAGATTAATGGGTCTGAAACGTCCAATACTCGCCCCCATGCAAATTTGGAAGTGCACTTCTAGGGAAGCGCCCTCGAAGGCCATTAGGCCTAGCATTTCTCAATATTGTAATGTCTATTTATTAAATGAAACCACATTGTTTCATGTTTTGTTTTGCATTTCTATGAAGCAAAGCAATTAGATTAGAGGGAGAAAGTGCGGACGACTGAGATCACAGATGACTTAAGAAAGATTTATAGAGGTAGAGAATACCCCTTGAAGATTTATGACAGCAAATAAGCCCATCATTTAAGATGTCGATATGATTATGACAGCAATAAGCCCATCATTTGGCAAACAAAAAAAAAAAACAAAAGGAACTGTCTTTAACATGGTAAGATGTCAATTAATGGCCCTACTAAATGGGCACCAAGAAAGGATGTGAGGAGCCTACTGGAACAGTAGGTGCATTCAGCTTTCGTGGATCTAACCAGTCGAAATTGATCCAAGTAGAACAGAATTAAACCAAATTTCCAAGTTCCATTTTAATCCTTATAATTTGGGTTTAATCAATTCATAAATAGTGTTCAATAAGACCTTTGGTTGGAGATTGCTTTGGTGGATTAGTTCTGGGTCATCTGATTTGTCCATTACAAAGCACTGTAGAGCCCATTGACACATTGCATGCTGAATGACTTCCCTGGGAGGTTAGGATTTGGTAATTTCATGGAAAATGATATGCACTCTTACGCGAGGTCCGGTTTGGCCTTTTGCAATTTGCCTTTGCTTGCTACGTACTATTTCTTTTTATTTGTGGAATTTTCTTGCTGCTCTTTTGTTATTCTTAATGGGTTCGTTTAGCAGAATAAAAATAATAATTAAGAGTGATTCGCATGATTTCTAGTTTTTCCTAAAGCCCTCTTTGAATTCTTTTAAGCGTAATCACTTTAAGTTGATAGGACGTGGGTCAATAATATTTATATCTACTTAACACATCCCCTTAGGTATAAGGCCTATCTTAGGCTTTATCACATGAATTTGATAAGTGAGTGGTCTTTCATTAAGCAAGGCTCTGATACCATGTTGGATTATCATTCAACCTAAATACTTAAGTTGATAGGTAGTACTCTAATAATATTTATATGTTTAACACCCCCTCTCAGGTGGAAGGCCCTTTTTGCATGAATCTTTTAGATAGTAAAGCTTTGATACCATGTTGGACTTTCACTCAACTTTAATGCTTAAGTTGGCAAGAAGTGACTAAACAAAATTATATGTTTAACACACACCCCCTCAATAGAAGGCCCTTTTTGGTCTCTTGCACTTAGATTTGATAAATGATCAATCTTTCTATCAGTCAAGCTTTGATACCATGTTAGATTACCATTCAACCTAAATGCTTAAGTTGATGAACAGTGGGCAATAATATTTATATGTTTAACACACTCAGATAAAAAGCCATTTTACACATGGATATGACAGATCTTTTGGTCAATAAAGCTTTGAATATCATATTAGTTTTTCATTCAATCTAAATACTTGACCTAATTAGAAGTGGGCAGACAATATTTACATTTTCAATGCACCACCTAAGGGAAGGTCTTTTTTGAGTTCTTGCATGCTATAGATGACCGATCTTTGGGCCAAAAATGTTTATTTGTCTCGCAGAATGTGTTATATATTACTAAGAGAAGTAGTAGCACATAACTAACATATAAAAGAGAAATCTGTACATCGGTCAAATAGAGAATATTTTTAAGTAGGATTTACATCGTAATTATGTAATTATAAGTGTGCATCGACATGTATACTCACTTCAAGATAGAGCAGCATGCTTGAGAGGAAGGTTCACCGAGCCTTGGTTGTTCTTAAGTGTCTTCATCACCTCTTTTCGTCGTTGGAAGGTAGAGTTTCAAGCATCACTTGTGTAACTATGAACGAATCAAAGGGAGGAAAGAGAAGATAAAAACAAGGGAAAAGGCTTGCTACCAAGGAAAAAGAGATTAATTATAGAATACAGTTGAACATCGGTAAATTAATAGCCGTCGGAATCAAACATTTGTTTTTAACCTATGGAGATACTTTTAATCAAAAGCATTCAATTAACTATGTGATACTTTAATCTGTGTTATTTTAATGATGTTCAACTATTTTTTCTCTTTTTGAGTGGAGAACGGGGTTCAGCTTCAACTGCATGCATGTATATATTTCTCTTATAATCTTCCCGATAATCAACAGTTGGTGCATGCGCGGAATACGAATTTATGTAATACCTTACAAAATAGTTTCTCTCTCAGTATAACCACCACTAAGCTTAATAAGAGATCATCTAGGCAACTCTAAATATAAACCTTGATGATGCTTTTGATGATTTATCCTCATATTGTGATTTCAGGAATAAAGGAACTGCTTTGTTCATTTACCCGTCTGCAAAGAGAAGCCAAAATATGATAATAGCAAAATCAAGAAGAAATTCTAAGAAAGTTAAAGGCCAAAGTGGGAAGAAAGTTGAGTAAGAGTGTAACACCCCGGATTTTTAAGACAATTTTTTTTTTTATACATAATAATGGCATTTTAAATAAGAGCATTTTGGGATCCCATGAGAAAAGATTTATTTAACATTTTACTAAACCTATCTTAAAAACCTATGTTAGTTTTCCTTTCTCAAAATGACGTACATGTAATTTAAACATAAATAATTAATCCGCGTATAAATCAACGTCAAATAAATAGGCGCCTTTATTTTAAATCAAATAAACGTCGAAAAGACAATAATAATATGGCCCAGGGTCTATCCATCATAACATCCCATATAAATGTCCAACATATGTCCAAAGATCTAAATCACATCCCAATATAAAATATGCAACCATAATAAAAATCCAAATGATAATCCTATTTAATGATTCACATCCTTTGCCTAATACTATAGAAAAATGGTCTTCACAGCCTCTCACGGCTTCTCAACAACCTTGCCTTTCTGTTATCGGCGCTCGAGATCTAAGGCATTGCAAAACAGCAATGCCTGAAGCTATCGCTTGTGTAGGTACATAGACAATTAATGTAATAAATGCAAGAAATAATGAACAATACTGAAGAAAAATCTAACATTTATGAAGATAGTGATATCATAATGCCATGTTCAATAAATACCAATTTATTCCATATGCTAAAACATGAAATTCACGGAGTTAAAACATGACATAAATCAATAAAATGGAGCAACCATCGAATAAGGGCACCCTAAGGTAATGGGTCCCACCACATCGCACTAATATCCCCGATCGGGAGTACACGTAGTCAACCTCACGAGTGTCGTCACACCGGGCATATCATCCATAACCATGCTCATCATACATGTACATATAATAAGAATATGGGTCATCATGCGCACAGGTGGCAACCCTCCATGGGTATCAACCACCGCCGCTCCCCATCGACACCATAACGGAGACTTAGCGTACGTCCTCATGGAAAGGCTCGGGCCGGTGGTGTGTGGACTATCCATGTTACCAAACCCCTACCGAATGCCATCTATGGGCGGTGTCTATCATATCACAAACTCATCACATCATAATCTCGGAAGGTGGGTGGCCGGCCCTATCCCTCCTAGCATGACGCCCACCGGGCGAGAGCACCCATCATCAAATATAAAACACGGAAATCATATGTATATGCTAAAACTCAAGAGCACTTATAGCTTGCAATCCCCTAGACATGCCCCTCATCCCAGGGTTAGCTTTATAAAAGGACCGCCTAATAAGCCTCTATTCTCATTTCCATGTAAATCTATGTATTTTCTATATATACAATAAGAAATAAAACTCTAATTAAGCATAACTAATTAACATCATACTTGTAAAAGCATTTTAAATAAGTTTATTCAGTAAAAGATTTCAATTTAGAATAACCATCCTGTACGCAATGTCGCATGAAATCCACGGTAAATAATAATTGCATTTTAAAACACAATCACACATGATGCTATGTTTAAACATGGTTCAAATATCAAGGCAAAACATTAGTTGTCGTCACCTACCTCAGTGTGAGACCACTAGCTTGCTAATAACTCCCTTTAACTGGTATATTCAAGTGCACCTGTACATGTCACATCACTATTTTAAATTTTTTCTAAAGAAAAAGTTGTCATTTCTAAGTTTTTAAGTTAAAACTAGGTCCGCGTCGTCAATACGATCACAACGCCTCTTCCGGATCGTGATTTGGACCTCTCTAGCTCCCAAAAATCAAGTTTTGGTGGCTTCTGCCGAATGGGGCTGCTTGGGACCGCATAAGGTGGTTTAAACCGGCGGCACCCTTTTCCGCCGATTTACACCGATGTACACTGGCGCACAAAGACGCACGCCGACGCAGACGCCGCGTCCCGGTCCCACCGCGACAGCCAACCGAGGCCGTCCCGCACGCACGCGTGCGCCACGCACGCGCGCGACGACGACGTCATATGACGTCGTCCTCTTAAGGCGTCTTCGAGTGCCCCCGGCGTCACCGCCGTGAGCGCCGACGCCGGAGAAGACGATCGGATTCCGGTCGCCTCCGGCTGAGCTACAGAGCTCCGTTTTGCGTGATTTTTGCGCCATTTTCTTCAGAATTCTCTCTAGAATCCATTTATGCCCTCCTTTTGCACTAATTTTTCCAAAAACCATAGTTTTTAAACGATTTTTCCCAAGTTCCTAAAATCATCCCTAGGTACTGGTTTTTGAGTTTTCTGGAGAATTCCACCGTTGGATCACTCCCAAATTTAAAGGGTATGCTCTTGGGTCTCGTGTGCACTAGTTGGACGGTGCGATTTTCAAACGGACAAGTTTTGATCCGTGAAATCACGCTCCAACAGTAGCATGCACAAAGCCCCCAAAAATCTGATTTTTTTCCTAATTTTTAAATACTTTCCTAATTAATTTTCTAATTAATAAATACAGAAAAAACGCGGATTTGAGGCTTACCTTGTGCCTGGTCGGGGTTGCTCGTGTTCCTTGGGGCTCCACTCTACGAAAAATTCAAGTTTTGCGGGGCTAGGGTTTTGCATAGCATTCGGGAAAACGCTCAAAGTGGAGCGTTTTGGCTCCAGAGGAGCATATATATAGGGTTTAGAGTCTTGGGAAGAGAAACTCTTCCCACACGTCTCTTCCCACGTCTCTCCTGCGATTTAGCCGGATCGGTAGAGACGTGTGTAGACAGGGTGCCGTTATCAATTTGGACCCCAGCCTTAACACGTTTACGTCAAAGACCAATTTGCCCTTACAACTTTGACGGCTCATAACTCCCTCGTTTGAGCTCCGTTTTTCGCGTTCTTGGTGGCGTTGGATTCGTATCGACGAAAACTTTCTAATTCTTATGTTTTCAGGAAAAAATTTCGCCCATAAATTTTTATTTTAATTTATTTAATAATTTCCTATTTTATCTTAAAAATTAAGGATATTACAAAGAGTCACCTATTTTCTGTGAATTATACAGAGCACTAAGGATAACATGATCCATAATTCCCATGGGTTAGCTTCATGCTCCACTCCAAGTACATGTAAGATTCACTGAATCCTTTGGACTAAACTATTCTTAAGGAAGAACGTGATTAAAGCATTTGAAACTGACGAGGAATCTATAGATCGTAGACAAGGCTATTTTCTTCACCTTTTAATTCTAATGAATCTATTAAAAGAAAATTATATTTATTAGAAATCTAAATATTGCTGGTCCACTTTCTATTTGCTTAAGCTTTTAGGTTAAATTGTAGTCCAATATATAGTAGTAAAAATATCATTAGTTCAAATCATGAGGCACCTCATGCTAATATTAGTTTCCAATCAAGAAAGATGAGCCTACGCCCGAACCAAAAAATGAGGCCTACCATGTGAGTGCTAGACATATGAATATTGTTGGTTGTTAGGTTGAGTGGTAATCCAACAACACACTCTCTCTAGGTTGGGGATGCTTTGGTTCCAAGTCGATATTAAGATAGTTGGGTAGATATAAGTAGATAGTTGGGTAGATATGAGTAGATAGTTAAATAGATAAATTGATGGAGAGTGAGGGGGATGGATTTGCCTATCACTATAAATACGACATCAGAGCTTGTGAAATTATATTTTGCCACCATTAGTACTTAGACAGTGACAAGCAGCTGCGATATTGCTGTAGAGATCACTCTCTAGGAGGATTGGAGTGCATATATTCCTCACCATTTCCACAAGACTGGTCAGAGAGATAAGGAGAGAGACTTTCCATTCCATGTGCCTCTCTAATTGTCTCACTATTTTTTAACATGTAATATTACCCAACGCACATCAACAATCCTAATCTATGACTTTTGGGCAATTGTGTGAAAGTTTACACTTAGTATAACTACTTAATCATTTCAAGTTATTGGGTCACGACGCAGCAAAACAGTGCTCCCTGAATGGAAGGTGCGTATCATCATACCAATGGCTGTTTCGTCGAGAGAGATGTATACATTGGCGTAGAACATGAAGCTCATATTGTTCTGAGGCCAATGCTTCTACACAGCCCAGATGTTGGTGTTCTACAGTTCATTTGGTCAGCTACATAATTCAGATTACATATTCGGCAAGGCAAAAAGTTCATAGAATTCGAAAAGCATTTGAAAAATTGGAAAAAAAAAAAGAGAGAGTCAGAAAAGCAAATTACAAGGTTATGAATTTAATCTTGTAATTTACACTGTTTTACTAGATCCATGATAATATTTAAGAATTTGATCATTTATTCTTTCAATCTGAGTTTAATTTTATACGTCTATGTTTAATTTGGTGAATTTGTACAAAATTGGAAATATGCACACATGCAAAATCCCGAATTATTTATAATAATAAAAATGGGAGATAAAAAAAGTTCTCTTTTCAAAAAATTTAGTTGTTCAAAGTTTTTGTTCCTATGCATGTGCTAGACCGCATCTTAGATGCAGCATTGTCTGAAAATTTCATAAAGCAACACATCATAGCCCTCGAACTTGTTATAGCAAGCATAGATTTGGATCACCAATTAATGGTGGCCTTCCATTGTAATTTAATATTTTCACCTATGGACTCCATATAATTCCTCTAGTTGCAGTATGCACAATTACAAAGTTTGGATTTAGAGATAAATTAGCAAGGCAAATCTTTACAAATTTTGATGGAATTTAATAATAATAATAAAAGTCAAGAGAAAAACACTATTATAATTTAAATTTTTAGCTTAAAATGAGGATTTATGACTAGGTTCACATATGATATTTGAAAATGTCATAAAATTATATATATATAATTTTATTTATATGCGATAAATTTATGTTAATTTGCCTTCATTTACAAAACATAACAAATTTTGAATTGTCTGGGAATAAATTGGGGGATCAAAAAGTCAGGACTGCTTGAAAAAGTTGCAATTATTTAGAGAATTATATAACTAGGTTTGTACGTATTCCTACATGCACCGGAGGCCCTCTCTTTGGCAATTCAAATCACGAGTCTCAGATGCTGCTCTTAAATAGGTTATACACAAAAAATCTTCACCAGCAACACAATTCTAGTCTTAATCACTTTGGAATTACAAAAAGAATGACTTAGATTACTTAAAAACAACAATAATTAAATATTATAAGCCAAAATGGAATGGCCACCAGAATCGAATTTACAACTATGGTTACAACTCTGGATTAAAGACATTAAAAAATCCTAAATTTTATGGCTTTTATCATTTCTATCCCAAATTACAATTATGTGCCACCCTGAATTTGAATGCCTCATTCAATCGTACCATATGTCATTATCTTACTAAACTATTAGTTTTTGACCAAGGTGGCTTTGCCTATATAGCATTGACTACAAACATAGAATGCAGTTTTACCACATTAGCTTTGACTCACTTTAGGGAAACTAGAAAGAGAATATCACTCAAAAAAGTCTATTTTTCTACCAATTGAAGAAATTGAACCAAGAAAACCTTAGCAACATTTTATCCTAGCTTATGATTTTGAAAATTTGTTTACCGTGAAGAATGGGGATTGTTTTTTGAAAATTTGAGAGGTAGATTTCTCCTTTAGAAGAGGCATTTTTAAAATCATTCTCCAGGTATGTAGATTTTCATGCTTAATGAGCCTAGCTTACCACGGTATTGTCAAGTGTTTATATGGATGCTTGTGAAGTGAGAAAAGGAGGATTTGTTTATTAGAGGTATGTTCCTCCTTTTTTGTAATTAGATCGAGTTTTTGTGTTTAGGTTTTGTATATGAGTTTTTAGATAAAAGGTTTATACTCAGGGCACCTTTTTTGTCCAATTCCTTGTACAATTTGTGGGGGTTGTACTCCTTTTTTATTGGTGGTTTGAATTTCTTTGTTGGGGTTATGAATTTGCTTAATCATATGGTTTTTAGTCTGAATTTGTTTAACCATCAACTTGGGTTCCCTGTCCTAATGATTTAGACATTGTGATTATAATAGACATCTAACCAAAATTTTGACTACGTGCTAAAATTTTATTAATCCTAAAAATGATAAAAAATAAAAAAATTAGAATATTACACTAGTTATAAATAACTAATTTATAAACTAAAAGACATATGTGTCCATCATGAAAGAATTGCCCCTTGATAGACTCTGAAATTGAAACTAACTACCAACGACTTGGACTCCCTATGCACGTCTATAGATAAGCTATTCGTTGGTGCATGGACCATTAAGTCTGTCAATGGATTTGTTGCACTTCTACCGTAAACTATCAGATGTCTAAAAGTTCATATTCGAATGGTTGCATCCCACTTATTTCTCGATGGGTTGAACTAAAATTTTGCAACATCATAGAACAATGAATGATCTAGTATCATCAAATTGAGTTGTGGATCCAAAATTTTCTCAATGGGTAGTCTTGTCTTCAAGTCATCCCAGCTGCTTCTATTAGCCTTTAAAGCTTGTGAATGATGGAGAATTGTTTGTGGAAAAACTAGAAATGGATCTAGTTTCTATTGCATTTGTACAAGTATTTCTCTTACATGTAATGGAAATATATTTGCTTCCCTTGAAGCTTAGTTGAGTAACAAGCTTCGTTAGCTGAAACTCTTCTACCTAAAAGGCCAAAATCAATAGTTGGATGACAGTTATTAGCTAAAACCTTGTCAACTTCTCAGTTGAATGCACTCTTGGGGATTTTAGAACAGTGGGAGCAAGATTATCCCATTCAATTCTTTCTACTTGATCTCTGCTAAAAAGGTCTGTCAAATGATCTTAAAGTGTCATTTATTGTTTTTCTCATAGGTCAAATAATTTCAAAAATACTAGTTGTATATTCCAACACTAAATACTCCCACAATGAAACCCATAGACTTTGAAGATTAGAATCTATAGGTGTAGATTTCCCTTTTTCGGACGTTTGATCTCATTATATGAAAAAATCAAAACATGCACATTAAAACATTGAACAATATCATTGCAAAATTTTAATACAACTAATTGAAAATGCATACATCAACTTGTATGTGCAAGAATTCATTGTATTAATTTGCGTTACAAAAGCACATTCATCCTCATACTTCACATTTTCACCAACTGTACTCCCATGTTTTCCATTTTCTCAGATTCTACGCTCTTGCCCATGCTTGGCCCTAATCTCAGTTGGCACTTTGTCAACCCAGAGAAATGACACACGCTGCCCATGATCTTTGCAGCAACGGAGCAACAAACAACTACTTAAATCTACGCCTTCAGATTGGATAAATCAATAATTTGATAACTGGTTGTGACTTACATTATTCCACCCCCTACATCTGTAGAATAACTTATTTGAATCGCCATCTCACCATACCCATGTGCACAATAACAGTGACGAAGGCCACGATCAATTAAGCATTTTACATTCACTATGCTAAAGCTGACAACAAGGCCTTTAATTTTGGAAGAGATCACGCCAAAAACTTTAAAGGCTTAGTTTTCAAAATAGTACACAGTGTTGTCCAGTTTGAATTCAAGAACACATAGGCAAGCCACACGGCATCTTCGCGCAACAGTAAAAATTATCGTCATGTGACCTTGAGGTCACGGGTTCAATGTGTAGAAGTAGTCGCTTGCAAAATATAAGATAAGGCTGTGTACTTTAGGCCCTTGTGGTCCGCCCCTTCCCTAGAGCTGCCCTTTTTTTACAGACAAGCCACATGGGTTAGTATCTAACTGCATCTAAGAACAAGATAATCTGTGGTAATGATTAACTAGGGTAATCAAATCTGGGGCGGAAATGCACGTGATCGTAATTTGGGTAAAACCAGTAAATTCAGGGTTTTTATGTATTTAAAGTAATAACTTATAAGTGCTCAGATTCTCAAAATAAATAAAAATAATAAGAGAGAAAAAGCACCTTAAATTCTTGAACTTCCCCGGACAGATGGAGATAAATTGGGCAATGTTTTGGTTTCTGCAGCCCTTTTGTTTCTTCTGGTTAGCCGTGGGAGTTTCTCTCTGTCCCGTCCCCACGTGTGCTGGCACCTTATCCCCCAAGCTAGGGAATTTATTTGGGCCGACCTCCAACCGGGTCATTGTTTTGGTTATCTAATATGTTTTCCCTAACAAAAAAAACCAACAAATGGGCTGCAGAATCATACCGTGAGACGATCTCGACATGAGAAGCGGGGGAGAAGCTTGCTGGGCCATCATCATAATGGTAGCATGATTTTGATACTTGAAGAGTTGCCACCTAAAAATGGCTCTTACATTACTCCTAATAAATAATGTGCCAAGTTCATGGGAAGCATAGTTGTCAATTCTATTATCATTTACGAAATGAATTTTAGCAAAAATAAATAAATATTAATTTTTTAGTGAAAAAAATGCACCAAAATTGACCCAAATAGTTGAAATTTATTAAAATATTATTCCAAACAAAATGTGGCAGACACACACACATGCACAGTCTTGAACCCACGTCACCTAATTGAAAATTCTTCCCTGTTCTGCTATGCCAGAAGAGCAAGCATAACAAGATATGATGGTGGTTATTCTAGCTAAAATGGAATAGAATTGACGACCAATTAAGCATCATATTTATTTTATCTCTTAATTAAACGTCATGTTCCAATAAAAATTATATTATCACAAATAAACTTGAGGTTTAGGGTTGAAATGTTGAAGAAAGGAAGAGTTTTCTTTTAAAATGTGAATTTTAAACAGAAAAAATGAAAACAAATCCAAAAGAAAAGTTTTATTGAAAAAGACTCATGTTTGTAAAGTTGGATACGAACTCATAAAAAGATGCAACAGGTTTTTTTTGTAACTACGTCTTAACTGGGGCGCATAAATCCTTTGATCAAGGGTCCAGAACATATGGGGAATGGAGAACTCACTCTAGTGTTAAGAACTTCTCACTGTTTTCTTGCAGATAGAGACGGCTGTGATTTACTTAGACACCTAGTGTTGTCTTAGATGGGATGGGGCCTTCTATTTAGATTTGATATTGTGGAATTCTGTCTGAACCTACCAGGCATTCTTAATCCATAAGCTTCAATAAGTGTGTGCACCAATGAATTTCCTTTTTCTTCTTCTTTTTTCTTTTTTTAATTGGGCTGAAGTGAAATAACTCATATCATTTACGTAGGGAAGGTGACTGGGTCCCTCCCCTTATCATGATTTAGATACAAAGACTGGCAATCATTGCTCAACGCATTAGCCAATACGTGGCCACATGGACGACTCGATGCATACCAACTCTTCGGCACCAATGATAGCATCGAATTGGCGATTCTCTTTCTCGCCCACCGGTTGGGCTGCCCAAGTCCTGGTTAGATTACTATATATATGGTGTTTCTCTGCTCCTCCTGTATCAGGGCTTCACATGAAAACCATGTCCTAGCTCATCATAGAGGCAACACTCTCCAACTAAAGCCAAGGAAGGGGGGATGGTCAAAGCCATTCTTCCAACTTTTCAACTGTGATGAGTAAGGTATGAATCATCCCACTTCCCTTTGTCTTATTAAATGCTTCTAATTCTAAAAGAATGTAACAAGGAAAGAGAGAAGAAGATGAAGAAAAACTCCAAAGAATGACACAGATCCAACCTTTTTACCTCAAAAGCAGCAACCACGGATTACTTGATGCATTAGTTTAATCTTTGGTGGAATTGCATTGATTGGTTTGGGGGTCTCTGCATATCAGACAAGTGTCTCAAGTGCTTCTCTTTCTTCTAGGTTGCTACAAGGTAGAGGGAGAAACCTGACTGGGGGGCCAAGAGAAGCAAGTGCTAGCCATTGGGTTGATTATTAATTAAAAGGAAGGGTCATGATTCATTCAGCTCGTGTGTTAGTTGAAGATGTGAACTTGATCCTAAACTACTACTTGGATGTTAACAGCTAGGTGGTTTAGGTATATAGGATTAAGCAACCTGCATGTTCACTTCTCTTTCTTCTTACTTGGACAAATGAGTAATCTAATGAGCTGAGTAGAAAGGCACCTTTACATGCATTCCACATGGATAAACTAAACTGTGAGAAAGGATTATGGGAGATAGACATTTGCCTACCATTGTTAACCGCAATGGAAGGAGCACTTGAAGAAAGACCATGATTGTGGTTCTAATCTAATGAATTACATCATACTTCATTAACTGGAATCGATTTCGTCCCGGCTTCTCTCACACTCCCTCCTCCAAATCTGATGCCCACACAGGCAGGCTACAACAAAAGAAAGCAGTTAGATAGGACATTTGCCCACCAATTCTGGCTTCTTCATTGGAATGAGCACTTATCCATAACCATAATTGTGCTCCTGATACATCACATCAAGACTCAATTAATTGGAGTTGCCTTTAGCCTCCCCATCTCACCACCGAATAACTGCAAAATAGTAGGAATATCCTTCTGATGTACCGTCATATCAGGGAGAAATAAAGAGCACTGGTTAGAGTTGGCCTGATATCATAATGTTATTATCATGAAAGTGTAAGACTTCAGAGGCGACATGATACATTGGAACTGAAACAATAAGTAGCAGAACAGTAGCAGAATTACACAATCACTTGGCCTTCAGCATCAAACATCTAAAGGCTGCACTTACACCCCTTCCCTTCTGTATGCTACTGGAGTAATAGGACCCTTCTGAACGTGACATATCTTAATGATAACACCATGAAACAGTTTGCATCCCAAATACCCAGATGCATTAAAGACAAGAAAAATATGTTCATGCATATTTAACACCAATATCCTCAAGACTGAGCATTATTTGAAGAATATGAGGGTAATTAGTCTTTCACAAACTACACCCCTTTGACATACTACTGCAAGAAATAGCATGATTACTTAATGACAGAATTATCCACAGTTTAATTGTTGGGAACTCTTTGTACATGCACGTCTAAACTATCCACCCTCATAAAAGAACTGTGACTAATGACACCCTGTGGCCCCAAACTCATAGCTAAATCATTTCAAGAAGTTCTGCAGGAGAGAGAATGGATGAACCTGTGTTCTTGAAAGCAAGGAATAGCTTGAAAAGGTAGTTTGAAAGTACAAAATCAATTAAGCCCTATAGTTTGATACCCACATAGCTTGGCCACAATGAGAGACAGCAATCAGATATGGACCTGCAAATGCTTCAACTTATGGCTTCTTCATTGGAAGGCTTACTGATCCATGACCACGACAGTATTCCTAATATATCACATCAAGACTCAATTAATTGGTACTGACTCTTTAAGTCCCATATATCCCAACCAAAAAACTCCAAAGTTACAGGAAATCCATCTTATGCATATTGTGACCAGAAGCAACAAAGAACACTGGTAAAAAACAGCCTGATCTCGTAATGGTATTATTTACAAATAGTTTAAGACTGCATAGTCTACATTATCAATATTACTGAAACAACAAACAAAAATCGCTTAGTTTCTAGCATCACACACAAAAACAAAAATGAAGATAATCTCGTGTTCTGCTAGGAGCATGATATAATTCCTGATGCATGCCCCAGGACCCTTTTAAATGGTACGATATCTTAATGCTAACGCCACCGAACAGATGCATCCCATATACCAGAGGCACAAGAGGCCCCATTGATGCATTTTTAACACCAGTATCCTTAAGACTGATCATCACAATTTGAAAAAGAAGAGGGTAATCTAGTCTTCCACAAACTACCTCTTTTACACCCAAGTGTGTGAAATAGTATGATTACTTGATGATAAAATTACCAAATAGTTTAAGTTTCCCAGCAAAATTTGCACATGCATGACTAACCTATTCACACTAAGAAAAGACTATAAGCAATGACACCTAACTGTCCCCAGCCTCTTTGGTAAATCATTTGAAGAAGCTTTAGAATAGGGAGAGTCGATGAACCTGCATTATCAGAAGAAAGGAATAGTTTGAAAAGAGCAGCTTCAAACATTAAATATGTACCCTGTTCATGAGAACAAAGAAAGAAGTTGATAAAGCTCCCATTTATTGCAAGGCACATGCTGCTCTTCCAAAGCACAAATAGAAAAGCCAAGCTTGTAGAAAGAAAGATCTTACATTTCTCCAACTACATATGCTGGTGCCTGGGGCCACCCATTAAATAAGATAAAGGGCTTTATTATGAGCTACCAAGAGCTTTCTTTCCTTGCTTCTTACTTTCAATTGGTCCTAGTAAAGTAGCAATGGTTAGGAAACTACATAAAATGATCTTTATAGTGAAACAATTAAAAGTGCCCAGACAAACTTAATTTTTTCTTTTGGAGAAAGGCAGACCTCCAAACAGAATGACCAGCTGGTTTTCTTGTCTCAGCATTTGAGCTCCATCCCCTATTTAAATCACAAGCATCTGTGTACTAAGCTAGGTGTTTAATCCTGTTTGGTGATTAACATAAAGGAAAATGTAAACATGCCCATCAGAAGATCGTGCATTTGTTGGATGTGTGAGGGTAAGCGCTCTTACTTAAGCATATTGATTATCTAACCACCTGCATGCTATATCTGGGAAGTCGAGCCACAACTTGGTTTTAGATGGATAAAAATGCACATTATCCTAGCATCATGCACTTTGAGATGAACCTATATTTGCTTTGTTAAGTCTCATTGATTATCTTTGTCTTACACATTTATTCCAAGGTGTAAAGACATGATAGTGCTTAAGACAGTGAGATACAGGATTTGTCCCAGTTCTTCAAGTTCCTCTTTGTTTTCATACATAAATGCCATATGCAACTGAAACCTTAAGAAACCCAAAATTTAAATGAATGCAGCATCCTTAATAGCAACTTGAAGTCAAAGCAACACATCTGTGTACATCACAGAAAATGTCACAAATGACTTATCACATTCTTTTCAAGTAGTAAAACATTCTAAAGAAGCCAAATAATCCCTCTAATAGACCAGGTGACTTGCTAGCTCAGTCATACCAATCAATCTACCACACAGAAATTACAGTAGCAAAAATATTCTCATCTTCCTTTTGCTGAGGTATACAGAGAGTAGATCTTAATAAGAACATTCCACATTTTCCCCTGCTATTTCTAATTTCGAGATGGTAGTCTCTGGAGTATCCCCTAATGTTCTCCCATGTCCTGGTTTCTTATCATTGTCACTAGAGGTAACACTGATTCCTTGACATTCTACAACACAAACATTGAAACCTCAAGGTTATTTATCATTTTTTTATAACCATTAGGAGAAGCTTCTCTGAAGTGTTTATAATTACTCAGCATCAACCCTGAACTCATTAAAGAGAAGCTTCTTTGAAGTGTTAATAATTAGTGGACATTAACCCTGGACTCTTTACCAGAATACAAATTTGAAGTTACAATTCTGTGAATACTTTCTAAACTTGCAAAAATTTATTCCTGAAGCTACTGAGTCCCATATAGGCATATGTGTCATGCAAAAGCTTCTTGGCTTGGGTGGGTACGGATCACAAAAGCCATGCAATAGAACCAATGGTTCGACTTAACCAAGTTAATGAAGGGCTAGCTACTTCTTTGATCCATCCAAAAACTGAACACAGATAAATAAATGGACAGTTCTTTCACGTGGTCCAGATTGAGGGTTCTCTTTTCCCCTGTTCCAAATCCTGATGTAACCCATGGTTGGTGAACATTTTGGGTTCGATTTCAAAGAAATGCACAATTGATATAAGAAAATATTTTACGGAAGATTAATAGGAGTGTATTATTATCCATTCTTTACCAGTTTTACAATCCAAAGAAGAATGAATATAGTCAGTGAAGATCAATGAGTGGAGTTACATAAGAAAGAGAAGGCCTATATGGGCAGACTATCACAGCTTTCAGCTATGAGCAGTCCTTAATATTTGAGATGAATACAACATAATCAACACCAAAAATATCATGTGTGTTCACTATTGGATGAGGAGATAATACCAACTAATCCAGAAGGCAGTTGGAGAATCATGAAGTGTTCAAGTTTAAATATGAATATTTTTAGGCCACCTCATATGCTAAACTAGTTGACGTGAGAGCAATTTTTCACTGCTTACAAGGACTAGGCAGAAGAACTTCTGTATTTCCATGTTATTCAAGACATGTTCACATGGACAATGGTAACAGTAATCTTCTCTCCCTTCTCTTTGCCAACCTTTTCTGCCTTGAAATTTTCAGGCCCACAGGAAGAAGGATCCCAAGGCATATAATTCCAATTGACAGCCAGAAGTATCTGAAGTAAAGGGTCACGTAGGAGGATATCACAAGCACACAAAACAAGAAGGCCCATAAAAGAGCGGCAGCTTTATCAGCCCTGCACCAGGTGAACAAAAAATTTGTAGTTAGTAGTCAAGCACACTATATGTGCAAAGATGCATTGATAAAGAACCCTGCACTGAGAAAGAAAACTTAGGAGATAAAAAGGTCTGCAACATTTGTCGCAAGATGGAAATTATCTGCATATCAATCCCATAACGTGGTTCATCTCTCTGTAGTTCCTATCACAACAATAACATTCAATTTTTATCTTTATAACCAAAAGCATAAACATAACATATCAAGCAGGGAAATTGCAAAATTCAGTACCACCTGCCCAATTTCAAAACATAACAGGGAATTGTTGAATTCTGTAACTTCTTGATAAAGAAAAGGTCAAGTTACTAATTTCATAAAAGTTCAAGAAAGATCACACCCTAGCTTGTGCAAATAAACGTTAAATCTTCCTAAAAGCCAAGCTTCCAAATGCCAGCCTTTCTTTTCATATAAGATCAGTCTCTTGATATCTGTACATTTGATGCACCAATTCTCCATCACAGGTCACACTGGAAATTCTTGAGAAGACCAAGTTAACTGATGCATTGATGGGAAATGGACTTATGTAAAAGAATTTCCAATACTTTAGAAGGAAGAGCGCACTACAAATACCAATAAAGAAGGCAAGATAAAAATGATCCTACAGTCAGGAACTTGACGGTGCAAGTTGCAATTGGGATGCATAAACTACTAGATCACCACTCACTTTCTCCTAGTTATGAGAGGTAACTCCAACTCAACCTTCAGCAAATGACATCAACTAATCTGGACTGATTAGGGAACTTTTAGATTTTTAAGCAATTGCTAGAGATGCAAATGAATTGTCATACAAAAAATTGCAGAAGTAGCATCCCTTAGATGGATAAAAATTATAAAATCCAAATAGACCCTCAAGAATGCATCGTTTGCAGTACTGGAGATGAAGGCAGTGGACTTACATATGACAAAGAGAGTTTAGTTTACTTCTCTACACAGAAAATAAGATGAAATATTGGAAGGTGTGTTTCTTCTACTGAAAAGTTGTGTATCCACCTCCTTGTTCCACTCTGAACCTTCCCTCTTGAATATGTAATAAACACAACTTAAGCTGGAAGTGGTGGACATATATCTTCACGAAAAGAGAGAGTTCCTGACGTAATCATAGTCAAAGAAAGCTAAAATTACGGATTAGAAAGGCACCTAGTGATCTTTTGGGCTGTCTTGAATCCTCCCTCAAAATTGCATGATTTGCAACACTTGGGATAACATACAGAGCTTATCTATGATAATATGAGAGTGTAGTTTATTCATCCAAAACTGAAGAAGGTAAAAGATCAAATTAAAAAGTTGAACATCATCTATCTGAAATTAGGATAACCACTAGCCCAAGGGGTCCACTCTCAGGATTGTATTAATTGGTCAGAAGGTGGGGGCTACATCAAATAAAAGAGAAAGCCATTAGCATATCCATAGTCAAAGAAGGTAAAATTTTTGAATTAGAAGGTTGACACTCTTTTATTTGAGAACATGATATCTAGTGGCTATCTAGGTCTACTTTGAAACTTCCCTCGAGACTGCATCATTTCCAACACTTGAGACAACAGTTGAAGACTTATATATATCATGACAAAAGAGTGGGGTTTATTTATTTATAACGGGAGAATGTCAAGATTCTAAAGTAAAAATTTGCACCTTTTTGGTGTAGGGTATCCAGTGGCCTTCTGGAACCAATCCGGACCTTCTCTCAAGGTTATATAAGTCGTCAACTTGAGCTGCTGGTGGTAGAATTATATCCAATAAACAAGAGATTCATTGACTTACCCATCATCAAAGAAGGTCAAGAATATAAATCAGAAGATTGCATGTCTTTGATCTGAAAACAAAGTACCTAGTGGCCTCCATGTCCACTATGAATCTTCCCTCAAGATTGAATCATTTGCAATACTTGAGGCGAAGTCCTAGATCTATATATGATAAAAGAGAGTGAATTTACCCATCCACCATTAAATAAGATCAAAACAGTTTGAAATACAAGATTGAACCTTCCCTATCCAAATATAGAGTATCACATGGCCTTCTGGTTGCACACTGTTAACCTTTGCATACATGACATAAATTTGCCAAAGCCAGAGCTGGAGGATCTGAACTTATATCTCATAAAAGGGAGTCACTGATTCAACAAAGGTCAAGAACTCAAATTAGAAGGTTGTACCTCTTTTATTTGAAAACAGTTTCTATCTGTTTTGAGTCATAATCTTCCCTTGCAGTTTTTCTGATACTTGAGATTTAAGGTAGCAGACTTATATTTAAAAATGGCGAGCGCAGATCACTTATCCACAGTCAAAGGAGGCGAAAGTTGCACCACTTTATTGAAAACAAGTTATCTAACAACTCTTAGAAAACAAGTTATCTAACAACTCTTTGGATCTACATTGATTCTTCTCTTAAAAAAGCACCATTTGCAATTCTAGAATGAAGGTAATAGTCTTTTGAAGAAATTTTACTTCTACGCGTTAATGTTTGCACGATTTTTCACTTAAGGACCTCAAGTTCTGAATTGTCATGTTTTACACTGTGGTACACTTAAGCCACTCAACATGGGCCAGTGATCCACTATCATTAGTTTTAATGGACAGAGCTGGTCACGTGACTTATACATGCTTTATTGAAGGGAAAAAATGTCTCGAAATTCCTCCCAGTTTCTTATTCCTCCAGGTAATAAAGTAAAATCTTTGCCCTTCAATAAAATATGTACATGCTGCATCCCCACCAATGTTTGGTACATGATGAAGCTGAAAATTTCAATCAATAGTAAGAGGATCAAAAGTCCAAATGTTGCTTCTGAAAAAGGCCATAATCAGAATCTAGGATTTCTTAAGAAGTCTTCATTCGGAAGAGAATTTTCTTGCTGAGAGACAGTGGAATCTTGAGTTCGAAGGGAAATATGCCTGGTGGATTTGGCAAAGATTGTGAAAATCTTCAGAAAACTAAAGCTGCCAAATTGTCAACAGTAAAATGCGGATATCCAAATAGAGATTTATGCAGGAAATATCCATAAGGAAATACAGGAAATCAAACAATCCACCAAAGTGTCCTCCATTGAATCCCTTCAAAGAAGCTACTGAAATTAATGAAACAAGATTAGAGCTCTTCAGAGAAGTTATTAGACTCAAGCAACACCTACCAATGATTAGGACTGCGAAATCTACCACCTTCCATTAGGGCATTACCAAAGAAGGCTATGTTGATTCTGACTCTAATGAGGAAAAGACTGAATTAGTTCAGACTTCAATAGAGAATGCAAAAGGTTCTGATACTGGTAACACAACAATACAATTGCCCGATTATGTGGTTAGCCCAAAGATCAACATGATGGAAGCATTGGCAGGAGCAATATCTGCTGGTTTATCACCATCAATGAGGTTATCTACAAAAAAAAATCAGAAGATGCTATAAGTCTTCTAGGACTTATTAATCCATTGACAGAGAGATGGATCACACTATTGGACATGAAAACATTTGGAATGTGGTGATTCAGGCTGGGTACAAGTTTACTCCGCCTTGATGGCATCAATCAGGAGGAATATTCTTAGACTGCCATTGCAGGTATGCTTTTTCTGTTGGGTGTTTTGGATGAAACTGGATCATTTTTATGGGTTTCTAGGGGGTATTTTGAAGGGGAAGGGGATAGAAGCTGAAGCCGGATAGAGGAGAATTTTGAAATTTTATTCAGGAAATCAATAGAAGCGGTTTAGGCTACAGAAACTTATTTTGTTTTGCATAGGACAGCCTGAACAGTAACTGAAATTTTGGTTTTGTACAGAAATTTATCATCATCATCATCAAAGCTTCATCTCGAGTAGTGGTCCACCACACGAATCTTGTTCCTCCATTCTCCTCCATCAAGTGTCATAGCCACATTTACTCCAAAAGTTTTTAAATCTTTTCTCACCACTTTTATCCATGTCCTTTTTGGACCTTCCCCTTGCCGTTTTAGAGCCTTCGACTTAGATCAATTCCCTCCTTCTAACCGGTGCCTTTTTTTATCTCCTTTGGACATGTCCAAACCATCTAAATGTACGCTCTCTCATATTGTTACCTATTGGTGCCACTCCTAAGTTTCTTCTCATTTCATTTATAATTTTATCCTTTCTTGTAGAAGAGGAGCCTTGGCACAACAGTAAAAAAAAATTATCCTTTCTTGTCTTGCCACTGATCCATCTCAACATCTTCATTTCGGCTATGCTCAGCCTGTCTATATGCTGTTCCTTAACTATCCAACACTAATCCATAGAGCATAGTCAGCCTTACAACCATCCTATAAATTTTCCCTTTCAATTTGAGTGGCAATCACCAATCAAACAAACTTCAGAGGCACATCTCCATTCGTCCAACCCGCCTAGATTCTTTGGGTAACATCCCTCTCAATCTCTCCGCTCTCATGGATTATCAATCCCAAATATCGAAAGTGATCTTTTTGGGGTACATCTTGGTTATCAATCTTTACTGGTGCTCCCTTCTCACTCCTCTCCTTGCTAAATTTGCATTTCATATACTATGTATTATTTCGGCTAATTTTAAATCCTTTAGACTCTATAGCATCTCTCCAAAACTCTAGCTTTGTTTTTACGTCCTCCCTGGTCTTATCAATCAAAATTATGTCACTTGTAAATAACATGCACCGCAGAATCTCCTCATGTAAATGTTTTGTTGACTCATCCATAACCAATGTGAAGAGGTACGAGCTCAATGCCTATCCTCGGTGCAATCCCATGGTGATGGGAAAATCATCGATCTCTCCACTAGTGGTCTTAACATTTGTTACCACTCCCTCATAAATATCCTTAATTATGTCAATATATCCTCATGAAACACCTTTCTCGCCCAATATCCACCATACAAAGATCATGCGGAGGTCCTTCCTTCTCTTCATATAATTCTCCATCAATTGTCTAAGGAGGAAAGTAGCTTTCATGGTAGATCTCCCAGGCATGAAACCAAATTGGTTTCGATACACATGTCTCATGTCTTAGTCTCTTCTCAATTACTCTTTCCCAAAGTTTCATGGTATGGCTCATAAGTTTGATCTAATGATAATTAGTGCAACTCTATATGTCTATGATAGAGCTTCTCCTCCACTCATCTGACATTTTTTTATTCTACAATTAACAACTTTGTAGGCCAAACTATTCCAGTATCTCTCATATACTGTCAAATCTCTATTGGTATATCATCATGCTCCTGGGCCTCTCCAGATTTCATCTTTTTCAAGGCCTCTTTCACTTCAAATTTCCTGATCCTACCATCGTATCTATACAGTCCAACGTTATTTGGGTTTACTATTCATTCAATCTCTACATTCTCAGTACATTTGTCATTTAGCAATTTATCAAGTATTTAAATAGAGTGACCCCTTGATGATCAACTAAAGCATTATGTTTGAAGAGAAACTATGAAAGGTTGTCAATGTTTTGTATTTAATTTGGTCATTCAATTGAAGCCTACTTTCTTGTGCATAAACTTGCAATCTCATTTGTTGCTTATGTTAAGAACATGTCCTTCTGCATAATTTTATAAAGGGAGGAAGAGATAAGAGCAAAGAAATCATTCACTGTCTCTTTGCGACCTTCACCTTATAATTCTTCTCTACTTTGGGTATAATTTGCTAATTTAATAGTCTGATTTTGGAGGGACTCAAAAGAAACGAAAACCATTCTCTGCAATTTCTAATTTTTACGTGCCATGACCACATAAATGTAAAATACAAAATTGGTTTATGCTGATTTACAAACCAGTTTGAGGTCCTCTTACACCATAGAGAAGAAGACCTTGCTACAATGTTTCAGTTCGTTTATTTTGGGATCAAATGGCAAGCATAGCTTTGCTTGATAGTGCTTTTACAGTTTTTACACAAAGAAAAGGGAAGTTGCAAGGAGTTTTGGGTCATTTTTGCACTTCAATAAACTATGTAAAAGAAGGAGAGCCTTGGTGCAATGGTTGAGTTGTCATCGTGTGACCTGGAGGTCACAGGTTCGAGGCATGGAAACAACCTCTTGCAAAAATGCAAGATAAGTCTATGTACTATAGACCCTTTGTGGTCTGCCCCTTCTCCTAACCCAACATACGCAGGAGCTTGGTGCACCGGGCTGCCCTTTTTAATAAAACGCGTGAGAGTCAAATGGGCAGGCTCCATCCATGAAAACTAATAAATAGTAAATGGCTAGCCCATATTGAGTCACTTAAGTATACCACAAGGTACAAATGTGAAAATTCAAAACCTAAGGTCCTGAAGTGAAAAAGCGTGCAGACATTAAGGCACAAAAGTGAAATTTCTTTTAGTGTTATATATGACAAAAGACAGCAAATTTTACTTGTTATCTGTCAAAGAAGGTGAAACATTCAAATTACAATGTTTCACCTCTTGTATCGCTAGGGTAAGAAATATAGTTGAAGCTCCCCAGCTAACATTTTTGGACTTCACCAAGATGTTTGAGGTCAATTATGATTTATCCCATGTTGTGACTAGGGTCATTCTAAGCACAGAGACCACTCCATAGCTGAATTTAACAGAAAGCTCCAGGATTAGACAAAAATGAACACTGGTTACAACAAGCATGAGCACCCAACTTGCTGGTAAGATGCATCATTACCCAACCAAAAGGTTACATGGTTAGGAGTGCTTGAGAGCCACTTTTAGCAAAAAAGAAACAAACAGCCTTTGAAACATTGGATGCATTATTTTTATCAATAGCATTCATTTTTACAAACACCATGAGACCTTAAAGTACTCATAGTTACAAAGCAAGCTCAATTTTAGAAAAAAAGAAAAAACCCTACATATTGTAGAGTTTCATTTATAGTCTATAACGTTGGATAGATTATGTCCTACATTGAGATTCATTACATACCTACAGTTACAATGCGACTGTGCACTCCCAAGAGTTCAGTTATGAGACAATTATTGATTCATTAACTTCATAGCCATCGTCTACCATGACATTTTTGGGAGAGACAAGAACATGGTGTTTTCTCAAGACAACTGCTACTGCATTGGTGAAGAAAGGAGCAGAGCAGACTATGGTAATGAGAAAGCATCACACTCTCCTGTCCTCTTCCCATGTCTACATCACCAAAAAGCAATTATAAAATATTTTGCCCTTTGAAGCTTCAAAGAGGTAATGAGGCAATAATTCAACATTAAATATGGTAAATCTTTAGCAAATGAGCATGCCTCCAGCCATATGGAAGACCATATGCAGGAAGTAGGAGGTTCTCCATGTTACTCTTTGAGAACTATATGCAGGAAGCAACACAATAAATATTCACTTTTTGGGGGGGCTTTAATCAACAAAGAAATGAGAAGCTGGGCATTTTAAACCAAAGCTTTGGGATCACGAAAATGATTGGTTAGGAGATTGTGTGGGGTCTCCAAATCTGGTATTCTTTCAACCGCATTTCCCAACAATATTTGTTTTATTTTAGCACTTCACTTGATTGATTCCATTGTTCAAAAAATGATTCACACAAAATACAGTCTTGTACCCATTTGTTAGTCGAACCACTGCAATATGATTCCCTTGAAGTGCATGCGAGTTGTATTTCTTCTTAAACACATAGATATAGAATATCAACTAGCTACAGTATTTCCTACGTGGGGGAGAAAGAACACAAACTCTTGGATATTGGAGAAACAACATCATCAGTGAAAATACTCATGGTCACAGTAAAGACAATATATACTTTTGAGCATTGGAAAAAATTTGACAACACATAAGGATAATGCACTCCATCATAATTTTGATTTGGAAACACTAACTCAAGCACAAACAGCAGCTATTCTCAAACATACATAGAACATGCTAGAAGACTTCATTAAGAGGCTGTGACTATCATGTAATCTTGATTTCTATGATTGGGTCAAAACAAAAAACTGAAGATCTAGGAGCACATAATCCACCATGATAGGAAACATAAAAATTCTCAAGACGTAGGCTACAAAGCCTATTTGCTTCGGCTTTCTGACCTCTTCAACATCTCCAAATTGTATGAGTGTATTGAAGCATCGAGATCATGACGCCAAAATTTGAAGGATGATGCCAACAACTTTTTAAATTCTAGGTAATGCAGGTGTCCAAGTTACAAAACCTACACGCACTCAATATGGAGGTGTCTACATTCAGTTCCTCAACAAATGGAAGAATTGAAAGCTATAAAGAGCATATAGATTAAGAAGAACTGAAGATATTTATCTGGCCATTTAACATGGTAAAAGGAAGTGCATTCAGCTCCATACAAGAAAGTGCATCCATTACAGCCAGTTCTCTACCATAACAAGGGATCAATCCAACCCAAACCTCCAAATATGGGCTCATTGATTGTCCCAAATAGCTCCAAGAAAACAGCAAGGAAGGACAAAAACTCTACTATTATGCATCTCAGTGATGCCAATATGTTAGCAAACAGAACTTGCATGGATGATTGCATCTTGTTTGAATGGAATGCTTATCCTCCAAATCTGCATGAGTTACATACCATCGTGGACATTTGGCACATCTGCTAAAATGGAAAAGTATCCCTTTGATCTGCATGAGTTGAAAACTTTACAAGGGATAAGAACTGACTACGATTTGTTGAGGTTACATAAGAATTGGCATATCTTTTAGTTAAAAGTTCTTTGCTTCAAAGGACTACAGATAATTATAAACAGTCATAAACGGGGACAATCTTTGTAATAAAAGGGCAGCCCCGGTGCACGAAACTCCCTCCTATGCGGGGTCCGGGGAAGGGGCGGGCCACAATGGCCTAAAGTAGGCAGCCTTACCTTGCATTTTTGCAAGAGGCTGATTCCATGCCTTGAACCCGTGACCTCAAGGTCACATGACGACAACTTTTACCGTTGCACCAAGGCTCCCCTTTTGGACAATCTTTGTAATATGCCTGAAAATTATGGACTTTTCTGATGTCAAAAACCATGGTGAGGTGCTACAAGCTACTGCTGGAATTCTGATATTCACAAGCAAATTTTTATTTAATTCCAATTACACACACAGTGACATTCATCTGTCCATTTCACTTTGATGCCAATCACACTAGACACATTCAGAAAAGGATTAACATCAACGACCTACAGATGCCCTGATAACCGTAGTGCCTGGAAAACATCTTTGACTTTCTCCTCAACAGATTGGGGCTCCATATCTATTGAAGCAAGAAATTACAAGGTATGTGCATCCTTAGTTCACATGTTAGAGAGAACTCTAGTTACAAAGTCAAGAGACTTAACTGCAGGTTATGATTCAAGGATTATATATATTCCAGAATGCACAGATATCATTGTTCTTCACGCAACAACAGTAAGCACATTTACTTGAGAGAAGGCATTTTATCTTCAGAAAACCAAGATAAATGCCATTTCAACCGAAATGCAGAACAGTAATTATTCTTACTTCTTCAAGGTCAAATATCCAAGAATTAAAGGCAATCCAGGATAGGATATTATATGTGGAAAACTATGCTTCAATCAAACAGTGCCAACAAGAAATTAGTTTTTAAGTCATTAAAGAAACTATACGATGCCATTATCCTTTGTATTTGCATCTCCAGCATTACCCCCTAAACCCGAATATACTCTTCTTTCTTTTTGTGTTTTCCTAATGGTGAGTGGATTTGAACCTACAAACAGTTGGTGGTGAAAGGCACTAAACCAACTCAGCTAAGTGATTGACACCTCTGAACTCAAATATACTCAGAATGAACCTGAACCAAATTTATTTAAACAGCTACAACCACCTCATTAATAGTAGAATCCATGGACCAAATAGCAACACATCATGAAGATGAAATTGTTCACCAATTTTTTCAGCCAAATCCCCCTCAATTTGGAAAGAAGATCACAGTATTTCTCCGTAAGTTCTTCACATGTCTCTACTAATGAATTTGCCTCAAAAGATGGCCTATAGGAACAGAACAAGTTTTTTGGGTAATTTGTCTGTAAAATCAGCTCAAATAATTTAACTGTGTTTAAAATCCAGGATTTCAATCTTAAGATTAACCGCTAAAGAAAATTACACACACAAGTAGGTAAAGAGAAGCTCCAGTAAATGATCAAATGTACCATTATGATATATTATTTTCCCTCCCTAGTCAGTGTGCAGTTGGGTTGATTGCAATTTATCCTGAGGAAACAACCACCAGTAGGTCATCTTTGACGGCTTGCAACCACCAGCTTGGACACAATCACTTGTCTTTGGTTTTCCTAAGAAAAGCTTTTCAAAGCTTAAAAGACCTCGCATAAGGATGTAAATAGAAACAAAGGAGCAAAGAAGAAGGTAGAGCAAGAGATAGTCTTCTTAACCATGGCAAAGCACTTTGATACTTTTTAAGTATTAAAAATCTAGAGGGAAGGAGGTCTTACTTATATAGAGAAAGAGTGTTAAATCTTCAGGCTTTAATAGGTTGAACAGCTTATGATAGAAAAGCCATTTGAAAAGACGTGTGAAACTATTTCTGAAAACTAAATAAGATTTAATGTAAAGAGACATTTGAAAAAAGCTCAACAAGATATACATCACTTTGAAAAGGAAGGAAACATCTGACCTTTTCACTAAACCTACAATCTTGAGAAGGAGGCAAGAATAGGAATGGTGAATCCTTGCACGCAGGAGGATAATACAACTTCTTATCTTTTTGGGGAAGAGAATAGTATATAATAAAAAAAATTAGCCCCTCAGCTCCCCAAAAAGATAAAGGAGTCGCCAGCTTCCTTCATCTCTTTCTTTCAACCAAAGGTCTTATTTCTCCTGTGCAATAAATCCTTGAAAGCATAAATTGAATTTTATTCAATGAATATATATAAATAACAGAAGAAGGGGAGCCTTGGCGCAATGGTTATGCTCTTGCCGTGTGATTTGGAGGTTATGGGTTCGGGTTGTGGAACAGCCTCTTGCAAAATGCAAGGCAAAGCTGCCTTCCCTGGACACTGCATGTGTGGGAGCTCCATGCACTAGGCTATCCTTTTATACATAAATAACAGAACAGAAAAATCCACTCTTTCTAATATTTTCCTCATGGATATAGTTCATACCATAGCAGAGAAAAATAGAGATATCATGTAATATGCCATGGTCCTTCCAGACTCGAACTTCACTTAGTGTAGATAACTACAAGTTTGTTAAAGATAGTAGTGAACTACTCTTGAACTAAGAGTTTGAAGTAAAGACTTTCCAAATCATAGATACACAATACTGGCACCGTGACCTTGTTCTATCTTGGTTGAATATTTTGGCCATGCACCAATCATAATCTCATGAGGGCCCTAATTCTCACTAGATGAGAAGACACTTCCACTATCAGATAGATGAATATACCATTAATGCCACATATCATACCCCCGCTTATAAGAGCTACAGACCCACTAGTAGAAGAGCTCTTGATCCTTAACTTATAGGTAGCACTATATACATTTTGAGAGACAGCAAAATCTTTCATTCTCTTACAATAAAGTGCTCTCAATAGACCCCTCATTCACATTTTTCCCATTGAACGTGGTTCTTGGGATCTCCATTATATAGGCTAGGTTGCCTTTAATAGTGAATCTATCATCAAGCTTTGGCCTCAGCCCTAGATGTTTCAACTAGTTTATTAGATAATTGGTTGTCCAACAGATTGACTGTAGTTTCTTTCTGACATCATAAAGTAAGCAATGGTTTCACATTACTGTGCCTCAAACCTATTTGTTTGGATTTACCTCTATATGCTCTACTTCTTTCTATGATAGCTTAGCTATCACAATGGATTAAGATATGTGGAACTCGCTTGCAACAAAGAGGGTACCTGCTTTCCTAAGCCAGTGTACTCCTCCCAGCTTATCCAAAGCGATACTCATTTTCTAATGATGGTGCATGCTCTAAGGCCCTGCTTCGTGGAGTTCCAAGTGACATTCGCGCCAAGAGTAAAAGCATATCTTCCATGGATCTTGCACCTTTCAAACACTGTAAAATTCTGAAAGTTCAACCCAATATTCTTAACTTGTGTTACTAGCACATCTACTTAGATTATCAACTGCGTAAGTTATATCTGATCTGGTGCAGTTCATGATACATTAAGCTTCACATAATGCTTGAGTACTCCAAGTGTGAAATACCTTCTTATTCATTCTTCTATAGTTTAAGATAGGATCATAAGGCACACTAAACGAATCATACTCAAACTTGTTAAGTTTTCCAAGGATCTTCCTATACAACTTGATAGTGTCAAGACAATCCTCCTCCATAGTTTCTACTTACTTTGGTTCCTGAGATCATGGCTACCTCCCCAGATTTTCCATATTAAATGTTGTTGACAAAATATTGTTAGTACATTTACAACATCAATGCTAGTTACTACAATAAACATATCGTCCACATAAAAGGAAATCATAACTCCATTATTGCCAACGAATGTACTATATCCACATCTTCCTGATTCATTTATGGTAACCTTTGACATACAGTTTGGCAAACTTCTCATACGTCCCTTTTCTTAAATAATACAAGGAATTCATAACTTCAGACATTTTATGCGCTTGACACGGATTACAAATCCATGCAATTGCTCCTTTTAGCTCGTAGATATCTCCCTCCCATTTGTTTAAAACGTTTCCAATAAGCTTAACCTTGAGCTTGTATGTAAATCCATATGTTCTGGGTTTCCTTTCAAATTACCATAAAGCCTGTAGGTTTGCCTCCAATTCCAAATTATTCTTTGACATGATAGATTCTACTTCATTGTTAATAGCTTCTTTACAGGGGTTACTTCATCTCAAGAGGAATGTCCTAAATTAATTTGCAGAACCAGTATCAACTAAACAAAACTGAAAGTCACGTTTCAATTTCCCATGAGAATCTCAAAACAGAATCACCTCTCCACCCGCCAAAACAACAAATTCAACATTGAAATCATCATAACAGCGTCGAAGAAAATCGAACAAACAATCCAACATCTCAGAAAACATGAGAAAGAAAAAATGGAATACAAAACAATACCTGGTAATGAGTTGTTTGGGAGAGAAGATTGCAAGTGCAGTCCAATTGTGCTGAGATCGGATTTGGTAATCTCGGAGTTGCTCCACAAGCTTAGAGCGAGTAATCATTTCTCACATCGGAGCTCTTCTCCGATCTTCCAACCAAAAGTCAGGATAAGATGTAGGGGCTCCAAGAAAGCAAATTTCACGAATTAGACTGCTGAGAAGAGTCTATGATTTATTAATAAGGAACAAAACCAGCAGGAATCTCTCCATGTGAAAATCCCAAAGGCAATTGGAAAAAACTGAATTTCTGCTAATCGAGTTTTCTGCAGCAGAACTTAAAATGGACAATTCCATCACTGCAGTATGAACAAACTTTACGCAGTGGAAAATACGAGCGGGCAAAATTACAAGTTGGACTAGGCCGGTCTTTTTAATGATCCTGATTATTTTATTTGGAGGAAGCCGATCAAAAGTAAGAATTTGAATGTTTTGGGAGTTGTTCCCCTTTACGAACAAAAATATTAAGCGCGTGTTGGAAAAACTTGTTTTTGTTGTATTTTTTGTATTTTCTCATAGAAAATAGTTAAGGTTTTTTCAAATATAATAAAATAAGGAATTTTTGCAAAAATGTCATTATATTTTGACATTTTTGTAAAAGAATTTAATAATTTTTTAATTTTGTAAACTTGCCATTAAATTTTCAGAAACTTTGTAAATTTGTCATTCTATTAGGTTACGGTCTTTTTCCCTATTAATTTTACTAAACATCAGTATTACCCTTATTCCTTTTGGCGCAAGTTCCCGGTAGACAACACCTCCATCCCACCCTCTCTCCCCCTAGAGGTCAACTATGCCCTTGCCTCGACGTCTGGCTCGCTCCTACGTCTCAATCCCTGTTTTTCGACACCTTCTCCAATGACCGAATATCTATCTAATGTTGGTTAGATAAGGGTAATATTAAAATTTTGTAAAAATTAACAGGAAAGGAGGATAGAAACCTAATAAAATAGCAAATTTGAAAATTTTTATAAAAATTTAATGGCAATTTAAAATTTTAAAAATTGTTGAATATTTTTATAAAATTGCCAAAATATAATGCTATTTTTTACATAAAATCCTAAGAACAAGCTTCCCACACACACTTATGTGCGTATTTAAAAAACTTGTTTTTATTGTATTCTTTCTATTCACAATAGAAAACTGAACTCATTTCATACTAAAAAAAATAAAAAAAGATACAAAGTTCTTAAACATGCACTAAGAATTTCAGTTTTGAAAGAACTCTAATCCCCTGTTTTACTATATATATATATATATATATATAATGTTCATCCTTAATAAAATCTTTATTTATCTTTAAAAATAACTATGTCTTCGTGTATCGTTAAAAAGTACATTATGAGCCTAAAGTAGAACTGCATAATAACACAATTTAATATGTCAGATTCCTAACAAAGGTCTCATAAAGGACTAGACTTATTAGCCATGAAGACGAAAATAAATATTATAAATGTATTTTCAAGATATGGGATAAAGGCAAATGAGATGTGTGTGTGTGTGTGCGCACACACACACATGATACCAGTCTAAAATAGATCAAAAGGAAGCGTGGCTGTATAATGAATCCACTAATAGTAGTCCGCTGATTGACATGAATGACAATCTCCCACGAGTAAGTATTGCAATGAAAGGGTAAGGGTCTAGGCCTTATTGTGCTTGGCCAGGTACATGAAGCTCCCGCATACGTAGGGTCTAGGAAAGGGGCAGATCACAATAGGTCTATAGTGCATAACCTTATCTTGTATTTTGCAAGAGACTGTTTTCATGCCGGTGACTGCAACAACTCAACCGTTGTTCCAAGGTTCCCCTTCAAATAAACACTTACAAGTATTAAGAAAATATTTAAAAATTATTAATAATGTGACGATTTAGCCCCCTGTTTGAAACCATTAAGTAGAAAATTTACCCTTAGCCTACATAATCTAGTCGAAGGTCAGGAGTAAAAGGTATTACAGTAGTTTAAGAAATTTTCAACACTCACTGGGGCTAGCTATAACGCGGCAACCAGCCTACTTGACTTAATTATCCATTGAAGAACCAGGCCTAGTCTTAGCACGCTCGCGTAGCATAGTGTATTAAGAGAGAAGCTGCCATTGTATGCTAACCAACTGGATCAATCAGACTCTTCCTAATTTTAACCTTCAAATGGCTAAGTGTTTTTCCTTTGTCTCAGAGCCTCGTCGAGAGCTTAATTGTTAGTCTCAAAGTTACATCACCTATAGGTCATGTATTTGAGGTGTGAAAACAGCCTCTTGTAAAAATACAAGATCAGAGTGCATACTATACATCCTCTGTGGTTCGTCCCTTCTTCAGACCCTGCATATACCCTAAAATTTCATGCAGTAAGCTGCTTTTTATATTTGGAGAAAAATCAATTTGTAGAATCTAACGAATGTGGATTTTAAGATAAGGCTAAGCTAGTACAAAATGACTAAGATAAACCGTTAGGATTGTTATAATTAAGATAAATGGTTAAGATCTACATATCCTCTCAAACTAAATTTAACAACAAAGGAGATACATATAGATTTTGTATATGTCGTATGCAATATATTTTTTATTTGATTTGCTTCTCAAAACGAAGATCGACTTATGTGATAAAGAATAATTTTAAAATAGTTTTACAAATTTTTATTTTTTACTTGTTAAGATATCTACACTGCATATGAAGAGAATACCAAAGGTAGCAAAATGATAAGAGATTAAATAATTCAACTATGTTACTCGTTAAATATCATCATCATCAAAGCCTTGTCCTGATTAGGAATCGGCTTATGTACTCATTATGACAAAAATAAAAAATAAAAGGTATTATAAAAATGAGAAATTTAGAAATAAATCACTCTTTTAATATTTTCTCTAATTTTCAACAACTTTCCTCCTAATATTTCTCCTCATAAATCATAATATCATCTATCATACCTATATTCTTCTCTGTCGAGGAGATTAGATGAGAACTTCTTCAACACCTGTAAATCCTCGCTCCCCAGTTGTAATTATATTACCAAAGATTTCTCTCAAATTGTCCCCCCGATAACACCCCTTAGCCGTAAAGATTTTAGCTTCTTTGTTGTCACAGACGGCCAAAAAAATGGACGTGTCTGCTAAATATTTGCCATTTAAAACCCAAATTAATTTTTTTAATAAATTACCTTAATGTATATGTCCCATACATTAATGTATATGAAATTTGTGAATAGTAGAAGCATTACTGGAGATCGGAAAATTAGAAACTACAGTTCGGGTTCGTAATGTTACAGGCAGTGATTAAATTGTGCCAGAAGTAGGATCTTTATATATATATATATATATATATATTTTTCGAGTGGTTTGATTTATTTGTTTAATTAATTTTGTCATTTTTTCGAGTGTTAGTTTCATTTGTTTAGTTACTATTCTAAAATGTAGACAAATGCTTAGATTGGAGCTTGTTTTGCATTCTTTTTTTTTTTTTTCCCATTAATTTCATTAAATTCTTGCATTTTATTTTGTTAATAGGCTAAACACTTCTAAGTATCTTGCCACCAAAGTAGTTGATATGTATGCAATGATGCTCACATTATGCATCTTTGCCTCTTTAATCTTTCAAAATCATGAATAAGCTCATTTCTTTGGACTGTTTTAACTAAATATATCTATATTATATTTTCTGGTACTAAGTTATTTATATTACATTATATATAAAAAAATATATAAAAGTGCACTTTAGTCCTGCTCTTTAAAGTTTTAAAAAACAGTTTAGTCTCTAAAACTATTGGTCTGGGTTGAACTTTAATCCTTTTGTTAAATTTTTGTAAGCAAAGCCAACAATTGGACCCCGCAAGCAACAGCTTAGCCCCATAATTAAATTGCCTTTTCTCTAGAACTTTAAGATATAAAGTGTGATAAGTGAATAGTTTTAAGGACTAAAAATAGTTTTTGGGGCTAAAGTATACTTGTCTTTTTTTAGAAAATAAAAAAATTATTGTCTAACTTAATAGGACTAATGGATTACTCAAATCAAGAGTACTAGAGATTAAACTATTTTTAAAAAACTTTAAGACCTAAAATGTCACAAATCAATAGTTCCGGGGACTAAAGTATATTTTTCTCTTTAAAAAAATTTCCTACTATTTTAAGGCGGTTTAAAATTCAATCATTTTGGTTGAAATTTTTAGAATGGCATTATGCTCAAAGTACATATTCTCATTACATTACAATTGTGCCTTTTCTACTTGTAATTATAAGAGGCTAGATTTGGAATGACTTTAATTTGTGAATGCAACTAAATATGGATGCATTAAACTATAGCCCAAGTACAGCAAAATCCAATAGCTTACATTCTACTAATTTTGCCTAGTAAGGTTTCCTGACAAGGATCTAAAACCATCGACGGGCCGAATTTATAACCAGTTAGATTAACGGATTAGATTACTCCTCGTATAACATTGGACGTACTAATAGTTTCAACTTTTCCATCGTTTCTCGCTGGATCATTTGAACCGTCGGCATCCAGGGCAGGCGAACCGCAACAAAGTGGCGGAAACGTGTCAGTTTGGACGGACGAATCTCTTCCGATAGGAAAGAGCAAAAGATAAACGGTCAGGATCTAAAAACCACTCCATTCATTTCGCTTCTCCGCTTTTCTACAGCAAAGTAGTTCCTTCGTAAACCCACTCCAAAAACCAGGTTTCAGAGAAATTCCAGAGATAAGGAAGACGGGCAGATCTCCATCAAACCTTAACAATGGAGGGGAAACTGGTAGAGAGGCTCGAAGCAGCAGTTGTTCGGCTCGAAAAGCTTTCCGCTGGATTCTCGCCGGGGAATTCGGCGGTAGATGTTTCCGATGGATCCGTGGATCCTTCAATCGTTGCTTACGATGATCTGGTGGAGAAATTCGTCGGTAGGCTATCTGCAGCCGCGGAGAAAATCGGCGGGAAAGTTCTGGATGTGACGAAGGTCATTGAAGAGGCGTTTTCCTTGCAAAAAGAACTTCTCATCAACTTCAAACAGTGCGAGGTGAGTTTTGATATCATTTGTCTTCCGCATTTTATGGTGCGAAGTTGAAATATGTTAATTGGATGCGGAATTAATAGATTCTTCGGTTTCATTTCTTCCTTGGAGTTTTCTGTTGTGTTTTCGGAGAATTTGTTTCCTTTTGTGGATGAATCTGGATATCAGGATGATTAAACTGTTTAGATCTAATGAGTTGAACGGATCCGGAGAAGGAACTGGTCTAGTTTTTCATTCAATCGTGATTTTATCTTATTCACGGTGCATTTTGTTGGGCATTGTTCATAATTCGACGTTACTTCAGTAAAAGTTAGTATTTTATTTGATCGAAGCACGAAAACCTTTGAATTACAAGTTCTACGTGTCAAAATTGCTGCTTTGTTTCCAGCACCAATGGTGGAACATTTCTTTAGATGCAGAGGGATCTATTAACTCCTTGGTTGTATTGGTTTCAGTTTGAATCATGTCTGAGGTTAGGACAAGGATCCAGGGTTTAAAAATTCAAACTGCGAATTTTTCTTTCAAAACTAAAAAAAACAGATTTGTACATTTTAATGCTTTCTCCACAGTATTATAATGTTGTATCATTCTCAGTTATGTGTTGGAGAAATGATGACTTGAGACGCCTTACCTGGAAGACGCTGCCTAGGACCTTTTCTTTTTCCCAGATCTAAGCCGGCCATCTTGTTTGCATCCACCTGTTTAGGCTGCCTGTGAAAAATCACACCAATTGGATGATTCTAAGCACTACACTTTACAGCTTTAAGAATCAATTATTTTGATTTTCAACCCAATGATACATAGGCTAAGATCATCCAATAGTGTGATTTTTGTGTTAGTTAGAAACACCAAACAAAATGAATGGCTTAGATCCCGCAAAAACTACACCAATCCCATGAGAAAAGTGTCATCTTCCATGGACATGTATGTGGGCATCTCTAGTTATTATCGAGTTTTCTTTTTTGCTTCTTATGTTTAATCTTTGTGTTGGTCAATGTTGCAGAAACCTGACATGACTGGAGTGGGGCAATTTCTGAAGCCACTAAATGAAGTGATTGCAAAAGCAAATGCCTTCACAGAGGGAAGACGGTTGGATTTCTTTAATCACTTTAAAGCTGCTTCAGACAGTCTTACTGCTTTGGCTTGGCTTGCCTTCTTAGGAAAAGATTGTGGTGGGCAAATTTTGTTGTTTGCATCTATGTGAGAAAGAAACACATTCAGTTAATAGCTTTTTGTTTATTTGTTTGCTTCCTTTTCCTCATCAAGGTATGAGCTTTCCTACTGCACATGTGGAAGAAAGTTGGCAAATGGCTGAGTTCTATAATAATAAGGTGAGTGAATGCATTTTCGTCTGAAAACACTTCTATTTTCGTCAAAAATAAAAAAGAATACAAAGAATAATTGAATCAATATTATCTCCCAGTTCCAGGTATATGTTTTGATTCATTTCTAAGGATATTTTCTTTTTTCTAAAAGCAATAAATTTATACAGTTAATGTTTCTTCATGGATGTAAAAGAAATCAATTGTAATAGGCACAAATGTTGGTGTTAACTTTCCTGCACTTCAAAACCAGATTCTTGTAGAGTACAAACACAAAGATCGAGATCATGTAGAGTGGGCAAAAGCTTTGAAGGAGCTTTATGTGCCTGGCTTGAGGGATTATGTTAAAAGTCACTATCCTCTGGGTCCTGTATGGGGTGTTACTGGCAAAATGAGTGTTTCTGCTTCTAAACCTGCTCCATCAAAAGCTCCTGCAGGTGCTCCTGCACCCCCAGCTCCTCCCTCAGCTTCTCTTCTATGTGGTGGACCCCCATCACAGCCAAAGAAAGGGATGGCTGCTGTGTTTCAAGAAATCAGCTCAAAGCCTGTCACTGCAGGTGAGTCATGCAAGGATTTGGTAAAGTATGGGTTCTGTTCTTCTTTTAGTGCTAAGGCTGTGGATAAAAGTATCTTTGAAATCTTGTCTCACAGGTTTGAGAAAAGTAACAGATGATATGAAAGCAAAGAATCGTGCTGATAGAACAGGTGCTGTTGGTGTAAGTGAAAAGGAAATCTGCACCCCTTCCCATTCCTTTTCTAAAGCTGGGCCTCCTAAGTTGGAGCTTCAGATGGGCCGGAAGTGAGCATTCTTTGTACTTTTGTTGCTTAAAGTCAGATGATGTTTGCATGCCATACTACTACTGTAAGGTTTTGTGGATCGGAATTTATGTGATTTCGAATTCTGGATACACAATTTTGTAGATGGGCAGTCGAAAATCAGATTGGTAAAAAGGACTTGGCAATTGACGAGTGCGATTCAAAACAGTCTGTTTATATTTTTGGATGCAAAGATTCTGTTTTGCAAATTAAAGGTAATTTTCTTAGGTTCCTGTTGTCCATCCATTGTTCTGTTTGAATTGTAGTTCATAGAATTTGAACATCTATTTTTTTTCTTCAAAAAAAGAAAAGAAAAAGAATTTGGACATCTTACCAGAGTTAGCACTTGGCCTTCTGTTTTCAGAAAGATATTTATACTTCTCCCTTTATCTGCAGGAAAGGTGAACAACATAACAGTTGATAAATGCACCAAGATGGGCATTTTGTTTACTGTCAGTATAATGCAAACAACTATCTTCTATTTGTGTTAGATTCATGAAATTTTTATGTGGTGTTCAAATGAATTCATTTTCATCTGTTAAACATTGATAACAGGATGTTGTGGCAGCATGTGAAATTGTAAACTGCAATGGAGTTGAGGTGCAATGCCAGGTAAGCCCCTTTTCCCAAGTCAAATAATAGCATTTAAAGAACTATAAGGAACACGAAAGGATATCTAACTAGTGTACTTAGTTCTTTGAAAGAATCATTAACGTAAATTTTACATCAGATATGATTTTTCTCTTGCATCTTCCATGTTCTGTCTTCACCATAGTAAGATTTTGGTTCGTTTTTAATTGGAAGCAGTTGCTATTGTTCTTTTGACTGTTTTGCAGGGTTCTGCACCAACAATTTCAATAGACAATACAGCAGGCTGCCAGTTGTTCCTGAGTAAAGATTCTCTAGAAGCTTCAATTACAACAGCTAAATCAAGTGAAGTTAACGTGCTAGTACCTGGTGCAGGTCCTGATGGAGATTGGGTATGAAAATTTGGATAGATTTTATTGATCTACATATCTTGTTTGTGGATATGTTATATTCTTCTTGCTTTTTACTTGCTTTAGTGACTTGGTGAAGATTGTAAAATATAGATGATACCTAAGCATCTCCACTATATAGACACATTTATGAAGGCCATAGGATGTTGGTTTCAAATACTTTGCAAACAAAGTTTATAGCATTAGAAGATGCTCCTTTTACAGAATTACATATACTTTGAGTTGTAAGCATATAGACAATGTTAGAATAGTTTCTTGTAGTCAACGTAACTCTGCTAGTGATATCATTTCTTCTTTTGCAATTAATGATAACTGAAATGCAAGAGGGAAATGCTTAAGACCCTGCAAAATGAACAAGGAGCATATAGGAAATATCAGGAAGGAATGAGAAGAGACAACCCTCTAAATGGGTATAATAGCATAAAAGCTATTCCTTGGATTCTCCAGCTAGAAAGTTAGCAGTCCCATTAGCACTTCAAGGAAAGTGAAGACAAGGGAGACAAATTTTGTTGAACCATCTTGATCTCCTGTTTGATTTCTACTTTGTGGTAGTCCAGCATGATTTAAGATGTCCAAGGGGTAGTGGGTGGAAGTCCTCACTCACCCTAACAGATCCAAAGATGATGGAGAAAGGATCGTAGGCACCTTTTGTAAACACATGACCACAAGAGGGCCCATTGGAAGAGAATGCATACATATGTACATACATATACATATACATGTATATATCTGTGTAAAAGGGGCAGCCTCGGTGCACAAAGCTCCCTCCTATGCGGGGTCCAGGGAAGGGGCAGACCACAAGGGCCTAAGTACACAGCCTTACCTTGCATTTTGCAAGAGGCTGTTTCCACACCTTGAACCTGTGACCTCAAGGTCACATGACGACAATTTTTACCGTTGCGCTAAGGCTCCCCTTCACATGTATATATCTGTGTGTATGCATATATTGTGTCTTAGAAGTATAGAAATCTTGTACAAAACCAAAATCCGTTGAATTTTAGCCCTGAGGTCCACTAATAGCAGCTTTTTGAAGATAGTTGAAGCCTCCTAATAAGTGCAAAGGATATGTCAATTCGATCTTTGGGATTCAATCAAGCCAAACTCAATCCGTACTTCAACTAATTTCAACGTAGTTGGTCTGCACTTTTGTCTCCAAGATGAATGTCATAAAATTAAGTCTTCCAAAAATCTTTCGTTAGATTGCAATTAACTCTTCAAAGAGAGACAATATTAGAAACTCAATTCATTTCAGAAAGGAAATCAAAACAGATTAGGAATCTAAAGTTTCAAGAGAAACTAAAAACAAGAACTTCACAAGTTTATAAACCCTAAAAGAAAAGTTTTGGAACAAGATATGATCTTGTCTTTCTAACCTAAACTCTAGACCCAAAGATCTTCACAAGTAAAAGAACCCTTGTCAAAATGGGCAAACTCAAGAACGAATCAAAATAAAGCAATGCACCAACTAGCTAACTCTAAATAGAAGAGAAGAAAGTGATGCACGAATTAACAAACTCTAAAGAGGAGAGAGAATGGAAAATGTCTCAACTGAACAAATTCTGAAAGCTAGAAACTAGAGAGCTCTGGAAAGAGAGAGAATGGAGATGGTGCAAGTTGGAATGGTTCGGCACCCCCTTTATATAGAGTGAAGTGCTTGGGTACTAAGTAACCTACTTTGCTTTCTAAGGCAACCGAAAACCTTTCTAGGCAAGTCCATATAAAAAAGACCATTGACTTTCTTATTCTAATACTTCTCTAGTGGGCTCATATAGGCTTGGATGCATCAGGCCATCTCTGCAGCAACGAGCCTAATGTCTTAGACCTCACCTAATGGGCTGACCAACCACATGGACGTCTTAGCCCATGGACCATCCATCCTGGTGGACCTAGGCTGGATTGCTCCTAATACCAAAAGAGATTATGGCAGTTCAAAGTGGCTCACGGTGATGCAAAGTGCAAAGTGTGCACAAGCGCACTTTCACACTTGCACATGCACGAGTGCACAGCTTGGTGCATTGCACCTGTGTGTGCACCATTTCAAGAGTTTACTCTTGAAAACAATGTGAGGACATCATCATCATCATCAAGACCTTATCCCAATTAGGGGTCGGCCACATGAATCTTATTCCTCCATTTCACTCTATTTAATACCATGGCTTCATTTAGTCCCAAAGTTTCTAAATATTTCCTCACTACTTCTATCCACGTTCTTTTGGGCCTTCCCCTTGCCCTTTTAGAACCTTCAACTTGTATTGCCTCACTCCTTCTAACCTAAGCCGTTGTTGGCCTCCTTTGAACATGTCCAAACCATCTAAGTCTAATCTCCCTCATCTTGTTACCTATTGGTGCTATCCCTAAATTTCTTCTAATATTTTCATTTCTAATTCTATCCTTTCTTGTCTTACCACTCATCCATCTCAACATCCTCATTTCACGCAACACTCGGCCTATGAGTATGATGTTCCTTAACCGCCCAACACTCGAACCATAGAGCATGGCCGGCTCTTATAGCCATCCTATAGAATTTTCCTTTAGTTTGAGTGGCACCCGCCGATCACATAAAACCCCCGATGCACATCTCCATTTGTTCCAACCCGCTTGGATTCTCTCGGTAACCTCCCTCTCAATCTCTCCACTCTCATGGATCAATGATCCTAAGTATCGGAAGTGGTCTCTCATGGGGACCTCTTGGTTATCAATCTTGGATCGGTGCTCCACTCCTACTCTCCTTGCTAAAATTACATTCCATATATTCTCGTCTTAGTTCCCCTAATTTTGAATCCTTTCAATTCTAATGCTTCTCTCCATAGCTCTAGCTTTATGTTGACACCCTCCCTTGTCTCATCAAGTAGGACTATATCGTCTACAAATAGCATGCACTGTGGAATCTCCTCATGCGTATGTTTTGTTAACTCATCCATAACTAATGTGAAAAGGTATGGACTCAATGCCGATCCTTGGTGCAATCCGACAAAGGACAGAAAATCACCATCCACGCCACTAGTGGTCTTAACATTTGTTATTGCTCCCTCATACATATCTTTAATTATGTCTATATACCCCTGAGAAACCCCTTTAACACCTAACACCCTCCATATTAACTCTCTAGGGACTCTATCATAAGCCTTTTCTAAGTCAATAAAGACCATGTGTAGGTCTTTTCTCCTCTCCCTATATTTCTTACTAATTGTCTTAGTAAGAAAATAGCTTCCATGGTAGACCTCCTGCATGAAACCAACTGATTCTCCGAGACACTTGTTTCATGTCGTAGCCTCTTCTCAATAACTCTTTCAAAAAGTTTCATGGTGTGGCTCATAAGTTTGATCCCTCGATAATTAGTGCAAATCTGAATGTCTCCTTTATTCTTATAGATTGGTACAATAGAGCTTTTCCTCCACTCATCGGGCATTTTCTTTGATTTTATAATCTTGTTAAACAACTTGGTCAACCAAACTACCCCAATATCTCCCATATGCTTCCAAACCTCTATTGGTATACTATCATGCCCCATGGCCTTTCCTGATTTCATCTTTCTCAAGGCCTCTTTTACTTCAAGCATTCTAATCCTACGTTCATATCTATAATATCCAGTGTTATTTAGATTTATAGTATTTTCAATTCCTATATTCTCGGGGCCATTGTCATTTAACAATTTTTGGAAGTATATTTCCCACCTTTGTTTGATCTCGCCTTTTGACTAATACCCTTTGATCATCGCTTCTAATGCACCTAACATGCTCTAAGTCCTTACTCTTCGTTCTCTTACCTTTGCAAGTTTAAACACATCTTTCTCACCTTCTCTTGTTCCTAATCTATTATAGAGCTCATCATATGCTTTAAGTTTAGCCTCACTTACTATTCTCTTAGCAACGTTTTTAGCATTCTTATATTGTTCATAGTTTTCATTATTTCTAATCTTCTGCCATGCTTTAAAATGCATTCGCTTTTTCTTTAATAAATTTTTTGCACTGTTTCATTCCACCACCATGTTTCCTTTGCTAATAGCCTTTTACCTTTAGATACTCCTAAGACATCTTTTGCCACTTTCTTAATGGACTCAGCCATATTAGTCCACATGGTATTTACTTCTGTTTCATAATTCCAATTTTCTTGTACCATAAACTTATTTTTGAATGAGGTTATTTTCTCTCCTTTTAAGTTCCACCACTTAGTTTTTGGATGTGTATTAAGTTCAGTTCTTTTACTCCATCTTTTTGATATGAATATCCATAACCATTAACCTATGTTGTGAGGTTAAACTCTCACCGGGTATCACCTTACAATCCTTACATATAGATCGTTCATTATTCCTAAGTAGAAAAAAGTCTATTTGGCTTTTATGAAGTCCACTTTTAAAGGTTATTAAGTGTTCATCCCTCTTCTTAAAGAGTGTATTTGCAATGGATAGGTTATATGACAAAGCAAAATCGAGGATATTCTCCCCCATCTCAAGTTTCGTTCACCTATACCATACCCTCCGTGTATTCTATCATATCCTTCCTTATCTTTTCCTACATGGCCATTTAAGTTTGCTCCTTTATAAATATTCCCTCGCATTGGGAATTTCTTGCATGACTCCCTCCATATCTTCCCAAAACTGTCTCTTAATTATATCTTGTAGCCTCTACTTGTGGTGCATATGCACTTATAATATTTATAATCAGCTCCTCCTAGAATCATTTTTATTATTATAATTCTATCATCGATTCTTTTAACGTCCACAACTTTATCCTTTAATTCCTTATCCACTATTATTCCCACGCCATTTCTATTATTTTCCTTTCCTACGTACTCTATAATTTATACCCATCTATTTCTCTAGCTTTAGCCCCTTTCCACTTGGTTTCTTGATACAAGCCATGTTGACTCTCCTACGTTTTATCGTGTCTACTAACTCCAAACTCTTACCCGTCAATGTCCCTATATTCCATGTAGCGATGCGAATCTTATGATTTGGAGATTCCTATTTACTATCGCCTTTCTCGACCTCCATGGTATGAACCCATGTCCACTTTTCACCGCACACGGGTTCGATGCGGCCGCTTCGACACGAGGGGACGCTCTAGCAGCCCTTGCCCATTTTTCACTACACCCGGATCCGATGTAGCGCGTCGCTTCGGGAGAACGCCCAGCAACCCTTGCCTATTTTTCACCGCATCCGGATCCGACAGCCGCGGCCGCTTATGGGGAACGCCCTAGCTTGAGCGAATTTCAGATTTCGATTCATGTCATGTTGGGGTTGCTATAGTTTTAAAAGTGAAGATGATTTTCATTAAAATCATTACAATCATTAAAATCATCTTCGCCTTCACCCTTGCCTACAGCTACCTGACGCAAGGGTGGCCATATTTTAAGAAGCTGAAGATGATTTTCATTTCTCCTTCACAAACTAATATACAAATGCATATTTATTTGTAAGAAAGAAATAATAGAATCATCTTCAACTTCTCCCTTGCCGGCTGGCTACCTGATACAAGGGTTGCCATCTTTTAAGAAGCTGGAGATGATTCTCATTTCTTCCTCACAAACTAATATACAAATGCATATTAATTTGTAAGAAAGAAATAATAGAATCATCTTCAACTTCCCCCTTGCCGGCTGGCACCTGACGCAAGACCCTCTTCCTTTTTTATCCGGGCTTGGGACCGGCATTGGCGGAGTTAAAATGTAGGGGTGCAACACGAGGACTTCCCAGGAGGTCACCCATCCTAGTACTACTCTCGCCCAAGCACGCTTAACTGCGGCGTTCTGATGGGATCCGGTGCATTACTGCTAGTGTGGTCGCACCCTAAAGCTATGAGAGAGTGGTTATAATGAGTAGAAATCTCATCCAACTTCCAATGTGAGACTCAATATTTGCGTTACTTCCAAAAGGCAAGTGGAAACAAACAAACGAAGGAGTTCAAATTAAAATGAAATTTGAGTTTCCCTCCAAAGCTAGAGAAAGATCAAATTCCACAAATACCCATTGGTTTTAAACAATCCCACACATGTAAACATATGTTTTGTGAGTTGATTTTTATTTAAAACAATTTTCAACATTGTGGTAGTCCTGTTGTAAAGAGCACGGTCTTGGATCTATTGAATAGAAAAGTACTTTTTTTTCTCTTGTTTTTGTGGCTTCAAGAAGAAAATGTAGGTTGAAGACGGCATTCTTGGCCTTGTTTGTTGAGTTTTTCTCTCATTCGTGTTTCTGCTACATTAAAAACACTGCTTAAAATAATTGACCTTTGTGGAGCATGCAAACTGCAGCTTGATTAGGACCCAACTCGCTAATGTCTGCGAAGATTGAATTTGGAGTGGTATTACATAAATTGTTTCCTGATCTATGACCGATTATGGATTATATTACCCTTATCTTACAACTCTCTGCTGTTCAACAGCCCAAGGACTTAGAGCACATCTTTTGTTGTTTTCACTGCTTAAAGTGATTGCAATGACCACGAAGAAAAAACAAATCCCAACTACAGATATATAAGAGCCCTAGAGACCGGTTTTCCCAAAAAAGTCAATACAATATGACTTATGATACTGAATCCAGGCAGAATCAGTTGCCAAAATTGGTTTACACCTCAATCTATTTTCTTGGCCTAGGATAAAGATTCTTGGCCAAGGGCAAAGGTTAACAGCACAGAACCCTGTGAAACCAAGCATCAATTTTGAAAGTATGATCTGATGTATGACATAAGAAAGCTGGTTTGGTATTACACAAATATCTAAGTTCACTTCATATAAGAGGAACCAACAGATACATCGGCCACTTAAGTGTTCTTGTCTACAAGTTCACATGTTATAGAATTCCAGGAATTGCCAACCACACCAACATGATTTTGTTTACTTGTAAGGATCATCACAAGGCGCAACAGTAAAAGTTGTCGTCGTGTGACCTTGAGGTCACGGGTTCAAGGCGTGGAAACAGCCTCTTGCAAATGCAAGGTAAGGCTGTGTACTTTAGGCCCTTGTGGTCCGCCCCTTCCCCAGACCCTGCATAGGCGGGAGCTTTGTGCACTGGGGCTGCCCTTTTGTAAGGATCATCACAAGCAAAGTAGGCTGAGAGGAGGAAAATATAGGATTGAGCGTAGGATGTTAGATAGTTATTACGTGAACGACTATGCTTTTCCTCTAATATCTACTCACTACTATAGAATTCTCTTAAGATGGTACAGGTGTCAGATAGTCAATAGGCTTTTATCAGTTGGTTGAGGAGTCCTGCAATCACGTTCTCATTACTGACTGTTTGCCTAAAAAGGTGTGGTAACAGATCCTTCGGCTAATTGGTTTCTCTTAGGCTTTTCCATCTGCTCTTTTGGCCTTATGGGAGCACTATTGTCATCATCATTAAGGAAATAGCTGAGATCTTTCCTCCCTGATCCCCTTTCTGGTTGTTTACTTCCTAGGAAAGAAAGAAATCAGAGGAGATGTGATGGTAAAGATCTTGTTTATACTCAGCCTCTGGTTTCTATGTGTTATGGAAAGAGATGGCTAAGATGGCTTTATTAAATACCCTGTCCAAGGTCTACATAGACCATCTTAGGTAGGAGTGATGAAGAATGGAAAAGCAAAATGGACTTCCTGATGCTCTTTGTTTTTGGTGGGTGTAAACTCTCTCATATTAGCTTTAATCAGAACAGAAAATGGTTGCCATATGTGTATGTATCATGTATAATTACCAAGATTTCCTTGCTGTAAGTTGATTAAATCGAGTGTCTAAAGGGCATTCAAAATTATACCCATATAAATGAAATTTTCTTGGATGCAATACAGGAGAGGATGGTATCATGTTGTTTGGAGTAAAGAGAGGATCATATCCATTTGTTTCTAATTTCACTGTCTGCCTTCAGCACAAATTTGTTGCAAGAGGATAATAACCTTAAAGCAATGACACATACTAGGGCATGCATAGAAATTTCCAGATATTGAACACCATTTGGTTGGAGCCTGTTCGGCCATTCACTTCTTCGTTGTCATCTTCCCTGAAATTGGAGGAATCTCATCACAATGATAAGAGTTGTTTAATTTCACATGATGTTCAGGTCATATAAAGATGATAAATGCTATGTCTTGACATTTTCGACTTGGTGTCTGGTCAAATAGTCATCTGTAAATACCTAATGCAATCACTTACACCATTTATCAGGGTTTTGACATTTTCTGATATTAGTATTTGTAAGTTGAGGGTCATAGCATTTGAAAGTCAAATTTGCATTGTGTTCGGCGTATTCAAATGTCACCTAATGTTTTCTTTGAAGAAGTTTTAACCCAAATGCTATGACCCAGCCTTACCTTGCATTTTGCAAGAGGCTGTTTCCACACCTTGAACCTATGACCTCAAGATCAAACAATGACAACTCTACTGTTGTGCCAAGGCTCCTCTTCAGAGAGGATCATTTCCAATTGTTTCCAATTCCACTGTCGGCCTTGACTTCAAATTTGTTGCAAGAGGATGATAACTTTAACGCAATGATAATAGTTGTTTAATTTCGCAAGATGTTCAGGTCATATAAAGATGATAAATGCTCTGTCTTGACATTCTCGACTTGCACCATTTATCTGGGTTTTGACATTTTCTGATATTAGTGTTTGTAAGTTGAGGGTCATAGCATTTGAAAGTCAAATTTGCATTGTGTTCAGAGTATTCAAATTTCACCTAATGTTTTCTTTGAAGACGTTTTAACCCAAAAAGCTTTCATCCATTTCCACAGAATAGAGGAACAAGTAACTGAGTTTTGAACTGGTTCACATTAGTTATTCTATCCCTTCATGGTACTGCAGAATGCCAGAATAAACACCATGAGGGGGAAAGAGAAAAACCAAATGAATACATTACTTCAGTTTGTGGTTAGGGGTTACACCTTGTTGCAAGTTCTGTTTGGCTTGTTTCTTTTTTCTTCAATTAATTTATGTTTTCTGAGACATTCTGTAATTCTTATGAAGAGTAATTGAGAGGCTTAGTTACCCAGTTACTGCTTGTGAAAATCCTTATGTATATTATTTTTGAATGTTAAAGTCCTTACATATATTGGTAAGAATGATCTGATTCTGAAGTGAAGGATAGGTAAATTGACTCTTTATTCTTTTCTTAATCTTGTAAGCTAGGAATTAAATTTTGACAGGTAATTCACATATTTCCATGTTGCCACAATAATCTTCAAACTTGTAAAGCAACACACCCGCAAAGTTCTATAAACAATGCTGAGGCACTCCATTTAATATAAGGTTTGCTATTGAAACAAATGTCGACCTGTTATTGGTTCAGCCTTCTTTCGAACATTGTAATTTTCCAGCCATTGGCTTGCTTACCAGGTTTGTAGAGTGTCTATGATTCAATTATTGAATTGTCGCAGTTGACTTGGCTTTAACTTACTAGCAGCTCTTTTCTCTCAATGCGTATGAAGAACTAGCAATGTCAATCACCAGTGTTTCAGAGTCTACTGGGGTTTTCCCTTAAATGGGTTCTTGCTCATATATGTGTTGTCAAACACTGATTAAACACCTCTGCACTGTACTAAGGTTGATCTTGTTAGTTTCAACTGGGCAGAATCTATGATTCATGGTAATTATATATGCAAACCTCTAGTAGAACCGGCCATAAGTGAGACCCTGTCATAGATGATTAAGTTCACAAAATGATCTTCATGAATGCATAAACTGTCTGTAGTACTTGTACCTGTTCATCATATGGTGCAAGCATCTGTGGGAAATTGTTTGGACTAGGTATATTTATTCTTATCCCCAGTGTTTTTGTCAAATCAAATTACTCCAAATGATCCTGTTGATGTCAAAAAATGATCAAGTGTGCTTCCCATAGCCATAAAGAAATGGCTTTGACATTTTTATATTCTCAGAAATATGCAGTTCTTGTTTAATATCTACGTTCCAAACCTTCTATGATAGCCACCAATTTCGCAATTTCATCCTCTTTTACCTCTAAAGGCAAGAGATGTTGAGAAACTGCTACTGGGTTGTCTATTTTTACCACTCAATGGATATATGTTCTTTAATGTTACAGGGGGAGCATGCTTTGCCACAGCAGTTTGTACACAGATTCAAGGATGGGCAGTTTGTTACATCTCCTGTCTCACACTCTGGTGGCTAAATGCAAATTGCGTTAACGTGCCTATCATGTTTCTCGACAGTTTCATTTTATTCTGTTTGCATTGCCGTTTGGAGAGAGGAAAGAGTGCTGTGGTTTTGGGATTTATACAGGTTTTTCGACTCACATCGGGTCTTATTTGCATTGCTTACATATATCATGTTTTTGTCATCCTTATTCTTTTGGTGGATCAAACGCTTGTAAAATCATTCCTTGTGCATTTTTGAAGAGCTTAATTTCTTTTGGTCTGGATTGTCTGTAAGGTTTGTGGCTTGAAGGGGTTCGTTTGACGGTTAACAGTTATTGCTTTTGGTTAATGATATGGTATTATGAGAAAGAAGCTCCCATAGCAGTAGCAGATGTGGATTCATGGGTGATTTTCAAATCTTTCATTGGCACTAAAAAGTTTGGTACATCTTAGAAGTTTCAATCTGTAAACTGGAGCAAGTACTACCGAGCCTGCAGTCTATTTTTTCTACTTTTCCAAATGTGTCGTTGATTGGACAATTGGGATTATCATTCTGGTCATATCCTTCTTCTCCTGAAAGTTTTGGGCATTTGCTGTATTATGAGAATTTAGTGAAAAATAACCGGTGGCATTTTTTTATTTTTTTACAATAAATGGAGACGCCTAAGGGTAATGGCATTTTCTTTTTAAGTCCTAGTATTTTCAAAAGCTGAGCAGCATTTTTGTTTTCAGATGCTGCCTTTGTACTGATTTTTTCCCTTCGGTCTAAGACGTTCATATTGTTTGAGTCCCTATTTTTAGCCTGCACATCAGAGATCATGTCAATCGGATGATCTGACTTCTATTTTATTTTTATTTTTTATTTTTTATTTTAATGATTGTGATTCTGAATAATATAGGTTGCAGGCATCCAATAGGAGTGATTTTTGGTGCAGAGTAATCTGAAGAATTTGAATAATATGAATGAGTTAGATCTTTCAAAAATCATCATCATAGGGTCAGTTAGATCTTTCAAAATTTTAGCTTAAAATAATAAAAAAGGCAGCATCTGAAAATAAGACTGCCTTAGAGTTGGATAGTATTAGGACTGCACATATATATATATATATATATATATATATATATATACACACACGTTTGACTTGCGGCCAAACGTATTTTAGGGAAGATGTCAAAGTTCTCGGCTCCTAACTGTGGTAGCCATTTGGCTAGTGGCAGTCATGTTTGTTCCCAGTTTTATGTGTCAAATTTAGGTACGGGAACTTACTATGACTAGTTCCATATATATGAAGGATGAAGACTTATATGCATCTTGTTTTTCCTTGTGAGCCTCTTCTCCAATGGTATGAAAGCTTATAACTCCTTCGGGATTTACAATATTAAAGAGCTAAACAATTCATGTTCTTAGGATTGACTTAGATGGGCTATGCTCTAAAATTGTCCTCCATTGGATGATCCTGGCAGTTGCTGCATTAATCTGTAATGTGGATGGCAAAAAGTTTTATTGTTCATTTTTCAACTTTAGAAAACATTCAGTAAGAATCATCTGTTACATAAGAATTTCAGAGCATGGCCCATCTATGTCATGAACAAGATATTAAATGGTTGTGATCTTAAAAAACAGGAGCATACCTGAAGTTATAGTAATTTTATACCATTTCCTCAGTGGCTCATGGCAAAAAGAAAAGGGAGGGGGGTTTGGAAGTGATATAAGTGCGTCTTTTTGGGATAGATAGACCCCTACTAATGTGTTGGATGCCTAGAACGCTGTGGCACAGTTTTTGAAAGATAAGTTGTTCAAAATATTGTCCTTTGACTTCAATGGCCTATGATCTAAAATTCTCATCCATTATATTATCCTAGCCATTGATGTCTTCAATTATAAAATGACAATATAAATTCTCATCTATTGTTTTTCTTCAGTTGGAAAACAAAAGATCAAAAGTTTCACCACCCATTTTATAATTGAAGATAACGACGGCTAAGATTTTTCAATGTATATGAATTTTCATGTAACTATGTAGTGACCTTAATGAAACCCTATCTTATAAGTGAAAACATTAACTCTGCCAATGCCAGTCCCAAGCCCGGATAAAAAAGGAGGAGGGTCTTGTGTCAGGTGTCAGTTGGCAAGGGGGAATTTGAAGATGATTTTATTATTTCTTTCTTACAAATGAATATACATTTGTATATTAGTTTGTAAGGAAGAAATGAAAATCATCTCTAGCTTCTTAAAAGATGGCAACCCTTGTGTCAGGTAGCCAACCGGCAAGGGAGAAGTTGAAGATGATTCTATTATTTATTTCTTACAAATAAATATGCATTTGTATATTAGTTTGTGAGGAAGAAATGAAAATCATCTTCAGCTTCTTAAAATATGGCCACCCTTGCGTCAGGTAGCCAGCCGGCAAGGGTGAAGCTGAAGATGATTTTAATGACTTTAATGAAAATCATCTTCAGCTTTTAAAAAACTATGGCAACCCCAACATGATGATAAGTGAAAACATTAATTAGGCCTCATGTTTAAAAGGGAAAATTTGAAGTAGCATTTTATTTCTTAATTCTTAAGCAGCCCCATGTGATTGGATTTATACCTCTCTTTCTAAGTCAATTTCTAACAAGATTTGCATAACAGGCTTTCCATGTAACCCAACTAAAAGAGGCCGCAATAAATCTCTCTATGATGCCACTTTTAATAAAAAAATCACGTGGCCATTAGATTTTGGCATTTTTACAAAAAAAAAAAGTCTAATATTTTTTAAGTTTTGCAAATTTGCCATTAAGTTTTCATGAACTTTGTAAAATTGGCAATTCTGTTAGTCTTTTGCAAAACTTTGTAAGACTTGGGTTTCTTATTTACAATGCCTTTTATCCAGCACAATCAATTTCAGAGATTTTTGTTGATTGTCGAAGGGGGACATCACGCGCAAAGTTCTCTTGCTCACTGTGGTTCATGAACTTTTGCCTCTCATCTACCTTTAATTGGAAGAGTCAGAATCTGTGATATTCTGTTGATGAGAGCTACTTGCTGTTACATTGCACCAAAACGGACCTTGTTCATTAGTAAGGAAAGGAACCAGGAATCTGTGAATGTAGCTTTTCTAACTCATGAGTTCTTATGTTTGAACGAGTTCTCTCATTAACTACCCTCAAATTAGGCTTATCGATTCTCACTGTATCTATTTAACCACAGACAAGGAGAAGTATATCCGTGAACCACATTGCTGTAAATTGATTTATCTGGTTCAGATCTTCCGCTATATATCACTAATTTATGGCTAACATATCCTCTTTCATTTTTTTATTTTTTTGGGAAAGGCAACATGCGCAGTCTTTATTAGATTATAAATGAATGAATCTCTGTGTAAAATCCTTATCTGATAAACAATGTAATGGATGTCATTATAAAACAGCTTAATACATGGGTAGTGTGGCAAAATAACACTTTAATGATATTTTAATAGGATTAGAGAGAAAAGATTGCAGCATATATCCCATATAGTGGCTACTTTTTTTAGCTTGCTCTCATTTTTCTAACCATGTTGATATTTTAACATATCTTTCATGGATTCCTTTTCCTTTTCCTTTTAGGAAAGCTAGTTTTTATGGATAATAAAGCCCCTCCTTGTGCCAATGCTGTATAAGGCTTGGACTCCATATTTCATTGATTATTAAAACTGAAAAAGGAAAAAAAAAAATTTAATTTGTTTAGAGTCATCCAGTTGATGTGATTTTTATACACATCCTAAGCAAGAAGGTGCGCTTTTTTGCATCTATACTTAAACAATAAGGGACATGTGCAACTAAATGAAGCAAAATTTGGAATATATGTGAACTGGCAGGCAAGTCTCCTAAGAAAACATGGCATAAAGTAAAAGAGAAAGCTCTCTTTAGTCTCAAGTCTTAAAAATGGAGTGGCTTTTTACAGTCACCTACTGAAGATGTTCGGGCTTTAGGGTTTTAAGGAAGGGGCGGGCCACAATGGCCTAAAGTAGGCAGCCTTACCTTGCATTTTTACAAGAGGCTGACTTCATACCTTAAACCCATGACCTCAAGGTCACGTGACAACAACTTTTACCTTTGCACAAAGGCTCCTCTTCATAAATAAAATAAAGAAAGTATTAAAGTTTGAGTCTTTGAATGTTACTTTGTATTCCAAGCTTTACTTGCTCACGGATCAAACTCCCCCATTGTCACTCTCAAAATAGATTAGTGTTCCTTGCTTTTAGCCAATATTTCTGTAATTTAGGATACTCTAAGGCCATTTTCTTTTTCTTTTTCTTTTTCTTTTTCTTTTTATAAACAACAAAATAGTTGGCAAAAAATGATCCATGAAAAAAAAAAAAACAAAACAAAAGAATTTTCCGTAGAAAGTGTTTTATGCCATGAAATTGAATTACGTCAAAAGCCAAAAAAATTTGAGGCTTTCGTGGAAATAAATTTCCATCCATTTCCTCCACCTTCAACTCAATTAGAGTTAACTTAGATTTTAGTAGTTCTTTTTTCCATTATGGAATTGGAATAATAGACTGGCAAGTGTTTCTATGAGAAGTGCATGACAAGCTTGATCCAATTTCATTTGGATAGCAAATATAATATTTAGAACTGACTGAGAAACTATATATCCATCACCTGAGGTTTTTGTTCAATGATGCTATCACCACCCTTTGGTGAGCCAAAATATTATTTATATTCTTCTTTTCCTTGCAAAATATAAGCTTAAGCTTATAATCAGGCCAAGAAATATTTACTATAATTGGTCGTAGACAACTCAACATTTCTCGACATTTCACTGGAAGATCATTGTATTATAGTAGGAGAGAGACGTTAATCTCTTGGGGGGGTCCATGTTGACCCCGCATTCTGCTCAGGATCCTCAATATTCCTTTCTTGTTAGTATTCATGGTTGGACTGCAATTACAGATATTTATAGATCAAACTTTTTTTTTCTTTTTCTTTTTTAACGATGACCATTTTATTAGTAAGAAAAAAGAAGGTAAGATTACAAATTAAAAAATAATAACATTATAAACTAAATAATTATTCCTAGGAACTTCACTTCTGGCGAGCTCGTTGGCTGATGAATTTGCCAGTCTTTTCTCATGCCAAAACCGCCACAGAGCATTTTTTGTCCTTTTTAAGTGAACCAACGATGTACATATCAAATTCAACAAGAGTTAAAATGGAAAATTTTAAACTTTTCTTTTTAAAATTATTATTTTTTAACATCAAAATCCATGCAATTCCTTAATTTTTAAAATCCAAAAGGTGATTCCTCTACAATGAAGCGGAGTGTCTACAGCAATCGCACCTGAAAGGGATCAAATTATGCATATATACATATACATACATATGTGTGTGTGTGTGTGCGCGTGTGACAGAATAAACCTTTGAAATGAGCCTTTAAATATGCCATTAGAGATTATATAACTTTATATCCGGACGTATCTGCTTGAAATATTTTGAGTTTTTTTTACCTTTCTAAGCGAGTTGGGAGCAGGATCCCCATTTTTATTTGCATGGGAGCGTGTTCGTACGCTATAATATGTCGCACTGCTTGAAATGAGATAAGCTAAGTTGAGATGAGATGAGATGAGAATTCGCTTGAGATGCAAGCTAGGTTAAAATTATCTAAATTTGGCATGAGATGAAGTAAGGTGAGTGAAGATATAATTTAAGCTGGGTGGAGATGAGTTGGAGGATATGGTTAGTTGAGATGGCATGATATGGCTGATGTCCATCTCAAGCAAAATACAAGAATAGGGCTGAATTTTGGGATGGGAAGAAATAAAGACTTTCTTTCACATTACGAATGAGATAAGGTGGAAGTGATATGCAAACACTAACAATGAGCTAAGATGAGAATGAGATTTGTCATCTCATCTCAAGCACCACTAACAATGAATTGAACTGAGATGGTTTTCATCTCATCTCATCTCATCTCGAGCACATCTAACACTGATATGCAAAGTGGTTGGGCAAGTAATCTGAGAACATGGCATAAAAGTGTGGGAGAAATCTCTCCTTAGTCTATGTCTTAAAAAAAGAGTGACTTTTTATTGGGATGACCTACAAAAGATGATAGGATCCTTGTCATGAGAAAGTTTGAGTCTTTGAGTGTTTCTTTCTATTTCAAACTTTGCTTGCTCATGAATCAAACTTCCCTATTGGTGGCCTCAAAAGAGGGCATCTTCCTTGCTTTACCCAATACTTTTGTATTTTTTTTATAGCATTTTTAAAGACATTTTTTAAAATTCTTTACTTAAATCATTAAAGATGGATTTATGTATGTTACACACACTAAAATTCATGACCTTTGGATTACATTGTTTTGAGTTTGGATCCTCAACTAAAAAGAAAAATTACAGCTAAAAGAATCCAATGGACCCTGAACAAAAAACAAGATGATTGGGTCAGACGATCCAAACGCAGGACCTAATTAGCAGGTTCAAGAGACAGTCCAAATAACATTTCTCAATGACTCCAAATCTAAGGGCAAAAAATGCCAATGACAACAACAAGTTGACTCATCCCATTCCAATTTCCTCTTCATTTATCTATCCCGAATTACGAACAGTTTTGGATAATTTAAATGACTAACTGGGGACAATTTACATATGTCATCCAGATGAATTATTAATATATAGGAATCAAAATCTGGCAAATCACAATGTTATGATCTTATACATCTTGGGTCAAGTACCCATATGTCACGTTTGTCTTTTTGGGGGTTGATTTTATTTATTATTTATTTTGGAATACTTTCTTTTAGACTCTACCGTCTACTTTTCTTATTAGGAGAAACATTTACCGATACTCACATGGTAGACTTTTATTTGCCTCATTATTTTAGGAGAAAGTAAAACGACCGAGTATGTGTGAACCCCACAGCCTAAAACACATGTATAATAGTGGGCCCATGACCAGCCTACTATAGCCTGTACAATCCTCCTGAGCCTACAAATTCAAACGGCTACTCTTATGACATACTCAAATGCAAATTATGATATAAAACACATTAACCTGTAATAACCTTTACAATCTAAACAAGTATAAACCTGAAAATTTAAGGGGCCATAGTTATGGCCTATTCAAATGCAGTATATGTGGGCTCCACAGCATAAAATCTAGTGGGGCCCACCGTCATCTTCAACCTGTAATAACCTGTGTAATCTATATCAGTACAAGCCTGAAAATTCAAGGGCCACACGTATATTCAATGCAATATAAGTAGGCCCCACAATTTAAAACACATGCACAACAGTGGGCCTATGGTTATAGTCACCATGTAATAACCTGTGCCATCCACATAAGTTCAACCCTAAAAATTCAAGGGCCATAATTGTTACCTATTAAAATGCAATATAAGAGGCCCCCACAGTGTAAAACATATGCACCACACTGGGCCCATGTTTAAACAAGTTGGTATACTATTATGTGTCGAGCAGATTGTGTTCCAATTCACATTCGTTTGAGAAAGCAGCTCGACACAATCGAACGTCGATGCTCTTGTAGCCATGGCGAAGATGCTTCATCGGAACTCCATCTTCTTCCTGCTTTTCATCATCTCACAGGCAGCCTTCTCTGCAAGTAAGTTCAATTTTTCTCCCAATTTGGATCAATTTCGAGTCTGTGTGTGCTTATTTTCCCATAATTTGCTCGAATTTCAATGTTGGGGACAAAATTCGACTCTATGTGCTCGATTTCACTGAATTCTTCTCGGATTTCAGTCTTTGGTGATTGTCCTTGTAGAAAATTTTAAGTCAGTCCTACTTCTGTCTAAAATTCTTTGAGTTTTCATGCTCGTGCTTTGGAAGCGTGATGATTGACTGCTGTCGGAACTGAAATTTGAGCTTTCGTATAAATTTCGGCTGTCTCATCTTTGGATCAGCTTTCATGAGAAAGCTGAAAGTCGACTTCTTGGCAGAGTTTGTATTGCATTATCCTTTGAATTTCAGTTCTCTGTCAAGTTCCAACTGATTGTTTCCCGAAAGATTGATCCTAATTTTCTCTGGCTTTGGATTTATTCCTGCTTCATCTTGAGCTGAAATTCGAGTTTCAGTTTTCCTATCATACTTCTCAAAGGATCGCCGCCTAAAGCTGTTTACTGCCACCTTCCTTGTTTCTATCGAAACGGTCGTATTTCATGGTTTCATTTTCATTTCCTGAAATAAAATCACAGTTTTCCATTCCCGAGACCTCCATATTCTTCACAAAATATCTGAACTCCGACTTGACTCGCCCGATCGAGGTGAAACAGAGTCGGAAAATCTCTGGCTTCAGTTGAATTAAAAGAAGAAGAATTTCGTTTCTTTTTCACGTTTTAATTTTATGGCGCTTAAATTCTAGTCAGTTCAGCTCTGAACTTTGACCATAAACAAAGAGGATAATTTACTCCTGTCTTTGACTCGTTGGATTTCATCCGTAGAGAAAGTGATTCTGGAATTCAATTCCCACTCATTTGCCTGGAAATCTCTGTTTCTACTTGGTAGATTCTCAGTCATTTATTGGCGTAAACTACGGCCAAGTCGCCGATAATCTCCCCCCGCCGGAAACAACTGCGAATCTCCTCAAATCAACATCCATCGGAAAAGTCAGACTCTACGGCGCCGATCCGGCCATTATCAAAGCCCTCGCCAACACCGGAATCTGCATCATGATCGGCGCATCCAACGGTGATATCCCCTCCCTCGCTTCTGATCCAGCGGTGGCCAAGCAATGGATCGGTTCAAATGTGCTGCCCTTCTATCCTGCCAGCAAAATTGTCCTCATCACCGTAGGCAACGAGGTCATGAACTCGGGGGACGCCAATCTGATTTCACAGATTTATCCGGCGATGCAAAATCTGCAGAATGCACTGGCTTCTGCGTCCCTAGCGGGGAATATTAAAATCTCCACCGTCCATTCCATGGCTGTGCTGAAGCAATCTGAGCCGCCTTCTGCCGGAAGCTTTGATCCTACTTTTGGAGATCCTATGAGGCAGATGTTGAAGTTCCTCCAGCAGACGGGTTCGCCATTTGCGATAAATCCGTATCCATTTTTTGCTTATCGGAGTGATACAAGGCCTGAAACGCTAGCTTTCTGCCTTTTTCAGAAGAATGCTGGGAGATTCGATCCTGCGACTAAGATTACTTACACCAACATGTTTGACGCACAGGTAAGAAATCTCTCTTTGGTTGGGTCTGTGATTCCTAATCTAGGCCTATTAGTGCTTATTAATCACTGCGGCAATGCATGATTGGGCCCCCAACTGGTAGGCCCATCTTATGACTGGAGGTCTCTTCTCTAGGCCACTTTGAATGTGAATTCTGACTAGATTGTTTTAGCCCAATTTGTATGCAAGGTATTGAACTTGGCTTGGTAGTTTCGATTAAATGCACCTGAAATCCAATTAGATCATATATGTCACTCGCTTCCTCGTGGATAAATTTTGAGATTAGGCTGGTCCACTCTGCATTTCAAGCCCACAGAATGCCCCTCTTACTCAGCGGCAGGTTCATACCGCTGATCAGCTCAACTTCACATATCCAAGGCCAATTTTCAGATGTTTTCGATGGTCTCATTGAACTTCTGTTGGAGTTCACTATTTCACGGTCTTGATTACCTTGTATGTGCCCTACAAATGTGTCGCTAGGCTCACAGTATGCTCTCTTTTTTAACAGTTTGCTTTGGCTCTGTTTATTCAATGGACTCAGTGATTGATTTTGTCAAAATAGGCCAAAGTAAGTGATTCATTTGCCGCCATTTATCATAAAATTGGAACTGGGATGCTAGCTGAACTAAACCAAGATGACTCGACTAAGTTAAAGTTGTATTCGAGGACCTAGCGGCAATGTTGCAATGCTCAATCTCGGATCATATTATCTTTACATTTGGCTTGACCTCCCATGCGAAGTGAAGATTCACTATAAGGAGATTGGCAAGAGTTTCAGATTAATTGTCAAGTTTCTGAATATTGCTTTGAAGAAGTATTCTACCGGCAACCTAGTAGGCAGTGTATTAGGTTCAAACTTGATCATTTTAGCTTGATTTCGGCTATGGCTCAAATTTCTCAGTCATAATGTACTTAACCCACTATCATTTTTCCTTGCAGGTGGATGCCATCAAATCTGCTTTGAACTCAATGGGCTTCAAGGATGTGGAGATTGTTGTCGCCGAGACAGGGTGGCCATACAAAGGAGACAGCAACGAGGTTGGGCCTAGTTATGAAAATGCAAAAGCATATAACGGAAATTTGATTGCACACTTGAGGTCGAAGGTTGGCACACCGTTGATGCCTGGGAATTCTGTGGACACATACCTTTTTGCACTTTACGATGAGGACTTAAAGCCTGGGCCAACTTCTGAACGGTCATTCGGGCTTTTCAAGCCAGACCTCACCATGACCTATGATGTCGGACTCACTAAGAATGGCCAGGTGCGAAAGAATTGCCTGTAAACATTAAGATGGACTTGTCTGCTTTTGCTAATGTTTGTGGACTTAGTCGAGGCCGTCAAAATTCATGCGAGGGCTGAAGTTTGATGATTCAGTACTCATAATTAACTTTTAGTTTCGATGACATCGAATTCACTGCTTTTCAGGTGAGTCCAGCGACTCCATCGGCATTGACAGGGAAGACAACTGGATGGTGCATGCCCAAGGCTGATGTTCCAGATTCCCAGTTGCAGATGAATCTTGACTATGCCTGTGGCCAAGGCATCGACTGTAGCCCTATCCAGCCAGGTGGTGCTTGCTTCGAGCCCAACACAGTAAGATCCCATGCTGCCTTTGCCATGAATCTCCTCTATCAGATGGCAGGAAAGAATCCATCGAACTGCAATTTCAGCCAAACAGCATCACTCGTATCCTCTAATCCCAGTAAGTCGACTCAAGACAATGCAATACCTTCTTTGTTCACTCTAAACTTCCAGCTACTTGATATTAGTTGTTAAACTTCTCATTCTGCTGTTATGTTGTGCATCTTGAACTCGTGTCAATAGGATCCTTATACGTACATCATCAGCAGGGACACGATCAGTTCCTTGTTAATCCTTCGTAACCCTGTCAATTTCTTAAATGATAGACCCGACAGGAGCCAACTAGGCTCCTACCAGCACCGCAATCTAAGTAGCATGATCTTCAGTGCTTGGTCCAAGTCCATGTTTGCGAGCAATCAAACTTTAAAAGAGATCAAAGCCAAAAAAAGCACGTTTTGATGCATACCCAAATCGTACTTGGACCTCTCAAATTGCAGTTCCAAGTGCATTAGGCCCAAACTGCACACCCAACCTGCAGTTTCGGTCATATTTAAGTTTGCTTTAAACTGCAATCTGAAAGGTATAAACCGCATCCAAATTACCAAATTTATAAAGACAATGTTGATTACATTTGTCTTCACACAAGTAATTCACGCAGCAGGTTTAGTATTTGTTTCTCAACCCATATTCCTACCCACCCGGTTTTCTCACATGGCCTACTTCGTATGTTCTCTCGCCCTTTTACAGGTTATGGTCCATGTTCCTACCCCGGTGGAACATAAGACGATGGGATCGACAACAGGTCCAGTGATTGAAGTGTGACCAGGTAAGTAGAGGAAGGTGGTGTACTTGTGAACTTGTGCTTACTTTTTTTTGTTCTTCAGATGTGTGGTGACAAGTAGCCTCTCTCTCTTTTCACCTCCTTTGTAATAATGCTCCTCGGGGCATCCCAAAGTGGGTGGGGTCTTAAGTTTTCTGGTTTGATGTAGTGCTCTAAAATGTAATTAATGACATTGAGAATTATTTAAGTGTGAGTAGGTGCTAGTGCACCTTTGGAACAATGTTTAAATTTGAAACAAAAATGTGCAGTTGGTTGACAGCAGAGCATTAAGCACACGTATGTGTGGCCTTTTGTCGGGCAGGATACGAAACCCCATGTACAAGTGGGGAGGCGCCTCTTTTCGGTGCCCATACAGCTAGACAGCTTTTGCAGATTGAGTTGGATTTCGAACGAAGAGACTGCAACCAACCATATGGCTGAGTAGCCTCTGTAGTCCTCACCTTTGCACTAAGGTGCTGCCATCTTTGGATGATTCGACTGGTTCCCTGGATTACTCCGCCTTTGGACATGGATCTCAAATGAAGAACATAGTATGGACAATTATCGGCCAAAGTTGGATTCCATTGGAAACATGCACAAAGCACTTTATTTTAGATGAGACTGCCTCTTAATTGGTGCAGTTACAATTCATGGCAAATATCTTTCGGGCAGCAAGTTAGATGATCTGCACTTTCAATCTAGCAAGTTAGAACTCGAATATGTTCTTGCCTCTCAAAAGCAGAAATAGAATATAATATACTAGATATAAGAAAATTATAATTTTCTCTAGGTTTTAAGCCTTATTTCTGTAAATGAGTCATAGTAATTATTACTTTAGTTTGTAGTAGTCATATAAATGTTTGTGAAGCTAAATAAAATGAAACGATAAAGTACTAACCGGTAGTAATAATATCTAAAAAATTATTAACAATATTAAAAAATAAAAAACATTTGTATCCAAGCCAAGTCCACATTAAAATTTCAAAACATAGAATATATGAATAAAATATCCAACAATTCTCCCTGTTTCAAAATTTTCAAAATAAAATCTGAGGGAATCAAAATCACAATGCATCAAACAAGGTAGCCCGCTCACCTTAGAACTTGAACCTTGTTCTGGTATAGATAAGTCAGTCTAAAGAATTCATGGTGGCCTATGTAGCAACATTGTAGTTTTTCACCGTAGGATTACTTTTTTTACTACAGCGATGCTGTAGTTACTATAGCTACTAGTAAATTTTATCGATTGGGGGTTTTCATACATCTGTGATCCCTCTTGATTTGCAATCCAATACACAAATTAATTTGTTTAGTTAGGCTAGCTATATGGTGTGGACAATGGGGACACAGTAGATGATGGATGGTTAAGACACCCCATGTTTAGAGATAGAGAAGGGCGTGAGCTTTTTGTATGCCGTAAGCCTACTTTTTAAAAAAATTTTTTGGTGATTTTGGTAAACGGAGATGGAATTGTTCATTGATTAACAAAAATGTGCAAAAAATCTATTTGCCTCTGCCATTATATGAGTTTTTTCCTTTTTGAGTATGGCATTGCCACTCCATTTGGCAGTGTCTACTAATTCATAACTTAATTTTGAAAGCCATGTATTTCAACTAAGAAATATTCGTTGCTTTCGATGTTTCCCAACTTTTTTCATAAAACCTTCTTATAGAAGTATTTTTAACGTTTTTGGTTATATTAGTAGATGGTATTCGAACTGTTCTATTTTTCTCCATGTCACCATTTCTTGATATTTTAAAGCGTATTAGTCGACCTAGTCTACAAATCTGTTCCAACTATTAATGAATTCCAAGGATTTTATGTGGAATAGGGATTACCATTCTTTCTACTTCTCAAGGTATAATGACAGATCGTGAATGTCTCCTCACAAATATGAAGAGTCATTGATTAGCTCTATAGGCTTCCTACAAGGAAACACTTCTAATGCTAATTTCATTATAGATCCATTATAGATCTATTTTGAAAATACGAATTGGCTTGTGCTAAAGATTCAAAACCAATTTGATTTCTTTCTCTCTTTATAATTATTCTTTTCTTTCTGTATAAAAATAGAAAGAAAAAAATTTCCAGTTGACATTTGTAGCGTTCAATCATTTCTTTATTCTTGCTACCATGGTGTCTTTCCTTTTCCTTCTATTTCCAATAATACCATTCCACTTTTTAAAAATGCAATATTGACTCGCAAATTTTCTTACTATTTTACTCAATAATATCACAATTTGTTTAATCTCTTCTTTTTGCTACCCTATTCCTAGTTTAATGTGTGTGTAATGATCGTAGATGTCATTGATTTCTCACTAGTTATCTCATTTTTTTAGTTTGTAAACACCTTAAATCTTCAAAAAAGATTAGAGCGGTGTCTACTACTTCACAAGCTCTACAATGACACTTTCTAGTGCCCTTGGGAGTTAAATGGCATAGTGTCATATAACAATTGAATCATATAGCAAACTAGCAATAGCATGCACGTGGACCTGTGGTCATCATCTATATATCTCATTATACTAAGTGATGAAGTCCATCCCTATAATCATGCAAGAAGAATACTACAAAAATAAGGCAAGTCAGTTAAACATAATCTTAAACATTATTAGGAGTCGTAGGATTAGAATCCTACTAGGAAACTTTACACTGTCTTTCACCTTTATAAATAGGACTAGAGGTAGAGCTAAAAGTATCAAGAGAACATAAACGGGTGTAATATCTCTCATAGTGAAATTTTCCCCTCCTCTTGTGGACGTAGGCTGTACATAGTTGAATCACATAAATCCCTGTGTTCAGTATGTGATTGCATTTTTGTGTAATTTAGATCCTAACTGTTGCACCTAACACCAAGAACCTGATTTATTTGTGTACATTCATTTTCATGCTTCTTTTTTGCACTTAGATGAAAAACTACATCTTACAAGAAGTTGTTGTATTCATAGACATGTATGGTGGGTGAGTATTTGAAGAGAACAGGTATGTAGGCTTATATGTTTGTATTTTTCATGGATCCAACATGTTTATTCTTTTCTGCCTCAATTAGATGTCTTTGGTGCCAACTCTAACTTCCATTGGGAAATTTATAAGGCCTTCTTTGCATGTCAAATGGACAATATGTAGTTATTTTTATTTTACAACATTTATTTTATAATCCCAAGAGGAGGCTTTAGAGATTCTTATTAAATATGAATTTTGATACCAATGACATCTGATGGAAACCAAATCAAATGAACATGTGAACCAGCATCCTATTTTCTTCAATTAATCTATCCAAATTAGTTAATTAATTTAAAAATGTGTTTAATCTCATTCAAATATTTAATTATTATATCTCCCATTACCATCTAACTCACATAATTCCCTTTCCCTCCTCTCTAATAAAACCCATACAAGACATCCCTTCCATCCTTTTTAAGAATAAATGAACAATTCTTTCCTGTCACATATTAGACCAATCCTGCCCATTAATACATATTTATTATTTTTTATTTTTGGTGGGAAAAGAGAGCCTTCAAATAAGGGAAATGAAAAGGCTCCCCCAATTTATTTGAAGTAAAAAAAAAAAAACTACACTATTCCATCTTTTGGAGGTGCAAAAATATCCTCCCATAAAAGCTTGTTAATAAGAAAAATTAAGTGGATTAGCAATCCACTTTTGTATTTTATTTTGAAATTAGACCGTTGATTATACAAAGTTCTAATTATCCCTTTCTCATGATCAAAAGTAAAAAAATTTAAAATTCGAGAATCGGCATACCTTTTGAACTGCAAGACATCAACAACCAAAGAAGTCAGCTGAAGGGGTCAGATTATTCAAAAAATGAGCCCCATTTGTGAAAAAAGTGAGTTATTTCTACAAAATGAAAATTTTTATTTTTATTTTTTCCGAGTAAAGAATTACGAGTCACTCATGCACACTTTCAAGTCAAAAATCAAGAAATTGGGCCTAAGTTGAAGTGATTGCTTGAACACTTTTTGAGCATGGACTCTTACCGAGACTCTTCACAAGAAAAAAAATATCAACCGTCAATTTCTGATCGTCCACCTATTGATGGCCTACTAACAACGGCATAGATTTTCGAAAAGTTCTGCCTCTCTGTAGCGAGGCGTTTGAGCGGGGTGTTTTAGCAATTACGTGGAACCACGTACCTTATTTCAAACCATGCCACAGTCATGCTCCATTTTCCCGCCCAAATTTCCTCCCCTTTATAACTCCTTTTCCCCTTCCACTCTCCCTCTCTCCATTTCTCGCCGGTCGCTGGTAAATCCCTCTGCCACTCCTTTGCAGCATTCGCAGAGGTTCTTCCATCTTCCATTTCCCCCCCATATTCTCTGAATCTTTCTCTTGGTTTTGATGTTTGAGGTTCCAATAGCATTTCCCTCTGTAAAAGAGGAAGAAAAACTTCGATTTCTTTCCATTTTTAGCAAAAATTGTCAGCTATTTTCTGATGTCTTCTGACCATCCGTTTCTGGTTTTCTGTTTTCCAGGGTTTTAGTTCATTTCTCCATACTAAGATGGATTCCGAGAAGATTGAAGGAGCAGCAGATTCTCCTACCTCCGTGCTGGAGGAAGAGGTCTGCCTTCCTTCCGTTACTCGTATTTTATTTTATTTTTACTAGTTTTGTTTTCATTTTCCATTTTTTTTAGTTCTGATTTGGTTCATTTTGCTGAGCTACAGTTTTGCCGTTAGGGTTTCGACTTTGTTACACTTTGGCTGTTTTCTGTCGTCTTCTGATTCTGTGGTGTGGTGTTTGTGTTGTAATCGCAGGCTATTTGCGAGGAAAATGGTGTTTCGAAGCCTGAAGTATCTGATGATGATCCTCTCCTGTCAATGGGAGCAAAAAATGGGGATTCTTCGCTTGTATCAGAAGCCATGGCTGAAGAGGAGAGGAAATTGCTGGCTGTTAGAGAGAAAGAGGACTTAGAAAAGGATAAAACTGAGGAGGCCGAAGATCCTGGAATGAATGATACACATTTCAGTAAATTGGAAGAATTGCTTACACAGACTAAGCTTTACACGGAGTTTCTACTTGAGAAAATGGAGGACATTACATTTGTAATATCTCGTAAAACTTTTTATTTATTTATTTATTTATTTTTATGAATGCCATGTTGGTTTGCTGTTTTGATTTTTATGTATTTGATTGTTTTTTGTGTGTCTTCGCTCTTTCAGAATGGAATGGAAAACCAACAAGAAGAAACTGGGAAAGGAAAAAAAAGAGGTCGGAAGAGGAAGGCGTCTGATAACTACAACAGTGTAAGTCTTTCATTCATTATTCTTGAATGCCATTATATCCTTTTGTGCATTGAGGGACATATTATCTGTAGTTTCCTATCAATGAGAGTTTTTGTATTTTATTTTTTTTAATGATTATCTTACTATATGGAGTTCAGACTAGATATAGCTTATGCTAAAACTCTACTGATCTCGACAGAAGTTACAACTTTTTGCTAATCTGGCAGGGCAATTTAGAAGCTACCTTTTTCCAAATTGTACTTAAGGCAGTTCATGTCTAAGCTGTAAGGATTAACTAATTCAATACAGCCTTTTAATATCTATTGGATCTACTGGCCAGGAGGCATCCGATATTTGCTGCAAGCTTCAATAAACGCATGACTGGACCTGGGATCTTGAGGATTATGATACTGATGTTCTCATTAAATTCCAATTTTCTATAAACTACATTTGTCTCTGTGAACACATAGAAGCCAAAGATCCATTAAACACATCTATTAAAAGACATGTGACATAATTTGCCATTTGATATGCTAATCAAGTTGCTGCTACAAGTAGCTGGCTAATGAAAACCTTGCAATCTTTTGGCTTCACCACCCCAGTAGTTCCATGGGCAATAACAAAGCATTATCTGAAAATTAACATATAAATGTCAATGACCTAAAACATTCTACATGAAGAGCTTGTCCTACTTATGCTGCAATCTGTGGTGCATGGGATCTCAGAGTTTGAGAGCTTGTTATTCACTTGATGAGGCTCTAACTTTGCCTACACTATGTCTTCTGTTTCTCCTTTGTATGTAAGTTGTGCATCATTATGTTGTTCATGCACTCCCATTTTCTTGCACATTTAATACTCTGGCATATGCCTGTCTTGTTTTCTTTTTTAGAGGAAAGCCAAAAAGGCAGTAGCAGCCATGCTAACAAGGTCACAAGAAAGTACGACTTCTGAAGATGCTGGGCTCACTGAGGAAGAGAGAGCTGAAAAAGAGCAAGCTGAACTCATGCCATTGTTGACCGGTGGAAAATTGAAGCCTTACCAAATCAAAGGTGTGAAGTGGATGATCTCATTGTGGCAAAATGGACTTAATGGCATCCTGGCAGATCAAATGGGACTTGGCAAGACAGTTCAGACGATTGGTTTTCTTGCCCATTTGAAAGGAATGGGCATGGATGGGCCTTATTTAATTGTTGCTCCTCTTTCCACTCTATCAAATTGGGTAAATGAAATTTCAAGGTACTCCAAAGTCACTTAATTGCCATATTAATAACCCATGTGGACATTCTTTTACACTGGAAAGTCTGATTTACAGGTTTACTCCCTCGATCAATGCTGTAATATACCATGGAAGTAGAGAAGAAAGGCAAGAGATAAGGAGGAAGCTGAAGCCTAATACAATTGGTCCGAAATTTCCAATTGTTGTTACCTCTTATGAGATTGCACTTGCTGATTCAAGAGCTTTATCTCATTACCAATGGAAATATGTTGTTATAGACGAGGTAATCATTAGTGAACTTATTAGTTTGTTTGACTTTTGTCATCCTACTGGAGCCCAAACTTTCATATGGAAATCACTTGGCTCTTCTGAGTCCTCATCAAAACTTATTCCTTTTTCAAGGGGCATCGGCTGAAAAATTCGAATTGCAAACTCTTAAGGGAATTGAAGCGCTTGCCTATGGAAAATAAGCTTTTGCTAACTGGAACCCCTTTACAGAACAACTTGGCTGAGCTTTGGTCGTTGCTGAACTTCCTTTTGCCCGATATCTTCTCGTCGCATCAAGAATTTGAGTCGTGGTAAATATTTTGTGCTTACTGTTTTCAAATTTGCTGTTAATATCATCTTTCCAGTGCTAATCCTTTTTAAATGTCATTTTCTTTGCTGAAACATCACAATCTTGTTTATCCATTTTAATTTTTCTCCCCATTGAGATTGAGTCAACCATTCTGCTGTTTGGCTACACCTGCCATATACTAATGGTGCAAACTCATGCCAGCTGGTTGTGATGCTGGACTGAGTGATTTAAATATCCTTATGTTTAATCATGATAGGCAGAACTAGAAGTTCTGTCTCAAGGCATGGAAAACAAAATGAAGAGAACATGTTTTCCTATGTTGAAACAGGAAGCATGTAGTTTCCATGTTTCTAGTTGTACTGAATCATCTAGTGCGATAATGGGAAGGAAAATCACATGATTCCTTGCCCTTGCATCTTCTCTGATCCCATGATAGGGAAGAGGTTTCCAGTCAGTAGAACCATGAGCCACCTTTGAGCTGTTAAGATTCTGCTCCAGTGTGTTTTTGGACAGAGAGTTGATTGTGGAGTTTCCTCTTTAGTGGCTGGAAATAGGGTAAGATTGATGTTGGATGGATAAATATGAAAAGAAATTGAGTCATCCAGCAATACAATCTAGCACCTGCTCTTCTTTGCGTTATGTGGTGGTCTCTCTCTGTTTACATAATGGTCATACATAATTGTCTTTGATTTGGTTGCTAACTTTGTATGTTGATTTCTTATTGTATGTTTGTGGTGTTAATATATCTATGCCTTTTTTCTCACCACCATCATGTAGGGAGAGATAAAGAGAGTTAGAATGGGAAAGGGGTGAATTGATTGACACGTGAAGTATATATTTATGAATGCATAGAATTCAATGGGCCAATCATTCTTTTTTGAAGTTCATTTCCTTTTCTGCTCCTTAATGGGTGAGAGAGGATATCTGGGATTATGTGTGTGCATCTGTGCATGCATTTACGTGCTTGCTTGTGTGTGCTTTGTGTCTGTGGAGAGGTGTGTGAGCATTTTGTGCTTGCCTGTTATGCGTGTGTTTGTGAGTGAAAGAGGGGAGCTTGCCAATCTTCTTCTTCTACGACATGCATCAACTTTCCTATGACTTGGAGGTTCATTAATAGTACTATATGTTACTTCTAATGTGCACACAAGTGTGACAACTCTGAGGCTATGGTGTTTGCCATATTTTATGATGTGGAATCCATTGTGCAGGTTTGATCTGTCAGGGAAATGCAGTAGCGAGGCCCAAAAGGAGGAGTTGGAAGAGAAAAGAAGGGCTCAGGTATGCTCTTGCTTTGATTGCTTGCTTGCGTACTTGTATGTCTTGTGTTTGAACCACACCATGAATGTGTGACAATGATACTCAAATGAAAAGGTCCTCTCCAGGTGATATCAAAGCTCCATCTAATACTACGACCGTTTCTTCTGCGAAGATTGAAGGCAGATGTTGAAAGCATGCTTCCTCGGAAAAAGGAGATTATTTTGTATGCTAATATGACTGAGTACCAAAAGAGCATGCAAGATCATTTAGTTAATAACACATTGGAGGACTATTTGCGGGAGAAGGCAGAAAACTGTAAGAGTGTAGCTTTCATTGCGGGAAATATATTAGCTACATATAGAAAAAATAAATCCACATAGAAAGGAGCTTTGCATCAAATCATACAAAAGTTTCAATTAAATGACATCAACTTATTGTTGCAGTAACTGGGAGGTCTGGCATCAAAGGAAAGCTGAATAATTTGATGATTCAGTTAAGGAAGATCTGCAACCATCCAGACCTTTTCGAGGAGTCATGTGTGCTTCTTGTAAATCTTTGACTATATTATAAAATTTCACAAGTGATGTTAAATATCAACCAAAAGTTGCTTTTGTTGGAGTGCAGTTATCTATCCACCAGTTGAAAAGTTGCTCGAACAGTGTGGCAAATTTCGCTTGCTAGACAGACTTCTGGCGCAGCTTCTTTCTCAGAAACATAAAGTATATCAGTGCTCTGTTAATCTACCAAATGGAATAGCCATTCATCCATCACTCATGCTTGCAATTTTGTGATTTCCAGGTCCTGATTTTCTCTCAGTGGACAAAGGTGCTTGACATAATTGAATACTACCTCAGTGAGAAAAGCTTTAAAGTTTGTAGGATTGATGGCTGTGTGAAGCTAGCTGAAAGAAAAGAACAGGTAGGAGTTTTCCCTGAAGAACTATTTCTGTAGTTGCCGTTTTTTAATTTGTCACTAAGACTTTCCTTTTGTTTGCAGTATTTGCCATCAGTAGCCTGGATAGATTTCCACGTCTGAGAACATTAGCATCATGGATTTTATAAACTTTTGTTTATATGGTTGCACATGTTTGGGATACTATTGTTTGTGGGTGGAACTTCCTTGGTCCTCAAAAATGCCCTTTTGCTTTTTAATATTGATTGTGAAAAGTTTATAAAAAAATGTCGAAAGCAATCAAACTAGAGCCATGGCTTGCACAATCTCAACATCGCCCTTGATACTGTTAGGTTTTTAGCTATAATTTCTTGTGTCTGCTCAGTAGCCCAAACAAGGTCCAAGACCTACTAGGAAACCACTTGTTCTAGAACTGTAAATGTTTTATTTCTTTTATACTTCAGGAATATATGTTGTACTTCTCAACATTCAATGTTTGTAATTAAAACTAATTTTATTTTCTTTTTAAAGATTCGGATTTATTGTTCTCTCTCATTTTCAGAACATGGTAACTCTTTAAGTTTGGGACTATATCTGCACTTCATGTGATAATGTCTTTTCTCTCTTTATTAAATGCTACTTGCTCTCCGTTGATGATGTCCAGGAAACTGCAACAGTGTTTAGTAGCTAATTAAAAATAAGCGAAATGAAGGGAGTGCTGTTATCAGAGCAAGGTTACAGAGATACTGTTTTCCTTGATGTTTCCTCTTTTTCAAGATTGAATGTTTTTGACAGTCTTACAGCATCTATGCAATCTCTGGCTATCAGAAATATATTTGTATAAAATACTCCAAATTTCCAAATAGACATAGTTTGAACAGAGGATATTGTAGGGCACTGGATATCATTTGTTTTGATACAGAGAATCTTGTTTTAGGATGCCTGTTTATATGCTTGTCATTCTTGTTTTAGTATGCTCCTTTTCCTTTTCTCTCAATCTTGTCTTACTCTATTAATTACATCATTGGAAGAGAGATCTGACAAGTGTCAACATTCTCAACCAGATTGAACAGTTTAATGATCTAAACAGTGAAGTTAGAATATTTCTTCTTAGTACTCGTGCTGGTGGGCTGGGAATCAACCTTACTGCTGCTGATACATGTGTTCTGTATGACAGCGACTGGGTAATTCAACTTTTCTCTCTCTTGCCTTGATATGAGGTAACTTGATTATGTAACTCACATATTTATGGCAAATCCAGAACCCTCAAATGGACTTGCAGGCCATGGATAGATGCCATCGGATTGGGCAAACCCGACCTGTTCATGTCTACAGGCTGGCAACATCTCATTCTGTTGAAGTACAGGAAACAACTCTTGGCTTCTATTATTTACTATTTTGTGTTTTTCCAATGAGCCTAATTATTCTTCTTGACAGGGTCGAATGTTGAAGAAAGCTTTTGGCAAACTGAAGCTTGAACAATTGGTTATTGGGAAAGGGCAATTCCAGCAAGAGAGAACTAAACCTAATGCTTTGGAGGTCATAATCTAGCTTTGCTTATTTTGAAAATCTTCTCTTCTTAAATAATTCAAACAGGATAACTTTTGTGGGTGACGCAAGAGTTGATCTCTAGAAAATGAGCTGGAAAGGAGTGAGGGAAGGAATTTGTGTTTTATTTGCAATGGTTGAACCAATCCTGTCCTGCAGTTTCCTACTTCCAAAGTTTCTGCATTTCATTGCATTTTGTTCAAAAGACTCCTTGCGGCTACAGATCGAAGACATCATCATCTCCTAGTTTCTGCATTTCCTTGCAATTGTTCCTGACATTGCTTAAGCATTCCTTATTTGGAATCACTTTCCTCCTTGTACATCAATTAGTTTAATTTTTAAGAAAAATATCCGGATTACTGTTAACCTAAAAGAAAAATGGTGCTTGTACAAGAGATCCTTTTATCTTACGAAGGACTGTCTAATCTTATCAGTAGTGGTATTCATTTTAGTCCTGAGTTACTGACCACATACACTAGTGTTAAGTTCTACATACCTTAGATTTTTATTGTAAGATTTTTCTACTTAGGTCTGGGATACCCACTTAAATCACTTCATTCCTAGGCTTTCTAGTGAGTTTTTGACCATAAAATAGCTTATTACTGAATTGCTGTTGCCCTCTTTGCTTCTTCACTATTATATATCTATGGTCACATGTGATAACCAACATTGTCATCTGCACTTGTCATATAAGAACTCTACTTTTCTTTAATTTCTACTCTTGTTTTCTAGTTGCTTGTAGTATCTGAGACCTAGTGTGTGCTTTGTATACATATTCATTGGCCATGATTCGCAAATCATATTGATAGGGACTTATATGCCAATGCATATTTGATAGAAATCCATTACCTATGTGAAATGTCTGAATTAAAGCCCTGAATTTTCAAATTAAAGTTTTATTGAAGTCATTTGATTTCCAAACTCAAAAGTTCCAACTAGTGATGCCTCTTCTTGTGATACTGAAAGGTTGGTCTGTTCTCTTTCTCATGATGAGGCTTCTAGAGTAGTTAAGTAGAATATAGACCATCAAGTAGGATGCATAAATAAACTGCTTTTGTGGGATCTGTATTTAGAGTGCTATTCAACTCATTTGCATATACATAGTCAGACCTTAGTGATTAATAATCCTCATATTTATCTGCCATTGAATTGTTATTGTAGTTATTTAATGACTCAGATTTTGCTCAGATTCTGTAAGTACCTAAATTGGGTTTTGTTTTTGCAATGCCTATAATAGTAAAACAAAATTCTTCTCTCTCTCTCTCTCTTCTTTGATGCTGAGCACACATTGAACACCAACCTAGTATTTGTGAAAAAAAAAATACCACCTTTGAACCAGAATCAACTGTGATATTAAGTTTGTATTTTTCCCTTGCAAACGTTAGTTACAAAATTTTGATAATGACTATTAATCATGTTGGATTCATTTGTTAAATGAATGCTATATTTGTCAAGAAGGAAATCAATTGGCGTATACAAATAACCCAATTTACATCGTTCCTGCTTGTGCTGCTCATTTTACGGAAAGAGTCGACGTCATGACAGTCACATGTGTGCTTTGATCCTTACCCAGGAAGAGGAGCTTCTTGCATTGCTTCGAGATGAGGAAGATGCAGAAGAAAAGTTTATTCAGACTGATATAAGTGATGAAAATCTGGAAAGGGTTTTAGATCGGAGCGACTTGATTTTACCTCCAACTGACAACACGAAGGGGACAACAGTTGCTAATTCTGTTCCTCTCAAAGGACCCGGTTGGGAGGTGGTGATTCCAGTCAAAAGTGGAGGCCTTTCTGCAGTTACCAGCTGAGTATAGTAACTGGTCTTTCTGAGCTTCTATCAACTTTTTGGCCGTTTGTGAGAAGATGCAGAAAATGGTAGTCTATCGGTTTTGAAGTTGGGAGTTCCAAAAGCAGACGGGAACTTGCATCAGATGGAAGTAGTCGTCGCCCTCTTTTTGTAGTCTGTTATTCTTTAAAGAGCTTGTTGGGCTTTTTCGTTTCTCCCGGCTATTTCTCATGGTGGACGTAGGCAATTTCAGGTTGTAAAAAGTTCCAGGATTTGTTTTATCGTAGCAGTATATTATGCTTCTTATACCGAGGCATCTGATCACGTTGGTTAGAACTGATCTTATCCCGGGCATTTAGTTGCCCCTTATGTCCTAATACACTACTAGGACTTGTGTTTCTGGTGCACTATTGACATCATGTTCTCTATTTTATTTTCAAACAAAAAATATTAATACTCGATATTCTATTATAATATATCTATCTATTAAGTAGCAACGGAATTTTGGTTGCTTGGCTCCGTTAAGTAGCCTCTCTTACAATTAAGAGGTTGCAAGTTTGAATCATAGTCATGGAGTATGGATTTGGAAATAAAAAAAATGATAAATTGAGTTTCTTGAACTAGATCCCAAAATGAGACTCCTCGAGATGATACGTGTTCCATTTAACTAGAGACTTTAGTTAATTACCTTTTGATCAATAAAATGAACTAACTACTTGGGCTAAATCGATAATTGTTGTTTTGAGAGGGAGCTTGGAAATAAACCTGTAAGGCAGATATATTAAAATTTTAGACCAAAAATTAGGAAAAAAGCAATTTTTTAGTTGTGGGTATAAGTTTTATTCGATTTTTTTAGTAGATTAATAATTAGTGTTAGGGAATTGGGTAAACTTTTGTAGAATTTAAGCTTTTATTAGGTAAATTCATGTTATTTTTTAGAAATTCACTTCGAATTAAAAATATATAACAACATTAGTGTTGTTGTAGAAAAAGTGGTGACCTTTTTGAAAAACGTTCAATTATTCGGGAATTCAGTGACTGGTTCGAATTGATTCATCATTAAAAGTATAAAGTATAAGAAAATTCCCCTCTATCTATACATGTTGCCATGGAGTGTTTAAGGAAGTTATGGCACTGAAATTTTTTAATTTATTACATCCAAATAAAACCTTGGCAACTGACTAATGTCTAGTGTAGTTGGTTATAAATAACTTAATATATTTTTTGAAATAGGCTTCCTTGTGGGTTTGAGTTGCTCAATTTTACTCTTTGGCTCGGGTTTAGATTTATGATAATGAGTATGTAATTTACTTTATAATTCTTCACTTATATAATAAAAATAGACAATTTATCTTCAAAACTAACTAACCCCAATTTTATATAAAATAAAACAAAATTAACTAAATTTTGATGTAGCATCAAACATCAACGTCTATCCCACGGCCATTTAGCTAAAAAAGAGACGTAAATCGGCATGATATTTCATGGGCAATATTCAATCTGAATCGTATATAAATACATACTAGTTAGTTATATGTTCTCCCTCTTTCGTGTTTCCAAAATCAGCGAAGACAATTTGAGACTACAGGGCAATCAACTTGGGGGGTGTTCTTATGAAGTTCAAGGGATGGCAATCTCAACCCCCTCCGATTAGGAGAATTCCGCTCTTACTTTACCTTTGCTCTCGGACCTCTCTCCCTCTTTAGGACCGAATTTGTACCACCTCACCGGAACTTGTCACCTTCCGATAGACACGTGTCATCATCTCAAAAGAATTTAAGCTTTAGGACCGGCCATCTTCACCCTGCTGCTGAGATCATCTCAAAGAAAATCCAACAGATAAAATAACTAGGAAACAAATCGGTGGAGAACATTCTTCTTACAGGGCTTCGAAATCCTTTCCTGGCAATCCTCTTCCTCTGTATTTATATCTCCTCATCTCTCTCATTCATCTTCTTTGAACGGTAATGATGGGTTCCCTTTCAGTTTTGATTGCCTTTGGATTTAGCATGCTGAGATCCAAATTCTGATGAATGAATGCGAACTTTTGAGTGCACATGGTTGATCTTTGACTTTCTGTTGAGTTCTATTGGTATTCCAAAGCGGGTTTTGCCTAAATCACCTTCTGTTAGGTGTTCATTTGCTCTATTATGAGTTGTAGGAAGTTTATGGATCTTAAATTGGAATTTTGTACATGAAAAAGTACTGTTTTTCTTCGTTCTATCTGGGTTTTTTCGTCTCAAAAGTTCTAAATTGAGTGTTGCGTCATTGCAGTTTGATGGCGTCTTCAGCTCTAATCAGTGATACTGAGCCATGGAAGGACTTAAAGGTATGATTCGGGTTTTGGCCTTGATGGGTTTGGCTCTTACAGTCACAAAGATATCTATCTAAGCTTTGAAGTGGTGATGGTATTCTCTGCTGTGTATGACAGTCCCATGTTGAGGAAATCAATAAGACACATTTACGTGATCTGATGAATGACAATGAAAGATGCAAGTCAATGATGGTGTATGGCTCTCAATGCATACTTTACAACCTGGTTTTCTCATTCACTTTGGTTTACATTACAAAACAAGCATGGATGTTGAAATTATGGAATTCACTTGGATAGTTTCTTGTATTAGTAACTTATATGTCATGGATTTTGCAGAGATTTTGATGGATTACTGCTGGACTACTCGCGGCAGCGTGTCACTCAAGAAACTGTGGAAAAATTGTTCAAACTGGCAGAGGTGAAAGCTGCGCTACATGTTTTATTTAATGTATCAATTTGCTCTTCTAATTATCTTACTTCTATTCGAATGCAGGCTGCACGTCTTAAACAGAAGATTGATAGCATGTTTAATGGAGAACATGTATGCATAATTTTCTTCTTGATCTCCATTTTCAACATAACTGCATAGAGCGATGCACTTCACATCATATAAGAACGCACAACACCCACACATTTAACTGGTCTTCTGTTCTACTTTGTTCCCATGTATGTTCTGCTTGTATTATGGCTTTGGATTTGAGGAACCTATTCAGTGTGCTGCTTGTATAAGTACTGCTTGTTCGCATAACCTCTCTTTGCACCTTCAGATTAACAGCACTGAGAATAGATCTGTACTCCATGTTGCTCTACGAGCTCCAAGGGATGCAGTTATCTCCAGCGACGGGAAGAATGTTGTCCCAGATGTTTGGAAAGTTTTAGACAAAATCAATGGGTTTGCAGAAAAGATTCGCAGTGGTTCCTGGGTGAAGATTCAATCATAAGTTTAGATGTGTTTCTTCTTTTACGATGTTTAAATATCAACTAATAAGCATCTCTGGCAGGTTGGAGCAACTGGAAAAGCATTAAAGGATGTTGTTGCCGTTGGTATTGGTGGCAGCTTCTTGGGTCCTCTGTTTGTACACACTGCTCTTCAGACAGGTTGAGTTTATAGAATATAAAAAGGGCAGCTCCGGTGCACGAAGCTCCCACCTAGGCAGGATCCAGGGAAGGGGAGGACCACAAGGGCCTAAAGTACACAGCCTTACCTTGCATTTTTGCAAGAGGCTGTTTTCATGCCTTGAACCCGTGACCTCAAGGTCATACGATGACAACTTTTATAGTTGCGCCAAGGCTCCCCTTCTAGTTTATAGAATATGCATTACATAATTAAATCTGTAACATTCATAGTTGTCTTTTCCATTTTCCATAATTTTTGAGGTGGTCTTGTAGAAGCTGACATCATCTAATGTTGGAACACTGCAGATCCAGAGGCCATGCAAGCTGCAAAAGGACGTCAACTGCGCTTGTAAGCATATTGCATTGTTTTAAGCTTAGATTTTGTATGCTTAATCCATGTAACTGCCGATTCTCAGGGAGTTTTGCTTGTGTAATTTCTTTTCCTTTCTGTCCATTCCTATGTCCACTAATGTAGTGGACATCCTTTGAAAGAGAGAGGTGCATGGTGTTTTTCCATATGAGGCACAACTCTGCCCCGCTTCACTTTTTCTCAGTAATTCTTTACTATTCCATAAAGAAAACTAACACTGAGTACCCATAAAAGGGTAGCCCCAGTGCACGAAGCTCCCGCCTATGCGGGGTTAGGGGAAGGGGCGGACCGCAAGGGTCTATAGTAAGTAGCCTTACCTTGCATTTTTGCATGAGGCTGTTTCCATACCTTGAACTCATGACCTCAAGGTCACATGATGACAACTCTTACAATTGTGCCAAGGCTCCCCTTCAACACTGAGTACCCATGTTTTGTAAAAATTTCGCTGAACGAGACTCTTGAGACCAGCTTGTTGTAATTTTTTTCTGGGCCAACTATGCCCTTCTGCACCAAGTAGTGCAGAGAAGGTTCATGCTATCATCTTGGAAATGATGGCCCCAGGGCTGCAGTTCAAGTTCTTCCATGGAGTCATGTTAACTTCTACAAGATGAATGGTGACAAAGTTGATGCTATACATACTCTCTTATTACTAGTGTTTGTACACTTAGTTTGACTGTCAGCATGTATCTGAGAGTCAGATCTGTTTTAATTATCTGAATCTCCCATAAATTTGATTGCCTTTGCTTTACAGTTCTTCATTGAGTATTTTCTTTCTTTCTTTCAATTAAATAGACATCTGTATGCAGCCTTGCAAATGTTGATCCTATTGATGTTGCTCGGAGTATCACTGGGTTGAATCCTGAGACTACATTAGGTAGAAACTGGAATTTTCTTTGCTTTTACTTTTATACTGACATAAAGCCATTTATTTCTCAGCCTTTACTTCTTAACCGAGGGCCGTCTCCCTTGTTATGAATGCAGTTGTGGTGGTTTCAAAGACTTTCACAACAGCTGAAACCATGTTGAATGCTCGAACTTTGAGGGAATGGATTACAGCTTCTCTTGGGTTAGTGCAATAGAGCTGCGTGTTTTACTACTGAGTACACCCACATATGCACACAAACATGCCATCCTGTGTATGCACACATACAAACGCTCGTGCACACGTTGAAAGGCATGTAACTACATATATATTCGTTTGAGTAAAGCATCCTGGTTCTGTTAATTTCAGGCCTCAGGCAGTTGCAAAGCATATGGTGGCCGTCAGTACAAACCTTACGGTATCTTCATATTTCAATATTAGTTTAGCATATTTTTTTTTTCTAACATCAGCCCTTGGTCTAGTGACTTCCAGTAATTTTGTTTCTGATGTTGTTTTCTGGACCAGTGTTTACCATACTTCAAAATGCCTACTTGTCTTATGTTCTTGCTCACCTTTGATGTCGATTGTATTGGATTTTGAGCATGAAAGTTGTTACTTTACTTTTGCTTTTCGTTTTTACCTCCATGTCTCGCGTGGGTGTGCATATGTACATCACACAGTGTCAACTATGGGTGGCTGTTAAGGTATCTGAATCCCAATCCTAGCACCAAAAAGATAGTTCAGATATCCCTGTTAGTTATAAAGAATCAGAGTGGGTTTTCATGCACTGTCTATTCCACAATTGAGATCGTCGCCTCTAAGGTGTTGATCTTGGTCAATATTGATGAATGCAGCAATAGAAAGGATGGCCCATGGATTGGTAGATCAATAATTACTGAGATGTGGCACCCAGATATTAGTTATTTCTATTCACAGAGTACCTCTTGATGCCACAAAACATGAAGTTCATTCTTCTGTGTTGTATGTATATCTATTTACAGTTTGGTATCTGGGTTAGACTTAGATGCTGCAAGAGTCATTATTTCTTTCAACATTAAATATGCACTCTTATTTTCAATATTGTATAAAGCTACATGTACTTTTGTTTTCTGATGCAGCTTGTAGAAAAGTTCGGAATAGACCCAGAAAATGCATTTGCATTCTGGGACTGGGTTGGTGGTCGCTATAGTGGTAAAACACTATTATCCTTGTTAGGATCATATAGTTACTTTAAGTTCAAATTAAATTCTTGGTCTATTCTGGATTCTCCTATTGATTCTGAACATCTTATTGCAGTTTGCAGTGCTGTAGGTGTGCTGCCTTTATCTCTCCAATATGGCTTCTCAGTTGTTCAGAAGTATGACACATTGCACTCTCAATGAGTCTTCTTATTTATTAGTTGGCACATTTACTGGTACCAGAGGGGATAGGCTATACGGAGAAATGTTAAAATTGAGAAATATAAGAAATATGTCCATTTGCACCTGAATGCACAGTTTTCATGTTCTTTCTATTGTTCCTTTCATGTCTTTCACTCGCTTATGTCTTTTTATTAACTAATAGAGAGAAACTTAAGCATCTCATTGTAGGAAAACAAGAGCCAGTATGGACGGAAAAACAGTGGCTGTAATCATGGTTTGGAATTGCTTATCAGGAGTTATTTATTCTTGCAAAAGCCTATAGATAATCTAAGATTGGAATTTATCATGCCATTGGAAAGTAAAATAAGTAGATAAATGAGTATAAAAACAGATAGCCTGTGCTAATCCATCCATTTGAGAGCAGTAGAAAATTTCTAGTCAGAAACCCTACCTGATGAAAAAAATGATCTAAAAAACCTGTAGAATATCTAGAAACTGATTTTGGTGCTTGTCGGGAGAACTTGAAAACCATGCCAAATGCTTTTAGTAGAAGGAAATATGACAGCCTAAAATTTACATTTTGCCTTTACATGTCTTTTGCTTTAGTGATTTAAAAGAAACCATTGTGCATTTCCTGTTTGTGAGTCACCTGCATTTCATCCTTAAATTTCTTTATTAATTCATCTGTTGATTTCTCATCTATGTAACGTGGGACTGTTAGGAGTAGATGCTCATATTCTTCTCTTTTCTGATCAGCTTGAAGTCTTTTCTGGTGATCCACTGGGTTTATATTTTCACTTTTGTCTCTTAATAGCAAGACCATGGAGTAGAAGATATGAATTTGCTAGTTCTCATTACCTGGATATATCCGCAGTTGTATATTTTTCATTTATACTTACAGCTGACATGGTTTTGATAAACTTGCACCCGATGTTTTGATTTTTCTCCTGAAGGTTTCTGGAAGGGGCTTCAAGCATTGACCGACATTTCCACATGGAAGCATTTGAGAGAAACATACCAGTAAGTTGACTGATTTATTTCCATATGCTATTAAATCCATAAAAAAGCTGTTGTGACAAGCATTGACTGTGTGCGAGCAGGTGCTTTTGGGTTTGTTGAGTGTATGGAATGTTTCCTTTCTTGGGTATCCTGCCAGAGTGAGTGTCTGGATCTGCTAGGAAATTTCACTTTGAATTCAGGCCTGTAATCTTTCTGTTTCTGTTCAATCCATCAGATGTTATTTCTGAAACTTTGGGAATTGTCCTTGTTTTCCAGGCAATCTTGCCATACTCCCAGGCACTAGAGAAATTTGCCCCGCATATTCAACAGGCATATACTTCTGCTCATCTTCTTCATAACCCAAGAATTTCTCATGTCCATTTCTGGTCTTGTTCTGATTTGTTTCCTGGTATAGGTCAGTATGGAAAGTAATGGGAAAGGCGTATCCATTGAAGGTGTCAAACTTCCCTTTGAGGCTGGAGAAATCGATTTTGGTGAACCAGGCACAAATGGTCAGCACAGCTTCTATCAGCTAATTCACCAGGTAACTTGGTTGCCTTGTAAGAATTTGCACACACTTACAGTGGCACACCAACAAAGATTAACTCAAAGTGAGTTATAGTTTATCTGGCTTTGCTACTGCAAAGCTGTTCTTTGTCACTCCTACTAGTCAGAGCCTTACTACGAGTTGAGTATGTTATTTGTAACTCTGGCTTTTTGGCACCTTCTGGCAATTTTCTGAAGTATGAGGAAAACTTTAGTTTCTCATAATTTGCTATTTTCTAAGGCCGGAACTCTTTGCTTGCAAAATTTGTAGTGGAAGCTCTGCCTAATTTTCTTGGAAGTTGGAAACACATTTTACCATCAACATTCATCTTCTGTTGATTTTGTCAAACTCCTTACAATGATTTCACATTTTATAGTGGCTTCATGTTTTCTTGTTTGATTAAGTGTCCAGGTCATGTCATTCAATAATAAATAAATGTTCAGGTTACTGGTGATATTTATTCTGTTATCGAGTTGGATAGCTGGAGCTAATCAACCCAAGTTTTTTTTGGATATATATATATATATATATATAGGCCCTTGTGGTCCGCCCCTTCCCCAAACCCTGCATAGGCAGGAGCTTCGTGCACTGTGGCTGCCCTTATATACGCGCGCGCGCGTGTGTTGTCAATACCGTCTCATATATTTCCTTTTTCCTGGCTTTTAGGGGCGTGTTATCCCTTGTGACTTTATTGGTATTGTGAAGAGTCAACAGCCTGTGTACTTGAAAGGTAAACATAACTTAAGTGCTAATAGGACAGATATTACTCAAATTGACCTGTGCCCAGGCAGTATTTTGATTTTCAAGATGTTGTAATCTCCAGTATATTCGTATATATGCTTGATCTATTTTTGCAGGTGAAATGGTGAGCAACCATGACGAGCTCATGTCGAACTTCTTTGCACAACCGGATGCTCTTGCTTATGGAAAGGTTGGAGCATAACTGATCATGATAAACTATAATTTATATCTTAATTAAATTATGTGAACATTGAATCATCTAGATATCTTATCAAAATTGGATAACTTCCAGACACCAGAAGTGCTGTTAAGTGAGGAAGTCCCTGGCCATCTTGTTCCTCACAAGGTAGTCTTCTATTATCTTATCTTTTGTTCCAAATTGTGGTCTCCGCTGGATTTTTAACCCTTGAATTGCCTCTTTTGCAGACCTTTTCTGGGAACAGGCCATCCCTGAGCCTTCTACTCCCGTCCCTCAATGCTTACAACATTGGTCAGGTGTGTACATGTTTTCAACTTTTCTGATCTTTCATTTCTTTCTTCTTAGACGTGCAATTTTAATAAGCCAAAGGAACAAGGGAAATTGTAAGAATAAGATGTTTAGAGTAGAGAAGAGGAAAAAATATCTTTGATATTTCTACCAAAGGAAGTTCTCAGTTTTCTCCTGTCACATCTCAAAAAGTTTGGGATACACACGAATCTCATGGATGTAAAGGGGTTCCTGTTCTTGGGAGTGATTTGTTTTCCCTACAACATCGGCTTAGGTATCTGCACTATTCCATGTTTTGAGAAACATATAGTAAACAACAGAGAAATCTAAGTCTGAATTTGAAATCATTTCTAAAACTAATATGCGTGTAATGGAGGTTGTGTTGTCCTTTCATATCCGATGGCAGAATAGTCATGGAAAGAACTTGCTCACATGAACACATTCATATGTATACATGAGCACATTGATATCCGTGATCATTGAGTAGAATTGGTTCATCCACTGTTACCATATGTATGTTTCTTGTTCTCCATTTTTGCCTGCCATGCCATAATAATCATCATCTTTTTCTATACACTTGGAGAGTGATTCACGTCCTGTTTTGCTTGCTGTAATGTAATAACAAAAATCTTCTGTTGTGCTTTCAGTTGTTAGCAATTTATGAACACAGAATTGCCGTTGAAGGTTTTGTATGGGGAATCAACTCTTTTGACCAATGGGGTGTGGAGTTAGGCAAGGTTTGTTTTCTAAAATCTGTTCTTTGCTACATTCTTATATTAGTTGCATGAGTTTTCACCTAAGAAGGCCTATGGTTTGGCGTTTCATATTTAAATGTCATGAACTGTTTACTTTCTTTTGTTCTGGATGTTCCTAGTTACTGTGCTCATGAATGAATTTGCATGTACCTTTGGATTTGCAGACCCTTGCTTCTCAAGTTAGAAAACAACTAAACTTATCTCGTACCAAGGGGGAGCCTGTTGAGGGACTTAATTACAGTACCACAGCGATGATAACAAAATATCTTGAGGTATGACATTCTGCAGTCAATTAAAGTATCTAAGTTTCATGAGCTTTTCTAGGTGCTTACATCAGTTAGAACTGTATTCTAAAAGTAGATCGTAACATGAACTTCCCATAGTTGCTGTCTGAATTTTGGCACACTAACACGGCTATGACATTGGGGGACCTTGCTTAAGAATCTTCCTAGGCCAACGAATCTGCTTGCATGCTAAGACCTCAATTTCATTCACATAGCTTCCTAGTGCAATGACCCTTATTGCTGCCCTACACCCACATGATAAATTTTTTGTTTTTCTGCAACAACGATATTCACATTGAAGTGCTTCACCAAGATATACATTCATGTTGTTAAAGTTCTTGCTGTCCTTCATTCTAGTGGTAAATACTAATTGGGCTGGAAAAGAATTAAATGACTTTCTCCTTTGATTTTTAAAATGTCCTCCAACCTCAAGTTAACTAGGGCCCCCAAGACATATTCCATGAGAAATTCGACTTAAATATATTGGAAATGGTGGTGGATGTTCTGCTGACCTTTTCTTTTCTCCATTCTTCTATTAGTGATTTCCAACCACTTCCTAAAAGATCCTGCATCATGATGTTCCAAAATCCTTACCCTTTCTTGTGGGATTTAAGTCGGAGAGTTTGTATATGCATGTAAAAGTGGATGTATACAAGCTATTGTGAGCTTGTGGACATCATGCACATTGAAATAATTCATGTTATTCTGTCTTCCGAAGATTTTGGCTTTGAGTTCTAACAATAAGGAAACAAGGTCCTCTACATAGGTCAATCCATGTCCCATGTTGTAATCTTTTTTCCTTCAAGGCCTGTTTGGTTGGCAGGAAATGGATGGAAATTGATTTCTACGGGAAGAAATTCTCTGTGGGAAGTGTGTTACACCTTGAAATTAAATTATGCCAAAGATACAAAACCTTCCGCCATGAAAAAGTTTTGGATCTTTGGCATAATTCAGTTTCAAGGTGTGAAATACTTTCCACAGAGAATTGCTTTTTCTGTGGAAATCAATTTCTGTCCATCTCCTTCCAATCAAACACGAACTCAGCAAATTCTACTGAAGCATGAACCATGCCAAAACTATCTGTTGGCACAGTGATAGAAGCCGGATCCTTCTACTAACACATATCAAACTGCCCTTGCCTCCGTTTCTGGTTCTAAGGGCCCCTGTCATCTAAAGTATGTTCTATCAGCTGTCCATTTTGGTGTAATGCACATCATTCTATATGAATCACGATGTTGGGCTGTATAGACTCTACTTGAAGACCTGCACTATGGGTAACAGACGCACACGCACACGCACAAATAATGTATGCTGTTGTTATCAGTCAGGTTTTGTTGACAATGTCCTCAAGTCAACGTTTGCAATTTTGCCTAATAGATGATATTGTTATCAGTCAGGTTGTGGTGAATATGCTCTCAAGTTTATGTATCCATTTTTACAGGCGAAATCTCCTATTCCCAAGGATCCAGTCACGCTGCTACCAAAAATATAACACAATCGAGTAGTAAGAAGCATACCGGCTATGAAATAATATATATTAGCGTGAACAGATGCTGTCTCAGGTTTCTGTTGCTAGCCTGAATCTCACGCAACAGTTTTGAGTCGACATCTCTGCATTATCACTGCTGCAGACTCACTGCGTTTTGCCGTGATCCGTGTGAACAATAAGCATCAAACTCCACCACCTCAGATATCAGATTCAGCTCTTTTAGTTTTCTTACTCTCTAGATTCTTGCATAACTACTATTCCATGTATTGTTAACCGTTTCTTGGATTTATCTGAATATGAGTTCCTGCCGGCCATGAGATCGGTGCTTGTTGGCTGCTCGGATAGGCTGCTAACAGCCGCACAAACGACCTGATAAATTGCCGGATGAATCCAAGTATGGCTTTGTTTGATGCTGTTTTGCATGAGGATAACAAACAACAGATTGAGCTACCCATGGATGATGATATTGTTTCTTGCTACAGTATTCTTTAGAATGAGGACACCCATCCCCACTCTTCAGCAATCTATAACTCCACTTGGGTCTATTTTTTGGATGATAGAAACCACTAATCTTGGTCCTAGATTAGAGGGGCTATGCACTGAAAGCCTCATCCTTTGGGTAATCCCAGCTACTGTTTCGTTGAGCTTCAAAATAGACCCCCAAGAATCAGTAGGGACTATTTTCCTCCTACTAAGGTAGGTCCACAACAGAGTGGCTGCTCTGGTTGGGCCTATTGTATTATACTGTGCGGGATGGAGTAAGGGCCCTTCTCCCCTATGAACAGCTTCATCGTCATTTTGCATACTTAAAGAAGCGTATGTTGGAACTGTCAAATAGAAGAGGTGATTGGTGCACGGCTCATCCGGGAAGCAATGGCTTGGATCTTCCAAAAGATGGGCCTTGTCTAGCACGAGTCAAGATCTTGGTTGACAGTATCAAATTAACAGATTTAACGACATTAGATGGCGGCTGCATGGGTTACTGTTAATGCTTTGTCAGTGGACCTGTCGTTACTGAAGCCACCTAAAAGTAACCGGATTTGGGAATCCTATCTCCCTACATGACAAACTGATTAGATAATCTAAAAGAGGCTCTTCAACGTGGATTGGATTAGATTTTTGTTTCTTCACCATACAAAAATGCTCTGTAACGCATAGATAAAAGAGGGGTCTTTTTTTGGATGATCTGATCCATTCATCGTGTCCACGGTGCCTTAGATTGGCTAGTTACCAAACTTCTAGAAGCCTGCGATGGGCATGAATTTTTGGTTCAAATCCAACAAAACTGAGATCTATGCTTCAAAATTTGACATGATTTTTTTAAAATTTTAATTTCTATCAATATTATAACATGATTTAACTAAGCCTCTCATCACATGTATTCAATTGGATTTAAAGTATACATAGTTGGGCCTTTTCCTTAGAATAAATTTTCGTCTTGGTTGAAAATTGGCCAACTTAGGGAAGCAATTTTAACTATATTTAGTCACTCAAAAATGAATTATACTATGGTTTAGTCTATAGCTAGATAATACTTCTTGTTTTAACAACACTATTTATTCAATTTTTTCTCACTTTATAGTAGCTAGTAATATATTTTTGGAAGGAAAAAGTTACCCCTCTTTCTCAAAGAAAACTACTCTTTTTCATCATGAAGCTATTAATGGCTTTTCTTTTCTTTTCTTTTTTCTTTTTTCTTTTTTTTAAGTGGAAAGGCAAACTCACTATCACTTGGCCAATATGTGCATGTACATATGCGCATATCAGTTACCACTTAGTGAAAAAGAAACTTCAATTGCTTAACAGGCAGTTAACAATCATTGGCACTTAAAATGTCATAAAATATACATATCAGCCATTATATACGGTGATTTGGACTGACAAGGTTGTAATTTTTGGCCCACTGGTTATATTTTTATGAAGCGTTTTGCTATTTTTATGTATGCATTTGCTATGGCCAAGAACCTATATGCTCTCGAGGAGAGGAAGGTACATATGCTCTCTTTTTTTTTTATATGTGGTAAAACTATTTTTGTAGATCTAAACTGTTTATCAAGTTATGAACAGCAATGATAGCCTATACGTCAAATTTTATGCCACCAGATGATTTATGCCGCTGATAACTATTAAAAAATTATGTTCATCCATTTTCATTAATTATTGCAAAGGCACAAAACAAGTAATTAAGATTATCCAAATGCATTGATTTTTCATTGGTTACCTATTTTTGGTATTTGGAACACGATGAATGGCTTAGACCGATAACAGTAATAGGTTTTGGTAATAAGGCATACATATTGGTGAATATGTTAGTTATGAAACTATTATTTTGCTCATTACTCAAAACATGTATAAAATATAAAATAGTCCTAGTAGGAGTCAAACATTCTCAAGATCCAAGAAGTCAACGCCCTTTTTTGACATGCATGGTGATTATTATTATTATTATTATTATTATTCATGATGCTAGTTGTTTACCATGTTGGGCATATAAAAAAAGGGTAATCATGGAATAAATGCATTTAGATGATCTTACCCACAATTTTAGGTCTTTGAAAAAAATTAAACTAGATTTCCATCTCAAAGAAACATAGGTAAAAGAATCTAACAGACTCAAAATTTTGTGTCTAACTTGTCTAATGTGGTATTAGTGGTGCTTGGGACAAGATAGGCTAACTTAGATAACATGAGATGAGATTAGGCTTGAGACGATTTGAGTTGGATGAAAATGACCTAAATTGGACATGAGACGAAGTGTGGTGACTAAAAATATCATTTAAGCAAGATTAAGACAAGGTAGAGGAGATGAACTGAGATGAGTTGGAGGAGATGGTTGATGACATGATACGACACATTTCCATCTCAAGCAAAATACAAGGGTAAGGCTGCATAAATGACTCTCTTTTATACTAGGAATGAAATGAGATGGCTTGAGATGAAAGTGATTGGTAGACCGCTAATAATGAGCTCATCTCACCTCAAACCCCACTTACAGTAAGTTGGAATATGATGATTTTCATTTCCCCTCGGCCAAAACTAGTAGTGAGCTGAGATAAGCTGAAAACCACCTCAGCTTGAACACCACCAACAATAAGATGCCGATATATCACTCAGCTCAAGTACTAGTAACAGTGATATGCTCATCTCATCTCATCTCATCTCAGGTCAGCACACTCTGTCCCAACCACCACTAATTCGCTCGAAGACATTCCGAACACGACCAATGGCTTAATGTAGAAACTGCGAATAACTAACTAGTGGCAAAATGGTCATTCCATAATAAGCCAATCCCAGGATAAGTCTAATCCCCATCCCAAACATCCACATTTGGCAAAAGATTCCGAGTCGGACCGACGAAAGGGAAACGCTCGTTTATGGACGCGGCATCCTCGTAAGTACATCCCACGTGGCCCAGTAACTGCACAGGCTATGCGTTGGATGTAAAATGTAGCCGGTGGACCCCACCCTCATTGTCGTCCTTTTCGTTGCCCCCGCGGCTTCCCATCGCCATCCTCTTCCGCCAACTTCAGCTTCTCAGTGTTGCTCGTCCTTCTCAGTCCTTTCCCCTTTCCCTTCCTCCCCAAGCCCTAATTCTGGATCCATTTCTCTTAGAATTAGGCTTAGCATCGAGCCTCCAATCCTTCTTTAATGGAAGGAAGCAGCTGATTTTCTTCAGATTTGAGCTTAGAAATGTCTGTTGCAGAGCTCAAGGAGCGGCATATTGCTGCTAGGGCGACAGTCAATGCGTTACACGAACGGTTGAAACAGAAGCGGCTTCTGCTTCTCGATACTGACGGTAGAAGAATTCTCCTTCCTATTGGCTTAGAAATTCTCTCTTTCTTCTGGTTTTCATGTTGAGTAGCTGATTTTGTGTTTGGTTTTGCAGTTGCGGGTTATGCGAGACAGCAAGGAGCAACGCCCGTGACTTTCAGCAATACGGATCTGGTTTGCTGTAGGACTTTGCAAGGACATACTGGAAAGGTGAGGTTTTGATGAAAAATTCTGTCTTTTCTTTTTAGGAAAACTTGCAATTGTCGTCATCTGTTAGTGTTGATTCTGAAGTGGTTTGTTCGGAACTTGTATTGGCTTTAATAATTTGTTGGTTGAAATTCACAGCAATTCGTTGTTTAATTGGAAGTTGCAGACTGTGATCGTGGACTTTATCTTGATATGTGGTTCTTTGTTAGGTCTAGTAGAGAAGGTTTTGTCTTGGGAGGTCTATTTTAGTGTATGAATTGGTGGATGCACCTGGTTGTAATGATTAGTGACAAGCACGATGAAATCAATCACGCGTTCCATTCCTTACTTTAATAGTTAAGTTGAGAAAGTCACAAAGAAAGATTGATCTTTCAATTTCAAAAGGAAAGTGGGTAGTGGAGGGAATAATAAATTGGGTCTTAAAATAGAGGACGCTCATCTCTGGGAAGGTCAAAAGTCTGTTTAGAATATCGTAAGATCAATTTATGAATTGATAAGTGAAAAGTCTAACCCTTGTGAAATGCTTAAAAGAGAGTTTCTGGCTGCTGGTACTGTTCATCTTTTATGTGCTGTAAGGAAACTGAGCTTTGGACAAGTATCTTCACTTGCTTGGTCTCCTTGGGGATCTTCTGGTCTCGGTATCAGGTCTAACTTTGAGGATGTCAAGAAGCCCTTGTGAAATAGAGAAAAGATCCTACTGGAAGTAGCACCCTCACACTAGTTTGCTTTTAACGAAAGAAGTAAGAGGGTTTGATGTTATTAGCAAGTCATTTTCATTAAGCATGTTACTATAAGAATAATCAAACCTACCATTTGGGAAACTTTCCTTGGAAGTGAAACTTGTTAACATTAGATTGGTCAATCAGGTGGAAAGAGCTTTGTGGCAATTCAGTGGATTTGTCACTTTGGTATTAGAGGGATCTTTGTGGGTGTTGCAGGAACTAATAGGTTACTGAGGAAACCATAACTTTGTAAGGTTTTAAAGGAGAAAATGTCAATATTTATATGTATGTTCCTTTATCTCTTAAAAGCTATGCATTTACTGATGAAAAACAACAAAGGAAATTTTCCATACTTTCATCAATGATGAAGCTTCCTTCTATGCAGAAGAAACAGATAAAACAAAAGAAATGATCAAAACTTAAGTAACTGGAAATGTCTGTATGACGTGGGAAATGAAACACCTAGTGAATAAAAATGAAACATTTGCAAATGTGTGGGATTCCATGTGGAAAACACTTAGGAAACAATTGTGAAATGCATGGCAGGTTATTCAAAACGCTTTGTAAATCAATGGGAAACATGGGAAAACTAACAGGCAACACCTGAAAAATGAATGATATGCATCTATATCAGTTGCAAACCCTAAATATGTATGTGTAAGCTTAATTTAAATGTCATAGAAGGACTTGCTTATATATCCTTGCTTTTAGTTTATAGGTCTGTGGAAGTTTTAAGTTTTGAGAACGGCATTGCTTTATTTTAGTTGAAAAGGTCATAATATAAGTACCACTTTAAGCTTATCAAAAGGATACATTTAATGTAATTTGAATGGAAAAAGGTATAACATTTCCAAACACTTATTGCATCTTTCCTTAACGTTTCCCTCCTGTTTCACAAACATTTCTTAGGGCATTTCTTGTATGACTGACTGCAACTTCCTGCCTTGTGTTTCTCTTCTCCGCTTTCTTTCTTAACCATCTTTTCCTTCTTTTATGTTTTGTTTCCAAATTTGTTTCCTGACTAGTAACCATACATGTAATTTCCTTTTTTATCAATGTGCTTTGGAAAATAAGAAATTTAAGCAAATTTGGATTGATGAAATTATCACTAGCAATGAACAATAGTGAAACTTTGTGGTTCATAGTTCAACTTAGTTATGTTCAAGACTTTAGGGAACACATTGCATTTGTAGGATGAAGTAGGAGATTAACGTTACAACCAGTTAATGTTTTATATACTTCATCAATGACTAATGATGGTCTGTTGATTAGGCTTCAAATTTTTGGTCTGCAGAAATTCTTTTCTTTTGTTCACTGCATTTATGTGTTCTGGTAGTAAGTGCATACCTGAGAAAGATATTTGTTTGGACTTTTTAGTGCTTCTGAGTGGAATCTGCTAATCTTTCAAATGCTAAACATAGCACCTGGGTTTCATGTCTTCTTTACTCTGGTAAATACTGTTAATTTGACAACATGTAGTGAAGTCAGCTTCTAGTGATTGAGCTTGCAATATGATCTCTGAATTGTAATGTTATTGATACCATATTTCAATAAATCTTGCAGGTATATTCATTGGATTGGACTCCTGAAAAAAATCGGATCGTGAGTGCATCTCAAGATGGAAGGTTAATTGTTTGGAATGCCCTAACAAGTCAGAAAACTCATGCAATAAAGCTACCTTGTGCATGGGTCATGACGTGTGCCTTTTCTCCCTGCGGTCAGTCTGCTGCATGTGGTGGCCTTGATAGTGTATGCTCTATTTTCGACCTTAATTCTCAAAATGACAGGGATGGCAATGCAACTGCCTCAAGAATGCTCACTGGGCACAAGGGCTATATATCTTCATGTCAATATGTTCCAGATGATGGCAATCATCTAATTACCAGCTCTGGTGATCGGACATGTGTTCTATGGGATGTCAGTACCAGCCAGAAAATATCTGTTTTTGGAGGAGAATTTCCTTCAGGGCACACTGCTGATGTATTGAGGTACACTCAGATATCTTAGGTCAGAAAACTAAGTTGGACCCAAGTTTTAAATCAGTGAATAAATTATTCAGATGCCGATAAATAGCCTAAAGCATAATTTGTCTTAAATAATCTGATCCATGTTTTAGGGATGTAAATAGCAGGGGAGAAAACACTTAGCATAATAGTTGAACCAAGGGTTCTTATTCCTATTGCAAACAGACCCAGGAGAACTGAATAAACGAGACTCTTATTTATTTCTCATAAACTCAAGGAGAACTGCTTGCATTGCTAGACATATAGCATGAATATACCAGCTCTATACGTGTCTGTTCTTTATACTGTATATAGCTAGCAGGAATATATGGTTCATCTGCAACTCAAAACTGAAGGCTCAACTAAAAAAATTTGAGTTGGTTCAACCATGTCCAATACTAGTTGGACCATGATCTCAATGCCATTTTCTTTACTTTTTTGAGGGGCTTTTTGTAAGTCCCCCGGTAGATCCAGGGATGAGTGATGTGTGGACTTCAACCAAAACCTAAAATTTCCTTTCTATAAAATCAGTTCTTTTCTTTTGTATGAGAGATTCTGCTTTTAGAGTTCAAAATGGTTAATTCCTTCCTTGCTGCTCTCACTAAGAATATGTACCCCAGTGTCAATGGCCTCTACAACTCAATTCAATGAAAATTCTATGGTGGGGCTCTCAATATGGCGTCTTCTTGGTTTTGTATGATGATTCTAGGCTTTATTGACAAGACTTTATATGGTCCCTGGGGATTAAAAGTGTCTTTCATTTAATAGTTTAGCAAATTCAAGAGTAACATTTCCATCCAAAATATATCAAAGACTCCAAGATCAACATGAAAGGCATGGCTGTTAAAGGCTATCAGGATCATGATTCCACTATAAGTGTGGAACTTAACTGGTGATTTTCCAGTTTAGAGCCAAGATGGGTTTTAAGCTATAGATAGCAGTTTCACGGTCAGTTTCATAGAATTGAAATGACTTGGTCTGCTCTGTTGGTTAATTGCATGTAGATATGACTTGTAAAAATTATGGGAAATAAATTCTTGAGTTTGCTGTCTAATGCAGTTGGTACATGGAAATCCCTAGCTATCTAGTGTAAAATGCTGGAAGGTTTATATAGTGGTTTACTGGTGCTAGCTGATGATTCCATGAGAAATGTGGTGTGTGAGAAATCTGATTCATTTGAGGGAGTTAAGTCCTTGATGTGAGAATTCCTTGATATCCTATTTGATCATTGGTCGTGTAATCCATGTTTCAGATGTACATCAGAGGTCTAAATATCTCCATGCAGTTTTTATTTGTCTTTATTATCTCAACTCATAATCCCTTTTTCTGTTTTTCTTGAATTTTTTTTTTTTTGTTTGCCAATTGAGATCTTAGTTACTGCAATTATGTGTTTCTTTTATCTAGCAGTAGCTGTTTTAATTGCCAGTTCAAATTGAAGACTCTTATGTAGCTAATAAGGTGATATAAATTTTCTTTGTAAAAAGATGTAATAGAACATGTTCACTTTAAAGTTCTGTGTGCTTTCCATTTGGAATGTTAAGCTTTTAGATACCAAAGTCAATGATGGTCATGTGACATATTTCTCAATTTCTCTGCCAAGGTTTGTGAATTTCTGAGATTTCATTATTGTACATTATATATTTATGCTTGTGTTACACTGTGCTTCTAAGCTGATATTACTCATGTTTTCAGTATGTTATTTGATTCATGGTTCTGTGTTCTTTCAGCATCTCGATCAATGGTTCGAACACAAATATGTTCGTCTCGGGTTCATGCGATGCAACTGCTCGGTTGTGGGATACTCGAATTGCTAGTCGAGCGGTTCGGACATATCATGGCCATGAAGGAGATGTGAACACTGTCAAGTTCTTCCCAGATGGGCAGAGATTTGGAACAGGATCTAATGATGGTACATGCCGGTTGTTTGACATGAGGACAGGGCATCAGCTCCAAGTTTATCATCAGCAGCATGGTGACAATGATGTCCCTGTAGTGACCTCCATTGCCTTCTCAATATCTGGCAGGCTTCTGTTTGTTGCATACTCAAATGGTGATTGCTATGTATGGGACACCTTGGTGGCGAAGGTATGAGTTTTCATTTCCTCTCTGAAAAGTAACATTTGACAAAGGTTGTTGTTGGACATGTTAGACAGGGAATTCTCATACATGAATGCGTTTGTGTCAGCTATGTCCTGGTACCTAATATTGTGTTATATTAAAAAGATTTTTAATCTATGTGATTCTCATGACAGGCTTATAGTTTATTAGAGGGAACTATTTAACAATTTCTATGCGAAATGGCAGGAAAAAAAAAAAATCAACTGCACTTTTAAGTTCAAGAGAACAGTTTAGCATTGAGACTATAATGCAATTCGAAAATGTTCTACATTGCAATTTGATTTTGGAATTGAAAGACATGAAATGGATTTTAATGCATGATTTTCTACGCTTAAGCTGCTTACCTTGATGGATCATTTCAACTTAAAACATTGAGGGGGATTGCTGCAACTTTTTGTTTTTTATCTTGAATGATTGGCTACAAGATGATGATAACTGAATCATGTTAGGCATATACTTTAAATATGAATGTGCCTAGTGTGTGTCTCAGTGTGTGTGTGCGCGTTCAAATATGGCTGCATTTTATGTGGAATTGTAAACTTGTAAACTTAATGGTGGAGTGGTATTAAACCTGTTTCGTCTTTTATCAGGAATATCATCGGAAGTTTCTTTGTTCACATAGTAAACTTTTAGATGGTACACCGGAAGATAATTTGGCTCTAACTTCTTGTTTTGATCACTTCAGGTAGTCCTGAATTTGGGAACTCTCCAGAATTCACACGAGGGCCGAATAACCTGTTTGGGATTGTCAGCAGATGGCAGTGCCTTATGTACAGGAAGTTGGGACAGAAACCTAAAGGTTAGTTTCCCAGACCTTGGTCGTGCTGTTTTGGCAACTTTTTAATATCCACAGAATGAAGTGTGATTCTCAAAAGAGAAACAACATATTCATTTCAAATCGGTCAATGCCACCTGGCACTGTGGTCTGGAAGATGTATAGTATAGATTAAGGCCCCTCTCAAATATGTTTTATGTGCAATCTTCTTGGTTTTGTTTGGCGCTGCCAAGAACGGGAAGTAGATTAAGCGCGCTTCCAGAAACGGAAGAGGAAGCTTGTACTCGTTTAATTAAACCAGTTTCCATGTCTCCTCCCCCCCTACTGAACCAAAAATAACCATTTCTCCAGTCTAATCCCAAGAACATGCTAATTTGCACCTTTTGGGGAAAAAAGGAAAAGAAAAAGAACAAACTTGCTTAGTTGATTGAATCTAAACTCCTATAGAATCAATTCTAGGTGCTAAGTTGGCAAGTTTTTAACTTCGTTCTCAGTTCTAACTGAATACTTCAATGCAGAAAAGCTGTAACTCTTAAGTTGGTTCTGAATTTGGTGAAAGCCAGTTAAATACTAGTCACACGAGTAGCAAAGAGAGGGTTGTGGGCTGTGATTGCAAAAAATATATGCTACAAGTGCATTTCTCTGCTATTATTCTACTGAAGTCTGAAATTTGTGGTTTTTGGCAGATTTGGGCTTTTAGTGGACACAGACAGGTGATCTGAAGTTTCCGTTCATCCTGATCAAACGCTGGTGTAATAACTTCCAGCTGTCTCGCCCCGTCTCAATCTTGTGAATGTTCTGCTTGTATAATGCAAGACTCTTCCTGTAAGCAGTTTGGATATGTTCTTGTCAGTTTTTCCTACTCTTCAGAGGACCAGAGATGTCTGTTGTGAAAGAGAAAGCAGCCTGCTGCAAAAGATTGGAGTGTTTTAGCCTCTGGTTATTTTATTTTTTGTACTTGGTCTTCTTAATTGTAATTTTCTCTTCTCATTGTTGTAGTGGGAATGCTGAAAGGTTTCTGGGTTCTAATGCAGTTTTCCTCTCACAGATAAGCTAAATCCCTTTTTTCCACCTCTTACCTTTTGGAAAAGAACAAATAGGAAAAACGTCCACATAAACGTCTCTAGCAAAAATAGTTACATGAAAAACTTATTTTATTCTGTAAAATGATAACAACATGATCTTTTTTTGCAAGATCTGAGCCCTTCATCTTGTTCAACATAGAAGAATTAAGGAGCCCACTAGAAATCAATGCATTTAGACGACCCAAACCACTTAATTTGAGTCATTAAATAAATGAATAAATACTAGTGGTGGTGACTTCTAACTGAAGGAAACATAGGCTATAAATATCCATGGCAATGAGATCTGGTCTCTAGCCTACCGAAGCCCTTTCAAACATGATAAAAAGCTTTGATCTATTTAAAAAGTGAGGAATGATAAATCCAAATATGCATCTGGATCTTAGGACAACTACAATTTTCTTGCCTCTTCTATAGATGCAAATGCTTAAGAATTAATAGGCATGAAATTTACCCTCTCCAAGCAATTCCTAATTAAATGGCTTAGATCTACAAAAAAGGCAAGTAAAGTGTGCTTGTGCTCAGCAAGATTTAAGTGAGCAAAATCTTCCCTGTGAAGTGCCACTGCAGATGAGCAAATTTTCTTTGGCAGTACAGCTACATAATCCATGGAGGGAGGGAGAGAGAGAGAGAGGAGTGAAAAGTAGACGGGATTACAGCAATCGGCTCAATCCCAATCTCACAACATAGGGATGAACAATTAAAGCCGAGGCATGAAGTGGTTAAAGGGGAAATGATGCAGAAGGTCCGTGCCCGAGTTTATTGATCTATCCCCACTCACCCTTTTTGCATCTTAGGCCATCCCCCAAATTACATCTTCGTCAGGCGATCCTAGCTGCTATTAATCTGTGGTGGAAAATGGATGGCTCTGAAAAAATAAGGAAAGTAATCGATAATCCAATGAAGACGATATTACGCAGTCAAATAAGTAATGTGTGGCCCAGGGTTTGAATCATCAAACCATGGGGCCCAAATGTACGTACTTTGTATCCAATCAGCTACCAGTTGCACGAGACACAATATCTATTAGCAATAAAAAGGAGAAGCCAATGTGACCGTTATGAGCGACGAAGCATGATCACAACCACTGAACAATTAACCCATAAAAGAAGCCACCGCAGCTAGTCGTGGATATCATGGCATCTTTCCTTGTACTTATGCTTGGTCGGAGGTTTGAGGTGACACATTATCTTATCAGGGAGGTTTCAAGTAGATTTAGGAGCTTAGATATTAGGATATGCTTTTAGCTAGTTTGCTTTATAACTCTTCGCTTTATTAAAACAAATAACAAAAAAGCAAAAACAAAAGAAATCTAATTAGGAAGGTCGAGATCTAAAGATGGCGTTGTGATACCAGAGAGAGAGAGAAAAAGAGAAATCCACATGTATTTATACAGCAATCGAACTTGTAATTAAGACAAAACAAGTATTAAATTTCCATGATTGGACAGTTAGAAAATAATGTTTTTCAAATTATGGGTTGGGATTGCCCTAAAGAGAAAATAAGTAAGTTTCTCATAGTAATAAAAGTCTTGCCTCTCCTCGTTATGCTTGTTTGGAGCTTTCAGGTGGCACTTTTATCCTGCCGGAAGATTGAAGTACATTTAAGAATTAGGATAATAAGTTATTGTTAGTTTGCTTTCAAACTTTTTACTTAATAAATAAAATCCTTTATCTTTAGGACCCTATTATAATCTCAAGTCCTATCAAGTGTACACGCTCAAAAAGAGAGAAAAGAGTACATATATCAATTTTCATGCATAGTGAAACTGTTTCTGTTACATCTAAACCATTCATCATATTAAAAATGGATTAGATAGGCTAAATTTCAAATTTTATGCTGATCCGTTGGTTTTACCTGATGTTTATTTAGGTCAAAATTCACTCCTATCCGTTTTTGTTGTTTTTCAAAAATCTAAAACTAGTTATTAGGATTGTCCAAATGTATTGATTTATCATGGTTTACCTATTTTTGATATGCTAAACATGCTTATATTTAAATGAATAAATAAATAAATAAAACAACAACAGCAACCTTATTGCCGTATAATCCCTCTCGTGTGGACTGTATAATTTCTAAATTATCTACGCTCAAGTTCTGTTTGTTCTTTCATTTAAAATAATTTAAACCATTCTTCTAGTTTCCATCGTTTTAGATTGGCCGTGGACCAAATAAAAACCTAACCGTTTTATTCCTTCTTACGCCCACGAATTTAACGGGTGACCTTTTTAGCCGCTAACCGAGGAACAAAAATGGTCCTTCACTCTCCCCATTGCCCAATCCTCCGCTCCTTCCCCCACAGAAAATCCTCCCACGGCCCTGATTCTAACCCCCCCGTTTTAGTTTGGGCGCCCTCCTCATCTCTCCCTCCGACGCTTCATTTTCTCCTAGAATTGGGTTTCCAGAATCTCAATTCACCTACCACTCTCAAAGTCCTTCTCTGGAATGCACGCTTGGATAAGCTACTAGAAAAGATTAGGTTTCTTGAGAATTTGGGTTTTTCAATGGAAGAGTCGCCTAGAGTTGCTGCTTGACTTCCGGCAATTTTTGGGTACAGTTTGGAATATAATTTGAAGCTGAAGGTGGAGTATCTGGTGAGGAATATGAAGAGGGATGTTCAGGAGTTGAAGGCATTTCTACAGTATTTGTTGTCTTATTATTTTATTGATGTAAACTTTCATCATGCCAAGATTCTCCACGAAAATTATCAACAATAAGAGACTAGATTCTTGAGTCTTACTGTTCCTAATCTTTCAAATTGATACGTATGACCTTCTTAGAGAATGGTGCTCTCTTTTCTGACAATGGATTATCAAAAAAAAATCACATGTATAATTTGAAAACTATAATCATTTATAACTATATAGCTTTTTCTTATTTCTTATTTTAGTCTATTATAAAATAAAAATTAGAGATTAAGTATCTACACACAATAAACCTATACCTTTTGAAGACTTTGGCCCATTTAACTTTAAAACTAATTTAATTGCTTTAATTTAGGCCAAATCCATATGATAGCATATAATATAATATATATATATTATATGTCCAATATCTAACACCAGGAATTTGCAATCGGAGCAGAGAGGTTTCCGAGTTCCGGTACCGAGTATGTTTTTGTCGAGTAATCACCTGTTTTATGCTAAATGGAAGTGAATAATTTAGCGTAAGAATTGATTACTTCGGTACGTATAGTTTTGAAATTTCTGTTTGATGAAATGCTTATATGATATGGAGATTTGTATCCAGTGAGTTAGAGATATATTGTTCCTAATTGCTCCTCCATAGCTTCGCCTTACTGCAACTAGAATCCGAAAAGTGCTAGTGCTTTGCCCAAGGTAATAGAAACACCGGTGAGAGTCCCAGTATTTTGTTTACAGGTTAATGAGGCTGCATTACTCCGCTAGAATCCTATACTTTGATACAACAAAGGTAGTATAGGTGTCGGTCTCCTTGATGGAAGGTAACAGCAATAATCTATGCAATGCTTTCCAAAAAGAGCAGAAGAGATGATTATGGAGAGATGAGTGTCAGCTTCAGATACGGATATTTCTATCCAATGACATACAGATACATCTGTCCCTTGTCAATTAATAGCTCGGCAGGATAAGTTTGCGGAGTTTCTATTATGAGTAAATTACATACAGTCACAGAGAGACGAGTGTCAGCTTCCCCCAACCAAATCTGGGAACTGTAATAGATTCAGTGTGCGAAACCGCTTTCTCTTTGAGTTGGTGGGTGTGATGGACTTGGATTACATAAACTAACCTCTCTGACTGATTAAGCAATTGTTAAGTTGGGGTTTGTTTCTTCCTTTTTTATTAAGTAGATCAAAGGGTGAATGTCAGTGTGCAGAAGATTCCTCGTTGGTGGCGTCATTGTGACATTGCCAATTTTACTGTTGAGATTGGACGGTTTTGGCTTCTTTTTCTTTACTTGTATGGTATCGATTCTTTTACCTTCAACAAGCACCTTGAAAATGCCGCTAAAGAAAGCAGGTAGCTTTCAAACACCAGACTTCGTTCAGCTCAGTATTGTGACAACCCACAAATAGAAAATGACTAATGAGAAGTCTTACTGCCGTGACCTGTAAGTCATGATAGAATGCAAAATCTGCAAAAGAAAATGACTAATGAGAACTTCTCAATAATTCACATGTTTGTGTTGACTAAACAACCACCAAAGGAATGTATTCCTTAATTACATGCTGTATTTGATTTTGTTGATCAATTCTACAAAATTTTAAGGAGATTAGACTTAGATGGTTTGAACATTTTCAATAGAAACTGAAAAAGATACCAGTTAAGAGTGAGGCAATGCAAGTTAGAAATGGTAAGAAAAAATTTAAAAACTTTAAGACTAAACGAAGACGTGATACTTAATAGAAGGCAATGAAGGAAAAAGATTTATTTGGGTAACTCTTAATCAGAGTAAGGTCTTGAAGATGATGATATGGTATTTCATCACCGGGTTGAATGACTTGGGAATCCAGATTGATCTTTTACTTTGATCTATTGAGGGGGGGGGCGGGGGTACAGGTCGAATGCAAATCAGCTCTTCAATGAAGTCTCAACCTAAGCTTAATCTAGGTGCAGGCCTAGTACTCTACCGTTTTTTACATATCACTCGAATGCTGTTTTTTCTGACAGGAAAATGCATTTCCTGTTATTTTGCTGGACATTTAGTTGATCTTCTTCTTACAGAGCAAATGAAAGGGCTGTATTACTATTTTGAAAGAAAAGGAATCTCAATAATCTTCCCATTATACACCAACCATCATACTCTATGACCGACTAAAATGTCCTTCTTGCTTCCAAAATTACATTTGGTTTGTAAAATTTTGTACATAGCGAATGACCATCTGTTGAGCAATTTGAACCACGGGTTCCAGTTCTCAACTTCCGTTGGTACAGAAACAAAAATTCCTAATAACACAAAAATAAACCAGACCCTTGCTTTGGGAATAAGCAGACCTCATCCCGCTGGCCAGAAGAAAGGAGCAGAAGTGGTTGGTGCCTATCATACTACGGAAACTGTGAGAAATATGAAAACGAGATTGCTAAGGTTTATAACATAAGCTCTCAAAACCCATATCTTCATTGTGTTTGACCTTCTCGACCATGTTTGTTATGCCCACACCTCCTGCAGCAGAAAAAAGTCACATGTTGAGTCTTTTGTCTGCAAAAATTATGAATAATTACTTCCATTTTGACGATAGATGGTGGGAGCTACTTACCTAAACTGATTGCACTGACAAAAATGGTCAGAGCCAGGACGAAGATGATCACCGAGGCCCTGCCAAGAAGTATTACTATTTTCCTCACTATATGTTGGCCAACAACTGCGGCAATGGTAGCAATTAAAATGAAATAGGCAGCTGCAGAAATGACTAACCAGTTAGTCACTTGTCATCAAAAAGTTAGTTTAGCAAGGAGGATATCATTACTCACCGTATGGGATGGGGAAACGGTTTAGAAGGTAATTTTGAACAACGGACATGGACGCTGAGAATGTCATTACAAAAGTTGATGTTGCACTTGCCACCTGTAAAATGAACCAGCCCATGACAAGTTTCCATGAGTTCTACTGTGGTAGAAACACAAACACAAATTTCAGATTCATTCATTCCGTATTGCTACTTTTAGATTATTTCTCAAGCCCATTGCCCATTATTTGGCCAATCTCTTAGCAACGGAATTTGCATACAATCTCTTAATATGTCTAAAAACAGGGCTATCTCTCTCCCAGGTTTGAGCCTGACAGTCTCCTAGGAAACATTTGCATCCAGTTCTCAAAGCTCTTCATGGACAGACGGCCCCAAGAATTGTTTGCTGACAAGTAGTCTATACATCAGGAATTTTCCTCTGGGATACAAAAATATTTCTTGCAACGTGTAGTGAAAGGAGGAATACCTGTGGAGGGACTCCCAATTCAAGGAAAAGTGGTCCCAATATGAATCCTCCTCCAAGCCCAAGTAGACCACCAGCCATACCGGCTAATATCCCACAGAAACAGTAGAGAACAATCTGGTGCATCTTCCAGGTCATGTTTTGTAGGCCTTTGGATGCGATGACCCTCTTTCCTGTGTAGAAGCCAATAGCTTCATACAGCGTCACAGAAACAGCAATTGGTACCTGAAAATCGGATAAACTGTTGAAGGTTGCCAGTTTTTGTGAGATGGAGCGGAAATATATTCTCAGTTATTTCAGTTTAATAATATCAATACTATAATAATCCCCTCATTTGTCTCAATGAGACTATTTGTGTCTAAAATGCTAAAGCAGTTAAAAAGAAACTACTTAGTTGACTAATCTGATACTTTCCTGGTTGACAAAACCATGCCTGGTTAAATTGCTTTTTGAGGGGACTTTTGATAATTGCCAGATGAAAAATGATAATGTCAGTTGGAAACTTTACCTGTAGTGAGCTCAAAACCCAGTATTCCAGAGAGCAAGTTTTGGCATAAGTCTGTGTATATTATAACAAAGAGAGTAGGTTCAATGAAAGCTAATAAAATCTATATCTAAAAATCAGTTGAACATAAATACATATCTCAATGAGAAAAAGAGCTCACCTTAACAACCTGCACTGCTAGGAACAGCACCCACACGAGTAGAAGCAGCACAAGCTCCTTCCAGTAGATGTTTTCCACAACTGAAACCTGAATGACACAGAAATGGTAGTGGTTTGCTTTATGAAATGGTGATGGATTTTCTTTATGAAATGGCAATGACGATGATAGCTACAGAAACAATAGGCTGCTTAGCTTACCACTTCATCTGTTGAGAATTTGGTCACCATATTTGGACCAGTTGGGAGGGGTTTGTACTCCAGTTGTGGACTATCTGAAATGCAAAGCACAGTCACATGAATCAGGCCTATGTCTTGCATTTCTCTGTAGAATTGTTGTGCTTTGCTTAATGATTGATAAACTCAAATCTATTTTCAGGATGTGGTGCTCCATGAGGAAAATAATAATTATAACACTGTAAACTGTACGAGTTAGCTGCTACCATAATTCCTAAACCATTTTCTGTCTGCTTTCCGAGGGTAGGTTTCTTAATTTGACACGTTTTGTGAGTTGTCTGCTTATACTTGTTTTAACTTTGACTCTAAACCAAAGTCCCACCTGCAGATTCTCTCATTTTGTCTGGTAGGATTTATGAGATTCTTCTGCAACGCGGTTTGTCTTCCTGTAGAAACTAAATCCTTACATTCTAAAGCATATATTCTATCCAGTTTCAGACTCACCATCTAGCGTTGATGATGGAACCAAGAACCTGAGAGCTTCCTGTAATTCATGGAAAGAAGCTTCCATTAGTAAGCTGTGGTCATAGCAGGGGGAACCCAATAATTAACAAAATGAAGAACCTTGCCTTCTTCATCACAGTCTCTTTCTTCCAGGTCTCTATGCCTTTGAAGAATGCCTTGGTTGATGTACCTGCAACCATTAGTTAGTATGGTTAGTAATTGAACTTCTGTTGCAGAATATTTGGTAGAAGGTTGCTAGAAGTTTGAATGCGTGATGGAGAACAAAACGATATCCTGATAAGTTGAGATAAGCCAATTTGAGTTTAACTTTGCTGCAAGTATCAGTATCCAAATATGTAACTTAGCTTCTGAAAGAGGAAAATGATGAGAAGGGGATGAAACTGGTAGTTCCCAGAAAAGGAAACAGAGTTCTAACACAGAAGAAGCTGATAGAAGTTTGGTGGACTATCCCAAGTGCCAAAAAGGGAAAATTCTCTTGTTGTGATCAATTCGTGCTATATGTTGTTCCAAATCGAGGAAATTGAGCATATGGAGAGAAGATAATATACGCATAAAATAGGTACACAGAGAGATAACAATGACAATCAAGCTTTTGATGGAGAATATAAGTTTCTAGAGTTTTTCAGATTACCCAGAACATAAAGATGATCTGATGGAAAACAAGTTCAAGCAATTTTGATTCAAGCACCTCATAACTTGCTTGATCCCAAAAGAAATCCTTCTGAGAGCTTGACAGGATCTCACTTGAACATCACATAACTTTGGTCAAGTTAGATGATCACAAGCCAACATTTGAAGACCCAAGCGAGAAACTGAAGCTTCCGACGGAGAAAATGATAAAACAGATACATTCATGGAAATGTTGCGCCATATGAGCTTCTGGTAAGGAAATAATGAAGAGCTGGACAAACTTTCAGTATGAAAGAAAGCAACAAGTTTAATAATGGACAGAAGGAGTTAAGAGTTGAGTAGATTTTGCCCTAGGAAGAAAAGAATCTCCAGATTAAAGACAACTAATGGGAGTTACAGGACATTGTGAATTGAACTTTTGCTACAGAGATTTTAGTAAGAATGGCTGATTTGAAATTGGAATATGCTATTTCAGGAATTGTTCTCAAAAGGAGAATCATCGAAATCCCAATAATACCTAGAAAAAGGACGATGAGAAGGACGGTGACCATCCAGTCCGCAAAGATAACATTACAGACAACTCCAATGCTGATGCCCAACATAAGCATGGGCTGGAAGAACAAAGCAAGATTATAGTCAATTATCGGCAAGTCGAGTGTCGGGTGCCGAAGTCTCAAATTGTAATACACCGTTGATCCTGCCGCTCCCATGATCATACCTGCACAATATTTTGTAAATAAAATGATTAATTTGAATTTCTGACTCTCTACGATGAGACCTTCCTCAGTAGAGGAGTGAGTATACTGAAAATTTACTAAAACTATACATGTTTAGCTGGCCATAGACCCAGGGGAGAGAGAGAGAGAGAGAGAGAGAGAGAGAGAGAGAGAGAGAGAGAGAGAGAGAGAGAGAGAGAGAGAGAGTGTGGGTACATTTAGATAAGGCAGTTGAAGACTTTGCATCAAAGCCAATGATCAAAGTAAGCATTGGGACGAAAATTCCACCCCCACCAACTCCCCCAATGCTTCCTAGAGCTGCACCGAAGAAGCCGATAATCGAACCCAGAACCAGCCTCCACCCAAACTTCAATTCCTGTCAATGAAACCAGTAAAAAAATTGAAAAAGACAAAGTAAAAACCACTATAAGATACAATTACGGGAGATGGATTGACTGAGAAAGTAAGAGAGACTAACAGGCCAAACATGGTGGTGAAGAGGCTTGTCTGGCCGAAAGAAATTGAGTATCTCTGTGATGAAATCTTTATGGGTAGTCTCTTTTTCTACATTAATTTCAAGATCCATGGGTTTCAATGGCCTTTCTGCTCTAGCCACCTTCATCAATAGAACTAAGCTCACAAAAACCACCCAAAGAGCTGCAATTCTCATTGACCACTTGCTAACCTGTATACCGGCCATGGTTTCCAAAAGTTTAGGAGAGATATGAGGATTCTGAGGAGCTTCAAACTCACTTGAAGAAAAATGAATGGTGAGAGATGGGCTCTCTCTCTCTTCTGCGTTCGTTTCTCTGTGGGTGGTAGAAGTACAGAACGAAGAAAGGCGGTGAAAAGTCTGGCTTAGATTTGTTTATTTATTTACTTTCTTGCACGCAGGTGGGAGCGTTGATTAGCTCCTGCTTCTTTGCCTTATCTACCGCTTTCACGTACTTACTACTCCGTGTAGATATGAATTATATATATTCATATCTTAAGCCAAAATATAAATTTCTGCACCCTCAGTTTTTTATATTGACACCTCTTTCATTATCTCGCAAATTTTCCAACCTGCAACAGCCCAGGAGATGGCTGGGAGTAGTAATTCTACCGCTCACATTGTCGGCCTTTAAAGAGCTTGCCTCATTTTGAATTTATATCCGTCGGTGAATAATTGACGAGTGGTCTTTATGCTCACATGAAACCCAACATTTTGATGAATACCACATGATTTGATCTGGTCCGTCAAAGTGATCAAATCAATTGATGGTGGATCTTAGATGCAGCCCGTTATCATCTATCCGCAAGCCATTGATCATATAGCGTCAATAATCTGATAGATCATAACTTTCTGCGTCCCATCAAAGTCATTTAATCATCCATGGTGGAGCTTAGATGTAGACGATCATCTAATTAGTAAGCCATTGATCAAGCGATACAGATGCTCCGGCACGGCACGCGACTTTCTGTGTCCCACAGACTGAAGAGTAAGGATCATATACATCCTCCATCCAGATGGTCTTCATGGTGAGATGGATGCAATACTGCAATCATTTTGATGGAGAGTACATGATTTGATCTAGTCCATCAAAGTGAACTAATCTATTGAGGGTCGATCTTGGGCATGGATTCTTTTCATTCATTCGTAAGCCATTGATCGAGTAGTGTCGATAATCTGATTGATCATGACTTCCTAGAACCAGTAAATGAAGAAGTAAGGATCGTATATGTTCATCTATTGGAAAGCGGGTTGGTTTTCTCCCATCATCCATCAAAGTGATCTAATCATTCAGCGGTGGAGCTTCAAATTGCACCGATCATCATTCCAAGCCCTTGATCGAGTATTCTTTGGATAATCCCATAAAGCGTGATTTTTGTAGGGCCACAACCGAAGAACAAGGATCAAACACATCCATCCGGGTGGACCCACTCTTCCCATCAAAACAAGGGTGGCAGTATCAAATAAGGGCATTGAATTACCAATATAATTTTGGTCGATTCTATGGAAAATGAAAGGTGATCAAAATGTGGAGAAAGGGGCGCCAACGTATCTTAAATTTGCGGCTACGGCTCCACTTTTGGAATTGCCCTTGGCTCTTCTTCAAAAAGTGCTCGGATATTCCGTCTGGCCTGCTTGGATTTTGTGGGCCCCTGAAGTTAGACATGATCTGAGCGCTCGATTGAATCGTCACAGCATCCAAGCAATTCAGCAAATTAAATGGTACAACGGTCCATCTTTCACAAAAAACGAGAGTTTCTCCGAAATGAAAGAAACTTTTGAGGATCTACAAGTAAAGAAAATGCACAAACAAAACGTACAAGAAAGATATGTCGGACGCATATTCACGTTATGGAATCTCCAATTAAGGGGGGCCCACTTTTCAGCTATCTATGAATAGACGGATGCAAGTGTTTACTTTCGTCATTGGATCTTGCAGGATTAATCCAAAGGGCTTACAACATTAATATGCGGTAGGATTAGTGAAGATTCGTGGTCAGATTATTAAGGAAATGGGGCCCAAATTAACACTTGCACACATTCATGTGACTGTTTCTTGCAAAATATAAGGTACGGCTTGACAGTGTGGTCCGTCTCTTTCTTGGACCCTGCACATGCAATATAAGGTACGGCTTCATACAATTGACAATTGTGGTCCGCCTCTTTCTCGGACCCCGCACATGCCGAAACGCAATTAATCCAAAGCATATTCTATTTTGGTAGCCCTTCTTCTTGGTCAGTTTGTCTGGGCAGTCTTCACACGCAACGTAGAGTCTTCCCCACCCACGAGAAATTCTAGTTTCCGGCGAGGAGAAACGTCTTCTTCCCGTCAAGAAACTTTTCTTATTTCTAAAGACATCAAGATTTTGGGGTGATCAAAATTCAAGATTTTTCTAAACTTATAGTCGCAAGGATTTTGAAGCATTACGATCCCATCTAGACTTTGTTTGTTCGTTGAAAGAAGCCACCGGATTGACAGCGAGCAGCTAAATTCTCCGGGAAGAGTGGCTGAATCGGGAGTTACTCCACACTTTCACAAGAGGGTTAACATTTAGCGGATGCTCCACCACCTACTCCCCTTCTTCAAGGCTAGGGGAGAACTGGTGGGACCTGCAATGCAAGTCACCGGATGGGCGTACCTCAATGAGGACTGACTGACTTTGAAAGAATTAATCATGCAAAAAGCTACAGTAGTATTAGCATTAATGGAATAACTACCGGGCAACAGGCTCTTGTTCTTATCCACCTATATTCAGCCGATGGTCGACAAATCCTACGTCTTCACCCTTGGATCCATCCAACAAATGCTCATGTGTGTGACGGACCATGATGGAGCTTTTCTCAGCAGGATTTAAACTTTGGCTCTTGACCAGATCTCACCATCCGAGAGAGGGAGAGCAAGTTTCTATCACCCTAAAGCTTCTTATGGCTTTCCAATTGAAAAAAAAAAAAGAAAGTAAAAAGAAAATGAAGACTAGGCCCATTGCTTCAACTTTTTTGGCGCTGCTCATTTGATTGGGCTGAACTAGATGGCTTACACATTTGCCCCTTAGACCAGTTTGGCTTGTAAACTTGATCATAAAATTCTCAAAACCGTCCATTTTATTACCCCACAAGATCCATGAAGCATGGTCTTAGAACTTATCAATAGATGAATGACTTGGATTACTGAAAAATATGAACAGTGGGCTCAATGAACCCTGAACCCATGAGTTTTTTGTTATTAATTTATGACAGTTAGCAGGGTGGCTGTAGCTGAATTAGTGGGTCATGTCTTTAATAAAGTTGATTGAAGCGTCTAAAAATATCTCAAATGAATCTCAGCGAAACCCGTTGGTTTGTCTTCTTCCTTTACTAAGATCAGGTCAAGTAGCTGAATTAGTGAGTCATGTCTTCATTTTACACGTAATATGGACGACCAGATTGCATATCTCTTTTATGATTATCTTTCTTTTAAGTGTAAAATGAGGTTGTTTAATTAACCCGTCCTCCTCCTCCTAATTAGAGGACAAAAAGGACAGTCTGCCACATCATGGTTTCTCTTTCTTTATTTATTCCTAGTAAACAGGCAGGCAAAAAGTCAACAAACGTCTAGAGGAATTGGTCTGCTAGATTGGTTACCCCTTCTTCCTTCTGCTGGGGATTAGATTTAGGAGAGCACGTTAGGGGTTTACTTTCTAAACTTTGCTCGTATAAAAATATAAAAGTAAAAAGGGTAGGCAGCAAACACACACACACATATATATATTTGTATGTATAAAAGACGCAGACAGTTTGACATTGATAAGATGATCTTAGTTAGTTAGGTATGAATTTGGATTTATTAATTGTTTGGACAAAAATGTATGATACAAATAATATTACCATGACTTGGGGTAAATCCCAAATTTCATTGGGTGCTATTAGCCCAAATTTATTCGTTATCTAGACAAAAATGTGTTATAGAAACAATATTATCATAACTTGGCAAATCGCATAATTCATTGGGCTCTACTAGCCAATGTTTCATTTAGGTGACAATTGTGACCATCAATTTTTATTTAGTTTTTCAAGGAACTAAAACAAGAATTAGAGCCATTAACTTCTCGCCTATTACCTTATTTTATATAGAAGTTGAGCATGGCTTTAACTTGTATATTGTGACTATCTTGGTCAGCATAATTGTAGGATTCTTAATTGTATGTACCTTGGAAGAAGATAAAAGTTGCCGTCTTGTGACCTTGAGGTCATGGGTTTAAGGCGTTGAATCAGCCTCTTGCAAAATGTAAGGTAAGGCAGCCTACTATAGGCCCTTGTGGTCTGCCCCTTCCTCAAACCCCGCATAGGCGGGATCTTTGTGCACCGGGGCTGCCCTTTTATGTACCTTCTTCCAAATATGATCTTATGAAATGATACTTGTTATTGCTATGTTTGGTCAAGTCATGAAAAACTTAGTCTTTTTGTCAGATGAATCGCACTTTGACTATCACTATACAAAATGCAATTATTTTGCTCTTTCCCAAACTCTCTATAAAAAATCTACATCTCACCTTCAAATCTGAAACCAAATACACAATTAGACCCCAAACTTGAAAACCCAAAAAATGTAAGAAAATCCCAAGCTTTAAGATTCAGATTTCCATCGGAGAAGAGAGAGAGAGAGAGAGAGAGAGAGTACCAAAACCAAGGAGTTCTTTGCTTGAAGGGTTGTTCAGAGGCAGCAAGAGAGTATAGAGGCTCTAGGGTTTTAAGTTTATACTTACAAGAAGGGGATTACCCTACAATATCGATGGTTCAAATTAACACTAGACCTTGTAGCCAAATATTTCTTTACTCACTTCTATTATTTAGAGAGCAATTATTTTATGTAGCCTTGATACTCAACTAACTACTACACTCCACAAAGTGAAGATATAGCCAATAGTACTTCTTGTGTCATCAAGGTCTATAGTCATATTAACATTGTATATGTTAACGACCTCAGTTTTTATAATATGTTTTTGCAATTCTTTTTGAAATGTCGGGCCCTTAGTTTGCAAAAGTATTTATAAAACAACAGCGAAGAATAATTTTCATGAAAAGACCCTTTTAAAAAAAATTCCTAGTGTCATTTTTCTTTTCTCAAAAAGAATTATCGGCGAAATGAGCATTACATTTCTACCAAAATTCCGGTAGAGTTCTCTCTATTTTTCAGATATTAGACATTTAATGTATGTGATTGCGAAGTATCTGAAAAATACAATTTTATAAATAAAAGAATAAGGGAGACTCCATCTTCATTACATCCCATTTTCATACAAGACTTTATATTTTGAAAATCGAAAACTTAACCAACTCAAAATTTATGACCAGAATCAATCTAGTCACAGCCATACAACACATTTTAAGTTACATGGCCACATATTTATAAAATAAAGTCATATTAAGGGAAAATATTATGTCAGTTCACTATATCATTAATCATGTTGCAAACCTATTTGATATAATTGTTCAGCCCTCTTTGAATTTCTAACACACTCCGCTGCTCTTCTATTTTATTTCTTTAAACCTAAGACATTGTAAACAATTTACAACGCTCACTAAACAACTTTTAATTATACTTGCGTTAAAATGAAGATTTAAGATGAAAAGAACTTGGTTTCTGGCAGAACTATTGCCCCGTAATGAATAGAAGGGTGGTTTCTCTTTATACATGACATATTAAGCAACAGAAAACAGCTAAAAATTAATAAAGAAAATGTTATATGCAATTTCTTGTTTTAATAATGGCATTCTTCGCTTCAAATAATCACTTCTTAGGAGCTGTAATAACTTAATTAGGGAGAGCGCCCACGGGAACATGATTTTTCTAAATGAAACAAGCCTGTTTATGCATCACAAGAAACTTCCTAGAAACAAATCCATGGCAGTGTACTACAATCTCATCATGCACGGAATTATCGGAAACTTCGAGGAAGCTATTCAACTACGACCGGAGAAGAGAAGTACGGTAGTGCAGATCTTGCCGGCATGTTATCGGTTCATGAAGGTGATCTACGGTTGTCCTTCTCAAACGTTGTACCATTGTTTTTGGCGAATGGTAGAAACTTCATGGATGTTTCCTGGTTCTTGGCTCCTTCTCAACCCCCATTTCCTGTTTTCGTCGTGCCATTCAATGATGAAAACGGTAAGCCTACTTTGTGTCTCTCCCTTTACATGGATGGCATTGTTGTCCCTTAGAATCAAAGATTTATCCCGTACAAAGACAAGGAAACAAAAGGGAGAACAAAGGAATTGAATGAGTAGAAAACAAGCAACTTTGAAGTTTAGCTTGTAGTTTCTAATGTTGAAGCTGTAGAAGTAACAAGGTGGTGAATCACTCTTTTACCACATTGGAGGGTGTTGTGGACTTGGTGGCTTAGCCTAGAGCTTTCCTCTCTGGTTGTTGTCAAAGACTGATGAGGACACAAGGAAAAGCCAAAGAATATGATTTGGCTTTATTTTGAAAGGTATTTAAGCTTAGCACCAAAAAAAAAAAAGAAAAAAGAAAAAAGGAAAGGTATTTATGGAAGATGGTCCCATGATCCACCAATTCCAGTATGTCACTGTTGAGATCCAATCCATTTATACTGGGCCGAAATTATGGGTCAAGCTGGCAAATTCTCTCTCTCTCTAAAGGTATCTGTTAAGGGGGGCTGTAAAAGCTAACCCCAAACCATATTTATTAATTCATCATCATCATCAAGACCTTATCCCAATCAGGGGTCCGCCACATGAATCTTATTCCTCCATTCTACTCTATTAAATACCATGTCTTTATTTAGTCTCAAAGTTTTTAAATCTTTCCTTACCACTTCTATCAACGTTCTTTTGGGCCTTCTCCTTACCCAAACCATATTTATTAATTAAATAATATAATCATTGCAATAGTATATAAATGTCCCTGCACTATCATCAAGAACAATACAATGCAAATAATCATTTACAAAAGATTAAGATCAAAGGATCCTTTTCTTGGATAAACTCTTTTGAGAGAATTTATTTTTCTAACAAAACTTTGCCACAAACGAATTACGACTTTGGCATGCCCATAACAAACTGGGAGCAAAATTATCCAAGGATGGTAATCTTATCTCCTGCTACTGGTTGTCGTAGAACATAAACAAAACTGTTTAAACTAGTGACCATTTTCAATCATCCCTCGTCAAGTTGAGCCTTTACATCGTTTAAGGCTAATCTAATTGGTTTCTCAGCAAATGCTCAATCCAGACCACCATTTTACTTAAAATGCCTTACAATTTATAAGCTTGGGTGGTTGATTAAGACCTTAAGACATTTTTATTAACTTTAATTGACTGAAGAAAAGCTGTTATTTCCACTCCTTTTTGTACCTTCCACTACTTTCACTGTTGATAATAATATTTACATTATATTTATGCAACTCATATGGAACTGTAACATACAAGAGGAAACTTCTAAACAAGCCGAGGTTCATTTCCAGCTTAAGGGCCATCTTCCTCTTCCTACGATGAGAGCATTCCTGTCCTCCATTCGTAAAAGTCTGCACCTTCCTTGCTAAGCTTTGCATTTCTTAAGGATAAGGTAAGGGACCCCTGGATCCAACTCCATTAAACACGAATCCGGTCCAAGTTAACCCAAGTTTATGGATGTAAACAATCCTTCTTTTTGTGGTCTCACCACGTTCATGACACCCTTTTAATATTCTTTTATTTGAAAAAGTTCTTCTTTTTGTGGATTAATAAAGTTGATGTTTTCTATTTGAAGCTTTAGTAAAGATTCATTCCTCTTCTTTGTCACTCAATCAAATGCATCCATGATAAGATAGGAAGGAGTGAATTAGGGATGGTAATAGGTTGGGCCAATTAAGGGGGGCTAAACCTAATGACCTATAAGGGTCAGGTTTAGGGGTAGAATATTTATATCCTAAGTTGGGTTCTCGTGAAAAAACAAGGTGACTTGAGCAATTTATATAGTTTATTTCAAATGATAGAAATACCCTTACATGAAAATTTTCTAATATACAAATACAAATGTATTATAGTAATTACTATTATAAAATAATAGGAAATAAATCAAAACTCCAAGACCTTCATCTAGTAGTATATTGTGATGTAGGTTTAGAAAAAGTTTTTTACTGTTGTAGCAAGTAGAGTCAATTAAGGACCCGCCCCTAATGACGCATAAAGGGCATGGCTAGGGTTAAATTTTTTTTGAACTAAGCAAGACTAGAGTCAGGCTAAGGACAAGAGAAAGAAATAGGGTCAGGGTCAGCAACAAATCTGGTCCAACCCGACCATTGCTATCCCTAGAAGTGGTATAACATGGTTTCTTTTTCTTTAAATTTGATGCCTGAGCACGCTCGAACCCACAACACAACAATTTATTTAGTGAGAAGCTCACCAAACTGAGGCAGTAGGTGGTCATCCATCAATCCATGATTTGGCTCGTTTTAGCCACTTCGCTATCATAAGCATATTTTTCCTAGCGAAATATAAGCAAGCAAAAATACAGGTCCCTCGCTCTCTCCGATGATCTAAACCGGCTATCAAGTAGGCTAAGCATTAATTTGTCAGTTTGATGATGAATGTGGAAAACCATGTTTTTATTCTATAATTGTCAGCACGGTAGCCAACACTGATTGGCTTAGAATTGTTAAGAGGGCCCACAGTATAAGTTTACCAAATAGACGGTCAGGATCATTTGCAGTTGTACTTACGAAAGCCTTGCCGTCCTTGTAGTGGCCTTATTTCCTCCCGTTTCAAAATGAAAACCAGCTGAAGTATGGCGGGAAGAATTGGCGCCAAAATCTCCGTAGCCTCTTCAGCACGTTCCCCTCCATTAAACCCATCTTCTCTCTCGTGGACAACAATTCCCCTCTCTTCCCCTGGAATCCAAAATGGGAGAACGAGGCCAAACCACAAGCCCTGATACCAACCGACCCTTGTTAAAACTTCAGAAAACCCACCACAATGGTGTATCCACACATTCTCCAAACCTTCTATATCTTTTGAGAGTGAAAAGGGTGTCCGAGAATGCCATTCTGCCTTCGAAAGGTTCTCCTCTCTCAGCAGGATATGATTTATCAAGGTAATGTACATGCTTTAACCCCTCCCGGTATCTATGATATCCTGTAATGCCCATCACAATCTTTCTTTGTTTGTTCATTTTCCAGTGCTACGTCAATGACCGTCCCTGCTAGAGGAAAAGCCCTTGTTCCTACCGATTTAAGTATAGGAATACCTGAAGGAACCTATGCTCGTATTGGTATGTGCTCAAAACATAAATTCCTTGTGATGGGTTTGATGATATACTTATCGATAAGCTTGTCATTTGCAGCGCCAAGATCTGGTTTGGCTTGGAAGCATTCGATCGATGTGGGTGCGGGAGTGATTGATGCTGATTACAGAGGTTCGATGGGTGTGATTTTGTTCAATCATTCTGATGTTGATTTTGAAGTGAAGCAGGGTGATCGCATTGCCCAGTTGATCATTGAGAGGATAATGACACCTGAGGTGTTAGAAGTTGAAGATCTTGATGCTACTGTAAGGGGCGTGGGAGGATTTGGATCTACAGGGGTCTGAGTGACCGTCTGCATATTGTTTTACTTGATATGGGTTTTTCTTTGTACGTTTTGTTTCCTTATCAAGGTAGGAGTCCTTGGAAGGCTTATGCCAAATGATGGGTGCGCAGTTTCGATCATCGCTTGTTTCTCGTGTGATTTTGTCTTTGAAAGTTGTATGACATTCCCTTATGGCTGCCTACATCAACTTTTGCGGTTTCTAATATCATTTATGCAAACAAGTTCATTAATCTCGCTTTTGACATTTAAATCTAACCTATACATCCAAGGCTAGGATGACCAGTTGCATGCAAAATCTGACGGTGGTTGATGATTGCCATTAGTTTTAATATGCATTAGCCAATACGATTAATGATCGACTGATAAATTACTAAAAAGTAAATGGTTGCCATTAGATTTCATATGAAATCAACACCATTCTGCTAGTCCACTTAGCCATAGATTTAGAGCTACAATATTTGCCATTTTACCAAAAAAAAGCAGAGAGATAAGAAAACGTTTGCCGGATTCAATTTACAGACTTGCAAATTTTCTTTGCAAAGGTTTTTCTTACAGGTATGTGCTGCTTTCTTAGTATGCGAGCTGCTCAATCTGCCTTCATGCTTTAGAAACAGAAATGGAAAAGCAATTGCCATCCACCCTTAAATACAGAGGGTAGAAAATCCACCTTAAACTGAAACAGTGGGAAGCGGAATTGTCTTCCTAGTCCAACTCAACCCTACACATTAATAGCCAAATGGAATTTCTTTATACAGCATTTGCCGAATTACCATTACGGCAATGAAATAGGGCAATGGCACATGTCCTGAGTTCAAGTATCTAAACATGTTACCTCTAATGGACCATTTCACTGCTGCATGCAGCTTAGTATTGACTAATTATTCACCCAGCTCAACAAACATTTGCCTTGGATGTCTAGGCAGAGGTGAACTGCCCATCTCCTAAATTATTCTACAAGAAAACTATTATCCAAATCCAAAGACATAAATAGCTGTCCTGAGAATTGACGCAGCTGCATAACCGACCAAATTGCACGGTTTGCTTCGTAGATGATATGAGCAGCTCTTCTTGGATCTAATATCATTCTTTTTCCTTCTTCTCTTTGTTTTTTCTTCTAGTCCAGCTGAGAGGCCCTAAAACTCATGCGTTCTTGGAGTTTTTAGCGTCCACTAATACTATCAAGTTGAAATTTAGATCATCATCGTCAAGACCTTAACCCAATAATACTAAAGTTGAGATTTAGATCATCATCATCAAGACCTTAACCCAATTAGGGTTCGTCACATAAATCTTATTCCTCCACTCCCCTCTACTAAATGTCATGGCTTCATTTAATTCCAAAGATTTTAAATCTTTTCTCCCGACTTCTGTGGACATTCTTTTGGACCTTCCCCTTACCCTGTACCCTGTAGAACCTTCAACTTGGATTACCTCACTCTTAATCAGTGTTATTTTTTGTTTCCGTTGGACATGTCCAAACCATTAAGTCTAATCTCTCTCATATTGTTACCTATTGTACTACTCTTAAGATTCTCTAATATTTTCATTTTTAATTCTATCTTGTCTTGGCACTCATTTAACATTCATATTACGGAGATCACGATCATGGTCTCTTTCCCAGTCACGGTCACGATCCTGATCACGGCCATGGGTACGAACTCGGTCTCGCCCTCTATCTCTTTCTCTGTCCCAGTTTCTAGTTCTATCACGATCCTTGTGGTGCCTATTATCTTTCAGATTGCGTTGACGGGGTCTGTCATGAGGCCGTTCTCGAGATTTCTCATGCTCCCGATCTATCTCTCTTCCTCTTTCAAGAGATTTCTCTCTCACCGAGACAATTTTGAAGAGCAGATGAATATGGTTAGCTTGATAATATGAACCGGGAGTTGATAAGATTTCTCGGTCACTGAGACAATTTTGTAGAGTAGATGAATATGGTTAGCGTGATAATATGAACCGAAGTTGATAACTGACAGTCGACCAGTCAAATTTAGATAAAATAACAGCAGCCGATTTCCTGCTGCTACGATGCTTATTTGGAACTTGTAGATCAAATTTTAAACTCGAGTGAAAATAATATAATCTCACATGTCTACATGAAGATCTTCCCGTGCCGTTGGCTCCTCCAATCTAGATGCTCCTGCTGCAATCTGCTGTGGCTCTCTGCGCAATTGACGGCAATATTAAGAAAATGTTACTTCTAGTTTCATGAATGATAAATTTACACTAAAAAATGGTATGCAATCACTATCATATTACTCCCTAACATTATACTCAAAGCTGCAAGCAAAAGAAGATGGTCCTTGAAACATTTTAAGTTATTACAAAGCTCAGCTCCTCTTATTTTAAATGTCAAGCAATTTGACAAATTTTTATAGAAAAGTCCTTGTATTTGTATATGTCCAAAAGTCATTGATGCTCAGAAACTGACTTATCACGCAGTAGATAAGCATACAGATAGGATCACCAGAGAGACTGAAGATACAAACTAATTGGGGCTAAGAAGTTATGGGCAACAAGTTGTGTAAAAACAACTACAACTCCAAACATGTTGGCTGAGTAACAGAACAAGGGCAACACCTGCCAGAGTACTTCTGATTAAATTCTTGACCTCCAACCCTAGTTGATCCTAAACCACCACGAACAGTTCTACCACGCTCAACATCAACAAGCACTCTTATGTTATTCAGCTTCCGTCCATCAGCTTGTTTGTAAGCAGCTACAAGGTGGAGAGCATCGGCCAGTCAGATCTTGGATCGAAAGTCTGCTACTGATGACAACTGAACTGAATGACATGCACATTCTTCTTATATACTACTTATGTAAGTTAGAAGTAACATACTCTTCATATCCTGTGTATGCATATATTCAACAAATGCATAGCCCCTAGGCTTATTTGTTTCCTTGTCGGTGATCAAACGGACCTGCAATATTTGTAACAGAATAAAGATAAACCAGAGTTATAAACACCAACAAGGACCTCTGAAGAACATGACTGAAGTAAAAATGAGTAGTGCACACCACTTGGATATTATCCTCTAATACAGTAAAAGGAATTTTTCCAAAAACTTAAAGACTACATGGCACGGCAGACAGGCACTTGCCTCAAAAGCCATGCTCATCTTTGAAGGTGTACAGCTTCACCACTTGTGATGCATCGCCACCATTGCAGTGAGTTGGCAGAAAACTGATGTATGTTGCCGATTTACCAGCCTGAAACAGATTTTGCACCCCCTTACCAGGGAAACTTAGAAATTACAAACAAGCACTAAAACAAAATGTAGGAGCTATCAGGATATCTTCTGATAGTGCCCAGAACTTGTGTTTACCAAGCCCTGAATAATAAAGATAGAGGTTGACAACGTTCTTTCAAACTTAAAATAAAGGATAGCAAGGCACCACAACCTTGTTCACCTTTAAGGTTTACCACTGTGGTATGCAGGATGTAGCACTATCATTGTGAGTGAAATGCAGCAAAAGGAAAATCCAAGGTTTTCAGCTAATAACCAATTGTAAGGAGATAAACAATCACCCTCTTACCAGTGATGTTGCTTCAAAAAGCAAACTATAAGCTACAAAATATAAATACAGTACTAACCAGAAAGTAGAGTACAAAATCACTAAAGATATTCTGTCAATTACAGAACCAAAGAGATGATTATTAGAGGAGAAAATAGATGAAACAGACCAGCTTGCCATCGGTGGCAAAGACACCTGTGTTACTCACTAAGTCTGCAAAAAGTGAAACTTAAAAACAGAGATACGTTTGAGTTTCTCTTTTGCTAACTTGGAAACAAACGCTTCAAACTGGACACTCTAAATCTCTAGCTATGCTCACCGTTAAGGTGTACAGCTTCACTGCAGAAGACATTGCCATCATTGCTATCATGTGGACTGAAGATATGCATGGCTAGCTGACCAATTAGCAGACAATTCAACCACCCCGTACTATCACGAATTTGGGTGCTCTTGAAGTCAGAAATCTACTCTCGGCTTTTATAATAAGCATTTAACTTTTGAAAGGAAACATAGGTCAACATATGCAGTATAGCATATAGTTGCAAAAAACCTGCTACTACTGATTTGGTGATGATGAAAGTAAATTAACAACACGCTGGTCACTTTCATGAACTTAAAAACAAAGTGAGGCCAAAAAGTTTAGAGAACTTCTAAAAGAATAAACAGGAGACTGAATATTTACATTGCACTCTTTTACCCATGGCATGGAATCAGCCTCTTGCAAAGGTAAGAGGCTTGGCGCAACGGTAAAAGTTGTCATCATGTGACCTTGAGGTCACGGGTTCAAGGCGTGGAATTAGCCTCTTGCAAAATGCAAGGTAAGGCTGCCTACTATAGGCCCTTGTGGTTTACCCCTTCCCCGGACCCTACATAGGAGGCAGCTTTGTGCACTGGGGCTGCCCTTTTACTCTTTTACCCATGGCATGAGTACGTATCAAGTTATTCATCTATACAAGTATGTATCCCTATGAGATATATCTTAATTTTCCTTGAATCATATTTGATCAAGTGTTTGGATTCTCTATCTATGCTCTCCTACATACACATACATAATTTCTACATATACATACGTAATATAATACTACATTAGTATTCTTATTGTTTTTTATCATTCAAGATCCTATGGATATTGTTTGATCATCCTAATATTGGTTACTATTTTTATTAGGGTTAGATGATTTACTAACTTTTTATGCTCTTTATTATTATTACTCAATCAGTTAATGTTTTACTGGTTGAAGGTAGCTTATTTTATCCTAAGTCTAGAAGCTCCTCTTATGTCAAATTGGCTAAGGCTTACTAGTTAAATGGTTGAACACAAGATAATTACTTCAATCCTCATATAAGGAGGTGTTTAGATATCGCAAACGTCAACAGAAGATGAGGGAAGAGCTATGCTCTATTAGAACCTTAATCACTATGTCCATCATTTACTAGCTTGGCCCTAACTCAACCTTTCATAAGGTTCCTATGAGTATTTAATCCTAAGTACTCTTTCTAATTGATTTTAATTAAATCCATGAACTAAAATGTCATTCGTGAAGTTTTATTATGCTCCTAATTTGGACAAAGGAATTTATTTCTTATATTATCCTACTAACTATGGTCCTTCCTATCATTAAGTCCTTGTCATACATTCCATGTAAATGTCATTTCATTTTAATTTCATTTAATTACAATTTCAATGAAATTTCCATTACTTAAACGTTAAGGCATAAATAAACAATTAAATATATAATTCTATAATTAAATCTACTAAGCAAGGTAAGACAATTATAAAAATGTTTAATAATTCAATGCAAATCTAACAAGATATAAACGCCTATCATGATCCAACGGTCTTAATTGATCCTTATTCATTTTTTCTCTTTTTAGGGGGCTTAGATATTGATCCTTCATTTTCTTTTAGATCCAAAATTTCTTATTGATGTAATTTCATTGTCAAATCATTGATGTATCTCATCCATTGATTTGATCTTGCTTGATCTATCCGATCAAGGAGATCTTAAGTTACTTTATCCCATTTAAGGGCATAGATCTTGATCTAGCTCAAATCACTATCATCCATTCCATAATTTCATAAAATCTTAAAGCAATATTATCATCAACACATACCCATATAGTCCAATCATCCTTGATCAACTTGATCAAGGAGATTTCCATTCATTTTTATAGTTTTTATTACTTTTAAGGCTAGATCTCTTAAGATCTGCCTATAAAATTCCATATAACTTACTGATTTAAGTTATTACATTAATCTATCATCATCCAATAGGGTTTGATTGGTTTGATCATCCTAGATCTTGCAGATCAAGGACATTAATACAATTATCTTCTTAATCTCAGAAATTTTAATGACATAAAAATGTGATTTTATTAGTTTAGTAGATTTTCCTCATAAATATGAATCCAACAAGACTTTCTGATCTCAATTTGGAGTTAAATTGAGATTAGAATTGAGTTTTCAAGTTTTTAGCTCGTTTTAAGGCTAGATTCTAATCTTACTGTTTTTTACTTAATTACTTGATTTATAGACATATAAATTTTACTGTGAACATGATCCTAAGGGTTTTGGGATCATCTTAATCATGATCCAAGGGTGCCCCTATAGATTTTAATAATTATAACACATTAATATAGATTAAAACATAAATTTCATAAGTTCAGTACCTAGATCAAGTGATATGGAATCTACAAAAGTTTTCATATCTAAAATCAGAGCTATATCAAGCTTTGAATTGAAGATTTAAGTTTTTAGTTCAAAATTGGATGGCCCAAATCAAATTTGGGTTTACGGGTGTGGGACTTCCAGCAGCCAGTGCCTGTTATTGTCCATAGCAGGTCGTCGAGCGGAGGTGACCAGCTATGGGCGAGACATCTAGATCTGGACCATCGGATCGCCCATGGCTAGATCTCCTCCGTCCATTAGAATCAAAATGTCAGATTTCATCCCCTAGGGTTTTTGGGCCCCAAGAAATCATCCAACGGCTCAGAAATCTCATCTAAGTCACCCAAGATGGTGGATTCTTACCTTGTAGCCGGATCCATCGTTTCCGATGGATCAACGGCCGAGGAGATCTCCTTGAGGTCGGAAAACTTCAGTGCCCTACTGGAATTAACATAGAAGAGTAAGGTGCACCTACCTGGATTGTTCTGAGTCCAAAAACTTGGCTGGAATCAAGAAAATCCATGCTGAGTAGGGTTGCCAGAGCTTTATAGTTTTCCGATGAAACCTCAACGGATCTTCATAAATATATAGGGCTTTTGTAGATCTCAGTATTACTCAGAGATCCAATGGCCAAGATTTATTTTTAACGACTAGAATATGAATTCTAATTCAAAAACTGTAGCAAGGTGAAAACCCTGCTTGTTGCGGATGACACGTCTACAAACGCGCCCGATAACCCGAAGAGGAATATTCCCCCAAGTGCGTCTGTGGACGCTCTAATAGATGAAAAAATTTGTGAAGAGGGAGAAAGAGGAGGATTTTTGAGCTGAAATTTTGGTATAGTCTAGGGAATTTCTTGAGAAATTTTATGAACATTTTTAGGAATTTTTCTAAGGGGTATTTATAGGTGTTTTGAGTGTTTTTCATGATGACCTGTATTAATTATGTTTATTTCTTTTTATTATTTAATCTTTATTGGATTCCCACTACCACCTCCTTCTCCACTGGCTAATGATAGTGGTTTGACTCATGATTACACGTGAGCTGGTCATTGAATTCCTTTGTGGATCCCTTGTGGGCTCATGTGAGCCCCACATGTGTAAAAAGACCATCTCACCCTTTATGTATAAAAATTAGGGTTTACTCCCAAGAACTCGGAATTGGGCGTACTTAGTGGCATTGGACCCATATTTTTGAGTAAATTCTAAATTTTTATGTCCCAGGCCTTGGCTATGGGTAAAATTACCATTTTACCCTTTTGTTCATAAAAATGGAGAAAAATAAGGATTTTTCATCCGGATTCAAAATGTATCGTGCTTACAGTCATTCTGAAGGATTCGGGGGATATGTTCTCAGTTATGCATGTCTTATGCTTTACTTGTACCTCTATAGGAAGTACGTTTTTGCTAAGCCTAATATTCCAGCCTGATTTTTTCTTGAAATCCTCAATTTCACTATTTATTGAATTTTATTACAAAAAGTTAGGGGTGTTACATTTCATAGGCATCCTACCTTAGGAAATAAATATCTAAGATGACTCATGCTACATATAAGCCTAGATATTTACATAGACCTTAGACTCAAATAAGTTTTCATTGAATTATCTACCCTAATTATTCAATTAAAGAACTATGGGGTATCACTCAGTCTCCTTATTAGTTTAACTTAATTTGGATGAGTAGAATGTCACGGACTTGCATTGCAAAGCCCGTGACCAATGCTTGCAAACTCTAAGGAAGACTTACTTAGAGCGTGTACATGGCCAAAGGGACTTATACTCGTTTTTTAAGATTTATGGAACAAGGCTTGGTTTCTGGAAGTCTCTATGTAAATATCTAGAAAAAGGGAAGCTTATATATGTGTAGAGTTTTCTAGAGAAAGTTCTAGAGTAGACCTCAACTGTTAGATGGCTGACACTTGCAATAATCTGGACCATTCATTGAGGAGGTGGATAGGGGAGAGCAAGTATAAATAGGTGTAAGCTCCTCATTTGTAATCAGATTACTCAAGTGAAGAATATAGGCTCTATTTGAGTAAGTTTCATCTCAGTTTTGGTTAAACTCAATATTGTGGGTGAGTGTAGCCCTAGCAAGTGAGAGTAAGGGGTTGAAGGCTAACTTGTGCCAAGCAAGGGAGTTGTGTACAAGTGCCACACGGGTTTCACAAAGGTGAAAGTGCAACCCCGTGACAGTTGGTATCAGAGTAGGTCGACATGAGAGTTGCTTAGCAAGTATTGGGTAAAGCTCGTAGCAACATCATGGCAAGTGAGTCAGGAGAGACCACCATGCCAATGGAGGTTCATAAGAGGTCAAGATGGGAGAAGTCTAGAGACACATAGTGGAAGTTGGCTTTGGACACTCCACTTTCAACTTTGGATGCGAAGCTTGGTAAGTTCGAACAAACTATGTCTGATTGTTTGAACAAATCAAGTGCATTTGTGGATGCCTTAAAAAGCCTCAAAGAAGGCATACAAAGTACGGTTAAGGTGTCTGAAGTTATGAATGCCGAGACCATGGATGAAGGGGAGTTCATGTCTGATTGCTTTGAGTCTACGGAAAACAAGATTACCAGTCCACATGAGGAAGTGGATGGGTCAGAGGATATAGAGAAAGTAAAGGAATCCACAATGAGTGTGGATGTGGCACAACTAGGCTTGCAAGGCCTAGGTGCTACCAGGTTACTTGGACCTAGTGAGTCCCGAAAGAAGATAGTAATCAACACAGATGTCGACACAACTCATGGCACAAAGGGGAATGTGCCACAACGGAAGGACTCTAAGGTGGGTGATTCCAAACAAAGTCATGCAAAAAGCACAATGGTTGGTAGCTGTCACATTAAGGTGCAGGAGGCACAACAGTGTAGTGCAGCAACGCAAGGGCACAAGAAGGGCGACTACATTCAGATGTGCCACGGTGCACAAGTGTGCAAGGATGCATACACTATGGAAAAGACAAAGATGCTCCCCAAGGTGCACAAGCATGGCGGGATGCGAATGTGCAAGGAGAGGAGCAAGGCACGGCAACGTAGAAGGATTACAAAGCAACATGGGACATTCCAAAGGTCGAAGCTTGGGACATTGAGGAAGATGTATTGACGAGGGCGTCGACATAATCAGGTGGGGAGAATGTTACAAACTTGTATTACAAAGCTCGTGACTAAGGCTTGCAGGCTCTAAGGAAGGCTTACTTAGAGCGTGGACATAGCCTAAGGGACTTAGGCCTGTTTTTTAAGATCCATTGAACAATGCTTGATTTTAGAAGGCTTAGTTTCTAGAAGTCTCTATGTAAATATCTAGAAAGAGGGAAGCTTATATAGTTGCAGAATTTTTTTAAACAAAGTTCTAAAATAGACCTCAACCGTTAATTGGTTGACACTTGTAATAATCTGGACCATCCATTGAGGAGGTGGATTGGGGAGAGCAAGTATAAATAGGTATAAGCTTTTCATTTGTAATCAGATTACTAGAAGGGGAGCCTTGGCGCAACGGTAAAAGTTGTCGTCATGTGACCTTAAGGTCACGGATTCAAGGTGTGGAATCAGCCTCTTGCAAAATGCAAGGTAAGGCTGCCTACACTAGGCCATTGTGGTCCGCCCTTTCCCCGGACCCCGCATAGGCGGGAACTTCGTGCACCGAGGCTGCCCTTTTATTTGTAATCAAATTATTCAAGTGAAGCATATAGGTTCTATTTAAGTAAGTCTCATCTCAATTTTGATTAAACTCAATCTAGTAGGAGAGTTTCCTTTCTGAGTTCCTCTCATTGCATATAGTAGGTGAGTATGTAACCCTAGCAAGTGAGAGTAAGGGGTTGAAGGCTAACTTATGCCAAGCAATGGAGTTGTGCACAAGTGCCGCATGGGTTTCCCAAGGGAGAAAGTGCGACCCCATGACAAGAAGGAACCTAAAAGGATAACACACTATGCAGAGGCATGTCCGCTTGCAATGTTAAGACCGGAAGTCTGGACCACTTAACATCATTGTTGACTGCTAGATGCAACACAAGGTGCACAAATCCACACCCGCAAACAACGTGACCTGCATGATTGAGGCTTACTCAGCGCCACTGCGACACACTCGGAAGAGTTGCTGTGAGAAATGAGAAGCATTCGTAATTTTGCCCCATTATGCTAAATTTACATGCAGAGAGATGCCCATAGACTACAAGTCCGATAAAAGAACTTCAACAAGCTGATTCTTGCAATACTTCAAAACAAGAAAAACATCGACAAGCTAGGGTTGTCAATGAACCCCAAACTACATGGACTCGTTCTGGTAACAGGAACTATGAATAAATGTCTGAGACCAAATCAACTGTGTAACTTCCTGGAACCCTCTCCCAAATCCTAATTCACTAGTTGAAAATGGGTATTGTTTCTTTACAAGCTAATCGACAGATTATGCAATAAAGGGGGAAAGCCTCAAAGAATATCCTTTGCCTCGTCCACGATCTTACTCAGAAAAAGAAGACCGGAACAAAGTTGTATATGAACCATATTAACCGTTAATAATTTCATGGATGGCATCGCTGACAGCTTGATCTTCTGATCTGACTGCAAGCTTCATAGCGACTTGCTTGGGCCCGTCAATCCCAAATGATAATCTGACTAGCACTTTCACATTGCCAATGAACACTCCAGATAATAGACATGTGTGAGACCTCGCATTACTGGGAACAACTTCAGTTCCCTGCCAGCAGAGCACAAAAATTGTCATCAACCAAAAATCATAAGACCGAAACATGAATTGACTTCTTTAACATAGTGTTAATGTGCGGTTAATGAAAATCCACAAACTAATTGACGATTATCACAGGGGAAGAGCACTCTTCACATGCTTATGAAATCAATATATACTCCTTACCAAATCGATGTTTACCCAGTAAATATGATATTATTGACCATAAACTGAACAAGAAGACCAGAAATAGAGAAAGCCTTTCTTTTCCTTCTCCTTACCGAAGGAAAAGGAGAGAATGTAAAGGCCAGATTTAAATATAGCTTTATGAAGAATACTTAAAACATTCATCAAGAAAAATCACCTATAACTTCTACAACAATATATGTTAATCTGACAACCAGAGATGGGTATTTCTCCTATGAATCAAACTCGGCACCACAAGTGCCACATGAATTGGCCAGGGGATGACAACCAATGAGCCAGGGGAAACCGCAGATCCAGTTACTCTCTTGATCAGATGATTGCTCGGTCCTCGATCTACAAATTCTTAACGCTTCCATAATGAGAAGCAATGCCACTGATGTTTGTATCACCATGTGGGTCTCATCATGAAAACCGCCTGATTAATGGATTCAGACGCATAGGTCTAAATATTTTGGGAACCAAGGATGATATTTAAGTTTCAGGTCAGTGTCTTAAAGCTGGTTTTTCTTAAACTGCTCATGCAGTGAAAGAAGTGAAGGATGTCAAGAACAACGATTGCAAAATTTCATAGTATTTGGCCAGCCCTTGTAGAAAATCCTAGTAACTGACTTGTAGAAATGTTTTTGGAAGTTTTTAAGAGAATGAAAACTTATGGAAGTTGTTAGGTTTGTCAGAATAACAACTGACCTCACAAGGCTGCATGCCGAGAATGTCGATGACAGCACTCACAGCTTCCGACAAGCTTTCCCTCACACCAAGCCCATACTCATCTATCCGCTCATACTCAGTGCCCATGCTTTCCCAAGCATTCTTGAAATTAGAGACTCCAACTTTCAAAATATAATCAGCTGCAACAACCTCAACATCCTCCAACTGGTACTCATCTTCTACACCTTCATCTTCTGCTTCTCCACTAGATGGATCAACCTGGAAGTAAGTTTTCAAAGTTAGCAAATACAGCACATTTAGTGGAGATAAGATGATAGTCTGTTATTGCCTAGTCATTCAGGACAAACAGAACATCTGGAAACCTGTTCTCAGAGAGCTCAAAGACAAACTAAGTTGCTCTCGGGAGAATTATTGACCTAACATGTTTGACGGCAGCTCTAGAAGCTGAAAGGCCATTTTAATACCCTGTTAGGCTAAAACTGACAATACCCACCCCATTCAAGGACTGATCAAGTGAATCTCAACTTCTGGAAAAAGATGTCCCTGAAGGTGTGGCAAGGTGTCCTACAATTACAAACTTGCATGGTCAGTGGGTCGGCTTGGCTAGGCCATTCACTTATAAGACAAACCAGAAAAAGGACATCCTAAAAGCATTGCAACTTTCCTACAGCCTCAGACTTGTCTCATGATGGATAAGTCTGATGGCCAGGTCAGACCACTGAAAAATATGCTAAATCTCAGGGGGAGTGTACAAGTCACGGTAGTATGCATGAAGCATCCTCGATTTGACAATAGTGTGTGTGTGTGTGTGTGTGTGTGTGTGTGTGTGTGTGTGAGAGAGAGAGAGAGAGAGAGAGCACTAATAAGAATGCAAGTGAAAGTGGAACAAGCCACACTATTAAGAATTTGGAAACTTGGGAAGTACTAGGCAAAGGTTAAGTAGCTAGTTGGGGACGTCTTGCCTCCTTAACAATGAATCTTAGCATGTTCGAGAACTTTCCAACAGCAGCAACGCCTTCTGGCTTTTCAAAGGCCACAAAAGTCTGTCCTGGTGAATCATAAGGTAGGGATCTCAATGGCTTGGATGCAACTTCTGAAAAATCCTCTGCTTCAGAAGCATCAACAAAAACGGTAACCTGGACAGAACAAATGTGAAACAACGGTTAAAAAAAAAATCTGCAAGAGTAATCTAATGATCGATGCTAGAAGAAAATGGTTGTTTACATTTTCCAGCAGTTGCTCAGGGATGGTGTTTGTGCAGTTGAAGTGAAATACAACATGTCCATCATAAATGTGCTTGACAACATTAACCGCATACTCTGTTTCAGATTCCGTCAGCTCTAGTGGTGCAGAAGACTGAAATATAAGAAACACAAACGATAGAAAAGTTAAGCATGAAAAAAATGAAACAGATCAATGCAGTATACATGAAAGAACCGACAAGAGAACCTTGAAAAGTTTTCCAAAGCTTGAGAACTCAGGAATGGAGGAGAGCAACTTTTCATATGCATCAACAGCCAATGTTGGACCACTGGGTGGAGCACCTAAACCAGCTGGCTTCTTACCTGGGGCCTTTTTCTCAGCAAGAGGTTGTGACTTAACCTCTTCAGGTACGGAAGCAATATTAAAAGGTTCTTCAGAAGGCTCTTGTGCCTGCATAAAACATATGTGAGATGATGTAGCTAAATGATTCCAAATTCCAAGGGCCTGGAAGGGCACCTACATAGTTCTGCAGAGTTGTTTCCAGGTTCACTAGAGGAACATCCAGCGAGCCAAAAAGGAACTCTTTTACATTGTTGTCAGTCTCAGAAACTGATTCATCAGCTCCAAGCATATTCAGATAAAGTGTTGCCCGATCGCGAACCTAGAAGCAAATCATGAAGGGCATGGATACAAAGCAAATAATGGGAGTAGATGTATAGTGCATAAATAATAGCACTAGGAATGTGGATTAGCATGTTGAAGCTGAAATATCGAGCAAAAGTTTTAGCCAGAACTCACCTCATCATCATTGTCAAAGAGGCAGCGTCTCAACAGAATAAAGATGCGAGGCTGCAAAAGAGACAGCAAGATGGGAACTCCTAAATAGCAAATTATTAACTGAATTAATCAAACTGAAATAAATGGAAAAGTCAGTACCTTCAATGAATCAACCAAGGCACCAAACTTTGCCAAGGTACTTACAGCACTAGCTCGAACAGTAGCATTTTCAAGAATTACCCGATTATATATATAGCGTATATATTTACTTGGGTCTAATGTCTTTGGCCCTTCATTCCCCAGAAAATGGAGTATCTGACAAGCACATAAGGAGAACATCAAACCCCTTCAATCTATAAGATATGCAAGTAACAAACTGCCGTGCCACCCAAATTGCACAAGCTACCATTCAAAATTTGATAGAGGTGGGATGCAAATGCAAGCTCAGTCAAGAGGGTGAAAGCTTCTAGTAAGGACACATCCTTGTAAATGAAATAGTTGCAACCAGTAGCTGGACAAGAATTCTATGGGTTTGTGAATCATGTTAATGGACCATTAATTGGCTCTACATAGAAGGGTAGTTTCTCCACCACATCTCTTTTTCTCGTACTCTAAAAGCCTGAACCTAACTCCATGGTTTTATCTTCCATCAGAGAACAACAAGGGACCCTTTGAGCAAGAAAAAAGAGAGATGCTTCCAATGCTATCTTTCTTCTCATTTTTCTTCTTCACAAATCAGTTCGAGCAATTGGCATCATGAAGAAGGAAAAGCAAAACAAAAGACTATTTTGCAGCAGAGAGGGGAAGGATCCTACATACGCGGGAGCTTCACGCACCGGGGCTGCCCTTAGAGGGGAAGGATCATGAAATAGAAGGATAATGTTCTTGGAGATACAAATTTGTCTCATATAAGAGTAAGAAGTCCTTCAGTAGATTTTGCTAATAATTATAAAAACACAGGTTCTAGCAATTAAGTTACATTTTAAGCATTTCCAGTAGACACAAATGATTGATACCCTCTCAAGTAGATCTACTGGGTAGTTTAAGAAACTAAGATAAAGTACATTTCTGAAACTGTGTGTGTGGAAAGGGGTGCAAATTGCACTGGTTGAAAGGTCTCATCCTTTACATTAATTATCAAACTCTCTGTGTGATATAGAGCGATTGGTCAATAAAGACATATAGAATCAGACACAAAGTAAAAGACTAAAATTTAATTCATGGATTTCAAGAAAATAGACGGGCAAAGAACCTCCTTTTGTTCCCCACCAGTCATTACGTTGCATATTGAAAACGATAGGGTTAGCTCCTTAAAGATTATGGTTGACATCAGGACCTTACCTGATATATATCATCATTCTTTGAAGTTCAAAAAGGAAAAGGCCAATAAAGGAAACAATATTTATGTGCATCCTTTCGTGTTTAAAGCACAGATGTAACACTGCACATATAATGTAGCTGCATGCTCACTTCAGTTTTTTACACCCAACCTGAGTGGAAAGATATGTGAATTCGCAATCCTCAATAAATTCACAGAGATGAAACAGGCCATTCTCTTTGGCATCTGGAATATCTCTGATAAGGATGACGATGGAATCAACAATTGCTTTCTTATACTCGAAACCTCCTTCTTCTCGAAGAATGTTGCTTAAAAAGTTCATCCTGGAAATCCATTAAACACAGCAAATTGAATCAACCGTAGTGTCTGTAGAAGATTAGTTTCAGTTCAAGCAAGCAAACTATTGAGGTAAAATTAGAAAACATGCATATAAATATAATGTTGCTCACAGTGACCGATATTTGAGTGGAAACTTCAGGCACAACGATCGAATAGCTTCCACGACAACAATCTTAAACTCATCTGCTATATCAGACATGAAATTAGTAATCTGTTTCATCAGGCGATCCACACTGGATTCATTTCCTGTCTTCAAGAGTGTAGTGATAGCAAGAGTAGCAATACTCCTGTTCTGATCTGAGATTAGGCTCTCCATATCAATGTTGCAATTTGTAACTGCCAAAGGATGTGTCATTGCAACCTGGCAAGAATCATAAAAAGTGAAGTGAAAACATGAAAGCAAACATATCATATACTCTCAGCTGATTATAGTCAAGATGAATATGAACACATTATTGAAACGGATGGAATTAACAAAAACATATTTCAAGCTATAAACTAGGACTGGTGAGTTAGGTTCACATGACATCTGAAATCAATATATGCAAAACCATAGTGGTGAAACCAAAGCAAGAAGCAGAAAACCATCAATACTTTATTTGCAGATTATTTTCACAACCAACTAGGATTGTGATTAATTTGGAACATATCCTTCATTAAAGTATCATGTTCGTAAAAGTCTTTCTCAACCAACCATAGATTATGGGTTCTAGTCCCCTAGAGTGTGGATTCTAGTCCACTCACCTCATCCCACATAGATAAGATCAAAATTTCATGTACCAGAAAAGAAGGCAGCCAGTTCACAAAATGAAGGTCAGAAGCTCAACTTTCACTTGATCAGATCAGCCGCTAGGATCACATCTCTCAACTGTGATTGCTGAATCCCATGTTTTCCTAAACTCTGGCTGATGAGAGGTTTATATGCAAACCAGTGACAGCAAGTTTGACACGTTAAATTAGAACAAGAATGAGTTACAGGCATGGCAATAAAGCTCCAAAAACTGAAAAATCAGCTTCATGCTATCCTAGACTTGTTAGGAAACTGTGAAAGGCAGCAAAACCTTCTTTGCTAAGTTCCATCAAGGAAGTAGATTCAACAGAAAGATCTTTGTCACCATTATTCAGAATCAGGAATCAGGCTGAGAAGTTGAGAACAAATCCAAAAGAGATTTGTCACAATTGTCAAGAGGAAGGAGAATGAGTTGGCCTAGTTAGCTGTCCACAAAGGAATCAAAACCCCAAAAATTAGGGAACCATCTGCCAAAATAAAAAACCCTATTACCATCAAATTTACAGATGTTTTCACTTTCCATGGCATGGTTCCTTTATAGGATTGTTTGTGTGACTGCACAGTTCTCAAATGAGTTTATAACAATTGATGGAGATTAAGACTACTAGAATCACATCCGACATTTATAAAGCAGTCATCCACAAATCACACTTTCATACTAATCAAGAGGCCCTTCGTATACATCAAAGTTTTAAGTGACCTTCTCACCCAATGTTCACCAACAGAAGGATGAAACTGAAACATGGAATTGATGAAAAATACATCAACAAAGAATGACAATAAAAAATCTTTTCTATATTAACAAGATGAGAAAACTCTAATGTCTAAACCTGCTGGTGCTCCAACACGGGAACACTTCTTAACCACAAGGATTTAGCAGCATAAAATATAATTAAAGAAGAAGAAGAATTACAGAATTGAGCAACTAATACTTGAATAATCATACAAAGATGATAAAGAAGTAACATATCAGCAATCAAGTAAAATAATTAGAAGAACCACAAAAAGGTAATATGCCAACCTTGTTCAAAGTTCGGACAGCAGCAAAACGGAGTACTGGCTTGGACGAACTTAAAAATAGTTGTAGAACAGTAATGGCAGGAGTTAATTCGCGACTGGTCACACCACTAAGCTCTGTTATGGCTCTAGCAGCTTCAAATATCACCATTTCTGCTTTGTGCCGCAAGCAACCCTCAAGATAATCATAAAAAGGACGGTCTCCCATTTGGGTGTTAAGGCTCGATTCTCTTATAACCTAATCAGATGTTCACTCAATTATTACATGTTTGATAACAGTAACCAGCAGGAATGACTCCTGCTAGCTAACCATAAGCCTGAAATCAAAAGTGAAGCACCTGGGTGGTATATCTTATCAAAAGACACTGGGCTAAAGGGGAGCGAACTGTTCCTCTTGTCAAGCTGGTAACAAGCTTGCTAACAGCCAAGCGGTCATTTTGCCGTATCTGCAGGTTAAACAATCCATTTAAATCATAACAGTATTTCTGCAAATTATGGAATCCCAAGTAATAGCCAAACAGAAACTCTTTAAGTGCCACAGTAAACAATTTACTGAGACTAAAAATAATCTACTCATGATTCATACTATAAGAGACTCAAGCACGGTATCAAAAAGCAGAAAAGATGCTCAGTTTGGATTTGGGAAAATGTGGAGAATGCAGTTTGATGCGAGGAGTGAACTGGACTGAAGCGGATAAATAAGCCCCCTTTTTTTTTTCTTTCAGAGTTTTACAGACAGAAGACTCTCACTGGCCAAAGTTCTTTGCAAGTCAAAATGTAATAAAATTGCATAATGCGGGACATGCCCAAACTGCATTTTGGCATTGTGCTGTGTATTTGACAGCATGGACTCAACAGCCCATTCAAACTGTTTATTGTAATAAGTTTTAGGCTAGGTGTAGAATTACATGCGCTAGAAGAACCATCACAAGTTTTGCCTCTATGGTCATGTCTGCAGCACACAACACTATCACAACCAACAAAAATTATGCATACAGCGCATCAAGGATGTAGATAAACTTCCAATATTCATATTTCACATGGGACGCAGATTCATCTTAGTGAAGAAGTGATATTTTATTTTGGGGTAAAGTTGACGTGCGTTTTCGATGTATCTGTTGATGAAAGACATGGATAGCTTTCTTGGGTCAAAATATATCTATTTTGGAAGCCTTGTAACTCTGAATCGGATGACCATAGAAAAGCATTTCTAACAAAGAAGCTAGGCTTTATTCAAATTGATTAAAGGGATGAAACCTATAAAGTTTCAATGCATTGCATCAAAGGCTAGTTGCAAGTTCTCTGCATTTTTTCTAGCACTGCTAGCAGATATCACTTCATTCTAGTGCAATTACAAAGTAGAGCTTGAGATCTCTTGGAGTATCAAGTTATGAGGGGATGGGGAAAACCAAGATTTTCTCTTGTTCACAAATTTAAACCCATGCACCAGTAGTTATGACAAGCAAAGGGTATGTTCAATGCAGGCCCTCAAGATTAGGGCTTCAAACTGGTGAAAAAATAAATTCTTCCTCGGGATGCTGCAATAAAAGGAAAATATCTCGTAGAAATAGCACTTAAGACGAGTAAAATTCTGGATACCTGGTGAAGAAGAGCCAAAGCGTGAAACTGTACAAGCGCTGCTCTTGATTGAACAGCCTCCTGTACTTCATTACTCCACCTTTTCACAATCTCTGGATTTGTCTGTGAAATTAGGAACAAAACTAAGAAGACTGATCTAATATTGATGCATCAACAGACAGTCCGAGCAAGATGGGAATACCTGTAGTAAGTGAACACCACTGACAAGAGCAGCACTAGCAACAACAGGGTTCTTGTCAACAATTGCTTGCTTTAAATATCTCTCAATTTGAGTGAGAAGGGTTCCATCCGTAATTCTACAAAGAACACGTATAGCATTTGCTCTATACATGTCAGTCTTGCTATTCATATCCTTCATCAAAGAGCTTGTGACGATGATAACCTTTCAGGAACATTTTTACAAGTCAATACCTTATAGTAAGAGAAGAAAAAGGTACCAATAATCAGCAAACAAATAATAAATAACACTGCAATAATACAACCTCATCTGCAGAGGGTGAAAGTTCCTTGATAATCAAATAAACCATTCTCCTCAATCCAGTGTCCTTCGACTGAAAAAGCTTTGTGACAGCAAAAAAGACTTCTGTGGCCTCAAACTACAAAGTTTTAACAGAATCATATGATCATTCCAGCAAGGGAAACATCCCACTACAACCCAAACCAAAACTTAAGAGGATAAAAGCAGTAAAAAAAACTATAATCTCACCTTGGTAAATGTCTCTCCTTGATTGAGTAAATACAAGAGCTTAGTGATGACCTGAAAACATAAAATTGAAAAAAATAAATAAATAAATCTTTGCAGATTGTAAACCAAACAAGAAGGCATTGGAAATTTGAATGCCAGAGAGTAATACCTGAGAGCATCTTCTGGGATCGAGCTGGGGATCATTGAACACCCTAGCTTCTTGAAGGACTGCACCTTTCTCGATCCCCATAAAAGGGGAGTAATCCGCTGCAGAAAAATTAAATAAAAAGCTCAAACGATGCCAAACCAGAAAAAAAAAATCCGAGATGTAAACGCCTAAACTACCTGCATTACAACTAAAACCATTCAAAACAATCTAATTTCAAAATTATCCTACATATGCAAAGATCCGTAGAATAGACAGCACTTTCTCCAAACCAGATCTCTTTGCCCAATCCTACATCCCAAAAGAACGGATCCGAACTGCAGATCTGGTTCCAAATCCACGGATCCAGAACTTTCAGTTACAAAATCGAAAATTAAACGATAATTCAATCGTAAAAAAACATCGGATTCGTCACCGAAGATGATTTCAGCCATGAGACATGCATTGAGTAATAACATAGAGAAATTATACAAATCACTGACGAAACAAGAGACTTTGGGTTATTAGACTGACCTTCATCGTCTCGATCATCGTCTTTCTTTATCAGAGATTGAGACATAGCCAAATCTGGAAACTTTGGTACGATCTGCAGAGAGAGAGAGAGAGAGAGAGAGAGAGAGGGTCCGATCTCGATTTCTCTGAGTAGAGTTGGAGGGTTTTTAGAGAGAGAAAATGGGAAATGAAGTCGATTATTTACTGTAGACGTGGGGAATGGTAAAATGACGACAATAGCCTATATGGTTCTTCTTTGGTGGTGCTTACAGTTGAAGACGATGATGGTGTGCAATGATCTAAACCGTTCGTTTTGTAAGCATTGGTTTGGATGGATTATGCATGAAATTCTCTATCCTAGGAAGGATTTTTGAATCTTTAGCTGTTGAGGATGCGTGTGCAATGATCTAAGCCGTTCTTTTTCAAGCTATGCTTAAAACTTGCTCTCATGGTAAGTTTTCAATTTCGATTTGGTTGCATGATGTCTCTTCATAGACGTGGAAATAGCCTCTCACAAAAATAAAGTAAGGCTGCGTATTATAGGCCCTTGTGGTCCGCCTCATCTCCAGACTCCATATAGGCAAGAGTTTTGTGAATCAGGGCTGCCCTTTTTACGCCCCCGCAATGGACTAAGCACTTTATTTCTTAACCAATGATTTAGATGGGGCGTGCATGGAAGTCTCTCTCCTTGTAAGGTTTTGAATTTGATAGCAATTGAGAGAACCATCTGCAAAAATCAGTTTCCACGTGTTATGGAATGAAGGTGAGGCCAATATTCCAAAAAATAATTGTCAAGTTGGTGGCACAATTGGTCGCACACATACAATGTCTCTCTTTGTTACGTTGGTTGGAGATTTGAGATAACACTTTTTTCTTAATTTGAGATTTTAAGTATTTAGAAAATAAGATAAGAGGTTCTATATCATATGCTTCATAACTTAAAATAAGGCAGCCATATAAACGATGCTCCTATGCATATATGGGAATTGAGAAGTGGCTGACCACAAAAGCCTATAGTATGCAGCCTTACCTCGGATTTTTGCAAGAGATTATTTTCATGCATTAAACCTATGACTTCAAAGTTATACTACGACAAATTTACCATTGTGCCAAGGTTCCCTTAGTACTCTTCATAATTCTTTGTTCTAAATAATAATAATAGCTACCTTATAAGTTTTTAGTTGTTATCTAATGTACCGATCAAGCAACATTGTTTATTGACTACTTACTAATTGGTGAAGCAAGCTAGTTTCCATAACGCAATTGAGGAATGGATCAGAGGGAATCACAGCAAAGGGGAATATCGGTGTCTTGACATCAGGCTCATTGTTACTTGAGGTCACGGAGAGGGTAATGCAGTGTGGGGCACAAAGGATCCTAGTACTTAGGTGCAAAGAACCACAAAGGATGACTAAGGTTGCATTTGGAAGAGGGATTTTTGTCCTTTTTCATGTTTTTATTTCTATAGAAACTAGAGAAATGTGTTTGACAGAGTTTTATTTTCAAATTTTGTTGAGAAATATTTCTAAAAGTAATTCTAGAAAAGCACTAAAATGAGAACCAAACTAGGAGATGTTGTTAGAAGCTACATTGTTGATGTATTCATTGATTAAAAAGAGGATTACAAGTACATAATATATACACACATAATAAGTTGACTAACCACCAAATTATACTGTGATTACAACAGTAAATGGTTGTAAATGACTGTTGTAATCACATGATTACAGCCGAGAATATTGACGGTAATCAATGGATTATATCATATTCTAACACCTCTCTCATGCGATGCAAAGATAAATTTAAAATTAGCGTGCCAATTAAATGTTGTAAATGAAGAATACATTCCTTAAAACTAAACAAAATAGGATAATCTCAAGTTAAAGAAGACTTTCTTGATAGACGAAAGTTGATTCAAGATCGTCAAAATCTTCTCTAATGAACTGAACTTGATTGTAATTTGATGGATAACAACTCTGTAATAATGGACATCATATCCTAGTGCACTGATGGCGAAATGATGAGACGATTGAAGCAATTGAAGGCAGTTCAAACGATCAATGAAAATTGAAAGTCAAATCTATCAAAAGATGTCAAATGGAAGGCATATCAAATGAGATTTATCTCTTGATAAGGAAATCAGATGACATAGCTCTCATATGAGTCGCAAAATATCCACGTCGATAATTTGTCTAACAAAGCGCTCAAGAGTGTTGGCAGAATATCACGCTTCAGATGAAACAACATGGATACATTGTCGTTTGAAGATGAACTCATTAATGGAGGGCAAGGCTGATTGAACGGAATTGGTGGTAGCACAACTATTCACTAGACTTCGTAGGATAGCTTTTTAGAACTGTTATGACTCATTACTGTAGCCGCGACTTGGTACTATTGCAAATGGTATTAGTGGAATATAGTTCACCAAGTACTATTCACCGACATTTTTTTTTAGTTAGGGAGAAATGTTGGACTGCATATGGTGATTGTTTGAGGAGCAAGAAGATAATGTTCCAATATGTAACAAATGAGGATGGGCATTGATAAATCCAGAGAAAAATGACGAAGTCTCCGTGAATTGAAGAACAACTTCCATGATCAATGAGCAAAAGAGAAAATGAAAAGCACCAATAATGGATGCTTTACTGCCACGAGAATGGCGACAAAAGTAATAGCCGTAATACTAGTCACAACATGGCACCTTAGAGGAAAAGCATAGTAAAAATGTGCAGAAGACACACTTATTTGTAGGCCAAGAACTGAAAAGCTCAGATAAAAGCCTGAAAACCGCGAAGAAGGACGATGCCCAATAAGGATGCAATAGTGCTTTCCTCGATCTGGTGAAGAGGACGTTCATAGGATGCGATCAAAAGAACTGATCGTTAATCGGCTACAGAAAATGGTGATTGCTCAAGGCTAATGGTAAATGAAAATCCAAGTTGAACTTCAGTTTCTTTTGAAACCACGAGGATGAAGATCCAAAAGAGAGGATATTCAAAGAAGCCGAGACAAATCTGTGGCTGGAATTTGGTAGAATATTTCAGATCCGGTGATAGTTTCCTTTGGTCATATTGTTGACACCACGTCAAACGATCATGAAGTCTTTTTCACCTTTCTCTTTTCACCCTTCATAATCATTGCATTCATTTGATGATTATGTCTCCTTTTTCACCATTATCTCTTCATTAACACAGTGATTTCAAGTCAATGCATTTTCTTACAAGCAAGCTGTTCACCAGGGCAACATTGAGCTCCAAATTGGGTCCGTTCCCCAACCACGAGAATGATTCCACTTCTACAACTGATCGCCTGATAGAAACAAGAGAAGGTAGTTCCGCTCCATGTGTTCCTTCAGATTGCCAACAAAGTTCTTGAGAAAGGCAGCAGCAGTCATCAAGGACAAACACAGCATATATCTCTTCAGAATCGAAAACAAAAAGGTGTTTTGAAATCCAAATCTAGAGACAGCAATCATCAATGCAACCAGCCATGACGAAATCACCGTCGATTACAAGAACGCCCAGAAAGCTTCTTCGCCTTGTTGGGGAAGAACCTAGATGGAGAAAAACAATATGCAAAAATGAGATGCGAGATACCAAGCATGTCATCCCTCTCGCCCTTGTTAGTATTTCTTTGCGACAGTGACCTTGTCCAATCCCTCTGAGGCTGATCATGGCTTAAGCCACCTAAAAGGAAGTTACCGCCAGATCACAAAACTCCATTTTAGATGGTGGATCATCATTAGCTTGTATTTAAGGGCTGTAGCAAGAAAAGTAGCTCCGCCACAAAGCATTGAAATCTTCCTCCCAAACTGTCTAGTCACAGACAAAGCAACAAAAGAAGTGGCCAGCACCTCGAGGTACAATGATGAAGTAAATACTTTGAGAAATTGTGCAACTTTGTCTTGTTGCGAAGGATGTATATCAACTTCAGGCAGCCATTGTAAATCACATCAACCCAAGAAAGCTGCTGAACTGTGTTTTTCTAGAGTGGGTAGAACGGAGATTATTGCAGGCCCCACCAGGAGGTCTTCCCTTCGATGATCCAATCACAAAACTCCTGGTCGAAGGAGAGACATGAACACCCTCCTGTGCAAGAATAAATGAGTTCAAATCAAATCCTAATCATAACATTGGGAGTGGCCACTAGTTCTGATAGAAAGAGACATGATCGAAGGAGACAACATAAGGGAGCCAATGGCAGAGATCAGCATGGATGGATCCGGGAGGAGGAGAGTGATCGGAGGATCTGACCGGCGAGGTAAAGGTGAGAAAGGCACGACTTGGTGACATGGCCATTGGCGAAGCAAGCGATGAATAAGAAGAAGCAGATAAAAGAATATCTGATCTGATCTGAGTAGATCATATCAGAAACGAAGAAGACTATATAATGAAGAAGAAGCGAAAAACATGTCATATCTGATCGGAAACACCAGATCTTCACCTCAGCTCTAATACCATGTTAGAAGCTACATTGTAACTATATTCATTGATTAGAAAAAAGATTACGAGTACATATTGTGAAAACCCCAATTTTTATGAAATTATTTGGAATTAATTGAATCTAGGGTTTCATCCATAGATGTGTCGTCCTCGATGGATCTAAGGTTTCATCCTAAATTTATTTTGATTCAGCCATCATCCTTAGACCTTTGAAATCCAGATATAAACCGTTCATCTTGTTTGGATTATCCCCATCTTCAAAAGCCCCAAACTTTTAAGTTGATTCGAGATGTATTCACAGGTGAAATCATTGAAAAATAGTAACTCTATTGACTTTATATTTTTCGGCGTGGATCTCTCTTTTCTAGCCATATTTTTTTATTCTGGATGCTACAGATAGGTACCCCTCATCTCCCTCTAGCTATTCCGTTAAATTTTCATATATAAAGATCACCAGACTGGAATTTTTTGGGAGATTTTTTCGGTGAATCCAATACCAATAACCTAGGTGGAAAATACCTATGAGATGTATTTTTTGGGATTCTAAACCGTTGGATTAATTCAAAAGGTCCCAAAGCCTCAAGATAGGTGATTATAGTAAAATTTTATTAGATCTTGGTGGTAGATCTAGGTTAAAAGAAAATAAACCATCCATATCAAATGATCTGGACGAAACGCGTTGATTTGTGTTGAAGGAGCTGACAGGGACGCAGCTCAAGGACATTCCCTACGGGAGTGCCTCTGCGCGTGCGACGCGGGCAGTCTCCACCTGAGACGATGCCTGCTTCCCGACGATTGAGAAGTTCATCACCCCCGTTTTGTCGCTTTCCGACAATCCAAATCAAATCTGAACTGTTTCAAGATTGGAAAGAAGCTCTAGATTCTTGGTGAAGAGTAGAATCTAATGAAAATATAAATTTTAAGTTTTGTTTACACAAAAAGTAATACTAATTCCCAAGATCAGTCAAATCTGACATGATCATACCTTAGAATTCTGATCTATTAGTAACATAATGATGTGATAACTTGAATAAATGGATTGTATGTAACTAATTTGACAGATCTTAAGATCTTGACCATTAAAAGTAATAAAATCCTTGAAAATACATAATAATCTCTTTGATCAGATTGATCAAGAATGATCAGAAACTATAAATCAGAATAGATGATGATCTAATGATAAGATCATGAGAATAAAATGGCTTGATAGGGCTAATTTGGGATAGATGGAGATTATGCCCTTAATTTTAATAAAAATAGCTTAAGATCTTCTTGATTGGTTGGATCAAGAAAGATCAAATCATACGATGAGATGCATCAATGATCTAGTGATGATATTATGTTAAGATAATATAATAGATCTAAATAAAAATGAAAGATCAATATCTAAACCCTTTATGGGATGAAAGATGATTAAAATATGATCATGGGATCAAAATGGACAAAGAAGATATATTCGAATGAGCATATGAGTTATTATATTCTATTGTAAATGTTCTTTTATTTTTATTGATAGATTTATTTATTTACGCTTTAATGTTCATTTTATATAAATTACATGAAAAATATAATTAAATGAAAATAGACATTAATGAACATTTACAATGAATATAGGCATAGACTTAATGATAGTAAGGGCTATGTTAGTAGGATAATATAAGGAATATCATTTTCTTGGCCCAAATTAGGAGAATAATAAACCCCATAAATGACATTTTAAATGTTCATAGATTTAATTAAAATCAAATAGCAAGAGTACTTAGGATTTAATGCTCATAGGAACCTTATGAAGGTTGAGCTAAAGTCACCCCAGTAAATGCTGAATATGGTGGTTAAGGGGTTTCTCTAATAAAGCCTCGCTCTTCCCCCACCTTTTGATGACATTTGTGAGGTCTAAACGCCTCCTTACATGAGGATTAAATTAACCATTCCGTGAACAACTTTTATCTGGTAAACCTTAGTTAATTAAAAATAAGATGAGCTATCTAGAATTAGGAATGCATAAATTATCTCCAATCAGTAAAACATTAACTAGTTGAATAATAATAAGATCATAAAAGGATAGTAAACTATCTAATCTTAAGAAAAATGGTAATTAAGATAATAAAAAATCAAACAAGATTCATAAGGAGATCTTGAATGATCTAAAATAATAAGAAGCATAATATTGTATTAGTATGTATGTTTTTGAATTAGTATGAATATTAGATTTAAATGTAGATCAATAAATTAGACCGTTGATCAATATGATCGAAGGAAAAAGATCTAAATCATCCTATATAAGGATGATCAAAAGAACAATTAGGAAGTATAAATGAGTTAAGGAATGATTGTATATATATATATATATATATATGATTTGACAGATACATGAAGGATATGATTACCAAGATCAATGAAAAGATTGATTGTTAAAAGTATAGGTAGACTTTAAAGATATATTAAATATAGAAGATATATGTATTTTACACATGATCTTATCCTGATAACTATAGATTGATTATAATTGCCTTAGAATTGTTTATAAATCAACAAATGATGTTGAAATGAATACAAAGTGATTGATTAAGTAATTATGAAATTACTTAAGACAACAAATGATGTAGAAATGAATACAAAGGGATTGATTAAGTAATTATGAAATTACTTAATGGGTAGAATGAGAAGATTTGAACTATATAACTTGGGCCCCTAAATCTTAAGAAAAGAAGTTATAGGCATGTCTTATTATAACCAGACGCGTAGTCTGTAAATATGAAATATTATTTTCCATACAAGCATGGAGGCTTGTGGTTTCGTTTTAAAATAGGTTTATATCAGGGAATGCCAATGCTAGGAGAGTTATGAGGGTTTAACCACCTGCTCTTCGAAACTGATTATGATAATGATACCGTGCCCAAAGAGAGGCAAAATGTCAGGTGGGACAATTATGGAAAGGATGTCACTGTGACAGCTATGGTTCTCCATATACGAACATGGATCTGTATTTTCCACCGTGGTATCAGTGGCATATTAAGTAGTTATCTGGGCGCTATACAGATTAAGACTGTAAGCATGGTAGTCCTTGAGATTATTTTGCATTATGATGCAATTGATTATTGCATGATGAGATGCCTTATATTATAGCATTTATGCATGATGAGATGCCCGATAAAAGTTATTACCGATATTATATTGGAGGATGATTCCCAATACGATAAAATTATATATTAACACCTAGTGTTAATATTAAAATCAATTTGGAAACGAGATATTATTGATGATATTAACTATATACAAGATTTTTAGTAGTTTTATTTATATGTAATATATATATATATACATATAATGAGTGAAAGATGAAATTGTTATCTAATTGTATAAATTGATTTATATCATGGATATAATGAACTATTGATTTTGAGATATATTGACTATATTTCTTAAATTCCCTATTAAGCACAGTTTGCTAAGATATTGTAAATGTTTGAATGTTTACTATATCTCAAATACAATTAAGGAAGATTAAAAGCTCAAGACTTGAGGACAATCATCACCGGTATTTATTTTGAGGAAGATTGTATTGATTGTTTTGTAATTTTGATTGTAATACTTGGACAAGTTAAGTGATGACTATTGGGGCTGTGTATGTGAACCACTAAATTGATTCTGATTTTTATAAAAATATTTCTATTGATATTCAATAGAAATTTTATGTTATACAAAAATCTATGTATGATAAGTAATTTGAGGTGGCACTTGAGTTTTTGACAAATCAATTTCAAAGAAAACATATTTATGCTGTTTGAATTTAAATATATATTTTTTTAAATCAGGGCCCTACCTTTGCAAATATTTATGAAATTATAATTTAAAAACCCGGGTCGTCACACACACATATATATACAATAAGTTGACTAACCACCGAATTATTCCATGATTACAGCAGTGAATGGCTGCTGTAATCAATGGATTACATCATATTCTAACAGATGCTTCTAGCTTTTATGGAAAATAGGAAGTACTTCTCGTCTTTAAACAACAAGCAAATAATCAAACATGAGAGCAAGAGATCGCCAAACGAATAGATGAGCTCCAATGAGAGAGGAGAGAGGAAAGTATAAACCATGCTTCTAGTGGAGTGGTGGTCTAAACATAATCCCACAATACGTAGGCAAGCAACATTATTTCTACCTCTTGAGTCTCTTGAGATCTCCACATGGAGAAGTGGTGTTTCTGTTTCCGCAGAAACCGGAAAAGTGTGTTTGGTGCAGTTTTAGCCTCAGATTTTGTAGAGAAATGTTTCTAAAAGTAACTCCAAAAGGCAGTGAAACAGGAAGCAAATGTGGAGATGCTTTTCGCTTTTATGGAAAATAGGAAGTGCTTCTCATCTTTGAAATGAGGAGAAAACACTGCAAAATGGGAGCAAGGGATCACAGAATGAATGGACAAGCTCCAATGAGGCAGGAGAAATGGAGCATGAACCATGCTTTTAGAGGAAGTGGTGCCGATCTGAATCAACTCTGAAAATAATCTCACAATACATGGGCACGAGAACAAGCTACGTTATTTGTACTTCTTGAGTCTTTGGAGACCTCCACATAGACATGGTCTCGTGACCAGCTCATCTTTTGTTGTGGCCATAGGGCCGGCAGTGCAGTCGGGGGCACAAAGAAGGATCCTATTATTATGTAGGTGTGAGGAACCAGACGGGTGACTAAAACAACGTTGGGAGAGGACTTTCTGTTCCTTTTCGTGCTTCTATTTTTACAAAAACCTGATAAGTGTGTTTAGCAGGGTTTTATTTTCATAGTTTGTTGAGAAATGTTTGTAAAAGTAACTCCAAAAGGCACTAAACAAGAAGAGGAGATGATTCTCGTTTTTATGGAAAATAGGAACTGCTTCTCGTCTTTAAACAATGAGAAAACACTTGAACATGAGAGCAAGGAATCATATAATGAATGAACAAGCTCCAATAAGGGAGGAGAGAGGGAAGCATGAATCATGCTTTTAGAGGAGGTGCTGCCAGTACGAATCAACTCTGAACATAAACCCGTGAGAATAAGCAACATTAGTTATACATCTTGAGTCTCTTAAGATCTCCACATAGACATTGTCTCGTCGCCAGGTTCATTTTTGGTTGTGGTCATAGAGCGAGCAGTGCAGTCGGGGGGGCACAATGGATCCTATTAAGCGTTAAGAGCCACAAGGGTGATTAAGGCTGCGTTTGGGCGAGGGGTTCTGCAGAAATCAGAGAAGCGTGTTTGGCAGAGTTTTATTTTTAAAATTTTGTTGAGAAACATTTCTAAAATTAACTCCAGAAAGCAATAAAACAATAAGCAAACTGGAAGATGTTTCTCATCTTTATAGAAAAACAGGAACTGCTTCTCCTCCTTAGCAACAAGAATACACTCAAACATGATTGCAACGGATCATATACTGAATGGACGGGCTCCAATGTGGGAGGAGAGAGGGAAGTATAACCATTCTTATAGAGAAAGTGGCGTCGGTCAGAATAAACTCTGGAGCACATTCTACTTCTAAAGTCTCTCGAGACCTCCACAGAGACATTGTTATTGGTTTAGTTAGGCACAGACGTGCTATTTTATCGCTGCTGGCACACTGAAAGGGAGCACCGACAGGCTGCACATGAGGGATAGGATAGACTTTCAAAAGCATGTCAAATCTGATCATCACCCTCGCTTTCATTTGTTCTGCTAGTTTGTTCCTGGTACATAGATCCTATCGACAATTTTCTTTGGATGGCTAGTTAACCGATCTTTGCAGTAGGAATATGGATATTTTGCTGGTCCATCGAATCCCTTATGAAGTTAGTTGTCAAGATCCATGCTCAATTATCCCAAGACTCTATCCCCAAGTTGGAATTGCTAAATTACAGTCAATGTAACAGAGAAAATCGTTATCTTTATGGCAATCTAGTAGGGACAATTTGAACTTGAATTTCAAACAGGATGCACGTACAGATTATTAATATTATGCACATTTGCCTAAGGAGCTTATAGCCTGAGTTAGGGAATTCCGAATTGCTTCCAATTTATTCAACTTATTCAGTAGTATGAACCCACCATCCAACTACTTTGCACGTCTGAACTAGCACTAGCTGGTTTTAGTATGAGAATGGCACAATTTAATGTCTCCAAAAATTACCTCCTGATAGGACCATATTAGACTTTGGGCTACTTCAATCCATACCTAACTTACGATCAAATAGAGTGCATTAACAACACGATTTGCAGTTCTACATGTTTCAAATGTATAAATGAACGCGTCTAATGTGCTTGCATTTCCGTGCCAAGGAGCTTAAGTGTAAAATGTGATTAAGGACTAACTCCCAACAATGTCCAGCGCAGTTCATCGCAAACAGCTTGCATCTCCCTTGGAATAGGCCCGGTTGAAGGTGAATGACCATCGAAGGCAAGGAAGAAGAAGAAGCAAGACATAGGAAGTAAATATCAAAAGGTTGGTTAGAAGTCTTTGGCCATTCTCTTGAGATTTTATGTACAGGAAACAACACAGAATAAGCAGAAAAAGGAAGAATCCCTCTCCCTTATCCAACACCAAAACAGTGGATGACCCAAACTATCAAGAAATTAGTAATACTTGGTATGTCCATACATAAGAGATTGATACACACAAATACAAGTAAACCACGCAAAGTACCATTCCACTTGCTAATCCCAATATAAAACAATTGGGGATCATGTTTTTACTCTTTCATTATATTGATCGAAAACATTTGAGAAAAATGAAAGATCAAACCAAGGCCTGATAGTTTAGGATGCATAATTGGTGCGCCTCTGGCTCGTCGAATTCGGATCATAACTCCCACTGCTTGAGCTTGAAGGATTGAGCCCATACTCACTAGTGGGGCCACTAAAACCGCTAGTCCCCATTTGCTCACTATCAAGAGCCATCTTCCTGAACTTTCTCATGTCTGCTGAATACGAACCTGAGTCGTAGTCTGAACTTCCATTCGAGTTTGAGCTTTGCGCAACTCTCGCCACATTGTTCAAATCCTCAAGCGAGGAATCGCCTTCTAGTGCACGTACAATCTGATTCATAGAAAATGTTATTTTGATACACATTTAGGTTCGACGATATCTCTTCTTTCGCTCTGTTTTTTTGTTTTTTTCATTCTTTTGGTGATGGATAAGTGGACTTCAACCCACAGCCGCTTAATGTGAAACAAAGGCTCTTAAAACAACTCCAGTGTTCAAGTCCAACTTTATAGGACTAGAACCGTCAACCTCTAGGTTGTGAGAGAGGCTGGTAACAAAAGTGGTTGAGTGCTCAAGTCTAACAACATAGCACTTCAATCCGCAACCTAGTTGTGGCAAAACAAAGTGCCTTCCAATTGCGACAGACTCAAGCCCGTGTTTAACAATATCAGTGATGATAAAAGACTACTTGTTACAGACTTGATAATGATTTTGAACATTCTTCATGTTAGATTTTCATACCTGGCTCATTTTTGGACGTCTCTTAGCAGAATGGCGAACAGAAGCAGCAGCACAAGCAACCATGCGTGCCATGTCATTGGAGTTGAAGTTGCCCTCTAGGTGTGGGTCTGCTAGCTCGCTGAAGTTACCATCCTCCAATGACTGAGTTAGAAGAGGCTTCGCCTATTCGACAAGTTCTCAAAGAGTTAGGTTACATGAAAGATGTGGTATGAGAAGAGAGGAATTTGGCCTAATTGTTGCTTTATTGTGCGAAGAAATCATCTGTCTACCTACATGTATACGGGTAAGTGACGCGTATGTAAGTACACATACGTGCCTTAGCATGTGTCTGAGCAAGCATGTAAAGCGTCTGTTGAGAGAGAGAGAGAGAGAGAGAGAGAGAGAGAGAGAGAGAGAGAGAGAGAGAGGAGAGTTTTTACATGGTGGCCCTTCATCCAAAATTATAATTTTAGTTGGAGGATACATCCTTTTGGATCCTATTTAGATTGGCTCTGTTATGTAAATCTTCTCGCTAGATGATCTAACCTTTATATTTCTAAGTTGCAAAATGTATGACTCGTTAAGAAATGGAGGAGTGTTTGCCTAAGCAGCCAGTCAAGCAAGTAAAACCCTTGGCAAACTTCATACATGAATCAATTTTTTACTTTCCCTTAGGCGGTGTTCCTCATAATCAACATGTTGCATTGGATCTCCGATGCAAAATGGACAAGGGTTGTAGGACATGTTGCATTAGATCATAGGTGCATTGGAAAATAGGCAATGGTTGCTGGAGCTTTCTCTCAGACACAATGCATTGCATCAGAACCCAAGTGTAGTAGAAAGTACTCATGAATTCTCCTATTGTTCAAAAGTGTGTGGGTATAGGCTAGGTCAGGAGAATAAGATTCATACTTCCACATGGAATATAAGCACAATAGTCTAGAGTAGGTAAATAGGATAAAAACACAAGAGAGTCAACATTACTTGTATCTAAGAAATAAGTGGAAAGGAGCTGAAATTGGAAAAATTAATAGGTATAAGCCCTGGTACGTATGAAAGGATAATAATAGAAATAGAGTAGGGATAGTAGTAGATATAGAATTAGGATAAAGTTGTATGAGTTAAAAGAATTAGTGATAGAATTATAGTAATAAAACTTATTCTATGAGAGAAGATCATTAATGTTATTAGTGCATATGCACCACAAGTAGGGTTAGAAGATAAAATCAAGAGACAGTTCAGGAAAGATGTGGCAGGAGTCACGCAAGAAATTCCCAACACATGGGGGATATTTGCAAGAGAAAACTTTAATGGTTATGTAGGAAAAGAAAAGGAAGGATATACATGAAAAGTATGATATTAGAGAGAAATGAGATGGGAAAAAAACTATACTCAATTTTTCTTTACCATATAATCTAGCTATATTAAACACATACTTTAAGAAGAGTGATGAATACTTACTAACATTTAAAAGTAGACCATATAAATGTCAAATAGACTTTTCTCTACTTAGAAATATCAAAAGATCAATGTGTAAGAATTGTAAGGTGATACCCAGTACCCGTTGAGAATCTAACCTTACAATATAAGTTATGTTATGGATATCTACATTAAAATATAAAAGAAAGGAAATAAACTTAATATGTGTCAAAAAACTAAGTGATGAAACTTAAAAGGTGAGAAGATAGCATTATTTACAAACAAGTTGAAGGTAGAAAGAAAATAAAATAATGAAATAGAAGCAAACACCATGTGAACTAATATGACTGAGTCCATTAAGAAAGTAGCAAGCGATATCCTACAAGTATCTAAAGATAAAAGGCCAACAATAAATGAAACTTGGTAGTAGAGTGAAACATGCAAAAAGTTATTAAATAAAAAATATGCATGCTTTAAAGCATGTAGTAGACTAAAAATAATAAAAACTTTGAGTAATATAAGAATGCTAAAAAAGTAGCTAAAAGAATAGTAAGTGAAGCTAAACTCAAGGAAAATGATGATCTCTATAATAAATTAGGACCAAGAGAAGGTGAAAGATGTGTTTAAACTTGCAAAAGTGAGAGAACAGAAGAGTAAGAACTTAAACCACGTTAAGTTTATTAGAAGTGATGACCAAAGGTTACTGTTCAAAGATAACAAGATTAAAAAAAGGTAGGAAAGTTACTTTTAGAAATTGCTAAATGACAATTACCTTAAGAATATAGGGGTTGCAAGTATTGTAAACCCAAATAACGTTGGACATTATATATATGAGCATATGAGTAAAGTACTTGATGTGAAAAAGGCCTTGAAAAGGATGAAATAAAAAAGGCCATGTGTCCTAATGGTATATCAATAGAGGTTTGAAAATATATGAAAGATACTGGAATAGTTTGGTTGATAAAGTTGTTTAACAATATTGTAAAATTGAAGAAAATGATAAATAAATGAAGAAAAAGCTCTATTATACCAATTTATAAGAATAAATAAGATATGCATAGTCGAACTAATTATAGATTGATAAAACTTATAAGTCATACCATGAAATTTTTTTAAAGAGAGATTGAGAAGAGGCTATGACATAAGACGAGTGTATTAGTGAACTAATTTGGTTTCATGCTTGAGAGTTGGTCAACCATAAAAGTTATTTTTCTTCTTAGACAATTGATAAAGAAATTTAATGAGATGAGGAAGGACCTCCACATGGAATTTATTGAATTAGTAAAAGCTTATGATATGATTTATAGAGAGTTAATATGGTGAGTGTTGGTCAAGAAAGAGGGTATATAGATACTAGTAAAAAAATTTATCACTATAGAATTGCACCAAGGACCAGCATTGAGTCATACTTATTGGTTATAGATGAGTTAACAAACTATTTACACAAGTAAATTTCATAGTGTACGTTATTTGCAAATAATATACTTTTGATTGATAAAATAAAGGAGGGTGTAAATACAAAGCTAAGTTATAGAGATATGTATTAAAATTTTAAAGATTTAAAATTAGTCAAACTAAGACAAAGTATATTGAGTGCAATTTTAGCAAAGAGAGAGGAAGTGGAGCACCAATAAAAATTGATAACTAAGAAGTCCCCCTAAAAGAATACTTCTAATACTTGGGATGAATAATTCATGATAGTGAAGAGATTGAGAGGGAGATTATCTAGAGAATCCAGGAGGGTTGAAACAATGGAGATATGCATTTGGCTATCAAACTGAAAGGAAAATTCTATAACATGGTTGTAAGGATGGCTATGCTCAATGAATTAGAGTATTGGGTAGTTAAAGAATAACAAGTAAATAGGATGAGCATCAATAAAATACGAATGTTGAGATGGATAAATGGTAAGACAAGAAATGATAAAATTAGAAATAAAAATATTAGAGGAAACTTAGAAATAGCACCAATAGATAATAGGGAGATTAGACTTAGATGGTTTAGACATGTCCAACGGAGATAAAAAAAGGGCGCTGGTTAGAAGGAGCAAGACAATCCAAGTTAAAGGTTGTAAAAGAGTAAGAGAAAGGCCCAAAAGAATGTGGATAGAAGTGGTGAAAATTTATTTAAAAGCTTTGGTACTAAATGAAGCTATGACACTTCATAGAGGGGGAATGGAGGAATAAGATTCATGTGAGTAACCTCTAATCGAGATAAGGTCTTGACAATGATGGTGCACCGATTAGAAGGAGTGAGGCGATCCAAGTCAAAAAAGGCAATGGAAAGACCCAAAAGAACGTAGATAGAAGTGATGAGAAAATATTTTAAAACTTTGGGATTAAATAAAGCCATGACACTTAATAGAGGGGAATAGAGGAACAAGATTCATGTGACCAATCGTTAATCAGGATAAGATTTTAATGATGATGGTGATAATGATAAAGAATTGGTAACAAGGCATGAACAACCAAAAGGATACGTTTCATCTCTCATGCATTAGAATTTTGGGCATAGGCTACCTAAAATAAGCCTTAGAATACGAATGATTACAGTCATTGGAAATTTGGGTTCGAGACAAAGGATCGCCAAACGTCAAAATTGAAAATTCACTACTAAATGCAAAATTTTCTTTCTTTTTTTATCCAAAAAAAAAGAAAAGAGAAGAAAATATATCTATAGGCGCAGTTATACAAGAAACCATGATTGAGATTGTAAATGCGACGAGAAATACAAACCCAATCTACTAAGCTGTCTTCCATGAGATTGTTATCTACAGGTCGTCGTCCAGTGATCAACTCCAAGAGCATCACACCAAATGAGAAAACATCAGATTTCTCCGTTAGCTTGCCACTTGATGCATACTCAGGAGCCAAGTACCTGAATCGAGAAAAGGTTTAGTTGACAAATTGGATTTTCTACCATTGCATGACTTTTTGATGATTCAACAGGGGGAACTCTACTTGCCCGAAAGTTCCCATAATACGTGTCGAAACATGAGTATAGTTGTCCGAAGAAAGCTTCGCCAATCCGAAGTCTGCAACCTGGATGGGTTGGATGAATGTCAAGCTAACTAGCATTTAAAATCATTAAGCAAACACAATGAAACATAAATGTGTATAAGAATGTTTTTGTATTTGTATTTGCTTCTTTCTGCATGATACAAATGTATAATTAGACGAAATATTGACTTGCATAAGCACGGTTGATCAGATGATACGTATTTCCTATATGTATGTACATAAAGAGAACTTCATTAGTGCACCTACCATAGCTTCAAATTTGTAGTCCAAGAGAATATTGGCAGACTTGATGTCACGATGGATGATCTTGGGGTGGCCTGCCAATAAGACCCAGATAACATACCTTATTAGAGAGAGAGTGTGTGTGTAAGGAGTTCAAGAGAAATATTAGAGGTGGATTAAAAATTGTGTACACAATGGTATGAATCATGTCTTTGACAATAAATTGACACTTTACAGAAGACATAATGGTACGAATTACTTACAATCTTCATGAAGGTATGCAAGTCCTTTAGCAGATCCAAGGGCGATCTTGAGTCTTGTTGGGAAATCCATCGTCAAATGGCCCTTTCCTGCAATCAAAATTTAAATCACTAGTTAAGAAAGATCTTCTAATGGACTACTTAAAGATTGTCCAAGTACAGGTTATGGCCATAACTGGGTTGTTTAGTGCATGTCTAGTTAGAAGGAAATGGACAGAATTTGATTTCTATGGGAAAAAGGAATTCTCAGTGTAAAGTGTTTTACACCTTAAAAATTACCATCCATTTCAACCAACCAAGCAGGTCAACAAACAACAGTGATAAGTAGCAAAGACTAAGAGACAAGGGAAAATACCATGCAAATGGTATTCGAGGGTGTTGTTTGGAACAAACTCGTAGACAAGCATCCTTTGGCCACCGGCGATGCAATAACCGACGAGCGACACAAGGTGACGATGATGGACCCTGCTAATGATCTCAACCTCTGCTTGGAACTCTCGCTCACCTTGTCCACTCCCGGACTTGAGTTGCTTCACAGCTACCTCTTTACCATTAGGCAACATTCCCTTGTACACATATCCGAACCCGCCCTGCCCCAATAGGTTCGACTGAGAGAACCCGCTCGTAGCAGCGGCTAGCTCATCATAGCTAAATGAGTTCTTATTGAATCCAAGAGCAATGCCTGGAGAAGGTGGGGGTAGGGGTGGACCATGGGGCCCCGAGAAATTGGAGCTCAGCTCACTGCTATGCATCATAGGAGGCGGAGGGGGCACACCCCACCCACCACCACCTGGATGTCCCATTGCCCCAGGAGGTGGAGGAACCTTGACAACATGGTCATTCGTGGAAGCGTTGTGCCAGTGGGGACTACCGTTGTAATATTCATTGCCTGTTCAAAGAATCGATCAATGAATTAATCAAACTATGGATGTTTCTTTTTGCAGAGGAAATCAACATCGGCCTAGTCATTACACAAGAGAAACGATATCCAGACAGAGTTTCTGGAATGACTCCAAAACCTGATTAGTTAAGCCTGACCTTTGAATGATCTGATCCAATTATCTTGTTTGGTCTCTCCTATTTAGGCTACCTGCAAAAAATCATGCCCATTGAAGCTTCTAGCTACTAGTTTTTTCAGTTGAAAATTTGAACAATCATGATTTTTATAATAACTCAAAATGCATATCTAAACTCATCCAACAGTCATAAATTTTGATATCTAGGTAATATAAGGGAGACCAAACAAGATGATTGGGTCAGATCATGCAAAGATAAGACTTACCTTGGCAGAGTTTTGAGACTATTAGTCTCAAAAGTAAGCCATGATAGCATTTCTTGTTATACAATGAATCTTATTAATCTCTGAAAGGAAAATATATATATGTAAACGTTATAAGGTTATAATGGAAAAATATACGAATTATTTCCTTGAACCTTAGAGCCTATTTGGTTTTTAGGAAATGAACGATCATTGATTTCCATGTAAAAAGATTTTTTATTTTTATTTTTAAGTATTTTGAATTGCGCTAAAACAGAAATGCTTGACACCATGAAAATTTGTTTGGCCTTAATTTCCCTTTTATATGAAAATCAATTTCCATTCCATTTCTTCCAACCAATCAGTCACTAAGTTCTATCAGTAGTTTTTTTTTTTTTTAAATGATATCGTTTCAATGCATGGCTTGATTAGAAAGGCTGATAGTAATCTTGACACGGCAAGTACCGCTATTTATTTCCAGGACTATTTCTTCAACAAATTTACAAAATGAAAGCCCAGATGCAAACACATACAAGTGAAATGTGCCCATATTTGTAATTTTGTCCACTTTACAATAAAGAAAACAATAGATATGATCATTCAATGAATGACAATTTTGGAGTATGGCCATCGAACTGAAGACGACAATGAAAACAAATTGAATTTCAAAAGATTTGAGCCCACCTGAAGTTATAATCATCGCATTATAGAGCAAGGTGAAGTTTCTCACCTGGGTGACTAGAGTTAGAGGCTGTGCATAGGCGTGTGTCTAACTTAATGACAACAATAACAGCAGTAAGCCCAAAAAAGCCTTTCACTCTTGAGTGACTAGGTTCAAGGTTCTGCCCGAATGTCTATAACCTTCAAATAATCTACACTATATAAATCAAACACCCCTTATACATTACTACTACTACAATCTACGTTCGGTGGTTGATCGTATGCTTCCCCCTTTTCCTTTCTAGTATTACTATTACTACTAATAACAACAACAACAACCATAACAAACCTAGGAAGATTTACTAATAATAATTATAATTATAAACCTAGGAATATATACTACTACTACGAATAATAAAAATAATAATTAACCCCCGAAGATTAAGTGAATTAAACATTTAATACCTTTGGTTTTAAGAGAAGGATCACCATAGTAGTGCATGGGGTCATGTGCTCTCCTTTTCTTCTTCTTGGTGCAACACAAGAACACTAAAACCATAAGAATGAAAAACACTGCAATTCCTGCTGTAACTCCCACCACCAACGGTATATCTATACTAGATGAACTACTGCTCGGCGACGACGAAGATGATGACTTGGAGGGCGCATCTTTAGAAGGCGAGGGCGTATCCTTAGAATGCGATTTACTCGAACTGTGTGGCGGTGGCGGTGGGGAGGAAGAAGAAGAAGAGGGCCGTGTTGGCACAAGGGAAGACGGCGGAGGAGAAGAATTAGAACCTGACGACGACGGTGGCTGCGAGGAAGAAGAATTGCCTGATGTCGTAGGTGGGGCTGGAGGAGAAGAAGAAGACTTCGGTGGTGGTGGTGCAGGAGTTGTGGTTGGTGGCGGCGACGCAGGAGTTGTGGTTGGTGGCGGCGACGCAGGAGTTGTGGATGGTGGTGGAGATGCGGGAGTTGCTTTTGGTGGTGGAGATGAAGACGTTGCTGGTGCTGGTGGTGATGATGTCGGAGGTGGTGTTGATTGCTCTAAGCTTAGATCAAAAAATGGAGTTGTTGATTGTCCTGTGGTTGGAACAGTTGTTGTTGATGGGGGTGGAGATGATGATTTTGGTGGTACGGGGGGCAATTCAGATTTATCCAAGAATGGAGCAGTCACAGGAGTCAGAGCCATTTTGCGAATTTTTCCGGCCGAATTGACGTCCAAGCGTGCCGGAAACTGCACCTCTCCTGGAACTGCTCGTCGACCAAAAGCCTTCTGTAAATGATTACTTAAAAACATCACAAGAAATGAAAAGAAAATGGCCTTAGTATTAGAAGTTCGCCTCTTGTTATATAATCTTCTTTGCTAATGCATGTTTAAATAAGAAAGATAAAAGAAAATAAATGAATTTATTAAAATGTAGATCAACGGCTGTATTTATATTTGAGGCTGTCAATAGCTGGAGATAAGATAAAGATCATTATCCATCGATAATTTTGTCAAATTTTGGTCTAATTGGTGCTTAAATAACACAGGATTTTTTGAGTCCTGATAATTGTAGACGTTGAAACAGGTCTAATGGGAGGCTTTTTTTAGAGTACCAGGTGAAAAGTTAAACCAGGGTTTGGTTGGCTTAGTTAATGATTTTCAATTAAATCCTAAGTTAACCTTCTACCTGCACTTAAAAAAATCGCCGCCCTACAAACACCGTTTAAGAGACTATAATTGTCAAGACTCTTAATTAATTATTCAAGTGGAGGAGACGTCATTAGAATGACTAATTTAAGTAGTCATTAGATGAGAACTCTAATTAAGAGTCTCTCAAGGAGATTCAAATCTAGGCATGTCTTTTTTGGAAGATCTAAAGTCTAAATCATTCAGCTTGTTGTTTCTCCCTAACTACGGCTAATGTGAAAAATCATGCCAATTAAATTTATTTTTTTCAGGTTTTAGAATCAATGTCATAATTTTTTGCTCAAAGTAACTTAGGCTATAGTTTATTTTCATTCAATGGGTGTGGCTTTCAGAGTTAGCCTATCTAGAGGTCGGATGAGATAAATACTTTGTTAGGGGTTCAAACCATTGTTTTACAAACACAAGTAGCGAAGTTTTTGCATTTTGAAAAATAACAAAAAGTATTACACAAATACATACATACACAAAATATACACATTAGTTCTCAAATTTATACAAGAAGGTAGAAGAACAAATGCAAGACGAAGATAATAAATTGTCAAATCAGAAAAAAAAAACTAGAGAGAAAAATCATGTCTTCCAAATTGGAAATAAAAAAATGATCTTGCATTTATTCACAAAGAAAAGCAATTCACATAAGAATGACTAAAACTAAACTAAACAATTTATCTAGCAAATGAGAGAGGGGGGGGGGGAAGGCTTCTTTACAAAGTCTTTAATGTGCTTCAAGTGAAAATGTAGTTTCTATTGAAAAGCAATTCTCATGGAAAAAATTTACCACTAAAAAAGAAAACCCATTTAGCCTGTAAGAGAGAGGGGGGTTGTTACCTGATTCTGATTATATTTCCAATAGGGAGAAGGTTTGTCAGAGAAGGGGAAGAAGGTATAGACGTTGCAGCACAGCTCCGGGATCCTTCGAAGGGTCCTCGTCCTTCTCCAATCAAATCCTTTCTCTCACAGCCAATATTTAGTTTCTTAATTTTAATTTGGCCATTTGGTCTGTCATTCCTCAGCCTATAAAACTTGGCAGAGAAAAGCCCCCGACGCTCGCTTTTCCTTTTTCTTCTGTTATCCTTTAGCCACCTTTCATTGCAATTGGTTTGTTGCTTCTTTGCCTATTTTTAGATGAAGTTGGCGCCTTTTAATCCTAAGTTTTAGATAGCCTAATGGAATGCTAGTATTCCCTAGCTGGAACGGTTTGTCTGCAACACAAATTTAGCCACAAAGCTGGGATTTCTACAAAGCCGTGTTTATATGATTTGTTTTCTTTTCTTTCCAGTAATATGACTAGTTAAAGCATATTTTAAGCAAATTAACTCTAGAGAAGTCAACAAATGTCTACTGCAGTTGATCACAAACAGCCCCGGTCTCTCTCTTAAAACACCCTTTGTTGGAGGTTTGAGCTAGCACTTTTTCCTTGGAACGGGGATTATATTTAGGAGAGTGTGTGTATGTTTGCTTGGTAATTCCTAGTTTTAGAGAAAAGTGAGGTAATGGAGAGTGAAAGATAGAGGTAAGTATAGAAATGGGGACTGTACTATTTTCTTACTAGAGTTTAATAGCTCTAGAGCATGGGAAGAAGTACGTGTCACTCTAGAGCTTCTTTTTAGGAGTCTTAAGGCTTTTGTTATATCTGGCATACAAAAACTAGGCAACCTGTAAGATATTAGTAAATTTGGACGATCCTAACAACTTATTTTGCTGTCTTAAATTTTGTAGATTTTTAGTTATGATTTTCAACTTAAAGAAAAATGAAATTTGATATTTAGCCTATCTAGCCATTCCGAACAATCAATGTGCATGAGAATAAATGGGTATGTAGCTTTTGAGCATGAACTCCCACTAGAACTTGAAACTATAATGGAAGAGGGTGAAACCCAAATTTTGACAAAAAATATGTTGCTCGACCAAATACTCTTACAGCGTGAAAGACTTTCCAATGCAAAAATCTGTCGAGAAGCTTGTTGTTATCAATTCTTAATAAATGGCTTTCCAAGGGAACTGGATAGAATTCACGCCCATCCTTATTTGCATTTGAGGGCTACTCAGCAGTCCTTTTTCTTATTGGGATTTCAACCAAAACAACTCATTTTACCTCCTTCTGTAATTATTTATAAAGGGGAGTCTTAGTGCAACAGTAAAAGTTGTCGTCATGTGACCTTAAGGTCACGAGTTCAAAGTATAGAATCAGCCTCTTGCAAAATGCAAGGTAAGGCTGCTTACTATAAGCCCTTGTGGTCTGCCCCTTCCCCAGATGGGAGCTTCGTGCACTGGGCTGCCCCCCCCCCCTTTACCTTCTATAATCATTCCCCCTCCCCCATCAGTTAGTGCACATTTTTTTCCACAAGCAAATTATTATAACCACACACTATTAAGCAAAGAAATATAAAGCAAATCACCCACACAGTATTATCTATGGACTCCTAAATGTAGTGAAAGCCAAAGGTAAAAGTGACAACTCAGCTGGGACTAATTATATTCCAGGGAAGATGCAAAGTTGCCTGCTACCAATTGCGTTGCATTCTATTGGTGGTTTTTGCAAATTTATTCATTATAAATCTTACACCCAATTCAATTCTAAAGAAAAAGTAACCTCTAAACTCCGAGAGATCACTCAATGGTCTTCTTTTTTTTTTCTTTTTCTTTTTTTTTTCCATTTTAACTCATATGCGTTGCAGTACCCCGGATCCTACTATTCTGATCTCTAGCATATGCTTTGCCCTTCACCAATTTGTGTGGATTGGTTACTGCCTATCAAAAATTTTATAACCACAAGAAAAACCTTCTTTACAATAATTGAGACCAAGGGCAGATGCATGTGTATGGGAGTGGGAGTGGGGTCTTAAGATCAGACTCAAAATTTAAAAATTTTTAAAAATATATAAATTTGTATATGAATGAACCCCACAAAATTATTTATAAATTTTTGCTTTCACTATACTATTAAAATAGTTTTAACTTGTATAAGTTATATAATTTGATTTTTCTACTATCCATAAGTTGTTAGTAGTTTTAACATTTGTAAACAATGTATAAATATGTGAGTATTATTTTACTATTTTATTGTGTTCAAATATTTTTTAGTTAAGATGTATTTATATGTTTATAGTTAGATCTTGACAGGAATCAACATTTACAGGCGTGCAAAGAAGTCGATGCTCTACTTTCTCATAGATGGCAAACTCTTTCGAAAGCTCTAAATCTTTTATCTTATTTGGCATTCCCAAAATAGTTGATTCATGAAAAATTATTTCATTTATATAGTCCTAGTCACTTGGTTTTTACCTGTGAAAGAAAATTTTAAAAATACCACTTGCTCTAATTTTCAGCATCTATAACTTAGACTAAAAGTATCTAATGGTTTTGAACTTCAGTATCCAAATTGAGACCACAGACAAATGCATGTGTATGGATGTGGGGTATCGAGATTTCACTCAAAATTTTAAATTATACAAATTTGTTTGAATAGACCCCATAAAATTATTTATAAATTTTTGCTTTCACTATACCATTAAAATGCTTTAGTTTTAACTTGTCTACGATATAATATGTGATTTTTTCTACTTTCCATAAATTGTTGGTAGTTTTGATATTTTGTAAATATTTATATATTTATAATCAGAGTCCTTGTAGAACCGACACTTATGGGACATGCAAAGAAGTCGATACTCCATGTTTTTATTGATGCTAAACTCTTTCCAAAGATCTGAACTGTACATTTACCTTATTCAGCGTCCAAAATAGTTGGCCACTGAAAAGTTATTTCATTTAGATGGTTCTAACCACTTGTGTGTTTTACCATTGAAAAATGGGTTTAAAATATCAATGGCTCTAATTCTCAACATCCATAACTTAGATTATAAGCATCTATTATTCATGAACTTTAGTATCTAGATAGAGACCTGGGCATGGGAGTGGGGTCATAAAATTCCACGCAAAATTTTTAAAATTTTAAATTATATATAAATTTGAATAGGCCCATGAAATTATTTATAAATTTTTGTTTTTACTATACAACTAAGATGTCTTAGTTTTATTTTATTTTATTTTCTTAAGACGCACTTATATAGTCAAGAGTCCCAATGGGAGTTGGAACTTATGAGCATGCAACGAAGTTGACGCTCCACTTTTTCGTTGATGCAAGTCTTTTTAAAAAAATCTAAACCGTTCATCTTTGTTGGCATCTTCAAAAAAGATGAGTCATGAAAAATCGTTTCATTTTGTATGGTCATGGCCACTTGTTTTTACCACTAGCAAAAAAGTTTAAAATATATGTGGCTCTAATTTTCAATATCTATGATTTAAACTATAAGCACCCATTGGTCTTGAACTTTAGTATCTGGATTGAGTCCATGGACAGATTGGATGTGTATGGGAATGGGCCTTAAGATAAATTTAAATTATATATATATATATATATTTCTTTATAAATAGACCCGGCGAAATGTTTTCACTGGACAATTAAAATTTCTTAATTTTAACTTGTGTAAGCTATAGCATTTTATTTTTTCTACTGTCCATAAATTGTTAGTTGTATTGATATTCTGTAAGCATTGCATAGATATGTGAATGTTATTTCACCATCTTATTGTCTTCAAATATTTTTTTCTTAATATATACATTTATATATTTGTAGTGGGAGTCCCAATAAGAATCGGCACTTATAGGCGTGTAAAGACGGAGCCCCGCCACTTTTTCATTGATGCTAAACTCTTTCAAAAAATCTAAACTACTCATCTCACTCATCGTCCGCTTAAGATATGTGACCCGTGCAATATTATTTCATTTGGGTCATCCTTGACCACTTGGTCCTTAACCAGTTGCTCACTTAAGTTACTTAAAAATCCAAGCAAGCATCACCCTCTTCCTGGGGTTTTCCAAACATATGAGCCCAACTTAGACTGCTTTTGTGACTGAAAATAAAAACAAAAGAAATGGCAGTTAGAAACTTTTCTTTATCAATCAGTGCTGAAATTATCACTCGAAAAGGTTAATCACCTCTTCCTCGTTTAAATGCCTGCCTTTCGTCTCATTTAATTTTTACAACCCCTTTTGTTCTTTCCAACAAATTGATAAGACATAATAGCGTGTATTAATCTTTTTTGACAACGCATGATCTCAAAAGATAGCAGGTCAGCGTTTACGCCACTGATGAGGGATTTGGATACTTGATTTTCCGGCAAAACCTTTATTAGGATTCCCAAGTGATATTTCCACACTCTAATTCTCAAATTGGGGGTCAGATAAAACTTACACGTGTTTGATGCTTGAGATGGGGTGAGCAGGGTTGTGATTACTTGAGCTAGGTTTGGCTCATCTGATTTTGGCTTGAGAAGAGGCGAGACAATTGGAAACGTCACTCAGAGCTGGGTTGAGATGAGTTAGTGCAGATGGGTTAAGATTACATGATGTGACTTCTAGTTTCCGTGCATACCACGTGAACTGCCAAGCAAACCATGAACAGTGAGCTTGGTTCAGAAAGGGATTCGCCATCTCATCTCAGGCACCGATAACAGGGATAAGATATCACTTCATCTCAACCTAGTTTAAGCACCATTATCAGTGATATGGCTCATCCCATGTCGTTACCATGAAAGAGTTAATTAGAACAAAGATAAAGTCCATACCAACTATTTGAAGACAAAAATGTGAATATCATCTCTCACTGTTTACCCATCAAATAAATGATTTTCTACTTCCTCTATTTAGTTGCTGGAAAATCATTGCTCTGCCTAGGATTTACCTGCAGGTCAATTTCAAGTAAAACATGGTTCGGATGTTAATTCAGGAGACGGTGGATCCACCTACGCCATTTTGTATCGGTGAAGCCTGGCTTTACAACCCATAAACTCCATTCAGAATTCAACGTCTGAAAATAACTCCAACTTGCTCCTAACATCCGGTTGGGTGATTCCAATAAGACATTTTCTTCGCAGATCACCCGCGGTTAAAGCACAAACAAACTGGACTCACTCAATCATGTGCCGCTTACGAAACGAAAAGTGCAGCAGATTGTGGGAGGGGTCCCATTTACTGAATTAAATAGCATGATGACATACAAGAAAAGGTTTTTTGAAAAGAAACCAAATGTTTCGCTCCGAACAAAACAAGATTCCAATGAATTAACAACTAAATATATTCAAATAAGAAGGGAGGCCTTGGCTCAATGGTAAAAGTTGTCATGTGACCTTGAAGTCATAGGTTCAAGGCGTGGAAACAGCCTCTTGTAAAAATACAAAGGCTGCATACTACAGGCCCTTGTGGTCCGCCCCTTCCCCAGACCCCGCATAGGCAGGAACTTCGTGCACAGGGGCTGCCCCTTTTTTAAATATATTCAAATCCAGGAATAAAACATTAACAACTTATTTCCTTCACAAGCACTAATGTACAGGTATTCTAGTAGATAAACTTAAAAGGACAAACCAGTAGATAACAACTTTGCTTTACTCAGTAATGAATTATGAGTGACTGAATCACAAACTTACTGCACAAATGATTAACGGTGGTATCTAGCACTCGCACCCGGAGGACCTCTGTTGGCTCCCGCCTGCAACGTCAATTGTGTCCGGCAGGTATCTTTCATCACAAAAAAAAAAAGAAAAAAAGAACATGTCAGCAAATCTCATACAGCCTTTTCAAATAAATATTCAAAATAATTCTCATTATGGAAACGTATAAGGGCCCATAGATACAGAGGCACGCATGCAGTAGGCCAAACAGTCCAAAGAAGACAAGAAATAAGAAATTAACGAAATATTCATGGTGTGTATGTGACGAATGAATGAGAGGCAACCACCCTATATGACAATGTGAAAGATCATCCAACTGCAAGAGGGCATCCTCATAACAGAGTAAACCTCATAAACTACGAAGTATAAATGGAACATATCTACAGTGACTGAAGACAACTGCCCACACTAAGAGAGTTTGCAGCAGAGGAAGTAGCTACAGGACCAACACAGTTTCAGCAGGTCGAATGTGGAATTTGAGGCCATCATTTACTCTTGATTAAACCTGTCTCGCTATTCCCTGAAGACTTTTCAAAGGAAGCAGCAAATGGTAGCATTCTTTTGGCATATATAACTTTGAAACACAGATCTGATATGCCTTAAGAAAGCAACTTACTTGCTCTAGAAAGACATTAAAAGAATATCTAGAGAAGCCTCATGATTTATAGTTATTCAGTTGGTTCTAAAGAATGGTTCATAATATAAACTAACAGGAAGGGAGAGAATGATTCGAGACTGATCATGTGATGCAGCTGTAATCTACGTGCACTCAAAAATGATTAAATCTTTCACTTACATCTCCTCTTCCTCCCCACTCTTCAAAGCATTCTTGGCTATGACCTGGAAAGCCTCTTCCACATTAAGGCCCTCCTTGGCAGAAGTCTCAAAGTAAGGAATATTTCCCTTGGATGCACACCAAGCCCGAGCCTTTTTTTCTGAGACCTGAGGCAAAACGTGATGAACTAAATACAACAAACGGATTTAACATACAGAACAAGATCAACAAGAAGAAAATGTAATCCAGCCCTACCACTCTGCTGTTTCCACCATCCACATCAACTTTGTTTCCCAGAACCACAAAGGGAAAATTCTCTGGGTCTGATGGGCTTGCCTGTTAAAAGATAATTCGAGTCAGCTCATGTGCCACTTATGAAAAAAGATGTTTTGGATCAGAAATAATACCTGAATGAGAAATTCTTCTCGCCAGTTGTTCAAGTTCTCAAATGACTTCATTACATTAACATCATATACGAGAACACAGCAATCTGCACCTCTGTAGAAAGCAACACCAAGGCTTTGGAATCGTTCCTGACCAGCTGTATCCCAAATCTGTCAAAAAAAGAAAAGGTACCTTAAGCTGAATGACAGAGTTACTGAGACCTAAAATTTTGTGGTTACGATTTGCAAATTAACCAGATTCACAAATACAAAGAAAAGAAGACAGCCAAAACCATTAAGAACTAAATGAAGGAAGACTTGCAGGACTACGCATTTGTAGTTTCTGCACCAGATAACAGCAGTATTGTTCCTAGAGCCCAATATTAGGGGTAAGCTGAAATATGAACTTTCAGGAGAGGCAGACATGCCATGTCCATAATTGTAACTTCAGAACTGTCTCTCTCAAGGGCAAATACCAATCTCAATTTTTTCCTACTAATTCAATTCCTCATCTACAAAAAGACAAAAGCATCTCATGGCCTGAAAATTCTTATACAAAGTATAGGATTTTAATTGAAAATAATAGAGAAAAATAAAGACCCTGTTTTGACTGCAAAAATCCTTATTTTACATGAATGTTGATAACATTCTGAAAATTCTTACAGCTTTGGAAGAAGTATAAAATGAAGGGAGGAATGCAACTATTATGAGAGGCTGAGCAGGTAAGCAACGCACTATCACACATGCAACATCCAATCATACCCACATAGAAGTTTAGCGGGGTTGAAAAGGATATTGTTGTGTTTTCAATCACATCAATAAAAGGGCCACCCAGTGCACAAAGATCCAGCATATGCCAGGTCAGGGAAGAGGCAGACCACTAGGGTCTATAGCATGCAGTCTTACCTTGCATTTTTGCAAGAGGCTGTTTCCTCACCTCAAACCCGTGACCTCCAGGTCACACAACGACAACTATATCATTGCACCAGAGCTCCCCTTCTTTTCAATCACATCAATATTAAATTTAATCTTGGTCACTTTCTCTAGCAGGGAACACAACCTAGACATGTCACCTCATAGCTTTGAGATCTGAAACACTCAACAACGCCCTTCTGGCTCCATGAAAATGTTCTAGTCTTCTTTCTTTCTTTCTTTCTTTCTTTCTTTCTTTCACTGCCTTTTTACTTTTCTTCCCTTTGAGAGGAAACTTCATAGAAGCTGTTTAGGACTTAAGTCACCAGCTACAGGACTAGCCACTCATGCAATAGGATTGCATAAAACCTAGCATCCCATGGTCTCTACCGGAACTGAAAATTTCTTATCCTGCTCATTTCTATGTCAATATAAAGCAACCCAAGATCATTTGTCAACCCCGCTGAAGTTGCAACTGCATGTCACTGAGCATGGTATGAGTGCCAATGCCAATGATGTACATGTAGTCCAATCAATGCCTAAGCAATTCTATAGGATTGATGAATCCAATCTTTACCACCATGCTTTTGGTCATTCCTTCCGTCATGATCAGAAAGCCAAAATGAAAAGGGGGAAGAAAGGGAGAGGTATGATCTTTGCAGCAAGCGAATCTCCATACTAATAATTACCATATCTCAGATATACATAAATCAGCTAGCCTAGGGGCAAAAGAAATGGATCAGATAGTCAGGGGTTCCTAAAGCTTCAGTTCACACTTTGCAGGGAATTTTGTGATATTGGACATAGTGCTACACAAGGGGCTTTCATGTTCATGCAATACCTTTGAGCCACACCTTTACAGATTTTGGCTTTGCTAGTTCTAACTTTGGTTCATAATATTCAGTCAAATATTTCAGTAGTTTGCTTGGACCACTCTATTTTGGTATCCACATGATCAATCACAGATCAAATACCATGATGTTCTAGTTATATGCCCTATTACAACTTGGATAATGCAGAAATTCAAAAGTTTGATACAAACATTAATTCAAGAGGACTCATGCAGAAAACAATTCCAAGGTAATTGATATTGGACCAGATAAATTATATGAACATTAAAAGCAAGCTCTTCAGCCACCCAGTAATTTCAAATAATATTACTGAGATAAAATAAGCAGTCATTGCAACACTCACCTGCAGGGTAAAGAGTCTATCTTCAAACTGCACTTCTTTTGTCAAGAAATCAGCCCCAATAGTTGCCTTGTATTGATTACTGAACTTCCGATTCACATATCTAAACGCAATTTGTCAAGAAGAACCAACACAGAGAAGAATCCACCAAATAATACAAAAACATTATTAAGTCCACTAACTAATCAAATAAGTAATCATTTAACGGATACTGATTCATCAAAGAGGTCTTCCCGACCCTGCACAGATAGAAAGCCAAAAGCAGACAGTTAAAAAACAATTAGAAAGGATAACATAATCGAAATCAACAATGTTCGAAACAGAAAAAACCACCTGAACAATGAGAAAGAGAAACAGACACCAGAAAACTTACAGATTTCATAATGAAAGGAGAAAAAACTTATCAATTTCGAGAGATAAAAAGCAAATCTATCAGAAAAATACAATAATTTCCAACTGAGCTTGAGCTACTCCAAGAAAATATAGATACACTGTTTTCATCAGATATATCTTGAATGATGAGTATGAAACTTCAGAATACTTGAAAAATCCGAAAACATCTTCAATTTCAAGGGATCGAAAACCGAAGTGATCGGAGATACCGCAACTTCCATTTGATCTTAAGCTACTCCAAACAAATACCTACTGATTTCATCACGCATATCTAGAATAATAAGTAACGAAAAAAATGGGAATACTCAAAAAGACCTGCAAGACTAAAACAGAAGAGTAGGAAAAGGAAAAAGAAAAAACTTCGCTTTCAACGAATCGTAAGCGAAATAATCCAGAGACACTCTAGCTATCGTCTGATCTATTATCCTTCGCTGACAAATTCTTTGCTCGAGTTTTTTAGGGTTTCTACACAAATCCTGAACAGAAATTCTAACGGAAACCGTAGAAAGCAAGAGCTCAACATGCTCGGTCCATTCTGGCACAGGAAAACCCCTAAAAATCGACGATAGACAGAGAAAATGAGGGTTTTCATTACCCGCTGTCGCCGAGGATTATGACCTTGAGAAGAGTTCGTCTTCGGGCAGGCATTTTACGGTTTGGGAGGGAGATTCGGAAGCAGGTGGAGATTTCGGAAGGGGGATTTTTGCTGCTTCTACGATCTCGTCGATGAATCTTGGGAGAGATCCCAACTCTCGTGTCGTTTCGATGGATGAATGTTTGTTAGCTTCTTCTACTTTTAGTAGTAGCTTCCGTCCAGGAAACTTGACTCACCACAACGAATATTGCCCCGTACGACGGTCAGACTGGAGTCGTTGGACTACCAATCGGGGGAATACACGTGGCGACAGAGTATTGTTAGTGGATTTTGGGGCTGTGGCTTTGGACTCAATCTACTGCCGTTGATCTGTCCTTCGTCCGGGGGACCGAGTCAGGATTGATTTAGATCCAGATATGAGGATTGAGAGCATCCATTTGGGTACCACTTTTCTGGAGCCCACCTTTGCATGATCCTTACACATTATGAGATTGCTGGAGCTTTGGATGTCTAAGACTCTGACAGATGAAAAAGTACGTGGATTGGAGAATTCCAGTGGCTAAGATGTCATAATTAGAAACGAACAGATTAGAGAATTTGACAATCGAAGGATTTATGAATTTATACGTAATCACGTGAATGAGCTAAGCATGCAGAGATGGGCTTCAGATTGACTATTTTTGATACATGGGACGTGACTAATGACTTGGATCTTCCAAAAACAAGTTCCCAATGCATGTCAAAAAGAGGCATCTAGTTCTTTAGACACTCTGGGATTCAAAAATCTAAGTATTACATGGTCCAAATCCGCCCGTTCAATCAGATGGGTATCCGAGTAGAACATGACCTTAACTTACGTGCATAAAAGCTGCTTAACCTCTCCTACTGACCGTTCATTGCACCAGTGAAATTGATGTTGCACACATTGATGACGAGGAAATCCACGTAGACAGTTTTGACCAGTCAGATATGTAATAATAATTTATGGTACCACATTTGGTGGAAGCAGTCACCCTCGCTCACATTTTGGGTTGTTTGGCATGGGGGAGACCAATCCAAAGTATATCAATTGGCTCTTCTATGCTGCCTCATTGGTCAAAGTTCGTGTCTCCTTCTGAAAAAATCTTGATCTTCTGGTTCAGAGTCGTTGGTGGCGCAATAGCAACAAGCATTAGCAGTGGGAATTTTTGCCTGCATGGATACACCTCTGGATAACTCTTGGACAGAGAACGAACAAGCAAGAGAATGCAATTCCAAGAAAGATAGCCAGGCAACTCAGAGTGGCATACTGGCATCTGCACTTCAATCAGCTTGTCACCAAAATCCCCGTCGCAATAGCATCTGGATCAAACCCAACTGAAGCCAAGCACGTAAGGTGAAAAAAAGTGTCCTTGTTGATCTTGGCTGATCAGTCGCCAAAAGATTTACCAAACATCCAGTCACGTAACTCCAGTGAAGTTCTATAGTCACACCAACGATTGCCTTTTGGCAAGCCTATATTAATGGCATGTAATTTGTACCACATCAAGACATAACTGAACAGGCATTTGCAAGAGTATCAGAAACTGGTTAAGCCCAAAACCTTGAGCTAATCTGCGCCATCAAAATGGCAAATGGGAGCATCACCAGAGAAGCCACATGTCACCATTTGGTTATCACCTTACAGGGCGGAAAACATTGCGACATTTACCTGTTGAACGGCAGGAATAAAGATGAAAGATGAAGCTCAGAGCCTATTCATATTGATATCAAAATGTCAGATTTGGATGGCTAGATGTATTTCCCATCACTGATAGGACAATCCTGTTTATTTAATTGAGAAGTCAGCAGCAGATGTCTTCCTAAGATGAAAGGGTTATAACCTCGACACTGTTTCAAGCTTTGCAGCCAGCAACATGTGCACTGTTTCGACTAGGCAAGAATCTTCTCTTATTCAAGCTGCATTTGAATTGTTTAAGCAGCCTTCTTCAAATGGCATGCCCCAAAGGCGAGAACCTCAGACAAAATTATCTTGGTTCTCAAGAACATAAATCAAAGAAAGACACGTTATGGCACCCTGCCTTCAAGTAAATACAAAGTACCTGCTTTTTATAATCACATGGCAATCACACGTGCTAGATGCCCGGCTCCAGAGAAAGAGAGACGGGGACTCAATCTCAATATTAAATACAGACTGGATATCAATTTTCCTAGAATATAGTTGCTGAGCTACATTAATCAATCCATATGGACCAACATGCCGCCAACCAATACAAAAGCTTCTAACAATCATTTATCAACTGAAATACCTGGAAATGCAGCAGAAAACTAGAAGTTTACAGGCATCATATCATTTCGGTGAACGGGCAAAAAAGATGCCATTTAATATAGTAGGCATTTCTATTTTAAGCTCAGCAGGAAAGCTCTAACAGTAATTTCATCTTCAGCTTCAGTAAAAAGGGGCAGCCCTGGTGCACAAAGCTCCCGCCTATGTGGGGTCCGGGAAAGGGGCGGACCACAAGGGCCTATAATAGGCAGCCTTACCTTGCATTTTTAAAGAGGCTGATTCCACGCTTTGAACCCGTGACCTCAAGATCACATGACGACAACTTTTACCGTTGCACCAAGGCTCCCCTTCCATCTTCAGCTTCAGCAGCTAATATATTATCATTAACTTTGCTTATTCTTTGGTTCGGCACAAATTGAAGATTTGACTTGCTTCCCTCCATATCATTTGTTCCTGAAGAAGTTGAAACTTAACCAGATTGTGTCAATAAGGCTGAATAACAACTACCACCTTGAGCTCCCTTGCATCATGGTTTCCAACTAATCAAGGTTGATGCCACTGTGGCTTCTCTGTCTTATTCCAGGAAGCTGGATTATGAAGTGTTCTCAGTGTTGTGATGGAAGGGTGTTCTTTAACAGGATCTACTGATTTGACTTTATGAGGCAAGATTTTCGTATTGTAAGGCTGGATTCAACTCCAGGACTGACCTCGCGAGGATCAGAACATTTATGCACCATCTGTTGATTGGCCTTTTGTTTTCATTACTGAATTGAGATCAACAGCCCCGACTATGAGATCAGTTCAGACATGTATGGCTGCGGGTGCATTTTGTTGCGCACACACATGCACGCATAGGCATGCATGTATATATGGATACAACTATGTGTTTTTGTTTTTATTTTTCATGGATACAACTATGTATACAATCCTTAAAAAGTTGATCTCCAGCATTCTCTGTTAACTAGGATTTGTTAGTCAGAAGTTCAATAACTGCAACTAATACCAGCAGATCAGCAGATGGTAGGATTTAAATTACCATCTTATCACTGTGGTGGAAGGGAGGCATAGTAATGCCACATACAGAACGCGTAGTTGAACCATCAACCAGGATGGTCAACTGCATAAAGAATCTAGCAATTATATATATGAAACTCTGGAACTTTGTAGAAGTAAAGAAGTTATTACCAAAGCTCAGAAGGTAAGAAAGAGCTATAAAGGAGAACAAAGAAGAGAAAGACTTCACTCTTACTGTGATGTTATGAAAATATCACAATTAGCTTATTTCTGATTTTATTTGAATTTTTTTATTTCATCTCAGCTTTAATAAGTTCAATTTTGCAAAAAGGGGTGAACTGTTTGAAGGATTAGAAGTCAGTCTAAGTCGCAGAACAAATGGTCCCAACTGATTTAATTAGAAACAGTTCAACATGGTAAATTATAGTCTTGGAGGAGACTTGGGTCAGTTTCTTTAAAAAGTTTTAAGTATATTAGGTGCTATAAGGTAGGAATATTTGTGTCTGTTTGATGTTGGAAACTGGGAAATTTTGAATTCCCCACCGTGAAAGTTTTTTGAGTCATTAAATGGCAAGTAGTGTATATAAGGAATCTTTGGGTCTTTTATACAACCAGTGTTGGATTCAATATACAAGATAGAACTCGGGTCACATACTTTATGAAATTGCGTAGTCTCGGCGACTGTTGCCAGAACGCTATTAAAAAAGAGCTGCGGGGGGTGCACATGTGCAGGAGAATTGAAACTTCAATTTCTACCAAATCTGATTACCTTGCAAAACAGACAAGACACTCAAAGGGATAAGAACATATAAACCCAGTTCCGAAAGCAGATGATACTTTGAGCACAGATCATCATCCCCCGTATTTCAACTACACAACGAATGGTCCACCAAATACCTAATCCATGACTCCAAGCTTCATCTTAACAAACTATAAGACGTCCAGTTTAGCACTATGAAATCCAGAAAAGTCAAAACTCGGAAATTGAGAGCACAAATAACAAGCTGGTACAAGAATATACCTTTTTATGTCTCTGCAGTTTCTCCTGGGCCAGTTCTGCTCCTTGAGCATAGGAAGGAAAAATATAAAAACTACAAAACCATCAGATTTGATTAATACTGAAATGAAAATTGAGCAGTAATTCTTGAAACTCATTGACTGACATACGGTGTTAATTAGTTATGATCTTTCATGAAGTAGCAAACTCTAGAAGCAGCACAAGCCTCCCCATATAAAAGAGATAACAGTGGAATTTCTCCATTTATTACAGACTTAGCCAAAGCAGGGTGTTCCCCCACATATAGATCCAGCTGCTGTGATAAGCTAACAAGGATCCCACCTTCAAACAGAGAAAAACATGGCTGCCAAGAACAGACTCAAAATTCAAGAAAACACTCCATCCTCATTTGGCAGTCTGCACTATGAGACAGACTTAATCACCGTTAAAATAAAAGTGAGCTGCCTCCCATTTGTAAGTTTATCTTCATTGGATTTTGCTTTTAAACATACTTCATAAAATGAGGCCCAACAAAACTACAAACTGCACAATATGGAACTTCTTGACAGAATGATAGAAAGAATGAGATCTTATCTTCATGTATAGGAACTACAGGTCAAGAGGAGAACCACATCAAAAGAAAGTAGACAACCTCTAAGAGTTACAATATGAAAACCATTACATATATTTGAGCAATCTGCCGTGCAATTTGAGCACCAGTTAGCCAGACCCATTGTAGAAGCCAAAACCTGAAATTCCTAAAGAGTAATTAGGAAAGCCAGTAACAACTTAACAGGTCATAAGCACAAGAAATACGAAGGCTAGAAATGCTTACTTGGTAAAACTGCCAGTTGAGAAAGTGAGTAACATACGAAGAAGGAATATTTGAGAATGGATACAATATGACATCAACTCAAGATCCTAAATTTCTTCCAACAGAAGAAAGTGTGTCTTGGCTTAAAGCCTGATTGGAATTTCCTGCAACGGTGCCAGAATAAGTTGAGCCTGGTGGCATAGGTGTCCTCATGGTTTTCTTAACCGGTGGACTTTGAGAAGTCATGATCAGTGGCTTTTGAGGAGTCAAGCTCGGCGGCCTTTGAGAAGTCATGCTAGGGGCTTTTGAACCTATGGTTGCATAGTTTGTTGCAATTTTGTTCATCGGTAGTGATGACGGCATCGGTCTGGATGAGGAACCAGGGAAACCTAGTCGGGTTGCAATTATTTGGGCACGTTCGTTAAAGAGCCCCCGCCTTGCCCTGTCTAGTTGTTCCCTTATCCTCATTGTCACACCTTCCATCTCGGCAAAAAGGGACAATTTTGTCTCCAATTTATGCAACTGCAGAAAGCAACCATTAAAACTTAACTGTAAAAAAAAAATTATACACCAAATTAGCCTGTTTTCCTATACCTGTTTCTCAATCAAAAACGCAGCAAGCTGTCTAACTTCATCTTCCTCCTGGTTTGCCAGAAGCTTTGCCTTCACAGAAGCTGCTGACAATGCAGTTATTGCTGCATGCTTTATCTTATCTATATTATGCTCATCTTTCTTTTCTGTCCGGTTGGTGTTCTTCTCACTTTTTCCAACCAACACTTTTATGTCACTCTCACCTGCATGACACAGTAATGACAAAGAGAAATGTGATTGCATTAGAAAAATATGGTTGTGCGATGGTGCAAATATTTTTTGTAGGATTACAACCAAATTCTCTTTACACTATAATGCAGTGTCAATGTCATAAATTATGGCTATCAGATCGTTCCAAGTGTGTAGCCGGGTCAGCAAACATCATAGTAGGTGCAACAGGATGGCCCATATGCACTTCACACACACACGTTTAGAGAAGAAAAAAGTGAGAAACATGCAGTTAAATGGTTTACTGTAGCTAAAGTGTGACTACAAAATTTGGTTAATGCACAACCTAACTGCATGCGACGTATACAAAATTATATGAGCAAAAAGAAGCTGAAGATATCACACCTATATTTTCTCCATTCGAGGTGGTTGATTTGGAACCAACCGTTTGCTCAGACCCTTTCTCTTCTGGAGGAACCGGTTCAATAACAATGCCCACAGAAGTTGTAGCCTCTGAGTTTTGTTTGTCGTCTCCCACTGGAGTCACATCACCTGTCTCCTTCGAAGTACCAGGGGTGACCTCCACCGAAGAAGCTAAGTCACCTGATTCCTTCACAGCAGATGGTGGGACTCCCAGTGTTGAAGCTAAATCCTTAGATTCCACCATAACATTTGGTTTAACCTCCTCATGCAAAGCTAATTCACCTGAATCAGGTTCCTTCAAAGGATTAGATATGACTGCTTCTACTGATCCTGAATTAGATGATTCAGCAGTGTGCAGTTTCACAGGTTTATCAGTCTGTTGTTTCTCAGGGTCTTTGTCTTCTGAAGCAACTTTCTCTTCTGAGGCAACTTTTTGTTCCGAAGCAACCTTCTCTTCTGAAACAACCGTTGATTCTGTTTCCATACTAACCGCATTCTCATTGTTCTTATCTGTTGGATCCTTTGATATTTCACTGTCTTTCAAAGTTACCTTCTTGTCTTCCTCTTTCGTAGTCTGTGCAGGAACCATGTCGACATCAACACTGCATTTTATTAAGTATTAGATATATAACACCAGAATCTCCAAGTTAAACAATCATATTCAGCCAAGTCACAGACCTCTCACTGATAGGGGGATCCTTCTTGTCATCTGGTGGATCTTCAAGAAAGAAACAGTGTCTTGTGGCTAACTGGATGCCTGGAGAATCCTCGGACATAGCTTTCAGTGCACTCCGGGCCGAGGCAGCAGCAACATCAGGTTCAACCAGGCCTGCCAAAAATGCTGCCTGCAAAAGATCATTGAGCATATAGCCCGTCTTAGTCAGCAATCAAATTTTTGTAGCTCCCAATACATTGAGGCGAGCATGAATGTCCTCAACTTACCAAAGTCATGACCGGGTTACCAGATTCTGCAAATGAAAGCAACTCCCCTGAGCTAGGCAGGCTGCCAAATACCTGGAATGCAGCTTTCAGTGCATCAAGTGCAACATTGGGACCAGTTTCTAGCACAACCTCCATCACTTCATCTCCAGGCTTAGACATATCTGTTGGGGATGGCCTGGGTTGGTCTTCCTGGTCAGTGCTTTTTATCTCAGTTCTCTCCTCAGCAGCTTCAACAGCTAATGAGTCTTTTCCTGTTTCAGTTTTCTCGCCAGCTACTTCTACCGCTGATGAATCTTTTCCCACGTCAGCTTTTTCACCAGCAAGTTCTTTAGGTGATAAATCTTTTCTAGATTCAGTCTTTTCACCAGCAACTTCTACTGCTGATAAATCTTTTTCTGTCTCAGGTCTTTCGGCAGCAACTTCTACGGCTGATACATCTTTCTTCATCAACTCTTGATCCATATTTCCAGGCAGACAACCATCAATATCATCCATACTTTCCAAAAAAGGATCCTCAATTGGCATTTGAACAAAATGCAAGATACATTGAGTCTTTGTTTTTGTGGCAACATGCTCAGCAATCTCGTTCCAGTTTTCTCCATACAGCTCTAAGGCTTCAAGAAGAAGCAGAGTCTCCTGATCCGTCCAACTCCCACCGCTAGCACCTGGAACCTCACCAGATTCCATAAGGATGAAATCAGCTGGTACCATGCCCGAATCAAATTTCCCATCATTATAGCATTCAGAACATAGATCAAAATCTGCCTGTTCATAAAGAATGTCAACAGGATGAACACAAAATCATTAATGTACCGTTCTCTGTATTTTGCAAGGTTACATGGAAAAAAAACTGACTGTGAAGACAAAAAACTTCTGGAATCAAAAGAAAAACAGAAAATTTGCAGCATTTAACATAGCTGCATAAACGAGCTCTCAAAATGATTGCACTCCAAAGTGACACTGTAAGATCCTCAATTTTTAACCCTAAATTAGTAATAATATAAATTAATTAAATTAAAAATTTTATGAATAGAATTTGATTTTGAAACCACTAAATTTAGAAAGTACACGTCGATAGAAATTGAACGGTATAAAGAGCGTCAAAAACGGAGTTTGGATGAGAGAGATATGAATATTTTAAGTTACAAGGGCAATTTAATAATTAATCAGGGACACAAATTAGAGGGGGTTGTTTTGATAACGACACCCCTTTCCATTCCCACTCCAGCTCCAATGAGGATGGCGATGATCCTCTTTCCTTGCGAGGAAATCAGATCTAAACCTACAAAAATGAGTTTCCTCTTCATTCCCAATGAAAAATAGCTCTGGAATCATACACCTTCGCTCCATTCTTCACCAAGCTCAGACCAAACTTTGCACGTACTAAAGGACCCCAATCGCCCATCTCCGACTCTAATCAAGTAAGCCACACACTCTAACTTGTTTTTCACTTTATTTTCCAACTTTCCCCTCACAGATCCCGGCTGGATCTGAGCTGAACGGCCTTTGCATGGCCTAGGAAGTCAAAACCGTAGAGCGTGGTTAGACACACGTTAAAAACATCACCAATGAAAGATCTGATCTGTTCAATGTAATCTTTGAACCCAAAAATCCTAGGAACGGCAAAAACAGATAAAAAATCAGAGCATCTGAGGCTCTGATCAAGCCAAAAGAAACCGGACGGCTGGGGTTCATCGTCCCCGAAGGACAATACGCCCAAGGCGCCGACTGGGACACAAAGGGGCAGACGGCGCACACAAGAGCCCCGTCGCGCGCACGCACAGCGCGTTCTGGCGTCTGTACATACCGGGGACGCCAATTTACGCTAGTATAAACCAGTGCAAACCCCCTCCGCCTGTGCAAACCAATGTAAAAATTGGTTTTTTATCTGATTTTGATCTGAAATGGTTTTTCTAAGATTTTGGAGGCTACAGAAGCCCGATCTTCGATCCGAAAGGTCCATTGGAACCGTCTCAACGACGCAGACATGATTTTACATTAGAAACTTGATCTAATCACATATAGTCAGGTCAAATTCATAAAATAGTACCAAATTACTTAAATCCGACCGATCAAAGGGTAATCAGGCCCCAAGACTTGAACAACTAGATAATATATGGTAATAACTGGGGTCCTAAAGATCAGATTAGGTGTATTTACTCTAGTAATTGACCCAGACCATAGATCTAACTCAGATCTTGCGAATTTGTTGATCTAAGGATGATCTGACCGTTAGATAAAGGTGTAAACTTTAGATGCACACAAAAATGAGCAGATGAACATAAGATAGAACTGATTAATAACAATTAATGTTGGGGATTAAGAATTTAATCATAAATAGAGATTTTAGAGAATGATCCAACTGTTGGATCGCCATAAATTCCACTGAGATAAAATAAATAACACAAAATTGTATCGTGATACTCACAAGTACATCAAAGCATGCAAGATAAGAATATTACACGCTTGATTTAGGTTCTCTCGCATTGAAGTAGGTGACGACATTTAATGTTATGTTTTGATTTCTAAAACTTTGCATTATCATAGCATCATGGTTGATTGTGATTGATTGTTATTTGTTTATTTATTCTGAGATTTGTGAAATTCAACATTTTATGCTATTATCGATATTAGATTTCGATAGTATATTAAATAAGTTTTCATGATCGATTGTTTGATGAGATTGATACCGCGTATCTTATATATAATTAGTACTTATCTTTCCTTTTTGCATTACTGAGATTGATGGGTTTCATAAAAATTGATGGTGGAGGCTTGGTGGCTAGTCCTTTGAGAGGCTAACCCTGGAATGAAGGGTGTGCTTTGGGGATTGTGAGCCATGAGTGCTCCTGGTTTTACGAGATATGCGATTTTCGTGTTTTGTAATTTATGACAGGTGCTCTCACCCGGTGGATGTCATGCTAGGACCGGCCACCCACCCTCTGAATTGTGATGTGATTGATGATATGATAGACACCTGCCTACAGATGGCTTTCGATAGGGGTTTAGTAACATGGATAGTCCACACTACTAATCCGGGCCTTTACATGGGGACAGACGTTAAGTCTCCCGTTATGGTGTCTACGAGGAGCGGCAGTGATTGAGACCCTAAAAGGGTTACCACTGCAGCATAACTATCCATACTCTTGTTCTGTATGCTTGCATGATGAGCATGGAGATGTTATTATATGCCTAAATGTGACAACACTCAGAGGATTGATATGAGTACTCATGATCTGTTATAAGAATATATGGGACACTTGTAGGACCCACATATCTTAGGATACCCTGTTTGTTATTGTATGCTCATTGATATTGGATCATATCATATTTTACATTCATGAGATTATCATGTTTTAAATCCATGTGATGCATGTTTCATCACATATGATATTTTAAGACTATATTGGCATTACTTATGATACTTATATTTTCATGGATAATTGATCTACACATTATATCAACATTGTTATTCGATCTTGTTTTCCCTTGTTATTACATTAAATGTCTATGTACCTACACAAGCAATAGCTTGTTGAGGCATTGTTTTGTTTTGCAATGCCTCAGATACCAAGTGCGACAGCAGGAAGGGCAAGGGCGTGGAGTGACAGTGATAGCAATGGTGATCAATTTGATTTGGTAGATAGATAGCTCAACGTGAGTGATTAGATGGACTACAATTCGAACCTATTTTATAGACTGCATACCTTCATTAGATGGATTTGATTATGACATTATATATATATATATATATTATGGATATGTCCTTAAATATGGTGGAATATTATGATGGATAGACCCTGGGCCACATTATTATGCTTTTTGAATATTATTGTTTTAAAAATAAAGGCGCCGTTGATTTTGACGTTGAATTTGATATGGGAATTGTCTTAATTTTATTACTGCGTACTTATATTTATCTTCAAATCATGACCGTGGTGTTTTTGGAAAAAAGAGATAACACCTGGAGGTTTTTAAGTAAATGCTCTAATACAATAATTAATAAGATTTTTTTATTTTGGGATCTAGACTATAATTATTATTATTATAAATAAAAAAATGTTATAAAAACCCGAGGTGTTACAGACACCAACACAAATATAATTACATTCACAAAATCTTAAATAAATTTCAATAATTATAGTGTACTTTAGAAGGCAGAAATACCATAGCTAGTCATTATAGCATTCAGAACACAGATCAAAATCTGCCTGTTCAGAAAGAATGTCAACAGGATGAACACAAAATCATTAATGTACCATTCTCTGTATGTTGCAAGGTTACATGGAAAAAAAACTGATTGTGAAGACAAAAATCTTGTGGAATCAAAAGAAAAGCAGAAAATTTGAAGCATTTAACATAGCCACATAAACGAGCTCTCGAAATGGTTGCACTTCAAAGTGAGACCAACACAAATATAATTACATTCACAAAATCTTAAATAAATTTCAATAATTATAGTGTACTTTAGGAGGCAGAAATAACATAGCTAGTCAAGTTTGAGCATAGATTCAGGAAAGGCATTCCTATTGGGTACATATTTATGGAAATGAAATTCAAGGAATCTGGAATGCATTTCCTTGTTAGGATCTTAGCTCTGATTCATTCATTCCAAACATATCTTACTGGATTTTGATTGCTTTGGTGGGACCAAATGCTCTTTGAATAAGTCTAAGACACACTCAACAATCCGAATTCAAGAAACCCACTCTGGTAGATTGCTTCAGGAATTTTCTTAGCCCAAATCTGACTCCATTAGTCTGTCCAGACATGATTGACAAATAAATCTAATTGAGTAGAAAACCAGAACATCCTATTTTTGTCATTTGGAAAATACCCATTGCTTCTGTTTGTTGCAGTGGATCATTAAGAAAGTTGAAACCCATTTCTTTCTTCTTCTTTTTTTGCATTTTATTTCAGAAAACCTCCAGAGTTGAATCTAAAGCCATCCATTTATTGTTAGTAATGTCTAATTCATTGGTCTTTTTTAGAATCCAAAACCCATCAAGTCAATTAGGTCACCTAAAAGTCAAATTAAACCATATGGACACCAAGTTGAACAATCCAAGGAGAGCTTGAATTCAAATGTCCAAGCTGATCTCAAGCTCCTTCTCTTACATATGTCAAAGTTACTAGAAGCCAAGAATGAGAAAGGGGAAAAAAAGGACAAAAAGACAAAAAGCAGAAAGAGAAAAGTCATGTTGAGGTGAACACAGTTCATGTGTATGTTTGTAAAAGAGAAAAGTCATGTAGAGGTGAACACAATTCATCCGTATGTTTGTAAATACATTTATATAAATTTTCTCAAGATCTTTTGTCCATTGTTCCTACGATCGACAATTACTGCCACTTAAAAACACATTTGTAACTATTCTATACTTGTCCTTCAAGCCAAAACCTCAATTCTTGAACAGATTTATAGTCTCCAAATGAAAGACCAATCATCATCAAACCGCACTACAAAAAACTTGTTGCCTCCTAAGTCTTTCCAAGAGCACAGACAAGCTTACTAAGCCTCATTCCAAGTCCTGAAGACCAATTAGTCCACCACTGACTTCTGAAATGTCTCTAATCCCTCCCCCGTCTTATCCTGTGTATGTGCACCCTGTCCCACTTCACTAAATAACATTTAGGGTGCTCTCCCTTACTCCACAAAAAAACCCCAAAGCTAATGATGGAATCAGTATGTTTACCATCAATTCCTTTGTCACAGAAAGGAATGATATTGAAACTTACCCTGCCACTGAAGACAATCAAAATATACTAAAGAATCTGATTTCTTCTTAATAGAAGGCCCCTCCAACAATTTCCTGTTCCTTTTCTCCAACCACTTTGTGAATTCTATCAACACTAATCAAAAACTACCCACATATCTTCCTCTACATGTAACATAAATTTATCCCAAGTCACATTACCACTTGGCCGAGAAAGGAGTTTTATGGAGGTACATAGACATAATTAAGGATATATATATAAGGGAGCGGTAACAAATGTTAAAACCACTAGCAAAAAGACCAATGATTTCCCTATCACTATAGGATTGCACCAAGGGTTAGCATTAAGCTCGTAACTTTTCACATTAGTTATGAATGAGCTAACAAAACATTTGCATGAGAAGACTCCATGGTGCATGTTTATTTACAAATGATATAGTTTTGATAGGTAAAACAAGGGAAGCTGTAAACACAAAGCTAGAGTTGTGGAGACATGCTATAGAGTCTAAAAGAATTAAAATTAGCCGAACTAAGACAGAGTATCTGAAATGCAATTTTAGCAATGAGAGGGTGTGAGTGAAGCACCGGTAAATATTGATAGCCAAGAAGTCAACAAAAAAGACCATTTTTTATACTTGGAATCAATAATTCATGAGAGTGGAGAGCTTAAGAAAGATGTTATCCAGAGAATCCAAGAAGAGTTTGAACATATAGGGATGTGCTTCTAAAATTTTGTATGATCAACTTGTATCACCCAAACTGAAAGGAAAATTCCATGGGATGACTGTAAGGCTGACTATGCTCTATGGATCAAATTGTTGGGCAATTAAGGAACATGTGCATAGGATGAACATAGTCGAAATGAGGATATTGAGATGGATGAGTGGCAAGATAAGAAGGAATAGTATTAAAAATGAAAACATTAGAGGAAACTTAATAGTAGCACCAGTAGTTAATAAGATGAGGAAGAGTAGACTTATAATGTTTTGACATGTCTAACGGAGGCAAAAAAGGGCACCGGTTAGAAGGAGTGAGTCAATTCAAGTAGAAGGCTCTAAAAAGACCAGTGGAAAGGCCCAAAAGGACATGAAGAGAAGTGGCGAGAAAAGATTCAAAAACTTTTGGAATAAATGAAGTCATGACACTTGATAGACGGAAATTAAGGAACAAGATTTGTGTTGCTGACCTCAAATCAGGAAAAGGTTTTGATGATGATGACATCACTACTTTGTGAATTCCATTAATGCTAAGCAAAAACTGCCCAACACATCTTCCTCTACATGTAACATAAACTTGTCCCAAGTAACATTACCATTTTGGGAATTCTATCCATACTAAGCAAAAACTACCCCGTATATCTTCCTCTACATGTAACATAAACTCATCCCAAGTCATATCACCACATTGCACCATAAACTGAATATTACAACCAAGTCACCAATCTTTCCCAACAGTTCTATCAATGGTCAGCCAGTCTCTACAGCTTAGTCTCATGAAGCATCAAATATAAATCTCATCCTTTTTTTATGGCATCTTAGATTACCAATACCAGTCTTCAGTTCGGGCTACTTCTTATCCTGAGCAAATATTTTCAATACAACAGATGTCACGCTCCTGCATTCCTTTATCCTTACATATCTCATCTCCAGGTCCATAAAGTTAATCATCAGCCAGAGAGTAAGCATTCCATGCAATCTTAAATTTATGCAAGCATCGTTGAGAGTCAAATTACTCATTAAGCACAGGGGTGGCAGCAGAATGAAATCAGTTTCATATGAACGTGCACTGGCAAAATCAATTTTGTGTACATGTTCACTGGCAAAACCAATTTTACATGTATTTGCAGTGCGTATTCTTATCTCTATTCTAGATGGCAACCAATACAGTTCAGATGCTTCGACTTACTCAAAGGAACTTTACAAAATTCATATACATTTCTTATCATTAAATTCACATTCATTATTTCTTTTGCAAGTTTCACAAAGAAGTTCTGCAATCCACAAGAGAAACAAAAACTAATAATTCCACAGATGTCAAAGGGCAGTATCTTCAACTTAGATGCAGAATACACAAACCTGTGTCTGGCAATGGTAACGCTTTCGTGAACAATCAGCAGAGCACGAGTTGCAATGGTACTCAACAGAAGGACCCTCGGGTCTAACCATATCATCAGCGAGAGAAGACTCCGGAAGCAACCGCAGTGGCATCTCTGTTGCAGATATGTCTGCCTTCCGACCTACCTGAGGACATGACTCGGTCATTTCAAAATGATACAGTTTTTCAATCAAGGAGGCTGTTTTAGCAGCTCCATCTGCATCAGTGGTAGCCGAAGAGGCCTCTGGTGGTGGAAAAGGATGGAAATTGATCAAACCCCAATGATCCAAGAACTCAAATACTTCTTGCCTTGCCTCTAAATCTCCTACAGAGAGCTCGGAGAAATCTTTGGGTTCAACCTGTGTCTGTGGATCCATATGAAATTTCTTCATGATAGCATTGCGTATTTCCATGTATACCTCTGGTGTACGCCCCTCTGACTTTCCATTGAAGAATGATTTCAGCGCATGCTCCTCTAGGGGATGAATTTTTGTCCATGAAAACCAACCTATAAACAAAATAGAGAAAACAAGCCCATCAATACATCATTCTGAATCAGCAAAATGAAGTGAACAATCTAACTAGGGAGGTGGTGACGAGTCTAATAAGGAATGCAACTCCAACATGACAGAACACTGAAGCAATGGTTCTCGGTACACAAAATCTGCCAAAAGCAGAAACTGCTCTCATGGATTGCAAATGTAATCATGGATTCAGTAACAATGCCACTGGAAAACATAACAGTAAACAATTACAGCAGTATACAGAAACCTACAACAAGCAGAAATCGCTTTCAATTACTATACTTCTCTTCTGAGTCTTCCGACAAAAGAACAATCAACCACACAAACGGAAATTGAGCAAACAAGGAGGAGGATTCGACTGCAAAAGTAGCACTTGCTACCAGGAGAATTCTGCCCTAAAACCAAAACTACAGAAATTCAAACTCCATAATCAAAACCCAAAATTTCTCCTCTATGAAACTCCACAAAAACAGAACTTTTCCTTCTCCATCCACACCAAATCCATCCAAACGAACAAGTTGGAAACAAATCATGCTACAAGCTCCAAAACGAATCAAACTTTACAACCAAAACTCACCAGCGGGCGTGGGAATAACATGAGAAATCGCATCCCGCGATTTGATCGCTTCAAACTCCGCTTCAACATTCGGCTCCGTCACCTGCCGGTCCTCTTCGACCACAATCGCCTCTCCACATGCAGGAACAGATTCTCCACCCGCAGGCGGAAATTGGGAAGGAATCTTCTCCGGCGGCCTCTGCTGACTGGCGGCTGCTGCAGCGGCGAGTTTGTTGGGAGATTGCCTTGCTCTGGTGCAAGGACCGTTATTGAGAGATTGAAGATGCGGAGGAAGGGTTTTCTCCTTCGCGGCACGCTTCGACGGTTTAGGATTTTCGCCGCTATTTGCTGATGCTTTTCTCTTGTTCCCACCGGCTCTTCTTCTTCCACCTTCGACGGGAGCTATCTCCGGTGCCGGTGCCGGTTTTTCCAGTGCCGCATTTCCCGGCACTCCGTTTTCCTTTCCCTTCTCTTCCATGGCTCTCTCAGCAGTTTCCCTTGTCCTCTCTGCAGAAACCCATTGTTTTGTTGAACTAAATAGGGGATGCTACTGTAAGAAAACTCGAGATGGGACATGAATAAGACGCTCGACTGGGTCCACTTATAGACATGATCCAAACCGTTGATTTTCGAGATACTAATTAATGGGGATGAAATAACTGTCCAGAATGGTACACGTGGCAGGATCCTAACTTCTAGATCAAACAACTTGTGATTGGTAGCAGTGAGCCATTGGCAAAGAACTAAGCAGCAATGAGCAGCTAGTCCAAGTCTGATTTGGATTTGGCCACTTATTATGAGATGACATAAGCCACGATGGCACCTGTGGGATGATGTAAATGAGGCACTTCGTTGGGCCCACTAGCTTCATATGATCTAAACCCTTCGTTCGTACACTCATGATTGGAGATCAAATGTCCACAGAGAATTGCAGGATCTCGACTGCTAGATCAAACAACTAGTCCTAGTGGGATTTGAGTGAGGTGACATAAGCAAACCATGGCTGCATGTTGGCTGATGTAATAGTCCAGTGACTCCAATCTGCAGCTTGGATGGCGCAGTTATGAAAAGGTGAACGGCATGTTTACGTGCATGGTATTAGTGTGGGTCGGGCAATTTGTCAAGTGAGATTTAAATGGCTATAAATGGCTAGGTTATAACAGCGTATAAGTTTCGTACACTAAAGTTTATCTATTTTGTTATTAATAACTCGATCATAATCTTGTTTCTTCATTCCCTTAAGTATCATGTCTTCGTTTAGTCATGGAGTTTTTAAATATTTTTTCACTCCTTCTATCCACATTTTTTTAAGCCTTCTCATGGTCCTTTTAAACCTTCCAACTTGGCTCACCTCACTTATTTTAATTGGTGTCATTTCGGTCTTCATTGGACATATTCAAACTATCTAAGTCTGTCATCCCTCATCTTGTTACCCATTAGTGTTACTCCTAAGTTTTTTTTAATATTTTTATTTCTAATTCTATCTTTTTTTGTCTTACCACTCATCTATCTTAACATCTTCATTTCGGCTACGCTCATCCTATGCACACGTTGTTCCTTAATTCCCCAGTACTCTGGTCCATAGAGCATACCTAGCCTTATACTCACCATAGAAAATTATCCTTTCAGTTTAAGTAGCACCCGCTCATCACAGGAATTAAACTCCAGAGATACATCTCCATTTGTTCCAACCCACTTAGATTCTCTAGCAACCTTCCTCTCAATCGCTCTACTCTTATGAAATACCAAAAGTGGTCTTTTATGGGGACTTTTTGATTATCAATCTTTATCAATGATCCACTTATGCTCCTCTAATTAATAGAATTTCATTTCGTTTACTTTGATCAATTATATTCTAATGCATCTCTTTATAACTCTAGCACTATATTTACACCGTCCCTCATTTTATCAATCAAAACTATCCTGTTGGCAAATCCATTGAATTTCCTTGTGCAGATATTTCCTAACTCATCCATAACTAACGCGAAAAGTTATGGGCTCAATGCCCATCCTTATGACAATCTTATAGTGATGAAAAAATCACCGATCTCTATTCTAGTAGTCCTGATATTTGTTAACGTTCCCTCGTATATATCTTTAATTATGTCTATATACCCCCACCAACACCCACCAAATTAACTTTCAATAGACTCTATTATAAGCTTTTTCTAAGTCAATAAAGACCATGTGGAGGACCTCTCCTCTCTCTCTCTCTCTCTCTATATATATATATATATATATTCTATCAATTGTCTAAGTAGGAAAATAGCTTCTATAATATACCTCCAAGACATGAAACCAAATTAGTTATCTGTTACACTCATCTCATGTCATAACTTCTTCCCAATTACTCTTTCAAAAAGTTTCATGGTATTGACTCATAAGTTTGTTTTCATGATAATCAGTATAACTCTACACACCTTTTTTATTGTTATAGATTGGTACAATCGAGCTTTTCCTCCATTCCTCCGCTATTTTCTTCGATTTTAAAATCTTATGAAACAACTTTGCAAACAAACCATTCTAGTATCTCTCATACACTTTCAAACCCCTATTGATATACCATTGGGCCTTAAGGCCTTTTATGATTTCATCTTTTTCAACGACTCTTTCACTTCAAGTACTATGATCCTAAGGTCATCTCTACAACATCCAATGTTATTTAGGTTTATGGTACTTTCAATCCTTATATTCCCAAGGCAATTATCGTTTAGCAAATTTTGAAAAGTAATTTTCCTACCTTTATTTGATATTTTCATATTTAATGTAATATCCTTAATTTTTAGGATAAAATATGAAATTTTTAAATAAAATAAAATAAAAATTTATAGATGGAAATTTTTCTTGAAAACATAATAATTAGAAAGTGCTCGTCGATACGAGTCCAACGCCACTAAGAACACGAAAAACAGAGCTCAAACGAGGGAGTTATGAGCCGTCGAAGTTGTAAGGGCATTTTGGTTTTTTGACAGAGACGTGTTACACAGGGGTCCAAATTGATAACAGCACCCTTGTCTTCCACACGTCTCTACCAGTCCGGCGAAATCGCCTGAGAGACGTGAAAAGAGACATGTGGGGAAGAGTTTCTCTTCCCCTAGGACTCTAAACCCTATATCTATTCTTCTCTAAGAGTCAAAACACTCCACTTTGAGCGTTTCTCCGAGTTTTCACTCAGAACCCTAGCCCTGCAAAGCTTTGATTTTTTCGGCGAGTGAAACCCGGGTAACATGAGCAACCACGGCTAGGTGTAAGGTAAGCCTCAATACTCCGTTTTCCCGTATTTATTAAATAGAAAAATAATTAGGAAAACATTTTAAAAATTAGGAAAAAAATTGGATTTTTAGGAACTTTGTGCACGCTACTGTTGGAGCATGATTTCATGAATCAAACCTCGTACGTTTGGAAATTGCACCATCCAACTAGCGCCCAAGAGACCCAAGAGCAAACCCTTTAAATTTGGGAGTGATCCAACGGTGGATTTCTCCAAAAAAATGCAAAAACCATTGCCCATGGATGATTTTAGGAACTTGGGAAAAATGGTTTAAAAACCATGATTTTTGGCAAAATTAGTGCAAAATGAGGGCATAAATGGATTCTAGAGAGAATTCTGAAGAAAATGGCATAAAAATCACGCAAAACGGAGCTCTGTAGCTCCACCGGAGACGACCGGAATCCGGTCATCTTCTTCGGCGTCGTCAACGGCGTCGGCGCCCTGACGCTAACGCCAGGACACACTCGGGGACGCGCAGCAGATGACGTCAACTAAGGTTGGCATCTCACTCATGCGCGACGCTGTGCGCCTGCTGAAGGGCGTTGATAGGTGGTCGCGGTGGGGCCGGGACGATGCACGTCCTGACGACCGTGACGCACGCGGCGGTGCGTCACGGTGCCGAAGATACACGCAGCACGTCCCATGCTGCTTCTTGGTGGTCGGGCATCTTCGTGGCACCGGTATAAGCTGGTGTAAACTGGCGGAAAAGGGAGCCGCCGATATAAACCACCTTATGGTGGTCCAATAGGCCCCATTTGAGGGTAGTTTTCACTAAAACTTGATTTCTAAGAGCTAGAGAGGTCCAAATTACAATCCGAAAGAGGCGTTGTGACTATATTGACGACACGGACCTAGTTTTAACTTAAAAACTTAGAAATGACCACTTTTTCTTTAGAAAAATATTAAAATAGTGATGTGACATATACATGTGCACTTGAATATACCAGTTAAAGGGAGTTATTAGCAAATTAGTGGTCTCACACTGAGATAGGTGACGACAACTAATGTTTTGCCTTGATTTTTAAACCATGTTTAAACATAGCATCATGTGTGATTGTATTTTAAATTGCAATTATTATTTACCGTGGATTTCATACGACATTGAGTACAGGATGGTTATTCCAAATTGAAATCTTTTACTGATTAAACTTATTTCAAATGCTTTTACAAGCATGATGTTAATTAGTTATGCTTAATTAGATACTTAATTCTTATTATATATATAGAAAATGCATGAATTTACATAGAAATGAGAATAGAGGCTTATTAGTTGGTCCTTTTATAGGCTAACCCCAGGATGAGGGGCATGTCTTGGGGATTGCAAGCTATAAGTGCTCTTGAGTTTTAGCATATACATATGATTTTCGTGTTTTATATTTGATAACGGGTGCTCTTGCCCGGTGGGCGTCATGCTAGGAAGGATAGGGCCGGTCACCCACCTTCCGAGATTATGATGTGATGATTTGTGATATGATAGACACCTGCCCATAGATGACATTCGCTAGGGGTTTGGTAACATGGATAGTCCACACTACCAGTCTGAGCCTTTCCATGGGGATAGATGTTAAGTCTCCCGTTATGGTGTCAACGGAGAGCGGCAGTGGTTTATACCCATGAAGGGTTGCCACTGCAGCATGATGACCCATATTCTTATTATGTGTGCATGTATGATGAGCATGGTTATGGATGTTATGCATGGGTGTGACGACATTCAGAAGTTAACTATGAGTACTCCTGATCAGTGATATTAGTATGATGGTGAGACCCATTACCTTATGGTGCCCTTATTCTTGTTGTATGCTCTATTTTATTGATTCATGTCATGTTTTAACTCCGTGATTGCATGTTTTAGCATATGGAATAAAATTACATTTATTTGAACATGACATTATGACATCACTATTTTTCATAAATGTTAGACTTTTCTTCAGAGCTGTTCATTATTTATTTCATTTATTACATTAATTGTCTATGGACCTACACAAGCGATAGCTTGCTGAGGCATTGCTTTGTTTTGCAATGCCTTAGATCTCGAGCGCGATACCAGGAAAGGAAAAGCTGTTGATAAACCTTGAGAGCTGCTAAAGACTAGTTTTCCCTATAGTTTTAGACAGTCATGTAAGTCATTAGAGAGGATTATCATTTGAATTTTATTATGGATTGCATACTTTTTATTTGGATGTGATATAGATGTTTGAACATATGTTGAACATTTATATGGGATGTTATGATGGATAGACCCTGAGCTATATTATTATTGTGTTTTTGACATTTATTTGATTTAAAATAAAGGCGCCGATTTATTTGACGTTGATTTATACGCGGATTGTTTTATTATGTTTAATTTACGTGTATGTCATTTTGAGAAAGGAAAACTAACACCCGGAGTTTTTAAGATAGGTTTTAGTAAAATGTTAAATAAAGCTTTTCTCATGGGATCCCAAATGCTATTATTTAAAATGAAAAAAAATGTCTTAAAAATCCAGGGTGTTACATTTAACTAATACTATTTAGTTATCACTTTTAATACACTTAACATGATCTAAGTCCTTTACTCTTATACTTTCTTACTTTTGCAAGTTTAAACTCATATTTCTGACATTCTCTATATTCTAATTTATTATATAGATCATCATATGTCTTGAGTTTAGCCTAACTTGCTATTCTCTTAGCTACCGTTTTAACATTATTTTATTACTCAAAGTTTTCATTATTTATGATAATTTGCAATTCTTTAAAATATACTTGTTTTTATTTAATAACTTTTTACACCTTTTCACTTAGCGCATAAAGTTCTCTTTACTGGTTGCTTTTTACCTTTAAATATTTATAGAGCATTTTTTGCCCCTTCTTAATTGACTCGCCATATTAGTTCTCACGATGTTTACTTTTATTTCATTGTTTCAGTTTTCTTCTACCATCAACTTGTTTGTGAATGATATTATATTCTTTCCACCACTTAGTTTTTTTACACCTATTAAGTTTATTTCTTTTCTTTTTTTTGTTTTTTAATGTAGATATCCATAACTATTAACCAATGTTGTGAAGTTAAACTTTCACCAGGTATCACATTGCAATCCTTATACATTGATTTTTTAGTATTTCTAAGTAAAAAAAGTCTATTTGCCTTTTATATGAACAACTTTTAAAAGGTCATCAAGTATTCACCTCCCTTCTTAAAGAATGTGTTTTTCAAAGCTAGGTTATATCTAAAGCAAAATCAACCATAGCTTACTCATCTCATTTCTTTTTCTAATATCACACCCTTCATGTACTCCATTATATCATTTATTTTCTTTTCATACGTGATAATTTAAGTATGCTCGTATAAATATCTCACATGCATTGATTTTTTTTTGCATGATTCCCTCCATATTGTTGTGCCTGTGTACTTATAATATTCTTTTTCATAACAAATTTTATTAGTTTAATTCTATCACTAGTTCTTTTAATGTTTGTAGCTTTATTCTTTAATTATTTATTCACCACTATCCCTACATCATTTTTGTTATTGTACATACTAGATCTTATACCTATCTATTTATCTAATTTTAACTCCTTTCTAGTTGATATATTGGGTACAAGCTATGTTGACTCTCCTATATTTCATCGTATATACTAACCTAGACTCTTTCATGTTGATGTGCTTATATTCTATGTAGTGGTACAAATCTTATTCTCATGAGCTAGCTCATTTATTTGCCCACATCTCGATCCCATGATATAAACCCATGCCTACTCTTGACTACACTTGAGTTCTGATGTAATTCGTCACTTCCAAGGGATGCTCTAGCAGCCTTTGCCCATTTTTCACTACAAATGGAATATGTTGCAATGTACTGCTTTTAGGAAAATACCATAGCAACTCTTGTCCATTTTCCACAGTACTTGGGAACCAATTGATGAAATCCTCAATATCTCATTAATATTGATCACTTTATGCACACATACGCATGCAAAACTTCAAACCCTAGTCACACAGGTGTGATACTCCTTCCCCAATCATCGCACAAAGTTGTTGGCAACCACATTAATAGAAAAAGAAGGGATGATGCTAGAGTGGATTATCATTGCAACCATGCAACCTAATTAGATTACAAGGTTGAAACCAACAAATGTAAGATAGACAACTCAGCATCACTCTTGAACTAAGCTTGGCCGCAAGTTTGAGATGCTGCTTTCTTTAGGCGTGCACGAGCGATTGGCTTCGTTATTCTTTGCTTCCACAGCCAAACAAAAGAGAAGAAGAAGAAGATTATAAGTTTCTAAATTAAGGGCCAAAGCAAGAGGGATTGAACTTGAGAATGCCAATTTCTTCATAAGGTTATTTCTGTTATTTATGAAGGAAATTGAGGTTGTTTTCATCAGAGGACGGGGTTTCATTTTGCAAGTCCACTTGATCGTGCTAGTAGGGTTATACGTGAACCCAACTTCTGCGCAAGTTGGCACGCGTTTACGCCGACCGTAGCGGTTCAACTGATGGGTGTAGAGAACTTGCGCCCTTGGCGTATTGCGCACCATGCGTTTGAACCGTACAAAGGCGAACGGAAATGGAAAACCAGCAGGAACCCTAAGTGATCCCAACCCTTTATCAGTGGGCCATTATAAGATCATCTCAAAATAAAAAAGGATCCATTTGGCTTGATTGAGACTAGGATCAACGGTTGAAAGGAAGAATGCCTTAATTTTCTTCCGAATAAAAGTCCATCATTGTGGGAGAGCCTTTGCAAAAGAAAAAGTGATTTTGATAGGCATAATCATGCATAAAGTGTATAGTGGGTCCAGTGGGCCACGTCCTTCTGGTGATCCTCATCGCTCATCGCTCAGATATCTTCTTTACCAAGAATGTGTGATCTATGATTATATTCACTTGCAGGGGAACATTGATTAACGTAGATTTTCTTTATCAAACTGTTTATTATATGCGATTATGTCGGAGTTTATTTATGTGGAAGAATCCGCCATGATCTCATAAACCTGATCATATTAACTTTGCCAATTAGGCTCCAGATCATCACTGAGTTAGCTGTGACCGTTTAGATTATTTAAGAATGCCTAACTTGGCTTAAGCGATCATCGCAGATTTTTCCGCATCTGATCTTGGAATAATCCGCCATAATCGCATAGATGGGATCGTGAAGGCATCGTCAATCAGGGCCTGGATCATCCCACGTGGAAGTTTACCAGGAGGCAACAGTTTGGATTATTCAACAAGTGGGGTCTACATATTCTTTTTTACTGTTTATCTGGAGAAGGCTTCAGGTGGGGCCACCGGAAAAAGGGTAGAAGGAAACTTAGGCCAGGGTAATAGGTTGTTTTCTTTCTCAATTTGGGGGAACCAGAAAACCTTGACCTTAAAGATTTTCCGTGGGCAAGACCCCGATCAAGATGAACGGTCACGATAATACTAAATCAGTGGGCCAATGGGAGAGAAAAAATAAACAGACAATGGGCCCTACAGTCGGAATAATTGCATCCTGCTAAAATAAGCCGATGGGCGTAGTGGTTCAATTCTATCCCCGCTTTTATCCTTCCCCACCCATGACCTATATTTTCACCCCGTCCGTCTTTGTTCCCTTTCTTCAAGAGCTGAACTACGAGAGAGAGGAAAAAAGCAACAGACAAAGGGTTTTCGCGTCGCCAGAAACTCTGCAACTTCCGTCGATCGATCATGGCCGAAAGAAGCAATGCCGATTCACGCCACCATCTCCAGATCTCCAAAGGTATAGCCCCATCCAATCCCTCTATTTCTTTCTCACCTTCACTGTCCCGTAGTTTTCTTAACTGTAACTGGCAAAGCCCTATGGTATCACGGAGATTCTCACAGTTCCCTCCTTTTCTTTCTGGAAAACCAAGATTAAGGGTTCTAACATAGCTTATTACTTGCTTTTGCTGCAAGGTCGGGTCTTTGTGGGGTTTTATGTTTTGCTTTCTGGTTAAATTTTTTTTTTTGTATTATGCTGGACTGAAAATTTGATTTTAGTAACATTCGTTCAAATTACTGTTTTATCGTATTTTTTTGTTTATTGGAAGCTCCTCTGTCGATTCGGATTTTCTGTTTCTGTGCTTCACCAAATTCACGCTCCCAGAAGTTGCCCTTGTGTTTAGGTGTTTTAGTTTCTGGCGGATTCTTTGGTATATGCATTTGCCATTTCCTTAAATGTGTTTTTAGTTTAGCTGGCGTGTGATACTCATCTATATTCTACAAAATCTCCCCTCCCCCTCTATTTTATGACATGTAGAAATCTCAGAACATATAAGGAGTTTGGTCCTGTTTTTCATTATATTTTCTGCTCTTTTGCAGATATATTATTGTTTTTACTAGAATTTTTATCCTTTTCTAACTCAGTCAGAGTAGGGATCTTATGGGGTTTACACATTCTTTATTGCAGCAGTTATCTTTGACTTATGGAGTCCTGAAAATTACTTTTTGGACATGCTTTTTGGATGTCATCAAAGTCTTGCAATTTTTTGTAGTCGTGATCATGCTTTGGATAGGATTCTTGAATGCAATGTGATCAAGCTATGAATGCTTGATGATACTTAAACTGATAGAGTGGGCAGAAGAGGAGGTTACCAATATGTGATGTCTCAGTTTGTTTCTTTGGATGGTATCACTTCTCTCACTCTCAGTAGCAGATAAAGGTTGGGGAATATTATAACTATATGAAAAGTTATGCACCTGCTAGCACGAACACAAGCATGTTGTAGTATCAGATGAAGTATATTTTAGTGAACATTCTACATCTAGAGAGATTGTGTTACGTGATTGGTGGTCCGAGCATTGGGGAAGGGAATGAATGCCTTGAACAGACATGATATGCAAATTTGTACCAGACCCACATGTAAAATTTGCTGTTGGATGTAGTATATAAGTTGGACATAAACCTGATGTTGCAGTTGATAGGTAGAAAGCAAGCCATGGAATTGGCTGACCCACATGTAAAATTTGCTGTTGGATGTAGTATATAAGTTGGACATAAACCTGATGTTGCAGTTGATAGGTAGAAAGCGAGCCATGGAATTGGCTGGGATATATCCTTGGTAATTTTCCTGTTAAAAGCACCTAATTTTGATTGTTCGGTGGCGTTAACTAACATCTCTGTGAGAGCTTTTATCCAAATGAATATTAAAAGCATACATGCAAGCTTGCTTACCTTTAAGAGTTTATGGAAAATTGGTTATCCTTCGATGCTTAGGGCCTTAGACTTTTCAGTTGAGCCTGTTACTGTAGGGGCATTGACATGTTACCTTCCTATCCCCTGTGAAATGAATCATCTGGTGCAAAATGGGGAGTTAATTTAGCTGACTAGCAGATTAAATCATATAGGCCACTCAAACTAATCAAATGATTAACACTTTACATGATTCTTCTAAGTTCTTGTTAAATTCATATTATGTGTTTTGGATTTGATCCTCTGGTTTCTAATTGGACAGTTTTTCTTTCTGCTACAACATTGACCTGTACATTGGACTTGTCAAACTAGAGCTTTTAGAAAATAAGACTATGTGGGATTAGAAATGGACGCCAGCCCTGGGACTCTGAATCAGGATATTTAGGTCAGTTGGTCCGCTAGTCAGTGCAGTGGGCCCCGTCTGTCAGGGTGTCCTGCTGATTCAAGGAGTGTGATTTGGGGTCTTGGGTTGTGCGTCGTTTCCATAATCCAGCTAGTACTTTCATGACAGTTGCCATCCTTATATTTGATATTCAATAGCTTTATAACTTCATATTTTTTTATCAAATTCTCTCAGAACAAGTTTTATTTGCTGGTTAATATTTTATTACCTCTTATATTACTAATTTTATATGGACATGACGGTATGAAGGTATTAGAGGGAAAATTTTCTCATCATTCCTATTATGTTTTGCCAATTTGGGTCTGAAATAGGCGTTCTAGTCGAAATATGAAAGAAGCTGTAAAAGATTAGCTATTTATTATTTCATACAAGAGAGTCAGCATAGTGTTTATAGATGGAGCTAGCATATGAACGATTAGGATCATCTTCCTACTAGGTCCAAGTGTACTTCTAAAGTTAAGGCAATATGGTGATTTGAACATTTGAAAAGAAAAAAAGGCCAATTGAAGACACCAACTTCCTTAGAAAACTTAATAAAATTCAAATGACAACTGTTGACGAATGTGCTGAGATACTCAATGCAACCTTGATGCAACAAGATATTAGAATTTTTTGGCGAATGTGCTTATAGATGGAGCTAGCAGATGAACAATTAGGATCATCTTCCTACTAGGTCCAAGTATACTTCTAAAGTTAAGACAATATGGTGATTTGAACATTTGAGGAAAAAGACAATTGAAGACTACAAATTCCTCACAAAGCTTAATAAGATGCAAATGACAACTGTTGGCAAATGTGCTGAGATACTTAATGCAACCTTCATGCAATGAGATATTAGAATTTATTTTTTTTGGGTTCATTGTAAAATATATTTTCAGTCTTCCCTAATTTTGCTATTGGTTAAGTTTCAATTTACAGTTTTTCTGAGTTGTGAGTATGGAAAAGCTCACTTTTTATTTATTTATAAAAATTCTTGACTTATGCTCCCATATATTTCATAAAAAATCCTTCTACCATGGATATAAAATATAAGAGGGCCAACTGTACTAAAATAGGCTGTCTCTTGTTGCCCTTGCAAGTTGCCACACCTATCATTGTCGGAACAATGCCATCATATAGAGTATTTTGTACTTCATTTTTGCACGCCAAAGAAACTATGGTGGGGTGCTATTGCTGAAGCTCCTCCTATGTGCTTTTAGTTTTATATGGTTTTATGATCTTGCAGTCGGTCCAAGCCTGGATAAAGGAGGGTTGTGTCAAGTGCCAATCGGCGTAAAATTCTTTGGCAAATCCTTAAAATGAATGAAAAGCATAAGGCATTTCCTCAAGTTAGGGCGTTCCCCATAAGCGATGAGCTGCACAGAGCTTGGATGCAGAGTGGGCAAGGCCTGCATGGGCATTCCCTTTTAAACAACGCATTCCATAGGATCTCGTGCAGTGGAAAATGGGTAAGGGCTGTTAGGGTGTTCTCCCATAAATGACGTATTGCATCATATCTCGGATGCAGTGCAAAAGAAACCCAGTGGAAAGAGGCTAAAATTAGAGAACTTGATGGGTATAAACTTTGGTATGTAGGAAAGAATAATAATAGAAATGACGTAGGAATGGTGGTGGATAAAGAATTAAATTATAAAGTTGTAGACGTTACAAGAACCAGCAATATAATTTTTTTAATCAAACTTGTTCTAGGAGAGGATCATAAATGTTATTAAGTGCATACGCTTCACAGGTAGGTTTAGAAGATAGAATCAAGAGACAATTCTAGGAAGATATGGAGGGAGTAATGCAAGAAATTCTTAACATAGAAAGGATATTTATAGGAGCAGACTTAAACGGTTATATAAGAAAAGAAAAGGAAGGATATGATAAGGTATATGGAGGGTATGGTATTGGAGAAAAAAATGAGATGGGGGAAGCTATCCTTGATTTTGCTTTGGCATATAACCTAGTTTTAGCAAATACATACTTTAAGAAGAGGGAAGGATACTTACTAACCTTTAAAAGTGGATTATATAAAATCCAAATAGGCTTTTTTTCTACCTGTGAATTATGAGAGATCAATGTATAAGGATTGTAAGGTGACACTCGGTGAGAGTTTAATTGCACAACATATGTTAATGGTTATGGATATTTATATTGAGAGATGAGAGAAAGGAAATAAACTTAATAAGTGTTCAAAAAGTGAGTGGTGAAACTTAAAAGGAGAGAAGATAACATCATTCACAAACAAGTTGATGGTAGAAGAAAAATGGAACACTGAAACATAATGTGGACTGATATGGTTGAGTCCATAAAGAAATTAGCAAAAGATGTTCTAAGAGTGTCTAAAAGTAAAACACAACCAGTAAAGGAAACTTGGTGGTGGAGTGAAAAATGTGCAAAGAGTTATTAAAGATAAACGGGTTTGTTTTAAAGCATGGCAGAGGATTAGAAGTAACAAAGACTTTGAGCAGTATAAGAATGTTAAAAAGGTTGTTAATAGAGTAGTGAGGCTAAACTCAAGGCATATGATGATATCTATAATATATTAGGGTCAAGAGAAGGTGAGAAAGATGTGTTAAAACTTGCAAAAAATAAGAGAACAAATGAGTTAGGACTTAGATCACGTTAAATGCATTAAAAGTGATGACCAAAGGGTACTTCTTCAAGATGAAGAGATCATCCAAAGGTGGGAAAGTTACTTTATAAATTGCTAAATAACAGCTGTATTGAGAATATAGAGATTGAAAGAATATTAGACTCAAATAACATTGGACTATATAGATATGCCGTAGGATTAGGATAGCTGAAGTGAAAGAGGCCTTAAGAAAGATGAAATCAGGAAAGGCCCTGGGATGCAATGGTATACCAATAGAGGATTGGAAGTATGTGGGAGATACTGGAGTAGTTTGGCTAATATGTTGTTTAATAAGATTGTAGAATCACAAAAAAAAAAAGAAGAAGCCAAATGAATGGAGGAAAAGCTCTATCATACCAAATTGTAAGAATAAAGGAGACATACAGAGTTGCACTAATTATTGTGGGTTCAAACTTATAGGCCATATCGTGAAACTTTAGGAAAGATTAATTGAGAAGAGGCTCCAACATAAGATGTTTGTATTGAAAAGCCAATTTGGTTTCAGGCTTGACAGGTCTACTGTGGAAGCTATTTTCCTTCGCAGACAATTGATGGAAAAATATAGAGAGAAAAGGAAGGAAGTCTACACGGTCTTTATTAACTTAGAAAAAGCCTATAATAGAGTTTGTAGAAAGTTAATATGGTGGGTGCTGGGCTAGAAAGGTGTTTCATGGGGATACATTGACACAGTTAAGGATAGGAATAGTGACAAATGTTAGGACCACTAGCGGAGAGACTCTTGATTGTCCCATCACCATAGGATTGCACCAAAGATCGGTATTGAGCCCCTATCTTGTTACATTGGTTACGGATGAGTTTATGAAACATTTGCACTGGGAGATTTCGTGGTGCATGTTATTTGCAACTGACATAGTTTTGATTGATGAGACAAGGGAGGGTGTAAATACAAAGCTAGAGTTGTGCAAAGTTGCTGTAGTGTCTAAAGGATTTAAAAATAGCTGAACTAAGATGGAGTTTATAGAATGCAATTTTAGCAAGGAGAGGAGTGAGGGGGAAGCACCAAAAAGATTGATAACCAGTAAGTATTGCCAACAGCTCACTTATGATATTTGGGACGATAATTAATGAGAGTAAAGAGATCGAGAGGAATGTTACCTAAAGAATCCAAGCCGGTTGGAACAAATTGAGATGTGCCTCTGGAGTTTTGTATGATCTGCAAGTGCCACTTGCATTTAAAGGAAAATTCTATAGGACAGCTGTAAGGCCATCTATGATCTATGGATCAGAGTGTTGGACAGTTAAGGAACAACATATACTTGTGACGAGGATAGCCGAAGGGAGGATATTGAGATGGATGAGTGGCAATACAAGAAATGATAGAATTAGAAATGAAAACATTGGAAAAAACTTAGGAGTAGCACCAATAGTAGTATGATGAGAGAGGGTAGATGTAGATGGTTTGGACATGTCTAAAGGGAGCTGAAAACAGCACTAGTTAGAAGGAGTGAGTTGATCCAAGTCAAAGGCTTTAAAAGGAGAGGGAAGGCCCAAAAGGACATGTTTAGAAGTGGTGAGAAAAGATTTAAAAACTTTTGGACTAAATGAGGCCATGGCACTTGATAGAGGAGAATTGAGGAACAAGATTCGTGTGGCCGACCCCTAATTGGGACAAGGCTTTGATGATGATGATGATCTTGCATTCAAGAGATTTGTTACCGACTTCTATTTGTGGCATTTAATAAAACAAACACAACATGTAGCATACATTTTGTATTACATATGTGATGCTGTATATTTTAGGACTTTATGTCTTGATGCTTTGATAACTGATCCCAAGTATAGGGATGCTACCAACAGAAAAGGTGGATGTTTGAGGTAAAATGGTCCAGCAGCATGGATAAGATTTTATAACTTGAATGTGACATCTGATCTGTTGCCGCAAAGCACAACTATTCTCTGTAAACTGATGATTCTTTATCTAAAATTTCATTGTCAGGTGTTCATTGATTGATTCCTGACCCTTGTGAAACCATGTCTTCTTGTGTGTCTTAGGAAATCACTTCAAAATTTATGTATCATATAGAAAAAAATAACTTGCATTAGGAGTTAGTACCATTATCAAATATGAAAAAAATGCTAATTTAAGCAAAAAAACCATAATATGTGCTTAGAGTGATGTTTGTGCTTATTTTTCTTTGTTTAGAGTATATGACTTTGCAAGCTGTAAGAGCTACTTCTTTTAGCATCCAATGATTTTCTTCTCTTTATTATATGAGGATGGTTATTGATTCTTCCTATTTATGTGCAGAAATGCAAGGATCTGATAGTTCTATTCCTCTTTCACCTCAGTGGCTTTTGCCCAAACCTGGGGAAAATAAGACTGGAATGGTAACTGGGGTAAGTAATCCGTCTGTATACATGTTTGATTTTCTTAGCTTAGCCAAGTATCTATCGTCCATTTCTTACCTTGTTGACTATTGTAATATGATATATTTCAAGTATGAGATCGCATTTATGTCACTTTATTATGATATCTATATATGTTAGGATTTTTTATATAATACCAGTCTAGAATATCTACTTTATCTGTTTTTTTCTTGTCCAAGATAAAGCAATTAGGTCATTTCAATTTTCAACTTACATACTGCATGGCTGCTTTTCAGGAACCTCATTTAAGCTCTTATCCAAGTCATTCCAGTCGCTTGGATGTCTTAAAAGCATCAGGAAGTGGTGATGAGTTTCATGATACTGAAAGGAAAAGGGATGTTTTCAAGCCATCGCTGCATGATGCAGAAACTGGACGCCGTGATCGTTGGCGTGATGAAGAAAGAGATGCCGGTTCTGCCATACGGAGAGATCGCTGGAGGGAGGGAGGGAAAGAACTTGGTGATACTCACAAGATGGAGCGGTGGGCAGATAATTCCTCTACCAGACATGCTGGAGAAGCACGCCGTGCACTATCTGACTGGTGGATTGATTCTGGTAACAGGGAAAGTAATTATGATCAACGGCGTGAGAGCAAATGGAACACACGTTGGGGACCTGATGATAAGGAGTCGGACACTTGGCGAGAGAAGTGGTTGGATTCCAGCAGAGATGGTGAAGGGCCTCGTGATAAAGGAATGGCCCCTCTTCTTAATCATGGAAAGGATATAGACAGAGAGGGGGACCAATATTCTAGGTTATGGCGGTCTAACTCTTCTCAAAGTCGAGGAAGGGTAGAACCTCCTCATCAACTGACGCCAAACAAAGCAGCACCTATGTTTAGTTATAGAAGGGGACGGGGGGAAAATAATCCGTCCACCTTTTCTGCTAGTCGTGGAAGGGTCAGCTCCACCAGGAGCACTACAAGCAACAGTTCTATTCATGACTCTTTAGCTAATGCTGCAGACAGCGGTGAAACTGCCCTTGGAGATCCCTCTACTTTAAGATATAGTAGAACCAAATTGCTTGATGTATATAGGATGACAAATGTTAGAACATGTGGAAAGCCAATAGATGGGTCTATAGAAGTTCCTTCTCTGACCCAGACAGAATTTTTGGAGCCTCTGGCACTTTCTTCTCCTACACCTGAAGAATTGGTAATTGGAATTTTGATTTCTTCATTGAAGCAATCCTGTTATATTTGTTTTACCTCTATTATAATACATCAGTATTTGACAGGCTATTCTAAATGGAATCGACAAAGGGGACATAGTAAGTAGTGGAACACCCCCACTTTCTAAAGATAGCTCTATTGGACGTAACTCTACGGATATTCCTAGAAGAGCCAGATTTGGTAATGGGCCTTTCTGGATATTGTATGTTTATTGGTTCCTCATTGTGATAATTTGGCATAACTTTGCTAATACCTCCTGATTGTTAAGCAGGCAGTAGAGAAGATTTATCATCTGCAATGGATGAATATAAAGAAGAAAGTGGTAATAGTTTGAAAGGGGACAATCTCAGTTATTCTGAGAACTCGTCTTATGAAAAGCTTGTACAACCCTATGGGTCTGATTCAAAGGCGGAGGCACTTCAGAACCTTCATTTTTACCAAGATAATAGGTCTAATGTGGAAGGTACTTTAGTTACTGTTGTATCATTAGTTACGTATTTTCAGTTCACTTGCTCTTCATAAGTGTTTTCCAGATTTGTTTTGTTTCATCGTATATTGTAATGTAATATTTAAAACAATAATATCCAATAATTTCATGGATTACATAGGCTTCTATTTCTTGCACTTCGTCAGTATGATGATACAACTGATTGATTTTGCTTGTAAATGATTGTGATATGGTAGGTAAATAATTTATACATTCCTTGCGTGCTCTTTTGTGCAGCTTTCAGGATAGACAGCAGTATTGAGAAGAAAGCTGAAGAGGCAGCTGCCAGTAGAGTATTGAGCATGCAGGAAAGTTCTGCCTCACAAGCGACCATTCCTTGGAGATCTCCATCAATTGGAGAACGCTCACGTGGATCATCACATGATTGGAGAGACTTTTCTACTGAAAATAGATCAAAAACCTCTGATATGGGCTGGACACATCTGCAGAAGGATCGGAGTATTGAATGGGAGAACAAAACTTCTGTTTCATCGTCATACTATAAGGAGGAAACCAGCTGGCAAGTTGGTGAAGGGTTTCACTTGGATATGGGCAAAGATTCCAATATTAGGAGGCAGACATCTGATGTCATAGATAGGGAACCGGAAGCCAGCATCTTGCTAGGTCAGCAAGATGCTTTTGTCTGTAGGGATAAAGCTAATGCTAGAAGAGTCATTGTACAACCTTCCCTAGAAGAGCTATCCTTGTATTACAAAGATCCACAAGGGGAAATTCAAGGACCCTTTTCTGGCAGTGATTTGATTGGATGGTATGAAGCAGGATATTTTGGCATAGACTTGCAGGTTCGTGTTGCAGGTGCTTCTGCCGACACTCCTTTCTCATCTCTTGGAGATGTTGTGCCCCAGTTGAGAATGAAAGCGAGACCCCCACCTGGATTTGGTGTACCAAAACCGAGTGATCTGGTGGAACCATCAAGAAAGGTTCACGTAGGTTTGAGTGACGTTGAGCTTATAAAGAATGAGCAAAGGAATAGAAGTGACTCAATAACTGAAGCTGAGAATCGATTTTTGGAGTCTTTGATGTCTGGAAATTTGAGTAGTTCCCCTGTGGAGAATCTTGTTCTCACGGAAGGTTGGTTGCTTCATGAAAAATTCTTATTTTCTTTATTTGAAGTTGTTTTATATATTACTTATGGCAATTCCTTGTTGTTTTTTTTGCGTATGATACATATGCCAAACTCCTTCTGGGTTGTTGTAGTTGAATTTTCTGTTTATAGGCTCTCTTCTTACATGGTCGGTTCTAAATCTGATTCTTAGGTATGCAAGGTTATGCCAGCAACAGTTCTGATAACATTTTTGCACTGGGAGCAGAAAGTGGGAGTGATCTAAATTACCTCATGGCCCAGAGGATGTCCCTGGAGAGGCAGCGATCTCTACCTAATACTCATCCATACTGGCCTGGAAGAGATGCTGTGTCCATGGCATCAAAGGCAGAGGTTATCACTGAATCTCCTACTCCGCATTCAAAAATGCTGTCTCAAATGGCAGAAGGGCTTAACCAAATCCCTCATTCTCCTCAGCATGTGGACTTGAGATCTATCCTGCAAGTTATGGCAGACAAGCCCTCAACCCCCACTGTGAATAATGGAGTTACTGCATGGCCAAATTTTCCTGATGTTAGATCTATGAGTAACAATGTTCAGGGTGGCATGGACATTCTTCAAGATAAGATGAATATGCATCACAATCAGCATTTTTTGCCTCCAGCTGGTTATGTAATTCAACAGCAAAGGGTGCAACCACAGCATCCTTCGTCTTCTCACATGATTTCTCAGCCTATGGATCATCCTTCTAGCATCATTTCTACAGAAAATATACTATCTTCTGGTATCTCTCAAGATCCACAAGTTTTGAGTATTTTGCAGCAGCAGTATTTACTCTCTCAACTTCAGCTGCAGTCTCAGGCACCTGCCTCCCAGCTATCGGTTCTGGATAAATTCTTATTGCTTAAGCAGAAGCAGAAGCAAGAGCAGCAGCAACAGTTGCTGCTCCAGCAGCAGCAACATTTACTTTCTCAGGTTCTATCTGAGCATCAGTCACAGCAGCGTTTTGGTGAACCGTCATATGGACATCTTCAAGCTCCTATTCCAGGAGGGAATGCTACCATAGATCATCTTGGGCTTTGGCAACAGCATGAGGCATACCGCATTAATCCTCAGATTCCACAGAATGTTTCTTTGTCACATGACAGTCGTGTCAATGAGCAAATCCTGAAGTTACAAGATGACCAGAAGCCTGAGTTTGCAAGTTCATCGTCAAAGGTTTCTGAGGGTATCAGCTATAGCGTTGGTTCTGAAGCCTCTGCTCTTCACTTAGAGAACACTACCAATATGAAGGGTTGGGATGCAGCTCTATCTCAGCAAATTGAAGATATTCATCAAGCCGATAGGCTGCCAACATCAGTGACAGAGAGCTTAAGCACAGTGGGGTTGGCGGAGCAGTCTTCATCAGAACTGCTCTCTCCACAACAGTATGTCCTAGTTGGGGACAGCGGTGATGCTATGCCGAAAGAGCATCCATCTCAAGATACTTCAACCTCTACTGAACCTATTAGATTAGGTAGTGCTCCAGAAGAGGATTCTGCAATTCCTGTTTCTGTATCTCCTGCCGTGTCCGGCAAGAACGATAGATCTACTACTGAAAAGGTGAATGATATGGATGTCCCTTCTGGAATTGAAGACTCACAAAAACAAAGAGAACAATGTCAAACTGAGTCGTTCATGGTTAAAGAAGTAAAAGGTCCAGATGTAAAGAAAGCTTCAGACAAGAAGTCGAGAAAGCAAAAGAATTCAAAGACACAGGGTTCTTCAGACCAGGGTAAGGGTACATCTAAGACAAATTCTTCTCAGAAATTAAAACAAGAACCTGAAACAGAGGGCACAAACATTGTGATGAAATCTGAGACTACCTTAGAAGCAGGAGAAACACTCTGTAAGGCATCTTCTGTGAGAACAGCAGATACCAGAACTGGGATATCTAATGCAGAAATATTGACTGGTCAACAACTTCAGGATTCACAACCCATATTTTCCAGTAATGAGACTCTACAAAGCAAAGCTGACCGAAGAGAAGTTGAATCTCAAGCAGCTTCTGCTCATCGAGCTTGGAAACCTGCTCCTGGTCTCAAGCCAAAGTCACTGTTAGAGATTCAACAGGAGGAGCAGAGAAGGGCAGAGTTGCTGTTTGAAATGCAACAAGAGGAGCAAAGAAGGGCACAGGCAGAAAGGGTTGTTTCTAAGAATGCCATTTCTGTTGATCCTCCAAGTTCTTCTTCATTAACTCCTGGGGCTGGAATTGTTGCCAATTCTGAGCCGAAAACTGTTAGAGATGTCCATCAAGATGCAGGAAGTGTCAGTGGTGAAAATACTGTGAAGTCAAAGAGTAAGAAGAGCACTTTACATGATTTATTGGCTGAAGAAGTTTTAGCGAAGGCAAATGAAAAGGCACTGGATGCTCCTAGTGGTATGGAAAAGGTTTCTAGTCAGCTTCCAGTTCTGATGACTTCAAACATGGATGGTTCAGCTATTGATGATAATGATTTTATTGAGGCTAAAGACACTAAGAAGAGCCGTAAAAAAGGTACAAAGGGCAAAGGTGGAGTAAAGACGTCAACTCCAACTGCTTCAACTGATGCATCTATTCCTACTGAGAAAGTAAAAGGTTCTCGTCAGGCACATCAGGAGAAAGAATCCTTACCTCATCCACCATCTGGTCCCTCTTTTGGAGATTTTGTTCTTTGGAAGGGGGAACAGACAAATAATCTGCCCACTTCTCCAGCATGGTCTACAGACTCGGGCAAACTTTCTAAACCTACATCATTAAGGGACATTCAAAGGGAACAGGAGAAAAAACTCTCAACCATCCAGCATCAGGCTCCAATGCCAACTCCTAAAACCCAGTCCAACCGAGCAGCCAGGGGAAGTGGTTCTTCATTGCCAGCCAAGCCTGCGTCTCCTATCCAAATACCTGCTCAATCAAAATCTAAGTCAGAAGATGATCTGTTTTGGGGTCCTATTGACCAGTCAAAACAAGAAGCTAAACAGTATGTTCTAATTCAATTTTTTATCATATACTACTAACATCATATATTATTGACTATTTACGATTTTGTCTATAAGAAGATGCTCTGATTTCTAATGACATTTCTTAATATGATCCAGGAATTACGTTCTATAAATCATTTATAGGAGTTGGAGTCTGTAGGTTTATGCCTAACGAACTCCCACAGATTCAACATTTGCTGCTAAGAAATGATTTTTGCCTAGTTATTAGTACATCTCTTTTGATACATTCGCAATTGCTGCTGTTATGCACTTACGCGAATACCTTTCTTTTTAAAGGTGTATTGTTTGCATTAATTTTTTCTTTTAGTTGTTACACTTATTTTGGCTGTTCCCTTTGCACAACATCTGTGCTGATCTACTGTATCACGTTTAAAATCAAATAATTTTCCTAGTCCTTTCTTGCAGTCAAGAGGAATCAAACGTGATAAGAATTGCTCCTTCCATTGCCTTGAGAAGCTCCATTTCAATTGTTGCTCTATGGAGAACGCTTCTAGCACTTTTAGGAAAAAAGGATAAAAAAACATCTCTACTAGACTTACCTAATAAGCTAATAAGTAGCTAAACCAACTTGATGTGGTCTGCCACTTATTCAAACACTCAGTGCTTAAAAGATGTAGTATTCTGCTATATTTTCTGAAGATTAAGGGAAGCTAATGCTTTTGCCTTCCCGTCCCTTAGGCTTCATACTTGTACTATCCTCAACAGCCTTGACTTGGGGTGTTCAGCTTTTTAGTGCACTCTACTTCGGGATTTTCCTCATCTCATTGTTTTCAAGCCTACAGGTTACAAATTGCAAGACTAATTGTGCATGCAGTTGTGATAGACATCTTGGCAGAAAAGCTTTAACCATTTATCCCATCCTAATCTCTCTATTAATTTATTCCCACAGTTAAGTACCTGAGTACCTCTGTTTGTCTGTAACTCACAGGGGTAAGAGCACTGTTTTTCACATTGGCATTTGAGATACTACATCATGCTTATTGAGTCAAATTTTTGAGTTCTGTATATCTTTATTCTCAGCTGTTATTTGTACTACAAAAGTTATGTTTGTTTCTCTTCCTGGAGATAAATTTCCAAATCACTTAGTAGTTTGAATGTTACTTAATGATATATTTTTGGATTTAATTACTAATTGGTTTTATCATATTGCTTCTGGGTGATATATTATCTTCTGTTTATGGTGAACAAGTTATACAACAAAACTATATTCTTATAAGCCTGTAATCTAGAAGTCACATTTAACAGCCCATTTATTTCAAAGATAATACCTTTTTTTCATTGTGTTGCGTGATGGCTTAGAGTTTTTGCCTCTTGGGTCCAAATTATTAGTTCTCTCCACAACCTTAAAATTTCCAATAAAGACTTTGGAAGCTGGTGCCCACATTCTAATTGGAACTCTCCTTTTATCCAAAGACATCTTTTGGTATAACTGAATGCATGTCTTTCTTCCTAGAAATCCATATAGTTTTGTCATTTCTTGCCAGTCCTTGATGGCATTGAGATTCCTTAGATCACCATGTGGAAGTTACTTATATTTGTACCTTTTCCTGGGAAGGGATCCGAGTAATGCAAGAAATGAGATGCTCCACTAACCTTTCCTCAATGCCTTTCCCAATAGAGGCTGAAGCATCCCTTGCTGTTTCTAGACTTTCCAATCTCAAATGGCAGCTCCAGTAATCTAGTGACAACTTCTATTCACTTGCTGCGCAATTGTCTACAAATAGCTAAAGGATATAAGGAGACCAGAAAACTCGAGAAAAAGGTAAACCTGTCACTTAATGCTTCATAAACCACAAGGAATTGCCCCACTTTGTCTAGAAAGTAGCTAAAGGATGTAAGGAGACCAGAAAACTTGATAAAAAGGTAAACCTGTCACTTAAGGCTTCATAGACCACAAGAGGTAGTTCTGAAAACCTAAAGAATAACTCATTATCAACACGTATATCCTCATGTGGTTGTGCATGATGGCCACCTCCCAAGTTTCTACACTTTCTGCAACTGTTCACAACAAATTATGTGATAGGACTGGTTGTATGGCAGTTGCATGGAAGGCTTATTAGAAAGGAAAGTGTGCTCACTTTGTTGAAATTCTCAGTGGTCCAGGCCATCCATCTTATTCAAAATACATCTGATGGCCTAAAAAAGGGCAGCCCCGGTGCACGAAGCTCCCGCCTATGCGGGGTCCGGGGAAGGGGCAGGCCACAATGGCCTAAAGTAGGCAGCCTTACGTTGTATTTTTACAAGAGGCTGATTCCACGCCTTGAACCCGTGACCTCAAGGTCACATGACGACAACTTTTACATCTGATGGCCTAAGTCCCAAAAATCTCATCTAGAGGTGGGTCCTAAGATCTTCTGCGTTAGCCTTTTTGAGGTTGTAAAAATGATGATATAACACAAAAAAGCTCAAAAACAAGAATACTGTCTGGTTTACAACATCAAAAGTCCAAAACAGATGGTTTAGGGTCACTTTAGTATGAGATTTTTGGGATTTAGGCCATCTGATGTATTCCAGAACAGATGAAAGATTTTGGCATCACATAAAACTGGTTATATCATATCATTTCTCCTGTTTCACATCCATGTTATCTCTGTGAAATTTATCTGACTTCTGTCTCTTGTTTGAAACCCTCATGTGTCTTGTGATTTTGATTTAACTGCTGGCAAATTTGGGAAAACTTAATTGGTTTTATAAATATCTCATTAAGATATTAACACTTGAGGCACACTGAAAGTTGATTTAATTGGGTCTTTGAGTTTTTGAAACTCTTGCCTGGATGAGGATCTTCTGCCAATACTGTTCCTAACCCTTAGGTTCTTGTGATTGCTTATCTTTGTATTAACTATATCTACTTTTATTTCATGGAAGCAGTTTTGATTTCCCATCCCCTGCAAATCCTAGTAGCTTGAGTTTAAGAGGTACTCCTGGGGGTTCATTGAGTCGGCAGAAATCATCTAGCGGCAGGCCTGCTTACCATCCTCTTTCATCATCACCTGCTCATTCATCTTCCAAAGGGAGGAGAAATACTGTAATTAAATATACAGGTATACCCATTATATGTCTGAAGAATTTGTGCTTAAGGACTCTATTTATATTGTGGGATTCTTTTATTTTCTGCAGAGGCTATGGACTTCAGAGATTGGTGTGAGAGTGAGACCGTCCGGCTAACTGGGACAGAGGGTATCCTTCCAGTTCCTTAAATCATGTGTAGAACTGCACAGATAATTTCTAAAAATTGCTAACCAGCTTTTTCTCATCCAGCTGTTTATTTTCTTCTTAATAGGATTTCTGAGTTGCTGATGTTGTAGTTGATGCATAAGCGAAGTAGTAATTTTTTTGTTTTGTTATTTGTAGCTTTATTTTTAATTTTGCAGTTCTAATTGGTAATTGGTAGAGACTAAAGCTCAGAAAGCTTTCGATCAGTTTTTGGTTGAAGTTGTTTTGGTTTTCTCGAGTTTTTCTTGATTCCATGCCTTTGTCAGATACGAGTTTCCTGGAATTTTGCTTGAAGCAATCTACTTCAGAGGCTGAAACTCTGCTAGTGGAGAATCTGGGCTCGTTTGATCCGGACCACAAATTCATCGACAAGTTCCTCAACTACAAGGAACTGTTGTCCGCTGATGTGATCGAGATTGCTTTTCAAGCTCGCAGTGACAGAAAGGTTACCGGGTTTGGCGCCATGAATGTAAATACTGATATTGGCACTGGGGACTGCGACCCGGATACATCAACAGGACTTGAGGGATCCAACAAGGGAGAAGGGAAGAAAAAGGCGAAGAAGGGGAAGAAGGTGAGTCCAGCAGTCCTGGGGTTTAATGTTGTTAGCAACCGCATTATGAAGGGCGAGATTCAAAGTGTCGAAGATTAGGAGAGATTAGAGCAGAGTGTATATACATTGCCTGGAACATCTGTAAATTTTTTCAGCATTTCCCCCTTTTATAGAGCAGCAGGGCTGAGTTACCAGCTCAAGCGGTTTTGTGGAGAAATTACGATACAGTAGAGAGCCCCATGTGATTTGTTTTATTTATTGAAAGGCCCTGCAAGGCTAATCCGGAAGAACTGAAAAATTACATCATGTTTACTTGGTTCTGTTTTCAACCCTTTCTTGCAATTCTTTTTTTATCTCATTTTTGTATGATAGGACAAGCTAAGATTGCAGATATATTGGCAATCTCCATCCAGATCGGTGACGCCAGGGATATCGTATCAGTTCTGTTAGCTTGGGTTAACAGCGGCTGAGGGGCCCAAGTGGTAGTAATCTTTTCCAGGCCATGGGGGAAGATGTTGGCCCACCACCATGTCATCAAAATGCAGCTGTTTTAGATTTCCCCATTTTGCCTCTTGGACTCCCTGCGTGTGGCTGACTGTAAGGAGGAGACTTCTGGTTGACTGCAATGAAAATACCTTATGCCGACGAATATTTCCACCGGTATGATGAAATGATGTTTCTGCAAATTTTGCATTATTTGAAATTTTCATTGCATTAACGGCTAGTCAAGACTCGATTCTGCAAAGTCCGCATTCTGAGTCTAGATACCTTGTGCACGATTGTATAAATTCTGGATTCATCCATTGCCTTATTTTTTCTTTTCTTTTTTTCTTTTTGGCAAAAGTCACCTAGAAATGATTTTTATGGAAAAAAAAAGAGAGGAAGAATTTCTAGCAAAATTGAATTTGAAAGCAAAAAATGCTTTCCTTAGAGGCATTCTTTTTTCAGCCGATCTCACTAAGGTTAGGGGCGTTCTTTTTTCAGTGGAAATCAATCAGGTCATTCTTAAACTATATGCTATGAGTATGATCAGCTATATTATTATGTGTAGATATCTTGCAAGTTGGTTGTACTCCAAGCGGATGCTAGCATGTGGATCACTCGTTATCTAGGTGGGTGGTTAAGCAGCCACCATGACTTGAGCGACTCTATTCGTACGTGGCTGTGATGCTTGTCTAAAAGCAACCTATTTGATAAGCAATTGTAGGTACACTACTGCAGTTTCATTTCTCAGTGGGAATAAGTTGGCGAGGCCAAAAATCATAGTCCAGAAAAGAGGATCATCATCATCATCATCATCATCAAGACCTTATCCTAATTAGGGGTCGGCCACATGAATTTTATTCCTCCATTCCATTTTATTAAATACCATGTCTTCATTTAGTCCCAAAGTTTTTAAATCTTTCCTCACCACTTCTATCCATGTTCTTCTGGGCCTTTCCCTTGCCCTTTTAAAACTTTCTACTTGTATTGCCTCACTTCTTCTAACTGGTGCCGTTGTTGGTCTCCTTTGAACATGTTCAAACCATCTAAGTCTAATCTCCCTCATATTATTACATATTGGTGTTATCCCTAAATTTTCTCGAATATTTTCATTTCAAATTCTATCTTTTCTTGTCTTACCACTCATTCATCTCAACATCTTCATTTCTGTGACGCTCATCCTATGAGTATGATGTTCCTTAACTGCCCAACATTCTGATCCATAGAGCATGACCGGCCTTATGACCATCCTATAAAATTTTTCTTTTAGTTTAAGTGACACTCGTCGATCACACAAAACTCCAGATACACATCTCCATTTGTTCCAACCTGCTTGAATTCTCTGGATAACCTCCCTCTCAATCTCTCCACTCTCATGAATTATTGATCATAATTATTGTTCCAACATGCACCAAGGAATCTCCTTGTATAGTTGTTTTGTTAGCTCATCCATAACCAATGTGAAAAGGTATGGACTCAATGCTGATCCTTGGTGCAATCCTATAGTGACAGGAAAATCATCAGTCATACTACTAGTAGTCTTAACATTTGTTACCGCTCCCTCATACATATATTTAATTATGTCTATATATCCTTGCGAAACCCCTTTACCACCCAACACTCTTCATATTAACTCTTTAGAGACTCTATCATAAGCTTTCTCTAAATCAATAAAGACCATGTGAAGGTCTTTCCTCCTTTCCTTATATTTCTCTACTAATTGTCTTAGTAAGAAAATAGCTTCCATGGTAGACCTCGCAGGCATGAAACCAAACTGATTATTTGATACACTTGTTTCATGACGTAATCTCTTCTCAATCACTTTTTCAAAAAGTTTCATAGTGTGGCTCATAAGTTTGATCCCTCTATAATTAGTGCAGCTCTGTATATTTCCTTTATTCTTATAAATTGGTACAATAGAACTTTTCCTCCACTTATATGACATTTTCTTTGATTTTATAATCTTGTTAGACAACTTAGTTAACCAAACTACCCCAATGTCTCCCATATGCTTCCAAACCTCTATTGGTATACCATCAGGCCCCATGGCCTTTCCTGATTTCATCTTTTCCAAGGCCTCTTTTACTTTAGGTATTCTAATCATACATTCATACCTATAATATCCAATGTTATTTTGATTTATAGTATTTTCAATCCCTATATTTTCAGGGTCATTGTCATTAACAATTTTTGAAAGTATATTTCTCACCTTTGTTTGATCTCATCATCTTTGACTAATACCCTTTGATCATCGCTTCTCATACACCTAACATGATCTAAGTCCTTACCCTTCTGTTTTCTTACTTTTGTAAGTTTAAACACATCTTTCTCACCTTCTCTTATTCCTAGTCTATTGTAGAGCTCATCATATGCTCTAAGTTTAGCCTCACTTATTATTCTCTTAGCAACGTTTTTATCATTCTTATATTGCTCATAGTTTTCATTATTTCTAATCTTCTGCCATGCTTTACAACGCATCTGTTTTTCTTTAATAACGTTTTGAACTGTTTCACTCCACCACCATGTTTCCTTTGCTAATACCCTTTTACCTTTAGATACTTCTAAGACATCTTTTGTCACTTTCTTAATGCACTCAGCCATATTAATAAAAAAAGATAAAATAAAAAAAAGTCTGAGAAAAATAAACGAACATCCCATTAACTCTAGTAAAAAAACATTTTGACCCCTCTATGTATCAGATCATTACTAGCGCTACCATAACTGTCAGGTTCTAATCAAATGGACCCCTTCCATCAGTTTTTCGTCAAAAAACTAATGAACCCTAAACCATGAAGTGGCAGATGGGGCTGCAATGCATTAGCTTATTATTGTTTAAGGACTCTTTGGTAATTTTATTTATTTGAGAGACTAGAATTTTCAAAATCTTGACCCCACATCATCTTTAAGAAAACTATTTTTCAGCGCTTCCTCTCCTATTTTTCTCATTACTAGTAAAATCTTCAATCTAAGACAAGGGTTATTTGTCTTAGCTTGTCTTCTTCAAAGCTCAGGACATATTTTCCCTATTTTCTACTCATTTCTCGTTCTAGAAGATCTGTTGCCAAATGATCAAACATGCTATTGGATAGATAGCCAATATATGATCTCAAATTATGTTCCATCACTGAATGAGCCTTTGTTATATTGGGTTATCTGAACTGTAAAATGGACTTATTAGCAACTGTTAGTTTCAGAATGATTAGCAATTCAAATGAAACAAATATTGGACTTATTTTTCAATGAGAGTTTTAGGACTCTTAGTGGAGCCTTGGCTTAATGGTAAAGTTGTTATTATGTGACCTAGAGGTAATGGGTTCGAGAGTAGAAACACTCTCTAACAAGAATACAAGGTAAGGCTATATACTATTGACCCTTTGTAGCCCCCCACTTCCTATACCCCTCGTATACTGAAGCTTCCTGAACCCAGCTGTCCTGTAATGAAAGTTTTGAACATGCATGCCGTGAAAGTTAATGATTTGGATCACTTGAAATTGAGGCTGTTATATACACTCTCTCTCTCTCTCTCTCTCTCTGCCCTTGTTGTCGCGGTAAAAGGTTCGGCCTTCTTGGTAGAATTTTTTTTTTTGAAAAAAAATACGAAAATAATATAAAACACAATAAAGATATTAAAATGTGGGCCCCATTTAACAGTTGTGTTAGTTTTTAGACGGAACGTTAATGAAAGGTGTCTCTTTGATTCAAAAATTTTAGTTATGGTAGCGCTAGCTATGATTTGATACATGGAGGGGTGTATTTGTACAAATTTTCTCAAAAAAACATTTCGAGAATATGATTTTTTTTTTTAAATTTGCATTTTACCGAGATGGATAGATAATATTAGAGAACATGATAAATTATTTTTTAAATTTTAATTTAATTTAGTAAATCTGTCTAGAGTTAAAAATATGTAAGAGCTTCTAATACATGTGTTTGATGCAAAGAATTACACATTGAAACGAACGATTCAGATCGGCCAAAGGTGGTATCACTGGCCCACCAGAATAGAAGAAATGACCATCTTTCGTTTTCTTTCATAATCACAGCAAGAATACGGCTCCTAACCTTTGAATTAATTCTGGCTTGGAATTTCGTTCATTACCAAGAAGTCTGTCTCCTGGGGAACTCCCTAAACAAAATCAAACAGCTTGGAAGAGAGTCTCTCACCAACGGTTGAGATGAACCAAAGATGATAACTCTGCTGAGATCAGATGGTAACGAGTTCGAGATAGAACAATCGGTGGCAACTCAATCCAAGACCATCACAATCCCGATTCCAAACGTTAGCGGGGCGATTCTCCCGATCATAGGGAGGAAAAATCCGCGAGGATGAAACACAAAGTAGGAAGCAGAATTTATGAAAGATTTGGATAACAACACCTCGTTTAATTGGGATGATCCTGGCCGATAATTACTTGAATGTGAAGGAGTTGTTGAACTTGTTGGGACGATCCTGAAGAGGTAAAAGAGATTTTTGGCATCGAGAATGATTTCACGCCTGAAGAGGAGAAGAAAATAAGGGAGGAGAATGCCGGGCCTTTCCAGGGACGATTAATTTCGTTCGTTTTCTATTGGGTTTGTTTGTGGTCTAGTTGAAGCCTTCAAGGCTATGGACGTGGATTCAACTTGGTTCATGCTTTTCATGGGCTGCAGGATTATGCCTTCAACTCCTAGCAAGGGTTTTTTCAGAAATGTAATTAAGTTACTATTAAATCCTAATTACGGTTTTGGAGGCAGTGATATTTATTTATTTATTTTTATAGAAGAGAAGAATTACAATACAAATCATCTTACGCACCCTTAATCACTCGTATACACTCCTAAATCTATAGCCCACTAGAAAAAGCAGTAAATAATTTTAGGGGAGACGCCGAGTTATCTACGGCCAACTGCCCAAGACATTTGTTGACTAGAGTTTTATTGGAGTTATGAACTTGGGGGAGTTTTCTGGGTTAGATGCCAGAGAAACAGGATTTTTTCATCTTTAATTAACAACCAAGACTGATGTATAAGCAATTGTTCCCAATTGAGTAGACCAAAACAAACCTCAGCCAATCAATGACTTAGAATTGTTAGGCGAGGGAGAATTCCATCAATATTTACTTTCCAAAGCGCGTTCCACATTTATTTTTAGCTGCTCATTCTTTGAATACACTTGCTTGCATCATATAATAGCCAAAGGTACTTCTTAACTTTTTTTTTATTCTTTTTAAGTACATATTTATGTTTTGATCTTATGTCATTATTTGAATAAATGGATTTTAAAATATTTGCATTATGAACCCTCTATCTCTCTTTCTTTTAGTGATCATGAGATTTTTATCTTAATTCTCTACGTTAGATTTGAGAATAAGCTTTTGAGTAAAAACGTGTTTGAGTTAAAAATAAAATAAAATCTGGTAATATTGTAGTTTGCATTTTTTACTAGATCTAATAATAATAATAATAATAATAATTGAGAATTTGTTTCCTGAACCAATTTGATTGGTTCCCCTAAGCAAAGTAAATCTTTATATGGAGGATGTAACGATGTACTTTGTTTGTGATTCAAATATGTAGTCCCGGTGTAATGATGCCATCTCATAAAATTACCATTTCAAAAACAATGGAGAATTTCAGAAATTAATTTTCAAAATTTTGTTTAATTTGGTAAATTTACACCAAAGAACTGTGGCAGTAAGAGGATCCTCGTATGGGTGACCATAGATGATGTGCATGAGTGTGTATCCAACTTTGAACAAAATTGAAAATATGTAAGAACTTGGGAATAATCCCCAAAAAGATATAGCCAAGAAACTGGGTTGTTTAGGAAAATTTTCAATTATTAGGAGCTCTTTTGCAACTGTGATTCCTACAATCCTCATCAAATCTCTTTCTCTCCATAATTCTCTCTCTCTTTTCCTATTTAATGTCTTAATCTTCTTTTCGATTGGTGGAGAAATGAGCTTGTCAAAGAGTTATAAATCATAATCTATTTTAATTTATTCTAACCTCTCTTATTTACATTTCTGTCCCCTTCCAACAGGCATAGAATTCTTACTAATAAATCTCGGTTGTTATACAATGGCCCAACAGATGGATGGCAGCCCCAGTGCATGAAGTTCTCACCTATGCGGGGTCTAGGGAAGAGGCAGACCACAAGGGCCTAAAGTACACAGCTTTATTTTGCAAAAGGCTTTTTCTACACCTTAAATCCGTGACGTCCAGGTCACACGACGACAACTTTTACCGTTGCACCAAGGCTCCCCTTCTAGCCCAACTGATGGATGGCAATGACCATTAAAATATTAATGAACAATCCAGATTGACCAAATAATGACCCACCCTAATACAAGGAGATCTCCTTCCAACTTCCAACTCCTAACACGATTAGACTCCTTTCCACACCTGCCTTAAGAGAGAGAGAGAGAGAGAGAGAGAGAGAGAGAGAGAGAGAGAGCTTTAAAAGGAGGAGAGGAGGAAACTTTTGTTTTCCTGAGGCACCATGGCGGGCGACTCAGTTGCACCCACAAAAAGGAGTTCAGAGATAGAAGCAGCAGTGAGCAAGAGCGAAGACGAGAAGGGTTCCAAGAATGCTGGTTCAGATGCACCGAGGAAAATAAGCCTGAGAAGTTCCGACGGCGAGATGTTCGAGATCGAAGAAGCGGTGGCGATGCAATCCGAGACGATAAAAATGATGATCGAAGAGGATGAGTGTGCTAGCAACGCCATATTACCCCTTCCGAACGTTACCGGTGAGACCCTGGCCAAGATCATCGAGTACTGCAGGAGGCAGGCAGATCTGAAAGAGAAGATGAGCGACGATGATGTGAAGAAGTGGGAAGAGGAGTTTGTGAAGCAGTTTGATAAGCAGAGTTTGTTTGAGGTAACTCTGGCCTCTAATTACTTGAACGTGAAGGAGTTGCTGAATTTACTGTGTCAGACCATAGCTGATACTATCGAGGATATGGGCGTTGAAGACGTCAGAATATACATGAATGAAAAGAATGATTATACCTCGGAAGAGGAGGAGAAGGTGAGGCAGGAGAACGCTTGGGCTTTCCAATAATTAATGAGGTGGATTCATTGTGGGCTTTCTCTCTCATTTATTTTGAATTAATCATGCTTGCTTTGATACCACTGAACCCTGATTATGGTTTTTTATTCGTACTATTTTTATTATTTATTTTATAGTAAGTCACTTTTACGTTATATGGATGCCCAAGGGATGAACTTTAGGGCAGAGAGAGAGAGAGGGCAGGGCTTCTGAATGATCTTCTCATGGGATTTCTTTATATAGAAATCCATCTAAAGTTTCCATGTGAAGATGCATTTGAAACCCTACTCTCTCTCTCGTGTTTGTTAATCATCAATTTTGAGCTTATTACTATGATTATCTTCTTGTGGATATTCAACTTTGATGGGGAGTTCGTTATGTGAAGTACGTTCTATTGGAACATCCGCCATGGGTCAAATGTAATTCCAGCCAACAGTTTTCTTGTCGCGACCTAACCCTTCCATTTGCAGAATCAATCTTGGTTCGACTGTCCATGAGCAAAGATTTCCATTTGATCACCAAAGAAGTTTGCTGATCCAAACTGCTCTCTTCATTCAATGATCTTAGCCGCTGCTAATCTGTAGTGGAAAATGAACTCTTCAACTTACATCGACCTTTACTGAGTGAAAACACAGACAATATAAGGCCTGACATAGAACATACTGCCAAGCCACAAATGCATGTGTGGGTTTGCTTAATTGATAGGGGGTGGGTTTTACGTTGTTCGATCGGTACATTTAGGGGTGCTGACGGATACCATCTCTCTCATGCACTGGGTCCACCTGCCATTTTCCAAATGATCCATTCCATTCATCCATTTGCTGCCCCTCAAGATGAGCGGGTGCAAAAACTATCATCATTTGGAATCTCTAAGAGCCACTCTGTTGGACCATTTGTGCTTAGAAAATGGACGCTGTATTGAGGAGAGAGTTTTCCTGTTTTCACCGTACATTTTCCAACCATAAGAGGTAGCCTTAGAAGTTTTCCAAAGATGAGATCTTTGGTAGCCACCTTCAGTTATAGAGATTTGAATGAACGGAGCGGATCAATCAAAAGAAGATGTGTAGAGGTGGGCCTGAGAGAGAGAGATTCCTGTGTTGATGCAAATGGGTGGACTTCATAAAGATAAGGCTCTTCTGAAAATAAATAAATAAAGATAAGACCACAAGTTTCATCTCCGCAATTGGAGATATGATCAAATCTGTAGTAGCATAAAATGAATAAAATTATTAGCCAACAAATGTGTAACACAGCTGGTGGCAAAAGGTTTGAGTTGCTGTTTCCCTTTGGCAGGGATTAGATTTAGAAGTGCATGTGAGCGAGTGCATTGAATCATTTGCTTTATAATTCTTCACTTAGACACATAAAAATGAATAAGATTACTGAGCTACACCAAAAATTTAGATTATTGTGGTGTACGGCTCAAAAGATGAACAATTTGGATCACCATATTAATGTCATTAGGTAGTCTACTTTGTAATTCTTTGTTGTACCTTAAAAAATAAAAAGAATGGGTTCTTCAGTATATTATGTGGATCTCCATTGGATGATCGTAACCTCTATTTCGTCCCAAGGGAAGAAAAAAAATAGATGGCTCAGAAAGTTCTGACGATGCACTAGTTAAATATAAATCAAGGGGCGGATTAGATCATCCCATTATATAAGATCCTGCCGAGAATCAGGATGTAGATCATCAAATTTAGTACTTTATAATTAATCTGTCCTTAAGAAATTGACTTCTTTAATTAAGTTACAATTTCTCAATAAAAATAAGGTCAGGAAATCTTTTCATTTGACTCGCGTAGAAAACTTCTAACGGCCAGAGCGATTACTTAAGCAATTAATCTTACAGTCGTTAAGTTACATAAGCCTCTTGTGAATTAGCCAGGTTAACGACAATGGAGATGCAGAAGTGATTAGTGCATTAAAGAAGAAAATTTATGGCTTTCTCCTATAATGAATGCAGGCAGAAATTAATCAGTTTATTAGGAGAAATTATGTAGTGATGAACATGAAAGGCCGAGGCTGGCCAGCTAAAAGAATAGGCGAGACCAGCTTCTAAATGATTCTAAAACATTCATCTGTCCAGCTTCCCGTTAATCGCCCATGTGTCGGTCCTATATTATAAGCTCTTAAGCAGGGCAGGTCAAAGTGAGTTATTTTGCAACCCGCCCTGTCCTGCGATGGTTGCAAATCTTAGTGCTAGGTAGGCGCCTCCCATTGCCATTCCTAAATGTGGGGCTAAGATTATAATGATCCAGATCACGTATAATGTTAACTTAGATAGGTTATGCTGTAAAATTCACGTTCATTGAATGATCCTAGGCATTGCTTGCATTTACTTACGTCATGGTCAGTAAAACTTTTCACTATATATTTCACAATTTAAGAAAACAGTAGCTAAGATCATCCAGTTGATCAGTGTTTTGCGACACGAAAGAATTAAGTCAAAAGCAATATTGTGAACAAATAAGATATCCATAAATATAGGCCCATTTAGAATTAGAGACATGCCAGCAAATATTATAGACAACGGACGAGCAGACACGTAGAAAGACACAGGAAATGGAATGGGGATGTAAAGTGACAAAACAAGGACTATTGGCACTTGAAACAAATGGAAAACGCCATTGCTTTCATTCCTCATTTGACACGCAGTAGCTCAAGGCCCACTCTCCAGTGGTCTGCTGCAGGGGTTGAACAGGCCATGTCTGGCCATTATCAATATAAACGTCACTTTCGATTATAGCATTTCATTACTCCGTTCAATGGGCGGAATCAACCGGTAAGCTTGTCAAGCGCATCGTTTCGACTTCATTGTTTGCCCATTTTGATATCGACACCCTCTCCTCCGCTGCCAGCTCCTTGTCAACTGCCAAGATGTACAAGCCTCTCTCTCCATTTGGCTGTCACAATTAGAAACAAAAGCCGTCAACAGCCAATTTGAGAAGTTCAAAGAGGAGAACGAGTGCCAATATCAAAAGCAGGCTCATAGTTTCTAAATTGGCTACTTCGTCGCGCTTATAAAATAATGATTTGGGCGTCATTGTGGACGGCACATGGCCTGCAGTATACCAACATCAACCCGCTTGGCACCACCTTCACGCCTGAACAGAGGCAAAGTCAAAATGGGCAAAGTGAAAACAAAAAGAGCAATAAGTACGAGGACGACCCTCGGGGCCGCAAGCTGATGCTTGGGCCAATCACATGCACATCCTTTGGTGGGGCCAGTTTTGGCCCCAGTGATCAGATTACAATTACGAATAGATCCTCATTTTTAGCGAGTATATTCCTTTCTTCCAAGCTAACCCCATTCTACCTATTAATTTACGCAGGACAAGGTGTGGGAAATACTAGGTCAAGCCAGTAGAGTACGACCATCAAGCGCGGCACTTGCTATAACAAGAACCACAAATAAATGAGCGCCAGTTGGCACTGTAAGAAAAAAATTGTAATAACAAGCGCACGTGCCGAGAAGAATTAACATAAGTAAAACTTTGTACTTCTTACTCAGGCAAGCAAGTGTACTTCTCCTAATCGTTTTTCTACCTACGAATACCTTCGGCTGAAGGGATGGAAAGCAATGCGTGTGGCTACTCGTTCGTTTCGCGGCAGATGAAGTCTCGGCCAGCAAAGCGGCAACAAATGCCACGAAGTACCGCAGAAACAAAGCCGTCCGTTAGGAAATATGACTGCAAAAAACCTCTAGAGTAAGAGCGCATCTTAAAGAGCAAGGCACTTGCTTGCATGAGCAACAAGTACATATCAATTAATGCCACGAGACACTTTTTTTTTTTGGCAAACTGGTTGAAAAAACTCGCGGATTTTTCCTCACCATTTAACTTGGAACTGCTTTTTTCAGGTTCCCCACCCAATAAAAAAAAAAAACGTGGCAGACACTGATTTGTATATCTAGCTCAAGCATACAACTGCACTTCTCCAAGGCACTTTCAAGATCAAGTTGAGCTTTGGAGGACGATACTCTCCCTGCACCCGTAACCAGACAAAGGATAAAAATGTCTACCCATGGCCCACACCACGAGAAGAAGCCCCAAAAAAACGAGAGAGAGATAGAGAGTAATCAAACTAATCCACCAGCAGAACTCTTCATTCGGCCAGTATTACCATTCAAAGGAAAAAATTAAAATTAAAAATTTCAAAAGAATAAGGTGAAGTGCACTAGCTTGCTCAAGGGAGAAGTACAAATCTGTGAGTGCCTCGTGATCTCTGTTCTTAGCACTAGTTTTTCTTCCCAGCAGGTCTTCGAAATGGTTCAGAAAACACAAACTTCCAGGGAAGAGGCCACATGGCACCCATTGATTTGTACATCTCCCTTAGGCAAGCTAGTGTTACCACTCAAAAGATAAGAAGCCAGCCATCATTTTAAAAGCAAATTATAAATTGCAAGAAACAGTTTAGCAGGTAAAAACAGAGAGAACTGCATTCATACTCCAAGAAGGTGAGACTGAGGGCGCACTGGAACACGAACAGAAAATAAGAAAAGGATGGATGAGGTGGGACCAATTCTAAGGTTTTCCTGTTAAAAGAAAAGGAACACACACAGGTCGAGGACAGGTACCTTTCTTTATTCACTTGTAGTCCCTTCAATCACTATTATCCATAGCGTTCATCAGCTCATAAAAACCTGCAGCTACCAAATCAACGCACAATCGGGCAGGCATTAGAGTAATTGAAGCCACCACGATCTCAAGCAAAAGCAGATTCTAGTTCTCTACGTCTTATCTTATATACCCATGTTTTACAAGACAAAAAGGAAAGCAAAGAAATGATAAAATTGCAAACCCAGTCCCCTCTGTTGCTTTTTAAATGTTTTTCCTTTGTCAAGGGGAAACCAACCACCATAACCACTTTTTGAAAATCTAGTAACGGTCATATTGGGGAGAAGCACATACAAGGACCAAGACATCAACTTCCCCTCTCCCCTTCTTTCCTCTTACTGTCCAAGCGGCTATAAGTTTCGGAAGCTTCTACTAACATCCATATTCACCATTAAGTGTCAGTGATGCTTCGACGACCTTTCATCCTCAACACTCTCATCGTCAAACCCATCGCCTCTCTTTCTCTTGACCTGAGATGAACAAGGGCGGGCTTGCACATCATGGTTGTCCTCCTCATCTTCAACTTCTTCCTCCTCCCCATCATCTTCATTGCCCGTATCCAAGTCACTGCCTCCAGCATCTTCTTCAACCTGTCCAATGGGCTGAACAAGGTACTCTGATCCAATATCCTCTTCCTGCTAGAACCAAAAACCAAACTCAGAAACAAAAAGGAAAATGACAACTATATAAGAACAGAGTAGCATGATATAAAGTTTGAAAGTGGATTACAAAAGTGCATCAACAAATGCAGAATCTTAGAATTCATTGGCAAAAGAGTTATTAGAATAAAATACCGAAAAGGGTAACTAACCATCCTTAGTTTTGATAACTCATAATTTATGGTAATACAAACCAATCGCAACAGCAAACAGATCCATGCAATTTGGATTACCATATAAGGGATAAATCATCAGCATTGAGTAGCTAAGCACAATGAGGTGAAATAATTCCATACAAGTGGACCAGAACTGATAACACAATTTGAAATAATACATGCGCAAGTCAAACTGAGGATGGATAAAGAGATCTTCGCATCAACCAATTCTATCAACCATGACATGAAAATTTCATAGACTAGACTCATCATCTGCACACAACCTGGACTGAAATGTATTTTCTTATTCAGTAATGCCAAGACAGGAAGGACAACATGTATATAAGCAACAAAAAAGGAAGCAAACAGCCAGAAGGGGACAGAGAATGTAACCAAAAGACCAACGAACTAAAGACCATTAGTTAGCTTCAAGCTTAGTACAGCCATAAGGGTTGATTCTAGCAACTGTTGCTTTGGGCAAATGTAATTCATACCAAACATGTTAAGCAACAGCTGCTCGTCAGGTATTAGGAAAGGCAGAGTATGCAAGTTCTTTTCTGGATATATATCTTCAAAATTTCCCATAAAACCAATATGTGTATATACATATGCGAACTAGCAGTTACTAGTATATGGCACGATTGAATCAAACAACGCAAATAGGCTTCTGAAAATAGATTAATCCGGGATATTAGCTATTAAATTGCTTTTTCAGATATTATAAACAACCAAAACCTGCACATATAACTATACCTCTGATTACAACCTGCATAAACCTCTACTAGGGAGCTCAAATCCCCACGCAAACAGAATATAATAGATGGATTCTCTCCATTCTCACCATACACATAACCTAAATTAGCTTCAAATCCTTCAATGGATTTTTCAGTAGCAACCTTGGGAACTTTGAATCAGCACTTGATATCATGCATCTGATTCTCATCATCTTCCTGAAGACCACCAAAGACAGAAGATAAAAACTAACCCAGAATATAGAAATTCAAGACAGAAGTATCAAGCCTGATGAGCTGTAGATGATATCCAATTGCTGAAGGAAGCTGAATGAGATATTGGGGAATTATGGGGCAGATGGTCAGTGACACTAAAAATTCACAGTCATGAGGTTAGAAACATCTATATTAGCTAATAATGAAGAACATAAACATGTCCTAATTTTTCTATGGAAGCACAGAATTCTCAGTTACCGCATGATTGACTTTAAGCTCTATGAGGATCTGAGGATTAATTGCACAAAAACGAGGCAGTTTAAAAGAGCAAAATTAAGCAGGTAAAAATTGCAAGTTTAGGACCTGCAATCAAATGGATAAGTAGTTAATTCTGCCACTCGCCACATCCTCATGTCACCAGTATACTCCCCATGCCCAGTCATGGGTTCAATCATCCTCGACAACTAGCTACCAAAATACTACATAACACAATCAGCCCATGAAGAAATTAACTCTTTAGATGGCACTACATAAATGGAGGATGCTAAGCACTAGCAGCAGCCCAATCCTGAACCAATAATAACTTCGATCCTCGAGTCTTTATTTTGAAGGATCCTATCATCCATCAAATCGACCTAACCATCAGATCAACCTAACAACACTTAGCAAGAAGCACAAACAACACTCGCAGAATGCTTAACAGCAATAACACTAAAAATGATAAACAGAAATGCTCCTGCAAAAAGGAAAAAGAATGTTAACAGCCAATAAAGACTAACTAATGGGTATATAAACTAAAAATTTACTATCATGAACAGCAAGACGGGAGTACAATTTTCACCTCGTCGTCACCTTCGCCGTCGTCTTCCTCATACTCACCGTCTTCTTCGACTCCTTGCTCTTCTTCTCCAATCTCTCCATTCTCATCATCCTCACCCTGCTCGTGCCCATCTATTTCTCCCTCTGTACTCGTCAACCTCCCGGTACTCCCTGGCTCGACATCCTCCTCTTCATCCTCGACATCCTCTTCCTCCTCATCATCATCCTCATCATCGTCATCAGAATCATCATCTTCTTCCACCCCATCCTCGTCCTCATCACTATCCTCAATCTCGTGAACTTCAACAACATCCTCCTCCTCCCCATCCTCATCAATCTCTTCCCCCAAATCATCCTCATCCTCATCCTCCACTTCATCATCATCCTCATCATCTCGATTTGCCGCAACCCTAAAACCATTGGAACCATTATGCGGACCCCGATTTATTCCATTAGGAACTCTAATCTCTGTTTCCTCCTCATCCGCATCACTCTCTTCATCCTCATCAGCATCAACAATCCCTCCACTACTTCCACCGTTGATCAACTTACTGGGCCTTTCCTCCCCGTCGATCTCGCCACTTCCCGGATCCTCCTCTTCCTCCTCATCATCCTCCTCCTCCTCCTCTTCATCCGTTTCCGGCGGTTCATTGTCATCAGCATCCATCTTATCCAAATACTTCAAAGATCTAATCATTCCAAAAACCCGAGATCTGTAATCCTTCACTCTCGTAACTGGACATTCATATAGATCGAGTGAAACCAGCCGAAGCTGCGCCAATGGCGCAAGATCTTCAATATACTGGATCCGATTATTCGATAAATCGAGATCCCGCAGCGAGTCAAGTCCAGCCTCAACAAGAAACTCAAGACCGCCAGCTATTCGATTGTCCGACAAAATCAACTTCTGTAGATTCCGAAGCCGCGGAAATTTCTCCAGCGTTGAAACTCCGACGTTTGCAATCGACAAATGCTCCAAGCTCTGAAACTTCTCCAGCAACTCAGGCGGAGGTAATCGGCCATGAACGCACTTCACAGCACCATCAAGCGTTAGAGTCCGTACAGAAGCACAATCTGCGTTCCCGTCCAGCGCCGTTTCTACGGCTCTCTCCCAACCCTCATCCATATACTGCAACTCCCTGGAACCGAAAAAGTGCCAAATCGAACGAAAAGCAAGCTATCCAGTCTCTGTAGGCTGTGAATCGAGACCGTCCATGAAGGAGAAACGAAATCGTAGCCCTAGATCTGAGGAATCAACATAGGGGAAAACCCTAACCCTAGGTTTGGATGTTCTTCTCACTCTCTCTCTCGCCTCTTTTTCCCGCTGTAAGAAGGCAAGGAAGGCTTTGAAAACGAAAACCTAAAATCCGCTTTCGGCTTTGATTTTGGGGGAGAAGGCGTGCTTCGAACGCTGGGCTCACAGCATCGATACGGTCATGCGGGGTTTACTGGGGGAGAAGGTAGGGGAATGAGAGCAGGAGAGAGCTTTTTGTTTTTTGTTATGACGTGGAAGGATTGTTTTACCCGTTCGATCTTGGAGAGCGGATTGGTGACGTGGCTGAATGAGTGGTTGCGATTTCTTTTGGTTGTGTTTGTTTTGGGAATGGTGTGGAAGGAGAGATGGAGAGAGTCCGGGAAGGAGAGGACTCGTATATTCGACACGGTATATCGGGAAATGTCGGCTGCGTTGCTTCATTGCCCCCGTTTTCGTCCAATATAACAGAACTACCATTTACCCATTTTAGTTCACCCTTGATACCATAAGGTGGGCCCACATTTTAAATAATCTGAACTGTTCATCATGACAAACTCTGGAGTAGTGAATGGGTCATTTCCCAAAAATCACTTACTTCTTACAACCGAAACAGCGGTAGTATCGTCTAAAAACACGGGTCTCTCTGAGACAAGTCTCATCTACGATAAGATAGTTAATATGAACGGTTCGGATTATCTGAAAGGGTAGTTCTCTCAATTTTTTAGGCCCCGTTGATGTTCATTTGCAGATTAACGAGACATTGTGTGGGCCGAATGCTCCCGATTTCGAATAGAAAATCATAGCCCTTAATGAAGAACACTGATATGAAATATCATACATTTAATCTAGCAAATAATAATTTACTCTATTCTCCATCCTCCTTCCTCCATAGAAAATACCACCAAAGGTGGAGATAAAATGGTAGAGTACTTGTAACACTCTTGTCCATCTTCCTAACTTAAAAGGAATTGTTTGGCATGGGATAACAAACTGTGAATAAACTATCTGTATATACCGGTCCTGTTCCTTCCTATTGGTGCTCCAAACACTCACAAAATAGCTTAGAATCTTTGGTTGCTAGCCATCTAACTAGTAAGATGTCAGCCAACTAGAGCATCATGAAGAAATTTCCTCATAGATTACGAGGACAAATCCGCTGTAGAGAGTGTGATTTAGTTTATACAAGGAAAAACCATTATAAATGACACATCTCTTCCTCAGATAGTGTGAAGCCTTGACTGATGACGGCAAGCTGATGAAGGCGGGCTAATAGGCTTCTAGGCAAGGTAAAGGACTAAGAGTCAGTCCCACATCGATAGGAAAAAAGTTACTGGACTGTTGATAATAGTGTTGAGGACTTCCCTTGCAATGAGGCTTTTTCCCCTAGGGGGGAAGAACAAAACCATGGATGGGTTGGGTGATATGGGCCCCAATCTGCTGACACGAATAATATCATTGCAAACCCTTGCAATGAGGCCTTTTCTCCTATAGGAGAAGAACAAAACGGTGGGTGGGTTGGGTGATATGTGCCTCAGTCTGCTGACACGGATAATATCATTGCAAACCCTTACAATGAGGCCTTTTCCCCTACAAGGGGAAGAACAAAACCATTGGCGGCCTGAGTGATATGAGCCCCAGTCTGCTGACACGAACAATATCATTGCAAGGTATGGGCCCTCTGCCTGTTACAGTTAGCAACTGAAATCTCACCCACTAAAAGGTGCTATTCAAATTAATAGTTAAAGGTGTTTAGGAAACCCACTGCAAAGGCCATGGAAGGCGCATCATTGCTTAGAGGATGAAAGAAAATAACCAAAATTTGGCCTTATATATAGCCAGTATGCAATGATAGATTGTGCTTTATCATAAAAATGACGTGTAAATGTCATTCCCGATAAAATAAAAATAATTTCGTCACTTTTGAATCATTTATCCATGTTACAAGGTTGACCACAACATGCACATAATGGTAGGTGGACTTTGCAGTTTGTGGGTTCAACATCAACAGAAGAAGAAGTTGTTGAGGTCCATGCTCTGCCACTGCATTAATTGTGCAACTGATTTCATGCTTCATTGAAATATTGTCAAGCCAGTAAGACTTTATTAGTGCCTCTTCGGTTAGTAAGAAAGCTATTTTCATGGAAATGCATTTCTCAGGAAATGAGTCTCCATCGTTGCAGCCTTCTTAGGAAGCACTAGTTATTTGCTTGTTGATCGAAATGAGAATTAAGTGGATAGTAATTGATCTCCATGTGGACCGAAATTTTTAGTTGCATTTGGGTTGTTTCCATGTTAACCAGGCAAGGGAAATTAAATTCAGTTGTAAATAGATTTTCAATTCTATTGATTTGCTACTAACTAGACCGACTGATGGTTGGTAGAAGCAAAAGAGTAGCATGATGCAGTCTTATTGCTGCTGCTCCTCCTCCTCCTCCTCCTCCTCTCTCTCTCTCTCTCTCTCTCTCTCTCTCAGCCATGTTATCAAATCGTTTACTTGTTATGGAAGCAGCTTGATAAGTCTAACAGTTTTAAAATCCTTTCTTACTACTTCTATCAACATCCTTTTGCAAGCTTTTCCTATGCCCTTTAGAACCATAGACTCATTCCTTCTAACCAATGCCGTTTTCGGTAATCATTGGATATGTCTAAACCACCTAAGTCTACCCTTTCTCATTTTGTTACCTATTGGTACTGCAAGTAAGTTTTCTTTAATATTTTTCTTTATAATTCTATTATTTTTTTATCTTGATACTCATCCATCTCAACATCCTCATTTTGACTATGCTCATCCTATGTATATATTGTTCTTTAACTACCCAACACTTTGAGTTATAGAGCATGGCTAGCCTTATAGCCATTTTATAGAATTCTCTTTTAGTTTGACTAGCACCTACTAATTGCACAAAACTCTAAAAACACATCTCAATTTGTTCCTATCCACTTGAATTCTTTGGATAGCATCTCTCTTAGTGTGAAGCCTTGGCCGATGAGGGCAGGCCAAGAGGGCTGGCAGGCTTCTAGGCAAAGTGAGGGACTGAGAGTTAGTCCCACATCGGTAGGGGGAAAGTTACTGGGCTCTTGATAAGAATGATGAGGACTTCCCTTGCAACGAGGCCTCCTGAGGGGTGAAGCCCAAGAGGGGTGAGGGACCTAAGGGAACAAAACCCTGAGGGGTGAAGCTCGGAGTGGCGAGGGACCCAAAGAGGACAATATCATATCCAATGTGCACTCTGATACACGGAACGAGGCCTTTTTCCTGGGCAACTGGGGAAGAACAAAACTGTGCGGGGTGTATGAGTACTTTGGCACAGACAATATCGTTGCAGGATGTGGGCACTCGAGCTGTTACAAGTGGTATCAGAGCCAGACCCCGACCCGGTGTGGGTGGCTAGCCGCACGTGGGCGTTTGCGTATGGTAAGACACGTGGGGACGCATGTCCCCTAAGGGGGAGAGGTTGTGAAGCCTTGGCCGATGAGGGCGGGCAAGCTTCTAGGCAAGGTGAGGGACTGAGAGTTAGTCTCACATCGCTAGGGGAAAAGTTACTGGGCTCTTGATAAGAGTAATAAGGATTTCCCTTGCAACGAGGCCTTTTCCCCTTAGGGGGGAAGAACAAAATCATGTGGGGTGTATGGGAATTCCGGCACGGACAATATCATTGCAGGGTGTGGGCTCTCGGGCTGTTACACTTAGTATCTTTGCTCCCATGAATTATCGATTTCAAGTTTCAAAAGTACTCTTTTTGTGGTACTTCTTGGTTATCAATCTTTGTTGGTGCTTCTCTCCCACTCCTCTCATTGTTAAAATTACATTCCACACACTCTATCTTTATTCAGCTTGTAATGGCCCACATTTTTTAGAAATAAAGAAATATTATATTTATAAATTTTGAAAATTTTGAAATCAATTGTTGACTAACATGGTGTAAAAACAAGTTGAAATGAAGCTTAAACAAATTTTCTAATTATTGTTCATTAAATAAATTGTATATAATTAGAATATAAGTGATAATAAAACTTTAATTTGGTAAGACTTAACAACCGAAGCTAATAGTAGCTAAGCGGTCCTAAGTACAATTTGTCAATGTGAGGTTTAGACTTCAAGTCACCTTCCTCTTAATTTTTAAGAAGAAAATTATGTTTTATTATATTTTATTAACGTAAAATAGTTGGAGGGGAAAAAGGTGTGTGTGTGTGTGTGTGTGTGTGTGAGAGAGAGAGAGAGAGAGAGAGAGAGAGAGAGAGAAGAAAATATAATAAGAGGAAAGAGGAAGGAAAAGAAAATTTCAAATCCGGAGAAAGAACCAAGCTTGCTACAATTTATGACAAAACAAATTGAGGTAGGTGATGCAAGACTAGATCTCGATTTTCTTTTAAAAAAATAATAATTTCAAACTCAAATGTTTAAACGAGCAAGTTTTTTTTGGATGATCAAGCTTTGATTATAAGCATGATTATTCTTAATTTGGATAGTTTGATTTCATATATGCACGTGGAATTTTCATGGAAATACTTTGTTCGAATGCATGATCCAGTACTTTTATTCTATCAAACTTGATCTTGTTTCATGATTAACTTCTTATCTATTATATGCATTTTAAGATAACATATATGCTTGCATATGTGTATTCTATAAAAAAGAAAACTCAATATACATAGTTATGTTCACATGTATTTAATTTACTAATGACATAAATCTTTATTATACATTCAATTGAGTTTTTATATGTAAGCAAGAACGCATGATCTATACTTGAAATTATATGCCTTATTGGTATGATTTTCAGAATAAATATATGCATATGTCGCAGAGGAGTTTTTCAATTAAAATATTCCAATTTAATTTATGATTGTCCATGTTAAAGTATGCAACTATATTGAGATCTTTAAGATTTAATTTCTTTTGAATGCAAGACCCATTGGTTAAAAACGCATATACACATGATCTATATACATGTTTTGGTTCAATCTTTTGGATGGTTTGATTTGAATGTCTATGCATTTTTTATTAGCATGTGGTTGTTGACTAGGAAAACTATTGGCTGGATTCTTGCAGTTTAGATACACATGGTACTGAAAATATGTTGTTTCAATGCTTAGATGAATAATATATTAGAACTTAAAACTAATTATAACTCAAATCATGATTAAGCGGTACAATATAAGTGTGATGGATCAAATTATCATGACATTTACTCTTTATTTCACACTTAGTTTAATCTAAAGCGAAGGTAATTGAGTGCATGGACTAAAAGTGAATGTATGCAAAAAATATTAATAAAACTTCTTACACTATTGACTACTGTATACAACGATCATAATTAGCATAAAGTTGCAATGGTTCCAACACTTATTCATGGTTTCATTCACTTGATTGTATAAAGGGTGTAAAGAAGATTGGTCATTCATGTATTATGAGCCAAACGACCAGCTAATGTATGATGTGTGGGACAGGCAGCCGCACCATACCCGAGCGAAGCTCAAGTGTATGGCACCATGATCATACTAGCTGCAAGGGTATGTGCTTTTGGACCAGCAAAAACATAGACACGTGTAAAAGCGCAAGGTACAGCTACACTAGGCATCAAGTAGTGCAAGAAAAAACATTTTATTCCTACATTTTGGGTATAGGAGGTTTATGAAATTATGATACAAGAAACAGAAAATAATAATAATCGCCCACTTAAATCTGGGTTCCTATGTATCTAAGAAAACATAGAAGAGGAGTGTAATGCAATAGGTAGTGTTTGACACTAGTGAGTTTAAATGGTATCTAACATCACCTAGGGACACCATTTATCTAATAGCACCATGCATGATAATATAACTCAAATAGGCCATATCAAAGGAGCAGCGGTATAGGCAATATACTGGTGCAAATTACACCAAATCGTGTCGAGCACTATGCATTATGTTGCGTGTAATACACAAAGTATTCCAGGTTTTGTTGTTGTGCATTGTAAATTGGATAAGATATGTTAATATGGCATGCTAAATTAGGTATTGATGAGTTGGGCATCAATGATGTTTTTGACACCTTGTACCTCAACCATACATAGATCAATTCTGCTCTAAGCTACAAGGTGACATGCTGATGTTGGACTGTATATGAATGCAATAAAGTACCGGTTCTACTCTAAGGCATCTTATATATATAATACTATGCTCTATGAATAAAAAGATACAAACAAATTGCCATGTGTTGTAAGCATCTAAGACAAATAAGACATTCTATACTAAGCAGGACTGCCCATGTGTCTTGCACCAATAAATAAATAAACAAACTGAACCACCTAGAAGTGATTAGGGGCATGACCCCAAGTAAACTAACATTGACTAGGTGCATAATACAAATCTGTCTGGCAATGATCAGTAGCATAAAATTAATCATTCTAACCTTGTTTAGATACATGTGCACTAAGTAGTCCAGTAATGGCCAGATGCACGTGTATTTCACACCTAATAGTCAATCGGTATATATTAGCATTAAATATTGATCAATGTATATATTCTTGGCAGAAATTAGAATACATGAAATCATATAACTTTAAATATGTGGATATTGAACTAAAACACTATACACAACATAATAAGTGATGCTTGTAACATATTATACACCAAGTCACACCCCATGAATTTAGCGTAATGAATGTGGCAAATAGTATACAAACAATAACTATACTATCAAACTTACTATGCAATGTTATAACTTATGGGTTATGTTTATAATTGGGATGGATGACTAATGTATAACCCTCGGATATTTGGAAATTATGCTTAGGAACTATGGCTTTATTGGGCATATGATTTGTGTTTGATAATACTTGGAATAGATATTAACTCAAAGATTTGTAAGTACAAAGTGATTTAATAAATAAATATTATGCAGTTGAATGGTTATGAAACCCTTTTGTTTTGAATTGTTGCTTTTCATTTGATTCTTTGAGAAAATTATATATAATTACATGTGATTTGGCATATAAATGTTTATGCATACGTTCTGAACTAACAAGAATGAAAATTCCATGCTACTTGTTAGCATACCTTTAATTTTGATTTGGGCACTTTAGTGCCATGAGATTTTGAGTAATCAGGCAACTTATTGTTTGTCTAACCGCAAGTGCATGGGCTATTGTAGTGTAGCTTATGCAAGTACGTGTCAATCCCACGATGACTTGATTTAAAATGATGGAGTTTTAAATAAAACTCAACTAAAAGAATAAAAACAAAGAATGTACTACAAATAAACTAAAATCCAGAATAATTTAATTGTTCCAATGTTCATAATTATTTATTCCAAAGAAAACAAAAAATAAAACTAAACCATCTGTCCTGGATTGCCCTGTCCCTGGATAGTCAAAATGTGAATAAAACAAAACCAGAATAACACAGGGACACATATGTAATAAAGTGAGGACATAGTTGTAAATAACTGAGGACATGGATGATATTAACGACAAAGGACAGATGTGGAATTTCTGAGATTTGTCAGGGGCAGAATTGTACTTTTCATAGGTTTCTAGATTTTAACGAAAAACCAGGTGAAAACAATGAAAACCGGAGAAGGGGAAGAAGGGAAGAATGAAGGAGGAAGGAGAAGAAGAAGGGAAGAGGAAGGATGGAGACGCGGGATGAAACCCGATTTGGGTTTTCTCTCTTCGGGTTGTGCGGCGATGCAGAGACGCCTTTTTTTTGTGTCTGAATCAGAACCCGACAAAGAAGAAATAGCCGGAGGAAGAGGAAGAAGAAAATGGGGAGAAGAGAAGAAAGGAGGGGAATGCGTTTGGAGTGGAAACCCAGTTTGCATTTCCAGTCCTAAACCGTCCTGTGAAGAGAAGTGAGAAGGTAGGAGAAGGAGGGACGCAGCGGTGCTGGATTGTAGCAATGTGGACAAAGAAGGGGCTAGAAGAGATGAAGAAGAACGTGGAGAGAGAGAGAGAGAGAGAGAGAGAGAGAGAGAGAGAGAGAGAGAGAGAGAGAGAGAGAGAGAGAGAGAGAGAGAGAGAGAGAGAGAGGAGAATAGAAAGTTGTGAGAGCGGAGAGGAGAATGTGCCGGCCAACCCAGCCTCCCAAAAGGGAAAACCATCCTTTGGGGAGTGGAAAAGGGGAATATAAGAAGAGGGAGAGAGAGGCACATAAAAGAGAGGGAGATAAGAGAAGGAGAAAAAGAGAGAGAAGAGAGAGAGAAAAGAAAGGAGAGGGATAAGAGAGAAAAGAGAGGGAAGAGGAGATATAGCTATAGAGATAGAGATAGGTGGGGTCCACTAGCTTTCCTGGTTTTGCTAGAACTCTGAAAGAAAAAAGTCTTTAAATTTGTTCTATCTTAGGACTCTTCAAAATCCTCTTTTTCCATGAAACTTCATCATCCTCATATGATATCCTTGATTCGATCTGGAGCGTCCACGCCTGAGTCGATTAATCTGCAATGCACAGGACTCAATTAGAATCATCTGAACCGTTCAGTATTCCTCTGATTAGCTTTAATGATCATCTGACCACTAAATCTTTCAATTCAATGGTTGATGAGCAATTAAAGCTAAAATGAGATATTTTATGTAAAATCTTGAAATTAATTGCCTAGATGCTCTAATTGAATACTAAATTAGGGGTATTTTGACCAAAATTGAACACTTAACACACCCCTCAACCAACATTTTGCTAGTCCCTAGCAAAAGATGCGAAGAAATCAGCTCAAAATTTTGTATTTTTCAAGCCATCTCCACTTTTTTTCTCAGAGAATTATCTTCAATAAATCCATCAACTTTAGCAAACTAATAGAGATGATTGAAGAATTCAAAACCCTACCAATATGCTAAAAACATTCCATTTGAGCTCAGATCTCAGAGTGAGTGTGTGCATATACAATCTACACATAGAATAATCTAAATTTCTAAGCAAACTTCTAACTTTTGAACTCCATCTGAAATATGTTTTGACCTCAATCCTTATTAATGACATACTCTCAGAAATAAAATCTCTCAGATAGAAGGTTCAAATCATATCTCTCTTTTGATTATGTGAGAAGAGTCAATGAAAACAAATTTAGCTCATATATACTCATGAAGAACGGGAGTTACTAAGGAATTATTTTGATCCCTTTTGAATAAATGTTATTACCTTTGAATATTTAGAAATACCACTCTTTTAATCTTATCCATTCATTTTCTCATCAAGATTATATTCATCCTAGAATCAATAGGTCTTTTACTGGGACGAAACGTAGGCTTATGACAGGGTACCAAAGAAAGGGTATAAGGGTATTCAAAGTTTCTTCAAAAAATAAGGAGAGATCTTCTACTAAAGTTGACAATTCTTCTTTTCTTTGCTGAAGTGGATATTTCTTTTTCTATTTCTTTGTATTCTTCAAACTTCTTTTTTTTTTTAGACTCTTTTGACTCACTTTGAAGAATATTTCTTTTCTTGATATTCACTTTCTGCTTCCATTGCAACTAAAAGATATTCTTTCATTCTTCTCTAACTTATTTTTCAAAGAAAAATGGGTAATAGATAATTTATATTGGGTTAATATGAGTAAAAGGTAATTTTAGTGACAAAAGAAAAGGCTCTATATAAACAGCCCAAATTGGTTAACTAGTGGTGAAAAAACTTCTAGGTAGGCTTTATGTCTTTAGGTTAACAACAAAGATGGCCTAAATAATTTTCTAGGTTTCCTATAATCTATCAAATTCAATGAACTTCCAGAATTTAAGGTAGCATTCTAATTATTCAGGTAATTAGACAAATTTAAAAATTTGGGATCAATTTTCTTTAAGCACGGTGAAGAAAATTAAGAACATTTATAACCTTTCAAAAAGGATGAATGACTCTAAAACTCACTTAGGTTATAGGTCTCCACTGAATTTCTTCAGAATTTCTAAGTTATAGCCACTTATCAATTTAGATTATCTATATGCAACTGCGTGTACAGATGTGATCTGAGATTTTGCTTTCATATAATACTTTAGAAAATGAGTAAAATAATGAATTAATCATATTCAATTCCATTAATAAGCTAAAGTTATATAGATTATACTTTAGAAAATCCAATTCTCATCATGGTATAGGAAATGACCTAAAAATTTTCATTTTTTCAATTTTTTTTTGAAAAAACCAAGGAAATCACCTAAAAACTAAAAAAAATGAATTTGCTAGAATTCTACACCCCCCAACCTGACAGAAACATTGTCCTCAATGTTTAAAAAGTATGATGATGATAATGCATTGAGAAACGCAAAAAAAATTGAGAGATGCAAAAAAAAATCTGAAAAAGAAAAAGTAAAAAGTAAAAACTACGTTACATACTTTATTTTCAAATGAAAATTTTTAGAGGAAAAACATTACTGAGTTTGAAACTTCCCTCGGTCCTATACGAAATAAGCTGGATAGGCCTCTGAAAAGGAATGATGAATAAATTTATCTTGCAATTTAAAATTTTTCATTTTATCACAAGGCAAGATAAATTTATCTTCGGGCTGCTTCTCAGAATTAGAGACAATTGTGAAAGTTTGATGCATCCTTTTTGGAAATAGAACAAGGATGTCATATTGCTCAGTGGGTGTGACATTTTCCTGATCAATAAATTCATCTCTTTTTCTGACCAGTTTAGATACTATTTCAGCCTTTTTAGGTCCAGATTGCTCAATTATGTTACCATTATGAATAATGGTAGCTGCCTTTGTTTGTTCCATGTATGTAAATGAAGAATTAATCTCATCTCCTACATCCATATCATCAAGATATCCATTTGGTAGAATAGGGCATTCCTCTTTATCAATGGTCTGTAGCATTTGAGACATCATGTCCTTCAATTCAGTCATGAAATTTGTATTCTCTTTTAATTGGGCTTTAATTTGAGCAATTTTCTTCTCCTGGTATTGCATGACTAGATGAAAATTATCCTCCTCTTTCCTCTTATGTGGAGGAAGGTAAGGTCCAGGAACAAGTAGTCCTTGTTTTTTGGTAATGAGGTTGGTGTTGGGCCTTCTGCAAAGCACTGCATTTATTTGTGACAGTAGAATGATTACTCTAGTTGGAACTATATGTCTCGAAAGGGGAAAAATGTTGCTCATAAGAATGTGTCGATTCATCATCAATGGGACATTCCTGAGTGAGGTGTGTATTACTTTCACAAATATCACACACCTGTTCAACTTTCTTAGAGAGACATCTTTCCATTTCCATGGCCTCAACTGTTCTATCTACATATGCTATTTTCATATCATCTTTTGTAGTTGTAGCATATATTTCTCCCCTAGAGGATGTGGTGGTTGTCTTAGGCTCGCTTGAAAAACCTACTTTTTCTTAATCAGCCCAAGTTTGTGCACTCTCTGCCAACCATTCTAAATACTCTTGCTCCTCTTTAGGTTGTTTGTTTAAGAAATTACCATTACACATCATTTCAACAAATTGGCGTGTATCAGATTTAAGTCATTCATAAAAGAAGCTAATGATATGCCAAAGTTTGTATCCATGATGTGGACAAGTCAACAATTATTCCTTAAATCTTTCCCAACATTGATAGAAAGTTTCATTATTCGTCTGGGTAAAATTCGCTATATTTCAACGAAGAGCAATTGTCTTATGTCTAGGAAAGAACTTATTCAAGAACTTCCTAGTCATATCTTCCCATGTTTGTATGGAACCTGGTAGCATTGAATGAAACCACATCTTAGCCTTTTCCTTTAAAGAAAAAGAAAATAGTTTGAGTCTTACCATATCTAAGTCGATGTTTTGTGTATGTTGAGTCATGTACACTTCATCGAATTCTTTTAAATGCATGTAAGGACTCTCACTATCCAACCCATAAAATTTAGGGAGTAAATGAATTACTCCCACCTTTAAGTCAATCATACCAGCATTTGGAGGTAAAAGTATACATGAAAGTGAGTTGGTATAATTAGGTTGCAAATAGTCTCTTAATGTCTTCTCATAAGAATTTTGGTTATGCCAATTATTCTCATGTGTTTTATGTTGGTCCTTTCTCCTATTTTCATGTGGTTGACAATGATTCCTCCATTGACATATATCATCATTAAATAGAGGTGGAGGATCATCAGCATTAAAGAGAGGATTGCTCGTCCATGAGGAAACATCATAATTATCAAAGATGAAAGGTGGTTCATCATCATTAAAGAGTGGATTGTTTCTCCATGGGGAAATATCTTCTCTATTAATGTTGGGGTCTAAATTACTCTTTTGATCAGTGTTTAAATTATTCATTAGGTGCAACTGATCATGTCTTGTCTTGTCTTTTCTTTTTTTCCTTTTTGTTTTTGTTTTTTTTTAAAGACTATCCTAAATGATGCAACCTAAATGCCTAGAATGATGCACAATTAAGGACACAATCAAGCAATCCCCTTAGGCTAGTAAGCATAGATATTTTGATTTTCTATGGGGACAATGCTTTTAATTAGCTTGATCTAACGCTCCTCTCTTTAGGAGTTAACTACTGTTCACCAGTTAGGTTCTAACCAAAGCGGTTAATACAACCCTCGTGTAAGGAGGCGTTTAGACTTCACAAATGTCAACAGGAGGTGGGGGAAGAGTGAGGCTCTATTAGACAACCCCCAATAACCACAATGATCAAAAGCTACTGGAGTGACAGCAAATCGTGTCCTATTAAGAGGGTCCTACGAGCATGTGATGACCTTATAGGTCTCTTCTAATTCATTTTAATTTGATGCGAATGGTGGGGTTACACGTAGGGGTAGCAAAATATGACACGACACGATAATACGACACGAACCCAACATGAATTTAGCGGGTTCGGGTTGAGTCTTATCGTGTTCGTGTCGTTTTCGGGTCAACCCAAAAATGACACGCAAAAAATCGTGTCGTGTTCGGGTCAATCAACGTGACCCATCGTGTTGACCTGTTTGACATGCGACCTATTTATTTATCGTGAACTAATAGTAATATAGGACGGTTCATTTGGAACCGTCTTATATTACAACATGATATGTAATATAGGACGGTTCCAGAGGAACCGTCCTATATTGTAACTCTTATATATGGTAGCATGTAATATAGGACGGTTCCTTTGGAACCGTCCTATATTGTAACTCATATTATATGGTAACTGTTACATATTGTAACTCATATTATACGGTAACTCTTATGTAAGTGGTAACATCTAATATAGGACGGTTCCTCCTATATTGTAACTCATATTATATGGTAACTGTTACATATTGTAACTCATATTATATGGTAACTTTTATGTAAGTGGTAACATCTAATATAGGACGGTTCCCTATATTTTAACTCTTATATGGTTATATAGTAACATCTAATATAGGACAGTTCTAAAGAAATCGTCCTATATTGTAACTCTTATATGGTTATATGGTAACAGGTAATATAGGACGGTTCCTTTGAAACCGTCCTATATTGAATAAATAAGCAGCCAAATTCGCCATGTAGCTGTTTGGATATGGAAAGGTTCATAATGCACCTGGAGCAGTAGTACATCTTGGGACTTGGGGCTTGATGACGGCAATTGGATGGACTTGGGGCCTTTAAGTAGCCAACCAGATTTTCTAGTTCCTGCGATGCTCAGTTGCATTATGAACTTTTCTAGCTGATAGTAGTAGTACAGCTATTAGGAGTATAGGCGGTGCGCCAAAAAGAACAAATAGGCAGCCAAAATCGCCAATATGATAGCAGTAGTACAGACGGTGCTCCAGCTACATTATGAACCTTTCCATATCCAAACAGCTACCGAATAGCAAAGATTTTGGGTTGTTTAAGTGAGGTGAAGGCGATTGGACGGACTTGAGGCCTTTACGCAGCCAACCAGATCTTCCGGTTCTTTCTCAATATCTTTTGTATGAAGTCAGTATACCTCCGCCTAATCAAGTGTCCATGCAATAATAGACCTATGTTGTCTGAATTTATCTTTTGTAGCACCATAATTTTTATATTAGAGCAGTAATATAGGACGGTTCTTCTAAAACCGTCCTATATTATTATATTATTTATTTAATCGTGTTATACGAGTCGTGTCGTGTCGACTCGTTTAATAATCGTGTCGTGTTCGGGTTACGAATTTTTGACACGATTATTATGCGCGTCGTGTTCGTGTCGACCTAAACTTGAAGCGTGTCGTGTTCGTGTCAACACAAACACGACCTGTCAACCCGAATTGCCAGGCCTGGTTACACGCTTGAGGTGATTATCCTATGTGGGCCAAGGAGTGGTAATGAAATCTACCCTTGATCTTGTGGGGGTAGGGTGCCCTTACTAATTAAATTTTACACACCATGACAATTCGATCAACATATAATCCACCTTAAAGCGTTAGATGTGTCCTAAAATGTAATTGAAAGCAATAAACTAATGTAAAATCCTAAGATGCAACAATTATAACAAATGCTTTCTATATGCAATTAACTACCAAACAATATAAATTATTCTAAATGCAAACCCTAATCTAGAAAGTAAATGAGTGAGGAGACTTACAGTGAGGTTTCTGATGAAGATCAAGTGTGGGCCACCTTATTCCACACTTGCCCTGTATTATTACAACCCTTTAAAAATTAAAATTAAAAATGCAAATTACAAAGGGGCCTCACTACAAAATTCACTCAAAAATAAAATTCATAATCTAGGAAAGCAAGAAAAATCTATCTAATTGATGAAGCTCCACTCTAATTTCCTGAAAAAGAAAAATAATAATTAGTACCTAATTCAGAAAATAAAGTGGTTATATACTAAAAATGCCTAAAGATGCACCTAAGAATGCCTAAAATGCAATTTCAATTTTTTTATTTTTCTGGATTTTTTTTGGATTTTTTGGGTTTTTAATTAAATTTTATAAAAACTCCATTGCAAGTCTTTGACAACGACACCAAAAACTTCTTATTTGTTTAACCGCAAGTGCACAAGCTATTATAATGTAGCTTATGTAAGTACGGGTCAATCCCACGAGGACTTGATTTAAAATGGAGTTTTAAATAAAATTCAACTAAAATAATAAAAACAAAGAATATACTATAAATAAACTAAAATCCAGATTTATTCAATTGTTCCAATGTTCACAATTATTTATTCCAAAGAAAACAGAAAATAAAATTAAACAATCTGTCTTGGATTGCATTGTCCCTGGATAGTCAAAATGTAAATAAAACAAAACCAGAATAACATAGGGACACAGATGTAATTAAAGTGAGGACACAGTTGTAAATAATTGAGGACATGGATGGTATTAAAGACAAAGGACACATGTGGAATTTCTGAGATCTGCCAGGGGCAGAATTGTACTTTTTCTGGGTTTCTGGTTTTTAACGAAAAACCAGGTGAAAACGATGAAAATCGGAGAAGGGGAAGAAGGGAGGAGGGAGGAAGGAGAAGAAGAAGGGAAGAGGAAGGATGGATATGCGACATGAAACCCGATTTGGGTTTTCTCTCTCCGGGTCGTGCAGTGATGCAAAGACGCCTTTTTCTGCGTCTGAATCAGAACCCGACGAAGAAGAAATAGCCGGAGGAAGAGGAAGAAGAAAATGGGGAGAAGAGAAGAAAGGAGGGGAATGCGTTGGGAATGGAAACCTAGTTTGGGTTTCCAGTCCTAGACCGTCTTGTGAAGAGAAGTAAGAGGGTAGGAGAAGGAGGGATGCAGCGGTGCTGGATTGTAGCAATGTGAATAGAGAAGGGGCTAGAAGAGATGAAGAAGAAAGTGGAGAGAGAGAGAGAGAGAGAGAGAGAGAGAGAGAGAGAGAGAGAGAGAGAGAGAGAGAGAGAGAGAGAGAGAGAGAGAGAGAGAGAGAGAGAGAGGAACGTTCAAAGAGGGGTTTGTGCATGAGAGAGAGTGTGGAGAATAGAAAGTTGTGAGAGTGGAGAGGAGAATGTGCTAGCCAACCCAGCCTCCCAAAAAGGAAAACCATCCTTTGGGGAGCGGAGAAGGGGAATATAAGAAGAGGGAGAGAGAGACACACACGTGAAAGATAGAGAGATAAGAGAAGGAGAAAAACAGATAGAAGAGAGAGAGAAAAGAAAGCAGAGGGATAAGAGAAAAAGAGAGAAAAGAGAGGAAAAAGAGAAGGAAGAGTAGATAGAGTGATAGAGATAGGTGGGGTCCACTAGCTTTCCTGGTCTTGCTAGAACTCTGAAAGAAGAAAATCTTCAAATTTGTTCTGTCTTAGGACTCTTCAAAATCCTCTTTTTCCATGAAACTTCATCATCCTCATATGATATCCTTGATTTGATCTGGAGCGTCCACGTCTGAGTCGATTAATCTTCAATGCACAGGACCCAATTAGAATCATCTAAACTATTCAGTATTCCTCCGATTAGCTTTAATGATCATCTGACCACTAAATCTTTTAATTCAATGGTTGATGGGCAATTAAAACTAAAATGAAATAATTTATGTAAAATCTTGAAATTAATTGCCTAGATACTCTAATTGAACACTAAATTAGGGGTATTTTGACCAAAATTGAATACTTAACACAACTCAATGAGTTAGTCCTGACTTGGGGATTTTATATAGAAAACCCCGCAAGTTACTATGCTAGGAAGTCCAATTGACCACTGGCTTCTGAATAGGTACTAGCCTATGGTAGGCATGTTTGACGGGAGTAAGTCGCATGAGAAGGCTATACTTGTTTTTGGTTTGATCCGCCTATCCCATGCAGACGGTGTAGTACCCATTGACGAGCACAGATTGAAACTTGTGTTTCCCTGCGTGCATAGTTAACCTTATGATCTGTTTTGATATGAGCTGACACGTCGATCGTTCTTAAGAATATTAACCTATGCCACTTAATGATTGATCATTTCATTGATTAGCTGATGAATTGATGGATTAATCGATTTGATTATGTTATTTGAAATAGTTCAATTATGATGGAAATACTTATTCATGGATTTGAAGTGCCGCTATTTGACGCTAGCATAAATTTTAATACATTAATCATGTGTATTTAAATAAAATAAAATAAAAGTCGCATAGCATAGATTTCTACTGTTTTGACTAGTCTTGTATTATCTACTAGGTAATTTATATTACCCACCAAACCACCCCACAGGTGAAGAGCATAAGGAAATGCTTAAAATTGATGCGAAGAAGATTGAGTAAACTCGGAGTTTCAAAGTATGAAGAACTAGAAATAGTTTTACTTTATTTGAAGACTTTAGTCAATTTGTAATAAATTATAATAATAGAACTTTAAATTGTGATTTAACGTAGTAGCATTTGGGCTGTGACTAGTAAGTCTTGGCTGGTTGAAAAAGATAAACTGTTACTTTGAATATATTGTGGAGATTTATTTGACGTACTTGGGCTAGAAGTAGTTAAAATCTATTATTGTATGTAGAGTAAAAATGAAAATAAAAATTCAAGGATCGATCCTGATAGATTTTTCAAAGATATTTCAAAATAAAAAATCTATTTATAAAAACCCAGGACGTCACATAACTAATTTTAAATCCTTTAGATTCTACAACATCTCTTCGCAACTCTAGCTTTGTGTTTACACTTTCCCTTGTCTCATCAATCAAAACTATATCTTTTGCAAATAATATGCAGTATGGAATCTCATCATGCATATGTTTTGTTAATTCATCGAAAGCTAATGTTGAAAGGCACATGCTCAATGCAAATCCTTGGTGCAATCATGCGCTAATATGAAAATAATCAATCTCTTTATCAGTGATCTTAACATTTGTTACTGTTCCCTCATACATATCTGCACTTATGTCTATATATCCCTGTGAAATCGCTTTCTTGTCCAACACCTATGATATTAACTCTATAAAATACCCTATTATAAGCTTTTTTTAAGTCAATAAAGATTATGTGAAGGGCTTTCCTCCTCTCCCTATATGTCTCTATCAATTGTTTAAGGAAAAATAACTTCCATGATATACTTTCCAGGAATAAAACCAAATTTGTTTTCTAATATACTCCTCTCATGTCGTAGCCTCTTCTCAATTACTTTTTTCAAAAGTTTCATGGTATGGCTCATAAGTTTGATCCTATGATAATTAGTGCAACTCTAAGTGTCTCATTTATTCTTATAGATTGGTACGATAGAGCTTATCCTCCTTTCATTGGGCATTTTTCTTAATTTTAAAATCTTGTTAAACAATTATGTCAATCAAATTACTCTAGTATCTCCCATCAAATTTCGAACCTCTATTGGTATACCATTGTGCCTGAGGGCCTTTTTTTATTTCATCTTTTTTAATGCCACTTTCACTTTAGGAATCATAAACTTGTAATTATATCCATATAGTTCAATGTTATTTAGGTTTACTATTCTTTCAATCTCTATATTATTAGGGCCATTGTCATTTATCGATTTTTTAAAGTAAGTTTTTCACCTTTGATGGATCTGGTCCTCTTTGACTAGTACCCTTTTGGTCATCATTTTTAATGCATTTGAAGTGGTTTAAGTTCTTACTCTTATGTTCTCTTGTTTTTACAAGTTTGAACATATCTTCTTACTTCTCTTAATTCTAATCTATTGTAGAGATCATACTATATATTCAATTTAGCCTTGCTGAATGCTCTTTTAACAACCTTTTTAGCATTCTTATATTGTTTAAAGTTTTTATTATTTCTAGTCATTTGCCATACTTTGAAGCACACTCGTTTTTCTTTAATAAAATTTTGAACTTCTTCACTCCACTACCAAGTTTTCTTTACTAATTGCCTTTTACAATAGATACTCCGATAACATCTTTTGCAACTTTCTCAATGAACTTAGCCATATTAGTCTACATAGTATTTACTTCTAAGTCATTATTCTACTTTCCTTGTATCTTTAACTTGTTTATGAATGATGTTATCTTTTCTCCTTTTAAGTTCTACCACTTAGATTTTAAACACCCATTAAGTTCATTTTTTTCTTTCATCTCCTAATATAAATATCCATAACCATTAACCTAGTTAGAGTTTCACAAGGTATCACTTTCTATCCTTACACATTGATCTTTTGGTATTCCTAATTAGAAAAAAAACTATTTGACTTTTACATAGTCCACCTTTAAAGGTTAGTAAGTGTTAATCCCTCTTATTAAAGTATGTGCTTGCTAAAGCTAGGTTATAGTCTAAAGGAAAATCTATGATAGCTTCCCCCATCTCATTTATTTCTTCAACATCATATCTTTCAAGTGTCCTCTATGTTTAATTTCTTTTTCCTATATGACCATTTAAGTGTGCTCCTATAAATATCCCCTCTCTGTTGGGTATTTTTTACATTACTCTCTTCATGTCTTCATAGAAATGTTTATTAATTCTATCTTCTATCCCCACTTGTAAGGCTTATGCACTTATAACATTTATGATATTCTCCTTTAACAAGCTTAATTAATAGAATTATATTTCTGGGTCTTCTTATGTCAACAACTTTATTTTTTAATTATTTATCCACCATTATTCCTACATCATTTCTATTATTATTTTTTCATACGTATCATAGCTTATACCCATTCATTTCTCTCCTTTTAGCCCCTTTTCACATAGTTTATAGGACATAAAATATGTTCGCTCTTATACATTTTATTATATCTAATAACTCCATACTCGTCAATGTGCCTATGCTCCATGTAGTGACATGAATCTTATTCTCTTAAGCTAATCTCTTCACCCTCACACATCTAGAATGGTGCAGGAACTCCTGCATACTTTCTAATGCACTTGGATTTTGATGCAACATGTTGTTTACGAGGAAATGCTCTAGCAGCCTTTGCCCATTTCTCACTGCACCCATGATTTGATGCAATGCATTGCGTATGAGGAAATGTGCTAATAGCCTTTGCCCATTTCTTACTATATCCGAAATTCGATGTAGCAAATTGCTTATGGACAATGCCCTAACCTGAGATAATGTCAAAATAAGAGTCATGTTATAAGGTTTGCTAAATGATTTTATGCTGGTTAACACCTAAGGCAACCCTCCTTAATGTGGGATTGGGACCAGTTGTGAGATCATAAAATCATTCGATGCAGTTTCGAATATTTTGTATTTTGTTTAAATTATGAGACACAATGCGGCTGTTTTTAGTCCCGTCAGCTGAATCACATTATTATTTTAGCAATGTCACCTCATGACTAGTTAGATGCGGGTTGGATGTGGTTAGTGAGGGTCCTTCCCAGCAAGCAATCCTATTAGGAATGGATCCCCTTTAGTTACATGAATAATGCATGTTTCAGCCAAGGTTAGCTCTAAGTTGATATGCAAGATTGTTGGCCAGGGATTAGATCTAAGAGTGTGAGGGAGGGACTGCGTGCTTGATGATTTTGAGTTGTAATTCTTTACTGTAAAAACACGTCCCTAATGTAAGATAAGATAGATGTAGAGTGTCTGGACACGGCCCGACTAAGGAAATTCACAAGGGCTCAACACAGGAGCCTTGGGCTGGACTCTCTCTCTCTTCCTCAAGCCCTTGACCATCATATAATTTCTCCATCTTCCTCAAAGCCCCAACACCCTTCACGCTTCTACTCTCCCCATTATTTTTCCTTTTCTCATTTCTACAATCTGTTAGCAGATAAATGGTGGGTTCAATGGCTATTTCTACACCTCTTGCTTTCTCAGCTCGCTATCCCTCAGCAGATTCTAATTCATTATCTACGACTCGGTATTATCTCTTTTGCTTCTTACCCATTTTTCTCAACTATATTGCTCAGCTCATCCTCCGCAATCTTGTGTTTTCATCTTTTTCTCGATTGATTTTGTTACATATTTTATCTGCAGACTCTCTACAAAATCACTTCTTTCTGGGCCAGATTCCTTGAGTAAGTTTTCTCATTTCTTTTTTCTACCTGACAGATTTGTTATAGTGAAATTTGAGCCCAAACTGGAATATGGGTCCTTTAAATATTTATACCCAAATTGCAAGTTTACATCGATGGAAATGTGTTTTCCTTTCAGAAGCAGAAAACTATGCATGTTTAATTGTTTTTATTTGCTTTTAAAAATTCATTTGCGAGTCCTGAATTAAATCATAGTGTATATTACTGCAACAAGACATATATACAAGAAATTATGTTAAGAAACTCATCAAGGAAGAATTGGTTTCTGTAGTCAGAATTTCACTTGCATTCAGAAATGGGCAGTCTGTGTATACTTATTGATTACCTGTTTCGTTTCCCTTTTAAGTAAAGAGATTGTCTACTGTTTTAAGTTAATCTTTTCGTGTTTGAGCACTTCATCATGGTGTTCGAGTGCTCAATTGAGTTTTTGTTCCTTGATTCAAAGAACCCAGGATGATCTTCATAGTTCATACACTCCAGTGAGTCGGGTTCAGTTTCACATATGTGATGATTTCAAGTACACGCTGAGACTTTGCATTCCATTTATATGTTGGTCATTTACCAATGTTAGCTTTATTGAAGTTGATGGAAGCACTACATAATACCTGGGGTTGATTTTCTATAATTTATATATTATAAGATACTTGCTTTTTTAACTCTTAAGTTGTGCACAGGATTGTCTCGTAGGGTTGGAACTGATGGCTTATCTTTAAAGCTTGACCCCCAGGTTGATCACTCCAGGTGGGTTCTACCTTCTTTGTCTTGTTTATCTGTTTGCATTAAGATTATTATATATGTCGTGAATTTATACTTGTTTAGATGTTTGCATGTGCATCATTAACCCAAAACTTCACAGTTTTCTCATGGGAGTTTGTCAAATTTATTTGCTTGGACCCCTGGGAGGAGTTCAGATATATGGAGGGGAGCTCACCTGTTAATGATGCCCTTCATATTTCAAAAGGCGGAGATTTTTCTTATAGCTATGTATTGTGGGTAGTAAAATGTTTTAGCGGGTGTTTAGCCAGAGAGGGTAAAAATTGTGAAGAGTACGCTACCACTTTAAAAAATTTTCTTTTTGCTTCCTCACAATTTTTTTTTAGCAATCTTCAAAAGAGTTACATTTGTTCTCATGGGGCTGGTACAGCCCCCCTTCATCACAACACTTGTAGAACATCCAGGTCAGTTGTTTTATTTGTAAGACAAAATTACATTGGTGAAAGTGTTAAATTGCAGGAACCACAGCTTCTTTGATCATTCATATATTTCTAAGCTTGCTCTCTCTATTTAATCCCTCAATGGCAAAGCTTAAGAGTGTTTTTATATTTTCTGAGAGGCTAAACTCTGAACGATTTTTTGTTCCCCCACCTTTACACACCCATAGAAATCTATAGGAATTCGTAAACAACAATTTCTTCCTTTATATATTGCTAAATGGATTAATAACTTTATCTCCTGTTCAATAATCATTTAATATTGCTTGATTTGATGCTAGCACCTTTTCCTGAATAAATTGAGGGGCTGTTGGATATAGGGTAATTTTTTTTATAGAAAATCTTCCTGAGAAAATAAATTCTTCAGTGTTTGCTAGCTTTCTTATAGATTTTTTTTACCCTTTTCTTCAGGGTTGAATATTGTCTCAAAATATTTACCAATAGACTTTTCGTCTCTGCTTGACCTGAGAACTCTTTTCTTTGTTTCTTCATTTATACTTCTTCCCTAACCTACCCTCCCTTTGCTGTTTTAACAATTGTGGTTTATAACATGCCTTTGATGGCCCTTAGATTATGCTTAGTGCTTTTTGTTTTCCTTTTGTTTTGGTTGAGAGTACATGATATGAAGAACAGAAATTTCTTTGTAGTTGTTAAGATAACATATAATAGAAAAATCATGCTGGTGAACGTAGAGCTTTTGTCCACGCAGGCATATGGGTGCTACATAACTAGTTGACCTATTTTTGTTGGATCTACCACTAGCTCTGGATGACTGCTACTATTTCATTTCTTTAGATCTGAAATCTGTTTTGAGACTTGAACAGCGCACCAAATAGAAACTCCCCCTCCCTCCCACCCAAAAGAAAAGATAGGAGCCTCTTGATCTCTTCTCATTTGACTTGAGTAACTGCATAAGTAAGGCCAAAAGCATTGCACTGCAAGATTGACTATGAGCAATACTTTCATCTGAACAAACTCTATTGACCTGAGCTAAAGTTTATATGTTTTGATCAGTTTATATACTCATTATCTTCGCTCCCTCTCTCTGGTAAGCTACACCTATCACTAATAGTCATAGGACCATTTTATCCTCACTCTGGAATATACTAAACTACACAGCATGTATTCACTCCTTTACTCATTGCTCACAACTTTTACCCTTAGGTGAAGGTTGAAAATAAAATGCTTAAGTGAAAGCACTGCCTTATATGCTTGCAATAGATGCTTCCATTTTAATCACATTCATTGCATTCACAGAATTGGTTCAAAGTTTTTTCCTGCTTGCAGTGATCACTTTTCCGTGGTTTGTAGAATCAGTGGAATTCCTTATTGTTCTATACTTTATCGTCTGCCCTTACTTTATGGTCCGCCCCTTCCCCGGACCCCGCATAGGTGGGAGCTTCGTGCAGCGGGGCTGCCCTTACTTTATCGTCTGCGTATTTGTCCTTTGGATGAACGATAGCATTTCATTGTGTTTGCAGCTATAATGGTGTTATAGAAGCTAGAAAGGGTAACCCCCCTGTTATGCCAGCTGTCATGACTCCAGGAGGACCTTTAGATCTCTCCTCCGTGATGTTTTACAACCGTATAATATTTGTTGGACAGCCTGTTAACTCGCAAGTGGCGCAACGAGTTATATCACAGCTTGTGACACTAGCAGCTATTGATGGAGATGCAGATATTCTGGTGCAGTTATATTTCAATCTAATTGTTGATTGCTAATTTACTGGTGCAGAGTTTAGCATAGAACTTTTCATGTCAGATTAGTTTGTTGTACATTTATGTCATATAACTAAGTCTTTCCTTTTATAGATCTACATTAATTGTCCTGGTGGAAGCACTTATTCTGTCTTGGCGATTTATGATACCATGTCTTGGGTAAGGTTTCTATTTTTGTTTCCATCCGTCCTTAAATTTTGAGCTAGCTTATCAGCTTTTCACATTTACAGTGTCTTAGTTAGTGTTGTTTGCTAGCTTACAACTTTTATTTTGGCAAGCACTAATTCATTTCATTTTTGAGCTATTATGTGTAGTAGTACTGCTATTCTAAGTACAGTTGCCGATCCTGGTTGTTGCATTGGTTTTCACTTTGGAGCTTATCACAATGAATACCATGTTACACTAAACATAAGATCTTTATTCATGGAAGAATATGTGGGTGGCACCTCAGATGGACAACTATATTTGAACAGGATGAATTGCATCATGAAGAGCATCCTTGATATTTTGTTCATATGATGTTTAATCAAATAAGAAAATTGTATGGAGTGGAGTTGAAAACACACACACACACACACACTCTCTCTCTCTCTCTCTCTCTCTCTCTCTCTCTCTCTCTCTCTCTCTCACACATGCAACGACTCACTGGAGGAAGTAAGAAATTTGATAGTTTAGTTAACTGAGAAGTTGGGCTTCTCTGTTTCTGAAAGAGGCAATGGAGCCCTGTTGCCAGAACAAGGAAGTACAGTCTTTGTACTTCAAGCTGCTCTGGCTCTCATATCTCATATTCTGGTACTTATGCTATTTGCCTATGAGTTTCGTTCTGGGGTGTTGAGGAGGAGAGGGCGAAGTGGATGGCATCTGAGGTTTTGTTCTAAAACCCAGTTGCAATCAGCTGTCACTTGTTGTCCTATATATTTCTCTTTTCCTGACAATGATCGTTTTGAAAAGGAAGTTCAATGCTTCCAGTCATTTCTCCGTATTGTCTGCTAGGTTGTCTCTTCTGTTACACTTTTCATTAACTTCAATTCACTTGTTCGTTTCAAAGGAAAAAAAAAGAAGGAAAATAGGCATTGTGCCTGTGCAAATACCTTTTTTTTAAATTTTTTGCATTTGTGGCAAGCGAGGTTAGTTTGGATAACTCCAAACCACCCTTTACTAATATAGAAGGAAAAATTTGCATCCTAACATACTATTTTCTTTACAATCATCTTCTGCAATGTTAACCCGATTATTAGGAAGGGATGAGAGTGACACATTTGATTCCATAGAAGGACAATCATTTTTGGATAAATAATCTGCAGCAGCATTAGCTCTCTCCAAGCGTGTAAGACTTTTGGTGAAGAAATTTGTAATTTGTTAATTTGGCTCTTAATATTTCATGGATCTGTGGCAGCAACCTCAGAATATGATGCCACTTATATTTTTCTTAGTCACAACTCAGTAATGCAATTTAAGCCAAATTTAATGGCTTGCATTTGAAGGTGAGATATAATCAGGTACACTGAAATTATACAAAGATATAATTTCACCCTTCCAGTTTCTGATGATGCTACCAACAGAGCCTCTGTTTGAAGAAGAGATGCATCTGTGTCAGCACCACAATCAACTTGCTAAAACTACTGCTGCTATACTAATTGATAGATTAGTTGTTTATGTCATACGTTTACATATAATGTAATCTGTGCTCTGTAAATCAGTTAATGTTGTAAAGTGATGAAAAGAATGCTCTCTGTGGATATTTTGAATTATAGCGATCAAATTGTTATAGTACTATCTAACTATGAGACAAAACTGTGGATATTAGGTCTAGCTTTATAGAATATCTGTCATAATGTAACATACTGGAGTATGCATATATTTGGATCTCAGAAAGTAAGTAGCTCACATTTAGGCATGTAAGGTATAAACTTTTTGCATGCATGGATTGCTAAGTTGATCATGCACATTGTTTCAATCGGTTGCTTTTTTTTGTTCAATATCTCATGTTGTACTTATGAAACATCCCTGGTTCCTGAACTGTTCAGATAAAGCCAAAGGTAGGCACAGTATGCTTTGGATTGGCTGCTAGCCAAGGAGCACTTCTCCTAGCTGGAGGAGAAAAGGGAATGCGCTTTGCCATGCCCAATGCACGCATCATGATCCATCAACCACAAAGTGGATGTGGGGTATGATTTATTTCTAGATTTAAATCCTTATGCTAGGTGAAAAGGGTTTAGTGATAATGGAGTTGGAAGCCAAGCTGATTAGTTTTCCCATGACAAGCTTTGTAAAAGCAGAAGGCTTACTCATTGATATACTCTTATGTGTAGGGCCATGTGGAAGATGTGAGGCGCCAAGTCAATGAAGCTGTTCAATCTCGTCACGTCAGTCTCTCTTCCTTTAAATCATTACTGGCAGTTTCTTTTTGATTAATGACATTATATTTCTTGTTCCTTTCACTGGTCATGATGTTCAGTACCAAGTACTAACAATTCATAAATGATCCATTAAAGTTTTGAAGGTTTTCTATGCACGTCCATGCAAACTCAGTCTGAAAGAAGAAAAAATTGCAAAATAAATGAACATAATATTATCTATACATACCTAGCAGACACCCATACCATTTATGCTTGTCATGTGTACTCATTCAAATTGATGCAGTTCAGTTTCCAGGAGTGAGTTTTCTTTCTAAGAATGACCACATATCAGAAAGTCAAAAGACATTGGTAAAGTATAAAACATTAAAATCAATTTCTTTAACAGCATTCCAGTACTTCATTTTCTTCGAAAGATGCTCCTATCTCAATTTTGACATTATGTTGACTATGCATAACTTTTCCAAATTTGTGTTTAGTAGAAAAACTAAAATCTGACGGAAATTTAGGAGAAATGTTGAATTACAAGGAAGTAACTGAAAATGGAAACCTTAATGACTTTTCTGAGAAGTAACTGCCAAGAAATTTGAGGTTTATAACCAGAAATGAAGGGATTTCCAAAAGAGACACACTCAAACCCGTAACGTGAGAATTATAGTTAAGTATTTGTTGTAGAAGCAACTAACTAATTAGAAGACAAACTTAAAATAAAAGAATCGGAACTAGACCCTACAACTAAAGGTACCAAATTCAACTAGTGTTTTGAAAAATAATTCAAATGAGGGGAATAGGAAGTTGTTGCTAGTAGGGGAAAGGAGTTTCAATTTATTTTATATGGTCTGCATGCCTGATTTCATGGCTAACCCATTGTGGTGTTTTTACATTTATATGAGGCATAGCTCTGTTGTCTAAAATATTGTTTTTTAAATAAGTAAAATTTTATGATTATTTCTGAATTTCAGAACACTCCAATGACTAGAAGTACAAATATGGCTAGATGACCCCAAACTTATAACTTTTTCTGTTCTAATACTACTGTGATAAAATTTCTGAGACGATCTATTTTATACCTTAAAAAAATTCATGCTTTAATTATGCAATAAAGTTTGTTTAATCCTATTTAGATGGAACTTATAAAATAGCTAGAGGTTCAAAAAGAAGTACCAAAATAAGTTTAAGTGTATTCGTTGTTTCTTCAAGAAATGAGATTAGGTATATTTGGCGAGTCTTGGTTTCTTTACTCTAGGTGTATTTCATGACTATTTAGTTCCGTATTAGATAGGTTACACTCCAATGTATGCACCACTAGGCAATCCTGACCTTGTGATTTCTATAGACTTTGCTACTATAGTAAAAAAAAAAAGAAAAAAAGAAGAAGAAAAATCCTGAGATTGTCTATGGGTGTTTTAGAAATTTGTTCGTGTAGGAAGTATGAAAATAGGTCCTGGTAGTTCAAAATGCTTAAACCACATTTACTGGGAAGTGTGTTTTAAGCATGCCAAGTTGTATGTTCACTCAGGTGTGGTAAAGGTTTTTTTTTTTACCATATAGACCATGCAGCACACTTAAACCACGCCTCTCAGTAAATGCTGTTTAGGTGTCTACAAATATCAGAACTCTGAAAATAATAATAAGAGTGAGAGAATATTTCTTTTCATTTCTTTGAAGGTGAATAATAAGCACTGATGTGTGCTAACAATTCTAAAACAGGATTTGAGAGCATTTTTGTCATTTGCATTTAAGTAATACTGAAGAAACACAGTAAACTGAAAAGCTCATGTGGACACATCTTTCAATGAAGCAAGTTACTCATCCTTCTTGAACTTCTTAAGGGTTTTTGCTATTTCCACGAATGGGTGGTAAGAATCCATATCAAGTTTAGCTCTTTTCATTTCTTCTTTTCAACTTTTCATACTTGTAACTTACAGAGTTCTGCTAAGAATACATGCTCTAGAGAGAGGAAGGTGCACATGCCACATTTTCATGCATCGTAAAACCTTTTGTGTAGATCTAAGCTGTCAATCATGTTTAGAATACTAAAAGTAGGTACCATGAGAAATCAATGTGTTTTAATGATTTTAACTACTTTTTTTGGGGTCCTTCATTATCATCATCAAGACCTTATCCCGATTAGGGGTCTTTGCACAAATTAATAAAAATGGATGGATGTAATTTTTTTAATTTAAAGAAAAAAAGGCTAAAACCATGCAATGGGTATGGAATTTGATGTCTAGCCTATTTTTGCCATTCCTAACATGATTGAATAGGTTAGATCTATAAAAATAGTTTACCATGCACCAAAAAAAGGTGTGAACACCTTCCTCTCTTCTATAGCATGTACTTTAGCAGGATTCTATAAGTTACAAGTATGGAAAGTTAAAATGGAAAAAAAGAAAATGCTACCGGTTTGTGAAAATAGCGAAGCCCTTCTGCCCAAGTATGTTTCCCCAAACAAAATGAAAAATAGAAATAGAAAAAGAAATCATAAAGTTGGAGGAATGCTCTGCTAAGGCTTATGGTAAGATAGCATGAAGCAGCCCATTGTCACATCATGGGATGATCTGTGCCATTCATATAATCCCTCCAACTTTGGATCTTTAGTAACCAAAAATCAACCTCAATTAGGCAACTATGAAGTTAAAAAAAAAAGTGTTTCTAGTTGTTCCATGTGAATTGTTGGTTATAAAAAGTTTCTAAATGTCATGGATGATAAGAACGAGTGCTACAATGCACTAATCTGGCATTTTTTTGGGCTACATCAGATGCAATGTTAAATAAGTTTGTATTTCAGAATCTATTTTTAAATTCAATTATTAGTGAGTGATTTTTCAAAAAGAAAGAGCTCTCTAATTGCGAAGCATGAATAAGGCAGTGATTATAGTGATCCAAATCTTTCACCTACTGCACTTTACAAGGGTCAAATGATCCCAATTGATGACAATTTTGGGTCGTGGGCCATTCAACAAAATTAATGTGTTAGATCATTGAAGGATGAGGTCCACATGTGTCATGCTTACTACTGAGGATAGGTCCCATATAATTAAAATGATCAAAGCAGTAAGATAACTTTGTGATTATATTCTATCAGAAGTTATTGTTTTTCTTTTCAAATAGTTAATGCTGTTTCCCGTTTTATACCGGTTAGTGTAGATGCTCATGCACTTCTGATAGCATAGACTCACATACATAATAATGTAATTTTTTATTGATCTAAGCCATCCATCATGTTGGAAATGAATAGCTTAGATAGACTGCATAGCAAATTTCATATCCTTTGTGTATTATTAGCTTATGCTTATTTGAATTGAAAAATAGAACCATCAGTTCTTTCAAAGAATCAAACTATGACGAACGGTTTGGATCTTCCAAAACTAGACTCTAGACGTAGTATGACTAGTGTCTATGCAAGCAGACGCTCATGAGCATCCACTCTTACCAGGATACATTTTTTAATAGATTCTAGTCTTTCCAGTTTTCATTTTGTTTTCACGGGTCATGTGTGATTTTCTGTGTCTGTCAGTTTCAGTCGGTTGAACAGAAAGAGACCCACGTGATTACACTAAGTTAAAATAAGAGTAGACATAGGGTAACAGTCTTTTGAAAGTCTAGGGATGGAATAGACTTTTAATATGTTATGCTATCCTTAGGTAAGTGGTGAAAATCTGTCTTTATTAAGCAGCAGTAACCATGGGTAAAAGGGCAGCCCCGGTGCACGAAGCTCCCACCTATGCGGGGTCCGGGGAAGGGGCAGACTACAAGGGCCTATAGTAGGCAGAGCCTTACCTTGCATTTTGCAAGAGGCTGATTTCACGCCTTGAACCCGTGACCTCAAGGTCACATGACAACAACTTTTACCATTGCGCCAAGGCTCCCCTTCAGCGGTAACCATGGGTAATAGATGAAAATATATTAAAGGTGAAGGGTAAAGTGGTCAAAGTTTTGTTTGTAAGCACCAAAACTTCCACCTGCCTGCCTCTACCCTTTTACAGTAGTTATAGATCTGGCTTATCTTTTGTGGAAGCTATTCTTCACAAATTTTCCTGTGGCCAAGAAAAATTGTCAGACCTTGGAAAGTTGTGGTTTTTTAGATGATACTGGTCAATCTGAAGCTTCATCAAGTAATCTTATTTCTGTGGTTTGATTGCTTGATGAGGAATCATTCGTTGGTTTTCCACTTTTGAATATTTCTTTTTGGCTTAACTTCACATTGACCTAATTCTTTAAGAAACCTTTTAGTTGACCATGCAATGGTATGACTTTTTTGTAGATATGGCCATTGATGGGGTCAACGAACCTGCTTTCTGACTTGGAGCTTAGCTTAGTTAATTCAGCTACCTGCCGGTTGGAAGTATTGACAAATGTAGTGTTATATGAAACCTACCTGCATTTATTTCACAATGACAGGTTTCCAATTGATGGTGCTGAGTCAACTTTTGAAATCGAAAGACCTATTTGTGGCCCAAGTGTGAGACTTTTAATGTGCTGAAAAAGGTTCTGCATACCTCTTTGTGCTTACTTGAAAGACTTGTAGAAGATTTAATCACTTGTCAATACCATCAAGCCTTGAGTAGTTACTGGAGCCCAGTATTTGTCAACAGAAATAAAAGTACCAATTTTCCTACCATTTGAAAATAGTATTTCTCATGAGGATCATGTTTTACTTGGCATTTCATCATGCAGAGAGAAAAACACAGAATTACTTGCTTCACCAATTAAGAAACTTGAGTTGATTGAGGGCCTGTTTTTACACATTCCAGCCATAAAACTTTGATAAAAACTTCCTCATTGTTTTGGAGGTTGGCTGAGTCAATTTGGTTGTGCCAGGCTTTTATACCAATATGAAAACTCCAACTTCTGTAGCTTGGTGTAGTCCTTTTGAGTTGGTCTAGTTGAAGTATTTAGGAAATTGCTATTAACAGAGCAACCACAAAAAGTTGCAGGGTTGGATGATTGAATAGTATTGAGCTTCTGACAACCTTTTCGTTTGGCAATAATTTCTGCAGAAAATTGACAGAATGTATGCTGCCTTTACTGGTCAACCTCTGGAGGAAGTGCAACAGTACACAGAAAGGGATCGGTTCTTCTCCACTTCCGAGGTATAACCTTTCCTTGCCTGACCAAAAAGAACTCCCTCATTAGTCAAATGTCAGTTATTATCACACCAAATGCAGCAAATACCCAATTCTGACACACATTTTGGCTTTTAAGGCTCTGGAGTTTGGGCTTATTGATGGGGTGTTGGAGACCTTGTATTAGAATTGGAAGCTTCCTTTGAGATTGCTGCAGACATGAGCTATGGAGGATCAATGCTACCTTAGCAAAAACCTAGTAGCAAAAATTTACATATTAACCCAAATGGTGAATAGAATGGCTTCGTATATTTTTGCTATCTGTGAAATTCACCTGAAAGTTCAGAATATTGGAAGCAGCAATTAATGAGCCAAGAAATATGGAGAATTTCAACATTTCAACTATCTGTAAATCGAACAGGTGGATTGTTACAAAATTCAGTTATACAGACGTGGGTAATTTCATATTCAGGTGCTTCTAGCTTAGATGCTGAAATACCTGTCGTTTACACTTTCTCAACTGTACTTTGTGCCTGGAATTAAATGGAAGAAACCTCCTTGCATCTTTCAGTCAGATTATCCTAATACCATTGATGTTCTCAAGCAGCTATGAAGTCCCAGTGACTTGTGCCGATTATATGGCAACTTAACTGTCATTGTTAAGATGTTCATTGTAGATCGAACTAATTTGTTCCTTTGCAGATACCATAAGCCATATGCAATGAAGTGAATAAATCTTCCAGCATGCAGTTAACGGTAGTCTTAGCTGTTGAATGGAAGCAATGGCTTTGTGTTTTCAGTGGTTTTCCTTATCTCCTAAATGGGGAAAAAGGTTTGCAAAAAATTTATAGTTGTGGGCATAATCTACCATGGTATGAGCTTTTCAATACATTGAGATGCTGATTATTGCAGAGAACTACTGGCTGTAGGTAGCATTTGCTTTACAAGAATATTCAAACTAGCATATAGGTTGTTTATGTTACACAACCAAAGATCTTTCTTTTCTATGATGTGCATAACGGAACCCTTCTTACTGACTAGGCATCAGAATTTTTAGCTGAAGGATTGTTGGAGCCTTGAAGGGCAAGGTACTTCACTATTCTATCTGTATTCGATTTAATGGAAGGTTCCGCCTCAATGTAACCCAATAACCAGTATCCAGCACAAAAGGCAGGAACCCTGTTTGAAGAGACGAAAACAGTTCCCGTCAATCGCAATCATCTCCCTTTTACAAATATCATAAATAAGCTTAGTGGCAGAGTCGCAATCTTGGCATATTGGGAGATTCTTAAAGATGGGGAGCTGCAGCCCAGGACTGGTACTTATGAAGACCAAATGCAATTGCCAGCCTCTCACCATGGCACCACCACAATAGTTCCTTCTCCTCTTGCCCATTTGAGATGCTGTGTTGAGCAATACCCTGCAGACTTCAGGCAGCGTTTCATCTCATCCAGCATTTCATAAATCTCTTTAGTTCGACTATGGGACTTATCTCTGCTTCAATTGATGAACCTGGCTGTCAAAATGGATGAAACGAATGCTGGGTGCCCTCTGGACTCTCCTCTTCTTGAGACCTCTAATAGCATCTGACTCATTATGTGTCCCAGCTGATGCGTACACATTTTGGCAGCAGGACTAGATATTCGGTATTAAGGGTTTCTATCTCTACCCGCCCTCTTATCAGTCATTCTGCAAGCTGGAGCTTGCCATGAAGACCGCAAGAAGCAAGCAGGGACCCCTATGCCACCTCATTTGGAGGGATAGTCATCTCTCTCGCCACAGCGTCAGCTTCTTCCACTTTCCCAGCTCGGCCCAAAAGATCTACTACACAGGCATGGTACTCAATTTTGGGTACTTTCCCAGCTCGGCCCAAAAGATCTACTACATAGGCATAGTACTCAGTCTTGGGTTTTATCCCATAAACCCCCTTGAGAGCGAAGATGTATTCACACCCTCGATCAACCAAGCCTGAGTGACTGCACGTATTCAGGACACCGACGAAGCTGATATCATCCGGCTGGATGCCCTCCACCGTCATGTCGGAAAATCGATGCAAGGAGTACTGGCCTCGTCCCTGCATGGCTAGCCCACTTCACATGAAATGATCTATAGATAATTTTTTATGAGATTAAACTCTCGATCAGTTGGTATGCCTGCAAATGCTTATTATTATTCTTTCATCTGATTTGTTGTTGAGGTGTGCACTATCAGTGGAGAAAAATTCTAAGGATAGTTGGAGTTTGTTCTAGGAAAATTCTAAGAATAGTGGGAGGAGTTCATACCATGTTACTTGTACTAGTGCAAGATTAATTGGCATAATCCAGAAGTCTTTGCTTTGGTAGTTATGGTTATTTAATCGGTGTCTGAAAAAAGGTTAATTGGAAAACAACAGCCAGTGGTCTGGGTAGAAAAACCAGTTCTCTTCCCAAGCTGCTGCATCCAAAGGAAAAGGGAAGATGGATTCACAGCCATCTTCGCCCGTTTCATTTATCACCACCCCTTTAGAACAACACGATTTTCAGGAAAAGGGAAGTTACATTGGCACAAAAGGAAGTATGATGTGAGCGCTTCATCTCTTTACCTCACTCTTTCTGCTACCACATTGGACTTCCTCTCAAGCAATATAACTTCAGATCTATCCTGGGCTCTCTGCCCCCACCCACGTCATTTCCCCCTAACTCCCAAAATTTCAGGAACATCACACCCTACTAAATATCCTGCTGTTTCTACCTCTGCTTCTGATACCACATCAGACTTCTTCTAAAGCCAATTCAACTTCAGATCCATCATGCGTTCTCTGTCCCCACCCACCTCATTTACCCTAAACCACAAGATTTTCAGGTCGGATCTTGAAGTTATATTGGCTTCTTCAACAAGTACAGTGAAAGTCCAATAAATTAGTTGTCTTAAGCCAAAGGCTTTTAATGAATTTGTAGAATGTTATTTTATTAAAATCCAATAATTAATATACATAGAACTCTTGTTGTTTATATTATTTTATCAGAAAATTGAATCATTTGTGTAAATATTTTTATTTGAGTCCCTTTAACTGTATTCTCTCAACAGAAGAGGAAAAGGTACACACTTTTTTTCATGCATGGTACAATATTTTTGGAAAATCTAAGTCATTCATAATGTTTAGGATGCCAAAATAAGCGACCCATTAGAACTCAATGCATTTGAAAAATCCTATCCACTTGTTTTAGATCTTTAAAAAACTTAAATTGTTGGTCTTGATTTTTATCTAAAAAAACATAGGCTAAAGTCATCATATGAGCATGATAAGTGGGTTTGATCTAACAAAAAACAGTTTCACCATATATGAATAATAGGGCATCTACTTCCTCTCCTATTGAGTGTGTACAATTACTAGGATTTCTTTTATATTTTTCATTTGAACTACCAAATTTATGTCTCTTTTTTTCTTTTTCAGTTAATTTGTATTTGCCTTAGTCTCTTGTAACAACTCTTTCTCTAAAATTCGTATCATAGAAAGCACTGCATAGCTTTTCAATCAGATGAACGTTTAGGTCATTGAAAAAATATAAATGATAGGCCCAGCATGCATATTTTTCAATGCAAAGACGTGGAAAGCTTTTCATGTTATAAATTCTCCTTCTCCTCTCTCTCTCTCTCTCTCTCTCTCTCTCTCTCTCTCTCTCTCTCTCTCTCTCTCTCTCTATATATATATATATATATATATATAATTCAAATTTGAGAAAAATATTAATTCATCTGCTTAGGGGGCGCTTAAGGAGATTTTAAAAATGTATTATCTTATTAATTTGCCAAGATTGTTAATTCGCCAAGTTAGCCGAAGCTAACAAATGTCAAGCACAGCTGGCGCAGTCAACTTAGCATCTCTCCTTATGTATGTTTGAGTCGCCACTTTCTATTTAGCCCGTAGATTAAAATTTAGGAGTGTAAGTGGGTGAGAATGTGTGAGTTATTTGCTTTGTAATTCTTTGCTTGTAACAAAAGAAAAGAGTAAGCTAGTTGGACTGTAAGATATTATATTATCTTAGTGCGATTTTGATTTATCAGTCATTTAATATCTTAGTGCGATTTTGATTTATCAGTAATTTAGCTACTATTGACCCTTGTGGTCTGCCCCTTCCCTAGACCCTGCATATGTGGGAGCCTCATGCACTTGGGCTGCCCTTTTTTTATATCGGATCTCTAATGGCATGAGATTGTGTCCCAAGGTAAATTGTGCAGGCATTACACTGTTGGAAGTTGACATTATTGAAGCATAATCCAGAAGTCCTTGATTTGGTAGTTGTGATTATTTAATTGGGGCCTGAAAACGGTTGATTTAGCAAAGCAGCAGCTAATGGTCTGGTAAAAACCAATGCCAGGCATCCATCCGTGATCGCAATCAGCAATTGTTGATCATTTGCACCCAACCTGATTGGAGACGCATTGAACATACATACAAGGATGATGAATTAAGGGAGGCTAGGATTATTCGTTCAAGTTGTGATCGTCAATCAGATGGATGGATACAAATTCAATCAAGTCAATGACTTAAGGCAGGCTAGGATTCTTCAATAATAATGGCGCCAAAATTGTGATTGTCAATCAGATGCACGGGTTTAATTATGTATATTTAGCAAAAAGCCGCCTAGCATAGCTGGTCTAAAAAAATATGGCGGCTTTCCTTATTACACTTGATTAGAGGCTCAAGGTGACACTTTTCCTTTGTTGGGGAGGTTTAAAGTATATTTAAAAATTAGGGTAATAGGTCATTGTAAAAAAACAATCACATGCATCTGAGGTCATAACATGAACTATATTATCATGTGTTGGAAATATTTTATTATTTATTTATTTGTTTGTTTTTTATTATTTGGTAAAACATTTTGCCGAACCATTAGGCTACTGGGTCTTTTGGCTATTTGTTTGTTTATATTATCTTCTGAATGTTAAACATGGGCAGCACGAGTGTCGTCAAACCCTTAACCTACCACTGGAGATGCTTCCTCCCACCATCGTGCTAGAAGGCCTTTGCTCATGTGTTTGAGCAGCCTCCAACCCTTAACCGACCACAGGAGACGATGCTCTTCCGACATTGAGCTAAAAGGCCTTTGCTAATGTGGTTGAAATCAATGACGAGATGCTACTCCTTCCGACAATTACGCTGGGAGGCTTTTGCTCATGTGTTTGAAATGAATGATGCGTATATTTTTCACAAATATGCAAAGGCATAATTTCAGGGCATACAAACATGTAAAAGCTTCCTACTCTCTCTCTCTATTGAAGCTATAAACTCAGAAGAATCTTCATATTGGAGCCAAGGTCTAAAAGTTGAGATGCTCGAAGTATGAAGGAAACTGAACGGGCAATGATTACTGTTTAGTCGGAAATTTATCCTGTTAAACTTGACGAATCCTTTTTTCCCAGTATAATGGACTGTCGACATCCTAACTTTGTGGGCAGGCCGCGGTTGGAGTGGTGAGATCGTGCATGCATGCTCAGACTGCTCCAACTATGGCCAGGCACTTTGCTTTGCTGAGTGCCAGTTCGCTCTACGAAAAAGAGACATCAGTCGGCTCTCTCGGTCTCGCCTCAGCTGAAAACTGGTTATTCATCCGTGTACTACGCAGGCATCACATTGCTGGACGATGTCTAGAAAACTGTATAAACAGTGAACTGCAAAGGCATCATGTTGCTGGACCTTGTCACGGACGAGACATAATCCAAGCGTCTCTGATTTGGTAATTTGATCAGCTAACTGGTGTTAGAAAAATGGGTATTGCAAGACAGGAGCCATGGTTGAAGCATAAAAACTTGGGTCCGGTACAGAGATATCCATTCGCGTTCACGATCCCAACTGTTCATCGTATGCACCTACATGATCCTACTTTCATGGTTATGCCTATAAAACAAGCTGGCTAGCATTGTCTTTGAGAAGCCTATGATTACCAATATGTTAAGGAGGTTGGAACCAGACTAGAAACACATTGATCATATACTAGGGCTGATGAATTGAGGGACTTGTATTCTCCAATCAAAACATGGTCGCCAATCAGATGGATGTACTTATTTGACATCCATTCGACGCCACAGGCCATTGCCAGGAGAGAGTAACAGCCATGCGGTCCATGTAAATCATCAGATGTTATGTACTTTGGCTGCACCATAGAAAGAAGTGCAGGTAAAATATAAGAGAAGTATTTCCTGCTTTGGCAGTAGCACATTTTGATGGTGAAGTTCCTTCTGAAGCTCCAACATATACTGGTTACAAAGCCTATAACGGCGGGAGCTGGCAGATGATTCGATGCGGACCATTCGTCTGCATTGATGTATGGGCAGTTTGATTATGGCACCATGGTTCCACCATCTCTCTATCAACAGCAATATGATCAGCACTAACCTCAAGTACCTGATGACAGATTTCAATGGAAACGTTAAGATAAAGAATGAAACATAATTAGTTTTGGGCTTCTGTATGGTGTGTGCATGTGCAAAAATCAAGATTTACGAGCTGCACAAAGTATATATGTGGATAGAAGCTGTTTAGTGATTGAAACAATTCAGCACCCGCCCCCTCCCCGACCACCCCAAGATAAGCACCTCCAAAGATTTTCTCCTTTGATGATTCCAACTAGAACCATTTTAGGGACTAGAACGGATGCCTCAGAACGCCCAAGAGCAATAGTAACAAAACCATGACAGGCCAAGGATTAGGAGTGTCTGATGTAATAAAACTTGGTACTTTCGCCCTCACTAATCTAAGTGGAGCTTTGAGCATCTATATCTTGCTTAAAAACAATACTTTATGCAAAGGAAAGCAGGAAGAGGCAGGAAATGCAGTCAGAAACTGACCTCCTGACAATGTCTGCAATTCGTTACACAGAAAAGCATATACATACAACAAACTGGCGGAGGTGTAGTCATGAACTACTTACCATAGTTTTGGTGCACCTGTGAGAACTTATGAATGGTTTTTATTATAGCGCCACGCTTCATGGATTTCAATGTTCCCATGTGTCTGACATTGAAAAGGTTTACAAAATTATTATATAGCAACAAAATTAAGAGGCAGAGAAAATGTGGTTTATGAATGCATTACTTCCAGAAAAGTGCAACAAACTAAAAATTCATAAACCTCCTCAACAGAAAGGAAAGAATTTGGGTAGCTATGAATTTCATTTTCAACATCTGATTAATCAATATTATTACAAGTAAGAGAATCTTAAGCGAAACAATTTCAGAGAAAATAAAACAACAAGAGAGCATTGTAAATGTGGGTCGTCTGATCACATTCCAAATGTCAAATACAAAAACTGAAATTCTACTTTGTTGCTATGCCACCTAGGGAAAGAACTTACACAATCTCCGTATATCGCAATCTCCATGGAGGAAATCCTAAATGGCATCTGGCTGGTCCATATACTAGAAGGAGATCTGGTTCTGGTCCTCCACAGCCTGGAAACAGAAGGAGAAAACTTTTAATGAGGTGGTTTATAAGATTTCCAATACAATTACTTTGACATCAGGAGGTTGATGGTGGACCCCCAAGCACACTATTGGAGCAATGGCAATGTGAGGGGAGATCCATGTCACTAAAAGAAGATCCAGTTAGGTTGAGGGCAACAAACCAACTGCTCTAAGTGCATCAGCCATGACAGCTTCTGTAAAAGCTGGTTCCTTCTGCTCTTCACTTAAAGTAGTGTCTTTCAAGTACTTTGAGCAAAGAAAGCTGGCAGCTTTGGCAACACCTTCTTTCCCATCAGAGAAGGAAAGCAATTCCAATGTCATTTTCTCAGGATAAGGACATGCAACAGTTCCATCAGCTTCCTGCTTGGGACACCAATTTAATGAGAAGGCCAGATAGTCATTTGTATTGCATGAATTTCAAGGAAGAAAAAAAAGAACATGTACAGAGTCTCGTGTTATAAATGGCAATCCCCTCATTATCACATGTATTTTCTATTGGCTATCGCTAACAAAGAAGATTAACATTATTAATACAACAAGGGAACTGTAATTACTATGTGTTTCAAAAATAAAAAGGTGGAACTGTTGGTATGTGCCTAAAAAGAAGTGTCTTTCCAAAGATTCGAGCTTCTGTACAAAAAGAAGGGTAACAGTACAATGAGAATCATTATTTCCAAGTTGCAGTTTTGGAAATACCTCCCATGGTTTAGCATGAGGCAAATTCTTCAGAAGCATTTCCTTATTTTGCTTCAGCACACCTAATGCATCAAAGACAACAATGATGTATACTCAGCACGAGAGACAACCCCAGTAAGGCATTCGTAACTCTTTTTAAGTGAGAGCAATGGCAAAATAAAATGCAATGTCTGACTATGCTTTTTGCATAGATTTGGATGTACTGTCGTACAACAAATTCCAGCAAACCTTACTAATAACTCTTAAGGAAAAGTATAACATTCTGCCATCATTAATGTGTTACACGAGTTGACTACATCATTCTTACCATCCATATCATAAATACTGACATGCTTAACACCAATGGCTGATACCCAGTTCAGAAGCTTGATAACTTTTGAAGTAGAACGAGCTTCGTCACTGTTGATTACAATGGCTAAGTATCGAAGTTTATCAAATTGCAGGACTTTGAACCTCCTGGATAATACAGTAGAGATGAGTTGGCTCTGAAGCATATCGGCCATAGTTAGCAAACTGTGCACCATGCTAACCACTAAGTGAAGTAAATGCCAGCAAACTCCCAGCATACACCTGTGCATGTTGAATCTCCGACAACACTGCATATCCATAAACCAGAATAAGCATTAATCTCAAAATTCTAAACAAATAACTTCAAAATTTTACCAGTAGCCATGTTCATTAGTGTATTTGATAATTTCAAAAAGAAATACTGTGAAACAACATGCAGCATTTCAAACTATATCCCTACAAAGATCCTTTAGTCTTCTTTTCTTAATATGCACCCGGCATAGGCCCTTATGGTCCGCCCCTTCCCCGGGCCCCACATAGGCGGGAGCTTCGTGCACCGGGGCTGCCCTTTTATAGTCAATACTAGTGGAAAATTAGAGCTTAATCTATGGTCACTTAGATATTAACATTACTCCAGTCGGATAATTAAGGGTAATTTAATCAATGCAAAAACTTTTAGAAAACAAAACTTCTATTGGAGTATGCATTTTTAAGCTGTTTAAAAGCCTGTTTTGGAATATTTCCGAGATCTATGACAAGTGTCACACTTGGCAGGCTCAGGCCAGAAAGCTCATAGTAAAAGTTCAGTTATTAAGAGCTTAAATTAGGGTGTCGATATATGCACCCCTTGCTTTTCCTCACGAGTCCCTTAATAAATGATACAAATGGCTAGAACTTCAGGTTAGGCCCAAATTTATGAAGATCAGAACTGTTCAGAATGTTTTTCTTTGCTTAGATGGCTCATACTTCAAAATTCTCATCCACCTGATGATCCTAACCACTGTTTTTCTTGAGTTGAAATATGAGCAGTAGAATGTTTCACCATCAATTTTACAATTGAAGGCAGAATTTGCTATGATAATCCAATAGATGGCTCACACTTCAAAATTCCATCCACCTGATGATCCTAACTACGGTTTTTCTTGAGTTGAAATATGAGCAGTAGAATGTTTCACCATCCATTTTACAATTGAAGGCAGCAGTTGCTATGATAATCCAATGGATGAGAACTTTGAATCCTGGCTCATCTAATCCAAGGGAAACACAGTGAATGGTAAGATGTTCAAAAATATTGGCCCAAACTAAAGTTCTAGCTGTTTGTAACCATTTACTGAGGGACTCCTGGGGGAAAACAAGGGGTGCATATATCACAACCCTTAAATTTAGAAGTTCTAGTTAGGAAAGACTTATAGGAAAGTGCAGGATTAGACTATCATGAAACATTGAGATGAAAGGTTCATCCACAGAGTTCGGCTCTGTTGGGAAAGAACAACTTAATCTTCTCTTCTTTGTAGTAATCTTCATGCTTCCAAGAGATGTGAGTGAGAGTCAGGAAAAGGTCCAAAACAATTTTCTTCGGCAAGGAAGGAAGATTGCACAGTAACAAGAAAACTGGTCTTATTCATAAATATAGCTTAAAAAATATGTACTTCACCTTCCAATATGATCACACCGGAGAACAGGCAAATACCACAAATCGTTGAAAAAGTTCAGAGGATTACACTACCACATAAAACCCCAAAGTTTATCCATCCAATTTAATCCATAGAAGAGTTTAGTTGCAGAAATAAAAATACCAACAAGGATATAATCAAAGTCAAGTCACTTACATGTAAAGGTGAAATCAACATCATTCTGATTCCTTCTTGGGAACTCATGTGTCTACAGAATGCAAATTAGTCATCATCAGCCCATAAACACTAATTCAATTGATACGAAAATATAACATTGCAGACTGATAACCAATCATTTTCTCAAGTGCAAATCAAAGAATGCAAATTCAGTAACAGAACTAAACCAAGTAATGAAACTTAAAAAATGCAGCTAGAGTTTCGTTTCTAACATTGATTCCCACAATGGAGCCATTACAATTTACCCCAAACTTCAACCTTTGGCTGTACCCGAGAAGAAATTCAACCTAAAACTGTAAAAACTCCACAGATATTTATAATATAAAATAATCAAGATATTAATCTGCTGTCAAATTCTATGAGAGAAACAACTAAAGCAGATGGAGAACAAACACCTGCTTTCCTCCGCTTACTCTTTCTTCAGAGTAGATTGAGTGTCACGATCCATCCCTTGGGAGGGCCCTTTCCCAAGTATGGACCGTGCAGTACCTGCCATCAAAGGCATCTACATGCAAATGCACCAGTACCCTGATAAGTCATATATCAATTATACTGGTGCATTCCCTAATATTTCATTTTTATCATTCCATTTCAAAGGCCCAAAACAAGCATCAGTTGTATACATTTTCCTTCAGGAACAAAAGTTTACAACCGGCCAACAATATCCAAGGATAATTACATCACTTTGATCTTGAGTATAAAAATTACATCTTAACATCTAAGTACATACAATATTTAGACAAAACTCAAACTGAGGTGAACCCACGTAGTCACCCTATGGACTCGGGGCTTAGGGAAATCTGTGTGACACTGGATGACTTTGACTACCTGAGGAAAATTTAGAGAACGGGTGAGCTAAGAACTCGGTAATATTGTTTTTGATCATGCAAGATCTAGATCTAAGAAATATCATAAAAATGGAGTTCAACGAGAGTAGTCACTGAATACACATGCTAAATTCTGACTACATCAGACTGTAAGAGACTTATAGATAAGTCCCAATCTACTTGAAATAAAATTTCCAGAACAACGTTCGGAACATTTAAATGCTGTGATTATGATATAAAAAAATAAGTATAACATTCATTGTTCCAGATAATTGAAAGTGACATTTAACCTTAATAGCGCAACTACTTTCATCAAATAAATTATTTACTAGACTCATGCTGCTGTTCCTGAGAGATAAGAACCGCCTATCTGAGTCCATCTTGCTGTTTTCCAGCGGGCATTACAATTCAAGCCAACCTTCTGTCTGGGTTGACATTTACAATTCAAACTAACCATCTTATCTGGATCAAACTGTATTTCCCAGCAGACATATTCACAATTCAAACTAGCCATCTAGCTGGGTCAAGATGCTGTTCCCAATAGACATAAGCAACTGTTGTATAACAACTTCCAAGAAGATTGGCGAAATCAAGTATTCACACATCTCATTTCATAATTTAAAGGATAAAACAATTAATCTCAATTATAGTACTTAATATACCTTCTCACAATATGCATGCCAGGCTTATAACTCATTATCTTTTTCATATTGATAGAATCATACTATTCTTTCGAAGACATCAAACGGGCAAATTCAAATGCACATGCATAGATCATCATCATCAAGACCTTATCCCAATTAGGAGTAGGCTACATGAATCTTGTTCCTCCATTCCCTCTATTAAGTACCATGGCTTCATTTAGTCCCAAAGTTTTAAAATCTTTTCTCACCACTTCTATCCACGTTTTTTTAGGCCTTTCCCTTGCCCTTTTAGAACCTTCTACTTGCATTGCCTCACTCCTAATGGGTGCCATTTTGGGTCTCCTTTAGACATGTTCAAACCATCTAAGTCTAATCTCCCTCATCTTGTTACCTATTTATGATACCCCTAAGTTTCCTCTAATGTTTTCATTTCCAATTCTATCCTTTCTTGTCTTGCCACTCATCCATCTCAACATCCTCATCTTAGCGACGCTCATCTTATGAACATGATGTTCCTTAACTACCCAACACTTTGATCCATAGAGATTGACCAGCCTTATGGCCATCCCATAGAATTTTCCTTTTAGTTTGAGTGGCACCTACCGGTTACACAAAACTCCAGATTCACATCCCCATTTGTTCCAACTTGCTTGGATTCTCTGGGTAACCTCACTCTAAAAAATCATTGATCCTAAGTACTAAAAGCGATCTTTTATGGGGACTTCTTGGTTATCAATCTTAACTGGCATTCCACTCATACTCCTCTCCTTGCTAAAATTGTATTCCATATATTCTGTCATAGTTCGGTTGATTTTAAATTCTTTAGATTCTAATGCTTCTCTCCATAACTCTAGCTTTATGTTTACGCCCTCCCTTGTCTCATCAATTAAGACTATGTCATTTCTAAATAGCTTGTACCATGGAATCTCCTTGTACAGATGTTTTGTTAACTCATCTATAACCAACGTGAAAAGGTATGGGCTTAATGCCGATCCTTGGTGCAATCCTACATTGATAGGAAAATCACCAATCTGGGCACTAATGGTCTTAACATTTGTTACCGCTCTCTCATACACATCTTTAATTATGTCTATATATCTCTGCGAAACCCCTTTCTCGCCCAACACCCTACATATTAACTTTCTAAGGACTCTATCATAAGCTTTCTCTAAGTCAATAAAGACCATGTGGAGGTCTTTCCTCTTCTCTCCATATTTCTCTATCAATTGTTTTAGTAAGAAAATAGCTTTCATGGTAGACCTCCCAAGCATGAAACCAAACTGATTTTCCGATACACTTGTCTCATGTTGTAGCCTTTTCTCAATTACTCTTTCAAAAAGTTTCATAATATGACTCATAAATTTGATCTCCTGATAATTAGCGCAATGCTGTATGTCTCCTTTATTCTTATAAATAGGTACAATAGAGCTTTTCCTCCATTTATTCAGCATTTTCTTGAATTTTATAATCTTGTTAAACAACTTGGTTAACCAAACTACTTGAGTATCTCCCATATGCTTCTAAACCTCTATTGGTATACCATTGGGCCCCATGGCCTTTCCTGATTTCATCTTTTTCAAAGCCTCTTTCACTTTAGGTATTCTAATCCTATGTTCATATCTATAATGTCCAATGTTATTTAGGTTTACAGTATTTTCAATCCCTATATTTTCAGAGCCATTGTCATTTAGTAATTTTTGAAAGTAAGTTTCTCACCTTTGTTTGATCTAGTCAACTTTGACTAGTACCCTTTGATCATCACTTCTAATGCACCTAATATGGTCTAAGTCATTACCCTTTTGTTCTTTTATTTTTGTAAGTTTAAACACATCTTTCTCACCTTCTCTTGATCCTAATCTACTATAGAGGTATCACATGCCTTAAGTTTAACCTCACTATTCTCTTAGCAACCTTTTTAGCATTTTTATACTGTTTATAGTTTTCATTATTTCTAGTCTTTTGCCATGCTTTAAAATACGCCAGTTTTTCTTTAATAACCTTTTGCACTATTTCACTCTACCACTATGTTTCCTTTACTAATTGTCATCTACCTTTAGATACTCCTAAGAGATCTTTTGCACTTTCTTAATGTACTCAGCCATATTAGTCCACATGGTATTTACTTCTGTTTCATAATTCCAGTTTCTTTTTACCACTAACTTATTTGTGAAGGAGGTTATTTTGTCTCTTTTTAAGTTCGACCACTTTTTGAATACCTATTAAGTTCATTTTCTTTCTTCTATCTTTTAATATAGATATCCATAACCATTAACTTATGTTGTAAGGTTAAATTGTCACCGGCTATCACCTTATAATCCCTACACATTGATCTTTCGGTATTTCTAAGTAGGAAAAAGTTTATTTGGCTTTTATGGAGTCCACTTTTAAAGGTTATTAAGTGTTCATCCCTCTTCTTAAAGAATGCATTTGTAATGGTCAGGTTATATGCCAAAGCAAAATCAACGATAATTTTCCCATCTCATTTCCTTCTCCTATACCATATCCTCCATGTATCCTATTATATTCTTCCTTTTCTTTTCCCACATGGCAATTTAAGTCTGCTCTTATAACTATCTCCTCAGTATTGAGAATTTCTTACATGACTCCCTCCATATCTACCCAAACTGTCTCTTGATTATATCTTCTAACACAACTTCTGGTGCATATGCACTTATAACATTTATAATCTCCTCTCCTATAACAAGTTTTATTATTATAATTTTATCACTAATTCTTTTAACGTCCACACCTTTATTCTTTATTTTTTTATCTACTATTATTCCTATACCATTTCTATTATTATCCTTTCCTACATACCAGAGTTTATACCCATCGATTTATTTAGTTTTAGCTATTTTTCATTTGGTTTCTTGAATACAAGCGATGTTGACTCTCTTATTCCATCGTATCTCCTAACTCTAGACTCTTACCTATCAATGTCCTACATTCTAAGTGGTAATACGAATCTTATGTTGTTGATATAGCCTATTTACCCGTGCACTTCTCGACCTCCATGGCATGAACCTATGCTCACTTTTACTGCACCTAGGTTCTAATGCAGCACATTGCTTCCAAGGAAACACTCTAGTAACCTTTGCCCATTTTCCACTACACCTGGGATCCAATGTAGCGTCGCTTCTGGGGAAACGCCCTAGCAACCCTTGCCCATTTTTCATTGCACTTGGGATCCAATGCAGCGTGTCGCTTATAGGGGACGCCCTAGCTTGAGGAAATGTCAGTTTTCGATTCATGTCATGTTAGGGTTGCCATACTTAAGGAAGTTGGAGATAATTTTCATTATCTTCTCTTCTTACTTACAAACTAATATACAAATACATATTCATTTGCAAGTAGAAAAAAAAAAAACAGAATTAAAATCATCTTCAACTTCTTCCTTGTTGGCTGGCACCTGACGTAAGACCCTCCTCCTTTTTCATCCGGGCTTGAGACCGACATCGGTGGAGTTGCACATGCACAAATCAAATTCTAATATCAAGCCTTTCAGGCTTATCAACATATGAAAGAGACCACAATGAAGCATCATCTTTTTTGGTTCACAATAGATGTTCAAAACTACAAACATAAAGGCAGCTTGGTGTACAAAGCTCTCGTCTATGTGGACCACAAAGGTTCAATAGTACACAGCCTTACCTTGCATTTTTGTAAAAGGCTGTTTCCACCCCTCAAACTTGTGGCCTCAAAGTCACACAATGACAACTCTACCATCCCAACACTACAAACATAATAGTAACATTTTTCCTAAATCCAAAACCTTCAAATTTTGAAGTATTTCCAACATAAAAAAGGGGCAGCCCCGGTGCACAAAGCACTCGCCTATGCGGGGTCCAGGGAAGGGGCAGACCACAAGGGCTTATAGTAGGCAGCCTTACCTTGCATTTTGTAAGAGGCTAATTTCACGCTTTGAACCCGTGACTTGAAGGTCACATGACGACAACTTTTACTGTTGCGCCAAGGCTCCCCTTCAAGTATTTCCAACATACACATTGAAATTAAAACAACATCATGATAGACTCATGTTAACAGTCAGGTCAACTTATTACTACAACTCAATTTCTACTGGAAAGTTAGCCAAAGTAAAGATAGGAAACCAACAATACAATATCACACATTTAGGGTTAAAATACTACTCTTAACTTTATGAAACCACATCCCCATAACCCAAAATCAATAGAGTACAACATCTGTTTTTCTACTCCCACACATACCAGATTTCAATCCTTCTAAAATCATCATAAAAATCCATTTCAAGTCACATTTAACAGGTCAAAATAACCCCCAATTACACTTGCCCTGCTGCTGGTCACATTTTGGTGCAAAATTCTGTTTGTGAATTCATGCTTAACCGAAAGAAGTCTTACAGAGACACTACCTTGCGTCCCCTATCTCCATACCAGTACCACGTGACCTTGGAATACCATGAAGTTCATATAAATCAAACCCAAGATATCACCTCCAACATCCTATGATCTGCAGAAAGTTTAAACAAAAATTCTGCAAGAAATCTCAGCCCTATAAGTGTGAGATTTTCCAACATAGTTCATGTCCAAGACACCAGTACTTTTACATTCATTTCCAACCCACTACTTCACCCAAGGCAAAGGAACAATAACAGAAAAAGCCCAAATCGAAGGGGCGTTTACTATACATGCTAGAATAGATTTGTGAAAGAAAAACCAGCAGAAAATTAAATAAATAAAAAACCCATATCCGCCATCCTATATTCGAGAAGGTTTCTGCCGCAATCAATTTACTTATTCTCCTACTGCAACCAGCAGAAACGAATATTTCAAATAACCACATCTATCACGCTAATCCAAATAAACTTATGCTAAAATTCATCCATGTTCAAAGAATTCACCTCCTAGCCTCCCAGCTAGAGAAAAACCCATTTTAAAACCATTTCAAAGAGACCTAGATCTAACAAAATCAAAGAAAACTAACTGGATTTCTTCTCCAACTCAATTTGCAGCTTTTCCTCCGATTTTCTCTTCTTAATCTCGTTGTTGGCTTCCAAAATCTGCTGCAGACCCGAAATTTTTTTTACCGTTTTTGGGCCTTTTCCAAGGTATCTCAAGGATAGATGATGGAAAGAAGAAGAAGGGGATTATCTGGGAGGGCAGTTGGGTTCCCTTCTCCTTCCCCTTCACCCTTCTTCTTTAGAAGAAAATCGACATTCCTATGTGGGATTTGTTTTACCTCTAACTAATAGACAATAGGCTAGGGTGTAAATTGGAGTTTTTGGGTGGCAAAATTTCACTAAGCTTAAAATTTTCCCAATTTAAATATAATGAGATGGAAGTTAGATCTTCAGGTTTTTCGTTAAATTAGAGGTAAGAAAAACTCTTCAATATTTACTTAAAAGATACGAGTCTTACAGTAATCATCGCTGTGCATGAATAAGCATATGATGAACACATCAGTATCCAATGAAGACGATAGTCTTACAATGGGAACAGTTTTGATCATCAAATAGATGGGTTCAAATGGAATCAAGCAAGGAAAGGGTTCACCCAAACAGATATCTGGAAGTCTTAAATGGGAACAGTTGTGATCACCAAATAGATGGACCCAAATGAAACCAAGCAACGAAACGATTCATCCAAACAGCTTTTGCTGGGAAAACACTGGCAAAGAGAAAACTCTAATTGCAGTACAACTAAAAAGCACAATAAATTTCAGATATGCCACCATAAACAACCTGGAAATCTCAGAAAGATATCATAAAACACCTCCAGATAAAGCCGAATCAGAACCAGAAAGCAAAGATATAATCCCTAAACTTGGAGCCAAAGAAGATAACAGATGCTTCAACTAAAGTAACTGAAAGTACCTTTGAAGATGTTCTCGGGAAGAGGATTTTTGGAGTAGATTCAAGAATCCATGAAGCAGAAACAAGCTGGAAGCTGAAGGTGAGATAAGATAATCCAAACTCCAGCCTTCACTTAACCTCAGTTTTCATGTGTAAGCCGACAAAATATAATCCGGGTTATCTCCAGATTTTTGTGGATTAATCTAAGGTAGGAGAATAATATTGCCCCCACGACCCCCCCCTCCCCGCAATTCGGTAATAAATGTACAAGTGGGGCCTATTTGAATGATCTGAACCGTTCATCCTAATCATCATCTGATAGATGACCCATGTCTCATAATCAAATGCTTTATATGATACAGTCCTTGATTTTAATAATCATCTGATAGATGATCCATGTCCCAAAATCAAATGCTTTATATGATACATTCCTTGATTTTCTTTTTCTGTTGTTTTTAGCACATACCTTCGATTTTATAACTCAAAATAGCTTCGAAATATACCCGTGGATCATCTAAAGTATGTGACATTTGGGATATGCTCATCTACGACGAGACCAAATAAGATGAACTGATATGCCCAGATAACAGAAAAGGTGGTCCCATCGGGGAAAAGTTTAGTATAGGGTTATGCAGTATCATTTCCCAGAGGAGAAGTACAATTAGTAATCTACGGTTGGGGTAGAATTTGCCAAAGGTTCGGATCATTAAACTAGTAGGCCCACCAGTTCTTGCTCATTCGTGTTGCAATCTAGACGGAGTCATTGTAAAATGCTAATTAGTTTCTGCTGGTGGGACCCTGAATGAGACCTAACAGTTAAAGGGTCCAGGATCATTTTAATCAAGGTAGGCCCGACAATCGCTGGACTTCTTCCAATGAACGATCGGGTCAAATAATCTGGTGCACAAAAGGTGACCCCTCTTGATCTAACCATGGCAATTGAGTACACAGTTTGCGTGGTCCCACCTACCTGATAATTAAGAGGAGCGAGAATTTCTTCACAGTTAATCATTTTGCCTTTCATTCAAAGTTGAACTCGTCGGTTATAAATCCCTACTTTAACTTTTAATATATTTTTCTACATTATTTTCATTCATTTCAATTGTACAAGGTAAGGCTGTGTACTTTAGGTCCTTGTGATTCACCCCTTCTCCAAACCCTGCATAGGCAGGAGCTTCGTGCACCGGGACTGTCTTTTTTATTTTCATTCGTTTCCATTGTAGAAAAGAGAAGGTGGAACTGGCGTGCTCCAAACATTAAGTGGATCCTCTCTCTCTCTCCTCTCCACATATGAAGTTTGGTGAAAGCTGTAGCCAGAGACGACTTACAAGGGGCTGGATAAGGATCAGAATTTATCAGATGACTGGTTTGGATCACTCAGTTAAAGACCATAAGTGAGGGAGGAAACTAGGCAGGGTTAAATTATTAAGAACTAATCAGTTCTCAGTTGAAACTGGGTTTAGAAATAGTTGGTTTCTGTGAGGTGAGGAACTGATCAATTCTCTAGAACTGGTCACTTCCCAAACTCTACACACAGAGGAGCAGATTTATCAGTAGGTCATATGAAAGGTATTGAATCAAACATTTAAGCCTACCTGATCCTGCAATTTTAGGAGCTTAACATGAATACTTAAATGGTTGTCAGGAACTTCACGCTGGCAATTGTCCCCAGTTCGGAAACTTGAATGTCGGAAACTGATATTTAAACTCACAGTTTCACCGACCACGTTTCGTATGCTTTTCCTGAAGACTTGATGTTGACTTATTACTTTCACTTCAATAAAAGAAAAGAAAATTTATAGATAAAACTTTATAACATTCGTGATTTTTCAATATAATTCTCAGCAAGCCATTCAAATCCTACACTCAGGTAAGCCGTTCAATGGCCCTGAAACCGTTATACTGCGGACTCTGTCACCCTTTCCGGCGTGACCACTGTACGTGGACACTGAAAAAATCAGAAGAATTTCGGAAACTTTTCTCCTAACCGCTACCCCATCCGTCTCCATTACTGTATCCATCTCTGCTTCCTGTCTCTGTTAACCATGCTTCAAACCCATAGCCCACTAATTAAAAAAAGACTTGATCAAAAGTTCACATCCCATTCTTAATACAACTTTTCTTAGGGCCTACACTGAGGTATCAACATTGTTGGTGATCCTTTCTAAACCATGAATACTGGTGTGACTAACAAGAAAAGCTTCCTTCAAAGCATCTGTGGTTATCCTTTGGACGTGGTCATAAGGGCATAAAAATACTTCAAAAGTGAAAAGAAAAACCAAAACCTTTTGAGTGAGCTTTAAACATGTACTTAAAGACGCCACTCAAGGGTACTTTCCAATGCCAAATCGGAAGAAGAAAAAAAACCAGAAAAGAAACAAACTAGATCAAGGCAAAGGAAAGAAGAGAAGGAGACGGAGCAGAATGAGAAATCTATGATTTTGATGATTGTTTGACAGTACTGCACAATTCCATGTGACGATCACCCTTGTAGAGTCAGCACATAACTTTTATGCGAATCCCAGAAAGATAAAGAGGGTCGATATCTTGCCTGTCATTGATTCTGTGCCTGTGACATCATCTTCCTCTTGCTGTCCTTTCCTTTATTCCTTGCTGCTTTGTTGTTCTGAAAATGATAAACAAGCATCGTTGACTACATGAGTTTAAAGCAATAGGGAAGGATAACAACATACTAGCACAAATATAACAATTTTCACAAGCAACTATTGGGAGAAACATCCCATGTTTAATCAAGGTGAAATTTGAGTTCAATATGCGTACTGAATAAGATGGACGATAGTTACATTTTGGATGCTTTTCTTTTCAAACTTCCTACCTTAGGGTGAGGAATAATATAACAAGAATTTCATTTACCCACAATCTTCCTAGCAAGCTGATTAAATTTAGTAAAGATTGATTAATATGACTTCAATTTTTTAATAACCAGGACTGCTGACAAAGTTTCAGATAGTGCAAGTTTGAATTATGCATCTAGAGTTAGATAAAACAGTGATAAACAGGTGTAGCCATTTTGAGAGTCAGAGTCAATTTCTGAATCAGATGACTACTCAATTGGGTTGGAAATCCTTTCCCTAATCTGGTTATAGAATCCTTCAAGTACTAGATCAGATTTAGCCAACAACCAAGTTATCTTTGAACTTAATCCAACTCTGGTTTGGGTAGGACTTACATTTGTCCAGAAAAAATGTATCTAGCTAAGCCCTCCTAACAAAAACTTCACTTCAATTTGGTCCAAACACATGATGCCGTTGTATCATCTACGGATCAACACCCAACAGGATGATTCTAACCATTTGACTCGAGGACCACAATCATGCAATGTCCACGTTGCTTTATCTTTACTTTTCTTGGTAAAGGATGACAACCTTCAACAAAGAGCCCTTGAGGGAACTCTGTTTCATTCCCCTTGTATAACTAGCCAATAGAAGTCAATGCTTGATTAGAATTGCCTGATTGGAGCAAACTTTTGATCACCACAATTAGCCAGTTGAGACCAGCTTCCTGTTCTTAACCCAAACCCCATATCATTCCCCTAAATGAAACGCTAAAGCTCTTCACTGTATAACAACAGTTCGCATTACATAGAAGTCTGAGGAAACATACTTCGTTAGTAATTTCCATTCTTCACTGCAGAAATTTGGGCCTCTTTGCTTCGCAGGAAACAGAGGGACATTGATTTCCACAGGAAAGGGAGTTTGCCGTGGAAAGTGTTGTATGTGTTCAAATTGAATTATGCCAAAGATCCACAAATCTTACACCGTGTAAGATTTTCGGGTCTTTGGCGACAGTTCAAGATTATCAAATAGGAAAGGCCAACCACATTCAATTTTCAACAGTAGACATTAAAACCCAAAAGAAGGCAAACATAAACATAAAACATGAAAGCAGTCTATGATCTATCGAAATACCTCTAATTCTCATTAATAAATCAAAACCCAGAACCATCCTTAATGAACAGAACTTAGCTTTCAATCAGTAAAAGTAAAAATTAGTCTCATAAAGTCACACTAGCTAATTCAAGAACCAAACTTTACAAAGCGACAGACAACCAGGGCACTGGAGGCTGAAAAAATGATAAAAGAGGCTAGTTTTTCAGGTCACTAATGAAGCAATAACTGAAAGGGGTAGGAGGTTTTCTCTTCTTATATGAGAAACAATTTCAAGGAATCTTAACTCTGCAGTATTCAATTTGATTTGGAATACAATTATGGTAAGTTGTCTCAAAGTGGAAACGGTTAAGAATTCAAGTTGAAAAACCAAGTGAAAATTGGTCAAAATTCAATCACCAGGAGTCTCCTTCATTTGTAAGATAGGAATTGAATTCCAACACAGAGTACTCGGTTTCAAGTGACTGTGAGTGCACAACTAGCAGAATGTAATCCAAGTAAATTCCACACTTTTGTTAGAAACAAATTCATGGAATCTAGAACTCCAGTATTTATTTGGCAGAGAACAGAAGTATTCCAATTTTTATCTAAGTGGAAATGGGTGAGAATTCGAGTTGCGAAACCCAGTAAAAAGGGGTTAAAATTCTGACGGAGAATTCATTTTCTCATCCCTGTAGACTGTCTTAAGTTATAGAATGAGCAATTGAATTCCACTGGGTATCCAATTACAGGTTACTGTAAGTGCGTAACAGCTGGAATCTTGTCCTAGGAATTCAATTCCTCACTTTACAAAGTCATTCCACCAAACCCAACTTTCAGAAAATTACAGAAAAAAAATCACAAGCAAAAAGAGGGAAACATTACCAAAGCCAGACGTGGGGGTGGCTCCAGATCTATCATACGCATCGACATCTTCGCGATCTCTCCGACTGCAGCATCTCTAATACCGGGAACGTCGCTCTCCAGCTCTTCATAAGCAGCCTCAAAAGCTTCCTGCCAAAATCGCGGCAATCTAATCCGTCGACTATGCGTATACACATCCCAAATATGCTTCACAACTTTCTCTCTCTCCTCAATTTCCTGTAACCAACAAATGCGTCAGATTCCGGTCATATTTCCAGCAGATCCAACGGTGAGGATTAGAAGCGCACTTACCAGGACGTCGAGATCGTCCCGGTTCGTTGTGTCGACGTCATCAGAAAGCCGGTTCAGGTATCCAGCAGACCGCGTCAGGTTTACAGAGCCGGTAAACATAGACCAGAAAGCAAGGAGAAGAATTGCTGCAAGTGCCCAGAATTTGTACCGGCCTTTTCCGAAGAGCGATGAATCAACGGCTGTTGAGGACTCTTTTTTGGCCGGAAGATCGTCGTCCTTCATTTCTATATCCCCAGGATGACGGAAAGGGGTGCCAGTACTAATTTTCAGGTCTGGGTTTTTATGCAGACTGGGATCTCCATGGTTTGCGAAAGAGAGAGAGTGGATTTCGGCGAATTCTCCTATTGGCTGCGGCGGCTAGTTGGGAAAGGGGCGTTTTGCCGGAGTAGATCGGTACAGGGATTTAGAAGCATTAAAACTACATTTGGGACCATATATTGGATATCTAAACCGTTAGTATTCTGGCCCCATCCTAACCAGGAACAGCCCGTGTATTAGAAAATATATTTATTTGGTGATGTTAATCACTAAATCTTGTGAAGTAGAAATTGACGGTTGATAAAGCTTGTACTAGAAAACATCGTCCAATGAATAAGATCTTCTGTATATGGTGAATCTAGCAACTGACCCACTGCATGAACGGTTGTGATCACCAACTATGTATGCCAAGTAAACACCACATAGAGGGCATTATTTTCTCTGGAAGGAATACCTTCATGAACAACAATTATCCATATTCAGGTTATAAGGCATTGCCCCCAACTACCATGTCTAAAGTGGCAAGTGAATGGGTCCCAATCCAGTGAGCCATCAACTTCAATCCATTTGACGATTCTTCAATGGGATGGCTTTAGATCATCTGACAAGAATTTTATGGTATGATTCTCAACGTTGGATTTCATGGATGATTACCATCTCTCCGTCTGATCAAAGTTTTAACTGAAGTTAGTTATCAATATTATGCAATATAGACTTAATCTCCACCTGAATGGTTCAATTTCACTTAGATGTTCATGATCTGGTAGTCTACGCCAATCGGATCCAAGATCCTCTACGTTAGATCATCATTGCAGAGATTGACAACGAAAAACTTTCCATGCTTGGAAAACGGTTGTCCTTGGACAGATCTCAATGATTTGATTGGTCAAGATTCTAGGTTTGATGAACATTTTAAGCCATCCATCTTACCGGGCAGGACAAAATCTGGAGGATCAGATCACCTAACATCTTAAGCCGTCCATTTTAAAATGGGAAAGATATGAATGGTAGGCTTGGCAATTCAGGTTGGCAGGTCGTGTTTGTGTCCACATGAACATGACATGATTAGAGTTATGGGTCGACACGAGCAAGACACGATTAATAGTCGTGTCAAAAACCTATGACTCTTATGCGAATCGGTTCTTAAAAAATTGACACGACACGACTCGTGTTGTAATGACCCCAAATTTTTATAAATTATTAAGAAAAATTAATAAAGTTTGAATTATGGGCTGGAATATTAGGTTATTGAAAATTCTCATTTTATAGAGATTATATCAAGAATTAAAACATATAAATTATGCATGTACTTGGAAAATTGATTGAAACGACATTAAGTGCGTTCAATTCTAAGTTAAAATGAAAATTCTATAATATTCTCCATTTGAGGGTAAAATGATAATTTTACCCATAGCTAATAAATAAGACCTAAATATTCATGAAGTACTTAGAAATACGATTCTAATGTCACTAAGTATGCTCGATTTTGAGTTTGGATAAATATTGCCTATTTTTCTCTAATTTTGGAGTTAAAAGGGCAAAAAGGTCTTTGTACATGAAAGTGGGGCCCACAAAGTGGGCCAACGTTCTAGAAGCAACAATAAGTGCCCAATGCATTATTGCTGGTAGTGGAGATTGTAGTGGAGAATGGGATGGGAATGTAGAATGCACTTGTAAATAAAAAATTCTAAAGTAATAAAAGATATTATTAAAAGAAATAATAAAATTTTCAAATTTGGCTATAAATATGTCCCAAAATTTTCCAAAAATTTTCACAATCCTTCCCACGAAATTCCCAAATCTTCCATGGAGTTTCAGCCCCAAATTCTCTTTCATCCCTCCCTAATCTCTCTTTTCCTTATTGCTCTCTCTTCTTTCTAATTGGAACAAGAGACCTAAAATCAATTAGGCACTCCGTTCCAGGTAGAATCTCATAAATCTCACCGTCCATAACATCTTGTACTACCGTATATACAAAAACCCTAACTCAATTTCAAGATCCAACGGTTCCAACAATAGAAAATCACAAAAAAGGAGACAATTGGGCTATATTATCATCAACTAATAATTCTCTCAAATTGGGGGTCAAATATAAGTTTTTTCTCCAATTAGGCAGGTAGAACTACTTCCTAGACATATTTACTATTGTTTTGTATAATTTTTAGTTTTCTGTAATTTCAATTGAATGAAAAATTGTAAAAGTAAAGTAAATACCAGATCCTTCAATTCATGGTTATGGAGAGCTCCGATGGAAAATCTAAGCCTGCCAATCGATCCATAATGGTCCCAAAACCCTATGGTAAAGGTTTCAAGAAAATCTAATACATTTTGGGCCTTCAATTAAAAGGAATTGATTGGATGGTCCAAAATGAACTGTCCGATCTTCCTAAAGAAGATCCATTTCCAACGGCTCCCAAGACGCTGCGCGAAACGTTGCACCAGAATGCGCAGCGTCTTCGCGCACGCAGCCCGAGTGCGATGTCGTCCCGATGGACGACCGCGCGTGGAACGGAGGTCCCGGGTGAGCGCGTCCCTCTTGCATCCCAGTAATAAGCGTGTAGCAACGATTTTGTCCACCCGACCCATTCAACTCGACTAATCTAAGCCGTCCGTTCCGCTGGGCCCAGATCAAATATGGACCATAAGAACGACTATGAACTTCAAATTCAGATTGTGGAGTCATATGAACTCTAAATTGAGATTGGAAAGAAGCTATAGAAAGCTTATAATGTCTAGTTTCTAATGAAATCATAATATGTATAAAATGATTTCTGAATTGTTCTGTATTTTAGAAATAAGTTTCCAATTTCTAAGATCTTCAAGATCTGAGGTGATTAGATCTTGGGAATTTATTTTAATGATGATATAATACTATAATAAAGTGATATACATGGTTAATTTGGACAGATCTGGAATAAATTAAGGGATCTACCCTTTATGGTAGAAAAACCCTAAAAATACAAAGGGACCTACTTGATCAATGAGATCAAGTATGATCAGATTCTTGGGATGGATTAAATGGACAATATTACAATGGAATCCAGTTAGATTATGGATTAAATGTAACAAAATCAAGTGGATATGAGTTTTGGATCTTAATGGATTAAAAGCCCTAAAGATAATTAAAACCCTTGATCTAAAGGAAAATAACTAAGATCTAATGGTTGGATCATATTTAAAGGTTTATAATAATCTCAATATAATTAGTTTAATTGTCTTTTATTGGATATAGAAGTGTAAATGTGATTTATGTTATAAGTTAGAAAGCATGATAGTGTAATCTTTAAATTTTAGTATGATATGCCCTAAATGATTAGTTTATTAGTAGATTTGATTATCTTATGGCCATGTTAGTGTAAATTAGAGATTTAAACATGATTCCATTTTAATAGAAGTACAATTTTATGCGTTTCATAACTTAGGATCATGTTAGTTTTATTTCACTAGCTTAATTTACATTCATAGGAAGAATGTTAGTATATGGTTATTAGACTTATATTTGATTTATGCTTTAAAGTTTACAATTTAATTATTGTCACATTATATTCAATTGTTAAGTGGTTGTTAAGATATAATGAGCATAAATCACCAAAAATGTAAACTAATGAAATATAAAGATTCATGGACAACTAAGATGAATGAATGATTTTGACTTAATAATGGCTATAGTTAGTAGGACAATATAAGAAATGATTTACCAATTCCTTGGCCCAAAGTAGAAAAATAATGAACATCCATGGATGACATTGTGCATATCCATGGAAATTAATTAAAATCAATTAGAGAAGGGACTTAAGGCAAAGAGCTCATAGGAACCTTGTCAAAGGTTGAGCTAGTACCACTTCAATGGACTCTGAACATTGTAGTTATAGGGGGTATACAAGAGCCAAGTGCTTTTCCCTTACCTCCCATTGACGTAAGAGAGGTCTAAACGCCTCCTTACATGAGGGCTGCATTAACCACTTTTTGAGCATACTTTAACTGGTAAGCAGTAGTTATCCTAAAATAAGAAGAAGCTATCTAGTAATAGGAAAAAATAAATTATCTTCAACTAAGTAAGACACTAACTGGTTGAATAATAATAAGAACATAAAAAGATAGCAAATTATCTAACCCTAATAAAAATAGTAAGTAAGATAAGGATGATCAAACAAGATGAGATCTTGTATGATAAAAAACAATAAGGAAAAAGAAACATCAATGTAGATTAGATTGTTTATATAGATAGTATTTGTATAGATGATATTAAACCCTTGGATATATGTTATTCAAGGAAGAAAGATTCAGATCATCCTACATAAGGATGATCAAAAGACCATGTAGTATGTACCCTTGATTAGAAAAATGACATTATACATATAATTTGACAGATATATGTTGATCAAGACTATGACAGATTTCAAGGCGTAAGAATACCTTATTGAGGTAGGTGGATTATTAAAAATGCCTTTACATGAAGATACATGTCTAATACATGATCTTATGTTTTGAAGTATTGACATGTATTATACAAATATATTAAGGTAATTACCTCAAATTGAAATATGATCCAACCCAATGATGAGGAAAATAAGTATAAAATGGTTAAGTTGAGAATTGAGAACAACCCTAAGTGAATAGGAAAGTAGAAAATATTCCAGCCCTAGATAAATAGTGTGATATGTATAAGTATTATTTTACATACAAGTTTGGATGCTTGTGGTTTTGTTTTAAATAGGCATAGGCTTGGGGATGCTATGCTAAGAGAGTTAAAAGGGTTTAGCCACCCACTCTCTGAAACTTGATGATATTGAATACCAAGCCTAAGAAAGGCTAAAAGTCGAGTGGGGCAATTATGGGAAGGCCACCACTATGACAGCCATGGTCCTCCCATATGGACATGGATATTATAATTTCCACTGAGAATGGTATAAGTAGATTATTGAATAGTTATCCGAGCGCTACACGAATTAGACTACAAGCATAGTAGTCCTTGATTATTTTGCATTATGATGCATATGAAATTGACATAGTGAAATGCCTTAAGGGATGTCATGATGAAATGCCAAGTAATTGTATATTACTAATATTTTTTCCAATAAGGGAAATTCCCGGTATAGTAACTGGCTGAGATACAAATCTCCTACAATGAAAGGAGTTGATCAGCTTTGTATAGAAATAATTATTGATTATTTTTACAATTTTAACGGATTTGTCCTTATACAATATGTATGTATAAAGGTGAACACAAATGACAAGGAAATGAGATGTCCATATAAATAATAGTTATCTATGAATGTGTTTATGATATAATGAATTATGAGATAATTGAATATTGAGATTATACTGTCAATAACTTACATTCTTATCCCCTACCAAGCATAGCTTGCTGAGATATTGTAAATGTTCGAATGTTTACAATATCTCAGATACAGAGAAGGAGATTTAGGAGCCAAAGACTTGAAGAACTATTAAAGAATAAGTAATAAGGGTATATTCCTTGAAACATTGTATTGAAAGCATGTATTATATTTAGAACTTTGTAATTTGGATTGTGTATTTGGACAAGTATTGTAAGGATACAATGGGCTGTGTATTGTGAACCACTGGATGGATCCTGAAGTTTAATAAAAGTATATTCCTTCAATGGAATTTTATCTTATACAAAATTCTACTTATGTTATGTGTGAGGTGGTGATTTGGGTTTTACAAAACAAATTCTAAAGAAAAGAATTTCCGCTGCATTGGTTTGCGAAATTTTTTTTACTCAAAGGGCCCTATCTTTATAAAATGTATTATAAAATGTGTTATAAAAACCTGGGTCGCCACATGTGTAACACGATTAAGTAACTGAGTCATGTTAGATGACACGACATGAAACAACTCGATTCTTTATAGAACGCATAAAAATATAGGACGGCTTTGTAATGACCGTCCTATATAGCCTAAATATATGACTGTAAAAGTAAAACCTTTAATAGGACGGTTACTTATTAACCGTCCCCTATATATCTAACGTATACCAACACATATATAATCTTTTAATTTTGAACTGAATCTTTGATCACCTGAAAAGTTGTCCCCAAATGAATACTTTTGATCTTCTGAAGGGGATGATGCCTTGATGCAATGATGTTCTGTGGCAGAAAATCAAAAATTGCATTTACTTGTTTTAGTGCTTGAGTTCAGCACAATAACACATGGCATGACACTTAAATGCTTAACTTGAGTAAGCTGTAAGGTCTTCCATGTTGAAGAACAAAAACTTCATATTCATGCTTTCTTATGTAGGCTAAAGGGCCTCAGCTAGCTAAAGAGGCTAGCATGACCAATGAATGAAATTGTAGCAAATGTAGTCGGGGAGTGAGGACCCAACAATACACTTTTCAATGAATGGAAAGAACAGAAGAAGACCAGATGGCATGGGTCTTTCTTTGAGTTATGAACTAGAATTTTCAATCCCTACATGAATTGTTAGGATGGAATTCATTTCCCCAACTCCTCCTTTCATGCTCATTGGTCATTGCTCCACATGACAATTACACAGACAAACATAGAAAGCAATCAAGCATTACCTACTAGTATTGATAAACCTTGATCCATACCAAATTACCAATAAAGTTCTTGTATTATTTTATTTAGAAGCAACATAGTACTTTACACCACTCACATGAGGTCTAAAAGAAATTCAAATAAATCAAATAACCGTAATAGTAGTACATAACTGGGGGATTAATTAGCACATGAGGGAATCTACTTCCATCAATGTATCAAACACAACAAATTAATATAAGTTATGAAAATTATACAAATTAATCAAAATGAATTGTTCCAGAGTTTTTAGTTGGTTGAGGTGGTCATGCACTGCTACTTATGCTTACAATGTCCTCAGTAAGCTCATCCATGGCGAGTGTAATGGCAGAGTCTATAATCATATAGAATAAACATGCACTAGTCATTACTAAGCTCATATAAAATGTAATTTAAATAAAGAGTCATAAATTATTACCTTTCAATCCATATAGCCAATCTCTTATACAAATCAATGCTTGCATTGTATCTGGCTTTAAAGCATATTTATATTGGTCAAGAACTCGACCACCAACACTAAAAGCATACTCTGATACAACTGTAAATATGGGAATGCTCATATCGTCATTGCATAGCCAAAGAACCTCCTTCACTTTCAAGTGAATCAAATTCCTAATGCAAATGCAATTATATTATTCAACTTACTGTAAGACAATTCATAGTAAATTTTAATATGCTAAGCGACATATAATGAAAGATATAATTATAAATATAATTACCTTCATAATATATAAAACCTCTTGACTATATGACAAGTTCTGTCTATCATCAGTACCTCTAGCCATTGGGGAAGATGAGGAAGGAATAGGGGAACTCTTAACCATATATTCACTAAAGAGACAGAATAACTTTTTTCGAACTTGAGCAAACTCCAAACAATCATTACCAAACAATTTCTTGTATGAGAATTCCATAAAGGAGAGCTTATATCGAGGATCCAACAACATACAATTGCCAAAATGGTGCTGAATTCAAACTAGTACTTTGAAAACTTGGCAAACATTTGGGTGGACATACACTTTATATAGTCATCATCACTTCTCATGTATTGTGTTAAACTCAAATAAATTACAAATGTTGCACGAAAGTAGAGATTTGCCGTGGGATACTTAAATCCAGAAAACATGCAGGTAGCATCATAAAAAACTGCCAAGAACTTCAAAATTTTTGTAACCTTTTCCCATTCATCAAAAGAAGGACAATGCTTATAATTTGAGTCACTTAGTTCTAAGTGACAAAATGCACGTTAGTAACAAAGAGCATTATCAAGCATCGCATACGTTGAATCCTATCTTGTCTTAAGCTTTTTTTTTTGTCTCAATTGACATGTGATTTGCACACTCTAAAAAATTTTGTTTTCTACTTTGCTATGCTTTGATATACTTGATACTCTTTCAATTTTTTTGAATAGCATCATCAATTTCTTTCAAACCATCTTGCACAATCAAATTCAAAACATGACAACAACAACGAAGATGAAGAAACTCTCTACTACAAATAAGAGTGTTTCTGATGTTTAATTGATGCATTAACATCTCAAACAGAAGAATCATTAGCAGAAGCATTGTCTAAAGTGATTGAAAAAATCTTTTTCTCAATTCCCTATTCTACCAATAAAGAGTATACCTTTTCTGCTAATGATATTCCATTATGTAGAGGTGGTAGGAAACGAAAATTTAATATCCTCTTGTGTAAGACCCACTCACTATTTCGAAAATATACTGTGAGACTTATATAACTATCAGTAATACATGAAGTTTACAAATCAGATGTCAAACTTATCCGACTAGGTGCCAACATCTAACATCTCTTTTATCTTTCCTTTTTATCTTTTATACATTCTTAGAACATCTGCTTTTTCTATATTTCTACTAATCAAATGCAAATTTGCACTTAAATATTTTAGTAAAGCTCTAATTCCATCATACTCAACAAATTGGAAAGGCACATCATGTATAACAACTGCACTTGCTACTAACTCAAGATAAACTTCATGATCAAACTTATTATCTGAAGTTAAACTTAGTGACATACTCCCCTAACTTTGAGATAAAAGCAATTGTCCTATATTACGAGAAGAGCTTCGTTGAGAAGTCTTTATATGACGTTTTAAGTTACCAGTACCAAATTTTCTATTACAAATATATATTGCAGAGCACTTCTTGTATTTATACCTTTGCCTTCCATCTTTTGATACTGAAAGGTGTCAAAAAAAATTCCAAACTGGAGACATTAGCTTCCTTTGCTTTTTTACCTCTGTTGGATTTTGAAACTAACTCCACGTTCTCCAAATCAGCACGCTCCTCATCGTCGTTGTCTTGTAGCATATTCAAATTATCAGAAACATCAATGCTCCCAACTTGTGCCTATATTGCAATTGACAAACAAAATTTAGTTCATAGTAAACACCAATTACTAATAAGGGAGTGAGGAATGAAAAGAGACAGAATGATAAAGAAATAACAAAAGACAAACATATACCTGTGGTGCCGTAGGTGTGCTGCTCATTGGGTGAGAATGGTTGAAGATATCTGAGAAGAAAAATCTGAAAGAGATGTAAAACAATAAAAGCAGCTTGGGTTGGGCTTTCACCGATTCACACAAAAGATCTAAGTGTAAACCAGTAAATGTAAATGTATTAGTCCTCTCTCTCCCATCGATCGTGTTAAATAAAAAGTAAATTGGAAAGCTAATATAGGACGGCTAGAAAACAACAGTCTTATAATATAACAAAATAAAAGACTGTTAAAACATAATCGTCCATAGTACAGGACGGTTAATGAATAACTATCCTATTTTAATATAATTATAGGACGGTTAAAATATAACGGTCCTATATTTGGAAAAAAAAAAAAAAGGATGGTTAACAAAAAATCGTCCTATTTTACTTAAAAATATAGGATGGTTAAGAAATAATAGTCCTATAATTTTACAAACATAAAGGACAGTTAGAAATAAACTGTCCTATATATGTTGAAAATATAGGATAGTTATTACATAACCGTCCTTTATTTACACTTGCATAGTTTAGTACTTTAGTTGCATTGCCACTCAGTAGGGACTTAAGTCCATGGACCACCATGCTTCCATCTCCATGGGATTGTGGGAGTGTGACTGTGTGATGTGCTAGTGACCAGTCTACCCAGACCGCCTAGCCTAGCCGCTGCCCTGCCAGATAGGGACAACCTCCCCTCCTCCAATTCCAAACTGACAAGTGGCAATTACAGTTAATGAAACTTACACTTCAATCATTTGTCAAATATTTTGAGTCTTTGATGTCCGATCCGACATGTGGGCCCCCTTGCAGTGGTAGGAAAACAAAATCAAAACATAACCCATGAAACTTGTTATTTTGTTAACTAATTATATAAGCCAATTGTCATTTAGTAGTTTTTGAAAGTAAAATTCCCACCTTTGTTTGATCTCGACATCTTTGACTAGTATCCTTTGATCATTACTTCTAATCTAATGCACTTAACGTGGTCCAAGTCCTTACCCTTTTGTTGTCTTATTTTTGCATGTTTAAACACACCTTTCTCACCATATCTTGATCCTAGTCTATGATAGTGATAATCATATGGCCTTAAGTTCAGCCTCACTTACTATTCTCTTAGCAACCATTTTAAGATTAGTTACACGTGGTCAGTTACAAGTTACACTTACTAGATAATTAGTTAACAAGTTTTGTAACTTGTATAAGTGACTAACTGTCATATATTGTATAAAATTATAAATGCTCATGATTTTCTTATACTAATTCCACATGTAATGTCATCACCAATTGATCTAATATATCTCTTTTTCATTAAATTCATGAATATCATTTATCCAACTCATATAGTTGAAGATTTGTTTTGATTTCTTTCTAATGTTTTTCATTTCTAACTCCCAAATGATGATAATAGATTGGAAATAACTCATTCATCCATGATCCATGTAGAGTAAAAGGTAGTTAGTCACCCTTAGTAATACCATTCAACATTTTTATTTTTTCATGATAATTTTACCATCAATGCCACATGTACTTCTTTTCACTAAGTATAGACCACAGTCCAGAATTAATTTTAGTTTCACCAAAGTTATCATATCAATATCCCTCTACTTCTTTCTTGATAAGCTTTTGTGCTAATTCAACAATTAAGTTATTATACCAATATAGTTTATACTTTATACCACATAACTCCTTCTATTCTCATTCTCACCTAATGAGTTAATTACATAACTATTGCCTTTCTATACTCATTATCTATTAATGAGTTAATTACATAACTCTTTCAATACTCATTCTCAACTAATGAGTTAATTACATAACTACTTCTATTCTCATTCAATCATTCTCACCTAATGAGTTAATTACATGACTCTTTCTTTACTCATCCTCAACCTCAACAACTAATGAGTATGAGTTACATAACTTTGTTTTTTAAAGCTGATCCTCAACTAAGATGAGTTAATTACATAACACTTTCTTTACTCATCCTCAACCACAACAAATAATGAGTATGAGTTACTTACATAACTCTGTCTTTTTAAGCTCCTCAACTAAGACGAGTTAATTACATAACACTTTCTTTACTCATCGTCAACCACAATAACTAAACTAATGAGTATGAGTTACTTACATAACTCATTCTTTTTAAGCTGATCCCCATTTAAGATGAGTTAATTACATAACTCTTTTTAAGCAGATCCTCAACTAAGATGAGTTAATTACATAACTCTTTGTTTACTCATCCTCAACCTCAACAAGTAACTAATGAGTATGAGTTACTTACATAACTGTCTTTTTATTTTTTAAGGAACTATAGGACGGTTAATGCAAAACCGTCCTTTATAACATACAGATATAAGACGGTTATATAATAACCGTCCTATATAGGACAATTATATACCTGTATATTTATATACACGATGATTATATATTTGTATAGGATGGTTATTACATAACCGTCCTATATTTTTCACCCCGCTTCATACTAATGGGATGGTTATTTTTAAACCGTCTTATGATTTTTACTAAATAAAGGATTGTTAATTATTAATCGTCTTGTAATTATCTTAATATAGGACAGTTTTCATTGAATAGTCCTATATTGTTTTGATGATAGAAGACTATTATGTTAGAACCGTCCTATATTTATCTTTCAGTTATAAATTATGAACCTTTCTTTCTTTGGCCTTTCACTGTTTCACTTCGCATTTTTTCCCCCTAACCTAAGTCCTTCGAAGTCCAAGCTCTCCCAAACCCCCTTCAACTAGAACTAGGGCAAATGCAAAAACCAAAAGAGTGTTAGTGAGAAGAAGGAGAGAGGGAGAGAGAAAGCGTGCTACCCTATCAAGGGTAGAGAAGAACTAGAGACTGAGAGAGCAAGGGAAAAACTCAAAAACTGACCTGCGACCGCAATGAAAGGAGGTTCATCAAGTGCTGGTTCTATTCTACTCTTGGAAACTCTATGTAATGTTGCCATTTTTTGCCCTTTTTTTAATGTAGCACTCTTATTACATTACATCTTACAATATAGGGTTTAAAACCATTAAGGTTAACAATATTCTTCATCTGCACCTTGCATGGCTCATTATCATTATCATCAAGACCTTATCCCATTAGGGTTCGGCCACATGAATCTTATTCTCTCCATAACTCTAGCTTTATGTTTGTACCCTTCATTGTCTCATCAAGTAAGACTATATCATCTGCAAATAGCATGCACCAGGGAATCTCCTCGTGCAGATGTTTTGTTAACTCATCCATAACCAATGTGAAAAGGTATGAGCTCAATGCCGATCCTTGGTGCAATCCTACAGTGATAGGAAAATCACCAATCTAGCTACTAGTGGTTTTAAAATTTATTATCTCCCTCATACATATATTTAATTATGTCTATAATTCTATATACCCTTGCAAGCAGCAAAACCCCGTTATCGCCCAACACCCTTCATATTAACTCTCTAAGGACTATTATAATAAGCTTTCTCTAAGTCGATAAAGACCATGTGGAGGTCTTTCCTCCTCTCCCTATATATTTCTCTACTACTTGTCTTAGTAAGATAATAGCTTCAATGGTAGACCTCTTAGGCATGAAACCAAACTGATTCTTCGATACACTTGTTTCATGTCGTTGCCTCTTCTCAATCACTCTTTTAAAAAGTTTCATAGTGTGGCTCATAAGTTTGATCCCTCGATAATTAGTGCAGCTCTATATGTCTCCCTTATTCTTATAAATTGGTACAATAGGGCTTTTCTTCCACTTAGCAGGCATTTTCTTTGATTTTATAGTCTTGTTAAAAAAGTTGGTCAATCAAACTACCCAAATATCTCCCATATGCTTCCAAACCTTTATTGGTAATTTGGTATACCATCAGGCCCCATGGCCTTTCTTGATTTTATCTTTTTCAAGGCCTCTTTCACTTCACGTATTCTAATCCTACGTTCATATATATAATATCCAATGTTATATAGATTTATAGTATTTTCCATCCCTATATTCTCAGAGCCATTGTCATTTAACAATTTTTGAAAGTATGTTTCTCACCTTTGTTTGATCTCATCATCTTTGATTAATACCTTTTGATCATCGCTTCTAATGAACTAAGTTATTTCATTTACACTTTTCACTTTTCACTTTTCTAACTATAGTCATTTTCATTTTCATTTTGAAGCAAACATGGAACATGAAGAAGTAGAACAAGAATAAGAACATGAAGAAGTAGTAGAAGAACAAGTAGAAGAGCTAGAAGTAGAATAAGAACAACAATTACAACACACAGAAGCAGAATAGTCAAGGCTATAGAGCACATGTGCACTGGTAACACCACCTATTAGTGTAAAGAGAAAGGCCAGGGGGCCAACACAAATGGATCGTATAAATAAGAGATCATCAAAGGGAATAAAAGAAACTATATAATTCAACAGTAGAGGCCAACCGAGAGGTGGTACTGCATATGCCTATGCTAGCTTCATATGTTGCACTGTTAGAAGACTTGTGCCAACATCAATGACTGATTGGAGACTTATATTGCCAAAAGTCAAAGATGCAATATGGGAAATGGTTAAGGTATGTAAATTCTTCCTACATATAATATAATATGTCTGTATATTTATATATTTTGTTTTTGTTTGCATATGAATCATGATACACTAAGTCACTACTCACTAATCAGTAGTTACTTAACCTGCTTCTTTTGTTTTGTAGTCTGCTTTTGACGTATCTGATGAGTGCGAGAAGCAAACATTTCTAGGAGCTGGTGAACAATGGAGGAAATGGAAGAGTGATCTTGCAAGGAAATACATACTTCCAAATTCCAATAATCCTTCTAGGCTTAACATAATCCCTTAGTTGTATTTTTGCTTCATTGACCAAGAAGCATGTAATCAATTTGTACAGTATAGGCTATCTCTTGATTTTGAGGTAGTCACAACTTGAATTAGCCAAGCAAAATTTTGATTCTTGTAATTATTATATTTGATTGTATTTTGATTACATAACTTTGATGTCCAGGCAAAGCATATAAAAGGACAAAAGGCGAGTGCACAAAATCATACGCAGCACCACCTTTCAAGGGTTGGCTACGCATGATTAGAGGCAGATGGAGTAAGTATATTATATGACATTTCATTTGTCTAATCATAGTAGATTTTTATTTGATTAACTCTGACTTAGTGTCTCTCGTAATAGCAAAAGAAGGCTAGGACAACGGAGCCCATCGACCATGCTTTTCTATGGAAAATGACACATTCCAAAGGGTGTAACTCCCACACCTTTACTAATGAGACAACTGCAGCAATTGGATCAAAATTGTAAGTGGTTTAAGACTTTAAGTTTTATACTTTTACTTTATGTGCCTACTACCTAGTTAACTAGTTTTATACTTTTGCATTATATAAATATTACATATATAATAGGGATTTGATCATGTTATGATCTTTACATGTGCAGGAAGAGTTGACCCAAGAAAGTGCAACTACAGGGACTCTTAGCAGCATTGCTGCAAAGGGGGATATTTTGTATAGGGTAATGGGCAACAAGGAAGAGCACCCTGGCCTAGTAAGGGGCTAAGGTCGCGGTGTTGTTCCTTTCAAGTTCTTCCCTAAACAAAAGGCTCCTACGCTACAAGAATTGGAAGAAGCAAACTGTTGTGGAGATATATAGCAAGGTCAAAGATCAATTGCTGAAGGAACTCCAAGGTGGCGGAAGAACCTCATGTAAGGATGTTGGCCCTTAAGCTTAACCTCAAGTTCAAGGTCAACCACCCCAATTTGACAATAGCTTTACTCCTAGTCCTCCATCAGATGAAGAGGTGGCAGAGCAAGTACTTGAAGGTGATGTCCTGATCAGTGAGGTATGTATATTGACATGTTTAGTTTTACAATATTTAATTATTTAGTAACCTTTTTAGTTTACATCACTAATCATTATATATATGTCATTTCTCAAATGTAGGTGGGTTAATGCATGTTGTAGCTACATACATCTGAGAACTATGTGGCTGTGGCAACACTGTACGAGGTTCGGCGACTTCCGCCACCTTGTATGGCAAGTTGATGCCTCCACACACGAAGCACGTGTGCATTACTGTTGCCATTCAACTAGATGCTCTCACTTCCATTTCCAATACAAGGGGATGATGTTGTAATAGTTGGGGATACAATCGGATATCATGTGTGTTGGCCAGAGGAACTTATCAAACTAATGATATCTAATTCCAAGGTACATATATTCTAATTATAGTCATGACATCATTTTTTGCTACCTTTTTTAAGTCATCCTAAATTGTTAATTGATTAATATTGTTTGCAACATGTCAGATCACCAGAAATAGCACAAGGGGCAATTGAAGAGAACCTCTCCGACAGGAAATTCTGGCATAGTGGCAAGTATAGCCCCATCCTAGCCTTCCCAGGTAGTACTAGTTCTATATATTTGCATAGTTGTGTCATGTTACATGTGAACTTGAACAATGCAACAACTAACAAGTTTAAAGCACTTGTTAGGTGCTCACAAGCTCATTGTAAACATTTGTTAGGTGTCCACAAGCTAAAAAAGTTTTGTTGTTTTTTCCTAGGTTAGAATTTGTGATCTTAGATTCTTACTTGAAGTAATGATTAGAGATCAATTATTATTATTATTTTATCTTAGGTTAGAACTTATAATCTTACTTGAACTAATGGTTAAAGGTGTTTTATAGAATTCATGTGTTTCTTTTAACTTTCATCATCATGATCATCAAGACCTTATCCCAATATATGATAAAATATTATAATTTGATTTCACTATCTCTCTTCTTTTATATACACTAGTATACTAGTATACCAGTATATATTGTATATTATATATATTCGTTACTAATTTTTGAAATGTTACATCTACAATGTAGGGATCAAGTGGAGGTTCCACCTAACGCGCCTCCATTCCTAAGGGTACTATACAGACTGGCCAATAAAGATAAGGAAATGAACCCTGTAAGGATAGAGGTAGGTGTGCTTGCAAATGATGTGGCTGAGGTTCCACTCTTCAAGGAAGACCTCTTAGCCATATGTAATATGGCTCAATTGGAATACATGCACATCGTAGTCTATATAGGGTGTGTTGTCGTGTAACTGCTCTATTAGAGTTAGACTAATATGAATCAAAGTAACATTACTTGCTTTTTAATAACACGTGATAATTATTTGACATTAACCCAAATTCCTAATGAAGGTATTTGCATGATAGCTTGCAAAGATTAGAGGTTAAGGACATTTACAAGTTCCTTGACCCTTCTCTTGTCTTTTGACTGGACTATTTGCCTACGGACAAACAAAGTGAAGATATCATTCTTGGGCTCATGGGTTGTGCGAAGGGGCAAGCCTTACTGATTCCCTACAATAGCGGGTACGTTGTAACATATGTTGCTAAATTATGCCATTTCAATTTCATAATTCATACACAAGAATATCTATATCAGTTAAGATTTGAGAACATACAATTGAATTATTGTTTTTATAGGTCCAATTGGATGCTGCTAGCTTTGGATGTGTATGGTGGCCATGCAATTTTTTTTTATTCATGTGGAGCGCATAGTCGGGAACACCTGATGGAAATTACAAACAACCAAGTCTTTATTACTGCTTTTATTATAATATAACTACTCACCTGATAAGTGGCAACTATCATAATATTCATAATCTACTGCTTTTCAATTATATGTGTGTAGAGCATGGTATAAATGGGTTGAGCGGGAAGGTATTAACCACCCACCAAAACTCAACTCGAAGAAGACCAAGGTAAGGTTTACTAATTACTGCTCTTTAGACTTTTTACTATAATTTTAATCTTGAACTCATTTGACATGATATTTTGAACCTTTTCTGTTGTCTTTAGTGACATTGGTTTGCAGTGCCCTAAATAAAAATCAGATTGTGAGTGTGGGTATTATGTTCTCAAATACATGAGAACCCTTATTCACAGTGGAGCTACAATCTCACAATTGAGAAAGGTAAGACTTGCTGACCAATGTTACATTTTTGTTTTGTATATTTCCTGACTGAATCTAAGATTACATGTATGAACTAAGTTATTATATGTTTCTTGTAGGCAGATTTGGGAAGCAAGAGTTACTCCCAGTTGGATCTAGACGATATTAGAATGGAATGGATAGATCATATTATGAATTTTAATTTGTAGTTTAGTGATGCAAATGAATGTATCATCAATCATGTGTATACATTTTACTCAAATATAATACAAAGATCAGTTCATTTCTATGGATGTGTTCTATTTTTCTTTTGATTGAAGTACACTGTTTCAATGGATGTGCTTTCTTTATTTCAAACTTTCAAATTTCAATGATGGGATTGAGAAGTTAGTGTCTTAAACCAGGCATAGGATATATGGTGAGGTGTGGTTGTCCATGAAGAAGTTAGAAGAGTGAATGTATCATGTATAGTATGGGTGATTGGGTGTGCTTTTATTTGTTCAATTCAATGTAAACTGTATGGAGCAGAAGTGAATTTACAATGATTTTAAATATAGCAGGTTGAATGTGAATGTGTTATTTTGACACATCAGTCCATTACTGTGGTTGTATTCCATTTTTTGTTTTGATTCAAGTATGTATGTGTCAATGTGATTGTGTGTATAGTGTGCTTGCTTTATTTCAAAATTTTAATGATGGGAGGTTGGCGTGTTCAAGGCCTCAAGCCTTTAAGAGTCAAGACAGGGTTTTGATACGTGAGGACTGAGGAGTGAAGTTGTGTATCATGGACTAATGCTTAATGGAAAGAGAGAATTATGTGTGGAGTCACACACTGGACACTTGGACAGTAATACAAGTTATACAATTTTTACTAATATAGGGCAGGTATTTAGTAACCATCTTATATCACTTATTAAATATAGGACGGTTAACAAATAACCTTCCTATAGAATCTTAAAATATAGGACGGTTAATTAATAACTGTCCTATAAACCCTAATATATAGGACGATTATTTAATAACCATCATATATAACATACAAATATAAGACGCCTACTTATCAACCATCTTATAAAACATATAAAAATATAGGACGATTTTGTCTTAACCGTCCTATAGCATATAGGAACCTATATAATTTATAAATATACAACTATAAAGTAAAACCTTTAATTATATAGGATGGTTACTTACTAACCGTCCTATATAACGTACTGTCCTTTATCCGTTCAAATATAGGACTGTTACTCAGAAACCGTCCTATTTAGTGTAAGCTAAGGTCACGTGTCATTCAATTCAACTCGAAGTTTTACTACGTGTCAGACGGATCAACACGATAGGTCAACATCGATTGACCCGAACATGACACGATTTTTGACGTGTCATTTTCGGGTCAACTAAAAAATGACACGAACACGATAACACTCAACCCTAGCCCTTTAAATCCGTGTCGAGTTCGAGTCGTGTTATCGTGTCGTGTCATATTTTGCCACCCCTACTTGTCAATGGCCAAAATTGAGTGACATTTGATCAAGTATGTGACATGTGGCCAGGCCTTGCAACTAATTGTTCTTTTTGATGGGCCCATTTTGGATTATATTTGACCCATAAAGGTTACAATATGTGGTCTAATATGGGCCCATTATATATTATTTATGACCCATAAATGGCGACAAGACAATGACAAATACAGTAGGACCCACAATAACTGGATGGAGTCTCTTAAATCAAATCAACTATGGTGATCAGGAAACCCATCGAGGAGGGAGAGTCAATAATGTCAATCCACCTTTAAATGTGGAAAAGGTAGGGTTTAGTAAACAAAATAAAATAAAATAAAAAATGAAATGTATACAATCTAAATTATTATTTATTAAATAAATTGTTGATGTTTTTCGCAAGTGCACAGGCTATTATAATATAGCTATGCAAATACGGGTCGATCTCATGGGGACTCGCTTTAAGTAGAGTTTTTAATAAAATTTAATTATTTAAAACTTAAAGAAAATAACAAAACTAACCTAACTATTCAGATTTATTCAAATGATGCACTTTACATAACTTTCAATTCCAAAAAACATAAAATAAATTTAATCAAACATCCATTAATCACATTGTCCGTAGATAGCATTGTCCCTAGATAACACTGTCAAAAGATGGATAAAATAAAGCTTAAATGGAACAGGGACACAGACGTAAATAAAATAGGGATACAAATGTAAATAAACAGAGGATGCAGATGTAATTAACTAAAAAGTTCAGAAATGTAATTGCATTTAAAGATGAAGGGCAAAACCAGAATTAAATTAAACATCTGGTTTTAAACAAAAACCAGACAAAATCCACGAAGAAGAAGACTGGTTGAGAGAGAAGAAGGAAAGGGAGAGGAGGAAGAAGAGGGAAAGGGGCGCGGAAGGAAAACCCAGTTCAGGAACTTCTTAGACAATTGGTCCCATGTATGTATGGAACCTACTTCCAAGGAATTAAGCCATGACTTGGCTTTGTCCTTAAGTGAGAAGGGGAATTGCCTTAGCCTAATCGAATCATCTGAAATATTTCGAAACCTAAATGTGGCACAAATATCAAGGAACTCCTTGATATGTAGGTATGGGTCTTCTCGGTCTCGACCATAGAAAGTAGGAAGTAATTGAATTACTCCCGACTTTAACTCAAAGTAGTAGGCATTAGTGGGAGGTAAAGCTATGCAAGATGGAGTATTAAGTTGGAGTGGCGCATAAAAATATCTAATAGTCTTGTATTCAATCTCTGGTAGTGGTTTAGCTATAAGGATATGAACTATGTTTCTTTCCCCTTGGTTTTGGAGGCATTGAATCTCTGGATTTAAAGGTAGTAACTCAGGGTTTTGAGATCGACACCCTTGCATGAACTATTCCTAATCTAAAATATCCTCCTCTAAATGCTAACTCCAACTCTATGTGATGCAAGCAAAAAGGCACAGTCAAACACCTTAGGTTAATAAGCAATATATTGATTTTCTTGAATTTGTATAGGTACAATACTTTTAATTAGCATACTCTGGCACTCCTCTCCTTCTTTAGATTTAATTATTGCTTACCAGTTAGGTTCTGCGCAAGGTGGTTAATACAACCCTCGTGTAAGGAAGCGTTTAGATCTCACAAACGTCAACAGGAGGTGAGGGAAGAGCGAGGCTCTATTAAACAACCCTCAATAACCACAGTGCTTAAAAGCCATTAGAGTAATAAGAAATCATATCTTAGTAAGAGGATCCTACGAGCATGTGATAGCCCTATAGGTCTCATTTGATTGATTTTAATTTGATTTGAAGGTTAGGGTAGCGAGCTTGAGGTGATTATTCTAGGTGAGCCAAGGAGTGGTGATGAAATCCACCCTTGATCTTATGAGGTTATGGTGCCCTTACTAATTAATTCCACACTCCATGATAGTTTGATCGGCATATATATCATCTTAAAGCATACAACAATTATAAGAGGATGCTTTCTATATGATTTAAAATGAAAATAGAAATTGCAATTTACAAGGATCCTCACTACAAGTTTCACTCAAAAGGAAAAAAAAAATCCTAATATAGGAAAGCAGGGAAATTTCCATGTTGATGAAGATTTTCTTGCCAAATTTCTCCACTTTCTTGTTTTCCTGAAAAAGAAAATTTAGAAATAAGTACTAACTTTAGGAAATTAGGTGGTTATGCACTAAAATAAAAATAAAAAATGCACCTAAAATTACCTAAAATGCAATTCCTAATATTTTTTTATTTTTTTGGATTTTTATGATTTTTAATTAAATTTTATAAAAACTCCTTTGCAAGTCCCCGGCAATGGCGCTAAAAACTTGTTTATATTTTTTGCAAGTACACTGGCTTTAATGGGAGTTTTTAATAAAATTTAATTATTTAAAACTTAAAGAAAATAACAAAACTAACCTAACTATTCAGATTTATTCAAATGATGCACTTTACATAACTTTCAATTCTAGAAAACATAAAATAAAATAAATCAAATATCCCTGAATCACACTGTCTATGGATAGCATTGTACCTGGATAACACTGTCAAAAGATGGATAAAATAAAGCTTAAATAGAATAGGGACACAGATGTAAATAAAACAGGGATACAAATGTAAATAAACAGAGGACGCAGGTGTAATTAACTAAAAAGTCCAGAAAGTAATTGCATTTAAAGATGAAGGGCAAAACCAGAATTAAATTAAAAATCTGGTTTTTAACAAAAACCAGACAAAACCCACGAAGAAGAAGACCGGTTGAGAGAGAAGAAGGAAAGGGAGAGGAGGAAGAAGAGGGAAAGGGGCGCAGGAGGAAAACTCAGTTCGGGTTTCCTTCTTCGGGACGTTCGAAAGTGAGAAACCCGCTAGGGCTGGACATGCTCGGAGTGAAATGGAAAAAACAGATGCCTTTTTAGGCGTCGTCTGGTTCTGTCTTGAAGAAAAGAAGAGATGACCCAGGCACTGGTGATAGTACTGGAATGGATCAGGAGAGTTCCTGAGCGGTGGGCAAGTGGAAGTTGGGGATAGGAGAAAGTGGAGGAGCTTGGTGCACGAGAGGGAGAGTGTGGAGATGATGAAAACGACTAGTGCTATGGAGGGTGGAATGGATGATGTGGTAAACAGATTGAAAGCAGGAGTGGACTGGGTTGTGCGATTTTTGTTTTCTTTTGATCTGGGCTTGTGTGCAGTGGATGAAGAGGACTATGAAGATGGGCTGGGGCATGAAGGGAAACAAAAGAAGATGGGGTGTGCTGTGCGTGAGATGTGAGGCAAAGAGAGGCAACGTGGAAGAGAAGAACGAGAACGAGATGGAAGGTGCGATGGAGAGTATGGACTGGTGGGTCTGTTTCTAACGTTCCAATAGGGATGTTGAAGAAGAGATTAAGAGGGAGAATGAGAGGTTTTAGAAAAGTAAAACAAGAGATAAATTAAACAAATGATGATCAAAGGACTAGGGAAGAAGGAAAGCAAAGACAAAACCCAAAAATCCAAAAATCCAAAAATCCAAAACTCCAAAAAGACTCTCCTCCCCACTCATACGGCTCCCCTCTTTATAAATTTTTTTCCTTATTTTTCTCCAACAAACTCCTCTTATCCCTTTCTAGGACTCTTCTTCCTCTTCTATTTCAATTAGGACTCTTCCTCTTGATCTCTACTTGATCTACACCGTTGAAATTAGATTTGATCCATCCAACCCTCCACCGTTGATTTTGAGAAAATTAAGGTTTGGATTGTCAATCAAGCTAAATTTTGCAATTTAGACGGTTAAATGATCTAATTGAATGCTAAACTAGGGATTTTTTAGCTAAAATTAAACACTTAACATAAATTCTAACTACTTTTGATATTATATATTATTTTTTATTAAATAAATTCTAACTCCTTTTAATATTGGCTAAAAACTAAATTTACTATATATTTAATAAATATTTTTGTGTTAATGTCACTACAAAGTATATATTCTTAATAAAAAATTTAGGTCACTAATCTATTAGTAACTATTGTGTTATAAATATCAGTTATCATAATTCTTTAAATCGTTACTAAGTTTGTTCTATCTTCTCCTTCATTCTCGTACTTTTAGAACTTTAAATAAAACTCTCTCTCTCTCTCTCTCTTCCTATTTTGACTTCTAAAATCAACTCTATTTCCACTGAGCATAGATATTTTGTACTGATTTCTCTTTGTTCACTTGTCCTCTTTCTTTTGCTTAGTTGTACAAAACATATATCTTTTCTGAGAGTATCTAAAATGTTGTGTGCCATTAATTTCTTTTATATATCCGGTATTCATGCATGCAATTATCATTTGGAAACACAATGCAAAGTCATGGCTTTGGCATGCGGTTATGTAAAAGTTCTCGTGCTCTTTTCTTTATGAAAATTATTTGGAAGGGCACAAAAGTAAGAATTTTGAAAATACAACTTTGTTAAGCCTTATATTTGGATGATATAATATGTTTATCATATTTGGCTTGCCTTGGATTGGTTTATACTAAAATTGATGGTGAGAAAAGAGATTTCTTTCCTGAAACTACGTCTAAGAAGTGGATGAATCGTACCCTTAAGAAATGCAATTAGTGTGGTTTGTTAAATGCTTTGCCAGCCCCCCATTTTCCCCATAAGGACATAGATTGATATTTTATGTTTTTACATGAAGCTATTGTTGGTATATAACAATGTTTACCTCAATAAGATAATACTAGGAATACTACAGTGGTATAAGATTTCCAAGACTAACTTAGTGTTGACGAGGTCATTAGGGACTGCAATGGCTACAAGAAGGAATAATAGGGGTTTGGGGGCAGCGCCCCGGAGTAGTGGGGCTCCGGGCGGCAGCCCCAATAGGTGTCCAGGGGGCAATGCTCCCTGGCGGCAGGGGATGGTATGCATCATCTAACAATGGAAGGTTGATTGTCAACACGGAAAAATCACCTACAGCTACTCTTTGCTTAACGCATTTAATGATCAGCAATCACCCTTATTGTCTATTCTTCAGCTATCATGTTAGAGGTCTGCTGAAAGGTCAAATTGATGGGCTGATTGGTGGAGAAGGCTATAAATTGGCATGCCACAAGCCTCCCAAGTGCATTGAAGATTTTCACTGCTTTGTAGATCTTCTTTTCTATTGTTATTCTTGTATGTCCAGAAGCCATTGAAGCTCTGCTAGAGAGCATACGGTGGGACAATGCATTGTTGTATTCTTTTCTTATCAAACTGAAATATCAGTAGTGTTGAATAGTGTTGTCTTTCTCCTAGATTATTGTTTAGACATTCCTTGTGCATACTCGTATCTTTATAGCTATTAGTACCTTGTCAGAGACACAGTTGGCCTACTATGTATCCTAATGACATACCTGCGGAACAGAACAAGGGACGCTTACTATGCCAAGTTGCAAAGCATCTCGCCAAGCTGATAGATAAAAAATGCCAATCTTGGGCCGTTATGTCTATCTTTATTAGGTCTCAATCACTATCCGTTTAATTTTTTTTAATGCATGTACACTGTTCATGATAAATAGTTCTTTTGATATCTTTAAGATGATCCGTTTGCAGATAAGCTATGACTCGTAGATGGTGTTGAAGGTGCTTTAAAGAAGGAAGTTGAATAATTTGAAAATATGTTTACAATACTGTAATATAGTCTGTTCTAGTTGTTCGAAGAAGAAGATTGATGCTGTGTTGTTCAAGGTGTATAAATGTAGTATGGTTCGCCATTGTATGATGGGTGCTGCAGTGTGTACGTTAATAGGGTGTCTAGGGTATGCGGTCTTTTGTTATTAATAAAAGAATACGCTTAATAAAAAAGCCATCGGGTAGCCAGGAATGTGAAATTGTTAGTCATGCATCCATTTTCCACCTTCAAAAACATTGGCTAAATAGGAAAAAAATGATGGATGAAATGAAAGTTACGGTATTCAATGTTTTTTTTTTTTTTAAAGTTGGAAATAATATATATGTTCACATGCTTTTCATCATAATGTGGTTTGAAGTATGTGAAATATCAGCTCATGTATTGTGTGTGTTAAGGTTTTTTGTTTGATGTCAATGGATCATAGACCCCGCTGCAGAACTAAAAAGATGGTCTTGGCTTAAGGTTGGTGCCACACGAATTAACCTTCCATATGAGTAGGCCACAAATATGAAATCACGTGTCAAGCGTTTAGAAGAAGTTTTTCAAATAAGAATCTTTATGATTTTAAGGAAGTTGTAGTGCCACCACCAGGGGTGGCAAATTATGTCTGCGAGTCATGTTTATGTCACGTCGAGATTGACTCATTAGAGCATATGGGTAGACACGAATACGACCCGATTAATAATTGTGTTAAGAACTCGAGACTCGAACACGATCCAATTATTAAACCAGTCGACACGACATGATTCATGTACCACAATTAGAAGGGTGTACTATATAGGACAACTTTTCAAAAAAATGTCTTATAGGTTTTGTAAAAACAATAGACGGTTTTTGAAAAATCATCCTATATTGCTATAAGAGTATCTAATAATTTTTCAATAACCGTCTTATATATAATATAATATAATATAATATTTTTAAAATCATCATATATTTTTATAAGAATATAGGATGGTTTTTCAAGAATCATCTTATATTTAGATATAATATAAGACGATTTTCAAATCAACACGACATGTCAACATTGGTTGACCCTAACACAACATGATTTTTGGCTTGTTATTTTCAGGTTGACCCAAAAATGACTCCAACAAGATAAGACTCGACCCTAGCCTGCTAAATTCATATTGAGTTCAAGTTCTAGTATCGTGTTGTGTCATATTTTGCCTCCCCTAGTCAACAATTCAGTCAATACATCAAGAAGTGAAGTTTAACTTGACTAAAAAGCTTTTGAACAAGTGAGAACTTACATGAGTACAACCAGAAAACTCTTTTCTGGAATTGCATGATTGAAGTGGATGAATAAAGCCTTAAAGAAATGCATCCGGTGTGGGTCGTCAAATGTTTTTCAAGTCCCCATTTTCCCCATAAGAAGGCCATAGATTGGTATTTTATGCCTTTACGTGAAGCTGTTGGTACCATGTAGGAGACACAGTTGGCCTAATACCTCACCATATGACATACCTGCGGAACAGAACAAAAGGGAAGTCTAGTATGCCAAGTTACAAAGCATCTCGCCAGGTAGATATATCCAATTGTCGATCCTAGGCTATTAGTTCACGATCACTCTTCCATTTTATTTTTTTAATGCATCTACAGTGTTCTTGAGATCTTAGAGATCGTTTATTTGTAGATAAATTGCAGGCTCGTAGATGGTGCCGGAGGTGCAGCAAAGAAGGAAGTAGAAAATTTTGAATAGGTTTAGTAGTGTCTTATCTGTATATGTTTGCATCGATTTGTATAAGTTGAATAATTTGATTAGGTTTTGCCATGCATCCATTTTCCACCTCCAAAAAACTTCAACTGAGTAGGATATTGTTGGATGAAATAAAGGTATTCGATTTTCTCTGAGTTGTAAACAAGACTTACTTTCACATGCTTTTTATGAGTAGTTGTGGGAAGAAGAAGATGGATGGATGAAATGAAACTTGACGTATTTAATTCTCTTTAAGCTGTAAATAATATGTATGCAAAATATGAGTCCAAATAGTTTTGTTGTAGTTATTTGAAGAAGAAGATTGATGGCGTGCTGTTCAAGGTATGCGTGAGGATGTAGTATGGTTAGCCATGGTGTGTTCATTACCAGTGTGTATGTTAGTAGAGGTGTCAAAAAATGTGCCCAAGGCATCAGCTAGTTAGGAAGGTGAAATTGTTTACCGTGCATCCATTTTCCACCTCCAAAAACATCGGCCAAATAGGAACATTGATGGATGAAATGCAAGTTAAGGCATTCGATTCTCTTGAGGTCGTGAATAGTATGTACCTTCGCATGCTTTTAATCACAACGTGGTTTGAAGTATGCGAAATATGAGTCCATGTATTGTGTGCTTGTGTGTCTTAAGACTGCAAACGTAAGCAACAACGGTGATCTTGGTTTAAAGTCGGTGCCATACGTTTGTATTAGCCCTCCTTATGAGTAGGCCATGATTGAAGGGGAGCCTTGGCCCAACAGTGAAGTTTTCATCACGTGACTTTGAGGTCACGGGTTTGAGGCGTGAAAACAACCTCTTCCAAAAATACAAGGTAAGGCTGCATACTCTAGACCCTTGCGGTCTGCCCTTCCCAGATCCTATCAACTTGGTTCCCTTGAAACAAGTCAGAAAGATTGAGAAATTAAAATGCTGCAGCTAACTCCAAGAAGTGAAGTTTTGAAACAAGTGAGAGCCTGCATAATTGTATACAAAGATCTCTATTCTGGAATTGAAACAAAGAAGTGGATGAATTGCTAGAATCATCCAATCAACATGATTTGTGGATACCCGAAAGTCTGGCAAATCAGATGAACGTCCCAAATCAATTCTAACTTCCAGTCAATTACATAAAAGCCGGGTATCGGTAACTTGATGTGAAAATTAGTAAAGCATGAATTGTTCAACAGTCTCTGAAGTATGAAAACCATTTATTTTCTCCTAGAGCTAAACAGGGAGTTTCACCATAACCCAAGAGAATTGAGGCCAGAGACTCGTTGGAGCTGGTGGTTTTCTGGCCCTTCTGGTCCCTCATTTCTCGTAGAATCTCTTTAGATTGTGAGTCTCTCCAGGGATGAATTTTTCAAGTAGTCATGAGAATTGTGCAAATGATTAAGTAGATAAAACTTGAATCTGTAGTTTCAATATTATTCTAACCATAGACCATGGCATATCCCCAGCTTGTGTTAACTTGATAGACAGCCTTGTCTACTTGTAAACTTCCATGTCTGCTACGCTGTCTAGAAAACAACTGAAGCTCAGACTTCAGCTGATCTTAACTGTCCATATTTCTGGAAGCTCATCAATTAGACATTACCCAAAGATGTTATCCACCAAATGATGCTACCTTAGCTATTATTATCTGCAAAATCGGAGCCTTACATTGCTCAGATGGGCTTGAATTTTCGGTGTTTCGCTTATCTACACTCGCTGTAGTGATTCACTCATCCATGTTCAACGAGACAGACAATTTGGACCATAAATCTGATCGAGTAGCATTACTAGTCGCGCTTGACTGCTCATATTATCCATCTCTCTGCTTCTTACATGACTTTTGTTTTGTTTTTCAAATGGGCCATGTAAGCAGTCCACAATGGCTACTTGGTGCCAACACCCACAAAAAATATGGGCCTGACAGGGTGTTGTAGCTCAACTTTTGTATGATCCAAACATTGATCAACTTCTTGGCCCGTCTTAACACAGCTGCCCTTGCAATTCATCCATAAGGCAATCCTAACCCTCTAATCTGTCAACATATCCATACAACTTAGTTTTAAAACTTTTGAACCGTTCATGTTACACCCAAAAACAGTAAATCCGAGGCTTATCCATTGGACTGGACTTTAGATAAATGGCCTACCAAAACCCGGCCCAGAAGACTTTACAATTTTGGGGCCCTTTTCATACGTAAAGTTTACCGAACCAGGACCTCCGCTTGATCGGCATCTGTCTACAAGCCCTTTATGGCCGTCATCAAATCTCAATCTTCCCGTCATAAGCTTTTCATTATTAATAAGAAACTTTCGCCTTTAGCCTTTGAAACAGGTCGGATCTCTCAATTTAAATATTTATACTGTTGTCTCCTAAGTTTCAGTATTAGTTAATGGAAAAGCAAGAAAGATTATTTGGTCCTATTCCTATTGATCAAATCTAGATTTGCTCTAGAATTCCAGATATAGTAGTAATGCTATCATTGCAGGTCATTTTGTATAACTTTCGGCCTTTAAAGTTAGATATATGGCCCATGTACCTAACTTTCAGTTATGATCCTTGTCTATCTGTTTGATTTCACTATTAAGATGACGGGTCCTGGTAGAAGTGCTCAAGGTTGTGTGCAGAAGTAAATGGCCCCTTTTTCTCGTGCATGGTCCTTATTTCAGCACGTTTTCGTTAGTAGCAGCAGGAAATGGACAGAAATTAATTATTTTTACTGAAAAAGTTTCTTTCTTTTTTTTTTTTCTTTTTCTTTTTTTAATGAAAAGTGTTTTACTGCAGTAAAGACCCAAATATCTTTTGTGCCATAAAATTTCTAAGTCTTAGGCATAATTCAATTTCAAGCCTTAAAAACACTTTTCAATGAGAATTCATTATCTGTGGAATCAATTTCCTATCATTTCTTTTCAACCCATAAGGCACTAAGCCTCTTGTTGAGTTTGGAGTGGCTTAGACTGGCTACCTTCCAAATTTCATGCTCAGTAAATGAGTTTAGCCTAGAACTTGAAAATCACGATGATCTTAGTTTTGCTATTTGTTCTCATTGACCCAAATGAGGTGATTAGAACCATCCAAGTGCATTGATTTGCCACAATTTACCTAATTATTGCAGGCAGAACGTGATGAACAATTTAAACATTCCAAAACTGTGAATTGGAGTCTACTTCTTTACACCCCCCCATGAGAGCCTACTGTAACCAGGATCCTATATGATATTATATGAAATAGGCAGCAATGCCAATTACAATACGTAACTCTAAATCAGAATCTATAGCTGAATTAGGATTAGGAACCTCAAAAGACTCTGATGAGTCATTTTCGCCCGCCTTCTAGATATCTAACCTGTATATGTCCTCTACAGTTCTTCCATTGTGCCCCCACTCCCAAAGCAGTGCATTCCCCCTGTAGAGAGTGCTGAGCCTTCCTCCAACTTTTAAGTGGGAGATACGTGTCACACTTCAGCATAGTTAACAGTCTGTGAGATCTAGTTACCCCCTTTTTTCTGGAAAAAGTGGAATAGAATCAAATAATGCACCTCTTTTTGAAAGGGTGGAATAATATCCGATTAACCACCACTCACTCAGTCTTGCCTTCTTTTCTCTCACACCCATCTCCTTCTTCTCTACTGTTTGCGTAAATTTCACGTGCCAACTTTCACTAATAATTTGTTAAAAGAACCAATATCCATAATGCACTCTCTCACGATAGCACACTTTTTCTTTATTCTGTATTTTTCTGATTGACAATTAAAGGAATATTAAAAATAACAGCAACCCACCATTAGAAAATCAGAGAAATGTTCAATAAAGTAAAATTCCCCTAATGACAAAATAAAAAATAAAAAATTGTCCATCGATATAATTTGCAACAATTAATTAAAATCGGATAATTTTTTGTGCACTGATTTTTTTTTCTTTCAAAAATCAATTGTTCTTAAATTTATAATCTTCGTTATCTTTTTGTTGATTATAAAGGCACTAACAAAACAGAAACTAATACAACTGGGTCATAAATAATCTAAAGGATTAACAATCATTAAAGCAGATCTGAAAACTCCATCTTTTAGCAATGCATCTGGCAGCGAATTAGCAGCAAGCGCCACTCGTGAGAGAAAGAAACCTGCCTGCAAACTGCCCAAATGTTCATTAATTGTTCGATCGACGCTAAAAATGCCAAGGAGCTGAAAGATTACACAGCCAATGTATATGACATTGGAAGAATCCCCTTCAATGATAAAAACTTGATCAGTATCATCTTTCCACAACTTGATTAGGGTTGAACGCAAAGTGAAATCTAAGCAAGTGAATTCCGCCTCATAGTTGAAACGAAAGCGAAATGGCTGAAGCATAGAACAGTCACCTTGCCTTAGCAGGTTAGGTGCCAGCTTACCAATAGAAAAAGGAAAAAGGAAGAAATTCCGGCTCTTTGAAATGGGCGCAACTAACAAAACCTGATTAACAACCTTTAACACTCAACACTTGAGTTTCCCAAACTAGAGCCATCTCCCACCATTCCAAGCAATGAAAAAAGGGCATAAGACTACCCCAGACAGGGGATGGACCTTCCCGGTTGGACTCAATGCCGAGTAATACAATAACCCATACCCAGTAGAACATATTGAGCTTGATCCAGATTGGTGATGTGTTATCCACCAATCTCAAATCACGACAGTGGACCAATCAGCATAGGGCAATAATATGTGCTTTTTCTACACTGGATGGATTTGATGATAAGAAGTGTACTGAGTTTGATCTTAAGTCTGAAAGTTCTCCCGATCATTTAGCAAAAGACTTGAGTTTCTATAAATAGCGGTCAGAGGCTGAAGCCTCAGCAGGCTAGTGGCATCATGCAACTTATGATCAGAAAGGTTCTGCTGATCGATCATTTAGCGAATGAAAATCCAGTAAAAGACCAAACAGATAGCCAAAAGAGGAGCCTTCCATGAAAAGCATATTTACTATAGTCTCCGAGTAACTGAAATTTTCTTCAAAAAGTCTTCACTTCTAATTCGCAAAATTTCCCTAATGATTAAAAAGTTCTCACATTTTCGAATGGACGCAAATTAAGGAAGTCAACATGAATTTACGAAACAAAACTCAAATTTCTTGATTAACTTGTCAAATACTCATACATTTTTCTGTAAATTTAGTTAAAAATCTAAATTAACACTCAAATTCACATCCTAATGATACTTTTTCTCTATACTTTCCTGAACTTCTTGCAAACGGCTGCTGTTTTTCTGAATATTTTTTGCTGAGTTATTCTGTAATCTGAATTTTGTAGAACCCATCAAAGGAGAATCAATTCTAACACCTGCAACCTGCAACTCTAACAAAATTGTTTAACAACAAATAGTAACCCTCTTTTTTCTTTTTGTTAAGGCAAAAAATTACGAAGCAAACTATCTAGAAACTTAGTACTTCAATCTACGTAAAATTTTTCTGATAGGAGAAGAAAAATATCACCAAAAACCTCCAACCAAGTATATTCTATAACCTACTGCCTTAGCTCTCCTTTGGCATATAGCATTTTATCCCCGTATTGGGGCCTATATAGTTGAGGATAATGTACTTGTTCATGGGAATTTGTATAGGGATTAAGATTCCTGGACTCATAACGATGATCATAAACCTTGTTAGGAAAGGATACTTTTGCCCAAATACTGCCGTAAATTCATTAAACTGAAAAGGTTTGCTTTTGTATCACTGAAGGACCAGGTCGGTGAGACACCTGGTGAGCCTTCTCGCTTTTGGTGACCGCCTACTTGACTGGCCATATAAAAGGGGAAAAGAGAGCTAACAGAAAGATAGAGAGACAACCTTCGAAGGGTCTTCCTGGGTGATGTTTTAGAGCTAATTTAAGATAACCAGTAAACTGACGTGCACGTGTGCGTCAGAGAGAGGTCGGCTGGAGTGGACATGTCAGATACAGGTCGGCTGGAGTGGAGATGTCAGAGAGAGGTGAGGCACGTGAACGTACGAGAGAGCTCTAGAGAGAGTGAGAGACGCTTGGGAGAGAAAAAAAATTAAAATTATAGTTACAAATCATGTTCGGAAAAAATATTTTGGAAAATTCAGAAAATTTCCACGAAAAGTTTGGAAAAAGTAATTTTTATATGTGAGTATAAGTTTTAAATCTGAAATTTTAAACTAGATTAATGAATGATATCAAAGAATTTGGCAAAATATTTATAGAATTTGGGTTTCATTAGTATTTATGTCACTTTCAAAAAAAATATAGGGAAAATTTTTGGAGGATTAAAAAGTAGGGACTTTTTAGAAAATTTTCCTACTAGTCGGAGAATTTGTGACTATGAAAGAATTGACAAAAATGGAAAGTGGTGGTCTTAATTGGTTTCCAAAATTGTCTTTAAAGGGAATCACGGCAAAAATATGTGCCACAAATTATAGGAAGTTAAATTTTAAAAAGTAAGAGCCAAAAAAATTTCTAGCATGGTTGGTTGTAGATAATTCAACTTTTTTCTTGGAGTATGTTTAGTTGTAGGTTTGCATTGCTCCTTCCTTTTTTTTTGGAAATTAGATTTAAAAGTGTGTGTGAGTAATTTATATTATAAATCTTTGCTAAAATTTACATAAATTAAAAAACAATACTTATTTTGTTAAAAAAAGAGAAGATTAGAAGCTTAACTAACTTATTTGTCCTAGAATTTGAGAAAGGTTTGGGCCATCAGTGATCTTTCCATGGATGCTTGTATCAACGGCCACGATCAGCATCTACTAATGTGACAGGAAGGTTTTTGGCTAAAACCTGTAGCTATATGCTTTTCTGTTGGCAAGGAACGACATCCACAAATTCATTAGAGTACGAAAGTGACTTTATGTTCGCATCCATGAGCATTACGATCCGTGTCAGTTCCTCCCAAATTGGATCCATCAAAGTGGGCCATCAAATTCTTATGTGGCATAAAATGAAAAGAATCTACAAAAGTGGGCCTATCTCAAGCCTCTGAACCGTGGGTTCCACATTAATGATTTTGTTTTGGCTTCTCTCTCTCTCTCACACACGCACGCACATGAATTCAAGTAAACTCCTACTTGAATTCCTCTTGAACTGGAACACCTCTAGACAGGTAATTTCTTCTAGAAAAGTGTAATTACAGTGATAAAAAGTAAGTCAAATTTTCGGAGCATCTTGGCTAGGTGACAAACATTTCAGTCTATTTAAGCCCGCCCAGCTCTCATCAACCAGCACATTCCATTCCACAGTCATTCGAAGAGACCTACTTCTTGGAAAGTCTTGTCTGCTGCGACTGTGAAATTCTCTACAGATGGGTGATCAGAACTTCGGAAACAGACTTGAATCCGGTCATCTGCAGAATTCGATTCCATCGTACGATAAAGATAAGCGCGTGTGGAACAAATATGCCATTGCCTGCACGTTTCTCGCCTCCATCTCTTCGATTCTCTTGGGTTATGGTGAGGTTTTTCTTCCCATGTTAGAAATAAGTTGCTGGTTTTCTTCTAGCTGAGTAGTTGGTTTCTTCTGTTCATCTTCTTTTGCTTGTAATTTTTCAAATTCCTGACTAGTTTAGCTTAGATGTTTTGCATGTTTAGAAGAGCTGGTTCATCTTTTTCTTTGACATATTTGAAGGCCTGGAGCTTGGGTGTTATGCTCTTCCTCTCATCTCTTTGGACCCCGAGCAAGTTCTAGACTTGTTGAAATGAGCCTTCCTCGTGGTAGGTCACAGCTTCAAGGCTGCTCGGGCGTACGTTTTTTTTGTGACCAACAGTCTCAAAAGAAAAAGTAGCAGAATTTTTGCGTTTGGATGATCCATCCCTGTTCATCCGATTGGTCCTGCTTTGGATGTTTAGCTGTTGGAAAAGCATGTCCATAGGATGATTCTAGAATCTCTTGTATTTTTATGACCAAAAACATGGTTTTAATATATATATATATATATATATATATATATATATATATATATATTGGGATTATATATATTGGGAATCGTCCAATCTTTACGACCTTTTTTGTGTACGAGCTATTTAAAGTGGAAGTAACAGATAAGGAACTAGATCATCTGAAGGTGTGGTCCTTCATGCAAAAAAGTAGGGTGTTTTTCTTTTTCTTTTTTATATTGGAAATTCTTTTGTTATGGCCTCTTTAAAAAAAATGACAAAGAAAAAAGGAGAGAGAACAATTGGTTATTTTGGAAGAAGATGGGAAATAAGAATCAAGCAGTTAATATCTGTTTTTATCTTTTATTTATCAAATCTTTTGTGCTTGATGCTGCGTAATTATTGAGGTTTAAATTTGGAATTTGGTTTGCTATATATTTTAATTTTCATATTCTTGTTTATACCTCAGATACCGGAGTGATGAGCGGAGCCGTGATATACATAAAAAAAGATCTGAAAATTAGTGACACACAGGTGGAAATTGTCACGGGAATTATCAACCTTTATGCATTGCTCGGATCAGGGATTGCCGGAAAGATGTCCGATTGGATTGGACGACGATACACGCTCATTGTTGCTGCTGTGATCTTCTTTGTGGGTGCAGTGATCATGGGTATTTCACCTAATTATTTAATTCTCATGATCGGACGGTTTATTGCGGGGATCGGTGTAGGATTTGGGCTTATGATTGCTCCAGTCTACACTGCCGAGCTCGCCCCGACATCTTCCCGTGGGACCCTGACCTCACTGCCTGAAATCTTCATCAACTTTGGAGTGTTGCTTGGGTACGTATCAAACTATGCCTTTGCTAGGCTTCCAGCGCACCTCAGCTGGCGGATGATGCTTGGAATTGGTGCAATTCCGCCGATCTTCCTGGTGATCGGTGCCTTGGTGATGCCGGAATCGCCTCGATGGCTCGTCATGCAAGGGCGTGTAGGCGAAGCCCGAAAGGTGCTCATCAAGACCTCTACTAACAACGATGAGGCCGAGGATCGGCTGGCCGATATCAAAACTACGGTCGGTATTCCAGAGGATAGCAAAGACGATGTGGTTACGGTGGTGAAACGTAAACATGACAAGGGGGTTTGGAGGGAGATGTTCATCAGGCCAACCCCGGCTGTTCGAAGAGTTCTAGTAGCTGCAATCGGAATCCATTTCTTCCAACAAGCATCCGGCGTCGATGCCGTCGTCCTCTATAGCCCACGCATCTTCGAGAAGGCTGGGATCAGGAAGGAGACTCATCGATTAGCAGCAAGCATAGGCGTTGGATTAAGCAAGACATTTTCCATTTTGATTGCTACATTTTTCTTGGACAAGCTTGGGAGGAGGCCAATACTTCTCAGTAGTGTGGCTGGCATGATCTTATCTCTTATAGGATTATCATCCAGTTTAGTGGTAATTAACCAGTATCCCGATAAGAGAATCATGTGGGCTATCGTACTCAGCATCATCACAGTCTTATCTTACGTTGGATCTTTCTCGATGGGGCTAGGTCCCATTGCATGGGTCTACAGCTCGGAAATCCTACCGTTGAGGCTCCGAGCTCAAGGCTGTAGCGTGGGAGTGGCCACTAACCGAGTGTTGAGCGGCATAATCGGAATGACATTCATATCTATGTACAAGGCCATGACTATTGGTGGAACCTTCGGTATGTTCGCCGGAATTATGACCCTAGGATGGATCTTTTTTTACACCATGCTGCCGGAGACTCGCGGCAAAAGTCTGGAAGAGTTGGAAAACTTCTTTGAGGATCCTTGGTCCAAATCACCCGAAAAAGAAGCAAAGAACCACACTCATGTTCAATTATCAGGTGCCGTGGCCGCAAGGAACGGCGGAGGTCAACACTAGAGGTTGCTCTAAGTCTCATCTGACCATTAATTGGATGCATAGAGAACATCAGGAGAAGCATTTCTGCTTCTTTGGGAAATTATATCCCCACTATCTTGTTTTGGTACTCTCCTGCTTAACTTATGCTTCTGTGTTTGCGTTACATGCCGTTGTGGTCATGGAAAAGTTTTTATTGAACGTAATGGAATCTAGATGCCATTTTCCTTTTCTTTACTCTCAATTTTATTTTATTTTTCCTTTTTTTTTAATCCTTTTGACAGGTAAGGGGGGTCTTGAACCCATAACCTCTTTGTTTGAGAGACAAGGCACCTAACCAATAATTACTATTGTATTACTTTATAATCATACTCTAAATATTGTGCCGACGCATTTCTGCTCAGTCATGGTCAATTGCATAATCAACTTTTTGGAGAATGATATGAGGAAATGCCTATATGATGATAAACTTAAACAGTTGTCTCAATTGCTACTGTAGGGCGCGACAACATGGCAAATCACCGAGACACCCGACTTTGGTTGATCTGGAGCATTCAGCTTCTAAAAAAATAAAAATAAAAAATACCCCGAAGGAGTGGCTACTTTTCGCCGTTGAATTTGAACCCTTTTTTTTTTTTCCTTCTATAATGGTTTGTTGGAATTTTTCTCACCATCCGTATTGACGATGTAAAATGTTGTTCTTCAGATGGAAGAGCTGTCCGTTCGACGTGAGTTTTGGATATGCGAGGTGTATGATGTCGTAGAAATAAGTTGAACGGTCCGGATGGGGTCACCATAGTAGCTTAGTAGAATGATAAGGCTATTTCTATCATGAAATTGCTGCTGTTAATCATGGCTTCTCCATGAAAAGGAAAATAATTAGGGACTGTGGATCCCGGCTTGTCTTATATTTACTAAGGACACACTTTTTACGGTTTTAGCACTTATCTATGTTTAGAGTAATAAGTCATTGTCTCTAACTACGGTCAAGTTCAGTTGTAGGATTTCATAGGAAGATCTTTGTTGATCCATACCGTTAAACTTGTCGATAGCCGACATACTTTTGGTCCCACGGCGGACGAAAGCACATCTCATCCGCAAGACATGCTCCAGTGGAAATCAATGGTTCAGATTTTGCTGGTGGAGCCCCATACAATCTTCACAGATCATGGGTCAACTGTGCCATTGAGTGACCATTGTGCCCATGTGCGCATGTGGCCTCGACAAATTTTGTTGCCAATGAGCGTGACAATGGTTTTATTTCATAATTTTCCTTAAATATTAGTTTAGGGTACCCTACTGTAGGGCCTAAGATAACTAACCAAATAGATACTTCCTCTTTCTTTTTCTTCCTCTTTTCTTTTGATAAGGCCATAACCCATGTGGGGATGGACTTTTAATTCTCCCATTGGCACTCAATAGTGACTAATACAATGACCCGTGCGCACTTGTTCACATTGGGCCTCACCTTTGGTTGATCCGGACTGCACAACGTGTGCCCACTTACACAGAATCATCCCAGTGGGCCGACCCTGAATTCGCACTAATTTGTAAATTTCTACAGGTAATGATACCAAGTGGACTAATTAGTTGGATGCTCGGGCTGGCCTGATCTTTCACCTAATGTAGTTCAAATCTAGATGACCAGCTCAGATTAAACCAAAGGTGGGCCACACTTTTATCTCCTGTCTGTGCAGCTCTAGATTACTAAGAAAGTTACTTAAGAACAAAAAGTCTACGATTGTGGGTTGTTTTATTCAGTTCTAAAGTTGCCATAGCAATGGATAGGATAACTATCCGTGGCTAATTTTATCTACTGTTCGTTATCCCTTTTGACCAGGCAGCATCTAAATGTTCCTAGAGCCGGCCCATTAGGTACTTTAGGCAAGGACTTCCTTGAGTTTGAACTTCTTCCTCAAGCAAACAAGGGCACTTCTTCTTATCATTTTTTCTTTAATTATATTATTCAAAAGAAGGTTGGTGGGACAGCGTATTGAAAATCCCTTGCTGTGAATAATGCCTACTTAACCGACCATAAATTTAGTAGTCACCATCTTTGTATTGTCTTCTCTGAATGATATTTTTCTTGAAAAAAATACATTTAGAAGCTTAACTTATAGAAGTTGAGATCCACATGTCATCTTCAGGTCCTTGGAAATATTGGACAAGGGGATAACAAACCATGGATAATTTTATCCTTGGATGGCCCGAGATCCTATTCCATTCTGTTGCCAGCCCTAAAACATTGATTAATTACTCAAATATAGATAAAACCTTGGGCCTTTTGTCCATGGATGCTTATCCTAGATCCAAACAGCCCTATTAATGACCAAGGCAAGGTTTAAGTGGGAACCTTCAGCAATATCATTTTCTATCCACAAAAAATTGCATCCACAAGTTCACTGAAGTACGAATGCGACCTAAAAGTCTGCAACCACGACTTATGAGCCCCATGTCATATCTTTCAAATTGAAGAAGTGGGTCCTCTAGATCCCTTGGTATCTTATAATACAACCAAGTTACAACTTACAAAGTGGGCCCATCCCAAGTCTGCCAATCGTGGACCACCTTATTATTTCCCTTTGGCTGATCTTCTGATCCCCCACCCACCCACTCCCCTCTCTCTCCCTCTCAGTTAAATTCTCTATATGGATTGTAAAACTTTGGAGGTAAATTTCTACTAGAAAAGGGTGCTGTTAGAGGATAAAACTCTCTCTCCCTCTAAAAACCAATTAAATTCTCTATTTGGGTTCTAAAGCTTTGAAGGAGGTAAAGTTCTACGAGAAAAAAAATTAAGAGGACAAAACTCTCTCTAAGTGTCTTTCTCCCTCTTGCTCCCTCAAATTCAAATCAAATTCCTATTTGAACTGTGCCACTTTTAGGGGAAAGAAATTCTTATTAAATTTGGGCGACTATAGGGAAAATGAGTCAAACTTTGAGTCTCTTGCAAGGTGACAAGAGTTCTTTTTTTCTATATAAGCAGTCCCGACGTTGATCAACCAGCCCATCCCAAACACTCATTTGGAGTTTTTGCATTAGAAAAATCCGTTCGCCCCAATTGGTGAAAGCCCATACAGAAAGATGGATGGCCGGAATTTGGAAAGCAAAGTAGAATTTGGTGCTACATCCTACGACAAAGATAAACGAAGATGGAACAAATATGCCATTGCCTGCACCTTTCTTGCCTCCATTTCGTCAATTCTCCTTGGTTATGGTAAGATTTCCTTACATTTATTCTTCTTTTGATCATGTTTTCGAGTTTTCGACTTCGCAGTTGGTTTCTTGTCCTCTGTTTCTCTTCATTTCTTTGTATTAATATGGGTAAGTTAGATCTCTAAGATGGTGTCTACCTCCAATTGGAAGTTTTGAACAACGGGGTCTTCCTAATCTCTGCGTTTGAAGAATTGAAGCTGTGCTATTTTGCTTCTTTTTGAAGTTGTAGATTGTTGTTTCTCTTTCGTAAAGGAGTTTCCTTTCTTTTATTTTATTTTTATGGAAAAGGATCACCAATTTGTTAGTCTTGATGGTGATGGGAATTAAGATGTCTAGTTAATCTCTCTCTCTCTGTCTCTTTTTTAATCTATTTTTAATCGTATTTGTTCATATTAATCTCTCAGATACCGGGGTGATGAGTGGAGCTGTTATATACATCAAAAGAGATCTGAAAATTAGTGACACACAGGTGGAAGTAGTCACCGGAATTATCAATCTCTATGCGTTACTCGGTTCGGGCATTGCCGGAAAGATGTCAGATCGGATCGGAAGGCGGTACACGCTCATTGTTGCTGCTGTAATCTTCTTTGTGGGTGCATTGATCATGGGTATTTCACCTAATTATGCAATTCTCATGATCGGTCGGTTTATAGCGGGGATCGGTGTGGGGTTCGGTCTCATGATCGCACCTGTCTACACAGCCGAGCTCTCCCCCACTGCCTCTCGTGGGACCTTAACCTCCCTTCCCGAAGTCTTCATCAATTTTGGCGTGTTGCTTGGATATGTGTCCAACTATGCCTTTGCTAGGCTCCCACAGCACCTCAGCTGGCGAATGATGCTTGGTGTTGGTGCCGTTCCTCCAATCTTCCTAGTCATGGGTGCCTTAGTGATGCCCGAGTCACCGAGGTGGCTCGTCATGCAAGGGCGCATCGGCGATGCGAGACGGGTGCTGATCAAGACCTCTTACAACAGCGACGAGGCCGAGGACCGGCTCGCTGACATCAAAAACACCGTCGGCATTCCGGAAGATTGCAAAGATGAAGTTGTCGCAGTGAGTAAACGTAGCCATGGTGAGGGGGTATGGAGGGAGTTGCTTATTCGGCCAACACCCGCTGTTCGTCGAGTTCTTGTGGCCGCAGTTGGCATCCATTTCTTCCAGCAAGCATCCGGCATCGACGCCGTGGTTCTGTACAGCCCTAGGGTCTTTGAGAAGGCTGGAATCAAGAAGGAGACCCAGCGATTGGGTGCCACCATAGCTGTTGGATGTAGCAAGACGTTCTCAATTTTGGTTGCTACATTTTTCCTAGACAAGGTAGGGAGGAGGCCACTGCTTCTCAGTAGCGTAGCCGGCATGGTCATTTCACTACTTGGATTAGCATCTGGATTGGTTGCAATTAACCATTATCCGGATCACAAAATCATGTGGGCCATCGTACTCTGCATAGTCACTATCTTAACTTTCGTCGGATCTTTCTCCATGGGTCTTGGGCCCATCGCATGGGTCTACAGCTCGGAGATCTTACCCTTAAGGCTCCGAGCTCAAGGATCGAGCATGGGAGTCGCCACTAACCGAGTGATGAGCGGTGTGATCGGCATGACGTTCATCTCTATGTACAAGGCAATGACCATAGGCGGAGTATTCTTTATGTTCGCCGGAATCATGACGGTAGCATGGATCTTTTTCTTTACCTTCCTGCCAGAGACCCGCGGTAAAAGTCTCGAGGAATTGGAACACTTCTTTGAGGATCCTTGGTCCAAGAAGCCGAAAAATGAAACCAACAACCAAGACAATGTTCAACTATCAAATGGTACGGCACAAACCATCGGCCGGGATCAACAATCAATTGGTGCGGCACAATCCAATGGCCGAAATCAATCGTAAATCGTAAATGCCGCCGTACTTTCAATTTGGAACGTTGGATGGAAAAGAACCCTCTGGCTGGGGATTCCACAGCATCTCTGCTTTTATGGAATGCATTCACACACTCTTGTTTGATATTCCCGGATGTTTGATGAGCAAGATATCATCGAACTGGTGGGAATCTAGATGTCGTCTTCTGTTTGGTTTTACTGCTACCTGCTATTACCAAAGTCATGGTAATATATTAGCAGAGTTTTAGCGTTTCTGTAAGTGTCCAATTCTGTAATCAACTCTTCGGATGAATGAAATGAAAAAATGCTTGTCTCACGATTAACTCCAATAGCAGTCTTAATCTGCAACATATACGCTATTAACGAGTATATATGTCAAAAAATGCCTACTGCAGTTGATTGTCAACAACTCGAAATCTCTCCTAAAATACACTTGATCGGAGATTTAGATTGCTGCTTTTTTCTTTGGCTAGAGATTTCCTTTCTAATTCTTTGCTTCTAAAAAAAGAGAATATTATATATATATATTGCCCCCATGTATAAAAAGGAGCCTCTTAGCATCGGATGTGTGTGTTTGACTGTCTAAAGAGAGAGAGAAAAAAAAAACCATTATAACAAGGGAGGGCATCCATTAGAAGACCCAAGCGGCGCGCATGTTTGTACATCTTGTTTTTAGCAGGCAAGTGGGGTTTTTTTATTATGGACAATCATAAACAGACGAACGCCTCGTACCCGTGACATATGAACGAGAGGACTGTACTTTGCCTAAGAAATAAGGTTACTTTGTCATGATATTAGGAATGTTAATCATGGTTTCTACATAAACAGGTAATAATTAGGACGGGGGAGTCCCGTGTTTAATTTAAGAATCAGTCACGGGCTTTAAGCCTGTTTATTTACATTTAGATAATGGCAATATGAGGAAGTCACTGTCAAGATAGAGGGTGAAGATCTAATCCGTACTGTTAAACTTGTAGACCATCAACGGGAGACCGACGTGGTTTGGGTCCCATGCCATACGGGTGTTTCATCCAGCAGATATAGTCCAATGAAAACGGACGGTTCAAATTTTTTGCTTCTAGAAACGGTTTGGAGATCAAGGGTCTAAGATCATCGGAACAAGGTAAAATCAGTGGCAGGGAGCCCCGAAAGTGTTTCTTGCTTGGGCCTGAGAGTGATTTCCTTAAATAATTTTACATTTTTTATCCAGTGACAAAAAAATGGGAGAATTTCTTTCATTGTTTTTTTTTCCCTTGATAAATAGAAGTCTATTTACAATAATTTATGCATCATGTGAGCGGCAGGATGCATGCGGCCATTTCATTTGGATAATATGAACAGGCAAAACGACCCAAATTTTCAGTGATCCAAACCGCTTAACCAGTGCGGCAACCTACAAATGACTCATACATGAAAATTTCTCCACGTTGGGTCATTCTAAGCCTTTGATTTCTGAAGTATAAACCCATGGATCATCGGCTTCGAATTGTCAGATGGTTCTCAATTTAGATCCACGGTTCATCAATTTGCTTGACCTTTACATAGACGGTTCGGATCATTCAAAAGAGTTGGCACCAAGCATACTCTAATTTCTACAAGCCTCCAACTTCCCCTCAAATATGTTGGTATTTTGACCATCATATGTTAATCCATATTGATCTTGGCCAAACAGGTTGATTCTGTCATGTAATAACACCGATTTAATGGCAGAATCACCTTTTTCAGGTGTGGAAATTAATTCCTCCTGATTCCCAATATTTCCTTGTCTTTCACTTTTTGCCTTATCTGAGTTCCCTACCGGACTAGGACAGTCTAGTCCAGTCTCCAGTGTTGGTAGGATTTGTCTTAAAATGGCTCGTTCTAATTACTTCCTTTTTATGCATGCAAAGCCAGTCTAACTTGATTATCTTTTCCAGCTATTACTGCTGTTTGTATGCCTCCTTTTAGCCTTTTAGAAACTAGCTTTGAATATATTCCTCCCATACTGCTGAGTAATTCATTTCAGGTTTTACTTCCAAGAAGTGTCTGTCTGTTAAGAAGGGGAGCTTGGCGTAACAGTAAAAATTGTCGTTATGTGACCTTGAGGTCACAGGTTCAAAGCGTGAAATCAGTCTCTTACAAAAATGCAAGGTAAAACTGCCTACTTTAGGCCATTGTGGCCCACCCCTTCCTCAGACCCCGCATAGGCAGGAGTGTCGTGCACCGAGGCTGCCCTTTTTAAATGTCTGTTTGTTGTGACATATTTGACCAAGAAGGTAGATCTCTTTGTTAAGGAAAAAATTTCCATGATAGGGAGATGTATTTTTAAGTAATGCAGCCCATCGCTTAGAAAGGATAGATAGTAATTAAGCTGGAGCATTAATTGGCCAACGAGCTGCATTTTCTAACGGATTTCTCGTTTTGTTCTCTCTAATAAGGGACGTTGGATTCATCATTTAGATCAATCCTGACATCATCTGGACGATCCATCATAACTTAAGCTTGTATAATATTCTAATCTAATGTCCAAATAAAGATTTCTTTTCAAGGAAAGGAAGAGAACTACCCATCTCTTACTTGATCCCATCTACATCATCTTACCAACCTAGCGGTTTTCAGTCTACATCCAACTAAGTTTCCTACCACAAGAAAACGAAAGAACATCAAACAGAAACATAGAGCACAAGTAAAGGAGGAGAGGACAGATTAGCCACGTTATTGTTGTTTGAGCTGCAGTTCGGACCAGTTTGGCCCCAGTTAATAGTACCCCTCCTATAATATTGGATCATAATGCAGTTTATAGAATTAGAATTAAATGACATCAAAATTCTAATAATGAAAGCTCATGATAAGAGATTCTCCCTAACAGTCAACTTAGGACCATAAATCAATTTGAGCATCAGAAGTCTGTGTTGTTATCATTCTTCCCGGATGATCCTAGTCACAGAATTAAGTCCCTCTCTACAACTCAAGATTAAGAATTTTCATGTCAATAAAATATAGTTAACGTGGATTAGGCGTAAATAATACCATAATTTTACAAGAATCTTTCACAGAGCAGTCAACTAGCAACTTTTATTATTATTATTTTTTTCCTGAAAGTTGTCCACAATCGATTAATTGAGATATTTAATCATGTAGTTGACTATGATTTATAAATTATTGTATATATTATTATTATTGCACAAAGTTTCATATGCATGATTCAACCTGAATTGATCCTCTTTTCAAAATCTAAATGTCTAAATAATATGTATTAACTCATGATTAGTGACATATGCAAATATTGGAATCTCATTTATGAAAATTTAAAGAGTACATCGATGACAGTATACATTGCCGGGTTCGGAGGAATCGATAGACTAAACTACGAAAAATGGCTTAGCAAGGTGGAAAAAATAATGAGAAAACCGGGTTTAGGTCGATAATGATAGACAAAAGAAACACGTTTCTATCATACATAGTCGTCTGTTTTGATTATGATATTATGCATGTTAGAATGGCTGAAAGAACATGGAAATTCTATGACAAAAAATAATAGAGGCTGGTTTCCACATGTCACTAAATCCATGATCAATCACGTAACAGGTAGCAAAAACGGCTCAACGATATAGATATAATGAATTAACTGTGTTTAGGTCTTCAATGACAGGCAAATGAATCACTTTCCTATGATACTTTCATCTACTTGATTATGACATTTAGAATTTAATGAAGAACTGCTGAATGAACGTGGAAAATTCATTCATTCAATGGCAAAAACAATAGAACTGGGTTCCACTTGGCACTGAACCTATGATCGATCATGCAACATATAATGAATCAACGCGTCATCAAGCCTACCTTGTTACTGCCACATGGTCCCATTAGAAACTTACAGTTGCATCATTAGAGATTATAATACTCAGAGCTATAGTCCAAGGGATGATTATAACAATACATGATAGAGAAAGGGAGTCATGGCGCAATGGTAAAAGTTGTCGTCACAATCAGCCTCTTGCAAAATGCAAGATAAAGTTGACTGCTAGAGGTTCTTGTGATCTTCCCTTTTCCCGATACTTCCCCTTTTTTATGACAGTGAAAGGGTAGCCCAAAGAAACAGTATGGCAAAGGAAGAAACGCCAATCCGACTTCATTACTAGACAAGGGGAAATGAAAAAGGGTGTCCAGGAATGCCCTTGGATATTATGGATACTTCGTCATTAGAAACTTCTTAAGGTTTGATATTTTCTAGGCAAAATGGAAAGGACCACCATCCTCCACCGCGCCCCTAACAGCTACTCTTTTCTTTACTCATTATTCCTTCTTGACCTTCGACCACTGTGGATATGTGATGTAGGTATGGTGAACCGGACCATTGGTTTCATAGGCTGCTCTTACATTGTACGGTAGGATTTGCTCTTGCATCAATGATCCGAACCGTTTATCTTTTAGAGGCTATAATATATAGAACAACCATTAATCAAAATTCTTATGAATTGGACCAGTTTGGGCTATTCAGGTTGTTCAATTTTCTTTATTTGTATATTTTATTGAACTAGTTTATAATCTTCAACAACATTATCGATTAGGTGTTTCTGGTGGAGAAGATTACTGACAATAGCTTATTTATGATGTAGTCAACCTGCCCTTGTTTTTCTTTAGAAAATAGGTCCAGAGCCATCAGATGCAGGGATGTAAATCTTTGCATATGTAAACGGATCATGGGCAATAGCCCCATAAAGATTAGATGGGCCCACTGAAGGACTTCGACTTTCTTGCTTCCATAATGTATCTATGTTTTTTCCGTTAAGAGTTGCAGGGGTCCCATAGCCGACAGGCCATTCCCCTCTCCGCGTGTGTTGATGGGGAAGATGAACCAGTGCAATAAAGTCCAGGTTCAAAGCACATGTAGAGAAGCTTGACCCGTAATGACATCATCTTTTGGGTTCGACTGTGACAGCTCCTGGAGGAATCTTTAGCATTGATCGGTGATTGTATTGCCCTTGACTAATCAATGAACAGCTATTATCGATATGATAGATGTCGTGTCCATTTAAATTTCCTTATCAAAGCAGGAAAAACGGTAGTTTGCATAAACAAACTTACGTCATCCCTTTGAAATTCAATTCAAAGTCTAAATAAGGAGTTGTGGATCCAAATATTTCGCGAGATATTTCCATTCTAAATCCGAGAATGACCATTTTGTATTTTTCGATCATCTTAGTTGATTTTAATACATTTTTTTTAACTCTGAAAAAAATTTACAGTTCATGTTATAGTTTAATCGTCTTGATTCTTACGATCCATTATCCTGTCGTAGAAAACGGACTTGGGATTTCACAATAACTTAAATACATCAAAGTTCATGTGACACGTACATCCATTGTCCCATGAAAGTAGGAAGGAAGCTTGGATTTATGTATTGTATATTTATTATTGAAAGATTTGATGCTCAGCAGTCAGCAGTGAGCAGCTAATGGCTTGTTTAACTCTTAACAACAGTTGACATTAGGTTCGGCTTTCATGGAAACACAGAAATCGGGTCTCCATCGGTCCAGCCGATGCATCTGAAACTCGCTCGCGAAGCTGGGGGTTTCTAGCTCTTCTTCGTCAATATATTCAATCTTTTCGACCTTCGACAGACAGCAATTTCAATTCAGAATCATAACTGTGTAAAGGCCTGATTGGCGAACCTTATGGAATGCGTTTAGTAGAGTGGATTGTGCTGCATTATTCAATATAATTATGTGTTGAAAAATCCAGCATGATCCAATAACTGTGACTAAATAATCGTTGCCAATCGGTCCCTAATTCGTACTGGCTGTAAGATTTATGCTTAAATCCATACTATCCGAAGAGATCGTACCCTCCTGCTTTCGCATATTGCAAAGCGGGAGATAAAGCACTTATACGAGGCATCTGCTAATTTTCTATAGGGCAGACAGTATGGGCACAGCAATGGTTGTGTCTAATCTTGAGGGAAGCATATGTAGGGACTATAGTACCATGGAAGACGTAAGTGGCTTTAGTTAAAGTAAATTCCTTCTTAGCATAAAAAAAATAAAAAGAAAAGATACAATTTATGCTCTTTTTGATTGACCTACATGAACTTAGAATGCCCCACAGACAAAATGGTGAGACCCACATTTTTCCCTTGAGAATATCAGATCCCAATAATTTATCTAGCATTCCCCACACCACCCACTGCCAGCAGCACTACACTTGCATTTTCTCCACCCCACTCCGTTTAGAATAAAGACAAGATTCACCTAATATTGTAAACTATTAGCGCTGTCCAATAGAAGGATTACACATTGTTAAGAGGAAATGATGCCGAAAGACGTCTTAATTCGATACTGAAAAGCCGGATTTGATCAAGAAACTTTCTGTTACTTGGATAACTTCGTAACTACCAGTGCAGCTTGTTGATCAGGATGAATTTTTGTCGAAAGTGAAGATTAAATTCAAACCAACCCCCAACTGCAACTTAAACTGATGAATCCTTATCAGCAGTTATAACAGATAATGAAAGAGGTTTACCTTCCTAAGCAACCCCACATAGATTAAAAAAAAATATGAAAAAGAGAGAAAATGGGAAGGAATCAAGATGTCGAGAACTTCTCCTTTATATCCATTGCACGCCTTTCCTTCACTACCGAACTTTTAATTTTTTCTCTATAGAAAGGAGTATGAATTGGGAGGAATGCCATTGTAGAGTGCCAAGTCATGGCAAGTTGCCATATACCGCCCACTTTTCCTTGAAAGTTCTGCCTTTGGATGACCTCACCTGTTTATCTCGTTACTCCAACTTTAGATGTGTAATTGTCCAACAACCACACAATTACAAGAAAAAATTACAGCTCTTAAGATGTTAAAACTGTTCAATCGTCGTGATTTTGCTACATAAGATATCTGAAGTCGGATGAATCAAATCATAGAAACAGGTCGGATCACGTCCAAAATTGGAAAACTTGGTGCAAAACTGTGGCTCTACATTTCAACTTGCTTGCCAACGGGTCGTGCTATGCAGTAGCATTACAAAGGAATTGGTTAATCCATATTTAGTCTTTTGATGTTCAAAAAACAACAGTACAAGTAATTAATGGAGTTTATTTTCTAAATATTGACTCGAGTGCAAGTATCATTTGTTGACTTGGATGACTTCAGAAAGGAAAAGAGCTTCTTTGCTTTTATTCTCACTAAGTAAAGGTAGCGAATATAATCTAATTGGGAAATGACGTTAAGAAAAGACCTACAATGACGTAGAACATGAATGGGGTACACGTCACATCTTCTCCCATACATAGAACTTCAATTTGGACGTACATCCACTTTTCCTTTTCTTTTTCCTGTTCGGCAGATTTTACCTTTTCCTAATCATGCATCTGCAAGCCATAGATCAGTGAATTAGGATTATTTAATAATTGTCATATGCTGAATTATCAGGTTATAAATTTTTTTAAGAGTAAGAAAAAATTAGAGCCATCAATATCTAGCACAGATGGTCATAGACTACTCTAGATCTTCTCTGGAATAGGCTTGGTTGCTGGTTTAATTGCCAGCTTTCTTTTGGTTAGGAGATTTAGATTTAGGTATTGTGTGAATGATTTCCTTTGTAATATTTCACTTATACTCGCGAAAAAAATTGAGAAGGAGAGAAAAACCCAAACTAGCTAAAGAGGAAAGAAAGGCTAGATAACTCTATTGTAGTTCTCCATTTTCAAAGGGTATATAACTCTACAAATGAGATATGCTCTCGAGTTGATGGGATTTTGGGAATACTCCATCAAATGACTTGTCCCTCTGTTTCTTCACGGTAAAGTATTACTCCACCAAATATGTATAAGCAAGCTATAGATCAGTTAATTACGATTGTATAATAGTGATTTTGTGCTGAATTTCCATATCAAAAAGCTCTTTAAGAGTAGAAAGAAAAATTATAACCAACAATGTCTAAGGTAGTTGGCCACAAATAGCTTAACATCTCTCTTGAAATGACCTTAGTGGTAGGTTTGAGTCCTTTTCCCTTGGTCGGGAGAATTAGATTCGGGAGAGTACGTGAGCGACTGGCTTTATAATACTAAAAAAAAGGCAGAAAACGGGAACCCTAAGAGGATATAGGATAGAGAACTGGACAATCTTTCTCCTTTCCTAACTTTTTTAAGTCAACAAATGAGATATGCTCTTGAGTGAATAGATAGTATTTGGGAGGATCACTCCTTTAAATGACTTATCCCACTGCTTCTTCCAGGTAGAAATATTAACTACCAGAGTATGGATCCTATTCAAGCTCCTAACTTTGCCCCTCTTGATTTTCGACTTCCTTCATCCATTTATCTATGCACTGTAGTGAACACAGCCCTATTGCCGATGGCCTTCTAGTCCAGTGGCGGCAGAAAATGGGGCTCTCCCGTTTGCACAGTAGCTTGCAGGCCGAGGTCGGCAATGCCATGCCCATAGGCGGCGAATGTCTATCCAAAAGAGAAGATAAGACATGCCGTGTCGTCGAGGACAGTTGTATGCATGCATGCACCTTCCCGTAACCAGAAAGAAATTAATAAGTCCTCAGTTTTATCTACTAAGTAGTTGGATATGGATTTGGTTTGAATCTGATTCCTCTTTCAACTAAAGTTCACAATTCAAACGAGACGGGTCCAAGTTCTACGTTTAGTTGCGAAATTCTCCAAATACGTATAAATCCCAATTCCATTTACCTCTAGAGATACAAACTTCATGACAGAGTTTTTTATTCTCATTGTAGTGGTATCTTGATCGATGATTTCTATCTTCTTTTCTTCACCTTATGTTCTTCAAGTATTAGGAATGCTCTGGCGACTAGTTACGTCCATTGACCTCTTCTTGGTTATGATCATTTTCTATATTGTGTTCCTTTGGTTTGCTAGGAGCTTCTGTAGTTTTTAACAATCGTATCAATTGTCGCTAATAAAATTCTTACCTTTCAAAAAAGAAAATCCCATTTCCTTTGTGTCTAATTACTGAAAATTTTCACAAACTTTCTAATCAAATTATACTGTGCGGAAACAGACTGAACTCACTTCTTCACTGTCTCCCAACGAAATGTTTCGTTCCATCCTGTTCCAAACTCTCTCTCCCACCATGTTGTATTCCCTCGTCAATTCCGACACCGTTTAGATGAGGGATGAGGTAATCCATTTGCTTCTATTACTCCTGCTTTAATGTACATGATGAAGGAAAAGAATACGTTGTAATGTAACGCAAAACATTTTATGAATAATATTGGATTAGGATGATCATGCAAAACCCGTTAACCGATCACCAAAGAATGAAATTAAAAAGAAAGAAAGAAAGAAAAAGTAAGCATGATTTTCCCTCAGAATTATCGAACATTTGCTTTGCCGAATTCTTAAGAATATGTAACGTGATTTCCATGTCAGTACGTGTTGATGAGTAGGATAAAGTGAGAAGCTAGAACTAAAGATAATAGGATATAGAATCGTCGGTGTAGTTGGGGTTGGTGGTGTCTTCAGAGAATATCTTCCAATGTCCCTACTGATCTGCAAAAGATAAAATGACAGTGGGACCTATCTCTTTCTAAGATCACGGCCATCTAATTTGACCGTCAAGATTTGACAATGGGACTTTTGAACAATGCTGAAAAGAAAAGGAAACATGTGCTCCCACACTTCCCTTTGTATCTAACCTATTGACTCGCTAGATTGAATCATTTTCTTATGATTCTTTCCTGTTTTTCGGGCAAATGAGTTGAAAAGCTGAAAAGAGTGAGTTGGAAAACGTGGTAGTTGTTTTTCTGCTCATCCTTCATCAACTGAAATTACAACCACCCCGGTTGGATAGGGATTTCCTCTTTTCAGGAAGATATCAAAGTCAATGAACCATATATATTAACGCCAAAAAGCATATCACGCAACGTTGACCGTCGGATCGTGAAATTTTTCTATTTTAAACTTTATGAGCATCCTTTTACACCCAAGAACTAATACACTGTTAGGATTGGATGTTGAAAAGAATTTCACGGCATGGCCTGTTCGGATAAGGCCTAGCAGATAAAATGCTATAATTACCAACCAAATGGCCCATATGTACCTTAATCATTAAGGTAAGCTTTTGTGATGCACGCGCAAATATTGCGAGGAACAGTACACAACTAAAAAGGGGAGTTGCATGCTTGGAATTCAATTTTTACGTGCAGAATTGAATTATCGTAACTAAATTCGAGTTATTTTGCACCTACGGTTGCTTGAATTAATATCCAAGGTCAATCTTATGACTTGAGCAGTTCTCAAGAGTGAGAAACTTTCACCTAATGAAGTAAGAATTGAATTTTCACCTGTTTTCAGTATATATTTCTTGCTTAGTGCTTATTAGGCACTATGAGCCAAATATATGGAAGTCTTACATATCCAAGCCTCTGATACATTTATTCATATTTAGACTAATTGACATTTTGAAAAAGATAAATTCTTGGCATTTGAACATTTAATAAAAATATGACTTTACTTCTTGTTTCTCATGTTTCAGGTATGATGCTTTTTATGCGCATCTTTTCTGCATTTTGCCTGTTTAGGTCGTGGTGTGTTGTAAGAGTAGCTTATATATTTGTTCTTGGAATCCTGTAAAAAAGTTGGAACTGCATGTTCTCAGTCATACGAAGATGAAGCATATCTTACACTTAAAAGAACGGAGATATATGCTTCTACTTATTGTTGTTGCTTTGCACCTCTTATACTATTTTGAAACATAAGATGGAACACTTTTACAAGGTGTTTGTCACTTAGGATATAGCAATATCAAAACTAATGTCCATGGATATTGGACATCCAGTCCAAGACTTGATGCCCATGGACATCCACTTCTGTTTTTATGTGGGCATCTAGTTATGTCCATGGACATCTAGTTTTGCCTTTCTGGGACATTTATGTTATTAATTTGGCATTTTGTAACATTGCATTTGGCCACTTTTGAAAAAATAAATTATAAATTGGTATTAAGAATAGTTCACATAGTAAAGTAAAAAATTATTAGCATTGTGAGCCAAAGTTTTTTAATTTTGTCTGATTATTGAAAACATAATTGAAGACAAGTGAGTTGTAGCATTTTAAAGAGGTGATTACTATTGATAAATTCTTAAAATTGACTAAGGAGCAATTCTAACTCAAGTGACCCATGTGCTAAGATCAGTGTTCTAGATCAATGAATGGGCTTATAAGACTTTTAAAGAATGGTTAGTGGACTTGAACACATCTATCAATAGTTACAAAACACACACACACACACACACACACACACACACACACACACACACACACACACACACACACACACACACACACACACACACACATCAAGTATAGACTCTGGGATACCAACAAGTCATCTCTGGATTGGACTCATCCCTACAGTAATTGGATGTGAACCAGATTGTAGACATGAAAAGGTAAGAACTCAACATGACCAAACCCCTCTTTGTCTAATTCAAGGGTTAAGGTCTTGTTGAAACCATTGTTGTTTTTTCAGAACATGAGATTATATATCAAGATAGTAGTATAAAAGAAAGGTTATTTCCAATTTGATCTTATGTATTGGGGGTCTACTTCCCCTCAAATGATGAATCCCTTTACTTTAAAGGAATACCTAGGAAATAGATTCTCTATTTTTTTACCACATATCCATGACATCAAGAAAAAAAATAAAAAGTGATTTCTAGAAAAGAAAGGATTTTGCAGGAATTTTGGACATGTAGATTCACATATCTTATAACCTACCCAGTATTTTATTCTTTGAGCAAGACCAATTTGCTTAGCTTTACATCTATCCCAGGGTATTATTTCCAATACATTTGTGAGGCAAGCTTGTACACTTGAATCTAGAAGCTACATGTCGAAGCTCATGATTTTAATAGCCTTACTAGTGATTTAGAGGAGATCTCTCGAAAAGTATTTAGTGTTTATATATATATATATATATATATATATATATATATATAGATATTATACACACACACAATGGTCATATGAGAGTTTTCATTTCCAAAGATTCTAGATGTTAAAAGGTTAATGAATAAGCAAAAATTGTTTAATCTTAAGGCTAAAAACTACTACTGCCTTAGCTTAAGACTAATTTTACTTTACTGGATAAGTTTATCCATAGTTTGTTATCCTCAGCTAGAAATTCCATACAAAAAGCTAGAACATGTGTTTCAAGTGTATAGGCTACACAACTCTATTCCAATGTATGAATTATTCTACGTATCATTATGTTTGTCGGATTGGGATGATATAGAAATGATTAACCATGCAAGCATCTTTGCTTTTGGAGGGTCTTGAGAGTTCCTCAAAGAAAGTAGTAGCACTTAGAAATTATCTCATTTATGAATATTAATCCTAGCCATCAATTCATTAGATCAAAGGATGATGAGCATATTAGAATGAGATGATAGGATTCCTTTGTTCTCACTTAGGTTTGTCCAAAAGTAAGGCCAACAAAGTGATGGAAAATAGAGAAGAATAGGCAAAATGGTTGCTACTTAGGAAGCAAGAGCAAAGAAAAACCACAGAAGAAAGAAGTTTATGAGAGAGAGAGAGAGAGAGAGAGAGAGAGAGAGAGAGAGAGAGAGAGAGAGAGAGAGAGAGAGAGAGAGAGAGAGAGAGAGAGAGAGAGAGAGAGAGAGAAATTGGACATTGCTATATCCTCATCCACAAAAACCCTATTAATTTTCTGTTAGCTATTCATCCTTAATAATATCTAAGGACAACTTTGCCAAAGTTTCTTTTATAATTATATACCTCTTTGTTTCCTTAATGACATATTGTAGCCTCCATTTAGGACTCTCAAAAGAAAATAATTAAATATTGAATTGCCAATTATAATAAATGTTCTTACTCAAGATCTCCACTAGAGTTTTGTGATCTCATTGTTCTATTTTGCCAACACTTATCTTCATGCAGCTCAAATACTTGAATTACTATAAGTTTTATGATTGATATAGATTGAAAACTAGTTTAGAAACAAACAGTTTGGTTGTGGTCCTTAAAGTTAGAACCAAACTCTAGTTTAGTCTTGTCCCAAACTTGGTAAAAATAGCACATTGTAGTTCTGATTCTTGGTGGAACTGAACAAAAACTAGACCATTGACAACCCCAATAAGATGCTAATTATCTAAAATGTGGAGCCTAGCTAGCAAATTTACTCACTACTAAAATTGTGGCTTTAGAAGACGGCAAATATAAGATGGTTTTACCACAGCGATCTTATATAAAATTTATATAAGATGGTTATGGATACCCATCTTATATACTATAAATATATAAGATGGGTTTCACACGACCGTCTTATGTAAAATTATATAAGACCGTTCTGAAAAACCATCTTATATTATTAGCTTAATTTAAGATAGTTGATTAGAACTGTCTTATATTATTGAAGGAATATACGACAGTTATCCAAAATAGTCTTATATTACTCTACTAATATAAGACGGTTTTCTAGAACGGTCTTATATAAAATTACATAAGACGGTCTTAATAACTGTCTTATATTTTTTATATTTTATAAAGTTGAAATAACTCTCAGCTTCTTCAACGAAAACTCAAACATTGTGTTGGATTTGAATGTACTTTGTCCCAAACTTGCATTTTCTCAGTTAACATCATTTGAGTAGTATTCTTTCTTGTACTTTTTCATTATATGTTTACATTATTTGATGTTTATGGCTATAAAATTCTTTGCTTTTTCTTCTTGCATTTTGTATATATGATACATATATTTTATGTATGTGCATGATGTTGGCAAGGAGGGTGAGTGGGTGGAATCTGAATGTATATAAGGGAGATAAAAAAAAAGTGCATTTATTTGTTACAGTGATATGAGCTTTGTAGTACATCAGTATATATGACCAAATTAGTTGTTGTTTATCATGTCATTAACGATCACAATGGTTAGAAAAAGAAATGATAGGGGTTCGAGGTAAAGCCCTTGAGAAGCGGGGGCTTGGGCAGGTATGAGAACCTTCCTTTATTCATATAGGACAGGTATGAGAGCATCCTTTATTGGGCAAGGGAACCTTTCAAGCCCAAAGAGAATATTAATATAGATGGGTATGAGAACCATCCTTTATTCATAACAATATAGAACTGTTACGGGTAACCGTCCTATATTTAAGTGAATATAGGACGATTCTCATACCTATCCTATATTCACTTAAATATAGGATGGGTTTGTAGAATCGTCCTTTATTTAAAAGAGTAAAGGATGGTTCTACAGACCCATCCTATAATCTTGTTTATATAGGATGATTTTAATGAACTATCCTTTATTTATTTTTAAATATCCAAGCACTCTTCTCCTCATTTCGAATTTTACAAACCCCAAATCCCCAAAACCCTAGGAGAAGAAGAAGAGGATGAGAGGAGAAAGAGACAGAAGGACAAAAAGGAATATGAGAGGAGGAGAGAAATCACGCCCTCTCCCCCCCTCCCCCCATGATTATTTTAAAATGGCCCTCTTCCGCCTTTTCGCTAGTTCAAAATTTTGAAATCCAAACCCCCAAAAACCCTGTGTAGAAAAGAAGAAGAGGAGAGAAGAAAAGAGGGAAGAAGAAGAAGAGGGGAGAGGAGAGAAATCACACCCCCATACGACTTTTTACAAAAGCCCTCCCCATTTCCCCCATTTGAATTTTTCAAACACAAACTCCCAAAACCCTTGAGGAGAAGATGAAGAAGAAAAAAGAGGTAAAATTTTCTTGTTTGATCTCTCTCATTTCTTGATTTTATAGTTCTCTAATCCTTATAAATGCTTGTAAATTGTTTTCTATGCATGTTTTACCATGCATTTTGTATTGTATATCGTACTGATTTTTGGCTTCGTTAATGCTTCTAAATGCTTGATTATGATCATGCTAGATAGCCTCTATTGAGTTTAAGAATACTAATGTCTTATATTTTGATGTTTCATTCACAAAGGCATGCAAAATGTAGCTTGAATATGTGTTTTTACCATGTGTTTTCTACTATATGTCATGCTAATTTTAGGCTTTTGTAATGCTTCTAAATGCTGAGTTATGATTATGTTAGATAGCCTCCATTGAGTTTAAGAAGATACTCGTCTGATATTTTGATGTTTCATTCACAAAGGCATGCAAAATGTAGGTTGAATATGTGTTTTTATTATGCATTTTCTACTATATGTCATGTTGATTTTGGGCTTCTATAATGCTTCTAAATACTGGATTATGATCATACTAAATAGCCTACATTGAGTTTAAGAAGAATTATGTCTTATATTTTGATGTTTTATTCACAAAGGCATGCAAAATGTAGCTTGAATATGAGTTTTTACGATGCATTTTCTATTGTATATTATGCTAATTTTGGGCTTCTGTAATGCTCTAAATGCTGGATTATGATTATTCTAGATAGTTTCAATTGAGTTTATGAAAATCCATGTCTTAGATTTTGATGTAATATTTGTTTTCTTGCAGGTTGATTTAGGGAGCAAGAGTTACTTCCAATTAGACATGGAGGATAACATAATGGAGTGGACTAAACTTTTTTTACTTCTAATTTGTAGACATATGATGTTATTGAACATGTATTAATTTTATGATAAATATATAATTTACATTGCATTAATTAGATGCATATGTTCCTCTTACCTTAATTTAAGTCTATGTATTTTTTCTTTATTTCACTAAGAAGTATAGAGAAGTTCAACGTGGAATGTGAAAATGTTGGATGTGTATGAATGTATGAACTAACTTCAGAAACTGCAGAAACAATGTATGACCAGAAACCAACAAAAATGAGAATACGAATTATGAAGAAATTATCAGCAATATAGGACAGTTTTTCTATAACCGTCCTATATACAAATATCCATATAGGACAATAATCATCCTAATATTATTATTTCAAATTACCGAACTATATTTGAACTTATTATGTAATGTCTTAAATTTTGTACGCATTTTTATCATGAACAAAGTGAGGTTTTACTCCAATTTATGAGTGGATAACCCTTGAACTAGTAAATGAGATGTGTCATTAACATGTGAAAGATAAATCACTATGGATGAATAGCCCAAACCTTCGATCCATCCAGACTTGGACATTGAGAACCAAAGAGGCTTGCAAGGGTTGGATGTCTCCAAGCTCAAGCTTAGGAGTCCAACTAATTAAAAGCGCAAGACTTTAAGTGGGCTAGGAATAATTATTAATGAAAGGTCCAAGTTATTAAGCACCTGGTAGGGCTTATCTTATTAAGTTAAAACCATCACTTAAGAGAGTCTAAGATGGTTCAAGGTGGAACACTCTACATCACTTAGTGGATGGATGAGATCCTATGTAGAGAGTACAAGAAATACAAGTCCCATATCATGCCATGTTATAATATGATTGGGGCGAGATTGGAGTGTGAGATGAATGATTGGGAATTCTTGGGGAAATTAATGTGGATTACACATGGGATATCCCATGCCAAACAAGGTGGTAAGGGTATGTGACATGCAATAGGGTGGCATAGATTATGAGAACTTAGATTTGGAGGACTAAGGTGTCTTGTTCTAGTCAAGTATTAGTGGTTAAGATGAGCAGCTATAAGGTGATAAGGGACTTCATGTGAAACCCTAGGTTTTGAAACAGCCTTGCTCTCATCCTTCTCTTCTGACAACGTGCCATGACAAAGCCTCACAGGTAGTGCACATGCATAGGTAAACCTTCTTCCTCTCCCTTTTTGTTCTAACAATATTTTTTTGGATAGTGACTCATCGGTGAACAAATGTGATCAGCACGGATGAGAACATGTCAAAGACAACTTGGATGGAAGATCATAGATGTCCAATGTAACTGTGGACCCCAAAAACCTAAAATCCCTCAATAACAGTCATGATCAGATCATTTTAATTGTAAATCTGGAATGTGGATGCTGCAATCAAACAGTCTCATCCATCTATTGAATTCTGCACTTAGATGCCCATGGGAAAGTGCATGCCTAATGTGATCCTACTTGCATGACCGCTATATGCACTGTTCACGTACAAGTAGGACCCATGCGCATCTTCATAACCGAGACTCACTAACTATGTTCTAGTGATCATGATGCTCTCAAGTGCATCTAAAAGGCATTTCATGTGATGACCTGGGTTTTTATAATGCAATTTTTAAATAACAAGCTTTCACTTGCGAGATTGATCTCTATTTTTAAAATAAATTTTCAAAATGAATGCAGCGAAAATTTTCTTTTATTTGAAACTTTTTCATGAAAACCTCGAGTGTCATTAATTAATTTCAGTGGCAGATAATGAATCATGTCATGGTAACTTTTGGACAAAATATAAAAATGAATAATTATTATTCCCAAGATTATTAATCACAGTCTAAGTTACAAATAATTACTTACAACTAATTTTTACATCAAATACTAAAAGGATCACTTAGTATGAAATATAGTACAATTATATCCTCACTTAGCCTTACCTTCGCTCACTTGACTATAGTACTAACACTCTCTGAAGCTACTTCTAATCGTACTTTGTTTGATTTGAAAAATAATGGATTCGGTTGAGTATTCATCAATCATCTACTGATTTGAAAATACGGCATGTAAGAAGTGTAATTTCAAGAAAAGTAATAAGATCATGCAATTCAGTTTTGTGTAACAATGGGTATTTATGCATAAATTATAAAACTCATTTACACATTTCTAAACCATGGAACTTTTATCAAATACATTAATTAGCAACATAAACATTACAAAAATCATAGCGGTCAATCAATCCATGCATTAGAATTTTCGGCAAACACATCAAGCCTCTGCTCAAAATCAATAATTCGTATAATAGTAATCATTACTAAAAATGTTAAAGTAGTAATTGATCAGATCAAATGATAGAATTTTAACCATACGATAGATATCATGCATGTGCATATCTTAGCGAACACATCAAGCCGATGGGTTGGCGAACATATTAAGTTAACTGGTCAGAGTACTCGTCTACGACCATCTCAATGCAATATGCATATTGATTTTAAAACTAAAATCATTGGGTCAACTATGCTCATAACCAGAACCTATTTTGAAATCGTGTGTCTTTGATATCTAAGGACGAGCCCACCATAGCATCCACGTGACTATGGATATATCCTCGAAAAGGGTGTCATGAACACCTCCAGTGGTCATCCTTATTTACCGCAATAGTCAAGGAAGGGACAATGCCGCTTTGGGCAGTGATACCCACCACCTTTGATGGTTAGAGGCTGGGAGGCCAACCCTATACATAAGCAACCTCTCAGCATAGTGCTCACCATGCTCATTAGCCTGAAAAAGATATATGCATATAATTCAAATTTCAATCATCGTAGATCATACAATTTATGCAATTAGTTTCAAGACATGCGAGCAATGCATACATAAAATATATTTACTGTAAGCAATAGCATTTAAGACCATAAATCATGAAGACAATTCTGCGTGCTCGTTATAAGAATATCATATCTCAAAAAGCGTACTAAACACGATAATAGAGTTAAGTAAATTAATTAGATTTTAGAATGCATTTAAAAACTTAATAGTATTAGACTACCTACTTCAAAAGATGTTACTTAATTCGTGTCCTCTTTTAGTTTAAATCCTAGATCTTCTTCAATGTCTATATAGTATTATGTACATAAGAACTTAACTATTATTTCTCGATCATTAATTAAGTTCATAGCTTAATGGCATAGATCATCTATTTAGACTCTGATCCCATCCATAAGTGACTAGATCTATGATCTAAGAGTGATCATCCTTGATTTATGATTGAATTGGATATCTAAGGCTTCTAAGTTGTCTAATAGACCACTTATTAAGTTCAGATAATCTTTGATCTAACAGATCTATGAGATTCCTAGGGTTTTTAGGCCATAAATGATTAATTATTTTTTGATCCTAGATTTTATTGCATAATTAGGTCTGCGACATCGATACAATTCTGACGGACTTTTCGAATCATTAATCGGAGTTGTATAGCTCTTGAAATTGAAGATTTTGTGATTCAAATCAAGAGGGACAATGCGGGTCCTGCGTGTCACTGTTCCCAGGACGCTACACTATTGTGGCTAAACAAAAATGTCTTTCACATGTGTGCACATGCACGGGGGTGCTCTTGCATAAGTAGTTCTTAGGTGTGCTTCACGCAGTGTGTCCTTGTAGCAAGTTAAGTAGACCAGGGTGAAATAGTTCAATCTAGACCATTCGTTCACCTTGGTCCCAATCAATGTCAAAGATCGCCCAAAATTTTACTGTTTTTACTGATCCTAGGGTTTCAGAGTCCCCTGGTTTCATCGAGCGGTTCGAATCATCCATCCGAGTTGTCCCGAAGATGATCATCAACAAATTCGACGAATATGTTTTCACCTGCATATTGTCGGCCGGGTGATGATAGATCCGGCTTAGATTTGAAGGAAACTTGCTGGAAAAAGAAGAAGAGCAGAGGGAAAATGGCTTACCTGGGTGGCTAGAGAGAGAGAGGAGATCTGGGTTTTTTCCTGGTGGTGTGAGGTCTTGTACGTCACTAAAACCCTAGTTGCTGGAGATTGTCGGAGTGGAGGAATATGGGGAGATTTATAGAGGTGAAGGGCAGTGCCGTCCCCATGGTGGTGGTGCCATTTTTTCCTACGCCATAGAGGAAGAAGGCTGTAAAAGGTCGGCGCCTACTAGATTTTCGGCACAGACATGACGGTGACAAGGGTTGACACAGGTGATGACACGATTATAACGTAATGGGGGTGCCTTTAACAAAACAACCCCGTGCGTTTTTTAACTTTTAATTATCGAAATACCCTTTATCTTCTAATGCTCATAACTTTTTCATACGAACTCCTTTTTCAGTGTTCTTTGAGGAATTGAATTCCATTTCTCGAGTAGAATCTAGTTATGAGATATTTTTTTTAAAAATTCTCTTTTATATATTTTAAATAAAATAAAATATTTATCCACCCGTCCAATATAATTATTTTTCAAAATAGATAAGATATAAAACTATCGTAAATTACATATACTATGATTGATTGTGATTGAAAGAGTGTTACCATTATTTGATAAGAATATCTTAAAATTTTGAATCATTACATTTCATGACGTTGTTTTTTTTATCTATTTTTATACATATTTAATTTGAACTGTTCAAATCAATGTAAAACAATTTAAAAGGCTATACAACTCTGACTTTTGATTTGATACATTCCTTGGATTCATTTTGATGACGCAAACCTAATAGTAAAATAAAATTTAGGATCTGAGACCAATTTAAACCTAATTTTGAGTAGAAGATCTTATACGACCTAGATTTGCTACTTGTCTAATTCAAAGTTAGGTTGTCTTAATAAACTAAGATTAATGAATATGAACCATAAGATAAGACAAAGAAACATATATTTGACCAATCAAAATAGAATTTGACCATCACATTAGTGAGCTAGCTAGTAGGAGGCAAATGGACCATAGAAAACTCAAAAAGTACATGCAATGAAGGTAGGTTAAACCTCAAAATGAATAATTAAACTGATTTAGTGGTTCGATCATCCGAGTAACATCAAATTTAGTAATGTTAGACCTTGGAATTAACCAGAACCATCGATCTGACTGATTAAGATCATATCCAACTATCAAATTGATGGATCAACCATTGAAATGGGAGGCCTTTTTACAAGACATAGATTAGTGTGGATGGAGAGAAATCAAGTGATCTGGACCATTGATCTATGATTGATTGTCATGATCTAAAGATTAGTTAAAAGATGAAAGAGAACATATGCATAATTTGTGATGAATGAACACTAGATCACTTAGATTAAGGATGATCTGAGGTTATATAGGTCAGAAATGATAAAAATAGAGTAGTAAGTGATGATATATGGTATGTGTGATCTAATAGGTACCCTAGACCATATGGACTAAAGTGGATGTATATTATAGAGGACTTTTTTCTCGTTTTAGGTGGGTGACAACATTTGATATTAGCATGTTTCTATTAAAATAATAAATTATCATCATATTGATTCCATGTTTATAAATGAATATTATGTATATGTAGTGTTACACTATGACCTCGTTGAGGCTATTATTCAGCATGTACACATTATACATATGCTTAAGCACTTTGATTTTTATGTTTGTACCGATGCATGACTTTTATTGTATAACTAATTATATTGCTTAACCTATAGTGAAAGTATATGATTTTGAATGTATTTTCATTGTCCATAGAAAACATTGGTTTGTGACAATATTATTATTGTATATTGAGACAATTGGACGTAGTTCTAGTACTTGAGAGATTGACCATGAAAGATGGGCAAGGCTCTAGGATGGAAAGCTACAAGTGCTTGTGGATTTTTCATACATCAAATATTTTGTTCTATTGACTTCGAGATATTAAGTGATTTTGTAGATTTTCAATGGGTATTTCTACCTAGTGGATGCTATGCTAGGAGAGATTTAGAGTTGGCGATCTGCCCTGTGACTTTATGGGATTATAGATTACTCTCTCACAGAAAGGCAAACTTCGTAAGGAGTGGTATCATGGGTTGTCCATAATACGAGTCCAATCCCCCCATGCATCAAACATTTAGCCTCCTATTCTAGTATTGACAAAGAGCGGCAGTTGATAGACCATAGAGTTAGTTAGCAGCCCATGTGGTTGTTCTGTATTTTCATGTAGAGTGTGAGTGCACTAGGATAGACATATCCCCATGTACTCACAGTGTGAAGACAATTAGAAGAGTGGTATGAGTACTCATGACTGAACATGCAAGTGTACACTTGTAGGACCCACATGTTAGGGTGTCCCTCATTGATGACATGCATGTTGTACTAATTGGTTTCATATGCTTTCGTGATTTATCTAACTATTATCATCCTTACTATTGGGAATCATATTAGCGCTGTTTTTATATGAATGCTGTTTATTTCATTTGGTACTTAGATCACACATTATTGTTATTATTTCTAAGTTAATATTAAATGTATATGAACCTATACAAGCATAACTTGTTGAGGCATTGAGATATTTTATGATGCATCAAATATAGAGAGAGATAATAGAAAGAGAAAGTAGGCCAAGAACAAGTAAGGGAGCGGTGACTTTCATTAGCATCATAATGGTATTTCCATTTATGTATGTGGGTTGTCAAAATATTACTTTTTGAAGTTTGTGATGAGCTATATGTATATATACACATTAGTTACTCTTGTATGCTTTGGATCTTGTGGACATTCTTTTGCTAGATTTGTTTGTTGTGAATGAGTAGACACTAGGGCACAACATTTTCTTATTTTGTTTTATTAACATGTTAGACAGAATTCTCAAACAGTTAGGTTGGTAAATTTTGGAGCATGAGTCTTTTGATACACCTTATATTTTCAGGGTTGCCTTCACGCGCGCGCGCGCGCGCGCGTGTGTGTGTGTGTGTGTGTGTGTGTGTGTGTTTATTTTATTTTATTTTTATGTGGGTAGTATGACTCCCCTGGACTTTGAAAAGAGTGTTTCACATTTATAAGGTTGTTTTTAGTAAATTTTAACTAGGGATGCCGACTATTGTATGTATGTATGTATGTATGTATGTATGTGTTAAAAGATGGGGTGTCACATGTAGTAAGATTGAAAATATGGAGAAACTTATAAATAGCCTTGGACAACCAGCCAAAGGAATTTCTGCTAGTGATTTCAGTGAGAGAGAGAGAGAGAGAGAGAGAGAGAGAGAGAGAGAGAGAGAGAGAGAGAGAGAGAGAGGAGTGTTCCTATCCCTTATCAATGGAAAAACATGCCCAAAAGGTTGAGGAAATGGGGGGAAAAGCTCAAAGAATATGCTTAGATTCGTCACCGATAGGTAGATAACTCTATGTGAATTGTACGCATGATATGAGCCTAGTATGGGTGAGATATATCCATGTTTTCCACGTGATTTGTAGGCATAATATGGAGCCTATTAAAGCTTAGTTTTATTCATGTTTCCATACTATACTTATGCACATGAAATTAGGTCTAGAATGGTCGAGTTTTATTCTTGTTTCCATGACAAAATATGTGCATGATTAGGGCCCTTAGATGGCTAGGCTCTTCGTATGACTCCATGTTGTTGGTAAGTATGAGATAGAGCCTTAATAGGGTTAAGTGTGCATTCTATCCTTTATGCGCATGTTCGAGGGCTTAGAAAGGCCAAGAGATTATGCTAAAACATGATGTAGTTGGGCGCTTGTTACAGGGCCGCAAAAGGCCAAGATCTTATTCTAATTGCTGGGTTATGCGCCAGATAGAGCGTCTGTAGAATACCAAGGTTAGCATGATAAGTGTGCATAGCCTAGGGCCATTAGAGCATAAGAGGTTGTTTACAAACGACATGACAAGTGATCTCTAGCACATCATGTTAACGCATGCTTATACACATGATCAATATCTCACTAGTTAGTGTTAGGCGTAGTTATCTCATGTCATTGTTAATGGTTTCATGACTTAGCATAAGATGATTTCCAACATGACAAAAACATTGTATTATGACTTACTTATTTTGGAAAGAATATGTTTTTATAAGTAAATGTTCTTAATATACGTAATATTTTCAGTGAAAAATAAGGACCAAGGAAACATGACTTTTAAGCCTAGGGATAGTGTCTTCAAGGTGGTGGGTTTACCTAGTTGCTAAGGTAATAAGAAAATATGGTTTTTGAAACAAAAAAAATGGAAAAAATTGAATGGGTTTTTGCATGCCTAAAAGAGGCGATTTTGTAAAATATGACTTGACATTACTATCATGCGTCATATTGATGATATATAGACATACCTGGTTGTTGGAGTTCAACGAGTTTTCAAAGCTAAGTTAAGCTTGTATTCTGGCCTAAGTGAGCCAGTGTACTATTGTTTGAAAATAGATTTCAAAATTGGGTTTTTAAGTCTTATTTTGGCTCTAGAGTGAGCTAGAATGTGCAATGGTATTTTGGCTTGAAAAAAGCCCATTGAGACTATGTGTACAATGTGTTTTACTTAGTAGATCTACAATTAATATATGAGTATAGTGATACCTAAGTTTTCTCTAAGTGAGATAGGCTATTAAGCTAACGAGAACTATGCTAAGAGGTTTGTACAGGTTGGCCTCTGACCACTACAAGTGAAATGGTATCCAACACTGAGAGTGTCATTTTCTTGATTGAGATTCATGACACCTTTTGAGACGATTGTGTGCCCCATGAGGGTATAATCAAAGCTCCTCTAAGCAATACCAGTGAGCACATACTAGAGCTAACTTGGTATGAGCATAGACGACCCATGTGGTTTTATGAGTTTTTGTACTCCTTGTGAGTAATACTATGGTTCGATAGATGAGCCACTTAAGCACTCGAGATTATTGATAACATATCAATGAGAATTTAATGTAACTCCATGGGCACTGGAATATGTCATATTGATTATTTTATATCATTACTTTGATATATGTCAATTATTTTGATGCATCCTATTATGCTTGATATTTCAAGGATTTATATGCTCTATAATGGGGATGATTATTGCATACTGATACATGTGGGTGTGAATGCGTTGCATGAAATGACTAGGTGACAGGTTGTGCTATTTTTTGCATTTAAGAAAAATGCTTTCAAAATGCATAAGTGTGCTTGGGTAATATATGCCTAGATTTTCTATTTGCAGTTTATTGCTATCTATTGGGTAAAGCCGAATACTCAACCTACCAAAATCCATATAGATCCATGAGAAAAAGCCATGGTAGACGATAAACAATTCCTGAGGCTAGAGACACTCCTTGTACAAATCTTATACCTCAGAATAACAAGGAACACTTCAAAGATCTAGTTTCTCTTCCATGGAATTTCTGCATCCTCAGTCTTAGTCTTTTTCTCATTTGAGCTGCTTTTTCCTTTCTTGTCTTCTTTAATATGAGATATTTTAACAATATCTCGATAAACTCGCATTTGGCAAGTGTACTAGTTCCCAATTACACTATGTACATTTGTTTTATGTATATCCAATGGGTATTAATATCATAAAGAAATAACTTCTACAAATGTGACAGACATTTCTTAAGATATGTTTTTGACTATATGATTATGTTCTTGGAGTCCAAACATGGGCCAAGTTTTTATTCATGCTTATTTCTCGAAATCTATATTTATGGTACTCGAAGTTTTTCTTTGAAATGGATGATTTATTGTCATTATTGACATCCTTATTGTTTTAAAAAAAAATTCACTCACATTTAGTTTACTTTTTTATTTGGGATCTCAGGCTTTGTATTTTGGATTTTGTGGAATTATTCTCTTTTATGATATTTTTAAGTAGGCTGGTTTTCGGTCAGTTCCTTTTGGTAAGAAAAGCCATTTTCCCTCTTTCCTTTTATATTTCTCCCTAATTATAATGTTGATTCTTGTCATTATATCTTCTCTGCTATAACGTTGAGATGATCCTTACTGTTATTGACCAAAATTGAGCTGCTGTAAAAGACTAGATAGGCTCCCATTAAAATTATCCGTTGGGTCTGCAGGTAAAATAACAAAAATGCCCCTAAGGTGTTTTCTTCTTCTTCTTCTTTTTGTCAATTCTGAATTCCCAATATATTTTTTGAACACACTTTACTTTAATTTGATTGGTAATTATTTTCTAATTAGTTTTCTGAATCATATATTCCAAAATTTAGAAATTTGTCTTCCCACTCCTAATTGAAATTCAAATTACATTAAGACATTTAGATCAAAGATAAATTGAGGTTTACATTTTCTCGAGCATGTAAAACTTCAAGCCATTACATAAAATGAGCAAAATTCTCGGAAATTACCGAGGGCCGACACTGTTGATTTTGCTGGACCAGTGCAAACTGGTGATTCGCAGGCCGTAGAAATAACAGCTGCTCTTCAAGGCTTAAAATCTTGCAGGAACAATGGATACTTTTTGATAGTAACCGAAGGTGATTGGGAAAACGTCAATGTCGCTGCGTTCTACAGTGAAACAGCCGCCGTGGACGTTTTGTGCACTTCTTGTGGAGAGGAGCCTATTTCAACAGGTACGGATAAAGTTTCACCATAACTTCCGAAAAAATACAACCTGCTCTTTTTCTTTTTTCTTTTTAAATATAAATAATTAAACTCTTTATTTTTTATTCTCATTCTGTATAAATTAAGAATTAGAAAGCAAATCGCACACTCTCCTCTTAAGGAAAGGCTGCAACTCCAACCTGTGATCAAGCGTATTTCGAAGAGATTCCATATTTTCTGCGACCAATTGCACGAGACAAATTAAGATTTCTTAATCTCAGTATTTTTATGCATAAAATAAGCTGCCAAGAGTCACACGATTAATTGCCGTATCTTCCCATTGTGGGCGATGTTAAATCAATTAAGAAAACATCTAGATCCAAGAGCTATAATTTAGAATAATAAGTTCTGAATAATGATAACATTTTATTTTATTTTTCCCTTTTTTTTATTTGTTTTTAACGAATAATGGTCAACAGTCGAGGCTGTCTAGTTATATAAAAGGCAACGTGGGCGACTTATGGTGGTCCGTTGGGTCAACAATCCCGATAATCAAAGCGCCACATGCACGAAAGGCCAACCTGGTTGTTGGCGATTGACTCATGGCGTATTTTATGCATGCTAACCTTGCGTATACGGAAACAATCAGGTGCGCGTAACACGACAATTTCTTTGGATTTCTTCTGTCAAATATTAAATAAAAATTCATCCACCTTATCTCAAGCAATTAATTATTAGGATAATCAATTGAAGTCAAATTAGCCAAGTATGGCTTTCGACAAATCTGGACACAAACACTCGTGCATAGTTTTAAATTAAAAAAAATCGGAATAGTTTTTTTTTTTGTGGAAAGAGACCGAACTTTTTGATCTCTCAAATTTCTCCCGAATAATTGAGAAGTTTTTCCATATTTCTAATTTTGTACAGATTCACCTAATTAAGTATGAAGTTATAAAATCAAGTCCAAACTTAAATAATAAAATATCAAATTCTCAAATAGTATTTGTAGTTCTAGTAAACAGTACAAATGTTTACTTTTCCAGATTTTTTTCTCAAATATTTTCATAATTTTATGAGTTTTTGCCTTACCGACTTATTCCCAAATTCGAACTTTGTCACTGTGCCACGTGATATTATTATCTTCTTTTTTTCTTTCAGAAGCAAGAAAATATTATTATAAGAGCTTAGCATCGTAGCCGTTCACAATCAGATCGAGGTTCTAGATTTGTATCTGATGAAAAATTCTCCGCTCAAACATTTCTAACCGATCGATCATAAACTTGGAAGTAGACTTTGGATTAAAAAGTCAGATGTTTTTATTTGTCAATAGGATTTACTGGTGGGGATTTTATGACTGGCGATATGGAGTGGAACTTATGGTCGATCTTTCATCCGCTCTTAACAATCGGTTTGCAAACAATTGATGGACAATTAGGACACTCTAATGTTTCGTTCTTTGCGATTAACTAGGGTACTCACGGCGAGTAAAATAAGAGCTTTTTATTGGAGGGTCTTGATCATGCTAACTTTATATCTTTGGCACCACTTCTCATGGGAAGAAAGGTCCATAGGCATCCAATCAAGACAAAATTGACGGGATTATTGTCTACTGTCAGATTAATGGATTCGATCAGTGCCAGCATGAAACAGGTGGGCCCCAAAAGTTGCCTTGCTAGTGCAAGCAAGCGTCCATCTCCTCATAATTTTCAACTACGAAAGGGTAAATCAGAATCCTAAGGTCCACAGATTGATAAATTAGGAAACTTAGCTGTCTCTTGAAATATCTTGAACATATATAAAATAGTTGCCCGTCCTTGTCCGGGCTGTCCTCAATTCTTGGAGCCTTTCCAAATGACAAAATCCAATCACTTCCTACCCCAAGAGCATGTGTGCACATCGATATTCCCAATTTGCCCTCTTTCGTTCATCGGGTATACATCGAGTGGCTAAAAAGTGCAGTCTTAGCTGACTTAATTATTTGAAGTATACATTGAAATTCCCGAACTACCCTCACAGACCATTCAATGCTGCCCTTGCCCATTACTTGCTGCAACATTTCCTAGCTGGACTTGCCCATGGCTTCCTCCATCTTTCTTCCTCGGTGTGCACCATGGCTTCTCAAAGAGGATCTCCATATCTTCTAGTGTTCTTCCTTGAGTCTCTGGTAGACATATGTAAAAGAAGATCCAGGCGATCGCGGCGATGCCGGCAAACAGGAAAAATGCTCCTCCGATGGTCATGGCTTTGGATAGAGATAAGAAGGTCATGGAGATGACACCACTGACCACTCTATTTGTTGCCACGCCCAAACTCGTACCTTGTGCTCGGAGCCTGAGAGGGAAAATCTCCGAGCTATAGACCCATGTGATGGGTCCCAATCCGATTGAGAAGAAGGATACATAGGCTAAGACTGTTACGATGCAAATGGCTATAGCCCAAATGATCTTCTCGTCACTGTGACTGATAATTGTCAATCCAAATCCTAGTCCCGCAAGTGATGCAATCATACCCGCCACACTACTAAGGAGGAGTGGCCTTCTTCCTATCCTGTCAAGTAGAAATGTGGCAACCAGTATAAAACATGTTTTGGTGAACCCAACAGCGCAGGTTGCGCCTAGTAGGTCGTTTTTCTTCTTGATCCCAGCCTTCTTGAAGATTCGAGGGCTGTAAAGGACCACGGCATCAATTCCAGATGCTTGTTGGAAGAAGTGGATCCCAACAGCCCCAATGAGGATCCGACGGATGGATGGTGTCGGTCTAATCAATAAGTCCCTCCAGACACCCTCCCCATGGCTATTTTTCCTCACAGTTACCACATCATCCGTGCAATCTTGGGGTATTCCAGCAGCTTCTTTGATTTCCGAAAGCCTTAATCGAGCCTCTTCTCTAGTGTCCGAGGTTTTCTCAAGGACATGCCTTGCATCACCGAGGCGACCTTGCATGACTAGCCATCGAGGGGACTCCGGCATCGTAAGAACACCTAATGCTAGGAAAACAGATGGAATTGCACCCACACCAAGCATCAATCTCCAATTGAGGTGCTCAGGAAGTCCAGCAAAGGCATAATTTGAGACATAGCCTAGCAAGATTCCGAAGTTGATGAATACTTCAGGGAAAGAAGTGAGAAAGCCACGAGTAGAGGCTGGGGAGACTTCGGCAGTATAGACTGGTGCAATCATGAGAGCATAGCCCACTCCAATTCCAGCCACAAACCTTCCCACCATTAAGAAGGCATAATTTGTTGCAAAACCCATCAAAAGTGCACCAACAAAGAAGATCACAGCCGCGAATACGATGGTGTATCGCCGTCCGATCCAATCAGATGTCCTTCCGGCAGCCGTCGATCCAAACAGAGAGAAGACATTAAGACTGCCAATGAGTAGTTCCACCTGTGTGTCACTTATCCTTAGATTATCTTGAATGAACAGCACAGCTCCACTCATGACACCAATATCTGATTAGCACAAAATAAGGTAATGAGAATTAGATGATAAATATAAAAATAAATAAAAAAATTAGAAAAAATAAATAAATAAATAAAGTAAAATAAGGAAAACAAATTTATAATTAAATCAACCAAAGATAATTACAAAGCCAAGTACCAGAAAGAGGTTAATGACAGGAAATTGCGGAGAAAATCACGTGAAACATTATTTACGTGAATTGTACTCTTAGGGTCTGTTAGTCGAGACCGAAGAGCATGAAAGCAAACTAAAAATGATTTTTGGATTCCAAGCTCAATCTATAGACGGAACTCGGGGGCGCCTTCCCAAATGGAGTAGACATTGGACTTCACCATAGAATTCAATTCCAACTTAGACATGACGCCCCCTAGAGTGCTACAACAATGGATACTCTGACGTATTACAGTACAAAAAACAATAAAAATCTGCCAAATAAAATGATAGAGACTGACAGCAGGAAGGAAAAGAAATTGACAAAGGAAAACCAGTACATTGATAAAGATGAAATCTTAAAATACAGATGAAACAAAGAGCATGAAATATTATTAATTAACGCGAATCGTACTCTTAGGACTGTTGTTCAGGGGTGAATTCCAAATGAGTGGAAACCGTGGAATTCACCGTAGAATTCAATTTCAATTCCAACTTGACTATTGGCCCCTGAGAGTGCCAAAACACTGTAATTTGTGACAACTTATATTACAAAAAAAAAAAAAAAAAAGGAAGAAGAAGAAAAAAATCTGCCAAATAAAATTAAACAAAAGACAAAGTAGAGATTGACAAGAGGGAGGAATAGGTAATATCAAAGGAAAACCAGTCATTGATAAAGATGGCATCTTAAAATACAGAAATAAGAAATACCCAGACCCATCTCCACCAAATTTTATGGACATTTGTAAAAGAAAAAAAAAAAAACCCTTCAAGACTGGAATATTTAGCAAGCTTCAATTATAGAAAATGTCATAAACAAGACAACCCGTTTCAGTTTTGGTAACTTACCGTAGCCTAAGAGAATGGAAGTCATCGACGCAAGGACGGCACAACCGATGGCATACTTGTTGCGCCCTCGCTTCTTCTCTGGCATATCGATCGCCGGAACTGCGTTCTTCGACACATCTCCGGCTTCCTTCTCCATTTCCCGGTATGTGAAAGAGAGATGTTTCCCTGGAGGAGATACAAGTAGCCATGGACAATCTTTAAACTCATTAAATAGATTCAGCCGTTGGCACAAAACATCCAAAAGTGTAAGGCTACCCTTTCACGCAAGTTGCATGAAGTAGTTTGACTGAAATGACGATAATATCCTTGATCTCTTTGTTTATGTATCTTATGTTTGCACGGACTGACTACCATGAAAATTGATTTTGCTGTCGCTTTGTGCTACTTTCTGCTCTCAATTAATTTCTCACACTGTTGGCTGATCTGTTACTAGTCAGGATTCCAAGGTATATTCAAAGGAAACCTGGCATGCATTATGCGACTGTGCAGCTCCTATTTTCTTTCCCAACCTTCGTTTGTAGTGCGTCTACCATTGATGGGATGGTCCGGATTGTCTCCAACTGTCACATATCCATGGCTATTATAATAGTTACAATGTTCGGATTCATTAGGAAGTGGGCAAGGCAAATAAAAATCGTAAAATGTGGGCAAAATAGTGGAGAAAAGGTCTGAAAAGGGAATTTTACGAATATGGATTTAAATTTAAATTTGCTTTTTTACTAGTGTTAGAGACAATATTTAAGAATTTGATAAATTATTCTTTAAATTTGAGTTTAATTTCATAAATTTGAGTTTAATTTGATAATTCAATCCTGCATTGAAAATATGTAAGAACTTTTGAATTATTAAGGAACAGGTTGGAGATGAAAAAGTTGGGATTTGTTCAAAATGTTTTTCAATAATTCAGAGTTTTTTGTAACTATGGCTATGATGGCCAAACTATTTTTAGATGGTCCTTAAAGATGTTGGGCAAGGGTCCAATAATAGCTTGATGGGAACAATCTCTGATCTTTGTTTATGAAAATGGGTCTCGCTATCACTTGGAATATGTACAAATCTAGATTATAAGTAGTGCTTATGGCTGATGTTGGTTATGGGTTGTTGTTAAGAAATAGGGCCGTTAAAGGATGGCTCTCGGTCGGTCTATATATTAACCATGTGTGTGATGATAATGAATGGCACAGGAAGTTGAATCACTTTTGCATGATTTACGTGGAATGGGTAATAGTCCATATTAGAATCATTACTCTGATAAAAGTCGGATGACCCATGTTACTTGCATTGATTTGGAAATCGATCTATATTTTTGATTCACCAATTGCGCATATGGACCTATCATCTGATCAGGAGATTTAATTACGGTGGGCCAGTGGTGAAAACTATAACATATTTCAAAAGCCCATATCAGAAGAAGATCTTTTTGGAACATTATACCAAACAAAGGGTTGACCGTTCAATTTTCTAGTCTGGTTTGTGGGCCTCCTTATAATTTGGGTTCCAAATCTCTTCTCCTCTCCTCCTCTCTCTCTTCCCCTAATAAATAAAAAGAATGGCAACTTACCAAGAAATATAGAAAAAAACATGGGAGGAGCATATTTTAGCGATCTTCCTCATTTGTCTTTTGGTATAAGACCTTGGTCATTGATGTATTAGAGTTATTTAATAAGAAGGAGAGAGTTGTAAAATGAGTTTGAGATAAAGACAAGACCACCATGATGCATCCCAGAGTCACTCTTTCTACTCAGGGGACCAACAAAAGAGGAAAACTGGAATCGAAATTGGGAAAGCAAGTCAATAAGATGGCAACAAAAAAGGGTTGGGTGGACAGATTTTCTTAGCTTTCATCAGCCTCTCTGTGTCTTGTTTCTTATCTCGTTGGTCAACTTAGACGGCTAGGATCTTCTAATGGGTCCTCATCATTAATAAAGCCATGGGTCCCATTTGTGGGCCTTAGACCTGTGTCGACAGGTTGTAGTTATAATGCTTTCATCAGCTAATCAAAGTCTTATTCCTCATTGATTGGTCAAAGTGGATGGCTGTCATCTTATTCGTCAAAAGGGAAGCTGTGGGGCCTACATACTCTTTTCTTTTGACTTATGGTAAGAGTGAGGAATGGGGAGACCCTGCCTCTTCCCTAAAGAGAGCCCCATACCCCCCCAGCTGGACCACAAGTGAATAGCCCTTTATGGACTGGATTTTCTGGTTCTAGCTTTCATCACTTTTCGACGGGTCACGTCACAGAGAAGATCCAGTAGGTATTCCAAGAATCCTGGTAAATATAGGACTGTTATTGTAGAAATTATATTAAAACAATAAGCTGCTCCTCTATTCTGTACACAACAAGTGCAAGTTCATTTCTCTCGTGCTATTTATCTATTGATCCTTGCCGGGCGATGCATGCACTTATCCTTTTCGAAAGTTGGTGAGGCAGCAAGACTTGAACACACATGACAACAACCTCTCTTGATTTCAAGATAACTATATTACCAACTTGACTAAGTGCATGCCCACGGGATGGGCTCCTCCTTCCTACACTGCGCTACAAGGCACAGTAGCAGCGAGTAGTTTTAACGTTGCTTATCCTAGTTAAAGAAAGATTAAATTTGATGTACGATAAGAATTAAAACTACATGTAATTAAAAATATAAATTAAAGAAAACTTACTAAAAATAAAGATCTTAAATGAAATTAAAAAATTTCCAAATTAACATGCATTCATTAAAGAAAACTATACAAAACTACAATGACTTAATTTAGGAAACTTAAATTAGAAAAACTTTTTAAAAATAAAACTTTTTAAAATTGAACTTGAAAACTAACTAAAACTACTCTAGCAAAGCAAATAACTTGAGTAATGGAATCTAAATCTAACATGAATTAATCTTAATTAACAAACATGCAACAAAGACTTAAGGAGGGAGTTGGCCGTAGATTTCTAGTAGGGAAAAGAAAATTTCTTGGGGGGACTTAGGATGGGAAATAGAAGGCGAAATTTACGTTAATAGTAGAGGAGATTAGGATTGTGACGTGGAGTTTAGAAAGTGAGTTATATGGGAAGATCGCACAAAATATTTGTGCGTGATCTTCCTCCCATGTGTTCTGCTATAGAAGGTAAGATAAAATGAGATATAGAAATCCTATCTATTGATTAGTCCACCTTGCATGCAACTTACCCAAGTTGATAATTACCATATTTTCATCTAATTATCCTCTTAAAAAATCATGATTTTGTCGAAGGATAATTGCGTCTAATTTATCTCCAATCCTTGGTCTCTATGTAGCTTAGTTAAGATGACTTGAATGGCTTTAATAGCTTGGTATCTTGCTCCCTTAATTTCATGGCTTGATTTGCTTAGCTTCTCTTACCCCTTAGTGCATGGCTCATATGCTTCAGTTGACTTGCATAGTTTAAATTCTCATGCAATGATGGTGGAATTGTATGGATCTACTTATAGTAACTTTAAACTCTTCCAAATGTTTCCTTGAAATGATCTTTATCTTTATTTAACTTTAGAATTGATGTAAAATGGGTCCTTACTCTCTAATTTGACATAGGTCACTAATTTTCATCTAAAATGATCTTGACTATTGGATCATTCTTTCGATCCCATCTAAATTAATTTTTAAAAAATTATGACAATTCATGTGTTTACTTTGAATTAGCTTTTGAACTTTAAAAATATCAAAATTTTAAATTATTAGCTCAGAAATGCACGTGTTATGAATATTGAAAAATTTCTAGAATAAGCCTTATAATTTATGACATATGTACTTCTAATTTGATACTTTTTATCCAAAATGCCTACTTATCACTTTGTGCCAATGTTGATACATGCAATTGAAAAAACTAGTTGCACCTTTAGCAAATTACATTTTCTCAATTGAAAGGCCATGTAGGGAGGCCCTCTGTCAGGCTTTCCCACACCAACCATCGGTTGTAGATTCTAGTCCACAAGAATGCTAACTCTGGCCACTTGATCCCCTCCACGCAACAAAACATATCAAATGAAGGACCACTCATTTATTATTAGCCCACTTATAAATAATCAAATGGAAGACCCTCAGGGAGGTTTATTTAACGGCATATCTTGGGTGGTTCTGAGATATCACAACATATTTGAGATGTGTAGCTTATTTAACAACAATACCTTGAGCATATATGAGATATCAGGTTTATTTAACTGCGATATCCTTTCTGTTTCTGAGATATCAGGTTTGTTTAATAACGATATCTTCAGCATTTCTAAGATATCGGGTTTATTTAACCTTTTAATGAATTGATATGTTTACTGATATCTGAGATATGCTGGCTCTCCTTGTAGTGTAATTTGTAGAGAGAGAAAAATGCATTTTAAATGTTGTTTTTTAGTGAGAGAAGAAATGGGCTCCTCTTTCTTCTCTCCTTCAATCAGTCAACAAAACTTTCAAGGTTGTTAGGGTTTCTATTGTTGGACTGACGTTTTCAAGGCTGTTAGAGTTTATCAGTCAACGACATCTCTTCCTAGGGTGAAATCAGCTTTGTGTTGTTGGACTAACACTGTCAAGGCCATTAGGGTTTTTGATGTCGAAGACATCTCTTCCCGATTCACACTAATCAACTCAGGTTTGTGTTGTTGGACCTCAACTTGCTCACCCTAGGTTTTTTTTGTTGGACCAACACTTTCAAGGCTGTTAAGGTTTTTGATGTCGACAACATCTCTTCCTAGTTCTCACTAGTGAACTCAGGTTTGTGTTGTTAGACAAATGCTTGCTCACCCTAGGGGTTTTGTTGTTGGACTGACACTTTCAAGGCTATTAGGGTTTTTGATGAGTTTATCAATCAACGACATCTCTTCCCAATTCTCATTGGGGAACTCAGGTTTGTGTCCAAAGAAGGTTGCGCAAGCATTCTACGGCTGAAGTCCTCTTCCCATTTGTCTCTGGTGAACACAGATTTATGGGTGAAGGCAAGGGGGTCACGCACTCTGCATCTAGGCATTGCTGAAGGCCCCTTCCTATTTCTCACTAGTAAACTCATCATGCTCGGATACTCTATCTACTCAAATACCATCACCTTCTCTCCTATTTCTCACTGGTAAACTCATCACGCTTGGATACTCTTTTGTCTACTCTGATACCATAGTTTTTCTTCCCATTTCTCACTAGTGAATGCATGTTTCATTTGGATATTTGTTCGAGTAATGTGGAAGTAGGGTTTTGAGTTCGTTTGTTTAGGTATTTTGTACGTGTCGCCTATACATTCGCTTTTAGAGTATTTGGTTATGGTTTTTAATCTATTTGTTGACATGCTTTATGTTGATTAGAAGTTTACAATAGAACGTTGATTATGGTTGTCCTCTCTCAGGCTTGGTTATACTATGGTATGTTCCTCCTTCTCCTTCTTATTTGACATTTATGTGTCTGCTACTCTTTTTATCTTAGGAATGGAATTAGCTGCACAATTTATTTATTTTATGAGTTTTTTTGGTGGGATTGTTGGTGAATTGTGGATTTCCTTGCTACATTTTTCTTTTTCCAGTAAGCTGGAAGTATCATCTATTGTATTTTTTTGTATTTTTTTTAATTCCAATAATTTTCTTGGATTTTTTATTGTAGATCTTAGAAATGGTAGGATGGAAATAGTTATACGGATCTGTCTTTGAAAATGTTGGAAATGGAGCTTGTTAAAGAAAGTTTTATTTGATTTCTTTATTATTGTTTCTTTTGCTTGAACTATTGTTAGTTATAGGAATGGAAGTGGCTCTGGCAATCTCTCTCTCTCTCTCTCTCTCTCTCTCTCTCTCTCTCTCTCTCTATATATATATATATATATATATGTCTGTTTCTTTCTTTGTTAGTGTTTGAGAGGAATTTACTGGAATTGTTAGAAATGGAGCTCGTTAGGTAAAGTTCTAAATTTTTGAAAATTTTTGCTGCTGAGTTCTGTTTGTCCTTTTCTCAAGAAGCATGGTTAGTTCTTGTAACTTATTTCTTTAGAGTTGTAATTTTTGGTGGATTTGTAGCGAGTTGTGAATTTTCCTGCTAGAAGTATTTTTATTGTAGATTTTGTAACTTATTTCCTTTGAGTGTTATTCTTGGTTTGATGTTTGTAAAACATGGAAATGGTTGGAAAATGAAAGTAGTTACATTGATTTCTCTGTGATCAGTCTCTTTTAGTGTGTGCATGCTTAATTGTTAGTGTTCGATTAGTGTATGGTTGCAATTGGAGCTAGTTAGAAAGTATTTCCTTCTTCATGAATTTTCTTCATGAATTGTAAATGTTCTTCAAGTCTTGAGCTCCTAAGTCTCCTTCTCTGTATCTGAGATATTGTAAACATTCGAACATTTACAATATCTCAGCAAGCTATGCTTGGTAGGGGATAAGAATATAAGTTATTGACAATATAATCTCAATATTCAAGTATCTCATAATTTGTTCTATCATAAACGCATTCATTAATAACTATTAGTTATAAGGACATCTCATTTCCTTATCATTTGTGTTCACCTTTATGCATACATATTGTATAAGGACAAATCCATTAAAAATGTAAAAATAATCAAGAATCATTTCTATACAAAGCTGATCAACTCCTTTCATTATAAGAGATTTGTATCTCAGCCGATTCTTATACGAGAATTTCCCTTCTTGGGAAAAATATTGGTAATATACAATTACCTGACATTTCATCATATCATCCCTTAAGGCATTTCACTATGCCAATTTCATATGCATCATAATGCAAAATAATCAAGGACTACTATGCTTGCAGTTTGATCAGTACAGCGCGCCCGGATAACTGTTCAACAATCCACTTATACCATTCAGTGGAAATTACAATATCCATGTCTATATGAGAGGACCATGGCTGTCACAGTGGTAGCCTTCTCATAAATGCCCCACCCGACTTTTAGTCTTTCTTAGGCTTGGTATTCAATATCATCAAGTTTTAGAGAGTGGGTGGCCAAACCCTCTTAACTCTCCTAGCATAGCATCCCCAGGCCTATGCTTGTTTAAAACAAAACCACAAGCCTCCAAGCTTGTATGTAAAATAATACTTATACATATCATACTATCTGTCTATTTATCTAGAACTGGAATATTTTCTACTTTCCTATTCACTTAGGGTTGTTCTCAATTCTCAACTTGACCATCTAATACTTATTTTCCTCATCATTTGGTTGGATTATTTTCAAATTGAGATATTTACCTTAATATATTGGTATTATACATGTCAATACTTCAAAACATAAGATCATGTATTAGACATGTATCTTCATGTAAAGGCATTCTTAATAATCCACCTACCTCAATAAGGTATTCTTACTCCTTAAAATCTGCCATAGTCTCGATCAACATATATCTGTTAAATCATATGTATAATGCCATTTTTCTAATCAAGGGTACATACTACATGATCTTTTGATTATCCTTGTGTAGGATGATCTGAATCTTTCTTCCTTGAATATCCTATATCCATGGGTTTAATATCATTTATACAAATACTATCTATATCATACATAACAATCTAATTTACATTGATATTTCTTTTTCCTTATTGTTTTTGATCATATAAGATCTCATCTTATTTGATCATCCTTATCTCACTTACTATTTGTATTGGGGTTAGATAATTTGTTATCTTTTTATGTTCTTCTTATTATTCAACCAGTTAGTGTATTACTTGGTTGAAGATAATTTATTTCTTCCTATCATTAGGCAACTCCTCCTTATTTCAGGATGACCAGTACTTACCAGTTAAAGTCTGCTCAAAATGTGGTTAATACAACCCTCATGTAAGGAGGCGTTTATACCTCTCTTACGTCAATGGGAGGTGAGGGAAAAGCACTTGGCTCTTGTATACCCCCTATAACCATAATGTTCAGAGTCTACTGGAGTGGTACTAGCTCAACCTTTGACAAGGTTCCTATGAGCTCTTTACCTTAAGTCCCTTCTCTAATTGATTTTAATTAATTTCCATAGATATGCACAATGTCATCCATGGATGTTCATTATTTTCCTACTTTGGGCCAAGAAAATGATAAATCATTCCTTATATTGTCCTACTAACTATAGCCCTTATTAAGTCAAAATCATTCATTCATCTTAGTTGTCCATGAATTTCTATATTTCATTAGTTTACATTTTTGGTGATTTATGCTCCTTATATCTTAACAATTACTTAACAATTGAATAAAATTTTGACAATAAGTAAATCATCAACTTGAAAGCATAAATCAAATATAAGTTTAACAACTATATACTAACATTCTTCCTATGAATATAACTTAAGCTAGTGAAATAAAACTAACATGATCCTAAGTTATGAAACACATCTTCTATCATAATGAAATCGTGTTTAAATCCTAATTTACACTAACATGATCCTAAGATAATCAAATCTACTAACAAATTACTCATTTAGGGCATATCATACTAAAATTTAAAGATTACACTATCATGCTTTCTAACTTAGAACATAAATCACATTTACACTTCTATATCCAATAAAAGACAATTAAAACTTAAAACATAAATCACATTTACACTTGTATATCCAATAAAAGACAATTAAACTAATTTTATTAAGATTATTATAAACCTTTAAATATAATCCAACCATTAGATCTTAGGTGTTTTCCTTTAGATTAAGGGTTTTAATTACCTTTAGGGCTTTTAATCCATTAAGATCCAAAAATCATATCCACTTGATTTTGTCACACTTCATCCATGATCTAACTGGATTTCATCATAATATCATCCCTTTAATCCATCCCAAGGATCTGATCATACTTGATCTCATTGATCAAGTGGGTCCCTTTGTATTTTTTTATTTTTATTTTAGGGTTTTTCTACCATAAAGGGTAGATCCCCTATTTTATCCAAGATCTGTCCAGATTAACCATATATATTACTTTATTACATTATTATATCATCACCAAAATAAATTTCCAAGATCTGATCACCTCAGATCTTGAAGATCTTAGAAATTGGACATTTATTTCCAAAATACAGAAAAATACAGAAATAATTTTTAGAAATATTATGAATTCATTATAAACTAGACATTACAAGCTTTTCATAGCTTATTTCCGATCTCAATTTAGAGTTCATATGACTTCACAATCTTAAATTGAAGTTTTCAGCCGTTCCTAGGGTCCAGATTTGATCTGGGCCCACCATAATTAATCTCTCTCAATTTAGGGTCTAAACCTTGTTTGATTTTCTTGAAAATTGTACCCTAGAGGTTTTTGACCCTTATGGATCGATTGGAAAGATCAAAATTTCCATTTGAGCTCTCTATCACCATAAATTGAAAGGTTTGGTATTTACTTTATTTTTGCCATTTTTCATTCAAATTAAATTACAGAAAAATAAAAATTACACTAAAACATAATAAATATGTATAGTAAGTAGTTCCACCTACCTGATTGGATAAAAACAATATAATTGATGCCCAATTTGAGAGAATTATCGGTTGATGATAATATAGCCCAATTATCCACCTTTTTGTGATTTTCTGTTGTTGGAACCATTGGATCTTGAAATTGATTTGGGGCTTTTGTATATACTATAGTATAGGATGTTATGGACGGTGGATTTGATGAGATTCCTCCTGGAACAGAGTGCCTAATTGAATTTAGGTCTATTGTTCCAATTAAAAAGAGGAGAGAGAAATAAGGAAAAGAGAGTTTGGGGAGGGATGAAGGGGAATTTGGGGCTGAAATTCCAGGGAAGATTTGAAAATTTCGTGGTTAAGGTTGAGAAAATTTTTGGGACATATTTATAGACAAATTTGAATTTTTTATCATTTCTTTTGATAAGATATTTTATTACTTTAGAATTTTTAATTACTAATGCATTCTCCATTCCCACTACAATCTCCACTACTAGCAATAATGCACTGAGCAATTATTGGTGCTTCTAGAACGTTGGCCCACTTTGTGGGCCCCACTTTTATGTGAAAAGACCTTTTTGTCATTTTAACTCCAAAATTGGAGAATAATAGGCAATATTTGTCCGAACTCGGAATCGAGCGTACTTAGTGGCGTTGGAATTTTATTTCTAAGTACTTCATGAATATTGAGGTCTTATTTCTTGGATATGGGATATGGGTAAAATTACCATTTTACCCCCAAATGGAAAAATGAAGGAATTTTCATTTTAACTCAGAATTGAACGTACTTAATGTTGTTTTAATCAGTTTTCCAAGTACATCCATAATTTCTATATTTTAATTTATAATATAATCTCTATAAAAAGAGAATTTTCAATAACCTAATATTCCAGCCCAGAATTTCTAAAAATGCAAACTTTATTAAATTTCCTTAATAATTTACAATATTTCGAGGTCATTACAGACATATCCCATATTGCCACCGAGTAAAGCAATTGGTTGTTGATAAAAATGTGAGAAAAAATAGAAAATGTAGAATGTGTCTATTGTTATAGCAATGTGATGAAACTACAACTAAAAGATGAAATTTTACTACAAGAAGCTGCATTGAAGTTGGAAAATATGATATTAGAGCAGATTACACCAGTGTTACCCTTGAAAATGATGTAAGAAAAGAAGAACTGATGGAAATTAGTAAATATTGAAAAGCAAGAGCATTCTAAAAATGTATCAACTAGCAATTAAATCAAAGAGCACCAAATCTACTACAGCATAGGATAATGACATGAAAAACACACTATATTATTTGCTTTTAGTGTACTTTTTGTATCGTTGATTGTAGAACTTGGAAATGGTTAGGAATGGAGTCAGTTGCATTCATTTTTATGTGATCAATCTTTGTTAGTGTGTGCATGCTTAGCTTCTTCAGAAGATTTTAGTGAAATTGTTAGTGTTTGGCTGCAAATGGAGCTAGTAAAAAGTATTGCTTTCTTGTGAATTTTGCTGCTGAATAGTTTTTATCTTTAGCAACTATCAGATTGTTTTCTTTTCCATTTTTACTACTCTTACTCCCATCTTACAATATGTTCTTAACTGTACTGGTTGATCTAGCTTCTATGATTTTCTTTTTCTATTAGTGCTGGACATGCCTATGTCTATACGTATACAATATGAGCTCCATGGATTAGGATGGTATGTTTTCCATGCATCATACCTACAGTTTCCTCTAGCACTCCATGGATTAGGAGGTGCTTCTGTTCCATTGTTTCTTTTTTCAATCTCATCTTTTGGGTTGCATTATGTAAATTAACATTGAACCACATTTTTAGTTTTCTTACTTTTATTGGAAATTTTATGTAGAAATATAATAGTGCATTGTATTGAGCAATTCCCCAAATCATGTGAACAATTTTTATAATCTGGCACTAGATCAACCCTCTAGATCATTTTTTCTAAGGTTTCTGAAGTGTGACTCTATATGGATGTGTCAATATCAATGTGTACCATCAGCTTAGTATATCTCTTGCATTTGTCTCTCCATGGTTGATGGTTTTGAAGTAGTGCAAAAAATTAGAGTTTTTGGAGCTGTTGCATGCATATTCTATGAATGATCCAAGTAATTTTCTGTTTTGCTATCTTGTCACTTTGAGGCATTGAAGTTGGAAAAAAAGCATCAGGAGAAGTGTTTGCTCTTCAAAAGAGGGTGCTGGCTATGATTGGAACTGTTAGATGCTATGATTGAAAATGTTGCTTTTACTCCCCTTATCTTTCTTTGGCCAGTATTAGATTGTTTGCTTTTCCATTTTTACTACTGTTACTCCCATCTTACAATATGTTCTCAGCTTTATTGGCTGATCTAGCTTCTATGATTTTCTTTTTCTATCAGTCCTGGGCATGCCTATGTCTGTAAGTGTAGAATATAAGCTCCATGGATTAGGAGGTGTTTCAGTATGTTTTATACAGCACTTCATTGAGATGGAACAAAAAGTAAGCTTTGCTCTAGCTACTATTGTTGGATCACGCAAAGATTCATTTGACCTTTTTAGTTATAATGTAGGAGTTCCATAAATTGTTAATATAGAATTGAATCCTCCAATAGGTGAAAGACTACATTGCAACCCCAAAACCGAGTGGTTATCAAAGTCTACATACCACAATGATACCTTTCTTGCATGAGAGCATGTTTCATCTGGATGTTCATGTGATTCCGTTGAACCTGTTTTCATGTCCATTGTTAAAAATGTGATATCTTGGATCAAATCTCTGAATTTTGATTTTGATGGTTTATTTGAATGAATATGCTTTTCTCTTTAATCATAAAACGAACAGAGTCCCAGTTTTATTCATTCCCTGTTTCCTCTTTTAGTTATGTGCCTAACCAATAGTATAATCTTTCTATAACCAGTTTATTGTTCTGTTATTGGTAACCTATTTGATTCTCTTCCTTCGTATTTGTACCTAGAATCTAATCAATGACATCTCAAACTAAGTCATAGACATGCTTGCTACAGAAGAAAATTATCACCTCTTTAACCAATATCTTAAGAAAATATGTTAGGCCTTGCAATAGAAGTTTTTGGCTTACATATTTTGTTTATTGTCTTATTGTTGCTAATAGCTGGTATCCAAGTTTATTAACCATTTTGTTCCTCATTGTGCCTTCACCAGATAAGGATGGAAGACATGGATTTGATAGCAAAGAGAGGAATTGCTGCTATAGTGGCAAGGGAGCTTCTGCTAGTCTATATGAAAATGGGGTGCCTACCAGGAGAAATTCGACAGGCAAAACAACTGTTGGATTAATCTGGCGATTTCTTTTGGATGGATCTATTTGTACCAAATCAATTTCTGAACCATCTAGTGCGGAATGAAAGATAAAAATTCTTTTGCTCTAGATGGGTTGGCTTAATGCTATTAGAGAGTGGAAAGAGGAGTTTGTTGGGAACATGAGTTCAAGAGAATTTGTAGACACTATCACATGGGATCTATTGATTGCTCTTTTTTTTTTTTTTTTCAAAGTTTTTGCTTCTTTATCTTTGATTAGGAACTTATCTTTGACTAATCAATAAGCTATTTTAAATTGCTTCTCGACAACTTTGGCATTGCAATTATGAAGTGAATCAATTGAAACAGGCATTCTTTTAGAAGTCGACCATTATTTGGGATTTTAGTGAAGTGCTTCTGCTGTAAACTAAGAGAAGTATGTCTTCACAGATTCGCATAGACGTATGTCTGCTTTGAATAAGTGGGAAAGCTCCTCCATAGAGCCTAGATTAATACTGATATCTTCACGGATTGGAGCAGGAGGACAGCCTCCTGTTTCCACAGCACGAATAAGTGGGACAGCTCCTCCAAAGGGCCTAGATTCTCCATCCTCATGCTTTTCCGTAGCACAAAGTCCTTCAAAGCTTTCTCACAATTATAAATATCAACTCTAGCCAAGAATATAAGAGTCAGAGACCAAACATCAAGCATACTTAAGTGGTTGTCATGAACTTCACTTAGGAATAAATGGTATTGTTATTTGAGAACTGCAATGTGCATTATGTTGTTCACTACATGTGACACACTAAGACATGAATATCCAATTAATTTCTCACTACTACATATAAATTGTACTTGCATATTGGTAGAACATGAATACGTTTCCCATTCAAAAGAATGACAAAAAAGTTGATTTGCAGTTGTATAAAATGGCGCATGTCCAAAATTACATTCCAAAGAAAGATCAAAATCTAGTCCTATAATAATCCATTAAACTTCTATCTTAAAAGAAAAATCTATTAAGCTATGAACAACATCACAGTTGCAACCCAAGCCATTGCTAATGCTTGATATCCATATGTAGCAATCTTGTTTGCTGAGCTTTCACTGTCTGCTCCTATGGTTGGTGATGTTGGGGCTCCCAATTCTCATAAATATAGCTTATTTAACTGTAATATCTCAAACACATGTTTCTCATGGCATATTTCAGATATCATAAAAATATCACTAGAGATATCATAGAACAAATGTCACATATCTCATATATCATACAAGATATCACAAAATATATGACACATATCTCATATATCATACAAGATATCACAAAATATATGACACATATCTCATATATCATAGAAGAAATCATTGGAGATATCGCAGGAGGTGCCAACAAAATGCCAAACATATGCTGTTGAATAAACCCCCCTTAACAAACGATGTTGTACGTCATTGTCATAATACTGTATTATTAGCTTATTTTATCATACTTAAATCAATATGGACCCTCCATCCTACATTTAACAAACAAAAAATATAAGTAAAAAGTTGTAAATAAAATAAGTTTGTTGTTTTGTTTTGCCTCATTGTCAGCCGTAAAGAAACGACATCGATCAGGCCCTTGAAGATGACATGAAAATCACTCGGTTCCAACATTATTTCTGACAGTTCGATCACAGAATTTGGGTGTCTTCTGGTGCACACTTTTTCGTAATTGTCCAATCACAAGCCAACAATGAGAGAAATGCGACCATTTAAAAACTCCTTGGAGACTTGTTAAGTGGTTGCTAAAATTGAAGATTGGATCCAAGGAAAAAATATCAAATTCATCCATACCCTAATGGAAGCAAACAGTGGCGGATCAACTTCCAAGGAAGGGGACGCTTTCTCTTGTTCAGATCTATAAAGTCCTTTTGCCATTCTTGGATCCCTTGTCCTTCATTTTGGCATTTTGTTACAACTTGATCCTCAATTCCATCCCATCTTTTATAATAATAATAATGCTTGTGTTGCATCAGCGTTTATAGACTTCTCACGCACGTGAGATTGAGGGGGTTTTGGAACTATCAGAACCGTTCACTTCTTCGGGACATCTTAGATAGCCATGCATCAAATTATCAGTCATTTCATAATCTGAACCACCAAATTGATGATCTGCAGAAGTAAAACTTCAGTGGGTAAGATGGGTTGACTTGAGATCATTCAATGAATAAGATAAATGGTTCGGATTGGCAACCATCTAGGCCCCACCTGTAAATATAGCTGTGTATAGCGCCAAATGTTTGTCCCCCTTGATTACTTTATTCTTTATCCTTGTTCACAGAGTTCAGTCAATAATCCAGGACAAAAGATTCTACATATAAAAATTGGATTAGATCTCCTCCGCAGCTCAAATTCGACCATCGGCTCTAACTTTCAACGACTGACGTAAATTTGAATATTCCAGATTAGCCCTTTTACCTTAATTTAATGGATCTAGGGAGGATAGTTCCATATCTGACCCGGGATTTCATCGGTCTTCGAAGACCAGTGACACATGCAAGTTACAATTAGCTGCTACATACATCATTTCTCAGCTGGATAAGGTAATGTGTGATAGGTCAAGCTTCTTTGCACGTGCTTTGAATTTGGATCACCCCGTGATGTGATCTCTGCCGTCGTGGTTGCAGCGTTGAAAACTGTTCATCTGGTGGGCCCGAGCATTTGTGTCTTGAGGAACTAATTTGACGGGTAACAAGACAACAAAAAAGTGTTAATTGGGCCCACTTGTTATTTATGGAATACAGAAAAGTCAAGTGATCGTGATCTGAATGGGTCCCACCATAAGATGCGGTTTCGGATGAAATTTCTAGTGGCCCTGCAGGCTTTTCAAGAAAAGCAAGGAGCAGGTAAAAGATGGGGACCGGTTCCTTCATTATCAAAGCCGTTTATCTGATCCGGGGGATCTATAGGTAATGAACATCTCATCAAAGCCAAATAACCTGTAAAAAATATCCTTGAAAATAACCATAAATAAACAAACAAACTAATAACGTCCTTTAATATCATGTTTCTTTGTGCTTTGAATCACGGCATTCAAATAAAAAATAAAACAAAATATAAGTTAAAATCGTTCAATTGACATGATGTTTATTACGCAAGCTAAAAATAATAAAATGGCAGCGAATTCCAGGACTATTTTAATTATCTGCTGAAAAATCACTGTAGATGAGCCAATATAATGAGCGTCGAGATCCAGATCCTATGGCACTTATTGAATTCTTAGTTCATAAATAAATTCTGATTATCTATGTCTGACATTCTTATATGCTTTTGTGACTACAATATCATCCACATATACAATAAGAAGATCAATACTATGCTAAGCCCAGTTCTCTTAATGAATGAGAGTAAAGGGGGAAGGTGGGTCCATTTTTCACTAGTAAGCCTAAGCCCATTCATTCCTTTCAAGTGCCCTTAGACTCACACCGCTTAACTAGTTGGCTCTGCCCTCTATTCGGTGAGAGCCTGGTTTCAGAACCTTCTCTCATGAATTCCCTTGGCCAAGTCATCCCCAGCAATCTACTCTTATCCCTTAGTGTTGAAGGCCGAGTTCCTTTTTTGTCTTGCCCAACAAGAGTTCTTTTGGAAAATCAATCTAGAGGATCTAATGTCATGCCCATCAAGAGATTCTACGATTATTGTTGAAGTAACGGTTCTAAACTGATAAACTAACTGAAAGCATCAACAAATTAGATTTTTCATCCATGCTCCATAGTATAGGCATTGCAGGTGAACGGTTCAAATCATCAAACAATGAACTCCACATGTACATGGGCTGAGCCCATTCTGGCCCATTTTCTTCTAGTCCATCAACATGACATGCCTCAATCAAGTGAAAAGGATATCTAAACGTGTGGACCCATGATACAATCTAGTTGTGTGGCTTACACAATTACTGTCCTTGATCGAACACCACGCCGACACTGGCCGAACCCGAAAAGAAAAAGGGAAAGCATGCACAAGACCTGGTGGGCTTCATTCTCTTTAACCTGCACCACAAACGTAATGCTATAGCAACTAGTAACGACAGACTGTCCAAAATGGCTAAAGGCCAAACCTCAAGTTCCTTTTCTTTGTTTGCTTCTCTATTAGTATATTAGGTCACGGTTTTGCAGTTGCCCATTTGGTTCTTTTCAAGCCTTGGGTTACTTCGGCCCATGACCTTTGTGATAGGAAATGGTTTGGTTCACATGGATGGCTGTGGCTGAGGCTAACCCTTGGACTGCTCCACTCAACCCCACACTTGAAACTTGTGGTTCATTCAACAAGTTAGGAACTGGACCTGCCCGACATGCCACTTTGTGATCCGTAAACTTTAACCGAGCATGCGTGTTCGAAGGATGCCAGTTTCTGCGTTTTGGTGTGAAATTCACTTTTCCACCTAGCCAAAATGGTTGCAGCTTAGAATCTGCCTAATCGCCAACTTTGGGCAGAAGACAACAAAAACCACGACAAACAACAGCAGCAACATAATTGCTGGGAGACCAACTGCACTAAGTATCAGTACAAATGATCAGCATTGCGTTCCACATAACAAACTACAGCATGGACTTGGTAACGCCACGTTACTTGGACAAGTGTATGTCACAAAGTCCCTTCACCATAATTACTGAGAGACCAACTACTCTATATACTAATGATAAAGGGCAGTCTCGTGCACGAAGTTCTTGCTTATGCGGAGTCTGGAAAGGGGCAGACCACAAAGGCTTATAGTAGACAGTCTTACCTTGTATTTTATAAGAGGCTGATTCTACGCCTTGAATTTGTGACCTCAAGATCACATGATAATGACTTTTACCATTGCGCCAAAGCTCCCCTTCACCAACTACACTAATGATCAGCACGAATAATCAGCACTCCATTCCACATATCAAACAAGTGAATCGTGGGCCCAATGGATCCATATGGTGGAACAATGATGGGTTTGCGGAAATACTTTTCCGACGTTTCATTCGTTGCTCTTTCACTGAAAAAGGAAGCATTACAAGGATTATCAAAAGCTTCGATTCTAAGTTGATGGAAGTATGGTGTTTATAATATACTTTGTGCTATTTTCTGAAGCGACATCATTTTCAACCGCTGTTTATTTCGAATGCATTTGTAGAAAAAGGAAGAGAAATGTGATACACACGCCAGTGATAAAGCTGTTGCCAATCACTATCTACGAAGTGAAGAACGTAGTTCTGATCCTCGTTGAGTGACCATCTTAGTGATAAGATTATGCCTAACGAAATCGGCCTATCTTCCCTTGGCAAAGCTGGGTCTTTATAGACCAAGAAGATAGCATCATACCTTAAAATATAATATAATATAATGACGATGATAACGATGAAGAAGAAGATAATAATAATAATAATAATGTTGGTTGCTAGACTAGGTTTACTATTTTTATATCATTGATCATAATCAACTTGGGCGGTGTAGGATTATTGGATCTTTCGGTCATTTTGAAGGCATAGAACATTTTCCTTGGAAGAATGTATTTATTTATTTGTGGAAATCAAATGTCTGTCCATTTCCTAGCGGAAATCAAATGTCCGTCCATTTCCTACCAACCTGTTGGGATTAATAATCAACCTAAAAATTTAAGCTAATAAGAAGCATGTCAAGAAATTATTTGAATAATTCAAAATTTTTAAAAAAAGATCTCAACTTTTTGTGCTTTCGACTTTTTTTAAAAATTCAAAAGGTCTTACAATTTTCAAATGTAGAGTAGAGTGTAATAAAGTAACATGAATTTACGTTATAAATATTATTGGGCATCTTAGTGCACGAAGTTGCCTCATATGCAGGGTCCGGGGAAGGGATGGACCATAAATGGCCTATAGTATGCAGCTTTGCCTTACATTTTGCAAGAGGCTATTTTTACACCATGAACCCAAAGCCTCTAGGTTACGTAATGACAATTCAACTATTGCGTCAATGCTCCCCTTCAAACTAAGAACTTAAAATCACATATAAATAATTAATTTTTCTCTAACTTTTTCCTAAAACTTTCACCAATGATTGCCAAATTTTGTGAATTTATTTTCAAATCTGAAATTTGTGACTATTATATGGAGTGGGCTGATAGCATATATATGTCTAACATACCTTTTCAAATAAATGTTTAAAAACTCAAAAACTTGAAAAACTCAAATAGCTACATATCCTAGTTTCCTATTGAATCAAGTGATCTCACCAGCAATCCAGTACAAAAAGAATTAAATAATTATATATAAATAATAAAAATATTTAAAAATACAAAAAAGTATAAAAATTGTCACACTAATAGCAATGATAAACCTACAAAAAAAAAATTATTTGAATTTCTCACTTCAAATAACAATACATGTTTGTATAATGCATATATGAAAGCAATCAAACAAAATTGAACTAACACCAACAAATATAAAAAAACATAAACTAGAAAATTTTGAAATTATAAATTATCATTTTTTTTCATCTTCGAGAATTATGACAGGAAGAAAGATGTTTTTAGGAGTAATATGTGGGTGATGAAGAACCAAAGAAGAAACAATGCATTTATTTTTATATTCACGTCCCATACTTTAGAACAGTAACCTTTGATTAAGTTGCCGACTTTGGCCACTAAGACTTCTCAATGAAAATTTTCAGTTAAACTTGGTATCTAATACAATAAATAACAAGGAATCTAATAGTATAATGAGATTTCAATAAAAAACAATCAATAATGATATATCCAATCTTAAATATACTACGTTTATCAGCCTACACCAACATACTTGTTAAGATTCTTCTACCTAAAGACTAATATAAAACTCTTTGTAAATATGCTTGTATTTTCTTGAATGAATCCCAAGATCCTCTGCTGATTCTTCCGCATTTTTCTCTTCTTGTTCTTCCAATTCATCAATTAATTTATATGACCATCAAGGAACCTTTTTGCCAATTTCATCGATTTCAAATGCATCCATTTTATCTTTAAATTCTCTATAATCAGAAAGATTACAAAAGATATCATGAATCCTATTTATCCAAACTGTTCATATGGAACCTTTTGTCAAAGTAATGGATCAATAAAAATGCAATAAATTAAAGAAAAATCCAAGTTCAAAACATAAGCAAAATAATGTTATTGTTCATGTGAACAATAACGATTAGCAGACTTTAACTCTTTGTTCTACGCCTTTTCGAATAATTTGGAAATCTAAGACTTGGGTTTTCTTCTTCTTCTAATGTTTTCTATCTAGCACAATTAATTTCAAAGACTTTTGTTGATTAACGAATTTGGAAAGTTACATGTAAAGTCCTCTTTTTCACTGTCATCCATCCAGAGAATGGTAAAATTTTAAAACTTATTGAGTCACCCAAAAACTCGACAATCTTTGAAAAACTAGTCCAAGTTTTCTCATCCAACTTACCAAATTCATTAAGTCAATTTTAGAATGACATCATCCATGTTATTTGGGCGATTTGACCAGGTTTCCTACCGATTTGATCCAGATGGCCGATCCCCAAGTCAGATCACCGGATTTTTAAACATTGTCTCAAATGGATAGCTCCTTTTTAAACTTTGCATGTAGACTCAAGTGCAGGTTCATCTATCTTATAGCATAAGTTATATTGCAGATCTCAAGCTTCGAATTCATGACCTCTCAGTCTTTAAGGTTATGATACCAGATTTTTGTTCACTAAAACCTTAAGCTAGGAAGTGGGCAGACATTATTTAATCTCTAACACAACCAAACAGGGCCTAAAATAAAAGAAAATGCAGTATGGCACTATGAAGTGAGAAGGGAAAGCAAAAGAAAAACCTAGAGGACTTGCCAGAACCAAGAAGCTAGGAGTAGAACTATTTACAAATGCCCTCAGTGCGGGATCATGGTCATCCTTCTACGAACAGAAAAAGTAACCACATGCAGCTCAAATTGAGACAGGTGGAAACCACTAACAATTTAGGCAACCTGACATGCCAACTTTTGATAAGTAAAATTTATGGTGTGTTCATGTATGGACAACGCAAAGTGTTTCTAGTAATAAGTGTGCCTCACACGCACAGGCTGCACCAAAGATCACTGTTGATGAACATTGCCTTACACTTGACAAAACATGTGCATGGATAGGACAATTGATCAAGTAGAACCTTATGAAGCTACCTACATAGTTCTAGTCTCAGCTCGAGTTGTCATCCAGCTGATAAGAATCATAAGTATAGGCCCACAAGATCATGATCTTATCTTGAGAAATCTTTTTCCATGAGTATAAGAGATCTGGAACTTTCAGAAAATGAAGTCTTGGGAGATAGGGTTGGATCATTATTTAGAGGAATGCAGAACCCAAGCGTTTATAAGCACATGGACTCAAAGCTCTCCAACTTTTCGCAAGACACGACCAGCTTTTAGATGATGTGCCTCTCGTTCATCTGGTTGCTTTGGGTTTGAATGTCTTGCTGTCTAAAAATCATGCGGATTCGATGATTTTAATATCTCAAAAGTTATTCTTTTTGTGGCTGAAACTTTGTATAATATTAACGGTATGAATTCAACAAACAAAGAAACAATTTTTTCCTTTGAAAGGAGCATTAAATTGAAATAAAGCGATCAACATGATCGCTGAGAATATAGGAAACTAAGATATTTAAGCAAGAGAACAAAAGAGCCAACCAGTGGCTTTCAGCTTCTTGCCGCCTTTGGTCTATGCTATCCTATCCAATTTGGGGCTTAAGATTATCATTTTTCAATCGATAGAACGAATGATAGAAAGTATAAACGAATCTTGGCACTCTTTTGTTGTGCCTTATAGGCGTGGCGCCTTTGGAAGGCCAACTATGTGAGGCTGTGCACATCCTATTGTTCTTTCTTTAATGGTAAACAACCTTAAATCGCCCACAGTGGTTGAGAACAAATTAAGCATCATTACAAGCTAGACATGGGCTCAAGCGGGAAGCCTTTCAAACTCAATACTGATGCTTGACAAACACAAAACTTGGCCCATTTCTTCGTCTTGGTGACCACTTTGCATTTGCTGTCATGTTCATCCTGTTCCTCTTTCATGTGACTTGGGCTGAGAAAGACTAAAACCTGCTGGATAGAAGCTCAACTGGTGGCACAAATGCATGCTCTCTCTCTATGGAAGTTATTCGATACATTTGGATCCCTGTGAGTACCATTTCTCTCATACATGCAGGCTTAGTTTTTCTATTTTTTAAATGATTTATTCCATCCATCCGATTCTCTGCATCCGAGATGGGATAGGTATAAAAAAAATTTATCTTCCGGAAATCTTTAAGGGCTTCTTCATTAGAACTTTCGTAGGTGAAAAAAGTCACCCTCCATTTCCAAGAGGCCATACTGATCTTCAAAACATGTGATGTTTGGTACAACCCATTTTGAAGGATGGCGAATTCAACAGATTAGATCACTCAAACATGGAGGGAGGTGCACTGCACCACTCACGTGATAGAGGTACCCGAAACGGATTGAATAACTCTCTCTCTCTCTCTCTCTCTCTCTCTCTCTCTCTCTCTCTCTCTCTCTCTCTCCCGGCGAAGGTCTTGCAATACAACGACCTAATGCGCTTCGTTAGTCGTCAAATTCAGTGCGGCATGGGCCACAGGGATTGTTGATGAAAGTGTCTGCTAGAATGGACGTTCACCGTGAATCATGCCCGGCAACAAAATGATTAGCCTTCTAATCCCCGGTTTCTTGATACCTACTTTTGTGTGCCAAATCAACCGCCATGATTAGCGTACAAATAATATGTGTTTAGTCAGACAACAGCCCAGTACTCAGAAAGAGAAGCACCACGTTTTCATTGGCTCTAAGCAAGCTTCTCATGAGTTTGAATCTTGGACATAATTAAAGGGTGCATGATCACTAAGATTCAGAATCCGATGACATTAGTCCTAATGCAATGCATCCCATCAGAACTTCATAATCACGCGTGCTTGGGTTAGAATTTGAGACCTTGTGTTGTACCTGTCTTTTTTAGTCCAATCGAAGGAGAATTTGAGTAAAAAAAGTTCCCAATTCCAACTTCTTGAAAGTTCAAACCATATGGCTTGATCAAGTCTGTCCACCTTTAGTTTTTTGTCAGATGCACTAGTCTAAAGCCAAAAACCCACTATGAGATCTCAAGGCGATGGTGACAAGCAATTTGTGCGTGACACGTGAAATTCTTCACCGAATCTCTTGGGATAGGGACCAAGAGGAAGGTGTGATGTTGGGCACTTTGGAATGTAATTGTTAATTAAGGTAAAATTAGATTATGAGCTATGCCGATGATTGCGACTCAAGTTTGTTGAGCGACACACGAGATGTTCGGTGTTAATCTTGGAATTTTAGAAACTTGTTCTAAAAATAAAACTGATGAACATTTAGCTTAGAGGTACACATTTAAATGTGCTTTTTAAAGATAGGTGTAACATTCCAATAAATACAAGGGATATGGCAACTATATCTCTAAGATTCATCAGACTCAATTTGTACCTCAACTGATTTGCACAAATAGATGGGTCCGTGGTCTTCAAAATGAATGCTATAAACTCGAAAGTCCTTAAAATGCTCCTTTCATTCATAAGTAGAATAACGCTTGAAGAATGATATCAATATGGGCAAACTCTAAGAAATAGAATAATAATAGAGTGATATTAAAATTGACAAACTCTAGACAAAATCAGAAATAGGAGAGAATAGATTGATGCTCAAAACAGCAAACTCTAGAAGAGAGAGAAAGACTAAGGTCTTAATTGAAAATCCAAACACTAAATAGCTCTAGGGTAAGAGAAGAGAGAGGTGCAAGGAATGGACTAGAAAGCACCCTTTTATATAAGCGAGCCTATACTCATGTCACTTATACACATATACTACTATATATCTATTATAAAAAGAAAAAAAAAGCAATTTAGGACTAACAAAGCCAATTATTTTTTAAATTGAAATTATTTAAAATAACATTTAACCACTTGTTTTTAAATTAAAAATAATAAACATTAGTGACATATAAATTAGAATAAAATCGACACAAAGAAAGAAATTTAGCATTCAAATGAGTTCTGTATATTAGATAAAGTGAATAGAGTCTTGCATTTCCTCCTAGTATATACAAATCAAGAAGTATCAGGGCCATTAATGAAATAAATATTAAACTATTATCCTGAAGAAAGAAATGTAATATGTATTTATCTTAAAGGGGACAAGTGCTTAAACTATGCACTTTTACCAATAGCCATGTGCTAATCCTATAATTTGAAGAATGCTCTAGAGACCAAGCTGAGCCCCATAGGAGACTATCAAGCCCTCGTACTTGAAATTAGTGAGTCCATCAGTCATGGTAGTATACACCAAAATTCAAAATTGGCAGATCCTAAGACTAATTATGACATTACTTATGCTTAATATTATAGGTCATATTGCATATGTCACAGGAATGGAAAAGAAAATTAATCGTAATACATCAATATATCCAAATAGGTTGTTTGTCTATTTGAACCTAGCAAACAACCCTAGATAGGGTTGCTACTACTGGTCAATTATAGGTCTTTAAGCCTATTCTCATTGATGTCTCATCAACCATCTCTCTTTCTTGGCCTCTCGAGAGAGGACAAATAAATTGTGCTTGGATTCACATAATCAGTACATTTATCAAAAGCATTTTCTCAAATCCAAGGAATCAATCTGCCAAATAAGGCCTTTTTCAAATAGGGCTCATCCAATACAGTCAATGGAATCCAGCTCTTAAACAAAGCTCTTCCCAAATGGGCTCATCAATGGAGTTGAGTTCTTAAATACAGCTCTTTCAATTCCAAATGGGACTCATCTAATTATTAAAGCTTAGCTCCTAGATGAAGCTGATTCTCCTTTGGGCAAGGACATTTTCACATTTCACTAAACAAATTAGGCATTTATCACCAATCTAAGTCAGGTGGTTAACAATCGACCAAATAAAACTTTGCTTATTGCATAATTTCATATGCATGGTTATTTCTAAATTTGCCACTCATGGCTTCACAATTTTCCTTAATCACCTCTTTGATAGAAATCCATGCCATCATTGAATCGTTGTATTCCAAGTCTTAAAAGTACGTTTATCTGGTCAAATTAAATTATAAAACCCATCCGATACAGAATTTGGATTAAGCTAATGCCATCTCCAGCAGAACCACCAAACAAACTTGGCATGTCTTAGCATGTATTCTATTTCACATTTTCCATTTTATGGCTAGCCGAAAAAATGAACCCCAACCTTTACTTATAGTTGCCTCCAATGTTGCAAATACTATGACCCCAATCGGCAAGGCTTATATAATTATGCCGTCTCATCCCCTGTAATCAGTAAGAATAATCCCACTTATTCGCATAAACAGATTACATAAGCCTCTGTGACTGGGCCCTATACGAGCCTGTTCTTTGACCCACTTAGTGTGCCATTTAGTCTGCAGGAAAAGAAACCGGTTCATCATCATCATCATCAAGACCTTATCCCAATTAGGGGTCGGCCACATGAATCTTATTCCTCCATCCCACTCTATTAAATACCATGGCTTCATTTAGTCCCAAAGTTTTTAAATCTTTCCTCACCACTTCTATCCACGTTCTTTTGGGCCTTCCCCTTGCCCTTTTAGAACCTTCAACTTGTATTGCCTCACTCCTTCTAACTGGTGCCGTTGTTGGCCTCCTTTGAACATGTCCAAACCATCTATGTCTAATCTCCCTCATCTTGTTACCTATTGGTGCTATCCCTAAATTTCTTCTAATATTTTCATTTCTAATTCTATCCTTTCTTGTCTTATCACTCATCCATCTCAACATCCTCATTTCTCGCAACACTCACCTATGAGTATGATGTTCCTTAACCGCCCAACACTCGATTCATGTAGCATGGCCTACTTATAGCCATCCTATAGAATTTTCCTTTAGTTTGAGTGGCACCCGCCGATCACATAAACCCCGATGCACATCTCCATTTGTTCCAACCCGCTTGGATTCTCTAACCTCCCTCTCAATCTCTCCACTCTCATGGATCAATGATCCTAAGTATCTAAGTGGTCTCTCATGGGGACCTCTTGTTATCAATCTTGACCGGTGCTCCACTCCTACTCTCCTTGCTAAAATTACATTCCATATATTTTGTCTTAGTTCGCTAAATTTTAAATCCTTTCGATTCGATCGCTTTCTCCATAGCTCTACTTTTATGTTGACACCCTCCTCGTCTCATCAAGTAGGACTATATCGTTCCGCAAATAGCATGCACCAGTGGAATCTCCTCATGCAGATGTGTTTTGTTAACTCATCCATAACTAATGTGAAAAGGTATGGACTTAATGCCGATCCTCAGTAATCCGACAAGGACAGAAAATCACCAAATACGCCACTAGTGGTCTTAACATTTGTTACCGCTCCCCCTCATACATATCTTTAATTATGTCTATATACCCCGAGAAACCCCTTTAACACTTAACACCCTCCATATTAACTCTCTAGTGACTCTATCATAAGCCTTCTCTAAGTCAATAAAGACCATGTGTAGGTCTTTTTCTCCTCTCCCTATATTTCTTACTAATTGTCTTAAGTAAGAAAATAGCTTCCATGGTAGACCTCCTGTGCATGAAACCAACCGATTCTCCGATACACTTGTTTCATGTCGTAGCCTCTTCTCAATGACTCTTTCAAAAAGTTTCATGGTGTGGCTCATAAGTTTGATCCTCGATAATTAGTGCACCGAATGTCTCCTTTATTCTTATAGATTGGTACAATAGAGCTTTTCCTCCACTCATCGCATTTTCTTTGATTTTATAATCTTGTTAAACAACTTGGTCAACCAAACTACCCCAATATCTCCCATATGCTTCCAAACCTCTATCGTATACCATCGTGCCCCATGGCCTTTCCCGATTTCATCTTTCTCAAGGCCTCTTTTTACTTCAAGCATTTTAATCCTACGTTCATATCTATAATATCCAAGGTTATTTAGATTTATAGTATTTTCAATTCCTCTATTCTCGTGGCCATTGTCATTTAAAGCAATTTTTGGAAGTAGATTTCCCACCTTTGTTTGATCTCATTGCCTTTGACTAATACCCTTTGATCATCGCTTCTAATGCACCTAACATGCTCTAAGTCCTTACTCTTCTGCTCTCTTACCTTTGCAAGTTTAAACACATCTTTCTCACCTTCTTGTTCCTACCATTATAGTAGCTCATCATATGCTTTAAGTTTAGCCTCACTTACTATTCTCTTAGCAACGTTTTTAGAATTCTTATATTGTTCATAGTTTTCATTATTTCTAATCTTCCGCCATGCTTTAAAATGCATTCGCTTTTCTTTAATAGCTTTTGACTGCTTCATTCCACCACCATGTTTCCTTTGTTCATAATAGCCTTACCTTTAGATACTCCTAAGACATCTTTTGCCACTTTCTTAATGGACTCACCATAGTATTCCACATGGTATTTACTGCTTCATAATTCCAATTTCCTTCTACCATCAACTTATTTTTGAATGAGGTTATTTTCTCTCCTTTTAAGTTCCACCACTTAGTTTTTGGATGTGTATTAAGTTCAGCTTCTTTTACTCCATCTTTGATATGAATATCCATAACCATTAACCTATGTTGTGAGGTTAAACTCTCAACGGTATCACCTTACAATCCTTACATATAGATCGTTCTCATTATTCCTAAGTAGAAAAAAGTCTATTCGGCTTTTATGAAGTCCACTTTTAAAGGTTATTAAGTGTTCTATCCCTCTTCTTAAAGAGTGTATTTGCAATGGATAGTGTTATATGACAAAGCAAAATCGAGGATATTCTCCCCCATCTCGCTTGTTTCACACCTATACCATACCCTCCGTGTATTCTATCATATCCTTCCTTATCTTTTCCTACATGGCCATTTAAGTCCGCTCCTATAAATATTCCCTCAAGTGTTGGGAATTTCTTGCATGACTCCCTCCATATCTTCCCAAAACCGTCTCTTAATTATATTCAGTAGTTCTACTTGTGGTGCATATGCACTTATAATATTTATAATCCGCTCTCCTAGAATCATTTTTATTATTATTATTCTATCACCGATTCTTTTAACGTCCACAACTTTATCCTTTAATTCCTTATCCACTATTATTCCTACGCCATTTCTATTATTTTCCTTTCCTACGTACTCATAATTTATACCCATCTATTTCTCTAGCTTTAGCCCCTTTCCACTTGGTTTCTCGATACAAGCGATGTTGACTCTCCTACGTTTTATCGTGTCTACTAACTCCAAACTCTTACCCGTCAATGTCCCTATGTTCCATGTAGCGATGCGAATCTTATGATTCGAGATTCCCTCATTTACTATCGCCTTTCTCGACCTCCATGGTATGAACCCATGTCCACTTTTCACCGCACTGGGTTCTGATGCACGCGTCGCTTCCGAGGGGACGCTCTAGCAGCCCTTGCCCATTTTTCACTACACCCGGGATCCGATGTAGCGCGTCGCTTCTGGGAGAACGCCCTAGCAACCCTTGCCTATTTTTCACCGCATCCGGGATCCGATGCAACGCGTCGCTTATGGGGAACGCCCTAGCTTGAGCGAATTTCAGATTTCGATTCATGTCATGTTGGGGTTGCCATAGTTTTGGGAAAAGCCAAGATGATTTTCATTAAAATCATGAAAATCATTACAATCATTAAAATCATCTTCAGCTTCACCCTTGCCGGCTGGCTACCTGACGCAAGGGTGGCCATACAAATTCATCATCACCTAACACCAACATCATACAAATTAATCATCATTTGAAAGTACTATTTTCTGATCCTGCTACATAACAAAACCTACCAAGTGAAGATTTGGGTTAACCTAATGCTATTCTTCGTTGGGCCACCAAATAAATTTTTGGGGCTTTTCATAGTGCACGCCCACTAAACATTAGGTATTGTTTTTGTCTTTCCTTTTCTTATAAGTTTGTTTGACCATTGCAAGAACTCAACAAACCTAGATTAATTGCTATATATAAGTGGTCGATCCTGAACTACTTACATTGCCAGGGGGCTGAAATCAACTCATCTCCTTAATTACCTTAAGGATTACTACCTCAGCAAATATGGGATTGCTACATTTTCTAAGCTCACATCATTATGGACCTTTGCCTTTCAATAACCATTGCCAATGTTGTCATTATCATCTCAGCCGTCAACTTAATCATCATAGACTTTATCCCAAATTTTTTTCATGAACGCGAGTTGATCGGGAAGAGAATGATTAATTACTTGAGGTAACATTTCTCTTTCAAGTTACTAGTGAAAAGTTCACTTAAAAATACCCGAGAGAGAGAGAGAGAGAGAGAGAGAGAGAGAGAGAGAGAGAGAGAGAGAGAGAGAGAGAGAGAGAGAGTATACATGTAGGTCACAGATTTTGATCAATTCAAAAAAATCATGTTATAAGACCTGCCGTAGATTAGGCCGGCCATACCCCAAAAATGTCTCACTAGATGAGCCTATAGCTTGCTTTTCTCAGCTTACGGTTTGAAATGGTCCGGAGATATATATATATCTTAGCATGACGAGAAAGAAGATTGAGATATTATGACAAGCTTGCTGCTTAAACAAACATTCCAACCGAAGTGTTGGCATCATAGTGGCAACCCACTGTTCTGAATTGGTGTTGAACTAATCATGAAGAACACACAGAGGATACGACATTCAACCCACACAGCCAATCAAACAGCAGAAACCTCAACTTTATGCAAATCTTTATTCAAAAATGCAGTTTACTGGTCTGGAAGTTTAATAATATAACCTACCAATGAATAATCTATTATATATTAAGGTAATGACGTTCTTCTTTGCTACTTGAACCTTATTTTTTCTATGTACATCCTAAAGGATTTGCTACAAACATCTCTCTTTTTCAGCCAAACGGCACATTTGGATCTCAATCCTTTCAATTTCTAATTGCAATTGAATACTTCTTGTACCTGCAATTCCCAAATTAATTCTCTATCTCAAACCTTTTCACTTATCTTCTTGTAATTTTAGTGCTTAGTTTAAAAGAAGTAAGCCCTATTTGAATCAATAGTTTGGATCAACGAACACATGGAATACCCCGTACATCACATAGGGCAAATATACAGTCTGCATTAAGCATCCGAGCAGGCCCATCAAATAAACTTACAATTCTGATAACATGGCTTCGCATAGTTGACTAACCCCTACACATGAAGAATCATTTTGTCTTTCTTCATTTTTAATGCTCGTCTAAGTATTATAAAGTCTGCACTAGCCTAGGCTACGTATAAAGTGTTATTGAACTAGATATGCAAGCAAACATTGCAATGCCAAATTTTTGTTTGATTCCCTAAACTATATTTTACTCGATTCTCTGTGCACTCTACTTTCTAATGCAATATTAATGTTGTCATTGTCTTCGCTGTCATCGTCAAAATCGTCATCCACTTTCTTCCACGTTTTATCACGAAGGAGAAAAATAATGAGGAAGACAGTGATATATTAATGACCATTAATTAACAGTTCTCATTAATGGAGACCTTGTAATAGCCTAGACCTTGAACAAGCCCAAACATGGGTTTCATGTGTCGATGCTTTCACTTTCTATCACACACTCAGAGGCGCTAAAAGTATTAACCAGGGGCTCAGTTTTCAGCTATCAGGCAATAATCTTCCAAGTCTAGTCTTGGATAGGCCATATGAAGACTATGAAAACTCAGAAGAACAAGCCAAAGTATAATTTTCTCTCAAGTCAAACAACCACAGTTAGCGGGAGACGTGTCTTAACAAAATTCTCTATTTTATTAAATACACCAAACAGACAATAGGAAAATTCTTCAAAAAAGCCCAAACTTGCACGAAATTTTTTAACAAAGGATTATTTGATATATCAAGCAAAAGCCCAAAGTTGGAAATGTTTTTTCATATTTTGCATAAGCCGTTTGTTCATCCCTGGCATGTCCTTCGACTTGACACGCTGGCTGGTTGACCTTCCACGTGGGACCTGTTCAACCTATAATAAGAATTTAAAAACAAAAACAGGCCCACATTGAAGCCCTCTTCTCCTTTACCAAACGTGATAATGGAAGAAGAGACTTCAGCTCTCAAATATCTCAATCTCATTCCAGAAATAATTAATCAGAACACAATTAACTTTGGTTTTTATCGCTATTGAATGTTTGAACCACAATTAAATTGGGTTTTTGCTGCTGTTGTGGTGATAATGTGTTGATGAATTACCTTCACGACAGGTACTGCTCTTTCCCTCAATTACGATGAGATTTTGTATAGTTTTGGACCCTCCTTGGGTGTTCTTGGTGTATTACGGGATTTTTCGATAAAGTAAATTTTTTTTTAAAGGGTGTAATTAGTTATTTATTGAAGGTTCTGGTCCCCCAATGTCTGAAGCATCTCCAAGGTGCAGATGACAGTGATTAATTTAAAGTATATATGGTCCCCTGGAGTGTTTTCGGTCTCCCTGAACATTTTAAAGGATGTGATAACATTGGAAACGGTAATGTCTCTGTAATATCACTTAAGAAGGCAACGTCCCTCCATGTGTGTGCGTGTGTGTTTAAAAGTTGATAAAAGCATCTTCCACGTAAAATATTAATTCATATTTCTGTTACTGTCCCTTTAAGAACCGTTTAGTTTTAGGAAGTTGATGTTTGAGACTGTTAATTTTGCAATATTCACAAGCAATCATGATTGCAGTCAAATGGGACACTGTTGAGAAAGTTGCTAAGCTGATACTCAATTATGTATGTCTTTGCCTCTTTGGAAAGGTTCAGTTATGTTACATTGAGACCATTGTGAATCTGATTGCAAGTTACGGTTCACGACTATGACTGCATGGTGGCAATCTGCACTTAAGATTTTTGTTCCACCAATTCAACACTTTACAACATGTTCATCTTGAAAGGAGTACTCATCAACAGCTTGAAGGAGGTTTAGGTAATGTATATTCACTATGTTAGAATTAGACCCAAGAGGTGATGCTGGCTTGGTGCAAGTCAAGGTAGGGTAATGAGCAATCAGTCTTCAGTTAACTCTTACTTAATTTGTTACTTGAGAAATTAACTTCGTAAGTGTAACCTTTGAGAACTTAAACTCTCTAACCTTCTCTTTACTGGCTTTGTAATTTCTTTGGGCATATACTCATTAAACTTGTTTACTTGTCATATGTTATCTCTGAAGATGGAAGGTAGTTACATCTTGTTTTTGATAAAACAAAGATGTAATTACCATCTTTCGGCAGTTACATGTTAGTCATTGATTATGGGGACCCTGATTTTGGCAGGATGCCTTCCACAGGATATACCCATGTCGTGGTAACTGTTAGCATGAATTAGGATTATATGTTTGAAATTCAACTGCGCTTACAAAGGTCTTGACTGATAGGATATTTTTTGTGGTTGTTGATAAACGGCTGGCCAGAGGAGGAGAGAAGCACATATCACTTCTTCAGATGTTAATAATAAAGAGATAGAACTTGTTAGGAGAAGACTGGGGTCAGGAGATATTGGAAAGCAGGAGAGTCAAGCTGGATCTTCTCATGATTCTGCTATCAGTTTGTAAATGGTTACATGAAGAAAGACAACTTACAGAAATGTGTTCTCCGCTTGGGAAATCGTTATCTGTAACGGTGTAAAACTTGGAGTTGAAATAAAGATAGGGGCTTTTCAGAGTAGGTTTTACTTGCATTCACTTTTTGCAAGCAATATATGTACCGGCTCCCCACCTTTTGTAAGTAACAAAGTATATAAAGAGGCAATGAAAGACAACTCTATTTCTTGGACATGTACAATCTCACTTGTATTCAACTTTTCAATTGCACTAACCATCAAATAGTTTTTCTGTAGCAGTTACTTCATTGTGTATAAGCTCCAAGTTTTATATAGAAGTACAAGTAGTGTGAGTGCTTGTGCGGCTGGAATCTTTAGGTAGCCTCTACATTTTGTGAAGAGTTTTTAAGTCGCTCCCGACTTTTAAATTCTTTATTGTGCCCCCAATATATGAAATCCATATTTACGGCACCCCTTAGGCCGGAATTAAGCTGCCGGAGGCATTCAAGCACCTAGTGCACTTGCATATCTAGTAAATGAGAACTTACTAGTTATATTATCCAATTAATCACCTACTAGACTTGCATATAGATCTTGTTGCCCAATATATCACCTGTACTTCCATTAAAAGAATCCTGTATCACCTGTACTGCCATTAAAAGAATCCTGTGTCACCTGTACTGCCATTAAAAGAATCCTGATGATGGTAGACCATCTTAGCTGTATGGTCGACTCTGATCCAAATACTCAACCACCTGTGTTTCCAGTCCTCTTCGACATGGTCCACCAAGGAAAGGGCATGGTTGACCATCGGTTATTACAAACCAAAACTGGTGAATGTATTTCTCCTGAAGATGGTCGATCATTCTAAGAGCATGGTCGACCATTTATTATATGGATAGGTCATAATGTATGGGCATGGTTAGCTACCCTACATTTGCATAATGACATCCCGCTTCAAACCCATCTCAAGCCCTCATCACCTCTCCTTGTCTCTTAACTCCTCCATACCCATGTAAGATTGTAGGCCTTTTGTCTCCAATCTCCATCTTTTAACATCACAAGCCTCCAAAGATACAACATACATCAAAAGACAAACAAGGGTTTCCAAAGATTCATGTGGGATTTGGCCAGCTGTAGAAGTTAGGTTTTATGGTTTACATTAAATGGAGGAAAAGGACTAAATAAGACAAGCAGGCCTGGGTTTCATTTTTTTAACTCTTTTTAATAGTCGATTAGGTCTACGTTAAGGGTCAACTTGCCAGCGGTTCAAGTCAACTGCAACATTGGCACAACACTGGCAACAAACTAACTCCATTGAAGAAATTAACGGCTTACTTGAAATACGGAAGAAAAAAAAAAGAAAAAGTTATAACTCTGGGCATGTTCATCTCGATGTTTTCTTTCTCATGTAACTTTGGGCCTTTTTCCAAGACTTTTCCCAGACAAGATCACCCTTAAGACGACTGCATATCTAAATCCTAAAAAAAACAAAAAAACCTAAGGCCTAATTGGCAAAGGCTATATATCTTTTTCTACCATATATTGGGTTATTTCATGTAATCATATAATTGCTAATCAGGACCTAAGTAAAAAAATAAACATTGTTAATGTTGGATTACCATTCAACCTAAAAACTTAAGCAAATAAAAACTAGGTCAGTAATGTTCATATGTCTAATACATCCTCGTGGTATTATTTCATGTAATCTTATAATTACCAATCATACCATAATGAGACTAGTCTATTTTGTGTTGGAGATTAATTTGATAAATGGGAGGATCGTATGATTTGGATTTATGACCTTTTAGTCAATAAAACTCTTATACCATGTTGGATTATCATTCTATCTAAAAGCTTAAGCTGATAAAAATTGGACCCACAATATTTATATGTATAATAGTAAATATAAGCTCTAATATATTCAGCTAGACATTTGCAGGAATTTGTAAAGCCTGGATATCATACATATAAATGTGTTTTTAGGGAGGTGTTCTTCATGCAAGAAATTTGAGTTATTATTATAGAAGAAGCTGGAAGAACAACAGTTACAGCATAAAGATTAAAGTCATGATTATGTAATGAATGGCAGCATGTTCATGAACTTCGGATCAACGTGAAGTGCCCACCAATCCTAATCTGCTGCAAGAGATATTGTTCTTCACCTTTGAAATTCCACTTTGGAATCAACACAAATTTTGTAACTTAAAATATGTTACGATGAGAAGCCATAAGTAGGCCAAAAAACAAGGCTCTTTGGACCAACAAATGTCTAGAGTAGTTGGTCTAGACAACTCAAAATCTCCCTAGAATACACTTCGTTGCATGTTCAAGTTGTCATTTCCTCTTTGACTGAAGATTAGACATGTGTGAGTGATTTACTTGTAATTCCATGCTTCTACTAGAAAACAAGAAAAAACAGAACAGACAACAACATCAAGCCTCCCCATCTGCTTGCAAAAAGTGGTTTGTTTGCTTTCCGAAATATAGTTATTGCATGCCATGAAATATCCCATACGATCACAAAATGTTCCACCTAAACTAGACTCTTTTGGATTACCCAAGGCTGAACCATCAAATGATGTTAAATGAACGGAATCCGTAAGAAGGGATATCGATTACAAAGAGTTCCACCTGAAATGGCCTCTCTTGGATTACCCGAGGCTGAAGCATCCAGTAATAATAAATAAATTGAATCCATAAGATGGGATATCCATCGCGCCTAGATGCTTAGAGGGAAGTAAGGAACGTCATTTGTTTATTGCCAAGTAGTAACGATCTGCTTATATTTTCAAAGACGACTGAGTGAATGTATAAACAAGGTGAACTGTCTTGCTTTTCCACTGGGCGTCAAGGCTCTATACAGCATGGGTTGGACATTGAAGTCCATTTACAGCTGAACTCGACTTCTTCCTTTCTTTTGGCAGACAAGCGGGTTTTGATGGATAACCCTAACCAAGAAGCTATTTGAACCTGTGACTTAGCTTGCACAAGAAAGCCTCTTCTTGCACGGTTGTTATAGAAGCCAATAACTCACTACTTTGACTTTCCATCCTGTTATTTCTCAGCAAAGCAATTCTCAATCGGCGTTCTAATATCAAACAATTAAGGCCTTTGCCAAGGAACGTATGATCTGGCCATTCATCTGATTGCTCCAGCTTGGATGCTTAGTGGTTCAAAGACGTATAAGCAATGGTTTATGTTCAACTCCCAAAGAGATGGTTCTTAATTTTAGGGTACTAGAGTCATAAAATCAACATAACTTTTGTTTGAGACATATTGAAACTAGAGCAATTAGATGAACAAATACAATCGCTTAGAAAGGTGAAGCACCTTCATGCAAAAATGGCATTTTGACAAACACACCTATTAAGGTGTGTTTTTCAGCATTGCTCTTTCATGGATGATTGACCTTGGCTTTCTTTCTCTGTAAATAGGGATGTAAATGGTATACTAGAAATTACAAAACCCACAAGAACTAGACAAAAAAGAAGAAGAAGATATGGTTACTCAATTAGAACCAAATATATGGTATTAGTTTTCATTTTGAAGAACCAAATCTTAGTAGTATAATATCAAAATTTATGTCCGAGTATCTAGATTGGAACTAATAACCAAAAAATATTAATTGCTATACAAAAATATACATATAATAGTATTTTAAACTTTAGTGTATTACAAGTTAATATAGTAAGTTAACATTCTCTCTCTCTTAGTTGCTTGTCTATTTTAAATTCAAACCTTGGTATTTCCAAATGCTAAAGTCAGCATCTTGTTTTTAGATGCTAACTTTTTCATATTTTTCTTAGATTTGAGGTGATCATCTTGTTCGACCTCCCATGTTTAGTCTCCTTACTAAAAATGAGGCCAATTAGATGATTCTCACTACTTTATTTTTCTATTTTTAAATATCAATATTAAGGAAACATAAGCTTAAAGCATCCAATTGGGGTGAATTTTGTTATCCAGACAATTTGAAGGAGTCCGAACAAGATAAAATGGTTAAATCTTCTAAAAATAGTGGTGAAAATCCAAAACAAAAAGCATATGAAATTAAGAAACTACCATTTGAAAATATTAGGATTCTTTGAATTCATGTCATAGTTAGATTTTATATACAGTAGGTATGGGCATGATACACATTTTTAACTTTTACATTATTTTTTATATTGCATTTTTACTTGCCTATATAATAGATAAGCAACAAATACATGATTACCTATTATATAAACAATTAAAGGAACTTAACACTCCTGTTCTGTCAAGTATCAGTTCATAGCTTGTGCTAGTTATTTTCTTTATATATTAAAACTAATAAATACCTAAGATCAAAATGAAACTTATGGTATAGGAACCGTTTAATACCAAGAGCTAACTCCGATACAATATGATACTAAAAGAATATCAAATCTCAATAGTACAATTTTGAATTTCCATGGAACCGAAATGGAAATCTCAATCATTCAAATAAATAGCTTTGAAGAATCCAATCTATGTCCAATAAAGTTTCAAAGTTTGAAATCAAGAAAAGTCAACGAAAGAAGAAGTCAAAAATTCAAATTTTGTTAAAAAAGAAGGCAAATTTAAAGTTACAAATAAGAGAAAAAATAATAACAATCTATTCAACAACTTTTTAAGCACAAAATTATATTACTACAGACAAATGAAACATTATATCTTAACTTATAATTATATTTTTATGAACAGACTTGATTCTTAGGACTGAAATGTTAAAAAAAAAAATTCCCAAAATGATAAAACATAAAAAGAACTCTTGAAATTTATTTTTATTTTTATTTTTTTGAAAAGAAAGATTTTAAACAAAAAGGCTCCAAAAATGAGATTTTATTGGAAGGATGGATCTTTTTATAGAGCAAAAAAGATACAATTTTCTAAACAAAAAAAAGAAAAAGAAAAAGGAAAATAACAGAGTTCTTTCTACCCACTGTCCTTATAATTAATCAGATAAAATAACAGAGTTCTTTCTAGCCATTGTCCATATAATTAATCAGATTAGAGACTCCTAAAGATGGATATATATCACGGTCCGTATGAACAATCGGATTATAAACTCCTAAAGATGGATGTAAGTCTCAATGTATGAAGTATCATACTTGACTCTTCGGGTGAAATAGAGATTGGCCAACGGAAAATGACCCGAGCTAATTGTCTCTCCAAAAGTTGTCTGAGTTCCATTTCCAACTAGTCACATAATCCATTTCTTAAGAACCAAACCAACTTCAAGAACATTCTTCCAAATCGCCATGGAGGAAGATTTAGCCCTTGTTTAAAGAAAATGACTACTTTTCAAATATTTTTCCCAAACAAACTTTACTCAATGTGATTGCATCAATCATCCATTGCCTGAATTGACACAGTTTTAACTTGACTGAGTTCTTGTTCGTCACTTACATATATGAGTAGCCTGAGGTGCAACCGGGGTGCAGCATTGCAATGATCTAAAACATCTATGTGATAGAAGAAACCATCGAATTATCTACAGACCAGATTCAGACCTATATAACAATTCTAAGCTCTTGAATTTGGCCTTCAAACCGACTGAAATAAAGAGCCAATGGGACCTTTCACAAATTACAGGTGAGAAATCATACACATGACTCATCTCCTGCATGGCTTCCCATATAAATGGATTGGATCACTGAAAGAGTTGCGCCACTTGTCACTAATGCAAAAAACAAAATATGCAAATTATCATATTTCTCACTATCCTAGCCTTCATCCTCTTTCTCTGCTCTTACTTATTCTTCTTGATGAAATTTGAGGAACAAGACCACAGAGAAGATGGAAGGCTCATAGAAAGATGTAGTTTATCAGACAACCAAACAAAAGTGAAGTACACTTGTAAGAAGATGCAGTTGATGATAATTGAAATGACTGACAGGCGAGATTCACTCCTGCAGTGTGAAGAGATCAAATACACGTACTCTGTGCTGCAAAAGAATAAGAAAAGCAGCACAAGATGATGCAAGGTGCATAATCTTAATCCTGGTTCAAATTCAAAGGGTTTCCCAGTAGAATCATATCCTCCGAACCTTCTTCTGTACCATGAGGAACACAACCATAAAGTAACACAAATTAATCAATAAACAGGCAAATCAAACAGCAAAACATTCTCATGCTTCCCAGCAGGAAACAATATGCTAACCAAATGCAAGCCCACTTAAATCAGCAATGGGAGTAGTCTCATAATACAAGTTGGGGAGAGAGAGACTTCTGTTATTTATGACAATCTTTGCTAGTAAAACAAATATTCAAACTGAAATGTCTACATCATATTGAGAATCCTTTTGTCTAACTTGAGTTCTAAAGTGACATTGAATAATCACAAAGAACATACTCAGGAACACAAATAAACCAATGCATACAGGCAGTTCAAATAGAACAATCTTCTTATGCTGCCCAGAAGAAAACATGCCAACCAAACTCAGGCTCAGGCAAATCAGCACAGGGCTGCTACACAAGAAGCTGTTCAGAGAAAAGCCCGCATCAGATTGCCCATAATGGTCTTATACAGGGCACTTACCAAGTAAAATCAGAGCAAAAACAAGGAATCGAGTCTCTTGGCTCAAAAGCCTCTTGGACTTTCGGCATGCTTGTAGTAATTGCAGTTATGGCTGCGAATCGGCACTTTCTGCACGGTACTCTGCCAAAACACAAGACAAAATCATGTAAGCTGAGATGATGAATGACTAATTGTGAGCATCGAAGTTTAACATAAGGGTAAGAAACATTAAAACCATTGGGGTTTAGACAATAAACTGAACCCAAAATGAGTGAAATCCAATTTGTATTTGGAATTTTCAGCCCATACACTGGATGGACAGTTATTGTCTTAACCCCCTCTAATTAATGTGATCAGCAAAATATAAGTCCAAATCCACAGCAACTCAAATGAAAGCAACAGCACATTGCCAGTGAAGAACCATGTAATTTGACAATATGGTTGCCCCATTGCTCTTGCTTATAGTTTGTTGTCATGTCTTTGAATTCAACAATCCAAAATCACCTAGCAGTAATCTCTACAGTTGGTCATCCGCACAGCCTGTTTCCTCACCATCTAAAAGTGGAACAGGGCCCTGACTTCCCTGGTTTGATTGGCTTCCTGCTTCATTCTTGTGTAACTTTAACCTCGGCTTCTCGAAGAAGTGCTCCAACTCCTCTAGGGTTTTTCCTCGGGTTTCTGGCAGCCAGGTATAAAAGAACACCCATGATATCGCTGTAACAACAGTGAACATGAAGAAGGTTCCACCCATAGTCATAGATTTGTACATTGAGATGAAGGTCATCCCAATCACACCACTCGTTACTCTATTAGTAGCCACACCCACACTTGCTCCTTGCGCTCGAAGCCTTATTGGAAAGATCTCCGAGCTGTAAACCCAAGCAATCGGGCCAAGCCCCATAGAGAAAGCACCCACAAATGTTATGACTGTAACCACACATAATACAGTGGCCCATGTAATCTCCTCATGTGGATAGTGTTGAACCACCATTAATCCAGATGTCAGTGCCGCTAGTGATGCTAACATACCACCGGTGCTTCCTAGGAGGAGCGGTCGCCTTCCAACCTTATCTAAGAAGATTGTAGCTATTAATACCGAAAATGTTTTGCTGCATCCAACAGCAATGGAAGCAGCTAATCGTTGACTTTCATTCTTCATTCCTGCTTTCTCAAAGATCCGAGGGCTATAAAGAACAACTGTGTCAACTCCGGAAGCTTGTTGGAAGAAATGGATGCCGACAGCTGCAATTAAGATCCTTAGAACTGCCGGGGTTGGGCAAATTAGCTGCTTCCATACATCCTCCCCACTGCTACGCTTTGGCATGGGAACCACATCATCAGTGCACTCCAGCGGGATACCGACAGCACCTTTGATATCATCAAGCCTCGCCTGCACCTCTTCCATGTTATAAGATGTCTTGATAAGTACATGCTCAGCCTCGCCAAGCCTGCCTTGCATTACGAGCCACCTTGGTGACTCAGGCATAATTAAGCCACCGAGCAATAGAAAAAATGGTGGAATGGCACCCGCACCAAGCATTAATCGCCAGCCAAGGTTCACTGGCAGGTTAGCGAAGGCATAGTTCGAAACATACCCAAGCAAGACACCGAAGTCAATGAAGATCTCGGGGAGTGAGGTCAGGGTGCCACGAGAGGCAGCTGGAGAAAGCTCAGCAGTGTATACTGGAGCAATCAGGAGGCCATAGCCCACTCCAATTCCAGCTATAAACCGTCCAATCATGAGCACCAAGTAATTTGACGCTATTGCCATGACCACTGCACCAACAAAAAAGATTACAGCGGCAACAAGGATCGTCTTCTTTCGACCCATCTTATCTGACATCCTTCCGGCAATTGCTGAACCAATCAAAGAATATAGATTGATAACTCCTGTGACGACTTCGATTTGTGTATCACTTATCTTCAGATCTTTCTGGATGTATAGTGTAGCCCCACTCATCACACCAGTATCTGCAATAGTACAAAAGGAGAATTAGACGTAATAATGGTGTTTAAGATAGATTATCTAAATCGACTTGGATTACGAGATCAATGGTTTTCAGATAAATTGCTTTCCATGAAAATGTTATTTCTAGTAATTGAATTCTTCCTCGTTTCTTGGGAAACTTCAATCCTAGAAAGCCATTTCCATGGAATTTTATGTTTTGAACCATATTTTTCTCTCTGAATTTTTTTTTTCTTATGGGGCATCTACCAAATTCAACCACACCTAGAAATCCTAACCTTTAATCTACTGCATGTAAATGGATGGACAAATAGAGTCCATCAAACGGTTAGTGAGGGAAGATTCAGCTGCCCATCCATAGAAGCCCACCAACAAAGTTCAGATTTGGGAAACAAATCGGAAAGGCAAAAATTGGGAAATTCAGGAAATGTTCGGTGAAAATCTTCGAAAAAGTCAGGGAGATAAAGTATGATTAGGATGTGAATTTAATTTTAACTCTTATTTTTCATAATATATCAAAATAATAGCTTGGGAATTTGAGAATCTATTAATGAAATTCGTGTAAATTTTCATAAATCTGTCTTTAACTGCTTAAATTTCTGGTGAATCCGGTGATAACTTATGAGTTATTCACGAGAAGATTTGGAGATAAAAAAAAATTGGGACTAATATTATTTGTAGACTTTTATTACTATACAAAGGGGAGCCTTCGCACAAGTTGTCATCGTGAGGTCACATGTTCACCGCATGGAAACAGCCTCTTACAAAATGCAAGGCTGCATAGTATTTACCCTTGTGGTCCACCCCTTTTCAGGACCCCACATATGCGGGAGCTTCGTGCACCCTTTTACTTTTGTTACTATACATGCAGGGCCTGATAAATTATGCTTTGGGATCATTGGACAAGCAATTCTAACTTGTATTTAAACTAGATCATCCAAAATTTGAGTGCTCAACTCGAGATTCACCTTGATCGAACCAAAATAACTCGGCGATCACCGAGCTAAACGAGATCGATTAGGGCAATTCCCAAATTAATGAGCCTACTAACAACATTAGAGGTTTTATTTTACAATAAAATTAATTTAGAAAAATTAATTGAAAAGCAATTTGCTTGACCCATTGAGTCACCTGATCAACTCGACCCAGGACCCAGTAAGTAACCGAGCCCCCGATCCGGGTTGAGTATTTGCCTGTAATTGAAATATTGAACCACCATCAAGATCAGCCAAATAAACCCAAAAAAAAAACAACAATAAATAAAAATGGAAATAAAATAGGAATTAAATGAGAATAAACATGTGCAGAACTTCTACAAATATCCAAATCTGCATAATGCTAAAATGCCCATGAATCAATCGTCCGATTTTTGTGGCAACAAAATCTATATATTAATAGAAATAAAAATAAATAGATAAGCAAATAAAAAGACAAATATCTGGGTTAAATTTCGGTGGAAACAAGGTTAAACTTTCAACCTTTATCATTCCATTTCTCCGACTGCCCGACAGAGATAAGCGCCGGCTGGGCTCTCGTCATCGGGACTAGAAATACCAGAGGAGAGTCCGACCGGCAAAAAAAAAACTGACCCATAGGCCGCCGGAGATTGTTACCGAGAGAGGGCGGTGTTTGAAAATTTAAACCTGTGATAAGGCTATTTTCGTCAACTTCACCGAAGACCATAACAAACCAACAGTCGTAATTTCTCCTAGTCCATCCAAAGGAAAAGGGCGCTCTGGAGACATGGATGAACGAACACAGAATCGCAAGCCATGAAACCATGAGCGATCACGAAAAGAAAAACCCATTCGATTCTTTTGTAACTGGAAAAACCCACAAATTTTTTCCGATTTTGTGCTAAATAGGAGGGAAATTTCTTACCATAACCGAGAAGGATTGAAGAGATAGAAGCCAGAAAAGTACAAGCAATCGCATACTTGTTCCATCTTCTTTTGGTATCATGTTGGCTCCCCATCCGCGGAATTAAAGGCGCTGGGACATTGTCTTGACCCATTTTCCTGCTGAAAATTCACCCACCGGAGATCAAATGAAGAGAGATCTTCTCAGGGAAGGTTAGGTTTCCGAGAGAGAGAGAGAGTCTCAGTTGTTGCTCCGGCTTTGAGAGTTATGGAGTGCTTATATAGAAAGCCTACGCCGAAAAGTGCCAAAAGGCGTATATTGCAATATCCTTTCTTTTTTGTGTGGAAAGTAATTCCATTTGAGCTGTAATTAGCTTGGAATTCAATTCCTAGCATAAAAAATGCCTTGAAAAATACAACAATACAATTACCTCGGAAATGCTAAACAAACATACCTTATAGAGTGCTTCATAGAAGTAGCCCCACTTTTGCTTGAATGGCCCCACCTATGGATGATCCCACCCGTCCAACTAATCTGTAGTTCTACAAGAATGGAGATTGATGATTTTAGTATTTGAAGTTCTACTTTTAATCATGTGGACGGTCAGATTTATCTTGTTTGAGCAACCATCTAAATTCAACGTCTGAAGACATCATTTACCACTCTAGAATCGTCCAATCAGTTGTATTTTTTCCTTATGTAGTGTTGGAGTCCAGCATTCCCTGGATTTATATGGTAGTCTGCCCACGAAACAGTCACAGTACTGTTGATCGGACCGTCCATTTCTGGGTTATGTCCAAATTACCGCGATTGTTGTATAGCTTGTTCTTTAGCTTTGACAGTTAAGAACCAAATAGGAGAATGAGTCCCCTCATAGTAGCCCATCGGGGATACATCCGTTCATGCAGAGGGTCCCATGACGTACAAAATTATCTTCTAGTTACAAATGATTCTTGGATCCACTATCTTTATAATGTGATGCTTAAAAAGTAATAAAGTCTAGAATCCTCTAGTCGAGATTATTTTTGTGGCATGAGCCATTTAAGCAAGGTCCAAAATTAACGGTTCAGATCACCAAAATAATACATAAAAGGATGATGAGAGAGAGAGAGGGGAGATGAGAGGTCCCAAATACTTAACCTGATTTGGAAGTAGGGCCCAGTTAGATGCTCATCCAATAATTCGAGCCTTTGTGATGCCTATTACCCGAGGAATTAAAATGACACCAACAGCCCAAAATTTGTGATTTAGACCACTCATCTTGTGGGCCTCTGTTAAATCGGCAGGATATCAAATCATTATTTATGGGGATGATTCCAGATCAAAAGTTGGCGATTCAAATGTTAAAATGCTCACCTAGTAAATCTCAACCATTCAAGGTTGAGAAAAATGAAAATATATGCCAATCTAGAGTGTGGGCCCGCAGGTGGACTGTTTAGATCACCCACCATTTGGGTCCCACATCTTATTCATGTCGAGAGTCATATACTGTACTTGGTTACAGCTTGCTTTATTCTAGCTTACAACTGCTTGATTAATTTAAAATGAATAAAACCTGCATTTTCTTGCGTATTAAGCATTGTATAACTGTTGTATTGAACTAGACCGTCGATCTGTTCTTCATCACAAACCATGCATCGGCGACTAGTTTTGTCTTGGTCGTGCAATGGAAGCCCCTCAGTTTTGCCTCTGGTCACCTTATCTATGTCGTTTATATCTTTTGGGGTATAGTTGGGTCCAGTAAGAGGGAAGATCAAATTTCGAAGAGATCTACACCGTCCATACTTTGAACAATACAATTTAATGTGATGAGATAATTGAAATGAATGGATATTATTACTATTCCTTGATAGTAATGGTTTGGTCAGGATTAGAGCAGATTCCGTAATCATTTAGGTAATCTCCTTTTAATAGCTCATTTGTTGAGGAGTAGTTCCAATCACGTCACTGAAAATCTCAGTCTCCTTTGATGGGAAAGGTTGTGGGTCCCATCGGCTAATCTTTTCTTGCAACACCAGTGGCTTGGATCGGGTTAATCCATCTGCCGGGCCATCACTGGAATATTGGTGGGGAACCCTAACCTTTACGCAGATCTTTCGATCGAATTGACCGCGCAAATGGCAAATTATGCATGTGGAGCCCCACTTTTGCCCGAAAAAGCCATCTTCGGATGATCGAAATCGTTCATCATCCGACAACTCCGACCTTCGATGTTCCCAGGTCCGAAAAAGGATGCGAATCGGATAATCCTAGCACCGCCTAAAATCGTACTCTTGATCGTCGTAAACGAAGGGTAGAGACAACAATCTACATTCAACACCCAAAACGGAGCCTTTTCTTTTAGAGAATCATGCAATTGTTGCTTGCGAGATATACAAGTCCGGATTAATAGGATGAGCCGGTAGGATCGGCCGGCGGCAAAACCTTTCTTGCAAAGTTAGGATACAACACGGCAACTTGCCATGGTAAGGCACTCCACCGCAGCATTCTTCAACGAAAATGAAAAGGAACGGAAGAGAGTGCGTATGGGAAAAGTGCCATTTTCCGTGATTTGTTAAACACACCACGGAGGATGTGACAATGACGTTTTCTCATTCTTATCCAAACTTTAGGTTTTTAAATTTAATGAAATGGCCAATTATCTTAAAATATTATAACACTAATCCAAATTAATGGGAACTTTTGGCCTATTGCTTTCTTTTTGTAATTTGGCCATGAAGAAGAAACCCGGATTCCATACACTCGAACGCGACCCATTAACAACATTCAATTCTAATCTCAAAATTTTGAAGTTTCAGCATTTGACTTCGAATTTTATGCTTAATTATTCATCAATTTTACATATTTATTTAAGCGGCGGCATCAATCAAATGGCGAGGATTATCCAAAAGAAATGATCATCAGACTAGCGATGAGCCAAGTCCAGGTCGAGCTAAGTTCCAGGCGCATGTCATTCCCCAGCTAAATACGTCTCTCGGGACTACATGGACAAATAGGGTCCTCCGACAGTGATGGAACAGACTTGCTGATGTTTTTGTAAGGTTATCCATGGAAATATAAGAACAAAACGCAAATGGCCTCAGGGGTGCTGCCTATGACTAAACTAGTGAAGACCATGGAAGAGGAGAACACCTTACTGATAGGGGTCCGGGCTCGGATCTTCCTCAGAAACCGCGTGGGGAAACTAGCAAAGGTACTAGTTTTAGGCAAAGTTTGGATTAAAAATAAATTGGCAAGGCAAATATTCATGAAAAGTTTGAGTAAAATTTTTCTTAAAAAAAGTATTTTTTATTTGAGTTCAAGCTTTTAATTTAATTTTTAATTAGAATTGCATTTTTAATCTATCTCATTCATGCATTTGATGATGGAGGACATGACGGCTGAGAGCAGTACGGTCAGCGAAATGGCATTCACAGGATTGTCAATCTAAATTTTTGGTGACAAATATCCCGTTTTCTCCTTCATTGCTAAACTTGTTTTAGGATCTGCTAATGAGGTTGCGTATGGCCTTGTCAAGTAGAGAGTTTCTGGCTGGGTTCGTCAAGTAGTCCAGGAAGATGGTGGACTCGTAATCATTCTTTGCTATTCTTTCTCTTTTTTTATCTGTATTTTTCAATGACCCCCGCGGTCCCCCTTACTATGTCCATTACTTTTCACAAAAAGGGCAAAAAAATATCTGGTTTTGCTCTCTTGGCGTCAGACTTGGGAGACAGAGACATTCATGGAAAGCAATGAATGTCTAAGGTAGTTGGCCCAAACGACTCAGCAACTCTCTTGGAGCACATGTTTTGTTGCAGTTCTCTGTCACCGTTTTTCCCTTTACGCAGAGCATAGATTAGAAGTGTGTGTGAGTGATTTGTTTTGTAATTCTTTATTTAAGAGAATATTATAGCAGAAGAACTCTTCAAAAATTTGACTCGATTTTCCTTGCTAGTTCAGCTTTAGACGTCTGTAGTTCAAAACGTGTGCAAACAGATGATGCCGGATGGTCTAGAAGCTTTAGCCTTTCAACCAATCAATACGATCTTGTGGTGTGGCTTTTGCTAAAACTCTTCACCAATATTTTTTATCCAAATTTAGGTGACTCTCCAATTGCCATTGTCATGTGGGGCTTAGACTTTACTTTTTTTTCTTTTTTTTTGGTCAAATATTTGTTCTTTGAAGTCTTTGTTTCCATCTAGAAGCAAAGTCTTGAAATTTATTGAAAAAAAAGGTGGATCAAACTAAGAGTTGGCTGCTATAAAAATATAGATTTAATAATAAAAAACCACAGATTGCATGATGCTAGAATCACATGTTTTGGACTTTTGACATCCAAATTAGGTTGGGGTAACCAAGTGAACAGGTAAGATCATCCAATGATGAGCCCCTCTGTACAAAAGAGAGCGACTATACCACTACTTGCAGTACTGTTCCACTGTCCTAGAGCATTCCTCAAATCTGCTTGTCCATTTTGTGAAAATGTAATCCAAAGTAAGGGTGTTATAGGTGGCTCGAGCAAATGCCCCAGTTAGACTTAAGTGGGTGCACCCTTGCGCAATCAGCAGGCTGTTGGGTCAGGTGTGGTCTGTGTTCATTGGAAAATAAGAAGGGCATTATACAGTAACGTTGAGGGCTAAAAGCCAAAATGATAAAGCACGTGAAATGTGCTTTGACAATTCATGTCACAGACTGCTGGTGCATACAGCCATATAAATTGTCGCCATCTTTGTGCGAATTGTACGATTTTTTTTCTTACAGTAATTACAATGTTAGTACATGCCAGTTGTCTGAAAAGTGACAGAGATTACTTTTTCTTGTGAAGTTACATGATGATGCAGCCGGTCTAAATAATGGTTGCACAGTAGGCTAAAACGTAAATGGAGGATTATCTTTTTTAAAAATTTTACATATTTGTATTACTCATTAGATTCATCTCGTCTTAGGAAGGTATCAAATTTTATGTGTATTGAATATTATAAGTCCTTTGTTAATCTTTTAAAGCCAAAAAATAAACAGGACAACATAAAAAACCTTAAAACATAAGATACCATCTATTTCTTTTGCTTCAAAATGCCTAAAAATGAAGAATTTGATATTTACTAAATATGAGATTTGGTATCTATAAATACGAGATGAGGCAATACTAATGAATAATATAGATCATGAACACTTTGAAAAAGCAGTAGGCCTACATCCACCTGAAGAGAATGATGGATGTGATGGAGTGGCAAGAGTAGGTTCTTATTTGTAAAGGTCACAAGTTAGGCTCCGCCAAGGGGCGTCAGATTAGTTTGCAAGTCTAGAAAGAGCAATCTGGTGCAGAAAGCTTTCAAGTATGAAGGTTTGTAAAAGGGGTATGCCACAAAGAACTTATAGTACACAGTCTAATCTTGCATTTTGTAAGAGGTTATTTTCACGCCTCAACCTGTGACCCCAAGGTCAAACGGTAACAACTCTACCATTATACAACACTATCATTTAATAATAATAATAATAATAATAATAATAATAGAAAGTTTGTTCAGAAAACCCTCTGCCCTGAATTCTAAAAAAAAATTCCGACATATCATCCCTTTGATATGTCTTAACAATTACAGCAAGAATTTGGGATGAAGACGTGGGTCGGCCGCTTACATGGAAAAGTGAAGGCACAGCTAGCGCGAATACAGATGGATGCAAGGTAGTTTCTTGATTCATTCAAAACTTTAAACTTGCGGTATCCACTGAAGGAAACTAAAACCTTAATTATAAAACCCCAGCAGCAAAAAGTAATCAGAATTAATCATCCGAAGTCACCAATTTTTCATTCAGTTGCATCCAATCCATGATTCTAACTTTTACCGGAAAATCGATCGAGCAACTAAAACTTCAGAAGCAGAGATTAAACCAAAGTTAACAATACTATCTTTCTCAAGTGGGAATATTCAGGTCTGAAATCGGGGTGAAGAACGCTAACCTTGAAATTATATTCAACAGTGGGTACTGCTGAAGCTTACTTCAAATTGTCCAAACCAAGAAGAAGAAGAAAGTCCGAGACGACAAGCCAAATAATACATGCTTCGCCTCGTAGCTATGCAAGACCAAGAAATGCAGCTCATAGACCAGAAAATTTTGAATTTTTGTGCTTTTTCCTAAGTTTATTGGGGAGTGCAGCTCCTATAAAGAGGAAGGAAAAAATCCGATTTCTATTTGCTACCAAAAAACCAGGAAAATGGTTTGGAGATAGCATTTCAATTTTTACAGTGATACAATATTACTACCTGCCAACTTGTTCAGAGAAAAAGAGACCCATTTGTCTGAGAGTGAATACAGTGTAACTATACCACTGCCAACTTGATTGAGAGAGAGAAATCCATTTTCTTACAGTGAATGCGATATTACTGTTTGGCAACTTGGAGACGGAGAGAGATCCATTTATCTTGTAACTTCTTTGGAGAGAGAGATAACTTTGTGTTTGTTGCACGAAGTTCATGAACCCATGAAGTGACATGTGAGAGAGAGGGACCATTTCTTCTTTACAGTGATTATAATATTACTTGTTGGTGGAGAGAGAGAGGCCCGTCTTTCTTACAGTGAATAAAATATTACTATCTTCCACAGCAATGGGGAAATATTTTCGGGGATGTGTTTTGCATGCATCTGGTTTGCTGACCATATCAACTGAAACGATGCATATAGACGAGCTTTGGTTATTAACAAGGGGTAGGGCATTGCATGCACCAGGGATGCAAACCGAAAGTTTAATACAGGGCCGAGACTGTTGGTGGTAGTAAAAAAACGGCAACTTGGCCGGATCGATGCCTATTAGATTGTCCGGTTTTCTCCTTTTCACGTTAAAACCGCACCGACGTAGGTTTCCTTCAGTTGCTTTTCGTTCATATTCCACATTTTTCACGATGATCCGAAGCGTTTTTTTCCTTTTTTCATCAACAATGTAGATAAGCAAAGCCCAAAAGTATTCTCCATTAGATGATGGCAACTCCTTGATCGTTAAGATCCAACTACGTTTGTCTCAAATTTTCTGAATCGTACATTTTGTGCTACAGAGCAGCGGTCAGGATCATCCGATGCATAATGCTTTTGGTGTGCACAGAGGTGGAGGGTTTAGTTCAACAAACACCTAGGTCGTAACTGCATGTATACTGACAGCTCTGAAAAAGAAAAGAAAAGAAGAGAAAAATGTTGCTTTCAATTGGTCTCACTGATCTCGATTTCCAGCAGCAGAGTACGTCGGTAATTGGAAAATTAATCTCCCACCACAAGATCAAGAGGCTTCGAATCGAGGGAGAGAATTAATCATCCGATCCTGGTGGTTCGCTAGCTCTTCAGCCGTCCGATTACGGCCCATGATTCGCTATGGGGACCCACTTTTTACCTGGTCGTTAGTCACATGATGTCTCTGATGGACTTCCTCCAACGAGATTATTCACGAGTTGCGTGCAGGTTTGAAGGGGTCGACATCCCAACTTTATTTGGCTGATATGTTTCATTTCTCTTTTGAAATGTCTCAGAGAAAATAGCTGTTTATAAGATGATCTAAACCGTTCTTATCATAGATTTTTGCTATGTGTTTACGCATTGTAAGGCCTTGATGGCATAGGTATCGCTGATGAATTTCGATCTTTGAGTTTTCCTCTTCTAGGGGTTGGATTGAATCAGATGATTAGATTGAGTAGATGGGTTCGGATTTCGGTGAGGAGCCATCCACAGCATGCCTGCCAGATTGATGGTGTAAATCATTTACAATAGTGGGACCTACTAATGCTGTTTGGCTGCTCATCCTCCCTAAACAGCAGCTGCTTTCCAGAGGGCAAAGGTCCATCAACAAATCACACAGCAAGTAGTTATTCAAATCAGTAGCCTCAAAAGACGGAAGAAACAATTCCACCCTAGATCAGTGGACCCACATAAATGCATTATTACACAGATTATAGATTCCCAAAAATGGAGATGTGGGAAACGTGGTTGTATGTGGGCCTCATCACTTGGAGACGTTGAAATGAGGAATGGACAGGTGAAAGAGGGGCAGTTACATGTGAACAAATCCTCACCAACCATTCCTGTCCTTTTCAAACATGTCGATGGTTGGTGAAGAATGGAGAATTAGCAGTCAAGTTCCCAACAATCTCATGTCTAGGGACTGCAATGGGTCTAAGCGAATCCCACAGAAATGAGGTGTAAAGGTCAGGATTAGGGGCAGAAAATTTATGACTCTAGCAGGGTCAGGATTTAATTAGGTTCAATGATGAAAAAACTTGAGAACTAAGCAATTTACGTATTTTATTTTAAATAAAAATGCCTTAATGAAATTACTTACTACATGCAAACATAAGCAAGGTCGGATCAATTAGAGGATCGAACTCATTTAACCTATGCAGCTCAGGGTTAAGTCTGGGGTAGAAATTTTTTAACCTGTTTAATCTATGTAGCGATCCAGATGACTCAACTCCTCAGATCACTTTGATGGCATTCCCTGTGTCTATCAATTCATCCATTTCGTCTTTCTAGTAAAGCCCGCTTTACGATTGGAGCGTCAGTCGCCTTCTTTGGTTGATCTTATGATGTATCTCTCCCCACCTACTGTGTTGTGAAAAAATTAAGTGGTTGGAGTCTAGCCAAGTGAATGTCTTACAAGCTTAATCAAGTCATTTACACGATGATGACATTTTCTATTTATATGAAGTAATAATGCCAAGCAAATAAGGCCAACAAATGAAGAACTTGTCTTTTGGATTTGTTTCCCTTTTTTCATTTAAAATCCATTATTTTTTGTCAAAAACCTCTTATTTTTTATGCCTTTCATTTTTCGGTTTCTCATTTCTTAGTATTCTTGAACATTTTATCATAAACTTCAAGCCCGTGTATAAAAATGTAATCTCTATCTGGGATGCGATGTTTAAGTTCATTTATAATAATATAGCTTTATATTTAGATTTTGTTAAATAGGTTACTCTCTCTCTCTCTCTCTCTCTCTCTCTCTCTCTCTCTCTCTCTCTCTCTCTCTCTCATGCATATTTGGTGCCCTTATACTAGTCACGGAAAATAACATCAAGAACATGCGACATAGTTAGGCTTTCGGTGGGGGCAAACGACCTTCGTGAGCCACAACTAATTCATACCTAAATCTCAGCATCAGACTCGCATGCAGCATCTACAAAGTCACTTGATACTACATAACGTAAATAGCGAAGGATCTCTGATCCCTCTGTATAAAATCTTTGATCTCCGATCTCGATAACGTCCCAATAGCAGATTGTACAGCAACGTATCCGGCGAACGGCAGTTTCTCCTGTGGATTCTTTTTAAACGCAGTGAGGAGACAAATCCTTCCAGCATCAAGAAATATGTAGATAAACCAGTTGATAGCATGACTCCTGTGGCCAAACCTTAGATGGCATGTTAGTTGGGTCTTGCAATTAAAGCTTCGCTGCAGGTGTAATACTAGCAACGAGGTTCTTCCATGTATTGCCAGCTGTTTTTTTGGAGAAGTTGTTTTCGCCGTGTTCCAAAGAGATAGAGAGCGTTGGGAACGTTCCCGTTTGTTGGATTTGTTGCTACTTGCAATGTTATCTGGGACGTTTATGGGTAGAAAGGGACGGTCATTTCTTTGACCTCGATCTTCTTAGTTGTCCTAACGATTGGACTGTTCATAGCGAGTCGGAAAAGTCTATAGCCTTATGATCAGTTCAATCCATATCACCTACATAGCTTTCTTTGGCTTTGGCTTTGTTACCTCGTGCCGAAAATATAAAAAACTTGCACAAATAAATCTGAGAAACCTCAACTTAGAAGCACGCATAAAAAATGTGTTTTTTGAAGACAATAAGTGTTAATAATCATCATCATCAAGACCTTATCCCAACTAGCAGTTGGCCACATGAATCTTATTCCTCCATTTTCCTCTATTTAGTATTATGGCTTCATTTAGTCACAAAATTTTTTAATCTTTTTTCATCAGTTCTATCCACGTTCTTTTGGGCTTTTCTCCAGCCCCTTTAGAACCTTCTACTTGCATTGCCTCACTCTTTCTAATTGGGTATCATTTTTTGTCTTTGTTGGACATATCTAAACCATCCAAGTCTAATCTCCTTCATTATGTTACTTATTGGTGCTACTCCTAAGTTTCCTCTAATGTTTTCATTCCTAATCCTATCTTTTTTTTTCTTGCCACTCATCCATATCAACATCCTCATTTATGCTACACTCATCTTGTGAATATGATGTTCTTTAGTTTGAGTGGCACATACCGATCATAAAAAACTTCAAATGCACATCTCCATTTGTTCCAATCCGCTTAGATTTTGTAGGTAACTCCCTCTCAATCTCTTCACTCTCGTGAATCATCGATCCTTAAGTACCAAAATTGGTCTTTTATAGGAATTTCTTGGTTATCAATCTTTACTGGTGCTCCTCTCCTTGCTAGAATTACATTTCATATACTCTGTCTTAATTCTGCTGATTTTAAATCTTTTAGGTTCTAATGTTTTTTCTCCATAACTCTAGCCTTGTATCTGCGCCCTCCATTGTCTTATCAATTAAAACTATATCATTTGCAAATAGTATACACCATGGAATGTCCTCATGTAGATGTTTTATTAACTCATCCATAACTAATGTGAAAAGGTACGAGCTTAATGTCGATCCTTGGTACAATTCTATAGTGACAGAAAATTCATTGGTCTCTCTGCTAGTGTTAACATTTGTTTTGTTACCTCTCCCTTATATATATATATATATATATATATATATATATATATATATATCTTTAATTATATCTATATACTCTCATGAAACCCCTTTCTCACCCAACAAACTTCATATTAATTCTTTAGAGACCTTATCATAAGCTTTCTTAAAGTCAATAAAGGCCATGTGATTCTTCCTCATCTTTCTATATTTTTCTATCAATTGTCTTAGTATGCCAAGTAGACCTCCTAGGCATGAAACCAAACTAGTTCTCTAATATACTTGTCTCATGCTATAGCCTCTTCTCAATCACTATTTTAAAAAGTTTCATAACGTGGCTCATAAGTTTGATCCCCTAATAATAAGTGTACCTCTATATGTCTCCTTTATTTTTATAAATTTATACGATAGAGCTCTTCCTCTATTCATCTATCATTTTCTTTGATTTTATAATCTTGTTAAACAACTTAGTCAACCAAACTATTCAAGTATCTCTCATATGCTTCCAAACCTCTATTGATATACCGTCGGGCTACAAGATCTTTCCTGATTTCATCTTTTTTAAGGACTCTTTCACTTTAAGTATTCTAATCATACAGTCGTATCAATAATGTTTAATATTATTTAAGTTTACAATACTTTCAACCCCTATATTCTTAGGACAATTATCATTTAGCAAATTTTTAAAGTAACTTTTCCATCTTTGTTTGATCTCGTCATTTTTGACTAGTATCCTTTGGTTATCACTTTTAATGCACTGAACTTGGTCTAAGTCCTTACCCTTCTATTATCTTATTTTTGCATGTTTAAACACGTCTTTCTCACCTTTTCTTGATCATAGTCTATTATATAGATCATTATATGCCTTGAGTTTAACCTCACTTACTATTCTCATAGCAACCTTTTTAGCATTCTTATACTATTCATAGTTTTCTTTATTTCTAATCTTTTGTCATGCTTTAAAACACACCTGTTTTTCTTTAATAAATTTTTGCATTGTTTCACTCCACCTCTAAGCTTCCCTTGCTAATTGCCTTTTACCTTTAATGCTCCTAGGACATCTTTTTCTACTTTCTTAATGGACTAGGTGTAACGACCCGGGTTTTTAGAATGCAATTTTATAAAAATACAGAGAGATTACACTAGGCCATGTTAATGCACATGGTGCTTACTTCTGTTTCATTGTTCTAGTTTCTTTCTACCATTAACTTATTTATAAGTGAGGTTATTTTCTCCCATTTTACGTTCTACCACTTAATTTTTGGATACCTATTAAGTTCATTTCCTTTCTTCCAACTTTTAATGTAGATATTCATACTCATTAACCTATGTTGTGAGGTTAAACTCTCACTAAGTATCACCTTACAATCCTTACACATTAATCTTTCCACATTCTTAAGCTAAAAAAAAGTCTATTTAGATTTTATAGAGTCCACCTTTTAAAGGTTATTAAGTGTTCATCAATCTTATTAAAGAATGTGTTTGCAAAGGCCAGGTTATATGCCAAAGCAAAATCGATGATAGCTTCCCTCTTCTCATTTTGCTCTTTGATACCATGCCCTTTATATACCCTATCATATCCTTTCTTCTTCTTTTTCCTACATGGTCATTTCAGTCTGGTCCTATAAATATTCCCTTTGTGTTGGAAATTTCTTACATGACTCCCTCTATATATTCCCAAAACTGTCTCTTGATTATATTTTCTAACATTACTTATGGGGTATATGCACTTATAACATTTATGATCTACTTTCCTAGAACAAGTTTTATTATTATAATTTTATCACTGGTTCTTTCAATTTTATAATTTTACCCTTTAATTTCTTATCCACCGTTATTCTTACACCATTTTTGTTATTATCCTTTCCTATGTATCAGAGCTTATACCCGTAGATTTCTCTACTTTTAGCCCCTTTCTACTTGGTTTCTTGGATACAAGCGATGTTAACTTTCCTACATTTTATCATATCTACTAACTTCATACTCTTACATGTCAAATCCCTATATTCCATATCACAATATGAATCTTATGCTCTTGAGATAGCCTATTTACCCACGCATGTCTCATCTCTTATGACATGAACCCATGCTTACTCTCACCTAGGTTCTGATGTAGGGCATTGCTTCTGAGGAGATGTTCTAACAGCCCTTTCCCATTTTCCACTACAGCTGAGATCCAATGCAACGCATCACTTACAGGGAATACTTGTGATGACTCGGGTTTTCCAAAACGAACTTTGCCAAATTCATTTGAAAATGGTTAGGATCTTGAGTAATTATTTTATTTTATTTTTTAACTATCATATGTAGTAGTTTTCTAAACCGCCCTTCCATGCCCGGGTGTCTCATTAAAACTTCACATATAATCAAAATAATTTTATAAGAATAAGCACTACTAGGACCCACTGGTCACATCCCAAACAATCTTAAATGAAATCATAACTTAAATTAAATCAACTCCTCACATTCATAACAAAGTCACTTGTCTCATTATATCATTTTCTACATGTTCAATGTTCTTATTCTAAAAGAGATAAGTACTAATTTCGCTATCATACTTTCGCTCATCTACTTCAAAGTTCTTGCTTTGCCTCAATTCTCTAGTTATGCTCAGAAGATTGACCTGAAATTGTTGGTGGTGGTGAGTACGACTCCTCAGTGGGATATTCTAAGTTAGATAAAAATATGCAGAAAACACATGAATGCATAGAGATATTGGGATGCAAATGATTAAATGCGATTAATATCAAACCTCGATAGCAATTAAATCTCGGAGTCCACATTAAATCACATTGAGTATTGTAAATCTCAATCAAAAGTAGATAGAATTAAAGGTTGTACCAAATACTTGAAATATGTCGCACAATATCAAATAGATCAGATAGTAGCATCCTGCTAAGGTCATAAAGGCAAATGATCTAAATCCCTCGAGGTTGACCGACATATACATATATGTCCATATCAAATATCGGTGCTATGCACGTAGAGAGAACCAATATCTCATGCCTATGTTTGATCGTGGATACCGGAGGACCTAAACAAGGGCTCATGGGGGAGAACAGATCACACTGAATGGAAAGTCTCATGACCCTTCCAAATGCACAGAAGCCTTTACCTCAGGCGAGTATCAAAATTTCTTTTTAGAGTGTCAGCGGCCAACTACACTCCTAGCAGAGCAAACTATAAGGGTCTCATCAATTTTCCCTCATACATGATTCCTAAGAATTTAATCACAGTTTTGATATCACACATACATGTGCATTATTATAAACTTCTTCTCTACTTTAAAAACATTCAAGAACATGAATCATCCACTATCAAGTGAGGTCAACCATGGAATTTGGTGTTATTCCACACAATACACACTTTCATTTAAACAAAGTCAATAGTATGATTTCAAAACAAATCCATAGCTGTGTATGCATGGTGATTTGATCAATACGAATCAACATTCCACTATGATGCATTTAGGGAATGAATAAGTGTGCGTGTGTTGATGTTTAACCGCAAGTGCACGGGCTATTGTAGTATAGCTATGCAAATACGGGTCGATCCCACGAGGACTTGATTTAAAATTATGGAGTTTTAAATAAAATTCAACTAAAAGAATAAAAACTAACAAAAAATAAAATCCAGTTTTATTCAATTGTTCAAATGTTCACAAATATTTATTCCAAGGAAGATAGAAAATAAAAATAAAATGCGTCTTGGATAAGCTTGTCCTTGGATTGCACTGTCTCTGGATTAGTCTGTCCTTGAATAGTCTGTCCTGGATTGCACTGTCCCTGAATAGTCTGTCCTTGATTGCACTGTCTCTGGATTAGTCTGTCCTTGAATAGTCTGTCCTGGATTGCACTGTCCCTGAATAGTCAGAATGAAGATAAGTTAAAACTAGAATAACACAGGGACACAGTTGTAATTAAACCGGGGACCCAATTGGTATTTCTGAAATAGGATAGAATTGTAATTTCTGAGATCTACAGGTGCAGATTTGTAATTTCTGAGATCTGCAGGTGCAGATTTGTAATTTCTTCAGGTTTTGGTTTTTCACGAAAAAAACCAGAAAAACACGTTTTTGGGAGAAATCTGGAAGAGGGAGAAGAATAGAGGAAGGAGGAGAAGAGGAAAGGGAGAGAAGAAAGATGAGGAGAAAACCTGAGTTGGGTTTTCTCTCCCGGGACGTCCGGTGAAGAGAAGAAGAGGGATTGAGAAGAAGGTGTGGAGAAAATGGGAGAAAACCCAATTCGGGTTTTCTCTCCCAGGACCAGTGGTGGTCTGTGCGATGAATGGAGACTGGAACTCGATTTGAGGATCTGGAGAGAGAGAGAGAGAGAGAGAGAGAGAGAGAGAGAGAGAGAGAGAGAGAGAGAGAGAGAGAGAGAGAGAGAGGCTGGCCTTTTAGGTGGTGGTGGAAGAGAATGTGAAACGTGAAATGGCTTGTGCGGTGGATGAAGAGAAGGGCGTCGTACGTCCTGGAATCGCCTGTGCCGGAGCAGAGGGGACCTGGGGCGTGCTGAGAAGGACGACTGGCTTCTAGACGTCGTCTGCTTCTGGACGTCTTGGACCAGCGACAAAGATTGGGCTGGCCTGGGCGTAACAAGTAGGGAGAGCTGAGGTGCATAAAAAGGAAATCTAGGAAAAGCGAAAACGACGCCTCCTGAGCAGGCTGGCCTGGGAGTTGTGTGTCGGGTAAGAGAGCTTGGAACGGTGAATTGGGTCTGATGGGAGCAGTGGAAGCAAAAACCGGTGATGGGGACGTTGGGACGGTGCAATGATAGAAGAGGAGGAGGAGGCCGGCTGGGAAAAGAAAGAGGGAGAGTTAAGGAGAAAGGGAACGTGGGATAGAAGGGTAAGAGGAGAAGAGATATGATCCAGCTAGCCCCTTCCAAGAGGAAAAAAAACGTCCATTCAAGAGAGAGGGGAAGAGGACTTAAAAAGAGAGAGAGACGTGTGAAAGAGAAGGAGAAAAAGAGATAGAAGAGAGAGAGAAAAGAAAGGAGAGGGATAAGAGAAAAAGAGAAATGAGAGGAGAAAGAGAAGGAAGAGGAGATAGGTGGGGTCCACTAGCTTTCCTAGTTTTGCTAGAACTCTGCAAGTCTTCAAAGTCTTCAGTCTCTTTCCATGAAACTTCATCTAATCTTCATCTGATATCCTTGATTCAATCTAAAGCGTCCATGCCTGAGTCGATTGATCTGCAATGCACAGGACCCAATTAGTGAAATATAAACCGTCCATTAGCTTTAATAGTCATTTAACCACTAAATTTTACAATTCAACGGTTGGATGACCAATTAAAGCTAAAATGAAATATTTGATTTAAAATCTTAAAATTAATGGTCTAGATGCTCCAATCAAATACTAAATTAGGGGTATTTTGACCAAAATTGAACACTTAACAGCGTGTTTCTAAAATCAATGGTTGCAACGAAAAATATATTATGCATCTTGATAGGTCTCGGGGAAAGGATTGCACCCACTTATTTAGCATAAAATCAATGGGTAACACATGATCAATAATGAAATCTAAAATAATATAACTTGTGCATGAAGATTTGCATGGGACGTATGCATGAGGTTTGCTGGAATGGATAATATACGTATAAAATGTAATGAGGTGGGCATGTGCAATAGGCATTGGGATCAATGGTGGGTATGCATTGGACATATGAGAGTATGTGCATGAAGATTTGCATGGGACGTATGCATGAGGTTTGCTGGAATGGATAATATACGTATAAAATGTAATGAGGTGGGCATGTGCAATAGGCATTGGGATCAATGGTGGGTATGCATTGGACATATGAGAGTATGTGCATGAAGATTTGCATGGGACATTGGCATGAGGTTTGCTGGAATGGATAATATAGGCATAAAATGTAATGAGGTGGGCATGTGCAATAGGCATTGGGATCAATGGTGGGTATGCATTGGACATATGAGAGTATGTGCATGAAGATTTGCATGGGACATCTGCATGAGGTTTGCTGGAATGGATAATATACGCATAAAACATAATGAGGTAGGCATGTGCAATAGGCATTGGGATCAATGGTGGGTATACATTGGACACATGAGAGTGTGCATAAAGATTTGCATGGCACGTTTGCATGAGGTTTGCTGGAATGGATAATATATACATAAAATGTAATGAGGTAGGCATGTGCAATAGGCATTGAGATCAATAGTGGGTATGCATTGGACATATGAGAGTATGTGCATGAAGATTTGCGTGGGACGTATGCATGAGGTTTGCTGGAATGGATAATATACTCATAAAATGCAATGAGGTGGGCATGTACAATAGGCATTGGGATCAATGGTGGGTATGCATTGATAAGTCAACCTATCCACTTGTAAAACCAGAAAGCACCAAATCATCACTTGTACATATGTTAATCAATGTTATGCCAAAAAGAACCACTATAAAATAAAATGAATACTAAATATATGGAAGAACCTAGTATGAGAGATAAGGTCCATTGAGAAGCATACATGTCTATTCATTTGCAATACATGAGGACTCGTTGCTTGGAGACGAGATGGTGACTGAGTATGGTCTGCTAGGATAGAGCACTTAACTTGCTAAATGTCTAAACACGTTGTAGCCATGTTGGAACATTTAAACACGCTACAATCATGTGAGCTCTCCAAGCATATTGCTAACATCTCAGAATGTTGTCTAGTACCAAGTGCATGACACTTCTAATTTACAAATTATAACTACAATGTCCTGGCATCGTAAGTACGCTTGCATAGTCTATATGAACATGAAGTACAATTAACAACTAAGTCAGCATCGTTGACAAAATCTTATGCTATCATCCATGAATGCATATTTCAATCTCACTTTAAATAGTTATGTCATTATGTATCAAAATCAATAATCGAACCAATCATGAAATGCCAACTCTTAAAAATCAAAGGCGCACATGCTCCAAACATGAGAGCAATGGACAAAATCAATAAGTGTGCATGCTATCAAAGAACTAAATATATCAACTCGTGCAAATTGAAAACTGATCTAACTTAGAATATCCCATGCCCCCTACCTCTTAAAAGTGAAAATATTCTTCTATAATCTTCTTTTCCAAACACGCGTGGTATGGTTAATCCTTGGTACAGCCTCCTTCTTCTTCCTCTCTCTCTTTCTTTCTTTCTCTCTTTCTGTTTCTCTTTGTGTTTCACGCATTCCTTCCTCGCTCTCTTATGCCAATTTTTTTTTAGTTGACTCTCCTCTATCCTACCATATCTCTAGATATTTCTTTCCTTCTTATCCTTTCCAATCATATTTCTAGGTCTATCTTTCCTTCTTATTATATCCTTTCTAGGTTCTAATCTCTTAAGTGTCCTCATCCTTTCCTACTTAGAATTCTCCGGATTCATTTCACCTCTACACTCCTTAATTTTCCTACTTAGAATTCTCTGGATTCATTTCACCTCGACACTCCTTAATTTTGGGTAGAGAATTTTTCCAAAAAAGTTGTCTTTGGAGACTTGAACTCTAGTTCTAGAGTTTTGCATACTCATTCTATAACCATTAGAGCAAATAGATTTTGTTGTCAATTCTACGCAAAAGAATACTTATATTATGAAAATGAAAGTTATTACAACACCCTAGCTTGAGGCCTAGGGAATGTCAGTGATCAATTCATGTCATGTTAGGGTTACCATACTTTGAAGAAGCTGAATATGTCATTCACATTATTGATCTATATGATAGTATCTTCTGTTTTGGTCTCTCTGAAACTACATTTGAGTTTTTCATATCATGATTGAGTGAAGATTTATTAAAATCTCATAGTGGTCTTGTGAAATTTATCTTCCAAGTGAAAGATCCTCATGTGGTGTTAAAACATTATCTGACCAGAGCTTGGGCAAAGGATGTAGCTCTGTAATGTTTGGCATAATTTATTAGGACATTATTTGAGAACTAAATCACTCCAAAAACATATTTTATCCCCGATGTAAAATTTAGCTTGGTTTGTGTTTTGAAGAACTATAGGTCTTTAGTAATATTCTTCCATATGAGGGGGCCCTTGGAGCACTCATGAGGGGATATCCACCATATGCTAGTAGGTTGGTACCTTTCTTTGATGACCCACTACTATAGCCAAGGACTCTCATATGAGTTTCTCCAGAGCCATTTGCACAAAAGTTTTTGGTTCATTTCCTTTAATCTTCTAATACCCAGTTCCCCTTCCTTTATTGGTCCTCACACTTTATCCCCATAAACTAAGGCATATTTCCATTGTTTTCACCATTATCGATAGGAAATTCCTTTGCATTTGTTACAAGTGATTTAGTACATTTCCTATGCACTTCAGCATAGACATATGGTAGATTGGGAGATTGGCAAGGGAAGCTATGATCAGAGTTATTCTCCCACCTACTATTAGTCAAGCCCTTTTCCACATCACTAGCTTGTTTTGGTATGGTTTCCTAAGAGATGCTTATGGGGGAATGCCTCGTAGCCCTTACCCATTTTTCACTACATCTAGGGTTTGATGTAGTGCATCACTTACGGAGAATGCCCTAACAGTCGTTACCTATTTTTCACTACATCCAAACTCCAGTGTAGCATTGCTTATGGGAAATGCCCTATCCTAAGGTAATGCCTTATTTAGACTCATGTTAAGGATTTGCTAGAAGTTTTTACATCAGTTGGCAACTTGATAGAACTCACCTACTTTATTCGAGCTTGTCAACCTAACACAACCCTCCTCTTATAGCCATTTATCTCTTTTAGCAATCTCATAAGGGGATTACTTTCTCCATTTTATGATAGAGCCCGATTTCTTTTGGGAGAACTAAGCCATTCATCTTTTTGGCATGCCTTCAATAGGTTGGACACTAGATTTTACTACTATTGGATGTTTATAACCTATTTTATGTGTACTGGAAATCACACACACTAACTTTTTCTTTTTAATTTTTTTTATTCCAAAACAAGAGGTTAAAATCATCTAAATGTATTGATTTTTTTTCATGGATTCTCAAATATTGGCATGCTAAACAAGATAAATGGCTTAGATTTCCAATTTCATCATAATATCTTCAGAGTGCCAACTCTTATGGAACTCTTTCTAAAAACATCTTCTAAATACTTATATATATATATATATATATATATATTCATTAACATCTTCCACATACTTAGAAACTTCTAAATTAAGCGCTTAATCTAGAAAGATATCCACTCTTAGTATTCTCATTCTCAAATCTCAAGTTATTGTATAAGTATCTCTTTTTAAATTGAAAATATTCATACACATATCGTCTTTGAAAACAGTGTAAGTAATAGTGTCCTTGTTATCTATAATAATTTACATGGAACTATTGGCGACCACTATGATCAACATCTTGACATCACTATAATTCTAATTTTCTATAATGAAAATATCAATGGTCCAAAGCCAGCACAGACCAAAATAATTAAGAATGGTGTGCCACAACCCTTTCTCTCCATCGCATGATAACATCCAAGTAGGGTCAACTAGAATACTATAGAATAGTGAGGCATGCATCAGCATGTAAATATAGTTAAATTTTTATAAAATCCATAACTCTACATTTGTCCTATTTTTAACATGAATTGCACTTGTTTGTATGTTCTTGTGTAATAGTTTATGTGTCCATTTCTCTAGCACTATAAAATAACAAGTCGAAGGAGACATCCTAAACATATGAGAGTGAAATGATAAGATCATGAAAAAGATTGTAGTTGCAAGATGAGTGTGGCATTTGGGGCATGCATATGCATAATTTCTTTGTTAAATGGAGGTTTGAGCAGTCACAATCTTCTCTCTAGGATTATGTTAGGATTTAGAAAATGAGAGTGTATTGAGAATACTATAAAGAAGGAGGTAGTGAATGGCTCCATTTAGCCAAAGAATTTGTTATTTTATTCATATGCCACACCCATGCAACAAACCGACTTTCATCCCCAAAAGAATCCTTCATTCGATATATTGAAGCTGCATCTTTGCTAAGGGTTGTGATATAATTGTCCTTAATATTTGATTAAAAAATATAATTCGATGTGTTTTGAAGTAGGTAAACATTTAGAAGAATTAATGTTAGCTGCACGTGACAACCCGGGTTTTCTAAAACCTTTTTCGCAACATATGACAATAATATTAATAGGTTTACTAAAATAGACAGGATCCCTGAAATAGAAAACTTGCATTTAACATAATAACACAAGTGTTCAATACATAAATAAGCATCCATCAAAACTGACAAAGACCTATGTCCAGAAATAATATGATGCAAGTCATGATAAACATGGCACTACACAAGATAGGCCATAGGAGTGTCCCACCACACTCAATTACTAGTAATGAGTACTCATCCTAAAATTCGAGGTCCCTCACCTATAGCTTGCACATCAGGTAGCTCGCATAGCCCATAGGCCCACCCACATCTGGCTGCACACAATAGGCATCACCTTCAATACATTGTCACACTGTGGGTATACATACACATATGCACTGCATGAACACGAAGAATAAGAGTATGGGCTATTATGCTGTTGTGGCAACCACTTTAGGGTCTCAACCATTGTTGCTCCCTGTCGATACTAAAATGGGACTCCCTCTATCTCGCATAAGAGAAGACGGACTCATAATGTAGACTACCTATGATACCACCACCTATGTACATTACCCCTTCTAGGGCGGGGGTCTAATCATAACATTATAAAGTCAAAGGAGGAATGGCCAACCCTACAACCCTCCTAACATAGTACCCACTGGACAACAACACCCATCATAAAACAGCAAAACATGCTATAAATCATGAAAAACTCCTATGTAAAATAAACCTCAATAGGCTCGAATAAAAAGACATGATAAAATATCATCCATTTCATGTTAAAAATTGGATAATCGCACAATCAAATGTCATGATATCGAATATGAAACAATGAATACATTTCAATAAAACACGATAGGTGTAAAACACATGCCTCAAGAATTTCAAATAGTACATTATGATCAATGAAATCATAGAAAAGTCCTAAATGTAATCACCTACCTCGAAAATGCGATATTCCAATAAGGTGTGCAAGCAATATTAAATCGCGCTCTCTGATGTACATGTTATATCATAAGTCACACTAAGTTATCCGATCATCTTTGATCGCCAACCTATATCATGATTCATTCAATTTGTGTCCCTCAATCAATAAAGGGTCAGTCACTTTCATCGTATGAAGTTTAGAGATGATCCAACTATTGGATCACTTTTCACCACTTATAAGCAACATTTGATCATTAATCCCAAACAATTTCATCATGATTCATCTAATTTCTATGTTTGTTTAGTGATTTACACTTATATGTATGATTATGCATCGATCTGACCATCATATCGCTCTCTGATCAGCCAGTCCTAAGACATCTAATCAGATCAATGGTCAAGATCACTTTTCTTGACAATCACTTGGGATCTACTCTTCTAATCCCCGAGATCATCCTCTATTTGATACATATAATCAATTTCTAAGGTCTGATCACCCATTGATCAGCTTGATCTAAGTTATTTAATAGTATTTATGATTTGACTAATTTAAAAGTAGTCAATTTGAAGTTTTCATATCAAATCTAGGTTCGCGTCATCCAGACGAATACAACAAATGTCTCATATAATAATTTGGACCTCTATAGCTCTCATAATTGAGCTTTTAGTGAATGAATGATTCAAATTAATTGATTTTTAAATAAATCAATCAATTCGACATCACAGGGATGCACACACGTGCATGACGTGCGTACACAATGTGTCCCACATGCATCACCATCACTGGGACACACACGTTTCATCTCACTTGGCGACGATGCACGCGTGCAAGTGCATTATCTCGTGCATCACTGTGTTGTGTCTTGGGTGTCCTGTCAGGGTCGCCATCACCAGAGACGATGATCGGACTCTGGTCACCACTTGTGACGGCCAAAGCATCTAAACTTTGTGATTTTTATGTCATTTTGATCGAATTTTTGCGTACATTCACTTTATAACATTTCCATCAACTGATTTTGATTAATCTAAGGTTTTTTGCTTAATTTTATCACGTTTGCAAAAAAATTCTTCTTTACTATTTTTTACATTTTTTGGCATTCTTAGTCATTGGATTCCCATGAGATTTCATAGGTTTTCAGATAATCCATCTGACACCGTTTCATTGGTTTATTTTCACAGAAACTGTAAGTATATACAGTCACCGGAAAACGGCTCTAGGCAAAAAACTTAACAAAAAAGAACCGAAAATGGGAAAGGGGAAAAAGAACGAGGCCTACCTCAAGTCAGGCCAGCTGAGGAGGGGGAATTCCATTGCACACGGGAGGAGGCACTGCATCATCACTACCGATGTCGGAGTCATTGTCGCCACTGGCACAAGGGATGGAGAGAGGGAGATTAATTGCGGGAAGAGAAATGAGGTGGGCTATTAATGGGGGAAGGTGCATTTAAAGTCCCCCCATTAATACTGATTTTAAAATTTTTGTTTTTTTATATATAATTAGATTTTATTAAATGTAAAAATTATTACCAGCTATAAATGTCGGCAATCATCACCATGCTCATTAAATGCCCTTTAAATAATAATTTAAGTGACTAATTTTGTGGGCTCTACCTATGAAATTACAATTCTACCCCTTTTATTTATTTTATTAAACAAAAAACTAAAATAATTAATCATTTTTCGTCAATTCTCCAACTTTAACATTTTTAGTGACATTGAATTTCATTTCTCATATATATTTCAAATATTGAGGTTTTACTTCGTAATTTCATCCGAATATTTTCAATTCCTTAATTTTTTAAATTTCATAAAATTTCAAAATTCTACACAATTATGCATTTTTAGAATTTTAAAATGAGCGAGTATTACACTGCATTACACATGCAGGCTTCACATGCATGCACATCAACCAGGTGTAGTGGCAGAATAAGGACAAAGTATAAAAAGAGAAAAATAAAAATACGTATCTGATTTTCTTTTTGCTGTTAGATTATTTGATCCCAACTTGCGAGTCCTATGTGTCTATACAATTCATTTTTCTTACACTCAGGCCCACTTTTCAACCAAAGCCATACTGCTTTTGTTGATCTTTTGCATCGCTGGCTCTCCATTAATATAACAGCCCTTGGTTGCATCGCCAGCTCTTCATTAATATAACTGCCCTTCGTTTTCTACAGCCTCTGTTCGAATGATAGGCAACTAGTTGTCACAGCTGTAGCACCTAGTTACCCGATAGTGATGATCGGACGGTTTGTAATTGCAGCGGTATCTGCAGTAGGCTTTGGGTTCATATTGAACCAGTCTAGCTACACCTTCGGGTGGCTCCCATGGCAAATTTCATGTCACACTCTGGGACACAAGTGATTTCCACCTATTGTTCTAGCCTTCGGTGGCCTGATGATGCCCGAGTCACCACTGTCGAACAAAATACTATTTGGACCAAATGAGAACAGAAAGAACTACTTGAATGGAATCGTTACAAGAGGTGACGAGCCAAAGCGAACTGGAGGTTGAGGCATGCCCCGACAATCTAATCCACTGAATGACCCTCTCCACTTGCTTTCTGGAGTTGTAAAAGGAATGGTGAAAGATTTCACCGTCCAGTTTACAACTAAAAAGCAACACAAGCTAGGATCACATAATGAATGAGATTTTTGGTCTGTGGCGCACCAGTTCTGCACAACAATGGGCAGCTTGGATCTGTCCAATTCTACGCCGACCACTTCAAATAATTGATATCCTCGTTTATCCTTTGTCGGGGACCATCATATCACTTGAATGAAGAGGCCCAGGAGGCTTTGTTTAAGGAGCATTATAAAGAAAGGAAGTGGACCTCTAGTCAGGTAGCCCAAACTCCTAAAAGACACTTTTCAGGCCAGAAACTGCGCATTTTCTTTTACTTGGGCCATCATTTAACTTTGGCCAAGTTGAAAGAGTTACGCTATAAAATCATCCAATCATGGTGGAGCAGAAAGCTCTCTCTCTCTGGCTGGATGGTGTAGTTTTTAAACAGTGGATCGGCTAAACATCAAGGGACAAAATCATCCAATCAAGGTGGATCAGAAGCTCTTGAACCGTCTGATGACGACACATTAATCAAATGAGGTCAAGACCACCCATTTTCTAGTGGGCTTCCAATATGCACGACCCGCATTGAGTGGTTGTGGGGGCCCAGTCCGATTGAAACCATTTACCATAACTAGGCATTTGGCATCGAACTAATGAAAGATGTTCTTCGCCCTCAAATGTGTGGATGCTACCAAAAAACTTAAATCAATTAATCATCAAAACTGCCCAAATTGAAGGCTTGGAATGATGGATTGATGGAAAATTTTGGTGAGCCATCTGTACAATTGCCCACCAAATCTGTGCTTCAATCATTACCAACTTATGTACTCATGTATGCCATCGTTTGAACTGGCGACCTTACTTTTTTGTAGGAAAACCAGCAGCTCCTAATCACACATTTCCGCATCCGCAAAGTAGGTGATTTTTGCTTATATATAACATAGATGCAGATAGCATGAACTAACAACCTTCACACATTATGCATGTACTACATAGCTACTCTCTATATTCTCTCGCTCTTTTGAAATCAGTGGAAGATGCATGCTTGATCATTTAGGCATCTGTTTGTGTGTGTGCGTGTATTTTGGTTGGCTAATCCTACTCTCTTGAATTTGGCTTCCTCGAGGGATCAAAATATGAGAGGAAACAAACATCCATCCCGTGAGCTTGAATTCGGTTAATGTTTGAAAATGGAAATACCCGACGATTTGGATGATTGCCTCGATGGTAAAAGTGACTTTTGCACTAAGTGTTTTCTGTTCGCCTGTCATTGATTTGGATTTGGCTTCTGGGTCTTGGATTTGATTCGATATTGTTATTGGGTTTTGATTTTCATGTTATTTAGTTTCTGGATCCAATTGCTCGCTTCTTATTGGTCCTAGGGCCGAATTACTTGCTCCTACAGCTCCTTACGGGAGCTGCAATGAACAGGTAATTAGCGATGAGATTATGACGTTCTTTGTCAGCAATGTTCGCAGGCATTAGAATTTATAATTTGTAACAAGTTCATTGACAGTATGTAGTCGTTTGTCTGTAAAATTTCAGGAATATCATTAAGCGCAAGATAAATTAAACCAAATTCATCGATAGTATGCAGTCGTTGTCTTTAGAATTTCAGGAATATGCATTAAATCTTGTCAAGGGCGCAATGTGCATCCACATCATCTTATTTCTAGAGATGGGGTTAAAATAGAACTGGACAACTATCATTTCTCATACCAAAAAACACATTAATTGGATGATAAGGAATGATATCCTGAGATACTTACATCTCAGGGCACTGAGTATACACTTAACCCCAGCCCCTACTCTGGTTCCTTTTCCATAAAGAGCTGTTTCAAATCCCAAAAAAAAGAAAAAAAAATGGAAAATGTCTGGGAGAGGGAGAGAGAGAGAGAGACTTTAAGTGCTAAAGCAAATGGTTTTTCCGTTTTCTTTTCCTTTTCTAATGAGATCATAAAAAACAAATGTTTTCCTTTTCCTGGTCAAACGCAATTAACAAAGCTGGGTTTGGGATGGTTAAGTTGCACGTAGTGCCCCAAGGAGTCTCATTCCGCGACACAGGTTAAAGTGTCTTGGAATATCATTTCTGTTGGATATTATGTTGTCCAAAAACTATAGCTTTCTTCATTGAATGTGAACCATTGTTTACACTTCACACTATTTTCCTGAATAAAGAATGCGATACCACACAGCCACATACTGTGTGGTTGGGTTCCATGATAGCATTCCTCAATCTCGATGAAGCTTGGTGAAGCCATGGAAGAGGAAAAGATGAATTACCTACTTATCTTACCAACTAGGGCTCCCAACCTCATTTTTTCCCACTTTGACTATATTTTGACTATATAGAGAATGTATCTCCTAGATATAGAGAGAAAAGATCCTTGTGCAATAAACACCAATTAGGAAAACTTCGAAACTATCTTCCCTGTAGAAGCTAATGGGATTACCATTGAACCATAACAAACAGTTTGGATTTGTGACTTTATGAACGGCCTCAATTATCATCCACCGATGAAGGGCTTCGATAGTATAATCCATCAGTAAATGCTAGGGCTTTGATTGTATCGACTATAAGCAAACCATACAAGAAGATTTTCCCAAGAAAATGGGAACTGATAAATCCACCCCGGAGTCCACCTTGCTCCCGTCCCTTTGTGGTTTTTTCATCCTTTAGTGGTTACTTTTGGATTCTATAATTAAAAGTCAACCATAAAACCACTTAGGGCCGGGAGTAATTAATGTTGAGCGGCCAGGTTTATCATTTTCCCAAAAAAACATTAGGAGACATGGCAAGAAGTAGAGTTATCAAATTTAGCTCATGACTCTTGTGACTCGTGACCTGTACCTATGAAACTCCGAGTCAAGCTTCACTAGGTAACGACCTATTTGAAAATGACCTGCACCTGACCCACCTGTGTAAAATTGCTGGAGGGTCAACCCGTATCTGTTGATTGATGGGGTAACACATACGAAAATCAATTGAAAATTAAAATAGATAAGTGACAAAACCTGATTGATGAGACAGAAACCCTCAAACCCAAAACGGCAAAATCCTCTTGTCCGTCCCAGTCTCCGATCTCTGGCGTTCTTTTTGGTGAGAATTTCATAGTTTGGTATTTCTTCACTTCTTCTTCCTCCCATGCCATTCCAGTTCTTGTGATCCAATTCTTGTGAAGCTGATTTCCTCCAACAAGGACTCTCAGCTCAATCACTCCATCTCATGGTTCTAGCTCGACCAAAGCACAAGCAATAATCTCTCTCTTGATTTTCCCTATGTTCTTCTTTTTTACTTCCAACATGTTTCGATTTATGTTGTTTGATTTCTAGGGTTCATATGTATGACTTTTCAGAGAACACTACACTTAGTTGGTTTTGATGCTGTTTGCATTTCTAGGATTTAGATGTATGGCTCTTACATTGCAAGTCGGCTCATAAACCCTACATTTTCATTCTCTCAAGCTCACTTCTACTCCATATATTCCTCATTCTCCTTTTGATTTCTCATTCCCATATCCACTGCTCTTTTAGCTTAGGAATTGAATCAGCTGCATTCGCATTTTCCTATTAAATTTTGTTTTTTCCTTTCGCTGGAGGTATTATCTAATGTATTTTTTCTAGTTTAATGGTTGATTGTAGAACTTGGAAATGATAGGATGGAAATACTGGTACTGATGTCTCTCTAAAACTGCTGGAAGAGGAGCTTGTTAAAGAAAGTTTTTTTATTTCGGGAATATTCTTCCTAAATTATTGTTGCTTTCACTTAGAAGCATTGTTAGTTAGGAATGGTAAGTAGTTCTTAGAATCTCTCTTTGGCACTAGAAACTTAATTGCCAGTTTTACATGCCAACTAGCCCCTCGTAAACGGGTTAGGTGCGGTAGGCAATTTATGACCCACGGCCAAAACTGGTACTGTTATTTCCACCTGTGTGACCCGCAACCCGTGCAGACCCACCCGCTAGCGGCCAGACCCTCCAGTAAAAAGGTTATGCGCATAAAGATACCACGCACCCATATACATGCAATTTCAAGCTAGCTAAAACAATCGTAATAACGCTCCAGACTTAACGAAAATAAAAACAAAGCATATAAACTACGAGTGTATATCGAAATCCAAATTAAAGCAAACCGCTCAATGCAAGTGAAAACGCTATCGTTACCCTTGTTGAATCGCTATCTAATAGCCGATCACTGATCACGGCTCTACTGAACTAGGTGCTGCTTTTTTCCCTGATCTTTCTCTCGGTTTCTCGAAAAGAGTCTCCAACTCCTCTAGCGATTTTCCTCTAGTTTCCGGCAAGCAGGTATAAAAGAAGATCCATGAGATCACTGTAATGCAGGCGAACAAGAAAAAGGTCCCGCCGATCGTCATGGCTTTATACATTGAAATAAATGTCATTCCGATCAAGCTACTCAATAGACGATTCATGGCCACCCCCAAACTTGCACCTTGAGCACGTAGCCTTAGCGGAAGGATCTCCGAGCTGTATACCCAAGCAATCGGACCAAGGCCCATTGAGAAAGATCCCACAAATGTTAGCACAGTAATAATGCATAGTACCAAAGCCCAAGTGATATTCTCGTCCGGATGACGATCAATTACAATCAAACTAGACGTTAATACCACTAGCGAAGCTACCATGCCGCCGGAGCTGGCTAGAAGAAGCGGTCGTCTGCCCACTTTATCCAAAAAGAACGTAGCTATTAAGATAGAGAACGTCTTGCTGCATCCAACTCCCACAGTTGCCCCTAACTTATGATTACTCGACTTAATCCCAGCTTTCTCAAAAATCCGAGGGCTGTAGAGAACAACAGCATCAACACCGGATGCCTGTTGGAAGAATTGGATGCCAAGGGCTGCAATTAAGACTCTTCGGACCATCGGAGTAGGTCTAATAAGTTCCTTCCATACGCCAGAACCTTGGTTACGCTTGGGCACTTCGACAACATCTTCCGTGGACTCCTTGGGGATACCAACCGCTTCTTTTATATCATTAAGTCGCTGATCAGCCTCTGCCTCGTTGGAAGAGGTGTTGATAAGTACGCGTCTGGCATCGCCAATCCGGCCCTGCATTACGAGCCAACGTGGTGATTCAGGCATAATTAAGCCGCCAAGGCCTAGAAAAATTGGTGGAATTGCACCTGCTCCCAGCATGAAACGCCAGCCGAGTTTCAACGGGAGCTTAGCGAAGGCAAAATTCGATACGTAGCCAAGCAAGACGCCGAAGTTGATGAAGACTTCGGGTAGTGAAGTAAGAGTCCCACGAGAGGCAGCTGGAGAGAGTTCGGTAGTGTACACTGGGGCAATCATAAGCCCATAGCCCACTCCAAGTCCGGCAATAAACCTTCCAAGCATAAGGACCCAATAATTAGGTGCTACGGCCATAACTACTGCACCCACAAGAAAGATTATAGCAGCGACAATAAGCGTCTTCCGTCTGCCGATCTTATCAGACATACGTCCGGCCGCTGCCGAGCCTAGTAACGAATATAGATTGATAATGCCGACAATAATCTCAATTTCGGTATCGCTTATCTTCAAATCTTCCTGGATGAAAATCGCTGCACCACTCATGACCCCAGTATCTGCAATTTACAAATAATAAGGATTGGAAATTAAATTAAGAGTTTTTTCATTATCTAAATATCTTTGGCCACAATGATAATCGAAGGGAAACATGAGTAACCACAAATCTGCAATTACTTGAACATAATGTCTTCACTAAACAAAGAAAACTGAAAATTTATTGGATGTAGCGGTTTTTTGAGGAAAAATTTCTTCAAATTTATTGTTTCCCACTGCCTGTAAAATATTGGAAAACGACAAGGGAGGTCTTGCGGATATTTAATATTATCAATCCCCTTATAGAACTTTGAAACGGCCTCTGGTTTGCAGATGAAAATCATAAAGTTTTGGGGGCAAGTCATTGACTGTTCCAAAGACATGCATATAAGGGGAATAGCTCTGGATGGGACATCCACTCGAAAAACTGTGGATAAAATTATCTAAGGAAAGTAACTTTATCACCTTTTTTTATTTGCAACTCGGGTTCAAGAGCTAACAACACACTGCTTTCGGGCTATTTTCGCCCTTTTTGAATAATCTTATTCACGTTTCAGAGATGAGATAATTATCCTTGGAAAAGCATAATGTTTAAGAAATACAAGTAGCGGACAAGCAGTTGGATGATCCATTTCTTTTAGAACCGAAATGAAAAATAGTTGGATAATCTAAAAACATGAATGTGGGGCTTGCTTAGGATGGTCCGTTCACTTAAGCTTATACGAAAATTATAAAATCCTTTAGGGGAAACGTGGCACAGGAGGAATAAACCGTGGAAAAACTTATCCATGGATAAAACTTTATAATAAAACGGCTTAAGAGAAAAGCACAATCGTTTAAGGCCAGTTTCTCTTTCATGTTTGAGGCTTAAAATAGGAAGGACTAATTATGATCACTATCCTTGGATAAGTATAATCCAAAAAGAAAAATAAAATTTCTTGGATAAGTATAAAGATTGAGCATTGTATTATATAAAAAGATGAAACTCCGAAATCAACTTTCATCAGTAAATCAATGGCTTAGAATTTAGAAAAACTAAAGCCCTAGAGTACCCTAAGTGAATATATATCTGTACCAATCGACTAATAGCTAGCAAGAAGAAGAAGATCTTCTCTATCATCATCATGCCTTCAAACAAACAATCATAAAATCACGTAAACTTTGATCTTACCGTAACCCAAGAGGATGGAAGAGATCGAAGCCACGAAAGTACAACCAATGGCATATTTGTTCCATCTCCGTTTCTCTTCGAACGTATTCGTCGTAGTTGCCGGCTGGATTACGTTCCGGGAGAGACCGCGTTCTTCACCCATATTCAGCCCGAAAATTCACCGTGGGAGAGAGATTTTTCTAAGAGGAAAGATCCTTCAAGGGAGAAAAAAGTGCTGGTCTATGAAAGTAATAGAGCTTAAATAGATAACAGAACTATGATAAGAGAATGTCCATGCCTCTGATTAATCCACTAATTTTTTTAGGAAGCTAACTCTACTAGGTTCCAAATATAGCCCCTGCACCATCCAAAGTTGCAATGCGCCAAAATGGCAAGAGTTGTTGCTATAATTAGCCATGAATTATTCAATTTTTATATACTAGCTGGTTGTAATCTTCTGGGTCCCTTCTTGTGTAGGTAATGGTACAAATATCATCCGTTCATGTGGGAGTAATCTCTAGTTAGATGGCCCACCCAAAAAACAAATCTATTTGTTCATGGGTTTTTGACAGGTTATTAATTTATATTTTGTGTTAACTTGACCCCTTCGAAAAATAAAATTTACCGAGGACCATCCATTGGAGAGGAATAGTTTGGATCACCATCTTTGTCCTACTTTTCCTTATGGTTGGTCAACTAAAATATAAGAACTCGAATTTGTGCGTGTGTGTATGTGTGTGTGTGTGTGTGTGTGTGTGTGTGAGAGAGAGAGAGAGAGAGAGAGAGAGAGAAGAATTCCTATGATGGATGGTAGAGTGGTCGAAACCGTCTATTTCACAACCCTGAAAAGGCCCAATGAACATGGTCTTACAGGGGTTCACAAGATATCCAAGACAATCCGAATTAAATGAATAGCATGGATCATTGAAAAAATATAAAAATACATGGAAAAGCTTTCCATGATATCATGAAATTCTCCCTTGAGAGAGATGGAACTTGATGAAGTTTGAGAAAGCTACCAAAACTATGACACCTTTTAATAAGATTAAGATGGTAAGACTTTTTCTATTTTCCTTTATTTTTTATTCTCTTTTAGAAAGAAATATTTTCGTTTCTAGTTTTCCATTATATAGGTAATTACTTTACCAAAAAGCCCACCTGCCCAACGTGCTTGTAAAAGAAGCTGCTGACCATGAACGCTGATTTCTTGGCCTACAAATATACCTGTATAATTCATAATAAAAAACTTGTCTCATGTTGATTGCACAACACAAACCGCTGGTATTGCATATCCGGAAAATAGTAAGATGAGAAGATCCAACAGAAGTTGCCAATGATGATATGTTTCTGCCTAGGTCCTACTAAATCAAAGGTTAGGAACATCAAATCAATGTTATTTAAGATAAAATCATATTCAGTGGGCCTACTATGAATGATCAAATTAACAACCGTATATAGATGACCATTTTTGTTGCAATTGTATGTAGAAAATAATGGGATTACGTTAGGAAACTACCCTAACTGGTTAAGATTAGATTATTTACCATAATCTTCTTGTCCCCAGTTAAAATATTTAAGTGTTGATATCCTCAGTTAATTTTAGAGATTATATTGGATAAGAACTGATAATCTACGTTATCTTCTCGTAATCCCCCTTTTTAGCACAAATTTCAATGCAATTTCTATTTACGTTTCTAATAAAACAGTTCACTCAATCTCATGTGAAAAGTTTCTTTGTAGGTTGATCATTCAAAAATGAAAAACGATGGTTGGGATCCGGTTGATTGAGTTTGTGTGGCACCCACTTCATCGTCGGGATCGCTAATCAAAGGGCTACAATTAAGTCTAGATGTCTGTCTCTCCTTCTGTCGTTGCTGAGAAGATGATCAAACTACGAAAGATGACTTCGGCTATGAGCTTCGAGGCGCCTTAACCGCGCTCTGAGTGAGGGGCTCTTTTGATCAGCCACACGCCCCTCTTAAACCCATAGAAAAAAACTGCAGTTAAACCCCATTCACCAAGAAAAGAACTCTGCTTAATTTTTATTTCTTCGTATTAAAATGAATGTATTAAAATGAATATAAGATCCAAATAAAGGAATGAAGAGAGGCTTTGCGTTCTTCCTCTTTGCAGGAAAATAAAAAGGCTCCAAAAATCCAACGGTGGCTATATGAGAAGAACTTCATAGCCCCAAAAATCCGACCATGGAAAAGCGCTAACAAGCTAAGTAAAAAATTGCAAACCTTAAAAGCATTTTATATAGATGTCGAAAAGAGTTTCAGTGGGGAGGAGGAGGAGAAGTCCACGGCTGCTTTTCACGGGGCTGCTTCAATTTTATTTCTTTAAGAGAATTTCATCAGGTCTTCTTTTCTATTCTCTTTTTTTTTTTTTTTTCACAAACTAGATTTTAAAGCAGCGATAATGGTCGTTGAAAACTTTGCTAGGGTTTTCAGATTTTAATGGAGGGTCCATTGCCGTCTCTAGCTTGAAATCCCTCTTCTTTTTGCTTTCCTTCTATTCTAGAGCTTCTCTTGTATGATCAAATTCCACAAACTCAATTTTATTGAGTTGAACAATTTTTCTAAAACATCAAAGCTTGGCCCTTAAATAGATTTTTGGAACTTATAAATAGGAGACACGTACTGAACAAAAAGAAAACATAGACGTTATCTTAACAACTTTTACTAAAAAGAATAGCACCCACTATCTGAAAAGATACTTAACTGCAGGAACTAACTTGATCATGGAAACATGCTAACAGACGTGGGAATACAGTTGGCTTTTCAGATACTTAACTGCAAGAACTAACTTAATCATGGAAACATGCTAACAAAAGTGGGGATACAATTGGCTTATGCTTGAATTAGTCAACATTCTCCCCTTTAATTCAAGCTAGGGACAAAACTACAATCCTGGTTTGAAGTTTCTGCACCTTACTCTCACATAATGCTTTTGTTAAAATGTCTAGTGGTTGCTCATCGATGTTGCAGTGATGTAATTCAACTTCTCCTTTGGAAACCAACTCTTTGATGAAGTGGTACCAAGTCTCAATATGCTTGGTTCTCCCTTGGTGCGCTGGATTCTTTGAGATATCAATGGTGGATTTATTGTCATAGTAAATCCTTGTTGGCCTTTCTTGTTTGTGCTTCAAATCTGGCAAAATCCTTCTGAACTAAATTGTATAACAAGCTATAGCTATAACAGCTATGTATTTTGCATATGTGCTTAATAAAGCAGTGACTTGCTACTTCTTTGACATCCATGAAACAGCTCCTAAGCCAAGATAGAAAATATAGCCCGATGTACTCTTCCTGTCATTTATACATCCAGCCCAATCACCATCAGTAAAAGCTAAAAGATCATTGCCTTCACTTTTCACATACCTCATTCCATAATTGATTGTACCTTGGATGTATCTCAAAATTCTTTTAGCTGCTCCCAAATGATGTTTGCTTGAACTGTGCATATATCTGAATATGTGACTCACAGCAAACATGAGATTGGGTCAAGTATGTGTGAGATATATCAAGCCTCCCACCATACTTCTGTAATACTTTTCATCTGCTTTCTCTACTCCATCCTCCAAAGATAATTTGTCATTTGTATTAAGAGGGTTCTTGACAGCTTTGCAATTAGACATACCAAATCTCTTCAAAAGATCTGTAGCATACTTCCTTTGACAAAGAGAAATTCCACCTGCATCTTGCACAACTTCTAAACCCAAAAAATAATGTAATTGTCCCAAATCAGACATAGCAAAAGCCTCCATCATTGATTCCTTGAAAGTTTTCATCAACTCAAAAGAATTCCCAGTATATATTATATCATCCACATATAAACATACTACTAAGAATTCATTCTCATAACTTTTAACATATAAAGTGGGTTCACTAACACTCTTTTGAAAGTTATTTTTAGCAACATAAGAATCAATTTGCTGTACCAGGCTTGTGGTGTTTGTTTGAGCCCATAGAGTGCTTTGTGCAACTTGTATACTTTGTGCTTAGAATCTTTTACTTCAAACTTTTTGGTTGTTCTACGTACACATCTTCAACCAAATTATCATTAAGAAATGCTGATTTTATGTCTAACTGAGAAACAAACAAGCTATGATGAGCTGCCACTACTAAAATCAGTCTCACAATATCTAAACGAGCAACAAAAGCACAAGTTTCTGAAAAATCAGTACCTGGAACTTGAGCATAACCCTTTACCACTAATCGAGCTTTATTTCTCTTCAAGGTACCATCTGGATTGAACTTGGACATGTAAATCCATTTGAGACCAGTTGCATTTTTTCCATCAGGCAAATCCATCAAAGTCTAGGTTTGATTCTTTTCGATAGCTGCTAGTTCCTCTTCCATTGCTTTAATCCTTTCTTCTTTGATAACTGCATCTTTAAAGCAAGTAGGTTTCATGGAAAAATAAGCAAAATCACAAGGGGGCATAAATGTCTAATAAATTTCTTACCCTTCTTAGTGGAGAGTCTGTAGAAGATTCTATAGTAAATGGAACAGGTAAGAGAGAGTTGGTTGCCTCAAAGTGTGAATTTGTATTCTCTATGGGAACATGAACAACACCATCTTCTTTCCAATCCCAAGCTTCTTCTTCATTAAAAATGACATCCCAGCTAATAATCAAATTGTTAGTGAAGGGATTAAAAAACCTAGAGCCTTTTGACTCCTTGTTATAACCGATGAGATGCATTTGACACTTTTCTCATCAAGCTTCCTCCTTATTTTTGATGGTTTAAAAACATAAGCAATGGATCCAAAAATCCTTAGATGACTCACATTTGGTCTCCTGCCAAACCAAGCTTTATAAGGACTTTTTCCTTCAACAGCTTGTGTTGGTGAGCGATTAAGAACATACATTGCTATAGCCACAGCTTCTACCCAAATTTTTTTTGGAAGGATCTTATCTTGTAACATACTCCTGGCTGCCTCATTAATTGTCCTGTTCTTCCTCTCCACTACACCATTTTGTTGTGGGGTATAGCTAGTTGTAAGCTGCTTTTGAATACCAAAGTTGCTGCAAAACGACTTGAACTCTTGGGATGTAAATTCACCCCACGATTAGTTCATAATTTTATGATTGAATTTCTGGACTCCTCTACTAAAACTTTGAATTGCTTGAAAAATTCAAAAGCCTCAGATTTTTCCTTCAAAAAATATACCCACATCATCCTTGAAAAATCATTAACAAAAATCAGGAAATACTTACTTCCATTTAATAAAGATGTTTGCATCAGTCCATAAAAGTGCGCATGAACAAGCATTAGAGGTTTAGTGGCTCTCCAAGACTTATCTACTAGAAACTTCTCTCGATGTTGTTTTCCATAAATGTAAGCTTCACAATTGTTATTGTAATATTGTACCAAAGGAAGACCTGACACCATTTCTTGCTTGTGCAGCAACTGTAACCCACCAAAATTGAAATGGCAGAACCCTCTATGCCAAAGTTTTGAATCACATCTAAAACATCAAAGCTTGGCCCTTAAATAGATTTATGGAACTTACAAATAGGAGACACGTACTGAACAAAAAGAAAAAAAGACTCTATCTTAACAACTTTTACCAAAAAGAACAGCACCCACTATCTGAAAAGATATTTAACTACAGAAACTAACTTGATCATAGAAACATGCTAACAGACGTGGGGATACAATTGACTTATGGTTGAATTAGTCAACATCCCCTAGTCTTAAGCCTTAGGATTTTTCGACAAGAAAGGAAAGAATTTCTAATGGAGCTCTAGTCAATGTTTCGTGCATTAGAGCTGTTGCAGAACAGAGTAGGGAAGAGAGAGGAAGTTTAACTGGCCTTGCTATGTAGTTTAAATGACAAAAAAGTGCCTGTTTGGGAGAAGTTGGGCACTATGGTAAGGCCAAGATATGGAATTAGTTAGTTTTATATTCCATCTCACGTTTGTTTCTCAAATTAGAATGGTTGAATTTCTTTTAGCTATTTATGAGGGATGAGATTCCCTTTTTGGTTCGTTTATTGTTGGGTTCTGTGGAGATCTTGTGTCAATGAAGAAGAAGAAGAGATGGGCAGGGGCTTTTCACGAGGCACTTCAATTTTATTTTTAAAGTTTTTTATCAGTCAATGCATGTTAACTGTCAGTTTGTCCAGGTAGGTTAAAGTGTAGACGTGTTACCCTAATAGAAAACCTCATTTTGAGACATGTGACGCGATTAACACATCTGACAATATCATTTCCCTTTCTTTGAGAAAAGTCCTCCCACAGTCTTACAAAATGATTGAGTAGATCAAATAAATAAATAAAATTAACACTGGCTTCATGTAGAGTCATTGGGTCTTTCTAGTGGGTTACTTCTTGCATGGAATAGGAATTTTGCGCAAATTGAAGATAATTTGTTGGTGCTTAGTTCATCCCTATCTGGTTTAAGATTATCTTGAGCTATATTATTGGATCTTTATGAAGTTATGGTCCAAATGATGATCATGAAAGGGAATATCTCTGGCAAGAATTAAGTAGATTTTTTGAAAGATAGAGTGGGCCTTCATTGATTGGAGGTGATTTGATCAAGGTGTTAAGTGGAAAGAAACGTTGCGTCTTTCAGTCAAGCTATTTGGATGAGAAAAATAACGAACGGGATGTGGAACAGTCAGACAGTACCGAGGACGTGTACCCAGGGATGGAGCTCCCTTAGGGTCTTATAAAATGACCAAGATGATCAAACAAAAAGATAACACTGGCTTGGTGTAGACTCATTGGGTTTTTTGGTGATCTACTTCTTGCATGGAACATGATTTTTATGTAGATTAAAGAAAAGATGATGATGCTTGCTTCTTCACTATTTGGTTCAAGATTATCTTAAATGGCATTATTGGATCATTGTCTGAGGTCTAGCTATAGTCTGCATAATAATCATGAAAGGGAATATCTCTGGCAAGAGTTAAGTAGAATTTTCTCAAAGATGGAGCGGCCCATAATTGATTGGAGGTAACTTTTATCAAGGTATTTAGAGGAAAGAAACACTGCATTCTTTTTCACTTCAGCTATTTGGACGAGGTAAATAACAAATGGGATGTTGAAGGGCCACACACTACTAAGGACATGTACTGTGATTTGTAGCATTGAAAACCCCAAATTCACAGCCTCGTTAGCTCTAAATCTATGTAAGTAGGGTAATTTCTAAACCCATAATGAGCTAATGTTACATGCTTAATGCATTTTGAATATTGTACTTGTTTTTGTGTTAATAATTTATTTGTTTCAGCTTTTTGGTATAATTTTGTACAATTTTATAAAAACATTGATAGTCTATGTTAGATATATAAGATATTAGCATTTGATTTGATCTATTTCAGTATTTGGGTATAACTTTGCACAATTTCACAAATACCTTGACAGTCTATTTTGGATATACAAGAGATTAGCATTTGATTTTGTGCTTGATCATGATTCTTCACTTCAATTGTCTGGTTCATAGTTCATATGATGATTCTAATTTGATCCAAGTAGAGAAATAAGAGGACAAACCTTAAGTTGATTTGTAGGGCCTTTCTTCTTAAATTTGATTTCCTTCCTCCCAAATCCTACAAAGTAGAGAAGAAGCTTGAATGAAGTAAATGAATACTTGAAAAGGAGCATAAAAGAAGACAAAAACATACTTCTACATTGAGTAAAGTAGAGAGCCAAAACAGATGAAACCAAGAGAGTTATGATAAAGTACGATCAACCCATATTTAGTTGGTACAATCAAAACTTGATAAACCAATTCTAGTAATGAGAACCTCCTTTTACAAAATAGGAAGAGCAGCTCAATGATAAATTGTAAGTCCTACGATCAATACCTTCCATTCTAATAAACTTATATAAAGTTGGAATCATATCATTCAAATATATTTCTTTGATTTCCTCTTTGTTTAATTATTCTCTCTTTAAGTTAAATTTTTATGAAGATGACAATGAGAAAAGTATGCAAATGCCAAGACCAAAGAACTCACTTTTAAACTTCTCCTTCCAAGACTTTTTTTGAAGAAGCAAAAGTGTCTATATGATAAGAGAAGAAATCCTACCCACAACTGAATTTGCACTAAGAAAGGACAATATCTTTGAGCTGCACCATTAGTCAAATCTTAAGGATGATGTTCTTAGATGATTGAAAAGCATATTCTCATAAATATGGCTGGTCAGAAAGTACATGAAGTGGGATGAGAGGATAGGGGATTAAGATAGCTCTCTACTTTAAGACTACAAGAAAACCACCACCTTAAAGATACAAGGCTAGACGTCTCACTACTCTAGCTTGTTTCCTAGGAGATACAAAGAACTCACAAGTTTCCCAAGTATAAAAAAAAGTCCAAAATTATTTTCATTCTGATAATAGAGTGTTTAAATAGCTTAGGAGCGTCCCTCCCAACATAGGTAGATGCTTTTTTGCAAGTACTAAATTTGACTGATTAAAGAACGCAGTTTTTTAAAAATGGAGCTACAACATGGTGAATATAGTGTGAACTAAGATTTCACAAAATCAAAAAATAAATATTTGAAAATAGAGCTACAACACTATGAATATAGTGTGCCTCAACATCCAAATTTGTAGCATATATCAACAATTTTATAATTATGCCAAGGATTGGTAACACCTAAAAATTCAATCATCTGTGTGCTTATTAACACATTAATAAAGATCATCCTCACACTTTTGGTGTCTACCACTATCATAGAATGAGCATTTACAAAAATAAAAATTACTAAAATAAGATTATATAATAGAATGGAGGATGAAATTCTCACTAATTTTTTAATTGTACATGTTGAGAAGAAAATTACAAAAAGGTTTAGCATAAAATTTATCATCGATGATTTCCACTCTATGAAGCCACGTCAATCATAACTTTGAAAAGGAGATGAGGTAAGCTTTTAAATTTTGAAGTTCTTTTGTGGTTAATAAATATTGCAGAATTATTTATTTATTTTTTGCACAGCAATGAGTAATTTACTTTCTTCAATATAATAATTTGTGTATTACATAGTCTTTTCAATTTACTAGATAAATTTCATGTGCTTATGAGTACTTATTAAAAAAATCTATGTTAGTTTTAATGCCCCACCACTACCCCACCCAAATTGAATCTTAGCTTCATCCCCACATGTATCTAGATCCTGAGTAGTTTAGGACACACACCCAATAGTTTAGGACATACATACTTGCATACATACATATGTGCCTAGAGAGAATGAGAGGTCAACAATATTACAGATAATTTTGCAAATAAGGCCTATAGAACAATTTATCAGCTCTCTATCAAATAGGCTGCTAGAATAATTTAATAGCTCTATCATATAATCTTGATTTAATTTTCTCCCAATTTTATATTAGATGCACTTGGTTTTGATAGTTTAGATTTAGATATCACTAGGAATGAGAATCAGTATGCTCTGTGTCTTGTTTGTTGAATGTAAGTGTTATTTTCTATTCTTATTTTTATCTATACATTGTAGAATTAAGAAACAAACTATCCAAATTCCTAAATTAAAATGTTACTAACCTATAACAACCTTATTTTTTTCTTCTTCTAGTATAAAAATTAATTATTGTAAGATTTGACCAACAAAAGCTAGTTAGCTCTGCTTGTCATAGTGTTGAATGTAGTGTCTTTGATTATGAGTTAAAGTCACCAAAACAACATAATATTAACTTTTTGGAACCAAATCCAATATTAAAAGTTAATTCTCATACAAAAAAGGATAATCACACTAACTTGGAGAGATCAAGATAATCCATAATTGGAGAGGATATAAATTTAAATCGATGGTGAAGATTTAGAGCATGTAATCATCTTAAAGAAAGAAATTTCAAATGAAGGGCCAAGATCAAATATGAGAATTGACCAACGATACATGAAAGGATCAAGCCTTGACAAGTAAAGAAACTAGCCAACATGTCCAAAGATACAAATAGACATCTTGGACTATTTACACAAAGAAGAAAAAAATGGAGAACCCAGAGTGAGAGAAGAGGAAAATCATAGGAGATAGAGAGAAACTAAAGGATAGAATAGAAAGAAAAAGGAGGAGGAAGAGGGAGGAAAGAAGAAGAAGGCAAAGGAAGGGAAGAGAGTGAAAAGAAGAGGAGGAAAATGCAGCCCTACTCGCTATGTTTTGGAGTAGAGAACAACTCCATTCTCTGGTGTAAGAAGCCCAAAGCAAATTAGTCTTGCCTTCTTTAGGAGCGTGGATCGATCAAGATTGATTGAGATTCATCTAGAGAAGTAAGAGGTGTAGATCCTACTGAGCTTGATGCGGTCTTTAACTTGTCAAACATCCGTGTTTCTTTCATGAAAATTGCCTAGAAGTTTTTTAAGTTGCATACTAGTTTTGATCATCCAATGGTAAAGCTCGATCTCTTTTTGGAACATCTTCTATATGGCATGTGTGTTTTCTAATATGATCACTATGGCTGCTGCTAGAGCGTTTTCATACCATATTATAACATGTGCAGATTAAAGGTTTGATCATCCAAAACGCTACATGATAAGTTGAATCCTTGCTAATTATTTTCATCAACCAATGAAACGCGCAGTTAAACTTCATGTTAGTCACGTTACATGATGATTCTCGTTTCTTGTTTGGGTGTGTTTTCTCTGGCCTGTGAAGTTATATTTCATTAGCCTTTGATTGAATATTTAAAAGTATATATATATATGCACCGATTGATGTTGGGCACGTTTGACGACCTTTTTGACTTTCATTATACCTCAAACTTTAAAGAGAGCCTAGTCATATAGTAATATAATGCTCATTAACTCATATGGTAATTAAATATCTAGAAACTATCTAAATCCTAGCAAAAAATTGAAGTTCATCAAGACTATTAAAGGAGAAAACCTCTAGGTACACTGACTGATGTTGGCCGTATTTGCTGACCTTTTTGACCAATGCTAAACTTGAAAATTTGTAGAGAGCTTGGCCATACAATAATACAAAATCTCATTAATCCATATAGTTATTTAATGTCTAGAAACTACCTAAATCTCATCAAAAAGCTAAAGTTCATGCAGGACTACTAAAGCAGGAAACCTATAGGAGCACCAACTAATGTGGGCATGTTTGACGACTTTTTCAACCTCCATTAGACTTGAAATTTTGTAGAAACGTTGGTCATATAGTAATAAAAATGCTCGCCAGACCATTTGTAGCTAAATGTCTAGACACTATCTAAATTCCATAAAAAACTGATGTTCTTATAGGACTGCCAAAGCTAAAAACCTGTAGGCTAACCGATTGATGTTGGGTGTATTTGATGACCTTTCTAACCTCTGTTAAGCCTACAAATTTGTAGATCCTAGTCATATAGCAACACAAATTCTCATTAACCCATATGGTAATTAAATGCCTAGAAACTATGTAGATACCAATAAAAAAATTGAAGTTCGTGCAGGACTCATCATTATCAAGACCTTATCCCAATTAGGGGTCGACCACATGAATCTTGTTCTTCCATTTTCCACTATTAAGTACTATTGTTTCATTCAATCCCAAAATTTTTAAATCTTTTCTCACCTCTTTTGGGCCTTCCCCTTGCCCTTTTAGAATCTTCTACTTGCATTGCTTCACTCCTAACCGTTGATGCTTTCGATCTTTGTTGGGCATGTCCAAACTATCTAAGTCTAATCTTCCTCATCTTGTTACCTATTAGTGGTACTGTTAGGTTTCCTCTAATGTTTTCATTCCAAATTCTATCGTTTCTTGTCTTGCCACTCATCCATCTCAACATTCTCATTTTTGTTATGCTCGTCCTATGAACATGATGTTCCTTAACTACCCAACACTCTGACTTATAGAGCATGGCCGTCCTTATAACCATTCTATAGAATATTCATTTTAGTTTGAGTGGCACCCGCCGATCACACAAAACTCCAATTGTGCATTTCCATTTGTTCCAACCCATATGGATTCTCTAGGTAGGCCTGGCAATTCGGGTTGACGGGTCGTGTTTGTGTTCACACGAACACGATACGCTTCAAGTTTAGGTCAACACGAACACGACCCGCATAATAATCGTGTCAAAAATCCGTAACCCAAACACGACACGATTATTAAATAAGTCGACACGACACGACTAGTATAACACGATTAAATAAATAATATAATAATATAGGACGGTTTTAGAAGAACCGTCCTATATTACTGCTCTAATATAAAAATTATGGCGCGACAAAAGATAAATTCAGACAACACAGGTCTATTATTGCAGGAACACTTGATTAGGCGGAGGTATACTGACTTCATACAAAAGATATTGAGAAAGAACCGGAAGATCTGGTTCGCTGCGCAAAGGCCTCAAGTCCGTCCAATCGCCGTCACCTCACTTAAACAACCCAAAGTCTTTGCTATTCGGTAGCTGTTTGGATATGGAAAGGTTCATAATGCAGCTGGAGCACCGCCTGTACTACTGCTATCATATTGGCGATTTTGGTTGCCTATTTGTTCTTTTTGGCACACCGCCTATACTACTAATAGTTGTACTACTGCTATCAGCTAGAAAAGTTCATAATGCAGCTGAGCATCGCAGGAACTAGAAAATCTGGTTGGCTGCTTAAAGGCCCCAAGTCCATCCAATTGCCGTCATCAAGCCCCAAGTCCCAAGCTGTACTACTGCTTCAGGTGCATTATGAACCTTTCCATATCCAAACAGTTACATGGCGAATTTGGCTGCCTATTTATTCAATATAGGACGGTTTTAAAGGAACCGTCCTATATTACCTGTTACCATATAACCATATAAGAGTTACAATATAGGACGGTTTCTTTGGAACCGTCCTATATTAGATGTTACCATATAACCATATAAGAGTTAAAATATAGGACGGTTCCTTTGGAACCGTCCTATATTTGATGTTACCACTTACATAAGAGTTACAATATGTAATAGTTACCATATAATATGAGTTACAATATGGGACGGCTCCAAAGGAACCGTCCTATATTAGATGTTACTATAAAAGTTACCATATAACCATATGAGCTACAATATAGGAATGTTCCAAAGGAACCGTCCTATATTACATGCTATCATATATAAGAGTTATAATATAGGACGGTTCCAGAGGAACCGTCCTATATTACATGCTACATATAGGACGGTTTCTCTGAAACCGTCCTATGTTATATGTTACATTACAATATTCTTTGATTTGTGTCCTAGGCAGTCAATTGAATAGTCATCTCACATTACAATATTCTTTGTATTGTGAATGTGATTGTGCAAGCAATTAAGATCACATCTTTATCGTTAAAAGCACCAAATGTCCTTCACGGCAGTCAATTGAATAGTCATCTAACATTACAATATTCTTTGATTTGTGTCCTGGGCAGTCAACTTTCATAAATTTGAACTGGTGCTGTGAACCAAAATCCATTACCATATATAAGAGTTAAAATATAGGACGGTTCGAACCGTCCTATATTACATGCTACATATAGGACGGTTCCAGATGAACCGTCCTATATTACATATCATGTTGTAATATAAGATGGTTCCAAATGAACCGTCCTATATTACATATCATGTTGTAATATAAGTTGGAACCGTCCTATATTACTATTAGTTCACGATAAATAAATAGGTAGCGTGTTAAATAGGTCAACACGATGCGTCACGTTGATTGACCCGAACACGACACGATTTTTGGCGTGTCATTTTTTGGTTGACCCGAAAACGACACGAACACGATAAGACTCGACTCGAACCCGCTAAATTCGTGTTGGGTTCGTGTCGTGTTATCGTGTCGTGTCATATTTTGTCACCCCTATCTCTAGGTAACCTCCCTCTCAATCTCTCTACTCTCATAAATCATCGATCCTAAGTACTAAAAGTGGTCTTTTATGGGGACTTAGTGGTTATCAATCTTTACTAGTGCTTCACTCCCACTCCTCTCCTTGATAAAATTGCATTCCATATACTTGGTCTTAGTTCATCTTGTCTTAAATCCTTTAGGTTCTAATGCTTCTCTCCCTAACTCTAGCTTTTTGATTACACCCTCGCTTGTCTCATCAATTAAAATTATATCATTTGCAAATAGCATATACCATAGAATCTCCTGTGCAAATGTTTTGTTAACTCATCCACAACCAATGTGAAAAGGTATGGGCTCAATACCGATCCTTGGTGCAATCCTAAAGTGATAAGAAAATTGCTAGTCTTGCCATTAGTGGTCTTAACATTTGTTACTGCTTTGTCATACATATCTTTAATTATGTCTATGTACCCCTGTGAAACTGTTTTCTCACCCAACACCCTACATATTAACTCTCTAAGGACTCTATCATAAGCCTTCTCTAAGTGAATAAAGATAATGTGGAGGTCATTTCTCCTCTCCCTATATTTCTTTATCAATTGTCTTAGTAAGAAAATAACTTTCATGGTAAACATCCCAAGCATGAAAGCAAACTAGTTCTTTGATACACTTTTATCATGTTGTACCCTCTTCTTAATCACTCTTTCAAAAAGTTTCATAGTGTGACTCATAAGTTTGAACCCACGATAGTTAGAGCAACTATGTTTGTCTCCTTTATTATTATAAATTGGTAGAATAGTGCTCTTCCTTCATTCATCCAGCATTTTCTTTGATTTTATAATCATGTTAAACGACTTGGTCAACCAAACTACTCAAGTGTCTCTCATATGCTTTCAAATGTCTATTGGTATACCTTCGGGCCCCAAGGCCTTTCTTGATTTTATCTTTTTCAAAGCCTCTTTCACTCAAGGTATTCTAATCCTATGATCATGTCAATAATGTCCAATGTTATTTAAGTTTATAATACTTTCAATCCTTATATTCTCAGGACAATTGTCCTTTATAAATTTTTGAAAGTAACCTTCCCTCCTTTGTTTGATCTCATCATCTTTGACCAGTATCCTTTGATTATACTTAACTTGGGCTATGTCCTTACCCCTATGTTATCTTATTTTTGTAAGTTTAAACACATCTTTCTCACTTTCTATTAATCTAAGTCTATTATAGAGATCATCATATGCCTTGAGTTTAACCTCACTTACTATTCTTATGCTGTTCATAGGTTTTATTATTTCTAGTATTCTATCATGCTTTAAAACACACCCATTTTTTTTTAATAACTTTTTGCACTATTTCACTTCACCACCAAGTTTTCTTTACTAATTGTCTTTTACCTTTAGATACTCTTAGAACTTCTTTTGTCACTTTCTTAATGGACTCGACCACATTAATCCAGATGGTGTCTACTTCTATTTCATTGTTTCAGTTTCCTTCTACCATCAACTTATTTGTGAGTGAGGTTATTTTCTCCTTTTTTTAAGTTCCACCACTTAGTTTTTTAGCTACCTATTAAGTTCATTTCCTTTCTTCCATCTTTTAATGTAGATATCCATAATTGTTAGTCTATATTGTGAGGTTAAACTCTCATTGGATATCACCTTACAGTCCTTACACATCAATTTTTCAGTATTCCTAAGTAAAAAAAGTCTATTTGGCTTTTATAGAGTCCACTTTTAAAGGTTATTAAGTGTTCATCCCTCTTCTTAAAGCATGTGTTTGCAAGGTCCAGGTTATATTGCAAAGAAAGATCAAGGATAGCTTCCCTCATCTTATTTAATTCTCTGATATTATACTCTCCATGTACCCTATCACATCCTTCCTTTTCTTTTCCTATATATAAATATCCCTTCTGTGTTGGAAATTCTCATGACTCCCTCCATATTTTTCGAAAACTATCCTTAATTATATCTTCTAACCCTACTTGTGGTGCATATGAGCCTATAACATTCATGATCTACTCTCTTAAAACAAGTTTTATTATTATAATTCTATCACTGGTTCTTTTAATATCTACAACTTCATCCTTTAATTCTTTATCCACCACTATTCATACATCATTTCTGTTATTATCCTTTCCTACGGACCAAAGCTTATGCTCATTGATTTCTTTGGTTTTAGCCCCTTTCTACTTGGTTTCTTAGATACAAACGATGTTGACCCTCCTATATTTCATCGTATCTACTAACTTCAGACTCTTACCTATCAAAGTCCCTATATTCTATATGGCAATATGAATCTTATGCTCTTGAGATAGCCTATTTAACCATTCACTTCTCGACCCCCATGACGTGAACCGATGCCTACTTTGCATCGCATCTAGATTTTGATGTAGTGGGCCACTTCCAAGGGGATGCTCTAGCAACCCTTGCCCATGGCCATTTTCCTTTAGTCCCACGATCCGATGTACGTGTTGCATCTAGGGGAACGCCCTAGCAACCTTTGCCCATTTTTTACTGCACCTGAGATCTAATGCAGCATGTCACTTACATGAGAGAAAATAATAAAATCATCTTTAACTTCTTCAAAAGGTTTTACTTGTCGGCTAGCACCTAATGCAAACCCTCCACATTGGAGTAGGACTACTGTACCAAAAAACCTATAGGCACACCAACCCAAGATAAGTGTATTAGACCATCTTTCTAACATGTGATGGACCTGAAAACAAGTAAGGAACTTGGTCATACAGTATTGCAAGTGTCCAATAGCTTATTTGAAAGTTAAATAATAGAGAATCCAGTCAATTCTACAAGAAAATATGAAGGTTAGCAATAGACTACTATACTAAGCAAAAATAATAATTACCTTGCCTCAAAGCTTTGCCTAGACTATGGCTTATGAATAGATGATAGAATAAGGTTGAATCCAATCATAAATACATCATTGATTATCTGAAATGTTCAACTATTCTACTCAAGTCAATTATGTTTTGTTGAGCTAATAAAAGGGGCAGTCTCGGTGCATGAAGCTCCCGCCTATGTAGGGTCTGGGGAAGGGGCAGACCACAAGGGCCTAAAGTACACAGCCTTACCTTGCATTTTACAAGAGACTATTTCTACGCCTTGAACCCATGACCTCAAGGTCACATAATGACAATGTTTTCCATTGCACCAAGGCTCCCCTTCATTTTGATGAGCTAATATTGAATTATATAAATTACTAGTGGAAGCCTCTGATTTTTGAATTTTGCTATAAGATTATCTACATGATTCAAACTTATGATTTGAAAATGTTAGGATTGAATTGCCATGCCAAGCCCAACATTTTCATCATGCATGTGAGATTTGGGTTTTTTCCAAAATATAAGCCAATGTGTTTACATATTGAAATGGATATGAAATTTGTTGGAAATAGATCAGATTTGACTATGGTTTCCATTTCATGAGAAATCCACTCAATGGGTGTTTGTCAATTAATCTTCTTGCTATATGTATCATGGCCCTCGTTAAGTCATGTTTGAGGGGGATGGAACCTTGTGGTCACTATGCTCGGAATGGCAGTTGGCCACTATCATTCCAAAGTATGTTAAAGATAGATACCTAGCCCACAAAAGGTTGTGCAGCTAGTGATTGTATCATGGAAAGACTCATGCTCCTTTGATCACTCTCTCCAAGAAAGCTTGGTGTAGATCGTGCAATATCCACAGTTGACTGTAGCTGGTTTATTGATACACACATGACAAAATGTTTGTATATGTAAGTTTGAAGAATAGTTTCTATGTTGGTCTTCTTCAAGGATTAAGGACCAAATTTGTTTTGTGGCTTCAGCGGTTTACTACTGTCTGATTTGTTATTTGATATCTAATAAGTTTACTTATGTATTCTATATGTGAAATATCATTTACTTAGTTATGTATATTTTTAAGATTCCATCTTGGTTTTGAAGATTTTGACGAAATCAAGATTAATTAGATGCATTACTCTATATTCTCTTGCATACATGTGTTTTTGCTATTTTGTCTAATTTAGTATATTTCTACTGAATCGTTGTACTCACTCCCTTACATCAACATTTCAGGAGAAGATTCAAGAAAATAAATTTCAGCAGAAAGGCTAAGGTGAGGAAGAGAATGAATTTGAAATAAGAAAGTATGAAGACACATAATCTTAGCTATTGTTTTGCATTATGAAATTTGATATTCAACAAGTGTAAGCAATAACTACTTTAGCTTTAAATCTAGATTGAATCTCATTTATGGTTGTCTTAAGTTGCTTTGGGTTGTGACCATAGGCTCTAGATGTGCTTAAAATTATTTATTTTCTATATGCACAATGCTTTTATAATTGATACTTGGGATTGAAAGTAGTGGTTTTGAAATCGACAATATTATTGTATCCATTTTAAAAATAGTTTTTGAAAAAACTAGGGAACATCCAATTTATTTAAAGAATTTTTAAATATATTGTTTTTAAAAAACTAGGGAATCACATAACCTATTATCCTAATCTTAATTGATTCATCTCAAACATCAAATCAAGTGTAAAAGGAGAGGTCTCTTGTTCCTTGTTGTATGGCACTATTAAACAAAAATATTGTTGGCCCACTTACTATCAACTTAACTTTTAAGTCAAATGGAAAACCAACATGGTATACTATATTGACTGCGAGGCTACAAATTTTGACTCCTAAGACTCCTATCTATGAGCTTAACTTTTAGTTTAAATGATAAACCAACATGGTATCAGAGCCTTATTGACTATAAAGTTGTAAGTTTGACTCTTTAGAACCCCATTTTTAAAATTTATTAAGAACCCAAAAATGGCCTTCCATATGAGAGGGTGTGTTAGACATATGTTGGATACATAAATACTGTTGCCTCAATTCCTATCAGCTTAGGCTTTTACTTTGAATGACTAACTTAAGCTTTTAAGTCGAATGATAAACCAACAGGGATCAACTACATATTTTAGCATGTATTTGCTACTGTAATCAATGAATTTTCTTTTATAAAAGATGTTTAGATTAGGGTTTACTTGTTAGTTAGTAACTAAGGAAGTGTGTACGCGTGGCATAAGAGATGAGTGGTTTTTCAAGATGGCCTGATTTGAATTATGTGGTGTATTTCATGGTTTGCACATACCCTTTAATGGAATGCCCTCTCAAACTCTAGCAAATCAGGCTGGAATTGAACTCCGTCTTGATTTGGTTTCCTGTTGGAAAGCAAGATGATTATCTATGGTTTTGCAAAACTACAAGAATTTTACACGACAACCAACTTAGTCATCTATATCCTTATATGGAATCATTGGATTCTTAATTAAGGAGCCTAGGAGGTTAAGATAAGGCTAACTACAGAAATGGATAGTTCGGACTTCGGATCATCACAAAGGGTCTTCACTTTTACTCTTTAGCTTTTCTGACTTGAATTTAAATTTTATGCTTATTAAATATTCTTTCAGAATCCGCTTAAAATGACACTAATCGGTTGCCTAGGAATATCCGGATACAATCTTGAAAACACTATTTAAAGGACCTTCAAGCTTTCTCGTCATTAGAGATTAGGTCAGCGGTCCAACTGGAGCAACGTATCTGGTTGGAAACCTTAAAAGGAGGCACATGCACACATCCATTAATGGAGATGGACGATTATATTGGAGAGATTCAATTTTGAAAAGAAGTGCTGGGTTCTGAGAGAGTAATGAGATCGTAAGCGAAAAGGTCATGGTGAAGTTATTAGGGTAGTAGCTCCAGCTAGTTCTAAATATAGGCCGTTCATTTACGCTTATTTTTTCAAAATGTAATGATATACTGGAACTGTCACGATTATCTAAATTAATAGTGATCTTACCACTATTATTGATCTTACTACCATTTATGTAACCTACAGGCTTTTCTGCTTTAGATTAGACGAGTATGTGGTATGTGGCTGTAAACCTTAAAGAGGTATAGTGGTACATGTAGTCATGTTTAAAAGATGTGACGCACCAAAATACCAGAAGTTACCATCTTTAGCCACTAATCACTCTGGGTCCCACCTTATATAGGCTATGCCACGACTATCTCATGCATAATATGGGCCTAGTCTCTAATTGCTCATAATTTTTTGTAACATTCGAACAATAAATTCTAAGTTTGGGCTGTTGAGTCATGCCCTATTAAGTTGAGACAAGAGTCAGAAGATGAATGGTTTGGTTGGTTCTGACTGGAATACAAATTACACACCCTCGGAGAGAGAGATGTCATTCCGTGCTCCTTTAGGTAAGAGTGGAGGCACGGAACGGCTGAAAGAGAAGAGGATCTGGCTCACTTTTTAGTTTTTTTACGGGGATATGAAATACTCATCTGATTCTGCGGTATTGCTTAGATGGCTTACGTACCAAATTATCTCAAACAGATATCTTTAGGGCCGTCAAAATTATTTGTCTATTGATTGCAAATGGACGATTTCTGAAAGATAAAAAATAAAAAAAAGAAGAAAAAAACTCCTTTGCCAGAAGCTCTCCCTATTGCAATCAAAAGATAGGTAATTATGATACCCTGGAGTTCTCTTTTTGAGATGAGATATGATACTAGACCATTTGAACGAGGCTGAATCAGAAAATATATAAAAAGTAGGCCTGCACTACACTTTTCTTTCCACTGTTCTGTGGCTCTGGCGCTACCTACATAAGCAAGGAATAACTTCTAGACAGAGAGAGAGATCTTGCGGCTACCAACAAGACAGCCGGTTACGCTTAGTTACCCTAATAGTGATCTTGTGACTACTATTTAAGCGACGTTCAAGCTTTATCATCATATATAGAAGATTATGTTCATGATCCAATTAGAGCACCTGATTGGAAACGTTAAAGGACGGACATGTATGCATCAAGTAAAGATAGACGGTTTGGATCGCCTAAATGATTGAATCCGCCAGTTCTCTTCCCCTCTACCATTTCTCAAATGAAAATATATCCCCCGGCACTACCATTTTGCACCTTCTATATATCATAGTTTGATTGATAAACTGTAATACAATGGACTTCACTTTTACTTCCTCTTTTTTTTCTTTTTCAAACAACAAATTGACCAATAATTCCGCAATATAGTCACGTTTGTGGCTGAACTTTCCCTATTACATGCTACCACAATGACCATTGTTGAATCCCTGTCGGAAAGCCTGTCAGGGAACTAGCTTTGATGGCTTTCGGTTGTAGGTGATCCTTTCTTTGGTTGTTTATCCCCCGGCCTTTCGAAGAAGGTCTCCAACTCCTCCAGGGTCTTTCCTCGGGTTTCTGGCAAGCAGTTGTAGAAGAAGATCCATGATATGACTGTAATGATGGTGAACATAAAGAACGTCCCACCGATAGTCATGGCCTTGTACATTGATATGAATGTCATTCCGATCAAGCTACTGATTAGGCGATTTACAGCCACCCCCAAACTTGCACCTTGAGCCCTTAGTCTCATTGGATAGATCTCCGAGCTGTAAACCCAAGCAATTGGACCGAGCCCCATCGAGAAAGATCCTACAAAAGTTAACACCGTAACAATGCATAATACTACGGCCCAGGTTATCTTCTGTTCTTCATTGTTGTTAATGACAACCAAACAAGCCGTTAAGGCGCTAAGCGAAATTACCATGCCCCCTGTGCTGCTTAGAAGGATTGGTCGCCTTCCAAGCCTATCCAAGAAGAATGTAGCGACCAATATCGATAATGTTTTGCTACAACCAACACCTATAGTAGCCCCCAACAATTGATCTTTATTTGTAATTCCGGCTTGCTCGAAAATGCGAGGGCTGTAGAGAACAACGGCGTCGACACCAGATGCTTGCTGGAAGAACTGGATGCCGAGAGCCGCAATGAGGACTCTTCGGACCGCTGGACTAGGCCGAATTATCTCCTTCCATACTTCGCCACTTTGCTTGTGCTTAGGCACACTGACCACATCTTCTTTTGAATCCTCTGGGATACCAAACGCAGTTTTTATGTCTACAAGCCTCTGTTCGGCCTCTTCCACATTGCTAGAGGTTCGGATAAGTACCTCTCTCGCCTCACCGATTCGGCCTTGCATTACAAGCCACCGTGGTGACTCAGGCATAATTAATCCACCAAGGGCTAGACCAACTGGTGGAATTGCACCAGCGCCGAGCATAAATCGCCAACCGAGGTGCAATGGCATCTTAGCAAACGCGTAATTTGCTATGTAGCCTAGCAAAACGCCAAAGTTGATGAAGATTTCGGGAAGTGAAGTAAGAGTACCACGAGAAGCTGCTGGAGACAGCTCGGTGGTGTAAACTGGTGCGATCATAAGGCCATAGCCCACTCCGAGTCCGGCGATAAATCTTCCAACCATCAGGACCCAAAAATTAGGTGCTACGGCCAAGACAGCGGCACCCACAAAGAAGATTACAGCAGCGACAAGGAGAGTCTTCTTTCGTCCTATCTTATCGGACATCCTTCCGGCAGCCGCTGAACCAAGTAAAGAATATAGATTGATAATGCCAACAATTATCGCGATTTGGTTGTCATTTAACTTCATGTCCTCTTGCATGAAAATGGCAGCACCGCTCATGACTCCTGTATCTGCAAGTTACAAATGATTCGGGTGAGAAATGTATCATTCTTTTTTCGTTTGGTTTTGTATGCAACTAAAACAAAACAACTTACCATAACCAAGAAGGATGGAAGAGATGGAGGCAAGAAAAGTGCAACCAATGGCATATTTGTTCCACATCCGTTTCTCCGTTAACGGCTGGATGACGTCCCCAGAAAGACCTGTTTCCGGCATTTTCAGTCGGGATACAGGATGCTAATGAGAAGAGATCTATCCAAGAAGAAAGACTACAAAGGCTAAAACTGAGAAGGTGCTGGCCAATACGAAAAATCAAGAGCTTTAATAGTTTATTCTCGTCAAATTTGTCCAACTATTCTTATTAAGAATATAACAGTATTAGAGTGTCTCTTCAGGGATATATGATAAAATTGGAAGGACTCGGAGAAGATTTGGGTGGTCCAAAGAAAACAACTGTATTTGAGAGCTGTAAATAAGAGCCGTTAATAGAAAGCATGAGACCAAGTTAGTTTCTAAGTATAGATGGTTTACGTTATCCAAGATACATTGCAACAAAACCAAAATTTACTAAGTTTAGCCCCGAATAATTCAGGTTTTATGTATTTGAAAAAGTATAAGTTTAGCAAGAGGCTAGGTATTGGAAATGTCAACTTGAGTAGGAATAAAGTGACTTTAAGTTGGCCTTAAGATTAAATGTCGAAGAAATAAAAGCTCATATTTTAGAAGGTCAATTTTCTAGAAAGTCCAAATTCTAGAAACACTTTTTAAAGTGTTACTAGAAATATCTAGTGTTAAGAGTCCTTTATTGTATAAACTACCCTAATTAGGATGATTTCTAATATATATTTAAGATATTATTTTGAAATTTATATAAAAATATATCATTTGAAACTTTTATAATTTAACCTTAATTTGGTAAATTTTCAAGGTTAGATGATGATCCAAGGTATGTATGTGTAAAATTGAATATTGTATAATACTTATTAGTTTATTTTCTTTGTTTTGTATAGGGTAAGTCAAGATCTATGCAATTAGATCAAGCCAATCAACATCCTAGATCTTCAATTAAGCTTAGATTAAAATGGACAGCTTAGATCAATCTAGAATATCTAGATCAAAATCAAGAAGCAAGGATTCAATCTAATCCTCAAGCATCAAATCCAAATCATGAGCACAAGAGAATTAAGAATGCTAAGAGATTTTATGTTTAATAATAGAAAGTAAAAAGGATGAAGAGAGAGGAAATAGTTTCCTTATAGGAAAATAAGTTAAAAATTAGGAAATTCAGTTGATTTAGAATTATTTAGAGAAAAGGAAAGAGATTTGAGAAGGAAATTACTAAAAATGAAATTCAAACCAACTTCCCATCATCTATGAATACCAGATCGAAGATGTAGTTAAGAAAGCTTGAAAATTCACAGAAAAACGGAGGTTGAAGAAGATGAACAGTGTATGCACATGCTAATGAATAGGGGTACTTTGCACTTTGGATCTTGCTTTGATACTTGATAAAAATCTCTAAATTTTGATTATTGATAGAAGACATCAAGGAGAAGAAGACTCAAGTGTTTGATTTTCAATTTTCATTCCAAGTATTGTAACTTGAATTTATTAAAGTTAGCTATTTACTACTATTCACATGAACAGTAATAGTGAGCTACTTAAAGTTTTGCACCTTTAGTTTGATTTATATGATGAGTTTTTGAATAATATAATCTTTTGCTTATATTTTTATTTGAGTTAGAAAGGGTTTTAAAAGTCGAATATGTTTAATTTTATGAAATAATTTTGAAAGGTACTATTGTGTAGGTTGGTGAACAACCTATGTTTGTGATTAAATATCTTAATTTCTATTATTTTGATTTAAAATCTAACCATACAATTGACTTTAATGATATTAGATTATTCTAGGCACCAAGTTTTATTGAAAAATTCTATTAGAAAGTAGAAGAAATCAATGGTCAAAGTTAGTGAAATCTCCATGGATTCTGTCTATTCGTGGATTGTGAACAGAGACTGAATTAATCATAGATTGTAAACAAGGATAAGATAACTGCTTAGCTAGTGTCACATGAGCGACCATGCATGACTCTCAATTATCCACTGCTTTTCTAGTAGCACTCTCTCACTTACAAACACAGTAAGAGGTGTTACTTTGATATTTTAATTTGATACGTGACACATTAGAGAATGTTATGGGTGATCTAAAAAAGAAAAAAATAATCTTAGTTGCCAAATCTCAAATTCTTTTCTTAGTCTAGATTATTATATTTGTGAAAGATCTACATAATCCAACCATTGAATCTTTAATCAAATATCTAAGGGATGGATTGATGGAGTTTGATCGACTTGGATGTGACCAAATTTGAAGAAATTTGCTATGATCAAGCTAAGGATGTAGATTTTAGTTGTTAATTCATTTAATTTACTGCCTTTTTAGTTTAGAAATTTTTTACTTTTGATTAATGCAATATATCTAAATCTGGGGTTCATTTTTATTTAATTTTTATTATTTCTTTCAATTAGTGGGTAATTAAATTTTATTTAAACTCCATTTTCCTTTTGTCCTCTCAGTGGGATCGACCTATACGTGCATAATATATACTACAATAAGTCATGCACTTGCCAAAAAAATCAACATCCAGATATTTAGTTGAATTATCTAGACATTTAGAAGTTAGAGCTAGATATTTTTAAAGAGTCGTATAAATAACATATTGTGCAAGATTTAAAGTATGTTAGTACAATCCTAGCTAGTGGTTAAGGAGGTGCTACTAGAACAAATATAGGTGATTTGTCATGAGCTGTATCAAGCCAAAATTGAGAATCAATATATGTTCTTTCATCAAATCAAGCCTTCTAGTTCCTTTCTTTATTTGTAAATTCTTTCAACCCTTTAAAAGCCTTCCTCGACACTTTGTAAAAGACTTTCTTTTTCTATCAAAGTGGTATCAAAGCAACAGGATCCTTCAAGAGTTATGATTAGTCATGGCATGGCTCCCTTCCAAGTCCCTATACTCAACAAGAGCAAAAGCAACTATGATAATTATAGCTTCAAGATGAAGGCTCACTTAGGAATACAAGATGTGTGGACATTGTAGTAAAAGGTTACAATGACCGAAGATGATGTTACTCTATACCAACCCCAAAGGAATAGTTTGAAGGATTCAAGAAAGAGAGACAAGAAGACTCTCCACCTCATCTATCAAGCTTTTGATGAATATGGCTTTAAGAAGATTTGAAGCCCAATATCAATAAAGGGAGCATGGGGAAACTTAAAAATCTTATAACAGAGCCTATCAATCAAGTAAAAAATGCACATCTTCAAACACGAAGACGAGAATTGGAATCTTTGAAAATGAAGAAATGCGAGTCTATTTCTAGTTACTTTTCTAAAGTTTTAGCCATTTCTAATCAACTAAAAAGAAATGGTGAGAAATTAGATGATATAGGATAATGAAGAATATCTTATGCTCCTTAGATTCTAAGTGCATCTATATTATTATAACATATGAAGAAACATAATTTAAAAGAAATGACTATATATAGATCAACTTATAGGCTTATTACAAGCTTATAAGGAAAAAACACAAAAGGCAAGAAGAAATGGAAGAGCAACTTCTCAAGATGCAACTCAACTCAAAGTAAGAGAGTTTTGGAAATGGAAGAGACCAACAAGGAAGAGGCTGTGCCCAAGGATGAGGTCATGGACATGAAAGAGGAGACTCCAACAACAACAATAATAATAGAAAAGGTCATTGAAAAGGCAATGAAGAATAAGTTATGACAAGTCTCAAGTTAAGTATTTTAATTGTCAAAAATTTTGATACTATGCCTCGGTATGCAGAGCTTGGAAAAAAAAGAGAGTAAAAGAAAATGTTAATTTCAAGTAAGAGAGGAGCCAAAAAGATGGCACCTACTATTAGCATATATGAACAATGAAGAGGCTAAGAAAATATATTGTACCTTGATACTGGCGCTGGTAACCACATGTGTGGGAGAAAGAGCATGTTAACGAAGCTTGATGAGACAATAAGTGGCAATGTCTCCTTTTGTAATGAATCCAGAATACTTGTAAAAGGGAAGGTAACACCTTAATTAGCTTAAAAAGTAAAAATATCAATTTATTTCAAATGTTTATTATGGCTTAATATGAAAAATAATATTTTGAGTTTAGGACAACTTTTAGAGAAAGGATATACAATATTTCATGAAAGATTATAGCCTTTTTATAAAAGATGATAAAAAATAATTTCATTGCCAAAGTACCAATGTTAAGAAATAGAATTTTCTTATTGAATATTCAAAATGATGTTGCCAAGTATCTTAGGGCATCTTCCAGGATCTATCTTGGATTTTGTATTTAAGATTTGGCACATTAACTTTGGAGGACTTGAATTGTTGTCCATGAAAGAGATGGTGAGAGAATTACCTTCTATCAGTCTTGCTACTTACTTTGTTCATTTGTAAATTCTTTCACATCTAAAAGCCTTCCCTAACACTTGATAAAAAATACCTTCCTCTTCCAATACAAGGGTAATCTAACCATTCATCTTCAAGGTCAACTTCACATGACAATGATCTAACTATTTAAAAAGTGCATGTTTCCTTATCAATGTAAAATTGTTATCACTTTGTCTTGCACATCTATATTTATTTGTTTCCATTTTATTCTTTCTTAGAAAAATAACTTTGTTAGGCAAGATTTCCTTAATATAGGTTGCCAATCAAAAGAACGACATACAAGGCCCTTTTGCACAATGCAAAGGCTTGTGCTGTCCTAAAAGTTCTTGAATGGGAAGATCCAATGTACGTTGTAAAAGGTGGTGATGTCCACCTCGTGTGCACTAAATGAATGCCGGAGAGCACCGAATCAAACTCATTCACAATGGACCTACTAATGGATGATTAAATTAAAGGTAGGAGATAGTCGAATTTGGTTAACTAAATTGCCTTAATTAGTTATAATTAGATCATCATAATCTTCTTGTCCCCATTAAAATACCTTTTTGTTGAGATATTTGCAGGCAGTTGGATAGAAGATGATTTTGAACTGTCTTAAATATATGTTTTTAATCATCTTTAAAACACTCTAGTTAGTAGTGAATGGACCCATATGATCTGCTGTCTTTGTATCTATGATCCAAAAAATACTAGAAAATGAGGAAAAACAATTGAAACACTCACCAACAATATGTGCCGTTGCTGTGAATTACCTCCCCAAAGAATAGAGAGGATGTGATGATATTAACCTTAACTGATTAGGGCAGATCTATAGCTTTGGGATTTGAAGCAATAGCACAAGTTACAGGTTGGGAAGGCTTTTCATCCCATGTTTCGTTCTTCTTATGCTTCTCCATAGGAGCTGCAATGTTACTCTTTGCTTTTGGTGGATAACCATGTCTTTTGTAACAATTTTCAACAGTGCTTAGGCACGCCATAATACTCCCATTTCTGGCGTAGGCAGACTTTTTATAAGTGGTCCCGTTAGAAGTACTGGAAGCCACAAATGTGAAAATTTTCGTTGTAGAATTTGGTTTGACAAGTATTTCTTGCTATTTCTCTAATTGGAGAACCAACGAATAAGCCTTGCTAACATTAGGTAATGGTTCCATGAGTAGTATTTGACTATAAACAGCAGCATAGGTTTCATTCAAACCTATTAGAGACTGCATTACACGCTTTTGTGCTAAATTTTATCAATAGCTCTGAGGCTCCACATGAGCAAGTGGGATCAGTAAGATGGCATCCCAGTTCATCCAAGTCCCTTCAATTTGGTGAAATAAACTCCAACCAAGGGAGTTTCTTGTTTAAGAGAAGTAGTAAATCATTTTATCTGATGATGTAGTAGACGACTTTGTAGTCTACCCATCAACAAATCCTAATTTGTTCTTGGCGCAAGTGCCATGCATAATTGTCACCGTTAAGAACTTGTGAAACAAGGTTGGCACCCTGATTATCCAATTGATTAATAAAATAAGGATTTGAAGGGTTCATATCAGATGTACCAGACTGAAGCGAGGATGAAACTGATGATAAGATGGCCTCATCTTTCCCTGATATGTTGGTTTCTAACACTATTTAAACGCCAAGATTGCTTACGCAGGTCCAAGAGCGTGACGCTCTGATACCATGATGAAATCCGAAACCTGTGGTTTTAATTTGTTATTTTTCACTTGTATTACAGGCGTAAAGTAAGCTACAAATACGTAATCGTGTCATCTCTCCCATTGTGGAATCTTTTGTATACAAAGTAAGTAATAAAAAAGAAAAGAATAAAGAATAGAAAGAAATCAAACGGAAGGTACATACAAGGAAATAGATGGCTGTGAGATAGCTGATATAGATATCAAGGGTGGACCCATTGATATCTCGAACATATCTCTGTCATTGGACATCGTCCGATAGAGAAGATCTTAGACATAACAATCAAAGATGTGGATTAGAAGATGAATGCTCTAAATCACCAAACACCTTGTCCCATGTGTAACTTCAATTACATGCACAAACACCATATTTCTATCGAATTGGTGAATAATTGAAATTTTATTTGACCAGACATGGCTCCCCCAAAACAAAAAGGAATGTTAAGAAGAAAACACTTGAAAACAAGGTTTAAATTTTCAATCCAACAGCAATACAAAAAGAGAAGCAGTACCATCTTGCCCATCTTACACTTTTTATCATTGCTTGATTGATAAACTTTAAGACTATAGCCATCCTTTCCGTTTCCAATTTCGTCCTTTTTTCTCATTTTCTACAATGAATTTACCAACATACACCTACACAGCGCTCAAGGTTGAGGCCGAATCCAGTCTATTTTCTTGGCGAAAGAACCATGCCCATTACCGATGCAATAGTTAATCAGCCAAGTCGCGGCCCTTGGCTGTGATATAAAAGAAGATCCAATATATCAATCAGTTTCTGGCTTGGCTGCTGCTTCTTTCCGTGCTTTATCCCCTGGTCTTTCGAAAAAGGTCTCCAACTCCTCTAGGGTCTTTCCTTGGGTTTCCGGCAAGCTGGTGTAGAAGAAGATCCATGATATCACTGTAATGATGGTGAACAGAAAGAACGTCCCACCGATAGTCATGGCTTTGTACATAGATATGAATGTCATTCCGATCAAGCTACTAATTAGGCGATTGACGGCCACCCCCAAACTTGCACCTTGAGCTCTTAGCCTCATCGGATAGATCTCGGAGCTGTAGACCCAAGAAATAGGACCGAGGCCCATCGAGAAAAAGCCCACAAATGCCAACACCGCAATAATGCATAATACTATGGCCCATTGGATTTTCTTGTCCGGATTTTTATCAATTACTACCAAACAAGCGGTTAATGTGGATAGAGCAATCACCATGCCCCCAGTGCTGCTTAGGAGGATGGGTCGCCTTCCAAGCCTATCCAAGAAGAATGTGGATATCAATATGCTGACAGTTTTGCTACAACCAACGCCTATAGTAGCGCCTAACAGATGGTCTTTGTTCTTAATTCCAGCTTTCTCGAAAATCCGAGGGCTATAGAGAACAACTGCGTCAACACCAGATGCTTGCTGGAAGAACTGGATGCCGAGAGCCGCGATGAGGACTCTTCGGACCGCTGGACTAGGATTCATTATCTCCTTCCATACTTCCCCACCTTGCTTATGCTTGGGCACACTGATTACATCACCCTTTGCGTCGTCTGGGATACCAAAGGCAGCTTTGATATTAGCAAGCCTCCCTTCAGCCTCTTCCATATCATCAGAGGTCTTGATAAGTACCTGTCTGGCCTCACCAATCCGGCCTCGCATTACCAGCCACCTTGGAGATTCAGGCATAATCAGGCTACCAAGGCCTAGAGCAACTGGTGGAATCGCGCCTGCACCAAGCATAAATCGCCAACCAAGGTTCAAGGGCAACTTGGCAAAGGCAAAATTTGCTACGTAGCCAAGCAAAACGCCAAAGTTGATGAAGATTTCGGGAAGTGAAGTAAGAGTCCCACGAGAGGAATCTGGAGAGAGTTCGGTGGTGTACACTGGCGCGATCATAAGCCCATAGCCCACTCCAAGTCCGGCAACAAATCTTCCCAGCATCAAGACACCAAAATTAGGTGCTACGGCCAAGATTACTGCACCAATGAAGAAGATCACGGCAGCAACAAAGAGCGTCTTCTTTCGGCCGATCCAATCGGACATCCTTCCCGCAGCAGCTGAACCAATTAAAGAATATAGATTGATAATGCCAACAATTAATGAAATTTCAGTATCAGTTAACTTCAAGTCGTCTTGCATGAAAATGGCAGCACCACTCATGACCCCGGTATCTGCAAGTTAATTACAAATAATTAGGATGAGAAAAGATTTATTAAAAACTTGTTTGGTTGACAGGAAATTGACGGAAAAGAAATTTCCAAGCAAAAAAGAACTCTCTGTAGAAAGCATTTTCGGTCTTGAAATTGAATTATGCCAAAGACAAAAAAATTTACGTCGTGAAACCCCAAAAGCATACTTAGTTCGATGGATGACTACAACGAAAATGTTACCGTAACCCAGAAGGATGGAAGAGATAGAAGCCAGAAAAGTGCAACCGATCGCATATATGTTCCATCTTTGTTTCCCCGGTGTCTCTGTGACAGTCATTTTCTGAGGAAGACCAGATTCTTCAGCCATTTTTCGTCCAGAAAATACAATGTCGATGAGAAGAGGTTTATCCAAGAGGAGACTCAAAGGTGAAGAGTGCTGGCTTATGAAATTAGTGGAGAGCTTAAATAGAAGTTGAATTTTCAAACTGGTCAAATAATCTTATACGTGATTAAATGTAGGGGATTAGCTTGGCCAATGTGAAAGGGAGACCCGAACAAATAGCAAATTGCCCGAAAGAAAACTTCATAGTAGAGAACCATAACTAGGCTGAAACTGAAGTTGCTAAGTATAGGGTCAGTGCACCAAGGCCAAATGTTTTCCTTAGCCCTTGAGTAATTTAGTTTCTATATATAGTAGTCGATAACCAATCAGTATAAGTTTAGCGAGGAGGAATTCGGTCATCTATCCATTCTTTTCTGGATCCCACCTTAGATAGACTGGAGCTCATGCGTCGTATAGGCCGAATCTGTGATAGCTACTGTAGATGGCAACACTATGACAAGCTGCCTTTGAGGGCCTCACTTTTGCACGAAGGAACCCATCTTTGGATGATCCAAACCGTTGACTCATTGCACCAGCTTTGGATATAGTAGTTTATTTGGACTAGGTCTAGGATCCTAATGTCTTTTTTTACGAGGAAAATAAGTTAAAGAAGACGGATCCTAAGGTCAAGTTGGATTAAATTATTAATATGAAAAACCAAGAAATGATCAAGTGTGCAAAAGAAAATCATGAAGTGTTAGTAGTGCTTGGATAAAGCGAGCTGACTTAGATGAGATTGGCAATATCACTGTGATTTCTCCTCATCTCATAAAGGTGCATGAGATGGATGTGGGATCATCGCAAGCTACCTCTCATCTCATCTCATCTCATCTCATCTCATCTCGCCCAAAAATTTCCTCACTTTTCCTTTGCGTGTGTGGATGTACTTACGTCTGGAATTCTAGTTACAACATTATTCATGGATAATTTTGTTACAGACTTGTTATCCACATACGAACGCCTCCTTAACGACAACATGGTGCGTGAATGCAAGAAGTCCGCAGAGAAGATTTCTGTACTGTCTGGTCCATGGACACATTTCCCGTAGATTCCTGGCCGCATATTTTAACTTTGAGAATGGTGTGGTATACGAAATCTTGACAACTGCCAACGGCACCTCAAAATAATATATTTGTGCCATCTGTAAATGTAACACCAAGGCAGAGAATTGACCAACTTAGAGGTAATTTATATTATCAATTAGTCTTGTGAAAAAATTATTATACTATATTTTAAGATAACTATATAATAGTTTGTGCAACAACATCTATTCATTTCTTTCTCACTGTATTGTAGATATTAATGTATTCGGAAGAGTAAAAGTCACGTTTTCTCTGTCTCGTTCTCATAGAAAACCACTCTTTCTCATAATGCAGCTGCTTTTTTCTTTTGAAGAGTTATAATTGAAGTAATTAATGGCATATTTTTAAAAAATAAAAACTGGACATCTTTTTAATATTTCTAAAAGGTAAAAAGCAACTGTTAGACACCTCTCTCCTGGTTGCACGTGCACGTGCAGATGCAGTTAAACATAGTAAAAGATAAAGTCCTATAATTAACCTTGATTTAGTGATAAAAAAATAATTATATCAGCCTAAGTTAGACTGTTAGCATTGACTAATAACTGACCAGAGAGTCTAATCTCTCTACTTCCCAAAGACACTGAGGATGCGCAACTGTGTAGCATGTACCCCTCAAATTTGTTACTGCCACGCCCTATTAGTTAGCTTTTTGTGCATTTCGATTTGCGTAAAAAAAAAAGAACTGATCGGTCCTTCTCCCCTCACCATGGCGGGGGCTAGCGTACTAATCTATGAATAACTAAGTATCGGTTGCCACAATGTCGCCACATCCTCTTTCTCTCTCGAGAGAGAGAGCATGTACAAACTAGGATTCACTAGTACTTGCTTAAGAAAGGATTACAATTTTTGGGACTCACATGTGCTAGATTGGAACGATCCAATCCGTTGGTTGGGAGGAAAATCGCGAGCCTAACGAAGTGAAACTTATTTCATTGAGTGGTTATTCCTATGCCCTTCGTACTAGAATACCTATTTAGATTTTTTCTAACAAAAAGGGGAACCACAGGTTTGGTAGATTGTAGAATGCCAATGAAAAAAATATTTGTTTAACATGAGACTATAGCCATAAGGTGAGCTTTGGCGCAATGGTAAAAGTTGTCGTCGTGTGACCTTGAGGTCACAAGTTCAAAGCATGAAAACAGCCTCTCGCAAATGCAGAATAAAACTGTGTACTTTAAGCCTTTGTAGTCCACCCCTTCCCAACGCCCTTCATAGGCAATACATACTCTTTCCTTCGTCTCGAAAGTGCCTTGCTTTTGGTACGTCGGACTCTATTATGAAATATGAGCAGCACCTTTAGTGTAAAGGCATTGAAAAAGGAAGAATACAAACAAGAAAACAGCACAGGCTGTATGACATTTCAACACTTCGTTTGCGGTCTATTGCAAGTATCCAATTCAACGTTATATGCAAACAGAGACTCATGTTATCAGCTCTACTATTTTTTGCCCCTCTTACCCTCCCCTGCAAAATTAACCACTTGTCTTTTTCCCTTTTGTCTTTTCTTTTCTTTCTTTTTTACTTTTTCTTATAGGAGCTTTACCAATATACACGTACACAACAGTCACGGTGGAGGCAGACCATGCCCATTGCTTGCTTCCAGACCATTCCCTAGTTGAACCTGCCCATTTCTGCCTTCTTCCTTATGGTTTGTTCTCCAGTAAGACTTTCTAAAGAGGCCATCCATCTCCTCCAGAGTTTTGCCTCTAGTCTCTGGCAAGAACGTGTAGAAGAAGATCCACGACAAAGTCGCGATTCCGGCAAACATGAAGAATATCCCGCCTATAGTCATGGCCTTGTACATAGATATGAAGGTCATGGCGAACACACCGCTTGTAATTCGGTTCGCTGCCACGCCGATACCCACCCCCTGTGCTCGAAGTCTCAATGGGAAGACCTCCGAGCTATAGACCCAGCAGATGGGACCGAGTCCGATTGAGAAGAACCCAACGAACGATAAGACTGTTATGATACATAGCACAATGGCCCACATGAGTTTCTTCTCCGGATTATGATCAACTATAGTTAATCCAAACCCTAACCCCAAAAGTGAAACGATCATGCCGGCAGTGCCGGTGAGGAGGAGACGCCGCCGTCCGATCTTATCCAAGAGAAATGTAGCTACCAAGATAAAGATTGTTTTGGAGAATCCGACAGCCACGGTTGCACCTAGTAGATCGGTTTTCTTCTTAACACCAGCCTTCTCAAAGACCCTAGGACTATAAAGGACCACGGTATCTATGCCCGATGCCTGTTGGAAGAAATGGATTCCAACGGCTGCGATTAGAACTCTTCGAACTGATGGTGTTGGCCTGATTAGCAGGTCCTTCCATACACCCTCTCCATGGTTACGCGTAGGCACTGGAACAACATCTCCGGTGCTATCTTCAGGTATGCCCACGGCAGCTTTGATGTCCGATAACCGGAGTTCAGCCTCTTCTTTAGTACCGGAGGTCTTAAGAAGTATCCGTTTTGCCTCACCAAGTCGGCCTTGCATAACAAGCCACCGAGGAGATTCTGGCATCATTAGAGCACTAAATCCTAAAAAAACGGATGGAATTGCGCCTACTCCAAGCATTAATCGCCAATTGATATGCTCTGGAAGCCTGGCAAATGCGTAATTCGAAACATATCCGAGGAGGATTCCAAAGTTGATGAAGACTTCGGGAAATGATGTGAGAAATCCACGAGAGAGAGATGGCGAAAGCTCGGCGGTGTAGACGGGTGCAATCATCAGAGCGTAACCAATGCCGAAGCCGGCGATGAATCTTCCCACCATAAGGAAGGCGTAATTGGTTGCCAGTCCCATCATTAGTGCGCCAATAAAGAAGATTACAGCAGCAACTACAATAGTGAATCGTCGACCGATCCAATCAGAAGTTCTTCCGGCAATTGTTGAGCCAATTAGTGAATAGAGGTTGAGAATTCCTAAGAGAATTTCAATCTTTGTGTCATCTATCTTTAGATCATCTTTGATGAACAGTACTGCTCCAGTCATAACACCATAATCTGAGTTACAAAAAATAAAGAAAACATGAGAATCAACTATTTCTAACTACTAAAATCAAAAAGAAAAAGGAAAGAAAAACAACAGGAAAAAATGGGAAAAGTTTGAACCTTTATATTCTCAAAAATAAAAGCAGTCTGTTACAGGAAAATATTTATAAGGAAAAGGGGAAAAATCAAAAGATTAAGAGAAGAAAATTAGTATTTCTAAATAAAAAAAGGAAGAAAAATAGCCAGAAAAACTTTTAGAAATAAATAGCAAAGTCAAAGAAAATGAGAAATAATTAACTATTTCAACCTCTAAAATCAAAAAAGAAAGAGCACGGAAGAAAAAAAATGCCAGAAGTTTGACCATTATACCTTAGAATTTATTATAAATGAGTATTAGATTCTCAAAAGAAAATTGGAGTGTCTTAGGGAAAGAAAAATAGAAAATTGCCCAGAAAAGACCATTTGCTCTAGAGCATCAAAGAAATAGCCAAAATGGAGGCAAAGTAGCCACACTTGAGGAAAAAATAGCCAAAAAGAAAAAGATGTGTTTTAGAAATAAATAGCTAACTCAAAGAAAATTACTAGCTGCTTCAAAAACGAAGAAAGACCCAAAGCTTGTACAGTCAACGGAAGAGAGATCTTTACCATAACCCAAGAGAATGGAACTCATGGAAGCAAGAACAGTGCAAGCAAGGGCGTATTTGTTCTTCCTGCGCTTCTCCGGCTGCTCCATCTCTGTGATTGAGCTCTGAGGAACAGTGGGATTCCGGTCAGCCATTTTTGTTAGATGTCTCTATGCAGATCTAGATATTCTCTTCACAGCTCAAGTAGTCTTGGTGAGTGTTTGAAGCCAGCTGAACTTTGCGAGGCTTTAAATAGACAAAAAAAAATTACACCACTTGGATCACAGACTGTAGCCCGGAGTCATACGCTAGTTCAATGATCTCCCATTTTGTTAGAACTTTGAAAAACTTCATTTGTGACAAATGATATCCACAATCAACGTTTGGGGTGTTAAATAGAGCAGAAATGCTATCCCAACCTGAATTGACTGCCTATGAAATCTAGCCCAGCTAAATCCAACCTGATCTGATCTGTCCATCTCATTCGGCCTCCCTTATTTAGGTTAAATATCAAAATTCGTGTCCTTTTAACTATTATTTTTTGTGTTTAACTAGATTTTTCAAGTGAAAAAACTAGTAGCTTTAAGTATCTAATGAGCGTGATTTTTTCTAAATAGCCTAAATAAATGAACTTGGGTCAAATCAGTCAAAAGTAAAGTTTAGTCAGGCAGGGTTTGGAGTCAGTGCTGGAACTCAGTTATAATAACATTTAAATAGAGTTAGTCATATAATTGATGTGCATATTTTCACGTAGAAAATATAAGCACAAGTACCATCAGGTTCACTTATTGAACGATCTAGATTATCTATATTGTAAGTCAATGTGCAAATGGTCCGAGGGCCAAAATATTTAGCAGCTAGATGCAATTTTATATTCCTAATTAGAAAATAGGAGATTTTTCACTTTTGTACTTTAAATCACGTAGGTTTTCTCAATTTAAGGACGTTTGTCTAGAGCTATTACTTTTTATGAATGGACTGATTTCATCTGCCATTCATGTGAATTTTTAAAGGGCAAAATAGCCTAAACTCAGTTAAATCATGATCATTGAATTTCTCTACTAAAAAGACATGTAGTGAGAAGCATCTCATGGGCACAAATGTTCACAACTAGCCTAAACAAAGTCAATCGAAGAAGATGAAAGGATTAAATCATCTAATAGTGGATCCTAGCTAGGCGACATCCAACGGGCATGACTTATCTCTCTTTTGAATTTTTCAATCCTAATCATTAAAATTTTCAACTAAACAAACTTGTAGGAGAAGCATCCAATGTGCATGAATTTTCACAAGCAGCCTAAATAGGATAAGCCAAACAAGATGAGTAGATCAGATTACTCAAAGGTGGGTCTTAGCTAGGAGGTGTCATGTTTTAAATTTTAAAATCTTGACCATTGAATTTTTTACTAAGAAACTAATTAGTAAAAGTATTTAATGGGCATGGATTTTCACAAGTAGCCTAAATAAGATAAGCTGGATAAGTTCAAAGGAAGATCATCCAAAGGTAGGGTTTAGATAGGTGTAAAATAAAAGGATCCCCTTACCATCCATTTTTAGACTATAAAAGCCCAAAATGACCATTAGTTTTGGCCAAAAAAGTCTAACATAGGTGGTCTCAAACAACTCAACACCTGTCCTAAAATATGCTTACTAATAAGTTTGAGTTACCACTTAGCCCCGTAGCAAGTGGTTAGATTTAGGAGTGTGTACAGGTGATTTGCTTTGTAATTCTTCAACAAATAATAAATGAATGAAAATGAAAAAACCTACAATAATGGCACATCAAATGCACTACCAAGGTTTAGCACTCCTTTTTTCTCCAAAATATTTTCCAATTGGCCATTAAGATGATGACTTAGTGGACAAATATAACTTTTCAAAAAGATATTCCACCCAATGTCAAAGATACTCTTACTTAATGATAATATAGCGCTCAACACTACACCAAGTTACTCTACTATTGCCCATTTCTAGTGATAGGCCTGACCCTTATTAATTTGAACCGTTCATCTAAAGGCTTAAAAAAATAGTAAGGATTGGATGAGTCTGGAATAAAAAAAAATGGGCCTTTTATTATAAGATATGGACGGTTGGTTGTATTGTGTAATGAATAGTACAGGATCAATGAGTAAGAAATGGAGGTTTCAAAGGTTATTATCATGCAATCACTTTCATGCTAGGAGCTAAAAAGTATTAGATGAGTAGGTTAGATCAACCCAGCGTGGAGCCATCACGCGCCGACCCTGCACTAACTTGATGTAGTGTCACCCACTGTGCTATCATTCCTCGTAACGTTTGTAATATAAGTATCTAAACCTATTTCTTTTAGAAGCTGTCTAATGTGCATCGTGTCTGTCTCTTATTTCCTACCGCAAGATTAACAGGACGGCTGGGATAAGTTCCCTGCCCCACTACTTCACCCCATGAAAAAAAAAATGGAGTTTGGAGGGAAAAAAAGGGAAAAGCCCAGGAAAAATGAAAAGTAAAACTGGGGAAGAATGAAAAGGGAATTGGAGAGAAAAAGAAAAAGGGAAAAAGCAGGTAAAAAGAAATCAAAAGTTGCTAACCCTTGTTCACTGCTATCAGTCTTCTTTGCTAAGTTTTGTGTCTTCTTCAACCCCTGTTTAGGGTTTTTAAGCAAATCTTCTCCAACCTCCAATTTTGAACAAGTTTAACCATCTTATAATCAGAAAAAGGACACCAAGTTTTGTTGGAAACCAATCAAGAGACCCACAACAGGATTACAAGTCAGAACCAGTCTACTCGGGTGAAGGCAGAAGATCCACTGGGAAGAACTGATCTTGCGAAGACAAAGTCCACACCAAAATATGAGTTAGAGTGAGAAAAAAATTTCCTCAAATGTGCAGAGGCAGAGAAATCATAAGTGCTTGTCATACAGGACCAAAAATATTAGATAAACATGTAAGCTTTGACAGCTCTTACCTTCCATTAATGTCCCTTAGCCAAAGAGAAACTCTGCTGTTTCTCCTTTTAACTGTTTGATTTTCCAGATTTCGAGTTTAAAGGGGGATTTAGATTTGTAGAAGTCACAAGTTTTGGTCTTGCAGATTCAAATTGGAAGAAGAACACGGCTTGATGAAAGACAGCACTGTAGGATTTTGCGATGAAGAAAGGCTGAAAAATTTTCCTTCCACTTTTTTTTCTTCGTCTTTCTCTAATTTGATTTTCTCTTTTGCGTTAATTACTGGTTTATGGGGTGAAGTAGCGAGACATGAAACTTATGTAGGGCTTGCCGCGATACACATTAGAGGGTCCCTTTCTCTTATTTGACAAAAATTGCCTTTCAAGCAACTCTAGAATGTGCAGCTAATTTATGCTTATTTTTGTCAAATAGAAATTTGTTGTAGTACTCAGTGACCATTCAAAAAGTCTTTAAAAATATTTAAATTTCTATATGTTCTACTATTTTCTACCCATTTTTTGGCAAAATCCATGTCCTTTTTTCTCCTCCTTTTATAAAATGGCCAACACTGTAATTAAGTATTTGAAAATTGTTTCTAATCAAAGGCTACTCAAGTGTGACTTCAATCAAGAGTACATTACATACCAAAAAGAGAAGACAAGGTAGCGTTTAGGAGCACAGCAAGTCAGTGGGAAAAAACAAAGGAAAGAGATTCATAGGCCTGGGACTCTCCTAAGGTCTCTTCCTTATTTTCAAGTCAAAATGCATGGCTATGATCTTTACTGAGATGTGGGGATGGTGGGGTCCTGTCTCTTCTTATCTGGGCCCCACCTTTCTTTTCATCAATTTCTTATACTCATTCTGATTTCTTATGCATGTGGACTATATATACTGGGATTCAGGATGCCAACGATTTGGACTGTTGCTAAATTGGGTCTAACAACAGACATTCATACCCCTCTAGACAAGAAAGTAGGATAGCAATTAAGATCTGAACGTTATCTAAATGGTGGGGCTGGCCGGAGGATCGATCCAAATTATTGTCATTGTCATGCAAGTTGATTAGTAAATCATCTCTGCATGCGCTTTTGAAGTTGGACTTTGGAGTTACCATTTCCCTCTGATTGAACCTTTCTTTCTCTTTCACTTTGGTTTTGCTTTGTTTTGTAGCTCTTGGACGGTATGACATCCTATCGCTGTCCCCATCTCTTTACTATTACCACACATATGATATCCATTGGATGTATCGTTCATAATTAATTCAGATGTACAGTACTGATTAAATCTCGAAATTTACTGGGAAGAGATCTGATTGAATGGTGCAATCGTGCGACCTGATAGTTTATGACGGCAACCATATCTTGGGTTATCTAGGAAGAGATCCATTCATGGAACTATTATCTCAGGAAATCAAGGACCCAAGTCAGCGATTGATGGGAGATTTGGAGCATTGCGTATCTATAACAGGAGTCAGAAGATGATCGATAAAGGTTTGGATCAGCTCCAGTCGGAGTTTTCCTCCACATACTTTTGGGGGCCAAAATATTTGTCTAGATCCCCATAATATGAGAGAGAGAGAGAGAGAGAGAGAGAGAGAGAGAGAGAGAGAGAGAGAGAGAGAGAGAGAGAGAGAGAGAGATTCATCAAATGGGGGACAGAATATATCTACATCCCATTATATCATAAAATTTAGCTTTGAAGTTTACATTTGATGAAGGGTCTCTCTCTCTCTCTCTCTCTCTCTCTCTCTCTCTCTCTCTCTCAAGCTGTTTTGTAGTTCTGTCACATTTTTTTTTGGGAACGGCAGATTAGTTTTGCAGCATTTCGAACTTGAAAGCTCAACTTAAGGTATCAAATAAAGTCACCATTTGATGTCTCTCTCTCTCTCTCTCTCTCTCTCTCTCTCTCTCTCTCTCTCTCTGAGATGGCAACTTCATTTTGCAACCACAAGTCTAGCTTTAAAAGATGTTCACAAAGATCCAAAATAGCTTAAAGATGCTTTCTCCTACGTACTCATTGGCAATTATGGTTCACTAGTTAAAAGGTTGGACCCGTATGTTTCCCTTTTTCCACCCTTTTCCCTGCGCTACGTTGCACTGGGCCACTGCACGTCTGAGAGGGACTTTGGACCTTCAATTTTCCAACTGCTGGAATCACTGAACTGAAAGGATTTACAGCTTCATAGATAGAGCCAAGTAGCAATCACAACCGTGTGGATTTGTAACACATAACCTGGTTACCTGTCTCTATCTGTATGCCAATTGCCCTTTTGTGTACCTCAAGGACCACCGAGTATGAAGTGCATCACGGCACACTTTCAATTAAGGTTAGTGTGGAGAGTCAATATTCCTACTTCCCATTCTGAACAAAAATCCTAATGCCTATGCTTCAAGAATTATCCATTCTTTTAGTCACTCATGCCTCTCCTATGATTGAAATTTGAACCAATCCATGATCTGCATACAACAGCAAAAGCAAAAATTTATTTTTACTGTTCAATTTTGACCATATGCCATACAGAGGAACCTGCAAGTGTCTTATACATAGTGAACTGCCAAACATAAAGAAAGAAAGTTATTTCACATGAATTTTATTGTTTATAGGCTTTTGTGGTCCGCCCCTTCTCTGGACCCGTATAGGAGGGAGCTTTGTGCACCGGAGCTGCCTTTTTATTATTTGCTATTTGTGGTCTCCAACAAAGATAGTGTTATATTTACTATGACTCTTCTTTGACTCTATGCAATGGATAGCTTCGGTCGATTCTGCTATCAATGAAGAACATACTAAATCCAAAACTTGTGTGAACTACAGAATCTTGCGGACTATGGAGGTTTTGAATACTAGTTGTGGTTTTGGCCCTTAATTTATTACAGTCAAATATGATCCTTGATCCTTGTGGCCCGTCCTTTTCTCATCCCTTTCCCAGACCCTGCATAAAAAAGGCTTTGTGCACAGGAGTCATCTTTTTTAGTTGAGGCTAATAAGCAGAGGACACGCCTGCCTAGGCATCTCGTGTGATGTCTAACATGTTGCATTTCAGAAAAAGGATCTTTCTTTGCATGGACCAGTCAAAGTTTGGAAGCAATAATGGTATATTCTTGACAAATTAAGTTTTATTTTGACAAGGGTGATGACTTATACGCTCTTTTTTCTTACCTGGGCGACCCCATTTTTTAGAGAGAGATAGAGACAGTTAGAGAGAGAAAATGGTGGCCCCAACTAGAAATGGGGTGCATATATCATCAACCCTTGACAATTCAGATTGATTCTCCCTTGGCTTTTTCCTTCTGATTTGAGATACCAGCAAAAAGCAACATTGATAAAGAGAGATCCAAAACGATAGTGTGATCTATGGCCTACAATTTCTCCCCACTCTCGTGGATTGATGTAAAAAGGGTCCCTCTTACTACAAGTGGCTCCATCTTGTCGCCAAAATCATTACATTACCTCCATTTCCCCGAAAGAGAGGACATTAATGTAAATCTCACTTCCTTTTGCGCAAAAAGTGGATTTTAAAGTATCAGTCCTCAGCTCTACGTTCAATCACCATCATCGTGTGGTCGAGATCATCATCACTGCATTACACTGGCCATTACTATCATCTTCTTCGACGAAAGGCGGTTGGATTAAAGATTAACAATATTTCTCTTGAAATGGTGCGGGACTTAAATAAAGTTACAAAATATCCAAATAATTTTTAAAAAATTTGAATATATTATTAATTAGAGATCATGAAGATCCCAAAGAAACTCCCAAAGAATTGGAAAAGAGTCCAGTTCTCTGGCTAAAGTAGCCCCAGATAGTGTGGTGGATGATCTCGAACTCGTCGCTACTGCGAGCTTTGAGGCTCGTTGGATTTGCTTCGAGCTTGATTACGAAACAATCCTCGCCGTTGATGATCTTCTCGCCGATGCAAACCGCATCGAAAAATAAGTTCGCTGTACACTTGGGGTCCAGCCCCTACAGAGATGCTTGGAGTGTTTGGGTGCTTGGTGGCCTCAACCAACAACTTTATCTGCTTATGGCCTCAAACGTCTGTAATTAACGGTAGAAGCATGTGTTGTTTGCTTTGAAGTAATAGTAATTCATGCTTTAAGTTTGTCAAATATCGGAGAAAATCCGGAGCAAATTATATGATTATCTCTAGCCCAAAAGTGGTCAGATGTGGCTAAATTACAAGCAGAGCTGAGGTTGTTGGTGATCCAAACCATACATAATTGAAGTTCTATCTCAGGCGGGCCATGCCCAAAAGATCTCATCTATTGGGTTACAGTAGCGATGGTTCTCTATGCATTTTGAGTCGAAACATGCACTGCATTATTTTATTTTATTGTCGAATTTTACCTTTCATTTCACAACTAATAAAACCAAGGATGAGGATCATCAATGGATGAGATATTTCCATCAGTGCCTATCCATGATAGCAAAGTGAATACGAATAGTTTGGATTAACCAAAACTGGACACAATTGTACTTCAAGCAATCCAAACCATATAAACAGGTACCGTCCGATAATTATCAAATAAACCGATGGTCATCATATCAAACAGCCAAATAAAATTATGGTATTAACGATTTAAAGATCGGAAATTAGACAAAAAAAATTACCTGCAGCGCTCGACTTAAGGGTCTTGGTGGGCCCCTTGATGCATGGGATTGTCGAGCTGCAAATTGTCTCCTTGCAACCTTGCTGTCACTCCCTGCACTTGCCTTACAACCCGATACAGCAAGCTCCCTTACCAGATATTAGGATTCTTCTGCCAAAGAGCAAACCCTCCAATCTCGCTGTTACCTCACAATCGGATGTTCTGATAACCCATGTGGAACTGTAATGCACTCATCTTGACCTTCCAAATGGCAACCATGCTATTCACTGTACTCAGGGCTGCTCATCCTCCTGTAGCGGCAATGTATTGTTGCACTATATACTTAGCCGTCGAAGCTCCCTATCAAAATCAAATGATAACTAAAGAAAATCAAGTAGCTGCAATTCGGAGTTCCATTCGGCCTGCGCTGGTGAAGATGACTTATCAACACCGGAACACTTCATCCACTTCCGCATCGTTTGCCATTCGAGGGCATTTTTTCCCATTTCTTCAGGGATGGGGACCTCAAGAACATTCTCCAAACCATCTTCTCTATCAAGATTTGGACCCAGTTTCCTCATGAATTTGGCCACCTTCTCTTTCACTGTAACTAACTTCTTTAGGAGTGACCCAAGTGAGGCAGACCCCCAGGCATGAAAATGGAGGTTACGAAGGCTCTCTTTTCTTGTAGAAGTCGAGTGGCCACGCATTTTCTGGGGCCCTCCTTCTACCACTATTTTAAGGACATAAAATTGTGGGTATTTTGACCTCTATTGAGAATGCAAATTGTGGACTTTTGATGGTGCCTTGTATAAAGATGATCTAATCTGTCATCATTTTGATCCGAAGCTGGAGATTCTCTAGTTTAAGCACCTTATTCGCGGGATTCATCTCTGGTTCAAAAATTCAACTCGCCTGCGTCGACTAGACTTGTTAGCAAAAGAGTCGCTCATGTAATTTGTTTTTCTCTTAATTTAGACACATACCCATGCAAAGTTTTTCCTGTACATCCGAATTTATTAAAAAAAAATTGCTCTAGAATTTTTTTGGGTCACCCCCAATCGCTTCGCGTTAGTTTAACTCATCCTTAGTGCCCCCAAAAAAAAAAAAAAATTTTGAAACGACAAGATCAACTCGATCTACTTTCGAACCAAGTCAAGTTTTCAAGTTTTTACGACGATCTTTATCTTAATACAAGCTGTTATGCGTGGCTTACTGGGGAATATATTATACTGCCGAGAAAGCAAGATGTAAGTTCAAGTCGGCAATGTCCAACAATGCATTAGATGATAGTAGCTACTGTTTTTGTGGGCTGTAAAGATTGGAACCGGTTTGTGGTCAGTTTTACAACTCAAGGCGGAATGGGTTAGGATATTAAGTGGGTGAGATTAGAGCCGCTCTCGTCCGATGGCAAGGATCGTGGATTCCGACCTTTTCTGCTAGGATCCTGTAAGCCACCACCATGACTACTGCATTAAGCTTGATTTAGTAGCTGGTCAATTGCGTCACCAACTTAGTTTGGTGGATAAAGATTCCTTAATAAGTTTAAAATTATGGCTCGCTTAATGAGTCTTTTATTTGATAGAGAGTACAAATACGGATATGAGAATTGATAACAAAGATGCATAACCCCATTTCTTAATTAAGTTAAGTACAAGATTAAAAGGCTGGGTCTGATAACACTTTGATGTCTTTAATCATATTTACATGAAATAAGAAGAAAAGATTCGCATAAAACATAAAAACACCCAACTATCCATAATTTCACTTTACATGGCTCAAACTCCCAGATCATCATTTTCCCCTCTTTGCCTTTTTTTTTGGCACAAAAGCCCAATGACCTGTTAAATATAGCTCCACTTTCTAGTGAACAACCCGTTCCTCATCAGCACCTCCGACTTTTATAGAACTTGATTCATTGCTAAAGAGCTCCTGTACTTCTTCCAAAGACCTTCCCTTAGTCTCAGGTAGCAAGAAATAGTAGAAGAACCAAGCCAAGATAGCTATCCCTGAAAACAAAAAGAAGGCCCCACCTATAGTAATAGCCTTATACAGTGGAATAAAGCTCATTGAAAGTGCACTGTTCATAACCCTATTCACCCCCACACAAATTCCAGCTCCTTGAGCCCTGAGCCTTAAAGGGAAGATTTCAGATGTGTAGACCCAAGTAACGGGTCCAAGCCCAATTGAGAAAAAGGCCACAAAAGCAAAAACTCCTATAATACAAAGACTAACAGCCCACATCAATTGCTCCTTGGAATGCTCCACCACTGTCAAACCCAACCCTAATCCAGCTAGTGAGACAATGATCCCTCCTGTGCTGGCAAGCAAAAGGCACCTCCTTCCGATCCTATCTATCAAAAATGTGGCTACCAGGATAAAACAAGTCTTTGTAATTCCTACAAAAACAGTGGCAAGTAAGAGCTTGTCCTTGTTAGCAATCCCTGCATGCTTGAATATCCTAGGGCTGTATAAAACCACAGCTTCGATTCCAGTAGCATGCTGCAAGAAGTGGATCCCGACCGCCACGATTAAGATCCGTCGAACCGAAGGAGAAGGCCTGAGTATTAATTCTTTCCACACCCCCTCCCCTCGAGTGCTCCGAGTTCGCTTGACTACATCGTCGGCACAACTCTCCGATATTCCTGCTGCCGATTTGATTTCTCGGAGTCGCAATTCAGCTTCTTCTTTTGTGTTCGATACTTTGATTAACACTTTCTTTGCCTCCCCAAGTTTGCCTTGCAGTACTAACCACCTAGGAGACTCTGGCATAGCTATGATACCGAAAGCTAAGGCGACGGAAGGAATTGCACAGACACCAAGCATCCATCGCCATCCCAACTGCAAAGGTAATTTGGCAAAGAAATAATTCGAGACATAGCCAAGTAAGATGCCGAAACTGATACAAATCTCCGGTAGGGAAGATAGGAAGCCTCTAGTTGAGGGCGAAGAAATTTCGGCCGAGTAGACCGGTGCAATCATGAGGGCGAATCCAAAGCCAACTCCAGCAACACACCTTCCTATCATCAACATGGAGTAGGAAAGTCCTATGCCCATTAGAATTGAACCAGCAAAAAAGATGATGCAGGCAAGGACTATAGTTTTACGACGCCCTATATAATCAGAAGTTCTTCCAGCAGCAAAGGATCCTACTAATGCGCATAAGTTTATGATTCCAGCGAGGACTCCTAGTTGTGTGTCATTTATCTTGAGATCTTCTTTGATGAAAATCATTGCTCCACTCATAACACCAGTATCTGCAAAACAAATGATTTGCACCAATATAATTACCATCTCAAAATGTGCCTGTGCCTCTCTCTCTCTCTCTCAATAGGGATTGGGCATACATTTTTGTATCTTTCATAGACCTAAGATGTGCACCTGATTTGGCTTCAATCAAATCTTCTTAGTATCAAAACTCATTTCTAATGGGAATATTTAAGGCCTTCATTTCTAAATCTCTTATGGCCATACAATGGACAGTCTAAAACAAAAGACGTGCTTGAAGCAAGATTATGTGAACATTTCAAATCGACAAAAATATACAAAAAAATGGATCCAAACTGCCCATTTTTTCTTCAACATACATATGTATGGAAGAAATTACCCTCTCTCTTTATCTCTCTAGTATTTCTTCTATAGTCATGTATTGAAGAAAAATGGTGTTTTGTGCATTTTTGTATTTATTTATTTTTTCATCTATACAAGAGGGTCATGTGATTATACTTTAATTAGATGTCTTTGGTACCAAAATTCACATTAATTGAAAATTTCTAAGATATCAGTTTCTATGCATTTTATGATTATAAAATGGATAGTAAGAGGGTTTTTTAGATTTAAGACATAGTTTTTGGTAAAAGGCCCAGAAATGAAGGCCTTAGATATTCCCATTAGAAATAATTTTTGGTACCAAGAACATTTAACTAAGGCCAAATCATATGAACATCATGGATCACAAAAAAATACAAAAAATAAAAAATCCAGCCCAAACATCAATTTTCATTAATATATAAATATGTATAGAAAACAAACTCTCTCTCTCTCTCTCTCTCTCTCTCTCTCTCTCTCTCTCTCTCTCTCTCTCTCTCTCTCTCTTAGACAACAAGTGTCTAGCACATTTGGTCGCAAACAACTTGGCATCTACCCGAAACTTAATTATAGATTCGAGTTGTCACTTTTCCCTATGACAGAGATTAAAATTAAGAGTGTGTATAACTTATTTATTTTGTAATTATTTGCTTCTAAAAAAATATTAAAAATCTTTGAAATGTTAATCAGCATCAAATTTTAAATTCAAATAAAATAACTAACCATAGGCCATAAAAATTATGTGCTGGACAAAGAAAATATGTCAAAAAGTAGTAAATATAACCATATGGCTCAAAAGAAGATATGTAAAGCACATTTAAATTCCTACTCGTTTGATTAAAGAAATGGTACATAGTATAAAAGACAAATTCATTGTCTATTGCTAAAACCTACGACAGATGAGGAAATTAGAGTAACAATAAAGAGAAAAATAATAAAGGAATTAAAAGATGGTAATAATAGAGGAAGAAAATTAATAAGGAGACAGCACTTGCTTACTCAAAGGGTAAGCAACACCTCTTAGGGTCCACAAGTACTTCTTAGGCACTATCTAGCAGATGATGATAAGGCTGTCTTGATTAACATTCCTATATCATTGTTTTCAAAAGCCATGATTAAGATTCTGTCGGAAAGTGAACCATTGATTTTCTTTTGACAATCGCTTGTTGGTGAAATAATTATTCGACATGTGACCCTTGATCTAAACGACCAAGTGAGTTTGCTGTTGATGATATTTAAGTTTATTGGTGTGGATGGATCCATGGTTAGACTTTCCATGTGAATCAGGTTCTTTGTTAGTGGAACTAGAAAAGAATACAATTATGGGGAGACTCTATCTAAATTCAAGAAGCTTGATTAAGGCAAAGAATGTCAATGGTGAGACTCATGAAGGAAAGACGAAGAAATTCGAGAGCAAAAGAATGTTATTGTTGCACTCATAAAGGAAAGAGGAAGAAATATGAGAGCAGTTACCTAAATTATTTAAGATTAAAAAAATTAACTAAAAAATTGCATAAATAGAAAAATTATTACAAGTTAAAATACTAACATATAGTGCGGTTATACACAAACATATGTACATACATACATACATACATGCACATGTAAAAAAGAGAGAGAGAATGCAGAAATTTCTTTTCTGAAACAAAAACAATATTTTTCAGTGGTTGTAATAAATAAGATCTATAGAATCTCTACATGAAATGCACAGAGTTTTATGTGAATTTTCAATAAGAAGAACCTTTCCCACAATCTCTATGCACTTAAAACTTACTTTATTTTTTTTTATACATAGATATATAGATTAACTTATCAAGATAAAATAAAATTTTGTGTGAATGGGGTGTGGGGGGGATGTTGCTGTTTTTGTATGGCGATAAATGGGGAAAACCTAAATAATTTTCATAGGCTCATAAATCTGCAATTCCAATGCTAAAACAACATATGAAACACCTCTTAAAAACGTTTAATAATCAAAGAAATTTGGGCTAGAAAGAATATCGGACCATTATCCATATAAGACATGTTTCATGGAGGGAGAGGGAGAGAAAGACCCACCATAACCCATCAAAACGGCGATCAAGGAAGCAATGATAGCACAAGCACAAGCATACTTGTTCCTCTTCTCCTTTCCATTTTCCTCTTTTCGCAGTGAATGCCCGACATGGTTTTCTGCACTTGGACCAGCAGCAGCACCCTCCTGTCTTGCATATTCACCCATATTCTCTTCTTTCCACACGCCTGAAGTTACAACTTGGTCATCTTTGTAATCTCAAGCCCATTAAATAAAGAGCGGGCCTGCTTACTCGTTGACAGCAAATCCTGGTTAAGGTGCCACTAAATACTACATTTAGTAACAAAGACGAGGCATTCTGGATCTGTATCTGTAGAATATCTCCACCGTTTGTTCACTCTCTATTTTGTTACGTTTGTTTAAACATTCTATAATGGGATAGATGAACTTTAATTATAGAGACAGAGAGGTGGCAGTTTTAGTACGTATAACACTAATTTAGAGAGAGATAAGGTTGGGCAGTTATAGTATGGATACGACTATTATTCAGTTACCATTTTGTTGAAATATCCTTAGCTGGATACATATTTTTTGGACTTTTTCATTAAAAAGAAGTTTTTATAATTTTATTGAGCAACGTTTTTTTTAATTTTTTATAATGAACAGTTAAAAAAGAAATACTAAAAATCTCTTTGACAATGAAAAAATGCACCTCAAACCTCTGACCTAGCATAACGAGGAGATGTGTCATGTCATCCCAAGCAAGTGCACTCAACTTTTGTAACAGAGAGAGAGAGAGAGGAAAAAACCCCTTTTTTTTATTTATTACAAAGTTGGTTTTAGTCTTAATAGGTCTACACAACCTTGAGAGAGCGAAGAAATACATGCCCTTTCTTTTTCATGCATGAATTCTTTTTCATAGATCTAAACCTTTCATCATGTTTTTCATATAAAAAATACACGACCCAATAAAAATTAATGCATTTGAATGTTCTTAGCTACTTGTTTTGAAAATTTTAATAGAAGTGGGTAGTCAATATTTTTTATTCTAAAAGCATGCAATGAATAAAAAAAATTAATTTCTAGCCTATCTAAGCCGTTGCAAATATGCTGAATGACTCGTATATAAAGCATAGCTTTACCTCTCTTGAAAAAAAGATGTAGATTTCTTCTCAATGCACCATCTCTAGTAGACATTTTCTTGAAATTTTCTCTCGTTTGTTCCTGCGGCAGGGAAGTAGCTTTGACCTTTTCTTTCGTTTCCAGCAGGTTATTACTGGCGCCGGAGTGTGTAAAATATGGGTTTATGTTTTCCCGGGCTGGGACTTAACTCGTTTTGGAACTGTGGATCACTATGATCACGCCCACACATTCGTATTGATTCACATATTCTTAATACAAACTGCAACATTTATCGAAGAAAATAAAAGAGAAAATTGTAGTTACTAATATCTCGGAATAATTGAAAATTTCTTAAAGAAGTCCCGACTTTGTAATTTCTCATTTTTTCCTGAATAACTCAAAAATTCTTAAAATTTTGAATATTTAGAGTGAAACTACAAATTAAACTTGAATTTAGAAAATTAAACTTAAGTTTGGCAAATTCTGACATACTATTTTAGATGTAGTTACGAATTCAAAGTAAAATATTAGATTCACATCTTCATAATGCTTTTTTCCCTTCTTCTTTTTTTTTTTTGAATTTTACAATTTTTTGGCTTGCCAATTTGCTACTGATCTGAACATTGTTTGGAAACAATTCAGTAAGGCAGAACAAAGAAAATGTAGAAGTTCAAGAGAGAGCTAAGGAAATTTTGAGTCCAAGTAAAAAAACTATATTATTTTGGCATTTTTTGTTCTTTGCATGTCCACATTTTGGAATAAATTATAATGTTTGTTATTACAAAGTAATATTTTTACCAATGGTTTTAACTCTAACCAGCACAATAAATTAATAAATTTTATACAATTTAAAATAAATCATAATATTTTTATACTAAGTAATATTTTTATCAGTGGTATTAAGCATGGCCTAATAATAAATTAATAAATTATTATTCAATTTGAAATAAATTATATTATTTTTTACAATAAAGCAATATTTTCACCGATAGTATTGAGCATCATATATAATAAATTAATAGATTAGTATGTAATTTAGAATAAAATAATTTTTTAAAGTAATACTTTAAGCATTAGTATTATGCATGGCTTACATAATAAATTGATAAATTATCATGTAGAGAGAGAGAGAGGAAAAAAGAAAAATTTTGAACATCTGTAGATCCAACTATCCACATGGACAATGAAATGTTCAGAATTAAGCCCAAATTGCCCAAGCATTTTTTAATAGATTTTATCCACTACACGTCCACGGTGTGGATTCCCTGGTGTCCATACACTAACTTCAAGAACAAAAGCTTTCTATGTCTAGAAATGATAATTTCATCCACAAACTTAGATGCTTGATATTCCAACATCCTAATTTACAAACATGGATGTTGTGGATGTCCATGAATATCAGCTTAGACAAGCTTATTGTGTAGAAAACTAGCATTAAATATGTATCATCGGTGTTGTGGGATCCTTCCACGCTTCTGAGCATGGATTCTATGGGGACTCATTGCTAAATAAATAAAGAATCAGCCAATCAGAGATAGAGACTTCCATTAAAATTAATAGACATAGAGACCCATTAGCAAACTTACTACCGTACCATTTAGAATCTAGGATCTAGCCCCTACCCATATTTTGGGGCCCACTTGGTCAAATATTGGCCTCTAATTGGCGTTGAACATACAACAATTCATTTGGGTCCCACAACCCTCTATGCTGATAGTTTAGAGAAAGACTTCAATTTCAGATTGGATGTCTTTTAGGCATGTAGTTAAGCCTTCTTTGTTCTTCCACCAGCAAATGTGAAGCACTGAATCCTAGACTATAGCTGCTGGATGGGATGTCAGTTTGCCATGGGATACATGTGGGTCGCCTGTGATGGTCTACAAGTTTAACATTGTACATTAACGCATAGATTTTTGACACAATGCAATAGGCCTTTTAGAGAAAAGATTAAAAATTAATAAGCTGCAAGGTCTAATATCGCTTTAATTTATGTATCACAATTACATGAAATAATAAGAATAGATCATCTGTTCAATACAGCTTCCTAGTTGAACTTCTCTCTCCTTTGTAAAGATATGAGTATGCACCAGGAACGTCTAAACAACAATCTAGGAGAAAGACAACACTATTCAACACTACTAAAATTTGAGGTTGATAAGAATAGAATACAATGATGGATTATCTCACCATGTGCTCTTTAGCAAAGCTTCAATAGCTTCTGGACATACAAGAAAGAAGATTTATAAAGCAACGAAACTCTTCAATGCCATTGGGAGGCTTGTGGCATGCCAATTTATTCGTTCTTGTAACCATTGAGGTCCCTAATGACCTCATCAACACTAAGTTGGTCATGCAAATCTCATACCACTATGGTACACCAAGTGGTATCTTATTGAGGTAGGCATTGTTATATACCAACATCCTTGTTACCACCTCCCCTTTCACAGACCTTGACCTGTTACTGGAGATCTCATCTACTGCTTCCAAAGACCTTCCCTTAGTCTCGGGCAAGAAGAAATAGAAGAACCAAGCCAAAACAGCAATTCCAGTAAACAAAAAGAAGGTCCCACCTACAGTAATAGCCTTTAGCATGTGAATATCAAATACCTAATAAGGATGTGAATATCCAGTCGATAACTCATAATTAAAGAAAACAGTTTCCTCTGTGCCTCTTCCGCCATTGAAAATAAGAAAAAAGAAAGAATAAGAATTTCATTCGGAATTATTATTTCCCTTTCTTTCCATGTTTTCCTGATGAGCTAGTCTTGCCCATCCTGATGTCTGTACCATAGTCGCCAATTATACTATTATTCAGTTTTGTCCAACAAATGCATAACTTAATCCAGATTTACTCTAAGCCTAAACAAGGATCTGATTAGCCAGTGGATGTCGCCCATTGATGCCATGTGGTGCACCTCATCACCTTGGCACCAAGGAGTAGTGTAACTTATGTACTAAGCAGCTTACTAAAAATGAGACCAGGATTGATCTGCTTCCATTAGATCCTTTGCAGACTTCTTTTCAAGACAATAAGCTTGCATAGAGCATGCCCCTTCAAATAGTACTAAACTTCCAGGGATGAAGGAAAATAAACACCGCAGGAAAAAGAAGCAATGCAAGGAACCATCTTAGGAATTCGAGGAAGAATTTTCCCATATCTGATTAACCAGGCCCAGTGTAGATTATTTTTTTCACTACATTTTCATAATCTTCAACTTGCTCACTTTTTGCTCCTCCGGCATTGAAATGAGGATCTTCTGGTCATTCTTCAGATCAAGATACTGTACAAAGTGAAGCCCTCTGATATACAAATCAAGTGGTCTTAAGCTTGCTCCTTCGCTCCATCCTTCTCATCTTCAGATACCAGTTTCATCAGGAAAGTTAATCTTCTTCCGTTCCTTAGGAACAGGACTAACAGTAGCAGTCCTAATCTCCATAGACTTCTGGAAACAACAGAGATCAGAACAGTAGCCATCACTTGATATGCAAAATGGTATATATGGTTTAACATTAATGGAACTAGATGAGGATAACAAACCATTATTTTACACAAACGATTGGTATCCCTTGACATCACAGAAAGCCATCGTTTTGCACTCCCTTCCAGTGCTAATGCATTCATAGCAGTTCTTCTGAATCTGTTGCAAAAGGTATTGAAAAAGAATGAATGGTCAATTACCAACATTATACACAAATTTGATAAACGAATTCTACATAGATGTCAAGAACTAAAACTGCATACTTTTACATGAATGTGTGTGTATATCCAAATTTGTGTATCAAAAGCAAATTTGTGATTGTGGCCTGATAAATCTGATTTAACACATCAACTCAGAAAAGGATAGATTAACACACTGTAGCTGGTTAACATCACATTAGAAGTAAGCAGTAACAGAGAAAAGCAGCTTGGCACATTAATTTAATCAAGCTACCATTAGTTAAATATGCATTCATAACAGGCATTCGTGCCTGTGCCAGAACTTTGAGTGCACATGCGCCTAAAGCTAGGTAATCAAGGTTCCAAAGGCAAGCCTGTACCTCAGCGGGAGTATATTTAGAAGGGGTAGCTGAGCAAGCCTCAGAGATCAAAGAGACCTCCACAATGTTTCTCACGGACTTCAAACCCTTCGCAAGCTTTGTTGCAAGACACTCAATGTCATGATACTACAGAGGGAATGTGTGATGACTTATGGATGCTTTTGTTACTTGGAGGACACCCCACTTCTACTGTTCTTCAATCTTTCGATTTTTATGGGACTCACTATCACCTCAGCATCATCAGCAGCTGTTCTGTTGATGAAGACTTATTCTTAGTCCATTTCTCTAAGCATAGTCTCTTCGCATGCTCTGGAAAATTGAGAATCTCAACCAAAAACAATGACGGGGAATATATATGACAACAGCACAAGCTTAAGGAATATAGAGCTTACTAGAGAGAGGAACACCTTGAGGTAATTCTTCAGCATTCACAGTCTGACAGAGTTTTACCTGAGATGTTGGAGACATAGCCTGCACAGTACTAAATGATCAACCAATCCTAGCAAATAAGTACCCGGCCAACTAGACATTCAGAAGCCAAATACAGACCTTTCTGGTTGATAGAAGCATTTTTGGAGTACAGTCTACTTTTATATCATGGTAATTGTCAAGTGCTGCTTTTGCTGTCAGGACTTCTTCAATGTTGCTGTGAAAAAGATCAGTAGAACATTTTCGGGCTTCAACTACACGGACAGACAATGTTTCTCCCGTATTCCCAGATGGAAGCATAGCCTCAGTTGGATGAGAACTATCATCAAAAGAATAGAAATTGTTGCCATCAGTGGTGCATGGGAGCACATCCTTAGCAGGAGCATACAGATCATTGGTAGCTATTGTAGAACAATATTCACGTTCAGGAGTATCCTCCTTACACATGCCTGTTGATATCTCCTGCCCCACAAGTACTTCATTCATTGTTTGGCCATCAAAATCGCATGTCGGGTCAAGATTACTTCTCTCAGCTAACTCCATGTGTCGGGTATCATGGCCAACATCAATATCGAGCATTTGGCTAATAGAGCTGCCATGCATCTGGCAGAACTTTCCTTGTGGAGAAGGACAGTTTTCGCTGTAGTCAGATACTCTAGAATCTGGATCCTTCCCCCCAGATACAGCTTCCATCCTGCCATCAGAAAATGAGGTAAGTAGTAAACTTCCCATCTTACACTCAGATATGGAGGAGGCGAACAATTCATGATCGGTCATTTCGAAAGAACCAGTTATCTCAACTGCCCCACATCTCTTTAGCATTTTCAGGAGGAAGGATTGATACAGCAGGTGTTGGGGATTTTCAGTCCCCGCCCAAGATCATACACACAAAAACGCAGAGTTTAACGTGGTTCGGCCAATAAGCCTACGTCCACGGGAGAGAATGATTTCACTATGAAAACGGGGTTTTACACAGAGGTATACACGGGGATTTTTACAGAGGAATGGGTTATCGTCCTTGCCCTCTTGGTATCCCTATTTATAGGGAATTCTAGGGCCTGTTTTTCAACACATTTAACACAAAGTCAGTGGTCGGTGGCGGTGGCCGACGGCGGCGCTCGCCGCTGTTAAAGTCAGCAGTCAGTGGCTAACTGCTGCGCCCGCCACCGTTGAATACGGTGGCCGCCTGAAAATGGGCCTGGACCAACAGCAGGCTCATCAAATTGAGTTGACATCTTATTAAGACAACTATGTGGAGTTTTGTCCACAGAAGAAATTGATTCCCCTGTGTGTGTCTCAGCTCTATCAATTCTATCTGGCGATCTAACAGAATCTTCTGTGAAGTCCAGTTTGGCAGCATAAGAAGCGGAATATGCAGTCGCGAACACATCTTCATCAATTCTCTTAGGCAACCTAGTTGATGAATCACCAGAAAAATTCATCTTTACAGACAAAACATTGATAGAAGAATCAGTAACACAAGGCGCATTAGAGATCTGTTTCTACAATCTCAATTTTAACATCATTTAGTGTACACAGAGTTCCAATATTTTTTGGCAATTGCCCATGAGTAACTGACGCATTGGACATGGCTAAGTCCATAATACCTAGCACCACATTGGAAGATGAATTGCTTTCTAGTATTGGTGATACTTTTAGAGATGAGTGCTGAAACCGAGAACATGTCTGCTTTCTCAAGCACTTCCTTTCAAACTTGGACTTCTTTGCCAAGTTCACTTTCCATCATGGCTTCAAATACCACCCACAAAGCCAATGAGTCAGGAGATAATAGAAAAAGGAGGGTTGCCCCCTTCTAGCCACACAACACCGCCTTCAAAATAATTCTACTTAGGAACAACATAATAGAAAAACAGGTCCTAAACTGACTTGGATCTGAACTACGATTCAGATCAAGTCCAACCGAAATTGGATTTCCTTTTCGTGCCATATGGCACTTTTTCTTTACTTTTTCCCCTTTCTTCCTGGCCCAATATTTGTTCTCGAAGGTCTTTTCGTTTCCGTGTAGAAGCAAACTCTCCCAATTTATGACCAACCTTTCCTTCAGTGATCTTAGAACGAACAGGATTTTTTTCATTGTCAATTCGTACGGAGCAATAACAAGAAATTCAAATAGAATATGTGACCCAATTTTCCTGCTAAAAAGATGGAATGGGCAAGATAGATTTGACCATGTCTCCTGAACAATCTCAGTACATATGACGCAAGACGATTCCATGTATCGAGGTTGGAATGGGATCGGGTGTTTTCACGTCTCACCATAGTGCCCGGTTTGTCTTGATTTCCAATTGATGAATAAGAAGGAAAATGGAACTATTGGATTTATGGAAGAGGGCATTTCCATCGCGAAGGATTCAATCCAGCCACAAGTTCTCCTAAGGCTACCTTGTTACAACTTCACCCCAGTCGAAGACCCCACCTTGGTATGCACCAATAAGACCACCAAAAGCCTTTGTGGCACTAGCAGCTCAGGGGTTCCTCAAGGGCAGGTTCATCTTTCACTTGGATCAGATCACGTAACTGTTTCCTAGAGAGATCATCAAGATCTGGTTGGCTCATGGTCAAGAGATTTTTGAACTTTCCTTTTCTTCCCCTTGAATATGGCTTTCAGTTCCCTTAAAGTAATTCCATCAAGGAAAGAATCCTGTGAGTTATCTTTCCTTCCATTACCACCACAGTTTGTGGCTAAAAACAGCACGACCAGTTAATCCGAAGGTTCTATACTACGTCTGAGAGTTCTCCCTCCCTATGTTGCCATCTCAACAGTGACTCTCAGTACAGCAACCAAATGATGAACACTTAGATCTGTTTACTTGCTGCTGAAGTTTGGAGATTGAACCTATGTTACTAGCTCCTTAGAGTTATATATCATCCACGTTCTTAAAACTTACAACCATCTTCCTTAAAAATCTCACATAAGGACTTCTCCCATCAACTCAATCCCATAGTATGACTGAGAAAAACAGAGCCAACAATTCAGCAGATTGAAAGTGTATTTCTCATTTAAGGTGATGATGTGCATTTCTCACTAACACACTGTGAGGCAACCTTCTCTGACATACTTGACCTGAAAAGGAAACAGATATGCACTACACAGTTACTCAGATCATGAACAATATAAACCTGACAGAAAATAGGCATCCAGTTCAAAATCTAGGTTAGTCTAGTACATGCCATTGACCTTTTTGATCAGCAAGCTAATGGAACTATAAATGTATCAACAGTGTTATAGACAAGCTAATAGTAATTTAAAATAATGAAAAGTTCCACCAACCAACAGATGATCCTCGGCAAGACAAGTCTGCACCGAGGGTCCGAGATAAGTACACACGATCGATCACAGGATTGAGTATCCAAGACAAATCAGTAAGGGCAGCCCCGGTGAACGAAGCTCCCGCCTATGCGGGGTCCTGGAAAGGGGCGAAGCACAAGGGTCTAAAGTAGACAGCCTTATCTTGTATTTTTGCAAGAGGCTGATTCCTCGACTTGAACCCGGGACCTCAAGGTCACATGACAACAACCTTTACTGTTGCACCAAAGCTCCCCTTCAAAACAAATCAGTAAGGAGTAGCAAAAATTGTCATGTTTGAGGCTTTTAAAAGAAAAGGAAAAAATGCAGAATGGCTGTAAGCACTCCTAAAAGAGGAAATCAAAATGCATGCCATCACCACATGCTCTTCAAGCTTTCATGGTTAAATACCTACATCTAAAATCCATATTGAAATTGTTTTAATTAAACAAACTCACAGAACACATGTTTACACCTCTGAAGGAAGTGCTTGAAACTAAATGGTAGTTTGTAGAACTTTGAGATTCTTTAGTTTTTTAGGGAATTCAAATATTATTTGAATTTGAAATCCCTTAGTCTTTTGCTACCTCATTTTTTAAAACAATACAAAAGGTTAGTTCTAAGTTGCAATTTGGAAGAAAACTTTCACTCCTTATAAACACTCTCTCCTTTCTTCACATTGTTTTCAAGAGCACTCTTAAAATAATGCATGCTGAGTGCAACACATACACGAGTGCGAAAGAAGGTGCGGATCCAAATCAACTTCTATCAAGTTGTTGATAATATGGTCTAAGATATTCTCTAAACAGAATTCTATTTTACCAATAGTTTATCTCAGTTGTAACATGGATGGATTTGATCCAATCATTTGATGCCCTACGAGCACTTATCCCTTCTTCTCCTTCTTTTTGTTACAAGCAAAGAATTACAAAGCAAATCACTTACAAACTCACATTCACACTCGTAATCCAATCTCAAGCCAAAGGAAAAAGTGGAAACTCAAAACTGTAACCAAGTACATTTCAAGGAAGATGCATGGGTATCTGCAACTAACTGTGCTACACATTTGTTAACATACTTATCCCTTCAATAGTTATTAGTTGGTAAGTGAGGTGACTTAGGACTTAAATATTATTGTATGCAACCAACTTTACAAAGCTATCTAGAACGATTATTATAAACTAGAGGTATTACATACATACATACATACATACATACTCTACGCTTGGTTAACAAGTCATGCAAACTCGCGTTTAAAGCAAGGTACATGCTCCTTAAGAGGCTTTCCAAAAGATTCTAATTTGTTTCTTTGGTTTTTACTAAGCTACATTCATTACTAGGTGAGCCCACACCAAACTATTCAAGTATTAAGGATGAAAATAAGAAGGAAAAGAACAAAAATAAATAACACAAGGATAATTAAGAGAAATACTATACGGACTAAGTTTCCAAACTAACTTTGCGAACCCTCTTAGCCGAGCTTTCATTTATATTGGCTAGATATAAAAAATGAATGAACATGGATGGTTTTAGCTATGCTATTTTCAGTTTTTAAATCATGAGCATTGAATTTTTCAACTGACAAAGTTAGTAACTAAAAGCATCTGATTGGGAATGATTTTTTGCGAGTAACCTTAATAGGGGAGGTTGAATAGGGTGATTGGGTCAGATTACCCATCAGTGGGGCACAGCTAGGTAAGGTTTAAGAGTCGGTCCAGAAACTCAGTCCGGATAGCATTACCCATGGTTTGTTACTAAGGTGTCAATGGGCACTGCTCATGTAAGTTACTATATGGCATCCAAGTAGGAGGTTACTTAGCAACCTAATCATTTAACTAATCAACCACTGACCTTGCTTATTTATTTGATTATTTTCTATTGTAACCGTCTATTGCGTTCTAGAACAGTGGTACGTTCCAGATCATTCGAGTAACTTAGATTATCACTATCCACAGTGGTCCAGCTATTGGCCAGTTTAGTTAACCAAACATAGGTAGAATCACTCAAAACGTGAAATTCTCCCAATTTGCAGATTCCCCACTCTTTGAGTCATCCGTCCGCTTAGTAGAATACATACAAAAGATAAACAGCTTCCCACCAGCTAGGGAATGCATATTGTGAGTGGCTCTTACTATGAGACCACCAGACCCTGGGCCACCTTAGGATGTTAGAACGATCTGGATCCTCCACTAGGATCTCATCTACAAGATGAAGGGCTAACCACTTCATCCTGCCTTTGCACAACAATACATGGACGTACAAGTTCTGAAAGCACATCTAGGGCTCCGAAGGCTGGTGGTCGAGACCGTTTATTGTTTGAACCACATCCTAAAATTGTCTACCGTTTGATGATTTTAACTTTCAGATCTGTCTAGCTAAGATACTACTATAAGAACGGTTGACATCCCCATAATTTGGACCACAAGTACCATTTGAACATGCAATTCATGCCCCAATTTTACACAAGCAAACATCATGTGAGAACTCCCTTCAATAACTACAAATTTCCTCTCATCTTATCTCTTAATCGGCAAATATCAACGGACTAGATGAAGCCAACATTCAGGATTAGCATAATTGAGCCCCCAACTACTATTGATCAAGGCAAATCATTCATCGATCTACGCGAGCAAGTAAGATATAAGAGCTCCCCCCATTATGTAGGCACATCAACGATCGAGATCAAGCCAATATCTTGCATGTGGGCGCTTAATTTGACATTTCACATGCGTCTCATGCTAAGACTACTCTACCATTTCCCTAGAGAAACAAGCCACGAGTGCGCATTTAACAGTCGGCGCAGAATAGAATCCGTCATGCGCTGACTCCATGACCTCGGGGGATAAAGTCTTAACACAAAGACTTCCCTCTTCATCGATAAAAGACGCTGTCCGGCGAACACCCCACCTGAACCCAGCGGCACCCTTCCCGTTTTCCGGCAATGAAGGCTTCAGTGAAGGGAAGGTATGACACAGAGCGGAGCAGTGCTTCTGCCACTTTCGCCCTTAATGCCGGCGATGTCAAACTCCGAGCTTCCATGACCGACAACACCGTCGTTAATGGGCCCAGTCTAGAAGGGATCGCTCTCGCTCTCGAAAAGCCTGGTTCCTTCATCATCGATTACAACGTGCCCAAGAAGGTATAACTCCTATGCATAATTCTACTGGGTTTTTGTAGAGTATGAGGATTTTCTGGGTTTGTGCAGATAGCTTGTTATACGGATTGTTGGGTTGGTAACATGGAATTTGAGCTTGTGGTATGAGTTTGTTGGTGGGTTGTTTGGATTTGTTATGTATAATTTGAATGGATTTCAAGAGCATAGGGTCTTCACTTGGTTGAAGTTTCTGGGTGTCTATGCAGAAAGTTTCTTGGATTAGACTGGTTGTTGGATTTCTGGCAGGAAATTAGAGTCTCTGGGTATAATTTTTCTGGTGGAGTACTGTGGATTTTTGAAATTTCTCTTGGAATTTTAAGTTTGTGCTGCTTGTTGGAAAAAATCAGTAAAAATCTTTTTATCAGAATTAGATTTGTTCCTTTGTAAGTAGCGTAGTCCAAGTTTGGTCTTTGAGTGTATGCTAAGTTTGAAGACAGAATTTGTGTATTGATTTGAATGCTTGTGAGTCTGTAGTCGTAATTCATAGTTACCAGGTTGAGAAATCAATCCGGGAAGTAGAATTTGAAATGAAAGCCAGAAACGTAGGAAAGAGAAGATTGGAAAGGAGAAATTGGAAACCGGTCACGAATTCTGTGAGAATGCAGGGAAAAACTTTGATGAAATGATAGAGAATGTCTAATGAAAGACATAAGAAACGTTTGAGAATGAGAGGGAAATGTCTAGTGAACATATAAGAGCCATTGACAGTAGGATGAAATAACGTTAGAAAATGGCAAAAGAGGAAAAAAAAAAAAAAAACCTGTCTCCCATGTCTTTCACACAAGTTTCCTGGCAATCCGCACAAGTTTCCTAGGTATTTTTGTAAGTTTACCAGAAGGGGAGCCTTAGCGCAACGGAAAAGGTTGTCGTTGTGTGACCTTGAGGTCATGCGTTTAAGGTGTGGAAACAGCCTCTTGCAAAATGCAAGGTAAGGCTGTGTACTTTAGGCCCTTGTGGTCCACCCCTTCCCTGGACCCTATATAGGCGAGAGCATTTTGCACGGGGGCTGCCTTTATTTTCGTAAGTTTACCAGGTCTTTTCCACAGGCTTCCTGCATCTCCAGAGAAGTTTCATTTTGATTTAGGTAGAAACTTCCCACTTTGTAGTTGAATTTCCCATTAACCTCTCTGGCATGAAGCCAAACCAATTTTCTAATACCCTAATAATTTTTTTTATAAATTTTTCCCGCCCATAATTTAGAAGGAGAGCCTTGGCGCAACGGTAGAGTTGTTGTCGTGTGACCTTGAGGTCACGGGTTCAAGGGGTGGAAACAGCCTCTTGCAAAATGCAAGGTAAGGCTGCGTACTATTGACCCTTGTGGTCCGGCCCTTCCTTGGACCCTGCATACACAAGAGCTTCGTGCACCGGTGCTGCACTTTGGCTCTTGCCCATAATTTCACTATATCACATAAATTTTGTCTTGCTGTAGTAATGTGAATTATTTATGAATTTCCATACTGTTTCTTAAGCTTAAAAACTGAGTGCGATCAATTCAAGTACTTGAAAGTTCTAGTCGTGAGTAACTGTGTGTCACATTAAACAAAGCACACTAATTATATTGCTTGGTGTGTATACTAGAACAGCAATCAGAAAGAAAATTCTATTGGGAAGGAAAAGAATTCCTGTTAACAATTTAGATCCTAGAAAGAGTTTGTCATGAATAACTATTAATGCTAAGCTGGGGAACTTGCATTTCATGGTTTTTTCTCAAAAAAATAAATAAATAAATAAATAATCTTTTCATCTAGATTTAAGTGGCCTCTTAGAGTTTTTGCTGATAAATTGAATTTTTGCTGGGAGGGAAAAGAATTCCTGTTAACAATTTAGATCCTAGAAAGAGTTTGTCATGAAGAACTATTAATGCTAATCTGGGGAACTTGCATTTCATGGTTTTTTTCTCAAAAAATAAAATAAATAAATAATCTTTTCATCTAGATTTAAGTGGCCTCTTAGAGTTTTTGCTGATAAATTGAATTTTCTGACTGCTGCTTATTGCATTCCACATAGTTTAGGTTTTTTCCACTACTGGTTGCAGTTTCTGTTGTTTGAATTAGGGATATAGAAGTCTTGACAGTTTATGTTGTCTTAATTCTTTGTATAGTATATCAATTCTGTTTATTTATATGGTAGGATCGTTACAGCTTCTAAAGGGTTTGAGTTTCTTTTTCATTCTTTTTGTAGGATGTAAGATTTCAGTTCATGAACTCGATTAAGGTCTTGGAGAAGCCTTTGAATTTAACATACATTCATGGGCATGGAGATAACCGGACAATCATGGATGGGACACTAGTGTTAGATCCAGCGAACAAGTTGTCGGCAAATTACATGTTTGGGTCTGGGGACTGCAAGCTCAAGTACACTTTCGTGCATGGGGCAGGGGCAAGGACATTTGAGCCATGCTATGATTTGAAGAAGAACGTGTGGGATTTTGCAGTATCGCAGAGGTTTTATGGGGATGATGTTTTTAAGGCTTCATATAAGACATTGAGCAAGGAGCTGGGGCTGGAGTGGTCGAGGACCTCAAAGATATCTGGTTCGTTCAAGGTATGTATCTCTCCTTTTATTAGTTCTTGTTACTTGTGCTTGTATCAAATTGATGGTTTAACTTTTTCTTTGGGAGATTTGGTTAGGTATACAACCATAGATGATCAATAGATAAATGATAGAGAGACATAGATTTATAGGTAAATAGATAGAGTGAACATAAGAAAATGGGAGATATAATCATCTTAGATACTTCCCATTATAACAAGGGGGATTTTGCTTCTTTGACATTTTACAGGAATGACATGGGATGTTCTTTTTTATAATGTTATCTTGTTGTTTCATCTGAATCAAAGTGTTTGTCATTTGAATTATTATTTTACTAGTGGTTACGCAAGTGTGGTGATGCAAGAACATGCAGGAGAGGAAGTTGGTGATAAAACTCAAATAGAAGGGGGGAAGGATGTGATTTTTAGATGTAGGTTCCTGATTTTGACCAACCTCTGAAATGAGTCTCCTTTTTGTATGAAGTGTAGATCATCATCATCATCAAAATCTTATCCCAATTAGTGGTCGGCCACATGAATCTTGTTCCTCCATTCCCCTCTTTTAACTACCATGGCTTCATTTAGTCTCAAAGTTTTTAAATCTTTTCTCACCACTTTTATCCACATTCTTTTGGGCCTTTCCCTTACCCTTTTAGAACATTTTACTTGCATTGCCTCACTCCTTCTAACTAGTGCCGTTTTCGGTCTTCGTTGGACATGTCCAAACCATCTAAGTCTAATATCCCTTATCTTGTTACCTATTGGTGCTATCCCTAAGTTTCCTCTAATGTTTTCATTCCTAATTCTATCCTTTCTTGTCTTGCCAGTCATCCATCTCAATATCCTCGTTTATGTTATGCTCAGCCTATGAACATGATGTTCTTTAACTGCCCAACACTCTGATCTATAGAGCATAGGTGGCTTCATAGCCATCCTATAGAATTTTCTTTTTAGTTTGACTGGCACTCGCCAATCACACAAAACTCGAGATGCACATCTCCATTTGTTCCAACCCGCTTGGATTCTTTGGGTAAGAGACAAAAAGGTTATGTTTGCCTATTATAAGAGTACAAGAATCACATGAGGTGTATTATGTACTTAAATTTCAAGGCCCTCAAGTGGAAGTTAGGTACTTATCTTCTCGATATTTTGTGGGAACAACATGAGGTTATTTCTCTATAATATTATATTGGAATGATGAGAGATGTGCATCTTCTTCCATGCTACAAAGACTTGCAGAGGTTTTTATATCCTTTCCAGCACTGTAGATCAAGGATGATATCCACTGATATTTAATCTAGATGGTTGGTGAATGATTAAAAAGAGATTAAGGATTGTTGAAAGGTCATACTCTGCATGGCTTTATGGTCCTTGACTTTCGAGGGCTTGGGAAAATTATGGATTTAGCTGGTGATTAGTTTAGAAATTGGATAGCTTGCATGACAGATCAATCCCTTGCATCAATTAGTGATCATGAAATGTGTGTACTACCAACTGAACTAATGTTTAAGTAAACTTTTTTCTTGATTCCCTGAGTTAAAACATCTCATTCTTTTCATAGTGGCATAGATGCATTTAATCTTGATTGATAAATACATCCATGTCTAATCAACCTCCTAAAATTTGATGCAAACCTGCAAAATTTGGATTTGAAAGTCAAGTATTTTATAGTATTTGTAATATCCTTAATTTTTAAGATAAAATAGGAAATTATTAAATAAATTAAAATAAAAATTTATGGATGAAATTTTTTCCTGAAAACATAATAATTAGAAAGTGCTCGTCGATACGAATCCAACGCCACCAAGAACGCGAAAAACGGAGCTCAAACGAGGGAGTTATGAGCCGTCAAAGTTGTAAGGGCAAATTGGTCTTTTGACAGAAACGTGTTACACAGGGGTCCAAATTGATAACGGCACCCCTGTCTACACACGTCTCTACCAGTCCGGCGAAATCGCCGGAGAGACGTGGGAAGAGACGTGTGGGGAAGAGTTTCTCTTCCCCAAGACTCTAAAACCCTATATCTATGCTCCTCTAGGAGCCAAAACGCTCCACTTTGAGCGTTTTCCCTGAATGCTACGCAAAACCCTAGCCCTGCAAAAACTTAGATTTTCCGGCGAGTGGAGCTCCTAAGAACACGAGCAACTTCGGCCAGTGCAAGGTAAGCCTCAAAACTCTGTTTTTTCGTATCTATTAAATAAAAAATAATTAGGAAAGCATTTAAAAATTAGGAAAAAATCGGATTTTTTTGGGAACTTTGTGCACGCTACTGTTGAAGCGTGATTTCCTGAACCAAACGTTGTCCGTTTGGAAATCGCACCGTCCAACTAGTGCACAAGAGACCCAAGAGCAAACCCTTTAAATTTGGGAGTGATCCAACGGTGGATTTCTCCAGAAAATCCAAAAACCAGTACCTAGGGATGTTTTTAGGAACTTGGGAAAAACCGTTTAAAAAACATGGTTTTTGGAGAAATCAATGCAAAAGGATGATAGAAATGGAAACTAGACAAAATTTGGAACAAAATGGTTCAAAAACCAAGTGATTTGGACACCTGTAGGGTCACCGGTGATGATCGGAAGTCGGTCGTCTTCTCAGGCGCCGGTTTCCGCATCGCCGGTGTAAACCGGGCTGCCCATGTAACCCAGTGTACACTGGGTGCCGGTGTAACCCGGTGTAAACCGGGCCGCCGGTGTAACCCAGTGTACACTGGTCGCCGGTGTAACCCGGTGTAAACGGGCGTGGTGTAAACCAGTGCACCCGCCAAACACCCTATGAAGTATTTTCACTTAAAATTGATTTTTGGGAGCTAGAGGAGTCCAAATCACGATCCGAAAGATGCGTTGTGACCGTATTGACGACGCGGACCTAGTTTTAACTTGAAAACTTATAAATGACCACTTTTTATTTAGAAAATTTTTTAAATAGTGATGTGACATGTACAAGTGTACTTGAATATACCAGTTAAAGGGAGTTATTAGCAAGCTAGTGGTCTCACACTGAGGTAGGTGACGACAACTAATGTTTTGTTTTGAATTTTAAACCATGTTTAAACATAGCATCATGTGTGATTGTGTTTTAAAATGCAATTATTATTTACCGTGGATTTCATGCGACATTGCGTACAGGATGGTTATTCCAAATTGAAATCTTTTACTGAATAAACTTATTTAAAATGCTTTTACAAGTATGATGTTAATTAGTTATGCTTAATTAGAGTTTTATTTCTTATTGTATATATAGAAAATACATGAATTTACATGGAAATGAGAATAGAGACTTATTAGCTGGTCCTTTTATAAAGCTAACCCAGGGATGAGGGGCATGTCTTGGGGATTGCAAGCTATAAGTGCTCTTGAGTTTTAGCATATACATATGATTTCCGTGTTTTATATTTGATGACGGGTGCTCTCGCCGGTGGGCGTCATGCTAGGAGGGATACGGCCGCTCACCCAGGTTCGGAGATTATGATGTGATGAGTTTGTGATATGATAGACACCGCCCATAGATGGCATTCGGTAGGGGTTTGGTAACATGGATAGTCCACACTACCGGTTTGAGCCTTTCCATGGGGACAGACGCTAAGTCTCCCGTTATGGTGTCGACGGGGAGCGGTGGTGGTTGATACCCAATTAGGGTTGCCACCGGCAAAGATGATGGCCCATATTCTTATTATGTGTGCATGTATGATGAGCATGGTTATGGATGATATGCACAGGTGTGACGACACTCGAGAGGTTGACTACGTGTACTCCTGATCAGGGATGTTAGTGCGATGTGGTGGGACCCATTACCTTAGGGTGCCCTTATTCTGGATGTATGCTCCATTTTATTGATTCATGTCATGTTTTAACTCCGTGAATTTCATGTTTTAGCATATGGAATAAATTGGCATTTATTGAACATGGCATTATGATATCACTATCTTCATAAATGTTAGATTTTTCATCAGTATTGTTCATTATTTCTTTCATTTATTACATTAATTGTCTATGTACCTACACAAGCGATAGCTTGCTGAGGCATTGCTTTGTTTTGCAATGCCTTAGATCTCGAGCGCAATAACAAAAAAGGCAAGGCTGTTGAGAAGCCGTGAGAGCTGCTGAAGACCATTTTTCTATAGTATTAGACAGTGATGTGAGTCATTAAACAGGATTATTATTTGGATTTTTATTTTGGACTGCATATTTTATATTGGGATGTGATTTAGATCTTTGGACATATGTTGGACATTTATATGGGATGTTATGATGGATAGACCCTGGGCTATATTATTATTGTCTTTTGGACGTTTATTTGATTTAAAATAAAGGCGCCTATTTATTTGACGTTGATTTATACGCGGATTATTTATTTATGTTTAAATTACATGTACGCCATTTTGTGAAAGGAAAATTAACACTCGGAGTTTTTAAGATAGGTTTAGTAAAATGTTAAATAAATCTTTTCTCATGGGATCCCAAATGCTCTTATTTAAAATGCCATTATTATATATATATATAATTTGTCTTAAAAATCCGGGGTGTTACAGTATTGTTGTCACTAAAAATGAATGTAACATGTGTCCGGATCTGTGATATGCTCATGGACATTAAGAAATGTGCAATCTGCATTGGATCTGTCTTTGAAGCAAAGAAGTCGGTAATTACTAGGGTTCAATTAGTGTGGGTGTCTTGGTATCGTCTATGTTGCATAATTTGCCATGTTTTTGTATTGTTGACATGGATATAATCATTGATCCAATTAGCATGATTCGCTATGAATAAGGTCCTTTGAGTCACTTGGTTGCTCTGTAGATTGCATCTGCTCCTAGATTAAGGGATAATGGTTGCCATTGTCAGCTTTCTCAGTGTTCCTCCAAATGTTGAATGGCCATGGGTGTTGAGCTAAGATTTAATGGTTACATATAGTAACAAAGTCTGAGACCTTTTGCGCTCACAAAAATGACCCTGGAGATACTTTCTGTTTGCCCATGTCTTATAATAAACGTAATCCATTATGTTTAGGGCTTGAAACATAAAAACCAAACCTGAACAATCAATTTCCCAGTTGCCAAATTCTTAGATATAGCAATATTTGGGGAATAACATCCTAGGTACTTCTCTGGGATATAAATGGCATACAAAAATGTGGAAGAATTGCTACCCTGTCTTGTGTAAGCCATAAAATTGGATCTGCCACAAGAAATATTGATTTTTGCCTACAGAGTTACCAATCTAAAACTCTCACCTCTAAAACCTCAAAAAACATGGAGCAATCATTTCTTAAAGGTCAAGTTTAAAGGAAAAAGCTTTACATGGAAAAAAAAAAAAAAAAAGGAGTTTAAAAAAAATGTTTACTCTTGCTCCCTATTGGATCAGCTACAGTGAAACCCCCTTGAGCCATCCTTGAGTATAACCATGTTTCATGTCTTAGGTTTAATGTTGGAGAAAAAAACCATAGTGAAGCTCTCATGGAGAACCCAATTTTCCTTCTGATAGAGAAAGCCAACCGTAGGTTCTTCTCTCCATCATAACAGTAGGGCCGTTAGTTGTTAAACTTGTTAAAGAGATGAAATATAACCCAGGTATATCTTTTTGATCAGAGGTTGAATCGATCTTCAAAAGAAGAATTAGGATACATTGTGGGAAAATGAAACTTCCATGGAAGAGAAGCTAATGAAACACTTTTATATGTGAGGTCAAGAAATACAGAATTGTGTGTTAAAGTCCCTTTGTCTTCTTTCTCAATACAAAAACAATGACAGATCATCGTGTCCTACTAGAAAAGTATTTGTAGTGATCTTTCTGTTTTACTTGCTACCATAATTTAGAAGCTTTGTTAATTAGAATCATGTGGATTGGTATTTTTTCATATCTTGTCCTGGGACATTCTCCACCTTGGTAGCAAAATCACTGACCTTGCCATGCCAAGCATAACATTTTCTTTTGTAATCCATGCTTGGCACTTTTAACATCTCACACCCTTTCCTGGAATCAGCTACAAAGGGTATTACTTCATGCCAGCTAATGTTCTTCCAAACAGTTGTCTTTTCAGTGAAGAACCAAAGCGACACCATCACTGTGTTCATCACCCCTCTGTTGGAAGCTATGGACAATTAGCTAGGCTTCTTGTCTTATTTGCATGCTTCAGACATATTCATATATGCAGTTGAATTTCAACAGCATTTATAACTTCTGATCATAAACCCTTATCATGATTGATGAATATCCAAGCATAAACCCTTATTTACTAATTGATGTGCAAAAATCTGCCACTGCATATTCTGGTCCTTGGAATTGAAACGTGGTACTATGAGAGATTAAAACGCTAAGAATTGCACTGCAAGAGATTAAAATGGAAAAGAATCTCATCCAAATAAGAAAGTAGAAACACACTGGATGACAGATGGTGTTTGTAGTGTGTGAATATCAGATATACTCAACCACTAAGAAACAAATCTTCTTCTTCTTTTTTTCGAAAAAAAAAGGAAGAAGAAACCTCGAAAAAGAACCAATTCTCAAAAGAAAGAGTTGCCTGCCCAAATGTGGGCCCTTTGCCTCTATCCTTTTCTCTTTTGACTCTGGGACTGCCAGCTTTCTGTTTATTGTTGCTGCATTTTCTCTAAAGAACCATCATCATCATCATCAAGACTTTATCCCAATTAGGGGTCGGCCACATGAATCTTATTCTTCCATTCCACTCTATTAAATACCATGGCTTCATTTAGTCCCAAAGTTTTTAAATCTTTCCTCACCACTTCTATCCACGTTCTTTTGGGCCTTCCCCTTGCCCTTTTAGAACCTTCAACTTGTATTGCCTCACTCCTTCTAACTGGTGCCGTTGTTGTTCTCCTTTGAACATGTCCAAACCATCTAAGTCTAATCTCCCTCATCTTGTTACCTCTTGGTGCTATCCCTAAATTTCCTCTAATATTTTCATTTCTAATTCTATCCTTTCTTGTCTTACCACTCATCTATCTCAACATCCTCATTTCTGCGACACTCAGCCTATGAGTATGATGTTCCTTAACTGCCCAACACTCTGATTCATAGAGCATGGCCGGCCTTATAGCCATCCTATAGAATTTTCCCTTTAGTTTGAGTGGCACCCGCCGGTCACATAAAACACTCGATGCACATCTCCATTTGTTCCAACCCGCTTGGATTCTCTGAGTAACCTCCCTCTCAATCTCTCCACTCTTATGGATCAATGATCCTAAGTATCGGAAGTGGTCTCTCATGGGGACCTCTTGGTTATCAATCTTGACTGGTGCTCCACTCCTACTCTCCTGGCTAAAATTACATTCCATATATTCTGTCTTAGTTCGGCTAATTTTAAATCCTTTCGATTCTAATGCTTCTCTCCATAACTCTAGCTTTATGTTTACACCCTCCATTGTCTCATCAAGTAGGACTATATCATCTGCAAATAGCATGCACCAGGGAATCTCCTCATGCAGATGTTTTGTTAACTCATCCATAACTAATGTGAAAAGGTATGGACTCAATGCAGATCCTTGGTGCAATCCGACAGTGACAGGAAAATCACCAGTCACGCCATTAGTGGTCTTAACATTTGTTACTGCTCCCTCATACATATCTTTAATTATGTCTATATACCCCTGAGAAACTCCTTTAACACCCAACATCCTCCATATTAACTCTCTAGGGACTCTATCATAAGCTTTCTCTAAGTCAATAAAGACCATGTGTAGGTCTTTTCTCGTCTCCCTATATTTCTCTACTAATTGTCTTAGTAAGAAAATAGCTTCCATGATAGACCTCCCAGGCATGAAACCAAACTGATTCTCCGATACACTTGTTTCATGTCGTAGCCTCTTCTCAATCACTCTTTCAAAAAGTTTCATGGTGTGGCTTATAAGTTTGATCCCTCGATAATTAGTGCAGCTCTGAATGTCTCCTTTATTCTTATAGATTGGTACAATAGAGCTTTTCCTCCACTCATCAGGCATTTTCTTTGATTTTATAATCTTGTTAAACAACTTGGTCAACCAAACTACCCCAATATCTCCCATTTGCTTCCAAACCTCTATTAGTATACCATCAGGCCCCATGGCCTTTATTGATTTCATCTTTCTCAAGGCCTCTTTTACTTCAAGCATTCTAATCCTACGTTCATATCTATAATATCCTGTGTTATTTAGATTTATAGTATTTTCAATCCCTATATTCTCAGGGCCATTGTCATTTAACAATTTTTGAAAGTATATTTCTCACCTTTGTTTGATCTCATCATCTTTGACTAATACCCTTTGATCATGGCTTCTAATGCACCTAACATGCTCTAAGTCCTTACCCTTCTGTTCTCTTACTTTTGCAAATTTAAACACATCTTTCTCACTTTCTCTTGTTCCTAGTCTATTATAAAGCTCATCATATGCTTTAAGTTTAGCCTCACTTACTATTCTCTTAGCAACGTTTTTAGCATTGTTATATTGTTCATAGTTTTCATTATTTCTAATCTTCTGCCATGCTTTAAAATGCATTCGTTTTTCTTTAATAGCTTTTTGCACTGTTTCATTCCACCACCATGTGTCCTTTATTAATAGCCTTTTACCTTTAGATACTCCTAAGACATCTTTTGCCACTTTCTTAATGGACTCAGCCATATTAGTCCACATGGTATTTACTTCTGTTTCATAGTTCCAATTTCCTTCTACCATCAACTTATTTTTGAATGAGGTTATTTTCTCTCCTTTTAAGTTTCACCACTTAGTTTTTGGATGTGTATTAAGTTCAGTTCTTTTACTCCATCTTTTGATATGAATATCCATAACCATTAACCTATGTTGTGAGGTTAAACTCTCACCGGGTATCACCTTACAATCCTTACATATAGATCGTTCATTATTCCTAAGTAGAAAAAAGTTTTATGAAGTCCACTTTTAAAGGTTATTAAGTGTTCATCCCTCTTCTTAAAGAGTGTATTTGCAATGGATAGGTTATATGACAAAGCAAAATCGAGGATATTCTCTCCCATCTCGTTTCGTTCACCTATACCATACCCTTCGTGTATTCTATCATATCCTTCCTTATCTTTTCCTACATGGCCATTTAAGTCTGCTCCTATAAATATTCCCTCATTGTTGGGAATTTCTTGCACGACTCCCTCCATATCTTCCCAAAACTGTCTCTTAATTATATCTTGTAACCCTACTTGTGGTTCATATGAACTTATAATATTTATAATCTGCTCTCCTAGAATCATTTTTATTATTATAATTCTATCACTGATTCTTTTAACGTCCACAACTTTATCCTTTAATTCCTTATCCACTATTATTCTTACAACATTTCTATTATTTTCCTTTCCTATGTACCATAATTTATACTCATCTATTTCTTTAGCTTTAGCCCCTTTCCACTTGGTTTTTTGGATACAAGCATTGTTGACTCTCCTACGTTTCATTGTGTCTACTAACTCCAAACTCTTACCTGTCAGTGTCCCTATATTCCATGTAGCGATGCGAATCTTATGTTTTGGAGATATCCTATTTACTATCGCCTTTCTCGACCTCCATGGTATGAACCCATGTCCACTTTTCACTGCACCTGGGTTCTGATGCAGCGTGTCACTTCCGAGGGGATGCTCTAGCAGCCCTTGCCCATTTTTCACTACACTCGGGATCCGATGTAGCGCGTCGCTTCTGGGAGAACGCCCTAGCAACCCTTGCCCATTTTTCACCTCATCCGGGATCCAATGCAGCGTGTCGCTTATGGGGAACGCCTTAGCTTGAGTGAATTTCAGTTTTCAATTCATGTCATGTTGGGGTTGCCATAGTTTTTAAAAAGCTGAAGATGATTTTCATTAAAATCATCTTCAACTTCACCCTTGCCGGCTAGCTCCCTGACGCAAGGGTGGCCATATTTTAAGAAGCTGAAGATGATTTTCATTTCTTCCTTACAAACTAATATACAGATGCATATTTCTTTGTAAGAAAGAAATAATAGAATCATCTTCAACTTGCCCCTTGCCGGTTGGCTACCTGACACAAGGGTTGCCATCTTTTAAGAAGCTGGAGATGATTTTCATTTCTTTCTCACAAACTAATATACAAATGCATATTCATTTGTAAGAAAGAAATAATAGAATCATCTTCAACTTCCCCCTTGCCGGCTGGCACCTGACGCAAGACTCTCCTCCTTTTTTATCCGGACTTGGGACCACCAAGAAATAATTCTACTGGATCTCCTCTTTCTTCAATCTCTTTGATCAAACAGTGAGGCAACCCAACGCCCCTTTTGAACTGTTCTAAATCTCAGATTGACTCATTTTATTTAATGTGGACTATTTACCATTTTCAAATTTTCATATGGACCAAAATACAAAGACCATAGAGCCCAAAAAGGAGGTGGATGTAGTTTGGTACTGGCTGGCTCATTTTGCTGATGTGAACCTCTTTTCTTCCTGATCACAACCAAATTGGAAAGGACCCATGAAACCATTGGAACCAAATAGGAGGCTGCCGTCTAGCTATTGAACTAGTACTGCTACACCTTCCTTAGCCAAGATGTCCATTTGCAAATTGGAAATTGTAAACACTTGAAGCATAACAAAGTTACTGTCTGATCTTTGATGTTGACTTTGACAACCCAATTATACAAGATAGTAAGTGGTGCCAGGAAGGCAGTTGTGGGTTTAAAATGGCCATATTATCAGTCTAGAACGTTTCTTACCAACCATTTGGGATGTCATAAGAACTTTCAAAGGCAAAATTCAGTCCACTCAAGCAAGGTGATGATTGAGGTTTGCCACTTTAATGAGTTGTAATTGACTCGATAGGCACAAACTGAGTCCATCTGCATGAGCCTTCTAGAGATTTCAAACATTGATCTTACCAATATGGCTTGGAAATTTGCGATCTCTATCCATAACACTCCTCTGCGTCTGTACTCTTCATCCTTCTAATTTCAACCTCTAGCATGTTGTTATTTACACTGACATGCCATTCAAATTTAAAGAACCAACTTTCACTTCTCTTCAGTTATATGGTCAGATGCCAAGATTGGCTGCATGTGGTGATGAAGAAACTTCACTATGTGATGCTTGCAGCTAATCACGTTGGTATTGCCTCTCTCTGCACGCACAGGTTACAATAAATCTGAATTTTCTAGGCCAAAAAAAGAATTACTTGCTCCAGAGGCTGTATGACTTCCAGTTACTATTAATTTCTCTACTCCAATCGAGCTTTGTCCCTGGAAGCAACAGAAAGTGGGGATGAGAGCAGCAACAAGGGGAAAGAAAATTAGCTATCTGAAATCAAAATGTCAAACGATGTCTAAGATTCTGAAGCATCAGTGAGGGTGAAATGCGTGCATGATTATCAAATAGTGGCACAATAAATAAGGTTGCAGCATGGTAGTTCCTCTCTCTTGGTAATCTGCAGTTAAATTGTTTTACATCATCTCTAACTCTCTCATTTCTACAAAAAATGTTGAAAAGAAAGACTTTTGCATCTTTGCTCAAGGAACTTCTCACAGGATGCACAAGGAACTAATATTCATACTATTTCTTTCTTCAGTTTATTGTACTTGAAAGTATATCTAGTCTAATAGAATAACTGGTTTGCCATATTTCTAACCTCAAATTTATTGTCGCAGATATCTGCATCTGTCAATTTAGCAGAGGAAGTTAAAGCTCCAAAACTGAGTGCTGAGAGTACATGGGATTTTGAGATGTGAATTTTGTTGCTAGATCCAAATGGCAACACTTATATACACCTCTGATTGGTTGACAAACCTAAAGCTTTTCTCTTCCAAGTATGTATTTCTTTCTGAATCTTGATAATTCTTTCTGGTGAAGGTCATTTTAAGAAAACACCATGGGCGGAGGCAGCTCTATGAGCTTCACCTTGTTCAATTTTATTGAAAATGGACGCTTTTGACCTGCAGTGGTGTTACAGCTTCTACTTTCTGCAATATTAATGCATCCATTTCTTGGCATTGCAATAATTAAAACACCATGAAATAAGAAAGTCTTGATTGTACCTTAAAATCCTTTTCTGTAATGTACTCTTGTTGATTGACATGGAACTTAGAATGTCTTTGCCTAGCAATCCATTGCTCAATTTATTTTCCCCTTATCAAAGTGGATCCACTTTCTTTGAGCATTGAGGACGTGATGGTGAATTAACTGGACCTTATCATATATGATGATATCAACAATGGAAGACAATACTGTGCGTGTTTCTCACCTGATGAACTCTATACTTGAAGTACAATGCTTGTGAGTTGCCCCAAGGAGCCTGCATCTAGTACACTTTTACAAGCTTCTATCCGATTTTTCACCTGCAGTTGTAGGAACTGTAAGCTAAAAACTCCGTTGCCCAACTCCCTACTCCCTTTCTTTGTGCCCATTGGTGAGTAACTTTCCAAGGTTCATGCAGCAATAATCCCTATTTCTTCTAGAGCAATTGACAAATAATCATCTCACCTAGATGAAGTGTTCAGAAATGCCTATGGTAGTGAACCACATGGGAATTGTGCAGTTCATAGACATTTCGCTGTTGAGCCTGTGACTGAGATGCAGGATCAATAAACCCGAGCTAGTGGTGTAACAGTGCCAGTACTTTGTTTGGCGGGTGTATCATCTGCTTGCTGATCCCAGGACTAACGGCAAAGTTACTACTACTAGTATGAAGCTGGTTACTGGTGCACTGTATTATGTTACTATAGATCAACTGGTTTTCTGAGGAGATTTATATGGTTCCATGAGATTGTCTGTCTGAAATTGAGCTTCTCGTTCAATTACTTGCCACAACTACATCACTTGCTTGGAAAAAGAACAAGGCAGGCAAAATCAATGTTGTTTCGGTGACAATGGGAGTTCATGTTTGTTAAGAGACACTAGCAAATTGCTCAGAGACATCTTTGACTTGAATCTGTGGGTCCATTTCATCATCAACCAATGTCATTGTCCTATGGATAGTCTAGCCAGATACTGACAAGTCACCAACTAATCCTTTGCAACTTTTCTTCTAGAAAAGAAGACATTATTGTTTAGTTCTCTCCAAAGGAGCTGGCATGGAAATATGTAAACATCTTTTCAGATTCTTGCTTAAAGTCTCTCCAAACTCAGTCTAATCGATTTTTTGATGATTTCTTGATTTTTTGCCGAGTTGATCGTGTTGAGTCCTTAAGTGTTATTTGCAACTTGCTTAAATCAGCCGAGTTGATCCTCTTTGCATGGTACCTTTGTGTCTACCTATGCTTTCTTAAACATTCATGAAGAGTTTGGAAAAATCAGGAAAGAAGCATTACTAGAATGTGAAATTTGAATATATATTTTTTGTGGATTTATCACTAGATTTACATGTAGTATGTGAGAATTTCACCATCCATTCTTGAAAGTTGAGTTTAATTTACTAAAGTTATGTTAATTAGTGTTAAATCTACAAACATGGTAACTTCTGAATTGTTTGGGAATAATCGGAAGATCAAAAAGTCAAGCTTCTTAAAAAATTTCAATTATTTGGAGATTTTTGAAACTACAATAAGTAGTTTTATCTCTGTCTCTTTTGGTTGAAAGGCATCCCCTCACTTTGAAAATCCTGCCTTTGATCTACCATGTTGGACTTTAAAAGTCTGCACTTCCAGTTTTCTATTTAAACAAAGAATTAAATGCAAATTTGACGATTAAGTTGTTTTGATTATCTTGGTTTATCTCTAAACCCAATCTAAACTGAAAATTATTACTATAGTAGTGATCATCTAAATCTTGCTAATTTCCAAATTTTTTCTCAAACCTGTTCCAATGTTTTAACCAAATTCTTTGAAATTTTCCTTGCTGAATTATTCTGTACCAATGGTCAAAATTTAAAATTTTGTTCATCCATGGAGTTCCTTGGCAAAAATTCATCAGAAAATGTGATCACATCATGTATTAATTATTCAGGGAAAACAGGAAAATGTCTTCTTGGTAAAAAAAAATGAAACAACCAGAAATTTTGGAGATCGTGCTTGTTTCATTTGAAGAATCAGTTTGATCCCCTGGCATTATCCACAAACTGATTAAAAGTAGCTATCTAGATCAGGAAAGAAACGATAAAGATGATGATTGGCTTAAACAATATAAGGCCTGCAAAGAAGTTCGGGTGGATGTATGGGCCATGCGACTGCTTGAAGAACCAATGGAGCAGTCTCTAGAGTGTCAATATGTGGAAGGATCTTCCCTTTCTCTTTCTGGTACCTGTTGTAATTAATGTGCGAGGGGACCAGACCACCTGCAGGCAGGTCTTAACATTCAACCCACAACTGAAACAATTAAACAGTTCACTGCTCAAAACTGTTTTACAGGATCTGGGTCCATCTTCAGGACTGGTGTAGAGAAGTTTCTGCAATTTGATTCGATCTTCCACTTGGGTTCCCGATCTTAATCATCCAGTTCTTTAGATTCTCCGTACTCCATCTTTCACACTTCCTTGTGTAAAAGAAATAAGTGTTTTCTGCTCTGTTTTGGAAGACAAGCCAGGATTAAATTGGTCTTTTAACTGCTTATGATCCAATCAGAGAAGAATTGAACTACTCATGTCTGGCAATTTGTATCTCCAATCAGAAAGGAGCACATATCTAGGGGTCAAGATCACAAGATGATGCATCGGTCCTATGTAATGAATGAGACTTTTCTTTGGAACAGATGGTTTTGGGTCGCAAATCATTTACTTTGTTAGGACTGGAGTTCTATGGAGTTCAAGGCATGTCTGGGCCACTCAGATGGCGCTAAGGTGTTGAAAATCTAATTATCCTATGTACTCTGATAGCGAGAGATTGAATAGAGATGTGTTAGCTGGCTGATCACATGTAAAATATGGTCCCAGAAGGTCATGATCCATTGCTTTTTATGACTAAATTCTAAGAGCTTATGGTCTTAGCAACCTGTTTCTCAGTTACCGGAGGTGGTCTACTCATTCATACTTCAAATTCAAACCAACTGCTGCGATTATAATTGCTCTTGGTTAGATGGTCTTATTAATGCCTGGAGGGTACTTTTCCAGTCAAGTTTCTATGTTTCAATAGTGAAAAAAGAAGAAGAAAATATTGGAAATTTTGTAGAATGGATCTGATATATTTTTCCATGTATTCTACATCCACAAATGTGTCTTTTCAGAATTCCAGTGGCATGAAATGTCTTCTAAAGCTCTCTGAGCATCCATTGAAGCTCCCAGCAATCCTCGCTTCGTAAATCCTACAGCATAGAGACGTCTCTCCCTTCCAACCATGGGGGTATGCTGCTTTGGCAGACCATCCTGCTTGCTGAAGAAATCTCCTTCCTTTAACCAATCAAGATCCAAGAAAAAAGTCAGGCAGGGAACTTCATATATGTTCATACATACATTGGAATCACAAACCATGGATTCAGTTATTTCAGTGCCAAGAAGCTCCATGAGTACAAATGAATGGGAGAAAATTTGTTCTGCATTTTAAGACCATTGTCTATAAACTGGCCTTGGATTTTCAAGACTCAGATTCTCAATGTTTACCTTAAGCCATGAAGGTACACTGCTTCTGTACCCAGTTGCTAGGATTACAGAGTCAAATTCCTGTCCTGTCCTGTCCCATCCACAAATACTACACCTTTTGCTTTGAAGTGTTGTATACCAGGAACAATATAAGGAATACATATCTGTGATTAGTGCCAAACTGCAGTGAGAACATTGTTAAGGCTCGGACACCATACTAATTTGCATACTAGAAACAAGTAGAGTTGATACTTTGATTTGGCCAGTCGTGATTTTGGCAAGAGTACCAACGTCTAGAACTGGGGTCTTTCCTGTCCTGTTCTTTAGTTCAAGAGGTCCAATTTCAGGTCTTTTAAGTCCGAATTGGCTTGTGTCTCCCCAGATCAACCATGAACAGAGGAGAAGGAATCTATCAACTGTTTTCAGGGGGAACCATTTTGGCAACCACATTGAAAGACCAAAGGTTGATATTCCAAGTATTTCTCTAGGCAAAATGTGTAACTGCAAGACCAAAAATGATAACAACAAGGAAACCCACATCCTAATGTGATTTTGCAGAGAACATTCTAGTGTTAATGAAACCAAAATCCAGAGGAAAAAGGTAAAGGTGAAAGAAAATCATGACAAGAATAACAAAAAGGGCAGCCCAGTGCACGAAGCTCCTGCATATGCAGGGTCTGGGGATGGGGCAGACCACAAGAGGCTGTTTCGACTCATGACAAGAATAATGAGAGAGGAGAACTATAGAATCATAATAAGGTGCTAGAAATGACTTGTACAAATAGGGTAGAGATGTTTCCACACAGAAAAGGAGATCAAAGGAGAAGAAGAGAGGACTACAACATAGAAAGTCAGACAGAAGGTAGCAAAGTGGATTTGGTGGACTATAACATAGACTCTGGAGCTACAGGAAGGATGGTTGTAAAGTGTCATAGGTCATGTGCTCTCAGAAAGAGAAAAGCGAAAGACTGTATTGTTGAAACGTTGTTTAAGAAAAAATGAGAAAATGCAAGTCCATAAGCCCCAAAATGAAAAACCAAAAGTATTATTACGGATTTGCAAGATGAGAGAGGCTATTGAGGTACGGGTTATAAAGTTCAACTCCAGCTAGTAATGAAACAAATGATGCAGATAAGACCCAGAGCATAAAAACTAAAAACATATTACAAAGTATCAGTAACAAGAAGCAAAATTCTTAGTGACCAAGTGAGAGGTGGAAAAGGAATTAGTTTTTCTTTCTTTCTTTCTTTTCTCTTTGGGTGAAGGGAAGAGAGTTATAGAAATTCACAGTGACTAGTTAGCAATCTCTGCTGGCAATAAGAAAATTATTCAGGTAGATAAAGATAATGGCAGGAAAGAAACAAGACAAATGAGCATGAAGTTATAATAGAATCAAAATGTTACCGTGTCTCTACCAGCTATGGAAGCTTGAGCAGAGTTATTACATAGATCCAAGCAAATCTCCATGCCTAAATTGCCAGAACCAACAACCAGAATCTTCTCTCCTCTGAAATCAGCCCCATTAGCAAACTTACTTGTGTGCAAAACCTGTCCCTGGAAATCCGAAATTCCTTTGATCTCCAGCAAGATGGCTTCTGCATTCTCCCCACTAGCCACAATAGGCCACCGGCAAACAAATTCAGATTCATTAGCTTGAACCTGCCAGAACCCAATACTTGTATCATACTCTGCCCATCGGACCTCATCCCCATACTAGGATTAATCAAGAAGTGTTTAGCATAGGCCTCTAAGTAGCTTATGAACTGCTCTTTTGTTGGATACGTTGGCAATTCAGGTGGAAATGGCAGTAGCGGGAGTTCACAGAACTTCTTAGGTAGATGAAGCCATGGATGGTCATAAGTTTTCAGTTTCCATAGGGACAATTTTCTTTCTCGAGGATGAGTGAAGGAACACCCTTTTTCTTTTAGGCATGCTGCAGAAGCCAGGCCTGAAGGTCCAGGCGCCTATAATGACTGGTCCGACCACCAAAGCATGCTTCAAGTTTGACTTCATCCTTTCAAAGAGCAGTCCATTTCCACCACCCCAACATGCTCAGGTTTTGACCTCGTGCTTTCAAATATGCCAAATACATTTTCAACAATCAGGTACTGATTGGTACTTAGTTGTGCCAAATAGAGCAGAATTATTTTATTTTCTTCAAATGTTATTGTGTTGTGAAAGATCCAAGACTTAATGAATGAATCTGGACAACCGACGACAAATTCAATTTGATATGTAACTAGATTTGCAAACACTGAAGAGTACAGAATGAAAGCAACAGCCAGAAAAGAATGATATACATGAACTCCTCTTAGACCCTTTCACTGTGATCAAATGAAGAAGCCAGAAAAGAGTACAAGGAAACCGACTTTCAATCCGGAAATTAGGTGGATATCTGATAAGTCTAATCAACAATAATCATAAACAAATGATGATGGACAAACAAGTAGCCTTCATCTGTATCAAGAATGACTATGCTTCAAGATTATTGAGAATGACTGGTAAGTTTCCTAGTTCTGCAGAAAATCTAATACATTTGAGATACTATAGAAAAATAATTCAGGAGAACTGAATATAGGTCCTCTATAGCTTGAAACTCTGCAGCTTGGTGGTAGAATTCAACATCAAGAACAAAGATAACAGAGTCCTGGTGAGGGTTAGAGCTTAAAGAGATAAATTTTGAAGCACAGAGTACCCTATAAATAGCAGAAGCCTAAAGAGAGATTTTGATGCTGTGTGGCTTCTTGAAAGGTGGTGAAGAAGACACATCGAAAGGAGAAAACTTACAAATCCAAGGACATGGGCTCTTTCTTTGTACAAACAGGAGAAATGGGGTGGTGGGGAGGGGAAGGGAGAGAGGGAGAGTTATTCTCTCAATCTCTTGCTGCAATATGGAATGAAACTAATTGATCCAACAAAATAAATGTCATAGCATTCATAATCTAAGTAGAGCCATGGTTTGTATGCTGAAGAGAATAAGCCATAAAGAGAGCAAGTTTGGCTACATGCAATGAAAACAGACTCATAACATGAATGTATTATTTTCACCTCATTGGTGAAAGGAACTTAACGTTCACCACCACTAAAATGACCATCTTAACCATGCAACTTCCGGTATGATTGGATAAAATTCAAGTGGCAGGTGTGTGTCAATATCCATGTTCTCAGATACGTACTTTTCACGTTGTTATCCCTTCAAAATGCGTTGATTATTTCCATGTGCCGCTCCCAGGTAGTCCGGATACATCTCCACGCTGCACAGTACGCCAGTTGCATGTAGTGACCGGCACTGCTGTATTCAATCGTGATCTTCACCTTAGTGGAAAAGTCTAGTTATGCCCATGTATTCTAGCATGGATGTGTACAATTCACATGGGCATGTTTCATGGAAAGCAAGTGGTACATCAGTCAATTTACCCATCAAACAATCCATTCATGAAGTTGGTCTGCTGTCATCTTCAAGGTGAACGAAAAGAAAATACAGACGGCCTTGAGTCTTTAACACTGGAGTGCATTGAAGTACTCCAAGTTATTTTGTCCTCGTGCTGTTCTATGCTCATTTCCTCTTAGTGGGTAGCGAGCCAAGGTTTAAGGAGAGGCCACCTTATCATTGCTTTAAATACTGGAGGACAAAGGCATTGGAACAGTGGGCAAGTCACATCAATGCCCAGTTAATTGACTATACAACACTAGAAAAAAACTTAAATGAAGTAGACAGAGCAGCTTAAGTGCTTCAGTTTGAATGATCCTGGTGGTCTGATTGTGCAAAAAAAAGCTAGCAATTTTAAATGATTTAATTTGCAAAACCTCAAAAGTTCTTATCTTGTCTAAGGGAAAAATCTTGTACGGTCAAGCTAAATTATAGTCAAAGAAAATTAGAAGAAATTGTCCGTATACATCAAAGGCAAGTTAATGCAGGTTTTTCTCTTTTGAAAATGAGGACACTACTTTTTAAGGAGATATAAATGTATGGAAGTAGGAGAGAATCGTTTAATTGAATATAAAAAGGGCAGTCCTGGTGCACAAAGCTCCTGCATATGTAGGGTCTGATGAAGGGGCAGACCACAATGCACAGTTTAATTGAATATACACTCATAAAAAGTTAACTTAAATGCAGTTGATAGAGAGCATCTGAAGTGCTTCAGTTTGACTGATTCCAGGGATCTAATAACGCAAATAACTAAGAACTGTAAATTATTTGATCTGTAAAACATCGGAAGTTCTTGTCCAGTCCAGGCCCAGACCAGAAAAGTTAAAACAAATTGTCATTGTACATTAAAAAAAGGGGGGGGGAGGGGGGGAAGTTAATGCGAGTTTTTCTCTTTGGCAACTACATCACTCAGAATAGTAGCGAATCAGGGGTACCTGTAAGGAGATCCAAATCTGTGTCAGTAAGGAGAGAATTAGAAATTTACCAATATACTGCCTCACTACCTTTGGTTTTTAGAAAGGAATGTTACATTGAATGAGTATGGAGTTTCCTAAGATACATAGAAGGAAAATGGCATGGAAGATGGCTCTTCCTCACTTAATAGAGTCATTTAATCCATCCATTAAGTAGCCCACTGTCACCTTCAAGGTGAAAGACAACAAAATCTAGATGGCCTTGAGGTATCCACTTCCTTTGATTGTTGAGTAATTTGAAGTGGTCTCCAGGCCCAATCAGACAGGCTTACATAATCCAGTTCATATGAAATGATCCGGCATAATCTAGATGGCCTTGAGGTATCCACTTCCTTTGATTGTTGAGTAGTTTGAAGTGGTCTCCAGGCCCAATCAGACAGGCTTACATAATCCAGTTCATATGAAATGATCCGGCATAATCGCATAGTTCATTTCCTCTTATGATATGGAATAATCTGGCAAATCGCATAAACTGGATTGTGTAAGCTCTGCAAGTCCCATCCTTAGTGACTTTTTGGTTGGCAGTAAATGGATGGAAATTTATTTCCATGGAAAAAGGAGTTCTCCGTAGAAAGTGTTTTATGACTTGAAATTGAACTGCGCCAAAAACCCAAAAGTTTTTTCAAGCCGTAAAGTAAATGGATGAAAATTTATTTCCATGGGAAAAGGAGTTCTCTGTTAAAAGTGTTTTATGACTTGAAATTGAACTATGCCAAAAACCCAAAAGTTTTTTCAAGCCGTAAACGGAGAAATCTTTTCCCATGGCATAACACTTTACGTCTTTGACATAATTCAATTTCAAGTCATAAAACACTTGTCTCTGAGAATTTCTTTCTACGTGGAAATCAATTTTTGTTCATTTTGTGCCAACCAAGACAGGTCCTCAATAGTTGGCATTGTAAGGTTAATTTTATGAAAAGGCATCAGGCTATTGCTTTAGGGTAGAAGTCAAGTGTTTGTTTGGGAAACTATATTTAATTGGTTTTATTGTACATCTAGAGTATTCCATAATAGAAACTCAACAAAAGCTTTATTATTATTATTATTATTATTATTATTATTATTATTTTAGACAGGCGAAACTCAAAATGACTTAACATTTTTGTCTTGTAAAATATTCTAAAATACAATAAAAATTATTAAATCCAATTCTTCAAACTCATAGAAAGGATATAGATAGGAGAAATGGTAAACTGAGGCAATGTGAGGCTTCTAACTAGGCATTTTTTTGAAAGATCTATGCCATTCATCTTGTTCAACAAGCAGCGCTCATCTAGTCAAGGGTAAATAAGATAAGAAGTTTGGATCTTCCAGATAACATGCCCAGATTGATCACATCCAGGCATGCTTTCAAGTATTTCAAAGACAACAAGTGACAAATGCAGGGTGATTGACCACACACCCATAAAACAAACTTTGAATGACATACGCAAAGAGCATCTGAAATGCACCAGTTTTCAAATGATCATAGTGGCCTGACCATGGAAATAAATAATAAATCTATAGGGGTGTAATTCTTCAAAGCCTGAATAATTCTTGCCTAAGTCTAGTGGAAGAATCCTAGCAGTTACAACAAAATGCCAGTCAAAGAGTACTGAACAGATTAGTCCTTTTACAATGCATCAAATGTACGATGGCCTACTTCTAATGAGGGAAGAAGTGGTACATCCCCATCAATAGACAAATTGATCGCACCAACTTCTAATGTGGCATTTTATTGTATCAACTGGGCTTTAGTGTGTTCTTTCAATTTTCCTTTTAGAAAGTTAGACACCCCATGTACATCCTCAGACCCTGCTTCGATGAAACACTCCTTGTGCCAATCGGGCACTTAGAGGAAAGACCAATCAACAATTTGAGCTCAAAATTTGAAACTTTCCACAAAAGAAATAAAAACCAGTGTTAAATATGTTTTAATCTCATACAAAATGTAACACCTCAGGGTTCCAATAGTAACAATATTGTCCTTTTTTGGGTGCCCATACAATTCTCATGGCTTTATTCTTCTCCAGTTTCCTAAGAAAAATGCGTTGTGACTATTAGAATTTCCTAAACTCTTATAAACAGCCCACTTTCCTCTCCCCAGTCAATGTGAGACTAACTCTCTGTCCTTCACTCCAGTGTAGAAGCCTACCAGCCTTCTCTTGCCCTGCCGTCATCGGCTCAGGGCTTCACATCTTCCCCCCTTTAGGGAACACTCGTCCCCGCATGATAGCTATGACCAAGCACCTGTATGCGGCTAGCCACCACATCACGAGGGGAACTGTCTTTGATATCATTTGTAACACCTCGGGTTTCTAACAGTTACAATATTGTCTACTTTGGGCCGTTCATACACCCCTCATGACTTTATTCTTTCCTAGTTTTCTAGGAAAAACGCATTATAACCATTAGAGTTCCTCGAACTCTTATAAATAGCATAGTTTCCTCTCCCCAAGGAAACGTGAGACTAACTCTCTGTCATTGACTTTAGCCTAGAAGCCTTCTAGCCTTCTCTTAACCCGCCCTCATTAGCCCAGGGTTTCACACAAAATCACCTAGATAAATCCAAAAGAAAAATCTAAACTATGGGCTTTGTTCACAGGCCTTATATGATCCACAAGCAAATCATACACACCTTTCACTCACACACTCTCCTAAATATAATCTCCCCGCAAAAGAAAAAGCGACAATTCAAACTTACAACCAAATATATTCAAGGGAGTTTACTTGACATTTATTGGTCTCGTATGATCCAGTTTATTTGATTACTATGTGTAAATATTGGCAACAGCACGAGCCGCGGTTACGTAAGCATGAAATTAGCCCAATGTCATGTAAAATCGTGGGCTTGGGCGATATCAATCAAATATCTAATGGGCCAAATAAGGACTCAAATGGGCCTCGGGCCTCAGTGGAGTTGTTCGTAAATTTAGCAACATACGAGGCTAATTTATAAGAAGTTTTTCAAACGTTTGGCGCCAAATTCCTTTTCAACATCTTTCATTTTCTTCTCTCCCTCCCAAACCATTATAAAACCCCGCTTCATTTTATGCAAGAGAGAGAGAGAGAGAGAGAGAGAGAGAGATGGAGAGCGATGAGGAAAATCTGGTTTTTGCCCCTCACGAAGAAGTTCCCTCACCGATCCAGCAAAGGAAATTCAAGCGTCTGAAGAAAAAAGCTCGGGTTTCAAATGCCCAGCGTTCACTCGAAGTTGGTTTTGAGAGGGAACCGAAATTTCAAGATATTGGGAAAGCAGATGATTCGATTCATCGAGGACCCGGATCAGGGAATTTGGATGAAGGGTCAGAACCAAAGGATTTGAAATACGCAGATGTTGAAAAGCCGGTTGATTCGTATGGTCAGATACGCGGATTGGGAAATTGGGATGATGGATCAGAATCAAATGATTCGAAATACTCAGATGTTGCAAAGCCGGTTGATTCGATTTGTCCGTCACCCGGAATGGGAAATTTGGATGATGGATCAGAATCGGCATCTAAATTTGATGATCTGTTTGTTTATCGAGGTGTTTCGGAATATCAAAAGGCCTCGAACACAGAAGAAGGAATGGAATTGCATGATGAACTGGATAAGGGTTTTGATGAAGAAGGAGAACTTGAAATTTTCAAATCTGGGGGACTAGTTGATGAGTTGAAGAAGGAGAAATTCATGAAGAAACGGCGTAGTATGGGACGAGGGAAGGAAGTGGAAAGGAAGAAGAAGAAGAAGGTTAAGAGCGGGGACAATGACGGGGAATTTGAAATTTCTGAACGGAGGAAAGAAATGGCAAAGAAGAAGAATAAGAAACTTAAGAGTGGGAACAATGATGGGGAATTTGAAGAATCTGAACGAGGAAAGAGAAAGCTCGAAAAGGTGAATAACAAACTCTTAGATATACTTATTCTTCAGAAAAAAAGAAGAAGATGTACATATCCCTGTATTTTCATCTTAGTTTCTTATACCTTGCTACATTTTTTAGTTTGTAAGTAAATTATCCATGCTTTAAGTTTGTAAATAGCAGAGGTGGAAAGTCTACCAATAACTGCATTCATGGATTCTCTTCCGGAGAAATTCTAGTTTACGCTGGTTTTCTTTTGTTTTTCAGGAAAGGAGAGCTTATCTTGATCTGATTCATGCAGAGTCGCAGAGACTGTTACGAGGTATAAGCATATCATAAATTCTCAGGTTTCAAATTTATTTCATTTAATCTCATAAGCAATTATTCAGGCAACGATTTGTTTTATGATGAGATTGATATTGCTTGCTTCTTTCATGTTTGTGATAAAAAGGCTTCCTATCTTAATGCATGTATTTAATTTATAGTGAGTTATCTGTTCCTTTTGAAAGTGAATCAAAGCAATAAGAAAAGAATCTCTAGTGCGACATATTTCACAATCATGGAGGGATAGTTCATTAACAGAGTGAGGGATGAGTGATTTGACTCATTTACTAACAGATCATGAATGTCCGGAATCCATATTATGAAAGGCACATTGGTTTTGCTAGTTCTAATTAAGTGGTGATATTTAAGTTTATGTTATGGTTTCATATACTTAGTAGCTCCATGCCAAAGTCATCTTCAATATTGTCACTGTCACCACTATTGATATTGCCAGAATGTTCTCTGATACATTTTTATTGTTTCTTTTAGCTGTGGATGGGAGATATTTACTTACCCATTGTACATTTTTCCTGGATCAGAAACCAGAGATGTGTCATTTAAGCCTGTACCTGTTGTTCAGAAACCAATATCCTCTGTGTTGGACAAGATCCGGCATAGAAAACTAGAAGTGTCTAAAAGGTATGAGTTTTCTTTAATTCTTGTTCATTTTCTGAATCATACTGCTCTTTGGTTCTTCTCATAATTTATTTTTCTTAAATTGGCATTAAGATCAAACTTTGGTTGCAGATCTGGTATTTTCGATGGTTCTCATAGTCTCGGGGATTCCATTATGTCTCTGCAAGAAATAACCCAGGGTTCTGAACTGCATATTGAAAATGATGTTAGTAGAGATGCTGAGAATGCCGAACAGGTGTGCCTTAGTTTGAAGTCTAATAAAATAGAGGTTATTTATTTTCTATTTATTAGTACCATCATTCTAATTTAATAAATGTTATTATTTGGATTCAGGAGGACAAATTATTGAACCCTGTGAATGCTGCAACTACTGAGAGTTCTGTTGCCAATGATGACAGTTCTGGATCTCATTTGGTTCGTCTTGAGAGTATCCCATCTACTACGGTGAGTGCCACTTTAGCAATTTGTGGAATATTTATTGCTGTCTTTGCTAGTGCTCTTCTGAACTTTGTAGTGTTAGCGTACATAAAAAAACTATAAAAGCTTACTGGATCCATTGATGTTCTTGTGATACTGAATTTTATCAAAGGGTGAGATGTTGATACAGCTTGCAAGAGCTGAAGGGCTTTGACATTTCTATGCCTAGTGGACAGATCTTTATGGAACTTTCTGTTGCTAATCATCAAATATGAGTTCAACTTTTTACTTCTGTTTTAATGTTCACTCAATGATGTCATGCATAACATTGGCTTGAGTTATTTACCCACCTAAGTTGAGCTCTAAACAGATGTTTGTTTCCTGCATGTGAATGCAGGCTTCTGACCAGTTGCATCAAGATGCATCCCAATCACCTACTGATGTCGAACAGGTCTCTAACAAGAGAGAAGCTTTCCTAGGTTCAGAAATTCACATTCTATTTGTTGTTTCTCCAGTGAAATCTTGATTCTTTCCATGCTTTTGCTGCAGGGTCCATTGTCTCAGCCTGAACTATGTAATGCAGAAGAGAGCAAGTATGAGGATCACGCTGACAGTCCTCCAGATGCAGATTTTACCCCTTCAGTGCTTGCAATGAACTTAAAGCTTGATCCTGTTCCTTCCGAAGAGTATGGACTTCTAGACCCTCTGACTCTTTTTCTGCTCTGTTTCTGTATCTAACAATGTCCTTGTTATTGTAAACTTCCATTCTAAGTATTGCATCAAATAGATGGACAACAGTACCCTGCATCAATGGCACTTAAGTAGTATTCTGTAATTCCATAATCTTGGAATAAATGAAACTACATTTGAGCTTTTAAACTGACACAAGTGAAATTTAAATTGAGTTACTTGCAGCTACAAAGTCAGTAAGGGCTAAAAACTAGTAGATATGATGGTATTCCGTGTAGCTTAGTTCTTAAACCAATTAACCAAAACAAACCTTGACATTAATTTTCTCATTTGCCTTCTATGCATTAAATGTTTGACCCAGGAAAGTACACAGAATGTGGGGAAGGAATTAGGGAAGAAAATGGGATTTACATGTAAGCATAAGGGGAAGAGAGACAATCTCTCTGTCCCGTAAGAAATGTCAAACCACCCGGAAAAAGATAGAGCAATCCCATTACACAGTATTACAGAAATATCCCCTAGAAATGTATATTTTAGAACTCTCTTTAACCTGAATATTCTTTGAGTCGTTGAAAGTTGTCATTCACAATCTTGAGCCTTTCTTTTGGTAAGGGCCTTTATGGGCAATATTTACAGCAACAATCTGTCTTTAGCTGTCCTCTATTTATTCATTTACAATCTTTCCTTGTTTTGAATTGGCAGTTAGCTTTCAATTTAGTTTGACATGATCTAAATGAAGAGTTCAGTGGCAGTCATAGATCCAGTTAATTTCAACACTTAAAAAGATCAAACATGTAACTCCTTGTGGTTCTGCTCCTCTGTTGTAACTAAATCACAGAATCCAGAATTCCTTGCTCATCTTTAATTGTTTGAACCTATATTTGCCTTTCATTTTATCATTTTTGAAGTGTTTTCTTTTTTCAATTATTTGGAATAGTATGTTCTGGATTATGGAACTGACAAATTTTTTTGTTGTGTTCCAAATTATTTGAGTTATTGTGCTCCTTGAGTATCCTGTCCTTATATGGCACTCCTTGTTTGCATGTTCCTGTTCAGTTCATCTGGTGAAGAAGACTATGATAAGGAGAATATTGATCCCCGCTCGCACAAATTGGCTGATGAGGGTGTCTATCAAACGGGTGATCCTGTAAAAGCTTTTGTGGATGATGAAGCTGAAGAAGAAGACGATAGTGACAATGACCTGGAGCGATTCCGAGAAAGTGAAGATGAAGAGGACAATGATGAAAATGAGGAACTTGATGGTCTGATTGTGACTGGATACAAAGAGATGCCCATAGATAGTGAGAAACGTAATCAACTTCACCAGGAGTGGCTTGAACAGCAGGATGCAGCTGCAACAGATGAAGTTATGCAGAGGTTGCAATGTGGTTTGAAACACAAAGATGTCTCCCTGCTTTACAATGAAGAGGATGAGGACAAGTTTGATGAGGATGCAATGGATGAATCTGTAGGTAATCATTTGTCAGCACAGGTGGCACGGGAAAATTCAAGGAAAGCGAAGCAGATGATTGCACAGGTGTTCAATGATGAGGGAGATGTTTTTGTATCTTCAGATGAGGAGGAAACAGAACAACAGTTAGTCCGTCAACGTCTTCTCGAGCAAAATGTGAGTACATGCATGCCTCTTTGTAGAGCTTAGCATAGTTTATCATGTATGATTTTTTATATCAGAGCCACTGTGGTAATGCTTCAAATACAGTATGTAAAGCAAAAATATTGCGGCACCTATAAATATGTCAAATTGTTTCATAGCAAGCATTTTACATATCTGAAACTTATTTTATCATCTCCTTTTCATATTATAACATAACTCCTTTTCTGAATCAGGAAGAGCAGACTTCTTTCTTGTCTCTGACAGAGGATGAGAGTTCTAGAGAGGTTTTTGGTCTGATAAAGAAGCTGAATATTGCGCCTACAACCAAGAAGAAACCCAAAATGACATCATGTAAGTGGTGTTCTTTGCGCTGTATCTGGTAACCCATCTTTTTTTGGTTTTTTTGAAATGGTGGACTCAAGCAGTCACTCACACAACCCCTTTGAGTTGCCTCAAACTCGTGACTTTCACCATTGAGAGTTCACTCTGATACTTAACTTTCATTTCTTTGCAGCTTTCTTTGACACACTTGTCACAGGAGGCAACAGCAATAACTCTTCGAAGGTTAGTTATTCTGCAGCTAATAGTATAATTATTGAATCATTGGAAGCCACGACTTGTTCAAATAATTGCCTTTCTTTGTTTGTTGCTTTTAAATGATGAAGATGTTGTTCACTTTAGTTAGACACAGCTAAGTAAATTTCCATGCTTTACTACAGAAAATGATGTTACACTGTGGATGCTAAAATAATAGCAGGAACAAAATCTTCTTGCTGAAAGTCTTTGAATGCAAAATTTGCTGATACTAAAATAACAGGAGCAATCTTACATGTGTACAAACATTTTCATGCATAAGAATGTTGTGTGCTCATTCAGGTGCATGGTTGTGTAATTAGAATTTGTGACAGCAATGTCCGTGAAATTTGTAATTCCTGATTGCCACACTTGGTTTTGCAGTCGTCATTTTTGGGCCGAGTGGCTAGCAATTCTTTGCCGTCTTCCAACAAGCAGGGACCAAGCAATTTTAGGTCCTTTATCTTTGGTCGTGATGATAGCAATAGCAGGAGTGGTATCTCAACATCTGAACTTTCATCAGAAGTGGTAAGTTGCACTGGAAAGCATATGGTTGAGTTAGAATTTTTTGTGGTTCCTCTACAACTTCTATTTGGTTACAGCTACAGTCATTATGCACCTTTTAGCATGTTCTGGAAGTTGCAATGGATGAAAAATATTATCAAGAAAAAACTTAATTGACTATATTTTCAAATTTAGTAATTCTGAGTACCATACCTTTCGGTTGAAGATGGATAAGCAAATGTTGTTTCTGTTCGCATTGCTCGTGAGACTGGGAAATCAGCCTCTACTTGTACATCAGTCAAATTACTGGAACTTGTTGATAGCCTCGCAATCTTTCTTATTTGTCGGTGTGGATTTTGAAGTAGAACTTACCAACCTTGTACATCACTTCTAAGTCATTGTCTCATTCTCTGTTGTTACTTTGGGTCTTTACTTCAATTTGTAGGAACTAAAAGAAACCCAGACAACAAGGAAAGTTGCCATGAAATGTAGCAGTTCTCAGCTCAGATCTATTGGCCATAGCAAGAAGAATGAAGCGGTTGACAGTTCTGGTTCTTCACTCTTTGAAATTCTGCGTCGGTCATCAATGACCTCAGGTCATCATGCTCAGAACCCAGTGCAAAATAACACTCAAATGATTGGGCAGTCTCAAGCTGTATTCCAGTTTTCTGCATTTAAATCTGTAAAGAAGGTGGTGAAGATGGAAAGTTAGAATCTCCGCAAGAAAGCTAGTAAACGTCAATGAAGCTTTGAGAATGAGAGTTGGGTTAATAATGAAGGGGAGCTCCATTAGCAATGTGTAAGTTGTGGTTTATATGTTGAAATGGCTAGAGAAGCCTTTCATGTATAAGAGCCCAAAGATCAGTTCCTCAGCAAATGCATCTACTGCAAAATCTCAGTGGTTCTTTTATTATTGGCTGCAATTCTGCCTACATCAGTCCCCCACCAATTTGATTAATGCATTGGAGAAGTTTAGTGCTGTTTTTGGTCATTCTAAAATATGTACCTGTTTGCTTAGCAGCAAATGCGTGGAAGCTGATGGAAATGAAAATTGTTTGCCAGTTCTCTATGACTTTTGACTGCTTGGTTTGGCATGAAAATCTAGTTCTAGCTGGAAATATCAAAACCTTCTCCCTTTCAAAACATAAAATTTCAATTTGACGGAAATCAAGAATATGTTGCATAAAATAATTTTCACAAAGATTTCGTTTTCAGCATTTCAATTTCCAGCCATTTCCTACCAAAGAAAATTTGGGTGTATGGCATAATTCAATTTCAAGCTGTAAGCCACTTTTCAAGACCATACAGGCCTTATGGGAAATGATTTTCACTCCCATCGTAATAGCAACACCTGCTTTAATGAACAATGCTTATCTGATTGGCTGTTGATTGCCTCTGATAATTGTAATGAGCCATTAATTGTAACAAAGAGAGCCGCAAAACTATACGGTTTCCAACTCTGGATTTTGTCAAAATACACGAGGTTCATTACGTCCTTTGCAACCAACCACGACGGTGAGATATGTTCAATACGTTTGGAGCTTAAGATGAAGAGCCTAGGTCATATCAACTGAGCCTTAATTAGAATTGGGATTCTTCATCTGCCGGCCTCTGTTCTGTAGACAACATGGTCCATGAAAAATCTTGGACCATTTGACTAGAATATTTGGTTGTGGGCCATTTTCCATGCATGCTAATCATCTACAGCTGAAGAACTAGTCTGCATCGTCGGTATGTGGGCCCATGATTATGAGTGGTCCAGATTGCTAGGTGCAGTACACAAGCATACAGAGACGCGCCCGTCTCAGGATTGTCCTAAACAAGAGAGAATCAGAAGAACCCATAGAATGCAAATCAAATCTTGGGGCACTTTTTCCTTTCCCTGGCAACGAATCCAAGGATCAGCAAACCATATACTGTAAATTGACAATCTTTTTGAGTTCAGTTAAGTGGGTGGAAATGGAATTTACTGTTCAGAGGCGCCTGGAGTGTCTTTCTCGCCATCTCCTGCTACATGAAACCAATAATCAGATCCTTCATGTGGTAAGAATTATAGGTCTCTTTCTATTTCCTCAATTATTGCCTTTGATTTTTGCTGCACTTTTGTTGTACTGTTTATAGTTTTTAATTCGTGGTTTAAGTTCTCTTCCTGTTATTTAAATTTTATACCTCTTTTTTTTTCTTTATATTTATCCTGTTATTGTGCATTTTTGTGGATTTTAGGCAACTGGGTATGTGTTGATTCCAAGGCTTTTCTTGTTTAAACAATAATGTCTTCCCTTTTTTGAATTTATTGTAGTGAGTATTTGACCAGCTTCTTTCTTCTTTTGTATTGTGTTTGTTCATTTTTATTGCAGAATGTTTTGGCTGAGGTATACTCTCTAGTCTGTTGCTTCTTGGCTGCTGTTATCATGGTTTTCCATTTCCGAACTGGTTCAGCGGGATTTTGTTCCGTATACATTTTGCTGTAATATTGGTGCCTGTATCCAGTTCAATGGGCGGTGTTACCAGAACTCCTTACTTCTAAGCTTGTAGTAGTATTGACTTTATATAATCTGTAGTCTGTTGCTTCCTAGCTGTTTTTATTATGACTTCTCTTCCCCGAAGTGACGCAATGGGACCTTGTTTAGTAGAATTCCTCGAACATGTGACCTGAGCACAGGCGAGGCCTTTGTAGCAGCACTAGAGAGAACCTGTGACCTTACCTCAGTTCGATTACATTTCATTGTAATGTTGGCTTCTGTATACAGTTAATTGGGTGGTGTCACTAGAATTTCTTACATCTAAGCTTGTGGTGGTGTTGACTTTGTATAATCTATAGTCTGCTGCTTCTAAGCTTGTAGAAGTGATGACTGTGTAATCTGTAGTCTCTTGCTTTTTAGCTGCTGTTATTATGGTTTTTTCCCTCCTGAATTGGTGCAATGGGATCTTGTTCAGTAGAGTGTGTTGAATGTGTGACCTGAGCACTGGAGAGGCCCCTCTACCACCATAGGAGAGAACCCGTGACCTTAGCTCAGTTTGATTATATTTTGTTGTATTATTGGTTTCTGTATACAGACAATTAGGTGGTGTTATTAGACTTCCTTCCATCTAAGCCTGTAGTAATGTTGACTTTGTGTAATCTAGTCTGTTGCATCGTAGCTGCTGTTATTGTGGTTTTTCCTTCCTGAATTGGTGCAACTTGATCTTATTCAGAAGAGTGCTTAGAACAAGTGATCTGAGCACCGGGAGGGCCTTTCTAGCACCAGAGGAGAGAATCTGTGACCTGGCTCAGTTCGATTATATTTTGTTGTAATGTTGGTTTCTGTATACATTTAATTGGGTGGTGTTACTAGAATTCCTGAAATTTAAGCCTGTAGTAGCGCTGACTTTGTGTAATCTCTAGTCTCTTGCTTCTTAGCTGCTGTTGTCATGGTTTTTCTTTCCTGAATTGGGACAATGGGATCTTGTTCTGAAGAGTGACTCAAACAGGTGAACTGAGCACAGGCGAGGCCCTTCTAGCACCACATGAGAGAACCCACGAGCTTAACTCAGTTCAATTATATTTCGTTGTAATGTTTGTTTCTATATAAAGCTAATTGGGTGGTGTTACTGGAATTCCTTACATCTAAGCTTGTAGTAGTGTTGACTTTGTATAATTCATAGTCTGTTGCTTTTTAGCCACTGTTATCATGGTTTTTCTTTCCTGAATTGTTGCAAAGGGGTCTTGTTCAGTTCAATCCTATTTTGTTTATTCATTTTAGTATTGGATTTTGTATTGAGTTCGTTGGGAGGTGTTACTAAAATTCTTTACTTCTGAGCTTGTAGTAGTATTAAGTTTGTATTTGCATTATCTGAGTTCGACTAGAGGTAGGTTCTTCTGCAATCTCTTTGTTTTCACTCTACGTCCTTGTTTCTTTTCCGCAGAATCTTTTGAATCAACAGAAGTCTGTTGATTCAGCTCCTGTTATTATAGGAGGAATGGTGTTAGACATCCATGCAAAACCTCACACCACTGCAAACCCTGGGACAACAACGCCTGGACAGGTAAATTTATCTCTGTTTTTCTTCTGGAGAAATGATGGGTTTCTTGCTGCAATGCTGATCAGCTTAAACCCATAACTTCCAAAATTGGTTTTACATTGAACTGGGTATTAGTTTGTGACTGCTGGTTAGTATATTCTGTATTTTATTGGTGGTTCGTGTGTAGGTCAAGTACGTAAGCGGGGGAGTAGCAAGGAATGTTGCTGAGTGCATCTCCAAGCTTGGAAGTAAGGCTTTCATAGTCAGTGTTGTTGGGTCTGACATCGCAGGTGAATTAATTTTATTTTTATTATCCCAACATGCATCAATACCATACCTTTAATTCCTCCTCAAAATTGACAAATGCACTTTGTTAAAGGGGACTTGCTGCTGGAGCACTGGCAATCTGCTGGACTTCCTACAGAAGGTAAATGCATTTTTGTTATGAACCAAAGTCAGAATGGTGTAGCTAATCATCGTTGTTGGTGATTATTGATGTGTATGAGGTCATTTATGTTTGTTTTCCTATGATGAAACACTGGCTTAATTTATCAATTTCTGAGTTTGAGTTTTTCAATGAAGAACTGCCAGATTTATACAGATTTAGCTACTTTCGTCAATTTTTAAGTATCAATTTAGACCTGTTACTGAGAATCTGTCAAACTCCACTCGTCTGGCTCTAGGTTGAGTTGTCGAGCATTACAATTTGCGTGCAAGTTGCAGTTATTCCATTCTTTTCTTCTTCATTTGCTTGGTAAGCTTGGATACAACATACCCACTGATCCATTTTCTTGCTGTGTTGCTACGTAAATAGGGATTCGAAAATGTCAAGACATCTCTACTCCTGTTGTCTCAAACATATTTGATGCAAATGGAGAGTTAGCAGCTGGTGTTGCAAGTGTAGAAGCTGTTGTAAGATCTTTCTGACTATTTACCCAGTTGTATTACTACAAAACTAGGGAGCAACAAATAGCAACTCACTTTGTCTTTGAGCATGATTATGGCTCCATTTTATTTGCTTAATATGTTAATAATGATTTCTGAACTTTTGCTGTGTTGGCCTATTTGAAACAGGAGTCATTCTTAACACCTGAATGGATATGGCAATTTAAGAGCAATGTACGTTCTGCGCCAGTGTTAATGGTTGATGCAAATGTGCACCCTCTTTCACTTGAAGCTGTTTGTGCACGTATGATGCTCTACCTTTAAGGACTCTCTTTAACCTTCTTGTAGATGTAGCACGGCATGGCTGTATGATGGAAACGAGAAGTTGTTATCTATACCTAATTTGGACTCAACGAATACCCTGTTTTATTTCTAGTTCTTATTCTTGCTCCTTTATCGAATTTCACCTATTATTCTTATTTTTATTCATTATCATTCAATATTTTTATTTTCAACTTAACATGTTTATATGCTTTTTGTTAAGTAGTTATAGCACCATTTTGAGTGAATCATTGCCTCACCAGCTTCTCTTGTATAAGGAAAAAAAAGTACAATTGAAGATGTTTATGATCTAAATGGGATAAGTTATCACTTAGGATTGTACCATCTTATTTATAGCTTCCATGTCATAAAAGTGTTACTCTTTCATATTTAATTGCTTTATTAGTGTATTAGTTGTTTGATTAGAAATTTTCATATACCATCTCAAAGTCTTTTGGCATCTACAAGAGGAAATTTTAACTTTGGGTTTGTCTAATTGGCTAGATATTTAAAGTTGTAAACCTTAGATATCTTGTGAAGGTATAGTCTTATGTAATTAATTGCTCGCATCCCTAACTTATTGGTTCCTTTTATTTCCTAGTGGCTGCAGAGTCTGACGTCCCTGTCTGGTTTGAGCCTGTATCAGTTACAAAATCCAAAAGAATATCATCTGTAGCAAAATATGTGAGTATTGACATTTGACAACTCACTTTCTATCAGCAATATATTATTATGTCTCAGTAGTTCAAAGTAGATCCCATTACTAATTCAGAACACTTCTGCAGATAACATATACCTCTCCTAATGAAGATGAGCTTATCGCTATGGCCAATGCTTTGTCTTCTGGAGATCAATTCCTCCCAATTCGAAAGTACGACCAGAGTGGAAACAGGCTTCCTGTAGAATATAAATTTCAGATGCTAAAACCAGCAGTTTGCTTGTTGCTAGAGAAGGGTGTTAAGATAGTTATTGTGACACTTGGTTCAGATGGAATACTATTATGTTCTAGAGAGAGACCCAATGACATAAAAGAGTCCACGAAAAAAACAGGACCTAGCAGTTCTGGTGGAACACGAAATGAACTTGTTTCTTTGAGCTGTCTTATTAATCCAATCCTTAATGCTACAAGCTTCAAGGTGGCAGCTTCTCATCTATATGTTGTACATTTCCCTGCACTTCCTGCCTCAGTTATGAGCCTTGTAGGAGCTGGTGATTGCTTGGTTGGTGGAGCCATAGCAGCAATTTGTGCAGGTTTGGACATTATGCAAAGTATGGCAGTTGGTATAGCTCTTGCAAAGGCAGCAGTTGAGACTGATAGTAATGTACCATCTGAGTTCTCTCTAACAAGTGTAGCAGGTATGGGATCAAAAGCGACAGTTAACTATTCCTTTTGTGTGTGCCTAAAAGAATTTGGTGAGAAACAAGATATATTTGTGTTAACTTCTGCATTTCTAGCTGCAATAGCATAATATACGGTTGCTTAGATAAGCTTCTCTCGAAGCATCCTTTTCCCTTATTTATCAAATGATCTTGTGAGTTCAATAGGTAGTTGGAAATGTAGAAAGGCCTTATTGAGTTTTACGGTTCCCATAATTGGCATGAAATATTCTGTGCTATGTACTTTGAATATAGGAACTAAGTTCTTCATCTTCATGGACTTTAAGTTGTGGCCAGACAACATCCTCACTTGTATCATTATGTGCCTTGTTCAGACTTGGTCTTGACCCCGGAAGTTGACCCCTTGATTCTTGAGTTTGAACATTGACTCAATCATGTCAGTAAGATTTTGCTGATTTTCACCCCCATTTAAAATAAAAAATAAGAAGTTGCTGATTCTATCACAGATCAATTTTGGGTAGATAATTGGCTTAACAGATCTTGTGTTAGTTTGAGGATTGGGCCCAGTACTTGCCAAGTCAACTCGTTCAAGTGCTGAGTTTATCAGCCAAATTCTAGTAGTGAACTGCAGGGTGAATGATAAGGACAATTCTTTCAAATAAGCTGAATAGCAGAAACAAGTCAGACTGTGATCTAGCTACTTTGAACATGTTTTTGTGTATCTTGTTTTTCTTCTTTTCATTTAGTAGTTACTCGCATACTTATGTTATATGTAATTCAACCATGCAAATGTCTTTTCTCAATACACTTATATGAACTTGCAAGCGATAATATCTTTCACCTTGGTTATGCATGCATGGACATGATTTGGGTTCTTTGGGAGAGCACTCATTTCATCTTTAACCACACCTTTTCCATTTTACCAATCTAAAACCAGAAAGAATCTTTCTATTTAGTTCTGTTCTCTTATCATGTTTATGTGAGCTTTGGAGTTGTATCATGTTAATGAACATGGGACTATATCTAATAATTCAGTTCCCTCTTTTGCAGATGATGCAAGAAAGATAATCTCTTCTGCAAAACTATTGCTCAACCATGCGTGATTCATGCACTAATCTTTGGCTCTAATACAACATTTCTTTGGGTTGATATGGCCTACTGTTTGAGAGAGATGACATGTTCAAACAGCTCTATTCTCATCGTTTATATGTAGTTCTAGAGTGGAATGAAAAAGCCAATGTTAAGAACCAGCTGATGTCGAGTCCTTGACCACAGACGCAATGGATAATGGCTCTTGACGAGAAACTTGTTCTGTTCTTTTGCAGGAAAATCCCATTTAATTTTGATAGGTCTTCTACTACGGGCATGGAGGCAGGAGTTTGTGCAGCCAGAGTGCGGCCGAGCTTTCTCTGCTTTTGGTAGTTCCTGCACCTGGGATTCTGTCAAGCTTGGTTCAGGTAAAAGCATTTCAAGAAGGGGAAGCAATTTCCCAAGAGAAAGGTCCTAAGGTCATTGAATCAGTGGCACAAGTTCATCAAATATGTAGTTCCAGGAATCAGAAGCTGTTCCCAAAGGATTATAGCTCGTTCTATTTGGACGATAACATGGCGTTTGATATTTGTCGAAAATTGTCGATGAGATGGAGTCAAGAATATGGGAGATAGTCTTTCTTTCCACAATATTGACTTTCATGATCTTCACAGATTTGGATTAAGATTGTAAGGTGATTCACAGCCTAGGCATCTAAGTTGATCTATCTTGGAGTGTTGGAGCTAGCCTAGATGGAGCAGGCAGAAGATTGAAGAGATCAAAGAGCAACCTTTAGAATTCTTTGTGAAAGATCTTCACTTGTTCATTGCTTGTTTTTCCTGCTAGAACAGCAGCAGCGTTGTTCAAAGCAGTATATCTCATCCACTGGATTTAAGCTTATAAAGAATCAAACTTGAGGACTGCTTTATCACCCTTGATCCAGGAGCTGAGATTATGGCACAACAATCATCCAGACTTCTTTTGATCATCGTTTTTCACAAAACCAAAATCTGACATTGGATCCTTGCATCCATCATCCTAAAGATTCGATGCCTGGAAGATGATCATATGGATCACCGAATCTGGTCTCATGCACGCACTCTTAATGCAAATGAAAGCGTTGGCACAATGGGGGAGTTGTTGCCGTATGACTTGGAGGTCATGATTCGATGCCTAAAAACAGTCACTTGCAAAAATTTAAGATAAGGCTGAGTACTTAGACCCTTTTTGATCCCTTCCTTGATCTCGCATAAGCAGGAGCTTCCTGTACTGAGTTGCCTTTTTCCTTTTTAATGCGAGGACTGGCCGACTTACGGATTTGGTCATCGTTGGTGGTTGAAAGCTACGTGAAACTACCTATTGCCTCTAAATTTCTCCCTAATTTCCATCGATACTCCACCGAATCCAAAGAGACAGACTTTAAATATTGATTGATGAAAGCAAAAATATTTGCTTTTTCTTTAAAATATCATTGATCCAACGGTCAAAAGGTTTTGGATGGACTCGGAGTTGGTTTTTGACTTTTGAAAGCATGCTGATGAGGTAGGTGACACAATTTTTGTTCTACGCCTATTGACTTATCCTAGCCGTTCAATTTGCAGACTTCAATATCCAATTACAAATAGGCCGTCGATGAATTCCATTTGAGACCATCAATCTTTCCACGAGTACCTGATGATCTCAACCATCCATCTGGTAGGCTTTAGAAACACACGAAAAAAGATCTCCACGTCATGATCTTAGCCATCAATTAGTGGACTTGTCCATTGAGTATGCTGCTGACTATTTCTTGTCCACTGCATTAAAGATAAGTTTACTAATAAATAACAATTACGTCGATCTCATCCGACAGACATGCCCATTGTGCTATTCTTATCTCCATCATTTGATGATCTAATTTTGACCGTTAGATAGTGATTTAAGTTCGATCAATTTCAAGTGTCATCAGTCGTCAGATTCATCTCCCTTTGGCCACTTCAAAGGCAAAAAGTTCATAGAGTGGAAATCCTGGATGCAATGCATGTCCAGCCATTTGCAGAAGAGTGGGCCCCGAGAATCGGACGGTTGGTATTGAGTCCCTTGATTTAGGCTCCTTTTTAGTCAGCCACGGAATCATAGTTTATAATCTCGCGGAATTTCAAATCTCAAAATATCGCGAGGTAATGTCCATCCTTTTCCGTTTGTTTTCTTCACGGCAAAAACAACGGCCACATACGCCATCAATATGATCTCCAACCGACGTCTCTTATTCCATTTTTTGCCACTTGGGCCAAATGCCAAGTCATCGACCGACATTATCCGCTCCCCTTAATTTCAAATAACTATTTTTTATTTCTTTTGCCGTTTTATTCCCCCCATATCTTTTTTAGAATGCTAAACCAAAGGCTCTTAGTGGAGCTTCCCTGAAGCGCCTAAATTTTACAATTAATGGGACCACATTTGGATGATCTAAACCGTTCACATCATTTCTCTGGCTTTGATAAGCAATAAACTAAAAATTATGATGATTTATGAATATGTTTTAATTATTTCTGTACAAATTTTTAACTGGCCGTTTCTTGTAATCAAAAGTAGGACTTTTCAGATGTTCGGAACAGTTGGACGCTTCAGGGGAAGTCCATTTAGTGCCTTTGGCCTAATATTCCTCTATCTTAACTTCATTTGGTTCCTAGAGAGATTTACCACACGGTGATATGTAAAGAGGCAATCCAATTAAGCACGATGGGGTCCACAATCGTTGTGGCCCGTTTTGAATATCCAACGGCTTAAAATCATGCTACCTAGACGCTTCAAGTTCTAATTAAACGTGTTTTCCTTTGTCCAAAACACATTTGAGGATCAAAATCCAAATTAACTGAATGCTAGAACTATCCGATTATAATGTGAATGCTCTAAGATGAACGGTTGGGATGATCTGCTAAAGCATCCTCTTAGAACTTTAGAATCAATTGTTTGATCGGACATTGCGTTATTCATGCAAATTGAGCCTTTCATTGTCAAGCGAACCATCGACATAATAAGATGAAATAAAATCACAAAACATTTAATAAATAAAATAGAAAAAGGAAGAAAATTCGCCTTAAAATTAATAAGATGAAATACTTCTCTCGAATTACTGGCTCCACCCGTCAACCCTCTCAAATAGTTTCCATAAACAGCTTTCATTAAGGAACGCTAGTATAAAGTGCGACAACACCTCTATTGATCCATGCCCTTTATCTGACTTTTTGGCTTTGCACCGGTAAACCAAGGAAGTCAGATGAACGGCATGGATCAATTTATGTTTGATCTAAGAAATAATAGTTTTATCTTGTTAGACAGACTCTGAGAAGCTCTCCATGACCAACAATTTGACATATTTTGTTGGATACTAAAATTGCCCTTTTGGGATGAATTTTGCACAAGTAAATATTCAATAAAATAGGAAAGTCAAATTAACAGTGTAGACCACCGGTATGTGGGGCCATCACGCAAAAATGGAAGAGTTATATCTTTGTTGAATTCTATTGCGCTTTATACCAGCATTCTTTAATGAAAGTTGTTTAAGAGAGTAGATATCTGAAATTAGGAAAGTCAGATGCACGGTGTGGATCAAGGGCATGTAGGGCCAACATACGGAAGTGGAGGAGTGGCACCGTTTCCGGTTGTTGTCACGCGCTCTATACTAGCATTCCCAGTTTCATTTATGGGAATTACCAGAAAGAGGGGTTGTCAAATCCAGCTTCCATTTTACTTTCAGTTTGTGAAATTCCAAACTACGAAACTTCAACTTCTCATTTCCCGCTCTCTAAGCCTCTCTCTCTCTCTCTCTCTCTCTCTCTCTCTCTCAGTGTACCGAACTCAGTTTAAAAATAAAATAAAAATAGAAAAAATAAAACCGGAGAGAAAACCTCGAATGGATTTTCGGCTGCAAAACCCTACCCGTCGATCCATAGAAGCTACCCGATTCAGCTTCATTTGAAAAAGGAAGAGATCTGGTTTGTTTTGATGAAAGAAATGGATCGAGACGGTGTAGATTGCTCTGAATTAGGTATTCCTTCGGGATTGAATCGAATCAAAACTCGCCGAGTTCCGGCACCCGATCGATCTAGTGATAGAAATGATTCGACTATGGAAGTGCTGAATTCGCAAGCAGAAACTCTGATTTCTGGTTATGGAGTTTCTCGGCCTCCTACGGTGAAGCAGAAAGTGGAGAGAAGTGGAAGTGGCAGTGACGGTAAAAGAGGTGATTTTTACTGAATTTTGAGTTTCTAGAAAATTTGTGGAGAAATTCGATAGCGATTTGTGGTCAGTTACGAGCTGTTGAGTATGTATTTTTTGAAAAATGCTATTAGGATTTATGGTTAAAGTTTTAAGCTTTTGTGCTGATTCTGGAAGAAAGCTGAAGAAAAATGATAAGCTTCTGTTCATTCAAAATTTATGTAATTTTTAGTGAATTTTCGGAGAATTGACAATGATTTGTGGTTACAGTAATTAGTTTTTGTGAGTATTCAAGAAGAAAAGTGAAAGGAAATGATAAGCTTTTGTCCATGCAAAATTTACCTTTTCTTTTAGTATTTTTTCAGAAAGTTTTTCTGATCATTCAAGAAGAAAACAAAATATTGATCTTTTGTGATATAAATTAGCATTTTTTATTTTATTTTATGTTAGTTAGATAATGAGCTGTATGATTGTCCTTCAATTTTCATTTGTTGAACACTTATCTTGATGCTAGAAGTTGTTTTCGGCAATTAATTTTTCTTTTTCTTTTTTCTTAGAGTTAATTACAAAATGAGATAGCAGCAGAAACCTGGTGAAATAGCTAAACGTTCAGTGCAATGATGTTACTGTTTTAGCTAGAAAACTGTGTAAAATGGAGGGTTTTTCAAAGGGAAATCATAAAAAAAAAGAAAAAAAAGAAAAAAAAAGAAAAAAAGTGATAGCTGATGTTATTGAAATGTACCTGTTGTAACTGGACTTATTTTACAAGAGTTAAGGTGGAAATGGAATTGAGTGGTTTTGAGTTATTCACCAGAAAAACTGTAAGGCCCAGAGAATTGATAACTTTAGAAGGAAAATTGTAAAAAAAAAAAAAAAGAATAAAAGAATAAAATGAGAATTTTTTACTGTAGGAATTGGTTTTATTTATAAGTGCCTCTGGAATTAAGTGCTATCTTTTGAAGAATGGAGACTAACTAAATTCGATTATCAAGTTTCATCTTGACTTGGTGGGAGTCTGAAAGCTTATTTGAGTATTTAGTTTTAGATATTTAACAGTTGAAACAGAACTCCCAGACTAAGCTTGCTCAGAGCTTGGAAGAACCAGCTTGCCCACTAATGCACTCATCCTTTTCAGATGCTTTGTTATGCTACTGTGGAAGAGAATATGCTGGAACTTTTTCATGTGATAGATTTTTTGATGTTGTTATTGTAGTTAATTCTTCAAACTCTTTGACTTTGGTACTTAGTTGCTACATTTTGTTGATATTCTCATTTGTACTTCTACCATTTGCTGCAGTAATTTTCAGTCTAACTTGTTTTTTCCCTTTTTAATTTTGGATAAAAATATAGACTTATTGACTGAGTTATAAATTTGAGCTAGATATAGTTTTTCATAATTTCATTACCTTAAATGAGAACAGGAATATCAGCCAAACACTAAAGTAGTCTGGTTGTGTATATGTTTAGCATTTCGGAAAGGAAAGAAGGTAGCTCGCTGGTTCTCATCATACCTGACCAAGGATTCTAATAAAGCATCAAGTGATACTTCTCCAAACAGTGAGGTGAGATCTAGTCTAGACGTGGGAGCTAGTTTGGTCATAGCTCATAAGTTACTCTTAAATTTAATGTAATATTTAGATTTTTTCTGTCTGAGCAATCAACCATGTGACTTCATTTGACAGGCCACTAATCTAGAAGTTAAGATGCTTGGAAAGAGGGGAATTCCTAAACATCCCATGGAGCAGAAGGATTTTGTAGGGAAGCAGTCACCAGTAGATAGTATTCCTGTAAGAAAAATACCGAAAGGCGTAAAAAGTTTTTCACATGAGTTAGGACCAAGGGGTGGTATCCGCCCTGCTATTCCTCGGGCACACAGCTATGATGACTTGAAGGTACTACCTTTCGTATTGCTGCATTTGTAAACATTTCTTGACAGCTATATTTAGTGTCTTTTTGGTGTAATCTTTACAGGTATGGCTATTTCTAAAGTAACTTCAGTTTCCTCTTGAATTGCTTAAATTGATATAGTCATATGTTGTTCTCTGTAGATGCTTTTACATACCATTAATTGTTTTTTACCTGATCTTCAGGAGCTTTTGGGGTCATTGCGTTCAAGGTTTGATGCTGCTAAAGAAGTGGTAAATGCAGAATTGGCTTCTTTTGCAAGAGATGTTGTGGAGGGTCTAGGGAAGGAGGAGTCACCTCCCATAGCTCAGGGAGTAATTGAGGATCTTCTGGTTCTTGCCCAAAACTGCTTGGAGATGAGTGCCTGTGAATTCCGTGAAAAGTGTGATGGAATTGTGCAAGATCTTGCTGAAAGAAGGCAACATTCTGAAGGGGGATTAGCGAAGCAGCTATTCACACGAATGCTTTTCATCTTGACACGGTGTACCAGGCTGTTGCAATTTCAAAAAGATAGTGAACCAATCAATGAGGATTCTCTTCATAAATTTAAGCAGTGCTTAGAAAGTGTTCCAGCAGTTGAAATGAGCTGGATGCCCAAGTCAAGCAGTAGTGATTTCTTTTCTGATAACTCTTCCAATTATAAGAATTATGCCAAAAATCAATTTCAGGGCCAAAAAAAGGTACTTCCTCTCCCTGAGAGAACTAGTTGTAGGTCTGAACAATCATTGGACAGTAATAGGATAGCTTCCAGGAATGATTCTGCTGACTTCATTCATAATCCTCTCTGTTCCCTTTCCCAGATCGATGTCCTTTCAAGTGAGAGCAGCATGACAGATTCTGATGCTCACAATATAGCCGCTTCCCAAGGTATGAAGGTGGTCCCCTATTACCAGGAAAATGCTGTTTCACAACATCACCAAATTGATGCTTCTTGGCCTAGATTGTCATGCAAAAACAGTTCAGGTTCACTTCATGAACAAGAACAAGTTTCTAAAGGGCTTGACTCAGTAATTTGTAGGATATGTGAGGACATTGTTCCAGCATCCCATTTGGAATCTCATTCCTATATATGTGCTTATGCTGACAAGTGTGATTTGAAAGGTTCTGATGTAGATGAACGACTGTCAAATCTGGCAGAAATATTAGAACAAATTGTAGAATCATATACATTAAGCTCTCATTCCCACTGTTATGGCAGCCCAGAGATTTCAAGAGTTCAAACAGCTAATTTAGTGAATGGCTCTGAAGGTCATTCTCCTAAAGTAAATGAGTGGCACAATAAAGGTACAGAGGGAATGTTTGAAGATCTGCACGAGATGGACACTGCTTGCATAGAGGATTCTCACCTTGCTACTAGTAATAGTTTGAGGTGCCATCTAAATATGAAACTTGGCCACTCTGCTGCCCCGTCTTCTACTGGGAGCATGACCTCACTTTCCTCTACAAATACCCCAAGAGCAAGCCATTTTGATCTGTTTTGGCTGGAGCACAATAATCCCTCCGAGCCAGAGGATGTACAGCAGGTGTGTTATCTGAATCATGATCTTTGTCATTGTTTTGTAGTTTGAGAGCTGAATTTTTTATGTTTAGTACATTCCTTGCAAGTAATCCTTGCTCTGGTAATTGAAATGAGGAGATGGACTTGAAAGCTATTCAAAGTTATTTACTGTGATGCTTAATCTTAGTCACCAGTTGTTTCTGCTGTTAGCATGAAAATCAATAGCTGGGGTACCGCAGGTAGTTGACACCAAATGAATTTCACAAGACATACCCAAAATGATAGGAACTAAGATGTGCTAACTTCGACTTTCTTGTTTCTCCCTTACCAAAATAGCTAGTTACTTCGCTTTCTTTTTAACTAATTTATTAGTTTTATCAGTGAATACTGATATGCAATTCTTATTCTTGACTTGTTTTATTTGTTATATTTACAATTATGAAATATAATCATAACAGAACTTAAAAGTTATATAATAAGGGTAGTTTCTTTTTATTTATCTTTTAATGTAATAGCCATCTTGATGGGCTGAATTCCAGCCTAGCAGTTAAATTGTTTAGGATGATCAGGTACATTTTTTAGAAGCTTTATATGCAGATGAGGAAATCATTTGAAGGAATTTAAAGATTATGTATGGCGTTTAAATATAGAAGATGCAAATGAGTGGTCATTAATACTAAAGTTGCACTAGGCATAGTAAAATCTGTGATGCTAGACTGAAACAATTCCAATGGGAAAGTAAAGCTTTTCTGTTTTTAAGAACCTATTCAAAGCTACTCCTATCGAGTTCAATACCAAAATTTAGTTTACATGAAATGGTGCAGTCTTTTTTCTCTCTAACCTTTTTGTACTTCTTCAGGAGACAATGCAATTAATTTGGAAAAGTATGATGTAGATATATAGGTCTAGCTTTACGTTTAAGATCAAAGTTTATGACACAGTAATGACCATTGTTAGATATCCGATTCAACACAAGACACATCCAATATGCATCAGCTATTGTTCTTGGAAACTATTCTTAAACACATTATTTTGTTGTTGCATTCCTTTACAGATCTAATGTCGCATAAAAGGGTATAAAAGATACATTACAACAAGCAAAGAGATGTGTCAGAAGAGGCAGAACATACCCCTTCTTATGCTTCTTTTTCAAATGTCTAAGACCTTTCTGAAACTTCTTTGTCTAGTCCTTCTGGACATCTACTAGTTTAGAAAGCATACAAGTTTTGGAGCCAATAGAGAATATACTGGTTCTGATATTCCCAAACATTGAGTGGTGTTATTGGAGACAATCAGAATCTCCTATTTGAACTTGTTTGATTTAGACATTCTGTTATTCCATTCTCCTAGGTTAGACTGGCGAAACTCATCATACATTACTTATGGAGTCAGTAGCTAATTTTCTTTTTGCCTTTTTCTCTATTATTTTTAAAGTTTTTGTGTATGATGCACCAGAGACTTGTGGAATAATTTGATACATAATAACTGGCAACTAGCTATGTAGTCACAGGCATGACTAGTTGCTAGGTGCTAGAGGTGCGACTCGACTATGGGTAGTCACAAGGGTGAAAAGTCGCAATACGAGTAGGAGTGACAGTTGCGCCTCCGATTCCAGATGCTGTATCGATCGACAATCGTCGGTCATTGATTTTACTGAATCAAAGATGAGAACAAGTAAGAGGGGAGCACGAGGGGAAAGGAAAATGCAGATTTTCCTAGACAAATCAATGTGTTCGTGCGTCAGTTGTCTGATCCCTCAACCCGATTGTCAACCGTCTATTCTCCTCTGTTTCTGCTGGTGAAAATGGCATTAAGGAGGGGGTGGAGCATCAATTTCTCTCCCTTCTCTCTCTTCTCTTCCTCCTTCCTCTTCATCTTCCTCTTCTTCTCTCCCTCTCTCTCTCGGGTTTTTTCTCATTTCCTTCATCAGCTCTGTTTTATTTTTAAGAAGGGGATACCATTATCAATTGTGGCCCCTCCCATTATTAAAAAAAAATAAATCTAACTTATATTATATTATACATATATATTATATAAGTTAGTATAGAAGGGGAGCCTTGGCGCAACGGTAAAAGTTGTCGTCATGTGACCTTGAGGTCACGGGTTCAAGGCGTGGAATCAGCCTCTTGCAAAAATGCAAGGTAAGGCTGCCTACTTTAGGCCATTGTGGCCCACCCCTTCCCCGGACCCCGCATAGGCGGGAGCTTCGTGCACCGGGGCTGCCCTTTTTTATTATATAAGTTAGTATATAATTAATTTTTAAAATTTGCACCTGGGAAATAAGTCGCACGACTAGGCACACCTAGTCTCTCCAGGTGCAAGTCGTACCACTTGGCCTGCGTGTGCCTTGTGTCTGTTACTACATAGGTAACTAGTAACCATCATTCGTGCATTAGTGTTCCCTGCTTATAGATATCACAATTAAACTTTGTCTGATTTTGAGTTGATGAAAGTTTAAGTCTATTGACTGTTGATCATAAGTGTGTGCTTGTTTCCATGCAGCTAGTTGAATTATATTTTAGAACCCCTTATTGAGAAACTTGGAATTCTTTCATGCTTGAAGTTTTCATGCTTTTATTTTACCCTCCATCCTTAAAACTCTCTCTCTCTCTCTCTCTCTCTCTCTCTCTCTCTCTCTCTCTCTCTCTCTCTCTCTCTCTCTCTCTCTCTCTCTCTCTCTCTCTCTCTCTCTCTCTCTCTCTCTCTCTCTCTCTCTCTCTCTCTCGTCAGATCTGTTTTATTTTTAAGAAGGGGGTGCCATTATCAATTGTGGCCCCTCCCATTATAAAAAAAAATCTAACTTATATTATATTATACATATATATTATATAAGTTAGTATATAATTAATTTTAAATTTTGCGCCTGGGAAATAAGTCGCACAACTAGGCACGCCTAGTCTCTCCACATGCAAGTCGTACCACTTGCGCCTAGGTGCTCCTTGTGTCTGTTACTATATAGGTAACTAGTAACCATCATTCGTGCATCAGTGTTCCCTGCTTATAGATATCACAATTAAACTTTGTCTGATTTTGAGTTGATGAAAGTTTAAGTCTATTGACTGTTGATCATAAGTGTGTGCTTGTTTCCATGCAGCTGGTTGAATTATATTTTAAAACCCCTTATTGAGAAACCTGGAATTCTTTCGTGCTTGAAGTTTTCATGCTTTAATTTTACCCTCCATCCTTAACTCTTGCATGGTAACTAATGTATTGCTGGGAATTAGTTACCAGATTACCAAAATTATATTTTCTTGAACTGGAATGTTTTGTCTGCACTTCCAGATGCATATATATTCTTCTGGCCGTTGTATCATTTATTAATTGATTTTGTTAAACTTTTTTTGTTAAAACTTATTATTACATTACATTACATACACACATACTATTTATGAAAAGGCTCATATAATTTAATAAGCAATTTGAAACCACCTGTTTGTATTAATCTGATGTAGTTCTGCAGATGACTGACCTTGCTGACATAGCCCATTGTGTAGCAAGCACGGATCTGACAAAGGAAGGAGCTTGTGAGTATTTGCTTGCTTGCGTGCATGATTTACAAGATATTCTACAGCACTGCAAGCTGAAAGCTCTAGTAATTGACACATTTGGTAGCCGCATAGAGAATTTGCTGAGGTGAGATCTAGTTCTATTGTTTGAGTTCTCTCTTCACATCGCCCTTAGAATTACCAGTCAACTGTTAGCTGATTTATTTTTCTTGCAAATGAACACAATATGCTCAGAGAGAAATATTTGGTTGCCTGTGAGATGGTGGATGACAAAAGTCTCAAGGATGTGAGCAGACATAAAGAAGGCCCTGGTTTTCTAGTGGACTCTCCATCCCAGTGTGCAATATCAACTCCACATGCTGCACACAAAGAACGGATAAGCATTGATGATTTTGAGATTATTAAACCAATTAGCAGAGGTGCTTTTGGTAAAGTCTTTCTCGCACGAAAGCGGACCACAGGAGATCTATTTGCTATAAAGGTGCACATCAGAAAAACTTGATTTATCATTTTTATGACAGTGATGTAATTGCTGGCTCATGAGTAGCTTTGTCATAAATTGATTTGGACCTCCAAATGACTCTTCAACATCCAAAATTAGATGTCTTAATTTATAATCATCACTTTGGGTTTATATGCCGACTAAAATTTTATTCCTTTCTTTCTACACTATCCCTGGTGCGCCTTTAGTGAATCATCTCCTTGCCCAAGTCATCTAGGCTTTATGTGTGCCAAGTTCTAGTCTCACTCCATATTTTCCCTACCAAGTCAGTCAAAAGATTCAAACTCCTTTGCCTCTTCCGAGTTCATCCAGTCGAAGTTTTGAAATATATTTCTTTCTCCACTATTTAAATAGTAATGATTGTTGTATTATTCATAGTTTTCTTTTTTTCTTTAGCAGTTTCCGAATCAGTATGCATATATTGATCCATGTCTTGTTTATGATTTCCTTTTTAGCAGTTTTTAAAATGAGCATTCATATTGTTGCAGGAGTGTGTTGTATATTGACTTGCTTTGGTTCACTTAACTTCAGCCTAACAATTGGTTAAGTTGTTAGTGTACTTGTCTGCTGCAAATTAAAATGTCTACTTGTTACTTTTCCCCAGGTTACCAACCTCTGAGTTGAAACTTCCATGTTCTCATGCGTGTTTCAAGTTTAAATACTAAATCATAATATTTGTGTGCATTTGAGTTTCTGCAATCATGGCTTCGAGCTCTGAATACTCTTCTTAGCATTGTCATGTGCCATGTAAACTTGGTCCAGAATCCAGATAGATCATAGAGCCGTTTCCGTGGTTATAGAGTGCAATTGATTGAATACTATGTTCTCTTCAAGATGTCAGCAGTAAATGCACTTAGATCTCCATGCTTGAAGGCATTTGCTTGTCCCGGTTCTTATAGTATAATTGGTGGCAAGCACAGGTACTAAAAAAAATGGATATGATACGAAAAAATGACATTGAGAGAATATTGGCAGAGCGCAACATACTGATTACCGTCAGAAACCCGTTTGTGGTAACTTTCAAGTTGAATTTTTATTTCTTTTTCTTGGTATCATAAGCTTTCTGCAGTTAAAAATACTCTCATTTTTGAGCAGGTGAGGTTCTTCTATTCATTCACATGCAGAGATAACCTTTATTTGGTTATGGAGTATCTGAATGGAGGTGACCTATATTCCTTGCTCAGGAAAGTTGGTTGCTTGGAGGAGGATGTTGCTCGAATCTATATTGCTGAACTGGTTTGTTCAGAATCAATTGGATGCAAATATTGTTTTGTTCTTGTTAAGCCTACCTTATGGAAGTTACATCATATTTAGGTTCTTGCTTTGGAGTATCTCCATTCCCTGGGAATTGTGCATCGGGATTTGAAGCCGGACAACATATTGGTTGCACATGATGGCCACATCAAGGTCTGATTACTAGATCATTTTTTATTTTATTTTTTCTGGGTTATAATGCTTAATAATTGGCTTTCGATACGTCCCTGGAGACCCCAAGTCTCTCATGAGCTCCAATGCTAGACTTTCATGGCTTACCATTCAGTGCTGGGTTTATATGCCAACTGATCAAATGTAGGCTTTATTTTAGATCATGGATGGGAATTGTTGAATGAAACACTGTTTTTGTGACTGGAGGTATATATTTTTGCTCCTTCAGATTAGAAGTTAGGTTATTAAAACAGTAAAGACAGATGGTGTGTGCTTGTAAAGATCTCCCATGGCATTAGTTTCTCACATCAACGTCCTATTCATTAAGTACATAATGCATTGATTTTCATGTTATAAATGAAATACTGACATGTATATGTATCGCCAGCTTACAGATTTTGGGCTTTCAAAGATTGGCCTTATCAATAGCACTGTTGACTTGTCTGGATCTGAGGCAAACAATTTTAATCAACTAGATTGTGACAATTCACACGTGCCTCTGGAATATCTAGACCAGGGGGAATACAGAAGTCAGCAAGTGGCTGTTGGAACACCTGACTATTTGGCACCTGAAATCCTTCTTGGAACTGAGCATGGTTTGAATACAATCTGCATTCCAGGTCTTTTCCAAGTATACTGAACAGAGTTGAAAGTTACCTCCATGGACATTCCTGCAGGTTATGCTGCAGATTGGTGGTCGGTGGGGATTATCCTATTTGAGTTCATAACAGGGATTCCACCTTTCACTGCTAGACTTCCTGAGGTATTCTACATTTTCTCTTATCTACATTATGAGTTCAAATAGCTTTTACAGCCTGTTCTAGTGTACCTTATGGGCACTAACATTTTGTGAATGCTCTTCTCATGTCGGTTTGAGTTCTTGATTGTCCTTCAATTTCCTTCATATGATATTATGCTAGCTTGCTAATTTTTGTAGTTCCTTTCCTTCTGTTATGATGTTGGTTAAAGTTAAGCATGCGAAGTGAAATCCTAAATTTTTTGCATTGTTTCATTATGATGCAGATAATCTTTGACAACATTCTAAACCAAAAAATTCCTTGGCCCCATGTTCCAGATGATATGTCATACGAGGCTCAGGACTTGATTAACAGGTCTTTTGATGTTGCTTTTGAGTTCATTAGATAGTTTTACAGTGGCTTGACATTTTTCACTTCTTCTGTTGCCTTCTTTATCAGTTTGCGTTGATTGTTTTGTTCTCATCCTCCATTGCCACAATTAGCACTATGAACTTGATACTTCTTTTGTGGGGGAAGAAAAAGAGAACAGAAGGTATAATGAAGAAGCACAACTTATCAAAGCAAGAACTTAACAATATCTGAAACTAGAAGCCATCATCATTATCATCAAAGCCTTATCCTGATTAGGGGTAGGCTAAAATAGAATAAAATCATAAGATGAGATAACTTTTTAAAGCCAATATTTTTTAAAAGGAGGGACTGGGGCAGCTTAAATCAATGAAACTTTCATTAGTTTTCCCTGTGTTTATCAATTTGTAGCACCTGTGGCATTTACTTACAATAACAAGCCAAGCCATCAAACAAAGCACTAAATGTCTCTAACTCACCCAGTCAACTGGAAGATTGACTCAGTTAATTCATATTTACACTTATATGGGGTCAAAACAATGCGTCAAGCAACTACACTGTCATTAATGTACAGCATAGAGAAGTTTACATACGGACTGCGGTACTTGTGAATCATCATCATCATCATCATCAAGACCTTATCCCAATTAGGGGTCGGCCACATGAATCTTATTCCTCCATTCCACTCTATTAAATACCATGGCTTCATTTAGTCCCATAGTTTTTAAATCTTTCCTCACCACTTCTATCCACGTTCTTTTGGGCCTTCCCCTTGCCCTTTTAGAACCTTCAACTTGTATTGCCTCACTCCTTCTAACTGGTGCCGTTGTTGGCCTCCTTTGAACATGTCCAAACCATCTAAGTCTAATCTCCCTCATCTTGTTACCTATGGGTGCTATCCCTAAATTTCTTCTAATATTTTCATTTCTAATGCTATCCTTTCTTGTCTTACCACTCATCCATCTCAACATCCTCATTTCTACAACACTCAGCCTATGAGTATGATGTTCCTTAACTGCCCAACACTCTGATCCATAGAGCATGGCCGGCCTTATAGCCATCCTATAGAATTTTCCCTTTAGTTTGAGTGGCACCCGCCGATCACATAAAACCCCCGATGCACATCTCCATTTGTTCTAACCCGCTTGGATTCTCTGGGTAACCTCCCTCTCAATCTCTCCACTCTCATGGATCAATGATCCTAAGTGTCGGAAGTGGTCTCTCATGGGGACCTCTTGGTTTTCAATCTTGACTGGTGCTCCACTCCTACTCTCCTTGCTAAAATTACATTCCATATATTCTGTCTTAGTTCGGCTAATTTTAAATTCGTTCGATTCTAATGCTTCTCTCCATAGCTCTAGCTTTATGTTGACACCCTCCCTTGTCTCATCAAGTAGGACTATATCGTCTGCAAATAGCATGCACCAGGGAATCTCCTCATGCAGATGTTTTGTTAACTCATCCATAACTAATGTGAAAAGGTATGGACTCAATGCCGATCCTTGGTGCAATCCGACAAAGGACAGAAAATCACCGGTACCACGCCACTAGTGGTCTTAACATTTGTTACTGCTCCCTCATACATATCTTTAATTATGTCTATATACCCCTAAGAAACCCCTTTAACACCTAACACCCTCCATATTAACTCTCTAGGGACTCTATCATAAGCCTTCTCTAAGTCAATAAAGGCCATGTGTAGGTCTTTTCTCCTCTCCCTATATTTCTCTACTAATTGTCTTAGTAAAAAAATAGCTTCCATGGTAGACCTCCCAGGCATGAAACCAAACTGATTCTCCGATACACTTGTTTCATGTCGTAGCCTCTTCTCAATGACTCTTTCAAAAAGTTTCATGGTGTGGCTCATAAGTTTGATCCCTCGATAATTAGTGCAGCTCTGAATGTCTCCTTTATTCTTATAGATTGGTACAATAGAGCTTTTCCTCCACTCATCAGGCATTTTCTTTGATTTTATAATCTTGTTAAACAACTTGGTCAACCAAACTACCCCAATATCTCCCATATGCTTCCAAACCTCTATTGGTATACTATCAAGCCCCATGGCCTTTCCTGATTTCATCTTTCTCAAGGCCTCTTTTACCTCAAGCATTCTAATCCTACGTTCATATCTATAATATCCAGTGTTATTTAGATTTATAGTATTTTCAATTCCTATATTCTCAGGGCCATTGTCATTTAACAATTTTTGGAAGTATATTTCTCACCTTTGTTTGATCTCAGCGTCTTTGACTAATACCCTTTGATCATCGCTTCTAATGCACCTAACATGCTCTAAGTCCTTACTCTTGTGTTCTCTTACCTTTGCAAGTTTAAACACATCTTTCTCACCTTCTCTTGTTCCTAGTCTATTATAGAGCTCATCATATGCTTTAAGTTTAGCCTCACTTACTATTCTCTTAGCAACGTTTTTAGCATTCTTATATTGTTCATAGTTTTCATTATTTCTAATCTTCTGCCATGCTTTAAAATGCATTCGTTTTTCTTTAATAGCTTTTTGCACTATTTCATTCCACCACCATGTTTCCTTTGCTAATAGCCTTTTACCTTTAGATACTCCTAAGACATCTTTTGCCACTTTCTTAATGGACTCAGCCATATTAGTCCACATGGTATTTACTGCTTTCATAATTCCAATTTCCTTCTACCATCAACTTATTTTTGAATGAGGTTATTTTCTCTCCTTTTAAGTTCCACCACTTAGTTTTTGGATGTGTATTAAGTTCAGTTCTTTTACTCCATCTTTTGATATGAATATCCATAACCATTAACCTATGTTGTGAGGTTAAACTCTCACCGGGTATCACCTTACAATCCTTACATATAGATCGTTCATTATTCTTGAGTAGAAAAAAGTCTATTTGGCTTTTATGAAGTCCACTTTTAAAGGTTATTAAGTGTTCATCCCTCTTCTTAAAGAGTGTATTTGCAATGGATAGGTTATATGACAAAGCAAAATCGAGGATATTCTCCCTCATCTCGTTTCGTTCACCTATACCATACCCTCCGTGTATTCTATCATATCCTTCCTTATCTTTTCCTACATGGCCATTTAAGTCTGCTCCTAGAAATATTCCCTCAGTATTGGGAATTTCTTGCATGACTCCCTCCATATCTTCCCAAAACTGTCTCTTAATTATATCTTGTAGCCCTACTTGTGGTGCATATGCACTTATAATATTTATAATCTGCTCTCCTAGAATCATTTTTATTATTATAATTCTATCACTGATTCTTTTAACGTCCACAACTTTATCCTTTAATTCCTTATCCACTATTATTCCCACGCCATTTCTATTATTTTCCTTTCCTACGTACCATAATTTATACTCATCTATTTCTCTAGCTTTAGCCCCTTTCCACTTGGTTTCTTGGATACAAGCGATATTGACTCTCCTACATTTTATCGTGTCTACTAACTCCAAACTCTTACTTGTCAATGTCCCTATATTCCATGTAGCGATGCGAATCTTATGATTTGGAGATTCCCTATTTACTATCGCCTTTCTCGACCTCCATGGTATGAACCCATGTCCACTTTTCACTGCACCTGGGTTCTGATGCAGCGCGTCACTTCCTAGTGGACGCTCTAGCAGCCCTTGCCCATTTTTCAGTACACCCGGGATCCGATGTAGCGCATCGCTTCTGGGAGAACGCCCTAGCAACCCTTGCCTATTTTTCACCGCATCCGGGATCCGATGCAGCGCGTCGCTTATGGGGAACGCCCTAGCTTGAGCGAATTTCAGATTTCGATTCATGTCATGTTGGGATTGCCATAGTTTTAAAAGCTGAAGATGATTTTCATTAAAATCATTACAATCATCTTCAGCTTCACCCTTGCCTGCTGGCTACCTGACGCAAGGGTGGCCATATTTTAAGAAGCTGAAGATGATTTTCATTTCTCCCTCACAAACTAATATACAAATGCATATTTATTTGTAAGAAAGAAATAATAGAATCATCTTCAACTTCCCCCTTGCCGGCTGGCTACCTGATACAAGGGTTGCCATCTTTTAAGAAGCTGGAGATGATTCTCATTTCTTCCTCACAAACTAATATACAAATGCATATTAATTTGTAAGAAAGAAATAATAGAATCATCTTCAACTTCCCCCTTGTCGGCTGGCACCTGACGCAAGACCCTCCTCCTTTTTTATCCGGGCTTGGGACCGGCATTGGCGGAGTTACTGCGGTACTTGTGAATCCCACAACATTTTTCTTTGAAACATGCTTACTAGTTATGACATATGCATATAACATATTTAACTATTGAGTTAGAATTTATTCAGCTGATTCATTCCTTTTCAAGTTGAAAGAGTTTTTGATATATATTATAGAGCAGTTGGAATATGGTTCCATGTGACATGTGAAGGTCATCAGATGTTACACTTAAATTCCTTTCATTGTTACCATAACATAATTGATCTCCAATAAAATATCATGATCTGTATTCAGTTTTATTTGTGCGGAAAACATACAAATTCATGTGATTTTCACCAAATCAGACTTGTTTTGAATCTGAGGTCATTTTTTCAACGGATGCAAATTACAAATCTTATTCATTTAACAGGATCAAAGGGAGTTTGCAAGGATAAGGACTAATAGAGACTCTTGAATGGAAAAGTGTCTGTTAGTATCTCAGTTCTCCAGAAAGGCATCTGTTAATGTTTTACAATAATCAGTTTGGTTCTGTGTTTGTTTTAGTCTAGATGATAATCGAAGTTAGGTGGCATCAACTAATTTCAGCTGATTTTGTACAGTAGTCACCCTGCATGGTGATAGCTATGTTTAAATTGACTTGGTACATTGTGGACTCCCTTGCCCTGGATGCCTTTCCAAACATTCAAAAAAAAAAGAAGGTTCCTTTCCATGCATTGGTTTGGTTGCATGTGTATAGACTACAAGGATATGAGCCTTGAGTCCAGATTCCTCCGTAAAGTGGAGTATTGTTTTAGCATGCCCAAAGATTATGTTTCTTTCTGTAGCCAAAGAAGCTGCCAAGGGATCTTGTTGCTAGTTGCTAATTCCCATACCTGAGAAGTAGTCTATCTAATTTCTGGGGTATTTTTTATACAGTAAGTCTTCTTAGGATTGCTTAGTTTACCCTTCCAATATGATGATTTTTACAGGTTTCTCAATCATGACCCTGAGCAACGCCTTGGAGCAAATGGTGCATCAGAGGTTATCTCCTATTTATCTATATGTCCTGCATCAGCTTTGAATAAACTTCTAAATTCGGTGCTGTAGTAACCTGAAAGAATTGAAACTAATGCTGTACATTGTTGCCTTATTTCTTGGTATGGACTCATTTTGCAGGTCAAGGCACATTCTTTCTTCAAGGGAATCAACTGGGACACCCTTGCTTTGCAGAAGGTAGCTATGCATGCTCCTATATTAAAGCCTTTACAGAAACAGGCTGCTTATGTTGATGTATTTTGACTGTCTGAGGTAGGCACTTGCAGACCAATGTCAATTGACTGCCCTCCCAGTAAAACTCTAACAGTGCAGAAATGAATCTCACAAAGGCTGGATATGTGGTTCTGTTCTGAAGCATAAAGAAAGACTAGCAGATAGCTCATTATGGCCATCTGTTTTGAATCATTTACAATATCATTGCTATTTTTCTCCTTCCAATTATCTAAGGAACTAATTTAAACTGAGAATTTACTTTAAACCTATCATCAAATGGAATGAGTTACTGATTTTTGGGAAATCTTTAAACCTGCTAACTAGGTTAGAGTTTGAATGTTATTCCCAAATCAGTGAGACTCGACTATTGTGGGTTTCTTGATTTACCCAAAGTGTGCTATGACGATAACTGTAATTTCAGTTAGATTTTTATTTACAATTTCACTCGGCGATTCTTTTTCATGTTGTATGTGATGATTCAACAAGAAATTGCTCCTCTGTGTGTATGTTTATAACTTCAAATAATTCTTACAGCTCCAACAACTATGGATTCAGTATGATGTTCCCTTTTGGAACTCTTTTCTAAAAGCAACTTCTGTTCAAGGCCCCACCAGACTGATTTGTAATCACCTCCATTAGTACTATGATACCTCCACTCTCTGGATATTGCGTTAAGTATTTCTCTGATTCAGTTGTATCATCTTGATCTTGTTGCAAGGTCTAATCATCCATACATCTGGTTAATATGTTTTTCTTATGCTAAAATGTTAATGTAGTTTATTTAAATCCATTCTTCTCAGTGACTAGATGCAATAAATTCTGAATTTTTGTTCTTTTTTCTGTGTAGGCTGCCTTTGTACCAAACCCTGACAGTCCAGATGATACGAGCTACTTTATGTCGCGTTATTCACAAAGTTCCAATGGAATACCAGAAGATCAAATCCCTAGTGAATGTGCTTCTGAGACAACTGATCCTGGGCCAGATAATGACTTTGAAGCAAGTGTATGTGCTCATGCTATAATTTTACACATGGTTAAAATAACTTTTGAGGCTCCTACTTCCTTCAGCATTTGGGGTTGAACAACAAAGTGAAATTTTTACAAAATGTCAATGTCCGTTATGCCTATTTGATTTTGGACTTCCTTATCAATAAGCTGAAGCTTTTCGTAAAGGGTACTATATGTTCTTCGTTATTATATCAAGGAAAATCCATGGACCGACCCCTCTCCACCCTGTAGGAACTATGAGAATGAGTCCTATGGAGTGACCGGGGGTGGGAATAGATTGTAGCTGGGTACAAATAAGCCAGTTAAAGACGAGTAGGCTGGGTACGACGAAGCCAGTGATGGACAACACATGGTTTTGTACTTCTCTCTAAAAAGTGATTGGTCTGAAGCTTCTTGCATGGTAAATACTATGAGTTGGCTATGATAGGGCATGTTTTTAGTGTGTTAAGAGATGAAATATATTATATTTTAGAGAAGTTTTATCATTGATCAAGTGCTCATTGAGTTGTTCTCTTATGCTATGGGGAAGAAAGGTTTCAAAATGCGCTGCATCATGCCAAAATGTGGCCACATTATGTGGTTTGGCCTATCCCACATATAGCAAATTTGTCCTCATTTTGCACAAAAAAAATAAAGCTTATACCAGTGAAATCTTTATCCAGTAAAGGCTCTTTAAAATTGAAAAAGGAAATATCTTCCACAATAGCCTGGTTTTCACCCACATTAAGCCCCTACCCACTTTTTCAGAAATTCCACATTTTTGAAACTTCTGCTTTTTTATACACTAGTGGGAAGTTTAACATGACTGCATGATCTCTTCTAGTTCATTTAGCAATTATGATGGACTAGCGTCATGAGCAGATATTCTTCTCTATATTGTCTCTGGATAGAAGCATTCCAAACGCTTCTCTCAGATTCTCTATGAATGCAACAATAGTGTCTTTTTGTGGCTATTGTATCATTACGGGCAACTGCAATCCTGCTGGAAACTGGAGATGAATTATTATGAGGAAGAACTGCTATGGAATGTCAGGAAGAAACACTAACATCCTTGATTTACCAGTTTCCTACTAGCCCATTTCTTCCCGGACCCTGCATAGGTGGGAGCTTTGTGCACCGGGGCTGCCCTTTTTATGAGCCCATTTCTTGAACTCATATTATACAAAATCCATATCTGAATGAATGGAGCTTCAACCTTCCATTTCTCATCAGCAGACTTAAAGGCAACCTTGGAGAAGATATTTCTGTCTTTCATGATTTGCTTTATACTTTGCTTAGGGTATCTTGGCATGTGACGTTAGTTTTTTGTATCTGTTTTAATATTTTTTATTTTTTGCATGCATTTCCATGTTCTTTATTTAATTGGCATGAGGTAACAATGTGCATTCAGATACTATCCTACATGTTATTAACTGCTTCCTGAATCGTCCTGCTTTTTGTTAACTGATCTCCAGATGGATGAATGTGGTGATCTGGCTGAATTTGATCCTTCCTCTCCTCTAAATCTCTCCTTAATGAATTTCTCTTTCAAGGCAAGTTCTATGCAGCCCTCCGCTCAGGTTGTCCTCCCACATCTGCAGTTAACATAATCTGTCTTTGCTGTCCGTCTATGAGGACCATGACATGCTAGAGTATAACGATGCATGAGGTTACAAATTTAAGACACAAAATTGACGTATTGTCTACATTTATCTGCGCATGCTGCTTCAAATTCTGACATGCCATTTGTCATTGCAGAATTTGTCACAATTAGCCTCCATCAACTATGATGTGCTCCAACAAAGTGGGAAAGATACGTCAAAGTGCTCATCCCCATCAAAAGTCACGGAACAGGATCCTTAACAAGGTGAATCTTAACACCACTTGCAGACTTTTGGCAACCAACATCTTAGCTTTTTGTACATAACTGAGCAGATAATCCTGATACGTTATTCTAATCGATGCACTAACAAGGTCAGGCCCAGAGACTTGCATCTCAAACCAAGAATAATATATGGTTTATGCATACAAGGCACGATACAGGTGCATGCTGCTTCTGGATATACAGGTGCATCCTCCTAACTTACATTGCGTTTGTGCTGAAAAATGAATTAAGTTGCACCAACAAGCAAAGAATTTACTCTATTAGGACCAGAAGTACAGAGATTTGCCCCCTGCTACGACCATTTGCTTTGTGAGGCTGATACAGGTCTATTTTTATTGACAAGCCTGCAGTTCTTGGAGATCACTTTTATTTTCTCTAAGATTTTCCTAGAAGATGTGCATGCATATACGGTTATAATATAAAATGAAATAGATGTACATATAACAGCAATTTTGTACCGTTCTTTGTGGATGTCGGCATTATTTGCTTGACTTCTGTTTACTAAACCACACACTAGCATGTCACTATACAGGTTTCATATTATTAACTGACAACATCCACGGTCTGCAATATTATGCCGTACTTGAATGAACGATGAACAAAAGTGCGCCTCTGGTGAACCAGCAACACAGAATTGGGATTTGCACTGTGTAAGTGATCAATGTGCATCATTCACCGCGGGACTTCAAATCAGAGGTTCACCAAGATTTGTTGAGAAATCAGACTCTACTCCGCAATGTTAACAGATCAACCTTCTAGTACAAATGTTGAGTGTTGTGTCCAAATCGAGAAGAAACTAATAGGAACAATAAGGCAAGCGTCAGTTGCAGAATGTTAGGCAAATGTAGAGCAACGTCCCTGCAACAAACATCGTCTTTCCAACTGATTTCACATTGTCACCTTCTGATGTCCGATGTCGTCACCTCAACCGGATGCAAGACATGGAATTTCTAATCCTTGTGTCTGTGAATTCTTCAACCTGCAGACATATTCCGAGGCCGCGTGCAATTACTTCAATGTATCTGCTCCCTCTATTGCCTTCTTTCCGTGGAAAGACAAATTCTTTCACTAGGCGTCTGAAAAGCTTGTACTCCATCTCATAAGTTCAGCGTCTTGCTTACTTGCGAGTTTCGACGGTGTCGACCGTTGGCTTTATTTGAAAGGAAAGACCCTGGTTGCCGTTGTATCATATGTTTAGACGTCCTTTCCGAAGTTTTTAGTTGTAGGGTCATTAGCCAAAAGTCACTCATTGAAGGGGCATTGATTTGTGAAACCCAAACACTTTTGATACACTCCACATTTTCTAGGGCAATCAATGGGCCCTGATAAGAGCCCATCTAGTGAATCATAATTGTCCGCGTTGGTGTTTCTGGTCTAAGGCAATTGAACGGACTGGATCGCATGTTAATGGGCCCAGTGTTCTACATCATGGTTTAAACATGCTAGGGCATCAAATCGGCAGCGGGAGGTAAATGGGGAAGTAGTCTTGGACTCTTGTTTTTTGTAACAAGCACTGCAACTTCTGATGTTTTGGAATGGCTTAGATGTGGTAAATTATTATATTGACCGTTCAGTTTTATTAAAATTTTCAATTGAAAAAAATAGCTAGAATCATCTAAATACATTATTTTTTATTGGGATGCCGGCGAGGAGTCTTAACAAAAAATAGGAGATAATTATATCACTTTCCTTTTATTTAGGCATGAGTCCTGGTAAGTGTAGACACTTGCGAGTATCTAATAACTGTGGTTTTGGAAGATCTAAGGTGTTCATTATGTTCACAGCGTAAAGATCAGGTCTCTTGAGAAATCAATGCATCCACTTATTTAAAGTTTCAACTCAAAGAAACATAAGTTGATAGCATCCAAAGGACATGAATTTGGTACAAAGCCTAAGGCATTCCAAGGACGATGAATTGCCTAAATCTAGAAAAAATCATCATTGTGCATGAATGCCTACGCTATTAGATGCTCATCACCGTCTACACTTAACACGGACTCTTAGGCGATTTGTGATTGAGGCAAATTTTCTACCTACCTCAGTGTTCCTCAGAAATCAAATTGCACAATTTTCGTATTATTGCGGTCTACAGCGATGGATCATCGTTTAAACGTGATAGGTAATGAGAATGTTAAAGTATCAAGTAAGCAGGACATGAGATCAAGCCAAATAGTGATGCAGGTGGAACTCTTTGCTCTTTATGACCACTTCAAACAGCCGGATAGCCGATTGTCAAGTTCTAGTTGAAAGACGGAATCAGGTACACTCATTGGTTCGATCGGTACACAGTAGTTTCTTTTATGTGTACATATGGAATGATAGGTATTTATCTGGAGAAGGCTCAAAAAGCAAGGCAAGGATAAGCATCCAATTTAACCCCATATTCTTTTGTATAAATGAAACACATTTCTAAAAACACAAAAAAAAAAGGGGTTGCTAACACTTTCTTTACATCTACATCTTCAACAGATTGCTCAGGACAATTACTCATGAAAGATTCAACTGAGCTGTTCACAATCGATGCATTTGGATGATCTTAATCACATGTTCCGAGTCAGTCTGACAGTTGAAAACTAAACTGTCTTGATTTTTGAACCGAGGAGATATGGGCTAAAAGCAACCAATGGACATGAAATCTAATTTCTAGCCTAAGGGATTCCAAACATGATGAATGACTTGTATCTACAAAATATAATCACCAGTAGTAAAAAGGCCAGTGTCAACTTAGATTGCTCATAAGCGTCTACTCTGTACAGAGACTTTTAACGGGTAAAATGATCAAGCAAAAGGAAAAAGCCTTTCCCTTCATGACAGTGGGATCAACTCTTCCATGCTACCTGTACTCCAGTCATTTGGACACCATACACCTCCACAGAGAACACCAAGCCCATGTCAAGCATAGAGCCAATGAAGAAGCGGTTGCAAAATGTTCAGCTGCTCATCTAACTGAAACACAATTTATACCTCGAAAAAATTCAGACAGGAACTGCTAGACCCTTTTTGGCCATACCGTCAAGAACATCATTGAGTGCTTGACACAAACCCACAATCTGCAAGGTAAGAGATACAGAGCTTAAAACTCATGAGTAGAATATTTAGAATTAAGACAGTGCAAGGGTCAAATAGAGCCTAATGACCAATGTTCAAGACTTGACAGTAAGTGTGTCAATCAGCTGGGACCTGAAGGATAATTGGAACGGCAATTTATCCTACAGTGGTCCAAACTTAAACCATTCATTTATTAAAAAAGCAATTATCAGCTCCACTTCATTGGGTAAATCCCATAATGCAATAGTACAAGCATTTTGGCAGTGGAGACAAAGTGATAAACAAAGAAGCCGCTGTTAAGGTGAACGTTTTTTTCCTTCTGGGCGACAATCATGCATGTAACATTGAAGTCCAACTATTGAGAAACACATGCACTGATCAAGTGTGAAAAAGCTCACAAACGTGTTTTAAGAGTATTATTACTTTATTTGCAAGAAAATTTCACTATTTCACAAAACATGCGGTTCAAATCCCAACGTAAATCAGCCAGCAGGGTAAATATTGGGGAGAATGCTGTTCTGAGCAACATTCAACAATATGAGCAACATGGGGTAGCTGGCAGGTTTACCTGTTGATCCCACTGCTGGAGCTCCTCTGTATCATCCTCAAAATGAATGACTTCTTTGACCTGAAATATGAAAATTGCAGCCAACCAATACAGTTAATCCAAATTAATAAGATGAAAAGGTTAACCTAAACTAAGTATTATGGCTCATCATTTACTGATGGTGGTTAAATACACACTGCCTCAAAGTTTTTTTATGCAAAATGGGGAAAATGTCAGCAAGTAAACAAATGAAATTTCAAGGTTTAACAAGCTATCTTCGGTCTATTCAGAGCAGGAGAATTTCCTCGTTTTAGAAGTTCAAGTTAACAATAGTCCTTCAGTAAAACTCATGGCAATAAATGCATACCTGATCAATGGATCCCCTCATTCTATCTTCATAAATCATTCTCGAAGCTATCTTCTCTGCCTGCCAAGTATTATCAGCTGATGACTATCAGAAAATACCCGAACTACAAAGAGTTGCCCATCATGCCGTGATACTAGTCAAAGTGGATCTTTACAATGTAAACACAGGGAAATATATTGCAGTGGCTATGTTTCAAGGTTTCAAGATAATTTCTAATGCAGAAAGGGGTTCATTTGATCTGGTTGCCTTCAAAAATATGCCTGGTATATGAATCTTCTAGCATTTGCTAAGTCATCTTCCATTGAAAAAATTTTCCAGAGCAAAAAACTGTCTTCAGGCAAAGTCTTTTAAATTAATCCCGCTTGACATGGAAATTCTTTTTCCTATGGTATCTTCTTTTCGGTATAATTTTTCTTTCCAAGATAACTTTTTACCCTAAATCCATGAAGGAAACTTAAATAAGTTGATGCTATCTGGAATTCTCATCATGAGAAACCAGCAAGAGGCATAAACTTGCGCATATAAAAAATTAAAAGAGGGGATAAATGCAAATGTACTCTTGCAATTTACCATTGTCAAGAGCAAACTACGCATCCATTTCAATTTATAAACTAATCCAGTTGAGACGCCTGAAATTTAGGTTGAGAAAGGATGATGTAGATGCATTTTGAGCGCTTGACGTGGACAAATGGCAAGTGCAAACTTGCATTTATAATTTCTCAAAAATATGGACCAACCATCAAAGAAAACCATAGCAGAGAAGATCATGTAGACCAGTAAATTGGAGTTTCAGATGTCACAAAAAAAACCAAAGTGAGTAACCAGATCGAGAGATTTGTTTTTACTAATTTCTTTAACGAAGCACAGAACCGTATTAAGAGCAGGAGATTCTGATGTCACAAAAAAAAAAAAAAAAACAAAGTGAGTAACCAGATCAAGAGAATTGTTTTTATTAATTTTTTATCGAAGCACAGAACCATATTAAGAACAGAAAAATACAAGTTGAGATAAAAAAAAGTACTGCACAGCAAAGAAACTAAACACATGATGACTAAGCAAGACCAAAAAAAGGGGTAACTGAACCAGAATAACTAAAACAATAAAGTCACCGTATATGAAAACTCTTAGTGTATTTCTTGTGCGTCAGCTGAAGACAATCAAGCAAAAATTTTGATGAATTCCCTATCAGAAAAATTGATTGCTTGTGCCATATATGGGTTGCTAAAGCATCAGTGCTCCTGTTAGCTTCCCTATGGACCTGTTTGTCAAGATATGAACTAATGCAGGTTTCTTTTGAAATGAAGAACCACTGCAAATTAGATGCTAAATACACCAGCAAACCAATGGAGTACTCTAAAGAAATTTGCATTATATAATTTTGAATTTTTTTAAAAATGAACGAAAAAGGAATAATACATATACCATATGTGATATATATAAAAGCAACATTCAGCAGGCTACAGATGAGATCAAGGAAAACTAGAAAAGAACTCAAGTGAAAATTAACAATAGCAGGCAAAATAATGCATTCCCAACTAAAGAATTTCCTCAGGTCTTTATTATGGATGGACCTTAGTTAAGAAGGGTCGGTGGGCCTGAACGCCCTCCAGAGTATATTACACCTCCACAATCAAGTACCATAAGAAAAAGAATAGTAAATAAAAGAATATCTGGATAATGTGCAAGTGAAGCCGTGCTGTCCCAGACATTCTTAAAAGGATCATAATTGGGCAAATAAACAGAATTCATGCCCATAGTCTTCTATTCAATGCAGTAACATGAAGCCTCTAGAAATACACGTCAATTTAATGTGCAACCAAGATTACCAACAGAGAAAAATGAGTTTTTCCTTTTATAGTTTGTGGTTATGATAAAAACCAGCACAAGTTCCATTCCTAGTGGGAGATGTACTATTCCTTTAACTATCTTAATGGTAGCAGATCCATACTAAACAACTACAAACTGGTAATATTACCATGTCCAATATGATCTCCAACCAAATATCAAAGTCATTACAAAATATCTAAGATATAAAAGTTCATCTTTCAATTAATCCACCAAAAAGCATGTTCTTTTCTTTCAACAGCCCCAAAAACAAACTAATTTTAACCAGCTATGGCGTCCCTGCAAGCACAGGACTATCACCTCAATCTTGCATTGGAAGATGAGAATAAAGAATGGCTAGTGGAACCTTATCTAGGTAAGTTACGAAGCAATTCTTGTATTTCGACCCTCAACCAAGAATCAACATCACATAGGAATCAAGACCTACAGAGATAACAGAATGAAGCATGGAAAAATGAATTTAGAATCTAAAATTGTAACTCCAGGACCCTGAAATATGGTGACCATGGACAACATATCCAGGCAAGTAGCATCAAGGACCATGTGTTCAAGAACAGAATCATTTTAACTGGAGAAGAAAGAGCAGCCCTACTATCACTATGTTGGTATCAACCTTTCCAAAGTAGGACATTGAAGAATCATAGAGTAACCACATGAACAATGTACCTTCAGAGGAGCAATACCAAGTAAAGTCCCCAGTTCCTCGAAGCTGCATGGGAGACATTAGCAGGGAAAATCATAAGAAAATAGAAAAATCTAACAGATATCTTCAAAAGAAAGAAAAACAGAGAAAAATATATAAATCATCAAACCTCCAACCTGATGTTTGTATATAATTTACTTGCACTTAAAAGGTTGTGCTCAATCATGGCACGGTCCAAGACAGTGAAGTTATCGGGTAATAGAGCTTTCTGTTAAAAGATTACAGTATTAGTACTTATACTATTGCATCCAGTGAAAGATATGAGCAGAAGAAGAAAAACTAAAAGCAGGGAGCCATTATGTCTAACCTGGTGTGCTTTCAATTCCTGAGCAAATGCATCGATTTCTGGTTTTCTTAAAATTCTCTCCAGGTACACCTGATAAACAACATATTGACAGCTCCCATTCAAAAGATGAAAACTTAAAGAATAAAATTAAAGGCCAGCTCAAAGAAAACAACCCAAAAGAACAAAACATAAAGCCAAGAGTAAGGAAGATGGATTGATATTTTACAAAACAAAACATATTACGTTGTCATACCTTTTGCAATATGGGATAAATCTTCAGTTTTGAGCACCTCTCATCCTGGTAAACAAAATACAGAATGTTAAGACTGCAACATCCCTTAGAGAAAACGGAATCAGAAATTTGGATCAGTATCCTCTGTGGATACAACATCTTCATCTTAATTTTCACAAATAAAAACATCTGCCGTCACATTTATGACATGAACAAATTGAATCCAATCCAACCAATGCAACTTTTAACTTTCATTTAAATACTGGAATTTATGATGGCTATAATCATACAAGCTTCTTCTATTATGGCTCTATGAATGGCTACTGGTCAAAAGACAAAGAAAAAACAAAAGAAATATAACCGTATGAAAGCAGGAATCTCTCCAACCAATACCAGGAAAGTAGGTACCTTATACAAAGTAGCAAGAACACGGGAACGTTGCGGACCAGCTGCAGCCAAGATTGTGCAGGTCACAGCAGCAGTCAGAGCCTGCTCCAGTGCTTCCTCATCTATCACCCTGAAGGTAACAACAAAGGGCAGAGTAGATGACAATGAAAATTGCTAGTGTATTCAATGAACCATAACTCGTTATATTGATTAGCCTCTAAATCTACTTTGGTATCAAACACGAAAAAGCTTAGGATGAATATGTAAAGAGACAAAGTCACTGATAAATACTCCAAAACTTTTAGCAAATTCATTTGGTAGAATCACTTGTATTTTTTTGAATGCTAAAATATTATTAAAGAAGAAGAACCGGTTTCATAGAATAGCAGCAGTAGCATATGAAGAAAGTTTCTGTGTAAATACTCAACCCATTGTGAAGATGCAAGCTCTGGGAGGGGATGCAACAACTTCACATTTCAGTTCTCCAGTTAAAGAATGCTCAAGACTCTAAAAGTCCATTTTCATGAAATGACAGTAGAAACAAGATATGTATAAAAAGTTTCCTTGTTTACATACTCATCTCCTATTTGCCGCTTCTCAATTTGAGAAATGTCATAATAACGAAGTGCAGCTTCAAGAAACTTCCTCTTTAAATCTAGGATCCTTGCATAGCAAACCTGTCAATAACAGAGAAAGTGTTATCCAAAAAGCATATAGTTCAGTACTTTCATGCTTCATTGGATTTCTAACTGCTAACCATATGAGAGTGCTACCTTGTACTGTAAATTCAAGACTTCTTGCTGACTATTGCTCACTAGAAAAGAAGCTTTGTTAATAAAAGCTTCTGCATTAACAGCATCATCATCCTGCCACGTCACACAATTAAAAAAGTTTATAACAATTGTGGTATGATTGTCTTACCTTTCAAAAAAGAATTTAGCGTATGGCAATTTTACAGTATGCAGAAACTTTATTGCATTATAATGCTAACTTACCTCAAGATAGAGGCGAGCAATTTGGACGCATTTGGACAGCTTGTACGTATCATCCAGCATTCTGACGAAGAGAACCACCAAAAAGATCACAACAAGAGAGCAATAAAATTATTACTAGCCTTACAAACAGGCTGAAAGCTACCCCACCTGATTCCAGAGTCCAGATCAATGCCACTGAGCATTTGAGCTGCTTTCGACCACTGCTGCTCAGATTCATACAACTCAGCAAGCTTCTCTCTGATGATTAACACCTGTGAGTTTGCCAGTATATGTAAGTCCTATTTAAAAATGAATTATTCGTACAATAAAATAGACATATCTAGATGGGCTGATCTAGCTAATTAAAGACATTTTGTGTTTGAAAGGCCATGCCCGTCATTAGCAATCATTGCACTTATTTTCTTTGAAGTTGGTGGCAAGCAGAGTTGAACCCATAACCTTCTGCTGGGGAAGAAACACACATTGCCACAATGCTGGCTGCTTATGACCAAAGGTCAATAAGAATGTACTTCATAAGTAATGTGAATATATGTGCAGGAAATATGGAGGTGTAAAAAGTTTTAGAAGTGTCCCGTTTCATGATCCGTGGAGCTAACAAATCATAAGAATCACATTCCATAACCAACCCAAGAAGGAATTTCTGACATAAACTTGCTCGTCTGGGAACATATAAGATCAATACATAGAACAAGCAGGGAAATAAATAATCCTAGCCGAACTAAGAACTCAAAGGCACAGAGAGCTCCAACTTTCCAACTCCAAAATTACCAAATCGATATTTGTTGGCACACACAAAGATATCCCTGGTCTCTAGATCTTGAGATTTTCACTTTCCCACATACCAACCCTCCGTCTAAATTTCTTGTTTACATATCAGAGCTCTCTCTCCTAACTATTTAAATCGCATTCCTTCCAATTCCGTAAACTGAAATAACTCAATTCTCCATGAAATAAGCTATTGCCAAGTTGCAAGCTTCAAGACTTATCTCTTTTAGCTGCTCCAAAGGCACAGCCATTCAAACCATCCTGATGCTGTTATTTGATTTGGAGGTTATACTTAATATAATCCTGTCTTCCTATAGAATAGTCCCCATGCACATTTCAAGTATTAAAAAAGGAATAAGCCCACCTCCAAACTGAAGACAATTCCAAACAAGGAACGCTTGTACTGAAATGGATTTTATATCAGACAACACTCATCACAGACAGTTTAACAAGTTTTTCCAAACATATTACCAACTTAGGGACATCCACTTATACAGCTACAGAATTTCATTCTTGACATGATGTACGTAGATGAAATAAGCAGTGTAGGGGAGCTGTTGTAGGAGAGTGGTTTAGATATTGAATTGGCATGCTACTACATAAAGAAGGGTAGTCAATAGGCTTAAGATAGTACCTAAATTGATTATAAATATGCTTATGCTATGATTAGCAGAGACGTGATATAAGTCTTATGTGAATGTAAGCCTCCTTGAGGTGGTCAAAACAATGCAATGTTATTAGCAAGTATTCTTTCTTCTTGTACTTCTACGCACGTCATAACGCCTAGGATGTGATTGACAACATTATCACCATTTTCACATGTCTAGGAACAAAATGCAATAAATGTATATCAAAAAGGGCAGCCTGGTAAATGAATCTTCCACATGTGGGGTCCGGGGAAGAAGCAGACCATAAATTGTATATAGTAGGGCCTTACCTTGCATTTTTGCAAGAGGCTATTTCCACACCAAAAACCCGTAACCTCCAGGTCATACGGGGACAATTCAACCGTTGCACCAAAGTTCCCCTTTGTGATTCATATCAGTGCTCACAAAAAGGGCGTTTTGTCCTGCATAATTCATATGCCTGTTTCCACAAGCAGCCCCCTTTAAACAACATAGCAAATTTCCAGTATTATAAACACTAGCAGCCACTACAAGCCTGATTGGCAAGACCCATATAGTCCGGTTATGCAATTATCCCGGATTATTTCATATAATCACCAAGGAATAATCCGGCATAATTGCATAAAACTGATTATAAAACAATTGCATCAGGCACTACCTTAGCAACTAGTCCAATCTTTCCTAACCATTTTCATGTCAATAGATTCCAGTAAAAGCAACACCAAATTACTAAACTAAGCCATGTCGCTCTGTTGAAAATGCATATCATCAGCATGATCAAATAGCAGTTTACAATTACACTAAACAAGTTCAGCAAACTATATCAACAGAACATAAGAAAGACGAGAGTAACAGAAACCAACCTGTTCTTCAAAAGAAACGACTCGAGGCTGAATCTGAGTTAGCGCATAATGGGCAATCTCCTTCTGCGCTTCTGCCTCCAATCTCCCCAACTCCTGAGCAAAAGTCTGCAGAAGCTGCCGCGAGACTACCAAAGGAACGTCATCCGAGACCACTGAATTAACCAACAAACATCACGGAAATCCTTCAAACTGCTAGAACTCAAAGCAAAACCCAGTATGTAAAAACTTCAAACGAAAGGAGAGAGAAAGTGGGGTTGCTCTGCAATTACTGTGGTCAATGAATTTCTTGGCTTGTATAATGTCGCTCGATGATAAAACGGAAGAAAGTATGAGCTTGTACTGTTCAATCTTTTGCCTCTGGTCAGAGATCGCAGAAGCGCTTGCGAGGGTATTGTCCATTTCCCCTCGATGGTTCGCTCAAACCCTAGATTTCCTTCTCCTTCCTGAAAAACGCGCGCACGCACACACACACACTCTCTCTCTCTCTCTCTCTCTCTCTCTCTCTCTCTCTTTCTCTCTCCAGGTTTTATGGGGGCAGATGATGTGCGTGATTCGGGGCAACGTAGCCGGCCCACTTTTTGTACATTTTGAAGGATCCAGCCCGTTCATCTGATTCAGCTTCAAGCAGATGAGTAAGATGACATGGTAAAAAAACTAATTGACCCTAAGAGTTCAGTTAGGGGCAAGGAAATTGCAGCAAGGGTAAGGCTAAAATCAAGCTAGGGTATGAACATATTTCTATGCATTTATATATTGACTAAAATATTCTTACATGTTTTAATGGTAGGTATAGTCTGGGTAAATATAAATTCTCAAGAACTTATAAGTTCTAGTAAATGAAAAGTATCAATAACTAAGAGTTCTCATAACTTATAAGATATAAAAGATTATTATAATATTTTTATAACAGAATTACATTAGTAATTTTAATATTTAAAAAAAAGGAAAGTCTTGGTGCAACGATAAAGTTGTCGTCATGTGACTTTGAGATCACAAGTTCAATGAGAGGAAATAGCCTCTTACAAAAATGCACGGTAAGGCTGTGTACTACAAACCCTTGTGATCCGCCCCTTTCCTGAACCCTGCATAGACGGGAGCTTCGTGCACTTAGGCTACCCTTAATTTTAATATTTAAAAAATAGTATCAACTCATTATATACCACCACCTTTTTAGCAAGTTAGTACTCTCTACTTATGAAATTGATGATAGTCCCCCCTAGTATATAAGATTCCTCACAGACACCCCATATATTATGGTTCTTTAAATTTAGTAATACAAATGTGTTTTTGGGTCTAATTGTAAATTTTTATTACAAAATATAATTTTAACAAAAAAATTATTAAATAGAAAGGAAGAAGAAGGAACTAGAGGAAAAAGAAAGGAAAAAAGAGAAGATCATTCTTGCCAACGGTATTACTTGGATGCCTTACCCTGCATTTTAGCGAGAGATTGATCGATGGCATCGAGGCGGACTCTAGATAGTGATGCAGTGTTGGGGCTTTTGTCTATGGACTAATTTCAAAGCATTTTGGGTAGAATCAAGTTCAGATATGATTTTTTTATGCAATTTCTTTAGTAGAATATTATGTGTCTTGTAGTTTTGAGAGGGTAGAGAGTGTTGATTTTGATTTTTTGCATTATAAGTTTCAACAAACTCCATAGTGTATGCGAAGTTCCTCAATTTCTTTCTAGTTTTAGCACTAATATAAACTTGAGCAGTTTCCTAAATTTACCACTAAGCTTGTCGATACAAATCATGACAGGGAGAACCCACTGAAGATTCTTGCGAGCCATATGAGAGAGAGCAAGATAAAAAAAGGGCAGCCCTGGTGCACGAAGTTCCCGCCTATGCGGGATTCAGTGAAGGTGTGACAACCCGGGGTTTTTCAACTCAATATATTTAAATCTTTTCGAAAGGTGGGGCCCCAATTTTTTTTTTCAAAAACCCAAAACAGTGAAAAATAATTTAAATCGAATTTCATTTTCAGAAAAATCCCGAGGTCAGCCATTTACACAAAACAAGATTTTTATTTTCCAAGTAAACATGTTAAAAATAGATTTGCTATTCCAAGATCATCCAGTCATCAGCCACATTCCCATAACGGTATAATCAAGTCCAATAACATATATACATACACAGTCCATGTGAAATTAGAACATACCTCTAAATGAGACTTCTCGATCACTATTCTTCTAACTCCTCATGCGTCCTGTCTTTCTTTAATATCTGAGGCATTGCAACAAACGCAATGCCTCAGCAAGCAATGCTTGGTAGGTACATAGACATTTAATGTATATCAATGGAACAAAATCGAATAATTGTATTGATACAGTGAGTAAAGTAATTTTTACAAGAATATAATTATTTTAAGCAATGCTAATAAAATCTCAAAACATCATATACGATAAAACATGCATCTCATGGATTTAAAACATGATATAATCTCATGTAAATGAGCATACAATAACAACAAGGCACCCTAAGGTATATGGGTCCCACGAGTGTCCCATACACTCGTATCACAGATCATGAGTACTCATATCAAACCTCTGAGTGTCGTCACACCAGTGCATACCATCACATCTTCATGCTCATCATGCATGCACACCAAATAAGAGTATGGATCGTCATGCCGCAGTGGCAACCCTCCATGGGTCTCAACCACCGCCGCTCCCCGTCGACACCATAACGGGAGACTTAGCGTCTGTCCCCATGGAAAGGCCGGACCGTAGTGTGGACTATCCATGTTACCAACCCCTACCAAATGCCATCTACGGGCAGGTGTCTATCATATCAAAATCTCATCACATCACAAATCTCGGAGGGTGGGTGGCCGGCCCTCTCCCTCCTAGCATGACGCCCACCGGGTGAGAGCACCCGTCATAAAACTCAAAATACGAAAATCATGTATGTCGAAACCAAGAGCACTTGTGGCTCGCAATCCCCAAGGCACGCTCCTCATCCTGGAGTTAGCCTCTAAAAAGACCAGCCACCAAGCCTCTACTTTTCTTTCTCATAAAACCTCATCAATTTCAATGATGCAATAAGGAAAGATAATTTTCTAAGTGTGTATAAGTATATAATCTCAATCTCATAAAACCATCGATCATAGTCCATTCAATCAAACAGCAATCATAGCATAAAACTTTAAATCTCACCAAATCATCGATTAATAATAAGTGCAATTTAAATCACCATCAATCATAATGCCATGATAATACAAGGTTTTAAAATCAAAATGAAACATTAAATGTCGTCACCTACCTCAATTGTCGTTACTTAGCTCGTGTCCCTCCTTCAGTCGAGTCCGAGAATACCTTGGTAAAGTCCTGAATGATGTTCAAACATAAGAGCTAGACGTTATTTCTAGGTTCACAGGGTAAGGTTAGATCTATATGATTTGTTGGTTTCTAGGGGTTACTCTCTAATATTTTTAGGTTGATCTATACCTAAGAATGTCTTGCATTTTATTGTATAATTGGGTCCGTGTCAAAATTACGGACGCAACGGTCCTTTCGGCTTGTCAAGCGGAGTTATATAGGCTCTGAAATTGGATTCTTCAAGGTCGCGCCTTAATGGGCGACCCAATTGTAGTGCCTAGGGTCCTGCGCGCTACGGTTCTAGAGTGCGCGCTCTACGGTTTCTAGTATACGCGTGCACCCTGGTTGCACCGCAACCAGGTTGGGTCATGTACGCACGTCCGAATGGTGTGCTAGGGTGTGCACTCTGGACAGCATTGCGTGGACGCATCTTAGGCGTAGCTACGGCGTGCTTTGGCTCTAGGACATCCCATGAGTCTGGTCGAGCCAAGAAAACTATTCGCACGCGAAGCGTGCGCAAGGACAGCCCCCAGGGGGCTTGGTACAAGTGTGTGTGTCAAGCTAGGCGCCCCTTGGACCGCGTCATGCACCCGAGGACGTCCGCACCCCTGGGACGCTCATGCGCCCCTGGGAGGTGCGCTCTCTCTCTCTCTCTCTCTCTCTCTCTCTCTCTCTCTCGATCTCTCGACGGGTTTTCACCCGTCTGGTTTTGTTCACGGAAAGCCGGTGATTCCGGCCGGAAGAGCACCCAGATCCGGCGTGGATCTGGGCTGGGAAGGAAAGGGGAACGAGGGTCTAGTTTGGGCAGCACAGGAACGGCGCCACGGTCGACGGGTTTTGGAAAGGAACCCGTCTTCTCCGAGTTTCCGCGGCATTTCCCCCAGCCGGAAAACACCCAGATCCGGCGTGGATCTGGGCAGGGAAGAATGGCAACTAAATAGGAAGGTCTGGGGGTCTTACCTGGGAGGTTTGTAGCGATGCCCATCGCTAGTGGGTGCGCCCTTTCATGCTCTGAAACTCCATGTCGCCAGAAAAACTCGAAAATGGGAGAAAACTCCGACTCCGATGAGGTCAGAGGGAGAAGAGGGGAGGTGAAGAGATGGGAATGGCCGGCCTGTAGGGACGACTCGGGCCTGGCCGTTGCCGGAGATTGCAGAGAGACAGGTTTCCGGTTTTTTTCCGGAAACCCCAGTCTCAAACGACTGGAAAAGACGCCGGAAAATGGGGTTTTTGGAGAGGGAAGATGGGGTTTTTATAGCCATGCTATGGCGGTGCTTGCCAATGGCGGTGCCGCCATTGTCGGTGGCAGAAATCTCTGGAAACTAGGGTTTCCGGAGAAATCGAGAGGAAGAAGAAGACGGGGTGCCGTTATCAAAACGGCCCCCTGCGTTTTCTACGTTTTTCGTTTTTAATTTAAATTACAGAAATACCCCTATCTTTAAACGGCCGTAACTTCTTCATACGGACTCCGTTTTGGGTGATTTTGGTCTCGTTGGATTCCTTTTTCCGAGACGCATCTAATGGTACCATTTTCAGGACCAAGTTTCTGGGTTTAGTTAAGGCGACTAGTGAAATGACCAAAATGCCCTTATCTTCAAAATTAAACTTTTCATGGGCTTTTAATATTACAAAAATTGGGGTCATTACATTATTACCCCCTTAAAAGAATTTCGTCCTCGAAATTCCATAAGTTATTATCTTCCAGGTATTTGTCTCTTAGATGGTTTCTTGGTGAATGCTTTCCCCCTTAGGAATCAAGTCTAGGGTCATCCTCAATTTATCATTTTTATTGTTCCTCATATAAGGCCTCACCTATAAGGGCCGTTTTCGCTGCGTACTCTGATGCTTACTCTCATACGTGCCAGTTTAACAATACCGGTCTCTAGCTGTAATGCATTTATCTCAAAATCCTCAGATGCTTATACTTTTCTCATTGTGTATAGGATAATCTCCTTGTAGGATCATGTTTCTTTATTCATGTATAAATTACTCCTTTCAAGATCATATTATCTTACTTCTCCTATTTCATTTCGAATATCATAGGATAATCCCTTTTTTTTTTTCTCTTGTCTTCCATCTAATGATCTCTTCATCATCCACATCTCATTCTAAAACATCATATTGATCTTTGATCACACCCGAGTTGCTGATAAACAAAATGGACTAGTCGCTGTCCTGTCTTGTTTCCTTTTTCAATAGAACTTTATTTAAGCAGATAGCGGCAAGGTAGGATATCATCAACTTTCCCTTTTATGGATTACATCGACTGGTGTTTCTCAGAAGCTAATGGACCCGATAAGATTCTACTTGCAACAATTGATATAGACATCAAACTACTTTCATCTCTAAATTTGGTCACCCTTCTTCTTCGAAAATTTCTTGCAGCATAATGTCCGTAATTTTGATACTCTACTCAAAGTCTTAAATCCCATATGCTTTATCTCTATTACACTAAAATCGTCACCAACTCAACTATTATTATTCCTTCGAATTTGATTGGTTTATCTTCCCAGATGATTCAAGATGAAAGATTTGTATGGATCTATTCTTTCCTCAATAAAGTCATGACCTTTTTCTATTCTCCCATTACTTATAGTTGTATCTCTATCTCGTTCTCTTTTTTCTTCTTAATTGGTCAAAATCAATGTCTCCATTTGAGTGATTGCATATACTTGATCTTCTTGTCAGACAGGAGAAACTTAATACTTCCAGGAAATGTTAAAGTTTTCTAATATCATCGAAATCCTTAATTGCCTATAGCCTCAAGAAAATTCATACAATGTCTTAATAATGTCATTGATCTTTTGGTCATGCTATACTTCTACTCAAGTTATCATTATTAGATAGCACTTTACTCTTCATAATACTCCAATTAAGTTATCCAAAATTACTCTAAGTCCTTCAGGATCCATACCATTGTGATCTAGTACGAGTCACAGTTATCTCCTAGTATCATCTTGTATTCTTATCCCTATTAGACTATCATCAAAATCTTCTAATGACTCTTTTGTATTCAAATTCTTTGTCACTCTTCTCAAAGTCTTCCTTTTACATCCCCTATGATACTCATGTTATATCCCTTTTGATAATATACTCATATTACAGGTCAGATAGCCATCTGGGTTCTTCAATTTTCTCACCTTTGATGGGATCAATATATTACAGGTCAGAACTATCTACTAATAAGTTTACTAACATCTTCATTCATCATTCTCATCATAATCTGGTCCATATATGAGTTTCCCTGTTTGCACCTTAATCCTTAAGTCGTCTTAGACTAGATTTTTGGACAAGGGTTGCACTATCCTCTGCCTAATTATTTGTTAAACCAAGCTGTGTTTCACTTATTTATTGATGGTGTGCCTCTTTGTGATTTGATATTATTCGTGTTCTAGTCATCTCTACTACTTCTATTTATACTATAATTTATTCCTCAACTAAATCCACTTCACGTTTAGATGAATATAATACTTCCTTAAAATTCTCAAGTTCTCATTTGTTGTAACCATCACTGATCTTGCTCAATTGCAGTTATACTAGCCTTTATACTTTTCAAAATTTATAAGCATAGTCCAAGTTATAACTTGAATTCTTAAAAGTAATTTATATACACATATCTTCTATCATATAGTAAAGTTTTCACCAGAGAACTGATTCACAATCTTTATTACGAATCTTTACTCACCATTAACAATTGTACCCTCTAAAGCGTCATACCTACTGTTCTCACATTAGATATTATATTCACAGTATGGTTTCTCCATTAGCAATCATCTATTAACATGAATATTCTCAGCTAGAGACACTAACTCACGCATGCCATGTAGCGATTTCTTACCCTTAGGAGCTTCATTATTCTCATAAGAATTTACTTTTCCTCTAGTTGATCGTTTTTCTTTTTCCATGACTATTCATGTCTCCCACTTGAATCATTGTCTATTAATGATATGATTCAACTCTATATGTGATTTTCACTCTATCCTTCCACTTACTAGTTCAACTCCTAGCATCATTAAATGGTGTTTATTCTAGTTTCGTAATTTACTAAATGATTTACTCATTTAGCTCCTACTAGTTCTAATTCTCACCTTGGACTGTCATCTTTCTTCGTAATTTACTAATTGATTTACTCATTTAGCTCCTACTAGTTCTAATTCTCACCTTGGACTGTCATCTTTCATATGGACTTTTGGGATTGGCTGTGAGTGGATGAACCTGCTCTGATACCAACTGTGACAACCCGGGGTTTTTCAACTCAATATATTTAAATCTTTTCGAAAGGTGGGGCCCCAAATTTTTTTGAAAAACCCAAAACAGTGAAAAATAATTTAAATCGAATTTCATTTTCAGAAAAATCCCGAGGTCAGCCATTTACACAAAACAAGATTTTTATTTTCCAAGTAAACATGTTAAAAATAGATTTGCTATTCCAAGATCATCCAGTCATCAGCCACATTCCCATAACGGTATAATCAAGTCCAATAACATATATACATACACAGTCCATGTGAAATTAGAACATACCTCTAAATGAGACTTCTCGATCACTATTCTTCTAACTCCTCATGCGTCCTGTCTTTCTTTAATATCTGAGGCATTGCAACAAACGCAATGCCTCAGCAAGCAATGCTTGGTAGGTACATAGACATTTAATGTATATCAATGGAACAAAATCGAATAATTGTATTGATACAGTGAGTAAAGTAATTTTTACAAGAATATAATTATTTTAAGCAATGCTAATAAAATCTCAAAACATCATATACGATAAAACATGCATCTCATGGATTTAAAACATGATATAATCTCATGTAAATGAGCATACAATAACAACAAGGCACCCTAAGGTATATGGGTCCCACGAGTGTCCCATACACTCGTATCACGGATCATGAGTACTCATATCAAACCTACGAGTGTCGTCACACCCGGGCATACCATCACATCTTCATGCTCATCATGCATGCACACCAAATAAGAGTATGGATCGTCATGCCGCGGTGGCAACCCTCCATGGGTCTCAACCACCGCCGCTCCCCGTCGACACCATAACGGGAGACTTAGCGTCCGTCCCCATGGAAAGGCCGGACAGGTAGTGTGGACTATCCATGTTACCAACCCCTACCAAATGCCATCTACGGGCAGGTGTCTATCATATCAAAATCTCATCACATCACAAATATCGGAGGGTGGGTGGCGGCCCTCTCCCTCCTAAGCATGACGCCCAGGGTGAGAGCACCCGTCATAAAACTCAAAATACGAAAATCATGTATGTCGAAACCAAGAGCACTTGTGGCTCGCAATCCCCAAGGCACGCTCCTCATCCTGGAGTTAGCCTCTAAAAGACCACCACCAAGCCTCTACTTTTCTTTCTCATAAAACCTCATCAATTTCAATGATGCAATAAGGAAAGATAATTTTCTAAGTGTGTATAAGTATATAATCTCAATCTCATAAAACCATCGATCATAGTCCATTCAATCAAACAGCAATCATAGCATAAAACTTTAAATCTCACCAAATCATCGATTAATAATAAGTGCAATTTAAATCACCATCAATCATAATGCCATGATAATACAAGGTTTTAAAATCAAAATGAAACATTAAATGTCGTCACCTACCTCAATTGTCGTTACTTAGCTCGTGTCCCTCCTTCAGTCGAGTCCGAGAATACCTTGGTAAAGTCCTGAATGATGTTCAAACATAAGAGCTAGACGTTATTTCTAGGTTCACAGGGTAAGGTTAGATCTATATGATTTGTTGGTTTCTAGGGGTTACTCTCTAATATTTTTAGGTTGATCTATACCTAAGAATGTCTTGCATTTTATTGTATAATTGGGTCCGTGTCAAAATTACGGACGCAACGGTCCTTTCGGCTTGTCAAGCGGAGTTATATAGGCACCGAAATTGGATTCTTCAAGGTCGCGCCTTAATGGGCGACCCAATTGTAGTGCCTAGGGTCCTGCGCGCTACGGTTCTAGAGTGCGCGCTCTACGGTTTCTAGTATACGCGTGCACCCTGGTTGCACCGCAACCAGGTTGGGTCATGTACGCACGTCCGAATGGTGTGCTAGGGTGTGCACTCTGGACAGCATTGCGTGGACGCATCTTAGGCGTAGCTACGGCGTGCTTTGGCTCCTAGGACATCCCATGAGTCCTGGTCGAGCCAAGAAAACTATTCGCACGCGAAGCGTGCGCAAGGACAGCCCCCAGGGGGCTTGGTACAAGTGTGTGTGTCAAGCTAGGCGCCCCTTGGACCGCGTCATGCACCCGAGGACGTCCGCACCCCTGGGACGCTCATGCGCCCCTGGGAGGTGCGCTCTCTCTCTCTCTCTCTCTCTCTCTCTCTCGATCTCTCGACGGGTTTTCACCCGTCTGGTTTTGTTCACGGAAAGCCGGTGATTCCGGCCGGAAGAGCACCCAGATCCGGCGTGGATCTGGGCTGGGAAGGAAAGGGGAACGAGGGTCTAGTTTGGGCAGCCTGGAACGGCGCCCTGGTCGACGGGTTTTGGAAAGGAACCCGTCTTCTCCGGGTTTCCGCGGCATTTCCCCCAGCCGGAAAACACCCAGATCCGGCGTGGATCTGGGCAGGGAAGAATGGCAACTAAATAGGAAGGTCTGGGGGTCTTACCTGGGAGGTTTGGAGCGATGCCCATCGCTAGTGGGTGCGCCCTTTCCTGCTCTGAAACTCCATGTCGCCAGAAAAACTCGAAAATGGGAGAAAACTCCGACTTCGATGAGGTCAGAGGGAGAAGAGGGGAGGTGAAGAGATGGGAATGGCCGGCCTGTAGGGACGACTCGGGCCTGGCTGTTGCCGGAGATTGCAGAGACAGGTTTCCGGTTTTTTTCCGGAAACCCCAGTCTCAAACGACTGGAAAAGACGCCGGAAAATGGGGTTTTTGGAGAGGGAAGATGGGGTTTTTATAGCCATGCTATGGCGGTGCTTGCCAATGGTGGTGCCGCCATTGTCGGTGGCAGAAATCTCTGGAAACTAGGGTTTCCGGAGAAATCGAGAGGAAGAAGAAGACGGGGTGCCGTTATCAAAACGGCCCCCTGCGTTTTCTACGTTTTTCGTTTTTAATTTAAATTACAAAAATACCCCTATCTTTAAACGGCCGTAACTTCTTCATACGGACTCCGTTTTGGGTGATTTTGGTCTCGTTGGATTCCTTTTTCCGAGACGCATCTAATGGTACCATTTTCAGGACCAAGTTTCTTTGTTTAGTTAAGGCGACTAGTGAAATGACCAAAATGCCCTTATCTTCAAAATTAAACTTTTCATGGGCTTTTAATATTACAAAAATTGGGGTCATTACAGAAGAGGAGGACTACAATGGCCTAAAGTACACAGCCTTTACCTTGCATTTTGCAAGAGGCTATTTCTACGCCTTAAAACCTTTGACCTCAAGGTCACACGACGACAACTTTTACCGTTGCAGCAAGGATCCCCTTTAAAAGGGCAGCCCCAATGCACGAAGCACCCACCTATGCAGGGTCCGAGGAAGGGCCAGACTACAAGGGCCTAAGTAAGAATAAATAATTTACTATTGGGCCCAGAAACATGGTTTCTTTAGTAAATTTGATGAAACCGTGGTGGAAGGATTGTCCATAAGGAATCTAGTGTAGTAAAGGGCGGATATCTGCAGTATCATGAGCAAAGGGAACTTACTAAGAGGTGGTAGTAATGCCTTGGCGTAACGAAAGAGTTGTCATTGTATGACCTTCAAGTTACGAGTTCGAGGTGTCAAAACAGCCTCCTTAAAAAAATAAAGCCGTGTTCTATAGACCATTGTGGTTTGCCCCTTCATCAAACCCTACATGTATAAGTGGGAGCTTCGTGTACAGGGCTACCCTTTTTATTTGATAGTACTAATAACATGTGGGCCATTTCTTAGCAACATTGTGTCTCATTAGAAATCCCACATGGATCCTACTACTTGTAAATCCCAAAGAAGCAAATATTATCACATGTAAAAATCTAACATGTACTCTCTTGGCTTCTTTAATTGAACTTGTATGACTTATCAGTAGTTTTGTGGGTCCCTCAAAAAACATATATTTGCAATAATCATATGTAGATTCAACATTGTGGATCCCAAAAAGTATCACATACCTCCTATATGATAAACACTTGTTTGCAATGATAAAAATTTAGTAGATTGAAGAATATGCAATTAATTGAGGCATCAAATACGTCATATGTGATCAACCTACAAGTAAGAAAATAGGTGATCAGTACATGCATAAATACCTCCTATATCTAAAATTACACATTTAGACTTCAGGGCGTAGTAGATGCAAACATACGAGGCCAACTTTTACATGTGAGAAGGAGCTGCGTGCACCGAGGCTGCCATCTCATATCCTGGGGGCGCCAGTGAAGGTGAAGAGAACCAGTGATTACAATCCTTCCCACAGACAATCTAGTTGTCGTCTTGTGATCTTGAGGTCACGGGTTCAAGGCGTTCAATCAGCCTCTTGCAAAAATACAAAGTAAAATTGTCTACTTTAGGCCATTGTGGCCCGCCCCTTTCCCGGACCCCGCATATGCAAGAGCTTCCCTCTAAGGTTTTTCCACGCAAATTCAAAGATATTGCACGCAACTTAAGCTGCTGTGCGTAACCCACCTTTAAAAGATGGGAAGGCCACCACAAACTGTACTGTCGAACACAAAAATCGAATTCAATTCATCCACAGACAAAAATCGTCGAACTTCATAATATTAACAGAGGCCACGAGAAACAACGATTCATTTGCTCTATTGGGAGGTCTTACAGCATCCTCATTGGTCTGTTTTAAGGTTTGAAGATGACTAGGATGTAAGAGCCACTACTTTGTAAAGGTTATGGAGTCATGAACTAGGAATTATTGTAGATTGAAGGCCTTTGGGCTGGTTTGGGGAACCATTATGAGATTCAAGTTTTATGCAGGAAATTCTGTTTATGCTTTGGAAAAAGCTACAAAGACAGTGCAGTTAGATTATATCCTAGCCCCACGTCTGCCACATTGATATGATCAATGTGTTGGAACAATAAATAAGCACAAGTCCGACCATTGTTAACATCATCTTTTATCAGATGATCCTAGCCCCTTGATCCATCAAGCCTTGTCTGAGGTTAGATCAAGACCATGACTACGCCTATCTCTTCATAATAACCTGCAAGTTCAATGGTCTTGGTTGCACATACATATCGCTCGGCCTAGAGGCTTACTCATAGGAATGGTATGGACAGCATTCCACATAATTGTCTCCTTTTGTTCATCGAGGCTGCACTTTGTCTCACCTTCCTCCTGCCTTCCATTGAGCTACATGCTTGAATTTGTTTTATCTTGAAATTTCCAATTTATTACATTGTTTTCTGCTACATCAAGATTGATGCTAGAAATTGAGTTGTAACCATTGGATACGTTAGGAACCAGCATTGAATCTTCTAGAATATTTCATCATCATCACCATCATCATCAAGACCTTATCCCAATTAGGGGTCGGCCACATGAATCTTATTCGTCCATTCCACTCTATTAAATACCATGGCTTCATTTAGTCCCAAAGTTTTTAAATCTTTCCTCACCACTTCTATCCACGTTCTTTTAGGCCTTCCCCTTGCCCTTTTAGAACCTTCAACTTGTATTGCCTCACTCCTTCGAACTGGTGCCGTTGTTGGCCTCATTTGAACATGTTCAAACCATGTAAGTCTAATCTCCCTCATCTTGTTACCTATTGGTGCTATCCCTAAATTTTCTCTAATATTTTTATTTATAATTCTATCCTTTCTTGTCTTACCACTCATCCATCTCAACATCCTCATTTCTGCAACACTCATTCTATGAGTATGATGTTCCTTAACTGCCCAACACTCTGATCCATAGAACATAGCCGGCCTTATAGCCATCCTCTAGTGTGATTCTCTGGATAACCTCCCTCTCAATCTCTCCACTCTCATGGATCAATGATCCTAAGTATCGAACGTGGTCTCTCATGGGGACCTATTGGTCATCAATCTTCTAGAATATTTGTCCTCCTTATTATATTCCTTATTGATGTGGAGCTCCTCTATTTATGCTTATCCTTTGGCAGACTCTTAATACACGAAACAGCTGTAGGTTTCCTCATCCCTCCATTGATTCCATCTGTCCCAGTGATTTGGTATTCTTTCTGCTTGGAACATCTGGGATGCAGCTTGAAGGTCCAACCAATAACCAGTTGCTTTTAATTTAAGAGATGGCATTAAAGGTGGCTATTTGATCCATGCTGGTTGTCCTAACCTATTAAAGCAATGGATGCCCAGTATTGAGTATTGCTGTGATAGAAGTTACATAACTGAAGAAACATGATAATCACAAGGAACTAATGACAAACTCAAGGGAAGCTACTGTGTCTGGTTCTTTATGTTATTGTGATGTTAGGAGATATGGTTAGTTTCTTCTTGTACTAAATGGTCCCAGATTATCTATGTTCATTGCTGGTTTTGTAAAATGAAAGTTCAGGGTCCAATCTGTTTGTCTCTTGCTCTCAATTTATGAACCCATTGGTTGCAGTAGCATAATAGCATTACTAATTCATCCAAGTGAAAGCTTCTGCATGTGGATGCTGTTTTTCCTCACCTGTTGATAAATCTATCCACGTAATTTTGGGCCTTCCTTGTGCCCTTTTAGAATCTTCTGCTTGCATTGCCTCACTCGTTCTATCCGGTGTTATTTTCGGTCTCCTTTGAACATGTCCAAGCCATCTAAGTCTAATCTCACTCATCATCGTCAGCTGTTAATAAATGGATAGGAATATTCTCCCACCTCTTTGACTATATCTTAGATATCTGAAACTGTAATTAAGTATCGCTTTCTAGTATGATGCACTTGACGGGCATTTCAAGTGGCTGCTTCAGTATGGAATTAGCCCGTTCTTTTGTGGATGGGGTGACATATGCTCATCTTTGCCTACAAGTCCTCGGCCAGGTAATTTGGTAAAACAAGACGACTGTTTGGTATATGTTTCACTTCTATGTACCATTGGGATTAAATCTTTGTTGATTGTTCTGTTTAAACATATTCCATCTTGCCCTACAAATTCATAGTGCCTTGACTGTTAACAATTTTTTCTTTTTACCTTGTTGCAACAGTGAAGTTGTCATCATGTGACCTTGAGGTAACAGGTTTAAGGCGTGGAAGCAGCCTCTTGCAAAGATGCAAGATAAAGCTACGTACTATAGATCCTTCTAGTTTGTCCTTCCCAGACTCTGCACTGGAGAGAGTTTCATGCGCCGGGACTGCCCTTTACCCTGACTGGTCATCCAAAATCAGATAATCTTTCAGATATGTGCACTGGGTGAATCAGTATGAGTCCTCACTTGAGTTGTCGGAATCGATTTTGACACCCATCTGCATTATTATTTGCATTTTGTTCTTCAGGTCTGCTACTGGAAGTTCAGGTCACTTTAGATTTCTACCAAGTTATTGTGTGCATATTACATTGTTTCGCTAAGAGGAGCCTTGGCTCAAGAGTAATGTTAGGGCTTGTGAGTAAGCAAGTGAGAGATTATACGTAGATAGGGTTGCAGTCTTCCTCCTCTTCTCTCATGTAATCTGATCAAATATTATAATCCTCCTCTCCCATGAATGTAGGCATGATAGCCAAACTATATAAATCTCTGTTTCTCCTTGTAATTGTACCATCGATCTAGTAGGACCATTATCACATACAATTGAATGCAGGGACCATTTTATGATCGGAACCGTTCTTCTTCATCAACGATTTCAGATTTAGGCCACGGCACTACACATGCACTGTAACCCTCTCAATGGTTGGAAGTTGTTGACCATGATCCAGTTGCATCATAGGATAGTAGTGAATTCAGCATCCAACTAGAAGAGTTTTGAGCATGGTCTCTGAGTGTGAGAAAATGAACGGTTCAGATTGACAGATTGGCATTTTACAAATTTTAATAGCAATACTTTCTTTCCACACTGATTATGTTCGTCCTGGTGATTCTGATTGTTGAGCTTGCGGGGTGGGTCGTCTCGAAATCCAAAAGTACTCATTTTCACATGGTGCAAATTACTTTAGGCCCTCAACCGCAAGTCTCATTTCAATGACATCTTCGCCGCTAATTTTTGGGTGTCGTCGATTGAATGGTTGTGATCTATATCTCATGTAGGGTTGGGTAATGTTGTGAACTTCCATTGGTGTACACAAAGTGCAAATAGATATGATCCGGAATGTTTTATCTGCAACTCCTCTTACTTGTTGATCTGGAACGTCTGAATGCAACTCCAAGTACAAGTTGATCCAGGACGTCCAAAACTTGGATCAATCCTAATCTTTTCCCATTACAAATGCAAGTTAAACCAAAGAAGAGTGGCCAATGCTCCAGCTTTGGATATCTAGTAGTTCCAACTCAATCATCTTATTTTTTTTGTTTATCAAGGTATCCAAAGCCGGAATAACGAGATGAAGGGTCCGATTGAACCCCGGAGGGCGCTTCTATGAAAGTGCCTTATAAGGTCTTTGGCCTAGCATTCCTATCTAATAAATCTCCTTACCACAGTACCACGTGAGAATGTTCTACACATTAATGGTATTATATTAATACTGTTGAAAGACTGGAGCGCCTCTGTTCCTGGACTGTCTGTTCTCAGTGGACCCGCATCAGAGCTATAAAGAGGGTGTGGGGTAAGTTCTCTCTGCTTCTGGGATAGAGAGAGAACTCTGTCTCTCTCTCTACAACAGACGTGTGATTTCAGTCAAATATAGTGGCTGAACTGAGTGCATAAATAATGTCCATGGGAAGTAGTGATTTTGGCCCTGAGAAATTTACTCTGCACGTGAAGTTTGCCTACTCAAGGGCTGGCTGAGGAAAAGCATGGGGGACATCCGGCTCTTTGTTTAACGGCTATAATAGATTTTAGGTAGACTCACATTTCTAAAGATCCAAATTATTCATAATTTTGTCTTTGATTTAGATGGACGATGCTCTAAACATCTCGATGATTAGATGATCTTACAAGTTGCTCTTTTTGGTTGTAGAAGTTTTATTGTCTATTTTACAACAACAAAAAAATGTTTGTAAAATGGATGAGAATCTTGCAACATGGCAAGAACGAGATTTTGAACGGTTTGGATCTTACAAAGTTAGGGCTCACCTGCAGTTAGAACCTTTCGTACCATTTGGTGAGGAGCTCACGAGAAAACACAGTGGGCACATATATTACTTTCTTAGTAATTTTTTTTTTTGGGAGACTACCTCAGAAAAATGTTAGAAATAAGTGCATTTAAATAGTATACAGCCTTATTTTGTATTTTGTAAGAGGTTGTTTCCACATCTTGAATCCGTGACGTTAAGGTCACACGACAATAATTCTACTATTATTTCATAGCTCCCCTTCAACATTCCAACCATTTCTATACGATGGATGCACATAATATGTGTCACATATTGCAGAGTTGGGCTCGGACCCATACCTTCTTTTGTCAAGTGATCAATTATGTTCATCAAATTGACCCTCTCTCGAGATTGGAGTTACCAAAAATCTCATCTAACAGATGCACCTAAAGTGTGGGCCCATCCCATATTTTTATTAGGGATCTGTTCTATTCATCGTATTGACCCTCTCCCGAGAATGCGGGTGACCAACAGTTGCATCCAATTGGTGCCCCTAAGGTGCAGAGACCGTCTCTTTTTTTTGAGTGATCAATTTCGTTCATCGTATTGACCCTTTGTCAAGATTGCGGCTTACCACAAATCTCATCCAATAGATATTCCTAAGGTGTGCTTCCTCCTCTGGAAGTAATATGGAATCTTTGTTATCTATGGGATGAATTTTAGCAACCTCTCATCTTGGTAGAGGATGAATCTGATGAACGGAATGGATCACTCAAAAAATATTGGTGAAGGAAGCCGCATGGTAAAAGTGCCCTGCTTATAACACGTGTGTCATATGATGCGGATGCACCGTACAGAAAACTCCTTCTAATCTGGGACTTCTCAGGTCATTAATCTTTTTAGGTCTAAGATTAACGATAAGATCTCGACATATCTACCATGCAGATGGTGGGCCTCAGGTTTTTGGAATAAGCTGGTATCTGATTCTATGTTAGGGAGGATTTGCCATAAATGGATTCTAGTGGTTCTGCACTTTAAAGTAAATTGAATTGAATTCCTGTGATGGAATTCAGCTTTCATCTTGTAATTGAAAACAGTCCTGACATGTGAGAAATGAATTGGTACCTAATGATGCAAGAATTGAATTCTCACCCGCCTTCACTTCAGTACAATCATAGTTAGAAAAAACAACTCCCCATAATTGAATTTTGAATTTTTTATTATTTTTTTGAGGCCTGACTTACTTGTGCACAGCCATTGTTAGAAAAAACTCCGCATAATTGATTATTTTTAAATAAAAGTGTCTTGACTTTTTGACCTTCTAATTTTTTTCTATTAATTCAAAATTTCATACTTTCAATTCTGAGTAGATTTATTAAATTAAACATGAATTTATGAAATAAAATTCTTTTTTACTAGACAAGTGGGTTTTTATGAATAACCTTAAACCAGCAAGCAAACCGGTCAAATCACACTCAAATACGAAGAATAATTTATTAAATTCTTAAATATTATCTGCAGGTGTAATTAAAAATTCAAATTAAAATATTAAATTAATATCCTTATAAATTTTTCCTGAATTTGTAGTTGAGATGTAAAAGAGCACCGAAGCTCTAAAAGATCACCATGACTTGCAGAGCTAAAAGGTGACGGTAGAAGTAGAGGTCCTGCAGAACTAGCGAGCCTGGGAGTCCGTCGCTATCTGTCAGTCACAAAGCCGAAAGCCGATGATGGCCCCACCACTATCCAGTGGTCCTCAGTTCAGCTTCTCTAGTGCCTTTCTTATGTATGCAAAATTAAGACACTAATCCACCTAAATTCCCTTTTTGGACGACTTCTAATAGAATCTACCCCCACATTCGTGGGCCCTTCCATTTTTATGGTTCCGATTGTACTCTCCTTTTTCCTTTCCAGTCATCTTGTAAGGAATACCGAAGTTGATAGTCAGGCCCCACCATCGCTGCACACGTTGCATCTTTATGGTGCTTGGAACGAAACAATTTGGTGGACCTCACTTTGGTGGTCCAACTCCATTCCATAGTACAGCAGGAACTGAAAGATCCCGACCTTCTAATTTGTCTACAAAGACATCATGGAAAGTGACAGGAGGAACATGGTGGACCCCTTCTGTTCATGTGATCTCTCCGATGGCACAAAAGCCTTGTGGATTGGATGATTGCGTCCCGAAATATGCTATCAGATTTGAGCTGCAACGCATCCGAAGTTATAGAAATTAGATAAATGTGGCCCACTAGTGATGGGGTCCACTTGATAACGATAATCTCCAATTTATGTATTGATATGTGGCATGTGCAAAGTGGGCCCTGCTTTAATTTGAAAGGTCTTGGCGTTAATGCGGTGGCATTGGATAGGTTTCAACAAATGGAATGTGCAAATGCTTCCTTTCCACTGCGGAGATGTTTTTAGTATCTGATAGCTAAGTAAGCCATTACCTTCTTATGCCAAGGTCCAAGGACTCGAACCCCCCACGCCCACCCCCTCACGGTCCTCTAAGATTTTTCTTGTGGTCCTCATCACTTTATTCCTCCTTCTAATAGGTGCTGTTGTTGGCCAATTCCTAATTGAGATAAGGTTTTGATGATGATGATGATGATATATATATATAGGTTCTTCATTTTTAAGCAAAAAAATAAATGGTACAATACAAAATAGCCTCAAAATATAGTACATTGTCTATTTTTTGCTTCAAAATCTTTATATATAAAGGGATTATAGATATTTAATACAAGTGAGATTTGGTATAAAAAAATATGAGACGAGGCAAATTTAATAAATGGTACAAATTATAAAAATTGTTGGAACCATATTGCTAAGGCAGGGCCTTTATTGTTGATCTGAACCATTCATTTTATGGCATGTTATGAACAAATTATGTCTCGGAGACCTTGTCAGCTGATGATCCTAGTCTTTGTTGTTCTGAGTTGTAAAATGATGATCTCAAAGCTTCAAACCTCTCTCTCTTAGAGATGTGGAAGAGGCCCCACATGTGTGAGATGGGCAAATATGAGACATTCCATCGTCCCTCTCAATCATAATAAAAGCTGTAGATCAATGCTCTCTCTCAGCTGATGATCCTAGTCTTTGTTGTTCTGAGTTGTAAAATAATGATCTCAAAGCCTCAAAACTCTCTCTCTCTCTTAGAGATGTGGAAGAGGCCCCACATGTATGAGATGTGGCAAATATGGAAACAAAGTCTTCGTCATGAACAATACAAGAGCCTAAAGTATACAGTTTTACCTTATACTTTGCAAGAGATTATTTTCACGCCTTGAACTTGTGACTTTAAAGTCACACAATGACAACTTTTACCGTTGTGCCAAGGCTCCCATTCCATCGTAAATAATACAACAAAAGAAAAAAAGAGAGAGAAGGAAACCCATCCATCCCCCATATAGTCAGTGAAAAAGCAAGAAATATAATCAATGTTCTCATCATCACTCTCTGAGAATCTCCTTCATTTTTTCTTTTCAGATATTCTACTGCTTAGCTCACTCCCATTCATAAACTATGAGCCATCCCCCCCACCCTGCTTTTCATATTCCAAAATTAAATAAAAAGGACCTAAAAATCGTCATCATGGGGCCCGCGATAGAAATCGTGACTTAAAGGTACAACATGAGAATCGTGAAGTTGAGATCATTGGTCCCTAATCATATGCCATGCAGTAGTCAAAACAGGCTCTATGTAAGGGCAGTTTTGGTGCACGAAACTCCTGTCTATATCGGGTCGAAAAAAGAGCGGACTACAAAGGCCTAAAGTAAACAGCCTTACCTTATATTTTGCAAGAGACTGTTTCCATGTCTCAAACCCATGACTTCAAAGTCACATGACAGCAACTTTTACCGTTTGGCCAAGGCACCCTTTCAAAGCAGGCTCTGGTCCTACCCAAAAAATCTTACAGTCATATGTATGATCTCTCAATCTTAAGCCCTAAATCGAATTTAACAACTACAATTTAAGCCCTAGAAAGGAAAGGTCTTGTAAGTTGATTTAATAGGCAACAAGGCGATTCACCGCTAAAGGTGCAAAAAAACCCTAATTTTTAATAATCTTCTACAGTCTTCAATCAAGTTTGTTCCCTGATAATTATAATTAATCCTTGGGTTAACAAAGAAAAGTGGACTAAGTAAAGGCGGGGGCTACCAAGTTTCCCTGGAAGGAGTAAAAGGGTCAATAAAATAAAAGTAAAGAACTTAAGAAAAATGAGCAAAATTTATATTCAACACTCGTATTTTAATTTGATAAGAACATAATATAACAATGGATTGTCCCATCACGTGCTCTTTAGCAGAGTTTCAATGGCTTCTAAACATACAAGAAGAACAACAAAAAAGCATGTTTACAAAGCAACAAAAATCTTTAATGCCCTTTAGGAGGCTTGTGGCATGCCAATTTATAGCCTTCTCCACCATTTAGCTCATCGATTTGACCTTTCATTAGACTTCAACATAGAACAACAATGAGGGTGGCTCATGATCATTTAATGCATTAATCAACGCCGAGGGGCATTGCCCCCTTGGACTCCCACCAGGGCTGCTGCCCCAAGCCCTACTACTCAGGGGCGCTGCCCCGAAATCCTATTATTCTTTCTTGTAACTATTGCAGTTCCTAATAGCCTCATCAACACTAAGTTAGTAATGCAAATTTCATACCATTGTGGTACACTAAGTGGTATTTTATTGAGGTGGTCATTGTTATACACTAACAAATACTGTGAAGGTTAGGGCAGTCTCTATGCACGAAGCTTCTGCCTATGCAAGACCCAGAGAAGAGGTGAACTATAATGACTTATAATACACAATTTTATCTTATATTTTTTTAAGAGACTATTTTTATGCCTTGAACTCGCAGCCCTTGAGATAGTACCAAGGTGACGTATGAAAAATAAAGAAAGACAGCATTAGTCATTGCAAGTAATGATAGAGGATGGCAGAAAAACATGCCGGCTTTTGGGTGTATACTGAAGGCTTCAAATCTCCATTGAAAATACGTCCTTGCCATCTTCTCCAAAAGCCGTGCATTGCTCTCGTGAACTTGTATTTTTTCTTCCTTCAAATCCGGGACTGCTGGGTGCTCTTTTAGTCGGAGAGATTTGAGAGGCAACAATTTGTATAGGGAAATGATGTGAGAAAATGATTTGGAGATTACACTTTTTTGGGCTACGTGTGCTGTGCTGGTACGTCCAATCTATTAGTTTAGTAGATAATGACAAGTCTCTTCAATGGATGCTAATTTTCTCTTGATTGAATAATTTTAGCCCTCTAATAGGGTTTTTTGAAGAAAATGTGAATTATTGGTTTTGGTGGATTACACCTGCCCATAAAGTATTCATTTAATGTAAGACTAGAACCATGTAATTTTGCCAAGAATATGCAAACTATTAGTTTTTGATAAATTATAGCTTGCCTATGAAATATCTATTCGGCACGAGACTTAAGCCATCTAGTTCAGCTTCTTGATAAAAGTGTAAATTAATCATAATGAATTCATATATAAATCTCTAAATAACCATAAGTGCCTTGCCTAAAAAATATTATGTTGGCTATTTAGCTTTTGAAATATATAGACAGATATGTTAGTTATAATGTTGATATTTTGATCCCAGTAAACAATTATAATTTCATGTGAAAGTAGAGTTTTGAAAATCTTAATTGTTTTCCAAATTGTCATCCATTAAATGATCCTAACATCATGGAACAAAATATCGCCAATATATCAGAATTTGATGATTAACGATATGATATTTGGTCAAATTTATCACTTAAATGAAATTCTCATATGTATCCATAAGAAATGGCCAATATATTGGTTACAATGGATATATAGGCCAAAATATCAATTATATTGGACAATATATTAGATTTTTAAGTCTTTGAATTTTAATTTTAATTTTTATGAGAAAATTAAAATTAAAAATCTTGTAAAACAAAAGATGTAACTTATCTCTTGATTGATCTCAAGGATAAATTTTAACATATCTTTTATTTGTTATTGACACCCGATAACATAAGAAGTCAACATTAACATTATTCTTTTTGAATAAATATATACTCTTTTTCTATTATATCTTCACAATATGTATGTATGTATGTATGTATGTATGTATGTATGTATGTACATGCACGAGCCCTGACACAATCTTAGAGTTGTCGTCGTGTGACCTTGAGATGATGGGTTTGAAGTGTAGAAACAACTTCTTACAAAAAAGCCTAGTAAGTTTGCGTACTATAGATCCTTGTGGTCTGCCCCCTCCTTGGACTCCCCATACATGAGAGCTTCTGCCCCTTCCTTGGATTCCCCATACATGAGAGCTTATGCCCCTTCCTTGGATTCCCCATACATGAGAGCTTCATGCAACAGGCTACCTATATATATATAGTAAAACACCAAAAAATTATACAAAAAATTGCATATGAAACTTTTAGGTAGAAATAGATATATGTAAAAAATCATATAAAACATGCATAAAAATAGAAATCTAATGCTAAACTATTAAATTTCACTCTATTTTTTCCGCTAATATGACCACAATGATTTATATTATGCAGCCATTTTTACAAGAGGTTAATTTTTATGTCTTGATCCGTGACTTCAAGGTCACATAACAACGACTCTACTATTGCTCCAGGCCGTTTGATTTTTCAACTACTAGACATCCGGAGTAGGAACAATCAGATGGATGGGTCTGTCTGAACCGTTCATCTGATTGTTCCTACTTCGGATGTCTCGTAAGCTAAATCACAATTGTTTCTAATCATCTGTTTACTGTGATCAAAGTGCAAATTCCCTTCTGCTATATCCTTCCAATCCACTCGATTTTGATTGCTACACATCCAGAGTCGGAGCAATCAGATGGAAAGGTCTGCACACATAAAGGTGGCGTTAGCATCTGGACAACTCTGACCGTCCATCTCCAGTGATCTTCAAATTTGAAGATGCTAGATTCATCATATCCACTCAATTGTCCGTATACTAGATGCTCAGTGTAGAAATCATATGAAGGGGCAAGATCATGCCCCTACATACGAAACTGGAGACCCCACGAGCGCGGTGGAAAGTTGCCCTGACTATCCCACTGTTGTAAGATGGAGCCGACATTGTGATGATCATAACCGTTCATCTGATTTCTTCAACAAGCCAAATATCAGACTCACTGAACCGATCTAATCGTCTGCTTCCTGTGATAAAAATACAGATGTTCATATGATAGATCCATCCAATCCGCTCTATCTTGTGACTACTAAATATCCAGAGTCGGATTACATGCAAAACTAGACCGCTGCTCCAACTTCCAATATCTCTTAAGCTGAAAATCACAGCATTCAGACAAATGTAACCATTCATTTTCGTTGATCTTTAAAATGTAAGATGATAGATAGATCTAACCAACCCCATTGTTGCAGAATTATACAATTGATTAAGAGCAATCATACGAACGGTTCCGATCTTATAAATGTGGGCCCCACATAAAAAATGGACTGTCCCTCGCGATCTACAATGACATTCTTGTTTGCCTCTTTGACTCGAGTCTAGGGTTAGAAGTCTAACCATGGTTAACTGTCCCCGCTTTTAATTTTCTTCTTTTTTCTCGCCTTTTCTCTTTCAAAAAGGTGCAGCAAGGATCTCTCTCCAACGAGTTATGCATTGGTTCCGGCCATGAGTGGTAGGGAAAATCCTATTATCCGGCAGCATTCTCACTGTCAGTGATAGAAGCTGTCCAGATACACGATACGTATTCGAAACATTTGCACTGTTATGGGTTCTTAGTGGAAGGTATTGTAGCAGGAGAAACGGATTTCTAGGATTGGAAAATGTGAACTGGGTATTGTTCTTTGGAAAAAATTTAGTGTTTCGGTGCAGAAATCTGACCTGGGTATTTGCAGTTTTGGTCGGTGGAATATGTCTTTCTGATATTCGTGTGGTTTTCCGGGTTGTAGAACTAGTTTTTCCGGCGAGGTAGAGTGGTTGTTGAGCTGGGGTTTGGAACACTTAGCCGGAAAGTTGATTGCCTTATCGGAGGAACTGGTTCGTGGAGATATATGTAGGGGAAATCAAAATCGAATTCCATATAATTTTTGCTTTTTGGACTGAGACTGGTTGCTAGAGAAGTAAAAAAAGCCCTAGAATATTGGTTTCAAACTCATTTCCAGTTCGAAGATCTTAGGAATTTTACCCATTTTCGTTTTCCTGCTGCTGAAATTCCGAAAAGGGTAAGAGAAATAGTAAATTTACGTAAAAAAATGCCTGCAGAATCACTGGAAATGGAGAATTCTGTGGCGGTTTCAAACGCAACTTCTGGTTCTGGAGAAGCTAGTGTTTCTCCCTCCGTCGGTCAGCACCCTTCGACAGCTCCACCGCCGCCGGCCACGACGAAGAAGAAACGAAGTCTCCCTGGAATGCCAGGTAAATAATTCGAGCTCAAAAAAGAGCTGAAAATCCCTTTAATTCTCTTGGTTTAATCTAATGTTCTTATATTCTCCCCATTTTGATGAAGATCCGGATGCTGAAGTAATTGCTCTTTCGCCTAAAACTCTAATGGCGACGAATCGATTTGTTTGCGAGATTTGCAACAAGGGTTTTCAACGTGATCAGAACCTGCAACTTCATCGAAGGTGGCATAATCTTCCATGGAAACTCCGTCAGAGATCGAGTATAGAAGTTCGGAAACGAGTTTATGTTTGCCCCGAACCTTCGTGTGTTCATCACCACGCTTCAAGAGCTTTAGGAGATTTGACTGGAATCAAGAAGCATTTCTGTAGAAAACACGGTGAGAAGAAATGGAAGTGCGATAAGTGTTCGAAGAAATATGCCGTCCAATCTGACTGGAAAGCGCACTCGAAAACATGTGGAAACAGAGAGTATAGATGTGATTGTGGTACTCTGTTTTCCAGGTATTTTCCCTTCATTTCCTTCAATCATTTCAATTCCTCTAGATTTCCTCTCTCTCTCTCTCTTTTTTTCTTTTTTTTCTGATGTATCTGGGTGTTGCAGGAGAGATAGTTTTGTTACTCATCGGGCGTTCTGCGACGCATTGGCGGAGGAGAGTGCAAAATCGCAAACGACTGCGAATTTGAATTCAGAAGAAGATCCAAATCTGAAGAAAGTTCCTGCCAGCACTGCAAGTTGTGCTGCTGCTGCTAGTTCTACTTCTCCTAGAGTTTCTTCTACTGTTATGCCAGTTCAACAAGGAGGTTAGTAGGGAAATAAATCTTTGGATTTTTGGACATTTTTGCTTTGTTTTTAGTTGGTTTTGGGTTATCTGGGTTTTGTCGGATCTGTTTGATAAAATAAGAACCCATGAAGATCTTGGATTTACTGATCTGGGTTTTGTCTGGTAATGGGAGATTGGAAGTAGAAGTGATAAAAAATTGGATGAGAGAGAGTGAAAGAAATCTGCCTTTTGCGAGACTTGTTCGTAAAGTTCTGAAAAACTTTCCTGGGGTGGGGGCTGCCTTTGGCTTGCAGTCAGGGATGAGTTTTTGTCAATCTCTTCTGCTGCAATCGATAAAGAGATTGAGAAAGCCACAGAGATTAAAAAGAAACGATCATTTGCTTTTCCTATCAATCGCTTTTTAATTTTTAAAAGGGCACTGCACAGGCAACTCTTTACTTTCTCGAACAGTAGCAACTCTCTTATCATCGTCATCATCTTCTTCTTCTCTTTCTGATTGAATGTTGAATATCTATGTTTCTGGTAAAGAATTTTGCTTCCTAATGACCCACTAAGGTTTTATGATGCATTAAGTGGCTTAGCAAGCCTATCGAGCTACGAAAATCCGAGCGGGCCACTTACGAGAAGGCCAGACTGAGAGCTGCTATATGGTGGGTTTATGGAAAATGGTTATCTGAACTAGCCAGAGTTGCCAGAGAGTGGGTGGCCGGAATTGGGCTGCAGGGTCTGTTGGATGTCTGTTATAGTTCTGATTAAGAGTTCAGCTGCCTGCTTCTTAGCCGTCATTGAGAATTGAGCTTTGTGGTCTTGATCGACTAAGGTTTTAAGGACTAATTTGTTTCTCCTGGTTAAGATTTTAGCTTTGTAGCCATTGCTGCCCACAGTTTTTTGACTAATTGATTAACTTTGTAACATCAATCCAACTACTGGAAATCGACTCTCGTATGTGGTAGTCTGCTAGTGCTGACTAAGAATCTAGTTTTCTTCTTCTTATTTCTGATAAATTCATACCACCTTCGAGGTTTAAGATAGCAGCGAAGTTCATGACATCAATTCTGGTTGCGATCTTAAAGAGGGGCACAAACAATCCTTTACTTTCTTGAATGCTAGTAGCAGCTCTTTTAAACTTCTTTGCTTTGTGATTGAATTTCAGAGCTGGAAAATGCCGGTGAAATGTTACAGCTTCCTACACCACCAGTAAACCTAGTTGGAAACAGCAGCACCAGCAGCGTGGTGGGAAGGAGCAGCAATACAAGCAATCTTTTTGCTAGCATTTTTGCATCAGCAACCGGCAGCAGCATCTTGCAACAGCCCCAAAACTCTGCATACTCGGGTCTAATCGGCCGCTTGACTCTCCCTGATCGAAACACCAATGAAGCAACAGCAACAGAACCAACTTCACTGTGTCTCTCATCAAACGCTTCCACTCTGTTCTCACCTTTATCAACAACAAATCCTCCGGAAAGACGGCATTTTGCTCTAGCACCCCCAGCCCATATGTCAGCAACTGCATTACTTCAAAAGGCCGCGCAAATGGGAGCAGCTTCACATGGTTCTCTACTTTGTGGGTTTGGTTTATCTTCCTCTACTACAGCTGCTTCTGCAACTTCAGCTTCTTCAGGGCAACAGAATGAGAATATACCGTGGTACCATCAAAGAATGCAGCCTGAGCCATCACTGGCTCAGAACAGTTCATCTGGTCTTGGGCATGGCCCTCCTTACGTAGGGGTGGGATTACCTGATCTGATGATGGGTTCCTCGTCTTTTTTTGGGCCCAAACCTGCTACACTTGATCTTCTTGGATTGGGAATGGATGATGGGGCTGCTGGTGCAGGTGGATTATCAGCTTTGATTCCTTCAATGGATAGTGTGCATGATGTTGCTACTCCTTTTGGTGGTGGGAGTTCTCCGGGCAAGAGTTGGGAAGGTGCTGAGAGGAATCCCAACAGTGCAACCTTGATGTAATTTCTCTGTTTAATATCTGTTCAGGTGAGGCGGATAGAGATGTTTTTCTTCTTTGTTAGAAATCTTTTTGTTGGTTTTTTCCTTTCATTTTTTCTCCGTTTTATCTTGTTATTTTAGGAGAAAAGAAGAAGAAAAAATCGACATTTTGTCAATTCTTCCATTCCTTTTTCTTCTTTTGATGGGTAATGCAAATCTTGAGCTCTTTCCTCCGTCCCATGTTTCTCTTTCTGATAATTCATACACGGCATGCATAGAGAGAGTAGCCAAAAACCGGCGATGCGAAGACCACACGGTTTCTCTGTGGACTCTTCTTTTGGTATTCCCAAGACGCCGCTGTTAGTCTTTCCATTTCCCTTGTTTCTTCCTTGCCATTTCCATCTTTGATTATGATCTACTATCCTTTTAAACAGTTTCTGACTAGATGGTGATTAGTCTCTGAGCATGAACAACACCTGAAGAGCTAAAATTGTGTGTGTTGGTGAAGTGGAATATAAGAGTGGCAATATGAAAAATGGCTGTTTACATGATGGGAACTTAGATTTCCGAAAATGGCGCTTTCCAGTTGAGAGAGAGATGCCGAAAACCATGGCAATGTAATGAGGAGAAAATTCGAGGAAGCTGCATGAAGTTGACTTTTGACTGAGTTCTTCTCTTCTTTAGGCGCTGTCAGGACATTTTCAGGAATTTCTGCTGGGTCGTACTTTTCCTCTCGATGTAGGGACAACGTGGGCCAGAGAGAGCCCAGACAACAAAGAAGATTGGCGCATTTACTCATTTCTGAACCGGGCTAGTTAATGCCATTGAACTGGTCTTGGCTCGTACACGCTTCATTTGACCGATTCGTTGAACTTAGCCCAGTAGACGTTTCATTTGACCGATTCTTGAAGCTTAGCCCAGTCTGGGGGATTTCTGGACATGGTAAAACAGACTCCAATTTATTGAAGATTTTCTTGAAAGGTCCTGACTTTTGACTTTGCCATTTCTTTCATGAATACTTCACCAAGTCTTACATAGTTCTAATTGTGGGTAGACTTACCAGACTGAACGTAAAATTATGAAATTAGACTAAAATTTGAATAATAATTAATCAAATTCTCAAATATTATATCAATTTCTAGTCAAATATGCAAATTAAAAGTTTTAGTTCTTTCAACCTTATTTTTTTTTCAATTTTTTTTTTGAATTTTATGACTTTTTACATTACTGACTTATTTTGGAATTTGAACTTTGTAACTATATTTCTAATAAGTTAAAGGGCACCAAAGCCTGAAAGGGGCTTCTCACCTGGAGGACCAGGATTCTAGGCTATACATGGGTGTGCATGTTTACCTTTAATAACAAAAAAAGTTTAGAAGTTTATAAGACAAAAAAATTGTAAATTTTGAGAAATGTTTGGGCAAACATTGGGGAAAGATTACAAGGATATGATTTTAATATTTTAATTTGCATTATATTTGAGTATTTTATAAATTATTTTAGTTTAATTTTATAAATTTGTATTTAATTACTCAAAGTTTTTCATAAGAATCAAGCCAAATGATTAACCTTTTAGGAATAAAAAAATAATTAATTGTTTGGTGGGAAGGAAAAATGCTTCCACCAAGTGTGCTTATTTTTCAATTGGATGGGGGTGAGCAAGGGACGGGTATTAGGAGGATTTTGTCTCATCTCAAAAAAGTAGGTGACTTGAAACTTATGTCCCATCCAGGACCAAACAAGGTCCTGGTCTTCTTATACCAAATGCCGGGGGTATAAGTCGTGGTCATCTTGTCCCAAATGCCTGGGTTTAGGACAAGTAAAGTCATAAATAGTTTGCTATTTTTTTTTTAAAAGAATAAAATTCTAGAGCTTAAAATACATGTAAGTCAGGGAAAAACACCATTTATGCAAAAATTTAACTACTAGCATCCACAAGTCCATAATAATTCATGAAAAAAATAAATGTACCAATCACTTAAAAATTGTTAAAAGGACAATTAATCAGTTGTCCAAGGAGCTATCTTTTGTACAGTATATAAAGGAAACTCTTAGAATTGATCATTGACTAATTTAGGAACTAATTAATACCAAGATTTAACTATTTTAAATATAAATATATAAATATATATGTATATATAATTATTAGGCTATAACTATACAATAGTTTTAAGTTTCAACAATAATATTTATTCATTTTCTTTCTTATTTTTATGGTGGTTAATAATGCAACATCTCTCTCTCTCTCTCTCTCTCTCTCTCAACAAGTGCACATTCATATGCACGTATTAGATAATACTAAAGTAAAGAATGAAAGAAGAACATAAGAAATATAAGCAAGACATTATTTTTAAAAAGAAAAAAAAAATATAGTTTAGCATAGAATGAACAACCCCAGAACAAGAACAAATATAGCAATTATCAAAAAGCATTGTCTCTTGTCCTATACTTGTTTGGGTAGGACTTCTTTATCTCATTCCCATCTCGGCTTTTATTTGGGATAGGACAATCCATCCCGAAACCTTGTGCTCAAAATAAAAACTCTGGTTTTGCCCGAGTAACAGAACATTTGCTTAGGCTGACTAGACATGTTTTCTAGAATATCTATGCCATTTTCTTGTTGACTTTTCTTTTGTTTAGTCTACTTGTGAAAAATCACTCCAATGGAACAATTCAAAATATTTTTCTTTTTCAAAATTTTCAAGCAATGACTGTGATTTTTTGTCCAAAGTAATATAGGTTATAGTCATTCAACGGACGTGGTTTTTTGGTAGTTCTCTATCTATTAGAGCGTGATCAAGATGAATGGCTTGGATCTTCCAGAAACCATGCTTGAGTCATGTCTAGATTAATGCCTTGTGTTGGTTCATGCTTCACTTTACCATTCTCATAATGTTCATTTAAACATCCCTCTTTAAGTTTTTTGTGGTAGAAAGTGGAAGTCGTAGCATAAAGAAATAAATTATATTATAAAGTTCTGGGTATTTTGTCCCTCAGAATCTTCAAATAAAATAAGAACTTGAAAACTAGGAATAATGTCTTTCCAAATTGAACAACCTTCACTTGAAAAAGCAAAATTTGCCAGCTTATTAGTGGATGGATTCTCCTTCATGTAGGTGTGGTCAATGCCTTTTAGAGACACCTAACTGAGAACCCATTTCACCGCTTGAATCATTCTCCTGGTCTCCCATTGCAGTAACATCTCTTCAGCCTCCATCTGGGCTCTACTCTCCTGACGAGATTTGAATATATTGAGTACAAGAAGAACATGAAGGGGAGTCTTGGTGCGATGGTAGAGTTGTTGTTGTGTGACCTTAAGGTCACACAGGTACACAGGTTCAAGGTATGAAAACAACTTTTTGTAAAATATAAGGTAATGCTGCATATTATTGACCCTTATTGGTTCGACCCTTCCTTGAACCCTACATACATAGGAGCTTAGTGCACCAGGACCGCCCCTTTTTTTATTATGAGAAGAACATCTCCCGTTACTTGTAAATTTGGAATTTGAAGATTAGCAGCAAAGTTAAGTCCAAAGAGAAGGGCAAATCATTTCGTATAATTGTTCATTTTGTGACCCAGCGAGACACTGAATGCCACAATCAAATTCCCTTCATGTTCACTCATAAGGCATTCAGCAGAAGCAGCTCCCAGATTGCCACTACAGGCTTTGTCAAAGTTCAATTTGAAATAGTGAAAGTTCGGTGATCTCCATTAAACCGAAGTAATGGTCTGTAAGTTCGAGTCCAAGTCCAACCTGGTTCCATCTATCGATGTATTCCCTCTGTTTAGTATGAAAAAAAGTTCGATCCACCCTCCAAGTAGCAAAAGGTACATCCAAGGTAGAGCGTACTTGGGCCCCAACAAATCGAATTTCAAGTTGGGAGCCCTTCCGTTGCCCACAACCGTAGGAAATTTTTACTCTAGGCTGGCACTGGGATGACCAAACAGCTTTCCAAACAAGTGAGGGCTTCTGGGTTTGTGGATTTTGATCCCTACAATAAGTTGACTTGGCAGAGAAAGATCCAGTCTTGTTTGGGACCCAAATCATCTCATTTGATGAAAGAGGGTCAACAATTTGTTCATTTTGGATGAGATCCCTAGCCTTCATTGGCCTTGCGCTCAGAATACAGGGTTCCACTCAAGATTTGGCTCTAGAAGGGATTTAACACGCAAAGAAACATCAACGGACGTAAGAAAATCCTCACTGACATAGGATGCCAGAGGCTATTGATCAATCCAGACATCAGTCCAAACCTTAATATAACCTGGATTTTGTAGGAAGGATAGAGTTCTAAGGATTCACTTTTGATGACAAATCGCCACACCAACTTAGCTTTAAAGGCCCTATTAACGTACTCAAGTTGTCTTAGACCCAACCCACCGATGTCCCAGGCTTTCAAACATCAGCCCAAGCAACAATATGGTTTCCCTGATCATATCCTCCTGATCTCCAAGTAAAATAACATTGGATTTGCTCACATTTGGAAATGATTGAGGCCTGTACTTTGAAACAAGAGAATGCATAATTTAGAATAAAAGGCAGCCCCGGTGCACAAAGCTCCTGCCTATACGAGGTCCAGGGAAGGGGTGGACCACAAGGGCCTAAAGTACACAGCGTTACCTTACATTTTGCAAGAGGCTGTTTTTACGCCTTGAACCCGTGACCTTAAGGCCATGCGACGACAACTTTTACCATTGTGCCAAGGCTCCTTCAGAATGCAATAGTTTGGAATGCCTTATGTAATAGATTTGGCTAGCTGGACTTTTCCAGTTTGAGAGAGCAATTGCGCTTTCCTTCCTTTTAGCCCAGCAAGGATCCCGTCCCAAGTCCTTATTTAAGAATAGTGGTTTATGGACTCTCAACATTTGACGAACCTCTAGATATTAGAGGGAACATTTGTACAAAACACCAAAGAGTGACTTAACTGGTTTAGCATTCAGCCCTAACTCATTCCCAAATGTTTTCAATATGTGCTTGATTTGGATAACATTTTTCATCAAAACTCCTAAGAAAAAAAGGCAGTTCTAGTACACAAAGCTCATGCTATAAGGGGTTTGGAGAAGGGGCTAACTACAAGGGTCTATAGTATGCAGCCTTACAATGCATTTTTGGAAGAGACTGTTTCCATACCTTGAACCCGTGATCTCAAGATCACACGATGACAACTTTACCATTGCACCAAAGTTCCTTTCCATTTGCACAAAAAGAAGATTTTGGATTTCTATGAAAGAATCATGGAGGATCTAATTTTTTCCCAACAATGGCCTAATGGAAACTCAGGGAGAGCATTTCAGCATGAAGGACATAAAGGTAAGGGGAAAGGTGATCTCTATGACAAAGTCCTTTCTCTAGTGAGAAGTATCCGGATGGTTCTCCGTTAACAAGAACTGAGAAAGACAAGGTGAACATGCAACTAATAATTAAAGAAATTCATCTACAGTAAAATCCAAAATTTATGTGTTTCCTCAAGGAAGCTCCATTTTAAGCCATCTTAGGCTTTATAGAAATGCATTTAGGCACACATATTCCCAGTTTTTTGCCTTTTCTGTAGCCTAAAAGGGATGAGAATTTCATAGGCCAAAAGGATATTACCTACTGTAAATCTACCTTGTACAAAGGGTGCATGGTTAGTGCTAATTATGAGTTTTTAAAAAGGGCCTTGGCCTATTAGTAAAAACCTCGGCCTAAGAAAATGTAAAATGTTGGTTTTTGGTGAATTATAGCGTGCCTACTAAATATTATTTGGCATGAGACTAGAGCCATGCAATTTAGACATTAGTAAGATAGATCTGTCAACATGGGCCTAATATAACAAATATAAGAAGATGATCCTAGCTATTCTTAGGGTGAGATCTCAGATGTAGAAATATAAGTAGGTGGATCTCCCCCTTCTCTATCGAATAACATGAGATTGTCTTTAATATACGCATTCAAAAAGAAAAGAAAAGAAAAACATAATTAACTAAATAGTAAGTGATATATTTGCCTTAAAATTTTAATTATATTCATTAGATTATCTAGCCACTGGGACTTCTAACATAAAATGGATGGTAAAACTTTTGACTGGTCAATTTACAACTGGATGAGAATTTTATACCATATAAAATTCCAATCAAGGGCAACATTGTAAATAATTTAAATATTCACAAAATCTGAGCCCACTTGGAATTATAATTGTCCATAGCAGTTCCTTTTTTTTTTTTTTTGTCCATAACATCAGTGGTAAGGCACAACCCTAGTGCACGAAGCTGTTGTGTACGTCGGGTTAGGGGAAGGGGCAGACCACAAGGGTCAATAGTACCCAATAGTGACAAGGGGCTAATGAAAAAAATGCCCAACAACCATGCAGTGCAAGTTGGTGGCAAATAATTCTACATCTCCATAAAAATACACTTGGTCCCCAGTTTGAGTTATCACTTTCGGTTGGTGATTAAATTTAGTAGTGTGTAAAGGTGTGTGAGTGATTTGCTTGTAATTCTTAACTTTTATAATAATATGTATGTATGTATACATAGAAAAGCCTTGATGCAACGGTAAAAGTTGTCATGTGACCTTAAGGTTACAGGTTAAGGAGTAGAATCAGCCTCTTGCAAAATGCAAGATAAGGCTGCCTACTATAGGCCATTGTGGTCCGAGGTCTACCCTTTCCCCAGACCCTGCATAGGTGGGAGCTTCGTGCACTGGGGCTGCCTTTTTTTTATAGAAAAGGCTAGCAAAAAGTCGGCTAATCCAACCAATCTTGCTTGCACAATAGAGAGGGCCTAGGTTAATCCCTGCATAAAATCAAATTAGCCAAAAATGTGAGTTAATTAACCCATGCCAAAGTTTCAATAAATCCCTGCCAATATGATATCAGGACCCAAGCCAACCCATCTCAGAATCTCTGTCATTATATTCTCACTCTCCTCGTTCTAGAATGGCCTGCTGTTTTAGTTTTGTACAAATTATTCTCGTGTTTGCCAAGGCTAAAACTTCAGAATCTCTCTCTCTTTCAAGGATTCTAAGGATGAGATCAACTTTGGGATTACGGTTTCCAAGCCCGTGAAATTATATGTCAAGGATAAGTACAGGGCTGAGCCCTGGCACAATGGCATTGTCCTCGTTTGGCTGTGAAGAGCATGTGCACTTACAAAAAACACTCGCTGGGATGACATAACTCCTGCTTCAAACTTGTTACTTACCAGGCTTGAAATTGAATTATGCACGCCAAAGGCCCAAATATTTTAAGCATGAAAGATTTAGGTCTTTGGCTTTTTAAGCCTTTGGCCTAATTCAATTTCAAGCCATAGAATATATTTTTTTTATGGAGAATTCTTTCTCCTATGAAAATCATTTTTCATCAGCGTCGCAGAAATGAGAATGCTGAGATGGATGAGTGGAAAGACAAGAAATGATAGAATTAGAAATGAAAATATTCGAGAAAATTTAGAATATCACCAATAAGTAACAAAATGAGGGAGACTGGACTTAGATTGTTTGGACATGTTGAAAGGAGATCAACAACGCACCGGTTAGAAGAAGTGAGGCAATACAAGTAGAAAGTTCTAAAAGGGCAAGGGAAAGGCCCAAAAGAACGTGGATAGAAATGGTGAGGAAAGATTTTAAAACACTGGGACTAAATGAAGACATATTATTTAATAGAGTGGAATGGAAAAATAAGATTTATGTAGCCAACCCCTAATTGGAATAAGATCTTGATGATGATGATGATCACACCCCTTTCGTACTCATTCTATCTCTATTAGGAGAAAGCATATAAGTTTAATGTTGTAGTCATAGTTCTAGCTTGATGGTAGCAGAGACCAACTAGATCACAGGCAGGCAACTGGAGCCCTTTGTCTTCTGTGACCCAGATTCTAGCTACAAACTTAGACCCTTCTTCTCTCCATGATTTCATAGTTTCCACTTGACTCAGTTAATATTTGGTAACCTGTTTATTAAAGAGTGCATGTAGGTGAAGGCACCAGTACGGCCCACATTCCTCAATATCTGAATAGAAGAAATTTTGTGCCATGTTATGGATTGATCAGCCATGCACCACAGTCGAAGGGGCTAACCTAATGCTATTATACCCATCCAGTGGTGGATACTTTTTGCAAAACTGACTTGAATCAAACTGAAAATTTTAGGTTGTAGTTATTCAATTGAATAGTAAAAATTGTTCGTCGTGTGACCTTAAGGTTCCAGGTTCAAAGTGTGGAAACAGCTTCTTGCAAAATACAAGATAAGGCTGTGTACTTTAGGCCCTTATGGTCTGCCCCTTCCCCAAACCCCGTAGAGGAGGGAGCTTCGTACATCGGGGCTGCCCCTTTTAGTTATTCAATCGAAACTAATAGTATGGTATTGGTTTTCATTTTAAAGAACCAAATCTTATTGGTAATGTATCAACTTTTATGCCCATGTAATTAGACCAAAACCAAAAACATTAATTAGTCTATAGAAATATACTTATAATGTTAATTTAAACTTTAGTGCATTAGGGTAAAATAGTAATTTAAATCTAATAAATTTAATTAATAATTAGCTATCTTGCAATACTATTTTATATTTATTTTATTTTAAATTTAGATTAACACTTAATGCATAGGTTGTTTCTTCTTAATGCATGGCCCTTGTTTATTTTTAGTGTGAAAAGTCTATAATAGTTGGTTTTCCCTTTTGTCTGTACCATTTTCTCCTTTTGCCACCCCATTAGAAGATTCTATATTGAATCTCTTAAGAAGGTTCTTTCCTATCACGTACTCCATATTTGAAACATTTTAAGCAGGTTAGATATCGATGCCCTAACTTCACATTTTTGTGAATCCTTTTTAAGGTATTTAAAACTTAATATTTTAAAATTTGCTTTTCTAATTCTTTACTTGCAAAGAATGTAGTTGGCATTCTTCATGAAAAAAAATTGAAATATAGCTTAGTTTTTCAAATATTTTCATGTTGACTCTTTCTGTCTTCTCAAATATAGTTACTTGCCCATTTTAAATTCATGATATGTGTTCTAAATTTTATGTTATATTCTTACTCGCCTTTATATTAGTTAAATAATAAATACATGATTATGTAATATCTAATTAATTAAACAAATAAAATATTGCATAACTAAACTTTTGGCATCTTAATTCTTTCTCTCTTATATTTTTTATTATTATGTATTAGAACTGCAAAATACTCGATAACCAAAATGGAACTAGTGGTATCGGAATGGTTTTTAGACTAGTAACAAAACTTCAGAATAGTGCAGTATTAAGTAGGATACGAAAAAATATAAAATCTTAATGGTACAATTTTAGTTTGTCAGGAAACTAAATCGGAACTAAATGGTTTACATCCCAAATAGCACACCCCAGAATATAAATAGTTGCCATCGTTGAAGTTGTAGGTTCCACTTTATTTTGAACAGCTAACATCTCCATAGTGTATGTGGGTACTCTCTCCCCCCTCCCAATAAATATGCTTTAGTAATCGACTGGTCCACCTCTTCAGAGTTCTCTGCCCTCTCAATTTCAGCGGCAGTACTTCTCTCCCAGGTCTACGGAAGGAGTTCAAGAACACTTTTCTTTCACTTTATCAAATATAGAAAGCAAGTTGTAACGGACTTGCATTGCGAGGCCTATCACCAATGCTTGTAGGCTCTAAAGAGAGGTTTGCTTAGCTTATAGACTTAGTTTGAGGAATTTAGGCCCATTGACCAATTTCTATGGAACAAGACTTGGTTTCGAAAAAAGTACTTATAAATATCTAGAAAAAGGTAAACTTAGATATTTATGTAGATAGAGTTCTAAAATGGTCTTCAACTTTTAGATGGCTGATAGATATATTAATTTTAGCCATCCATTTAGAAGATAAATGGAGGATAGCAAGTATAAATAGGGTTAGCTTCTCATTTGTAACTTAGACAAGTTTATTATAGATTACTCAAATGAGGAATAATAGGTTCTCTTTGAGTAAGTCTCATTTCCGAGTTCTCTCATTACTCTAGTGAATCAGCGAGTATAACCCTAGCAAGTGGGAGTAGGAGTAAAAGGCTAACTTGTATTTTGCAAAAGAGTTGTGCACAAGTGCCCCACGGCTTTAGTAGGAAAGGTGAATCAGCGAGTATAACCCTCGCAACCTAGGATGTCCAATGGACCTCTTCTAGGTTCCTAAGTTCCTCGTTTGGATCTTCTCAATTTATTAATAAAATTAATTGCATTTCAAAAAGAATGTAAATCATTGCCTCTCCAAACATATTATTACGTTCAGTTACCTCTTTTTTTTTATTTTTTATTTGTTAAATATCAAAAGTCAAAGCAATTAGATGACTTCCTTAAAGGTGCGAAGCCTGTCACACAACAGATGGGTGATTGCAAACACTCGGTGCATCCAATATTCCAATTAGCATTCTTCTCATCTTTACATGGCTAGATCTACGATTGGGATTCTAGATACATCAATCCACTTTAGGCTAGTAAGTGGCGGGAAAATAACCCTCAAAAATCAAATCCAGTTCGTCAATTGAAAAATTGTCAGGGCCATTAGTGTAATTTCATTTATCACAAATTAGGGTTTATAGAGAAGAAGCTTAGGTGGAAGGTTCGGAGTTGCGTCGCGTTCTTCTTCGGCTTCGTAAGAAGAGAGAAAATACATAGGAAGAAAATTAGACGAGAAGAGCAAAAACACTCGTGATTGCCACCTAACCGCCTGCTAAAATCCAACGTTTTCTCATCTCCGTCTTCTCTCCATCTTTCGATTTAAAAATCTTTCATCCACTCCTCTATACTCTGCGGATCTGGAAGTTAACGGTCCGTATTACTGCGAATCTACTGATTCAGGTAAAGGAAATTCCGAAGTTTGATTGATTATATATTTTTGAATGATATTAGGATTGTGTGGAACTGTAACTGTTTTTATTTCGGTGGATTGGCATTTTTTGTGATTTTGTTATTTATTTTGCGGTTTGATTTCTCAGTTTTACTTGAATCTTGAAGATTTGTTTCAGTTCTATGTCAAATGATTGTTATTTGTTCTCTTAATTTTTGTTTGATTATAGCGTTTTATTTTCGATTTTTATATTCTGGGAAGTTTAGTTGGACTTTCTGCGGTTGAATAAGATCTTTAATCTGTTGGAAAATTTTGATTTTAATGGGATTGTGGTGGAGGATTCTTAGGGAACGAGTTTTTAGGCATTGACGTGGCTGATTCATGTTTCTAGGGTTTGTTTTGGTTTCTACGTTTTTTTTTATCTGGGCTTTGATTAAACCTAGCATTTTGGTTGGCTGGAATATGAGGCTATATCGGTGTCTGTTACTTCGCTTGTCCTTCTAGGGTTTCAGATTCAACTATACTTATTTTCACTTTAATTTCAGTAAAATTTGCATAATCTAGGGGTTGTCAGGTTTTTTTATTAAGAATATGATTACGTTTGGTTTTGTTCCTGTGTTCTTGGGAATTTCTGGTTCATTGTTATGTAATCGTGCATATGTTTTTTTGCCAGGTTTTGAGATCTGGCAAATGCTGCAATAAGAGTCAACAGTCAGGCTTTTAACTTAAAACTATACACAGCTGGGCTTATTGGAGTTATGATATTTTCTTTTGTCTGTTGTGCTATTGGGTGTCTCTATTGTAAGAGGAATTTGTCATCATTTGGTAGCAGAGTTCCTTGCATGCAAGGGTAAGATGCCATACGGACATTTTTCGAGAGTTAACATTGCTTTTCGAGCTGGGGTTGAAAAAACAATCCAAGGGCACCAAGGACTGGAAAGTTCGGTTGAGTTTTTGCTTGGGAAGGGGAAGTTGCTTGGGAATTCCTTGCTGTTTTCTACACTTGGGAACTTCCACATATTTTCTCGATCCGGTAGTCATTTGATAAGGTCAGATCCGTGCACAGCTGAACAAAGAAGGGCCCTATCTATTGTTGGAGCAGCTTCTCGCATGTTTTCTACTCCTTCGGTATCTAGCCCTTCTTATGAGATTTGCTTGCATCACATTGGTACAGTCACAGACTCTACTAGGAATTCCTTTGGTAACTCATTTCAGAGGAAATTTATGGCTTCCCCACTGACAGTTAGAGCTGAATTGGTTACTCCCAATCTGGAAAATTCAGCTTTGAAGAGTCGCCAGCCATCAAACTTTGCAGTTCAAGCTAATTTTTCGTGTGCCCATAAAGGGCTTCATTATTGCAGAAAAACAAGTACGAGTTTGAGAAATGGAGAATCGTGTGGCAGTACAATGATTTATGGTTATTCCTTATTTGATGCAATCAACAGAAGTTGGAATGTAAGTCTGTCTGGACTTCTAGGGGCCAAGGATTTCCATAATTCTTGCTCAGCACCTCAGTCTGCTGGGGCAGCTCATGATGTCTCTTTTGATGGGTCTCCACGGGAAGAACAACAGGATAGTTCTGTAGTTGCTCCTGAACAGTAAGCGTCTGCACTTTCATTACATTCTTGCTTGATTAATTTGTATGTTTCTTAGTTATCACTTTTATCTCATCATTCTGTTTCTGCTATATCATTTTACTTGCATATTTTAATTCTTATTACCTGGTTGTGTTCGTTCATAGTTGCATATAATTTTCTATGCATGTATAATTCTCAAATATTGGCTGTGAGGAGGAAATCCTGATTGGCTGTGAGGAGGAAGTCCTGCTTTCCTACTATTAAAAAAAAAGAGAATCTGGGACCTATGTAGTTAGAGGTGCACCTAGGTGCTAGGTGCACGTATTGTGCCTGAATTTTGTAAAGTCGCAGGGGTTTGAGGCGTGAGCTCCTAGGCGTGCATTTGGGGTAAGCCTCGGTGCTCCTAGAGCCTATATTCAGGCTCGCCTCCGACGCCTAGGCACAGGTGATGAGTTGTTAAAACCTTAAACTTCAGTTTGTTTGCCATTCTCTTCTCTTGAGAGCTTCTAATGTGGAAATGGCCATTCCTCTTCAAGCTTTTACAGATCTAATAGAAGAAAAGGTATGGATTCATGGATCTTCCACCTAAAACCTTATTTTTCTGTAAAATTGTAAATTAGTTACCATTTTTTTTATTTTTTCATTTTTGGCCTGCCTGCCTTTTTTTATTATTATCAATCTGGATTGTTTCTCATTTTATAGGTAGAAACAAACATTCCATTTGATTTCCTTGTTTGTTTGCTATAGATTTAACTTCTTTTTAGGTTTTTTTCCCCCCTAAAAAATAGTTATAAAAGTTTGGAATAATTTTTGTTTTTTACATTTATTCCTTGAAACAGATTTTTATTTACATATATAGCTCCCTTTCATAGAAATTAGCATGTTTGAGTAATATTTCATAATAGAATTATGTTTCTATGTTTTTCTTACTTTTTTGCAATTTTTTGAATTTTATAATTCTTAATATTTATTTTCGAGCCTCGAGATTCAGGCTTGCGCCTAGGCCCTCTAGGCTCCAGGCTCTAGGTGCATCCTTTGTGCCTAGTTGTGCCTCTAACTATATAGTCTAGGACCAACAATGCTTGAAAATGGCAGTGGCAGGAGAAGGGAAAAAAGGATAGAATTCAAAACCATAGATATCCGTCGACTAGCTCCATTAGAGCATGTCTGCTCATGCATGTGTCTAGGTACTTGTGCGGATTAGAAGATTCAAAGGACAAACTTACCTGCATGGTTCTGTTCAAGTGGACTTACACGAACACTTGATGGAGTTGCATGGGGGAAGAAATGGTTGACAACTAATAGCATAAGCCTGCATTGGGTTAGTAATACATCATTCAAGGTGGTTGAAATGAACTTGAAACAAAGTATAGATTTTGGATACCGGAAAAGTGGCAACCATTGTTGCATAGGTTACCTTTTCCCTTTTTAATATTTCTAAATAGTTCCAAACGTTTTCTGAGCTTTTGCATGCTGAAATTTTAGTGAATCCAAATTGATGATTAGTTATTAGCTTACTGCTGTATTGAATGATCCAATCATTTCCAAAAGGTGCTTCTATTTTGCATCTTTCTTATAATTTTCTTCTTTTTATTTTAAGAGTTGAGTCTTATGTAAAGGATGAGGGTTAAGATAACTTGGAGGATTGTAAGTGACATGTAATGGAAGGCTGGGTCAAGCTTCAAAAATCCTCTCCTTCCCCCTCTCTCTTGTGTTCTGTGGTCATTTTTTAGAGAGAAGAATTATGTAGTCGACTAGATTTAGATGAAATCTTAGAGCTGGAGTAGAGAGCTAGCCACTGCCCTTAAATTGTCAGTTCTGGCTCTGGCTTCTTCATGGTGCTATTTTGAATGTTGGTCTCCTGTTTGACCATCTGGTATCCGGTCTCCTCTCCTTGCACTAAATAATGGTAGTTTGAAACTGTGCAAGGATATTTGACCTGTTTGTAGGGTTCAAAATTCAAATCCGTACCTGAGGAAGGTGAGGTTTTACTGGCTTTGCAAGTGTAAGCAATAAGATCAGAGGCTTGTGGTATTCTCCATCTCCAGTACCATTTTCTTCTTGTTGGCAGAGATTATATCATATGTTACACCACTCGTGTTTGTTATGAGGACTATGAATGCTAACTCGGAGAGGCAATTTTGAAATGAAGCCTAGTTGAACAACTTGAATATCCCAGCGAGTCATGACAAGGACCAGGATGAGTCATATGCAAGTCCATGGCAGGTGCCATCAGAAACAGAACTTCATCCCTGTCATCCTTTGTTCTTGATATCTTTTGCAGTTTTGATTGGTGAAATCTATCATTTGAAAGAACATTCAACTAAAGAAAAGAACAAAAAGAATGGATAGTCCTGCTTCTAAATTTTATCCATCAGATTTGACTGTCAAATGAGAACCAAAAGCCCCAGATCTTGATGCACCATGCGTTGTAAAATTGTTGATGGAATTTCATTGTCATGATTTGACTTACAAATCACTCTTGCAGTCTGCAATTTCTCCATGGAAACTAATTTTTGTTGCGTGGCTTTTCTAACTACAGGAAGACTCTAGGTGAGAGGGCCTTGAAACTGCTTTCAGGATCATGTTACCTACCGCACCCAGATAAGGAGGAAACTGGTGGGGAGGATGCACACTTCATATGTATAGATGAGCAAGCCATAGGTGTGGCAGATGGTGTTGGTGGCTGGGCGGATCTGGGCATTAATGCAGGACTTTATGCTCGAGAACTCATGTCTCATTCAGCAAGTGCAATTCAACAGGAACCCAAAGGTTCTATTGATCCTGCAAGGGTTTTGGAGAAAGCACACACAAGCACCAAAGCCAAAGGGTCCTCAACAGCATGCATTATTGCGCTTACTGATCAGGTTTGCACTTTCTTGTGTCCAAATGATTTTCTGACAATGGTTACTGAACTTCCTATTCCTTTTCTTGGAATGGCTTTAGAAAAATTTGATTGTAGTGATTGAGGTCAATAAATGATTAGAACCAAGCAAAAAATGAGTTCTTTTCCCATTTGAATGTGGAGCCTAGACTTCTCCATTGGTATGGTTAGGAACTTAGGATTGTCCTTTCGTGTTTGCTGCATCTGGACCCATCTTTACAATTAGGTTCCTCTTTATGATCCCACCATTATATGTGGAAATTTTTGGTGCTGCCAGTTGTGTGTTCATGAATGGTCAAAAATGGCCTGTGCTCTAAAATCTCACTTACTGGACGACAGTAGCTATCCAGTTAATCTGTATGGAATTTAGGCAATTCTTCACGTTGGATGCTAGTGATCTGACAGGTTGAATTTGAGACTTTGGATGGAACCTGTCAAGTTGCAGCTTCATTGTTACAGAGGATCTAAAAATGGATTGTGTTTTTTAGCTGATTTGATTACGATACTGCATTTTAGACGATCTTATCTTTATTCTAACAAAGTCTAGCAAGTTCTTCGTTCTCTGATATGGAAATTTCCTGGCGTCAGTTAGCTCACCTACTTATCTCTCTTTATTTGTAGGGACTTCATGCTGTAAACCTAGGAGACAGTGGGTTCATAGTAGTTAGAGATGGTTGCACCATCTTTCGGTCCCCAGTGCAGCAACATGATTTTAATTTCACGTATCAACTTGCATCTGGCCATGATAGTGATCCTCCAAGTGCTGCACAGGTCAGTTGATGTACAGCTGTTTTCTATTCTTTTTATGCTGCTTGATGACTAGAGAATAGGTGATTGTTTTGATTTATAATTGCTAAGCTATTTTTTTAAATTGATATCTTGTTTTTTCTTGCAGCATGAATATTGCTGTAAATCTTTGTCTTGCTGTTCATGAGGACATCAACTTCCTAGAAAAGAACTTCAAATAACTTTGTTTCCTGACCTTTGGTTTCAACATTGCTTTCAGGTCTATTGTGTTAATTTCTGCTTGAACCATTGCCAGTTTGATTTGTTATAGAAAGTTATGGCTGTGTCCTTGAGTTTCTTAACTTACTCCAAACTAGTATTTTGCATTTTAATTTCTCTTCTTCTTTTGACATTTTTAGGTCATTCCAAGATGCTATCCTGCTCAAGCCAAAATGGGTCTTTAGTAGTCTCTGTGGTATTTTTGTAAATCGATTCTATGGAGGTGTCAATTAAGTTGTGTCAGTTCCGCTGCTTTCTAATAAAGTTGAATGTTGAAACAGTGTCCGCAAAACTTGAGTGAGGAATTGGCCTTAAGTTATGGGCCCATTGGCTTGATGGGAATTGGGCCCTTCCATGAATCTGTGTTTTCTTTCGCTGAGGAAGTTGTGGTCCAGTGTACCCTCGTTTTCAGTTTAATCCAGTCTTCTAAGTTTGGTCCGAGTCATGTCTGAGTTCGTGCATGGACAAAGCACTAAGGTTTATCATGTGATATATATACCTTGCAAAAGAATACAAACACTTATATCCTAGCTGTATGTTTTGAGTGGCTAACTGGAAACTAGGCTGTTGCAGCAGCTTGGCATGATGGTCAAATGTGTACTTCGTTTGATTAACAGCACTCTTTTTCTGCTATCAAACCAGATATTCACAATACCTGTTGCACGGGGGGATGTTATCATTGCCGGGACCGACGGTCTGTTCGATAACTTGTACAACAATGAGGTTACAGCTGTAGTAGTGCATGCCGTTAGAGCTGGTTTGGGGCCTCAGATAACGGCACAGAAGATAGCAGCCCTAGCTCGCCAGAGGGCACAGGATAAAGACCGGCAAACCCCATTCTCTACTGCCGCCCAAGACGCCGGATATCGCTACTACGGTGGAAAGCTTGATGACATCACCGTTGTTGTTTCCTACTTAACCAGCTGAATGTTATGAGGACCTCTTTTGCATTGCTCTACCTTCCTCTCTGTACAGATTCTAGGAAGCAGAGATCATGGTTCAGAAACTTCTGTGTACGTGCAGATATAACAGGAAGCCTTGATGTATTGGATCTCGGAGTAGCTCTTAATGTGTAGGACCCAGGAGTATATTGAGGTGGACTTCCACCTGGCATGTGGTTTTCTGCTTCATCTGACAACCTGATGGTAGTGGAACCTTGATCTGCATTCTCACTTGTAAGGGTACTCTTTCATGGCGATTAATGATAATGGTGGAAATGCTTCTGTGAGCTGTGTGCTGTTAACTCTTGCATGCCTTTATCTTCACAGCTTGCATTCCAATGGTTATGGGAACATCGGTAAGGGAGGTCCACAGTTTGACCTGCAGTGCACGTTTCTTAGTCGCTGTTCCTTCTCTGATTTGTTCAACGATTCATCTCGCAGCATTTCTTTAAGGTTGTTTGGCACCAGAGCTGCAAGCTTGCTATATCCATGACTGGAGTCACGATATTCTCCAAATATTTGCAAGTATTTTGAAAAAGTTTGACATTTCGAGGCCCTGGCCTTTTCCCAATCTATTAAAAAGTTTTAGATTTTCGAAATTTAAACCAAAACTTCAAGAAATTAACATGGATTGATCCAGGAAAAATGAAATTTCTCAAATAATTTTCAAAAGTTAAAAAAAAAGAAAGGTAGCTTGGTGCACAAAGCTCCTGTGTATGCAGGGTGTGGGAAAAGGGCAAACCATTGATGTCTATAGCATGTAGTCTTACCTTGTATTTTTGTAAAAGATTGTTTTTATGCTATGAATTTGTAACCCGCTATAACAACTTTAATGTTGTGGCAAGGCTTCCCTTCTAAAAACTTTGTCAAAAATATTATTGTTAAATATATTAAAATATCAAATTAAAAGCTGAAATTCACATTTGAAAAAGATTTTTCCTAATTTTTTCTTCTTCTGAATTTCGAGTCTTTATAATATTTACCTTGCCAACCTGAACCCGAATTCGTAACGTTGTCCATGACTTACGATTTTCTTTGTTGCTATTCGCATTCTTATTATGTTAGTAAAACTGTGCCTACATAGATAAAATAGCCTAAAACCTTGAGCTGATCTTTCTTGAATCGTCTTCTAGATCATGCAAGCGGCAATGACAAAAATTTACTATCTTTGCGTGGACTGTTATTCCTGTGCCAAAGAACCCCTTCGTGGTGGTAGCTAGCTGATGACTGCCCTCCAAATTCATGGATCTCCTATTTTATTTGAATAATTTAATTTTTTTTACATTTTTAAAAATTTTGGGCATATTTATATAATTAAATATGAATTTATGAAATGGCATCCAATTTTTAAGAATAATATCTCAAATATTATCTGTAAATTTAGTTGAAAATGCAATTCAAAAGATCAAATTCATATCCTTGAGGTTCTTCTTCCCCAAATGTTCCCAAATTTTATGATTTTCTTCCTTGTTGACTTATTCCCAAATTCAAAATTTATAAGTATGATGACGAATGGTCATCATTCCATCTTTATGATGTATTAATTTTTGTGAAGAATGTAATGATATCTCACTCCATCACTTTTATTGTCTAGTGTTAGCCCTTCTACTTAGCATCCCTAAACGGATGTTTCCTTGTCGATGCCCCGGTGCCTATAAAGTTAAAGAATCCACATTTTGCATGAGCTAGGACGATCACTTTTGGCAAAATTAAGCCCGAGTGGACTCTTTTGGCCAAGTGTACCATGTACATTCTTCTAAATGGAGTCCCCAGACACTGGAGAAAGCTGGTAGAAGCAAAGAATCACAGAGCAGCACCTCCTAAATTTAGTTGCACAGCATCTGCCCGAACCTGTAACCGCACACACTCCTAAAACACTCCCAAATCTAGCCATCTAGTCATTGAACCTGCGACCAAGATGCCAGGGCTGTCTGCTACCAACATTCATTCTCTGATGCTACAAAAGGTGGCGACTTTGAATCGAAATGAATAATTAAGAGTGGGAATAGGTAAAGAATGCTATGGATAGACCCCAAGCATTTTTAAGTCATACTTTAATAAGCTTGCTTAAAATGTGGCCTACGCCTAACAGTGGAATGATTCAATCACCAAACTCATTGATCCTCCACAGCCTTTTGCTTGGAGCTTTAAACTCACTGAATCGTTGCTCATAAACCAAGCTCAAGCTCAAGCTCAATATTTTATACCATAACAATGTAAATACTTGCAAGTTACAAGACCAGAAAGTCCACTTGAAAGACGCAAAATATATACAGGAAAGCACACCAAAGGCATCCAAATGGGCTAAAATAACTATCTCAATACTAATAAACAGAAACTTGGCAGACAGCATCACAGGCCCTGACTCATCCTCTTATTCTGTACATTACTTCATTCTACTACTTACCCATGTCTTCAAATCGTCCACATTTTCCTCAGAGCTCTCACTGGCTCCCATTCTCCTCTCTCTTTCTCTTTCCTTCTAGCCTCTTTCTCCTGCCTAGCCCTTTCTGCTTCTTCTCTTCCAGCTGCCTCTTCTTCATGTCTTTGCCTTTCTCGCTACTTCTTCTTCCTGCCTTCGCCTTTCTTGTCTCTCTTCCTCCTCTCTTCTAGCTTCTTCTTCTTCTCTTCTTGCCTGTTCTTCTCCCCTCCTAGCTTCTTCTTCTTCTTGCCTTCTCCTAGCCTCTTCTTCTTCTTCCTCTCTCCTCCTAGCTGCTTCTTCTTCCTCTTGCCTTCTCGTAGCTTCCTCTTCTTCTTCTTCTTCTTGCCTTCTCCTCGCCTCTTCTTCTCTCCTCCTCGTTTCTTCTTCTTCTTCTTCTTGCCTTCTCCTAGCCTCCTCTTCTTCTCTCCTTCTTGCTTCTTCTTCTTCTTGCCTTCTCTTAGCCTCTTCCTCCTCTCTCCTAGCTTCTTCTTCTTCCTCTCTCCTCCTCTTTCTCCCTCTCCTTTTCCCTTTGAATTTCCTCATCCATCTTCTTCTCTTCTTCCTCGGCACAAGAAGTGCACTCCAATATGATCGATTCTGCCTGCGAATCCAGAAGCGCCCTGATTGTTGTGTTTGGAACATTGAAAGCTAGTGACAGTATCTTTTCATCCAAGGCTTGAAAAACTGATCTCTTCCCAGCTAAGAACTGAGGGTGGTTCTTCTTTGCCATGGTACTAAATCCCATGAACACAAGCGAGTCATTGTTAAACGACATCTGAGCCATCGGATTGAACCTTGGTACAGCGAAAACATCTCCTTCCTTCACCCTGAACCTTGAATTTTGGCAAGTGGAGTCGTTGTTCGACTCCTGACCGTCGGTCGACTTGTTACTGTTCCTCGAGCAAACAACTCTTACCATTCCTTGGCCTTGTGTTACTATGGCAATCTCACTGGCCCTTGGATTCCAATGAGGCCCCATCATAGATCCCTGTAATGTTGGGGGGAAGCGTACATTAAACACCTCTGAAACATCCAATTCCAAACATGCAACAAAAACAATGCCTTCGACTCAGTTGATGCAAATCACAAAATGCTCATGCTATTTCCAAATTTTGACGCCCTTGTCTTGTACTAAAAACATGCCAAATGAACTCGAAATCAGCCTTCTATCAATTTCCACATGCCTCATCCACTGGAAAATGTGAGGTCATATATTTTGTTGCAAATCAAAATATACACATTTCACGACGGTGTGCCCATTTTGTTGGAAGAAAATGGATGGAAATTGATTTCCACCTAAAAACGAATTCACTGTGGAAAGCATTTTATGCCTTCAAGTTGAAGACTCAAAACTCTTACACGGCGTAAACTTTTTGGGTCTTCGGCATAATTCAAGTTGAAGCTTTCCATGGAGAATTCCTTCTCCCATGGAGAGCAATTTCCATCCATTTCCTGCCGATCAAACACGCCTACCGGTAGAACCAGCAGTAGCACAATTACCACTCACTTCATCTTACTCATGTATTCAAAGAGAAATCATGAGATGATATAGGCACAGCCCATGATGTAGAGCAAAAGGAACATAGCAATGAGAATGTGCATACAAGAAATGCAGGCAATCCAGCTATCTTCTACAGCACATGTAAAGAATTCCAACAAAATGCACAGTTGCACAAGGATTCAACAAGATGGATGTTGAACTTGCAGTAGTATCCATTACTGGGTAGGAATTCAGCGAGCAATAGTGTGGGGATGGAAAGAGGGGACTAACCTTGGTCAGGTTTACCATGAAAAGACCAATATCAGAGCCCTTCAATGGATGGAAGTCTTTGTGATTCACAGCTATGCTCCTCCCATTACAATTCTCGAAGTCTGGTTTCTTCCTGAGAATATTGAAGGTCTTCTTCTTCTTGTTGTTAGCAAGCACTTGTAAGCTTTCACCTCGTATAAATGCCTCAAAAATACCAGCCCTCCAATCCAAGTGTTTGCTCCCAGTGTCATTCTTTGTTGTCAAGTGTACTATTGGAGGAGGCTTTGCTGCCTTCATCATCCCCTCAATCAAATCCTCAGAAACCTTACAGAAAAAATTATTAATTTATTAACAAAAATGAATTGGACCCACTTAGTAGCATATGATGGGAATGCAAAATGGACGTTTCAGATAATCAGACAATCAATTCTGGTAATAGAATCTTGAGAAATCAGAAATCAGAGTGTTAGATTGTCTAGTTTGTGAGATTTCAGGTTGTGGACTAATCTCACAAGGATCCAACAGTGGATCAACAAAATCTGGTCATCTTTTTTTCAAAGACAAAATGTTACATTAAAAACATTGTAAAAGAAAGGCATGCATGTGAGGAGTAACACCAAAAACGAATTGGATGCACTTAGTAGCATTGATGGAGCATGAAATGGACGGATCAGAAAGTCCGAAAATAATGGCAATAAAATCTTGCTTAATCAGAGGGTCAGGATTGTCAGGTCTGTGATATTGCAGGTTGTGGACTAATTTAAACAAGGGACCCAACCAGATAAATGGATTTACCAATAAAGGGCCACATTTTTATTTTTTTTCAAAGACAAAAAATTACATTAGAAGAATGCATATGTAACAAGTAGAAATAAAAAATGAACAGGACTGGCTTTCTGGCATTCATGGAACGGGAAAATGGACGGTTCAGGAAGTGCAATAATAACCGTAATGACATCTTGAACAATCAGAGGGTTAGGATTGGCTGATCTATGAAGCTTCAGGTTGTGGGCTAATCTAACAAGGAACCCACAGATAAATGGGTAGAGGGCCCTATTTTTTCCACAGGAAAAATTACATTAAAAGAATGTAGAACAAAAGAATGCTTATGTGTAACATGTAAAATCCAAAAAGGAATTGGCCACTTGGCAGCATTCATGGAGTAAGAATGGACGGTTGAGAAAGCCCTAAAATAATGGTAATAAAGTCTTGGGTAATCAGAGGGTCACGATTGTCAGATCTGTGAGATTTGACGTTGTCGGCTTATTTAACAAAGGGGACACAGATAAATGAGTCTGACAGACAGGGCCCCACTTTTCCAGAGACAAAAAATTACATTAAAAAATGTAGAACAAAAGGATGCATGCAACCTGTAATCAGTAAAAACTAAAGATATGAATTGGACCCACGTGGTATCATTTATGTAATGCCAATGGACGGTTCAGAAAATTCAAAGTAATGGTAATAAAATCTTGAAAAATCCGAGGCCGAGGATTGACTCATCTGTGAGATCCCAGGTTGTGGACTAATCTAAAGGCGCCCAGTGGAGATACGACAAAAGAAAAGGTGGGGCCCTCTTATTCAGAGCAAAATTTTGTACAAATTTTTCTGAAATTCTCACCTTAAACGCCATTTGAAGAGTTCTCTTGTCAAACCCGAGAACCAAGTCAGATAATGTCACGTATGCCCCCATATACTTCACCTTCCCAAATAATCAAACAAATAATAGTTGATTATTTCTTTAATGAAATTAAATAACTAATTGAATCGAAAAGAATTGATCAAGGCCGTTGATACCTCTGATTTTGCATCGATTCGATTAGTGAAGAAGGCATAGATTCTGAGCTTCTCTCTTGTAGGATCTGCATGGCTTTGCACATGAAAGACCGAACCAGATTGGACACTGTAGATATCGCCTTTCTCTAACTCCATTCTGTGCATGTCTTCTCCCTCTTCAACCCAACCCAGCCTTCCTCTTCCTACAAAAGAAGACATATGGATATGATGCAGAGAGAGAGAGAGATCAGCTGGGGCCTACATTTAGGTTGACATAAGATCATTCAAAGTTTGTGTACTATCTTAGATGCATCCATTGGATAAACATTTATCTAAATTTGGGTGGTGGATGTCATTTTTACAGATCTATTGATTCAGAGCACTATTAGAGAGAGAGAGAGAGAGAGAGAGAGAGAGAGAGAGAGAGAGAGAGAGAGAGAGAGAGAGAGAGAGAGAGAGAGATGGTGCTCAACTGGGGGCTACATTTAGATGTGCCATGTACTGTCTTAAATAGTTTCTGTTCCATTGGATGAACATTATCTAAATGTGGTGGTGTGGGTATCATTTCCCCAGATCTATTGAATAAGATCACTGATCTAGAGAGAGTGAGAGATCTTTCTCAACTGGGGCCTACATTTAGAATGACATAGAACTCATTCAAAGTTTTAGCACTGTCTTCGATGGGGCATGTACCAAAAATCTCATCCATTGTGGATCCACATTTATATAAATGTGGAGTGAGGATATCATTTCCCAAGATCTATAGAATCAGATTACTAATTCTAGAGAGAGAGAGAGAGAGAGAGAGAGAGAGAGAGAGAGAGAGAGAGAGAGAGAGTTTTATATTGTGCTCGGGTAGCAAAGGGGAGCACCTGGTTCTCCTGCTATCAATTAAAAACACAAGTGGGGCCTATATTTAGGCTGACCAATGTCCCAAAAATCCCATCCATTGAATCAACATTTATGTAAATGTAGGGTGTGGATCTCATTCCCCAAGATCTATTGACTCAAATCACTAGTGAGAGAGGGAGATGCTTGGACACACACCTGTATGCACATAAAACACCATGTCTGCCAGCAGCAAAACTGGAACAAACAATGAATTGGGTTCCAAGGTGATGAACTGAATGTGGTAAGGCCCTCGATACCCATCACCAATATCAACGGCTAAGATCGTCCCTGAGTCCGTCAAAGCAACGGTTCTCCTCTTCTCTTTGGTGACCACATGATCGAACCTAAAGAAATCATCATCTGACTGCAAAATCACGCCATGAACACAGCAAACCAGTAAGAAGAACAAGAACAAGAGATAATTAGATGGATTTCTCATGATTTCTTTGATTTTCTCTCTCGAGCCGAGTCATCTATATATATGCGCATTAATAAGCTACGTGGATTTTCACCTTACTACTTCAAAGGCCACGTTGCATGTGAAGGGATACGTGGCGCTTTTTTCGCTCGGTCAATTTGGATTTTCGATCGCATGCATATCGTAATGGCTCCTTCCAAGAAGTTTCTTGGTGGGGAAAATAGGCACTAGCTCATTGCGAGCCTCAAACTGTGTTTGATCTTTACCGTTCATCTGATTATTTGATAAACAGTGGTTCAGATTCAATGACCAAAAGTACATTCTGTTTCCTTAAGTTGTCTTGATGTTTCCATGTTTTTTGTTCACTTGATGTGGAATGTTGGAGAATAAGATGAACGGCAGCGATTCACGAATAAAAATTACTTGAAATAGTAAATATTTAAGATGTTTTTATTGGATCTAGACCGTTTATCTGATTTTTCTTTTACATTCGGTTTCTCATTGATTACGTCCATTGGACGGTTGTAGCATCCAGGTAGATGTGTTTCTTGATACAGACGTGGGATGTCAGAAACTTTATATAATGGTTCAGAGTTGTGGCTTCATGATGTTGACTGAGGGATAATGAGATGAACGACAGAGATCAACTACAGGTGGGCCCTGTATAGGGAAAAGGTGTGCCAGGGAGGGTGGAAAGGAGAAATTATACGGCGTATAATTGTTGTACATGTGCATGGAATATAAGTGCACGCAGATAATTGGTGATCTGGACCGTTTATCTTTTTGGTACTCCTGAAATTTAATCCATCTAATGATCTAAACCCGCCCGGTGTGGGTAATGATTTTAATCTCTCTTAACTTCACGATTCGTCCATTTTTATTGCACAAATTTGCATATGAAGATGGCCCAGCAGATAAAGAATTTTTATCAATGGAGAGCTCCAATACTTGGTGATCAAAATCTCTCAGAAGGAAATGATCCAGACCGTTCATCTTGCAGTCCGCATCTTTGATAGAAAGCATCTTAATCCTCTCACCGTTAAGACTTTTCTGCTCTCTTTTTTTGAACTTTCTGAGCCGTCCATTCTCTGTACCAAAATTGGCATACTTCTTTCTATTTGATGTGGGGTGGAACATAATTAATGCTTCTTCAATCACATTCAGCAATTTAAATTTAGATTTCTCACTAAAAACTAACATAAGACTCTTCCTAACACAAATTAGAACATAATTAATATTTTGTATTAATAAAAATATATAATAAATTAGAAAATTTTAAATTAAAGCAAAATACTGTTTCTGTTCATGCATATAGTGATAAGTAATATACTTTAAATATATATTTTTATGCCTTTTTGAATGAAAATTGAAAATATAAGACTTGAGGTTTTTTTTTTTCTTTTTTTAATATTTTTTATCTAGCACAATTAACTTTAGATATTTTTGTTGACTAACAAAGTAAAAAATAATACACAAAATCTTGTTAGAACATAATAATAGAGAAATAGAGAAAGACGACATTGAAATTTTAAAAAAACTAAGCGAAAAAAAGGATAAAAATACTAAGAGAATGTAATTTTGCAAAGCCTCCGAAAACTCAATGGCAAAGTTAGCAAACTCATAAACGCTGAATTTAAAAAAAAAAAAAACCAAATCCTTTTTAATATTATCTGTCCATTTTTCCTGGGCCCACGGACACAATAATTTGGCTCATGGGTCCCATTCGGTGCTTGTGTCAGCCACGGAAGTGGTGCATGCATGTGTTGCATGGCTGCACACGTCCTCGACGAGCGCGTAGGGACTACGCTCGGTAAGGGAAAGGGCAGCCGGCGAAGAAAGAAAGAGAGGGACAGGAAAGAATATGTTCCATGTCGCCCATCATTGAGCCCTACATCCTTCCATCCATTTGTAATCCAACGATCCAGCAAGGAAGCAAAATATACTAACCTTTATCTACATCTTTTCGGGAAAGCATGCGTCTTTCAAAGAGAGATCTTTTCCTATGTATGCGTACATACTTTATATATTCTTTTGCATATGCAAAGTAAGCAATTAAATTATGCTTCAACCAGATTTATTTGACAGACTAATAGATCCACAATGTACCGTTGGATCATTTCGTTGCATGAATCTGATGGTCTAAATCCCACGATACATATGAGGATTATACGAATGAATCTCCCTATGTCCGGGTGGATTAATTAATCGGATCCCGAGAATGTTCTACGATCAAATCTAATATAATCTAATTATTTGTTGATGGATTAGGATTGTCAGGAATCATTAGGATCTAATTTAATCACAGATTCTGCAGTAATATTAGGCTTAAACTTGTTTGAAAAGACTCATAGATCCGGAATACTAACGTAAACTAAATAATGTACGATTCTTTAGCAAATTCGAGAATGTACCATTGGATTGTTTCTCATCACACGAATCAGATGGTCTAAATCCCAGGATCTATCTCAGATCGTGCAATGATTCTCCCTAATTACGGTCAGATCACTTGAATCGCGGGAATATTCTACGATCAAAACTAACATAACCTAATTATATGTTGATGGATTAGGATTGCCGGGTACGATCGACGTACATCGTTGAGATCTAACTTGCGTCGGCATTTGTGGAAGATCGAGATCATCAACTAATCGCAGATTTTCTAGTAAATGGTTGAGATTTTGTATAAAACCAAAACATAGTATCATATGCAATTTGCAGAATTTCTTCGAGTAATCCAACGGTTGCAATCGATTCCAAAAACATGCGGAAACTAGTCATTAGGACCATCTAATCTAACTGAACATTTTATCATAAAACTTTTGGAAGATTCATGGCTACGGAATTAAAAGTACAATACAAAGGAGAAAAAGAAAAAGAATTTAGTTTGATTAAGTTATTTTTAATAGTAAAAGCAGAGCTTTGGCATAATGGTAGGCTTGTCGTGGCATGTCCTTGAGGTTATGAGTTCAAGATATGAAAACAGTCTCTTACAAAAATGTAAAGCAAGATTGCATACTACAGACCTTTATGATTCGCCCTTTCAAGGACCCTGCATGTGCGAAAGCCTCAGTTACTTTGAACTTGTACGGCGGAGGCAGGAGTGGCACTTAGAACGGGCCTTGTAAGCGACAAAAGCGAGTTTTGGATTCTAATTTTTATCTACAGGAAAGCAGCGGATGATCAGCCACTCCAAAAGGGCATTTGTTGTAGTGGAAGTGATTTTTACGTGTAAAAGTGTATGTCTTGGAAGCAACCTAGTGGGATCACCACAACATGACGGGGATACTCGGGATATGTAGGCCGACTACTTACCTTTGATTCAGTTCATTTTCTTTACACAACCCTAATATTCTTATTCTCTTGTCACTACATCTGCCATTGTACATGAAAGACACACAGATGGACAAAAAGATACAAACAGATAGATAGAGGGACCATTTTGAGAGATCCGAATCGCTCATAATGTTGGTTAGTCATAGGCATTGTTGAGAAAGAGATGACTTTTTTCCGATGAAATAAAATATTTAATTTATATAATATATGAAAGATTTTCTATTCTGTAATTAAAATAGAGGTTGCCGTGGAACCATGCATGAGACTGAACAGCGAGCCGCCAAACACAGCGTCAGTGATAGCACTGAATAAGAGCGGAGGCCAAGATTCGTTCAATGGATGAACAATTCAGATCAGTCCAAGAAGAGTCCTATCATGCGAAAGTGGGCCGCGGTCAATAGACATCAGTTAAGGGCATAATGGTCAGTTCATTCAAAGCCACGCCAACGAAAGAAAACGACAACGGCTTGAAGTACAAGCATTGTCACCACCATCAGAGAACCACCATCCATATTTGGTGTCTGCGCGTGCTAATACGTACAAAAGTAACCCTTTCTTGAAAAATTATTGGATTCACAATAGGGTGATTTAGACCGTCTATGTGACCTGGCCCACAAGTCTCATTCGCTAGATGGTCCTGCCAATTTCCATTTTTAAGAACTTCTAGAACCGCAATAAATTAGTATTAACTGGCGAGAACTGCCATGGCAAAAAATTTCTTCCCTGTTTCTACTCTCACGCGGCCATGGCAACCGACGGATTTGATTATCTCAAAGTAGGCCGATGTATGCAAATATATACCCGGGCCAGTCTCCGCAGTGGGCCCTGAACCGTTGATTTACAACTGACAGTTGAAAATGGCATAATAGTATATAAAGAAGTTTCTAAGCGTGGCACATGTCCCGCGGGCGTGGAAAACGGACGGACAAGATTACATGAAAGATGGCCCCCCGTGCACAATTTCCAGCTTTTTGGCCTCGCGGATGCCCTTAAATGCTCCCTCCCACAGACTCCGATTTCACCACGGGCTAGAGTGAGCGGCAGAGAGAAGGAGAGTAGCATTGAAATGTTGCGGTTTAGTTAGCTGGTTTCCAGGCTACTTTCTCTCTCTTCGAGTTCTCTTCTCCTCCTACAACCTCCCCGAGTCAGCCATAATGGACCACCAAAATCAATATTGCCACCTCTCTGCAACTTCTTTCTACCCCAATACCGCCCTCAATACCACCCAAAATCCCACCATCTGCAACTTCCTCTTAAGCAACCCCACCACAATTTGCGGTACCCCGGCCGGTTCCACCCCAATAACGGATGACCCGTTCGCCGGTGAAGACTGGGCCGACATATATTGGCGTGTAACCAGCCAAGATTCAATTCTTTCTCACGAAGACATCCCACTATTGATCCCCTTCGAAAACCAAACCACAAGCACAAATCCTCCCCAATCCAACGGCCCTGTTTCTTCCTCCCTGCTGGACTTCAGCATCAACGGCTACCAACCTTGCAGCCCTTTGTCCAACTCACCATGTCTCATTCCAAACAACTTCTGGAACGGCATGTCAACTGAAACTGGAGGTTTTTCTTTCCGACACCGTGATTTTGATAAAAACACTCTCTCCCGCGACGGCCCAAAGTACGACGAGCTCATCGGAGCGGCCTTAGCCGTCGAAACTGAGGAGTTTAGCGTTGCCCAAGTTATACTAGCAAAGCTAAACAATGAGCTGCAACATCCCGTAGCAAATGCTTTCCAGAGAGCGATTTTCTACTTCCAGGACGCTTTGTATTCTCTATTGCACGGCGCGACGACGGTCAATCAGCTCTCGCCGTCTGAAACAATCCACAAGATTGCCGCCATTAAAGCGTTCTTCGAAGTATCTCCAGTTCCGCACTTTCCAAACACTTCTGCCAATCAGGCCATCCTAGAAGCAATCGACGGTTGCGATTCGGTCCACGTCATGGATTTCGATATCGGAATTGGCAGCCAATGGCCCTCCTTGTTGAAGGAGGTGGCTGCAAAGCATATATGTAGAGTAGTTCGGATCACTGCCGTGGTGGGCGAAGAATCAATGGAAACCAAGCTTGCGAAGGAGAACCTTACCAATTTTGCGGGTGGACTCGGAATTCAGTTTCGGCTCGAGTTGGTGACGATTCAGCGGTTCAAAAAACTCGGTTTCGCCGCCATCCGATTCGTCCAAGATGAAACTCTTGTTGTCAACTTCTCGCCGAGTTTCTTCCGCCACTTTGGATCGCCACCATCAGAGGAAATTGTCTCCGAATTTCTGCGTGTTCTCCGGCAGCTCAAGCCAAAGATTGCCATTTTTATTGATATGGAATATAGAAGAGGCTGTGACGCTACTGCTCCGGCGATTTTTCTGAAGAATATTGTCTCCGGTATTGAGTTTTACTCGTCCTTAATGGAATCGTTGGATGCTGATGAGAACACGGCCGGACAGGTGACGCAGTTGATCGAGACTTATCTGGTCCGTCCCATGGTTTTCCAATGGGTGGCGGAGTCTGAGACCCACCCGATCCAGTGGAGGGATTTGTTCTTTAAGGCGGAGATGATTCCAATTTCCTTTAGCGGGTTTACTGAGTCTCAGGCGGAGGTTCTGGTGAGTCGAACTCGGACGAGTGGATTTGATGTGGTGAAGAGAAATTGCGCGCTTGTTCTTCGCTGGCAGGGAAGGGAAATGTTTGCCACCTCAGCGTGGAGGTTTTGCTGACGTAGAGTTTAGGATTTTCAGGTTTTTGGAGTTTTCTGGATTGGTTTAGCTGTAATTCTGTGGTTGGTGTTGTCCTTTTTGGCAGTTTTGTCAATTAATTAATAGAAGAAATTAGCCTGAAATTTTAAACGAGGGAAGAAAAATCTAAAATTTTAGTTATTTGTGTTAATCATCCAACAGATGAGATTTACTGGTGTATGGCCCATCCAAGAACAAAGCAAACGTTGTGTAAGATGGATTTCATCACAGCAAATCTGGGCCAGCATAGACTTAAATCTCTCCAGGATCTCTATATCTTTGTTTATAGGAATTTAGTTTGATGAATTTTGGTCCCACCTGGAAAATTTGTGACACGGAGATCATTGAATCTGTAAACCATCGATTAGAGACCTACAGATCTGGTCTCGTGCTGAAACGATATTACATCGTCTAGATTCGTGAACCTATTTTAGTTTAATGGACTCGACGGAGTCCACGTGGCTGCCGGGTCATGACATGGATTCTGGACCATCCACGAGGTGAGCCCCACAAGAGACTCCATCAGCCGAAAAATTCTCCTTGTTGAGAGCTTGCAATCTAAAATCATGCGATATCAAGATTGGGTCGTACCTTAATAGATTTTCACTGCCCGTACGGTGGAATCAAGAGTGTACATGGAGTGTCGAAAAGGGAAAGGATAGGTAAAGGGTCATAATCTACGGCCAAGAATCTGTCGATTAGAAGATGAGGTATTTGGTGGGGCCATGAAAAATTTAAGGTGGGGTCAGATGGACTGCATAGACGGTCCAGATTATTGATTTGATTGAAAGTATATGTGCACTGTGACATTGGATCCTTCTTTATGGATTAGACATTTGAGGTTGAGGTATCCAAAGCAAAGTTCATAGTTAGTACAACTTTTAGTTTATTTTAGTTTCTACAATCCCGTGGCAGTGTTCAGCGACTAAAATCATTGCTCTAGTGGCTGCTACGGTTGCGATTGATCAATACTACGCCGAATCAACGATCTAAAGCGATGAAGCATGATCGGTAACACGATTGCGATAAGATCTGGTGGTGCCGCACAAGATCGATGGTCCAATCACTCGTGTAACTTGCATGTCGGATAGTGCTACTAATCCAAGGGCCTGCTTGAATAGGGCTTGAAATTGAATTACGCCAAGGATCCAAAAATCATTGTTTGCACAAATTTTTTGGATGCTTTAATGCTTAAAATTGAAAATTGCCGGTGACTCGTAAATCTTTGATGACGTAAACCTTTTGAGTTTTTGGCATAATAATTCAATTTCAAGCAGTATTACAAAGATTTTCTTTTTGGTGAAATCATTTTCCATGTATTTCTTGGTCAAAGTAAAATGTTGTAGAACCTAGAAAATATTTTGGAAGGTCAGAATACTTAATCCTGTGATTTACATTTTTTTACTAAATCTACAAATAATATTTGAGAATTTGATAATTATTTTAAAATGTTTAAGTTAATGAATATGCCGTATAATTAAAAATATTCAAGAACTTAAAATTATTCAGGAAAACAATCATAGATAATAATAAAAAAAAGTCAAGACATTTTTTAGAAAAATCAATTATTTGGAGCTCTGTAAATGTGACTACTGGAAGACGTTGCAACAGTCATGAAATGGATGTAGACATGATTTTGCGGAGGTCTAGGGACCACATTTTTTGAAGCCTATCTTTGTGTAATCGAAATTCTTCATCTCTTTGGTTTAAATTTAAATTTCTTATAGATAAAAAAAAAAATGGAGGGGAGCCTTGGCGTAAACAGGTTTAAGGTGTAGAAATAGCCTCTTGCAAAATACAAGATAATGTTGTGTATTTTAGGCTCTTATAGTCTGCCCCTTCTCCGAACCTTACATAGGTGGGAGTTTCGTGCACTGGAATTGCCCTTTTTTTTATATATAGATAAAAAAAAATATTATATAAAAGATTCTACCGTTTAAGAAACAATGACTTGTTTACTCAGTTTCTAACAGTCCATTTTTAGGCTGATGTTAGAATCATTTAAATCACATTCAGATCATTTAAAGGTGGGCTAAAAAAAGATATAATTATTAAATCGCACCCATCTAATCTCATCAACAATCCAAACCTTTTATTTTCTGCTTTCCTGCTCCAAAGAATGTCTCCGCTGACCTAGCCCAAGCTGGGATTAAATTGAAAGGCTAAAAAGTTTTGCATAGTGGGCCACACTTCCCAATGATCACTAATCAATGTGGTGGGATGTCGGTCCCACCTCTAATCGGAAAGTTAAAAGATACAATACGTGTCCGAACATGTGCTTTATCATCTTTCTCACACGAATCAAAGCACTAGAAATGGAGTTCCCTCCTCTTGTAGGAGTTTAGGCCAGCCAGTGTAGCTCATTATCCTCTCCCATTAGCTACAGATCACTGTTTTGCTAAGCTATTACCTCACCAACTAGCCAAATATGTGCAATTTCTTCCGTGGTGTTTCCTCCTTTACTCTTCGGCTACCATTATTCAACTCTTCAAACTTGCACATAATTAATTTTTACGACGCACCATTAGCTACTTGTTGTGGTGGGCTCCACTTTTGCATGATGGACTCCAAAAATTGTTGATCGGATTCGCCCCTCTGATTCTATGCCTTTGAATCACTTGTATACCAAAAATTAGGTAATTAAATGAATATAATTGTTCTTCAGACAAGGTTTTCCATTGTCTATATTCTGTGATCAAAAAACATTTCTTTAGATACTAAGATCATCTCAATCCTTAATATTTTCAAAGAAATAGTGATCCAAAGATATAAAAATCAGATGGACGGTTCTGATCAGTAATTTTGCAAGGCCCATCGTGCAAGAGTGGGGTGCGCGACTGCAAGCAGCTGTAGTGGGCCCGCTATCCCTGAATTCGTCTAGTTTTAAGAGGCTGTTAGAAGTTAGAATTGTCAAATGTACGATAAACATCTAATTTGTAATGTGTTTGACGAATTGAGTGGAAGCTATTAAGACCCCAAACAATATACATGGATAGCAGTCTTGACACGCTGAACTGAACAATTAGGGGGTGTAGAGTTTGGGAAGGGGAGCCATGGTATAATAGTAAAAGTTGTCGTCGGGTGATCTTGAGGTTACGGGTTTAAGGCATGGAAATAGCCTCTTACAAAATGCAAGCTAAAGCTGTGTACTTTAGGCTCTTGTGGTAAGCACCTTCCTCGGACCCCACATAGGTGGGAGCTTCGTCTAAAGGGGCTGCCCTTTAGACAATGAAATTTGACAAATTATAAAATTTGACAAAATCTTTAGTAGCGTTTAGAATCTTGGAAATAATCTCTTGCAAAACAAAAAGTAAGGTAAGAGGGTGTATTATAAATCTTTGTAGTCCATCTCTTCGCTAAACCCTGCATATAACGGACCTTCGTGCACCGAACTGTTCTTTCTTTACTGGTAGTTTTTAGAATTCAAAAAGCTAAATTCTGATTTTGAAAGAATTTAGAAGCTAGAGTTTGCATTTAGTGATATCAGGCCCCTTCTAATCTCTCAACAAAGTATTTGGAGGAGTGAATTTGGGAAATTCTTGTCTCCGACGCTTTAGATGAAATCCAAACTTAACCTTGTAATATTCTACATTGACTGAGCCATTCATTTTTCGACCAAACTAGGGCTTAGGCCCAGACTTTTGCAATTGGCCAGTTCTTTAGAACGGACTAGTTCTCAGAACTGATGAGCTCCAACCCTCAGCAGGTGACAGTTGTGTGTCTCATCTTCGAATGTCCAGTTTGCAGGTTGCTGTACATTCCCACTACGTCAGACCATCCTTTAGAACATCGTCAGAGGCTTACGAGACTAAGGTGATCTCGAGGAGGAAACCGAATCTCATCAACCCAAACCACGTATCAAGACAAGCCAACGAAGTAGCATACTACCTAGCCAAGGAGAAAATTACACCACCAAGTGGCCCAGAAACTGCGAATCTGCCATCTTTTTGTTAAACCTATCGTGGATTGATCTGAATGGCTACGTAAGGCCAATACAAATCTAGCTTTGTAATTTCTATTGCCAAAAAAAATGCAAGTAAACAGGTGCTACTGTTGTAGCATCATGGATTGGCAATGACTGGATGTGGACAGCAATATACTGCCAAGTGTGGAGGAATGGCATTAACTTGATAAGGACTGGCTGTCACTGTCGTTAGATCTTTTGGTGGGTCCATTAGATCAATGGTTCCAATATCATGGTGTGTCACATGGAGAATGGAGGAAGCAGCAAATCAGAATGAAAAGGTCGAGTATTATTACCTAAAAGGTCAGGCATTGTTGCCTACACTTCAATAATTGAAACCAATCTCATTTCTAGATGTGGCAATCCTGAAAATTGGATCAATCATCTGCCAACACCCGGATTGGGTGGGCCATGCGGAAAGTACTGCAATTCATAACCATGATTGGTGGATCGAAAATAGATTTCTTAATATAAATCCAGCTAAATTACAGGTCCACAGTCCACTCCAAATCATCCTCGCAATTGCATGATTAGACTACTTAGCCAGTTCATTAGTCTGTGGCTTTTGGCGTAGTGGCCAGCTCATTAACAAATATTTCATTTAAGCTGCCAACAAAGTGCAGAGTCAAGGGTATTTATCTAATAATGTCAGGGTTCAAAAAACAAAATAAAAAAAGAACAGAAGTGCTTACTCGTGATAAGAAACCTTGGCTTATTTGTTATAAAAAAGGAGACAGTCCCGGTGCACGAAGCTCCCGCCTATGTGGTGTCCGAGGAAGGGGCGGACTTTGGCTTATTGGTTATCTAACCTGGTTTATTTGGACTGGATGTTTACAGTCATTGAAGTTGCCAAGTAGGAGATAGATAGTGCTCCCACACCATAGAAGAACTTCTCCTCCTTTTTCCTAAATGTTTAACACATATACATAGGCTGCTGTCTGAAGGGGAGTCTCTTGAAAAATACAAGGTAAGGCTGCCTACTATGTCCAATATGAAGATGAATATCCAATTAAAGGATGAGGATTAGTGAATGAATAAGAGATAAGTTATTAGTTGATGAGGAGTTATATGAATAAGACATAAGTTATTAGTTGATGAGAAGGAGTTATGTGATAAACTCATTAGTTAAGAGATAAGTATAGAAGGAGTTGACTCATTAGTGAGCATAAGTCTTGAAAGAGTAGCCTCAATTGTTGAAGAGTATGTAAAGAGTTGACTCATTAGTGAGGAAAGAGTTAAACTTATTAGTTGAGGAATATGGAAAGAGTTGACTCATTTAAGGAAGAGCTGACTCATTAGTAAAAGATGAGTATGGAAAGAGTTAAACTCATTAGTTAAGAATGAGCATAAAAATAGTTATTATGAAGGAATAGTATAGTACAAGTAGATATTATTGGTTGAAAGGATTAGAAATACTACTTAGCAAGTAAGAATTCCAATATAGGGAAAAGTAAGATATAGAAATCAATAAGGAAAACATTACAATGGATGTAAGGTATGATGTTCAGCTCTAACCTAAAGTCCTGAGTAGACATACATATGTATGAACAAAGTACACCAATACTAGTATGTATATGACCATTACTAAGTGGAGGAATGGAGATAGAGAGAAAGAAGTGATAAATTGGAAAATGTGATGGAAAAAAAAAAAAAAAAACTCCAACTTTATAGAAAAGGTGAAATGGAGATTTATGAGAAATAAAAGCTAAAGAGAAAACTTTAGAATTATTATAAAAATAAAAATTTATAATAAATATATGAATAAATATAAGTGTAAGAGTTATAATTGCTACATATATGGTATTATGACAATTAGTTAAATGAAATTAATCATCAAAATAAAGATGATATTACTTGAAAGGAAATTGAAGAGATAAGTGAGATAATTCAAAATTTTGTAAATGATGATAGTTTTAAGTAAAAATGAATAAGGAGATAAGTAAGTAATTTCTCTCCAAACTTAGTAAATGCAAAAGATTCAATAAAGAGATGATAAAATTTCAGAACATAAAGAGATGGTCTTTGAAATTTGAATAAAATGAAATGGGAGAAGAGAGTTTGATATGTTAAAAGGAACAAAAATATGATCCCAAACTTATTAAGAAAGACAATTAAACCATTAGGATGTATGGTTAACAAAGAAATTATAGCCCTATTGATGGAACAACAAAAATGAAATTCCTAAGATAGAAATAAAATTTGTATGATAAATTAATTGTGAAAATTAGCAAAAAAAAAAAAGGATTTTCAAGGATTAGAGAAATATTGATATGATAACTTGGGGATATTGAAAATAATTTTGGGATTATAGTAAAAAAGAAGTACAATTGATGGTGAAACAACTCTGGAAAATAAGAGAGAAATATTGATATGATGAATTGGGAAAATATAGTTATGGATTATCATGAAGAGGAGTACATTTATTGATCAAGGAAAATGAAGAACTAAATATGAATAGAGATATTAATTCCACTTACATGATAGAGTGGTGATATTGAAAGATTTAAGGAATATAGTGAGGAAAATATATTTTTGGAGGAAGGTTGAGATAGAACATGAGAAATGAAGACTTATAAACAAATAGTGATATCTAAACCTAAGTGTAAAGTTTGGAAAAAATAAGATGATTATGAATAAGTCATAAATACATATTTTTGGAGAAAGAAGTGGTTAGAAATTTAAGATATTTTGAAATTTTCAATCTTACATAAGATTGAATGAGAAAATATCTATAATAGTTGAGGAAAAGGACATCAAATTATTTGAATGAGCTGAAAGAACAAATGTTAAGGATTAAGGAGTGATTATAGAAATTTACAGTATGAAAGTAACGACTTTCTTTAGGAAAAGAAAATGGAAAGATCAATGTAAGGATGCATTGAAAATAAAATAGTTTATTAAGGAAATTTATTACCCTTGTTCTTCATAAGGATGCATTGAACATAAATGATATTGAGGAAATTAAGTATCCTTTTTCTCTATAAGGATGAACATTTTCAAAATTTATTATTATTATTTGAGAATTGGAAATACAACATCAAAGTATAGAATCAAAACAAATTTTAAGTTCTATAAGTTGGATAAATGATGTTCATAAAGTTGAGGAGAATGAAATATATTAGATGAAGTAATAATGATACATGGAAATGGATGTAAGGAGACCAAAAGAATTCATAGAATATATGTGTTGTAAGTGTACATTTTGATTGAAGAAATCAAGTTTTAAGGTTATATAAATTTTAATAGATTTCAAGAAATCAAGAGCATTCATGGAATATATGTTAGATGCTTACAAAACTTGTCAATCATCTTATTACATGTTGATTGAAGAAAGAAAAGTTTAGGGTTATATAAATTTTAAGGATAGCATGGAAATTAACCCCAACAAAGGGGGAATGTGAGATCAATATATGAAATGACAATGATGATTAGAGAAATATATCTCTTACTGATTTTATAACATAAGGACATTTAGTGCAATCTTGCAATGGATTACATAAATCCTAAATGAGTTAATGATAAATTATGGAGTTTGTAAAGACTTGAGAAGTGATGAATTCAAAATCAATAAGAAGTCTTTTAATTAGAATTATCAAGAATATTGCAAATAAAGAGTTAGTATGATATGATAAAGGCTATGAGATATGCTTAAAAGAAGCATGAGGACATGCATAATCTAGAAATTTTGAAGCCCATGACATATAAATAGATATGTGAAAGGAAAAGAGATAAATATTATCATAGATGGTAAGAAGGTTCAGAATATTGTTCTGAATACGAGAAAGGGATAAGAAAAGAGGATCATGAATGTATATGCAGAGTAAAATGACACTCAAAGAGTATTATAAAAACAATGGATGTGATGAGAATGAGAAAAGAATCATCACAATGTTACCACTCTTCAATGATAGAATTTGAAAAGAAATAGTAAAGAAGTATGAATTGTAGGATAGAAATAAAGTAATCACTTCCAAATAATAGAAGAACAAGGAAAGAGATAATTACTTCCAAAGATTGGAAGATTGTTAGAAAGAACAATAGTGGAAGTTATAGAATCCAATCACTATGTTATTAGTAAGGACTATACATAGTAAGAAAGCTATGTCAAAACTTTATATGTTGAAATAGAATGAGAGTGAGCAATAGAAGACAGAATGAAAAATTTTCAAGTATGGAAAGATTGATGAAAGTAAGGAGTAGAAATTTAGCCAAATAGAAGGTCTTAAACCAAAGGATAACTCAGATTAAGAGTTATTAATCCTTTTAGGAAAGTCTAGCAAAACTCAGCTTAATGGAATGATGCATAAGTAAGGTTAGACAGGTGTGAGCATTTTAATAGCAATCAACCATATGATTTATACCTTTGAGAAGAAGGTAGCTTGAAAAAGGAATAAAAGGAAAGAGGATTTCCTTAAGTGGCAAGGCCACATGTGTAAGGCTATGAAAGAATTGTGAAAACTCCTAAGTGAGTTAATATGCAAATTTCGAGGACGAAATTATTGTAAGGGGGAAGATTGTAATGACCCTGAATTTTTGTAACTTATTAAGGAAAATTAATAAAGTTTGAATTTTTAGAAATTCTAGGCTGGAATATTAGGTTATTGAAATATCTCTTTTTATGGAGATTATATCATGAATTAAAACATAGAAATTATGGATGTACTTGGAAAACTGATCGAAACAACATTAAGTACGTTCAATTCTGAGTTAAAATGAAAATTCCTTAATTTTCTCCATTTTGGGCTAAAATGGTAATTTTACCCATATTCCATATCTAAGAAATAAGACCTCAATATTCATGAAGTACTTAGAAATACGATTCTAATGCTACTAAGTACTCTCGATTCTGAGTTCGGACAAATATTGCCTATTATTCTCCAATTTTTTAGTTCAAAGGGCAAAAATGTCTTTTTACATAAAAGTGGGGCCTACAAAGTGGGCTAACGTTCTAGAAGAAACAATAATTGCTCAGTGTATTATTGCTGCTAGTGGAGAATGTAGTGGAGAATGGAGAATGCACTTGTAATAAAAAATTATAAAGTAATAAAATATCCTATCAAAAGAAATGATAAAAAATTCAAATTTAGCTATAAATATGTCCCAAAATTTTTCAAAAATTTTCACAACCTTAACCACGAAATTTTCAAATCTTCTCTGGAGTTTCAGCTCCAAATTCTCATTCATCCCTCCCCAATCTCTATTTTTCTTATTTCTCTCTCCTCTTTCTAAGTGGAACAAGAGACCCAAATTCAATTAGGTACACTGTTCCAGGTAGAATCTGATAAATTTCACCGTCCATAACCTCCTATACTACAATATATACAAAATCCCCAAATCAATTTCAAGATCCAACGGTTCCAACAACAGAAAATTACAAAAAGGTGGACAATCGAGCAATATTATCATCAACCGGTAATTCTCTCAAATTGGGCATCAATTATATTGTTTTTCTCCAATCAGGTTGGTGAAACTACTTCCCATACATATTTATTATGGTGTAGTATAATTTTTATTTTTCTGTAATTTAATTTGAATGAAAAATGGTAAAAATAAAGTAAATACAAGAGCCTTCAATATGGTGATAGAGAGCTCAGATGAAAATTCTGAGCTTTCCAATCTATCCATAAGGGTTAAAAACCCCTAGGATACAATTTTTAAGAAAATCTAACAAGGTTTAGACCCTCAATTGAGAGAGATTAATTCTGCTGGGCGCAGATCAAATCTGGACCCTAGGAACGACTGAAAACTTCAATTTAAGATTGTGGAGTCATATGAACTCCAAATTGAGATCAGAAAGAAGCTACGGAAATCTTGTAATGTCTAATTTCTAATGAAGTCATAATATTTTTAAAAATTATTTCTGTATTTTTCTGTATTTTGGAAATAAGTGTCCAATTTCTAAGATTTTCAAGATCTGAGGTGATCAGATCTTGGAAATTTATTTTAGTGATGATATAATAAATTAATAAATTAATATCTATGGTTAATTTGGACAGATCTTGGATAAAATAGGGGATCTACCCTTTATGGTAGAAAAACCCTAAAATAAAAAAAAAATACAAAGGGACCCACTTGATCAATGAGATCAAGTATGATCAGATCCTTGGGATGGATTAAATAGATGATATTATGATGAAATCAAGTTAGAACATAGATGAAATGTGACAAAATCAAGTGGATATGATTTTTGAATCTTAATGGATTAAAAGCCTTAAAGGCAATTAAAACCCTTGATCTAAAGGAAAACACCTAAGATCTAATGGTTGGATCATATTTAAAGGCTTATAATAGTCTTAATATGATTACTTTAATTGTCTTTTATTGGATATAGAAGTGTAAATGTGATTTATGTTCTAAGTTTTAATTGTCTTTTATTGGACATAAAGGTGTAAATGTGATTTATGTTATAAGTTAGAAAGCATGATAGTGTAATCTTTAAATATTAGTATGATATGCCCTAAATGAGTAATTTGTTAATAGGTTTGATTATCTTAGGATCATGTTAGTGTAAATTAGATATTTAAACATGATTCCATTAAGATAGAAGTACAATTTTATGTATTTCATAACTTAGGATCATGTTAGTTTTATTTCACTAACTTAAGTTACATTCATAGGAAGAATGTTAAAATATAGTTGTTAAACTTATATTTGATTTATGCTTTCAAGTTTATGATTGATTTATTGTCAAATTTTATTCAATTGTTAAGTAGTTGTTAAGATATAAAGAGCATAAATCACCAAAAATGTAAACTAATGAAATATAAAGATTTATGGACAACTAAGATGAATGAATGATTTTGACTTAATAAGGGCTATAGTTAGTAGGATAATATAAGAAATGATTTATCATTTCCTTGGCCCAAAATAGGAAAATAATGAACATCCATGGATGACATTGTGCATATCCATGGAAATTAATTAAAATCAATTAGAGAAGGGACTTAAGGTAAAGAGCTCATAGGAACATTGTCAAAGGTTAAGCTAGTACCACTTTAGTGAACTCTGAACATTGTGGTTATAGGGGGTATACAAGAGCCAAGTGCTTTTCCCTCACCTCCTATTGACGTAAGAGAGGTCTAAACGCCTCCTTATATGAGGGTTGTATTAACCACTTTTTGAGCAGACTTTAACTGGTAAGTACTAATCATCCTAAAATAAGGAGGAGTTGTCTAGTAATAGGAAGAAATAAATTATCTTCAACCAAGTAAGACACTAGCTGGTTGAAAAATAATAAGAACATAAAAAGATAGCAAATTATCTAACCCTAATAAAAATAGTAAGTAAGATAAGGATGATCAAACAATATGAGATCTTGTATGATAAAAAAATAATAAGGAAAAAGAAACATCAATGTAAATTAGATTGTTATGTATGATATAGATAGTATTTGTATAGATAATATCAAACCCATTGATATATGATATTCAAGGTAGAAAGATTCAGATCATCCTACATAAGGATGATCAAAAGACCATGTAGTATGTACCCTTGATTAGAAAAATGACATTATACATATGATTTGATGGATATATGTTGATCGAGACTATGACAGATTTCAAGGAATAAGAATACCTTATTGAGGTACGTGGATTATTAAGAATGCTTTTACATGAAGATAAATGTCTAATACATGATCTTATGTTTTGAAGTATTGACATCTATAATACCAATATCTTAAGGTAAATACCTCAAATTGAAATATGATCCAACCAAATGATGAGAAAAATAAGTATTAAATGGTCAAGTTGAGACTTGAGAACAACCCTAAGTGAATAGGAAAGTAGAAAATATTTCAGCCCTAAATAAACAGACAGATAGTCTGATATATATAAGTATTATTTTACATACAAGCTTGGAGGCTTGTGGTTTTGTTTTAAACAGACATAGGCCTGGGAATGCTATGCTAGGAGAGTTAAGAGGGTTTGGCCACCCACTCTCTGAAACTTGATGATATTGAATACCAAGCCTAAGAATGGCTAAAAGTCGGGTGGGGCAATTATGGGAAGGTCACCACTGTGACAGCCATGATCCTCCCATATGGACATGGATATTGTAATTTCCACTGAGAATGGTATAAGTGGATTATTGAACAGTTATTCGGGCGCGCTGTACGGATCAAACTGCAAGTATAGTAGTCCTTGATTATTTTGCATTATGATGCATATGAAATTGGCATAGTGAAATGCCTTAAGAGATGGCATGATGAAATGCCAGGTAATTGTATATTACCAATATTTTTCCCAAGAAGGGAAAATCCCAGTATAATAACTGGCTGAAATACAAATCTCCTATAATGAAAGGAATTGGTCAACTTTGTATGAAAATGATTATTGATTATTTTTACAATTTTAACGGATTTGTCCTTATATACTATGTATGTATAAAGGTGAACACAAATGACAAGGAAATGAGATGTTCATATCAATAATAGTGGTCTATAAATGTGTTTATGATAGAATGAATTATGGGACAAGTGAATATTAAGGTTTTACTGTCAACAACTTATATTCTTATCCCCTACCAAGCATAGCTTGCTGAGATATTGTAAATGTTCGAATGTTTACAATATCTCAGATGCAGAGAAGGAGACTTAGAAGCTCAAGACTTGAAGAACTATTGAAGAATAAGTAATAAGGGTATATCCCTTGAAACATTGTATTGAGCACATATATTGTATTTAGAACTTTGTAATTTGAATTGTGTATTTGGACAAGTATTGTAAGGATACAATGGGTTGTGTATTGTGAACCACTGGATGGATCCTGGAAGTTTAATAAAATCATATTCCTTCAATGGAATTTTATTTTGTACACAAATTATACTTATGTTATTTATGAAGTGGTGACTTGGGTTTTCAAAACAAGTTTTAAAATAAAAGAATTTCTACTGCTTTGTTTTGAGAAAATTTTTTACTGAGGGGACGCCATTGCCTTTTAAAAATATATTATAAAATGTGTTTCAAAAACCTGGGTCTTCACACACCGGGGCTGCCCCTTTATATTGCAAAACCAAGTTAGTCCAACAAAAGTTTATAAGATTTTGCTGAAACTCTTCCCAACTCTTTGATAGTAAACTAGTTCTCAGCTTAGATAGATTTTAGAAGAGTTTTAGCTGTGCGGGCCATTCGTAGTGTAAAATGAACTAGAAACTTAGATCCACCAAAAAACAAGGGGGAGGGGGTCTGTTTTTAGTGGAGTTTGCAGAGTATCCTCTAAAAATCAAAACTCTATATACAATTAAAAGAATAAAAGCTTAGAAAAAGGACGTTCATAATTATTAGAAAATGTAGGTTGCAAGTATTCAATAGGCATGAAATTTGATTTCTATCGAATGTATTTCATTCCTAATATTATGAACGGTTTAGATCTACAATGAAAGTCCTATCTATCATAAAAAATGAGCGTGATCTAGTCTGTCTATCTAAAATAATGTTAGATCTCCAATGGCCCAACAATCTAAGCCATTCAAACATCTTGTGAGAAGATGAAGATCGCCATAGATTCAAAGTAAAAGCCAGCCAAAAGTAAGAGGAAAAAACATGGGAATCATTGAAGGTGAAAATATAATGAATTACCAGTTTTATGATTCATTCGAGGCCCACATATGTTTTTTGCTAAAGTGGGACACTAAATAGTTTTCATAGTATAAGTATATGAATGACGAAATGCTAAATTTTATATTAGTGCGTCAATAAAGATCATTTTGTCTCTCATAAATGGGCAAAATAGGATAAAAGTATAATTGTGGGCTTAAAGAAAGTCCATTTTGCCATAATATTTTATTATATAGTACTAGGTCACCCTAGTTTTTATTGGCTTGTTATATTTGTTATAATATATAAAATGTAGGTTAAACTTAGTCAAACTCCCTTCAAATTTGGTCAAAATCACCCAGACATGTTGCAAAATTAGTTGTCAAATATCTTGTTAAATAGGATGAAAACCAGAGTTTGAGTTCAAAATCTTATTAGATCTTGTAAATTTGGTAACTCAAGATGTGAAGGCCTAGGTATCCCGTAGATTGGAGATAGGAGATAGTTCAGGAATAGAGAGTTAGTCCCACATCGCTAAGAAGAAAGTTGTTGGGCTATTGATAAGAGTAGTGTGTCTCTCCTTACAACAAAGCCTTTTTCCTCGAAAAACCAGAGAAGAACAAAACCCTGAAAGAGTTGGTTATGTGGGCGGCTAGTTTTCCAGAGCGGACAATATTGAATCAAATGAACATTTTAGATTTATAAAAAAAGAAAAAAAAAACCATATTAACCCTTGTTAATATGGTACTTATGAAGTTGGACTGGCTCCGTATTTGTATGGTATGGAAAGGCTTACTTGTCTTACAGCAAAAGAAAAAAAAGGAAAAAAAAAAAACCAACAAGTGATAAAAAATTTAGAATAGAGAGAAAATTTGGAGAAAAAGACAAACTCAAATTTAAATAAAAAAATAGCATCTTGTTTAATAACTTCTTAAACATAAAGTTATATTATTATAGACAAAGCGAAACCTAATAATAATTATATTGTTATAGACATACTTAAAGATTAAGACTTAAATGTTAGAAAAAAATCTCAATACACAAAAAGTTGTAAAAATTAGTGTTTTTAAACAGCCGGGTTTTAAATGAAAATCATATAGCAAAACTCCAAAAAGACGAATTTTATTGAAAAAGACTCAATCTTTTAAAATAAATAGGTGTTTTTGTAACAATGATCCCTGGTTCATGGATTAGCCATGATTGGATATGGATATGGCGTTTAAGTCAAGCATTATTTCATAATAAAATCATAAAAGAATGTACAGGTCCAGTCCTTGTCTGAACAATGATATCCACTCACTTTATGAGAACTTCTTTTATAAAAAATCAAATGTTTTTTTGGGGAATTGTAACGAACTTTAATTAGTTAATTAACAAAGTGCATAAATGTCATTAACTTGATGAGGATCGGCCGTCATTATCGTTAGTTCTTATGGTGGGTCCATTAGAATCAACGGTTCCAACATCATGGTGCGTCACATTTACAATGAGAGGTAAGCCAATGATAATGAAAAGGTCAGAGCAATATTACCTAAGCTGGGCTTACTTTACTTTCTCAAAGGTGAATCCAAAGATGATCCTTGGATCACTTCAAAAATTCAAACCAATCTCATCTCAAGATGTGGCAATCCTGAGAGCTGGATCAATCATCTGGCAACACCCAGATGGGGTGGGCCATGGCCAAAGTATTGCATTCATTACCCTAGATGTTTCATTACCAATTCTTTCCATTCACAGGTTAGGTTCAAGTATTTTCCTACCAGTAGCCTAAGCTGGCTTTGCTAAAAGGTGAATGTGGAGAATATCCTTTATAATGGGATCCAATCTCCATTTTAAATGTGGTACATCTCAAGTGATTCGCATCGCGACAATATGCACTTTGTGAAAGTGCAAATCGCAAGAGTGAGCCTCAATTGTGAAAGTCAGGAGTTCGACGATGCTCAAGCGAGCATGTATGAATCCTTTGTGTCCAGCCACTGTAGAGCAGGCTTACTCTAAAACATCCTTAAGATTTCATAATTTGCAATTATGCAACAATGGTAAGTGCCATAGCCATAAAAGAGAGAGTTATTGACTAATCACCCTATGAGGATGTGTGAAATCCGGTTTAAAGATGTTTTTTTCATACATAATTACAAAAAACTCTAAATAATTGAAAATCTTTTAAAAATTTCCAACCATTTGATTCTCTCAATTTTATTTTTTTTAATAATTCAGAAGTGTTTACATACTTCTAATTTTGGGTAAATTTACCAAATTAAATGATTGAACTCGAGTGGTTCAATATTGGCACAAACAAAAGAAATGAAGAAGAAGAATACTCACGGGGATCAATATTAGCAACTGAAACATCTCAATCCATCTGTTGAAGTTCCCAGACCAGCAGCCTTGGTGCACAAAGCTGCCACCTATGAGGGGTCCGGGGAAGAGGTGGACTACAGGGGTCTATAGTATGTAGCTTTACCTTGCATTTTTGCAAGAGGCTATTTTCAGCATTGAACCTGTGACCTCAAGGTCACACAACAAAGTTCCCGTATACCTGAAATTCTTCTTATCTTGTTTCACTAGTTTATAGTGAAAACATTTCCAGCTTTCACGTTACTTGCAAACTTGTCAAAGTTTTTGTTGGCACTTTCTGCTTTTCATGTAGCATTCCCTCGCTCACTTATTATTCACATCTTTTCTTCTTCTCTGTTATTAAAATAAAAATAAAAAAGTACAGCCCACGAAGCTTCTGTGCATGTGGGATCTAGGAAAGGGGTGAACCATAGAGTATATAGTACACAACTTTACCTTATATTTGTGCAATAAGCTGTTTCCACGTATCAAACTGTGACCTCTGGCTCACACAGCGACAACTCAACCATTGGGTGTCACTACAATAGGCTGCCAGAGATGGACTTGTTTGAGCAGATGCATCTGTCTTGTATCAGAATCTTGGGCCTATCATTTGCGATCTTAACAAGGGCATTGTTCTAGTGCAGCGTAGATTCTTATCCAAGACTTGTATCATTTGATGATGCTACGTGAATTACTGAAAACATGTAAAATGTATGGCTAACCCAATCACGAAAGTTTCGTAAGGGAGTCCTGTGGGCATTTTTGCTGGCTATTGTTTGAATTCCAGTGGTTGACTGCGATGTATAAAATTACTATGTTTTGTTTTGGATGTTGTTCAAAATACATGCCAAGTCTTCTAACAGAATCTTCCCATCTTTCTTGATCTGTTTCATGAACTAGTATGTTTCTGGTTTGTCTTTGTTTTTACCATTCTGAAAGTCAAAGTTATTAGTTGAGACTGTTAGGATCGATTCCGTGTCACACACAATGGAAGACAAGGAGATTTACATGTTTGTCTAAACTCGGTCTATGTCCACGGGCGAGGAGGTTTCAGTATTTGATCAGATACAATGAAAGAGGAGGAGGCTAAGAGCCTCACTTACAAACTCTCACTCACTCGCTCACACACCCTAAACCTAACATTACATATATATAGGATTTTCAGTCACATGGGTATGGACCATATGCGGCTCCACCCCATCAAGCCAGACCCCCCCCAAAAATGTCTTCTTGGAAAGGCCTCCCACATGTTTGCATAACTCCACTGCTCGTTGCTTCCCACCACCAGGGGTTGAGGCATTTGTAGTGAAATGTTAAGCCTCTTGTTCATGTCTTTGTTCAGTTTATGTCTGTCTCTTCCATTTAATGCATTCTGCCTAGTTTCTGAAACTTTCTTCTGCTGAGTGTTCTCTTCTCCAGCTTTAAATGAAATATTCAAAGCCTATCTTTGAACGTTAGTCTGATTTTTGTTTAAGATTACTCGGTCATTTACCTACTATAGGCCCTTGTAATCCGCCCCTTTCTCGGACCCCGCATAAATGGGAGCTTTGTGCACCGGGGCTGCCCTTTTTATTACTCGGTCATTTACCCTTTTCTCTGTGCTAAAGTTTTTCGTTTCAAGATAACTAATGGTTGTAACAATATTTCCATAATATCAGCCACAGCATATGGTCAAACTCAAAGGAGTAGATTGACTTCTGATGTGAACTTAGCCTAGTTTTGGGAAGCCTAAGACACATACCTCTCTATCAACTCTTATCAAGCCTGCAAACATCTTCAAAATGTGAGTACTTGTGTCTAAATTTTGGGTTCAATATGTATTGTTTTGGTACGCGTGGACTCTTGCTTTTACAGGAGCAAATGCCATAAAATCCAAAACTTCCTTGAAAATTTAGGAAATTCAGTCCAAGCAATTTTCTCCATTTATCTCCAGTAATAGTAGACGACGCTTGGAAGGGGAGCCTTAGCACAACGGTAAACGTTGTCGTCATGTGACTTTGATGTTGTGGGTTCAAGGCATAGAATCAACCTCTTGCAAAATGCAAGGTAAGGCTGCCTATTATAGTCCATTGTGGTCCACCCGTTCCCCGGACCCTGCATAGGTGGGAGCTTCATGCACTGGGGCTACCCTGTTAATAGTAGACGACGCTTATGAGCCTGATAGAGTTTCAAAAACTCTTAAGTAGTTCATCATGTTTGGAATAGCTTAGATAGGTTCCGTACCAAATTTGTTCCCGCCCACTGGATTATTTTAGCTTATCTTTCTTTTGTCTTGAAGCACAAACATTGGATTTTTCACAGAACCAAAACAAAAGATTAGGATCATTTAAATGCATTAATTTCTCAGCACTTTACTCAATTGCTGTATGCCAAAGATAATGAACGGCTTAAATCTTCGCTAAACTCATCTCCCAAAGAAGTTGCCAGAACCCATTGGACGGAATTCACTATAGAATGCTGTTACATTTTGGCTATCCCATTGACAAGCTGTCATGTTTCAATTAACAAGGATTTTGGATTCCAGGTAGAATGTATGACAGGTCAGGTGGAATCCAAACGGTGGATTCATCATCATCATCAAGACCTTATCCCAATTTGGGGTCGGCAACATGAACTTATTCCTCCGTTCCTTTCTATTAAGTACCATCTTCATTTAGTCTCAAAGTTTTAAAATCTTTTCTCACTACTTCTATCCACGTTCTTTTGAGCCTCCCCTTATCCTTTTAAAACCTTCTATTTGCATTGCCTCTCTTCTTCTAACCGATGTTGTTTTCGGTCTCCTTTGGATATGTCCAAACCATCTAAGTCTAATGTCCCTCATCTTATTATCTATTGGTGCTACCCCTAAATTTCTTCTAATATTTTCATTCCTAATTCTATCATTTCTTGTCTTACCACTCATCATCCTCATTTTTGCGATGCTCATCTTATGAGCATGATGTTCTTTAACTGCTCAACACTTTAATCCATAGAGCATGACTGGCCTTGTGGCTATCTTATAGAATTTTCCTTTTAGTTTGAGCGACACCCGCCGATCACACAAAACTCCAAATGCACATCTCCATTTGTTCAAACCCGCTTGAATTCTCTAGGTAACCTCCCTCTCAATCTCTCCACTCTCATGAATCATTAATCCTAAGTACCGAAAGTAGTCTTTTATAGGGACTTCTTGGTTATAAATCTTGACTGGTGTTCTACTCCTACTCTCCTTACTAAAGTTGCGTTTTATATATTTTGTCTTAGTTCTGCTGATTTTAAATCCTTTAGATTTTAATGCTTCTCTCCATAACTCTAGCTTTGTCTTTACACCCTCCCTTGTCTCATCAATTAAGACTATATCATCTGCAAATAGCATGCAGCAAGGAATCTCCTTGTACAGATGCTTTATTAACTCATCCATAACCAACGTGAAAAGGTATGGACTCAAGGCCGATCTTTGGTGCAGTCATATAGTAATAGGAAAATTACCTGTCTCACCACTAGTGGTCTTAACATTTGTTACCGCTCCCTCATACATATTTTTAATTATATATATATAACTCTGCAAAACCCCTTTCTTGCCCAACACCCTCCATATTAACTCTCTAGGGACTCTATTATAAGCTTTCTCTAAGTTGATAAAGACCATGTGGAGGTCATTCCTCCTCTCCCTATATTTCTCTACCAATTGTCTTAAAAAGAAAATAGCCTCCATGGTAAAGCTCCTAGGCATGAAACCAAACTGATTCTCCTATACATTTGTCTCATGTCATAGCTTCTTCTTTAAAAAGTTTCTTAATGTCGGCCATGAGTTTGATCCCTCGATAATTTGTACAGCTTTGTCTCCTTTATTCTTATAAATTTGTATAATAGAACTTTTCCTCCACTCATCAGGCATTTTCCTTGATTTTATAATCTTATTAAACAACTTGGTCAACCAAACTACTCCAATATCTCCCATATGCTTCCAAATCTCTATTGGTATATCATCGATCCCCATGGCCTTTCCTGATTTTATCTTTTTCAAGGTCTCTTTCACTTAAGGTATTCTAATCCTACATTTATATCTATAATATCCACTATTATTTAGGTTTATAGTATTTTCAATCCTTATATTCTTAGAGATATTCTCATTTAACAATTTTTTAAAGTACCTCTCCCACCTTCGTTTAATCTCATTATCTTTGACTATTACCCTTTGATCATCACTTCTACTGCACTTAACATGATCTAAGTCCTAACCCTTCTGTTCTTTTACTTTTGCAAGTTTAAACACATCTTTCTCACCTTCTCTTGTTCCTAGTTTATTATATAGCTCATCATATGCCTTAAGTTTAGCCTCACTTACTATTTTCTTAGCAACCTTTTTAACATTATTATATTATTCATAGTTTTCATTATTTCTAGTCTTCTATCATGCTTTAAAACACATCCGTTTTTCTGTAATAACTTTTTGTACTGTTTCACTTTGCCAATGCCGGTCCTAAGCCGAAATGAAAAAGGAGAAGGGTCTTGCGTTAGGTGCCAGCCAGCAAGGGAGAAGTTAAAGATGATTTTATCTATTTCCTTCTTGCAAATAAATATGCACATGCATATTAGTTTATAAGAAAGAAATGAAAATTATCTCTAGCTTCTTAAAATGTGGCAACCCTTGTGTCAAGTGTCAGCCAGGAAGAGAGAAGCTGAAAATGATTTTGTTATTTCTTTCTTACTTGTAAGGAAGAAATGAAAATGATCTCCAGCTTCTTAAAACTATGGCAATCCTAATATGACATAAATATAAAACAAACGGTGGATTCACCTTCAAGTGAATTCATCAATGCATTAACCATTGCTTTGGATCCTAACAATCCTGTCGAATTCAAGTGGGCATTCCACTGAAGGGCAGAAACATGGAAATCCAGCAAAGAATTCGATTCCATCTTGACTAACAGCACTAGTGTTAGATGGAGAGAAGCTGATAAATGCAAAACAAATGAAAGAACTGCAAAAATAAAAACTCATTAATGGCTATCTTTCAGAGTTCAATTTTACACCAATGTACACAATCTCACAGGTTTCAGGCTCTCACTAAAGATTATATTATACATAAGTATACGTATCAAAAACCCACTGCTTGAAAAGGGGTTGATGCTTATAAGTTAGTAAATTAAAGCAAACAATGGTCAGAACTCAATTAGAACTTGATTCGTGCTTCCCGTTTGAACTAAAGAACTTTCCATTTTTCTGACCACATCCGGCGTTGCTTCCTCTTGAAGTGTCCCGTGCATTACCATTACCTTCGCCGTCGACAGGCTGCAAATCTGACGTGTTTGCATCAGTGACTTCGTAAGAAGATATCATGTCATGTCCATACATTTGCGTTAATTGTTCCTGTTCCAAAAAAGAAAAGATTTTTCAGAGATGTGAAGCTCCTGGTTAGGCACTAGAGATAAAGGATGACCTTACAAAGATTATAGTTGCTTTAAACATACAAAGTTGTTCAGAATAAACAGGAAGATAAAGAGAATGATGCGACAGAAACCAGTAAAACAGAGAGTTTTGAAGCCAACCCTTATGGATGCATTTTCAGATGTGAGCTTTTCACAGTCTTCGGCAAGCCGTTGCAGCTCATTCCTGAGGGTTCGATTCTCGCTGCTCAGTGAGTCAACCTTGACTGATAACTGTTCACACTCAGCCTTGTAGAGGCAACCAAGAGAACATAAAATCGGGTCAAATAAACTTCTGGAAGGTTCAGAAGCACAGTTATAAATTTCAAGAAATGCTTTAGAAAGTTTTGGTTCTTGTTTCCTCTTTTATTAATGAATGAGAAACTAATCACATGATCGTGAAGAAAATTATGCTCCTGAGATCAAGTTTAAACAAGTGCTTCAGCCTTCAGTAGCTCGAAAAATATCATTTGCATGCCAAGAGTACCCTGGAAGCTCTGAAAGTTCCATCAGAAGTAGTAAGGAACTTCAAGTCAGTAGGGACTCTGCCAGTGGATCACCAGCTGTCTAGAAAATCTTGAACTTAGATGAATGCAAATTGCAGGCGGGCACATGATCAAACAGAAGAGGTACCCACTTAGACTATTGAGAGATGTATGAACATGGCATGCCAGAAAATGTGACCAAGGATTTTCCTTTCATTCTGATAGGTTGCTTTGGAACTGTGACCAGCAGGATGCAGTGCAGAGCACCCTTCCATTGAGCAAGGGGTTCTATCCAACTCCCAGCCTAAAGTAATTTAACCAGAGGGACACCTCTTATGCCACATTTTGTGGGTCAGTGCAATGAGTTTCAAACTAAAACATCTTTTTTCTTTCCTGTTGTTACATGTCAAATCATCATCAAGACCTTATCCCAATTAGGGGTCGGCCACATGAATCTTATTCCTCCATTCCAATCTATTAAATACCATGGCTTCATTTAGTCCCAACGTTTTTAAATCTTTCCTCCCCACTTCTATCCACGTTCTTTTGGGCCTTCCCCTTGCCCTTTTAGAACCTTCTACTTGTATTGCCTCACTTCTTCTAACTGGTGCCGTTGTTGGTCTCCTTTGAACATGTCCAAACCATCTAAGTCTAGTCTCCCTCATCTTGTTACCTATTGCTGCTATCCCTAAATATCCTCGAATATTTTCATTTCTAATTCTATCCTTTCTTGTCTTACCACTCATCTATCTCAACATCCTCATTTCTGTGACACATCCTATGAGTATGATGTTTCTTAACTGCCCAACACTCTGATTCATAGAGCATGGCCGGCCTTATGGCCATCCTATAGAATTTTCCTTTTAATTTGAGTGGCACCCGCCGATCATACAAAACTCCAGATGCATATCTCCAGGCATGAAACCAACTGATTCTCCTATACATTTGTCTCATGTCATAGCTTCTTCTCAATCACTCTTTTAAAAAGTTTCATAGTGTGGCTCATCAGTTTGATCCCACGATAATTAGTGCAGCTCTATATGTCTCCTTTATTCTTATAGATTGGTACAATAGAGCTTTTCCTCCACTCATCAGGCATTTTCTTTGATTTTATAATCTTGTTAAATAACCTGGTCAACCAAACTACCCCAATATCTCTCATATGCTTCCAAACCTCTATTGGTATACCATCAGGCCCCATGGCATTTCCTAATTTCATCTTTTTCAATGCCTCTTTTACTTCAGGTATTTTAATCCTACGTTCATATGTATGATTAGATTTATAGTATTTTCAATCCCAATATTTGCAGAGCCATTGTCATTTAACAATTTTTGAAAGTACGTTTCCCACCTTTGTTTGATCTCATCATCTTTGACTAATACTTTTTGATCATCGCTTCTAATACACCTAACATGATCTAAGTCCTTACCCTTCTGTTCTCTTACTTTTGCAAGTTTAAACACATCTTTCTCACCTTCTCTTGTTCTTAGTCTATTGTAAAGCTCATCATATGCTTTAAGTTTAGCCTCACTTACTATTCTCTTAACAACCTTTTTAGCATTCTTATATTGTTTATAGTTTTTATTATTTCTAATCTTTTGCCATGCTTTAAAACGCATCCAGTTTTTCTTTAATAACTTTTTGCATTGTTTTACTCCACCACCATATTTCCTTTGCTAATAGCCTTTTACCTTTAGATACTCCTAAGACATCTTTTGTCACTTTCTTAATGGACTCAACTATATTAGTCCACATGCTACTTACTTCTGTTTCATAGTTCCAATTTCCTTCTACCATCAACTTACTTTTGAATGAGGTTATTTTCTCCCTTTTTAAGTTCCACCACTTAGTTTTTGGATGTGTATTAAGTTCAGTTCTTTTTCTCCATCTTTTCATATGGATATCCATAACCATTAACCTATGTTGTGAGGTTAAACTCTCACCGGGTATCACTTTACAATCCTTACATATAGATCGTTTATTATTCTTAAGTAGAAAAAAGTCTATTTGGCTTTTATGAAGTCCACTTTTAAAGGTTAGTAAGTGTTCATCCCTCTTCTTAAAAAGTGTATTTGTAATGGACAGGTTATATGACAAAGCAAAATCGAGGATATTCTCCCCCATCTCATTTCGTTCACCTATACCATACCCTCTGTGTATTCTATCATATTCTTCCCTATCTTTTCCTACATGGCCATTTAAGTTTGCTCCTATAAATATCCCCTCAATGTTGGGAATTTCTTGCATGACTCCCTCCATGTCTTTCCAAAACTGTCTCTTGATTACTTATGGTGTGTATGCACTTATAACATTAATAATTTGCTCTCCTAAAACAAATTTTATTATTATAATTCTATCACTAATTCTTTTAACGTCCACAACTTTATCCTTTAATTCCTTATCCACTATTATTCCTACGCCATTTTTGTTATTTTTCTTTCCTATGTACCATAATTTATACCCATCTATTTCTCTAGCTTTAGCCCCTTTCCACTTAGTTTCTTGGATACAAGCGATGTTGACTCTCCTACGTTTCATCGCGTCTATAACTCCAAACTCTTACCTGTCAGTTTCCTTATATTCCATGTGGCGATACGAATCTTATGTTCTGAAGATACCCTATTTACTATCGCCTTTCTCGACCTCCATAGTATGAACCCATGTCCACTTTTCACTGCCCCTGAGTTCTGATGCAGCGCGTCGCTTCTGAGAGGATGCTCTAGTAGCCCTTGCCCATTTTTTACTACACTTGGGATCCGATGTAGCGCGTCGCTTCTGGGAGAACGCCCTAGCAACCCTTGCCTATTTTTCACCACACCCGGGATCCGATGCAGCGCGTCGCTTATGTGGAACGCCCTAGCTTGAGGGAATGTCTATTTTCAATTCATGTCATATTTGGGGTTGTCGTAGTTTTAAAAAGCTGAATATAATTTTCATTTCTTCCTTACAAACTAAGATACAAATGCATATTCATTTGCAGGTAGAAAAGAAATAATAAAACCATCTTCAACTTCACCCTTGCCGGCTGGGTGACCTGACGTAAGGGTTGCCATATTTTAAGAAGCTGGAGATGATTTTCATTGCTTCCTCACAAAGTAATATACAAATGCATATTCATTTGTAAGAAAGAAATAACAAAATCATCTTCAACTTCTCCCTTGCCAGCTGGCACCTGACGCAAGACCCTCCTTTTTCATCCGGTCTTGGGAACGGCATTGGCGGAGTTTGTTGTTACATGTCAAATGTTGTGAGCAATTATGCAACCAAACAGAGCATGGCCATTGAGATTATTGGCATTGGATAACCATGACATAAGGCAGAAATCCAATCCCCAGCTGAAAAAAGAGCTGTATTGAGTCCTTGACCCACATATAAAAATATCATAGATGAGCAATGCTTTGCAAAATGCCTACAAAATATTCCTCAATATTTTCTTTAAAAGCTGAAAGATAATCTTTTCAACCATAATGTTTCTATCTCAGTTGTATCCCACCTATAACTGTCTCAAGAAGATTTCCAGTTATTAAAGGCAATCAAATACAAAAAATGCAGCTGCTACAGTACCTCCAGATATTGGATGCAGTACTCGGGTGATACCATGAAATTTTTAATAAATTTGTAGGTTAGCTAGTATACAATGCTAAAAAAGAAACTTGTATGAAATAGAATTTTATGGAATAGAGTGCAAATAGGAGTCTTGACTGCTTCTTAGTCATTGAACTTCTACAGGGTTGTTCACGGTTAAGGGGGAGAGGAATTCATCATCTCTATATATATCATATAAGAATCCTAAATCAAATAAGAATCCTAAATCAAATTTTTCTGACAATGAGTGAGCAAAAAAAATAGAACACATTCCATATTCAAAGAAGGATCCCATATCATATCATAGGGGTCAATATGCAAGATTTCATGAATGCTTACCAATTTCACAATGCATCTTACAATATCAAGATAAACACCAAGTAATTTCAAACTATCATATTTGAACATAACAAACATTTTAAAAAGCATTTGATAAGTACGGGGGTGAAGGAACTTTCAATAAACCAAGAAATGCCTCCTAGAAATAAAGGGCAGCCACGGTGCACAAAGCTCCCGTGTATGCGGGGTTCGAGGAAGGGGCAGACCACAAGGATCAATAGTACACAGCCTTACCTTGCATTTTGCAAGAGGCTGTTTCCATGCCTTGAACCCATGACCTCAAGGTCACATGACGACAACTCAACAGTTGCGCCAAGGTTCCCCTTCAATGCCTCCTAGAAATATGGAAGAAAAATATTAAATATTTCTATGGTTCTCTGTAAAATATCTTCAAAGATATTGAACTTGATGCGACTTATTTTTGAGTTAGTGGAATAAATGTGGAAAGCATTGAGAAATTATCTTGGAAGGATCGCAAAATTAACTGATGAAAGAAGTAAAACACATGCCCAAGCACAGATTATGGACATGTAGCAGGGACCGACTTAACAATCTCACTCATGGTTGAAGGGTGGAATTAAGTTGTCTGAACTGATCGGTCCGATGGTCCAAAGTGATGACCCAAGTGAAACAGGTTTAAAAAAAAAGAAAAAAAAAAGACATCTGCAGAGGGAGCTCCAAGTAGCATAACTGGAAGAGGTAGCACAACTCAATAACAACATGTGTTTGATTTCTCAAAACAACTCCCACGATATTTGAAACGTGTGCAGAAACTTGCTTTCTTGTTAGAGATTCTCATGGAAACTAGTCTTCAAGCTACTTAATTCGGACGGGTCAAGTGCATATACTTTTTTCTCAGAGAAATACATGTACAAGGTATCCTAAAGCAGTGTAAATTTAGTTAGTAAGAGCACGAAATATAGAAACATATGCCACAAGAACTATAAACTTATTAATTGGGTATCACTATACTGATTACTCTTCGTTCCTTATAGCCAATTGCCACTCTTTCTCTTTCTTGATCCTGTTTCTCACCTCCTTTTAATTATTATAAAGTTGTTTTCTTAATGCTAAACAAGAAAGGAGAGGAACTTTCTTACTGATAGTTGCGTTAGTGTGTGGCCAATACAAATTCCTTGGGAGTACCAATATAAGTTAGAAATAAGCTAGTTTATGAGCCAATGCATATTATAAAGCACAAAATTAGAATTACCAGCAGAAGTAGCTACACACCATTAGCATACCTGCTTCCTTAACCTTGACCTTCTAGCTGACTCCCGATTAGACTGCTTTCTTCTTAGTTTCTTTAGCTCTCGTTCATCCTGAAAGGACAAGATATATAGGTTACAAACAAAACTGAATAGCACTAATGAACATTCATTCAATCCCACGGTTTTCTCTAGTTCTGCATTAAAACTATGAAAAGAGAACTTGCACCTCTGGAAGAAATTTCTGTTCCTGGTCTCTCTATCCGACTTCCGAATGCATCAATATCTAAGGCAGCTACCAAGTCTCGCAACCAAAAGAACCTTTTGCATTTTTCCATCAGCTCTTCTCCTCATGTATTTTCAGTTTTCTATGATTTAAACCAAGTGCTCTTCTTTCAGAGCACTTTTCTCTAAGAACAACTACACAATCATGATATGGAATTTTTAAGGTGTCTCAGCTTTTCAGAACAAAGTAGGATGCTCTTTTGCTTAATGTCACTATCTCCTCTTAGTAAAATCAAAGATATTGTCTCTGCTCTGCCACTATTTTATATTTTCTCATTTTCTTTGCCTTTTCATTGCTTAAGTTGGCAAACAGAAAAACTATCTAAAATTCAACACCAGTTGCATCTGGCAGGGAGCTCTTCTAAAGCCAACCTGAAATTACACGGGAGGACACAGAAGGGACCCTCTAAGGACTACATATCAATCTGTCTCAAAGCAACCAAACAAACAGTGGTAGAAGATTAAGAGAATTCCTCCTTCCATGCCCCGGAAGAGAGATAGGATGCTGCTTCTTATTACCCTGAGAAATATAAAAGAAAACAGAAAGAAACAGGTGCAGAAACTGATCATCTCCCGAAGTCCAAAAAATTGCTGACCTGATGAGTGACATGAGCCCATTCAGGCATAAGCCCATCACGTCCAACCACTGCACCTGGAACCACTGCTGGTGAGACTCCAGGCGCATTGGGTCTGGATTTCATGGGCATAGTTCCAGCAGGGGATGCGTTCCAAAGATCCATCCCAATATTCAGATTGGTCGCAGGCACAGCAGCAGCAGGCTTCCCTGAAACAGAACCTTGTGGGTTTGCAGCAGCTGTGCTGCTGTATTGAGCATTGTTATTGCTGTGTGCAACTGCTCCTGCAAAAGTACTTTGAGTTAAACCTACATAAATAATTAAGTAAAAAGATTATGTATCTCAAACGAAAATGATACCATCAGCTAGCATTTGATCGAAACTTCTCTTCCTTGTTGCTGAATATTCCTGAAGAGCATCAAAGGAAAGTATGTGTGAACATGGGAAACATTGAACTTCTCCTATCTGTGAGAAATTGGGGTTGTTGAATTAGACAAAGTCATACTGAGACAAAGGAGGCAAGCATACCTGTTGGTTAGTATTCTCATCACTTGTATCTGATGAACCCTCACTTCCACTTTCTCCACTGTTTTCAACAAACAAGATCAATAAGTTGATAATAAAGGAAAAAATTGTTTCCAAATGTACAAGGGAGGGTGTCAACATAAAGCTAGAGCTATGGAGAGAAGCAGTAGAATCGAAAGGATTTAAAATTAGCCGAACTAAGACAGAATATATGGAATGTAATTTTAGCAAGGAGAGTAGGAGTGGAGCACCAGTCAAGATTGATAACCAAGAGGTCCCCATGAGAGACCACTTCCGATACTTAGGATCATTGATCCATGAGAGTGGAGAGATTGAGAGGGAGGTTACCTAGAGAATCCAAGCGGGTTGGAACAAATGGAGATGTGCATCGGGGGTTTTATGTGATCGGCGGGTGCCACTCAAACTAAAGGGAAAATTCTATAGGATGGCTATAAGGCCGGCCATGCTCTATGGATCAGAGTGTTGGGCAGTTAAGGAACATCATACTCATAGGCTGAGTGTTGCAGAAATGAGGATGTTGAGATGGATGAGTGGTAAGACAAGAAAGGATAGAATTAGAAATGAAAATATTAGAAGAAATTTAGGGATAGCACCAATAGGTAACAAGATGAGGGAGATTAGACTTAGATGGTTTGGACATGTTCAAAGGAGGCCAACAACGGCACCAGTTAGAAGGAGTGAGGCAATACAAGTTGAAGGTTCTAAAAGGGCAAGGGGAAGGCCCAAAAGAACGTGGATAGAAGTGGTGAGGAAAGATTTAAAAACTTTGGGACTAAATGAAGCCATGGTATTTAATAGAGTGGAATGGAGGAATAAGATTCATGTGGCCGACCCCTAATTGGGATAAGGTCTTGATGATGATGATGATGATGAAATGTACAAAAGAAACATCTGCACAAAAAATGCTCCAAGGAAAGTGCAAGATTAAAGGACCTCTGTGAAGAACCATCATTTGCAGAATCTGCTCCTGCCTTTCCACCATCCCCAGTTTTCCCACTGAATAGACCTGTATTTCCTGAACTTCCCTTAGACTTCTTTGTTAAGACCCTGTCTTTGACATCAGATGTCTTCCCTCCTGTTTCTGTAGGTGTCATTGCTGTTCCCTGGGCCTATAAGAAGTTATGCAGTAGAAGAAAGGAGACCAGTCAAATCAACAACTATCTTCTTGTACCAAGTAAGACAGATCTTCCCTATCTTTTGCATTGAGAAAGCATTAACAAGAGGTTACATGCAGAGAACATGTCGATGATACTTTTAATGCAGCTATTCTATATTCTGACAACTTTAGTAAAACAGCATCTCACGCAATAGCAAGATTCACTTGGAGAAGCAGACCTTAATTGTGGGAAAAATCATCCAGGAAACTGAAAGAAGATTACTGCAAGAGTCCCACTAGGAGCTTGAAGAACTTTACGTCCTATTTTTCATGCATGGTAAAATTTTGTTCCGTAGCTCTAAGCCATTCATCATCTTTAAAATAGGTTAGATTGGTTAGAGATTAATTTTCGTGGTCATTGGATGCTTAGCCTATTTTTTCATTAGCTGAAAATAGTGGCTATCCATTTTTTTTAGTTTTTTCAAAGGCCCAAAACAAGTAGTTAGGATCTTTCAAATGCATTGATTTTTAATGGGTTACATGCCCTATTTTTCATGCAAGGCAAAAAAAATTTCTGTAGATCTAAGCCATTCATCATCTTTAAAATAGGTTAGATTGGTTATAGATCAATTTTCATGGTCACTGGATGCTTTTAGCCTATGTTTTCATCAGCTGAAAATAGTGACTATCCATTTTTGTTAATTTTTCCAAAGGCCCAAAACGAGTGGTCAGGATCTTTCAAGTGCATTGATTTTTAATAGGTTACCTATTTTTGATACAAAGAATATGATGAATGGATTAGATCTACCAAAAAAATCATCATGTATGAAAAAAGAAGGGGAGCATGTACACCACCAGGACTCTTACTGAAAACAATGAATGAAAAATAAAATGAAAAGGAAGTTAGATTACCGCAGCCATGGATGGGTGACCATAAATTCCACTAGGAGGATATAAGGCTGGGTATGGAACTGGGGTCCCATATGGTGGCATTAGAGGCTGAAACACCCAACGAAAACACTCAGAATCACTCTCAGAGCCTACTGGATTATCGCTGAATTCAGTGCTCATACTAAAGAAAAAATGTTGAAGATGTCACCTGGCCAGCCCACATGTAGGGATGGGGTGTAGGAGATGAGACAGTTGAGGTGAAAAAGGGAGGAGGGGGAGTAGCTCCAGAACCATAGTATGCCTATTCATAGTGCTGATTGGTAAGCTTTCCAAGAAATCAACTAGGCAACCATAGAAAAAGAAAAACTGTGAATCTAAACTTCATTGCACCAAGTAAAAGTGACTACAATATCAAAGACAAACCTGCATGTGTGATGCCCATTCAGAATACGAAGGCATAGTTGGTAATTCCTGTAAATAAAAAATAAAACATAAGCAGAAGAAAGAGAGAGAGAGATGAGAGGGGGAGGGGGGACGATATAGACCTGAGTTGCGGCAGCTGGTTTGCTAGAGGGCTTTGCATGGGTGCTTTCTTCCCCAGCCCCCATTTGGCTCTTGCGTATAAACTCAATAACTAGATCAAGTCTTTTTCAGGAGATCTGAATCAGCAACAAATTAGAAGATTGAAATAAGAGATGGCAGCATAATGAAGTTCAATATTCACTTGATGACAACCATAGCAAGTTAAGAAACATGAAGCCAAACTGGTGTTACAGAAGAATAATTCCAGGCTTTGTTCATCAACAAGACCCAAATAGTAGAACATCAAGAAAGGATAACATAAGCAAAGTGACTTCAATCACCTCAAATAATCATGTAAATAGTCTTAGTCATCAATAACACAATTCTTTGTTGATGTTTAACAACAGTCTTCAAAGTGTTTCCAGCAACTAGTAGAGAAGGTAAATAACATTCCACCTAAATAGAATACCCTTTGAGACCCATAGCACGGACCTCTTATATTTATTTTAAACAACATCTATACCTTCTTAATATCCAAACCAAACCATCATTGAAGCAGTCATCGAGATACAAACAGCAAAATATCAAGCAAGTCGGTTTGTTTGTGAATAAGTTTCATAAGATTCCGTTTTCTTTTTCACGTTTCAACACAGAAACATGCACCTTGTCTATATTGCAGGTCATCATTCCATTCAGGTACAGGTTCCATTTATCTAGAGAGTTGAAATGTTCTGATTTCCCAGTTGTTCTAGTCATCCATTATGAAAAAGACTTGTCACAATTATAAGCAAACTTCATTTTTCTTGGATCTGACATGATATTCCCACATATACTTCATTTTCTGCAGTATCAGAAAGTAATTGAAGATAGATATTGTATACTACCAAACAAGTCCTTATTAAACTCCACATGTTAAGGCCAGTAGAATCCTTAATCTCTGTTTAAAATTGTTTACCTTTTCTGTCCCAAGAAACCAAGTGGAAAGGGGCTAAAGCTAGAGAAATAGATGGGTATAAATTATGGTACATAGGAAAGGAAAATATTAGAAATGGCGTAGGAATAATAGTGGATAAGGAATTAAAGGATAAAGTTGTGGACGTTAAAAGACTCAGTGATAGAATTATAATAATAAAAATGATTCTAGGAGAGCAAATTATAAATATTATAAGTGCATACACACCACAAGTAGGGTTTACAAGATATAATTAAGAGACAGTTTTGGGAAGATATGGAGGGAGTCATGCAAGAAATTCCCAACACTGAGGGGATATTTATAGGAGCAGACTTAAATGGCCATGTAGGAAAAGATAAGAAAGGACATGATAGCATACACAGCGGGTATGGTATAGGTGAACGAAACGAGATGGGGGAGAATATCCTCGATTTTGCTTTGTCATATAACCTATCCATTGCAAATACACTCTTTAAGAAGAGGGATGAACACTTAATAACCTTTAAAAGTGGACTTCATAAAAGCCAAATAGACTTTTTTCTACTTAGGAATAATGGATGATCTATACGTAAGGATTGTAAGGTGATACCCGGTGAGAGTTTAACCTCACAACATAGGTTAATGGCTATGGATATTCATATCAAAAAATGGAGTAAAAGAACTGAACTTAATACACATCCAAAAACTAAGTGGTAGAACTTAAAAGGAGAGAAAATAACCTCATTCAAAAATAAGTTGATGATAGAAGGAAATTGGAACTATGAAATAGAAGTAAATACCATGTGGACTAATATGGCTGAGTCCATTAAGAAAGTGGCAAAAGATGTCTTAGGAGTATCTAAAGGTAAAAGGCTATTAACAAAGGAAACATGGTGGTGGAATGAAACAGTACAAAAAGCTATTAAAGAAAAACGAATGCGCTTTAAAGCATGGTAGAAGATTAGAAATAATGAAAACTATGAACAATATAAGAATACTAAAAACATTGCTAAGAGAATAGTAAGTGAGACTAAACTTAAAGCATATGATGAGCTCTATAATAGACTAGGAACAAGAGAAGGTGAGAAAGATGTGTTTAAACTTGCAAAAGTAAGAGAACTTAAGGGTAAGGACTTAGAGCATGTTAGGTGCATTAGAAGCGATGATCAAAGGGTATTAGTCAAAGATGATGAGATCAAACAAAGATGGGAAATATACTTTCAAAAATTGTTAAATGACAATGGCCCTGAGAATATAGGGATTGAAAATACTATAAATCTAAATAACACTGGATATTATAGATATGAACATAGGATTAGAATACTTGAAGCAAAAGAGGCCTTGAGAAAGATGAAATCAGGAAAGGCCATGGGACCTGATGGTATACCAATAGAGGTTTGGAAGCATATAGGAGATATTGGGGTAGTTTGGTTGACCAAGTTATTAAGATCATAAAATCAAAGAAAATGCCTGATGAGTGGAGGAAAAGCTCTATTGTACCAATCTATAAGAATAAAGGAGACATTCAGAGCTGCACTAATTATTGAGGGATCAAACTTATGAGCCACACCATGAAACTTTTTGAAAGAGTGATTGAGAAGAGGCTACGACATGAAACAAGTGTATCGGAGAATCAGTTTGGTTTCATGCCTGGGAGGTCTACCATGGAAGCTATTTTCTTGCTAAGACAATTAATAGAGAAATATAGGGAGAGGAGAAAAGACCTGCACATGGTCTTTATTGACTTAGAGAAAGCTTATGATAGAGTCCCTAGAGAGTTAATATGGAGGGTGTTGGATGGTAAAGGGGTTTCTCAGGGGTATATAGACATAATTAAAGATATGTATGAGGGAACAGTAACAAATGTTAAGACCACTAGTGGCGTGATTGGTGATTTTCCTGTCACTGTCGAATTGCACCAAGGATCGGCATTGAGTCCATACCTTTTCACATTAGTTATGAATGAGCTAACAAAACATCTGCATGAGGAGATTCCCTAGTGCATGCTAATTGCAGACGATATAGTCCTACTTGATGAGACAAGGAAACATAAAGATAGAGTTATGGAGAGAAGTATTAGAATCGAAAGGATTTAAAATTAGCCAAACTAAGACAGAATATATGGAATATAATTTTAGCAAGGAGAGTAGGAGTGGAACACCAGTCAAGATTGATAACCAAGAAGTCCCCATGAGAGACCACTTTCGATACTTAGGATCATTAATCCATGAGAGTGGAGAGATTGAGAGGGAGGTTACCCAGAGAATCCAAGCGAGCTAGAACAAATAGAGATGTGCATCGGGTGTTCGGGTGTTTTATGTGATCGGCGGGTGCCACTCAAACTAAAGGAAAAATTCTATAGGATGGCTATAAGGCCGGCAATGCTCTATGGATCAGAGTGTTGGGCAGTTAAGGAACATCATGCTCATAGGATGTGTCACAGAAATGAGGATGTTGAGATGGATGAGTGGTAAGACAAGAAAGGATAGAATTAGAAATGAAAATATTAGAGGAGATTTAGGGATAGCACCAATAGGTAACAAGATGAGGGAGATTAGACTTAGATGGTTTGGACATGTTCAAAGGAGACCAACAACGGCACCAGTTAGAAGGAGTGAGGCAATACAAGTTGAAGGTTCTAAAAGGGCAAGGGGAAGGCCCAAAAGAACGTGGATAGAAGTGGTGAGAAAAGACTTAAAAACTTTGGGACTAAATGAAGCCATGATATTTAATAGAGTGAAATGGAGGAATAAGATTCATGTGGCCGACCCCTAATTGGGATAAGGTCTTGATGATGATGACCTTTTCTGTCCCAAAAAGTAAGTGAGCAAACAATGTTTCGGAACCTTCTTCTCTATCACTTCAATGGAATCATGAAAGTCGAACCAAAATGGCATTTGGAGGGTCTACATAAAGCCCGTAAAAAGCCCTCCACAGCAGCAAATCAGCAGATTTGGTAAGGCAATTGGTTCCAAATGTAGTGCTACACAGTCCTGAATATAGCGGGTATGTATAAGGGCAGACCCAGTGCACGAAGCTCCCGCCTATGCAGGGTCCGGGGAAGGGGCAGACCACATGGACCTAAAGTACACAGCCTCACCTTGCATTTTGCAAGAGGCTGTTTTCACGCCTTGAACCCGTCACCTCAAGGTTACAAGACGACAACTTTTATCATTGTGCCAAGGCTCCCCTTCTTATAGCGGGTATGTATATCAAATGTAAAGGGTAAGTATTTCACACCTATTTCTGGGACAGAAAATTCAGAAATATGTATATCAAATGTACAAAGTAAGTATTTCACACCTGTTTTGGGGACAAAATTTTCAGAAACCAGAACTTTTGTCAACAATCCATTTCCTAGAAATTATGATCTAGAATATCCTGAATTGACCCAATCACAATCGTCAACATTTCATTAAAGCTTCTGTGCACCTTTCTCTACTAGAACAAAGTAATATCATGAATTGTCAACAATCATGTGTCTTAAATATCAATTAGGGTACCTGAAATACCCAAAACTCTGAAACACATCCTCACGCAACAACAATGATTTTTTGCGCTAGATACACGTAATTCGATCTAAACCCCAACCATCGAAGGAGGAGGCGGTGCAAGTAGCATCAACTAACAACACCTCTTAACATATCCCACCTACTATGTAAGCTGATTATTGAAGCAATGAGGTAACATATTATGCTGACACCAGTAACCAAGTACAAGGAAAATCAGATTGGATGGCAAATGGATCTAATATAAATTGGTATCTCATCTAAGAAGAACTCAGATTAAGATGACTGATCTTTTCCATTGCTTAATCACATTAATGGAAAATGGGCAAAACATATACATCCTAGCAAAACATAATATAGAAGTAATTAAAATCGAAATAAATCCCAACTTATGCATTCAGAAACAAAAACAAAATTGAAAAAAAAGGAAAAACCATAAACATCAAAAAACAAAAGCACGTGAAACCCTGTAAAACAAATCAATGTCTGCCTAAAGACCAACACTTGCTGCTCAAAACAGAGATTTCAAAATCAAAGGATAGAAAATGAAAAGTATGAGACATTACACAATTTGACAAAATCTACCACTCAAAACCCAAAAGTCTATAGCCAATATAATCCTTCAATCTTCATAACAAAAAATATCATAGAACCATCTACACAAGGCAAATCAGAACAGCCAAATCTCTATGTGGGTGTGTTTGTCTTGGAGAGAGATAGAGAGAGGAACGGAACTCATAATTAAACCAAATAGCCCAACACATACAGACCTAGAGAGAGAGAGAACGGACAACTAACTACGTAAAAATTAAAAAACATCAACACAGATATGTAGAGAGAGAAAACCACAACTATTCACACTAAACATAAAAAAAACAATAACAACAACAGACAGACATCTAGAGAAAGAAATTGTTACTGCCCATGAACATCCAAGATGTTACAGATCCAAAACTACTGTTCCAAAACCAAATCAGACCAACTAATCTGATCCCACAAATCAACACTTCATTATCTTGAGTTGATCAAACTTCCATATGGGTGTGTGTTTGAGTTAGAGAGAGAAATAGAACTCATAATTAAACCAAATAAACCATCACATACAGACTAGAGAGAGAACTACAACTATTCATATAAAAAAAACAACGACGACCCACAGACATCTAGAGAGAAATTGTTACTGCCCAGGAACATCCAAGATGTCACAAGTCCAAAAGAACCATTCCCAAACCCAAAACAGACCAACAAATCTGATCCCACAAATCAACACCAACAAAACAAAAAAACTTCAAGTCCAACAACTCATAATCTAGGATTCACAAAACTTCTACTCAAAAACATCAAATCTAAATATACACTCACAAACCCTTATCAAATAATCCAAACTTCCAACAACAACAAAGAGAGAAACACGAGAGAGACAGACAGACTAACCTGCTTTCACGACGTTTCCATTACTGAGAGAAGTTAGAGAGAGAAACAGAGAGAGCGAGGTGGAAGTCCAAGTCGGACGGAGAAGGGTTCGTTAGTCCTTGGTCAGTAGGCCACAGATCCAACGGTAACAACAACCCAAAAGTCATAAATCAACGGCTGGGGAAAAGTTAGGACGAGATCTGTACGAAACAGGAACGCTACAGAGAGAAAGTATTTCTTCTCTCTCCGATTGATCGACAAAGAACTTGGTCTGTTTTCTCTCTCTACGTGTCTGCTCTTCTCCACGTTAGGTCTCGTTGGCCGACTGCTATAGGACTGCCCGCTAGGGTTTCGTTGAATCCACGTGTCGTCTTGATAATTTTCCAGGTGTTGATCTTTTATTGGTATCTTTTTAATTGAGAGAGAATATTGGGGCCACAATTAGCTAGCTGTATTTTTTTGGTGGGTCCATCTCAACCGACTTATATTTCCTCATTTGGGAATTTGATTACACTGCTCTTCTTTCCTTCTTTCTGTTTTTGGGATGTGGGATAACGTGCGCCGGGTATAGAAAGCCTTTTTTGTATTTTTCGTGAGGGAGCTGATATTATCATGCCCCTTGCCCATTAATGTCACGCCCTTAAGGTTTAATGGTAAAACTTTATATATAATTCAATTTGCTGAATAATCAAACCGTTCATCTTAAACATATTCATATAGATAAGCTACATATTTCGACAAAATATCTAAATTAGATTTTTTTTTTATGTTGATTTTATAACTCTAAAAAGTAATAAAAAATCATCCAACATATGTGATTATTAAGTTAAACCTTATCTACAGAAAAACAATTAAGATGAATGATTAAGATTTCATGAAAGTGAGTTTCTTAGAAAAAGTATAGGATGTAGGATAATGTGTGCAAGGGGTAGAAGGCCTTTTTTTTTCATGAGGGAGCTGATATTACCATGCCCATTTAGCATTAATGCCCCGTTCTCAAGGTTTAATGCCAATACTTTATATATAATTCACTTTTCTAAATAATCAAACTATTCATCTTAAGCATAATTCTATAGATAAGCTACATATTTCAACCAAAAATATAAATTAGATTTTTTAATGCTGATTTTAGAACTCTAAAAAGTAATAAAAAATCATCTAACATGTGTGATTTTTAAGTTAAACCTTATCCACCAAAAACAACTAAGATGAATAATTAAGATTTCATGAAATTGAATTTCTCAGAAAAAGTATGATAAAAATCTAAAAAGGCGGTGTGGCTTTAGTACCAAAGGAGTGAGAATATCAGCTCATTTTTGTATTAACATTGTAATATCCTTAATTTTTAGGATAAAATAAGAAATTTTTAAATAAATAAAAATAAAAATTTATAGATGGAAATTTTTCCTGAAAATATAAGAATTAGAAAGTGCTCATCAATACGAGTCCAACGCCACCAAGAACGCGAAAAATGGAGCTCAAACGAGGGAGTTATGAGCCGTCGAAGATGTAAGGGCATTTTGGTCTTTTGACAGATATGTGTTACACAGGAGTCCAAATTGATAATGGCACCCCTATCTTCCACACGTCTCTACCAGTCCAGCGAAATTACCAGAGAGACGTGAAAAAAGACATATGGGAAAGAGTTTCTCTTCCCCTATGACTCTAATCCCTATATCTATTCTTCCCCAGGAGCCAAAACGCTCCACTTTGAGCGTTTCCTTTGAGTTTTTACTCAGAACCCTAGCATGGAAAGATTGCACTTTTTCGGCAAGTGGAACCCCGGCAACATGAGCAAACCCAACCAGGTGCAAGGTAAGCCTTAAACTCTATTTTTCCGTATTTATTAAATAGGAAAACTAATTAGAAAAGCATGAAAAAAATTAGGAAAAATAGGATTTCCTGGGAACTTGTGTGCACGCTACTGTTGAAGCGTGATTTCACGGATCAAACCTCATCCTTTAAAAATCGCACCGTCCAACTAGTGCACAAGAGACCCAAGAGCAAACCCTTTAAATTTAGGAGTAATCCAACGGTGGATTTCTCCAGAAAATGCAAAAAAAAAATAAAAAATACATAGGGATAATTTTAGGAACTTTGGAAAAATAGTTTAAAAACCATGATTTTTGGCAAAATCAGTGCAAAAGGAGGGCATAAATGGATTCTAGAGAGAATTCTGAAGAAAATGGTGCAAAAATCACGCAAAACGGAGCTCTGTAGCTCCGCTAGAGACAACCGGAATCCGGTCGTCTTCTCCGGCATCGTCAACGGTGTCGGCGCCTTGGTGCTGATGCCAGGACGCACTTGGGGACGCACGAGGGACAACGTCACATGACGTCGTCGTCGCACGCGTGTGCAACACCGCGCGTGTGCGAGAAGGCGCCACTTGGCAATCGCAGTGGGGCTGGGACGCTCGCATCCGTGCTGCGTCTGCGTGTTGGTGTGTCTTCGTGGCGCCGGTATAAGCCTGTGTAAACCGGCAGAAAAGGGTGCCGCCGGTATAAACCACCTTATGGTGGTCCTGCAGGCCCCATTTGAGGGTAGTTTTCACAAAAACTTGATTTATGGGAGCTAGAGAGGTCCAAATCACGATCCGAAAGAGGCGTTGTGACCGTATTGATGACGCGAACCTAGTTTTAACTTAAAAACTTAGAAATGATCAATTTTTCTTTAGAAAAATATTAAAATAGTGATGTGACATGTACATGTGCACTTGAATATACGAGTTAAAGGGAGTTATTAGCAAGTTAGTGGTCTCACACTGAGGTAGGTGACGACAACTAATGTTTTGCCTTGATTTTTAAACCATGTTTAAACATAGCATCATGTGTGATTGTGTTTTAAATTGCAATTATTATTTACCGTGGATTTCATGCGACATTGAGTACAGGATGGTTATTCCAAATTGAAATCTTTTACTAAATAAACTTATTTCAAATGCTTTTACAAGCATGATGTTAATTAGTTATGCTTAATTAGAGACTTATTTCTTATTATATGTAAAGAAAATGCATGGATTTACATAGAAATGAGAATAGAGGCTTATTAGCTGGTCCTTTTATAGGCTAACCCCAGGATGAGGGGCATGTCTTGGGGATTGCAAGCTATATGTGCTCTTGAGTTTTAGCATATACATATGATTTCTGTGTTTTATATTTGATGACGGGTGCTCTCGCCCGGTGAGCGTCATGCTAGGAGGGATAGGGCCGGCCACCCACCTTTCGAGATTGTGATGTGATGATATTATGATATGATAGACACCTGCTCATAGATGGCATTTGGTAGGGGTTTGGTAACATGGATAGTCCACACTACCGGTCTGAGCCTTTTCATGGGGACAGACGCTAAGTCTCCCGTTATGGTATCGATGGGGAGCAGCAGTGGTTAATACCCATGGAGGGTTGCCACTGCGGCATGATGACCCATATTTTTATTATGTGTGCATGTATGATGAGCATGGTTATGGATAGTATGCCTGGATGTGACAACATTCAGAGGTTAACTATGAGTACTCTTGATCAGTGAGATTAGTGCGATGGTGGGACCCATTACCTTAGGGTGCCTTATTATTATTGTATACTCATTTACATTGATTTATGTCATGTTTTGACTCCATGAAATGTATGTTTTAGCATATGGAATAAATTGACATTTATTTGAACATGGCATTATGATATCACTATTTTAATAAATGTTAGACTTTTCATCAGAGTTGTTCATTATTTCTTTCATTTATTACATTAATTGTCTATATACCTACACAAGCGATAGCTTGCTGAGGCATTGCTTTGTTTTGCAATGCCTTAGATCTCGAGCGCGATAACAGGAAAGGCAAGGTTGTTGAGAAGCTGTGAGAGCTGTTGAAGACCATTTTTCTATAGTGTTAGACAGTGATGTGAGTCATTAAACAGGATTATCAATTGGATTTTATTATGGACTGCATACTTTATATTTGGATGTGATTTAGATGTTTGGACATATGTTGGATATTTATATGAGATGTTATGATGGATAGACCCTGGGTCATATTATTATTGTGATTTGGACATTTAATTGATTTAAAATAAAGGCGCCGATTTATTTAACATTGATTGATACGCGTATTATTTTATTTATATGTATGTCGTTTTGAGAAAGGAAAAATAACACCCAGAGTTTTAAGATAGGTTTTAGTAAAATGTTAAATAAAGCTTTTTCTCATGGGATCCCAAATGCTCTTATTTAAAATGCTATTATTATAAAATGAAAAAAAAAAATGTCTTAAAAATCAGGAGTGTTACAAACATAGTATCAAAATGTACCATGTAGACTCGATTTGGATTGAGTTGATGTGGTTTTAGTTTATCAACATTTGCATCCTGGACTCAGCCACATTCTGCCTAATTAAGGAAAAATACTTTCTTAGGAGGATTTTTTTTGTGATAAATATGAAAAATGTTTTTGCCAGGGGATTTTTTTCATGATCCTTTTTTTTTTTTTTCTTTTAATGCTGCCTCAAAAGGAGGACCTTCCATAAAAGAGAAACCTTACATTAGCAGTGCTACAATGTTAGAAGGTCTTTGCTTGCATAGTTAGATGTTCATGCTCTATCTGTGAATTAGCATCACCTAAGCACTTCTTTTCTCCAATATTAACATTTTAAAATTTTGTCAAAAAAAATTTGGACATTTTATTAGTGTTAGTAGAAAATGATAAGTTTTAGGAGCAAATGGCTTATAGTACAATGGTGCAAGACGGACCCTCTCGGGGTTGAAGATTTAACTATTATCTACTCCCTAATCTGCTGAAGCTTTTAGGTTAAATGACAAATCAACGTAGTATCAAAAGCTTTATTAATCAAAAATCAAAAATTCAAATTCTAAGATCTCTTATTTATTTAAAAAAAAAAAACTATTATTCAACCACGTCCTATCAACTTAGTGGAATGTTGCCGCTCTCCAAAAAAACATCCCCTCCAGAGAACATTTGAACATCCAAGGTGCAACTCAGAGTTAAAACTTTCCTCTGGATTTGGGTCAGGAACAATATCCTAACCCAAAACATCACCTGTTGGGGCCTGTGCAGCTAACCGCGGCTGTCCATCCTGTGCTTGGGGAAGAGTCAAACTCCCACGTCCTTCTTCGCTGGTCATCAAATCTTCCTTTTTGGAACCATTTATGGGGCTCATTCCGGATCACTTCTTTTACTTTCCCCGCACTAAATGCCGCTGTGGAATTGTCCCTTTCAACAAACCAGTTCTTTGGCAGACTGGCGCTCCTCTTTTCTTTGATGGGAGTCTACATTCCTTTTTCCATCTGGAATGCGCGTAATTCATTGGCCCATAAGTCCATTGCTTTTGAGGAAGAAAATTTTGAAAAAACAATGTTTTTCCGGGTCTAGGAACTTGCAAATGTTTCATCTTCACAGAACCTTCTTATGCCTTCGCAGCTTGAATTCTTGTAGACTTGGAACCAGGTGGGGGTTAACCTAAAGCCTACCAATGTGATCTGGGTTAGCTGGGTGCCGCCTCTGACATGCAATCCATGTCAAACTAAATTTCGATAGGGAAAGTAAAGGCAATCCATGTACTGAAGGTGATGGTGGAAGTATTCCTAATTTTAATGGCGAGATGTTGGCTTCCTACTCCGTACATCTGGGACGGAAAACAAATAAATTCGGAGAATGGTAGTGACTGGTATTTGGACTGCGTCTTGCTCACGAACTCAATTTTCGAGCTTCACAGGTGGAGGGGGCTCCAAGACAGTGATCGACTTATTATCATCTCTTCGGATGAGGACCGTCAGTCAACTGAAGAACTCGACTGGGAGACGAGGAGGATGATGGCAGTGATACGGACCTGCTGCCTCAGTTGCACGCTGAAGAGCTCCAACATACAACGAGGGAAACTTTGCAGCAGACAGTCTCTCAAGTTTTGGTGTTCGAAACTATGATTATAATGTTTGTAGAGGATCTGCCCCATCTTTTATTTACCGTCTGTTGATGGATGATGCCCAGGGAAGACGCCATCCCAGACACTGTTAAACCTTTTCCCCTAACCATTCCGGGGTGAAGCTCCTCTCTCCTGTCTACGCACAAAAATATTGTGTGCCTATGTAAGTCAGCTCATCTGTTTAGACCAATTATTTAAGGTCATGCACCAAAAATGATATTAATTAGGTGTTCTAAGCATTAATGTTCTAGATAGAGAAATAATACTAGAATATCTACAACCAAATGTAGTAAAAGAATTTTAACCAGTTCAAGGGGTAGTAAATCCCAACGGAGAAAACTTTGGGGCATGAAGAGATGAAGAACCAACTGTATGAGCCCCATTAAGTGAGAGTACCTGCATGATTTTTGTAAGGTACCATATTTTGAGTCTACGGGTTGCAATTTCAATTCTTATCACCACCACTCATAATTAAGCTATGAGCAATTATAAATGTGATGGATATAATTGTAATGACCCTAGTCCCAATAGTATATACATATATTGTTTACTTTAGCCGAAGCTTCACGGTTTTGCTCTTCCTTATATAAAAAAACATACATGTATTAAGAGGTATACTCAAGTCTTATAAGTAGTCTAGACTTCTTCTTCCTAGGTAATATGAAACTAAACTCTTATAATCACCTGAAAGCTTGTCATATTATAGCTCAACATCCTCTCTTCAAGATCACTCTCTAGGCTCCTTAAATACTCAAAGAAAAATTCAAAATTATGTAGTCGCATGAGACTTAGGTCTATAATGTAATGTCTAGAAGACGTCCATCATATGAAAGGAGCACTTTGCTATGAGAAGAAAAAGCGTGAATTAATATGTTCCAGAAAGTAAAATTTTCCTTTGTACTTTTAAAAAAATAATTGGTAACTCATACTACAGCTATGTATGTATGTATGTATGTATGTATGAGGGGTGTTAATTTCAGCTACTTAATGCAAGTGTAAAGTGCAGGTGACATGTGATTGGCTGAAAAAAAGTCAAAAGCAATGTGGCTACTTGATAGGTCAATGGGGAGGGATGTTTTGGACTTAATAAAATGATTTCCCTCTCATATTGTTCCAAAAAATAGAGCTTTGGGAAGAAAAAAAAAAACCCCTAGATTCTTAACCTGAAATAGTTGATCTAATTTCGAAGCAAGCATTGTGAGATTGTTGGAGGTTTGCAAGTAATGTGTTTTTTGGAAATTGTTTATGGTTGCCTTCTAACCTACATGATCAAGGACATTGCTTTATTATTTCAAAATGATACAAATTTTCAGTTTGAGTTTAATCCCATGAATTTAAGTTTAGTTTGATAAATCCACCCAGAATGCAAAATATTTAAGAACTCATGGATTCCGGAGATTAGAAAGTCAAAATTTGCTAAGAGATGTTTTATTATTTAGAGTTGAAAGCTATCTAGGCCTTGACTTAAGCATAGGAGAGGCCCTTCTAGTGTTGTCAGCTATCCAAACCTTGCGGCACAATTTTTTCTCTGATGACCACACTATGTAAATGGAGAACAATTCTACTGTGTCCTCCACAAATAATAATTGCATCCAAAACAGATGCAATCCAAATAGGCGATCGCCACTGAACTTGTGACCTCAAGATTACATGATGACAACTCTACTATTGCGTCAAGGCTCCCCTTCTAAGTATCATACAACGTATGCGGGAAGAAATGCATTCACATAACAGAACGCCAAATGTTCTACTTGATTTTTAAAATTCTCCTTTTGTATTTTTTGAAAGTGATTTGATCTCCATGACTTAGCAGAGGAAATCCCTTTCTTACCCATCCATCTTCACTTTGCCGCAACCCCCATAATTAAATTCCAAATGAAATTTTATATTGGATGGCTTGAAGATGAGAAAGATGGGTTTTTTCCTTCACTGCACTCTTAGAAGGTTTAGAATTTTCATTGTTGTTGCAGCTAGTTTCCTCTTGTTCCCACCAGTGCTTCTTCTTCCACCTTCGGCTATTTTTTCCTTTGCCTTCTCTCCTACCTCTCCATTGACCTACCAACTGGCCCATAAAAGCAATATCGGATGCCACGTAAGCAGAAACCCATATTGTGCTAAACACTTTTTAGGTGTGTCTGTAACTATGTTTAAATCTAGGATTTATCTAATGAAATCACAAATTCAAGGTATAAAAGTTAAATAGCAAAAGAATTTGAGGTTTTTTTTCCTGATTCTCTTATAAATATAATAAAAGTAGGCCTCATTTTACAAATATTCTTTTGTTGAACTCTACGCGGTGTTATTCAATGTAGATGTACCTTCTAGCTTGCCTCGCTTCATGCACCTGGAAGAAATACATGACATTGAATATTAATATTGAGAAGCTTCAAGTTAGCAGCTTCCAAACTATATGATTTTTTGTTGTAAATATTAGAAAGCTTCAAGTTGTACCTTCCAAAATCTCTGTCATTCAATTAGTATAACTTTTGAAGGTCATGAAGCTAGCAAGATTTATGACCCTCTTCCTAGTCTAAAACTTAAGTAAACTTGAAGCTTGTCAAGATTCACACAAATACTTCTTTTTATTTTTTATTTTTGGTTGAGCTATACATTTTGTGTGCTTATTTCTCTCTTCAAGCAATTTTATCTCTCTCTTAGTGTTATTTGATTATCTATAGACTGGTCTCAGTGGCTTCAAGAACAAGTAGAGCCAGTACACTAATAATTTGTGTCACTAAAAATGTGAATCCCACATGTATTTGAGCTATACACAAGTAGGTCCTAGGTAATCTTGGCCAAAAGTCCATATGCACTACGTGTTTGGCAATTCAAATAATTAATGTATTAGTCTATCTCTTATATATTGCTTTACTTTAACATGATCTAGATGTATCCTTATGGTGGGTCATACTATAAATGGTTTATAAAAATTTAATTAAGTATTATACCTAGTCATTAGTTTAAAGTACCAGTCACAAGTTCGCTATAGGTGAATGTAGGGGTTATTTGATCTATAGAATTCAATCTTAATCATAAGTCACTTATCTAAAATTTGATTTCATGATAATTAATTTATTAAACTGTACAATTTTTACTTTTTCTTTTGCACGACATTGTATATTGTAAATATAAGACCATTACTTGTCATCGTGGTCTGTGTATGTATAGATGGGCCTATAAATAGGAATACACATAAATTTGCATATACATTGGCGGGCTCAACAAAGATACATCTACAACTTTGGCTAATTTGGACCTGCATAAGTATAATTATAGGTTTATATATGTACAGGTTAGACATAAATATATGATGTTTAGTTGAGCCCATAACCAAAATAATGGGCTCATTTTATTTAAATAAGCTCACATACATACTTGTCTATTGATGGTGGACCCATTGGATATTTATTTATTATTTCTAAAGGTAAGATTAGCATTATTCTATTAGCAGAGACAAACTTTTATAGGTTGGTAAGCTCTATGAATCTTACCAAGATGGAGAAGCTACAAAATTTTATATTTGGACAAGCTATTTCAATTTTGTCTAGATACATGCAAATATTACTAAGATTTATTAAGTTCGTACCTTGAGAAGCTATAAGATACATTTATGTTGAATAACTACCTACTAGAAGGGAAGCCTTGGCACAACAATAAAAGTTATTGTCATATGACCTTTGAGGTCACGGGTTCAAGGCTTGAAATCAGCCTCTTGCAAAAATGCAAAGTAAGACTGCCTACTTTAGGCTATTGTGGCATGCCCCTTCCCTGAACCCTGCATAGGCAGGAGCTTCGTGCACCGGAACTGCCCTTGCTTAGAGATATTATTTTTTTTTTCTCTTAGTAGGCACACTGGGTTCATGCATATTTATGAAGTTCAGATTTGAAAATAAGTTGCTAGGGCAAAAGTTCATAAAAGAATTCTACAAGAATATAATTTAATATTTTAATTTACATTTGTGTCTAAATCTATAGATAATATTTGAGAATTTGATAAATTGTTTCTCAAATTTGAGTTTAATCCCATAAATTTAAGTTTAGTTTGATAAATCTACCCAAAATGCAAAATATTTAAGAACTCATGGATTTAGGAGATTAGAAAGTCAAAATTTTCTAAGAGATGTTTTATTATTCAGAGTTGAAAGTTTTATAGGCCTTGACCTAAGCACAGGAGAGGCCCTTCTAGTGTTGAAAGGTATCCAGACCTTGCGGCACAATTTCTTCTCTTATAGTCACACTATATAAAAGGAGAACAACTCTACTATGTCCTCCACAAACAAGAATTGCATCCAAAACAGATGCAATCTAAACAGCCGACCACCATTGAACATGTGACCTCAAGATTATACAATGACAACTCTACTGTTGCATCAAGGCTCTCCTTCTAAGTATCATACAACACGTGGGAAGAAATGCATTCACATAACAGAACACCAAATGTTCTACTTGACTTTTAAGAGTCTCTTTTTGTATTTTTTGAAAGTGATTTGATCTCCATGACATAGCAGAGGAAATCCCCTTTCTTGCCCATCCATCTTCACTTTGCCACAACCCCCATAATTAAATTCCAAATGAAATTTTATATTGGTCCCACTAAACCCACCTTGCCAACCAAGACCTAAACAATCCTACTACCCCACAAGAACATGCCAAGAGGGTTATCAAGCAAGTACTCACCACAAGCGTATCGACATGGATAACCCAAAATCTCCATGACAACACAAGTTCCACAAAGTACAAAGAACACGGAGATTCTAAATTCCCTCTGCCGTTAGTTTGGAAAACATATGTGGATTCCATGAAAGCCGTGTAGAACTTGAATGTCTGGCAATGTTTGAGGTCATGAGTGGACAAGGTGAAGGACCCATCAAACGTAGTGTCCAAGTCAGTGATATTGTGCAAGTGAACATACAGTTTGGACGTTCTTTGACTGTGGCTTCACTAAACATCCTATTCTTAGAATTTGTTTCTTGCTTTGTCCAGTGTATTCATCACAAATTGAAGAAAAATACGGAATTTTTATGGTTGGAGACGTGAACTTTGGCTGATACTGGCGATTAAAGCATAGAATTGAAGTTCAAAATTTAGTGATCCAAACCATTTATTTGATGGACTTCATCCTAGACAGTCTATGTCTCGGACACCTCACTCAGCGGAGAATCCTCATCCTTCAATTACTTCAAGATTTTGCATTGACAATTTAAAGTTTCAGAGCCATCCATTTTATAAGTGGGCAGCCCAGTACAAGAAGAAGTTCACACATATGCAAGGTCCGAAAAAAAGGCAGAAATGACAAATTAGAGCTCTTTAGGCAAGGTTTAAAGTGACTCTTCTTTTCAGTGAGCCACATGTTTCATTTAACCATATAGTCTGGTTAACTCCTCTAAAGCGGTTATATGCACTAACCATTTACTGTGGTTAGGATGACCAAATAAATTGTTATCTTGCAGGCCGTGATCTTTCGAATGGAATTTGCTTCGACCGGCGAACCGGGAAGAGTTGAGATGGGGTATTCTTATCATCCAAATAAAGCATTTAACTGTGTCAATCATAACTCGTACGTCATCTGGTCCACAGATGAAACTTGAGTTAAATCTTGACCACAATTGTTATGGTGGGCCTCCATCTTCCAAAGAAGATGATGCGAGTCAATTGTTTAATGGGCCCACAATAGGTTGCTTATCATTCACGATGACTTGCACATTGCAGGAGGACAAGGCAACGAAAAATCACACCTATGCATTTCAACATTACCAATTTTCCCAAGAAAAAAAAATCAAAGAGCACCTTAAAATCATTCATATTGCTGGGTCCCATTTATCATCCAAATCACAATCAGTATGGCTTCCACCTAAAAGGGTCCAGTCTTTGTTGATCCACAAATCAAAAGCTGCTAGACGCCCGAAGCCGTCAAAATAAGATGAACGGTTCTGATCAACAAAATATGGGGCCCACCAAGTGAAACTAGGGCTGGCCAATGTCATTATCCTGGCGCGATGGGACCCAAAGAGGAATCGTTTTCAAATTTTCTGAGTAAAAAATTCAAAAATGAAAAGAAATTAGCGGGAAGCCAAGTCTCTGCTACCATAACAATTGAGAGGACGAGAATTTTCACCTCAGAAAGCCTTCTTCTTCTTCTTCGTTTTTGTCTTCTTATCCTTATTTTGGAATTTCTCAAACTTGTCGCTTCCTCTCTTTTCCTCCCTCTCCTCCACTTCATCTTCTTCCTCTTCTGCAAGCCTCTGAGATGTAGGGTTTCCTGATCTGTTTCCACCAGAATTTCTTTCAAGATTGCTCGAATTTCTCTGCTATCTCTGCAGCAATCGGATAGATAGACGGATCGAAAGTGCATCTCGGACGACTCAACGTACTTCTCGTTTCTACTCATCCACTGTTTTCCTGGTGATTTCAAGGTTTTGGATTCGGTAAAGATAAGGTTAGGATTTCGGTCTGTGGAGTAAAGAGCTGTTTTCCTCCGTAAGTGGATTTGCATGGACGGATCTGTTGGAATTCCCGTTTTACTGGTTTGATTCTGGTAGAAATTTGAATCAGAAACTTCTTTTCTCTCTGCGAGCTTAAATGTTGGTTCTACGGTTGCAAGGAAGTCGCCGATAGTTTTCTCGATCTGGAAATAAGAAGAAATTGTAGGTTCCTAGGACGATTGGTTTGGAGTGAGGTTTCCGCCATTTTCATTTTTGAATTTTGTTGCAGATCTGATGTTGTCCTTCATATAGGGTCATTGATTGAAATGGAAGTTCTTGGAGGAATCCATCAGTTGATTTGAATTTGGGTTAATAGAAAAGGACATCAATACTTTCTGCTATAAAATCCAACTCTTTTGAATTGGAGCTCTGCAGAATCATTCTGAAACCTGAGTAATCGAGCGTGGAAACACATCTCAATTGCTAGATCTTCGTAGCTTATTGTTGATCTATCCAGATTATAGTTTAACGGAATGGATAAACTCACTTCGAGAGATCACGTTCTGCTAGGCTACAGTGCTCGTAGATCATTCGGAAATTCTAACTCTTTGTCCAATACTCAAAACAGAAACACAGTTATGGATTTCAATGATGTATTTGGTGGTCCTCCAAGATCTTCAATTCCACAGGTGCATCACAGTCTTGGTGAAGCTCTAGATTCATACTCACTTAGAAGGCAAGAAGAAACGCCACCTACTCGTAGTTCATTGTCAGCGTTGGGGGAAAAGCCTGTGTTTGGTGAAGATAGCCCCAATCGGCGTAGACGGTTGGGAGGTGATTTCTTTGATGATATTTTCAGGGGTGAGCATTCTTTAAGTTCAACACCGAAGAAAACTGATCCTTTCGCTTCATCACCATCTTCACGGGTATTAAGTCCAATTCAGCCTTCTACCCCGAAGTTTGAAACTTTCAATGGAGGATCATCACTGCCTCGACAGCTCAGGTTTGCATATTTCTCTTCTTTCATTTCTGTTCTGCAAGTAGGAACGAAGCTTGAAGCTACATCATAAGAAACTAAATCTCCCGGTACGTCAAGAGAGAATTTCCAATTTTATCCTTTGCCACTTTGTTCAGCAGAATAAGAGTTGAGTAGACCTTTTCATGAACGGCAATATAAATTTTATGAAACCAAAAAGATACTGCAAACTCAGATGACCAAGCTGGTCGGAGCAAGAAGTAAATCATCACAAATTACATCCCCCAACCCCACGAGGGAACCTGCTAAAGCAGCCTCAGGATTTACCAAAATCCTCAAAGGAAATGTAAGGGCTGCCTCCTTTGCAGCTTCTCCAAGGATAAGTCGTTGGCATGCATCCATCGTGTTAGATCAATTCTCTGCCACTGTTAGAGGTCAAACAAATGATATGACGTACACATGTATCCTGCTCTTGAGTTATGACCTTCACTTTTGCGGCATCCCTAATCCCAAACATGAACTTTTTTTTTGACATAGATCAAAAATTACTCCAGTGGGTATCTGTGCAGTTAATGCCATCCGTCAGTTTGTGCATGCTGCAGAATTTCTCATATGTTAGCTGCATCAGTCAGGTCATTACCAGGCCATCACATTTTGTATAAAGTGAATCGGCATCTGGAAATCACAGCATATGTAGGTAATAATTTGCCAGGATCATCTAATGATCCTTCATAAAATCAGGTATTCTACGTTTTTTGATGAAACCTAGTTAGCTAGAAAAGTAAGAAAAGCCATATTTGCAATCTCTAAACTGCAGAGGCTAATAATGAGGCAATGGTTGTGGATATTTGTGAATTTATTTTGCTAAAGAAGTTTTCTGGTGCCAACCCCTAATTGGGATAAGGTCTTGATGATGATGAAAGAAGTTTTCTGGTGATTAAGTGTAAAGGTAAAAGAATCTATTCCCCTGTCGGGTGACTAACAAGCTGTCATTTGTAAACCTCTCACATGTATATTAAGAGAGAATTGAGCACAAGTGTCAGTTTATAAAAGGTAGACACCAATGAGATGCCAACACAGTACTTGTTTCTTTATTAGAATCCTTTTAGAATTCAACGTCAATTACATTTTTTTCAAGCCGAGAATGCCCAACATCTATTCACTAACTTGAGGAGAGCGTCGAAGATTACCTTTCTCATACATATACTTATAATGGGTTATCAACTTATCATCTTTGTCGTTTTTGGGCATCATTGATTTCAGCATTCATCAGGACATTGAGATATTCTTACAAAGTTTTAATCTCTTCACCTTACATAAATTGCACAAATTGGAGAAGCTTCCAACTTTTGGGGTGTGTCTCAAAACTCCAACTCTGCTCCTATCTCTTGTTTCCTTCTCCTCGTGATGATTAATGTACTTTTTCCAGTATATATTGAGGTATTCTTACAAAGTGTTAATCTCTTCCCCTTACATAAACTACACAGATAGGAGATGCCTCCATCATATGGGGAATGTCTTCAAAACTCCAACTCTGCTCCTTGTGCTCTTATTTCTCTTGTTTCTTTCTACTCATGATAATTAATGTGCTTTTTCCTATATATTAAGTATCCCGGTTTACTCATTGTCTTTGTTGACTTCTTTTGGCTTGAAATTCCAGCCTCTCCTCCAAACTCGCCAAAGTGGCGGACCTTCCAACATTCAGAACACCAGTATGCCACAGCCCAAATAAAAACAATGATAGTGCATCAAAAGCATTTGGTACTCCATCTTCACCAAGTGATTCTATGCAACCGGTTTTAGTACAAGATGAACTAAAAACTGATGGTCGACCGTATCGCCAGAGCCCTTTATCCTACCAGGTTTCCATTAGCTGCAATGGGTCATCAGAAGCTGCTGAATCTCCTTCACAGCACACTGAAGGACAACGTGAAAAGGATGTCAATAGTTCAGAAGTCTCTAGTGAGAGCAGCCAATTTCACTTCTCCATATACAAATGGGCAAGCAAAGGAGTAACTCTAATGATGCCAGTTAAGGGTGGAAGCTGCTCAAATTCAAAAGATCGGGGTAAAAATGAGAGTGGATCACCTGCACCAATTCTGCAGCAGGCAAATTTGCCTTCCCTTGATGAAAATAAGTTAATGGTTTGTAGATCCCTCCGTAGTCAATATGATGAAAGAAATGATACTTCAACCAAGTATAATAGAATCAGAAGCAACAATGTCAATGAGGACTTCATGCTTTCTAAACCTGTGTTAAAGCCCCTGAATAGTATTTCTGATTGTATCACTGAAGAACCAGGTAATATTTTCTCACCCTTACCTTGGCCACTAGTTACATGTAAAATATCAGAATAGCTTCTTACAGTGCAAAAGGAAAAGAAAACTATGCTGGCCTGTCCGATGTTTTACCTGACATAGGTTTCTGTCCAGGAGTGAGGAAAGAAGCCACAGTTTCTCTTCAACAAGCTTTCAGTTTCGAACTAAAGAATTTAGATTGCCAGCTCAATAACAGTTCTCATGGACCAGGTAGTTCAAGTGGCAATATCAACTGCATTAGTTTAACAGATTGACCATGAATTGCTTCATCTGTAACCTCCATTTGATTTCATCTAGGAAAAAATGAGATAGTTATACAGGCTGGGAAGAAAGATATTGTGCTGCAAAGCAACACTACACCCACAGTATGTGCTGACAGTACAAAAGAAAAGAAGCCAGTGGGGAAAAAGAGCATTTTAAATCATGCTAAAGCAACTAAGCCAGCCTCAGAGGATTCACCATTAAACTCACAAGACAAGAAGCTTGGCAACAGAGCTAAGAGCAAGGTTCAGGAGTTTGTTAAAATATTCAACCTGGAAGCTTCTCCAAAACTAGCATCGAATATTGACTCTCAAGGTCGAAGGAAAGACCTGGGGTTATTCAAAATAAAAGACAGAGTACCAGTTTGTGAAGCAAAGGCAGGTGGCAAAGAGAAGATAAGCAATGGGATCGGTGATAGAACATTGACAGGTGCACCTGTTGTGGTAAGAAACCAATGATAGATCTTAATATAGCTACAGATGTGCACAATATCATTTGTCTTCTGCATCTGCAGATTGGTCGTCCTTTTCATGAAATTGTGGAATCCCAGGAATCTTACCTTTGTCTATTCCAATGATTATTTCAGGTAGATAAAGTCCCAAAACAAACAGATGATGCACTTCTTGATATAAACTTGAGTTCCTACAAAACATATGGTTCCCGTACTGAAAGAAGAGACATCCCTGCCACATGTTCTGGTTAGTTGTTTGTTGTTTATTACCTGGCAATTTTCTCTATAAGAAGTGCATTATGGCATCTGTTGCAGCTAACTATCCTTAATTTGAATATGGAGAAAAGCTTCAATATAATATCTCTTAAAATGTTAAGTATCCCTTCTTTTACAATTTTCTTTTGCACAGTCGTACTTCCACAAGGTCTTCATGTTTTACCATAGAATGGATACAAGTACTTCTTATAGATAATTATTTTCTTTCAAACATTGTATTTGTCAGGATCAACTCCAGAAAGTCTTCAGGCTGCAATTGGGAACCTAGAGGACCCAGACTACGACGATCTTGATGGAAACTGCATGGTATTCTTGTCTCCTATTCAGGATATATCTACATATATTTCTATTGCCTAGCATATGTCCATTCTTTGGCTGTTAATTTCCGTCAATGAATTATAAGAGACAGTCTTTTTTTTTTTTTTTTTTTTTGAGGCAAAATTCTAAGAGAAACAGTTATAGACCCTTTAGTTACTAATCAGAAAGTACCCAGTCATACATGCCTATAAGAGCTTGAAATTGATAGCTTTTATGTATGTGAATTTTCCTGCTTGGACTCATCATTTTGCCATAATTGATATACACTGAGATTCATACCAGTCAGTAAAAACCTAGTTCTCTTGGGATTGACTGACAGGTGGAACACATAATTGAGGAACTGAAAGAACAGCCACAAACTGACAAATATCAAAATGAAATTCAGGTAATGTGTCCTAACAGTGGGATAATCCTTATAGCAGCACTTTGTATTTTTGGTTTTGTGTCAACAATTTTTGTTACTCAAGTTACTGCAGGTGTCAGAGGCTAAGTTACGGCAGTGGTCAAATGGAAAAGAAGGAAATATCCGTTCATTACTGTCTACACTGCAATATGTGAGTAACTATTGACAGTCAAGAAACTGCTAACCTTTTAATTGTTGTTCTGTTTAGCTGGAAATTGCTTTTATATCCTGAACACAATTTTCTTAGGATTATATCTTTCATCTGGCATGCTAGACCGGATCCTGAATGTCCAAAGTCCAAACAGAACCATTAGAGAATGTTCTTAGCTTGTAGTTGCAACCGAAATCGTTCCCATGTCCACTGCAAAGAGTCTGAGTCCTAGAAGCTGTATGTTTCTTGAGATGCCATGTCCCTACTTCCTAACTTCATACTTTTTCCAAAAGGTTGGAGGATGGAGGTATCACATGACTGTTCTAACTTTGGGATTCTTTTTGTCCTGCTTTCCTAGATGGGTATGAATATCACCAGAAACCGAATTTTCCCAAAACAGTTATTTCATGAGAAAAAGAAACTTTATTCTTGTGACACATCTGCATGAGAAAATTTCTCTTTTAGAAAATTGTGATGTCAGACTTCTCTAGGAGATACACTTGCTCGGTTGTTAAGAAAACATGTTATACTAATTTTTCCATTTTCTCAGATTTTAGTTCTAAAATGTTTTCAGAATCTATTGTATTTCATATTTCTATATATAGTCTTATAATACATCTTTTAATTGTGATCAATTGTACAAGCACGTCAGTGTGTCTCAGTGTGGTGATATTGGCGCTTTCATGAGGCATTTCTGTGGGAACTAAAATGATGATTGATGGGCTCAATGTTGTTTTTCTGGCCTTGTAAGTGATTCGATTTCTGGATACCTTTATTAGGAGGTATTATTTCGGGCTGTCTGATACTAGGTGTGAAACAAACTACGAGAATTTTCCCTTATTAAATTTTCTATGGGCTCAAAGCTATATCCAATAATAAATTATTGAAATCATTTAAATGTCTTCTAGTGTAATACAAACTAATCTCCTAGAGATACAAAATCCTTTTTTGGTTGGTAAAGACACGAAAACTTTGTTGTTTTTCTCCGGAAAGTTGGTGTAGTTTTCGGTTATAAACTTCATTTCCATGAAAGCATTCCCAACTGTTCACTATGCTTATGTTGGTTTGCTCATGTCATCAATTACTCGTAAAATGTAGTCAATATCTTAGATCCCGATTATGCTGGGAATATTAGTTGATAAACCTACTATATGTCTGTAGTTCTGATTATAAATATTCTCAGAATGATCTAGTATTATTCTGTATAGGTTCTTTGGCCACAGAGCGGATGGAAACCAGTTCCCCTTGTTGATATAATTGAAGGACCTTCTGTCAAAAGAGCTTATCAGAGAGCTTTACTGTGTCTTCATCCTGACAAACTACAACAAAGGGGTGCTCCGGAGCATAAAAAATACATAGCAGAAAAAGTCTATGACATTTTGCAGGTAACCTTCTATCTGGAATTCCAATTCCTCCTGCGTTTTGCGCTGTACTTCTGATTGACTCGGAGATTTATCACCTTGGTTTATGGCTTGTAAAGAAGAGATCAATGTTTTTTAAGCTTTTTCGAAAAGAACATAGATCTTACATGTAAAATTTGAGTGTTCTGCAGCAGGGCACAACCGTGTCTTTGGTAGTGAAAAGGAAAACTTCAGAAAATTGCATCTCATTGATTAGGCCTGCTAAATACTTCATACTTAGCAGTATTCCAAACGAAAAGGATTTTGTTATGTATAGGAAATAAAAGTGCCCATTTCTTGTAAACTGAAAGATTCTAATTTTACAGATCTCCTTAGCCGATGGAACGCCACTGCGTTCGCTAGAAATACTTCAGTTATTGCTTTAGCATGAAACAGCTTTCCTACGAATCCTTTGCACTCCTCTTTAGGTTTCTATAAGCTGCTAAAAGCAAAGATACCAGCTAGAACAATTATTTTATAATACTTTCCACTTGACGTGACAAAGCCCTTCATCAAATAAAAAGATTTGCACTTTCACGTGCTCAACATCAACTGCGGCTTTTACAGGACGCATGGACTCATTACAGTGCACTCAGTGCTATTTGATGTGGAGCTTAACAAACCCTCTGCCAACAATGAGCTGTTCCGACACCTACATGCCATTGAAGGTATGGATACATATCTCAAATGTATATACATTTTTCGCTGCATACTTCAGATATTCACATCAGTGGCATGATTATGGGCTATTACCTGCAAAGTATTGTATATGTAAGGACACTTACATGTTAAATCAGTCCCCAACAAAGGATGATAGATAAGCTGAATGTAATGTAGTAATGGATGTGTTGCTTGAAAGTTTTTATATAAGTGATAAACTTATTCTTTCTTTTGAGATCGGTAAGGTAAAAGAGAAGTATGATGAAGTGTGCAAAAGAAAATTGGAAGTGGAGATCAGCCTAGATTTTGTCTGAAAGAATTGGGATAACATTGGGCCTAATCAGGCTTCCTGGTAAGGTTATATCTTAAACGTGATGTAGTACCTCCGTAAATTATGCTAGGGTGAAAAGACAGGCAATTGACCAGACTAGCTCTCACATAATTACTTTGGGATCATTTATGCGCCAAGTATGGCAGGGTTGGGAAATTTCTACCTCACCACAGAATGATCCTTGCAGATAATTGGAACTGGTTTTGGACAGATTATCCATCCAATTTTAACTTGTGTAATGCCTTTTAAATCTAAAACCTACTTTTTAGATGCTACAATCCTCACAAAGGGCGAGTTGAACCTTGCAGTAATATAGGCTTTGGGGAGAAGCGATGAAACTTCGTTACGTGGATCCAAGCATAAACCGTTCATGTAATGGCGTAGATAGGACAAAGATCAAATTTTATGGTCAGTAGATGCTTTTGACCTATGTTTTCGTAAACAGTAATCATCTATTTTTATTATTTTTTTTAAAGACCTAAAACTAGTTAGGATCATCCAAATGCATATGCATTGATAGTTAGGATCATCGATTTCCAAATCCTAAAAAAGGCGTAAACGATGTGGTACCAAACAGATGTTCATCGTCTCACGCAACAGGCCAACAACAGTGATCATGCCTTTCAAGTAGGTGTTACCTAGTTGTCAATAATCACATTCAAATGCCCACTCCTATAACAGCGGCAAACCTTAAACTCTATTAAAATCAGATCGGTTTCTCTGAGATCGGTAATAGCTCATGAACAGTCATCAGACAGTTCAAATAAAGATTGCAGTACCACCATCACAATTAAGATTGGCGTCAGTAAATAGAGCAGCTTTCAGCTGGAATCCATCCAACAAGGCAAATCAGCAGACCAGGAAGATTACATACCTTGATGCACATCCTGCAAAGCATGCTCACCACGCATACGCGAATATGCCAAGTCTACACGACATAAGTAAACCCACAATTGGCTAAAAATCGATGATAAGAGAGAGAGAGAGAGAGAGAGAGAGAGAGAGACGGGGAGAGGGCATCCATACATTTCCCAATTACGCTTCTTTCCAACCATATAAGAAAGAATTATAAGCAGCCTCTACGATTTAAAGCTTCGAAAAGCTCCTCTGTACACTACGGTTGTTGTTGTATGACACTGTATATAACTCTGCCAGAAATGAAGACCTACCTACCAGAGGTTTCATTCTCATGTCTCATTATCATTTATTCCTAAAGGATTCCTCGAGCTGCATTTCTCATCTAACAGCACAGCTGGTTACTTTCAGCTGCCATGGCCTGTGCTCTAAAGTACCGATCCAGCCAAGAGAAACTGCACTCTTAGCGCCGAAAGGCCCACAAAATCGGCTCCCTATAATAGGGGAAGAAGCCACTTCTTGACTAGAATGAACTCCGATTTCTATGAGAAACACTCATTGAAGCAACCAAGAAAACCATGGGAAGACTGCTCTGGCTTGGCATCATCACCTTCTCTCGACTGCTCCATCAGATGACGGGTGCCTGGGGAATCAGCCACAAGGTAACTGCTCTGGCCAACCTCAATTATTGTTGGTGGTGTTGTTTGAGCAGAAGACAGGGTGGTGAGGAACTTTAAGAGCATGCTCGTTATCTGCTGAAACTCCGGCCGGTTATTTGGGTCTTCCGACCAGCAGGACTCCAATAGACTGACAAGATCCTTCGGAATGTTGTCTAAATTGGGCCTAGCTTTCTGCATAAATAAATTAAGCTAAAGTCAGAATATAGATGCACTCAATCGTGTACAGACATGTAACATCACATTTAACAAACACATTGCCATTGAAAGATGAGGAATGCTTCACTGAGGCATTATGTCATAGAAAACAACCAGTATGCTTAGTTTTACACATTGGGACTACTCATAACTGATCAAGAACGCCAATTTCGTAGTTCCTCCTATAGATCTCCAGTGGGTTGAAAGCAAGGCAATCAGCAATATCATTACCAGTTAATGTCTCTTTGCTTGTGTTAATGCAACAAAAGATTCATTTCTTTGAAGGTTAGAATTGTTCAATAATCTCTCACAACTGGAGAGATCTAAAATATGTGCCATCAGATAGATGGTTTGGGTCAACCATGGGGGAGCCAACAATGTAAATCCTGCTTCATTCTGTTGCAACAAGGTCCTCACCCAGCTAGCGCATCCCTCTTTATGGATAGAGGAAAAGTATGGGTAGAGAAAAAACAAAGTCAGACAAAATGCCTGGAGGAGCTTAAGATCAGAGAGATGAAAGAAGAATGCTCAGAGAATTAGATTTAGAAAAACAATGCAATACTTAGAGATGATTCAGTATGACTATCCAGATATTATAGTGAGACCTGCAAAACCCTATAAGTACTGTAAATGTAACCAACCCAATTCGTCAGCAAGAAGAGTGCAGTATCAGGCACCGTAGATGCATTTGAATTGAGGAATCCATAATTGGAAAAGCAAATACTTGATTTAAGGAACATACCTTAAAAGCTGCTGCATATGCTGCCTGCAGGTTGGACATGCCCTCAAATGGGGTTCGGTTTGCAAGTAACTCCCACAGAACTATGGCGAAGCTATAGATGTCAACTTTATGGTCGTAATGTTTCTTGTCCCCACGACGGAGTGTAACTGTGCTGTACAACTGATTTAAATGGTATGTTGAGAAAAAGTAGAGTTTTTCTGCATATGCTTTGAACTGGAAACAATAGGCAAGATAGCAGACACGGTACCTCGGGAGCCATCCATCGGTAAGTACCGGTTTCAGCAGTCATCATTTCAGTCACAGTTTCCTCCCTTGCCAACCCAAAATCTGCCAGTTTGAGTTTCTTTTGGTCCCCTGTTAGAAGCAGATTATCTGCAACAAGATTGAGTCATCCATCAGCACAAGGAGACAGAGCCTTGGGTTAGAAACAGATCACAAGATGCACATATGATGGTGGCCAGACCAACACTATGTTCCATTAGATGAATTACATCTAAGAAACAAAAATTAAAAAATGTACATAAGTAAATAACCAAAAACAACTATTATAAAATTTAGGTGTGTGGAACATAGTGTTGGTCCCAAGCCCGGATAAAAAAGGAGGAGGGTCTTGCGTCAGGTGCCAGCCGGCAAGGGGGAAGTTGAAGATGATTCTATTATTTCTTTCTTACAAATTAATATGCATTTGTATATTAGTTTGTGAGGAAGAAATGAGAATCATCTCCAGCTTCTTAAAAGATGGCAACCCTTGTATCAGGTAGCCAGCTGGCAAGAGGGAAGTTGAAGATGATTCTATTATTTCTTTCTTACAAATAAATATGCATTTGTATATTAGTTTGTAAGGGAGAAATGAAAATCATCTTCAGCTTCTTAAAATATGGCCACCCTTGCGTCAGGTAGCCAGCCGGCAAGGGTGAAGCTGAAGATAATTTTAATGATTTTAATGAAAATCATCTTCAGCTTTTAAAACTATGGCAACCCCAACATGACATGAATCGAAAACTGACATTCTCTTAAGCTAGGGCGTTCCCCATAAGCGAAGAGCTGCATCGGATCTCGGGTGCGGTGAAAAATAGGCAAGGGTTGCTAGGGTATTCTACCAGAAGCGACGCGCTACATCGGATCCTAGGTGTAGTGAAAAATAGGCAAAGGCTGCTAGAGTGTCCCCTCGGAAGCGATGCGCTGCATCAGAACCCAGGTGCAGTGAAAAGTGGACATGGGTTTATACCATGGAGGTCGAGAAAGGCGATAGTAAATAGGGTATCTCTAAAACATAAGGTTCGCATCGCTACAAGGAATATAAGGGCACTGACAGGTAAGAGTTTGGAGTTAGTAGACGCTATGAAACGTAAGAGAGTCAACATCTCTTGTATCCAAGAAACCAAGTGGAAAGGGGCTAAAGCTAGAGAAATAGATGGGTATAAATTATGGTACGTAGGAAAGGAAAATAATAGAAATGGCGTGGGAATAATAGTGGATAAGGAATTAAAGGATAAAGTTGTGGACGTTAAAAGAATCAGTGATAGAATTATAATAATAAAAATGATTCTACGAGAGCAGATTATAAATATTATAAGTGCATATGCACCACAAGTAGGGCTACAAGATATAATTAAGAGACAGTTTTGGGAAGATATGGAGGGAGTCATGCAAGAAATTCCCAATACTGAGGGAATATTTATAGGAGCAGACTTAAATGGCCATGTAGGAAAAGATAAGGAAGGATATGATAGAATACACGGAGGGTATGGTATAGGTGAACGAAACGAGATGGGGGAGAATATCCTCGATTTTGCTTTGTCATATAACCTATTGTAATATCCTTAATTTTAAAGATAAAAATAGGAAATTATTAAATAAATTAAAATAAAAATTTATGGATGAAATTATTTCCTAAAAACATAATAATTAGAAAGTGCTCGTCGATACGAATCCAACGCCACCAAGAACGCAAAAAACGGAGCTCAAACGAGGGAGTTATGAGCCGTCAAAGTTGTAAGGGCAAAATGGTCTTTTGACAGAAACGTGTTACACAGGGGTCCAAATTGATAACGGCACCCCTGTCTACACACGTCTCTACCAGTCCGGCGAAATCGCCGGAGAGACGTGGGAAGAGCCGTGTGGAGAAGAGTTTCTCTTCCCCAAGACTCTAAAACCCTATATCTATGCTCCTCTAGGAGCCAAAACGCTCCACTTTGAGCGTTTTCCATGAATGCTACGCAAAACCCTAGATCTGTAAAAACTTGAATTTTCTGGCGAGGGGAGCCCCGGCAACACGAGCAACTCCGGCCAGGTGCAAGGTAAGCCTCAAATCCATGTTTTTCTGTATTTATTAATTAGAAAATTAATTAGAAAACCATTTAAAAATTAGGAAAAAAATCAGATTTTTGGGGGCTTTGTGCACGCTACTGTTGGAGCGTGATTTCATAGACCAAACGTTGTCCGTTTGAAAATCGCACCGTCCAACTAGTGCACAAGAGACCCAAGAGCATACCCTTTAAATTTGGGAGTGATCCAACGGTGGAATTGCCCAGAAAACTCAAAAACCAGTACCTAGGAAGGTTTTTAGGAACTTGGGAAAAATCGTTTAAAAACCATGGGTTTTGAGAAAATTAGTGAAAAAGGAGGGCATAAATGGATTCTAGAGAGAATTCTGAAGAAAATGGCGCAAAAATCACGCAAAACGGAGCTCTGTAGCTCCGCCGGAGGCGACCTAATCCGGTCGTCTTCTCCGGCGTCGTCAACGGCGTCGGCGCCCTGCGCTGACGCCAAGACGCACTCCGTGACGCCCGAGGGACGACGTCACATGACGTCGTCGCCGCGCGGCGCCGCGCGCGTGCGGAACGTGCGTGGTTGGCTGCTGCGGTGGGACCGGGACGCGGCGCGCGTTCCGTGCGGCGTCTGCGATGCCGTGCGTCTTCGTGCGCCCGTGTACGTCGGTGTAAACCGGCGGAAAAGGGTGCCGCCGGTTTAAACCACCTTATGGTGGTCCGGCAGGCCCCCTTTTAGCGTAGTTTTCACTAAAACTTGATTTTTGGGAGCTAGAGAGGTCCAAATCACGATCCGAAAGAGGCGTTGTGACCGTATTGACGACACGGACCTAGTTTTAACTTAAAAACTTAGAAATGACCACTTTTTATTTAGAAAAATTTTAAAATAGTGATGTGACATGTACAGGTGCACTTGAATATACCAATTAAAGGGAGTTATTAGCAAGCTAGTGATCTCACACTGAGGTAGGTGACGACAACTAATGTTTTGACTTGATTTTAAACCATGTTTAAACATAGCATCATGTGTGATTGTGTTTTAAATTGCGATTTTTATTTACCATGGATTTCATGCGACATTGCGGCATGTGATGGTTATTCCAAATTGAATTCTTTTACTGAATAAACTTATTTAAACTGCTTTTACAAGCATGATGTTAATTAGTTATGCTTAATTAGAGATTTAATTCTTATTATATATATAGAAAATGCATGGATTTACATGGAAATGAGTATAGAGGCTTAGTAGCTGGTCCTTTTATAGGCTAACCCCAGGATGAGGGGTATGTCTTGGGGATTTCAAGCTATAAGTGCTCTTGAGTTTTAGCATATACATATGATTTTCGTGTTTTATATTTGATGACGGGTGCTCTCGCCTTGGAAGGCGTCATGCTAGGAGGGATAGGGCCGGCCACCCACCTTCCGAGATTATGATGTGATGAGTTTGTGATATGATAGACACCGCCCATAGATGGCATTCGGTAGGGGTTTGGTAACATGGATAGTCCACACTACCTGGTCTGAGCCTTTCCATGGGGACGGACGTTAAGTCTCCCGTTATGGTGTCGACGGGAGCGGCGGTGGTTGATACCCATGGAGGGTTGCCACCGCACGCATGATGGCCCATATTCTTGTTATGTGTGCATGTATGATGAGCATGGTTATAGATGGTATGCACAGGTGTGACGACACTCGAGGTTGACTATGTGTACTCCTCGATCGGGGATGTTAGTGCGATGTGGTGGGACCCATTACCTTAGGGTGCCCTTATTCTTGTTGTATGCTCCATGTTATTGATTCATGTCATGTTTTAACTCCGTGAATTTCATGTTTTAGCATATGGAATAAATTGGCATTATTGAACATGGCATTATGATATCACTATCTTCATAAATGTTAGATTTTTCATCAGTATTGTTCATTATTTCTTGCATTTATTACATTAATTGTCTATGTACCTACACAAGCGATAGCTTGCTGAGGCATTGCTTTGTTTTGCAATGCCTTAGATCTCGAGCGCGATAACAGGAAAGGAAAAGCGGTTGATAAACCTTGAGAGCCTTGAAGACTAGTTTCCTATAGTTTTAGAAAGTAATGTGAGTCATTAGAGTGGATTATCATTTGAATTTTATTATGGACTGCATACTTTATATTTGGATGTGATTTAGATCTTTGGACATATATTGGACATTTATATGGGATGTTATGATGGATAGACCCTGGGCCATATTATTATTGTCTTTTGGATGTTTATTTGATTTAAAATAAAGGCGCCTATTTATTTGACGTTGATTTATACGCGGATCATTTATTTATGTTTAAATTACATATACGTCATTTTGAGAAAGGAAAAATTAACACCCGGAGTTTTAAGATAGGTTTAGTAAAATGTTAAATAAATCTTTTCTCATGGGATCCCAAATGTTCTTATTTAAATTGCCATTAAAAAAAAAAATTTGTCTTAAAAATCCGGGGTGTTACACCTATCCATTGCAAATACACTCTTTAAGAAGAGGGATGAACACTTAATAACCTTTAAAAGTGGACTTCATAAAAGCCAAATAGACTTTTTTCTACTTAGGAATAATGAACGATTTATATGTAAGGATTGTAAGGTGATACCCGGTGAGAGTTTAACCTCACAACATAGGTTAATGGTTATGGATATTCATATCAAAAGATGGAGTAAAAGAACTGAACTTAATACACATCCAAAAACTAAGTGGTGGAACTTAAAAGGAGAGAAAATAACCTCATTCAAAAATAAGTTGATGGTAGAAGGAAATTGGAATTATGAAGCAGTAAATACCATGTGGACTAATATGGCTGAGTCCATTAAGAAAGTGGCAAAAGATGTCTTAGGAGTATCTAAAGGTAAAAGGCTATTAGCAAAGGAAACATGGTGGTGGAATGAAACAAAGGCAAAAAGCTATTAAAGAAAAACGAATGCATTTTAAAGCATGGCAGAAGATTAGAAATAATGAAAACTATGAACAATATAAGAATGCTAAAAACGTTGCTAAGAGAATAGTGAGGCTAAACTTAAAGCATATGATGAGCTCTATAATAGACTAGGAACAAGAGAAGGTGAGAAAGATGTGTTTAAACTTGCAAAGGTAAGAGAACAGAAGAGTAAGGACTTAGAGCATGTTAGGTGCATTAGAAGCGATGATCAAAGGGTATTAGTCAAAGACGTTGAGATCAAACAAAGGTGGGAAATATACTTCCAAAAATAGTTAAATGACAATGGCCCTGAGAATATAGGAATTGAAAATACTATAAATCTAAATAACACTGGATATTATAGATATGACCGTAGGATTAGAATTCCTGAAGTAAAAGAGGCCTTGAGAAAGATGAAATCAGGAAAGGCCATGGGGCCTGATAGTATACCAATAGAGGTTTGGAAGCATATGGGAGATATTGGGGTAGTTTGGTTGAACAAGTTGTTTAACAAGATTATAAAATCAAAGAAAATGCCTGATGAGTGGAGGAAAAGCTCTATTGTACCAATCTATAAGAATAAAGGAGACATTCAGAGCTGCACTAATTATCGAGGGATCAAACTTATGAGCCACACCATGAAACTTTTTGAAAGAGTCATTGAGAAGAGGCTACGACATGAAACAAGTGTATAGGAGAATCAGTTTGGTTTCATGCCTGGGAGGTCTACCATGGAAGCTATTTTCTTACTAAGACAATTAGTAGAGAAATATAGGGAGAGGAGAAAAGACCTACACATGGTCTTTATTGACTTAGAGAAGGCTTATGATAGAGTCCCTAGAGAGTTAATATGGAGAGTGTTAGGTGTTAAAGGGGTTTCTCAGGGGTATATAGACATAATTAAAGATATGTATGAGGGAGCAGTAACAAATGTTAAGACCATTAGTGGCGTGACTGGTGATTTTCCTGTCACTGTCAGATTGTACCAAGGATCGGCATTGAGTCCATACCTTTTCACATTAGTTATGGATGAGTTAACAAAACATCTGCATGAGGAGATCCCCTGGTGCATGCTATTTGCAGACGATATAGTCCTACTTGATGAGACAAGGGAGGGTGTCAACATAAAGCTAGAGCTATGGAGAGAAGCATTAGAATCGAAAGGATTTAAAATTAGCCGAACTAAGACAGAATATATGGAATGTAATTTTAGCAAGGAGCGTAGGAGTGGAGCACCAGTCAAGATTGATAACCAAGAGGTCCCCATGAGAGACCACTTCCGATACTTAGGATCATTGATCCATGAGAGTGGAGAGATTGAGAGGGAGGTTACCCAGAGAATCCAAGCGGGTTGGAACAAATGGATATGTGCATCGGGGGTTTTATGTGATCGGCGGGTGCCACTCAAACTAAAGGGAAAATTCTATAGGATGGCTATAAGGCCGGCCATGCTCTATGGATCAGAGTGTTGGGCAGTTAAGGAACATCATACTCATAGGCTGAGTGTTGCAGAAATGAGGATGTTGAGATGAATGAGTGGTAAGACAAGAAAGGATAGAATTAGAAATGAAAATATTAGAAGAAATTTAGGGATAGCACCAATAGGTAACAAGATGAGGGAGATTAGACTTAGATGGTTTGGACATGTTCAAAGGAGGCCAACAACGGCACCAGTTAGAAGGAGTGAGGCAATACGAGTTGAAGGTTCTAAAAGGGCAAGGGGAAGGCCCAAAAGAACGTGGATAGAAGTGGTGAGGAAAGATTTAAAAACTTTGGGACTAAATGAAGCCATGGTATTTAATAGAGTGGAATGGAGGAATAAGATTCATGTGGCCGACCCCTAATTGGGATAAGGTCTTGATGATGATGATGATGATGATGAATCCTTCAACAGCAGAAAATAGAACTGGAAGTGTCTCCAGTAGTTTCAAAGAATTATAGATATTACTATCACCTGACCTTTCTTGAAAGAAAACAGATTTATTTATACTAACAATTTACACAGAATATAAAGACAAAATATGTTCCCAACGTTATCATCAGAGAAATGTGGCACACTGATATAGTACCTAAGCCTAAGCATTCTTTTTTCTTTTTGCTTTTTCTTTTTATAACTCAATTATGAAAAATTTGGTAACCACCAGATTCCAGATTTGGACCACAATTGCACATAAGACCTTTATTATGAACATCGTTTGACACAATTTTCCAACAGTACAGAGATACCCCACATTAATATTTTACAATGCATCAACGGACCCCTAATTGGGATAAGGTCTTGATGATGATGATGATCAGAAGATCAATTTTCAACAAACAGCATGAACTCTAGATAAATTGAACTATGGTTGAATATATATTAATTCATACTCAATGAATCTGGAAATCAAATTTTGAACAATCAAGAAAAGAAGTTTTGAAGAGATTGTTGCGCCTATATTGGTTTGTCATTGCCTACATCTAGCAATAAATAGAGCTTAAAACTGCACACCATCCTAAGAACCAATGGAAATGGTGACTCATTATTTCGATTAATAAATTTCTCAGACAGAAGAAGATTCCATAAACACTTATTCATAATCCATGCAAGATTCACCAACAACTTTTCTAAGGAACTTACCAGGGTGTATCTGATTCATGCATAATACCATGTAAAATGGATACAGAATTGACAGCTACTTAATATAGGCAATGGGTAAGATATAAAAAAAAAAAACATTAGGAAAGAGAAAAACCGTATTCCTATGGGAGGCAAAAAGCAAGTTCATACCAAAGACCAAAATGTGCTTAAAAATATCCAAGCAGTCTATAAGAAGAGTGATTCACCCTAGGAGAGCTGATTCCACCAGTTTTGTGGATTCTTCTCAATTTAAAAAATATATAAAGAAGAAAAGATTGAGAAAATCCACTAAAATGTGATTGGTTTTGCTACTTCATACAGCATTACACTAAATGGGGATAAGTCAGTCAGGCTCAACTCCAGTGCTGCTCACAAAGGTTGCAGGATAGAGGAAGGACATGGAAATCTTACCAACCAATTGAGCATTTCTTTAAATTACACGCTTGCATTAAATTTTGACACAATAGTGTGTACATCCTAAATAGCACCCACAGAGACAGAAAGAGCACCTACTACAAGGAATGTCATTCTACGTAAGTTCGAGTATGTTGCTTGTTAGTAATTAGAGTTCCCATCTGCTGAAAATTTCCCTATTTGTCTCCAGAATATTCCCTCTTATTTAGCTGACGTATCTCGTGTATGCAACCTCTATGCCTGTGCTATTTGACAGTAGCACTGGTTATAAAAAAGAGGTTCCCTTCAGTTTCAACACAAATTTGAATAACAAACTCAATCTTCTTTTGTGTAATAAAATAGTAAAGAAGTATTTGGAACAAATTACCTGGCTTCAAGTCACGGTGAATGATCCCATTTGCATGTAAGCACTCCATAGCACGTGATATATCCAACGCAAAGCTGATAGAAAGCTGCAGATCCATACAACCACCTGGGCGCATTGCTCTCAGATATTTTTTAAGAGAACCACCCATTAAAAGCTCAGTGACAATCACCATATTTGAATCTTTACAAGCTCCAACAAACTGTTCCAACAAAATAACCAATGTCAGATACTAAACGTGCAAGCCACAATTTAGAGAAAAATAATTTGCTATAAATCACTACAAACTTGTGAAGAGTTAAACACAATCACTGTAGCATTTTCTAGTTTTCACAACTAATTTTGTGCTTGGATAACAATAATTGAATCTGAGATAGGCTTTCCACGATACAAAGTAATTCTCAAATAAAAGATAAGAGGCATGAGCTGTCAGACACAACCTTCCTTTCATGTAATCAGAAACCATTACTTCTCTCAGTTACATTTCCTTTTTCTATTTGCAAATCCTAATATTAGTTTTTTTTCCACCTAGCTATCTACTTGCATCCAGTTCATCAATCTAAAAAACCAAAATATCATACATGCACCCATCTGTAATGCAATTTTGCATTTAAAACAGTTACTTATTGTATTCATGTATTTAAAGAGTTGCCGACCAAAAACTGCCATCGGGTGGGTTTCACAAGGTAACAATACTACCACATAAAGCCATAGAGAACCTTTTGAGCTAATGCTACATCTGACACCACAGAAGACAGTCCAGAACATTTACTCTCCTAACTGTTCATGTAAAAACCAATCCTTCTGGCTTTGGTTAAAAAGCTTTGTTGCAAATTAGATGATTACAGAATCCCAACTGCTTTATTAATGCTAAGGGATCCACCTTCAATACCTTTAATCATTATGAAGCAAACAAGCTCATGCATCCTATAGTAGCACTACCAACACCATGAAAGCAGAGCGATGTTATTTACCTGCCACCACAGAAAGACATGGTGCAGAACATTAACTCTCCTAACCTAACATGTAAAAACCAAATTGTCTGTATCAAGCTTTGCTGCAAATTAGAGTGCTTTAGTAAGGCTAAGGGATCCTCTTCTGATGCTCTTAATCATTACGAAGTGAACAAGATTATGCATCCTATAGTAGCACTACCAACACCACGAAAGCAAAGCTATGTTTTTTATCTGCCTACTGAAGCATCCTTGTCCCTGGAAGGTACCTTCATCCAAACACCTCCTATAAAGTTATACTATTCAACCTCACCCTTGAGGCTAGTTTCCTAGTGATAGCCATCCCCAAATACCGAGACAACCTCTTCTTGCCTGTCCAACCCCACAATCTATCAAGAATTTCTGATTCCGCTTAGGCTTCTCAAGAATCTCAACCCTCTCTGAGCCTTATCTCCTTTAACATTGCATTCTAGAAAGAATTTTGCATGGAACTGAGTCACAATCACGACTCAGAAGCGTGCAAATGTCACTTTGTAGAATCTCCCCAGTAGTGTGGTTCATTCAACCATCCAACTCAACTCTAACCAGGAACCACAAGCCTAACATAGAATCAAGAAGCCGAGGCTGTACTTTATCACATACAAATGCTGAAATTTTCAAAAGACAATAAACAGAGATAGAGAAAGGACCAATAAGATAGAACAAGCAGCCATGTTATTGCTCCATTGGCATCTCAAATATGGATTACCAGATCTGTCCCCGTCAAAATAGTTTCTAGAAACATGATAAATCCAGGAAGAATTAGCATACAGCTTTGCCACGCATTAAACTGATACCAATGGAGTACTTTTAACAGGGAAGTTACGAGAAGGTACAATGGGCATGCTGAAAATTGTGATCAAAGAAACAGAAAGAAGACATACATAAGAAGAATGTATTGCATAGCAATCCCCAGCTTCAAAGCTCAGTGAAAGAATTCATAAATCAAGCACCACATCTGTAACTCTTTTTCAGGCAAGATATAATTCATGCAGTAGAAAGCCCCAAAAATATACTACCAGATTATTAACTAAAAGAATAAAGGATAATGCCCTCACTTTCTTGCTTTTGTGAGTAGAACCAGACACAACCTACTAAAATCCCCTGAATTGAACACAAAATCACCACTGTTTTCAAACTACAGTAGCTTCAACTACCAAGTCTATACCTAAAACAAAATCCATAAGACTCTTGCAACCTGAAATATACACTCCTACAACCTGAAATATACAGTATGATTGTTTCTTTCAATGAGACCAAAAAGTTGAGTTCAATTAAATCCTAAAGATAAATTAAAGAAACTATCTTTTGAACAGTACACATCAATTACATATTTACCGTAGATGTCCATAAATAAGGCTAGAAATAGCCAAAAGTAGCAGTCTTGACTTCTTTTATTTTATTTTATGTTTTCAAGCATATAACTTTGCAACACAAGGTACTTATAGATTGGTGGGATACATCCTCGGGTTATTTTGAACCCAATACAGTAAACAATCTCAAACCACCAACTCCATCTCCAATAAATTATTCAAAACATATTGAGGAAATTTTTATTAAAGATGTACGAGTCTGTTAGGTTTTCCAAATGGTAAAGTGTTGGTTCTTGAATCTATCTCCACTAAACTATTTGATGGATATAAAACATTGCAGAAAGACTACAAAATAATTCTATTTCATCTACTGCTGATTTTCATAGTTGTCTCACTTTTCAAAACCACCAGTGTTCACAACAAAAGTTTGCCAAGAGGACCAAAAACACACTCCTTGGATCTGTTTTCTCAGGAAATTCGAATTTATTTTCATCACCATGTTAACTAAAAAAAATAGCAACATAAACCAACCATCTGCTTCATCCACTCAAGATAATCAGAAAGCATTTTCACCTCGTCAAAAATTCATCACTAATGTGTTTGTTGGGGACTTTCCAACAGATCCAACTCACAGGCACACCATCAGGTTTGTCTCCTACTTCATCATCATCATCATCATTATCAAGACCTGATCAAATTAGGAGTCGACCACATGAATCTTATTCCTCCATTCCCCTCTATTAAGTACCATGGCTTCATTTAGTCCCAAAGTTTTTAAATCTTTTCTCACAACTTCTATCCACATTCTTTTGGGCCTTCCCCTTGCGCTTTTAGAACCTTCTACTTACATTGCCTCACTTCTTCTAACCGGTCCTGTTTTCGATCTCCTTTGGACATGTCCAAGCCATCTAAGTCTAATCTCCCTCATCTTGTTACCTAGTGGTACTACCCCTAAGTTTTCTCTAATGTTTTCATACCTAATTCTATCCTTTCTTATCTCCTACTTAATCATTCAAAATCTAGATGACCCTTATGACAGGTCCTTGAAAATTTGCTTAAGCAGTGAAAATTTAAGAGGGTCTTCAGCCACAGAAGCCATTCTCAGCATGTTTTATCATAAATGCTGGAATTGTCATTGTAGGCATCTTATTCAATGATCAGCTTTAACTATCAAAGCATGGCATCCACTTTGAATCACCCAATAATTAAAAGAAGATAAAGAATAAGAAAAAAATCCATTCATTTATTATTTCCCTATACTGCACCATATTTCTACAACCTCAATTCACAACCACAGCAACCGGAAGCAACTGGAAGCAACAGTTGAGTTCATTTGCTCAGATACAGATCAATCAATGAGTTCAAGGCAAACGGTGCCATGATACCTAAATCAGAATAAGCAACAGAATAGGAAAAAAGGTCATGTGCAATGGAAAATCTACAGAAAACAAGCCCACCTTCAACGCTTTAAAACCGGAAGCCACTAATAAAATAACCATTAAAACAAAATCCACCCAACTCCACATAAATCTCCCTCACTTGTTTCATAAGTGGGAGTCAATGTAATACCCCATACAATCCTAGAAACCAATTGAGTTTTGTAATCAATACTCTCAAATAAGAACAGTCAAAGCCCTAATTTTAGAACAAAACAGAACCCATATGTATGATATTATCTCGAATAGCATTGTTACATCTAGAGATTATAAACAGTACGTAAGAGAAGAAATGCACATTATGTTTTAAGGAGCTTAAGAGACAGCACTCCATAATGGATAGGCAGACAAAAGCATAGATGTTGACCACGTGCCAAGCTACTCACCACATGAAAAATGTGATTCTTTGTCATTCAATTACTGTACAATTCATCAAGCATACAAGGTTGGAATCTACCAATAACAACAGCACATCATCTTCATGGTAAGGAAAGCTGAAAATATATCAGAATTCGATTACATCTGTGGTTGTCTTCAGTGACTAACTCCTTGTGTTTACATACATGGATGGCAGACTGGTGCATGAAGCTCCTGCATATGTGGGTCCGGGAAAGGGGTGGGCCACAAAGGGTCTATATTATGAGGCCTTAGACCCTTTGTATATATATTGACAGGATACTACCACACTTTCCCCATTTTTATCGAAATAAAATGAAAAATAAAACTACACTACACTGTTTTTAGAAGGTTCATAAACATCCTCTCATAGTAACTTCAACATACATACACCATCTTTTCTCAATAGTAAGATTAACTAATACTTAAGGACCTTCGAAACACGTGACTCAAATGTCTAGATGCACAGTCAATGCTGTTTTTGGTCTTATTCTTCATTTTAAAATTAAATAACATAATTGCTGCTGTTTCATCCTCTTCTGGTATATTATATTAAGAGAGCAGCCAGTAAAGTTTCAGTATATGAAAAAGCTAAACATCTGCAGAAGGAATTCTTGGATATGAAGCCACTGACAATGTTTTACAAAGAAGAACCATCTTCTTCGTGAGAATATGTGTGTGTGTGTGTGTGTGTGTGTGTGTTGACAGGATCTGCTGCAGTAAACAAGTTATACCTTTACTAAGTTCTCATGTTGTACTCGAGACAGCATGGCAATCTCCCTTAAAAACTTTTCTCTGCGTCTTGTATATTCTTCTGTTGTATTACCTGGTTGTATTATCTTCACGGCGACACTTGAAGATTTGTACCTACATGATTCGGTAGGAAGATATTACATGTTAATCATGCATCAGTCCTATAATGTATATACCAACACACACACAGTGTATCTGTATGTATGTACGTATCAGTTTCTGCATACATATACCCACACAGAAATACAAATACATTTATACATAGTTTTGCATACAAACACATACAGGTCCACTCCATCAAACAGCACTTTCAACTGGAGATAAAGAAAAACATAAATTCACAAAACCACAACAAAAGGAACCAGAAGAATCAGTGATGTTAAAGATTAATTGGATTACAATGAAACACTTATGGGGATAAAGATTAATATTCACAATTACATAGCATCCTTAAGGACTAATAGTACCTTGATTCTTTAAAAGATTGAGACTTTGAATGAAAGGTAATACACAATGCTATGCATTGGATAATAATGCTGTTTCTGTAGTTACCAGGGGAATCTTATGGAAATCTCGAAACTAGAGTTAGTGACGAAATTATGTTGAACAATGAGAGGCGCTGTTCACAGTCACTACAAATATGTGAAGGCGGGCAACATCATCCAGAAAGGGAACTATATATGAGAAAAACATAAGAAACATTCCAAGAATTTGAGGTATAGGCATTGGAGAAGTTTTATTAGACACATCAGAAATGGATGGGACACATATGGAAAGTGTGGAGGAACATTTGACAAACAAGAAATCACATGTGAAGTTGTGAATATACAAATCAGAGAGGATAATAACAGAATAAAGGAGAATGAGATGATATTAGAAGAATAAGTAAGAAAAGCTAAGAAATAAGGGTGAAAACCTACATACCGCACACATCAATAAACAGGAGATTGATTTGTCTTTTTCTTTCTTTTGGCCGGGGGGTGAGTGGCACATTCGCTATTTTCTTTATCCATGTTCTACACAGTATTCCCTACATTCGACCAGTGTTCCTCACCATTTTCAGTTTTCTCCCATATTTAATGTTTCAGTTTCATGATCACTTGCACAGCTTTTCCTGACCCATTAAACTTATAAATCCTTTAAGGGGGAGTTAGCAGCTTGCTAAAATATCAAGTTGTAATAAATGAATTGACCCCAGAGAGAGTAACATTAACCTATTTATTTTGGATAGCTATTCATAAATAACCAAATCATATACAATTATACAGATAAAACACAATTAATAGGTACCATATGGATATCCTGCCATTCTATAGTCATGTATTAGGTGCATAAAGTCAGCAATGACCGGCAACCCTTTTATCCATCATCTAAATTCCAAACTTTGGTGCATAATGTGGCACATGTGCCAACTGAAAAAAATATCTAAGTGTTAAGAAAGCAGCCTTCATGAGCCTAGGTTCAGGCACTTCCACATGAAAGTCTAAAAATTAGAACTAATACAAAACAATCATAAGGAAATCTGCAAAATCAATTTCAATAAGAATATCAATTAGAGAAATTCAAAACTCAAATTTACTTGACAATGAACGTCCACAATTAAAAGAATCAACCACAGAGTTACAATCAGAATGAAAAAAGCAAGCACTAATAATCCCTGGAACTGTTTCCAACATTGACATCACAACAAGGAAGCCTCCAACCACGTGAAACTTAAGCTAATAGTTCCTTCGTGACAAAGGGGTCATGACGTCCTTGAGTACAACAGAAAGAAAGAATCTCCTTATAAGCAAGCCATAGCTAAGACATTTAACTCTCAGGCAGGTCTTCAGCTTCAATTATTTTTTTAATGTAATAATCATGTACCATGGTGCAAATCTCTGATCATGACACGCTATTTTACTGTCGTGACACGTGATTCTGTTTCATGACATTACTCGAACCAGCTGCAGCATTTCCATTTTGTTCCCAGGTGTTACATGGTTAGAGAGAAGGCCCATCTATGAGTAGAAAGGCAAGTTTTAATCCAAATAAAGGGGCAGCCCCGGTGCACACAGCTCCTGCTTATGCGGGGTCCAGACTCTGGGGAAGGGGCGGACCACAAGGGCCTATAGTAGGCAGCCTTACCTTGCATTTTTTATTTTGCAAGAGGATGTTTCCACACCTTGAACCCGTAACCTCAAGGTCACATGGCGACAACTTTTACCATTGCGCCAAGACTCCCCTTCCAAGTTTTAATCCAAATAAGGAGTGAAAAATATCCTCCACACAAAAATCGATCATGAAAATCAAATTCCAATAGAAGAAAGATCGCACTAGTGACTTGAGAACAATTATAGAAAGAAACAAGCAGAGGAAATTGGAGAAACAGCAACTTAGTCCAATATGTCAGGCACGTATATTTTCTTCCCAAAAATGCTACCACCCAGCATAGCATTTCCTACTCAGGAAACTTATTTACGCAGTAATAAACCCTAGTTCACATGACATCACCACAAATAGCTTTGGGTATGAGGCATAGATCGCTGTGTCAGAGAATTTCAATTACAAGATCAATAAAACCAAATGAAGTATAAACTTCAAGACGGGCAACTGTAAATGAAACAAATGGAGCGCACAAATGATTAGCAAAGGTAATAATTAATCCAACAGATGGTCAACTCAAATAATCTCCTTTCCAAGCAACCACTATACAACTAGGAAGTGCATCTACAAGAACAAACTGTTACTCCATTAGCTCTGCAGCTCCGCATCTTACAAACACATTTCAGTCATATTATTGCTCACCTAGAACTACTTCCTGCATGTGAAAAATTCAGTAAAGGTTCATGGATAATTATAGTAAGAATAGAACTCCAACTCTCTCAGAACAAGCTTTTAGGAACTGAATACAGATGTTGTGTAATCTCTGAGCTTCTTTCTGAAACAAGAATATCACTAGTGCAAAATCAAAACATCGCCCATCAAGCTAATCAGAACTTTGACAGCAAGAACAAGATGCACTCAGAACAGCATAACACAAGCCACACTATCTTATCTATAGAAAAACTCTTTCCACAAGATCAAACAATTTTATCGACAAACAAAATATATTAGCCAAATCAAAGTATCTCATGAACAAAAACAACCAAAATACATACAATAACCCTTCAGCACTCCACCTAACATATGTACATCTGCGTGCATACTCTCTTATACTATCGATAAACCTGTCACCAGAATTCAGAAAACCAGATACAAGGAACTAAACAAATCAAATAACTTCATCGACAAAACCAGCTAAAACAGAATGCGGCTTCATTTTCTACCGAAACAGATAAACACATGCGGTTTCACCGTTTTCTCTACTTATCCAGTATACATCTACGTTGCAAACTCTCTCATACTGTCACTAAATCTATCCATAGAATTCACAAAGAAAGACACAAAAAAGCAACCAAATTAAAGCAATTTCATAACCAAAAGCAGCCAAACCACATGCGATTCACTAAACCTATCAACACAATTCAAGAAACTAATCAAAATCAAAGCACTTCTCAACAGAAACAGCTAAAACAAATCCAATTTCAATTATTTACAGTACAAAGTTACATGCAGATGTACTCCTACTATCATTTAACCTACAAACACAATTCAGATCTAAACGGAGCTAATTAAAACAATACTCCAACAAAAACAACGAAAGAAGCCAAGAAAGAGAGTTTACATGCCCTCGTAGACCTTGGAGTGACCTCCTTCGCCGATCTTCGGACCTAAATACAGCATTTTTGGATCGATTAGCCATCTATCATCAATCGTCGGCTCATCAGCGATGGAATCAGAGTTCATCGTTGCCGCAAACCCTACCGGATCCCGGCCGTCTTCGACTACAGTATCTTTCTCTTGTTCTGGATTCACTCGAGAGAGGTTCGTGGTTTCCTTACCAGAAACCCTTCTTTCCGCCATCTCCCTCCTCTTCCAGGGTTTTCTTGCATTTGAGAACGAGGAAGGAGGGAAAAGAAGAAATGTAGAGAGAGAAGGGAGGAAGTGGAAAATGAAGGAAATCAGAAATAAAGTGTTCCGGTTTATAGAGCGAAGAGAGAGAGAGAGGATGATTTTTGGAGGTTTCGAAATGAGAGAGAAAGGGAGCAGAAGAGGAGAAGGAGGAGAGAGAAATCGTTGACTCTGTGAGAGCACGAGAGAGAACTCTGAGACTTCCGGCTACGCTCTCTTCGATATACGGACAGTGGGAGCAGCTTCTAGAATCCGGGATGATGATCTTAAGCAAACAGCCTCAGAGTTGAAACAAATCACGACTATGCCATTCTATTGTCCTTTTTTTCCTTTCTTTTTTTAAATATTTGAGAATCCCTATAACCTCTAAAATGATCTTAAAAAGAAAGCCTCACAGAGACTAAGCCATTCTATTTTCCTTTTTTTTTTTTTTTAAGCATTTGGGAAGGATAAGTGTTGCATTCAATATGATCTTCCTACCGACCAAAAACTCAAACCGAATAACTAGAAGCTTCAGTCACAATGTAATGTATTTGTAGTGTCTGTCTATTCTTTTCTTTTCTTTTTGTATAATGGTTCCTCAATCCTTACATAGACTAATTGTCTCACTAAAATGGATCAAGTCTATCCATCAGAGCCAATCACAAGGTCAAAAAAAATTAATGGTCCATAATGCAATGCTTTAGGGCAGCAATTTTATGCAAAAAAAAAAAATTTGCTTAATGATTGATTTTCCTCTTACATCGAAGAAACTAAGACAACTCTAGGAATAGTCATCTTTATTATTATTTTGCTAAATGACTAAATTTATTTCTTAATTGATAATTTCAAATTTGGGAGTCCGGGCCCTTTTTTATTTTTCTTTATTTTGCAAGTATGTTATGATTATATCAGAGCCACATAGTCTATAGAGGAAAGGATACCTGCCCACGAGTTCTCACCATCTCAACTTATTTAACCATCATTTACATCCCATAGTTATTCTATTGTCATGTGGTATTTGCATTATTTTGTCCTCTTGATTGCTTGTAATAATATGACTCTGTGAATTCAACTACTCTACTTGTCCTGCTTTAAGCGCAAATTACTTTAATTTTGAAGATTGTAATATATATATATATATATATATAATTTTCATAAATAAAAAAAATCAAAAGCTTGAATTGTCATTCACGATTAGTCTTTTATATTTATGGATCTTTTGCCATTCAAGATTTGTTGATAGATCAAGGAATGATCTTAAAGTAGATAAATTTGAAAAATTTAATCATAATGCTTGATGCGGTTACTTGATATGAGAAAATGTAATACTAAAGGCTTATTTTATATTATATCTTTATTTTGTGTAAAGATTTTTGCTTAATATTACTAAATTTAAGTAAAATCTTATGTTATCTTTTTTTTAGTAAAAAAAAAATATTTTATTTATTATTATTATTATTATTATCTATTTGCTTTTCTCCTGTCTCTAGAGGATGAGGAAGCCTCCAAAAGATCCCTTAATCTTCAAAGAAGGTTAGAGAATTCGATGGCATTTTTGTAATTTAATTAAGCACCGTGGTTATCTGTATTTTGCTTTTAAACACCATCTTCTAAGACAGGAAGTAAAATGTCGGACATCTCGTCAAAATATCGGGAAAAAATAAATAGACAAAACCCAGTGTTAATCGCTGACGAGCCGACTGTAGGGAGAGCTCAACTGGGTCCCAGTTACTAGAATCTTTATCGTCAGATGGAATGAACAGATCCAACAATCGGATGATCTCAACCACTTCATTTCATTCTTAAATGAAGGGAAAGTTATTAATGGCTCTGCCGTCCACATTCAAGTTCTTGCCTTTTCATGATTAGAATGTTAAATTGAGTGATAATATATAAATGTCATGTTTATCCTTTTAATTATGATAATAAATATACAAAATTCGGACTACATACATCATATTAACATGATCCAATCCGTTCAATTGGTTCACCCAATTCAATTTATGGTCCGGATCCACGTTTTCTATGTCAGCAGCCCCGTGCACAAAGCTACTGTATATGTTGGGTTCAGAGAAGGGGTGAATTATATAAAGAGTAGTCCGTTGTCTTAACTTGTATTTTTTGCAATAGACTACTTTCTATTCTAGAACCCATAACTTTGAAGTGACACGACGACAACTCAATCATTGCACTAAAGCTCCTCTTCTATCCACGTTTTCAACCTTTTTTCGTCCTTCGTTAACAAGTCCGGCAATGAACGATACAGATCATGTTGAATTACTTAGTGGACAAGTCAAGCTTTTCATGCTCTTCTAGTAACATTGTTCATATAGTTGTTCGTAAGGTTAAACGAGATAATTACCAAAGAGAAGCTATAATTAGTTGAGAGATTTGGCTTCGTCATCCCTTTGGTCTTGACCAAAAAGTTAAAATTTTATCGCAAATTTTGGTAAAATATCGGGTATATATACCTTTCCAATTTCAGCCAAACTATTATATTTTATTTTCTTAGTTGAAATCAAAATTTTAGCTATTTTTCGATATAAACAACTATGGGTTTATATGAATTCGACTTAGGTGAGTCATTCAAGAGGCCAGGGGTGATGCCAAGACTTTCGGTTCAATCAATTATCCAATATTACTTTATAATTTGAATATATTATCCAAGCATAATCTAATAACCAAAATTGCAGAGATAAAAAGCAGGTGATATTTAATTAGATAGGAAAAAAAAATTTAATGGTTTTTTTTAATTTCTATTTTTTATTTTTTTTAGCCAATTAAATGTCACTTCTTTCACCTTCACAAAACAACTGAAATTATCAATGCTAGTGTGTGTATGTGTGTGTGTCTGAGAGAGAGAGAGAGAGAGAGAGAGAGAGAGAGAGAGAGAGTATGTGTGTTAATTACAACTATTTATTGCAGGTGTAAGAAGTAGGTAACATTTGATTGGTTGAGAAAATGTCACATACACATATATAGCTTTTTACTTTTTCTCAACCAACTACGACATGCTTGTAGCTACGCTAATTTGTTGTTATTACCGCTCCCCATATATATGGGAGAGCTAATTTCAACAAGGAATTACAGGTGTAAAGTGCAGGTGACATTTGATTGGCCAAAAAAAAGTAGAAAACTTCCAAACTTTTTTTAACTAATCAAATGTCAACTGCTCCTTGCACCTCATTAAATAGCTAAAATTAACATAATTTCAGCTGTTTATTGCAAGTGTAAAGTGCATGAGACCTTTAATTGATTGGAGAACTTTTTCTCAGCCAATCAAATGTCAATTGTTTACACCTGCAATAAATAGTTGAAAATGACCTCACAAAACCTATATTTTTTGTGAACCGGAGATTCTGCATGCACGTCTACCTTATATAACAATAATTTAAACAATTAGACTCTTCATTTTTAACTTTTGAATGGCAATTGGTTTTAAGTCCATACGAAAGCCCCAAATGCCTACCTTTTGGGCCTATTTTTAAAATGGGCTATGTGCTTAAATGGTGAACATTTGATCCGTGGTAATACCGCACCTTGGAGAGGGAAATGGTGGGTTTATAAGTATGAAAACAGCAATCCCGTTAATAGTTTGGATTGCTAATCACTAACACGCATACATAATGCAAACAGGTTTGGGTTTAGGAATTGGATCTAGAGTGTGATAAATTGAGACTATTTAACCAAGTCTCAAAATTAGTCCACCTACTTGCTGCCATGTGTCCCATTTAACCACCCGCTCTGGTTAACTCCCTTTGATAAGATATCTTAGATAGAATTATGAAAGAACCCAATCTACTTCGTGCCAAAATCTGCTTTTTGACAGGAGCATGTAGTGGATACAATTATCCATGGATGGTGATCCTGCCAATGATCACCTGCAAATTCGAGATATAAAAATTTTCAAAAAGAAATGGGTATATTGGATTATCGAGAAATGTGTTATAATTGGTCCAATGGATTAGATTTTCACTGCTGTGCTTGGTGCTTGAGATATTATATGGTAGAATCAAAATGTAGATGGCATTGTGTGACTGGTGGTTGAGATAGAAGGAGCTGACTGGAGAGGAGATGACCTGAGCTGAGTTGAGATGATCTCGCATTCATCTCCAGCACCACTGACTATGAGACGAGGAGATATCACTTCACCTTCAAGTAAGTTCATTCCATCTCAGGCACCACCAGTATCCTGTGAGAAATAAGGAGATTTTCTCGTTACTTCATCTCGCGTTTTAACTTGTTTCTATTACATTCGTTTCTTCTTTGACTAGAACCGGTCTTGGCACGGGCAGGCGGGCCGTGTCGGTGCGGTTTGGAGTCATGAGAAAAAGGGGTAAAAGGGAAGGTAGGGGTGGTTGAAGAAAGTCACGTGCCCATTTTCTCCCGCCCCTAAATGAACAGAGAGGCATGACCGTTCTTCTCAAAGTTTCCGCTCCCACCACCCACGTCCAATCTCATCGTCTTCTTCTTCCTACTTGTCATTACAATGGGAACAAGACATCCCTCACATCATGCCCTTGCCCGTACGTCCTTTTTGTTGAAGTCTTAGAGTACGCCAAAGGAGTCTATTCGGGCATTTTTCACGAACACTGTATATGGTGTGTACTTGGGTAATAAAGGTTCGTTTCAAGGGTTTTCTTTTTTTGTTTGAAAAATATACGGATGAGAGGAAAGAGAGAGGCATTGCCGGTGATGAATAATTGATCCCTCAAAATTGGGTTCTTCTGTAATCCAATTCGAATGAGCCTAGAACTTGAGGAGAGGTCCTTTGCTTTGTCTTCTTACAACAGCCTCTCTATTGGAAACATTTCCAAAAGGCTTTGCCATGGCGAGTAGATCCTTTCTCATTCAGGATCTACGGCTGGGTGCTCTTTGTTTTTGAGTCCTGGAAAGAGTCAGTGCACTCATGAGTGCAAAGAAGTGAATGCTTCGTTTTATGATGGGGCATAACTTCTGTTGGAATCCATTCATCTTATTTGGAATGGCTTGGAGTAGACTATTTAATATTGACTTGAAATTATAGGCACTGAGTTTTTAGGCTTTTCAAAGACCAAAATCAAGGGGTTAAAAGCATCCAAATGTATTTGTTTTAGTGGGCTCTTTCTCCAAGCAATTCAGAACAAGATGAGCGGCTTAGATCTTCAAAAAGGAGTCAAACTCTATCACAAAATGGAGCATTGACTTCTTTGAACTTATTAATGTGCCAACTCTTGCTAGGATTTTTTGAGTATCCCTTTTTGTTCTTATTTTTATTTTTATTTTTTGCATGTAAAATTATTAAGAAAATATATTTTTAATAAAAATATTGGCTAGACAAACGAATTCACCCAAGTGCATCCATGCCCCCCAAACTTACTCGACAAGGAGTCAATTCTCGTGAATAAGGGTCCCAAAATACAATTCCATTAGTCATTTTGATGGAAAGGGTGCATCCCAAGAATATTTTATAGTAGGTGAATTGTGTCCAATATTTTTATAGTAGAGGATAGCACAATGATAAAAGTTGGTAATAGAGGATGGTTTCGTACAATTTTTCCTTCTTCTTTTTTTAAGGCCCTGAACTCCAAGTATTTTCAAACAACAAAGCCAGTATCTTGTTTCAAACGTTGGCTTTTTATTAGCATCCTTGCCAAAAATATACCAATTTGATAATTCTACTAACTTTATCTTTTTATTTTTAAAATCAATGTTGAAGATTTAAACTACAAGAAAAGAAAGGCTAAAGATATCCAATCAAAAGAATTTTTGTTATGTGGGTGTTCCAAAGGAGTCCGATCAAGATAAACTAGTTAGATCATTTGAAAATTATGCTAAAAATCTAAAGAAACTAGCATCTATAAGTAATAGGCTGTCCTATGTCAATACTTCTTTTTTTTCATCCATAACTAATGTAATCTAGGGTGTCAACCTCAAGTGTGACCTAGTGTCAATGGAAGAGGTGCCTCTTTTGACTGAACCGTCAATGTCCACCATAGGCGAGCTACCACTTACATGTAGGGACTCATACAACAGATCTCTCTGTGGAATCATAGATAGAGAGAGATGTGAAAGTCATTTCCATATAAGTTGGCTGCCTCAACCTATTAATGAATGCAGTCTTGACATCACTCTACTGTGATGTGAGTGCTTCCAATCGTTTTCATCTTCTTGGACAGAACTTGTATGCTTGTACGAAGGTGCATGCATAAAGGGGTGTCTCGAAGTCTTCCTATCGATTCTACCTAAACCACTAGGCTAACTAGGCTTCGTGGTTTCTAGTTTAGGCTTTAGTAGGTGAGCAATGCTAAATGCCAAACATTTTGCATGGTCTCTGCTCTTTGTATGATCTAAATGTCCATAGATTGTTCTTGCTTTAGAGTCTAGTACTTCAAAAAGCGTGTAGATTGGACGATTTTAGCATCTGAAAATTTTTCATCTATCAGATATTGAAAGCCGAGGCAATCAAATGAAGGTTGGATCAGCCAAGGGTGTGGTAGTGGGGAGCTTCTTTAGCATTTCTTAATACCGAATAGGCTTCTTCAATAGCTTTTGGGGAGAGTAGTTAGGAGTGGTATGCAGTCATAGTTCTCATTACTAGACTCTGGCTTCACATTTTTCAAAGGTTGTGAATATCAGTTCATCAGGGTTTTAGCAGACATGCTTAACTAGTTGAAATATGAATTTAAGAGTTAGGAGAAGAGTGTCCTTTTCATAGCTCATAACCCGCAACTTGAGTTTGCTTTTTGAGGTCAATCAAGGTTGTGATTTTCACCAGTGTAAGACTTACTAGATGGCTTCAATGGTCAAATGTGAGGTTGTCAGTCAGGAGGAGAGCCCATGCAGCCATGGTGTAGTGAGATGTTACTAGGATTAAGATTGAAGCACTGTTGAGGATAGCAAAGGTTTTTATTTAAACCACAAATAGGAGAAGGTGTTGTTTAGTTATGGCTCATGAACCATGACTTAGGTTTGGCATGGAGTGTTAGGGTTAATGAAGGTTGTGATTCCACAGCTACAATGGTGGAAGTTTGGTTAGGAGAGGAATGGTTCACTCATATTGGGGCTTAGACCATAATACTTAAGAGAAAGGCTCCAGTAATGAAATTTAGGGTTAGGAGAAAGATTGATCAATGAAGGGGAGCCTTGGAGAACAGTAAAAGTTGTCGTCATGTGATCCGTCCCTTCCTCGGACCCTGCATAGACCCAAGCTTTGTGCACTAGGGCTGCCCTTTTAGAAAGATTGATCAATACTCAATAGTTATGTCTCATCCCCCATAACTTAGGGTCCGATTGGCAAGGCCTATACAATCCATTTATTAGGTTATGCCAGATTAGTCTATATAAATTTAAATAGAATAATTCAAAATATAATCCAACAAATCATATTATATAAACCTAAGTTTTGGTTTTCAAGTCTTGGGGTTGGTAAAGGTTGTGACTTTTGTTGTGATTAGAATTGAGAGTTTCAGGTTTACCATGTCTTCAAAACAAACTTCAAGGTCATGAGCTCATGAAAAATGACTTGTTTAGATGGATGATATCTTCTGTCAAAAAGACTTCTTGGATATATTCAATAAACAACTAAACTTTTGGTTGAATAGTGACTTTTGTGAGCGGACTAAAAATTTAATTATATTTTAGGACCTTCTTTGGGAGTCTCTCAATCTTGACAATTCCAACCATTTGAATTCTACTCGATTTTAATTATAAATAGAAGCTAAAGTTATGAGCTGCATTATCCCCTCTTAGTGTGAAAACTCCTTATACAGAGTAAATCTTTTTCCCTTCCCCATGGATGTAGATCATACCTGATCGAACCAAGTAAAAACTCTCCTCATGAGAGTGTGCATCTGTGAGCTAATTTGAGTTTCTTTAAATCCACTGTGCCACTCTTAACATGAGCATGAGTACCTTAGCCTAGTTAGTAAGGTGCACTTGTTACCTACAAATCTACCAAAGGTTGTAGGTTCAAGTGAGCTCAAACCTACTAATTTTCAGAAAAAGAACATTTGGGTTAGGTCCCAGCAAGTGTGAATAAGGATTTCTTTTTCATCTATTCATCCCATATAAAACTCCTGAATATAAACATCCAACATAAAGTATTGCCAACTGCACAATTATCTTGAAAACGAGCTCCTCATTTTGATGATTAAGCTATCAATCAGCAGTTATCATTTACCTCTATAACAACCCCCCCAAAAAAAAAAAACTTAAATGAAGGGGGGCCAGATTTGATATTGGCACCCCCCTCACTGAAAGAACCCAACCTAACATCAACGTCGGGTCTGTTTGATAACAAATCCAGCCAACAGAAAAAAAAAAACACTAGACAAAGGTGGGAGAAATGGGAGAGAAGGAGTGAAGGGAAGAAGAAGAGGGGAGAAGGAGAAGGAAAGGAAAGGAGAGGGGGAAGAAACTCTGCACGCTTGGAAATCCACCAATCCGGAGAAGAAGATTTAGGGCTTTTTGGGTCTTGGAGTTCACAAACGTCGCCGGAGAAGATGACCACTCGGATTGATGATTTGAGCCAGTCATTCTGCTCCTCACGACGAGACAAATTGAAACCCTAATGTGTTTAGAAAGATCCGGGTGTTGTTGAGCCAGTCATTCTGCTCCTTACGACGCGTACATTGGAGAGTTTTATTTTTATTTTTATGGACAAGAGCCAATCTAGCCTATTCTAGAGAGGGACAAACACAGAAAGGCATTTGGAAGGTAAGATTTACAAAACCCAACTTTTGATTTGTAGTGTTTTGCTAAATTCGTGTGTTTTCACCATAAAAATATGGACAATCTAACCTTACAAATCTTAATCCAAGCTTATGCATAGGTAATTAAGGACCTAATGTAGCTCAAACCACACTAAATTTGCAGATCTAAGCTAAAAACCAATCGAACAATCTTAGTCGTCTGATCAGGTACTGTTCATGTAGTAATTTTGCAATGCTTGAATTACGATCAGACATCATGGATGAGTCGTAGAGTATTGAATTGCTAGCACATGGTACAAATTGAAGAATCTAGATTGAAATTGATCGAGAAATCTAAACCGTCCAATGGAACAGTAGAGTAAAAAGGACCTGACACTTCTGATTTATAATTAGACACTATCATGGTGTACCCTAACCTTTAATAAGTTAAGACACTTGGAAAAAATTCAAGATGAAACCACTGGACAAGAAAACAACCTACAGTTACTTAAGATGAATGGATGATGATGGCTTAACCCAATTGGACAATCACAACCGTCCGATCAGTTACTATGTAAATAGTAAAGTTAAATGCCTGATCGATGATCAAGGGCTACCAGCATGTTTCCCAACCCTCAAATTTATAAAAAAACTAAAAAAGAATAGGTGACATGAACTGTTCATTATGTTTCTAATACTAATCAGATCAAAGAATATGGTTATGCAATGTAGTGAGAACTGTATTATGGAAATATTATCTAACTTCAAACCAAGATTTGATCTGGTTAAGGATAAAGAGTTTAAGGCCAATGAACAATGAAAGTACTTGGCAGTCACTCAAGAATAGTGGTAAATAGCCACTCTAAGACCAATGATGTGGATTGACAATCCAGTAACCATAGGTCACTCAACTGGCTATTAATCAATAGCTAATGAAATACCCTTACAGTAATAAGCATTGCCAACTCGCCTTGTGATAACCAGTGCCAGGGACAAAGTTAGTGGAAGCTTCCATAGTTGAAAAGCTAGGGGAAGTCCTAGAATTATACATCTGAATGTGTTTTTATATTTTATAGAGGTGTGATTGTTTAGGAGCGTGTACGCGAATTGAGTAAAGTATTTGCGTCAATGAATTAGAAGAGCACCAGTTGAGGTAGGTAGAATTAAGATTGCTAAGATTTTTGCTATATATATGCATTTGTATATGAATTTCAAGTATTGAAACATGTCTTTACAATTTATACGAAAGATAAGATAGATGTGCATACTAAGACTGAATCGTGATTAAATTACTCATGTGTAAGTACATGTTGTACATTGTGATGTTTCAATCCAGTTGTTTGTTCATGACATAGAGTGACCGGTTCGTCAGTGGTTCTAGGCAGTTGCACGCCCACATTGGGTGGAGCAAAATCATAAGGCCTTTCGGACAATAGTTCATCTACGGGGCGTTCTACCAAAGAGGATAACATTGTTTACTGTACACTGATACATGCAATGATGTGTTTGTATTTGATATGTGAAATGGCTCATAAGAGCGAAGATTGGTATCAAGAAACGAAAATGATTTGTGATTTGAAATGTGATTGCATACCTTGCATTTCAAAGAATGTGTTTTGTACTAATGCATTGATATTTCTTCCATTTTTGTATGAATTCATGATTTTGATGAATGTTGAATTATTTCAAGTTAAATGATAATTGAATGCTAGTTGTATGATTCAGCATGGACAAATTAAGTTATATAGAAATATCATGATTTCGATTATATACAATTGGATCTTATTCTACCTACACAAGCGCAAGCTTGTTGAGATATTGTACTTGTTTACAATATCTCAGAGCCAAGATTCTGGAGAAATAAGAGCTGTTTATAGGAAAGAAGTGCGTCAACTGAGGCTTTTGACAAAGACAGGTAAGAATGGGTTTTTGAATTGAAGTTATTGTATCAAAATGAGAAAGAGACTGTAATGTTTGTGAATTTTGTGGAGTTTTAATAACTTGTGTTATTGGATTGTGACATAGAAGTCCTAGGTATATTTTGTTAATGCAAGTTGTTTTTATTTCATCAGATGTATGAAATGGAGACAAAGTCTCCAATTATGTCTGAAAAATGTCCAAATGTTTATCAGGTACTTCGCAATGACATGTGTTAAATGTCAGATGTCTGAAAAACACAGGAAACTCTATCGGATTTTTAGTAGAAATGAGCGCTCATTTCACTGAGAATCCTTGTTTTAAGAAAAGAAAAATGACACTCGGGGTTTTCAAAGTGAATTTTAAAAGAAAAGATTCTTCCATTGTTGTTTACTCTTTCAAAATTGATTCTTATTAGAGATCGATCTCATTATACCAATGTCCTTTGTATTTAAAAAGTGTTAGAAAAACCCAGGTCGTCACAAGCTCAATAATCATACAATATGTATTTAAAGGGCCCGATGCATGAAGCTCGTGCATATGCACAAGTTGAGGGAATGGATAGACCACAAAGGTCTATAGCACATAACCTTACCTTGCATTTTGCAATGGGATGTTTTCACACCTCGAACCCCATGACCTCAAGGTTAACAGCAACTTTACCACTATGCCAAGGCTCCCCTTCAATAATCATATAATATCTACCTAATTCCAACAATTGATTGCAATTGTACTTTTTTTTTCTTTTTTTTTTTTCTCCAAGTATGAACGACCCCAAACCCACAAGCACTTTGAAGTACTTGTGATATAGTAAAAGAGAGGCCCTTTTGCGTCACAGCAAGAGAAGAACGTTGCTCTTGCAACTATATGCGAATTGGTTGAAATTTCACAAATTCATTCACACTTGCGGATCCGATTATTTTACAATTCTTACTTTCTAACACTACAACTCCTTACTCAATTGGGTACATTCCTTATTATCTGATGATATCAAATTGTTCATTTGAAACTTCCCTAAGAGGGAAGATGCCTTATATTTCAGAAAAAAAAAGGAGTAAAATTTAATTTAATAAATTGTCTACAAAATGAGGGGTGCCATCATTAGAATTAGTGGAAATATCACATCTACCTTTCTCATTTTGGCCTATTGCTTTTACATGGATAGGAAGTGATGTTGAAGGGATTAGGCTATGGCTTTCATAGGACAGGGATGGCAATCATAGAGACAAAATTCTCCAACTAATTTCTTTTTTTCTTTTTTTAATTTCCAACTTTTTGAGGCCACAACTTTAGACTACGAATGGGAGGCATTCAATTTAGTTGGTGCACCTAGTTGCATCGTGGTTGCCCAAGACATTTCCAAGTTCAATAAAAGTGACTCTTGAAGTGTATTATTTTCAATATCAATCCTCTTATAAACAAGGACAGATGGAAACTCGTGGGTGTTCACTAGTGTATATGGCTACAATAGAGATGATTGAAACTCTTGGGTGTTCACTTGTGTAGATGGCTAGGACAATTTCTCAAACATTATCCCTAAATATGTGTTTGAAAAACTTGTGTGACTTGTGAAATAGAAAAATCCAGCAAAAACAATGAAAACAATTTTTCGTATATGCACTAAATCTAGTTAAAATTTCAAACTAAAAGCTTAAACTCACATTTGAAAACTGGTTTTTTTCCTAATCTGTCTCAAAATTTTCAAGAATATTAGTTGAACCTCTTAAATATTCACCTTGCTAATTTATTTTGGAATCTAAACTTTGTGACTATGATGGCAGTAACATAGAGTAGAACCCTTTTAGCAAGGTTTGAAGCCGCCACAAGATACATGACCTACCTTCTCTTGCTTTCCTTTTCCTCTTTTTTTGAAGTTTTGACAGGCTACTCTTCTTTTGACTTGACTGTATCATGAAGCACACAGCCCTTGAAAAAAATTATTGCATGCTGTGGTAAAAGAAGCTGATTATTGAGTAAGAAGCTCTAAGCTTTTCTCCTTTTGAATTTTGATATATTTACCACCTATAGGTAGTATATAGGAGTATATAGGAGTACGTCATTTTAACCATTCAGTTGATCTCATTACAGTTATGAAGAGTTTTTAGGTCGAATGGTAATTCTACATGGCATCGAAGCTTATTGACTGAAAAAGTTGTGAGTTAGAATGCCAAGACCCCATATCAAATTCCAAGTGTAAAAGTAAAAAAGATTAAAGAGCTTCTGGTGCGAGGGTGTGTTACAGTTTCTTGATCTATGGATTCATCTCAAAGGAAAGAGAGAGAGGGATGGGAAAAGAGTGAGAATACCTACTTGAAGAATGATAGTAGTTGTTCCTGAAACAACTTTTTCATCGTAACCCTAGAGCACGAGGGTAGCTCTGGAAATAACAAATGATTCCAAGGCGAGCTGTAACCAGTTAAAGCTTAGTAAGGGAACTGTTCTTCAACTTGGATTTAGACCCACGAATTCTCCTTCTGATACTCTCGTCTTAATGGACCTCGTAACCAAGAAGTGTTGGTGGTGCTTGAGGTGAGAGGAGCAACTTGAGATCTGGCTTGGCTTGAGATTATTTGAGTTGGGTTCAGAATCAAGATAATCTAAATTTGGCATGGGATGTTGCATCATGACTGAAAATATGTTTTAAGTTGGGTTGAAAGGAGTCAAAGGAGATAGGTCGCAATGAGATGGAGGATATGGTTGAGATGATCTGATATGGCTTATTTCCATCTCAAACAAAATACATGGCTTGGATAAATTTTGTGATAAGAAGAAATGACTCCCTTTTACACTAAGAATGAGATGGCTTGAGATGAGAATTGATATGCAAGTCACTAAGAGTGAGCTAGTCAGAGATTAGGATTTCTCATCTCATCTCATCTCATCTCATCTCATCTCAAGCATCACTAACAGTGAGTGAGATGATTTTTATCTCATCTCAAGCACCACTAAAAGTGAGCTCCTTTTCATCTCAACTCATCTCAAACACCATTAACAACGAACCAAGAAGATATAATGTTATCTCAAATCAAACACCAGTTACAGTGATATGACCCATCTCATCTCATCTCCAGCAGGACGTCCTCTCGCTTTTTCTGTTCATGGTGCTCACCTCGCCCTCCAATGTCTCCATCTCACAGACAAAGTAGATTGTTTCCTCTAATTCGCAGCTGCAACTACCTTTCAGTCGCCCTCTATTAAATTATTGGGGCTATTTATCCGTTATGAGTCCCGTGCCAAACAGCTGCACGATCTTTTTTTTACCAAACAAAAAAAACGGGAAAAAAAAAAAAAACGCTCCACCAACCATGTCTACGTTGGATTCCTTAGGCTAAATCAGACCCGTGACCAAGGGTTGGGTCACAAGGGAGAGGGCTCGCGTCCCCGTTCGCAGTACTTGAATTATTGCATGCATAGCCAGAGTGCTTGCAGGAAAACTTCCATCAAACACGACTTCAGAAAATACAAGGGAGTAACAAAAAGTCGAGCCGATGAGAGTCGCTTTCTTCAGCCATGTCTCCCTCGTACGAAGTATTGAGAATTCCCTCTTTTGGCATTTTATATCTATATGCTACTCGCCCATGCAAACGCACAAGTTTACTCCTGCGATCTGGACGGGCATCTTCTTCTCAGATGTCTTTTGGACTTTGTGTGCCGTCGATCTTACACCTCAAAGCAAGAACAACTAAGATCATACAATGCGGAAGATTTTTGGTGCAGGGATTATCTAAATTGCCGGCGAATCAAATTGTTCCATTTTTATTTTTATTTTTTCCTGAAATGGCCCACGGCTGGATGATCTGATCCGTTCATAGGATGGCTCTAGGATTGGACATCTCGTAAACATAAAATCAAGATGATCGGATAATTCTAGCTTCCTCCAGACTGATGTTCTTAGACGTTATGCGATCAAAAGCATTCTTTGTGTAATTTGTGTTATGCGATCAAAGTAAAGTTTTTCATATTCGAGAATCGTTCTGTCAACGTGAGTTTTTGAACTGAAGCGAGACATCCAAAGCCAGGGCCATTAGATGAATGGTTTGGATCATCTTAAGGTGATATGTTTCATCCAAAAAGTGTGACCCTTTGACTCAATAACCTTTACTCAACTTCTAGTTTAACGTTCATATAAGATGAATGGCTCAGATCACAAAAAATGTGAACCCAACTAGAACTTTGAGGTAGCAGAGTAAACTTGAAAATATTGGTCCACGGATCACCGTGTAAAAAGCAATAAATTGGATTAGACAATAACTTGCTTGAAGGGGAGCCTTGTCGCAACGGTAAAAGTTGTCATCGTGTGATCTTAAAATAACGAGTATAAGATGTGAAAATAACCTCTTACAAAAATACAAGCTTAGTGGTTCGCCCTTTCCCCAAATCTCGCATAAGTTGGAGCTTTGTGCATTTGAGCTGTCCATTTTAGACAAGAATTTGCTTCTTGTCCTTTTGATGGCTCCAGGTCACACCTAATTACAGAAATACCCCTAATTGTCTAAGAAAGGGAGGGTGGACGCAGTTGAGTGGTTACCCGGTTATATAAATCAATAGTAAGCTGGCCCACTTGTTTCTAGCGCGGCCAATGGACAAGACAATGGTGGGCCATGTGATCTCGTGGGCACACTACCAAATCGATCAACATAAAAGGCCAAGAAGAGGGCCCACTTTGATGTCTATCTCGTGCAAATCACTTGCACCAGCAAGATCTTCGAAGAAGGCAGTGGTACAGACAGGTGGTCCCATCATGTCAGGAGAAATTATCGTTAATCCTAGCCAATGAAAGTTATTACCATACATTTCCCCCCCTTTTTCTTTTGAATTGGAAGGTTATTTTTTGAATTTTCTTCTAAGATCTAGGCCGTGGGCTAAATTTGAAAAATCACGCCGATCTGATGATTCTAACCCCTATTTCCTTCTGAGTTTCAATAATCAACGATTAAGATTTAAAATCCAAAAAAATGCAAGCTCATATCATTCAGTCCGTGTGATGTTTGATGTGTAGGTAACCGATAACCCTTCTTTGGGCCCACATAGCCAAATGTATAAGATTAACGGAAATCGGCTGGTATTCGATTTTATTGATTATGGACCCACTACTATTCAACTATAAACTTGCACGTGCAAACTTAGATTGTGCACTTGTCAAGTGTGCACTATACATCAATATCATCATATTTCAAGTACTGATACAAAAACTTCAAATAATTAAAAGTTGTAGAAAAAGACCTGACTATTTGATCTCCTCATTTTCCCTCCAATAATTCAGAAGTTCTTACATATTTTCAGTTTATATAGATACGCTAAATTAGAAGGGGAGCCTTGGCGCAAAGGTAAAAGTTATTGTCATATTGACTTTGAAGTCAAGGGTTCAATACGTAGAATCAGCCTCTTGCAAAAATATAAAGTACAGCTACGTACTATAGGCCTTTGTAGTCCGCCCCTTTCCCAAACCCCACATAAGCAGGAGCTTCGTGCACCGGAACTGCCTTTCTTTCTTTTTTTATAGATACACTAAATTAGAATAAATTTATGAAATTAAACTCAAATTTAAACAACAAATGATCAAATTTTCCAATTAATATTTGTTGATGTAGTCGAAAATGAAAATTACAAGGTCTGTAATTTGCATTTCCCAGCTTTGTTTTTTGAATTTTACCATTTTTTATCTTGCTGATTTTTCTGTTAAACTACTGAAAATCTAACAAGTTTCGCTGCAGGTGCCAAATGTGGGCCCAAAGAAGGGTTCATTAGGCGACGATAAGCTTTTGATTGCACAATATAGACGGTGGACCATATCTAGATCTAACCTTTTATTTCAAGTCCATCATCAAACAATCGACTTCTACAGGATGGTCCAAAAACGGACATCCAAATCATTCTATTTATAGCCAACCACGTGTGGGGATGATGTTGGACAGGCCAACCTCTCAATGGACCAACCAAAAACAATTTCATTTTCTGTCATGAGATTATTGTTTTGCTAAATTGGGCAGTTCTAGAAACAAAGGTGGTCGAAATATATACAGAGGACCACTTCTCTGTTGATCTAAACCATTTATCTGGTTGTCTCTTTTTTGTGAATGGTGTTGTTAAGTTTTGTGTGTTGGATGACGCGGGTTTGTGGATTTAAGATGCGACTCAAAGTCAAGTGATATGTGATTTGTTTGAAAAAAATAATAAATAGCCATTTTCTCTAACTTTCTACATTCACCTTCACTTTGCATCTGTATTAAATAGCTGAAATTCGGCTCAAAGTAAGGTGACATATGGTTGGCTTAGAAAAAGTAAAAAATAGTTATTTCCTCTAACTTTTTCTGCATTTAACTTATATTTAGCCAATTACATGTCACCTACGCTTTACATTTGTATTAAATAGTTGAAATTAAATTTCTTTATATATTAAAATATTTTTTTTATTTTAATATAAAATTTTTGATTATTTTTGAGTCGCCCACGAGAAACATTGAGTTGACTCAACTCACTTTACTTTTTAGTCTAGGTAGATATTTCGGTGTTGCTTAGTCTATAAATGAATAGTGAGCCCTTTTCCCATAATATTTCTTCTACGCATTATCTTGTATGATTTTCTGAATGGGATAATCGTGACCGTTACTAGGATAATTGCGTTGATTTATGCTTGTTCAAAGCACATTATGGGATCAAATCTCTGGTGAGCCAAGTTACTTCTTTTGAACATTTTAATGAGGGAGGACAACTTATAAATACTTAAGAAAGGGCAGGTGTAAAATTTTCATCAGGATGGTTGACATCATCCGTAGGATTAATATATAAGGGCCACAATGCGGCTGAGATGTGTCCCCATAGTAGAACTACTAAATCACCACTCATACGAGTCCTCCCCACGCACTCCTGTAATGTATAAAGATCTGGAGACTGATCCATTGAGCAACCATAACAAAACTTTGGATCATCTCATTCCATCTCGAGCGTATTAGCTTATCAAATCAAACGGTTGATATAATCCAAAGGGTTAATTTTGAGGTTAATGATGCATCTGAGTAATGACTCAGAGAAGAAGAACTGAATCACCAATTAGGAGTCCCACATCCACTTCTATCTATTCTTTGACGATGGACGTGTGCACTCTTGGTCAATGTCGTACTCTGGTCACCCAAGAGAGAGGCTCCTCCTTGCCCTCGAGTGCTAGAACTCTAATCACCCAAACTCACTCTTTTTTTTTCTCTTGAATACTAGACTCATACCCCACGTCGAACAGTTGAACCTAAGTCGCTTAAGAGAAAGGCTCCTTCTTGCACCACTGTACTAGAACCCTGGTCACCAACACGTACATTCACAGTGCATGAAGATCTGAACAACGATGAAGCTTTGGATTCTCTAGTTCCGTTTCGAATTCATATCCATTCGTTAGATTAAAGCCTACAAAGATCAACAATTAGCTTTTCTAGCAGAACTCCAGATAAAGCTTGATAATCAAAGGCTATAACGATCGATCCAATCAAGATGGGGTTATCGTACCTCATAGATCAAAATAGACGATCAAACGAATTTTCTTTTCTGTTTTTTGAGCCTGTGGCTGTGGATCATTAGACAATCTTACATTCTCACACAAGCCAATCTTAAGGGGTGGTCGTTCCCGATTTTAGGGGCGAAAATGATGTAATTTCCAAACGACGAAACTAGCCTTTAACGGATTTCCCCCGTAGGATCAGGGGTATTACTGGTCAATTCGCGCAGCCCAATCTTGTTCCCGCTTTTGTTCCTCAAGTATCGCGAACATGTCCACGAAAGACATTTTCACCCTCAGCTCATTTCCTAATCCACGTAAGACATGTTATATTCAAGAATTACGAAAATGCCACTCCGTCATCTTGCGGTGAAAAGCGCACCGCATTCCCCCCTTCTGTTCATGCACTTGCAAAATTATACTTTGACAACCACGTGACGATTTTTATGAACAGTTATTAATATTCTCACGACCATCTTTTGATATCGGCACCCCTTTTTCTTTTTTACCGTAAGATAAGATGCGGATAAGCTTTTAGTCACGAAGTGCGTGAGAAGCTTTCCTTTGCCCGCCCGACACGACACGAACAAGGTCCGACGTCTTTTCATCTGTAAAGCAAAAGGTCTACGTCTTGATAAGATGGCAAAATCTGTAGCTGAAATGATGTTGAAGTTGAGTTATTTAAAAAGTAAAATAAAATAAACTATTCCATTCCATTTTTTTTAAATATTTTCTATAAAAATAAGAAATATATTTTCCATCTTCTTCTATTTAGAAAAACAAAGGGTAGGTGAGAGAGTAGGGGATGGGTACCACTATCTCAACACCCTGAACAGTTCATCCGTTGATTTCCATCCAAGATACGTCATTGCCCTAAAATGTCGTTTATTGGATGATTCTGATCATTATTGTGGCATTGAAAGTGGATCAGTTAGACCGTGCCGGTAAGAAAAATGAAAACATAAATATGTACTTGAATGGACAAATATAAAGTGGATCATATTACTCACTAGATTATAGTTAGTATTTTCTTGGATTACTATCGGCCTCTGTAATCTCCCCTTCTGTCAGACTCCACAGAGGCAGGAGCTTTGTGCACTAAGAGCTGCCCTTTTTATTTCCTTGGACTGTGACTCATGTTTTTTTTCTTGAAATTTTTTTCATTTTCATGAGAGAAAACCAAATATTTTTTAAAGCAATTATTTTGTTATAAAATAGGAAAAAAATTAAGAAAAACAAAGAAAAAGTTTTCCAAACAGGCCTCAAAAGATTTCAATTGTACACTTGGGACTTCAACTAGAATGCACATTTAGCTCAGGTGACCATCACACAACTAATTACTGGATTATTGCTAGTATTTCCTTGGATGACAACTCATGTTTAAAGATTTCGATTCGTCACATATCTAGCTTGGTGATCAATGCCGTTCATCTTTTAGGCCCCATTTTAGATCGACAATGTCCCAAAATCTTATCGGTTGGATGATCAAATTTTGTTTAAGATTTTACTCAAACAAGAAGCCTTTAGTTAAAAACTCTTCCCTGTATAATAATTCAACCTATAGCTCTGGATCTGCTCATTAGTTTACTAATAAGAAAATAATAAAGAGGATCGAATTACTTATTATTCGAAGGTGAATTATAGAACACTAAAAGCTGTGGTCTCTTTTGGACCTAATATAAGTCACATTCCTCGTGGCATAAGATTGAAAAATTCAAACCTTCCTATTCGGAGCAAAAACGGCCATGGCAAAAAAATATTGGCATGGTCCCTCGTAAAGACATATCTATCATAGTTGGCTATGTTGAGGCAATGGAGATGATGTTTGTTGCATTGCCAACATCTAAGTCCAACATGCCAACATCTTAGCCCATGTTGGACTTTTGGTTTCCATTAGATCCAAATTTAGGCTTAATTAGTTATGCTTCTCACTTTAAGGCTCCTTATCGTATGATTTCCATTATCCTTGAGCTACTTGTATTAGATATGAGAAATGTTACAAGGGACCGACGATAAGGCGCTTCCTTGGAAGCGCATGCTACATTTTGCAATAAGGCTCTTTATTCTTTGTCTTTGGATGATCTGACCGTTCATTTCATTGCTCCGGCTTTAGATATCCTACAAAGAAAATTAATCATGATGATGGGATATTCTAGAATCCTCAAAAAAGTAGTTTTGGGAGTTGATATGTTTCTTTCAATCTAAGTACAAAATTTAGATGCTAAATTATCTGATCCCTCCTTATTGAATGAGACATTAAGAGCTAAGATTGTTTATTGGTAAGGATTAATAGACAAGATTCAACTGCTTGGAGGCATGGTAATCTGATGGATGAAATTGAATCCTCACTTTCTCATTCCGAGAAATGCTAAAGAAGTGGGCGATGCATTAGCACGGGAAGGGGGTAAATTTCAAGAACTTAGAATTTCTACGTTTGAGTTTGTATTTCCCCTCTAACTTGTATTTTCTTTTCATCTTTCTTTGTAATGTTTCACTAACGAACTTTCATTACCTTCAAAAGACACAAGTTCGACTCGATCATCCTGCCTTTTCAGCTACCAGTCATTCGAGTTGAGAGAAATTAGATGAACGGTTTGGATCATCCAAAATCATGCTCCATCATGCAAAATTTGCAGGTGCTTCTAGGGACCTGCCTTAAAGGGCACGGGGTGGCATTTATAACTAGAAATTTCATGATTAAGGAGTTTGACTAGAAATTTTATAATTAATAAACTTTCATTACCTTCAAAAGACACAAGTTTGACTCGATCATCCTGCTTTTTCAGCTACCAGTCATTCGTGCCGAGAGAAATCAGATGAACGGTTTGGATCATCCAAAATCATGCTCTATCATGCAAAATATGCAATATGCAGGTGCTTCTAGGGATGTGCCTTAAAGGGCATGGTGTGGCATTTATCCCTAGAAATTTCATGATTAAGGAGCCATGAGAATACCTATTAAAATATTAAAAGATTAACGGTTTTGTATTTAAAAAGGGCAACGCAGCTGGATTTTTGTAAGAAAAGCTGGCAATTTCCTTACAATAAAGTGCCCATTCAATACTGCAATGGACAGAATAATAATGAATTTTCTCATAGAGAAATGAAAAAAAATCGATTTTGTCATAATTTCCCTCAAACATGTCTCCTCCCAAGTCCGAAGTAGCTCCTCACTTCTAGGAACATACACTGGAAATTCGTGTATAAACTATCTTAAACCCATGCATGGGCTCGTCCCTGTCCTTGATTTGTACGATGAGTCTGGTGGATGAATCGTGGCCGTCTGAAGCGTGATTGATTGCCTACATTTCGCATTGAGATTTCCAAGCTGTGGACGATCGTTCTCAGCCAATTCCCAGAGTTGGAGGTTTTCTCATGATCATCTGATGGATCTCAACAAGAAAAAAATTATCGATTAGATACAGCCATTGAATGAATCGTGGCCGTTCAGAGCGTCATTGTGGCTGTAGATGATCATTCTCAGACAATGTTGGCTTGTTGGAGCTTTCATAAATTTCCAACAAGAAAGACCCTATTCGTAAGTATCCGCTTGGTTAGATCTAGACCGTTGAATTGATTTTGTATACTATAATTTGATGAATGAACCATTTTTCAGATGGTTATGCATATTTTTTGTGATGCAGGTTTTGTATGATGAAGATCTAGATCGACTGACTGGATTTGTAGTTGAACCCATAATTATCTTGCAAATGCACAACATCGACCTCACGTGACCTGATCTCTAGGCCCCAGAACGCTTCTCTTTTGAGCCCACGAAGAGTTGATTTAGCCCATTGAACCCCTTTGCTTAGATGTATCATGATTTGATACACCAAAGCTCAATGTATTCGATTATTGAGGTGCACGTTAGCCATTGTCAACTTTGCTTCTCAGTAAAAAGGGTTGTTGGGAGTCTTATAACAGAGATGCCGGTCTAAGTAGTTGTTTGGATCTATGAAAGACATTAAAAAACAGAAAATTTCAACGTTTTAATTGACATGTTTATTCTCATCAAGTGTTAGCCAAAAATGACTCTATATCCTAACTTTGGATGTGATTTAGCCGTTGGATTAGTGTCTGATAAGAAGATTGAAGAAAAATCTACACTCCAATCTGGGCCTGTTTTCCGAGCTTCAATAGAAGACCCTAATCTAGGCATGTCTTCTGCAAGATCTATGCCGTTAATCTTTTTGTTCATCTCTTGCTTAGGTTATATGTGAAAAATCACATAAATCGAATGATTCTAACTAGTTTACGCTTCAGTTTTTAGAATCAATGGCTATCATTTTTCACCCCGACGATAATCTAATGGCCATGGTTTTGCGGAGATAGCTGAATAAGTGTTGACGAACAAGATACATGGCGCAGATTTTCAAGAAACACATGCCTAGATTGAAGTTTCTTATTGAGAATCCTAGAAAGGATTCTTAGTATATCGAAAAGTGGGGCCAGGATTCAAAGAAAATTTTCAATTGGATTATCAACTTTTATCAAGATAATTTACGAAATCTACCTGGAAGGGCCACTGGATGAACTGTCCAGATCATGACAGCGCCACATAAGAGAGCCCAAGGACTGCATGTCATCAGAATTTGCTGTAATTCCATCTAACAGTTATTTCACCAACTTAAGATGGGGCAAATTAGTAATTTTAAAAAATAAAAGTACTTAGTTTTGAATTTGCAGGGAAAGTACAAGTGGGACCGCTGTTGAATGATCTCAACCGTCAATCTTAACTTTAATTATCTTGCATTATGTAGGCTTTCTGAAGGACTTTGGATGATCCTGCAACTGATCTTATCCTATTAATGATCAGCCCCAAACAATGGTAGGATCATTGAAAATAAGTGATTTTTGGAACATGACCCATCTACGGCAAGAAGTTAAGATCAACGGTTGAGATCATCCAGAATGTGGGTCCCACTTGTACTTTTTCTGTATGGTTTGTTAAAAAAAAGAAAATGACTCCAAAAATTTTGCAACAATTTTCTCTTAGGAAAAGGTGGAGATTCTCGAAATATTAAAAATAAAATAAAATAAAAATTCAAGTTTAATTATTTTAAAGAAAGAAAAACTGGAAAGCATTTTGACAAGAAAAGGTGGCCTGGGAAATTTGCAGGGAAAGGAGATAAAGGGATTAGAGAGAGACGAAGGGGGAGAGGGAAAAGACAGCGCCCTTGGCCACCTTCCTTCTTTCTCTAATTTTTCTCGATTTTTCTTTCGTTGGTTTTCCATTTTCTCCGTTTTGTGAAGGATTTTGGTTTCTTTCTTTCCTGTTTCTGTCAGAAATATCTAGTTTTCTGCCATTGTAGTTACAACTCCTTCAGGTGGTCTTTTTTCTGGCGTGAAACTTGGTGGATTTCTTCTGTTTGAAAAGGTGCAAGTGAATGTGCTTCATGGTGGTTTCCTAATGGCGGTTTTTTCGTGAGCAGTAAGTTGTCTTTTTCCCTCTTTTATTGGATGTGGATTTCTGGGTTTTTTGTGCTGGTTTCGAGCTGGTATGTGCTGGGATTTGTGGGTATGGGTGGATTCTTATACTGGTTTGTGAATGGTTTTGGTGGGTGTACGGAGAATGATCTTGTTATGTTAAAGATTCCGTTTTTCTCTGTGGATCTGTTTGATCTAATCTTTTTGGAAAAGAGGTTGTGCTTTGTCTTGGATTGTAGTTTCTGGCAGAAAAAATGAGGAGAAATCTGTTTTAATAAGGAAATGGATGTGATTTACTTTAGCTGTGTTCATTTTCTCTAATGGGTTCTGTTTATTTCTTATAAATGTGTATCCTGAGTTTTGCTGACCCTGTAGTCTTTACGAGTTGCATATGTTTTCTGCTGAAAATATGTTCCAATATTTCTTATTTTGTTGATGGGCTCGTAGCATTTTCCTTTTGTATTCGTTTTCTTCTGTTAATTTGGTTGCTTTTGATATGTTTCCGAGAATTTTGAGCTGTTACTTCAGAAAACTGCAGTTTTTTTTGCGACTCTAAGTTGCCACTTTTCGGTTTTCGAAGTATTTGTGTGAGACTGTTTGTGCAATGTCACGGGAATTTATTAATTTTGAACTGCTTTTCTGCTGTTCATGGCACATTACCTTTTCTATCAGTAGCTTTTGTTTTGTAATTTTCATTAACTGTGAGCTCCATGATTGCATATGCTTTCATCTTTTATGTTTCCTTGAAAAATGCAGGGAAGAATTTCTTGGGATATAAATTTTCACTTATACTGTAGAACTCCTAGATCTGTTGTTGGGTCTGAGGAATTCCTTAGTATTTCTTTGACTTTTCGTCCCTAATACAGGATATATTAATAAGTCAATGTTTCTTGTTATATCTGATATGCATCGACTTTTAATAACAAAAGAATCGCAGTATATTTTTCGTTCAGTCAACTGTCCATATACACATCTTATTGTTATCTTTGAAGCCGGAAGCTACTGATCCTAAACATTGACATTCAATAAGAGGAAATATCAATCCATGCAGTTTTCCCATTTTAGTGAAGTTGAGATCCCAAGCTTTCCTAGCTAGTCCCTGAGTTCTAATGATATCTTTATTTGCTGTTCGTTTTACTACTACTATTGATGATTTGTTCTAAGCTAGCCCCTGTATTTCATTTTTGATCATTCTAAGGAAGAATAATTCATTGGTGGCCACTATTTTGGAAATTCATGACTGCCTTTGTAATCTTTCCTTTCTTGTGAACGGTGTGTGAGATGGTTGCAAAAAGATGGGTAAAAATGGTCATGAGTCTAATGACTGATGGAAATTAAAATGCCACCTTTGCGTTTATTTAGCTTATACAAAGAAGTCACAAGTCCTCTGATTCTACTGCTTATGACCTTATTATTTTGTGGTTTTGCTCCTTTTTGCAGTCTCTTAGTTTGGTTTTTACCATGGAAAGGGTGGTGAATATGTCTTTTGTGTCTTTATGCCGGAGGACTGGAACTGGGCTTTGATAAGTTCCCGTTCCCGTTCCCGTTCCTTCACCAGAGAATAGGATAAAATGAAACCAGGATCAAATAAGGGATGGAATGCGATTGTGCCTCGTCGCCCAAGGGGGAAGTCAGCCACCCGTTTCTGCATGTTCCCCAAAGTTCGCTCTGCAGGACAGACTCCAGGAAACACGCCAGTTTACCTCAATGTATATGACTTGACACCTATGAATGGCTATTTCTACTGGGCAGGTCTTGGGATATTTCACTCAGGAGTTGAAGGTAGTGAAGTTAAGCATCTTAATTTCTTCAATGAATGACTTTTCCTTGTCGATATATTACTCCAAGAATTGGCCTGCTTTGGTTCCATGCTTGTCTTAGAACTAGAAATTCTGAATGTTTCTGCTCTTCTTTTAATCTTCACTTGCAATGTGCAGTCGCTGTTAAAATAGAAGTTTAGCAAAAAGAAAAAAAGAAAAGAAAGAGTTGCTTGGTATGTGAAACCGTGGCTTCCCCTACCTTAGGACTGTCAGAGATATGAAGAACCATGTTTTGCAGATCACATCATTCCTTGGTGGTCCGCTCCTGGTTCTATCAATTGGAGCTTTGATGATTTGGTTGGACCCATTCTCATAATGGTCAAATCTCTTTAAGAGTTGTGGATAACATTGGGGAACAATCTGGAGAGGATTGTGAGATTTCTTTTTTGTCACAAAGATGCCAATTATGTAGTATTTGCTCTGGCTCAACAGGAGCACAGTACAAGATTCTCTTATTATAAGTGATGAATGTCCTTTAGTTACTGTTTTTAGAATTATTCTATGCTTCTGTGACCAAATTGAGTTATTTCTCTTCTAATGTTGTTTCTGCTATCTAGAAAGGCAGCTCGGTGCATGAAGCTCCTGTGTATGCAGGGTCCAGGGAAGGTGAACCACAAAGGGTATCTATTACACCGTCAAGATGTACAAAAAGCCCAGATGGAGATGTTCATATCTGTTATTGGACCGCATTGGCATCACTTTCCATTGTGGTGATGCAGTCTATAACTGAAGCATTTGCATTAATTGAAGGCTTATATGTACCTGGGTTGATCATCATCCCATGGTGTGGGCTCATATGTGGTGAAATATCATGCTGATAATAGTACTGATTGGCGATTACAAGCATAAAGCATAGTGAAGGTACGGAGCCTGTGATCATAGATGATTTTGGAATATTATTCTATCCGACCAAGTTGAGTGATGCTAAGCTTGCGCACTAGAGATTTTACGTAGCTGATCATGGACAAGAGGCTTCAACAGTTGACTTTGTTGTGGGGGGCGAAAGATGTGGTTTTAATCAAAAAATTGACAAATGATCTGGTAGATGTTTTTGCTACAAATTTGGTCGGAGCTTTCTACTGGGTCAAAATATCAGCTGGAAGTTCTTAATTGACCTCATCGGTGGAGGGCCCACACTGGAATTTTGCTGCCATCATTTCTGTTCATGGAAGCTCCATTGAGGAGTTACACCCGGCTTGTGGTTTATTCAATTCTTCTGGCAGATATAATAGAATGATCAGCCTATTTTTGGTTTCCACAAAGTGATAGATATATGATACTATAGCATTTTAGTTGCAGATGATGTCTGAAGATGACTGCAAAGAAGGTTGTCCAGGCATAAGCTAACTTAAGCAAGAGAAGAAAATAACAGATTAACACTGATATTTCTCTTCTTTAATAACTTTAACTAATGTTTGTTGAAGTTGCTAGATCATACACGACCTGTTTTTCTACTCAATATTGCTCTCATTTTTCTAGTTGGTTCAGAATTGCTATAAATAGCAAAACAGCTGGAATTCAAAACAACTGTGGCTGTCTTTGCTGAGGACTTGTATCTATAGGTAAAACATTTGGCATGTGCATGGACCAGTGTGAAGCACATTGGTTGGAAGTCGTCACACTGTTGTAGTAATCTGGATGTCTCATCCTTTCTTACTTGAGGAGAGGACAACTTGCAGACGATCAATTTTCATTTTGTGGGCAATCTAGCTGCTAGTTTTATGATTGTTTCTTTCTCTTTTCAGCAAACTCTTGCTGCTATCCAGAAAAAAAGAAGTGCCTATTGTACATGTTGAAATAGATAATCTTTCTGTGGGTTAGAGTAGCAATTTGCCGGGGCAATTTCAATTAGAAGATTGGATGATTTATAGTGCACTGTAGGCAGAACTTTCTATTCATTTCATGAAAAAACCTGATATTTGTTCCTTTTCTCTATTATCTAGATAGCTGGGTAACTGTTCAAATTCTGATGGTCATCTTAACATTCACAGTTCATGGGATAGAGTATGCATTTGGGGCACATGACTTTCCAACCAGTGGAGTTTTTGAGGTTGAGCCTCGGCAATGTCCAGGCTTCAAGTTCCGGAAGTCAATATTCATGGGAACAACATGCTTGGACCCAATCCAGGTCAGGGAGTTCATGGAGCGCCTTTCTGTAAATTACAATGGTGATACTTATCACTTGATTGTCAAGAATTGCAACCATTTCTGCAAGGATATCTGTTACAAGTTGACTGGAAACAAAATTCCAGAATGGGTGAATCGACTTGCAAGAATAGGTACCACTCTACTCCATAAAGCTCATGATATAGTCCTTTGCATTACCAAGAGTAGCCGCAAAGATTTCCAAATTACCAAAAATATTCACTATAATATGCTAATGTGTTTCTACTCAAGAAAAAGAAAAAAAATTCTAATCTCATTTCCGAAACTACAAGACTTCCAAGAGCATGGGAGGCAGCCTGGTGCACAAAGGTCCTTCTGTGTATGCGGGGGAAGGGGCAGACCACAAAGATTTATAGTACTCAGCCTTATCTTGCAATTTTGCAGGAGGCTGTTTCCATGCTTCGAACCCATGACCTCAAGGTCACACGATAACAACTTCACCATTGTGCCAAGGCTCTGCTTCTACTTCCAAGCACATTATCTTTATAAATTTCTGGATTTCCATTTGCAAAAGCATCCTTTACCCCTTCACCACACGAAAATTGGTGTTTTTTTGCTCATATGTGGATGCTTCATCTTGTCAGCTTAAAGCCTTAAGCCGATGCTAAACTGTTAACTGCTGGTACTACCTACCAGCAAACCAGCAAAAAACTTGTTGGTTAACCCAGAACTCTACATTTCTAACGGCTTCCCTTTGTTGGGTGTGCCCCTGTAAGAAAAGTCGAGTTAGTTGGCTCATCCAATCTTTTCTAGTCTGAAATTGTTTCTGACCAGCCATGTGTAAGTTGAAACTAGGGAACGCATTACCTGATTGGTTCTTGATTTTGAATGTTGGTTCAACTGTGTAATAGTTTATGACTTTCTAAGTTTTTCTTGAAAAAAGATGAAGTGAACATGTCATGCCTTGTTTCTCTGTCAGTTGATTTGATGATTGAACCCAAGTCTGTCTTGTATACATGTAAATGCTTAGAGACCATCCAATGACCCAAGTTCTTTTCACGTTGAACTAGACTAGGTAAACAATTTGATTTGTTGCCATAATCACTTCTGTAACAAGATCAAGCCTGCGAAATATATGTTATTGTCAGAACAAACGAGTCTAATACATTTACTCTTTCTAGGACATTGTACATTATTGCTAATGTTTATGTCGATATACTTGTCTGTATACCAGCATTTTCATGTCCAGTCATGGAACCTTGGGACCATCATGAAAACAATGAAAAGGAAGAAGAAGAACCTTCAAAACACGACATCCAGTTATCTGTTTAACGATGCTTTTCTGTAGGTTCACTCTGCAGCTGCATACTGCCCGAGGCTCTTCAGGTTTCTGCTGTTCGGCATGAGCCTGATTACCCAAACTATGATATTGAGAAGAGGAGACTGAGGAGCGGTTTCAGCTGCTTGTCTTCAATCTCCATGAGACAGAAGCAGTTATCTACGTCATCTCTCTTTTTACATTCACCCTTGAAAGGGTGCCTACCACCATGGGAGTTGAGACGGTCTAGCAACAGCAGCTCATTGAAAGAAAGGTAGTAATTACTCTCCTCTTTTCCTGAGAATTGAAGAGGCTGTTGAAGGTTTTCATAGCTTCATTGTCATGTGGAAGTTCTGCTAATGCTAGGAAGATACAGCTTTGGTGCCATTTTCTGCTTGTGGGTGATTTGTCTCTGCCTTTATAATTCCATGTGCTGTTACAACTCTGAGATACAAAATCATGTTTCATACCATGGCAAAACAGCAGTATTGCAGCTTGCAGTTCTTTCCCTGTAGTCTCTTGAGCGTGTTTGAGCCTGTACATGGTTAAGAATCTGGGTCGGAGAAGTTGACGCCTCGTTTTGCTTGTTAGTAGTTTTTGAAAGATCCAAGCTGTTCATTATGGTGGGAGTGTGTTAGACAGTCTGGATACAAAATTTAATGCCCATTAGATGGTTTTTCTAGCCTATGTTTCTTTGAGTTGGAAATCTAGACCATCTAATTTTATTAATTTTTTCAAAGACCTAAAACAAGTGATTAGGATCATTTTAATGCATGATTAGGCACGGATTGCTTATTTTTGATGTGCCCAGCACGGTAAACCGTTTAGATATTCCAAAAAAATTCGCCATGCATGTCCATGGAAGCTTTTCTTACATGCACTAAGAAAGAATACTTGGTAAATCTTCTTTCTTCTAAATATTCAGGTAAATCTCCTTTCATCATCATCATCATCATCATCAAGACCTTATCCCAATTAGGGGTGGCCACATGAATCTTATTCCTCCATTCCACTCTATTAAATACCATGGTTTCATTTAGTGTAAATCTCCTTTCTTCTAAGTTCTAAATATTCAGCAAGAGTTGACGGCCCAAGTTCTTGTTGGGCGATAGATTTTAGTGGAAAATCTATCCATTCATCTTGTTGGGAATGTCTTAGATGGACTACAGGCCAAATTCATGGCCATTAGATCCGTTTAGCCTGACGTCGCCCTTACTGAATCTTATTCATTTTCTGAAGGACTTAAAAGGAGTGGGGTGGATCATCCTAATGTGTTGATTTCTTGCGGGTTTTCAAATTTTTTGTATGCTGAACAAGGTGAATGGTTTAGATCTTTCAAACCATCGTCTATGAAAAAATTGGGTGTACGACTTATTTGCACACCTATGAGCGTGTGCTATGACTTCTTTGCAACCTGCGACCTCAAATTGAATGCTGCTGCAGCTGCTATTTCAGTTTTAAGAATAAATGGTCTTGGTTTTAATCCCAAAGAAAACTTCAGCTAATGTGGCCTTAAGGTCACAGGTTAAGGCATGGAAATAGTTTCTTGTAAAAATGCAAGGTAAGGCTGTATACTATAGACTCTTGTGGTCCGTTTCTTACTTGGACCCTGTATAGTACATATTATAGACCCTTGTGGTTTGCCCCTTTCCTGACCTTGCATAGCACAGGAACTTTACTTTTAGATAATCTCAGGGCAGCTAAATAAGATTAATGCTTGAGATCTTTCAATGAACACTTGTCCCATAAAATGGAGATGTATGACTTGGATCACTGAAAGGGTGGGCTAACAATGACGAACATTGGCGTTGGAATCGAAGTCACAGAAGTGTGGAAGAAGTTGCGCAGCTTTATGCACAGTGAAAAATTTTCGATATGGATCTAAGCCGTGCATGATGTATAGGATCCTCCTAATGCATTTATTTATCAAGAATTATTTATTTTTTATAAGCAGAATATATGAACGGTTTAGATCTGTGAAAAAAAATCTCACAATGCATGAAAAAGGGGCGTGGTTTCTTATTGACCCTGCAAAAGCAGAAGTGGTTCCCATTTGTGGTAATCGAAATCATTCGTTTGGTGGCCTCCATCCCGGATTTAAATTGACAATTGAAAGTACAAGTTGGGCTCAGTCTATGGTGGGTCCATTCTTGATGGTTCAAAGGTGCAAGTGACTAAGTGACACCCAGCTTCTGGTGATCAAAACCACATCCGCTGGGTCCCACTTTATGTGCAAGGTAATTGAGCTCAACATATGTAAGCTATATTTTCGTCACGTAAGCCTAATTTTTCATAGTAGATGGCAGGGAAATTAAAGCTTAGAGTATACATGGCATCAATAAATCTGCTAATTGATTCGTTCCTGATCAAGGAAGAAGTAGATTTTCTTGGCCCACATGAAAATCCATGTCTGGATCCGTATCAGGCTAACTAATATTTTATCGTCAATTATTCACATTTTCCTGCAAAATCCTAAACAAGGCTATTCGGATAGAATATGGGAATGTCAAATCAAGAAATAATCAATGTTTAGTGGGTTGGGCTTGTTATTATTTGCCAGATTAGTGGATAAAATCATGTTTAACATGCTACAATGGGCCCCAAAAAGTTTACTCTTTGGCAAGTAAGGCAATTTTCTGATCAAAGAAGAGGTACAGTTTTTGGATCCACATCGAAAATATGTGTATATCCATACCAGTAAACTTGCACATCAGGAAGCTTTGATCCAATTCCGATTTTCCAAAGAGACGTTTTCAAATTTTTTCTGGCAAACCCGAAGCGTTCTTCCTGGAAGAATGTTCTAAGAATATCCAATAAAGATAAAATCAGTATTGGTGGCTTGGGCTATCTGCCAGATTAATGGATCAGATCATGTCTATCTAGGAAGGGGAGCCTTGGCGCAACAGTAAAAGTTGTCATCATGTGACCTTGAGGTCAAGGGTTCAAAGTGTGTAATCAGCCTCTTGCAAAATGCAAAGTAAGACTGCCTACTATGGGCCCTTATGGTTCACCCCTTCCCTGGACCCCGCATAGGCGGGAGCTTCGTGCACCAGAGCTGCCCCTTTATCATGTCTACGTGGGATGTGTGGCCCACAAATGTATACATCTTCAGTGAGGGAGCAAATGTACTCTTCCTCATCATTTTCAAGCAATTAATGCACTCTCCCTGGGCGAGGGATCCTTTCTTTAGTTAGCCTGACTCATCCTAAGCAGAAGGCCAAGGTATTCATAGTATATGGAAAAGAAAATGAAGAAGTTGGCAGACAAGACATCAGAAAATTTCTTTCTTGAGCCACCCTTGCTTCTGATCTTTTCATAATTGGAAAAGTAATCAGGTAAGATTTTGAGCATACTTTGAGAAGTCAAAAATTCGACTCAAGTTAACTCAAACAACTCACAGGTGGGATTGTTGGAATGCTAGAAAGCTTCTTTCCCCTGGTCACCTGTAACTGAGAGATACCAAGGCGAACTTGGGTCCTGGAAATGAAGCTATCTCAAAGCTGCAGGTAGATTCACACTCATCATCCTCACTTTCTAATCTTCCAGTATACTTTATATCCATCCTGTAATTGCCTGCTTCAATTATAAGGAAGTTAGAGCAAATACAGAAGAACTTTCTATGGAAAGGTGGTGAAAGTAAGGAAAATATGACTTGTTATGGTGGGAAGACGTTTGTAAGTTAAAGAAGGAAGGTGGACTGGGAGTGAAGAGTCTCAAAGAAATGAACCTAGCTCTTTTGTGCCAGTGGCTATTGAGATTTGCATTTGAAAAAGGTCTCTGGCAAGCAGTTGTGAAGGGGAGATACAAACTTGAGAGAACCCTTGGTGGGTAGAAGCAAATGAATGTAGAGATGGCTCTACGGCCTGGAGAATCATAACTAAACAGCTGCAATTTTTTAAAAGTAGGGTGAAGCTTAAAGTGTATGATGGAAGCAAAGTTAGATTTTGGTGGGACTGTTGGGCAAGAGAACTGGCCACTGGTTCTGGACCATGCAACACTTCATAGGGCCTCTTCAACTCTTGACCTTTGGGCCAATGAATTCTTCACAATGGTAGACAGAAATGCAAACTGGAACATTCCATTTAGGAGGCCTCTCAGAGTTTTTGGGTAGGATCAACTCTCATCTCTCATGGAACAACTTAACAGGAATTTCAATGACCTCCATTAGGAAGCCATTCTCCTCAAGTGGGAAATTCAAAGTAAAGTCAGCTTACTCGCAGCTGAAACCTACAGCAGTAGAATGGGCCCTTGCAAGATGGGTCTGGAACTCACCCGCATCACCTAAGGCACTGTTCTATGGACTCTGCTTCTGAAGGGTCAGCTGCAAAGCATGACCATCCATCTGCTATCTTTGTAACAGCAATGGGGAGGGCGCAGATCACTTTATGACCCAATGTTCCACATCCATTAAGAGTCTGGCAAGGAATCCTTGACAAGTTTGATATGGCATGGGCTCTGCCTAGGAACTTGGAAACATTACGCATACAGTGGGATGGAGCAAAGCTTAAAATCAGAAGCAATGCGCTCTGGAATCTCTCCTTCGAATCAGCTGTGTGACACCTTTGGCTTGAGAGGAATTCTAGGTGCTCCAATAATAGGAAAATGCCCAGAGTTCCCATCATGGAAAAGATTCTTTTTGGAGATGCTTCATGAGCCCGAAGCACCAAGCTATTCTCATCATACTCAGCAAATGTTATATTGAAGGACTGGAACAATATCGTCAAGAGCAATCCTACCAAAAAGATTTGCAGACCAAGATGGACTCCCCCATCCCCGAACAGCTATAAGCTCAACTTTAATGGAGCGTGCTACCTTAACCTGGAGCCAAGTCGAGTTGGAGGCATCATCTCAATCATGAAGAACAGAAGCTAATAGACTACTCGGATCCTGTTGGTATCTGTAACTCCTGTGACGCAGAAGTCTCTGCTATTTTCACAGGTATCTCTGTCTGATCAATGTACAAATGGCAGCCACTTATCTTAAAAAGAGATTCTTACAATACTATTATCAGGTGTTTAAAAAAAGATGAGAGACCATGGATATTTTTGAAGATGTTTGTTGTAATGGACAGGCATCTAGAAGGCAGTAACTACTCTTTTCAACATGTCGTATGGTCTGCAAATGGTGCTACAGATGAATCGGCAAGGGAGGAAATATTGCTGGAGGAACTGAGAATTAAAAATCAGAGCCAACTCCAGTGATTTAACGATTTGTTACAGTCCAAGGGTGTAACATAGTTCATTTAAATGTGTAAGGTATCTATTTGGGCAGTTGTTTTGTCTACTAATTTTGCATTAGCTATGTATTGATATATGAGTGTCTTGTGATTCTTGACTTTTTTCATTCCTGAGTCCACCTCATGCACAGCCACAGGGAGGGCATTTCTCCCCAATCAATAAAACTTACCATTCCTCAAAAAAACCAAAAACAAGGAAAAAGCCTTGTGGTTGATTAAAAAATATTGGAGAGAAATTTCTAATGATATTTTATTTATATTACACACACGCCAATGTAGCCCAATAATTAGACTGAGGCACTTGTCCTATAAGTAGGCTCATAGGTTTGAGGTAGTGCATTGTATCCCTTGAAGGGACGTAAGAAAGGGTGTTTGGATGTTGAGGAGGTGTCCCAGGAATATGTTTACGTGTGTGAGTTACCGGTTCAAAAAAAAAAGAAAGAAAGAAAGAAAAAAAATATATTTATATTTGGTTATGCAGGGCCATAATGTGCAAAGAAATTGCTAAATACAATTTCCTAAGTTACTATCTTAAACTTAACATAACCCAGTCAGATTATCAATCCTTTAGCACTATTTGGGGCAGCAACAACAATCTATAAATTAAGTTGTTGTAGGATTGTGGAATTCTCCTCTATTCATTGCAGCTTTAAAATATAAATATTTTTTTTTTTCATAACAAAACATATATGAATTTTGTTTAAGAACAAACAGCTCATAGAACAACTTTGAATTGAGAGAGAGAGAGAGAGAGAGAGAGAGAGAGAGAGAGAGAGAGAGAGAGAGAGAGAGAGAGAGAGAGAGAGAGAGAGAGAGAGAGAGAGAGAGAGAGAGAGAATTTCTAGAAAATGGGATTCTGGGCTCACTTTTTTTTTGTTTTTTTCATCCATGTAAAAGTTTATGTGACTATCCTACTATCAGATTTTCTTGGTATCAAAACTCATTTTAAATGAGAATACTTAAGACCTTCATTTCTAGGTCTCTTATGGTCATATGGTAAATGGTGTACAAAAAAAAAAAGAGAAAAAAACTTCTTACCATCCATTTTACAACCATAAAAAGCCAAGAAATAGCAACCTTTAAAATTTCATCTCAAGCATCACTAAACCAAACCCATGGTATAATATTGTAGGAGATATTATATCTCTTATAAAGTTATTGTAACTGATCTTGATTAATCTCATTTCTTTCTGGAGATGAGTCCTATTACCCTTCCAAAAGTGCTGGTTGATGAAGGTAATTCATCAACATATATGACTATGGAGATTAGTGTCAAAGATGGAGGGTGTCCACAAGGAACATTATATGGGTTAAATCTTCCTCAAATTTTAGAACAGAACACTGTATGAATCATGCAAGTGGGCACCTAAAATAATGTCTTATAGTAGACTATCATTTTTGTTTTCTACTTTTAGATCTAAGTATAGCAGACTACCATTTTCATTTTCTTCTCTTATATCTTGTCAGACCCACCTTGTCTCCATCCCTATGTTTAGCCTATGTATGAAAAATCAAGCCCATTTGATATTTCTAACCTTGTTTCTTATATTGTTTTAAATATAACTAGTCTTGATCTAAAGTGCAAATAAACATACAATTCAAGGATCCTATGCATGGGTTAGATCTTCCGAAAATGGTGCCTAAAATCATGAAAAGATAGTGTTTACTATTTGTTACTTCTTCTTCTTTTTGGGTAAACACTCCTATTGTGATTAGGGACTATAGTTTCAAAACTAAAAAACTTGATTTGACTCGAAAGTGAGGTGAATGTAGTTAATTCGAAGTGACTTGAAAATATCCGAGTGCAGTTTATAATAATATTAGGCTATACATAAATGGGATGCCTGGGGTAAGAAAAGAGATGTCTATGCCAGCATCCTAATGAAATTAACCTTCTATAAAAAAGGATTATGGTATTATTTAGTATTATTTGCATTTTAAGCACACACTTAGATTGCCCTGCGTAGAAAAGGAACCTTGACACAACGGTAGAGTTGTGGTCGTGTAACCTCAAGATCATGAGTTGATGACGTGAAAACAGCCTCTTGCAATGCAAGATAAAACCGTGCACTTCATCGAAAGCCTTCATGGTCTGTCCCTAATCATCCAAAGCCGAAGCAATGGCCCTGGTGTTTGTAGACAATCAGTATTAAATCTAGACACTCCATTTTAGTGGGCCCTGCTATCAATGCAAGTACATGGACTTCATCGAATGGAACTGCCTCATTGGTGGAAGTCATTCACTGAATATGGCCTTGTTTGTAAAGCTATTTGGCAGAAAACAACTGGTGAGAGAGTTACGGTCATGCAATTATGTATTTGGTCCTGTTCTTGTGTGGGGACAAAAGGACACCACCTTTGATAGGCCAAAAGCATGCAAAATGGACCCATCTTGGTCGCTAATGGCCCACTGTCTTTAATGGTGGGCCATGCAAACAAGAAACTACAAGTGGAAAGCCAAAAAATGGAAAAACAACGTGGTAAATGTACCGAACTCGTCCAGTGGCCGGAAGGATGAAGTGGGATGGTGCTCGTATGATTACAGTGACACTTCTGTAGCTACGTGAAAATATATACAAGGAAGTGACGAGAAGCGCAACATAAAAGTTGTTATTGTGTGACCTTGAGATGCCGAAGCTCAACCTCAAAAACTCCACTGGTTGGAAAGTCATGTGCCCCAAATGCGTAATCTACCCCATGAACAGTGAATGTTAAGATGACCATCGGAATTTGAACAGTTACCCAGCTATCTAGATAATAGAGAAAAGGAACAAATATCAGGTTTTCTCATGAAATGAATAGAAAGTTCTGCCTACAGTGCACTATAAATCATCCAATCTTCTAATTGAAATTGACCGCCTAATTGCTACTCTAACCCACAGAAAGACTATCTATTTCGACATGTACAATAGGCACTTCTTTCTTTCTGGATAGCAGCAAGAGTTTGCTGAAAAGAGAAAGAAACAATCACAAAACTAGCAGCTAGATTGCCCACAAACTGAAAATTGATCGTATGCAAGTTTTTCTCTCCTCAAGTAAGAAAGGATGAGACATCCAGATTACTACAACAGTGTGACGACTTCCAACCAATGTGCTTCACACTGGTCCATGCACATGCCAAATGTTTTACCTATAGATACAAGTCCTCAGCAAAGACAGCCACAGTTGTTATGAACTCCAGCTGTTTTGCTCTTTATAGCAATTCTGAACCAACTAGAAAAATGAGAGCAGTATTGAGAGAAAAACAGGTCGTATCTGATCTAGCAATTTCAACAAACATTAGTTACAGTTATTAAAGAAGAGAAATATCAGTGTTAATCTGTTATTTTCTTCTCTTGCTTAAGTTAGCTTATGCCTGGACAACCTTCTTTGCAGTCATCTTCAGACAGCATCTGCAACAAAAATGCTGTAGTATCACATATCTATCACTTTGTGGAAACCAAAAATAGGCTGATCATTCTATTATATCTGCGAGAAGAATTGAATAAACCACAAGCCGAGTGTAACTCCTGAATGGAGCTTCCATGAACAGAAATGATGGCAGCAAAATTCCAGTGTGGGTCCTCCACCGATGAGGTCAATTAAGAACTTCCAGCTGATATTTTGACCCAGTAGAAAGCTCCGACCAAATTTGTAGCAAAAACATCTACCAGATCATTTGTCAATTTTTTTGACTAAAACCACATCTTTCGCCCCCCCACAACAAAGTCAACTGTTGAAGCCTCTTGTCCATGATCAGCTACGTAAAATCTCTAGTGCGCAAGCTTAGCATCACTCAACTTGGTCGGATAGAATAATATTCCAAAATCATCTATGATCACAGGCTCCGTACCTTCACTATGCTTTATGCTTGTAATCGCCAATCAGTACTATTATCAGCATGATATTTCACCACATATGAGCCCACACCATGTGATGATGAACAACCCAAGAACATATAAGCCTTCAATTACTGCAAATGCTTCAGTTATAGACTGCATCACCACAATGGAAAGTGATGACAATGTGGTCCAATAACGGATATGAACATCTCCATCTGGACTCTTTGTACATCTTGACGGTGTAACAGATGCCCATTGTGGTCCACCCCTTCCCTGGACCTGCATACACAGGAGCTTCATGCACCAGGCTGCCTTTCTAGATAGCAGAAACAATATACGAAGAGAAATGGTCACAGAAGCATAGAATAATTCTAAAAACAGCAACTAAAGGATATTCATCACTTATAACAAGAGAATCTTGTACTGTGCTCCTGTTGAGCCAGAGCAAATAGTACATAATTGGCATCTTTGTGACAAAAAAGAAATCTCACAATCCTCTCCAGATTGTTCCCCAATGTTATCCACAACTCTTAAAGATATTTGACCACTATGAGAATGTGTCCAACCAAATCATCAAAGCTCCAATTGACAGAACGGGGAGGGGACCAAGAAGGAATGATGTGATCTGCAAAACATGGTTCTTCGTATCTCTGACAGTCCTAAGGTAGGGGCAGCCACGGTTTCACATACGAAGCAACTCTTTCTTTTCATTTTTTCTTTTTGTTAAACTTTTATTTTAACAGCGACTGCACACTGCAGGAGAAGATTAAAAGAAGAGCAGAAACATTCAGAATTTCCAGTTCTAAGACAAGCATGGAACCAAAGCAGGCCGATTGTTGGAGCAATATATCTACAAGGAACCGTCATTCATCGAAGAAATTAAGATGCTTAACTTCAATACCATTTTTTGATTTAAAGTTTTAATCCTTTTGTAGATCAATTTTTTATCAATGATTTAAAAAAGAGCAGCCTCAGTGCATGAAGTTCCCATGTATGCGGGATCCGGAGAAGGTGTGGATCATAAGGGTTAACAGTACGCAGGTTTACCTTGCATTTTGCAAGAGGCTATTTCCGCGCTCTAAACCCGTGACCTCAAAGTTAGACGACGATTACTCTATGGTTGCGCCAAGACTTCCCTTCCTTTTATCACTGATTTCCACTTCATAGTTCATCCAATATAAACCCGAATATCATCTGCCATGGCCTGTCTAAGAGATTGCCTGAGAGCTAAACAATTGATAACCAAACAATATTCGCACGTGCATTTAGCTGCTCGCACGATTTAAAATTTATTAGATTATACAGACACGCAGATGATGGATGACAATGGCTTCTTGGGAGGGACATGAGCAGATTTATTAGCTGGGCCTGCTTTGTTATAGTTGAAGTGATTTATTTACAGTGTCAAATCATGTATCCAAATAAAAGGGAGCCCTGCCTATGTGGGGTTCTGAGAAGGAGTGGACCACAAGGGCCTAATAGGCAGTCTTACCTTGCATTTTGTAAGAGGTTGTTTCCACGCCTTGAATCCGTGACTTAAAGGTCACATGATGACTACTTTTATCCTTACGCCAAGGCTCCCCTTCAACCTCTAAAATTTCTAAGGCCACATGACTTTGAAGCTGAGGATACCTGATTTATCTAGAATTTGCCAGATTTTGAGTTGATCGGATTTTGCAAGATCTAACATGAGTTTTAGCTCAAAATGACAGCTGACTTTGCAAGATAAAAAAGGCAGCTCGGTGAACAACTAAATTTAGCACGATATTTAATTGCTAATTTTGCAAGATGACTAGCTAATTTTGTCCAGAGTTGAAGATAGTTTGACGCAAATTTTATATAATTTAATAGGCATAGCTAGCCGATAGAAATTAAGGTGACCACCTTTTATATAATAAATTATTATGACTAGACACCCTCTCTTCGAGTCTATATTTGTACTTTTATCCTATTTGGTCTGAGAGACGGGCTGGGCTTTCTTGATGGGCTAACACAACATCTAGCATTTCATTGGCCATATTCACACACTTTCGAAACTATACAATAAGATGACAAGAATACATACAAATTTTGGGCAATTGGAGGCGTAACATCTCTTTTTAGATGGAGGCACCAGATTTTGCCTATTTTCTATGCAGGATAAAACTTTTATTGCACATCGAAGCCGTTCATAATATTAGAAATTGCACAGAGGCTAGAAATCAAATTCCATGGCTATTAAATAGTTAGAACCTATGTTTTCTAGTATAATAATTATGACCATCTATTTTCTAGGCTTTTATCCTTTAATCGTATATAGAGTTTTGATTTTTAGAGGATACTTTATAAACTCTACTAGACAAATCTCTCTCTCTCTCTCTCTCTCTTTGTTGAGTTAAGTTTCTAGTTTATTTTATACAAAAAATGATCTCCATAGTAAAACTTTTCCAAATTTTAAATAAGTGGTGAACTAGTCTACCAACGAAGAGTTAGATGAAGTTTTACAAAAATCTTGTAAGCTCTTACTAGATTAACTTAAGTTAGTAAGATAATCTACTAAAATCGTGCCAAATTAACAGAGATTTAACAAGAGTTTCATAAAAATCAGATAAATTTTCTGGATTATAATAGGGGAAGTGATTTCTCCATAACTTCCTACTTTGCTCAATTTTCTGGTTTGTCTCAGTACTCAATAAATTATGAACTACTTTAAGTCTTTGTTTTCGAGAAGAATAATCAAATTCGCAAGTATTGATCAAAACTTGAACCCGGTATGAAATTTAAAAAAAGTACAACAATTGAAATGGGTAATCCGTATTGGTGCCAAATCTATTCCCATGTTTTGATCTTTCCATTTTATGAGAGATCAGAGTTTCATGCAAAACACATTGTCTTATTTTGCATTGAAAAATATTATATGCTAGGCCCACTTTGCATATTTTCTCAATGATTCAAGCCTCTCATATGATACGACCTGCCAAAGTACCCATCATCTTCTCCATTGACTTCCCACGGATTTGTTTCATGGACTTTAATGGTGTAAAATAGAGTGTGTACCAGTAAATTAACTTAAATTCGTCCAATTAGCCAAGACAGATAGGAAACAACATCTTTAGAGGTATTCCCTACACAAGTGATTTGGTACCTTGGCCGACTGGGACGGGCCAAATTCTAAGAACAGACTGAGAAAATGTGCAAAGTGGCTCCAGCAGATAATTTTCTTTTTAGTGCAAAATAATACTACATTTTGCATAATAGAAATTCTTGTCTCTCTAAAAGGTAGCCCCAGTATGCCTGTGCAGGGTACGGAGATGGGCCACAAAGACCTATAAGTACGCAGTCTTATCTTGAATTTTTATAAGAGACTATTTTTACGAAACCTATAATCTCAAGATCACATGATGATAACTTTTACGTTATTTTCACGTGCCTACGGAAGTGTCATTATAATCATACGAGCACCATCCCACTTCGTCTAGCGGCCACTGGACGAGTTCGGTTGTTTTTTTTCATTTTTTGGCTTTCCACCTGTAGTCTCTTGCTTGCATGGTCCACCATTAAGGACAGTGGGCCATTGGCGGCCTACTATCAAAGGTGGTGTCCTCTTGTCCCATACGAAAACACAAGAACAGGACCAAATACATGAATTGCATGACCGTAACTCTCTCACCAGCTGTTTCCTGCCAAATAGCTTTACAAACAAGTCCATATTCAGGGAATGACTTTCACCAATGAGGCAGTTCCATTCGATGAAGTCCATGTCCTTGCATTAATAGCAGGGCCCACTAAAATGGAGTGTCTAGATTTAATACTGATTGGCTAGAAACACCAGGGCCATTGCTTCGGCTTTGGATGATTAGCAGTCCAAAAACAGTGTCTGAGAAAATGCACTGTCAATCACAGAACAAGGACGGTCAAAATCAGTGTTTAAAGAACAGTCTACAATTAATGAGAAGAAAGTTTTTTCCGAATGTTAGAATCAACCATGATGTTTAGAATACAAGACATCGGAAGTCAGGAAAATTAGATGAACGGGTTTGATCAAATCAAAAGTCGAGTGCCATGAACTTGGTTGACAGAAGGACCCACGGGAATGGACGTTCCAGATTTTATTGGATACAAACACCAGGCCATCAATTTCTCTCTACAGTACTCATGAGATTATGATATTAATTATATCTTTGTCTAATGGAAACTACGTTAGTTTATGTGTTAACAATAGGCACAGTACAAGGCGTACACGTCGTTAGATCACAGTCCGTACCAGGTCAACCAATCCAAACCGTTAATGTAATAATTATCAGGCATGTACGAGTAACCATCTTCATTTTCCACTACAAATTCTCCAAGAAAAGGTTGATGGGCATCCATGGAGAAGGAAGAGCCAGATCCAGGGCTGCCGCTTCGCTGGCCTTCCGATATGCGGTCCCACGACTGCTCCGTGAGCTTCCTTATCTCCTGATCGGCTTCTGAAACTCTTTCCCTTAGCTTCAGTACCTGCAACCATTTAAAGAGCAAGTTATTTACTACGAACTTCAGTTAGAGCTCAATTTCGGAAAAGGGTTCATGATTTTGCAAGTGGGTCCAGATGCTGATCCGAACCGTTCACTCTTCACTTTAAAACATATATGTCTAGAATCATCCGTTCTAAGGTAAACGGTTTGGATCAGTAAATAAAAGTTACAGAAAAGAAGAAGAAGAGGAAGAAGAAGAAGAAGAACATAAGAACCTGGCTATAGGGGTGGTTATGTATAAGATTATCCATGATAAGTAAATCCAGGATATAGATGAAATTGTTTAAAAAGATGCATTCCACACGTTGAGGACAGTTCTACCTACGTTTGTAGTTAATATAGTTTTATTTTGCAAGGAAGAACAAAACTATTCATGGATAACTTTATCCATACTTGTTATCCCGGTGCCAAACAGCCCCTTGGACACACAAACAGAGTCTCTCTAACACACACCTCATTTTCAAGGTGGCATTTCTCAACTATGACAGCCTCGTGCATGGTTTTCAACCTCGCAAAATCCTCCTCCAGCTGCTTCCTCTTCCACCTTGCCCTCCTATTCTGAAACCACACCGCCACCTGCCTCGGATCCAAGGCCAGCTCCGCCGCTAGCCGATCCTTCCTTGCCGACTCCAACTTATGTTCACACCCAAAATTCATCTCCAAGAAATTCGCTTGCTCCTCGTTCAACTTCCTCTTCCTGAACCCCACCGCCCCGGCTTCCGCTTTCGCCTTCTTCCTCCTCCGCCGAGTCTTCTTCTCCCCTACAAAAACCAAAGTTAAAGCATTAGACAGATATTCTAGGAGACGCCATAAGGCTGCTTGGCATGAGGATAACAAACTTCACGGATCCACTTATCCATGGACAGTGATCGTATCCCCCGCTACTGACAGGCCTAAAGTAGGTTGAAAACATTGGCGAGGAAAAGGATTTACTATTGCCCATGAATAATCCAATCCGAGGATTGTTATCCACGCGCCAAATGGAGCATAAAAGATGGCGTTGGTGCCACGAACAAACCTTCTGGGACTTGGGCTTCCAAGTCTGAGCAGAACTCAGAGAGGATTAGCAGTTCTTCGTCTTCTACTTCTACTTGATTCCCCTTCGTCCTTGTCATCTTCTGAGCTCTCTTCTTCCTTACAGACTAAGTTCTGCGGGGCTCTTTGTTATAGGATGCAGTAACCTTTGGAGTTAATTTGTATGAGTTTGGTTATGGAATAGCCCTTGATTCTAGGAAATAATGTCTGTTTTGCCACTCTTTACTTTTTGGGAAAATGACAGTTGGGGCCCAAGGGAGGATAAAACGGGGAAAATGAAGGAAGGGGATTCTACAGCTTTCTCACGTGTGTACATCTTCTACATGTGATGTCAATGCAGTGACCAAAATGCCCTTGCACTTGGAAACTAACTTAAGAGTTGATGATCCATCAATGATGGGTGCCCAATATTTTCGTTGGAAGGACATGACCGGTGGAAGAAGTACATATAGGGCCTACTTTGTTCAATGATGCAGAATTTTTTTATTAGTTGGACCATTGCCATCGGTGAGTCAAATGCCAAAATTTAGCCTCTCAAATATGTCATAGGTATGGGTCATCCAACCGTCGAATTTTCTAACATTGCATCTCAATGATCAACCCTCTAGATAACACATTACATCACAAAAATCACTTGCATATATTAATTTTCTCTGATTGGTAGATACACATCTGTGCACAGCCTCGAACCCTAATTGCCTTGAGAGAGACTCCTGGTGCTATTGGGCTGGAAGGCTTTGGTGCACCCTCTATTTTTCCATTCAAATATAAATGGTCTAAAGAAAAAGAATCATTTATGCATTAATCCTAATTATTTCAATCAAACAATTGGAAGGTTATTATGGTAAATTTTCATCAAGTTAAGAAAGAGGAAGAACTAGGATTTCTTAGAGCAATCTCAAGGAAAGGCTATTTTTGGAAAGAAACATAAATGGCGGAAAGAGAAGGAATGCACCCCGTGCATTCAAGCCGACCATTTCTTCTGTTCTTCATCCTTCCAATTTTAACCTCCCTGCGTTGGAATCCACTCCTCATCGGTGCGAGGGACAAGGCCACGTATTTGGGTGATCCCAATTTCAATTGCTCCACCCCAAACTATGTGTACGGTATCTTACATGATTGGGACATCTGGCCACCTACGCTGCCCAATCGATGCTGGCTTTTCGCGACTCAGCTGGCTCCAGGCCGCTTAGAGACTCGTGCATGGCTCAAAATATCAGCTCTTTTTTTAAATCGGAGCAGCCAAACCACCCCATACCTTGACTTGTTGGGACACGCGAGTCCAAGTAGAGCCCGGAGACCCAGGACCAAGATTTTGATCCTCCGCGATTGCCTGGTGGTCTGGTTGTTTGCCAAATTTTTTTCATGAATTGTAATCTAAAGGGCAGTCAGGGTGCATAAACCTCCCGCCTATGCAAGGTTTGAAAAGAAAATTACAAGGTTTTATAGTACATAATTTTATTTTGTATTTTTACAAGAGGCTATTTTTTTACCTTGAACATGTGACCTCAAAGTCATATAACGACAACTTTTACTATTGTATCAAAATTTAGACTATTATATTTATAGGATTATACATTTAGATTTTGTCTAACCAAGAGTAAACTAATCATTTTAGCTTATTTATTAGACTAAATATTATCTTAATTTATTATATTCTCCATAAATAAATAGATCTTAATTATACTTTTCTTCTTAACTATAGTGAGAGAAAATAAAAGCAATCCGTTTTATCTCAAAATTAAAGAGCCCTAAATTGTAATTATAAGATGCATCAAATCTTAATAATCTAAAACTTGCTCTCTCTGTCTCTCTTTCTCTTAAGATCATGAAGAAAAAGAAGTAAATGAGAAGCTTCAAGACTCAGCAACAGCAGCTCTCTCTTTTGCTCCAAGTGTGTTTGACTTGAAGGAGAAGAAGAGAAACCTGCAAAGTCTTCACACTCACTATAAATAATTGTAGTATAAGGGATTCTATGATGACCTTATTGAAAGAAAAGTTACCTTGGCATCTTATACTTGTAGGAAAATATGTTCGCATCCAAAAAGGCCAGCCCCAGTGCATGAAGCTCTTGCCTATGTCTGCATTCAACGTACATACAATTAATTTGATAGTGCAAAAGCATCAAAAGATATCAATCCAATGATAACTAAAGTTGGAAAGACGCTTGCGTACAAGCTTTCAAAGAAATAGAGATGTTGCAAGAAGTAATGTTACCTTTCTGAGAACAAATTCGCAAAATGGTCTTTTATAGTTATATACTCTTTTGTTCTTTTTATATGACATTTTGTGGCATCCATTAGAAAAACCAGCTCGATATTGAACAACCAATTGTAATAGATGTACTTGCATTAGATCTCCATCACCATCAAACTTATTTTTTAATTTTTTTACTCTCCCAACACCTATCTTCGCGATGCTCGTATACTTGAATTACTTTAAGTAATTAGCTACTTATTTTCTATCAAATATAGTAGATAAGGCTGCCTACTATAGGCCCTTCGTACACCAACGAAGCCTTCTTCGATGATGAAAGTCGGTTTGGTGGATGGTCGTGACATGAGAGGAAAATGCCAAATGTCCTTTATTAAATGGAGGCAAACCGAAGTTTCTAGGCAGAAAAGGCCTACTTCTACAGTCACTACCTGCTTCTTCGTGACCTCCTTATTTTACTCACATTTGTCTCAACCTCCTCCTAACCCTACTGTAATCTGTGCATCTTCTCTATGGAAGAAAGTGGCTTATGACTGCTTGGATTGTGCAGCTTTCTCTATGTAAGGGGCTTGTGACTGCTTGAACCTCCACTTAGCAGAAAATTATGCTATCTCCCTCACACACCACAACTATCCTACGTTGGTTACATCTGTAATTATCTCGTCGTTTACTCTTAGTTGCTTGATAATTTTACCTTTATAGTGATAGAAATGGGCACATGCACAACCACGGACAATGAAAAAATAAGACAAATGTGGAGGTACGAATTTTATAAAAAATTTACTTGTATTTAAATGGTGATGTACTCCTACTCAGTTATTCAAGACTTTTTCTTCGACTTGTTCATTCGTAGTAATTGAGGAATATGCAAATACGCAACCACCAAGGCACATACAAACAAGTGTCATAAACAGGAGAAATGTGTATTTATACATTTTATTGAAGTCTTAATTACTTTAAATGGTGAAAAGAGTACACACACAAGTCCAAGGGCACAGACAAATGAGTATCATTAAATGAAAGAAAAAGTAGGATAAATGCGTGAAAGGGTACAGATACACAGCCACAAGGGTACACACAAACAAGTGCCACTGATAGAAACAAAAATAGGAGAAATGTGAAGTTAAGAATCTTATGGAAGTTTTAACCATATTTAAATGGTGAAATAGGCACGTACACAACTTCTGGGGCATAGACAAACACGTGTCATAGAAAAAGAAAAATAATACAAATGATAGTCACAAATTATATAGAAGTTTTAATTATAATTAAATAAGAAGGGGAGTTTTGGTCTAATGGTAGAGTGTCGTCGTGTGACTTAAGGTCATGAGTTCAAGGCGTGGAAACAGCCTCTTACAGAAATGCAAGATAATATTGCTTACTATTCATCCTTATGGTCTGCCCCTTCCCCCAACCCTGCATAGTAGGAGCTTCATGCAATGGGGTTGTCTTTTTTAATTATAATTGAATGGTAAAGCACCCCCCTTTCCCTTAAAGTACCATGAAAGATGCTGGATAGCAAGGGCTCCACCACTGATTTCAAAAATGCTGCGAGTATGGACATTCAATTTAAAGAGACCTTACTTGAATATTTGAGAGTAATAATTGTAGAAATGCTTCTAAAATTAAAGAATTAATTAAGAAGCTTCTAAGCATGTGGGGGGCTATTATAAACTAAGAGCATTAGGTGCAGAGGAGAAACATTAATGGAATCACTCATGTTTGTAAGCTGCACATTGAGGATTGAAATAAAAAGAAAGAAAATCACATAAGTGAAGTAAACTTGTCTTTATACAATAATATTTCTCTTTTTAATGATCTGTAATGCGGAGTAGTTAACTTCTCATTCAACTCAATTTTTTTTTAATATTGAGGTTTTTATATTTCTGTTAGATATATGTGAGCGTGACATGGATAACATGATAAATAAAAATTTCAAGTTAATAAATATATTTTATTAAAATAATTGCTAATTCATGATAACTTATAATAATGTGATAACTATGATATAATTAGCCTAAGATGGACGAAGAACGGGGCTTGTTGCAAGGAGAGAAGTGAAACTGGAAATTGATGTGCTAGATATTACATATCTGGCAATCAAGATCGATTCAATCATACACACACAAACAAAAGAAGACAAGAAGATTTACGTGGTTTGGCCAAACACGACCTACGTCCACGGGAGGAGGAATCTACTGGCCTCCTCTCTCTCTAAGCATAACCTCTCTCACACCCTCACACACCTAATCCTAGTATCACATATACATAGGATTTTCTTCTCATGGAGATGGTAGGACTCTTATCTTGACGATCCTTATACTGATCAATCATTATCTTATTTGAACTTATCCTGACAGTTTCCTATTGCTGTCAGGTTTCCTTACATGAGTATGGACTATATATGGGCTTACCCCAACAATCTCCCCATTCATACCCATGGGAGGAGGATGCACTTTGATTAAGCTCTCTCAAATCACAAGTCTGTCTTTCAGCCAGCTCTCCCTCTCATAATCGTCTGCGCTTTCTAGCAGCTTCGTTGTGCATATCTGTGACTTCTCCTAAAAGGGTTGCTTCTCCCCCTACTCAACACTCTCTGTTGAGTTTAAGTGCTAATAAGTCATCAAGTGTACCATAAGCATCTAGAAGCTTGTCTGCCAAGAAGCTTGCCAGTGCCACACACCCATCCTTGTTAGATACTCATAAATATCACTCGGAATGGTCGCATCCACTCGGAATGGTCCTCGGGTCCGCTCTAAATGGTCATCGAGTCCACTCGAATCGCAAGCTCCTTTCACTAAGTCACCTCACTATTGTTCACCGAGCTATCCCACCACTGTTCACTGAGTCTTTCTACTACTACTCCTGAGTCATCTCACTATTGTTCACGAGTCAGCTTCCACTCTTGGTTGCCGAGTCCATTCACAATAGTCACTGTGACCACTTTCCGCACTTGTTCACCAAGTCAACTCCTAATTGTCACCAAGCCCCTGTTCAGCTACTACCAAGTAAACTCGCTAATATGGGTTTTCTAAATAGGAGTGTCGTTATCAATTTCATGGATACTAATTCTACTCATGGGGTGTGTCCTTATCAATATTGGGGTTCTATAATTTTTCTTGAGAAGGGTGCCCATATCACTTTCCAAGGGTGCAAAACTCTTCTTTTTTTCTTGTGACGCAACACCGCACTATCCCTGGTTGTTGCTAGGTGCAAGTTTTCAGGACCACTTGGAAACCATGAAGGTCCACCCGTGAGAAGCATCAAAGATACCCCACAATCTTGATAATCTCCTAAGCTACTCTCACCAGTCATGCCAAAAAATGAGAGCGAGATGCTAGGACGTGGTTGCCTTCCTGGGAAATAGATATTTGTGTCGCTTTTGGTATATGGGTTTGACATAATTGAATCAGCAGATACTACATTGCTACATGCAGGCTGCACTGCTTTGCTCAGTTTGGCTGAAAATGCCACTAGAATCAACATCAAACATGTCCTTCATTACAAACAAACTATCAATCCCAGCATCCTTGAAAAACTCTCCTAAATGATTCTGAGATACACCAAAGAGTTCTTTTCCCGCTGCGGCTGCCATCCACATCGGAACTTTGGCCGGGGTTCAGCCTGGGACTTCCATGAGATGGCGACCTGAATTGATGATGTCCATCCCCATAATCACGCCCGAAGAATCCTGCAAAAATAAGGCAAGTTAGTTAAATGTAATCTTAAACCTGATTAGGAGTCTTAATCAGAGAAGAAAAAGGAAAGTAGGATTAGAATCCTATTAGGAAACTTTTACATCGCCTCTAGCCTCTATAAATAGGACTAGAGGCAGGGCCAAAAACATCAGAACAGAAACAGGTGTAATATCTCTCATAGTAAAAATATATTCCCCTCCTCCTCTTGTGGACATTGACTATACATAGCCAAACCACGTAAATCTCTGTGTTCTGTGTGTGTGTGTGACTTTGATCCTAACTACTGCGCCTTACAAGTGGTATCAAAGCGAGTGAACACAGAAGAAGACTGCTAGAAATAGTACTGACGACGCAGGAGATCAACTAGATCTAGGCCAGGAGCGGCCTAGATCCACGTCCAGACTCGGGCCTGTTATGGCCCAAATCCATGATCAGAACCAGCCCAGGTGTGGCCCAGCTCAAGTCCAAGCCCAGACTACGTTTGAACATAGACAGGCCCAGCCTAGATCTTGCTCAGACCCAGGCTTAGTGGAAGCCTAGATCACAGGGAAACCCTAGATTTGAGGGCTCAGATTGGTTGATCGTCAAATGACCCATATCGTCCAACTAGAGAAAGATCCAGGTCGTCCAATTAGAGATCAACCCAGATCGAATGACCTAGATCACTCGATTAGAGGAATGACCCTAGAAGATCGATAAGAGAAAAACCCTAAGCCGAAGAACCATTCTCTAGAAAGTTTTTCTCATAAAAAAAACCAAAAACTTGAGGAGGGGTACTAAGGTTTTGGTTGGTCAAAGAAAAACTCGACTGGAATCCCTTGTTGTTGTAGCCGGAATAGAGGGAAAAAAGGGTTTAGCCGGCTAGTAGAAAAACCATTCAGAAACCCTATTTCCAACAGATCAAAAGAAGAAACAGAAATCGACTACCATAGCTGGCTCAGATAAGGAAGAGTCATGCCCGCACGTGATCAAGAGCAAAGCAAAATGGGTGATAGACACAACAGCTTCCTATCAACCGACTCTACATAAGTACTTCTTTATCACATACAAAGAAGGAGACTTTGGCATTGTGAATATGGGGAATGACAATTCCTCAAGAATAGTTGGGATCAGTGATGTGTAGATAAAGATAAACATAAGCTGCACAATAGTACTCAAGGATGTACGACATATACAAGAACTCAGACTAAACCTAACATCAGTCCCGACTCTTGATAGACAAGGTTAAACCAACTACTTTGGCAACAGTACCTGTAAACTAATGAAATGCGCTATGATCATGGCTAAAAGACACATATGCAGCATACTATATAAGACCCACACAAGAATATTTAAAGACATCCTTAACGCAATGGAGGATAAAGGATCTCCAAACCTTTGGCACAGAAGACTCGGCTACATGAGAGAAAAATGTCTGTTCACACTTGCAAAGAAGTAGCTCATCAAACTAACCAAAGATATAGCCCTTAATCCATGTAATTACTGTTTATTTGGTAAACAACATAGAGTTACCTTCTCCTCTTCTAGTAATAAAAGAAATAAAATCTTGAGTTTGGTGTACTAAGATGTATGTGGTCCCACGGAAGCAGAGTCATTGGGCAGGAACAAATATTTTGTAACCTTTATAGACAATGCATCTATGAGGGTATGTGTATACTTTGTAAAGAATAAAGAACAGGTATTTGATACTTCAAAAGATTTCACGCGATGCTGACAAGCTGGAAAGAAGCTCAAGAACTATAGAAAATAGACAAGATGGCTAAGATTCCCTACTCATTAGTAGTTAGGAGTTTGATGTATGCAATGGTGTGTACAAGACTGAATATTGCTCATGCAGTAGCAGTTTTGAGCAGATTTCTTTTACATACAGGCAAAGATCATTGGAAAGCCGTGACGTGGATACTACGGTACATGAAGGGCACATCTAAGTTGTGCCTGTGCTTTGGAAGTACATATACACTCCTAGAAGGTTACATAGATGCTAATATGGCTAGAGATCTTGATGAAAGAAAGTCAACATCAGGGTTCATTTTCACTTTTGCAAGGGGAGCTATATCATGGAAGTTTAAGTTGCAGAAGTGCATAGCTCCATAGATAACAAAAGCTGAATATATTGCCGTAGCTGAAGCAGGCAAGGAAATGTTGTGGATAAAGCATTTCTTTAGGAGCTCGGTATCACACAAGAAGAATACAAGATACATTGTGACAATTAGAGTGCTTTAGACCTGAGCAAGAATTCAATATATTATGGGCTACCAAGCATATTGACATACGGTATCACTGAATACGGGAGATGACAGAAGAACAGATGCTAAATCTGGAAAAGATTTATACTGATGAGAATCTTGTAGATATGTTGACAAAAGTGGTAACCTATAATAAGCTACTGATATGTAAAAACATAGCAGGCATGAGTACAGATTAGTGGAGTATGGCATGGGGATGGAGGGGGAGAATTGATGATGTCTATCCCCATAATCATTGTAATATCCTTAATTTTTGAGATAAAAATAGGAAATTATTAAATAAATTAAAATAAAAATTTATGGATGAAATTATTTCCTGAAAATATAATAATTAGAAAGTGCTCGTCGATACGAATCCAACGCCACCAAGAACTCGAGAAACGGAGCTCAAACGAGGGAGTTATGAGCCGTCAAAGTTGTAAGGGCAAAATGGTCTTTTGACAGAAACGTGTTACACAGGGGTCCAAATTGATAACGGCACTGCCTACACACGTTCTCTACCGATCCGGCGAAATCGCCGGAGAGAGACGTGGGAAGAGACGTGTGGGGGAAGAGTTTCTCTTCCCAAGACTCTAAAACCCTATATCTACGCTCCTCTAGAGCCAAAACGCTCCACTTCGAGCGTTTTCCATGAATGATACGCAAAACCCTAGATCCGTAAAAACTTGAATTTTCCGGCGAGTGGAGCCCCAAGCAACACGAGCAACTCCTGCCAGGTGCAAGGTAAGCTCTCAAAACCTATGTTTTTACGTATTTATTAATTAGAAAATTAATTAGAAAACCATTTAAAAATTAGGAAAAAAATCGGATTTTTGGGGGCTTTGTGCACGCTACGTTGGAGCGAGATTTCATAGTCCAAACGTAGTCCGTTTAGTAATCGCACCGTCCAACTAGTGCATAAGACACCTAAGAGCAAACCCCATAAATTTGGGAGTGATCCAACGGTGGAATTGCAGAAAACTCAAAAACCAAGTACCTAGGGAGGTTTTGGAACTTGGGAAAAATCGTTTAAAAACCATGGTTTTTGGAGAAAATTAGTGCAAAAGGAGGGCATAAATGGATTCTGAGAGAATTCTAAAGAAAATGGCGCAAAAATCACGCAAAACGGAGCTCAGAAATCGCCGAGGCGACCTAATCCTGGTCGTCTTCTCCGGCGTCGTCAACCCGCTGCCGGCGCCTGCGCCGACGCCAAGACGCACACCCCGACGCCCGAGGGACGGCGTCACATGACGCGTCGCCGCACGCGTGCGGAACGTGCGTGGTCTGGCTGCCGCGGTGGGACCGGGACGCGCGCGTCCCGGCGACCGTGACGCACGCGGCCGGGCGACGCGCGGCGCGCGTCTCCGTGCGGCGTCTGCGACGCCGTGCGTCTTCGTGCGCCCGTATACGTCGGTATAAACCGGCGGAAAAGGGCGCCGCCGGTTTAAACCACCTTATGGTGGTCCGGCAAGCCCCATTTGAGGGTAGTTTTCACTAAAACTTGATTTTTGGGAGCTAGAGAGGTCCAAATCACGATCCGAAAGAGGCGTTGTGACCGTATTGACGACGCGGACCTAGTTTTAACTTAAAAACTTAGAAATGACCACTTTTTATTTAGAAAAATTTTAAAATAGTGATGTGACATGTACAGGTGCACTTGAATATACAAATAAAAGGGAGTTATTGGCAGGCTAGTGATCTCACACTGAGGTAGGTGACGACAACTAATGTTTTGCCTTGATTTAAACCATGTTTTAAACATAGCATCATGTGTGATTGTGTTTTAAATTGCGATTTTTATTTACCATGGATTTCATGCGACATTGCGTACAGGATGGTTATTCCAAATTGAAATCTTTTACTGAATAAACTTATTTCAAATGCTTTTACAAGCATGATGTTAATTTGTTATGCTTACTTAGAGACTTATTTCTTATTATATATATAGAAAATGCATGGATTTACATGGAAATGAGAATAGAGGCTTATTAATTTGGTCCTTCGATAAAGCAACCCGTGATGAGGGGCATGTCTCTGGGGATCGCAAGCTATAAGTGCTCTTGAGTTTTAGCATATACATATGATTTCCGGTTTTATATTTGATGACGGGTGCTCTCGCCAGGTGGGCGTCATGCTAGAGGGATAGTGGCTACCACCCACCTTCCGAGATTATGATGTGATGAGTTTGTGATTTGATAGACACCGCCCATAGATGGCATTCGGTAGGGGTTTGGTAACATGGATAGTCCACACTACCTGGCCCGAGCCTTTCCATGGGGACAGTACGTTAAGTCTCCCTGTTATGGTGTCGACGGCGAGCGGCGGTGGTTGTTACCCATGTAGGGTTGCCACTGCACCATGATGGCCCATATTCTTGTTATGTGTGCATGTATGATGAGCATGGTTATAGATGGTATGCCCTGGTGTGACGACACTCGTAGAGGTTGACTATGTGTACTCCCGATCGTGATGTTAAGTGCGATGTGGTGGGACCCATTACCTTAGGGTGCCCTTATTCTTGTTGTATGCTCCATGTTATTGATTCATGTCATGTTTTAACTCCGTGAATTTCATGTTTTAGCATATGGAATAAATTGGCATTTATTGAACATGGCATTATGATATCACTATCTTCATAAATGTTAGATTTTTTCATCAGTATTGTTCATTATTTCTTGCATTTATTACATTAATTGTCTATGTACCTACACAAGCGATAGCTCTTTGAGGCATTGCTTTGTTTTGCAATGCCTTAGATCTCGAGCGCGATAACAGAAAGGCAAAGTGTTGTTGAGAAGCCGTGAGAGCCGCCGAAGACCATTTTTTTCTATAGTATTAGACAGTGATGTGAGTCATTAAACAGGATTATCATTTGGATTTTTATTATGGACTGCATACTTTGTATTTGGATGTGATTTAGATCTTTGGACATATATTGGACATTTATATGGGATGTTATGATGGATAGACCCTGGGCCATATTATTATTGTCTTTTGGATGTTTATTTGATTTAAAATAAAGGCGCCTATTTATTTGACATTGATTTATACGCGGATCATTTATTTATGTTTAAATTACGTATACGTCATTTTGAGAAAGGAAAAATTAACACCCGGAGTTTTAAGATAGGTTTAGTAAAATGTTAAATAAATCTTTTCTCATGGGATCCCAAATGTTCTTATTTAAATTGCAAAAAAAAAAAAAATTGTCTTAAAAATCCGGGGTGTTACAATCATGCTCGAAGAATCCTGCAAAAATAAGGCAATTCAGTTAAATGTAATCTTAAACCTGATTAGGAGTCCTAGTTAGAGAAGAAAAAGGAAAATAGAATTAGAATCCTACGAAGAAACTTTTACACCACCTTTGGCCTTTATAAATAGGACCAGAGGCAGAGCCAAAAGCATCAAAACAGAAACGGGTGTAATCTCTCTCATAGTAAAAATATATTCCCCTCCTCTCATGGACGTAAGCTATACATAGCCGAACTATGTAAATCTCTGTATTCTGTGTGTCATTGTGTGTGTGTGTGTGTGTGTGTGTGTGTGTGTGACTTTGATCATAACAGCTGCACCTTACGGAAATGAGCTAGAAAGTAGTGGAGCGGAGGACCAAGAAGGAGGAATCAAAAACCAAACTCGAACAACCTAGAAGTTGGTGATTCAGCTGAAACTCACAAGAAAGTTGAAGGAGAAGCAAATTTACCAACTGGAAGTCGAGAATCATCTGTAGCAGATGCTCAAAGCCATGGTCTACATTCAACCACTTCAAATTGGTTTCAAGAGAATCTTTAGCTAAAAAACCGATAGGAAATACCCCAAAAGACAATCAGAAAGCTTAGAAAGTGGAAATCAATCACCAAAAGTAAGAAGACGATCTCAGAAACTTCCTGAACTAGGAAAGGAATGAGGCTAAGGAGAAGGAACCTATTAGAAGGGGTTCTGCATTCCAAATGACTGGATCTCTTGTTGAAACCTGACATTTTGTTGGTCGAGAAGGAGCAACCTAATATTATCGTTCCGGTGGAGTTCATTCACGCTGACTAGGAAAGCCTCGACAAATCTGTTATTGGAAAGAACCCAAAAGTTTGGAAGAGGAAGGCCCTAAAAGATGTGAATAAAAGTGTGAGAAAAGATTCTAAATCTTTTAGACTAAATGAAGCTATGACACTTGATAGAAAGGACCCAATAGCTATGATTTTAGAGGATAGAATTGCCACTCAAACTGAAAAGAAAATTCTATAATATGCTTTAAAGTTAGTCATGCTTTATGGATTAGAGTACTAGATAGTTAAAGAACAATATGTACATAAGATGAGCATAGTCAAAATGAGGAGGTTGAGATGGATGAGCCAAGTTGACATTCTAAAAAGAAAAGAGAAGGCCCTAAAGGACCTAAATAAAAGTGGTGAGAAAAGATTCAAAATCTTTTAAACTAAATAAAGCCATGACACTTGATAGAAAGGAATAGAGAAACGAGATTCATGTAGCAGATCACTAATTGGGATGAGACCTTGATGATGACGAAGATGATAATTTAAAGAAATGTTAAAGCCGTTTTACTTTGATGCTGAAGGCCGGATGGTGGAGTGCGGATTCCTTGGAGGAGGAGAGTTTTTTATCTCAAATCCAGGGGCTAGCTAGTGAAGGCATGGCGGATGCAGACATGTTTGTGGTGCTTAATAAAGAGCTCAGCCTGAACTTTGCAGGGCTAGGGGGAGCTCGAGAAATTTTTACATGTCTTAACCAAAGGAAGTTTAATGTGACCGAGACCCTAAAAAATTGGGGGAGAACGCGTTGAATGAGAGGAGCTCATCAATGATGTTCTAATTAATTACCTCTCATGGAACGTCCGGGGTCTTGGACGCCCTTTAAGAACATCAAAGATCAAAAAGATGATCCAGGAAACGAAGCAGTTGGTACTGGCGTTGCAAGAAAGAAACAAAGTTCGAAGGTTGGGACTTGTTCAAAGCACGATCTTTGGGCCTCAACAAAGATTTCAAATCAATTCACGTTGATGCATTGGAGCATCTGGAGGGCTACTGCTTGCTCGGAACCTAAACCAGGTGGAAGTCCCTTCCTCAGTCATCAAATTATTTAGAAAGTCCAGAAGCAATTTTTGTGGAGAGGAACTGCGGAAACAAGGAAATACCACTTGACTAAGTGGGATCAAGTATGTGCACTTAAAGAGAGTGGTGGAGTGGGGTTAAGATGACCAAGGCAGATGAGCCAGGCCCTTGTGTCCAAGTGGTTATGGAGATTGGCCACTGAACATGAAAGCATTTGGAAATCTATACTGGGTCAAAGATGTAAACGAACTAAATATTTGTGGATCGATATAAATGAATGCTGCGAGGATCATTCATCTGGAAACAAATCACCAACCTACTGCCAGTTTTCAAACTGCATCAGATTTTCAGTTAAAGACGGATCCAAAGTGTTCTTTTGGAATGACCTTTGGTGTGGTGAAACACAGCTTGAAGACCAATTTCCTCGGAATTTTCAAGCCTGTGAAAACAAGAGCTGCCTTGCTCCGTCAACGATGCATAGAGAGACAGGACAAACAGGCCAATTCTCGGTCTCCTCCGCATACCAAGTTCTCAGTCCTACGCCCCGAAAAATCAAGGTCTTCAAGTTTCTTAGGAGCATTCAGACACCTCTTTAAGCTTTTGTTTTTTTGGGTCGATCGGAGGATGGATCAAACAACTCACCCACGATAACTTGGCAGGTAGGCAGGTTTCGGGTCGTCCTCCGTGTGGGAGATGGTTTATCAAAAATCTAATGTTTGTGAGCGTTTCCCCCCAATTCAGTGTATAATCTTATTGAGCAGCGGAGGATACCGAGAGCTAATAAGAAGTCCGAAACCCACTAGAATTTGGTCTTCTTGACTACTTTGAGAGGTCTTTGGCTTGAAAGAAATCAAAGATTTTTCGAAGGGCAATGACACGAGAGTGTCTCTAATTCAGAAGATCGATGGTGGATTAAAGTAGGACAAGTCGATCAAACATTGGAAGTCTGAGTGTTCATCTATTTCTATATTTTAGCCATGTATCTCTGTGGTGGTGGTTCTCCTATATTCATGGAGTGGTGGGCTGTTTTAATCTATCCTAAAAAGGGCAGTTATAGTGCAGGAAGCTCCACATATGCAAGATCCAGGCAAAGAGCAAACCACAAGGGTTTATAGTACTCAGTCTTATATTGCATTTTTGCATGGGGCTGTTTCCAACCCTTAAACCCGTGACGGTAAAGTCACACAATGACAACTTTACCGTTGCACAAGGCTCCCCTTCTGTTTCACTCTATCTTATTAGACTTTATTCTCTCTTAAAATATGATATCAGGCAAAGTAAAGAGGCAATGGTTATTTACACCCATGCTCTCAGATGGACGAGAAAAGATAAGCGTCGGTCCTGAAGGAATTTGAAGAATTCGGCGTACAAGACATTGAATTCAACAGTCAGACCATCATTTTCCCTTTCTACTGGTAGGAATACACATAAATCTCGGTGGATTTTGCAGACACAGGATCATTTAAACTCAATTTCGACGAGGCGTGTTACGGGAACCCAAGTCCGCTACGGAGGATGTCTGAGAAGACTGCAGCAGTAAGATCATCTTCGATTTTGCTGCCCCCTGGGAATTACAATCTTCAGGGGAGGCACAAATCACGGCAATGCATGCAGGAGCTAGAATTTGGAAACAGTGCTTATCATTGAAGGTGATTCGTACAACTCAATCAGGTGGTGGCTCGTGGAGAAAGGAACAAGACCATGGACAGGCTACAACAGATGCTCAGATCCAGTATCTCGGATGATTCTTTGTAAACCTTTCAGGGTGTGCGTTTCTTTGACGTTTGTTTGGCTGAGACGTGGACTATTTGTTTATGTTAACAGGTGAAATGATCTAATCAATAAAATAAAAAGGAATAGCTTGGTGCACGAAGTTCTCTCATATTTGATGTCTGAGGAAGGGGTGGATCACAATGGTCTAGAGTACATAGTTTTACCTTGTATTTTTGCAAGAGGCTCTCTTTCCATGTCTCGAATCTGTAACCTCAAAGTCACAAGACGACAACTCTACCGTTAAGGCTATCCTTCTATCCAATCAATAAAATACCATTTTAAAAGACTAATATAATAACATAAATTAAACTGACATTATAGATTATACAAGGCTTCACATATTACCATAAGTCCTAACAAGTGTACACATTCAAGAGGAGAGAGAAATGACTGCATGCGTAAAACTGGTTTTGTTAGATCTAATACATTCATCGTGTTTGAATTAGATGAAATAAACTAGACATCATATTTCACGCCCATAAGATGTTTTAACTTATATTTCTTAAAGTAAAATTTTAAGACAATCCATTTTTGTTGAGTTTTTTAGAAATCTAAAACTAGCGACTAAGATTTTGCATATGCATTGGTATCTAATTTTGGTATTATAAACATGATGAACTATTATTTTGATTTGTAAAATTTTTCAGCTTGATGCACAAAGCTCTCGCCTATACGGCATCTGAAAAAGAGACAAACCACGAGGGCTTATAGTAAACTGTATTAAATAAAACGTTATACGATGCATTAAAAAAACAGACTCTTATTCTATTTCCTTTACACTGACTCAACATGGAACATTAGCGGCAGCGGCTAAATAGGAAGTGAAACTAGCCGTTAGCCAAGTTACAGCCAAGTTTGTGACTTGCGGACAAACGTACAAAAAGATAAATTTAAAAAAGCACATGAAAAGGCTGGCTTCCACAACACAGGAGAAGCACATGGCATGTAGAAAACATCTTTTACACGCGTCACTAGAAAACAGCAATGGGACGATCACTCCCTCTCTCTTCCACATTTCCTGCTCCTATTGGTCCACATCCCCAGACCTGCCCTCCAATGATGTAAAATCTTATAAATGCCAAGTACCCTAACTCCATAGCCAAATAGCCAAAGTCATATACTATTTAATAACATTGTGCCCTTGTCATCCATGTCCTTCATTGTAGGGTCAAAAGTAGCCTAGTTTTCTGGACTGTCTCCATGCAGTCTAGGAACTGGCACTCTCACACGCCCAAGTAGAGAAATCAGTCAGTGAATTGGTGTCGTGTAGCTAGATTTCATACTTCTTTTGTCTCAAGCTTATCTCCGAAGTCCAATTTATATCTTTCACTTACAGTGGGACATATTGGCAATGCTTATCCACATCTCTTTTGTCACCCCCACATCTGGCGTTACTTTATCATGTTGTGACTCTCATCACACCAATCTTGTGTCAGATTGAGCAATTTGGATATGACTTAGCTTACTGTGTGCAGCAATGTGGGTCATATCTCTGAGAACTGCAACTGAAAGGGAAGATGTATAGGCTAATGGGTGCCAGATGGATGTTGTCTGGAACGTTGATTGGGTTGGTGATCTGAAGGAGTCGTCCTGTTGTCGGTATTGTTTGGGTTTTGCTCTAGATACATTGGTTCATTGCTTTTATATGTCTCAGAAGTTTTCATGTAGAGAGAAGGGTTCGACGGAGCTTTCTACTTTATTCCATTTTAGGTTGGTTGAAACAGCACTACAGGCTTGTGTGCGTGGGTTAGAGAGGGAGAGATTCTCAAGTGCTAGGCAAACTCTGTTTGATCATGTACTGAGTGTTGATGGAGCAGGCTTCTAACTTGCTGCTTTCTTCCACTTCTTCAAGTTAGTCTGCGACAAGCATTGAAAGGTCGAGTCTTGGTGCAACAGTAAAGTTATCGTCATGTGACCTTGAGGTCAAGGGTTCAAGAAGTAGAAATAGCCTCTTGTAAAGATGCAAGATAAGACTGCATACTATAAACTCCGCATCTTCTTTAACCATGTTTCTCCTTCTTCAAACTCCTTTTAAAATGATTACCAATTAATCTTAAGTCTCTAATATTTCTTAAGACAAACTTTACCCGCAATGGCTGTATCACAGTGACTAAAAAAAAAAAGTGGCAGCGTCGGGGCACAAAGCTCCTGCACATGCATGGGCCAGGGAAGAGGCTGACCACAAGGATTAATAATACGCTATCTTACTTTGTATTTTGCAAGAAGTTGTTTCTAGGTTTTGATCCCGTGACTTCAAGTTCATACGATGACAACTTTACCATGCAGCACCTGCTCTAACTAATTGTCTACCCTTTCTAAGAGTGATTTTTATGTTATGGCCGTGACAACGGATAAGCATATCTGGTAAGATGAGTGTGTTAGGAGTGAAAATCCTAAACAAATTATCTCAAAATGTTGTTTGTTCCATTAATCCAATGTGATTCTCTCTCCTTATTTTTGGTACTAAAAACGGGCAGCCCGGTGCATGAGGCTCCCGCTTATGTGGGGTCTGGAGAAGGGGTAGACCACAAGGGCCTATAATAGGCAGTCTTACCTTATATTTTGCAAGAGGCTGATTCCAAGGCTTGAACCCGTGCCCTTGAAGTCACATGACAACAACTTTTACCATTGCATTTTTGGTATTACGTTAAATAAATCTTGTGATTCAGAACATTTGTGCTCCCACCACTTGTCTCTTCCACCCATCAGTCTGGTCTACGCTTTTCCTAGATTATTTTCTCACGAGCTAGCCTAAATCAACGATTGAGATTGGCAAGCTATGGGTCCCACCTTTAGAATTGCTTATTAGGCTCAAAGTCCGATTACGATTGGGCCCCTCAAGAAATCAGAGTTTTGAAACGGTTTCGCATTAATTAGGATTCCGCCATGCTTATTGTTGGATCAATAACTAATTGCTTAAAAAGTTGAGGTCAATTGGCACAACTGCACATGGAATCGCCAAAAATCCGATTGTCAAGTAGTTAGATTACCTAATTGACAATGACTACCATGTAGGACCCACCTAATTGATAGTCGAGATCACCTTTAATAGGACCACATATACGATCCTGATTAGACCAACCCATCGAGATTTCGTGATAGGATATTAGTAGCAACCTCCCCTAGAAGTAATAGTGTATTAAAGCTGAGTCCAAAAGGGTGAAGCAATTTGCTTTGGATGTTTAAAGGGATTTGTCAGGGTTAAGTTAAACTTGGAACCAGTGAATAACAAGGTGGAACAATTATCCTGTCAAAGCCTATATATCTTGGAAGGAAGGTGCTAATGTGGTTATTCACTTTCATATTAATGATGGCCTTCTTCTTTTGGATTTGCAGATAATATTTTGTTTAGCTAGTTTGAAAGAGAGTCTTGGCGCAACGGTAAAGTAGTCGACATGTGATCTTGAGGTCATTGATCGAAGGTGTGGAAACAGTCTCTTGCGGAGATGCAAGATAAGGCCGCGTATTATAGACCCCTATGATCCACTCCTTTCCCAGACGCTGTATAGGCAGGAGCTTCGTACACTGCAGCTGCCCTTACTTTGTTTAGCTAGTTTGCTCGGGGAGTCTGGGCTGGCCGGGCCATCAGTGAGTTGTTTCAGCTAAGGCAAGTTGAACCTAGGCCCATTGAACAAGGCGGTGGAACAATACAATCACTACCTCACGTATTAATTATGGCCTCTCTCCTCCTGATCGAACTTCTGAAATCAGATGTTTAACTATAAACCAGAACAAGTATTTAAGAATGAGGGAAGCGGTATAACCAAGTACACCGCCTTCGAGTCCAGTTGTAAAAGGCAGCACCGGTGGCGTAAGTAGGGTTTTGGGAGGAGGCGGAGTCTATAATATGTAGTCTTACTTTGTATTTTTTCAAGAGGCTGTTTCTACGCTTTGAACCAGTGACTTTAAGGTCATTCAACGACAATTTTACCGTTACACCAACTGATTCGTCCGTGGATAAAATATCACCACTGCATTGCAAGTTCAAGGTCAAACCCTCTATCCCACTAAGAAAGGGTTGCTCTAGGTGTACCTAGTGCCGACCAAAAATTCAAATGCCAGCCCAACTTTTAGGGTAAAAAAGGGCAGCCTCGGTGTACGAAGCTCCCGCTTTTGCGGGGGTCGGGGGAAGGGGTGGACCACAAGGCCCTATAGTAGGCAGCCTTACCGTGCATTTTACAATGAGCTGATTCCACACCTTGAACCGTTGACCTCAAGATTATATGACGACAACTTTTACTATTGCGCAAGTCTCATCCCTCTTCAGCCTACCTTTTAGGGTCTTTTTCCTTATCCAAGCTGTCCAGCAGATTCCTTATTCTAGATGGAAGAGTACAAAAAATGTCATCCAGAAGGTATCTCTACGGTGGCGGTCTTTACTTGGTACACGTGCTTTGTGCACCTGTTTCACATTTGGGGCTTCACACTATGAGTGCCTACAATTCCAATTGAGAAAAATTTTGTCTTAAAACCTCTGTTTTTGGCCATTGAAATGAGTTATTGGGTCTATCTATTATTGTGACTTCTCTTCCTTGTCCTCCCAGGCATATGTATTTTACAACTTATCACTAACCCAACTTATTAACAAGAATGACTTAAGATCTTTTCTTCAATATTCTGTAGCATATTCTTTTATTAAGAATAGAATAAAGGACTATTTAACTGCACGAGGAATATTTGATTCCAAATGAAGATATAAGAAAATTTTGAATTCTGGAATAAATGAATGGAAAAACTAGTTATGGAGTCATTATCGATACAATTTATCTCAGAATAGATAGTCTAGATTAGTATCACAAAAATGGCAAAATAAAGTCACTCAACTTCATACGATTCAAAATAAGGACTCAAAAAATTTGCATTCATATTAAAAAGGCCAATTTATTCGTTACGAGAAAGAAAATTAGAAAAGATTTGATCTTTTTTAACTCTGTCTGTAGCTTACTAGAAGTTCGGGGAAACAAAGAGAAGATGTGTACAAAGGAGATATCCTACAACAACAAAAAAAGAAAAGGATTGAATAGAGGAACTGCTGAGCATTTGACGATCTCAGATGTGGCTATATCAATGGAACAAGTGGCTTATTATTTTGATGAATCATTTCTTCGAACAGAAGAAGATTCTGTAAACACTTGCTCTAAATCTCACTTATCAAATTCCATTGTCGAAGAATCACTCACAACTTTTGCTAAGGAATTGGCCATGATATATTTGATCATGCATAATGTAAGTAATTAGTTTTTGTGGGACCAACTGTTCATGTTCGTGCTATTGTCCCGTTCATTGGCTTCTAATCCTTCCCATTCCGGAGCTCTTTTAAGCTCGAAAAAAATCTGGTACCCTTGGAAAGTCTACTGCTAGTTTTGTATCTCTGTTCTTGGATGTCCATGTTAAAAAACTAGGCTTTGTCTTCTTCATTGTTGGATTTTCCTTCTTAATGGTGTTATAGTCGAAGATCAGGGTTATGATGTATGACCCCGGATAGGTAATGGTACTCTCTAGTGTAACCCGGTGGTTTGGCATGATTTCAAAAAGGTATTAAAGGTAGCCCCTTACGGTAAAGTTGTCGTTGTGTGACCTTAAGATCACGGGTTAAAGGCGTAGAAACAGCCTCTCGCAAAAATGCAAGATAAGGTTGTGTACTATAGACCATTGTGCATGAAGCTCCCTCATATGTGGGGTTTGGGGAAGGGACAGATCACAAGGGTTTATGGTACCCAGCCTCACTTTGTATTTTTGCAGTAGGCTATTTTCATGTCTAGAATCCGTGACCTCAAAGTCACACGATAACAACTCTACCATTAGGCCAAGGCTCCTCTTTTATTTGAAAAAGGTATTACACCAATTTGTTTTACACTACTATTTTCTTGTGATAGAAGGGGAGTCTTGGCGTAACGGTAGAGTTATCGTCGTGTGACCTTGAGATCACTGGTTCAAGGCGTGAAAACATCCTCTTGCAAAATGCAGGTAAAGCGTCATACTATTGACTCTTATGGTCCGACCCTTTCCCAGACCCCGCATACACATGAGCTTTGTGCACGAGGGCTGATATTATTTTCTTGTGATCAGAAACAGAGGCAGGCCACTGATTTGCGAGGAATAAATTACAAATACTATGAGAAGCCACAACTTATTCTTAATGGAGCAGTGTCGCTTGGAGAGGAGCGAATGGGTCTCTCCCATGTTTCAAGGAATAGAAGAGATAGATTTGCTGAGCATTGGAGAAGAGAATTATGACACCCAGCCCTCAAAAGACTGTTTCTGAGCCTGCTGTTGGAGCTCAACTTCCATCACTCTCTGGCAAATGTTGGTACATCTGGTGGTGGATCTTCTAAGCCTGGCAGGCGTTGGGGCGAGCAGATATCTAAGCATAAGAGACGCACACGCATGGGATCTGATGTGCAGAGTGAAAGACAGACAATTGTGTTCATGTTACGTATCTTAAAATGCTAAACACAATGCAAAACATGAATAATCTGAACCCTTGTTGCTTATGCATGTTCAGTACTTTGTAAGATCGAGTCTTTTAGATGAGGCAGGTGTGAAAACAGCTTCTTGCAAAATATAAAGTAAGGTTACCCCTTGTGGTCCTCCCATCCCGAAGCTCACATAAACAGGAGTTTCGTGCACTGGGGCTTCCCTTTTTTTATTCTGAACTTTTGTTATGAACAGATATGCTGTTTGAAATGGTTATGGTTGATCTACAGATGTGGCTATGGTTATGTTGGATGAACTGATTAAGATTGATTTATAGATGTAGTTAATTTTACATCTTCTTACGTGTTTGTGACTTAATAATGGATTTTAGACAATTGCGACTTGCTTATGCTTATTGTATTTGAAATGTTAAAATTCTGAGATGATTATTGTTACGGTTAAATTTATGTGTTATAGTTATATTACATTTTCATGAAGGGGAGTCTTGGCGCAATGGTAAAAGTTGTTGTCATGTGACCTGGAGGTCCTGGGTTCAAGGCGTGGAAACAGCCTCTTATAAAATGCAAGATAAGACCGTGTACTTTAGGCCCTTGTGGTCCGCCTCTTCCCCAAACCCCGCATAACGGGGGCTTCATGCATTGGGGCTGCCCTTTTAGTTATATTACATTTTCTTATGTGTTTGTCATTCACTAATGAATTTTAAAGTAATGAAATGCTAAGAAAAACACTAATTTGTTAGGTTCTGTCTAAACAATCTCTTTGCCCATCGAGATTAGCAGATCCCTTGATCTAACTGTTGCATGAAAGCTTAAGTCATTTCCGTCAATACCGTCATATTCACGACCAAAATGGAGCTTTGTTAGAACTAAGTGTAGGTCCGAATTGACTGATGTTGAAGAATTAGCAAATGAGTTATGGTCGAAAAGTTTATTTTAACTCATATTTCTCGTGTAGGAATTTTCTTTCTATTTTATTTTCATGTGATGCACCACCCTCAAGTGTAAAGGATGCTTATGTAATCTCAAAATCCCTCAGCAAATCCAAAATTAACAAAAAAATGGCTCAACAACAACACACAGAAATTCTTTTGTTTTATTTTGACAATAATTAATACAATTAGTTGCTGACAACTTGACATTTACATTGAAATACGCCTAGTCACAGGATTGAGTTATCCCTTGCCCTTTTGGCTGGGGATTAGTGTGTGAGTGATTTGCTTTATAATTCTTGGCTTGTATTAACGAACACGTAAAAGACAACAATATCTAGCATGTAGATAGAAGGCATCTCCTTAGAAAGAAATATGCTTTGTCTCAAGTTCGGGTTCTTGCTTTCTCCTCTGGCCTTATTGGGCTCTCTCTTCTGTTGATCAAACTATTTATCATTGATCGGACGGTTGCAGATGAGTCGTATACCAATAATTCTCCACTATCAGATCGGTATAAACCATTTATTTGGGGGAGGTTCTAATGATAAGTTTAAACTATTGCCGCATTGTTTCCTAATTTCGATCGAAATCCCAAAAGTCTGTCAAATTGGTCCAGATTTTAGTGCATGATCATCCATGGCAGGGTCTGCCCATATAAACGGTTAAGATCATCAACTATTAAGACCCACTTCCATCACTACCTTCTCAATTTTTTTCTTTTTTCTTTTTTTAATCAATTGCCTGCTTAGATCTGCTAAAAACATACTCTCTAACTATCTATTTCAACCTAATTTCAATCGAGGAAAGCTGGTTTCGAGCTACACAAAGCAACTTCTCCATTTTTATATGGTGGGCTCCATATTATATCATTAATCCAGTTCATCTGAATCTCAACTTTGGATATCTTATGGCCCAAAATTCATCCAAAAAATAATTCAGTAACATCAACAAAATTGTATTTTAATCCATTGTATTTAAACTGTTGCTCTTGGAGAGATTCCCACCATCATGCCTAGCAAGATGAAAGCACATTTCTTGAATGTTAAGTGCTTTTGGGAAGTCAGATAAACGGTTTGGATCAATAGTATATGGGACCCACCATACAAAATTAGACCAGTTACATCGTGGTGGGGTGTTGTCGCGCTCTGTACTAGCATTTCTCTGTTAGAATTCTTTTGTTTTTTCAAGTAAATTCTTTATTTTTCCTCAAAATCAGAAAAAAAAAAAGGAGAAAATCTTTCACGAGGCGACACTCTTCTGCACATCTTTGCTTTATCTTCTCCAACTCGATGCAAATCTCTCCTTCCATGGCAGAAACATAGGGTTAGGGTTTAAAACAATATGGAATCCGAACTCAAGAACTTAGCTTCCAAGGACGACGAATCTGTCTACGAAGGATCGGAAAGAGACGAACGGCCACTTCTGAAACCCAAATCCTCAACCGACGGCCGAGATTCACCTGCAGCTTCGGCAGTTCCTTCGGAGAGTTTGGAAGAATTGGAGAAGAAATTCGCAGCGTACGTGAGGAAAGATGTTTACGGAACGATGGGAAAAGGCGAGTTGCCACTGCCGGAGAAATTTCTACTGGGATTAGCGTTGGTTACACTCGTTCCAGTTCGTTTGATGATAGGGTTGATCATATTGATTATCTATTACTTGATTTGCCGCGTTTGCACTCTTTTCTCTGTTCCGAGTCGTGATGACGAGCAAGAAGATTATGCTCATATGGGAGGGTGGAGGAGGACTGTGATCGTGCAATGTGGAAGGTTTCTTTCTAGGGTGATGCTGTTTACCCTTGGATTTTATTGGATTGATGAAATCTATCGGGTTCCTCGTGATCGTGATGAGGTATAGCTGTTGTGTGTTTAATTTGATAATTGCTACATTGGATGCTGTATATTGCCTTGATTTTGACTTGACTTAATAGATTAGTTTGTAAAGGGGGAATTCAGCTAGCATTGTTCATGGTATGAAATTTAACTGTCTTTTTTTTTTTTCTTTTCTTTTTGCGCGAAGTGATGGGATTATTGGATAGAGCTAGCTTGTTTGGAGGGTGATGGAGCTTTACGTTAAGTGGAGTTTGTGTTTGGATTCGGTTTTTTTAGTTCATGGTGTGAGAGGATTCAGTTAGCATTATTTGTAGAAAGAGAATTTAGTTAGTGCTGTTCATGGTGTAAGATGTTTGTGATTGTGGTTTTTTAGAGGGAACATAGGGGCTTATTGAGTAGAATCAGCTCATTAGGGAATTGATGGAACCTTAGATTAAATGTCATTTGTGTTTGCTTTCAGTTTGCAATTTTCATGGTATGATATCTTTGTATTGCAGTTGCTTTTGTTAATTGATGAGATTAGCGAACATAATTAGCTTATTAGCGATAGAGCTTCAGATTGACTGGCATTTTCGTTCGTGGTCTGAATTTTGAATAAATAACAGTAACTCAAAAGTTGTAATATAGGGACAAGTCATTGTCCACTCGTAAAGCAAGTTATGTGAGGCACATGTGTCCAATTTGGGCACTTGTTTAGCCTTCTTATGGTTACATTTCTAGGGTGATGCTCTTTATGTTAGGTTTTATTGCATGGATGAGTTTAATCGGATTTCTTGTGATCATGGCATGGTGAAAGTATTATACTTCAATTGAGTAACTATTGACACTCAAAAGAAAGGAAGATTTATGTTCATAGTTAAATAGATATTTATCATTGAACATTTGGGAATTTCTTAAGTTTACTTAGGAACGTAGTTAGAGAGCTCAGAAAATTTGGAAAACATTGCAAAATTTTTGGTAAAGAACAACTTTAGGATGTCACTTTGAGTTCCTGTTTTGGACTTGTAATTAGATTTGCAAATAGTATTTCAGCATTTGACAAACTGTTTGTGAAATTTGAGTTTGATTTGGTAAATTCATGTTAAATGCCTTTAATTTGCAATTACTTTGAAAATTTTAAGAACTTTTGAACTATTCAGGATTAAGTGGGGCATAAAGAAGTCACGGCATTTCAAAAGAAATTCTAGTATTGGTTGACTTTTGCATCTATGGTTTGTAAAGAGAGGATTTGGTTTGCATCTTTCATGGTATGGTATCTTTATAATTGTTGTTTTTTGCGTGAACAGAGGGATTAGTGAACAGAATTAGTTTATTAAGAGAGTGATAAAGCTTCAGATAAAATGGCATCTCAATTTTGAATTGATAATCCAGTGAGGAAATAACTCCTTGTAACTTGCAAGTTCAAGCAAGTCGTGTGAGGCACATGCATTCCATTGTCATTGCTCAGTGTCATCTAGGACTGCTTAACCATTTCTGCTTCTAAATTACTTCCCTATGTCAAGAAGAGAAGTATGAAGTACATGTATTTTGGTAAATTTCATGTAGATTTCTGGCATCATTTATCTCCTAGCAAGCTGATGCTTTGATGATGTACTGATGATAAAATGCTTTGTGTGAAACAAATCAACAATTTGTGTTCTATGCAGGAGAAATTTTCTTCTCTTTGCTCTATCATCTTCCATGCTAAAGGAAATCATGTTAGGACAAATCTACTTATGCTCTGGGTGTAGTTAGGTATTTTTGTTGCTGATAGTGTTATTTAAGTAGCTCACTGTATCTTGCTTTTTCGTCTCCAGAATGAGTTGAAAGATCAGTCAGAAGAATCTGAAAGGCCTGGTGCAATCATATCAAACCACATATCATATATAGATATTTTGTATCACATGTCATCTTCGTTTCCCAGCTTTGTTTCAAAGGTATTTCTGCAAATCATGTTTATGGTAAAATTCATTGTGTATTAAGTTACCTCACACTAAGATTGGATTGAATTTCTTACATGTTTCCCTTCTATGTATGTCATTTTCTTCTTGGGGATTCATCACCGAAGAGATCAGTAGCTAAGCTACCCCTAGTAGGTCTTATCAGGTTAGTTCAATTCACTTATTGCTTTATGTCTAGAATTTCAGTGCTTACAATATAATGACATTGATCTGTTATGAATCTATGTCCACAAAATATTGCAAACTTTCCTCGGAGTCCGGTGTCTGAAATTCTTAGAGTACCATCCTTTTTTTGTTGATCTCATGCATGCATCATACGATCAGAAATTCACTTTGTGAACTGATTTGTCATACAAAAAGGCCAAGATTGTGCTGCAAAGTAGCTGTCTGTACTCTGTGCATTACCCCCAGTAATGACTTTGATGTAACACAGATATTGACTTAGTAGGACATGGGCATGACAGGAGGATGCCCTCCAAGAGTATGTGCAAGTCATTAGTACCCGTTTTGAGATTGTTACTTGTAACAACACCAAAGACGTGAATAGCTAAGGAAGAATAGAAGTAGAAAAGAAGGAGAAGAAGAGAAAGCAGGGAGGAGGGAATCTGTTTGTTGGAGTACCCGTATCATGTTATCCGCTGCTTATATGTTACCATTTAAAGAAACTATTTATTCTTTAATGATGCACAAGAGATGGCCCATCACTTTTAGGTCTGATAGGATCAGTAAGTTTACCTTTTAACACTTTCAAGTTGGAGCATAAATATCAAGCCTTTGTAAAAATGTCAGCCAGCTATTTTTGATGGCACACATTGATTAGATATTTATTCATTACTGATCCCATCTTGAACAAAATGGTTCAACCTCAATATTTCTGGTTTGATCATGAAATACCAGGTTACGGTCTGCATCAATTGCTGTTCTTTTTACTCCTGCCAAAAAAAAAAAAAAAAAAGGAAAAGAAAAAGGAGTACATCACTTGTCATTGAATTCATAGGCAGTCCCTTTGTTCTTTCCCTCCCAATTTGTCATAAATGGTGGGGCTACACTGTATCATTTGACTTTATATAACTAGCCACTTCATCTCCCATTGGACATAGACTGACGTCAGGAGATCATGGATGCATGCTGTAAAGTACTGATATTTGTAGGTCTGGGATTGACAAAGCTAGGAAGGTTGACATCTGAATTAGGTTGTCTTTTTGACGTTGTCATCAACCTACCAATAGTCCAATGTATTGTTTAACACCTTTCTTTTACCATCTATTTCTACAGTAACTGCTCACACTTTCTTCTTTGTCCTTTAGAGTGCTAATGTTTTCAGTACTCCCATGAGTTGTTGAGTTGAAGGTGGGGTGGAGGGCTTTTGGGAATGCATTATAGCACAGGCTGTGACTATGCTTTTCTGTTGGCTGATGCTGTGTATCTCACACTTGTCATATATTTTATATGGTTATATAACCATAACTAACCAAAAGTGGCGGGGGTTACATTTTGTTTATAATCCAAGGATGAAGTTCACTTCGATGCTGTGATTCTAGGATGATTTTTTCTTGAAGTTTTCTTTTTTTCATTGAGATTGGGTCAGTGTTAAGTTTACAGCAATATATCAAAAAGAATGCATTGGATAAATGCCCCGGGCATTGAGAGGTAAGGACACTTTCAGAGACAAAAGGCCATAGGAAGATATCATTTGTGATCCATGGATCTCTGATCAAAAAATTGTATCGAGGCTCTGTGGCCAGTCTGTGCTGGTGCTAGTTTCCTAGCAATTAATTTAAAATCATTGCCTAGAATTAGATTTGGTGCATTTTACACTTCACAGTTTTTAAAAACTGATAAACAGTATCCGGTTGGCAACTTTAATCAATTCCAATTATTTTTGTTCTGCAGCAAGTGCCTTGGTTGTGTTTATGTACAAAGAGAGTCAAAATCAACCGACTCTAAGGGCGTTGCAGGTATCTTAATCTTTTCAAACATCCATGTTTTTACTTTCATGTAATGTTGGCCGAGTTAAAGGTGGTAGCATCCAATGTCTCTGTTGGTCTTTCAATCAATATACTTAAGTAACTACCGGATTCTTTCTTGCTGTGGATATTGCTATTACTTCTCTTTGTGATAGTTCAATTTTTCATCTGAGAGAAACGTGATTTTTCTTCTGATAATGTACATTATATATACCATCCAATCTTCAGACTTGTTCCACTAGGGGTTGAGATCACTTGGAAACTATTTACTCGAAATAGATTTCTGTCACTGATGTTCATGAAACTTGAAGTATTTGTATTCTGGCATTAGAAGATTTTGATTACTTGGAGTAGATGGTGATTTATATTTTACACCAGCTTTAACAGAATACAGATATAGGAATCTTACATTCAGCTACTCTTTGACAACCGATTTTCTGAATTTGCATGGATAATTCTAGGTTATGCTGGAATAGCTTTTTTAACTGGACCATAGAGAATTCTTGCTGGCACTGTCTGCCAGTGGTCAAGCTCCAAAGATGAACTGATAACATTCTTGACAATGCAAGCTGTTAAATGCCCAATTAATAGTGACTGGTTTTCTCCTTATCAGGGTCTTAATCACATACTGGTCCCTCGACTTTTATAGTCTTTGATTGTATCAAGAAAGTAGGATGTCCTCGCCTGCTGTTCTTGAAGAAGTTAATGGCCGTGTCTCTGTAAACTAGTTTACTTATCATCCTTGGTCCTTCTATCTCCCATTAGTTTTCTGTTCCTCAATTTTTGGCCTTCTATAATTCTATATCTGTTAGGCATTTCCTTGTTCCTCCCTTTCTAATGGGCATAACACACAGTTTTGGAAAATTTAGTTTGTGTTTGTTTCTGAGTCTTCATTGTTTCCATTCATACCTTCAATTATCATTTTCAGTTTCCTAGTTTCTATAGATCATTGTTTTTCATTTTTTTATTTCTCTCTTTGAGATGCCATTTGCCATTGAAATTATATATATAAAGTTTAATTGACATTAAGATTTTTGTCCCATTGATTTAGTTTAGCTGATCTTCTCCTACTCACAAACTCATGGCTCCTTGATGCTTCTTTGTTATAAAGTTTACTATCTTTTGTAGTCTGCTCCTGTACCATTTTAGCTTCTTGCTGATTGTAGTTATGAGGGGCATTAGATCCTGCAGGCTAATACTCTTCCAGGAGCAGTTCCTTAATATGAACCTATGGATTCCCTCTGGTTGATTTTCTTTCAACATTCAATCCAACTTTCGAAGGGGAGCCTTGGCACAACGGTAAAAGTTGTCGTCATGTTACCTTGAGGTCACGGGTTCAAGGCGTGGAATCAGCCTCTTGCAAAATGCAAGGTAAGGCTGCCTACTACAGGCCCTTGTGGTCCGCCCCTTCCCCAGACCCCGCATAGTCGGGAGCTTCATGCACCGGGGCTGCCCCCTTTTTTTTAATCAATCCAACTTTCATATAGATGCTTCCAGTATTGCATCAATTCTTTGTTTGAAATCATGTCTGCTAACTAATGATCAATTTTAACTTCTTTATGTTACAGTAGAGAACCTAGAAGTGTTATGAACCTCACTCTATTGGTGTGCTATCTATGTAATCATGCTTATGTAGCCTTTACTTGTGGTGTGAGAGAACTGCAGGTTCATGAATCATTGCTATGCAATGGAAGTATGAATGGCAATTTGACTCTTTGAAATGGTGCTATATTCGGATGGAGTATCTTTTACTGGATGTTTTCAGGATTGTTGTTAGGCGTAATGAGCTTTTACTTTTTCCTTGCTGACCACCAATGATAGGTTTGGGGTCAGAATTTTTGGAATGGTTCTGGTTACAATTTTGGGCCCTTGCTGCTAACTGATTGTTATCATGTCCAAAATTGAACCTGGTGAAGTTGAGCGATGGGTCTTTAGCTCATTACACTTCATTAACATTTCTTCAAGGTGTTGGGAAAGGTTTAAAACTTTGTGCATTTCTGATGTGTGTCTATCAATATTGTCCACATACATCCAGGCTTAATAGGTTGATAAGATGGATAAACTCCAATCCGACCTACTTGGGTAAAAATAGTGTGAGTATGCAAAAGCATAAGTACTTTGCTCGTAAGGGTTTAATCTTACTGTTGGATAAAGAGTGATTGCTCATGAGCACTCTTCAAAGACTGGATTGAAAATCCTACTTTTTTGTGGTTGTCAATGGGAGTTGTGAGGATGCTCATGGATGCTTTAGTGTGACCATTCATTTGTCTCTGGAGTCTGGATACCTATGTTGGAGTGCCAATAACTTTAGCTATGGCCTCCAACTTTGGGCGAGAGAACGATAATGGTGATATTGCCATTATATGCCTCATGAAATCTATCACATTTGGCCCTTGACATCTTTCATTCATCTCCACTGGTTAGGAGGCTTAACTCGTTGCAGAATTGGTAGATCTCATCAAAATTGCTCCTTGCAGATGAAGTGTTTCCCAGGCAATACATTGAATGGTACACATAGTTTGTGACAAAAATCTGCTGTTTCATTATAAAATCAATCTGGAAGTAGATCTCTGAGGATAAAAGGATCAATCTCGTACCATTGCATGGCAGGTCTTGTGTCCTCTAATCTGGAGTGTTTGAAGAATAGACTTGAGAAAAGAATATTATTGATGAAACTGCAATGAAATCATCAAAAGTAATTTTCTTGAAAAACAAGAATATTCACTGACCACTGGTAACTGTTAAGAGATTGTAGCATAAATCCATCTGTTCAACTTCATTTCCCTTAAAGTGTTGTGCTAGTGAAGAAGTCTCCTTCAATCTAAACTTCCTACCCGTCTGTTATTCTCACAAATCAACTACAAGTGTAGTTTGTTGTTGTGGAATTGTCATGGGGATATTTTGAACTTTAAGGACATCTATTTCCTGCAGGTGTCGTGACAGAAAGAATTAAAGCTACCCTTGAAAATAGATCTGCCCCGATGATGATGCTTTTCCCAGGTGAGTGTTGGTTTTTCAGTGATGTTGTTGCATTTGCTGTAACTGTGATTCTCTTCCCCAGACTTTCGAATATAACACATCATTGAAGGATTTTCCATCTTATAAGGGAAGTATAAAGAGGATGCCTTAGCATATCTCAGTCATTTATATGGTCTTTATGTGCGATGAATTGTCTGCCCTTATTGTAGTATAAGTGGCTTATAAGAATCAGCAATAGCATGAGACAGTATACATTTTGATGTAGTAGAAGATGAGTACCTGCTGAAATATAAGAGAGAAAATTTAAACAAGTACAAACAGTATGCATCTAGGAGAGAAAAATGAAAACTCAAAGGGCACCAAGTTGAAAATATCTTCTAGTAGCTGAGATCAATGTTCAGACTGCAACTTATTGAAGTAACATATTATGATACAGAATCCAATACCATCTTACTTCTATGTCATTTTCAAGTTGAACAAAAGAATTATTTTTCTTTATTGTGTTTCAGTTATTTGTTAAAGCAATTTATAGTTTGCCGTAAATCACCTATTCTTGTCCCTGTTTGACCGAGGCTAGAACAACTAAAATTCCCAATATATTGTAGATATTCACAGGCAAACATTTCTGCGTGCTGGGGCAGCACACACACAAATGTACATCTAAGTGTAGTCATACATATATGGATGATTTAGTTACTCTTTAAGTCCTAGAAGTTTGAATGAAGAAAAAAAATTCAATAATGTGAGGAGGGAATAAATTGTATGATTCCAGAATCCAGACTATTTTCTGGCCAAAATTTTCTTCATATGTGGTATTTGGAAGTCTTGTGGATTTGAAAATTTTAAAGAAGAAAAGGAAGGGACATGGAAACCACACAGGGTTTCAACTTGGTTCTGTCATCTACTAGTTGACTGTCACAAGTATGTATACCAGTTACTAGAGATAATTGAACACCTGTGCCCCGCACCCATCACAAAAAAGAGAGGAAAAAATTCATGTTTCACTTGTTTGGGCATAGAAACAAGTCAACAACCAGAAATGGATTACTGAAGTAACTATACTTACAATACATTCAACGTGCTAATATGTTTGATACCAATCAAAGCTTGTCATTATTTAGGTCAATGTTGTGTAAGCCTTTGTGAAAATGTCCATTTGTGGCCACCAGATCATGCCTGGAACATGATGATGAATGCCAATCCACATAATAAGCTAAGATCATCTTTGTGATCTCTATCTTTCTCTTATTTCATTCTACTGTATTCCTTTGCAACATATTCCAATCCAGTTTTTTTGAAGCTTATATTAGTAATTTCAGGTTAACTGATTATTAATATGCTTCTTCCAAAAGAAGTGCCTCAATTGGACTGTTACCTGACAGAATAATAGAATCAAATGAAAATGAAACTTGTTTCTTATTCTCTAAATTCTGTTTGTCTCCAACATTTTTATGGATCCTATAATTGACCTCCTTGGAACAGATCTCTTCAACTTCCCTTTTCTGCCTCATTGGCTATAGCATGTTCCAGCAAAGAGAATCTCCTTCCTTCTTGTTAAATTAAGCTTCTTTCTGTAGTTGCAATACTTCTCTGAGCTTATAAATTTGGACTGGTTCCATCTGAATTTAGTGTAACTGTAGTAGTGCATATAATGCATTCTAATCTTGGAGAAGTATAAACTGATGTGCAAAAATAGCAAAATAAAGGAGAAGTTGAAGGAGAGGGAGATAAAGAAAGCATTGTCACAACCTTGGATTTTCTCTATAATCATGAATAATATGATTTTTAGCAATTAGATAAGTTTCTACCAATTAAAGAAAGAAAGAAAAGAAAGCCAGGTTATTTTCCATATATCTCATCGTTTAACTTCTCTTCAACTGCAGAGGGCACAACAACAAATGGAGACTTCCTCCTTCCTTTCAAAACGGGTGCATTTTTGGCCAAGGCACCCGTCCTTCCTGTTATCTTAAGATATCCGTACCAAAGATTTAGCCCAGCATGGGATAGTATATCCGGGGTGAGCATTTTCATTTCTTTCACTCTTTGGTAAAAAGGCATATTCATTTTCTAACTGAATAAAAAAATTTAATTTTTGAGTTTATGTTAAGTTAATGAATGAGGGCTTGATTTATATTTTTATTTTGCTTCATGCATCTGTTTTCTAGAAGTGCTATGTACTTGAATTCATTTATATATTTAATGAGGAATAGAGCATTGCTTCTTGAATCAGACAAGCAGACTGATCCATAGACATAAGTAAGGTTCAGATTATGGTTTATAAGTGGCATTATTCGTGAGCCAAGTTGCAGACTCTCCCAGTTTGACATGAGCTTCTGTAATGAAGCCCAAAGAAGGAGGGCCTGTGGCAGCCGAGGCTATGACAATATGTCTGTTCGTAGCAATTAAGCGTCTTAAATTTCAGACACAGTATATTTCCTTTTGTAAAATTCTCATGAGTACAGAAAATGGATGCTAGAATTATTTGATAACGGATCTGTGCAGTTTCAAAACCACAATGTGAGCAGTATATGTAGTAGGAAAATGTAAGCTACATTTGCATTGGTTATGATCCAAATTCGACAAGAAAGTGCACTACATGTGTGATGTAACCAAAAAGGCAACTATTCTATGTTCAATGGTGTTAGAATCTGAAAAGAAGAATGCCATGATTCAATAATATTCTCATGAGTACAGAAAACAAATGCCATAATTTTACAAAAATGTATGTGTGCAATTTCAAAACCATGCTAAATATATGAGCAGTATATTGGTAAAAACATATTCCAGTTTTGCGCTGATTTTGATCCAATTGCAGAAACAACTGTAACACATGTGCCATAACTAAAATGGCAATTCATAACTCTCTTTTTTTTCCCTTCAATAATGTTATAATCCAGGAAAGGACAGGAAAGGAAACTAGGCCTATTTGTGGTAGCAGCTAATCCTTGACTAAAGTAGCATAGCAACAGATTGTGGATTACATTTTTGAAATCGAATCTGTATGATTTGATGAAAAGGGTTTATATACACAAGTCATTGATTCTGTATGGCTACCATTAACCTGGTTCAATTATTTATATTTTGTGCAGGTACGCCACGTAATATTACTTCTCTGTCAATTTGTAAATCATATGGAGGTGACTCATTTGCCTGTATACTACCCTTCTCAACAAGAAAAGGAGGATGCCAAACTTTATGCAAATAATGTTCGAAAGCTAATGGCAAGTGAGGTCAGTATGTAGTATCTTTCTTTGTTGTAAGTCCGTGAAATTCCCAGGAAAACCATATGTTAAAGGGTGTCAGCAGCCTGAAATTTAATCCTTGATCTGTAAGTCCTATTGTAAATTCAAACAATCACATAATATTAAAGTGGGGATTTAAAGATGGATTATAGTTCGTATTTAGTTCATTAAAAGAAGGGGAGCCTTGGTGTAATGGTATGAGTTGTCACCATGTGATCTGGAGGTCACGGATTCAAGGCATGGAAACAGCCTCTTGCAAAAATGCAAGGTAAGGCTACGTACTATAGACCCTTTGTGGTCCACCCCTTCTGTAGAGCCTGCATATGTGGGAGCTTCATGCACCGGGCTGACCTTTTATTTAGTTCATTAAAAGCAGAGGCCTACTAATGGTGAAGCAGTAACTGAAGCACTTCTCAAGATACCACTTTCTTCTTCTAGTTTTCCTCCATATTCTTCAGCTCAATTTCATCTCTTAATTATGGGTTGCAGGGGAATCTCAAATTGGCTGATATTGGGCTGCCTGAGAAGCGCATCTACCTTGCTGCACTGAATGGTAATGGTCTACCTAGTGTTTTACATCAGAAATACGATTAATAATTTGTAGGCACATCCCATGTCATCCCTAACTCATTTGGTTGCATGTCCTATTTTATGCCAAGTGCAATAACAGGAGCGTGCTTGTTTGGTGTAATTTTCTTACCATCCATCAATACTTGAGTGAATTTGGCTTCTGATCATTTATCAACTAATTTACATGCTATTGAACTTTGAATATTGATCCTCCAAGGGCTACTAATTCTATTTTCGCTGTTCTTGATTGTACTTATACCGCAACAACTATGTAGAAAACAAAGAGAGATACATTTGTACATCTGCATTTGTATATCTGAAGTATCTTTTTGGTGTTCTGCAGGTTTATTTTCCCAAAGCTAATTTGGACACCAGATCTGTAAATTCTGTTATAGATCATCTTATGAGTGCTGAAATCCCAGATCACAACCATCTTTCATACTATCCTAACCTAGAAATTAGCTTCTCTCTAGCCTTTGACACAATTCAACAGAGTTCTAAAAGCCTCTTGATTTTTATCTTCTCTTGTCCATCTATTTCCAGGCTCTGATTCTCTTCTGTCAATTGTATTGCCTTTCTTTTCCATTGCAGTCCCCATTAGTGGTTTGTGCAAAATGGACATTTTGCTTGTTCTTGGTTAATATAAACATGGCCATTCATATCAGAACTACTTGCTCTTACAAGATTAAACATTGCTTTCTTAGAAGACTCACTTTCAGGAGGAAGATGGTATCTTCTTTTTGTTTTGGTGAAGACGAAGATGATATCTTCATTTAATTTGTTGGATGGCAGCGTTCCAAGCTGATTTTTCATTTTTAATTGTTTCCTAGAGGCCGTTATAAATCCCAAAATACCAATTAATAGCCAAACCTGAAATCTATTCTCCCAGTCATTAAGGCTTAAAATTGGGCCGTGGAATAAGTTAAGTCGTTTATTCTCAATAATTTTGTGGCCCAATTTTGTGGTATTTAAGCCTGTGGTGCTGTTTCAAGCAGAATGATTAGTCTTCTGTCATCCCCTACAAGCAAACTGATTTTTAACTCAGCCATGTAGGAGTATTTTCAACAAAAAGAAAAGGTGTCAGAGCAAAGAAAATTGTTAACAAAGCAAAGTTAACCCTCAATCTATTTCTAAATTGGTTTTCCTTTCACTAGTACAGTTTGCCAAGGGCAGAAGTCATCTCTGTCTATAAACTTCTTGTTGTCTCTGATTTATTGATTAGTAGGACTATATTCAACAAGAAGAAAAAGTGTCAAGAGTAAAGAAATTTTTTATTAAAGCAGAGTTAAATATCAATTTATGTGTGAATTGGTTTTCCTTTCAGTAGTAGAGTTTGCCATCAGCAGTAGTCATCTCTGTCTAAAAATTTCTTGTTGGTCTTTGATTCAATGGTCAGGATCATCGACCAGGTGGGCCTCATCTCTGTATTTTGTTCTCTGAATATACCCCAAGGGAGCTCACACAGCAACCAAAATACTGTTGAAAATTGATCAGGCAACATACTGATGCTATCATTGAAGCTTGTACCTTCACATTTCCCTTTGTTCTTGTGTTTTGTGGGAGGCCACTGCCTGTGAGAATTGAATGAATAGAAAACGTCCACTTGGTCCTTGTCCATACCTAGCTTTCCTTTCACTTCAGTGGAGGAGAAAGCTAACCAAGAGAGAGGCTAAGCCCTCCTTTTGTTGTTACCATTTACTTGAAACTACGGGAAAGAATTTGGCGTTCAGGGCTCCAATTGGTGGAAAGCAATGGGCATCTGATGGGGTCGGATTGAGCACTGGCTTTTGGACGATAAATAAGCATTTTATATCTTAACCATTGGATGCAGATGATCTGGTCCGTCAACACCCAATACCAGGTGCCTTTTCCTTGCATGAAGTAATGTGGGTCTCATTTATCACAAAGATGATTAAAATGGGAAAGAGAATCTCAGGAAGCAAATCCAACTATTTATACGAATAAAGGATGATAAATGTGGGTCCCAATTACTTCAACAATTTCGACTCGGTAAATCACAATTTCAATGGTCAAGTACAATTTTCTTGTCATTCTTCCACGTCTAGTAGTTGGTGTTAATATAATGCAACTTGTTATACTTGATCAGCCTTTTAACATAGAATCTTTGACTTGTTAATGCCATTAAAATCCAAACCATATGTGAAAGATCCATTTAAATATCCAAAAACCACTTCATGTTTGCCTTTGATGTAGCTTTCAATTGAAGCTCCCAAGGTCTACCTTCTCAGCTTTAATGGGAAGAGAAAAGGTCTTACTTTATGCAATTAAATGACTAACTTTCATGTCAGTCTCTGTCTTTATAAATTGGTAACCTAAAGTTAGGCAGCAAACCCTCAAAAGCAAATTGCAAGAGAAAAGGGTCCTCCTAAGTTGCTTAAGTTGCCCAAAATTCAAAGCAGGAATTCAGGAGTAAACCAAGTATGAAGCAGTCTAAGGTACTTAGCTTGACCGAAGTTTGCTTACGGAATAATCCACTGCACTCTTTGGGTATTCATCCATCCTAACCGTTCGATCAATGTGCTTTCTATTGATGCATTTGGACTGTATCCCATCACTTTGAACTTTCCATTCAGAGTTCTTGATCATACAGCTTGAGAATCATTGTAGGATCTCAGGACAATAATTTGGCTCACTGTACGCACCGTTTAGTTTAAGATTGGAACCAGCTTTAAGCATGCTGCATAGCCTGCATTGGATTAAATCAATCACGCCACTGATCTAACTTCATTTTACTAATTCCCCGTGAGAGCACATGAATTCTTCAGGGAGGGAGACATGGAGGATGACTGTATGGGATTGCAAGGACAAAATAGTTGTTTAATGGCTAATTAGCAATTTCATATCTATAATCTAACTTTATAAGGGTCTAATCCTTACTACTAATCTGGCTTTACTTGTGTAAATTTGCTGCCTATACATAGGTTTTATTGGGATGTGCTTGCTTAATGAAATAATGACCCTTGTTTAGTAAAATACTGTTTCTAGATTTTGCTCCTGTATTGAGAGAGAAGCCTCAATCAGGAGCTGATTAAGTAATGCAGGAAGGAAGTTGGATGGTGGGAAACAAGGACTGGGGGTGTCGGCATAAAAACAACACGCATAATTTACCCTCTAAACGTTATTATTAAGGGTCAGGAAACGTGAGTCGGTACATAAAAGAAGCCCCAGTCATGTGAAGGAATCTCAGCCCATAAGGCATGCCATCAGCTTCTACTCCTTTCCACCCTACCACATTTCCCTCATTAAACAAGTACAAAATCATAGCACTAACCTACCTTTAATTGCTAACTTTAGAGATTCTCATATTCTCATATATATATATATATATATATATATATATTCTCTCGCTCTTTCTCTTATTGAAGACTTTGCAATTGAAGGAGGTGATTTACTAGTACAAGAGCAGGGAAGCTTGACCTTGGCTCACCCACATGAAGTTGGCACAATCTAGATGCTTCATTCAACAGCCCAAGATCCATCATTTGCAAATGTGTTAACCAGTCCAGTGTAGAACTAGATCTTGGATTTATTGTTGGTTATCTTTTCTTAATTATTCAATCGTTCATGAGCTCTTAATTATACATGTTTGGGAGTGGAAACAGTATCTTACAATGCAAGGTAAGGCTGTGGGAGGTCCATTCACTCCTCGAACCTTTCATATGCAAGAACTTTGTGCACTAAGGAACCTTTTATATAGAGCTATGGACCCACGGTACCTCTGGTGATTGATTTGTTTACTAATTTTTTGCTTGTAAAAAAATCATTAATTTTTATCACCCGCCCTGCTCTTTTAATATCAAATTAACGATGGAGAGCATCGTCCTAAAATAGCTTCATAAAAAGGTTGAAACGTGTAGCGGTACGACCTCGTGGTCCCCCACTAACTTAGATGGTGACACGTGCGAATGGAGTCGGTGTACGTGCTTTTAGCTTTCACTTTCTCTCAGCCTTTTCGAACTTCGCATTGTTGGGAAAGCCGTGTCTCGTTGTGGCTGAGCCTTTATTTTTATGCCTAAACTGGTGAAATGACTAAAATGCCATATACGAGGCAAGCGTTCTTTTCTTCAGAATGCTAGAGTAGGGCGCGACAAAAACACAACGGTGGTGCAACTCCTTCACTTTTATGCAGTGGGCCTACATATAATTGATCCCTACCGTTCATTCGACTTGCTTACATTTGGATATAATAGCATCTCAAGTATCAATCTGAAGGAGCACATTTATCATCCAACAAATGTTGCTTTCGTATATCACATGTTTGGCGACCGATCTTGAAGGCTCATCATGCACAGCTAGAGAAATTATGTAAGCGAGTTTGATAGACCAGAGGTAGGGCTCATCATGCAAAACTAAGATGCACTACAACAAGTTGTAGCGTCGCAAGCCATGTTATCATTTATCAAAATCTAAAATACAGATGAACGGCTCAAATCAATGATGTGCCGGACCCACCATGAAAAACTGGAGGAGCTGAATCTCTATTATGGTGTTGTCGCGTTCTGCTCTAGCAACGTGACTGTCATTTCCTCGTGTTTCGGGTACTTGGCGTATGCACGCTAATCATGGCGGGCCGAAATTTCATGGTTGGCGTGGATAACGCATGCAATGAGGTATTCTGCTGACGTCGCATTCTCTAGATTTTGTCTGCTTATGGTTTGGTGGGCCCACGTTCTAGTTAAATCTTAGTAGAGACACCACTAAGTTGTTTTAGCCTTCATTAAACTAAGTTCTAACCTAATTGAAAAGTTTTTATGGTGCTTTACGCAGTGCACTAATATGCAAGCAAATGCTGCTCAAAGCACATGTGGACCCAGAACTTTGATGATCCAAGCTGTTGGTTGATCTTCTAGTTCACATCTTAGATTAGCTATAAAATCTTCTCAATCAGATGATCCTACCCCTTGCAGTCTACAATAAATATAAATTATTTTGGAAGTCTAAAAGCTATGGCTTTGGTGATCCAAACTGCTAATCTACTGGTTCACACATCTCAAATCTGCCATGCACGAATATAGATCCTTCAGGAAATTCAAACCACTAGAGCAATGGTACAAGGAGTCTTTCACCTGAGTAACCAAGGTAGTTCAAGGTTGTGCATGAATATGTGTGTCTAATTTAGAAAGAGAGAGAGAGTGTGTGAGAGAAGATCTTAACCAATGAAAGGATTGAGATCACCAAAATAGACTGGATTACCAACCATCTGGATCCTGCAATGTAAGTTTAGGGTTTCCTAATCTATAAATGCTAATACCATATATATATATATATATATATTGTATTAATTTCATTCTAAGCTAGGTTGTTAAAAATGACATGTGCAATAAAGCAAGGATAAGTTTGTGAGTTAATAAGTCAAGAAAATGAGAATGTTTTTATCATGGAACACATTTATCACTGTTTATCCCTACACCTGGCAGAATAGGGACTAGGGAGGGCTGCGTAGACCTTGCTTGAAACTGTGAACCTTTCTCTCTGTGGTCATGAGTCAACTTTCCCGGCACCCAAACTAAGAACATTGTCCTCTCTCTAGCACTTAATTCTCCATTTTAAGTAAGTTCTTGTTTTAACATCATTCAACATCCACTTTCAGCTCAAGAAAATTGGAAATTCTTTTCTTTTCTTTTCTTTTTTAAACTTGGAAGAATTTTCAACCTGTGTGCAACTCGATCATTCTGAGACACCATGCTAATCTTCTCCTTACAGTTCTGATTATTTTCTCAATAATTCACGTTGTATTTGCAGAAAAGATTCCAGGAGAAACTTGGGTATGCAACTTAAGATTCTAGGATAAATATTATGGAGTTATCAATGTATTGGTGGATAAACTTCCTTCAATCACGGTTCAATCCATGAAAATATGTAGATTCACAATTTTTGCAAGGAAAATCTTAGAACATTTGGCCGTGCCATGTTGATCATTTCTACATTGTTCTAATTATATTATACGCTACAAATTTTCTTAGAAATTCACATTTTATTAGCTAAAGGCTTGTAGGTGTCACAAATTTGCAATGACCACAGATTTTAAGTTAAATATTATGGATTTATTATCAATTACGGCTGATAGTCTTCTTTATTAGTGGTAATTATAGAAAATAATTAACCTTGCTTTAATCATGGGTTAATCCATATAAACAAGGGTACATATGTCTCGAGCCGCGCACCGCCTTGGCTCAAATAAAAAATGAAGAAAAGAAAAGAAAAGAAAGCGGCATACTACACCAATGGCCGGCCATGGTGACTACATGTCTTGATCATTGAGGGTTGCTCCTATGACCTCGACAAAGGTGGCAAGATTGGGATCTGAATCAGAAATACATTAACAAGATTGTTTCCTCCTCATGGCAAGGACCAGACTTTAGAGGAGGAAACATGGCTTGTTTATTCCATGCTTCATAAAACCCCATAAGTTTCAAAATATTTGCCTGGACACCTTCATACCTACTGCAATTACAGCCAATAACAAAATTTTCATCAGTACCAAAACAGCCCTATATGCTTTGGAACATTAATCTTATATATTTGTGCCAAAAGAAAATTAATCTTATATTATATCCTGTATTCATTAGGGCCCACATGTCCCACAGTGGAACAATCCAATCAGTTAATCTACAGGTGACGAGAAGTCCCTTCCACTGACGCTTTTGTTGTCTTGATTGGATGCCTTCACATCATTCATCCATGAAGCCTTGTTTGGGCTTTTTCAATAAAGTGTAATGCGTTGGTTTTTGTGGGACCATATCTTAGAGAGGAGACATCTATTTGACATGGAACCAAGGCCTCATGCATCTCCTATTGATGTTCTGCAACTTCAACAATATGGATCTTCACATACATTTTCCTTGTGGGATAAGAAAATGTCTGGCTGACTTAATCAAGTAGTTGCCTCATTTAGTAGTACTCTATGCCGAAAGAGTGGACAAAGTGAGAAAGGGTGCAATATCGTAGCCCAAATTTATGTCCAAAGATAATCCAAAGGTAAATTAGGGATTAATCAGCCTATGCATGTGAACTCTATCTACTAGTTAAAAAGGGCAGCCCAAATGCACAAAGCTCCAGCGTATACGGTGTTTGGGGAAAGGGTGGACTACAAGGGTCAATAGTACCCAGCCTTACCTTGTATTTTGTAGGAGATTGTTTCTATGTCTTGAACCCGTGACTTTAAGATCACACGACGATAACTCTACCATTGCCCCAAGGCTCCCCTTTACTAGTAAAAGGCTCCATCCCAAGAAAATTTGCAATCCAATGCGTTAAAAGGCCTGCCATTGTGCTAATAATCTGCTGCTGACTGTCATAAGATGACCAGCTTCACCTAAACCTGTGCAGAGTGAACAATTCATAACTAAAAAGCACGTAAACTGCAGGTATGTGCATTTTGGTCATTTAGATACCAAGATGATGTTTGCTTGCAAGATTGTCCTCCACCTCAAGGTCATGGTGGTCTTTTACTTGGAATAGAAAGAGGGCAATGCTGAAATTTGGTGATCGAGCAAGGGTAACTTCATGTTAGTTCTCCATAAATGAGCCTCCGAGGAGTGCCCAAGAAAGGGGAGGCAAAGGAGGATAAGAGAGAGAATTGCAATGAATAAAATCAAGCAAGTAGTAGAAGGAGAAAACATGGTGCTTCTTTCACGGTGCAGCTCAGACAAACAAGGTCAGTTCATGGCTTCTCTGTCATTGTTTCTCCCCTACAACCCCACCCCAAATTCTCTTTCTTGGCTTCCAAGATACTAATGAATTATTGGCAGAACTAGTAGATATTGCCCTTGTTTACATGGTTCTCAGGTTACATGGTGGTCTTTGTTGGTGTGTAGGAGAAACAAAGTCTGGGCGAAGACGAAAGAAGGCGAAAGGAGAAGCCTCTGGAGGTGGGAAGAAGAGAAAGCTGAGTGCTGAGCAGGTACACTTCTTGGAGATGAATTTTGGGAATGAACACAAGTTAGAGACAGCAAGGAAGGATCGGCTGGCAGCAGAGATCGGTTTGGATCCACGCCAAGTTGCGGTGTGGTTCCAAAACAGGAGGGCAAGGTGGAAGAACAAGCAATTGGAGGAAGAGTACTTCACGTTGAAATCCAAGTATGAGGGTCTCGTTATGGAGAAGTGCCAAATTGAAGCACAGGTTAGAGTTTGACTGTTTGTTTTTGTGTGTGTGTGTGTGTGTGTGTGTGTGTGAGAGAGAGAGAGAGAGAGAGAGAGAGAGAGAGAGAGAGAGAGAGAGAGAGAGAGATCTTTTCTGGTTTAGCTTCTTTTACCAAGTTTGGTGGTTAGTCGACCAATTCCCTACGATTCACAATGGCAACTACAAATACAAGCCGGTACATCTCTTTGATGGTCTAGAGGGTCCAAGGTTAACAGGCCATGACCCAAGAATGCTGCCTACGGGGTGATCCCAGCCTTTTCTTATATGAGGTGTAAGATAACAGTATCAGAATCTTGAGAAATCACAGGTTAACCCTTGTAGACGAATGCTTCAGATCAGAACCACCAAATAAAAACTCTGTACAATTCCAAGGGAGTCCCACTCTTTGTCATAACCTTCTTTTATGGTCTATTGTGAAAGCAAAAAAATTAGCATTTGGATTAGGTTGGACTACTTAGGCCTTAAACTCCTGACTATACTCATTTTCTTGAATAAGCCGGTACTTAGTGCCACATTCTTTCACAGTAAATAACATTACTCATAACATGTTTTTTACTTGGCTTTGGGACTCTCACTCTCTCTTTGTGACTAACTTGGTGAAAATGAATATTGGGTTGCAGGTGGTGAAGCTAACAGAGCAGCTGTCAGAGGCACAAAAGGAAGTTCAGAGGCTTTCAGAGTCCTCAGATGGGGAAAGAAGCTGCATCTCAAGCATGTCACTTTCCATGGATGCATACCATCCTTTCTTTGGGGAGTTTGGATGTGAAGAAAATGATAGTTTCTTGTATATGAATGAAAATAGTTACAGTGGTGTAGTAGAGTGGTATGATTATGTAGCTGGCTTTATAATGTAATGTAGATATAATAACCCATGTAAATTGTCCAGATTTTCAGTTCTAACAAAGATTTCTCAGTGTAGCCCGAACTGTTCTCTAGCTTTCTCTCATATTCGCACAATATACTTGAAATCTGACAAATATGCCCCGTACTGTTGATAATGGCATCCATCCTTGTACTTTTACATGGTTGGTTTGGAACTTGGTGGCAGTTTATGAACTATAACAGCCCCTCGAAACCAAACCTTACAAGTGCAATCTCCCTGCCATATGATTGTGAAATTGGGTATCTTTGTTAGAGATTAAGAAATTATGTCCAGTCTGTATGTGCAAATCCAAGGGTGTACCGTATGCAGCAGGTTGTACATCTCGGGTCCAACATTTAGAATTCCAAACATTAGCTTGCTTCGCCTCATATATACATTGATCACTTTGAAATTCTCTATCAGACAATTCCAACCCTTAAAATGGTCCAGATTTATTGGTATTACATCCCATTTCCTAAATTTAATCTGCAGCATACAATCATGCAGTGGATGAAATACTTTGTGAGTGTAGACTATCAAAAATGGGGCTAGGCCAAATAATGGTTTGCATCAGCAGAACAGTTGGACTCGTATTTACAGCTGCACGTGTAAAGCCTTGGATTTTTCTGGCTGTAATGTCCATAAAGGTTCCCTTATAGTACATTTTTGTTCATAGGTTATGTAAAAGCTTTGGCCATTTTGGAGGCATTTCCAGTCACCTCTGCAAATCCCTTTTCTGAAGAGAGAGAGAGAATTGATGAGTAATCATACTCAAAGGGTGATGTTTGATAAGTTTTTGTAGAAACTAGCAACAAACTTAGGTGATGATAAACTTGCATGCCAAAATGAGGATGACTACTAAGCTTTTAAGTCTATCCCCCAAGGCCTGTTTGGTTAATAGGAAATGGACGGAAATTGATTTTCATGTAGAAGAATTAATTCTTCGCAAAAAGTGTTTTAGGTCTTGAAATTTAATTACAGCAAAGACCCAAAAATCTTTCGTGGTCAAAAGGTGATGTTTGGATAGGTTTTTGCAGAAACTAGCAATAACTTCAAGTGATGACAAACTTGCCAAAAGGAGGATGACTGCTAAGCTTTTAAGTTCTCTTGCCTGTTTGGTTGACAGGAGACGGACTGAAATTGATTTCTATGAAAAAGGAATTCTCCTCGGAAAGTATTCTAAGCCTTGAAACTAAATTACGGCAAAAACCCAAAAATCTTTCTTTTTTTTCTTTAGAGTTACAAAATTCTGTCATGGCAGATGAAAAATCTTATACAATGGAATTTACCTGAATTCAAGAGTGCATTCCCCGAAAGCCAGAAATCCATGGTTTCCACCAAAGGATTCAATTCCTTTTTCACTAGTAACCCTGAAGTTATTGAAATTTTCTGTGTTTTGCTGGCTAGAGAGAGAGAGAGAGAGAGTTAATGAGCTCTCATACTCCAAGGGTGATGTGTGGATAAGTTTTTGCTGAAGCAATGTAGATACAAACTGAAGATGATGATAGACTTGCCAAAATGAGGGTGAATGGTAGCTTTTAATTCTGTCTTTATCTTTCCAATCAATACACCTTTAGTAACATGGTCTTGCTTCAATGTATGCTGCACATGACTCTTGAAACAGTACAATTTGGATTTGAGTAATAGAGATAATGACCTTCTTCTAACAGACAATGATTGAGCAATGGAGCTTACTTGGGAGAAGATTTGAACTAAAGAGTCCCCGTATGGAGCGTGTGTGAAGAAGCAAACGCCAGTTTAGAGCTTTTTTTCAGAAGATCTAAGCCGTTCATCGTTTCCAGCACGCCAAAATTTGGTGACCCACAAGAGACCAGCGCATTTGGATGATTCTAGACACTTGTGTTGGGTGTCTGAATTTTTTTATAATTTTACAAAAAACGATGGTTATATTTCAACTTAAAGAAACATTGGTCCAAAGCATCCAATGGATTTAGCCCATCTATAGACAGTTCAAAACATGATGAACGACTTAGATTTAAAAATATTATCACTATGTGTGAGAAAAAGGAGGGTGTATACCCTTCGCATAAGCTGTAGGGCGTGTACTCGCAGACAAAACCGACTAGTTTTAGCCTGGAACGAAGCTGCACTACTCTATCCATTTGTCTGCTTCCAGATGACTTCACTGTCTGTTCTACCAAAGTCTTCACATTTAACAGACCTGTTATATGATTGAATGCTCGTAGTTGGCAAAGGAGAAGTACGAGCAGACTGCAATGATTCAAATCAAATATATTTGCCAGCGCAACACTAGAAACAAAAGCAGCAGCAGCTGCAGCAGCAGCAACAGTAGTCTGCATCCCTAAAACCTCACAAAAGTCTTGATCTTTTCCAGCGAGGGGGCAGTTTCTTGTGTGGTATGAGAAAGGAAAGAATTTATTGCCTGGATCCTTGGGGACTGGCTTTGGTGGATGGATGGGCTGCTGGTCCTCACCACGGAGTACTCTTTTCTTTGCTTCCTTGCGGCCAAGGATGCAAGATGGGAGCCGGCTGGTCCTATTTGGTCTGCACCTGAGTCTGTATTTTCATGGTTAGTTGCCTTGAACTAGACCTTAACTTACGACAACCTTCAAGTTAGGGGATGGAAGCGGCCTTATAACATGTTATATGGAGTCACAGTAAGAGTCCGACGCTTAAGGCCATCCGCAAGAATTCCACTCCCATTGTTTTCAAAGATCTAAGTCTTCGTCTCTTTGGACATAGGCCACGGACCAAATTTCACAACCATTGGATACTTGTATAGCTGTTTTTATTTAACTCGAAAATCACAACCACCAATTATTTTATACTTTTTCCAAGACCCAGAACAAGCGGTTATGATCATCCAAATGCTTGACTCATCATGGATCACCTATTTTTCAAATGGACTCATGCTATATGGAGTGGAAGCTACTATGCCTCTCTAAAAGTAGAAGTTGGTTTTTTTACCCATAGGTGACTATGTTTTCTAGATCTAAGTCAGTCATCATGTTTGGAATCGTTTAGATAGGCTAGAAATTTAATTTCATGGCCATTAGTTGCTTTTATCCTATGTTTTTTAGGTCAGAAATAAAAAACTATTCATTTTTATTTAAATTTTCAAATCCCCAAAAACAAATGTATTGATTTCTCCTAAGTTTCCTAATTTTGTATGATGTACATGATGAACGGTTTAGATCTTCCAAAAAATACTAAAGAGCCATCGTCTACTTATAAGTAAGGCTATAACTCATAGTTGTGCATTGCCGGGCTTCGGCTCATCTTTGAAATCAGAATTATGGAAATTTGAGCTTAATTGACGTCTTTTGCCTTTCCATGGGATATATTCACGCAGTGGACAGTTATGGTTCTCTAAAAGAGGTAAGGTGCTTCAGAATCTCTGTTTATGGCTCTAATTTGGCCAGTGAGAGAAATGCTAGATGGGCTTTGTCACTCAGCAATTCAGCAGAAGTTGATGCTGGCTTTTATCACTCATGTGGCTGTTTGGCACAGGAATAACTAATCAAGGACAAAATTATTGACGAATTTCAACCAGATCCCACATTATCGGTAGCGTTAAACATGGATAACATTCTTCAAACATGAACAAAATAGTCTTAAAAGATTGGCTGTTTGTTGTTGAATGTTTTGACCTGTTTTTAATGGCTGCAAATAGCAGGAGCTGAAGTCAATATCCATGAATAATTTGATCCTTGGACTGTCATTGCCATGCCAAACAGTCCCATTGTGTTTCCATTTCTCACAAGGATTGTTATATTCCATCGACCACACACAGAAGAAATGCATGCTTGGACACCAATATACGCTTTCCTCAACAACAAAAAAAAAGGAAAAAAAAAGGCACAAATACACACTTGCTAGTGACACGAGTTTCACAAACGATATATCACAGGAAATGCACATTTTCCAACAGAAACTATGAAAAGCTAGAAATAGAAAAGGAGAATACGGGCATAATGAGTATACAAGTTGAGCCTTGTTCAGTGAACTGGACCATTGATTTGGTAGGCCTTGCTATGATGGGCCTTCCAACAGAAGTTCCACAGGCCTTCCTGATGATTTTAGGCCATCTTCTTCTCTTTTCCTAACAAATGATTTGAGAGACAGAATTAAGCTTGCAATCAATGGATGAGGTTGAATGTTGGTAAATGGCTCTATAATATGGTCAAATAGATAACAGTTCCTAAAGAAGTTCTTCTTCCCGAAGAACTACTTAAGCTTGCAAGTAGATAACAGCTCGCAAATGCACTATCATATCCATACACCCTTTTTGTATCAATCAAAATTAGTAATAGATAACCAAGACTTGTCAATTGATTGGTGCAAATACAAGATGAGGATGGAAATGATATGATTTTGCAGTTTCTCACAGAAGAAACTCATCATCATGATCATTCATTGGCTCAGAAGACACTAGGTGAGGGAGGGCATATAGAAGAAACATTGAAAGATGAAGTTCGGAAATTCTAGCGGCTTTTGCACCCAGCAATTTCACAGTTTAAGATAGCAGTCGTCTAATCCTGCTGCAGATGAGAGCAGAATGCCTATGCATTGATGCAGTTGAACTTCAAATGCAACTGAAAATATTCCTAGGTGCAATTTGTCAATACAAATCCTTGTTCTAGATATGCTGAACTCCAATGCCCATCAAATTCTACACACGGTTGAAAACAGATGTCGACGTTTATATTGCTGTCAAAGTGTTGATCTGCCAAGGACTCAAGCACTACAAAAGTATCAACATCTAAACCCCTCTTTCGCTCCAATTCAACTCTCTCTCGAGTGAGAGATCTGAAACACAACATGAAGTCTTGCCATATTTGTGTTCCCACCTTTGGCAGACCCCATTCCGATGCGCTTGGAAAATTCTTGGAGAGTTGGAGCTCAGATTGAGTACTCATATGACAGTTGGACATGTATGGACTCCAGACTCGTATGAAATGTGACAGCAGCAGTAGTGGTCTGCTCCGTAATCCATCTTCAATTGACCACCAGCAAGCACAAACTAGTTCAGGGACTATCAGGTCACTAAAGTATGCAAATGCCGTACTTGATGATGGGTGGAAAAAGGTTATTTTTCAAAAGAAAAAGAAGTTGAATTAAATCCTTCAGAGCAGAAAAACCTTAGTTATATCAGAGGGGGGATCCTTGGGAAAATTTTGGACAAAAGTAGTATTATTCACCCAAACTAAGTAAAATGTAGTGGAAACGGCAACATACTGAAATGCTGTTTCCATTGACCCAAGAAGGTTAGTATAGGTTTATTTTGCACAGGACAGAAACTAGGCAAGCAACTCCAGCTCAAGACTGGACGAGGTTCAAGTTCTTCATGCAAGGTTCAAGCTTGAGCTGTTCCCTTTGTTAGGAAGAATGACAAAAAAAGCATCTTACATGTAATAAATTGGTTAAGGGCAATGGGAAGTGGCATATTCCAAGGACAGATGAACTAAGTAAAGCTCTTTTCACCCACTTGCGTTGTGGTCCAATTGCTACCTCCTTCCTGGAGATAAATCATAAGTTCATCAAAAGGATTCTACCCTTATGGGGCGTGGAGATGATTCTGGCGGTAATGATTCTCAATAGTCAATAGTCTTTCTTCTAATTCTCTAGACCTATCTATGCATGTTTGTAACAGATTCTGTTGATCATACAAAAATAAGATATTTTTAGAGAGAAACAGAAACCAGTAAATAGAACAAGGAGGCGCATCATACCTTCCGAGCAATTTGTGTCTCTTCCGCGCTTTATCAAACAAATTAATGCAGGTTCTAAGAAACTAAGAACAATGTGCTCGACTTTTCTTTCAACCACAAGTACCTAATCATATCGAATAAAAGTTAGCTTACTGCAACCTACAACTGACAGATTTGGATACGCTCATCACATTCAAAAGAAAAGGGCAATATGTTCCCTTGAATCATCTTGAGTTTTCCACTTTTACACCATATTCTGTTGCACATCTACTCGTTTCCCAATCAACAGTCAGTGAAAATCACAATGACATATTATTCCAATTGGGAGAGAAGGTTTATTCATACAAAGAGAAATAAGCAAATGGAAACCATTTAAACAACAATAATTCTCCTTCCCCACTCCTTTCACTGTCAACTGACTGAATTCATGATCCATACTACGCTAATAAACAAATAATGCAACCCCATTGAGCATTTCTTTAACAAGACTATTGGGTCCACACCCATGTGAGGTCAGCTGTATATTTGACAAACAAATTCGTGTGAACAGAAATACCTGCAACAGGAAAAGAGCAGCTGCATCAAAAATCTCAATAATCAGTGTTAGAAAAGTTGAAATTGGCACTAACCAAACCAGACAATCAAGATTGGCAAGTAGAATCTATGGATTTGTCAAGATCTGCACGCTGCAGATCTTGACAATCGGATCATTTGTTTCCTATAAATACGGGAGATTTGATCGCTGCTAAACAAGGGTGTAAGAAACAGATCAAAGTCAATCTGTAAAAAAAAAAAAGAGTGAACGTGAGTGAATGAGTAAAGTAGAGAGAGGATTTGATTTGATCCTCCTCTTCCTCAGTGTAATCTGTTCCTAAATAGTGATAGTTCCTCTTTTTCCCATGGACGTAGGCTAGATCAGGTCGAACCGCGTAAATCTCTTTGTGTGTATGTGTGTGATTGTTCCTCTCAATCTCAAATTCTCAGATCTGGTGGCTAGATCTGTACAGATCGAAAAATCTAGATTGCAACAATAGCTTTTGCAACAGTGATATCAAAATTGCACATTCCCAACAGTGGTATCAGAGCCGGGCCAGATCTAGACTGGCCCGGCCTAATCCAGATCCAGCCCAAGCCAAGGAGACTAGCCTAGCCCAATCCAAATCTAGTCTAGGCTGAGGAGACCGGCCCAGCCCAATCCAGATCTAGCCCAGGCCGAGGAGACCGGCCCAGTCCAGCCTAGTCCAGATCCAACCTAGGCCGAGGATCGGCTCAATCCAGATTGGAAAAACCAAATTTGAGTCTAAATAGCCCAATTCCAGATCACAGCATCAGAGCACACTCCAGATACGAGAACATCCTAGATCGTAGAGATTGGATCTGAAGACATCCTAAATCAAAGAGTTTAGATCAAGAGATCTGAGATCCCTTAAATCTGAGAAACAGCAAAGAAAGAAAGAAAAAAGGAGGGGAAGAGAAGCAGAGGAGGAGTGAAGAAGGAGATTTAGATTGGCAGCAATGAAGCTACCAGCCCTCCCTAAAGAATTTTTTTTTTTTTAAATCAACTCATCTGGTGGCAAGTTGCATTCATAGGAGAAAACCAAATAGATATGGTGATGCGGGGCCTAATTTGGTGAAGCTACCACTGAAAACTGTTGCTAGAATTGATCTGATGAAGCTGCAACTGGAAGTTGGTGCCAAAATTGAGTTGGCGAAGCCGCCACTAGAAGTTGTTGCCAGAGTTGATTTGGTAAAGCTGCATTAAATCACGGAGTAGCACACATGCACGCAGGAGTAAAACGCAGCAGCAGAAACTGCAGGGGAAGAACGTGTTAGGGTTTTCTTCGTATTCCTTTTATATAAAGTTCAAAAATAGAAGCCTGTAAAATTGATGCTGCCACGCCTATGAATAGTATCGAGTCTCTACAGAGAGGTATGTAGAAACTTAAAAATAGAGATTGAGTTGACTCGTGAACAATACCCTAAACAGTATCAGTAAATAGTATTCCCTAAACATTACTTGAATATTTACAATTCTGCTCCTGAATAGTACCCCCCTCTAAAATAACAATTATACTCCCTGTACATAAAATTTCTTAGGCAACCATCAAACACACCTAAGGTTTTTTTACCATTCTAAACTCAACCGTGCATCCCTTTTCTCATGGTTAAACTCAAAAAAGTTAAAAATAAACTTTAAAAATCCATGGAGGAATCTGGTTCAATAAATGTTGTGACTAGGGATATGATAAAATTGAATACCACCAATTACACCTTATGGAGACCTAGAATGAAGGATCTTTTACACTGTAAAGATCTTCATGACCCTCTAAATAATGAGGGAAAAAGACCTAAGGGTATTTCTAAAAAAGAGTGGATAAAAATGAACTTGAAAATTATAGGTTAGATCAAATAATGGATCGATCATAGTATCTTCCATCGTGTAGCCCAAGAAGAAAATGCTTATGTTTTTTGGAACAAGCTAAAAAACATGTATTATGCAAAGATTATACGCAACAAAGCCTTGTTGATGAAAAGGCCAATGAATTTAAAATTGAAAAGTAGAATGTCAATAGCCAAGCACACTAGTGAATTTCAAAACCTAGTGAATCAGCTCATATCAATAGAGTTTTCACTGGGAGATGAAGGGGGGGCCTTGTTACTGCTGAGTTCCTTACCTAAAAGTTGGGAGACCCTAGTAATCTCTCTCAGCAACTCAGCTCCAGAAGGCAAACTAACCATGGTGATGGTCAAGGACACCTTATTCAAGGAGGAGACTAGGAGAAAAGAATCCAGAACAAACCAAGCACATGCCCGGGTTATAGAAAGCAACAGTAGCAGAGGTCGAGGTCGAGGTTGAAGAAGAAGTAAAAGTAGAAGTACGGAAGATCTCAGGATCGTGGCAGATCCAAGAGCTGACACAGGGAACAATACAAGTGCTTCCACTGTGACATTTTAAAATATATAAAGAAGAATTGCCAAAAACTAAAGAAAGAAATGAGACAAAACAAGACAAAGGTAATGATGAAACAAATGTCACCATTGCACAGAACATATCAATACTGATGGCTAAAGAAGAAGTGTGCCTACACGTAGCCAACAGTGAAGCTGAGTGAGTGGTAGACACAGCTGCCTCCTACCATGCACACCACATAAAGAGTTCTTCATCACTTACAAGAAAGGAGACTTTGGCATCTTAAAGATGATAAACAACAGCGCATCGCAAATAATTGGGATTGAAGATGTGTAGATCAAGACAAATCTTAGCTGCACAGTGATGCTAAAGGAAGTGTGACACATACAAGAATTTAGGCTAAACCTGATCTCAGTCCTAGTACTTGACAGATAAGGTTACACAAACTATTTCGGCAAGGTTGCATAAACTATTTCGGCAATAGCACCTAGAAACTGACAAAATATGTGATGATCGCGGCAAGAGGGCATATCTGCAACACCCTATACAAGACTCACACGAAGATATGCAGAGATAGTCTCAATATAGTGGATGATGAAGCATCGCCAAATCTTTGGCACAAAAGACTTAGACACATGGGAGAGAAAGGGCTATTCACACTCGTCAAGAAGCAGTCCATCAAAATATCCAAAGGTATAACTCTAAACCCTTACAATTACTATTTGTTTGACAAGCAACATAGAATTGTATTCTCTTTTCCTAATAATAAAAGAAAAGAAATATTCAGTTTGGTATACTCCAATGTATGCGGTCCCACAGAAAAGGAGTCCTTAAGAGAAAACAAATATTTTGTAACATTTATGGATTATGCTTTTAAAAAGGTATAGGTATATTTTGTAAGAACGACGGACTAGGTATTCGAGCACTTCAAGAAATTCTAAGGGATGGTGGAGCGACAAATAGGAAAGAAATTGAAGTGTCTCTAGACAGACGATAGAGGAGAATACACTTTCAAAGAGTTCAAGGCATACTGCCTGATCGTAGTATTCAACATGAGAAGACGGTCCCACATACTCCACAACATAATGGCATTGCTGAAAGAATGAATCGAACTATTATAGACCGAATTAGAAGCATGGTTAGTATGGCTAAGCTACTTAAGCTATTCTGGAGAGAAGCTATATGGACCACTTGTTACCTCATCAACAGATCACCATCAGCACCGTTGAATTTTGAAGTTCCGGAGAAGGTGTGGTCTAGTAAGAAATTTTCCTATCAACACTTGAGGGTATTCAGATGCAAAGCATTTGTGCATATATATAAGGAGTTGAGACAAAAGCTGGATCTCAAGTCAAATCCATATATCTTCAGAGGCTAAGAAAGTTATCAAAAGTAGAGATGTCGTGTTTCATGAGAACCAGTTCTACGAGGACTTTAAGAAACCAACAAAGTCCAATGAAGAGAAGTACCAGTGCTCCAGATATTGTTCCAGATCTTGCACCAATATAGTTCGCTACTGATAACATGCAGGATGACCTTCCAGAAGCAGAAGAAGACGAGCATGCAGGGGCGTTGAGCAGGGGGAGCAAGAACCTCCTTCACCAGAAGCTCCAGGATCATCACAACAATTAGAAGATGAAGAAATCCCTCCACTAGAAGATCATGAGCCTCATCCAAAGATATCTTCGAGAGGCCATGTACTGTTTCCCTCAAAGAGATATTCGGAATCAGAGTATATCACGCTTACGGAAGAGGAAGAGCTAGAAAATTTCCAGAAAACACAGAATCATGTAGACAAGAGTAAGTGGATGCAAGCTATGCAGGAGGAAATTGACTCACTGCAAAAGAACAAGACTTACAAGTTAGTGAAGCTTCCTGAGGACAAGAGAGCAGTAAAGAACAAATGAGTGTTCGAGCTCAAGAAGGATGGCAGCAGAAAACTAGTAAAGCACAAGGCTCGATCGGTCGTTAAAGGCTTCGAACAAATGAAAGGAATCGACTTTGATGAGATATTCTCACCAGCGGTGAAGATGACTTCAATTTTAACTGTACTCGGATTGGTATCTAGCTTAAATTTGGAGCTTGAACAGATAGACGTGAAAACTGCATTCCTTCATGGAGATTTAGAGGAAGATATCTACATGCAGCAATCTGAAGGTTTTGAAGTATAAGGAAAGAAGCACCTAGCCTGCAAATTAAAGAAGAGCCTATATGGTCTCAAACAAGCACCGAGGCAATGGTATAAGAAGTTTGACTTGTTCGTGACGAGTCATGGGTATAAGAGAACAACAGTAGACCAGTGTGCATATGTGCAGAGATTCCCTGATAGAAAGTTTATTATACTCTATGTAGATAATATGCTGACTGCAGGACAAGATGCGGCTACTATTAGCAATCTGAAGGAGTTATCTAGGTCTTTTGACATGAAAGACAAGCCTAGCTTAGTAGATTTTAGGCATGCAGATCACTCGCGACAAAAAGGCAAAAAAGTTTAACATGGAGAATGCCAAGCCAGTCAACACTCTGCTTGGTGACCATTTCAAGCTGAGCAAACAGACGTGTCCTTCTTCAAAACAGGAAAAACAAAAGATGTCAGCGATACCATATTCGTTAGCAATTAGAAGTTTGATGTACGCAATGGTGTGTACAAGACCAGACATTGCTTATACAGTAGGTGTAGTAAGCAGGTTCTTGTCCAACCCAGGAAGAGATCACTAGGAAGTAGTGAAGTCGATCTTGAGGCATCTCAAGGGTAAATCCAAGTTGTGCTTGTGTTTCACAGAATCAGATCCTATCCTGAAAGGATACACGATGTTGATATAGTAGGGGATTTTGATAGCAGAAAATCAACATCAGGATTTCTATTTACTTTTGTAGGGGAGCTGTATCTTGGTAGTCCAAGTTGCAAAAGTGTGTTGCTTTATCAACAACAGAAGCAGAGTATATTGCCGCAACTAAAGCTGGCAAAGAGATGTTGTGGATAAAGAGGTTTTTCCAAGAACTTGGTATTATACAGGTGGAATACAAAATACATTATGATAGTCAAAGTGCTTTGGACTTAAGCAAGAACTCAATGTATCACTCACGGACAAAGCACATCGATATTCGCTATCATTGGTACGTGATGTAATAGCACAGGAACTGTTGAAAATAGAGAAGATTCACACAGATGAGAATCCAACGGACATGCTGACAAAAGTGGTACCATACGAGAAGCTAATGATATGTAGAGACATAGCAAGAATGAGCTCAAATTGAAAAGAAGAAGAATGTTCTTCTCCCATGGGTATGGAGGGGGAGAATTGTTGAGTCCACACCCATGTTAGGTTAGATGTACATTTGACTGATAAAATTCGTGTGAACAGAAACACTTGCAATAAAAAAAGAGCAGCTGCATCAAAAATGTCAATGGTCGGTGTAAAAAAAGCTGAAATCGACACCGATTAAACCAGACAGTCAAGATTGGCAAGCAGAATCTATGGATTTGTCATGATCTGCTACATTGCAGACCTTGACAATCGGATCATTTGCACCCTATAAATAGGGGAGATTTGATCGCTACTAAACAAGAGTGTAAGAAACAGATTAGAGTCGATTTGTGAAAGAAAAAAGAGTGAATGTGAGTGGGTGAGTAGAGTAAATAGAGGATCTGATCTGATCCTCCTCCTCAGTATAATATGCTCTTAAAAAATAATAGTTGCTTTCTTTTTCCTGTAGACGTAGGCCAGATCAAGCCGAACCAAGTAAATACCTTTGTGTTTATGTGTGTGTGAGTGTGTGTGCATGTGTGTGTTCCTCTCAATCTCAAAATCCCATATCTGGTGGCTAGATCTGTACAAATCGGCAGATCTGAATCGCAACAGTAGCTTCCGCAATAGTGATATCAGAACTGCGCATTCCCAACAAAGACAACCAGTTCTTGTGTGCACTGATAAGCGCCAACAATAAACCCTCCGAAGCCATTAAAAGAGGTGACCAAAGCAAACCCTTCCCATCCTGAATATCACCGAGCGTCATTAACCCATCAGCAATATCCTAAACAATGGAAGGCCTCGAAGCAAAATTTCTCCCCCAATTTCTTTATTTTTTCCTCCATACCACCCATATTCCACCCCAATTCCTCACACCTAGGAATCAAACAATCTTCTTCAAATCCCTATTCTTCAAGGCAATACTCCCTACATACCCAACAAGTTCCTCCCAAGCACTAAGCTCCTGCAACTCTTTCGAGTGTTGTGCATCTATCAAACCAGTTTTCAATAACCAAACAAACTGTTGGACAAAATAATACAAACCTTCCCCATCACAGGTGATTAGGGCAAGAATTCGATCTTCTTTTGAATTGAAACTCGAGTTCCTGAGTGAATTTATATCTTGAACGAACTTACCTTATCTAAAGGCTTTTCGGCTAATTCCTATGCTTGATTCGAAGCTTTTGAGACGATGATTCAGTTCTAGGGTTTCTGGAAGGATTGAAGATGCGAGGATGATTTTGGAAGTGTACCATGAGATTTTCAGCAATTTGTCGACACCATCCCTTTTGATGAGGTAAATTTCTTAGATGTTTGAGGAAATTTCGATCTTTTGGCGTTGTACGGAGATGGGTTCTATGGGTTTTGGAAGAGGAAGGGATTTTTCTACCATGATTTTGCATAGAGAGAGGGCGAGAGAAGACCAAGGGAGCGCCAGATTTACAAAGAAGGTGAAACTTTGGTGGCGCGAAATTCAAAGGCCAAAAAACCAGTCTGAAATGAGCAAGTATGAGAAGAGCTTGTAGAAACATACTTTGGGCCCACTTACATGCAATGAGTGATCTGGACCTTTATTTTTGAGGTTTTATTTTACAAATATGATCTCAGAGGAATGATTGAGTGTTGCGGGCAGGACACAAGCTAGGGTGGCGTGTCCCTACTTACCTGCTTGATCTCACCTTTCATTGATCACATAAATTAATGTGATTTCTCTAACAATTGAAGGAGAGCCTTGTCATAACGATAAAAGTTGTTGTCGTATGACCTTGAGGTCACAGGTTCAAGGTTTGAAAATAGTCTCTTGCAAAAATATAAGATAAGGCTATGTACTATAGGCCCTTGTGGTCCACCCCTTCTCTGGACCCGCATAGGTGGGAGATTAGTGCACCAAGGCTTCCTCTCTGGTTTCTCTAATAATTGATATATTGTGAAATAAACATCACCATGCACGTAGTCTTAGTAAGAGGAGTAAGGGTTAAGGATTTACTAGGTGTGAGATATGATATTATTTGAGGAACCCTAGATGTTTTCATAGTAAAAGATCATAAACAACAAGGGGCTTTGGTGCACCAAGATCTCTTCGTTAGTTAGAAGAAGAAATAGCACAAATAAGATTTTTTAAGGAAAGTGTCGAGAGAAAATTTGATTTGATTTTACGATGTGTGATTGGTAAATAAGAATTGTTTCCCAATTTGTCCGTTTTGGACTGCTCTTTGAACAACATTATCACCATTCATATTTTTTTTGTTGAAAGAAAGCACACTTTTCATATTTTGAGTCTCATTCAATTTGCATTTTTTATAATTAGCCGTAAATATACTACAAAAATAAAATGACAGGTCTAATCAACTAAAGGTAGACTCGTACTGTAGTAAAATGCAAATGCGTCATCCTAATTTTAAATATATAATTGGCCCAAAATGGACTACGATTAGATAGTCAAGTTCTCGTATAACTAATCCACACTAAACATAAAACTAATATACCCATCCTGATAAATATCATGGGGAAATGCCTAGCATTGAGTGTGGTTTGAACTGTTATTTTCAATTGCTCATATGTTGGAATCTTTTGATCAACTCATTTTGCAAGATCAACCAAAGATGGGTCCCATTATCTAAATGTAGGGTGCCTCTGCCTGGATAACTCATGACTGAGATCAGACATTGGTGCTATTAGTGCATGCATCCCCTTGATCTAAATTGTGCAATCAACGGCCTCAAAACCCACATTTAAGAGAAATGTTGTGCGGCTGCATTAGTGAAGGGCAAAGATCTTTTCCATGCTAAGGAGGGGGTCCCGGTCCAGCTCTGAGTGTCCTCATGAAATGCCTGTTAAGCTTGGGATGCCGAAAATACACAGAGATATGAAATTACGGAAAGATCCTTGTCTAAGTGGGATAAATGCATCCGGTGGACCTCGTGTGCATGGAACAAGTCCATTCTTATTTTAATTTTTCTCTCTTTTTGAGACAGCGAAGAATCACAAGCCATGGTGTCGGCCAAGGTTCATTCGGTTAATAACTGATAGGATAGCAACATCTGTAATGCATTTTCTCGGCCATTGATCATGTCAAAGTCGTAAAAGTCTGTTGGATGGATGGTCAAGATGTTTTTAGACTTTGAAGAACTCCGTTACTTGTCCTTAGGAATATGAGAATGTTGCTCTTCGGACCATTTTTTGGCGATTTTTTTATAATATTACTATTGGTAATAGACGTCAAGTATTTAGCACAAATATCAGACTAGTTATGTCAACAATTCCACAACCAAAATCAACGGTCATGAACAGCCTAGCACACTTAGCTCTGTGATGGGACCCACACGCGAACTGCGGATGAAGAGTTGCACCATGCAATTCGGTGGACTTGAGTGGCACTGGATCATTCGATTTTCAAAGAAAGATTTGAAAGCGGGACTGATCCCTGTGACGTATCAACGCCCACGGGACGAGGTTTCACGTAGGTTTAGTATGTGTCGGAAATGTTAACCTCGGCTGCGATGTTCTGACGTTCTTCTTAAGTTGCGTGCCGCTGCCAAGAACATGAGCAGAATTTTGATTCGCCAGAAATGCTACGCTCGCTCTCTGTTTCTCGTCCACCCTGTAGCAGTCTCTATGACATGGGGATCTTGTGATCGAGACCGTTAATTTTGTTGACTAACCGATCGGCATCCAAAGTGAAACTTTATTAAAGATCTAACTCGTTCATAATATTAAAGATTTTATGACCATCTATTCTTTCTGATTTTTAAAAATCCAAAGCAAGATCACTCAAATGTATTGATTAAATATAGGCGACTAATTTTTGGCATTTTAAACATAATGAACTGCTTAAATTACCAAAATAAAGGTATTTTTTTTAAGCACAAACCAAGTTGCATGTAGACATTTTATGATCCATGGGCAAAATAGAAAGTGCATCGGGTACCCACTTTGACACCTCTAAATCTATTACTAGTTATTCTTGATGACAGAGTAACTTCTTCCTCATGTTTCATTAGTCTAATTTACCGAATTAATACCCATTGTTCTTGAAGTGCCTTTTGTCTTTTTGTCATCTCATACAAAAAGAAAATAAAAAAATAGCATCGTGCACGAAGTTTTCGCGTATGTGGAATTCGACAAAGAGGCAGACCACAAGAATTTATAATACGCATCCTTATTTGCATTTTCGTGACTTCAAAGTGACCTCTAAAGCATTTTGCACTAATAAAGCTAGCATAAACATCAGATGCTTACTTTTGAACACCCAATGAAGGGCCAAAATCCCGTTTTGCTTATATATCAAGCCATGGTCTTAAACCTAACTAAGAAAAGAATTTCGTCGCACTTGAGGATGAATATACAGTGCTTGAAAATTCTTTAAATGAATGGTTATGGATGATCTATCAAATCAAACCTCGAGGATCTAATAATTGGGACAGAAATAAGAGTCATAGATTAAGCTATGAAAAAATTTCATCGTGATTGGAGCCTTGAAACATCGACAAAATAGCCATGGAGTTAAAGACGCAACATACGAACTGATGATCAGTGTCCTTGAAATGTGAAGCTCTGTCTGCAATTTGATTCTCTTCTCGTCCCACAGCATTCCCTCTCCTGCCCGACTGTCTTCCAGTTGTCTATTTGTACTGTCAGTAATGGATGGGAACCTCCACGGAGCAGCATAATTATTTGTCAGCCATTTGATGGTGATAGACCGATCTCCCTCGATTATAAAATTTGGAGTTAAGTGAATGGCAGATCCCAGTAGCAACTGCAGCTGCAATTAGTTAGCTTTTGCAAGTGTGTCCATGGCCGATGGGACCCGAATAGCTAGAAATTATCTCACTGCCTGCATCTCTAAGGATGCCTCCATACTCACTTGCTTCGGATTCCCATATGGTGACAGACCGATCTCCCTCGATTATAAAATTTGGAGTCTGATTGGCTTGATTTCATTGTACTGGCCTTACGAGTCTGAAATAATTGTAATATTTTTTATCTTTTGCTAATATGTATATCTACACATTTGTAGGACCTGAGAGTGGGGTAATCTTTTGTATCCTGTGGGGCTATTTTTTAAGTGTAGAAATAATGAAATTAGTGTGAGCCCGTGAATGTACTTCAAATTAAAGCGCCAGAATCTGCTTTTTATATTTTTTTCATCTTCCTAATAGCGGAGATCATGTAAGAGATTTCTGGGTCTTAGTTTTGCTACTTCAAATGATGCTCAACCAGTTTCTAACTACAGAATCGACAGAATCAAGATAAGTTATCTGAGATTTAAGCCCCACCAAGTGCCAGTACTGATTACTGCTTCATTTATTCTTTCCTGTGTTCTAGCCTTACCTCTGAGGCGCATCTTTCATTGCACCATGGCCCTAGGATCCAAGTAGCCTAGAAGAAACGCAGTCTCCATATATAGCAGCATGGTTCTGGTGTCAAGTTTGATCCCAGGCCACTGTGTGCACACGTCGTCCATGGAGTTGGGAAGTACTCATAGGACGATGAATTTCTGGAAAATAGAATACCTTACATTGGCACCAGGAGGACAACGTAGAAGGCTATGATCCCTAGTCTAAGTTGCACTGCAGCAAAGGCAACACAAGATGGGCCTGTCCTTCCCTTGGTCATAAGTTTATAATATGTGGGAATTTCTTTAAGGGCCATGTAGAGCAACTCTTGTGCATGAAGCTCCGGTCTTTGCTGCGTCTGGAGAAGGGCTGGACTACAAGGGTCTATAGTATGCAGATTTACCTTGCATCTTTGCAAGAGGTTGTTTCCATGCCTTAAACCTATGACCTCAAAGTCACATAATGGCAACTTTACGGTTGCACCAAGGCTCCCCTTAAGGGCCATCATCCAAATAAAAGTTGGAACTCTCATGGGTGCAGGGGTATTCCAAACTAGATTAGCATGTTGGAATACAATACATCCCCTTTAGGAGTGAGTAACCTGCATGCAGATTTCACTGTGAAGTTCCCGTCTGATTTAGGAGTCCATATAGAACTGTCCTTCCTTCTACGATCAATGAAGACATTGTTCAGGCTAGACATGAGATTGGCCCTCTGCTCTAGCTCCATTCCTCTCAGGGGTCTTGTAAGCTGAATGTTCCAATGGTTAGTAACTTTGCACGAGTAAACAGCCTTCCACTTTCAAACAGGAGTTACCAGCAGCTCTAAAGATCAGACTAAATGACTATGCAAGTGGTTGATCTCTCAACCAGCAAGCATGCCAGAATCTCAGTCTATCACCTGAGTATATTTTGAATTTGACAGAACTCTTGAAAAAGTCGATATTCTTGCCTGATTGGAACAAGACAATCATCTACGGGGGCTGTTCCAGACGGGAATAACTAACCATGGAGAGAGTTATTCTTGGATTGTGAGTTTTTGGGGGATATCTGTAGCTTTAAAACATGTAAAGATTGTTTAAGAATAACTAGCCCCGTGCTTTACCTCCATTAAATGTACTTGGATAATTTATATGTGCTCTGAGGCAGCAAATGGCAAGGTAAGAGTCTTAATCCATGAATAACTTAATCAATGGTTTGTTATCCCCATTCCAAACAGAGTTAGACAGAAGGCTTATTTGAGGTTCTGCCCTTTGGTAAGGGAATGAAAAATTAGTTATTATTTGGAACTAAGATCACCGTCATGGATTAATTTATCCTTGGTTTGTTATTTTCATGCCAAACGGCTCCAATGGACAGGGATAGGATAGCTGTCCATGGAAAACGTTATCCCCGTAACAAGCATCATTGTTTTGATAGACAACTGGGGCATAACAGTGTTGAGACCTCTGTACCAGATCCACGTAGAGGATGCGATGATGTTTGGGGCATGGTCCATCTGTGAGAAGATGGTTAACTTGCATGATCACTCAATTATGTGGGACCCATTTGTACTTTTATATGATATGGAACCCTAGTCCTAAAGAGAGAGAGTGACAAATTGGTAATATCCTGTCATAGAGAGGGTAAATGCTGTCTCTTTAGATCTTCTGATTACGCAGGAAGAACTCTGTAATCTCTCTTTACTACTACTATATATTCCCCCGAAGATCTCAAATTGCTTCAAGCAGCAGGCCGAGAGAGAGAGATGGAAGATCCTCTAGATGCCTTGAGATCTCTGATGGCTTCTCACTCTCCTCCACTGGATGCTCTGATCGTCCCATCCGAAGACTATCATCAGGTATAACATTCGCTGTCTGTTTCTCTCCCTACCCTTTTCTTTCTCTTTTATTTTGTTGGGATTTGTCTGTTCATGGTCTTACTCAATTTCAGTCCAAATATTAGTCTTTTCCTACTTCAGTGCGTCGTATTCTTTTGGCAATATATAAAGTTTTTGCTTCATTTTGCTGATAGTTCTTTGAGGTGGTGGGTCTGCGTCTGTTAATTTGGTTTCTTCTGAAATTAATTGTGTTTATTGGGAATTTGAATTGCAGAGTGAATACGTGTCTTCCCGTGACAAAAGGCGGGAATTTGTATCTGGATTCACTGGGAGTGCGGGTAAGTTCATATTTTCTGTCCACTTTTGGTGTAAAAAGATTTATTTTTAATTTCTCTTAGTTTTGTTTTTTGTTTTGGCTTATTTTGAAAGTTCCGTGATTAGATGAGTCTGTTAGTCTTATGGTTTGATATGATCCAGTGGAAGTCGTTCCTTTTCTGACCGGTGAGTAAATCCTAATTGTAAACTGGTGTATTTAACGTTTGTTTTGGTAATGAGTAGGTATTATGTAGAAGGCTGCTTCTGGGTTTCTTGCAATTAACTGGACGAGTTAGTCGCTTGTTATCTTCCAAGCAACGCGTGCAATTTTTGCAGGATGGAGACTGTCCACTGTGAAAAGTTAATTAATGAACTTTGTCAATCGAATGTGAACAAGAGGCTGTGCTATAATTTCACTATGATTGGGAATGTCCTAACCTTACCTGTCAATGGACTGGAAATGGATGGTTAACGACAATAATGGTCAATGGACTATGCTCAATTGGTAAAGAGGTCCTGGGAGGCTGAGACTGTCGGTTTAATCTGTCTTTAACTATGTATTGGTTGGCTGCTCTGAATCTCATACAAGGTCGCATGTTTGGTTTTAGATGGAGCGATCCTAAATTGGTGTATTTTGAGGACATTGAAGACTTCTCAATTTTTCCATGTTTTACTTCTAATGAAAATGCTATCTTGCAGTTCTAGTCTTCATTTTCTTTTCATACTAATGATACATGAATACACAAAATTTTCTAGCAGCTCTGTTATGATAAACAGGAAATTGAAACTGTTCTATGTCACATATCTGATTCCCTTGTTCAGGTTTGGCACTTATTACAACAAGTGAAGCGCGGCTCTGGACCGATGGGCGATATTTCTTGCAGGCAACACAGCAACTAAGTGACAGGTGGAAGCTTATGCGGATTGGAGAAGATCCGGCTGTTGAGACTTGGATAGCAGAAGTGAGCAATGTTTTCTTTAGTAATATGATTGTTCACTGACAAGCTTATCCTACTGACCAGTGGCTAATTTAGAGGTCAGACTGACTTGTGTACCCTGTTATACTTTTGTAACCAGAACCTTCCAGATGCTACTGCTATTGGGATTGACCCTTGGTGTGTATCGGTAGAAACTGCACAAAGATGGGAGCAGACTTTCTCAAAGAAAAAACAAAAGCTAGTTCAGCTATCCACCAACCTGGTAGATGAAGTCTGGAAAAATCGCCCTCCTCCAGAGATTCACCCAATCATTGTACAACCATTAGAATTTGCAGGTTGTTCTGTTGCAGACAAATTAAAGGGTCTGAGGGGAAGACTTGCTTGGGAGAAAGCTGATGGAATCATTATTACAACGCTTGATGAGGTATCACCATGTTATCCCTTTATTGATGCTTGTGCTTTAAAACCTTCATGCTGAACCACACTTTTATAAGTGTGGCTGTGGATTTTCTATATATATATATACTCCTTTGTTATCCTTGCAGGTTGCTTGGCTGTATAATGTTCGTGGGAATGATGTATCTTACTGTCCAGTTGTTCATGCTTTTGCTATAGTTACATCTGACTCAGCTTTCTTTTATGTGGAGAAGAAAAAGGTTTCCCATGAGGTCAGTTTTTAAACATCCACATTGATGAAATGCTGGTTTATTTAAGCAGTTACATTGTTAGAGGGAATGGAGGAACGAGTCATGTATTGTTAGAGGGATCGGAGGAACAAGAGTCATGTAGCCAACCCCTAATCAGGATAAGGCTTTGATGATGATGACATTGTTAACTAATTAATTTTTTTGAATAGTTTTCTTAGCATCCATAATGAGCATGTTAGCCCATATATAGACACCATTTAGAATGTGAGCTTGTAGGAACTAATGCATGGGAGACCTTAAAACTATGTTTAGAAGCAACATATGTTAAGCTCGTTTTTTGACATATTGCCTTAGGCAAGGGTGGGTAAGATTGAAGATGCAATCAGCATTCACAAAGTAAGGTGTGTCAAGGGGCCTCTCCATGGAAGTCTCAGTTTGGAGGTCTCAGTTTTGAGGTGCTCATGGTTGCATGTGTCCAACCTGCAGAAAAAGCCAGTGAGTTAGAAAGAAAAGCTAGCAGGCCAAGCTTTGCATCTATAAAAATGAATGAGCGTACTATACATGATGGTGATCTGATTCAGATAAAAAAGGTAGAAATGTGCATAGGAAGACCTTTTCACAAGGCTCCAAGCTTGAGTTGCTTAAAAAAGAGTTTTTTAATTTGAGTGAAGCGGATAGAAGTGTACAGGGAAGTTGTAGAGAGAATCATACTTTATAATATTGTATTGTTTGGGAAGATATCTTTGGCTCTTAAGTCAAATGTAGCTGCATTCAATTTTGGAGCTAAGGTATTTTCTAAAACAAGTAATTATAGATTCTCTATATGATGTTTCATGGAGGCTTTCATCTTTATGATCCCAAACCATAGCAATATGAGGAAAGGAAACTCATGGGATATTTTATGCTAGCTTTGATGATCACAGATTACGGCAAATGCTTCTTATGAGTGACAGTAATTAGCATTATGATGATAGGTCCTAGCAAATAAGTTATGCTGTTAAAAGAGACATTGTACTAAGACCTTGACATCAACATTACATCCACATCATACACTCAAGACCTTGACATTTCTTTGATGATATCCTTCCAGTACAAGAATCAAATGTATAGGGGCTTTCAGTTTTCATAATAATAATGTATTTAGGGAAAGGAATATTAAGAATGCCAACATTATTGGCTCTAGGCTTTCTTACTTTTACCTATAACTGTTTACTTCTTGCAGGTCCAAAATTATCTGGCTGAAAATGGAATTGAAGTTAGGGATTATGGGGCAGTGGAGTCAGATGTAGTCTTGCTCGCATCTTGTGAGCTCTCATCTGCCAATAAAGACGAAGGGATTGGTTCTAGTGAGGGAGGCTGCAATGGAAATGAAACAGAAGAAAAGAAGCATAATCTCATATGGGTGGATCCTGGTTCATGCTGCTTCATTCTATACTCGAAGCTTCCATTTGATCGGGTTTTCTTGCAGTCTTCACCTTTGGCTCTTGCAAAAGCTATCAAGGTAATTATACTGTTGAGTTTTATTAAGCAATAAATTTCTGTTAGCATATAAAAACTTGTCTTATATTGTACTAAAAATGCAAAATTGTTGAGTATTTGTCATTTGGAGTTTCCTAGTAAAGTTTGCAGATTGCTTACCATAGCTGTCTATTCTGAAGCACCATAGCTGTCTAGTCTGAAGCACAGATGTGTCTATGCAGCATTAACTGTAGAATTTTCTCTGTTATCTCACATCACTTTCTGCCAATTTGTTTCACAATTATGTTAACTCCCTAGTTTGCAAACACTTGGTCATGGCTTCAATTGTCATAAGATGCCAGAAAGAAATCCATACTGTTATCACAAATTAGTTTTTTGGGTTTCATTGTTCAAGGTTTCAATTGAATGTTGTTGATTCTTTCCAACTTCGAACTTGCTCTAGCATTAAATTTAACACCAAACTCACAGGCAGGCCCAAAGGAGGAGCATGGTCAATCTTTGTTTAATGTATTGATATTAATTAACTTGTACATGTTTTCTTATTGACTGATATTTGTTTTCATTGTAGAATCCTGTTGAGTTGGAAGGCCTAAGAAATGCTCATATTCGAGATGGTGCTGCTGTTGTGAAATACCTTGCTTGGTTGGATAATCAGGTCTGCTTGATGTCCAAATGCATTGATCTCTTTCCCTTTTTTCCTTCTTTCTCTATTAAGACTCAGTATGACATCTATCTATCCACACACGCACACACACACACACACACAATAGATAGATAGATAGCAAAAACACATGCCCTCGTGCCTATACACGCACAAATATATGCATGTTGTATTTGGTCCCTGAAGTTGTTAAAAATCCATATTCTATGGAAGAAAGCAAGGACATACCTCAACTCAGCAGCTGAGAGTTTGAAATTTTCCTTGAAAGAAGTGCATATGTCAAAGAAGGATGGCTCACGCAGGGACATTATTGAGAAATAAAGCTCTCTTGGGTAGCTTTGATTTCAGGATCTGTAGGAGGAAAGAGAGTCCACGTCTTATAATTGTTGTCAAGTATATGGTAGGTAGAGAGACTAGGGATACTTCTCGATGGTGGAGGCTTGAATGCATACAAGTTCATTTATTTTTTCTAAGAAATTCTGCTCGGTGTTAACTCTAAGTAGGAAAATCCTTAAGAGCAAGAAAGTTGATCGCTCTTTTGAGCTTTGTATGGATTTGCTGTAACCTTCTGTTTGGATATAGGAAATAGTAGTTGTGGTAGGTTGTTTTTATCTTATCTTCTAGATTAGGTCCTACTTCTCCAATGTTGTTTCAGGCCTAACCATCACATCTAATATTTGTTTTGAATCTTTTAATAGTTGAAGTTCATGGAATTTTGTTCTCTAGTTAAAATTCCTGTTTCTTCTCATTGTTATGCATCAACTTTGCACATGAAAAGTCATTTGATTGGGGATCATTTTAACAAGATTGAGTTATGAATTTTAATGGCTTATGTTTGCTGTTTGTCAAGTTCTATATTCTTTACAGATGGTCCATCCACTAGCAAAATACTAGTCAATATTGTTGATTTCTTTTTTTGGAACTTCATTTAGGGTAAATCTATCAAGTTATGATGCTTTCTTTTCTTTTATCTTTATGCATATACATATATTGATTGCTGCTTTTTGTCTTGGGCAATGATAAACTGAGGCTCTTTAACAAAGCCTCAAAGTGAGTCCCTTCTCAAGCTACCACGTTTCCTGTTTAACCACCCACTCTAGTTAAGTCACTTTAAATTTTACATGCATTGACCATTTATTGTGGTTAAATGGAACACATGGCAGGTTGGGAGGGAAACTTACTCTGAGGCCTTGTTAAGGAGCCTCAGTTTATCATGTCCCTTTTGGTGTGTGTGTGTGTATTACTTTTTCACAATCCTTTAATTTTGTGTACAAAGTTTGACCTTGATCTGGGTATTTTTTCTGTCTTGCATTCTACTGTTTGCATTCTTGACTATAGCTTGTTAGCACTTGTGCACTTATTACCTATTTCTAACGGTTAACAATAGTTTCTACACATCTAACTCAGGTAGTAACAAATATGCATGACAAGCAAGAAGGAACATAAAAGCTTGATATGCTCTTTAATAACTGCAACTGATAAGTCATCTGAAGATCATCAAATCATATTTTTCAGCTGAACTAAATATATAAAAGAGATCGTTAAACATAAGAGTGAAGATAAAACAAGACCAACTCATTGTGTGTGCATTTTTTTTGGGACCACAGGTCCTTCTATGGCTATATTCAATAGCCATAAGGCTGATATCTATTGCCGATGCAGATTGTAGCTTGATATCTATCAACCTTTGGGAGATATACTGACCAATACTGTTATTATGAGCCTTCTCCTTGTATTCTTTGAGGAATAGTTTACCAAAAATGGAGACGAACCGGAATAACGTCCGATCTTGTTTCTGGATCAAGTGGAAAAGGGATATATGAAGTTAGTTCTGTTCCTATGTGCATCTCTGTGGTGGGTAAATCCCCATGAAAAAGGAGCAACTTTTGTGTAGTTTGTGATCTTGTGTTATATCTTTTTTCTACTATAATCACTTCTTCCAAGCTGTTACTTCATTCAACATGTTATCTCTTTGTTGCTGATGTTGCCCCTTTTGTTATAAAGAAGAAATAGTGCAACTTGGGTGCTAAAATCTGTATAGGTTGTACTCTATGTTGAACACTCGTGTCGGATTTTTATGTCCTTGTAAGAATCTGCTTGTTATATACCTTTACATCTGCACTATTTCCTTCTATGTTATCTTTATAATAGACAATACTGGAGATTAATCTGTTTCAAAATTCCAGATGCAAGAGATCTATGGAGCTTCTGGTTACTTTTTGGACCCAGAAGGAACAAATAAGAGAAAATATTTGTAAGCTTGTTAACCATCTATTACCTAATAATATTTTGGATTACTGGAGGATTTGAAAATGCATTTAGATTCTTGTAGATTCTGCTAATTTGAGCTCAGTATATACTGAAATTCTAATTTTCTTTCTGATTTTTTTCTCAATGAATGATGTTTGTGCTTCCTGATTATTGGAACAGTGTTAATGAGACATGTAATATTGCATGGTTGTTCTATATCTTAGAGATTATTCATCATTACTCAGTCTTTATCACCATGAAACAGTAGATTAGAATCTTACTGAAGCAAAAACATTAAAAAGGAAAAGGAAGATCTGGTGGATCTCAAAGCTGGTAATCTCATAGGCAAAAGGGAAGAAAGTGTTTTGGATTTTTCACACATTTTAGGGTGGTAAAATGACTTAATATTCTTTTGATGAGCGAATAGGGAAGTGCTAGGGATCTTAGGCATTAGATGTGTCCTTGGCTGAATACAATGAGTTACTGGAAAGGGTCACTGAGGTTTATGGTATTGGGCTTGTCCATGATCACCTTTACTTGAACCAATTTTAAGGCATGCTTTGATTTCTTGTTAACTTTGTACTAACATCAGTTATAGTTTGACTATTTCATGGCACTTGTGTCTTGGAAATAATTGTCTGAGAGGCTGTTTGGATCTTATTGATTTTCTTCACTGATAAAATGTTGACCTTGGAAATTAGACTTCCCTATGTTTCACAGCTTTTCTCTCTGTGGAATTTCTTTTCTGGAAAGGAAAGTTATGCAAAATGTCCTTTTTGGAAAGTAATTTTATGCAAATAGGAATTCTAAAATGACCACCATATGAGGCATGTCCAATTGTAACCACAAATGCTGGAGCCCAACTTTTGTATGATCAGACCACATATGGCAGTCAGTTTAGCATTCCTCTTATGCAAAATATAGGAAAACTTATTTACTAAGAATCTTTGTTGTTCTTTCAAAGGATTGGTTCCTACTCTCTTGAGCAGATAATTTTAGCACTTGGGTCCATCCAGCTTGTTTTACAGTTTTAAAAAAAGGGAAGTGCGGTGCACGAATCTCCCGTGTATGCGAGGCAGACCACAAAGTGTCTATAAAGAAAATAAGATGCTTGATTTTTCAGACCTCAGTCTTAGGGATGAGAATCACACTTAGTGTGGAACTTGGACTGCATGAGCATATATTGTGAGTCTGCAAGATATATGGGCTTGTATAGACTTATATAAAAGGGCTGCCTGGTGCACGAAGCTCTTGTGTATGCTGGATTTGGGGAAGGGGAGGACCACAAGGGTCAATAGTAATCAGCCTTACCTTGCATTTTGCAAGAGGCTATTTCCATGCCTCGAACCCCTAACCTCAAGGTCACACGACGACAACTCTACCTTTGCGCCAAGGCTCGCCTTCCTTGTATAGACTTACATATACCAGAAAATCTTGTTCTTAGAATTTGATCCTGTAAATTATCTGCATGCATCATCATGTCATCCATATATTCATCCTATTAGTAAGAGTCCAACTTTAAAAAGTTTGTACTGTTTTCTCAATCTACAACTTCCCTGAGAATTTAAATGATACTAACCAAACAACAAATTTATAATTCCAAAAATTTGAAGGATTCGAATTATAGAGTTTAAGACTTTAATTCTTTAGGTGACATTTTCAACAAATGATTTCCTGGAGAGAAGAACTTCCCAGAAGATTGGTTAACATCCACACATCACTTCTTGATTATAACCAACAATTCTGCAAGGGAAACAATATATACACCACTTTTCTCTCTCATCTATCTCTCTCTCTAGAAGGGGTGGCCTGTGAAAGACAAAGAGGTGCATATATCTGTGCTTTTCTGTAACAAATTAATATATCTTCAATGTGGAGAACTTGTATACACTGCATTTCTGAACTTGCAATTCTGATTTTGGAAGTTAATGCATAATCACTGCCACAAACTTTTATTGCTGCACCAAACTGATTCTCTTCTCTCTCTCTCTCTCTCTCTCTCTCTCTCTCTCTCTCTCTCTCTCTCTCTCTCTCTCTCTCTCTCTCTCTTCTGTTTGTTTCAATTTGTCTAGTTCTACCCATAATAGGTATCGGTATTTATCAGCCTTATTTCATTCACTACGCTCATGGTGGCCTGGTTCAAGCATTTATTAGTTAGCTGTTTTGCTCGGGCCTATCTTTGGATAGTCCCTTCGCTACACGACAGTAAGTTATTACTCTTTTATTAGTCACAGGTTGTTGTTCCTCTTTTAGTTTTTAGTTACAGGTTGTTTGTTGTTCCTCGAGTTTATATATATATATATATATATATATATCTGCATGCGCGCGCGTGTGTGCTTGTCTATGATGTAATATATCCTTGTCTCTCCTCCCTGTGTTTGTATCTCTCTGTCTCTATATATTCTAGAGGAGCTTGATATATTAAAAAATTATTGTTTTCACTTGTTCCACAGTGAGTTTTTATTGGCTATTCATTGTTTCAGTTCTTGATTACTGGTATAATTTTGGCAGGGAAACCTTGAAATTGACGGAGGTATCTGTAAGTGATAAGTTAGAAGGTTTCCGTGCAAAGCAAGAGGTATGGATTATTTTAATGTTCTGTATTTTATTTTCTCTTTTGACCAATTCTGTGATTTTAAGCATTTTGCTTCTTGTGTTGGGATTTGATTCTCCTTATATATATTTGCTACAATTTGGTATTGGGAGTTTCTTATGAAAGGTGGAGTTCCTTCCAATAATAGCTTTTCTGACTGGCTTCTAATTATGTACTCTTTCTGCAGCATTTTAAAGGGTTGAGTTTTCCAACTATTTCATCAGTTGGTCCAAATGCAGCTATTATCCATTATTCACCAGAGGCGAAAACATGTGCTGAACTTGATGCAGACAAAATTTATTTATTTGATTCTGGAGCACAGGTTGGTTGAACCTTAAATCATTAATGGATCACTATGACATTTCAGAAACCATGAATTATTATTTATCTGGTTTTTGTTTTCTTTGTTTTGTTTGTTTGAGCACTTTGACTAACATTAGTCTGGTGGTTATTGAAGTACCAAGATGGAACAACTGATATAACACGGACCGTTCATTTTGGAAAGCCTTCATCACATGAGAAAGCATGTTATACTGCTGTAGGTGGACCTCTTCCTATACTTCTAGTATCAAGATCTCTATAGTATATTTTGTTCTTTCTTAAATTTGTTGCCAATTTAACCTGATTCTAGCATTTGAATAAGTATACTTTGCAGTTTGGATTCATTCTTTATTCTCATTTCTAGCTCCTGAACAACTGAAGTTATGTTGATATTGTGCCTTTTTCTCTCGCTTGTGGAACTAAGTATTGATGTTTTTGCAGCATATACACTGTGGCTAACAGGAGACTTTGTATTGTATTCTTTATTTCGGAACTTGTATCCTTCTAGTTGATGCTATTCATTAGATCAATTCATCAGTTGCCATCATGAGCATGATAATCATGAGGAACTTGTGGTTCCTATGTACTTGTTATGAAAATTGACTAAATGTATGGTGTCTCTTTTTGTAAATGTTTGATGATCTTAAGTTACATTAGCAGTAGAAACTGATAAATCTCTGTCATTTTCCTCATCATGTGCACTTTCATCAAGGTTCTCACTAAATAATGTAGTTAAGTTTAAATATTAATTAGCAAAGCTTGAGGTCATGGGTTTGAGGCATGGAAACAGCCTCTTGCAAAACGGCAAGGTTAGGCTGTGTACCATTGACCCTTTGTGGTCGCCCCTTCCTTGGACCCCGATGGGCGAGAGTTTCATGCACCAAGCTGTCTCTTTTTTAGAAAAACTACTAACTATTTTGTATTTGTGATTATATCATGCACACCTTTTCACTATTTTACAAGTTGTTTTCAAACGTGAAACGATTCTTATGTCATCTTGTCATGTTATAGTTAAAAATCCGATATTTCTTTGTGTGTGACAAGTCACTTTCCTCTGTGCTAATTTTCTGCTTTCAAAACTTTATATTGGAGTTCCTGACAAAAGCTTAACTTGGCTGATGGAGATAGGTCCTCAAAGGTCACATTGCTTTGGATACTGCCAGATTTCCTAATGGGACAACTGGTACTGCTGATTCTTTGCAACCCATCCCCATTGCTACATGAATATTTTTATATACCAGATATGGTGTACAATGCATTTATAAAAGTTAAAGTTATAACAGCCTCATCTTTTCAAAATTTTAAATCGGTGCTGAAAATTACAGGGAACGTGCTTGATGTTCTTGCTCGAGTTCCCTTGTGGAAGGATGGTCTTGATTACCGGCATGGTACGGGGCATGGGATAGGATCTTACCTAAATGTTCATGAAGGTATGTGTTCTATAGATAATTGACTTAAGAATCTATGAAATGCCTCAACTATGGACTGCTAATAAGAACCAGGGCATTTTATCTTTCAGTTTCCTGTCTTGATGTTGTCTCAATTCTATAATTATGTCTCGGTTTAATGTTTGATAGGTTTATGTTGAGCAGGTCCTCATTTGATTAGTTTCAGACCTACTGCCCGAAATGTGGCACTGCAAGCATCTATGACTGTCACTGATGGTTAGTATTGTTTATTCTGCTTCTTTAGTTTTATGGGAGTTGCAGTCTAAGATGCTTGGTTTTGTCCAATGTGGTTTCCAATGAATTAAATTTTGCTTATTGTGCTTCTTGTAACCAAGGATCACTTGTAATCAAATTAAATGTGCTCAGGACATGTGCATTGAGGCCAAGTTTCAATTATTGGTGATTTTGGTGTTCCTGAAAAGTCCCATATAGAAACAATAGCAGAAAATCAGGATAAGTTATAGCAAAATGTGCAATAGCTGAAAATCAGGATGAGTTTTATCAAAATGTGTTATAATATATCACAAGTATTAAATAACCTTGAAATATATGTTTAGTATGAGATTTATTTTGGAGGATATGTTGGGAAAGTTCTGCTGGTTGACTTTGTCTACCTCTATGCTTAGCTTTGGAAGACTTTTGAAAGATGTGATCATCCTTAGGTATGGCAACAAGGGACCAAGTTCATACGTCTCTATAATAATTGAAGCAATAAAGCTGTCGTTTGCTCATTGATGAATGCTGTATCTTGCATAATGGTAATCCTCATCTTTGTTGCTAGCATTCTTAGATTTTCCCTTTCTTAGGCTCTTATACTGTAGAATAGAACCAATCCACTTGCAAAAGGAGGTCATAATATTGCTGCAAGCATTAGTGAGATGACTAGTCCCATTCTCTACAATACCACATGCAGGCACCTTAAGCTTGCATGAAAGAATGGTACATAAAGGGCCATGTTATGGTATGTTCAATTGCCAAGTAGTCCTCCACAGGAATCTATGGAGCTTTCAAGTTTTTTTGGCTAAGAGGAATAGATTATTGATTATTTTTGTTTACTGTACTGATAAAAAATTACCATGCCGAACACCTGATACTGGTCTTATGCATCTACAAGAGAGACTGAATTTGCTGCACCTAATAGTCAACCTTATTAGTATTTCTCAGAAAAATAAAAGGAATGAAAACAAAAGAATCCAACCTTAGTAACTCATGAAACATTGAAAATGGGGGTCATACAGAAGGTACCATGCACTGGCTGAAACCTGTAATCAACATGAAGTTTGTAGGTGGGAAGGACATGCTGGAATTCGGGTAGACTCACTGCCTATCTAGGAAGAGACTTATTAGTAAATCCATTTATTCAGATGAAGTTTGAAGATTTTCCATGTTACAAAATAGTTGCCACAGCTATAAGCTAATGCTAGAAATTGGAAGCGAGAATGTAGGGCTCCACAAAGAGGGCAGCCCCGGTGCACGAAGCTCTCGCCTATGCGGGGTCCGGGGAAGGGGTGGGCCACAATGGCCTAAAGTAGGCAGCCTTACCTTGCATTTTTGCAAGAGACTGATTCCACGCCTTGAACCCGTGACCTCAAGGTCACATGACGACAACTTTTACCGTTGCGCCAGGGCTCCACAAAGAGGACGCGAGGGAAATCGGATGCACTGGGAAAGCATGAAGAGAAGTGGAAATATATGGCAACATCATGGTAACGAGTGAAACATGAAGGAAAACTCATTGACGTGTGAACTAAAAACTATGTGGCTTCTCATAACTTGTTAGTAGAGAGGAATTCATGGTTAATTAGGTTAAGTTAGGCATTGGATTTAGTGATGAACTTTATTAGAGAACTAACCTTGGGAGTTCTGCAGTTGAAATAGTTTCACGAAACTCAAAGTGAGATTCTCATAAGTGCCTAACCTTCCCAGTATAGGTGGGAGCATTTGAAGTTCTAAACACCCAAACAATACAGCCAGCTTCCCCCATTTCCCCTCAACAGTAAAAAGAAAATCATCCATATAGGCAGCGAATTGTTAATGGAGGGAGGTTCTTGGAGTTTGTTTCTGTTAACCTCTAGCAGCTAAGAGGAACTTAGCCTTCCTGGAATGAGTTTCATTAATAGTAAGGAAGTTCCAGTAACTATTTGTTGTACACTAAACCATTATCCACATGTTTAGTTGGATGTAGCTATTTCTTTGTTTGATTCTTGAAAGTCTAGTGACATTAGCTGTATTTCAAGAGAGAGTTTGACTACTTATTTATGTTCAGGTTCTTTCAGATTAAATAAATTTGTTAAGTTTCTTGTAGGGATGAAATAATGTTGGTCCATTTAATTTGGGAAAAAATTGACTCTTAACCAGCTTTAGCTATTTCTCGTCATGTGCTTTTTATTCAACCAACTTTTGTTGTGTGCTTTTTATTCAACCATGTGAAGATGTGTTGGGTCACAAATTTTATACAAAAAGGCCTTCCATTACTTATTTCACATGTTTGTCATTGTTTTATTGTTTCTAGAACCTGGTTATTATGAAGATGGGAACTTCGGTATCCGGTTGGAGAATGTTCTCATAGTCAAAGAAGAGGATACAAAGTTTAATTTTGGTGAGAAGGGTTATTTAGCATTTGAGCACATAACATGGGTAAGTTTGTTCAATTAGTTGTAGCTATTGTTTTCCTTTTGCTTAGCTCAGGTATTATTATCTCTATCAATCGATGAGCTTATATACATGTTTCTTTTCTTTTCTTCTTACTTTCTTATTCTTGTTCTTTTTTTTTTAGTAATTTATTTATTTACTTAAACTTAGACACTCATTCACCAGCTTATATGCATGTTATTGGCATTTTGATATATTTATCTGCATTTTTGTACCAAGCATTTCAAAATTTTCAAACAAGCTGGTTAATAAAGGGGCAGCCCCAGTGCAAGAAGCTCCTGCCTATGCAGGGTCCGGGGAAGGGGCAGACGACAAGGACCTAAAGTACATAGCCTTATCTTGCATTTTGCAAGAGGCTGTTTCCATGCCTTGAACCTGTGACCTCAAGGTCACATGATGACAACTTTTACTGTTGCACCAAGGCTCCCCTTCTTCAAACAAGCTGGTTAATAAGATCAAAATTATGTTGCATGACGATCAGATAGGAATGGATTGGAAAGACTCAGAGCACAATTCACCTTGTTTTGTTATGGGAGCACTTTGTACTTTATAGAAATTGTTAATGAGAAACTGAATATCAGATGTTATCTGAAGAAATCACAAAATGATCTGGGGAGAGAATCAAATTGGATCTATAACCGATGGCAATTGTCCCATGGGATGCTGTAGCTCACTTATCCTGAGGTTCCTGTTTTATTTGTGTTTTTTTTTTTGGGTGCAAGAAGAGTCATAAGCAAACTACCTAGAGCCTATCTTAGTTCCTAAATCAACTCACAATTAAGTAGAAAGTGCCATCTTGAACCTTGGACCAAGGAGAGGATGATGTTTGCGATCAACTGCGTTGGATGGATTTGAGCCTGAGGTTTCTGTTTAATCAAGCAATAATGATTCCGTGATAACTTTTCACTTTCTATATAGTGTGTTATTTGTAGATTCAAATTAAACAATACTGTTAATGCATATGACAAGATCATGAATTAGAGATTGCATTTTTGGTTTTTCTTGTCAGTTCATTTCATGATTCGACTATTCATTCTCTCTGTGAATTTTAACTTCTGTGTCCACTTGCTTTCTATGGATATCTTCTCCAAGTGAGGCATTGTAGACCCATACAGAAATATGTATTCTTAATCTAACAAACATAAACAAGGAAGATCATCCATCTGCGTTTGCAGAGTTGTCATCATGATGAGTAAGTTGATGGTGAATCATAATTACATTAATGTCACAAGTTTCTAGTTTAAAGTCTGAATTTACCATTGAGTTGCCTTAGAAAAAGCACGATGTGGGTGTTGCTCTGCAGGAGAGAGAACAACTGGGTGGACACTGTCTCCATATTGAAAGATGCAAATATCTCTTTCTTCCATGCCACACAGGTGTATGAGCTTTCATAGTCGTACAACTATACAACTGGGATATTTACTTCAAGTCCTGCAACTGGAGGACCAATACACAGGAGTTGGTGGTGACTAAAATCCTTTCCATTTACATTCCAAAAGAATGTATATAATTGAGAAAAGCACTTGAGAGTTTCGAATTTTGGGATTTGTTCGAAATCTTCAATAACTCGATCCGTAATAATGGAGATTCTATGGGTTTTCTTTCTCCCACATGTATTCCTGGAAGATCTATACCTGGAAACTGTCAGAGGCAACAATTAACAGCATCCACAGTTTACTCACCTTGCTGTGCATTGTTTAACGTTGCTGAACCCTTCAAATAAAAATTCAAATTGAACGGCTCACAACACTGTTCGTAGAAAATTCCTTGTCCTATATGGAAATCAAATTTCATCCATTTCCTGCTAACCAAACCCGTCCTTAAACCATGCATTCAGTTGCATTCCAAGACTTGCTTTTTCTTCGCATCAGTTCCTTTATTGATATATATGTATCTTATTATTCTCATTCTTTGCAGGCACCGTTTCAGACAAAGTTGATGGACATAGCTTTGTTGACACTTGAAGAAATAGAATGGGTGAACGCATACCATTCTGCATGTAGAGAAGTCTTGGCACCATATTTGGATGAACATGAGATGGCGTGGTTGACGAAAGCAACCGAACCGATCAGTGTGAAGTAGCCTCAACTGACAAGCCCCATTTGTTCTACCTTGACGCGCATTGCCCTGTTACCTTCTCCATTAAGCAAGATGACTCTGTTATCATCTCTAGTTGTACTTTGGGATTGAAACCGTATACTGTAGGTGTAGGCACAAAGTGTTGCCAAGTGGAGCTTCAGGCATGAACTCTTTATCATCTGTGTTTATAGAATACTAAGTAATTGAAGGTTCCCCTCCGGTTTGATGATGCCTCTGCCTCGTTGGCCGATTATGAACTCTGCAGTGAGGCCATTATGCTTAATATACTTAGTGATAAACTTATAACTGTCTCAAGAACATGTTAGCACTGCCGAATGAGAGTAAAGCTTGCTGTCTGCAGTTTGCACTAATCCTATCTAAATATTTGTTGAATGGTTTGTGTATTCTTCAACGGAATTTGCATGTGTTTAACCTCCTATAGACCTTCAGTCACTTGGTACTGCATAGATCGACATTGGACTGCACATATGAATATGTGAAAAGGATTGAAGATTGTAGAACCAGCTCTGAAACTACTTTAGCTGCCAAAATTGGCAGACGAGTCCTAACAATATGGTGATCCAAACTTTTCATCTGCAAGGTGCATTCTCCACAACTCTTACCAATTCTCCGATTGTGAAGAGTTGAGTAGCTTGGTGGTTTTTGCTTGCGCATAGTGAATGACCTTACCAGGGCTTGACATGCTGAGAATCCTCTCCAAAGAGAAGGTTGCCTTTGGAAACAAGGACCCAGGTCTTAAAGTAAAGACAAATGTTCCATGCGTCAACGTTTTACGTGATAGAAAGTTTCGCCTAGTTTTGCATTGAGAAAAAAAAGCATGATGGGCTCTGTATAACTTTAGCCATCCAAGCCGTTCATCTGATACCAAACATCTGCTGTTGTATACCAATAAGACCTTGCTGATGAACGGCTTATATCACAGGAAGAATGAAAGAATAGACCCAAAATGATTTTATTTTATTTTTTCTTCAATGTGAATCTATGCAACCTTCTTCACAACATAAATTGTCTCTTTTATTGGATGGTCCGAAGCATTGCAGTCCTGTGGGCCAGTCCACCGATAACCTTTACAAATGAAAAGTTGGGAATTAATCAAAATTCAAAGATGAGAAAGACCATCAAAGGCAGAGTAGAGCTTCACAGGTTAAGTGGCTGACAACTTTTGCAGGACTTTGATCTCAGGAAAGGGACGTGCAGATGAACCGGATCAAAGCCTCCCAATCCTCAATTGAGATTGTGGCGGTGGTTGGAGACGGAAATCATACTCATTAAATCGCTTTATACTGGAAATTTCCAATGGAACTCTTGCAGGGTTAGGTATTTGCCACCAGAAGATTGGTGCATTTGTGCCTTGCTGTTTGGAAATGTCTTCTCTTCTAAGCTGAAGTAAGGCATAAAGAGCACAAAACATGGAAGGTAACTCAACCACCACATGGCTCAACCAGCAGGACAGGGTTCCACTTTTGTGAATCACTTAGAGGCATTGCCATGGACCAAGATCTCTGTTACTGGTTTGGCTACTTTAACTGCTCACCAAATGAAAGTCAGTAGGACTCTTTCTTCTGGATTCACAAGGAAAGCTTACAAAGCTCATGCTAATAAGATATTGATAATGTCGCATATTTACTGATTGCTTACTATATGTTATAATGCATAATGGATGCAGTCATTCCACATAATTCTATTCTGCCTTCTAATCCAGTTTATTGGATAATATAAGGTTGCTAATTTGGATTTTATAAGCCTTGCCAATCAGGTCTATAGGCAAAACAACCAACTAGTTTTGGCACAATGGTTCTATCATCATCATCGTTGTCAAGGCCATGTCTCAATTAGGGATCCATCATATGAATTTTGTTCCTCTATTATCTTCTATTAAGTGTTATGGCTTCATTTAATCCTAAAGTTTTTAAATATTTACTCACCACTTCTATCAACGTTCCATTGGGCTTTCCCTTTGCCCTTTTAATGGTAAAGGGTGAGGTTAATTAGCCTGATCCCTGAATGAATAAAGAACAAAAATTAGGGGAAGACAGTCTTGATTGGCCGTCATTTTCGACACAAATTGGTTGAAAATTCTAGGTTGGTGCAGGTAGCGGGACCCCAACTGACATAAACCACATGTTAATCTTGTGATCCCAGAGACACATCATTAACGGTGAAGATGTATTCCCTTTGACTATAAAGATCGAGCAAATTAAAAGAAAAGAAATATCACTAGGGTTTTTTTTTTTTCCCACATCCGATCTCCAACATGTTTAGTCTGCCCTTCGTCAGATCCATCCATCCAGCTAATCTGTAGAAGCATGGACAATCGTGATCAACCAAAACCTCGATCGAGTAATCATAGATGTCAATTAGGATCGTCGATAGAGTAATCGTAGCTTAATCTTATCGTTAAGTATTTGTTTGAGGCTGTCCCATCTGGATCCATCAAATCAACGGTAAAAATTACACCATCGGCCGCAAAGCAGAAAGTGCTTCTCGATATAGCCGTTAGAATGCCACTTTTGGGGCGTTTATTGCTTTTATCGTAACGGTAAGGAAAGCCATTTTGTTGCTCTCGTTCTCGTTCTCGTTCTCTTTCTCTCTAAAACTCTCCCTCTCTCTCTAGAGACAAGAATCCTAACCGTTCTCCAACAAACGAATGTGACACGAGGCCTAAAGTGCCTATAGAGGTACTGAAATGTCAGATATACCCTTCTTTGGGTGATTATTCACTGAAAATGTACAATATTCTTTGTGCACATTCAGCTTATCTGAACAGAATCAGGGGTACCATCGGAAATAAAACAAGCGTTTGTCTCTTCCCACCGTTAAAAACTATAAGCGGAAACATCTTTGCCACGTGGCATCATCACCGGCTGCAACCAGTCACCCATCCAAGGTCCGTTTCTCTGTTTAAACCACCAAAACCCGTTCTTGTACCCGTCCGTTATCCCTCCCTCTCTCTACAAGTTTCTGATGATTATCGGCAATCCCTTGAACTTCTCACAAACCCTAGCTCAGAATCAGAATTCCAGAACAAGTTGCAGCAATTTTCCAGTTGTCTAATGGCATTGTAGCTGAAATTCCCCTTTCGCTCGGACCAAAAACCATCACAAAAGCCTATGCTTGCAGAAATCTAGGGTTTCAATCATGTCTAACAAGAAACTGAAGCTCGCCCGGTTCTTGTACCGGGCGGAAACTGACGTCAATTATTTAGCACAAATATCAGCCTAGTTATGCCAACAATTTCCACAACCAAAATCAACGGTCATGAACAGCCTAACACACTTAGCTATGTGAAGGGACCCACACGCGAACGGCGGATGAAGAGTTGCACCATGCAATTCGGTGGACTTGAGTGGCACTGGATCATTCGACTTTCAATGAAAGATTTGAAAGCGGGACTGATCCCTGTGACATGTCAACTCCCAGAGGACGAGGTTTCACGTAGGTTTAAAATGTCTCCAAAATGTTAACGTCAGCTGCGATGTTCTGACGTTCTTCTTAGGTTGCGTGCCGCTGCCAAGAACATGAGCAGAAATTTTTTTTTGCACAGAAATGCTACGCTCGCTCTCTGTTTCTCGTCCACCTGTGGCTGTCTCTATGACATGGGGATCTTGTGATCGAGACCGTTAATTTTGTTGACTAATCCGTCGGCATACAAAGTGAAACTTTATTAAAGATCTAAGTCCTTCATAATATTAATGATTTTATAACCATCAATTTTTTCTGATTTTTTAAAAATCCAAAACAAGTGGTTAGATTATTAAAATGTATTGATTTTATATGGCCTCCTAATTTTTGGCATTTTAAACATAATGAGCTGCTTAAACTACCAAAATAAAAGTATTTTTTAAGCACGAACCAGACTTAGTTGCATGTAGACATTTTATGACCCATGGGCAAAATAGAAAGTACAACATGTACCCATTTTGACACCTCTAAATCTATTACTAGTTATTCTTGATGACAAAGTAACTTCTTTCTCATGTTTCATTAGTCTAATTCACCGAATTAATTCCCGTTGTCTTTTTGTTATCTCATACAAAATAAAATAAAAAGAGTCTCGTGCATGAAGTTTTTGCCTGTGTGAAATTCGATAAAGAGGCAGACCACAAGAATTTATAGTATGCATCCTTACTTTGCATCTTTGAAAGAGGCTGTTTCGAATCCGCGATTTCGAAGTAACCTCTGAAGCATTTTGCACTAATAAAGCTAGCATAAACATCAAATGCTAACTTTTGAACACCCAATTAAGGGCCAAAATCCTCTTTGCTTATGCATCAAGCCATGGTCTTAAAGCAAACTAAGAAAAGAATTTGGTCGTACTTGAGGATGCAGATACTGTTTGGAAACTAAGAAAATCCTGTCTCTTTAGATCTGCTGATTACGCAGGAAGAACTCTGTAATCTTTCTTTACTACTATACTATATATATTCCCCCGAAGATCACAAATTGCTTCAAGCAGCAGGCCGAGATAGAGAGATGGAAGATCCTCTAGATGCCTTGAGACCTCTAATGGCTTCTCACTCTCCTCCACTGGACGCTCTGATCGTCCCATCTGAAGACTATCATCAGGTATAACATTCGCTGTCTGTTTCCCTCCCCACCCTTTTCTTTCTCTTTTATTTTGTTGGGTTTTGTCTGTTCCTGAGGTCTTACTCAATTTCAGTCCAAATATTAGTCTTTTCCTGCTTCAGAACGTCGTATTCTTTCGGCCATATAAAAAGTTTTTACTTCATTTTGCTGATAGTTCTTTGAGGTGGTGGGTCTACGTCTGTTAATTTGGTTTCTTCTGAAATTAGTTGTGTTTATTGGGAATTTGAATTGCAGAGTGAATACGTGTCTTCCCGTGACAAAAGGCGGGAATTTGTATCTGGGTTCACTGGGAGTGCGGGTAAGTTCATATTTTCTGTCCACTTTTGGTGTAAAAAGATTTTTTTTTTTTTTTTTAAATTTCTCTTAGTTTTATTTTTTGTTTTTGGCTTATTTTGAAAGTTCCTGATTGGATGAGTCTGTTAGTCTTATGGTTTGATATGATCCAGTGCAAGTCGTTCCTTTTCTGACCGGTGAGTAAATCCTAATTGTAAACTGGTGTATTTAACGGAATTCGGGTTTGTTTTGGGAATGAGTAGCTATTACTTAGAAGGCTGCTTCTGGGTTTCTTGCAATTAACTGGCCGAGTTAGTCGCTTGTTATCTTGCAAGCAACGCGTGCAATTTTTGCAGGATGCAGACTGTCCACTGTGAAAAGTTAATTAATGAACTTTGTCAATTGAATGTGAACAAGAGGATGTGCTATAATTTCACTATGATTGGGAATGTCCTAACCTTACCTGTCAATGGTCTGGAAATGGATGGTTAACGACACTAATGGTCAATGGACTGTGCTCAATTGGTAAAGAGGTCCTGGGAGGTTGAGACTGTCGGTTTAATCTGTCTTTAACTATGTATTGGTTGGCTGCTCTGAATCTCATACAAGGTCGCATGTTTGGTTTTAGATGGAGCGATCCTAAATTGGTGTATTTTGAGGACACTGAAGACTTTTCAATTTTTCCGTGTTTTACTTCTAATGAAAATGCTATCTTGCAGTTCTAATCTTCATTTTCTTTTCATACTAATGATACATGAATACACAAAATTTTCTAGCAGCTCCGTTATGATAAACAGGAAATTGAAACTGTTCTCTGTCACATATCTGATTCCCCCGTTCAGGTTTGGCGCTTATTACAACAAGTGAAGCGCGGCTCTGGACCGATGGGCGATATTTCTTGCAGGCAACACAGCAACTAAGTGACAGGTGGAAGCTTATGCGGATTGGAGAAGATCCGGCTGTTGAGACTTGGATAGCAGAAGTGAGCAATGTTTTCTTTAGTAATATGATTGTTCACTGACAAGCTTATCCTAATGACCAGTGGCTAATTTAGAGGTCAGACTGACTTGTGTACCCTGTTATACTTTTGTAACCAGAACCTTCCAGATGATGCTGCTATTGGGATTGACCCTTGGTGTGTATCGGTAGAAACTGCACAAAGATGGGAGCAGACTTTCTCAAAGAAAAGACAAAAGCTAGTTCAGCTATCCACCAACCTGGTAGATGAAGTCTGGAAAAATCGCCCTCCTCCAGAGATTCACCCAATCATTGTACAACCATTAGAATTTGCAGGCTGTTCTGTTGCAGACAAATTAAAGGTTCTGAGGGGAAGACTTGCTCGGGAGAAAGCATATGGAATCATTATTACAACGCTTGATGAGGTATCACCATGTTATCCCTTTATTGATGCTTGTGCTTTAAAACCTTGATGCTGAACCACACTTTTATAAGTGTGGCTGTGGATTTTCTATATATATATATATATCTGTACCCCTTTGTTATCCTTGCAGGTTGCTTGGCTGTATAATGTTCGTGGGAATGATGTATCTTACAGTCCAGTTGTTCATGCTTTTGCTATAGTTACATCTGACTCGGCTTTCTTTTATGTGGAGAAGAAAAAGGTTTCTCCTGAGGTCAGTTTTTAAACATCCACGTTGATGAAATGCTGGTTTATTTAAGCAAGTTACATTGTTAGAGGGAATGGAGGAACAAGAGTCATGTATTGTTAGTGGGAACGGAGGAACAAGAGTCATGTAGCCAACCCCTAATTGGGATAAGGCTTTGATGATGATGATGATGACATTGTTAACTAATTAATTTTTTGAATAGTTTTCTTAGCATCCATAATGAGCATGTTAGCCCATATATAGACACCATTTAGAATGTGAGCTTGTAGGAACTAATGCATGGGAGACCTTAAAACTATGTTTAGAAGCAACATATGTTAAGCTCGTTTTTTGACATATTGCCTTAGGCAAGGGTGGGTAAGATTGAAGATGCAATCAGCATTCACAAAGTAAGGTGTGTCAAGGAGCCTCTCCATGGAAGTATCAGTTTGGAGGTCTCAGTTTTGAGGCAATCAGGGTTGCATGTGTCCAACCTGCAGAAAAAACCAGTAAGTAAGGGAAGCTAGCAGGCCAAGCTTTGCACCTACAAAAATGAATAAGCGTACTATACATGATGATGATCTGATTTAGATCAAGTCAAAGGTACAAATGTTCATAGGAAGACCTTTTCACTAGACTCCACGCTTGAGTTACTTAAAAAAGAGTTTTTTAATTTGAGTGAAGCTGAGAGAAGTGTACAGGGAAGTTGTAGAGAGAATCATACTTTATATTATTGTATTGTTTGGGAAGATATCTTTGGCTCTTAAGTCAAATGTAGCTGCATTCAATTTTAAAGCTAAAGTATTTTCTAAAACAAGTAATAATAGATTCTCTACATGATGTTTCATGGAGGCTTTAATCGTTATGATCCCAAACCATAGCAATACGAGGAAAGGAAACTCATGGGATATTTTATGCTAGCTTTGATGATCAGAGATTACGGCAAATGCTTCTTATGAGTGACATTAATTAGCATCATGATGATAGGTCCTAGCAAATAAGTTATGCCGTTAAAAAAGACAATGTACTAAGACCTTGACATCAACGTTACATCCACATCATACACTCAATACCTTGACATTTCTTAGATGATATCCTTCCAGTACAAGAATCAAATGTATAGGGGCTTTCAGTTTTCATAATAGTAATGTATTTAGGGAAAGGAATGTTAAGAATTCCAACATTATTGGCTCTAGGCTTTCTTACTTTTACCTGATAACTGTTTACTTCTTGCAGGTCCAAAATTATCTGGCTGAAAATGGAATTGAAGTTAGGGATTATGGGGCAGTGGAGTCAGATGTAGTCCTGCTGGCATCTGGTGAGCTCTCATCTGCCAATAAAGATGAAGGGATTGGTTCTAGTGAGGGAGGCTGCAATGGAAATGAAACAGAGGAAAAGAAGCATAATCTCATATGGGTGGATCCTGGTTCATGCTGCTTCATTCTATACTCAAAGCTTCCATCTGATCGGGTTTTCTTGCAGTCTTCACCTTTGGCTCTTGCAAAAGCTATCAAGGTAATTATACTGTGAGATGTATTAAGTAATAAATTTCTGTTAGCATATAAAAACTTGTCTTATATTGTACTAAAAATGCAAAATTGTTGAGTATTTGTCATTTGGAGTTTCCGAGTAAAGTTTGCAGATTGCTTGCCGTAGCTGTCTAGTCTGAAGCACAGATGTCCCTATGCAGCATTAACTGTAGAATTTTCTCTGTTATCTCACATCACTTTCTGCCAATTTGTTTCGCAATTATGTTAACTCCCTAGTTTGCAAACACTTGGTCATGGCTTCAATTGTCATAAGATGCCAGAAAGAAATCCATACTGTTATCACAAATTAGTTTTTTGGGTTTCATTGTTCAAGGTTTCAATTGAATGTTTTTTATTCTTTCCAACTTTGAACTTGCTCTAGCATTAAATTTAACGCCAAACTCACAGGCAGGCCCCAAGGAGGAGCATGGTCAATCTTTGTTTAATGTAGGGCAGCCCCGGTGCACGAAGCTCCCGCCTATGCGGGGTCTAGGGAAGGGGCGGACCACAAGGGCCCATAATATGCAGCCTTGCCTTGCATTTTGCAAGAGGCTGATTCCACGCCTTGAACCCGTGACCTCAAGGTCACATGACGACAACTTTTACCGTTGCGCCAAGGCTCCTCTTCTTCAATCTTTGTTTAATGTATTGATATTAATTAACTTGTACATGTTTTCTTATTGACTGATATTTGTTTTCATTGTAGAATCCTGTTGAGTTGGAAGGCCTAAGAAATGCTCATATTCGAGATGGTGCTGCTGTTGTGAAATACCTTGTTTGGTTGGATAAGCAGGTCTGCTTGATGCCCAAATGCATTGACCTCTTTCCCTTTTTTCCTTCTTTCTCTATTAAGACTCAGTATGACATCTATCTATCTATCTAGACACACACACACACACACACACACACAAAATAGATAGATAGATAGATAGCAAAAACACATGCCCTCGTGCTCATACACGCACAAATATATGTATGTTGTATTTGGTCCCTGAAGTTGTTAAAAATCCATATTCTATGGAAGAAAGCAAGGACATACCTCAACTCAGCAGCTGAGAGTTTGAAATTTTCCTTGAATGAAGTGCATATGTCAAAGAAAGATGGCACACGCTGGGACATTATTGAGAAATAAAGCTCTCTTGGGTAGCTTTGATTTCAGGATCTGTAGGAAGAAAGAGAGTTCTCGTCTTATAATTGTTGGCAAGTATATGGTAGGTAGAGAGACTACAGATACTTCTCAATGGTGGAGGCTTGAATGCATACAAGTTCATTTATTTTTTCTAAGAAATTCTGCTTAGTGTCAACTCTAAGTAGGAAAAACCTTAAGAACAAGAAAGTTGTTTCACTCTTTTGAGCTTTGTACGGATTTGCTGTAACCTTCTGTTTGGATATAGGAAATAGTAGTTGTGTTATGTTGTTTTTATCTTATCTTCTCGATCAGGTCCTACTTCTCCAATGTTGTTTCAGGCCTAACCATCACATCTAATATTTGTTTTGAATCTTTTAAAAGTGGAAATTCATGGAATTTTGTTCTCTAGTTAAAATTCCTGTTTCTTCTCATTGTTATGCATCAACTTTGCACATGAAAAGTCATTTGATTGGGGATCTTTTTAACAAGATTGAGTTATGAATTTTAATGGCTTTGTTGCTGTTTGTCAAGTTCTATATTCTTTAAAGGTGGTCCATCCACTGGTAAAGTACTTGTCAATATTGTTGATTTCTTTTTTTGGAACTTCATTTAGGGTAAATCTATCAAGTTATGATGCTTTCTTTTCTTTTATCTTTATGTATATACATATATTGATTGCTGCCTTTTGTCTTGGGCAATGATAAACTGAGGCTCTTTAACAAAGCCTCAAAGTGAGTCTCCCTCTCAAGCTACCACGTTTCCTGTTTAACCACACACTCTAGTTAAGTCACATTGAATTTTACATGCATTAACCATTTATTGTGGTTAAATGGGACACATGGCAGGTTGGGAGGGAAACTTACTTTGAGGCTTTGTTAAAGGGCCTCAGTTTATCATGTCCCTTTTGGGGTGTGTGTGCGTGTGCGTGTGTATTACTTTTTCACAATCTTTTAATTTTGTGTACAAAGTTTGACCTTGAGCTGGGTATTTTGTCTGTTTTGCATTCTACTGTTTGCATTCTTGCCTATTGCTTGTTAGCACTTGCACACTTATTACCTATTTCGAATGGTTAACAATAGTTTCTACACATCTAACTCAGGTAGTAACAAATATGTATGACATGCAAGAAGGAACATATAAGCTTGATATGCTCTTCAATAACTGAAAATCTGATAAGTCATCTGAAGATCATCAAATCATATTTTTCAGCTGAACTAAATATATAAAAGAGATGGTGAAACATAAGAGTGAACATAAAACAAGACCAACTCATTGTGTGTGTGCATTTTTTTTGGGACCACAGGTACTTCTATGGCTATATTTAATAGCCATAAGGCTGATATCTATTGCTGATGCAGATTGTAGCTTGATATCTATCAACCTTTGGGAGATATACTGACCAATACTGTTATTATGAGCCTTCGCCTTGTATTCTTTGAGGAATAGTTTCCCAAAAATGGAGAAGAACTGGAATAACATCCAATCTTGTTTCTGAATTAAGTGGAAAAGGGATACATGAAGTTAGTTCTGTTCCTATGTGCATCTCTGTGGTGGGTAAATCCCCATGAAAAAGGAGCAACTTTTGTGTAGTTTGTGATCTTGTGTTATCTCTTTTTTCTACTATAATCACTTCTTCCAAGCTGTTACTTCCTTCAACATGTTATCTCTTTGTTTCTGATGTTGCCCCTATTGTTATAAAGAAGAAATAGTGCAACTTGGGTGCTAAAATCTGTATAGGTTGTACTCTATGTTGAACACTGGTGTCGGAGTTTGTTGTCCTTGTAAGAATCAGCTTGTTATATACCTTTACATCTGCACCATTTACTTCTATGTTTTCTTTATAATAAACAATACTGGAGATTAATCTGTTTCAAAGTTCCAGATGCAAGAGATCTATGGAGCTTCTGGTTACTTTTTGGACCCAGAAGGAACAAATAAGAGAAAATATTTGTAAGCTTGTTAACCATTGCCTAATAATATTTTGGATTACTGGAGGATTTTAAAGTGCATTTAGATTCTTGTAGATTCTGCTACTTTGAGCTCAGTATATACTGAAATTCTAATTTTTTTTTTCTGATGTTTTTCTCAATGAATGATGTTTGTGCTTTCTGATTATTGGAACAGTGTTAATGAGACATGTAATATTGCATGGTTGTTCTATATCTTAGAGATTATTCATCATTACTCAGTCTTTATCACCATGAAACAGTAGATTAGAATCTTACTTAAGCAAAAACATTAAAAAGGAAAAGGAAGATCTGGTGGATCTCAAAGCAGAAAATCTCATAGGCAAAAGGGAAGAAAGTGTTTTGGATTTTTCACACATTTTAGGGTGGTAAAATACTTAATATTCTTTCGATGAGTGAATAGGGAAGTGCCAGGGATCTTAGGCATTAGATTTGTCCTTGGCTGAATACAATGAGTTACTGGAAAGGGTCACTGAGGTTTATGGTATTGGGCTTGTCCATGATCACCTTTACTTGAACCAATTTTAAGGCATGCTTTGATTTCTTGTTAACTTTGTGCTAACATCAGTTATAGTTTGATGGGAGAAGGAAGTAGAGAACATACGAGCAGAGTTTGGGAGCATGAAAGATGAGGTTGGATGGCTACAAACCAGTGTGACGGCCATCGGAGTGCACTTGTTGGAGATTAGGAGCTGGATGCGGCAAAGGGAAGAGGGAACCAAAACTTTACTGGAGTAGGGAAGAACAGGAAGGCCAAGAGCATAGGTCCTTCCCAATACTTCCCACTCTCCAATTCCTGGAGCCCTCTCCCTTTTCCTAGTCCTCCCCCCCATTCTCTTTTACATCCCCCCACTTCCTTAAACGTGTAACCACCTGCTTGTAACAACCTAATTCCCCTCAATCATCTCCCAACAGACTTGTGTAACAACCCTCCTTCTGCAGTAACTGCCTTCTTCTTCTAGAATAGCTATGATATATTGGTGATGTAACATAGTTTGACTATTTCATGGCACTTCTGTCTTGGAAATAATTGTTTGAGTGGTTGTTTGGATCTTATTGATTTTCTTCACTGATAAAATGTTGACCTTGGAAATTAGATTTCCCTATGTTTCACAGCTTTTCTTTCCGTGGAATTTCTTTTCTGGAAAGGAAAGTTATGCAAAATGTCCTTTTTGGAAAGTAATTTTATGCAAAGAGGAATTCTAAAATTATCACCATATGAGGCATGTCCAATTGTGACCACAAATGCTGGAGCCCAACTTTTGTATGATCAGACCACATATGGCAGTCAGTTTAGCATTCCTCTTATGCAAAATATAGGAAAACTTATTTACTAAGAATCTTTGTTGTTCTTTCAAAGGATTGGTTCCTACTCTCTTGAGCAGATAATTTTAGCACTTTGGTCCATCTAGCTTGTTTTACAGTTTTAAAAAAGGGCAGCGAGGTGCACGAATCTCCCGTGTATGCAAGGCGGACCACAAAGTGTCTATAAAGAAAATTAGATGCTTGATTTTTCAGACCTCAGTCTTAGGGATGAGAAACACACTTAGTGTGGAACTTGGACTGTATGAGTATATATTGTGAGTCTACAAGATAAATGGGCTCGTATGGACTTATATAAAAGGGCTGCCCAGTGCATGAAGCTCCTGCATATGCCAGATTTGGGGAAGGGGCAGACCAAAAGGGTCCATAGTACGCAGCCTTTCCTTGCATTTTTGCAAGAGGCTATTTCCATGCCTTGAGCCCCTAACCTCAAGGTCACACAACGACAACTCTACCTTTACGCCAAGGCTCGCATTCCTCATATAGACTTACATATACTAGAAAATCTTGTTCTTAGAATTTGATCCTGTAAATTATCTGCATGCATCATCATGTCATCCATATATTCATCCTATTAGTAAGAGTCCAACTTTAAGAAGTTCGTACTGTTTTCTCAATCTACAACTTCCCTGAGAATTTAAATGATACTAACCCAACAACAAATTTATAATTCCAAAAATTTGAAGGATTCGAATTATAGAGTTTAAGACTTTAATTCTTTAGGTGAAATTTTCAACAAATGATTTCCTGGAGAGAAGAACTTCCCAGAAGATTGGTTAACATCCACACATCACTTCTTGATTATAACCAACAATTCTGCGATGGAAACAATATATACACCACTTTTCTCTCTCATTCTCTCTCTACAGAAAGGGTGGCCTGTGAAAGACAAAGAGGTGCATATATCAGTGCTTTTCTGTAACAAATTAATATATCTTCAATGTGGAGAACTTGTACACAATGCATTTCTGAACTCGCAATTCTGATTTTGGAAGTTAATGCATAATCACTGCCACAAACTTTTATTTTAAATAGAAATTCTCTGCTCTGCACCAAACTGATTCTCTCTCTCTCTCTCTCTCTCTCTCTCTCTCTCTCTCTCTCTCTCTCTCTCTCTCTCTCTCTCTCTCTCTCTCTCTCTCTCTCTCTCTCTCTCTCTTCTGTTTGCTTCGATTTGCCTATTTCTACCCATAATAGGTATCGGTATTTATCAGCCTTATTCCATTCGCTACACTCATGGCGGCCTGGTTCAAGCATTTATTAGTTAGCAGTTTCGCTCGGGCCTATCTTTGGATAGTCCCTTCGCTACATGACAGAAGGTATTACTCTTTTATTAGTTACAGGTTGTTGTTGTTCCTCTTTTAGTTTTTAGTTTTTAGTTACAGGTTGTTTGTTGTTCCTCAAGTTTATATATATAGACACACACACACACACACACACATATATATATCTGTGTGTGTGTGCGCCACTTGTCTATGATATAATATATCCTTGTCTCTCCTCCCTGTGTTTGTCTGTCTCTCTCTCTCTCTCTCTCTCTCTCTCTCTCTCTCTCTCTCTCTCTCTCTCAATATATATATATATATATATATATATATATATATATATATATATATTCTAGAGGAGCTTGATATTTTAAAAAATTATTGTTTTCACTTGTTCCACAGTGAGTTTTTATTGGCTATTCATTGTTTCAGTTCTTGATTACTGGTATAATTTTGGCAGGGAAACCTTGAAATTGACGGAGGTATCTGTAAGTGATAAGTTAGAGGGTTTCCGTGCAAAGCAAGAGGTATGGATTATTTTAATGTTCTGCATTTTATTTTCTCTTTTGACCAATTCTGTGATTTTAAGCATTTTGCTTCTTGTGGTGGGATTTGATTCTCCTTATATATATATTTGCTACAATTTGGTATTGGGAGTTTCTTATGAAAGGTGGAGTTCCTTCCAATAATAGCTTTTCTGACTGGCTGCTAATTATGTACTCTTTCTGCAGCATTTTAAAGGGTTGAGTTTTCCAACTATTTCGTCAGTTGGTCCAAATGCAGCTATTATCCATTATTCACCAGAGGCAAAAACATGTGCTGAACTTGACGCAGACAAAATTTATTTATTTGATTCTGGAGCACAGGTTGGTTGAACCTTAAATCATTAATGGATCACTATGACATTTCAGAAACCATGAATTATTATTTATCTGGTTTTTGTTTTCTTTGTTTTGTTTGTTTGAGCACTTTGACTAACATTAGTCTGGTGGTTATTGAAGTACCAAGATGGAACAACTGATATAACATGGACCATTCATTTTGGAAAGCCTTCATCACACGAGAAAGCATGTTATACTGCTGTAGGTGGACCTCTTCCTATACTTTAGTATAAAGATCTCTATGGTATATTTTGTTCTTTCTTAAATTTGTTACCAATTTAACCTAATTCTAGCATTTGAATAAGTATAATTTGAAGTTTGGATTCATTCTTTATTCTCATTTCTAGCTCCTGAACAACTGAAGTTATGTTGATATTGTGCCTTTTTCTCTCGCTTGTGGAACTAAGTATTGATGTTTTTGCAGCATATACACTGTGGCTAACAGGAGACTTTGTATTGTATTCTTTATTTCGGAGCTCGTATCCTTCTAGTTGATGCTATTCGTTGGATCAATTCATCAGTTGCCATCATGAGGAACTTGTGGTTCCTATATACTTGTTATGAAAGTTGACTAAATGTATGGTGTCTCTGTTTGTAAATGTTTGATGATCTTAAGTTACATTAGCAGTAGAAACTGATAAATCTCTGTCATTTTTCTCATCATGTGCACTTTCATCAAGGTGCTCGCTAAATAATGTAGTTAAGTTTAAATATTAATTAGCAAACCTTGAGGTCATGGGTTCGAGGCGTGGAAACAGCCTCTTGCAAAACTGCAAGGTAAGGCTGTGTACCATTGACCCTTTGTGGTCGCCCCTTCCCCGGACCCCGATGGGCATGAGCTTCATGCACCAAGCTGTCTCTTTTTTAGAAAAACTACTAACTATTTTGTATTTGTGATTATATCATGCACACCTTTTCACTATTTTACACGTTCTTTTCTAACCTGAAACGATTCTTATGTCATCTTGTCATGTTATAGTTAAAAATCCGATATTTCTCTGTGTGTGACAAGTCAATGTCCTCTGTGCTAATTTTCTGCTTGCAAGACTTTATATTGGAGTTCCTGACAAAAGCTTAACTTGGCTGATGGAGATAGGTCCTCAAAGGTCACATTGCTTTGGATACTGCCAGATTTCCTAATGGGACAACTGGTACTGCTGATTCTTTGCAACCCTTCCCCGTTGCTACATGAATAGTTTTATATACCAGATATGGTGTACAATGCATTTATAAAAGTTAAAGTTATAACAGCCTCATCTTTTCAAAATTTTAAATCGGTGCTGAAAATTACAGGGAATGTGCTTGATGTTCTTGCTCGAGTTCCCTTGTGGAAGGATGGTCTTGATTACCGGCATGGTACTGGGCATGGGGTAGGATCTTACCTAAATGTTCATGAAGGTATGTGCTCTTAGATAATTGACTTAAGAATCTATGAAATGCCTCAACTATGGACTGCTAATAAGAACCAGTGCATTTTATCTTTGAGTTTCCTGTCTTGATGTTGTCTCAATTCTATAATTATGTCTCAATTTAATGCTTGATAGGTTTATTTTGAGCAGGTCCTCCTTTGATTAGTTTCAGACCTACTGCCCGAAATGTGGCACTGCAAGCATCTATGACTGTCACTGATGGTTAGTATTGTTTATTCTGCTTCTTTAGTTTTATGGGAGTTGCAGTCTAAGATGCTTGGTTTTGTCCAATGTGGTTGCCAATGAATTAAATTTTGCTTATTGTGCTTCTTGTAACCAAGGATCACTTGTAATCAAATTAAATGTGCTCAGGATATGTGCATTGAGGCCAAGTTTCAATTATTGGTGATTTTGGTGTTCCTGAAAAGTTCCATATAGAAACAATAGCAGAAAATCACGATAAGTAGCAAAATGTGCAATAGCTGAAAATCAGGATGAGTTTTATCAAAATGTGTTATAATATATCACAAGTATTAAATAACCTTGAAATATCTGTTTAGGATGAGATTTATTTTGGAGGACATGATGGGAAAGTTCTGCTGGTTGACTTTGTCTACCTCTATGCTTAGCTTAGAAAGACTTTTGAAAGATGTGATCATCCTTGGGTATGGCAACAAGGGACCAAGTTCATACGTCTCTATAATAAGCTGTCGTTTGCTCATTGATGAATGCTGTATCTTGCATAATGGTAATCCTCATCTTTGTTGTTAGCATTCTTAGATTTTCCCTTTCTTAGGCACTTACACTGTAGAATAGAACCAATCCACTTGCAAAAGGAGGTCATAATATTGCTGCAAGCATTAGTGAGATGACTAGTCCCATTCTCTACAATACCACATACAGGCACCTTAAGCTTGCATGAAAGAATGGTACATAAAGGGCCATGTTATGGTATGTTCGATTGCCAAGTAGTCCTCCAGAGGAATCTATGGAGCTTTCAAGTTTTTTTGGCTAAAAGGAATAGATTATTGATTATTTTTGTTTACTGTACTGATAAAAAATTACCATGCCTAACACCTGATACTGGTCTTATGCATCTACAAGAGAGACTGAATTTGCTGCACCTAATAGTCCAACCTTATTAGTATTTCTCAGAAAAATAAAAGGAATGAAAACAAAAGAATCCAACCTTAGTAACTCATGAAACATTGAAAATGGGGGTCATACAAAAGGTACCATGCACTGGCTGAAACCTGTAATCAACATGAAGTTTGTAGGTGGGAAGGACATGCTGGAATTCAGGTAGACTCACTGCCTATCTAGGAAGAGACTTATGAGTAAATCCATTTATTCAGATGAAGTTTGAAGATTTTCCATGTTACAAAATAGTTGCCACAGCTATAAGCTAATGCTAGAAATTGGAAGCGAGAACGTAGGGCTCTACAAAGAGGACGCGAGGGAAATAGGATGCACTGGGAAAGCATGAAGAGAAGTGGAAATATATGGCAACATCATGGTAACGAGTGAAACATGAAGGAAAACTCATTGACGTGTGAACTAAAAACTATGTGGGTTCATCTATGTTTTTCTTCTCATAACTTGTTAGTAGAGAGGAATTCATGGTTAATTAGGTTAAGTTAGGCATTGGATTTAGTGATGAACTTTATTAGAGAACTAACCTTGGGAGTTCTGCAGTTGAAATAGTTTCACGAAACTCAAAGTGAGATTCTCATAAGTGCCTAACCTTCCCAGTATAGGTGGGAGCATTTGAAGTTCTAAACACCCAAACAATACAGCCAGCTTCCCCCATTTCCCCTCAACAGTAAAAAGAAAATCATCCATATAGCCAGCTTCCCAGTAAAAAGAAAAACTATGTGGAATCAGCCTCTTGCAAAAATGCAAGGTAAGGCTGCCTACTTTAGGCCATTGTGGCCCGCCCCTTCCCCGGACCTCGCATAGGCGGGAGCTTCGTGCACCGGGGCTGCCCTTTTTTTTATAGGCAGCGAATTGTTAATGGAGGGGGGTTCTTGGAGTTGTGTTTCTGTTAACCTCTAGCAGCTAAGAGGAACTTAGCCTTCCTGGAATGAGTTTCTTTAATAGTAAGGAAGTTCCAGTAACTATTTGTTGTACACTAAACCATTATCCACGTGTTTAGTTGGATGTAGCTATTTCTTTGTTTGATTCTTGAAAGTCTAGTGACATTAGCTGTATTTCAAGAGAGAGTTTGACTACTTATTTATGTTCAGGTTCTTTCAAATTAAATAAATTTGTTAAGTTTCCTGTAGGGATGAAATAATGTTGGTCCATTTAATTTGGGGAAAAATTGACTCTTAACCAGCTTTAGCTATTTCTCATCATGTGCTTTTTATTCAACCAACTTTTGTTGTGTGCTTTTTATTCAACCATGTGAAGATGTGTTGGGTTACAAATTTTATACAAAAAGGCCTTCCATTACTTATTTCACATGTTTGTCATTGTTTTATTGTTTCTAGAACCTGGTTATTATGAAGATGGGAACTTCGGTATCCGGTTGGAGAATGTTCTCATAGTCAAAGAAGCGGATACAAAGTTTAATTTTGGCGAGAAGGGTTATTTAGGATTTGAGCACATAACATGGGTAAGTTTGTTCAATTAGTTGTAGCTATTGTTTTCCTTTTGCTTACCTCAGGTATTATTATCTCTATCAATCGATGAGCTTATATACATGTTTCTTTTCTTTTCTTCTTGCTTTCTTTTTCTTGTTCTTTTTTTTTTATAGTAATTTATTTATTTACTTAAACTTAGACACTCACTCACCAGCTTATATGCATGTTATTGGCATTTTGATTTATTTATCTGCATTTTTGTACCAAGCATTTCAAAATTTTCAAAAAAGCTGGTTAATAAAGGGGCAGCCCTGGTGCACGAAGCTCCCGCCTATACGGGGTCCGGGGAAGGAGCGGAACACAATGGCCTAAAGTACACAGCCTTACCTTGCATTTTGCAAGAGGCTGTTTCCACGCCATGAACCCGTGACCTCAAGGTCACATGATGACAACTTTTACCGTTGCGCCAAGGCTCCCCTTCTTCAAACAAGCTGGTTAATAAGATGCAAAATTATGTTGCATGACAATCAGATAGGAATGGATTGGAAAGTCTCAGAGCACAATTCACCTTGTTTTGTTATGGAAGCACTTTGTACTTTTTAGAAATTGTTAATGAGAAACTGAATATCAGATGTTATCTGAAGAAATCACAAAATGATCTAGGGAGAGAATCAAATTGGATCTATAACTGATGGCAATTATCCCATGGGATGTTGTAGCTCACTTATCCTGAGGTTCCTCTTTTATTTGTGTGTTTTTTTTTTGGGTGCAAGAAGAGTCATAAGCAAACTACCTAGAGCCTATCTTAGTTCCTAAATCAACTCACAATTAAGTAGAAAGTGCCATCTTAAACCTTGGACCAAGGCGAGGATGATGTTTGGGATCAACGGCATTAGATGGATTTGAGCCTGAGGTTTCTGTTTAATCAAGCAACAATGATTCCGTGATAACTTTTCACTTTATATATAGTCTGTTATTTGTGGATTCAAATTAAACAATACTGTTAATGCATATGACAAAATCATGAATTAGAGATTGCAATTTTTGGTTTTTATTGTCAGTTCATTTCATGATTCGACTATTCATTCTCTCTGTCAATTTTAACTTCTGCGTCCACTTGCTTTCAATGGTATCTTCTCCAAGTGAGGCATTGTAGACCCATGCAGAAAATATATATTCTTAATCTAACAAAACATAAACAAGGAAGATCATCCACCTGCATTTGCAGAGTTATCATCATGATGAGTAAGTTGATGGTGAATCATAATTACAGTAATGTCACAAGTTTCTAGTTTAAAGTCTGAATTTACCATCGAGTTGCCTTAGAAAAAGGATGATGTGGGTGTTGCTCTGCAGGAGAGGGAACAACTGGGTGGACACTGTCTCCATTGAGAAAGATGTAAATATCTCTTTCTTCCATGCCACACGGGTATTAACTTTCATTGTCGTATGACTATACAACTGGGATATTTACTGCAAGTCCTGCAACTGGACCAATACACAGGAGTTGGTGGTGACTAAAATCCTTTCCATTTACATTCCAAAAGAATGTATATAATTGAGAAAAGCACTTGAGAGTTTCGAATTTTGGGATTTGTTCGAAATCTTCAATAACTTGATCCGTAATAATGGAGAATCTATGGGTTTTCTTTCTCCCACATGTATTCCTGGAAGATCTAGACCTGGAAACTGTCAGAGGCAACAATTAACAGCATCCACAGTTTACTCACCTTGCTGTGCATTGTTTAACGTTCCTGCTAACCAAACCAGTCCTTAAAGCATGCATTCCAAGACTTGCTTTTTCTTCGCATCAGTTCCTTTATTGATATATGTGTATCTTATTATTCTCATTCTTTGCAGGCACCGTTTCAGACAAAGTTGATGGACATAGCTTTGTTGACACTTGAAGAAATAGAATGGGTGAACGCATACCATTCTGCATGTAGAGAAGTCTTGGCACCATATTTGGATGAACATGAGATGGCGTGGTTGACGAAAGCAACCAAACCTATCAGTGTGAAGTAGCCTCAACTGACAAGCCCCATTTGTTCTGCCTTGACGCGCATTGCCCTGTTACCTTCTCCATTAAGCAAGATGACTCTGTTATCATCTCTAGTTGTACTTTGGGATTGAAACCGTATACTGTAGGTGTAGGCACAAAGTGTTGCCAAGTGGAGCTTCAGGCATGAACTCTTTATCATCTGTGTTTATAGAATACTAAGTAATTGGAGGTTCCCCTCCGGCTTGATGATGCCTCAGTCTCGTTGGCCGATTATGAACTCTGCAGTGAGGCCATTATGCTTAATATACTTAGTGATAAACTTATAACTGTCTCAAGAACATGTTAGCACTACCGAATGAGAGTAAAGCTTGCTGTCTGCAGTTTGCACTAATCCTATCTAAATATTTGTTGAATGTTTTCTGTATTCTTCAATGGAATTTGCATGTGTTTAACCTCCTATAGCCCTTCAGTCACTTGGTACTGCATAGATGGACATTGGACTCCACATGAATATGTGAAAAGGATTGAAGATTGTAGAACCAGCTCTGAAACTACTTTAGCTGTCAAAATTGGCACACGAGTCCTAACAATATGGTGATCCAAACTTTTCATCTGCAAGGTGCATTCTCCAGAACTCTTCCCAATTCTCCGATTGTGAAGAGTTGAGTAGCTTGGTGGTTTTTGCTTGCGCATAGTGAATGACCTTACCAGGGCTTGATATGCTGAGAATCCTCTTGAAAGAGAAGGTTGCCTTTGGAAACAAGGACACAGGTCTTCAGGTAAAGACAAATGTTCCATGCGTCAACGTTTTACGTGATAGAAAGTTTCGCCTAGTTTTGCATTGGGAAAAAAAATGCATGATGGGCTCTGTATAACTTTAGCCATCCAAGCCGTTCATCTGATACCAAACATCTGCTGTTGTATACCAATAAGACCTTGTTGATGAATGGCTTATATCACAGGAATGAAAGAATAGACCCAAAATGATTTATTTTTATTTATTTTTCCTTCAATGTGAATCTATGCAACCTTCTGCACAACATAAATTGTCTCTCTTATTGGATGGTTGCAGTCCTGTGGGCCAGTCCACCGATAACTTTTACAAATGAAAAGTTGGGAATTAATCAACATTCAAAGATGAGAAAGACCATCAAAGGCAGAGTAGAGCTTCACAGGTTAAGTGGCTGACAACTTTTGCAGGACTTTGATCTCAGGAAAGGGACGTGCAGATGAACCGGATCAAAGCTTCCCAATCCCCAATTGAGAGTGTGGCGGTGGTTGGAGACGGAAATCATACTCATTAAATCGCTTTATACTGGAAATTTCCAATGGAACTCTTGCAGGGTTAGGTATTTGCCACCAGAAGATTGGTGCATTTGTGCCTTGCTGTTTGGAAATGTCTTCTCTTCTAAGCTGAAGTAAGGCATAAAGAGCACAAAACATGGAAGGTAACTCAACCACCACATGGCTCAACCAGCAGGACAGGGTTCCACTTTTATGAATCACTTAGAAGCATCGCCATGGACCAAGATCTCTGTTACTGGTTTGGCTACTTTAACTGCTCACCAAATGAAAGTCAGTAGAACTCTTTCTTCTGGATTCACAAGGAAAGCTTACAAAGCTCATGCTAATAAGATATTGATAATGTCACATATTTACTGATTGCTTACTATTATGTTATAATGCATAATGGATGCAGTCATTCCACATAATTCTGCCTTCTCTAGTCAAGTTCAAAATATGCTTAGGGTCGAGGCCTATCTAATCCAGTTTATTGGATAATATAAGGTTGCTAATCGGGATTATATCAGCCTTGCCAATCAGATCTATAGGCAAAACAACCAACTAGTTTTGGCACAATGGTTCTATCATCGTCGTCGTCGTCAAGGCCTTATCTCAATTAGGGTCAGTCAGATGAATCTTGTTCCTCCATTAGTGGCTTCATTTAATCCCAAAATTTTTAAATCTTTACTCACCACTTCTATCCACGTTCTATTGGGCCTTCCTTTTGCCCTTTTAATGGTGAAGGGTGAGATTAATTAGCCTGATCCTTGAATGAATAAAGAACAAAAATTAGGGGAAGAAAGTCTTGATTGGCCATCATTTTCGACACGAATTGGTTGAAAATTCATGGTTGGTGCAGGTAGTGGGACCCCAAGTGACATAAAACCACATGTTAATCTTGTGATCCCAGAGACACATCATTAACGGTAAAGATGTATTCCCTTTGACTTTGAAGATCGGGCAAATTAAAAGAAATGCGTCCCGGATTAAAAATGAGAAATATCATTAGGGTTTTTTTTTTTTTTTTTTTTCACATCCGATCTCCAACCTTCGTCAGATCCATCGCTCCAGCTAATCTGTAGAATCATGGACAATCGTGATCAACCAAAACCTCGATCGAGTAATCATAGACGTCAATTAGGATCCTCGATAGAGTAATCGTAGCTTAATCTTATCGTTAAGTATGTGTTTGAGGTTATCCCATCTGGATCCATCAAATCAACGGTAAAAATTACACCATCGGCCGCAAAGCAGAAAGTGCTACTAGATATAGCCGTTAGAATGCCACTTTTGGGGAGTTTATTGCTTTTTCGTAACGGCAAGGAAAGCCATTTTGATGCTCTCTTTCTCTCTCGTTCTCTCTCTCTTTCTCTCTCTAGAGACAAGAATCCTAACCGTTCTCCAACAAACGAATGTGACACGAGGCCTAAAGGACCTATAGAGGTACTGAAATGTCACATATGCCCTTCTTTCGGTGATTATTCACTGAAAATGTACAATATTCTTTGAGCACATTCAGCTTATCTGAACAGAATCAGGGGTACCATCGGAAATCAAGCAAACGTTTGTCTCTTCCCACGGTTAAAAACGATAAGCGGAAACATCTTTGCCACGTGGCATCATCCCCGGCTGCAACCAGTCACCCATCCAAGGTCCGTTTTCTCTGTTTAAACCACCAAAACCCGTTCTTGTACCCGTCCGTTATCCCTCTCTCCCTCTCTCTACAAGTTTCTGAAGATTATTGGGAATCCCCTGAACTTCTCACAAACCCTAGCTCAGAATCAGAATTCCTGAACAAGTTGCAGCAATTTTCCAGTTGTCTAATGGCATTGTAGCTGAAATTCCCCTTTCTCTCGGACCAAGAACCATCACAAAAGCCTATGCTTGCAGAAATCTAGGGTTTCAATCCATGTCTAACAGCTCAAGCTTCCACTCTTCACCGGAACAAGAAACTGAAGCTCGCCCGGTTCTTGTACCGGGAGGAAACAGAGCTAAGGTTTCCGAACTGCAGAAATCCGACTGCAAGAAGCCTTCTTTGAAGAATCCACAGCGTACTAGAAGGCCGAGTAGCAGATTACCAGTGTCTGTAGCTAAGTGTAATGTTTCGGTGGATAATGGTTCGTGTTCGTCGGATTCGTCTGGGAGTGCTTCTTCTTTGAAGGCTGTGAATTTCCGGCGACGGAGGAAGCTGAATGGTGTGAAGTCGGTGAAGATTGTGCCGGATGGTGGAGATTTGTCATCATTCTCGACGGAGATGCTTTCTGTTTTGGAGAAGAGAAGATGTGGTTGGATTACCGCGAACTCTGGTGAGTGGTTGAATTTGCTGAATTTCGTGCATTTTGTGCCTTAATTTGTTTCATATCTTTCTTACTACCCATAACTTAATCACGAATTGTTAATAAAATTGATGATTTATTTACAGTTCATGTTTGTGTTTGAAGTAAGAAATTCGGGCTTTTTAGTAAGGAGGTTTAATTGCCAATATTAGGAGTTTAGGTAGGCAAGAGAAAGGAGGAAGAAGAGTAGAATCCTTATCCGCTGATAATATGGTGTTTTATTGAAGAATAAAAGAGTTGATGGCAAGATGAATTCTAATGTTAATTGTAAAACAATAAAAACTGTGTGGAATTTGCTGAACACAGACTACAATTCTGGGAGGGTATCTAAGAGTAGAAATGGGCATGTTTTTGGTCATCAAAGCATTGATCTTCTTGACCTCCCTCTTAGGTCAGCCTTGTATAAAAGAACTCATCCGCCATTATGCGGCCTAGCATTTTGCTGTCCTGAGGCATAAAACGGATGGCTCGAATTTAAAAAATAAATAGTATAAAAGCTACATAAGCTGATCCTAACGATTTTTTGGATGCATGAGATTTTGGTGTATGGCCTACCCAAGATGGGAACCAGAAGATGAACGGTTTTCCTAACCGAAGTTGAGAGGTTTCAGGTACTTTCTGTCTGTTTTTAGTCGAAAAGTATTATTTCTAAATTTGGTTTTACATTTGATTCTGTGCTTAGTGGTTACCGAGGAACTCCTCTAGCTGCCTATACTTATTGGATAAGAGTTCAGTCTGGAAATTGCAGCCTCTAGTTTTCATTAAGTTGATATTAGAACCGTAGGTATATACTATGCTGCATAGGACACTCCAAATTTATCTCAAGGTGCAAACAAATGTTAGGTTAATCAAGTGGTGCTTTTTGCTGATCAGCTAGATGTATACACCGGTAGTGTAGACTTATATAAATTTCTCATAAAACAAGAGTAAGACAAATGAGGAATCAGCAAATGTGCTAGTATAGAACTTAGAAACTGGAAATTCATTGGTCTAATCAGGGACATGGGATGCATCTTTACTCACAGCAGCACTACAAAAAACCTGGGTGAGACTGAATTGTTCCTAACGTTTGTTTTTAGTTATCAAGGACCCATATAAAGCTAAGGTTGTTATTTATAGTTTTTTGGTTTTGGATTAGTAGTAGAACAGTGATTTTATCATCGACTGTAGGCTTGTAATGGTCAAGAAGGCTTGTTGAAGTACCGTCAACTAGGAGTATCCAAGCCCTTGCCACAAAATATGGACACTGAAAAGTATGGTCAGTTTGCAGACCAAAATTGTGGAAAAACTCTCTGCTCAAGTGAGGGAGCTTCATAGCAGGGGATTTCAAGACTAATGGTGGTAACTGGGGATGCCTTAGCAATGGTCATCAGCAACAGTATTCTGAACCAACACCAGGTGCCCCCTGTCAGTGGGGGAATGCAATTTGTGGAAGAACTCTCCACCCAAGTAAGGAAGTTTAAAAGAGGGTGGACTCTGAAGACTAATTTTGGTGACAGGACATGCATTGCTGATAGTCATCTATAAAACAATGTGCTGGACCAATGTGGGCGAATGCAATTGGTGGAAGAACTCTCCACCAACTGAGATAGCTCAAGAGTGTGGATGGATTCTGAAGACTAATTTTGTGCATGTTCTAGTCAAATGCTTTCTTTATTAGAGTATAATTCTGATACTTGAATTTTTACATAAGTAAGAACTATTCTTCTAATAGCCTGTACAATAGTGATTTAGAGGTTTCTCTAGGAAAGCCAGCACGGTACCAGACATTGCACTTTTCAGCTCATCTGTTCTTCTTTATAGATCCACTATATGCTTCCTTCCATGATGAAGAATGGGGAGTTCCAGTCCACGATGACAGGAAACTGTTTGAGTTGCTTGTTCTATCTGAAGCATTGGGAGAACTCAGCTGGCCGACCATTCTTAACAGGAGAGACACATTCAGGTATTGCTCCAAAGCCTTTGCATAAAATGATGTCATCTCCATCTCCATAGTTGTTCGTTACCATATTGGTTATGGATCTCTTTGGGCAGGACACTATTTGAAAATTTTGATGCTGCTTCGGTTGCAAAGTTCACTGAGAAGAAGATATCGTTGCTGAAAGCAAGTGGCAAGGCTTTGCTATCTGAACCAAAGTTGCATGCAGTTGTGGAGAATGCGAAGCAAATACTTAAGGTAAAGACATACCAAACAAGCTTACCAAAATTTGAATCTCATATAAATAAATTCCTTAGAAATGATACGCTTAAGTCATGATAATTAGCTACAAGTATTCTGAATACTAATTTTCTCTGCACAATCATTACACTTCCATCGATGTTTCTAACTTAAAACACATGCAATTAAAAAGCAAGAAGGGAAAAGAAAAAGAAGAACAGTGGTCTCTGTGTGGGTGTGTGCATGCGTGTCAGTGTGACAGAGAGCGAGAGGAAGAGAGCAAAAGGGCAGCCCCTGCACATGAAGCTCCTGCATATGCGGGGTCTGGGGAAGGGGCCGACCACGAGGCTCAATAGTATGCAGCCTTACCTTGCATTTTGCAAGAGGCTGTTTCCACGCCTTGAACCCGTGGCCTCAAGGTCACACGACGACAACTTTACTATTGCACCAAGGCTCCCCTTCTCAAGGTCACAGAGGAAGGGAGCAATGCCCACTAATTTGGCCTAAATATCTTTCTCACAGAAAACAACTAAAATGTGCTCATTATCGTTCGATATTCCAGGTAGCAGAGGAGTTCGGCTCATTCAGCAACTACTGTTGGAGCTTTGTGAATCACAAACCAATCGTAAATGGATTCCGTTATGCACGCCAAGTACCTGTTAAGACCCCAAAAGCTGAAGCCATAAGCAAGGACATGATGCGGAGAGGCTTCCGTTGCGTTGGACCAACCATCATCTATTCTTTCATGCAAGCAGCGGGTATTGTTAATGACCATCTTTTGAGCTGTTTCAGATATGAAGAGTGCAAATCAAACATCAAAAACTGTGAAGCCAAGATCGATGAGATGAACACTTTGGTGAAGGCAGTAGAAAAGACATGTTCATTACAAGCATGATTCAGAATCCACACACATTAGAAAGATGAACGATAAAAGATGTAAGAGTGAAGATACTGGTCGGTGTTGCTCTTGTAGCTATTTTTCCTTCTCTTGTTTTCTCTTTCATGTATTGTATAATTTGAACCCAAATAATGTTAACTTTAGGTAAAATCTTCCACTGTACTGTATGATTTTTGCACTTAAAGCTCAAATTGATTAGCTCAAATATCTCCCTAATCTAAGTAATAAGTTGTTTGGGATGTTGTCAACATCAAGGTACTATGCTATGTAACAATAACACTCCATTTATGCATAAAGTATTCCCACCCCCAAACACGCATTTCAGACACGTGTGTTGGACACTTCACAGAACAACTACAGGGCATAATTTGATTCTTTGTTTACTTTGCTTGATGCTAATAGTTTATGTATAAAGTAAATATTTGTAGTGTTATCCTAACGTAATCTAGATATTTAATATTGTATACTTAATCACTTTCCAAATATTCTTAAGAGTGTACCACAGTGCTGGTGTGTTGAATTTTCCGTGGTCCTCGCATTTGATGCCTTGTGTGCATATTTCATTCCCCAGACACCGACACACCTCTGTCTAAGTAGCACAGATAATTGAGTCACTAAAGGTCCCATCAGCAATGTATTGACATGCTGGTTTCACTTGCTTACTGATAAACACAGTTGTAAACTGCAAAATGTAAGTGTGAGGGGTTTATATCAGAGGTCCTTGGTTTGAATAAATCCATTCTGTTTCAGCCTGATTTGAGTATGGGAATGTTGGAGACCTCTCCTTCATTCAGGTCTGCCAAGCTCCTTTTCTCATAGAAACCTCTGCAAAGACAGCACTACCAAAACGTAGCCGAGGACTAACTTCCTATATTGTATTTCCTTTTGTTACATTTCCTAACATTAGAAGCTCAATCAATTCATTGAAATTCATTCTTATTCAATGGATAATACCATCCTTTCAAGAATTGGTAATCAATCCAGAACTTGGAGAAGGAAATTGGGACGAGTTGATACAGAACCTAAGATTGATTCCTGGTGAGTCGACGAGATCTTGATCGACTCAGTTGAGCTAAAACAGTCTGAGTTGGGTTGAGTCCATGACTGATCTGGGTTCTTAAGTAGTGAATAGTAAGGTAATTTTTCAAAGTTTTGGGTCAGTCAAACAGGGTATCTTGGTGATTTGCACTGTCAAATTTACAACTTAGGGAATAGCAACCTTCCATAGAGAAAAGACAAAGAAAGAAGAAAAAACTTAGGGTGAAGTGCAATTAAAATGTTTGGTGAGTGACAACATCAAATAGAGCGGTCACATGCTTCTAAGGCATGTCACATGGGAAGGGGCCCGAAGTTCCTAGATGCTCTTTGACCCAACAATATCACCTACATGGAGAGGAAACAAGACTGTCACATGGCCAAGAGAAGTCAGACTGCCCAACCCAACCCGCAAAGACCAAGAAGGGGACTGTTTAGGAATCCTCCCATCTTTTTCTCAATTTTCTAAGCATAAAAGGTTCAATATCACAAGATTCACCTTTAACTGCATTATCTTTCCATGACCACAGACCATTTAACTCCATTGTTTCTAGAAGAATGCTATGTGAGAGCCCTGCACTATACATTGCTTGGACCCGCTCAACATGGGGACCGACCATCCACAGGAGCCCAAACTAACTTGCCGTGTTCGTGGTGATAGAGGAATGTTTTCTGATGAGTGCAAGTTCAGCATTGCCATTCCATGATGGACCCTACACGATCAACTTTGCGGGTCATGGTTAAATCCCATGTATAGGAGCAGAGCTCGAGTTTGATGGCATAAAAATGGGCACTTTTGATTTCTTTTAAGGGTAATCCATGATATGTAGTCTGAGTCTGCAGGTCTCTGCAATGCAATTCCCTATAACCCAAGAACAGTCGGTTTGAAGAATAATCCGAGGCATGGCTCTCTAGGAATTGAATTTCTGCCCATGAAATCTCTTTCCCCGGTATTCATTGACCTGTCATTAATCAAGTGGTAATGAACATTCATATATAAAACATGATTTGGGCCAGTGATGTGTCCATGAAGGTGCTGGAATTACATCTCCATTCGTTGAGAAATTCGGTGTTCTTACATAACTGAGCCATAACTACATTTTCAAGGGATCTGGTCTGCAATACATATACACATGAATCAATCAAGAAATTCTAGTACTGAAAGACAAGTATCTAGCTCAACAGTTCCTTCGCAGGAAAAACAAAACAAAGTAATCAGGAAAATAATCCCAAACACTAAATCATAACCATATGCATTTTCTCTTCATATCTTAGTCTTCCAAATAATAGTCATGAATTGCAACTAGGGTCCAATTGTAACATAAAAAGAAAAAAAGCAAAGAGGAATTCCTAACATAACGAAAATCAAAGAAAGAAAAATAACCTTCCACCCCTCACGGAAGGATCATTTACAAACCCAAAAGCAGACATTACTGGTAGAATCAAGACCAACCCATTACAGGAAGCTGCTCCAAAATCATTCCAAGTAACTCAAAATATTTGAGTACAGGTACTCCCAGTGCAAGCCTTAGTTGTAAAACCAAAGGCTGAAAGGCAAAGAGCTAGCGAATGAACCACAAGCCATAGCCAACACAACAGATTCCTATTCAAGCAAAAAAGGAACCTGCAAACAAAGTGGTAGAGGAACATCCTGACCAGAGAGCCACACAAGCTCTTCCTTGTCAGTCCTGCATTCCTTCCCACATACATAATTCATTATTTATGAGTAGAATTAACTAGTTCCGCTGCTTCCCACTCCCAAGAGTGAGCTCCAGGTCATCTACGCCAATCTCATGAATTTTCTCCCCTTCCCAGGCATTCACTCTTCCGCTTTCAAATTCAAAATCTGAAGCCCGTTTATCTGCTGGCAATCCCCAGCCAATCCCTTCTGGAAGTGCCTCCGGTGAAGAATTATGTTGAGCAACCGGGTTAACAAGATTAAAGGTAGGGGATGAAGGAGCAGCAGTGGCAGGTGGGACTGTTTGGAAGCTAACCCACCTCCCTGAATCAACAGTAGAGGCATCGGATTCATCACATTCAGGTATAGTTGCAGGGGTGAAGTTGTGGCGCCTGGTAGGGCTTGAAGGGGCAGAGGTAGCAAAGGGAGGGCGTCGGAATGCAGCAAAATTGTTGTTGGAAAGTGAATCCCAGTTGGGTTTTGGCTTGGTAGTTCGGGAAGTTGGTGAGGAAAGAGGGGGAGTTACAGGAGCACTGTTGGAGATTCGGAGAGGAGGGAGGTTAGACGGAATAGCTGCAAGGTTTCGCAGGAATGGGAGGAGGTAAGAGGAGGTATTAGCATCAAAACGGGACGGGCTCGGGAACGAAGATGATGTTGGGCTAGCATGGTATGATGGAACTGGACTCTGGAAAGCAGAAGATTGTGGGCTAGGTTGGTTTGATGAGCAAGGAGTTATGTTTGTTGATGTGCCTGCAACTTCAGAAGATGGTGGTTTGCATCCCTGTAGGACAAGGAGACAGGGTAGTGAGGCAGGGTAAAGATAAGATAAAGATATTGACAAGAAACAAATGAGATATTTGAATGTAGTAGTAGTGCTGGACAACAATTGATACATCAAAGATATACCACCTTTGTTTGAGATAAGTTCATAGCCCTGCAACTTATCTCAGAAAAAAGTATTAAAGAACAACTAAAATAAACTGCAGAGCTCAGATCAGGTCTGGAAGTTCACTCCAGACTTGGAGACTTTTCCTTTTCATAAGGAAGAAGTGAATAGCTGGCCCATTTTGGTTGGGGATTTCATGGAATAAAAGAGGACAAAAAGCAGGGAAACATGCCAGATATGTTGCAGAAGTAGAGGATCAAAATTCAAATAAATGCATTACACAAGCAAGACTGTTAACTCCCTGCATAACAGAACAGGAAGAAAGCAGCTTTTGTAATGACACCAACAGAATCATAATAAGAAAAACAGAACCTAAATCGTTAAAGAGACAAGATAAAAAAACAAAGCCACATAGGAACCAGCTCCAAAGAAATCAGAAGCAAAAGGAAAGCAGAAACTCAAGCTCAAAATAAAGAAATGAACATAAATCCAAATCAAGGAGAAAATTTCCCAATACAATCACATTGCCTCAAGTGATTCTCAAGACAAAAGCAAAAAAAAATTCCTGAAATATCTAGAAAGAACAAGTTCACTAAGACGCTTTTCTACTCAAGTCACTTCCTTCATCAAAACTGGAGGCAACAAATACTAAAAATACTGAAACTTTAGAAAAGCCTCTAATTTCCACAATAGCAGAAAAGAAAATATCCTTAAAAAACAGACACCATACACTATTTGGCCAATTAGAAAAGCAAAATAAACAGAAAGACAATACTAAAAATATCATCTCAAATATACAGCCAACAACAGAAAAAATACCAACAATTATATAAGAAAAGCCATACACCAGGATCACAAAAGTATGATCTCCTGTAACAAAAACTAGAAACCAGGCAAGTCAAAGATCAAAGATATGAAATAGAAACAGATATGTTTACCAGTCTAATAAATTAGTCATCAGAAAAGCAAGCATCAACAAACTATCCATCTGAAAAGATTGCCAAAAGAAAAAAAAAGAAGTAAAACATAGCATCTCTTCTCATATCACAGACAAAGGCACAGAGCAGATAAACCAATAAAAAGGAATCCAAATCCCCATTTTGCGAAAGGATCATACAGTGAATCCACCCACACAAAATACCAAGGACAAAACTAAGAACATAGGATTTTGTATGATTTTCAGTAAAGAGCAAAGAAGGAAAAGGTACACGGATGAAACAGATCCCTAAACCATCCATCAAGCCAGAAAATTACCGAAAATAGGGAAAAACCAAAAATAAACTTAGCAGAGATAACAATTGCAGAAAACACAAATCAATAACCTCCTACCCAGATTAAAAATAAAAGGCATACAAACCAAAACCCCAAATTTTTGTTATCAAAATGATATCAGCACACATCCATCAAAACAGACCAAAACCAGAACCCATCTCCCAAACCACTCAAAATCTAATGAAAACCCAGATATCCCTAACAAATACCATTCCAAATCCCACCTCGAAAACCCCAAATTATTAAAAAAAAAAAAAAAAAACTACCTTCCGATATGTTGTTCCATCTTCTTCGACAGTCCATCCAGCTTCAGCACAGAGAGCTTTCAACACCTCGTTGTTATCACAATGCTTCGGAAGCTTATAGTTCCCGAGAGCTCTAAGCCCAGCATAGATCTTAGCAGCAATAGCTCTTCTCCTTCTCTCTCTCCTCTTGTTATTTTCTCTCTCTTTCCAGGTCGGTAATCGACCAGAAGATCCTCCGGAAGTCATCTTTTCCAATCACCACCCTTCAAAACTCAACACTGCAACTATCCCGTTTCTCTCTCTATGTGGAACTGGAACTGGCTTTGATTTTGTCTATTATGAAAGGAGAAGAGGAGAGGCAGTATGCAGATGAAATGTGTTGGGGGGGGGGGGTTGGGTTTCCTCCTCTCTCTCTCCGTAGCTCTCTTTTTGCAGAGGGGCGTTGCAGGCGAGTCACAAGGAGTACGTTTTCTTTATTGGAAGTAGATTAGGTGGATTCTTCTCCCATTTGAGAAGCGAGACTAGAGAGAGAAGGAGAGAGGACAGTGAGGGAGTCTAGAGAGAGAGAGAGACTAGAGAGAGACTAAGGAGAGAGTCTATCTCAAATGAAACGACTCTGAAACGCGTTTTCCCACTCACAACCATTTCACACTTCCATTTTGGCTTTTCCTTTGCTCATTTATATAGACAATTCAATTTAGCCATGGCCCACGTCATGCAATTGGGATTGGGATGATCCCATCCGTTCATCTTGTGAGGCCACTCTCCTTCCACAGGTTATAGATAATCCTAAATCTTCAATCAGAGCCAACATATGTCTAGGACACTTGGTCACAGTTCTATCTTTCCCAAAATATGATTGCTTAATAGATTTAAGCCCCCCCACTTTGGCCCATTTAGGCCAGGGATTAGATATGAAAGAGTTCCATGGCCCACATCTGCAATTTAGACGAAGATAATCAAGTCCATTCATCTGGTGGGCCACAATGAAATTTCATAATGTATGTTGATCCCACAGGTTATAGTCTTTATAGACATCCCTGAATCCCCTAGATCTATTTACGAGAAGCCCCAAAACAATGAGACCATTTATTGGTCAAGAAACACAAGAATCAGCTGATGGGACCCATTACTTACACCAAAGAGCACTGATAATCCATCATTTACCCTCTGAGGAATTAGATGGAGGGTGGAGAATTACTCCCATAATCCTAAGCAATTAATTGAGAGGCATGTCTGGTGACATGGGCCCACCAATCCGTTTCCTTTCATGGATAAGCCAGTGCCCAAAATTGATAAACGGTTATCTTACATCAATGAATTGTAATGTAGGTCCCACAAATTTAGATTTACAGCCCCAAAAATAACAAATAAAGACACGGGTGAAGGTCTTTGAAAATCAAAACATTCAGATGATCTAACCACTTATTTTAGGTCTGATCTGCAATAGAGCAGTTACGTGATGAATTTACATGGTTTTGCTTGTAAAACTGCATGTAGGCCCACTCTCTTCAACGATCCAAACCATATTCCTGGTAGGCCGTGCAGTGGATGATTCATGAACCGAAAGATAAACAACTCAGATCATTGAACCGAGTGGGCCCACTTGTGGTCTAGACAGAGTAAAAGTACAAGGGAGAGAATTTGAATGAAATGACTAATATAACCCTGTGAGGGGGAGAGAGAGAGAGAGAGGATGCAAGCTGCATTCTATAGGCTTTGCAGGGAAACAGGTATGCTGTTTAAAAACTGTTAAGTAGGAAGGGAACTTAGCGGCTGGTTCAAAGTATAGAAATAATCTCTTACAAAAATATAAAATAAGATTACGTACTATAAATTCTTTTAGTTTATTTTTTTTCTCGACCTTGCATAGGAAAAAACTTTATGCATCGGAACTGTCTTTCTAAAAAACTAATCATTAGGCTATTATAATTCTTTGTTGATGATATTTAACTACATTATATTCTTGTTGCAAATAAAATGACTATTTAATTTTTAAAAAAATTAGATAAATCTCATACATTGTAAGATTATTTTCATAAAATTTTCATATGAAAGAAAGAAATTGTAAAGTCACTTTCACTAAAGAACAACCAACACAAAAAGTGTTGACTCTTTGTACTCTTTTATGATGTTATATGTATCATTCTCTGTAGTGCAATCACACTGATTTTCCCTTAGTAAATGCATTTTATTACAAGTACATATACTTTTTTTTAAATATTGGGGCTCAAATACATAAGAATGTATCTATTATTTAAAAATTATATAATAAAAAATAATCACTTAGAAAATGCAAGATAAGACTGGCTACTATAAATTCTTTTTTGGTCTGTTCCTTTTCTAGTACCCAAGAGTTTTGGGCAACAAGCTGCCCTTTTTTAAAATTTCATCTTCTTCTTTATTTCATCTCTAACTACCACACACTCTTTTACCTTACCTTTCGTTGTCCTCTCGCTTTCTTATGTCTCTTTCTCTCTATCTCATCTTTCCTTCTTACCTGCTTGAGCACATGCTCCTTCAGTTAAATAGTCCATATTTGAGAGTCACGAAAAGAATGTTGACCTCTAAAATTAGTCAAGGCAATTAGGGGTATGAAAGAAATGGTGAGAAAATTTTTAAAAACTTAAATAAAATCATAATATTTAATAAAAGAGAATGAAAAAACAAAATTCATGTGACGGACCACTGATCAGGATTAGATCTTAACGATGGAAGTGGTCTAATAAAGGACTAGTGAGTGAAAGGTGACTAAGTTTGTTTGGTTCACTTTCGAAGGAAATCCAAATACATCAAACAAGACAAGATGGGGGCAACTTCGTCATTTTATATCAGATGCAAACTCGTAATTATCTTTTCTAACAAGGGTATTTCAATTTTCTCTCTCTCTCTCTCTCTTCTATTCTTCGACACATTTTCTGCAGCACACAAAGGACGGAAATGGACAAGCAAGGAGGTCTGAGTTGTAGGCCCCATCTCATTAGTGGGACCCACAAAAGGACCAATAAGACGTAGCTGCTGGATGCGTAGCAAACGTGAAGACAGTAAAGCCAGGCGTGTCCTACGTCGGCCTCTAACAGCGAACGGAGTAAAGGGCGCGCCTAACGAGGGGTCTCAGTGGGGCCCACGTGACGCAGGTAGATGAAAGTAGTTGCGGCTCGGCTCAGTCGTCGATTCCTTCGGCATGTACGAAATTTTCTTACTTATTAAAGCAGGGATGATTCTTCCCTATTGCCCAAAGTACCCTCTAGAAATGGGAAAAATCTTCTGCAGCTCTGATACAAGAGATACTACGATCATGGGAAAGGATCGCAATGATCCACATACGGAGCTGTGGGTCCCAGTAGTGCAGCGTGGAGACCATTGGATCCACTTGTCTGATAGGTGGCAAGAAATCCTTCCCGTTGATGCTATTTTTAACCATCGGATGATCCTAGACCCTTGATCTAGGAAGGGTTGATTATAAGTTCTGTCAGAAAAAGGTCAACCATTTTCTTGGACTTCATGATCTTGCATGTTCTATCTGATGAACATGTAGTCTGGCGCTTGATAATCTACAAGTTCAACGGTCTATATTGGGCCATATGTTCACCCTTGTGGGTTGGAGATGTTTGGTGATCGAAACCATCCATCCTTCTAGCCACATTTTATTTGATGATCTTATTCTTCTAAATTGTTAACGTCAATCTTAGCCGTTCATTTTTCACTCAGTGATAGTTAATGTCATGCTGAAGAAGATTTTCGGTGCACTGAGATGAGACATAAAGGATGTGCATTTTGTGTCACCTTATCTCTTAGCCTAGCATGTACTTTAGCTCAGCTTGCATCCTGCACCGGCAGGGCAAGACCTCCTGATGATACAGCGAACCAAATGATAGACTCCACGGATGGTCCCAGCTCAGTCCTAAAACTGTCCAACTCGGTGAAAATCGGCCGAGTTCATTAAGCGGGAAGGCCGCTTGTTTCAATTGCTTCAACTTGGCAAAACTCGACCGAGTTGTAAAGCAGAAAGCTGTAGTTTCAGGAACACTTTTAACTCGTCCACGTTTCGAGCCGAGTGGGCGAGTTTTGCTACCATAGTTCAGAATAATCTTCCTTTAATGAGCCTAAACCCTATTATTCACTGTGAGAATCAAGTGGCTCAAAGTCCACAAGCAAACAAAGACGGTTTTCTCTGATCTATCTAGTAAAATGAACGGTTTGGATCCCTTCAAAGAATAATGAATGGTCTGGATCACAACCAACGAGGCCCCCCACAGTAACAGCGAAATCACGTAATTTCCTTCATCTAAAGGGGCTTTTTGGTCATAAAACGGTCAAAGGACAGTTTTTCCCGATTTCCCTGGACAAAAGCGTAAAACTCCCAAACTGGCTTATACCGTGACTCGATCCCCGATCCAACGGCTTAAACGGCGTAATCTTGCACGGCCAGTTCCAGCCAACGAAGAAAGAGACACGTCGACCTGTCAAACCAGGTGGTAGCTTGCGCACGTGCAACCCACGGGATCGTGGTGCGCATGGGACCCACCGGTCGATGGCCGGCCCTCGAGCAGTGTTTCTGCAGTTGAAACAGCAAACCACGTGGGTGTTCAATTATCAATGAAGTATAAACCTTAAATTAATACTCCATTGCACGTTTGATGGGTCTCCAATTAGGTTAATTAATTAAGCTGAAGAACGCCACAAAAATTGACCCCATTTTTAAATAGTATTACTCTTTGGACCTCAAATTCGAAGATAATGGAAGCCACCTAAACTATTATTATAATTTCTAAATTTACTTAAATTCTCGCCGGGAACCCGTGACCATATATAACTATGAGGGGCATTTTTTTAGTCTATGACTAAAAGTCTTGAAAATGATTTCTTAATTTATAATGTTATTAATTTTTAATCTTCATATTCAACTTTTATCAGCGTGAACCCTAATCAAGATAAGGTCTTGACGATGACAATTCAAGTCCCTCTAAATTTAATCTTTTGGTTTTTATTATTAATAAAATTATTACGGCTCAGAAAAAAGTTATATCTTCTATTACACGATAATTGATAGGGTGGACTGCTACACAAAAGCACTAGAGAAAAATGTTAATTTTGCTTGTGACCATTTATACTATAGAATAATAGCAACTATGATAACTAAATTGATATTTTGTTGCATTATCTATCTATGAGGTAGCTTAGAAGATGAGTGGTTTAGACAGGCTGAGCACAAAACCAGTAGATAAAATACTTAAGGGTAATGATATTTTCACCCCGTATGTTCACCTTAGATCTGCCTCTTTTTCTAGTTTTTTAGGCATTTATGGGTTTTTTTTATTTATAAGTTTTTACCTGAAAATTCATTATTTTGCCTTTACTTTGTATGAAAAATCTTCTATTAACATTTTTAGTTGGAAAGTGTATACGTGTATGTCTTGAAGTACTTTATACTACAACTGGAAACCATATAATTTATTATATTTCTGATGTTTTTAATAAAAGAAATGCAAATATCACTTGTTTAAAGAATAAATATATGTACTCGTTCGTCTCAATGATGTACTTATTTTATCCAACTGCTTTATTTTTAATTAATTGAGTTTTTAAAAGTAAGAGACAAACACCTATGTTCAGCTTCGAACCCTAGTAGCCCAGAAGACCCAGTTATTCATATTACTTTTTAATATTTTTTATTAAAAAATAAGGTACAGCTTAGTATATGAAGCTCCTGCATATGCAAGGTTGGGAGAAGAGGTAGACAGCAAAGGGTTTATACTTTATAATCTTTTCTTATAATTTTGCAAGAGGCTATTTTTATATTTCCAACCTATAACCTCTAAATTACACTAGGACAACTTAATCGTAGATGCCCTCCTTTTACATTTTATTGTTACTTAGTAGACATATTATTATTGTTTTCAGAAAAAACATAAATAAACTTGCGTCTTTTTTATTCCAACTCCTTTCAAGTCACCCCCGTCTACTCCTCGCAAAAATGGCATGGCTGTAATTGTTCCAAATTCTAAGGCCATTTTCCTTTCCTCCTTTAAGAAGAAGAATACAATAATTCCGTTCAATGTCACCCCTCACGTGGGCTCGTCTTTTTCGCACCTCTATCTCTAAGACTGGGATTTAGACTCCCCGTTCTACGCGTGACGACGTCTCCTTCCATTATTTCTCCAATTATATCTCCTACTTTTACTGTCAGCACCCCATCATTTTGTTTTGATTGTCATCTTCCAAAGGATAATCTACCTCGATCCAAGCCACTCATCTCCACCTAGATGATCCTGACCACAGTTATCCATCAAGAGGTAACGATCCTCAAAAAAGTTAGAAATTTATAGTCGTAGACTTTGCAAGTCGAATATTTATTACCAGCCAATTGATGAAGAAAAATTGTTGTGGTAGCCTATCCAAGATGTGACTCAAAAGATGGACGGCTTTGATCACCAACCATCTTTCCAACGCTAATCCCATGGGCCCATATCAAGCTGTTAGCTTTGAATTTCTAATGTAAGAGCATGAAGTGTTCTTTTTGTCACCTTTCGGAGCATCATCCTAAGGGGCTAAAGAAATAGAAATAATAGGGTTGGGTACGTGGAAGATATATTTTATGAATATGTTTTCATTACGTGTTGTCTCACCATTCTAGGGTGCACGCTTGGTGGAAAATTTAATAAAAACCATATGTTAAAAGACATATTTATGTGTAATATGTTTGGTAAGGCAGGGTGCCCTTTTGGTGGTAGAGTAGGTCAAGTTGCACTTGCATGGGCCATGTTTTGGTCTATATGCGTGAACCTTTCTTCTTCTTGGCAGTCTCCGTGCACGAAGCTCCTACGTATGTAAGGTCTAGAAAAAGGGCAGATCGCAAAGGTCAATAATATGCAACCTTACTTTACATTTTTTGTAAAAGGCTATTTTCCCGCCTCAAGGTCACAAGATTAATTTGTTTTCTAATATTTATTAGTAACATTAAAAGAAGCCAAAGACCTTAGGAACATTCTCTATCTGGGTTTGAGTATCTTTTTTTCTTTTCTTTTTTTTCTGAAATAGGAAAAAAAAGATTTAATTGTCAAAGGATAAGTTTACTATGTTCAAGCCAAGACGTGCTTAAATCATGGTTTATGATCAAAGTAGTATTATTTTTGAACGGTGACATTGTTAGAGCCAACTCGAACTGATGACCTACACAATTGAGACCTATCTTGTGTGATTGCTCTATTGTCCGAAAGACGTAATAAGATAGCATCTACGAGTTTTTTTGAATTGTTATATTTTTTTTTTAATTATTTTTTATACAAGTGAAAAATTACAAAACAAATCACTCGCTATAACAAGTCAAGTCCCCAGACAAAGGGGAAAGTGGCAACTAGAATTGTGAGTAAGCATATTATGTAGGGAAAATTTAAGTTGTCTTCAACTAATTTAGCTAGAGGAAAAAATTACAAAGAAAACTTGTATGCTTCTAGATCCACCCATCCCCCAATGGAATGCAGTGTAGAAACCAAGAATTCGTAACCTAGCATCGACTAGAGAGGCAAATCTTTTCGCGCGACTGGGCTACTAGTCTTTTTTGGCTAATATTGTTTAGTTTCATAAGTGCACTGAAATGGTTAGTTTTGTGCACCTAGAGAATCTATATGGACTGGCTTCCACCTTTAGTTGATCCAGACCGTTCAACGAATTTATCCTCTATTAGATGCCACTGGGACGATTCTAGTATCCGAGAAGATGTTTGTGGGCGTATGATTAGCGATTGATACCACGTGTTGCAATAGTATTTAGAGACTTGGAATTGATACCATAGATTCAACATTTAGTTTGTGGCTCATCAACGACGTGGACTATCTCATAGAGGGTTTGGATCATTGAGAAATAGTGAGCCCCACTTTTGAGAGTTTTTTGTTTTCATCAACCATTTTTCAACACAAACGACTGCCTTGCAAGTCGCAAGAGGATAAAAAAAATTTGTACCCTCCTATTTTGGGGGCCAACGAATTAATGAACGGATTGGATCATTCAAAAAATAGGAGCAACGAGCTTGGTATCAATGTATCTCACAATGTATATTAAATAACTTGGAGAGAGAGAGAGATGATAAAAATTGTGAACAGATCAGTAGAAATTAAAAATAAAAGTCAACATAAATGACAAATACGAGGAAGTAACCCATCTTGGTGTAGCCGAAAGTCATCTAGTACAGTTGGTCGCAAACATTATAGGGCCTCTGCTGATTACACTTGGTCCGAGGCTTGAGGTGGCATTTCTTCAAGTAAATTTAGAAATTTGGATATATGCTTCTGGATAGTTTACTTAATAATTCTTTGACCAAAAATAAAAAATAAAAATTCTTCGTGTAAAACCAGATAAAATCGATGAATAAAGTAAATTTCTTACATTAGTCCCATGATTTCTCAATCACGTCATTTCCCTGGCTTTTCCCCCGTAGATTGTCTAATGGTTCTATATTTGTGTGGGGCCAGCTGATCATCGTTTCTCTGAAGCTCAGATCATCAACAAGAGCTAACTGCGTAAAACCATATTAGGATTTTCTCCGAAGCTCAGCTTTTCTCTCTTTCTCAAACAACCGATGATTGTTTAAAGTGGATCATTTGATCTTAGTCGTCCAATCTAAATACATTGGTCTTATCGATCGACCATTCATCTTGCGGTTGCTTGATCAAATGGAAAAGATGAGTGCTGGTGGTCCGTCAGATCAAGAGTTTCAAATAATTTAAAAGAGTCGGTCAACAAGAATATATTACCCACTTGTTTTTCTTTTAATTAACCAAATCATATTTGTTTACTATAAGTCACAATTTAATATGTCAACATGTGCACTGCAGGAAATTAGTTCTTTGAACTGGTCCCCACAGCACTGTCTATCAAACAAAGTCTGAAATTTTGAGGTTCCCAACCAGCCATCTTACTTTCCATGGGCAATTAACGGAGAAGTTAGGAAATATCTTCCATCAATCAAAGATTAAGTATTGGGATTGGACTATCTCAGCCGCTACAAGGGGCCTCCGGTATTTGAACGGCTAGGATCACCCCAAAAACAGCCAGGCCCGACATGTTATTCCCCACGTGTTCCTCGTCATGGTAGGATCTCGACAGCATCCTTCCCTAAATCCGAACGCGTCTTCTCTCATACAATACGAAAAATTCAATATCTCATCTCGCCCATTTTTTCTTCTACTGAGACGTTGGAATCTGAACCGTTCATACTGTTCGGCTATTCTATTTACGTTCCGAGCCAAAATTGATGCCCATCGGAGGTCTCTAGCCACTAAAATTATCAGTTAAAATCTTCAATCGACTCAATCTACGAACAAAAAGTCATTGCTCAAAACATCTAACGGCCATGAAGTGTGTTGATTAGCTGATCTTAAAATGGGCCGAACATGATAAACTGATTAGATCATCCAAAGGAGATCTCTAGGCCCCAAGTTAAGCTGGGTCCTTTTCTTATGTCTTTTTCAGTGCCAATCAAGATATGATTCACCATGGAATTCAATTCCAACTGGAGTTATCCCATTGAAAATCCACGCTGGAAAAGCCAACAGAAAAAGTTCAGCCTCCACGTAGAATTCACCCATTGCGGTAAATTTCAGCGGTTAGAAGTCACCCGAGAGTACATTCAGAGGAAAGGTGGGATCTCCCGTGGAATTGAATTCCATCTTTGACGATGCACCCTAGAACGGATTCCACGCCTTCGAATTTCTCGTCAAAGTTCGAGGCGCACACTTTTGAAAGATCCGTTTCCTTCCTTATCAGCAGGTCAAATATTGTCCGTTCGATCGAATATTACACATTCTCTCTCCCTCTCTCTCCTGGTTTTTCGTTTTTCCGTCTTCTTTGAATCTGCTACTTGCAGTCCCATCTATTTTCGACTCTGAGACCGTGCAAGACCCGGTTGCACGATCCTGACCTTTGATTTTGCAGAGATGGGGGACATATGTACTTCTGGGCTTTTATTTTGATGGGAGGCAGTGCCTTGGCTTCTCGAATATCTCATCGATCTGAGGCTGCTGGTCCGAAATTCCTGGAAAAGATGAAGTGGGTATCTGCTCTTCTCTTCTGATTTTGCTTCCTGTTACTGATAAATCTGTTCTTCTGTTTCTGTTTTATTATGTGATTAACAGGACTTCCTCGTAAGGCCTTTTTGTTATTTTTTCCTGCATAAGTTTGGCAAATTTGTGATCTGGGGTTGAGATTTATTTGTTGATTTGATGAGTTATCAGATTTTCTGGTTTCTGATTGGGGAATTGAGAATTAGATTGCCCTCTGGTTAGTTGCCGTACTGGTTGATTAATGGATGTTTTCATGAAGAGCAGATGGTTTCAGTTTCAGAAGTTAGAATCCATCTATAAATCCTTATATGGAGATTGACCAACTTAACCCAGTTTTTAAAGTATGGAATATGTGACTTGATTTCAGCACAATTAATGGGGAAGCAATTGCTGGTGGTGGATTTTTTTTCTTCTCTGTTGAACCTGTTTATCTGGTTGTGTTGGTTGCAAGTTTGGTTCTTTCTACTGTTGAAAATTTGAGTATTGTCAGTTTACATAATGTTGTAGGGTGATTGGTTTTTCCGGATGAACCATATATGTCCTTGATGAATGTTATAGAATTCTGAGATGCAGAGTTTTTCAATTGGAAGTGGGTGAATCAAGTTCACTACAGACTTTGAATGATACTGCCTTGAGTTGGCGTTTTCATTTCGAGAATGGTTTAGTGGCTATATCTCTTAATATGCATGCATTTGCAGGGGTGCCATGAATGGGATTGTCCAAGTTAGGATCTTTTACAGAGACTGTTAATGATTGTTTATCTGAAAGAACCATTACATTCTCTGTAGAAGTTAAGAGAATACTAATATGAGCTGATTTTTTCAGTTGAAACGTGGACGAATACATATTTTTTGCCAGATATTCACTGCTAAGAATATTTAAGGCTTGGTCGTTCAGTGAAGACCCTATCATGACCTTGGACCGATTGTAAGGACTATATCCTTGAATGGGGAGCCTTGGTGTAACGGTTGAGTTGTCGCCATGTGACCTACAGGTCACGGGTTCTAGGTGTAGAAACAGCCTCTTGCAAAAATGCAAGGTAAGGCTGTGTACCATACACCCTTTGTGGTTTGCTCCTTCCCTGGATCTTGCATATGTGGGAGCTTCGTGCACCGGGCTGCCCTTTTGCTATATCCTTGAATGAAGCCATATGATGTTAAGAAGAGTTGACCTTTCATTTGGTGAAGAATCAGTTTCTAATCAAAATGAAAAGGACAATCACATGAGTGAATTTTATGATATGGACCATCAGCAAAGCCATTTTATAACATTCATGTCTAAGACACTTAAGAAACTTATCCAACCTTCAATGCTTAAAATGGTGATGCATGAGAATTTCTATAGGAAGTTTTCAAAAGTTATCTGTATATTTCCCCAGTAATTGCTGCTAAGAGAAAAATATACCAATGACAACCAAGGATAGAGCAGTTTTTGGCACCGAAATATATTTTTCATAATTATAAGCAATGCCTTGTCACCTGACAAAGGATATTCATGGAGAAGAATATTAGCACTAAACTATATTTGTCATTCTGTGTTCTTGAAAGTGAACTTCTCATAAGGGCAGGTCAAAGAATACTGAGCTGATATATGCATCACTTTTTAGTTGGTTGCTTCTGGTGAAGATAAGTTGAATAACTGCATTGATGTTAAGCTGCATAGAATAGTGCTAGAACAAAATTTTCATATGTTCAGCTATTGACCCCTCTCCTATATCCTGCTAATTATGTTTGTCATACCACAGAGCAAGGAAGGTCTTTGGTATTTCTCTCTCTCTTATTCTCATCAATATGGCTGCTATAATGGAGCGTGCGGATGAGAATCTTCTTCCATCTGTTTACAAAGAGATCAGTGAAGCATTCAATGCTGGCCCTACTGACCTAGGATATCTTACATTCATAAGGAACTTCGTGCAGGCACTGTCTTCGCCCTTGGCAGGTATACTAGTCCTTCACTATGACCGCCCAACAGTTCTTGCAATGGGCACCGTATGCTGGGCATTATCAACAGCTGCAGTGGGTGCTAGTTCTCATTTTCAGCAAGTTGCATTTTGGAGAGCAATAAATGGTTTTGGGCTGGCCATTGTGATACCTGCACTGCAGTCTTTCATTGCTGATAGTTATATGGATGGTGTAAGGGGGACAGGATTTGGATTATTGAGCCTGGTTGGATCTGTAGGGGGCATCGGAGGTGGTGTCCTTGCAACAGTTATGGCTGGTGAAGAATTTTGGGGAATACCGGGATGGCGATGTGCTTTCATTATGATGGCTTTACTGAGCTCATTGATTGGGTTCCTTGTTTTCCTTTTCGTTGTTGATCCACGGAAAACACTTATTACTCATGGAACTGGCGAGAGTTCTGAAAGGTACAACTTATTTTCTTGTGCTTGTTTTGATTCATCTACTTGTTTCCATATAGTGTTGCTATATTCTTTCAGTCTACGATCCTTTGTATAGTAGTTCACGGCTATGATATTTACTACCAGGCCTAAAATATTTCCTTTGTTCACGATATCATTACGATCACTGTTTTGTGCCATCTTTAGAGTGAAAATTTTCTGTTTTGTTAAACAAAGTAGTGCAAAGAATCTTCAGTTTTGTTAGTCAAAATAGTATGACAATTCTGCATTTTAATTTTGAATCACTTGTTTGCAACTATTGTCAAACCTTGCCCAGCAGTTACTCTGATGTTTCTGTTTCAGTATGTGGTGTCTGTGAGCAGTGTTTTTTGTTGGATTCTATACAAACTATAATATTAGATTGGCCTTCTACAATTAATAACTTTATCTGCTCAAACTGATGCCACATATGAGTATATACTTGTAAAATTTCAGTAAAGTTGTAAAACTTCTTGCAAAATCGTATGACTCTTGTACTTAAAATAAGATAATAATTTTGTGAGCCTGCCTAACAATTTCTCTGTTGCTTTGGTGTTTGTTTTTAGGGCAGAGCTAGTTGAAAAGAACGATCCCAAGTCACCATCAGTGTGGAATGATTCTTGGATAGCCATGAAAGCTGTCATGAAAGTGCAAACATTTCAATTTATAGTCTTGCAAGGGATTGTTGGGTCACTGCCGTGGACAGCCATGGTTTTCTTCACTATGTGGTTCGAGCTAATTGGTGAGCACAAGTTCAAACTCTTACAGATGTAGTCTCCAGTTTGGAAATTTTGACTAGTATGATGATCACAACTTACTCATCCTTGTCGAAACATAGGATCCAGCATGGACTCTCCATTGTTGACTATAGTTTTCTTACAGAAAAAAAAGGAAAAAAAAAGAAGAAGAAAGAAATCAGATTCCCCAGCATTAACATCAGAGTACATTGCTTGATCCCTTGGCAGGATTTGATCATAACAGCACTGCTGCCCTTCTCAGCCTGTTCGCTATTGGCTGCGCTTCAGGTTCATTCCTTGGAGGGATACTAGCTGACAGGGTTTCACGGATCTATCCACAAGCAGGGCGCATAATGTGTGCTCAGTTCAGTTCCTTCATGGGCATTCCCTTCTCAGTCGCCCTCCTCGCTCTGATCCCTCAAAGTGTCACAAGTTGGTATCTTTTTGCCACCACCCTCTTTCTTATGGGTCTAACAATCAGCTGGTGTGCTACTTGTGCAAACAACCCCATGTTTGCTGAGGTTGTTCCCACTAAGCACCGGACAATGATCTATGCATTTGATCGTGCTTTTGAAGGATCCTTTTCTTCATTTGCTGCACCTCTAGTTGGCATCCTTTCGGAGAAGATTTATGGGTATGATCCAAAATTGGTGAGTTCATCACATGGATCACCACAGGAAGCACATGCCCTCTCAAGGGGTCTTTTGTCAATGATGGCAGTTCCTTTTGGCTTATGCTGCCTTTTTTACACCCCACTGTATGTTACATTCAAGCGAGACCGTGAGAATGCCAGACTCATGAGCTTAAAAGAGCAAGAGATGACATAAGGACCATCCACTCCAGAAGCTGCTTTTCGATTCTTGGAGTGAGAACTTCAAACTCAAACTCACTTTTTGGAGGCAATATCTACCTCATGAGATCAACTAGATGAAGGATGGTGTTCATTAAATTACTTTAACAGTTGAGGTAGGCTGTCAAGGTAACAGACATTTGTTGTACTATTATTGCAACCATTTATATGATCCTGGCGAGATTCATTGATCGCCATACAGCTTTTGTGGTTTCCCAACGTTAAGGCATGGTTTGCAGAGAGCTGTAACTTTTTTCAGAAGAGAACTGACCTGTATTGCAACAGCTAATCTATTCAGTAGTTTTCAATTTACAGCAAAAAATTTCAGTTTCACAAGCAGCAGCAGTTCTTTGGGTGCTGCGGAATTGGTTAATACAGGAGAGCACACAGGAGCTAGCGTCCGCTTCCTATATTTGATAATTGCACTTAGCTTGCCATTGCAATTCTCCAGCTTGTAATCTATCTTCTTAGTGACATTGTTAACTGGCAAGAGCACAAGGTACACTGATGGAATGATTGTTGCCATGCACTTGCTTTGGCCCCGGGATCCTGATCTAACGAGAATGTATGTTAGACAAATATGTAGACAGCACTGTCTGATCTAGTGCAACTCTCAGACTTAGGGGTTCGCGTGGCCGGACGGCCGAAAATTCCTCTTAACTGAACAGGAGTCCATTGAACCTGTATACTTTGTACACGAATTCTAGACAAATCAATGGTTTACATTTTTCCCGGAAGAACTTCAAATAAACGTGTATATCCTCTGAGTATTCTTTTAGTTATCTTTTCAAATGTAAGCTGTAAGCAGTACGTGAACAGCCAACCAATGTCTAACGCAGTTGGTCACAGAGAACTCGACATCTACGCTAACATATACGTGGCTGCAGGTTTGAGTCACCACTTTTCTTTTGTCTGGGATTAGATTGAGGATTGTGTTGGTGAGTGTATAGTGATTTGCTTTTGTAATTATTCGGTTGTAAACTAAAAAAACTAGTGTAAACAAACAACATAATTCATGTGCCAGTAGCCGTTTGGCATAGTTGGTTGCAGATAAGTTGCTTCTCCTTGTTATGCTTGGTTAGAAGTTTGACGTGACATTTTTTCTTATTTGAGAGATTTCAAGTAGATTTGGTATTTAGGATAACATATTAGTAGAATGCTTCATAACAAAGTGCCATCTTTGCTATTACCTCGTGGGACTTCATAGATTGATACAGGAGTATTCTCCGAATAGTTCTACATTGTTTATCAGACAATCAAGTGACACACAGCAATTCTATCTATCCAATAGCAGGAGCAAAGCCAACAAATGTCTAATGCAGTTATCGCAAACAACTTGGCATCTCCCTTTGGTCACAGCTTAGGCCATTGCTTTCTCCCTTGCTGGGGATTAGATTTAGGATTGAGTGTGAGTGAGAGAGTGGGTGCGAGTGATTTGCTCAGCAATTCTTCGCTTAAAAAAAAAAAAAAAAGGAAATAAAAATGCATGGATCCACTTTAGACGTTAATCAAAGACATTCCAAAAATTTGGCATTCATTTATAAGCTGCTGATTTATAGTAAAATCAGATTGTTCCGTGGCTCATTGGATCCCTTAGTGAAGCACAAGAAGGAGAGGAAAAGAGTATATTAAATGAAGGCCAGACATTGTCCAATACCAAACCACTTGCTCTGGCATTTTTCATCCCTCACCATTCATTCAGATTTCATACTCCGTTGGTTCCCCCAACTCAGAGCGAACTTCTTGGGGTGATGGAAGGCAGACTAAAATAGTATAAGCAAAACACGCAATCAAGAACCTATAATCAAGGGAAATTACCATTATGATCTTCCATCCCTACGAAACAATTGTTATTTCTTTCACTAGTAGTTTATGATCCCAAAACTAGACGAGGATAATCTGGCCCCAATGATGTCCACCAACACTAAGTAAACCAGCTGAATGAAGACAGTGAGAGCAACTACAAAAACTTAATATAACCGCTGATTTGGTGAATTTCATGGGTCAAAACTTCATTGACAAATTTCTCATTCTTGAGGTCACCCAATAGTTTAACACGTCGTCCGCAGTGACAGTGATTAGAAGGTTAGTTCATGCCTATTTGTTGTATAGGTACACGATTGTGAAAATAAAGAATCCAGCCATCTGCAATCAGAGTTTAAATGTTAGAGAAAGTTTCCTGAAAGTAAGAGAAGCCAACTCAAAGAAGCAAAATAACTAAAGATTACTTACTGTAGAAAACGAAGCCCCATAATAGGGATAAGCGGCTGTTATAAATCTCTCGTATTCATTGTGTCTGAAAGGGCGGACTGGAATCTGCATGATAAAAATTTTAAAATCCAAGAATCTTAAACAACAACTGCTTTTGACAGGTAACAGTTAAAAAGGAAAAGGAAAATAGGAATACTATCCCAAGTAGATAAAATGATAACAGCTGAGATATGAAAAGCAAAGAAAATGAGAAGGAAACATCAAATTAGACACACACACAAACACACACCAAGCTAAGATATAATTTCTGTTTTATTTCAGTTTCTTTTTCCCCTAATTGGGATAAGGTCTCAATGATGATGATGATGATGATTTCAGTTTTTTTTTGTTGACAACACAATCACACTTCAGTTAATCCATATTATTGGTGGGATAGAGTTTTGATGGAGTTAATTTGGATTGACTAAGTACGAATTACTGAATTGGTAAATCTTGTCAAAATTTTCATGCAGCACAATTGGCACTTTTTGAAGCCAGCTTAAAATGATGATAGGCCACCTAGACCGTACAGTAAGCTTCCATCAACTCTCATGCAATGTTTAGTAAACCTGTTCGAGTCAAGCTCAAGAAACAAGTATGGGTCTGACACCAGAACCAGCTGTGCTGCCCTTATACAAATCAGCGCTTTTTACATCAATTTCTAAAAGGGATGGTTTAGTTAAATCTTAGATATGCAAACATTTGACCTCCTAGTGAACTCAATGGGTTGCTTTGCAATAGGAATAAGAATCATGGATAACGCTGTTTTGGAATAGTGAAAATTTTCCAGGCTATTTCCTAATAAAGTTCAAACAAGTTGATGCTACAATTCTACTTGGCTAAAACCCATTTACATAGGATACAACATCATTGCACTTGGACAAATAGAATAACATCTGAATGTGAATTTTCAAGTTAACTCAGCCTCAGTTCTGTGGAATCACCAAGCTTCTCACTAACCAAGTTTAACTCAGGCAACCTATATTATATCCGGCAAGATCTCATGGCCCTTTGCCAATTCAAACTGGTAAATGTAAGAGCAACTTCAACCCATGGTAAATTCAACACATTTATCAGGTTTTTTTGCATGCTGAGGTAACTGAACCCAGAACCTGGTAGTTCCAAAAGAAGCATCTTCCACTTCAACAAATAGCATATTCAACACACCTGTTAGTTGACTGGATTGGAAGTCCATGCATTTATCAGATTGCTAAGCATTCCATCAACATGGATACTTAAATACTCTAACTTGTTTTACAGGTAATTTTCAAGAGCATAATTTTTCCCTTTCAAAATATAAAAACTAAAACAAAACAACTAAAATGTACCTGTTTTGAAAGGGATAAGCTTGTATATCCAAGTCTTTGGTACTCAATCTTAAACTGGAACACACCATAAACATCAGGAACCCTGAATGAAGTAGAGTACACGCCCTGCAGCAACAAAAACACATTGTACATTTAACAACCAGGCTGGACAATCACATGAAACTAAATGAGAAGAATTGTAGGCATCGCAAGGATACCTTCTGGTCATTGGATAGGGTTTTCAGCACATAGGGACTCATCATATAGAACTGAACTTGAACATCATCAGCCACATATGGTCTCCAACCTTTCCCAGACCACTCATAGATCTCAACAGCATATTCCTGCATATCAGATACAAAGACGTCAGAAAGAGAGAAAATTTCTTCTAGCTTATTTAAATATCAGGTAGTACATGCGGCCGGGCCTACTTTCCTTCCCTTGCTCATAAAGCTTTGATGGATGGGCTGGTTCGTCTGGGAATAAGCTAAACCCTACCCATCTATAGCTGGCCGTTGAGCCCACCTTTCGTTGGGATTTGCCTCATGTCCTATCTCTATTGGGGTGATACCCTTACTTTTCATAGGGAGCGGCCTTACCTACCTTTATTCATTGCAAGTTGAGCTAAATGAGAGGCAGGAATTTTTGCATTCCCCGCCCTCAACTATCAAAATGGTCTCCCAGTTTTGTGGCAAAAGTTGTCTCGGATACTAACGATATGCATATCTACTTAGTTTCCAAGATCTTAGACTTCTATCAATCTACAGCACCCAAACATCACGACTCAATTATTGTTCTATAAACTTAGATGCACATTATCTCCATGCTTTTTCAGGCTTTCCCTAATTCTCACATCTTTGACCTTGGCAAAAACTTTCCCCATAACAGTAATTCTTATAGATTATTTAAATATCAAGCAATACATGGCAAGTATCAGGGAAGCTATGTTTAATAATGACAGATATAGATAGCAAGAGTTGTCTCAGTTACTAACAACACCTATATCTATTTAGTTTCCAAAATTTTAGACTTCTATCAATCTACAACACCCCAAACACAACAATTCATGTAAACTTAGATGCACATTTATCTCCATGCTTTTTCAGGCTTTCCCTAATTCTCACACTTTTGGCCCTGGTAAAAACTTTCACTATAACAGTAATACTTCTCAAGGCTATTATTTTAATAAGATTTTAATTTCTCTTTATTTTCTCTCATTTTTCTATTTCTTTGATTACTTCACCAAAGGACACCGCAAATTCAATGTAACAAAAAAATGACTATCAATGAATTACAAAAAACAAATATTTCAAACTACACATTATCATGTGGCATTTGGGACAGTATTGGAAAATTAGTTAGAGGTGTTTACCAGATCGTCGTTGATCCTATACATTGCAGGTTCAACCGCCTCACCAACTTTGTGGTGCCTAACATTGACAGCCTAGAAACAGAAGGGAAACAAGCAATACAAAACAATGTCAGATACTTTTAAGTAATCTAACAGGTAAGAAGATATTTGGTAGTTTTCAGACAGGGCTGCAAGGAGGCCTCCACAAGAACCAAGGCTTTTGTAACAATTAAAGATTCTTTATAGTGGAAAAGGGAAGATGAAGCTGACTCACCTTGAGATGGCCTCTTTCATGGAAGACCCATCTGCTAAGTTCAGTCACAAATTGCTCATTACCAGATTTCTCATGCCTGTGATGACAATCACATTACTAAGGTTCTCAGTTTCAACAAAAACTTTAAAAGCAGCGACTGTAGGTCTCTCATACAAACTATCGGAAAATTATAATTTAGTCCTCGAGTGTTCTATTGGCAAAATACCATCTCAAGGTTTTTCAGCCACCCCATCACTCAGCATAAAATATAGAGCACGGAAATAAATACATAAAAAGGGGTTCAAGAAGCCTAACATGAGAAATCTGAATTTTCTAGGGTTCAAACTTCGAAGTATAAATCGTCTTTAAATCGTTTTGGACCCAGAGTATGTTAACTGTTTGGACCCAGAGTATGTTAACTGTCAACAAGATTGGTCATTAACAGCATAGAATAGTCACAAAGATAACAGTATCATTGGCAATTGGCAAGATGGATATGAATATGGAAGTATACTATTGTTTGAGCAACCAATCAGCACAACCATAAAAATTCACTGACCAAGTAAATGCAACTTCACTTACTTAGTTGAGGTCCCAGACTTCTGCACACTTGATTTGAACAATCTGCATGGCGGTGAATAGACTTAAATAGGACAAAAGAGTATCTCCTAAAAGCAATATAAGGGCAAGGAACAAAAGTATGAGCACCATACCGGTTGCTAAAGAGAGACAAAGAGCCAGAAACCAGAACACGAGCATTATTTCTGGCCTGAGAAACAAGAACCACAATCATTTTATTAAAGTTAAGTAATGGTGAGACCCAATCCATATGGATTTCATATGCCAAGATGCAAAATATCAATTTCAGCTGTATATAACATCCATGAGCAGCAAAATATACCACTGACATAAACATATGACAAAGGTGAGAAAGAAGGAAACAGAAAAGAAAGAATGCATCACATCATGGGATGATGTTCTATCAGATGGGTCTTTATGGTCCAAAACCTTGCTCAGCCAAAGGCAGGTCCTATGCAGGAAAAACAACGTCATAAGAGTATCATCACCATCATGACAATTATTAGATCTCACAAGCATTCTACGTAACATTGTAGAAGCTCCATGTGAAACTCTGCTTACAAACCTATTCACTACTCCAGCATGATTTACAATTCCAAACTGATCAAGCCATCTAGGAACCTTTCTTTAGATACAATGCCAGAAATCCATTCTTGGATCTGGTTTCCTATGTCTACTAATTTTAAGCAAATGCAATTTTTACTCCAACACCCATGATCAAAGCAGTAAAACAAAGATATCTTTATTACAAAAGAGCAATTCTGCAAACAGTACTGTCAAAATCTGGTCACACAACCGGCTTTTTGGGTCCATGTGGGGAAATTACGAGTGAAGATCATCATATCAGCAGACAAATAAACAAATCAATTCAAAAGATCCAAAAATCAAATTACCTGCACAACTGAAACCAATGAAATAGAAGATCCTGTGAGAGATGGAGGACTGGACAACTTGGTCTTTGGGTTAGCAGAATATGCTGAAGGAGATGCAGAGAGCACCTTCAAAACCTACATAATATGACAGAAATCAGAGGCAATCAATAGAAAACTAATTAAGCTGAAATTGTTTGGTTTCATGGCCTTCTACGTCAAATGAAACTGAAATTAGTAAATAAAAAACTTACCAGGCTATTTACAGGATTTAGGGAATGACCAATCCCTTGAAAAAGCAAAGGAGCCTGTTTCAAGATATATTTAGATGATCATAAGCACAGATAAAAATACTGAGAATTTACTAGGTAAGAATGATATACCTAAGAGTGCTCTTAGGAATAACAAGACAGTTGCATATTGGTATATTTGTAGAAACTACTGAAGGAAGTAGGCATAAAGTTTTCGAAGGCCTAACAGTAAACTGATGAACAAATGGGCTAGTAAGTTTTGCAACTACATTTACATCCACTGCTGCCTCGTCACCTTCTACTACTTCTCTTGCCTTTTAATGCATACAGATGCAGAAGCATCAATTTACATAATTGGCTTGGAAAATATTTAAAGCATTTTAAACCAACATGCATTCAACCAAAAACCAAGGATAACAGAAGGGGTTAGTAAAATGGAAGGTAGGTAAAAGGCTCATTTCACCAAGACACAAATGGATGCAGGTTAAGTAGATGGCAGGTAGAAAGTAACTCTCATTAGTGATGGCGGCTGCTCAAGCTCCATTTCACCAAATCTGAATGCAGGAAATTGCAATATTGTTGCCAATAAGAACCTTCCATTTTGCAAGAGGCAAGGTCACACGACAACAACTTTTACCGTTGCGCCAAGGCTCCCCTTCTCTCTGTGTGTAACCAATATGAGTTTCAAACTGAAACCTGGAATAAAACCAAAATTACATACACCTAGATATGGAACAAGAGACTGTAGGCTCTTAGAAGACATCAGCAAATAGGCCCATGATGTCAAGACTCAACAAGATCAAGGAAACCCTATTGCTTTTCTCTTTTACTGTTTTTGAGATGTTTAGGGTTGACTTTATCAGTAGTAAGCTCTGCCAATTCTGGGATAAATTTCGAACAGAAGTCCTTGGATTCTGGAAAGAGACTGGAGTTGCCTGCCTCTTATCTTCCTTGATATCCGTATCAAGATTTGCATATCACAGCAATTGCTGACGGAAGGAAGGCCAATGTTTAATTTTCTCAAAAAAGAAGAAAAAAAAGGAAGGTCCAATTCTTCTGCTATTTTTAGGTTTCTGAATATTATTCAGTTCAGTGATATATAATCTAGGGATATTGTATTTCACTCTTTACAGTGCTTTGACCCCTTTTTATTTGGAATTTGTGCTCTTTGGATGTTTACAATGGGGCAAACATTATTGCATACCAAAACTTAAACCACAAAAGTATTTTAATCGCTCAATATAACAACCCATAGATTCATTCACCCTTTCAAGTTGCCAATTTAGGAAAGTAATAAACCATAGCAAATCAAATGATTACATGGCAAACAGCCTCATTCCCGTTCATAGGAACTCAGAACAAGAAGCTAGAAGAAATGGGCAAGGTGGACCTTCTTCTGCATCTATCAGTCACCCTTTTCAGATGCATGGAGAGCAAACTAATTACTGTAATTCAAACTAATTGACAACTGAAAAAGAAGCAACTTCAAATCTTGAAAAACCAATGCAAAGGACACAGACTAAAAGAGCCAAGTGCAAGAATGCCAATTACCTCAATCTTCTTGCCACCCAAAATAGCATCTGACTGAATAAAATCATCACTAGCAATCAAAGTATGATCACCTTCAGTCTCTGAGACTGCATAGCTTGTATGATCTATAACCACAGCATCAGGATCCTATAAAATCCATTGGATAGGTAAGTTAATATAAAGAGGAATACTAAATATAAAAATAACTATCTTCCTAAAACAATTTAAAGATTTTCAACAATAGAACTAGAAAATCAGCAGATAAAACCATACTTACTAAGTAAGACTACTTACCTCATCAAAATCAACACCACATTCAGTGGCAATATCCCGAATCAACTCAGATGCAGAAGCATCTGCTGTGACAATCAAATCATGACCTGAATCAATGAATTCCAGAACAGATGCCAAGTCCAACGAACCCCCAAACTCTACAAAGAAAAACACATCTTAGAGAAGAAACCAAAATAAACACATATAATCACGATTAAAAGCCATAACTTGGACTGTAAGAAGTCTAAAATTGAACATACACCAAGCCCAATGAACGCCCAACTCTACAAAGAAAAGTAAATTTTAGAGAAGAAAGCAAAATAAACACATATAAATCACCATTAAAAACCATGACTTGGAACTCTATGAAGTCTAAAAATTCCATTGAAGTAATGACAAAACCTGCTTAAGAATCATCACAATGTAACAGAACAAGACTACCATTACAAAAATCAAAACTTCAAAAATTCTCAACAAATCCCAGTACCCAGTACTGACTACAACCACTAACTTTAAGAATTCATGAATTAACATTGAAGTGATCATAAACCCTACTCATCCACCAAAGATTAAAAAGAAGGAAATGACACCATAATTCGACCGAAAAAGACTGGCACTATGAGAAATCAAAACTTTTGAAATTCTCAGAAGATCACAAATGTACGCATAACTATAAATCCTAATTTATAAAAATGTGTAAAATTTTCCTTAAACTGATCGTAAACTCTACGCATCACCATTGTCACAGAAAATACATCCAATTCAAGATAGAAAGAGTATCCTTACAAAAATCAAAACTTTGATCTCTGAACATATCAAAAGACTAACTTAGCCCCCTAAAATGCAAGAACAGCTGACTTACCATTGAACTGATCATAAACCCTACATATCCATCCACCAGATAAAAAACAAAAGCCCCAATTCAAAAGAAACAGACTAGCATCATAAAAATCACAACTTTCAATCCCCAACAAATCATAGGAGTGATATTAAGCCCCAAACTGCTACAAATACTGAATCATCCTAACCACAAATAAAGATAAAATTCACCAATTCAAAAAAAAAAAAAAAAAAGCATACTTTTGGTTGACGGAGAGAACAGAATCAGCCCATCATAAACATATTGTCCGTATCTCTTCAATGCGATCTTTGGATCATCGGCAAGCTTGAACTCTACGTCAAATCCTCGGGATTTAAGCGAGTCGAAGAAGATCGAATGCGACGATTTGATGGCGAAATCGTCGAGGAGAACTAACAAGCGTTGATCCGTGGGGTTTTCAGGAGAGGAGTTGCAGAGAAATGGAAGAAAAGAGAGAAGAAGGGGAAGTAAGATCGAAATCTTTCCCATGACTGCTAGGGTTTTGGGATCGAGTCTCTCATAGCTCTATTTGAGTAGCGATGACGACTGTGTAGACATGGTCCTCGCTGTAACGAAGAGAAGGGCAACAGAAATGAAAAGGTAGGCCCAACCCAGTCAACTTGATGCACTGGCCTTATCCTTTTGGATGTGGACTTCTTAATGGGCTTTTTAGTTGGATCCGCCAATACAAAATCCAATTTCATGTGTTTACTTACGAGGAATGCATGAGTCCTGGACCCAGTTTAACATGGTGGGCCCATATTTAGTTGATCAGACCTGTTTATTTGTGATACGTTGGATGTCAACCCATGACCAACAACTGGAGAAGCCACTAAGGCCACTATAAGGCCTTGGCTCTTATGGGCCCAATCCTAGATAGCATTAACTAAAACACATTAATTTATTTGATCTTTTCTTTGTAAAAAAACAAAATACATCTTCATTGGCCTAAAAACTATCATTCTATGTGAAAATCTTGATAATAGAATGAGAAGAGAGAGAGAAAAGACCAAAAATGTAAAAATTTTAGGATACAAAGATTCTCTCACTGCAGAACTTCAAGCACTGAAACTGAGAGCTATACAGTGAGTTCAACAGCATTTTCACTGTTTCATTGCTTTAAACATCACCAGCTGAAGAGCTGATCAAAGCAAAGTTCCTTCTTGCTGATTTTGGGATTGGGTGAATGAAGTGGAATTGATGTTTAAAGTAATGGTAAAAGTTATCGTCATGTGATTTTGAGGTCACGGGTTTAAGATGTGGAAATAGCTTCTTACAAAAAATGCAAGGTAAGGCTGTCTACTATAAGCCTTTGTCATCTGCCCCTTCCCCGGACCCCGCACAGGTGGGAGCTTCGTGAACCAGGGCTGCCCCTGTCCTTCAAGTGGAATTGATGTTTCAAAACGTTCATCTCTAGTTCTTCCATGCTAATAGGTCTACAGATAGGATGCACCTGACTGGCAAGGGAAGGAGTGAACTTGGGCTTCAGCTTCGACCATCTCTTTTCCCATTGTGGAACTCTAGATCTGGCTAAACTGTGGTTTTCATGACCTTTGCTCTCCTTGGCCAATGGGCAAAGTGGCGATGAGTAAGCCTACTTTAGGGGCAATGCAGAGTTGTCTGCGATCAACTACACTAGACGCTTGTTGGCTTTTATGACCATTTTCTTTTTTGAGTGATGAAATAACAAGTAAACAAATTGGTTTAGACTTACATTCCTTGGAAACATACCCCTTGTTTGATTTCTGGTTAATCATCAGTAAACGATGCCACAAGTTCCAATTCAATGTTGAATCATTTCCTTGCTCATCTACACCAATGTTGCATTCAAATTTACAATGAGCTTTGTTTTGGTAGCTTCTACTCGCATATGCTCCTAAATCTAATTCCCAGTCAAAAAAGAATGTGGGTGACTGAAAACACGTTCTGAAGAAGATGCCAAGTTGTCTGCTGCCAACTACATTAGACATTTGTTGACAAATTTATACTTTTTTTTATTTTAAAGAAATGACATTAGTTGCACTAAATTACATGAATCCCTTCTGAGTAAGCTGTTATTTTGCCATCCATATATCACGTTTTATGGTTTTTGAACCTTAAACTGAGCACAAGCTGCTGCTGGATCTTTTGACTACTTTAGATTTCTCAGCATCTTAATCAGGTATTTTCCTTGCTATTTTTTTTGGTCACTAGAGTTTGCCATCCCAATAAATTAATTCAATATCTTTGCATCTTATGTCCTCTACGACGATGCAGCTTATAATGTGAATGGTTTAGATATTCTAGAAAGGTGTGTTAATTTCAGCTGTTTCATGCAGGTGGAAGGAGCATGCAAAATTTGATTGGCTGGAAAAAAGTAGAAAATATAAAATGTTAGAGGAAATAAAAGTTGGAAACTTTTCCCTGAACAATCAACTGGCACCTGCATTTTACACTTGCAATTTTTTGCTGAAATTACCGATCCCTGCACAAAGAATAGTTCAGAAAGTGACATAGTTGGAGGCTGTTTCAGTCCCTCTCTTGGAGTTGATTGAGGATGGGTTATGGGGCTTAGCCTTGATCCGGTTCATAAGTCTCCTATTTCATGGGCTAAGCTCCATAGCCCATATCATCAATCCATTGCAAGAGAGGGACTGAGAGAGCCTCCACTTGTCGCCCCATGAGGCCAGTTCCCCATCTAAATGTTCAAGTGTAGGTAGTATGAGCTAGCGGAAGTAGGATTCTAGTTCACTTGATCAATGACCCAAACCATCTACTTGTTTGGCCTTGCTGTGGATTCATAATGCCTGAAAATTCTCTGTTACAAAAAAATTGTGAGCTTTGCCCCGTGGTTGTTTTCCAAAGAACGTGTATGGTTTCCTTGCACTCAAAAGAGTTTTGGGTATCAAGCAAGAATTTAAAGGCAAATACATTGTATTTGGGGGTGGGGGAGAGGATCATCTTAGGCCCAACCCTTTCAAAAGCTGATAGGAAAAAAGAGCCCATGCGGGATCCGGGGAAGAGGTGGACCACAAGGGTCTAAAGTACACAGTTTTATCTTGCTTATAATATACTTGGTGGATATTTATGTTTATGACAACATACATTATAGGTACATTGTATTAGTAGGCAAAAGTTGTATATGATAAATAATGGGGTATTATTTATTTAAAAAATCAAAGAACATAATCACCGTGATTAAGAAGAGGCAGCATCTACGGCTTAGGACACTCGACAATATGTACGCCTACCAGGACTCAATACAAGTCTACAAACCTTTGCTTTCAAGAGTTCTAGTAGGCGTACATGCTCTTTACCGTGAGAAGAAGTCCATGATCTTCATTTTTCATACATGGTTTTTTTTTTTTCTTCTTCTTAAATCTTTGCTGTTCACTGCATTCTCTATGTCAAAGTAGGTAACCCAATATAAATCAATAGATGCATGTGAATTATCCCAAATACTTGTTCTGGGCTTTTGAAAAAATTAATGTAAATGGATGGTCACTGTTGGAACTTTTCTGTTTGCTGTTAAGATTAGAAATTTGAGATTGATGTTAAGATGGTTTAAGATTTTATGTATCTTTTTCTCTATTTATTTAATTTTTTTTCTTTTAAACAAAAAGTATTATCTATTTATAACTATAGCTTCTAAAAGAAGTCCATTGTTAGAATTTGTATATTGCTTTCTCTGCCACGCCAACCTGGTTTTCAAGAGAATTATTAGATTAATATACGTGAAGACGTGATTGTTTTTGGCGTGATCGATCATATTAGCTATCAATACCTTCAGTTTTGCACTAAACAAAAATCATTTCCCTTAATTAAAATCTTTAATATTAATGACATATATTTTGAGAAATATTAAATACATTGCTTGACAGGGGAATAAAATAATTATATATTGTATTCATACTTTTATTTTTAATGTTTAACTCATGATTTGATTGATACATGTTGTCTTGGCAGATGAAGGGGATGATACTAACATGTGCATATAAGAAATTTTCATCCAAGCCCAGATAAATGACATGATCGTCAGAATCAAGACGTTGATCTACCCATTGCCCATGATCAGATACTATTGAACTTAGATCTCCGAGATCAAACAATCTTAACCGTTCAGTGAATAGGTTAGGATTCATTGTACGAAATTTCAAACTTGAGAATCTAAAGAGGGGGGCTTACATGTGGGTACTTTTATGTTCACGTGAAATGTGGTTTATGCGTGTGCTTAATTTGGGGCCCACTCCAGAGTCCAAATTCACACCTGTGTGCCGTCTTGGACTTTGTAACTAAATTTGCAAGTCCTTTGACGTTTGGCTACGAGGAAGGCTCGTGTATTGGGCCCCACTTCATCTGATTTATCCGACTGTGGATAACTACCAGACACGAAACATTGAACATGGTATCTGAAAAGGCCCGTGCCAAGGCAGACCATTCCAATCGACGTGCCGACAAAAACATGGACGAGGAGAAACAGTATGTAAAGAGAGGAAGGCTTGAGCCCTGCCAATGCTGGGCCCCAATTTACCATGGTGGCCCCACCTTTGGCTGATCACGCACGTTCATCTAATTTTTCTTATTGTGAATTATTTAATCCTAAAACATGGACGGGCATAAACACTGTTTAAAGAATGATCTAAAGTAAGCAACTTAAAAAATACATTTTTTGAAAGTTAAAACCAACCAATCTTAGTGATTTTGTTATATAAGATATAAGAACTTAGAGAAATCAGATGTGTCATGTGATTAGGCTTGGCAATTTGCGTTGGCGGGTTATATTCGTGTCGTATCGAGACTAACCTATTATAGTATATAGGTCAACACGAATATGACCCGCTTAATAATCAGGTCAAGAATCCGTGACTTGAACACGACACGACTCATCTAACATGATTAAATAAATGTAAAATACTAATATAGGACGGTTTTTGATGATCTCTTCCTCTTCTTGAAGCAATTCGTCCACTAAATCTGTAAATCCAATCCGTACTTTTTTAAAATCTATATGGCAATAAATGATTTGTTCACAATGCTGGATTCGGTGGGATTCATATTGAATGAGTTTTGTTCTTAAGCTTTCTCTCTTCTTCTTTTTCTTGGAACTTTTTGAGTTTTGAGCAGTGTTTAAAACCTTAGAAAACTCAAATAGCTACCGATCCTAATTTTCCATTAAGTCAAGTGACCCTACCAAAGATCCAATACAAAAATAACTAAATAATTATATATAAATAATAACAATATTTAAAATACAAAAAAGGTATAAAATATTTGTCAAATTAATGTTAATGATAAACTTACAAAACAAATATTTAGATTTCTCACTTCAAATAAGAATACATGTTTGTATAATGTATAGCCGAAAGCAGTCAAACAAATTTAAACTAACACCAATAATTAAAAAATAAACTAGAAAATTTTGAAATCATAAATTATTATCTATTTTTATCTTCTAGAATTATGAGAGAAAGAAAAATATTTTTGGCAGCAATATATTCGTGTGGAAAAACTAAAGAAGAAACAATGGATTTATTTTAATATTCAAGTTTCATATTTAAGAATAGTAACGCTTGATTAAGTTGCCTACTTTGGCCATCATGTTCCATGACTTTCCAACAGAAATTTTCAGCGAAACTTAGTACCTAATACAAGTAAATAACAAATAACCTAATGGTACGGTTAGATTTCAACACAAAATAATCAATAGTGATATATTCAATGTTAAACATATAATATTTCCCAACCTGAGCAACAGTACCTGTTAAGCTTCTTCAATGAAATTCAATAATTTAAACTTTCACTTCTCACTAAAAACTAATATAAAACTCTTTGTAACATAGATTAAAATATAATCAATGCTTTGGGTCAATGAAAAATAAATTAAAAAATTTAAGTTTAAAACATAAGGAAAATACTATTACTGTTCACAAGAACAGCAATGAGTAGCAGCTTTTAAGCTCTTTGTTCGATACTTTCTCAAATGAAAATTGGAAATCTAAACTTGGGTCTTTTTCTTCTACATGTCTTCCATCTAGTACAATCAATTTTAGAGATTTCTGTGAACCAACAAGGTAGGAAATTACACGCAAAATCCTCTTGTTCACCATCATTTGTAGAGAGAAGGGTAGACTTTCAAGAGAAACTTGAAGATCTTTCAAAAACTCGTTCAAGTTTTCTGATCCAATTCACCTAATCCACTGAGTCAATTTTATGATGATGTCATCCGAGTTATTTGGGCAATCTAACCAGGTCACCTGATTTGTATGCTTTGGTTTTGAGAAAAGGTGCAGAAATATTAATTTTGGAAAATACCCATTATCAAAATTGCAAAATTTCCCGTGAAGGGTGTTGTTAAAAATGGAAATGTTTCAAAAGAGAAATAAAAATAAAAATGGAATTCACTGTACAAAATTTCAAACTAAGGAACTTGCCTTCTGTGTTCACTTGAAATGTGGTTTCCCGTGCCTCTCTTGTTCTGGCAATGCACGTGCTTCTCACAGAAAAGAATTCTCAGGCTTTGGCATCTTGTTGGCTGAATCAATGCAGTCCGTGGGCCATCCAATTAGTCTTTCCCCCGTATCATCAGATTCATGTGCTGTGCATTTGTACTTATTCAATTTCAATACTTTGAGGCTTCTGATCAATAGGACCCTCTACTCGTTGGCCATTAATATATTAATGGCTTGAGGCAATACTAGAGTCCTGCACCAGAGAACACACAAAGTTATGGTCTTCCGTCATCGCATGGGAGTTCCCTTTCCTCCCAAGGACACCTGACACCTGCCTTCAACACTCTCGGGCTCTACAAACACTTTTAGCTCATTGTAGTACAAGGGTGCAGCTGGAAAAGGGGTTCTAGGGTTTCTCCCGCTTTTTTTTTCCAAATATATACCAGAAAAGGATTAAATGCTTCCATAGATTGCACATGCTTTGTAGGAAGGTGATTCTATTGTTTCTATTGCTTCCATAGATTAAATGCTTTTATCTTCTTCAGTGTCCACTAGATTGGCTAGACACTAAAATCCATGATTATTAAATAATATAAGCTATGCTGATTTAAGTTTTTAAATCATGGCCATTAGATTTGGAGCTAAAAAATAAAAGGTAGAAATATCCAACAGGCATGAGTTTTTTGGAGGTAGCCTCAATAGGTAAGGCTGAACAAGATGAGCGGATAAGATCATCTCAGACTAGATGATGTTTCTTTTTTTGGGTTAAAATTCCAAAATTCATTAAAAAAAAAAAAAGACCCTTACATCAATACAACATATTAAGTAACCTATCTACTACAAAAAGAAATCCCTCATATTACTAACATAAGTAACAAATTCATGCTGTAGCATTAACCTATATATTAAATGACCTACAAGTGGCATCTTGGTTGTTCCAACCCCATCAGGTGTTCCCAAATTGGCATTGTTATATTTGGTGGTGGTGTACCTATTCATTTTTTATTCTCTTTATTTGCTAGCATGTCTGTTTCCAGTGCATGTTCCATTTTTTATTTTCTTCCATGAAACTTAGATGAGTGTGAATGCATTTGCTACTTCAGTGGTATTTGCTTTCCACATTATCAGAATTTTCATTTCATTGAATCCTTTATTTTGGAGAACAATTTCATTCCCCGCATTTCAAATGTGTTATATTAGGTAACAAGGTCCTACCTTTTGAATATAGAGAAATCGAGGAAGTGGGAAACAAGCCATTGTGTGGTTAGGATAACCCCCAGTCACCATTTAGTTTAGTTTTTGTAGCTCTTGATATGTTCTTGCATTTCCTACTAGTTATTCTAAATTTTTTTAATGTAACTAAATGTATTCTTTTGTTGGTTTTTTATTTAGGTTGAGCAACCCCTAATATTTCTCACTAATTAATGTCTTCTTTATGTCAAAGATACTTTTTATTACCTCTTGTCCTTTGAGATGTATGCTTTTAGAGAATGTAATCCAAGAGTTAATTTTTTTTGTGGTTAGTCCACACTCTTTGCTAAAATATTTTATAACTTCTTTGATTCCCATGCAAGTATTGACTCTAGTTTACGTAAAAGTCATCACGGCATCTATAAAGAATAAGTGAGTAATCTTTGATCCTACTTTGAAAAGGTTTGGTGGCTTAATTCTTTCTTCCAAGATAGCTTTATTTATAGAAAGAGTGGGCATTTTTGGATAAATAACAAAAATATATGGTAATAATGGGCAACCTTGTTATTCCATTTTTAGATGAGAACCAATCTTCATTTATATTTTATTTTTTTTGTTCTCCATTATTGTCGTTCTGATTGAAGGAGAGCCTTGGCGCAAAGGTAAAGTTGTCATTGTGTGACCTTCAGGCCATGGGACCAAGCGGTGGAAACAGACTCTTGCAAAAATACAAGGCAAGGCTGCGTACTATAAACTCTTGTAGTCTGCCTCTTTCTCAGGCTTCGCATACGCAGGAGCTTTGTGCATGGCGTTAAGTGTCCAATTTTGCATAAAATAACCCACAATTAGCATTTAATTATATCATTTAATTGGATAATTTTATAATTTTAAATTAATCTTAGCTTTAATCGATCATTTAACTGTTGATTTGCAACTTAATTAAAATGACATATGCATCCTTTTTGTTAATTCTCGTTGTAATCCGTTGTGATTTCAGGTTTATGCTATCCTTGTTTTGACTATTTGAGGACTGTGTTGTCTTGAGTAGTTATTTTGGCTTATTTTGTTTTATTATTAATTAGAACTTGCTGTGATATGTTGCGTGACACAGCAACCAAAACATAAAAGTTCTAGTTAATTTGTTATTTTCTTTTATTTCTTGATTATTGAATATTAGAACACTGTACTCATGGGTTGCTTTATGAATATGAATTTTATTTCTACTAAATTGTAATTCAAAAATTTGTGTAAACTCAACACTTTCAGGTCGAATCCCCGTAGAATCGACTTGGACTTACACTAGCTAGACTACAACAGTCGTGCACTTGTGAAAAACTCTCAACACACGGGGACTGTCCATTATTGTCATTTTGACTGTTTGAAATACAAAATCTAAGCTTACACATTTGATACGAATAGTGTCAACCATCCTCCAATACTTTTCACTATAATTAATAATAACATTGATAAAAAGAATAACAATTTCAGATAACATCTGGACAACACATCTAGATTACCAAAAAGTCCAAAAAACTCATTTTAGATTAGTAGGAAATTGAACGAACTCAACAAGATCCTTAGGAAATCGAATTTCAAAATCTTTGGAAACATAAAAAGACCAGAAACTTTATAGGAAGTTGGAAGAAATATAGAAAAATTTGAGTAGCCATGGATGAACTTTATAATGCTTTAAAAAACACAGGAAATTAACGATCCAGAAGTAGAAGTAGGAGCAATGTGACACCAACTTTCATGTTTGGCCACATTATTTGTAGTCTCTCGATTCATTCTGCATGTGGTGCAATTTCATTAAAATAATGGGCTGACCCCTAGAGAAATAAGTCAGCAAGAGAAAAAAAAGGGGGTAAAATTCGAAAAACTTATAAAGTTATAAATTTAATGTTCGTACTAGATTTACATATAATATTTTGAGAAGTTAATAGTTATTCTTTGAAACATGAGTTTAATTTTATTAATTCATTTTTAATTTAGCAAATCTCCCAGGTTCAGAAATATGTAAGAACTGAAAAAATTAGGAAATTAAAAGTTAGAACTTTTTCAAAAAAATTTAAGTTATTCAAAGTTATTATTATTATTTATTATTATTAAACTATGAACCTACCCACCAGCTGATAGATATCTTACAAGGATGGTTGCATGGAGACAACAAATTATTGACATCCAACAACACCGATCCCTGGTCAAACATCATCACATCCGTAGTGGGACCTTGTGATATAGACTTTTACCTACTAAATTCGCTAATTAATCCTTTAGCCACCAATCTTGGTGTACGTATCAAATCAAGTTCGGTCATTGGCAGTATTCATGTCTTCCGCATGAACATCTATAAGATAGATAAAATAGATGCTATCCTTAGAGATGATTTTTTTTTTTTAATAGATCTAAGTCATTTGTCATGTTTGAAATAGTTTTAATAGGCGACAACTAAAATTTTATACCCATAAGATGCTTTTAGAACGGATTGTGTGAGTTGAAAGTTACAGCCATTAGTTTTTCAAGAAACAAAGCAAGTAATTGGGTCACCCAGATGCATTGATTTATTGTAGATTATCTAATTTTTACATACCGAGCATGATGAACGACTTAGATCTTTGAAAAGCAGAATATAGAGGAAGCATGTAATAGAACTCATATTATATTAGGCCACGGTAAGTTTCAATCATTTGTTATTTTTAGTTATATTAGGATAGATGTCACGGGGTCCCACGGTAAGTTTCAATCATTTGTTATTTTAAGTGCAAAGACTATATCTTTGTTATAGCAAGATAAATGTCACACGGGTCGCAATTTCACCTTTGCAAACTCTCTCTCTCTCTCTCTCCATGAGTTTTTTTTAGAATGCTTTCCTCTTAACCATTTCTCTTGATGTCCTTTACTAAACTGCCACTTCTACCTTAAAAAGGGGACAGCCAGGAAGGTTTTGCTGGTACAGGATTTAGAGAAGGGGCAGACTACAAAGGTTTTTAGGTTTTTAGTTACATTTTTGTAAGAGGCTGTTTTCATGCTTTGAACTCATGACCTCAAGGTGAAATGATGACAACTTTATAGTTGCCACTCCTCCCTCGTAAATATTTATTATCTTTTTAGTTTTCACCGGCCAAAACATGATTTTCTCTAAAAAAATATAAATCTATCTCTCTCTCTCTCTCTCTCTCTCTCTCTCTCTCTCTCTCTCTCTCATGGTTGTCTCTAATTTTTGAACAATTATGTGACGATTCTCTAATTATCTTGATTCTATATATTCATTAAATTTATATAAATATCCTTATTGGTTCTCAGAATTTCTCTCATCTTATTCACTCATAATCTCAATTTCTATATTTCTTGTGGGAGTTTTTTACTTTAATGTTCTCCGTATCTTTGCTCATTTTATTATTTTATATTTGTTTTTTTTATCATGGCAATTTTTTTTACTTATTACCTAAAAACGAAGAAGCACTAATACTAACAAACTTTATCTGTTACCTGTAAATTAATGTACTGGGAAATGATAATCCCACCCTTTTGTAAAACAAAAGTCAATCTCTGAAAAACCATTTGAGAGCAGTGGTAGAGTCAATTCAAGAGGGCGGTAATATCAATTCTCTCAAAAGAACAACAATGCTATTGCTGGTTTTTTTTTTATTTTAAAAGATAAAATAGATCATCAATAACCAGTATTTCTAGAAAGAATCATAAATGCAAACGTGCTTGCAATTTACCCTTGTAAAGTGTGCACTACATGTCTGTGTAAACCTAATTTGTTTTTTTTTATACTCAATTTTAGGTTGATATGGACACCCCATGAGCACCGTAAACTTTTGACCTAACATGACAGACGAAGTCCTCTGGACCACAAATTTAGGATTAAAAAGGCCTTGGCATTGGTTCCAAGCCATTGAGGGGCACACGGAAAAGCCATTCATACACCTGGCACTAGGAAACATCGTTCACGCCTTCAGGTCATGGGTTTAAGACGTGGAAACAATCTCTTATAAAATACAAGATAAGGTTATACACTTTAGAGCATTATGGTCCACCCCTTTCTCAAACCCCGCATAGGAAGGAGCTTCGTGCATTGGAGCTACCCCTTTGACCTTCAGAGAAAGCAACTGGGTTGTAGACGCTCCAGCTACCTAAGCAAACTTGACCAACGCAATAAGAGATTTGGAACACAGATGTACAATAATTTTTTGGAAATATCCAACATAATTGCATATATAAGTCGGATTATATAAACCTTGCCAATCAGACTTTTAGTTTATGTGAACTGAAAATGTTGAACTAACAACCAGTAAGGTGGAGATAAAGATTTTTCTTTTGGTTTGTATATCTCTGAAAATGTTGAACTAACAGCCACTTGATTATAGATAAAAATTTCTTTATATAATAATAATAATTATTAAAAATAAAACCCCTTTATTTACATTTTCCCCTCCCCTTTCTCTGGTTTTGTGGTCATTTACATTTGTGAAATGTTAGACTTTTATGTTAGGGCAGACCCCCGCTCCTGTCTATGCAGGGTCCAAGGAGAGGGTGGACTATAAGGGCCTATAGTACACAACCTTGCCTTGTATTTTTACAAGAGACTGTTTTTACGCCTTAAACCCATAACCTCAAGGTCACATGACGACAACTTTTAAGTTACAAAAAGTGTAAATGACCAAATCAAGATGGGTTGAATAAGGTCAAGAGAAGAAGGCGAGGATATTGTTGTTGTTGGTGGGGGTAGTGGTTGTGGTGTTGTCGTCATTGTTACTACTAATTTATAGAAATATATGTTTGAGAAAACACACATCCAAGGATGAAGTTTTTGAGAAAGTCTAAAAACATACTTGAGGGGACTCGAACTTATGACCTACACTATTAAAACCCAATCTTGCACTACGGCACTACACTCGTGTACCCTAAATCTATTACTAGGTTATTACAACACTTTATTTGACTATATATTTGGTAGTCATGGGTAAAGGGCAGGCTCGGTGCACAAAGCTCCTGCCTGTGTGGGGTCCAAGGAAGGGGTGGACCACAAGGGCCTATAGTATGCAGCCTTACATTGTTTTTGCAAGAGGCTGTTTTCATGCCTTGAACCCATGACCTCAAGGTCACACGATGACAACTTTTACAGTTGTGCCAAGGCTTCCCTTCTATTATGAAAACTAATGACAAAATTGAATTCACAAACTGAAATCTCCATTGCGCTTTCCAAAATGATTCTATGCACCTTAACATTTACAAGCACCAATTTAAGGGAATTTAAAAGTGCTTCCAAACCTCCTAGATTTCTTCTTAGATGAACATTCCAAAGTGATTCCATATGGTGAGAATGTTTTCTTGCCCCTAACTAGCCATTTCTATTTAATTAAAAGGTGTATTTAGAGTTATTCAATTTAAAGAAGGAAAGGTTATTTGTTGTTACTCAATTTAAAGAAAAAGGACAGTCCCAATGCACGAAGCTCCCGCCTATACCGATTTGAAGAAGTGGCGGACCACATTCAATTTAAAGAAAAATGTCCTTTCATTTCTTTTGAAAAGCAAAGATAAGACATATGCTTTCATTGCCCATGCTTGAACCCTATCCTAACCAGACTAGAAGACAGTGAATTGTTTGGATAAAAAAATGAAGAAGAAAAAGAAAATATTATTTTTTCCATCTTTAACTAGCCATTTGAGTTATCTAAAAGAAAAAAAAAGGAGTTATTTATTTTAGTTAATGACAAGGAAAATTAGTTTGTAAAAAGAGAAATGCCATTTTCTTCTTATGTGAGTAGCAATTACTTGCCTTTCTATAAGTTGCTTTAAAGTTAGATCAAATTACATCAACTTGCAACCAAGCTTTGTTTGAATGGTCTTGCTGCAGTCAAACTTGGTAGGAAATTGGTCCATGAATTCGAAGATTCCCCGGGGATGATTTCCTTTCCCTTACACAACAATCTACTCTAGCCGGACGGAATGGCGTTATGCAGTTTGCAGTTCTGAGGTTTCGTCCTCCTTTGTCACTGCTGTTCGTGAAATCCAAACTACTTGCTCTCTTTCTTTTCTTAATAAACCAACGAGTTCAGCTGTTAAGAGTCACAAGTTCAAGGGTCTGGTAATTCTTTGGATTAGGGCCGGAACATCTCCTTCGTGCTTGGTTTCTCGCGCCTACCAAAGCAATAGGCTGGCTATGTTTCCACTATTGTCAAAACAATATTTACAAAAAAAACTCTGAATAAATCCTTTTTTAAAAAGGTTCGAGTTTTTTATCTCTCATTTTTCGAATAATTCAGAAATTCTTATATATTTCTGATTTGGTGCAGAATTACCATGAATATATTGAGATTGAACTCAATATTGAAGAATAATTCATCACTTAAATATCAATACGTAGATCTAGTAAAAAAAAAAAAAAGGTTAAAATATTAACTCCACATCCTTCTAATTCTTGATCCCCGATCGACTTTTTCAAATTTTATTTTCCAAATATCTCCCGAATTATATGATATAATAAATAAAGATCAATAGTTCATACTCTCACTACATAGTAAAGAAAGATCAACAGTTCATATTGTCTAGGCAAATGCACTTTATTCACACAGCTAGGATCAATCAAGTGACTAGATGATGCATGCTATTATAGCTCACGACTACATGGCAAGTTACCATATAGTGTTCAATGAAGGGCCTGGCCATCCTTGCCAAAAATGTCTAGTGCGCAACTTTACATCTTTCCTAGAATATGCTTGGTTTTTAGTCGCATGTCTGAATCATCGCTTTGCTTTTGGCCGTGATTAGACTTAAGAGTTTGCGAGTGATTTGTTTTGTAATGTTTCAATCACGATGATCAAATCCTTCAAATTCTCTAAAACTAGGACCTTTTTAGATGTTAGAATCGTTCAATCTGTACGAGTTTCTGACTACTAGACATTCAAAGGCAATAGTAAAATTAGATGAATGTATGAGCTTCGGACTACTAAACATTCTAAGCCATAGTAAAATTAGATGAATGGTCGAATCAATCAAAGATTCTTTGAAAACTTTCATGCATAAATAGGCAATATACCATGCTTTGAATGCTGGTAAAAGGGCAGCCCGGTGCCCGAAGCTCTCGCCTATGCAGGGTTTGGGGAAGGGATGGAATACAAAGGCCTATAGTAAGCAGCCTTACTTTGCATTTTGTAAGAAGCTGATTCTATGCCTTAAACTTGTGACCTCAAGGTCACATGACAACAACTTTTAACATTGCGCCAATGCTCCCCTTTTGTGCTACAACTAGAAGGCTTTGGCGCCTCACGTAAAATTTTTTATAACTTAGCAGACAACACATATGAAGTTGACACTTGGTTGCTGTTGGTTCGTTGAATATCAAATTAGTCTTAGCAGGTTCAAAGTTGTCTCTTGTCACTGACCTGCAGGCATAAAAAAGGAGATGTAAAAATCGGCAAACCAAGTTTCACCGCATTGTCTCATAGGCGAAGGGGCTTAGGGTTAACTTAATGCCCACCATAACCTAACTAAGAAAGAGACTTATCCTAGATCCGAGTTTGAATTTTCAAATTAAAGTCTGAAATTAAGTGATTAAGTTTTTAGTACGTAAACCAATGATCATCCTTTTTTTTCAGTTTATGAAATTTTTCTAGTCGTGTTTGAGCAAACGTGGTGTATGCCTTGCCAAGAAGTTCAAACTTAGCAAATGATATGATTGACCTAACATGTGACACCTTCAAATTATTTTGATTCAGTCTTTCCTTTCACCTTAACTTGCACTTGACATGGCATGAGAATCACATTAGTTTCTAGTAGGTCTGTCGTATAACTTGAATGTGGACATTATAATTTAGATATAGATTTTTTTTATTTTTTATTTTCTTGACTCGCTAACTGAGGCTAGGGCAAGGATATATGAGGGCGACCTTTGATTTTCAAGTTAAATGCTAGACCTGCTACTAGAAAATTATAATTTAGACATCGATTTCCATTGGTCAAGCTGTTGTTTGCATTAATGATATATGAGCGTGCCTTTGATTTTTCTCGTTAGCCCCTCATCAAATAGTAAAAAGGGCGGCTCCAGTGCATGAAGCTCCAGCCTATGCAGGGTCTGGGAAAGGAACGGGCGATAAGGACTTAAAGTACACAGCTTTATCTTGCATTTTGCAAGAGGCTCTTTACCTGTGACCTCGACCTCAAATAGTACCAGCAGTTATGACTTAGATGTGCCATGATCCATCCCACATTTCTAATTACTTTTTTCTTACTTATAAAATAGACAGTAGAAGACTGCACCGTTCAACTAACAACTAGAAGCAATGGTTGCTAGGACCATTTGATGATTGAGACTTTTGGATCATGGCTCATCTAAGTTACGGGCAAGAACGGGTTCTGATCTTCAAGAATCTAGACATACCGGAGCTAGAGCTGTTTGTAATATTTAGTCAGGGGCTCATGAGGAAAACCAATGACCACATATATCACTAATGCAGAGGGTGACAGATTAAACTCTCACTTAACGTAAAGTTGCCAGAGTACGATTAACCTCTAGATTTGAAATCACTGCTTATATACCTGGTATTGGCCATAATTCACAAGAACATTCTGTAGTCTTAGTAAGAGGAGGAAGGGTTAAGGATTTACCCGGTGTGAGATATCACATTATTCGAGGAACCCTAGATGCTGTCGGAGTAAAGGATCGTCAACAAGGGCGTTCTAGTGCGTTGTAGATTCTTATCCAAGACTTGTATCATTTGATGATGCCATACTGAGAAAGAACTATTGGACATAAAATATCAATCCTGTAAACGTAAAAAGAAAAAATGGCTTTAGGAAAAAAACCAGTGATTTGTAAGAACATACATCAATTTCCGATTAATATAGAACGAAAGTATGATCTTCGATCATTAATCAAACAAGAATAATATTCCATTAAGAAAGTTGAAATAAAGAAATCAAAATGGAAAAAAATACTTACGTGAGTAAAACACTACTGAATCGAAATACCAAAAGTAAAAGGGAATGATTGAGTTATCTATATCATGTTGACGGTCCGAATTAAGTTTCTCATAAAATTGAAAAGAGATCGACCACTTGGGGCCCATTTCTCAGTTAAAGGCTCAATTTCGGAGCCTTTCCGAGAAATCTATATGCCAGTCCATACTTTAAAAGACGTAGGCTATCAACGGGTCAGGTGATCCATGAGATATAGTGCAATAATGATTCACATTTTGATGACAAAAATCCAAAAACTGCTTCGTGGATCAATGGTCTAGGATCATCTGATCAAGACAAAATCAGCGGCCGTGCGATAGCCTTGTAGCCAATCACAAAACTAACAGTTCGGATCGTTTCCTCATCGCACATGTGGCCGCACTACGTAACTTACTCATGTACTTGACTCGTCCGATTCTTTATTAAACAGAGATTCAGTTTCCTTAATTTTTTAATTTGAAAATTTTCCTTAAACTATTTTATTTTCCTATAAAGGCTTGTTATAGTGGCCTTGTGATGTGATACGGGCACACCTCGAGAATCCTATCTTTAAGACATCGTTCTGAGGCAACAATATATCCGTGTATCTTTTAGCTGGAGACTGGAGTTAATGCGTCTCTCAGCTTATTCTGTGTCCCTATTTGGAAATCTCTTCTGAATTGAGTTTCCTTGGGCAGCTCAAGCCAGTAGATGCATAAGAGGAGTGAAAGAATTGGATTTTGCCTCCAGAATCCAAAGAGATACTTAGGGAGTCCAATCAATAGGTGACAACTTTTAGTGTTATCTTCTGTGTTCCTCTTTAATGCTTGAAAAGCCACAATAAATTAATGGGTATTGCTCCGCCTCCCACTTCCATTCCTTCGTGTTTATAGATTCCCAAAGTGCGTGCGTGAGAAAGTTAGAGAGAGAAGGTAGGGAGAGACCAGGATTTGCAGTCTTGAATCATGGGTTCTTCTGGGAATTTAAGTTCATGGGCCTTGATTCCTCAAACATGCTCCAAGTTGAACTCTGCATGTGGATCAAAGCTCACAAATTGTTGGGTGGTTAACCCTATCGGAATCACGGGTAAAACATCCTTATCTGTTCTTCATTCGTCTCCTTTCTATCTTCCACGTTCAAAGTCTTTTGCAAAGTCCTCTATTGTGGCAACCCATCTTGCTAAAGAACAGTTCACAGTTGAGGAGGATGAGAAAAACCCAGAATCAAAGGAGACCCAGAAGACCACTGCAGGATTTGATTTTAAGGGATACATGGTGCAGAAAGCCTTCTCCGTGAATCAAGCCCTTGATAGAGCTGTTTCCGTCAGGGAACCAGTGAAAATCCATGAAGCCATGAGATATTCTCTCCTTGCTGGGGGAAAAAGGGTCAGGCCGATGCTTTGTGTTGCTGCTTGTGAACTTGTTGGTGGGCTGGAGATGATGTCCATGCCTTCTGCTTGTGCTGTCGAAATGATCCATACGATGTCATTGATCCATGATGATCTCCCTTGTATGGATAATGATGATTTAAGGAGAGGAAAACCCACAAATCATGTGGTGTTTGGCGAAGAAGTAGCAGTTCTGGCAGGAGATGCTTTGTTAGCCTTTGCCTTTGAGCACATGGCAACGGCAACTGTTGGTGTTTCGCCTGCTAGAATTGTTCGGGCGATGGGGGAATTGGCAAAGGCGATTGGGTCGGAAGGACTTGTGGCTGGGCAAGTGGTAGATATCACTTCGGCTGGAATGCAGGATGTTGGATTAGAGCATCTTGAATTCATCCACGTTCACAAAACTGCAGCGTTGTTGGAAGGTGCGGTCGTCATCGGGGCAATTACGGGAGGTGGATCAGATGAAGAAGTTGAGAAATTGAGGAACTTTGCAAGGTGTATCGGGTTGCTCTTCCAGGTGGTGGATGATATACTCGACGTTACCAAGTCCTCACAAGAGTTGGGAAAGACTGCAGGGAAGGATTTGGTTGCCGATAAGGTTACTTATCCGAAGCTGATGGGTCTCGAAAAATCTAGAGGGTTTGCTGATAAGCTGAACAGGGAAGCTAAAGATCAACTCTCAGGGTTCAATCCGGAGAAGGCGGCACCATTGATTTCTCTGGCAAATTATATTGCTCACAGGCAGAATTAGCATTGGCAGATGGGTGTATTGTTCAAGTGTTTATCAATTATATAGGAAAAGGATTATGTGAAGTTTCTGTAACTGATATCGGTAATCTATAGTGTTATATAGAAGTAATTCAATAAAGGCAAGCTCTTGTCAAATTCATCAACATCCGCAGCAACATGTCCAGCTGATTGTTTCTTTGGATGTTAGCTTTAATCTTTTGGAAATTGGATTTAGATTACTTGTGTCGACATTAGATGCATCTATGTGTGCCATCATCTCCCACACGGTGATTCTTTGTGTGTTGGATTTCACTTTTGCCAATTAGTTTTATGTTGACAGTTAGAATTCATCTTCTCGCTCTTATGAATATTCTTCAGCATCTATGTTCTTCATTCACATGTAGAAATCTGTACTTAATATTAGCCGCAAGATGTTACTGATGATCTTCACAACTAGCAAATGACAGTATTATGCCATCTGGTATAATGCAGTCACTGCATCTAGCATTTGATCTGTCTTGTGATGGTTGCAGTTTGTACATGTTGAGATGTTCAAATTAAGTGGTGGGTACCGTTACAAGTTTCGATATATGTTGGAAATTAGAAGCCAACTTCCTGCTCTATCATTTCTTCTCAGCATTTGGGTCTCTGTTGAGATGTGAAAATCTGACTTAATATTGGCTCTTTGGCTCATCTGCATCTGGTATAAAGTAGCTGGTTTATGTGTGAAATAGATGTGCCTGGTTGATGAATCTCAGGCATCTTCGAGAAACTGAAGTAGTTGCACGTTAGTATTCTTCACTTTGTCCATATTTTGTTTGTACTAGGCTTTAATAAGTAGATTGTCGTGTTCACCTCTGATAACATCTTCGCCCAAGTCCAAGTGGTGCTCATATATAGTCGACAGGGAAATGCTAACCGTACTCACAAGGTAGACTGCTGCAGGTTTGCAGGAGGAACAAAACAGCTATTAGAAAAAATAAAATTCACTCTGAAATTTTATGGAGGAAAAATAGCATAACAATAAATTAGTGTGTAAAATATCCCCTTGGGACCATCCCATGGCCTATTTCATGGAGAAAATTACCCTGTTTTGATGTGCATTACCAATTTAGAAGTTAAAAATACAACTTGGTAAACTACCTAGCTACACTGTTTTGTGTTGAACCTGGAAAATAGTGACCTTTGACAGAAGAAAAAGGGAACAATCCTAACTAAAAGTCTGCTGTAACTTCTGTCTATATACCTAATGACACTGTTTCCAGTTGAACTTGGAAAGTAAAGACCTTTAACAGAACAAAAACAGGAACAATCCTCACTAAAAACTCTGATGGAACTTATAAGAGTCTATATACTTCTCACTTGGATGTTCATTCCAGCTCCCTCATTTGTCTCTTCCATGGATCTGTTTTTTGGATGGAAATATATCTTTGTTAGGCAAGTGCAAGCCAAATAATTCTTGTGGAAACTGCTTCAAAGATCATCAAGAAGATTTTACTAAAAATGCTGAGTTATTCACCTTATCTAGGCAAAAACAACAAGACTTGTAATTTTATTCCAGTGAGAAAATGACGAGGTACTAACTTGTAATCTTATTCCAGTGTATAGGGTCCAGACGTGGACATCAGCAATGGGGGCATTGTCATGCTGATGCAGCAAAAAAGGACAGCCCAGGCCACGAAGCTCCCGCATATACGAGGTCCGAAGAAGGGGCGGACTGCAAAGTGCTATAGTACGCAGCTTTACCTTGTATTTTTACAAGAGGCTGTTTCCATCCCTCCAACCCATGATCTCTAAGTCACATGGCAACAACTCAACCTTGCCTTCAGACAGCAGTGATGCAACACCCTTTCCCTGAAATTTCTTCTCTTTCTTCCTCTTGCTTGATTGTCTGTTGAGTGATTGTTGAGTTTCTGCACCATTCTTTAAAGTCAACTACTTCAGCTCGTAAAATTTATTGTAAAGACTTGCGAAATCAACAGGAATACATGAGCTCTTGTTTTTCATCAAGTAAGCTTCATGTGACTCCACAACAGATGCTCATTTACCGTATGTGATTTGTGCATTCTTGCAAAACACCATTGTTGATAATAGCCATAGTGATCAAGATTACACTAGGCATTGATCAACTGTTTTCGATGATCTGAAGATATAAGCCATCTTATATCTAGATTTCATGAGATAAAACTAAATGCCATGTGAAAAATCATCAATAAACAGGATAAACAAGAGCAAATATCTAAGAAACAGCAAGCAAAGGAGTACCCAAAATTTTGGTTAAATCTGTTGGAAATTACACATGAGTAGGTAGAACATTCACATGTTGCATGCAGGAGTTGGAATCAATACAGTCAGTGGACAGTATAAATCTGCATTTCTAGATCCAATTTAAACAAGTCAGTGGACAGTATAAATCTGCATTTCTAGATCCAATTAAAACATTGTCAAAAGCTAAGTCTGTCTTTTGCATTGTGATAGAACTTCAAACGAATTCAATTCAAAGAATAGGGATACAGATTACAAAATTGAAGCAGAAACAAAGAATTATACAGAACTCTGTGAATCTGTTCTGTAGTAGTCTTTCTATTCTTACAAGTCTCTAGCTTTCGAGGAGCTAGAACCTCCCATCATTCAATTCAACTCCTTTTCTTCCCCCTTCTGTTCTCTCCTTCTTATCTCCTTTCCTTTCTTTCCTCCGTAACTGCCTTTTGAATTCGCCAACAGAGTAACTGCCTTACAGCTTGCAAACATAACTGTATGTTGTTTCATTTTGTTCCTTCCTTCTTCTGGTATAATATTTGCCAAATCTGTTTTCTTTCGGTTCTGCTGATGTGACACATTGCTTTGAGTTGCAGGTGAAGCTATGGCTCAAAAAGCTGTAGCTTTAACATTAAATAGGAATGGGGGGTTGACAGAATAATGAGGGGTAAACTGATACGCAGCAGCTAGTGCTTGAGTATTTTGATCTTAATGCCTAAGCCTATAGAAAAATACCTCACAACAGCTTTCAGATGGCTAAGGATAATAGCACATGATTTGCATGGTTTACACACCCACAGACAAATATACTAACACATGACTTGCATGGTTTTGGTTTCCTGACTGCAGCATCTGTTGTGGTTATTCAATAAATGATTCTTTATAGGTCAGGAGTTCCTTTCTTGCCCTTTTGATATTACATGCACGAGCATTTGGAAGATTCACCACATGCAATTTATTCATGCCATTATTGTGTCGTTATAAAAACATTGACGTTTTGCCAACCCAAATTATTCTGTTTCTTCACTTGGATTGGTAGATGTGGCGTTTGGTATTGAAAGTTTTGTACTCAATGCGGATTACGATGATTTCTTTGCAAACAGCTGATTGGTTCATAAGCTGGCTTGAGCTGCGATACATGAAAAAAAGAAGTGCAGAAGGCAGTGTCATCCAAACACCAAGGAATAAGCTAGCTACAGATCCAAGACATTAAGGAATCCCAAGATTGTCAAACAAAAACATGAATATCAACAATTTGCAGCAAGAACGTAAGTTATTCAAATATGCATTTTGAGTGACTGCTGAATAGGAACACACTGGGGAATGAATAATACAGTTGCATAGTTTCTAAAGCACAGAGATAAGTGTGCTCTATAATAGTATGAAGCAAAGTTTGTACTTCAACCACATGCGTGCATATACAATTAAACATACTTCGTAAAGAGACGATTAATATGCACAAGGATACACAGACAATATAGACAGACACAAGTTATTTACATTAGAGACTGCTATATGTATCTACATTTTCTCTGAGAGACGCCACTTCAACACTTGTTTTATTGGATACAGATATCTTTTGGAAATTGTAACAACGCCCAAAAGCTATTCAGGTAAGTGTAGAAAGAAAAATGTTCATGATCAAAGCAGGAGGTGCTAATACCATTCCTCTATATCTCTCTTAGTTTTAGAGCTCTTGATTGGACTTGGGTATTCCACCAGTTGTGAGAAGCTAAGGTCATTGACCATCTTTTGGTTAGCCTCACCCAGTGGTGTGGGTCCAACATGGCACAACAGCTCATGTTGATGGTGGAGCCACTTCCAGATGATCTCAGTATCACAGTATTCCCAACTCTTTTGAATGTGTTAACAATAAATCTATAGGAATAATTTTCACTCTGAGGATATGAGTTGTCACTCTGAAGGCCTCGGAAAGCAATCAACTGAAATTTAACATTTTAGAGATGACAAACATAATAGCTTGAACTGTTTCATGAACTAATATGGTTATTTTTGGAAGAATTATGGTAAGTTGGAAAGCTGCTTACAATAGCTCCATAAGAGAAGTGGTAGTTCCAGATGAGTTGGCCACTGAGGTAATAGTCTGCAATAGGACCAAGCAGGACAAGTGAAATTGCCTGTATTGGTGCAGTTTTGCTTAGGAGCTCAAAAGAACCAATGCTGTACTTCTTCTGTAAGGAGCCAATTGTCTACAAAAGCAAAAAAGAAGTGAGGACTTCTGTCCGCTACAAGACAGGAAAATATGTAGAGATTACTCATAATTTCCGAAGCTCTGTCGTAATCTGTAATAGTGGAAGCAAACATTAGCGCAGGCAGCAATCCTTTAGTTGTACATCCATGAGGAGCAATAAATCTAAGAGGCGAAGAAATTCATTTGGTGCATATATTTTCTGATAGTGTGACAATAGAATATGCTTATATTTTCTTGACAAGTTCACAGTCAACACCTGCAGCTATTGTATCCAACACAAGAACCTTAAGGATTTACAGCTATTACAATCTGATAATGACATTTATGCTTCAGAAAAAGGTGTCCAAGATTAACAACTCCTGGCATGGAAGTTCAAATTCATTCTATAGTAACCGTTTCCATGGTTAAGGATTTTAGATAACAACAAGGTTCAGGACATTCTAATTGTATTTATGAGGGGAGTTTAGTCTACATACTTGTAATGTAATATTTACACATGGAACCAACAGGTAAAAAGACATGAAAAATCAAAACTGAAAAGATCAATCTGCATGTACGCAGTGGTCTTTTACTGCATGGCCATGTTTCTAGAAACTGAGAGCCCAAAAGAATTGGAGCCTCAACAGAGCAATGTGCGTACCACTTTTTCTTATGATATGTAAGTAAAGTACATACTTTGTAATTCCAAGAAGCATATGTGAAAATTTCAAGTCATTACTCCCCTGCCTATCTTATTTTTGTAGTTTTAGTATTAGCATGTTTTAGTCATTACTCCCTGGGAATTTACCATGAATTTATAAAGATTATAAATTCTATTCATACAATTAAAGATTATAAATGCTATTTATACAATTAAATGACACCATGATACCAGGTATATAGTAGCGTTGCGTCAAACCACAGAACAATTTGTGTAAACCAAACCCAGTCTGAAGTTGGTAATTCTGCACTCGTGGCTGATTTTTCTGTTTATATGCTAATATCATCAATCATTAGATAGACATTTCTGTTTAAGAACAATCCGAGGTCATTGCAAGGTCCATCCGCAGCCAGAAGACACAGAAGCCAATTCATTGAGGTTCTTGAGAGTTGCAAGATTTAAACCATTCATATCGTGATACAATGTTCAGGAACGAACTGATCAGCAATTTATTCCTTCCCACTTTTGGCCTTTAAAACCAAACATTCAAAGCCTTTTGATCATTCAAGTAATGGTTTAGTTTGACTAAAATAAGCTGATTCTAGAAACCATCAAACATGACCATGCAGAAGTCCTTTCTTGTAATTGAAGCTCAATCACTATCTTCTAGACTTTTGCACCAAAATCCAAGCTGCAGGTGTGGATCAAAAGTGGAATGTAACAAGTTGTTATCGAGAACACCAGCATCTTATGGAAAAAAGGAACCAGCAAGACTTAAAAAGTCTTTACCTTGAAGAAGTAGCAAAATTCCACCTGAGAAGTCTAAACCTTCTTGAGCATACCACCAGCATTACAATTAGCATGTTGCTTTTGCTCTTATCTTTCAGAAACACAAATAAAGCATACAAAATCTAGTTTATTAAGGATTAAGGACATTTTTTTTTTTAAATTTTCACTCTTCAAATTGTTTTTCTGTTTTCCCTTATCACAAAAGGTCCACACCATATTCCTCTCCCCTTTTCTTGTTACTCTCCTGTGACATGACTAAGCCTCAGCACAGGTATAACTATACTGAATTTTCAGTCCCAAAACTCCTTCAGAAAATCCTTCCACTCCATATGGAAATCCTGTGAATTCATAACATGTGTGCCTCAAAACACCAGTAGGCTTCTTCCAACAAAAGTAGGTCAGCTAAATGCTGAAGCACACTCACTGACCCACTAGTGAATAGAATATTTATTGCTTTCTTTACCATTAGCAACATGATGTTGAAATGACGAAAAGCACAAAAGATTCAATGTATACTGGGCGTCTGAAAGAAAATATGAATCATTGACTGGAAAGTAAAACATAAATACAATCCCTGAAAGAGAAATATCATATCAAACGATTAAGAGGAGTGAATATGGAAAATTAAGGAGTCTCTGAAAGCCCAAGGATGACAGGATCCATAGCCAGGCTTACATGAATGGAAAAGCTGATAGTTGGAAAAGTGAAAAAAGATATCCATTACTAAGATTCAATATGTCCATCCAAACATTCTATGATGGTCAATGTGCTTCTCTTCTATTCTTGAGAGTCCATCTGGATTGTGTATGTACACGCACATATATTATGAATGTTAGCATAACAGAATACTGCACAGACAATGTGTTATAACTCATCAACAGTACCTTATCAGCCATAATTCCAAAACTTGTGTGAATTAAGGAATGACACTTGTATAAAATGGGAAATTCATTAATCACAGTTTCATGAGTATAATCGTTAAGTTTTGTTTTGTTTTTAAGGAAGGTCAAACAAAGAAGATGAAACGAGATTGTGTAATTCATCCAAGAACACAAAGCACAAGCAGCAAAACAGAAAGCAGAAGAAAATAAAATCACTAACAAAACCATGCCATGGAGCTAAGCCTTCTACTGAAGTGGCACAAGAAGGGGACTCTCCTGTGGCAGGTCAGGGGTCCGAGGCTGCTTGTGGCTGATGCGCCTAACATTTGGAAAAGGAAGCAAAGAAAGAGATGTCCAATATGATACAAGAAGCTTACTTCCATCATAATCAAGTAAAGAGATCTGGCAACAGCACTTAATTACTTGGGAATATACTACATTGTTCTGAAGGAACTGGAATCATTACAGGAAACCTTATAAGCTCTTTTATCTTGAATTTGAACTTCCAAGCTCTTCAAATATGAAACCGTTATGGAACACCTGTAGGACTCGAGCTAGACTCCCATGGGAGAGTAAATTGGCTACTGGGAACAACCTTCAGTGCCTTGTACATCTTATTAATTCTAGCAAAAATCCAACCAAAGCAAGTGTTCCTCATGGAGTCCAGAAAATAAACAATATCAAGCAAGATAAAACAATCAACATGATTATTTTGTCAACAAACAATGCAGTGTTTTATGTCCATTAACTTAGGTTGTGATGCAGTCATGGTTTCCATGTAGTAGTTAGGCAAAATCTCAATGACACTGCTTCGTGTTCACAACATTCCAGAGAAGAAACAAGCCAAGGATAAGAAGGCAAAAGGTTATTTCAATGTATAATGAGAGAGACACATTATGCTATGGATAAGCTGCGGTCAGGAAGAGAAGCCAACCACTTACAATCTGCTGCAGGGATGTAGAGAATACAGCCACACAAGCACAAAGAAACCCTTTACCATTAATCTTCACATCGGTCACTGTACATACACCAACACCAAGTGCTACGACAACAACGGCCATAATCACCCGTTTGGTGTATTGCTTGTTATTAATAATCCATTCCATCACGCATACCACTGGTATCATACTCAACTTCGATATCTAAACAGTCAAAAGCATCGTTTGATATTCATTCTGATAGAAGCATGCCCAATTTGGTATACTTTGAACTTATTCTCTTGCAATCTTCCCTATAACTCCAGCTGCCTTTAAACCTGTTCTCTTCTTTCAGTGGCGGTTATTCACCTGAAGTCTTCCTTCTCTTCAGTATATTTACTGCAGAGGAAACAGAGCATCTGTTACATATCCTTCCACCTTCATTCTACCAGCCAACACAGCCAGCATTTCATAGACTTCCCTGGATCTCGTATGTGAGCAATCTCCAGAAACAAACTCATGAACTTCATAGTTGACTTCAATGGAACTGCAACCAGGTGTTCTTCTGACCCCTATTGCTTTCAACTTTTTCCTCATTTCTGCAACATCAGTCCATCTACCAGCAGCTGCATATATATTTGATAAGGTTATATAATTTGCTCTATTATCTGGCTCCATCTCTAAAAGCCGTTTAATGATCCGCTCTGCCATCTCCACGTTGTTATAAACTTGACATGCACCAATCAGAGATCCCCAAACAACAGAATCAGGTTGAACAGGGATGTATTTAACTAACTCTTCTGCCTCCTCTAAGTTACCTGTTCGCCCAAGGAGATCAACCATGCAACTGTAGTGCTCTATCCCAGGCAACAGCTGATAGTCGCTGCTCATGGAATTGAAATATTGATAACCCTCCTCGATGAACCCTGCGTGAGAACACGCACATAGCACTCCAAGAAATGTTACCGAATCTGGCCTTAATCCTTCAGTTACCATTTGACTGAAGCAGTTGAGTGCCTCTTGACATCGTCCATTTATTGCAAGACCAGTAATTGCTGCAGTCCAAGTGATTACATCTTTTTTTTCTATCATATACAAAACTTCAAGCCCCTTATCCATGTCACCGCATTTTGCATACATGTCGATAAGTGCAGTCCCTAGATTATTATCCAGCATATATCCATTTTTTTCGATATAATCATGAACCCATCTTCCTAAATCTAGTGCACTCAAATTAGCGCAGGCACAGAGCACGCTTAAAAGAGTGACCTGACTTGGTCTAGCTTTTGCTAGCTGCATCTGATGAAAAATAATCAAAGCATGATTAAACTGGGCATTTTTCACATACCCATCAATCATGGTTGTCCAAGAAACCGCATCTTTTTCAGGCATCATCTCAAAGGTCCTCCTTGCAGAGATCATGTCGCCAGCCTTAACATATCCGCCAACCATAGAATTCCAAGAGACTGTATCCTTTACAACCATCTCGTCAAACATTTTCTTCGCTTCATTAATCTCCCCTGAGTTGGCATAACCAGCAATCATTGAATTCCACGAAATAATGCTCCTCTCAAGCATCCGGTCAAAGTAACTCCTCGCCAATTCCAATTGGCTATATCTCAGATGTCCACTAATTATGCTGTTCCATGAAACCACATCCCTCACCGGCATTTCTTCAAAAACTTTAGTTGCTTCAATCATGGTTCCACAAACGGCATACATGTTCAAGAGGCTAGTGAGGACAACAACATCTGATCCAAACCCAGTTCTCAAAATGCACCCGTGAACCTCTTCCCCTTGTTGGAGCTCGAATTGCTCCTCGCACGCTCGAAGAACAAACGGAAAGGTGAAGTTATTGGGCTTTAAGAACTCTCCTCGCATTCGAGCATAGACAAGTATAGCATTCTCCATTTGATTGCTCTTAACAGATCCTCTTATTATGGTATTATACACAAACAGATTTGGATTCTCGATTCGAGCGAAGAGCTCGGAGGCATATCGAAAGCTTCCAGAGGTAGAAAGAGCCGAAAATTCAACTAGCTTGCTCATTTGGTAAATATCCTGGTCCATTGCTGTTTTGATCATATGGGCATGGATTTTCTTAAGATCTGTCAAGCTACTGATTTCCTGCATGAAAGAGAGTGATCTTGTGTTCTTATGAAGCTCCAATGTTGGTGGAAGAAGAGTTGCAGAAATGCTGGTTTTAGCATTTCCACCAAGTGCTCTCCCGAGCATCATTCGCTGCCAAATACTTGAATGAATGTAGAATATAAATAGACGCCGGGTGCCTATTATTTTGTTCAAAGGGTCAAAAAAGCCACAATCGACCAAAAATGATTGAAAAAGCGCCGTTGCCGGGGATCGAACCCGGGTCACCCGCGTGACAGGCGGGAATACTTACCACTATACTACAACGACTTTGTTGATAACATATAATAATTTATGTAATTTGTAATAATCTTAACCATTCGATCATGAATTTGGTAAAATATTTGTGCTCAGATCACTTCGTAAGCACGTACACTGCATCACATCATCTTTAAGAATGGACTTTGCACCCACACCGGGAGAGAGATGGCCAGCTGAAACTTATTGCTCCCTTCAATCTCAGCCACTTTCTGTGGGAGTCCCATTTTCAATCATCCAAACTCTTTTATCTCATTGCTTCAGCTTTACCAACAAATAGCTTAGAAACTGTGAAAAACAATGGTCTGAATTCTACTCTCCAATAAGATCCAATTCACATGCTTTTGACCTACTAGACATGCACGGCTAGAGCAATGTGATTAGATGAGCAGGTTGGTTAGATCATGCAAAGATGCACCACCACAGAAGTGCTGAGACTGGACGCTCTTAAATGAGCTCCGGTTGGCATTCCTCATACAACAGTGCCATTTTATGGATTTCCTTCTTCTTTCTTCCTCCATTTGGAAACTTGATTTCATTGTTTTTTCTTTGCTCTAAATTCATCACCAGTGTTCTCCCAAGTAGACTGACTTTTTCTATCACCATAGTATGCTTGTTAATCCACCGGCTATCTTAGAGGTAGTACTTGAGCTGAGATGGCATGAAGCAATATGTTCTCTGTTCTCGTCTCATTGTTAGTGGCGCTTGAGATGAGACAAGATGAAAGCCATCTTGTCCCAACTCACTATAAGTGGTGTTTGAGATGAGATGAGAAATCCCAATATCATCTCAGCTTCATGCTAGTGTAAAAGAGAGTTATTTTCTTTTTCTTATCCAAAATTAACTTAAATGATTTTTTTTTTTCTTATCCAGAATTAGCTTAAGTGATATTTTCAGTAATTTCACTTCATCTCTTGCCAAATTTAGGTCAAGTTAACCTAGCTCAAATCATCCCAAGTCAGCTCATCTAATCTTAACACCACTAACACCCTGTTAGTGTTATTGAGCTTTAAATAAATTTTAGTGTGCTTCAGAATCGACTATAAATTCATAGGAGAGGTTGGAAACCAATTCCCCACTCCATCAGTTACCATGCAATACCTGCTAACAAAACAGGCCAAGGACTATCCACGTTGTGAAATATGTGACAAACAAAAGCGTACTGTTTCTACCGTCTAATGCTGCAATACGTGTTGTTAGTGGTGCTGGGGGTGAAGCGAGCTGAGATAGGCCATATCACTGTTACTGGTGCTTCAGATGATTTTGAGATGAATTATCTCAATCTTAGCTTGCTGTTAGTTGAATTTTCACTCAGATCACTTTATCTCATGCCTAATTCGGATCATCTCAATTCAGCTCAAGTCAGATCTATCAACCTCATGACATCCTTCTTCTCACTGATATCCATCAATCATTTTACTGATTTGAGCATCGACAATTACCTGCCATGCCAGTTTGGTTGGCAGGGAATGAGAAGGTCAATTTCAAAGCCATAAAACACTTCCAATGGAGGATTCCTTTCTATGTGGAAATCATTTTCACAGGCCTTCGTATTACTTGATAGCCTGTTAGTAATGGAAGGAACTTCTGTGTATTTCAGGGCCACATCACCTTTATTAGTTCTTGAGATAAGTTTGAGATGAATCATCTCAAGCCTAGCTTACTGTTCAGTTGAATTTTCACTCAACTCACTGCATCTCATGCCAAATTCGTGTCATCTCAATTCAGCTCAGGTCAGATCGATCTCAAGCACCACTAAAACCATTATAGATGAAACCAAAACTATCAACCTGATTACATCATTCTTCTTACTGATATCCATTAATCATTTTACTGATTTGAGCATCCACAATTACCTGCCATGCCTGTTTGGTTGGCAGGGAATGAGAAGATCCTTGGTGTAATTCAATTTCAAAGCCATAAAACATTTTCAATGGTGGATTCCTTTCTCTGTGGAAATCATTTTCACAGGCCTTCTTAATACTTGATAGCCTGTTAGTAATGGAAGCAACTTCCGTGTATTTCAGAGCCATGGGTACCCATTAAAACTAGAAGACTTGAACTGCAAAACCATAAATCATGCAGCAAAACTATCAAATCTGTTAATACAAAACACAGCCCACCAACCCTCTTGGCCAGAGTTTTCCCTGAAATTAAATACAATGCACAAAATAAAGAGAAAATTAAAAAGCAAGTTCAAGGAGAAGGAGAAATCCAATCAAAATTATGAAAATGGAAAATAACAGGAAGAGAGAGAGAGAGAGAGAGAGAGAGAGAGAGAGAGAGAGAGAGAGAGAGAGAGAGAGAGAGAGAGAGAGAGAGAGAGAGAGAGAGAATGTTCGGAGAGCTACTAACAAAACACCTTCTGCAAGAAAGAAAAAGGCGTTATCAGCGAAACTTCCATGGTTTTATTATTGGCCTCCCATGAATCAGACAAACACTATAATTTACAGTTCGCCTGGGATTATGAAGGCACTCTAGAGAAAGAGAAGAGGTGAGGAAAACGACGCCGGAAAAATGATCCGATCACACTCTGCCAACTCCGGGAAGTTAGGGAAGACCGACCTCAGACTTGATAACAGGAGGAGAAATGGTAAAGTTAGACCCCCGGGACAGCCCGGAGTTGAGAGAGGAGAAATTTTGCCTTCGGCTTGATAAGTCCATGAGCTGAATTTATAGAACCCCCCGAAACCCTATGGTCCCCTTTCAGATAGAGAAAAGTGAGATGCCCCTCGGTTTACACATTTTTACGTCAAATGCCCCTGACAAAATGCAGAGATGTTGTGAGGTCGTTGATTGCATTGTCATCAACCACTTAGTCCATTTGTGGATGAGCAAGAACAAGAACTGATCCATTATATGATCGGGACCGTAAATCTGATCCCGATGATCGGAGCGAGAAGATGACTGGTAAGACAGGCAAAAGCTCTCATCCATCATATAACACCAGCCTCTATTATATTTGGTTCTTGAATGGATGATAAAGTTGTTTTTCTTTCATTTACACTTGCAACAACAAATTGCTGAGATCATCCAATGGATGAGATAATTAGCCCAGAAGATATACAAATCACTGAAGACTGAGCTACCTTAAGTTATAGTTGATATATGATACCAGTTGCAGACTTATCACATAATACCTCTACTCTGATGCATAGCCACCAAGTTTCTATTAGGAAATAAATTGGCAAGGAAAATATTCGAAAATTTTGATAGAATATTCGTGAAAAATTTAAGCAAAAGTTTATTATATATATATATATATATGAGTTTAAGCTTTTAATTTGAAATTTTAGTTAGATTTACCAATAACATTTGAGAATTTGACAAATTATTTCTGGAATTAGAGTTTTATTGGGTAAATTCAAGTTGACTTCTTGAAATTTGCTTTGAATTTCAAAGCTGCAAGAAGGTTTGAATTGTTAGTAAAAAGAACTTCTCGAAAATTTTCCAATTATTTTGGAAATTTTATAACTATGCTCTTATGCCCCATCTCTCCTGCACCCAAGAAATACCAAGGATAGTGGAAACAAATTGCATAAATAAATAAAACATTTTGCATTGACAAAAATAAATAAATAAACATGAAGGGTCGAACCAAGCTGGGGAAGTCAACTCTTTATCTGTCCCTGCTCAAAATCACCTTCCTCTCTGCCGTTCAAGAGTCTCACATCCTCCCTCAATTCACTGTCCTTCCCAAGAGAAACAGAGGAAGCAGCAGAAGTTTTCACATTCGCCTTGTCCGCTTCAATTGCCCAACTGTAAACAATCATGCCAACCACAGCAAGTAGCATCCCAAGTATGTTCTTGACTGTGAGCGCTGAGTCGAACAGTATCCAGCCGAGTACTAGAACACAAACGGTTTTCATGTGACCCAGCACCTGGAAGGAGACTGCAGAGAAGCGGCCAATGCAGAGATACTGACTCATGTTGCAAACAACTGCCAATGAGCAGGACAAAAGAATGAAGAACTGCAACAGGTAAAGGCAAAGCGGACTTTAGTTTTAGCCAAAAAGTGTGGAAGGCAGTGTCATCCAAACACCAAGGAATAAGCTAGCTACAGATCCAAGACATTAAGGAATCCCAAGATTGTCAAAAAAAAACATGAATATCAACAATTTGCAGCAAGAACGTAAGCTATTCAAATATGCATTTTGAGTGACTGCTGAATAGGAACAAACTGGGGAATGAATAATACAGTTGGATAGTTTCTAAAGCACAGAGATAAGTGTGCTCTATAATAGTATGAAGCAAAGTTTGTACTTCAACCACATGCATGCATATACAATTAAACATACATCGTAAAGAGACGATTAATATGCACAAGGATACACAGACAATATAGACAGACATAAGTTATTTACATTAGAGACTGTTATATGTATCTACATTTTCTCCGAGAGACGCCACTTCAACTCTTGTTTTATTGGATACAGATATCTTTTGGAAATTGTAACAACGCCCAAAAGCTATTCAGGTGTGTAGAAAGAAAAATGTTCATGATCAAAGCAGGAGGTGCTAATACCATTCCTCTATATCTCTCTTAGTTTTAGAGCTCTTGATTGGACTTGGGTATTCCACCAGTTGTGAGAAGCTAAGGTCATTGACCATCTTTTGGTTAGCCTCACCCAGTGGTGTGGGTCCAACATGGCACAACAGCTCATGTTGATGCTGGAGCCACTTCCAGATGTTCTCAGTATCACAGTATTCCCAACTCTTTTGAATGTGTTAACAATAAATCTATAGGAATAATTTTCACTCTGAGGATATGAGTTGTCACTCTGAAGGCCTCGGAAAGCAATCAACTGAAATTTAACATTTTAGAGATGACAAACATAATAGCTTGAACTGTTTCATGAACTAATATGGTTATTTTTGGAAGAATTATGGTAAGTTGGAAAGCTGCTTACAATAGCTCCATAAGAGAAGTGGTAGTTCCAGATGAGTTGGCCACTGAGGTAATAGTCTGCAATAGGACCAAGCAGGACAAGTGAAATTGCTTGTATTGGTGCAGTTTTGCTTAGGAGCTCAAAAGAACCAATGCTGTACTTCTTCTGTAAGGAGCCAATTGTCTACAAAAGCAAAAAAGAAGTGAGGACTTCTGTCCGCTACAAGACAGGAAAATATGTAGAGATTACTCATAATTTCCGAAGCTCTGTCGTAATCTGTAATGGTGGAAGCAAACATTAGCACAGGCAGCAATCCTTTAGTTGTACATCCATGAGGAGCAATAAATCTAAGAGGTGAAGAAATTCATTTGGTGCATATATTTTCTGATAGTGTGACAATAGAATATGCTTATATTTTCTTGACAAGTTCACAATCAACACCTGCAGCTATTGTATCCAACACAAGAACCTTAAGGATTTACAGCTATTACAATCTGATAATGAAATTTATGTGATAGGGACAGTATTGGGCATAGAAGGCAACAAGGATGTAACAAATAAGTGATGCAGTCAGTCAGTTAGGATATACAGAGTTGAGTAGGATATGCTAAACAAACAAAGCAGTTAGTATCTAATCTGTTGAATCTGTTACAGAGTTAGGCAAGAATGTAATCAGTTGGTTAGGAAAATATGCAGTTAGTATCCAATCTGTTATAGGTATCCAATCTGTTACAGATTTAGGAAGATAGGGAAGATAAAAGGGAGAAGGCAGGGAGAGGCAGGGGGAGAAAGAAAAGGAAGAAAGTAAAAGGGAGTGGGAATTGCAGAGGAGGAACTGAGGTTCCTACTTCCCACTAGTTCCAGTAGTCTTTGTTTTGCTTGATTGATTGTAAGGTTCCCTGTAATTCATCCACTTCATCAATAAATTGAGCTCCAGTTCTTTCTGAACACTGCTTATTATCAAGTTTCTTTTCTTCCTGGCCCAACAATGGTATCAGAGCGAGGTTATCTTGGGATAGGTTTGGAACTCGAATTGGGAGGAACTAGGAGCATGGAGGCTAAGATGAAGGGTCTGCGAATGGAGTTTAGCATCCTTAAGGGAGATCTGGGGCAGATACAAGATAAGGTCACTGCCATGGGGGATTATCTGCTGGAGATAAGGAATTGGATGCATCAAAGGGAGGGCACTACAGGCATACCACTTTGCCGAGAAGCAGGAGGAAAGGCACGAGTAATAGGGACGATGTTCCAGGCAGCTGAAACCCTTCTCAGGGGATTTCAACCGTTACATACCGATGATGACTACAAGGCACTCCTCGCTCTCCGGCAAGATGGCACGGTTGCCGATTATCGCCAGAGCTTCGAGCTCTTGTCAGGTCCTCTAGTAGACCTACCTGACGAGCTCCTCATGGGGGTCTTCGTGAATGGGCTGAAAGAAGAGATCCAAGCGGAAGCTAAGGTGTTCAGGCCCAAAACCCTTTCTAGGCTTATGGATCTGGCCCATAAAATTGAAGAAAAGAACTGGGCTTTAGATCGAATACAGGCCCGCCCAGTAAGAACTTATGTTGGGCCAAGAACATCAGGGCCCATCCATATTCCTTTGAAGAAGGGATCAACGGAAGTGGGTTTGCAAGGGCAATTCTGTCATTTGCCAATCATCTTCTCCAATACAGATCGGAACAACCTCAACATGAAGTTGCCCAGATGGGGCAAGCAGATCTCCCTCTTCAGCCAGGCTATGTTGATTAAAGCCAAGTCCAAAACGGTATACGCAAGAGAACCCATGGTCATGGTGCTGTTAGTCCAGAAATTGCGTCACCATCTATTGGGTCGGCACTTCAATCTACGGACAGACCAGAAAAGCTTTCGTTTCTTCATGGATCAACGCATCTTGAACATCATTCAGTCCCAATTCCCTGACTCCACCTTGAGGACAAGGTGGTTAAATTGGGGGGGAGTATTGATAGGGACAGTATTGGGCATAGAAGGCAACAAGGATGTAACAAATAAGTGATGCAGTTAGTCAGTTAGGATATACAGAGTTGAGTAGGATATGCTAAACAAACAAAGCAGTTAGTATCTAATCTGTTGAATCTGTTACAGAGTTAGGCAAGAATATAATCAGTTGGTTAGGAAAATATGCAGTTAGTATCCAATCTGTTATAGGTATCCAATCTGTTACAGATTTAGGAAGATAGGGAAGATAAAAGGGAGAAGGCAGGGAGAGGCAGGGGGAGGAAGAAAAGGAAGGAAGTAAAAGGGAGTGGGAAGTGCAGAGGAGGAACTGAGGTTCCTACTTCCCACTAGTTCCAGTAGTCTTTGTTTTGCTTGATTGATTGTAAGGTTCCCTGTAATTCATCCACTTCATCAATAAATTGAGCTCCAGTTCTTTCTGAACACTGCTTATTATCAAGTTTCATTTCTTCCTGGCCCAACATTATGCTTCAGAAAAAGGTGTCCAAGATTAACAACTCCTGGCATGGAAGTTCAAATTCATTCTATAGGAGCCGATTCCATGGTTAAGGATTTAGATAACAACAAGGTTCAGGACATTCTAATTGTATTTATGAGGGGAGTTCAGTCTACATACTTGTAATGTAATATTTACACATGGAACCAACAGGTAAAAAGACATGAAAAATCAAAACTGAAAAGATCAATCTACATGTACGCAGTGGTCTTTTACTGCATGGCCATGTTTCTAGAAACCGAGAGCCCAAAAGAACTGGGGCCTCAACAGAGCAATGTGCGTACCACTTTCTCTTATGATATGTAAGTAAAGTACATACTTTGTAATTCCAAGAAGCATATGTGAAAATTTCAAGTCATTGCTCCCCTGCCTATCTTATTTTTGTAGTTTTAGTATTAGCATGTTTTCAGTTATTAGGAAATTACCATGAATTTATAAAGATTATAAATGCTATTCATACAATTAAAGATATAAATGCTATTCATACAATTAAATGACACCATGATACCAGCTATTTAGTAGCGTTGCGTCAAGCCACAGAACAATTTGTGTGAACCAAACCCAGTCTGAAGTTGGTAATTCTGCACTCATGGCTGATTTTTCTGTTTATATGCTAATGTCATCAATCATTAGATAGACATTTCTGTTTAAGAACAATCTGAGGTCATTGCAAGGTCCATCCTGCAGCCAGAAGACACAGAAGCCAATTCATTGAGGTTCTTGAGAGTTGCAAGATTTAAACCATTCATATCCTGATACAATGTTCAGGAACGAACTGATCAGCAATTTATTCCTTCCGACTTTTGGCCTTTAAAACCAAACATTCAATGCCTTTTGATCATTCAAGTAATGGTTTAGTTTCATTAAAATAAGCTGATTCTAGAAACCATCAAACATGACCATGCAGAAGTCCTTTCCTGTAATTGAAGCTCAATCACTATCTTCTAGACTTTTGCACCAAAATCCAAGCTGCAGTATGGATCAAAAGTGGAATGTAACAAGTTGTTATCCAGAACACCAGCATCTTATGGAAAAAAGGAACCAGCACGACTTAAAAAGTCTTTACCTTGAAGAAGTAGCAAAATTCCACCTGAGAAGCTTAAACCTTCTTGAGCATACCACCAGCATTACAATTAACATGTTGCTTTTGCTCTTATCTTTCAGAAACACAAATAAAACATACAAAATCTAGTTTATTAAGGATTAAGGACATTTTTTTTTTATTTTCACTCTTCAAATTGTTTTTCTGTTTTCCTTTATCACAAAAGGTCCACACCATATTCCTCTCCCCTTTTCTTGTTACTCTCCTGTGACATGACTAAGCCTCAGCACAGGTATAACTATACTGAATTTTCAGTCCCAAAACTCCAGAAAATCCTTCCACTCCATATGGAAATCCTGTGAATTCATAACATGTGTGCCTCAAAACACCAGTAGGCTTCTTCCAACAAAAGTAGGTCAGCTAAATGCTGAAGCACACTCACTGACCCACTAGTTAATAAAATATTTATTGCTTTCTTTACCATTAGCAACATGACGTTGAAATGATGAAAAGCACAAAAGATTCAAAGTATACTGGGCATCCGAAAGAAAATATGAATCATCGACTGGAAAGTAAAACATAAATACAATCCCTGAAAGAGAAATATCATATCAAACGATTAAGAGGAGTGAATATGGAAAATTAAGGAGTCTCTGAAAGCCCAAGGATGACAGGATCCATAGCCAGGCTTACATGAAAGGAAAAGCTGATAGTTGGAACAGTGAAAAAGGATATCCATTACTAAGATTCAATATGTCCATCCAAACATTCTATGATGGTCAATGTGCTTCTCTTCTATTCTTGAGAGTCCATCTAGATTGTGTATGTACACGCACATATATTATGAATGTTAGCATAACAGAATACTACACAGACAATGTGTTATAACTCATCAACAGTACCTTATCATCCATAATTCCAAAACTTGTATGACACTTGTATAAAATGGGAAATTCATTAATCACAGTTCCATGAGTATAATCATTAAGTTTTGTTTTGTTTTTAAGGAAGTTCAAACAAAGAAGATGAAACGAGATTGTGTAATTGATCCAAGAAACACAAAGCACAATCAGCAAAACAGAAAGCAGAAGAAAATAAAATCACTAACAAAAGCATGCCATGGAGCTAAGCCTTCTACTGAAGTGGCACAAGAAGGGGACTCTCCTGTGGCAGGTCAGGGGTCCGAGGCTGCTTGTGGCTGATGCACCTAACATTTGGAAAAGGAAGCAAAGAAAGAGATGTCCAATATGACACAAGAAGCTTACTTCCACCATAATCAAGTAAAGAGATCTGGCAACAGCACTTAATTACTTAGGAATATACTACATTGTTCTGAAGGAACTGGAATCATTACAGGAAACCTTATAAGCTCTTTTACCTTGAATTTGAACTTCCAAGCTCTTCAAATATGAAACCGTTATGGAACACCTGTAGGACTGGAGCTAGACTCCCATGGGAGAGTAAATTGGCTACTGGGAACAACCTTCAGTGCCTTGTACATCCTATTAATTCTAGCAAAAATCCAACCAAAGCAAGTGTTCCTCATGGAGTCCAGAAAATAAACAATATCAAGCAAGATAAAACAATCAACATGATTATTTTGTCTACAAACAATGCAGTGTTTTATGTCCATTAACTTAGGTTGTGATGCAGTCATGGTTTCCATGTAGTAGTTAGGCAAAATCTCAATGACACTGCTTCGTGTTCACAACATTCCAGTGAAGAAACAAGCCAAGGATAAGAAGGCAAAAGGTTATTTCAATGTATAATGAGAGAGACATATTATGCTATGGATAGGCTGCGGTCAGGAAGAGAAGCCAACTACTTACAATCTGCTGCAGGGATGTAGAGAATACAGCCACACAAGCACAAAGAAACCCTTTACCATTAATCTTCACATCGGTCACTGTACATACACCAACACCAAGTGCTACGACAACAACAGCCATAATCACCCGTTTGGTGTATTGCTTGTTATTAATAATCCATTCCATCACGCATACCACTGGTATCATACTCAACTTCGATATCTAAACAGTCAAAAGCATCGCACCATAAGACAAATACTCTCTACAGAAATCACCTATACCATATAAAAAGAATTCGAACCTGATAAAACCCGACTGAATTGAGCATAAGGCTGAAGTTCATCCCAGTAATGGATAGATTTGCAACAATGGAGAACCAAAACAGATCCCACAAAGGAACCTGCTTTGATACAGAGTATCCAGCTGCATTTGATACCCAACCAACGAATGCGGTCACCGCAAAATGGAATCCAGTTAAAATTGTTGCTGCCGAAAAGATCAAAACTATCATTGAAGCTCAATTATAGATTATTAAATTGCTTTGAGAAATATAACCAAACATAAATCAAGTGATTTGGGATTGAGATATACCGAAGATGAAACTGTAGCCACTTGACGACATTACTAGCTTATTCACCATAATTATACCAACTGAGCTAACAACATTCATGGCCCAAGCGCTAACATCCGAAATGGAAGAAGACTTTTCGGTTTCCATGAGTGTAAGATCCCAAAAGTTCAGCTGTACAAGAAATTCTAGATGACTTAGGCTCAAATTCAATGGCAGAAGCCATGGAAATTTCTGAAAATTCTAAGACTCACCAACAGAAGCGATGGTAGAAAACCTGAATCTTATAGCTTGGAATTCAAATTATCTAAGAAAACATGCGCGCAGAGATTCCAGTTTTCCCTAAAATTCAGTGAGCCATCATAGAAAAAGATGGAAAAATCGACTTTCAGTAACATAGAAAAATTGAATCTTTTTTGCTGGACATTTAATGTTTCAAGAAATATACTCCAGGAATTTCAGTTTATCCTAAAAATCGAATGTTTTACATTGAAATTCAAAGACCCAGAGCAGAAAAATATGAAAAAATTATTTTTAGAAACCACCCAACAGGAAAAAAACGAAAAATTAAGAAAAATATAATTCACGAATAGGACTTTCCTAGGAGCAGAAAAAACAGAGGAAAGATAAGAATTTCAGAAGCAAAGACAGTTTCTGATCTTTACGAAATCTAGAGCTTCTCCGTCAATTTCCCAGTAGGTATTAAAACGATTTTGGAGATGAGAGAATTCAAAAAAGCTTCCACAAGTATCTGAAGAAGAAGAAGAAATTCGTTCTTCCAAAACTGAAGAAAATGGACCAAAAAAAAAATAAAAAAGCAAATAAATGGCAAAGCTTTAGTGGCAGCGCCCACGAGACAAACACCCGGTTGTAGTGAAATGACTAAGTTACCCTTACTCACCAAACCTCCAATTGGTTCTTTTCATATAAGATGACCGTAACAGCCTCACGAATCGTTATCAAAGGATGGTGCCGTGATTAGTCATAATAATTGACTTTAGGTGCAGAAGAGGAAACGTATGTGTAATGTAGACCATTGATTCAATGTACCATGATAGGATGGCCCACATAAACTGAAAAGCAATGGCTAGCATCTCCTAATAAAAAGCCCTAAAATAATAATTAGTGACAACAATAATTGTATGGACTTCACCCGTCTGTCTCAATTTCTTCTCAATGTTGAACCCACGTACCCATGAGCAACATGAAACCCTGATCACCTAGGAGACTGGCTTCTCACGCGATTGCAATAGAAGGCCTTTGCTCATTGGACTTTGTTTATTGGTTTGGTTAACCAATCCAACCATTTTAAGTGATTGGATTAAATTGAACAAACTATAGTCATAATATAATTTAATCACTCCGCCTAAGCTATTAGTGACATACAACTTTAGAAGAGCTAGAATTCTATCATTGTGTCAGGACCTATGGGCCAAGGGACAATCCTAGGTAGACAGTTTTTATGAGGTATAGGCCTCCCAAAAGGTAACGGAGGTGTGCAAAGGTTCTTGTGGGTTGATCTATTGTCGCGATAGATGACTACCGTAAATCCCTGCTTTGATTGTTTTTGAAAAATGCCTTCTCCTTTTTGGTTGGTTTAAGTAGTGAGAGGGGGGTGTGGAACTACTACTACTATTACTACAATTCGTATTATTCTCATTTTGCTTTCTTCTAAAAAGAGAAATATGAAAAAGAAAAAGAAAAAAAGAAGAAGGGTAGATTAGAAACAAATTGCGCAAAGAGGAGATTCATAACTCCAACATAAAAAGAAACACATTAATTAGGATGATTGAGACAGCATTAAGATCTTATTTATAGTTTCTCTTTAATAAGTTGTACTTAGTGATTTCGTTGAGAAATATTTGAGAGAAGTCCAATGTATCATTAGTTGAATCATGTCTCTTAGATATCTTGAAAGGCCTTTGGTAAGGGCTCTTTTCTTGAGGCATGGTTTAAGTCTTGGTGCAGAGATCAGTAATGGGCTGACTTCAGAAAAAGAATGGCCAGAAAGCAGCTAAGATTGCACGCATAGGCGGGAGCTTCGTGCACCGGGGGCTGCCTTTTTTTTAAACCTTAGTGATCTACTGCCGTGGGTTAGCTATTTTGCTTGATCATAATTTGCAATTTGGTAAGTATACAATTGAAACTTTCTAAAAACTGCAAATCTCTAGTCTTGTGATCTTTTTTCATTAGTCCTACCAAATGCATTGATGGCAATGGTTTGGGAGGGGAGGGGAGGGGAGGGGAGGGGCATGGATTTGCCGAGGAAGTCACTCTATATATGTACAAACACTAAAGACAAGGTTATTTTAGGTAATTGACGTAAGTTGCACGGGAGGGCATTTTGGTCAACTAAGAGAAGAAGAGCAGATTGAAGACGGAGTGAGAATAAGCAAGAGGTTTCCTCTTCCTCTGCGGTATACACGGAATGTTATATTCTCGAGAATGATCCAGTGCAATTAGCTTATTTTTTATTATAATCTGAAGAATGATCCAACGCCCATGATGGGTTCAATCCTAACCATTCATCTTGAGGATTGGAAGAGACAGAAGCCAACAATGGCTGAGGCTCATAATGAGTAGAAGTCCTTTCATTGGATGGTTAAGATTGTCTAGAAACCATGATTTTCCATGTCAACGAGTGGTAGAGAACGCATGGATATAATGCTCACTTTCACCATAATTAGATGATTTAATCTACTCCTATAATCTTACTAGTAAGATCTGAACCCCTTAAACAGATGATCGTCACCATCCATTCATTTTTCTGAGGGTCCAGACGATAGGATTTTTCTAGCCAAAGTGAAATATAGGACATGAGGAACTCAAACGAGGAGCGCCATGTGAATCATCTAGACGAGTTAGATCATTCCTCATATTAAATTAATTTCTAATAACTTGATTTATTTTATATGAAATAATTGAGGGCGCATGTTTCTTTGTTGCATGACCGATTGTTTTATGGTGTCTGCACCTGTAGATCAGTACAAGGATTTACAGGTGATCCAAACAGCTCATCTTTCAGTGACATTTAGACAGGGTATAGATACATCAAAATTATTCTGTAGGATAATCCTGACCACTAATGTTTTCAATTGAAAATTGGACCTTTCAGAAAGTTCCAAAAAAGGATAGAAAATTCTTAACAAGATGGATGGATAACATCATCGAACGAAGAGGATTCTTTTTGGGGGGGATATGTAAGATCTAGACCACAAGATAAACGGTTCGGATCGTCAATCATCTGCGCTTTAGATGTACTTTTGTCTCCGAATGTAGTACAAGTTCAAACAATTATATCTATTTATTTATAGAAAAAACAATTATATTTCTCAAACCTTCTTGGGAGAGCTATAAAATAATGAATGAGACAACAAAAAGAGAATAATTGTGGCAAAAAGAAAAAACATCTTGATTAAAAAAATGTGAGTCATTTTATAATTATTTAAATATTTCAGATAAGATTCTGGTCGTCAATAATAAAAAAAAAAAACTTGCTTTTACTTAGAAAATAATATCCAGGTTCCGTATATGATTGATAATATAAAACTTTGCTTTGTCGTGCAACCTCTCCATCAACCTTTTGCACTCACTCTCTATTTACACACAGCCCACCTTGGCCTTAAATTCCTCTGCATTGCATCGACAACTACCTTCAAATGTCCACATGCCCATAGATCACTCCATTTCTATTATGAAATATCATTGTAATATATCTTACTATATTCTTTATATATTTACTTTCCTAAGTTATTGTAAATCAAATTCCACCAAAAGTGAATCAAGCTTCTAAACCTTAGAAATGGTACAATTAATTGATATATATTGTATATATATATTTTGTACTCTGCTAATGATAAATTCATTCAGCCAATTCTCTATTATTTTTTCTCTAAGCTTGCTGTTTATTTTCTTAAGATGATATCAGAGCCGACGTTCTGGAGCCAAATTACTTGAATTTTCGACAATAAAAAAAAAAGGAAGAAGAAGAAGAAGAAAACAAATCATAGGTGAAGATCAAACACCAGTAGCAATAGTTTCGGTATGGATTTGTCAAACTTATATACTCTGTTTCATCATTCAAATCATCCTAGTCACACGCTCATTCCAATCCAAATGAATGACGCCAATTATCCATCTTGGAGTAAATCCAAGATTCATGCTCTCACAGCTAAGAACAAATTTGGCTTCATCAATGGATCCATTGAGCCACCTTCAGAAATAGATCAACCAACAGAATATGCTCTATGGAATCAATGCAATAGCATGATTTTATCATTGCTCACTCACTCGGTGGAACCTGATCTAGCCAAAGGAGTCGTTCATGCCAAGACCGCCCATCAAGTGTGGGAATATTTCAAATATCAGTTTTCATAAAAGAATGCACCAGCAATCTATCAGATCCAAAAATCTTGATTTCTCTCTCACAAGGCACCATGATAGTCTCAACTTATTTCACAAAACTTAAAGGCCTTTGGGATGAATTAGAGATATATCAAACTCTTCCCACTTGCAACTAGATGAAAGGACATAATGAATAGAGAGAAGAAGATTGAACGATGTAATTTTTTTTATGGGCCTCAATGACACCTATAATGTTGTTCATACGAATATTCTCATAATGTCAACACTAGGTCTTTTGTCTCAATTACTTCTACTGGAACCGTACCATGCAATTTAGATATTACCTTAGACAATGTTTTATGTGTTCCCTCTTTTCGCTTAAATTTGATGTCTGTAAGCAAGTCACTATTGCTCTAAATTGTTGTGCCATTTTTTTTTCCCAATTTATATGTTTTGCAGGACTTGGCTACAAGGAAGATGATTGGCTCAGGTAAATAGTATGGTGGTCTCTATTACATGTCTCCATTGCAACGGACACTTGTCTCCCATCAAGTTTCTCAACTATCCAATTTGTGGCACATTCATCTTGGACATCCATCACCATTTCATCTTAAATTGGTTTCTTCATTATTGTCTTCTAATAATATCTCTTTTGATAATAATTGCAACGTTTGTCCCATGGCTAAACAAACTAGAATTTTGTTTCCTTTAAGTTCAATATCAACTCATGCTCCATTTGATTTGTTACATTATGATATTTGGGGTCTGCACAAAGTTCCCCCACATTTAGGGCTTGTTTCTTTCTTACCATTGTGAATGATTTTACAAGGTGCACATGGGTATTTTTTATGCAATATAAGTATGAAACTCCCAACATTTTACAATCTTTTATAGCTTTGGCACATACTCAATTTCATGCATCGAAAGCCATCAGGGTAGACAATGGTTCTGAATTACTGTCTATGAGAAATTTCTTTTAATCTCATGGTATCAAATAACAATGCACTAGTGTTTACACTCCATAACGGATGGAATATTACTAAATGATCCGAATAAATACAGAAGATTGGTTAGCAGATTGATTTATCCCACCATCACAAGGCCTGACATAGTCTATTCTATTCGAACACTAAGTGAATTCTGCCATGTAAATCCTCAAATACATCAAAAGTACTCGTAGTCAAGGTTTACTATTTTCTATCACAAATAGTCTTGCCTTGAAAGCTTTTTGTAATTTAGATTGGGAGGTTGTCGTGCCACAAGTAGGTCAATTAGTTTTCCTTGGAAATACTCTCATCTCATGGAAGTTCATGAAACAAACCAATGTTTCTAGATCACCAGCAGGAAGCTGAATATCAAGCTATGGCTAACATATGTGTGGAGCTAACTTGGTTGCGCTATATACTACATGATTTATAAGGTTTCACAAGTAGTTGGAACACCATTATTCTGTGACAATCAGGCAGCTCTGTACATTGCAGCAAATCCCGTCTTTCATGTGCGTGCACAATATATTGAAATGGATTGCACATAGTTGGAGAAAAGTGAAAGCCGAAATGACTAGTCCTTCACATGTACCTATGCACTTCCAGTTAGTAGATGTTTTTACAAAGCCTGATATAGTCTATTCGGAGAATACAACAAATAGAAGTGTGATGAGTTGGATCAATGGTTCATTATCCGAAGAGGTGTCTTCTCAAGTTTATGGTCTGGACACTAGAAAACAAACCTGGAATGCTCTTGCTCAGCTCGTTTCTTCAACATCTAATGCATGTGTATTGTTTTTAAAACAACTACTATTGAATCTTGAGAAAGGTGGGAAGAACGTTGCAAACTACTTGGCATCTGTCAAATGCATTGCCGATCAACTTCGCACATCATTTCAGTCAATCTCTGCATCACATTTGGTTGATTTTCAATTTTCTGTCTGGTCTCACTTCACAAAATGAGAGTTTTATTACTGCCATCACTGTTAGATCAGATGGATTTCCATCCTTTTATGATCTTTCCGAGGTGCTTATCAACCTGAACGACGACTTGCTGTTCTTGCTAAGAAGACTTGCGCCTGATGCAGTTGCGTTTCAATCCATCAAAGAAAAGTCCAAATCCTCGTCTTCAGACAGCATCCATAACAAAGATGGCTTCTCTCCATGAAGACGCAAGGTCGTGGTGTGGTCTTAACTATAACAACAAAGGTGGGTGTCGAGGCAGCGATTCATATTCTAGACCAACTTATTAAATATATGGCCGGAAAGATCATGTTCCATCACGTTGCCATCATCGATCGCTGCAACCAGAATTACCAAGCTGATGACGTTCTAGTTTCATTTGCAGCCATGGGCATCGTTGATAATCTTCGGTACCCAGACACCGGCACAACCAATTACATGACTGCCAATGGGAGATTGCTCTCAAATTGATCTGAATATACAGGAAATGATTAGATTATGGCTGGAAACCGTATGGCTTTGCCTATGGATGGTGTTGGTAATACTACCACACACACTTCATCTCATAATTTTGTAGTCAATAGTGTTTCACATGTGCCTCAGATCAAGGAAATTCTTTTATCAGTCAAAAAATTCGTCAAAGATAATGATTGTACTTTTGAATTTAATGGGCCTAGTTTTTGAATAAAGGATCAAAGAACACGGAAGGTATTACTCGAAGGCAAGAGTGTAAACGGGCTCTGCCCAATTTAGAATAAAAAAATGGCTGGATCTTCTTCTTTTTGTTTTTATGGAGAGAGTATTAACATGAACGATTGACATAACAGGTTGGGACGTCAACATGCTGAAGTGCTAGGCTATCTTCAGAAGCATCATTGCCTTAAGAAAACACAGGCATTGACATCGTCTATCCTACACGGCAGAAAGAAAACACAGGCACCTTAAGAAAACAAACTGTATCTCTCACGACTAAGGCTTATATATCTTCTGGAGATTTTTTTTTGGCTTGACGTTTTCCAAACAACAATATATCTTGTGTATAGAATGCCAATATCACTCCGAACAAGCGGTCCCTGAATGAGAAATTGTTTCACAAGGCACCAACTTATGATAATCTTCGACCAACTTGTTCATCTTTCATCTTTCATCTTTCATCTTCAATTTTCTGTTTTTCCGCTTCTTATTTCTTGTTGATTTTGAGTTCGATTTTCCTTTTCATCTTCGAATTGGATTTTGGACTTTGGTCATCGAGAAAGAGCTGTAGAAAAACACCGAAATTAGATTGTTTGGGAGTGGAAGAGGAAGAAGCTTATACAGTTGAACTAGTGCTCTTCCGATTCGATAACAAAAAATAACTGTATAAGCTTGATTTCTACGTCTTCGATCTTCTTCTCCACGGCTGAGATCTCCTATTGCAGCCAAATAACATCACAAATCAGCAGGAACTTTGAACAATCTGGCATACAACACACCCATTTCCCTTCACCCAAGTGTTTGTGCAGAAAATTTTGGTGAAAAGAAAAATTATAGGGTGAGCAAAAGTACCTGTCATCGTTTGGCGTCTGAGGAACGACCGAAATCGATGGACTTGATTGAAAGTGCCACGGGCTAGGATCTTCGAAGTCTGTCAAAACCCTAAGAGGGAAAAAAAACTCCCCCCTCTGAAAAGAAAAAAAGGGGAGGCTTAACTTCTTTCAGACCCAGAATGGCTGATCTCGCCATTTTGGGGGTCCTTTACTGAAAAAGAAGAAGAAGAAGAAGAAGAAGAAGAAGAAGAAGAAGAAATCGACCGTGGCCTTTCTACAACCAACAGATTACTGCCTTGCCTTCTTAACAGAAAAAAAACGAGTATTTTAATCGCTTATGATGCTTTTTTATGGCAAAGGACTATAACAAGTTAATAGTACTTTTTAGCCATATAAACCACAGAAACAATCTCGCCTTTTTTCTCAAAACTAACGGGCGCTATATTTATCAAGGCCCAAGGTGGAAATCTAAGGAAAATCCCGCATGGGCCGCTATTCATGAATCAGGCACGCAGTTCCTTACGAGATGTGTAATAAGATTGGCTAATATTCCAGTGTCCCTCCATGGGCTCCACCCTACGAGATTTGGCGGTGGAGGTGTGTCCAAGCTAACCTTGTTCAGAATCTTTATGGCGGTGGAGGTGTGTCCAAGCATGTCGACTCGTAAATTTTAAAATTATAAACTTTCAACAATCTTTTTTGGTTGATCAAATGAACAGATTAGATGAACCAAAAGCAAGACCGTTTATGTCTGCACGGCAACTTGCCATGCAGTTATCCTGTCATATCATATCATAATAATGACCTTTTTCTTATTTTATAACAGTGGACGTACACAGCCACCCACAGCCTCGACCCTAGCCACCCAAGTGTGCGCTAGAAGGCATGGGTGAAGCCAATGACCATGGATAACAGTTGATAATAGTAATTTAAGATAAAGAAAAGGGTATAATATGAAAACAATGGGGCCCATGCTGAACTTTTGAACAACAATAGTGACAAGGTAATTAAACTTTCCTAATAAAGTCCTGTCATCTTTGGAATAGACATGTTTGGCTTCACTTCCTCTTCCTTTTGACCATGTTTAGGGTTTGATGGTCTTTGAGTTCACATTTGCATGACTAAGAAAAAGAGACGTATAATGGTTGGAGTCCAAAGATGTTGTGGTGTGAAAATAATTTGCTCTTCTTCCGGACCACGTTTTAAAGGTTTAATGGGTTTTGAGTTGACATTGCAGAACTTGAAGTCCCCCGAAGGATTGACCAAACATTTCTCCACAGCCAAATCTCGTAGGGTGGAGCCCATGGAGGGACACTGGAGTATTAGCCAATCTTATTACACATCTCGTAAGGAACTGCATGCCTGATTCATGAATAGCGGCCCATGCGGGATTTTCCTTAGATTTCCACCTTGGGCCGTGATAAATATAGCGCCTGTTAGTTTTTTAAAAAAAGGCGAGATTGTTTCTGTGGTTTATTTGGCTGAAAAATGCTATTAACTTGTTATAGTCCCTTGCCATAAAAAAGGCAAAAAAAAACGATTAAAATACTCGTGTTTTTTTTTTTTTCTTTTTTTTCTGTTAAGAAGGCAAGGCAGTAATCTGTTGGTTGTAGAAAGGCTACGGTCGATTTCTTCTTCTTCTTCTTCTTTTTCGGAAAAGGACCCCCAAAAATGGCGAGATCATCCATTCTGGGTCTGAAAGAAGTTAAGCCTCCGACCCCATTTTTTCTTTTCAGAGGGGGGAGTTTTTTTTTCCTAGTTAGGGTTTTGACAGACTTCGAAGATCCTAGCCGTGGCACTTTCAATCAAGTCCATCGATTTCGGTAGTTCCTCAGACGCCAAACGATGACAGTTACTTTTGCTCACTCTATAATTTTTCTATTCTCCAAAATTTTCTGCACAAACACTTGGGTGAAGGGAAATGGGTGTGTTGTATGCCAGATTGTTCAAAGTTCCTGCTGATCTGTGATGTTATTTGGCTGGAATAGGAGATCTCAGCCGTGGAGAAGAAGATCGAAGACGTAGAAATCAAGCTTATACAGTTATTTTTTGTTATCGAATTGGAAGAGCACTAGTTCAACTGTATAAGCTTCTTCCTCTTCCACTCCCAGACAATCTAATTTCGGTGTTTTTCTACAGCTCTTTCTCGATGACCAAAGTCCAAAATCCAATTCGCAGATGAAAAGGAAGATGGAACTCAAAATCAACAAGAAATAAGAAGCGGAAAAACAGAAAACTGAAGATGAAAGATGAACAAGTTGGCCAATATTTGCGTGGCATGAGAAAGGAAACGGTGGACCAAACGTAGGTGGTCTTGACCCACTGGTTCTTTCAAGAGAGAGAATCCAACCGTCTATTATCTTAACTAGTTGACTTGCATGGAATTGCTCTCTTAGTAGTTATACGATGTGAAGTGTGCGCTTGGAAAATGAGTTGCAGATCATCAAAGAGACTGGGTCCAGAGTCTACTTAGAGTCTGGTCCAGTAAAGGCCCATTTATGGTGTGTATTGATATGCGCACCCTTTTCACGGTGAAGAAAAGGCAAGCCCAAAATAAAGCAGTCTGCCATAATCAAGAACGACTGATACAGACCGTACGTCAAACACATGATCCAAATTCCCAGGCGGAATTCACCGTAGAATTCTGTCCTATCTTGACTGCCAACTTTGAAACCCACCCGAGAATTCAATTCCATCTTGTCTGACGGCACAATAGCAAACATTTATGCCTTTTCCGTTACATTTATCTCTCTTTCGATGGCTCAGATTTGTTTCGTATATGGTTCCTATGGGTCAATCCTATATACAATTTTTACTCTACCGTTGGATGATTCTAAGCCTTTGGTTTTAGGAGGATTCAACCATAAAATTAGCAGATATTTGCTTTTTGTGTTTCTTAACCATCCATTGTACATCACGTATCGGACGAGAGAAAATTTTGGTGAACCATGTATCCTAGCACAATCTACCAGTTGGTTGGCTTGGATCATTAGAAAGAGTGGTCCCACTCGTAGCCATGGCTGATCATAGTTTGAGTTGTAAATTCATGGATGAAATGCGCCTCGTTTTCTACCCAAACTACTCCCATTTGCTGAACAATTCGAAGCCATATTGATTTATGGAAGTATCGTTGTTGAACGTGGATTGTTGCTTTTTCTACCATCCATTTCAAAGTCACAATTGGAAGGGCCAGATGAAATTGCATTGGATAAATGGATCATCCATAACAACAATGAAGGGCAGATATCGAAGTATGGGAGATTTGTTTGAGTCATTCTTTCAGTGTTTACCTTGGATTTCAAGTTTGACAATGCGACCTCAAACCCACTAAATCTTCAAAACATTTTCAACAAGAAGAGGAAATTCTTTGCACATCAAACAATTTCAGAGAATTGTATGAGATCTCGATGATGAGATGTTTGATATTGAACTGTACGTATATATAGAGTTTACAATATGGAGGTAAATGCAGCCCGCTATCCTTGATAAGCTTTGTTACATTTGTATTTGAAAGATAGGAGGGATAACAGTAACATATAAGTCAAATATTATCATGATCTATGGGAATGTAGATTATCGTGTAACTGTCAATGATCATCCTAATACCCTCCATCAAGTTCACGATGGTGATAGATCATGGTGAGCTTGGTACAAAAGGGAAGAAATAGTTTCGATCATCAGGTGAGCCAGCCCAGTCAGCATCACAATAAGCTGTAAGAGTGGGCATGATATGTTGTTTGAAGCGTATACATGATGAAAAGTTTCCTTTCCGATATCTGAAAATACGTTTTACTGCCTGCATATGAGAAGATCGTGGTGCATGCATAAACTGGCACACGCCGATCATATACCATTATGAAAAGTTCCTTTCAGGTCGTGTCAATGTTGCATATGGAAGAGCTCCGACCATGATATAGAATACTGCTAAGAAGAGGCTCACCATCATATAAAGATAGTTATGGACCATCAACAATGGGCTTTGAAATTTGTTTGACGTTTTGGAGATCAACAATGTACATGGATTGGTTTAGGATGAGAGGATGATAATCCCTGTGAATATGCAGCCAAGAAAATAGTGAGATTGCCAAGATCTTTTATGGCAAACTTCTTCCTGAGAAATATGATGAGCATTTAGTGGTTGAAAAGAAGATCTTGTCGGGATTAAATTATAGACACCTAAAAGGAATATTACCATTCCAACTGATGATAGAACATATGGGGATTCACACTGTTACAAAGAAATCCAAGTTCCACTAGATACTTAGTGAACCATTTGGACCATGCTCAAGGAGCTTGGCCAACACCATAAAGCGCCTTTGTGTGCCTTAAGACACGATGTGGTCTGATTTTGTCTTGAAACCTGGTGGTTCTCTTGTAGACAACTTCTCCTGGAAAGCCTTGCAGAAAAGTATTTTTAACGTCTAATTGACGTACGTCCCATCTTAAGGACCGTGCAATGCAAAGAACGGTCCTGATAGTACATGGTTTCACTTCTGGATTGAAGGTTTCAGAGATATCTACACCTTTTTGGCCACAACCTAATGCAACTACTTGTCATCCACTTTGGTTTCTGAACGAAAAACCCATTTGCTTCCTACTACTATTCGTCCAGGTGGAAGAAGCGTATAATACCATGTATCATTAAAGACTAAGGATTTGTTCTCATCATCATAGGCTGCTAACCACTCTGGATCAAGTGAATCTTCTTTGAACGGTTTTGGTAATTAAATCAATTATTTGTTGGCTAAGAAGCAAGCTGGCAGTGGATGTTTGATAGTCCTAAGAGCTTTCGGTTTCAGACTTCCAATTTTGGCCAGTGTAATCATGTGGTGAGTGGGTTGAATAGAAGTAGAAGCGGATTGAGTCTGACTATTTGATAGAGGAGCTTGAGAAATGATTTCGGGTGGTAGTCGAGGGACTTCAAGAGGCATGGTAGGTAATGTAATGGAAGAATGGAGGATTAGATGAAGATGAAGTGTCATGATTCGTTGGAACTAGAGATGAAAAGTGAGAAACTGGAGGTGGTTTAGGGTATAATATGGGTTCTGGAGAGAGTATTGAAGGCAATGAAGGGGATGTATGTTCAGTACCATAGAGGGATAGAAGCCCAAGATGCACCTCATATGGGCTGTTGTATCCTGTAAGTTTGCCAGTTTGCAAGTCAAGGCATTGATATCCTTTGTAATTAGATGGATAGCCAATGGAGATGCAACTCTTTGTTTTTGAATGAAGTTTCTCTTTGGTGTAGGACTTGTTAGTGGATGGCACTTGCATCCGAAAATCCGAAGATTATCATAAGTTGGTGCCTTGTGAAACAATTTCTCATGCAGGGACTGCTTGTTCGGAGTGATATTGGCATTCTATACACGAGATATATAGTTGTTTGGAAAACGTCAAGCCAAAAAAAATCTCCAGAAGATATATAAGCCTTAGTCGTGAGAGATACAGTTTGTTTTCTTAAGGTGCCTGTGTTTTCTTTCTGCCGTGTAGGATAGACGATGTCAATGCCTCTTTTGCCAGGAATTCATTCATTGGCCCATTACTCAACTCCGTTCCACCATCTGATTGAAAATACTTAACCTTTGCGTTGAATATAATATCAACCAATGGTGACAAAATCAACGAAGCAATTCACAGCATCACTCTTTTAAAACAAAGTATATAACAAAGAAAACCTGATATATTCATCAATCAACAATAGACAATACTTGTGCCCATTTCTGGAAAGTAGCGGGGCAGGCCCCCATAGATCAGCCCGGATTATTTCAAACGCTGAGCTAGCAAGTGACAACGAAGAGGTAAATGGTAATTTGTGGGCTTTGCCAGAAATACAGTCAGAACACACTTTATTGAAGCATCTAGTCCCAACATATTTGAGGCAATGATGCTTCTGAAGATAGCCTAGCACTTCAGCATGTCGTCCCAACCTGTCATGTCAATCGTTCATGTTAATACTCTCTCCATAAAAACAAAAAGAAGAAGATCCAGCCATTTTTTTATTCTAAATTGGGTAGAGCCCGTTTTCACTCTTGCCTTCGAGTAATACCTTCCGTGTTCGTTGATCCTTTATTCAAAAACTAGGCCCATTAATTTCAAAATTACAATCATTATCTTTGATGAATTTTTTGACTGATAAAAGATTTTTCTTGGTCTGAGGCACATGTGAAACACCATTGACTACAAAATTATGAGATGAAGTGTGTAGAGTAGTATTGCCAACACCATCCATAGGCAAAGCCATACGGTTTCCAGCCATAATCTAATCATTTCCTGTATATTCAGATCAATTTGAGAGCAATCTTCCATTGGCAGTCATGTGATTGGTTGTGCCGGTGTCCGGGTCCCAAAGATTATCAACCATGCCCATGGCTGCAAATGAAACAAGAACGTCATCAGCTTGGTAATTCTGGTTCAGCGATCGATGATGGCAACGTGATGGAACATGATCTTTCTGGCCATATATTTAATAAGTTGGTCTAGAATATGAATCGCTGCCTCGACACCCACCTTTGTTGTTATAGTTAAGACCATACCACGACCGTGCGCCTTCATGGAGAGGAGCCATCTTTGCTATTGATGCTGTTTGAAGACGAGGATTTGGACTATTCTTTGATGGATTGAAACGCAATTGCATCAGGCGCAAGTCTTCTTAGCAAGAACAGCAAGTCGTCGTTCAGGTTGATAAGCACCTCGGAAAGATCATAAAGGATGGAAATCCATCTGATCTAACAGTGATGGCAGTAATAAAACTCTCATTTTGTGAAGTGAGACCAGACAAAATATTGAAAATTAACCAAATGTGATGAAGAGATTGACTGAAATGATGTGCGAAGTTGATCCGCAATGCATTTGACAGATGCCAAGTAGTTTGCAACGTTCTTCCCACCTTTCTCAAGATTCAATTGTAGTTGTTTTAAAAACAATACACTTGCATTAGATGTTGAAGAAACGAGTTGAGCAAGAGCATTCCACGTTTGTTTTCCAGTGTCGAGACCATAAACTTGAGAAGACACCTCTTCGGATAATGAACCATTGATCCAACTCATCATGAGTTGATCAGTACACTTCTATTTGTTGTATTCTCCGAATAGACTATATCAGGCTTCCTAAAAACATCTACTAACTGGAAGTGCATAGGTACATATGGACTAATCATTTCGGGTTTCACTTTTCTCAAACTATGTGCAATCCATTTCAATATATTGATTTGCTGCAATGTACAGGGCTATCTGATTGTGACAGAATAATGGTGTAGCAACTACTCGTGGAACCTTTAAATCATGTAGTATATAGCGCAACCAAGTTAGCTCCACACATATGTTAGCCATAGCTTGATATTCAGCTTTTGCTGGCGATCTAGAAACATTGGTTTGTTTCATGGACTTCCATGAGATGAGAGAATTTCCAAGGAAAACTAATTGACCTCCTTGTGGCACGTCAACCTCGCAATCTAAATTACAAAAAGCTTTCAAGGCAAGACTGTTTGTGATAGAAAATAGTAAACCTTGACTAGGAGTACTTTTTGATGTATTTGAGGATTTACATGGCAGCATCCCAATAAGGTTTTTAAGGCTCATGCGTGAATTGACTTAGTGTTCGAATAGAACAGACTATGTCAGGCCTTGTGATGGTAGCATAAATCAATCTACTAACCAGTCTTTTGTATTTATTTGGATAATTTAGTAATATTCCATCCGTGGGAGTGAGCTTCAAACTTTTTTCCATCGAAAACTTGTCCGATCGTGCACCTAAAAGTCTTGAATCTTGTAAAATGTCTAGGGCATATTTCCTTTAAGACATGAAAAATACCTTTCTTGGAACGGGATAACTCAATACCCAAAAAATATTTTAAAGTCTTCAAGATCTTTGATATAGAAGCATTTGAGAAGAAACTTTTTGATACGTTCAATTTCTTGAAAATCATTTCATGTGAGCAGTATATCATCAACATGGATAAGGATTGCAGTAAATGAAGTATCTTGAGCTTTGGTGAAAAGAGAATAATCAACCTTCGATTGTTGATAACCAGCTTTCTAAATAGAATCTGAAAAAGTGAACAACCAATTTATTAATGCTTGTTTGAGTCCACAAAGGGATTTATTGAGCTAACATACAATGTTCTTCCCATGTTTGCGAAGGCCAAGTGGAGGCTCCATGTATACTTCTTGATGCAAGTCTCCATAAAGAAAAGCATTATGGACATCTAATTGGTGGGTGAACCAATGTCGAGCAGCGGCAACTATAAGAAGACAAAGGAGTGTAGTGAGTTTGGCTGTAGAGGAAAAGGTTTCATGATAATTGTCGCCCTCAACTTGAGTGTATCCCTTTACAACAAGACGAGCCTTATAGCACTCAATGGTACCATTAGACTTGTATTTGATTTTGTAGACTCATTTGCAGCTGATAGGTTTGTGACCAACGAGAAGAGGAACTAAACTTCATGTGTTATTTTACTATAATGCTTCTAATTATGTATTCATGGCTTGTTACCGATGCGGATCAAGGGTAACCTGAGCATAGGAGTGAGGTTCGGTGTGACTTGTAATGTTAGCTAAAAAGGTACAATGGGCAGATAAGATACGAGAGTAGGAAAGAAAATGAGAAAGAGAATACCAAGTATCTGATTCAGAACTTGGTGCTAAGGTAGGGTGATTGATTTGTGCCGACAGCATGTAGTCTTTATGCCATGTTGTAGGTTACTTAGGATGAAGGGCCTATCGTACAAGGGAAATGGAAGAAGCTAGAGGGTCTAAAGAGTTTGAAACAGGTGCAATGGGTTTAGCTAGATGCGAGGGAGCATAAGATGGGTTGGGACTAAGAGAAATGTCAAGTGTGGCATGTGAGTGTATGGGAGACGTGGGCTCATGTATGTTAGGCAGCTCGGTGTGTTGGGGTTGGTAAGATGGAATGTTTGTGTAGAAGGATGGCGTAGAGTGCTAGTTGTCTATGTTGTCCAGAGAAAAATGCGGAAAGACAAATTTTGGATTTGGTAGAGTCAAAATAAAAACATGGTTTCACAAAATTTGACATCACGACTTACGATTTTTTTTTTTTTTAAATCTCCAAATCATAAAGTTTGTAACCTTTTTTATGTGCAGGGTATCCAACAAAGATGCAATGTTTGGAATGGGGATCAAATTTATGAGTATGATGAACAACACTTGTATAACATGGACAACCAAAAACTTTTAAGTGATCAAGTGATGGTGAATGATTATATAACAATTGAAAAGGTGATTTAGAAGATAGCAATGATGATGGTAGAAGGTAGATAGTGGTCAATACATATTCACCCCAAAAAGTGAGGGGTAAGCAAGATTGGAAGAGTAATGCTCGTGCTATGATTAGATATGACGATATTTGCATTCAACCACCCCATTTTGTTATGAAGTGTAAACACAAGTGTATTGGTATTCGATGCCATGAGATTAAAAGAAATTTCTCATAGACAGGAATTCAAAACCATTGCCTACCCCTAATGGAATTGAATTCTAAGGTGGGTTTCAAAGTTGGCAGTCAAGACACAATAGAACTCGACAGTGGATTCCACCTTGAAAGTAGATCGGTACCTATGAATCTTGGTCCTACAAAGAAACAACTAATTAAAATGTCACCCCAATGATTCTCTCTCTCTCTCTCTCTCTCTCTCTCTCTCTCTCTCATGAAGATGAATGGTTAGGATTACCTGAAATCATGCTCACTTGTTCTTTCGCTAACCACACTTATCCTCCAGGAGACTTGCTTAAGTATTGCTTCCCTCTCTCTCTCTCTCTCTCTCTCTCTCTCTCTCTCTCTCTCTCTCTCTCTCTCTCTCTCTCTCTCTCTCTCTCTCTCTCTCTCTCTCTCTCTCTCTCTCATGTTCTTTTCTTCTCCTCTGCTCCTTTTCTTGTTCTCCAATTCAACCAATTGATCACAACCTTGTAAGCTTCCACTGTGGGAAGGAGAGAGAGAGAGAGGAGCAGGAGGTCTGGAAGGTTGGAACATGACCAGCGAAGAAGAAGAAAAAGAACATGAGAGTGAAAGAGTAGCCACTTGCAGAGGTATGGAAAGTTGGAACAGGATTGAGTATATTTATAATCAAAGAACGAGGAGGGAAATCAAAGGAAACCACGTGCGTGGGTGACAGCAATGAGTACATGAAGTCCCACATACAGTACCCCACGAGATTTGTAATATGATTGACTAATATTCTAATGTCATTATATGGGCTCCCCCGTACGTCATTTAGCGGTGGTTGGGCCCAAGCCAATATTGTTTAGAATCTCTATAAGATTGTCTATTGTAAAACTTACAGGTGGTGGACTCTCCTCAAGTCCCAGTAACTGTAGGTTCTTTGGTCTCTCCAAATTTCTGATTATTAGTTTGGTTTATTAGCCGTCTTAATCAGAGGAATATTTGGTCCGGGGTGACTGTCCATTCAAAATTGCATGGACTTGGAAAGCTAAGAAGGATGAAAACGTCTCTCCAAAAGTTGAAAATCTTGGGGAGTTTGATGGATTTATGTTGATTCTATTTCAAGGTGTTGTTTTCTCTTTGCACATGACATGATCAAAGGCAGAAGAAAATATGATACTGACTGAACTTGAATGCCTTCTAATCATATATTTGAAGCCCCGTTTTAAGGCCTCTATTTGTATTTCTAGAATTCTATATGAATTTTCAGTTTCGTGTTACAGAGGTTCAATTAGCATTGAAATAACAAAACTCAAAGAAGGGGAGAGATTGCCCAATGTATACCTCTTGGATGAGGGGTCCCCCAGATCCTTACCAGATCTAAAAGAGAGAAATTAATTTACTGGCTTCATGTCCCTATCCCATCTGATCACCAACAACCATGTGCAGACCAGTTTTGTGACGACCCGGGTTTTCACATGCATTTTTAAATGCAAACCTGACTTTTAATGCAAGATCGATCCCTATTTGAAAACAATTTTATAAAAACAATGCAATACAACGGAAAAATCTTTTATTTTAAATTCATTTAAAAAACCCCGAGTGTCATTTGCTTTCGAGATGAACAAAGTAGTTTTGAGAATTTCGGTAATCATAAATGTCTTCTTAGGTCTATCAGTCACAGCTCACAGCTCACAGCCCAACTATGATAATTATAGATACATGTCCAAAAGGCAAATAATATACTTACATTTATACTTGTCTTCTCTTCATTCTTTTGAGTGTAATACTAATATTTTCTTGCGCTTCTTTTATTCCTGTGTGGAGCTAATATATAAAAATAATATATTTGGGTGAGTATTCCTTATACTCAATACGTGATCTGATACTACTATTTTGAAAACGTGGCATGCAACATGTATAAATTCAAGGAGCTTTCCATGTAAAACATTAATAATTCCTTTTTATGTAAATATGCATAAAACATAAGCCTATTTATGCATTTTTAGTCATGGAATTCTTTACCGAAATGTAATATTCAACGATATTGATATGACTCAAAGCATAAAGTAGAAATCAATAGATCAACGTAATAAGATTACAGCAAACACGTCAAATCAATAAGTCAAATATAATAATCATGAAACTCTTAAAATAGTTATCATTCAAAGCAGATGATAACATCCATATAGACATCATGCACATGGTTTTCAATTTTGTTCCCACCACAGACTGCCTTATTCGGTGATCTACGCACTTGGAACTCAAGTCGATGGGTCAGTAAACACATCAAATTAACTGGTCACAAGTACTCATCTACGACCATCTCAATGCTATATGCATATCGATAAAACTGAAATTATAGGGCCAACTATACTCACGATCAGCACACAACTAGAATCGTGTGTCTCCGGTATCTAGAGACCACCCACCATAGCCCTCTACGACAATTATAGATATGTCCCCGAAAGGGTGCCGTGAATACCTCCAGCGATCGTCCTTGTTTACCATATCAGTCAGGGAAGGGACAGTGCCATTTTGGCAGCGATACCATCCACTTTTTATGGTAGAGGCCAGGAGGCCAACCTCGTACATATCAACCTCTCAGCATAGTGCCCATCAGGCTCAATAGCCTAAAAAGCATATATAAATAATCCAAATCTCAATCATCATAAATCATACAATTATTTTCAAAACATGTGAGCAATACATAAAATTTGTCCATGCTAGTAATTGCATTTAAGCCAGAAATCATGAAGACAATTCCTCATGCTCATATAAGAATATCATAACTCAAAAAGCATACTAATTACGGTAATAAAGTCAAGTAAATCATGTCGTCTATGCAATGCCTTTCAAAACATGTATGCAGTGCTTATATAAAGCCTATTTACCAAGTAAGCAATTGCATGCAAGATTATAAGAAAAATTTGCATACTCATTTTGAGAATATCAAGTTTCAAAAGCATACTAAACATGGTCATCAGGATTAAATAAATTAATTAGAGTTTGAAAATGCATTTGAAAACTTAGCAGTATTAGACTACCTACCTTGATGTTCCTTGAATCGCATTCCTTATTACTCGACCCTGACCCATCTTTGTGAAACCCTGTATATTGTTTGATAGCAAGGATTCAAGTATCATTTTCTATTCATTTCTAGACACTAATTAGATTTATAGATTAATGGCTAGATATGCATTTCAGGACTATAGATCCTTGTTTAAATGTGTTTCCAGGCTAGATCTAATGTTTAATGGTTAGATCTCATAGATCGCCTGTCCTAATGCTTAGAATAGGTTTGTACTTGATTTGAATGGTCAGATCTATATGACTTAGGTGTGATCTAGGTATATTGATCTTCTAATATACCTAATGGATCAATTTATGAGAATTGATCATCTTTGATCTTGTAGATCTATAAGATTTTTCATGGCTTCTAGGCTATAATCACGTAAAATAGTCCTCTTATCCTAACTTTTATGGTATTATTAAGTCCACGTCATCGATACGAACGCAACGGTTCTTTCGGATAATCAATCAGAGTTATATAGCCTCCTTAATTGGGTTTTTAGTGTCGCAAATCAATCAGACTAACCAGAATCATCCATTTAGGGCCCGTACGTTAGGGTTCCTGGGATGCTTGTGCGTCCCAGTCAGATCTGGACTGCGCTCGCATGATCGCGCGCACCCAAATGCAGCGCTAAGGAGTGCATTTTCAAGCGCGTGTCATGCGCAACGTCCCTGGGTGTGTCTGGTTCAATGGGTTGGCAGACTCATCGAATCTGAGTTTCTTCGGCGATCTCTGGCCAGGAAATGCCAAATCCGTCTTGGATCTGGTCTGGAAAGGGAAAACCAAGGAGAGAGAGGGGGAGAGGCCTTACCTGGGCAGCTTGAAATGGTGCCCTTCTTTCGGTGGTGCGGTTCCCACTATGCTTGCCGAAAAATCCTTGTTGTCAAAAAATTGAGTGAAATCGCAGGAGCTGGAGGAGGGGGAAGGAGAAGGAGAAGGAGAAGGAGAAGAAGGAGAAGGAGAGAGAGGAAAAAGGAGAAAAGGGAAAATGGGTCAGTGTCAGAAAGGAGGTTTTCTTTAGAGTGCGGGTTTGCTCATGGCCACCTGAACCCTAGGCTGAAACAGCTAGAGAAGATGGGAAAAAGGGTGATCAGAGTGAGAGGGGGGAGAGAGCTTTTATAGCCTGTGAAGGCGATGCAGCCCAATGGTAGTGCCACCATTTTTTTTTGGCTCCGCACAGGTATGGCGGTGCTGTGCACCACCTGGCCTGAGAAAAAAGACCACTTAGGTGGGGGTGTCGTTATCAAAACAACCCCCTGTGTTTTCCAGCCATTTAGATTTTAAACACAATTTACAAAAATACCCTTCATGTTCAAAAGCCCATAACTTGGTTATACGAGCTCCGTTTCTAGTGTTCTTCAAGGCATTGGATTTCATTTCTAGTGTAGAATCTAATGATACTGATTTTTCTTACAAATTCCTTTGTTTCATAGGTAAATTAAAATAAAACATCCAACTACCTATTAATACAATTAAATATCTATTAATCTCCACAAAAAAAATTTCAAAATAAACATGCTATAACTAATTAGCACCTGGAAACCATTATGATTGATTGTGGTTATAAAAGTGATATAATAATATTAAAAAATTTGAGTCATTACAAATTTGCTCAAGAGAAAATATAAGCAGAGTCACCTTCCACCAAAAGCGACTTGAAAATCGTGTCTTTATCAAATGATTTAGGAACCCATGTGGAATGCTAAAGTCTCTGTTTCAATGGAATTCTTCATATCCAAAGGCCTGAATAAGCAACAAAGATTTGGCCGTGCATTCCGATATTTAATAGTACCCATAGATTATGATATGATTCTACGTTAAAATGGTGACCTGCGTGATCCTTATTTTGATGTTTGCAAGCTCACCTACGTGTCCAAGAATCCATTAGATCCAATTAGTCAAAGATATTGATGGGGTAATCACTTTCCATGGCGTTCAATACAACAAGCTCCAAGTTCAAAGCAAGCTCAAAAGAAGTGTTTTGTTTTTTGTTTTTAATATCATTCTCACGTCTAAATACGCCTATTTGTTCCCATAAAGACAAATTCCATTGAACAAATACAACATATACATGACCCACATCATTTTAGAAAAGTTCCAAAGACAATAGGCTAAGTAAGATACTGTCTCAGCAACTTCCTAGATAACGAGAGAAATAACAGTGCCAAGAGATAACTAGGTGACCAAATACACTAATAAGATATCTTTTATAACAAGTATAAGTATTAAATTAAGGCACCTATTTCATAACAGATCTTAACTTTACCTTCTATTTTTGTGTCTTTAGTGGGCCTAGTATTTCCGACAATTGCAATGATGTCTCCAGACTCCGAAAAGGCACCTTGGTGGTCCAAAAGTACCTTCTCGCCTATCGATGGATACTAGGTTGCTTCCAAGCTCTTTAATGAATGCAAGTCAACGGAAGAGAGAGTATGGTCACAGATGAGGCCTCGTTCAGATCGTGATAATGACATTTATGCTTCAGAAAAAGGTGTCCAAGATTAACAACTCCTGGCGTCGAAGTTCAAATTCATTCTATAGTAACCAGTTGCATGGTTAAGGATTTTAGATAACAACAAGGTTCAGGACATTCTAATTGTATTTATGAGGGGAGTTTAGTCTACATAATTGTAATGTAATATTTACACATGGAACCAACAGGACATGAAAAATCAAAACTGAAAAGATCAATCTGCGTGTACGCAGTGGTCTTTTACTGCATGGCCATGTTTCTAGAACCCGAGAGCCCAAAAGAACTGGGGCCTCAACAGAGCAATGTGCGTACCACTTTCTCTTATGATATGTAAGTAAAGTACAAACTTTGTAATTCCAAGAAGCATATGTGAAAATTTCAAGTTATTACTCCCCTGCCTATCTTATTTTTGTAGTTTTAGTATTAGCATGTTTTCAGTTACCAGGAAATTACCATGAATTTATAAAGATTATAAATGCTATTCATACAATTAAAGATTATAAATGTTATTCATACAATTAAATGACACATGATACCAGGTATTTAGTAGCGTTGCGTCAAACCACAGAACAATTTGTGTAAACCAAACCCAGTCTGAAGTTGGTAATTCTGCACTCATGGCTGATTTTTCTGTTTATATGCTAATATCATCAATCATTCGATAGACATTTCTGTCTAAGAACAATGTGAAGTCGTTGCAAGGTCCATCCTGAAGCCAGAAGACACACAAGCCAATTCATTGAGGTTCTTGAGAGTTGCAAGATTTAAACCATTCATATCCTGATACAATGTTCAGGAACGAACTGAGCAGCAATTTATTCCTTCCCACTTTTGGCCATTAAAACCAAACATTCAATGCCTTTTGATCATTCAAGTAATGGTTTAGTTTCACGAAAATAAGCTGATTCTAGAAACCATCAAACATGACCGTGCAGAAGTCCTTTCTTGCAATTGAAGCTCAATCATAGACTTTTGCACCAAAATCCAAGCTGCAGGTGTGGATCAAAAGTGGAATGTAACAAGTTGTTATCGAGAACACCAGCATCTTATGGAAAAAAGGAACCAGCAAGACTTAAAAAGTCTTTACCTTGAAGAAGTAGCAAAATTCCACCTGAGAAGTTTAAACCTTCTTGAGCATACCACCAGCATTACAATTAGCATGTTGCTTTTGCTCTTATCTTTCAGAAACACAAATAAAACATACAAAATCTAGTTTATTAAGGATTAAGGACAATTTTTTTATTTTCACTCTTCAAATTGTTTTTCTATTTTCCCTTATCACAAAAGGTCCACACCATATTCCTCTCCCCTTTTCTTGTTACTCTCCTGTGACATGACTAAGCCTCAGCACAGGTATAACTATACTGAATTTTCAGTCCCAAAACTCCTTCAGAAAATCCTTCCACTCCATATGGAAATCCTGTGAATTCATAACATGTGTACCTCAATACACCAGTAGGCTTCTTCCAACAAAAGTAGGTCAGCTAAATGCTGAAGCACACTCACTGACCCACTAGTGAATAGAATATTTATTGCTTTCTTTACCATTAGCAACATGACGTTGAAATGACGAAAAGCACAAAAGATTCAATGTATACTGGGCGTCTGAAAGAAAATATGAATTATCAACTGGAAAGTAAAACATAAATACAATCCCTGAAAGAGAAATATCATATCAAACGATTAAGAGGAGTGAATATGGCAAATTAAGGAGTCTCTGAAAGCCCAAATGCTATGCATTTAGATGTTTTAAGTGTTGTAGCATCCCAAGGATGACAGGATCCATAGCCAGGCTTACATGAAAGGAAAAGCTGATAGTTGGAACAGTGAAAAAAGATATCCATTACTAAGATTCAATATGTCCATCCAAACATTCTATGATGGTCAATGTGCTTCTCTTCTATTCTTGAGCATACGGTCAGGAAGAGAAGCCAACTACTTACAATCTGCTGCAGGGTTGTAGAGAATACAGCCACACAAGCACAAAGAAACCCTGTACCATTAATCTTCACATCGGTCACTGTACATACACCAACACCAAGTGCTACGACAACAACAGCCATAATCACCCGTTTGGTGTATTGCTTGTTATTAATAATCCATTCCATCACGCATACCAGTGGTATCATACTCAACTTCGATATCTAAACAGTCAAAATCATCGCACCATAAGACAAATACTCTCTACAGAAATCACCTATACCATATAAAAAGAATTCGAACCTGATAAAACCCGACTGAATTGAGCATAAGGCTGAAGTTCATCCCAGTAATGGATAGATTTGCAACAATGGAGAACCAAAACAGATCCCACAAAGGAACCTGCATTGATACAGAGTATCCAGCTGCATTTGATACCCAACCAACGAATGCGGTCACCGCAAAATGGAATCCAGTTAAAGTTGTTGCTGCCGAAAAGATCAAAACTATCATTGAAGCTCAAATATAGATTATTAAATTGCTTTGAGAAATATAACCAAACATAAATCAAGTGATTTGGGATTGAGATATACCGAAAATGAAACTGTAGCCACTTGACGACATTACTAGCTTATTCACCATAATTATACCAACTGAGCTAACCACATTCATGGCCCAAGCGCCAACATCCGAAATCGAGGAAGACTTTTCGGTTTCCATGAGTGTAAGATCCCAAAAGTTCAGCTGTACAAGAAATTATATAGATGACTTAAGCTCAAATTCAATGGCAGAAGCCGTGGAAAACTCTATGACTCACTAACAGAAGCGATGGTAGAAGACCTGAATCTTATAGCTTGGAATTCAAATTATCTAAGAAAACATTCGCGCAGAGATTCCAGTTTTCCGTAAAATTCAGTGACCTAACATAGGAAAAGGTGGAAAAATCGCCTTTCGGTAACTACCCAACATAGAAAAATCGAAACTTTTTTGCTGGACATTTAATGTTTCAAGAAATATACTCCAGGAATTTTCAGTTCTTACTAAAAATAGAATGTTTTACATTGAAATTCAAAGACCCAGAGCAGAAAAATATGCAAAAATTATTTTTAGAAACTACCCAACAGGAAAAAAATAAAAAATAAAGAAAAATATAATTCACGAATAGGACTTTCCAAGGAGCTGAAAAAACAGAGGAAAGATAAGAATTTCAGAAGCAAAGACAGTTTCTGATCTTTCCGAATTCTAGAGCTTCTCCGTCAATTTCACAGTGGGTATTAAAACGATTTTGGAGATGAGAGAATTCAAAAAAGCTTCCACAAGTATCTGAAGAAGAAGAAGAAATTCGTTCTTCCAAAACTGAAGAAAATGGACCCAAAAAAAAAAAATGCAAAAAAATGGCAAAGCTTCAGCGGCAGCGCCCACGAGACAAACACCCGGTTGTAGTGAAATGACTAAGCTACCCTTACTCACCAAACCTCCAATTGGTTCTTTTCATATAAGATGACCGTAATAGCCTCACGAATCGTTATCAAAGGATGGTGCCATGATTAGTCATAATAATTGACTTTAGGTGCAGAAGAGGAAACGTATGTGTAATGTAGACCATTGATTCAATGTACCATGATAGGATGGCCCACATAAACTGAAAAGCAATGGCTAGCATCTCCTAATAAAACGCCCTAAAATAATAATTAGTGACAACAATAATTGGATGGACTTGTACCCATCTGTCTCAGTTTTTTCTCAATGTTGAACACACGTACCCATGAGCAACATGAAACCCTGATCACCTAGGAGACAGGCTTCTCACGCAATTGCAATAGAAGGCCTTTGCACATTGGACTTTGCTTATTGGTTTGGTTACCCAAACCAACGATTTTAAGTGATGACATTACATTGAACAAACTATAGTCATAATGTAATTTAATCGCTCCACCTATGCTATTAGTGACATACAACTTTAGAAGAGCTAGTATTCTATCCTTGTGTCAAGACCTACAGGCCAAGGGACAATCCTAGGTAGACAATTTTTATGAGGTATAGGCCTCCCAAAAGGTAACAAAGGTGTGCAAAGGTTCCGGCGGGTTGATCTATTGTCACAATAGATGACTACTGTAAATCCCTGCTTTGAATGTTTTCAAAAAACACCTTCTCCTTTTTTCTTGGTTTAAGTAGTGAGAGGGGCTATGGAACGACTACTACTACTACTACTACGATTCTCATTATTCTCATTTCGCTTTCTTCTAAAAAGAGAAATAGGAAAAAATAAAAAGGTAGATTATAAACAGATTGTGCAAAGAGGCAATTCATAACTCCAACATAAAAAGTAACACATTAATCCGAATGATTGAGACAGCTTTAAGATCTTATTTATTTATAGTTTTTGTTTAATAAGTTGTACTCAGTGATTTTGTTGAGAAATATTTGGGAGAAGTCTTGTGTATTATTAGTTGAACTATATCTCTTAGATCTCTTGAAAGGCCTTTGGTAAGGGGTCTTTTCTTGAGGCATGGTTTAAGTCCTGGTGTGGAGATCAATAATGGTCTGACTTTAGAAAGAGAATGGCCAGAAAGCAGCTAAAATTTCCTGCATAGGCGGGAGCTTCGTGCACAGGGGCTGTCCTTTTTTTAAACCTTAGTGATCTACTGCGGTGGTTACTTATTTTGCTTTATCATCATAATTTGCAATTTGGTAAGTATACAATTGAAACTTTCTAAAAACTGCAAATCTCTAGTCTTGCGATCTTTTTTTTATTACAAATGCATTGATGGCAATGGTTTGAGAGGTGAGGGGATGAGCATGGATTTGCCGAGGGAGTCACTCTATATATACAAACGCTAAAGACAAGGCTATTTTAGGTAATTGACGTAATTTGCACGGGAGGGCATTTTGGTCAACTAAGAGAAGAAGAGCAGATTGAAGACTGAGTGAAAACAAGCAAGAGGTTTCCTCTTCCTCTGCGGGATACACGGAATGTTATATTCTCGAGAATGATCCAGTGCAATTAGCTTATTTTTTATTATAATCTGAAGAATGATCCAACGCCCATGATGGATTCAATCCTAACCATTCATCTTGAGGATTGGAAGAGACAGAAGCCAACAATGGCTGAGGCTCATAATGAGTAGAAGTCCTTTCATTGGATGGTTAAGATTGTCTAGAAACCATGATTTTCCATGTCAACGAGTGGTAGAGAACGCATGGATATAATGCTCACATTCACCATAATTAGATGATTTAATCTACTCCTATAATCTTACTAGTAAGATCTGAACCTCATAAACAGATGATCGTCACCATCCATTCATTTTTCTGAGGGTCCAGACGATAGGATTTTTCTAGCCAAAGTGAAATATAGGACATGAGGAACCCAAACGAGGAGCGCCATGTGAATCATCTAGACGAGTTAGATCATTCCTCATATTAAATTAATTTCTAATAACTTGATTTATTTTATATGAAATAATTGAGGGCGCATGTTTCTTTGTTGCATGACCGATTGTTTTATGGTGTCTGCACCTGTAGATCAGTACAAGGATTTACAGGTGATCCAAACAGCTCATCTTTCAGTGACATTTAGACAGGGTATAGATACATCAAAATTATTCTGTAGGATAATCCTGACCACTAATGTTTTCAATTGAAAATTGGACCTTTAAGAAAGTTCCAAAAAAAGGATAGAAAATTCTTAACAAGATGGATGGCTAACATCATCGAACGAAGAGGATTCTTTTTGGGGGGGATATGTAAGATGTAGACCACAAGATAAACGGTTCGGATCGTCAATCATCTGGGCTTTAGATGTACTTTTATCTCCGAATGTAGTACAAGTTCAAACGATTATATCTATTTATTTATAGAAAAAACAATTATATTTCTCAAACCTTCTTGGGAGAGCTATAAAATAATGAATGAGACAACAAAAAGAGAATAATTGTGGCAAAAAGAAACAACATCTTGATTAAAAAAATGTGAGTCATTTTATAATTATTTAAATATTTCAGATAATATTCTGGTCGTCAATATAAAAAAAAAACTTGCTTTTACTTAGAAAATAATATCCAGGTTCCGTATAAGATTGATAATATAAAACTTTACTTTGTCGTGCAACCTCTCCATCAACCTTTTGTCCTAACTCTCTACTTACAGCCTACCTTGGCCTTAAATTCCTCTGCATTGCATCGACAACACCTTCAAATGTCCACATGCCCATAGATCACTCCATTTCTATTAAGAAATATCATTGTAATATATCTTACTATATTCTTTATATATTTACTTTCCTAAGTTATTGTAAATCATATTCCAGTAAAAGTGAATCAAGCTTCTAAGCCTTAGAAATGGTAGAATTAATTGATATATATATTTTGTATATATATTTTGTACTATGTTAATGATAAATTCATTCAGCCAATTCTCTATTATTAAGAAATATCATTGTAATATATCTTACTATATTCTTTATATATTTACTTTCCTAAGTTATTGTAAATCATATTCCAGTAAAAGTGAATCAAGCTTCTAAGCCTTAGAAATGGTAGAATTAATTGATATATATATATATATTGTATATATATTTTGTACTATGTTAATGATAAATTCATTAAGCCAATTCTCTATTATTTTTTCTCTAAGCTTGCTGTTCATTTTGTTAAGATGGTATCAGAGCCGACGTTCTGGTGCCAAATTACTTGAATTTTCAACAATAAAAAAAAAAAAAAGGAAGAAGAAGAAGAGAACAAATCATAGGTGAAAATCAAACACCAGTAGCAACGATTTCGGTATGGATTCGTCAAACCTATACTTTGTTCATCATTCAGATCATCCCAGTCACATGTTCTTTCCAATCAAAATGAATGACGCCAATTATCCATCATGGAGTAAATCCATGATTCATGCTCTCATAGCTGAGAACAAATTTGGCTTCATCAATGGATCCATTGAGCCACTTTCAGAAACAGATCACCCAACAAAATATGCTCTATGGAATCAATGCAATAGCATGATTTTATCATTGCTCACTCACTCGGTGGAACCTGATCTAGCCAAAGGAGTCGTTCATGCCAAGACTGCCCATCAAGTGTGGGAATATTTCAAATATCAGTTTTCATAAAAGAATGCACCAACAATCTATCAAATCCAAAAATCATTGGTTTCTCTCTCACAAGGCACCATGATAGTATCAACTTATTTCACAAAACTTAAAGGCCTTTGGGACGAATTAGAGATATATCGAACTCTTCCCACTTGCAAATAGATGAAAGAACATAATGAACAGAGAGAAGAAGATTGAACGATGCAATTTTTTATGGGCCTCAACGACACCTATAATGTTGTTTGTATGAATATTCTCATGATGTCACCATTGGGTCTTATGTCTCAATCACTTCTATTGTTACCGTGCCATGCAATTTAGATATTACCTTAGACAATGTTTTATGTGTTCCCTCTTTTCACTTAAATTTGATGTTTGTAAGCCAAGTCACTATTGCGCTAACCTATTGTGCCACTTTTTTTCCCACTTTCTATATTTTGCAGGACTTAGCTATGGGAAAGATGATTGGCTTAGGTAAACATTATGATGGTCTCTATTACATGTCTCCATTGCAATGGACACTTGTTTCCCATCAAGTTTCTCAAATGTCCAATTTGTGGCACATTTGTCTTGGACATCCATCACCATTTCGTCTTAAATTGGTTTCTCCATTATTGTCGTCTAATAATATCTCTTTTGATAATAATTGCAATGTTTGTCCCATGGCTAAACAAACTAGACTTCTATTTCCTTTAAGTTCAATATCAACTCATGCTCCATTTGATTTGTTACATTATGATATTTGGGGTCCACACAAAGTTCCCCCACATTTAGGGGCTTGTTTCTTTCTTACCATTGTGAACAATTTTACAAGGTGCAAATGGGTATTTCTTATGCAATATAAGTCTGAAACTCCCAACATTTTACAATCTTTTATAGCTTTTGCACATACTCAATTTCATGCATCAAAAGCCATCACGGTAGACAATGTATCTGAATTCCCGTCTATGAGAAATTTCTTTTAATCTCATGGTATCAAATAATAATGCACTAGTGTTTACACTCCATAACAAAATGGGGTGGTTGAATGCAAACATTGTCTTATCTAACCATAGCACCAGCATTACTCTTCCAATCTTGCTTACCCTTCACTTTTTGGGGTGAATGTGTAATGACCACTATCTACCTTCTACCATCATCGTTGCTATCTTCTAAATCACCTTTTGAATTGTTATATAATAGTCCACCATCACTTGATCACTTAAAGTTTTTGGTTGTCTATGTTATGCAACTGTTGTTCATCATACTCATAAATTTCATCCCCATGCCAAACATTTCTTCTTTGTTGGATACCCCACTTGTAAAAAAGGTTACAAACTTTATGATTTGGAGGTTTAAAAAAATATTCGTAAGCCATGATGTCAAATTTTGTGAAACCACCTTTTTTATTTTGACTTTACCAAATCCAAAATTTGCCTTGCCGCATTTTTCTCTTGACAACACAAACAACTGGCACTCTACACTATCTTTCTACACAAACATTCTATCTAACAACCCTAATACACCAAGCTGCCTAACATACATGAGCCCGTGTCTCCCGTACACTCACCTGCCGTACTTGACATTTCTCTTAGTCCCAACCCATCTTCTGCTCCCTCGCATCTAGTTGAACCCATTGCACCTATTTCAAACTCTTCAGACCCTCTAGCTTCTTCCCTTCCCCCTATATGATAGTCCCTTCATCCTAAATAATCTACAGCATAGCATAAGACTACATGCTGTCAGCACAAATCAATCACCCTGCCTCAGTGTGAATGGTGTTGATAATACTACTATACACACTTCATCTCATAATTTTGTAGTCAATGGTGTTTCACATGTGCCTCAGATCAAGAAAAATCTTTTATCAGTCAAAAAACTCGTCAAAGATAATGATTGTAATTTTGAATTTAATGGGCCTAGTTTTTGAATAAAGGATCAACGAACACGGAAGGTATTACTCGAAGGCAAGAGTGAAAACGGGCTCTACCCAATTTAGAATAAAAAAATGGCTGGATCTTCTTCTTTTTGTTTTTATGGAGAGAGTATTAACATGAACGATTGACATGACAGGTTGGGACGTCAACATGCTGAAGTGCTAGGCTATCTTCAGCAGCATCATTGCCTCAAATATGTTGGGACAAGATGCTTCAATAAAGTGTGTTCTGACTGTATTTCTGGAAAAGCCCACAAATTACCATTTACCTCTTCGTTGTCACTTGCTAGCTCAGCGTTTGAAATAATCCGGGCTGATCTATGGGGGCCTGCTCCACTACTTTCCAGAAATGGGCACAAGTATTGTCTATTGTTGATTGATGAATATGTCAGGTTTTCTTTGTTATATACTTGTTTTAAAGGAGTGATGATGTGAATTGCTTCATTCATTTTGTCACCATTGGTTGATATTATATTCAATGCAAAGGTTAAGTATTTTCAATCAGATGGAGGAACGGAGTTGAGTAATGGGCCAATGAATGAATTCCTGGCAAAATAGGCATTGACATCGTCTATCCTACACAGCAGAAAGAAAACACAGGCACCTTAAGAAAACAAACTGTATCTCTCACGACTAAGGCTTATGTCTTCTGAAGATTTTTTCTGGCTCGACGTTTTCCAAACAAGTATATATCTTGTGTACAGAATGCCAATATCACTCCTAACAAGCAGTCCCTTTCTGAGAAATTGTTTCACAAGGCACCAACTTATGATAATCTTCGGATATTCAGATGCAAGTGCCATCCACTACCAAGTCCTACACCAAAGAGAAACTTAATTCAAGAACAAAGAGTTGCATCTCCATTGGCTATCCATCTAATTACAAAGGATATCAATGCCTTGACTTGCAAACTGGCAAACTTGCAGGATACAACAGCCCATATGAGGTGCATGTTGGGTAGAGTAAAAATTGTATATAGGATTGACCCATAGAAACCATATACGAAACAAATCGAAGCTATCGAAAGAGAGAAATGTAACGGAAAAGGCATAAATGTTTGCTATTGTGCCGTCAGACAGGATGGAATTGAATTCTCGGATGGGTTTCAAAGTTGGCAGTCAAGACAGGACAGAATTCTACGGTGAATTCCGCCTGGGAATTTGGATCATGTGATTGACGTACGGCCTGTTATCAGTCGTTGTTGATTATGGCAGGCTGCTTTATTTTGGACTAGCCTTTCTTTCACCATGAAAACGGTGCGCATATCAATACAGACCATAAATGGCCTTTACTGAACGAGACTCTAAGTAGACTCTGGACCCACTCTCTTTGATGACCTACTAAGAGAGCAATTCCATGCAAGTCCACTAGTTAAGAGAATAGACGGTTGGATTCTCTCTCTTGAAAGAACCAGTGGCTCAAGACCACCTACGTGTGGTCCACCGTTTCCTTTCTCATGCCACGCAAATATCGGCCAACTTGTTCATCTTTCATCTTCCATTTTCTGCTTTTTCGCTTCTTATTTCTTGTTGATTTTGAGTTCCATTTTCCTTTTCATCTTCGAATCAGATTTTGGACTTTGGTCATCGAGAAAGAGCTGTAGAAAAACACCCAAATTAGATTGTCTGAGAGTGGAAGGGGAAGAAGCGGATACAGTTGAACTAGTGCTCTTCCTATTGGATAACAAAAAATAACTTTATAAGCTTGATTTCTACGGCTTCGATCTTCTTCTCCACGGCTGAGATCTTCTATTCCAGCCAAATAGCATCACAGATCAGAAGGAACTTTGAACAATCTGGCATGCAACACACCCATTTCCCTTCACCCAAGTGTTTGTGCAGAAAATTTTGGAGAAAAGAAAAATTATAGGGTGAGCAAAGGTACCTGTCATCGTTTGGCGTCTAAGGAACGACCGAAATCGATGGACTTTGATTAAAAGTGCCACGGCTAGGATCTTCGAAGTCTGTCAAAAGCCTAAGAGGGAAAAAAAACGCCCCCCTCTGAAAAGAAAAAAACGGATCGGAGGCTTAACTTCTTTCAGACCCAGAATGGCTGATCTCGCCATTTTTGGGGGTCTTGTTCTGAAAAAAAAGAAGAAGAACAAATCGACCGTAGCCTTTCTACAACCAACAGATTACTCCATTGTCTTCTTAACAAGCAAAAAAAAAAAAAAACGAGTATTTTAATCTTTTATGATGCTTTTTTATGGCAAAGGACTATAACAAGTTAATAGTATTTTTTAGCCAAATAAACCACAGGAACAATCTCGCCTTTTTTTTTTTAAACTAACAGGCGCTATATTTATCACCGCCCAAGGTGGAAATCTAAGGAAAATCCCGCATGGGCCGCTATTCATGAATCAGGCACGCAGTTCCTTACGAGATGTGTAATAAGATTGGCTACAATTCCAGTGTCCCTCCATGGGCTCCACCCTACGAGATTTGGCGGTGGAGGTGTGTCCAAGCAAACATTGTTCAGAATCTTTATGGGATTGACTACTGCAAAAGTCAATCTCTCGCTGGTGACTCTCCTTGAGTCTCGATAATTGTAGGTTCAAATTTTAGCCACAACTAACTTGTTTTATTTTGTAGCGAGTTGATTTCATAATGACTTTATTTGTTACTGAGTCAAGTAAATCATACAAGTTTTTCGAGTCGACTCGTAAATTTTAAAACTATAAACTTCCAACAATCATTTTTGGTTGATCAAATGAACAGATTAGATGAACCAAAAGCAAGACCCTTTATGTCTACACGGCAACTTGCCATGCAGTTATCCTGTCATATCATGTCATAATAATGACCATTTTCTTATTTTATAAAAGTGGACGTACACAACCACCCACAGCCTCGACCTTAGTCACCCAAGTGAGCGCTAGAAGGCATGGGTAAGCCAATGATCATGGATAACAGTTGATAATAGAAATTTAAGATAAAGAAAAAGGTATAATATGAAAACAATGGGGCCCATGCTGAACTTTTGAACAACAAGAGTGACAAGGTAATTAAACAACTTTTCTAATAAAGTCCTGTCATCTTTGGAATAGACATGTTTGGCTTCACTTCCTCTTCCTTTTGACCATGTTTAGGGTTTGATGGTCTTTGAGTTCACATTTGCATGACCAAGAAAAAGAGACGTATAATGGTTGGAGTCCAAGGATGTTGTGGCGTGAAAAGAATTTGCTCTTCTTCCGGACCGCGTTTTAAAGGTCTAATGGGTTTTTAGTTGACATTGCAGAAGTTGAAGTCCCCCGAAGGATTGACCAAACATTTCTATCATACGTCAATCTCTACCCTCCAGTCCTGTTATGGAGGATCCATGTATCAAAATGCAACTCTTATTTGATTCTTCAAGTTGTAAGTTTGAGATGGATGGTAGAAAAAGCAACAATCCACGTACGTTCAACAACGATACATCCACAAATCAATGGCCAGAATTGTTCGGCAAATTAGGCATGTCATCAGTTAAACGACAACTCATAGAAAAGAAGAGATGTTGCAGAATGGATGATGGATGCACATGCTTTCAATCTGGAAACTATGAGCAGCCATAGGTGTAAGTGGGACCATTCTTTTTAATGATCCAAGCTTCCCAACTGGTACATTGTGCTAAGATACACGGTTCAAGAAACAAAAAGGAGCAAATATCTGCTTATTTTATCGTCGAACCCTCCTAAAACCAAAGGCGTAGAACCATCCAACGGTTGAGCAAAAACTATATATAGAGTTGGTTATTGGAACCATATCAAGATATAAAAGCTAGCAGAAGAGAGAAAGAAATGAAATGGAAAATGCATAAATATTCCCCATGGAATTGAATTCTAAGGTGGGTTTCAAAGTTGGCAGTCAAGACGCAATAGAACTCGACGGTGGATTCCACCTTGAATGTAGACTGGTACCTATGAATCTTGGTCCTACGAAGAAACAACTAATTAAAATGTCACCCCAATGATTCTCTCTCTCTCTCTCTCTCTCCCTCTCTAATGAAGATGAATTGTTAGGATTACCTGAAATCATGCTCACTTGTTCTTTAGCGAGCCACACTTGTCCTCCAGGAGACTTGCTGAAGTATTACTTCCCTCTTTCTCTCTCCTGTTCTTTTCTTCTCCTCTGCTCCTCTTCTTGTTCTCCAATTCAACCAAGTGACCACAACCTTGTAAGCTTCCACTGTGGGAAGGAGAGTGAGAGAGAGGAGCAAAGAAGAAGAAAAAGAACATGAGAGGGCATGAGGAGCTGGAGGTCTGGAAGGTTGGAACATGACCAGCAAAGAAGAAGAAAAAGAACATAAGAGTGAAAGAGTAGCCACTTGCAGAGGTATGGAAAGTTGGAATAGAATTGAGTATATTTATAATCAGAGAACGAGGAGGGAAATCAAAGGAAACCATGCGCGTGGGCGGCAGCAATGAGTACATGACGTCAGACATATAGTACCCCACGAGATTTGTAATATGATTGACTAATATTCTAACGTCATTACATGGGCTCCCCCGTACGTCGAGTTCTATTGCGTGGGCCCAAGCCAATATTGTTCAGAATCTCTATAAGATTGTCTACTGTAAAACTTACAGGTGGTCGACTCTCCTTAAGTCCCAGTAACTGTAGGTTCTTTGGTCTCTCCAAATTTCTGATTGTCTGGTTTATTAGCCTTCTTTGTCAGAGGAATATTTGCTCTGGGGTGACTGTCCATTCAAAATTTCACTGACTTGGAAAGCTAAGAAGGATGAAAACGTCTCTCCAAAAGTTGAAAATCTTGGGGAGTTTGATGGATTTATGTTGATTCTATTTCAAGGTGCTGTTTTCTCTTTGCACATTACATGATCAAAGGCAGAAGAAAATATGATACTGACTGAACTTAAATGCATTCTAATCATGTATTTGAAGGCCCGTTCTAAGGCCTCTATTTGTATTTCTAGAATTCTATGTGAATTTTCAGTTTCATGTTACCTCTTTTAGGTTCAATTAGCATTGAAATAACAAAACTCAAAGAAGGGGAAAGATTGCCCAATGTATGTATACCTCTTGGATGAGGGGTCCCCGAGATCCTTACCAGATCTAAAGAGAGAAATTAATTTACCGGCTTCATGTCCCTATCCCATCCGACCACCAACGACCATGTGCAGACCAGTTTGCTCGAGAAAATATAAGCAGAGGAGTCCATACCTTTTCACATTAGTTATGGATGAGTTAACAAAACATCTGCATGAGGAGATTCCCTGGTGCATGCTATTTGCAGACGATATAGTCCTACTTGATGAGACAAGGGAGGGTGTCAACATAAAGCTAGAGCTATGGAGAGAAGCATTAGAATCGAAAGGATTTAAAATTAGCCGAACTAAGACAGAATATATGGAATGTAATTTTAGCAAGGAGAGTAGGAGTGGAGCACCAGTCAAGATTGATAACCAAGAGGTCCCCATGAGAGACCACTTCCGATACTTAGGATCATTGATCCATGAGAGTGGAGAGATTGAGAGGGAGGTTACCCAGAGAATTCAAGCGGGTTGGAACAAATGGAGATGTGCATCGAGGGTTTTATGTGATCGGCGGGTGCCACTCAAACTAAAGGGAAAATTCTATAGGATGGCTATAAGGCCGGCCATGCTCTATGGATCAGAGTGTTGGGCAGTTAAGGAACATCATACTCATAGGCTGAGTGTTGCAGAAATGAGGATGTTGAGATGGATGAGTGGTAAGACAAGAAAGGATAGAATTAGAAATGAAAATATTAGAAGAAATTTAGGGATAGCACCAATAGGTAACAAGATGAGGGAGATTAGACTTAGATGGTTTGGACATGTCCAAAGGAGGCCAACAACGGCACCAGTTAGAAGGAGTGAGGCAATACAAGTTGAAGGTTCTAAAAGGGCAAGGGGAAGGCCCAAAAGAACGTGGATAGAAGTGGTGAGGAAAGATTTAAAAACTTTGGGACTAAATGAAGCCATGGTATTTAATAGAGTGGAATGGAGGAATAAGATTCATGTGGCCGACCCCTAATTGGGATAAGGTCTTGATGATGATGATGATGATGACCTTCCACGAAAAGCGACTTGAAAATCGTATCTTTATCAAATGATTTAGGAACCCATGTGGAATGCTAAAGTCTCCATTTCAATGGAATTCTTCGTATCCAAAGGCCTGAATAAGCAACAAAGATTTGACCTTGCATTCCGATATTTAATAGTACCCATAGATTATGATATGATTCTATGTTAAAATGGTGACCTGCGTGATCCTTATTTCGATGTTTGCAAGCTCACCTTCGGGTCCAAGAATCCATTAGATCCAATTAGTCAAAGATATTGATGGGGTAATCACTTTCCATGGCGTCCAATGCAACAAGTCCGAGTTGAAAGCAAGCTCAAAAGAAGAGTTTTTTTTTGTTTTTTTTAAAAATATCATTCTCACGTCTAAATACGCCTATTTGTTCCCATAAAGACAAATTCCATTGAACAAATACAGCATATACATGACCCACATCATTTTAGAAAAGTTCCAAAGACAATTGGCTAAGTAAGATACTGTCTCAGCAACTTCCTAGATAACGAGACAAATAACAGTGCCAAGAGATAACTAGGTGACCAAATACACTAATAAGATATCTTTTATAACAGCTACAAGTATTAAATTAAGACACCTATTTTATGATAGATCTTAACTTACTCTCTATTTTTGTGTCTTTAGAGGGCCTAGTATTTCCGGCAATTCCAATGATGTCTCCGGAGACTCTGAAAAGGCCCCTTGGTGGTCCAAAAGTACCTTGTCCCCTGTCGATAGATACTGGGTTGCTTTCAAGCTCTTTAATGCATGCAAGTCAATTGAAGAGAGAGTATGGTTACAGATGAGGCCTAGTTTAGATCGTGAACGCTAAGGTAAAACTAATGGCCAGGATGACCGTAACTCACCAGCCTTATGATGTGAACTTGCCACGACTACATCGGATCTCTGATTAATTGGGACGGTACTCAGGACATTTTAAGACGACCTGTCACCAGCAAAATATGAGAGATGCCAAATTGATGATTCTTCAACTGGTCTGGTTGGCCTTCATTATCAGAGGAATATCTTGCCTGGGGTCATAATCCATTCAAAGATCCTGCAATTGGAGAGTTAGAAGAGTGAAAACGTTTCTCTAACAAGATCAAATATTGGAAATTTTGATGGACCCACATTGATTCCTTTTCAATGTGATGCTATCTCTTAGCACCTTGACATAATTGATCACAAAGGAAGCACAGGGAAAATATGGTACTGATTGAACTTGTATTCGGTGCTTCTAATCACATATTTGAGGGCCCCTTGTAATGTCTCTATTTTCGCTTGCAGAATCTAGAACTCTTTGAATTTTAGTTTCATGTCGTCTCTTTGCCTTACAGCTCAAATCCAAGATTATCGATTATGATACTGGATAGCAACCCCCCTAGATTATGATATGATTCTATGTGAAAATGGTGACCTACGGAAGTTCACTTGATTTAACTGAAGGCCAAAGCTGAAAATCGTCCAAATTCTCCAACAGGATCCATCAAGGCCAACTGGTGTAAGATATTGTTGAAACAATCAGTATCAATCCAAAAACTGAGAAAATGGTGCTGATCTCCTTAGGAGATCTTTGTATGGGATCTACCTGTAGCAAGTCATATGGAAAATAGTGCCTTGGATAATCACCCAAGGGGCCTACTACATCCACCCTCTCATGTTTTCATGAAAATACGTACTCCCAAAAATAAGACAACTCACTGATAGTCTGATTATATGCGATTGTGTTCATCTATCCAAGGAAGATCCATCCAAATAACCAAATCGAAAAAGACAGTAATAAAGAGGGAAGCGGACCAGCTCATGAAGGAATGGGAGGGAATCCAGATCCCATAACCTTGAGGGTTGCCGATGCCTTCGCCCTCGTGCTGTATCATCTAAGGTTAAAACGTTTTTGGATTCTGAAACCTCCAGAACTTTGTGTTAATCTTATGCAGGACTGTAACTGCACTCTTTTGCCAAGACATTTGTTTTTCGGTCTATTTGTCCTACCCACCAAAAATGGAGATGGAATTGAATTATATGGTGGCTGGATTACACAGTTGTTTCACCCTTGCATGGACAATGTTTTTTTGAATCACGAGGATTTTATTGAGGAAAGAAGAAACTTACATGCCGCACGAGATGGCCAGCAGGACCCAAAGGCCAGTGATGCATAATCCAATGCAGCAGCAACTCCGCACAATCATGGACTAGAGTCGAGCCAACCACAAGGAAGTCGCCACTACTGACCATGAAACCCAACTGATAGAGGGAACCACAATGCGTCTACAACAGAAAATCATACATCAACATCATCTGCCTCTAAATTTAGCCGCCGAACAGCATGTTATATTTATTTGAAAAAATTAAAATGCTTAAGTACATTCACTTGGTTTTACTCTCTTTACTTTTCATTTCACTATGCTTATACGCATTTACTCTTGTATATTAAACTTAGTAACTGTTTACATATGCAACACTCAAAAAGTTTTTTTTAGCTGTCTTCTTATAACCATTTAAGAAAAATGAATAAGAGAGCCGGTTGAGAGACTAGATAGACATTAAGGGGCTCGGTAGCTATATATATGTCACCTCTTTCACCTGTTAGGCATGGAACTGTTTGTGTCTATTCTCTTGACAAGGTTGCTCTCTCTCTCTCTATGTCTATTCTCTTGACAAGGTTGCTCTCTCTCTCTCTATGTCTATTCTCTTGACAAGGTTGCTCTCTCTCTCTCTCTCTCTCTCTCTCTCTCTCTCCAATTTTTCTCTCTTTGGTGAAATTATTTAAACTTTTACAGTGTCCTTATGTGGACATCTAACTATGTACGAAGACATCTAGTTTTGCCTTTATGTAGACATTATGAGGATTATTTTGGGATTTTGTGATATTATATTGTCCATATTTTGAAATAAATTATATACTTGACATAATAATAATTTCACCTATAATGTTAATAAATTATTATGTATTATGGGCCAAAGTTTTTCAATTTAGTCTAATAATTTTAAAGAGATGAATTATGGATAAGTGAAATGTAACATTTTAAAGAGGTGATTGGTGTTGATAAATCCTCAAAATTAACTATTAATAAATTCTAACTCACCTCAGACTCACTGGATTAGGCTACTTGTTGACCCTTCAGTCTCCTTAGCATCTAAGAATAAGGTATTACAAGCAATAAAACAACATAGTATATTAACATTTCATCTGATATAAAAGAAAGAAAGATAAAACAAAGTCATATCATTAAACCAATATACCATGTAGGATGCTATTATGCTAACTAGTGCTCTCACTCTCTTATACTTCATATAAATAGTTTTATCCTTCATTATTATAAAGCTAGAGGATACATAAACAAGTAAATTGAACACTAAAGGGAGAGACAAGCTAGAAAGATAAAAAAATGTTCTACCCATATAACATTGAACATCAATTTATAAACAAGAGTAATGCATCCTAGAAATGATCAAATAGAACAAGCCTCACATATGGCAAGAAAATTACCAATAGAAGTTAATGGTACCACATATGAAACATCTTGAAATGGATAAACCATCCTCTATGTAGAGAGAGAGAGAGAGAGAGAGAGAGAGAGAGAGAGAGAGAGAGAGAGAGAGATTTGTTTGCATTAATAAGAATTATTAGATGGATGATTATTATCATAAAGATAAGATTTGGTTGTCAATTTTAAAAGGATACAAATAAATAGATTTTAGAAAATTTAGGGAATAGAAAGAGATTTTAGGAATACTTCTAAAAAAGGGAGACTTTAAAATGTTAGAGAGAGAGAGAGAGAGAGAGAGAGAGAGAGAGAGAGAGAGAGAGAGAGAGAGAGAGATTCAAGGAATTAACACGTAGCTGAAAAAGAGAGGCAAATCCTCCAAGAACCCATTTATCTAACTAATAAGCTAGGATAAAAAAAATATAAAAAAAATTCAAATATGTTATCATGACACAAGGAAAAATAGGGTTATAAGTTCTCAAAGAAAAATGTGACTTGCCCTCTCAATGCCTATATAAGTAAAATACTCCCACCCATAATTTCTACATGACCACTATCAAGCTTAGTAGTAAGTAGCAATAATATAAAAATTAATAGATCTAAAATAAAGGGAAGCAAAAAAAATCGTAGTATAAGAATCTCAATAGATCAAGCCATACACCATCCATACCTTCACCATCATTAAGTGAAAGATCATAGTATAAACAAAAAGGTTTTGCACTCTAACCAACCATTCACACATCATTGAACGCAAAAGGTTTAGATTAGAAAGTCCAACAAACAAGGAAAATTATTTGCTATAGTTTTGTGTAGCATGAAATTTCCCCTCTTATGACCACTTTTTATATTTTTTCAATAATCCAAGCCATTCATCGGATTCTTCTTTCCTCAATATGAAAGGGTACCAAAGGTCTCACTCAATTAACACCTCTAAGGGAGGCCTCATTCTAGCTGAAACGTCCATGGTGTTAATTGAAACCATTCTCTACTATCGACATTTAAGTTGGAAGGAGCCCACATTTGAGGTGCCTCTTGCATGAGATCTTTGGTATCCCACCATCTTGAAGAAGGCCAATTTGATGAATGGCTTGGATAATAAATAAAAAAAAGGCATAAAAAGGTCCAAGAGGGAAAATTTTCAAACTGAATTGCCTAACTATTGAATAAATATTATTAGCTGAACATTCATGGAGTGGATTTCCGAATGTTTCTATGCATTTAGTTCATAACACATGGACTTTCTATGTCCAAAGCAATATCCTCATCCATAGATTTGGTCAAACATACTAATTCACAAACATGGATGTTGTGGATGTCCATTGACATTAGTTTGGACAATATTATATCCCGCATCCACTAACACGTTGTTAGAAAAGCTTTACATAACTAATCATTAACATAGATAGCATTCACCAAGTCTGAGATGGTGCATGTGCATCTTTAAAGACTAATATGGTAGTTGTATCTTGGAGATAGATCATATCAATCCAATTGTATACCGCTTATAGAGGAATGATAATTTATCTCAAGGATAGTATTATTATACTAATGTGCCTCTGCCAAACAAATTTTTTATTTAGTTTTCAATTGTATAATATATTAATATTTAATTTAAATTTTTGAAAAGGTATTTATTATAGAAACAAAATGATCGAGATGATCAATACAAAAGGATCCAAGAAAGTCATAAACTAAGAATAATGCTAAGACAAAAATTGGTCCAATGAATGTATTTGGTCACTCATACTAATCTAGCATGGACCATCAAAGGGCAATAAAGGAAAGGAAAACAAAATAGACCACAATGGATGCAAAATCCCCATCAATTTGATCTTTTAAGAAGTTTTCTAAAGGTGTCAAACACCCATAAATGGGACCCAGTTGATTTGTAAAAGTGGGACCCATTTTCATCATTTTCAAAAGAAAGGGAAAAAAAATGCCCCATAGAGCTTCCTTATTTTATAAAACTCTCTCTAAGAAGAGTCATGATACTTGTGTTGTTTAAGCATTTACTTAGAAACTTTGAACACCTATGAATGGGATCCACTTTTAAGAAAGGAGACCTCGTCCACTAATAAAAGAACATGTTCTTGGGTGTGACAACCCAGGTTTTTACAACAATAAAATAGCAATTTATAAAATGTGTCGAGATCCCTATTTTAAAAACTTTGAATTTTAAATCAACCAAAAACAAAAACCCCAATAAGAGCATTTATTTCAAAATTCTGAGAATCATATAATCACAAAATCACGGATTTAACGACGAAATGATATCCCATTTTTACCGAAAATTCGACAGTCTTCTGTATAATTTGGACCATTGCACATCCCACATGCAATACAAAAGCCATATGATAAATACAACACATGACATGACACTTAGGAAACTCAATCTCCATGCCCATCCATCAAAATCAAATACTATATTCAATAAAAACATATACTCCAATAATGGATAATAAAATCAAAACATAATAACATTTCCCAAGTTCTATCCATACACATCCAACATGAATACATGTGCTCACATCCAACTCACAAAATAACCATACTACAGTACATTCTATAAATCATAATCGAAGTAAGGTCTAAACAAATCTTATAGTTTCTGAAATATCACTGGAAGTTGCAATCACCTTTGTCTACTTTATCAACATGTCAAACCTACTGCTGTTCTCTGTATCTGAGGCATTGCAAACCACAAAATGCCTCAGCAAGCTATTGTTTATGTAGGTGATCATGTTTAATAATAAGTGCAATGAAATAGCATAGTGTAATAATATCAATATCATGACAAGTCTCATGGAGTAAAACATTTATGTAGTACGTCAAATCATCAGTCATCCATAGTAAATAACGCATGAAAGATCATGAGTCTACACAAATCAATGGCGATCAAAGCATAGTTTACGCCAAAATACAAAAATATCATATCCAATCACCATGGCATGCAAGGTCCGAATAATGCATGGTTATGCATCTATTAGAATCAAGTAAAGATCAGTCTCATCATCAAAATATGAATGCATGTCATGATAAAAAGGGGGCTCATACATAATCATGCTCTAAGAGTGTCCCACTATACTCATATCATTAGTAAGGAGTACTCATTCCAATTCTAGGGTTCTTCATCTGTAGCTCGCTCAGCTCGTAACCCATCCACATCTAGCTACCCACATAGGCTTCACCCAATATATCCATACCACATGAGCATACAAAATAAGAGTATGAGCTACTATGCTACAGTAACAAACCACTCCAGAGTCTCAATCACTGTCACTAGCCGTCGATACCAAAACAGGAGACTTCCTCTATCTCACATAGGGGGACGGACCCATAGTGGGGACTACTCATGATACCACATCCTATGTACATTGCCCTCTTTTGGGGCAGGTGTCTAATCATCATCATCATAAAGTCAGAGGGTAGGTGGCCAATCTTACAACCCTCCTAACATAGTACTTATCGGGTAAAAACACTTGTCATAAAATAGTAACAAATATAAGATAAATCATAAGAGTTTTCATGCACAGTCAATCTCAAGAAGATCAGATCAAGACATGATAATACATCATAAATCATACCTTAAAACAAGGTATAAACCATGTGGAGCAAAATACCATCACATTAATCATGTATGATGAAGGTAATCTCATGAAAACATGATAGGATGTAAAATTTATGCTTCAAAGTTTCAAAGTAATTATGTCATGATCAATAAAATCAGAAAATTATTAAATACAATCACCTACCTCAGACGAAGTACCACTTGTTTATACCTCCCAATTCAATCGGACCCAACTCTATCGCGGTCCACCATAGTTCCATCACCTAGATACATATCACATCTAATCATACTCAAAATTCAATTTATCTAACTTGGATTTTTAATTGTACAACATTATGTTTTCATATCCTAATATATTATGTTTAAGACTATCCAATGTTTTTCAGTCATGGAATCTCAAGGCGGGGCCTGCCCTAAGTAGCTAATAATTCAATCATCCTCAATTGGGCCCACTCATAACCATCTAGTCTTTAATTATATCAATGCATATTTTAGAGCTGTTAGGCTCAAATCACATCAGTCTTACATAATTACCATTTAAACCAATAAATCAGACATTATTATATGGAGTTCATGTTCAATCTTAGTCTAATCACAGTCAAATTAACCCATCAATTATATGGAGTTCATGTTCAACCTTAGTCTAATCACAGTCAAATTAACCCATCAATTGGTTAAGATAGTAACCTTATCTTATACAAGTCAATTCGGAATAATATTCAATTATCTGCTTGGTAGGATCATCCACTGATAGCCTCAAATGTGCCCGATAATCAAATATCCATGCTGATCTCACCACAAATCCTCACCTGATCTTCATACTTAGATCTTTAGTTGATCTTAGTTGTTAATCAAGATCGGCTAAATCATCTTCATAGATATTTCAGATCTGAAATATCTTGTATAGATCTTAGTCTACGCTTTTGTCAAGATTACAACGAACTATTTAGATATGAAAATAACATTAGATCATTTGTCTGATCAGTGGCCTAGTCAAATCAACGGCTAAATCTTCCTTGATCGATAAATGAGAAGATGGGTACTGTTTGTCCCATTGCCAAGATCACGAGGGTTATCTTGGATCTCCGAGATCCTTCTTGGATTAGTTAGAATTCAAGGTTAAAGTTCAAGGTAGAATTCAAAACGAGTCAAGGTGAGTTGACTCGGCAAGTTGACTCAACCATAAGGTGATGGTTGGGTGGTTTCCAATTCCAGTCACCACCCGATCTAGGCTAGAAGAGGACAGAGGGACGAGCAAATTAGTCCGGACTCATTGGCCCACCATTGGCCGTGCTGAGACAATGATGAAAAAGGGGAAATATCCAGTGGAGGTGTTGGTTACTGGTTCGGTCACTGACCAGAACCAGACTATAGGAAAAATGAAGGGAAAGGAAAACCCGATTTGGGCTCGCCAGCCCACCCTTGGCTGTGTCGATGTCCATATGAAGATAGAGTAGGAGAGATGAGTAACACGGCCGTCAGGCGCTTGTGATTTCACTGTGGAAAACCCGACATACCCCTGGTATTGTTGGTACTAGTAAAGGGGATTGTCTGCCATGAGAAGACTTCGCGTGCCGGTGAAACCAATTCTGGGTTTTCAGTCAACACCAAAAGAAGATAAGAAAATAGTGGAGGAATCACCGAAGAAAGCGGGTTTCTTTCTGTCACCCAAAAAAGAGGGGTTTTCGGGGAGGGGAACGGCTACTCGCCAATGCAAAAACTCATTTTGGTTCTGTTAGCGCCGGTGAAGGAAAAGAAAACGGGGGATGTGTGCCGAAGGACAGGAAGAACGGGGAGATCGAAGAAGAGAGGGTCTTTGGGTTGCTGAATTTTTCAGCAAACCACCTTTCCTTTGTTTACCGTCTCAAGCTGTACCACATAAAGGGGAGAAGGGGCGGGATACATGGTTATGTAGCCGTCGCGTCACGGGTCAACCACTGGGGGTTTCAATATCAATTTTGGCCCCCTCTGAATTTGTAAAATTATGGGATTTTTCCACCTTGATCTCTATTTTGTGCAAAATTAGTATCATTGGTTTCATATCGACGAGTACTTTTCAGTTTTGATAGTCCCAAGTCCAAATTTTCAACTTTCAAATGAGTCACTTTCATAGAATTCAATTTCCATGAAATTAAATTCTAAATTTTATTTTTATTAAAAGTACAATATAATTTATAGAAAATGGCTCAAAATTTAGGATTGTTACATTGGGACTCTTGTGGACAAGATCTTATCTAAAGTGGGTGCTAGCACTTTGCTCTTAGGATTCCTTGGAACTTGACCCACCTTTGTTGCAAGTGTCAGACCCAATCATACCACCATGAGAGAAAATACCTCATCTAGGGACCTTGAGTTCTAAAGAAATATCAGAGTCTCCAAAGTCATTTTTGTCTTCTTTACTCCAAAAGAGATCTCTTAAAATGAAACCCACCTGCCACTCCAATAAGGCTTACCATTTAGGTGACCTGTATGGACTCACTTCGTTACTAAATTGGGGCCATTCTCACGCCCCATGGGACTTCTTTAACACCCAGGACTCTCCTAGAGAGGGAGTCCTTTATGTTTGTTTCTCTTGAGAAGTTCTATGAAACTTTAAACACCCATCTAAAAAGTGGGTCCCATTTATAAAAGAAAGAAAATGTCCTTTAAGGACTTTATCCATGTATAGGACTAGCTCTCAAAGAGAGTTTCACGTAGAGTTTTAGGAAAAGAGGACAAATAGGACCTACTTAGGACCCTGTTATATAAAACATAAAGTATTCTATCAAGAAAACTCTATAGGGAAGCCAAGAAAGGGTCCCACGTTAGGCAGCCCATCATGATTTGGGCACCCATGTGATCTTGGATAGTACCCAATTCGACTCTCTCTCTCTCTCTTAGGCACTAAAATCTTTTCTTCCCCACCTCACCCCACTAACCTAAAACCTCTCATAATTCCCTATTATCAGATATTTATAAATGTCTCCTTTTGGAGAAAGGAGAAAAAAGTAGATAGAAAGAAGCTTTGCTATTTTGAAAGAAACAGTTCAAGAGTCCAAAAAGATATAATTTCTCCTTCTTTCATCTCTTCTCTGTCTTCTTTGGGTTCCACTCTCTTTGGGGGTATTGCTTGCTATGCCCTAAGAGCGGGATCTATTCTCAACAAACTTTTCATACTCGCCTAGCCTTGGAGAGTTTGTCGAACTCTTCATTTTGAAAAATGCTAAAAATGAGTCCCATGTTTTGGAATTATTATTATTATTATTATTATTATTATTATTATTATTATTATTATTATTATTATTATTATTATTATTATGTAGTGCTCCCATGCTTTAGGGAATTTATCTGAAGTGCTCTTTTAGAAAGGTGCCAAAAATGAGCTCTATCGATAACTAATATGGACCCTCTTTTCACATTGACCAAAGTGGCCACATTTTACCCAAATTGGGCACCCTTGTCTAGATTTGCTGCGCAATGAGAACTCCTACAAGAACATAACAAGCCCTATTTCTTGCTTAAGCTAGGTGTCTATCCCTTTCTTTAGATTCATTGAATGAAGAAGACTTCTAATGAAATAAAGATTCTAGAAACGCTTAAAACTCTTGAACTTCTAAAAAAACAGATGAGAGAAGATTGAATGAAATACATGTGGCATTAGTCTATATGGTTGCAGGCCATAGTTAATTGGCAGGGTAGGTGGGACCCTTCATGGTCCAACTTTGGACAATCAGTCAAAGACTTTCGCAAGCGACTGAAGTTCAAAAGCCTCGCACTCCACTGCCTTGGGATTCTTGAGGATAAGATGATCATCATATTACCATTCTACAAAACCTACCTTCTCTTGGAAGAGAAGAAACGAAAAATACCCTCATTTCTAGTCAAACTCCCACGGCCAACGTCATGTAAAGAATTCAATCTCCTTGTGCTATAATCACTATAATGTGCTGGGCCCACTGGGCTCGATGAGGCCTATCATCCTCATTTGATTCCAGTTCAATGCTAAAGAGATTACTTACAATTTAGTTAAATGCATTTAAATGCCCCCAAAGCAGTAACTTTCTTTCATGCAAAATGAGTACAACTTGTGCTTAAGTAGAGCTTATTAGTGAGACTTTTTGTTATATATAATTTCTAGAGTTTCAACTAACCAAGACTCTTTTCCTCATTAAGACTATTGTACGTAATCTCATCCACTAAATACAAGCGAATTGTACTTATTGCCTTGAGCTTTGTATCCTCTCAATCTTCGTTACTCATTCATATGGCTTTGGAGATTTTTCATTGAGTGCCTATAAAGATATTGTTGTATTAAGAGGTTCGTCACCTTCCCTTGTGATAATTCAAAGTTTTCCTTATCTCAAATTTCTCAAGTTTGCCTTTCATCAAATTTCTCTACATCAAACTTAGCACTCAAAATCTTTGATATATTGCTCCCTTTTAGTCTTGAAATCTCACTTGAGAATTTCACCAAACACCTTGTGTGCACTATAGCTCTGATATCATATATTATAGATAAATCTCATTTCAAGGATTGTAGCAGAAGCTGAGGATTACTCTATGGCTCAAAAGAATGTTTGCACCAATATCATTCAAAGAAATCAAAGAAAAATAATATAGTAAAAAGGGCAGCCCCATTGCACAAAATTCTCGTGCATATGGGGTTTGGGGAAGGGGCGGACTACAAGGGTCAATAGTACTCAACCTTACCTTGCATTTTTGCAAGATGCTGTTTCCACGCCTTGAACCCGTAACCTTAAGGTCACACGTTGACAACTCTACCGTTGTGCTAAGGCTCCCCTTCAAAAAAATGATATAGTAAGAAAGGGAAACCCACATTTAAGAAAAGACACAAGATACATGTTGTTTAGCAAGTTAATTTGCCTACGTACACAAGGAGAGCAACTTAGAGAAATCTACTAATAATGAGAGATTATGAAAACCGTTGAAGATTAGCCACCAATCTTTTTCCTTCGAAAACACCCCTCAGCCTCCACATATGATGCACGAATTTGGTTCTTGAAGCAACAAATCATGAACCTTAATAAAGATGGTTAGTCCATGGCCCCCTATCTCATCTCAGTCCAGTCAATGGTTGATCAACTCACGGCTTCTCTCCAACGCTTGTCACCAACAGATCTGGTTTTCAACACTCTCCGGTTTGACACCAGAATATGAAAGCTTTACAACCGGCATTACGACCAGATCATATGGTTTACCAGCGGGCTATGATCTGTCACAGATGCTGATTAGTCAAAAGTGTCGTCTTCTTTCCATTTCAAAGAAGACTTCCAACTGTACCTGCTGCTTTTGTTTATGTCAAGAACAAGTCCAAAGGTAACTACAACTCTCATCGTTCTAATGAAAGTTCTAACGGGAACAGAACTTCAGGAGATAGGTAATCAAGGAAACAATGTCAACAAGGGCAGTCAAGGTGGCGGCAACAAAGGAGGACACAATTACCAATATGGCCGTCCAAAAGGTATCACTGAATCTCAGATTTGAAAGAAAAAGGCACATGCAGCCGCTACAAATGGAATCCTTGTTACACCATAGGAGATGTACATGCATCTTTTGCAGCCATAAATCTTCATCATAATACTTGGTATCCCGATACAGGAGCAATAAATCACATGCTTGCTGATAGCAATTCGCTTGCCAATAGCTCTGAATATAAAGGAACCGATCAAGTGTTGATAGGTAATGGTATGGGATTAGAGATAATAAAAAAAAGAAAAGTACTGTAGCACTTTACTTGCATCCGATTCTCATACTTTTCATCTTAACAGTGGGTTTTATGTTCCGGAAATTAAGAAGAACTTGATATCGGTTGAGAAATCTGTCCGTGATAATGACTGCAAATTTGAGTTTCATCCGTCTGGTTTGTAATTAAGGACCGACAGATGGCGAAGCTACTTCTCGCAGGCAAGAGGGAGAATGGACTCTATTCTACTCGGACCCAACCAATGGCTCGATCGACTTGTTTTACAAAGCGCGGATAAAAATGGACAAATGCCACAGCCAGTTGGGGCGTCCGAATGCTAAAGTTCTAGGCTATTTACAGAAAAACAATCTCCTTCAGTATGTTGGTAGTAGGAGACTAAGTAAAGTGTGATGAATGTTATCTAGCCAAGTCGCAAAGTTACCTTTCCCAAGTTCTTTTTATGGAACAAAGGAGAAACCCAACAAAAAACAAAAAAACAAAATTCATCTCATGTCATGTCCAGATTCGCCCGAACAAAATTGGAGGGCAGAAAGAAAGCACAGGCACATATGTGAGACAGCCATATCTCTTTTGAATCATGCTTCATTGCCTAAACTATATTGGATTGATGCATTTAGAACAGCTATTTATTTGATTGACAGACTTCCTAGTCACACACTTACAAGCAGTCACCTTGTGAAAATTCATTTGGCAAGCGTTAGGATTATGATATTTTAAGGGTATTTGGTTACAAGTGCTTTCCATTTCTTTGGCCTGTAACAAAAAAAAGGTTGGATTCACGAACCAAACTTGTAATATCCTTAATTTTTAGGATAAAATAGGAAATTATTAAATAAAAATTTATGAGTGAAATTTTTTTCCTGAAAACATAATAATTTGAAAGTGCTCGTCGATACGAGTCCAACGCCATCAAGAACGTGAAAAACGGAGCTCAAACGAGGGAGTTATGAGCCATCGAAGTTATAAGGGCAATTTTGTCATTTGACAGAAACGTATTACACAGGGGCCCAAATTGATAATGGCACCCCCGTATTCCACACGTCTGTACCCGGATCTGGCAAAATCGCCAAAGAAGCCATGGAAAGAGGCGTGAATGGAAGATGTTCTCTTCCCCTAGGACTCTAGGCCTATATCTACCCTCCCCAGGTTGCCAAAACGCTTCACTTTGAGCGTTTTCACTGAGCTTTACACAGAAACCTAGCCTGCAAAAATTCACGTTTTTCCGGTGAGTGGAGCCCTGGCAACACGAGCAACACCAGCCAAGCGCAAGGTAAGCCTCAAATCCATGTTTTTCTGTATTTATTAATTAGAAAACTAATTAGAAAAGCATGAAAAAAATTAGGAAAAAAATCAGATTTTTTGGGAACTTTGTGCACGCTACTGTTGGATGTGATTTCATTGATCAAACCTTGTCCATTTGGAAATCGCACCGTCCAACTAGTGCACAAGAGACCCAAGAACAAACCCTTTAAATTTGGGAGTGATCCAACGGTGGATTTCTCCACAAAACCCAAAAACCAGTACCTAGGGATGTTTTTAGGAACTTGGGAAAAACCGTTTAAAAAACATGGTTTTTGGAGAAATCAATGCAAAAGGATGATAGAAATGGAAACTAGACAAAATTTGGAACAAAATGGTTCAAAAACCAAGTAATTTGGACACCTGTAGGGTCACCAGAGATGACCGGAAGCCGGTCGTCTTCTCAGGCGCCAGTTTCCGCATCGCCGGTGTAAACCGGGTTGCCCGTGTAACCTAGTGTAAACTGGGTGCCGGTGTAACCTGGTGTAAACCAGGGCCGCCGGTGTAACCCAGTGTACACTGGGCGCCGGTGTAACCCAGTGTAAAGTAGAGCCGCTGGTGTAAACCAGTGCACCCGCCAAACACCCTATAAATTAATATATGAAGTATTTTCACTTAAAATTAATTTTTGGGAGCTAGAGGAGTCCAAATCACGATCCGAAAGATGCGTTGTGACCGTATTGATGACGCGGACTTAGTTTTAACTTAAAAATTTAGAAATGACCACTTTTTTTTAGAAAAATATTAAAATAGTGATGTAACATGTACAGGTGCACTTGAATATACCAGTTAAAGGAAGTTATTAACAAGCTAGTGGTCTCACACTGAGGTAGGTGACGACAACTAATGTTTTGCCTTGATTTTAAACCATGTTTAAACATAGCATCATGTGTGATCGTGTTTTAAATTGCAATTCTTATTTACCGTATATTTCATGCGACATTGAGTACAGGATGGTTATTCCAAAATGAAATCTTTTACTGAATAAACTTATTTAAAATGCTTTTACAAGCATGATGTTAATTAGTTATGATTAATTAGAGACTTATTTCTTATTATATATATAGAAAATGCATGTATTTACATGGAAATGAGAATAGAGGCTTATTAGCTGGTCCTTTTATAGGCTAACCCCAGGATGGGGGGCATGTCTTGGGGATTGCAAGCTATAAGTGCTCTTGAGTTTTAACATATACATATGATTTCTGTGTTTTATATTTTGATGACGGGTGCTCTCGCCTGATGGGCGTCATGCTAGGAGGGATAGGGCCGGTCACCCACCTTCCGAGATTATGATGTAATGAGTTTGTGATATGATAGACACCTGCCCATAGATGACATTCGGTAGGGGTTTGGTAACATGGATAGTCCACACTACCGGTCTTAGTCTTTCCATGGGGACAGACGCTAAGTCTCCCGTTATGATGTCGATGGGGAGCGGCGGTGGTTGATACCCATGGAGGGTTGCCACTGCAGCATGATGGTCCATATTCTTATTATGTGTGTGTGTATGATGAGCATGATTATGGATGGTATGCATGGGTGTGACGACACTCAGAGGTTGACTACTTGTACTCCTGATCAGGGATGTTAGTGCGATGTGGTGGGACCCATTACTTTAGGGTGCCCTTATTTTAGTTGTATGCTCCATTTTATTGATTCATGTCATATTCTAACTCCGTGAATTTCATGTTTTAGCATATGGAATAAATTGGCATTTATTGAACATGGCATTATGATATCACTATTTTCATAAATGTTAGATTTTTCATCAGTACTGTTCATTATTTCTTTCATTTATTACATTAATTGTCTATGTACCTATACAAGCGATAGCTTGCTGAGGCATTGCTTTGTTTTGCAATGCCTTAGATCTCGAGCGCGACACCAGGAAATGAAAAGCGGTTGATAAACCTTGAGAGCTGCTGAAGACCATTTTTCTATAGTGTTAGACAGTGATGTGAGTCATTAAACAGGATTATCATTTGGACTTTATTATGGATTGCATACTTTATATTTGGATGTGATTTAGATGTTTGGACATTTATATGGGATGTTATGATGGATAGACCCTGGGCCATATTATTATTGTATTTTGAACATTTATTTGAATTAAAATAAATGCGCCTATTTATTTGACGTTGATTTATACGCGAATTATTTATTTATGTTTAAATTACATATACGCTATTTTAAGAAAGGAAAACTAACACCCGGAGTTTTTAAGATAGGTTTAGTAAAATGTTAAATAAAACTTTTCTCATGGGATTTCAAATGCTCTTAATTAAAATGCCATTATTATAAAAAAAATCTCTTAAAAATCCGGGGTGTTACAAAACTATGCATATTTTATTGGATGTCGAGCGTAGCAAAAAGGCTACTCATGCCTTTATCCACTCACAGGAAAAATATACATTTCACGCCTTGTGCTATTTGCTGAAGATGAATTTCCTTCTGCAGGTTCAACTCATGTACAAAAAGAGTCTGACTTGCAATCCTCAGGGTACCACCTCGCCTTTAGTGCTCCCACCAGTTTGGATTATTCATTCTTCTAGATCCAACAACAAAAACAATGACCAGTTCATCCAGCTGCGCCTATATTAATACCATCCAACCAATCCCCCATAGTCTCGAAGTTCACCCACGTCCTTTTCATCATCGCCAACCCTTCAAATCAATTAACTTGTACCTAGTTCAACTACCAACGTGTTAACTAGCTATGCAAATGTCAGTATTCCTCTATCACCTTCATTCAAACCATGTTGTTTGGCAGAACTACACAACCATTACTCTTTTCCACCTTCATTCAACCCCAGTTGTTTAACAGAACACACATATGCCATTACTTTTGCAACCCTATTGTTCATCATATTTACAATCTTAAATACCTTTACCAGCAACGTACATAAGTTATTCACCCATACTAGAACCTTTTATGTATTTTTTTCCCCACAATTCTCTCTCTCTCTCTCTCTCTCTCTCTCTCTCTCTCTCTCTCTCTCTCTCTCTCTCTCCATGCCCTTTTCCCAAACCCAAAAGTATCATCCAAACTAACAAGGTCCTCCAATTATGGGAGGCGTTTAAATTGATCCTACTGAAATCACCAAACTAGACGAGATTCAAGAGTTGACATCTCAAGGAATCAATTTTATAGACAAACACCGGCCTCCATTAGAGATTGCTTGAATCTTCTCGTACTGGTCATTGCTGATTATTTACTTAGAAGGACGCGTTTCAAACAGACTAGTAGAATTAAAAAGCATCAACTATATTGATCTGTCTTCTACTAATCAGACCGGCAAGATCCCTTCATCTCTACGATCTTAGTTTCCATCCTTTTCTCCATTACATGGATCTTTCAAAGAAACAAATCCTGGGAGATCACCATAAGAAGGCATCTTTACCAATATGTTGGTTCTGTTTGTGCAAATTCTGAGCTTTATGGTGGAATACCGGAACCGGAGATACCCAATTAGAAACGCATCTCCTTCTAGCTTGATCCTCTCCTACGAATGTTTGGGCCTCTGTTTTCAGCAATGATCTCTCCATGACTTCTTTTTTTCTCACGGTTGGACTGCGGATTTTAGTCTCCTGCCAATCACGGGGTTCAATTCAAACCCCCAGATGCACTAATCAAATCCTCAAGAGATGCAAATAGAGCCTTAATGGGGGCCGATAGAGAAAAGCATTGTAACACAGGATTTGCAGACAAACCTATAAACAAAAACGTAGTGGCTTCCGATCTCCAGCAGCAGCAACTGAATTGCTTTCTGGCTCTACTCCAAATTCTGTTCATGACATTCATCATCATTAAGAGAGAGAGAGAGAGGATTCAGATTTTCATAAAAAAATGGAAAAGGTGAGACCCATGTTGTTGTTATGATCATCTTTAGGTTTGGCGTCTCCAGCCTGCCTTTGGGCCGTTCAGGAAAGACAAAGGGGGATAACTTCACGAACCTTGTTTTTATGCAGATGATTTCGATGGGTTCACCAAGACAATGGCTGCAGAAATTTCCCTGAAGTTGGCAAATAGTCTACCAAACTAGACAAAGAGAGAAATCTATACACGGATCGTTTGTGTATGCATCTGAAGAAAGGCATTCTCTCTCTCTCTCTCTCTCTCTCTCTCTCTCTCTCTCTCTCTCTCTCTCTCTCTCTCTCTCTCTCTCATATGTTCTTCTCTTCTTCCCTGCCCCTCTCATTTTTCACCATTGGTTGTTGCCATAGCTAGAAATACCCGTCTAATTTCACCGTTAGCTGCCTTCAAAGCTCAAACATAAATATTTCATGGCAACAACGGGGAGAAAGAGAGGGAGAGAAAGGAGCACGGAAGAAGAAAAAGAACATAAGAGTGAGATTGAAGAGGAACTGGTCGAGTTATTGTAGCAAGGGGGCGACGCCATGGGCGGGGTATTTATTGAGCCAAATGCTACCACATTTCGCTAACGACAACCACGTAGGTGTATTTGCACATAAGTACAAAATTTAGGTGCGATGTTTGGAAAATTCGGAACACGTCTTGGGACAAAGATGGTCCGCCCTTCCCCGAACTTGCATAGGTTGAAACTTCGTGCACGGAGGTTGCCCTGTTTACAACGGCAAGAAGTTATACATTTCATTTTTCAACTCCAAAGAACAATGGCTAGGAATCATCCCATGGATGATAATTTCGGAACATAGCCCGTTGTAAAGATTCCATATCAAGAGCAAGATACTGAATGGTTGTAATCTTTAAAAATATGAGCCCACTTGAATTTGCAGTCATTTTTGACCATTTACTGAGGTTCTTCTCATGGCCATCACAATTATATAGGCAAAAGTACAGTCATGCCCAACAAGACCAAATATAAGATTTCAAAGTGCTGTGGAAATCTGCAGCATGCCTCACCACCTGTTGTAGGTTTCTGAATGGAACATTTTCTCTTCCAAAGCAAATCCTCCTATAGGGAAGAATGAAACAGAGCTTTCAATGTTAAGCCTTAATTCATATCTTAATCAGTGCTTGTACTTAATTTACTTGGCGTTATTAGAGTGGGGTTCACTTTTGGAGAAATCTATAGGGTAAAGTTTGTAAAAGTAGGTAAACCATGAGAATTAAATCAATGCATTTGGATAATTTTAACCATTTGTTTTGAGAATTTGCTAACTTACTAAAAATGGATGGTCGAGATCTTTTGAGCCAAAGAAATATAGGCTATAAGCATACGATGGGTATGTGTGAAATTTGATCTCTAACCTATCTAAGTCATTCCAAGTATAATGAATGCCTTAGATCTACAAAACAAAGTTTCATCATGCATGAAAAAGAGTGTCGACTTCTCAACACACTCTTGAGCATGAATTCTTATCATGACTCTTACCTGGACTCATATATTATACAGGCAAAGCTAAATCCTAGACCTTTGATGGGGGACAAACTAATAACAAATTGGGCGTGCTTTGCTCTACAATCACAAGATTATATAAGAATAAGACATTAGCAAATATTACATTTATAAAGCAAGTAAATTCATGTTTCATTTGGTAGCCTCATAAATCTCTTAGGTGTTCACATTATTATGGGTCTTTGGAAGTTTATTTCAAAGAGTTAAAAGTCAGAAATTTTCAATCATTAATTTGAAGGACACTGTACTAATAACTAGAAAGTGTGACTGAATGTACCTTGTAGCTTGTTAAGCCACAAACTTCATAAATGTTAGCAACATTTGCTGGCAATATTTATATAGTTTGCCTAGATATAAAGTTTTATCTTTTTCTTCATTTGAGTAAGATTAATGTAAAGTTTGTCTTTTTGTGATGTTTAAATACTAATAAAAAGTATATTTTTACCCATAGAATAATGTTAGTCTTGCCTTTAGAAGTAATAAATAAATACACAATAAACAAACTAAATATGCAAGTGGGGTCATTTATATAAAGCTCATTAGTTTGATTATAGGCTCAACTAAGCATGTTTGCGTCTAACTTATTACTTATACATACATAAACCTATATTTATACCTATGTGGGTCCACCGTAGACAAAGCTATACTTGTAGCTTTGTGTGAGCCCACCAATGTATGCACAAACTTATAGTTACACATATTCATGGCTCATCTATATATACACAAAACTGTATGAAATATATGATGTTGAGCAATAGTCTCATGATTTTAATACATGGCAATGAAAAAGTAAAAATTATACTATATAATAAGTTAACTTTAATGAAATCAAAATTTGGAAAAATAAAATTTTACTTAAGATTGAATTCTATAGATAGAAAAATCCCACATTCACATGTAGCGAACTTGTGATTTAATTATTTTAAATCAATAATTAGACATAATTAATTTTCATGAACCATTTATAGTATGGCCCATCATAAGAATACATCTAGGTCATCTTAAAGGAGAGCAATATATAAGCGATGAACTAACACATTAATGGTTAGCTGGCCCCACATGGTCTTTTGCCAAGGTTACCAAGGACCTAGTTATTTAGTTCAAGTATACGAGGGGACTCAATTTTTTACCAATACATATTAATAGATAATCAAATAATATTAAGATAGAAAAGGGAGAAATAATGAATAAGCACATAATGAGCCTATAAAATTATAGCCTGAACAAAAAAAAAAAAAGGTTTATGCAAACCGTACCAAGCTTCAAATATGGTTAAATTTATATTAGGAATAGGGTCATCAATTTTGCCAAGCTTTATGACCTTCAGAAGTTGTATTAATTAAATAAAATAGAGTTTGAAAGCTACAAACTTGTTCATATCTAAAAAAATATAATTCGAAAGCTAGAAATTTAAAACTTCTCAACATTCATAGTCAATACCATGTGTCTTTTCAAGGTGTATCCATGTTGAATAACCCATGTGACCAACATGTTTGTGGTGGCACTATATGATGGATACGTCAATTATCATGTAGAAAATATGAGCAAGTAGACACACAAGTGGGACCAAAAAAATCAGAAAAGATGAAAGGTCATCCATGTATATATTTTAACTGATTGAGGGACTACGGACCATATTAAGACTGCTTTGACAATTTCAAGCTTCCATTTATTGCATTTAAATGCATAGTAAAAAACTATAAAAAGTAACTATCAATATTCATGAACAAATCGTCCAACCACAATCTTGATTTGTAAAACCGTCAGATAAGAGCAAATCAAACGAGGCAATTGACATGATATGACAAGCCTAACTTAGTGGATGCCAATGCTACTTTTGGAAATCCCATGCCATGACATGGGCGATCAGCCATTGCCATCCATCACAGCAGCAAAGCTCCAAGATGAAAGCTGGTAAAGGCTTACAGCAACGGCCTGTTGCCCCTTTTATAGACGCACAACTTCATTCCATTGGTAAACCCCTTTTGCAGAAACCAAAGACACATCCCACAGAAGATTCTACTGGGCTATATCTTAGCAACTCCCTAGATCACCAAACAACCACCATCACAAGAGATTCCTAGTCTATCTATAGCCCTATGTAGTATAAACATACTAAAATCCTCTCCAAAAACTTCCAAGCAACTGTATCTTTCTGCAATAAATTAAGCCCGACAGTTTGTTGCACAAGGGTGACAAACAATGAGGGTATGACCACAAACAGTGATAATCTTGATTGGTAACTTTCAAAATGGTGGCCCAAGAATTAATACGCTATTCTATCCCCATCGATCTATCCACCATGGACTTGGATTGGCCATTTATAGGACCCAGATTGATTGAGCCATACGGATCACCATTTCGCATAGAAATCAGGCAGTTTATGGTCCATTGCTTGCAACAAATGTGTATATGCCACATTGCTGGCTATTGGGTTATCTTAATCTTTAGCATCCTCCAAGAATGGTAGACTTCCCTTGAGAATCAGAGGAAGACTTTGTGTTGGATCACAATCCATTCAAGATTCCTGATTTCTTAGTAGTTAGACATGTTGGGCCGATGTTGATTTCTTTCATGTGATGTTGCCTGTTCCCCCTCCACAGTTCCACATGCGTATAACCAGAAAGGGAAGGAGAAGAAAATACGGGTCTGATTCAACTTCTTGGAAGCTTCCCTCTCATGCTATCACACACTTTGAGGCCCCACTAAGTGGACTTTATTTCAACTTTAGGGATATGAGATCTGATCATCTGACTCTTATATGAAAATGGTGATGAAAAGATCTTTTTCCACAACCCAACGCTTACCATCTTAGTCCAAGAATCTAACATGGTAGAGTTTACTATAGTTTATAAACTACGTCCCAATTAGGCGTGCCAGTGATGTGTAAAAGAGTAAGGGAAATGATATTTACAGCAATGGCGAGTCTAAAAACGGCTTGGACTGTGGAAAAATATAAAAAATGTGCCTAAGAGGAAAAATTTTACAGTATAAGTATAATCCTAATGAGCATTTGAAAGCACAGACTCTTCTATAGAGTGATGATTTCGTGCAGATGGAAGGCATTCGTCAGTGTTGGGAATGGTTTAAATAGGCTACATTCCAAATTTCATGCCCTATTTAGCGTATGTTTCTTTGAGTTGAAAGTCAAAATTATCATTTTTTTCAAAAACTCGGCACTAGTAGCTCAGAATCATCCTTATTTCTGCACCTTAAACATGATGAACGGCTTAATCTACCAAAAACAAGAGTATAGGCACCGAGTCTATGCTATCAAAAGCTCATGACGGTCTATTCTACCAGGGCCAGCTGAGTTGTTAACCATACAAGAGTTAGGCTAAACATGTATCATCTGACTATATCATCCATCAAAAGTTGGCATGTGATGGAAGGGTTGGAAGCGTCCAAACGTCTCGAGACATGAAATTGTTGGGAAATTTGGGAGGGCCACCTTTCCGCAGACATAACTACAAAAACAAGGAGGAGAAGATATGGGTTGATTATACTCTGAAATCTTCTCTGCCGTACACTTGAGGACCCAACATGTGGTCTTTATTCCAACTTTTGTAATTCCCTTATCTTGGGATATGATCATGTGACGCTGAAAATGGTGACACAAAGGCCCTTTCCAAGTAGCCGCTTTGTCCAATTTGTCTCAGATTTCATGGAAAACAACCATTCATAAGGTTCAATAGATGCCTCGATGTCTAGACTAAGGGACTGTTAGTCAAGTTCAAGTTCCCTGCAGAATTTATTCCGTCTTGAGGTTTTCATTTATTGGACAAGCTGGGTCTCATGTGCAACCATTAGGGCCTCAAACCTGTAACCTAAGCTCAGGAGAAGCCTATGCAGTACCACTGCCGTCGAAGGCCTTAATTAGCTCGATTCCGTCCGGACCGACCCCATTGAAAAGTCCACCCATAGGATAGCACGTCGATTTCATAGCAAGTGAATTTAATATGGCGAACTTCACCTACATTTCAATTCAGGAATACTCGTGCATTCCAGGCACAACTTTACAGTTGTCCTCCTATGACCTTGAGGTGCATAGAAACAAACAGTCTCTTGCAAAATACAAAATAAGGCCCCATACTATTGACCTTTGTGGTCCACCCCTTCTCTCGACCTGACATATGTGAGAGCCTGTGCACCAGGGCTCCGCTTTTAATACTTACATTCCACGAGAGGGTGAGAAACGTGGTCCACCGTTGAATTCAATTCCATCTATCATTTCTTGCATGTGTAATTAATTTTAGGCTATTCTAATGGTTGTAATATTTTAAAAGTTCCACCATGTTGAGTCAACATTTTAGTTGGAATTTTGGTTGTAATTAAGAAGCCAAAAGGCGTACCCTTTCAATCAATTTCAACATGACACCACCATATCATGGCTTGGCTTGCTATTAATAGAAAAAGGTGTTGTCTTGTCTCCAGTAAAATTCATTTGTCCAACGTGAAATGAACATTTTCTTCCCTATGACGTGCATCCCAAAAGCCCCTGTTTCCATCTCAGCCTGTAAAGCTTGCCTTACTACCTTGATTTAGATCATCTTGTATAGCCCGAAACCATGATATCCCCCACGAACTGTTATGAACTGGCCCTTGTGGGATCACGGGTGAATTCCCACCACACATCCTGATGTGTATTCAGAGTTAACCATATGTAGGCAAGAATGCTGTGAGTCCATATTCCTAATCCTAATCAAGACAGTGGCTAGATAGAAAAAATGGAAAAATAAAATAAATACAACTATTTCCTTCTCCACATTTAGCAAAATACACCAGATTATCCTTTTCTTTTCCTTATAATTTAGTACTTAGACCAAGCAAAGATCCGATTTAAAAATCAAAATATTAGGTAAGATCAGTTCTAATATCATTCACTTGATGAGGTAATATTTTGTTCTTCTTTTATCATTGGCAATGTTGGAGGTCCTTTTACTTGACAGGTTCCAGCCACTAGGTGAATTGGTGAATTTTGACTTGTATTTGTCGCACCATCTGCTTGTATTAAAAAAGCATGTGTTATATTATCCTGTCTAAGTGGTCATGCATGATATTCAGTAATTATATACGACATAATTCATTTGAATTTTTTTTATACATGATAGTAACATGGGCAAATTCTATTTTTAATGGCAAGTTTTAGTGAGAAAAGGGGTACTTAAAAATGATAGTAGGCATAGATCATACATCACCTCCCATAATAAGCTGGCATATAAACCATATCATATATATAGGCCGTGCCAATCGGGACCTTTATTATGAAAAAATAAAATAAAACTGCACTATTAGACAACCTTATCGTGTGGTCAGAGGTTGCAGATTGTGATGAATACAACTTTTTACAACTAATGATGTGGTTGAGATTGTGATTTCTCTGTTCTAATGCATTGGTTAAGATTTTTCAATTGATACGATTTTCAGAGTTGTAACCCCTTATTTTGGCGGCCTCTTTTCACCCAAAGAAGGGGCCACAAGCCTATAGCTCCAGAGTCATGAACATGGAATTTCGTGTTGTTAGTTAAGGCCCGTTTCTACGGTCCCCTATCAAATCAAATTGGACAGGTGTGGCACAATTCTAGTCAGCCATGACATACGAGTAGGCTTAAAGAACCTAGTTTTACTTTATGGGGCGTGACATGTCTTTCATCGTAAAAGCCACCAATTATTCTGTCCGTGGCCTTGGTCTAGATTTTATGATATTAATTTTTTGGCATCACTTTTCAGCAGTTAGGAGCGAGTCTTGGTGTAATTGTAGAGTTAGCAAGACTGTTTATTATAAGCCTTTTATATTTTTCCTCTTCCTCAGATCTTGCATATGCAGGAGCTTTATGCACAGGCTGCTTTGGACAGTTGGTAGCCTCTTCTTAGGAGCCACTATAGATCCCACGCAAGCCAGACGGCTGATCTAACAGGCAACGACAAATCTACCCGTCACCGTTGACCTCACCGTAATGCCAATATCCTAACACTTTGATCCATCTAAGTGTTGTTTAAGGTTCTGCCCATGAAATTAGCATATCTTGGAGACCATGAAGCAGGCAAGAACTGAAGTTTGCAGGACCAGTGGAAGAGAAGTTGCTTTGAGATATCAGGCAAAATGTGCACAGCGGAATACTAGAGATGAGAAGAGGAATTCGAAGGGATTCTTTACTGGGCCCCGACGGGAAGAAGGCATCATGAGCTTAAGTCTCTCTCTCTCTCTCTCCCTCTCTTGCTCTCTGTCATGTTGTTCTTTGCTCCACAGACTTTGTGTGGGAAGCACGGTACCCTATCAAGCACTCTTTGCTCCTTTATCTGACATTCCCCTAGCAACTACTATGTCCACAAACTGCATTTAATTTACCACAAATTCATGTCTTTTTTGGTAAATTCATGATATTCTATAGTTAATCTAAACTCTCACAAGTGTGCATGTGCATGGACACCCACCTAATATGCATTTATATTCATTTTGATCATCCGCTACAGGAGCAGTCTTTTGCCAGCAGGAATCAAATACCGATTTTCTAAAGCAAGAACTACTTAAGCGATGCTAGGACGTGGCTGTTTCATCCATAAATGCAACAAACTCCAAGTTGAAAGCCTAATAAAAGCTTAAAACAAGGCTGTTTGTCAAGACTATCTTATTTTACCAAAAGTAGCAAGACTTTCGAGGGTTGTAATCAGAATAAGCTAAGCCCCAAGTAGGCTTTCTTTTTTCCTTTTTCTTTTTTTGAATTGTTGCAAATTGTATTAATTGAGATAATTAATTAATACAACCCCAAAAGAGGGCTACACACTGATCCCCAAACCAGCACCCAAAAAAGACAGAGGATCAAAACAAAACAGAAGCAAATACAAATTAATCTGCAGTTGTGGGCTGATAGGCAGAGTGTGCCTTCCCTTTGTCGGAGTGTCAGTATCACCATTTGCTGCTCCAAGAACATTGTTTGTCTTGAAACAAACAGCTTACTATCTCAGGAGATTCCATTCATATAGCTTCCCAGCAACTAGATCTCCCTTCAAAAAGTGAAACGTCACAGGACAAGTTCAACGAATCTGACAATACAAACTAGAGACCAAATAAAATAGTATGGCCAAAGATAGTCATGAGCTTGAAATGGTAGACCAATTCAGATTGCGAATGCTAGGGTGAATCTATAGAGTGGCCCACAAGCCCATCAACAACCATCCAGGAGTTAAAGTCATCAGTACGATATAGACATAGCTGCATGAACCGATTATAGCAGACTCGTAGCCTATTGCAAAATACAAGTTAAGGCTGCATACTATTGACTCTTGTAGTTTACCCCTTCTCCAGAATTCATATGCACAGGTGCTGTCCCTTTTTAGACTCGTACTAACAACTTATATGGTATGTGAATACAAGTTCAAGCAGGCATGAATTTCTCACCTGATTGGCCAGGTTTCAGGACTGAGCACCGAAAGTCTTGTCGTGTGACCTTGAGGTCACAAGTTCAAGGGCTGAAATCAGCCTATCGCAGGATTAGCAAGCTTTGGATCCGGAATCTAGAGAAGGTGAAGAATTTTCCTGCTGATTTCTTTTGCCGGAGACTGAGATCTGACATCCGGGGACTAATTTTCGTACCATTCAAGGAATCTCCCACAGCCGCATGCTATTCTTCCTCTGTGGAAAAACAAATGTTTTGAGGAAATCATAAAAATCCGTTGACACTTAGACCCCATCACGCATGATGTCATTTCTACCTTTCAATTGTAAATTTCTTGATATAATAACAGTATCATCGTAAACTGGAAATTAATAATAAACGATTTTTTTAAAAGGAAAATGATAAACAGAGGCCCTTTAGCGAAGCCCAAAATAAAGGTTTCCTCAGAGTATGACAAGTGTCCCATTTAACCCAACTAAAACCTGATATATTAAATTTCTTTAGCCACTGAACATTTACTTGGGTTAAATAAGACACATTTCCTCTAAAATAACACGGCCTAATTATATAGGAGGGAGTTGTTTGGCATGACAAGTTCATGAGTAGGCATCTTCAAATAGAATTTTTTTTTTTTTCAATTGTCCGAAAGAGTGCCTTGCTTAGTAGTTGGAATCTATTATCTACTTAATTAAATAACTTCATCATGTAGACTTGGGCTTTATGGAGAGCTTCCATACATAGGGGCAGGATGCCGGCATTCCTCATGTAAATATGACGTGCAAAAAACTAATTAAATCATCCAAAAATATAAAATAGGGGAATGATAAGAACACCAGTCATAGAACATATACCTCCAAGAAAGTGTTTGTCAGTGCTTTTTCATCTAAACAAGGAAGACAGTAACCATGGAAGGAAGAAGAATTAGCTGGCCGATGAAAGAGAGAGGCTACCACAAGTTAGAAACAGAGAAATCTGTGCAACACTCTAATGAAGAGGAATGGACATATAGAATTGCGGAAAAGTTGGAACTTACCTGTTATTTTCCTGCAACCGCAACTCTCTCTCTCTCTCTCTCTCTCTCTCTCTCTCTCTCTCTCTCTCTCTCTCTCTCTATGTTCTTCTCTTCTTCCCTGCTCCTTTCTTTGTTCTCCCTTGGTTGTCGCCGGAGGGATGCACTTACTAAGCGCAAAGCAAGACGAAGGAGATAGAGAGAGAAAGGGGCACGAAAGAAGAAAAAGAACATAAGAGAGAGATTGATGAGCAATTGGCTCAGATGTCTGGCGAGGAAAACATGGCTCTCTATTTATAGCCGATACCAACGCGTACCGATGTAAACCGCGTAGGTGGCAGTATTGATTTTTTGGGGTGCAGACATTTGCATAGTTACGGAGTTTGTATATTGGTAGGCCGATGTTTGGAAAACGTTTCAAGACTTCGGGAAATGTCACGGCAAAAGCAAAATTGGGATGAGAATTCAATTCCACTAGGTGCCAAAAATGTTTGGGACAAACTAGGGAGTGTCATGGCAATTGGGATGAGAATTCAATTCCACTGGGTGCCAAAAATGTTTGGGACAAACCAGGGAGTGTCATGGCAATTGATTTCCGAGGAAATGGACGGAAATTGACTTATGAGGGAAAAGAAATTCCCTAAAATAATTACCGTGGCAAATGTTTTATGGCTTGAAATTGAATTACGTCAAAGACCCCAAACTCTTAGGCTGTGAAAGAATTTTGGGTCTTTGATAAAATTGAATTTCAAGCTATAAAATACCTTCTGCGAAGAATTAGTTTTTGTGAAAATTAATTTTCCTGCCAACTAAACAGATACTTAAGATCGTCCGGCGTCCAGATAAAAACATAGGCTGTATCAATCACCCACATAGTTACAAAGTTTGGATTCAGGAATAAAATAGAATTTAAGAGATATTTTTAAAAAATAGGTAAAAAGTCAGGAGAAAAACATTGCAAGGATGTGGTTGAATCTTTTATTTTGCATTAGTAATTAGATTTACTGGTAATATTCGAGAATATGACAAATTATTATTTACATTTGATTTTAGTTTAACAAATTATTGTTTAGTTTAGTAAATTTGCACTGAATTTGTAATGCATTAATTTTTTTTAAATTATTTTGGAAAAATCTGGGGATAAAAAAGTTGGGACTTAAAAAAAAAAAATCAATTATTCTAAATATTTGTTATTAATTATAACACAGGCAACATAAATCCCACCACAATTTTTATTCGTCAAATTAAATATGAAATAAATTGCCACCTTGAAAAGTGAAAGTAACAAATTTAGAAAGCTCAAAGCATATCAAAAGGGACAAATTGACATGATGAGAAAGCCTAAGTTTATGGATGGCAAATAAAAAATTTGCTAAAGCAAGAGCTTACTTTGGATCTACCATCATGTGGGTGTGTCACCCATAAAGGCAGCAAAGCTCCATGTTGAAAGCCTAATGAAAGCTTAGAAAGAAGAATTTTTGCTGGTTCAAACACAAACCAATTGATTCCATAAGATCATCCCTTTCTGCAGAAACAAAAGCTACGGATCTCAGACCAAGCTATTTCTTAGCAACTACACAATAAATTCAGTAAATGTGACGAACCAAAGTGTGACCAGATGGAGAAATATCTATGGTCAAAGATACTGATCCATGTGAATGCTGGCTCACTTCAGATTGCAAATGCTAGAGTAAGCCTATTGATGCAAACTAAACCATGGCAGAAAATCAGTACTTTTTCATCCACCCTCTGTGGATTTGTGAGGACCATTTATGGACCCGTGTTGATGCAACACTCTTTATTATTTGAGATGGTCTTAGTCTTCACTATCTTCCAATGGTACAGTTCCCATGGGATGCGGCTGAATATTTTGTCTTGAATCACAATCCATTCAAAATTCCTGGTTTTGGAAGAGTTAGTAGGGCCTAAAGGTCTTTAGATACGTCAAACTGCTGACCCATGTTGATTTCATTCATGTGGTGCTGCCTGGTTCCTTTCCACATAGACACCCCACTAAAGGCAGGCTAAGAAAATATGGTCATATGGTCTGATTCACCAGCCTTATCAAAAACTTTAACGGTCCACTTGGTCGTCTTCATATCAACCTTAGGGTATGATTGTCTGACTCTGTGTGGAATGGTGATGAAAAGATCCTTTCCAAGAATTCAGAGTCCAGTCTGTTTACGATTTGATGGAGAGGCAATCATTCATAAACCACAAACAGCAATGCCTTTGGAAACATGGTGGACTAAAAAACAATGCCTTTAATAGTATGTTGCTAAATTCAGGGCCCTTAGCCAAGATGCAATTCGCTGCAGAATTCAATTCTGTCATCCCTGACCCTATTAAAATCAACCATGGAAGGCCAACTAGCAAAGATTTCAGATTCCTGCAGGTAGATGCCATGAAAGGTGAATTCTTTCGAAAAAAGCATGAAAGCCTTGAATTCACGCTTACAATTCAATTCTATACCGCCTCTCTCTCTTATGTCTAGGGTGATGATAGTCAAAAAGTTCTACTCTGCCAACCCCACAACCCACATGCAATCCTAGTTGCATGAATATCTCCGACTAAGTGCAAGGCTTCTATGGCTAGAAAATGATGTTGTTTTCTTCTCCAACAGAGTTTTTCATTTGGCTGATCATTTGCCAAACTGCCCTTTCCCTATGGCGGCCATCTTGGGTGCAAGCAAGCCATATTGATTCGACCTTAGTTCTCTTTAGGTGGAAAAAGGGAGTTGGTGGCAGAGAACCAATAAAGTCTCCATATTATTCATCCTCCGAAAAAAGACTGCAGACAAAAGTAGGTAGATTGACTACCCACTTATTACTAGGCTTCAATTTACTACCTCGTTTGCTAGGGCATTAGCAAACATGTCTTCTTCCCTACTTAGTAAATTCAGGGTGCCAATAATTCAGGGAGGTAATAATCCAGGAACATTCATTAGTCAAGATCCCTGTCCTCTACTTTTCGTTCTCTCCATATTTGATCTCTCCCTTGATTAGCATCAACCAGTATGAAACATTGTGGCCCATTCCTTCTCCGGACCCGCATAGGCGGGAACTTCGTGCACCGGGGCTGCCCTTTTTTAAGTATGAAACATTGGAGTTAGATCATCTTTGTCCCATGGATTTGTAGTGTGCAAACTAAAGGTTGGAAGATTAAGAACCGAAAGGTACAAATTCAGTGAGAAAATTTCCATAATACTGGGGCACACAGGCAGATGATTTGATCATCAAACAAGAAAATCACATGTAGACGATTACCATGGTCTTGTTGATTCCCAAACCCAGCAGTCAAAAAGTTTTTTCTGTTAACCATGTTGCTTTTGCGGCTCACTTATTCACTTTCAGTTACTAACTTTTTAAGTGGAAACGGGAAAGGTTCAAAAGAAGAAAATGAAGTTTGTACCATGTGCAAGCAATGCTAAAGTTGTTGCAGACAGTGAATCCATTCCTTCTGTAGCTAAACATCTTTTGAATTCAGTATTAAGATAAAAACGTCAAAACAGTGACAAATGGAAGCTCTGGCCATTTTGTCATGGAATCAATGGCCAAACGGCCCCGCCTTTGTCCTATCTGACTCCATTTGGAGCTAAGTTTCTAGGCAGCACCCTATCAACCTACTTTCTTCTTCAAAACCCGAAGAGCTTACCACATTTTTGTTCTTCTTTGACGCCAGAAATATAGCCATCATTTACAATTTAGTACTCATACAAAGTAAAGATGTGATTTTGCCAACAAATGTCAAGTGCAGTTGGTTGCAGAACTTGGCATTTTTTCCTAAAATACACTTGGTTGCATGGTGGAATAACTTTCTCTTTTACTCTGGGATTTAGCAGTACGTGTAAGTGTATAAGTGCTTTGCTTTGTAATTTTTTGATTGAGCAAAAAATACTGTAATTTCATAAAGTTACTAGGACGGACTAGGATTACTAATATCATTCACTTGAGGAGGCTAACAGTAAGTTCTTCTCCTTCCAGTGGTGCGTGCAGTAGGTCCTGTCATCCCACCATTTCTATCTTATAGTCAAATCCCCACTATAAGATTATGATTTCTTCTTTTTTGATGGGCTAGATTGACTGTTGGATGGCTTCTGCCCATAGTTTCTTCTTTTTCCTACCATGAATTGATTGTTCACTGGGGGTTGTAAACCCAAAGGGAAATGTGAGAAGGAATTATTCCATGATGCTGTTTGCTTTTACTAAGTGTCTCATTTCAAGATCACCTATCATATTCATCCAGTGCCCCACAAAGCCTGCAACCTCACCTTGGTATTATTTTCTCTTTCTACTGGGAAACCATTATGGAAGCTAGGTCATCTTAGCCTTAAGTTTTCTTCTCTGCAAACTAATGGCTGAATAACAAGCCAAAAGTACACGTTCAGCGAGAAATATCTTGATAGACTGCTTTTAGTGGAATCCAAAAGTTAATAAACTCGACCATCAAACAAGCAAAGCCCATCTAGATGCTTGCTTTGTGGACTAGAGCGAAACCGCCATGGATGTAATAATTCTCAACCGGACTTCTATATATGGCCCACCTGTTCACTTTCAGTTAGGCTTGAAAGGGCACAGCGTTAATAAAAAAAGAAAAAGAAGTTCTTGTGGCGGTGCAGACGGTGACTCCATTCCTAATAAGATGACGGTCAAAGCTAATCAGAGGGCCAACGACGCACATTTATCGTGTCTTGACTCCATGTGTGGGCCATGACCAAGCCATAAAACCCAGCCTTTCTATGGTGTAATTCCGCAACGGAGAGTTGGTGTAGCATAAAGCAAAGATTGAGGGGAGTAGAGCTAAATCCCTCCGGTGGGGATTCCAAGGGGCCAAGTTAGGCCACAAAAAGGAGGCCCGATGGGTCAACTAGGGGAGCGACTAGCATACATGCGCAGGAGCTTTGTGCACGAGGTACCTTTTATAAAGTGTTATTATAAAATGTTCTATTTTTTTAATGAAAATTTCCCATGGAATAAGAAGACGTTGATTGTAAATAAGAGGATTGTTTAGGGTGAAAACTAACACAGATCTGTATCCATATACCGCTATCTTGGGCTTATACAATCCGGTTGCTATAAGACAAAAACTGCACTAATCGGAGAATCTTAGTCGTTCAGAATGGAGCTTACAGATTGAAGATGCATGAAAGATCGATAAAAAGGAATAAGAGGGGGTTACAGAGAGGCCAATGTGAATGTGAAACGAATCATTCCAAGTTGCTGGCTGTCCATTTCTAAGATTGATTTCTTGTGCATACTCAGATCTTTCAAAAGTGGAAAAAGGCAGCATGAGGATCCCACATCTAACCACTACAGTTCAATTGCCGAAAGAGGTTCCGGTCGTCGGTGAAACGAAAGGGCAAACATGTTATCCGATCCCGTCAAACTTCAAGTAATGATAGCATATATAATAGGGGTATTTTGGTCTACTTACTTTGCTAAAATTATACCCTAGTCAAATTAATTTGGATATTAAATGCAACATTGGTTGACTTTGTGGGACCCCAAACTGAGAATCTCGGGGCCCGTCTCTTTCTTCCTTAACTACCCACGTCTTTTGCTGCAGATAATTTGACGGCACCGGCGGTGGCTCTTATCGAATACCAAGCAAGAAAAACCACATGGCAGATCACAAAACTAGGGAATAATGAAGGCAGGGTGGTTTCAGACTAGTCTTCAGAAGCACAAATGTGCTTGGGAGAAAAGGGGTGGCAATATCAATTGTTGAAGAAATGATAAGGAGAGGCATACTTGAGAAGCCCCATGCAGTTCTGGTGGAGATCTAATTTGCGCCCGCCGGAGATGGATTATCTCGGTAAATTTATAAGGTAATATATTTTTTTATATTTCTATAACAGCCTATTAATTGTATAAATTAATATTTCAAGCTGTATCAAAAGAAAATTTAAAAATTCGTAAAAAAATACAAATTTGTTAAGTTAAACTTCATTAAAATTGGCACTAATTAAATTGTCAAGAATTTCAAAAGTATAAGTACCTCGTCAAATTGGTAAGTTTTGATTGGCCAATGCTCAAATGTTCCACCGACATACTTTAATGGAGGAGTCCAAGATCTAAGCCACTCAGTTATCATCAACGTCAAAGTCTACTCGTTTGTACCTGCATGTAATGTACATTTCTTTCCAGATAAAGGAAGAATTTGTTTGTGCGGCTGCTAATCGGTCATAGTGCAGGCATTAAGGCTCATTAATATCAAGTTGGTGTCCACACCATGTGTTAAAGTCCAAAAGTTGCTCAAGCTTATACTTTCATATTCTCCCATTTTATGAACTTACAAACAAATAATAAATGCCCTTCATTTTTTGTAAATATAGTCGGCAGACTGTATATATGTGCATGCATTTCCTATTTATTATGCAAAAATACTAATAAACATACACCTCTGTATTGGACATTTAACACTGCATACTCTCGACTCTATAGTCCGGACGTTGTATAGGCGGGAGCTTGGTGTACTGGGTAAAAATCCTTCAATGGCTCTTTAACGCTTCTGATGGAATAACACTGGGACGCGTGGCAAGACGTCGAGACAGTCCACCTTCTGCTCAGTAGATCGCATTACTGTCCGCGTTGGAGATGGACGGAATCCTCCCATGTTCAATGAACCGTTAAATTTTGATTGTAAGATGCAGAAGAAGACAGTTAAAATTAACTTTTTCTAGAACGTTCTAACGTATGAGGCTAAGAAATGATATGAACACTCTATAATTACGTCGTAAGTAGGTTGTGACACCCGTAACACTTGGACTAAGACCAATGGCGTGGATCAATGATACGCGGGCACGTTGTAGAAATGTAGACTTGAACAGCTGTCCAAGTGTTGTCTCGTGGTACAATAAAATGGATTCGTTACAATCAATCCTCACTCCCGCAAGTGTTCGTAGCAACAGTAGAAACCAAGAGATGATGCTTGCAAGGTGACATCACCCAAATTGGGAGATAAGATTTGGAAATTCTCTGGGATTTGGCAAATAATTTTAATTATTTTGAGTGAATACTATCAGATATTCAAAGTCGAAGAAATCAGATGAACGGCTTTGATCAAACAAAATGAGGCCCAGTTATGCAAAAATGTGGTTTCCCTATCGGTTATTTGCCATGAAGTGGGGCCTCAACGAAGCCTTCATCTTAATTCTCTTTTAATTACCGCGTCCTAATTACTAACTTCAGGAAAGATTTTAAAGTGAAAATTAAGTGAAAGATAAGAGGGATGCTACTGTAGGAAGCGACGGCAAGGAAAGTTGCCGCGTGGGCTACTTTTACGTGTCGGGACCCACATTCTGTTTATCTGGACGCTACATCCGATCTATCCAACTTCGGATATCTACGACTTCTAAAAGCATGGATTGGATTATTCTACCATTTGAAAAGATTTGCTCTGATTATCAAGACAATTTGTTGGGGACTTTCAACATAGAATACTCCAGATCGAATAACAACAATGTTTACACGTATTAACATTTTGCAGTAAGTAGACATATATAGTTCGAAAGAACGGCTCAGATCAACCAAATGTAGGGCCCACCACGTCTCATTGAAGCAACAGATAGAAATGCCTTGTAATCGCGCCCTATGGTAACAGCGACCAAGAAGCTTCCGGGAAGGAGCTCAGGACGGTGGGGCCAAGTTACAGTCACTGGTACTATCGTAAATTGAAACATTTTCAGGGCTTCTATGAATGACAAATTCTATAAATATCGCCCACGCCTCGCCCGGTCACTCCCTATACCATTCCTGTTCTTGGGAGAGCACAATACTGAGTGAGACGAGAGGAGAAACGGCGAGGGAGAGAGGGAAATTCTTCAAAGGTGAGAAATTCTCCAAATTCTGACTGAAATTCGTTTTTCAGCTTGATGTCACCGGAAAAGGGAGTTGTTTTTCACCTTTCGATTTGATTTTTCAGTAGAATTTGTATGATCGAGTCTACGAGTCAAAGATTCCGGTTGAAATCTTCAACGGTATCGGGAATTTGCTCTTGTTACTGATTTTTCTCCTTTTTTGTGTTCTTGATTGAGATTCTAGTTACTTTTTATCCATATTAGCTATGTTTTATGAGAATTAGTGTGATCAAGCCTCGGATTCGAAGACTGCTTGAATTCTTCAACTGAACCAGGATTTTTTTTGGTAGTGTTTTCACTGTTACTTGTTTTTCTATCTTTTCTGTGATAAGCTACTCATTTTCGTTCATTTTATTTTTTTTTTAGAAAATTTGTGTGAAAAGACTCTGCTTGAATTCTTTGATGAAATATGACATGTGTTCTTGTTTTCTGTTTTTACTATTTTTGTTTCATTTTCCGTTATTGATTCCTCGGCTGAATCAAGAAAAGTCTTCTTTTTTTTCTTTTTGAAGTTCAAGTTCCACATTCTATGTTGCTGCTATCGGTTCTCTGTATCAGGTGTAGAAATTCTCAGAAGATTGGCGGAATATTTTCTCTGATCTTACGTTAATTTTATTATCTTATTGATATTTTAGGATTTTCTGGTTTTGAATGGAAATTTTCTGATTTTGCTTAGGTAAACCAAAATTACACTGTTCATTTTTTGAGTTTTTAGAAATTTTGCCTTTCTTTTATGTGTTTTGGTTGTAACTACAGTGTTTGGAGTTATATTTGAGGATGATGTTTGGATCTTTGATGGATACCGATATTTATTCTGGGTTTTTCTCTTACTCTTTCTTTTCAGCTTAATATTTTGGAAATTCTTGGTAGTTTCTGTCATTTTTATTATCAGGTGAGGAATTCTCGGAATATTCCATAATTCTTTCCTCGGATCATGTCCGACTATCCTCGACCAGTCGAATTTTGTTCCTTCAGTTGAGTTGCTTTTTTAAATTTAGTATCCTGTAGGATTTTCATTTTTGAATGGAAACATTTAAGATTTTGGTTCAGTACTCTGAAAGATTAGCTTTTCAAGTCAATTCCTCTTCAGATTTTTAAGGATTTTTATTTTCTATATTCAGATTTCACCATATTATCGCGGTTTTTGTTTGAATTTTTGGTTGGCGTAGTCTGAAGCATCTGCACTCCGTACCTGATATTCTACTCGTACGTTGACCATATTTATTGCGATAGTTCATGACTGTTATGAGGTCTTTCTGAGCATACATTGAGATGTTTGAGAAACCTCAGTTTTGTAAGGTAATTTCTTGCATCAGCTGAGTTTTTTGGAAGATTTGGTGAATCCATCCTTGAATTAAAACTCTAGCATTCTATGCTGACCAAATTCTATTGTTATGATCCTGTCAGCTTTAGTTTTACGAAATTCTGTATTTCATATTGGATTGGATTTTTTATTTTTATTTTTATTTTTATTTTTCATTTCCTGGTAAACCTCTGCATTTGATTTCGAGAGTAGGGAAAACTAAACATATTTCGAGTTTTTTATTCAAACATGGATGTTCCAAGCTTGTAAGTGAAGATTTTTTCTGGTAATTTTGGTATTATTTCAAGCATCTACTCTTGAACTGCTTCTTTAATGAGTCTGATTGTAAATCTAACCATATAATTCCATCTGTTTTGAGCTTCATCAAAAGATTCAGAGGGTCTCTTTCCCCAAATCAAACCGTTGTATTGCTTTGAGTCTATTTGCAACTTCAATTTTAGTCTTTTAGTGATCTAATTCTGTGTTCAATGTATAATTTTTTTTCTTTAGTTGTATTAAAAAGCTACTTCTATTATGAAAGCTAACATCTTGAACCAACCAAATTACAAATCTGTATTCTGGTTTTGCTACCTAATGAATTGAAGTTCTCATTTGAACCTTCTGTATGACTCAAGGCATCTGTTTTTAAAGATGCTCTGTGTCATTTTTGTTGTACTTTTATCATATTCTTTGTGAAAAGTGATTGCAGTTTTATCATTTAAGTTTATAGATTTTGTTCTGACTTTACGTTGAAAAAACTATTTGAAGATTCAGTCTAGTGATTCTTCAATATCTTTTTAGTGGACAAGAATCCCTGAGACCGCTCTGAGAATATGTCCTTTTAAATCCCTACTTTCAGTCGGTTAAATTCTATCATTCTAAGTTAATTTGCTAGTTCTTTTTCATTGTGTTGATTACTTGGTTCATGTTTCACTGTCTTGGGAATGTCTTTCCTAAATACCTCTAGATTGAGATGGATTAACCACTCACACTGTTTGACAAATATTCAATTATTTGGGCATCCTTTATATCCTAAAATCATTGATCCTAGCACCAAAGCCTTCTAGTGCAGTGGCACAAGGAGTCATCTCTCACCTGGGTGACCAGGGTTCGAGACTCTGCATAGGCATGTGAGATTACACAAAAAAAAGAAGAAGGAAAAAAATACTCTATCTAGTCTGCAGAGGAGGTAGAATATGTCTCTTAATGCATCTTTATTCTAGGGCCTGTCTGACTGATCATCCCATCCCAATATTTGCAGAGTCTTAAGAGATTTTCTTAACAAATGAATTGCAATTGAGGGATATTTCATAATTAGCTCCCTGTACTAGAACTGTTGCACCCAGCCTGTCTACTACATTAAGGAGAACACATGTAGACCCTTTGAACAATCATATCATATGCAATGGAGAACTTCAGTGTTTTGTTCATTGGGTACCAAGTCACAAAAGCTGTCCTCACATGCGAAATTCTATATACAGTTTCATGTTTGATATCATTAGGCTTCTGATGTTTATTCATTCTGTTGCTCTGGAGAAGTTGGTTATTTTTCCTTTTGGTTTATTATTTATGGGTATTTTTTTTCTTTTTCATTAGAGTGGGACATGGATGGGGAACTTTTGTTTGGGAGTGAATAAATTTGATTTTGATATTGGCTTTTCTTTCGGAGGGATTTATTAAGCATAGGAGTTGGAATGGTATGATTATATGTTTTCTCCATTTTACTGGTTTTCTACCTTCTCCTAAACTCCAATGTTTGTTCCTAGTTTGGTTATTTTTGTTACACCCTTCCACCCCTTATAACATAGATGCACATTTTACGTACCCTAAATCCCTTTGCATTGAGGTTTGAATGGCCTGCTGCTTCTACTTGCTTTGGGCGAAGAGTAACTAAGTTTTCAACTTCTCAACCAGGTTGTGGTCCTGATTTGATTTTGAAAATCAGGTCACCATGTATCCTCCAGCACTAGCTTCCTGGCTCTCCTCACCTCAAGATATTGATATTGATGGAAATGATGAGGATATGGTAATGCATTTGCGGAGAATGATAAATGGGCATCCTCCACCAGACAATGTGCTTACTGGCGTGAATCCTTATATTGTTGCACCGTGGAACTTACCTGGTAATTGTTGATTTCCGTTTGATAGTTCACTGTTGCTGAGTTGTCCTCGTTCTTCAGTAAGTTAAATCATACCTATGCTCCATGCCTTTGTATGATCTCATTCCTCTTGTGAATTTCACAATTGGTTCATAAGCTTTATGTATATCTTTATACACTCACATATGTTGCTATGTATGCATATTTGCTCGCTAGAAAAAGCAACAAACATGACTCTATATGTTTCCTGTTAGTTGAGCTCACAATAGACATGTCTGCAGAGAACATGTTGTACTTCTTTGACCCAAAGGATTATGTGTCCCTCAAAGATGGATACTGGAAGCCCACTGGGCAAGATCATGCAATCTTGGAAAATAGCCCTGGTGAAGGTAGGAGAACCACTCTGGAATTCTACAAAGGCCAAGACCCCTATGGAGTAAAGACTGATTGGGTCATGCATGCGTATGCGATGATCCAAAGGGCCCAGGTAGTATACAGACACACATGAATCCCAACTGCGTTCAAGCTGCCATTTCGTTTTCCAAGTCTAGAGATGCACCTTCCAATCAATTTGTCTTGATTGCATGATTTGCAGAATTCAAGTTTCTTGTTGTGTAGAGTCTTTCACAACGTTGTTGGTATTTTCAACCATGAAGCACATGATGAAGTTAATTGGCAAGATATTGGTGGTGAGATATTGGAGAACTTGCCCAATGATCAAGATAACAACCACAACTCTCCTGATCCCACAAACGCACCACAGGTAGGTGAATTTTGACTCTTGGCCTCTTTCTACATGTGCGCAACATTTGTATTAAAGTCAAAATGTTGGTATTGTTTCTGTCCTTGCATATTTGAGCTGTTATAATTGCATTTTTCTCGGTGTATCAAATGTCTTCTCAAAGAAGCAATGGATTTACTAAAGAGAAGAGCCTATAGTAAGTGGAGGTCTGAATGAGTCACTTTTGAGCAAGGAATATTACTCTGCTACTGGAATTCTAGTTCCTGCCTAGTTGTATAATGATGAAAACCAGTGAAGCGGCTATGAATTGATTAGGTTTCTTTTTATCTTTTGTATTATTTAATCAGCGATTGAGGCTGTGTTGCTGGGAAGTTGAAATACTTGGGAGTGGAATTTGCACATCTTTTCTTGCTAATACAAACTTTCTTCATTCGTTTGTCTGAATTGCCAATTTCTTCTATTTTATTTTTTCAACCCTAGTGCATTTGATTGTCACAACTGTCTGATACAGTAATTTTTTATTTTGTGTTTTCTTTTCTTTTGAAAATACAGGGTAGCTTTGACAATTTATGAAAACAGTTTCATTCATATTTGCAGCCTTTTTGTGTGTTGTTCATTTAGGCAGGTGCACTCTTTAGCGCACACGGCGCAATAGTAGAGTTGTCGTCATGTGACCTTGAGGTCAAGGGTTCAAGGCGTGAAAACAGCCTCTTGCAAAATGCACGGTAAGGCTGCATAATATTGACCCTTGTAGTCCCCCTCTTTTCCGGATCCTGCATACGCGGGAGCTGCATTCTTTACTCTTTAGTGCACACATACTGGTTAGAAGGAGTGAGGTGATTCAAATCTAAGGTTCTAAAAGGGCAATGGATAGATGCGGTGAAAAATTATTTAAAAACCTTGAGACTAAATGAAACTATAACACTTAATAGAGAAGAATGGAGGAACAAGATTCATGTGAGTAACACTTAATCGGGATAAGGTCTTGATGATGATGATGACAACTACGATGATACTCTTTAGTACACACAATATACATGCACTTGTCATTACAAATCAGATGGTGAGCTTAACTTCTTTTTTTATTCATCATAGCTTGAGTCTGACAATGCCTGTGCAGGTGGCCAATGGGAGGGAAGACGGCCCGGTGCAAGACTTTGAGAGAAACCTGCAGAATATGAGACCTTGTTTTCCTAACCAAGTCCCAGATGAAGCCATTGGTTACATGTTAAGTGGAGGTTTTTTGGAGTTAAATGATCTCATGGACTCGCCCTTTTCCAGTTCAGAAAACACAAGTGACCCGTCCTTGAATTCAGATGACTACTTTGACTCGGAAGCTTTACTACGTGATTTGGAGAGTACAGATAACAACAACATCATGGAGCAAGGAGATGTGAATCACAACTTAAATGTTGCCGCATCTCATGCACCAAGTCAGTTGTTTTTTACACCACCACCATTAGGTATGCAATGTTCTTAAATCTCAAATGTAATCTGAATTAAAGTACATATTAAAGTGGATGCAAGGAGAGAGGCCACTAAAACACAGAAAAATGCGCTCGTCAGTCTGTTGAAGGACTTGTTATGCCACTTGCTTCTAACTCAAATTCACCTGTTACTCTTTTTTATAATTCATCATCCATCTCCAATCTTGCCTAATACATACGTGTTTCTTCCTTCTTCGCACAGGCACTTTAAGCAATGACAGCAACAACCTGCAGCGCAAGGAAGACACAGTTTCTGCTCCCGTGCCCGGAAATGTGGCCGAAAAGAAAGATGATGGAAAGGCCATGAAGCGCGTTTCTAGCTGGCCTGAGCTAAGTCTACGCCCTTCAACTTCACGAGGCATCGCTCGTCGAGCACGAAGTGACGGCAGTGGTTCGAGCAGGATTGCAAAGATTGGGAAGAAATATTGTTGCTTCATGTCATTTTAGATACTCATCTCTTCTTTATACCTCACTATGAGAATATAAGAGTCAGCACATAGATACGTGTCCAATAGAAGTTGATATATAGGATTCCATTTGCGGGTTCCTATTGGTCGAAATGATATCGCCCTAATCGGCGATATCATTTCGACCAATGGGAACTCTGATATTGGGGCCTCAATGGGTTCTTTGTTTCCCTTCCCGTCAGTGCTTAAGATTAATATTACTGCAGTGTGTATAAATTACAGGATCGATGTAGTATCTACGTTATCTAAGTATATAAAGTATCAAATTTGGAGAACTTTTGAGTTTTCCCTTTAGCCGAGTATGTGTGGGCTGATTTCCTTTCATAATTATTTGCTTGTAACAAAACGAAATCCTTGTAGACCTATAGGAACAGCTAGGTTGAATGGTTTTTGAGGGAAGGGTGTGTTCGGGAATCGCTGGGGAATGAAAACTGCGAAAGATATGGCCGTGTGTTGGACGACTGGGTTGGATCACTCGTCGAGCTCCAGCGATTGCCAACTTATCTTCACTTTGGAAGTTCGAACCGATCCAATCATGGCTGGTCTTACAGGATCAACGGTTGAAATGGGTGCAGCTGCAGAGTTTTAAGTACAGACGAGCTGTACCGTAGATTTCCTCGATTTGGCAGCAATGAATAAGATCAACCGCTGATTGACGCCTAATTGATTTAGTACGAATTTAATGGAAGATACCAGTGGTTTGGATGGACTAGGTCCATTCGTCTAACTAGTGAGACCCACTACAACTGTGGCCATGCAGTAAATTGAAACGCCAGAGAAAATCGTGACCTTCTGATTTCTTACTTCTGAATGGATGGTTGAGGATACGGGATCTGAATCAATCACTTGTAAAACCTTTAGGATCAATCAATGGCTTCAGAAGACGGAACGGCCACTGCTATACTCCTGCAAGGAGCATGGGGCCAATGCAATACGCGCCTGCAATCTGCATGGCAGGACTAGATGACATGGCAACAACTAGACTTCTGGGCTTCTATATGAACTTCTTTTGCAATCTCAATTTCTTGTAATGAGCTTTACTTTGGAAGCTCACACGGAAATTGCATTCACAATCTAACCCTGGAGCAAATCACTAGATTGTAATACCAAAAGATGAAGCTGACAAACACCCACTAATTCCACAGATCTCCTGGTCAAGCAACGGCTCATTTCCAGTGCCCAAAATACACTGAGCAGGATGCCTAAGACTCTGCAGTTCTGTGTCAAACTCCTCCCCAAATTTCCTGCATTAGTTGAAATTGAAACAAGTTGTCGTCATGTGACCTTGAGGTCACGGGTTCAAAGCATGGAATCAGCCTCTTGCAAAAATACAAGGTAAGGCTGCCTACTTTAGGCAATTGTGGCCCGCCCCTTCCCCGGACCCCGAATAGGCGGGAGCTTCGTGCACCGGGGCTGCCCTTTTAGTTGAAATTGAAACAAGTAAACGAATAATAGTTGAATATAAATGAAACCAAATAAAATCTCGTCTCAAATGACACCCATCATCTCTGATCAGCCCACATAATAGAATCAGCAAAGGTTGGGCCTTTTGATTCCAATTTTAGTCCCTGGATTCTCTGTCTTGGTCTCCTTGGTCTGGAATTTTCCAAACCAAAAGAGGCACCAATGGTGGACTTATGCCACAGACACCACTAAAAGACAAGTTCTCCTACGCACGTGCTGGCTGATGGAGAGGAACATAAGCTGCAAGCGCCCATTTCAAACCAAAGAAAATGGAAGCTGGGGCTCCTACAACCCGAACTTGATGATTCAGAAATGCTTTCCAGGTTGGGACCCATCCAATACCCTCCTCAACAGGTGCACTATCCGTCATCATATTATCACGGCGTTGTAGATCAATTCACTTGTTACAACACTGATAGTTCTTACTATTCTTATTTTACATCTTTCATTAGCTTTTCTAGAAATACCAACATATTTAGGTAATTGTCGCTTTGTCAAACTTTAATAAAAACAAAAATTTTATTTTTCTCCTAGACGAATACGACATTGATATCTTTTTCTGGGACGCAATTGGTTTCTTTCAAGAAAAGGTCCCATCCTTCAATATCTATTGGGTCAAACAGGCCAGATCATGAGTGAATACAACATTTCACCACATCACTACTATACTTGCTCGTGATTTCGCTATCAATGTCTTTGAATCGTTTCATTTGGAGCTCCTTTTTTTCCTTTACGTAGTAAACTATTTTTTTCCTTTTATTTGTTCTTTTAATGGAATTAATGTTGAAGGATATAAAAAGAAACTAAAAAAAGCAGCTTCTGTCCCTTTTGTCTTCAAGTAGCTGTGTTGGTAGAAAAAAGGACCCCCCTTAACAAGAACAAGGTGATGAAAATGGGATGATGTTGATTTAGACTTGACTTTGGCCCCACCGAAGTATGGTTTCTGTTTCCTTCATATATCAATTCTTCTCGTCGCTGTGTTTCTTCTGAATTAACTTGTACTTTTGATATCCATATCTTCATCAATTTTCACTAATTCATTTCACTGGAAGTCTGTGCCCTTAATATGCAAAAACATCTTTCTCCCAATATTCAGTGCCATGCAACATTTTATAGTGAAAAAATTTAACTTTTTTTGGTTTATATTTTCTATGTATCGAAGATTAAAATAAATGTAGAAGTTATGTAGGAACAAATTGCGTCACAAAAATGCGTGGATTTTGCCACACTGCTGCTGCTTTTCCAAGAGCCACTGGCTTGTAAAGGCAGCTATGGTGCACAAAGCTTCTGTGTATGCAGGGATCAGAAGAGGGGCGGACCACAGGGGTCAATAGTATACAGTTTTACCTTGTATTTTGCAAGAGGTTGTTTCCACGCCTTGAACCCATGACCTCAAGGTCACACGACGACAACTCTACTGTTGCACCTTAACTTGTCTTCCTCATAAATGCAAAAGATGCGCCTGCAAACTTAAATTGCTCCCACATTGCTAAGATTTCTTTTCTCATCCCATGTCCAGTCACATCTCAAGTCCATATGTGAACTCCTCACCTTGTTCCTTACAAATTTTCACTGCTGGGTTTCTTCCTTGACATTACATAGGTTGGAGAATGGTTGAACCCTTTGTAATGATCCTTACAGTCTCATTTTAGAGTTTAAGGATCTCCGAAAATCCATTCACTTTCGTGGCCCAACTTGTTCCTATACAGGTCCTACTTTTTTATGTTCAACAACACAGCAAAATATAAACCAAAAAAGTTTATTTTCCACTGAGATGTGTAGGGTGAAAAATATGCCTTATGTATGACATTTACCAATGATTGGCGATAGCTGAATACAAAATGGAAAACAACAAATTTTGTTGGGCAAAAAGGATAGGGCTCAGTGACTATCAAAATTTATCAGGTGAGATTGTCTGGAAAAGGGATACAACTCATTGAGTATCATAAACTGATCAGCTACGTTCAAAAAAAGGGAAAAAAAAGAACACTTAACCACTAACAGTTACGCGGAAAGCATAACTCAATGCAGTGGCAGCTTATTAGAAGATTATTGGCATGATGATGATGATATATATATATATATATATATATATTTAAGTTTGTGGCTGTCCCTCTTAACAGATTTGTGCTAGAATCATCAGTATCTGGCATGTTCATGTCAATACTCAGAGATATCAGATTAGAAGTAGAAATTTCTATCAGTGAATAAAGGCCCATCAGTTTCAACCTTTTCAGACTAGGACTACAGATACTTAAGCCACAACTGAAATTCAAATCCTCATTCCTTTAGATTTGTAGCAGAAAGTCCTCCAATGGAAGCCTTAATTGCAAAATTAACCAGTGTGAGCTTTTTAAGACCCGGAGAGGAGATACTTAGGGGGTTCAGGTGGATTTCTCTGTTAAGAGTTTAAAACCAAATCTTCAACAACCAGACAGAATGTTACTGAGTCAGTCATTGATTATCCAAGCATTTTTTAGACGTAATTCCTTAAGATTTGGAGTAGAAATTCGTTTTAGAATGTTGCAAGGATTTAGTGTAAACCTTCCAAGACAGGGAGAGGAGACGCTTAAGGAGCTCAGAACTTGTGGATAATATAAAATCAAATCTTCAAGTGATGAAGAAGGGGAGCTTTGGCACAACAGTAAAGTTGTTGTTGTGTGACCTTGAGGTCACAGGTTCAAGAAGTGAAAACAACCTATTGCAAAAATGCAAGGTAAGACTGTGTATTGCAGACCCTTGTGGTCCGCCCCTTCTCCAAAGAGTGACAATCTTACTTCTGTTAACGATACATCTTCTAACTGGCAAATTGGAGCCAAATTCATCAATATTGCTAGCAAAACACAGCTCAAAATCATGATCGAGAGAGAAAATGTTAAGCTTAGAACACTACTCAGTGATTGACTCACTGAAGCAACAAAATCTTTTAATGGAAGAAGGGAACGCTTGTGGCATTTAAACCGCAGATTGGAGATGAAAGTCCACAAAGGCATCCTTTTGATTTTTAGAGGCACACACCAAGGTTACAGCCACAGGAATAGCCGTCACTCACAAATCAAGCATTCCCTCCTTACTCTCAACACCTAGGTCATCATTGTTATAAGAAAGGATAACTAGAGACCACCTAAGCTCCTAGTGGCAGGTCAGATGGGTGCAACTTATCCCCAATCCCCTCCCATATGGTCGTAATTGGCTAAGGTAATTCTATTTGCCGAGGAGGAAATGCTCTTATTTTCAGTTCTTTCAAAGTTTGTTCCTTTCTAAAAACTGGACCTATTCTCTATTCTGTAGTGGAAGTGCTCCTCCCGAAGCTCCTTATTACCTGTTCCCTGGTTCATGGTTCTCTTGGCTATATGGTTCATCAAGGGAGAAATCAAGCTTCAAGGAAAGTGAATGGTCTTATCAATATACATATGTATAACCCCACAGAAATTTCAATTGCGCTTATATTCATCACTGTAGGAATTGGGTTCAAGCTTTTCCGAGCCCCTTTTCATCAATGGACTCCTGACGTATACAAATGAGTGTGGTTCATTCAACAAATTCCTACCTCTATATCTATCTCACCAACTAAAGAATCTCTGCGAGCGTGCAGACCATCCCAGTTTCAAAACTGATACACATTGTATATATTTATACTATGTACATGTAATAAACATTTTTGCAATTTTATCTTCTTCTTTTTTATGGGTGTTCCTGGTTAATGATCAGAGGCTAGTAAGTCGATGGACCATGTTTTCTGAAACATGGAATGCAACTTCAAAAAAATAAAGTAACTTATTAGTGTGAGTCATGAAATCAATCAACCTAATGACCTTGTTTTGTATTTGCTACGCAAATAATACCCTCATAGCTAGAACATTGACCATATCCTGGCTTACTAAAATTATAACCAGTGTCATTCCCATCGTATTCATGTATTGTTCTCCACTTATTTGTTCTCAATATCTGAACTTGACGTAATGGTAGAGTTGTCATTGTGTGACCTTGAGGTTACGGGTTCAAAGCATGAAAACAGTCACCTGCAAAATGCAAGGTAAGACTGCATACTTTCCTTTTGGTCTGTCCCTTCCCCAGACCCCTCATACAGGGAGCTTCGTGCACCGTGCTGCCCTTTTTATCTGAACTTAATCATATAAATTAGCTTTTGATACACTGCATTTAGAGACTATAGAAGCGACACTCAACTTGTAATTTCATCCATTTTTTATATCCTCCAATTGTTTTTAGTGCTTATATTGTACAGTAACCTGTTCGCTTAAGCTGTTATTCTGTTCTGTCCTGTACAAGGTTCTTTTTTATAATAGTTCTAAAAGTTTATTTTCTCATAATTCCAGCCACTTGTCATGTTTGGCATTTCTTTATTTCTTCTTTTGTTTTTGGTTATATCAGGATTACCTGGCCATGGTGGCACAGTTGGAACACCAATTTCGACTTGGAAGACTTTCGCTACAAGGATTGTGGTTTTACTATCAGGTTAAACCTTGTCTTAAATTTAAATGTCCATTCCAACAGTCTGCAACGTCTGCGCACTGTTAGTTGTGCTGCTTTTACTTTGTGCGCTAGCCAATGATGGGATCTTTGCATGCTTTGGCAGTGTCGTGGAGAAGGCTTCATCTAACAATTTTTTGGGTTCGTCAGTTCTTAACCTCTTACAGAGCTAAGTAAAATGTATTCTTCAACAACTCAAGTTCTTTGGGATTATGTTCGTGGTTGTTGACATTATATTATTTAGTATTTTGCATCTTCTTATATCCATTTGCATAATTCATTTCTAAAGCCATGGGTTTATATTAGTATTTGTGTGAATTGGTGTTTCAGTATTATTTGCTATAAGAAATTTCTTTGTCAAGTAGCTTTAGAAGTTAAAGCTTTGCTGGTTATGAAGTATGCTCGAGAGCTTGGTAATTTGTTACTGATTTGCTGGCATACATGATGCACCTTTTGGCAGTTTGTGTTACCAGTTTCAGTGGCATCTAGAATTGTCTTAAAACTTGGATTTTATTAATGACAATTTCGATAATGACCTTCCCAGGGAAGTTGGACTCCAAACCTTTTTGGAGCTCATGCTTCAGCATGAAGACTTTTGTAACATGAGTCAATGATTAATTCATATGATCTTTGGCTTAATTAAATACTGTGGTTATTGCTTATCAAAGGGAGAAAATAATGTCACAACTCACAATCATGTTTATACTGGTCATCATTGTTGGACTTTAGTATGTCATGATCTGCACTTCAGGCAAAGGCAATGGCTGGTGATAATGGGGTGAGGACATCGCTAGAGAATATGACAGATTGTGCTAGTTCTGCATAGCTCTGCACATTGGAGAGGTACTTGCTTCAGTTTTCTGATCTGCCATTTTGTTTTTTAGTCAATTCTATCATTGAATTTCAATACCTTTCTCTATCCCGAAGATTTTAGCATAGGTTGGCAATACTTCTTTGCTCTACAGTTTAGTTTAATATGCACAAGAACTTTCTGTGCATGCAAGAAATTCTAGAGTTGTTTCTATTGTTTCTTCGATTTTAATTGAGCAACTTCTCCCGTTCAGATATCATATTCGCTTTCTATGGTAACATGCTGCATGTGGGATCATTAGCACATAACAGAGTTGCTTGTCCCGGACAGGTTCCAACGTCGGAGAATTCAAAATTGAGAAGCTTTGGATCAAATCATCACTATCTGGAGTATATCAAAGCTGCTTATGATTTTGCAAGTGGAGAGCTTCTGAACCTTATAAAACAGAAGTTATTAATCTCCACAGGTCATCTAGGCCTTTGGCCTTCCCGTCTTCTGTGCATGCTTGAGTTCCTTCAATTCTGCTCTTTCTTGTTTCTCTTTTTCAAAATGAAATGCTTTACAGTGAAAGTAAATTCTCAGAATAATGTTCTTGTTTATTTGACTATGTCTACAGTATAATCTCATGGGTAAACTGCGGTGCATGAAGCTATATTTTCTGCTTGACCAGGTAGCTTTATTTGTTGACGTGTCTCCTTGCATCCATATGCTGTATTTCCATCGGTTTATTCTTGCTAGGTACTGGCTTTTCTTAGATTTTCCCAACCAGCATTAGTGGATTACTTTCTTCATTCTCTCATGTACTATGTAGTCTATCTAGTTATTTTGCTTTGTTGTATATAAGGTGCTGTACTTAATGGTACACCATAGATTGCAGCAATTCTTCTGTTATGTGGTTGTTCATAGTTTATGCTCTCCACTCCTGTTGGGCAGTTGTGATTATAATGAACTAATGAGTTTGTAAATTACATGGCATGGGAATTTCTGGTATCTAATTTTATTGATTTACTCCAGTCTTATGTTACAAGAAATAATTGTCTGACTTAGTTGTCTTAATGGTATCCATTTCTAAGTTGTAAATGCCCTTCTATGCGGTTTATGATTGAAACCAGCATTAGTTTCTGTTTTCTTCTCTAACTATATATTCTATATGAGGAACCTTTCAGGCTTCGTGTGTTTTTGTTCTTACAAAATTATATGCGAACCTGTCACTATCTTGCTAAAAGACCTATGACAACAACAGATGGAAACATGTCATTGTTTTGTTGTAAACAGGGTGACTTCTTAGTACATTTTATGGACATAGCTCGGGATGAGCTTGGTATAAGGCCTGAGGATATATCTGTAGAGAAGCTGCAGGCAGGTTCTATTATTTCTTGTTGATATTATATCCTGAATCCTCATTGTGTTCCCAGTCATCTGCTTGTTTGGATTGGTCTGTGGAAGCTGAGTTGAGTTTTGCATCTCTTGTTTCATGTTGGAACAAAAGCAGTCTCTCTTGGATCTTGCATTGCGCACCACTGCTGCCACAACAGATCCTTGTCATGAGGAGTTGACATGTTGTGTGGTAAGCGACTCCCTTTATATTCTTATTTAGTGTTTGCAACTGAAAATTGAATCTTTTATTCCCTTTTGTGCATTTCTTTTCTTGCACCACAGGAAAGAACCTCTTTTGTCAACCCATTGGAATCACTGAAGGATCTAGAATACGGAGTTAAAAACTTACGGTCCTAAACCAAAAGCTTTATTTCCGATGGTAATGATCAGACAGAGCCAGGAAGCATTACTGGCTTAGAAACTCTCTCTGAGTTACAAAGTCTGTTTTATTCTGATGTCCCTCGGCCATTTCTATCACAGTAAACCCTCCATAAGCTTGCTATTCTGAAGTTTTGGTTTATGCATAGGTGCAATGGCCATTATCCCTTGTTATTTCTAGAAAGGCCTTGACAAAATATCAGTTGATTTTCCACCTATTTCACTGTAAACATGTCAACTGGCAACTTTGTGCTGCATGGAAAGTACATCAAGTATGATTTCCGTTTCCTTTGTGTATCATTCTTCTGGTGTTTGTGTTTCTTCTGAATTAATTGACAACTTCCTGATGGTACCTCTAACTTCATCTATTTTTGCTAATACATTTCGTAGGGAGTCCGGTCTCTTAATAGACTAGGAACTGCTGTCTCCTGATCTAACATTAATAGCCTCTTACATTATCTAACATTTGAGGCAAGCTTTATTTGTTTTCATTTCTTTACTATCTTGATTTCGTCAGATATTTGGAATCTGGGAGGTCTGGTCAGTTCATGATAACATTGCTATCCATAAATTTCAGGTTCTAGAACCCAATTGGCATGTGATGCGTGATGGACTTCAGATGCCGAAGAACATAGAAGAGGTCTGCTCTTCATTCTCCTAAATACCTTTTTGAATCCACAGTGAATTGTTTGGGGTACATCAAAGAATGCTTTCTGACAGATGAGGCAATCCAGGTTATCCAGTATCATGATTTTTTCCTTGAAAAATGCCTGAAAGAATGCTTGCTTCTTTGCCTCAACTTCTCAAGGTCGGTCAGCATGTTTCCTTGTGATGGATATATGAAAACTGTACTAGTTCACTGATTTATCTTTGGGATGATTAAAATGAAATTCCCATGAAGGGAAGTACATGCATTTTCCACAGTATATTTCTGTATAGGTCCATTTTGTTAACTAGGTGCTTCAAGGGTGTCTATTAACACCTTGCATTAGAGGAAACTTAGAAATAACAAAAATAGGCAAAGAGAGGAGGAAGAGTAGATTTAGTTGGTTTGGAAATGTCCAACTGAGACCGAAGATGGCATGGATTAGAAGGAGTGAGTCAGTCCAAGTTGGAAACTCTAAAAGGGCAAGGGGAAGGTCCAAAAAGACACGGATAGAAGTGGTGAGAAAATACTTAAAAACTTTTGGATTAAATGAGGCCATGACGCTTGATAGAGGAGAATGGAGGAACAAGATTCATGTAGATGACCTGGGATAAGGCTTTCATGATGTTGATGATGACTCCCTACTTCTGACAGGTTAAAAGTCATTTGTGGTCTTATCTCTGACAGATAAACTTATGACCATCAATTTTAACTTTTACTTTTTTTTAATCATCTGTTTCTACCTATGTTGTTTATTGAATAATATAAAAGTTTCGGTAGGTTTGCTCATGTTTGCTTTTACCTCAACATGACGGAGAAAAGAAGGTTATTTATTTTGCTTTAAGCTTGTTTGTCAGGTATCTGGAATCAGCATTCCTCCCTATAATTCGCCTCTTAGATATTCATATACTTTCAGTTCTGCATCTTAGAGTTATGTTTTCATTTGTTACTGATCTTTTGGGATTGTTGCTTTAGGGCTTATTAGGTTATATAGACTCGTGGATTCTTAATTTGTAATGCAATAATTTTAGGAGTTCTATTTCATATTCCAGAACTTTTGTAGGCCGTATAATGCTGTCCCGAGATTTTTGGTTTGTTTACACTGGCAAGATTTGAAATTCCTAATGTTGTTATGTTGGTGGTGCTATATTGACAAAGCCTACAATTTCTGATCTTGTTATCTTGTTGTAAATCTGAGTTTGTGTTGATGAAATATGAGATGTATTGGTTGGTTGTTATGTAGCCGAAAAACTATATTCCTGAGTGGTTAATCTTGATATTAGAAAAAAGTAGTGACTTTTAACAAATCAACCAATTGCATTCATTAATCTTTGTGTCTCCTTTCCTCTGTTGGCTGCTTAGAAATTCAATTATTATGAGATTTCTTAGTCTCTCACATTGAGCATAACACCTTATTTAAAGTTTTAAACACTGTGCTGTTGAATTCCACTAGTTTGATGTGGTCTATTGAGACATCGGATGCAACTTCTCCAACGAAACTTCTAAAATTCAATAGGTGTGCAGAATAACGGCACTCGTATTTCTTTCCCAAGAAAGGAAAGGAAAAAAACATAAAATGGGGCTTGTTTTCCTCTGCACATCTAGGATATCACAGCCACTGAACCGACTGTGCTATATAATCTATGATTACTCTGAGCCACAAGAATGACGTTTGGTGGCTGGAGAGTATGTTAACTTTATATTTCAGCAAGTGACACATGACTTAGTAGGCTGTTTGTTTACTCTCGTTTCTCTTTAGTTCCTTGTTTTCCAGCTAGATGAGGTCCAACTATGGCTTATTATGTGCGCAGTTGTAAGTAGATGTCTCATCTAGGAAAATAACTTCGATATCCTACAGTAAATTCTACTCCTACCTAGCTCTTTTTTCCCGGCTTTGATGGTCAATTTTTCATGTGCAAAAAGTGGAGAAGCTAAAATCAATAAGCCTTCAATATGCACCAGCAATTCAATGGTTGATTCGAAGGGGAGCCTTGGCAGAAACGGTAGAGTTGTCATCATGTGACCTTGAGGTCACGGGTTCAAGGCTTAGAAATAGGCTCTTACAAAATGCAAGATAAGGCTACATGCTATTGACCCTTGTGGTCTGCCTCTTCCCCAGACCCCATATGCAGGAAATTCGTGCACCTTGGCTGCCCTTTTACTTCAATGGTTGATTCCATCGGTTCACATTCCCTAGCCTGATTCCACGATTGGTACTTTTGGACTGGAGAAATCCAAACCAAGGAAATTAAGACGTAGGTTCCAGGTGCTAAAATTGAAATCAGAAGATCCAACTGTTACTGATTCTATTATGTAAGCTGATCAGAGAGGAGATTAATTCATTTTAGATGAAAATTTGATTTGTGTCATTTATTTCAACTATTATTTGTTTACTTGTTTCCAACTAATGCAGGAATTTCGACAAGGGATTTAACATGGAACTGCAGAGTCTTAGACCTATCTTAAGCAATAGTTCTCAAGCTGAACCGTACTTGACGCATCTTGGTCAGTGTATTTTGGGCATTGGAAATGATCAGGGAGTCCGATGAAGCAGTTGCTTGACCATCTGATGCAGTTACGAGATGAGATGTTATTCCAAAAGCTGTCTCCTTCGATTGTTTTCACTCTGTTATCTGCAGAATTATTACCCTCGTTCTGCTTATATTACCTGAAGGGGAGTCGCGTCATGTGACCTTGAGGTCATTGGTTCAAGGCGTGGAATCATCCTCTTGCAAGATGCAAGGTAAGGCTGCCTACTATAGGCCCTTGTGGTCTGCCCCTTTCCCGGACCCCCCATAGGCGGGAGCTTTGTGCACCGGGACTGCCCCTATTCTGTTTATATTACCTGTTGTGCAATATCCTCATTCTGTTGAGTAATGGTTTTGGTATTACAATCTATTGATTGTTTCAGGGATTAAATTGTGATTGCAATTTGCTCGTGAACTTCGGTTGTAAAGCTCTGAGTAGGAAACTGAGATTGCAGTGATTCTTTTGTCTTTCGGAGATGAACTGAAACACTGAAATTGAAGTGACTTTTGGCTTTCGGAGATGAACTGAACCAACCTCGGTGTCTGCATCGACTAAAGAAGTAGATGAGATCCGGGTTGTTGGACAGCATCGGTTAACAAAATTTGGATAAACTTATCAAGGGATAGTAATCTTGATTTGTTGTTTTTGTAACATCGATCTTATTATTTGCTATTGGCAGGTCTAGAAGATGTGTAAAATCTATCACACCCAGATAACATGGCCTTATAAAGCTGAAGCTGTAATGTTTGTTCTTGAATAACTTTATCATGTTCAAAGGAATCCATCCGTGAGTGAACTCAAGGAATGTTATCCCGGTTACCAAACAACTTTAGGGAGAATAATACTCCAAGACACTGCTGGGACCACATAAATGAGATCCCTGTTATCTTGACCTCATCCTGTAGCTCCCACTATAGAGAGCAAATCACCCAAAAGTCCTCGCTCCAATCAATCCATTAACCTGAACCCTTAGACTTTCTTCCAGTTGCTGCGTCATGACCGATTAATATGTGAGCTGTTAGATGAACCAGTGTACGCTTTTGCCTGTTTGGTTGACAAGAAATGGATGGAAATTGATTTCTCTAGGAAAGGAATTTTTTGTGAAAAATGTTTTACCGTGTGAAATTAAATCATGGTTAAGACCCAAAAATTTTATGCGATGAAAGATTTTTAGGTGTTTGATGTAATTCAATTTCAGGAGTAGATCACTTTTTACAGAAAATTCAAATTCCTTTTTCCATGGAATTTAGTTCCCGTTCATTTCCTGCCTACCAAGCAGGCATTTATGACTATTGGCTATTGCCAAACTTCATTTGGAAATTTATGGTAAAAGTGTAATTGGGACCTACCATTTGAGTGATCTGAAGTGTGGCTGATCATTCTCTCGGACCAGCTATTGAATAGATCATTGCTTTCGTAAGCTATTATATCACCAACTAGCTAATCAAACATGAGCCCCTCCCCCCACAAGGAGGTCTTCTTCGCCTTCCACCTAAGCTACACAGAAAAGGTTCAAAGCCAATCCCAAGGAATAGTAAAGCTTCATAAGGTCTTTCTATCCAAGTACAGTTGCCCAGGCTTGGTCACCGCAGCCCCCTTTATGAGGAGGCACCCCTTACCCCGAAGTTATGGAGCTATTTTGACAAGTTCCTTAAAGAGAGTTGCATCAATGGGTCATGTTCCAAAAGTTGCATAATTCTAGTAACCTTACCAATGTTCCTGTAATCTATTTTTAGTACTGAAATAGACAATAATCAAAGCAGCTCGTAAGAACAAGGAGCAGGGCCATCCAAAATGTTTGATTTTTAGGACATGGAAGGCGAGATAGTTAACGTGAAAAGTTAAGATTATTAATAAAAAAAATAATGTATATCTCACTTATACTATTGGCACAAACGCACCAAATGAGGGTGTGGAAAGAGAGAATATCATTTCCTATAATAAACACATAAAACATCCTAGCCATCCAGAATAGCAGAAACATAACACTAAGTAAACGAATAAATAATCACAGCCGTCCATTTATAAGGATGGTAGTTTTCTATGAGTTGTCTAAACCAACTAAATGAAGTGATTAGCAAGATTTGCTGAAGATCAAAGACAGATACATGCTTTCACATCAAAGTACCAAACAGAGGCTGATGAACTTAACCTGTTACAATCAATGGGCATTCTAGTTAGGAAGTTGTGTTCGATCCACTACCCATAATTACATGGTTGATTATGGTTTGACATAGATTGTTACCCTCTCACCATTTCTCATTTTTATCAATTGATCCCTCCTTACGCGTACCTCATTAGCGCTTTCCCTACTGAAATATGTGCCTTACAGACTGACCAACTAACTCCGCAGTGAAAAATGGGTCCTTTGTGCCATGATGGTTCAAGTGGGCGAAAACTGAACAGCTTCTAGATAGCGACCGTATCACTATCGGGTACAGGAAAAATGGTGTGAAAGTGGCCCACAACAAAAGAAAATGGCTAAATAGCCATTGATTTGGACCCAAAACCTGATATTTCAACTGAAAAAACATAGTTGCAGGCTTAACTGTGGCTTTATCAAATGAGAGCACCCAAATAGTGTAAGGACTTGGTCCACTGATGAAACATTCAGTGTTCATAACGACCACCACGATCAACCTTGTGCAGGTATGGTTGTCAATTCCGTTCCAATGGTCGTTCTGGTTTGGCTACTCAATGGAATGACCCGGAATTCCGTCATTTTCGAACTCCAGTCACTGTTCTGGCATTTTAAAAAAATAAAAAATAACAACAACAATAATAATAAAGACCAGAATTTACCAGAATCCCTGATGGGCATGACTGAAATGGCGGAAATGGATCGGATTGACTGGATCATTTACCCCTTAAATCCATATGTGCCCTCACCTTGTGCCATATTTTGGATCTTTTGAGTCATTGCTTGGGTGATCTGGATAATTTATCTTCTATGTCCTGTCTTAGATATATGAAGGGAAGAGCAATGGAGAAGTTGGTTGTGTGATCTTGAGGTTACGAGTTCAAAGTTTAGAAATAATCTTTAGTAAAAAAATACAAGGTAAGACTGCGTACTATAGACTCTTGTAGTCTGCCCTTTCTCCAAATTCTGTATAAAAGAGAGCTGCGTACACTGGAACTATCCTATCTTAGATAGGCCATGCCCAATTTGATTTCATCTGTTGGATGATCCTACCTGTTATTTCTCTGAGTTTTTCTGAGTCAATAAAAAAGCGTAATTTACTGTTTATATTTTTTTGTGAGAGCAGGGAAATAATGCTAGGATCGACGGGTGGATGAGTTTTTACGGACGTGTCCTATCTGACTCATGATTTTGAAGATTGAGTGTTTCAGACAGCTCAAAATCGTTGCCCATGTTGTATTCTCAGTCGTTTATCCCGTCGCCTGTGCCTCTGTTCAGATTTAGATGGGTGGATCAAATTAGAATTAGCCTTTTTTCAGACGTGCGCACACGCAAACACATGCACAGGCATTATGTGTTGTGAGATTTAACAGGACCAGATCAACAGTCGGATGGGAAATGATTTCACCTTGAATGATATCCCGACGACCTCCTGAATAGTTAAGCAACTGGTGGACTAACTTCAATCGTTCATCAAAGTTCCCAATTTCGACTTTCATTGCGTTGGGATTTGCTCGGACGCAAGGAACCATCTATTACGCAAGAAGTTATTTGGATTATGGTGTGGTTGGATTTACACGAATGGCTAAAGTCACATGTGGGGCCCAGTGCTGGTTTGATCCCAAATCATTAATCTCCACGATCTGGTTTACATAGGTTAAGCCTCAACTGTCCAATAAATCAGAGAATTATGAAAAATACTTTAGCGGTTATTTTCTAACTTATTGAGCCATTGATTTTCCTCCACAGGACAGTGGCAGACTTGCTTATCTTAGATTTAACCAATGGGATTAAAGGTCTGTATCACCAAAGAAATCGGATGCCAAATGTGCTTGTACATCTTGTGGTTTTTTTTTTCCTTTTTCTTTAGTACAAGCAAAGAATTACAAAACAAATCACTCACACGTGCTCCTAAATTTAAGCCCCATCTCCCTTGAATTTTGTACGGTGTAAAAACTTAAAGGACACATAGTTTAAATGCATACTTACAAAATTTGGATTCAAGAAAAAGTCTGGCGTGCAAAAAGCCTTAAAGTTCAAGCTACAAGTATGGAGAAAAGGATTACAAGTATGATGAGCTTCATTTTCTTTTTATTTGAATTTATAATTACATTTACGAATAATACTCAAGAACTGGAAACTTACCCATCAACTCTGATTTTGATTTCACAAATTCATGTTTAATTTGGTAATTTTGCACAGAAATTTGTACAAACTTCTGAATTATTTGGAAAAAGGTGTGGGTGGATATAAGAAAACTGTTGGGATTTTTTTTCAGAAAAATTTCAATTACTTGGAGACTTTTGTTACATAGTGCACTGGAGAAGGAGTGAAAACGTGTCCCGAGATTTTTTTTATAAAAAAAGTGGAAACTTTTTCCAAAAATTTTGATTAGTTGAAGACTTTTGTAACTGGAGTTCTAGTACTTTCAAATGTTAGAATCAATGTCTTATTTTCATATTCTGGTTTTTTTTTACATTTTCTCTTGGATCCAAGGCATCGTTCTTGTTCCGCCTCTCATATTTTGCCTCACAATTAACACCAGACGTATGATTCTAAGCTAGCTCTTCGTCTTTCTGCTGAATAGTCACAATTTAAACCTCAAAGAAACAAAGCCTAAGAGCATCCAAATGGAGTGGTTTTTGTTGCCTAGGTAATCAAAAGGAGTCCCAACAAGATGAAATGGGTAAGATCATCTGAAAATTATGATAAAAATCCCACAAAAGGAGCTGAATAAGACATATCTTCCATTTAAAAATACTAGGACCGTTGTAATAGTGCAACAACGCAAAAGGAGCTTCTCTTTTGAGTGACTATGGTTTGAGGTCGCTTATGAGTGCATGTGTCCAGCATTCAGAAAAAGACACGAGTCGTCTCTCACCTTGGTGATTAGGGTTTGAGGCTGTGCATGAGGGTATGTCTCTAAGAATAAAAACAAAGGCAGCTCCATGCATGAAGCTGCAACATATGAAGTGTTTGAGGAAGGGGCCAACCACAAAAAGTCTATAGCACGTAGCATTACCTTGTATTTTTGCCAGACGCACACTGTTTTCATGCCTCGAACTTGTAAACTTAAGGTCACGTTATGACAATTCTATCATTTTGCGAAAGTTTCCCTTCTTTATGTATCTGACTTTTTTTAAAAAAAAGAAGTGATCCGATAGCAGATAGTATCCTACGAAGACTTCCCAACAGGCGATACCCTTTGCATCGTTTCTGTTGATGCAATTTCAGAACTGTGGTGTTTTCACTGTGATTTCTCTTGCGGCCTACTAAGTAGTCCGGTTTGGCTTGAGATCTCATTTTTAATCCCCTTAGTTCTTGTATTTTTCCGCTATCGTCTTGATTGACTTAACAAAATTTCCATGCTTTCGTACAGAGAAAAAAGAAGACTTCCCAACTGGTGGACCAACCAAGAAGATAGCAGAGGTCCAGGGAGAAAAAATGTGTTGATCTATCAAACGAGATTGACGGTCTAGATCGCCTTATGAAGTGAACCTTCTATCCATAAGCAGGACCCACCAGCTTAGTTGTCCAGAACTTGTCCCTTCCACACTTACACTAGCCCATTATCAAATAGTGGATAATTGAAGAACAGTAGCTGATGTTTACGTTAGTCCTAATATCTTTCCCGTTGGAAATGCATCCCAAAACGCAGTACAACTCAAACACACCCATACAATCCACACAAAGCTGTCCAAACACCAAAACACGTAGAAGGCAGTGAAGCACCAACTGGTTTGCATTTCCAAAATGATCCAAAGGCGCCCATATATATTCTTCCCCCTTCAACTTCAAATCACCCAACCTTCCCGCCAAAATCTGCAGCATGCATTGCTCTTCCTCACCCCCAAAACCAGATTCTGGCAGCACCAGTGGCGAAGCTGCAAACCGCCCAATCACTGGCCGTCATCCCATTTACCGGGGAGTAAGGCGTCGGCGCAGCGGGAAATGGGTGTCTGAAATCAGGGAACCAAAGAAACCAAACAGAATCTGGCTTGGGTCTTTTACCTCTCCGGAAATGGCTGCTATTGCATACGATGTAGCTGCACTTGCACTAAAAGGACGTGAAGCTGAACTCAATTTTCCCGCCAAGGAGGCGGAATTGCCAGTGCCCTCGTCCACTTCACCTCGTGACATCCAAGCTGCCGCTGCAGCGGCAGCGGCTACAATCTTGGTGCAAAGTGGGGTTGAGAAAAATGCTGCTACTGCGCAAGAACTGCCAGTGTTAAATGAATTTATCGACGAAGAAGTGATTTTCGATATGCCAAATGTGATTAGAAATATGGCTGAAGGAATGCTGCTTAGTCCACCTCGTATGGATGATTTGGATGATGAAGTTGAGAATGCTGATGATCAGAGCCTGTGGAGTTATAGTTATATTTAGCATACTTAAACTTAATTTATATAATAAGTTGAAGTAAGTTAGTAACCATGAAAAGAAAATGGCTTCTGAAATGAAGGTTAAGAGCTAAAATGGATTGCAAGTAGAGTGGTCTTAGTCTTTGTATAGGGCTGTTGGGTGACTTCGTTTTGTTTTGTACAGTGTTTGGTGTTTGGTGTTTCAAGTTAAAGCTATAATTAGTAATTACACCTTTTTTGTCTGATGGAGTCTCGTCTCATCATCCATTCAATAGGTAGACAGTCATATATCAGCTTAGAATTACTTCTAAGGTAAGTTGAAGTAATTGCACCATAGACTCAGTTCCCTAACTTACATTAGTAAGAGAGGAAGAAGCCCTGAAAAGCAGTACGGAACTATGGATCACTACTAGAATAATACAACGTATGAAGTAATTGCTTTACATTATATTTTTGTTATGAAAATAAAAAGGAAAAGTAGGGCAGCTTCTTGATCTTGAGCCCATGGGATTTGCCATAGTTCTAAACCAAGAAATATATATAAACCATGCAATTGCATTTCCAGATGGCTTCGCCATCTCCACTTCACTTTCATGTGGCACTATAAATTGTTGTATTTGAAGCAGAAGATGGGGAGTCTCAAGTTGCATCAAAGGGTGTAACTTATCACCAAAGAGTCAAGTTGCATCAGTGAGTGTAACTCATTGCCACAAAAATCTCAGCCCAAATCGGCACCTATAGATTTCAGATTATTATCGACATCTGTGATATCTGCTCTCTTGGTTGCATTTTACATTAAGAGCATACTGAAACCCAAAGTACAACAGAAACCATACATATTAGAGCAGTATAATTTGAAGCCGGTGGAGAGATAAAAGAAAGAGGCATTCAGATGGCATCAATCCGTCTGTCAAGTATCAAGTACCCAAAAACTGCGGTCGGCGGGATTGTAAGATCTCTCTTGGTTTCACGACTGGCAGACTGAGTTTGCACGTTTTTTCAGCAAATAGTCACAAATTTGAGGCTTTCAACTTCATCCAACACGGAAGCACTGCAAGATAAACTGATCATGTATACTCTAATGATGAACTAAACAAGAGTTGCTGATCCATTGGAACTGGATTAGAGGACAGCAGAACTTCCCACCAAAAAGCCTGCAACTAAGGCACTTTGCTCTCCTGTCATGCAGCCCAAATACCAAGGAGAGTTAGCACAAGTTTCAAGCTTAGTGAAGAATAATATGCTATGGTTGGAGGGACGTCAATTCCAATTATGAAAATGTTGATCCATAGGCATGCATTCTTATCTAAGATAAGATACTTTATAACTGATGCGTGAATGGCTTGATTAATTAGTAATAAGTGTGATTGTTGGAGGAAAGCTTTATACCATGTGGGGCCCACTAAACCATCTACTGACATCCAATTCTAGGGACATTGACAAAGCAACACATGGCACTTTGTCACTGGTTGTCCTGAGTATTTTAGCCCCAAAACGTCAACACCGAGATGGAATGTTGCGGCTTCACATTCCACCAACTAATGTGTTAGTGTTTATTAGAATCACTCTACGAAATGGATGAAAGATTTTGCCTAAGGAAACAATCTTTTTGGTTGGTTTGTTGGCCACTACAAAGTGGCATGGCCCAAGCTCCATAATCAAGCTTCTCCTCTAGCTGGTTTTCAGGTCTTAGCAACATTCGTGGCAGCAAAATCATGGCAAACTACACCAAAAGACTCCAAGACTGCAAACCCAACTTCTTTAGGGATGGATTTAAAAATTGGAAGATTTTTCATTCTGGAGTAGTTACAAAATCTGCGGGAAAAGAAGCACCCGGGGGAGCGCCACTGGTGTTTCTTGATCATGCCACAAGCGCTGACATAATCGTTGGATCAGTGACACAGAACAAAATTATCATCCAAAATTCTCTTTGGAAGATTGTTGAAAGGTTTTTTTTTTTTTTTTTCTCCTGAAGTAGTTAGAAAATTCAGTCGGAAAAGAAGCACCCAGTGGAGCACCAACTGTGGTTCTTGATCAAGCCACAAGTGCTGGCACAATTGTTGGATAAGTGGCAGAACAAAATTATCATCCAAAAGTTCTCTTCGAAAGATTGTTGAAAGGTAAATTTTTTCTCCTTTTCTTTTTTCTTGTTATAAAAAAAAAATTACAAAGTAAACTATCCGAGAGCACATTGTATCCTAATTCCTAAATCTATTTCAGATCTCCCCTAGGGAAAAACTGCCACCTTAAACATTCGACCAAGCAGAGAAGGCACCTTTTTGTCTGAGACTGAGCTAGATGGCTATTGGCTTAAAGGTTTGTTGAAAGGTAAGTAAGAAAGGGATATAATCTATATTCATCATTAGGAGGTATTTGGCACAGGATAGCAAACTGTATGCAAAATTGCCGCTAGGTAGTTTCTCATCCTCTTTTTTTGACATGGAAAAGTTTATTTGAGAATAAGTAGTCTGTGATTTGAAGGCTGTTTTATCTATCTTTAGACCATTCTATCACGAATTCTCTGAACGATTATTTGACAAGTTATTCTCGAATATGATCTTTGTAATTCTGAATTCCAAGTTCTAAGGCAAGCAATTAGGGAACGTTGATAGGTTAATATAGCAATTGAAATAAATTAACCAGAGTAGGACGACAGCCCGAGTGAAAGAGACCACCACCTCCCATGAGATAAGTAAGAGAAGGAGAAACAGGAATAAGATGTTATTCCTGTGGAGCAATGCTGCTGTTCTAGTTCTTAATGAAGTTCGCTTTATATTTTTTAAGAAGAAAAGAAGGAAAAAGAGGGGTGGGGGGTCAAACGGTTGGTGATCCAAACTGTTCACCTACATATTAATGATGAAGCTAAAAGTATGTAGACTTCCTAATAGTAAGCTACTATATTGGGTCATGCCCAAAACTAGGTTACTAGTAAAGCACAGGCGTACAAAAAAGAGACGAGAATGTTGCTCATATCACCTAAGGGCATAGTTTCAAAGTAAAGCTACTAGCTCACTAGTGAGGATTATGGGGCCCTCAAGAACACCGTTTACCTTGGTATCTTAACAGTTTCTTACTTCATTTTCTAGCCACTATTAGTAATTAAGTTCAAAGATAGTAAGCGTTTACTAATTTAGCATACGTTATAGCCCTCACTAACATGTTATTAGTGTACCTTTTTTGTAGGCCTGCACGAGTTAAGAGGAAATGGACTGCTCATGGCAATTTGTTTTACGCAGACTCGTGAAAACAGGTCTCTGCATCCTGTACAATGGAAGAGCAAGGTGTCAAAAACTAAAAATGGGAACACAACATAGAAACACCTGATAATTGTAGACACTTTAATTGCGTTTATTGAGGGGCTCTCTTATAAAGAGCCATGTGGAAAGTCAACCTGGGGTAGTTAATGATTTGTTATTTAAACCATGAGTTAAGTTTTAAGGTGGCAGTCTATAAGAGAGCCTCAAGTAGACACTGTTACTAGTCTAGACGCTATTAGTGGTAATTATTTTTCTTATAGCGTTATACAGGAATAACCATTTTGCACACTTAAGATATCCTTGATGGAAGGATAATTGCATTTAAAAGGTTATTTAAGGTTCCTTAATTCTAGCAATTTGAACTCTGTTGTTGTTTTCCATCACCTTGAATTGCTTAGGATTGGAATAACTCTTAAACGCTGTTGGATCATCAGCTATGGTTGGAGGTAAGTATCCATTTTTATTTCACTTCTGATTTTTTTTCTGATTTTGTGTAAACATTCTCAGATTAGAAGGTTACACGTGGTATAATAGCTTTCATTCCTCTGCCTAGCAATTCTCTGTTACTTAAATTTCTGTATGTAAAATGGAAACCAAAACATCAAAGATAAAATGAAAAATCAAAGATCTCACAATTCATGTTTTTCGTTGTTTCCTTAGAGAAGCATAATTGTTCTGTAGGCTTCGTGGGCAAAACAGATAAAAAATCTAGATTAGTTAAACTTATTTTCTTCTTGAGATCTACCTGATAGTAATCAGGATAAGACAAGATGGGGAATTGCTCCATGAGTTCCAAGATCCGAACAGTAATATCAAGACTATTGTTCGCTCTGCAGGTACTTCATCGTCCAAAAAAAAGGACTATTAGTCTTCGAACTAGCATCATAAGTTCCAGCAGAGTGCCATATAGACAATAGCACATAAAACACAACTGATGGAGATTCCGACGCCGGATCTCTATCTGATCTTTGTCAGGGAAGGTTGATCTCCTATAGATATAATAGAGCTATGTCACTAAAGGCCAATCTTTATCACAGTTCAAAATGAAATTTGAGTCTCAGGTCTATGAGCGTGTAAGGAAGGAGACACACTAGCATGTTGTCCTTTCACTATCAAGAGTGGGAAGGTTTTTTTCCTACTCTGTGATGTCTGATCTCCGGAGCCAGATCTCTATCGGATCTTCGTCCTGGAAGGCTGATCTCCTCCCTCCTTTCCTCTTGCTCCGGTGCCACCGATCTGGCGTGCCAGTCCAAGCAGCGATCGCATCGCCTCCTCTTCTCCTGAATTGGACAGCTGCGCCCTATCTTCCCTCTCTCTCCCTGGCTATTGCTTTCCCGCGCAGCAGACCCTACGCACCGGCTGCATGTTCTTGCCATGTTCCCCGCTGATATTTGTTTGGATTCCTTTGTTACTCAGCCGACGTGTTTTTTACTACCGCGTCGGAGCTACCAATAGATTTCTGGTCATCGCGGGTTTGTGAGAAAAAAGGAGGATTAGGTTCTTGGGAAAGAAGGGATGCGTGATTTCTATAATTAGGGTTTTATGTAAATGGGTGTCATTATAAAAAAGGGGACCTTTGGCCAAACATGGTGCACACCTTATCAAGTTTCCCCAACCTTTTAGATATATGACAATTGGCCTAATTGATTTAGACTATTCATGTCAAAAATTAAATATTTGAATCAATTGGCCATTAATTGGGAAAAACATTTCTAAATAAGTTCATAATTAAAGTTTATTTTAACTAAGACATCATTAGCATCATAAATTAATTATTTTTAATTTATGTTATGCTTATATGGAAATATTTTGATTTAGTTTATGGTTTCTTGATGTTATGTTTTTAGTATGCATTTAGTATTTAAGAAATAGCCATAGCATTCTTAATTATAATAATACATATATTAAGTATTTAATAAAAATCTTGAACACATTAAGTTTGAAAAGACATCAAATTCTAATTAAAAATGTTAATATAGTATTTTTATCCTATAGAAAATTTATTATACTATTATGATTAATTAGGATGAGATAGTAAAATTATTTTTTATTTATTAATCAGCCCATAAGTATTAAGAATATTTATAATTTACTACTTTCATTATAAATATTAGTTAATTAATTTTTTTGTATTAAAATCTTTCCCTACAAGTAGATTTTAATGATATATTGATTCATTTTTATTTGATTTTAAATGCATTAGTAAGCTTAACATTATGTTTAATTATTTATGTCTTAATATTGTTAGTAACATGTTTATTTATTTATTTTTAGTTATTTAATCTTAGATATTATCTGATGAAAATTTTAAATCTTTCTATTTAAGTGGTGACAGCTATAAAGTCTAAAAGGAGAATATGCTTCTCCCTTTAGGGTTTATGGATTTTGACTATGGTATTCAAATGGAAGAGTCACTCGCACTTATGAAAACTAGTACGAATGTTGAGATCACTTTATATGAACATTGGTAGAGATCTATTTATTTAAATATGAGATTCATTAAATCTCGATTAGTACTAGCATCCATAGGTCGATATATGAATGTGAAAATGTCAAGGCTCTTATGAAAGCTATTGATGGGCAATTTGAGTCATTTGATAAAGCTTTTACTAATACCCTATCAAGTAAGTTGTCATCGACGAAACTTACTAATAGTAAAGGTGTATTGAAGCACATCATAAGAATGAGGGACATAGCTGCTCAACTAAAATCATTTTAAATTGAGATTTTTTTAGTCCTTTTTAGTGTATTTTATCTTAAACTCTCTTCCTTCACAATATAGATTGTTCAAAATTTCCTATAACATGAGTAAGAAAAAATGGTTAATCAATGAAGTTTTAACCATGTGTATTCAACAAGAAAGGAGATTAGTTCAGAGATTGGTGAAAGTGCGCACATGGTGATACAAAATAAGGACAAAAATCAAGTCAATAAGAGAAAAGAGAAAGGCAAAACTATAGCCCATACAGAGAAAGAGGAAGGTATTAGGTGTTTCTTTTATAAAAAAGGGACACATGAGGAAGGATTGCTTTAAACGAAAGTCCTTGCTTAAAAAGAAAGGCAATCTCAAATCTTTTGTATGTTATGAGTCTACAATGGTTGATGTTTTATATACTACATGGTGAATTTATTATGATTCTACAATTTATATATGTAATTAGGATTTTCTAAACTAAAGATGATTGATGGAAAGTAAACGGAGCATCCATTCTAGAAATCAGATGCATTCACATGTTGAAGCTATAGGGACATATAGAGTAGTTTTACAAATTGGTTTTATATTAGACTTAGAACAAACCTATTATATTCCTAGTTTTTCTAAAAATTTAATTTTTATCAAGACTTGCACGACTTAGAATTTTCTTTTATTTTCATGAATCTTTTTTCAATTTATATAAAAATTAAGTAGTTGTTGGACATGATACAATAGATGATAGTTTGTTTAAAATGTATTTAAAAAATAATGTCTCCAATGAAGTGATAACTATACATGGTAATGCTGGTATTAAGCATAATGTTATGAATGAAAAATATTTACGTTGTGGCACCGAAGATTGTAGCATATCTTTACTGAGAAAATCAAAATGATAGTAAAAGATAGAGTTTTTGAGAATGTTGATTTTACTAATTTTGATTATGTGTAGACTGCATTAAAAGAAAGTAGACCAACAAGTCATTGTGACATATTAGAAATAATATATACTAACATTTGTTGTCCTAATATGAGCTTAAATTGTTAGAAGTATTTTATTGCCTTTATACATAACTATTCATAGTTCATGCATATTAGTTGCTTCATAATAAGAGTAAAGCATTGGATGCATTTGAAATATATAAAGTAGTGCTAGAGAAATAATTTGAAAATTAAATTAAAATTACAAAATTAGATAGAGGCAGTGAATATTATTGTAGGTACACATGAATTGAATAAATACTTGGTCCATATGAGAAGTTTCTTCAAGAGCATGGTATTGTAGTTTAAAGCACTTTGCATGACTTATTAGAGCAAAATGGTACAGCAGAAAGAAGAAACAATACTTTAATAAACATGGCAAGGAATATGCTTAGCAACTCCAATCTTCCTCTATCATTATAAAGTGAAGCTCTAAACACAACTGTGTATATATTAGACCAAGTTTCAATTAATGTCATTCCTAAAACATCATTTGAATATGGAAAGGTTGAAAACTAAGTTTAAGATATACATGTTTGGGGTTGTCTATTTGAAGTTACAGTTTATAATCTATATGAAAGGAGGTTAGACCTAATGACTGTTAGTGCTTATTTCATTGAAATGTTGATAAGTACAAGGAATACATGTTTTATTATTCATCTCACGATAGTAGAATTGTAAAATAAAAAAATGCTAAATTGCTTGGGAATGACGTGGTTAGTGAGAGTAATTGACCTCAAAACTTAGTTTTTGAGAAAATTGTACTTTTGATACAACTCCCACATCAAGCAACAAATTGGTTTACTATTAATGGCACTCATAAAAAAATGATGGATGTTAATCAACAAGTTGTTGAAGCTCTATGTCAAGTTGATAATGTTTCAATAGATCTTATGAACAACAACTATAACAAGTTGATGATTAAAAGCATCCACAAGAGGCTGTTGATAGATCATAGAGAAGATCTACTAGAATAAAGAAATTAGCAATTTTTATTAATTACATTGTCTATCTATAAGAATCTGACTATGATACCAGTGCTAAAAATAACTTTGAGACATTTTCACAATCAGTAAATAGTAGTAAATCTAAGTTGTGATAGTATTATAAAGGATGAAATGGATTCTATAACAGACAATCAAGTCTAAGATCTTGTAGAGTTGTCCAATGGGCCTAAAACCATAGGTCAAATAGGTTTCTCAAACTAAAAAATACTTATTAGGTAACATTGGGCGATATAATGCTAGACTTATTATAAAAGAACTTACATAAAAGGAAAGAATTGATTATTGAGAAATTGTTTATTCTGTTTCTAAAAAGAATTCTTTCTCTATCATCGTGGCCTTAGTTGATCATTTTGATTTAATTTACATCAGATAAATATGAAAACGGCATTCTTGAATGGTGATTTAGAGAAAGAGGTTTTATATGAAATAATGTGAAGGGTTTGTCTCAAGTGATGGTAATCATTGAGTTTACAAGTTTAAAAAGTATATATATGAACCAAAACAAGCCTCCCATTAGTGATATTTAAAATTTCATAATATTATAGGTTTTGTAAAGAATATTATTGTGCAATGTATAGGTGTAAAATTCTCTTTCTAGTCTTATACATGGATGATATTTTGCTTACGACAAATGATATGAGATTGTTAAATGAGGTGAAATAATTTCTCTCTCAACATTTTGATATGAAGGATATGGGCAAGGCATCTTATGTCATTGGCATTAAAAGTCATAGAAATAGGTCTTCGGGTATCTTGAGCCTATCTCAGGAAGCCTATATCAATAAAGTTCTTAAGAGATTTTAGATGAGATTGTTCACCCAGTATAGCGCCTATTGTAGAAGTTGATAGATTCAGTTTGAATTAATGTCCTGAAAATTACTTTGAAAGAGAACATATTAAAAACATTCCTTATGCTTCAACTATTGGAAGCTTAATGTACGTTTAGGTCTATAGTAAACCAGATATTGCATTTGCAATAGAAATATTAGAAAGATATCAAAGTAACTAAAGTTTAGACCACTGGAGAGCTACAAAGAAGGTCATGACATACCTTTAAGAGACTAAAGATTTTATGCTTACACATATACAAACCGATGGCTTGGAGGTTGTTGGGTATTCAAATTCACACTTTGCTGGTTGTGTTATATTCTGATAAATTAATGTCTAGATATATCTTCATATTTGCTAGAGGAGAAGAGTGCAAAACAATCTTTAATTACTACTGCTGTTGTAGAAGCTAAGTTTGTTTCTTACTTTGAGGTAACAAAATATGTTATTTTGTTGAAGAGTTTCATCTTTGGGTTTCAAGTTGTTATTTAATCTCTAGGTCATTGAAAATATACTATGACAATTTAGCTGTTATATTCTTTGTTAAGAATAATAAGAGTGAAAGTCAAAGTAAGCATATTGACATCAAATACTTAACAGTCAGAAAGCATATTAAAAGGAATGAAGTGCTCATTGGACATATTCATACTAAGCTAATGATTACAGATTCTTTAACATAAGGCATGCCACTAAAGTTGTTTAAAAATCATATAACATAAAAGGGACTTTGTTCTATTTTGTCACTTTCTTTTGAACTATGATGCTATATTTAAAGTGCATATTAGTAACCAAACTCTGAATTTTTAATTTATCTCCATTTTTCTACTTGTATATATTTATGATTGGAATGAAAAATATTTTTATATGAACCCAGAATAGGCATCTAAGGCTTATCTATAAAGATAAAAATACCACATGAAAGGCCCTTCAAAGAAAGAGAAATTACAATATAATATATGATAGATAATGCTTGTTTGCATATAAATTATCATCATGATTCATGTAATTTATTTCTTTGTTTGAGCATATAAAGTGTTTTACACTACTATCTTAAGATTTATGAACTTATAAAGTAATAAATGTTTGGATAAAGTGGAAGAATATTATAATCTTTTCATTTTTTGTGGTTCTTAACATTTAAATTCAAGATAAACGTGGGTAGCATGGTGATGATAGGTACCTAGTTACTAGTTGTGACAATTTTTATTTTGACATTACATGAGAATAATTGTTTGGACAGTTAAGATGTCCATGATGGAAGGATAACCCGAACTAAAAGGTTATTTAGGGGTCCCTAATTCTACTAATTTGGACTCTTTTCTTGTTTTCCTTCACTTTGAATTGCTTAGGATTGGAAGAACTCTTAAACACTGTTGGATCATCTGCTATGGCTGGAGCTAAGTATGCATTTTTATTTCACTTCTAATTGTTTTCTGATTTTGTGTAAACATTCTAAGATTAAAAGGTTTACAATGAGAACCTAAGTAGCCAATCTGGTGATTAGTTGTATTGTTCTCCAACTAAATGTTGTAGGTTGTCTCGGCTTGCCTAGAGAGAGAGAGAGAGTTTGGGTTTCCGGTGGGCTTCAAAACAATATTAACAACATTAAAACGTGGCCTATGCCCCCTAAATAATATTGATTCTACCTCTCTACTCCTAAAATTTCGTGCTCTTCTATTTTCACTCAAAGCAAAAAGAATCATGAGCTTTTACTATCTCAATTCCTTGAACTTCTAACACTAATCTCTCTCTCTCTCTCTCTCTCTCTCTCTCTCTCTCTCTCTCTAAATTCTTCGAGACATTCAACTAATTCAGCCTCAACCAGTTGTTCTTAGTATCAAAATAGACAAGTATTGAGAATCTCTAAGGCCTTCATTTTTGCCCAATTATGTTTGCTCAACGAATGCCATAAAATAGAATGACTCTGGGGACTGTCCATTGGGCAAACATAAGAAGGTCAGAAAACGAGGCTTTAGAGATTCCCACTAGTTGTGAGATTAGAGTTTTCATAACCAGGACATCTGATTGAGGTTGAATCAAATGTCTCAGATTTATGAAAAATCACAAAGAAGGCCACTTGTCTTTCTTCTTAAGTACAACTCATAAAAATGGTAGTATGGTAGAAATTTTCCTCGCTCTTAATCTCAAACATTGGCTTTACCTCACACGAGGAAAGTTACTAGTTTATTGGTTATTTAAGAGCCGCTCATAGTTCGAGAAGATAATTCTCTCTTTTAAGGTGTCATTTTTATGCTAGGCAAGCAAGAGTTTTTATGGGCAACTCTAAAGCAGCGTGCGACTTGAACCCGCGACCTAAGTACATGAAAGTCCCTTCCTACGCCGTCAAAGTAGAAGCCTCTATAGCCTGCCTTTACCAAAGGTTGAGTTAATTATCCGGGGATTATGTGGATGGTATGGGATCACCATGTCAACTGCCAAGCAAGCCCTTAGGGTAGAAAGAAAGAACCACTTCACCTTTCCTCAAAAGCTAATACGAATCTTCCGTGAAGTAATCAGACTTGCCAGTTAATGAAGTCTGTTATCCCATATCCTGCAAGGATATTCCTAAACTGACTTGCAGATGAAGAGAGGAAATAGACATGCAGAACTCAAAACAAACACTTTACAGAGAAGGAATGGAACTATGCATTTTACTAAATAATAAATGTGTTGTCCAAGACATTAATAGGTAGTAAACAACCAAAGATTGTAGGCTAAGTTGATGTCTTCCAATCTTTGATGGGGAAATTATATGATGTAGGCTGTCCAAACTATTTTGTGCGCACATCCTAGATAGGAAATAATCCAGAAATAGTCGTTGTTGGATGATCTTAACCCTTTGATTAGTTAACATCTTATTACGTTGCTTCCGACCCTTTTTATTCTGAAATGTTGCATTTATTAATGAGAGAAAATTACAGTATTCCAACTTCAGAGGATCAAGGTGGTCCTTCTGAAGAACCCAGCAACACTTCAGATGAAAGCAGCCAAGCTTTTTTTTCTTTGGTTGATTTGGACCTTTTCTTGATTTGTGCCTATCATCCTTTCGCAGGGTCCATGTTAACCTTCCATATATGGTTCTAATTTTATATTATGTCTCCGAGAAAAGAAGCCAACCTTCCCTACCTCAGTACTTGCAAAAAGACGCAGTCTGATTTCAGAACCGAATCCAATGAACTACCTACAATATATCCTTCCAGAAAACCAAAATGTACATTGAGAATCTTGACTTCATTAGAGCCGAGTCGGTTTGTGCGTGAGAACAGTGTGCTTCAAGATCCCTTCACTGTGAAACTGCTTGATGGTCCTTTCCTGTATCTGAACTCCTCCTCAATGTTGCTTCCAACCTTAGTTTCTATACAAGCCGTTCATTACGTGAAGATTCATTGTTAGGATCATCTAAAGGAGATGTTTTGGTGCATGGCCTGTGTAACGATGTGTCAGAACATGTAAGAACTTTGAAAAAAAAAAAAAAAACCGACTTAAACTAGAGGGGGCCGTAATTGATACGGACACCCCCACCCCCCACTTAAAGAAAAAAAAGAAAAGAACAGACCTAACGATTTGTTCTCCACGCGATTGAGAGAGGGAGAAGAAAAGAGGAAGAGACGGTGGGGGGAAGGAGAAGAGAGTGGGGGAGAAGGAAAGAGGAGAAAGGAGGGGAGGAAACTACCCATCCTCCACCCTCCATTTCTCTCATCAACTAAGGGAGGAGGAGATCGACGATGGAGAAAAGTTGACGGTCGTCGGAAAAGACAGAGTGAACGGCGTCATTGATCGATGATCGGTGCCGTTCATTATCTTCCCCTCGCTACCACGAGCAAAAGCATATAGTTGCTCGTTGATTTAGCAAGTTTTGGTGGGGGAAAAAGGGGGAAAACAGTACCCACGGCGAGATTTGCCGGTGACAGGAAAATTAACGGCAATCTCGTTCTTCGGTGACAATTGGAGGTTGAAGACACTCCTTAAGGGTAAGATCTAGGATACCCATCTCTTGAATCTTGATAGTTTACAAAATTTATACATTTTTAACCTAGATTTATAATTAGGGATGATCCAACCGTCTAATCCCTAATCTAAGGGTAGGGATGAAAAATTAAAGACTTGATGTAGTCTAAATCACACTAGATTGACAGATCTAGGAAGAAAAATGATCGGACAATCTCGGTTGTCCGATCGGGTACTGTTTGCATAGTAAATCCTTGATGTCTGATTGATGATCAGACATCACCGATGAATCTTAAGACCTTAAATTAGTTAGAATATGACAAAAATTGGGAATGGATAGATGAACTAGCTATATTGATTTGGAAATGTGTAAATTTACTTGAAATTATGAACATATGGATTTGTATTGACAATGAATTTAAAATTTGATTTAGTTAAGTGATCTATAAGTAATTAAAGGAAATATATAGCAAAATTGTGGATCACAAAAAGGGAGGTAGGTAGTTTGGACATCAACATGCTTGGAATTTATTTGAAACTTGAGATTTTGATCTTTTTAGTTTACGCAGCTATCAAAAGGGTATTTTCATGCAATCTATTTAAAATGTCAGGTTTACTTTACTATCAGATTGAAAAAAAACCAATGCATGAAATTATATAGTTTTATCAGTTTTATAGGCATGTGATGCTGCCTAGTATTATTATATTATGACAGACATATTGGGGCCGGTGGACTCTGTGCTAGGAAGATTGAGGACTGATCATCCTCTTTCTTCTGAAATTATATATGTATGGTGGATACCTGGCCAGAGGGGCCTAATGCAAGCTCATGTCATCATGGACAGGTCATGGCTTGTGTGTTGTGTTTTCCATGAACACGGTGCAAAGGAGTTTATCCGTTTTGTATTGCCGTGATAACCATGGACTTGATTGGTTCTTGTCCGTCGCACAGAGGTTCCATTATTTTTGGGTTTATATGTATATTGCGCAATAGTGCAGGTGCAGGGTACTATGGTATTTCAGGTCAATAATGAGTACTCATGACTAACGGCAGGTGGCCAAATTTGAGTGGTTTTATACTCGTAAAATCTTGATGAGATTTAGAGTATGTGTGTGTAGGTGTGCGTATACATTGGTTGAAATACTCTTTATTTACATTTAAGCATTTTCCGGTTTAAATGCATTTCTCTATTGGTTTTGAGGCAGGCGAAGAGTCGTGACTATCTTCCATATCATCTAAATGTTTTACTAATGTTATTATCATTATTTGGAAACAGTAAGCATGGATGTTAAATTGACAATTCAAACTGATTGGATATGGAAACTATTTGAAATGGCATGGTATGAATTTCAGAATATATTATATTACTTATTTGGCATCAAATGACACAAAATTTCATAAAGTATGATAAATTGTTCCTTTTAAAGTTAGAACTGCATAAACTTGTGTGTTGATGATGAAACTACCTACACAAGCAAAAGCTTGCTGAGATATTGTACTTGTTTATAATATCTTAGGTTCGAAAGACTATAGCAAAGGAAAATGCACATAGTTTTGACTTGGAAGCTACAAAGAAGCTATTTTGAGTAAAGGTAAGATATAAGTAAAGATTTCTAAAGGTTCTTACAACTCTTATGTAATAAAAATTGTTTCATGACTATTAGAAATGAACATGTGAATGTGTATTCATTACCGTTTGACACGAATAGCTATGACTGGAGGGATCCTGGGTATACAGGTCAATTACCTAGCCTTTTTGGCATTACCAAAATGTTTCATTTATTTAAATTAAACAGAAATGTGTATGTTGGTATTTGAAGGGAGACGGAGTCTCTATCATGGATATTTATATGTACATGATAATTATCAGGTGTCGCATTGTATGCATTAAATGCATAAGGTCCGAAATATAGGGGAGACTCTGCCGGATTTTTGGTAGGAATGTAATGTTCATTCCTCTGAAAATCATTGTTTAAAAAAAAGAAGAAGAAGAGACACTCGGGATTTTTAAGGTATTCTTTTCAAAGTTATTCTTCCGCTATTTTGGTTTTGAACAATTTTATAAAAGTATTGGGGCCCCACAAAGCAAAAGATTTATGAAAAAGTGTTATAAAAACCCGGGATGTCACAAAACACGAAGGAGAATCAAGGATCTTCAAAATGGAAGTAAATTCTTATTAAATGGCGTAGTTTTTAACAAAGAATACCCATTCCATGCGACATTTTTCTTTGCAAATTGGATTTTATTGGTAGAAAGAAAAAGAAAAATCGATGTAGCAGATTTTTACTTTATTTTTTCTTTTAAAAGAGATATTGCAGAATTGGGAGGATAATTATTAATTTGATGATTGTATTCCTAATTAACATGACAAGTCCACAAATTAATTTTTGATACCACTGATCAGGATACATCTAAACGTGTAATGTGTGCTTCAGATGAGATGATTTTGATGTCCAAGTCATTGCCTAAAAAGGAAACGAAACATGATTAATGAGGTCTGAACTCTTCATTGCGAGAACCACAAGCAAGAACTTGCTATATTTCCTCATGTCAATGGGTGAGCTAGTTTTCAAGATAACCAAAGCTATGCCAAACCCTACAATTCCTTTGAGATCGAAAACTAGGGTTGACGTTTCAATCCTATGAGGATGCGATGCATCAGCATGGTGACACGGAAATAAGCTGCCTTTTCTTAGAAAAGCCAATTTAATAACATCAAGTATCATGCTAAAATAGTAACCACCAAAATTATGAAACTATCGATTAAGACACGCCTAGAATATATGGAAACATGTTTAAGATGATTTTCATGTCATATTCATTACCTAAACGTGAAGGGGAGTCTTGCCGCAATGGTAGAGTTGTCGTCATGTGACTTAGAAGGATTCAAGGTATGGAAACAGCCTATTGCAAAATGCAAGGTAAGGTTGCCTACTATTGATCCTTGTGATCTGCCCCATCCCTGAATCCGCATACATGAGAACTTTGTGGACCGAGGCTGCCTTTTTAGTAACATCCCAGGATTCCAACAGCCATAATATTTTCCACTTTAGGGTTCTCATACACCCTCACGGCTTTGCTTTTTCCCAATTTTCTAGGAAAAACGGATCGTGACCATTAGAAACACCTGAATTCTTATAAATGGCCCAGCTTTCTCTTTCCCGGGCAATATGAGACTAAACTCTCGGTTCCTCACTTTGCTTAGAAGCCTGCCAGCTCTTTTTGGCCTGCCATCATCGGCCAAGGCTTCGCCTATCCCCCTTTAGGGACACGCGTCCCCGCATATCCTACCACACACGAGCGCCATTTTATTCATTACCTAAAGGTGAACATATTAAGAGACGGCTCAAAAGAAATAGATTCATAGCTTCCTAGAAGAAATTAGAGAAAGTGGTTTAATAAATAGGAGGGTCTCAAAACATTACAAGGCTCCCACCACCATTTTACCACTTAATTGGATTATTAATAATAGTGTATAGGACATGTTTATTAATAATAGTGCATAGGCGGGAGCTTCGTGCACCGAGGCTGCCCTTTTTACATGTTTATTGTTTAGAATGAGTCACTTAGTGGTGCCGTCATGGATAATCCAATGGACTACCCAAAAGGTTAGACTTTCATTAAGCTATGCCTAACGAGTGATCAATGAAAATTTTCCGTAAACGTAAATCCTTAGATATACCACCTAAAAGCTATCATCTCCCAAATCCATGCCATACACATAACCCCGTGTACTTATTCGAACAAATCATCGGATAGGATCACAGATATAAAATCTTGCCAACTGAAATCGATCGAGTATATCGATCCATGCATTGTTACTAAGTTTGGATTAAGGAATAAATTAGCAAGGCAAATATTTGTAAAAATCTGGATAAAAAATTGGAGCAAAAACATCATTAGAGTATAACTTTGGGTTCTTTTTACGTGGAGTCATGACTAGATTTCCAAGCGATATTTGAGAATTTCACAAATTATTTATGAAATTTGAATTTTATGTGCTAAATTCATCTTAATTTGCATAACATTTACAAAATGCAGCAACTTTTGAATTGTTTGGCCATAAATGGGGGCATCTAAAAGTCAGGATTTTTCAAAAAAACTGTACAATTATTGTGAGAATTTTGTAACTACGGTTCCAAGTCGTTGTAAATTGGACATAAAAAAGAGTCCAATAAATAAAATTTTGTCCAGCTACCTCAAGTGTGATGGTTCAATGGATATTCGGTTTCCAGTCATTGCACAAATTACCAACTGTAAGGTACAGATCAGACTAGTGTTTACCTAAACTGGTAATCCTAGGGCCACCATCCAAAGCTTATGTCAAGTTGGAACATCGTAGGAAGGGAGACATTCTTTCTATTCTACCTAAGAACAAAAGTCGTTAACAAATCCCTCTCTTATCCACAAGAAGCCCGTGTCCCTTTCTTTCTTGAGGGAGGATTTCTGCAACATCTTGCCTAAAACATCTGCCAACTTTCAATTCCTTCATTTAATTTGTACTTCAAGTCCAACACACAATCACCCTACCAGCCTGGCTTCATTGGCAAGTCATCCTTTTATCCAGATGGTGGAACGAGAGCCACCTATAAGATCATCCCAAGTAAATTATGAGATAAAAAGGGCAGTCCTGTTCATGAAGCTTCTGCCTATGCAGGGTCCGGGAAAGGGGTAGACCACAATGGTCTATAATACACAGCCTTACCTTGCATTTTTGCAAGATGCTGTTTTTATGTTTTGAACCCGTGACCTCAAGGTCACACAACAATAACTTTACCATTGCACCAAGGCTCCGCCTTCAAGTAAATTATGAGATACACTCCAAAATTTGTTAAATTTATAACATATAACACAACAATAATAGTAATAATAATCATTACAAACCCCTTCCACTACTACATTAGAATGCTTCAGTGCAATGTACATTCATTATAAGATAGTGATAAATGTAAGCACCTATTTTTTTCCTCACGGGTTCGTATCTAAATAATGAGAATGGCTATAACCCTAAGTGGGCCTAAGTTTATGTAACATTTCATATTCATAGTGTCGCCTTGCACTTATTTTTTTACCATTCATTTGATAACTAAAAAAACAAGTTGCTATAATCATCCAATGGATAAGAATTTTGATGCATAACTTAGGTTATACCTAACATTTTAAATTATTCAGATCTTTTGATATATGAACTCACTCTTACCATTTAGCGAGGGGCTCATACAAAAAATAAAAAGGAAAAACAAGGTCTCGTATGCTACTATCCGAATTCTATTCCCGCGAAGTTAGAATCATGCTAGTAAATTTTTTGCAGTGGAATAGGGCGTAACATCAAGTAATACCACACTTGTCCTAATTTCATTTATCATTGTTTGATTGTGTGAGAGGAGGCCTACTCTTTGTTTTGGTAGATAAACTCACTCCCCTTGTACGAGCACGGATATTTATGTTAATAATGTTTGAACCAATGAGATGTTCCATCATTGGCACAAGCTTTAATTGGTCATTGTTTCATCGTGCAATGGTAAAATTGTCATCGTTGTTACAGGTTGAAGGTATAGAAATAACCTCTTATAAAAATATAAAATAAGACTTATATCTTTAGACCTTGTGGTGAGTTGCTTCTCTGGGTCTTGCATGGGTGGGAGCCCGGAACTGCCTTTTTTAGTTTCGTCGCGCGTAGAGGAAAGAACGACAGGCGTCGGCCCAGTCGATGATCCGTTGATAATTTGGCTGCCTGCTTACATGCCAAGTCTCGGTGCGTGGCAGTTTGAACTTGGAGGTGAAGGTAACGGAAAGCGAGACTTTCAGAAATGCGGAAAAGGTTGATGGACGAAAATCCCGTCCAACTTTTTAGAGAATGCATAATGGCCTTACCTTTGATCACAAACCAATTTCAGTTGAAACTAAGCTTGAGCCTTGGGGTCCAATCCCCTTCAGATTTGACCTTGCTGGCTTGAAGATCCAGAAATACACAAGTTGATCCAAAAATGATGGAGGGAAGCTTCAAAATTGGAGAGAAACTTTATGACAATGTTGAGCTTTGTTAAAGGAAAGCTCAACTTATGGTCTTAAAACTGAAATAAGAGGGTCAATTGTCAGGTCGGTCGGGCAAACTGTACATCGGAAGGCCTCAACTGTCTTGAAGAGATCACTGTAAACATTTACTCAAATCCATACCAATTAGTGAGGAAATAAGGTGGAGACAAAGAAGCAGTGTCGAATGGTTGAGTGAAGGAGATAGAGATAGAGATACAGCATACTTTCATTCAAAGGTAAATTTTAGAAACAAAAACAACAGAATTGAATAATTAGAGATTAAGGAAATAAAACAACAGACAGAACTAATTACTCAGTAAATTCTTCATTATGTTTAATCACTATTTACTGCTGATGACTCTTTGAAGTCATCTTTGGTAGATTTCCAATTCCATATCCTACAAATTCACCTCAGAGGAGATCTAGAACAGGAGTTGTACTTGAAGAAGTCAAAGAATTCATTTTCCAGACACAAGGAGATCGATCACCCGGACCAGATAGGTGCTGCTGTCAAATTCTACGAAGAATTTTGGGACATTATCCGGGAAGATTTCATGAAGGTATTCTATGACTTTCACTCAGGTTTGGGGTTGGACAGAAGTGTGAGAGCAAGCTTCATTGTTTTGATTTTGAAAATTTAGGGAGCAATTGATATAAAGAAATTCCTAAAAATTAGTCTTATCTTAGGCCTTTACAAGAAGGGGAGCCTTGGCGCAACGGTAAAAGTTGTCGTCATGTGACCTTGAAGTCATGGGTCTTGCATAATGCAAGGTAAGGCTGTCTACTATAGGCCCTTGTGGTCCTCTCCTTCCTGGACCCCGTATAGGCGGGAGCTTCGTGTACCGGTGCTGCCCCTTTAGGCCTTTACAAAATCATTGTTGGGGTTCTGGCCAAGAGAATAAAAAAGTACTCACAATGCTTATCTCAATCTCAATCAGCTTTTGTTCCAGGAAGAAAAATATTCGATGGGATTTTGGTGACCCATGAATGCATTGATTCAATGAAAAATATAGAGGGAGGAGTTTTGCTTAAAATGGATTTGTAGAAGGCATATGATAGAGTAGACTGGAAAATCATCAATCTTGTTATGGCAAGAATGGGATTTGGGCACAAGTGGAGATGGTGTAAGAGCACCTGCCTTACAAATTCAAAATTTTCGATGCTTCTTAATGGAACTTCAAAGGGATTCTTCAAGGCTATAAGAGGTCTCAAACAAGGAGACGATCTTTCAATTTTCCTTTCACTCTCACTGAAGAGGTTTTCTCAAGATTCCTGGAGAGCGGTTTATCCTCAGGACTCATTAGCGGATTCCAGATTGATCAGAACGCTCCTATTGTTTCTCGTCTGCAATATGCAGATGATACAATCATCATCAGCAGAACAAGCCTTGAAGAGTGTTAGAACATCAAGGCAATTGTCAGATGCTTTGAAGCTTGAACAGAGCAAAGAATCAACTTCCGCAAGTCAACTATCATGGGAGTGAAAACTGATCAGACTACTATCTTTCTGTTTGCAACTACTTTGGGTTGTTCAATCTCTTCATTCCCAGCTCCATATCTAGGCATCCGACTCACTCTTAACAAACCATCCGAACACCAACGGGATCCTATTTTTCAAAGACTCCAATCCAAGTTGACCACATCGATCTGCAAGAATCACACTTGTGAAAGCAGTCATCAAATCTTCAAATATACTTCCTCTCTCTGTTCAAATGCCCTGCCTTGGTTGCATAAGAGACCGAAAAGATTCAGAGAAAATTTTTATAGAGTGGCCATAAAGACTTATCACCTCATCAAGTGGGACTCGATTTGCCTACCATTTAATAAAGAAGGTCTAGGAGTTCGAAGAATAAGGGAAACTAATGAGGCTCTGCTTCTCACATGGCACTGGAGACTTGCAAACAAAAGAAATGAACTCTGGCAATCTATCTTACAGGCTAAAGTGGAAAGTCCTGGGGATCACACATCAGGTAAGGAATTTTCAAGTTCAGATTCATCAAATCTTTTTGCAGCTGCTGTAGATAAAGAAGGATCCGTGACACATTTATATGAAGTTAACACAAAACTTGGAAACCAAACATCAGAGTCAGAGAACAAGGGAGAATTCAGGGTGAATGGAATCAGCTAATCCAAGTTTTGTCAAATTGCCACATCAAATCACAGGCAAAGGATAGAATCATTTGGGTCAAAGACACCTAAGCTAAATTCTCTACTAAATCTGTTGTTCAATTCTTGATTACACAGCAATTGTAAGATTATAATGACAAAGTTCACCTTATCTAGAAATTCAAAGCAATTACAAGAGCACCAGCATTTTCAAGGTGTGCACTACACAACAAAATTCTCACCCAAGATGGACTTCAAAGAAGAGGAATGACACTTGCAAACAGATGTGTTTATGTGTCTTAGGCAAGCAGAGTAAGTGAACCACCTCTTCCTTAACTGTGATGTGGCATGGAAGATTTGGCAAAACATCCTCAGTCTTTTCAATGACTCTCCAACACTCTCTCTACATGCTTTCTCTCTAACATCCCCATAAAGTTATTAGAGAAAGAAGATTTTGAGGAAATTATTTTTGCCAGCAACATTATGCACTGCCTGGAAAGAAAGGAATAAGAGAGGCAGTTAAGGAAGAGAAGGAACCCTTCTGGCTATTTGAACAGAATCACCTTTACAGCAATTAGTTGGGCACACAACAGAAATGTGTTCAAAGCTCTTGCATATGCAAGGTCCGGGAAAAGGGCAGATTCCAAGAGTCAATATTACGCAACCTTACCTTGATATTTTGCAAGAGGCTGTTTCCATGCTTGAACCCATAACCTCAAGGTCACACGACGACAACTCTACCATTGCGCCAAGGCTCCCAAACAATGTCTAGGGAGAAAGGTGATTAAATCCAACTAGAAACTACCACCAAATGGCTGGTTTAAACTGAACTTCAATAGGTCTTCAATGCTAAATCAAGGACAGTCAAGATTGGGAGGGCATGATTACAAATCACATGGGAGAAACAATTTTGGAATTCTCAGGACTAGTTGGGCTCCCAGAAAATTCAACTAATTATCTTTAAGAGGGACTCAAACAAGACCTCAAAAACAACTGAAAAATGCCATGGAGATTTGTAGGCCTTACTGATCAAATCTTGGAAGGACGCCAAGGAATCACTGTGCTCTTTTAGCAAGTTTGTAGATCAGCTAACCAGAGAGCAGACGATGTGGCTAGAACAAGGACCCAACGGGACTCACTGATGACTGCACAAACGAGTGAAGATTGAAGAGCAATGTTTTGGTCTTAGGCTTCCTACACACATTTTCTCAATTTGAATGGATGTAAACTAAGATAATCTCAATCTTCTCAACTGTAAATTTTCTTTAACTCAATAAATTCCACCATTCAAAAAAAAAAAAGTACATATTTTCAATTGCTAAGCCCACGAGAACATCTAGATGCTCAACGTGGTCCCTTCCAATGATGTTAGCATGATCCAAATCATTAAAATGAGGGTCCATTACCTATAATAATATAACGTGAAAAGAACCTTGCTTGAACGTCAGTAACTAATTGAATATTGACCTCCTAGATTAGGATGATATTAGCATGATCCAGAACCTCCATCCATAAGTCAAATTTCATAGATATCAACGATGAAGCCCACTAATGAATGATCTTAATTACTCTTCTATCAGATTAAGAATCCCAATCAATCATCATCATCAAAGCTTTGTCCTAGCAAGGAGGAGTGGACGTGTTCTTCCATCAAGTCTAATGGACTTCTATCCATGTTTTTTTTAAGAAACCTTTGACTTTGACTTGAATTGACTAACTCCTTTGACCCTACATCGTTGTTGGTTTCCTTTGAACCCAATCTCATTTCGTTTCGATGCTAATCCCAAGTTTCTTTTAGTATTTTCATTTTTTTAAGCATACAAATTAATCTAATGATCAAATCTTGAGAACTTGGTGATAATTTCGGTTTACGAGAGTTACACAACACGTGACGACAATATCCCTGTAACGTAACGCGGAATATCAGGTCTGTCAACAGACTCGTGTCGGCAAAAGCGGTCAGCTGTATACGTCAAGCTAGATCCTTGGATTTCCCGGTCTGAACTTTGATTACAGAACAGCCTTCTATTTTAACCAAAATAACAAAAATGCCACTGCAAGCCTAACTCGTACTTTTGGGCTCCTTGCTAGTCATCTTTAAGAGAGAATTCCTAAACTGACCTAGTCCCCTTGAAATGGTGGATTAAAAAACCAAAATCAATGAAGGGCTTGATAGACTAGACCAATCCTGACCATTTGGATGATATCAAGGCGATCTCGACCTTCTATCTGCCACGCCCCTCTGAAAGTGACAGGATACAGCATTGTCCTTGTCATATAATGTTAATATCCAATTACTAGTTGTTGAACTATCAGAACTAGGAAGACTTGAAGAATGGTCTATGATCAAGTCTTATGGTTGAATTCTTGGAGAAATGGTCTAACAAGGAAGATTTCAGCATTATGCCATATATAATTATGGGGATGATGAAAGATTTTTTAGCCAAGTTGATATCATATGGTCTTAACACGGAGTGAGTTCTGTCCTTAGAAAGTAATAGATAAGTATGGGTAAATTGTTAATTTGTTTTATCTTTACAGATCCATTTGGAAGAGCTAATTGAATGGTAGTGATTATTTGGGTTGAATAATTACATCTTTGTAAGTCCTGAACTATACTTTTAATCCCACTCTTGGTAAGTCGAGAAGTGTAAGAAGATAGTAATCAGTAGAGAGATAATAATGAAGTCGAGACTAAGTGATGCATTAAAAAAAAAACTATTAACTCTACTTCCAATTTTGGGAGATGGTGAAAAGTTGGAGGCAGAATGTAGTAGGGTTTAAAGACAATGCATAAGAAATGGGAAAAGTAATAGATAATAAGTAGTTAGTCAGAGGTTCTCTGTAACTCGATTCCCGTCTTCCCTAACCAAAGTTTGTAGGTTCAAGTCAGCAAGTTAGTGGAAGAATAAAGCAGTAAAGTTTAAAGACTTGGAGTGCAAGGAACAGAGAAAAAGTAACAGATAAACGTGTTTAGTCAAAGATTGTTCTCTAACCAAATCTGCGTGTTCCCTGACCAAAAGCTGCAGGTTGCAGTTTGTAAGCGAAAAACTTGTGATTAATGAGAGTACAAAGAAGAATTTTGTTCAGATCAAAAAGGGTAGCAGCAGTGTACGAAGCTGTATGCAGGGTCTAGGGAAAGGGCGGACCTCAAGGGTCAATAGTACTCAGTGTTTCGCATTTTGCAAGAGGCTATTTTTACGCCTTAAACCCGTGACCTCAACGTAACACGACAACTCTACTGTTATGCCAAGGCTACCCTTCAGTTACTAGAGTACCCTAATGTTACATTCAGACATTCAAAACACCTAAACATTTCTATATTTTGTATGTAAACAGATTTCAAATCCTATAATAAGTGTATACCAGATCCAATTAAGACCCTAAGAAATTGATTACTTGAATATCCTGATCAGTTCAGATTTAACAGACTATATAACCTATGCTCCATACCCATTCCAACCATCTGATTGTCCAAATCCAATGTTAGCCCGAATCATTTCCCTAAGAAAGAGAAATCAGGGGCATAATGATATGATCGGAAGACACTCCTAAAAGAATGCCATTGGAGCCACCCTCACCAAGAGGGAAAGACAAAAGGGTCGTTTTGGTCTTTCAGCCTGAACACGGTGGATAAAGCCGAAGTCCCTCTGTAAGTTCGTCCTCTTCCGGGGGAAATCCTCCACCCCACCCCCCCAACCCCCCCTCTCTCTCTCTCTATTCCTTTCCTTCCTGCGTTGAAACTGTGAGAGAGACATTGCTTACCGCGTTTTCCATTCCCAACCTTTACCTCCTTTTTTTGTCATGCGTACAAGCCATTCTCAATCGCCATTTTCTTTTTCTCTTCTTATCTTCCTCTATCGGAAGCTTCCTTCTCCATAGCCTCTCCAAGCTTCTTCCTTTCTCATTCCCACCATTTTCTCCCACCTTGCACTATCGATTCTAGTATGTTCTCTCACCACTTTCAGTGCAGTTTCATAGCTTCAAAGGCTTGAAATTCCTTGTTCTTCTGTTGATCTGACAAAAGGGCTTCTTCGATATTGAGGGAGATCGACGGATCTGAAAACTGGGTCTTTCTTGTTGACCGCTCTTGAACCTGGGTTTTCATTGTGGATCTTCTCTTTTGAACCTTGGAAATTGAATTTCGGGTTCAGTTTGACTTTTTGGGCTTTCTTTGGGGGGAATTAAAGCATCAGTTTTGAGCAGGTGGATTCGGTGGGATTTTCTTTCATAAATCAAAGATCTTTGGAGGTGAGTTTTAGCTAGTATTTCGGCTTTTTAACTGGAAATTCGGGTATTACTATAAATGCAGATTGGGTTTTGTCTGAATTCGGTGTTCTTCATTAATTAGAGGATTTCTCTTTGGTGAAGGTCGTATTTTTAGTTCAAGTTCAGCTTGTTTTTGAGGATTTTAGCAGCAAGGAATTATAAAGTTTGGATTTTTCTGGATTTGGGTGCTTGCTATCTATTTGAGGTTTGCTGGACTGTGGGTCTTTTTTGTATATTAGCGGTTTTTGCTCCTCCTCATAACAAGCTCAAATTAGAATTTTCTGTCAATTCACAGAAATGGGTGGCCAATTCAGCAAGAGATCGGGCGAAAATCCGACTGGTCTTCAAATGAATAGTGAATTGCAATACACTGCTGAGCTTAGTTCTTATGAAGCAGCTTGCCGGCTTGATCCGGAGTTACAGACCTTTGATAGGACTCTACAAGCCCGGACAAATCGGGTTATAAACACTCTTGCTATTGGGGTTGAAGTCCGATCTCTTTCCTTCGATTCCCTGAGAGAAGTTACAGGTTCCATGCTTGAAGTGAATCAGGAGGTTGTGAAAATCATCTTAGATTGCAAGAAAGATATCTGGAAGAACCAAGAACTCTTCGAACTTGTCGAGGAGTATTTTGAGAATAGTTTGCAGACTCTTGATTTCTGTACAGCTCTAGAGAAATGTTTGAAGAGAGCCCGCGACAGCCAGTTGATCATACTTGTGGCGCTTCAACAGTTTGAAGAGGAAGATGGAGTTGATGGGAAGAAGTATTTAAGAACTTTGGAGGAATTGAAGAATTTCAAAGCTGCAGGTGATCCATTTACAGAGGAGTTCTTTGAGATATTTCAGTCAGTTTATAAGCAGCAGATATTGATGCTAGAAAGGTTGCAACTCCGGAAGAGCAAGATCAATAAGAAGGTGAAGTCTGTGAAGGCATGGAGGAAGGTTTCAAGCATCATCTTTGCAGCAGCTTTCGCAGCTGTTTTGATCTGCTCAGTAGTGGCAGCTGCAATGGCTGCACCACCTGTGGCTGCTGCACTCGCTGCTGCAACTTCAATCCCTTTAGGTTCAATGGGGAAGTGGTTTGATTCGCTTTGGAAGAACTATGAAACTGCATTAAAAGGGCAGAGGGAGATAATTAGCACAATGCAGGTAGGAACATTCATTGCAATAAAGGACTTGGATAGCATTCGGGTTCTTGTTGATCGGCTGGAGATCGAGATCAAATCACTTCTGCAGAATGCTGATTTTGCTCTTCGAGAAGGGGATGCAGTGAAATTCGGGATCGAGGAGATAAAAAAGAAGTTAGGGGTTTTTATGAGGAGTATTGAAGATTTGGGTGAGCATGCTGATAGGTGCAGCAGGGATATACAGAGGGCAAGGACCGTGGTCTTGCAGAGGATCATTAAACATCCAAAGTGAATTAGAAAGCTCTCTGTATGCTCTACTGATACTCATCTTACTTCGGTAAGTTCATGTGATTCTCGCAGAATATACATGTCATGCGAAGATAACTAACTGTTCACCTTGGATCCACGGTTTTTGGGACCCCTTCCCTCTCAGAAGAATAACAGAAATGTTAGACATGTTTAGGTATATACCTTTGATGCTTGCATTATCTTCAAATTGTAGCATTTCCTTGTGCACGACAAGAAAGTAGCCAACATTGGTTTCTTTTTGTCCAAAATAATATATATTAACTTATGGAGCTTCATATAAATTTTCTTTTTTCCTCTGTAAAGGAGCTTCATATAGTAGTTAGAGATTGAAATCTTAATAGTGGTTTTCTGTTGTTTAATTCTATAATATTACTAAATGATATATAACAATTTCATGAAGGAAACTTTCTTCTTCTAGTCTTATTTATGTGATTTGATCTGTTAACTGTGTGGCCGACCCCTAATTGGTATAAGGTCTTGATGATGATGGTGATGATGATCTGTTAACTGTGCTGCTTCCAATGAACAATCACCAACCAGTAGGTTATGGGTCTGCAAACTCTGGTAGAATCAAACTTATCTCATGACTTGAACGCCGTTGAAGTAAAGAGTCCATATTGGGTGGTCGAGAAATTCATCATTTGGCCAGTTTGAAAACAGTGTATGCATGTGTCGAGCTATACTCCCTAAGGCTCAAATTGAAAAGTGTCATGTAGTACAAGCAACAAGTTCTTAAACTTCTACTATGCTTGTCTTTCTTCCTTGAGGGAGGTCCTTATGCTTGATTGTGCAAGTTGATAATCAATGGATGGTTGGTTCTCTTGTACCTGTTTTCATTCCCTTTGATGATTGAAACCCCATCAAAGTCCATGTGTGAGTCTAAAACTGGAGGCAACATGAGGAATGATGCCCTTCTATTTTGTGCTTTGTTGGAAACTAAAGCAGCTGGTATTGGAGGTAAGGGATTTTCAGAAGATGTGAATGAATAACTAGAATACAAAATAGGATAAATAGCGCATACAGGAATATGACCATTTTCATGAGACCCATAAATCTGTGTGTTTCCTTGTTGGATATAATGGAAATGGTGTTCCAGGGATACACCCACGTTCTTGATATTCCAGGTGCGATAACAGACCTTCCATACCAAACTTGGATGGTTGATGAAAGCTTTGGTAGTATTGTATTTCCTCTACTCCCTGGCAGCTTTTTTTTGTTTCATTGCTATTATCTCCTGGTTATGGATCAGTTTTGGTTTAAGAGAGAGAGAGAGAGAGAGAGAGAGAGAGAGAGAGAGTTTGTCTTATCAATTGCCTGGAGTGTAATATGTCAACCGACGGATTACAATGCAGTACAACAAGCTAATTCTCACAAATAGTTCATGGTAGCTGAATCATGTTGTGCAATATAATCAGTAATTAGCCCTTTCAATAAATCTGTCATGACTATTTCCAACAAATGCACAGATGAAAAAGGACAACAAGGAAAGATAAAAGAAGATGTATTTTATATGTTTAAAGAGTTAGTACTATAAATCTTATGCAGTAATGGCTATCTATATGAATACTAGATTACTTATGTATAATACAGGTGGATCATTAGTATACCTCTGTACTCGCTGATGGTGTATTGCTTCCTTGTTTTTTTAACTGGTGATGATATTTAGTAAAAGAGCAAGAGGTTATGGTGCCTGAGATTACGCTTATCTTTAGCCTGAGATTGCCCTCATCTCTAGGAAGAACCTACAGCAAGCAATTTCCAATGGGGACTACCCATTGGAACACCAAGCAACAGGCTGTATTGGGCTCTTTGCAAGTCTTAAGAAAATCTCAGATCAGCCACAAGCCCTCCGTTTTATACCACACCTAAAAGATGTTGCTCCATGGTAACTCCAAAGATAGCAGGCTAGCATAAAACTAGTGTTAGTGGCGCTTGTCCTCATTATTCGTTTCTAGTAATCAAGAAAAGGGCTAAATCCTATAGTTCCTGTCTCTGCTTCTGTTTCATGTGTGAAAACAAAAGAATATCTCTATGCAATTTCTGTAACAGATCTACTGCAGGAAGCAGAGCAAGAATAGAGTAAGTTAGGTCCTTCCTATGATATCAAGAAGAAAGACCAGATATGTTGAGAAGTTCATACTAGCTTATTGACCTCACAGAAATAAAGAAACCTGTCTTTGATGGAAGAAAATGCTGCAAATAGGATGAGACCGTGCACAAGATATAGTGTTTAAGCTTGTGTTATTTGAGAAAGGTGTTTGTTGCTAAGCATGTGACTGAAATATGTCTTTGGCATTACTGCAAATCTTGCTGCTACCATCACCCAGTTGTGCTGCTTACATAGGCCCAAGGAACATATGACAACGCCCTGTAAGGAGGTAGTGAATTACTTTGTTTCATTCCAATATTGTATTTTGTTTGATTGCTCTGCTTGTTCTGGCTTGTGTAATGGGCTGTATCAGATGTGTAGAGCAGTTGCTGACAGAAACAAGGTGGGTAATCAGCTAGGTAGAAATGAAACATAATACTTTGGACAATTGGCGGCTTGTACTTATGAGAGCAGTGGTTATGACTACCATCATACTTCTTAGGAGGTTTCTTCTAAAAATTAAAATCCTAAGCCTTTTAACGTTTAACAAAACTTCCCCTCAACTTCAGAACTGCCTTTTTCTTTCCCTTGCTTTTGTCGAATTACCAACTTCTTAATCTAGCATCTCCCTATCATGTAGCTAAGAGCCTCTATCATGCCCTTATTCAGTGAGTTCAAGCAACTCAACCCTGTGGAATTTCTCTTGGGAATCTTACTGAGTATTGTTACCATCTTAAAGAGAGGGCTGTGTGAAATTGGAAAATCATTGGCGTCAAGGCATAACAACAGGAGAGACAGGAAAATTTACAAGTAGCCTCGCTCTCTCAAAAATGAAACTAAAGCAAGTTGTCAGCCTAATCATATCTTTGACCCATAGGAAGGATCTTAAAAGGGGGAGTTATAACCATATATAATGAGAATGCTGCTTTAGTAAGATAACTACATCTTAGAATAGGTCTCTTTGCATGAATTAGGGCAGCCCCAGTGCACGAAGCTCTCGCCTATTCGGGGTCCGGAAAAGGGGCGGACCACAAGGGCCTAAAGTACACAGCCTTACCTTGCATTTTGCAAGAGGCTGTCTCTTTTGCATGAATTGTAGAGTGAAAATTGTGCCTGCAGAGGGAAACTCGGTCACATAATGCTGATGATAAGGGGGAGGAAATGACATATAATGAGGCTCAACCAAAACCTACACCGTTGTAAATAGAGGTGTCGCAGTCATGAATTTCTTAGAAGTGCTACCAGGGAACACAGTGGAACAAGCCTAAGTTGGTTCTTCGCCGAAGTTTGGGGTCAGCGTGCTTGAATCTGCAACCTTTGGCTCGAGAATGATGCACGAAGGAGATCCGGTAAGGACGGGCTTACTTAGATGATAAGAAATGGCGTTTGCAACTACAAATTTAGGAAGGGGCAAATTCTATGCCAAGAAGTAGATTTTGTCGTAAATTAACTGTTTCATTTGGTTCACTCCGATGTGTTCATGAAATCAAAATATTTACCCCTAAATGATATGGCCTGCATACTTTCGTTGATAAGTTTCCTACTTGAAAGAGAAGTTGCACATAAACATTCACCATTTGATAATGACAGAACCAATTTAGCTAGTCCATTGGGCATGTTTGCTGCCTGTTTGGTTGGCAGGAAATGAATGAAATTAATTCCCATGGAAAGAGGAATTCTCGTGGAAAATATTTTATGCCTTGAAATTGATTTACGCCAATGACCCAGTTTCATCGCTCAATTTTTTTTACTCTTTGGCATAAGTAAATTAAGGGCAGTCCAGGTGCAAGAAGCTCCCACATATACAGGGTTTGGGGAAGGGGGGAACACAAGGGTCAATTATATGCAGCCTTACCTTGTATTTTTGCAAGAGGCTGTTTCTACGCCCTGAACCTGTGACCTCAAGGTCATATGATGACAACTCTACTGTAACGCCAAGGCTCCCCTTCTCTTTGGCATAATTAAATTGTAATGCATAAAACACTGCATGGAAGTCAATTTCAGAGAACTCCTGCCAACCAAACAGCCCTTATTAGGAAAAAAATTCCTGAAACCCCGTGGAAATAGATTCATAGGTTTCCATGATCTCCTCCTGTTCGGTTTGAAATTGAATTCTAGTTTCAGCTTAAAATCAACCCCTCATTTATCTGCAAATCCATTTCTTCTTTAAACACATGAAATCTCATATTCATGAGAATTGGGAAAGTATAGGAAAGCGATGAAAATGAAAAGCTACCTGAGAATGATTTTCTGATAGTAGAAAATCGCATTCTTGCTGGCAATGACGGGCTTGATGAGCACACAATTCAGATTTCTGGCTACAAATCGCATTACATTTTTCATGATCCATTACGGAAAATCTGTTATAAATATGAAAAAAATGTGTGGGACTAACTTGAGTTTCGAAATCTTATAACATCACTATCATAGAAGTTGCTGCGTGAACCAACAATATGGTGAAGGCAGCTTAGTACGAAGCGAAGTTGGTTCATAGGTAACTTTATTGTATTTACCTACAAACTGGCCAGTCGGCTATTTGGAAGGCTGCAATTTCTTACATTTTACTCTGTTTGCGAGCACAGTCCAGTTACGACTGCCTGGCATCTCCCTAAAATAGCTTTGGTCGCAGGTTTTGAGTCACCGCATTTTTCTTGGTGGGAGATTAAATATAGAAGGGTGTATAAGTTATTTGCTTTGTAATTTTTTCCTTGCAAGAAAAAATGGAAAATGATTAAGGAAAGAGAGCTTGTGTGTGCATGGTCTTGTGGCGCAAGAGTAGGTCTCAGTTATGCAGGCCATCAGTTCAAACCCACTCAAATGCGCGTGTGAGTATTTATCCAATGATGTCGCTTTTTTTAAAGATTCTTGGAAGGTGTATAGATTCTTGAGCGTGAGAAGAAGCCCACATCCTATTTTTTATGAGTAGTGAAATTTTTATTGTAGATCTAAGCTATTTATCATGTTTAAATTAGCTTAGATAGGTTAGAGATTAAATTTCATATTAGCTTATATTTTTATCAACAGAAAATAGTGACTATTCATTTTTGTTATTTTTTTCAAATATCCAAAATTAGTAATTGGGCTTATTCAAATGCATTAATTTTTGCTACAGAGTTTATGATGAACAACTTAGATCCACAAAAATAAATAAATAATATCATGCATAAAAAAAAAAAAAAAGGGCATAGACTCCTTCACATATCCAAGAGCGTGTATGACTACTTGGACTTCTTTAAAGAGCAAAGGTTAAGAGAAATGACACCCGGAGATGCTTAAGAGAGGAGTCTCCATGGGAGACACTCCTTTTTCATGATCCAGGTTAGATGTTTAGAAGATCTAGCCCTCCATTGAATGATCTTAAAGTGAAAAAGATAGTGGTGATTAGAATCATCCATTGGCCATGATTTTTGACAAGTGGCCTAAGTTACAGCACGACCAAGATGAGGGGATTAGATCAAGATGATTTGTCACTATCGGATGATTTCAACATGCTAATTGATTAATTATAAATTGCCTGTGAGCTGTCTAATCCTCATTTTTTGCTCTAGAACAATAGTGAGCCTGATCATCCAATGGAGAAGATTTTTGGTGCAAAAATATATCAAGACGTGTGGTTTGAATCTCCACATGTAATCTTAACTAAGTAAAGCCTTATGCAACCACAGAGATGGTAACATGTGAGTTAGGCGAATTTTTTGCTGACCCTAAACCTAATCATAATGCTTTTATTTTACCCCTAGCCCGACCTTAATCAACTTCAGCTCTTAAATTTCAGCCTAGAATGTAGTTTGGGTAAAAATGTTCATGCCTCTAACCACGACCCGACATGTACAGGTCAATTTGGGTTGGGATCCCTAAAGGGCCAACCGGTTGGCATCCCTACATGTCCTTTTTAGCCAGTTAGTATTTGCATATTTGCCCCTTGTGGGTGCCTCAAGTTCAAAAGGCATAGGAAAAGATTGAGAAAATTGATTGAATTTGAATGTGAATCGAAACCAAGTTACCCATAATTGGTAAACTGGTGGGTAATTTTCTATGAGGAATGCTAAATTGATCCCATGAGGTATGGTCTAGCAACCACATTACTTTGACCTTTGCATGATCTGAATTGTCAATCTTATCACCATAACTTTATATTTTTTATGTGTCATAAATCATATTATATGGATGATTCTATCTTTAAGAAACTATATGTTGTTTATAGAGTTTCTAAAAAAACCCATTTTCAAGCATATATATAGTTTGTCAATTATCTTTTAGATACTACAATCATCTAAATCGCATGCTTTTTAATCTATGAGACATCTAAATCTAGAGCAATGAGATGAATGAGTCCAATCATTCAAAGGTAGGCTCTAGAAAATGTAATTGCCATAACACATTCTCTTTTTCGTATATTGTCCTTCTCTTAGTGACTGAGTTCCATGTTGACTTGTTAGTAATATGTCTTTGTCTAAAAGCAAGGTCTTCTAAACGCACAATACATGCTATCCACATGCTCATGTTCTGAAATGTGAGGACATGAGAAGTTTGTATGCCCAATGATCAACATAGTCGACATGGAAAATTGTCTATTTTTTTCAATTGTGATTAGCAGAATTCATGTGTTTTTATCTAATCTTTGGCTAATATTAAATACTTAATGATTTAGCTATTGCATCCATCATAATAAATATATTAAAATCATAGTCACAAAATTCTCTAAATAATTAAAAATTTTCAAAGTCTCATATTTTAATGCTCTATTTTTTTGAACCTAATCATAAGTTTTATGTTTTTCAAATTCAAAATAAATAACAAGAAATTAACATATTTACCTAATAAAACTCAAATTTCACAAATAAATAGCCAAATCAAATCGTACTTGTAAATCTAGTTAAAAACCAAAATAAGATTCATATCCATAAAATGATTTTCTCTTCATTTTTTCCAAAATTTTCATTAATATATATTGAATTTATGAAGAGATAGTATTTTCAAATGCTAAGGCTGTGGCTTATTTTCAAACCATGTCTTTATATTGAATTTAGGCTTGATTTTTTAAAGATCTAACTTGTTCAGTATTGAGGATCCCTCAAAACTCTCACACACAAAAATTACATGTATTGGATGCTTGCTACCTTATTTTTTCATTGTGCTTTGAATTACAACCATTGAAATAAAAAACAAAAACAAAAATAGAAGTTAAGATCATTTGATTGGTATGTTATTCATAGGGGCAGACTAAAAATAAGACCCAAACAAGATGAACATCTTATATTTGGAAAAAGAAGAAGAAGAAGCAATAAAAAGCAACTTTTGAAATATAACATTGCTTTACGTTTGAAAATATTAGGACTCTTTTACAAAAAATTGGCTTGTAATTTATTTCCGAACTCAATTCTCATGACTATGATTAAAGCTAAGACTAACACATGTCTAGCATAGCTGGTCGCAAGCAACTTGACATCTCCCTTGAAATATGTTTGGTTACAAGTTTGACTAACCAATTTTCCCTTTGGCTGAGGTATATATATGGGTTGAGTTTTTATTTATTTATTTATTTATTTATTTCAAGTCAATTGGATTCTACAATAAGTGATTTTCTAGAGATATAGTCAACAACATTCTACAAACATGTAGATCGCTTTTGAATCAGGTCAACTACCCTGGACAGTATAGCTAATTTGAATATACACTGCTTTTAGTGAAGTTCATGCTTGAGAAATCCATCATTTAAACTAAATGAGCTTCAATTAAGGGTTTCAATTCAAGTAAATTGTCAAGATGAAGACTCAATTGTACAAGATCCATGATTCAAGTGAATCTACTATATTTACAACAGAGTTGACTGACCTAAGAAAGTGAGTAGACTACTTTTGCAAACAACTACTACAATTGTCATTTGCAAGTTTAAAATCTTATCTCCAATGGGTATATTGCACTCAAACAGCTAGAATTTATCTCCAGTGGATCTATTTGTAAGATTACTATAAATTAGAGACTCGTTGAGCATTAAAAAATTGATTGATATCAAATTCAATAGCATTCAATCCTACTCTCAAGCAAACAACTCCAAACTCAATATTTCAATTCTCTAAATCTTGTGTATTGAAAAATTTGCTCTATTTATTCTTTTTAAGTTTTGTATTAACTTCAAAGAGAGAAATCTTTTTCAAAACCTTCTTCTTTATATTTGTAAGAATGTTGTAGCACTTTTCTTCTTGAAAGATTTTTCAAGTATTTAAGAAAGGAAAAATTGGCTATAAGTACTCTTTTCCTTTGAGACCAGCATAATCTCAATTGATGTGTAAAATCTTGCAAAAAATTGTGAAACTTAAAGTTAGTGTTAGTTTGAGAAAGTAAAAATAGGTGCCTCAGTTGGTTAGTTGAATTTTATAACCAAGTCACTATAAATTTCCTATCTATCTTCTTATGTGTCAAAGTTCTTGTTTCTGAAATTGTTTTTACAAATCGAGCACTTGAATTCAAATTTTACAGAAGTTTCTAAAACTTAATTTGAGACCAATTTGACCCCCTCTCTTGAACCACACATATTCTAATCATAAAATTTATAAATAAATTGAGATACCTCCACCTAGGTACACATACACATATCTCCTTGAACTCTTGAACTTCATGATTGATACTCTCACTCTTGCGCCACTACATCGCACTCACTTGTTAAGAATGTAATTATTAACCGAGGAATTCAATTATAATAAATAAATTTTTATGATTTGACAATTAAAATCACTTGCTCATCTTATAACTAAAAGTTGGCCCTATTGATAATTGATTTTTCCTAACAAGTTAAAAATTGAATTCTCACTCATCTTCATTTGAATATTTCAACTTGAATTTTAGCATTTTCTAGTTTGGCACAACAATTCGAATTACATTACATTCTATAAGAAAGGAACTACGTTTAGTTACATTCTAGAAATTCATTTGTCACTTACAAGATTAGATTGCAAGTGCACAGGCACCTCCTTAAGACCTTTCTTAAAGAAAGAGCTAAAATCTTCCATTTCATCTTTTGGCAACGCGAGCCCAGTTTCAACCCGACCTTCGTCTTTGCTTTGTGCCATCAATCAATGTGCAATCTACCTTTCTTGGTTTCCCCAACCCAAAATCCATCTCATGCATGCAAAGGAAAATTGGTGCTCCCAGACACTGACAAAAGCAATTCACCGGATTCTAAGAAAATCCTTGAAACTCGAAGCTTGACGTATGTCAGAACTCCACTATCCTTCTTCCGAATTGCATTTATGATTACCTCCGAAAGGGCCACAAGCCCGTCCTCCCCATCCAGATCTCTCACCTTCACATCGGCAAGACATCCGCCGATACAATTCCCGAAGTATGCAGTTGGGAGTGGGGTCTCTAGGTGATCCCTATAATCAACAGCAAAAACAATGTTTACCTTCCTATCTCCACCAACTCTCTTAGCCTTGACTAGGCAAGTCCACACATATGCACAAGTTAGCACAAAAGCAGAGTGATATACCTGTTTGTGGTTGTTGCCGGTTCCATCCAAGACATACTGTCTGAGGTACTCGATGTGGGTTCGAGCCAGCACAAAAGTGGGTTGGACCATGCTTAAGAACTGCGTCTTGTTCACCTCCATCTTTTCCTGGCTAAAATTTTAAACTTTTCTCATCTCAAAGAAGAAATTTCTCTTCATATGATCGAGAGTATATAAACCGACATTCCAGAAATGTTGACACCACTATTCCAATGGAATTCAACATTGACGGCCATAGCATCATAAAAGATGACTATAACAGCCACCGGTTTTGACAATCTTATGCTTGTAACTCCTATAAATAAGAAATATAAATCTAAGAGAGATGAGAGATGAGAGGTGAGAGACATGTAATCTGGTCAGATGGTATTCTTTCTCCCGTGGATGTAGGCTGTTTGGCCGAACCATGTAAAATTGTCTCTCTTGTGTGATGTGGCGTGTCCTCTCTTAAATCATAGATCTTGGACGCCAGATCATGGCAGATCTGGCCCAACAACTAGTATCAGAGTGAGGTTCTGCCACAAAATAGAGGCAGAAAACGGAGTTGCAACACCAGCAGGCGAGAGGGAGAAGAAAACTATTTCTGCTATAGTCAACTATAGTGAAAACATCATTATTCTGTTACAGTAAAAGAACCATCATCATTCTATTATAGTAAAAGTTTGCTACAATAAAAATGTAATGATTATGTCTACTACAGTTGCTACAGTACCAATAATGTCGGTGATGCAGTATCACTACATGTATTGAGTTGTAACAGTGTGGGTTACAACAGTAGAGTTTCAATAGGTATGAGTTGCAACATTTCAAGTTGTAAATAATGCAGAGTTGTAATAGTACAAGTTGCAATAGTAGAGAGTGCAACAGTAGATGAGTTGCAACAATGATGAGTTGCAATAGTAGCAATAAAGATACACCCCAAGAACATCCCTGTTTAGGAAAACTGAAAATGGTGAGTTGACTAGGTGAAAAGTGTAATTTCGAGTGGACTGACTTGGTGACAACTGGTGAGTGATTTGGTAACACCTAGGAATTGACTATGTGAACAAGTGCAGAAAGTGGATACAATAACTACTGTGAGTGGACTTGATGATCACGAGTGTAGGTGACTCATGAATAGTGGCCAAAGCACTTTAGAACAATAGTTGGACGACTTGGTGAACAGTGATAGGATGACTCAATGAATAATGGTGAGAGGACTCGGTGCAAAGTGTGCATGAGTAAACTCCGTGAGCGAACCTTTTGACCAGTGGATGTGACCACTTTGAGTTATGTTTGTGAGCAGCCGATGAGGGCGGCCTACGAGGTCAACCAATAAGGGCGGGTGTAAGAGGCACTGACAAGCTTCTAGGTGGCAAGGCTTCTAGGTGCTTGCGGTTTACTCGATGAATGATTTACACTTTATGGAGTGTTAAGTAGGGGGAGTAGAGCTGTTAAAAAGTATAGAAACTAGATTACAGTTGTAATTGAAATTTGGGGGAGCTGAACAAGTAGCAATATTTAGTGTATTCTCCTCCCATGTGCATGGAGGGGGAGATTTGTTGGGGTGAACCCACTATAGTCCATGCCCATGTGAGTATAAACTGATATCCAGAAACATCGACACCACCGTCCCAATGGAATTCAACATTGACGGCCACGGTGCCGTAAAAGATGACTGTAACAGCCATCGGTTTTGACGATCTTACAATTGTAACTCCTATAAATAAGAGATATAGATCTATGAGAGGTGAGAGGTGAGAGACATGTAATCTGGTCAGATAGTATTCTTTCTCCCATAGATGTAGGTTGTTTAGCCGAACCATGTAAAATTGTCTCTCTTGTGTGATGTGGTGTGTTCTCTCCTAAATCATAGATCCTGGACACCAGATCATGGTGGATTTGGCCAAGCCACTGACCTGTGAAAGACCGGCAGGGTCGTGACTACAGAAATGTTGCCTCTTGATTTACAGATTGATATGTAGGATCTCACAAAGTGAATGAAGTTGCTGCCTTCCACGGTCACTTTATGGACAGATATGCCAAGAGAGATGCCCATATCGGGAAACACTGTAATCTGTAGTGGTAATAAGGATTGCTTTGGCTCTCTGAGGGATGTAGAGATGGGACCAAGGGTCAAAAGTTTGTGACGTTTCTAGCATGGTTGGATGAGAGCTAATAGTGTTAGAAATATTTTATGGTCCTTAACATTTGGGATTCAAAAATCCAACGTACTGTGGTTTACACATTTAACATGTGTCATAACTGCCCATGGCAGTTATCCCTAATGGAAGGATAACTGCCATTAACCACCATCCCTTAAGGGGTCCCTGATTTAAGCAGATGACATCTTGTTCTCCATCATTATTCATTGATGTTGAATAAGAAGATCACTGAGAAAATCTACTGCAATGACTGGAGGTAAGTTATTATTCCATGCTTCCGTTGATTCTAATTTACTGTAAACATGTATAGTTAGGTTTACATGTGGTATCAGAGCCTTAAATTTCTCTGCCTAGCATTTCATGGTAGTAGATACGTTACTGTTCTTGCTATTCCCATGTCTAATGTGTCTACCATGTAGAAGGCAGATAACATTGCGCTACATATATTTAGTTTCATAAATGAGAAGAAAAACTTCTAATCTCTACGAAACAGAAAAGGCCTGGTCTGGATAAATAAAGAGTGGAGGTAACTCTGTTGTTACCCTATTGTATGTCTCTAATTCTAACCGACTACACCATGCTCTTCCTTTTGATGGCTAGAGAGGGTGTAGTAACACCAAAGGATCAAAAATATTAAATCCTCTTCTAGGTTCTAGTTCCTAGGTCCATATTTTGTCATCAACATGTTGGAAGGTTTGTGTATCTATTTTCTTAACTTTTATTGTAACACTAACCTCTTCATGTTGAAAACCTATGATAGCTTACTTTGGTCTAGCATGAACTTGGGTGAATTGCTGGTATAGACATTAGAGTTGTTTATATGCCAAATAAGGATCAGTTGAGAACCATTTTCTTAGGAACCTGAATTTCCATTGTCTGGTGGGCGTATTAGAAGTTGTCTGTGATTCTTTGTTGCCATGTGGTCTGTCAAAAATGGCTTAATATATTGTTATGTAGGTGAAAATCCTTGAACACTGAAGTACCTTTTGCCTCAATGAGGAAGCACATGTAAACTGCACAAACTTGCACAATGCACCTTGCCTGTGTCAACTGATCATTGGATTGGTTAACTTAACGTCTTAAGAACCAGCATACAGTTCTTGAAAATCCAATATGTTAAAAAAAGAAAAAAAGAAGTTATTATTATTATTATATATATATGTTTAATTTCTTATAGGCTAGGAACCAAGTGACTTAAGCATGATTATAACCGTTGATGGAGGGTTTGTTAGGCTATTGTGAAGATGATCCTCACTTATACATGGGATAAAGCCTAGCATAATCAAGGCAATTATACATGCCTAAAACTAAAAATGAGTATAGGCCCAATTGATTTAAATTGTCCATGTGAAAATAAATTTGGGTGTTGGTTTGGAAAAATATTTCAAATTAATTCATACTTAAAGTTTATTTATGATCGATTAAATTAAGGCATATTAGCATGATAAATTAATTAGTTTTAGTTTATATCATGCTTTTATGGAATTGTCTTGATTATTTGGCCAAACTTAATTTAAATTGTTCATAGACTAGTTAAAATACTTGGCTGTTAATTTAGAAATTTTTTCTAAATTAGTCAATAATTATAATTTAATTTCAAGACATTATTGGCATCATAAATTATTCAGTTTTATTTATGGTATGCTTATATGGAATTGTCTTACTTATTTTTTAGATGTCATGTGATCAATATGTATTTAATATTAGAGGATTAGCGACAACATCCTTAAATATGAAAATGAATATATAAGTATTTAATTAAAAATATTGATCACATTAAGTTTTAAATGACATCCAATTCTAATTAACATATTAATATAGTAATTTTACACCACAGGAAAGTTATTATATTATTATGATTAATTAGGATGAAATAGTAAAACAATATTTATTTTTTAATTAACCCACAGACATTAAAAAATAATTATAATTTACTAGTTTCATTATATCTGTTAGTGAATCAATTTTGTATTAAAATCTTTGCCTACAAGTAGATTTTAATGATATGCTGATTCATATTTATTTTATATGACTTGCATTAGTAAGCTTATCATTATAATTGATGGATTATGCCTCATAATTGTTAGTGAGCATGTATTATTTGTTTATTTATTTCTTTGCAGTTATTCAATCTTTGATATTGTTCAATGAAAAATATGAAGTTTCCTACTTAACTGATGACAACTATAAAGTCTGGAAAGAGAAAATTCTCCTTCATTTAGGGTGTATGGATCTTGACTATACTCTTCAAAAGAAAAAGCCTCCTGAAATTACGGAATCTAGTACTCATGCCGAGATCACTATATATGAACGTTGGGAGCGATCTGATCGCTTGAGCATGATGTTCATTAAATCTCCTATCACTACTAGCATTCGTGGGTCGATACTTGAATGTGAAAATGTCAAAGATCTTATGAAAGTCATTGATGAACAATTTGAGTCATCAAATAAAGCACTGGCTAGTACCCTAATGAATAGGTTATCATCAATGAGACTGATTGGCACTCGAGGCATGCACGAGCACATTATGAGGATGAGGGACATAGCTGCTCAGTTAAAGTCACTGCAAATTGAGATATCTGAGTCCTTTTTAGTGCATTTTGTCTCTCTCTCTCTCTCTCTCTCTCTCTCTCTCTCTCTCTCTCTCTCTCTCTCTCTCTTCTCAATATGGACCATTTAAAATTTCATACAACACACATAAGGAAAATTGGTCAATTAATGAACTCTTGACCATGTGTGTTCAAGAAGAGAAGAGATTAGTTCAAGAAATGGGTGAGATTGCATATATGGCTACTCATAAAAAGGACAATAAACAAGCCATTAAAAGAAAATCGAAAGGCAAAGCTATAATCCATATTGATAAAAAGGAGGCTATGAGGTGTTTCTTTTGTAAAAAAAAAGGACACATGAGGAAAGATTGCCCTAAGAGGAAGGCTTTGTTGGAAAAGAAAGGTAATCTCAATTCTTTTGTATGTTATGAATCTAATATGGTTGATGTTTCACATACTGCATGGTGGATTGATTCTAATTCTACAATCTATATTTGTAATACCATGCAAGGTTTTCTAAATCAAAGGAGACCCATGGAAAGTGAACGGAACATCTATTCAGAAAACAAGATGTGTTCACTTGTCAAAGCTGCGAGGACATATAGGCTTATTTTACAAACTGGATTTGTACTTGATTTGGAAAGAACCTTTTATATTCTTAGCTTTTCTAGGAATTTGATTTCTGTATCTAAACTTGTACAGCTTGGATTTTCCTTCTACTTTCATGCGACTTCTTTTAATTTATACAAAAATTTAGTACTTGTTGGCAGTGGTACAATGAATGATGATGGAACTTTAATGGTGTAGCATATCAAAATGGTGTAGCAAAAAGAAGAAATAGAACTTTGATGGACATAGTGAGAAGTATGCTCACAACTCTAATCTTCCTTTGTCATTATGGAGTGAAACTCTAAAAATAGCAGCATATATATTAAATCGAGTTCCAACTAAGGCTGTTTCTAAAACGACATTTGAATTATGGAAAGGTTGAAAACCAAGTTTGAGACATATACACGTCTGGGGTTGTCCAGCTGAAGTTAAAGTTTATAATCTATATGAAAAGAAGTTGGACCGGCAAATTGTTAGTCCATATTTTATTGGATATGCTGAAAATTCTAAGGGATAGAAATTTTATTGTCCATTCCATAACAGTAGAATTGTGGAATCAAGAAATGCTAAATTTCTTAAGAATGACATGGGTAGTGAGAGTGTTCGACCTCAAAACTTAGTTTTTGAGGAAGATTGTATTTGTGATTAAACTCCTACATCCAGTAGTAGATTGGTTATTATTAATGACACCCATCAAAATATGATGGATATTGAGCAATCAGTTGTTGAAAATCCAGGTCAGGATGATAATGTTTTACTAGATCCCATTGATCATCAACCACAAAAAGTTGATGGTTATGAGCCTCCACAAAAGGCTAATGATATACCTTTGAGGAGATCTACTAAAGTAAGGAAGTTAGCAATTTCTACTGATTATATTGTCTACCTACAAGAATTTGACTATGATATTTGTATTGACAACGACCCTGAGATGTTTTCACAAGCTATGAATATTAGTAAATCTAACTTATGGCATGATGCTATGAAAGATGAGATAGATTCTATGACAAACAATCCAGTTCGGGATCTTATAGAGTTGCCTAATAGGGCAAAGACCATTGGTTGTAAATGGGTTTTCAAAACCAAGAAAGACTCATTAGGCAACATTGAGCGATGTAAGGCTAGACTTGTTGCAAAAGAATTCACACAAAAGGAAGGAATTGATTATAGAGAAACATTTTCTCCTGTTTTTAAAAAGGATTCTTTCCATATCATTATGACATTGGTTGCTCATTTTGACTTAGATTTACATTAGATGAATGTGAAAATGACATTTCTCAATGGTGATGTAGAGGAAGATTTTTATATGAAATAACCTGAGGTTTTTGTCTCAAGTAATGGTCATCATTTAGTTTGCAAGCTTAAAAAGTTTATATATGGACTGAAACAAGCCTCCCATCAGTGGTATTTAAAATTTCATAATGTTATCTCTTCATTTGGTTTCATAGAGAATATTATAGATGAATGTATATATCACAAGGTTAGTGGGAGCAAGATTATTTTTATTGTCCTGTACGTGGATGCCATTTTGCTTGCAACTAATGATATGAGATTGCTTTATGAAGTGAAACAATTTCTCTCTCAAAACTTTGATATGAAGGATATGCGTGAGGCATCTTATGTCATTGGCATTAAAATTGATAGATATAGGTCTCAAGGTATCCTGGGTTTGTCTCAAGAAGCCTATATCAACAAAGTTTTTGAGAGATTTCGGATGCAATTTTTTTTACCTAGTATAACACCTATTGTTAAGGGTGACAGATTCAGTTTAAATTAATGTCCCAAGAATGACCTTGAAAGGGAACAGATTAAAAACATTCCTTATGCTTTAGTTGAAGTTTGATGTATGCTCAAGTCTGCAGTTGGAATGTTAAGAATATATCAAAGTAACCTAGGTTTGGACCACTGGAGAGCTACAAAGAAGGTCATGCGATACCTTCAAGGGACTAAAGATTATATGTTTACATATAGATGGACCGATAACTTAGAGGTTGTTGGATATTTAGATTCAGACTTCGCTGGTTATGTTGATTCTCTTAAATTAACATCTGGATATATCTTCTTATTTGTCGGAGGAGCTATATCTTGGAGCAATGCAAAGTAGTCGTTGATTGCTACTTCTACTATGGAAATTGAGTTTGTTTCTTGTTTTGAGGCGACTCGACAGGGTATATGGTTGAAGAGTTTTATTTCTGGGCTTCGAGTTATTAACATATGGATATATCTTCTTAACATCTGGATATATCTTCTTATTTGCCGGAGGAGCTATTTCTTAGAGCAGTGCAAAGTAGTCTTTGATTGCTACTTCTACTATGAAAGTTGAGAGTTTGTTTCTTGTTTTGAGGTGACCCAGCAGGGTATATAGTTGAAGAGTTTTATTTCTAGGCTTCGAGTTATTGATTCCATCTCTAGGCCATTGAAGATATACTGTGACAATTCAACTGATGTGTTCTTTGCTAAGAATAATAAAAGTGGAAGTCATAGTAAACACATTGACATTAAATACTTAGTAGTTAGATAGCACATAAAAAGAAATAAAGTGCTTGTTGAACACATTCATACTGAGCTGATGATTGCAGATCCTTTGATGAAAGGCATGCCACCAAAGTTGTTTAAGGATCATGTAACAAGAATGGGACTTTGTTCTCATTTGTCACCTTCTGTTTAAACTATGATACTATATTTATAGCACATATTAGTCATAAAACTCTGAATTATTGCATTTGTCTCTATTTTCGTTTGTATGTATTTATGATTGGATGACAAATATTTGTATTTGGACCCAGAATAAGCATTTGAGGCTTGTTCATAAAGATAAAAATGGCACATAAAGGGCTCTTTCAAAGAAGATAATTACATTGTAATAGATGGAAGGTAATACTTGTTTGTAAAGGAATTATGACCATGATTCATATAATTTATTTCTTTGTTGGAGCATAAAGTGAGTTAGAAAAGTACATTAAGATTTTTGAATTTATAAAGTTACAAATGTTTGGACCAAGTGGGAGAATGTTAGAAATTTTTTATAATCCTTAACATTTGGGATTCAAAAATCCAATGCACTGTTGTTTACACATTTAACATGTGTCATAACTACCCATGGCAGTTAGCCTTGATAGAAAGATAACTGCCATTAACCACCATCTCTTAAGAGATCCCTGATTCAAATAGATGACATCCTATTCTCCATCATTATTCACTGCTGTTGAATCAGAAGATCACTAAGAAAATTTACTTCAAATCTACTGCAATGGCTGGAGGTAAGTTATTATTCCATGCTTCCGTTGATTCTGATTTATTGTAAACATGTATAGTTGGTCATCTCTTAAGGGGTCTCTAATTCAAGCAGATGACATCTTGTCCTCCATCATTATTCACTGCTGTTGAATCACACTGAGAAAATCTACTTCAAAACTACTGCAATGGCTGGAGGTAAGTTATTATTCCATGCTTCCGTTGATTCTGATTTATTGTAAACATGTATAGTTAGGTTTACGGATAGAAGTAACCGTCTGATTCGGAGATTGTGAGAGGGACGGAGTCACCATTGGTGTAAGAGATGAAGTAGTAGTCTTTCTCTGGGGGATAGGTGAATTTCCGGCTAATGGGTAAAAAAATTGGATTGAAAGGGAAAGGGAGTGTTTAAGGATGGGAACAACTGTGTGTAGGATGCGACTCTTTATGTGATTGAGTTGGTAGAAGAAGAGACGTTCGACTGCTGGTGCTTGTAACCATATGACATCGAAATAGGTAAGAAGAAGTGAGCCATGTGCCACCGAGCCCTGTGGGGGAGAAACTCAAGCTTGCTCGAGCACTTTAACTGTTTTGAGCAGGCTCATGCTGAGTGAGAAGAAGAAGAAGAAGAAGATGATGGGATTTACATGGATTGCATGTCTTATTACTTTCGAGGAATGCTGGTAAAGAGCGCAACAACACCTTGTGACTCCTCAACTCTAGTCTTTTCAGTATGACCCACTCTACCATTGATCCATACCGTTCATCTGACTTCTCCACCTTGGATATCTGCTGGTGGAAAGTAGCAAAGTCTTGCGAAAAGGGCACATCTAGACCACAAGAAATGAAGGTTTGAAGGTTTTATTTTGCTGGACATGATCGGTCAATAACTCTTCATAAGCAATGACTTATATTCAAAGAGCAAAATGCCGTTTCTTGGATGCTACTCGCTTCCTTTCAGCACGGCTTTTGCATCAGTAGACAAGTCAGATGAACGGTATAGATTATTGTCTAGTGGGTTCCACTGAGTTATACCCTCCTTGTGGGTTGTTGAGCTTTATACCATCATTTCCTGTCCTTCTTAGTGTTATTGTGTTCTGTGTTGGGAGAGATTTCGTTATCTCACAGCCACAGGTTGAATGGATGTGCAATTTCTACTACAATGATATAGTTATATTTCTTACTTTTTAACCCGGCCAACTTGTGGTTGTGAGACAACGAATTTTAAGCAGGCCAGCTTGGTCTATGAACCAAGTCCATGCACCACTTACCTATATACCGAAAAGCAAAATGATGATAAGACAAAGGTTTGTAAACATATACAGAACCTGTGACCTAATATACAAACGGAAGAAGCGCCTTTAGGCAAAATTGAAACTGTTTTAAGCAGGCTTCTAGTTACAGAGATAGAGGAGAGAGAGAGGTCTGCCTTAATATGTAACAAACCAAAATGGCTAGGGATATGATATCAAAATGGGCCATGTGGACTTGGAACTCAGGCCAAGTCGATCCAGTTTTAGACTTTGCACATTTTGCATCTTAGACTTACTTTAGTTTTTTCGAATGTAACTTCGGATTAAGTCACTATAATTTATTAACTCCTGAGTTATTTTCTATCAGTTAGAGACTCCTTGTATCACTATGCTAGAAAGCTTTTGAAAGGGTAAAATACTTTTTACAGATTTTTTTTCTCTTAAAAATCAATTTCTGTCCTTTTCCTACTAACCACAGATATACTTAGGGGTTGCTAAAAAAAAACCCATAGTGAGAAACTGAGAAAATAGACCTGATTCCAATGTAAGTCCAAACCAAGTCACCTATAATTGTTGAGCTGGTGGATATTTTCTATTGACACAGGCCACATCTTTCTTTATATTTTCCGCTGAACTGGTGGGTATTTTCTAATGACTCAGGTCAGGTCTTTCTTTGTACTTTTCCTTATCTCTCTGGGCAAATTCCCTGTTGATTTATTAGTTCTATGTCTGTGTCTGAAAGCAAACGCCCAATATGTGTTATCCACGTACTCAAATCTTTATCAATTCATCAAATGGCTAATAAGTGAGAACATGAGAAGTTGCTACACCCAATGATCAATAAAGTTAACCTGGATAAGTTTCCATGCGTCAATATCGATTATCGAAATTCATGTGTTTATTAGTATAATCTTAGATTAGTATTACAAACATAATGATTTAGCTGTTGCATCAGTCCTAATATATATATTAGGTTATAATTGGAAAACTATGAATTATGTATTCGTTTGCTTAAGAGAAAAGTACACTTCAGCTTCCAAAACTATTCGCCGATGACACTTTAGTCGATAGAAATATTCACTTACGGCAAATAGTCCTTAAAGTTTTAGAAAAGGATTTAGCTATGAGACTAAATTGTTGCTTGTGGGGCCTAACTGTTAATTTTTACTAATGAAAAGTTAATACAAGGACTAAAGTGTTACCCAAACCAATAGGTCTAAGGATTAAACTCTTTTTTTTTAGGAACTTTAAAGACTAAAGTGTAATAAGTTAATAGTTTTAGTGACTAAAGAGTACTTTCTTTCAAATTTTAATGGCTTCATATGAATCAAGATTTCTTTATTATTTATTTATTTATAGTTTTAAAGGTTGGCTTCAGATGGACTAGTACCTACTCTAGTTGAGCAGTCTTCGTTGTTAAATTAGAAAAAATTTCTTGGTAAATTGCAAATGCTCCTAATGAGATATCATAATAGTTTACTAGTTTGCTTTTAGGATAGACATCAAAATCTACTCCTTATTGGATAGGATTATGGGCATAAAACTGATCTATAACTGAAGAAATCATAGAAGTGTGCAAATTTAATTTTGAGGAATGCTAAACTGACCACATACCTTTAAATGCTACAACTCATGATCTTGGTGCTCGAGATTTAGATGTCTTATTAGTTAAAAAGCATGTCATTTGGATGATTTTAGCATCTTAAAAGCATCTAACAAACTGTGCTTAGAAATGGATAGTTTAGAAACTTTATAAATAACATATAGTTTTTTCTTTTAGCTAGTATCATCCATGTGATTTTTACCTATAAAACGCCTAAAGTTGGAGCAACAAGATGAACTATTCTAATCATACAAAGTAGGCTCCTAAAATATAGTTACTATACAGCACCTCACTATAAGGCTAGTTCTTAGCATTCCTCTCTAACATTATCCATTATTTTTAGGAGTATGATATTCTCGCTCCTTAAATGGGCTTTTATAGGAATGTTTGTTACAAAACTTGTGGCCACACTCAAACGAAAAGATAAAGTAACTAAAGTAACAGGTAAATTCCGAAAAGAGTACCAGGGGGAGTGTTAATATAAGGGGCCATGAATATTAGTTCCCTTATTTTTATCTAAGTAATGGATATGGGAATGCCAAAAGCAGAAGAGTTCTATCAGTCAGAAATGAAATGAAATGAGACTAGGAATCATTTAAGTAAGTGCCTAGGGCAGTATAGTCGCCCCACTGCACAAAGGTCTATCATTGGATGAGTAGACCTTTTTACCTCGTTGCTTCTGTGGATGTCTACTAGTTAAGACGCACAATTAGCAATAGTTCTAAATTTCTAGTAGGTTCAAAATTGTACTTTTGCTAAGAGAAAATAGAGGAGCAGCTACAAGTAAATTATAGGATCATCCAATGGTGAGGCCCTTCATTCAAAAGCGGCCAACTACACTATTGCTATGTCTTTTTTTAGATAACTATTGTAAAAACCTTTAATTTAAAAAAAAATTCATTTCTACCCTTAGTTAACAGCACAACCAATTACATCCTCTATTGCTTAACTAACTCAAATCACACTGAATTGGCAGACGGAATAAGACACTATTACTCTTGGAAAAGACTTATGATATGGATACCTTACTCCTTTAGTAGATTATCTCAAACCAAGGGTTAATATTTATTCCCATTCATTGGGAATAATTGAGTGAATAATTATGTTCCTAAGAACAAAGACAAACAAATATATTATATTCTTGATAAGTGCCGACACGCAATGGGAAATTGGGCTCATTTTTGTGAGCAAATGCAAAAATATTTGTTCATCATTGGAACGGCCCGTTTGTAAGAATTTATAATGTGGCGGGTCTGCTTCTTTTTTACTTGCCTACTGGCACACAAGGAAGAAACAGAAAGAAGAAACGCGTCGCAAGAGAAAGAAGCATGCATGTGTTGTTCGTAGCAAGTTGGAGTAGAAAGAGACATCTTTAGGCAAAAAAAAAGAGAAGAAAAAGATATTCCATGATCCATCAAAACCCACAAAAGATTATCTCTAACCCAGAAATAGAGAAAACTCAATCTAGGTTCCCTTTGATTTTATTTTTGTTGTTTTGGATTAAAACCTATAGAGAAATGACTTTAAAAGTTGACAGCTTTACAAGTAGTCTCCGTTAAGCAACTTCTATCAGCCCTTTTTACCAACCTTAAAAGCCCCTGTGTAATAGTGTTCAACTTAGGAGAGAGTCTTTTGGAGTTAGATAGAGATACTTCTCATTTAATAACTAGCTCTCAATTTAGAAGATGAAGGGGAGCCTTGGTGTAACAGTAAAAGTTGTCGTCATGAGACCTTGAGGTCACGGGTTTAAGACATGAAATCAGCCTCTTGCAAAATGCAAGGTAAGGTGGCCTACGATAGGTCCTTGTCGTCCGCCCTTTCCCCAGACCCCACATAGGTGAGATATTTGTGCACCGGGGTTGCCCTTTTCTCAATTTAGAAGATCAGGACAAAAAACCAAGTATATCCATATGGTTTTCTATCATTTTGGATTTAATGTTAGTCCAAGATCGTCCTTCACCAAAACCCTCAAAACCCATCCCCAAGACTAATGCAAATACTACAACTACTCAATTCCATCCCTGCTCATCATCAAATCTCTAAGCCCAAAAACGTAGATTTCTCAGCATGGGTCTCAAAAGATCTTTACAAAATTGTTGCAATTTCCCCCCTTGTGGCTACAGTAGCCCTTTTCTTCCTCTGTAATGTTGGTGACACTGCAGCTCTACTTTGCTTTAAAACCCAAACAAAAGAGCTCGAAAAAAATCCATTATTCGAAAGTGAAATGGAATTCAATTCCCTCGATTACCAACAAAACTTTGCCTTTGTCCTCTTTTCGATCCAATCCTGTATCTTCTTACCCTATTGAATCTTTTCATTGTCTTGTAAAGACAAGGGTTGGCAAATTCTGGCTATAGGTGATTCTGAGACTCCATATTAGAACTTGTAAGGTGCAATTTCTCTCTCTCTAGAACAGCGAGCCACGTTAGGACTCCGAATTATCAACCACCTTCCCTATAATTCGTCTGTTAGGAAGAGTGTTGGGTCTCTCTATGGGATCCAGCAGGATGGAAAGAAGAACTTTGATGCGTATGATGGGGTGAATTGATTGATGGAGCAAACTGTAATGCAATATAGTCGTGATGATCCTAACCGGACTGTAATCAATCCATACGTGCATTTTGGACAGCAATCTATTTGGCCAAGGGGTTCGTCGTTGGAGAATGTAGGTGAACTTGGGCAGGAGTTTTATATTGAGATTTTTAGTGGGAAGCAATTTATACAGCAAGCGATATCAAATGGTTTGCCTGACATCGGTTCAGTGTTCTACTTTGCAAGTATAGATTGGAAGCATTTGATATCAGGTTTGACGAAGAGAACTCTAACCCATATTCTGCAAGTTGACTCAAGGGTCGTCTAACAATACTCCAATTCTAGCAGGTTAGTCCGCCCAGCTATTTGCAGACCCATGAGCGAGCCAGGCCATGAACTGGACATTTTCGATAACCCGGTCAATTTTGTGGATCAAATCCCAGAATTTGCATGGTCTTCCCTCTCTGTTGATAGGCTATTACTTGTCGTGCTTCACTACAAACATTCCTCTTAGGAAGAAACGGAGGATCCAACTTTCATTGATGCTGCTCTAGAGAGCCAGTTCGTTGGTTGAGCCATTCCTTTCACGGAAAGTATAGCATGTGGAGTGATATAAATATTACCCAATTACAGGTAAGCTTTGACACAACAGTTGAGTTGTCTGTAGGCCTCTTGCAAACATGCAAGATAGAGCTGCATATTATAAATCTTTTATAGTCCACCTTTTCTCTGGAGCCTACATATATTGGTGCACGATTCTCTGGACCTCGTAATGGCTTCCTATACTAGGCTGCCCTTATAGATTTTATGGTGAGAGTAGATTTGGTCCAATTTTGAGAAGAACAGTAGGCGCATTAGATAGCATGGTAGGATCTAGCCTAACTATATTATGAATGTATTATCAAAGTCGTTGATGTAATCAACAATAAGATGTAGCCCTCTAGTTCTAGTCTCATGATGAAAGTAAGGGTCAGTCCCAGTGCATGAAACTCTTGCATATGCAAAATACAAGGATGAGACAAATTACAAGGGTCTAGCCTAACTATATTATGAATGTATTATCAAAGTCGTTGATGTAATCAACAATAAGAGGTAGCCCTCTAGTTCTAGTCTCATGATGAAAGTAAGGGTCAGTCCCAGTGCATGAAACTCTTGCATATGCAAAATATAAGAATGAGACAAATTACAAGGGTCTATATTATATAACCTTAATCTTACTTTTTTTGTAAGAAACTATTTTCACATCTCAAATCTTAACCTTAAAATCATGCGATGACAACTTTAGTGTAGCGCGAAAGCTTTCTTTCTTTGTAATAAACCGTATACTATATTTTATATTTTATAGGGTTATATGCCAAAAGCCAACGGTTAAAGATCAGAAGACGGAAGTTGAAACGATAAGAACAGGACAAACTGGTGCTCCCGGGTTAGATCAACGGAAATCCTGCTTGAGTACAAGTGGGGCCCAAGAAAATGGCTGTTACCCGTCTTTGAAGGTTTTTTCTCCGTCTCTAGTGCTTTCTTCCCCTACAAAGATTTGTCTACCTCGTCGTCCTTTGTAGCTTTCGTCTCGTTCCTCGTTAGAGAATCAACGGTTCAGATCCACTGCTCGGGATCAAAGTGGCCGCAATCTTGTCGACATGGATCGACGGCTTTCGTTGTCTGGTTATGGCGGGAAACCAAGTTTTCGAGAAAGTCCAGATATTTTCGTTGCAAAAGAAATAATGTGGGCCCCACATCGGGATAAGACCACACCAAACATCCGATTAAAAAATTGCTGGCGGGTCCCAAAGTTAAATTTCGGTTACAGTTCTGGCAGCAACATTTTCTGCTGGCTTCCTTTCAACCCACAAATTCGAGATTAATTACCAGAAAGACCGTCGTCAATGAATTGACCAAAACAACCTTAGTTTGAGAATAATGACTCTTGTGTCCCACTGTTCTGAAGCGCTCAGTCAGAAAGGACGGCCGTATAAAAAAATGGTAAATTTGTGGCGGGAAATGAAGTATTTTTCTCACATGCTACGCCCACTCGCTTGTTTTCATAATCGCACTTTTCTTATCATTTTAGACTTCTCTATTAGCTAGGTAAGAATCCTAAGGTCCTGGGAGAGCTCCTCCGTTGATCTTTGTGGTTTAAATTTTGACAAATTCGATGTACGATTATGATTCTGTCCTACCAGAGAATTAGTAATCTTAAGAACAGAAGTGAGTCCATATTTAACATTGTTGAGAGATCAAAAGTAAGTATCATGCAAAGAAGATAAGCATTGCCCACATTTTTTTTTCTCTAAAAACTTTGCAGGTAATCATCTTTTGACTATATAATGATGTGAGTCTGATGAAAACAAGCTTGCCCTATAAAGTTTATAGTTCTTTTTTTGCCTGTATTATGATCAATGATTGTGGTGGGATGATGGTGAACTGAAAAGATTAAGATAGCAATCTTTTAAAATAATTTTATATTAAATTTTCTTTTGTTACAAGTAAAGAATTACAAAACAAATTAGTCGTACAGATCATAAACCTAATCTCTTGGTCAAAAGAAAAGGTAATGACTCAAACTTGCCTTCAAATGTGTTGTAGAAGAGATGCCGAGTTGTGTGTGACCAACTATGTTAGATATTTGTTTAGTTGTTTTTAATAAGATATTTGGTGAGAAAAAAAATTAATTTGCTAAAGGAATTTAGTTGATTATAAACGAGATCATTTTTTTCTTTTTTTATTTATGGCATTGGTTGTTGTGAAAGATTAGCAATGGATAAAATGGAGGAACCCATGCAGGTACGAAAAGAGACTAGAGTGCCAATATCATTTACGGCCTTGTAAAATCGCACTTAATTTTCCTTTCTGACAATTCCACCCACCAGAAATTCCATATATTTTCATGAGCACTTCTTACTTTGGTTGAATGTTCAAGGGCATTTTAATCACTAAATTAGTGTATAGTGGTACCTTGGAGTTGACTATTAGAAGTGGATCCACTGTTTTCCGTACTGACAAAATTGTCCTTCCCATCTTCCTTCCACTTTCACTACTTACCCCACTACAGGTGTATTTTCGTCATTTCAGTGCCAGAAATACTGTCGGCATCATCCATACCATTCATTGTGGGGCCCAAACAGATAATAATGTACAAGACACAATACCCCCATTTGAGAATTTTGATCATAGACCGGACAGACACCTAAGATCATTTAATAACTCCGCCGTACCAATACAGTCACAAATGTGACCGGATTTAGGTCGATACAAACCATTTAAAAAATGGGGTCCGATCTGACCGTGCAATTTCTAATGAAATTGCAGCAGTTTGAATAATACGATAGATGTGATTTTCAGTTAATAGTACAATTTAGTCAGGGGAAATAATGTGAGCGGTTTAGATCAGCCTAAGCTTGGGCCCTACTAGATTTTTCAGAGGATCATAGCATACACTCTCAGCTGAGTGGAGCAAATGTAGAGGCGTACAAATCACAAGGGCAATTTCGTCATTTCACTGGGGGCTATTTTAATCATTTCAGCAGTCAATGGAGGAAAGCTACGCCCAAAACGCCCCACTACAGTAACCGCTAAGCAGTATTCCCATTAACGAACGGCATAGTACACGTGGCACTTCCCCATTGGCTACATGGTAGTCGTCGGGATCCAGAGCAGCAACAAAAGAAAAAAAATGAAAAATGAAAATAAACACAGTCACTCTCCTTTGTTCTCTCTCTCTCGTCTGTGTTTTTTCTTCACCAAAATTTCCCATTTTCTCCAAATTTCCTCCCTTTTCTGTCCCCAAAACCCACGGAACTGAATTCCCCATCACTTGATCTTGCATTCTGATGCAAATTACAGCCCTGATCACCTCATTTTCTGCGTTTTTTTGGTGACAAAAAAATGCTGGAAGCCGTGGAGAGCTCCGTTAATGGCGGATTCTCTTTCGGTGAGAGCAGTGAAGAAGAGCTTTCGGTGCTCCCGCGGCACACCAAAGTGGTGGTCACTGGAAACAATAGAACGAAGTCTGTTTTGGTGGGTTTGCAAGGTGTGGTGAAGAAGGCTGTTGGATTAGGAGGTTGGCATTGGCTGGTGAGTGATCAAGTTGTGGTTTTGGTGAAGTGGGTTTTAGTTTTGTGATGATTTAGTCTTATATTTGTGAAATTCTGGTGAATTTGTGGGGTGGTTTTGTGGCTGTTAGGCTTGATTTTTTAGGGGTTTTAGGCAATGTAGGATGGTTTTAGGTTGCTGGGTCTGTTTCTTATTGGATTTTGGTGGTGGGTTTTTCTGGGTTTTCAATTTTTTTGAAGTTTGGTTTGGTATTTGGATAGGTTGATTTTAGTGCTTTTTGGCGGGGTTTCTGAGGTTTTAATGAAGATGTAAATTTTATTTGGCCTTGCATGTCTTGATTTGGTTGGATTTTGAAGTTTTGAGGGTTTGGGGAATATTATTTGGTTGAGTTTTAGGTTTTATTGGTCGCCATGAGGGATAATTGAGTATGTTTTTGTAGTTATTTTTACTTGTTTGGAGTTTTTTTTGTTGTTTCTTTTCAACTGGAGTGTTTCTATCATGTCTTTGCTATTGTTTTCATGAAATTAATTGGGTTGCTATGAGTAATTGGAGTTTTCTAATTTCTGTCACTAAGTCTTGAGTTTGGTGTTCTTTGAGGATTTTCTTTTTCTTTTAAAATTGGTAATTGAATTGGGGTTTTCTCTGCATGATTTGTTTTTGTTTATGGATTCGTGGATAGAATGTTATTTGGTGGCATTTCGGGGTTTTCTCAGTCTATGTGTATGATTTTGTTGATATATGGCAATGTGGAATAATGGGGATAGAGATTGGGTTGAAATTCTTGGAATTTTAGTTGGATTTTGTTTCTGGCTATTGCATGTACTTTTTTAATGTAATTTACATTTTCTCTGGATTGTTGATATGGGTTTATCCGCATGAGTCATTCTTATTAGTGGATCTGGTTTCTTTGCACGTTTGCTGGATGCATTGTTTGTAAGTTTTCTGAACTGTTGATATGAGTTTATTTGCGAAGTTTGATCTATCTCTATGTTGTGTTTGATTTGCATGATTGGTTTTTGCATTTAGTATGTTTTTACCGAGATTTGATATCTGGTTTTCCTGATTCTGAGCTCATGGAAATGTTTCAGCTGGGGAACTTTATGGTGAATGAAATTACATTTCCTGAATGGATATTATTCATACCCCTTTCGGTTCTCTCCGCTTATCTTGCAATCTGTAGTCCTTTATACCAACTCCCTTAGAAATGGAAACTGAATTGAGTTCCCTATTTAACCACCAAGTATTTCAACCAAAACAGTTTGCTAAACAAAGCAACAAACAATGGCCTATATTTAAAGCAATGCAATAGAAACCATGATGGATGCTTCTGACAATACTGGATTCACCAAGTAATTTCTGGCGGAATCTTGATTGGTGGGCGAGTGTAAGGATAAATCTGTCAAGATTCTGCCTTTTAATTTTTGGTATTGTTCAAGGAAAAATATTTGCCTTTTTAATGCGGTAGGCTTGTGAAGTTCCTATTATGGATTTTCTTCGTTTTTGGTTCCTCCTTTTTCTTGTTCAAACTTATCATTTAATTGTTGCTCTAAGGAAAATGTTTCTGATTGGATTCTGCTTTTAGAATCACTTAATATTAGCAGCTTTCGTCGAATCTGAATCCTGGATGCGTTTGCACGAATACCACCAGTTTTCAAATCTGTAATTGGCCACTACTGGTAATAATTTTTATGGTTTGATCTATTGCTGATAAGGATTATGCTTAACTTAAGATGTCAGGTTTTAGTGATTGGGTTTTTTGTGGTATTTAATATTTGATGGAAATTGCATTATGAGCTTTGGTCCAGTATGTTTTCATCAAATTTGAGTTTGCAGCTTTTATTGGAAGTACTGTTTTAACCAATGTCTAGTTGTACTGGTTTGATCTCTAGTTGTTTAGGCATTTCTCTCTTATTAATTCTTTTTTGGTTAATGTGATTTAGAAGTGTGTCAGTGCATTTTGTTTCCTGATTTCTTGCTGGAGGGAGAATAGCTGAAACTCTGTTATCTTTTTGCTAGCATTATGCTTTTTCTGTCAAGCACTCTAGGCAAACTCCGCGTGAGTGACGTTGATGGGTGCATTTCTTCTAAATTTGTTAATTCTTTCTAGGGCTGTACTGAAGCTTCTGCTCTGCTTTTGTCCATGCTTGCTACAAGGATGACTTTTCTTGTATGGCCCTTGTTACTGTTTAGGATATTTAGAATAATGGCTTTGGGTGATTGGAATAACATCAGATCTTTAATTGGAAGGGTTACTGACAGCTTAGTTTGGATTGTATTTCACGTCATGTTCATAAGATAGATGCTTCATTTCAAAATTTTCTAGGGCTTCTTCTATTTGTCAATCTTTGACGTTGTATTTTGTAATTTTCTCATGTTTCTCCAGCATGGGCAGTTCTCTCACTTTTGTTGTTTTCCCGAAGAAATTAACACCAAATTTTAGTATCTGCAGGTTTTTGCAGAATTTGTATTAGATGATAGAGTATTTATTGAGGTAGTGGAACTTATGAGTTTGAAAATTTTCCATGATTTAGATTGTGTTGTTATTGTTTATTCTAGTTTCTCCAAAGTAACTGTGCTTATAATTTCTCTGTTCAGTTTAAAAAGACAACAAGTTGTCAATTCTGGCATGTGGAATTTTGTGTCCTTAATGGAGTTTATTCAAGTCGTTCTATTTTTAATTTGCATTTTGTTTCAATTTTCTTGGTTGCTTATGCTAGAAAGGTGCAATTTGGTCGCTGGAGGCATCTAGTCTTTTCTTTCTTTTATTGTCTTTATTCTTCACTTTTGTTCTTGTGGTTTCTGTTAATAGAAGTGTGATTTGCGTATTCCTTTTAATGAAATCTCAGGTTCTTACTAATGGCATAGAGGTTAAGCTGCAGAGGAATGCCCTCAGTGTGATTGAGGCACCAACTGGTAATGAGGAGGACGATGACCTTGAATGTGAAAATATGCAGTGGAATGGTTCAGATATGGGTGAGTTTGGTTTATCTGCCCTCCCTTATAAACATGCTCTTTGTTCTTCTGTGCATCATGGGACAGTTGTCCGTTGAAAATAAACATGCCAAACATATTGGTTATATCACCTTAATATTGCTCTCTTTTTTTTAGTTTGTGTGGATTTTAAAATGAAACTGGTGTAGTTGTAAATGCGGTTATTCCTTGAAAGAGTGGCATTGTGATCCATTATATGGAAATAATTTTGTAGCTCTAAATATGGCACATGAAAACTTAAAAATTGCTACAGAGGAAAAAAAGATATGAATAGGCTAGAATGGTACAAAGAGTCATGGGAGATGATTAAGTCCTTGTTTTCTCTAGATTATTCACTCGGCCAGTATCAGACATGGAATTTTCTTTAAGGAATGTTGATATTTGATGCAATCTCTTTCTTCTTTATGTTTAGTCTTTTTCACCATTCCTAGAAGCTTTGCTGGTATCCTTTATCGTTCTTTCCTTCTCTTTCTAACCTATCTTTTGCTGTTGCTGATTCTTGCAGCATCCGATGACACCCAAAAGCAGCACAGACCAAGACATCGGCCACAAAAGAACATTGTCTCATCTCACAAGGCTTCAAGCCGGTCCCATTCCTATGATTTGCAGTCTAAAGGACACATTTCAGCTTCCAGGGGTGTAACAGTATGATCCCATATCTTTTCCTTCGCGTGCTTGCTTTCTCTGACAGCAAACACCTCTTTTATTTTATCATTAAATCATTATTAAACATCTGGTGCAGAAGGTTGATTTAAGCAAACTGGAAACAACGGCATTGTGGAGATATTGGCGGCACTTCAACCTTGTGAGTTCTTTAACATAGTCCTGTATTATTTGAAGCTCAGAACAGCAAATATGTATCTGATTTGTGTCTATTTGCCATCCTTCATGGCCTTTCCCTCAGTTGCTCACCATAGTGCTTCTTATATCTTTCATGAGCCAGGTTGCTACTAGTCCTAACCCATCTAAGGAGCAGCTCATCGATGTCGTTCAGAGGCATTTCATGTCGCAGGTACCTATATTAGCCTGAATTTACATGAAGTTTTTTCCTTTCTGGATAAGTATATCAATCCAACCCAGTTCCATTTCTGACTACCCACATGAAAAGAGTTTGACAGCCCATTTCACTTGAAACCCAATTGCTTTCTTCCTAAAAGCAATTGGATGAGTTGCAGGTGATTGTAGGATTTGTGCAGGCTGCGAAGAGACTGAAGACTGTCTGCAATTGACCCTTCCAGAGAGAGCTCACTTTCAGTGCTAACAAATTTGTAGTCGCATCTGAAGTTGTCGTATGTAGTTACAGTCTGTAACATATGTATCCCTGGCTTGGTTTTGTTAACACTAGCTTCGTAGTTAGAGAGAGGTTCCTAGCAGTCATGTTATGTAGATATATATATGTGTAAAACTGATGAAGACAATTTAGTCCATCTTTGGCTCTAATGTTGCCTAAATTGCACTGCTGAGTGTTTGAGGGAACTGGGTCTTTTGTGTATATTCCTTACCGTTAAGCTAGTGTCCTTTTCGCCATCAATGCTCACCATTGCTTGCTTGCAAAGAAAATCACTGTTTCAGTAGTTGCTTTCTTTTCTTCTTTAAGACCAGGAAACTCCTGTTTAGAAACAGAATGACTGGGTCATCCGCTCTCTGTAAAGTTTTTCAGGTCATTGTACGTGGGATTGCTATCAGCAGGCCGTGTTTTGAATATTGCAAGTGATGGGATTGATTGTTTTGAATAACAAGGGTGGCAGTATCAATATAGTGGCATGCAAATCTAATTTTCAGTGTGTGACGAAGTCCCCTATAGATCCATGTATTACATAGATCCATGTATTACACACTGTTGGATATGTATGGTCTAACAGGTATCCATGTGGCGATGTGAGCTTTACATCGGAGTTGTAGGTTTGGGATCCACTTTGACTAGGAATTTCCATCTAGTGAGCCCCAGTAATGAAAACAGCCCATTGCATATGAATGCCATGACAACAGGTAGAAGCTCGTTTGATAGAGTAATGGGAAGGGGTTAGATATCCATCCCTATGGAAATATGCCCATGATGCATGCCTTGCCATCCCAGACAGGCTTTTGACGTGTAGTGTCCATAGTAATCTTCTCACATGCTTGTGTCAGTCTCTGCCCATGCTCTTACATCTCTCTACAGTGGACAATCATTTCCATCTTCCATGCAAGAGGAGCTTAATCAGGCCTCACAAAATTCACCGGCCTGATCTACATGCTTGATGATCACCCCAATTGAGTAATGAAAATGATGGTTGAGATTCAAGTTCTCTGTTTAAACTACTGCATTTGTTTTATCAGAGTGATCTCACTTTCCTTCTGAAACCAAGAATGTTTCGTAACTCTAGTATTTCTCCTGAGATTGAAACATGGAAGAGTGTGCTAGTACAACAAAGTTCCTGTTTCTTTAAGAAAGACAATGGTTAGATGCAGGACACGTCTCCAAGTAAAGAGAATGACAACCATCGATGTATGCCATTTATAAGAGGAATATCCTACTCTTTTCCTGGTTATTAAATTGGAAAACCTATAGTTTGATGGGATAATCCAGATTAGTGTTTGATAGTGTGTCCAATACTAATCCTCCTTGGGTGATTAAATATTAAATCTCAATTAAAGGTTTTAAAAATCCGTAATATATATATATATATATATATATATATATATATATATATATATATATATATATAGTAGACACACATATCTAGAAGGAAACCTTTGGCTCAATGATAGAGTTGTCGTCTTATGACCCTGAGGTTATGGGTTTGAGGCATAGAAATTGTCTCTTGCGAAATGCAAGATAAAGCTACGTACTATTGACCCTTGTGGTCTGTCTTTTCTCCAAATCTTAGTACACTGGCTGTCCTTTTCTTACACATATATGTGCATAGTGTTAAACCCCAATCACCCAGGCGAGAGACTCCTCTTGCAACTGTGCCAGAAGGCCTTCGTGTAAGAAACATTTCCCTTTGTCATTAGAAAATGAAAATTTATACCTAATAAAAAAGGTAAATTTTCTGAAAATCACCATTCAATATTGTGTGGGTGATTGAATAATACCATCACCCAAGCAGCATCTCGACGCCATTTGGCAATAATTGCCACATTCAGGAACAACGAATTATATTGGTGAGTGGGGGTTCTAGCTTATGGATTGGATTTGGATAAAGAGCTAAGTTTTCTTTCTCTGCAGATAAATGGAGACTCATATGTGGTGATTAATACTTTAAATGCAGTCTAGTTTCCAACAAAGAACCTAATGTGAATGACCAGACCCTGGCTACAGTTTTCATGCATTACTACTTCCCTAAACTCCTGAAGCCCAGCATGCTCATAGTGAAGTGATCCTTGTAAGAGGTGGCAAGGGAATAAGTGGAATGGAAAGATACCTAAAGGTAGTCTCAATGCACGAAGCTCCTGCCTATGCAGGGTCTGGAGAAGGTCTTGCCTTGTATTTTGCAAGAGACTGTTTTCATGTCTTGAACCCGTGACCTCAAGGTCACACGATGACAACTTTTACCATTGCACCAAAGCTCCCCTTAATATAAATATAAAGATACTTAGGGAATGAAAAACCATAGTTCTTGTTTTCATAAAATTAGGGAGTATTCGTTACACTAAAGGTTCCCTTTTTAGACAAAAAGAAAAGGGAAAAAAGAAAAAGAAAAAAATTGAACTTCTGGCCGTCCGAAAGCTAATTTAATTCTCATGTCATTTGTTTGCAATTTAACTCTCAAATAAGAAATTTTTATTTATTTAATACTTTTTTGTAACAAAAAATATAAGACTGTTAGAATAGCTCTTCAATGGGAAATATTTGCACCGATTTTGTGACCAGTAGCGTTCCTTAAAATTTAGACAGCCATGGCCTACTAACACATGCATGCACCTTGAATGATTGAGACTAATAACCTGATACTCCATTACCAGGTGATACCATTGGTCCAAGTTTCAAAATAAAGGGCCCATATGTTAATGATGAGATTGCAAAAAGCTATGGCTAAAGTCTTCTTAGAAAAGAATGCAACATCAATATAGTAATTCTCAAATGGATTGTCCAGATTATGCAGACTTTCTGCCAGTGGAAGCACATCAAGCCCTTCATTTTCACAATATCATATTTATCATCTAGATCTGGACAACATTATTTAGTCAAAAAAGAGCTGTTCCTTATGAAGGGCAAATCTTTAATACATGACCATTTTTGGACTGTTCGATCTGTTTTTTGTACCATACAAGAGCTAAGGCTAGGATCATCCAATGAAGAAGATAGCCCACCTAACCAATGACTGGATCCCCACCCAGCTCAAACCTGTACATGCAAACCTCTTAAATGTTGTACTATCTCATGAAAAGGAGCCTATCTTGCCACCAAATGTTGGTCCACAAGTCACATGCTCAAGTATAAGTTGGAGGGAATAACACCACTTTTACTACATACAAAAGCAGTGGGAGTGCTGTTGTGCACATGGGAAGATGGAGAAATGGTGAACTGACCCCACAGGGAGGTGTCTCCTGCGATCACATTCTCTGTACCCGACCTTTGAACTATCTTTGATACATCTTCGTGCTCCATCTTTGGATATTATTTTCAAATGGTGAAGAAGCATGTCGATTAATTGATTCTAACTCTAATATTTAAACCATTAAATTTTCATCAAAGTTTCCAAACTGTTCATTTCCGAGAATAATTTTTTTAGACGATAGAATCAACCAATTCACCTGCCTTTTGATCCATTAGCCAGCTCCAGAAACTTGCTGTTAGTGGACACAACTCTCATTGCAGTCAGTTTAGCATTCCTTAGGGAAAATGATTGACTTGCTTTCATCCATTCCTCTCCTTGCAAAGACAAGCAGGCGTGTTGATAGCAATAATTTTACCTTGTTATTAACTAACAGAGTCCATGATCTAAGCCATCTAACCTCTAAGGCAGATAGACTATTGGATGATCCATGTACTAATTTAGAAAATTGTCTGTTTTGAAAAATACAGAACAACTAATGCTTAGTACAGTGATGGAGGAGAGTCTCTCACTTGGGTGCCCAGGATTCTAGTCTAATTGACTTTAGGCAAGGAGTTCCTTTGTCCAAACAAATTAATCAACCATCAATGATCTAGGAAGGACTGTGCAAATGATCCACGTCTTGAAAATCAAAACAATAATTGTACTATTAAAAACTTAGGACTTCTTTGGATACTGATCAAGTTGGTCCCCGTTTTCAAATTAGATTTGATGGTACAAATCTTAGTGATGTACAAAGAATATTATAACCATTAGGTTTTGGATAATTCAAAGAGGTGTCCTTGTGGGTGTCTGGAAAATTATAAAGACCGCCCCACCCAAGATGTTGCCCCACCTACCATAATTAACCTACCATCTTGCTTCTTTGTCTTATTTGAATCTATTTTCTAGGACACACTCATTTGGTTCTCTTTTTCTAATTTTCACAGTGACTCAATCTGCATTCTGTGTGCCATCTCAAGTGCTTGGAACTTATCAGCAGGCCAAGGTACCATGACAAATAATAAACTGAGGCATGCCTTGAGGCATCAATCTAGTCATGTTTTGTGGAAGATCAATGCCATTCATTTTGTTCTCCCTTAAATTCACTTATTTGATGGTCATAAATTACGTTATTTTGAATGAAAAAACAGAGCTATTGATTTAATCTGAAGAAAAAGAAGAGTTTCAATCATTTCATTAACTCGATCATTTCTTAGATAGAAATCAAAATGAATATGTTATTGTTGGTCTTTTCTTTCTTTTTCTCTTTTTTTTTTGTTTTGGGAAACAAAAATAAATATTAAGTTGAAGAAAAGTGGGGGCAGTAACCCACCAAATATTACAATCAACATTTTGAAGTGCTAAATTCGTGAAAGAGTCCGCAGTGAAATTTCCTTCCCTAAAAATATGACCATTGTCCATCAGTTGGATCAGGGGCAGCACCTTCAATACAACCTCCCTTATCCTCTCAGTCTCTCAGTGGAGGTCCTTCGGTGGCTGTTGTTCGTCATCGTCAGAAGAGATGATAACGAATCAATCACTATCCATGAGTCCCCCTCGACCTGTAGATCATGGATATTCATTTCGTCAGCAAGTTTTAACCCAAAAAATAGTGCATAATATGTCTTTCGGCAAAGGACCCGATCATCTTCTCCATATGGTTTCGGATCAGTCCCCCGCCCCAGTCGTTTCGGAGTTGTCCTTGCTAGCTCCGTGGAAGTTGAGTTTGAAGAAGCTTTCTAGAGGTGGCATCAATCTAACCCGGATAATTGAGGTGACTTTCATGTTGTGAGTGTGCAGCCTGATTGTTTGATACTGTTGTGCCCGTGGCGAATTTTGTCGCACTACAAACCACTGGTGTCAGGATGAAGCACCACTGCAGTCAGCTCGCTACAGGTGCAAGTGGCAGAAACCCGAGCCCCAAAAAAAATGTTAGACAGCGGCTTTTGCTAATATACACGTGTATCACGATTTAGGCTGCTGTAGGGTGGAATAATCTTTTGTATCTTGTGAAGACTATTTTTTTGCTGTGAAGTTAGTGAAACTGATGTGAGGCTGTGAACATGAAGGAACCATATAAATTAACGTGTTTCTTTTTTTTCACATCTTAGTAAGACTTTAGGCAGATCGCACCTGGATTGCGTTAGAAATGACTATTTATTCGATTCTATAGATCAAACGAGTAAAGACTTATTCTTTTTCTTCTATTCTATGGAAGACATTTAAAGACTGACTCGAGGTTCTTGGCAAAACACGCATGGGCTGCTTGCATGACCAAAGTTGGTCAGTCAGTCTCCAAACAGACTGACTTCCCGTGCATATTATCTTCCGTCATTTCCGGCTTCTGCTCTTCATTCATTGCTTTCTTTATGCCTTGACATCTCGATTCAAAGAATTTCCCATACAATTACTGAAAGTCGACTTCGCTTTCGTTGAATAAATTGAAGCTGCGAAGCGGAAAAGAGGATCTGTGACTGTCCGGTATTTGCAACTTCCTGGACCGTGGTACATTGGGTCCAGAGCCTTTGTTCAGAAAACTGAATAGACTGGTGAACGAGAGAGTTTCTAGAGTTCTAAATGAAGCACGGAAGGTAGGCTCCCATCAACGAGAACAAGAGTCCTTGACGACCAAAGAAATGGTTTTTGCAAAGGAAAACCTCCACCTCTAGGATTAGGGTGGCGAGCGGTGCCGGGGTGATATGAAATGCTCCCCAGAGGCAGTTCCAAAGAGGTGAGACAACGGGACAGAGGACAAGGACATGACTGTCCACTGAATGGACATCCACGGCTTGCAGGCGCTGGACCTCAACAAGTAATGTTTAGGGTGGAAGTGGGTTACGGGCCTACAACCGCTGGAAATGTTTTACTTTGGGCTGTGCCCTGGATTGCCATATGAGTTTCCTTGTGGTTTTGTAGGTAGAGGATGGAGAGATCAGATTGTTATAGGCTGAGAGAGGTGTACCGGCAAGACGGGCTTGGGCTGCGCAGCGTCTGATTCGAACTATATCCACAAATGATAAATTCATTTTGGATTCTTGGCATAATTATAGAATTGTTGCCGTGTGACTGAAAGTCATGGGTTTGAGACTTGCAAATGCTAGATAAGACTACGGGCTATTGACTCAATGTAGTCTGTCCCTTCTCCATATCTTATTTAGTGACAGCTCAGTGCACTAGGCCGCCCTTTTTTATAAGTGATGTGATGTTTTTAGGCCATGCCGCGAGGATCTCATCATTCCATTGATCTCCATGAATAATAATTCTTTCTTTCTTTCTTTTGAAGAAATTCATTTTGACTCTTTTTCTACATTCTATTAGCATTGTTAAGTAGACTGTAGTAATTATCAGCAGGGCAAAATACAATCAAGTTTTCCTTAATTGGAACAGTACTCAGTATCATGTGATAAAAAAAATATTACAGCATACTATAGAAACTATGAGCAGATAAAAAGTACCAAGTGAGATCCCCTCTTTCAATGAAGCAAACCTATCTGGTTCAACCATGCTAATGTTATTTCATACTTAGAAGTTATCCAAAGTGTATTGGGTTAGTTGACATGCAGGGAATGTGCCTTCTTTGTTAGGGACCATGTTTTTGAAGGCCACAACCAAGGTCAAGTCGTCCAATTGCCTTGACTTTTGATCTGTGACTCGACAATGGACAGCCTACAGTTACCAATTGCTTGGATCACTCTGCCCACTTCTACTTATGCTTATTCTCATTCGTAGCTTTATACAGCCATCACATAACTCTCATTTCAAGCATTCTTATCTCGTTTATAAAAGAGGAAGGATAGCAAAGTCATCGTCGTCGTCATCATCATCAGGAATGATAGCAAAGTGCGCAACACTAATTTAGTACTACTGTAGCTCACTTTTGCTTGACGGGCCTCGCATACTTGATCAGACCCCACTATCTGATTTTTTTAGATTTAGATATCTTCTCTACCAAATATCGTAGTGATTGGAAAATTAACCTTCAAAACTCTATTATTATTATTTTTCTAATTGATTATGAACCATTAATTATAGAATGTACCCAACCATTCATTTCCTATAATCAAAAGCACAAGTTTTCAGACTCTAGGCTCACACAAACCTAAAGCATTAGTCATCCAAGGTTGGAGCCTTCAGATAAACGGGTTTGACCAACCATAAGTGAAAACCATCATAAAAAAGTGGGTGACATTACACTAACTTGCTGTCGTGTTGCAATCTATCCTATCACTCCTATTTATATAAACATGCTGGCAAGCATTTTAAATCGTTACTCCTGCATATTTTACTGAAAATCAAAACAAAAAGTCCTTAGACATTGATTTAGAGTGATTTACATTTATCAATCTTTACCATGCACTTTGGATATATCTTGGAGTATATAAGAAAGTTTATATTATAAAAATTTAAAATCTTCCAAATCCTGACTACCAAAATGAAGATGTCCAAGTCCGTCAAATTCCTAGTAGTGAAACAAAGATATTGAAGAAAATAACGTGGGGTTAGTCCAGCAAAAATTCAGTCAATTTAAAAAGAGCTTGAGTAATTTTTCTCTTTTCTTACTACAAGATATTGGAGGCAACAAAGGTAAATGTAATGCTTTAATTTCTAGCTCTGGGTAGATTATTCCTACATTGAGAAATTCTAAATAAATGGTCCAAGGGAGAGTGTCTGGGTAACACTTTTTGTGGAGCTCATCTTTGCATGATCTCACTCATTCATGTGATTGATGGAGGTGTGGACATGTAATAGATCAAAAGACATGTAGAATGGATGATTGTAGCATTACAGTTGATGGGTAAAGTTTGTAATCCATATGCTTTTTAATCTAGTGCAAATTCAAAGATTGACCAATCACACAAATGAGTCGAGATCATGTGAAGGTGGGCTCCACAAAAAGTGATATCCAGATTCCTGCTTTTACTGCAATATATAATATGAACTCCTGTTCTCGTTCGTCGTATAAAGGAAAATTTAGTGGCCATCAACATTAGTTTCTTGAGAAATGTATTTTTTTTGCTAAAATCACTTTCTTGCCAACTCAGCTGAATCCAAAACTAACAAATACCTCATAGAATTGCACTCAACAGAGTTATTTCTTTGTAACTCATGGAACTCATATTAAACATCATACTTAGACATTTTTATACCGACCCCTAATGGAAATAAGGTCTTGATGATGATGACTTGAGGCATTTGTATTTTTGTTTGTGATTCAGAGATTAACTAATATCTACTGGCTCTTTACTGATCCAGTGTAAACATTTGCTACAAGGATATGCAAGCATTGCTTCAGGTATTTTTTCTTTTGTTTGTGGGTCAGCAAGAAAAGTTTAAGATTCAAACTCAATATCTGCTCTGAGTTAAATGGGGTGAGTTAGATGCTGAAGGAAGAGTGTTTGCATGGTTATTTAGTGTATGTGGTTGATGTAAGAACAAAAAAATGTTTATGCTTTCTTTTCTTCTGATAAAGAAACAAAGTGAGACAAAGGATTGAGTTGATGATTATATGAACGTTGAAAATATCGACTTTAGGTCTTGCAATGGAGTATTTGGTGTAGTAGACTGAATGATTTTGTCTGCCAGTGGGACCATTTGAATGAGAGTTTGCTGATGTTGATCTTCAGGGCTAACGCAGTTAGTTATTGGACATTTAGGGTCAATCGGCCATCAGGAGCTAGAGATCTATGTATACAAAAAGGACCTACTACAGCTTCGGGGACAAACTTTAGGGGGCACTGGACGCAGAAAGGTCGTAGGTCAACATCACCCACAAACTATAACTTTTAGCAGGTCAGGTTTGGGTTGGATCCAACCATTTAATCGATCCCAATTTGGGTTTAGATTGTATCTCAACTCCTATAATTTATTTCCCCATAAGATCTATTCTCATTTGTGTTGGATTTTGGATATTTCTTATTGGGTGTTAGAGGTGCTTGAGATGAGATGAGATGAGATGAGATGAGATGAGATGAAATGAAATGACGTGATGAGAGAGGGTCATTCTTAAGCTGAGATGAGATGAAATGATGTGATATACGGGGGTGGTTCTTGAACTAGATGGGGTCAACTAAATCTCCTAGTCTCACTATTAGTGTTGCTTGAGATGAAAATAATCTCAAAGTCAAGGTTAAATTAAAATATCAGTCATCTCACTTCCTTTCATGCAATCAAAAGATGCCAAAAAAACCCAACCTGGTGCATAAAGTTCCTACGTTTGCAAGGTCCAAGAAAGGGGTAGACAACAAAAGGACTATAGTACATAGCTTTACTTTGCATTTTTGCAAGAGGCTGTTTCTAAGCCTCGCACCCATGACCTTCAAGTCACAATGACAACTAAATCAAAAGATGCCACTCAAGACCTAAATTTGATAGAACATAATTATGGCTACATTCAAGGGAGAATTCAGCACATGTTACAAATTGCATTCAAGGAGCAAATCAAGTGGCTACAGAGGCCAAAATAGTAACAATACAATACATGGAAATTTCCAAGGAAATAACAAGTAGCAATGTTATTATTGACCTACACAAGAAAACAATATCTTCAATCAACCAGGTCACCTTCATCCAAACAATGCCTACATCCAACAACAAAGACATACTAGTGCCCATGGTAGAACCAAAGTTGCTTGTCAACTTTGTGACAAACCTGGACATTCAGCCAAGAATTGTAGATCTTGTCAAAAGCCCAACAATTGGCCACAAGCACACTTCGTCAACAGTAATCTTGCAACATACAACAACAACTGGGTAATAGACTCTAGTGCCTCCCATCATATGACATCTGACCTTCAAAACCTATCTATTCACTCAAAATATTGTAGCAATGAAGACTTCATGGTTGGTTATGGTAACAATATCTCATATAGGTTTTACTTCACTTTGTTCACTCATTGTCACTTTTAAACTTAATAAAGCTTTCTATGCACCCAAACTCCAGAAAAATCTTCTCTTAGAATCTCAATTCTGCAAACAAAATAATAATTCTATCGAATTCCTTCCTAACATATTTCTTAGAAGGACTTGAATACAGGAGCATCCTTGGTCCAAGGCCGAAGTAGAGGAAACATTTATGAATGGCCATTGTCATCAGCATTTCATCATCACTCACCAACTGCATTATCTGTCTTTGCTACTGCCTCTTCAAATATCTAACATCAACAACTCGATCATCCTTCCGCTTCAGTTCAGAAAAAAAATTATTACCTACTTTAATTTACTCATTTATAAGTCTCATATAGTCAACTCCTATTGTAAGTCATGCTTATGTAATAAAAGTCACCGACTCCCCTTCCACAAGTCCACACTCATATGTACCAAACCTCTTGGAGTTATTTATACTGATATTTGGGGACTAGTGCCCATTACCTCTTTTGATCATTTTCGATTTTACATCATCTTTGTGGACTACTTTACCATATATATATGGGCTATAGCCTTTAAAAGCCAAATCTAATGTCCCTTTAATTTTTGAACAATTTAAAAAGTTGGTGGAGAATTTTTTCAAAACCAAAATTACAACAATTTATTTAGATGGTGGTGGAGAATACACGAGTTTATCTCACACACACTCTCAATTTGGGATCCAACACTTACAATCTCCTCCCTATAGTCCCGAACATGTTGGATCAACTGAATGCAAACACTGACATATTGTTGAAACAAGAGTCACCTTACTCGATCAAGCTTCTCTACCACTTCGATTCTAGATAGTTGCCTTTCAAACAGTCACTTATTTAATAAATAGAATGATCACTCCTATTTTACACTCTCAGTCACCATTTGAAAAAATATTTTACCAAAGACCAAAATTTCAAAAATTAAAGGTATTCGGTGCTTGTGCTTTCCCTGGTTACGGCCATATTCAACTCACAAATTGGAACCCTGCTCATGCCCCTGTACTTTTCTTGGATACTTTATACAACATCATGCATTCAAATGTTATGACCCTCAATCACAAAAAGTCTGTCTCTGGGCATGTTCAATTTATTGAATCAATCTTTCCATTTAAAGATCTTTCTCAAAAAGACTCACGTGTTAATAAAATCACACTTCAAGAATGAAATAAGTTGACTTATATATCTCCATCCGTAACTGAAATTGATTCATCTACCTGTGAACATATTCCTTCCCACCTACACAATCTTCTCATTTTATTAGGCCATCACATGTCCTTTCATCCAATCATGATAACTATTGTCCTACATCTAATTCATCGAGTGGGCAACCAATCTCTAATATTGCCAAGGATAATGATCAGTCCAACCAAACATCTTCTACTTCTGCTGCGACAAAGGCACCTATCATGGAAAATTCTTCACAGGTTACTAATTCGCCTCTATCTCTCTTTTATACGTCTTCATTACTTTCTCTTGTTAAAAAATTATCACCCGTTCAGCAAATAACATTTTAAAACCTCGTAAAATACTTAACCTCAACACCACACTTCAAACATAGTCCTCTTTTAATGAACCCACCAACGTATCCCAAGCATAAAAATATCCACATTGGTGCAAAGCTATGTGTGAGGAATATGTTGCCCTCATCAATAACAAAACTTGGATCCTTGTTCTACCTGATTGCACACAAAATATTATTGGTTGTAAGTGGATCTTTTAGGTTAAATGAAACCCTAACAGAACCATCGCACGCTATAAAGCGCATCTTGTTGCAAAAGGTTTTCACTGAAGACCTAGTATAGACTTTACTGAAACCTTCAGACCCTTGTAGTCACTTCAAGATGGCCACTTCGATGGCTGGACATCAACAATGCACTTTTACAAGGCTCTCTTTGATAATGTATTTATGCAGCAATCTACAGGTTTCACTCATCCTCAATTTCCCACCTATGTGTGTAAATTGAACAAAGCTATCTATGGTCTTCGACAGGCACCATGAGCATGGTATCATGAACTCCAAATGTTTCTCCTGTTTAACAATTTTTGGAACTCACATTCAGACAACTCTCTCTCTCTCTCTCTCTCTCTCTCTCTCTCTCTCTCTCTCTCTTCATCAAAATAGAAAATAGGCATATCATTTAGCTCTTGGTCTATGTCGATGATATTATTGTCATTGGAAACAACAACTCTATAACACAAGCTTGCATAGACCAACTTGCTAGTTGATTCTCCTTAAAGGATTTAGGCAACTTACATTATTTCTTGGGTGTTGAAGCTACAAAAACTCTAACTAGTCTCTTTCTCTCTCAAAGCAAATACTTCTCAGAGCTTCTACTCAAGACAAACATGATAGATTCAAAAACAGTAACTACACCATTATCCTCTTCTGAAAAACTCCAACTTCGTGATGGTAGCCCTTCTACCAATGCCACTACTTACCGCCAAGTCCTTGGTTCTATGCTGTACCTATCCTTGACTTGGCCCGACATCTCCTTTGTAGTAAACAAACTTTCTCAATTTATGCACAAACATATAGCAAATCATTGGACAACAGTTAAACGAGTTCTTTGCTATCTCAAAGGCTCACTCAATCATGGCATTTTCATATGTAAAAACTCGCTCATGACAGTTCATGCCTTTTCTAATGCAAATTGGGTAGGAAACCATGATGATTGTACATGAACTACCACAATATGTGGTTTTTATTGGAACCAATCCCATCAGTTGGTCGTCAAAGAAGCAGAAAACAGTAGCAAGATCATCCACAGAGGCTGAATATCAAGCTATATCATCCACTGCAGCTGAAATAAACTGGATTGTCAATGTATTACAAGAACTAGGCATCACACAATCAAATATTCCAACCATATACTATGATAATGTTGGAGCCACCTATCTTTCTGCTAATCCAATCTTTTGCTCACGAATGAAACATATCGTAATTGATTTCCACTTTAGGTGAGATCAAGTTTCTAAACGCCAACTATGGGTGTCTCATATTCATACTATAGATCAACTTGTAGATTATCTTACAAAATCAATTGCTAGCGAGCAATTCATCAATCACAAGTCCAAGACTGGCATCCTCAATGGAAGCTCAATTTTGCTGGGGCATGATAGAACGTAACTGTGGCTACATTCAAGGGAGAATTTCAGCACATGTTATGTACTACATTCAAAGAGCAAATCAGCACCCATGAACATCGCCATTGATTGTAGCCTAATTGTAGACATCTACCATTCATCGCAACCTTGTAAAATCTATATAAAGCCTCTCAATTACATATACAATCATCGAAGAAAATAAGAAAAACGTCTTACCTTTCTTTAGTATTTCAACAAAATTAAGTAGTTTTTCATCAATTGTCGTGGCTTTCCAAATCTTAACATTTCTATCATCATCCATCCTATAAGAATTCTCTGCCTACTTTGCCTCTAATAGTTTGAAACTGTGATCTAGGCTATGATTTCATTATGCATATATTTCAAAGTAGCATTTGGAGGAGGAATCAGATGTCTTATGACCAATTTACTACTTAAATCGATAAGTTCTATTTTTAATGGATGTAAAATTCCCCATAATCCTTGAAATAGTAAAGAAGCATAGTCGGACCCATCATGGAACCCATCTTGAATTGTTCCGATCATAAAAATAAGGGACCATCATGTCAAAGTAGGCATCACATGAACATGGACAGATAAGGTTCATCATACTATTCACTAGAAATCGGTTTCCTATTTGCTTTCTACAGTAACACTTAGATTTGTTACTTGCGTTTAAATAAGATATGGCCAACAAATGAATGGTTTAGATCACCAAAAATGTGGGGCTCATATTACTTTTAAGGGTTGCATGTAAATCCTCAGACCACAAATGCTATTGTAGAAACAACAAAGAGAATGCTATGGTAGTCACAGCCCTACCCAACGTTCTTGTGTTGCCCGTATTTAGATAGGATGGTTCCACCTTTTGCTGATCCAATCCATTCATTTGATTTCCTTGAATTATAATATCTTGTAAACCAAAAACCATTATGATTAGGGCTCTCCAGGATCTAGAAAACTGTAGTTTTTCCCATTGTATGTACAACGTTGCTTATACACCAGTGGACCCTTGCAGAGCTAGAATACTTCGAAGATCGTGATTTTAGTTGTCAAAAATATCTAGATTAATGGAAAATAGATGAATGGGATGGATCAACAGAAAGTGGTGTCGATCATGTCAACGCAGGCATCACAAGAACATTGTAAGGTGGGCCCCTCATGCATGAGTGTGTAATGAATGGATTACGTAACCAAAACAAAGTGTTCTAGAAATAGAAACTATTTTCCTGTTCTCTAACTAAGATCTGTTAGCATCAAAGATAGAAACAAATCACTTAATCAAAACTATAAACAAATAAAAACACTCTCTTCGACTGTCCTTCCTGCACGTTTCTTTCTCTCAAACCTGTTCTACAGTCTCTAAGATCAAATTTCTGCAACTCCAAACATGGTATGCTTCATGAATTATACATTAATTATCTTGGTTTCTAGCTTTTTATTTATTTGGATGATTCTTTTCCCCTTTCTCTTTCATGGGTGTTTTTCTTGACCCTGTTTCAATCATGGAAGTGAAAGATCTCACCATTGCTTTGAAAGCAAAGATAAAGAAGTACATGAAGAATGAAACTGATAATAAAGAAAGTAATTCAAATAATAGAGGAAATCATGGAGTCAAATTTGAAAGAGAAAATTTTGGAGAAGAATATGAAACAAATTTAGAAAATCATGTAATTCAAGAGTTCCATTATTGTTTCCAACAAATCACACAATCAAGGAAAATTTAAGGCACTTATCAAATACTCAGAGATGCACCAAGAGCTGACTTTCCAGAAAGAATTCAAGAGTACCATTATTGTCTCCAACAAATCACACAGTCAAGGGAAAATCAAGGCACTTGCTAAATACATGAAAATGCACAAAGAGATGACTTTCCAGAAGGAATTCAAGAGTGTCATTATTGTCACCAACAAATCACACAATCAAGGCACTTGCCAAACACACGGAGAGAGCTGACTTTTCAGCCCTTTAATTGTTACTTTATTGTAAAAATCCTTCCTTATTTTCTTCTTTTATTGTAACTATTTATATCAGAGATTTATCAATAAAAAACATAGCTTCCATTCCCAAAAACATAGAAATTTTCATGGTATCAAAGCTAAAAAGAATGGAAGAACCTCAACTATCCATCCATTCATTCCACAAGTGTTCAAGTTTGATTTCTATCAAACTTACAAGCACAAACTATCTAATGTGGACGACTCAAATCCTCCACCTTGCTCGGAGCCTAGGTGTACTTCATCATCTTCAAGGTGGTGAAATACATGCTACAGAAGTAAAAGATGATAAGGGAAACGCCAATCCAATTCCGATTTATGCTACATTGATCAACAATGATGGGTTTATCATTTCTTGGGTTTTTGGCAACATAAAAGAAGAAATGCATAGCTCCATCCTCGAAATTGAATCCACCACCACACACCAAATTTGGATATCTCTTGAAGAACAGCTCCTTCCCATCACAATTGAAAAGGAAGGGCTATTGAAAAACATGCTCATGACAATAAAAAAGGGTTCATGATCACTAGATGAATATTTGAAAGAATTCAAGTCAGTATGTGACAATCTAGCAACTATCAAAAAGCCAATTTCTGATCTTGACAAGGTTTTTTAGTTTGCTCACGAATTGGGACAAAAGTATGAGAACTTTCGTCTTGCAATGATTACAAAACCATCATACCCAAGCTTCAATCAATTTGTTCTTGCCCTTCAAGGGCATGAGTAAACCATGGCTGCACGGCAAGAAGAAGAGAGAGTTTATATTGACCATGCCCAAGCATTCTTTGGGAAACGTGGGTGTGGCCGACATAATTGAGGAGGCAGAGGAGGATTTAATTCCAAAGGTCGAGGATTCACTCCAGTTGGACGATACAACAGTCCAAAAGATGAACAAGGCTCTCAAACTAGTAACAACCAGCCCATGATGATTGGAAACACAAGCCAACAAAGGCAAGATCATCCTCAACAACAACAAAATGTGAGTGATAAAAATGATAAAGTCACATGCCTAATTTGTGGGAAATCAAATCATTCTGCAATCAATTATTGGTGTCGGTTTGATTATTCATATCAATATGAAGAATTGCCTCAAGCTCTTACTGCCATGGCTCTCAATGGTAATGATCCTTCCCTTTATATTAACTCGGGAGCTACATCTCACATGATTAATGATCAAGGTAAATTATCTCATATTAGACCTTATAATGGAGATGATGTTATTTATGTTGGAAATGAAAATGATCTGCCTATAACTTACACTGGGGATACTTGTGTTGACACAAAGGATGGAAAATTAAAATTAAAAGATGTTCTTGTTATCTCTGAGTTGAAAAAGAATTTGTTATCAGTTGGAAAATTTACCTTTGATAATTCTTGCTCCTTTGAGTTTAACTCTTCTGGTTTTGTTATTAAGGATCAAAAATCAAGAATGATAGCAAAGGAAAATAAGAAAGGGCAACTCTACACTTTGGATGAAAAGTTTCAAGGGGCTTTAAGTGCAATAAAAGGCAGCGGCTCTTCCTCTATTTGGCATCAATGGCTTGGCCATCCCAACCCAAAGATTTTATCTTTGTTAAAGGAAAAGAAGGTTATTAATGTCACAAAATGGATTACTACACCATCTATTTGTGTTAGTTGTCAACTTGGTAAGAGTTGTAAGCTTCCATTCAACTCTTCAAATAAAATTTTTAAGTTGCCTCTTGAAAGAATTCATTGTGATCTTTGGGGACCATCGCCTATTACTTTTAATCAAAAGTTTCGTTCTTATGCAATATTTATTAATGACTATTCTATATTCTCGTGACTTTATCCTTTGAGAAGAAAATCAGATTTCTTTGGATGCTTTCAAGGGTTTATAAAACTTGTTGAAAATCAATTTAATCAAATAATCAAATTCTTCCAATGTGATGGTGGTGGTGAATTCAGTTCAAATTCCTTTCTTGACCATATCAGAGAAAATGGAATACAATTACAAATATCATGTCCAGGTACACCTGAGCAAGATGGCGTCGCAAAAAGGAAATATAGACATGTCATTGAAACAAGTTACCATGCTCTTTCATGCAAACCTACCATTGTCTTTATGGGTCAACGTTTTCCTTACAGCAGTCTATTTAATTAATAGATTGCCATCTTCAACATTAGAAAATGAAAGCCCTTATCATAAGTTGTATAAACGACATCCTAACTACAATAGCTTGTGGGTAATAGGATGTCACTGCTTCCCCTCTCTAAGGCATCAAAGTCATACAAAGTTCACTAAGAAAACATATCCATGTGTCTTCTTAGGTTATAGTCCGCTTCATAAAGGTATCAATGTTTAGAGCCAACAACAAAAAGAGTTTACGTCTCTTGCCATGTACTATTTGATAAGAACTACTTTCCATACAAGACAACAGAAAAGGATTCAATTGATTCTCAATTAGTGATGTCTGAATTTCCTCCGCTAGATGAATGGCTTTAGAAGGATAAATTACAATTAGATTACTTGAGTGATCCTACTCCAGAAACAAAGTCATGGACTAAAAAGATTGAGGACAATCCTTCCATGGTTATCTCTAACAATGCTTCTTGTTGTGATTTGCCTATTATTTCAGGTCAAGAACATGCTTTTGCCAATAATATCAATGAAGCTGCTTCAAATGCTTTCATTGAAAATGCTAATGAAGAGTCAAATGTGGAACCTGAAGAAGAGAGCTTGTCTATATTACCTACAAATGAACCTACTCATTCTAATCCTACAGAATTACTCACAGAGCATTTGTACAATCACAACATGCCAGTAGATCAAAATGAGTTTCCAATTTGAATTCTCCATCCTCCAACATACCTAAGTGACTGAATGCTCCCTAAATAAAAATAACGTTGCGCTTACTATGCATGGTGATACTCCCACCGAACCAAGAACCTTAAGACGGCTCTTAAGGACTCAAGATGAGTTGGTGCAATGCATGAAGAAATAGATGCGCTCCATGCAAATCACACATGGGTGCTTGTCCCTCGTCCTTAAAACACTAACATTGTTGGTTCAAAATGGATTTTTTTACTCAAGTATAAAGAAGATGGCACAATTGAGAGATTTAGAGCAAGACTCGTTGCAAAGGGGTTTAGTCAAGTTTCAGGACTTGACTATGATGAAACCTTTAGCCCAATTGTCAAACCCGCAACTATTCAACTGGTTATTTAGGTTTCTCTTTCTCTAGGTTGGTGCATGAGACAACTAAACGTTAAAAATGCCTTGTTACATGGTCATCAAGCAAACAGTATACATGGAGCAACCACCTAGATTTGCTGACTACAAATTTCCTGATCATGTGTGTCTTTTAAAGAAATCACTCTATGAGCTCAAGCAAGCTCCACGTGCATGATTTGATCTACTCTCTTAATTTCTTCTTCACCTTGGGTTCTATTGCAGTAAGGCAGACTCTCCCCTTTTTGTTCTACACAAAAATGATCATTATCTTACTTCTTATTTTTGTTGATAATATCTTGGTGGCTGGAAACAATAATAGCTTTATCAATAACCTCATTCAACAACTTGGATTTGAATTTGCTATAAAATATTTAGGTCCTCTTCATTACTTCCTTGGTGTAGCAATTAAACCTTTTTCGCATGGAGTCTTTCTTTCTCAAGCAAAATACACATAAGATCTTCTTGTTCATACTCAAATGCTTGAAAGCACTTCTAATACTACACCCATGAGCCTCAAAGAGAAAGCTTTGTCTTCTAATCATGATCCTATTGATTCTTCTTCCTACTGTAGCATCGTTGGAGTACTTCAATATCTTACATTTACCTGACTTGACATTCTTCATGTTGTTAATTGAGTTTGTCAACACTTCAATAGTCCAAGCATGGTCCATTTGAAAGTAGTGAAATAGATCCTTCAATGTCTTAAAGGCATACAAGATTTTGGTTATCGTTTTCTCTCTAACAGCTCTCTTTCTTTATTTGGTTTTTGTGATGCGAATTGAGCTGGTTGCCCCACTACTCGACGAAGTACTTCTAGCTTTTGTATCTTCCTTGGTGCAAATTGTGTTTCATGGAGTTCCAAAAAGCAACCTACTATCACTTGATCTAGTTTAGAAGCTAAATATCAATCTATGGCATCGATAATTGTTGAAATTACTTGGCTTACTTTCTTGTTTCATGACATTGGTATCCCTTTATCAAAACCTCCTGAGTTATTTTGCGACAACATTAGTGCTCTTCATATGTCTGTTAATCCGATGTTTCATGCTCGCTCAAAACACAGAGCTTGACTATCATTTTGTTTGAGAAAGAGTGGCAATGGGAACCCTCATTACTTGATATATCTCATCTTCCTCACAGCCAGCTAATATCTTCACAAAACCACTGCCTAAAGCAGCTTTTATGTTTCTTCGCTGCAAGTTGGGTGTTCATTGTCATTCCCCCTCCAACTTGACGGAGCATGATAAAGAAAGTAATTCAAATAATAGAGGGAATCATGGAGTCAAATTTGAAAGAGAAAAATCTGGAGAAGAATATGAAACAAATTTAGAAAATCATGGAATTCAAGAGTTTCATTATTATTTCCAACAAGTCACACAATCAAGGAAAATTCAAGGCACTTGCCAAATACATAGAGATGCACAAAGAGCTGGCTTTCCAAAAGAAATTCACGAGTGCCATTATTGTCTTCAACAAATCACACAATCAAGGAAAAATCAAGGCACTTGTCAAATACACAGAGATGCACAAAGAGGTGACTTTCCAGAAGGAATTCAAGAGTGCCATTATTGTCTCTAACATATCACACAATCAAGCGAAAATCAAGGCACTTGCCAAACACATGGAAATGCACAAAGAGCCAACTTTCGAGCCCTTTAATTGTTACTTTATTGTGAAATCCTCCTTATTTTCTTCTTTTATTGTAACTATTTATATCAGAGAATTATCAATAAAAAAAACATAGCTTCCATTCACCAAAAACATAGAAATTTTCAACTAACATGTCGAATGGTAATGTAAAGAATGAAAACATGAACCGTAATGGCTCAAAAATGGGAGAGTCGGATCAGTTCTGTGTTACAGGTAAAATCCCAAGTTGGCGATGTTAACAACTTGAAAGAACTGTAAACAATTGATTCTAATGGAGTTGGGAAAGAAAGAGGAATGGTTCTTCAATTTTCTTGCTTTTTAGCTTGATAAACCTCTCTTAAACTCCTGTTATGTTTTACTATGTTTGGAGTATTACTAGTTTGGAACATGGTTGGATTTAATTAGAATCAGTTATTTTATGATCATGGGCTTTTCATGCCAGCTAAGCTATTCTATACTGTTTCATCCATCTCATGCAACCCATAATGCATGTCTGATCTTCCATATTTGATCATAGTAGGATGGAGTTTGATGTAGAATTAGTCTGTCAAATGAAATATGACTTAGATATTAATGGTATCAATTCTAACTTCTCTTTTGGCTATTTCATCCTCCCAGCATACATAAGGTCTCTAAGACAGATAAATTGTCCAACTAAAGACGACGGATGAGCTCAAAAAGAAGAAACTCGATTGCCTTCCTGTGATTTGCAATCTAAAAGATCCACTTCATCCGCTTGGGGGGTAATGGTTCAACCTCACTCAGTCATGCTTAAGTTTCTGCAGTTAGCATTTCTTTGTATGCTTCAGAAAGCAATTTCCATGATCATGAATGAAGTCTATGGTTTCTTTACTGATTGATGTGTTTGATCTCCGATGCAGAAGATTGATTTAAGCAAACTTGAAACAGCGTCTCTTTGGCGATATTATTGAATCTTCAATATTGTAAGTCCTTCATAATCACCTTCGGTTGATAACATGGTCACAATAAGAATATATCTTACATTACTTTTTCGTCATGTAGGTGAATGATCCTTGCCAACTTACTAGAGAGCAGCTAATCCATGCAGCTGAAAGGCATCTTGAGCAACAGGTACTGATTTGAACCTGCATTTCTTATCTTCTTCTTGTCCTTTTCTTCCTTCTGCTTGTGCAATTTGGCTCCTGTATTTGCAAACGGTTTGACAGTCTTCTCCTTCTCCAATCCAATTGCTTGCCTGCGGTTTAAAGCACTTGGATGAGTTTCAGGTTATTGAAGACTTTGCGTATGCTGCAAAAAGACTAAAGAGTCTTGAGTAATTGATGCTCAGTTGCCATTCTTTTCGTCCTGAAGAATTGATGCTTGTAGAATATAACCCTTTACATTTTTCCCTACATGTTTCTCTCTTTTAATTCTTTCAACAGTAGGCCTTTGTGGTTTATGATAATGTTAATCAGCCTAAATCCTACCCACTGTTTGCAGAATTGGCTTGTTAGTGTTCTAAGGTCAGCTTTTAGACATTAATTGATCAACGTTGTTTAAGCTTAGTTCTCAGTTATGATTGTTCGTTTGACATTCTATGAAGCGAAAATCTAGTTCAGATTTATTTCAAGGTGGAAAGATTGTGCTGGTTGTGATTTGATTCACCATTTTCAGATGAAAAAGTTAAAATATGTTCATCTGTACGCTTATTTATGGTCAGGATTGGCATGGATGCGCATTTATCTCGAATGACTGTTACACACTATGGAGTTACCAATCCTAATTTGGTTCACGTAGTAGTATTGGCCGGATCAATAAGAAACGTTCCACAAATATTACAGAACTTGTAGTAAATTATCTGTGCAAATAGTAATACCAAATTTTGGAATTCCAATATAAGGGTAGTTGACATGGAAATTTGTTTGATCCACTCCAGTTTGTAGCTTTTGAGCCCTGATTGAAATCTGTGAAATTTAGTTATACTTCGTCAGAGCAATGGTCACTAAAAGAAGGCGCCTACTCTGTGAGGGACGGACATATTCGATGTGAAAATTAGTCATTGGGACTTAAAATGCCGGAAGCTGGGTCTCTGTCTCCTGCATCTCTAAGTGGTCATTAGAACCTTAGCTTTTGAGCGAGTCTTAAATTTGTGAGTTTAGTGAACGTTATTTGAGATCAATCTGGGTCAAGAAAGCTGTTTTTTTCTGCTAGAATATATATCTCGCCATGAACAATGAAGCTATATAACCTTTAACTAACTGAAGTTTTGCCAGTCTTATCGAGCTTCTGAAGTAAGAGTTGTGAAGCTTATCATGCCTTGACTGATCTGAAACAACAAGACTAGTGGAAACTTAACTCTTAACTTCAAATTTCAAGTTTTTACTATGATGTCTTCGTGGCTGTACTGGTCTAGAAAGGGCAGCCACAGTGCACGAAGCTCCTACCTATTCGGGGTCTGGGGAAGGGGCGGACCACAAGGGTCTACGGCATACAGCCTTAACTTGCATTTTTGCAAGAGGCTGTACTGGTCTATAGTCGTGAAACATGCTATGATTTTGTACATGCTAGAGCAGCTTTTTAATCAACAATTCCCATTCCGTAATTAATATTCTTATGCAGGACTTGACTGCAGTGTGGAGTAAACATGAAGGAATCTGATCTTATAAGCTGTAGCATGAAGGAATCTGATCTTATGAGCAGTAGTTACTCTTTAAGAACCATGAAAGGAACTGTAAAAGTGGTAGGAGAGCTTAAGAATCTAGGGGAGTGATGAATTACCTCAGTGAAGAACTCTTATCGAGTGTACTACATGAGAGCTATACATTAGCTGGTAAACTGAACAAGAACAAACTGAAAATTCTCCTTGATGGAAGGAGAACTGCCATTAACCATATTGAAATTTATAAATAAAAGGGTCCCTGATTCAAAGCAGTAAGACAATTAATCGATACTCTGCATAAACCATCATTCAGGACTACTTAAGAATTAGAAGATATTCTTGAAGATAATTTCGAATACACTGCCATGGCTGGGGGTAAGTTCCTAATTGTTTAACAATTGCTTCCGCTTACTTTGATTACTGTAAACATGTGTAGATCGGTTTACAAGATTGCCTTTCTTCACTTTTCAAACTCTTGTAACCACAAACGAAAACAAATTAAGGAGAAGATCGCCTAGATGGGTGAAAAACCTGATACAAAGAAGCTTCCAAAACAGGAGCAATCAGTGAGAAAACATAGTCTTAGGGGATTGACCCCTCCATCCCTAACTAGTTTTTCCATCTTCTTTTGAAACAGGTTTTCAGGCTTGATCAATAGATGGTATATTTACATGGTTGGAAGCCAATTCCCCTATGCAATCAGCAATGAGTAATGGGACATGAAGCCAAATCCACTACTTGTTCTGCTTTAGTCTACAATTGTACCAATAGGACCTCAAACTGCTTACACCTACTCTGACTAAAAGAATAATACATTAGTGAAGACAATAAGAATAAAGATCACTACAACCATCATTCAGTTGGCATCTTAGGCTGTCTCAATTGGGAGAGGTTCTTCTGTCTTCATCCTTCACAACCTCTTGAATAACTCAATCAATTTATCTAGTTGCTTTAAGAACATAAGTAAGCAATTGGCTGTCAAATTTTTGGTGCAAGTTTGGGTACTTACTAAACAAAGAAGTAGAGAAAGAAAAGGGAAAAAATGAAAAATAACAAGCATGTGCATGTTCGCCAAATACTTGCAATTCAAGGTGCTGTTCAACGTGGATGAGCTGATTTTTAGTAGATAGGTAAAGGATCGGTCGCCTATACAGTGGAGAAAAGAAAACATAAGAGCAAGAGAAATGAAATAGTTTCATCTACAGATCTTATAGTCAACCAAGTACAATATTAAAGAACTCATCGAAGTTTCAGCATTATCACCGAGAGAGATCTTTCAACTGCAAATCACAATAATGCAACTGGATTGCAGGTCCTCATCGCCCAAGTGGATATCTTTAGGTGAATTCATCACAAAATGGTTCAGAAGGCAGCTAATTACAAAGAGGGATGTTCATGGGGGCTAATGAATTCTTTATCAGTGTCATTTTTGTGCATATACGAAGAGGATTATCATTCATATTCCTCAATCTACTCATGAAAATTCAGATTGTTGGGCCTACAATGGATTCGACAGAGTAACTTCGGTGGTGACAAACCTGATCCCTTTAGTCTTACAGTCATATTTTTCTTATCAATTCAGTTAATAGTTATTAAAATCATCCAAACGATTGTTACTTTCAAGGAAAACAGTGGATTTATCTTTTGATGTCCCATTTCAGAAGTCCCTTAAATGCTAACTAACAGATTCAAACGCAAATGTGAAGAATAATTTCATCAAGCTCTGATAAAACACCTTTTGTGAATTCGATTCTATACATTTGCTTTTCTTTTTCTTAAATATGAACTCTGAGTGGATTCCCCACAATCTCTTTGTTGCGAGGCAGGGAACTTTATCCACTTGCCTAAGTAATCCACTTAGTTTTAACACATCCAATAATAAATAGCCAAAACATAGTCCAAATATCATATAGGTATAATTAGTTTATACGATCCGTTGTAGTTAGGTCCAAGTCGTTGTAGTTCCAAAAATCCAAGCTTTTGAAATATTACCATGAGATAATCTTAATATTTTTTTGGTTTACAGTAGAGTTGTCGCTGTGTGACCTTGAGGTCATGGGTTCAAGTCATGGAAACAGCCTCTTGCAAAATACAAGGTAAGGCTGCATATTATTGACTCTTGTAGTCCCCCTTCTCCAAATGCCATATATGAGGGATGCCCTGTTAGGCTGATGCCCAACTCAGCCATCCCCTGTTTCTTTCTTTCATTAACCAAGTTTAGAAAGAAAAAGTATTGTGTCGGTGAGCAATCCTTATCCGTTGATTGACAAGCACTTGCAAATTCTTTCCTATTCAGAAACTTCTATTTGTACAAAATAATTGTTTATGTCAACTGTTTTTCTCAGCCAAACTCATTAACGTCCTTGTTCTTAACATTTGATTCCTCTTTTAGAGATTCATTGTAGAACATTAAAAGGGAGTACTGTTCACGAGTCTGCTTCTTGTTACATTCAATGTATCAAGTTTCGTCCCAACCGTAGCAGAATCTTCCTTGCAGTCTTCTGGGTTCGTTGCACATTGTCAATTGATTAAGTCACTAAATTCCTCAATCTGATGAGAACGAGCATTAGTGTCACTCTCCAAGTAGCCTACACAGAGTTGAAAGAAAATGGAACGAAATCAATCCCATTGATTCTCTATGCACCTTCCTTAAATTGAGAATTTCAACCACATTCTTAAGGATGTAATCTTCTTTAGGCAATGGAGGCAGAATATACGAGGCCTTGGAATTTCTTTTGGGCCTCAAAGCCACCAACCGTATCTTCATGGGGTGCATTCCTTTCCCCCATTTGCAAACATATCTGCCGCCAGTTCATATTCTTGTGGCCTTCTCCAAGCACAGAGGTCACTACGTTGCAATATCCAAACAAAGTTTTCAGCTTAATATTTAAACCACAGTAGTACTATCAAGCAAGAATTCATGACTGCAACTAAGTTGAGTTTTGATGATCGAAAATAATAATTTGATGCTTGCACACAGCTTCTTAAAGGAAGGGTACCATGTGACCTAGAGGTCACAAGACATAGAAACAGCCTCTTGCAAAAATGTAAAGAAAGGGTGTGTATTATAGACCTTTTGGGATCATCCTTTCCCAAACTCCACATATGCAAAAGCTTGGTGCACTAGGATGGCCTTTTTCTGTACATAGCTTCTGAAAATAATAAAATAAGTTATTTTTGTGAGCAGGCATTATCCAGAATGATAAGACAAGTTTCTTTTGTGGACAGGCATTCTCCATCATTCACCATCCTTGAATTTTGAATAACCCAAATAACTCAAGCCATGAGTACAAAAATTGACAGCTAAATAAGCTTCTCATTATATTGATAAACAGAACAACAACTGGCATAAAATTTTCCTTTTACCATTTTGAAGTTCTAAGGAGAGGAGTATGGCCAAAAACCCAAGCCAAGGGAGCTTGAAAAACATCAGAGGCAATCGGTTTGAAACATTATTCTTGGGGGATCGACTAGGCTGCCATGGACTAGTTTTCGGATCTTCTTTTGAAACATATTTTTCAGGCTGATGAATAGATGATATATTTACATGGTAGGAATATATGCTAATGCATTAGAAAACCCAATTTCCCCATGTTATCAGCATAGTAATTAGTTGATTTAAAGGTTGCTTCAACTGCTTGTTCTGTTTTAGTCTGCCAGCGGACTCTGTTACCTACTCCTGTAAGAACTAAGACGAGGATACTCATGATGCAGAAGAAGAATGTAAGAATTACGGCTATCTAATGCTGTCTCAACTGGGAGAGCTTTATCCGGTGTTTGTAACATCTTGAGTTACTTAAAACTCATCCACTTGCTCAGACAAATACCTCCAATCCAAGATGCTCTTTAACAACGTGGATTAGCTGCTCCCTATTTTATAGGTAAAGATAACATAAGTTAGCAAAAGAAATGAAATAATTCCATCACCAAAGCTTGTAATCAACCAAACACACTATTAAAGAACTCTTTGAAGCTTCAGAAGCATCACCAATGGACATACTGTTTCTTGCTTGCTTGCATCAATTTTCGGTACCAAATGCCTTGACAGTAAAACCAGAGAATTCATGATAAGTAACACAAAGAAATACATGGCACAGGAACTTTAAGTAAAAAAGAATGGGTCATTTCCAGTGCAATGCAAGTATTCATCTCTCTTATTGGATATAGTTAAGCAAATTCAATAGAAACGATTTCAGAAGATGGCTAACTCGAAGGTTGTACGTTGATGTGTTCAAAGGGAAATAACTTCCTACCGCTGTCATCTTTCTGCAATTATGAAGGAGATTAACAGTTCACATTCCTCAATCTACTAATGAGTATTCACATTATTTGGCCAACAGTCGGATCAACAGAGTAACTCTGATGCTAGCCAACTTAAATCCCCTTAGTCTTGGAGTAGTGTATTGTCATTGCTTATGTCCCTGGTTCCGAAAAATTCTCCAGAGTGATTTAAATTTTTCTAAAGAAAGAACACCTGGATTTTCTTTCTCCCATCCTAGAAGTGCCCAAGCATTTACTATGTCACACTATACCGAAATCACCATGAAGATGCTTTTAAAGTTTTGTCAGCTTAGGCTGAAGTCCCATCTCAGCCATCCACTTCTCTGTTTCTTTCTTTTAATGAACAAACTTTCCTTCCTAACTACAAGGGAAGAACATTGTCTGTTTCTTCCCATTTGTTAAGCATTATGTTGGTTAGCCATTCTTAGCTGTCGATTCATACGCACTAATGGATTTTGCCACTTTTCAGAAAAGTTCTCCGCTATTAACTCCAAAAGCATTGCATCCTTTTACTAGAGATCTGATTCCTCTTTTAGAGATACTTCATTGTGTCTAGATCTGATTCCTCTTTTAGAGATACCTCATTGTGTCTTAAAAAGCGACTACTGTTCATAAATCCAATTCTTCTTACGTCCAGTTTCTTCCCGACTTAGTCGAATCTCGGTTGCATCCATTAGATTAATTCATTACATGTTGGCAATTGATCTAAATTCCTTGAATCTGATGTCAGTGATTCTTATTCTATTACTTTGTAACATGTTGATTCTAAGTTCTAGAACTGTATTAACATTAGTGTCACTCTCCAAGTAGTGACATACAGTTGAAAGAAAATGAATCCCATTGGTTCTCTATTCAAGTCCCTTCACTCCAAATTGAGCATGTCAACCACATTCTTAAGAATGTAATCTTCTTTCAGCTATGGAGGAGGAATATAGGATGCCACTCAATTTCTTTTGGCCCTCAAAGCTACGGGACCGTATCTTCATGAGGTGCATTTATTTCCCCCATTTGCCACCATATCTGCTGTGACAGTTGATATTCTTGTGGCCTTCTCCAAACAGTGGGCACTGACGTTGCTATATCCTAACTACAGTTTCAGCTTAAGATTTGAACCAACAGTTCCATGAAGAAAGAATTTGTGGTTACGACTGAATCAAGTTTTATCAATCAAATTGTAGAGATGACATGCTGTGACTAAGTATGCATTTGCACGGTGGGATAATTCTATGACTGTGAAAAACTTTGAAGAATGACAGAATAAGTTGTTTTTGTGGGTGGGCATTGTCCATCATTCTGCATCTCATATGTTTTTGTTCTTCCTATCGATTTTCGAAGGCTCAATACCGGATTGATACGAAATGTTAATGATCCTTTAAGCAGTCTTAAGTGACAGGGTATTTGATGCGGTTAAACGCAGTACAACTAGTTTCTGGTCTTGTTATGCTTAAATTGAACTTGCTGATGGTTTGGTTTTACTAATTATCTTTGATTCAACATGTCTCCCATAACTGAACTATGTTGTGGCCTGTGGAAAAATATGCACTAAACTCAGGTTTCGATAGCTAAAACAGAAATGATAAATTTATGTGCTTCATGTGATCGAGTATTTGACGCCATTAAACCATGGATAAACTCCAAGTTGCTGGGTGGGTTTTCTTGCACTAAAAGAGTATTATCACTGTTTGGGTCTTTGCCTAATTGTCATCAGCTTACCAAATATGTAACAGGAGGATGGGGGGACAAGAAAACCTTTCATGAATGTCTGGGGTAGTCAGGCTTGTAAAATGCCAATGTGAACAACTTAAACTAGTTCAATTATATGGAGAAATGGAATGGTTGTGTCAATGTCTCTAGGTTGTCAGTACTAAGAGATCCTCTAAATTTAGTAGTGGGAAATGGGTTCCCACCTTGTGTTCATCTGAATCATGTCTGCCTCCTTGCCTTGCCACTTCTCTCTCTGCTATGGCTTTGTAGCTATATGTTTGGGTTTGGGTTTCTTTGCTGTACATTATCATGCTAGGACTGCCACACTGCCGTCCATGCAAATGGGTTCTCCACCAAGTGTACACACATTCCTCTTTTGCCTAACCATAGTTCCTTTGCAGCATGTCTTTATGTTTATTGGATTATTATAAAAAAGCTAAGTTGGATCAAAGTTGGAGCCTAACTGAGGTCATCACCGGAGGAAACTGTATATTTTGCACTTTGATGTGCTAAGTGCTAACAAATTAAGATGAGGGCTTCCTTCCCTTCTTTATGATTAGTGCTACATCATCGTCGGAATGCAGCTTTGCAAATGCTAAGTGGATTTAGTGACATCTAAAGGCCAATCAGCAATGCTTGCTTAGACAGAATGAGGGCAATTGGTTGATGTCCAACTACCAGATTTTACGTACTTGAAAGCTACGCATGTCTTAGTGGGCTTACGAGGAGCACTTAACTTTTGATTTAGAGCTAAGCATGGCACAGCCCATTGGTGTATTGAAAAATTAAAAAACCAGTTAGTCATGCAGAAACATCCCTAGAGTGATTAGTCAAGACTGTGTCAAGAAACATCTCCAATGAATCGTTAATCAGTAGAATCATAATCAGAGGAGACATTAGCAGTGGATCCATTGATTAGGGTTCCCCGGGTGGTGGGAAACTACACACACGCACACGCACACGTACGCGTGAGCAATGGGACTAGTAGACATCCCACTGGTGTCTGGAATCCTACCCACATGGAATCCAATTTCTCAATGATTCTCCTAGTTGGTTGTATTCTCTTATGTGGATTCAAATTCAGCTAGAAGGATTCCTTGGCTTTTCCATTGCTCTACTCAGAGTATGGATTGGATTCTTGGCTATAGATTCATTAGCCTTTCACACACACACAGCTAGGATTCCCTCTACTCCACTTGGGACATACAATAATCTCCGTAGCCAACGCTCCATAAGTCTGTACAATAGAAATTGCCAACCTCTCTCCCTCACTCTCTAGTAGGAAATGGATGGAAATTGATTCCTACTAGCAAAGGAATTCTCCGTGGAAAGTGTTTTACGGCTTAAAATTGAATTACGTCAAAGACCCCAAAACTTTGAAAATTCTTGCAATTTCTTGAATAGAATCTGCCCAACAAAATCTCAACAAATTATAGATTCAAGCACAAAACACAATGGATTTAATCCTTTAACAAAGAGTTTAAAAAACTAAGGCCTGTTTGGTTCGTAGCAATTTTTTTAGAAGATCCATGTCATTCATCTTGTTCGCTTATAATTAAGCCAATTAGAGAATGGATACGAACAAAGAGTTTAATCCGTTGGATAACCGAGACTGTGATAAGATCGGAAAACCGTTCGTCGATGCAAAAGCCGACAAAAGAGAGAGGTGCTGATTTGAAAACAAGAAGCCACATTTATCAGCTTCTATCATGGGGTATCTAGTGACGTTTGAGGGAGAAAATGGGTGGCACCACTCCCCAAGGATGAGGAGTGATCATCGTCACCTTCTCTCAGTCTCTCTTGCTTTTGTCTGCATATTCAAGCTCTCAAGTCATCGCGTGACCTTGCGGTCATGGGTTCCCTTTCCTTAACCCTACTCTCAAGTCATTGCGTGAGTTCCCTTTCCTGAACTCTACAGAGGCAAGAGCTTCGTGCACAGAGTCCGCCCTTTATTCAAGCTCTCAAGTCATCAGCTCTTAAAAAGCCCTCCATTCCACTGACGATTGGACAGAATTGATAATGACACCCTTTTTCTTTAAATGGTAGACGTCCCATTCGTCCTTTCCTGCTCTTTATTAGCTGTTAAAGTTTTCCTTTAAAAGATTGGTGACGTGCCCCGCGGTTCTTTTCAATAATGGCACTCCTGTCTTTATTCAGACTTTTCTGAACGAGTTATTTTGACTACTTAAGAAGAGCTGTCACCAGCCAAATATCGGACTACGTTTAATAAAGAGTGTGCCTATATCATTTTTACCGGATATTGATTTTTGATTTTGGGTCCCATAACTTGTTGGTGATCCAACCGTTTGGCTTTGAGCCAGATTATACATGCGTCATTGTCTTAACCCTAGGATTAGCAAAGTCTTTAGTAGTGTAGTACTATAAAGCTGTCAACAAATTGGATCGATTATCGGAAGATCCGATCCAAATAGATCAGCATATGGATCTCAAATCTGATCCGTTGGATGTCACGATCCCATTTTAAATTGGATCCACTTGTAACTTTTGCTACCTGAAACATGTGTATTGATTAATAAGATACCATTAGAAATTCCCAAATTGCTAGGAACTGGCATTTCTTTAAGTCGCTAATCCAAGGAATAAGATCAACTAAATACTATGATTTCTCCAGCCAGATTCCCCAAAGGGTCCCACTGACCCACTAAACTTGTCCCAACGGAGGAAAGCCGCTGGCCCACATATGACTCTTTTTGACTGCCCAATTGTTATGAACCAATAAGATCTTGTGAGATGTTGATTTGAACCCCTGGTCAGTTGTATCTCAACCCTCCATTTTTGGTGGCCAACAGCTTCCAAAAATTAGAATTAATTGTTTTGGATCATTTGGTAGAACGCCTTTTGACCATGTCACTGAACTAAAGGGAGTGAGCCACTAATGAAACATTGATTGAAGACTTAATCCAGGAACAATAATCCAATCCATGATTTGATCCCATTCTAATCGGATGATCTCGATCCTCAATTACAATGCCTAATTTCATGATCTGATGAAATTTTGATAGATCTATGAAAGGACTATCACCCAATCTAAGCCAGATAAGTTCATTACACTAATCCTATCCTGATCGGATTAGCTTAATCCTCAATCTACAATTACTAAGGCTATATAAGTGGGCCCTTGAGGATTAAGATCATTAGATTAGTACAAATTCGTAGACTGACGATTGAAAAGGTCCAATGATCCACCAAACTTGTCCTTTTGGGAATAAAATCAACTAAATAATATGATTTGCACAACCAGATTCCTCAAAGGGCCCCACTGACCCACTAAACTTGTCCTAACGGAGGAAAGCCGCTGGCCCACATATGACTCTTTTTGACTTCCCAATTGTTATGAACAAATAAGATCTTGTGAGATGTTGATTTGAACCCCTGGTCTGTTGTATCTCAACCCTCCATTTTTGGTGGCCAACAGCTTCCAAAAATTAGAATTAATTGTTTTGGATCATTTGGCAGAACGCCTTTTGACCATGTCACTGAACTAAAGGTAGTGAGCCACTAATGAAACATTGATTGAAGACTTAATCCAGGAACAATAATCCAATCCATGATTTGATCCCATTCTAATCGGATGATCTCGATCCTCAATTATAATGACTAATTTCATGATCTGATGAAATTTTGATAGATCTATGAAAGAACTGCCACCCAATCTATGCCATATAAGTTCATTACACTAATCCCATCCTGATCGGATGATCTTAATCCTCAATCTACAATTACTAAGGCTATATAAGTGGGCCCTTGAGGATTAAGATCATTAGATTAGTACAAATTTGTACACGGACGATTGAAAAGGTCCAATGATCCACTAAACTTGTCCTTTTGGGAGAAAAGCACTTATGAACGCTTTTTGACCGCCCCATTGTGTTGGATCAAAAACACCTTTTGAAATCCGTTTAATAAGAACCGTCGGTTACATTTGTCTCAACCGTCCATTTTTGTAGCATTGGCTGCACAACTAGGATCGCATTATTGTAAGTGAGTTGGTGGATATTAGCAGTTTTGACCATCACATTGACTAAAGTGATGGCCCACGAATAAACAATGATATACACATTGACGGTCTATAAACCATAATGTAATCTATGGTCTGACCTTACATTCATCAGATGATCTAAACCCTCAATCTACACCTGGTATAATCATGTAAGGAATGGTAAGGTGCAGAAAGGGGCCCCTTTTGAAAGAATGGGTCCCACCTCTGGATGATCCAAACCCTTCATATAATTATGATTGCCTCGACTTTTGATTTCTCATAAGCTGAAGATCAAGATGATTGGACGAGTCTGGCAGTTTGTTTATGCAATATTTCTGAACGTCCCTGTGATCAAAATTACAATTTTCAAATGATAGAATCATCCTATCCGTGTAATTTTTTAAATAACTAAACATCCAAGGCAAGAGAATTAGTTGAACAGATCCGACCGTCCAAAGGTGGGAACATTAGTGGATAGTTGATGGGCCTCTATTTGGCATGTAATTTATCTTGTGCACCAACATCAACGGCTGAGATTACTCAAAAAAGTGATGGGACCCAAAAGATGGCCCACGAAGTAGAGACAAAAACCTTATGATGCGCACGCAGACAATTAAAATTTGAGCGCGCACCTGTTGTTAGTTTGTTTAAGACGCTGGCAGAATTGAAATTGACTTATCTGCGTCAGCACCGACGCCTGAAGGAGAATGTAAAACGCTTCTCTGACAATACCAGCGTCCGACGCGTGTGCGATGCTTGGAGGACACGCGACTAATGCGGTGTAAATTTTGTCCCGCTATTTTCCATCGAACACGAGAAATAGACAAAAAGAAAAGTCGGTCTCGAAATTGACAAAAACTCCACCGTGTGAGAAATAACATTAATACCCCTCAGTTCAGGTCAAATTTTCCGTACAACGCCACAAGTAGCACAAATCTAAGCCAACTCATTTATTCATGAAATGTACCGACAAGGAGGATCTGCCAGGAGCACAATTATAAAAGCCCAGGCCATTACTAATATTTTTTAGGTAATAGTCTTTAAAAGTGAAAGTGAAAATAGGAAAGGTTAGAAAAAAAAAAAAATTAGGGAGAGGACTTATTTTATTATTTTTTACAACAAAGACCTATACAAACTACTTAAAACTTATTACCTTAATTTTTAAATTTACTTGAGATATTATGAATAAAGGAAAAAATGCCACCTCGAAACTCCAAAGGCGTCTTGTTGTTTGTGATTAACTATGCTAGATGACTTTTGTTAGGGAGGGGACTTATTTTAGCCCAATGAACATCCAATGCCCAATTTAAATTAAAAGGACAACCTGTTGCACGAAGCCTCAGCATATGTAGGATCCAGAAAAGGGGCAAACTTTCAAATTTGTGGCATAAACTGACGTGCATCACAAAAAAAGAAAAAAAAAAGAAAAGAAAAGATGGGCCTACATTGGTCAATAGCAACAACTCTACCGTTGCATTAACTCTCTCCTTTTATATCATATAACGAATGTTCATAAATTTTTTGACATCATAAATATTAAAATTATTCAAATCATATAAATAATAGAACTACTCGAATCAGAAAAATACTAGCGTGTAAAGCTTGACTTAATATATTATATACCACCTTAATAAAAACATGTAAATAGCTTGCTTCATAATTTTTGGCTTATTTTTTCTTCACAAGCCACATCCATCCATATCCTAGACTTAAATAAACCCATGCTGATCTCAATTTTTGTGATTCGAGGATGCAATGGGGCCAGTCTGACGACATCTGGATCACGATCAGCCAAAATAATTCTATTTTGTCAGTGTTATTAAGATCAAGATTGAAAGCCCAGCAGGCAAATCTATGTGATCAAGACCATTGGACTTGTAGATCATCAACATGTACGCACACGATTTCCAATCTGTAACAGACACATCAACTGCAAGATCAATGGATGGGGCCTTGATATACTAATGGAATTTTGGAAAATCTGAATTAGACTTGATAAATGACAGGACCGAGTATGTGGGCAGAGTTTTGATCTTGCCTGAGATCCACATTGACAAATCTATAGGATCGGGACCGTTGAATTCGTAGAATATCCGCATGAAATTCACATGGTTTTTATCGATGTTGAACATTAGTAGTTTAAAGCGCTCGACAATGACTTGAAAGACTCGGTAGCGAATTGGGTCGACTAGCAACCCGCTAGAATGCCAAAATTGCTCATCAGTGGCTGGGATTTGAGCAGAGTACTCTCCATATACGATCATATCCTAGTAGACCATTAAGTATAGTTGTCATCTTGTGACCTTGAGATCACCGATTCAATGCGTAAAAATAGCTTATTGTAAAAATCACCGATTCAATGCATAAAAATAGCTTATTGTAAAAATACAATATAAAGCTGTATACTATTGACCCTTGTGATCCACCTGCTTCTCTTGACTTTGCATATACGAGAGCTTCGTTCATTGAACTGTCCTATCACGGCCACTATCTTGAGAGGCAAACAACAGTTAGCAACACATGATATGGTCGACAAGTTTAAATATATGCCACAAGTTATTAGTCCCCAAGCTCATAAAAAATTAGGGCATCAAAATGACGAAGCCCTTAAATTAGGGCACATTGTCCGCCAAACCTAGGACACATTTTTTCCCAATCTGCCGTCGTGGTGCTACGTATTAGTTAGGTAAGGCAGTGGATAAGGGTTGCCTCGTGGAGAACTTTTCCTTCCCCATTTGTTAAACTCCCAATTTCCGGCATGCCGCCGACGGTTGAGTCAGATGCCGCTATTTTTAAATCATTAAAATTCCAAAACAGGACTCCGGAAAAAAATCAATTTACAACTTGGTCCATTGCCGAAATTAATTCATCGTATCGCGATATATTGGGTTGTAAATTTTCTTGACTTCTTTGATAATGGCACTCTCTCTATAATGGGGTGCCACTACCATGCCCCTATACCGGTAAAGACACCGGCTGTTGTTAGGCTCATTCGTAATAGCCACGTAATTGTCATAAACTTTGTTTATCCAACATGGGACTGCTAGTCGATCGGCTCCAAACTTACCCGTTGGATTTGGCTTTCACTTTGATAATTTGATCATAGCCCTTCGATCTGTCTTTCCCTGATCATTTTCTTCTTGGGGCTTAAACTTACAAATGAAAAGTCTACTCCTATATCACTTGCTGGTTGATCACAAAATCAAACCATTCAACTACTTGAGGACACAAAATCAAAGGCTAGAAATGTCCAAAGAGGCAGATCTGGGGCACAGCTTACCTACACCCAGCCCTAAAAATTAAATGGGACGGTTTGGATCATTTAACAAGTGTTCTCTATTTGTAATTTTGCATATCATATTCTCTAAAGAAAATTTGCACATGCATCACGTAAGAGCAATTTTGTTAGCTCATGGAAAGGATGGTTTCTGGCCGCATACATCATTTGGCCACCCATTGAAGCAACTAAATATCTAAGCAGACCCACATCATAAGGTGTGTTTATCGAAGTGCCTCATTTTTGCATGACTGGACCCACATTCGATGATCTTATCCGTCTATTTGATTGCCCCAACTTCCTCTATCTCGTAAACATACAATGATGACGATTAGACGTAGCATCTTTGGAAACTTAGTCCTTAATAGTCAAATAAATGACCTGCACGATTCAAACCTACTCTTCTACCCCTGTATGAAGCTTTAGATAATAATTTAGACTAATAAAATAGTTTTTGCCAATAAATTATTATAATAGAATAGTCTAATCTTCATGTGGTAGATTCATCCAATCCTCATGCTTTTTTAAAAAGTCAAATGAACGGTTTGGATCATATGATGGTTTGGCCCCACATGAAAAAGTACGACGCTTCTATTAACAGGCCTTACAAGGTGCGTTCATTCTGCATTCGCTTCTTGCATCATTTGCATGTGGTTTGAAAATTGCGTCCCTTTGTGCGTCTTACATGCACTGCTGACAAGGAGAGGGCATTTTCGTCTTTTCGTTTTACTCGCGGTAAATCAATCTCTCTCGAGAAGATGATCTTATCGCTGAGATCATTATTCGACTTACGCGGTTTTACGATAATTTGTAACGGAAAGGATGCTTTAGAATATGCTCGGTTTATATTCGCGATATGCTCGCTATTATGAAAGAGAAATTATTGAGAGTCAGGCGCCACTAGGTACCCAAGCCTAGTTGCACGGATACAAGCACAAGTGGGCCCCACTCGTCCTTTTGATCAGAACCGCTCATCTTAAGTTCACCTTAGATGGATCATGTTTTACGAAATTGTTCGCTGTGTAATTTCTCCGAGACAAAATGAAGACATCTTGAGTGAGGCAATTTGTAAAAATGATACTAATTGTATTTTGTGATAGTTGAGGGGGCGTTCATACAATTTTTATTTTTATTTTTGCTTTAGCCAAAATTGAATTTTGGACTTCTGAACAAAATGATGCTATACCATAATATTTAAGAATTAGGATAACAGGTTATGTATAGTTTGTTTCATAATTCCAATCGAAAAAAATAAAAACATATGCTCCTATAACAACATAAATCAGGCTAGAAAGAGAGTAAAAAAAAATTGTAAGAGGCCTTTTTTTTCATTAAACAAAAAAAATGAACTTTTGTACATATAATTGTGTGCATAATTATGCATTATCTCAAATTTTATTAGCTCCAGTACATAGACTAATTATGAAAGATATTTTTCATGATCATCATTATCATCATCAAGACCTTATCCCAATTAGAGGTAGGTCACATGAATCTTGTTCCTCCACTCTTCTTTATTAAGTATCCAGGATTCATTTAGTCTCAAAAATTTTAAATTTTTTCTCACCACTTCTATCCATATTCTTTTGGGTTTTTCTCTTACCTTTTTAGAACCTTCGACTTGAATAATATATTATCCATGATATATTATTCAATTCCATTATTATTTGCAGCCAATGACATAAAAAGTTATAAGAAAATAACAAACAAAAACCCCGAATTTATAGATCACCATCCATGGATAATTTTTTCACTAGTTTGTAGTGGACATTCCAAACAACCCAACTCCCAAGCCCTGGTGGTAGAATTTAGGTGGGAAAATTGCATGTCATGAGAGAGAGAGAGAGAGAGAGAGAGAGAAGCACGTAATGGGGTGTAAGGAGAATAAACATTAAATATAAAGAATGATGCCAAAAGCACAAAAGAAGCTTGACTTAGCCTATTCATGTTGATGCTTGCATGGACCCTGATCCTTTGATGACATAGCACGAACTCACCATATCTGAACTTTCCTAACCATTTGGTTACATGAATTATCGCTTTCTTATTTTAATGCTTCATGCACCGGGGCTGTCCCTTTTCTTTTTCTTTTTTAATACTTCATCTTTAGCCTCCTGATTAGATGATTAGCACCTAACTTCCTCTGATAAGTTTCCAGCTTAAAAAGTGTCAAATCTACTCATCATTAAAAAAAAAAAGAAAAAAAAAAGAAAAGAAGAAGACCTTTATATCAAGTCTTCTATGTTAAATTTTATCAATTAAGTGTTTTATTCCAATCTTTTGGTGCCCTTTACGTTATTTTCTCCTTTGAGGCCAGTTTGGTTGGTAGGAAATAGATGAAAAGTTATTTCTCTGGTGTTGGAATGTTTAATTTTATTAATGGGGGAACAGCCTTTCCCATTGCAATTGCAATCTTTAAAGATTGAGTTGTCTGATGGGCCAAAGAGGTGGTAATTACATTTTGTACAGAATCTATTCTACTTATACACTTTAGGCCCATGTGGTCCGCCCTTTTCCCGGACGCCGCATAGGCAGGAGCTTTATGCACCGGACCTGCCCTTTTTACAAAACCTATCCTATCTAGGATAAGTCAAAACAGGGGCTCTATGCATTACCTGCTGCTTACCAATGTAAGACTTTCTCTAGCTGAGTGATTTGCCTCATTGCTGGCTGATCTTAGCACATGGGAAAGTGAGAAAGAATATCCTTCTAGAGTGGCTTTCATTTGATCTTTTGCAGATCAAAATCTCCAGGGGTTGTATTCATCTTGTTTAAGCCAGTAGATGGTGTTGAAAAGTCCACTTCCACTATAAGTGGATGACGTTCTGCTTGGCTCCACAGAACAATTCCTTGAGATGCAGCTCTGATTTCTATTTCTACAAAGTCCCCAAATCGAAAGGGAACTGCGAAATTAAATATGACCGAGCCTTTTGAATCTCTCAACAATCCTCCTACGGCACTGCCTCCTGGTTTCCCATGTCAAGCATAGTCGAAGTTCAGTTTGAACTGATTTACAGGAGGAGGACGCCATTTTTGTTTCTTATTTGCAGAAGCAATCATGCTTTGCCAGTTTTTGAAGATGGATTTGTTGGGGATTTACAGTCTCTCCTAATATCAAGCACACATAAACACTCAAATTTTACGTGGTTTGGCCAATATACCTACGTTCACTGAGATGCAAGGCAATTTAAATATAAAATGAAATGATACACAAGTAGAATTACAGGGGTTATTTATAAGAAGAGAAGACAGGGATGAGGTGTTGTTAATCGATCTTCAGCTCCTCCCTATTTATATGGTTTTTAGAGCTTAATTTTCAATATATTATTCACAAAAGTCTTAAGCAGTGGCCGACGAAGGCGGCCGTCACAGTTGACATCGGCAGCCAATGGCAGTGCCTGCCACAGTTGATGTCGGCATCGGTGGCAGCTGTAAAATGGGACTGGACCAACAGGATTTTTGTGGAGTATAATGTGAACTCCTTAAATATAGAGGCCCACCATGCAGCATTTCTGATGAAATCATTAATCCGCTCGTTTTCCTCTTCAGCCTTTGAAGATCCTTTCATTTTGTTCTGTCCATAAAATCCAAATTGCAGAGAGAAAATAAAGTTTCCAAAGCAATTTAGCCCTTGAGTTAAGCCGTTGAATGCATTGCTCCTGCCAAGATTATGGTGACACCCAAACAATTTGGAAATTTTGAAAGATGCAGTTCCGTTCATTGAAGACTTGTGGACAATGAAGAAATAGATGGTCTCTCATTTCTGTAGAGTGAAAGCAACCCTAGTACCATGAGGGACCATTTATTTCTCTTCTCATAAGCTTATCATTGGTGAGAATCTTATTAAAAGCAAATTTCCGTGGAAAAATCACTACCCTGTTGAGTGCTGGAGTTCTCCAAATCAACTTAACTAATTGCCAGTCACTGTCCTGTTGTTGATTGAGAGGAAGGCATGCTGCTCTTAGTGAAGAGTCCACCTGCTTAGCGCAACCAGCTGGGTCTATCCTACTTTTTGGTGTTAATGAAGACTTCAGCTAACCTTGAGCAAAGATCCTACAGTTGGTCATCTTCAAGACCCCTGAAAAACCTTCTTGGCTGGATTTCCCAGTCCGCCACTTCCTGCACAACAGAGAAACATTCACAAGCTTTCACCCTATCATTTGTTGAAGCTTTGAGAATTCTGTTCAACTGTGATGCTAGTGGTTGATTATCCAGCCACTTACCGTGCCAAAAATCAATTTTCTTCCAACAACACAGCTTGAATTGTATCTGACTTGGGTAAAAGTCCCAGTTCCAGGGTATGCCTTTCCACAGACGGGAACCTTTCTCTCTTCTTTAATGTTTACCCACCTAGGACTTGTGGGCTTATATCTTGCTTGTATTGCAGACTTCACGTAGAAGGGCGGAATTCATTTCCATGAAGATCCTTAATACCCCGTCCACCTTTTTCTTTTGCATTCAAAACTTGGGTCCCAGGCGACCATATGAAATTTGGGTTTATCTTCTCCTCCTTTCCACACAAAGCCTTCTTGTATTTTCTTCATCTTTTTCATCAAAGTAGCTTGGCATTTAAATACAGACATGTAATATGTAGGGAATATGTTTTCTGTTTTTATTGAATTTTTTTCTATTTCACAGTAGAAAACACTGGTTCTCTACTGTGAAATAGAAGAACTCCAATAAAAACAAATAAGGCATGTTTCCAGCCACGTACTTAGGTTGAAAAATGGCAGTCGAGCATGTTCCTCGATTGCCCCAGTTGTTGAGCCACTCCAGCCAGTTGTGACTTTTCTTAGAAGTCTCCTCGTAATTTAGAATCTTAGATCCTTCATGACACAACCAACCAGGCTATGCAAAACGTTTCTTAAGTCAAATAAAGCATACACGAGCAAGAAGCAAATTCAAAGCTAAGCTTCTTCTGCCAAAATTAGACTGTCAAAATCTAAAGCATGTTTTGCCCCCTAAATCCTTATAGACTTGGTAAAAAATACTATGAATGGCCATTAAAAACTAAGCATGGGCTTCTTAACGTGTGCATGCATGTTTGTGTATTTGAAGAGAAAGAACAGGAAGAATAGACCCTACAAAAAATTAATAAATCAGACGAAAAATGAAATACCTGTCTTTTTCTTTCTTTCTTTTTTTGAATGCTAGGGATGTATTAAGTAAAGAGAAAAAATTTATACTGCTAGAATGAGGAGGTCTAGCACCATTCATACGAAGAAAAAGAGGGGAAGTTCCCAGCAAACAGGCTCGAGTAGCTCAGCACAACATGAAGCTAAAAAAACAATACAAAGCTAGTTTGAAATACTTGGCTAATTTGGGACAGATGGTTTTCTTAGTTTTCCTAAAAAAAAATTTGGGTGGAGATGGTCTTGCTAATTAGTTAAGTATAATTATAATCTGATAAGTATTAAGTTTATTTATTATTTATTTGAAATGTTGAAGGCAAGCACCTATGAGCAGCCTCAGGCCCTGATAACTCAAGATTCAGGCTCCTTCTTGCGCCACTATACTAGAAGGCCTTTGCTCAATAAGCATTGAGTTTATAAGAACCGATACTATGTTTTTTTAAGTTAATCAAATAGTGCACAAGTGCCCCAACTAGTTGAAACTGACTAAAAACAATCATCTAATATGCGAGCCTATAAAATGATGTAGACTGTTGATTGTTAATAAGGAAAAAAATTTTATATATCTCTTTCTGTGGAAATAAAAATAAGGAAGATGGTGGAAACATTGTTTCCAACCATAGCCTTCTAATACTTTGAGAAATATAAGAGGTTTAGAGAGAAAAAATAAGATTATATTTCATAGAAAAAGAAGTGAAAAGAGAATTTTTAGGTAAGAAATGGATCTTCATATATAGAAAATGGAATCCCCTAGCCAGTAGAAATATAAGAGGTTTGCAAAAAAATGAGAATATATTTCAAAGAAAATATAAAAAGAGATTTTTCAGGGTAAGAAAACATAATCTTCATAGTTGCAAAATGGAATCTCATATTTGACAAAAAATGTGAAACAAGAATCTTGAAAAAGACTCTACTGGGTAAGAAAACATAATCTTTGTAATTAGAAAATGGAATTTCATATTTCACAGAAAATATGAACAAAAAATCTTCAATATAGGAAAAAGCACAACATCTTCAAGGTTAGAACATAGAATTTATGTCGTTAGAACTCTCAGAGGCTTAGATTTGGAGAATTAGAAGAAGATATATTTGACACTTCACATGAATAGAGAATCTTCAACATTACAATCCAGCATAAGAGTTTTGAGAAAAAAATTGGAGATTATTTGATAAAAAATATGGACAAAGAATCTCCATTATAAAATCAATGATGGCTACAAGAAAAATCCCTATAAAATGGATTTTTTTCTCCATACTAAATTGTCATTTTGATCTTTATTGTAATGTCACTAGTAATGCATGTAACTATGTATCTTTTCTATAGTAATAAAATCATGACTTGGGATTGGCCTCTAAAACTTCATTTTAAAAAAAAATTAATACAAGAAAAGAAAATTTTTATGGTTAGACAATAGACTTACAATGCTTTAAATTTTAAAAGAAATTCTTTTACTAAATTGTATAAACTGAAATGTAACGCTCACCCAATTAACTCAACTTTCTTGCTATGAAATGAATAGTCTGAATCATATTCTAGGTGAGCCCAAACATAATTCACATATCAAGACCCAGTAATAACATAAAAGTACATTCTAAGAAAGAAAAATAATTTTGAGAAATACTTCTTCTTCTTTTTCCCCCTCAGCCAGCACTACAAATCAATGAATATCATGTAGCACTTAAAGTAAAAAAAAAAAAAAAAAATTATGATTTTTCTTCAATATTTTTCTTTTTATTGCACAAAGAAAGAATTACAAAGCAAATTACACATACACTCTTACTCAAACACTCTCTTAAATCTCGTTCCAACTAAAGAAGGAAGTAGCCACTTGAACCGATAACCATTAGTACTTATGCAAGAAGCCAAGTGGTCTACAACAAATTATGCTAGACATTTGTTGGCTTCTAATATTTTTTTGTAAAACTAGTTGAAGAAAGCACAAGGTCCTAGAAAAAAAAGAAAGAAAAAAAAGTGCCAGGTGGCACTTGTTAATCTCTCCATCTTTCTCTAACAAGAAAGAGCCTTTCTTGTTAGTGACACTGAGGTAAGAATACTAATTGGTTATCGCCAACATTTTATCTACATGGTTGCAACTAAGAATTAAAAAAAAAGGAACAGCCCCGGTCCAAGAAGCTCCGGTGCAAGAAGCTCCCTTCTGTGCGGAGTCTTAGGATAAGGGCGGACCAAGGGGCTTAAATTGGTTATTGGCTAAGTCAAGAGATGCGACCTCCCTCCCTCTCTCTCTCTCTCTCTCTCTCTCTCTCTCTCTCATTTTCAACTTCTCCCGAAATGATATTTTGAATAGTTTGAACGTTTGTCCCTCTCCCTATTTTAAGCCCACAACTATCGACACCCCCTTCTCGAACCTATAAAAGCCCTCTGTCTTCTCCATTTTTTCTGCAGTTAAATCAAACTCGCCCCCGAAGCTCGGAGCTCCGAAACAAAACCCCACTTCTCTCTCAACGTCAACAATGGCGTTCCCCAAAACTCTCGCCCGTCGATTCTTCTCCAGAAACCCAGTTCAAAGAAACCTCGCACCTTCCCCTCTAGCCCATCAGAACCACCAAAACACTTTCTTCGGCAGATTCCTCACCCCACACGAATCCGGCGAAAATGGGTTTCTCCGGCGACTCCTTCAACAACGAGCCATCTTCCAATCGGCGATGCCGGAATATCTCCCACTTCCGGTGGGTGAGAAACTGATTGAGAAGCTCAAAAACATGAACAAGGACCGCATCCGATTGGATGTGTTGAGCAATCCAACGGCTCAGACATCGCCAAGTCCTCTTGATGGCATCTCGGTCGAAGATGCGAAGAAGATTTTGAGGATCTCCCAGATGGAGATGTTGAAGCGGAAGCTGAGAACGACACCGAAAAACTGCGTATCGTACACCGAGTTCCTCGATATCTGTGAAAGATTGGTCCCGGGCTCGAATCACGAGGAAGTGTCGGTGCTGGCAAAAATGTTGGATGAAACTGGCGCCGTTATAGTCTTGGGGAACGTGGTCTTTCTGCGTCCCGATCAGGTAATGATCTCCCCTATCCAACGGTTGTTATTTGTTTCCTTTGGTGGGACCCGGAAAATCTGCAAGATAAACGGTTACACTTGCAAGGCTGGTGGTGAAATGGCATTGCCACGGAATGTTTCTGGGGCATTGCCACGGAACGTTTCTGGTACCTGCTACCAGTTTGTTTGAACGGTGGCGATATCAAAAGCAGAACTTGGCAATTCTAGCCTCGGTGAACTGATTTGGTGGGGAGGACTTATTTGCCCACCCCTTGTTTCGGTAGCTCCACGCTTTTTTTGACTTGTCTATAGAAGAGAAAATGCACGGGAAGTACCAGAAAAGGGGTGGAAACGTGGATTTTTTTTTCCAATTTTTTCTGTGACCCAGAAGCGATTTTTATGGATCTGGGGTGATAAAAAAAATTTTGAATTCTAATTTTTCTTCCTATTTTTTGTATTTTTTCTACAGGAAAAAAGAGGGTTTTTGGTTGAACCGTAGGACGTTACCAGAATGCCATTTATGGCATCAGAAAATATGATAAATTTCGGTGGGTTTTTTTTTTTTTTTTGTGCAGGTGGCGAAGGCTTAAAATGGAAAACAAATCTCTAAATATTCACTAACCCATTTAATAATTTATTAATATCAGCAAGTGTCATTTTTCTCGTGGGCGGCTAATTTAAGGCCCAAAAAAATACTTATTTTAGAGCAAGAAAACTCTATGATAAAATGATCATTTTTTTACTACCGTGGGTAGTTTGGAGACCCATTATTTTTTATATTTCCACCCTAGTTATTCTCGTATATGTGGTCCACCCCCTCCATCTTTCTAGGCACTTTCAGGCATTACCAGTGTGGCACGTTTGTCCTGATGGAGGTGAGGTGGGAACTACGTTCTAAACTCTAACACGTTACGTTGCGGAAATTTTAAGTCATGTGGGTGGGAGGAAGCCTTGCATTTGGGACCAAAATCCGGAGAAATATGGGTTGTATCTGGACCATTGGAATCTAGACCGTATGATTCATTTTGGTAGTGACAAAAGTAAAGAATTGGCCATCCAATGAATGAAATCTGTGCCTGTCCCATTTGAGATGGGCTCCACGAGATCAATGTTGCAGATGAGTTGTGTGCTTGACTGTCTGAGAAGGATACCACAAGATAAATGTTTTGGTCTCCAAAAGCTGCACCCCATTCGATGACCATCACATAAATCAACTAGGTGGGTGCCACTTAGCCTTTTGGATCCTGCTGCTTTATGGGGCCACAGATTTGATGATGAAAAGCTTTTGGACTTGTGACCCTATGGATCATGGTTGAGAGAGAAGATATTGGAGGTGGCCCACCAAGTGTCTTGATCCAAAGAGTTAATGAGATCAGATTCCAAATTATGACTCTTAATTTCCTTGTTTATCTCTTTATTTTGATGAAATTTTCTTCAAAACCTTATCAATTTTTGTTCATTTCTTGCTTGCTTACAAAATCCAATCCTAGTTTAGTTTAATTCCAACAATTTTCAAACCTTTTGTTGTGTGAATGTAATGGCTCTTTTTTTTTTCAAATTTTTTTATTAAAAATTCTCTTCAGAATTTCTTATTTCCATTTCCCCTGATTCATGGGTAGTCTGACTCACCCACCAAAACATGATATTGGGCTTTTCATGTGTATTATACCTTATCGTTTGATCCCCACCAGGTGAACAATCTTAAGAAGTACCATATTTAAATTCCTTTACCTTGGTCTATAACCATTTCTACATAGAATTCAATTCCTTACCCAATTCTCCCTCATTTCAGGTGGTAAAAGCCATAGAAAAAGCAGTCCCTCTCTCCATTCCTCAACCCAACGATCCTCGCCGGAAAGAGCTCAAGAAAATGGAGAAGGAGAAGCTCAAAATCGACGAAAGAGCAGAAACGCTGGTTCGACGCGAATTATGGTTTGGATTGGGATTCTTGGTGGCACAAACAGCAGCTTTCATGAGGCTAACCTTCTGGGAACTCTCATGGGATGTCATGGAGCCAATTTGCTTCTATGTTACCTCAGTTTACTTCATGGCCGGATATGCATTCTTCCTCAGGACTTCCAAGGATCCTTCCTTTGAAGGGTTCTTTGAAAGCAGATTCAGTGCAAAGCAGAAGCGCCTTATGAAGCTCAAGAACTTTGACTTGGAAAGGTTCAATGAGCTCAGAAGAGCTTGTGACTCTGCAGAGTTTTCTTCATTGCCTAGCTCCCATGATGGGACTAGAAGATCATTGCTTGGTGCTGTGCATAATTAGATACACATTATAAATGAAAATAAAAAGAACAAAAAATGAAGGCAGGGATAGGATATTTTGGAGTTTTTTAGATGAATGATAAGATGTGAAACTGACCATTGGATATACTATGTCTTCTCCTTGCAATTGAAGGCATGAACAGTATAAAAGAGTAGAGAACACCCCATTTTTATATAAAAAGCAGAGCATTTTCTTAACAATTTTCAAGGGATGTCAAAGGTAACAGTGAGGCATATGGGTGTAGATCTGAACTGTCTAAATTGTGGGGTCTGAATATGCAAGATGATCGTCTGATCAGATGACTGGTCTAAATTCACTGAGTGCCTCAGGAAAGCACCATCTTCCTAGTGTGGTTGAGCCAAGCTGTGTGGATTTCTTTTGTGTAGGTTGCTGGCATACTGAATCTACTTCAATTGGCTATAATTTGCCATCATCATTGTGTTAAGTTGGGTCTACAAAAGAAGGAATCCAAATGAAAAGGATGCATAAGACTTTAAGGGGGTAAATAACAGAAAAGGTGTGGTGTAGATCGCCAGAAATTGGGGCCCATTTGGATCATAGGAAAGAAACAGCAAGTGGTCACCATACAGATTACTAAATGATGGACATCATAAAAATTTAATTCATGGTACCGGCCCCATCAGTGTTGTAATGAGCTTGCAACAGTTAATTGCTGATTAAATAGAGAGAGAGAGAGAGAGAGAGAGAGAGAGAGAGAGAGAGTATGAAGGTTCCAAAGGAGTCTGGTTATCATGAACAGAGCATTAGTTGAAGATCAAAGACGCGTTGATGGGTGGGAGGAGGATAGTTCAAAAGGAAAAATATATTGTAATCACTAGATGGAACCTCAGTTCATAGTGAATGGTTAGTATTTGCGGGTGAGGATGTATGTTTTGGGGGAATATGGAAAATTGCTTCAAAAGAATTGAACAAGGAGTCGTGTAAGGTAAAAATCTCATGTACGATTCTGTGGAGTGACCATAGGGTGACTTATCTGTCAACTTTTTCACTATCATCGCCAGAAAACCAAACTCTGCCTTACTTGCCAGAGTTCGTAACTGTTAAGCCCTTGGTAGGTGATTGACGAGCATGTACCCTTATCCAACCCACGGCTTCGATCTGTTACAAGTATCATAGTCGATGATCAAATGTCGGGGATTGCATGTTTGATCTTCCACGCTTGTGCGTCTCATGCACCCTCATTCATTTTGCCATGGAGGGGCAAAGGGAGAAGACCTTTTACTTTTCACATTACAAAGAGGGGCAACTGAAGAATATCTCTGAAGGCAGGGCAGTCAGGTGGGAGAATTCCGGGGAGTTCAAAGAAGGTACAAACCACAAGGGTCAAGAGTATGTAGTCTTATCTTGTATTTTTGCAAGAGTATGTTTCTATGCCTTGAATCCATGATCTCAAAGTCACACAACGACAACTCTACCATTGCACCAAGGCTCCGCTTGAACCAAGGAACATCTCTATCAGGGAAAATCTCTGAGAAAGTCATGCAACCCTTCAACCATAGATTCCGCATATTGACCATTGCAGCCACCCCTGGCAAGGTCCACTAATAGCCCTTCAAATAGGAGCTATACTACCTGGCTTCTTACAAAGTTACATCCACGATATCCATCTTCCCTTTAAAGACCTACCTCTGGTCCTTTTTAAGAACTCAAGAGTACTTATCTAGCCAAAGTCGCCAAAACCAAATGTCTCTCTCTCTCTGAACCCTTGAGAGTATTTTGTGGATATAACATCTTGAGTGAGACGTTGTTTGGATTTGGGAATATATGGTATTAATACAACATTGACTTGGGTGGATTTTAGGAGATTATACGAGCATCTTATACGATCTAGATTCAGCTAAATGACTGGCTAGAACAGGGATAAGAAACTAAGACTAATCGAAATTATAGTCATATGTCACTCCAGCTTTCCCTCTATTGGTTTTTAATATTAGGGATATCCTTTGAAAGATATCATTCATGTGTATTCGTCCATGAAGTCACAGGTTGTCATCGTGTGACCTTGAGGTCACAGGTTTAAAGTATGGAAACGGCCTATTGTAAAATGCAAGATAAGACTGCATACTATTGACCCTTGTGGTCTGCCCCTTTCCCCGGATCTCATATCGTGCACCCGGGCTATCCGTTTTTAAGTAAGATTGACAACAGCCACAACAACTTCACGTGGCTATTTCAGCTGGTCTCCTCAACTTGACCATGGCTGGTATTGAGTCGCTTTTCCTTCTTTCAATATAAGAAACTTATAAACAAATCATATATATTTAGGACAGTTACAAAGTTCAAATTCTAGAACAAATCACCAAGGCAAATATTCATAGACTCAGGGCAAACATATGTGAAAAGTTTGGATAAAAAAAATCAGGGTAGAGTTACTATTTAGGATGTAAATTTCAATTCTTCATTTGGTATTATAACGATATTTATGAATTTCACATTTTATTCTTAAATTTTTTAATTTTGTTTAGCAAATTCATGTCAAATTTTCAGTACTTTTGGAAAATATAGTAACTTTTGAATTATTCAGAAATAAATTGGACATCAAAAGAAATTTAATTATTTAAAGAAATTTGTAACTATAGTTATAGGAGTCTAAACATGTCATCTCATAGCTACAGCTTCGAATAGGAATCCATTTTTTGAAAGATCTTGACTTTCATGTTTTGGTGGGTCGTCCAAGATCCTTTGGATAACTCATGATGTGTTGAAGGAATATCTATACGATTCAATCGATTGCGTAAGGCCAATAGTAGCGGAACCGGAAAAATTATGCAGAATTCCAATCTAAATTCTTTGGTTCTGCGCATACTGCCATGATGGCCAGTGTGCCCACCATCTTGTTCCCTACCTGATAAGTAGAGGTGGCTCCATGGGTTAAGGTTAGAACGACTCTATGAAGATTTTCTTGTCATCAAGTCTCATGTCCTCTCTCCTTTTCTTTATAGCTGAATGTGCTTCATTAGGGGATTTCCCTCCGTTATGATCATTCTGGTTTGCTGAGATTGATCAGAAATAGTTATTCTTGCACCAATTTCCCATGTTCCTTTCCCCATTTGCATGCACAATCTTCTTTTGATCTGATCTTGTACTTCATTTTGCTTGAGTCGGGCTTGGGCTTTCTTGAACTTTGTCCCTTAAACTTATGGAGGGTAGGAATCAGATTCCAGGTATGAGAAAGGAACTAGTGGTATAGATTGTGGGCATTTCCTATTGGTAGAGATTGTGTTCAGTTTATAAGGACAACAATCCATTATACGTCTTCACAGCCAAGCATACCATATCACGTGACAAAGTAGTGTATGAAGAATCTTTCTTCAAAACTATTTATGAAAGCATTTATTCCATTTGGGCTGCTGTTTACACCCCTTGTTTTTGCATTACAAAGGCCTACGTTTATTTTGAATTATTTGAACGTAATTTATAGCTATACAAGAAAAATTCTATAGGATGGCCATAAGGCCGACCATGCTCTATGGATCAAAGTATTTGGCAATTAAGGAATATCATGTTCATAGGATGAGTGTCGTGGAAATAATGATGTTGAGATAGATGAATGGAAAGACAAGAAAGGATACAATTAGAAATGAAAACATTAGAAGAAACTTAAGGGTAATATAAATATGTAACAAGACGAAGGAGACTAGATTAAGATGGTTTGGATATGTTCAAAGGAGGCCTATAACAAAACCAGTTAGAAGGAGTGATGCAATGCAAGTAGAAGGTTCTAAATGAAGCCATAGTACTTAATAGAGGAGAATGGAGGAATAAGATTCTAGTGGCTGGCTCCTAATTGGGATAAGGTATTGATGACGATGATGAATTTATAGCCATACAAGCCAAGCCATTGAGGAAGTTGTTCTATAATATCTATTTGTCAGGGAAATATCTAGCCAAGACTGAGCTTTTCATTGTTTGGCTTAGCTTGACGAGTACGGATATCCACAGAAAAGTTTGTTCATGGATGGCCAAGCAGGCCGAAAATGGCAGCATAGTGCTGTCATACAGATGGTCCATGACCCAAGTCTTAGCCACCCAATATGTGCCACTCACATTGATGGATTGCATGCCCAATAAATACTTGGCTAGTTATTTGGCGATTCAAATCCCCATCTCCTGTGGCCTCTATGAGGAAGCAGGTCGGAGATTTCTATGTTTTCTGGCATCTTTGCTTCTTCCGGCGAGTTCTCCAACACTGTTCATAGAGGTTATTCAGATCTGTAAAATCTGGATTTAGCCCATTTCTTACAAAAGTTCTCTAGAGATGAAAGACCAGAAGCCCAATTTTCAGTAACCGAGCTAGAAGCTGCTACATGTCTTACCAAAACCACATTCACTCCAATTTTCATCACTATACAACCATCGTCCCAACCTCAGCAATACTGAAAAACCGATTAAGCTCAAAATTAGGGGAGAATCAGCCCAAAACAGAGTCCCAGCTATAAATCAAAAGCAAAACTTCCATGGCACCCACATAAACTATAACAGTTGAAATCTGAAGAGTGATTAGAATCACCAAAATCTTTGGGTATCGCATGTACAGATTTTACACTTATAATGACATAAGCCTTACATTTACTTTGCAGGATGTAATCAAAGCTTTCTCCTCAGGAAACAGAAGGTAAAAAACTTTGGATTGCACAAGTCTCGGAAACAATTGGAAACAGAAATGACGATCTTATTGTATTTCTGAAAATTACGGTTGAAGTATCCCAAGTATTTAGTCCACGCCCATAGTTGCTTCTTAGAGCCTGTTTGGTTAGCTGGAAATGGATGGAAACTAATTTTCATGGGAACTTTTTGGGCCTTCGGTATAATTCAATTTCAGGGCATAAAACACCTTTTACAGAGAATTCCTTTTTCACATTGAAATCAATTTCCGTACATTTTCAGCCAACTAGCCAGGCTCACCTGCATGGATAGTGAGGAAATCATTTCCATTTCCAAGACTTCCTTAATTTTCATGTAAATGAGATCCATGCTTTTAAGGGGAAATGAATTTGCCTAAAACTGAGGATTTGTTAGCTAGGTGGAACCAATATTCATGTCAAACCAACACTGAAAGCTGCAAATCTAGAAACTGGTTTTCATTTCCACATGTTTCCAACCATGCACTGCTAACCAAACAGACCCCTGATGAGGTTTAGAAAATATTACAGTGCTGATGACAATAATCTCTTATAACAATCACCAGTTTGATTCAGATAACATTCACAGCAGCAGGAAATAGAATCGTGTCAAAACTAGATAAGTACCATTCATTTTTCCCCACCGCCGGCAGGTCCGACAAGAATTCCCTGGGAAGAACCTTCCTTCAGGCCACTTTCTTTCGTCCCTTCACCATCAGATCTTCTGATCCGGATTTTATATTTCGATTCAAACTCAGCAATTTCCTTTTTCTTCGTATCCAAAGCCTCATTAAGCCGAGAAATCACCTCCTCAAGACCTTCTTTATTTCGCTGAACAGAAGGTAAGACCTCCTTGATTGTTCTTTCAACTAGCACTCCCCCTATAATCCGATAACAAGGCTGGGATGGATCAAGTGGTTCTATGGCCCCACTCACTAATGAGTGCTCACTGACTTCCATCTCCAGCTCTGTGATTTTTGAGTATAGCTGGTTGATTTCTGATCTCATGGCTCCATATAAGTTTGCAATTGCCTGCTCATTCATTGGCTCTCTACCGTTGCTGCCAGCTTTGCTCGTCATGATACTGTAGAACATCAAATGATAAAATTGTGAAAAAAAAAATAAAAGGATGGAACTGCCAGCAGCTGCTTAGTATTGTAACATAAATAAAACTGAATGGAACCATTTCTTTCAGTCCAATTAATACAACTCCAGCAATTCTCTTTTAGCTTTTACTACTTGGGAGAAAGTAAATATTTACTAAAACCAAAAAGAAGCAAAAGTCCTGCAACAGAAGTGCCATACACATCATTAAACAAAAAGGGAAACCCATATTTTGTTTATTCATTTATCTGACAAAATTTTCAATGCACAAGGAATAGTTTCATGACTTTTAAGGTTTCAGTTTACTTTCCATAATGAACTGCAGGATATGAAACTGGTAATCAATTATGTTCGTTAAGGCACAGAAAATCCAAAAGCCACCTTAACTTTTAGATTCAAATTGTCAAGATGGAACTTTTGTATGGATAGCACCTTTAAATAAAACATGAGGTGAATCATAGTTAGTTAGAGGAGTCGTGGGTGCCTACATTAATTGGATGTTATGTGTTGGTCACAGACCCATGCCTGAAGAGCTCAACACGAGTAAGTAAAGCACTTTTGTTTCCTTGAAGTTAAAAGATTAGTTTGGTAGCCATATGTCAATGCAGCAATGGTACTGGTGTCTGGAGTTCACAACATTACATAAATGTGAAGTCCATAGAATACTTGTAGATATGAACTATTGAGCATTTCCCAGCACAAACCTCGAAAAGGCTAGGGACATTAAATCATGGCAGAGGAGGCAACAGACCAAGTTTCTTATATGCCATGTTATCAGTGGCTCATGCCACTGACACAGGGTTTCGCCTTTCCCACATTCTGACTCCTTATCTCTATCAAACATATTAGCTGCCAAGGTCAGCCATCTCATCTAGTAGTACCCTCATATACATAAATCAGAAGATATGAACTATTGAGCATTTCCCAGCACAAACCTCGAAAAGGCTAGGGACATTAAATCATGGCAGAGGAGGCAACAGACCAAGTTTCTTATATGCCATGTTATCAGTGGCTCATGCCACTGACACAGGGTTTCGCCTTTCCTACATTCTGACTCCTTATCTCTATCAAACATATTAGCTGCCAAGGTCAGCCATCTCATCTAGTAGTACCCTCATATACATAAATCAGAAGATGTGATAGTATGATCAAATATAGTTCTGAAAAGTCTTCCACCATCAACAAATCTCTTGGCTAGATCAGTCAGATGATCTGAGACCTCTTAGACAATATATGAGAGTACTATCACGTCTTCTGCTTTACATTTATGGGGTTGCAGCTGCAGTTTTGATCATTACGTATTGAGAAAAAATTTATTGTAATTAATTTTTCAATAGATGTAATAAGAAAAAATCTACCTTATCTCTGGCTTCTTTCTAACTTTGGATTATCAATAGCATCTATTTAAGTACCATGTCTCTGCTTGTCATACATCTAGCTTGACATCTAAGATGAATCAAGCTTCACTTTCTCTAAAATGTCTAATATTATGATTTGAACCCTCCATATCAATAAAGCAACTTCTAAGATCCACAAGAAAAACCTTAATAAAGAACAATCTTACTTAAGTCATATTTTTGCAAACAAATTCTAAAACAAAAGATTTCTTTAAGTTTCAAAATTTATAAATCGAAAGATTTACCTTTTCATCTCTATCTTCTATTCTTGCTCCTGAATTTTCAATTCCATCTTTTCCTAGAACAATCTCTCTCCATGTTTGATTCTTCAAACTTGTCTTCCTAAATGAGTCAAGCATATTTGTTCTCTGACATGTCTAAAATTTTGGTTTGAATCTCCAATATCAATCCTGCGAACTATAATGTACTACAATATTATATTATCTCTGTCTATATCCGATTAGATCTATAATTTACCTTCATCAATGATGTACTTTCTTTCTTGAGTATCCATCAGTCATACGCAATCTCCTTTCTGGGGGCCCTCTTTTTAACCAATCAGTTCTGCTCTCTTTGTTCATCGCCCATCAGAAGACTCCTTTACTATGCACCCAACCAATAACACTCTCTCTGTTTGTCACTCAGATGAAGTCTCTGTTGACTCAGACCTAACTGAAAATGTTTTCTTCATTCGTCAGTCATTCTCATGTATCTTTGTCTACCATGCTGTCGATTCAGCCTCCCATTGTTACGAGGCATTATTTCAATTAATTTTAATTTCAAGAGTTACAAAGTAACTGTCCCGGAACTAAATCATATATGGTCCCATTTATCCAAGGGGATAGTGACATAAATCATCATACCATGCATACAAACTTTTAATAGTTATAAAGTGATTCTTCATCTGGCAGGGTGTAGTTTTTCAATTGTCTTTAGGTGGCATAAAATAATTGGAACATCTGAACCTATAACACTGCAAATAATAAAATCATACAAGGTCATCAAAATGCATGCCTACATATGACTCTTTTTACATTACCAGCTTTTTATCACAATGTACTGTTTCAACTAACAATAGGGTTGGAAAGAAGGGGAGAGAAATTGAATAGTGAGTTTTAAAGGATTCAAGACAGTGTAATAACCTTATACAACAGCAAGGAACGAAGTCAAAATTTGTAGGTGTTTCTCCGTTTAGTTAAGATGCACGCAAAAGAGTTTACAGAGCCTGAGATCATAAGATTTCAGAATAAGCAAGGATGTAAGAGACAGACAGAAAAGACATGCATAATGAGTGAGAAAGAAAGAAGGCTACTATGAATAAAACTTAGGTTAATTATTGAAGAAAATTTTGCTGATTGAGTGTTCTATTTTACATTAGAGTCCTACTGATTAATTACATAACTTTCTGATATAATCTAATATCATGCATGCGAGATGAATTTCTCTGTGGCCAACATATAGGAGGGTCATTACCAGTACCAATTGTTAAGAGCTAAAGAAGAAGATGACCAAGAAGAAGCATATTGCTCTAGTTAGGGAAAATTTGTCAGTAAGGGTGGTATTCATCTGGATGGCCCTTTCAACCACATGGTGCTACTGTAAATCTGCTGCATCAGTTATGATCCTAATGGCCCATTCGTGGGTTCAGTTGATAAACCATTTACAACATAAAAAAACAGTGATATAGATTAAAGGTCCTATCCACCACATATGCTAAATTTTGCAAAGAAACAAAGAATCAGGAAAACATGCTGGGGTTTCTAATACAATCCCTAAAGTGTGGCGTAACTGCCATTTAGATTAGGATTACACAAGAGCACTTCATCTCCAGGCTGACAAAGGAAATGGCAGATGTAAGGATATCAAAACAAGGGTATTCCAAAATCATTTCCCTGAAAACATTTTATCGGCAGTGTAACTTATAAGATTCCGAAGTAGCTGTAATCCATCTATAGCTTACAAAATTTCGTTACGGATTTGTTTACTACTTTAGTTGAATATTAATATTGGGGAGGAACTCGTATTACATGAAGATGAAAGTGGTGGCACGCTCACAAAATAAATATAGTTGAGTTGAGAATTAGAAGAGACAACCCATGCAATAATTAAGTAGAAAGCAACGGCCCTGGAGGATTAGGGATCATTATCGTGTCTTTTCCATTGTCCCAGCCCATGAATGAACAATCACTCAATGTGCCACCTCTTTGACAAACCCATGCACATTTTTACAGAAAAACTGAATCCGCACCACAAAAATGAAAGAAAAAAAACCCAGATTTTAACTGACCGAATCGAAGCCAAGGGGATGGAAGTGAGCTATCCCAAACCAGAAACCAGAAAAACGAACAAAAGAAAGAAAATTAGGATGAGAAAAACCTTGACAAACCTTCGAGGGCTTCTTCGTTTTCGTCCTGGGGGGCTTCAAAGGCTAGCTTTCACTGCAGAAAGGAGAAAAATTCTGGACATTCAATATCAGGTAGAAGAATAGCTTCAATAATTGTGAAGGAAGAAGAAAAAACCCCGAAAAATTGGATGAAGAAATATCTGGCATCTAGCATTGTTGAAGAAGAAAACCTCAAAATCCAATTATGGAGAAATCTTCAAGCCGTTGTACTCTTCTACTGAGAACGCGAGGAGTAGAAAGGAGGAAAAAAATGAAACTGATGACAGGCCCCAAATCGGTTCTACTTTCAGCTATGATCGAGTGGGAGGGTAATTTTACCATCTGACCCTTCATTATATGCCTTAAAATTGCCAACTAAAACACGAAAACATAGCATTCTAGAAAGATTTTTCTAGTAAAATGATTTTCAATCTTTGCATGATTTGATCTATTGATGTTCCTCACCTTCCCTTAGATAGGCTGTTTGCAGAAAATTATGCCCACTGCTTGCTTCTAGTTACCAATTTTCTCCAAGTTTTCAGTTGAAAAATCTAATTACCAATGGTCATGATTGACATACTTTCAACTGAGAAAGCTACCAACTAAAAGCATTCAAAGATATGAACTTCTGTAGCTAGCCCAAATAGGGGAGGATGAAGAAGATAATGAATCACATCATCCAAAAGTGAAGCTAGATGGAGAGATCATGCATGGTTCTCATGGACTCAATCCCAAAACTCAGTTTGCATAGGATTTCTCAATCCATTGATAAATAAGGAAAGAAAAGCACATCTTCCAGCCCACTTGCCCAACTAAAAGACAGATCTAACCATTAAAAATAAAAACCACTAAAAGAAAGACCTAGTAGATGCAAGAATGACACAAAGAGCACAAGATACATTTGGATGATATGAAATTTCATTGCCCAGAATAATTAGACTCCTCACAAAGTTCTCTCAGTAGTTGAAAATAAAAAATAAAAAAAATCGATGCCCCAACTATTTTCTGAACAATTAGAAAGTTCTTATATTTCTTATGTTCAAAGTAAATATCAAGAAATTAACATAATTTTACTTAAATTTTCATCAAAATTTTTTGAATAGTTGCCAAACACATTCATCATCATCATCGTCATCAAGACCTTATCTCAATTAGGGGTCGGCCACATGAATCTTATTCCTCCATTCCACTCTATTAAATATCATTGCTTCATTTAGTCCCAAAGTTTTTAAATCTTTCCTCACCACTTCTATCCACGTTCTTTTGGGCCTTCCCCTTGCCCTTTTAGAACCTTCAACTTATATTGCCTCACTCCTTCTAACTAGTGCCGTTGTTGGCCTCCTTTGAACATGTCCAAACCATCTAAGTCTAATCTCCCTCATCTTGTTACCTATTGGTGCTATCCCTAAATTTCTTCTAATATTTTCATTTCTAATTCTATCCTTTCTTGTCTTACCACTCATCCATCTCAACATCCTCATTTCTGCAATACTCAGCCTATGAGTATGATGTTCCTTAACTGCCCAACACTCTGATCCATAGAGCATGGCCGGCCTTATAGCCATCCTATAGAATTTTTCCTTTAGTTTGAGTGGCACCCGCCAATCACATAAAACCCCCGATGCACATCTCCATTTGTTCCAACCCGCTTGGATTCTTTGGGTAACCTCCCTCTTAATCTCTCCACTCTCATGGATCAATGATCCTAAGTATCAGAAGTGGTCTCTCATGGGGACCTCTTGGTTATCAATCTTGACTGGTGGTCCACTCCTACTCTCCTTGCTAAAATTACATTCCATATATTCTGTCTTAGTTGCCAAACACATTGATTTTCCCAAATGTATCGCCAATGTCAATCTCCTGGAATTCCTCCTCATGTCCAAAGAAAAGATCGATAGAGGTGCAGTTGGATAATTGTTGTCTATCAACCAATGAAGATCTCAATTTACAAGTACACATCGTCTTAGAAGTAGGCCAAAGGAAGTCCCCAGTTTACCTCCATGAATTTGTGTGTAGCATGTTGATCTTACAAGTCAATGATTCGTTCAGTTCAGAGCCTTCCATTGATATCTGTACCACCTTTATTCGTTAGCTCTACGGACCTGTATTGCAAAAGAGAGTTGATGGGCACCAAAAATCTCAGCCAACGGGTACCTCTAAGGTAGGCTCCGTCTCTTGGAGTTGGGATGGTGCTGCCATAAAACAGAATCGTCGTCGAGTACTATCTGCAGCTTTAAAGGAGAGCAAGGACTTACCTATGGATAGTTGTTGAATAAGATTCCTTTGGCATTCCCCCATCATGATAGATGGTGAATCCAATGAATGGAATGGATCACCCATAAAATGTGGGCAGAAGGGCCAGCACCCCAAAAAATACCCTACTAATGATGTGCAGGGTATATTATAGGAATAGCTGTCTAAGAATAAGCTTTTCCATTGATCGATCTAGCTAGCGACACTCTTTTCTAAGGATTATAAATAACTTTATACTACCGTAAAGTTGTTGTCGCGTGACCTTGAGGTTACATGTTGAAGGCATAAAAACTGCCTCTTGTAAAAATACAAGTTAAGGTTATGTACTATAGACTCATGTGATTCACCCCTTTCTCGGACCCTGCATAGAGCTGCCCTTTTTATAAATAACTTTATACTCCATTATCAAGGAATAGGATAAGGCTTCTCCATGGATTTATGGTACAAAAAATGAGATGAGGAAATCAAACTCTATATCGTTTAGTGAGCTCATGCATGTATGATGGATGAACATGTTTCCAAGAGAAGTGTGAAAAAGCCAGATTACAGCTTGGTTCAGACTTCTTCAATGCTCAAAACCATCTACTGGTAAAGCCTTGTTATGGATTGTTCATAAACCAAAAAGGTTCAAAACAGTTCCATCTTTGGCAATTATATGCCTTTTGGCAAAGGTTTTCTGTTCTGTGAAAGCCAATGACTCTCCAGTTTCTAACCATCAATTTAGAGTCCACAGTGTAGACATAATTTTATCATATGGACTTGGGCTTTAAGTCTGAGTTGAGTTACCCATATGCCCTAGCAGAACCCACATCTGCTCATTTAGTTTCTTTTTTGAATGGTAACTTATTTCTGCCCACTCATACTCTCCCAAGTAACCCTCACTTTGTCTTCACTTCTTTTAATTATTCTCTCTTCTTCCATTAATGGGGTGGTTGTGAAATTTACTGCAGTTTTCTTGCAAGACGTTAACATCAGAGACATTCATCATGGTGCAGCTCAAACCTCAAGTAACATCAGAGATGTTCATCATGGTTACAATCCTTTAAAAGCTTTCTCTACATTTAGAGCTTTTTTGGATATTTAAAAATTATTTTCAAATATGCCTAGCTCCAAAGTTTGAAGAACATGCCTTTAAATTGCAAATAATGAAGTTGAAATCCATTCTTTACTAATTTGAGAAATAAGAATGCAGATTTTTTACACCTCTGTGGTTGTAGGAGATTCTTAGTGTCCTTCATTGGCTTACCTCTTCTAAAGAACTCTTGAGGATCAGCTGATGAACTTGCTAAGAACTGAATTCAGAGATATGATCTCTTGATTTTTTTTATGCTATGTTTTTTTATGTTTTACATTCATAACTACATATTCTCAGTCTAATATTTTTGTTTTCACAAATAAAAATGTCATCCTGAGGAAAAATTGAAAAAATAATAAGAAGAAAAGAGAAATTATAAACTAAGGCATGCCTCAATAGGAGACATGCATAGGCATGTATTATGGTAAATCCATGTTGTTCATTTTTGTCTATCCTCCTTTACATATATTACCGCCCAAAAACCATAGCTTTGGATGATCATAATCTATGTTACTTTGGATGAAAATTTAAAACTAAAGAAAAAAGAAGACTTTCAATTATTTGATATGGGTAATTTTTTTATACGAAGAATAAATAATGAGAGGACAACAAAATGAAAGACATAAATCTTCAAGAAGACATGCCTAAATATGTCTGATGCCTCGCATTGAGCCATGCCTCATCTTATCGTTTTGCCGAAAAATAAAATAAAATAATTGCAAATAGAATTAACTTGAAACCAGTTCTTATTGGAGTAAGGACCAACCCTTGTGGCATTGATAGAGGCCCTACTCTGATTATCAGTGAATTAAAATAATATCTTTTGCAGATATTTTTGAGGTTATGAGTATCAGTTGCTTGCCCCTTCCCCTTTTTATGTTAGCAATGATGGTCCCTGAACTTTTTCTAAGATATCATTTGATGTGAACTTGTGTGCTAGATTTCTTCATTCTCAATCCTGTACAAATTTGATTGTCTTCCCTCTACTTGTCTGCAAATCTACATGATTTTGATTCAATTCTCTTGAACCTAAAAAGGAACCACCACCATGCACCATCATTCATTCATATACTATAAATTATAAAAGGTGGTAGCCAACCCAACAAGCAAACATCATCACCACCCAACCCTTTTCTCCTTTCTTTCTATCCCATGAAGGGAATAAAATAAGAAATGGGCCTTAGACCAGATTTTCTTAAATATATTCAGGCTGTAATAGAAGAGGAGCTTGGCACAACAATAAAATTATCATCATGTAACCTTGAGGTCAACAGTAAAGTTGTTGTCATGTGCATTGACCTTAACACTAGTTATATTAGAATTACTTTAAACTTGGATTATCACAACTAACTTTTCTTCAGATGAAGGCAACCTATTGTATAACCTTATTCCCTGGTTAAAAAATGACATCCCATTTTCTCATGTAAAAAAGGGCAATTCCGATGCACGAAGCTCTTGCACATGCAAGGTCCAAGAAAGGGCAGACTACATGGGTCAATAGTATGCATCCTTATCTAGCATTTTGTAATAGACTGTTTTCACGTGACCTCAAAGTCACATAACGACAACTCTACCGTTGTACTAAGCTCCCTTCTACCACATTTGATCAAGTACTACACTTTATTTCCCTTCTCTTATTGTATTTCCTTCCACTTTAGGTTATGCAATGCATGATGGAGCAGGTGAGGTTGTTTTGGTTAATATGTTGAACTCAAAGGGCATTGTGATAGGCACTGTCAATCTCCAGACTATATTCAGAAGGAAAGTAGGTTCTGCAAAGTGCAGGATAAACTGGACAAGAACTTGGTTCTGCATATAATTTAAAGTTGCAAGAAAGCTTAAAATAGAAGGAAAAAGGTGCCTATATCAAAACAGGGGAGTGTATGTATCATCTCAACCAATAATTTATTTGACAACCCATTAAGAACCCTGCTGTTATCTGCTCTCAGTTCTTTCTCGGGTCAGGTTCCGTACATGACCCTGTGTTCAATGTTTCAATTTATTCAAACCCTTGGGGTGAATGTGTGTAGATCCCGTAGCCAAATGGTCTTTGGGAAACCAAATATTTATAATTTTTAAATAGGGAATATATTTTTAAAAACTAAAATTTGACTTTTAATTATATAATAAACAGTTTTTAGTTTATGGAACCATCACAGTCTAAATTGCATGCACACGTCTGTCATTAATCAAAACGCATAAAATAATCCGTGTAACGACGTCGGATAGGGCGATAATGACAATTATGTGACCGTTCGCCAGCTTCTTAGATGGTTGCAGGTTGTCCAGATCAAAGACTTTGAAAATCAAATATATTCTAATTAGACGACAAAACTAGACAGGCCCTTATGGTCCGTTCCTTCCTAGATTCCACCCCGCATAGGCGGGAGCTCCATGCACTGGGACGACCTTTTAAAGACAACAAAACTAGATTCATATATCAAAGGAATAACAATCCTACAATTAAGTTATTCCTGGATAGTGAAAGTTTTTCCTGCTAATTGCAGCCTTAAAATAGGTAAGATAGAACTAAAAGCTTGGGTTTTTGCTCATAAATTAACTTAATCCGTGAATGTTATTCCCATGCCAAGCAACCCCCATTGCAGGAGAAAGCATTTTTATTGCACTGCCACCTTAGCAAGGCCTAGCTGATCAACGATTGTGATCATTGTACAAGTGGGGTCAATCGATATTTATGTCGCTCATCATCAGATCATTTTTTCTTTTCTTTTCTTTTTGGGTGAGAAAGATTTGCTGGAAAATAAAGTCTAGAGCTAGTAAAAAATTTCTAGCACGGACAAAAACAATCTTTAGGGCCTGTTTGCAATGGGAATAAAAATAATGGATTAAGCTGTTATAGAATAGTACAAGTTGTCCTTCACATCTAAAGATTTTCAAGGTAAGACTCGGTAGTATTGACCCATTGTAGTCCTCCACTTCTCCAAACCCCATATAGGCGGGAACTTCGTACACCAGGCAACCTTTATAATTGTTATCCCCATGCCAAACAGCCCCAAAACATTTTTTTGCACTGCCCATTTTAACAAGGCCTAGTTGATCAAAAGAATTTTGTCATTTGAACAATTGGATTCAACTGATGTCTGCATTGATCATCATATTTTTCTTTTCTCTCCCTTTTTTTTTTTTTTTTTCAATTCTTTATTGAAGAAAACTCAATGGAAGAATTGAGTCCTAATTTGTTGATGGAAACAATCTTTTAAAACTTTTCCTCATCCACCATCCAAGAATAACTTAATTCATGATTGTTATTCTCATTCCAAACAGCCCCAATTAGAGGAGAAAGCATTCTGTTGCACTGCCTACCTTAGCAAAGGCCTAGTTAATCAATGTATTTTGATCATTAAACAAGGGGCTCAATCCATCATTGCCCCTTTCCAATGATCAATCTAGACCATCTATCTAATAGACCCTGCTATGGATGAGCCAATGAGCCATACACTCATTACAGTCACTTTTTAATAAGTGAAGAGTGTGACCATCAAAACAAGGGACTTCGAATGTCGGCTGCTAGTTCAGGCGCATTTGTCCAAGCAAATGGGACAACCATGGGCAAATCTTTAATGAGAAAGGATATTTCAATGGTTCAGGCCGAGCAACCCATGTAATTTATGTCAGCCAGGCTTCAATTTGCGAGCCACAGAGCCCATATCATATCATTTCACAGGTTTCTCATTGCTTCCACCGAGTGGGTTCAATTCAGACTTGGAGTTTTTCCAAAGTTCAACCCATGCAGGTCAGTTTCATGAATTCCATTGGCAGGTCAAGTGGGCTCCTTCTTTTGATTGTTCCAATCCTTCTTGTAAATGATCTGCAGGGTTTATGTTTTCACGCCTTGAACTCATGACTTTAATATTATACCATGATAATTTTACCGTTGCGGGAAGGCTCCTCTCTTAAAAAATTACATCAGCTTAGAAATATTTTTTAGTAAAAAAACAGGGGATTTAAAGCTTGCCTTGGGGGAGGCAATAACAACCTGGAGTGTTGGTTGGGGTTTGGTTTTCTCTGCATTTCCAAATGCAAATAGGAATATCACAATTCCACGCTCTTTCTCCCGTCTGGTTTTTTAATGTTGGAAGAGAATGGGAACATGTAAAATGTCTTCCATCTTAGTTGAACAGTCAATAGTATGCTTGGTTTGGTGGTTCAACCACTCATCTTAGATGGCCTATGCACTAGACAACTTCTCCCACTAAATGATCCTAAAGATGGAATTGAATATTGTGGTGAATTCTGTCTGAATAAGCCTAGAAATGAAATCCAACATGTTGGATTTTACTTGTCGTAGAGTCAAAGGTGCATTGTTGAATTTGCCTGTAAAAGAAATCCACAATGCTAAGTTTTACTCAACAAGGATTCTACAAAATGGTCGAAGAGTCTACTATTTGAAAGAGACTGAAACGATCCAAAATCTCAAGAGCTAATCCAAAATTACCTACTCGAATGATAGGCATAGCTTTTGTGGCTGCTTTATCTGCCTTAAGTTGCGTAAACTAGATTTAAATTAATAAATATGAAGAAAGACCAACTCCCTCCCAAATTCTACATAAATCCATAATCTTTGTTAGTCAGCTCTTTCAATTCCTTTTTTATTTTAAAATAAAAAAGAAGAAGATATATCGTAACGTAAAAAATGTTTGGGGCAGTTGATTGCAAACAACTTAACATATTGTTTTTCTCTTTATCCTCAGATTATATTTAGGAGGGTATATAAATATTTGCTTTGTAATTCTTCTTTTATACCCGAAAAAGAGATACGCTGCTTTTTCTTGGGTCATTTGTGTTAGAAGGCTTTATTTGCTGCAATGGACTTTCTGAAGGTCAGTGAAGAGAGGATTCAATTTCATGGCAAATTTCATCTTGACTAATGCGTACTAAGATCATCTAGTCAATTACTTAGTTCTGTGGCCATCATCCATCTAAGTAGGGCTAGAAGATGAATACTTCAAATCACCAACCTTTCGAACCACCACCATTGAGGTCCCACATGTACTTTTCAACCTCCAAATTCCCCATCCAATAGAAGGCTTAGAACCATCATCCAAAATGCCGTTAGTGTAGGCAAAATTCATTGCAGAATTCAATTCCGTTGTGACTGATTAGACGGAGAATCTAGTAAAGCCAACCAATGAGGATTCGGATTCAAGATAAAATCTAGGACGATTCTGATGCCGTGGATTTCACCTGCAGATGAATTCCAGAGAATTCAATTCTCTCTTGAATATGCCCCCAGAAGAAAAGTGTTAACAAATATTCTCTCTAAAAAAAAAGCTAGAGTGGCATCTTTGGTAATTTAACTAAAACTTGAGGTAATTTTCAGAAGTAAGATTAAAACTAATTTTCAATTAATTAAAAAAGTATTTCACAAAATCTACTCGTCCTCTACCCACTCTCTCTCTCTCTCTCTCTCTCTCTTAATTTCCTTTTCCAACATCTCTGCGTCTGTTCACCTTTTTCCTTCCCAGGAAAACTAGAGAAACAAAAAACCGCTATGAAAAAATTCTAGTCGCGGTATGATCTTTTGTGAACTGTTTCTCTGCTAAATTTCAGTCTCTGGGTGCCCAAATTTCAGTAATTTGAAGGGAAAAAAAATGCGAATAAACCAGCGGTTTTCTTCGGTGTGGGTCGGGAAGAAACCGCTAGTATTTTGATGGGAGCGCCTCTAGGGTTTCACTTCTTCAACTGGATTTTGACTCATGGAGGTAATATCCTCAGTGAGATGTATTTTTTCGTCCAAGACGAGATTTCGACGGGTTTCTGCTGCGTTCATCTTCCAGGTAAGATTTTGAAGGACTTTTTGGTGGATCTCTTCAGTTTTTAGTGGTTTTTGTAGTTGAAAATGGGGATTCGGGCATTAGGGTTTACTCAATGTTTGTTTAGTGAGAGCATTTTGGTGGAGAATGGATTTTGTAGCGGATTGACCTTTTTTTGTGGTGTTTCTTAGCTGGGGTTAGTGTTTTTTTAGGTCATTTTTTAGTTGAATTTATTTGGAGTCAGCCAAAAATGAGATCTTTTGTTGAATTTGGTGGAATTTGTTGGTATTAAGAAATGAGAACAGTTTGTTTTAACTGTATGCTGCTGTCTTAAATCCTTTTATTTACTTTTGCTGATGGAAATGGGGATATAGGGGGTTTTCTCTAACTTTGGCTATTTTTGTGTTGAATCTGTTAGGGGTTGGAAAAAGAAGAAGCTATTTTGTTGACTTTGGTAGAATTTGATCTTAGTGGGTTCAGTATAATTTGGGCATTTGGGTTTCTTCTTTGTTATGAACAGCCATTGTCTGGATTCATGAGTGTTAGTGCTTATTTGTGGCTTTCGGTTTTGAATTTAGGGTGAACTTAGAACTATTTTTCTTTTTTTCCTTTTCATGTGTCTGGTTTTCCTTTCGGTTCAGCTGTGTCACTGCGAAATCTCATTTTCATTCTATTTTTGTTGACTCTGAGGTATTATTTTTCTACTTTTTTATGGTATTGGAAGTGAATTTGAGGGGAGAAATACATGGGGTTTTCGATTTTTGTGGAATTTAGTTTGTGTTTTAGGGAGTGAAAGATATTGCGATTTCAAGAGCAGATCTGTTCTGTAGGTGAATTAGGTATTAGCTGAACTGGATTTCTTTTTGCTTATGGGATTGGGTAAGCCATTATGGTTTTGTCATCAAATTTTCTTCTGTTGCTTTTGTTTGATATTGACATTTACTCTTGGGTTTCTTTTATGTTTTCATTTGTTTCCAGAATTCGGTTAAAGGACAGGCATTTTTTTAGAATTTCCTGTTTGTCGAGAGATCAGGGTAGTTTTGTTATTGGTTCTGGAATTGATGTCTTATTAAACACTAATTTCCCAGAAATCTTTTATCCATATTTTGATGATTCTTTGTTTTCTCTTGCTTTAGATAATCCTTCTATTCATATGGATGGAAGGCATTAATGCCAACTCCCAGGAAAGACAACTACACTCAGAAGGATGGAGTTTAGGGGGACAAGACGTTCCCTCTCATTCCTGCATCCATGATCAGATACTTGATCAGAGGCGACGCCCCGGTCACAAAGTGTACTCTGTCACCCCTCAAGTCTACAAGGAGTCTAATTTCTTAGAGACCCGTCATCGCAAGGGAAGGGCATTGCTCGGACTTAAAAAGTCATCAGAGCTGCAAAAGGGTGTTAGGCAGCCAATAAGGATATTTCTTAATTATGATGCTGTTGGGCACTCTGCTGATAGAGATTGCCGAGCTGTTGGGGCTATTGTCAAGGTGGGTGCTTGATCATTAATGCTGAAGGGATATCGCCAAGGAAATAAGGTTATACTGATTACTTCACTCTGTTATTGTTTCTTTTCAGCTTGGAGAGCCACCTGTGACTTCAGTTCCTGGCTCACCTGCATGCAGTCCTCATGGGGATCCTCCTGTCTTGGGAGATTGCTGGTACAATTGCACATTGGAGGATATATCTGGGGAAGACAAGAAGCATCGCCTTCGGAAGGTTTTATTCTTAACAAACTGCATTTTCAAATTCATGTAATTCTATCTGAAGCTGTTGTCATTGGTGTACTATGCGCTCTGATGGTCATAGTCTTGAAGCTGCATGCTATAGTTATGACAAATGCTAAATATCAAGCTGCTTGGCCTGGACTGTGTATGCATTGCCTGCCATTCATCATTCTGAAATCATGGAAATGCTGAATTCCCAAGAAATGTGATTATCTTTGCAATATATTGGATTAAGAAGAGAATATGCGGGTGGCCTTTTATCCTACTCTATTTGGGTTTTTGCTGATTAAAAAAGATAGTAACCTAACATATCCAAGTATTGAGCAGGCACTGGGGCAAACTGCTGAATGGTTCAGAAGAGCCTTAGCTGTCGAACCTGTGAAGGGGAACCTGCGGCTAAGTGGTTATTCGGCATGTGGCCAGGATGGTGGTGTACAGCTTCCACGTGAATATGTGGAAGGTACTTTAACATGCATTGCATGGGACATTCATTTTCTATTGGAGTCCTTGTTTGCTTCTCTATTGCAAGCTGCCTCCAACTTTGAACATATCTGACACAATGTTGAGACCTAAGTGTATATCTTCCCTCTTTCTAGTTTTTACTATATCTTTGTCATATGGCTTAGATGGATTCTGCACATTACAAAGGGCCTTCTTGATGTTTTTGGATAATAGGTGGATTTTAGCTTCATCTGAAAATGACTGGTTGGCTTCAATCTCTGCAGAGGGTGTTTCTGATGCTGACTTAGTTCTGTTAGTAACTACAAGACCTACAACTGGTAACACTCTTGCATGGGCAGTAGCATGCGAACGTGATCAATGGGGCCGTGCAATTGCTGGTAAATTTTTAGATAGACTTGGAAGCAAAGCGCGAAGCTGTACTGTGAGTTCAGTTAAAGTTTGAACTAATGCCTCTACGCTGGTGGGTATGCAGGACATGTGAATGTTGCTCCTCGTCACCTGACAGCTGAAGCAGAGACTTTACTGTCTGCTACTCTAATACATGAGGTTCGTAGGTCTTTGTCAGATAAATCAAAATCATGTTTTCAGGTCATACCTGCCCAGACCTGATCAGAAATTTTGTGCGTTCCAGGTAATGCATGTTCTAGGTTTTGATCCTCATGCCTTTGCACATTTTCGAGATGAGAGGAAAAGAAGACGTAATCAGGTTAGTGCTGCTTAGCTTTAGATTTCTTTGCTGCCAGCCGTAATTGTTTACAAGTATGCTTGAGATCATTTGGCATTTTGGGTATGCTTCTTCTCTGGAAGATTTTACATGTACATTTTGTTCTGGCTTTAAGGGCCATGGCTGCATATACTTCATGTGAATGTTAGATGGTTCAGTAGCTGCTTTGAACCATTTTGCTCCAATTGTGCTTTTTAATCCTTATGATGCATTTCTTTTTTTCCTTTTCTGGTGACTTGTTGTATCTCTAGGAACGCAGTTTTCTCTCTGTGGCAAGTCATTGCTGAGGTTGTACGTCAAATGCTACACCTTACAACCTAATCCTATTTCACTGACATGTTCAACTCAAAATCAGTACTGAGAATGTCATGTCAGAGTGGATCTGTTCGAAGTTATCCCTTACCAAAAAATGCATTTATGCAAATAGTTGAATGATTCAAATGGATGAGTTCTGTATAAAGGACAATTCCTACAAGTTCAATGATTATGAAACTGGATCTAGTTTTAAGCAATTAAGTCTCATGTTTCTTACATCATGAAAAGCATCTCACACCCTTTCTCTAAGCCTTGTTAGCAAAATTACAGCAGTAGCATTGAAGAAAAAGTTACATTACTTTTAAATAAGCATGAATCTAAGTCAAAATTGCTTCAACATAGAACACATCCAATTAAATCCGATTGTATGAGACATTTGAATTTCCACTGAAGATTCTGACCTGTGAAAAAGCTATCAAAAGTTCTGTTCTTACTAATCATTTTGCCCTTTCTTGAAATCAGGATTTTCACAACCCATATTATTTCAAATTTGCAGGTTACTGTACAAGGGATGGATGAAAAGCTTGGGCGGATGGTCACCCGTGTTGTGCTTCCACGTGTTGTCATGCATTCTAGATACCACTATGGAGTAGGTTAACGACTTGATAGTTTTTGTTTCTTTAAAATATAACAAAACTATATTAACAAAAGAGAGAAAAGGAATGGGGATTTGGAAGGACTAGAAATTTCCTGAAAGAAAGGAATCTATGAATAGAGCTCTTGGCTGAAGCAGTAGTGGTTCCTGTGGTCCATAAGTGATTGGTGATGAAAGAAATTTCTGCCTTATGTCAAATATCTGTAGTCCTGTTAACAATGTTTGCTAAATTCCAATGCTTAAACCAAAAACAAGGCTCACAGAGTCTCTTCCTACCGAGAACTCCTAGGAGATCCGCTGCACAGAATTAGGCTTAGGACTGATTTCTTGTGCATTTAAAGAAGTACTTTACCTTCTTCTTGGCGCATGTGTTCCATCTTCAAAAGACATATATTGATTGCGAGTCCTTCATTTTCCAGGCCTTCTCTGAAAATTTTACTGGTCTAGAACTAGAAGATGGAGGAGGAAGGGGTACATCAGGTATCTTCATTTACAAATTAATGTGACTGATAGGTTTCATTTACTATTTGCATTTATCTAGCTTCTAACTTTACATTTTAATTTGCAGGATCCCACTGGGAAAAAAGACTTCTTATGAATGAGATCATGACGGGATCAGTTGATACAAGATCTTTAGTTTCAAAAATGACATTGGCTTTGTTGGAGGATAGTGGATGGTACCAGGCTAATTATAGCATGGCAGACCACCTTGATTGGGGTCACAATCAAGGAACTGAGTTTGTTACATCTCCATGCAATCAATGGAAGGGGGCATATCATTGCAACAACACACAGTCGTCAGGTTGTACATATAATAGGGAGGCAGAAGGATACTGTCCAATTGTGAGCTATGGCGGGGACCTGCCACAATGGGCTCGCTACTTTCCACAGGCTAACAAAGGTTTTACTTATTATATCTTCAATATTATCCTGTTCTCTCCTGGATTGGATTTGCTATTTATTTGTTGTGCTTGATTAGTCTTTTCATTTTGGAAATCGGAATGACGTGTTTGAATTGCCCAGAGCTAAAAACAAGTCAAAAGTTTCAGTGGTTCATTTAGTACATAATTCTAAAGAGATCTGGTGACCAGTTCATAAGAAATAAGCAGCTTACTGACATGAATGCCTGTTCATCCTCTTTTGGAAAATTCTCTGACAGTACAGTTATTTTGAATCACGGAGAGAGTAATCAAGCAAAAGAAGGCAGCTGATCAAGTTGGTCTAGAGTGAAAGAAGAATTCTAGGAAGCTGAACTACAACAGAGAAAATATAGAATGTGATATGAAAGAAGGATGTTCCTTGTCTAGACCAGCATATTTTCAGCTAAAAAATTTGCTGCTTCATTAGCCTAAACATATGATACCTTGAAATAAGTTCAAATTTTGAACCAGAATCAAATCCTTTCTTTTGGAGGCTGTACTTGTCTCATTTGAGTTTTGAAACCAATAGGATTGTACTAGGCAAGCCTAGTCAACCCTCTGGGATCTTTTAAAAGTGACCATTAACGCCTGCTAGCCCAGGCTTACCCAGTGTAGACCGTCAAATTCAGGCTTAAGGGACTCCAATTACTTGTGAGGGATAAGAATTCCTTACTGCAGCTTTTGTTATTTCCCTAGGAAGTTGTTGTGCTTATATCATATGAAAGTTTTATCCCAAGAAGACACTTTATTTTCAAAACATGGGAGTAACAACAATTCCATTTTGTATTTTATTATTCTTTTCTAAATTTAAAGGGCTTCAGGATATTTCTTCTCGAGGATTGTTGCACAAGAAATCATCATCATCATCATCATCATCATCATCATCATCATCATCATCAAGACCTTATCCCAATTAGGGGCCGGCCACATGAATCTTATTCCTCCATTCCACTCTATTAAATACCATGGCTTCATTTAGTCCTGAAGTTTTTAAATCTTTCCTCACCACTTCTATCCACGTTCTTTTAGACCTTCCCCTTGCCCTTTTAGAACCTTCTACTTGTATTGCCTCACTCATAATTGGTGCCGTTGTTGGTCTCCTTTGAACATGTCCAAACCATCCAAGTCTATTCTCCCTCATCTTGTTACCTATTGGTGCTACCCCTAAATTTTCCTTAATATTTTCCTTTCTAATTCTATCCTTTCTTGTCTTACCATTCATCCATCTCAACATCTTCATTTATGTGATGCTCATCCTTTGAGTGTGACATGGCTGGCCTTATAGCCATTTTATAGAATTTTTTCTTTAGTTTGAGAGGCATCCGCCGATCACATAAAACACCCGATGCACATCTTCATTTGTTCCAACCCGCTTGGATTCTCTGGGTAACCTCCCTCTCAATCTCTCCACTCTCATGGATCAATGATTCTAAGTATCGAAAGTAGTCTTTCACAGGGACCTCTTGATTATCAATCTTGACTGGTGTTCCACTCTCACTCTCCTTGCTAAAATTACATTCCATATATTCTGTCTTAGTTCGGCTAATTTTAAATCCTTTAGATTCTAATGCTTCTCTCCATAAATTTAGCTTTATGTTTACACCCTCCCTTGTCTCATCAAGTAGGACTATATCATCTACAAATAGCATGCAGTAGGGAATCTCCTCATGCAGATGTTTTGTTAACTCATCCATAACTAATGTGAGAAGGTATGGACTCAATGCCGATCCTTGGTGCAATCCGACAGTGACAGGAAAATCACCAGTCAAGTCACTAGTGGTCTTAACATTTGTTACTGCTCCCTCATACATATCTTTAATTATGTCTATATACTCCTAAGAAACCCCTTTACCACCCAATACCTTCCATATTAACTCTCTAGGGACTATCATAAGCTTTCTCTAAGTCTATAAAGACCATACCATGTGGAGGTCTTTTCTTCGCTTCCTATATTTCTCTACTAATTGTCTTAGTAAGAAAATAGCTTCCATGTTAGACCTACCAAGCATGAAACCAAATTGATTCTCCGATATACTTGTTTCATGTCGTAGCCTCTTCTCAATCACTCTTTCAAAAAGTTTCATGGTGTGGCTTATAAGTTTGATTCCTCGATAATTAGTGCAGCTCTGAATGTCTCCTTTATTCTTATAGATTGGTACAATAGAGCTTTTCCTCCACTCATCAGGCATTTTCTTTGATTTTATAATCTTGTTAAACAACTTGGTCAGCCAAACTACCCCAATATCTCCCATATGCGTGATGGTTGGCTCTAGGTGCAGAAAACAGCTATTGTAGTTATAATAATGATAAATAATTCAGAATGATGCCAGTGATGATGATAAAGGGTGATTGTAAATAATAAAATGATGAATCTGTACAAAGAAACATATATCTACCTCGAGAACTATATGTTAAGTTATTAACTACTACTCTTGGCTAATGCAGGTGGACAGTCATCATTGGCTGATTATTGCACATATTATGTAGCATATTCAGATGGCTCATGTACAGACACAAACAGTGCACGGACACCTGACAGAATGTTAGGGGAGGTCCGAGGTAGTGACTCTAGGTGTATGGCTTCGTCCTTGGTGCGTACAGGATTTGTTCGGGGATCTATGACCCAAGGCAATGGTTGTTATCAGCATCAATGCATAAACAACTCCCTGGAGGTACAATCCTATGTTTATGGACTAGTTACTCTAGCATAATAAGTTATCTGAGATATGTTCCTGTGGTTTCAGAACATTGCCATACATTAACTTCTACTGTACGAATTGGAATTGTAGTTTTATATTGGTGTAAAGTGTACTTCTGCTACAGGAAGGCTGTCAAAACTTCACAAGCATCACAATTTTGAGCAAACTGTCTCGGATTGGTTCTGCATCCTTAACTGAGATTTGAAAGTATTTTATTGCCATAAAATGCACAATGTAGATCTTCACATTGCAACCTTGTTAGATCCTAGTAACTTTTTTCTCATGTTATATGTTTATTCACGTCTTGGTATATGTAGTATGACTAGGCGTATCAAGAAACACCTGTAAAAGCTGAGAAGTTATATGTAGGCATTCAAGTGCTTGCCTCTTAAATGAAAAAATTTCCAAACTTTGCCAACCATTTTCTAGTATCTATGCCTCTTGTTTAAGTTTCTTGTGAGCGTGCTAGAGATTCAGCTCCAAATTGTTTGTAGTTAGCACTATATGATTCTTGTTTCTAACTTGTAGTTGGCCAATTTAGGTTGCTGTTGATGGGATATGGAAAGTATGCCCAGAAGCTGGTGGACCAGTTCAGTTCCCTGGTTTCAATGGTAACTTCCAGTTTCTGTTTTGTGATTGAAATTGAAATCATCTTTTCCTTTCTCAAGCATTGAGATGTTTCCTGTGGCTGGATGTTATAGGTGAACTGATCTGTCCCGCATATCATGAACTATGTAGCACTTTGGTGGTGCCCTTAAATGGGCAATGTCCTAGTTCATGTAATTTCAATGGAGACTGTATTGAAGGACGTTGCTACTGCTTTCCTGGGTTTCATGGCCATGACTGCGGTAAACGTGAGTTAAACAGAATTACTTGCTTTCATACTGCGCTCTTTTTAGGAAAATATTTTCTCCAGATGTATTTTTTTTCTCTTGTATGGATTACAGATGGAACTTTCTCCAGTATTAAGCTTTGTTCTTCAGAAAAGAACTATGTCTCATGATTCTCTAACTATGAAGACCAACTTTTATTTGAAGTCTTCTAGCAATGTCCAAATTGTGGTTCCCTACTCTCTCCCTCTCTCTGACTTTTGTAGTCATGTGTATGTGTAGTATTCTGATGGAGACCTTTACTTTCTGTATCTGACTTTTGGGATTTTGAACAAAGTGTCTTTTCTGCAGGTGCATGTCCTGGAAATTGCAGTGGACATGGCAAGTGCAACTCAAATGGTATCTGTGAGTGTGAAAATGGGCATACGGGCATTGACTGCTCTACAGGTATGTTGACTTGTCTTTTGAAAACTTGGTTTGGTTTGCTTATGCATCTGATATGACAAAAATTACATGAATCTTTTACTTAATAGCATGCAGCTCCTGCTTCCAGATATCATAGTTATTTGTGTGGTTCTAAGGATTTGGAGGATGTAGTGTTATGATATTATTGGAAGGGGAGCCTTGCCGCAACTATAAAAGTTGTCGTCATGTGACCTTGAGATCATGGGTTCAAGGCATGGAAACAGCCTCTTGCAAAATGCAAGGTAAGGCTGGGTACTTTAGGCCCTTGTGGTCTGCGCCTTCCCCGGACCCCGCATAGGCAGGAGCTTCGTGCACCGGGGCAGCCCCCTTTTAGTGTTATGATATTATTGAAACCTTGGTAACCTTGCTGGATATTAAAACAATCTGTATCTTGAAGGAGATCAGTATGTGTATGTACTATGGAGAATTACCTTTCATTTTTATTGTTCTCTTGCATTATTTATGCAGACTACTGGGTTGGTTGTGTGATTGGTCAATCCTTTTCAATCGCTCACCAAGATTCAGTAACATATCTTGCAGTTTTAGGATCACTGGCAGTTACTGGTCAGCACCTCTTGATATACCTGTCAAACATAAAACATATATGATAAGTGATAGCTGGCTACTTATGTGGGGTAGACCTATCCATTCTCAAGGGTTAGAATACTGAGACACACAGTCAATCAAAACCACTTTCATGTATTAAACGTATGTCAGTTAATTCAAATCAAGAGTTGCAGTATTTTCTTGTCACTATTTTATATAAATCATATTTACCATATCTTACTATAATTTGGACAATGCTCTGATACGCTTTTGCCCTGTCCATGTCCACGTTGATATTTGTATAGGACAGATGGATTCTAATGGTTTTTACTTGATTTGACAGCTGTTTGTGACGAGCAGTGTAGCTTGCATGGTGGAGTTTGTGACGATGGTGTGTGCGAGTTTCGGTGCTCTGATTATGCTGGTTACACATGCCAGAACAGCTCCATGCTATTGCCTAGTCTTTCAGTTTGTGGAGAAGTTTTGGCTAGAGATGCAAATGGGCAACACTGCGCTCCTAGTGAATCTAGCATACTGCAGCAGCTAGAAGCAGCAGTTGTCATGCCAAACTATAATCGGTTAATACCAGGTGGACGGACCTTCTTTAGTATACTTGATAGTGGATACTGTGGTGCTGCCGCTAAGCGACTTGCTTGCTGGGTAAGCGATTCCCTCATAATATAGACCTAATATTTTTTTCATACCGCTGTCAGTTGAGGGAAAATTCTAGAGTAGTTCAGCAAAAGCAAAAGAGGCAGGAGAACTGTTCCTGAGAGTTGTTAAATTTTATTCAATCAATGCATTGCAACTTACAGTTTTTCAGGAAAGTGATCTTTTAAATGTACTGCCTGTTTCCAATTGTCTTTCCGGTCTCTGGTGCTAGGATGAAACTAAGAAGAACGATGCTGACAAAAAATATTTCAACCATTGACAATTACAATTATGAGCAGTTCCTGTAACAATCATCACCGTTTCTCTTGCAGATTTCCATACAGAAATGTGACAAGGATGGTGATAACCGGCTCCGGGTATGCCATTCCGCTTGCCGTTCTTACAATGCAGCTTGTGGGGCTGGCCTTGATTGCTCAGACCAAACGCTCTTCAGCAGTGAAGAGGAAGGAGATGGGCAGTGCACAGGCTTTGGTGAGATGCGGCCGTGGTGGCTCCGTCGCTTCAGAAGCTTCTACTCATCTTCACAGTAACGGTAATCTGTAGGAAGAGTTGTATGTAAATTATAGTGTTTTGTAATTTTTTTTTTCTTCTTTGTAATTTTTCTAGGCCCTTTAATGTAGGCAGAGTGCTTTGCCCCAGCAATGCACACACAATTTAGTGCTTTTCTTTCTTCCATTAGGCCCAAAATCCTTAAAGAAGGACTGGGTCTTGTGTTTACAGAGTGGGGGCTTCTCAAAATGGAAGCTCCAGATAGAGGAGAAAATAGAAAATTTGTAAAAGAGGCTTGTTGTGACAAGTAAGAGGGAACACAGAAGAGGTTGGCCAAGGTCCATAATCATTGTAGCCATTGGTTTAAGCGTCTATCTAATTCTTTTCCTTTTTGTTACTTTGTTCTCTCAACTCCCACTCTATGTTGTTTGTTGGTGTGTCTAGTTGCAGGAGAAGGACAAATTGATTTCCACGGAAAAAAAAAAATTCTCCTAGGAAGGTGTTTCACGGCTTTAAATTGAATTATGCCAAAGACCCAAAAATATTTCCTGTTATGAATTTTTTTGGGTCTGTCGTGGAATTCAATTTCAAACAGCAATAGTTTTTGGGCTTTGATGGGGAGATGTGAGGAGTGATTGGATGCTAGACATCTGTGACCAAATATTCATGAAGCTGGTATCAATCTTAATTTTCAATCAAAGCCAAGAATCTTGAAACGTTCGGTCTGGATTAGCAGATGAAAGTCATCGTGCCTGGTTGGAACACTTCTTAAATGATCCGAACCATTTATATACTAAGTCTTGACATCGATGGTTGGATGTCAAAGACTCGTGAATGATAATGCTTAGGAAATGCATGCAACCCAGTATGGACAGTAGCAATTAAGGTAGACGATTAGGATAGAGGTATATGTGGGCCCTAGTTAATTTCCAAACCGTCCATTGAAAGGCAACAGATTGAGGGTATGAAGTGTCCGATGTGGTTGATGTTTAGTGCACGATTAAGCCATAAAACGGCTTTGCAGATAAACCATTGGGTCTTGAACAAGTAACTCCCTCTGTACTTTCAACCTGCTCTTACTAGTTGGCAGGAAAATATTGTGCATTAAGTCTTACAAGAAGACAAATTGTGTCTTATTTTATGAATAGGAGGCAATGAAGGGGAGCTTTGGTGCAACGGTAAAGTTGTTGTAGTGTGACTTTGAGGTCATGAGTTTAATGGAAACAGTTTCTTGTAAAAATGTGAGATAAGGCTGCACACTGTAGACCCATGTAGTCCGTCACTTCATAGACTGGGGCTCCCCTTTCAAGCAGCCGCATGTCATTGTTTTTCCTGAAATGCAAGCATGCGTCTCGACTGGGGCAAGAAATCCAGTAAGACTTTAATATTGATGTTTTATCATGTTGTTCAATTAAGAAAGTAGTGATGGACTTGATGCTGGGAATATGAAGTTTAGAGTGCAAATCTTGATTACTAATGAATGTACTTTCTTAATTAATACAGTTTGGATTGCTGGAAATCGCTAAATTAATACAGTTTGGATACCACCTGACCCTGGGGAAATTCAACTTTGTTTTGATGGCTCCTCCCTAGGAAATCCGAGGAGACGAGCAGGAGATTATCTTAGAGATGAAATGGGAAGATGCCTGGCCGTATTCAGTCTTTGTCCAGGAAAAAGAACTAATAATGAGGTTGAACGGTCCGCACTTTGAAATAGGATCAAAGTGAGTGACTCTTACTTCAAGTTTCTCTTGTGTGTGTATAAAGCTAGGAGACTCAATTGAAGGACTGGATAAACAAGATTTATATGACCAACCCCTAATCTGGATAAGGTCTTGATAATGATGAGGTAGAAAAATAAAACTCCACTAAATTGATAAAAAATTCCGATCCAATGCTATTAATCTAAAGGGATTCCATTGTGTTTTGCCTTTTCAGTTCGACTCAAACACCATAACTTGGTACAAGCGGGGAAGATCTTCTGATACGTCGTGCATCTAAGATAGGATCAGGAAGATGAACGGCTTGATCACCAAGAAATGGACTCCTCTAATACTTTTACCATAGTAAATTCCATCTAAAATCATCATATAGAAGAGCCGTCACAAATTTTTTCAGTTTTCACTAACGACTGCAAATATATTTATTCTCACCCAATAACCAATCCAAAAATCATATAATATATATTCCAAAAAACCAAAAAAAAAGAAAGTTAAAACAAAATATATAGTAAAAAAAATCACCGCCCACCGCTAGGGCAAAACGTAATCACGTAGTCAGTCCCACTACATGTGCATGTGCTGGAAGCATCATCATAGGCATAGCTATACGCCCTTGGACATGCACTCTTGAACATTTGTGAATACTGCGTCGGCGAGCACGTTGAAGGCGTTGCACTCTCACCGGTGCAACAGTATTGTGATGTGTTAAAGGCTGCACATGCACTCTTACACGCCACAATTTGGCCAGAAACCACCACCTGAAGTTCAGCTGGGCAGCTATGATTCAAGTCTGATCGACATCCGGCGTATTGGCAGTCGCCAGTTCCGCCGGTGGGTTTGATGCCGATTCCGACATTGTAGCCGTCCACGAGGCTGACATCGTAGAAGTCCTTGCCGCCGTCGCCGTTAAGGGTGAATTCGGCCAGGGAGACAGGAGGAACACCTCCCCCGTTGCATTTGATGGGCCCACAGTCGCCTGTCGTGCATTTGCCATTGCTGGCGGAGTCGAAGTTGCAGCCGGTGCGGCCCCAAAAGCGGCCGGACCATCCCGCTGGAGCTGATAAGGAGGTGGAGGCACCAGGGGCCAGTAGGAAGCCGCCGTCTCCCAGTGGGGGACCGTTTCCGGTTAGTGTTCCCGGCCAGACGTTGAAGGTACAGCTGTTTTGGAGAGTGAAGGTGGTGGAAGAAGCTTTGTTTCCTATTACATTTGATACACAGAAAGACGTTAGATTTCTCGGGAGAATAACGGTCAAATTTCCAAGTGCTTCGAAATGACGAAAGTACCCTTAGCTTGCCGGTAGAGTTGCAGTATTATGCAGGGCTTTTCCGTCCAACAAGTACATAAAATGAGGGTTTAGACCAGTGCATGGATTTACAAGTGGGGCCGAATGTTTATTCATCCACACCGCTTATTTTATTTCTCCGTCTGCCTTGATGAGAAATGGATGGCTAAGAAAATCCACAGGGACAAAAAAACGCAGGTAGAAAAGACTAAGGAGATCTGAAATCCAATGGGAAAGACTTTTTGATGGGGCCTACAAAATGAATGGTGTGGATCACCCGATCGGGCATAGTGATCTACTTTCAAGGAGGGCCTGTTTGTTTTGATGGACACACCCGCCTTATTTTGTACACCATAACCTCTTTTTAACCACACTTTCCATAATCTTTTCATAGTTTTACAGCTAAAAACATAGATAAAACTCCTTGTCCTGTTGACTATCAGAAAATAGACGGAAATTAATTTTCATGAAAATTATTTTACACCTTGAAATATTAAATTACATAAAATCTGAGTCTCAGGTATAATTAAATTTCAAGACGTCAAATACCTTTCACCAAGAATTCATTTTTCACATATAATTTTGGGTCTTCATCATAATTCAAATTCAAGGCATAAAACACTTTTCCTGGAGAATTTCTTTATCAGTGAAAATCGATTTTCATTCATTTTCTTCCAACTGAACAGGATTATCTATCTGTTTATTCAGGTTGTCAATGGTAGGTACAAAGATTACTATTCTAGGATTATTTTATCCATATATCATGTGCGTGTACCAAACTACTCCGTTAGAAAAGAAATTTGGCTAAATTAGTATGAAAAGAATTGGACAACTCCGGTTGTTCCAATTTGTTGATGTTAGTCTAACGGTAATCAGATGATCTTAAGGCTAGTAAATTTGTTGGATGGATCCTGATCGATCAGATGAACGGTCGAGATAAACCAAACTGGACACAAGTAAATTTGACAGGCTTGGATCTTACAAATTACAAGTCCCAAGCAGCTACAGCAACCCAAAATTATGAGTCTAAGAAGTGCTTGTATGTATCAAAACGTGGGGTACTGATATCAACGGCTACCTTAGTGTAAAGGAAGAAGAAGAAGAGGAAGAAAACGGAAATTGGGAAAAAATGATATTCCCACTCCTTGCTTTATAAACAATTTTCTTCTGGATGTAAAATTTTGTGGGTTTTGATGATGAAAGAATGGGGAGAGCATAATGGCCGGAAAAAGACTTGCTGCTTAAAGTAAGTTTGTCGAATTGGCGGAAAAAAATATAACCATAGTGGATGTGCAAAACATGTAGAGAGAGAGAGAGAGAGAGAGAATTGGCCGGAAATTTTGCTAAGTGTGTCAGATTGGACGGCAAAAGTTACCGGAAAATTGAGATGTAGTGTTTTAGAGCTTTCCCAATAAAAACAGTATTCAAAGGAGTATGCTAAATATGAATAGAAAAGAGAAAATTGTAATCCACAGAAGGCACAGAGAGAGAGAGAGAGAGAGAGAGAGAGAGAGAGAGAGAGAGAGAGAGAGAGAGAGAGAAGGGCCTGATATGTTCGGGAAATAAACTTGTTCATAATGCATCAGATTGACGGGGAAAAAACGCCGGAAAACAAACTTTCAGAGATAATAAGACTTACCCAATAACAATACTGCGAGAAGGAGAATACCCAACTTCAGAATCGCCATTTTCTCTATCAGAAACAAATCCTCTGCAGGAGAAAGGAAGAAGAACCAGAGAGATATGAAGAAGAAGAGGAGAGACGGCTACAAGTTCATCCAAGACACTTGTCCTTATAATGCAAGTTTCTATAAGCGTTTTCGACTAAAACGAGAAATTACTGTCTCATACTTTTTTCAACGGTAGATTGACATTTTTTTTATCTCATCGACAAGGTCATGAGATTAAAATAAACGGCTGGATTTTGTACTGATTACATGCTAATATCGGGTTTAGTTCTTCTCGGGAAAAGCGCAGTAAAATCTTGGAATTTTAGTAAATTTATGTTTAAAAATAGATGTTGATTTAATTGAGGAAATGTAGTGGGCCCTACTCATCTAATGTATATATTTCTCGCTTTTCATTTGCTAATTAATCATCATAGTTTAATTAGAAACCATGAACTAGTATGGAGTGATTGCCATAGTTGGTTTTCGGTAGCATGTGGATGATCGGACGGTCTACTGTGAGTCAGAGAGGGCAGCCTCGGAGGCAAGGGATCAGATCGGATCATCGGACTGAGTGCCGATTATTGATTTCCATGCTATTAACTGACTAATAGACAGCGCAGGCAAACCACAATTAGCCAAATTTGGTCGTGAAAATGGAAATCTTACAAACACGAATTGATGTTGATGTAGCTTCATTATTGCTATGGCCCACCTTATCAATGGCCGAGATTTTGGTGGCTGACGCAAGTACTTGTAACGGCTCTTAAGTTCGAAAAACTGGCTATTTTGGATCCGTCAAGTGCGTGCCTAGCTGGCCCGTCGACAACGCACCGATGAAGGGAATCTATTGGTCGTGCATGCTGACGTCGGTCCACTATTGCACGTGAGAACTCCCACGCCTGCTGCTGACTATCGTACGTTACGGACGGTTTAATATCTTAGCAACTGCAACGCAATGCAATCCAACAAAAGTGGACCCTGACTCCAGGATCTTGCGGATGGATAGATCTTGATCATTCAATTTGTCCCAGCTAAACGGGCAATTAGAGAATTACAAATTACGTTGATGTGGAGACCGTCCAATTTCTGAAGCTGGCATCTGAATATACTTTGATTAAGGGATTAATTTCCCTGACAGGCTCTGGAATGGATTAATTGCCTGCGCGATGTCTTATCTGAACTATTAAACTTGTAGATCATCAGAAGGTCTACAATCGTGCCGTCGATGTAAAATTTTGTAAATAAGGAAAGGTAGAGATTCTACATGGTTGGATCTAGGGTTAGGGTTGGTGAGCTGCAAAAACCTGGATCAAACCGGTTTCTGGTTATTAGGTTGGGTAGGTTGCTGTTCACCCAACTAAAGCAAATATTTCTGCTTAAATTCTACAAAACCCATATTAACTAGCCTTAATCGGCCTTCTTTTTGTGACCAATTTTTGACCATTTTCTCACCCATTTCACCCCTTCCACATTTCAATTTTGAAAGCTTTCACCCATCCCACAATCTTTGTCACCGTTTTCCCTTCAATGATGTTGTTGGAGCTACCTGTCTACGTCTTGAAATTTTTAGATTTGCATGGGGCCCACAAGTCACAGCCCCATTAAAATTGTTACCTACCTTAATCCTAGCATAATTTTAAAGTTTTGACCATATGCAAAAAACAATGAAAAATAATAATTGAACATGATTAGAATGTGAATTAATTTTTTTTTTTTAATTTACTATTGTCGTTTTGGGAAATCTGAACCGGTCATCTTGTTAGGCATGCCCAAATTAGACGGCCCTAAAAAAATCAAGGTAATCGGAGGATTCAAACCACTATTCCTAGACTTATTAAGGATCAACAGTGAAGAGCTTACATCTTAAAAACACAAAGGTTAGGATCATGGAATGAACATGAAATTTGAATGTCTGCTAGTGAGCGTCCGTTACTGCTGGGAGGCTTGCGTTGTAATATTTGAGAATTTGGCAAAATTATCATGAAACTTGTGCTTACTTTGGCAAAATGTTGTGTGTTTTCCCTTATCAATTTTCGTTAATGTTGAAAATTGTAAAAACTTTAGACCTATTTGAGATTAAATCAAGAGATAAAAAGTTAGGACTTTTTTCCATAATTTTTTTTTTTCAATTATTAGTAGACTTACATAACTATGATTCCAGAGGACCCACATACTTTATGAGGAGATAGATGTGAAAGCATGTCCCCATTTTCCTAATTCTTATTCCCATGATTTTCTCTGCAAATTTCTCCTCATTTTCATCCTATTCCTTTTCTAAGGCGATAGCAGGAACCTCCAAAATTTGCAGGAAAAAAAAAATGACAATTAAGAAGAATAAGAAGAGTTTTTTTTGTCGAGAAGGAATGATAAATCCAAGTGTGCATTAGCAATTGGATGCGCCAAGAAGCCTATTAGCCCAGTGTCTTGGTGCAAAGAATTGGCTCTCCCGTTGAGGCTAGGTTGCGGGTTCGAGGTCAGGTCGGGACCCTGCATTCCATTAGAGGCTGGATACATCTAGCAGACTAAGTGATTGGCTTCCTTTGTAATTCTTTGCTTGTAACAAAACGAAAAGGATGATATTAATGGGGAATGTACATTTGACAAGCATAAACTGCAAGTGTGCACTTGGATTTATCATTTCTTCTTGATAAATCAAACTCTCATCTGCGCAATTCCGTACCTCTTCAAACATGAAATCTATTTCCATGAAAATTAGGAAAATTTTGCAGACAGAAAATGAATTTTCTAAGGAATGCATTTCTAGCGAAAAGCACTTTCTTGCTAACCAAACAGGCCTGAGTAAAAAGGGTGGTTCCGGTGCACGAAGCTCCTGTATATACAGGATTCAGGGAAGGGGCAGACCATAAGGGCTAATAATACGTAACTTTAACTTGCATTTTGCAAGAGACAGTTTCTGTGCCTTGAACCCGTGACGTCAAGGTCATACTACGACAACTCTACAGTTGCTCCAAGAGCCCGTGTGTGATGCGCGTTGAAGGCAGTTTAAGCAGAGGTTTCGCCCTAATGTAACATGCCTAGACTTTTAGGAGTCCAAGTTTCCAACTAGAATAGCTGTTTTTGACTGTTACTTTCTGGCTTGATTTGGTCACGGACGTACACAAATATGTGCCCACCCTTAACTTTCAACAACGCCCACATTGAAGTTCCCAGCATGTCACCTAACTCATAAAGAGACTTGCCTGTCCATGTTTTGGATGACCCATCACTGTCTCCTTGCTTAGGTTTATTTGGCACTTTTATTGCTTGAGGATGTGTGAGGAAGTTTGGGTAGGCATGACTTGCTATAACATCTTTGTAGTGATTGTGGTACAATGTGGATGTGATTTTTACTGAATCGTACAATGGATTGAATGTTGTGAGATCTACAATGACCCACTTAACTTCTCCGACCATGCTCGGGAAGCATCAGAGTGCAAATCCATTTTTTATTTTCATGTATGGTGAAACTTTTTTTGTAAATCTAAACCGTTCAACATTTTTGGAATGCAAGAGATAGATAACCCACGAGAAATTACTCACTTGAATTGGGTCTATGAAAATTTAATAAAAATCGATGGTTGCGATTTTGGTCTTCAAAAATATCGGCTAAAAACATCCAATGAGCATGGAATTTGATCTCTAGCCTATCCAAGTCATTCTAAATATGATGAACAGCTAAGGAGCAAATGTTTAAGTCATTGGAGATCCAAAAATGGGCTCAATTGGACGAAATCCAATTTCTTATCACTAAATTGACTATGATTTTCTAGATGTAGGTAAACCCAAGAGCCCACCAATGCTGCTATTCCATTCATGTCTACCCAGTTGTTTGGCCAAAATCATGTTTGTAAATAAGCCGGTCAAGATGGAATTGAATTCTACGATGGATTCCATGATCTTCGCACTTCTGTGAAATGCCGTCTTGAGTTTGCCGTAGGTGAAATCTACCATGTTAGATTCCATTGATCATGAATCGAACTGGAATCTGAAGTCTTTGTTTTTGGATCTTCAATGGCGTTGGCGTCAGTGAAGGAGGAATTGAATTCCATGGAGAATTCCATCTTGATTCACTACCCCTAATAGTAGCAGTTCATACACTTGTTAAGAAGGCTCCTGAATGTGGACCAAATGGAGCTATCTTTCAATCCTAATTTGTAGATGATCCCACAATTTGAGATATTGATTGAAGCGTAGACTCTGGTAGTAGCCGCAAAGTTTTGATTCGGGCACAAATCGCAAAATTTCTGAACAAAATTTTGAGAAGAGTTTGGAGATAAATAGGAAAAAGATGTGTTTAATTTTCTTAGTTTAGAGTTAAAAAGTATATTTAGATTAATACATTATAGAGAATTTGAAGGGGAGCCTTGGCGCAATGGTAGAGTTGTCGTTGTGTGACTTTGAGTTCGCAGGTTCAAGGTGTGGAAATAGCCTCCTGCATATACGGGAGCTTCATGCACAGAGGCTGCCCTTTCACAGCTTACCAATTCAGGAAGCTACACAGACTCTGGGAAGGGGGTGGACCAGAAAGGGCCTCTAGTATGCAGCCTTACCTTGCATTTTACAAGAGGCTGTTTGCATGCCTTGATCCCGTCACCTCCAAGTCACACGATGAAAACTCAACTGTTGCACCAAGCCTCCCCTTCTAACAACTGTTAAAACAAACTAGAGGGCTTGAAGCTTAATGCAATCGAGTTGACAGGGCTTACTGAGACCAAGTTCTCGTCGGCATCCGAGCTTTGCTTAGCAAGTCCAGCAGACCCTTCTCAACTCGCATGAATCGATAGAATCATCAGATTACATGACTGAATCGACCTCATTGGTCCAGGGACGTCTTTGGTCCCATCGTTACTTTTTAAGCATGACAATAACACCATGATTATCAAGAGAATCTTATCTCAGATATGGTAATTACACACACCACTATAAGAACCAGATGCTTGGGGCTTGGAAGCTGGAATTTTTCAAACCATAAATAAGTAACATGAAGCAAGAATTTTTCATGCTGAAAGTGGAAGATCCTTGACAGAGCAATTACACTGTTAATCACTATCTGGACTTTTTGCCAGAAGATGAGGCTTTTACAGAGCTCAGAACTGGTGATGGCCGAATGTTGAAATAGGTAGCAGAAGCAAGATAGAGGCAACTTAAAGCTACATATATCTTGAAGCAGACAGATGAGAAGAATGTAAGGTACGTACAGATGCTGGTAAAAGCAATTACAGCGACAGAGTTTAAGAGGCACTGCAACAAAGAAAGATCTCCTTCTGTTCCCTGATGAGGAAAATAGCCGTGGACAGCAAAATCTGACAACAACTTATTCTTCAATCTGAATGTTTCCATCAACCAAGCAGCAACCTCAGCTTCAGATGTTGGGATCTCATTGAGTGGGATACGTCGAACATGAATGTGAACTTCGGAAGGATCTACCCCAAATACATTGTCCATGAAACGTGGGCAACGATGCTTATAACCAATAGTTACATCATAAACTGCAGAAAATAATCAAAACGAGGCAATTGTGAGAAGATTATTGATGACAAAGTCAAACCAAATGGTAGTTTTGTAGAGTTAATTATATTAATAGCCCATCATTTGAAATAGCAGAACAAGTTAATCGGCCAAAGGACATTAAAGAGATCAGTGGGACAAGCAGGTAGTTCTGTTATATGGGGTGGTCTCACCCAAATTTAAAAAGTTGTGGAAACAGTGCTCCACCTATGATGAGCTATCCCTTTTAGATTCTCATATCATTATATACTTTTGGTAAATAGCAGTACATTGGAAGAGAAAAGAATAACACACAACAGAAGGGCAAAGCTTGCAACACATAAAAGAGAGCTCAATATTCCTTCAGATAGTGTTTCTTATCCTTATTTGCCTCCTGAAGAAGGTGACAAAAGAAAATTTTAGTCTCCTTCAAAAGTCCCAAATCATCATTTATGTCAGCACATTTCCAGGGAGCTAGGTTTTGTTTGAAATCCATGCATGTTAAGAGACTGCCATATCTTGTTTCCAATTAAATCAAGCTAAACCATCCAACCCACAGTAACACCAGCACCCCTCTCAGAGAAAATATTGCCCAAGCTGATTTTGATCACAATTGGATTCAAGAATCACTTCTCCTCAACTTTTCAAATTCTAACTATAGGATCCAAGTGCCAATTTCATGCTGAGCTTGCATCAAAGTTAGGATGTCTTCGAGGTTAGTTTCATAAGAAACCATTTCTTCGCATTTGCTAGGACCAGTTTGGTAACTCTTACCACCCTTTTGCAGTCTGAATTTTGAACCTGAATGCCCTTAAACTCCTCTTGGAGCACAGTACACAGTAGCTAAGTTGTTAGTCCCAAGAAAAATCGATTAAGATACTTTCTTTCCTTCCACAGTCCTCCAATATAGCAAAAGAAATTAACATTCATGAATTCACCATTCATGGAAAAGAAAATTTTCATGAGTTATCTCCTTGGGCTTAAAGTCCATTCTACTCATTCTTCAAGGTGAATAGTACTCAGCTTTATGTCTTAAATCAAGATAAGATCTGCTAGCTCTTCACAATACCACACCTTCCAGCCAACCTTGCCCTTCTCTTCCAATTTCACGTGGAATCCTCTTAAGCAACCTTCACCTTTTCTCTTTCAAGATGATTGATGGACAGGACATTGAATGGAAATGGACATGATAGTCCATTGGTCTGGAACCCTTGAATAGTGAATCACTGTTAGTGAAGCGGAAGACAAAATCTATGTATAACCCTTTCTGAATAAAATGATGCAATGGAAAAAATATATTAAATTTCTGAATGGTGCAAAAATCCTGCTGTTACGCAAGGAAAAATTGCAACTATCCCACGCATCATGATATTCTTAATTGTAAAACTCAGAAGCTCCGCTGCCATCATAAGCTCTGCATTTGTTCAAATCTTGAATAACTCAAGGGCTTGTAAGCTCCAAGTTGGTTTCTCCAGTATTGTTTCCCAAAATTGCCAATCTGCCAGGATTGCATATTGAGCTGAATGGAAGTTAAGCTTAAGTTCACTGAAATGGCCACCCAGTACGATCCACCTTTTCTCCACTGTTTTGAGCATTTTGGTTTACCTCCCTCCACTTGTGATCCGAGATGTTTGCTGCACATAAACTCCTTCCTTGTCATTAAATAACTGCTCGCTGTATCCTCACCACAAATTTTGTTTAGAATCAAAGCAGTTTACTTCCTCATAAGCCCACAAGTTAACATTGCGAAGGGCAAGCCAAATGAAATGAACTTGGAACCAGGCAACTTTGGTAAAATGAACTGAATATCAAGAGAAATTAATTTGGAAAGGCTGGGCTTCAAACATGTACCTTCCCTTAGATGTGTCGTAGAAAGACCTAATCCCTGCTCCAGCTATTAGCAAATATCAACAAAAGCGGGTCTAGGATTGGTTTATGTAGTCATAGTTTGAAAACCAAATGTGATGACTTAGGACTCGCTTGAAATTGACAAGATCTAGTTATTAACTGGTTGAGACACATAGAAAGAATTTCATGAAGCCAATTAAGAGGACCTGCACTGATGCCAACATTTCAAAGAAGTGTCTCAAGCTACACCAAGATCTAGTCTCTCCTTTGGGATAATTTTTCATTGAATCTTGTCATCTTCTTAAATCCTTCCATATTTATAAAAAGTTCAGTTAAACATAATCTAATTGAGTGGCTGGTTAGCCCACAAAAATCATCTAGGACACAAATTACTGAGTAACGAGTTCAATTCAAGTCTAATTCCGGATTGCTAATTTTCCTACAATCCAAATATTTACCAAGAAACATAACCTAGGATCCCCATTCAGGGTAAAATCATGACTTTTTTAAGACTACAAACAACAAACCCATAGAATGAGGACTCGAGTAATACTTATATGTCATAAGTACTGTCAGATTGGACATCAAATTATCTAATATGATGAGGTTCAGAGTTTGTAGTATGTTATCAGAAACCACAAATTTGGTCTACTTGTTTCAGGGCTTCACTTTGAATTGCAACAGCTCTGCCAAGACACATAGGCTTAATGTATCAACTCCTAAAGAACTTCATAGTTCACAGTATGCTCAAGAGAAAAGTACGGAATCAAAGCTCAAACATTTTCTTTGATACAATCACAGAGAGGCTAGATAGTTTTATTGCTTCAACGTCAGAAATTAAGCTGTTCACCGTGCTATCGTATGGGACAAGTTCAACAAAGTTTACAAATAGGTCATAAAATACTACTTTCATTGCATAGCAAAGTTGACCAATAACGTGAAGAAAATCAACCCAAGGATGGGAGAGCATACGATTTCACAGAAGATATGAAACATAGAATTTTCACAGAGAAAAAAATTTAGGATTCACTCTGAAGAACTCAACATGGGTATGCTCCTTTAAATAGTAATCAACGATTATGCATGGAGATGAAAATATGGATGGGAGAAGTGGCAAACTACTGGTACAGCTCAAGGAAATGAAGCTGGAAATTGTGTAGTTAACAAACCATAATTTCAATATATATAAACCTTTTGGCAGGAAGAAAATTTCTGCTGACAAGCTTTGGCAAACAAAATTCTATATCAATACAATGAAATGGCAAATTAGATGCTTCCATGTATCTGAGAACAGATTCAACAGCAACAGGCATTGAGGAACTATGCAATGGATATTCACTAGCAGTTCATAAAATATAAAGTAAAAGCAGACATAGTATTTCTAGCGGTTGTGGAGGTGTTTGGTCTAAGGGCTGCAGGTTTTAAGATTACATAAAAAAGATAGTTACATGCGCAAAGTAGCAATTAAAAATAACAAACAAGAAGCATTATCTCTTAATTATTCAATTCACAAAATGTAATAAGGCAGTAGTTAAGTATCCTCAAAACATAAAATGAGCAACCATAACACCAGCTTAGCCACTATAATCTTTGAACGGCAAAAAAAATCCACATCAATGAAAGAAATTAAAGTGTGTGCTATTTGCCCTACTACAATGACAAGTTTAAGGTTCACTTAATTGAATATTTTATATGATCTCTACATGAGAATTCCATGGATATTTTTCATACAGAAAATAGGGCTTAAATCAAATATTGGACAAGTCAGAAAAACCTGAACAGTCAATAGATCACTTAAGTCAATACCTTATTTCAATGTTTACCACCTCTACTTTCAAAAGTAACTTTTAACTTTAAAGGTAGAAAGAAAAAAAGGTGAAAGAAAACCTGCATCTAAAGAGCTCCTAAGCTTTTCCATGCAGGCATAAAAACCCTTTGTTTTTGGAAGAAGAACATATTGTAGTATTGGTAAGCCATTCTTAGCTGCAAACTCTTGACTTCTCATGCACTTCTCTTCACTGCAAGAAAAGGAAGTAAGAGAAGCTGAATCACATACGAATGTTAAGGACAGATAAAGCATAAAACATAAGCTTTTAATAGAGATGTCAATTTGAGAAGAAGAAAACCAATCAAACAGCTTTTGTTGATGAATATAGTCAAGAAGAGTGATCAGACAGAGGTAAAAGAGAACTTGAGGATGAGGAACATATCCGTCTCTTTCTCTAAAATCAATTTGAAAGTTTTGGAGTTAAACCGATATTTCCCAGGAATAAAAGATCAATCAACTTTTAAAAGTTCTCCTGCTTGCCCCAGGACGTGATAATCATTTTGACATAAAGTGCAATCAAATTTAGAAATTAAAGGATAAAAAATGTACACCAAAGATGCAGCAAAAGATGGAGAAAAGAGAACAGTAATTACGTAAAATCAGTGCCTTCAGGAAAAACAGCAAGCCATAGAGGATCTTCAGGATCAGTGAATGTTGAAAGCATTTGGCGCATATGTGATTCATCGACCTCCCACTTCCTCTCCACAGGGATGAACTCAAGAATGTGAAAGCCCCAGCCAAAGATGGGTAACTTCATCAAACTGCTCTTAAGAATGTATTTGATGTACCCCAACTGACCTTTCCGCAGTGCAAGGTCCCACAAGTACATCCAGTCAACCTCAGTTCTATGATTGGAAAGAAGCAACACTCTTTCCCTTGCAGGAACAGTTTCTCCAGAAAAAACCACTTTAGTCTTGTTTATCTTCTCAAACAAGAAAGGCCACAGAGATAACCAAGAACCGAACAGGAAAGATGTTGCTTTCCTGCTATAATGTATGCTAAAAAATCGAAACATGACAGCTGTCACAGGAGCACAGTATACCAAACTCATAAATGCTGTTGATAGTAGTACTGTCAAACATAATATGCCCCTTATGATCCTAGCAAGATTCAAAGGACGGTGCCTCGGTTTGTCATCTGAAAAAAGGGCCCTGCAGACTTTCATTTGCTTCAAGGACCCTTGTGAAGGATCGCCATCACAAGCAGCTGAACCGTTCATGATAGACAAGTTTGGCTTATGGTCAATCGAGATGGTCATGAACAGGAAATACAAGTCCCAAGTGCTTGCTGATTATGACTATTCCTCTTTTAAGTAATCATGCCATTTGATCCAGTAATATAGAGCAGTAGATATCAAAGCCTCTTCATCCTTATTTGCTGACCAAGGGATCCACTGAAAAGACAATCTGATTTGGATATAGTTAACAGCACAAGGATAAACCCACTTATTCACAGGACCAACAGCATCTGGAAAAGTTTCCCTGCACATGGGATGATACAGAGATTCATTATTTCTATGCTATACACATAAAACTCAAAAAAGATTAGCCATTGCAAAAGAAACAAGCTTCTTCAATCAGCAGGAGAACAAAAATTGCAACTAAATTAATCGATGAGATACAGTTCACAAATAGACAACTGAAATTATTTTGCAAGATGGGACTGCAAGAGACTCCATGAATAAATATAAATATATTCTCTTCAATAATTCATCACCTGATATCATGTTTCAAGTCCTTACTAAAGAGACTGAAGTTAACTCTTGAATTGAAATTCAATCGCTGCTGATAAATAAATACAAGTGCCGCAGGGTCATGGAGAACACAATGAACATATGGAAAAAGTAAAAAGAGTTTGAAGGATTATGAATGAAGATTTGCTATGCGCACTGAGCAGTGCTAAGGTGCCAACTCTGGGGATATACCTGGCTCCTCATACACATAAAATGTTGCTTGGCATATTGAAGGCATTGTTCTTGACGGCCACAGAAAAACTCACTATAAGCCCTAGATTCTGTGCTAAAAGGATATCATGCCACTTGAAATCAGATCCTGAAAAGATCCAAGGAACTTCTTTATGAGAACTGTGACATAAACTCATCTTTATGGAGTTAGTATCCTGAAATTAAGAAGGAATTGCTGAGATTTTGGACTCTGTAGTGCATGCCCAACAGATCAGTGATACAGATCCACAATACACATGTCGCATGTGGATGCTTCAGGGACAGATTATTGAAAGCAAGAAGCCTACAGACTCCAGAACTCCTTTCTCATAAAAGATTCAAAGAAATCTAGAATCAAATTCTTTGCACCATTCTTTGAAATAGATACCAAAAAGATCGACAGTTAACAACAGAATCCAAAACAGATTGAGTTACTACTTGAACTCTAAGTCATGAGTATTTATATTTAGTGAGACTAAAGATTCAAAGAACAATGCTGCCAGTCAAACAAATATCCATAATTAAATTATCAAATTGAAAATTATCTCCATACAGAATGATCCAGAAGCAGCACATACATATCGACAGAAACAACTAGGAATTGCTGTGAAGAACTTTTTGCCTAAAGCCTTAGAAAAGAAAATTCTAATATAAATAAAATAAACCAAATACACTGATAATAAGGTTTTTAGGAGAATTTTGGTTAGATAGTGTTTCTCATGCCATGCTTTGGTTAATGAAGGGAGATGAAGTATGTTGTTTGTTATTAAAGAGTGAAAATGGCTTGGGTTTGGTAGAGGAGGCAGTTTCAGAGAGAATAACTTTGCTTGCGTTCTCCAGCTCTTAGGCTTGTTGGAGGTTTGTTTGGCGGTTGTTAACAAGGATAAAGGAAAGGGCAGCCCAGGCACACGAAGCTCCCATGTATATAGGGTCTAGGGAAGGGGCGGACCACAAGGGTCAATAGTATGTAGCCTTACCTTGCATTTTGCAAGGGGCTGTTTCCACGCCTTGAACCCGTGACCTCAAGGTCACACGACGACAATTCTACCATTGCACCAAGCCTCCCCTTCTTAACAAGGATAAAGGAGTTCAGGCAAAATCCTCCATCTTGCCAATTCTCAAGATTCTCACGATCAGAGATACCTCAAAAGCTCATAGCAGTAACGCTTTTGAGATATATGGATGTTTTTAGATTGAAGCAGAGGAAAGCAGAGGAGAAGATTAATAATACATGTTGATGAGGAAGAACCAAAGAAGATCTGGTTACTAACAGAAGCATGTTCTGCAAACCTGGAACAACTTAGCATTGCATGATGACTAGAAAGGCTTGTAGTGGTGGCTTTGAGTAGCTTGACATCTATTATGTTTTCTCATATTCTTCACCTCTTGGATCACTTCTTTCACTAAATTACCCGGAGAGGCAACAATAAAGTGATCCTTGCTCAAGGACACTATACGGGCTTTTCTACCCAATGGGAAGCTCTACTTCTCAGGCCTCTTAATTCTTATTTCTATGAATATATTGCCATATCTCAAACCCAAATGTGATTAACTTTAACTGAAAAGTCATTATACCGTAGAAACAAATAAGCAGACAAGCATAAGGTTTCCCAATAAAAGATTTACCATAAAAATTTGTATATTTAGATGTTCTAAGTCAAATAAGATTCCATTTAAAAGTACACATCAGGAGAATGCCTTTACTCATTTCCAACTTCACCAAACATTAAGAAGCTCAACACTTCATGAGGTTTACATAAACATGCTTTGAATTTGTCTAAAGCATTGTAGTTAAAAGAAAATAATAGCAGAAATGAAAATTCAAATGCAGTATAGAGACGTATACTTTGCATCTATACCGTATGCTTTGCATCTATACCTTGTGAATTTGCATGGTCTTATAGTTAGACAGAAAGATAAGAACTATTGAAACCACCATGGCTCTAAAACTCTACATTAAAGTGCAAAAAGACATCTCATTAAACATATAAAGAGCTGAAGAGTAGAGTTCCTTAGAAAAAGAAAGAGGCATTACAGAAGGCATCAAATAGAATTCCAAATCAAACACAGAACCCAAATCAGAATCAATAACGAACAAATATCCACATTTTTAAAACTAAAGCAAAACAAATTGTCTTTTACAGACTATCTTGAAATTCAGAATCTAAATTATTTCATAATAAAAAATAAACCCCAGATAAATTGCCTTCTAGAGAAAGTGGGTAGCTTCATTTTACAGGAACCAGAACAGTAAAAAGCCCTTCTGCTATTTGCATTCCTAGAGAGATTTCCTTTGACTTTGAAACCTTACACTTCTTCCTGGATACGACAGTAGACAATATACATCTTGGGTCTTTGGAGGACAAGAAGAGAAACAATTTTTTTGGCATATTTGTAACTGAAAAAAAACTGCTACATCTCTGGCTCATGTGAAAGTAGAGCAAACTACGTTCTCCTCATGGAAACTTCATTTGATTCACAAAATGACCCAAATCCTTCATGGGTTCTTTTCCTGAAATAAAATCCATCGTGGATTTTTATCTATATACAAACAAACACTTTTATTTCTTAGTTCCTGAAAATCTATCAAAAACCAATTCATTTACTTATCCAAAAATTAGTCCAACTCAAAAAAAAAAAACAGTCAGGATGAACAAACATACCTTCAACATTCCAGTTATGTTGCTTGGAAGAGATGACAGATGCAGAGAAGCATCTAATATTAGATTTGAGGGAGAAACGTAGAAGAAAAGGGATCCAGTTCAACGCTTCCTGGCTTGTTTTCCTGGTTTGGGGGCCATTTTATAATGATTAGGATGCGTTGCAAATATACTGTACGCGTCAATCATATCTACCCAAGTGAGTTGAGGTTTGAGAATGAGATTTGCTTGTTATGTGGTCCCTCCATTCACACGGCACGTAGATTTAGTGATCTCAGCTGGATCCACGGTGGAGATCTTGTTTGCCGAATCAAAGGATGCCAATATCCAACAGTTAAGAAAGCTGGCCACTATTCAATGCTTTGAAAGTTTAGTCCTTAAATGCTGTTTGGTAGTGTAGATCATTGCATTGCTAAGGGGTAGCAATGTGGGTCCCAGATCGTGCAATCTACACCATCCATCTTTTGGCTCATCTTAATATGTAGAGCCCAAAGATCTCCTACGTTGGATCATCTTATTTCTGATCTGCTCATCAATATTACAGGCCAATAGTGGCCAGGATCATTCAGTCTAGTGAGTTGTAGAAGATAAGCAGTCCGGATCACCAAACTCTATGCCCCACGAGTACTTTTAGTGGATATAAATAATTTTTGCACTGACGTTCATTTTTGTAAGGGAAGTGGGAAGTTTATGGAAGGTGGTTGGTGATACAAACCATTTATCTTTTAGGTCACATTTTACTTGGATTTTCGTTATTCTCTATGTAAGGTTTATGGCTCCTCTCACGCCCTTTTCTTCTATGACGTTAAGGTGGTACTTTTGAAGCTTCCTTTGTAGAGTCATGTATTTTAAGTGATTTAAACCTGCTGGGAGCAAGCCCCTGAGAGGCAAGTGAAGTTCTTAGAGTGACACATCGTAATTTATGCTAACCTCAATGAACCATCAAAGAGACTTTAGCCACATCTTAGCCTGTAGTATGGTTGAAGAAGGCAAAGGAAGCCTCTCAAGCAACAGAGGCACATGTCATGGACGGACAACGACTTGACGAGTGAAGTAGGCTTTCTTGAATAGAAGAAAAAAGTCTAAAAAATTCCCATCTTCTTCTTATTTTCATTCTAATTCTATAGGACAGCAAAAGATGTCGATGAGGTTGAAGAGCTGGGCATAGAAAGGAATTCCTTTGATACATGGCCTATTTAAGAAGTGGGCAGAAAATGAGTGGTTGAATCACCAAACAGCTAGGCTGTGCTTGTGAAGTTTTATGGTGGGCCATGAAATGAAGAAACACGGTTAACACGTGCATATGACATATTAATTTCTTTATTTGTACCTATTTTAAGTGGCTGGAAAAGGTTGGTGCAGTCGCTGCAAAGGTCTGTCTAGATCTAGCCAATTAAAGAAGCAATTAGTGAACAATTCTATCACACAAAAAAAAAAAATGAAGGGATTTTGGATATTATTCCTATGAAAACATTTTTATTTATAATCTATAGTTGTGTATAGCATATATATGCTACAGAATTCCCTTGAATTTTTAGGGGAGTTATTAATTGAATATCTTATAGCCCAACGTGGTGTCCCGCAAGTCCTCCTCTCTTCTCTCATTTTTGTCCATGGAATTTACTGTCTAAATTACATAGCCTTACTTTGCATTTTGTAAGAGGCTGTTTTCACGCTTTGAACCCGTGACCTCAAGGTCACATAATAACAACTTTTACCGTTGCGCCATGGTTCTCCAATGTATTAACAGCCATGTGAAATGTGTTTCTCCAAAACTCATCTCATGTACTAATACAAGGCCATCTTTAAAATAAAGTGAAACTCGCATAAAATATATTCAATATGTTTGAGAATCACCTAAAATACAATTAAGAAACTCATCTAAAACTTAGGAAAAGCTTTTGCAATACTTTATTGAAACATACAAAATACATCTTCAATTTCGGATATTCTTTTATATACTCCTACGTCAAAATATTTCAACTCTTTTCATTACATTTCTTTTTAAAAAAATTTCAAATGCTACTAATAATATTTCCATGTTTCTCATTTCATGTAAAATTTTTGCTTATCATGTGCTGCAACAACATGGCAAGGACCATCTTTGGATAATCTGACTTAGTTCATCTCATTGCTCAGGCTTTTAGATGTCGCAAAAGTGCGAAAATTAGATGATTCTAGCATCTGAAATTCATACTTTGGATCACAGCAAATAGTATGTGTTTAAACAACAGTCTATATCTAGAAACCCAAACAGGGTGCCATGTTCTACGATAGCATTCCTTTACTAAGGTAGCAATTTAATGCTACAACAACCCTCTTATCGAACTGGAAAATGAGAGGAGAGCAATGGTGCGTCTAAGGGACGTAGTGGTTTTGTCATTTTGAAAGACATTTGACAAGTCTATTCGTACAAGGTGTCCATCGAGTTTGAGCAACCGGAATTGAAATCTCCGTTCCATTATTATGTTCCCATCAACGAGCACAGAAATCTTCAGCCCACTGTGTCATTCGTTTATTATGGTTAAACGTTTTTCTCAGTTAATTATCCCTACTACTCTACCAGCATTAGGCCATGCGTTGGAGATCACATTATATCAACAAAGGCTTACAATCTTTTTTGTTGGTATATTTCTGTTCATAAACTGCTCGCTTCAGACTACTTGTAGGGTAGACATCCAAGTAAGTTTGTTTTTGGTCAGACACCAGTCATATGGACAAATCCTTTCAAGAGATTCTATTCTTCTGTGACCCAACCTTGCCGTTGAACTTCCAAAAGTGAGATTTCCCTGCCCAGGTTAAGTAGAAGCCTCTTTCTTTGCTTTTATATCATGGAATGGCCTACACATCTCGACATTGAGTAAATTAGTAGCAACAAATCAGGGGCAATCTTGCTCGGGGCTGTTGGGCATACTTTTCGAAGAGAACAAATCTCTACCAACTTGGAGAGCCTTCAGCTTATGTGTGTGTGTGTGTGTGTGTGAGAGAGAGAGAGAGAGAGAGAGAGAGAGAGAGAGAGAGAGAGAGAGGAGAAATGTTGTGTGTATAGGGTTTCAAGACAAAGTCTGAGACCCCGTTAGCTAAGCTCCCCTTCTGGATAATTTAACATATTTATCTTGTCAGCCAGGCATAAATCAAAGTCATGATCATTGGATCTTTTTATTTGTGTTATTTTAGATTTTAAATCATTGAATTTTTTAACTAAAAAAGTAGTAGTAGCTGGAAGCATTCATTTAACACGATTTAAACAAAATGATTAGGTTGGATCATCCAAAGGTAGGACTTAGCTAGGCGGAGTGGCAGAGTTAGTAAAAATATACAGTCCCATCAAGGCGGGACATTGAGATGGTTTAAACCATTCAACGAAAACATGACACAACCCAATAATCGAATGAGCTGAAAATATTAGGTGGGGAAAGGTGTGATTACGCCAATAATAGCGTGTCATAATCTGTACCCATCACAACTCTTCAATTAAGCATGCTTGGTGAGATTGTAAGAGTAGTATTAGGATTGGTGATCTCTTGAGAAGTCCTTCTTTTACATTATTAATTATATCAAACTATTAAATAAGCTGAAAAAATTAAGAGGAGAAGAGTGTAATTACACCAATAGTAATGTCCTAGAATCTGTATTCATCAAAACTCTATCGTTAAGCATGCTCCAAAACTGTAAAAGTAGTACTAGGATGGGTGGCCTCCTGATAAGTCCTCATTAAACAGCTCCCGTTTAACATATCATCTTCGTACGTCCATACTACATGTAAAGAACAGTCTTCTTCTTACATTAATTGTAAGGGAGTGTAGTTTTCAATAGAGTTTGCTTGTAGAACATCCATTAAAACCTTTCCCTTTCTCTTAATATGTAACCACTCAGATCCAGAGCTCTTTCTCTCTCTTATTATTATTATTATTATTATTATTATTATTATTATTATTATTATTATTATTATTATTATTATTTAATAATCTCTGTATCTCTTATATATTGTCTATCTCAAGACACACACACATATATATCAATTGATCTATTACATAAATGGTTTTTGTACGTGCCTTTTACTAGTGGATGACAATGTACAAATATGATATTTTTAATATTTTTCTTAACTTAATATAAAATTCTTTTTCCAAGAATTATGTATTTATTTTCTTATAATGATTCCTAAGATATTAACCACATACAACCCATTAGCAACAACTGTCTCATAAATATTATCTATAAAGCAGAAAATTTATGTAGAGAAATTAGTACAGGTGTTCTCTGAGTTTGGCATTTGAGGATGCCAGATTTGGCAACTTTTCCAAGAAAAGACAATAGACTAGTTGGATCAATAAATCTGGATCAGTAATCCATTGGGGCCACCATAAATACACCATGTCCCTCCTGGGCCTCTTTGTTAGTGAGTTCGTAAATTGTTGGTTGAAGACTGAAATCCAACTGCCCATATTTATTGAATGGACCAATCTCCATTGATTGGTGGGTTCAAGTTCAAACAACCACAGATTTTATGCTGAGAAAGAGTCCAGGAGTAGAACCGAAATAGCTAATAAGATGGCAGCTGTTATCCTCTTTCCTAACAGAGAATTTTGGGGCCCATGCGTGCCATGTCGATACGATCCGATCCATTAATCTATCAGGCATTCAGAAGTACGTATTTCCTGCTATTGTTGATTTTACCTTGATTAGATTGATGATATCATCTAGGATCTAGGATTGATCCTAGATCATCGATCTGTGAGGCCTCGTTTAAGGCTACCCGGGAAAGGTCAATTGCACTGATGAGATGGACTTGATTTTGTACATGGGATATTCTTTTGGAATGGAACCAAAACCATGTGGGTGGTTGATGGTTTACAAGATCAATGGACTGGATCCCACGAGAGTTGATCATCATGCTAGATCCAGACGCCATCGTCCATATCATCGGTCTCGAAACTAAGATTAGTGATGATTAGTGGGTAATTCACCCTTGAAACTAGAGTTCCACCTAGATCAAATTGTCCAACATGTGAAACAGAAAAGCCTCTATGAAAAAAGGCCTGTTATTAGAGGCATTAAGGTGAGTTTTCAAGCGCAGGATAAAAATCTGAATGGAGCCCACGTATTCAATTTTCAAATAATCATAGATTTGGGTCTCGTGATAGAATGGCCATACACCAAATTTTCTCTTTCTGCAAAACTAGAAGGGACAGCCCAGGTGTACGAAGCTCCCACATATGTAGGGTTTGGGGAATAAGTGGACCACAAAGGTTAATAGGACACAGTTTTATCTTACATTTTGCAAGAGATTGTTTCCACGCTTTCTCGAGGATAAAACTCTAACATTGTGCCAAGGCTCTCCTTCTCTTTTTGGAAAACTCTAAGTCATTAATTTGTAAGGGCCGTTGATGATGGATGTAGACTGTTGCTTTTAAGTTTGCCAACCGTCTATTTGAAGGCGACATATTTGTAGCTTAATATGCAGACTGGAGCTCTTTAATGCACAGTGCACCTGGAACACGGCCTAACCACAAAAATGGTTTGGACTATTGGGCAAGTAGGCTTCGCCTGTATTGCTGCCTGCCCATTTCCTAAGGAGCCATATTTATGGTATCAAAATGGTTTCGTTGGTCTTAATCTGAAAAATCCTGTTAATTAAGTGATCTGAACCACCCAACTTATTGATGGATGACCTTTCATAGATATATCAGATAAAGAACGGTTTGATTTGTAATTTAAGGATATGATTTCAGCAGTTCATGTGGGTTGACGTCGACACTTGATCCAGTGTCCTACATGGGGTTTGTGCATGTAAATGAGTGATTAAGTTATGGATCCTGATGGAGCTTCTGGTGTTTATGTTTGTAAACAAGCAATAGAAACAGGTTTGGTGAAGTTCTGCTTTTCAGTGCTTATGTAGCCTGTAAATACTGATGTAAGTGATTCTTTATTTTCTGCTTATGATTTGGTCAGATATTTCTACCTGTTTTGTGTTTCCTTCTTCTCATAATTGTTGAGTTGTTGCACCGTGAGTCACGAAAACGGTCTTGTAAAATAGAAGGTAAGGCTGCATAATATATGCCCTTTATGGTTCACCCCTTTCTTGGACCCCGCTTATGCAGGAGCTTTGTGCATCGGATTGTCCCTTTTTTTCACAAACTTTCGTAACCATTTCATTTTCCACTACACAATAATAGAGGTTAGGATCATTTGGTGAAGGTTATTATTGTGCAGCCTACTTACAGGTAGGCAGGCCCGGTGCACGAAACTCCTGTCTATGTGGTTTTGGGGAAGGATGGACTTGGTGAAGTTCTGCTTTTCAGTGCTTATATAGTCGCTAAGTACTGATGTAAGTGATTCTTTATTTTCTGTTATGATTTGGTCAGATATTTCTACCTGTTTTGTGTTTCCTTCTTCTCATAATTGTTGAGTTGTTGCAGTGTAAAGGACAAAAACAGTCTTGTAAAATAGAAGATAAGGCTGCATAATATAGGCCATTTATGGTTCGCCCTTTTCTTGGACCCTGCTTATGCATGAGCTTTGTGCATGGACTGTCCTCTCTTTTTTCACAAACTTTCGTAACCATTTCATTTTCCACTACACAATAATAGAGGTTAGGATCATTTGGCGAAGGTTATTATTGTGCAGCCTACTTATAGGTAGGCAGGCCCTGTGCACGAAACTCCTGCCTATGTGGGGTTTGGGAAGGGGTGGACTATAAGGGTCTATAGTATATAGCCTTACCTTGCATTTTGTAGGAGGCTGTTTTCACATCCTCCTGAACCCGTGACCTCAAGGTCATATGACGACAACTCCACCCTTGCTCAAAGGCTCCCCTACTCCATGTTCTATTCATTAGTTTGAATTAGGAGATTAAATAGTTTAGTTAGTTAGAGATTAGTATTAATTCATTTAAGAATAAGAAATTTGAGTTTTGCCTTTAAAATGGCTAATTTATGCATTTTTATTGTAGGCTTAACCTTAGCCATTGGATTTGTTGGATCAAGATCTAGCCACGGAGATAACACATGCATTAGATGATCATGTAGATGGTAGAGATTGAGCAAAGAGAGTTTCAAGATATTAAAGTCTTAATTTGGAAAAAAAAAAATTAGACAATTTGAAAGGTTACTTATGGAATGTTTATAGAAGAAAAAGGAAAGAGTTCGAAAGAGAAAAAGAAAAGAAAGAAGATGAGATAATGAAATGTTTTAGGGAAAGTAACTTTAAAGAGGAGAATTTCTTTAGTTTTCAACCAAGTTTCTCACCGATTAAGTAAGCTAACCTCTTTACATAAGCCCAAAAATGTCTCGTCTTTGAGGAGGTTGATCCTTGCTACTCCTTAGAAATAGAGAAAGCCTAGATAACATGGAGAAGAAGAAGAAGATTGATGGAGAGTTCATCAACCATTGCTCATGAATTGTCCATCATGTGCAGCTAATTTCAAAGTGTAAGGATTGGAAGAAGCCAAAAGACGAGTGTTAATGTTTTCTCATTTAATTTTATAAATTTTAGTTAAAATTTTTAATCTATGAACAATTCGACGATGAGAGATTCTTTGAAGAACATTTTCAGTGTTTTATTTCACATTGATTCTTGTAGTTTAGATGAGATATTTGTGGAATGACTTTTGTGCGAACAAATTCTTTCTTGGATGGGTTATGCTAGGATTAGAGTCTTTGTGGCTATAGTTTGTAGATGATTTTTACCAATTTAGATATGTCATACCATGAGAATATTCATTCCTTCTTTAGAAGTATTCTAGCTGCTAGCCGAGAACAATTCTAATTCATACACAATTTTAAGTAACGAGAAATACATTAACATGATTCGATAATCCTAATTCCTAATTCCTCAACTACTCTCTGCTGTCTTTATTTTTATTTTTGGATTAATTTGTTTGAATTTTAATTTTTAAAATAAAAACTTCTCTAGTTTGGTAGAAAATTCATTCTGTTCTTGTAGTTCGACAACTCCTTCATACTTGCTTGAAAATAACTGATCTTCTACACTTGTCAGGATAAGGTTTAAGAAAAATAAACATCAATCAATCATTGGGCTCATGAGCTATCGGATATCCTTAAAATTCCAGCTTGCCTACCAAAAAGAAAATTTTAATTGTTTGAGGATAATCTATCATTTGTACAATTGATGAACAGCAGTAATCCTATAGATGTATATCCAATTTGCCTTAGTTCAGTTGGCTTGCTGGTTTGGTAAGCCCACCTTACCCAAGCAAGAGAACCTGCGTTGGTTCCTCCGGAAGGAAGGATGGAAGGGGGCGGAGAAGAAGGAAGATATAGATATAGTTCAGTGAAGTTCCCCACTATGTATTTGAAAATTGAGATGTTAGGATAGATAATCGTATTTTTATTTAACTCCATTTGAAAATTTAAGAGTTAGTACTAGCATCGTCCATGCAATTTACACCTTATAGAATTAGTGTTTGTCAATCTATAGTTGCACTGGAACCAATCTGTCCTCTAATCTTAATGTACGAATGCTATGTAAATGAAAAATAAAAACCACTAAAAGAAAGACCTCGTAGATGCAAGAATGACACAAGGAGCACAAGATAAATTTGGATGATATAAAATTTCATTGCCCAGAATAATTAGACTCTTCACAAAGTTCTCTCAGTAGTTGAAAATTATAAATAAAAAATAAAAAAATTTGATGCCCCAACTATTTTCTGAACAATTAGAAAGTTCTTATATTTCTTATGTTCAAAGTAAATATCAAGAAATTAACATAAGTTTACTTAATAAAACCCAAAATTCACAAATATTCTCCAAAATTTTAAATATTATTAGAAATATTTTTTTAAATTCGAAGTAAATGCTTAAATTCTCTTATGAAAAATGTATTTTTTCCAATATTTTTAAAAAATTTTGACTAGTTGCCTTGTTCATTTATTTTCAAATCCAAACTCTGGGACTATGAATTAGGGAAATATTTACTTTAGGATCCATTTAGGGCCCTACTTTTCCAGTGAGAAACCATCTCTTCTTTTTTTTCTTTTTCTTTTTTTAAAGCAGAATTTTATGGGTTTTTTTTTTTTCTTACAAGCCAAGAAATATAAAGCAAATCACTCACACACCAAAGGGCAATTTGCCACCAAGTATATTTCAAAAAGAAATGCAACTATGTTAGACATTTTTTAGCTATACATCATTTAAAACAGAAGAAATTCTCCGGCCACGAAAGATCTCAATTTACAAGTACACATCGTCTTAGAAGTAGGCCAAAGGAAGTCCCCAGTGAACCTCCATGAATTTGTGTCTAGCATGTTGATCTCACAAGGCAATGATGCGTTCAGTTCATAGCCTTCCATTGATATCTGTACACCTTCATTCATCAGCTCTACCAACCTGTATTGCAAAAGAGAGTTGATGGGCACCAAAAATCTCAGCCAACGGGTATTTCTAAGGTAGGCTCCGTCTCTTGGAGTTGGGATGGTGCTGACAGAAAACAGAATCTTCGTTGAGTATTATCTGCAGCTTTAAAGGAGAGCGAGGACTTACCTATGGATACATGTTGAATAAGATTCTTGGCATTCCCCCATCAAGATAGACGGTGAATCCAATGAATGGAATGGATCACCCATAAAATGTGGGCAGAAGGGCCAGCACCCCAAAAAATACCCTACTTATGATCTGCAGGAAATATTATAGGAATAGCTGTCCAAGAATAAGCTTTTCCATTGATTGATCTAGCTAGTGATACTTCTTTTTAGAGATTATAAATAACTTTATACTACAGTAAAGTTGTCATCGTGTGACCTTGAGGTCACGTGTTCAAAGCGTAGAAACAGCCTCTTGCAAAAAATAAGGTAAGGCTACATACTATGGACCCATGTGGTCCACCCCTTTCCAAGACCCTACATACGAAGGATCTTTATGCACCAGAGCTGCCCTTTTTATAAATAACTTTATACTCCAATATCAAGGAATGGGATAAGGCTTCTCCATGGATTTATGGCACAAAAAATGAGATGAGGAAATAAACTCTATATCCTTTAGTGAGCTCATGCATGTATGATGGATGAACATGTTTCCAAGAGAAAAGTGTGAAAAGGCCAGATTGTAGCTTGGTTCAGACTTCTTCAATGTTCAAGACCATCTACCAGTAAAGCCTTGTTATGGATTGTTCATAAACCAAAAGGTTCAAAACAGTTCCATCTTTGGCAATTCTAAGCCTTTTGGTGAAGGTTTTCTGCTCTGTGAAAGCCAATGACTCTCCAGTTTCTAACCATCAATTTAGAGCCCAGAGTACAGACATAGTTTTATCATATGGACTTGGGCTTTAAGCCCGAGTTACCTATATGCCCTAGCAGAACCCACATCTGCTCATTTAGTTTCTTTTTTGAATGGTAACTTATTTTTGCCCACTCATACTCTCCCAAGTACCCCTCAATCTGTATTCACTTCTTTTAATTATTCTCTCTTCTTCCATTAATGGGGTGGTTGTGAAATTTACTGCAGTTTTGTTGCAAGACGTTAACATCAGAGATGTTCATCATGGTTACAATCCTTGAAAAGCTTTCTCTACATTTAGAGCTTTTTTGGATATTTAAAAATTATTTTCAAATATGCCTAGCTCCAAAGTTTGAAGAACATGCCTTTAAATTGCAAATAATGAAGTTTAAATCCATTCTTTACTAATTTGAGAAATAAGAATGCAGATTTTTTACACCTCTGTGGTTGTAGGAGATTCTTAGTGTCCTTCGTTGGCTTACCTCTTCTGAAGAACTCGAGGCTCAGCTGATGAACTTGCTAAGAACTGAATTCAGAGATATGATCTCTTAATTTTTTTTATGCTATGTTTTTTGATGTTTTACATTCATAACTACATATTCTCAGTCTAATATTTTTGTTTTCACAAATAAAAATGTCATCCTTAGGAAAAATTGAAAAAATAATAAGAAGAAAAGAGAAATTATAAACTAAGGCATGCCTCAATAGGAGGCATCTATAGAGACATGTATAGGCATGTATTATGGTAAATCCATGTTGTTCATTTTTGTCTATCCACCTTTACATATGTTACCGCCCAAAAACCATAGCCTTGGATGATCATAATCTATGTTACTTTGGATGAAAATTTAAAACTAAAGAAAAAAAGAAGAATTTCAATTATTTGATATGGGTAATTTTTTTATACAAAGAATAAATAATGAAAAGACAACAAAATGAATGACATAAATCTTCAAGAAGACATGCCTAAATATGTCTGATGCCTCGCATTGAACCATGACTCATCTTATTGTTTTGCTGGAAAAAAATAAAATAAAATAATTGCAAATAGAATTAACTTGAAACCAGTTCTTATTGGAGCAAGGACCAACCCTAGTGGCATTGATAGAGGCCCTACTCCTTTGATTATCAGTGAATTAAAATCATATATTTTGCAGATATTTTTGAGGTTATGAGTATGAGTTGCTTGCCCCTTCCCCTTTTTTTGTTAGCAATGATGGTCCCTGAACTTTTTCTAAGATATCATTTGATATGAACTTGTATGCTACATTTCTTCATGCCCAATCCTGTACAAATTTGATTGCCTTCCCTCTACTTATCTACAAATCTACATGATTTTGATTCAATTATCTTGAACCTGAAAAGGAACCACCACCATGCACCATCATTCATTCATATACAATAAATTATAGAAGGTGGTAGCCAACCCAACAAGCAAACATCATCACCACCCAACCCTTCTCTCCTTTCTATCCCATGAAGGGAATAAAATAAGAAATGGGCCTTGGACTAGATTTTCTTAAATATATTAAGGCTGTAATAGAAGGGGAGGTTTGGCACAACAGTAAAATTATCATCATGTAACCTTGAGGTCAACGGTAAAGTTGTCGTCATTTGCACTAACCTTATCACTAATTATATTAGAATTACTTTAAACTTGGATTATCACAACTAACTTTTCTTCAAATGAAGGCAACCTACTATATAACCTTATTCCCTGGTTAAAAAATGACATCACATTTTATCAAGTAAAAAAGGGCGGCTCCCATGCATGAAGCTCCTGCATATGCAGTCTTATATGTCATTTTGCAAGAGACTGTTTACACACCTTAAACTTGTGGCTTCAAGGTTACACGATGATAATTCTACCGTTCCACCAAAGCTCCCTTTCCACCACATTTTATCAAGTACTACACTTTATTTCCCTTCTCTTATTGTATTTCCGTCCACTTTAGGTTATGCAATACATGATGGAGCATGTGAGGTTGTTTTGGTTAATATGTTGAACTCAAAGGGCATTGTGATAGGCACTGTCAATCTCCACACCATATTCAGAAGGAAAGTAGGTTCTGCAAAGTGCAGGATAACCCTAAACAAGAACTTGGTTCTGCATATAATTTGAAGTTGCAAGAAGGCTTAAAATAGAAGGAAAAAGGTGCCTATATCAAAACAAGGGAGTGCATGTATCATCTCAACCAATAAAATATTTGACAAGCCATTAAGAACTCTGCTGTTATCTGCTCTCAATACTTTCTAGGGCCAGGTTCCGTAGATGACCCTGCGTTCAATGTGTGTTGATCCCTTAGCCAAATGGTCTTTGGTAAACCAAATATTTATAATTTTTAAACAGGGAATATATGTTTTAAAACTACTTTTCTGCTTTTAATTATATAATAAACAGCTTTTAGTTAATTGAACCATCACAGTCTAAATTGCATGCACATGTCTGTCATTAATCAAAACGCATAAAATAATCCGTGTAACGACGTCGGATAGGGCGATAATGACAATTATGTGACCGTTCGCCAGCTTATTAGATGGCTGCAGGTTGTCTAGATCAAAAGACTTTGAAAATCAAATATATTCTAATTAGACGACAGGCCGTTATGGTTCGTCCCTTTCTCAGATTCTGCGTAGACAGGAGCTTCGTGTAAGAGGGCTGCCCTTTAAAACGACAAAACTGGATTCATAAATCGAATGAATAACAATCCTACAATTAAGTTATTCCTGGATATTGAAAGTTTCCCCTGCTAATTGCAGCCTCAAAATAGGTAAGATAAAACTAAAAGCTTGGGATTTTGCTCATAAATTAACTTAATCCATGAATGTTATTCCCAGGCCCAGCAGCCCCCATTGCAGGAGAAAGCATATTTATTGCACTGCCACCTTAGCAAGGCCTAGCGGATCAACGATTGTGATCATTGTACAAGTGGGGTCAATTGATATTTACGTAGGTCATCATCAGATCCCTTTTTCTTTTCTTTTCTTTTTTTTTGGGGGGGGTGAAAGATTTGCTGGAAAATAAAGTCGTAAAAAATTTGTACCACGGACAAAAACAATCTTTAGGGCCTGTTTGCAATGGGAATAAAAATCATGGATTAAGCTGTTATAGAATAGTAAAAGTTGTCCTGTACATTTAAAGATTTTCAAGGAAAGACTTGGTAGTATTGACCCATTGTAGTCTTCCACTTCTCCAAATCCCATATAGAGAGTAAAACAATCTAAAGTATCCAAAATCACCTGCTCGGTTGTAGCTGCTGTATGTTGCGGGAACCAAAAATGAATTAATAAATACGAAGCAAGATTGACTCCCTTCCAAAATTCTACCTAAATCAATAATCTTTGTTAGTCAGCTTTTTAAATTCCTTTTTTCTTTTTCTTTTTAAAAAAAAGATATATCGTAACGTTAAAAATATTTAGGAGTGTATATAAATATTTGCTTGGTAATTCTTCTTTTATACCACAAAAAGAGAGAATTCAAATTCCATGGCAAATTTCATCTTGACTAATGGGTACTAAGATCATCTAGTCAATTACTTAGCGCTGTTGCCATCAACCATCTAAGTAGGGCTAGAAGATGAATACTTCAAATCACCAACCTTTCGAACCACAACCATTGAGGTCCCACATGTACTTTTCAACCTCCAAATTACCCCATCCAATAGAAGGGTTAGAACCTTCATCCAAAATGCCTTTAGTGTAGGCAAAATTCATTGCAGAATTCAATTCCGTTGTGACTGATTAGATTGAGAATCTAGTAAAGCCAACCAATGAGGATTGGGATTCAAGATAAAATCTAGGACGATTCTGATACGTGGATTTCACCTGCAGATGAATTCCAGAGAATTCAATTCCATCTTGAATATGCCCCCAGAAGTAAAGTGTTAACAAATATTCTCTCTCAGAAAAAAGCTAGAGTGGCATCTTTGGTAATTTAACTAAAACTTGAGGTAATTTTCAGAAGTAAGATTAAAACTAATTTTCAATTAATTAAAAAACTAATTCACAAAATCTACTCGTCGTCTGCCCACTCTCTCTCTCTCTTCATTTCCTTTTCCAACATCTCTGCGTCTGTTCACCTTTTTCCATCCCAGAAAAACTAGAGAAACAAAAAACCGCTATGAAAAAATTCTAGTCGCGGTATGATCTTTTGTGAACTATTTCTCTGCTAAATTTCAGTCTCTGGGTACCCAAATTTCAGTAATTTGAAGGGGAAAAAAAGCGAATAAACCAGCGGTTTTCTTCGGTGTGGATCGGGAAGAAACCGCTGGTATTTTGATGGGAGCGGCTCTAGGGTTTCACTTCTTCAACTGGGTTTTGACTCATGGAGGTAATATCCTCAGTGAGGTAAAAATTTCAGACAGATCTATTAAATAGGATTGCCTTAAGATCATTACAACTCTCTGATTGATGGTTGGCTTGGTGCATGCAGGAAATTTTTCCCAGCAAAAGATACACAGGTGGCACCACAAAGATAAAACTGAAATTCACTGGGAGTCCTTCAGTGGTTCATTTTCTTGAGATTCAGAATGTTAGACAGACAAGTTAATGTTGCTTTTGATAGATTTGGCTAGACTCTATCAGGTGGTCAATATTGAGAAGAAGATTACATGTAGCATAAAAATGGTGATCAAATAGCCCCAAAAGGTTTCTATATTCTGTTTTCAGAACTAAAGATGCTCATAAAGTGGATTTCCTTTAATACAGAGAAACACTCACGATATTACAAGTGTTTAATACACATAAAGAGAGAGGGCAATGTAAAGACTGATAAACTCGCTAAATGTAGCACTTGTCTCAAGAAGCCAATGATGGAAAACAGTTACAGAAGATCTGATTGAAATGACTGGGTTATAGCAACTAGTTTATAGCACGACAAGCTAAAACAGGAGCTAAAGAAATCTTTCACAATTATATCACCTTTCTAGGTAAAGAAAAAGAATATATATCACCCTTCCAGGAAAGAAAAAGAATATATATAGGGGTTTCTAGCCTACAACACATTGTGTGTAGGTTCAAATCACCACAAATTTTAGCTGGACACAAAGTACCCTTAAGAGTTAGATAGGAATGCAGCTTGAAGTTTGGCTTTTTAGTCTTTTGCATATTATTTACCTTCAATTACCAAAAACCAGAAAGCCCATGAATTTATATTCCTAAAACACCCTCCTTTAAAGTGCCTACAATCTAGCTCATTTATCCTATCTTTCTTCTTTTCTTGTCCCCTGTTTCATTGCTCATATTCTTCTCCAAATGTGAAAAACATCTCAAACCTAATAACGGGTTATGAACCACCGCATAGATCTAAGGTAGGGTTATCATATCCCGGCAGTATTCTATAGTGGTACAACAACTCGTGTTTCAAATGGGTTCAATCAGAAAACCGTGGGAGCATCCACAAAAAAATTAAGCAATTTCACTAATTGGCTCCATAAAAAACAAGTGAAAATCCAATGAAAGAGTAAAATCCCCAGACCTCTCATGGTTTTCATATTAAAACCCTCGAGCACACCAATATTGGGAGGAAAAGAAAAAATTGAGGAAAAGGCTCAATGCAAACCCAAATCTAATCACCTTGAGATGTAGACGTAGTTATTTGTAGACAAGAAATATATATAAGGAATGAACATTTCTGGGTTTCTCTGAAACATAGGACCAAATCTTCAAGTCACAGGAGATTCAAACATCTCAAATTTCCATTTGGGTTACAAAATCTATTTTAGTTTTAGTTGTCTTGAAAAGAATATCTGGTTTCACTTTTAGGAACTTCAAAAATCCACTTTTCCATCAATTGGGTTTCAAAATATCTTTGATAACAAAAAAATCATTTCGATTTTTGAGCATTCTGATTTTCAGAAAAATATGGGTTCTGTTTGTTTTGTTTATGGGGTACATGGGATGTCCAGTGTCATAGATCATTGTTGGCTGGATAGGTAGTGGTGGTGAGTGTTGTAAAGAGAGAAGGAGAATTACTCCAATGGCATGTGTTTGTAAATTTGATCCCTATCTACGGTAATTTGACAATAGAAATATTTTACTATATAAGAAAATTAAAATGGCAAAAAGGCCTAAAACCAATTACAGAATTTTAAACTGCCACTAGGGTTAAAACAAGCCTAGTTAAATTTGTGATCTTCCTAACCACGCTTCACATGATGTAGGGTGTGGGTGTGTGGATGCATGCATTTATGTATAGCACAAGCACAAGCATATATACAAATATACATGAATGTTGGAAACACACATACCCATGAGCAGCCTCCAACACTGGTCATCCAGGAGAGAGGCTTCTTCTTATGCCATTGCACTATAAAGCCTTTGTTCATATCATAACTAAATTCACAGTCTACTTTTGGAAATGCAATTATGAAATTTCAGAAGTCTCTCTTCTTCTCATAAAATTTCAGCAGGTATCACATTGATTTCAGAATATTCAGTAAGTTCACATCTTTTTTGTTCCACACCCTGGGAAGTTCACATGTTCAAAGTTGTCCACTGTATCAATTAAAGTTTATGAACTACATAGTTTATGTATTGATTTTTCATCCATACAAAACTCACAAGTTCGATGTATCACATGCAGTTTTAAGGCTCTTGACAGCTTAATGAAATCCGCATTCATCATTTGCACATTTTGCTGGGCCAATTATCCATTGATTGATGTGTTTAATATCATCTACATGAATATTAAGATTGCAGAATCAATGAATAGGTACATGATTTGAAAACTAAATAAAGAATAACAAAATAGTTTTACTACCCCATTGAATAAAGCTCAATCAATTTAAAGTCAACAAGTAGAAAGTAGCTCTTGACAGTGCACCTGGTTTACATGGGCGTTGTGTCAAGAAAGACTTCTACTATTCTCTTCTCCAGATCTTTTTCATCAATCCACATTGAGCTCTGTTGATGCAGAAGCTTGTTCTTTTCACCCTTTTTTTGCTCTCTTCTCTCTTCTTTCATTCCCCAGTTCTCCAGCTTTTTTGCTCTTTCTTTCAACTGCATTTATGTTATAAACATCAGGATTCCAATGTCAGCATCAAAAAGTGGTTTGTATTTTGCAGGTCACTCCTCTGTTTGAGTTCGGGTCCAGGAACAAAACAGTAAAGCAGATATGAAATCCATGAAATTTTTAGGAGTTGGGGAGAAAATTGATATCACATGATTCAGATGTGAATTCAATATATTTAATTTGTGTTTCTTACTAAATTTAATAAATAGTATAATGGTAACTTAATTATTAACCATGCAATCTGCACTTAATTCAATAAGCTACTGATTTTAATTTGGTAGATTCGCTTTTAGATCAAGAAATCCAATAAGTTTCTAACTATTGGGGAACTCCTAAAAGTTTAAAACCCCCGGACATCGTTCCTTGGTAGATTCATAACCGTAACCAATTATGTCTTAGTTTCCTAAATATGGTGTTCTTTAAGAAAATAAAATTACATGCAACATGTCAAAGTCAATATATTCTCCTTTATGGAATGAGTTAAGGAAGAATTGAGATATTCCCCCATCACTAGTAATCACATAACAGAAAATAATTGGTTTGGTCTCTCCAACAAAAGCTAGGATCAAAGCTTTTTTCCATTGTTGATCATTCATATTTTAGCTCAATGAATATGGAAGAACAGGAATAAACTAGTTTATACTAACATCTACAAACTCTTGACGAACTTTGGAATTATTTCTTTTCTCTAGGGCCTGTTTGGTTAGCAAGAAATTGAAATACACTTCCAGCTGAAGTTAGTTTCCCGTTTTTGGCTTGATATAAAAAGTCAAATCCAGATGGAAATATAGGTCCACATTGAAATCAATTACCATCATCTTACCAAAGTCATTGTCATTCCAAGTTCTCATGCCAATGCTTAAGTGCTTTCTAAGAAAAAGGCAAAAGCAGATATTGATTCTCTTAGAAATGCAATTCAGCAGAAATCATTTCTTGGTAACCAAATGCACCTTAAAGTTCAACAACTCTAGTAGATTATTAAGTGTTCTTTGACTCCATGCTCTTGCAACTTCCAATTCATTCTCAAAATAATGATTGACATCATTCAAATTAGCCATTTCACCACCTAATGCCCTCTTTGGCTAGCAAGAAAGTGATTCCCACTGAAATGTCTAACCTAAGGAAAGTCATTTCCATTTTTCTCTCTTACTAACACTTTCTTGATTTCCATGGAAATAAGATTTCATGTTCTAAGAGGGTAATGAAATTGTCCAAAAAATGAGGGCTTGATTTCCAGCTTGAACTAAATTTTCATAGTATAAACTGATGTGACATAGAGAATCCATCTCTTCAAACCCTGACGAGTTCGATGCAATGGAAAGTCCAGCTCATAGTTTGATCCATGACAAGTCATCAATCAGAATCCAGAACCATTTTGTTATCATCAAATCAGTTATCCTGCATAGGTACTTTCTAAAATCCACCTCATAGCTTCATACATCATCCATGATGATCAGACTTCTTTGTCATAATCAACCTCATTATTTGTGCAGGCACTTTAACTTTTCTGAGATGCAGATGCAGCTGATTTAAAAGACATTGCAAGTGGAATTGCTGTGGCATGAACTAGTTACAGAAGCAGATAGCATCATCATCATCATCATCATCAAGACCTGATCCCAATTAGGGGTCGGCCACATGAATCTTATTCCTCCATTCCACTCTATTAAATACCATGGCTTCATTTAGTCTCAAAGTTTTTAAATCTTTCCTCACCACTTCTATCCACGTTCTTTTGGGCCTTCCCCTTGCCCTTTTAAAACCTTCAACTTGTATTGCCTCACTCCTTCTAACTGGTGCCATTGTTTTGAACATGTCCAAACCATCTAAGTCTAATCTCCCTCATCTTGTTACCTATTGGTGCTATCCCTAAATTTCTTCTAATATTTTCATTTCTAATTCTATCCTTTCTTGTCTTACCACTCATCCATCTCAACATCCTCATTTCTGCAACACTCAGCCTATGAGTATGATATTCCTTAACTGCCCAACATTCTGATCCATAGAGCATGGCCGGCCTTATAGCCATCCTAAAGAATTTTTCCTTTAGTTTGAGTGGCACCCGCTGATCACATAAAACACCCGATGCACATCTCCATTTGTTCCAACCCGCTTGGATTCTCTAGGTAACCTCCCTCTCAATCTCTCCACTCTCATGGATCAATGATCCTAAGTATCGAAAGTGGTCTCTCATGGGGACCTCTTGGTTATCAATCTTGACTGGTGCTCCACTCCTACTCTCCTTGCTAAAATTACATTCCATATATTCTGTCTTAGTTCGGCTAATTTTAAATCCTTTCAATTCTAATGCTTCTCTCCATAGCTCTAGCTTTATGTTGACACCCTCCCTTGTCTCATCAAGTAGGACTATATCGTCTGCAAATAGCATGCACCAGGGAATCTCCTCATGCAGATGTTTTGTTAACTCATCCATAACTAATGTGAAAAGGTATGGACTCAATGCCGATCCTTGGTGCAATCCGACAGTGACAGGAAAATCACCAGTCAAGCCACTAGTGGTCTTAACATTTGTTACTGCTCCCTCATACATACCTTTAATTATATCTATATACCCCTAAGAAATCCCTTTAACACCCAACACCCTCCATATTAACTCTCTAGGGACTCTATCATAAGCTTTCTCTAAGTCAATAAAGACCATGTGTAGGTCTTTTCTCCTCTCCCTATATTTCTCTACTAATTGTCTTAGTAAGAAAATAGCTTCCATGGTAGACCTCCCAGGCATGAAACCAAACTGATTCTCCGATACACTTGTTTCATGTCGTAGCCTCTTCTCAATCACTCTTTCAAAAAGATTCATGGTGTGGCTAGTTTGATCCCTCGATAATTAGTGCAGCTCTGAATGTCTCCTTTATTCTTATAGATTGGTACAATAGAGCTTTTCCTCCACTCATCAGGCATTTTCTTTGATTTTATAATCTTGTTAAACAACTTGGTCAACCAAACTACCCAAATATCTCTCATATGCTTCCAAACCTCTATTGGTATACCATCAGGCCCCATGGCCTTTCCTGATTTCATCTTTCTCAAGGCCTCTTTCACTTCAAGCATTCTAATCCTACGTTCATATCTATAATATCCAGTGTTATTTAGATTTATAGTATTTTCAATCCCTATATTCTCAAGGCCATTGTCATTTAACAATTTTTGGAAGTATATTTCCCACCTTTGTTTGATCTCAGCATCTTTGACTAATACCCTTTGATCATCGCGTCTAATGCACCTAACATGCTCTAAGTCCTTACTCTTCTGTTCTCTTACTTTTGCAAATTTAAACACATCTTTCTCACCTTCTCTTGTTCCTAGTCTATTATAGAGCTCATCATATGCTTTAAGTTTAGCCTCACTTACTATTCTCTTAGCAACGTTTTTAGCATTCTTATATTGTTCATAGTTTTCATTATTTCTAATCTTCTACCATGCTTTAAAATGCATTCGTTTTTCTTTAATAGCTTTTTGCATTGTTTCATTCCACCACCATGTTTCCTTTGCTAATAGCATTTTACCTTTAAATACTCCTAAGACATCTTTTGCCACTTTCTTAATGGACTTAGCCATATTAGTCCACATGGTATTTACTTCTGTTTCATAATTCCAATTTCCTTCTACCATCAACTTATTTTTGAATGAGGTTATTTTCTCTCCTTTTAAGTTCCACTACTTAGTTTTTGGATATGTATTAAGTTCAGTTCTTTTACTCCATCTTTTGATGTGAATATCCATAACCATTAACCTATGTTGTGAGGTTAAACTCTCACCAGGTATCACCTTACAATCTTTACATATAGCTCGTTCATTATTCTTAAGTAGGAAAAAGTCTATTTGGCTTTTATGAAGTCCACTTTTAAAGGTTATTAAGTGTTTATCCCTCTTCTTAAAGAGTGTATTTGTAATGGATAGGTTATATGACAAAGCAAAATCGAGGATATTCTCCCCCATCTCGTTTCGTTCACCTATACCATACCCACGTGTATTCTATCATATCCTTCCTTATCTTTTCCTTCATGGCCATTTAAGTCTGCTCCTATAAATATCCCCTCAGTGTTGGGAATTTCTTGCATGGCTCCCTCCATATCTTTCCAAAATTGTCTCTTAATTATATCTTGTAACCCTACTTGTGGTGCATATGCACTTATAATATCTATAATTTGCTCTCCTAGAATCATTTTTATTATTATAATTCTATCACTGATTCTTTTAACATCCACAACTTTATCCTTTAATTCCTTATCCACTATTATTCCTACGTCATTTTTATTATTTTCCTTTCCTACGTACCATAATTTATACCCATCTATTTCTCTAGCTTTAGCCCCTTTCCACTTGGTTTCTTAGATACAAGCGATGTTGACTCTCCTACGTTTTATCGTGTCTACTAACTCCAAACTCTTACCTGTCAGTGTCCCTATATTCCATGTAGCGATGCGAATCTTATGTTTTGGAGATACCCTATTTACTATCGCCTTTCTCGACCTCCATGGTATGAACCCATGTCCACTTTTCACTGCACCTGGGTTCTGATGCAGTGCGTCGATTCCGAGGGGACACTCTAGCAGCCCTTGCCCATTTTTCACTACACCCGGGATCCGATGTAGCGCATTGCTTCTGGGAGAACGCCCTAGCAACCCTTGCCTATTTTTCACCGCATCCGGGATCCGATGCAGCGCGTCGCTTATGGGGAACGGCCTAGCTTGAGCGAATTTCATATTTCGATTCATGTCATGTTGGGGTTGCCATAGTTTTTAAAAGCTGAAGATGATTTTCATTAAAATCATTAAAATCATCTTCAGCTTCACCCTTGCTGGCTGGCTACCTGACGCAAGGGTGGCCATATTTTAAGAAGCTGAAGATGATTTTCATTTCTCTCTTACAAACTAATATACAAATGCATATTTATTTGTAAGAAAGAAATAATAGAATCATCTTCAACTTCCCCCTTGCCGGCTGGCTACCTGATACAAAGGTTGCCATCTTTTAAGAAGCTGGAGATGATTCTCATTTCTTCCTCAAAAACTAATATACAAATGCATATTCATTTGTAAGAAAGAAATAATAAAATCATCTTCAACTTCCCCCTTGCCAGCTGACACCTGACGCAAGACCCTCCTTCAAATTGCATCAGAGACATTGAGGGCTGATACTTCAACCACCTTATTTGGTCATGCATGACCCTTACACTTATGTGCTATTCACAGTTCTTCTGTCTTAAACTGCATAAGTCCTGTTGCTTAGTTGCACTAAGTAATCGATAAAGGCAAGCAGAAAGGGGAGAGGGAAGAAAGTGATGGACTAAAAGAAACAGCCAAATAGGGGGATAAAAATAAACAGAACGATGGATCTTCCGTACACCAAAACTGGTCAATTGAGCCCGGTAAAATGATGCCATCATTTAGGATGGAATTAAAGTGACTTGAAACTATTGTCAGGCCAACAACCAGCAGTACATGTATCAATAAAAATGAGGGATCAATATCAATTCTGGTACAGCTGGCATCATTGGCATCCAAATGAACCATCTAATTCAACACCAGTAACTTTGAAGGTCCTGGTGATGGTCAGATTGAAGATGTTAAGGTTGGTGGTGGCACCATAAGGTGGGAAAGGCACTAAAGGAAGATGCGGCAGTGGCAGGGTTGTTAGTGTTTTTATGGAGCAGGAAGGATGAAAAGAAGGTGCTGAAAGGAAACAGAGGAGAACTGTAGAATGACTTCTGCTGAGCTTTTCTCTTTCATGGGATTGACTGATAGAGAGTAAGCAGCCTCCCCCACTTCAGTTATTTTTTATCAGGAAATGGGCTTTTGAAGGTTGGTCCAGTCACAAGCTTTGGATAAGTAGGATGAAAATAACTGAACTGGAAACAGCAAATGGTTCTCGGTCAACTGCATCTATAAAAACACTTGCTAGCCTGAATTAGAACGGCCTGCTCACTGAAGATGCATGATCATCATTTAGAAGACTTAAGGTTCATCCAGGGCTCCTATCAATCTACAAGACAAAAACGATTCGCCAAAGATCCTCACTTTCTGATACACAAGGCAACCCAACTCTAGAGTGCCAAAAGTAAAACAACAAACTAAGCTGGCTGCAGCCTAGGCAAGTAAGCTAACTACAAAACTGCAATTCTATCTCTAGAACCAAATCAAGACAGTTCCTCAGTTACGAATAACTAAGAAATGCCCTTTTCTTTTTCCTAATGGAACACAGAAAACTCCCAAATTGAGTTAATTCATAGGTTCTACAACATTTCATTTGAGTGATAATTGATACATTAGTGGAAACACCATCAAAAGGAGGATAACATGTCATGACTCAAGAAATAAACAAAAAAGGCACAAAATAAAACCCAATAGCCATGACATTCTGACATGGGTAAAAAAGTCTCCTCCACAGGATCAGTGCTTACAACTCAAGTTTGCCTGATTCTCATTCACACTTAGAAGAGTACGTTTAAGAAAGATGCCAAATTCGGAGAACTGATCCTCCCAACTCAAGCTGGCTTGATTCAGAGAACTTTGTAGCAATGCCTCTATTCTAACAAATAACAAGAAAGCAAAGGGGTTAAGGGTTTTTCAATCTTACTAGGGTTTGGCGGAACTCCTCTTCAAAAACCTTCCGCTCTTCAGCACGAGTTTTTGCAGCAGCAGCTTTAGCGGCCTTTCTTTCCTCTTTTGCGAGTCGAATTGCTTCTCGCTTTGCTTCATCTTTTCGCTGTTTTTCTTGGCGTTGCAGCTCCATTTCATAGATATAGTGATGACGGAGCTCCTTCACCTGTTGATCATAATCTTTTCGAAGCATTGCCAGCTGTTTCTCTGCTTCTTTAGGATTTGTTGGGGGTTTCCAGCTGCTGAGGAATTCGCAGGGCGGGGAGAAGTCATGGTGGTGGTGGTGGGGAGAAGAGATTGATCGGGATGCCGTTGATTTGGGACGAATGGCTTGGAAAAGGGAGGATTTTATGGTTTGGGAGGAAGAAGAAGAAGAAGAAAAACGGAAAAGGATAGCTGCAGCCATGAGAAAGAGATAAAGAGAGAGAACGACAGACCTGAAGAAAAAACCAATCATAGCAGTCATGGATCTATAACAGCAATACAAGAAAAAATCGAATCAACAAGAACTCAAGTGATAGATCTATAATAAAGGACTGGAACAGAAAAAGACTCAAGTGACAGATATGCAACAGTCATAGAAGGAAAGAAACGATGAGATAATGGAACAAGGCAAAGATTATGATAGAAAGATGGAAGAAACAGTGTGCGATATGAAACATGTCAAAAACGATGCAAATAGAACCCTAACCTCTTCAATATCTCAGATGAGATGATGGACCAGAGTCAATGCAGCCACCGGGGACCAATCGCACACCCACAAAAGATTACTGTCAAGATCACAGCAGACCCATGTCAAAACTTATCAAATAGACTTGCTAGATCTATCAAAGAGACCCAAAAGCAAACTCTCCATGATCTATGAACCTCAAAGCTTCAATTTCTGGACATTTTCCCTCTAGATTCCAGCCAACATGCCGTCTGATCAGCTAGAATCTCTCCACACTGCTGTTTGGGTTGGCTGTTGAGAGGAAGAAACTAGAAGCCCTAGAACAAAAAATGCCCATGACCTTAGCCATCTTTTTGGAAATTTTTGGGCATTAGTTGGTTTCTTCATTCTTTTTTCTGAAGAAGACTAATAAGACATTTGTTTGTCATCTCTCAACTTCGAACTTCAGAAAGGAAAACCATGGCGGTCGATTCCGGAGAATATCAACTCATTTGCGAACTTCGAAGCCATAAGACGACGTAAGATCTTCCTTTATTCTGCTTCTGCTTTCTTCTTCTTCTTCTTCTTGCGCTGGAATTCTCTATTGTTTCAGTATTTTGATTGGTGTTTAGTTTGGCCGTCCATCCTGTGATCTCTAAATTGGAAATAAGTTTGTGCTTTGTAATAAAAATCCAGTTTATCAATCTGCATTCTCACTAAAACTAGTTTGATTTTGTTTTCTCTATCTGTTTCTACAGATTAATTGTTAGATGCTAAGGAAAGTAGTAAGCGCACGAAATTTCGTCATAATGTTGAATCTTGTGAGTGATTGTGATAATTGAGCCCGAATTTGGGTTGTTGAGGAAGTTTAGTACAAGAAAGATTACATTTTCATGTAATTTTGTTGGTTTTCAGCTATGCATTGAGTTTGACCATCTGAATTTTGTGTATGATTTTGATAATTTAACAAGAATCTATGCCGTTGAGGAAAGTAGTACAAGAGTTTTTTTTTTTTGTAATTATAATGGTTAGTTTAGTAGAAAATTTATCTTTTCATGCAATTTGATTGGTTTTTGGCTATGCATTTTGTCTAACTATGTGATTTCGTGTATGGTTTTGTACATATTGAGGAAATTTAGTACCGGGAATGTTGGTGTTCCGTTATGTATTTTGTTTGACTCTGTTTATTTTATTTTCAGCAAGGCATGCTCTTATTTGATGTTGCTCAGTTCGATGGGTTACTCAAGAAGATCACAGAGTTCAATAATGCTGTATCATCTGATCCAGTAAAGTGTCATATAGCTTCAGTAGCTTTAAATTGTTGGTATGCTGCTTGATTCTTCATTTCAATTTTCAAATATATCTGTGAACTTTTGCATTATTTATTAATCATTTGATAACTCCTCTTACGTTGACATTTTTTAAGTTGGCTGTCATAAATGTTTAGGATCACCTAAGTTTTTCCTCTCCCATTTAGGTGTTAGCAATGAATAGGATTGTGTCCAGATGGACTCTGTCTGTTTCTAGGTAAATTTAGCTCATCTCCCTTGTTAGCAGTTATCAGGGTGAGAGCCCATGGATGTTGTTGATGGCTGTTCCAGGAATTCCAACAGGATATTAGAAGAGCTCTGGATTCAATTGGACTGTTCAATGCCAAAATTCAAGTTTTTGTTCCTGACATTATTGTTTTTTAGTTGGTATTGGAATCCTTCATCTGTTGCACACGACTCCTCCAATGTTTGATCATCTGGGCACTGAGATCTCCTAGCTGGAGGTTTTCCTAATTGCATGAAGGAACTCATACTTTGTTTAAAGACCATACTTGTTGACATAGCATCTTGAAATGCTATTGGTGGAAGACTAGAGAGACATAAGATATAGGTCTCTTAACCATTGTTAAGGTGTATCTTTTCTAGCAGTAACAGTGGTCTGCTCCTGTTTCTTTTGGTGTCAACATGTTTCCCTTCTTGCTTATCTTAGGTTTGCCACGTATCATTTGCTATTTCTCAGAAAAGATCAACTGGTCGGATTAATCCCTTTAAATAATAAATGTTAATGATAATAAAAAGGAAAGAAAGGTCCTTAGTTACGTTTAGCCTTATCCTGAAATTGATAGAAACATATAACAATATTTTATACAGTCAGAATCATTTGTCTTTGGGGAGAGCTTGGCCTCCTGCAGTGATATTTCCTGGTCTGCATTTCCACTATTTGTTATTCATTGGAAGTGGGCTTCCTTGTTTCAGTTAATGAATTGGGTCAAAAAAATTTGCTTTTATCTTCAATTTAGTGATGGTATGTTTTCTCAATTTCGCAGCAATTGACGTTCTCAAGATGGTCATCTTACATCCTGACGGGACCATATTACTAATTAAGCATATTGAAAGTGGAAATGGTATTGAACTTCTGCTTGCACAAAACCAACTGAATTTTGTTTCCATTTTTTCTATAAGATGATTGGGAGTAGATCAACTCAAAAGGGCACAGACTTTAGGTGACATCGTGGATCTCTAACTTTTGCCAGATATAGTATCTTTGATATTACATTAAATGATTTACTTGATGGTCAAGTGCTTTTTGAAAGAGTGATTGAGAAGGCTACGGAAAGAAACAAGTGTATCGGAGAACTAGTTTGGTTTCATGCCTGGGAGGTCTACCATGGAAACTATTTTCTTACTAAGACAACTGATAGAGAAATATGGGAAAAGGAGGAAAGACCTCCACACAGTCTTTATTGACTTAGAGAAAGTTTATGCTAGAGTCCCAGAGAGTTAATATGGAGGGTGTTGAGCAAGAAAGGGGTTTCACAAGGGTATATAGACATAATTAAAGATATGTATGACGGAGTAGTAACAAATGTTAACACCACTAGTGGGGAGACTAGTGATTTTCCTGTCACTATAAGATTGCACCAAGGATCGACATTGAGCTCATACCTTTTCACGATGGTTATGGATGAGTTAACAAAACATCTACACCAGGAGATTCTATGGTGCATGCTATTTGCAGATGATATAGTTTAATTGATGAGACAAGGGTGAGCATAAACACAAAGCTAGATTTATTGAGAAAAGCATTAGAATCTAAAAGATTTAAAATCAGTTCAACTAATACAGAATATATTGAATGCAATTTTAGCAATGAGAGTAGGAGTGGAACACCAATTAAGATTAATAACCAAGAAGTCCCTGTAAAATACCACTTTCAGTACTTAGGATCAATGATTCATTAGAGTGGAGAGATTGAGAGGGAGTTTACCCAAAGAATCCAAGTGCGTTGGAACAAATGAAGATGTCCATTTGGAGTTTTGTGTGATTGGTAGGTGCCACTCAAACTAAAAGAAAAATTCTATAGAATGGCCATGAAGCCGGCCATGTTCTATGGACCTGAGTGTTGGGCAGTTAAGGAATATCATGTTCATAGGATAAGCATCACAGAAATAAAGATGTTGAGATGGATGACTGGCAAGATAAAAAATGATAGAATTAGGAATGAAAACATTAGAGGAAACTTAGAGGTAGCACAAATAGGTTATAAGATGAGAGAGATTAGACTTAGATGATTTGGACACGTCCAAATGAGACCCAAAATGGCACCGGTTAGGAGTGAGGCCATGCAAGTAGAAGGTTCTAAAAGGGCAAAGGAAAGACCCAAAAGAAAGTGGATAGAAGTGGTGAGAAAATATTTAAAAACTTTGGGACTAAATGAAGCCATGGTAACTAATAGAGGGAATGGAGCAACAAGATTCATGTGACCGACCCCTGATTGGGATAAGGTCTTGATGATGACTTGATGGTCGAGTGCATTTACTTTTAACAGTTCTGTTACTATCTTTCTAACCTGTCCCGTTGTTTTCCATGCTGCAACAGATGTATTAATGGAAACATTCAAGAAAGCTACGATGGATCCTGAACTTACAGCAAATCTTCTGATTGGTGTACAGCTGTGGCAAATCCCTTCAAGCATTCATCTCTTAATAGATGGTTACAACTCCATTGCAGTGAGGTCAGTATGTTATTGCCAAATTTATTTGAGTTGGTCTCTGTTTAACTGAATGAGATTGTTTCAAGGTAATTCTAAAATTGTTTTTTCTTAGTGAGAAAACACAGCTAAAAGTTTTGGACATTACTTTGAATTTCATGACATAAAGGGCAGCACTGGTGCATGAAGCTACCGCCTATGCAGGGTCCAGGGAAGGGGCGGACCACAAGGGCCTATAGTATGCAGCCTTACCTTGTATTTTTATAAGAGGCTGTTTCCATGCCTTAAACCTGTGATCTCAAAGTCACACGACGACAACTTTTACCATTGCGCCAAGGCTCCCCTTCTTTTGAATTGCATGACATGCTTCTTAATAATTCTACATTCTGATAAAGCTAACATCTGAGCACTGGATTTTGTTAGTTTTCGATTATATCTCTTTTAGGTAGTCTAGTAGGTGTTAAATCAATGAGGTCATTGTTGCCACTTTCACTGCTGTCTTTTATTATTGCACATAAGCCCAAGTTACAGCATTCTTCAACACTGAGAATTATGAACCTCTCTATTTTGTGATCCAATTATTCAGTATAGAGGTTTGCAAATATGGTTGTGGAAGGCTGCCTAACCATGTTTTATGCTCTATTGAATTTCTTTGTAAAAAGGCAGCCCCAGTGCACGAAGTTCCCGCCTATGCGGGGTCCGGGGAAGGGGCAGATCACAAGGGTCTATAGTAGGCAGCCTTACCTTGCATTTTGCAAGAGGCTGATTCCACGCCTTGAACCCGTGACCTCAAGGCCACATGATGAAAACCAAGGTGATGAAAAGGAAGAGCTCTATGCCACTGAGTTCACAGCTAAGTTAGTTATATCAATCTCAGTTGAATTTTCTCGGTGCTATAATATAGTATGACAGAGTGGTAGAAATAAAAATTTTAAAATATTAATTTAAGTTTAAAATATTTATATATTGGCAGTGTATATGAGCCTGCTGTTGTCTACTGTAGTTTTAACATACAAGCTTGCTGTTGTCTATTGTAACCCACTGATTCAATTTGTTTTTGTATAGATTCTGTTTTTTTTTGTTGACTGTATATTAGTCAATCATAAAAGAATATTATTTTGAAATCCTGATCTAGATTGGAAGTTTAATTAGTACTAACAGAGTACATTTGTAACGGTAAAAGTTGTCGTCATGTGACCTTGAGGTCACGGGTTCAAGGTGTGGAATCAGCCTCTTGCAAAAATGCAAGGTAAGGCTGCCTACTTTAGGCCATTATGGCCCGCCCCTTCCCCGGACCCCGCATAGGCGGGAGCTTCGTGCACCGGGGCTGCCCTTTTTAGAGTACATTTGTACAGTGGAGTCAGGAGATCTTCGAAGGCTACTTTTGTAACCTCCATGTTGATCTATGTTTTATTCACCGCACACGGCGATCAGAATACATGCTGTTATCGGAATGAAATTATATTCTGTAAATTGTTCTTTTTGGAAGGCCAAATGTTTATTAATTAAGTTACCCAAGATGATTAGCAAGTAACGAGAGAGGCCATTCAAGAATATGAGAGCAATCCATTCCTTTGAGTAATACAATATCGCAAAAGAGGAATGGTGAATGATTAGCAAGTAACGAGAGAGGCCATTCAAGAATATGAGAGCAATCCATTCCTTTGAGTAATACAATATCGCAAAAGAGGAATGGTGAATGACAAAGGTTTAATTATCCAATTCACTGTGGGTGAATAAAATTGATTCCTCATGAGTCAATTGTCTCCAAATGTTGTATTGCTTTCTATTATTAGATTTATCAAACACATTCAGTATAATCTCAAGGTACCTAAGTGATCTAACCATGTTCAGCTTATTTCTCTTACTGATTGTGTATGTGTTGTGCTTGCAGATTCTTGATATGTTATCAAGTTGCTGTTCTTCTTCCAATAAGAATGTAAATTTATCTTTTTCAACATTGATACTCAAGTATGTATCCAAAAAATTGTCTTTCCTGGTAAATGGTTCTGTTCCTTCTCACTTGCAGTTTTGGCATAACTATTATGTATTTCAATGTACTTTTTGTAATTATGAACTATTTCGACTGAGATGCATGGTCTTTTTTTCTGGGGGGGGCAGGGCGTGGGGTGTTGTTGCTATTGAGTAATGAAATTTTGTTCTTTTTGAAGGATATTGACTTTGAAACTGTTCAATTTATCTTTAGTTGGATAAATCAAACCTTTGGATATTTACCTTTTATTCACTTTTCATATCTGTTTTCTTGGTTTATGTTAGTCACTTACATGTGGATATTGTTCAGCTTGACAGTATTTGGCACGTCATTGAATTTTCAGTACATGATGAATGTTGCTAAATGAAAAAGGCAGATACTCCAAGACATCCCAATTTTTCTATTTCGTCACATATGCATTATTATAAAACTGGAATGTGTCTATTAAGTTTGAAATGTAATTTACAAGTAGACACAAAAGTTCCTTCTTTTGAAAAGAATTTATCTTACTGAAATTAAAGTCTACATCCAGGGCTCCTGATAAATATGGGGTTGCACCTATTTTTAAGTTGACCTGTTAGTTATCACCAGGATAATTGAATAATGAAAATAAAAGGTTATTGGCAGTTAATGAGCTTTGAAAGAATATATTTGGTAACTATGAAGGCATAGTTATTATAGTTTAGATAAAGTGATATTAATGAGAAATGTCATCCGGCATTACCACAAAAAAGATATGAACAAACAATGTGTTTTGATTAAGCCAACAGTGACAAACATTTATCAATCATAGTAGGAATTTTCAGTGAAGGGGAGCCTTGGCGCAACGGTAAAAAGTAGGAATTTTCAGTGCTGGGAAAACATCAAGAATCCTTGTTTAATTGAAAAAATTATTCTAGATTTTAATTTACCAAATCTGCTTCACACTAAATAATAAGATCAAGCAAAGATAGGCATATTGTATGAAACACAAGGAAACAAAAACACATAAATATCACCATGTATCATAAAAACTGTGTAACAATAAGGGGGCACTTTCAACTAGAACTTGAAGGAATTCACAGCTAACCACAAAGAGCAACAGTTCTTTGAGATGTTAGAGAACTGAATGAAAGAAACGAAGCTATCCCATTCAACTTTTCTAATTGGTAACATTTTATTTAAACGGCGGCAAATGCAATATTAAAAGCCAGCTATCAATCCTTATTACCTATTTGTGATTGACTAATCTGAGGTTATCTTGCTTAGACAAAATTTCTGTTTCACCGGAGACAAACTTCCTCTGAATTGCTAAATCTCTAATGTTCTCCTTTGTTCCTTTTTTTTTCATTTTTTGATTGGTATTTTTAATTGCCTCACCTAACACATCTGTAGTTTCCTCTATTCACCTTCTCAACTAGTACTTATGTGGTTGCATATCAATATCTTCTGAATAGTTAACTCTTTTCTTTATTAGCTTTGAGTAATATATTATGCCCTTTCTTGCAGTTATGCTGTGCTGTTGATTGAAAAAAGGGATCAAGAGGATCAAGCTCAAGTTCTCTCAGCTGCTCTAGAAGTATGTCTTGTTATTTTAAGACCTTTATTGGTGAAGAATGGTGTTATGTTAAGACATTGGTGAAGAATGGACTTAATATTCAACTTTCTTATTTGGTGGCTTTCTTGCATATGGACTTTCTGTCCTTACACATCCAGCCATCTTTTGAATCCACTTCTGAATGTTATATTTCTTTGTTCTTGCTGAATGTCTTATTTATAAAGATCATGGAGCCATATATTTCACTTCTGTGATGTAGAACATCCTAATATTTTCTATATCATTGTAGATTGCAGAACAAGATAATCAAGATATTGATTCAAGATTTTGGGCTCTTGTTGCAATTGGATCACTTGTACCCTTTGAAAATTTGGTTACTTATGCAGGGATTCTTATGCTGGCAATTCATATAACTTGCAACATGCGCACCCTGCTGACTGAGACCAACTGTTCTGTGGTTGAGATCTTCACCAATGCTATGTATGGTTTTCCATTAGCCTATGAGGTTGAGATCTTCACTTGAAAGGGGGGTTTGAACCCCCCATGTTGCCCACGGGAGGATGTAGTAGGAGAGAGTATAAAGACAGGCAATATTGACTCTCTTGTAATTTTCTTTTGGAAGTGGTAGTTGTTTTCCTGTTGTCTGTCACCTATACATAGCTTCAACTGAAAGTGAACCAATAACCGCTTGAGTTCCTCACTTCCACCATGATAGATCAATTATGTTCATCATTTCATGCTTGTCGTAATCATCTTACCAGATCTAAATAGCATTTTTCAGTTACAGATGTCCCAATGGTCTTGGTAATTGCCTTTGGTTTAAAATCTTTACGTTCTTGGGGAACAGCAAATCAACATAAGATCATGTTCAGGGTTCCTCATTCTGCTGTGATGTTGCGAAATTGCTGGTTCATGTCAAAGAGTGGAAGTTCTGCAAGATGTCTTACTTTGGTTGGGGTGCAGAATAATCTGCGAAAAATAATTTCACAGAAAAATTAATTTACTTGGTAATTGACTTGCTCATTCTTTATCTGCATAAGTGGGCTTTCCGTGGATTTGGTGTGTATAAATGCAAAATCGAATGCTCATTACCAACTTGGGTCTAAGTTTTTAAACATTATTGTGAGTTTTCGTATCTTGTTCAAGCAACATTCTTCTGGATTTTCGAATTCTTGGTCTATGATGTAGTTAGTATCTTGACTTTCCCTATTTTTATGTTCAATGTTAAATACAGAGGCCCATATGCCCACAAGCTTTGTTCCAGCGGGTGTACCAGCAACAATACCCCTCACAACAGGCTGAACTACTGATGTAGTATAGTGCTTACATCAGCAAAGGACTCAAATACAGTTCATCAGTCTCAAGAATCAGCGGTTTATGGGGATTTACCATGCCTGCCATTCTATTTTAGGACTATTCAAATTGGTCTCTTAGAAAAGGTTATTGGGGTGTTGACAATGTGAATATTGCAGACAAATTTCAACTTTTATTGCTCTTGTTTTTCTATTTGTACAAATGCAGGTATTATTTTTCTTACTTTTTTGAATTCGAGGAAATCTTCTAAACTATTTTTGAAGTCGATCAGTGCTTCTTTAGTTTCTTCTTGTTGACCAATTCTTTTCTAATTGTTATCAGTTCTTAATTCCTTTAACAATGTTTCTGCTGGAAATTTGTTTTGCCTAATTAGGCTGCCTAAACATAGTAGAACAGTTAAATGAGTTATCTTCCTATTGACTGAATTGGCTGATGAATAGGCACATGATACACCACCAATACATCATACATACTCTAGAAGGAATAGACATGCACCTCCCTGTGGGATACTACACGTGTCTGCTAGTGGATGGCTGAGAGGAACCAGGTTATTATAGGATGTTACACGGTTAGGTTGTTATACGGATGTAGGATGATTTTAAGGAAGAAGAGGAGGGGATTTTGGAATTGGGGAACTGGGCTCTGGACTGTGGGAATAGTCTGGAGAGGTTCATTGGCACTTGACTGTTTTTCTTTCTCTATTCCTTCCCTCCATTTCTATCACCTAGTGCTGAATGCATCTGTAATCTGAAATTTACTAAGGAATAAAAACCTTCATTCCCATTTTATTCTCAATTGCTGAGTTCTAGAGCTGACAGATAAGCCAACAAATGGTATCAGAGCATCTTCCGATCGTGGGGGTATGGTAAGGACTCGAGTGGAAAAGACAGAGACTATGGAGAAAGAAATGGAGACCATGCGAGCAGATTTTGGAAACATGAAGGATGAGGTTGGAAGGTTGCAAACCAGGGTGACAGCCATCAGAGAGTACTTGTTGGAGATTCGTAGTTGGATGAGGCAAAGGGAGGAAGGTGCGGAAATGTTACCTAATCAAAGCGCGAAAAGGGGAAAAGCCAGAGATTGGTGAGTCATCGGGAGGAGGGGAACATGTGCTGCCGACGATGCCGGAAAACCAAAGGAATGATCACCGCCATGTGTCACCCACAATGTCGGAGAACCAGAGGAATGATCACCATGCCTAGAAGCTCGGCCTTCCAGTTTTTTACAGAAACGACTCCCACGGCTAGCTGTGTCGGGTGGAGCGCTACTTCCATCTCAAACGGCTCACCGACAGCGAGAAGGTAACGGCAGCGTCGATCTGCTTGGAGGGAGAAGCCCTTCATTGGTTTCTCTGGACAGATTCCACACTCCCATCCAATCCTGGCTTTTGTTCTAGACCTCCCTCCAGTGATTCTGGCCGTCACTATCAAACGATGTTTATGAGGCGCTGCAAGCGCTGCGGTAAGGCTCCTCCGTCCTTGACTACCGCTGAGACTTCGAGTTGTTGTCAGGACCTGTGGCGGATCTGAGGGGCTTTTCTGAATGGGCTCAGAGAGGACCTTAAGGCTAAAGTAAAGATGTTCGGGCATGCCTCCCTAACTGAGCTTATGGACATGGCCCAGAAGGTGGAGGAGAAAAACGTAGCCCTCAAGCGTGTCCAAGCCCATGGAAATAGAATTGGACATGGGCTCAAAGTGGCAGGAACCCACACCTCGTCAGTAAGGAGCCCATTATCAGAGATTACCCAACAAGGGCAAAATCATAATTCCTACCAAACCCTAACTAGACCAATGGAGACGATGAAGGAGGCTGGTTTCCAAGGGGAACGGCCATTCTGCGCCGTCAATTCTCCTTCGAGCCGACAAGATTCCTTCCGGTGGTTGCTAGAACAGGAACTACAACAGAAAAGGGCCCTTGGGCTGTGCTTCCAGTGAGATGAGAAATACTCATCAGGACACCGATGCAAAAATCGCCAACTACAAGTACCGTTGTTGGCGGAGGAAGAGGATGATACGAAGTTTGCAGATACCCCAACCACCAACAGAGCCCCTCTCGGTGAAGAAGATACAACCCGACTGGAACTCTCGAATCTCGATGCAGGGGATCATAAGAATTTCGGTCGCCGACGTCATGAAATTGAAAGGGCATCTAGGGCAACTGGAGGTGGTGGTTTTAGTCGACACTAGGCATCCCACAACTTCATTGCTTGGAAACTAGTCGTCGAGTTACAGCTGTCAGTAACTGACACTAAACCCTTTGACATCCAAGTGGGGGATGGGCAATGCCTTAAGGGAGGCGGGATTTGTAGGGATCTGGTTCTCTTTCTACTGGGGGTGGTGATCCAACACCATTTCCACCTCTTCGACCTAAGTGGAACTGATATCGTCCTCGGAATGGCTTGGCTACCGACTTTCAGAGAGGTTTTAGCAAACTACCACGATCTCACCATGCAGTTCTTGGTGCAGAGCAAGCGTGTAACGATCAGGGGTGACCCCTCCTTGGCGCGGTCATCGCTCTCTCTCAAGTCCTTACCGCGACTCATACCTTGCACCAATAAAAGTTATGTGATTGAGTATCAAGGATTACAGCTAGAACCCAAGCTGCAACTATCCACGAACCATCCACAAGTGACGACCCTCCTGAAGTAGTTCTCACAAAATTTTGACCAACCACTACAGTTGCCAAACCACCGCGCTCATGATCAAGTCATCTGGGTCCATAACGATACTCAACCTCCTAATATTCGGCCTTATCGGTACCCACACTACTAAAAAAAGAGATCGAATGGATCATCAAGGAATTACTGGATGCTGGCATCATACATTCTAGCACAAGCCCTTACTCAAACCCAATATTATTGGTTAAGAAGAAGAACGGTAGCTGGCGTTTCTGCGTCAACTATCAAACCTTAAATAAGATCACTATTCCCTTATAGATTCCCCATACTGATGATTGATGAATTATTGGATGAATTGGCAGGAGCCACCATCTTTTCCAAGCTAGATATCGGTCCAACTATTATCAAATCCATATCAAAGAGAGATATTGCTAAAACCCCATTTAGGACACATGACAACCACTACGAATTTCTGGTCATGCCTTTTGGCTTGACCAATGCTCCGTCCACCTTTCAATCTCTTATGAACAACATTTTCCATAAGCACCTCCATATGACCGTGAGTTTGTTCTGGGTTTCTTTGATGATATACTGGTTTATAGTTCAGATATAGATCTACACTTGGAACACCTCATTACTGTCCTACAAATTTTGGAATCACATAAGCTAGGAGTTAATAAAAAGAAGTGTTGCTTTGCACAAACTACATTGGAGTACTTGGGCTATGTGATTTCTACGAGAAAGGTAGCGGCTGATAACTCCAAGGTAGAATGCATGCTCAGTTGGCCTATTCCAAAAGATGTTAGGGCACTGCGTGGCTTCTTAGGCCTCAATGGTTATTATCGCAAATTCGTGAAGAATTATGAATTGATAGCCACGCTACTCACCAACCTACTTAAGAAGGACAGTTTCAAATGGACGCTCAAGGCACAAGTGGTGTTCAAGGCATTGAAAACGGCCCTTCCATTCCAATGTTGGCCATTCCTAACTTCAGTAAACCGTTTGTTGTCGAAACTGATGCTTCGGCTAGGGATTCCATGCAACCAGCCATTTGTTGTCTAAGTTAGTCGACGAGAGAGAGCTCATGGCAATGGTGCTGGGCATACAAAAGTGGCATCACAGCCTGATGGGCAGACGATTCATTATCCGAATAGATCAGAGGAGTCTTTAGTTCCTATTAGACCAACAAGTACTTAACAATAAATAGCAGAAATGGATTCTCAAGCTGATTGGTTTTGATTTTGAAGCCCAGTACAAGCCAGGGAATCAGAATAGGGTGGCATACGCCCTTTCTCAAAAGGCTGAAGTCGACATTCCTTGCAACTCAAATGCAGCTACAGAGGGCGACTTGATGGCTCCCTCTACTATCCATTGTCAAGGGTTGTCAGGATTGGAAGAGGAAGTCCAACAAGACGAAAGCCTCAAATCCATAGTGTAGGACCACCTAGTTGATCCAAGAAGTCATCCAGGATTCTTGTTGAGGAATGGTTGTCTTCTTTTGTGACAGCCCATGTTTTCATATGCTTTTTTGAGAATTCATTTTTGAAAGGCGAGACTCCTATTTGAAAATTTCATTTAGAAAACAAACAGAGAAAACAATTTTGCTTTATAAAGACCTTTCAGAAAACCCCGAGTATCATAAGACCAATCACAGCACATTCACGAGTTCAAAATTCAAGCATTTTTTCATTCAAATAAGACAAGTCAAAACTTATCATTTCCCAGAAAATTGTCCAGTTACAACCCATAGTCTAATATGTATTAAACATATTTATACATGTCTAACTGTTGATAATAGTTATATAACTTAATCCTCTCACAAACATTTACAAAATGTATAGAGCATACATACATTGTTTATACTCTCTCTGACTATTTCAAGCGCCTGGTCTCAACACTCTTGCCTTTCCCTTCTTCTTGCTTAGCTGTAGAGTTGGTGGGGTGAGTATAGGGGAATATACTCAGTGAGTAACACTAAGATCACAAATATAAGTCAATGCAAACTAGCTTTCATGTACTTACACACACAATGACACATCTTTAGGTATCATTCCTAAGGCTTATTATTAATATAACATTTATATGTTTTCCAAACATTCCATTCAATGTTTTAGGTCATCCGAGTACAATACAAGTGTAAGAACAATATAATATGTTGACATCAAAAGAGTATTTAGTAAACAAGTGTACAAAATAGACAATAAAGTAGTTAATTGCTAAAATCTCAATTTAAACAACATATAGGGAAGTCCTCGGCAATTTATGTCAAACATATCAATTCTCAGCATGTAATTATAACTATATCAAAATCTCAAATCATATAAGGCATCGTCATACCTAGTGGCAAGGGTATTTATGACCCCATCACACACGTATTGCCAAAAATCAACCTGCAGCAATTGCCCAATCATAGGACACTATAGCAAAAGAATACATGGATCACTATGTTGTGGCAACTGCCCAATAATGGAACACTGCATGCTCAAATGCTGACACCAACTACGTAAGACTTATCATCGTCTCACATAGGAGGACAACATATCGCATAGTGCAGCCTTCTATGATGCTACACTTGAAATCTAGCCACTTGGGCGTGGTGTCAAAAAATCAACCATAGGCAGGTGGATCCCTATAGCCCTCCCATCATAGTGTCCACCAGGCGAAAGCGCCTATTTAAAACAAATCATCGGCAATCAATGCATAAAAACTTTAATGACATATTAGTCACTGATCACATAATCAAATTCTGATCATGGTTTTAAAAGTACATATTTTCCATTCAATGCCAATAAATGTCAAGTATAAATGATGCATGATATTTAATTAGGAATTAACCTTACGTTTTCAATAATAAAAAATTGATAGTTTCCCTTGATTATAGAATAATACACATTTAACGCATGTGGTGCGAATCACCTCATAATCATGACATCATATTTATATAAAAATGGAGACTCTATCTCCTGACAATTTCATCAACAAATAATTCAAAAGTTTTCATATAATTCAGGTCATAAGGATGTCATTTTCTTATCTCAAAGATAATCATCAACTAAAAGTATATGTAGCAATTACATGAATGTAATAAAACAGTGTTCAAGTGAAATGAATTTGAAAACTTGACAATCTTACAATTTACCCACCTCAACCTGATGATTCAGGTTCACCTGAATTAATTACCAATCACTTTATGTGTTGCTCAACAAATTAGAAATTAAGGATAAGGGCTTCTATCATCAACTAGGAATCAATCTGAGCAATATGACATAAATATCATAATTCAATCTCTCGTTCATGGATTCATACATAACTACTCTAATTTGAATGGTTAGATTGTCATTGATCTATTGTTTAACCTCAGATTAGATATCTTAGAGTGTTGGAGAGTTTAATTTCACACATCATTTAATTAGATTTGATGTTCTAGGCCTAAATTACCCAGATCTAAGCGCTAGAATAATTAGACCTATAAAGTAATGGTCTGATCAACATTTGTAGATTTAATAGGCTTTTCATTCATTGTTTTCAATCCACATTGTCCCCCACATGTAATTCACATCATCATATTCATGGATCTATTGTCTGATGGTGTTTTCAACGGTCAGATTTGTAGATCCAGCGTTGTTCATGCACCTTGTTTAGATCAAAATTTCAATGATCAGATGATCTCCGAGTCGACTTTTATTGACAAGGTTGCGAAGCTCACTCAGTCAGGATTCCGTCCATATAAATTTTTTCCATTTTTATCTCGCAAAGGTTTCCATTTTCCATACAAAACCCATATTTTATTTTTGTGAAAAAATGGCATTTTTTGTACTATAATAGTCGCCGGCGAAATAAGGGAAAAACCTATGGAAACCCCGGCTGGTTTTTTCCATCATTTTCGGCTATGATTGAATGTTAAGGGAGAAATAGAGTGAATGAGAGAAAAGGGAAGAGGGAAGAGGGAAGAGGGGAAAAGAAGAGTTAAGCCACTACTCCTTACTTGTGCCAAAGATTGTCGCTAGTGGGGGAGAATGATGTTACTAGAGGCAAGGGGGTTTTTCTTGGAGAGGGGTTTTCACATGAGAGAGAGAGAGATGGGAGGGGGGAAATCAGGAGGAAGAGGGGGGCGGTGGCTGCCCTAGCTTCTTCCCTACGTGATAGGTAGCCTAAGTCGAGCTCCATGCGCTGAGCTCCCTTTTGCTTGCCATAGCGTGGGGTCCATCCATGCTGAGGGGTGTCATTATCAATTTGATCCCCTTCTATAATTTTTTAAATCGTGTGGTTCTCTCACCTTCGAACTCATATTTCATGCAAAATTAGTGTCGTTGAAAAGCTCTCGTTGTATACATTCTGATTTTTTAGGTTTCATAGTCAAATTCAGAAGAAAATTTTTAAGTTTTACCCTCAAACTCCTCTTTTTAATTATATTAAAATGTCAGGTTGTTACATCTTTTTCAAGGCAGGTTAGTTCTCCCAAAGACTTCCCCTAGAATTTCCATCTTACTTACTAAATTCTATTCAATCCCAGCTGGTAGACATTCTAGATTATTTTGTACCTTCAAGAGACTCGCTAATATTGTGTTTTAGAATGGAATGAGGAAAGACATCTAGAAATTTGTTCATACCTGCGACATATGTCAAAGAAATAAATACCAAGCGTTGAAACGTGGGGGACTCCTTCAGCCCCTACCCATCCCTAACCAAGTTTGGAATGACTTGTTAATGGATTTTATTGGGGGCTTACCCAAGTCATAGAGGTGGATGCAATTCTTGTAGTTGTGGATCGCCTCTCCAAATATAGCCATTTCCTTGTCTTGGGACACCCATTTATTGCTCAAGATGTAGCTCTTCTGTTTGCTAAAGAGATCGTCATGCTACACTATTATCCCCACTCCATAGTGTTAGATAGTGTGACAACCCGGGTTTTCACATACATTTTTAAATGCAAACCTAACTCCTAATGCGGGATTGATCCCTAACAATTTTATAAAAACAATGCAATGCAACGGAAAAATCTTTTTGTGTGAAATTCATTTTGAAGACCCTGAGTATCATTTGCTTTCGAGATGAACAAAGTAGTTTGAAAATTACTGTAATCATAAATGTCTTTCTAGGTCTATTCAGTCACAACTCATAGCCCAACTGTAATAAGTACAGATACATGTCTAAAAGGTAAATCATATACTTACATTTATACTTGTCTTCTCTTCTTTTCATTCTCTTGAGCGTAGTACTAACGTTTCCTTATGTTTCTTCTATTCCTATGTGGAGCTAATCTGTAAAAATCATATATTTGGGTAAGTATTCCTCATGCTCAGTAGGTGATCTAATACTACTATTTTGAAAACACGGCATGCAACATGTATAAATTCAAGGAGCTTTTCATGTAAAACATCAGTAATTCATTTTTATGTAAACATGCATAAAACATAAGCCCATTTAATAAAATCGCAGCAAAGACATCAAATCAACGAGGCAAATATAATAATCATGAAACTCTTAAAATAGTCATCTTTCAAAGCAGATGCTAGCATCACTATAAGTATTATGCACATGAGACTCTTAGCGAACACATCACGCCAACTGATCACGAGTACTCGTATATGACCATCTTAATACTATATGCATATCGATAACACTGAAATCATAGGGTCGCTATGCTCACAATCAGCACACAGCTAGAATCGTGTGTCTCCGGTATCTAGAGACCAACCCACTATAGCCTCCATAATGACGATGGCTATCCTCGAAAAGGATGCCATGAACACTTCCAGTGGTCGTCCCTATTTACCACAGCAGTCGAGGAAGGGACAAGCCTTTTTTATAGCCATACCATCCACCTTTTTGGTGTTAGAGGCTAGAAGGCCAAGCCCGTACATAATTACCTCTTAGCATAGTGCCCACCGTGCTCAATAGCCCAAAAAGCATATATAGATAAATCCAAATCTCAATCATTGAAATCATGTAATTTATGCATTTATTTTCAAATATGCAAGCAATGCATAAAATCTGCTCATGCCAGAAATCATATTCAAGGCCATAAATCATGAAGACAATTCTACATGCTCGTATAAGAACATTATATCCCAAAAGCATACTAAATACAGTGATAGATTCAAGTGCTCAAGGCCATAAAACCATGAAGACAAGTCTACATACTCATACAAGAACATCATATCTCAAAAGCATACGAAATACGGTAATAACGTTAAGTAAATCACTTAGAGTTTGAGATGTATTTAAAAACTTAGTAATATCAGACTACCTGCCTCGATGTCTCTTGGATGACATTTCTTCTCAATTCGAGCTCTAGATTACCTTTGTGAAGTCCTGGGGTATTATTTGAAAATAAAAATCCAAATATTATTTCCTATTTTACAGATCAACGGCTAGATTTATACTATAGATATTTGATATGTAGGTTTCTAATGGTTGATTTATGTAATTTAGGGTTGATCTAGGTATATTGATCTCCTAATATATCAAATGGATCAATCCATGAGATTTTATCATCTTTGATGTTGCCGATCTATGAGATTTTTATAGTTTTTGGGCTATAGTCATATAAAATAGTCCTTTGATCCTAACTATTATGGTATCATTAGGTCCACGTCATTAATACAAACGCAACGGTTCTTTCGGATAGTTAATCGGAGTTATATAGTCTTTTTAATTGCGTTTTTAGTGTCGTGAATCCACGGACGAACCAGATTCGTCCATATTGGGCCTACGTGTCAGGGTTCCCAGGACGCCCCATGCGTCTCGGTCGAGTTGTCATCTTCGACGGTTATCAACCCGTCAGGTTTATTCCCCAAACATTCGGTGATTTTCGATGAAAAAACTTGCCAGATTCAGTCAAGATCTAGGAGAAAAGGGAGAGGGAAGAGAGAGGAGTAGAGTGGGGAGGAGAATCGTACCTGGAGAGCCCTTGATGTGCCTGATTAAGGTCTTTGAACATGGTCGCAAACCCTTATTGCCTGATTTATTTTTGGGCATGATTGGAGAGGAGAAAGCTTGGTTTTGGAAGAGGGGGTGGAGGGAATTTATAGAGTGGAGAAGGCAGTGCGGTCCCATGGCGGTACACCCATTTTTCTGGCTCTGTACAGGTATGATGGCGATGTGCACCACTGGCCTAAGGAAGACGGCGCAGGGGGTGTTGTTATCAAAATGACCCCCTGTGTTTTCGGGCTACTTAGATTTTAAACACAATTTACAAAAATACCCTTCATGTTCAAAAGCCCATTACTTGGTCATACAAGCTCCATTTTTAATGTTCTTCGAGGCGTCGGATTCCATTTTGATCCATTTTGAGTGTAGAAGCTAATGATTCGCCTATTCTCATAAATTCTTTCATTTCATATTTTAATTAAACTAGAACATCCATCCACTTATTAATATAGCTAATTACATATATTAATTTTTAAAAATAATTAATCTATATCAATTTAGTAAATGACAAGCAAGTTATTTGATACTTTTTGAGTCATTACAAATAGGGATCGCCTCTTTCTAAGTCAGTTTTGGACAGAGCTATTCAAGCTAGTTGGGACGGTCCTAAAAATGAGTACAGCCTATCGCCCACATACAAATGGACAAAATGAAGTGGTTAATAGTTGCTTGGAGACCTTCTTACGTTGTTTCACTTTTAATCATCCTAAGTAGTGGCTGAAGTGGATTTCCTGAGCTGAATTATGGTAACACTACCTTTTAGAGTGTTGCTAGAATGACCCCATTCATGGCTCTTTATGGACATGAACCACGCGTTCTACTACGCCTCTCCCATGAAGGTTCTATTGTAGAAGCAATCAACCAACAACTCACAGATAGAAATGCTATCTTACAAGAATTAAAAGATCACTTGTCACCCAGACTAGAATGAAGTCACAAGTAGACAAAAAACTAAGGGATGTTCAATTTGAGGTTGGTGAATTGGTATTCCTGAAGTTGCAACCCCTCAAGTTCAAGAAGTTAGCAAAGAGGCCCAATGAGAAGCTAAGCCCCAGGTTCTATGGTCCTTACATGGCGTTGGAGTGCATGGGAGGAGTGGCATATCGTCTGGACTTATCACATACTTCTCAAATTCATCATGTTTCCCAACTTAAACAGTCCTTGTCAAACCCCACCCACGCTTAGCCCCTACCTTTTGGTTTAACAGATGAGATGGAACTCGTCGGTCAACCTAAAACTATCAAAATGGTTTGAGTTCTGCCAAATGGTCAAAAGGAGGTTTTGGTTAAGTGGAAAGATCTACTTGAATGTGACAATACATGGGAATTATACACTATTGTAGACACTCAATTTCCCCCCTTCCACCTTGAGGACAAGGTGAAACTATCAGGGGAGGGTGATGATACACCGCCAATACATCGTATATACTCTAAAAGGAGAAGACACGCACCACAGGGAGAGGGATGCTACACATTTGTGCTAGTGGATGGTTGAGAGGAACCAGGTTGTTATAGGTTGTTACACGGTTAGGTTATTATACAAATGTAGAATGGTTTTAATGAGGAAGAGGAGGGGGAAGAAGGGGAACTAGGCTCTGGGAATAGTCTCAAGAGGTTCATTGACACTTGACTGTATTTCTATCTTTATTCCTTCCCTCCATTTCTATCACCTAGTGCTGAATGCATCTGTAATTTGAAACTAAGGAATAAAAACCTTCATTCCCATTTTATTCTCAATTGCTGAGTTCTTGAGTTGAGACCCAACCAAATAAGCCAACAGCACATTTTATCAGAGTTATATCCATAGAGATGACCTGTTTTCATCCATTTGATGAGCAAAGGACATGTTCGTTGCCTATTGGTAGAGAAATAATCTCTCATGGGTCTTCATCATCCCCAACTATAGTCGTCATGATCATCATTGTCGTCGTTGTCATCATCAAGACCTTATCCCAATTAGGGGTCAGCCACATGAATCTTATTTCTCCATTCTCCTCTATTAAGTACTATGGCTTCATTAGTCCCAAAGTTTTTAAATCTTTCCTCACCACTTATATCCATGTTCTTTTGGGCCTTCCCCTTGCCCTTTTAAAACCTTCTACTTTCATTGCCACACTCCTTCTAATCGTGCCGTTTTCGGTCTCCTTTGGACATGTTCAAACCATCTAAGTATAATCTCCCTCATCTTGTTACCTATTGGTGCTATCCCTAGATTTTCTCTAATATTTTTATCCATAATTTTATCCTTTTTTGTTTTACCTCTCATCTATGTCAACATCCTCATATTTGTGATACTCATCCTATGAGCATGATGTTCCTTAACTGCCCAACATTCTGATCCATAGAGCATGGCCGGCTCTATGGCCATCCTATAGAATTTTTCTTTTAGTTTGAGCGGCACCTACCAATCACACAAAATCCTATATGTACATCTCTATTTGTTCCAACTCGCTTGAATTCTCTAGATAACCTCCCTCTCAATCTCTCCACTCTCATAAATCATTAATCCTAAGTACCAAAAGTGATCTTTTACAGGGACTTCTTGGTTATCAATCTTGACTAGTGTTCCACTCCTACTCTCCTTGCTAAAATTGCATTCCATATATTCTTAGTTTTGCTAATTTTAAATCCTTTAGATTCTAATGCTTCCCTCCATAACTCTACCTTTGTGTTTATACCCTCTATTGTCTCATCAATTAAGACTATATTATCTGCAAATAGCAAGCACCAAGGAATCTCTACATGCAGATGTTTTGATAACTCATCCATAACCAATGTGAAAAGGTATGAACTCTATGTCTATTCTTGGTGCAATCCTACAGTGGCAGAAAAATCACCAGTCTCGCCATTAGCAGTCTTAACATTTGTTGCTGCTCCCTCATACATATATTTAATTATGTTTATATACCCCCACGAAACACCTTTTTTTCCCAGTACCCTCCATATTAACTCTCTAGGGACTCTATCATAAGCTTTCTCTAAGTCGATAAAGACCATGTAGAGGTCTTTTCTCCTCTCCCTATATTTCTCTGTCAATTGTCTTAGTAAGAAAATAGCCTCTTCTCAATCACTATTTCAAAAAGTTTCATAGTGTGGCTCATAAGTTTGATCCCTCGATAATTAGTGCAGCTCTGTATGTCTCCTTTATTCTTATAAATTGGTACAACAGAGCTTTTCCTCCACTCATCAGGCATTTTCTTTGATTTTATAATCGTGTTAAACAACTTAGTCAGCCAAACTACCCCAATATCTCCCTGATTTCATCTTTTTCAATGCCTCTTTCACTTCAGGTACTTTAATCATATGTTCATATCTATAATATCCAATGTTATTTAGGGTTATAGTATTTTCAATCCCTATATTCTCAGAGCCATTGTCATTTACTAATTTGTGAAAGTACGTCTCCCACCTTTTTTAAATCTTATTATCTTTGACGAATACCCTTTGATTATCACTTCTAATGCACCTAACATAATCTAAGTCCTTACCCTTCTGTTCTCTTACTCTTGCAATTTTAAACACATCTTTCTCACATTCTCTTGTTCCTTGTCTATTACATAGCTCATCATATACCTTAAGTTTAGCCTCACTTACTATTCTCTTAGCAACCTTTTTAGCATTCTTATATTATTCATGGTTTTTATTATTTCGAGTATCCTGCCATGCTTTAAAACACATACTTTTTTCTTTAATAACTTTTTGCATTGTTTCACTCCACTATCATGTTTCTTTTACTAATAGCCTTTTCCTTTTAGATACTCGTAAGACATCTTTTACCACTTTCTTAATGGACTCAGCCAAATTAGTTCACATGCTATGTACTTTTGTTTCATAGTTCCATTTTCCTTCTACCATCAACTTATTTTAATAAGGTTATTTTCTCACCTTCTAAGTTCTACCACTTAGTTTTTTTTTATACATATTAAGTTCATTTCTTTTCCTTCATATTTTGATATGGATATCCATAACCAATAACCATGTTGTGAGGTTAAACTCTTACTGGGTATCACCTTACAATACTTATACATTGATCATTCAGTATTCCTAAATAGAAAGAAGTCCATTTGGGTTTTATGAAGTCCATTTTAAAGGTTATTAAGTATTCATCCCTCTTCTTAAAGAGTGTATTTGCAATGGCTAGGTTATATAGCAAGACAAAATCGAGGATAGTTTCCCCCATCTCATTTTGTTAACCTATACTATACCCTTCGTATATTCTATCATATTCTTCCTTTTCTTTTCTTACATGGTCATTTAAGTCTACTCCTATAAATATCCTCTTAGGGTTGAGAAATTCTTGCATGACTCGTTCCATATCTTCCCCAAACCATCTCTTGATTATATCTTCTAACCCTACTTGAAGTGCATATGCACTTATAACATTTATGATTTGCTCTCCTAAAACAAGTTTTATTATTATAATTCTTCTATAACTTTATCTTTTAATTCTTTATCCACTATTATTCCTACGTCATTTCTGTTATTATCTTTTTTTACATACCATAATTTATACCCATCTATTTCTCTAACTTTAGCCCCTTTCCACTTGGTTTCTTGGATGCAAGCGATGTTGACTCTCCTATGTTTCATTGTGTCTTCTAACTCCAAACTCTTACCTATTAATGTTCCTATATTCCATGTAGCAATACACATCGTATGCTCTGGAGATAGCCTATTTACCAATGCCCTTCTTGATCTCCATGGCATGAACCGATGTCCACTTTTCACTGCACCTGGGTTTTGATGCAAGGCGTCGCTTTCAAGGGGACGCTCTAACAGCCCTTGCCCATTTATCACTACACCCAGGATCCGATGTAGTGCGTTCCTTCTAAGAGAACATATATATGAGTCTCTGAGCCAAATTTGAATATGTGTTTGCACCTGGATTTTATGTAATAAGCTATATATGTTGATAGAAATGCATTCTGCAGATTGTTTGTCAGTTCTTGTGGAAATGACCCTTATCTTTAGTTTAATTTGTTCTTCATTTTATGGGTCCCTTATCTCTTTGACTTGGTTCAACATGAACCTTCCTTATTGGTAACGTTATCTTCTCCTTATAAAAAGGAAAAATCAGGACGCATGGGGTTCTGTTGGGAAACTTCCCCTTTAGATTGCTTATTCGATTGGCTGCTAGAGCATTGTGTATACTGTGCCTGTAAGCAGATTTTCTTAGCTAGTAGGAAGGATGGAGTCAAAAGGATTCCATTTCCAAAATGTGGTAGTTTAGATGTCATTTGACGAGTCTGTGTTGCACCTTGTGTGTTTGTTTCAGCTATTTACCTCGTTGTTTCTTGAAACTAGTCTTTTTGCAATTTTGGAAAATAGTGGTTTAATACTCTTCCGCTTTTAATTATTTCTGTAAGGTTTGGCTGCAACTACTGTTATGCTTGATCTAATCATTAACCAGATGCTTGATGGTCTCGTGAAAAGCATGGCTCTGGACTTTGACGTTCAAAGCATTGCCAAAGCAGCAAAAGCTTCGAAGGAAGCAAAGATTGCTGAAGTGGTAGCTGACAATGAACTTATAATCAAAGCTACTTAACGCATACAGGTAAACAACTCATGCTTGATCGCTGGTTCTGATTATCAGGCACATGCAGTAAAAGCTAGGAAGAAAGATCAGAAAGTTTTCTGGCTAATGTGGTGATAAATATTTTGAACCCAAGATTTAACTGTCTAAATTTATTTCTTATAGCTGGAGGTTTCAGTGATGAAATTGGGCCTCGTGGCAAGCAGCTCCCTTCATTAAAGATAGAAGCTATTTCAGTTTATTCAACTGCACAAAATTCTTCTATGAAGATGCCCGCTTTAACATGTTTTATGTGCAAGTGAATTGTGGTCGGAATGTGCTGTTGCAGCCTGGTGGTTCTGTACTTCATGCGAGTTATAGCAATAGAGCCACTGAGAATCCGTTCCCATGTAGAGGTCAAGATTACCGCAATTGCCGGACAGCATTTGGTTGGCCAGCTTTGCATGCCTTGGGTTCGGAAAGGATAGTTCTGTTCTTGGAGCGCTTGTGGTATATGCCTTCTCTTGTAGTGCTGGGCACATCGCCCATGCGAGTTAGAGTCAGAATCAATTCAGAAGCCTGTCAATTAGTTACCTTTGCTGAAATTAGTGACATATTTGGTAGTGACTTTGACTAAGAAAATGCAGTCCAAGCTGTTTCATTGAAATGGGCAACTTGGAATCGAGCAAGCAAATGTAGGATTAGTATACGTTTGTGATATATGCATCCCTTGTTTTCCTCCCAAGCCCTTTGATAAATGGTTACAAATGGCTAGAACTTCAGGTAGCATAATATTTTTAAAGTTCCTCCGTTTATATACGTTGTGGCATATCCACCCCTTGTTTTCATCCCGTGCCCTTCAATAAATGATTACAAACAGCTCTAACTTCAGAGGGCCAATATTTTTAAGATGTGTATCATTTACGATGCTTTCCTTGGGTTAGACAGCTATGATCAAAAGCTCTGGTCCATTCAATTATGCTAGTGACTGCTGTCTTCAGTTGTAAAATGGACCGCAAAAATTCTCGTCAATTGGATGATCCTAACTGCTGTTTTTCTTGAGTAATTAGGATCATCAATTGATGAGAATTTTGAAGTATAAGCCATCCAAGTGAAGGAACAGTTCTGATCTTTAAAATTTTGTAGTCGTTCCTATTTTTGGGGGCTCAGGAGGAAAAGCAAGGGCCACATGTATCAATACCCTTTACATATCACTGTACACAGTCCTTGTCATGGGCTCCACTTTGACATTATGTCCTAATGAGAAAGGCATATGAAGACGACGTTGCATTCTCTGCTGGAAACGGGTCTTTTGGGTCTCACAAGTCAGGGAAGATGAATTAGCCGTTCAGACTTGACTTAATGAGGTTGGCGTGCGAACGTAGAGACCTGCAATTGCTTATGACATAAGCTAGTCAATATGGTCGATGGCCTAGAATGAGACCTTGTGGGCTAACTTTCAGGAGATAAAGATAAGTTGAAAAGGTGAAAAGCAGGAGATCAAGAACTTGATGAACTGCGTTAGGAGCTTTTGCGAGAGAGGTTTGAGCTGGAGGATCGTCCAAAAAAAGGCAAAGGCTCGTAAAAGGTGTCCTGAACGTTAAAAAGGTCCAAGTTTGTGTCATTTAATGCACTGTTTTAGTCTTTGAGGGGGATCTTTTGGTCTCCTAGCTGAATGTCTTTATCTTTTGATGACTGCCCCAACGCAGATGGAACTGACGCTGATGCTGTCTTCCCTGGTAGATGCCAAAATGGCAGGATTCTCCTTTGGAAGATGGAGATCCTTGGCAATGCCTGATAGGCTCCTGACAATCAATCTACCAAGACTTTGCTCGTGGAGCAAATGACCAATGCCGAGAGAGAGAGATCCTTGGCAACAACTGATAGGTTCTAACAATCAATCTACTCATCTTTGCTCATGGGCCAAATGCAACATGCAGGTGTCACATAGATGAAAATAAATACAAGAAAGTAAATGTGTAGCGAGTAAATTTCTATCATGAAAAGCTTTTCATTGAAAAAAAAATGTATGCCGGGTCTATGATTTATATTTTTTCAATGATCTAAACCGTTGGATGATCCTAAGATTATGCTTCTTCGATCTTTTGGGATTGTGAAATGCAGGGGAAGTGCTGGTCGTGATGGCCGGCTGCGGGTGCCGTAAACAGAGTGTAACAAGGGAAGCTGGAAAAATGTGCTGGAAAGAGGGACTGTCGAAAAAGAAAAAGAAAAAGAGTAATACTGAAATTTAGTAAAAAAATAAACGGAACGACAAATTTGTAACGTTTTTAAAAACTTGATAATAAATTTGCAAAATTGAAAAAATGTTAGGTTTTTTTTTAAAAACGCCATAGTGTAATGGCAAATCTGCAAAAAACCTAATTAAAAACATAAGTGGTAGCCATCATGCATTTTTTTTCGATGGAAAGCTTTCTACGAGAGAGCGAAGATATTTTCCCAATAATTCTCCACCAAAATGTTCCCGACAGACCAAATAAGACAGCAGACAAGTCCCACGGACATGAACTAAATGAAGGAGAAAAATCAGATGTTGAGAGAGAGAGTGGAGGAATGAGTAAAAAAGAGGTGAATTTTCACCAAATTCAATCTTGGTAGCGGTTCTCATAAATTTCACCTGAAAAGTTCTTTCTTCCTCACAACTGCAGCAAATTCTGCTTGCGAGCAATGACTTGTAAAACCAGCACCATAAACAGATGATAAGACGCAAATTGGGATCTACCACAACAGAAACAAACAAAGTACTACAATGGTGGATGGCAGCAGAAAAGTTAGTCCCTTAAGATGTTGAGAGAGAGAGAGAGAGAGAGAGAGAGAGAGAGAGAGAGAGAGAGGAATGAGTAAAAACAGAGGTGAATTTTCACCAAATTCAATCTTGGGTGCGGTTCTCATAAATTTCACCTGAAAAGTTCTTTCTTCCTCACAACTGCAGCAGATTCTGCTTGGGAGCAATGACTTGTAAAACCAGCACCACAAACAGATGATAAGAAGCAGATTGGTATCTACCACATGAGAAACAAACAAAGTACTAGAATGGTAGATGACAGCAGAAAAGTTAGTCCCTCAAGAAACAAAATTGAGGACCACTAAAAAAATCATCGGTTGCAGACAAGAAACAGTCCTACAAGCGTGTTGACCAAAAGCCCAATTCACCAAACGTGTACTAAAACCAATCAAATTAGAAAATACGAAACACAGAGATAGGCTTATCAATCACAAAAAGAAATATAAAAAGCCCGTTCTCCAAACCTGGTCCAAAAACAAATCAAATTAGAAAATGAGAGAGAGAGAAAGAAGTATAAAAGGCCCAATTCTCCAAAAAAAAATATCAATTCACATATTCTCATTAGAAAATGAGAGAGAGAGAGAGAGAGAGAGAGAGAGAGAGAGAGAGGTAATAAATCGCAAAAGAAGTATAATACTATTACCCCATGATATATGTGCCTCTATACAAAGGGTTTTTGCATTTTTGCACCCCAAAATCATTACACACTTCAACTACAACAAAAACCAAGCAAAAACAGAAAAAAGAAGAAACAAAAAGACGTGATCCACTTGATATGAGATGAAGATCCACGAAAAGCCATTTTGGGTCCTCTTCTATTGATCTTTCTTCCCCTCCAAGCCAGAGCTTAAATGGTTTGAAGAATCATCATCAGTCAGCCTGCTCTTCCCCAAGTACATCTTCACATAGAAATTCAATGACAAAACAAGTAAAGCCCCATTAAGCACTGAATTGAACACCCAAGCTCCAATCCCATTGCACCCACCTTTCCTAAAATGCAACAACAACACCCCGAGATGGCAAAACAGATTGCATCCAAGCAACAATAGCTGGCAATTCATGATCACCGGAAAACACGCCCCTGGTAGTCCGATTGCGACCCAAAATCGGTACCCGTAGACGACCGAATACACCAACGTTGTTGAGAGAATTGCTATAATTTGAAAAGACTGGGAGAATTCGAGCCACAGGAATGACATACACATCAAAATTGAGTGATGAAACAAGCGGAAGAAAGTCAATTTTCGACGTCGAAGGATCGAAACGAAGGTTCGGAACAATTGCAGGAACCTTGACAGGTAGAACACATAGGACCAAAAGAAAACACGCCCGCTTGGTCTGGTGCCTATTGGGAAGCAAAGGAGCCATTGAAGTGGGGTCTTGGATCGTCGCCAGAACCACCGGGTGTCGCGAATCTCGGCGGCGACGGACAGCAACATTCCGGTGAAGATCCAGATCGAGATCAAGGCCATTGCTAGCGAATGGATGGCTGGTATGGGTCCTAGTGGGACCGGACGCTTACGCCGGAAAAGTACTAGCACAAGGTGTAGGAACAATGACAGAATTGTATGAAACAAAATTGCGGTAACGAGGAAGGACCAGGTGGAGCCCCATGAATGGCTGTGACTCCATCTGAATCCAATGATTGTTGGATGCTCTGAGAGATAATATGACAGAGTTTGAGAGAGGGCACACGCCATGATTAGGCGTTTCTCCTGGCTGCAAAATCTTGTCCTGCTTCCCAAGGGGTGCCAGTATCAAAGCGGAGGGTACCCAGATGTGAAGGCGTTTGGGAGATGGAGACTTGGAGGAACACCCGCTTCTGTCTGCTGAATCTTTGCTGGGTTTTGCCTGGTTTTGGATTTGGTTGGGAGGAATGGAAGGAACAACCGGGTTTTTGTTGGGGGGTTAGAGAGAAGGGGTCTTAAGGCAGAGAAAGGGTGGGAGATTTGCTCTTAACAAGGCAGGCGGCTAAAACGTTAATTGGTTAAGGGTCAAGGATGGTGAAGTATCTAGGCACGACCCGTGAACAGTTCCCAATTGCTGTTGCAGAGATGTAATCTTGACCGTGCTTTTGTGTTTGATCAATGGTGAAGATTGGAGAGAGGAGGTAGCGTGTGAGACTGGGTCTGTTGCACTTGTGATTTCTCTAGAAAGATTGTTTAATGGGGCAGAAGATTGGCCTTCTGAAGGATTATTTATTGAAGAACGGTTCAGAATCCTGAATTGGAAAATTAGAAAAAATGTGGGGCCCTGGCTGCATATGACTGTGGGCCCTCAGCTTTTCTAGGTGATCAAAACTGATCATAGTCTTACATAGCTCCCGCCGCTGTTGGATCTTCTACTTAGGCTGTAAAGTGGATGGCTTAGAAAGTTTCAGCATCATCAGAGGGATAAAAGTTTGATAATTTCTACCTAGCATTTCTCCAAGAGTTTAACCAATTGGACGATCATGATTGTACAATATTAAGATTGGATCCACTACGAACAATTTGGATCACCAAACATATTGGCCCTGCGTGTGGATGGAGCCAACCTATACCATACAAATCATTCATCTATCTTGTAACTTCTATCCTTTCAAAGGCACAAATTTGGAAGGTTAGCACCATCTTACGTAGAGGTTAATCTTGGTCAATCCAATTGAGGCTCAAGAAATGAACGGTTCCGATCATCACAAAACTGGACCCACTAATAACTTTCTCAAAGTAATTTCATTCTTATGTCTTTTAATTAGAATATTCCATTAAGATAAGTTACACGAAACGTCATGCCATCACCTCTCACTTCAAATCCTTAAAAAAATTACTTGGAGAGCTGAAACGTGGCCCAATGGCATGACTTCGTGGTGCTGGTAATTCTTCTTTCTAATCACATGATTAGACAAAAAGAATGATTAGCATCATTTTTCTCGTGCATTGTATTTTTATTTTATTTTTTCTTTTGAAGATCTCATCCGTTCATCTTATTCACAAAACAAGAATTAGGAAACCCACGTGACATTGGTGCATTTGGACCAACTAAGTCACTCCATTTGGGTCGGCCGTAAAATTTATCATAATTTAATTAATATAATATGATTATTGAAGGGAAGCCTTATGCAACGGTGGAGTTGTCATTACACGACTTAAAGGTTACAAGTTTGAGGCATAAAAATAGCCTCTTATAAAAAATGCAAGGTAAGGCTGCGTATATGTACCTTTCGTCTTTTACCTTCTCCCCCGAACTTCGCATATGAAGGAGTTTTGTGCACTTGGTTGCCCCTTTATGATTATGAATTAGAGGTCTATAGTAATCTCAGACGCACTGATTCTTCCTTTTTCATTATTTTAGAGTGATTTTTTGAAGATCTAATCTATTTATCTCGTTTAATCTCCCTTAGTTTACCTACGTACCAAAAACTACGCTGACGAATGATCTTAACCTATGTTTCTTTGAGTTTTAATTTTAATTTGGTAAAAAAATAAAATAAAAGAAAGGGTGTTTTGTACGATGATTAATTTATCGAGGTTTGACTTGTACTTGCATTTTAACACTAGAAACCAGGACAGGTATAAAGAGGAGAGAATAAAGGATTCGTCTCCTAATCTCAAGGTAAATTATTACATAATTCATGTTTTAATTTATCATAATTAATTTGAGTTGACAATGTTGGTATGGTCAAGCAAGACCTTGTAACTGCATTAATACATTCCTTTCTTCACCTTACAACCGACTCAGGCCTTTATTTGCCTTGAACTCTGTCTCAGGTTTTAAATTTCTTTATTTATTACTAAACTGAGAAATTTGACAGTGTTTATGCTTGCATTGCACAACTAAAACACATGGGAAGCCTGCTCCGGGGATTGGTTATCACATCGTTCATCAGATAAACGGCAGCACCGGTGCATGAGGCTCTCATGTATACGGAGTTCAAGGAAGGGGCAGACTATAAGGGTTTATAGTATACAGTCTTACCTTATATTTTTATAAAAGGCTATTTCTACGTCTTGAACCAGTGACTTTAAGGTCACACGACGACAATTTTACCATTGCGCCAAGATCCCCCTCTATTCATCAGATAAATTATAATCCAAAATATTCTGTAATGAATGGTATTAACCCTCCATTCAGTTAAACATTTTACTGCCAAATTTTTTGAACTACTCAGCCCTCCAATACATGAATGACAGTAGTTATATCACCCTATGTGGACTATTGGCTGTTTATTCAGGCTGCTGCCTAATTTCCTTCCCAAAGAACTTCTCTTAAATTCACTAAATAAATTAAAAATAACATAAATAAAACATATATTACCGTTAAATTTTATTACTCACATGAATCGCGAATTTTAGATCAAGTCATTAAGGATATCGGGCATTATTTCAAAGAAATTTTTTTCTTTTTCCTGGAATGACAGGTATAAACATTCCTAGCTAATGCATAAAAAAAGACAGCCTAGTACATAAAACTCGCACATATATAGGTACAAACAAATGATGAACCATAAAGAATTTATAGCACGTAGCCTTACTTTGTATTTTTTCAAGGAAATATTTTTACGGACGACTCTGCTGTTGAGAAACTGCCATGAAAGTCACGTGGCACTTGTTGCCTGCTAACAGCATGCAGGAGGTTTAGTCTCTTAAGTCACGTACTTGAAATGTATCATTTTCTAGAACTAATCATATAATGCATGCATTTAGATGTACGTTTCAATTGTTTGGGGTAAGCTCTCAGAGAATAATCTCTTTTTTAATTCTGCCTTTCTTTTCCACGATGATTAGGAACGGGCAAATAAAAATTTTCACTTCGAATTGCAGACCTCAACATCCTGTTGCTCATGGTGTTTCATGATAGGTGGAAGCGACAAATCGCTACTACCAAATTCCCCGACAACAACTTCGCTCAGTGTCTGAACTCTTTCTACTGGCATGGTGCTGCTGAATGATTGGGATAAACCTGTTTAAGGACCCCAACGGTATTAATCGACGAGCTGGTTTAGACAGTCACATTATCAACTCATCTCATTGGTGCAATTTATGCGAAGCCTTGAGATGAAGGATGCCAATGGCTAGCTAAATCCAATACTTTTTCCTATACTAATGAGTCGGCCTTATTTATTTCATTCTTAAAAAGTAGCAAGCAAATTGAACTTATCAGTGAGGTGCTATGTAGTTAAAGGCACGAGATGCAAAGGGGTGCGCCTAGGCGCGCGCCTGGAGCGTGAGGCGCAAATTTATTTTTTTCATAATTAAAAATTAGTTTAAAATGCTAACAATTAGCTTAAAATACAAAAAAAGGATGAAAAATACGGCATACATGAAGACACAAGCATAGAAAAGCTATATATGTATATATGAATAGGTATTAGCAAATAAATATAAATAAAACAATTTTTTTCTAATTCTCATAAGTTTTATTTTTGGAAAAATTGAACAAAATAACACTACAATACAAAAAAAGCATGAAAAGTACATCATACATGAAGATACAAGCATGAATAAGCTATAAATGTGGATAAGAATAGGTATTAACTAATAAATATAGAAAAGAACAATTTTTTCCTAATTTTTGTAACTTTTTTTTTGGAAAAATTACAAAAAAAATCCAAAATTACAAAAAAAAGATGAAAAATTATCACACATGAAGACACAAGCATGGGAAAGCTATATATGCGGATAGAAATACGTTTCAATGAAGAAATACAAAAAAACAATGACTTTTTTTGTTATTTTCGTAACTGATTTTTTTGGAAAAACAGTAAAAAAAACCTAAAAACAAACTCAAATCTAGAGCAAAGAAGTATAAAACTCAAATGAAATGTTTTCTTATACATATAGAACTAAAATCCATCAAGATCTATGGAAAATAGTTAACAAAAAACAATAAATTTGAAAAAACGGTACTAGTTTTTATGCTTTTTTTACAAAAACTATGTACACATTGTAAAATTCATAAATCTATACCTTTTTCTGCTTAGATCTGTGAAAGATCAAAGAGGAATAGTCGTTTTCACCTTCTCAGGAAGTTGGAAGATTGAAATTAGGGTTAGAAGGTGAAAAACAAGAAAAAAAGAAAAGAGTTTTATAGTTACCGGGTTAATTCGTTTGCGCCTGGAGTTGGAGGGGCGCCGAACGCGCCTCATTTACTCTGCGCCTGGCCCCCTCACAGGCGCTTAACCATCGACTAGTGCCCAGGCGTGCCCTTAACTACATAGGTGAGGTGGAGTTGTTTCATCGCGCCCTTCTTTGTAAGTAACCCTTATGAATGGAGCTGTCTTTTATTTTCATTTATTTATTTTGCAGGGGTCTAATGAGCACCGCAGCAACAGACGTGGAAATTTAAAGCTGTTTAAGAGGAATCATGGATTAGGTGTGACTATTACTGCAATTCGATTAGATATGAATTTGTCTTAGTGCCTGTTTGGTTGGTCAGAAATTGACGGAAACTAATTTCCGAGGAAAAGGAAATCTTTATGAAAAGCCTTTTATGGCTTAAGAATTATGACCAAAAAAAATTGCTAGAAAAGATTTTTGTGTCTTTGACGCAATTCAATTTTAAGCAGTAAAATATTTTTCATAGAGAATATTTTTCATGGAAATCTGTTTCTGTCCATTTCCTGCTAAACAAATAGTCCCTTTATATGTATTTCCATAAATTAGGAAAATGAGACCAAAGAAGAGTCACAAAAATATAGCAATTGGACTTTTGTTTGAATGTCCAATCACTTACTCGAGCATAGCTTGTATTCTCTGTGTGACCTTAGGCTAGTTGATCTTTTTGAAGGGGAGCCTTGAGGCAATGGCTGAAAAGGATGAAAATTTTGACTATGAGATGAACGATGACTTGGCTTCTATTGTTTACTGCAAATTTCAAAGGTCCCATGAACCCTACTGGCTTCCAGTTTTTGAATTGACTGCCACCATGCAAGCAAAAGATATGGCATGGTTTTCATAAGAAACTTAGTTAATATTTAATTGGAGGGCCTTTGGAAGATTATATTCTAAGTTGGAAGATAGTGTGTAATTGCTGACTCCCAACATAGGCCATGGGTGGGTTGGTTGGACTTTAGAGCTGCCTTCTCATTTCTTCTCCTGTGTGTTGGAATTTTTAATGAGAGCAGTCTTTGTAGAAAGAACAACTTTGTGATAGGCAGTTTGTGCTAGTATCTATCAAATTACTTATTATGCTTGACAAAGCTTAGTCTCTATCAAATTACTTATTATGCTTGACAAAGCTAACTCACTGTCACGGACTTGCATTAAGCAAGGCCTGGTTTCATGGACATTCAACAACGGGCAACGGGCCTAAATTTCTTAGATCATGTACCTGCAAGCCTTGATCACGAACTTTGCAATGCAAGTCTGTCATATTATGCTCTTCATGTCTCACCAAGTTGTATTCTTATACGTATTCTTATATATGATGAATGCACGCCCATATCTTTGGCGCTTGACATGATCTACAAGCCCATTCCACTCTTTGGGCAAGCTTGACTCCAACCAGCTGCCCCTATTTTTTCGTTGGTTAACTGTGACCTGGATGAATTGCTCTGCAATGTGCACCAAAATTCGGCCAAGCAATGTCACCGTTAAAAAGGACAGCTCTAGTGCACGAAGCTCCTGCGTATGCAGGGTTTGGGAGAGGGGCGAGCTACAAGGGTCTGTAGTATGCAGCCTTTGCATTTTGCAAGAGACTGTTTCTACGCCTTGAACCCATGACCTCAAGGTCACACGACGACAACTCTATTGTTGCGCCAAGGCTCTCCCTCAAGCAATATCGCCATTAAAAGCTTCAAATTTGGGCTAAGCAATGTCACCATTGCAAGCAAGCTTTTATTGTATGGGAATATAGTCAAAAAGTAATGGAACAACTATTTAATTCATCAACAAAGGTTCAAGAAATGAAAGGTCTAAATTCATCCAGGAAGGAGTCTGGTGTTACATTCCTTCAATAACAAGGACTAGCAAATCAATGGTTTACAACATTCTACTGGTGAGCTCCAGTCGTATTTCTAACCACTTCATTTATTACTAAACAGGGCGTAGAGCATTGCATGGATCTCATGTCCTTTGTCCCTGTAGTTAAATGAAATCATAAAAATAAAGGATGTGAAACTCGTGCATAAAAAATGACAGTTCTGTGCATTAAGCTTCCACGCATGCAAAGTCCGAAAAAGGGATGGACCACAAAGAGTCTATAGTATGCAACTTATTTTGCATTTTTACAAAAAGCTATTTACTCACCTCGAACCTATAAACTCTAGGTTAAAAGACAATATTCTATTATTTCGCCAAGGCTCTCTTTCTTTCTAAATAGTATTGCAGGCCATGTTTGTAGTCCATATGACATGGTTCGCACGCATAAGTCAAGGCATGCCAATTCATCCAGCAGGCTATTGGCTTAATGACAGGGAGCTGTGGCTCTGGGTAGATAACATCAATGGTAGTAAAATCTTTGCACTAGCCCCGAAAAAAAAGAAAAAAAGAAGAAGATCAAAGACCCAAGATTATATTTTCCTTTTTTATGCAAAAAAAATGAGAGAATTCATCAGCACATTAGAACATGATCAAATATCTAGTTATCACTTCACTCTAGGACCATATGATTTCAGAACACTAAATTCACGCATATTTGGTCTTCCAAGGGTAGACATATAAAGGTTTTGCCTGTGGAAATTATGACAACGGGTACCATTTATTTTGTTCCATCCCCACGAATCAAAGCCTTGCAAACATCATGTGAGAGACTTACAATCGGTGACTCCGTACTATGCCTTTTTGTGGTGAGTGACATTAGGCTGCGTGAACTAGAAGTCATGGGTTGAAGTGTAAAAATAGCTTCTTGCAAAAATACAATATAAGACCGTGTACTGAATCCTTTGTAGTCTACTTCTTCCCTAGACTACGCGGGAGCTTAGTGCCCTGATTGCCTTTTCACTACGTGCTATGACTTATCAAATAAGCAAAGTGAGTGAAGCAGAGGGCAGGCCCCTTTACAAGTCAACATCCGTGCATCAATCTACTCACTATAGTGATACATTAAATAAAAGGGCAGCCTCCGTCCCAAAGTTTTAGCATATGCTAGATCTAGGGAAGGGACAAACTACAAGGGTCAATAGTACAATAACCATATCTTGCGCTTTGCACGAAACTGTTTCCATGCCTTGAACTCGTAATCTCAAAGTCACACGACGACAGCTCTACCACTGCACCAAGGTTCCCTTTATAGCTATGCATTAAAATAACAACTCATCATCATCATTATCAAGACCTTATCCCAATTAGGGGTCGGACATATGAATCTTATTCCTCCATTCCACTTTATTTAATATCATGACTTTATTTAATCTCAAAGTTTTTAAATCTTTTCTCACCACTTCTATCTACATTTTTTTGGGCTTTCCCCTTACTCTTTTAGAACCTTCTACTTGTATTGCCTCACTCATTCTAATTGGTGCCGTTGTTGGCCTCCTTTGAATATGTCCAAACCATCTAAGTCTAATCTCCCTCATCTTATTACCTATTGAAGCTACCCCTAAATTTTCTCTAATATTTTCATTTATAATTCTATCCTTTATTGTCTTACCACTCATTCATCTCAACACCCTCATGCGACGCTCATCCTATGAGTATGATATTCCTTAATTGCCAAACACTCTAATCCATAGAGCATGGCCGGCCTTATGGTCATCTTATAGAAATTTTCTTTTAGTTTGAATGGCACCCGTCGATCACACAAAACTCTAGATGCACATCTCCATTTGTTCCAAATCGCTTGGATTCTCTGGATAACCTCCCTCTCAGTCTCTCTACTCTCAATGAATTATTGATCATAAGTACCGAAAGTGGTCTTTATGATGACTTTTTAGTTATCAATCTTGACTAGTGTTCCACTCCTACTCTCTTTGCTAAAATTATATTTCATATATTCTATCCTAGTTTGGCTAATTTTAAATCCTTTAGATTATAATGTTTCTCTCCATAACTTTAGCTTTATGTTTGCATCCTCCTTGTTTCATCAAGTAAGGCTGTATTATCTGTAAATAGCATGTACTAAGAAATTTTCTCATGCAGATGTTTTGTTAACTCATCCATAACTAATGTGAAAATGTATGGGCTCAATGCCGATTTTTAGTACAATCTTACAGTGATAGGAAAATCACTAGTCGCGCCACTTGTGATTTTAACATTTGTTACTGCTTTCTCATACATATATTTAATTATATTTATATACATCTAAGAAACTCCTTTATTATCCAACGCCCTCTATATTAACTTTCTAGGACTTTATTATAAGCTTTTTCTAAGTCGATAAAAATCATGTGGAGGTCTTTTCTTTTCTCCTTATATTTTTTTACTAATTATCTTAGTAAGAAAAGAGCTTCCATGATAGGCCTCTTAGGCATGAAACTATACTGATTCTCCGATACACTTGTTTCATGTCATAGATCATATAACTAAATTAAAATGCACTCAAATACGTCAATTTGTGTCCGAAGTTGATTAGATTTCAGCCGCACATCAGATAAAGTTAGTTTCAATTATTTTAGATCACATAATATTTAAACACGAGGGCAGTGGTTTTTGTCCATAGTGACAGGGTAGGGAGTCAAAAACCTCAAAATAATAATGTTTTTGCCAGAAAAACCCTTCAATGTTATATTTTGGTGTTTAAATAGGTAACATTAAGGCGTATGATGAAGGGTAATATAGTAAAATTACCCCGGCAATTGATCATGGCCGAAGGCAGAATTCAGGGTAGTCATAGGGTTTTTCCCTCGTTTATGTTCCTCGCCTTCTCAGTAGAAGAGTAGAACGGCTTGAAGAGTGAAGACAAGGGCTTGAAGTTCCTCCGCGATTGGATTTTGAGGCTTTTCCTCTTCGAGAATGCTAGATGCCAGGTATTTCTTCATCCAATTTTTCTGGCTTCTTTCTTCTTCCTTCACAATTATTGAAGCTATTCTTCTCCCTGATATTGAATGTCCATAATTTTTCTCACTGTTTTTCTTCTTTCTGCAGTGAAAGCTAGCCTTTGAAGCCCCCAAGGACGAAAACGAAGAAGCCCTCGAGGGTTTGTCGAGGTTTTTCTCATCCTAATTTTCTTTCTTTTTTCTTTTGTTCGTTTTTCTGGTTTCTGGTTTGGGATAGGTCACTTCCATCCCTCTGGCTTCGATTCGGTCAGTTAAAATCTGCGTTTTTTTTTTTTTCCGTTTTTGTGGTGTGGATTCAGTTTTTCTGTAAAAATCTGCATGGGTTTGTCAAAGACGTAGCACATTGAGTAATTGTTCATTCATGGGTGTTGCAATGGAAAAGACACGATAATGATCCCTAATCCTAACGGGCCTTTGCTTTCTACTTAATTATTGCATGGGTTGTCTCTTCTAATTCTCAACTCAACTATATTTTGTGAGCCTACCACTACTTTCTTCTTCATATAATACGAGTTCCTCACCTATAATGGCATTCAACTACAGTAGTTAACAAATCCGTTATGAAATTTTGTAAGCTATATATGGATTACTCAACAGCTACGTCGGAATTTTATCAGTCACATGGCCGATAGAATGTTATCAGGTAGATGATTTTGGAATAACCTTGTTTTGATATCCATACGTCTGCCATTGTCTCTGTCAGTCTGGAGATGAAGTGTTCTACCATAAATCCTTATCTAAATTGCGGTACTGGTAATGACCCTCCAATCCGTTGGCCACAGAGAAGATAATCTCACATGTATGATATTAGATTATATCAGAAAGTTATGTATTCAATCAGCAAAACAAATCATACGATTCCAATGTAAATAGAAACAATTACTTAACCAGCGAAGATTTTTTCCAACAATTATCCTAATTTTTTGTTCATAGTGACCATGTTTCTTGCTTTCTTTCTTTCTCATTATGCATGTCTTTTCTCTGTCACGCATATCCTTGCTTATTCTGAAATCTTATGATCTCAGGCTCTGTAAACTCTTTTACATGTCTTAACTGATCAGAGAAACACCTACAAATTTTGACTTCATTTCTGGCTGTTGTATAAGTTTACTATACTGTCTTGAATCCTTTACAAACTCGCCATTCATTTTCTCTCCCCTTCTTTCTGACTCTATTCATTATGCATTGCTAATTGAAATATTAGATTATGATAGAAAGCTGGTAATAATAGAAAACAAAGTGTTTTACGTATGCATGTATTTTCATGATCTTGTATGCTTCTATTATTTGCAGTATTATAGGTTAAGATGCTCCTTTTATTTTATGCCACCAAAGGACACTTGAAAAAACTGCCCTCTGCCCACTGAAGAATTACTTCATAACTATTAAAAGTTTGTATACATTGTAGTGTGATTTATGACATTACCTTGGATTAATGTGAGCATATTGAACTTAGTTCTGTGATCACCTTGTAACTCTTGAAATCAAAATTAGTTGGAATGATGCTTTGTAACTGCATTTTAGCTGCTTTACCTAAATTCTACTGCTGAAAATTCTTCTATTAAAAATATTAAACTAGATTCTGATTGCAATGGATGAAATAAACAAAGAGTGACTGAATCAACAGCGTGGTAGACAAAGATACATGAGAATGACTGATGAGTGAAGAAAACATTGTCAATTAGTTCCGAGTCAAAAGAGACTTCATCTGAGTGACAAACAGTGCGAATGCTATTGGTTGGATGCAAGAGAAAGGAGCCTTCTTATCAGCGATGGACAAAGAGAGCATAGCCGATTGGTTGGAAGATGAAGAACTGAAAAAGAGGGGCTCAAGAAAGGAAATTGCTTATGACTGATGAATAAAGAGCTCAAGAAAGAAGGTGACGTCATTGATGCACGTAAGCTATAGATCTAATCAGATATAGACAGATAATATAACATTGTAATACATTATAGTTTCCAGGATAGATGTTGGAGATTGAAACCCAAATTTTAGACATGTTGGAGAACAAATATGCTTGACTCATTTAGGAAGACAAGTTTGAAGAATCGAATGTGAAGAGAGGTGTTCTAGGAAAAGATGGAAATGAAAAATCAAGAGGAAGAAAAGAAGATAGAGATGAAAAGGCAAATCTTCCGATTCAGAAATTTTGAAACTGAACGAAGTCAAATTTGTTTGTTTCAAAATTTATTTGCAAAAATATGACTTAAGTAAAAGATTGTTCATTATTAAGGTTTTTATTGTAAATCTTACAAGTTGCTTTATTGATATGGAGGGTTCAAATCATAATATTATACATTTCAAAGTATGAGAAGCTTGATTCATTTAAATGGTTGTTTGTTTTCTGGGAGCTATGACTTTTGCTGGAACAACCCAGAAATGTAAGGCCTGTGAGTAGGCTGTTTGCCTTGTTGATCAGCTCACTGCTGATAACAGGATCTATCACAAGGCTTGTTTCTGATGCCATCACTGCAGTCTGTTTTTGTTTTTTTTTGGAAGAAACTTTTATTGTGGTCTGAGGAGTTGTTACTGGTTTTCTTGGTTGCAATTGTATGTTTATTGTTGTATGATGTAAGGACTCGGATTAGTGTACTTATGAATGTTTTCAATTCGGGAAGTGCTTTTAACCCTTTTTTTCCCCCTTTTCATGAACTCCCAATCCTCCTCTTGTTCTGTGTAGTTTCTATTTCTCATATTTTTTTTCTGGGTCTGGAGTTGCTAAACTGGTACAGTGGGCCTGCAAGAAAAGGCTAGGTTAGTCTAGAAAATGCAAATGGAAAAGGCTAGGTTGGTTTCTCTTCACAAAAAAAAAACCAATTCAAAAATGCAAAGGGCCAGTAACCATAAAGACCAGCAAGCTGAAAACTAACAAAAATAGACAAAAAAAAAAAAAAAAAAAAAACCTAAGACAACTAACAGGTCCTCAGTGGCATTAGTTTTTTCCAAAAAGGTGGAAGAAACCAATGAAACCACTGTTAGGTAGGGGACAAAGGTCATGTGAGTTGGTTGCTTTCAAAAAAGACTAACAAAGTGACTGCTAGTAAAAAAAACAGCAATTGTTAGTCTTTTTCAGAAAAAAGAATAAAGAAACCAACTAATGCCCAAAAATTGCCAAAAAGAAGGCTAAGGTCATGGGCTTTTTTTGTTCTAGAGCTGTTAGTTTCTTCCTCTCAACAGCCAACCCAAACAGCAGTGTGGAGAGATTCTAGCTGGCATGTTGGCTGGAATCTAGAGAGAAAATGTCCAGAAATTGAAGCTTAGGTTCATAGATCATGGAGAGTTTGCGTTTGGGTCTCTTTGATAGATCTAGCAAGTCGATTTGATAAGTTTTGACATGGGTCTGCTGTGATCTTGACAGTAATCTTTTGTGGGTGTGCGATTGGTCCCTGGTGGCTGCATTGACTATGTTCCATCATCTCATCTAAGATATTGAAGAGGTTAGGGATCTATTTGCATCATTTTTGACATGTTTGATATCTCACACTGTTTCTTGCATCTTTCTATCATAATCTTTGCCTTGTTCCATTATCTCATCTAAGATATTGAAGAGGTTAGGGATCTATTTGCATCGTTTTTGACATGTTTCATATCTCACACTGTTTCTTGCATCTTTCTATCATAATCTTTGCCTTGTTCCATTATCTCATCGTTTCTTTCCTTCTATGACTGTTACATATCTTTCACTTGAGTCTTTTTATGTTCCAGCCCTTTATTATAGATCTATCACTTGACTTCTTGTTGATTCGGTTTTTTCTTGTATTGCTGTTATAGATCCATGACTGCTATGATTGGTTTTTTCTTCAGGTCCGTCCTTCTCTCTCTTTATCTCTTTCTCATGGCTGCAGCTATCCGTTTCCGTTTTTCTTCTTCTTCCTCTTCCCAAACCATAAAATCCTCCCTTTTCCAAACCATTCGTCCCAAATCAACGGCATCCCGATCAATCTCTTCGCCCCATCACCACCACCATGAATTCTCCCCGCCCTGCGAATTCCTCAGCAGCTGGAAACCCCCATCAAATCCTAAAGAGGCAGAGAAACAGCTGGCAATGCTTCGAAAAGATTATGATAAGCAGGTGAAGGAGCTTCGTCATCAGTATATCTATGAAATGGCGCTGCAATGCCAAGAAAAACAGCGAAAAGATGAAGCAAAACGAGAAGCAATTCGACTCGCAAAGGAGGAAAGAAAGGCCGCTAAAGCTGCTGCTGCAAAAACTCGTGCTGAAGAGAGGAAGGTTTTTGAAGAGGAGTTCCGCCAAACCCTAGTAAGATTGAAAAACCCTTAACCCTTTTGTTTTCTTGTTATTTGTTAGAATAGAGGCATTGCTACAAAGTTCTCTGAATCAAGCCAACTTGAGTTGGGAGGATCAGTTCTCCGAATTTGGCATCTTTCTTAAACGTACTATTCTAAGTGTGAATGAGAATCAGGCAAACTTGAGTTGTAAGCACTGATCCTGTGGAAGAGACTTTTTTACCCATGTCAGAATGTCATGGCTATTGGGTTTTATTTTGTGCCTTTTTTTTTATATTTCTTGAGTCATGACATATTATCCTGCTCTTGATGGTGTTTCCACTAATGTATCAATTATCACTCAAATGAAATGTTGTAGAACCTATGAATTAACTCAATTTAGGAGTTTTCTGTGTTCCATTGGGAAAAAGAAAAGGGCATTTCTTAGTTACTCGTAACTGAGGAACTGTCTTGATTTGATTCTAGAGATAGAATTGCAGTTTTGTAGTTAGCTTACTTGCCAAGGCTCCAGCCAGCTTAGTTTCTTGTTTTACTTTTGGCACTCTAGAGTTGGGTTGCCTTGTGTATCAGAAAGTGAGGATCTTTGGCGAATCGTTTTTGTCTCGTAGATTGATAGGAGCCCTGGATGAACCTTAAGTCTTCTAAATGGTGATCATGCATCTTCAGTGAGCAGGCCGTTCTGATTCAGGCTAGCAAGTGTTTTTATAGATGCAGTTGACCGAGAACCATTTGCTGTTTCCAGTTCAGTTATTTTTATCCTACTTATCCAAAGCTTGTGACTGGACCAACCTTCAAAAGCCCATTTCCTGAAAAAAATAACTGAAGTGGGGGAGGCTGCTTACTCTCTATCAGTCAATCCCATGAAAGAGACAAGCTCAGCTGAAGTCATTCCACAGTTCTCCTCTGTTTCCTTTCAGCACCTTCTTTTCATCCTTCCTGCTCCAGAAAAACACTAACAACCCTGCCACTGCCGCATCTTCCTTTAGTGCCTTTCCCACCTTATGGTGCCACCACCAACTGACCTTAACATCTTCAATCTGACCATCACCAGGACCTTCGAAGTTACTGGTGTTGAATTAGATGGTTCATTTGGATGCCAATGATGCCAGCTGTACCAGAATTGATATTGATCCCTCATTTTTATTGATACATGTACTGCTGGTTGTTGGCCTGACAATAGTTTCAAATCACTTTAATTCCATCCTAAATGATGGCATCATTTTGCCAGATTCAATTGACCAGTTTTGGTGCATGGAAGATCCATCACTGTTTATTTTTATCCCCCTATTTGGCTGTTTCTTTTACTCCAGCACTTTCTTCTCTCTCCCCTTTCTGCTTGCCTTTATTGATTACTTAGTGCAACTAAGCAACAGGACTTATGCAGTTTAAGACAGAAGAACTGTGAATAGCACATAAGTGTAAGGGTCATGCATGACCAAATAAGGTGGTGGAAGTATCAGCCCTCAATGTATCTGATGCAATTTGAAGGCACTTCACGTTTGTCTTAAATATTTGCAGCGTTTTTTTACTTGTATGTGCTATCTGCTTCTGTAACTAGTTCATGCCACTGCAATTCAACTTGCAATGTCTTTTAAATCAGCTGATGCATCTGCATCTCAGAAAAGTTTAAGTGCCTACACAAATAATGAGGTTGATTATGACAAAGAAGTCTGATCGTCATGGATGATGTATGAAGCTATGAGGTGGATTTTAGAAAGTACCTATGCAGGATAACTGATTTGATGATAACAAAATGGTTCTGGATTCTGATTGTTGACTTGTCATGGATCAAACTATGAGCTGGACTTTCCATTGCATCCAACTCGTCAGGGTTTGAAGAGATGGATTCTCTATATCACATCAATTTATACTATGAAAATTTAGTTCAAGCTGGAAATCATGCCCTCATTTTTTGGACAATTTCATTACCCTCTTAGAACATGAAATCTTATTTCCATGGAAATCAAGAAATTGTTAGTAAGAGAGAAAAATGGAAATGACTTTCCTTAGCTTAGACATTTCAGTGGGAATCACTTTCTTGCTAGCCAAAGAGGGCATTAGGTGGTGAAATGGCTAATTTGAATGATGTCAATCATTATTTTGAGAATGAATTGGAGGTTGCAAGAGCATGGAGTCAAAGAACACTTAATAATCTGCTAGAGTTGTTGAACTTTAAGGTGCATTTGGTTACCAAGAAAATGATTTCTGCTGAATTGCATTTCTAAGAGAATCAATTTCTGCTTTTGCCTTTTCTTAGAAAGCACTTAAGTGTTGGCATGAGAACTTGGAATGACAATGACTTTGGTAAGATGATGGTAATTGATTTCAATGTGGACCTATATTTTCATCTGGATTTGACTTTTTATATCAAGCCAAAAATGGGAAACTAAGTTCAGCTGGAAGTGTATTTCAATTTCTTGCTAACCAAACAGGCCCTAGAGAAAAGAAATAATTCCAAAGTTTGACAAGAGTTTGTAGATGTTTGTATGAACTAGTTTATTCCTGTTCTTGCATATTCATTGAGCTAAAATATGAACGATCAACAATGGAAAAGAGCTTTGATCCTAGCTTTTGTTGGGAGACCAAACCAATTATTTTCTGTTCTGTGATTACTAGTGATGGGCGAATGTCTCAATTCTTCCTTAACTCATTCCATAAAGGAGAATATATTGACTTTGACATGTTTTATGTAATTTTATTTTCTCAAAGAACACCATACTTAGGAAACTAAGACATAATTGGTTGTGGTTATGAATCTACCAAAGAATGATGTCTGGGGGTTTTAAACTTTTAGGAGTTCCCCAATAATTAGAAACTTATTGGATTTCTTGATCTAAAAGCGAATCTACCAAATTAAAATCAATAGCTTATTGAATTGAGTGCAGATCGCATGGTTAATAATTAAGTTACCATTATACTATTTCATAAATTTAGTAAGAAACACAAATTAAAAAATATTGAATTTACATCCTAATCATGTGATATCAATTTTCTCCCCAACTCCTAAACATTTCGTATCTGCTTTACTGTTTTGTTCCTGGACCTGAACTCAAACGGAGGAGTGACCTGCAAAATGCAAACCACTTTTTGATGCTGACATTGGAATCCTGATGTTTATAACATAAATGCAGTTGAAAGAAAGAGCAGAAAAGCTGGAGAACTGGAGAATGAAAGAAGAGAGAAGAGAGCAAAAAAAGAGTGAAAAGAACAAGCTTCTGCATCAACAGAGCTCAATATGGATTGATGAAAAAGATCTGGAGAAGAGAATAGTAGAAGTCTTTCTTGACACAACGCCCATGTAAACCAGGTGCACTATCAAGAGCTACTTTCTACTTGTTGACTTTAAATTGATTGAGCTTTATTCAATGGGGTAGTAAAACTATTTTGTTATTCTTTATTTAGTTTTCAAATCATGTACCTATTCATTGATTCTGCAATCTTAATATTCATGTAGATGATATTAAATACATCAATCAATGGATAATTGGCCCAGCAAAATGTGCAAATGATGAATGCGGATTTCATTAAGCTGTCAAGAGCCTTAAAACTGCATGTGATACATCGAACTTGTGAGTTTTGTATGGATGAAAAATCAACACATAAACTATGTAGTTCATAAACTTTAATTTATATGGTGGACAACTTTTAACATGTGAACTTCCAAAGGTGTGGAACGAAAAAGATGTGAACTTGCTGAATATTCTGAAATCAATGTGATACCTGCTGAAATTTACGAGAAGAAGAGAAACTTCTGAAATTTCATAATTGCATTTCCAAAAGTAGACTGTGAATGTAGTTATGATATGAACAAAGGCTTTATAGTGCAATGGCGTAAGAAGAAGCCTCTCTCCTGGATGACCAGTGTTGGAGGCTGCTCATGGGTATGTGTGTTTCCAACATTCATATATATTTATATATGTGCTTGTGCTTGTGTGCATGTGCTTGTGCTATACATAAATGCATGCATCCACACACACACACCCTATATCATGTGAAACGTGGTTAGAAAGATCACAAATTTAACTAGGCTTGTTTTAACTCTAGTGGCAGTTTTATAATTCTGTAATTGGTTTTGGGCCTTTTTGCCATTTTAATTTTCTTATATAGTAAAATATTTGTATTGTCAAATTACTGTAGATAGGGATCAAATTTACAAACACATGCCACTGGAGTAATTCTCCTTCTCTCTTTACAACTCTCACCACTACTACCTATCCAGCCAGCAATGATCTATGACACTGGACATCCCATGTACCCTACAAACAAAACAAACAGAACCCATATTTTTCTGAAAATCAGAATGCTCAAAAATTGAAATGATTTTTTTGTTGATAATTTTTTATCAACGATATTTTGAAACCCAATTGATGGAAAAGGGGATTTTTGAAGCTCTTCAAAGTGAAACCAGATATTCATTTCAAGACAACTAAAACTAAAACAGATTTTGTAACCCAAATGGAAATTTGAGATGTTTGAATCTCCTGTGACTTGAAGATTTGGTTTCGTATGTTTCAGAGAAACCCAGAAATGTTCATTCCTTGTATATATTTCTTGTCTACAAATGACCACGTCTACATCTCAAGGTGATTAGATTTGGGTTTGCATTGAGCCTTTTCCTCAATTTTTTGTTTTCCTTCCAATATTGGTGTGCTTGAAGGTTTTAATATGAAAACCATTGAGAGGTCTGAGGATTTTACTCTTTCATTAGATTGTCACTTGTTTTTTATAGAGCCAATTAGTGAAATTGCATAATTTTTTTGTGGATACTCTCACGGTTTTCTGATTGAACCCATTTGAAACAGGAGTTGTTGTACCACTATAGAATACTGCCGGGATATGATAACCCTACCTTAGATCTATGCGGCGGTTCATAACCTGTTATTAGGTTTGAGATGTTTTTCACATTTGGAGAAGAATATCAGCAATGAAACAGGGGACAAGAAAAGTAGAAAGATAGGAGAAATGAGCTAGATTGTAGGCACTTTAAAGGAGGGTGTTTTAGGAATATAAATTCATGGGCTTTCTGTTTTTTGGTAATTGAAGGTAAATAATATGCAAAAGACTAAAAAGCCAAACTTGAAGCTGCATTCCTATCTAACTCTTAAGGGTACTTTGTGACCAGCTAAAATTTGTGGTGATTTGAACCTGCACACAATGTGTTGTAGGTTAGAAACCCCTATATATATTCTTTTTCTTTCCTGGAAGGGTGATATATATTCTTTTTCTTTACCTAGAAAGGTGATATAATTGTGAAAGATTTCTTTAGCTCCTGTTTTAGCTTGTCGTGCTATAAACTAGTTGCTATAACCCAGTCATTTCAATCATATCTTCTGTAACTGTTTTCCATCATTGGCTTCATGAGACAAGTGCTACGTTTAGCGAGTTTATCAGTCTTTACATTGCCCTCTCTCTGTGTATTAAACACTTGTAATATCATGAGTGTTTCTCTGTATTAAAGGAAATCCACTTTATGAGCATCTTTAGTTCTGAAAACAGAATATAGAGCCCTTTTGGGGCAATTTGACCACCATTTTTATACTGCATGTAATCTTGTTCTCAATATTGACCCCCTGATAGTCTAGCCAAATCTATCAAAAGCAACATTAACTTGTCTGTCTAACATTCTGAATCTCAAGAAAGTGAACCACTGAAGGACTCCCAGTGAATTTCAGTTTTATCTTTGTGGTGCCACCTGTGTATCTTTTGCTGGGAAAAATTTCCTGCATGCACCAAGCCAACCATCAACCAGAGAGTTGTAATGATCTTAAGGCAATTCTATTTAATAGATCTGTCTGAAATTTTTACCATCATTGCACCATTCATGTTCTCTTGCTAGCAGTGCATGCCTGCACCAAAAGGAGCAATCCTCTCTTCCATACACACCCACGAATAGCATGGGAATAGAATGAACCACTAACATTTTTATTCTATTCTATAGTTAGCTACACATGAGACCAACCGTCATTCAAAACTGTAGATTCTTATGTTTCAGAAAAGAAATAATCAATCTGACTCAGTTTGACCTGGACTTATTGACTGCTGGTGTAAGATCCTTGTAAGCACGAGCAACAACAGCCAATTAGAGTGAGCTTTAAAGCTGATGAGAGTTCAAGAAATGAGGGAAGCTACGTGTCTAATGGCCCTCTAAAAGCAGGAAATTCCAGGCTACATAATATAATTCACTAACCTTGGTTTCTGAAAGATTTGGGAATTCATTATTATTTGTTTCTCGTGGCTATATTGTACGAAGGTCATTTTCTTGAATGTTGAACCAGATGAGATATATGTGTTCACATTTTTGGTTTCTGAAAGAATTTGGGTTCCATGTTGATTAGAAGCATCACAATTTTAAGTTAGATACAAGTTACCCTAGAAGACCGATAGGGTTAGTAAATGGAGTATGGCTTTGGTCTGTTTAGCATCCCAAACATAGTTGACCCCAAAATCCTTGAAATTTTCATTTCTAAAATGCCCTCCCTTCTTTATAATTTCCTCTCTTTCCTTTAGTTCTCTTGTATGTTTCTTCTTCCCCAGGTAGAACACTCTAAAAGCTGAAAAAAAGATAGGATTTCTAGTTCCAATCAACAATTACAAGATCTTGATCATTTTTCTAGAATCATAGGCTAGAACAGTAAATGGGGTTTCCTCTATTCTTTTCTCTCTCTTGTATTTACACTAAAGGCCACATGAATTACTTAATCAAGCAGATTAAAAGCAACTTGTCCCTGTTTAATTTTTCTTAAAAAATGATGATCTTTTCTGATCTTTTAGTTTGAAAGCAAAGCAGGGTTTTGGTTTGGTTGCTAATGGAAAAAGCTGAGATTTTATTTTATTTTTCCATGTTTAATTGAGGCTGAATCTAGGGTCTGGTCATTAGAAGTGCAGACAGCAGAAATAGAGCCCAAGTGGATCATGTAAGCAGAGCTTAGTGACACCTCTTATTTGTGCACTGAAGGTTTATGTAAAATTGCATCTTTGAAGTTTCATCTGCCAAGTTTTTGTTTTCTTGTATTTCTTTGCTGCTTTGCATTTGGGAACTAGAGATGGAGAGTGAGAAATGATAGAAAAGTTGGGTTTTTAAAAATGTGCATTTTAGGAACTTAAATTCAGGGTGACTTTGTCAAAGAGGCTTAAAGGTAGTAAAAAAACCAAAAAAATGAACTCAATTGGCACCCATGCTCATATAGCAGGGTTTTTTTGTGTCCAAGTAATTTTTGTTGATGCTTCTAACCTATACGCAACATATTAGGTTCGAAGCATATATATGTATGCACACACACACACACACACATATGGGGAGTGGTAATAACAACAAATTGCTGCATCCACAAAAAGCAGCTACACACACATATGGGGAGTGGTAATAACAACAAATTGCTGCATCCACAAAAAGCAGCTATACACACACACACATATGGGGAGTGGTAATAACAACAAATTGCTGCATCCACAAAAAGCAGCTATACACACATATGAGAGGCAACTTACAGAGTGACGCTCATCCAAAGAAGGATTTAAAGTAACCCAAAATATACAGATAGGACCCTGAAGGGATTTTATTTAAACTAAGGGAAGGATTACAATGAGAAGGGGAAACAAAGAAGGTAGCGAGCTTAGCACAAACTGAGCAACCAAGCAAGCAATGCCAAATAGACTGACTCGACTTTCCTTATATAGATGCTGGATCCTGGACTTAACATTAGGTAGAATCCATTACAATAATTGAACTCAATTATTACAATCATGATTTGAAATAAAGAAAAAGCAAAAGAAGAAAAGACATAAAGAAAAGTAGATTCTTTCTATTATTGGAGTTGCTTTTGGAAAGGAGATTCCCTTGCATTATTGAAGTTGCTTTTTGAAAAGGAGATTCCCTTGCATTATTTGTGGGGTTGTCGTTCATTGTAAATTATTGTCGTCATCATTGTCTTAAACTGTCTTGATTTTTCCTTCAAATTTCTTGTCATATTCGTCCATCATATTCTGGAACTGTACATTGGGAGGAAGAATTTCTTGGGTAATAGAAGCTTACTTATTTTTAGCATGATTTTTATCATGGAGGAACTGAGATAGAACGGTCATTGAAGCATCCCAGTAATCATCAAAATTTTCATCGTTATTGGGATCTTGACTGTCTTATTGGGATCTGACATTGCATCTTGTGATTTGGCGGATGATGATTCTGCTGGAGAGATATTAAATGATTGCATAACCTGATTCTTCATATAATCCATACATTTGATCAGAATTTGTCCTTCGGAGTCTATTGGATATTTCTGTCGGAGCATTTTCTTGATTTCTTTAATTGAGGCTGAGGGTTGTTGGCTAGGAGCATTCTCTCAAACAGCTTTATTATGCTGGATGATTTTTTCAATTTCTTTGGCCTTGCCATTGGCATCAAAATTTTTCCACCATTTAACAAAATAAATTCTTTTAAGAGCTTGAATATTAAGCTCATCATTGCTAATGGTCATTGACCATTTCCATATCCATGGAATATCAAATTTGATAAAAAAGAATGCCTCGCATTGACCTGTTATTAATTAGTTCGGAGGGATATTATTAATTTCAAGTGCATATTCTACCCATTAGCTCCTTGAGCCTTTTTGGTAATATTGCTAGAGTGGGTCCAAATTTTTTCCACCAATGGTAAAACCATGGTGAATATCTCTTTTTATTATTTCAGGATTAATTTTTATGAACCATGAGTGCTTCCTCAAATCATTTTCAAGGTACATTACATAACTCATTGAGTCAATGAAATCTCACCAATTATATGGATAGCGGGTGCCCTTGGCTTCAATCCATTTATATTGACCTGGATTGATATCCCATTCTTGGGGAGAGAGGATCTTATGAATAAGGATTTTACTAAAATTGATGACTGATTTGTTATGATTATAGAAGTGGCTTAGTTCCACAGTTTTAATTTTTTGGAGGAATTTCTCCCTAAGGATTTGGCTTCTCCCAACATGTGGAGGATAATTATTATTTTGCCAATGCCTGACTGCAACATCCCAAGGATTTTGAGGGTCACAACCAGCCAACATATTTTTTCTGTCAAGATGGAGTATTATCTCTTGATGTTCCTGGAGAATATCCTACAAAGGCAATATAGTCTTTGTCCTTTTGGGAATTGCTGTAATGCGTAGACAGTCTTATTATAAAATACATAAAATAGGGTTGCATAAACCTCTTCCAGGACAGATAGCAGTAAATCTAGACTAACTTATTTTATTATATGTTCTATACTATTAACTTTACCTTTGCCTGATTTCTATGGCACAAGATAATATTCATGTTAAGAATAACAAGCCAATAGAATATCCTATTGATATTGAGTCATTATATAATTGGACAATTTCTTCTGTTAAACCTAAAGAGGTATATAATATTGGAAAATTTGATTTTTTTCAACAAAGATAATAAAAAATATGGAACAGACAATAAGCCTTGATAATACAGAAAAGATAATAAATCTATTCTCGGAAAAAGATCTTAAACCTTATTTAAATTCTAACAAATATAAATTCATTCATGTTGGGTTAATTCAAATTGGATTTAAACCTTTAACATTAAATTGTTTAAATGCATCAATACTTGTGGTCGTAGGGGATGCTAGATGTCTGGATTGGGCACCTTCATTGATGGGAGTTTTGCAAACCAGTCTCTGCCATGGACCAATTTATGTTAATGTTTTCCCTGATTTTAGTCTGTCATTATCATATCCTAATATCTTTGATGCATTGAGTCTTTATATTAAAACTCATGGTTATAATTTCAAATCTGGGTCAGAAACAATAGCATTGACTTGTAGAGTCCAATTTAAAGTCCATCCAACTCTGATTACTAAAGTTAGACAAAAATCTTCAAAAGATAAAACGGTGTTAATAGAAACCAACCTTCTTTCGTCTGATATTGCTGTAAATAGGACATTGAAATGGGATGAAATAAACTTCCTGCAATCTTGGTAGCTTACGGAAGCTGTTCCACCTAGGCAAATTAGAGAACAAAATCTTGATCAAATAATACAAACTAAAGACAGAGATGTTGAAATCTGATTTGATAATAGAAGATCTTTTAAACTTCCCCGAGTTACCTCATGTTCTTCTAGTTCTTCTAGATTTTCTCTTAATAATAAACAAGAATCAAGTTCAATAGAGGAACTTAGAATTTCAAATAATAATGTTGTTCATCCAATCTATAAAAAATCATCTCAGGATAATAATCCTACAGCATCCGAAATGAATTTTTATCTCTGAGTTTTATGGAATTTAGTCATTGAAGCAAAGCTTAGAAAACTAATAAGTAATGAATTCGAATTAATCAAACATAAGGATTTTAGAACTTGGTCCTTCAATACTTTTAATAATGAAGAAGTACAAAATTATAAAACTCAAATTTATGAGTATCTGAATAAAAAAAAATAAAATTGAATTCTTTGTTCCTTGGTTTCTTAAATTCTATATCAATAATGAAATTAATACAATCAAGGAATGGACAACATATAAAGGAGAAAAAATCTCTTCTGAATATCCTCCTCCAACTCCTCTAAAATTATCAAGTGAGGGGAGGGCTCTTGAAACTAATGCTTATTTAGATGCTTTTGCTACTTTTGATGACTTACGAAGCATTGTTAAACAAAATAATTATACTCATCTTTATATACAAACTCTAGGAGAAAAAATTGTTAATATTGAAAATGGCATAAACCAAATTATAGCTTACATCAATTTAGTTAAAGCTAAAAAGCAACAAGTTTCAGATAAGATTGAAACATCTATCAAACCTCCTCTTGAAATAACAGGCTTTAAGATGGAAACTGACACTGAGGAAATCCTTAGAATTCTTGAAGGAAAAATGTCAGATTTAAGTCTTAGTACTCTTTCAATACATGAGTCTGATATTGAATTAGATCCTGATAATATGTCTCAATTAGAAAACCAGGATGATATTAGTGAAGGAGAAATTCTCCAAATACAGAATCAGTTTTCTCAGATTAATAAGATTGAGAGAGATCCCAGACGTCTTGATAGGTATTATTATAAGCGACCTACACCAGCTGATGTTCTAATCGAAGAAAATGATGTTCTTTTACAAAATGAATATAGAGCTAATACTATCTATGAATGGAATATAGATGGGATGACAGATAACCAAATTTATCAATGGAAAGGTTCCAAAGCTTTTGCTACACAGGATTTTCCCCAATGTTAGATTTTCGATATGGATTGATGGGAAGCTTGAGCTTGTTGTTGATCCATATCAAGTTCTGGAGAGGTACATTTTGCCGCTGGGAATTCATCTTTTCATGACTTATTTTCCACATATATATCGTATTTGGGTGTCGTATCAATCTGATAGTACTTTATTGCTGTAAAGAGACCCATTTTTCTTCGTCCATTAAGATAGGAGAATCTGGTCATGGGGGGCCTCGAAACAACTGGTAAATTCTCTATTTGTTATTTTTTCCTTTATCATACTTGGAACACTCCTGTTTCTCCTAGCTTAGGAAGGTTCGGAAGCCAATGGTTCCTCCTAATGATCAAGCCTTCTGTTGGAAATTGTTCACAGTATAGTCAATTACACTAAATACATGCTTGAGAAGCGTTTTTGTTTCCTCACTGACCAATGTGTTTTGTGCAAGAATGATGAAGTGTCTTCATTTCATCTTTCATTTGTTTGATGTGTTTTGTTCAAGAACAACGAAGAGTCCTCAGATCATCTTTGGTTCATTCAGTGTGTCAGTTCCTAGTATATGCTCTGAACATTTAGGGAGGAAATAATTAGTGAAAGTTCCCATCGACACTCTCTAGTGAGCAAATAGATAAACTAGATTACCATTCTGGAGGTTAATGAGTGGTTTTAACGAATTCTTTTGATTTTTGAGGAAGTTTCCGGGTGAGAGTGAGGGACAATGATGCACTCTTGGTGTTGTGGTATTCCCCTTTGGAGAGTCCATACACTAACATCATCTACTCTGTTTGTCTATGACGTGGATGCTAGGGTGATAATCCCCTGTATGTAGAAGAGTTATGCAATCCATCTCCTGTATCGAACTCCATAGTGGAGAATTGCATCAATTAGAGATTTGATGATTGCATCAGAGGATACACATAAGAAGAGGATTTTGAAAGTGGTACTCAGGGTGGGTGTGGGGTACAAAGGTAGAATTTTGAAAGACTCATGGTGCTATGGCATTTCCCTTAAAGAGTTTCTATCATCATCTACTCAGTTTGGTGCTAGGGTGATAATTTCCTATATTTAGAACATTCATGCAAATCCATCTCCTGTATGGAACTCCTTAGCATGAGAATTGCATCAATAACAAGTTTTGATGATTGCATCAGAGGATACACATAAGGAGAGGTATTTTTGAAGTGGTACAACGGTGAGATTTTCATGGTTAGGTCACTTTAGTTTTGTTTGGGCTGTTGTAGGGACATGTGGTGTGGCCATGCGCAGACTTCCAGGGCTGATAAGGTATCGACAATTAACCATACTCATTTTGGAGGGGTATTCTAGCTGACTTGTGTCCAAAGAGTAATTAGCAATCAGTTGGCTACCTTCTCCCCATAGCTTTGTTGCTTCAAATCTACACACGTTTATTTTATCTCCTCTATTTTTTTTTCTTCAAATCTTTAAACATTTTTTTGTAATTTTAGTGGACTTTTGGGCTTTGCAGTTGATTCTTGTGATACTGGTGATTTTCCTTGCTACTTGTGGAGATCTAGACCTAACAAAATAATTGGAAAGCGCATTGAGTGTAATAATATCCACTATATTTTTTCCATCAAACAATTCTCGCTTTTGTCATATCTTCAAAAATTGTTGGCCTCTTACTTATTGAATTTATGAGATCCTATCTATGTTGTCACTTGGTGAGAGCATCCTTCCCCTAGGTAGTCAAACTGAACAAAGATAGATCAGGTGTTGGTTGCCTAGGTCCAACAATCATTGGAGGTATAGTAGACGGATCATATGGGGAGATGGTTGGAGATGTTGGCTATGAGACAGAATCAAGTTGGTCATTGTCAACTATAGCCGGAAGGATTCAGTAAAGGTCATAAGATGGATGAATACAGGCATATACGCTCAAATTGGTAAATGTGACTGAGGTGCCCTTGGGTCTGTGTTCATACTGACTAAACCTTCATTCTGCAGCAAGGAAGCAATTATGAAAGGCTGATACTTGCACGAGGAGATCAAAGGATCTTTGGTTGTTAGTGATCACAATCCAATTGAGTATCCTTCTTCCTCGTCGTTTATCCTTTTCTTCCTTTGGGGCTATTTGGTATGAAGATAGCAAACTGTGGACAGAATTATCCATGGATGTAATGAACTTACCCCTTCTACTCAGGCCTAAAACATGGAAAAAAACATCCCTAAACCATCACATATTTGTTCTTAGATAATTCTACTATTAAAGCTGTCAATTTAGGCAGAAAAGAAGAATCCCATTTAAGAAGAAGCAGAATGTACCTTGTGTAGTTATGTTTAGGATGTCAACAGCTCTGTGCCTCTTTTGAGTAAGTTGCAGTTGAATATGGTTTTTCTTTGACTTATTGTAAAAGAATTATGCGTTTTGAATTAGATAATTCTAACTTATCAAAAGGTCACTTTGTTAGATCAAACTAGATGTAGATCACTGAAATTACTGATGATAGAATTTCCATGTATGCAATGAATTTATTTTGCAGTGGGATTTAGACATGGTCTCCAACTTGTATTCATACATGTGAGAAGAAAAAATATTCCAATTTTAGAGAATGAATTGTTCTTATATTATGGAATCCAGAACTTCAAACTTGAGGCAAACAAGGGAGGCATAGTAAAAGCAAATGGCCTTATAAATAGATATACTTTTCTTTTATTAATTTACATTATCTCCCTCTATATTGTGCTTTTACATTATCTTTCTCCATGTTGTGTATTCAAACATAATGATTTCTTCATCTCTTCAGAGCTGATTATTGCTTTGCTTCCGAGATAAGGCGTTCTAGTGTAGTGGTACGAGAGATCTCCAGTGTTAGGTCATTGCTTCAAGGCTGTTTCTGGATATCTGTATGTCCAACATTCAAAATATATGATGATAATACCTCTGCTCCAGCTCCTACTGCAATTAAAAATGAATATGGAATATGAGGAAAAGGAAAAAAAGTATGGTTTCAACAAACAGTGTAGCAGTAGTTAGTACTCTATGTAAATCTCACGTTGCTTGGAGTCATAGGCCAGTGATATATATGAAGATATTGACGTATCTCACAACTTTCAGTATTTGGAGTATTTATCTTTGATGATGTTAATTCTTCTATTTAAGAAGATTTAACTCTGTTGACTTCGAACATTCTGAGCCATAAGATTTTCGTTACTGAATAATTGTGTCTTATCAAATGGAGAAGATATTTGGTGCATGGCCAATTTTGGACGGGCCCAGTAGATGAGCAGTTTGAATCACCAAATGTTCTGATCTGCATGTACTTTTAGCTGCACATAATACCTCTGCTATTCTACATCCATTTCCATCCTATGATAGACTTAGAAAAAAACTTAATATGGCTAATGCCAAGGGTGATTGGTTTCAATATGAACTTATCCAAGTTGGTTTGACTTGATTCATTTGTACACTTATGCACATACATATATTGTTATGAGAGCTAAATCTTTTTCCCTGTCATTTTTAGAATCCATGTTTCTATACGTTTCATGCAGTGACGGTTGCGGGCATGGTTTCTCCAAAAAAATTTGCCCCTTTAGAGAGATCTATTCATACCAAATTCTTACTGCACAAATGCTGGAGATCAACCAATACTACTAGTCAGACTTTAGGGAACAGTGGTGATGGAGACCCACAAACAAGCATAAAAGGTTTTAGTGATGATAAAGAGAAGTAGCTTGAGAACTCTCCCTCTCTAATCTTAGCCTTCTGTGGAAATGCTTTTGATCTAATTGTTCTCTGACAAAAATTAACATTTTGCCTATGGTTATCAATGTTCATATATTCTTAATGTATTCAACTGTTTGTAAACAACGTGGAAATAATGATAGGCAAATTGCTTTAATGATAATTGCTGGTTTTATTGGTAAGCTCGAAGTATGGTGGGATAATATTTTGACTCCACCATAGAGAGATGAAATTTTGAATACAGTCAAAATTGAACCTCATACTAGTTAGCATCAAGAAGACGTTGTATATACTTTAGTCTATACAATCATAGAACACTTCATAAGAAGTATATAGACTCAATTTGAAAACTCTAGGGCATTACTACAAATATGCTGGGAGCAATATATTCTCCAAGAACATCAAGAGGTAATACTCTATCTTGACAGAAAAAATATGCTGGTTGGTTGTGACCCTCAAAATCCTAAGATGTTGCAGCTAAGCATTGGCAAAATAATAATTATCCTCCACATGTTGGGAGAAGCCAAATTCTTATGGAGAAATTCTTCCAAAAAATTAAAGCTGTGAAAATAAGCCACTTCTATAATCATGACAAATCAATAATCAATTTTACTAAAGTCCTTATTCATAAGGTCCTGTCTCCCTAGGAATGGGATATCAATCCAGGTCAATATAAATGGATTGAAGCCAAGGGCACCCGCTATCCATATAATTGGTGGGATTTGATTAACTCAATGAGTTATGTAATGTACCTCGAAAATGATTTGAGAAAGCATTCATGGTTCATAAAAATTAATTCCAAAATAATAAAAAGGGATATTCACCCATGGTTTTACCATATGTGGAAAAAATTTGGACCCACCCTGGCAATATTACCAGAAAGGCTCAATGAGCTAATGGGTGGAATATGCGCTTGAAATTAATAATATCCCTCTGGACCAGTTTATAACAAGTCAATGACCATTAGCAATAATGAGCTTAATATTTAGGCTCTTAAAAGAATTTATTTTGTCAAATGGTGGACAATTTGATACTGATGGCAAGGCCAATGAAATTGAAAAAATCATATAGTATAATAAAGCTGTTTGGGAGAATGCTCCTAGCCAACAATCCTCAGCCTCAATTGAAGAAATCAAGAAAATGCTCCAGCTAAAATATCCAACAGACTCCGAAGGTCAAATTTTGGTCAAATGTATGGATTATATGAAGAACTAGGTTATGAAATCATTTAATCTCTCTCTAGCAGAGTCATCATCCTCCAAATCACAGGATGCAATGTCAGAAGATAATATCTTTTAAGACGGTCAAGATCCCAATAACGATGAAAATTTTGATGATTACTGGGATGCTTCAATGACCGTTCTATCTCAGTTCCTCCATGATAAAAATCATGCTAAAAATAAGTAAGCTTCTATTACCTGAGAAATTCTTCCTCCCAATGTACAGTTCCAGAATATGATGGACGAATATGACAAGAAATTTGAAGGAAAAATCAAGACAATTTAAGACAATGATGAGGACAACAATTCACAATGAACGACAACCCCACAAATAATGCAAGGGAATCTCCTTTTCAAAAAGCAACTTCAATAATGCAAGGAAATCTCCTTTCCAAAAACAACTCCAATAATAGAAAAATTCTACTTTTCTTTGTGTCTTTTCTTCTTTTACTTTTTCTTTATTTCAAATCATGTTTGTAATAATTGAGTTCAATTATTGTAACAGATTCCATCTAATGTTAAGTCCAGGATCCAGTGTCTATACAAGGAAAGTCGAGTCAGTCTGTTTGGCATTACTTGCTTGGTTACTCAGTTTGTGCTAAGCTCGCTGCCTTCTTTGTTTTCCCTTCTCATTGTAATCCTTCTCTTAGTTTAAATAAAATCCCTTCGTGGTTCTTTCTGTATATTTTAGGTTACTTTAAATCCTTCTTTGGATGAGCTTCACTCTGTAAGTTGCCTCTTTGCTTCCTCTCTCCTAGGGAGTGGTAATAGCAACAAATTACTGCATCCACGAATAGCAGCTACGCCCTGATTGGTTGAGAATAAAACGAAATAAAAAAATCCAAAACGTTAAATTTGAATGGTAATGTTAACGGCTTCAAATTTTTGTTTGAAATTTTATTTCAAATAGCTGCTTCCCAGGTTTCTATCTGTTTCTTCTCCCTTCCCGCTCTTCGTTTCTTTTCCCTCCTCTTTCTCATTCTCTCTCTAGTGCTCCCTCATCTCTTGTTCTCTCTCTGCCTGACTGTCTCTCTGTCTGTCTGCCAGACCAGCATCGCACCCTGTCTGCCAGACGGTTTCATCACTGGCAACTCTTTCCCAGCTCTCTCCTTCACTGCCCCTCACATCTACTCCTCTGTCTCTCCTCTGCTCTCTCCACCGTCTCTCAACTACTGGCACCTCAGTCCTCTCCTTCCTCTTCTCCCGCACCAACTCTCATATCTTTCTCTTCTTCACTCTCCCTCTCTGTTATATCTCTCTCTCATTTCTCCCTTCCGTTCTCTGCTTCTCTGGCGCCGCGCCTTCTTCTCTCTACCACCTTCTTTCTACTTCACGGCACAACACAGCAGAGCTCCCGCCCGACTGCCCCAACTTGGCAAGTGCCAGCTCTGCCAATCACTTTTCCTCCATTCCTCTGTCACACCCAGCTTCTTACCCTTCTTCTCTGTTCACAGGCAGCACATGGACAGATGATAACCTAGAACATGCGATAGATTATCAGCATCACAAAAATTCCTAAGACACAAAATGCCCTGACTTATGTCAGAATGGGAAAATTTTGTGAGGGTTTTCATTTTCTCCACGTAACTTTTTTTTCAGTTACCAACAACTTTCATTAATTTATATTCCTTAATTGCCCTAATATTTAATGACTCAAAAGAGAACTGCCGGTCCTATCTCCTCTCTCTCCTTTTTGTTTCTTCCCATGTTGCCACACTGAACAGAGATTGATTAATTTATATTCCGTAATTGCCCTTCCATTTAGTGACTCAAAAGAGATCTGTCGTCCCTTTCCCCTTTCCTCTCCTCTTTGTTTCTTCCTATGTTGCAACACCGATCAGATATTGAAAGACCAGTACTCTTGAACAAATTGGTCTTAGATCTCTTGCAACTGATGTGATCTAGATTGTTTATTTCTTTTCCTTCCCCCTGCACACCTAGATGCAATCTGGATGGGTTTTGTCTTTCCAGGAGATGAGACCTAAATGGGTTTTCTCTGAGAAACATGGAAGTGGGTTTCAATTTTTCACTGATTCACAAGGGCTGACTCTCTATTATTCATCATTATACTTGTAGACCTATGATTCTGCTGTAGCTTTGGTATTGGAAGTGAAGAAAACCCAAACTTCCCTCATCTCATTCTGCCCACCTTTCTACCCACCTCACTTCCGTTACAAGGCTTCTCATCCCTAACCAAATCGTGATAGTATTCAAACCCCTCCTCGAAACTCAATGGTTTATTACCTCTCTCAAGCAATTACAACATCCAAAAACCTTCTCTTGAAAATTGAATGAGAATGGCTGTGGTTAATCAAAGGCAAATGGACTATACTGGTTTTTCAATATGGGTTGGAGAGAGAGGAGTTGGGTTCTGGTTGTGAATTTGGGAATGAGATGATGAAAAGGACCATTTTCATGAACGAACTTTTGTGCTCTATCCTGCAGTTTCAGTTCTTTGTATGGGATGTAGAAGAGAGAGAGAGAGAGAGAGAGCGGGGGGGGGGGGGGGATATTTTAAAGGAGTGTAATCTGGGAATAAAGATTTAAGGGCTTTTGGGTCAAATGGTTCTAGACTAGTAAAAACTAAAGGAAAAAACCTCCCTTTTAGTTACACTATTTGTATGTGTGGGTGTGTGTGCGTGCATAAATTGCCTTTTCTATAGATCGCCTTTCCCCATGTTGGGAATGGCTTAGATAAGTTAACTACCAAATTTCACCCCTATTGGGTAACTTTACACTGCCTTTTTTATTCTGACTTATAATTTGAGAAAAAATAGGATAAACTATGGCTGTAATTTTCAACTTAAGACAAATATGGGATAAATTATGTACGGAAAATAAATCTGGTACTTAGCCCTAAGCCATTCTTGACATGGTAATCAGCTTAGGTCTACATAAAAGGTAAACTAGAGATAAGTTTAATGCAAGTGCAAGTTGCCCTAGGATTTATCATTCCTCATATATGTATGTGTGTGCGCGCACGCGCGCACACTCATTGTATTCTCTCTCTCTCTCTCTCTCTCTCTTATATTTTTCCTTATCTCTAATTGCTTTTTTTAGTAGGTGGAACTTCAAGACTTCAGCTGAATGCGATTGTTGGTTTCAGAGAAGGAGAAATGATCCCATGTTTTCACAAGTAACTGAAGGTTTCTGCTTAGCACTCAAGTTTTATCGGCAGGTAATAAGTGATGGACAGGTGGATCATATACTTAATCTGAGGAGAAAGTACATTCCTTGATTGTTTGGATTAGCAAGGAGTCTTTTGTGGTCAACTACCAGTCACCCTGCATGATTCATACGATATACAAGTAAGAAGAATTTAGTCGTTTGTATTTATTTACATGAATTTGCATGTCATTGTTGATGCTCCTGCAGCATGTATCAGTGATACAGCCATCATTGTAGGACTACAAACCATAACAGTAAGAGTTGCTGTCCAAACTTACTTAGGGTTAGGCTCTAACCTTGGATGATCTGATCCAATCATCTTGTCCGGCCTCTTCTATTTAGGCTATTTAGAAGAATTTGTGCTCAATGGATGCTTCTCGTTTATAGCTTTTTCAGTAAAAATCAAAAGCAGAAAAACTACATGTGCACGAGCTCTTGTGGTAGCCTAAATAGGGGAGGCCGAACATATTGAATTGGCCGGGTCCTAGTTAAAGGGGTTCTCAAAATGAGTCCTACATGCCATCCTGATAGCATTTCTCTCTGAAATATGACAGTGAAACCTCTGTAAGTGTTGCTTTGAGGAACAGCGGTCCACAATTAGCAAGTAAGTCACTGGAGTTCTTTGGATGTTAGAATCTAATCAAACTTTGATCAACAGGTAGAGGGTTAGGATAGTCTGGCGTGTGAGGAATTTGGGACATGGCTTATTTATGATTATATCCTCAAGATGATTGGTGGATTAACAAGGCTGCCACCAACAAAATCCTGAGTTCCATTACAAATTAAATTAACAGGAGATGTGCTATCGTGTTTACTTCTTTTCCATGTATTCTTTATTGGTTGCGTTTGATATAAATACGAGTCCTGCTAGTTGTACAGTCTCAAGAGAGGAAGTTGTACGTGCCTTAATTTTCATGTATTGTTATTTTTTTTCATTTGATCTAACTTATTCCTCATGCTAGGAATTGATTAGATAGGGCTAGACATCAAATTTCATGACCATAGGAAGTATTTGGCATACCTTTCTTGACGACTATCCATTTTTATTAAGTTTTTTGAAGATTTAATTGTTCAAAAGTAGTGGTTATTCTCATTTGTTTTAGATATTCTAAATATGATGAACTGCTTAGGTTTGCAAAAATTGTTATATAATGCATGGAAAAGAAGACGTCCACTCCATCCTCTCTTCTTGAGCTTCTACTCTTATTGGGACTGTAAATATACCAAGAGATTTGCAAGTAAGCAGAAGCTGAGCAAAGCAAATGTAACAATTGTATATGCTGCTGACACCAATTAAAGTGCGGGCTTGGTGCACGAAGCTCCTCGTAATCAGGGTCTAGGAAAGGGGTGGCCTACAAGGATTAATAATACGCAGCCATACCTTGCATTTTGTGAGAGTGTTTCCGAACATGCTGACGCCAATTGAATCACATAAATTTTATAATTAGATGCCTCTTAACGTCTTTCTTCCTTGAGAAAGAAGAACAGTGAGGAAACAGTAGATGGCACGTGGAGTGCGTGGATTTGAAGGAATGATTGTATATTGCATGACACTACACAAGTTAGTTTAATATTCGGGAGGGGTCAAACAAGTCAAGTTGTGGGGTCATAGTCTTTACACCCAATTTGTTTAGAATGGGTGGCTTCATGAGTAAAACAGATAATTTAAGACAATTATTAGTAATAATTAAACACCTTTATTTTGGGAGATCTAATTTGGTTATTATATTTAAAATGCCAAAAATAGGTAACTCGTGTGAAATTAATGTATTTGGGTAATTCAAACTACTTTTCTTGGGTCTTCAAAAAATGAACAAAAATATTTTATAAAATGAAGTATAGACTATAACCATCCAGTTAGCAAGAAATTTGAAGTCTAGCATACCTATGATTTCTTGACTTTTGAGTATGTACGCTTACTGAGACTCAAGTACTTTTGATGGACTTTTTCTTGGCTATAAAGCTAAAACAAAGCCTAATAACTTCCCCGAGCAAGTAGTTAACTTGTTCTACAAATAAATAAATAGTTAGAAGATCTTATGTTGTGATTTCACCATTTTCTATCATAACTATTTGCTATTTTCAGAAGCTCAAGGCGCTCCATCATTTTGGCATAATTTTTTTAAAGATCTAATCCATACAAATTATTTGAAATCTTTTAGATTACATATATACCTAAAACTAACCCTACTAAATGCTCCTGGTGGTACTTTTGTTGTGATTTAAATTCTGCCCATTGAGATGTAAAAGTAAAAAACTCAATAGGTAGGATCATTGGATTGGCATTTTTTTTTAATAGAAAAGCCAAATATAGAGGTACAAATAAGATGAACATGTAGTAAATCTCTTTCTTGAAAGGTGCACATATTTTGCATTCTTGCTTTCTTTTAATAGATTGATCTGCTCGCCACAATTTTTGTAGGCGGGCTGGGTGTCAACTTTTAGTAAGTCGTGAAATTAGGGATCCCGTTCAGGTTGTAGGGCAAAATTGACACCTGCCTCTGGTTTATTAGACCTGTTCACCAAATTTTCGTAGCTTGAGATATCCTGTTTTGGTCGAGTGATTATAACCTTCAAAAACTATACTTCTTACTGGTTGATCACTGATTGTTCATTACACTTTGTAAGTATTGAAATTATAACTACGACTCCAATTTTTTCTTGAGTTCTTTCTTTTCCTTCCAATGTCAGTGTGCTCGAGGGTGCGTTTTAATACGAAAACGATTGAGAGGCTTGGGGATTTGACTCTTTCGTTGGCTTTCCACTTGTTTGTGATAAAACCCATTAGTGAAAATGCTTAATTTTTTCATAGATGCTCATAGGGCTTTCAACTTGAACCCATTTGAAAGATGGGCTGTTGTGCAACTATAGAGAACTGCCCGGATTAACCCCATATTATATCTACAGACTGTTATTGGGTTTAAGGTCTTTTCACGTTTGGAAAAGAATATCAACAATGAGAGAGGGCACAAAGAAGAAGAAAGACAGGAAAAATGAGCTTAGATTATAATGGAGGGTGTTCTAGGAATATAACCTCAATGGTTCATTTTTTTGGGTGAATGAAGGCAAATTATTTCGAAAAACTTAAACACCAAACTTTGGCTGCATTCCTATCGGACTCTTAAGGGTATTTTATTCTAACCTACTACAACAACATACTACAGGTTAGATGTGTAGGTTAAAAATCCCTATGTATATTCTTTTTCTTCACCTCGAAAGGGAATTTAAGATGTGCATTGTTTTGAAATTCTTATCCACTTAAAAAGGCAGCCCTGTGCACAAAGCTCCCACCTATGCAGGGCCCTAAGAAAGGGCAGACCACAAGGGCCTAAAGTACACAGCCTTACCTTGTATTTTGCAAGAGGATGTTTCCACTCCTTGAACCCATGACCTCAAGGTCACATGACGACAATTTTTACTGTTGCACCAAAGTCACATGATGAAATTCTTTTCCACTTGTTGATTCAAAAATTTTAGATCTTCACATTATTAAGGATTTGGCAAGCATGGACTGAAAATTGTGGATGAGAATTAAATGATAGGAGCACTAGTAATAATTTTCTTGTTGCCAACCTCTCCTTTGTAAGCTTCTTATTATTAACTTAAGACCTACTTAAATTGACTGAACCTAGTTTTAGCTTGAAACATGTCTTATTATATTCTTCGTTTTTCTCCTGGTAACAATTCTTTTCCTCTCATAAGGATGAGTACTCTCACAGTCCCTCCCCAGCCTCCTTATTTTTCTTTCACGTTTTTTGTTGAGGTTCTGCAAAGTGGCAGTGCTAGTGCCTGCTTGGCAAAAATTGTGTAAAGACATGATTAGTACAAATCACTATTCTTAATAATGTCAAGCTAAATATAAAACCGTATGAATCAAGTTAGGCAATTCTTGTACAAAACGTAAAAGTCTGCTATTTAAAAAATGTGCATATGAACTATCATAGTTATAGCAAACGATGAGGGCTCTCATGAAAAAAAACAAGGAAAAAGTCGAGTGTTTCACCTAAAATTTTCTCATATTGACATGAAAGCGCTTGCAAAGGTTTTTGCTAATATTGATCAGGATTTTGTCTTCATCTCTCTTCTGGCAAGGGACACCTATAAATGCAAATGTTGACAACACCATATCTCATCTTGATTTCCTTATCAATTAAAGGAAAAGCCACAATTTGAGATTTTCACTGCATGGATCACACTGCTTCAAAACAACATCTATCAGTTTCCAATCAAGTTTTCCTTGTCTTTGTCATCTCCTCTCTCAAGTGACTACTGTGACTATCAATGCTAATAACACTATTTCACAATCAAAATAAAAGAATATACATATCAAGAAACATCTTCCCTCAAGAAGAATGAAATGCTGGAGCTTACTAACTTCTAACAAAAAATGTAGCAAAGTCTAATGTATATAAAGATCGGTCCTTAAAATGAGGCATAAAGGTTTCAGTGGCCAAAGCCTCCATTTAAACTTATGATATCAAAGAGACTTTTGCAGCAATTTCTAAAGCGAACACACTCAATGTGATCTTACCTAGTTTGTCTAAAGAGGACCTGTCGGTTGAATGCTAAAAACATTCTAACTAGATAAATGTGGCAATGCAAACAAGATTCTGAATTTAAGGCAGAGTTAAGAACGGTAGAAACAGGTAACATACAATCAAATAAAGCTGCTTTAGAAGCTGAGACTAAAGATGGAGTCAGTAGAGATGACATGAGTTACAATTTCTGAGAGGAGAGAAATTAATGTGCTAAAAAATGATGATAGATTTCAACAAGAAAATATGTATTTTCATTCATAAGAGATCCTCAAAAATATCCTTCAACATCTTCCAAAATTGAGGGCGCAAATGGCATAAATAAAATGTGTCTGTTAATGAGCACATGCTCCAAACTTTCTAGAAAAAGAGAAAATTTGGCGAAAACTCTTGACATTTCCATTGAATGAATTGTGCCCATAGTTTAGAAGATGAGTTTCTTTCGAAATACTCAGAAGGATGTACTTAGAACTCCTACACTTCGAATTTCAAGTTGCTTCATTCCTAACCAGCATCCAGTCCATACTATATTTCCATCGCAAGCACTTTATTCCAACGTATCTACACATTTGAATGGGAACAGATGCCTCCTCCAAACATCCCCTTCTTAAATTTTACGAGATCCACAAGCCAGATTTCAAATATTCTTCCGCTGAAATAGCTACAATTATTATATCCCAGGCGTCAAATCAAAGAACTGCTTGGCCTCCAATCAAGTTCCAGAACCAGATAGCGAGCATTCAATTGTTAACCAAAACTAAACTACTTTTATGCAACCCAGTACCTACAATCTTAATCTTTTGCATTCTAACCCAACAACTTATCAAATAGGTAATCTTCCTAGCCTTCAAGATTCATAGACCTAGTACCTCTCTTTCTTGATATAGTATATCTCAACTTACAAAAATGTAGTTCCCACGTTCCACATTTCATGATTGAAGGGAAAAGTGCTTTAGACAGTACTCCTGGTGTACGACCAAGATATAACATAAAGAATTGCATGCCACTCCAAAAGCACTAGCAGCATGTTTAGGGACAATATCATCAATCCCAACACCTGAAGAAGCTGATTTTGCACACTGATGCTTTGCCATGAACTGCTCGTAATACCTTACAACTACCTTCAAGACCTTCAAGTGGCTTTGATAACCTTCTGCATAAGGCCTCAACCAGTTTTGATTTTTTTGGTGAAAGATAAAACTCTTCTGCAAAAGACCTCCACCATTACAATACAAAAGAAGTCGACTGATCACCCATCCTCGAACCTCAGCAACCCTTAGATTTTTCTTTAAATCATTTAAGCAAAATAGGGAGCCAAAACGTTATAAACAACTCCATTAATTGCCAAAATCCAATCTCCCAGCTGTCTCTATCATGAGCCTTCTTCATATTGAGGTGGCTTACAACCCCTCTACCATTTCAAAAATGAAAACTAATGCATGCAGGAGCTATCACAACATTATCCACTACCTCTGTATTGCTAGAAAGGAACTGTTAAGATCAGACATCACCAGCTCCACTTAACCAAATAAATCTCATAATGGTACATGCTAACATCCAGGTTCATACACAGAAAAGCACACTTATCTTAATGTCTTTCCATACTATATCTTCAAAACTTTCTGAAATTTGAGTATACCTGAATACCATGAATGACAAAATGACCACCATTCTGAAGGTTGTCAAACACCAAGGTAAACTAATTTGATTGTAGAAACTAATCAGAACCAATATACACTAACTAGTCTACTTAAAATTTTATCAGGCTATTATTTACAAATTACTGCAATTTATAGTTATGATAAAACTCACTTTGACAACTGCACACCAGTCTAGAAAATTGGGTCTAAGACTGATACTACAGAGCAATTTCATGTGGAAATACATGTTCCAAGAGCTTACTAAACTTTCAATGGTCATTACCCACTTCTACTTAATACTTAAAATGTTGGAAGCATTTTGGAAGCTTCTATCAACAACTAGGACTCATTCCTGCTACCGTTTCTCTTAGCTGTGGTTCAGCAATATATTATCAATAGCCTCAAGTTGAAACGTAAATTGATAATTTTGGGAGATTGTTCTGGCTCCACGAACGAATCATTAAGCAGGACAGCAAGGCATCGACCCAAAAGACACAAACCAGACCATAGAAACTAAACATAGTTGATGATACTAGACAGAAATACTATGGGTAGCATGTATCAAGATAGTGATAATCATACGTACTGCCAGTACAAATATTTGACAACAAAACTATCGAGAACTTGCATTAGTGCCACCAAATATGGGACTCCGACCACCATGCGGTCAGCACCAATAAGAAACGTGCATTCCCCTCCATATATATGAGATGCTAGAACAGGCAAGTGGCAGAAAAGTCATCCCAAAAGAAAAACAATTACAATGATAACATCCTTTATAAATTGAAGTTGCCAAAGGAGGATATATTGGATTTATAGAACTCAATATCAGATCCAACTAATGATCCACACATGACATTGCAGAAATCGACAGAGAATCATCCTATGAACAGCATCTTTGACAATTAAAAGCCAAACCTAACAGTGATGTTCACGAATATACAAACCCATTAAAGATGCACATTGTTCATTCAAGTTTGAGGTTCATTCCACATTTATCTACCAAGAAAGAACAGCTATAATTGCAAGCATACCAATAAAAAACAACAGTAATGCCAACGAATTATCCGCTTGCTGCCCTTGATTTGGAGGTTGTGTAAATGCATGACCATGCCCTCCATGAAAGGAATTTGTATACCACGACGGAAACCCAGCAGCAGGACCATATGCATTAGTGTAGGTCGATCCGTGAACACATAGGCTAAGAAGAGACGGCAAGAGACCTCCAAACCCAGCAGAAAATGTGAAGTTTCCGACCCGGGTAGTCGCCATTGGCCCGAAACCACCCAAACCACCCATGAATCCAAAACCAGGCTGAGGGAATTGGTTTGGATCTGGAGGCGGGGCTGTTTCAGGTCTTTGCCCGGCAGGGCGATTAGGAATGTGAACACCGGGTATTGACTTAGACCTCGGATCAGTAGTTGTTTTTCCTCGGCCATAAAGAGGAACCAATTTTTCCTCTTGAATGACTGCCTTACAAACGGGGCATTCTTGGGAGTGGGCATGAAGATGAAGCCACTTATAGAGACAAGGCCAACAGAAAAGATGGCCACATAGGGTTACAATTGGGTCTTGAGCCAATTCAAAGCAGATATTGCACTCGAAGCTGCCTGCATCACCATTGCCACCACCGCCTGAGCAAGAGGGACTTTGAGGTGGTTTGCTAGCAGATTCACCAAACTCACTGTCCATTTTGACTCTAGATCTTCTAATGCCTGAAAATCAAAGGAACCCCAATGAATAACCCAAAAAAACCCAGTTTTTATCATTCAATAAAAAGAAGAAGAATTCGAAACATTAAAAAAACCCTAATCAGTAAATGCATGCAAATCAGGAAAACCAAATCAGGAAAAAAAAAGGCTCATCACAGAAATCCCAATCCTCCACAAGAAAAAAGGTCATCCTCTTGCCATTTGGATAAAAAATGATAACATTCAGATTCAAACCAACAAATCACGATCAAACAGAGATTACAGAACCCCAAACTCAATCAAAACCAACGAAATCCGAGAAACTGAATCAACGGACACAAAACCCCTAATTTGCCTAAGCGAAAACAAAATCATAACAACCCAAATCACAAAAGAATTTATCCGTAAAAAATGAAAAGGCTAAAGAATTTCAGATTTCTACCTTCAAACGACAAAAAATGGATCTTTGAAACAGAGCAAAAAGCCAGCACTTAGTTTGCACTAAGAACAGATCCTAAAAACAAGCCAAGGGAAATAGATAATGCAAAACCAAGTTCTTGCAACAGAAATTGATGAAAAATAACAACCAAATAAGGGGGGAATCAGAAGCAGGAAAATCGACTGACCTGAAATCAAGACGAAACCGATCGAAGATGAAGAGGCGCGTAAAGGCGACGCTGCTTTTCTGCACAAGAGACGGTTGGGCTAAAAAAATAAAAAAATAAAACACATCACGGGGAAAATAAGGTAGGTTGAGCCGGAAGGTTCTGGATGCTATCCTCTCCTTAGAAAATTAAAATTAAAACTAAATAAGAGGGCCCACATTTGACATAAAAAAGGCTCCACTTTTGGATGATCGGATCCGTTCATTTTTTTGTCAGGGCCTTGAATAACTCTAATAATAAAAAGATTAGATAATTCTAGCATTTCAAATACGTGCATACATAATATAAAAAAGAGTCTAAATTCAACTCCTAAAAACCATTGTTTCAGAATTCCGATTATGAGCCCTCTTCTATGTTCGAGCAAGAAATCTTATTTAGCTCCATATTTAGATGATCTGGCCCGTTCATCTTGCCAGGAGTGTCTTAGATTGGCTCAAGGCCAAATTTATGATTGTTGGATGATTTCAGCTATGCTAATTAACATGAAAATTCAAGTTAATAGAAACTATACCACCCTTAAACTTATAACACCTACCTGGTTATATATGAACGTGGAGCCCATCTTAGTTCAACGTTTTTTACAAGGTAAATCTAGAATCCTTATAGTTGGATGAATTGCTTGTGTCAAATGGCTTATGATAAAATATTTTATTGTATTTAAGAACAGAATTCAAAAGGGAAGCCTTGACACAAAGTTAAAGTTGTCGTCGTGTGACCTTGAGATCACGTGTTTAAGGCATGAAAACAGTCTCTTGCAAAAATACAAGATAAGGTTGTGTACTATAGAATCTTGTGGTTTACCCTTCGCCAAACCTCACATATGTGGGAGCTTTATGCACCGGGCTATCAAAACTAGCCCAAGCAGCACATGATAAATAATTTACTACACAATGCAGCACATGATCCTCCATAGGATGACAATTTTCTTAGAAGATATTAGTTGGGTCCCCAGACCGGTAGGACCATCCTAGAGGGAGTACAACTAAGACTTCAACCCTAACCAATTCAAGAAGGGGAAGCTAGGCTGTCTCTTTTGAAACCAAGGGATGTAATTTCAAAACTTTGGCTTGTCCTTAACTGTTATTAGCGGAATTCTCAACAGAGATCATCCATATAAGAGCACCTGCAAATCACCTTCTTTTTTTTGTTTTTTTTTGGGCCATCGCCTTTGTATGATCCAACTCATTCATCTGATTTTCTTAGCCATTAGATGTCTTTGTATGCAAAAATCACGATGACTGGATGATTCTAGGACCCCAAAAACTTTTATTTTGGGAGTTGAATCTAGAATATTGCTATAAAATGTTCCTAATATGTTAGGCTTTTGTAATCAAATTACAATTATCATTCTAGAATCATCCAATTCATATACTTTTCAAACTACTAGATATTCAAAGCCAGAGCAATCAGCAATCAGAATCATCCAATTCATATATATATATTGATGCTTAAAAATTGATTCATGCATTGTCATGCTCTATAGGAAGGCTGTAAGGCTGGGCATGCTCAATGGATCAAAGTGTTGGGGAATGAAGGAAAAACATGTACATAAGATAAAGGTTGATAAAATGTAAATGTTGAGATGGATGAGTGGCGAGACAAGAGATGATAGAATTAGACATGAAAACATTAAAAGAAACTTGGGAGTAGCACCAATATGTAATAAGATAAGGCAAATTAGACTTAAATAGTGTGGGCACGTCTAATGGAGACAAAAAAATGATGCAAATTAGGAGTGAGGCGATCTAAGTTGAAGGTTATAGAAGGGCAAGAGGAAGGCACAAAAGAATGTGAATAGAATTGTTAAAAAAAGATATAAAAACTTTGAAACTAACTAAAGTCATGACACTTAATAAAAGAGAACAGAGGAACAAGTTTTATGTGACCAACTCCTAATTGAAATAAGGTCTTGAGATGATGACGACGACATTTGATGCTTAAAACCATATTCCAACCAATATTTTTCAAATATTTAAAATAAATATGCTAAAGTTGTTGTTGTGCGATCTTGAGGTAATGGGTTCAAGGCGTGAAAACAGACTCTTATAAAATGTAATGTAAGGCTGTGTACTATTGAACCTTGCAGTTCGCCCCTTCCCCAGACCCTGCATATGCGGGAGCTCCATGCACTAGGACTGTCCTTTCTATGAAAAACATTCATTGGATGTGATCTTATATCCATATATAGTTAAAATTTCATCTTCGGTTGGTCAGATTTTTAGATAATCTGTGTCCATTGACAGCCCTATTAATGAGATAATCAGCTGTCTATTGACTTAGAGTGATTTAAGGCTAAACCTTCACTAGAAACCCAACCATAATAAAACAGTTACTAACCAAAAGAGTCAAACATTTAATTAAAACCCAAAAGCAACGGATGATAAGCTATTGACATCTCATTATTAGGACCCACTTGCAACCTTTATTTGGCAGATTGGTCCCCGTGATCCTGCCAGTCAATCATCCTTTAAATAACAAAATATTCATCTTTTTCATAATATAGTAAGGACCTAGACTATGGTAATGCTCTAAGTATTACTTAATTGGGTTTTTATTCCACATGCACCTGTATAATCGGAAGGGGAGCCTTGGCGTAATGGTAAAAGTTGTTGTCATGTGACTTTGAGGTCATGAGTTCAAGGCGTGAAAATGGCCTATTGCAAAAATGCAAGATAAGGTTACTTACTATGGACCCTTGTGGTCTGCCTTTTCCGAACCCTGCATAGGTTGGAGCTTCGTGTACTGGGGCTATCCTTTATGCACGTATATACTCACATGTGAAGTTTGGGCTAAGTCCTAATACAAATGCAAGTCTCGTGAGGGCCTCATGAAAGGGAGATGTTTGTCACTTTTCTACTCGTTTTGGTCCCTCCATCCATCCTTGTAGTCTGCGCCTTCCCCGGACCCACGTATGCAAGAGCTTTGTGAACCCGGGCTGCCATTTATACTGGGAATGGCACGATGTATAAATAGAATGGTGAAGGCAGGGAACACCGACACACATTTAGGTAGGGGGGAACTGCCGTTATTTAATTTGCTTTTCGGTCTTCATAATCGGACAAAGGCGAGAACAACGTGCTGAGTGTCGCTTGTCTAATTTTCTCATCTGTTTTCAGCAGGTGGGTCCCCTCTCAATCCAATGGTAGGCAGGATTTCAAGCTACATCTTCAACCTCCTCCATCACAAACACTTTTTTTCATCCAAAGCTCCATGTCAAACACGATCAAAGTCGTTGATCCGACAGCGGACGAATCCAATACTGTCGATTGTGCCTTGATCGGATGTTCCTACACCCTTGATCGAAGAAGCCTCGTCTAAGATTTCGTTAAACAAGTGTGATCGAACTGCTGATTTTCGAAGGACTATAACTTGCGGATGTGACATCCGTTTGGCATGTCGATGGGCGGCAAGTTTGCTCGACGGCATCTGATTAACACATATATTAGCCTATGTGAGCCCACAGATCGATATTCACGGGAGATCCTGACCGTGACTTTCCTCAAAGTTGTTCTCTCTTTTGCTAACTGATCTGATGGTCCTAAGTTGCAGGAAAGAAAATACGTGGGCTGGAGTCAAATTCCGCCATGTCATGTAATTTAATTTGAAGGTCATGGTCTAAGGCATGCAAATAGTTTCTCTAAAAAATGTAAGGTAAGACTGCATACTTTAGACCTTGAATGGGTCAGAGCTTCATACATAGGGCTTCTCTCCCTTTATCTCGGTCTATTTATCGTCCAATTTAACACCTTAGAAAGTAGTGGTTAAGATTATGTAATCAAGAAGATTGTTAAGATGATGATATCTTTAAGTATAGCTGGACAAAGTGGCTCCTGATCCGCCCTCTAGGTTTGATCGATCTTCATCGAGAGAAGCTCAAGCAGCATTAACATATACACACATACATACATATACATTGTACATTGTTTGTGACTTCATACCTAAATAGGTGAAACTTATGCATCAGTGATTGCAGCCACACTTTGAAATCTCTTGCAAAATGATATTAACTTTGGGTCCACCCTACTCGACGTCAGTACGATCCTCACCATTCAACTTACATCTTCCTATTAATATAATGCACAACATGAAACTGGCCCCGTTGATCATGACAAACTAGCATGTACGGCGTCTACTTTTATATGAACACAATGCAGACTTTGCAAAAATGAGTCTATCTCAGGATTAATGCAGTGAAGTACTCGGATAATGCAGAAAGTCTAAAACCACATTGACCCGACCGAGTTCCGAGTCGATCTGATACTATGGTCTGACCCATTCATTTACAACTCGCTAACCACACAATGAAGTACCACGAAAACGCTTGAATTTTAGCCCATAATGTCTCCACAGCAAGATCGTCAGATGAATGGTGAGATCAATGCTAATGTGATCAGTTGCGTAGGGCAGGATCAACTTTGAAGGTCAGATGGAGAAAAGGAAAGAAAAACCAAGGCTTGGCGATGATTTTAATTGAAATCCCCCCTCCACCACACGCCCCCTCCTAAGTTTTAAGTAGTAGGAGAAGACATTTTCGCTTGATGATGAATTAAAGGCAGTGGGTCACATGGAAGAAAGTGACGGTCGAACCGCCGGTTCTCCCTGTCCTTCATCTACTCCAACAAGGGACTTTGTGCCATGTTGCAGTTTATAGACCCCCCACAGCAGCAATGTGGACGTCTAACCATGTGGTGGGTCCCATGCATAGTCCAGTCCCAGTCCAACTACTAGCCACGTATAACTTTTCATATTTAATTTATCAAAATGCTCTCTTAATTCTATATTGGAAATGTTCTGCGAATTAATATTTTTTCTGAAAGCAAATTGCTTACACGCTTCTAAATCTAATTCTCCCTCAAAAGGAGAGTACAAAGACTCCAACTTGCAACTAAGCATATTTCAAAAAGATGTCGAGTTGCCTACAACTCAATTATTTTGATGCATTCTAAATACAAAGACTTCAACTTACAACTAAGAATATTTCAAAAAGATGTCGAGTCGCCTGTAACTCAATTATTTTGATGCATTCTAAGTAGGGCGGCAAATTATGTTAGTGGGTTGTGATAAAATTTACCCATTAGAGTATATAGGTTGACACAAATATGACATGAATAATAATTATTTCAATAACTTATCACTCGAACACGACCCGTACGACTCGTGTAACACAACAGGTTAACAAGTTGGGAGTTAGATGGGTAATGTAACAGCCCAAGGGCCCCACATACAATAATATTATTCGCTTTGAAGGATAGGACCCATATCACCTAGTCACTTTCTCTTTAGAGATATGAGACTAACTTGCAGTGTTACCAACTGCCCATTTAACGGTGCCCTATCTACCTTAGGGAACACGCATATCTGGTTTGTTGGTGGGCACACGTAACTTGGGAATAACTTGCTGACTAGCCCTCACTAGGTCAGGGGTTGGCTTTGATACCACTGTAACAGTCCGATAACCATACACGCAATAATATTGTCCTCTTTAATGCTCCCATACACCCCTTACGATTTTGTTCATCTCTAGTTTTTTAGGAAAAAAGGGCTTGTTGTATGTAAAGTATTCTTAACTCTTATCAACAATCTAATCACTTTCCTTTTAGCAATGTGAACTAACTCTACCAACTGCTCCTTAATGGTGCCACCATGAGGAGTGTATAGGCACTTCAAAGTGGACAATAATATTATGTGTAGGGTGCTCGGATTGTTATAGCAGTATCAGAGTCAACCCCTGACCCAGTGTGGGCTAGCCAGCACGTGTTTCCCAGGTTATGTGTAGTTGCCAACACGTGGAGATGCATGTTCCCTAAGGTGGGTAAGGCACCGTTAAGTGAGCTGTTGCTAGTGCTGAGAGTTAGTCCCATATCGTTGAGGAGAAAGTGACTAAATTATTGATAAGAGTTAGGAAAACTTTATATGCGACAAGGCCTTTTCCCTAAGAAACCAAAGAAGAACAAAACCGTGATTAGTTTATGGGTGCCCCTCACAGTTTTGTTAGTTGCAAGATATTGCGAGAACCTTTTTAGGTCAAATTTTATCAGTTTATAAAGAAAGGATAGCCTAATGTACGAAGCTCCAATGTATGTAGGATTTGGGTAAGGATAGATTACAAGGGTCTATAGTACACAACCCTATCTTATATTTGGTAAGAGGCTATTTTCACATCTCAAACCCATAATTTTAAAGTCACACAACTACGACTCCACTACTGTACCAAAGCTTTCCTTCTAATTTTAGACAAACTTGGCAAGATATATCCTATAATTCTGTTTTCTTTGAAATTTTAAGTACTATGAAAGAGGTCGCGTGGGGATATCAATTAATTTTACGTATTTGTGAAGGTCACCGTTGTCATCTCGCTTTCAAGGACAACGAGGTACATTTTCCTTACTTTCTTCATTATTTAATGGAGGGACGCTGAGTTTTCCCTTTCCACTGGATGAAGATACCTCAACAGTGAGAGAGGGAGGAAGAGGGCACTTTCATAGAGAGAGAGAGAGAGAGAGAGAGAGAGAGAGAGAGAGGGTGGTGAGTCACAACATTAACATTCATTAATCTCGTGAATCTTCGCAGTTTTAATTCTACCTACTGAATGATATTTAATGGATCATTTAAGAGAAGATGTCCATGTGTTTAACCCAGAATTTATGGCCAGATTTTGGTAATTTTTTTTTATCGATATAAAAAAAAAACTCAAGAGAGAACCATCTGATTATGGCGATTTTTCGTAGCAATCTAATGAACGGGTTGGATCATTTAAAGGCGGGCCCTTTCCTATAAAAGTGCAGGCGATTTTGTTTTTGCATGTCAATTGGGGGGTCCATTTAGCATTCTTAATCTCAATAATTACCAATCATAGTGAAAAAGGAACCACATTGATTACCACCCTTTGACATTAGTATCGTTTAATGATCCGCATTTATAAAGTGGTCTATGCCATGGATCTTACTAATTAAATGGCTTTTCCAGTTGAATGCTGTGGTCCATTTTTTTGTGCTAGCATTTTTCATGTACTTATTTTATGTGGATGACGTGAATCTGGCGACATTTCTCCCTGTTTATTGATGGATAAAGAATGGACGTACGTGATAAAATATCGTAAGTGGAACCCATCAGTTCGACCCACAAGATGGGAGACATGTTGGTCTAGCAATTTTAAGCGAAAGTACAAGCGAGCCCATCAAAATTGCTGGACCAAATTGTTCGTCTAGGTCGATTCCAGGTAAACATACCCCCAAAATATCTTTTCTCACACGATCTACTCATTCCATAATTGGTCAGGATCATCCAATAGAAGGTTAGATTTTTCACATGGACTAACTGAGATCAGGCTGAAAAGATGAACGGTTTAGATTGGAAAACATCTGTGCCCCACTTGGACTTCCCTCCGGCCATTCTTGCCGGCTAAACGAGTGAAGCTTAACAGATGATGAGTTCTAAAACTCGCGAGTTGACTGACTCCATGTGGACCCTTGACTTCCCCGCCCTCACCTCACAGAACGTGCTTTCAAAGCCAAGAGAGAGAAACTCTCTCTCTCTAGAGTTTCTCTCTCTTTATAAATCCTTCATTTCTTTCCTCCTCCTCCTCCTAAAGCTCCACCCACCATGCCTAAACCTGCACACCCTGTCCTCCTCTTCCTCTTCCTCCATCTCTCATCAGCAGCTCAATTCAGAGAAGCACCGCAATTCTACAACTCACCAAACTGTCCTTCACTCCCTCAAAATCCTGACCAACTCCTCTCCGCCCCCAGCACAATCCATGTCGCCATGACCCTCGATTCGGCGTACCTCCGCGGATCAATGGCCGCGATCCTATCCGTCCTCCAACACTCCTCCTGTCCACAAAACATCCATTTCCACTTCGTCGCAGCTTCGTCCGATGCCCAACTCCGCCAAATTATTGCAGCTTCATTCCCGTACCTCAATTTCCGAGTCTACCATTTCGACGATTCGTTGGTGCTGCGTCTGATCTCCACTTCCATTCGAGCGGCCTTAGACAAGCCACTGAATTACGCGCGCACATACTTAGCTTCTTTGCTCCCTGCTACCGTCCGTCGGGTCGTGTACTTAGACTCCGACTTGGTGCTCGTCGACGATATCTCCAAGCTCGCTGCCACGGAGTTAGGGGAGTCGTCCATCGCCGCGCCGGAGTATTGCAACGCCAATTTTACGTCTTATTTTACCACTACCTTTTGGGCTAATCCTGCGCTTTCGTTGACGTTTGCTGGTCGGAAGCCTTGCTATTTCAATACTGGGGTCATGGTGATTGATCTTGAACGGTGGAGATTGAACGATTACACGACGAAGATCGAGGAATGGATGGAATTGCAGAAGCGGATGAGGATATATGTATTGGGCTCGTTACCACCATTTTTGCTCGTCTTTGCCGGAAATATTGCGCCGGTGGACCACCGGTGGAATCAACATGGGCTGGGTGGAGACAATTTCCGGGGACTTTGCCGGGACCTGCATCCGGGTCCGGTGAGTTTGCTGCATTGGAGCGGGAAGGGGAAACCGTGGGCCCGGCTCGATGCCAACCGCCCTTGTCCTTTGGATGCTCTTTGGGCGCCTTACGATTTGTTACAGACACCCTTTGCGTTGGATTCATAAGCATCCCAGCGTACGTTAGAGATGTGCGCCGCTGCTAGCAACCCGGACCACCACATGTTACAGATACGTTCTCTAGTCTGGCAAATGCTTTTGCAATTCCTTTAATGGATGGGTAGGGGTGGCGATATCAAATTCGGGGGCTCTACAAATATACGCTCCACCTCGGGGCGGTACTGCGGCTTTCCCTTCCCTTACGGCGCAACGTAGAAGAAATGGCGCAATGAAACAGAGAGCTCTATACAGTGTCTGTAGAAAGTATTTACAGATGGAAAAGAGGGAAAAACAGCACGAAAGGTCAGGATCTTGTGAGCTGGCCTTTGATGTCAATGGGCCCTACGCGTTCTTCAATTTTTACTATTTTTCTAATTTCTATGTATTAGTTTGCAACAAAAATTATCAGAATAAGGTTGGAATTTCCAATCTATTTTGTAACAAGATATCTGAATAATATATGGGAATTACGAAATTACAATAAATTGAAAGCCATCTTCGCCCTCAAATTTTACTTGGGTCCCAAAATTGTTTGGTTTTTGGATATGCAATTGGGGATTAGAGATAACATAAACCCATGATAATTTCCTTCTTGTTATAGAAAAATAGATGCGGCTGCAACCTCAAAGCAAGTAGACGCGGAATTGATTCCTTGCAATATTTTCAATCTCTACGAGACTGCTTATCGTGGGCGGCCCACATTACGCAAAGAGCCCCACCTCTGGATCATCCCAACCATTCATCTATCTAGAAAGTGAGAGCCAATTGTAAGGATTTAGAATCAAGCTTCCCTTGAATCTTTAAAAACTATAGAAAATCAGAACTCTAGTACTAAAACAGTCCATTTTCTGGTTATTAGATGTTAAAAGATTGAGACATGAATTCGATGAACGGATCGGATCATTCAAAGGTGGGACACCTGATGTGAACTCGAGATGCATGAAGTGACTTACCCAGTGGGCCCGTGGTCGCGTTCTACCGTGGCAAATGACATTCCTTCTCTGTCGGAGGGAGTGCAGGAATCAAAACAAGGGGGACTGTTGGAATATTGTCTCCTCCTCATCAGTCAACAAATGAGATATTTAAATGAGAAGTGTCGGTGACGAATGATGGGGGGCATTTAAAGTCAGTGCCCTAAAGTTTTGACACAAAAATAATTGCGTGGAAAGATCGGGCAAATGGAACAGTGCCACGTTTCACTTTCAAGTGGGTCTGCCAAGCACATGGAAATGTACGGTAAGATTGAGCCTTAGATTTTGGACTTGTCTCCCAAGTTCATACATTGCGACCGCAGTTAAGTTCCCGGGTGGTACCCTACTTTTGGATGAAGGGATAATTACTGATTGATCTGCTCCGTTCATCTGATTTATCCAGCTTTGGATATCTCATATACCAAAAATCAAACCAATCGGACAATTCTACTATGTATCTACAGAAACTGTAAGTACTTGTCTGTTTCTTTCCTAGATCAGAAATGCAATATTCTTAGGAGATTTGGGTGGGCTTGATCAAGTAAAGGGTGGGTCCTTCAGGCAAAAATGGGGACCACCCGGCAACTTGCAATCGTGGTTCTTCATTGTAGCATTTGTCAATATCTTGACCCTGGTTTCCCCAATCCATAATTTTGTGGTAATGAAAGATAGTGTGTAATTATCTATGCCTTTTTAAGTTTATTAATCATCTTAGAAAAGAATCTAGTCGCTTTGATTAATTAAGTTAAAAAATATTAATGGAACTATAATAATTGATAAGCACATGAGAAGCAACCGACTCATACGATTTTAGCATGATCTCCTTGATCCAAGGGCCTCCATTTTATCAGTCACTTGAAATTAACATGTTGGAAGAATCATTGGTTAGTAACAAAGCTGGTCGACTGCTCATTCCCAGTTAAAACTCCAATCTGCAAGCCATTGATCAGGTGGTTAGAATGATAGTAATCATGAACAGTCTTGATTATGCTAATTAATTATATTGAGCTCAAAAGGCTAGTTAGATTTGCATCAATGCTTAAGATCAGATGAACTAAATGATCTTTATATTTGATCAAAATTTTCTTTTGTAGGATCTTGATCTTGAACGTAAGTCCTCGCGCAAAGGTAAAGGTGTTATCGTGACCTTGAGGTTGCAGGTTTAAGACATGAAAACAGTTTTTTGTAAAAAGATAAAGTAAGGCTGTATACTATAGAACCTTGTGGTCCATCGCTTCCTCAGACTTTGCATATGCGGGAGCTTCGTGGACCAGGACTGCCCTTTATTATCTTGATCTTGCCAATATTTTGTTCAAATTAATTTGAATTTCAAACTAACTATCAGTCAGAGAATAGCACCAATACAGGTGAATATTATGTCGACCTAGGACCCACCGTAAGGACAACTAAAACTACAGACTAGATGTGTGGTGGAGATGCTGCCAAGGAGATGAGGCATTATTTTTTTAATGTCATTGAATCTGCCACCCTCCATTAAATTTGCAGCCAATTGTACAAGAAAATGTGGGAAGTTTATCTTCTCCAATGGTTTCACTTTTGCCAGACACAAAGTTTAATAGTACAAAGAAACTGTCCTGAAAGCATATGAACTACTTTCCATCATTTGTTCTTGGCTTGGCCCACAGAACCATGTGCATTTACGGTCCCTAACCACAGCAAGGACACACTTTTTGCTGATGGGCCCACAAACCGATAATCAGACCAGGCCAGCTGATTTCTATGCCCTGGATCAAATAAAATGGCTATGATCCATTTACATTTCTTTTTGGTGATCAATTCGGTCTTTTCTAATAGATTTACTAATTTAATAGGTAATCAAATCTGCCAATCTAATAGGTGATCTTAGATCCAACGGTCAGGTGCAATTTTACCTTGATCAGATCATCCTGAAACCCTTGATCAATGAATTCAATGGGGCTTCTTCAGCAAAGGTATCGCAAAGGTAATTTTTACATATAAACAAATCCATTTGACATAGGTGGTTGGATTTAATTTAATAAATTATTGTTACTTCTATAAACCTTATTTCTTTTTTCTAATGGTGAGAGCTACTTAAATGTTATTTTTCCTTTTGAATTATAAAGAAAATTATATAGAACCCATTATGCTAATTCTTAAATATCTCAATAATAAGAAATTTTCATCTTGGAATCTCGAATCAAACGTCATAAGGAGAAACATGATGTTGTTTGCGACCAACTGCGCTAAATGACTTTTGCTTTTTTTCTTGTTGTTATTTATTTATTTTATAAAAAGATAGTTATTTGAGTCTAGACACAGGAGGAAGATACAGTTCTCCATTATTGTCCAAAAATATATGCCTGTAATATCAGTATATAAGTCCAATTTCGCGAAATTGTATCATGTGATAATGGAAACATGCACATGTTCTTCCCATGTGGGCACCTTAGACAGTTAGAGACGGATGGACTTATATAATTAACTCAAAGGTACATGTATGGATTAATTCGACAATGGGTCTATGATGGCTGCCAAGTTATCTGGATTTTGGATTGGCCGTAACTTTTTGATCAATTATATAAATACAAGATCAAAGTGGGTGTTAGTGGTGCTTGAGAGTTGAGATGAAATGATATCTCCTCTACTTGCTGTTATCCGTGCTTGAGATAAGTTGAGATGAAAACTAACTCAATCTCTTCCAACTCATCTCAACAAACATTTCATGTCATATCTCATCTCATGTTAGCTCATTCTCTAGCTTCTCTTGTTAGTGAGTTCAACATATAGATTAAGCTGCCGTGTGGTGCCCGACTACTATTGCTTAATCTGAACCGTTCATCTGAGTCTCTCTACCTTTGTATGTCTACTAATACACAACGCATTGGATGACTGTGGCTTTGTGTAGTCATGAGGAAGCGAAACTGTAGTAGAAGCTTTGCTTCCTCCTTATAGTTTAGTGCTCGGCTCGTCACTACTTTGATTCAAAAGGTAACAAGCTAGAATAATAGTCCAATCATCCTAGTGGTTTTTTTGGTTTTATTTATTTATTTTTTGAAATGGTAGGATTGTATTAAAATTCGGGAGAAACAAAAGGCTATCTGGGGATGAGAAGTATAGACTAACTATATTCTTTATGTACAAGAGAGCTGAGCAATACACCGAACAATTGTGGCACTCCAGGTTTTTCCCAAAAAAAATTTGCATTTATTTTGGAAAGGTGGTGCACCAGTATTTTTAGAAATTCAAAAACAGTGAAAAACATATTTTTTGAAATTCATTTTTCCAAAAACCCAAATGTTACCTCAACTCTCACATTATACATAATATAGTTTTTATAGAAGATAGACATGCATTTTATGAAACAACAAGACCCATCTAGTGGTTCACATACACAACCCCTATAATTATTATACTAAATGTCTAAGTAGCATAATCCAAATAACTAACTATACATTAGAAAAACTTTAACAAAATATATACCTGAGCACAGAGGTATGGCTATTGAACTTCTCTTGCTTGTGTATATCTTTTCATTTATGTATGTATTTGAGATACTGTAAATATAAAACATTTACAATATCTTAGCAAGCTATGCTTGGCAGGGGAGAGATAAGAAAACATGTTAATTACATATGAATTAAGTATTTTACAATAATTAAATTATTCAATTTCATCATGATGCTTATATGGGATGAAGTTTATAACATAGTTAATAATTCAATAATTTCGTTAAAAATTCAATTATCAGCAAGTCATTGATAAAATAGCTATTTATAATTCTTTTTCTTCATATGAATATAATAATCACATTTTAGAGATTACACTTTACATGATATATTTAATATATATAATTCACTGGTATTTTGAATATTTATCATTATTATTTTCCATATGGTATAATACTCTAATTCTATGAACCATACTCTACAGAATATATCTACCCATTCACTTCCTCATACAAAAACTTTTATGAAATTATGCCATCCAGCTTATATATATTGGACAATATTATATATATATTAAAATCGTTAAAATTCATACAAAGTTATGAATATAGTAGTTAGGTTTTATAACTTACATTCCCACACTATATTGGGTCTCATACATATACCCCTTATTATACAAGGTTTATATAACTCCAGCCGCCACTGGTAACATCATCAAAGGCATTTGATCGTGCTATTATCATATAAAGCATCTCATTATGCTATCATTATATAAAGCATCTCATCAGGCCATCATATATGCATGTCATTATGCTATCATATACGCATCATAGTGCATCAAATACAAGGACTGCTATGCCCCAGTTGTGCTTGGATAATTGCACAATAATCCATTGATATTGAGGTGGAAATGAAAAAATCTATGTTCGCATGGGTGAGGACCATGGGTGTCATAGTGACAGCCTTCCCATGATTACCTCATCTGACTTTTAGCCTTCATTCAGGCTTGATATCCATATCAAACAATTTCAAAGAGCGAGTAGCCAAACCCTCATAACTCTCCTAGCATAGTATCCTCATGCTTATGCCTGTCTACATCAAACTCTCAGGCCACCATGCTTGGAAGTAAAAATAATAATATATAGGTGTCTTGCCTGTCCATAATATATATGAATATCTCATCATAATCATAACATTCTTACTTATTAGGTGATCGCCCACCAAGGATGTACTTTAAAATCCTAGACTCAAATATCATATATGATGTAATGGTGCCTATGTACCATAAATATCTTTTTATCACAATAATAGTTATGATATTTTTCAGAACAGATCATATGTATCCTTTAATATCATTCAATAAGCTTCAATTATAGGTATGTCATTCATGTAGCATTTCAAATTACAATTTTTCATCATTCATAAATAAACATATTTCATCATCATATATCATATGAAATGCACAATTTAAATGAAATAATATCTATCATAAGAATAAGATCATGTTGAAAAAATGCATCTTACTATTAATATATGCTTTCTTAATTCTCCACCTACCTTGTGTGGTGAGTTCATCTATTTTCCACTAGTTGATCGATGACGTTTGCCAAGTTTCTAAGATCCACACTGGTTTAATCCTCATTCTTCACATGGATCCACCAATTAAAGTAATCATGAATTATTCTAATCAATTAATTCTTTTCAAACAACTTTAATGGATGAGTTTTTAAACAACTTTATTCCATACCTGGATTCTTTTTAAACAACTTTATTCCATGCCTGGATTCTTTGATTGATTTTAGTTGTTAATTTAAATTGGTGAGATCAACCTACAATTGATTTTTGATCTTAGATATCTATTAGTGTTGTTTATCTTTAATTTCTAAGGGTCAAAATGGTCCATTTGGTTTATATAAATGAAGTTAGATCAGTATATATTATAAAATCTGCCCTTTGAGCAAAGGTTTGGTACATTTAACGGTTGGATCTTCCTTTATCCAACTTGCATTTAGTCATTATTAATTTGATTAGCTTTAACTGGTCAGATTTAGTGATTTTAATCAATCTCTATATAAATTTTGATTTAATTCACTATTCAAGTAAGATCTGATCATTAACTATATGAAATCATCAAATCTGTAACTTAATTCATTATAATTAAACTAATTATTAATAATTCTGGCCATTTAATTTTCTATCTACAGTGCATGGTTTGATTTGATCGTTAGATCTAACATTTTAAACCTAATTTGAGTCTTAGATCATTAATATCAATTCGTTAATATGATTTGAAGCTGTAGGATAGTTAAATAAGTTTTAATATATTATATCTTATCAATTTATAGGACCTGATCACCTTTGATCGAGTCCATCCATTCAATTTTGGTACTTTTTAAAGTGGATAAATCAATTAGAATCTAAATTCTCCAATTGATTTCATATCCTAATGTTTTTCATGTTCTAGAATCCATCTGTGGTATCTGATCGGCGATCAGACATCAAAAAGTTACTATGCGAACCAGAACCGATCGGACGGCTAAGATCATTTGATCTATTCGCAGTCAATTTACATCTAAATTCATCAATTTATCCTATAACCTAGTAATTTCAATGCAGCATGATGCATCTATGATATCTGATCAGCGATTAGACACCAAAATTTCATTGTATGAATAGTACCCGATCATGGAATAGTAAAGTTTTGGGGTGAAACTCATCCATACTCCGATTTCAGTGTTGTTTATGCCATTGAACTCGATTTTTCTAGTGCATTCCAATTATTCATATTTCAATTCCAAATTTAATTTTTATAAAAAATTATTTTCTCTGAGTAAAAAATTTCAATTATATTCCAAAATTTCAATTTCACATAATAAAGCCCAAAATCGTATTTACAAAATTTGGAGTTGTTACAACAACAACAACAGATCCTGTGGGAGAGAAGAAACAAGAGGATAAACCAATAAATGAATAGTGATTCATTTGCTCCATTTTTGCAAGCCTGTCTCCCACTTCATTTACTCCTCCAAGTGTATGTATGAAATGGATGATTTTGCCTTGTATTCACTCTTCGATTTCAGCTTCGTAATTAGCCAGTCTCCAAGGGACTTTGGACAGGTTATGTAACCAAGTGAGATGGTGAGTGATGAATCTCCTTCGACTATTGTATTATGGAAACTACAATCTTTCCAAAGCTTCAGACCTTGAAGAGCTGCTCTAAATCTAATTAACAACAGAACCTTTACAGCCAATACAAGAAGCATAGGAGAAAATAAAGGTACCATTTTCAGCTCTTAAGGTTCCACCAATTCAAGCGTTCCCTGGATTTCAAAGGCTCGAGCCATCAAAAGAAAAGGGCAGTCTGCTGCACAAAGCTTTTGTGTGTTCAGGGTCTAGATAAGGGTGGACCACAAGAAGTCTATAAAACAGTCTTACCTAACATTTTTGCAAGAGGCTGTTTTAACTCCTTGAACCTATAACTTCAAGGTCACATGAGGACGATTCTCCTATTCGGTCAAGGCTCCCCTTCTAATTCTAAGGCTTGTTCATCAAAGTTGGGCTTAGTAGCCAATCATCGTGACTCTTGGTTTAGGTGAGATATCCAAAGTTGAAAAATTGATGAATGGCTCCAATCAATTAAAGGTGGGCTATCCATGCAGAAGTGGGCGCCATACTGGAGCATACTGGTGACCCATAGAGTCTTATCGTAGCATTCCTCTTCGAAATCTTCTCATCCATGAATGTTCCAGAGAGAAGAAATCAATGCAAAAAAGCCCCACAACTTGGTAGTGGCACCCTTTACCTAGCCATCGAACCTACTCGGGCTACCAAATGTGAAACATGAAGTTTACCTTCTTGTGGCACAATGCTAGACCCTCTCAACTCCCTCTGCATGCTCACGCTGCAGTTGAATGGAAATGTTGTTCAAACTTGTATTCTTTGATGGGAAAGGAGAAGTTCGAAGTTCTATTCACTCACCTAAGGTTGAGGTCTCTGTGAATATTGACATATCTTGAACTGAAGCTTTCAAGCAAGGATGATGTGAGGCTTCTTCTCCTTCTTTGCACTCCAACTCTCCATTTTACATAAAAGAAATTATACACCTGTTTTGTAAGGAAGATAATATGGGAATCAAGGGTGTAATGGTTTGATAGTTGGCAATCAACGCACTGTGCCATTAACAACTCTTTTTGGTTAATTTTATTAATAAGGGGAGAATACCGTGGCTGTCGCCATATATAAAAGGTGGAGATGATCAAGACTGTATAAAATGATTATCCAAACATGAGCTTTATTTATTTGTTTATTTATATTTAGGTACAAGCCAAGAATTACAAAGCAAGTTACTATCACACTCACATTGAGACACATTTCCAAGAATTACAAACCATTAAGGGTTGACAGTAAGATAAATAAATGGACTGGGAATACCTTTTTCCTTCATTATATTTACAGGTTAAACACCGTAGTAATCTCGAGATATAATTAGAAATTTTTTATTTTATTTATCAGATATATAAATTCACCATACTGGATCGATTTTGATAGGATGTTTGTTTTTTTGGTAAAAAGATGGAACTTTATGGAGTAAAAGAAGAAGCAACATGGGAGAAAGTTAGCAGCGTCTGGGATGACGCCTCCCTCGAGCTTCATCCATTAACATAAGAAGGGAAAGAAAAGATGGGCAGATCCCCTCCAAACGTTAAAACCAATGTTTGAAACAGCAAAATTTGCATGGCTGTCAGCAGCGAAGTTGCCTTCTCGAAAGACAAGATGCACTTTATCAGAGCACAGCCGAGGAAGGAGGTCCTGAATCACTGCCATCATCCTCGTGGTTTCCCAAAGAAGTCCCGCCATTTGAGTGACAATCCTTCTCACCGAAGAAATGATAATAAGTTTATCACTATATTGGAGTTCCCTCCACCCGTAAAGATGTAAGATTGAGTTCATGTACTACTTGCAGGCAAAGTTGATAGTTTTCCGCCCCAGATGGACGGAAGAGGATGCAACCTTTGTGCCTTGAGAATCTCTCACAAGTCCTCCAGCACCTGCTTTCCCGGGATTGCCTTTACTGACCCATTGAAGTTGAGTTTGAAAATTTCCGTCAGAGGCAGCATCCAGCTAATTAATCCAGATTTGCATTGGTGGGCTTCGGTTGTATCCCAACCTGATTCCAAAGTTGGAAGAATTGAAGTTGTGAAAGCAAGAAGAGGTTCTGTGAAGTGGAAGGACTGGCTGGTTCCTGCACGCATGAAAGGCAACAAGTCCAAATTGTTCTCTCGTCAAATGGATTGGACTGGTGAACCAAGGAATTACACCGAGTCGGTCTTGTATGTTTTATGTTATTTTTTGCAAGCGGGGCCATTTAACAGTGAAGGAGAAGGCTTCTGCCTGCCGCTGAGGAGGAGATTGACCATGGAAGGTAGACTCCAAATTGGTGCGGTGGCTGGACAGGAGAATGGCGTAGGCATTGGACTCTTACTCAACGGCACATAAAGGGCAACCTCGGTTTACCCCAACAGGGCCTAGCAGGTGATGCTTCGAGTTGGGATGCTCTTACAATCAGATTGTCTTTCTTAATCAAGGTGGCAGTATGATCCAATCAATTTAATTTCTTTAATGTTTATGTCCTTGATTGGCCTAGTATGATTCAATCTGTCATTTTACAGAATGTTGGGTTCCACTATGGTTGCTCAATGTGGCTGGTCTGCAAAAAACGCATATAGGCGAGGTACAAGATTGGTCATTGGGAATCAAATTTGTAAATTATATTAAAGAATAGCACAGCTACACCGTAGACGCAACCATCCGACGATTCTGAACAACCATCCGAAGATTCTGAACGGTGTAACTGTGTCGATCATCTTGGTGGGCCCAAAGTCCTGATCATCTATGGCTCATAGCTTTCATAAACTAGCAAGTATCAATGGTTCTCCCAATGATTTGTTTTGACTTTCATATTGGACTAACCTGTAATAGGTCCCAGCAGATGAACGGTTAGAGGAGTAGAGATGTGGCAAAAGGAGAGATACCTACAGATAAATATCTTAAGACTACACCGGTCTCTAGTACCTTATCCTCTCTCTCTCTCTCTCTCTCTCTCTCTCTCTCACATATATGTAGGTGTCTGATAAATAGATTTTGCAATCCCCAGCACTTGCGGGCTGTTCCTGCAAGCTCCCAATGGATCCCATAAAGCCCACCAAAACCCTGAAAACTATTCTAACGAAACCCCTTGTAACATCTCCTCTTCTGCAATTAACCTTCAAATCTCCTCAACTTTTGTTCAACAGACATCTTCATACTCTCAGCACCAACAGAAATATTCTACTCAAAGTTGGGTGTAAGCTCAAAACTTCCAAAGATAAGCAAAACAAGCCCATAACCAAGAAGATAATCCTCTCAGAAACTGCGCCTTCCGTATCAGAAAATGAAGAAAGTCCAGCAGAGGCCAGGAAGGTTGAGGGGCATAATGCTTCTGTGGGTCTGTTTAAAAAGGTGCCCAGAAAGATTTTATCAGCTCTCTCTAACCTCCCATTGGCAATTGGGGAAATGTTTACCATTGCAGCTCTCATGGCCTTGGGTATGTTTTCTTCTGAGACTTTTAGATATCTTTTTCTATGTATGAATAATTCAACTGCTTAGTTTATAAGAACTTGACAACAAAACAGAGTACTGGCTGTATAATTCTTTTCTTTCTTAAGTACGTCATGAAAGAGCACCGCACTTAACGTTTTCCAGAACCTGCTGGCTTTAATGCACAAGAAATCGAAGTTTATGGGATGTTTTCTTAAGATAAAGAAGTGAGACTAGGCTGATATTGCTTTCTAAGATCTTTGAACAATTATAATTTATGGTAATTTCCTATGAATAAAAGATACTATTTTGGTATAATATGTTCCATTTTTACAATTTCAGACAGATTTTACAGTAAGCTTATGCATGAAAAGAAGATACGCAGGCCAGTATTTCTCTTATTCTTGTTTTCCTTCTAATGTTACAACTTCGATGTTCATCAATGTTAACTATGGTAGTCTGCATCAACTCATCATATATCTCTCACCGTTATGTTTGGCTCCTAAATGTTCTCATACAATTGTTTTGGAATTTCCATCAATACTTGTTAGTGTAACTCAATACTTTTCCCTGAATTTGAACTTGATTTTAATCAGTTATCTGTTTCTGTCATGTATAATTTTCACAGGTGGGGGTTCTTGGGTCATACATCTGCTATGCTCTGTTATTTTTAGCTGAGAAAATTTAGATGCATTTGCTTAAGGACAGGACATTTATGCTTTTGTTTGGTATCTGCAGGAACAGCCATTGATCAAGGCGAGGCTCCAGATTATTATTTCCAAAAGTATCCAGAAGATAATCCTGTACTAGGTTTTTTCACCTGGAGATGGGTTCTTTTTCTTGGCTTCGATCACATGTTCTCGTCTCCTGTCTTTCTAGGAATGTTGGTTCTCCTGGCTGCATCACTCATGGCATGTACTTACACCACACAGATCCCTCTAGTCAAAGTTGCACGAAGGTCTGCTTCCTCTGCAGATCTTATCTCTTCAGCTGGAAGTGAATAAGAGAAGCTTTAGTTAACAGGAAATAATCGATATATGCAGATGGTCTTTCATGCACTCAGCTGATTCTATTCGAAAACAAGAATTCTGCGATTCTCTTCCACGAGCCTCAATTCAAGACTTGGGAGTTGTTTTGGATGGTGCTGGTTATGAGGTACCATAATGTTTATTTCGTTCAACACATCTATGAAATCTGTTTCACATATGTGTGGAACTAGCACATTTAAAGCAGTAGGTTCTCTAAAATTTCATGAGTTGAACATTTATGTTGGATGTATTGTTGTCCATCTATCACTTACTACTTTTGTGTTAACATAATTGCTAATGAGGCACAGTGTTTTGTTTGTATTCCCATGAACTCTCTCTTTGGGCGCATCTGGCATTTTCATGAGGATCCCTTCTTATTGCTTGTGGTGTGAGTTGTAGGTATTCTTGAAAGGGCCATCTCTGTATGCCTTCAAAGGTTTGGCTGGTCGATTTGCTCCAATTGGAGTACATTTGGCAATGTTGCTGATTATGGCAGGAAGTACTCTCAGTGCAGCTGGAAGCTTTCGAGGCTCAGTTACCGTTCCTCAAGGACTGAACTTTGTTATTGGGGATGTAATGAATCCTAGTGGTTTTCTTTCTACTCCTACGCAAACCTTTGATACTGAGGTTCATGTCAACAGATTCTATATGGACTACTATGATAGTGGGGAGGTAAGGACTGTCAAATTATCTATTTTCTTGTCCTCTTGATTCACTTCCAAAAATCTTACTGTGGCAGCTTGTAACTATTCTCTTTACTGCTTGGTGTATTGGTTATTTTCTTTATGGGTGTTTAGAAAACCAGTCCCCGTCTTGTTGTTCTTTGGCTACTTATTAATTTGTTCTTTGTTTCTTTAATACACTTTCAGGTGTCTCAGTTCCACACAGATCTTTCTCTACGCAACCTCAATGGGGAGGAAGTGTTTAGGAAAACCATTAGTGTAAATGACCCATTACGATATGGCGGGATCACAATATACCAGACTGATTGGAGTATATCAGCTCTCCAAGTACGTAAGAATAATGAGGGCCCTTTCAACCTGGCTATGGCACCTTTGAAGCTGAATGGAGACAAGAAACTCTATGGGACATTTCTACCAGTGGGAGGGGATCCAAACACCCCAAATGTGAAGGGAATGTATGTTCCTTTTGTCCCATATCTTACTTTTTTATTTATTAACCTATCTATGCAGCCATTTGATTGTTTGAGTTGTTATTAATATCCAGATCAATGCTTGCTCGTGATCTACAGTCAATTGTCCTTTATGATCAAGAGGGGAAATTTGCAGGAGTGCGCCGGCCTAGCTCAAAGCTTCCAATTGAAATTGATGGGATGAAAATTGTCATTGAAGATGCAATTGGTGGCAGTGGCCTTGATCTCAAGGTGAGGACTCCTGTTGTTCTTGTCAAACATTTTACTGTGTCCAACTAAATATTTACTCGTGTGATTCTTCTTTATTAATGTAAGTCTATTTTTTTCCATTTGATCAGACTGACCCAGGGGTGCCTATTGTATATGCTGGATTTGGTGCTCTGATGCTCACAACTTGCATCAGTTACTTATCTCATTCACAGGTATAGATGTTTTTTCTTCTTTGTAGGCCCTTCTATAACCAGTCAAAAAGCTTACATTTATATATATTTTTAGCATCTGACTTGTTATAAATTAACATCATTTTTGTTGCTTTCTTAGATCTGGGCCTTGCAAGATGGAACTACTGTGGTCATTGGAGGAAAGACAAATCGTGCAAAGATGGAATTTCCTGAGGAAATGAATCACTTGCTTGATAGGGTCCCTGAAATTGTAGCTTTTGATGAGCCCAAGAAAAGCTCCATCAGCACTTAAAATTGCAGATTCAACATGTTAGAGGCACTAAGATGGAAACAAGGTCAACATCATAGAGTGGTTCTTATAGGTGAGTTTCACCACAATATTGAGCTGGAAGATGCTGAATAAAGGCAGTGACCGTCATCCCATAACTTACTACCAAGAACAGAATATACCCTTGCAAAAATTGGTTCCTGACAAGAGGAGATGGATCAGTTGATGAAACTACGGAGATATAACTTCTTTTGAGTATGTATCCTTGGTTCTATTTGAATATGAATATCAGTACATTCTTTTGGTTTCTCTTGAAGTCATGCCCTTAATGATCTTGGTTTCTATTATTTATTTTTTCGTTTAGGGAAAAATGGACAGTGCTGTATTAATATATTGATCAGATGTGACAATTAATCCATCCACAGGCTGAACTAGAATGGATCAATATTATGCTTGTCTTGATTCTGCTGAGAGCTACTTCCTAGTGTATATGCAAATTTTGTTTCGATGGTGATGAAGCGTATATTAAGCTGAAGGAAACTCAAATGCAACTGTAGTATTCATGAGTCCTCGTGGTGTTGAAGATTGAGAGATATCCTGTCTCTTTATAATGATATCAAGGCCTACTGGAAAGGAGCTTGGACCTCTTTTCTATCTTCCACTGAGATTATTATATTCAATGTCTCAATCTACAAAATGATTCTTATTAAAATTCTTAAGTTCAAGAAAATAAGTAAAAGATTACCATGTTTTTAGCACAAGTTCCTGCAGTCTCTTCTTCCCTCTTGTTTATTCCACAACTTCTTGGCAAACATTATTTTGGCTTCTGGTGGAGCTCTTTGAAATTACGTGACGGTCCTTGTGCATTTAGCTCCAATTATTTTGATTGGATGGAGCGCAGGTGCATTCTCAAGCAAAATTTTATTGACTTTCAGTTCAGTCGTTTCACACTAACGCAATGTCGTTTCTGCAGTTGGTGGCGACTTAGCACGGATTTCCGTTTCTTGTGCTTCCAACAGGGTAAGTGGTCGACCATGGCCAAGTGCAGCATCCATCTACAGTGATTCATGAAACTAGTTGATATTGGAATTTGAAGCAAGAAACAGAAAAGACAGAAATAACTATTAAATAAGCTTACAAAGATGTCAAGTTTCTGTAAATTGGGGTAGCTTCTCAAATAGCATAGAGTTAGCAACAACTCATTCCTGTTCAACGTATCCGAATTTAGGAGCCAATATATTTAGATTGACAGAAGTATTCAGTATCAATGACTTCAGAAGAGGGCAGTTAGAAATCAAGCTCTCCAAAGTGGCTTTTGCAATGATAAACAGTGTGAGATGGAGGCTTGTGAGACAAGAGAAGCCTATGGGAATGGGGGATAATACAGTGCAGTAGCAAAGATGTCCCCATCTTAGCTCCAAATGAATTGGTTTTGACAGAGTAGAGATGACAAGTTCCTTCATCCCTTTGTTTGATAGAAAAACTACCCATCGATCAATGTGGTAAGAAGAGCTCATGGTATATCTAAGAACATTTCCTTGTCAAGTACATGATGTGGAATAGTAACCCAATTAATTTTCCACTTGGTTGATAAGATGCTGGTCCGGGCTGCAATCCTGATTGGAATATGCATCAAAACGTCGGCTAGAACATCAATGGGTAGACTGCCGATCCTATCCATTCTCGCAAACCTTTTCTGAATGGCATCTATAATGTCACTACGTAGATCGCTTATGTTTTTGAGTTCATCAATGAACCTTCTCTCCTATAAAAGAAAGAATAAAAAGAGGGAAAGAGGAAGATTAGAACAAAACTAGGAAGGATTAGCTTAAAGAAAACGAAAAGGAAAAATGGGAAGAAGAATGTCCCCGCTATGAATAAAGTCCATCTCAAACATTCATCTCCAATACCTCCCAGACAAAATCTTAAGTCTAGTTTTAGACTTAATACCCGTCTAGAGTTGGAGAGGGATTTTTTTCATTCTATGAAGAAGGGGAGTCTTGGCGCAACGGTAGAGTTGTCATGATGTGATCTTGAGATCACGGGTTCAAAGTGTGGAAACAGCCTCTTGCAAAATGCAAGATAAGACTGCATACTATTGACTATTGTGGACCAACCTTTCTCTGGACACTGTACATGCAGGAGCTTCATGCACCGGGCTGTCCTTCTTTATGAAGGTCTTTCATTTCCCCCTTGGTCTCTACATTTTAGGATCTGTACGCATTGTTGCAGCTAGATGTTGCGTCTGATTTTTTCCTTTTATTTCTTGGTATTTAATTGGTGGAATTGTAGTTGGACTTCCTTGTGAGAGAAGACTTTTGTTTTTGGTGGTAACTTGTTTGTGGATTTTCAGGGTATGGATGTAGCCTCTTAATTTGTACTGCTACTATCATAATGGGTTTGTTTGGAATGGGGACAACAAAACATGGCTAAATCAATACATGGATTGTTATTATGTTATTCAATCATGGATAAAACTAGGCTGAAACTTTGGGCTGTTTGTTGCGTAAAGTGCCATGTTTTAGGATTGCTCGTAGTATTTGAATGATACAGGAAATCTTCCTTATTTGCTGTCTACAGTATTTCATATTTGGATTATTTGATGCCGAGGTAGACAAATCAAATGTAAAGATGCCGAGGTAGACAAATCAAATGTAAAGAAAGCCTCACCCATGCTTTGACCGGATCAGTTTGTTGGTCCAGTCCAATTTTTTTTTTTTTGTTTTTTTTGCAGTTACCGTCAAACTTTGCTGCACCGACAGAAACTTTCAAATGCGGGCGCCGCCGTCGGCCACCGATGTCAACTGTGACGGCCACCGCTTAAGACTTTTCTGAATAATTTGTTGAAAATTAAGCTCTAAAACCCCTATAAAAAGGGAGAAGCTAAAGATTGATCAACAACCCATTCCCTGTCTTCTCTTCTTGTAAATATCCCCTATAATTCTTCTTGTGTATCATTTTATTTTGTAGTGAAACTGCTCTCCATCTCCTGTGGATGTAAGCATATTGGTTGAATCATGTAAAATTTGTATTTTGTGTATGCTTGATCTTGGATGGAATTGTAAATCCCCAACACAGTTATCTACATAATGAAGTTATCGATGCCATTCTTGTGCGTGTGCCGATCAAAAAGCTTTTGATAAATCAAAGGACTAGTAAACTAGTGTCTTGGTTCCTGGAAAAGTGGCCTCCAATTGTATCCTTGTTGGTTTTGCTTGTGCTCACCCTCTACTAATAATTCAAATGGATGAAGAGGAAAGGAATGTATTCCTTGCATGGCTGATGGAGAAACATCCATCTCTAAGTCCCATGGAGGCACAGATTTGGAGAGGATGGTGATCGATGTTGATATTTACCTACAAGCATCGAAGAGTTAGTATAAACTCTTTAAAGATGAATTATAATGTTAATCAGGAGCTCTAGTCATCTGAAATTCACAAAGAAAGGATTAATTTATAGGTAGTACTAGTAAGTTGGGCACTAGCTTGCTTGAGGAAGCTAGTCAAATGAATGAGTGTCCTGTGTCACTTTTGTTGCTTGTATCCTTCTAACCAGTCCAACAAATCCTATTTTGCTTATTTCCTTTTGGATTGGTTCAAGACATAGTTTTATTTATTTATTTTTCTAAAAGATGGTTCAAGACATTGTTTAAAAACTCAAAACATGACTCCACTTGAAAATCAAGCGACTCAAGACAACTCAAGTCCACTTACTTTCTTTTACGAGTTACTTCATTCACTACCGAGTTGAGTAATTTGGATGAGTTTTTCAAGCTAGAGAATTATAGAACTATGATAAAAGAGAAACATATAAGTTCTATGAAAACATTACTTGGCATTCATTCACCTATTTCCTTGTTGTTTACTTAATCTAAATCTTACGATTGAGAATTGGTGTAGAGGAAAGAACCCAAGAAATATGAGCTAGAAAGTTAAAGATTATTTAATGCATTTTAAGACATACTTTAAAACCTCAAAAATTCAACTTGATTTGAAAGTGGGGGATGCCAAGTTAACTTTAATGAGCTTGTGAGTTACTTGAGACAAGAACCAAGTTTTCAATAATATTTGTTCAAAATTGTATATGTTTCTGAAATTTTCACCATTTTTCAAGATAACTAGTTATTAAGTTGGCTAAGGACATTATAATATAAAAACAAGCTTTGCCATAATTATTTTGATTAGCAATGAGTCAACTCAATTTCCATCGAGTCAAAAGATTTAACTCGGATTGGTTTTTGACTCAACTGATGAGTTTTTGAGCTATGCTTTAGGAAACTATTTATGGGGCCAATATGAGGTTATTTTGGAAATTAGTTAATAGTGAAGAGACATGAACTGCATTAGGGATTACTTGCCAAATATTTTTAAAAGTATTACATATTAAATGCCTAGAAAAAGAGTGAGTCGATCCAAGTCAAAGGATCCAAAAGGGCAAGGAAAAGCCCCAAAAGGATGTGGTTTGAAGTGGTGATAAGATATTTAAAACCTCTTACATTTAATGAAACAATTACACTTAATATAGGTAAATGGATGAACATGCTTTGTGCAGCCAAACCCTAATATGGGGATAAGGATTTGATGATGACGATGATGATATTAAATGCTACAAAAAAAAGAAGACTACTAATGAAGTATTAAATTGCAAAAATAGGGATGTTTTGGTGTGAGTGTTGAGTCCTTAATTTTGCCAAAAATAATGTTAGATTACTATTTTATTAGATTATTTAATAAGGTAGTTTTGTGATTTTGAATTAATTTTAGCTATAATGGACCATCTAACTGTTAATTTGAAAACTTAAACGATTAGATGATCATTATAGTTAATTACCTATATAAGTTAATTCTACTTTTATATTTTGCTTTGTAGATAATCCAGAGCACATTGGACAGTTCAGATTTGCTTAATGGGTCCTATGCCACAAATATTAATGATGCATATGGCACCATCGCATGGTAGGCAACATCACATGGGTATGCTGCAAGAGATGATGGGCAAGGCATGGGCAAGCTGCACGATTTACTAAAAAAATAATATTCAAGCTGGCTTTGCTTCCTTCAAGGGTAGGAGCAAGCAGCTCTTCCCAGACACACTTTTCTCTCTGGTGCTCTCCTCTTCTCCCTGGGCTTCTACCCCTTCACGGATAGAGATGGAAGGATCATTCCTCCCTGTCTCTCAGTCCATTCCCCCCTCTCTTAGTCTCGTCTCTGTTTGCCCCATCACCTATTATCTCTCTCGCTCTCTGCTCCAGCTTCTCCCTTTGTTTCTTTCACTCTGCTTCCATCACCAACCTAACCCGTGTTTCCTCTCTAGACCGCACAATTCCTCCCTCTCTCTTTCTCCCCTCATTCTCTCCCTTGCCCAATCTCGTACCCTCACTTTCACCCGAACACAGCACTTCTGTTCTTTACTATCTCTCTCATTTTCTTCCTCCCCCACATTCCCTCTCCTCTGTTTCTGTTCACTGGTTTACTCTTCGCATCAGTCCCCTCTCCTCTTCATCGTAGCAGATCTTCCTCTACTTTCCTCCTCTCGTTCCCTCTTCTCTGATCACCGATCAGAACCCTATTCTCCCCTGCTCGCATCTCTCCTTCTTGATTTTTCTCTCAAACCCTTTCTCATTGTGCACACCGTAGCAGTCCTCAGATCTCCCTTTTCCCTTGTCTTCTTCTGCTCGCCCATCTTCTTCCTCTCATGTCTTCTTTTTCTTCCATCTTCTTCTCTCTGCATCGGTTCCTCCATCACAGCCATCCCTCTTTTCATCTCTTTCTTCTTATTCTATTCTCCCTTTTCTTGTCTTTTTCTTCAATGCATTTCTTACCCGACAAGCACCACACATGCCTTCTTTTCATCTCTTAAAGAAATGAAAAATGAAAAAATTCCGTTCTTTCCCTTAACTTTTAATTTAGTTACATTTGTATGCCAAATTTAATGACAATGGTGTCCTGTTCTTATTCTAGTTCTGGTTTAGCTAGGTTTTGCCTATCTTGGCAGTGTAATCTAGGGATAGCTTATCTAGGACGGCTTTTAGTTTTATTTTCTGTTTTCTTTTGAATAAATAATTGTATGCACTTCAGCAGTTAAATAAATCTGAAATTTCCTTTTATTGTTAGTTTATTTCTGTTATTTGTATTTTTATTAATTAAAATTTGTGTAAACTCCACATTTAAGTCAAGTCCCTGTGGAAATCGACTCAGACTTGCACTAGCTAGACTACAACAGCTGTGCACTTGCAGAAAACACTCAACAGTGAGATTTGCTAGAAAGGGATATTTTATTAAGTATGAATTTCAAATTAAGGAAGAAACTAATATGCTACCAAAATGTTGCAATATAAATGTAGAAACAAAGGGAACTTTGTAATAGGAGAAGTAGATGTAAACTTTTTTTATTTTATTTTTTTCTTAGTTTATGACAAATTCATAGAAGAATTTTCTTTTTCTTTTTTGACAAAGGAAACGATTCATACACTTTCTTAGATCTATCCATCTCCTCCTAATGAGATAGAGGATAGCGACCTCTAACCCCCAACTTAGTGTAATTGGAAAGGCACCACTCTTCACAAACAATTGAGATTTTAAATTTTTTGGCAATTCGTGAAAAGATTTAGGTCCAAGTATTTGTACATTTTGATAATAATAAAAAATTCGTGAAGAAATAGACAATTTTCTTTTGTTAATGTATTTGAAAATTAAATTGAATATTAAAACGAGATAGGACAATAACAGGGACAATATATCCGGAGAATATTCTTAGCAATTGGTATACCTTCTCCCTCTCTACCCATCTATACTTCAACTTGAATTTCCCCTAAAATTCTCTATCTACTAACTCTCCACTCTCTTATTTCGAATTTTCAATTATTTAGGACTAAATAGGACATCGGAAGAACTTTTCTAAAAAAAATGCAATTATTCCCAAACCTTTATAAGTATATTACTTTATAATTATAAAGTGACAATGAATTTACAAATCTAATTAAAAATTAAGGTCCAACATTGAATGGTTTTTTATGAGTCTATCCTTTTCCATTTTTTCTAATATAAAGAACATGATTGACAATAATTACAGTTATTCTGGAGTATCTATCATTATCTAGAAATTTCATGCATAATTAACAAATGCTAGTAAACAAATAAATAGATATGCGTAAGAGGGAGAGAGAAAGATGATGTGCACGATAATAAAAATGCCAAGTTGAGCAGCTTTTCCAGGCTTTTAAAATAAAATATATTATACGGAAGCAACTGGTTGACCCTTTCTCTTGACAGAACCAGCTGACTTTTCTACTTAAAACCAATGGACTTTGCTGATGTGTTGCATCATTTTTGTCTACTGTTATGGCAGTATCGTCTCCAATTTTAAAAAATAAAATAAAAGAGGAAAAATGAAAATCAGCTGCTGAGCCAAGTGATCGTAGGACTGACTCTTCGCTTTTCCTTTTGGTCAGGGACTAGATTTAGGGTGTCGGTGAATCTTATCCTAAATGAGCTGATTTTAGTACATAAAAAAGGACAGCTTAGGTGTACGAAGTTCTCATATAGAGTCTTACCTATCATTTTTCAAGAGGTTATTTCTACAACTTAAATTCGTGACCACAACATCACACGATAACAACTCTACCATTGTACAAAGGCTCCCTTTCATCGGCTTTAGTACATGCCAACAGATATTTCTTCTCATCAGCATGCTATTATTTACCAAAAAGCAATGTTTCAAATTTCAGAATCATAAACATAGTTTTTCAGATGAAAGGTTTAGAGATATCCAACCAAGACAATCATTGCCCACAAGATGAAAGGTCTGCCAGATTAACGGATGAGATACTCCCAACGTGTCATACATGGGTTTGAAGAAGTGTAAGGTTGTGTACTTTAAGCCCTTATACCCACATAGGCAGGAGCTTCGTGCACCGGAACTGCCTTTTTAGTAAATAAGTGTGACCCTGTCATTTTTCATACTCTAATTATGAGTTTGGGACTATGTTGACTAAATACAACGGGGCATAATTAACATGATGTGATTAAATAATTGAAGGCCAATACACATGTACAAGTATTGGTACACGTTAAGTACCACACATGAGAAAGTCAATGTTATGTGCAGAATCGGCCACGTCGTTTCACACACGTGGGAATATGCCTAAGAATAATGTTTATTAAACATATACATATAACAAATCAACTTCATTTGGCTAATTTAGTATGAGAGTATGTAAATAATTTTGTTAAATATTCAGAAACAGAAAAAAAAATGTAGATTATTAAACAGGAAGTGTGAGTCATGATATCACCATAGGCCTTTGTAGTCCGCCCATTCCTTGAACCCCGCATGCGCGGGAGCTTCAAGCACCGGAGCTGTCCCTTTATGTCAATGATGTCACCAATACATAACATATATGATAATTTAATAAGTTGACTAATTTTGGTATTATTACTAAATATGGTTTTACTAACAATGGCTAAGGGATATAGTTGCAGCACCTTTACCGTGGCTGCTCCACATTTTGTTCGTTGAACTCTTCATCTGATTTCTCTGATTGTGAACAAGCACTAGTTCTGATCTGATGTGTATGAGGCAAATCTTTTACGTGAGCCAGAATTTCTTAACTCTTTGAAGGGACATGATTCAGTTTATCCAACTTACCAGCAGTTGATCTTTGCAAGCACTCTTCATATGCACTAGTTATAATGGTTTGGCTGATAATTTGGTTTAAAAAGCTCAAAAGTCGCTGGATTTTCCTAAAAGCTATGGTATTGTATAGTGAAACACCTCTACAAGTTGCCCCGCATTGGCTAGCTTCTTTATGAAAGAGTCCACTTTTGGTGATCTCATGGTGCATTTGTTTTTTGCCTTTCTATTTTAGAAGTGATATAATGGCCTGCCATTTTTATTCATTAGCCCTTTTTAATGATTTATATGCCTATAAGTCTAGGAGGGCTTAGGCTTATGAAGATATAAATAATTCACTTTGTTGTTCTTGATTTGGATGTTCTATGTTTAAAAATTAGTACTGACGGAATAAGATTCATGTGACCGACACCTAATTGGGATAAGGTCTTGATGATAATGATGACGTTTTAAAATTGTCATCCTTTTAATGATCGTACATATTATATTGTAATATAAATGGTTATAAGTTTTACTGTCCATATTATAACTAAAAGTAGCAATGACTAAGTTGATCACATAGATGCGTATTTCAATGGAGAATCTATCTAATTCAAGTGCAACACCATGGAGGGTTTCGATGTTTATAAATCTAGGCTTGCTCACTCAGGGTATAACTATTGAGGGGACAAGTGTATCACTTCCTTTTTTTGTTTAATTATTAATTATTATTATATTGAAAACCCTTTTAAGAAGCCTTGAACTCGTAACTTCATAATTGAGACTCACATGGGATAAATTCATTAATCTAATAAGATCCCATTTGATTGCTTTAAGATAATCCAAATATAAAGGTTATGGGATGATTCTTGCCACTGGAATAGTATATTTGATTTATTTATTTATTTTTACATGGAGATCGGGAACACCGATTAGAAAGTGGTCTAGGTGAGTCCAAGATGGAGAAAGTCTAAGACCCACATGTACTGGGTTGAGTTTTGGATTGACTCATTATAATTTTCCTTTTCTAGTATAAGCAAGGAATTACAGAGCCAATAACCGACATAGACTTCTAAATCTAATACCCTGCCAAAGGAAAAGGCAGTCCTAAGTATCTTGTATAGGAAATGCCGAGTTGTCTGCAACTAGCTGCTCTAGATTTGTTGGAGACTCGCTGCATTTTGAGGCCATAAAAACAACATCAAGTGGTTCAAGGTCCTTTACAACTGGGGCCTCAAATATTTGATTGAGTAATAAACTTGTAGTTGTGGAAGCTCTGCAAATTTATATATTCCGACTTCCGCGTTACCAGCTACCAAAGACTTTCTTCCCAGCAATAATGTGGCCTTTTTTTATAAACGTTTGACTCTCTTACACGCCGAAGGACGAAACCATCAATTCATATATAGTGGGGGTTACATGTAGGAGTTCAGCATTGCACCCACAGGTGGTGCCCGAGATTCTACAAAAGGACTTCTAGGTTCTATCAGTCCATTGCTTTCAGAACTTGCTGCATCTCCATAAGGTAACAGTAAAATTTCCTTGTTTTTTCTTCTTCATTGATCTATCATCTCCCTTTTCTTCTTGTTTCCCTTTTTCTGTCAAGTAATACTGGTTCATTGCAGGCTTGGGGGAAGATGGAAATTGCAGAGAGAGACCTGGAAGCAATTGACTCCAATGCAAGTGATCATGAGGAAGAAAACGGGAACGGCAATGGGAATAAATGGGGAGAAAGAACTTGGAGTTTTCTCAATTTGTACAAGCTCCCAAAGAAACAGCCTAAGGTACCCATGTTGCTACAATACCACTTTTACTGATTGTGTGTCGACGTTTTGTGATCTAAAGACTGCTGGTTGCATAGGTGATCCAAAGTCCAAACTGGTGATTCCCAAAAATCTTCTCCATTTAGATGATCTTAACTCTCCAAATGATCAAGAGTTTAGTATCGCTGGTTTGGAACTTTATGTGCTGGTATTTTTGCATCATTGACTCTGGTACTCCGAGTCATCCAATGGAGTCGACTTTTTGGTGGCTTTATATCCATGGAGATACTAGCTTGAATCCCCTCATATACTCTTTTGCTTCTGTCTTTTAGGTTTAACCAAAGTGATAAAATTGTGACTCGGCTCAAAACACTCGTTTGAGTTACTCGATTCGGTAACAAATAACGACTCAATCAATTATTGGGAACTTCTTATGTTGTAATTGAAACATCAAAAGATCATGACTTTTCACCAGGAAATTCCATGTTTGGAAAACTCTCTGACCACGACTTGGATTACCCTCACCACAGTCCTAGCTCCCTGATTGTGCCCGCAAACTCTCCTGGCAGTCATTATTTGCAGATTACTGAAGTTTAGATATATGCAGGATAAAAAGAATTTTACTAAAGATCCTCCATGAGTTTTTCCAAGTCACCAGCAAGTCACTTTGAGTTAACTCGACTTGACTCACTGCCAAGTAGAGTCGAGTTTGTCTGTTTAAACCAGGGGTTTAACTATCAACTTTCAATGAATTATGCAGGAATATCCAACCATGCAAACGTTTCTGTTGGCTTACCAGTCTCTTGGCGTGGTCTATGGAGATATAGGGACTTCTCCTCTCTATGTCTTCTCTGCTACCACGATTCCCAATCCTGAAGAGAAAGATATATGTGGGATCATGAGTCTCATCTTCTGGACATTGACAGTAATTGGCTTGATAAAATATGTTTGCATTGTGCTGCATGCAAATGATCATGGCGAAGGTAGAAACTGAAATTTCTTGTTTTTATGTTCCCATTTTCTTTTCTCATTTTCACTTGTAGTTCTAAACTTTTCCTTCTCGATTTAGGCGGTACATTTGCACTGTACTCATTGTTGTGTCAGCACATAAATTTCCGAAATAAGATGCCCAGGCTCGATTCTGATCTAAACTTGAGGTTTCATAGTAAGGGAACCACCATACAGTCCAAAGCCAAGTTGTTAATGGAGAAGAGTAAGAGAGCTCAAGGGATCCTCACCTCTGTGGTTCTGTTTGGTGTTTGCATGATCATAGGAGACGGAGCTCTTACTCCTGCAATCTCAGGTAGTTGTAATTCCTCTCTTTCTTTCTTCTCCTTAGACGCTATTTGTTTTCTGCAGACTTATACTGTCTATGCGCATCTTCTAGGAAAAAATTCAGTCTTAATGCAGTACACCTGCAGCTGAAATGGTTGGTCAAGGCTTATCTTTTGACTTATATTCTAGATTTTCCAGCAAGGTGCCAATTATCTTCTTTGTGGGATGATCTTAAGCATCCAATTAGTAAAAAAAAATTATCTGTTATTTCTTCATGAACCATCCAATTTTATACCACAAACTAATAGTATCAGCCATTTCAGAAGATTTTGATGCATGGTTTATCTAGCCTGTATCTCCATTACGAGCTTTCCTGTAGAGTATGCTTCTCTCTATACAGTACAACTATGATAAAAGGAATTCAGAAATTGTTTGAAAGGGCTCTATCTTGAGTTCGCAATAATTGAACTCGAAAACCCCTTACTTCTTGTTATTTGGAGCAGTTCTTTCTGCGGTGGACGGAATTCAATCAAGAAACCCGAAGATCGACCAGAGTGAGCTTGTGATTCAACACTACTAGTTAGTGGCAGATATTTCCTTGTGTAAGCATCTGACCTACGCAGGTTATTTATGCAGCGACCGTTGTCCTCCTATCGGTTATGATTCTTCTTGCTCTTTTCCTCTTTCAAAGATTTGGAACGAGCAAAGTTAGCGCCTCATTTTCTCCAATCATGCTTATCTGGTTCACGTCCATTTCTTCAGTCGGCATGTACAATATAATCACCTACCATCCCACAATATTCAAGGCCCTATCACCCCACTATATATACTATTTCTTTGCGAGGCATGGTAAGACTGGATGGGAGTTGCTTGGCACAGTGGTGTTGTGCATAACAGGTATATTAATTCTCGTTCTATATGATTCTAATATATAGATATGATTTTTTCTGTTACTAGTATGATAATTTCAAACTCATGGGCAGGTGCTGAAGCTATGTTTGCTGATATGGGTCACTTCAATCGGGGTGCAATTCAGGTTTGATAGGAGAATTGTCACTAGTTCCTGTTTTATAAATTAGTCTGTTGTTACATGAATAACTTTTGAACAATCATTGCTGCAGACTGCCTTTTCAGCCTTTGTTTATCCTGCTCTAGTCATCACTTATGCTGGTCAAGCAGCCTATGTGATCAAGAACCCAGAGAATATGAGTACCACCTTTTATAGCTCCTTGCCTGATCCGGTTTTTTGGCCTATATTTGTGGTGGCAACTCTGGCTGCCATTGTTGCCAGCCAGGCGATGATATCTGCAAGTTTTTGTATCATAAGACAAGCGGTGGCACTTGGTTGCTTCCCTCGAGTGAACATGATACATACTTCGGATAAGCACGAGGGGCAAGTTTACTCTCCAGAAGTGAACTACTTTCTTATGGTTGTCTGCATTTTAATCGTGGTCTCATTCAGGGGAGGTGTTGCGCTTGGAAACGCCTATGGTGAGTATATGTTTTTTGTACAAATAAATCAATTGCAAGACTATATAGGGTTCGAACCAAAGTGATGGGGTTGATTAGCTCAAAGATAACTAATTTTGAACAGAACTATCCTTCGATCTATATATCCCTTGCTGAATCTCAAGAACAGAAACAAAATTACATATGAATTTTACTGCATAGATGCCCAGCATTCTTGTGACCTTGAGGTCACGGGTTTAAGGTGTGGAAACAGCCTCTTGCAAAAATATAAGGTAAGGTTGCGTACTATAGGCCCTTGTAGTTTGCCCCTTCTTTGGACCCCACGTAGGCAGGAGCTTCCTGCACCACGGGACTGCCCTTTTATGCCCAGAATTATTGAGAATTAGATCAATTCTTGTAAAATTAGTTAGATATATATTTGGGACTCTAATATAGAAAATGGAAATGTCAACTTTTTCATCGAATGAAATTTCAATTATCTTTAGTTTTTGTAATGATTATCATCTGTACTAACATTACTTCAAATGCAATGAAGGGGTTGCTGTCATCTGGGACATGCTGATTACAACTACTTTTATGACTATCGTGATGTTGGTAGTCTGGAACAAGAGCATCGTGCTAGCATCTCTATTCTTTTTGACTTGCTTCTTCGTGGAAGGTGTCTACATGACATCATTGCTAAACAAGGTTCCTCAAGGTGGATGGGTTCCCTTCGCCATTGCAGGCTTCTTGTTGGTCATTACGTCGTCTTGGACTTATGGAAGGACCAAGAAAAGTGAGTACGAAGCAGAGAGAAAGATGAGCCAGGCAGAACTAACTCAACTGGTCTCAAGCGATGAGGTCTCTCGGGTGCCAGGAATATGCTTCTTTTGCACAGACCTTGTCAACGGTGTTCCACCCATTATCCGTCATTACGTACAAAACGTCGGCTCTCTTCGTGAAATCATGGTAATTGTTACACTGAGAACAATCCCCATTAAAACAGTTCTTCCAGAAGAACGCTTTCTAGTAGCAAAATTGGTTCAAAAAGGTGTCTATAGGTGTTTGGTTCAGTATGGTTATAAGGATATACCTGACATGGAAGGAGAAGAATATGTTGCTTCAGTTGTGGAAAAGCTTAAAGAACAAGCAGAGTCCCCTGAGGAGATGCAACTACTAGACTCTGCAAGTGGAAATGGAATTTCTTTTGTCATGGGTAGGGTTATTCTCAACTCAAGTGACAAGAATGGATGGCTTTCTCGTGTTGTGTTAAATAATGTATACAGGTTTCTGCAGAAGAACTTCAGGTCTACAGTTTCAACATTAAAAGTCCCACCAAGCAACACGCTACAAGTCGGAATGCTATATGAAATTTGAACTTTGGAATTCATGTACACAAGTTTATTTCCCTTGCAAAAATCTTGTTAGACAAAAGAACGGAAAGGGAACTTGTATGTATGAAGATATATCTTGCCAAAAACAAAGACTTATTTAGATGAAGAGTTAAAAGAGTTTGCATCCACAATCTACAGAAACCACACTGGCCCTTTGAATCACTGTGGACATTTCGGAACCACTGCAATGAAGAACTTACAGTGCATTTTGGTATGGTGGTTCTGGTTGTTTCTGAAATTGCAATGACGCACATAACCATATGAACTAGATAAGGAAGCCATTGACTATACCAGGTGTGGGCTATTCCAGTTCATGGAAAAAGCTGCCCATTTGGCTCCAAGGGGAAATAACTTTGTGAAAAATCTCCAAGGATATATATATACCTATATATATATATATATATATATATATATATATATATATTTGAACTCCATCTACAGTAATTGTAGAGTTTATTTTGGAAATTTTCCTAGTGGAGTAATTCAGATGATTTTTTGTTCTGTGGCTGGTCGACCGTTGTCAAACTGTAGAAGTAAATGAAGCAGATTCATGATCAAATTTTAAACAATAACAACATGAGGAAAAGACAATAACTTAGCACGATATCAAATCTGTAAGCTGGGAGAGCTTCGAAACAAGCAAAGTATAGTCAAGAACTCCTTCAAGTTTGACCAACTTATGTCCAAGTCAATATTCTTCAAGTGATAATATCCAATAGAAAGTTTTCTTGAAGTATCACCCGCTGCCAAAAACTAGACAAAACCGGAGAAGAGCACATTGAACTGGTTTGGTAACTGAGCATCAGATGATTGTGACCATGACATAATGCTCTCTTTTTTGTTGAATATAACCATGACAGGGTTACCTTTAGCGAATAATTACATTAAGTTGAAGCCTCTCGATTTTGTGTAGAGGCCCAAAAGAATTGAATAAATTACATGAATCATGTTAGTGTTCAACCGCGTCTGTGGCATGATACCAGTTGCACTTGACGAAGAAATTAGCTAGAAGTGGGGTAATTTCATTGCAAAGACCTTTGTATCTCCCATGAAAGCTGAAGAATCAGAGGCTTGGGGCATTGACATTTACACCGAGATAAGCTTGGACTTTTATCATTGTGGACACCTATAGAAGAGGGCAGTAAGAAATCAGGAATCTGAATGATTCGGTGGTAAAGACAATACGTGGACAACAAGGCACTGATGCCCTGAGAAGTGCAGATCTTACGCAGCTCCATTTGGCTCTTTGGCTCAGTTACTGTTAATGTTCAAAGATGATCGAACAAGCAACGCGATTACTAATCTTTTGCTTCCCAAAAGTCCTCGAAGGTGAGAGATGTAATTTCTAGATCAAAATAGGTCAAGGCATTTCCACGAAACAGAGAAGATTTTGATTTGATGAATCTAACAATAAACTTAACATTGAATATATATTTAAGTCTGCATGTATATGAACAGAGAATTTTTTGAAGCATGATCCCATTTGCTATTTTTTTGAAATATATGGAAGGAGCATGACTGAAGGGTGTCCAAGAATGTCAAGCTTTTGGTTGTTAATATTCTAAACTGGGTGTATGCTAGTATTCTTGGGTGGGTGTGCTTAATGAATTTCAGGGTATTCTAATTATGACATCTGCACAAACCAAGTGCTGTTACGATGGAGACAAAGGTGAGAACCTTGGCGCAATGGTAAAAGTTATCTTCGTATGACCTTGAGGTCACAGATTATGTCATGGCATGATCTTGCTTTCTTTGGTTGGAAAACACCATGGATCTGTAAGCAGAAATCAAAACCATAGAGCATGTTCATGACAAAGCAAAAAGAAAGTCTTCCTGGTGGGCATCTACAGCTACTCTGAAGAAACTATTTGAAGAAAATGCATGTATTATAGAACAATACAACAAGCTACTCACTCAACAATGAGTTAAGAAAAACCATAAATGGAAGCAATCAGTTTCTGTCGACACTCCTGTCTAGATGATAGAACTGGGAAACAAGTGATCTACGAACTAAGAGTAAAAGCCAACTCTTCTTAGTACAGTTCCATAAGTAACACAATAAACAGTAATCATGATCGGTAAAGTGACTGCCCTTGCACTTGTCGTGCTCCGTTTTGTGTTCTCAAATGCAATATCCTTAGCGAATTTGAACTCGCGAGCTCTTAGTCAGTAAGACTCTGATACCATATTGGAGTATCATTCAACCTAATAGCTTAAGCTGATAGAAAGGGGCAACAATATTTATATGTCTAACAGATTTGGCCCATTCAAGATCAATGAGAAATCGAAGTGTTATTTAGTTCTTTGTCATCGCAGATGTCCATTTGATATATTTGATCGATGATCTACAATTGGTGTAACGGTAAAAGTTGTTGTCATGTGACCTTGAGGTTATGAATTCAAGAGGTGGAATCAACCTCTTGCAAAATGTAAGGTAAGGCTACCTATTATAGGCCCTTGTGGTCCACTCCTTCCCCGAATCCTGCATAGGCAGGAGATTCGTGCATGGAGGCTGCCCTTTATCTACAGTCGGCTGTTTATCAAATTGATGTTGGGACTCAATTGAGTTGCTCAACATATCGGAAAATCTAGTCATCAACCAAGTCTTTACTAGAAAAATGTGAAACAATGGTTAAAATGTTAGAATCCCATGCAATTTTCATGGTGGGCCCCAGGCAACTATTCACAATCATCAGCAACAGATCGATCCAAAAGTTGAAATCTATTCAACCAAATTTGGCAACCTCATAACGACCCACTGAAACAAACTATCAGAACCGTCTTATTCGTATACCAAAAAGTGAAATAAGTAAAAAGAAAGGCGTAGGATCAATAAAAAAAATAAAAAATCAAAACGGTTTTTTCCATTGCCGGGATTTGAACCCGGGTCGCCTGGGTGAAAGCCAGGTATCCTAACCGGACTAGACGACAATGGATTGTTGTATGAAAGTTTGAGAATAACGTACTTCACATATATAAAACTCTACAACAAGCGTCCAAATCGTTTCACAATGATCTATCTTGATCCTTCATCCAGAGGATCTGTCTTGGGATGATGACCATCGACTTACAAGCCATTGGTCAGCTATCAGAAATCATTTGATAGTTTTAATTGTTTTGTAGTGATATCTCTACTGTACGATCTCACAAATTAAGGGTTCGTACTGTACTCATAAAGTCGATAGTCTCTAATTAGATTCTTTTATTAAACTTCATAAAGTAAAATCACCTCGAATTAAAATAAGTATTTTTTTATGCTTCAATGGTTTTAGTGGTTCTTGACATAAAATGAGTTATTCTGAGACGAGATGATATAAGATCTAGATTGAGATGATTTAACCTGGCTTGAAATGACAAATTTTGCATGAGACGAAGTAAGATGACTGAAAATTCAACTTCATTTTGAGTTAAGATGGGATGATTTCATCTTAACACATCTCAAGCACCACTAATTGTGAGATGAGGAGATACTATTTCATCTTATCTTAGGTCAAACACCACTAACAATCATATAGTCCATATCATCTCATCTCATCTCATATCACATCAGATCATCTCATCTCAAGCACCAATAACCCCACGTTAGAGGGCATTTGGCCTTGGCAGAAAACCATACCTTTTAACATATTTTCAACGAAAATCCTGTTTTACATTGTTCAGTTTAGTAGTTCTCAAGTAAATACGTGATGGTTGACTGTGGTAGGTCACATTTTCAAGGCTGCTCATGCCGTAAGCACTGAACATTAAAAAAAAAACAAAGAAAAGGTCATAATTGAGGATAGCTACCACTAAATTCACAAAAATAACATAGAAAATACTCACTTTAGTTCTTACACCCTTGATACATAATTCTACCTTGATCGAAGTAATCTTTACCAGATAGAAATACTATCCAGAAATAACTAAATCCATGGTTTGTTATGCTGGTGCCCAACAGCCCCGATGGGTTGAAATCCTGAAGTTACTATATTATTAGCATTACCATGCTTGCTTAAACAAGAGAGTGAAAGACTTGCTACAGGAGGTAGTTCAAGTGTGGAACAGAATCCTCCTGCTCAGCAACTGTAAGAGACTTGGTACAAATTTCTGGTTGATCTCCCGGAGTTGGGATCAGGTGTTTGATACTGCTGTTAAGGCTGTTGATGCCCTTCTTTTTCTTTCGTGGCCAAAAGAGGGGAACGAAGGGGAGGAGGGGTGTTACGGGAACAAAACCCCCAGATTTGAAAGTTCAGCCCTATAGTAGAGTATCTTTTCCCTATCTAAGCGATATTGACACAGATACTAGAAAACTTGTGGGTGACTCGTAAATATTCTAGTGTGATTTTGCATAAAATCTTTTCCATATAATTAATATATAATGTTTCCACCATCTGCATAAATACTTCTTTGGCTAGTTGGTTAGGATGTGATGTTGTTGTTGGGAAGTATTCTGTTCAAATCTCTAAAAAGAACTTAATCATTTTTATTAAGCAGCGAGTCACCCACATAGGCGGGAGCTTCGTACACCGGGTCTGCCCTTTTAGCGAGTCAACTCATACTCAACTCGGCTTGATTTACTACCGAGGGGAGTAACTCAAGATGAAATTATGATTCAGGCATCTGTTCTGATAGCAAATGAAGTTGCTGATTAACTGGCTATTGTAGCGTCGTCTAATAAGTGGCAAAGAAACCCGGAAACCAAATATATTTCACATTCCACATAGCAACAAGATTCAAAATGCTAAATTCGGAAGAAAGATAAATGGGATACAAAGGAAGCATGGTCTCCTTTTCTACTGACAGGTAATGGCCAGCATGAATTATAAGGCTAAAATGTCATTGAGGAACTGTGAAGAAGTCTGGAAGATAACCCTTGATGAATACAACCATGAACAGAAGTGGTATCCTCGGAGGAGGAGGATCCTTCCAAGGTCACTTCGCTTATTTCCTTTGCATTTGCTCAAGTCAAATGGAGTATTCCTTCTTTTATATATTTACTGACACAAATTTCTCAAGAATTGCAGGAATACTGACTAAGAATGAGGAATGACTCACCTAGGCATATAGCACAAGGTTAGGATACTACATTTGAAAAGACAATGAAAAGCAAACAATAATGCAGTTTGAATGACTTGCTTCTTCTTTCTGAAGCATAAGAAATATGCCAGACGACAGTTTGATCCCAATTTCCACCAAATCACTGAATACAGATCGATTAATATGTGAGATCTTCATGAAAGTGAATTGAACATCACACATGTGTCAGTCACTAAAATGCATTTTTACCTCATTGGCTTCAACGGGCTTTTTCATCCCTTTGGTGAAGGTGTTGGGGTGGTTGGAGGCTTTAAATCCTCATACCTGTTGGTAGAATGGAATTTTAGTACAGAAAATTATCTGCAGAGATGTTTCTTTCTAGGTGTTGAGAGTTATCACGTTCTATGGGCTTACATTGTGTAAGGTGAGAGTGGCCTTGATTTCTTTTGCTGGTAAACCCCTGGCTTACTAGCATTGATGTTGGTTTCTGAAGTGAACGATACAGGAGCATTTGGAGATGGGGTTGTAGGTGGCTTCAATTCACCATATCTGAAGACAGCAAAACTACAGGTATGAGAGACAAGCAACAAAAAATACCAAGTAATTGAATGCCAGCAAGACATACATATGAATTACACTGCTGATCACGGGTGCACTATATACATGTTTGCGATGGTAGACACACACATATATATACATACATATGTATCTACTGCATGGTGTTGACAGATTAGTTGCATCATACATGATAACTAAGCTGAGGAATGCTTTAATTGTTTAAAGGATCTTCTCACATGACTTCCCTACACATTTGCCTAAATGACTAGTAGGAAGTAGTGGTAGTTGTAGTGGCAGTATTATGTTATTGCTGGCACTATGGCCATGATCATAAAAGACTTACGCTTGATATGGTGAAAGATGATTCGACTTGAGAGTCGAAACTGTTGAAGCTTCACCAATGCCTACACCAAATGGTGGGGTGAGTCCCAATGGTGCTGCAGCATCAGCAGGCCTTCCCTTGACTCCATCTGATGAAGAACTGGGTGTTGGGGTTGGAGAGGTAGGTGGTTTTAAATCCTCATAACTGTGAGCATAGCTTCAGATTGTGAAAAAAAGTAGATAATTCTGTGAGGCTACAGCACTGGAAGGGAGTAATAGATGAATTCACTTACGCAACATATGGAGAGAGCGGCTGTGTTCTCTGAACTTCAGCTTGGGCTAATTTCTCCTCGACTGTACTGCCTGGTGGTTGAGATTCTTCAATCCGAGTCTCTGGTTTTACCTGGACAACTTCCAGAATACTTTCTTTGGGATCACTGGGAGTAGTGCTCGGGGTTGGAGAAGGAGATGTCGGCGGTTTCAAATCATCGTATCTGCAAAAGCAATGATGATTGTTGAAGACATTCTTTGCTTCTGAGAGCATGATAATAGGTCATCGTAGCTGTAAAAGCCGTTACATGTCATTAAAAATGTAATCCTGTCTTTTTAAATAGACGGAGTAAATTGGCTTACGCAGTATAAGGAGAAAGAGGTGCTGTTTTCTGCACTTCAGTTTGGGTTGGTTCTTTCTCAGCAATAGTAGTTGTGGGTTCAGACATGGTACTTGTAGAAGGCCCAGGATCAGGCTTGGAATCAGTTTTTACTTCCTGAGAAGGAAAGAGAAGTGTCATGGAATATTGATCTCAGTCTAAAAACATTTAATAAATTGAGTAGGAACATAAAATTCAAATAGTTAAGCATCCTGATATTGTAAAATGCACACCCATGTCATTGTTCAGAGTTAATGGCAGATACAAAGTCTCCAAATTAGAATTGAATCCTACAAGTCCACCAAATACAGAACAATTTTTTTGATGCATCCAGTCTTTACTCAAAACTTGTTTGAGAAAGATTATCTACAAGATCAAATTAATCTGACACTAACAACTGAAAAGGTAAAGAATCAAAACATCAACAAGAGAATGTATGTCTGAGTATGTTGATAGTATCCTTCTGAGAGCTTGATGTAAGATTACTTCTTAACATTCAACTAGCACAAACATTTTTTATTTCGGAAGACAAGGATAAATTTACCTTGAGTGGAGACTTATCTACTCTCTGTGATGGTATCCTAGCTAGAAGTTCACCCATGGGAGCCCGCGGAGCAGTTGTTTCTGCAATTACTTCCACTACTTTACAGTATGACAGGCTTCTGTTTTTTGCCATGAATGCCATGAGTTCTGCCACCTGCAAGGTGTAAATAAGAATACGTATTTGAGATTTCATCATCCTAGAAATTGTAACTGTAATATCGCTGACTCTGAGATGCAATGAACCTACTAAACCAAGGTTACCCTATTTTATTGTGGTCAAATAGTTCCAGGTTCTGCCTTCCAAAAAAGGAAAAAGCCCCAGATTCTCATATTATTCATGGATAAATATTGGAGAAGAAAGGAAAACAGTACCTTTCCAAAAATTGTATACGTTGGAACTGGTCGTGGGCTATGGGACTAGTAAAGAAAACTTGACCTTGATTCTACGGATTGGTATTCAACCAAATCCTAGATTTTCCTGAGAGTCCTTAAACCACTCATTTCCATAGTTCACTTTAACTGGAGTTCAATTATCAAAGGCAACAGAGACAAACAAATAATGTCTCTCTAACAAAATGAGCATTTAGTTTGATGCATGTGATAATTGACATAAATAGACCTAAAGAAACTTGTTCCTGCTTTCAAATGGGTCAAGTTAATAAAACTGGTTATTACTCGAGGGAAAATTAACCTCTAACCCAGTATCTAATTGACTATTATCCTTCTTAAAAAGATGACTCTTTGATGCAAACCATATTACATTTAGTGGCCTTGACAAGTCAAACCTAATCTAAAACGAGTACAGAATTGCTTCAATGTCAAAGGGTTGAGGACATGAGGGATAAGCTTCAGGAATATAGCAGAAACTAGTAGCACATCATCTTTGAATTTTCTGAAATTCCCCAAGCAAAGGATTAGACCGTTTAGCACTTCTATCAATGACACAATATGGACTGCCATCAACTTCAAAGTCAGAAAACTAGGAACACTCAAAGAACTGACAGATCAATGGATCTTCTGAAGTGTTGTGCAACTTTAAAGCATTAAAGGGAAAAGAAAAAGATAAGAGCACATAACAACAGGGATCCTATGGGTCCCAACGTGATTGAGCTGATTCTCCACTTTGAATATTGATTTGAATAACCAAAAATGGATCTGACAGCAGATAAGTTTTACACCTTTCAACTTGTTTCCTCAAATAGTGTAACCTGATTTTGTAAATTTATTCTACGCACCTGAAGGTTTGAAACTTGACCGCCAAAAAGTGTATCTTCATTTGCAAGGATAAGGTTATGAGTTTCCTTGTAGGCATCTGTAGGCCGCTCCATTCCTCCCGGTCTCACTATCTGAGTACAGAAAAAGATAATTAAACAAAGTTCAATCAGAAATCACATGCAAAATCGTATTGTTCATGAACTAAGTCAGTTAATTGCAATATGAATTTTACAACTAATAGAAACAAAATGTTTTTTCTTTATTTTCTTTCTGTATATACAGTTGGTATCAAACTCAAGACCACAAGATAGGATTCTTCTATGTTATAGAATGTTCTTAAAGAACATCATCACGAGACTAGAACTTCAAGATGTATATAATATTAAAGATCATAAATGGACTTAGATATGTATGATACTAAAGATAACAAATGGACTCACAGTGTAAGGGATACCACTAGCGATCAATGCTTCTTCAGCCTTTCTTTTCCAAATCAGGACTCCCCAAAATAAGCTTCAGCCAAGGAAACTTAAGTTTCAGAAATCAACAAAAAGACTCATATTACCTCCTGAGTAATTGCCAATTGAACTTAAATTGTACAAGGAAATTTTAAATGCAACTTCTGAGATTCACTCAATCTAAGTAAATGATGAATTTGTTTTCCGCCCCTTCCCCAGAAACCCCATACGCCAGAGCTTCATGCACCAGGCTGCCTTTTTTAGACTGGTTGACAAACCCAACATGGTCATTATAATCTTATTATACATAAGATGAGTTTGGATTCAGTACTAAGCTCAGCCAAACTGAGTAGACTTGCCAGAGTTTTGAGCAAATTAATTACTATTAGCAACATTGTTTAAAAGTTTCGGCATTTTCCAGGACTATTTCACAAATTTGAAAGAATTCCTGCCAACGTGAGGGATTCAGCAATTTGCGCCTATTCCACCACTCCCATCTCTGTTCCAACTATCAAATAACGACTTTTCCCTGTTTCCATTACCCGGCATAAACATTACAGGTTTAAGCTACTTCTGTAAGCAGAGTCCTGCATCATCTTTCTTGGTTCTTGTGGATTTTGATAACTTACTATTTAGTGGGCCATAATTAATACAGAAGATGCTCTGTGGAATTGAAAAATAGTCACGAGTGAGATTTCTTGCTTACTAAAAACAGATGTATTTTAGATAATCATATTAAAACTTCTAAAATTAAAAGAAACTTCAATCGTACAACCACCACTGAGATCTCAATCAGGGTCAAGCACTACTTACTTTAAGATTGCTGCTGGGAATCCGATCTTATTTGTTCCCAAGGACGTAAGCAAAATAAAGTGGTTCACTTTTGCAACATTTGCTGTACATTGAGAATAAAAAACAAAAAAGTGACTCAGTACAGTTGAATATAATCCAGAAATAGTAAATAATAATGAAAAGTCAATGTTAGTGTAATCATAATCAAGATTATGCTTAGAGACATTTATCATGTATCAAGATACTACCATAAAATGATTATGTAATCTCATTCTTTGACAAGTTCAATAGAATGACATGAGCCACAGAAAAGAAAAAGATTAACCTTATCTTACATAGGCTGTAAAAATCCAGAAAATTTGTGAAAACAATTCCCACAAAATAAACAGATTTAATCATATAAAAAACTTATTTTGTTCTAAAAAGGAAAAAAAATTCTGGTTAATGTTTTCACCAAAGTTTTAAAAAACAACTCCAAGAGGAAAATGCAGGTATTATCATATTTTCCAATCCTTTCAGATAAAAGATTACAGGAGAAGGTAGCGGCAGATGTTCCACCCGACAACAACTGCCAGAAAGATGTCCAGTACAGAGGAACAAGAAATCCGAAATTGAAGCTCAATGCATCATCCATGACACCCACTTTTTCATGATGTTTAGAAATAAATATCTTCCTGTCATAACCTTTCCTCCGAGTAAAGATGTAAAGACATTCAGCCATAGTCATAATCATTCCTTTGAACTACTGGTTTCCAGCATATTGAACAAAGCATAACACGCTAACAACATTGCACATAAACTAGCATCATAGTAGATCTTTCCATAATCACCTAAAAGAAAATGAAAAAAGGAGAGAAGAAAAATAGGGCAGGTTAGATTACCTGCGTCAATAAGATTTTTTGTAGCCAGATAGTCAATGCGATATGGTCCAGTCACATCAAAAACTTCCTTCTCACTGGCCCCAATGCAGCATAGAACTATAGATGCGTTGTCAATTGCCGGTCTAATTTCTTTCGGTTTCTCCAAGTCACACTCAACAATTTCAAGCCTCTCTACAGCTGGGCTAAAAACCAAACAATATCTGTTATTTGCCATATGATGTACATATTCAACTAAAATCTTATACACAAGGAGTTCCTTTATCAGTCTTCAGCATTTCCTGGCAACCAAATGTAAAAGATAGAACCAATGCTAGCAGCACTCATTTCTCTTACGTGGAATTCCTGCAGTATTTGCAGGATCATCGATCTTCATTTCTCTAACACTCTGGCAAAGAGATGCTAGTAAGTCATCATTAACGATAAGAAAAAGAAAAAGATAAAAGCTAATTTGTTTAGATCCATACTTGTACTAATGTCTCTGCTTTCTGGGCATTACGAACAGCAGCTTTTACTCGAAACCCAAGTTTCAGAAGCTCCCTGACAGATTTTTACACATATTCTATTGGTTTTCAATCGGGGAAAATGAAGTCAATGATAGAAAAACAATTACAAATGTCGACAGCAAAAATTATTTTAGAAAATCATATAATCTCTCAGGAGAAAAATAAGTAGCATGTAACCTTACAGCACGTGAACCCACTCTACCGGTAGCACCTGCAACAAATGCAACATTGTCATCTTGCGGTTGCATTTCCTGCCTAATGGCCTTTGCTGTCCCCGCATTGGATTCACTTATGCCTGGCAAATACCCAATGACATAGAATGAATGAGAGGAGGGAAAACAGTTTAATGTAATATTTTTTATGTTAGCTAGCTACACAACTGTAAGAACATGATATGTTGACATACAGTTAACAGGCTGAACTCTATCAGGCTTTCTAGCAAGAATATTACATTTATTACTAGAAGAGAATCTAAGACCACAGACTGCAACTTGCATAATAAGTAAAAACTCAGTAAAACTTCAACTCATATATTTTATGCTGGAACTACATATCATGTTGAGATGATATAAACTGCAGCATATTAACTGCTCAGAGTGTGTGGAAGTGTTTGACTTCCTTAAAAGCATTGCTAACCACAGATGAAGCATATATGTCGTTTGTAGCCTGTGGTACCATCAAAACATAAAAATAAACCGTCAACAAATATACAACCAGCAACTTAGAATCTCATTTTTGCAGTGTTCCACTACCATAAATACAGATTATGCAAGCACTTATGGTGGTAGGAATTATTAGATTGCTCAACAGTGAAAGCTAATGAATAACACCTCCCATGTATGCCCAATGTGCACTGCAGATTACTTTAACAAAGCATTAGGCAGTTGGACAATTCCCAACATGCCAGACGTATGGCCTGAGCACTATGAATTGCTTTGACAAAGCATTAGGCAATTGGGCTAGTCCCGACTTGCCAAATTTATGAGAGCTATAGATTCCATAAATAGATAACAAAGGTATTGCAGTTCTCTAACAGTTACAGTATCAACTTTAGTCCTTTGTTCTTCTGAATGGGCGACGGGCCACCATGATTCCAACCTACAGATTTATCCTGCTCTAGCTGCTAGTACTAATATACAGCATTTCTACCACTTAATTGCTGCCACATCACTTTCTTCCCTTTGTATGCTTGTGACAACTACATTCTTAAGGTGATCCCTAACCACATCTTACTGAAATCCTACCCAAGATGAAATGGTTCTCACTAGATATATAGATGTTCCATAAACTTCCATTAGATTTTTCCCATGTAAGAGGTTTTTTCCTCATGCATCAAAATTCATGTTAAACAAAAACCAACTTGAACAATATTTAGACATGACCATTCTGCATCTCTGTGGCAGTAAGTGTGGCCACAATAACAAGTAGAATATCTCTCTTCCCCCATTACACATTTAAATAGAAAGCATGGAGAACAACCCAGAAGACCAGAAACATACGAAAGTAAGAAGACCCAATACAGAAATAATAAAACCAATATATACCCGCCACTCAAAACAGTGCAATACCTGATGGGCGAGCTCTGGAATCATAACATCTGAGATTTCTAGCATGTGGACACCTCTTGATATTGGGAAGTGGAAGAGTCTGACCAGATAAGAAGCAAGATTTTTCTACAAAAACCTTTGCAGAGGAAGATGGTAGAGCTTTTAAGGGAGGAGAATGCAGTGATAGGAACTCCATTGTTGGTTTTCTTCAGCTCATTCCCACTGCAAAATGGAACTGCAAGTCCATTTCTGTCAAGCAGAAGCTGAAGATATGGTTGAAAATCAGCAACTTACCGTTTTTCCAGCGTGGCAGTTCCATGGCCATAATGTGCAGATATGGTGGGCTGACAACAGTCCCAAGTTTGAGGAATTGCGTGGTGCCTGCGCGAGTAAATCAAGCATCTACAAGCGCGGTTACCAGTACAGGGGGGGGGGCAGTGCTTTGGTGATCTGGGCCATTCATCTCCTGGGGCCCATCTTATAGATATGCCATGACACAAATCTCATGCGTCAGACAGTCTGGACTATCCGATTGGTCTTGATCTTTAATCAGAACTGTCTTGATCCGTCGACTTAGTTCATTTCACACTTGATATTGATTATGAACTTAGGACGGCAGGATCGAAAGCGTGCTCACCAGCAATGGCTTATGTAAGATCTACCTGAACAGATGAACGATTTTGATCTCCAGCTTCCAGAAAAGAAGATACTTTTGCAAGCCTTGATCATTGGCTTATAATCCAGTCACTATGATGTTTAGAATGATCTGATGGGGTAAATATCCAGAGCTTAGTGGTAACAATCAGCGAACATTGGGCTATCATCTCGATCCTAATGCATTGATTAACTGGGCGGCTTTAATTAGGATTATAATTAGAGAAGCTAAACTGTTGATTTTGGTTGCTATTGATCTCATAGATGAACCATTCGAAGGCCATAGGATTGGGACTATGTTGGTCGATCACTGCAAGGGACCACCAAACCAATGATCTCGACCGCAAGGATACTTAAAAACGGAAAGATTGATTCTCAAGATCATACTTAACTAATTATTTGGAATTTTATTAACACTGTTTTCATTAGCTCATGGAACATAACCCCGATCAGCAACACTGTTTAAGGAGGCGTTTACCATAGAATACACTCGATAATTACCAAATATAAACATCAATTAGGTGCTCTTGCAAACGGTGATTAACGCTGCTAATCTCACCCTTAGCACAGTTAGTGAACCACATTCATTTGGAAATATATACATAGGACACAAGAAAGATTAGTGTAGAAACCGAATCGGCATCTCTCGATGTGATTTTAATTGGGAAAGAAAGGCGAAGTTCATCTGAACCGTCCAATGAAGAATAAGAGGAACTCAAAGAGCATCTGTGATTAAACAGGTGGTCATCAAAGCTAAAGAGTATTGATTAAGTCACAATAATTGCATTGAAGGAAGGATAATTTACAAAGCTAAAGTATTAGGATTAGCCATAGTGTGTAACTCTTCTAAAAATGAGGCATCACCTTTCTGCTAGAAAATGGTTTCATATCTCCTTTACAAACACAAAGAAGGCCAAGCAGAACCCAAAGCTCACAGCCACAAGTAGTCCCATTCCTGATCACAATCATCATCAAATGAAAGGAATCAGTAGTGTATTCTAATTCTTCTTTGTCTATTAAATAAAATACTTCTAGCAGTTCATCCACAAATGAAGGGTTTTGATCACCCATTGACCTAGAATTTGGTGTAGTGATCATATTTAGGCCGTTAATTTTTCACTAATCTAACCATTCATTTAAAGCAGATGCTTAGATTTGTGAGATCAAATGTTGGCATTAACAAGTAGGGCCCATAGAACTTAATTAAAGAAGGAGAACAATACTATAGTCCCCTTGAAATATAACAAATACTCCCAATCTGTTTCAAAACTTAGGAAAGACCCATGATCATTTTTCCAAATTTTGGCCAATCCTGATAAGGGTCCACACTTTTAAATTGGGTGCTTGATCACTAGACCAATATTTAGCTAATCAGGAGATTGGAATAAGGGAAAGAGAAAAGTCAATGATCTTACCAACTCCCAAGCATGTCCTGTATTCCTTTCTCTTCCTTCTTATGGGATCCTTTGAACATTCAGAAGCTTTCAATTGCAGAAACATGGATGCCACAACAAGCCCACTTCCTGTTTTCTCTCTCACCGCCCTCTCACCCATGTCTAAAGACCAAAACCCAGCTAGTCCATCAACGACACAGCCTTCTATCACAACTTTTAAAAACAGAAAAGTTCCCAATCCAAGAGCCAATTTTGTTATTTGATGGCTGGTTTTGAATGGGAAGGTGATGTTAAGAAGATTAACAGCAGATGCGGCAGCATAGAGAGGAAACCAGAAGTACCAATCTGAAAAACACAAAAGACTTGTAGGAAAGTCAGAAATTTGGATGTTAAGAATCTGATACAGAAAATGGGATTTCGGGTGTTAGAATTACCTGGGTCATTTAACTGAACAGATGCAGAATAAGCAAAGAGAGAAGCCATTAATAGAGAACATGAAGAGAATAGAGGAGATTGGATTGCCATCCTATCTGACTTTGGAATTAGGGGATTAGATCATGAGACAGATGAAAATGGTTCTGTGGAGAAGGCAAGTAAACGCTCGTGAGGGTTCCCTCGTTTCATCTCTGGTCTTTGTTTTTCTTTTCTTCAGATGCTACATTTTCCCCTGACTTAGTTCCTTACCTGCAATAAAAAACTAGAAAGTGTCTATATATTTGGACGGTCAAAAGTTCACGTGGGCCCATAATTCAAGCAATCAAAACCATTTATATTTTAGGGGCTGTCTTAGATGGTAGGTACTGAGAATCTCACCCATTGAATGGTCCTAGCCTGTGCCTCCTTGAGCTGTAAGATAACAGTTTTCTGAGGCTACCTCTCCATCTTACACCTCAAGCCAAATGCTACTATCAGCCAAGGAATGTGATTTTTGGGCATATCTTGTGGAACTCAGACCAGGATGGTGAATGATTCCAGTCATTGAATTATGAGCCAATCCATACTTTTAGTTTTAGCCATCCACATACTGAAGACAGTATACTTCACAGAGAGAGAGAGCAATGCAGCAGCTGCAATTTAACATGTTTTGGTCTGAAATGCAAAGATGGGATTTCAATTAGATATAATAATGGGATTATCACATAATTTATGAGCATAATCCAGACCACTCATATGGTGGCCTGGCAAACTCTTGCTTTAGCTTGAATTGATGGATGAGTTGGTTAGACTTAATCAATCACATAATTAGATCCTTCACGTCCTCAATTTCCACACTAATTATGAACAAAGATGGGGAATTGAAAATGGAGTCGCCATCTCTAGGATCCAATTGATCCCAATTAGACAGTTTACCGCCTATCCGAGTGTGGATAACTGTTCTTCTTAAATCTCTATTAGCAAGATGATTAGAAAATCTGCTATTTTATGAATTCTGCTACAAAATCTCCACACATGTTCGATCGCCAGATCAAAAGCCAGGATCATGTCAATATATGCACAGGTGAGCCCGGTAGTTTCATCAAGAAAAACAAACCTTGGATAGCTTCATCTTAAATCATGCCAGTAGAAGACATTCCATGAGGGGGACAGGCCTCATCAATACATGATGACACAGACATCTTACCATGGTAATGTGTTTCCATCAACACAGGATTTATGTCATTTTCCGTGCTAGAAATAAAGCCTCTTTGGGACTATTATGAAATGGACTTCTCATCTTATACTCTTTCCCTTAGCCAATAATGAAAGGTATGTAACACAGAAGGTAGCAGCTAAGGAATGCACTTGAAATCAAGAATGTCATACCTAGTTAAGTGCCATAGCTATTAAGCATAGATGATTAGCTACTTAGGTATGTGCTTCAATAAAAATTGCCTAAAGGGGGGTGCAGCCCTGGTGCAGAAAGCTTCCGCCCATGTAGGATCCTGGAAAGGGACAGACCACAAGGGTCTAAATATGCAGCTTTACCTTGCATTTTTGCAAGATGCTGTTTTCATGCTTTGAACCTGTGACATCAAAGTACATACATTGTTTAATAAAAATTGCCTAACCTAGTTAAATGCCATGGCAAACCGGAGAGCCACGTTGAAGACCTCTATGTTTGGCTGTTGGGTTGGTGCTTAATTTGACCTATGAATGTTCTCAACTTTGCTTTGAAGTGCAAAATGCAAATGATTTACTAAGATACTCTTAACCATTCAAACCCATAGACATTTGATAGGAAAGTTACCATCATCTGATCCGGATTGTGACCATAGATAATGGGCCCTCTAATGAATGATTTGGACTTCGGGTTACTTGATTATAGTCTCCATACTGACAATTTCCTAGCAATATATATGCTACAACTCATTACCAATATTGTCAAATGAAGTTCAGGCAGGGTGATCTACTGAAAGAAATAATCTCTCTAAGATGGGTATAATTCATAAGCAGGGTGTGGAAAGTTGTGCAGGCGTTGGCATGAGGAAAAACATACTTATGACTTAAGCAAGTGCTTGAAACATCGATCGTGACGATTTTTTTAAGTAAAGATTATGACCATTGATCCGTTGTATCTAATACTTATTTTTTATTTTTTTATTTGTCATCTCCTTCAACATTTGTCTCTTGCTTTGTTTCCTAACTTAAACATCAAAAAACGTGAAATTCAAGTTGATTCCACATCTGAAATAGGTTAATCAATCTGAGACGAGTTTGACTGATTGTTCCATTATCATGCTTCAAAAAAAAAAATTTAATTAATTAATACTTAAGTTTGAAATATCAGTTTTGAATGAGATTTCCATCTTTGAGGATGATGCTTGGAAAATGCAGTTGAGGAGAGGCATTACCATGGGCACTGGTTGAACCCCAAAGATCCAAATTCCCAGGGTATGACATAATTACTTAGCTTAGTAGAGGAACTTATGAGTAGACTTCATATATATCGATATGAGTTCATGATGTTGTTGTTGGACCAATAGATTTCACGTGCATGCTTTTCTTGAGTGTGTTGGACCAATTGCATGATAAAGCAACTTATAGTTGGTTTCAAATATCTCTTTAATTCCAATCACTACTCAAAAAAGCTCCTGCTCAGTGCTCGATTTACTCTCATTCCGAAGTTTTGGCTTAGTTCAGAGTTTGTCTGTTGACCTACCAAGTTGATGGAGAGCTCACTGGATTATCCTGAAAATTTAATCTCATGAATAACTTAGTGCGTATATTAGAAAACTTTATTTTATTGTATTATAGAATACGTCACAATAGAAAACTGTTTTGTGTTGAGTTTCTACTACAATAGAATACAATAAAAACAAGTTTATCAAACACACAATTAATTTCCTACTTGACTCAAGTTTGCCATAACCAAGTTTCGGACTTAACACTGAGTTTTTGGGTTAGCTTGCCTCGTTAGTGGATCTAATATATGTATGGGCTAGGGCCGACAAGAACAAATATAGAGAAGTCTCAGACAACTTATACACATTTTATATGTGGACTTATGCCCTACATTGTCCTGTATCAAACTTCAACAGAACCTCAAAGGAAGTCAGAATTTCTCACCTGATCTTACTGCATGCACATGCAGTGTATGTTACCTTTCTCTTTTCCTTTTATTTTAATGCACTGTAGATTCCCTCTGTTCTCCCTTTTTCCATGGAAGTATCATTAAAGCCTTCATCATTGAGACCATGGCCCCTCTCCAAGAGCTTGTAATAATGCAAAAGGAGTCAAAAGAAGTTCCAAAGCTATTCTATCCTAATGCTGTGTGGTTTTGTCTGTTCACTCCTACCTTGCAGTGGAAATTACATCATTTCACGTTAACACTAGAGCAATGTTGTGGGTTCCAAGTCTCCAGAAACATCAATGTTTTCCACAAGGATCGGAAAAAACAACATTTTGTAGCCTGCACAAACAAGAACAACAGGAACTTGATACATTAACTTAGGCCATAACGAAAACCTCCCATAAAATCCTTCTACTCACCCACCAAATAAATTGTGGTTGAAATAGGAATACTACCTACTACAAGCTTGTTCTACTTGACGTATCAATGGGTAGCTAGCTTTTGGATAATTAGATAAACATGGGGAGGACTTCTCAACACTGTAGGGAATAATAGCATTGATTAGAAATATAAAATTCAGGTCTGAGTAAAATTAATAAAATGTCCTTGTTTAAGAATACGCTTTTGTAGAAGAGAAGGATTACGGAAAAGGTAATCCACCTGGACATTGGAATTGCGATTTTGCATGATGATAATGAATGTAACAAGCAAAACGTTGCTCTGCACCAGCGATGCAGGCAACGTGTTAATACAAAATTGGACATTCTAAATGATGAATTATATGATATTCTGAATTGACTAATCACCTAGTTTAATCAAAAGAAAAAGGGGAAATGAAAAGAGATAGATGGTGGCTTGTGTTTGGTCATTTGTGTAAGCCTATGGAGGTGCACTAGGGTATATATCACCTTCCCATATTCTCTTTATGATATTCTACTTAGGCTAAGGATTCCTTTTTTATTACTATTTAAGCTGATATTTTGATTACATCATGTTATTCACTTTGCATATTGACATTCTGTTCAACTGGGCTCTCCTAGGATCAAGTCCCTGCCCTCAAACTTCAGCCATATCTTATGAATAATATTACTTAGCAATTCTGTTAGAAAAACACAAGTTGCTTAGCAATCTTATTTCAATATTTTTTCTTGCATTTAAAAGTTATGTGATTTTTGGACCATGAAAGTCCTCCTATTTTGTGTTTTAGTACAGGTGTAGACCTCTCACAGGACCCTCCTTGTTCCTCTATTTTGGGTCTTGTAATCCACATTATAAATGTATTAGCTAGAGAATAAGAAAATATGAGATAGAATGAGAACCCAATTTTGATACAAGCTAGCCAACGACGAAATGTTGGTTTTTCTGCTTTTGCAGCTATAGAATGTAGAAGTTTCTTAAAGCCAAATATTCTCAGCTGATAAGGATTTAAAAGCCTAATAAATTGGCTGGTCCACTTAATTAATATCTCAAATCTCATGATATTGGTTGTTATTTATTTTTATATTTTCTTTTGAATGGTCATCTGTTAATGTTTTCCTGACTCCAATTTGACCCTTCGAAATGAAAAGCTAAAATTTTTGTTAAAGAACCAAGATAGAGAGTGTTATATTAAACAGGGAATGCGTTGGCTACTAATGCCCTTGGAGTTTTGTATGAGACGTCCATCCATGGTGGACCACTTGATGGACATCTAGATGATCAGATTGCCTCACCAAGTGTATGGTAGTGAAGGCCAGGCACAGTTCAAGGTCCCAATTTGGAAACTCGGGCTTAATGGATATGTATAATGCACTTCTACCAAAGATACGTACAATAGTGAGAAGGTTAGAAGCTAGAAATGTGGAAAATTTCGCCATTGTGAGGTCATTTACTGCTATCTTTACTAAGAATTCTCCCTCACAATCCAGATTAAAAAAAATTCGAACTTTACTTCAGCTGTTCCAAATGGTAACTTCCAATAGTTACTAGAATGTCCTGTGCTTTTAAAGTCTGGCTCCCAATGGAAGAAAAAGCAAGAAACCTTATAAAGAGAGAGAAAAAGATGTGAAAGGCAGGCTTGGATGATGACCGAGAATATATGCAGAGAGACATGTTTCATACCCACCCAATAAAGCAACAACATTCCCAGCTGGTAAAGCTAAAACCACCTTCCTTTTCATGTTCTTCATCTGTCAAAAACCACTCAAAACACCCATCATTCTTCTGTAGATTTTCACCTTTGGTTTCCTTGATGCTTGACATCAAAGCTTGGTTCAATCATTAGAAACAGCCAGTGGTGAAGGAGATAAGAGATGGGTTTCAAGCCAGTTGCAGAAAATCTAGTCCTAGTTGAAGATGGAGTAGGTGGAACTGGAAAGGAGAAATATTTTCATGGTTGAGGAAGAGTTAGTGAACTTAAAAGGATTTGAATTTTGGCATCTGGGTTAAAGAACCAGTCTGAGTTCACAGTGGCTGGTTTTGAAATCTCATCATTTTTTTGTGGGACACTTGGAAGTTTTTCGCGTTCCAAACAGCACCCCAATTCAAGGTTGCAGAGAAAAGTGACTAGCGTTGAATTTTTAAGTTCCTTGAGATTGTTTTTTCCTGCATTTTTCATGTTATTTCGTGATTACAAGAATGAGTCGATTAGTTGTAGCAGAGAAAAATGAGTAGTTTAATTTGATGTTTCCACTTACCATTTGAAGAAACATATTAGTGGATGTAGAGGAAGCTGAAGTAGTTCTTGGGTTTTCTCTCCTTTGATTTTGAATCTGAACATTTTTTTGTTTTAACATTCTATAGGAAGTATTGTTAAAAATGGCTGATTTTAGAGTAAGAAAGGTTAAACAGGGTCATACTAAAATCAGAAATGTGCCCATTGCTGTTACACCGGAAGGATTTTGGTGCTGTCCTTCTCCTGTTGTGTTTCAGAAGACTCTCAAAAGTCAACAAAATCTCCAAAACAGACACAAACATTCTTCCCCACCACAGAAAAGCACTGCTCCGAAGGCACAGAACCAGCAAAAAGAGAGGAAAGTGATTCATACCCCATCAAGATCAAGCATTGTTTCAGATGATCAAACATGTCTAAACTCCGATAGTGCTGGTTTTACCATGATTGCTGAGAGAATTGTGAAGCCAAGAGCGGAGAATTTGCACCGCAGGGTAGCTGTTGATTTTGGGGAACCTGAAACCAGTGACTTGAAGGTGGTTGTATCTGGAAAGCAGGGATTTTCTGTGAAGATGAGAGTTCATAGGAATGTGCTAGTGGAGCACAGCAGCTTTTTTGCTGACAAGCTTTCTGAGGGATCTCCTTCATCTTGTCTTGAAATTGGAGACTGTGAAGATATGGAGATTTATGTTGAGACTGTGGGGTTGATGTACTGCAAAGAGATGAAGCAGAGATTGATCAAGCAAAGTGTCTCACGAGTGCTTCGTATTATCAAGGTATGCTTGACAAGGGAGCTCTAAAATTTCTTTTTCATCGGTGGACTGTTAAGTTCAAACTATGCCCTTTAATTTCTATTATTGAGATTTTATTATGCAATCTTACTTCTTATTGGAGAACTGATTGTTTTACATCTGTTGTTCTATGAAGGTTGAATATTTCAAAATTCAACTGAGGTACTGCCTTCAGAAAATAGTAACTTAATTTTTCTTGTTTGATTGATTCAGATAATTGTCTTCCCAAAGAACACACTTCCCATCCTGATTCTACTAGTTAAGTTTCTAGTAGGAAATATGAAGTCGGCAACTCATAACACTACAAATTTAGGCTTATCATCTGCTAAATTCTAAAATATAGAAGGATTCACATAATGCCCTTTTGTGTTGTTGTTCAAAGTCCCAATTGTAGGGAGTTGAATCAGATATCCTTGGCAAATACTGCCTTCATTGTTTAAGTACACATTTAGACTGAAACCAAAATCATTTGACATTTGAATGCATGAATGTTCAACCACTCTGGAGTCGTATACCTTAGCAGCTGGGATGGATGCAATGTAATAAGAAGAGATCATGGCTTGAAACAAGAATATACAGAAGCAATATCGTTAGACAGGTATTTGCCAGCCATGTGCCACAGGTTTATCAACTTTACCATCCACAGTGAGTGGCATATAAATGTTTGGCTAACCACCCCCCCAAGACACAGTTCCAGCCATTTCAGTAATCATATAATGGCTACTAGGAATGACACTTTGTTTACTTTCACCTCCTGACATTTCCTCATTCTAACATCAAGTTATGCACAATGCTCCAACGACATATCGATGGCTGTGCAATCTACTGCAAAGCAAGGATCCTTGAGCACAATCAAGTTGACCTGATAGGAATTTTCATATTTGTCAAGAAAATTTAAGACCAATGTACAGAAATTTCTCAACCTTTTGATATGAATACAGGGATCAATTGATTCCTTTCCTAATAATTTGTTCTTATTGTGATACAATCATATTTTCTCTGCAATTCGCTAATGTTTGTGATTTATTGCTGTTGCATGCAAGAGACTGGTTGCATTGGGAAGATTGGCATTTGAATCTAGTCAGGATGTTTCCCAGTTGAGTACTCTTTTCTGTTTATAGAATTAAACCATTTCTAGGACTTTCCTGTTGTCTTTCTTCATTCCACCTTACCTCACATGTCATAAACAAAAGTGATATCAAAATACTTATTACAAAAGTGACATCAAAATACTCATCACAAAAGTGATCAATATAGCTTTGAACTTTTCACCGTTGTAAGGAACATAGGTTGGAATATTGTTGATCCTGTTTTACAGCCCATATCATATATGGTATCTGATTATTAGCTGCCATTTTGATCTTCACTATTATCTGGAGACAAGATTTATATGGGATCATGTCTGAACTTAAGTTGACCTTGATGATTACATATGTTATTAAAATTGAAGCTGGTTTGGATATTAACTTAAGTCCACGTATATTTCCTTTGTGCTGGTCTTGTCTATTTAGCTATGTATGAAAGAGATTTAGAAAGGATTCATCAAGTGCAAGCTTTTTAGCAGGTACGTAGTTATGTTAATCTTATTATATCTAATTGCTTGATCACTGGATGGACGTATGTAATTTCTTTTTCCCATTGTTTTCTAAATGCCATTTGAACACCTAAAAACTTGAAAATGATGCATGCATTTACATAAAATTTGTCACAAATCTTTCACAGGTAGCAGAAACTCTGGGCTTTAATGTATGCGTCCAGGCATGCTTGGAATACTTGGAAGCAGTTCCTTGGGTTGGAGAGGAAGAAGAAAAGGTTGTGTCATCCGTCTTACGTCTTCGGAGCAATAACAAGGGAGTCAGCCCAGTACTGAAACGAGTATCTTCTGATGTTAAGAATCCTCCAAGTGATACACTTGCCCACATAATGCAGCTCGTTCTGAAAAGCAATGAGGAGAGGGGACGCCGTGAGATGAAATCGCTAGTATTAAAGCTTCTAAGGGAAAACAATCTTTTGAACAATGGTGCTGTGGACATCTGCAATGAGAATTTGTATAGTTCATGTCGACACTGCTTGAAGACACTGTTGGGTCTTTTCAGGCAAGTGGCTGAACCCGGCTTTACAGATAAATCAATGGATAAGAAAGGTCCTGTAATTAGGCAGATAGCCCTAGAAGCTGATAATCTTTTATGGCTGCTTGAGATTTTGGCTGATAGACAAGCAGCAGATGAGTTTGTATTGATGTGGGCTAGCGAGCAGGAACTTGGAATGCTACATCCAAAAATCCCAATTGTAAACCGTCACCTTGTTAGCTCCATTACAGCAAGGCTTTTTGTTGGGATAGGAAGAGGTGAAATGCTTCCATTGAAGGACACCAGGCAGCTACTGTTACAGACATGGCTTCAGCCACTCATTGATGACTACAGTTGGTTACAGCATGGCTGTAGATCATTCGATAAGAAGATGGTAGAGGAAGGAATTGGTCGGACAATCTTAACTTTACCATTGGAAGACCAACAGAGCATTTTGCTTTCATGGTTAGGTAGTTTCTTGAGAGTTGGTGATAGCTGTCCTAATCTTCAGAGAGCCTTTGAAGTCTGGTGGAGGAGGACTTTCACAAGGCCTTATGTTGAGCAGCATGGAAATCTTCTGCAACCTGACGGCGAAATGATATCGCGGTAGATAGGAATAAAAACATGATCTCTTATTCATAGGAAAACAAGTTTGAGTGATGAAGAACTGATATGTGTATGTAATGGCCAGGACATTTCTACTATAATGACAAAAGATTTGGTAGGAAGATGAGGGAGAAGGAAATTCTGGCTTTAGTTCTCTCTCGAGAAAGTGCATCTACAGATGATTGAAGGTAAAAACAGAAATGTAATGGGTTGGTTCATAATATAATTGCTTTTTGTTTGGTGTTTGTGAGAATTTAGAAGCCTCATCAGGCATGTTCTTGTCTGGAGCATCCAATAATTAAATTTAGTGAATCCATTGCTGAGCATTTGAGCTGATGCTATTTATTTTTTCCTGAAACTTATATTTGCTTCGAAGATTGTCCATGTCCTCGCTATAGCTATTAATTCACGCTTTTCCTAGTCAATCTACAAAGCAGCTCATGTCAACTGAATAGAGTACCAAAGTATCAAAAGCTAAATTAAACTAGTGATTCTCTCTCTCTCTCAAGATGGAAAAGATGATTACATAGCTCTTCTTAAAACACTATTGGACAAGGTAAATAGGTATGTTTTATTGGCTTGCTTCTCCATTTAGTACTTTAGCCACCTGGAACGGCACTAGAGAGTTGGTGCCGCTCCATATATGGATAGTTTTTGTTATGTGCAGTAACCCAGTTTGTTGTTGTCGGATCCTGATTTTCTAAATCTTGATCAACTTGGTTCTGGATGTATAAAATGAATTCAGAGGATTTCTGCAACTAAAATCCAGTTTTTTAGACATTAAATGGTCCTGACTCTGATATAGGTTTCGAGTTCAGATCTGCACCACCTCTATTAACGAGAGAATATTGGAGTATAATACATACACAACATAACCAAAGCAGCAAACTGGTGGAGCCATCTGATGGGATAAAACCAACTTGATAGAGGAGGAATAGATTTGGTTATGTAGTAACGCTTCATGCCTGTTTACAGAGTTTACAAAAGGAATGCGCATTACTGATCTATCAGTCAGTTTGATTCACTTTTATGCTCACAGATATTTGGTTATCTAGACCGTTAACGTAGAGAGTTCCATCTTTGGTATGTGAATAATAAGATGCCACAAAATATTCCTCTTTTTGGTTGATCATATCTTAGCCACTGTTTATAGTTATAAGTTGCAAAATGGACAGCTTAGGTCTGAAAACAAAAAAGGACAGCCCCAACGCACAAGGGTTGGGCCATAAGGGTCTATAGTAGTCGGCCTTACCTTAGAGTTTTGCAGGAGGCTCATAATCTCAAGGTTACACGACGACAACTTTACCATTGTGCCAAGGTCTGAAAACTTATTACAATAATAAAATCTTAGATATTGGAGTACCTTGTACTAGAATTGTCTGACACTGAAAGTTTTTGTATATAACCTACATATCTAGAGTACAATCCTGGAACCTGCAGTCTATGAACCCTTTTACAAATGCAAATACCATAATTTTTTGTTATTTACTACCCTTAACTAGACAAAAATCTTTTCTAACATGCCAATAAGTCATCAGAATGAACGTATTTTAGTCATCATCGTTGAAGGAGTCGGCTCTAGTTCATGAACCTGTGAGGCGCCTTACTACCACTTCAGAAGAAGGCTTCTTCCGTTATCGAACAAGGTTACTTAGGCAGTATCCAAGAGCAGAATTATGAATGGAACTATCATTGCTGTCATGCCTACAGCCATTGGTTTCAGTTTCTGGCTGGTTTGGGTGGAGCAAGTTGTTAATACACCTAAGTTGGGCGAATAATCATACTTCAAAGTCAAATGTCATGTCAGTTAGGTAGTGAGGTGTATATACGACAAGCTCGCGCCCAAACCAAGAAGGCTGATAAATCAAGGAACACTAAAGAGTTGTAGTAATTTTAGATGATATTCGAGACTACTGCCATCATTCCTTAGAAAGTTATCAACTTATCAAACGTAACTTTGTCAAAATGTTATGTTAGGTGACCGTCACCTCTCTAAGGCCCAGTTTGGGTTCACCCCTGGTTAGCTGGGTGGTCTTTATCAGTGTTGTCATTATGTTTGCCAATCTCAAGTCTATTCAATTGCTGTGTTTGCCACCAGTTCGTGAGAAGACAAAAAGTCCTACTCCAAAAACCAAAGGACAATGCATGTATATACCACTCATAAGAGTAGGTTTAGAGTCGTTTTACGGAGTAGTTTTATAGTCTTTTCATGTTTATGGAAGCGTCTTTTCTGATCGTTAGACACTGACTTGATAAGAGATGGAGAAACTGTACTACTGTACAAAGGTGCACTATGCTGTACGTCCCACATCGCCATCCTAGCTATAGTTAGCGGGAAACTCCCTGTACAATTATTGAGAGAGAGAGAGAGAGAGAGAGAGAGAGAGAGAGAGCTCCATACTTCCTCCGGTGGATGATCTGACCAAATCATTTTGTTCAGCCGGCCTCCCTTTAAGCTATCTCTAAAAAAACTTTTGATTTTTCTAGCTAGTTTTTGCAGTTGAAAAAATCAATGATCATATAGACCTCTAAATGATCTAAAACCATCCAACGGTCATGAACTTTTGTGTCTGGGCAGTGGAAGAAGATGATTGGGTTGGGTCAGATCATCTGAGGTAGGGCCTAATAAATGAGGTCCCCACAATCAGCTTCGAAAAGTCGGTTCGGATGGACCCAAGATGGATTGATCAAAAATTTCAAATCAGGGTCCTGGTCCCCTAGACAGCATTTGGTGTTTGCGTGTGTAGAATAAGTTAGGAATTCGCATGTTTGGACTTTGGACGTAGGGAGCATGCAAATCCCTGAATTAATCTACACCAACATGCCAAATGAATCGGGAATTACTATACGGCTACAAACAGCCAGCAAAAGTTGGGTATTATCGAACTCCAAGGAGGAGGAGAAAGGGAAGAGAAAACGTAAAGCAAGAAACTGAAGCATGGCTTAGCTTACCATACTGGCATGCGTTTGCCTCTGCAACTCCGGCAATGGTAAAACGGGCAAGGTAATTCAGCCTTTCCTCTAATTTCTCTCTCCTCTATCTCACAGCTTTCAGTCCACTGAAAAATCACATTTTCTTTCTTCCCTTCACCTTTACATGGTTTGTTGTGGAGCTATTGAGCTCTGGTTCTACGTACTTCTGAACCCTTAAAGAAAACCCAGATTAAAAACAAACTAGATGTCAATACCCAATAAGGGTTAGGACAACAATGGACCAGCAAATGCTCAAGGGAAGACTAAACACATGAAATCAAGATAAGGGTCCTAGACGGTGGGATTTCTTGTTCATTAAGTGATCAAAGGGTTTGAATCACCTTCCATTCCAAATATCAGTACTCAAACCTAATACCAAAACTTGCTTTGGCAGGGCCGGCCATTCAGTTGGGAAGCTAATTCAAGCTGGACTTGCCATTGGTAGCCCTGGGAAGGCCGGCGTCATTCACACTGCACCGGGCGTAAAAGCGGTGAAATGGCTTATTGGGGACGTGGACCTATCATCTTGTTCATTTTATTCAATCATTAGCCAAATATATAGCAGCTTTTAATCTTACTTTCATTAATCTATCTTTTATGTTTTACATTTTTGTGACTAGTTATCAAGTGGTAGGCTATGCCCAAAACTACAATAAACAGAGTATAGAAACATTTAACAATTACGGAGAGTCATTATAAGAGAGGAAAGTCTAGATAACGTTTCAAAGTGGATATATGTTCAAGGTTTTAAATAGAAAAAATGATAAGATGGGTGGCTCTAGGCTCTTTCCAACCGCCTCTTCCGGGCCTACATTGCCATGTTCAGATGATCAAATCCACTGAGCCAACAAGACCACAAATTCATAATTTTGGTTCTTCTTGTTTTACTTTCTTCCTAGGATAGTGTTGATATAGATCCCCCTCCAGCTTCATCAATAAAATTAACATTAAAAGAAAAGCAACCGCATAGTTATATGTATCTGTGGGAAAATATTTTGTGTGCCTTTTCCAATTATTAGGCGCTCCCTCGACTAATTTATAAAATATTGATGGACCCCAACTATCATCCAGAGTGCAATATCCTTCTTTCGTATGTTTTTCTAGAACTGAAAATTTAGAAACTCAAGTTTTTTACTCATTACATATAAAAGAAGTGCACATATCATTTTTAGGCCCCTTACCATCTTTCCTCTATGTTTGCCAAAACCCATTCCAACTTTCAGTCATAGTCTCTAAATATGTAAATATCTGATTAGCACTCAATTTTTTCCCTCTATTAGCAAGATTCCACTTTCTTTCCCACCACATCCTATTTGAATCCTCTCGTTAAAGAACTCGTACCTCTATATTCTCCTGCTATATTTTTACATGGTTGTCTAAAAACTCCAATGGGAGGTCATATGTACCTCAACAAGACAAAGATAAAAACCATTAACAAGCAACTACTCAATTACATAAACCCGATGACATTGGCTTTCTCAATGGGATACTAAGAGATTGATGTTGTACAGGCAACAACCCAAATATTCAGGCAATTCATGATAATATGTTCTTCTCTCTGTTTATTTTATCGTTAGATGGCACCTATTCTTTCTTGAGCATTCAGGCCATTTTCAGTCCGAACTTGAGGGAAAGATAACACCTCTTGAATCAACCTTTCCAATATTAATTAGTACCCAAAATATAGAAGTTGATGATGATGACTTTATCGGACAAAGCAGAGGAGAAATACGATCGCTTAAAGTGAAGGAATTCGACAATTCCAAGATGGGTGTTAAAGGGTTAGTCCATTACAGTATAACAACAACTACTCATTTATTCATACTTGAGATCTATCAAGCTTTGGTGCAAAAAAAACTACATTATATAGAATTTTCTTGTTAATATGCCATGGTTAGGATGCTGCTTTCATAAGATGTAGGTGAAGGTTGCTTTTGATGTCAGCCCTCATATCTATATACAATCGATGGACACTTTCTTCTTTTTTTTTTCTTCAGTACAATGGAAGACAGAGAATGGGAGCCTTGGTGCCATGGTTGAATTATAGCCGTGTGACCCTAAAGTCATGGATTGGAGACATGAAAATAGCCTTGTGCAAAAATGCAAGGTAAGGCTTCGTACTATAAACCCTCTGTAGTCCGCTCCTTCCCCATTACTTTGCACATGTATGAGCTTCGTGCACTGGTGACCTTCTTTTTTTAACAATCAAAGACTTACAAAGAAAATCATTTATATACTCTTAAATGTAAGCATAACTCAGCCAAAGCATAGATTTCATTGCAGAAGTTTAGCTCTATTTTTGGTAAAATAATTAGGGAGACAATGTGACTTGTAATTATTTCTCTTTTAGTCATATTCTTTCGATCAACCAATCTATGAGTGAATTCCTTAAATAAGACTAGAATCTGAAATTAATTAAGAAAGAAAAGAAATAGGAAGTTAAAGAAAGGAATAATACAAGGCATTGAGTTCACTATACTGAGGTTGTTCATGGTGTCTTGAACATTCAAAAGAAAGAGAAGACAAAAACAAGATTAATAATGAAAACATTGATATGTTAATTTGGAGCAGTATAGCTATCAATGATAACAATTTCCATTGTTCTATCCTACCCCTTGCTATTAGATTCTCAAAAAGTTTAGATAGTGAATAAAGTCTAGAAAAATGTTATCCCCTAAGCCAATTCAGGGAACATCTTATTCCTTGATAGCTATCCCGTGCCAAACAACCTTAACTAAAACTGTTCTAATTTTCAAATAGAAGGAACTACATAGATGAAAGTGTCTACATTTATATAGTTTCTCAGCTTACATATGTTAAGGGTCTATTATTGTATATATTATCCTTATTTGAAATAAGGGATCTAATTTAAAATAACTGGTGGATCTAATTTAAAATAAGTGATCTTTGATCCTAGCAATTTAAGGTAGACTAAAAATCCATTTTCTCTCTCATCCATTAAATTGAAAAGTTATCACCTTTCTTTAATTTTGCATTAGTTTCAGGATAATTAGTTTGGATCAACTTTGGTGCCTTATTTTCTCACTATATCCTCTACGTGGTTTCAACTTTGCATGATATTACAACTTATTACTGTGCACTTGCAGCAAAACTCAAACTACATATATTTTTATCTATAAGTTCAAGTTTTAGAAGCAAGATTGGTTATGAATGGACTCTACCATGAAACGTGGAAAAGGAAAAAAGTGAGGTTTTCATATTACTGATTTAACAAAGTCAATGACCTGACCTAAGTAGAAAGAAAAACTGATCATTCAACCACTGTAACTTTTTAAGATTGAGAGAGAGCGTGTGTGTGTGTGTTTTCTTCATCTCTACATTTGTTCCCAACCATATAGTTTTCTTTGACGATGAATCAACAGCTGCACCGCCAAAATGCAGATTTTTCCCTTCATGGCATCAACAAAGTCTTTACGTACGCAAGACTGGTTTTCCATTTATGGGCTGCTTCCTTCATACAGCTAGACCACTTTCACCAAAATCATGGTTTGAACTCTATTCTTTGATGCTTTCTGCTTTTTGAGATGTCTTTCCTTCTTCCTCCCCAAAAGAATCAAAACATGGGAATCTGCAACTCTCTTCATGATACAAGGTACCCATCTCTCTCTCTCTCTCTCTCTCTCTCTCTCTCTCTCTCTCTCTCTCTCTCTCTCTCTCTCTCTCACACACACACACACACACACACACACGCTTGCTTTTTTATTCTTCTTCCTTGATACTTCCGTTTCATGAGCATGTTATCTTATTGTTTCTTCTTGTTTACTAGTACTTTTAAACATTTAATTAGTGATTAAGGTACCCAGTCATGTTCTTCTACTCTTATCTTCTTCATTTTGTGAGGATCTGATCTATGGTATGGGTTCTTGTTGTTCTGATGAGAATGGGAAGATGGGATTTTTGCAGAATCAGACAGAGATCCAGCAGTAAAAGTCGTGAAGTGCCAAGAACACGAATCAAGGAATATTCCATGGAGGAATGAAGACCGTTGAGGTAGAAAGCCTCTGTGAATTTCCTAATCATTCAGCTCCATGCATGTCCATACTAACTTGGAACATGAACGAAAGGTAGGTGATTTAAACCAAGTTGTTTTCTTCTCCAATTTGAATCAAGAAGACAATAAATTGATATATAATTTTTATAATAAAGTTGTCATCCAAGGATTTGATCGAGCTCGTTGGTTGGACCCGAGAGTTCAAACTGTTCGTGGTGGGGCTGCAAGAAGTACGGCGGAGTAACGTCCGTCGGATGTTGCAGGCAGCTCTAGGGGACACCCGCTGGTTAGAGTTTTGGTTTAGCTCTAGAAATTTTTATTAGCCTTGTTCTATTAATTAAGTAAAATAAGACTAGATTTTTATGGTCATCTTTTTAGTAAACTCATTCTAGTATAATGAGTTACGGGTAAAGGGCAGTCCCGGTGCACGAAGCTCCCGGGTATGAGGAAGGACGGACCACAAGGGTTAATAGTACTCAGTCTTACCTTGCGTTTTGCAAGAAGCTATTTCCACACCTTGAACCTGTAACTTCAAGGTCGCACAACCACAACTCTACCATTGTGCCAAGGCTCTCCTTCTATGATAAGTTACAGGTAAAACACAAAATTAGCTCTCATCAAACTCAAGTCAGCCACCGAAGTGTACGTATAGATTTTAGGTTGTTCACAGACATCATATTCGACGCTGACCTATAGCTTACTAACAAGGGTATCATGAAAATGGGGAAGCTCCAACTCTGTACTAGTACCCTAGCAATATGATTAGAACATTTTACTGGGGATAGTAGTAAGGGTGGTTAAAGCATTCATGTAGAACAAGTCGAGATTAAGAATCCCCATTTAAGTGATATTCTTGGCCAAGGTCTGTAATCTACTTGATTTGTGATTAAGTCTCATTCATGGTTTATGCTTTGATCACGAATCTGAAAGACTTTTGATATTATAGTTTACACACAACTTGCATCCTCAAGGCAACTTGGTTGAAGACTCTAAGAACCATGTAGAGAAGTCAAGGGCAGAATCTAAGGATTTGCTGACGACTCTACGAACCAGTTTAATCTCGTAATCTTTCTCCCTTTTTTCTGCTCTTTAGTTTTTTCCGGTTGACTTGCAGTTTGGTGATCGCCATCAAAAGCTGCTACAATCACCCTCCGGTAGGCAATGGGACCCAACTTTCAACACTAAAAACATGGTTTCATATGGACGGTATTTGCACCTGTAAAAATGACAATATAAGTGTATGGCTAGATTCCATACCATAGTTTAATAACTTGAAAACTTGACTCAGCAAGTAAGTTGAGTTAACTCAAAGTGACACGCTACTGACTTGAAAAAGCTTCGGCTAGCTGGGCAAGCTGGTTAGGATGTTTTATTCTGTTTGGACGGTCTTGTGATAAAAATAAAGCAACTACTTACAATTGTTTTACGTAGCGAGTCACTTGACGACCGAGTCACTAGATCTGCAACCGGTGAAGTTAAGTCGCAAGTTTTTAGAACCGCCCACTATTACTCAGTCGGCGAGCAAAATGGACTATTAGAAATACAAGAGAGAAAGAGATGGAAGGATCTTAATAGATCGTAGGGTTAAGATCAATCAACAGAGGGGAAGGACTTCAGTGGCCATCTTAGTTTTAAGGAATGAAATGTACGTAGCTGTTGTTTTCTGTTTTTCCCTTGTATGATTCAGTAGATAAAAAAATAAACTAAATATAAAAAAAAAATCTATATGATTAATTTTTTATGGCTGGTGTTATCAGCATTACATTTATATTAAAACTTGAGTTTACTTTCATTGACAAGTCCAATATTTTCTTTGAAATCCCAGCCTCCTAGGCAAATCCGTCATGCAATCTCTATTGCTATTTGTTTTTAGACCCAAGAGCTGTGAGATTTTCACCACAGGTGAGTGACTGCAACTTCTTTATTTTCCATTCTCTTTCCCAAATGATATACCCATCTCCGAAGGCTTGAAACCATATCTTAACTTATACTAACTTGGTTCTTATTTTGTAGAGACAAAGGCATACAAGCATGCTCTTGGAGGACTAATAGGGAGCAAAAAAGGAGCCGTGTCCATAAGCATGACCTTCAAAGGTGTCCGTATGGTGTTCATATATTGCCATCTATCAGGTTAGTCCATAGTTGGGTTTTACAATTTTAGTCCATGTATATACACATTTGTCCTAACTATACCATCAGAAATCTTACCATGAGACTCTAATGGGGCCCTTCCAACCCAGAGAACATCTGTACGAAGTAGACATTAATTTGTATATGCCTCTTGTATATCCAGTTGCGTGATGGGCCCATGTGAAGCTGAGCAGTGATCCAATCCACTAGTAATGATCTTGGGTTGTATGGATAGGAGGCCCGGATGAAGATCCGGATGTGTGATGGGCCCATGGAAAGATTTTTATGAAATGATTCCCTAGTACATGGATTAGAATCTAATTTCCTAGTTATGATTACTCATGTCAATGGTATATGACATGTAGCTCCTACCAGTAATGTAGAACAGAAAAATGCACAGTGCCGGCATATATTTCAGTTCATGGTGAAGCGAAATCCATATGGAAGATCGCCCCATATCACTGTCTGGTTGGGGGATTACAGAATTCAAGACATCAAGATGCTACTGGTGAGGAGCTTAATTAAAGATATCTTCACAGAATAAGAAACTCTATCCTTTGATCTTTCACCCATTTTCTCTCAACGATTGATCTTATGGTGGATTTTTTTCCCACCATAGATCTCTCAATCGCACAGATGGATCCATTGTCGTATTGACACGCTTTAGGCTGCTGGAAATCCGTGGCCGGTTCATTTCACATCAGAGTCTAAGCAGACCCATTAACTTAAACTTGTTAAGCGTACATAAAGATTTGAAACGCTACAAACACACACACAGCACAAAGAATTTATGTGGTATGGCCAGTTTGGCCTATATCCACGGGAAGAGGGGGAAGCAATTTTCACTATGAAGAAGCTAGTACAAGGGATACCTTCAACACTGTCTCTAACTCCCATTTATAGAGATCAGAGGAAGGCTTGTTGTATTATACATTAATTCAAACTCTATCTGATAATCTTTATCAGATAAACTAGATACACCTTATATGTTGATCCTTATCTAATAAGACTCCTTTTTTTATAATGCTTATCAGGTTATCATCTTCTAACAGACTTTATATGTTCATCCTTATCTAATAAGACTTGGTTTTTTATAATACTTATCAGGTTATCCTCTTCTAATAGACTTTTTTTGTTGGCAGGTTTCTTCACTTGGTCTATATATGGGGATGGACATTATTAATTCTCCCCCTCCATCCTCATGCCATACTTTACTAGTCTGAGTTAATGCCTGTTATGTTTCTACATAGAACCAATTTCTCATATGTCACCACCTTTGTTAACATCTGTTCTTCTGTCAGCTCCCGTATCTAGTGATATCCTACGTAGATGTGTTTTGTAAACACATGATACCATGAGTTCTTGCTCAAGTCCAGAGTACTCTGACTGTCACAATATATCTTATACTATTCTTGTATGATACCGAGTTCTTAGAGAAACTGATTTATCCACAACATTTCCTTGCCTGCTTCAATTACGACAATATATTCTGCTTCTGCTGTTGATAGAGCCACACATTTCTACAACTTAGACTACCATGATACAACTCTCACTACAAAAGTGAAAAGAAATCATGATGTTGACTTTCTTCTATCAAGATCTCCTGCCATATTATTATCTGTGAATCCTTCTAGGATTGTCTCTGTACTTCCAAAACACAAGCATAACTTTAATGTACCCTTTATGTATCTTAGTATCCACTATACGACTTCCCAATGATCTTTGCTTGGATAGGACAAAAACCTACTCACGACACCTAATGTATGAGTGATATCCAGCCTTGTGCACACCCACACATACATTAGACTCTCAACTGCTGATGAGTAAGGAATCATGGCGATTCTGTCTATCTCCTGTGTTGTTGAGGGACACGTCTGTTTGCTCAGTTTTAAATGATTTCCAAGCATAGTGTTGACTAGCTTGATGCTCTCCATGTTAAACCACTTAATTACTCATTCAACGTACTTTTTCTATGACAGCCATAACTTTATTGCCTTCCTGTCATGTGTGATCTTCATCCCAAGATCTACTAAGCTGCGCCTAAGTCCTTCATGTCAAAAGACTTAGATAATTCCCTCTTCAACCTGCTAATCATAGTTGTATTCTGTCCAATTATTAGCATGTCATCTATATAAAGTAAGAGGATGACAAATTTGCCTCAAGTAGTCTCTGCATGTACACACACTAATCTGTAGCTATCCTTTTGAAGCCTTAACTCATCATGAATGAGTCAAACTTCTTGTACTACTAACTTGATGCTTGCTTCAAACCATAGAGACTTTTCTTCACCTAATGCTTCATTCCTTCAACTTTGAAACCCTCTGGTTGTTCCATAAATATCTTTTCTTGTAAATCTCCATGTAGAAAAGATGTCTTTACATTCATTTATTCAAGCTCCAGGTTTTGTCTTGCCACTAGTCCAAGAATGATTTATATTGATGTCATCTTCATTACCGGTGAGAAGATTTCGTTAAAGTCAACTCTCTTCATCTACTCAAAGCCTTTGAAGACTAAACGCTCTTTATACTTGACTGGTTCTCTATTACTACCTCTTTCTCAGCTTTTGGCACAACTTCTGATTCAACTTGTATAGGTGCTGAATCTGGTACTAGACCAGGAGCATTGACATCTTCTTTGTTATGCTTTCTTGATTCTTTGTAGAACTGATTCTCCTAAAACACTACATATCTGCTTCGGATGAACCTTTTCACTTTAGGGTCCCACAATCTGGATTCAAATTCTTCATCTTCGTATCTGATGAAGATACAAGGAGTAGACTTCAAGTCTAGTTTCTCTCTCATCTCCTTGAATACATGTGCAAAACTTTGCACCTAAATACCCTCAGGTGCAAATAGGAGGCCTTCTTGCCCGTCCGCTTTTATTCTGGGACTTTGAAGTCCAGTGGTTTTGACAGTGAACTATTGATCACATAGCAGGCGATTCTCACAACTTCTCTCCTAGAATGGCTTAGGTAGCTTAACCATTTTGAGCATGCATCTTACTCTCTTTACAATAGCCTAGTTCATTCTTTCAGCTACTCCATTGTGTTATGGGGTACGTGGAACTGTCTTCTTGTGTCGAATGTTGTGCACTACACAATATGCCTGAACTCCTTTAAGCTATATTCTCCTTCGTTGTTTGTTCAGAGATGCTTCAGTTTCTTTCTAGTTTGTTGTTCCACCATCACATGGAATTTCTTTAAGCATTCTAATACATGTTCTTTATTATTTACAAAATATGCACATACCCTCCTAGATGCATTGTCTATAAAGGTTACAAAATATTTATTCCCACCTAGTGACTCTACTTCCATGGGACTACATACATCTGAGTACACCAAACTCAAAAGTTCATTTCTTTTATTATTAGAAGAAGAGAAGGCATCTCTGTGTTGTTTGCCAAACAAATAGTAATTACAACAGATTGAGAGTTATACTTTTAGATATTTTGATAAGTTGCTTCTTTGCGAGTGTGAATAGCCCTATGTGATTAAGTCTTTTGTGCCAAAGGTTTGGTGATCCTTCATCTTTCACTGCGTTAAGACTGTCCCTGGATATTCTCGTGTGAATCTTGTGTAGTGTGCTGCATATATTCCCTTTTGCTGTAATCATTGGGCCTTTCATCAATTTTTAGTTGATGTTGCCAAAGTAGTTAGAGTTCTTGTATGTATTGCACCTCCTTTAGCACCATTATGCAGCCAATATTTGTCTTTATCTACACACACTGATTCTAATTATTCTTGAGAAACTATCATTCCCCATCTTTACAGTGCCAAAGTCACCTTCTTTGTATGCAGTGAAGAAGTATTTGTGTGGAGTGGCATGGTAGGAAGCTATCATGTCTATCACCTACTTTGCTTCACTCTTGGCCACGTGCAAGCACAGATCATTGCTATATTTTGAGGGATGGTGACTAGTGTTTCACCATTGCCCTCTTTTGGTTTGCCTTGTCCCATCTCCCTCTTGAGTTTTTTGTAATCTTTCTTCATATAATTTGGTATGCTATAGTGGAAGCACTTGAATTGTCCTCTAGGTTGACTCTTTGTTCTATTACGAGTCTGTAATCTCCTCCTTTGTTTGCTCTTGCTCCTCCCATTGTGCTTGTCTCTCACACTATGCTTATTTTCTATTATTAAGGCATATGTCTGGTCTATACCAGCTTCTTTTCTTCTAGCCTCATTGTTAAATAAGGCATCCTTGACCATAGTCATGGTTAATTTTTTGTCTAGAGCTTAATTGTTAAGAGAGATTACTAGTGTCTCCCATCTTTCTTGTAGTGAACTTAGCAGTAGTAGAGCATGTCATTCATCTCCTAGTTGTACCGTTACTGATTCTAAGTGATTTACTAGATTCTAAAATTCACTGGTATGATTCAGCTACTATCATTCCGCTCCTTAGTTTGAGGTTTACAAGCCTTTTCATCAACAAGGCCTTGTTTCGAGCAGTCTTAGATTGATACATGTTCTCTAACTTTTTTTAGAGAATGTAGGCATTTTCTTGTTAGTCTATCTGGTGAAATATGCTATGGTTGATCCACTGCCTGATCTGACCTATAGTTTTCTTGTTTATTTTTATCTCTTTTTTTTTTGAATCCCCTCATGTCTTTTACCTTGATCATCTAATGGGTAATGGAAATCTTTGCAATATAAAAATCTTCCATTTTAGGTTTCCACAAAATATAATTAGTGGCATTGAGTTGTATCATGGCTCTAGCCACAATATTTCCTGAACTGGTCTCCTCCATGGGTTCTCAAACTTTGTTTCTTCTTTTTAGAGAAAAATTGTAAAAAATGGAGTGTACAATTGAGTTTGGAACTATCAAAAAACTTAGGAAGGGTGCTTTGACAAATTTGAGAAGTGCCCTAAATTTTCTTATATAAGGCGTGTCTCTATCAAAATTGAGGAGTGCTAATTAGGAGTAGAAAGGGGGTGTCTCAATAATTTTGTATAGTATTAATTCAAACCGCAGGGAGAGGGTGTCCTTATCAGTTTAAACCCAGTTTATTTGGGGCCCATGAGGGGTGCCTATATCAAATAAGACCTATTAGTTTGAGACACTTGATATAAAAGGGAAAAATCAAAGAGAAACCCTAACCTAAACTTTTCCTTCACTCTCTCTGGGTTGCACTGATCTTTATCGTTTTTGTGATGATTTTTCTCTGGGTTGCGGCGATCTTCAACGATTAATGGCAATGAACTCCGGCAAATGGCATTCAAATTTAGTTGCTTGTGAATTGCTCCATTGGCGAGTGACGTTGGCCTCCGTCAAATAAGTTCCTCGCCCCTTCCCTCCTTTTTTCCTTCTTTTTTTTTTTTCGTTTGATCATTCTTCCCTAATTGTCAACGATGTTGCCCGGCATCGTTGGCTTTCTCTGAAAGGGTCGTCGACCTTGTCTCGGTGTTGTCGATGGCTTTTCTTTGAAAGGGTAGTCAACCTTCTCCTTTCCTCTTTTTTTTTTTGTGATAACTGGAGCTGATCTCTGTAGAGATTGTTAAATGGGTCGACTATAGTGCCTTTAAGGGCCTATGGTAGTGGCTCACCAGTAACTTCTTTTCTCCTCTTCTAGGGGATTGGTAAAGTCACTATTGCCAATACCGATTTCTTCTTCTTCTTCTTCTTTTTTGCTTGACCACTACTTGAACTAGTAGTCATTGCTGGCCTCCCTCTTCCTTTCCTCTTCAATTTTTTTTTTTTTTATCTAGCGAAGAGTCTTACCAGAAATAAATTCTCCGACGTGGGATCGATGACATGAGTAGGGTATGGTCTTGGGCTTCTTTTGGCCTGATTTGGGTCTAGGCCTCTCCTAACCTAATCTAGGTTTGGGCCTTTCCTAACTTGATCTAGGTTTGGGCTTCTTCTAGCCTAATCTGGGTCTGGGCCTCGACATGAACTTGGGCCCACCTAGACATGAATCTGCAGTCCACGCTAGTACCCTTCTAATTTAACCCGCTCTGATACCACTTGTTAAATGTACACAAATATTTGAAACATCACAAACACACACAACACAAAGAATTTACGTGGTTCGGCCAGTTTGGCCTACATCCACAGGAAGAGTGGGAAGCAATTTTCACTATGAAGAAGCTTGTACAAAGGATACTTTCAACACTTTCTCTAGCTCCTATTTATATAGATCAGAGGAAGGCTTGTTGTATTATGCATTAGTTCAAACTCTATCTGATAATCCTTATCAGATAAACTAGATAAACCTTATCTATTCATCTTTATCTGATAAGGCTCCTTGTCTAATAATGCTTATCAGGTCGTCCTCTTCTAACAGGCTTCTTTTGTTGGTAGGTTTCTTTAAGTGGTCTATATATGGGGATGGACATTATCAAAACTCTAGGTAACAGAGAAAGTTTGAAGAAGGCCCATATCCAAAAATTTTAGCTAAAACTGGAAACAAAGCAAACCAAAATACCTACACTAGGTACCTTACAATTTTTCCAACTAGAGTTGTTGGCATGGGTTAAAACAATTCATGGACATTGATTTTGTTCCCTACTATTTGCGGCCTTAGCATATAAAAGATTGTCTAATTACAAATAGTTCAACTATTTCAGAAAAAAGAATAAACAGTCCAGGATATCATGGTTAGTTTGTGGACTAGAGTAATTTTGTTGTGAGGCTGAAAACGACAGGGAAGAAGAGTCCATGGATTGCTAGACCAGTGCAAATAGATCCAATGCCATGAGGACTAAATTAGACCTAGCGTATACATATCAATTCAGACCCAAAAGAAGAATCACTAATGGGATGCCATTTCTTTGAATAACCAACATAGTTGCTCACTAGCAAAGATCAACTTCTACAAGTGGCAGGAAGAGGAAACCTCTTCAAGGGAATCTGTGAAGAGACCTTGACATTCAAGCCTACGTATAAATATAATGTTGGAAGTAGCAATTATGATACAAGTTACAAGGTCTTTTTGATCTTTTAACATCCTCATTTTTGAATTTTCATGATTAGTGATCCAAAAACTATATTAGCAAATGTCGCTAATTACGAAGTAATCTTTTCCCTATGTTTCTCAGGTCAGAGTACTAGCATGGACTAATAGGATCTTGTTCAAGATAGAAAAAACTAATCATATTGATGTAGCTTTACACTCTTATGCATTGATCGACGACATTTACGATTCTAATCATAAACCAACCAAAGCTCTCCTTTGTTTAAAACTTAAGAAACCTTGAAGAAGAGTTTCGACCAGTAATATAGTTCCCTAATTCAGTGTATATTTTTGTTCCTCTGTTTCCCATTAAAGAAGATGGCATCTTATACTTATAATGAAGGTCCTCTCATGCAAGAGTAGATGATCTATTCAGCCCATATCGTTTAATGTAGTCTGTGATTTTTTACTGTAAATAATCCCTTGTAATTAAAAACGCATTGAATTCACACTACATGCTGCTTTCCAATGGCTAATAAAAGGGTCAATTACTTGCTTAGCTTTGGCTAATGACATAATTTCTATATGTTGTAGTACAGTAAACCAATTAAGAAGCATCCCTTTGTTAATAGCATAGAAGGCTATAGACAGCAGTTATAGATTTAAAAAATAGTGACAAATAAATCTTAGACGTTAAGTTGTCAAAACATAAAAATTTCAATTCATAGAAGAAAATCAAGTTGACCCTTTTTGAATTTGCGGGATCTATGATTAACATGGGATTTGTGTGGCCTCCACATTGTTAGGTTAGGATATTAGAGGATTCTGGTATTCTGCAGTCCCACTGTTACAGAGCTAGTGCAGCAAAAATCATATAGTAGCATATAGACCTGCTATGATAATCATATGCATAACAAGAAGAGAAATCTAAATTCACCACTCAAAAATTGTTCTTTCTTTATACAACTATCAAGTGTCATGACTGAAAACATCAATTCAATTCATGTACTATGAGTCCATATGAAAAACCATGTATGGATTCGTGGAACTATTTGCCTATATAGATCATGTCCCTAGATTAGGAAGAAATTTGAAAAAACTATATTTGCCTCTACAAGGCTCTTCCTTTTTGCATGTGGCATCACAACTCCCTTTGTGAAAAAAAGGGTAGTTCCGGTGCATGAAGCTCCTATGTATATGGGGTTCAAAGAAGGGGCGGACCATAAGGGTTAATAGTACGCAACTTTACCTTGCATTTTGTATGATCCTATTTTCACACCTTGAACTCGTGACCTCAAGGTCACACAACTCCCTTTGTCAGCTTAACTTGAAAGCCATATTTCAACCCCGACGTTTTTAGGATGCTCGTAATTATCAACTAAAGGCAACCTTTCCTTGTGTAGGATGTGCTTCCCAAATCAAAGCCATGAACATGGAGTTAAGTCTTGATTTTGTTGTACTATCTCACTGAATACAAGAATTTTGGCTAATAAATATTCTTTGATAGAGTTCATTAGTATCCAAATTCAGTGACCATTCTGAATTTGGGGCCATTTTGTGATTGACATGGAGTTTCTAAACAATGGTTTAACGTTTGAAAGAAAAGTTTTACCTGTCAATCCTCTATGCTACTAGTTAAGTTTGGATGTCAAAGGGCTATGGGATTCTGCAATCCCTCTAGGACATTGCTAGTGCAGCAAAAACCATACAAGATTATCTAGACTTGTTGTGATAATCAAATGCTCAACGACAAGAAGAGAAATATGAATTCACCATTCAAAGTTTGTTCTTTCTTAACACAAACCAAAAGTCCTTGTAGGCTGTAAGGCACAGGGAGACCAAGCCATACATTGAGCTATTCATAGATAATTATTTCTCCCCTGTAAAACTATCTAAGAACACCTAGCAGGTGAATCTCTATCTATGAGTATCTAAATCTACAAATTGCTATCCAAAACAACCCCTGTGCTAGAAATGAATGCCTCTAGCTAAGGGAAATAGAGCTTTTCTAATTGAAGCTCTAGATTATTTGTACATGTAGATTCCGAGAGTTAATAAGAAAATCAGTTTGGGGGTCTTCTCTTTCCTATTCCGAAGTTAGATTTATGGGTCCCCTTCAGTAGGTGACCCATATAATTCAATGTGGCTTAGAGATAATCATGTAATCATGGGTACCCTTATTAAGACTTTCTTTCCAAATTACGTCCTTAGAAGTTTCCTTGGTATTTTCTTCCCATGTTGTTATTTCTTATAAAAGAAGAGAATCATATTACTGCCAAAAAATTAAAGGTTGGCATACAATCCTATGTCTAAATCTTCAATGTCTTGGATTTAGTAATCTTCATAGCATTTAAAGACTGCTGCTAGCAGGGTGTAAGCAATGGAAAATTTTGTTCATTTGATAACCTCTAAGTGTGCGTGTGTGAAAAGAAAAACTAAGCTTTTGTTAGAACCCAATCTTGGGAGGCAAGGATCTTGAAGGTCTGGTTTTGTTGAAATAGAATAGACCGGGCTTGACCCAGCCCAGTTAAGACAAAAATTGTAGCTACAACAGTTTTAAAGACTAGAATTTGAAGTTATATATGGAGGGAAGCTAGAGAGAGTAGGTGGGCTACCATGTAAGCTTTTCATGATTTCTATTTTAAAAAAATGCAGGCTTGTTTTTTTTTTTTTTTTTAATCCAAGATGTTCATCTTATTAGCCCTATCTACATTGCTTATGTGCCAAATATCTTATTGCTAAATATTTTGAAGCCTTGTTTCTTTGACCTTTTGTGGTTATAAAATAGATGTATAACACAATCATAGTAAAAAAAAGAAAAAAGAAATAGAAAAGAGAAGCTCGAGACTTAGAGGCATCCAATAGATGAGCTTTTAAATACTTCGAACATCTAGGGTAGGATGAATTAGATGAGCAACTTGGATCAGTGAAAAGAAAAAAAAAAAGTGGGCCTAGCATGAGTCATGGAAAGCTATGCATGAGAGAAAAGGGGGGAGGAGGAGGTCTCCCATTTTAGGCAAATTTAAACAAGCTTGTGAAGGCAGCTACCAACTAATGTTACCATTGAATTTGAAATCTCAAATGTAAACTTGTCTACCCAGCTAGATGGTATGAACTAGTAGACGTATCTATTTTAACATATGCTTGCAAACTAGCCAAGTATTAATATACATCTATAAAATGAAAACTTCAACATTTTCAAAGTTTTAATTAACATTAAGGACAATAACATGCTCTAAATCTCAACTTGGAAATTAGATCCTTCAAATCCATTCCAACCTTGCAGTGGCACTTGGTAGAGTTAATGTTGAGCCTAACAACAGTGAATTGTCTAGACTACTCGATAGTGGTCCTGAATGCTTAACCATTTGTTACGATGTAAGAGTCGAAACATTAGGGCTACATGTTTGATTACGTATTAATAATCTCCAAAACAAAATATACTCCAAATCCCTAAGCAACAATGACATATCATATAAAGAAACTAACTATGGTTTGAAATATCTAACAAGTTTGGTGTTTCTATTAACATTTTTATTAAGAACCAATCAAACAAATCTTAGTTAGTTTATCAATTTTACGTTACTTAATTGGGTAGGAGGGAGTACTTTTGCTCACTCTTGGGCTAGCATGTAGTTTATGTCAACCTCTTGGGTTTTCCCATTTCTTTGCTATTTTTTTTTCTCTTTATATTATATATGCGTCACCTACATGTTTCTTGGAGATAATTAATTTAGAACTCAACCTTACAAGTGTGGATAACCTAAACTTCTAAGTTTTCAAAGTAAGTGGTTGGACATTAATTAGAACAATAATGTAGAGCTTCCATGGTTAATAATCCAAACCAGTCATCATTCAAAATAATGATGATGATGATCTAGACTAATCATCTTTTACATTATAGGTAGCTAATACCCCAGAAATCTCCATACTTCAGTGATCTCAACCTTTTGATGGTTATGATTTAGCATCTGTTGTTTTAGGACTTTCTAAACCATCAACTTTTCCCCCACAAAATAATAGTGGATAGGATCATCCGATGTGAAGATTTTTGGTGCATTGCTTATTTAAGATATGTTATCAGATGGCTTCAGTCACAAAAGGATCCACCATTCTGGCTCTAGGAGATAGTATATAGAATTAAACATAGAAATGAGGATATATCTTCCCACATACTTTCACTCAGCAAATTGAATGGCAGATGAACACAAACTAAGCCCCTAAAGGTTCTATTATTATTGCATACTTTCTTTACTATTCATGAGAAATTTGTTATCCTTCTTAGTCTGGGGACGCTCTTGTGTGAGGTGATCAATCTAGCGACCAGTTATATCCACTGGAGCTCTTTCTAATTCTAATCTTTTCTCACTTGTGGGTTGGCCAATTACAATTGCAATTCTATAATGTTTTGTGATCTGCTAGATCACTTAGTAATGAAAACTTGTATTGTCCTTTAAATAAAAGAAGAAGAAGAAGAAGAAGAAGAAGAAGAAGAAGAAGAAGAAGAAGAAAATATGTGCTTCCGAGATGATTGGTTGAGATCACCAAATATTATAGCTTAAAAACGTGAGAACTAGGCTAAACTTGAAAGTGAGGTAAGTTGTGTTATTAACTCAAATACTTGTGGTTAACAAAAAAAAAAACTTTAATGAAAATTTTAATAATATTTGATACAATTATTTTGTCTCCCGGTTTTAGTGTGATTGCACATAGTATGCTTTCTTTGGTTGCTACTTTGAGATCAACTTGATCTCAACCTCTGTAAGTTTTTTTTTTCTCTTACTAAATCACAACAAATTTATTTATTTTAAGGTTATCTAAAAAATTCACTTTAAATGTACGTGTATCTATTGGATTAATTGGTTACACCTTTTTTTGCTTTTGAAAGATGAATTTATTACAATTTTGTATTATGATTTGGAAATCTGGGCTTCAAATTAAACCCGAGCATAATTAAAATATTTTTTCAATAATGACTCAATTTACATCCGAGTCGAGTAACTTGGATGGTTTTTTTGAGTTGATACACAAGTTCTAGAACTATGCCAAATATTTAGGCACTGCATGTGTTTTAACATATTTTTAAATGCCATCAATGATTTACACGTGAACACCAGATGAAAATTTTCCCCTAGTAAAACAAAATAACAAAAGAAAAAACAAAGAGAGTACACACATACACACACATACATTGACAGCAATAGTCACTGTTAATACAATAAAAAAATTTAGGTCCATATATTGGTTTTTAGGTGGTTATTAACGCATTTAATAAATAAAAATATATCTAATGGTGATTCTTTTGCATAATTTTGGAAGATCAGCCTGACATGCAGATTGCTATAGCTAATACCATTTTACTAATTCTAATTAAAATGTGAATCTCATTTGCTGGTGTTAAGTTTCTATTTAACTATTCTAGTTCTTTTTTCTTTCTTTTTTGCTAAATGACATAAGTACCCAAGGTTAGACCTATCTAATTACAGCATAGAAATCCCCTGTAGGTCTGATTAGCCTCAAGATATTAGCAATTATCTAAGCAACATAGATAGGTACCACCAAATTAGTGTAATAGGATATGAATTAACAAAATAGTTGTTACAATCATATAGTTTTAAGCTATTAACCTAACAGATGGGCAAACCAAGAGTAGAAGGCAAGCAATGTTGGTGTGAAAAGAACGGTTTGCCTTCCATCATAGAGAGGAGAAAGGGGAAAATCCTGTCTCATTCACCAAGCAAAATTGTCCCGGATCAGAAAACCATATTTGTTTCTAGATGTATTGAGTGATTATAAACTGCTAAGTATATATGCCCATTAAGGATCAAATTAATGGCTGAAGACTGAATTTAGGCTGGACCAAGATAAGGAAATCGAGTTTATTAGTTTGATTGGGCACAACTTGTTTTAATAGCTTTAACTTGTATCAAGCCAATAGTCACTTTCTCAGCAAATAAGAGCTAGACCTAGGCTTATCTCTTTCCATATGATCTACACTTTCGCAAAACGCATATTTGCATTTGAAGAACCAACTCCTTGGCTTGGTTAAATTCACTTAATTGACTGATTTGTTTTGTCCAGAGGAAACTTAGCTAGACAAAATGTTAGTGCTTAACAACGTGATAGCTTATATTATGTGCCGAACACCGGATCTTTGGAGGCTACTTGGCTCGGGTACAACGATCAGTGTGGCTCATGGACCTTAGTTTATGGAAGAAAATCACTCTCCACAGAATTGTCGTGCCAAACTACCCTTGTTTGGATATGCAAACAAAAGGATTATGTGGATATTAAATCATAATGTTAATATATCGTGAATCAACATGGAGAAGAAAGCCAATTTTATCCAAAATTTTGACGTTTGTCATACACAATAGTACTCATAAATATGTAAAAGTACACCAAAATTAACAGCCAATTAGTCTTGATACAGATTTCTAGGGACACTTGGTTCGGTTTCCTTACTTGATTGGCAAGACATGGTCAGAAGAGTTCAACTCACCCCTTGAAATTGCTCGAAAACTGCCACATGTAGGGCTCATGGTTCATTTTCAACAAAAAGCTACAGCCACCGGATAATATCACCACAGAGAATTTTAACTATGTCCATAAGGAGGAAATAATGCAGATGAAGAAGGTACAATGACAGACTGTGTGGCCTTTTTGTATTCTAAAACTAACACAATTTGGGAAGACCCTACCTTACATGCTATAGATAATATTGGTTCCCCCATGGAGCAGTCACAAAAGAAGGGGTTAGCCACCCGCTCTTATGTACACATAACAGGCAGAACTCACCATTCCAATGTCTCGTCTATTATGTCAGCTACACCTTGTGTTTTCTTTTGTCTCTGCGTAACAAAGTTTTAAATTACACCTTGTAAAAGAATTACCTAAACCTTATGCACAACCTTATGATCCAACCATAATTAGTAAAACCAGGAAAACAGATATGGGAAGGGAGATAATGCCAGAAAGTTTCCAAAAATAATTTGAAATAATTTTTCTTATTTTACAGGAAAAATATACAAAATTAGATAATCCAAAAGAAATCAATACATTAAGATGATTTTAAATGCAAGTTTTGGACCGTTGATGCTCATTTGGAGTCTTTGAAAAAGTTAATAAAAATGCACACCATCAAGCGCTAACTTCTAATAGGACTATATGTGTGTATGATTTGCGTGTCGAGGCAAGGCCTTCTAGCGTGGGGTGCAAGAATGGATCTCTTCTTTAGTAGGCCATGGATTAGAGGCTGCTCATGGTGCACTTCCAACATTCATAAAAGGAAAAAGAAATGCATTTGCATATTAAAGGTTGTGAAATCAAAGTTTAAGTTCATAGTAATTCCATATGACACTTCTCAAGAAAATGCATACACTAAAAATTTAATATGATTAATCGTTGGGTTAGAGAAAATGCATACACTATGGCAGGGAAAAGATAAGCATCTCATGTGGCCATTTAATCCAGTCTCATCGCCCATCACTGTCTCTGTCTCCACTATACGCCATGTGATTTTTCCCACAGTTATCAACCAACTCTAACCTTGGCTTTAAATACACAATCATATTCACAAGGTTCGAGAAGAATAGCCGTTTTTCCTGATCATGGGCACCCTATTTTGTCATTTAGAAAAAGAGAGAAAACCATATAATTCAATACAATTCTCATAAATATTACAATTTTCCTTTAAAAAGTCAGCACTGAATACAAATTAAACCTTAATTTCATAAAAAAAAAAGAAAGATAATATAACCAAATTTAATCTAGCAATCTGCTATACATTTAATAGATTTCAGATGTTTCTCATTCAATATCTTTTCTCAACATGAAAAGGAGAAAAGTGAGGTGATAAGATAAAATTCTAAAAAGGAAGAAAAATAACAACATGTATTTTCTAACTTTTCTTTCTTTAATAATAATAATAATTAATTTAACAGGCCCCAAAGTCTCTAACTGAAAACCGGGTCTTTTCAGGCAAGTTCCCTGCATGCCTTAACCCCAAGGTGAGGGACACGTTATCTCCTGCAGTCCCAAACCTGATCCTCTTGGGTACAACTGCAGGAGCACCATTTGCAGCGGTACCAAAATCTCCCACCACTGCTCTATGACACGTGTCGTCCTTCCGTAGCAAGCCATGCATGTCAGACTCAGTGGTCGTCGTCGTTGTTGCCGGGATCTGACCCACATCGTCGCCGGCGTCATTATCGCTGAGGGTGCAGCTGTTGGCTTGGTTTTCCGAGAAATGGTGTCTATTGATTGCTGTTCGTGAAGGGTCATTTTCATTGGCATTGATTTCGGATCTTTTGGTGTTTGGCGTTGGCATTTGTGCTGCTGGTGGGTGGTTGTTATTGGCACCCCCCTCCTCTCTCTCTACACTCTCATCCTCTTCCTTGGCTTCTTGCTGGTACATTTCTTCTACCATGGGTTTCCACAACCTCACCCTGGCATTAATGAACCAGTTTGAAACCTGCAACCAGTATGAACACGGAAAAATGGGGTTGGAGATATCAACCTAGAAGGCACAAGTCAAGGGACGCATTGCATTGAATGCAGCTATATATTGATAGTACTGATCAGGGATGATGGGATGTCTACAGTTTTGTTAGTATTTGTTTCATGGACCCATTTGATGGAATGAGTTCTTGTTCTTTCCTATCAAATGTTGGATGAAGGTGTGCAAGGAGAGAGGAAAGCTAGTCGAGGATATTACTAGAGAAATTGGTTCGTTTTGAAAAGACAGGGAAAAAATCATGCAAACCAAGGGAAGTGATTGCAGAAGGGGAGGTGCTATTTTCACCATCTTTACAGCTATGGTTCGTCTTTTTCTTTGTCTTTTTCTTACAAAAGAAATTGATAATATTTCCATCAGTTTAGAGACAAAAAAATAAATACGAAAGGAGGATGAAATTTCCGGAAAAGTGGCTAATTCTACCAATTCAAAATGAAAAATGGGCACCTCTTGCTATGTTGATATGTAACGTATAGTCCAGCTAGCTAAACTCTATTTTTACTTTGCTTAGTTCCCTGTTGGTTCTTGAATTATATTAAGTTTTTTATAATTATTCCTACTGTTTTGATAGAATTTTTTTGAATTATATTAAGTTATTTTAATTCATATTAGAAATCTATGCGCAAAAATCAAGTAGATGTTTTATAAATGGTAAAACAGCAACAGCAACCGGACTCTGGACCTCCTAGGAGGTCACCTATTTGGTATTATAGTTAAGCCCCAAGCGCGCTTAACTATAGCAGGATGATTCTGATGTGATCTGGCGTGTTAGAGTTGGTGTAAATATAAGTGGACATTATTATCTAAACCGCAAGCCGGGCTTATGCATTTGAATGACTGCAATGTAGGAAACAAATAACAGCTACTACAAAAGAAAAAGTATGGAAAACATTCAAAAAAAGAAATGTATGGCAAAAATGTTCAAATAAAAATCAAAGAAAATGGAAGGTCACAACCATTAGGTACCATTTGGATGGGACCAACTTAGTGTTTTGATGCATACCTTCCCTAACTTCTATCATCTAAAGCAAACAAGGAAAGGAAAAGCTCGAAACTTTTGGTAAGAAGTAGGTCCCAAGAGAACATAAGAGAAAAAGAAGAAAAAGAAAGTTCAAGGAATTATTTGTTGTTTTGCCTTTGGATTCTTTCATGTTTGTTGTCTCGTGAGAATACCAAAAAGACGACATCTTTCTAGCTTGCAAATTCTGAAATGGAAGACGAACCTGATTTCTCGATAGACCAGTCTGTCGTGCCAACAAATGCTTATCTGCATCACTTGGGTACCTGAAAAAGAAGCCAGAAAATATGACATCAGGTTCGTGCTTTGTGTACCAGTAGATAGAAAAGAACGGTTTCCCTGCAATGGCGTGAAAATCTAAAGAGAGCGATGGAGAGAGAGACAACTGTACTACAGCTGATCTCTCTCTCTCTCTTAATTATCATGGGGCGCCCCTCCATGATGTTGTTCTAATGGGGCTCTTTGATAACTAACTAGAGTGACCACTGTTCCAGCAGCTGTTTTGGGTCAGGAAAACAAAGAAAAGCAAAGGAGAAAAGAAGCTTTTGTTCAGCTTTCTGTTCTAGGGATAACCACACAAGGACACTGCATTAGTGATCTTTTTAATCACTAAACAGAAAGCGGTAGCAACTTTCACTGTATATTAGAGCACTCATTATTTAAAAGACAATAATTTGTAGTACAGAGCCTCAGAAACTGTGATCAACATCTGATGCTACTTAAGATTCATGTCATGTTCTTCAACCAACCTTTTCTTCTGCCTTTTTTTTTTTTGGGTCTTCAACGAACATGTAAGGACTGCTTGGCATGAGAATAACAAACCAGGGATTAAGGTATTCTTGGATACGATTTTCTTCCTGCTATTAACAGCCATAAGACAAATAAAAATGTTTAAGAACAAAGAGTCTAAGCTTTTGGATATAACTTACCCATATTTGAATAATCTTATACATGTTTAAAGAATGTAAGATTAAGTAGCAGGGACAAAAATCAGTATCCAGGAATAACTTAATCCATGGTTTATTCGCTTGCCAAACTGCCCCCCGTGTTACTTAAAACCAGAGCAATCGATGGGAAGGGCCAATATGTCTACTTAAACATTAAGACAACAAAAATCTACATAAATACCATGGTTTAGATTGTATTGTAGTTTTAGTATAAGAGAATTGATGGAATTGGAGAGAACATACGGATGAAGGAAGTGTTCAAAGAGCCAGGCTCTCAAGATATTGACTGATCTCTCTGGTAAGCCTCTCTGAGGTCTCCAAGCTTCTTGTTCCATCATTCCAATCTGGTGGAAGGCTCTTTGTTGTCTTAAGCTTTGTTCAAGCATTCTAAGTCTTGGAGTCTCTCCCTTTGTGACTCCAGAAGCTCCTGTTGTATCTTTCTCACCAAGAAGTTCACATGTTTGTTTCAACTGGGCTGCAATTGCATCCTTGAGGCATCGAAAGTGCCGAGACATGGCTTTCTGAGCTAATGCTGTGTACGGTGTGGCAGCTCCAAATCCCATTACTGAATCAAATGAGTTTACGACCACTTGCATCTGCTCGCAGTAGTGGTTGTATCTTCTATCTACCTGCAACAAAAAACAAAGTTGAAAAGAAATAAACCAAGAATTCAGAATCACAGTCTTCTGAGTCATTGACATGTACAATCAAACAGTAGAAGACGACCCATGTCATAAACAGTATTCCAAAACATCTGCTCCTTTTGGATCACGCAGTTGGTTTAAATTAATGACAATAGAATGATAAGACAGAAAATTAAAGATAGTACATGAAAAGTCATTTTGTAAGTTAAAACAACTTCTATCTGCACCTTTTAGTTTAGAGGAGAAAGAGAGAGTACTTAAAGTATAAGCAGTATGAAGATAATCATAGTCTGGATTTTCAAGAACAAAGAAGAAGACTGGCTGATAAGAAGGAAGAAGAAAAAACTCAACTGCAATCACAGGCAGTTTTTATTTTATTACTAGATAAGGTGCAAGCATTATTATTAAATAAAGAAGAAAATACAAGTGGGTGGCTGTTTAAATCTCGTGAAGATGGTTGAACTTAAGGAAGAAGAAGAGACGGAAGATTTTCAGAACTGTGTTTCCATTTATTTTAGTCTTTTCTACTTATCCATTTAGGAATGGAAAGGTACAGGCCTTTCTAGGCTTGATAAAAACACTAAATATAGAATCAACGAATGCATGTGGCAAAGTCCCCTCTTGCAGTAGAATGATTGTATGGAAGAATATCCTGATAATTTGGGGTGTATGATTGATGTGTAGACAAACTATCCCTAGGTCAACTTAGAAATCAATGGCTCTTTACAAAATATTACTATGATGGGTATGGATCTCTTGAAGTAGCAGCCTTCCTAACAACTTACCACGTATTATAGGGGTGTTTTAGGCGATCTTCCCAATCAAACGTCGTCGTTTCCCATTGGATATGCCCCCTAACAGTAACCTCACAGGTTTTCCCTTAAAAAAACTCCAAAATACACCAGCACCATCGAACAAGAAAGAAAATCAACCCATCCAATCAACTCATCCACACCAACTATCATGCACAAAAGCCAACATACCACAGCCGGCCCTTTCTTTGTTTAATTATGTCTAATAAAAAATTCCATGGTTTTCTTCTCTCGAAAGCAATCAAAAGAAGTACAGAGAGAGGAGAGAGAGTTTACATGCCTCATCAAGCATGGTTAGGAGCTTGGCCTTCCTTCTCTGATGCTCAAATCTATCAGCAGGTGACAAGGGAGGAAGATCCTTTGAAGAAGAAGACCCAGCAGCACCAGTATTGGTGTTGGTACCCCCACTAGATTTGGGATTTATACTGATATTGTGCCTTACATGCCTACTATTCTTGATCTGCCCTCTTCCAACACTGCAAAACTCTTCCAATAGTTCTTGTGCTGCTTTGGCATACTTTGAATTTCTTAAAACATTGGCCATACCAAATGACCCATGACCCACATGAACCTGGTGGTTGCTGTGACCATGATTAGTGCTACCGCCTCCTTGAAAGTGCATAGCGTGGTTGCCCAAATTCTTCAATTGGTATGAAGAAGAACTAGAAGAAGGTGGCCCTCCTCCTTGATTGTAATACAAAACACCATCACTCATCCTTAATTCTTCAGCTTTGGCGGCCTCCAAACGTTGTAAAGACGATGACAATGATAAAGATAACCCTTGGCTGTCCGCAAGGCCTCCAATTTTGTTACTAGTGCTAAGATTTTGAGGGTTTTCTGGTCCGACGCCGGAACCGGAGACCCAATTGAAATGAGAAGTGGGAATTGGACTATTTCCGAATGTTGGTGGATTGTGATAAGGTTGGAGGTGTGGAGGAGGAGACGGGTTTGGGAGTAACATGTGGAGGGGTGCCGAAGAAGAAGTTTGGGGGGGTGGAGAAGGTGATCTTGGTTGTGGGTTCATAAGGAAAAGCTGCATGGCTGCAGCTGAATCTGCATTTATGCCTGAAATGTTGCTGTTATTGCCTCTGCTACTGTCACTACTGCCCATATGTTGCTTCCCATCTTCCAAAGAACCCACAATTCCTTGCCTAGTACCATACCAATCTCCGATGCTAGCCGGGGCCGGCGGTCTCTGGATCCGATAATTCGCCGGAATCTGATTCTCCAATAGGTCCGTTGAGTTGCCACCCGGCGGAAAATTGAACAGCTCTGACAACATACCGTAAACTGGCAATTCAGTTTGCCCTTCCTCTTCAATTGCTACTAGTGGTGGTGGAGCTGACTCAAACCCACCTTGCACTCTTAATTTATCTCTCCGGCTTTGCTGTTGAACATGATCTTGGTTTGTCGATCTTTCGAAGCCATCGGAGAAGCTGAAGATACCTTGATGGAAGCCTCGGGACATAGAAGTGATAGAATTGGGGGCAGTTTTGAGGAGATTTGGATGAGGGAAGAGAGGTTGAGATGGTGATGGTGTTGCTATACCCATGTTGAACTCTTCTTCTTCATCATCTCTTTCTTTCTCCTACGACGCCGCCGACTATGTTGTTGCTGCTTTTGGTTCCTGTCCATGGATCAGTTACAAGAGAGAGAGATAAACATGGCCCATGATCAAAATTCACAGTAAATGAATATAGTAAGGGAAACAGACATAAAGGATAACATATGAACATGACCGAAACTATCAAATTCTATTAGTTACAGACCACAGTGAACTAGAGAGGAAGAGAGGAAGAGAAGGAACATAGATGAAGAAGAACCCTAATCAAATTCCAGTAATTAAAGACTCCAGTAAAGATGAAAACCACAAAGGAACAAGATAGAGAGAGTAAGAAAGAGAGAGGGAAGGAAGGATTTAAATAAAGTATTTTCTTTTTCCTTCTCTATCTTTGTTGTTGCGTAGTTCATATTGTTTACCTAGAGTTGCAGGAGGGACGAAAGAAGAAGGGGTATAAAGCTCTCAGACATCGTTGTCTCTCTGTGTGATTGAAAGCTTCTTGAATTCCACCATCTCTATCTCTCTCTCTCTTTCTCTTTCTCTCCCTATCTTCAGCCCTTTCTTTTCTTTCTGTTGTTGTTCCTCTTGCAGTCTCCTACAATCGCCTTCTGAAAAGGGAAGAAGGAGGCAAACAAATATAAAAATATAAATGGGGAGAGAGGACTTGGGAGCTGATCTCAGAAAGACTCCAAGAGAAAGAAAAGGTCGCTGTTCTTCCTCTTTCCTTCGTCTTCATACTCTCCAAAAATTTCACCATAATATAACTACAAAACAAAAAAGAAATAAAACATAAGAAACACAACCTTTCCCCACATGACCAAAACAGCCCAACATTTTAGCAAGATCACCACTACCAAATTAAGGGTATTCTAGTCCATCAAAAATGCCAACCAAGTTTCCTGCTATGACCTAGTTTTTACCAATATTACAAATGTTTATCTTATACAAATTACATATTATTTAAACCTCGATGAATTAATATGATATCTCTTGTTCCAGCTTGGGCTGCCATAATTAACAATTAATTAACAGAGTCTCCACTAAGAGCATGGCCTCGTGCATGGCGATGATTTTTTAGATCTAAGACGTTCATCATGTTTGGAATGGCTTAGATTTCATTCTCGTTAGATACCTTTAGCTCAGGTCTATTTTAGTTGAAAATCACAACCATCAACTCTCTTTTCAAAGACCCAAAACTAGTGGCTAGAATTTCTCCATTTTCTGTGAGTTGCCTAATTTCTACTTACAAATATGTTGAATGGTTTAGATCTTTAAAAATCATATCTTAGGGCGGCATCTACTCTTTCAAAACTCATGTCTACTTCAATAACCTTACTAAATTTATAAGAGAAAGTATGTTACACAATTTCAAGATAAAACAGCTTGATTACATAAATTAATATTTCAAATGGCAAAGAAAAATATAAAAATGACCTGCGCCAAAGCTCTCTACGATAATAAAAATCATAAGCTATAGAAGTTAAATCTCATTAAAAAAAATAGTAGTAATCCTACATGCCGTCGTCATCATCATTATCAAGACCTTGTCCTAGGTGCCGTATAGATTGTTTATTGAATTTTTTTAATAAATAACATAATGATAAATTAATAAGAAATCTTTGATTGTGATACTATTAATTTACCAAGGTTTAACTATAATTCGTCCACCTATCAGCATTTTATGACAAGGGTGGTGGGACCTACTTTGACTTATTAAGGGTCAAGAAGGGCCCTAGTCTAGATCCATTCACCAACAATGGCAGTTCATTAAGATATTATATTGCTTAATTAAAATAGATTAAATTATAGCTTAAATGGTGAGGTCATTTGTGTCATTCTGATTTTTCATTGCAAATCAACCTCGAGGTCAAGACAAGGCTTAAAAAACACTACCACACGCCTGACTAATGCCACCCCTTTTTTGCATTCACTAAAGCATTAGTCTAAACAAACCCTAATTGCACGTGTGATGGAGAAATATCTGGCACATGCGAGGCATGGAAAGGCACGTATAACCGCCTTTAGGTGTGGTAGGCAAAGGAAAAAAACGTTTTTTGTGGCATTTATTAAATGGGGAATGATACTATGAGAGGCGCTTAGTCTGAGAAGTCATTTAGACGCTTGACTTTGTCTGATCCATGTGATTAAAGCGTCATCTGCATCATAGATCTCTTAAATTATATATAAGATAAATGCAAAATTCCTTGATTAATTCCGCTGTCTTTAACAATTCAATTATTGACTTGATTTGAAGTAATAGACTCTTGATCTGCAAAGAACAGGAGAAAATCTTCTTTGGGGCCCCCAGCTGATGTTAGCACGATCTGGATCCTATGTCAATTTACCAATGATGTAATGCATAATCATTCTAAGCAAACATTTCGCAACCGTCCGATTACCATACAGATGTAACACGGCTCTTTTCTTGTTAATCTGCAATTTCGGATCAATCAATCAAAATGGAGAATCTTCTCATGAGCCGTCTGGATGATGTTAGCGTGTTCTGGATCCTTAACTTCAATCGTATTTTTTATGGCATGGTGCAGAATTGTTCTACATGAACATATTTTAACCGTCCGATTATGAAATGGAGAGTATTAAACGGTGATCTGCGATCCAGCAATCAGATATGCCAGACAGGTTAGGTTAGGATCACATCGATATCATGTTATTGATCGACCAATGATGAGGCTTCTAAGCCCGGTCTGATACCAAATTTGATATAATATCACTCCTTTTAGTTAATATTTTGATTAGCAAACTAAATAATTAAGAGATTTTTTTTCTTTTAAAATTTTCCTATATTTGCACGATATATTATTTCCCTTTTTGTACATCAAGAGAGTTGGGGAGATATTTCAGTAAGAAATATATTCATTTTTCTAAGAAATATTTATTAGAAAAATAACTGCAAACCGGTTTGATAGTTGACAGGCCACCCTTCACCGGTCGCCTTTTGGGTGATGTCACGTGAACCTCACCCTCTCTCCACGCTCTCGAGGATCACCATATCATTGTGAATTTACGCAAATATCCCTCTCTCAATCATTACCTTCTCTCCACCCACACGTTCTAAACTCAGCTGCCCACGTGCCGCTTAAGTGGTTGTACTCGATTTGGCCTTTTGCAAGAGCCCGTGAAGTCTCTTTAACCTGCTTTCAGCGGGAGGCTCACACGTGTCCCATTTTATCCAAATAAGTAGTTAGTGGATGTTTTAATCAATGCAGTTCCCCAGATTCGAGGTTTAGATGGAATACGTGGCAGGTTGAGTGGGAGCTCCTAATTGAAACACCTCAATTTATCATTTCCCCTTTAATGATGATTGAAAATCATCCTCGTATTGTAATCCTGACCTTTAATCGTGGACTACTGTCGTAGGAAATCGGTGGGGAACGAGTGGATGAAAGAGATCAGTTCATAGAAGAACAGATCTGGTTGGATGGCTAAGATGGCCCGATGAAAAGTTGGGTTGTCATTGTAGCATCTCCAATTGATGAAAGTTGCTCATTATAGAAGAGTGGGGTGGGCCCAACTGATATTCGTGTTATGGGAACTACCATAGAAGGACATTTTTCAGATTATTATTCCTAACTTTTATCTTTTGTTTTGACCAACGAGTGAATCACTTTGGATGTCTGATGTGATGCCATACATGGGCAAGAAAAGCTATACACATGATTTCCATGTATGTGCTTTTCTCTTTTCCTCTTTTTGAATTCTCCTGGACTGGAACTCACAACCTTTCGGCCGTGAAACTGGCATCTTGACTAAGCATTACAAGCTATCCTGATTGACTGATGGATGATCAAGCAAACTGAGCCTACAAATGGTTGGTTGGATCATCCAATAAACAATCCACCAATAATGGGGATTGTGGAACTGGGCATTCAACCAACTTTTTTTTCCTTCCTTTTTTTTTTTTTCAAAATTTTCAATTGTTGGATGCACGTATGCACCCATGAGCAACTTTAAACCTTGGTCATCGAAGAGAGAGGCTCCTTGCACCACTGCGCTAGAAGGTTATGTGACGAATCCATCGTGATCATAATTGATGATAAAATGAACTGGTTTATGGCTATGTGATGAAGGCATCCTTGTCATAATTAAGAATAGAGTGAAATGCTTAGTTGATGATTGTTAGGTTTGATCTGGCAAATGATCTATGGATATTGGAGGTTGAAAAAACTAGGCACTTTACCAATTTGCCAAAGTGGCAGTGATGGATGATTGAGTGGACAGATTGATGAATATCAGGATCAATCCAAGAAGTGGTCAATGGAGTAAAAACCTTGGGGCAGAAGCCCCATCTTGATCAAAATTGATGGATGATCAAGTGTATCCAATTTTCAGCAAATGTGATCAATCCATCAGTGGGGGATGATGGTGGGTCTACATGGACTAATAGATAAGCTTAATAATCTGTAGGGCAGGGCGTACAGTGAAATTCGGTGTATATCATCTTCAATGTTATTACAAACGAGGACTTTTCAAGTAGGAAAGCTACTGCCAAACAGCGACCAGTTTGGCTTGTTAGGGGATGGCTTGCCCCAAACGGCGAAATAACAGCGTTAAAGAGGAAGTTGCTGTAGTAACAGTACTAACAGATCCCATTGGTTGAAACTACGACTGGAAAACGACAAACCAACGGCGGTCCCGCCATTTGGGTGACGATGCCGTTTGCCGCCTCGCTACGGAAAAGGTGGGGCCCATCTTCTCTACCATATTTTAAAGTCACTTAGGGGACCACCTCCCCACCATAACAGGAAATGGGAAAGCAGACAAGCATGGAAACCACTTTTCTATCCTTCCAAAAATTGCTTTCCGTACCTTTGAGGCATTTTTATTTCCCTTTTATTTTCATATATTTTGAGTTTGATAAGGATTTTTTAAATATTTTTTATCCTAGAAGTTGATGTAATTTTTCTTTTTTCTTTTTATACAAGCAAAGAATGACAAAGCAAATTACCCACGTACTCTTGCTCCTACAAGCTAATATTTGTCAATTAGTGAAAGAGCAATCCTAAACTAATTGCAATGGCAGCTATAACTAGTGATTATTAGTTTTTGGAGCTCACCATTTCATGATATGATACTTTATCTTGTTGATCATGACATGTAGATGTTTAATGAATCAAAAAGCATGTGGATTGGTTATATCTAATCTAAAGTTTACACCGTTGTTTGTCAAAGTTTCTAAGCTATTTGTTTCTAAGTATAACCTAATAGAAGTGTAACAACCTGGCGGCTCCCACTTACAACAATATTCTTTGCTCTGGCCGCCCATACAACTAGCTCCCTCACGATTTTGTTTTTTCTCAATTTTTTGAGAAAAAATGCCTTGTTGCAAAAAGAGTCACACACCACTCTTATTAACAACCTAGTACTTACTTTTCTTCTTAGCAAGATGAGACTAACTCTCTGTCTCTCAGCTGTCTTCCATCTATGGGGTAACTAGGCCTTCATAAGAAGTTAAGATATTCTAATCCACTTGTGCTCGGACTTGTTAGACGTCCAGTGGTAGAGCAAGGGTATGAACGAGTGATATTATGCAAAAGTGGGCTTCAGTAGATATGGTTGCTAGATATATCTCCATTTATAATTAGCATTTATCCAAAATATTCCATTGCAAAAGACAAAATAGGGTTTAATTTTTTATTCTTTTGGCGACCCCTAATCGGAATAAGGCTTTGGTGATAATAATGATTTTAGCTTTAAAAAAAAAGAAACAAAAAGAATAAGAGAATAATTTTTCTCTAAATCAGTAACCAATTTTTAGCTGATTTTGATTTTACTTCTGGGTAATATGTTGTTCAACATGATCTAGAGTTAGAGATACAAAATCTTGACCCTGATCACCCAGGGGACAGACCTTAGGTTAGGCCTAACAGTTAGATAGACCATGGTTTAGGAGCTACAAAATGGCCCACAGAGTTTTGAATTTTGCAACTATTATTGCATAAACCTTGTTGGTTGGCACAACCTCATTCATAGACTTGGACAAGATGGCGTACCAAGTGAAGGTGGGGGGAACCTCTCTTTCCTATTCAAAAATTGAATGCAAGCGTACAAGAGAACACTCACGGAGCACAGCAGCTTCTCCTGTTGGACTTCACCAATTAACACCACACAATATGCTAAAACAAGTTGGGCCATTAGTTTGAATTGCAGCTCCATTTATTCAATAGTAGGAGAAAGAGGCCTAGGGTTCCTGTAACCATAGTTTTAAATCTCGAAACTCGACTCGAATCTAAAATTAAGTGAGTCAAGTGAACACAATGCGACTCGTGGGTGACTTCAAAATACTCGAGTGGGGTTTTAAATGAAATTTCAATAATTTCTACTTTTACAACAAAAAAAAAAAAATCATTATATCCAATAACAACTACCCAAGGCATTGTATTTTTAATTTAAGTGTTCAAATCTCAGGTTAATTTTTCTAATTTTATTTGAAGCAAGTCATTTAGCAAGTTAACTCTATTTGCTACCGAGCCTAGTAACTTGGACAAGTTCTCCTAATCTAACTATACTTGTTCCTTGAGGACGGAAAACTATCTGATATACTTTTGCTACCAAGCCAAATAACTTGAATGGGTTTTTCTAACCTAGTTCTAGGGGTGCCCTGATGACACAAAACTATCTCATATACACATGCAGGTGAGTTGAGTAACTTAGACGAGTTTTTCTGACCTAATAATACTTGTTCCTTGAGAATGTAAATGTATTCAATATATATTTCTTGCCAAGTTGAGTAACTTATGTAGTTTTTTTGGTCGAATATATACATACATACATATATACAAGTATTGCAATATAAGACAATGTTGGTGAGCTTGGAGAACAAATGATTCAATCTTGAACTTGGTATACACAACATCTCAGTGTATATGCGGCCATAGTCACACTATCTTATACCAACAATAAGCAAATGAAACATCACAAGACACATAAATGAGTCCAGATTCTCTACTACGATATTATACGTTAAAACAGGTAAAGACATGGGTTTGATTGCAGCTCTACTGTATCATCGTCAATGTACTAGAGAAAGACAAACATGACTCTTGAAGCCCAAGTTCAGTTGTCAGTAAAAGCTCCGTTTAACCCTAGCTGTACCTTGAGGATGTAAAACAAGCTATATACAGTGTATGTACCACACACAATACAAATTTAAGTCCAACAATCTCAATGTCTCCCCTATTGTAAGACAGTGGTGGCTGGTACACATGAAATGATGCAGTGTTACATTAATCGTTGCTATACACACATGACATCCTATATATGTTGTAGCCATTCTTTCCCAACATGATGACAATTTTGAATCCACCCCTCCTCCTTCCCCCCAACTTAGGATTTGGAAAAGGGGTTCAGTTTAATCTCAATGTCAAAACTCAAAATGTAGACACAATATGGATTTTTCTAAGAGAAGTAAACACCGCTTGATGCGGATTTAACGGACAATGCAACTAGTTTTTTTGCTTAATTTTTTTTAAAAATAAAAAATTTTAAACTTTTTTATGTCATAAAATAAGAAAAATCCAAAACTCGATAAAAAGCAGCCAAGTCATGTGTGCAAAATGCAGATCAGCCCAAATTGCTTTCTGCTTTAATCCGGCCTTTTTGGTGCCACAATTTTAATTGTTTGTGCAGGATATTCAATGTATGTAGTAGCCGAGATTAGAACTAAACCGATGTTGCTATTATGAGACAGTTGTGGCGGGTCCAGAGAATGATCCAGTGTCATCATCGCTATACACAGATAGTTCGGTGTATATGCTATAGCCTGGAGGCATTCTGTCCTTGCACAATGGAAAATGAGAACTCAGGCATCCCTCGCTTTCACACGTGTAATTTGAATTCGACATTTCCTTAGCTTGCTCAGAAGGAGCAGATATTACTCATCCAATTGTACTCGTTGGGTGGAAGGGTCAAAATCTGTGTACTGTGCTGTTCTTTTGGGATCTTGATGGCACCTTGTCATGATAAGAACAGTAGTAAATAATATTTTATGGTCTGCCCATTTCAGTTTTGTCTTACCTTGCTGCAACCATTACTAGTTGAAGGTGATAGATCGACGTTGGTGGAATCCTGACCTTTGGATGAAAAAATTCGAGCGAAAACCTTACATCCAATGGTGTTAGTTTTATCACAACGAGGATCATGATCGTGAAGTGTTTAGCCGGTCAAAGCATGTGGGGCCATTCCCTTTAATTTGCAAAATTGAGAGAGAGAGAGAGAGAGAGAGAGAGAGAGAGAGAGTTTCTACGGGAATAACTTTGTATGGCTTTCCAATGGAAAAAAAAGTGCACCTGCTATTTTATCTTTTCAGTGATTTAAACCATTTGTCTAATTCAGTCTGTCTCATATGACCTAGGTATCAAAAATCTCGTACCTGTAAGACTTTATTTTTTTGGACCTTTTGTGGCTGTAAAATATATAATGTTACACAAGTAAAAACTTAAATTAGAATATGAGAGAGAGGAGGGGGGTGGGAATTTGCTTGATGGCAATGGGGTGGGTTTTCACTTGCCTTGCTATACCCTACCATGGATTATATACATCCTTGGTCTATCCAGATCCACCATGGATAGTGACATCTTTGCTCCACTGTAGGTTAGCGCAGAATGTGAAGAACCCATCTTAATCTACCCTCTTCATCAGAAGGTGTGGAGTGACAAGGCAGGATTCATGAAGTGCCTATAATTGTTTGATATGTTACACTTAAAAAATTCACATATTTGACATTTTCTAGTAACAATTTCTAAAGAAAGTTGAGAATGAAAAATATAATAATGTACAAAGAGACAGAGAACTAGATGTACAAGAAAAAAAAAAGCAAAAACAAATGATCAATCAAACCAATTCAATAACTAAATTCCTAGTCTATTTAAATTTCTTTATATAGGCACCAAATAGTCTAGCAAAAGATAGAAGCTAGACTTTTAATAGCCAATAGAAACTTTCTAACCTTTTTTATATGTCTGAAACCCAATTGATAAAAATGCCTTTATGTTTTAACCATAAAACTAATAACACATTATCATCTTTTATGCATATATGTCATACTCTTTTGCTCTACTATGGGTTAGGCTCACTGATTTCTTATCCTGCACCACCCCAAGTAGGTGCAAATCTGGGGGGGCTTGCCCTTCCTAATTATATAGTATACGAGTGTCAGTTTTGTGTTACCTTACAACTACCATTACTATGTGAAGAAGAGAGATTGGGGCGTGTGCTCCACTGTGTGAGAGAGAGAGAGAGAGAACCAAGAGCAACTTTGTATGGCTTTTCATTGGAAAAAAATGTACTTGTTGTTTCTATCTTTTTAGTGATTTAAATAATGGCCTATGCCAAATTTACCTAGGTACTAAAAATCTCTTCTATTGGATAACTATCACACTTTGTTTATTGGACCACGTGTGGTTGTAAAAAATAGATGGCTTAACAAAGAAAAGCTTAAATTAGACTATGAGAGAAAGAGACAAATTAGATTAGATTTGTGTGAGGAAACATGATGCATGCTTCATTTTTCAGCACAAAAATTGTTATATAGATGACTTATATGAATGAATTAATGAACTGACCATGGCTTGAATGTTTTATAGTACTTATAGTTCTATTTGAATTGAATTCTAGGATGGTAATAATTCCACAAGTTCTTCAAAGTTTATAGTAATCATGATTTCTTTGAGCACTTAAAACCTATTTTTCCTTGTACTATATCAGTATTTTTTAATTATTTTTATTTTACCCCACCTCATTAGTTAGATAAATGAGCCCCTCGAGGATTTGTCTCTCTATTTCTTCTACATAATATGATTCTTTGTTACATTCTATCACTTTCATTTCTAGTCACATTTCCTAAAATCTCTCAAGAAAAAATATTTATAAAATAATCAAACCTAAAATTCTTTTTTCCATATGTCATGCCATCATTTTAAAATTTTAAAATTAATTTTATTTTACCCTGCCTTAGTAGTTGGATAAATGGACTCCTAGAGGACATGCCTCTTTATTTCTACCACATGTGAGTCTTTATTAGATTCTATCTCTTTCTATTTTCCAAGTTGTCTATCTCTTTCTAACTAGAAATCCAACTTCTTAATGATCTAAGCCTTCCATCTCCTATACTTGATAAGGGGCTAGAGTTTGTCTATTTACAATTCCTAAGGCCTTTCTCTCTTTAATTTTTTATTCATCTTATTCTAAGTCTAATTATCCTCTTATTATAATCTCATACTATTAGTTTTTCCTTTATTTTCTCTAAACTTTCCACTTTATTGTTGTATATGTTTACTAAAAAATAAGACATAAAGAAAATTGTATCTATCTATCTATCTATCTATCTATCTATCTATCTATCTATCTATCTATCTATCTATCCTATTTGGAATCCATCGTTCTTGTATTTTTTCTATTAGCCTTTTTAGATATACTACATTCTAAAGAAATACCTTTTTATATATAACAACTAGGATGTCATAAGTTCACCAAACTTATTTTAATTTTCCTGAAGAAGTAAGCTTACTTGCTTGAATTAGTGGTTTGGATCAAAGAACAAATATGTATCTCATGCATTGCATAGGCAAATATACAAATGTACTATATGCATATATGTATGTATTTATTCCATTATATCACAAAAAAAAAAGGCCTTCAGTGCTGATTTTAGTTCCTTTTATGTCTTCTTCTTCTTCTTTTTTTGTGGCTACTTGATTTTTAGTTTTGAATTAGGATCTCTATACAAATCATGTCAGACCCATTACGTTAGATTGGTACTGGCTAGCGTTCTTTTGAATATTAAGGGTGATCAGACTTGAACCCGTAATGTTTATGTGGAGAGTATCAATCATACATTACTAACGATGTAGGTAATATGTGCTCCAGATTGATCTCCACATTTTATTTTATTTTATTTTTCCTGAAGTTGATGGGTGAGCAAACTTTAACCCATAACCTTTGGATTGATACTCACATCTTGGAGGTTGAAACATAAATGTCATAAAATTACTTGTGATTTTGGTAAAACGTTACCCACCAGTAGAAGGTTTTGAGGGATTATTTTCATTTCCTCGTTTATTTATTTTTTCCCAAGTATGTGCTAAGGTTATGAGGAAGATTCAACATAACCAACAAAACTGACACATAGTTAAGTACTTCCAAGGCTTCCTAAACAAAAACAGATTATTATATACATGAAATAAGGAGTTTTTAAGGTTCATTATATATTTAAAAATTATAATTTTCATATGTGATGCCTCAAAAAAAATCCACTTTAGGAGTATCAAATCAATTAATCGTATTAATTTAGAAAATAGAAAACAAAGGACAAAATATAAAAGAAAAATACATAAATTAGCTGATGAACAAGGCATTGGCAAGATATGTGATAAGGGTTTTAGCTATGGTGTCATTAGGGTCAGTTCCTGTCATTTGGCCCAACCCCTTGCCATCCCTACTCAGGCCCTCTCCCTTTCATCATATTCTTAGGTTTGTTTGCACTTACATAGACTGGTCTAGAAACTAGCAGTCTAGAATTGCTTGCTTACTTCCTCCATGACTCATTTTTGAAGTTATTACTATACCATCTGGTTCCAAGGGAGAACTTGGAAAAACCTAAACCTAACAGAAGCTTGAACTCAGTTGTCTTAGTGAGTCAAAGCTGTGTTTTATATATATATATTTTCAGTTTTTTGTTGGAAAGGCCAACTTGCTGTAGTGTTACTATGACACTAAGACTTGTAATAAGAACAATTAAACTGGTATCAGAGATAGTTGGTCTTTTTAAAATGAATAGTAAAAGATAGTTGGTGATTGCAATCACATCTGTCACAAGAAACCTAGGTTTCCTACTTCACCAGTTTGCCCCACTTCTTTTAATATTAGCTACCATATCCAAATTGCTTGTTGAGTTTGAACATCAAACAACTCAGCTATATATTAGGCATATATTACATTGGTCTCCCTAATCCTCGTGACCTTCCTCCCTACTGAACCTAGTACGCTGGAGCAGCTTCTTATTCTATTGGTTTACAAAGTTGAAACACAAACACGTTAAGATATTTATAATTATAAGTTATAACTGCGTGTGCCCATAAAATAGTTTAGTGATTAATTTTGAAATTTTTTAAGGAGCCAGTGATATCACACTAATGAGGAAGACTTCTAAGACAGTGTCTTCTTGATATTGACATACTTTTATAAGGAAGAAATTGCCATTATTCATACGTACATCAAGACACCAGGATCTTTAGATGGGTCAGGCAAGGAGATATCATCCTCAACAATTTCAGAAAGTTTTCTAGGAGTTAGTCGGTATATACAACTGCATGGTGGATATTCACGAGTCTCGGTGAAAGGGAAATGTACAAGAAGGATAGTTGATCCCTCAACAATCCTCTTCGATTCATTTCAAAAGGGGTAGGCCCCAACCATCTTTGATCTACCTTTGACCTCTAGGCTCCTAAAGCCAAACTTTAATATTAAATCCCAACTTTCTTTCAAATTCATGAACCCTCACATAGCATATGTTCATTTGATTTTGTCTCCAAGGGTCTTATTAGTTTCCCTAGCTAATCCATGTTAGAAATCTTGAACAAAACTAAATTCTACAAACCTTAGCTAAGAGGGTCTTATTAGTTTCCCTAGCGAATCCATATTAAAAATCTTGAACAAAACTAAATTCAACAAACCTTAGCTGGGAGACAAGCATCAAAATGGGCTTTTTAAAAATAGTTGAAGCATTCCAAATTGTGCAAGTGATATTACAATTCTATCTCTAGGATTCAACCTAGCTAGACTCAATTTATACCTTAATTGAGTTGCACAATTAGAATCAGTTCATATTTTAGTCTTCAAATGAACGCCTTAAAATTATTTTCATAAATTAACAGATCAAATAAATCTATAGAAGTTGATCATAGTTAGACAATCAAGAATACAAATATTAAACAAGCTAACGAAAAAGATATATCAATTAAACAGCCAAGACAACATTTAAAAGTCTTAAAAGTTGATAGGAAAAGACACATACACACAGATAGACAAGACTTAGGACTTAGCAGATCGGTTGTGACATAGATGTGTCTTGCCCTTGTGACCTTAAGTGTGGCAAAGGATGTGCACTGTAGTGCGATCTAATGGCATGATAACCTGAGCGGCTCGTAGGTCATGAGCATATAATATGCAGCTTTTAGGTTGAATGATAATCCCTCCATAATTATCGATAGTTATGTTTGGTACTCGATCATATCCTTTCAGTGCTTAAAACTGTATACTTCCTTTGTCTCTAATCAATCGGTGGTTAAAATTTCGCTATCATGCCTAATAAGACTCATATTTCAATCTTCATATGGAAAAAGGCGAATCAAGATGCCAAGCTCTACGTCATTAATAACACCAAAGCCTAGTGCATGGTTGTCATGTTGCAGACATACTGAAATTTGGTACAGTTCGACTTGAATGAGGATTGGTTTTCTACAGCAATAACATGGGTTTTCTACATTTGGATTACATTAGCAAGTCAAGTCATTGGCACCATTTGTAGAAAACTTTGAATCACGACAGATTGAGTTTGGTATTTAAAATAAATAAATAAATAAATATATATATATATATATTTTATGTGTAGGAAGAACTAGTCGTTTGTTGTCACTATCATTATTCTCTTATTTAATGCCAAAGATAAGAGGTGTCTTAAACCCAAAATAATTTATAATATGTCCCAAATATAAATATCATACTTAGGTGCTTAGTCATTCATTCATTCTTTTATCATTCATTCTTAAAATCACCCCCTCACCATATACGTACACAACCTTTTATTTTATTTTTTATGGTTAACTTAGTTTACCTACTGTTTATTACCAAATATAGCAAAGAGGGATAAATTAGGAAAATGGTCTATTGTTACGTTTTGGCTACTGAAGGGGAACAACCAGGGCTTGGTGATTGCAGAAGAGAAGTCACTTGTTCCAAAAAATCGGGTGTACAAAGCTCTTATGTTTACCGGGTTCAGAGAAGGGGCAGAACACAAGGGTCTATGGTACACAGTTTTACCTTGCATTTTTTGCAAGAGGCTATTTCTATGCATAACCTATGACTTGAAAGTCACACAGAGCTCTCCTTCTTTTAAAAAATTATTATTTAAAAAATGATTGAAATTTGAAGGAATGACGTAAACAGGCTGAAACGGCTGGAAATTGACTGGAATTTTGATCAGAACCTTTTCAGGCCAATTTGAATTTACTTTTTCTTTTCAGAATGAAACACTCCGGACAATCTGGCCTGAACAGAAAGGAACTGACAACTATACTCCTTAAGCAATGATTAGGCTTATCAAAATGGCCTAAATCTTAACTCAAAACACAAAAAATTGGAAAAAGCTTCCACTTACCTACCAAAAAGAATTGGATTTCTATTCCTTGACATAAGATTTAATCCCAATATGACCCCACCTGTTACATAGTAAAATTGGCTCAATCCACTTGGTATTGAAAACTACCTGGCTACCCTGTGCTGCCATTTCCTTCCCATAAAAAGCATGACAAGACTTTCCTCGCTAGTCCTGATGGAGAAAACGAAGTCTCTGTATCAAATCCAGTCACCTCTCAGAAGAAACCAAAAAAAAAGATGTCTATATCATCTATGAAAAGATTTTCCTTCGTAAAATGGTATGATGGGCCGTCGAATAAAGCGTTTTTGTTTGATTAGTTGAAGAAACACCTAAGAATTTCTTTCCTGTATGAAATTCCCTCAACATTTTTGAATGATTCTCCCATCTCTTGCCTGCTCTTTCCCTGCTACACAACACCTAAGTCACCAGAAGAAGAAGCAATTTTCACCTATAGCTTCTAAACTGGCAAAGCAGACTAGTCACAATTCAAAGAGGTTCCACCTAAGGTGGACTCAGAATCAGAGTGGTCGTAGCAGACCCTTTTTGCTGACAGATGGTCAGCACTTCATCTGCATTCCAATCCTTGTAAGAGGTCCACTGGAGATCAGACATTGTTGAAGAAAAGCCAAGACATATTCAATTATGCTACAAATTTTTGCCCGAGGACTGCTGTAATTGTGCAAAAGTTGATGTGACACAATCACCAACGATATCGACCACTACTATGGAACAAGTCTTCGACATCGATGGCCATCATGAGTCAAGTGTTTGTCGAAAGTAAGGTGGGGGCATGTCGTAAGCATTCAACTAAGAAAAAGATACTTCTGAACTAGTGGTGTTGTGAGTCGTCAAGGTTAAATGAACTTCGAAATCAACTCTTATGGCATGCATTGATTATGGTGCAGTAATCTTTCTAAGCCTAGGTCCAACGATCAAATTCCACATGGAGAAGTAATCTTTCAGCATAGAAAGTTGAAGAGGAATTCACTCAAGTGGGGGTCCCAAGCACTTGTCCATAAGGGAAAGGGTGTCACGGGAACACTTGTCTTCTACTTTACAAACTTTCCAAAAGCGTTCGAGAAGTTTGCCAATGGAGTGGCCACATGCCGATTCATTTGATTAGTCTCCATCACAAACTCAGTTCCAATTAGACATGTCATTAGACTAAGTATTCATCTTGTAGTAACCTCGTAGGGAAGCGACTCGATGATTTTGTCATAAAACCATGAGCTTATAGGAACATAATTAAAGGGCAGAGCCCAAGTACATGAAGCTCCCACGTATGTGGGGTGGGTCTGGAAAAGGGGTGGACCACAATGATCAATAGTATACAGCCTTATCTTGCATTTAGCAAGAGTCTTTTTCTATGCCTTAGACCCGCAAGGTTGTGAATTAATCTACCATCAAGTGCGTCTTACATGTATGTAGGTCATAATCTAATCAAAGTATGTGCTGATATTCTGTAAAACATTCATATTCTAGTGATCTAGGAGATCTAATGATTGAACTCACTCACTTGATTCGCTTTTTTGCACCGTTTGTCCACTGCGCTGGACAGTGAAGAAGCTGTCTTAGTGAAAAAAATGAGGTTAATCAGGCAATGCTAGCCATTCGAGGATTGCTTTGGTTGTAATGAATTTAGGTGAGAAGACCTCTATGGGTGGGAAGTGCCACAAAGATGTTGCAGATGATGTTAATGTCATGTGGGTGGGTCCAATCGTTAAGTCTGATAGGATAACAGCAGTTTCTTAGAGGAGCTATCCTCAGAATCCTACAGACCAGGGTGTGGACCACGTTATAATGCCTGCCTTCTCCTCCTCTCAGACGGCTAGGCAAAGACCTACCGCGTGATTGATTGGAGCTACCAACTTAAAAACCCTAGAAACGCATACAAGTATGAATGAACCCACCAACTTGAGAAACCTAGAAACAGACAGTATCATGGTATCCACCAATTTAAAAACCCTGCAGAAAATGTTTGGATGTGAGTATTCACTCCTCCTCCCACTCTTGAATACTTGGGAGATTTACCCCTTTAATGCTTTTCCCTTGTTTCTTCTCTTTCTTCACAGTTTTTTCACTTGCCATCCTTCCCATACAAGGTCACTTTCATACTGCAGGCGTACCTTCAACAAAGACCAACATTCTCCTGGTATAGTATGGTCCCGACTATTTGCAGTAACTCTTCTTCATTTCTCTTCCTTTCTAGTAGTCTTATGTGGGATAAAAAGCAAAAGAAAGTGATAAAATGAGGCCAATATTAATCCCTCTCAACGCCATGCGCTTTGGTTGAACCATGGGCGTAGAAAGTGACATGAACATTATTAAAGCATGGCACTTACTATATGAATGCAGTTCCGATGTGGAGGAAGCTAAGCAGGCCAGTGGTCCTGGCTGAGTCGTTATCTTGGACACATGTTGATCTTGGCCGGAACGATGAACGGGGGCTACATTGTGGTCCCAATGAGGTGGAGGGATGTCGCCGGGCTGGCACGGGTGGTCTATCTAGTGCCATCTGTCGCAACAAGAGGGTGCCAGGCTGGTAGGGGAGGATGGGAGATTTTAAGCAGGGTGGGAACGATGTGGGGGTTAGGGCTTGCAGACTTGGCACAGGGATTTATGAGTGAATGGATGAGAAGCTTGCGCCCTTGTTTTGGTGGGAGCTATGTTCCCCAACTTGTTCCTTGCAATGTCTATCTCAATCTTTGGCCTGAAAAATCATGGCTTGGCTAGGTCCATGGGCAACATAGTTGGAGTTGGCTTGGCTGGAGAATATCCACAAGAGCTCACATTTGTGGTAATTCAGATGGATACCACAATATAGTAATCTGTATGGAGGTGGACCTCACATTTTTTTTGTTCCGGACCATTCATTTTATGTTCCCTGTTTTGATAGCCATGCCCGAAAATCTTATCAGTTTGATCATCCTAGCCTTTGTAGCTCTAAGGTGTAAAGGCTAACCCTCAAACTAACATGAGCTTTAGTTCATAACTTCATTTGGCCATGGGCTTTACATCTATTTCGAGTTTTCCCTATAGTTTACTGCTTTACATGCTCTCTCTCTCTCTCTCTCTCTCTCTCTCTCTCTCTCTCTCTCTCTCTCTCTCTCTCTCTCTCTCTCTCTCTCTCTCTCTCTCTCTAAGGGAACCCATTAAAGTGACTCGAAGGAATGGCATATGCTAGGGACAAATCGACTGAAAGAACAGTTTGATTATTTATCCAAAGAAATTCAAAGCAAGCATGGTATATATTCTTGTACTAGCTTCCGAATTGTGCCACAAGCTGTGCAGTTTGTCCAGGTCAAGATGCGTCAAGATCAAAGCTTCTTAGAAACTGATTACCTTGGTATGTGAATGTGACACAGTGGAAGCCGATGTTTGGACGTTGATATGCGTCACATAGGTGATAGTGAGTGTCAGTAAACTAAGCCTAAAGGATGGGAGAAAAAGGTTGGGATTCCATTTCCATTCCCACCATTTTCCAAGAGTTTCTTGTTTACAGCTGATTTGCCCAAGAGGATTCGGTTTCCATCTCTAGAATTCTAACTGGAATTGGATTTCCATGTCAAACCACTGATTGGAAATCATGGAAAGCTAGAAACTGGTTTCCATTTCCTTCTGTTTCCATGCATTTCCTGCTAACCAGCTGGGCGGTGGGCTTGCATTTAGCTGTGAATTCACATCAAATCAGAAAAATCAGATTCATTTCATGAGATTTTTAAATTTTCAGGATCTCTTAAGCAATAGAATAAAAGATTTTGTCTATTAATTTGGAGAATTATGTTATGTGCTACGGAACTCCATCCTTAGCTAGTCCCCTACTTTTAGATGATCTAACTCATTCATCTTCTTTGGCCTCCCCAAAAATTGCTAGACAACAAAATTCATCATCATTTGATGATTTTAGTTTGTCACTTTGAATTTTTAATATATGTCCATTAGAGTTTTCAACTGAAAAACTAATAGTCCCGAGTTTTTGCAAATAGCCTAAATAGAGGAGGTAAACACAAGATAAGTGAGTCAATCATTCACACGTTGGGCCTAGCTAGAGGGATCCAAAAGTCAGTCTAGATAGCATCTTTGAGTAATAAAAGAAAGAATGAAATTGCATAACCTCATAACTCCCAATGTCAAACCCTAGTTTCGTATGTGGTTTTATTCCAAGTTGTGAAATAGAGGAAGTTGAAATATTACTGCATTCATGATAAGCATTGAGTTGGGAATTACTAGTTCGAAAAGGACAGCCCTGATGCACAAAGCTCCCACCTATGCAGGCTCCGGGAAAGGAGAGGACCACAAGGGCCTATAGTATGCAGCTTTATCTTGTTTTTGCAAGAGGCTGTTTCCATGCCTTAACCTGTAACATCAAGGTCACAGGACGACAGGGCTCCCCTTCTTGGGAATTACTAGTTCCATTAACCATTAAAAGGCTTACAGTCTTCCACAAATTCTACCCATGTTGGTCTCATTTCTACATGTTTAGTGCACTGAAATCACGAGCAAACCCAGCTGTCTATGCATGGACGAGGCTTTGACCCACAAGCTACATAAGCCCACAATAACCAGGCTTATAGTTGTGAGCCTCCCACTATACGTAAAGCGTTCAAATTAACGATTATTGACTTGTTAGGTTATCTTAGCTGTGGCTCAGGAGAGCTCCAAAAGTCCCAGTAAGCAGTACACATCCGTCTTTTCATGGTTAATCCTAGGTCAGTAAGAGAACTAGGATGTATTAATCCTAGGTCTTTATAATTGCACCTTTTCTAACGTATCCTAGGAACCACCCCTTGAGGGGGATTTTGCACTCCATATTGGCTGAAATTTTGTTGAGGCAAACGTTACAAATCCAGATAAAGGATGAAAAATATTAGTTTCAAAGCCGTCACTTTTATCAATACTTTATGGGCATACCATGAGCTTTGTTAATCCTTCCGTGACATTTAACTTCCTCTTAATCTGACAGAACCATCTTATTTCCCTTCTACGTGCTTTCTTATATTATCTTTAGTTTTGAGTTTCTAATCAACGGTCATCGTCTAGACGATATTCGAATGTAACATGAATCTTGTTCTTTCATTCTCCCTTATTAAGTGTCATTCCTTTTAAACCAAAGTAAATATCATTTAATTAATAATTATAAATTTCTAGAGAATATAATTTTGTTTATTTAGAGAGGGAGACTTGGCATAAGGGTAAAATTATCATTGCCTAACCTTAAAATCACTGTTGAGAAACATAAAAAGCAATGCAAAGTAAGGCTGTGTACTATTGACTCATTGTGGTCCACCCTTATATCGAACCCTACATAAATAGGAGTTTCGGGCACCAAACTATTCTTTTTATGACTTTGTTTATCTCATTTCTGCATGGGTGTCTAATTTAAGCTTCTACCTATTTTTCAAAGGAGAATCAGGTAGCAATGTAAGATTGATCAAGGGCTGTAGCAAAGGACCTTGGAAATACTTGAATATCATCGATGGTATCAGAAGGGAACCACATGACATATCTCCCACATCAACTGATCCGCTAACTTGGAGGGATATTATTTTACTCGAGTGCATTTGATCACAGACACTTGCTCTGTATCGGCTCTGTTTCTGCACATGCTGTTCTAGAATTGGGCTTTGCTTCATTTGGATGGTGGTTGTAATATGCTTTATTACATCAATATACTCTCATTTACCATTAAAATATGTTTTTGGTGATAAATCTACATCATTTACCAATACGCCTTTCGTGTTGGCTGATATGACAAGTGATTATGAGAAAGATTTGATTCAAACTTGAGCAAATCAGATTAAGGTGCAAGAAAAATGCTGGCCTTTTAGGTGAGACTTAGTTTTTGAAGAAATAGAGGATTTAAGTTGTAAAGTTATATCAAGGACAATTAGGTAGATATCAACCTCCATAAGTATAGTTGGTCATAGACAACAAAGCACCTCTTCTCGTGATACATGATAGGAGGTTCGACGTGACACCGTCTCCTTGTTAGGAGATTTGGAAGTGGATATAATACTTATAATAAGTTAGTAGATATCTCTGAAGTATTATGTTAGTATCTGATTGGGCTTTAAATTAGACCGAAGAAAGTATCATGTGTGACACCTTTGTACTATTATAAAGCATGATTCCAACAGTAGTTCTCATCTCTTTCCTATTGGAGGAAATTGAGTCTCACCCATAAATGATAGTATCACCTATGTTTCATGCGTTACTCAGGATTTCTGAATGATAGGACAGAGTTTTGGGACCTCTCTTTTTTACTATGGTTGCTAGGAAACCTCACTTCAGCAATGGTACTCTTTGATCAACTCCTGTATCACAGACAATACTTTAATATTTTAAAAACTGGATTCCGCTCAAAAGTGAGGTGTGTCAAGTTAACTTGAAGGTACTCATTAGTGACTTGCAAAACCCTAACAAGACTTTTAATAAAAATTGTTATTGCTTTTACAAAATTTAGTTATATGCAATTGTTAAGCAAGTTAGTTTGGAGAGGTTATTGTTGTTGTTTGGAAGGTGAATGTGTTCAAATCTCAGCCCAACCTAATTAACTCCATTTGCTGTCAAGTTGAGTAACTCGGATGGGTTTTCGGAGTGGACTCCCAAGCTTTAGACCCATGCCTTAAATGGGTGCCGAAGCTTGTTTTCATGGGGAACAAGATAAAAAAATAAAAATTTAGTTGCTTAAAATGATCACAATATTAAAAAAAAGTTAACAAAAAGGTATTACGACATTAAATTCATTTCCTAAACTGTTCTTGGGACCTTGTATCTGTCTGAGCATCCCTACTTATTTCTTCTTCATGCTTCTTGTTGATAGGGGAGCATTGGAGTGGCTGTCATGTGACTTTGATGTCACGAGTTCAAGATGTGGAAACAGCCTCTTGCAAAATCCAAAATCCACCACGAGGCTGTTAAGTGTGGAGTTTGGATTAATTAAAGGTGGAGTTAAGATCACAAGGACATCCTCAGTGCATCCAATGAGTTGCCACTTGAGTAGAATTCCTGTTGTTGAAAGAGATGAAACTTTTGAGCAGGCAATTGCATTCTAGCGCAGTGGCCCAAGAAGTAACGCGTAGTTCACGGGTTAAGGTTGCAATTCATGGTTGTGTCTGCGTACAAACGTTAAAAAAAGAGATGAAATTTTTATATGGCAATGAGCATGTAGAGATGACTTATTGGAATAATTTTGTGCTTATTCATTTGGTGCTTCATAAGATGGTGCATCTCCATTAGTATTCTTTTTTTTGTACAAGCAAAGAACTACAGAGCAAATTATTCACCTCGTGTAACTCTCATACACTCCTAAATCTAATTCCTGGCCAGTAGGAAAAATCCTTGATTCAGACCTGCTACCAATCATATTTCAAGAGAGATGCCCACTGCAGTAAACATTTGTTGATGCATTTTACAGCCAAGGATTATGATGCAAATTAACTATTCTAAATCTACTTAAAATCTCTATAATAAGAGGATAAGTGGCATCTTGAACCTCCAACCAAACTTATGAGAAGCAATGCGCAGTTATTTGTGATCGACTATGCCAGATGCTTTCCTTCCCAGGCAATTTTAGAGGATACCTATTCCACATAGGCATCATCCAGTTAATCTGACAGCAAGAACAACTCCTACTGTCACTGGGTTTGTCTTGATAACAAAATCTTAGATCCTTGATCGAGGGAGCCCTTGCTTGAGGTTACGCTAGCAAAGATTTTTCTCGGGTTTCTACTCAGCATGGGACTAGGACCATGAGGGTTGCCTTTGTTAGTCTATAACATTAAGGCCATCGATCAACAGAAAGTTTGCCCGTGTGGGTCTTCGAGTTGTGCCTCACCCCAGATCCTCCCAATGATGAACTATTCCAGCAATCGGTCTCAATTGAAACTTTTAATTGCAGTTTAAATTTTTAAGGGCGTTCATCAGAAGTTTTTTTTTCCTTTGGCTTTGATACAGCAAGCGAGGAATTGCAGAGCACATCGTTTACCTCTCACTCATACATACTCCTAAATCTAATCTCCGGCTAAAGAAAAAAGTGATGACTCAAACCTCAAGCGAGATGCTGAGTTACCTAAAATCGGTTAGATGTTTGTTGGCTGTCAGACTATGGTCTGATCATTGATGAAGCTTTTCAATTATTTTACATTCTGTGTTCTCCTCTTTAAGTTTCTCAGATCCATTATCCCTGCATATAGGTATACCATAAGAACTGGCGTGGCCAACATCAAGCCCATTTCCATCTAAAATATCTAACCTAGGCCAAACTCAGGCCAATATCCTGGCCCAAAAGCAGGCCTTTCTGCAAGCGTTTTCCAAATATCTACCATTTGATTGCTTCCGTCTGTAACTGCATTGTTTGAGCACACTGCTAATTTGGTGCATGCATGGCTCAGTCTTCGTCTTTCATTCTACTGTTCCCTGGATCCTCTTATTAATTACCTTGATTATCTGATTCAGCCGAGACCTTTAAACTGTTTTCCGCAGTTACTTTCTGTTATCATTCGACTTGAATTGGGCCTGGCTGACATTTCTGCCTCCAATGAGCTAAATTGGCCCCACCACGATCAAACCGACAGGTAAAAGCCCAAGCCCACATGCCCAAATAACTGGAAACTGCAGAAATACCTATCCATTTATTGGCTTATTTAGGAGATAACCTTTTCCTAGAGCTATATGCATCAATGTATCAAGCTCTTCCATGTTCCATGGATAGCTATCCCCGTGCCAAACAGCCTCAACGGTCTTCTAACTTGGCTTAATTTGAAAATGCCCTCCATCTGTGCACTTACTTCTACCTTACATTGCACTGCAAAACGCTTCCTCTGCTGCTAAGACGTTTGCACTTTTAGAATATCATGAGAGCCCCTTTGGTTACCAGAAAAAGATATTTGCTTTCTGCAAATAATGTCGACTTTTGCAGACAAAGATCCTTTAAATTAACCTTTTCTTCAACTGCTGCTCTATGGTTTCTCAGACCATAGTGGCATGGCATGTTTGAAAATATTAACGCAGTTTTACTTTACATTTTTAGTTTGGACAATTGCGCCAAAGCTTCCCTTTTATGTTTGAAAATATTAAAAGGACAAAAATTACGGGATTTACAAGACTTCAGGAAGCAAAGATGCTCTATCCTCTGTATACCTCTAGGTTTGGCTGCAGTTTCACTGAAGTATAGGGAGCATGGAAACTCGTATTGCCACCCTTGAAATTAGGATGAGACCCTTTACAGTTTGTCTTATGGGTAGAAAAGTCAAAGCAAATCAAATAAGACAAAGTGACATGAACTGAAATGGCTCAAAAAGCCTAAAAATGAGACACTGGTGAGTTTTGTTCTTTCTCAAAGTCATGTGATCATTCCAAACCAGTAAAACTCTGAAAAACAAAGTTTTCAACTTTGAATCATTATAAGAAAGCAGACAGGAGAAGTGTTCCATGTTCCTTTGTTTAGTTTGCCTGACTTCAGTCTGTATGGAGGAGATCGGAGGCTGCCTAATCTGTATGTGTTGAAAGTAAAGAAAAGTATAAGAGAATAGGAAAAGGAGGAGGAGACTGCTACAGCTAATGTTGTACCACTTAAAAATTAGATTTCGAAGAAAATCTAATTTATCAAGGGAATTAGCAAAAATAAAGGAGCAGAAGAAGAGAGGGAGAGAGAGATTGGGACTGCAAAGGAAATGTTAGCAACTTAGAAAAAGAAAGGCAAAGAGGAAATAGAAAATAAGTAATCACCACATTACAAAGACGAAGAAGAAGAGATGTTTCTTCTACCACTCATCTCAAAGAGCCCTTTCCTTATGGCTTATACTCTTTTACATCTACAGTAGCCACACAAGAAAGCAGACACCTGAAAACAGCATCAAGAGCTGAAGAAGTAGCACTGACAGACCTGTTCTTGATCTTCTTCATCCTAAACACAAACTCTGTTGCTTTGGCCTTCCTCTCCTCCTCTTTCAACCATTTCTTTGTTTTCTCTGCAACAGTCTCCTTCCTGCTGAAGGTATAACTCCTCAGGTACTTCTGCCTGAAAGCAAAGCTTTCATGGCAAGTGGGACTCCTACAAGCAACCATATTCTCCCTTTTGCTCATACCTTTCAAGAACTCTGCATCTGAATCTGGCCATTGATAGAGCTTCAAAAAGCTTATCTTCGCAGGGGCTTCAGCATCTAAACACCCAGCAACACAGCTGGAGTTCATCATCTTCTCTCTCCTTTTTCTTTACTTCTTCTATTCATGTGTTAGAAGAAACCCACGTCTTCTCTCTCAATAAGCTTTGTAGGCTTTAGTCTATTTGAAATGAGCCTCAGAAGTGGAAAAAACTAAAAAGACAGTGATCGTCAGACTCTAGTAAAAGAGACTTTGTCAGACGCACTTCTTCCAGACAACACGATCAAATCCGTTCATCTAATACAAGACCAAAACTCCATCCCATTGCCCCTGATTTTACATCATTTGTAGAAAGTTAGACCCTTGATCTATAAAGCGCCTCATTTAGGGTTCTGCCAGAAGAACTAGAACCGTTGATTTTTATCGTAAAATATTCTGTGTGGGATATCGGTTTGACAATGGACTAGAACCACGGGAATATCGATCTATTCCCCAAATTTGGCTTGGATTAAGAAAAGTCGGTATTTACAGATGAACGATGTAGATGATTTTAGGTGAAAAGATGGAGAATTTTATTAAGAAATGATACCTGCACTCACTTATTTTAGCAATGGCACTAATCACATTGTAAACGCATTTTCATTAGATGTCGATGAATCCATTATGAATGGCTTTTGGAGACTAATTATATTAGTATTAGCTAAGTTTTAGTGCTATTATCAAATATGCGAGTGCGGATATCATTTTCATTATAAAAAATATAAAGGTAAAATGCTTTTCCTTAGGATAGATTAGGAAGATAATAATGTGCCACTTCTTCATTGGTTAATGGTTTGGATTCACAAAGCATGCTGTATCTTATAATGGTCGCTCTGTCAGTGTGGTGGGCCATGAAGAGGTCTATCAAGTTTCAACACCTTTAAAAGAGAGGCATTTGTTTAGGATTTAAGCAACTTTAGAAGATAATTTCTGATTAAGGTGCTAATAGACAACTTATGATCATTATCAGCACGTCGTGATCGTCCAATTCAACAAGATCAGATCAACTGATGATCAATTAGTTTTGGACAAGCCAATGGATCTATGGTACCCAAAATCCTTCCATAATTTCTTATATTTCTCAAAAAAGTGATTCAATTAACAGAATTTGCTACGATACTGATGAGATCAATGATATCTATGAGATTGATATTCAAATCTTTCTTAAGACGTATTGATTTGTTCCCACAAGCCAAAAGCAGAACCTCCATCTTTCTTCCCAAAAGATCTCTTAATTGTTGGAAAGCAACTAGAAATAATTCAATCCAGATGTAGTATACGTATCCGGAAGTTTTCAAAAGGTATGACTACTTAGAATTTTTAGTAGCAAATTATTATCATCAACTTGATTCTTAAATAATAGATCATGTGGACAATGAATTATGTGAAGGGAAGTTTTGGCGCAATGGTAGAGTTGTCGACATGTGAACTTGAGATCACGGGTTCGAAGTGTAAAAACACTCTCTTACAGAAATGCAAATCAAGCCTATTTGTTTATTCAATCAAACAAAAAAAGTTAACAGGGTACCCAAATAATAATATATATGTAAAAAGCATATCTAAATATGTCTATTCCTAATCTTAAATGGAACGTAAGAACGTAGGAATCTATATGTAAACATAATATGTATTTACATATGCTCAAATGACACAAGGTTGAGTACTACAGACTCTTGCAATCCGCCTCTTAAAAATTTTGTGCACGGAGCTGCTCCTTACGTGTGGACAATGGATGTGGCTTAAACTCACCGTTTAGGTGAGTTTTACTATTATAAGAGTAGTGCAAGTTAGGATGTTGCTTTCATTTTTGGTGCATGCATGGTTTGTTCGTGAATGAGATAGATGGGTTGGATCATGCACATGATTCATGAGAAAAAGTATGCCCACTTGTTTCATTGGTCCCCCATAAAAGAACTACATTATATGTATATTATTACACGAAAAATGAGGGAATCTCTGGTGTTTCAGTTCATCTGTCTTCTCCCACTGAAAAACTAAATAAATAACACAGTGAAAAGCCAGCACGCTTGCTCCAGAAATCGATGGGAAGAATGGAGAAAATTGACACGACCGGAAGAAAGAGAGAGGGAGGGAGAACCCAGAAGCCAAGGTTGAATAATCACCCGATTTCCGAATGACGACAGACATTCTTATTAGCCGTAGAAAAATGGCAGTGGGTCTCCCATGAAAATGACTTGTCTATTTCTTGTTTCTGCATCTCTCCTCCAGAATCTCCACCTAGTTTGCTGCACTGGAAGGTGACGTTCTTGTCTTCTTCTCTCTCCAATTTGGCAGTGGCTTTGATCCTTCCATCTTGTTTCTAAACCACACAAGTTTGGATTTTGAGAGGCACAGCCAAAGGAATGGAATTTGATCAACGAAGCAATGACCATTTTGTAGTTTATGTAAGTGGGCCATCTTGATTTTCACCTGGTCCATCTAGAGTGTGGGCTCCATTTTAGATTCTCACTAACCGTAAGATCAAGAGTATGTAATTTGTTGTTTGATGCTCGGTGCTAAGCAACATAGAAGAGGATCCTAGTGTATATGTCTGTGGGCCCGTCTTGTCATCTATTTGATGATTTTGTCTAAGGGCTTGGATTTAGAGTTGATCATAATAGGACAGTTAGTCAGGATATTCCTGTCGTCACTCTGCCTAGATATACTCTTCTTGTCTGTATTTTACAGCTTTTGAAATTTGAAACTTTGAATAGGGAGAGGCGCAAAGAAAGGTGAGGACTTCCTTCAAATCAAATAAGACAATCCTTGTCCAAGCTGGCCCCGTTAAGTGTGGAGCTATTGACCATTGATTTGAGAAGTTCCACACAAATAGGGCAGATCTAATCATCTGATGTCCATTTCTACAAAAGGATATGTGCATGGGAAATAAACCGTCGATCACTTCGTGATTTGCTTTGTAATTTTTTGTTAGTAAGTTGTATCTTGATGGGCTGGGGACATCCATACGCGATCACTACGTGAGGAGGCCACTCACTTTCCTTACGGGCTTCGCCATGTATTCAAGCTTCTACCGAAACATGGTCCATGTGAAATGATCAGAACTGTTCATTTAGTGGGCCCTACCAATATAAGATAATCTAAGATCGTAGTGTTGTCTTTTGAAAGGTACAGACCATCAGTGAAAGGGAAATATGAAAAACCCGAGCCCAGATGTAATTTGATAAACCTTTTTATAGATGGACAATTTACAAAGATCTTCCTGATTGGGCGATTGTAAGTAAAGGCTTAGTCTTTCACCGTTGATTTGTTCTGTTTTGCAAGGGGATCATCGTCATCATCAAAGCCTTATCTAATTAGGAGTCGCAGCAAATTGAGATATTCATGGCTGACGAACTTTTTCGTTCTAATTGCACGATCATCTATGGTCAGATCCACCAATTGAAGGTCCTCCTACATGGCTCAAGTGCACGCCTGAGGATGGTGCATTCCACTAACTTGGGCCTACCTTATTTAATAGAGATAGTATGTGGGTGAAATATAAGTCTCACGTGTAACTTTGCCTATTAAAAGAAGGAATCTTGGCTCAACGGTAAAGTTGTCATTTTGTGACTTTGAAGTCACAAGTTTAAAGCGTGAAAATAGCCTCTTACAAAATACAAGATAAGACTGCATTACTATTGACCGTTATAGCCTGTCCCTTCTTTGAACTCCACATAGGCAGGAGCTTCGTGCACCGGAGCTGCCCTTTTATCTAGATGGCAACATATGACGAACAACCGACATATGTTTGATGGAATGACGAATGATGCAAATCATAGGCTGATATGGTGGGCTACTGCATCCCCCAAAGTGACCAATATAGATGCGGATATGGTGGATTCTGTAGCTGTTATTGGTCCTTCCGATCAGATGACCCGGATTGGCTATGATGTTAACTAGATCAAGTCTACCAAAAGAAAGGTCAAGATCAGAGTGATATCCATTAAGAAGGAAAATTGAACGATCAATGTTGTAACTCGTTGTCATTATTGGAATACTTGACTTTGATCGTTTCTAGAGCTAGAAATTTTGATTATTCAAAGAAAGGAGATGAGTGGAAGAATTGCAGTCTTGAAAAAACAAGCTTTAGTGTTCATAAAAGAAGAGGATTAGGTAGTATGGTGGACTAGAAAATTTTGTAACGCAAGTCATGCTAGAGTGGGTGAGTATATGCTGATCTCATCGGATTTAAAGGTGGCACTCCGGTATCACTTCTAGAGAGAGAGAGAGAGTGTTGTTGGAGTTCCGGAGGAAGATGACATGATTAGGGAATCGCTTATAATCCCAACAATGGGCTTTGCAAATAGACAGTAATTGGTGAAATGAATTGGGTTGAAGTGGGGATATACAAGTGAAGAATTACAAAGCAAATCATTCACATAGTCTCTTACATTTAATCCTTTAGTCAAAAGGAACGTCATAACTCTTGACCAGGTCAAGCTAGGGTTACAATTAGGTTTAGTAAAAGGGAAATTAGGATCAACTGATAGGGCCCATTGTATTTTGGAGCATGTTGGTATTTGCATGTCTCAATTCTTTTAGTGTGTCGTCACTAACTAGGTGGGCGCAAGATTATAAAGATCTGAACCCTTCACAATATTTTCTTTTACTTAGATGGGGCGTGTTGTTAAATTATCATCAGTTGGTTGATCTTAGGTACTATTTTCTTGAGTTGTGAAATGGATTGTAAATTTTTTTATTGTTCATTTTACAGCTAAAAGGAGTTTTTAGGATCATCCAAAGGATGAGAACCCTAGAGTGTTGCATCTACATCAAAGAAAATATTGTGAAAGGTTCATATCTTTAGAAACATGGGCCCGAATTATACGTTCCCGAGGAAAATGAAGGAGCAAGGGGCCCATCTATACTATCCTATTTTAATTGCTACCTTAGTTTAGTTTTTTTTTTTGGGGTGTGAAATGTACTGCCTAAGTTGTATGTATATATGTTTTAGCACTTTCTTAAAGAGCAGCCCTGGCGCAAGCAGCTCTCGCATATGCAGAGCTTAGGGAAGGGGCAGACTACAAGGGTCAATACTATGCAGTCTTACCTTGCATTTGTAAGAGCCAGTTTCCATTCCTTGAACTCGTGATCTCAAGATCACACGATGACAACTCTATCATTGCACCAAGGCTCCCTTTGTTTTAGAATTTCTTTAATATAAAAAATCTTCCAGTATTCCTAAAACCTCTTTCTCCGCAAATGTTAGAAAGTAACGCGGACGTCTCCAATTGTAGGGCGAGCCCCTTCTAACTCTAGCCACAAACTCTCATGTTTTAAAATGTCTGCAACTCCAAACTCCTGAAGCCTCCCTCTCAAGTATCGAAACAGCAAATCACGAGGTCCTAAACAATCTCTAAAATGCTGTACCTACATATATCTTCTTTATAAGCCACCAAACTCTTCCCCCCCCCCCCCACAGTGGGCTGTTTCAGAATTCTCAAGAGGAGAACTTCGGTAGATATGTTCTAGAGATGTCTCCTTTATTCCTGTTTTACTCATATTTTTATGGAACTGTATGTGGAATTCGGGGCCATTAAGGGCCTATGTCGCCATCAGATCTGTTGAGGATTGGACAAAAGCCTGCTGTGCCCTGTCTGTTATCTTAAGTGTAATGAGAGAATAGTAACGTGGTGTTAGTGGTGCTTGAGATGACATAAGATAAGATCTGGCTTGGATTTGACATGAGATGAAGTGAAGTGATTGACAATATCACTTAAGCTGGCTTGAGATGAGTTGGAGATGGATTGAGATAAGATGGGAGGAGATGATGGAGGCAACATGATATAACTCATTTCCATCTCAACTAAAACATATGGGTGGGCTGAATTTTTGGGTGAGAGGAAATGATTCTCTTTTACACTAGGAACAAGATGATATGGCATGAAACGGAGAAATGACTCTCTTTTACCCTAGGAATGAGATAAGATGGCTCAAGTTGGAAGTAACACAGCAAGCCACTAGTAGTGAGCTCACCTGAGATTGTGATTTCTCGTGTCATCTCAAGCACTACTAACAGTAAGTTAGAACGAGATAATTTTTATCTAATATCATCTCAAGAACCAGTAACAGTAAGTTGAAATGAGACAGTTTTTATCTCATCCCATCTCAATCACCACTAATACTAAGATGATGATATACTACATTCATCTTACCTCAAGCGCCATTAACAGTGACATGGTCCATATTGTCTCACCTCAAGCATCTCTAATATCCGCACACCAATATGTTTCAAAGAGGGGGCATTTTACATAGAATGATCATACCTAATGGTCAAATGAAATGATCCTATTATAGCATAGTAGAGCTCATCTTTGATTGATCTCACCACTTCTTAGTGACAAGGCCACCCATTTGTTCTTGTTTGTTTTTGTCTATTTTGGTATTATGAATTTAACCTATTTGACTAAAAGAAGATAAATAAACCATATAATCCTAGTCATAATAAAAGGAGAGCCAATTTTAATATGATATTGATGTCTATGCCACCACATGGGAAGTATTCTCTAAGAAACCCAAATTAGCATCCCCAGGCCCTTTCTAACATGACCCATGTGCTGTATGTGAGAAAGGGAACATAGGCACACTTGAAGGGTAGCATAACAGCATTAGAAAGCTGGAATCAAGTCAGAGAATTCTCTTCAACTGCACAAAGCACACTTTGGGGTTGGTGATAGTAAATTCAGGTAATTTTCAACTCAGAATACTACTTACCATGGTCCATTTTATATTTCTGAGTTAAAGAAAATGGTTATGAGGGGAGAAATTTTAAATTTGCATTTTGTGACAGCAACCCAAGTTTTATGATTCATCGTCAAACCACTTTAGACATCATCCAGTACGTGAGTGACATGGGATCTGAAAATGCTTTGAATCTCATAAGCAAAAGCAGATATTTTATCAACAAGACATGGCCTTTTTAATCACTTTAGACCAACCACTTCAGAACCATGCAAGGCAGGTGCTTTTCCCCCCTTTTGGGCTCTTTATCCATGCTCTTTGTACCACCCTAGCTTTTAGGTTTTAGGTCAACTTCTAGACTAACAAACGAATCTGAACTCATAATCAGTCGTTAAAGCAGCCGGTTCAATCGTTAAACCAGACTGAGTGGCCTGGTCTAACCAGAACACTGGATGGGTCATTCAGGTATGTCTGATTGGTTTTGAGTAGTGTTAGCAACATTAATTGACTTTCCTATTTATATTTGTTAACACGGAAGGATTCGAGTAGATCAAATCATGTTGGTGGGACAAGTCTAGTTTTTTTGGTATTTTAGAGATTAAGCACAATTACTTAAACTAGTTAACACTGTTAATTTTACAACAGTAGAGTTGTCCTTTGAGATTATAGTCCAAAACGTGGAAACAGCCTCTTGCAAAATACAAGGTAAGGCTGTGTATTATTGGCTCTTATGGTCCACCCCTTCACCATATGCATCGAGACTGCCCCTTTTTTGGACATAATTAAGTACTAAGACTATAGTATGTCGATGTATTCTTAATTTTCAGTATCAGAAAAAAACTCAGGTTAAAGAGTTTTGGATGGACTCAAGTTCAGGAATGTTGAGGGGGTTCATAACTGAACTCGAAATATTCTCGTAAGATAGTTTCTAGGATGATCAGCTGCTTTATTGACTTCATAAATGTGTCAAAGTCCTTTCAGTCTTGAAGATCAAGTTGAATAACAATGCAATCTACTATAATCGCCAGTATTTCGTTTAGGTTCGATTGGCTAGAATTCTCAAATTCTGAGCATTGGACTCGGGGTCAATTTTCTACAGGACTACCTCTGGGAGTGACTCTTTGCCAAACTACGATCATCGATTTTACAAGCCTAAAGTGATTCTCCGTGTGGATTCGTGGCAATCCATGCAAACCAAGCGCAAGGATCACCCTGAGGCTGTATCAAAATGCTCCTTAACCAGTCCACAGAAAGAATTTTTTTTGCATGCCTGACCAAGCAAGTTCTTCCTCAATTCATATGAAGAATGAACTCAAGTATGTTTAACTAATTCATGGCTTAAAAATATAACCAGCAATGTAGCAGTCCGGGAACCATGTTGGTCGGTCGAAGCGAGTGCAAGTCAGTCGGCAATGCTCTGGGAGTACCGTCAAATGATACAGACTTGACTCGATGGGTCCAAACGTCATTATTAGTGTTATCAAGTGCCTTAATCCAAGCTTACCGACCAAAGAAAAAGGTCAAAAGATCCAAAATCATGTTCTTCATGAAAAGAAAGACCAGAGGATATGGCTTGGGAGTGGGTATGGGGCAAAGAACATTTGAATGCCACAAAAGCAAGGGGCGGCTAACTGGCTAAGCCGTGTGTTTTTCGTTAATGTCTTAATCCACATTTCCTAGAAAGAATGGCGGAGAACATAAGCGGATTTGCTTGGCCTATGTACAAAAGGAGAGAGGAATTCTTCTAGTAAATCATACATTATTGAATGGACTGAATATCTCATAAAGTAAGCATACACCCTTCTTACCTTCAATATTTCCTCTAAGAAAAACATGTCCACGCTCCCTTCTTCTTCTTCTTCATTTTTTTTTTTTTTCTCTCTCTCTGAAGGGGAGCTTAGGTGCAACGGTAGAGTTGTCGTCGTGTAACTTTGAGGTCATAGATTCAAGGTATGAAAATAGCAAAAGGTAAGGCTACATACTATTGACCCTTGTGGTCTATCCCTTTCCCAGACCCCACATAAGCGGGAGCTTTGTGCACCTAGGCTGCCCTTTTTTGCTGAAAGATGTCTACACTCCTTCAAACATACATATAATATTGACCAACGAGGAAGAGAAGAAAACAAGCATCTATGCAAGATAAAAGTGTTCTAATTATCTAGATAATTGATATAGAAAAAATCCTGATTATTTGGTGTCCCACTTTAATCTCAAATAATTAAAATATTCTTGTATTTCTTGTGTCAAATGCAGATTTACAAGAATTATATAACATGAATTTACCACAGTATATTCAAATTTCAGAAATATTATGTCAAGTCTTCAAATATTGTTTAACTTTGGTTACTAATCCAAATTAAAAACTTAAATGCACTTTTTTCTTTTCAGTTAAAGGGTAGGTAAAGAGAGAGAAAAAATAATAATCACATCCTAATAATGCATTTTTCTTCCCAAAAATTTCTGTATTTTCTAGAAATGGTTCTCCATTTTTCTAAACATTTGTCTAACCGATTTATCGGTAATCGGAATTTGTAACTATGGTAGAAATCATGGTTTGATATGAGATAAGTAAGGAGTTCGAATCTAATATTCTAACGATTTAGCATTAAAACCTTAACAAAGTGGCTGACAAATAGGTGTTGATCAAGATGAAATCCAATTACGTTACCTACATTTTCTTCTAAGATTTCCATCATCAAATACATAGATAAATATATTAGATTTACTTATTCTAAATTTCCTTTTCAATAAAGCAAAGGATTTTTTACATAAAAAAAATCATATTTTTCAACTCTTAATAATTATGCCCAAAATTTTCAATTAATTTTAATAACCCTTGAACTTAATAATCCTTAACAATCAAACACAAATTTTAGACACAGTTAACGTAAAGGGAAGTTAAGGAGAAAGAAAACCATGCAAATTAGATGGTGCCCTCAGTTGGATCATTTGATATGTTCATCATGTTCTAGGTTAGATTCTCTATCTACCAAATGTATGACTATTTTTTGTTTTTAAAGATATATATATATATATATATATATATATATATAGGTGGGAAAAAAGTTTCTAACTGCCATTTCCTCTAACTTTTTTTGTTTTCTGCTCCTTTTTAGCCAATCAAATGACACATGCTCCTTGCACCTGCATGAAATAGCTAAACACACCCCCAATTTCAACTGTTTCATCCAGTGCAAGGAGCAGGTGACATTTGATTGACTGGACAAAAGCAGAAAACAGAAAAAGTTAGAGAAATGGCAGTTAGAAAGTTTTTCCCAACCAATTACATGTCGCCTGCACTTTACACATGCAACTCACTGAAATTACCGCTCATCATATAATATACATATATCAATGATTTAGTACATAGAAGCCTCTTATAGGAATGATTTTTAGTACACAATCAAAATGGACAGGCTAAATGAGATGAATGATTTGAATCGTTCATCTTATTTGTCCTGTCCATTTTGGTTGGTAAAATTTATGCCCATCAAAAGCTTTCTAGGTACTACATCTTTGATAAAAAATGATCTAAATATGAGAAAGGCATGGCTAAAATCATCCAATGGTCATAAATTTTGGTAGATAACCAACCTAAGGTTCATGTAGCCGACCCCTAATTGGGATAAGGTCTTGATGATGATGAACCAACCTAAGGTATGTTGAACATGATGATCAGATTAGATCATCCAAGCAGTGGCCCTAGGTATTTTGCATCATTTTCCCTTCTCCTTAACATCACTTTTTTATTAGCATCTAATAAATGAGTTTGACTATTATGGCTAGTTATTTTTGAGGTCTTCAAAAATAATTGAATTTTTTTGATATAATAGTTAAAGAGTTACAAAATATGTGCTTTTTTATGTAAAAAACCTAAAACAAAAATAAAATGACCAAGAGCTCAAGTAATATTAGTTGGGAAGCTGATATTCTCATACCATTCTAGTACTAATGCCACACCCTCTTTCAAAGTTTTATGTTATTTTTTAAGGGGCTCCACATTTATGATAATTTTACTCTTCATTTTAGCTATTTTGCAGTAATGAGGTCTAACCAAAATATTATACACACAGAATGATTATATCATTGATTTATTTGAATTCTAAAATAAACAAAAGAAAAAGTAAATGTATTAAAAAAGCTAAATAATTAGCATTTGGATTGTTTAAAATATATGATTTTTGAGATATAGACCTCCCACAACATGATACTTTGATTACTCAAAAAAGTGGACAACACATGTACTTTTTAACATAAACCCCACGGGAGGGGGTGTGACAATAGTATAAAAGGACATGGTAGTTCGCTATTAACAAAAAATGAACTATATTTTCTTCAACTTTGAAGAAGATAAAAAAAAGGAAATAACAACTGAAGAATCGGGGGAACTTGGAAGGACGCCAAATCAAGGGTCAAGATCAGTCTTTCAATTTCTGTTTTGGTAGAAGAAACACTAACTAAATTGTCATTAAAATGGCATGGACTTTTCATATGGCAGGTAAATAAAGGATCAACAGTTAATTCAAGTTAAGAAATTGAAATGACCCCTCACCCCTCATAGGCTGAAGTAACAAATGGCAGGCTTGAAGACTAATAAATGCCACAAAGATGGAAACCAAATTTAAGAAAACCTGATCAAATCATCAGAAAGATATTTCCTACCACTGACGTTTTGACTAGTTTCCCAGGAAGATCAGCAATAACAGTAAGTCCCATTTCACCTCTGGATCTCTTGGCTGTGTCTGTCAGTCTACAGAGAGAGAGAGAGAGAGAGAGAGAGAGAGAGAGAGAGAGAGAGAGAGAGAGAATGATTTGTTTATGAAAAATGATCCAGCCTCCCATCACCTTTCTATTTTTTATGGTAGGTGGGCTGGGTATCTTACCAAAGAGTTGTTTGATTCTTTTCCACTTTCCCTTGGACGTTTCAAGGTTTATTTTGCCTTTTGGGTCTGCAGAATTTCTGCATTTTTCTTCCACAGTTCTCCTTTGTTTTTTTGTTTTTTTCCCTTTTTTCTGTTTTTTTTCACCTTTCACGATCATTTGTTAACTCTCCGAAACAGAGAAAACAGGAGCCATATGAAGGCTTAAAAACACAAATTTATTTGTTTTGCACCATTACTGTTGGAGTTTTGGGTTTTGGTGGCGAAAAGTCAAAGGACCCACTTGCTAATAGACTATAGCCACGAGAATTTGTTCCACGCCCACACGGTTTTGAACCCTTTTTCCAATTCCTTTCCGGGTTTTTTCATGGAGAAGCTGTTGGAACAAAAATCAAGAGATTCTGGGCTTTCTTCTTTTTGACCTGGATTGGCTTAAAAAACAAGTACTCTACCTGTTTGAGAAAATTTTCTTTCCTGGAATGTTCCTTTGCTGCACATAACCGGAAATGGGATCTGGGTCTGGTGGATTTTTCCGTAGATTGAGAGAACTGATGGGTTTTTATTGAGATATTGTTTCTGGTGACCTTTATTCCATCTGGTCCAATTTTGCTTCAGCCGAATTTGCAGAAGATGTTATCTTTTTGAGGTGAGTTACAGACCCATTCTACAATTCCCAATCTCTTTATTGAGTATTTTTATATTGTAATTCGTGAAATTAATGAATATGAGAGTTAGGAGAATCTCCCCTTCTTTCAGTTGTTTTTGGCATCTATAAAGCCCTTGGAAGCAATCTTATGATATTATGATCTTTTGGAATTTTTGTGTTCTATCCATCTTGGACAATTCGGTATGTCGGGTTGGTGCTTTGCTTGTCTCTGTTTTTTCTTGTTTTGCTTTGCTTATTGATATATGGGGCAGGCCCATCTGTTTGAATTGGATTGCGTACCTGTTTTATGTGGGATCAATAAAATGACATAACCGGTCTTCTACTGTTTAAAAATTCTCTGCATATACAGCATACGACTGATTTGTTTCTTTTATTCCCCATTCATCTTGTTGCATCAAGTTGTATATTTTTCTTGTCCCCCTCTTCAAGCAAGAAGAACAGAGTTGGATGCTCAATGCAGAAGTGGTTCCTTTTTCAAATACGCTTATGACTAAGTATATGACAATTCTTAAGTGCCTTACAGTAAGTAATCTATCTTAATTACTCAAGTTAGATTCCTCTGCAGATCTAAATAATTGAGAACTAATTGATGCTGATAAGTAACGTAGAGAGGATTATTTTGTATCTAATTGTATACAATAGCTCATACCATTTCATAAGAACATGTTGAAAAGATTAATTTTGTTTCTCCTTTTTCTCATTTCATTTTCTTTTGATCTTAGAGGATGTAGACAGACTGACATACCAATACACAGATTACATGTCTAAGGTCATTCGAGAACTCCTATGAGACAGTAGCCTTCAATTTCATTTTGCTTCTTCTAATTGGTTTTGTTGGCTTTATCCTGTAGGAATGAAGCACTTATGAAATTGGCCAATTGTGGATTGTATTTGGCTTTCTCCAATGGATTTATGCTTTCTGTTTCCAAGCTTATATCATAGAATGCTAGAATTACATATACGATATTCAATATTTTTGGGTGACTTATACATGGAGATGGCTTAAAAATCAATCAATGATTAATATATTTCTTGACTGGTGAGCCTACAACTCAATTAGATGCAAAATCCAGAAATCCTTTCTTATGGTTGTAGAAAAGGGTATTGACAAATGACAAGAGAGAGATAATTCAGAGAGTGCTGCCTTGAGCGGATTGGATAAGTGGACCTCCCATCTGCAATGAGATGATTAATTTCCTGTTGCGTTGTTGTTGTCTTATTTCTCCATTTCTATAGAAGTTTAAGGAACGGTGATTACTGTTATATCCGAAGTGGTTGCCACTCTACGCTGCATCATTCTTGTCTGGGGGGATCTGATAAAAGCTGCTGGAGAATATCTTAACGTTAGGTTTAGTAGACTTTTCAGATTTACCAGCTTTCAAATTCTCTTGATTTGTCAGCTGGTTCCAGGAAAATATAATGTGACTTTTTTTTTGTCAATCAGCATAGACTTTTGCTTTCGCAATTAGCATATAATGATTATGAATAAGATTTTTGCTTTGGCAATTAGCGTAGATGTTGATTTTAGTCTTGCTTCTTCTTATTTAAGCAGCAGCAGTTTCCTAAATTTAGGATGAAAAATAAAAGAACTGCTCAGCAGCATGACAAATTTCTTAAGTAGCTGTATTTCTTTTTGAGGGAGGCATAAAGGTCCACGTATGTTTATAATATGTAGGATCATGCATAGGGAACTTTTGCACTATAATTTCCTTGTTCCATTCAGGTGTCTTATTCTTATGTTTTCTGCAACTTTATATATCCACCTTTCCACAGTGGAACTTCAGATAGGAAGGTGAACATCCAATGTCTTGTTATAAAGTCGCTTCCTTTTCATATATTAAGTACTTGTTTCTATTTTCTACTGTCAATAGAGTATTCATCTTCTGGTTCTTCATAGTCTGTTTGATAGATGCTTCAATCGAATTCAATTTCCAAAGGTTTAGAATACAGAGTTGCAATTACAATCAGAAAGAAAAAATGCAAAACTCTGTTGGTTCTGTTCTATATATGATGTTCTACTATTACAATTCTCTAGCTTTCGAGGAGCTAGAACCCCCACTTCAATCCTTCAATCATCCTCCCTTTCTTTCTTCTCTCCTTCCCTTTATATTCCCTTCTCTCCATACGAAACTGCCTTTTCTTTCTCTCTAACTGATGTAACTGCCCTTAATAGAAGTAAACTAATGTAAAACTGAATGCTGTTTACACTTTGTCCTTTCCTCGTCTTGTATAATACTTGCCGAATCTGCCTTCCTTAGGTTCAGTTGATGTAACAATACCCCCCCTAACACCTTGTCCTCAAGGTGGAAATCAGGGAATTGCTTGTGAATGTCTTCTATGGTTCCCATGTGTTGTCAGGCAGGCTCCAGACCCTTTTTGCCAAAGTCTTTTTTGATTTGTGAATGTAATCCTCTTATCTAGAACCAATCCCCAGGACCATGTTTGCTCCATCAGGGTCGAACGGGTGGAAATCTTGAACTACCGTGATCCAGATTCAAGTTTATCTGCCAATAGATGTCTTGCCCTTTGTTGCAGTGATAGTCCTCCACTTGTACTCTGAATCGACTCGATCAATCCACTGTCAAATAGAGTTTTTCGACTAGTGGGTTGGAGATGAAGTTGTGTAAAGCTCTACTGTCAATCAAGACTACCACCTCCGTCTTTCCGATCAGTCCCTTTAGTTTCATTGCACCTCCTGTCGTGAAACCCGAAATGGAGTTTAGGAATAATTCCAGAGGTTGGTTATCCCTTGTCCTGTTGTTGTCCCTGTCTGCCGGAGTGATTTCCATCTCATCTTCTTAGTCGTCAGCTAGGAGTAGCACTTGCAACTATTGATTTTTACATCGGTGGTCCCGTGGATATTTCTCACAACATCTATAACATAATCCTTGGGATCTCCTTTGTTGTAACTCAGCATGTGTGAGTTTCCTTAAGAGTACCCTTTTTCCGGTAGGTTATATGCTGGCATTCTTTTCCCGATTGGTTTCTGTATGGAAACCCTTGTTTCTCTCATGGCTGGGGAAGAAGATGGGTGATTTACCAAAATGCCCCTGCGAAGATACTCCCGTCAACCCTCCCTTCGACTGACCATAAAAGGGCAGCCTCGGTGCATGAAGCTCCTGCCTATGGGGGTTCCGGGGAAGGGGCGGGCCACAATGGCCTAAAGTAGGCAGCCTTACCTTGTATTTTTGCAAGAGGCTGATTCCACGCCTTGAACCCGTGACCTCAAGGTCACATGACGACAACTTTTACCGTTGCGCCATGGATGGGTCTAATTGTTCTTAGGTCAGCATCCTGTCTAATTGGATGGGCCTTTATTCGGTCCAACATCATGTTCTTCTCTTCTATTTTGTGGGCTAAATCCATAAGCCCATATAAAGATGCAGGACTGAATAATTTTATTTCAGCTTTGATATCTTCTCGGAGCCCATTCAAGAAGGCTTCTTTCAACAGATCATCGGAAAGATCACTCAGGTGACTGGAGAGAAGCTCGAACGACCGGAGATACTCGGAGACACTTCCGGTCAGCCTCAAAGCCAGAAGAGATTTATAATCGTCATCCCATTGAGAAGATCGGAAATAATGCAACAGGGATGACCAGAAAAAACCCCATGATCGGAAGGAATTTCTTGATTCCGTCCCCAAAAATCAGTGGAGAGCATCTCTCTCCATGCAAATGGCTGCTGCTGGTATCTTCTTCTCGTCGGATATGTGCTTGACCTAAAAATATCGTTCAGCTCGACATAACCGACTATAGGGATCTTGACCGTCGAACACCAGCAAATCCAGTCTCCTCCCTTGAAACTCATGACGGTGATGATCCCCCGGTAAGAAGGAACTCCGTCTGTGACCATTTGAGGGTTTTCCACCTTCCATATTCCTATGCCGATCTCGACATTCCTCAGCCGTTTCTTGATTCTTGATCCATTCTCTTATTTCTACCAGATATTCACCAAATGCATTTACATTCGTTTGTAATCTCCTCATGTTTTCCCTCAAGTCTCCTATTTCACCCTTGACTCCTATCTCCTTTTCCATTCCTTCGTTTCTTTCCATCCGTTTTCCAACCATTCCCTGGGTTTGAACCGGCTCTGATGCCACTGATAGATGCTTTAATCGAATTCAATTTTCAAAGGTTTAGAATACAGAGTTGCAATTACAATCAGAAAGAAAAAATGCAGAACTCTGTTGGTTCTGTTCTGTATACGATGTTCTACTCTTACAATTCTCTAGCTTTCGAGGAGCTAGAACCTCCACTTCAATCCTTCAATCATGCTCCCCCTTTTTTTCTTCTCTCCTTCCCTTTATATTCCCTTCTCTCCATACGAAACTGCCTTTTCTTTCTCTCTAACTGATGTAACTGCCCTTAACAGAAGTAAACTAATGTAAAACTGAATGCTGTTTACACTTTGTCCTTTCCTCTTCTTGTATAATACTTGCCGAATCTGCCGTCCTTAGGTTCAGTTGATGTAACACTGTCTCACTGTGTTAGCAATAGCTTTGGGAATGTTCCCTAATTCCCAAACAATTTTAGAAAGAAAAAGTAAACATAAAAACTGAAATGAAAATTTGAAAGAAACTTCCTATCCTTCTTCTGAAAACAATATTTGTTTTCTAAAAAGCAGATACATCTGTGCCCTAAACTGTTAATGCATGTCCTGGGTTGTCTATCTGCTTCACTACTTGAAACATCTCTTTTTCTCAATGTATTTCCCTAAACTGTATTCTAACCCTGCAGACAATTATTTGCCAGATCATGGTCAAGTAACATCTCGCATTATGGGTTGGCTGAACAAAATTTTTAAAAGTTCGAGCCACAAAGTTTCAGAAGGGCAATATCGCAGGAAATATGGAAATGATGAGCATTCAAATGAGCCTCCTAATTCATTGGTAATTGCAGACCTGTGGCTTGTTGAAACCTGATAAATATCATCTTCTGATGCTATCCTATTCGCCTGTGTTTCCATTCAAGAGTTTAGTTTAGATTTCTACAACTTCAAGTAGGACAGGATGCCTATGATCTTTGGTTATTTTTTCATTACCTTTCTTGTATCTGTTTTCTCTGCTACCACCAATTCCTTTTTCTGCATAATTTGTGGGTAGGATGGCTTTGAGGATGAAGACATAGATCATGCTATTGCACTTTCCCTTTCAGAAGAAGAGCAAAAACAGGCAACGGTTGTTGGTGAGTACTGTATCTTCTAATTTGCATTTTGGATAATTGAGATGCTATGGAATGCTTGGCTAAAATTTCCAAATTCTGTGAATTTCTTCTGATTTATTTCAGTTATGAATTTAAAAATTCCAAATGGCAAGAAACTTAAATCTATTTTCTTATTACAACTCTAAGTGGTGACCTTTGGCTGGTCTTAAGGTCATTTAGACTTTGCTTTCACCTAGCCTGTTCCGAGTAAATAATTCTAGTAATGGTTATACAAAACTCAATATTAGGTGATTGGTTTAAGCCAGGTCAATAGTCTGTCATCTATAGGCTTGCTTGGAGTGGAAATGAGCATATGGGCTGATTCAGGCACATTGATTGAATAGTGAACTTTGGATCCAGTTAACTAGTAAGTCGTTGTAATTGACACTTCAAGCACCAGATCTTGGATGTGTCAACTTGCTACCTTTTTTTTTTTTTTTTTTCCTGATACGATGAGTGTTGGTAGTATGCAACTTATGGTTATTCAGGAAAAGTCTGTGAATTGGAACTTGCATACGACTTCTTAGGACCAGGCTATGATGCTCAACACTGAAGGTTTTTCCAACATGGACAAGCGGAAATGTATACCTGAAAATATTTGCTGCAAGATGTAGCTTCAGACCAAGATCACTTAGCAATAGAAGCTGTATCACTATCATGTAGGTGATTTGATGATAATCTTGGATCGAAAATGCACTATTGTTGGGAGTTATGAATGCCCTCCACAATTTTGGTACCTCTGATGTTGGGTTGTGTTTGGCAGCCTGATGTTGATGGATTAAACATGAGACATTTATTTGTTATCACTGTTAAAGAAAGAGCTAGTGCACATTGTTGGAGTTGTTACCTTAAGCTGCTTTTTTATTTCATTTGTTGATAATTTTGTGAACTTTCATTTACTGGAGAAAATGGGGTGTTGCAAGGCAGCAGAGAAGCTTTCGTAATTTAATATTTCAATGAAGGGATGTTTTAGTTCTTGGACCAAATAAGAATTTGGGGATTTAAACATCCTCAGTTTTGTTTGCTCACTCCAGAAGGCACTATTTCTGTGGTTTTCTGCTGCTGTCAAGCTAATATAAGATTTTCATATTGTTTAATAACAAAGTAACAGTTCTATCATATGCTTCATTAAGTGAACTGATCTATTCAATCGTTTCTTTTAGATAATGAATCTCACTTGGAGGAAGATGAACAACTTGCGAGAGCTTTACAGGAAAGTCTGAACACAGAGTCCCCTCCTCGTGAAAATGGTCATGGACATAGCAATTATTTCCCACCTTTGCCATTCCCCTTTATGACAGGGTCCAGTGTCAGGTATAACTGGTCTTGTATGAACTTTAAACTAATCTGTCTATCTTCATTCTTCCATAAATTATCTATGAAACTATATTTTACCATTCTATCTCTTTAGAAGTCATGTGAGAAAAAGTTTGATCTTTCCATGGTAATTTACTTTACATTATTTACATATCAGTGTATGTAAAAGGGGCAGCCCGGTGCATGAAGCTCCCACATATGCAGAGTTCGGGGAAGAGGCAGACCACAAAGGGGTCTATAGTAGCTGCCTTATCTTGTATTTTGCAAGAGGCTGTTTCCACGCCTTGAACCCATGACATCCAGGTCACACAGTGACAACTATACTTTGCACAAAGGCTCCCCTTCTACATATCGGTGTACATAATTTGGTAATTAGTGTGTCAGACATTGAGAAATAGCAAATTTTTAAAGGGTAAACCATGTCAGAGCTCTGTGAAAAAGGAGTAAAAGTTGTCAGAGTGATGTTCCAAAAGCAGCGTGCTTCATACTTTCCTCTGAAAGCTGCACTATTAAACACTAGCCAAAGAATTTGCAATATATATACACAAAGGATTAGACACTTTTTTTGATTCTTTAAAGAAAAGCAAGGAATTCTGTAGATCCTCTTGACATGTACTGCACCAGTGGCATGCAAACAGGACCTTGTTCTACAATGATTTCTTAAGCCTCTAAAGACCACATCTTAGGAAGCTAGGGTCTTTCTAACTATTGTCGCACAAGTATGAGGCAGCAGTGTCTTCTATACTACTTTTTGCTCAACCCCTAAAAAGTATGCATGTAACATTCATGACACAAATTCAAACAAGATCTGGCTTTCAACCTGCAGTCCTCATAAAAAATGAGTCCTGTTTCTTTGAAGCAATAGACTTTGAATCTATCAGTTCTTCTGAGTGACATTTGCCAATGCCAAAACAGAAGAATAAAATGATAACCCTGTTTGTTACTGGTACGTGTAAGGTTTGAAATAGGAGTGTAGAGTTATAAGCCTAGGAGAGTAGATTTATGAGCCTGTATTGCAGAATATAGATTATCCTCAAGTATGATAGAAGTGCTTTTGTAGGGAAAGAATTATAATCGTACTAGATGGCACCCCATAAAACATGATGATTCTTGAATCCCTGCAGTAGGGAGTGTCATTTGGCAATGCGACTTGTAAGGTATGGAATAAGTGAGGATAATACATGAAGGAAGCTATACTGTGCAATATAGGTTTTCCTGAATGTGGTCCTGCCTTTCAGATAGATACAGATTAGAGAATCAGTAGCCTTCAGAGACAACCAATAAAAATGATTCTTCTTGGACCAAGGAAACACCATTGTCAACTCTAGGAGTAAGGTATGGAGCAAGTAGACTGTTTCTTGTAGTAAAAGTACTATCTGCTGCACAGTACCCAGTCCCAACTTCATCAACTAGGAGCTTGCAATAGTGTTCATTTCAGAAGTAGATTTTTTTATTCATTTCATCATTGAAAGATCATGGAATCTTCTTGTATCCCAACCAGAACCTTGGCCTGGTTTTACTTCTGAGCTATATCTCTGCTTGCTTGGTGCATATTAACAAATGAAAATGATGTGGCCTTTGAATTTGTGCATTCTTGCATATTGTTTTTAAAGTTGCATACATTTTTGTAAGATTTCTGGTTTTTAAAGTTGCTCAACCTACTGCTGTTGGTGATACGCAAAATTGCTGGTAGGATTTGTGCTGGTTGTAATACTGAGATAGGTCATGGACGCTTCTTGAGCTGCATGAATGCAGTTTGGCATCCGGAATGTTTTCGCTGTCATGCATGCGATCTGCCCATAACTGATTATGAGGTACGAACACTCGGTCCAATCTATTGCCATCTTCGATAGCGATTATCTAAGTTGACAACCAATTTCTCAGTTACTTCTGTTGCAATATTTTTGTTTCTTTCTAAGTCAAGGGTGCTTTGTGCAATTTGATTTCTTATTATACACAAATTATGTTGTTTGTATAGTTCTCAATGTCTGGGAATTACCCCTACCACAAGTCTTGCTACAAGGAGCATTATCATCCAAAATGTGATGTTTGCAAGCAATTTGTAAGTATCTCTGTTCTGCATCAAAGTTTTGATGTCTTAATTTCTCCAACTTCTCATTCTCCCTCACTGCAAATCCCCAATTACAGAATTTCTATTGCTGCTGCTGCCAACCTTGCAACTCTTCAACTGCTAATTAATTTTTAGCATTGTTGAACCGTCTCTTGAAACTAACTAAAATCATGAAGTTTTGCACACTACGAAATATCTTACAATTGTGCATTATCTTAGTGCTTGAGGTTCTTTGTTGGTGTGCAGAAATATGTTGTGTACTTTGTTTGTCTGGATGTTGGTCACTACCTGATGACATTGTCATTTTGTGACTTTGCCTTGCAGATCCCGACAAATGCTTCTGGCCTTATTGAATATAGAGCACATCCTTTCTGGCTCCAAAAATATTGCCCTTCACATGAGCTTGATAGTACTCCTCGTTGCTGTAGCTGTGAAAGAATGGAGGTCAGAAAATATTTTGCTCATGAATGATATCCTCTTTGACTTGGCATGATAATTTGATTGCCATTTTGCTAAAAATTCATAGAGCAGTCCAGTTAGTGTTGCACATCTATAGCATAACTTTTTTCTTATAATCATTTTGTTCGTGACCTTGACCATTTGTATTATGGACATGAATAATCCTTTATTAGATTGTTCCCCATGCATTCTTCCATTTCTTTATTACATGCTATTTTTTGGTTAGCATTCTGAAATTCTTAGTTTCTACTAATTTTCCAGCCAAGAGATACAAGATATATCTCCCTGGATGATGGTCGGAAGCTCTGTCTGGAGTGTCTTGATTCTGCCATCATGGATAACAGTGAATGTCAACCTCTTTACCTTGAGATCCAAGATTTCTATGAAGGCCTAAATATGAAAATAGAGCAGCAAATTCCATTACTTTTGGTTGAGAGACAAGCATTAAATGAGGCCATGGAGGGAGAAAGGAGTGTAAGGCACTCACTTGAAACCATGATTTCAGTTCCACTACATTGTCTTTCAATTTGTTATCTTAGTGTGTTGGGGTTTTCTTTCTTTTCTGTGCCAGGGGCATCATCACATGCCCGAGACCCGAGGGCTCTGCCTCTCTGAGGAACAGACTGTCACCACTGTAAGAACTACTAATATTTAACTTTGAAATATTTGAATTCCTGTTCCTTTACTCGAATTCATTCATTCACTTTACATAAAATGCAATTTTTCCTCTAAAATTACCAGATTTTAAGGAGGCCAAGGATTGGAGCAGGTCGAATCATGGACATGATCACAGAACCATATAGGCTCACTCGTGTTTGTGAAGTCACAGCCATTCTCATTCTATATGGGCTGCCAAGGTATTCATTTTATCTCTTCTTTACCTTTATCAGTTACTGTTTATGTTGGCGTGTCGTTTCCAATTAAAAATTTGATTATGAATGTGTGTGGCATATTCAATCACTGCAATGCTGTTATCCTCTAACCATAATGCACTTAGTCACCTCAAACCAATTAGAATAGTCATATGCTACCATTTCCTGTGATGATATTTGCAACTGATTTAGATTGTTAATTTGGAAATATAATGCGTATAAATATGTGTTAGATAAAGAACTGTTTTGAATTGTATATGGCATATGTTAGATAAAGACTGTTTTGAATTGTATACGGAGACGTTTTCAGTTTAATTGGATAATACTCTTACTAACTGGAAGTTACAATGCAGATTACTGACTGGGTCTATTCTGGCACACGAGATGATGCATGCTTGGTTGCGGCTCAAAGGTAGTTTCATTTTTCAAGTAATAATATTCTTAAAGGTGTATGGTTAATACCCTCTGTGGTCAAAAGATTGAATCCGCTAATTTGTGAATCATGAAGCCTTTGGCATTTTACCAACATTCCTGTCAGACCCTCCATAGTCACAAGAAGAATGACAAATAGGATTTATAACATGAAAAAAGACAGTAATTCATCCTAAAATGTTGTGAAACGTGGCAGATCTGCATAACCAGAATTAGGGAGTGGGACTAGAACAGAAGTCGTCAAACCGCCTTTGTGATGAAACTAGCATTCAAACAGACGGATCTGCATATTTGACCATGACATGATGATAGAGTTTATTGACGTTCGTTTCTTTGCTTACAGGATATCGAACTCTTAGTCAGGATGTTGAAGAAGGGATTTGCCAGGTTTTGGCTCACATGTGGCTGGATTCAGAGATCATGTCAGGATCTGGTAGTAATGTTGCATCTACTTCGTCCTCCTCATCCACATCATCAAAGAAAGGAACCAGGTCACAATTCGAGAGAAAGCTTGGTGAGTTTTTTAAACACCAGATTGAGTCGGATATGTCGTCTGCCTATGGAGACGGTTTTAGAGCTGGGAATGCGGCAGTTCTTCGGTACGGCCTCAGGCAGACCCTCGAACATATTCGGATAACAGGGAGTTTCCCATACTGAAACTGTGATCATGGTCTCATATTGTTACCATAGGTGAATTACTTGGCCCTCCTATTAGAGTCTAGGGCTGTTACATATAAGAATCTTGTGGGATTAGAGTCAATCAAAAGCTGGTTTATATGCATCTGAGCTATATCCACACAACAGTGAACTTAACCTCTCATCAAACATTGGTTACTGATTACTCAATAAATTAGGTTTCAAGCCTTACAGGTGCACTCTTGTTCCACTCAGCAAATCCCCTTTTCAGAATGTTTCTGTTCAGTCGAGCGCCCCGTACGTTGGGAATCTGTACATCTTCATTAGAACAGACACTGTGGTGATTAGTATCGCATATAAAAACTGCTTATGCCTGTCAACTAGGCGCATAGAACTTATATGGGCAATGTGTTAAGGAGATGTTTATGAAACATGCCGCATAAAATGCACAAATAAATCCCCGGCAACATCAGTGCTTATGGTATATACGCCATGTTTTCATAAATTAGGTACCAAGTTCTTGGGAAAATTTCCCAGCGATCGAACTTGTTAGGCATCTGTACTTTTGCCAATCAAACCTTCAGTAAATTTGCTCTGTAATGTTGAGAATTGTATGCTGATGTCCAAGTTCACTAACAAGCCCTGCTTATAAACTGTGGCATGCATTGTCAGGCATATCCTGCAAACATAAATGAAGGGGCCATTCTAAGTGGAGTTATATAAACTGTAGATAGATCTGTCTTTTACATGATGCTAGGAGATTTAAAACTAAATTATGCATTTCTAATATTCAATTGAAAACTAAATTATCGTGCAACTTAAAAGGGAGTTTTATAAGTTGGGCCAAAGTTTTAATGGAGTCTTACATCATCATCATCATCACAGCCTTATCCCAATTAGTGGAGTCCAAAAAAGCAAGAATGTTATGGAAAACTTTATCTTTTTTTCTTTTGCAACAATTTGGATGACTCGGGTACAAAGAAATAAGTGTACCTTTCGGAGAGAAAAATTCAAGCGGAATGGCTGAAATCAAGAATTGTTGATGCTGCGATCTTTTGGCCATCCAAACACGAGTCTTCAACAGCCACTCTTCTGCTGAAATCGAAAGAAATTGGGCAGCTTATACAACAATGCTTAATTCTAGAAAGCAGCTTATAAGACGTCATTACATTAAGGGCTAATTGGCAGTTTGCTAATGATTGCAAAGAAATCAGTCAGTAGAACAAGGAACATAAATATCTTTAAAGCGCATGCCTAGAACTGCGGTCGCCGATAGCCTCGTCAAGGGCGTTAACCGGGCCGGGATTTATTTACTACCAGACTTCAAATCTCTCAAGCATTTACACACACACAAATATATTGCGGTTTTTTTCCAGGCCTTCTAATGTGGCCTCACCATGCAATGTGTATAGGGGTGGCAAAATATGACACGACAAAATAACATGACTCAAACTCAACACGAATTTAACAGGTCAGGGTTGAGTCTTATCGTGTTCGCATCAATTTCGGGTCAACCTGAAAATGACATGCCAAAAATCGTGTCGTGTTCGGGTAGGTCAATCAATGTTGACCCTTTGTATTGACCTGTTTGACATGCGACATATTAATTCGTCATGTTGACCAATCTAACTCGCAAGCTGTTAATCAATCGGGTTGAAAATATAGGACGGTTCTTCAAAAACAGTCATATATTACTATAATAATACAGGACGGTTCTTCAGAAATCGTCCTAGTAATGTTATTTTATATTTATTTAATCGTGTTATACGAGTGGTGTCGTGTCAATATGAAGGTTTTTGAATAATCATCCTATATTATTATAGTAATATAGTAATATAGGACGGTTCTTCAAAAACCGTCATATATTAGTTATTTTATATTTATTTAATCATGTTACATGAGTCTTGTCGTGTCAACTCGTTTAATAATCGTATCGTGTTCTAGTCATGGGTTCTTGACACGATTATTAAGTAGTTTGTGTTCGTGTCGACTCATATACTATAATGGGTTAGTCTTGACACGACACAAACACCACCCACCAACCCAAATTGCCAGGCCTAGATGTGTAAGTCTACAGTTAGGGTCCATCTCGGGCCCTAGTTCTTGTGATAAGAATCATCCTTTTCTCAAAAAAGAAGTTTTAAATGATCTCAACCGTTGAACACAAGGCCCTAAAATAGATCGGTTACCATGTACTTTAAAGGATATAAATGATTGATGCACATCTCCATTCCAGGAATACGAGAGAATATACATGGTTGAAATAAAGTTAGCAACTTTTCTTTCATTATCTCAGCTATTATTTATCCATTTGTCACCATTCTAAAATAGTAAGTTGGGTTTATAAGATCTAAATTGTTGATCATCTATCTCGGGTATTGCAAATAGGATGTGTTCAGTTGGCCAGCAGATCCATTTTCTAGTTATCTAGAACACACTTTTAATGGGTGTTATGGGCTGGTAATGAACCAAAATTGAACTACCTAACAGTTTTGAGCGTGGATTGTGGCTTATAATGGTTTGGCCTGCATTCATCCTCAGAACTATTAGAAATGAAAGGCTCATAAAGATTCACTGAGGTAACAAGTGAAGGACTCTAAATGATTATAATTGTTGGTGCAGAAATTCTTAATCAGATACAAACTGGAAAAAATACCTATTTATCGGAGTTTGGATTCCACCTCCTTAAGTTTTTGTTCAATTTTCATTTGATGGTTCTATATTACCTGATCTAGGTGCAACAGGTGCTAGAGTTGTCTTTTGGAATTATGGGAAAATTTTCGTGCCGGATATAACATTAATTTACACCACTACACTATTAATGGGTCAGAAGGGTTAACTCTTCCTCATGGTCTTAAACTTGCCTCAAAATTTGCAGATCTGTAGGGATTCTATGGTAGTGGTGGATGTTCTAAAGAGGAGGCTTTGTTAAAATCAGATGAGGAACCTAATTAAGGAAGCACCTGTGTTGAGGAGCAAAGTGATTGAGCAAGAGAGCCACGCTATTTTACAATTTCCCCCAAAAATATTCTTGTGTTATGTGTATAGGGAAGCCAATATTATGGCTAACCTGTTAGCTAAAAATGCCTCGACAAGGGGTGACCGCTATGTCTAGCATGGTTGACCATTGCATTTAATTAAGAACTTAATGTTAAAGATATTTTGGGAGTCACAGTGGCTTGTAGGATCACTAAGTTTATCTATTGAGTCAATATATCAAGTCAATAAAATTCTGGATAAATATTTTCCTTTTTTTGAAGTTTCTAATAATGTCACTCATAATAGTGGCTTCAACTTGTGTTTTACAAGATAAATAATTTTTTTTAAAGAGAAATACAATCTTTCCTTCCTTTTGTGTTTTGTAGGGAAGTTTATCCCTAGCTATCTTAGGGGAGGATTTCCAAATCCTTGTGCCTTTGATGACAGACTACAATTGTGCCTCATTTGAGTCACTCCATTCCAACGGCCTGGAATAATCAAACAATGTAGCTCCATTAGCGTTACATAGAATACCTCCCATGGCTGATGGTCTGGGGTTTCTATAGCATGCCCTGTCGAATTTCAACTTAAAAGATCCCTGCAGAGGCCGACTGCATTGAGGTTTGCATTTTTCTTTGGCTGAGAATGGAGAAAGATCATCCATTTCCTAAATATGTCGTTTATATAGTACACACAAAATTCTTTTGATATAACAGCTGCTGTATAAAGGATTTCTCTTTGGTGGAAATCTATGGAGATTTTTGTATGACAATGAAGCATCTGTTGTTACATGTTCTTTAGACGCACACAGCCATGTACAATCTCGAACCCTGGTCACCCAAGCGAGAGACTTCTCTTTGTGCCACTTTGCTCAAAGGATATGGTTTACACCTGTTAAATTCATCATCATCATCATCATCATCATCAAGACCTTATCCTAATTAGGGGTCGGCCACATGAATCTTATTCCTCCATTCCACTCTATTAAATACCATGGCTTCATTTAGTCTCAAAGTTTTTAAATCTTTCCTCACCACTTCTATCCACGTTCTTTTGGGCCTTCCCCTTGCCCTTTTAGAACCTTCAACTTGTATTGCCTCACTCCTTCTAACTGGTGCCGTTGTTGGCCTCCTTTGAACATGTCCAAACCATCTAAGTCTAATCTCCCTCATCTTGTTACCTATTGGTGCTATCCCTAAATTTCTTCTAATATGATCATTAAACAGCAAATCCACATAATTTGGCCCCTCAGGTTGAGCCTTACAATATTCCACTGAGCAAGAAGCTTCTTGGAAGAGTTTAGCATTAGCCAAGAGCTACCAAACTTGCTCAAAGCGAACTGCCATATTTTCGAGGTGATTTTCCAGGACAGGAAGACATGGTCTCTTGTTTCCAAACTTAATCTGCACGAGAAGGGCCATGGTGTTTGTAAGTTTGTAGCTTATCAAAAGTGGCTATCCTGTTGCAAGCTGCTCTCCATGCAAAGAAAGACACTTTCGTTGGGGCTGTTGATGACTTGGAATTTCATACAGTATCGGCTAGATCCCAATTTTCAGCCTTGTAAAAAAGAGACTGGAGCGCAGACTTGACCCAAGAGAAGTAATGAGCGACTGTAACTGTCCCCTTCTAGACCACAAAGTTCTCTTCTAAATGTGAGATTCCAGATGACGGAGTTGTTTTGAAAACAATAACTAATTAACCTCGATTCATGAGTGGCCATCAAGTGCTGCTTTATGAAGTCTTGTGTGGAGTCTTTAGGAATGAATCGCAGGACGGGTGAGGTAGTGAAAGTTAGTCCACATTGCATAGGGAGAGAGAATTGGGCGGTTTATAAGAGTTCGGGAAACTCTCTTAATAATGAGGCTCTTTTTCATACAAAACCGCGAGGCTATACTTATAAATGATATAAGAACTCATTCCCCTTATGGTGTGGTGGCTAGCTACAATTAGAAGCCCATTTCTAATAGAGGATTTCGTGTTCTTCAAGCTGCTAGCAAATATCGTCCATACCATAGAGCCATTCAAACATTCATTTATTTCAATCCACCACTTGCTAGCAAATATCGTCCATACCATAGAGCCATTCAAACATTCATTTATTTCAATCCACCACTTGTGAGCTGACCCATATCAAAGCTCGATAAGAAGAAGAATACTGCCAATGCCCCTTCATTAACAAAGCGCCATTTTGTTGCCTTGAGCTTTCTGACCCCATGCCACTGCTTGTATTTCTTCATATTCTCATGTCCTTTTTCCCAAAAAATTGCGCTGAATTTGTTGGAGTCTATGAGCAATACTCACTCGACATTGAATCATAGACATGAAATATGTAGGCGCGTTTGACAAATATGCTTTCAATCGAAGTATTAAGTTGCCTTCCAAAAGACAAACATGACTTCTTCCAAGCAGTTGTGCCTTTGATTTGACTATTATTGGCGGAGGACAATGAGAAGGCATGGAAGAGAGCCTTTTTTGCAACCAGGCTCATTAGAAATACTTCTCACACAATCATTACTAACCTTTACATCAAACACCTCTGAATTGAGTAAGTTTACTCTTTGCCCCATCTAAATTCATATGCTCTTTAGACTGGCCTTTATCCTTGATCTTTGTCATTTATATTAATGAGCAAGGTATTATTCCAATTTGTGATAAAAAGGGGCAATATGAAAGTGGTGGATGAGATTTTTGGTAATCTATCAGGGGCGAGAAGATCAATGGTCAAGAGCTCAAAAAAATTGGCCTCTTAATGTACAAATTACATGGAAAGCATGAGATGCACTCAGCCACATTTAAACATGATCTGGACCGTTCATTTGCCAACCTATCATTCAAGAAATTTGGGCATTGAACGTTCCACATTGACTGAGTGAGAGAGAATGGAATCAAATTGAATTATGATCAAGATCAAAATTGCTAATTCGATTATTGACCTGCACTCGTGATCCTTATTGCCATTGGTGATAACAAAACATAAACAAACCGTTCAAAAGAATAATAATAACTAAGCATCAACGGAAGTTTACATATAGCCGAGAGATTTGAACTCTCGTGGGGAAACCCCATGTACTTAGCAGGCACACGCCTTAACCACTCGGCCAAAGGAACTTTGTTGGCCCATTTGAAACTTTAAAATAATATAATAATCTTAATGTTGGATGGTTAACAACTCACAAGTTTTCCAATCGGACAACCCAAAACCTTCGGTAAGTCGAATGTACAGCTTTGATCTGGAGGCTATTTGACCTGGTCTGTTAGATCACTTCGAAGGAACATATATGGAATTTCTTTGCTTTCCACTAGCATGTTCGAGTTACGAAAGAGGAAGGATTAAACAGCCCTTTTCTAATGCATGGTAAGTTAACTCTATAGATCTAAGGTCTATGGAACTTCTGTCATTCTAGAAGTTTTAGGTCATAGTACTTTTATTCAACCAAGAACTCTATTGTTGCTATAATTCTGTCATTGTAAGGTTCTTAGGTAAAAGGACTTTTTTGTCTTAGTTAATAAGTCTTTGGTTTGGACAAGGAATCTTAGACTATACCAATTTAACTTGTATAATTTGTGGGCTTTTATTGGAGTTAGAAGTCCTAACTTATAGGACTTCTATTAGAGCTAAAATCTTGAACTATAGGACTTTGAGTTGATTCAAAAGTCTCATAGTTGTAGGATTCTGATTGGTTTAGGAGTCTGAGCTAGTTCACAAGTTTAATATTTGTAGGATTCTAAATAGGTTTAGACTCTGAGTAGATTTGGCTAATTAATTTTAAAAGTTAACCAGGAAAGAAAGAAAGAGAATTGGGCACCCAATTTTATACGTTGATCGGAGCCTATAACTTTAGAAATCCTTGAATTGTTACTCTAAATTGGTTTAGGAGTCTTTAAAATGCAGAACATCAAGCTAGTTCAAAAGTGTAATAGTTATATGACTCTAAATTGGTTTAGGAGTCTTTAAGTTGTAGGATGTCGAGCTAGTTTAGAAGTCTAATAGCTTAAGGACTTTTATTTGATTTCAGTCTTTAATTTGTAGAGCTAGTTTAGAAGTCTAATAACTATAGGACACTAAATTTGGACACTGAGCTAGTTCAGTAGTCTAATAGCTTCAGGAATTTGAATTGGTATAGTAGTATCAGTTGATCCAAATAAGTCTAATAGTTGGACTTTGAATCAGTTTAAGGTTCTCATAAATGTGCGACTAAATTTTCTCTAGGTTTTCAGGACCTAAGAATTGATTTGGAAAGAGGAAAGACACAAGACACCTAGTTTGGGGTATAATAGGGTCCACTGAAAAGTCTAATGGTTCTTAGAACTTTAGCATTCCAACTCAATCAAAACTCATAGGACTTGGAATTAGCTTAGACATTAAGTGTTAGACTGGAGTTCTGATTGGATTTAGGACTCAATCACTCCGCACCACTTTAGGAGTCCCAAAATTGTAGAACTTTGGTCTAATTGGGTATTCTAATTGGACTTAAGAATCAAGCAAAGAAAGGAAAGATGATAGAGGCCAATTTCATATATCAACTAGGGCCCAGCAGATGTCTCATGCCTTGTGGAGCAAATTTGAACTTTAAATTCATTTTAGAAATATCGGTTAGTGAGGTTAAAAACAAAGTTAGAAATCTTGAATTGTTGGACTCTGAATTGATTTAAAATTTTGATAGTTATAGATTATAAGTTGTTTTAAGAGTCCTTAAGCGGTTGGATACTTAGTAATTACAGAAAATCGTTTTTCTCGTAAAGTTTTTCTTTCTTTGCAGCTTTAAAACATAAGGCATCCCATTTATGATAGTGAGGACCACTCAGATCAAAATGTTCATGGTGCTTTAGGGTTTAAGAAAACTTTTAGGCTTTGAGACTTCTGATTCAATTGGGACTCTATCATTTTAAAATGCTTTAGCAATCATTAAAGTCTAAATTTCTTAAAAGTCTTGTCATCCATTTTAATAACTAAAGGAATTCAAATTGTTCTGAAATTTCCCAACAAGAATGAGTGGGTGCCCAAATTAAGTGATTGTAGGGCCCATCTTACTGAAGTTAAGTCTGCTTAGGATTCCTTGGAAAAAGAAAACGGTAAGTGCGTAGTTTGTATACCATCCGAGCCTTGCTTCATTCTTTCAAGAGAGTTCTGAGATAATGAAAAATCTCTCATAAGAAGAAACATAGTAGGATGAACATATTCCCAAGGCCATGGCAAGCTATACTCATAAGAAAGAGAATTTGTTGATAACTGACCTTAGAAGAAACTTTCTCAGGCATGTCGAACTCTACCTAGAGGTCTGGAGAGTATGCTAAATTTTAGAGGAATAAGTCTGATTCTTGGGCATGGCTAGCTCTACCTATAAGAGAGAAAGACTTGAAACATCAAAGAGGAAAAAGAAAGATAGGAGATTAGCTTTCTTGAACTCATTGTAACTCCTTTGGAAATCTCTTCACGAGTCTCTCAATCTCTATTTTTGATACACTTGTGTCTCTCTATTTTCCTCTCTCTTTCTATATATTTTCCAATCCTTTTACAAATTTGGCTAGGAAGAATGTACTTATAGATATAGGTAGTAGGTAGTTACAAGAGTTTAGGAAAGTGGAAAGGTGGAGGAAATGGTTAAGAGAGAGATCATAGAGGAAGGGGGTAAATGGAAAACTATGATTGGATGGAAGTTTTCTAAGAAGGAAGAAAACATGGGAATAGGTGAGAAGAGAGTAGAAAATGTGAGGTAGATAACGAATTGGATAAGAAATGGGGAAAAGTAGTTGGAGTTATAGGCTTAGCAGGAGACTCAATAAGAGAGAGAGTGTGGAAGTTATGTTGGAGTAGAAATCCAAGGACAATGTACAAGAGAATTAGAAAATGTGAAGTAGAGTTGGGGAAATTGAGAATGAAAATCATGGATGAGAGAGAAAGAAAGAGGATTGGAATGAGTTAGGATTCTTCTGCGCTTTTTTGAAGAATCCTAGTTGTGGAATATTTGGCATCCCACCTTGAGATTGGGTAGCCATAGACTCCTTCAAAACTGGAGCTTTTGAAAGCTTGGCCTCCAAGTTCTTTTAAGTGGATCCCTTTTGCTTGTAGAGTTTTATAAATTTTGAAATAGAACTCTTGGTAAGAGATTTAGGTTTTCTGAGACACCCAGGATAATAGAATTGTTGAATAATCCTATTTATCTATTTGTATTTTCTCAAAATGCTTTATAATAGAATTCTAGTGAGAAACTTAAACTTTTAAAGAGATTTAGAAGGTATACCAAGACAAGACTCTAAGGTGGGTCCAATCTAATTTTTTTTCTTCTTTTTTTTAATTTCTTAGGGTCCTAAGAGAGGACCAAGGCTTTCCATAATCCTTGTCCCTTTAGGAGACTCTACTTTGGGAGTTTTGAGTTGCTAGGACACTTGGGGAATCTTAATTTGCCAGTTATTCTCAAGAAAGGATCTTGTAGAAGAATGATTATTTGAGAGAGAGAGAGAGTACTAGAAGATTTTGGACACAAAGATAGAGCCATGGGGCATTTTCTTGTCATTTGCGTGGGTTCTACCCATTCAAATGAGGTGGATCCAGTGAGTTTTGTGTTTATAAGGACTTCTAAGAACCCCTCTTCAAAGGACATCTTAGTAATATCGGACATATAGAACTATCTCTCTAGGAGAGTCCTAAATATGTTAAACAAAGAATGAGCTATGGGATATCATCATCATCATCATCATCATCATCATTATTGGGGGTTCTCTTTTTAGTGGATATAATAGGCCCCATTTTGTGTTAATCAATAGGACTCCATTTCTAGGAGAGTCCTGAACAATTTCCAACTAAATTACCTCCATGGGTGTGTTTTTAATTACTTGGAGGACCCACTTTATGAATAAAATAGATCCTACTTAAGTTGTCCAAATAAGAGTCCTAGGTCTCTTAGGAAAATTTTTAGCAAGTAATATTACAAATTGATTTTCACGTATCCTAAATAAATATAACCGTCTTTTTTTATAACAAAAGTGGCGTCAGTAAGAGCACTTTTTTTATTAAAAGAGAGGATGAAAATTACAAAGTTACCCCTTTATGAGTGTCCTTCAAAATTTTTAAGTTACCTACCAAAGATAACTTAGGGCTTCTAAGCCTTTCCACTGGGACGAATGAGGATTCCTACAGAGATAAGAGCCCTAGTTCAGGGATGATTTACTAAGGATCAGGAGTTAGAAACCCACTTTAACTAAACAAGGAGTCAAGCTTGGTTCAAGTGGGTTAGGACTCTTTATTTGTTTTTATAAAAGCTAGGGTCCTCTCCACAGGAGGATCACACGTCCCATCCTTTTATTTTTTATTTTTTAAAGTAGGTGGGTCGGCTGGGTTTTGCCACCCACTTACGCGTTTTCCTTTTGACGTGGGTAGCGATGTGAGGCGGCTAGGACGGCTAGGTTGGCTCCTCCCTACATGTTGCGATTTTTTTTCCTTGGAAGGCATAGATGGTTGGTGTGGCTGGGCCTCTCTTCTCGTTTTCCTTTTTTTATTCTATGGGTAGAGATGGGTGTGTGCGGCCAGGCCTGCTCCATCCCTAATTTTTTGTGTACGTTGGGACTGGGTGGTGCAGTTCAGCCTGCCACCCTTCTACAAGTATTTTCTGTTTTAGCAAAATTCTCCCTGTAGCTGCTTTAGAAATCGGAAGTATCCTCATAACTAGAGAACTCTTGCTTAACATGCATGGCCATGTTGTATTCATCAAATTAAGCCGATCTCAAATACCCATGCAATTCGGTCAAATTGGCAATCCCATCAATCACTCATTCACACAGGGATTGCGAGAGAGAACTCTAACTTAGCATGCACGGCCAACATGTTGTATTTGTCACAAGCATGCATGTGAATAATCAGACCGTTCGCAAGTACCCATGCAATTAGGTCAAATAGACAATCTCATCAATCACTACATTCACATAGGCAGACTATTCTTCAGATGCGATCAAACAGTTCATGTGAGGTCTATACTATACCAAATCTTAGAGATCCTGGGGAACGTAGGTCACATCTTCAAACATAAACCAGCCTACGGAGGTGGTAGATGTGGAGTCCAAATTCATATGAATGTGCGTCCTAGATAGAGCATGCTTTTCGATTCCAACTTGTCACTCCATGAATAATTTATATGGGACTCTCAAGCGAATTTGCTTGGAACAAATTGCAGACGCATGCATTGTGTGAAAGGCTAGTGGAGAGCTGTGGTCATTTTCATATCCTTGTGTGCTACTTTTTGTCTTAAAGAATAGTAGTTGTTGACATCTCCCAAAAGAATAGCGAAGAGAATTACGTTGCATGCATAAACAAGTCAAAGTTCCCGCAATACGCAAAGATAAATCATTGGAGATTTTGAATATGGTCAATGAGTCATCCTGTGCAGTGGCAATTAGAGTTCTCCGTCAGAATGGATAGGTAAAAGTGGTTTGGAATATGTTTTTCTTCGACTTGGAGAAATGTAGCTTTCTTGTTTGAGCGGAAAATGCTATGATTTAAGTAGATACTGTTTTGAGCCGGAGAGGCGCTTGACAATGGAAGAATTTTGGGAGAGGAGTTTCTGAGCTCTTTGGTGTTGGTGAAATGGATGATAACTGGTGGGATGAATCAAAGAAGATGTGGTCCATAGCATGGCCTGCTATGCTGACTGCTATTCTGCAGTTCTCTATTGGATTTGTGACGGTTGCTTTTGTTGGGCATCTGGGGCAAACTGAGCTTGCTGCTGTTTCATTTGTTCAGAATGTGGTTGAAGGCATTGCGTTTGGACTTCTGGTTAGTATAAACTTTCCTTCTTTTGATTTTATTAGAGCCACTTCTATAGATTATAAGAGAATTTTATCCTTGCTTTCTATACTCTGAACAAGAGAAGCAGTCCTTAAAACTTTTCCAAATTAACGTTAGCTTATTGTAACCACACAGATATCAGTTCTGGAACTTCTTACCAAGTGCTTGACAAACAGTGCTAAATCCTTCTTCTTTTTCTTTTTTGTCTTACTTCTTCAGTTTAAGTTCTTAACACGCGTTTCAATCTTGTTCATGCAGCTAGACAAAATATATTAATGCTTTCTATTGGCAGGAGGACAACATATAACTAAATGAACTTTTACTTTAACATAAATAAACAGGATTAAAGTTGTTGCTTGTTTGTTTCCTAAATAATTTCACGGATTATAAATTTATCAGTGATGCTTCTACTGTATCAGACATATAAATAGTGTTGGTTCAGTTTGTTTACGCTTTTAGGTTGAATCGTAATCCAATATTGTTATTGACCTAAAAGTCCAGAGTTTAAATCTTGAAATCCCATGTTAATTTCTAACACAACTTGGATGAGTATGCACTTTAGTTAACTTGCAAGAGCCCTAAAAAGGGCATTTTAACTAGGGGTTGTGTTAGACATAAATATTATTGACACACTTCTTATCATCTTAATCTTAAGCTTTTAGGTAGGAACTTTTTTTTAGAAATGCTAGGGCGAAGGCCCCATACAGCACTTCCCTAAAAGTGTCCTCATTTTTTCTCAAGGGGTCAACATTGCATGAGTAGACTGTTGAATATTTCTTTATTGATGAAAACCTTCATTATATCAAGATCATCCATGTCAAATAATCAAGAATAATGGATTAGATGTGGAAGCGTACCTGAATCCATGAGAACGAATGTGATTCACAAGTCTTGTGGTTCTTGATCTTTCAAATTGATGCATATGAATTTTCTAGAAAAGGGGTTCTCCCTTTTCTAATGATAGGATGTCAGAAAAGAATCATATGTATATTTTGGGGACCATAACCTTTTATAATTGCATACACTTTTCTTATTTCTAATTTCAAGAAATCATGAATTAGAAATAAGAAATTAGGTCTCTGCACAAAATAAAGCCCATACTTTGTGAGATGACTTAGACCCATTTAACTTTAAACCTTATCAAATTACTTTTAATTTAGAGATAGCATATAATATACAATTATATTATACACACACACACTAAAACTTATCAAATTACTTTTAATTTAGAGATAGCATATAATATACAATTATATTATACACACACACACATCCAAAATCTAGCATAAACCCATTTCTCATTAATCTCACCTTGAGTATCTTGTAAACAAACTATCATGATGATTCTTCTCCAGTGCGAGAGTTTACTTTATGTATCTCTTTATTCTGAATTTATTTTCTATAGAGTAGGTGAGGCCTAGAAACATGGCATCACAAATTTGCTCATAGAGATGTTTTAGAGGCCCCAATAAAATAAAAAAATGCAGCCCAATGAGATGAAAGGTATCTGAAATTTTCTCATGGAGATGAAGGGTGTTTGAAAATTTTCTTTGCCGACAACTTTCCGGCCATTTGAAACAAAAAAATAGATGCTTATTTCGGACTGAAAATAGAGAGTTACATCTGATGATATCCAATATTTGATTTGTTGGTGGGCATCTAATCATAGGCCTTTCAAAGGCTTATCTTCGGATGAAATTAAGAGAGCTTGCCCTTGTTTCCTGTAATTGCTCAACAAGGAAAGATGTCGCTAAACTTCCTCCTTTAGGATATTTTAAATTCAACTTCGATCCTCAAGTGTCGGTAATCTGAGTTCTTCAAGTATTAGTAGAATTATCAGAGATGATTTTAGAGGTTCGAGGACGGCTTACTCATGTCCTATTGCCGACAGTCACAAAGCTGAAATTCAATCCCTATTCGTTGATTCGAGGCATTGGAATCCGAAGGTCTTTGTCCCATCGATTTGAGGCATTGGAATTCAAAGCTTCTTTTCTTGATGGCAAATTGATGTTATTTTTTCATTGTGATTTTCCTTTGTGTCAAACCTTGCAGCATACACTTTTATCTAAAAAAATTTACTTTTGATCACAGAATATGGATAGTAGGAAACATTGTCTAGAGAATAATTTACAAGTGACGAATAAAAAACATAGTTTTTGGTTGTTAAAAATCGTCTAAATATTTGGGATATAAGATATCCACAGCTACAAAAATTAGACGAATAGTCAAATCAATCAAAGATAAAGCCCATTGCCCATTGTAGGAAAGAAGGGCTGCATAGCAGGTTGCATGCACTATATTTATCATTCCTTGTTGTTAATATAAAGAATCTAACAGCGTGTTTCTTGTGATAGACAACACATTTTTTCTCTTGCTATAATTCGTCAACAAGTATGTTGTTTAAACTCTAAACTGCTAGACATTCAAGGCTTCAAAGGTGGGCAACTTTTAGGAAGTGTCCAATAGGGCCTTCATCCTTGCATTCTTATCATTTTTCTACAGGTTGTAAGTATATTTCAAACTTTCTATTCTTCTTTCTATTGTTGACGTTTGACATAGATTTGATGGGAAGAAAGATAACTTAAAAAAAATATCTAAACTGAGCAGTGTTGACTTATGTGCATGGCATCATTCCATCTCGACGTTTGCCTCACAACGTAAGTGACTTGAGCCCTTTACTCAAAACTGATGTTTGATTTATCTATAGTTGTATAAGAGTGTATTCCTCTTAGGAAAGAACTGAGAAGATATATTTTTATCTTATTCTTTTTCATAGGGAGAGAGAACTATGTAGAAAGAATTGGCCTTGTAGTTCATACCTGCCAATTTGAGAGGATTTTTCATGTAAATCAGTGTTTTTTTCTTTGATCTATACTGTTTTTGTTTTCTCATTCATTATTGCAGCTTGTATTTGAGGGCTTATATATTGCTATTTGGCATTCTAGGTGTTTTAAAAAAAATAAAAAAATAGATGATTCACATGAAGGAGAAGACATTTGCATTTGCTCCAATCTCTCTATTGGGCCAAAGCTGCAACCATGTATCAAAAGAGGGTTCGTTTTTTTAACCTACTAGAGGAGCATAATATATCTTGAAAATTAGAAGTGGGGCAAGTGGATCCCATCTCTCCAATTTTTAAGTGATCTAATCCATTCATCTAATTCCTCTCTTTCAAGATGGAATAGTAAAACTCTCAAACAAACAGTCCTCGTAAAGTGGGCCCCACCTCGTGAAGTGGGAATTGTATTCAACAAAGATTCCTTTCATATTGGCATCATCTACACTTCAAGAGAACATATCAACCTTAGGACATCACTCAAAAATCGGAGGGATGACAAGAGTTGCATGCCCTGCTTCTATTTTCAAGAGAATATTATGCACTCCATGGTTTGGCTACACCATGGTTCATTTTTTTCCATGTTTTTAGGATAGGGTGCCATTATCATTTTGGATTAACTTAAAAAAGATTAGAGAGCAAGAGAAAGACAGATCTAACAACTGTTGTAGTTGATTTAGAGAGAGAGAGAGAGAGAGAGAGAGAGAGAGAGAGAGAGAGAGAGAGAGAGAGAGAGAGAGAGAGAGAGAGAGAGAGACAATAGTGATACAATTTATAGCCAAACATCACCAGATCTAGAGAAGGAAAAGAGAGAGATTCTACAATGTGTGAAATTTGGAGGCAATAATGTGTTTTGTAGCTAGATCTTGTCGAATCTAGGAAGAGAAAAGAGAGATTGAATAACAGGTGATGTGATTTATAGTAGGATCTCACCAGATCTAGATTGGAAGAAAGATGGAGATACAGAAAGACATGAAAGAGACAAAATTTGTAGCTTGTTTTTAAAGAAAAAGCATTGATCGAAATGGCCAAAGAAAATCATTGGATTATCTTAGACCACTGAGTTGTCAGAGATGCTGAACTTTTAATTTTCTTAAACCTATACTTGCAAATATACAAAGATCAATTGTATTCTATCAAGCATTAAGGGGCTGTCAAACCATAGGACACAGTAGATTTACTACCAAACTAGAAAGGTTTTGATTTTGAATTTACATAACTAAAACTATAATGAAAGTAAACTAAACAAAATCTTAAATGATAGAGAGTAGTTTAAAAATTGTGAATCCATTTTAAAAATAATGCGAATATATTTCATTACTTCAAAATGTATATGAACTAGAAGCCTTAGCTACAAGCAAGAACTTCTTGTAAAGAAGACGTATCGATATTAGCATGGATTATCTATAAACTATAGGCATGACTCATTTAATCCTAGCATAACTATTTAAGAAAATAATCATTTATGAATAAAAGCTATTCCATGAATATCTCTTCTAAACTATAAGTATTAGAATCAAAGTGAAATAAAAAACTTAAAATTGTTAAAGAACCTTTCATTAGGGAACTATTCATAGATCAATTTTCTAAATTAAATAGTTATAAAGTTGAATGAGAAACATGAACACTCATCTCTACCTTCTTCCAATCCCTAAGCTTTAAGATTTAGCAACACATAATGAATATCCACTAACAACGGATGAAGAAATCTCCATTGATTCAGGGTTAGTGTTTAGGGCCTTGAGGTTTTTCTACTATTCTCTAATTCTAGGAGCAGCAAGAATCAACCGCTCAAAGGTAGGATGTTTTTGGGCTTATATAAAGAGGTTAGCTTGCCTAATTTGTGAAAAAGTTGGATGAAAAGTAAAGAAACTCTTTTGTTTTGAAGTTACTTGCCCAATAAGCATTCTTTTCTCTCATCATATTCTTTTCTTTTCTCTTCCAAAATCTTTCTTTTTTCTTCTATAAATTTCTCTTAAGTAAGCCTTCCAAATTGTGTGCAAAACACAATCCCAAATTGGAACATTATTTGCTTGGTCAAAGCTTCCTAGTTGAAAAAGTAAAGTGTTTTCATTTAAGATAATAACTAAGTAGCTTAGAGAAATAATAACAAAATTGCTCATTTAAAATACTTTGTAATTAGGAAATTCTCCAATTAGGAAACTAGTAAAGAGAGAATGAAACTTTTCAAAACATCCCAAATTAAAAAAATTTCTAAAAATAGAAAATGGAGACTGTTTTATATGGAAAGTCTCTTTGATAGATCTCCACTATCTCTTGATCATTATTCTAAATCTTGATATGACAAATCTAATGGCTAATATTGATCTTGCAAAAAAGTACAAACTATCCAATTTAAAGTTAAAACTCAAATGTCTTATTATCAAATGAAGTAATTCTAATATCTAGCAAGCTATACTAGTTGAACTCCTAATCAGGATTAAAAAATAGAAGATAGAGTTATATATTAATACATAAATAATGATACACAGCCCCACTGAGCAGGCATTATTCGCCTTAATACACATAAAGAAGAGTTATTTGTGGGAAACTTTTTCTAGTTGCAATTTTGACTCAGACAACTTTTTCTTATTGTCATTTTACTTTCAAAAGAATCGCAATTTGTGTCTATTCAAACGTGATTCTTATTTATTTTATAAGAAAAATAAAAACAAGCTGTATCCACACATAGGCTAAGGATAAAGTTGAAAACCTCTCACAAATAACCTAAAAAACAGAATTTAAGAAACTGAAAAGTATATATCCAACACAAGAGGCATAACACAATTTGTCCAATTGCACAAGTAGCAACCTTTTGCAATGAAAACCTTCAAGAGCAGTTGGTCACAGACAACAAGGCACCTCCTCTCACTAGACTTGGTCAAAAGATCAAGGTGAGACTTTGTCCGTTATAGGAAATATTTGAAGTAAATTTAAGGATTAGGATAAGAGGCCAGGTAGTTTCCTTTATAATTCTTGGCTGTAACAAAAGGAAAAAAAACAAAAAACAAAAAACAAAAAAGTAGCAATCACTTGCATTCTTGCTCCTTCACATAGCAACTGCCAGTCCTCAAGTGAATTCCCACAAAAGAGTCGGAACAAATTCCAGCTCATGCATTGCATGTGTGAAAGCCTAGTTAAGAGCACCGGTCATTTTCATGCTACCGTGGTTCCGTATCCTTTCGGGCAACCTTTTCTTTTATAGAAGAGTAGTTGTTGACAGCAGCCAAGAGAAAAGCCAAGAGAGTGGGCTCTATAAGATAAGAAGTCAAACTACCGACAGCTGCACAAGGAAAATCATTTGAGATATTATCAGTGAATCATCCAGTTATGCAGAAAACACAACATTTCTCTGGTCAAACGGGACATTAAAAGTGGTTTCGAATTGGGTGTTGCTTGACTTCGGCGCGGAGGGAGAGGCAGAGGGGGGCAAAAGTAGAGAAATGTTGCTTTCATGGTTGGTGGAAGGATGATAATATTTAAGCAAATAGAGGTGGTTTGAGTTAGGAAGGAGCTTTACAATGGAAGAAAGGAATTTTGCTATAAGAGTTTGTAAGGTTTTTGGTGTTGGTGTATTGGGTCATAGATGCTGGGATGAATCAAAGAAGATGTGGTCCATAGCATGGCCTGCAATCCTGACTGCTGTTCTGCAGTTTTCTATTGGATTTGTGACAGTAGCTTTTGTTGGGCGCTTGGGAGAAACTGAGCTTGCTGCTGTTTCTGTTGCTCAGAATGTGGTTGAAGGCTTTGCCTATGGGATTCTGGTCAGTATGAGCTTTGCTGTTTGATTTCATTTGGAGCCATCCCTAGTTTAATTACTTGCATATTGATTCTTCTTTGGAATAGTATGATTGGATATGGGCTCTATCACTAGTAGCTATAGACTTCCTGAATTGCAGAGTTTGATTGGCTGCATATGTATTCCGAGAAGAAGCATAATCTGAACTATATGGATAACAGAAGGCCTATAACATGATTGATCACCGGACAGAAATGGAACTGTTTACCTACTGATGCAGAAACTTCGTTCTTTATCAATTATTTGGGTCTTCAGTTCAACTTTTGTTTATTAAATGTCTAGTTCAAACAAGGTGCAAAAACAATGTGTAGTTCAACAACCTGAGATGTCTTAAATAGGCACCTGTTATTGTTTCACCAATGTTGAGGATGTTGCCCTATGAAAGAACTGGATCATATTAAGATCACGAGGATGGGCCACTAGCATGTCATCAAGTAGTCCTGTGAACATGAGAGGAACTTTCTTATAGAAACATCACAGAATTGTCTGTTATCAGCCGTCCAATTTCCCACCACTGTTAGATTGCGAATCTTGGGCCTCTTTAGTTGTCTATCTTATTGTTAAAAAAAGATCCTGATGATTATATAGCAAGTTTGCTACCTAATTGTACTACTTATTGCCAAACATCATCATCATCGTTACCATCAAGACCTTATCCCAATTAGGGGTCGACTACATGAATCTTATTCCTCCATTCCACTCTATTAAATACCATAACTTCATTTAGTCCCAAAGTTTTTAAATCTTTCCTCACCACTTCTATCCACATTCTTTTGGGTCTTTCCCTTGCCCTTTTAGAACCTTCTACTTGTATTACCTCACTCTTTCTAAGCGGTGCCATTGTTGGTCTCCTTTGAACATGTCCAAACCATCTAAGTCTAATCTTCCTCATCTTGTTACTTATTAGTGATACCCCTAAATTTTCTCTAATATTTTTATTTCTAATTCTATCTTTTCTGGTCTTACCACTCATCCATCTCAACATTCTCATTTCTGTGTCGCTCATCCTATGAGTATAATGTTCCTTAACTGCCCAACACTCTGATACATAAAGCATAGCTGGCCTTATGACCATCTTATAGAATTTTTCTTTTAGTTAAGTGGCACCCGCCGATCACACAAAACTTTAGGTGCACATCTCCATTTGTTCCAACCGGCTTGGATTCTCTGGGTAACCTCCCTTTCAATCTCTCAACTCTCATGAATTATTGATCCTAAGTACCGAAAATGGTCTTTTACGGAGACTTCTTGGTTATCAATCTTGACTGGTGTTTCACTCCTACTCTCCTTGCTAAAATTGCATTCTATATATTCTTTCTTAGTTCAGCTAATTTTAAATCCTTCAAATTCTAATGTTTCTCTTCATAACTCTAGCTTTATGATTACATCCTTACTTGTCTCATCAAGTAAGACTATATCATCTGCAAATAGTATGCACTAGGGAATCTCCTCGTGTAGATGTTTTGTTAACTCATCCATAACTAATATGAAAAGGTATGGGCTCAATGCCGATCCTTGTTGCAATCCTACAGTGATAGGAAAATCACCAGTCACGCCACTAGTGGTCTTAACATTTGTTATCGTTCCCTCATACATATCTTTAATTATATCTATATACTATTGAGAAACTCTTTTATCACCCAACACCTTCCATATTAACTCTATAGGGATTCTATCATAAGCTTTCTCTAAATCGATAAAGACCATGTGGAGGCTTTTCCTCCTCTCCCTATATTTCTTTACTAATTGTCTTACTAAGAAAATAGCTTTTATGGGAGACCTCTCAGGCATGAAACCAAACTGATTCTCCGATACACTTGTTTCATGTCGTAGCCTCTTCTCAATCACTCTTTCAAAAAGTTTCATAGTGTATCTCATAAGTTTGATCCCTCGATAATTAGTGTAGCTCTGTATGTCTCATTTATTCTTATAAATTGGTACAATAGAGCTTTTCCTCTACTCATCAGACATTTTCTTTGATTTTATAATCTTGTTAAACAACTTGGTTAACCAAACTACCCCAATATCTCCCATATGCTTTCAAACCTCTACTGGTATACCATTGGGCCCCATAGCCTTTCCTGATTTCATTTTTTTCAAGGCCTCTTTTACTTTAAGTATTCTAATCTTACGTTCATATCTATAATATTCAGTGTTATTTAGTTTTATAGTATTTTCAATCCCTATATTCTAAGAGCCATTGTTATTTAACAATTTTTTGAAAGTATGTTTCTCACCTTTGTTTGATCTTATCATCTTTGACAAATACCCTTTGATCATCACTTTTAATGCACCTAACATGATCTAAGTCCTTACCCTTCTGTTCTCTTAGTTTTGCAAGTTTAAATACATCTTTTTCACCTTATCTTGTTCCTAGTCTATTAAAGAGCTCATCATATGCTTTAAGTTTAACTTTACTTACTATTCTCTTAGTAACTTTTTTAACATTCTTATATTGTTCATAAAAGGGCAAGGGGAAGGCCCAAAAGAACGTGGATAGAAGTGGTGAGGAAAGATTTAAAAAGTTTGGGACTAAATGAAGCCATGGTATTTAATAGAGTGGAATGGAGGAATAAGATTCATGTGGCCGACCCCTAATTGGGATAAGGTCTTGATGATGATGATGATGATGATGATGATGTTCCTTGGTGTGTGGACCTTATTTTATGACTTACTAGAATTTTAAGCTTTACGAGATCATAATTAAAGCATTTTATGTTGTTCTACTTAACAAAGGGGAATGGAGGAGCAAGATTCATGCGACCGACCCCTAATTGGGATAAGGTCTTGATGATGATGATGATGATATTGTTCATAGTTTTTATTATTTCTAATCTTCTGCCATGCTTTAAAACATATCATTTTTTCTTTAATAACTTTTTGCACTGTTTTACTCCACCATCATGTTTCCTTTAGTAATTGCCTTTTACCTTTAGATACTCCTGAGACATCTTTTGTCACTTTCTTAATGGACTCAGCAATATTAATCCATATGGTATTTGCTTCTGTTTCATAGTTCCAAATTCTTTCTACCATCAACTTATTTGTGAATGAGGTTATTTTCTCTCCTTTTAAGTTTCACCACTTAATTTTATTTGTGAATGAGGTTATTTTCTCTCCTTTTAAGTTTCACCACTTAATTTTTAGATACCTATTAAATTCATTTTCTTTCTTCCATCTTTTGATATGGATATCCATAACTATTAATATATGTTGTAAGGTTAAACTCTCACTAGATATCACCTTACAATCCTTACATATAGATCGTTCATTATTCCTAAGTAGAAAAAAGTCTATTTAGCTTTTATGAAATCTACTTTTAAAGGTTATTAAGTATTCATCCATTTTCTTAAAGAGTGTATTTGCAATGAACAGGTTATATGACAAAGCAAAATCGAGGAAATTCTCCCTCATCTCATTTCGTTCATCTATACCATACCCTACGTGTATTCTATCATATCTTTCCTTATCTTTTCTTACATGGCCATTTAAGTCTACTCTTATAAATATCCCCTAAGTGTTTGGAATATCTTGCATAACTCCCTCCATATCTTTCCAAAATTGTCTCTTGATCATATCTTGTAACCCTACCTGTTGTGCATATACACTCATAATATTTATAATTTGCTCTCATAGAACAAGTTTTATTATTATAATTCTATCACTAAATTTTTTAATGTCCACAACTTTATCCTTTAATTCCTTATCCATTATTATTCTTACGCCATTTCTGTTAATTTCCTTTCCCATGTACCATAATTTATACCAATCTATTTCTCTAGCTTTAACCCCTTTCTACTTGGTTTCTTAGATACAAGCGATGTTGACTCTCCTACGTTTCATCATGTCTACTAAATCCAAACTCTTACTTGCCAATGTTCCTATATTCCATGTGGCGATACAAATTTTATATTCTGGAGATATCTTATTTACTATCGCCTTTTTCGACCTCCATGGCATGAACCCATGTCCACTTTTCACTGCACTGGGGTTCTAATGCAGCACGTCACTTCCGAGGGGACGTTTTAGCAGCCCTTGCTCATTTTTCATTGTACCTGAGATCTGATATAGGGCGTTGCTTCTGGGACAACACCCTAACAACCTTTGCCTATTTTTCATCACACCCAGGATTCGATGCAGTGCATCGCTTATGAGGAACACCCTAGTTTGAGGAAATGTCAGTTTTCGATTTATATCATGTTAGGGTTGCCATAATTTTAAAAAGCTGAAAATGATTTTCGCTTCTTCCTTACAAAACTAATATACAAATGCATATTCATTTACAGGCAGAAAAGAAATAACAAAATCATCTTCATCTTCATCCTTGCCAACTGGCCATCTGACACAAGAGTTGCCATATTTTAAGAAGCTAGAGATGATTTTCATTTCTTCTTTACAAACTAATATGCAAATGCATATTCATTTGTAAGAAAGAAATAACAAAATCATCTTCAATTTCTTCTTTGCCAGCTGGCACCTGACGCAAGACCCTCCTCCTTTTTCATCTGGGCTTGGGACCTGCATTGGCGGAGTTCTCACCTCGTGTTTACGGATGTAGATTAGTGCATGGATATGCTAAAATAAGCATTTGGGACGCAGATGAATGATGATCCAAACCGTCAAAATCTCCCTAAAAATATATTTTGCTGGATGATGTTAAAGCTCTCCCATCTGCTAAGATTTTTGTACCATTACGTTTGAACATTTTTGACCATCCATTTTGCAGTAGCGAATATAAGTGGTGAGGATCAGGCGAGGTTGTTTGGTACACGGCCCACTAATATACTGCCCAGAAGAGTAACGTCTTGGATTAACCAAACTTCTGGGCCCACACGTACTTTTTCGGCTTCCAAATCTGCGCGCTGATGTACAGAGGCAAACATCGTACGAGAACTGTTCTTTTAACTACACAGCCACTGACCGATTGGCAACCTCCAAGAGGGTTAAGTCCTTGCAGCTTCGAGTGCGCTTTACTTGCCCCTACCTTAACTGGTACTTATCATGTAGATCTAAGCTGTTTATCAAGTCGGAAATGACTTAGATCCTGTTAAATAATTTGTGTTTCTTTAAGTTGAAAATTATATTATAATTTATTTTATATTCTAAAAAAATATAGAATTAAGTATATAATGGGCATGAAATTTATTACTTTGTTTATCTAAGCAATTCCTAATTTAGCTTAAATCTACAAAAAAAGGCAAGTTAGAGACAAGTAAAACATACTTGGACTAAGATAAATCCTACGCTTGGATTTATCATGCCTCACCCACAGCTTTTATATGCCCAATACCCCGTCCATCACAGATCAAAACAAAACCTGCCCGGTGGGCTGCATGGCCAAGCTTATCGCTAGCATGCAAAACCTTTATGCAGAAAAAACGAACTGGAATAGCTGGAGATGGTTATTCAATATGTCATACAGACTTTGTTATCCTGCTTTAAATTCATGTCAGGTAGTTAAATTTGTCAAGAAACAAACAAGAGAAATTGGTTGGAATATGGAGAATTCAAACATCCAACAACAACAGCAACAAAAATTTGACCAAGACAGGTCCAAGATAAGTGCAAGCAGTACTTGCCCAGATGCCACCAAGCTACATCTTGCAACTTGTCAACTCCAGAGAGATCAAGGAATCACCAATCCATGCAAACCCAGTTGGAGTTTGTGTCCATTTCGGAATACAAAAGAGGTTTATGAATTTGGTTTGGTAACCACAGGGGCAGGATGGGAATAATGGAAGAGCCGGAGGTTTCATGGTTGCTGAACAGAGGCGACTATTTAAGCAGATTTTGTGAAGAGAGAATAGGAGGAGAGATTTTCCAATGGAAGATAAACAGTTTAGGAGAGAGGCTATTCAGCTTGTCATTAGTAGCAGGGATGAGTCAAAAAAGATGTGGTTTATAGCAGGTCCTGCAATACTGACTGCTGTATTGCAGTTCTCTATTGGGTTTGTGACAACTGCTTTTGTTGGGCATTTGGGAGAAGTTGAGCTTGCTGCTGTTTCAGTTGCACAGAGTGTGGTTGAAGGTTTTGCATTTGGAATTCTGGTTAGTGTAACCTGATCCTCGTTTGGCTTCCCTCGGGTACACGCATAGAGTTTTTATCATGTTTCTTTGAGTTTCTGTATTCTAGTCTAGTTCAGTTCCTGGTTTTCCATGGTAGGGGATATGGATTTAATCATTAGCTGTAGAAGAATTAAATTCATATATTTTTTTGAGTATTTTCAGGGATTTCTTGTCCTTCTTTACTCCGCTGGATTTTAAGACTATGAATTGAATTGTATCAGGAGAATTAGGGAACTGCATAATCAGAACTGTCAGTAAAGAACCTGTTAACGTAAGTTTTTTGGTCCCTAGAATAGATGGCAGATATTCACCATATATTTTTGCAGAAAGGAATATTGAGTAAATGTTGTAGCCCTCAACCATCTTGTACTAGTAGTTATTGATAACTAGATGGAGATGTATAATCCTAGAATTTCTTGCCTACTGCTGCAGAAACTTCTTTTTCATTAGTTTTCATCGACCGCCATAATATGGCATCCACTACCTTATGAAGTACGTTAAATGCTGGTATTTGAGCTACTTGATCTGCTTTTGTATTGTTCCATGGATTAGGTCAAATAGACAACAGTCCGACTTGTGTAGTTTCAAAGAATAGCACAGTGGAGAGTAACTAATGAGCTGACTGATTCTGTTTAAGTAGATTTATTTGATACTAAGAATCTTCAGACAAGATAAGCATAAATTTTTTCCTTGTTCAGTCAGATTTTGGTTGCTTACAGTGTTCAAATAGATAGCCATCAGTAATGATGTTTGAGACGCATGTTTATTTTTGTTAATTTTGTTTGATCAGAAAACGTTTATAAGTTTCTTTCATTTTTGTGTAGCTAGGGATGGGAAGTGCCCTCGAAACACTATGTGGTCAAGCCGTTGGTGCTGGACAACTTAATATGCTTGGAATTTACATGCAAAGATCATGGATCATAACTGGAGTCACAGCGTTGCTTTTGACACCTGTCTATATATTCACATCCCCAATTCTGAAGCTCCTCCATCAAACCAAAGCGATATCGGAAGTTGCAGGAAAATACTGTATTTGGGTGTTGCCTCAATTGTTCGCTTATGCAGTGAATTTCCCCATACAGAAATTTTTCCAATCTCAAAGCAAAGTTTGGGTCATGGCTGTTCTGTCTGGGGTTACCTTGGCCTTGCATATTCTGTTAAATTGGGTTATTGTGACAAAGCTCGGGCATGGCTTGCTTGGAGCTGCCATAGTTGGGAACATTTCGTGGTGGGTTCTAGATATTGCTCAGATAATCTATCTGGTATCTGGATATTTCCCAGAGGCATGGACTGGATTCTCGTTGCTGGCTTTTAAATCTTTGACTGCCTTCGTAAGACTCTCTCTGTCATCAGCCATAATGTTATGGTCAGTACTCACACATTACTGCACAAAACTCACTCACCATCTTCTAACTGTTTCTCGGCTAATACGAGTTCTTATTCCAGCTTGGAGCTTTGGTACTACACTGCAGTGATCCTTCTTGTGGGTCGCTTAAAAAATGCAGAGATTGCTGTTGATGCTATTTCTGTTTGGTGAGCTACTAATTCATTCTATTCTTTAATTTGATGCAGTTTTCCTGTGATCTTGAATTAGCATGTGTTTGGTTCAAATTCCTATCCCGTTTGGATTCTTCAACTTCTGCTATCATGGACTTTAACTAGAATCCCGCTTCATCAATTTTGTTGAATTTTCCTATTTAATGGTTTTGGAATTTTGCTAACCACACTTTTCCCTCCTATGCATGGTTCCTTTCTGAATCCAATAGCATGAACTTGGAACTCTGGACCTTGATGATAGCTCTGGGTTTCAATGCAGCCGTCAGGTCGGTAGTACTCATTATTGATAATTGCAGTCATCATCATGGATAATTCTTATCACTGTTGTGCTAAAAGTGTCTTCTGTTCATTTCCATATTCTCAATGTTCTTTCAGTGTTCGCGTATCGAATGAACTTGGAGCTGGTCATGCAGGAGCTGCAAAGTTTTCTGTTGCAGTGGCCGTTGCAACTTCGGCTCTCGTTGGAATTCTTTTCATGACCCTAGTTCTCATCACAAGGAGCCACTTTCCCAAGCTATTCACAGACAAACCTGTGGTAGTGAGAGAAACATCCAAGCTTGGGTACCTTCTGGCAGCTACAATTCTATTGAACAGCATTCAACCTGTTCTCTCTGGTAACTCTTCTCTGCTAGCACTGTTCAAGAAAAGAATTTCACAATGAAACATGAACTAAATTCTTGTTTCAGTTCTATCAGAAAACATAATATTCACTTGAAGAACCGCATTTCTTGGATTTGCAGGTGTAGCTGTGGGTGCAGGTTGGCAGTCCTTGGTTGCGTTCATAAATACAGGATGCTACTACCTCTTTGGTTTGCCTACTGGTGCCCTACTTGGCTATAGACTCAAGCTAGGAACACTGGTAGGACCCATTTCAAATAATCAAAGCCAATTCAAATAATCATAGCTAGTGATCATCAGAACGAGCATAACTTGTGTGTTGATGATCATGCAGGGCATTTGGTCTGGAATGCTAGCTGGAACACTGCTACAGACAATTATTTTGCTGTTCATCTCGTTTCGAACTAACTGGAACAAGGAGGTACTTTCTTCAACACAGTAATTTGTACGATATATTTGATTTATAGGCTCTAGAGCATTGCAGTGCAGGCAGAATCATGAAGCCTAAAGCTAATTTCAAAACAGAAAAATGAGGAGATACAGACTTCTAAAAAATTGAGACCCAAGAGTCACTTTCATTATGTAATCATACTCACAAGTTGTTGACAAAACTGTACTTTGAATGGCATCCAGGCTTTAAAAGCTGAGGAGCGAATTAAGACTTGGGGTGGACCAGCTGAGGGTGCTCTGCCTCAACAGGCTTGACATGGATCATGGAATAAGATTTGATACAGAGGCAAGAAACTGTAACAAGAAGAGTGTAAAGTAGATAAATGCAACAGAACCATCCCAATTCGGAAGAAATTTTGTTATTCTGCTCTATATATCAACAAATCTCTATAAGGAAGGTGGCCAATAGGAACTGCAATCCTGTATATAGTTCCTTGATGCCCCAAAAAGAATACAAAAAGTTACAGGTTTTTGTTTACAGTATTTGCCAGACTACATGGGCATACCCTTTTCCCTATTATTTTTCTTCTGTACTTGTGCCTTTCTGTGACCAGTACCAATTTATTTTTGTCACATGGGAAGAGTACCAAGAGAATGTCCTGCAGATTTTCTTTGTACTGTAGCTGATCTGGGAACTTCTAACGTTGGCTTCCGCGAGATAAAGCAAGTTCACCTATTGATCAAAGCCATTCAGCATGAGGTTTATCCAAGGAATATGGCTATTAATGGCCTTCACTTTCATGCATTTGAGGGTCAACACCATCAAGCAGACGGTTGAGATGATTTATGGGTGAAATTCTTATAAATGTTTCCTTTAATCATAGTTACAAAGAATTTACTGAAAATGAGAAAAATTAGATGAAAAAAATGTCTAACAATAAAGAGCCCCACCAATTTGGATAATTTAAACTAGCCACAGCATGCATGTGTGTGACTTAGAGAAATAGAGAGATAGAGAAGATTTCTACCTTGGATGAGAAATAAGATGGATGGCTTGGATCAATGGAAAAGTACACAAAAGTAGGCTTGTCATTCATTTTCTTCTCATGGAGAGATGAATGGCTTCAATGCTGGCACATTTTCCCATTTTTGATTATTTAATAATTCTTCCCTCAATAATAGAGTGCCGTTATGTGAACTTGAGGTCATGTGTTCAAGGGATGGAAACAACCTCTTGCAATGTAAGGTAAAGCTGCATACTATAGACCTCTGCCCCTTCAGTGGACCCCAAATATGTGGGAGTAGACTGCCCTTTTATATATTTTCTTCACTCAAAACATGCTCTTACTTTATGCATTGGTAAAGAGGGCAGCCGGTTGCACGAAGCTCCTGGATATACAGGTGCTGGGGAAGGGGCGAATCACAAAGAGGATAATTGAGAAAACATGGAAGAAGATGCAGTAGACATTCGAAGAGTTAATTCACAACATCTATAAAAGAAAGTTTAAAAGATTGGAGATCTAAACAATTTTAAAAAGAAAATATACTTTGGGCGAACCTACAGACGAAAGTATTTAGCAAAATTATAACAAATTCAGTTTTTATCACCATTAAAAATAGGAAGAGGAATTTGTTTAATATATAATAAATATCGATAACTAGGTCAGAGGAATGCTTCAACAAGGAGAAATAGCGAGGCTCCCACCTTCAGTCAATCTGAACGATGCCAGTCATTATGTAGATATTTGTATGGCCCAGATTATGCAAATCATCAGGTTCCACATATTGTTCACGTGTGAACTTGGCAAGGAGAGCAAAGGAAAGCTCATAGATGAATGGTCTTATTAAATACGGAGGTCCACTGTGTCAAGGTGGCATGCATCACTGTTTCATTATACAGCTGCAGCACACCGAGCACTCCTTTGAGTCACATAACTACATGTACAATGGCTACTGGCACCACATCAAGATGAAATGATTTTAGTTTTAAGAATCACCTCTCAAATTCAAAAGTACTTGTTCCAATGCAAATTTACCTGATTTTGCTTTGTTGGAGCATTTTCTTCAAACAAGTGAAGGAGATGGGTTAAAAGGGGAGCCTTATGCAATAGTAGAGTTGTCATTGTATGACCTTGAGATCACAGGTTTAAAGCGTGGAAATAGCCTCTTGCAAAATACAAAGTAAGACTGCATACTATTGACCCTTGAGGTTCAACCCTTCCCTAGACCCTGTATGTGCAGGAGCTTCGCGACCCGAGACCATCCTGTTTAAGTGAAGGAGATTGGTTGTTAGACAAAGGTACACATGCAGAGAATAAAAGGGACAGCCGGGAGCACCACGTATGCGGGTCTGGGGAAGGGGCGGAACACATTTAGTGAATGAAAACGTTAAAATGCAATTACTGTGAAGACACTTCACAAATAAGAGACATAAAAGAGAGTTACAACAAAGTCCCCTTAAATACTCAACAAATCAGGGTAGAAGAGAGACAGTAAAATAAAACACAAAAAGCAATGCCAGTAACACAAGAAGCTCGTATCGTATTCACTACTTCAGCTGCCATTCGAGTCAACTTTTGAGATTATATTGAGACTTCATGCCGCAATAAGGACCGCTTCTCTTTTGGCTCTAATGTGTTGCTTGCTGTGAATGAAGACCTACCGGAACCATGTTGCAAACAGTTTGCATACATCAGTTCTAAGTAGCTAGGACAGTACTTACTTTTCAAAATTCCAGAGGCTCCTTCATGGCAACTTACTGCAAAGTCAGTGTTATTTACAGGCAACTTCTGTAAGTTCATGTTATTCACAGGCAAATTCTGCAAGCTTGTGTTATTTACAGGCAACTTCCTGGCCTAGAGCTTGGAAGCAATTTGACTAACAACCAAGTCGTTAACTTCACCGGTTGATCCAATGCCCGAATCTACAAAGCTCTAGCCCTGAGCCAGGAAAAGTTTGAACATGGAATCAATTATTCCATACTAGAAATCAATGTGAATTGACCTGCATGGTGGATAGAAACAATGAGGGCCTGAGCGGACCAATTCATGAGTTCCCCTGGTCCCAACAATAGAAGCAAAGTCTTAGAAATAACAAATTGAAACCCCATCACCAACCCAGAAGATATTGACAATTCATTCCACAGTCATATTATATAAGCACTTCTTGGAAAGGATTGAAGTAATTCAGAGGATGAGAAAAGAAGAAAAAGGAATACATGCAAAATTTAGCATCTTGTGTGAAATACTTGCCACTGTTTTAACAGTATCATTTCTTGTCTAATACTTTCTTAATTCCCCATTTGCAGAAACATTTAACTGTGAACTTTAACTTCCCCAAAAAAGGGAGCTGGAAGAAAAAATGAAGAAAATAGGTAAAGTAAGCTGTATTACTTGTATAACAGTTTGAACTACAGATAAAGCTTACCGAGAACTATCTTGTGTCCCACTGTGAACTCAAACGACACATTTGTTGTTCAACTCAAATGACCCAGTTTTTGGAATGCATCAAAAACGTGCCTGCACATACCAATCAATTAATGCAGCTTATCGTTCACTACAAACATCCCCCCAAGGGATCCTTTGCCCATACAGCATTTATGGAGATCCTAATTTGAGGAATAACTGTTACCTTTGCCCTCAAAAGAGAACTGTTTACTGCCATTTCAAATGTGGATGATTTACACGATTAAGGTAACATAAAACATACCTCTGAGAGAAGAAACTTTGCTTCTTTATTTCTATGGTTCAGCTGAGACAACAAGGAAGATCCTGTCGTGCATATCATCCAGCACAAAACATTTGGAAGCTTAAGTAAACGAACAGAGTATTTCAACTTCATTTATCACAGGACTTCCAGGTCCGGATATCTTATTTCAGCTTCAATTATCACAGGAGTTCCAGTCCAGATACCTCCACTTTGGATCAGCTAAGCACTCCAAAGTTAATGGCAATAGAGCTATTTATTAACTACTGCAATTGTAACCTTTCCAAAAAAAACAGGACCTTCAAACTTGTTGCACGATCATCTGAATCAAACATACACTCCCATAGAAATTGACTTGCCACTACCTGCACCGTAAAACTCAATTGAGCAAAAATTCAGAAATAAAACCCACATATACTTCCAGTAATGATATATTACCTGAAACCCCAGGCAGCAGTGCAAAATAACCAGCTGCGAGCACAAGTTCTCTCTCTTCTCCAGGTATATGAAGTGTACTATGAATTATTAGTGTTGTCCCCTCTCCTTTTGCTGTCTCTTCCTCTACAGTGCTTTCTGGTCTTCAACACAGGATCAGTTCACTTAGAACAAGGGAATCTTATTTGACAGATGGCAAAGCTGTCACTCCATTGTATCCAATACAAAGCATATTGCAGTATGAGCAAGAAATGTCTTCAACATTGTGACTTTATAGTTTATATCAACATATAGCCAAAGATATGTCATAGATGTCAGGCATGCCTTCTGTTGCACCCAGGGGTTCATGAGATATAACATCCGGCGATATACCCTTGATACACATCTCATCATGGAGCTTAGACATCTGCTGCATGTCTCCGCATTTGACATAATTTTGGACCAATTTCCCAAATTCCATGAAACCACGGTTAACCCCTCTCTTTGCCATTTCATCCAGAAGTTTCTGGGTTGTTTCTAAATCCCCAAGTTTACAGAGTCCATTGATCAATGCAGAATATGTGATAATGGTAGGGGAAATCCCCTCATCTATCATTTTGTCTTTCAAGTGTAAGGCTTCATCAATATTACCAATCTTGCAGTACCCATCAATTAATGTATTATATGTAATAGCATCAGGAACCAATCTCTTTAAGTGCAGCTTTTGGAAGAGCTTAACTGCTCTGTCCAAATTCCCAGATTTACACAAGCCATTGATAAGAGCGTTGTGCGTAGCAATATTAGGAAGAAGTCCCTTCGTCAACATGTCATCTCGTAACTCAAAAGCTTCATTCACCTTGCCAGCAGCTGAACAGCCATGTATAAGGGTGCAATACGTAAACTGATCTGGATTGAAGCCTCTGAGCAACAAGTCTGAGAAAACTCTCCTAGCATCTGCTATCCTACCAGACTTGCAAAGCCCACCAAGAGCTATGTTATATATGATGTTGTTAGGAAGAAGATAGCTGTTTGCAGTTGCATCAAGGGATTCAGTAATCTTCTGCATATCAAGATGCTTCACATCATGCTCAGTAAAATTGCCAAAGCATTCGTGGGCTGAAACAAGACCAATATCCACCATCTTCTGCAGTAACAGATTTGCTTCATCCAACTTGCCAAGCTTATAAAGACTACTGACCATTGTGCTGCATATAATTATATTTGGAGCAAAACCCTTCTCGGTCATTTCAAAATAGACACTAAAAGTTTTATCTAGCATGCCTTCTTTGCAAAAACCAGCAATAAGAGCTCCATAAGTCACAATATTTGAGGTTAATCCCTTAGCCTGCATTTCCACCAGAAGATCCTTCACTCTGTTCCATTTCCCAGATTTAAAGAGTCCATTGATGAGTGAATTAAACATTTCAATGGAAAGTGAAAATCCTACCCTTTCCATCTCATTCCTAACTTCAAAAGCCTTTTTGACATCACCACATTTACAGTACCCATCAATCAGAGTTCTATATGTCACATTATCAGGTATACAGCCCCAGTCTTTCATCTTGCCGAAAACCTCTTCAGCTTCACCCATTTTTTTCATATTACATAATCCATTGATCATTGTATTAAAGGTGACTTCATTCTTGGTAAAGCCCCTAGCTAATGCATAATTCCACAATTTCGAAGCCTCTTCAAACTTTTCCATCTTAAAGAACCCATCAAGCAGAGTGCTACAGCTGATCTCATTTGGTGTTATGCCCCTTTTCTGCATCAAATGCCACAATTGTGTTGCATCATCAATGGCACCCAAACGACATAAGCCTTTAATAAGACAATTATATGTTAAAACTGTTGGCTCAAACCCCATCCCAGACATTTTGTTACAGAGCTCAAATGCATCACTTAAACGACCTTCCCTACAATACCCATCCACTAGAGTATTATAACTATGAGAATCAGGTTTCAGGTGCCAACTATCCATATCCATTATCACTTGCTCCGCTTCTTGAATTCTTCCCAGCTTACAATACCCATTAATCAGAGCATTGCATATAAACAGATTCAACTTCAATCCAGCAGTCAGCATCTCATCTTGAATCTTAATTGCAGCCTCCACTTTTCCAATCTGGCAATATCCATTCACCAATATGCCATAAACAACTTCATCAAAAACCAAATATGACTCTTTCTGCATATCTCTAAACACCTCCTCTGCTTCTTCGACTTTCCCTGCTTTACAATAACCCTTAATTAAAGTTGAATACGTAATCACATTCCGTGGTATCCCTTTCTCTGACATTGACTTGAAAACTCTCTGTGCCGCTTCCATTTCTCCTAACTGACCATAACCATTAATCAACGAATGATAAGTCACATTGTTCGGTTCGAAACCCTTCTTTTCCATATCCACCACAAACTCCTCAGCTTTCTCCATCCTCCGATCCTTACAACACGCATTAACCATTATTGAAAATGTAAAGATATCAGGCATAATCCTGCCCCTAATCATCTGATCATACACATGACATGCAATATGACTCTCACCATTCCTAACCAAATTGCTCAAAAGACTATTACATGACCTCAAACTAGGACTAGATCCAAACTTCCCCATGTTATCAAACACATAAAGTGCATTCTTCATCATCCCCTTCTCAGCATATATCTTCAGAAGCATATCAAAAACAGTCCGCGAAAACAAGAACTCCTTATAAACCCCAACCAATTCATACAAAACTACATCAACCGAAACCCTAGTACCACAAATTCCAACCAATTCATTCAAGTACATTTTTGCATCATCAAACATTCTCTCTCTCGACAAAATATGAACAATCTTACAGTAAGATCTATAATTAGGCCTAAAAAATGGTTCCTTTGTGGCTAACTTGAAAAACGTCACACAAACTTTTGGATTCAAACGAAGCTTTACAAGAACAGAGTCGAGAATATCGTCAGAAAAATCGAAAGGAAGCTTTTTTAGGGCATCAAATCGTTGTAGGACTAGGATTCTACAGATTCTATCAAGCAATTCGGATTGATCTAGTTTGGATTCGTCTCTGAGCTTCCATTGACGGGTTTTAGTTGTGTGAATGGATTGTTTATGGGAGATTCCGATGAAAATGCGAAGATGTAGGGAGATCGAAGAGTACCTAAGCATTTGGGAGAGCTTTTCTCAGGTGGGTGTGGAGCGAATCTCATCAAATTGAGCAGAATCATTGGCCATGAATGAGGAGGAAAATGGGGGTTTCTGTAGGGTTTTGGTTTCTATCTGAGAATTTAGAAATGCTGCTTTCTGTTGGAATACAACAGCGTTTGTACATGCGAAGAGAAAAATGCATTCCTTTTGGGCCTACTCAGTGGGCTCACAGGCTTCAGAGATAACCTATTTGTATGTGGCCCATGGACTGATCCCCCCGATAGCGGATTGGATCATGCTGATATCAATCATTGTTCTTCCAAGGTGCGGATTCAATCGTTTATCCAAGAACAACTCAGTACTCTTCTGAATAGTTTAGAATTGGTTTAAAACTCTCCTTTAACGACGGCTACAACTGGGAATACATAATTTGCTATCTGAACTGTACGAATGTGAACGGACAGGATATGGGCAGCTCCAGTGCATGAAGCTCCCGCTTATACGGGGTTTGGGAAAGAGGTGGACCATAATGGCCTAAAGTACACAACTTTACCTTGCATTTTACAAGAAGCTGTTTCTACGTCTTGAACCCGCGACCTCAAGGTCATAGACGACAACTTTTACCGTTGTGCCAAGGCTCCCCTTCATGAACGGACAGGATATCAAATGAAAAATTTATGTATGGATGAAAATGGAAACGATCCAAAGAGGGTCATAACTTATTCAACTTGTAATCAATTAGGCTACATGATTTTTGCTTGTAACATCTCTATCTATTTAGTTAGTATCTTTTACTCAATGAATCATGCTTTTTCAAAGTAATACTACTTCTAAATGTAGGTTTGCAAAAGACTAGGGGCTTGCCTCATTCCTTTTTTACCTATGCCATGATGCTCATTGGTAGCTTATGTCTAATTTCATTTGGCTTTGGGGTTTTGATATTAATCCTCTCATACATACTAACCCTAGATGCATTTTCTTGAGGTCTCAAAAAAGACGTGGTCGTAATATACCTGATCAATGCATAATATCATGAGAAATAGATACAAATTTTTTACTACTATTCAGTATTGGCAATGGGTCTAAAAAAATATCTTAAAGGCTAATCAAAGAAAAGAATGGTACTTCAACCCTTACTTTTTTTATCTAAGAGTATAAAAAAGGTTTAGATGCAATTAAAAGAAACTAGAACTCTCATATATGCCGCATCAAAAGTTACAAATATAAGAGCTTAAATTTCACTTGTGAATAATCCAAGGAACTTTACAAGTGACTAGCAAGGCTAGGTAGATCTCTAGGGGGCCTCTTTAATACTTCAAATGAAAAGGTCAACAACCTTTTATTGCTCATTAGCAGGACTAAAAACTCAAACTTTCAACCCAGCAAGCCCATTTTTCTTGATGTGGAAACCATATTAATTAAGGGAATTGCATTCGATTCAAAGGGCATGGTTTTCTACAATCGAGCCCCTCTAACAACATTCTATCACTCGAAAATATTAGTCAAACTTTCACCCAAGCGCAAAAGACCTTTTTCTAAGATCATTCACATGTCATTTCCTTTCAAAGGTGAATTGGCGTTCCTGTCCAAGCAGGTTGTTGACTATAGGATGTATTGGGGCTTTGTCAGGAGGTCTTCCTTAGCTCTAACTCTCAAGGACAAGGTGGCAAAGGCAGGGGACAAGGTTCCTTCACCCCAAGGCACCCATTTTGCAAATGCCCCCATGCCAAAGTCACTAATTGAAGAACTCGTGAATCCCTAAAATGGACTATGTAATATACTTTATCTGCTAGAAGGCTACTACCTACAAATTATCTGATATGAATATAAATTTTTATAGGACTATAATACTTCTAAATGTTTATTAATCTATATTATTAATGAGGGGCAGATTAGTTAATTTATAATGATTTTTAATTTTTAACTTTACCAATCCTTTCTTGTCTAGTAGTCTAAGGTTGCCAACTATAAGATAGAGAATGTAGGTCAGTAAATATTACTAAGCTTCTAATGGGTTTCTTCTTTAACCTTTAACTATTTTATTTATTGTGAGGTTGCACTGAATATATGAGAGATCTTGCGCCTTTCTAATCACTTGTACTAGACCCAATTCTTTTTGCATATCTTTTTTGTCATGTTACACACAATAACCAAAGGAAGAAGGGGGATGGTGGATTATTCATGTTGCATTATAAGTTGTGGACATTTCAACACATAGATTGGCTTTTCTTGAACATCTTGTGTTTGTTTTTTCCCTTTGCTATTTGCTTTCCAAATTCCAACTTTTCTGGGGCTTTGAATCATGTTTCATTTTGAAGGGTTGATAGCTTCTCATCTATTCATTTTTTGTCACTGTTTACTAATAAGTATAAAAAATTTGAGTATACTATTTGAAATCACCCCAAGCCCTTCTAAACATCATATGATTTAAGGCAAATTCTATAGAGATATCCTATATCAAGAAAGCAATTTTATAGACATGGTAATTATGTAAGAAGACAAGGTTTGTTTGTGTCATCACTCCAACTGGACCCTATAGGGTATGACATAGATTAAACTAAATGGTGTCATCCCATTTCCTAAAAGAATAAGCCAAACCAAATGGTACGAATAATCCACTTTCTGAACTGAATCAAATGGAATGAATATGGAATATAATAGAAATATTTGAACTAATTAAATTCATTGGAATGGATATAGAATGATGGTATTCTAACTATATCTGATCCACTGGTAGCCGTACTTCTGATTAACAAAATACCATGCTATTGACACTTGCAAAAGCAGCTTCCAAGGTCATGTGCTTTGGTGAACAACTTTTTATTTTTGCAAGTGAAGAATTACAGAGCAAATCCCTCACACTCTCCAAAATCTAATGCCCATCCAAAGGGAAAATCAGCCAACCAAACCTACAATCAAGTATATTTTAGGAGAGATGCTGAATTATTTTGTGACCAATTGCACTAGATCTTTGTTTGTTGGCACTTTGTTGAATTTCTTGAGCCCTAATATATTTGAGAAATGCTATCCGAATTTGGTTTTGGGACCAACTCCAAAACCCACCTAACTAAGCCCAACCTTTCAATTATTTGACACATTTATCTTGTTTGGCCTCCCTCAGATTGGCTATACACTTGAATTCATGACACTTGAATGGTTTTACCTATGACATTTTTGAGTTTTTGAAAGTGACAATTGAAATTTTCAATTGAGAAAATAGTAGCTAGAAGCATCCAACATGCATGATTTGTTGTGTATGATCTAAATGGAGGGGGTCAAATATTATAATTGAGTTGGGATGTTCTACTTTCTTCAAAGGATGGTTGCTATCAATAGAGAACGAAGTTAGAACTCTATCCCACCACCTTATTTGGTGTCTCTCCCCACTGGTTACATGGGTTATATATGCTGATGGACATCTTTTCCAGAGTATATATTGTTATTAATCTGCTAATTTATGACGTCTACTAATATATTATACTCAAAACTTAATGCCTAGCACAATTGGTGATAGATAACTCATCATCTCGCCCAGAATACACTTGTTTGCAGGTTCGAGTTGCGGCTTTCTCCTTTGACCGTGAGATTAGATTGATGAGAGTATGAGTGACTTGTTTGGTAATTCTTTGCATGTAGAGATGGGATACCATATGATATTATTAACTTAAATGATTTGGGAACCCATAAAGTAATGTGTTTTAGAAAAATAATCTTGATGGACCTCGTATTTGGATGATCTAATTCATTCATCACTTTAGGCTTGCCTTAGATTGACTAGATACCAAAATTTATGATTATTGGATGAGTTGAGCCATTCTGTTTTGACTTTATTAATCTTCATCTTTAAATTTTTAACTGAAAAACTGTTATGCATGCTAGAAGCATCTGATGAGTATGAATATTTGCAGCTAACCTTAGTAGACTAGGCCAAAGCAAGTGAATGTCTGAGACCATCCAAATATGGGCCTGTCTCTGTTGTGTTTCCAAATGTGTTCCTTTTATGCAGTTCCCTAACAACTCTCCTCATTAAATAGTAAGCCAGTTTATTCTACACCATTCTACAATGAAGGTAATGGAGCAGGTAATGAGATATGGAAGTACGTGGCCTTAACAGAGGGAGTTTACTGGATTATGTATTCTAATAAAAAGTTTATTGGATTATGCAAGGATCATGCGATCTAGTTTACTGGATTATACCAGACTATTCCATACATAGTCCCAATAAGCTGGATTAGTTAGATGAAGGCGTTTCTTTGCATTCATCAGCATAGCATCCAAAAATTTATTATTATTATTATTATTTATTTTTTAGTTAAGTCACTTGCACACTCTTACTCACTCATACTCCTAAATATGATCCCAGGTTAAAAGAGAGACTAGTGAGTGAAGTTGTAACTAAGCATATTCTAGAGAAATATCGAGTTGTCATTGACCAACTGCGCTAGACATATGTTGGCAAATATAACCATTGCTCTAACCACACAAAAATGACACGGAGAAGTCTGAAAATAACCATCATAAAGTTTAAAGACCCGAAGAGTTGCCTATGTGAGAAAAGAATAATGGTTTGGATCACCAAACTGTGGACCTATAGCACTGTTTGGACATATCTAAACCTTGTTTGACATGCTCATGCCCTCTTATCAATTGGTTGAGAATGCAAAGTTGAGTAAGGTAGGATTTTGCTAGTCTTGTAAACATAGGACTCTCTCAGGAGAATCCTAAACGTTTTATAATTGCAAAACCCCACGAGGAGCATTTTTTCTTTGTGAGTGACAATGGGTCTTACTCACAAATAAAGTGGGTTCCATTTAGAAGACACCTAGGAGAACTTAAAGATTTTCGTCCTAGGAGAGTTGTCAATTATTTTAATCATGAAAGCCCCTATATAGGGCATTTTTTTTGCCATTAATGAGTTCCACTTATAAACAAAGTGGGTCTCATCTGAAGAGTTAATAAGACAGGGCATGATGGCAGGTCCCAATTACAGACACATGGTCCTACTTAGAGTTTTCTAAGAGAGTTATAACTCTCTTGGAAATGCTTTAGAGGTAAACATGGACTCTCTCGCTCTCTCCAAGAGTCTTAGGGATTCTAAAGTTGGAAAGCTACCTATGGGGAATATTTTTATTCTTCAAGGATGATGGGAATGATAAAGGATCCCAATTACAACAGTGGGTCCTGTTCTCAAGAAATCCTTGGAAAATAATTACACATCTTCGAGAGGGTATTAAGAAGACTCAAGAAATCCTAAAGGGGCATTTTCTTTTTGAAGAGAATGACCCACTTGTAAGTATAGTGAGTTCCAATCTAGCTTATCCAAGAGATCCTTAGGAATAAGAAGATCCCGGAGTAAACTAAACACAAAGGGGCTCTCTCTCTATAAGAGAGTCCTATATTTCTTCAAACTCAAAGGCCCCTTACATGGGTGTTGATTCAGTCCCACAATTGTAACCAAGGTGAGTCCCATTTTGGATTTCTGAGTTGCCCTAGAAGAGTCCCAAGGATATAGATATTTAGGAGTAATAAATACTAATGATTCTCTCCACGGAGAGTCCCAAATAGTTTGAACTAAGAAAGGACCCATGTGGGACATTTCCTTTTGGATAGTAACGGGTTTCACTTTGTAGGTAACTGGGTCTCATTCTGGGTTGTGATTCCTAGGAACAGTGGAGATTCTAAAGAATTCTCTTAAAAATAAACATCTATCAGAAAGCCAAATAGAAAGGAATCTCTAAAGAGTGTCTTAAATTTACTCAAAACATTATAATATAAATAAAGAAATACAACTATTTGAGTTTAATAAAAATAACTGATTTCTGTTTGACTATGTATAATATATTGACTGTTTAAGAGCTTATCAGGAATGTATTATTACACATTTAAGAATTGAAAGACTTCCTCTATTTTGGTTTATGACCCATCTGAGATATGATCTTGAAGATGAGCAGATTTAGACACAATCGTGAGATGTGGATGAAACAAGATTAATCCACTTCAAAGATGCTTTGTCAAAAGTAGAAATAACTTCACTTGGTAGGTTGCTAATGAGCGCAAGAGCAATATCAGCCAGATGATCATCTATACCACACACACAAACACAGGAGACCACTGAAAGGAGTGAAATGGGCACATACACAGACAAGCATTTAGTTCTAGAATATATGTGTCTCATCCTAGGGACTAGAAAGTCTGTGTTTAACCGCTCCAATCTTTTGCCAAGTATCAATCTGTAAGGGACTGCTTTGCTTCTACTAAAAAGGGCAAGCCCTGTGCACAAAGGTCTCACATATGCGGGGTCCGGGGATGGGGCGGACCACTGCTTTGCTTCTTCTACTCTCCATAATCTCTTCATCGTTTTTCCTCCACCTCAGCTTCAAACTGTAGTAGATAAACTGTATGATGATCCATGAAAGATGCATCAAGGTAACAACATCGTGGAGGAATTGAATTGAAGAGGCAGTTTGAATAAGTAAAGATCAACTACAGCATCCAATAGCCATGGCATATCAGGGTGTATCTTCTCCCAGTCCGTGCCTCTCACGAGGATGCTGGCATTAAGATAACCTTGTTCACAGAGAGAGAGAGAGAGAGAGAGAGGGGGGGGGGGGGAATTAGGAGTTTAACCTTCCTGCGTGAGTTGCATTGGCAATGAGAGCAAGGATGAACATGAGAGGATTCAAACCTTAGACAAGTTCAACAAAATGCCCAATGTAGTATCAGGTTGGCAATTCAGTGGTATGACCGGCCGATCTTGATAAGCATTTCAATGGCATGGGAAGTAAGAAAGTTGAAGGTACAAGTCACTGGGATCTCATTTGGTGTAGAGGACCAAATCTTGTAAAGTTGCACGCATGCAAGTGAGCCCAATGAATGATAAGCATCACGTCGAGGGATAGTAACTCCAAAGTAGATCATATCAGAAGGGACTTAAACTGCACCAAGAAGAGTGACAAATTCACAGCCAAACGTGGCTGTCGAGTCCAGATCTCAAGATCCAAAGGAAATCCTGAAAAAAATCTTCTTAGAATGTGAAAATTTTCTTTAGGAGTTGGATTAGGATGATTTGCCAGTAACTCTTTTGGTCTTCTTCCTTGGGTGATTATAGTTAATCATTATAGAGACTCCATCTTGCACATGGACACACTTCCAGCGGAAGCAATGAAGGATGAGAAAAAGAAAATGTGTGGAAAGGAAAAGATGATGAAACTGTTGGGGTGACTGGTCGTAGCCAAGCAACTCTTACTACACTTTCCAAGGCCAAGTGGGTGGACCACATTATTGACAAATTGCCAATTTTGGAATGAGTCACATATAATTTTGGATCCAAACTAAACTTAGGCAAAAGAATAATATGTTCTACAATAAATTAAGAGAAATACAAATTAATATTTGAATAATCTAAGAGTTCAAACAACAAACCAATGTGATGAAGCAATGTATTCCTTATTATTAAGCTATAGACACTGTATGCGAGCCATAAGATTGACATTGACATCCAAATAGGACATGTTTAGCTTACCTGACGAGGGATTCTAATGGACTGCTAGACAAAGATCTTGATGACCAATAGAAACATATAAGGTTTCCCATTAATAATATTCATAAGCAAGAAATTCGTGATGACATCGACCATTTCAATTTGACTTGATTTGGTAATACTTGTACATGCATAAATAAACTTGCACTAGTAATACTATGGTGCCCAATTTGAGAAGAGTGTCAAATTTTTTATTTTTTTATTTTTTATTTTGTATAGAAAGGAAATACATTACGGAAAAACCATAACAATCAATTCCTAATCAATTTTCCAAAAACTGGAACATAACACCCTTTGTAGAGTTCTATTTTATTTTTTCATTTCTACCTGCAGGGAATCCCGCTAGAACTTTGTAGATTTCTCTGAAGAGTGATAATAATTCAAGGAAGATAGCATAGTCTTACTTTCTTTCTTTTTTTCTAGTTTTTTTTTCTATTGTTTGTGTGGTTTCATTGAAATACTGTTCATAAATAAATAAATAAATAAATAAATGTCATGCTTATACTTGACTTTAGAGTAATTCTTTTATTTATTTATTAATGTCATGCATTTTCCAAAGCTAAACTTAAAAGGTCACAAGGAACTGAAAGGAAGCCCTTTATCATGGTGTTCCATTTGCCGTATAAATTAGAAGGTAATCAAGTTTGAAAGACAACATTGCTGCTAGACAGGAGTCCTGCAGCAATACTTTGCGCTGACTCACAGCCCTACTGGAATTGGACGCAAATATGGTTTCATCCCTGGCTCTTTCAGTCCGCTTGTTCAAACAACAGTGCATTCGCATATGAAGATGCATCGGAAATTGTTCCGACATCTGTCCACAAGTTATTAACTATATTATTCATTCCGAGTAGTCTTCACTGTTCTGAGACTAATACAAGCAGAACACAAGAATATCAACTGTATTAAGATTTTCAATTGACTGATACATCTCTGCAGCTTTAGCACTGGAAACAGAAAAGTCTATCCATGCACGTACGGTTTGAGTTATTGTTACATGGGGCTGTCGTTCATCACTTACATTTAAAGATAAAAATCACTAAATGACTAATACAGTGTTCTCCAGAGCCCCGAACCTTTACGTACACCAATGGCAGTCTGCATCTCACTCGAATCCTGAAAGTTTTTGCTTGACGTGAGTTAAGCAAGCTGTAGAGCTTCTTGGCGTTTGATGTTGAACACCTTGATGAGCACATCCTCAACAACCTGGTGCAAAGCCAATGGCATGAGATTTGAAGTTTTCTTGTTCTCCAAATATTATTTGCTCTCCACCTTCAACACGTTAAGAGGATTGATTCACCTTTGTTTCTTATGTTCCTTCTCAAGCTCAGAGCATGCACAAAATGGCCTAACGGAGAATTTGTTAACTCTGTTCATAGCGGGCTATGGAACATAGTATCTTTTAAGAACTTCCCAGGGATTTACCAAAACCACGGGCTCTAGCCAAATTCACTGACTTATCGCCAGCAAGATCAACCCAAATGTCTGTATATGTGGACATGCAGGTACGATGTTTTCTCTGTGGTTGTGGAAATGACCGTAGCATTTGTTAAGCCAACTCCATCCATGTCTGCCTAAAGCCAAACCTATGTAAATTCAATTTTCAGGCATGTATTTATGCAAATCTATAGCATTCCAGGGTCTCAAACAGTTTGACATATAGTATGTTTCTAGATGAGAAAGCTTTGAGCCTATGATTGATAAGTCCAGTCTTTTCCTTTCTGCTAGATAGTTGGAGCTCCTTTCTGTTTCTCTCTGAAGATTGACAATTTGCTTCCATCAACCTAGCAGCATCACTTTCTTATCTGTGTGGGTGTGCCTATCTATCTATGAAGAGAAGTAGGCCAGGCTCTATGAAGTTGGAAAAGATTCCAGCACTATTTCTGTATCCAAATGCAGGTTAACCCTTGGGACAAAAGCTATAAGATAGCGTTGACCAATGAATGGTTGTGAAGCATTAACAACATCTGTTGCAGCATATCAACAAAGATATGAAGTCTAAAATCTTCTGAAAGATTTAAAGAAGCATCTATACGAACCTTTTAGCTGCCAAATTTTCAACAAAAATTCAGAATCTAGCTATGAGGTCTACCAATTGAAGTCCTCATCATACCTCAAGGAAAGTCAGCCAGGAATATAAGTAATTTCATACGGATAAACTCCAATTAGTGACAGGTGAGCCCCAAAGCCAAAACAATACTCTGGGAAAAAAATTCATGATGTTCAGAAAGATTACCTTGTCAGGCGTGGAAGCACCTGAGGTTACACCAATAGTTATTGGACCCTCTGGTAGCCAATTTTCTTTCTCAACCAGTTCTCCATGCTGACAAAACAAAAAAAAAGCTTAGTTACCAATACCTCAAATCAATCAAATGACTATGCAAGAAAATAGAAAGATGCCGATGATTTCCTCTTAAATCTTACATTCAACTTATAACTTATTTTGTTTCCTGGTCCTAGTCTCTGCTCACTATCCACCCAGTAAGATGGAATCCCTTTGAGTTCTGCGATCTCTTGTAGATGTGAAGTATTACTGGAGTTCCATCCACCAACAACTAAGATGAGATCAACTTTATCCTTCACAAGCTCATACATTGCATCTTGTCGCTCCTGAAATAACATTAGTGTCAAGTTCCATGTACTGAGTGAAAAATCTAATACCTGTGCCTTTTAGGCACCCAACAATTTCTGAAGGGATACACTGCAAAGTGAGCAGTAATTCAACTCAATTCCAAGAGTTTAGCAAGCATGCATAAAGGATGAAGTCATTTTCTTAACAAATTCCACAGTAAACCAGGGCAAGAGTATGAATAAAGAAGCAATAGAACTGATTTCAAAGGACAGAAGCATTGATTTGAAGTCCTATGCATGCACATTTAAGTGGAGATAAGACAGTATAATATCAAGAGAGGAAGTCTACAACATTAAATCCCCATGATGGATATGCAGACCCTAAAATGGAGGAAATTGCTACCTTCCATGAGTACAGAAAAGTGAAAAACTAGCAATACATAAAAATAAAGATAATTGAAGTTTTAAACAGACAGAATAATGAGTATACTATATCATGAGCTACTATTGTACAGAGAGAAGTCATGCAACCTGCTAGCGGAGCTAGAAAATTCTGTCTGTTTAATACAGCATGCCTTTCCAGAAGTAGAAATTGAAGCCTAGAAGTTTACCTGAGCTGAGTAACTTCAGCTATGGTCTTAAGACTTACTCTTAAAAGGAAATATTTAATTGAAAATAACAATGAAGGAATAACATATATAAGAACATGGAAATAATCTCCAACTGCTTCCTGGTTTTTATTGGTGTTAGATTCTCAGATTCAATGTCTTGAGAACTTAACAGTTGTATCTGTTGGTTCAGAACCCCAGAGATAAGATCAGTGATACATGTGTATCTGACGACATCAAAAGAAAATTGCTTCAGAATCTCACTTGGTTATTTCTAATATTCAAGGCTTTTATCATTTTGGGAGAACAGTGTAAATCATCGGTATACTGAAACAAACTATGCATGCACTTTTGCATTGTGTGGTAGTCCACTGTGTATTATAACTAGCATTACTACTAGAGCAACAAGATCTTCTGGAAAATAAGAAGTATGCATATTAAAAGTCTGTATAATCATATATGTTTTGTCTGTCACCAACTCTTCTAAATACCAGAGAAATCAGTGGTGCCTGAAGCCTGAAGAATATGTACAGAGAGAGGGGTACCTGAGTGGCATCACAAATTGTATTGAAGGCCAAGAAGTGCTCATTGATATTTTCTATTCCATACTTGCGCATCATGGTCTTCTCAACCAATTTCCCTGGGAATTTGAAGAACTAAAAGACATAATATCACAATGACCACAATACGGACAAACTGAAAAGGCACCAAATAATACATCACAATGGTAGCACTTGGACTCACCAATCTCTTCAGTTTCTCCTTTGAGCATTGTTGTTTGGTTTGCAATGCCAACTTTGACTAAATCAACATCTGGGTCAAAACCTGAGGAAACTGCGTACTTGAATTTCTGGAGACATATAAAGTCTTTCAGGACAACAGCTATAGAGCAAAATCTTAAGATGAAAAAATGAAACAGCAAAATCGTACCTTCTCAAACTCCTCTTTCGTCGAGCTAGATCCATCGAGCTGGCCTCCAAGGATGTAGTCACATACGTAAATTGCCTGGGACAGTTTTGATTTAAAAAATATTGATCATGTATCTAAATCCATTTGATGATCTGAACCATCAAAGGAGACCAGAAGCAACAAGAAGAGCAAAATCTAAAACTATACCTCTGTCATGTTCTTCACAATAACATACTTCCCGGCAAAAGATGCAGTTGCCACAGTCTCTTCATGAGAATATTTACCATGAATGATTGAAGTGTACTCTCCCTTCTTGTGCTTTTCAACGGTGTTCCAGACCTTGACACAGAAAACAACACAACTATTACAAAGATGGCCAGTAAGTTTAACATACTGCAAGATGCTGTTCTCAGAAATGTTTACCTTAGATACCCATGGGCATGTTGTATCAACAATCTGCACATTCTTTTCGCTCAATGTCAACATCTCTTCCACAGCAGCCCCAAAAGCAGGCAAAATCACGACATCACCTTTGTTTACAACGTCAAATATTTTCGTTCCATCCTTGACAGGAATAGTTTTGACATCCATCTCTTCTAACCTCTACAAAGTCAAAGAACAATTAGGTTTGTTGTAGGAGTCATATACTACAGTAAATGACTTTCTAGTTCTACACTGAATGATTTTCTGAGCCATTTTATGTAGCTCAATGATCCGTATCCTAATTATGAAAGCTCCGAATAGCAAAAGAAATAGTTCTACCTTCAGAAAATAAGTTCTCAATACTACTACACATTTCTATTATATCTCAATCCCACTCCACATTTGTATTATATCCAGAATGGCTCAAGATTTATACTCAGCTTAGAGAAAGCAAACACATTAAATGTTCATAAACCGTAAGTGAAGAAAAATAACCATGCTACAGAGTGATTACTTTACTGAGGTACAAAAGATCTCATTTCAGCTCACAAGGAAAACAAGTCTTAATCTTGTAAAGAATTAGAAAGTGAAGAGGATTCCAAAAGCTTAGAAGCTATGCTGGGGCATGGGAGCAATCTTAGAGCCAAGCTCAAGTTACTTGTCAGTGTATTTTGCAAGGATTGAGAGCGCACTAGGGAATGAACAATATGGCAGCACCTCCGGTTGTGGGGACTGCAAAGTAAGTCTGTTGATAGTGGATAAGAAAAATTGGGTGAGAATTAAAGGGGAAACACCCAATTGAAGACCAATCAGACTTGAATTCTCAACTAGTGGTGAATGATTTAGCTATAATATGGAAATTGAATTCTGCACAAAGAAATTCAATTTCAAATGAAAGTAAGCCCACAACCATTTGAATCAAATGGCAGGAATTCAATTCCTATCATAATAATTAGACTCCAATTTTGGAACAAAGAGTTCGAAAGAACAGAATTACAATATAGTTCCATTACAGAAAAATCAAAAGGGATGATGTCATGCTCAACTTCAAGATACCACAGTCTTTTGTTCTGCTAACCTCCAAGTCCTTCCTTTTTCTTTTTCATATGATCCCATATACTCAAATTATCTTTGTTTCATATCGTCTGTAAAGATTTGTCACAATATCATATGAACCAACTTCAAGAATTGCATTGAAAACCGCAAATCACAAAAGAGAAAAAAACATAAAGCACAAAACTGGAATTAGAGTGTCAAGACCTTGTTAACTGTTGGATTATGAATAATTTCATTTGTAATCCAGATATTCTCTTGTGGAAACTGCTTCCTTGCTTCATATGCAATCTGGACCGCTCGTTCAACCCCCCAACAAAATCCATATGCCTGCGCTAATTTCACAGTAACATCACCCCATGTATACCCATTTCCATTCTCCTTCAACGTCTTAATAACATCACCTGAAAAGTTCCAACAAACACAAACCATCACAAAATTAACACTAAAAAGTCACAACACATTTGCTGTTCCCGGTAGCAATTACAAGAATACTACTTTTCTTTCATTTTGAAATAAAACTATAACTTTTGTTCCCTTTCCAATACAAAATAACTAGTTTGATTTTCATTTGAAAATAAAAAACTTCTTTTAATTCAACTTTTCAAAAGTGGTTACTAATCTGATTTCATTTTCATTAACAAAACTAAAAATTTGTTACAAAAATTAACTTTTACTCCCAACAACCACAAACGTGACAAAGTTTACCGCTAAAAGGAAAATAAAGAATTCCATGAAATTTACGTTTGTTCAAAAAACTAATTTTCATTTCCTTTTCATAGTAAAAGACTAATCGTTATTCCCGTTAGAAAAAAACCAAATTTGATTCCTTAACCTTGATTTGAAACTAATTTTGATTACCAAAAAAAAATGATCACCTTCTCGTTAAAAACAAAATTCAACTTTGCTCATAAAGAGTAACTTTGATTTCCTCTCCAGAAACAGAATAAATTTTCAATACCATTTTCATCCACAAAACCAAATTGTGTTCAGAAACAATCTGCTAAACCGTCCATTGAACAAAACATCAACGAAGTTATGCTTTTGGACAGTTCAAAGGGAACTTCATTTAGATACTCTAAGTTTGACTACTTTCCATTCCCCTTTAACTAATTTTTGTTCCATTTTCAAATTCAAAAAAACAATTTTAATTACAAAAAACTAATTTTGAACCCATTTTCACAAGAAAGGAACGATTTTGATTCCCTTTACACAACAAAAACTGATTTTGATTTCCTTTCCACAACAAAATCCCAACTTTGAATTCCTTTCCAGAATAAGGAAAAAATAAACTAGCAAATTCCAAACAATTAAAGACAATTTCACTAATTAAACAAACAACTCACTCGTATACTCCTGATTCATGAGCTCTAAAGTCTCCTCCTTGTGCCCAAAACCCCTACGGTTATAATTCTTGCTTCTAGTAAGGTTTTTCCGAAACACTTTAGCGTCGAAATCAGATTCCACTGCCGCTGATTCTGTTCCAGCATCGCAGCGGACGGCAAAAGGCTTCCGGTATCTGGTACGAATTCCGGCCGGAGTTTCCGGTATATGGAGCTCCGGCCGGCAAGAAAATCTGCAGAATTGCAGAGAAATAGCCATGGGAAAGTTTGGACTTGGAGATGCGTGGTACCAAAATGTCTTTCCGTGCGGGCTTTTATCTCTTTCTTCATCCCATTTTCATTTTGATCTTTTTTTAAAAATTTCACTCCAAGTTGTTTTCATGAGCTGAAAATGATGGAATTTTGGTGTACCCAACAAAGAGGGTGTAGTTATCAAAAGGTATGGTTATAGTTATTAAATGACCATATTGACCTCATAGGAAAAGGAAATGGATTGAGAAACAAATCCTCAAAGGAAAATTTTGTAGAATTCAGAAAAAGTTTTTTTAACGAAATGGAATAAATTTCAAATTCTGCTAGATTTGAATAAAATATTCGAAAATTTGAAACTTAATTTTAAATTTAGGTTCGATTTTATAATTTTATGTTTAATTTGGTAAATTTGCCCAAAATATAATGATACAAAAGAACTTTCAAATTATTCAGCAAAAAATTGGAAGATCAAATTGTCAGAAATTTTATAAAAATATCAATTATGCAAAGTTTTCCTAAATACAGTCCTCCCTTATAAATGCCAGCAAACTTGCTTTATCTGATTGTATTTGGATACTTTCGTCTCAAAAATTGATACATAATTGAATATATTATTCAAATTTTTTTTAGAAATCAGTACTATATCAGTTGGCTATGTAATTTTATAGATTAATTTTTAAATTAAAACAATTTTAATACATTTTCCACTTCATCTCTGTCTCAGCTCATCTCATCTTAAGCACCACTAATGATGATTTGACCCATCTCAAATGAGCTCATTTCATCTAATGCACCACTAACTCAACAATAGAGCAATTCTTTACTTTTTTATAGCGGCGCTTATATACTATTGATCCAAGCCATTCATCTGACTATTAACTTTGGATATTTACTAGTGAAATATTTTTGTTAAATGAACATCTTTAGCATCTAAGAAATAGTGCTTTCATCTTGCTAGATATGGATGGTCAAAAGCTCTCTATAAGCTACAGTTTGAATTTAATAAACCAAAACACAAATTGTTGGATGCTATTCGCTCCCTTTTGATATGATTTTTGGACCACGAGGCATCCAAGTGTCAGATGAACATCTTAGATCAATGGTGTGTGGGTCCAGCATCTAAAAGTGGAAGAGTTGGATCATTGCTGGGAGCACTCTGAACCAGTGTTCGTTGTCAAGTAGTGGAGAAATTTTGAGTAGATTTTCTTGTCCCTTATTTACTACATTTTGTGCCTGTTTGGCTGGTAGGAAAGTGATGAAAATTGATTTTTATAAAAAGTGTTTTACACCTTCAAATAAAATTCTGCTAAATACCCAAAAATCTTACTTGCCATAAAATTATTCAGTCTTTGGCAGAAATCAATTTGAACGCGTAAAACTATTTTTCTAGTAAAATTTTTGGGCTTTTGGCAGAATTGAATTTAAAATACTTCTCCTGGAGGATTCTTTTATCCACAAGAAGTCATTTTTCATCCTCTTTCCTACTAACCAAACAGTCCATTTGTCTGTCCTTGAAATGGAAAGTCCCTTTCTCTGTTAGTTCATGTTCTGTCGAGGATTATCACAGGGAGAATGATACAGCTGTACACGTAACTTCATGTAAAAAGGCCTGCCTCGGTCTACCATCAAATATATATAATCAAGCAGAGGTAGTGAATACTTCCACGAAGTCCAGACTTCTCTGGCGGATAATGACATTCCAGTTACAAATTCCCACCTTCTATGGCTGTGGCTCCCAGATTTATAAACAAGTATAAAATGTGATTCACATTTATCAACCGTAACTCGACAATCTCGGGTCGTAACGATTAGGATAGCTGTTGAACTGGCCATTGGATTATAACATGTTTAAGCTAGGACTTGATGAATGGTTGGATTTTTCACAACGTTTCATGTGATTGCAATTAGCACCACCGAAAAAAAAGAATTGGTGAAGTACATGCTTCTTCGCCAACTAATGGTTACGAAGTATTATAGTCTGTTTATAGTCAATTGTTGGAACAAGAAGGATGGAAAAAAGAAGAAATTATGCATATAGACACAATGTCTAACTAAAGGGCAGTCCTGGTGCATGAAGCTCCTGCCTTTGCAGGGTCTGAGGAAGGGGTGGACTACAAGGGCTTATAGTAAGCAGCCTTACCTTGCATTTTTGCAAGAGGCTGATTCCATGACTTGAAACCGTGACCTCAAAGTCACATGACAACAACTTTTCCCGTTGCGCCAAGGCTCCCCTTCACATACAATGTCTAACCACTTTCAAATTTGTTTTGCTTGTATTTTTTTCCTTTTACAAGTGAAGAATTAAAAAGAAAACCACTCACACTCTCTACTAGATACATGCTTCTTCGCCGACTAATGGTTGCGAAGTATTATAGTCTGTTTGTCGTCAATTTTCAAAACAAGAAAGAGGAAAAAAGAAGAAATTATGCATATAGATACAATGTATAATTACTGTCAAATTTGTTTTGCTTGTATTTTTTTCTTTTTACAAGCGAAGAATTACAAAGGACGCTCTCTCCTATATCTATTCATCTTCTAATGGGATGAAGGGTGCCAAACTCGAACCTGCGACCTCTTCCGAATATTCTTTTTAATCGTGGCTAATTCAAATTAAAACTTAAGTTTAATTATTTATTTGGTTCTTTTCAAATTTTCAATCCTTTTTGCAAATGTATTTGTAAGTTTTCAAGTATTTTTCTTGCCAATTATTCCAGAATAAGAACTTTGTAACTGTGGGCAGGCCTCTCTGCCTTCTTTTTCTACCCTGCTTAGCAACCAATAACTATCGGTTTAACAGCAGGTGCTTCTTGTCCCGGTAAGATAATTTATTGAACGTGCATGAATATTCTTTAGGTAGGTTATTCCTAACTGGTTCTTGGGCTGTTTCACGTGAAAATAATGAGTTTTTCCTAGCTGACTTTGAGGTGTGAATGAAGACTTGGATTTGTAGACCGAACTTGGTTCTGAATTTTGTTGAAAATGTGGCAGCCAGAGAAGTGCCAGAGAAGGATGATTTGATTGTTTTACATCTTTCAAAAGCTTTCAAACTTCAGGAGTCTGTCAACACACTGCAACTGAGTTGGTGAGCAGTTAGTATACAAAAGCAGCTTACTTGAATCTTTTCTGACCTTATGGAACCCGACACGCTTATTTGTCATGCAGCTTATGTACATAGCTTAGGAAAGCCTGACAGAGAGACATCAAAACTTATCTATACAGAGAGAAAAGACCATCGAATTTAGCTTCTTCGACTGGGAATATACACTAAAAACCAAACTTTTTGACACCCTGAATGTGTGGGCATCAGCATATGTTCGTACCTGCGAACCAGTATAGATTTTGGTACAAGGAAAACAGGGTTCCAATTGGCTTAGTAAATATGGGCAGCTCCGGTACACGAAGCTTCCCCTATGCAGGGTTCGGAGAAGGGGTGGACCACAAGGGCCTAAAGTACACAGCCTTACCTTTGCAAGAGGCTGTTTCCATGCCTTGAACTCGTGACCTCAAGGTCACATGATGACAACTTTTACCATTGCATCAAGGCTCCTCTTCTAATTGGCTTAGTAAATGCTGTAGTCATTTCCATATCCAGAGAAAAATCTATCCAAACAACACTTGCCGGAACACAGATACCCAGATATGTGATGATTTTACCGGCTGATCCGTGATTGAAGCTGGGTGGAGTGGGTATCTCATGTGTGCATCTCAGTTTTGAACAAATATAATGTCATGTGGACCTTTGAAGTCTACCCACCATGTGATGTAAGCCTTAATATGACCATTAGGCCATTTCACCATTCTAGTGAGCTTAAGAATGGAACACAATAAGGAACAAATATGCTAGCATCTACCAGCAAACAGAAATAATAAATTATACCATTCAAAGAAAAGGGAAAAAAAATGAAGAAAGAAAGAAATGGAACTAGTAAATTCCTTTCAAACTGAAACAACAAACAAAAACCAAAAAAAAAAGAGAGAGTAAAGTTCCATCTATATAGAGTCAATGGCCACTGATTATATGTAAAGTTCCATTTTGTTCACATATCATCGTTTCCAGTTCTCATGTCATTGGATTTAACCGGGTTATTGACAATGTCCTTCTCTAGGTGTTTGATGTCAAATGCTAAGAAGATTTACAGCTTGCTTGACTTGGGCTAACACAAGAGTTCAAGATTTAATTATCATGGAGACTCTGTCAGTGGGTTATATCCCACTACTATGTATAGTTCTAACCATGAAACCGCTCTTGAGTTCATGTAAAGTATCAGTTGTCATTTGCTCACAGAAGTTTGAACTCTAGTATAGTCCCGTCCTTGTCTGATTCAAGTCTTGTTGTTCTATTTTCGAGTAGTTTGTTTCCGCATCTCTCCTCTTAGTCCTCTGTTTTAGATTAGGCTTCTCTTCGTCAGCTGGTTTCCTTCTGTAATATCTTTGGTCTTATGTGTGGAAGTATTTCATTACTCATAATATACTAGAAATTCTTGTCTTCAATTGCTTGCATCAGTCTTGAAACAATTTGCTGCTGTATCTTTCAATGAGAATATACTGTTGCTCAATAAGCACACCGGAAAAATGGAATGTGGCTCGATTTGCTTCCAATAACAAAATTTGTCGCCACTGGACATCCATCTAACTTAGAAGAGAGAAATTTATGGAGTTTCAAACACTTTCCTCTGGTAGCCAGTTTTCTTTCTCAATCAGTTCTCCATGCTGAGAAAACAAACAACAGTTTAGTTACTAGCATCTCCAATCAATCAAATGATTCATCATCATCATCATCATCAAGACCTTATCCCAATTAGGGGTCGGCCACATGAATCTTATTCCTCCATTCCACTCTATTAAATACCATGGCTTCATTTAGTCCCAAAGTTTTTAAATCTTTCCTCACCACTTCTATCCACGTTCTTTTGGGCCTTCCCCTTGCCCTTTTAGAACCTTCAACTTGTATTGCCTCACTCCTTCTAACTGGTGCCGTTGTTGGCCTCCTTTGAACATGTCCAAACCATCTAAGTCTAATCTCCCTCATCTTGTTACCTATTGGTGCTATCCCTAAATTTCTTCTAATATTTTCATTTCTAATTCTATCCTTTCTTGTCTTACCACTCATCCATCTCAACATCCTCATTTCTGCAACACTCAGCCTATGAGTATGATGTTCCTTAACTGCCCAACACTCTGATCCATAGAGCATGGCCGGCCAAATGATTATGCAAGAAAATAAACACGTGATAATGATGCCCTCTTAATGAATGCTTTTGACTTCTGCCATTTCTTGCAGATGTGAAGCATTACTGGAGTTCCATCATCCAACTACTATGATGAGATTAAGTTTCTCCTTTGCAAGCTCATCCATTGCATCTTTCCTCTCCCGAAATAAGATAAATGTCAAGTTCCACTCAACAATCTACTACCAATACCTTTTAGGTGCAACATAAGTTATTTGGAAGGCATATTGGTGAAGTCTATGAATAAACACTTAACAGTAGAGATAAGTACCACTGTATAAAGAGATGAAGTCTAAAATTTGAAAATCTTCTCCATAACAATGCCAATCTTATTGCACCAAAGCCTTCTAGAGTAGTGGTGCAAGGAGGAGTCTCTCACCTAGCTGACCAAGGTTCTACGCTGTGCATGTATGTGTGTCTCCAACTTAAAAAAAAAGAAGAAGAAGAAGAAAAATGACAATCCTGATCCTAAACTAAGTAGGAGGAAAAAGGTTGTGCTTCCCTGATCATTTAAAAGTGAACAACCAGCCACCCATAAGAGCAACAAGAACAAAACAAAAGGCACATAGCTGAATGTATATACTCTCTCCTGGGTTGTGGTTGTAGAGAGACGAGTAACGTCGCCTGAAAAAGGAGTTGAGTGTTGCTACAATCTGTGGTCTTCAAGTAAGCTAGCATTAATTTCCTCTGAACTGTTTACTCTGACATTTTGAAGTAGAAATTGAGACCTTGAGGTGGTGCTCTGCTGAATGACGTTACCAATGGTCTTAATCCTTACTATTCAATGACAATAATTTCTTCAAGGGGCGATGGGGGAAAAGCATAGAAAATCATTAAGTTTATTCTCCGACCACTATCTGTTTTTTGTTCTCTGAAAGAATAGATGGAATGTTTTGAAAGCATAGAAAATGAAATTCTGTGCTTCCGCATCTTAGTTCTTGAAGTTGTATTTGTAAGGTTCAGTGCTTCTTTGAGCTTGTCATTGTCTGTGAATAATGTAAGCCGTCAGTATAATGAAAAAGCCTATGAATGCATTTTAGGAATTTTTAGTAACCCATTAAATATTATAACCAAAACCATTAAAGCAACGGACACAGTCATAGTTCTTTTGACAAGAATAATTAAAGACAATGGCTTCTCAAAAAAATTGAGGACCCATTAAACCAAATTCTCTTGATGTTAGACACTCAGTGCCAATTAACTGAAACTCTAAGAAATTACATGGAAAGAGAAGTACCTGGGTGGCATAGAAAATGGTATTGAAGGGCAAGCAAGTGTTCATTAATATTTTCGACTCCTTACTTGCGCATCATGTTCTTCACCACATTTTCTGTGGAATTGAAGATTTAAAGCCTCAATGTCTGAAGAAGCACACCACCTACAAACGAAAACAGGAATGACATTAGAATGGTATAATTTGGCTTACCGATCTGTTCAGTTTCTCCTTTAAGCATTGTTGCTTGGTTTGCAATCCCAACTTTCACCAAATCAATGTCAGGGTCAAAACCCTGAGAAACTGTGTGATTGAATTTCTGCAAATAGAGCAGCTCAGTTCACGCAACCACTTACAGAAGAAGATTCTAAACTTCAGTGAAAATGTGAAACAGCAGAGTTAACTCGTACCGAGTCGTTCTCCTAAGTGCTCGGTGCAATCTAATTAATGTTCGTTTGGATGGAATACCATATTTAAGGGGACATTGATTAAGGGAGCTCTGCTCTAACGGGAAGGTTTTGTGTTTTAGTTGCAGCCCTCTTTAAATGCTTTGTTTTATAGCAAGCCACTTGGCAAGCTCGCTTGATTTCTCACGAAGTCATGTTAACTTGGACGGGCTTGGAGTCGAGTAATCAAACTTTAAAACTAGGGGATACCTTCAAAAACTCCCCTTTTATTGAACTAGATCCATCAAGTTGGCCTCTAAGAATGTAGTCACATACGTACATTGCCTGGTTACAGTTGGAATTCAAAAGTACTGCTGGCATATCTGATTACACGTGATAATTTGAACGATTAGAAGGAAGATGAAGAGCAGCAGACAAGGCAAAATATAGAACTGTACTACCTCTGCCATGTTCTTCACAATAACTACTTCCCAGCAAAACATGCTCTTGCAGCAGTCTGTTCGAGAGCATATATACCATGAATGACTGAAGTAGACTGTCTTTCTTGTGTTTTAAAACAGTTGTTAATGTCAGATATATGAATATGATTGGTCTACTTGTTATCAGCTTAAACTTTTAGGTTAAATGGTAATCCAACATGGTATAAGAGATTATTAGTCCATTTCTTATCGGCTTAAGCTTTTAGATTAAATTTAGGCTAAAGGCTGAGGTCTCCTATTTATCAAATCCATATTCAAGAGCCCAAAAATGTCCTCCTACAGGACGGTTGTGTTAGACCTTCACACAAGGAGTCATACAAACTATGTGAAAAAGCAGACAGTAAACATGCGATGAATATTCTCTAAAACATGTACCTTTGGAAGAATCACCACGTTACCTTCATTTAAAACATGAAATTATTTCTTCCCATCCTTAACAGGAAGAATTTAATTTCTCGGCCACAATTTTAATTGGTGAATTTAGTATCTGGTTGAAATTCAGCGCAAAAGTAGCTTAATGTAATCCAGCAGCATTGAAATTGCTATTCCCGATAGGCTTGGAGAATGCTTTGATGACCTGTCCTTCATGGTTTCTAAACACTCCTCCAATGTCAGCTCATGCTGGATTTCCAGGAGAACTTTCATCAGTAGCATAGCTAGGAATTTAAGTCAGTTGGTCTTACAATAATCATAAGAGTCGAGGTAAGAGTTGGTCCTCATGGGCGTGCAAAGAAGACAATGTCTCGCTTTTTAACAGTCACTGACTTCTTTTGAAAGATCTAAACCAATCATCTTGTCCGGATGTAAATATCAAAATTCAAGATCAGGGATGCTTTTAATTTAAGTTATAGATGTTAAAAATTAGACCCATCAAAATATTTAACCTTTTTAGAGGTAAAAAACAAATAGTTAAGATCATCCAAATAAAATGATTTTTTATGAGTCACATATTTTGGTATAGTTAATAAGTTGAATGGTTTAGATCTTTTGAAAGGATTCAGTATCCACAAAAAAGTGAAACCTCAACTTCTTATTGAGACTCTAACCATAAAGATATAAATACATCTTGGGAAAAAAATATATTTGAATACAATAAGATATTAGAATGATGTTCTATATGTGCAATGTTATCAAAATATCAAATCCATCAAAAATTTAGGGAGCTAATATTCCCACAGGCCTTTGGTACTAATGCATTTTGGAATTTTATCATACTTTTATTTAAGAGGCCCACTTTCACGATAATCTCAGCTGTTCATCTTAGTTGTTTTGTAGTAGATGAAATCTGACCCAAAATTTGCAGATATTGAATGGTTGCACTATTGCTCTTTTGTTCTAAAATCACTTGTAGAAAAACTAATGATATTAAAAATTACTAAAAAATCAATATTCAAATCATTTAAAATACGTGATTTTTGATGCATGGCCCATCTATAGCAAGATGCATAAACTCATAGTTCAACTACTTAAAAGAGTGGACCACACACAATGTACTTTTACCATAAAATCCCAAAAGAAGGGGAATGGTATGAGTACCAAAGGGGTGTGGGAATATCAACTTCCAAAATTGAAGGGCATTAGAAAAATTTAAACATTAAAACTTATACAAGTTAAAATTAGGGTATTTTAGTAATATAATTTAAATAAATAATTTAATGGATCTTTTTTGAGTGGTTCTATTTATAAACTAAATTAATATAATTTAAATTTTTTAAAATTTAAGTGGGTCTCAAAACCCCACACCCATACACATGCATCCATCCATGTAGTGAAAACAAAAATCATAAACAACTTTGTGTGGTTTTTTTGTTCGGGTCTATTTATAAACTAAAATACTATAATTTAAATTTTTCAAAATTTTGAGTGGGTATTAAGATCCCACTCCCATACACGTGCATCCACTTGTGTAGTGAAAATGAAAATTGTAAACAATTTTGTGGGATGTGGAGTGGGGTCTATTTAAAGCTAAATTAGTATAATTTAAAATTTTCAAATTTTTGAATGTACTTAATTAAGACCACTCCATGCACATGCATCCGCCCATGACTTTTGGTTTGGATGTCATCTATTTCTTTATTTGGAATGACAAAAACAAGTAATGCACATCGTGATTTTCATGGCTCTTATCCATTGTTCCCTGTGGGCTCTGGACATAAGTATGAGCTTTTGAAGTGGGACCAACTTTCTAGCATCCGTTGGATCAAATGTGTTTGCAATTTAAACTTTTGAAGACTGCATATATGCTGCATATATCTTGGATGTGAAGAGTGCTACACGCTACAATGTACATATCCCTTAATCTATAGATCATAGCATATGCACACAAAAAATTTCTTTTTATTAAAAAAAATGAGTATAGTTGACTTAGAAAACCCTATCCTCACCAACCACAATAACACAACTTTGTCAACTAGCCTAATAGTTATTATATGCAAAGAAAGTGAAATTTTAGAATATATCATATGGTATGACATGTTTTATTGAAAAACTTGATCTAGTATTTTGGTGGGTGGAAGTTAATTCAACTCTTCTCACTTTTTAAGTTGAGTTGAATTTTTAAGTTTAAAATGAAAATGTTCTTCTCACATATACACACTCACACACACTCTCGCAAAAATATACATAAATAAGTACATGGTATTCTTACCATTCAAAATATAAGAAGAAATATTTATGGCACATTTTGGAGTTTAGAATAATATAGTACTGCTGGGACTACAACTAAGAAGCTTGATAGCTTGACTAGAAAGTGATGCGAGTTGGAGTTGAGAGAACTTGAGATGGATTTTAAATAATAGTCCCATGTTTCTGCAAAGTTAGTGATATATGCCTCCTTATTTTTTTCTTATAGCCTCTCAATAAAATTATTAGAATGGCTATAAATACATATGAGGTTAGATTTTTGAAGATTCAAACTACATGTTGCCATTGGCTTAGATGGGCTATACTTTGAAATTCTCTTCCATTAGATGATCTTAACAACTACTATTTATAGTTGAAAATTGAATCATCTAAGGTAAGGTAAGCATTGTCAACAGTTTGAATCTTCAGATATCTCGGCCCAAAGGAAGTCAAAGCCCTTTGTATCATTTTATTGAGGGGCTCATGAAGTCTTCACCTTTGTGACTATATATAAGGTTTTCACTCTATACAAATCATGGAATTGGAGGTGTGGGACAAGTCATGATAGGTCTTAGGTGAAATAGATATGAATTGCACTACCCATTTTACCCATGGGGTCATAAATTGTTACATGTCATAAAATATCTTCCCACACCTATGCCAAGTGGTTAGCAGGAAAAATTGGTAAAGCTTATTGCATTGACTAGCTGTATATTAAATGCACTGCCTATTTTACTCGTGGGTCATAAAATGTTACGCATTTTACTTTTTGGTCATAAAATGTTTGCCCCCATCGAGACATATCCAACCTATAGGCTATACTTGATTTGGGTAGATGAAATGAAAGTCTTATGAACAAATGACACATCCAAGCTTTGCCTAAGCTTCTTTTTATTTTTTATTTTTTTTGGATGTGGATATGTTGATTGATCTTTGCCATAATTAGTGATAAACCGCCTTTTGCACCCCAATTTTTAGGACTTGACTTATATGCCTTGTTTTTCTTTTTTCAATCCGTTTGGTGTTTACTAACATGTCACATATCTAGGACTTACATTTAGATGATCCATTCCGTCATCATGTTTGTCATGCCTTACATTGGCTATACACCAAAATTCATAATTATTGGATGACTTTAGTTATGCTGTTTTGGTTTCTTAAATCATGGTCATTGAATTTTTTAATTGAACTAACATATGGTTGAATAATCTAATGGTAATAATTTTTTTGTGTATGCTAAACAAGCCAAGTCAAAGAAAATGAATGGAAGAGATCATCTAAAACTAGAACCTAGATGTAGATATGCATGACACAAATATGCTATTCAAAGAACACTTAGCCAAGGGCTTTTCAGACCAAAACTTTATATGAATAGTGATCTATCACTAGTCATGGCAAAGACCATTGAACATATCTACATTTAAAATAAAATAAAAATAAAAAAAGTTTGGTCAAAGCCCAAATGTGCCAATTTTCCTACTTTTATTTATAAATTAAATGAATAAGATAGTCCTAAATACTCCTAAGCATCCTAAAGAGTACTCACTACCTCTAGAGCTTTTTTGTGGAAAATTCGAGCCATTCATCATATAGAATAGGGAAATTAGGTAAACCACTAGAAATTATTGTATTTGGACAATTCTAGCTCCTTGTTTTGTTTTTTTGAAAAACTGTATATGAATGAATGGTCTTGAAATTCCTAAAAGACCTTTGTGCCATAAAAAGAAGATTAAATGTTCAAAAGAAGGCATTTTTGACTGAGCAAGTTATTTCCACTATTCAATATCACACACCACCAAAATACAAGGATCCAGGTTGCCCCTCTTACATGCATTATTGTCAACTATAAGATTAATCAAGCTTTACTTGATTTAGGATCTAGTGTGAATCTATTACCATACTTGATATAGGAACAGTTAAGTCTGGGTGAGCTTAAACCTACTTCTACTACACTTAAGCAAGCTAACTATTATGTGAAGATACTAAGAGGGATAATAGCATATGTACTTGTCTAAGTAGAACAATTATGCTTTTATGTAGATTTTCTGGTTCTGAATATACAATTAGTGATGAATGAGAAGAATGAAATACTCATCATCTTAGGATGACCATTCCTGACTACGTCTAATGCCTTAATTAACTGCAGAAATGATGTCATAAAACTGTCCTCTGGTAATATGACATTAGAGCTAAACATTTTCAACTTTTGTAAGCAACCTGGTAAAATCATGACTTGCATAGTGTACACATGATAAATTCAGTTAAGCATGATCAATTTCTTTCATCTTCCTTATCGGACCCACTTGATGCATGTTTATCCCACTTTAATGAGTTTAATGAGGATGTATTAATAGAGAAAGTTAATGCCCTCCTTGATTCTATTCTGTCATGGATATAAAAAGATGAAAACCTTATTTTGAAGAACTTCCATCAAGGGAGTCTACTCCCATCCATCATCAGTAGAACTGCCTAAGCTTGAATTAAAATCCTTACTGTCAAATTTAAAATATGCTTATTTAGAAAAAAGAAAAAAGAAAAAAGGAGGGACTTTTTCAGTGATAATTTTCTTTCAATTAGAAATATCTCAAGAGTAATAGTTAATAAATACTTTAAAGGAACACAAAGGTACTTGTAATGACCCCAAATTTTGTAATATTAAAAGCCCATAAAAAGTTTAGTTTTAAAGATAAGGGCATTTTGGTCATTTCACTAGTCACCTTGACTAAACCCAGGAATTTGGTACTAAAAGTAGTTCCATTAGATGCGTCTCGGAAAAAGGAATCCAACGAGACTAAAATCACCCAAAACGGAGTTAAAATGAGCAATATATGACCCTTTGAAGTTCAGGGGCAAAACTGTAAATTTTCCAAAAACGATTTAACCTGAAAAACACAGGTGCCCGTTTTGATACGGGCACCCCGTCGTCTTCAACCTCCTAGAGGTTTCTGGAACGGCGGTGTTTCAAGAAGAAACCACCGCCATTCCAGAGGATTCCCCACCGCCATTCAAAGGCGGTTAGAAACCCTCCAGAACCCTCTGTAAAAGCCCTATAAATAGAGCTCTTGGGTGCCTCTAATGACAGCCCAAAAGCCTTGGAGAAAACCAGTCGTGAAGCAGTGAGCAAGGGGGGGAAAACGTGGAGAGAAAACCCACCACGAAACAGGTACGCACAAAAAAAACCCCAAACCCATCTCCACCATAGTTCCAGGAACGATTTTCCTAGGTTTTTTCATGAAAAACCATGGAGAATAGGCCTCTAGGGAGCCACCAAGGACCCTAGGACGTCCCCAGGGCCGCACGGGTTCCTCAGGGATGAACTAGGGCATCCCAAGGACGCCCCGGTCCCCCAATGACGGAGACGGCCCGCCCCAGACGAGATGCGTCGAACGCGTCTGAGAAGAAAACCAACGGGCGCGTCCGTGGACGCGCCCGCTAAAGGTAAGAAAGGGGCGGATATGAATAGCGCGTCTGCAGACGCGCCCGCTGAGGTGCGCCTCGCAGACGCGCAGCGCGCTAGCGCACGGCATTTTTTGTTGTTGTTAAGGAAGGCTGGGCGCACGTCGCAGACGCGCAGTGCCCTAGCATACCTCCCTTTTTGTCTTTAAGACTATATGTACATACAATGTTAAAATGCTTATAACTTGAGATCTAGAGCTCCGATTGAGGCGCCGCAAAAGGTGTTGTGTCCGTATCGACGACGCAGACACATCCAAACCATAAAATCTCTAATCAAGGCTCAATAAAAGGTGGGCATGACCCTTAGAATAGGATGGTGGCGCGTGACCACTAGAACTTTGGAAAACTGAGAATACCAAGGCCAAATTAGGACCTTGGGACACCCATAAGCATAGGGATGGACCCCTAATGCCTATGTAATAAGACCCAACTACTATAAACCCATAAAAGATAGGTTAAACTAACCTTGAATCCCCAAACCATGTCCAGGAGCGTACGAGGACAAAGGGGTTAACGCGACCTAGTCAGGTAGGTGCTCTATCACTATTAGATTCTTTTAAAAGAACTATTGATATTTGAGAACATATGTTTTAGATATACGACTTGAGTTGCATGTGATTTGTATGAATTAATTCAGCATGCATGTTAAATGTTTTGTACATAGACATGTTTCGTAAAAGATTGCATATACATTATGCACACATATGTTTTGTAAACAAGTGCACACATTGCATGATTTAAGTACTTGCAAAGATTGCATGTCCTTGAGGGTTGCCAAAAGACGCTGGAGTACCAAGGGCCAGGCAGTTGTGAGGGACCCAAAGAGGACTGGTTTTGAAAAGAGGTTTTTGCTTGTCTGCATGATAAGTGTAGCCTTAGCCGATGAGGACGGGCCGATGAGGCCGGGCCAGAGAGAGCTGACAGGCTTCTAGGCTGGTAGGCTTCTAGACTGGCAGGCTTCTAGGCTGGCAGGCTTCTAAGCTGTCAGGATTCTAGGCAAGGTTATGACTTTGAATGCGAGACTAGCATTGCATGCATGTTTTGCAACCGATTTCATAAATTGCATGATTTACGATGAAGAAGTGTCATATGCCCCGTGGAGGTATATGATCCTGTGTCCCTAGGTACCCGGGGACCACACGGCGGTGAGGTCGTGGGCATAGTGGGACCCTATGGTTTTGTGGATTTATATGTATTGCATATGGCATGATATAAGGTTGGTCGACCATACCATACTAGAGGTCCATGAGTTGGACTCCATGATGCATCCATTGCATATCATGATGTTATCATATATATATATATATATATATGATACTTTCACTTTTGGGATTATGTGATCTTTTAAGTTATAAGAATTTCAGTTGATTATGGATTCTTATACTGATATCGAACTCGAGTATTCAAACATACGCATATTTTGAAATTGATTATGGATTCTTATACTAATATTGAACTCGAGTATTCAAACATACGCATGTTTTGAATGAATGAGCGCATGATTTTAAAACAACTCATGCATTTATAAAACTAGTAGTGATAGGCCCTCCTGAGTATATTATATACTCACCCAATCCTTAACATTTTTCAGACATCAGTAAGTACTCAAGGACAGGATACGTCCGTATATATCATGGTTCAGGACAGCTTAAAGAGGACATCTATGTTAGTGCTATGAGCAAGTGAATCCAAAAGGAAACAAATACACATGTAAGTAAGCTCTCAACCCTCTGGACATGTGTTTGTACTTAGTCACAATTGGGCTGTGCATTGTGACTGGATAGACCTGGGGAAAAAGCATTTGTGATTTCTAAAGTTGTTCAAAAACTACCTTAGTTGTTGTGAAAACAAATGACACTCGGGGTTTTCCAAATAAAAGATTTTTCCGCTGCATTGCACTATTTTTTTTTTTTTTTTCAAATCGGGATCCCACCTTAGGAATTTAGATTTTTCATCTAAAAATGCATGAAAAGACCCGGGTCGTCACAGTACTATATGATGGATCATTGTTTATATAAAGGGCATTAACCACCCTTTAATCTACACCCATATGATATATCTGGAAGATGATGTTAAACCATGTCGTAAATTGCAGAGACAGTTAAATCCTAATATGAAAGATGTGGTTAGAGTAGAAGTCCTTAAGTTGCTTGATGTAAGAATCAATTATCCCATAAGTAATAGCAAATGGGTGAGTCCAACTCAAGTAGTTCTAAAGAAGTCTAGAGTGATAGTGATCACTAATGCCAACAATGAATTAATTCCTACTAGAGTCACCACTAGTTGGCATATGTGCATTGACTATAGAAAATTAAATGCTGTCATTAGAAAGGACCATTTTCCTTTGCCTTTTGTTGATCAGATGTTAGAAAGAGCAAGACACCAGTATAACTGCTTTCTAACTGGTTACTTAGGGTATAGCCAGATAGAAATTGCATCTAAGGATCAAGAAAGTATCACCTTTACATGTCTTTTTAGCACTTTTGCTTACAAAAGAATGTCATTTGGATTATGTAATGCTCCTGCCATATTTCAATGCTGTATGTTGAGTATATGTAGTGATATGGTTTAGAGAATCTTAGAGGTTTTTATGGACGAATTTTTTATTTTTGGTGATTCATTTGACACATGTTTAGAAAATATAAGAAAAGTCATAAATCATTGTGAAGAAAAGAACTTAGTGTTTAATTAGAAAGAGTATTATTTCATGGTTCCTGAGGGAAATGTCCTTGGCTACATAATATCATCCAAAGGTATAAAGGTAGATAGAGCCAAAGTTGACCTAATTGCCATTCTACCAATCTCCAATTCTGTTAAGGATATTCACTCTTTCCTAATCATGTAGGATTCTATAAGAGATTCATTAAATATTTTAGTGCAATATTTAGACAATTGTGTCACCTCCTTATAAAGGATACTTCGTTTAAGTGGATTGATGATTGTTAGAAAGCTTTTACAAAGTTGAAAGACAAGTTAACCATTGCACTTATTATGCAATCACCTTATTGAAGTTTACCCTTTGAAATCATGTGTCATGCTACTGATTATGCTGTAGGAGTTGTACTAGGGTAGAGAAAAGAGAAAAAGCTATGTGTAATCTACTCTTCAAGTAGGACCCTAAATAGCATTCATATGAACTATTCCACTACAGAAAAAGAACTCTTAACAGTTGTCTTCATCTTGGATAAATTTAGGTCTTACTTGATTGTATCTAAAATAGTCATATTCACTGATCATTCAACCCTTAAGTATCTTCTTTTGAAGAAAGTTGCTAAGCACATACTAATTAGATGGATTCTTCTACTCTATTTATGTATGACATTGAGATAAAAGATAAAAAAAAGAGTAGATAATGTTGCAGCTGACCACTTGTCTCACATAGTCCTAACTGAACCCGTCGACATATTTCATATCCTCCTTGGTTTGCTGATATTTATTTAGTCATAAGAAAAATTCCTTAAAATTGGAATAAACAAGAAAAGCAAAAATTCTTTTCAAATGTTAAGCACTATTTCTGGAATAATCCATACCTATTTAAGCATTGCCTAGATCAAATAATTGGGAGATGTGTACCTGACTTAGAGTAAAATAGTGTCATCTCCTTTTATCATTTAGAAGCATGTGGTAGACATTTTTTTGAACAGAAAACAACTACAAAGATTTTGCAATGTATTTTCTACTAGCCTTCATTATTTAAAGACACACGTGTTTTGTCAATCATGTGAGAGATGTCAAAAGTTAAGAGGAATAACTCATAGGATATGATGCCTCTCTACCCCATCCTTATCATTGAAGTTTTTTTATTGCTAGGGCATTGATTTCATGGGATTGTTCCCACCTTTTTTTGGCTACATTTGCATCTTATTGGTAGTAGACTATGTAGCCAAAATGAACTAAGGCTATCCCTTATAGACATAATGATCATAAAATGGTTTTTAAATTCTTAAAAGAAAACATTTTTTCTATATTTGGAACCCCTTAAGCCATTATAAGTGATAATGGTATACACTTTTACAACAAAGCATTTGAAGTGCTCATGAAAAAATATAACATTACACATAAAGTTAAAACATCGTATCACCCACAAACAAATGGAAAAGTAGAGTATCTAATCAGGTTATAAAACAAATTTGAAAAAAACTGTTAATCAAGATCGTAAAAATTGGTCTCTCAAACTGATTGATGTGCTCTAAGTTATATGACTGCATATCGAACCTTGATTGGTATGCCCCCATATCATATTATATACTATAAGGCTCACCATTTGTGTATGGAATTGGAACCTGGAGCTTACTAGGGAATAAAGACTTATAATTTCAACATGGATAAAGCATGTTCACATAGAAAACTCTAGCTCAATGAGTTGGAGAAGATTAAGCATGAAGCTTATGAAAGTAATGGGATTTATAAAGAAAAGATGAAAGTTTTTCATGATAAAAATATAAAAAGAAAATCCTTCACTCTAAACTAGAAGGTTCAGCTTCACAATTTTAAACTCTAACTATTTCCAAGAAAGCTTAGATCTCGATGGACCAGTCAATATATAGTCAAAGAAGTTTTTATATATGGAATAGTCCAGATTGAGGATGTTAGGACTAACAATACTTTTAAAGTGAATGCTAAACGTTTAAAGCCTTTTATAGAATATAAGAATCTAAAAGTTAAGTCCACAACTCTGATGATCATGATTATCAAGATTGAGTGGATCTGATCCCTTTGTGTCATCTTTCGTATTTTTGAAGTTGTTGTTTTCTGCATCACTAATGCTCATTTTAGGTCCTACTTTTTAAATATTGAGGATGATGATGATGTTTCTTTCAGGTTGGGGGATATAGAATTCTATCAAATTCTAGTTTTTATTAGGTTTTTTAAGCTAAATTTCTTGAATTTAAAAAAAATTAAAAAATAGAAAATTTTGCTTTTTTTTTTTTAATTTTTTTAAATCTTTAGGTCAACTCCTACACTATGATCATAAATTGGATTTTTTGAATTATAGTCTAAATAACTTTAGTTTATTAATAAAATTGAACATGATTAATTCATTAATTTGCTTACTTTTTAAAATATTCCATGAAAGCTAAGTCTCATATCACATATGTACACACAATTGTATATACATAGTTTAAATTGATAGGTTATTATAACTTAGAAATTGTGAAGAAATTCAGTAGATACTTATAACGAAAGTGAGTTTTAAACCATTCATTCTTTTTGAGAGGTTTGTTCCTAATTTTCTTTAGCATGCCTAAAGTAAAATTTGATCCCATCAACTTTAAATTTGATCAGTTGCTTGAATTATTATAGTATTATCTTCAAAATTCTGGAAGTTCATTGAATCTAATTGATTGTAAGAAACCTAGAAAATGATCTAAGCTATCCTTGTTATTAACCTAGGAACATAAAACCTACAAAAAAAAAACCACTAGTTAGCCAATTTGTACCTTTTATATAAGCCTTTTCTTTTGGTACTCAAATGATCCTTACCCATATTAACTAGTATAATATTTTCATTACCTATTTTCTTTGCAAGATAAGTTAGAGATAAATTAAGAAATACTTTTTAGTTACAATAAAAGTAAAAAAGTGAATATTGGAAAAAGAAACGTTCTTCAAAGAGATTCAAACGTGTTGAAAAGAAAGAAAGAGTACTAAAAGAAATTTGAAGAATGTAGAAAAATAAAGACTTATTCACTCTAGTACAAAGTAAAAAAAAAAAAATGACAACTTTAGCAAAAGACCTCTATTTATTTTTGAAGAATTTTGAATATCCTTTATACTCTTTATTTTGTACCTTGTCCTAAGCTTTCTTTCATCCTAGTTGAAGACATATTGACTCTAGGAGGAATATAGTCTTTAATGAGGATATGAAAAGATAGGATTTAAAGAGTAGTGTTTTAAAAGTTTCAAGGTAATGACATCTTATCCTTTCTAAAGGGATCAAAAATTAAATTCCTCAATAACTCCCATTCATTCATGAATATATGTGAGATAAATTTACTTTTATTGATCCTACTCACATATTTAAAAGTGAGATATGATTTGAACCTTTTTCTAAGTCTTATTTTTGAGTGTATGTTATTAGTGAGGATTGAGGTCAAAACATATTTTGGATGGAGTTTAAAAGTTAGAAGTCTACTTAGAGATAAGGAGTATTATATATGTGGACTACACACACACACACACACACACACACACACACACACACACACACACACACACACACACACACACACACACACACACACACACACACACTGAGATCTAAGCTTAATTGAAATGTATTTAACATATGGGTAGGGTTTTTGAATTTTTCTTTCATTTTTATTAGTGTGTTGATAGATTTATTAAAGATAATTATCTGATACAAAAGTAGGTGTTGATTTGAAAAAGATTCTTAGAATTTTGTAGGTATATTCACTGCAAACCCTCATGAGGCTTAATTCGTCCATTATGGGTAACTTAAGGGGTTATGAGCTTATTGCATATGCTTAATGCAATCATGAGTACTTACAAAAGTGGCAATTTATATCAATTTTGTAATTTAGTTTTGCATGTTTTTCTCAGACTAGTAAAATGATGGTTGGCAAGTGTGTTAAGTGTTCAATTTTGGCTAAAATACCCTTAATTTAACATTAATTATATCATCTAATTAATCGATTTTGCAATTTTAGATTAAATATTAATTTTATCTCAAATTGATCATCTAACTGTTGATTTCTAAAATTTAATGGTCAGATGATCATTATAGCTGATCAAATGTGTAAAGCATGGTTCAAATGATTCTAAAGTTTTGCAGACCAGTCAAATTAGGATTTGGATAGCTCAAATCAAGTTGAATGATGCCAAATCATCTTAAAAAGCAATACAAGGCAAGAGGGAATAGTTTCTAATTGAAGACTACGAAGGAATGTGAAATTCATAAGAGAAAGAGGAATGGGTTGGTTTCTTACTATTTCTAATTAAAGGAATATGAAACCCATGAAAAAGAAGACACCCAAAGAGGAAGGCATCAACCGTAACATAGAAGGGGGAGTTAGTAGGAGTCTCCACAATGGAAAGCTTTTAACTAAAGTAGAGAGCTTTGAATGAGGAAAGAACCAAAAAAGGAAAGGGGAAAAACAAATTTAGAATTTGGGTGTACTTAAAAACAGAAGAAGGCAACAGAGATGGGGGCTTCTTCTTCCTCACGAAGGGGGGGAACCAGAGACTCCTCTCTCTCGGACTGTCACCTCTTTCTATCTACTGCAGTGAGACTTCTCTAGACTATAGGAGGCTTGTCTCTTCCGAGACTAAAACTAGTTCAAACCGAAGGAAAGCTTGGACTGGAGACTTCTCCACCTTAGAATCGAAAGAGTAGAGAGACCAGAGAGCAAGACCCATAGCAGACAGCCTCTCATCGTCCTTTTTCCCTTTAGATTACATCACCATTCCATATTATTTCTATCGCATGATTTACCAGTTGCTCTTAGTTCTTTATTCACCAATGATTAACCTCTATAGTCCCTATCTCTTCCACTTAATTATCAATAATCGTTCTCCCTGCTTCCTACAGTTTTTCCTCTTCGTTTCTTTCTATCCATTCATCGTTCGAAGTTCCTAGTTGTTCTCTTCCAGCTGCCTCTTTGTTTATCCTTGCTTCCACTAGTTATTTCGTCTTATTTTTCCATCACCACTGTAATGACTCCTCGAAATTTTTCTGAGGGAAGATTATAACAACCCAAAAATTATACTATTGCATGATCGAGGTATGAGTTTTCTAAGAGGTGGTAACTTTTTTTGAAATTAGAAGAAAGAATGAAAACATCAATAATTAGATTTTACTCAAAAAATGGAATCACAAGACCCAAAGAACGCTAAAAATGGAGTCCGGATGAAGAAGTTATGGGACTTTAAAGCTATGGCTATTTTGATAATTTAAAAAAAAAACTTATAACTTGGATTTGAAATTATCAAATCTGAATTTTGCTCGTCGATACGATTCCAACGACACTAAGTTTGCTAAAATCGGAGTTCAGATGAATAAATAAAAATTTTCTTATAAAGGGTATTTTAGTAAGTTCATTGATGAACCCCACTTGTAGAAATATGGGTCTGATTATGATGAGGTGTTGTGCATGCAACAATCATGCGCATTGACTAAACTATGCTTAGTGGAATCATTAGGAAAGAACATAATGATGAGGTATTTAACATATAAAAGGAAAAAGAAAAAGAATTTAAATAACTTAGTGTAGGGGCTACATTTGATAATGGCACTTCCTCATTTAAGTGGAATGAGTTTGTTTCCCAAACTGACAGAAACCCAACGAGAGAGAGGAAAGAAGAAATAGAAAAAGGAGAAAGGAGAAAGGAGGGGAGAAGAAGAGGAAGGAGGAGAGGAAAAGAAGGGGGAAAAAAGAGAACAACTTATATGCCGGAGAAGTGTAGGCACGCCAGAGAAGGAGGCGTTAGGGCTTCTTCTCACCGAAAAGAATGGTGTCATTGGTGAGATGGACTACTCAGATCTTTGATCCGAACTGTCCATTTTGTTTTGCACAGCGATGCGGACAAAGCCACTTGTGAAGTGGACCTATAGCTGTTTCCCTTCAGCTCTACAAAGTGAAAAGAGATTTTTCTTTTAGAATTGGGGAAAATCATTTTCCCATGCAAAGATGCCAGATTAAAGCCCACTTTGGCCAAAATTGCAGATATCTGAGCTTTGGAGTATCTCTAAACTTGTTTAGATCCACGTTTATATGATTCGAATGGTGGGTTTCTAAGTTCTTGAGATATTTTTGAATATTTATGCTCATTGTGTCGCTCAAACTCCTCCATATTTGTGTCAACTCATCAATTTCATTCTTCTAATCGAGTTCCTGGTATGATTTTGGTTCAGAAACTGGGGAATCTTTTTGTAAAAACTTCCATTCTCGAAAGAAGTTCTGGAAGCTGTTATTTGTTGCCTGAGAGATGATGATTTACATAATAAAGTTCATCATTATTTGTGATGCAAGAGATTGTTAAACGATTTTTCAAGATTTCTGGGTGGCTCCTGTGTTTATGTATTTTGCAGTTGATTTTTCATTGTCATAGGATGCATATAAAGCAAAAAAATCATCATTGTCGTCTTGCCTTTCTCCAACATTAATTCATGAACTCAGTTAGCTCCACTGCAACAAGGTTTAATATCTCCTGCTCGAATTAGGCTTAATCGCATCCAATAGTACTCTTACCAGGGATTTTGACTTGAGTAACTCTCAGACTCTACTTTCCTTGGTCAAAAATTGCAATGTTTCACTTTGCTGGCTTGTGTTTCACCAATCTAGTCTTGACAGAAAGTTAAGGGACATAGTTACTTTTGTGACTACTGCTCATCAAGTTGAGGAAGAAGGAGAATTGTCATGTTTTGATTAAGGAGAGTGAGTATGGGGTTGAAGAAAGTAAAGCGACGACAAAGAAGAAAGGGAATTGGAGGAAGGAGAAATTTACTTAGACATATATTCTTTGATAGGTTCACTAACGGTTGTTAGCATAAAAGCCATTGGTATTGCAATAAGGCTTACAATAGAGGGGATAAGGTTAGTTGCTTATCTTAAAGAGGGGATAAGGCAAGTTGCTTATTCTAAAACATGTGTTGTTCTTTTTGTTACTATAGCAGTTGTGTGCATTTTAACTTAATTTAATTACTTGAATAAAATTGAAGCGTGTAGTCAATCATGGAGAAGAGGGAAATTAAAACTAGTGGAATCAAAGAATGTGTCATACATGGTAGGTAAAAATTTAAGACAACATATATAAATAATAAGATGCATGTTCTAAACATGATCTTATTTCTGATTATAGATGTTATGACACTAAAATGGTATGATTGATATTCAACACGCTTTAAATTTTAATGATGAAAATAATGTTAAGTAAAAGAATTGCATGTTTATAATTTGTGCTTATGACTTATGCATCTTCTATGTAAATTGTGAAATGTCATCATGGTACATGAGTACCATGTCAATATGTATAATGTATGAGTCTAGGTTTATAGGATACATCCTTGATGGATTATCACCAACTAAGTGAGGATGTTATACTTATTATGAAGCATGTGAATATGCAAATTGCCTACTATTATGATTATTTTACATCCGGGCATTGTTAAGTGTTCAATTTTGGTCAAAATACCCCTAATTTAGTATTTGAGTAGAGCATCTAGACCATTAATTTTAAGATTTTACATCAAATATTTTATTTTAGCTTTAATTAGCCATCCAACCGTTGAATTGTAAAATTTAGTGGTTAAATGACTATTAAAGCTAATGAATGGTTTAGATTGCGCTAATTAGGTCCTGTGCATTGCAGATCGGTCAACTCAGGCGTGAACGCTCCAGATCGAATTAAGGATATTAGATGGAGATCAAATGAAGTTTCATGAAAAGAGACTGAAGACTTGCAGAGTTCTAGCAAGACCAGAAAAGCTAGTGGGCCCCACCTATCTCCTCTTCCTTCTCTTTCTCCTCTCTTTTCTCTCCTTTTCTCTTATCCCTCTCCTTTCTTTTCTCTGGCTCTTCTATCTCTTTTTCTCTTTCTCTTTCACACGTCTCCCTCTCCTTTTTATACCCCTTCCCCTCTCTCTCCAAAAACGGTTTTTCCCCTCTTAGGAGGGTGGGGCTGGCTGACTTTCTCCCTCTCCTCTCTTTCCCTCACTCCCTCTTTTCTCCCTTCTTCTTTCCTCTCCTCATATCTCTCACGTACTGTTTCTCTTTCACCCTTTCCTTCTATCTCTCTTTCACTCCAAACACTTTCTCCTTCAATCCACCTCTCTAACTCCTTCTTCAACCGTACCAAACCCCCTGCCTCTTCTCCTCTTTCTCATCTCTCTCTTGCTCTCTCATCACTCTCTCCCTAGTAGCTCCCTCTCTCTGTCTCTCTATCTCACCTAGTCTCTACACTTGCACCTCTTCTCTCTCTTTCTCTCTCTCACACATGTGCTTGTGCTTCCCCTTCTCATTCGTTTTCTCCCTCTATCTTCACGCAGCCCAGCCGCCTCACCCTCCTCTTCTCCTCTGTTAACCGGGCGTGTCACCCCCTGCTTTACTTGCCAACACTGTCACACCCCAAGTATTCACGATCTCTCACCTGACAGGCAGGTTTCTTTGTTTTTCACTCTGCCACACTACTCCAGCCCAACTCCTTCAGCATCTCCTTCTATATTCACCAACTAAGCCTGGCATCTGGCCTCTCCGAACCCAGTGTCGTCGTCTGCCCCTGTTCTTTAGGCGGCACCACTGCCCAGAACTTCAACCCACAGCTCTGGGGAAGAAAACCCAGAACGGGTTTTTCCCCAGATCCTCCCTTCTTCTCAATCTCCCTTCTTCTTTGAACCGGACGCCAAAGGAGAGAAAACCCAACTCGGGTTTTCTCCCATCTTTCTTCTTCTCCTTCCTTCCTCTTTTTCTCTTCTCTTCTTCCCCCTACTTCTCCGGCGATCCTTCTTCTCTTCACCGGACACTCAAGGAGAGAAAACCCAAATCGAGTTTCCTCCCCAGCAGCTTTTCCCGCGTTCCTCCCTCCTTTCTTCCTTCTTCTCCCTTCTTCCCCTCTTCCAGTTTCCATCATCGTTTTCCTGGTTTTTTCGTGAAAAACCAGAACCCAGGGAAAATTCCGGTTCTGCCCCTGGAAGATCTCTAGAATGACCAACAAGTCCTCATTTTAATACCAACTCTGTCCTTTTTGGGAAATTCCATCTGTGTCCCCAGTTTAATTCCAACTGAGTCCCTGATGTAATTCCAATTGTGTCCCTGTGCTATTATGGTTTTACCTTATCTTCATTTTGACTATCCAGGGATAGTGCAATCTAGGACAGACTATTCAAGGACAGACTAATCCAGGGACAGTGCAATCCAGGATAGACTATTCAAGGACAGATTAATCCAGGGACAGTGCAATCCAAGGACAAGTTTATCCAGGATGCATTTTAGTTTTATTTTCTGTTTTCTTTGGAATAAATAATTGTGACCATTGCAACAATTGAATAAATCTGGATTTTATTTTTTTTTGTTAGTTTATATTCTTTTATTAATTGAATTTTATTGAAAACTCCATAATTTCAAATCAAGTCCTCGTGCGATCGACCCGTACTTGCATAAGCTACTCTACAACAGGCATGGAGGCATGAGAGTTTGGTTTTAGCTAGGCATATGCTTAAGGATGCTATGCTAGGACAGTTATGACGGTTTGACCACTCGCTCTTCAAAATTTATTATGTTATGGATACTAAGCACTGTGTTGCTAAAAGTCGGGTAGGATAATTATGGGAAGGCCGTCATTGTGAGAGCCATGGTCCTCCCATACGGACATGTATATTGTGATTTCTACTAAGGATGGTATATGTGGATTATTGAGCAATTATCCAAGTGCGCTGTACGGATTCTGACTGCATGCATAGTAATCCTTATGTTTGATGCACTATGCTGCTTATATGATGGCATAATGAGATGCCTTATATGATGTGACATGATGATATGCCTTGTATTATTTTTTCAGTAGTGACTGGAGGATTGTGGGCCATGTATAGTGAGGGACATGAGAGGATTATATTAATATACCAGCAAAGGCTGGATGATTATAAATTCCATCTGATGAGGAGTATGATTCTGAAACCCAATATAGTTTGTGAATGTTAATTATCATACTTATTGAATATATTCATAATTTTATACGTCTTTTAACAATTTCCATAGACGTGGATAAATGTTATATGTATATGATCAAGGGGGCGTTGTTTCATATAAGTTTTTATAAGGGTATATGCATGGGTAGAACTTTTATGCAAAGTATGGTTTATAGAATTGGATTATCTTATTTAAATGATAAATGATAATTATAAATACTTAATTTATTAATAGATTATTGATATTTATTAAACATGCTAATAATTAATTATTAGATTATAAAACATGTTGATACGTGGTATAACAATGAATTAATGAATTATAAAGTGTATTGTAAATTCAAGTCAATATAAATGTTATGAGAATGAATATTCTGAATAATGTAAATTAATTAATTCATATTTAAATTTAACATGCTTCTTAAACTCCCTTACCAAGCATAGCTTGCTGAGATATTATAATGTTTTATGTTTACAATATCTCAAATACAAAAAGATAGGGGAAGATATACATAACAAGAGAAATCTAGCAACCATACTTCTACTATCAAGCATATACTTTAATAAGTTTTTGTATTGTGTAGTTAGTTATTTGAGTTGTGATAGTTGAACGTTTAATATGATATTTATAGGGGCTGTGTAAATGAACCACTAGATGGGTCCTCATTTTAATAAATGCATATCTATCTTTTAGAAAACTATATGTATGCATGCATGCATGTATGTATGTATGTATGTATATATGTATGGATGGTGTGACCTTAAAGGTGACATCCAAGTGTTTGGGAAAATAAATTTCAAAGAAAAATCTTCTGCTATTTTTGAATTTTAAAATTAGAGACATGCCACCTTTTGAAAGTGAACGCAAAAATTTTTCATGAAAAACCCGGGGTGTCACAACCAGTTAGTCCTATTTCACTAGAGTTTCATCTGTTTCCCTTTCACTTTTAGCTTCTATGTTTTACTATTTTCTCACCATTTTTTAAAAGTTTCATCCTATTTGCTACTTTTTGTTGTCTCTGAGGAAACCTAATTCTATTTTTCCCCCAAAATCCCTCCTTTGCTTCATTCTCTTCTCCCCTGCATCACCTCCTTCCTCTCATCAGGTTTCTCCTTCTTTTCAGTTAAAACCAAAAATTCCATAAAACTTTCAATTTTACCCTTTTAGTCTTTGTTTTAATTCCAATTTCATCCAGTTTTGACTTTTCCCCAATTTGTCCTATTCTTATTCGTATTTTAATTTATCTTCATTTTTTTGTTCTCAGATTAGTTTAGGAACTAATTAATCCAATTATGTTTGATTAAAGCGTAACTAAATCAACATATTAACTTTAACCAACAAGATCACTTCTTTTCCTGATCTTGTTCTTATCAAATTTTATATTAATCTTTAGACCTTTACCTTAGGACACTTCCTAGCTTATTTCATTGGTTTTGATCCTTAATCTGTCATCCAAAAATTCGACCTAAGTTGTTCAAATCCAAATCTCTTTTTTTAGTCCATATTATCAAATTTTTGGGAGATCTGTTGAATTTTTAATAAGAGATATTAGTGAGAGATTGATGAAGTTTGATTGACTCCGATGTAATCAAATTTGAAGAAATTTGCTACAATCAAGCTAGGAAAGTTAATTTTTAGTTGTTAATTTATTTAAATTTTTTTTATTATCTTTTTAGTTCAGAATTTAGTACTTTATTTAATTTTCTATCTTTTTAGTTCAGAATTTTGTACTTTTCATTAATTTAATAGATCTGAATTTCTTCAAGACGAATCCCCGTGGGGTCGACTCATACTTGCATAAGTTGTATTACAATAGCCTGTGCACTCGCGGTAATCACCAATCTACTCGGCCAAGCATGGATAAAATTGTACAATGCATGTCAAGTGTGTTTAGCTACTTCAATGGCGTGGTGATTCTCAAGTAGCTCAGCTCTGTCTGGTAGTTATAGCTATGACACTAGACTACGAAGTTTTGCTAAGTAGTAGGACATGGTTTTTCAATAAGACTACATTAGAAGCAATTAAGTTTTGATAGTCAGAAATATAAATCCTTCTCATATTCATGTAAGCGCTTTCATCTTTGGGTTTTCTTTATTGAAAATGGATTTAGCTCATTCTTTGTATTTCAACTTCCCTTGCACTTATAATTACAACTATTCTTTCTTGGAAATATAATAAATATGGCACCAGGCGCAGCCATATTGGGTTAAATGACACTATTCTAACAAAAATTTGAAGCTACTTAGTAATATACTTACAGCTAGGCTGATTTAAGTCTTCAATACAGTAGAATGATCGATGAATTAACATTTAAAAGCCATGTCGAAATGTATAGAATTGACTAAGTGCTGCTGGGTCAATAATCTATCAAATATTAAAAAGCTTCTCAAAAGTTTTATTTCATTCTTTAATAACTGACTACAGAGAATAATGCCGCTTCAAGCTTGTTCTTAGGACTTGCTGGCAGAAAACTATGAAATGTTCAAATACGTAACCACTAAGGAGAAGTTTAAAATAAGAAGCAGATGCAGAACACAAAACATGGGGCTAGTAGAATCAATTTCCGTCGATATTGCATCAATCCTATTTTAATATTTTATGTCTCCCTCCCTCTCTCTTTGACCCAAACCTCCAATAGCAAGTGTCCACCTAGACCATTTTACAAAATCAACCATTATAGAGATGGTCAAGTAATGAATCTTCAGCTTGTAAAAGGAACAGCTCTAAATAAGAAACTTAATATAATCCCTCTATTTGTCCATTTTGAAAGCAATGTCAATTTCCATTACCTCTTAATTACAACCAAGGAAGAACTCATCTTCCATTTTCATTCTCCCGATGGGTTCCCAATATCTCATCCTTCTCTGCATCCTCTGTTTCATTTCAAGCTTTGACCTTCTTCTTGCTCAACAGCCATATATAGGACTAGCTACAACAGCTTGTGCTAGTACAGATAATTCCACTTCTGTTTTTGGTTACGTCTGCAATGGTCAAAACAGAAGTTGCAAATCTTATCTGATTTTCAGGCCCATACCTCCCTATGATTCTGTTTCCTTGATCTCAGCTCTTTTACATTCTGACCCAACAGAGCTTTCTCAAGCAAACTCTGTTTCTGTTACTGCAACATTTCAAAGAAACCAGGAGGTGATTGTTCCTGTGAGATGTTCTTGTTCAGGTGAGTATTATCAGGCAAATTCATCCTATGTAGTTCGAAATGGAGATACTTACTTTACCATTGCAAACTACACATATCAGGGCCTGTCAACTTGCCAAGCTATGCTGAATCAGAATAGATTTGCATCTAATGGCTTAGTTAGTGGCATGAGCGTTACTGTGCCTCTCAGGTGTGCTTGCCCAACAAGGAGTCAAAGCAGTGATGGTGTAAATTATTTATTAAGTTATTTAATACGGTCAGGAGATACAGTCTATGCTATAAGCCAGCAGTTTGGTGTGAATATGCAGGATACTCTTAATGCTAATCAGCTTTCAGAGGAGAATCCTAATATCTATCCCTTTACAACACTTCTTGTTCCTTTGCAGAATCAGCCCACAGTTAATCAAACCAGATCACCACCACCACCACCATCACCATTAACACCTTCCACTCCATCGGATCATGATAACATGTCATTTAGCACAAGGATTCGTGTCATAATTGGGGTTGCAGTGGGTACTTTTGTCTTGGTTGCCTTCCTTGTTCTTCTCTACGTCTTCTGTAGGAAGAAGAAGAAGAAGAAAAGCAATGAAACTATCAAATCAAAAGAGTTCGAAGAGTCAGAAATTCCCATTTCAAGTGAGAAACAATGTAAGTCCGAAGTAACCGAAGAGCTTCTCACAAGTATTTCAGATATTGGGCATAGTCTACAAGTGTATAAATTCGAAGATTTACAATCGGCAACGAAGAACTTCAGCTCCCAAAGTAATATCAAAGGGTCTGTTTATCGTGGTGTCATTAATGGGGATTTGGCTGCCATCAAGGTGATCAGTGGAGACATAGCTAAGGAAATAGATTTTCTGAAAAGGATTAACCATTTCAATCTGATCAGGCTTTCTGGTGTTTCTTTCAGAAAAGGTCAGTGGTATCTTGTTTATGAGTACGCAGAAAATGGGCCTCTGAGTGACTGGATTTTCGGTGGAAGTAGCTCCAAGGTTTTGAGCTGGATTCAAAGGGTACAAATTACTTATGATGTAGCAAATGGCCTTAACTATATTCACAGCTACACTGAACCTAGTTATGTGCACAAGAACATCAAAAGCAGCAGCATTCTTCTGGATGGCGATTTCAGGGCAAAAATTGCTAATTTGGGAATGGCAAGGTCTGCAGAAAAACAGGAAGGTGGGTTTGCATTGACAAGGCATATAGTAGGAACTAAAGGTTATATGGCACCTGAGTACTTGCAGAATGGTTTTATTTCTCCAAAGCTTGATGTTTATGCCTTTGGGGTGTTTATGTTGGAGACTATTACTGGTAAGCAGGCTACTATGCTGTGGGGGGAGAGAGAAATGTTGTTACCAGAGGCATTAACTGCAATGCTTGTTGAAGACAATGTGAAAGACAAGATTCTTAACTTCATTGATCCTGCTCTGGAAGGGAACTATCCATCAGATTTAACTCTGATCATGGCGAAATTGATTGAGCGCTGCTTGAAGAAGGATCCATCTGCTCGACCGAGCATGGATGAAATTGTGCAGTCCCTTTCTAGGATTCTAGCTACTTCAATGGCATGGGCATTGCCAAGTAGTTCGTCTGCATCTGGAAGTTATAGCTATGACTCAGAATTACAAAGTTCTGCCGAGTATAAGAAACTGTTTCTTCGATAGATTACGTAGAAGCAATTAAGTTCTGGTCTGTAGACATGTTAATGCTTCTCTTATCCAGGTAAGCCATTCATCATTTGTTTCGATGCATTGAAAATAATTCGCTTTTGCTCGAGTTGTTCCATCAACAGTTATATAAAAACTTTGTCCATGACAGTTTTATGAGGTACAATTAATTTCAGCTTACATTACCACTTTCATTTATTTGCTTAAGTCATTTCTGGGCTTGCTCAATATTCAGTAACCCAAGCAGTCTATATACCAAGTCTTATTATGGATGTAATACACGTCAAATTACACCACCATGGGCCAAGCCTCCAAGTTGCTGTGTGTAAATGATTGTGCAGAAATCAAGAGAAGTAATATATCTATGTTCACCAGGAAAGACTTCACAAATCTGAAGTTGGAATCATCCAATTTGCTGCATCGAAAATGGATATTCAGACAGTAAGAGAAGTAACGGTCAATTTTACTAAACTACCATGTCATTTGATCAAAGGAAAAATAGGCACAGAAGGAACATTAACAGAGTAGGAAAAACAGAAGACTGGAATTCCAATCTATGAGACTCCTGAGAGTGGGAATTACTTCTAGTGGATTAAGCAAACTTCAATCGCTGGTAGTAACATGAGTAATAACCAATAATTATCTCAGTTTCCATCTACACAAGTGTGCAAGATGCTTCATCAAGATCTTTCAACAGAGTCGTCCTTTCCAAGATAATTGATGCACACCAACTGATTATTAATGAAACAGAGCTAAAGCAAGGGCAGATATAACCCACAAACAGTGGTCTCAAATCCCCCCCACCCCATCAGAATATGGATTCTGATATATAAATATGTACTACAAAATAACACGAGAAGCAACTAAGAAACCCCATTACTTGATCTCATTTGTCACCAATATGGACCTCCATGGACCAGGCTAGAATTCTTTGGGCAAGAAATGATGTTAGACATATGGAACCGACGATAAGTGGTCTGTCACCACTGGCAGATGGGTAGCCTGACATCTGCAAGGAAGTACATTCAGGACAAGAAACTTCGTTATGATGCATCTCGAAGGGCCCAATCTCATGATGAATTACATTGAGACGCACTACTAGCACGCGATGCGCTGCATTAGGGGTTGATCCAGCTCGTTCATTGGATTTATCTAGCATTGGAAATCTAGTGGCCCAAAACCATGCTGATTGGAAGATTGATTGGAAGATGTTAGTATGCAAGAAAAATGTACATCTGATTATCATACGTGGACAGAAACTTCTGTATAAGCAATGATCCACATTCAACAACCATCACCTTTTCAGATTTTTAATCATCTAGTCGGTGTGATTTTCCAGCTACTAGACAGTCATTGCCGGGAAATCTGATGAACAAGCTCGATCACTAGATCAACGACAGGTAAGGCTCCTTAATTTAGGGGTTTTTTCATCCGTTATATTGTATTTTTGCAAGCAAGTCTAACATTTTTCTGGGTTTTGTAAATTTGCCTTTTTAAGTTTTCGTGAGTTTTACAAAATTGTCATTGTGTTAGTTTTGGATTCTCCTTCTTGTTAGTATTTTGAAAATTTTAATATTACCCTTCTCTATTTCGAATTCAAGTTCTACACTTTAAAACCATAACTTGTGATTAAGTTACCGATTTTGACCATGAAGTTCAATAAATTCTCAATGGGAAGTTTTAGTGAAACTTAGTATATAATACAATTCAATAACAAGAAATCTAATGATATAGTTAGATTTCAACAAACACAAACCAATAATGAGATATTCAATTGCAAACATACCATGTTTTCCAACCTATGCAGCAGCACCTGTTAAGCTTCTTCAATAAAATTCAACAATTTAAACTTTGATTTCTAACTAAATTAGAACACAATCAATGATTTGGATCAATAAAAAACACAATAAATTAAAAAAAATAATAATTCAAGTTTAAATTATAAGCAAAATATTGTTATTGTTCACCCATACAGCTATGAGTAGCAAAATTTAAGCTCTTCGTTCGATGGCTTTTTAAATAAAAATTGAAAATATAAGACTTTGGTCTTTTTCCTCTCAATGTCTTCTATCTAGCATGATCAATTTTAAAATTTCGTTGATTAATGAAGTAAAAAATCAAGCACAAAGTCCTCTTGCTCTTTGTCGTCCATTTGCTAGAAGGGTAATATCAAAATTTAAAAAAACTCATTGAGAAGGAGGATGGAAAACTAACATAATGATAATTTTGCAAAGCACAAGAAAACTTAATGGCAAATTTGTAAAATTCAAAAAACATTGGACTTTTTTTTTAAAATGCCAAAATGTAATGATGTTTTTGCAAAAAACCCTTAATTTTGTAGTAATAGTGGGTGCCACACACTTACAATGAGCTCATCCAAGACTAGTTGCCATCTTTTGCCAATAAATCACCACAATGAATATAAGTATCACTTAGTAGATGAATAGGATCATTGGGAGAGTGTGCCAACTTGTAGCTTTTGCATTTCATATTTGTCTTCAAATGAAAGAATGCACATCCATGATACTGCTACCAATTGACATGACTTGACCAGATTTATTGTGACGACCTGGGTTTTTGAAACACATTTTATAATATATTTTTCAAAGGCAAGGGCGTCCCCTTAGTAAATTTTTTTCGCAAAACAAAGCAGCGAAAATTCTTTTATTTTAAAACTTGTTTTGAAAACCCAAGTCACCACTTCATACATAACATAAGTACAATTTGTGTACAAAATAAAATTCCATTGAAGGAATATGATTTTATTAAACTTCCAGAATCCATCCAGTGGTTCACAGTACACAACCCATTGTATCCTTACAATTCTTGTCCAAATACACAATTCAAATTACAAAGTTCTAAATACAATACATGCTCTCTATACAATGTTTCAAGGAATATACCCTTATTACTTATTCTTCACTAGTTCTTCAAGTCTTGAGCTCCTAAGTCTCCTTCTCTGTATCTGAGATATTGTAAACATTCGAACATTTACAATATCTCAGCAAGCTATGCTTGGTAGGGGATAAGAATGTAAGTTATTAACAGTAGAATCTCAATATTCACTTATCCCATAATTCATTCTATCATAAACACATTCATAGACCACTATTATTGATAGGAACATCTCATTTCCTTGTCATTTGTGTTCACCTTTATACATACATAGTATATAAGAACAAATCCGTTAAAATTGTAAAAATAATCAATAATCATTTCCATACAAAACTGATCAACTCCTTTCATTATAGGAGATTTGTAGTTCTGCCAGTTACTATACTAGGATTTTCCCTTCTTGGGAAAAATATTGGTAATGTACAATTACCTGGCATTTCATTATGTCATCCCTTAAGGCATTTCACTATGCCAATTTCATATGCATCATAATGCAAAATAATCAAGGACTACTATGCTTGCAGTCTGATCCGTACAGCGCGCGGGGATAACTGTTCAATAATCCACTTATACCATTCTCAGTGGAAATTACAATATCCATGTCCATATGGGAGGACCATGGCTGTCACAGTGGTGGCCTTCCCATAATTGCCCCACCCGACTTTTAGCCTTTCTTAGGCTTGGTATTCAATATCATCAAGTTTTAGAGAGTGGGTGGCCAAACCCTCTTAACTCTCCTAGCATAGCATCCCCAAGCTTATGCCTGTTTAAAACAAAACCACAAGCCTCCAAGCTTGTGTGTAAAATAATACTTATACATATCAGACTATCTGTCTGTTTATCTAAGGTTGGAATATTTTCTACTTTCCTATTCATTTAGGGTTGTTCTCAATTCTCAACTTAACCATTTAATACTTATTTTCCTCATCATTTGGTTGGATCATATTTCAATTTGAGGTATTTACCTTAATATATTGGTATCATACATGTCAATACTTCAAAACATAAGATCATGTATTAGACATGTATCTTCATGTAAAGGCATTCTTAATAATCCACCTACCTCAATAAGGTATTCTTACTCCTTGAAATCTGCCATAGTCTTGATCAACATATATCTGTCAAATCATATGTATAATGTCATTTTTCTAATCAAGGGTACATACTACATGGTCTTTTGATCATCCTTATGTAGGATAATATGACTCTTTCTTCCTTGAATATCATATATCCAAGGGTTTAATATCATCTATACAAATACTATCTATATCATACATAAACAATCTAATCTACATTGGTGTTTCTTTTTCCTTATTGTTTTTGATCATACAAAATCTCATCTTGTTTGATCATCCTTATCTTACTTACTATTTTTATTAGGATTAGATAATTTGCTATCTTTTTATGTTCTTATTATTATTCAACCAGTTAGTGTCTTACTTGGTTGAAGATAATTTATTTCTTCCTATTACTAGACAACTCCTCCTTATTTCATGATGACTAGTACTTATCAGTTACAATATGCTCAAAAAGTGGTTAATACAACCCTCATGTAAGGAGGCGTTTAGACCTCTCTTACGTCAACGGGAGGTGAGGGAAAAGTACTTGGCTCTTGTATACCCCCTATAACCACAATGTTCAGAGTCCACTGGAGTGGTACTAACTCAACCTTTGACAAGGTTCCTATGAGCTCTTTACCTTAAGTCCCTTCTCTAATTGATTTTAATTAATTTCCATGGATATGCACAATGTCATCCATGGATGTTCATTATTTTCCTACTTTGAGCCAAGGAAATGATAAATCATTCTTTATATTGTCCTACTAACTATAGCCCTTATTAAGTCAAAATCATTCATTCATCTTAGTTGTCCATGAATTTCTATATTTCATTAGTTTACATTTTTGGTGATTTATGCTCCTTATATCTTAACAATTACTTAACAATTGAATAAAATTTGACAATAAGTAAATCATCAACTTGAAAGCATAAATCAAATATAAGTTTAACAACTATATACTAACATTCTTCCTATGAATGTAACTTAAGCTAGTGAAATAAAACTAACATGATCTTAAGTTATGAAACACATCTTCTATCATAATGAAATCATGTTTAAATCCTAATTTATACTAACATGATTCTAAGATAATCAAATCTACTAACAAATTACTCATTTAAGGCATATCATACTAAAATTTAAAGATTACACTATCATGCTTTCTAACTTAGAACATAAATCATATTTACACTTCTATATCCAATAAAAGACAATTTAAACTAATTTTATTAAGATTATTATAAACCTTTAAATATGATCCAACCATTAGATCTTAGGTGTTTTCCTTTAGATCAAGGGTTTTAATTACCTTTAGGGCTTTTAATCCATTAAGATCCAAAAATCATATCCACTTGATTTTGTCACATTTCATCCATGATCTAACTGGATTCCATCATAATATCATCCCTTTAATCCATCCCAATGATCTGATCATACTTGATCTCATTGATCAAGTGGGTCCCTTTGTATTTTTTTATTTTTATTTTAGGGTTTTTCCACCATAAAGGGTAGATCCCCTATTTTATCCAAGATCTGTCCAAATTAACCATAGATATTACTTTATTACGTTATTATATCGTCACTAAAATAAATTTCCAAGATCTGATCACCTCAGATCTTGAAGATCTTAGAAATTGGACACTTATTTTCAAAATACAGAAAAATACAGAAATAAATTTTAGAAATTTTATGACTTCATTAGAAACTAGATATTACAAGATTTCCATAGCTTCTTTCTGATCTCAATTTGGAGTTCATATGACTCCACAATCTTAAATTGAAGTTTTCAGCCGTTTCTAGGGTCCAGATTTGATCTGGGCCCACCAGAATTAATCTCTCTCAATTGAGGGTCCAAACCTTGTTAGATTTTCTTGAAAATTGTATCCTAGTGGTTTTTGACCCTTCTGGATCGATTGGAAAGCTCAGAATTTTCATCTGAGCTCTCTATCACCATGAATTGAAGGCTATGATATTTACTTTATTTTTACCATTTTTCATTCAAATTAAATTACAAAAAATTAAAAATTATGCTAAAACATAATAAATATGTATGGAAAGTAGTTCCACTAACCTGATTGGAGAAAAAACATATATTTGATGCTCAATTTGAGAGAATTACCGGTTGATGATAATATAGCCCAATTGTCCACCTTTTTGTGATTTTCTCTTGTTGGAACCGTTGGATCTTGAAATTGATTTGGGGATTTTGTATATACTGTGGTATAGGAGGTTATGGACGGTGGAATTGATCAGATTCTATCTGGAATAGAGTGCCTAATTGAATTTAGGTCTCTTGTTCCACTTAGAAAGAGGAGAGAGAAATAAGAAAAATAGAGATTGGGGAGGGATGAATGAGAATTTGGGCTGAAACTCCAAGAAAGATTTGGAAATTTCGTGGTTAAGGTTGTGAAAAGTTTTGGAAATTTTTGGGAAATATTTATAGCCAAATTTGAATTTTTTATCATTTCTTTTAATAAGATATTTTATTACTTTAGAATTTTTTTATTACAAGTGCATTCTCCATTCTCCACTACAATCTCCACTACATTCTCCACTACCAGCAATAATGCACTGAGCAATTATTATTGCTTCTAGAACGTTGGCCCACTTTGTGGGCCCCACTTTTTATGTAAAAAGACATTTTTGCCCTTATAACTCTAAAATTGGAGAAAAATAGGCATTATTTGTCCGAACTCGGAATCGAGCCTACTTAGTGGCATTGGAATAGTATTTTTAAGTACTTCCTGAATATTGAGGTCTTATTTCTTGGATATGGAATATGGGTAAAATTACCATTTTGCCCCTAAATGGAGAAAATTAAGAAATTTTCATTTTAACTCAGAATTGAACGTACTTAATGTTGTTTCGATCAGTTTTCCAAGTACATTCTTAATTTATATATTTTAATTCATGATATAATCTCAATAAAAAGAGAATTTTCAATAACCTAATATTCCAAAATTGTAATTTCTAAAAATTCAAACTTTATTAATTTGCCTTAATAAGTTACAAAAATTCAGGGTCATTACATTTATTGGCAAACAATGACTTGATCTTTAGCATACAAGATACTCAAATTATGAAGAAATTGATGAATTGGTCGGTTCAACCACAGCTAGGGCACTATATTGAAAAGTTGGGAACCAATTGGCAACTTGTCATGGAGTTGCACCTTACTTTAGCATTCCTTGATTTCTAAAACACTGTTGGATCTTGAAATCTTACTCTATGTTTATGTTCTAATGGTCCTATACAGCTGTCATAGTTTAAAAACTTGCAAGTTGCGTGTAAATCTCGTCCCAAGTTACTTACTCTATAACAAATTGAGTCATTTGACAAGTCAACTTGATCGATAACAAAAACAATTTGTTTTTATAAAATATTTGATCACAAGACCTCTACAACAAAAATACGCTATCATAGACAACTCACGAAAGCCAATGTTTATGCATACAAATTAAAAGTTTTATATATGGCCTAATATATGAATATAACATTACTAAAATTCCCTCTAGAGCATTATAGAGTCAGCCAAGAGTCATTTTGAGTTAACTCGACTCACCTCACTTTTGAGTCTACTCAAATTTTCAAGTTTTTTAAATTATGCCAGCTGTTATGTCATGATCATAATGGGACATTTGCTAGATTTGAACATTATGATCCAATGGTCGCGATCATGATGGAACATTTGCTAGATTTTAACATCATGAACCAATGGCTATAATCCAAACGTTACAAAACTAGAGATGATAGATTGGATGCTAGATTACTTGCTTAAAGAAAAGATGAAAAAACAATTAAAAACTTGGCTGCCTTCCTATTCGGGCCTATTGATAAGGCTTATATAGTTTTGTTATAGAATAATTGCCGGATTATTCCATATAATCTGTAGGGAATCATGTAACATATTCACATAAACTGGATTATATAGGCCTTTCTATTGGTCCAATTCCTTATGGCTTACTTTATTTTTGTAAGTATTCCTTCTTTTAATAATATTCCATCATTAAATTTTTTTTGAAATTTTCTTTTTTTTTTTTTTTTTGAACATTGAACAATAGATGCATGAGCAGCCTTGATCATGCCAGTGCTATGGAACCAATTAATCGAGCTTGTAACTGATCACAAACTTGATTAAATATTCAGTTTAAGAATATTTTTTAACTGGTAGTCGATTGATTAATGGAATATTTAACGTCACATATCATTTTATTCAATTATAACTATGTTTTAGTACTAAGATTTCTTTATTTGTTCTTCTTATAATATCTCATAGAATGATCTCTACCGCTCTTGTTAGCCTATATAGTCCCCTAATCTTTGATCACATGCAAAACAACAAACACATACCATCCATTATCATCAAGGAACATTAGCAAATAGATGTAGCATAATGTAAATTAGTGAAATCAACAAAGCCATAACTTACCTCTATCAATTGATTGAACTTCTCCTAGCATCGTGCAACTATAAAATCTATAGGAGCAAAAGAAAACATAAGATGATGAACTTACAATTAATAATGAAATCTTGATTGCTAGGCCTTTTGATGATCTATATCTAACTTGACTGGGCAAGATCTACAAATATGGAACCTCAAGCATAAAAACGCAGAAGAAAGGAAGAATGTGTGTTTTCTTTCTTTCTATTTTTCTCATATAATTAATGCATGGGAGAGGAGAGAAATAGAAATCATGTCTAATTCTAAATCTCTCTATGGTATTTAAGAAGCAAACCTAAATTCATCTCTAATTAGGTCTATTAGTTGATTTTACCTTAGATTTAAAAGTCCAAGCATCACATGGGAGATGTGTTTACCTATAATATCAGGAAACTTAAGTAACCAAGTCCCACTAATACTTTCCATGGTAACTTTATGTTTAATGCTACTAGATTTGATTATCTTAACCTATCCAAATAATTCGATTGGGCAATTAGTCTAGAAGAGTGATGTGATGACTAGAAATCCATTATGTGGTTTGGTCAACTACTAGGACTATCATGTCCCACTTGGTTGATTAAACTTCAAATTATAATAAACTCGTCAACCTCTCCTCAATCCCAATGATTATCTATGACTGAAGAATAGATTAGTTACTAAGAACTTAGTTAACAGTGCACCCAACATTTCAAAAGTAGGTGTGTGATTCATATTTCCTATCCTCTTTTGAGGTATGTCAAATGCATATAGATAGTTAATTACTATATATTTGTCATTAGAACTTACTTCTCCATTTCTAAGCAATTACACAGTAGCTACGTTATCACACCTTAGTTCTATATGAAGGTCATGGAAAGTTTTTAGCTTTAAATGTACTAAAACCTCTCATCCACACATCATGAAAACTGACTAAATTGCAAGACATTCAGCTTCCATGGTGGACTTGGCAATGAATTTTTGCTTCTTGCTACTGTAAGAAACCATAATAGTACTAAATCTAAACACAACCACTTGTGGATCTCGTCTTGTTGAGGTTGACTACAAAGTCAAAATCCATGAACACAAACTTATATGAGTTTAAAGTCTTTGTGTCCACTAGATAACAAGATATCCACTTCACAACATTACAAAGAGGCATATGAGGTTCACTCTGAAATTTGGTCTGGTACAAGTCATGGCATATATAATACTTCTAACTACCTGAGCATATAATTTATACTTCATTGCTAGTCTATTCTTATTATTTGAGGGAATCATCTTCTTACTTAATGAGTACCCTTATAGATAGGTGACTCTAAAGGTTTTTTCCAAACAACAAAAATTCTCTTCAGTACAAAAAATCTAAGTTTCCTAGCTTTCATGTCTCTATCAATTTCAAAATCTAAGAAAAAATAGGCTTCATTTGAACCCTTCATTTGAAAATGGATCTTAGCCTACTCTTTTGTTTGGACAATCATACTCAAATCATTGCCCATTAATCCCATTAATAGGATGCCATTGACATACGATGACAATAACTTGAACATAGTCCTACTTACCAAGGAGTACACACATGATTATACTGGTTGGATACAAAACTATATTTGCAGATAACCTAATGAAATATATAGTACCACTATCTTGGTGATTGTTTTACCCATACAATGCATTAACTAACTTACACATTTTACCTTCAATGACCCTCTTCCTTAAAGCATTGAGAAACTTTCATGTAAATTTCTTTCTGTAAATCATCATTAAGGTAGACAATTTTTACATCCATCTTGTGTAACTTCAAATCTAAGTATGCAACTATAATTATAAGTATCCTAATCAAGATAAACTTAGATACATAAGAGAAGATTTCGTAATAATCAATCCCCTCAACCTGAGTAAAGCCCTTGGCCAGAATCCTAAACTTTTTCTTTTCAATGGATCTATTAACTTTAGTTTCGTCCTAAAAATCCATTTACAACCTACGGTAACTCTACCTTTAGGTAGATCATCACACAATCAAACTTGATTCTTTTTAATAAAATCCTTTTCCCTTTAAATCACACTAAGCCATTTGTCTACATCCTTAGCATTAATAGTTTTGAAATAACTTTGGAGATCATCAGCTTGAAGAGATCTGTTTACCACGACATCCTCTTCTATCTCTCCTAATATCACAAGTAATCTCGAAAAGAAATAAAAGGTCTTCTCTCTCTTATAAGTCTAGTAACAAAATCAACACTAGAAGTTAAATTTATGATCTCAACTAGATTATCATATTTCTCCTTAAGTAGCTAAACCATTTTAACTTAAATGGTAGGATCTAAGTCATTTTTTCACAAAGTAAGAGTCTCTCCTTTTAGTGATTCTTGCTGACCAACCGGAGTAGCATACAACAAACTTATACCCTTTAGAGTGATCAATATACTCTTTAAAGTTACACTTTATGGTCTTAGGTTCCAGCTTAGACCTGTTTTAATGTGAATCTTACATGACCCCAAGCTGTAAGAATTTCTATGTCGGGTTTCCTGCTAGTTCATAACTCATAAGATTTCTTCTTGACAGCCTTTTAAGGGTATCTAGCTCAAAATGTACACTGTTGTGGAGAGCCTCTCCACATAATTAAGTTTCTAACTCGGAATGGGTCAACATACTTTGAATCATGTCTTGTAAAGTTCAATTTCACCTTTCAGCAGATGCATTTTGTATAGGCAAATAGGGTAGGGCAAACTAATGTACAACACGCTGGCTTTCATAGAATTGATTGAACACATCACTCTTACATTCTTTGCTTCAGTCCAACCTCATAACTTTGATAGTTCTACAAAGTTTATTTTCCACCCCAGCTTTAAATTCTTTGAACGTTTCTAGAATATCAGATTTCTTACTAAGTAAATAAACCTATCCAAACCTAAATTAGTCGTCTCTAGGGGATCAATGGCTACTTTTCCTTTATCAAAGTGAGTCGTAGACACTTTTCTAGACAAACAAGGTTCATATACTTTTAGTTTGTTCTATAACTCGTGTACTAAACCATATAAAGACATCGTTTCTAGCTTATCTTTATTAATACGGCCAAAGGTTGACGCTTTCATGCAAAAGTGGGGACCAAGTTTTGCAGATGCCAGAATTTCCATTTGACCTGACTTGCGGCTAGTAGACATATAATGTCGGTTAAATGAGATGAAGGGCTTGGATTAACCACAGGTGGGTCCTACTATGTAAAGGTTGGGTGCTTGATCCTATATCATTCTACTCAAAAATACATGCAGCTAACCGCTCATCTTGCTGTATGTGACATGGACCATGCACCAGTCATCTCCTATCCAATCCGATTTCAATCTTTTCTTCTTTCCTTTTTTTTGTGAATCAATCTTAGTAATTGCTATTTTGGTATCAATAACAGACGGCACGGAGTTAAGAACAATGGTAACTCAAAATATTGGCAAGTCGGATGTTTTAAATCATCCAGCGAAGAAGATTCTTTAGATATCACGTATCTAAATTGAATGTCCTCTACAAAATGAAGGGCTTAGATAGCAGCTGATTGGGTCCATATTTTCTCAATATACTTAATCTTTCGTGGGGCTGCCAGTGGCTACGCTTATAAAGCATCAAAGATCAATTCTTTCCAGATGATCTGTCTAAAGGGCATTTAACTAGTTGGTGGGGCAATTCTAACCATAGAAAGGAAGCATACATTCAGAACGGGTCCCAGCCAAATTATCTCACAGCGGGACCCACGTTTTACTTGATCACTTGATCTGGACTTTTTGAGGGGATTAATTATCTAGGGGTGGTCTAATATCTTCTTATCTTTTAGTATATTTATCTTATGTATCAATCTTTTTAGTAATTTATTTTTTTCTTTCTATTCATTGGAATCTCTTTTGTTTCATCTTGGTTGTTCGGATTCTACTTTTTTTTTTCTAAACAGCAAGTTATTTCCTCAATATAAGAAATATTGGTAACCCAAAAATCAACGCAGAATGGTTTCTACATCCTAAAACGCAAGCACTAGCTTTCTATTTATGTCTAGGCTCATCTACAGCATTGCTTATGATACAGACGGTGTGGATTTTTGACAGTGGGCGCGCACGTAATCTAACTCTATCAAAATCGTTGTCCTAATCCATACTTAGATACCATAAATGGAACTAAGGAGTAGATTAGCATTACGTATATCAAGGGAAAGTCTCTCCCAAGAAATCCTATAAAATATTTTTGAGTTCTTGCTAAACTTGAAAATCAAATGCCCATAAAAGATCCAGTCTGTGGATCGTATCTCACATCCTAACTTAATTTGACCTTTTACCACCATGGCCAACATCAAGGTGTCTTCCTCTTACTTCACTCTGCTGGCCATCCTTCTCCTCCTCGTTCCCTGCTTTTGTAAGTTATCTACTTAGCTACCTTTCCTTTCGTTTCTTATTCTTAGAGTTACAGTCTGGCAGTAATGGAGATATATGATTCTTGTTCAAGGCCATGGCCTGACATCTCTCCACTGCACATCACGATCAGGCGGTGTCGATGAGTGCATACGCCAATTATTTTGGTCTATATCCAAGAGTGTAATATTTACATTGTGCTTTGCTAGGTTCGAGGATTCAACCTGCGGGGAAGTGCAGTCAAAGATTCCAGTTCGAGCACTGTTTCAAAGCCAATTGCAATTTGCTTTGTCAATCACTTCATCGTGGCCCTGCAACGGGCAGCTGCACTGATCAGAGTCACTGCACTTGCATCTATGATTGTAGTCAAGTTCGTGCTCATGCTCTTAAACCTGAAGCCAATGGTTCGTAGAGGCGTTATAGCCTGCCATATATACATGAGTATTTGGTAACATGTCCGTCTGTTTAGAGCCGTTTGATGATAAATAAAAGAAAATTTTTCTTCTAGATGCAAAAGCTTTCTCTCTAGACATATCAAACGATGTGATTATGGTAAATAGCACTTGGCGGGACCAAGTTCTAAGATTTGTCTTGGATATATCACGCACTACAAATTTCATGCATCAAACAGTCATAATTTTTTAGGTATATCGAGTTGTAAAGGGTAAATGGCTTGATTTCAACTTACTACGATTGTTCAATCTGACAGATAACTGGGACCCCATAACTCTACTCAATTTCAATCTATTCAAAAAGAGGGCAATTCTGAATTACGAACTTGAATGCGTCACCAACAAATTTCATGTTTTAGAGCAATTTTAAACGAGGAATTTGAATGCATCATCGACAAGTTTCATGGCTACCACGAAGGACTTAAAAAATGACACAGCTTGATACACAACTCTTGAACAGGAGTAGGATAAGAAAGCACCCTGTAGAACTGTATCAAGTGGCTTTGAATGTGCCAAAAAAACCTCATTTTCCTAATATAAACTTGTATATTTGCACCTTCTGATGCACGTTTTGAAACATATGTTCCTTGATCCAAACCGCTTATTTAAGTGGGGCTTGTTTCATCGAAACACGCGCACATAGAGAATTTCTTTCAGAATTCCTACCCTCAAATAGGGTTCAGAGGAAGTTGACTATGTGATGCAAGGAGAAGTATGGTTCAAAAAAATCTTATTTGCTTAATACAAAATAGATAATTATATTAGAGGCTTTGTTTGAGCCTTTGAATCCTATTTCTCCTTGCTCCATTTCATTGGTTAACTAAGTAGGCTACTAGAGAATTTAGTTGTTTCACTAAATGGCTAATATATTGTTATTATCCACTCCCAAATATGATTTTTATTTTAATTCTTAGATTAAAAAATATTGGTTTGATGATCTAGTGTAGATATATTTTGATCTGAGCTCTAAGATAACATGTCAAGCTGGAATATAAGAAACGATAGAGTGTAAAAATGATTTTAGAAAAGTTTAGAGATGAGAGAGATTTAAGGAATTGACATGTAACTAACAAAGAGAGGGTAATCCTCTATGGGCCTATTTATCCAACTATGAGTCACAATAATAAAAATAATTAAGGAGTGCTTAGATCATTCCAAAGTTTGAGCCCTAAAAGATGAGCAATTTTAATTGTGTATTTGAATAGAAAACCACATAAACAAATTTGGTAAAGTTAAAGGTTTTAGGGATTGATCATATGGTTGAAAAAAATAAATAAATGCTACTACAAAAGACAAGCTAAAATAGGAAAGAGAACATAGTAAAAGAGGTATTTAATGTTATACATAAAATATGAGAAACAGGGAGAGAGATTTTTGGAATTAAAATGTCGTTGAAAAGGAGACACTCTACAGAGCAACTCCTTTAGGGGCCCATTCATCCAACTAGTGATATAGGATAAAAATAAAAGTAACTTCAAATCTCAAAAATGCTGATATGGTGAAGGAAAAATAAGTTTCAAGTGCTCAAAGAAAATACTATTAGTTAACATATAATAGATAAGAAATTAAAGAAAAAAAGAGAGAAAAAATATTACTCTTAAATTGACCCACTTATTCAACTAATAGTATATAATTAAATAATATAAACATAATTAAAATTAAAATATAGAAAAGGTTGGAGAGAAACAAGTTTTGGGAATTCAAGTGAGGCAAACCTGTGTGAAAAAAAGTCCCAAAGTTCTTCCTTATAAAGTAGTTGTTAGTAAAGGGAGGTTTTTATAAAAGAGAGAGATGGAGAGAAAAAGAGAGTTTCTTTACAAGTAAGGAAATATTGTAGAAAAAAGAAGAAGAGAATAACTAAAAGTTAGAAGAAGAAGAGTGGAAAAGGTTAGATGGAGTGATTTTTACGGACTTGTGGTAAAGTAGGTGTTTGATTAGAATTAGAAGTGGAAAGAATTGAGATTAAAAATACTCATGTGATGAAAGAGAGGATGTATAAAGCAAATCCTACATAAAACTAAAAAAAAATAAAAAAATTGTGTGTGTGTGTGTGTGTGTGTGTGTGTGTGTGTGTGTGTGTCTCTCTCTCTCTCTCTCTCTCTCTCTCTCTCTCTCTCTCTCTCTCTCTCTCTCTCTCTCTCTCTCTTAAATTTTCTGAAAGGTATTAAATTTATTGAAGAGGCTATTGATTGAAAAGCAAATGGAAACATTAGATGAAATATAGAATGATTGCAACGATAGAACGGAAGTAATACATCATGTTATGAAAAGGAAAAATGAGATATTACAAGTTAAAAAGGCTAATGAAATGAAATGCATAGCCTTAAAGCATTATCTCCCTCTCTGGTGAGGCTATTAAGTTCTCTATATAATAGAGGATATGCCTAATTGTGAAATATGCCTAATGGTGAAACTCACAGAGAGAGAGAGAGAGAGAGAGAGAGAGAGAGAGAGAGAGAGAGAGAGAGAGAGAGAGAGCAAATCATGAATAAAACAACATGAGAATAGCCTCTAAGCCCATTCATAAATCTGTCCAAATCTTAGATGTATATAAACACAGATACTTAGAAAATATCACCATCAAGCACATAGATTAGTGTTCAATTTTAGGGTAGTTATTAGATCACTTAATTCTTAGAAAAACAGGATAGTTATTAGATCAGAAACTCTAAAATAGTCCTAAGATCAGCTATGGATATCAGCCCCTGCAGAGAAAATCATATATGTTTTGTGTGTGTGTGTGTGTGTGTGTGTGTGTGTGTGTGTGTGTGTGTGTGTGTGTGTGTGTGTAACAATTTTAGGGCTTAACACAAGCTCTAAACAACTATGATTTTTAGATCATACTAAATGCCTTTTTAGCAAGATCTAACACATCAAAATCAATAACAAGATCACAATGATCCTATATATAGAACAATGCATAGATCGAACAGCAATAGGATAGATTGAATTTCATTATAATAATAGTAAAAAACTAGCTCACTAAACCAGACATACATCATAGATTAAGGGTCAACACAATGTTCAAGATCAAGAGCCATAGGCACATGAAAAGCAATCCCAAAAATGAGCTAAAAAGAAAGATCTATAGTGCGCACGGACTGAGCAAAATTTTCAAATCATGCGCTCAGTCCATAATGCCAAATACCATTAGATCCAGGGCCTTGGGGGCTTGACTTGCCATACGTGAGAAGGGCCTCCCATTAGCCCTATTAGTAAGTGATGCTTGTTGACTTTCCACAAGTCTTTCTTCAAAATTTGAGAGCAAGAAGTAGAACTTAACCTTTCTAATGCTTTGTGTCCAATCTCGTTCAGGTAAATGATGGGCTCTGTGTTAGTAGGCAATCCTCTGTTCACTTTGCTCTTGCTTGAGAATCTGCAGAAGGGCTTAGACGAGCATCAAAGATCAAAGAACCAAGCTTTGATACCAATGTTAGCAAATTAAGATCCAGCATAATATAAATTAATGACATCAATGAAAACATGACTTACCTCCATTGACAGATTGAGTTTCTCCAAGCACCATACGTCTAAACAATCTCTAGGAATAAGAAAATATAGTAGAGGAAGAACATGCATTTTGTTTCTTTCTTTCTTTTTTCTTAAGAGTTAATGCATGGGAGAGGTCACGGATTTGAGATGTGAAAATAGCCTTTTGCAAAAATGTAAGGTAAGGCTACACACTTTAGATCTTTTGTGGTTCACCCTTTCCCACATACGTGGAAACTAGATGTATAACTTATTTCATTTTCTCCTATAATTGATTAAGTAGAAGAGGTGAGTGGAACCAAGAAATCCTCTTGCTTTTCTCTGCTAGTGAACTTGGTTGTTTTTTCACAACCAAGCATCAAAAGTCCATTGTTATTAGCTTGATGAAGAAAAAACCCATTTAATTAACTTATACACAGAAATGACTGCTGCAATATAGCAACTTGTATTTCTAGTAAAAACTAAAGGGGAGCCTTGGCACATAGGTAGAGTTATTGTTGTGCAACCTAGAAGGCAGGGGTTTGAGGCGTGGAAATAGCCTCTAGAAAAAAAACAAGACAAGGCTGCGTATTATTGACGCTTTGTGGCCTGCCCCTTCCCCAAACCCTACATACATGGGAACTTCATCCACAGGGCTGCCCTTTTTAAATTTCTGATAGAAACATAGATTTCCAGCATTTATCTTATTTATTTCTGTTGGATCTTCGTAATCATTGCCTATTACGGGATATTCAATAACACTGGACAGTGTTCTCCCATATATTATCTACATAATACCCAGAGTCAAGTACAAAACAGAACGCTCTAATTATATGGGTACAGCTCCATAGCTGGATGAAAAACAGCAAAACTGCAAGTTACACCAGCAGGAAAAACTCCAAAAGGTTCAGTATAACACTCCATTTCAAATTCTTTATTACCAAGATTATCACCTGATATTTTGAGCTTACAGATGCCCAAGAAATTGCAATGTCATTTCCTTGAAAACGATTACACTCTTAACGCCCACAAATTTCTTTACCTGGGTGAATTGAGGAAACACCCATCATACTGAATGAAATGGTACATTGCCAGTACCATCTATTTCTTAGCGTTATCACCATCATATCATTCATTTCCCTTGATAAGATATAAGGATGATATTTATTCCAGAATAATACTACGCATAAACAAAAACCCACTTCTATCCCAAGTCCTAAAACTGTGACATGTAAAACTAACCATAAGATGTATGCGTTATCTGGAAAGACTGAAACAGATCATTTATCATTATTTGCATGTTGATACTACTTCCAATCTCACTCAGCATGCTCAGCCTATTAGTTAAGGTTTGTAGGACAAATATTTAGTCCAAAATTACATATGTATACAAACATTGGTTGCCCCCGGTGAGTCTGAAGAGGATGAAACTTGCATTAGTAGTTCAGTGTAACTTATCACAGCTTCAACGAGCTCTGATGGGGCTAATAATTTGGATACTCTCATCCTCTACACCAGAGTCAAATGACCTGTCAAATGGTTCGGTACTTGGATTTGTAAGAACAGAGAGAGAGAAAACAATCTCTCCACGCTTGGTCTTTCAGAAGGCTTATCCCAAGTGCTTGCTTTTGCCATGGTTGCCAATCTTAATGCACCCTCCATAGGATAGAACCCATTCAAATTTGGATCCATCCACTTCCTCAGTCGTTCCATCCTCTTATCTTCACATTCTAACACCATTCTCAATTCCCTCCATAGCAGGTTCCTTTCGAGCAAGAGGACGTCGATGAGAACATTGAGATATCAGCAGCAACTCTGCTACTGGAATCAGTATCGGCTTGTACACAGGACTGAAATTCAGGTAGTTATTTTCAGTTACGAGATCAGCAACTGATGCATCTAAGCTTCTACTCACTTGCAAGAGTAAATCACATTATTACCATACATAAAGTGACAAGAAATTTGAAGTCTTTTTCCAAATGAGACTTTGTAGGACAGTCACAGTACATTGGAAACACCACTTCAATACCAATTAATCTGCAACTTGGTCAGATCTAGATTCGGGTTCACAGCTTCAACAAGTTGAAATCAGTAAGATTCTCTAACTTATGGATAGAAACCAAGTAAAAGCTGTCGCCTTTCATGATCTGATAGTGGTGCAAACACATGATTATGGGCACTCGAGACAGCTGGTCAGGAAGAAGAACATCTTCCTCAGAGACCAATTACTAGCTCTTCTTATTGACAAATGACTGACACTGGACAAGTCTGATATATGGTCGGGTGACTGAGCTCTATATATGGCATGTGTCATAATATTGCAACAAATTTGTTGGACATGAGAAATCGTTATTGTTGGTGGGTATTCATTGAGCTTTGATACGAGTGGTTCGGAAGAAGAGAAGCATGAGGAAAGAGCACAAAGGGGTTGACATTGCTGTAGTAATTTGCATCACAAACTGATATCTGCTAAGGAGGAGTTCCTTTTATCTTCTGAATTATTATAATTGAAGTTGACTAAGTGACTAATGTGTGCTGTTGTTGTGGAGTTTCCAATGAAGGAAATAGGAATTTAAGCTTAAACAAAGGCTCTGTAGGTCGTTTCGTTAGCATTGAATTGAATGATTCTCTCTGTTTTCTTCTCCTTCCGAGAGATGCCAAGACAATTAATTTGCCGGACCTCTTACTCAGATTAATTATGTTATCTGTCTTGTTGGTTGCTCCATAAGAATCTCTTCCATTCATCTTTGCTAAGCATGACAGTGAAGTGGTGTCTGCGGGCACACATCAACAAATGCACAAAAAATACGTGTGGAGCTCAGAGTCTGGTGATCCAAACCGCTTAGATAGGCCATTTACAAAAACATCTTCATTGGATGATCTTTGAAACTTCAGCAACACCAGCGAGACCCGGGAAGGCAACCCGGCTCTTTGCTTTACGTTAGCGTACCTACCAGTTGGGCCAGGGCTCCATGCTCTTTCTTTCTGTGTGGGATGATGCCAGGGAGATAAGGGAATGCATCGAGTATGCAGCATCACCCAATATAAAAGCATAGCCACGCCCTATACTATAATGGATCCCTAAAAGCCCTAATTGTCCCTACTAGAATCAAAATCTTTAGTTAGATCACTACCTTGTGGGGAGGTTCGATACAATATAAAACACTCATGTTGCTACATGTGGGGCCACCACATATAGCTGTAGTTTATGCTGTAGCATTGGTTATTACTCTGGTTACGAATGACCCAATCTATCTATGGTATTAGTTTGAACAATTGGAATTTCAGCGCATGAGCTTAATAACCATTTGGCCGAAACTATATTTTGTTGACCATGTAAAATTTCAAATTTCAAGGCCAACATAAGTCCCATGTATATTCTTAGCCTTCTAAAACTCTAATAATTTCCCAGTAGAAAATATGCCCTCTTAGTTGAATCCCATATTTGTTGGAAATGAAGATGGGATGGGATTCGAGTATATATTAGCTAGGTTGAACTAGGCCGTCCCATCTGAAGATAATGGTCAAGATCAATCAGGTAAGGTTTGCTTGTAAGCACTCAACGGGAAAGGTGATTCCTATGGCTCTCCTGCCTCGTGAGGTAAGGCTTCGTCTCTTCTCCTGTGTTTCCTCTGTTTTAATCTTATTGATATGCAGAAACTGATCAGGATCAAGTTTACTGCCAGATTTTAGGAGAAATCATTGGAGAAGTAAAAGCAGATGTAGACATGCATAAAAGGAAGTCAGAGATGGCCAAACATACAAATGCTTTCATTGACTTCGAGTGAATTTTCAATAATCCACTTCCAGATTTCCCTTTCAATTGGATTTTACATAAGTCATTCCCTAGGCAGTTATGGCACCATGGAAGACCTGCTGGAGATGATAACATGGTCTCATATGGGCATTCATGAAAGACCAGTAAGATGGTGTTTTTTTTTTTTTTAATCATTTTTATTTGTTTAGAATGACCTTGTGATCTTGGAATCTTATTTTCTTCAATTAATATAATTAGTTAAGTGATGTTCTATACTTTTTATTTGATCTGTTTGTGCTTCATAGAAGATTTGACTGAGATTTCTACATTGGAAAATGTAGTTACTGGGTTCCATCATTCAGTAGTGATGCTGTTAGTTGGCCTTACCTCAGTAAGTAAAATATCCAGGCAATTGTCGACCTTATGCAGCATGTCTTAGTCACAAGGAACATTTCATGGATGAGTCGTTAGGGACTATGATGTAGGCCTAAAATATTTCTGAACTTTGCACTAAAATATTTTCGATTCAGTCTTTGTGCAGGGATGATGGCTTGGTTTTCACGTTGGAGGAGCTATCAACCATTGTTCGTGTTGCTGGTTTGATCGAAGAACATAGTGTAAGCTTGATCCCTAACAATTTTTTTTTTTTTTTTTTGGTTTTAAGATGTAAGCCTGATCCCTTAACACACACACACACACACACACACACACACACACACATATTTAAATACTTTTGATTAGCATGATATATTTTTCACCTGTGAATGCTCAGCATTTCTTGTTCATCTTATATTGGCCTTAATAAGAGTCTCTATGTAAAAACTGGGTTGGGAGATAAATTACCCTCTGCAAAATTTGGATGTAACTGCAAGTGGAAAGATAAGAATTAGAGAACAAAATCCCCACCTGATAGAATTATTATGCTTAATGACATGATACATTTTATTGATTAAAATAACCTTGCCTATATGTAATTGTGAAATAACTCTTATTTCACAACATAAAATCAAAGAAACATGATATGGGGAAATGGAATTTTATGGATCCCACTAGCTAGTAGCTAGCAATTGGGTCTCAAAATCATGGACCCAAGTTCAAGTTCCACCCAAAAAGAGAAGAAAAACAAAATATTCAAATTCCGCACCTACTCTATGGTTTATATAGGGTCGGCACAAGCTGTGACACCCAAAAAAGGGTTTTTCGGTTAAAAAAAAAACATTTATAATTATGGCCTAATTAATCCTTAGATATCTTTTAATAGTCAATAAAGACTTACTTTATAAAATAAATGCCAAGAGGTTCTGAAAATTAACTTCATTTAGTTGTTGCTTTAAAAGTTTTCAAAATCTCAATTTCATCCTAATTTTATGCATCAAACAATATTTTTCAAAAACTATGGAACTTCAGAAAATGTTTTAAAACTGCAACTATCAAAAGGAGATTTTAAGGATTTCTTGGAAACTATTTTCTATAATCAGTCCTTACTGAGCATTACAAGGTAGTTAAGAATTAATTAGACAATGAAAACCAATCGAAGGACGTTAAAAAAAGAAGAAGAAGTCTTCAATTACACCTCCTATCGCATTATCTGGGCCGTCTCTTTTGTACATCCAAGAAATTCATTTGGTAGGACCCACCTTGATTGGGTTAGATATGAAAGATCATACCAATCGAGTGATTAGAAGCTCTAATTTCTCAGTTGTAGGAATAAAAAATTGTGATTTTCAACACAAGGAAAACATAGCCTAAGATAATTCCATCAATGTGAATTTTGATGAGTAAAGTAATGTATTTTAGTTACTGTTATCCGCACTACAGTATTTTAGTAATCTTAAACAATCATCTTTTATATCCTGTATAAGGTAGGCAAATGAGTCATAACCCAAAAATCTCCGTGGCGTCTCATTTCGTGAGATCCAAACTATTGATTTAATTTCTTGGACTTGGATATATATATCTTGTAGCCCAAGAACCGTGAGGACTGGATAATGTTGGTCCAGCCCCATTTTCAGGCGGCTGCCGTATTCAACGGTGGCGGGCGCAGCAGTCGGTGCCGACTGCTGACTTCAACCATGGCGGGCGCCGCCATCGGCCACCGCCACCGACCACTGACTTTGTGTAAAACGGGTTGAAAATCAGACCCTAAAATTCCCTATAAATAGGGATACCAAGAGGGCAAGGAGGAGAACCCATTCCTCTGTAAAAATCCCCGTGTATACCTCTCTGTAAAACCCCGTTTTCATAGTGAAATCATTCTCTCCCGTGGACGTAGGCTTATTGGCCGAACCACGTTAAACTCTGCGTTTTTGTGTGTATGATCTTGGGCGGGGACTGAAATTCCCCAACAAGTGGTATCAAAGCTCGGTTCTGCCGTGAAACAGAGGCAGAAAACAGATTTGCAGTTCCGCCAGTCGAGAGGAGGAAGAAAAATGTTCCTGCTACAGTTGCTACAGTAATCATCATTGCTGCTACAGTGAAAAGCACGTTATCATGTTGCTACAGTAAAAGCATCATTATTACTGTTGGCTACAGTGATAGCTACAGTACTACTACAGTACTGAGTTGGCATAGTACCCAGGCGGGTTCCAACAGTTCGAGTTTCAACAAATACGGAGTTACAACAGTATAGAGTTGTAACAGTACGAGTGCAAATAGTAGCGCATTTGCACAGTAGCTGAGTTGAAACAGTAGCGTATTGCAAACAGTACCTGGTTGCAACAGTTCGAGTACAACCGTAGCTGAGTTGCAATAGTAACGAGTTGCAACAGTGATTCGATTGGAGTAGACCTATTTTTGGCAAGTTTTCAAGGGGGATAGACCAGTTCTTAGCAAATGCAGTGGTGTTCTCAAATTTGTAAGATTTTCTTCTGAAATTGCTGTAAGTACTCTTTCTTTACTTATGAAGGCAAACATGAGTAAAATGATTTGCTTAAATGGTACTAACTATCACAAGTGGAAGGGAAAAATGAAAGATCTTCTTTTTGTGAAGAAATTACATCTACCTGTTTTTGCTACTCAAAAACCGGAAGATAAGTCCGAAGAAGAGTGGGCTTTTGAACACGAACAGGTATGTGGTTTTATTCTACAATGGATAGAAGATAATGTTTTGAATCATATTCAAAATGAAATACATGCTAGAACTCTATGGATCAAATTAGAAACCTTGTACGCGTCGAGAACAGGGAATAATAAGTTATTCCTACTTAATCAAGCGATGCACTTGAGATACAAGGAAGGGAGTTTTATTTCCGACCACTTGAACGAGTTGACCGGATGCTTTCAGCAACTATCCGATGTTGGCGTCAGGTTTGACGATGATATCATGGGTTTATGGCTTTTAAATACTCTGCCTGACTCATGGGAAAATTTTCGTGTTTCTCTAGCTAATTCTGCTCCAGGTGGTGCTGTGACATGGGAATCTGCGAGAAGCGCAGTTCTAAATGAAGAAATGAGGCGACGAGCTCAAGTTGTCACTACATCATAATCTGAGATTTTGATCTCAGAAAATCGAGGGAGAAGCAAGATCAAAGGACAGGAGAAGAATAATAGAAGCAGGAGTAAATCTAAGTCCAGATACAAGAATCTGGAATGCAATTATTGTGGCAAGAAGGGTCACATTAAAAGGCAGTGTTACAAGTGGAAAGCCGAGAACAAAACAGAGAATGCCAAGCAGGAGAGAAGAAATGATGAGGGGAATGATCGTGTAGCTGCCACTACTTCAGGCCTTGTTGTGGTCTGTGATGAAAATGAAATCAACCTAGCCTCCAATGAGATTGGATGGGTTGTTGACAGTGGTGCTTCTTTTCATGTTACCTAGAGGAGGGAGTTTTTCACCTCATACACTCCTGGTGACTTTGGAGTGTTGAAGATGGGTAACGATGGGCTGTCAAAGGTTGTTGGTATCGGATCCGTCTGTTTGGACACCAACAACGGAACAAGGTTGATTCTTAAGGACGTTCGACATGTACCAGATATCCGGTTGAATTTAATATTAGCCCAAAAGCTTGATGATGATGGGTACTGTAGTACCTTTTGCGATGGACAGAGGAAGCTCTCTAAGGGAGCGCTTGTGGTTGCCAGAGGGAAGAAATCATCTAGCTTGTATGTGATGCAAGCTTCGATTCCTATTAACTCTGCGAACGCAGTTGATGTTGCTGGTTCTTTAGAGTTGTGGCACAGGCGGCTCAGTCACATGAGTGAGAAAGGACTAGGTTGTCTAGTCAAGAAGAATTTGCTTTCAGGGCTCAAAGCTACAAAGGTAAGCAAATGTGCTCATTGTCTTGCGGGGAAGCAGCAACGAGTTTCCTTCAAAAGTCATCATTCTTCCAGAAAGCCAGGCGTGCTTGAATTGGTACATTCAGATGTATGCGGTCCTATGAAGGTACGCACATTTGGTGGTACATTATATTTTATCACATTTATTGATGATTATTCCAGGAAACTCTTGGTCTATGTTTTGAAAACTAAGGATCAGGTGCTTGACAAGTTTAAAGAATTTCAAGCTTCTGTTGAGCGGCAAATGGGGAAGAAGCTGAAATGCATTCGCACAGACAACAGTGGCGAGTATTGTGGACCTTTCGATGCTTATTGTAAGAAGCAAGGAAGCAAGGGATCAGACATCAAAGAACTCCTCCGAAGACTCCTCAGCTAAATGGTTTAGCAGAGAGGATGAACAGGACATTGATGGAGAGGGTCAGATGCTTGCTTTCTGAAGCAAAGCTGCCCGGTTCCTTCTGGTGTGAGGCGCTATACACAGCAGCCTATGTTATTAACCTATCTCCAATAGTTGCCTTGAATGCAGATGTTCCTGACAGGCTATGGTATGGAAAAGATGTCTCTTACGATCATTTGCGGGTATTTGGGTGCAAAGCGTTTGTACATATACTTAAGGATGAGAGGTCCAAGTTAGATGTCAAGACCAAACAATGCATTTTCATCGGCTATGGGCAGGATGAGTTTGGTTACAGGCTATATGATCCTGTTGCAAAGAAGCTGGTTAGAAGTCGTGATGTGATCTTTATGGAAGACCAAACCATTGAACACATCGACAAAGCCAAAGTATCAGAAACTCAGAGTTCTGATACTCTGACAGATTTAGATCCAGTTCCTATTTCACATACGCCAAGTGTAGATGGCACCAATGACCATGGTGGTGCTCCAGTTGATGTTCAAGATAATCAGGCTGAGGGAGAACATGAAGCTGCTGAAGACATGGATGTTTCGTCAGAGGCTGATGATATTCAGCAGGAGGTTCCTACTGAGGAACCAGCAGTTTCATTGAGACAGAGTTCGAGAGATCGTCAACCCTCCACTCGATATTCATCAAATGAGTACGTACTCCTCACTGACGGGGGAGAACCTGAGAGCTACACAGAGGCAGCTGAAAGTGAAGAGAATACAGAGTGGATTGCAGCTATGAAGGATGAGATGAAATCCTTACAAGACAACCACACTTTTGAGCTGGTAAGATTACTTAAGGGTAGACAAGCTTTGAAGAATCGGTGGATATACAGGGTGAAGTACGAAGGTGATACTTCACGACCACGATACAAAGCTAGACTTGTCATGAAAGGCTTTGGTCAAAGAAAAGGTGTTGATTTCGAGGAGATATTTTCTCCTGTTGTTAAAATGTCTTCAATTCGAGTTGTATTGGGTTTGGCCTCAAACCTTGATCTGGAGGTTGAGCAGATGGATGTGAAGACAGCGTTCCTCCACGGTGACTTAGAGGAGGAGATATATATGGAGCAGCCAGAAGGGTTTGTTGCTAAAGGCAAAAAGAAGTATGTCTGCAAGCTGAAGAAGAGTCTGTATGGCTTAAAGTAGGCTCCCAGACAGTGGTACAGGAAGTTCGAGCAGTTTATGACCCAACAGGGTTATCGAAAGACTACTTCAGATCACTGTGTGTTTGTGCAGAGATTCTCAGAAGATGATTTCATCGTCTTGTTACTCTATGTCGACGATATGCTTATTGTTGGAAGAAGCTCTTCAAGGATCAGTCAGTTAAAGAAGGAGCTGAACAAAGTCTTTGCTATGAAAGACTTAGGATCCGCAAGACAGATTCTCGGGATTTCTATCATTCGTGACAGGAGGAATAAGAGGTTATGGCTGTCTCAGGAGAAGTACATAGAAAAGGTACTTCAACGATTTCACATGGATAAAGCTAAAGTGGTTAGTACACCTTTTGCTACTCATTTTAAGCTTAGTAAGAATCAAGTTCCAACAAGTAATGCTAAGAAGGAATACATGCAAGATGTTCCTTATGCTTCAGCTGTTGGCAGTCTTATGTATGACATGGTATGCACTAGACCAGACATTACATATGCAGTTGGTACAGTGAGCCATTTTCTATCAAATCCAGGAAAAGAACATTGGAATGCAGTGAAGTGGATATTGAGATATCTACGTGGTACTTCTAAGTTGTGTTTGGGATTTGGCACTGGCAAGCCCGTGCTTGAGAGCTACACTGATTCAGATATGGCTGGTGATATTGACACGAGGAAATCTACTTCAGGCTACTTAATTACTTTTGCAGGGAGAGCTGTGTCATGGCAATCAAAGCTACAGAAGTGTGTTGCCTTATCTACGACAGAGGCTGAGTTTATTCTTTGTGTGAAGCATGCAAAGAGTTATTGTGGATGAAGAAGTTCGTGAACGAACTTGGCTTTATGCAGAAGAGGTATGCGTTATTTTGCGACAGTCAAAGTGCTATACACCTTAGCAAGAATTCTACTTTTCATGGAAGGTCAAAGCACATTGATGTTCGGTATCATTGGATACGTGATATTTTGGACTCGAAGTCGTTAGAGCTTGAGAAGATTCATACTGACGATAATAGTTCAGATATGATGACAAAAGCATTACCTCGGAGCAAGTTCGAGATTTGCAGAGAATTGGTCGGGATGGGCTTCTGTTAAAAGTCCATACGTGAAGAAACCTCCTTCAGTTAATGGGCCTGGAGGGGGAGATTTGTTGGTCCAGCCCCATTTTCAGGCGGCCACCGTATTTAACGGTGGCGGGTGCAACAGTCGGTGCCGACTGCTGACTTCAACCATGGCGGGCGCCGCCGTTGGCCACCGCCACCGACCACTGACTTTGTGTAAAACGGGTTGAAAATCAGACCCTAAAATTCCCTATAAATAGGGATACCAAGAGGGCAAGGAGGAGAACCCATTCCTCTGTAAAAATCCCCGTGTATACCTCTCTGTAAAACCCCGTTTTCATAGTGAAATCATTCTCTCCCGTGGACGTAGGCTTATTGGCCGAACCACGTTAAACTCTGCGTTTTTGTGTGTATGATCTTGGGCGGGGACTGAAATTCCCCAACAGATAATTCTATCATCTGAAGAAATCTATTTTAGTCACCTGATTAGATCACAATTTTTTGGGTGCTATAACCGTCTATAATCTTCGCGATTTTGGCTATGATCGAGGTACTCAAAAACGAATTTATGATATCAACGGGCTGGATCAAAAGCTTGGAATTGTCATATGGGTATGAATTTTGGTAACTTGATCATCCATAGGATGCCTGGGCCGACTAGGAATGGCCTGGATGGCGATTGCTGATCATCACGAATACTTACTAAATTGAAGCATATACTAAACATCCATAACACGTCCAGTGCAATGCAGTTTTAGCATGTCCAAATGCTTGTACAGTCTCATTAAACTTGTGGGTCTTAATTTTGCTAGCTAGTAATCTTGCAAGAAAGATTATTGGCCGCCAATAAAGGTGCGCAGTTAGTCACACACAACTCTGGTGTCTCCTTTGAAGTATGCTTAATTCAGGTTTGAGTTGTCGCTCTTTCCTTTAACCAGGATTAGATGTAGGAGTGGGTAAGTTATTTGCTTTATAATTCTTTGCTTAAAAAAAAAGAAAAAGAAGAGGATATTTCACGCCTCATGTATGTATAATATAATAGCTGCGGCATATAACGCATGCATTTGGACCATAACTAGGATTTTTTCCCCTAAGGTATGTATGGTAAGGTCTTGGATGTATAGCTGCTAAATAGGCACATTACTCTGAAGCTTCTATAGGCATGATTCAGAGATCTGCATGATCTTAGCCCATTGGTTTAAGTATTGTGTTCCTTTCAGCGAGGGATGTGAGTGAATAGAATATACAAATTAAAAAAGAAATTAGAGAGCTTAAAGAGAAGATCAGACAGAAATAGGATGGGTACAAATGTCTAGTTAGGTGTTTGCACACAACTTTCATCTCCTTAATCACCCTGATCGCAGCTTCAGGATCTGCTTTTCTGCTTTGGCCGGGAATTACATTTAGGAGTGTACTAGTACTATGCACACGACGTGTCTGCACACAAATAGAGAGAGAGAGAGAGAGAGAGAGAGAGAGAGAGAGAGAGAGAGAGAGAGAGAGAGAGAGAGAGAGATGAATATACCACGATTACAGGTAATTGAAGGAGTAAGAAATTGTGTACTTGTTTTGATTGGCTCATGGATTTTATTTAATCCGCTTCCTAGTTTGGTTGCCTCCCGACATGATTGAAGAAGCAGCAACCTTTGACAATAAAGTTGTAAATTTCTTCCATGATATTAATATTATCTGCAAGGGAGGATTTTCCTCTTTTGAATCCACTGATTGACATTCTCAGAATCCCCCTCAATGATTAAGTTGGGGCGTTGTTCAAAATTCCAGCATTGAGAGCGCGAGTTTCAGCATCATTCGAGTCTGGAATGTCCAAAGGTCCAGCAAAAGCCTGAATTTGTTTTCTCGTGCAAGTTCTGGCAACACCAGCGGCACCTGAGTTTCCATAACTCAAACCGTCAAAATTGAATTTCATGAATCCAGCCGCAGTGGGCTTCCACTTGTCGTGGGTTTTCCGCTTTGGAACCACGGAATGGATTGTCGCCTTCCAGTTGGTGAAAAATTTGGGTTGCATTATGTTCTCTCAATTAACAGAGATTTTGAACTAGTTTAAAAAAAAGTGGGACTGGTTTTCTGCAGCATCGAGTAGAAGAGATGGAAGATGACGTGGTATTGTAAATGTAATACGATTTTATGTGAGATGACGTGGTATTCTATTAGCAAATAGGTCTTCTCACAAAAGTACTCAAAACATCCACATTTATTACTACAAAAATTAAAAATCTAGCTGGTGTCTATATCTACATCAAAACTCCTTCAGACGTATCTTATCATGCTTTGGATGAATTACTGCCAAAGATGAGACATCATCTTGAAAATTCAAGACAAATTAAATATGAGTCTTCATAAATATAGACACTTAAAAAGAGTTTACGGATAGAATCGTAACTTTTCTTAATTATAGGCAATATATTCAAAAGATTCAATTCATAAAACTTGTTTGGCCTCTCTTATAATACTAACACACCAAAAATTTCTTTGATTAGATTGACTTAGCATATGTTTTATATTTAAAAGCAAAAAAACGAGTATGGCTAAACTTACAGATGAACATGATTTTGTGCAAACAAGCTAAAAATGGCAAACAAGATAAAAGTATTGGATCTAAAATTAAAAAAATCCTAGAGGGTATTAAGTAGACTCTTTTAGGTGTCTACACTTATCAAAATTCATTAAATATAAGATATAAGTTCAGTAATTGTGCCAAATTCAAATAAAAAATTCATGTGGAATTGTTTAGGTGTCTTGAATAAAAAAGGGCAGCCCTGGTGCATGAAGCTCCTGCCTATGCGGGGTCCGGGGAGGGGGTAGACTACAAGGGCCTATAATAGGCAGCCTTATCTTGCATTTTCACAAGAAGTTGTTTCCACGCCTTGAACCCGTCTCTTGAAAGTCACATAACAACAACTTTTACCATTGCGCAAGGCTACCCTTCTATTTAGATATCTTAAATAGATATAACAAATAAGAAATTGCAAATTTCAATAGAGATTAGAGATTAGAGATAAACATGGCCTACTTGGTGTGTAATGCTCTTTTATGTAGCTGCCTTGGTTTCCAACAAAGAATTAGCGACTATATCATTCTTTGCTCCAGATTTTGCCTCACTAGTCCTTTCAGTTTGCAAAGTCTACTACAAAATAAATAATTACCTTTCACATGCGACTCACTAGGAGTACTGAGGAAGTGTAGAAACAATCTAAATAGCTAATAAATCTATAAATTAATTCAGGTTACACACAAAGATTTAACTTGGTGTAATGCCCAAGCAATTTACAGTATTTTTAACGAAAATTAGGAAATAAACTGAGTTAAATATTTTACTTTATTTAAAATATTAAATGAAGGAATTTGTAAGGAAACTTAGTACCATTAGATTTTACTCAAAAAATGGAATCCAACGCCTAAAAAATCACCCAAAACGGAGTTCGTATAAAGAAGTTACAGCCATTTAAAGATAGGGGTATTTTTGAAAATTAAACAGAAAAACGAAAAAGGACGAAAAAAATGCAGGGGGCCGTTTTAATAACGGCACCCCCTGTCGTCTTCAACCTCAAGAACCCTCCAGAAAACCCTTGTTCACGATTTCTCTAGAAAACCCTAGGGAAAAGGGCGGCACCGCCATTGAGGGGCACCGCCTTCTCCCCCCTATAAAAAGCCCCAACCCCCCTCTCCAAAAAATGCGATTTTCCGACGTTTTTGGACTGGGTTTCCGGCAAAAACTGGATACCCGTCTTTCTGTGTTTTTCGGCAACGGCCAGGCCAAGTTAGACCAGCCATTGCCATTCTCCCCATTCCCCGCTCTTCCCTTTCCAATCTTGGCATGGGGGTTTCCTCTTCACGAAATTCCGGTGGCATGGGGTTTTCAGAACCGGAATGAAGGATGACCAGGCGCGGGGAGCACCAACACCAGGCAACCCAGGTAAGCCGATTTTCCCTATTTCTCTTCGTTTTGCTCTCCCTAGGCCAGATCCATGCCGGATCTGGTCTCCTTCCAGCCGATCTTCCCAGCCGGAAAACAACCAGCCTTTTTCCAACCGGGTTTCCTGGCCGGAAAACATTCCACAACGGCTTGGGCCAGACCTGCACGAGCCAGGCGTCCCAAGGACGCCAAGCACCACGTGCACCTGGGACTGGGTCCCTGGGACGGGTTCCAGGTGTACGACAGTGCGTACGCTGCCCTAGGTACGGCCTTCACGTGTGCACGCAACATGGGGCACTGGTCCAGGCTCGACTAGGGTGCACGGGGTGCCCTGGGAGCTGACACGCGCCATGCTACAAGGTGCGTCCGTGCGATGATGCGCGTCATAGCACGTCACTTGAGCATGCATGTGCGCGTGCAAAACGCAGTCCCTGGCACGGCCTTTAGGCGCACACGCACGTGAGACGGTCGCGATCCAACCAGGATGCACGAGTGTCCTAGGAATTGGGACACGCAGACCCAATAAGACTTTAAAAATTAGGATTAAAGGATAAATTACAAGAGTTTAACTATTAGAAAGTAGATCCATATCATAGGATCTAGCCTGGCAATGAATTAGGCAAGGACCATTGACCCTAAATAGCAGATTTAGCGGTCTAATGTCTAAATAGATTAAAATTAATAAGGACTCCTTGTATCCATTCATACCTAGGAGTTTATAAATGAGACCTAAGGACGGGTTGAGTGCTAAAGGACGCAACTCCAGGAGACTTTGAGGTAGGTGCTCTATCGCTACTAGACATTTTAAAAGAGCCATGATTGTTTTATGCATGTTTTAAGTATAAGTTATATAACTTGTTTAGCATGACTTAATTCAGCATATATATGATAAATGCTTTATGCATATATATGTTTTGCAAATAATTGCATATACATTATGCATAGATATGTTTTGCAAACAAATGCATATATTGCATGATTTGTGAGTATTGAGTTTTTGAAAGATTGCATGTCCTTGAGGGTTACCAAAAGACGCTGGGTAGGCAGTTGTGAGAGACCCAAAGAGGACGGGTTTTGAAAAAGGGGTTTTTGCTTGTTTGATCGGATATGATTTGGGCTGATAAGCTCGTGAGTGCTATGTCGAGAGGTTTGGGTTGGCCTCTAGCCTCTACCACTATTAGGTGGATAGGTACCACGCCCAAAAAGGGCAACGTCCTTGCTTCGACTGCATGTGGTACAGGAGGCTACCACTGGTGTCACGGCACTAGGTCGAAGTGTCATATGTCCCGTAGAGGCATATGACCCTGTGTCCTCAGGTACCCGGGGATCACATGGCGGTGAGGTCGTGGGCATAGTTGGACCCTATGGTTTGAGGATTTATTTGCATTGCATATGACATGACATGAGGTTGGTCAACCATACCAGATATCCATGAGTTGGATTCAATGGAGCATCTTATGCATATCATTATGTTTATGATATATGATACTTTTGACTTGGATTATGTTATTCTTGAAGTCGTCAATATTCCGATTTGACTGTGGTTTTTAGTATCGACATTGACCATAATTGTTCGAACATGCATATGTTTTAAAGAGCATATGACTTTAAACATAGCATGCATTACAAAACTAGTAGTGATAGACTCCTACTGAGTATAGTATATACTCATCCTATCCTTAACATTTTTCAGAATAGTTCACTCACAAATAGAAGACATCTCAGGAGATATTAGTTCTACAAGCAAGTGAATAAACAAAGGAGACAACTATACATGTGAGTAAACTCTCTACCCTTTGGACATGTATTTGTATTTATGTACAGTTTGATTGTGTGTCAGATTTGGATAGACACTGGGAAGAATTTATGATTTCTGAAGTTTTTTCAAAAACTACTTTGAGTATTGTGAAAGCAAATGACACTCGGGGTTTTCAAAATAAGTTTAAAATATGAAAGATTTTTCGTTGCATTGCATGGTTTTTATAAAATGGTTTTCAAATAGGGATGCATCCCGCCTTAGGAATTAGATATTGCATTTAAAAATGCATGAAAAAACTCGGGTCGTCACACTTGGATGGATAACAAAGTACACCTAAAGGCTGGAAAAAAAGAGAGACAAGTTTCTCAAGAAATGATCTCGACTTTACAAAGTTGTAGTTTTAAAAGAAGACGAGCCTTCAATTTTTCTTATATATCCATGAGAACTACTCATAATCCAAAAGCACACAACTTCATGAGCTGGGTATAGCTGTGGACACACCAATCTATGAATCAGGATGTTAGTGTTATCCCAGGTACTTGAAGCTCCAAGACATATATTATAATATAAGTAATTTTGTAACTCCATCTACAAAACATAAATTGTTATATGAAAAAAATGAGATATATAAATATATATATATATATATTCTTTTAATTTTTCTCATCCATTGACCACTAAATGGTAGCTTAGGCATTGTATAATCAAGTGAGAGATTGATAAGGTGACTCATTAAACTGGCCTAAGATTGTTTGAGAGTTAAGTATCATAAGGTATCTAGCATAGGAAGATTTGAAATAGAATGTGTAAACATGTATTAAACGGTCACCTAGGTTGTTAATGCATGATATATAAATACCTATATATATATATATAACCATACAGGGATAAATGATTTAGGAGAGAGTGTTAAGTGATGTCCTAAGAATCAATGTGTGATGATTAAGTACCTAGGTGAATGAAAAATATCCCCTTATGAAAGAATGATTGTGTAAGCATCGAAAGCTAATTCATGAACTTACTAGTACCTAAGTAATAGAAAGCGTGAAATAATGAAATGGTGAAATAATGAAATGATGAAATGTATACAATGGAGTTGGTGCAATGATATTACACGCATGGGAGAGGGGCTGGTCATGATGACCACCCCACATGCAAACCATAGTGAATATACTAATGCTTGGTATATATATAATACACGCAATGATGGGGGAGGAGAGTTGAGTGGATGGCTAGCCCTTGCATGCATGCAAGACTAAGCTCCACACGTGATGACTTATGAGGGGGCAGCTGGTTTTGTTGATGCAAAGCAGCTTCCCTCATGCTTGTATAATGGAGAGTAAAGTGAGCCATATATGTAGTGAAATAAGGAAAGAAATCATCACACATCCCTTACCTTTGGATGACTAGATCTAGAAAGAGAAGGAGAAGGCGGCAGAGGTAGAAATCAAGGCAAAACCAGTGACGAGGAGAGTGAAACCAGACAAGAACGTGAGGAAGAAAGGTCGAGAAGAAGCAATGGAAGAAAGGCAAAGATGGAGGATCAAGTGAAGAAATTGAAGTGAGGAAAACTCCCAAACAAAGGAACATGTTGCAACTACTTGGGAGACTGGTTCCAGAGCCAAACGTCCAATTCTTGGAGGACTTTTACCAAGTAGGGGGCATAGAAGCACTCTTACTGCAATCCATGACTTTGGTTTCAAAATGATAGGATCTTGGTAGGGTTAACTGAAGATTTCTTCATGACAGTCCACACATCACGTGCCTCGTTCTAGGTGTAGTTTTCAGCATGTTTTGATGTTCGTCTTGAGCTCTAATAATAAAGCATGTTTTAGCGCATTATATATTGGCAGTGTAGAGCTTATTCACATTGAGAAATGGTTCTTAAATCTGTTCGAACAGTCATGCATGTTTAGTGAAATACATCTTCATTGATGAATCTCTTCTACGCTAGGTGCTTATCTCTAGATTGAGTTTTGGAGCAAAGTTTGGGTTTCTTTTAATCTATGATCTTTATGTATGGTTTATCTCATTGTATGTGTAACACCCCGGATTTTTAAGACATTTTTTTTTATAATAATAATGGCATTTTAAATAAGAGCATTTGGGATCCCATGATAAAAGTTTTATTTAATCATTTTACTAAAACATATCTTAAAAACTCCGGGTGTTATTTTTCCTTTCTTAAAATGGCATACATAAAATTTAAAACATAATCAGATTTAAAGCAATACGCGCATCAATCAATGTCAAATAAATTGGTGCCTTTATTTTAAATCAAATACATGTCCAAAACACAATAATAATATAGCCCAGGGTCTATCCATCATAACATCCCATATAAATGTCCAACATATGTCTAAACATCTCAATCTAATCCAAAATATAAAGTATACAGTTCATACTTAAATTCAAATAAAAACCATGTTTATTGACTCACATCACTGTCTAAAACTATAAGAAAAGTAGTCTTCAGCAGCTCTCACGGTTTCTCAATAACTTTGCCTTTCCTGATATCGCGCTCGAAATCTAAGCAAGCTATCGCTTGTGTAGGTACATAGACAATTAATATAATAAATAAAATAATTAATTAATAGTACTGATGAAAGTCTATCATTTATGAAAATAGCAGTATCATAAGTCATGTCTAAATAAATGTCAATATATTCCATATGCTAAAACATGCATTTCAAGGAATTAAAACATGACCTGAATCAAAGTAAATGAGCATACAATAAGAATAAGGGCACCCTAAGGTAATGGGTCCTACAACATCACACTAACATCACGGATCATGAGTACTCATAGGCAACCTATGAGTGTCGTCACACCCAGGCATACCATCTATAACCACGCTCATCACACATGCACACATAATAAGAATATGAGCCATCATGCCGCAGTGGCAATCCTCCATGGGTATCAATCACCGCCGCTCTCCGTCGACACCATAACGGGAGACTTAGCGTCTGTCCCCATGGAAAGGCTCAGACCGGTAGTGTGGACTATCCATGTTACCAAACCCCTGCCGAATGCCATCTATGGGCAGGTGTCTATCATATCACAAAATCATCACATCATAATCTCAGAGGGTGGGTGGCCGACCCTATCCCTGTTAGTATGAAGCCCACCGGGCGAGAGCACTAGTCATCAAATATAAAACACGAAAATCATATGTATATGCTAAAACTTAAGAGCAGTCATAGCTCGAATTCCCCAAGACATACCCCTCATCCTGGGGTTAGCCTATAAAAGGACCCGCTAATAAGCCTCTATTCTCATTTGCATGTAAATCCATGCATTTCCTATATATAATAAGAAATAAGTCTCTATTTAAGCATAACTAATTAACATCATACTTATAAAAGCATTTGAAATAAGTTTATTCAATAAACGATTTCAATTTGGAATAATCATAATGTACTCAAAGTCGCATAAAATCCACAATAAATGATAATTGCAATTTAAAACACAATCATACACGATGCTATGTTTAAACATGGTTTAAAAATCAAGGCAAAGCATTAATTGTCGTCACCTACCTCAATGTAAGACCACTAGCTTGCTAATAACTCCTTTTAACTGGTATATTCAAGTGCACTTGTACATGTCACATCACTATTTTAAAAAATTTCTAAATAAAAAGTGGTTATTTATAAGTTTTTAAGTTAAAACTAAGTCCGCGTCCTCAATATGGTCACAACGCCTCTTCCGGATCGTGATTTGAACCCCTCTAGCTCCAAAAAATCAAGTTTTTGTGAAAATATACTCAAAATGGAGCCTGCCCGACCACCATAAGGTGGTCTATACCGGCGGCTTAGTTTTCCACTGGTTTACACTGGCATCACGAAGACGCCCGACCTTAAGACGCACCGCAGGGACGCGTCGTGTGAGTCCTCGTGACCGTGACGCACCACCGCATGCGTCACGGTCGCCAGGACGCCGTGCGTCCCGACTCTCCCTGACAACCCATGCATATCCTCCCGCTCGTGTGTACGCGCGCGCACGCGTACGAAGCCGACAACATCTGACGATGTCTGCTGGTGCATTACGGAGTGCGTCCCAGTATCAGCGCCAAGGCGCCAACGCCATTGCCGACGCCAGAGAAGACGACCGGATTCCAGTCGTCTCCTGCGGAGCTACAGAGCTCTGTTTTGCGCAATTTTTGTTCTGTTTTTCTCAGAATTCTCTTTAGAATCCATTTATACTCTCCTTTTACACTAATTTTGCCAAAAAATCAAGTTTTTTAAATGATGTTTCCCAAATTCCTAAAAATATCCCTAGGTACTGGTTTTTTGTTTTCTGGAGAAACCCACCATTGGATCTCTCCCAAATTTAAAGGGTTTGATCTTGAGTCTCTTATGCACTAGTTGGACAGTACAATTTTCAAATGGACACGGTTTCATACATAAAATCATGCTCCAACAGTAACGTGCACAGAGTTCCCAAGAAAATCTGATTTTCCTGATTTTTAAATACGTTTCTAATTAATTTTTCCTATTTAATAAATACTAAAATTAGGGTTTAAGGCTTACCTTGCGTCTGGCTGGGGTTGCTAGTGTTGCCGGGGTTCCACTCGCCAAAAAAATGCGAACTTTGCAGGGCTAGGGTTCTAAGTAAAAACTCAGAGAAACGCTCAAGGTAGAGTGTTTTAGCTCCTCGAGAAGGGTAGATATAGGGTTTAGAGTCCTAGGGAAGAGAAAATCTTTCCCTCACGTTTCTTTCTATGTCTCTCTAGCAATTTCATCGGAACTGGTAGAGACGTGTGGAAGATGGGGGTGTCATTATCAATTTGGACCCCTGTGTAACATGTCTCTGTCAAATGACCAAAATGCCCTTACAACTTCAATAGCTCTTAACTCACTCGTTTGAGCTCCGTTTTTCGCGTTCTTGGTGGCGTTGGAATCGTATCGATGAGCACTTTCAAATTCTTAAGTTTTTAGGAAAATTTTTCATCTCTAAATTTTTAATTTGATTTATTTAGTAATTTCTTAATTTGTACTGAAAATTAAGGATATTACAGTATGAGAGTATATTGAAGCTAAATTTTGTTGAAAAATGAGCATATAACTGTTAAAATGGTTAGGCATTGTAGAAAGAAATTTTATTCTACTTAATGATCTTCATACACCATGCACTTATGCTAGAAGGAATTTAGGAGCTTGTTTGTTGACCTTCTTGATCTCTGATTTTCTTATGATATGTCAATAATTTACAGTTAATCATGTTGAAAAAGAAATCATAAAAACCATGGAAACAATTATGTAAGTTGATGGGAAAGTCACTTTTACTTCTAGCTTTAATTGGATTGAAAAACGCAGGGTGCTCCCTTGCTGAGAAAACACCTTGTACTTCACCATTTTGAGTGGAGTTTTTCAACTGATTCCAAGGCCATCCTATAGCCTGCTGTTGGGGTAAGAAATGACCTTGAATTGGTGGAGAAATTGGGGGTTTGGAGGGACAAAAAAGGGGTAGAGAATGAGGGGCCAATTCTCTGCTCATTTGTAGTAGGAATTACACGTTCTTTTTCCCAAAAGTTTGAAGTGTTCTGTTATTATTGATGAAGAGAATGAATGAAAATTTTTATTTCCTTATACTCCTGTCAGTTAACTTGTAATTTATACAAAGATTCACTTAAAATTGGAAAGGAAATAAGGAAAAAGCACATGAATAACCAAAATGCTCACTGTAGAAATCTGCAGGGAGGCACCTAAAAAATTGGGATTGTTAGGCCACTTTTCATACTTTTTCTTTGATCTTTTTGTTGTGGTTTGATACATCTTGGTGCCTTATTATTTGTGAAGATTTTAGTTTTCAAATAATGTTGAGAGGAGGTCCAAATGAGTTAATCTCCTATACTTCTCTTTTGTTAATGATATCAACTAAAAATTATCACTCTTTTCTCTGATATATGTGCAATGGAAAATGCAATGAGATGGCACTTGTGAGTACTTGGAATAAGATGAAGTATGTGGACTTTGGGTTATACATGAGGCTATGTAATGCATCATCTTCTACTTGTGCTATGTACTATTTTAGGGTATGATATTGTAGCTATTTTTAGTAGCTTATTCTTTAATAATGCATATATTTGAATGCTCAAACTCATCGCATAATGGTGTAGTAACAGTGAATGGAAAATGAGGAAGTGATAGCACATGTATAGACCCTAAGGAAGGACTTAATGGAAGCGTCAGGTCAAGAGTGGTAACCTTTGATATGTACTTGAAACTTACATGAATTACTATGCCAGAGATACTTGTTTTAGCATCTTCATAGTTTCTCTATGATTTATGCACGTAGTTTGATGATGACACACCTATGGGGTGGTTGGAACCCTTTATTTGCATGCCTTATTTTCACGATTTCTTTGAAATGCAACCTTATACCATGACTATTGAAAGAAAGCCCAGAGTTTGACAAATGATGCATATTGGTTTGGTTTTTGTTCAAGAACGAAATGATTTCCTAACTAAATAATGCATGAGCTATGTTGGGCATATGAAAGAAAAAGATAGTAGTTTGCACAGTGAATTATTTTAGTTTTGTGCATGATTTGGTGGTTGCATATTGGCTCGGTATGGAGCATTCTTTGGGAACAATTTGGAAGGGCAACGAGTAAGTCCCTTGAGAGACACTATGCGAGAAGCAGGTTGGCCTCTGTTCTCTGATTTAGTACTGGCTCAATAGGACCCTGCTCAATGCAAGCTTATTGTAGAGTGTTGTTTCATTGGACACACTCTAAGGCGACTTGGCAAACCGATGAGGCTCAGTGGAGTAGTCCGCGAGGTATGCATGACAATCAAGGGGTGACAGTAGGTGTACTACGTGCGTAGTTGTCTAGGTTGATGTGTATTGACATGTCAATCACTATGCAGAGTTTAGACTTGGTCCCTAGTAATAGGATTGAATAATTCTTTTAGCTTTAGATGGTAATGATGGACTTGACAGATGAGTTAAGCCATTGAGTCACTGATTTGTGATTACAACACCAATGATGATAATTTATATCAATTGTATTTTTATTGATACCGTATTTTATCGTGCATTCTAAATGTTTTCATCAATTTATTTTGTCTATACTTTGAAATAAAAATGATTGAATGCCTATGAGTATGAATGATATGGAATTACTATGTCGCTATGAATGACACTGGAAAACCATGCTTATTTTGGATACAAAGACTTGGTATGAATTTTATGCATCCATGATTATAGACTCATGAAATGCCTTAATGTGGTATGTGAAATCCATTTATTGTATGATAAGTTCTACGTGATTATGAGAAATGATATCTTATGCTGCTCTTAGGTCTCCTTGTGAATTAAATTAACAGGTTACATGATAGAGACCTTGAATTGGTATATCTCATGGCATGTACAATTGAATGACTTATTAAGTTGTTCAAAACTAGTGTACATGTGTGATATGTGTTATTCGGCCTAGTTTGGATTAAGATTTCTTCTATTTGAGCGGTCACGATTTTAAGTGAGTCTTCAGGGTGACAGCTTTGACTTTGAGAAATAGTAATTGAGTAGAGGTTAAGATATGTGACAAATGTACTAAAAAACAAGTTTGGTTTCATGCTTGAGGGGCCTATCATGGAAGGTATTTTTCTACTTAGACAACTGATAGAGAAGTATAGGAAGAGGAGGAAGGACCTCTGCATGATCTTTATTAACTTCAAAAAAACTTATTATATGGTTCCTAGAGAGTTAATATGGTAGGTATTAGGTAAAAAAAGGGGGTTTCATGGTAGTATGTAGAAATAATTAAGGATATGTATGAGGGAATGATTACCAATGTTAAGATTGTTAATGGAGAGAATGGTGATTTCCTTGATACTATAAGATTACATTAGAGATCGGCATTGACTCCATGCCTTTTTACGTTATTTATGGATGAGTTAACAAGATATTGGTATGAGAAGATTCCATAGTGCTTGTTATTTATAAATGACATAGTTTTGATTGATAAGATAAGGGGGACGTAAACACAAGGCTAAAATTGTGGAGAGATGTTATAGAGTCTAAAGGATTTAAAATTAGTTGAACTAAGACATAATACAAGAAATGCAATTTTAGCAAGAAAAGGAATGAGAGTGAAGCACTAATAAATATTGATGATAGAGAAGTTTCTCAAAAGGACAAGTTTTGATACTTGTGTTCGATAATTCATGAGAGTGGAGAGATCGAGAGGAATGCTATCTACAGAATCCAAGTGAGTTGGAATAAATGGAAATGTGCCTTTAAAATTTTATGTAATTGGCGAGTGCCACTTAAAGTGAAAGAAAAGTTTTATAGGAATGGTATAAGGCTGGCCATCTTCAATGGAATAGAGTATTGGGTACTTAAGGAACAACATGTACACAAGTTGAGTGTAGTCAAAATGATAATAGTGAGATGGATAAGTGGCAAGACAAGAAAGGGTAGAATTATAAATAAAAATATTTGAGAAAACTTATGAGTAACTCCAATAAGTAATAAAATAATGGACAATAGACTTAGGTGGTTTGAACATGTCCAACAAAGACTGAGAACGGCACTGATTAGGAGTGAGTCTATTCGAGTTGAAGGCTTTCAAAAGGCAAGGGGGAGACCTAAAAGGACATGAATAGAAATGGTAAAAAATGGCTTAAAAACTTTTACACTAAATGACGCATAATCCTTGACAGAGGAGAATGAAAGAACAAGATTCGTAGAGCTGACACCTAATTGTGATAAGATTTTAATGACGAGGATGATGACGACACAACCTTCATGACTGGTCCATGAAAATGAGTCGACTGGTTCAGCCTATCCATACGAGCATATTGCGGTTCACGGGCAAGTCCAGTGATTTTGTTTGGACATGTCCGTCTCCTTCCATCTTGAATGACCTTTGGTGTGACACCTGATGGCGATCTTCCAACCCACCGTTTGGAAATGTTATACTTTAAGACGTTGCTTTTTTCTTTTTATCTGTCTAGCCCTGAATTATCTTTCTCCAATTGGCACCAAACGACACCGTGAAATATAAACGGACGATCACTCCCGGCACATGAAGAAGAGCTACTATCCTTTGTGGAGATGACAAGTTGGACGCAGACGCACAAGTATAACTAGAAGGGGTAATAAATAGACGAAAAGCACATATGAGATTTAAGCCATTCTTTGTATAGGTCGTGCCTTAGATTATACAACATGACAAATCACACAGTTGTTGTTGGTTTCTTGTACTCTTCATAAGGAATCTTACCTTTCTTCCTTCTTGCAACTAAGCAATTGGCCGGGTTGAAAAGCCAAAATTCCCAGTCACATGCATATGCTTGTTGCTAAAAGTATAAAATGGTGGTAGTAGCAGTAGTATGTACATGAGAAGCAAAGAAAAGAAGCCATGCAAAGTTCTAAGTTCAAGGGAGCGCTGTTGTGTGTGGCTTTCCTAGGAATACTCCTTGCTGACGCCATTCCTAGAGCTGGTGCTGAAAGGGGCAGGAGAGAATGCAACAGTTCTATTGCTGAATGCTACGAAGAGGAGGAGATGGAGATGGGTTCAGAGATAAGCAGAAGGATTCTAATGAGAAACAGCCGCCATATCGTTTATGATGTTCTCCACCCAGACCAAGCTGCCTACCGCGTTTCTTCCCCAGGAAGACCTTATGGCAGGGGATGCGAGATGAACGAGAAATGCAGGAATAATAGGCCCCATTAAGATAATCAACCAGCTTGCAATTTGGGCCCTGCAGTTCTGCTTTTCAATCTCTCTCTCTCTCCCTCTCCATGCACTGTGCCCTCATCCGTTTCTTCCGTTGTATGGTACTACTCAATGTAGTGTTGATTGTTTATTGTTCAACTCTGAATATTTTGCAGGGATGATTTAGAGATCTCCTGCATGCTCCAAGCCCATTAATTAAACTATTGTGTTTCTTTCAGCGAGAGATGTGAGTGAATAGAATATACAAATTAAAACAGAAACTAGAGAGCGTAAAAAGAAGATTAGAAAAAAGTAGGATGGCTAATAAATGAGCAGCAGGTGGCTGCATACAATTTGGCATCTCCTTTAACTACTTTGGTCGCAGGGTCGCAGTTTTAGGATCTGCTTTTTGCTTTGGCCGGGCATTATAATTAGGAGTGTACTAATAATATACATGCACGATATCTGCAGACAAACAGAGAGAGACAGAAGAACATACCATAATTACAGGTAATTGAAGGAGTAAGAAATGGTCTTTATTGTATTCTTATCTATGTATTGAGGTTAGTAAGGGTTTTGATTGGATCTTGGAGAGATAAAATAGTTGGAAGTATACATTAGCAGAACGAGAGGTAGGGAGTGAGATACCAATTTTCGCAAGTTGATCCGCTTCCTTGTTTGCTTGCCTTCTGACGTGATTGAACAGGCAGCAACCGTTGATAATAAAGCTGTAAATTTCTTTCATGATATTAATAAATCTCCAAAGGAGGATTTCCCTTTTTTGAATCCACTGAATGCCATTCTTAGAATCTCCCTCAGTGATTAAGTTGGAGTGTTATTCAAAATTCCAGCATTGAGAGTGCGAGTTTCAGCATCATCTGAGTCTGGATTGCCCAAAGGTGGAGCAAAAGCTTGAATTTGTTCTCTCATGCAAGTTCTGAAAGTTCCGGCAACACCTGCCCGTCCTGGGTTTCCAAAACTCGAACCGTCAAAATTTAGTTTCAAGTATCCTGCCGCAGCGGGTTTCCAGTTGTCGTGGGTTTTCTGTTTTGAAACCACAGAATGGATGATCGCCTACCAGTCAATGAAAATTTGGTTGCATTATACTCTCTCAACTTAACAGAGATTTTGATCTACAGAAAAAATGGCGGGACTGGTTTTCTACTGCAGCGAGTTGATAGAAGATGATGTGGTATTCTGTTAACAAATTAGTCTTCTCATGTTTACTTTTCACGGAGTCCCTAGAGAGTTAATATGGAGAGTGTTGGGTGGTAAAGGAGTTTTGCAAAGATATATAGACATAATTAAATATATGCATGAGAGAGTAGTGACAAATGTTAAGACCATTAGTAGTATGGCGGGTGATTTTTCTATCACTATATTATTGCACCAACGATCGACATTGAGTTCATATCTTTTTACATTGGTTATGGATGAGCTAACAAAATATCTACACGAGAAAATTTTCTAGTGCATGTTATTTGCAGATGATATAGTTTTACTTGATGAGACAATGGAAGATGTAAACATAAAGTTACAATTATAAAGAGATATATTAGAATCTAAAAAATTTAAAATTAATTAAATTAAGATAGAATATATAAAATATAATTTTAGCAAGAAGAGAAGCAGAGTAAATGCCATTCAAGAATGATAATAAAAAAGTCTCTGTATAAAACTACTTTTCACAATTAGGATCAATAATTCATAAAAATAGAGGGATTGAGGTTACCGAGAGAATCCAAACTTAATAAGTTAGCCGAAATCATCATTTAGTTCTCCTCTCACACCTTTCCAAGCGTTCGTCCATTTACAGTCTTCCAGTAGGCACGCGCGAGGTGCATCTATCATTCTTGTACCTCGTGTAAAGAGCCAGATGTATGAACCGGAAGAGTTATCAACGGCGCCCCATTTTTATAACTACACTCCTTCCCCTTCAATCAGGATTATGGCCTAAGCACGCAGTTTCTTGTGATAATGGACCCATGCAACGTATTAGTATGGGCAACAGGAAGACTCTACAAACCGGAAATCAACGGACGAGATTCATCCAAGAAGTGCCGACACAAACGGAATATAGTACGAAACATCCACCAAAAGAAGGTTGTGGGTATCAATTTCCAGACAAGAGAATTCAGTACCCCATGCCACGTTGTGCAACAACAGCCAACGGTGCCATCATATCCTGCCATGTCATCAATAGTCATTACTCTCAGTACGAAAGTGCAGGTGCTGGACCTGCCACCGTTCCACTTTGATGTGGACACCCCCGTCCCTATCACATTCACAAGCCATCGCTTCTCATAATTACATCACCGCCCAGGTGGTAATCAACGCCGCAAATGTCGCTGCCCTAAGGTGGCCCCACATATCAACCTCATCGTGACCGTTGCACTCACATCATTAGCTTAGGGACTGGGGTATTTCGGGAATTTTCACTAATTGCTCAATTACTCCATAATATCCCTCTTGATTATCTATTTACTGCACAATAATTGCTAAGAAAAATCCCCAGAAATTGAAATGATGGAAAGATAAAAAATAATAATTTTTTAACTTAATACACTAAGTCAACGATTTAATAGGTTTACAGTTACTGTCGGCAAATTTTGACATTGGAGGTGGGAAGTCAAATAAACAGTACTCGCATTACGGGGAGCAATGTGTGGGTGGCGACGCACAAATTCTGCCAATTGGGGAATTTCATGATCGACCGAAGATGAGGACAGATGATGTGGGTCCTGCTTGTCGGTTCATGGATTAACTTTATTCCGGAGCCATTATCTTATGATTTAGGGTAGATGATAGGATCAACTGGTAGCAGCAGTGTGACCAGCCAAATGCTCACAGTAGTCCCTGTAAGAAGAACAAATGTATGAGAAGCAATCGCGTGAGAAACTGATAGCTTCCTTCAAAAAAAAATAAAAAATAAAATAAAATGACTAGAAGAAGAAAAACCCTAGTTCTCTCTTTCAGAGAGTCTTTATTTCAACGTTTTTCTTCTTGGGTTGTTCTTCCTCTAGTATTTCTCTAGCTATTTTATGAAGAAAGTAGTTTTAGTCTAAATGTGGAAGATTTGGAGAAAAAAAATTTGTGTTCTTCTTCTTCTTCTTCTTCTCTCTCTTATCCCAGCTGTTCCATGAAGAAGAAAGTAGTTTCATCCTAGCATAGTCTAATCAAAGGACATTTTTGAGAAAATCTTAGACAGATATACGATAATGGATTTTGATCCAGAATCTGAAGAAAATTATTGATTCGTGAGGGAAAAATAAAATTGAAGTGTTTTGATTGATAATATGTACATCAAATGTCAATTTGGTAGATATTTGACATGTTATCTATGTTTCTCTTTCTTGAAATCCATAAAAAAAATTAGAAACTTCATTTTTCATTTGTTTTTATACGAATTCTAGATAATTATATGTCAAGCATTTGTAATAAATTCGACTCCTCTTATTTATCTTTACAATATTGATAATTTAAAGTGTTGTTAGTACATGCAAGAATACTGACTTTCAATAAATCTAGGGTTTTGTGATTGTAAATGGTAAGAATGCTAAACTTTTTAATAATCAAGACCTTATCATGTTTATATTGTAAAATGTGATCCTGCCATTCTCACTTGTTTGCCCATAAAGGATATGATAAAGACCAGCATCTTATCCACAGAGCGGAGAGAAAATTGGATTATCATTCACGTCTTATATTTAATAAGATGGTACTCCCAAATTCTACAAGAAACCAAAAATATGATCTTGCCATGCATAACGTTTATATGTTTTGTCACAACGCAGATGCGCAATTCACAGGTTCCAGTATTCTGGCCTAATTTTTATAAATGGACTCCATTCCTATCCAGCAATGAATCAAGTTGTATTCTTTGCTCTGTACTTCTCAAACCGGGTCTCACTCGCAGTTAAGTTGGCCACTTTCCTGCTATATCCCACTAGCAATCGGATGTGGGCCAAGTGCAGTTAGCAGGTTTTCTGAAAATCTTTTGTCAAAGTATGGCTAAAATCAATCTACAGACGTAACGTGTAGTTTAATTGAGACCCAAACTTTCAAAGCAGGTCTACAATAGTTCAATACTACATCACCACGAACATTAACAATTGCAACAAGAGATTCACCATTTTAATCAATTAGAAAGGCGTTAATTACAATAAGGCATTCACCTTTTTACCGTTGCGCCAAGGCTCTCTTTTTTTAAAGGGCAGCCCCAGTGCACGAAGCTCACGCCTATGTAGGGTCTGGAGAAGTGGCGGACGACAAAAGTCTAAAGTACACAGCCTCACCTTGCATTTACAAGAGGCTATTTCTACGCCTTGAACCGGTGACCTTAAGGTCACACAACACAACAAGGCATTTACCATTTTAATCAAATAGCAAGGCGCGTTACTCTTGCAAATGGATACAAGAAGGAGACTATTTCAACAGTAACAGTAATGAATCACAATTTCCAGAGCTCACTGTCAAAAGTACATGCAAAGCAAACATAACCGAAAACTTGAAGCTGACGAACAAATTTCAGCGGAGGAAAGCTCCAGCCATCAGAAATTCTTTAAATGAAGAGGCGGTACGTTTAACCAGAAATCAATAAGAGAAACAAACAGAAAATGGTCGCTAAGGCCGGAAAAACAAAATGACACAGAGGGAGGAGGAGTAAAAAACAATGATTCATCCAGAAAAAGATTCAACTTTTCAACCAAACAGAAATGGCAATTCAAACTCTTATGATCAACAAAAAGACTATGGAGAAGAAACAAGAGATCGCCAATGAAAACATCTGAGAGAAAAAATAAGGGAAATGAAGCAATTACTGTGAAGAAGAAGAGCAGTTTACAGTGTAATACAGCTTGGTCCCAGAGACAGGTGGTAGTTTTGGGGAGATACCCGCTAAAACAGGGAAAACCCCCCAACCTAAAAACTTTCAGTTTTAAAACCATCATCCTCCTCTATTCTACCCCACCTGTGAAGATGATTTGAGGGATTTGGGATTATTGGCTTAGGAATTTTCTTCTTTCCTCGGAACAACAGGTATAATCGTCTCCACTCCTCTGTTCTTGATCTTGAGCATTTTGTTTTTGGGTTTTTAAGGTGTCCTAATTTTCTGTTCCCGAGTATGGTCGTAGCAGAACTGGCATATGATCAATATGGTTTTGCTAAAACTTTTCAGATTTTTAGGTGATTGAGATAAACGTATTGATCGGCTTCAACATGGTTGCCTGTTTAGCTACGCCATGCGTCAAAAGAACATCTACAACATGGTGATTACGAAACATGGACAAAATTTTGCCATGGAGTATTATCCTTAAGACAAGTGGACGTGGGGCTGCCGGGCTGGCTATTTTGTGGGACGGGATGACAAGCCACGTGCCTTTACATCAGCTCTTGTGACATCGGATTACAATCCATGGACAAAATTATCCGTGGACTCTTACACAGCCATCCAAGCGGTAGAGAAAGATCCGGAGATACCCCTTAGAAATGACGTTTGGTACCCATGCTAAAAGATAAACGGTCTAGATCTAAAAAAAGAAATTGCTAAAAGATAGGCCCAATACTCATCTTTCTGCCCACTTAACACCGTTAACAGTTTTGAGTGAGAGAGAGAGTTACTCTCGTGGGGCCCAATTTTCAAAAGATCTAATTTGAAGACCTAGGCAGCAAAATCTCATCCATTGAAGAGAGAGAGAGAGAGAGAGAGAGAGAGAGAGAGAGAGATCATTTTAGGTGCACTTCTTCCAATATAAAAAACAACCATTTATTGTGGCCTTATCAAGCAGGTGCTCAGTAAGGGGCCCTCAATGGAATTTTCTTACACCAACGTGCTTTTAATTAATCCATTTTTCTTTTTATTTATTCTGCCGGTAAAAAAGTGTTTTCTTATATGCCGCAAGAAGAATACAGGGTCTTAAATTTAGTTGATCTTAATAATTCATCTTGTTCAGCCTGCTGCCCTATTTACCTCTATACCAAAACTCATGGCCATCGATGCCTCCATATCAAAATTCATGTATACACAATCTACGAAAGGTATAGAACACAAAGGGTTTGTATGACATAGTTTAACATTGCATTTTTACAAGAGGCTGTTTTTATACCTCAAACTCGTGATTTGTAGGTCACACTATGAGTTGCATCAAGGCTTCCCTTCTTTCCATAAAATCTCTATTTTTCTCTCTGAAATTATAAGATATATAATTTTCTATAGATTTTTCTATAATTTGCATTCTAGTTAATACATGTTTTCCCAATAAAAATTTTCTATTTTGCTATAATTTTTCTACAAAGGCAGGTAGATGGCTGTCCCCATTGCAGCAGACGGTCAAGATTGAGTAAATGTGGGCTGCATTCCATGGCCATTGCCATTGCTAAGATTAAAAGTAGCATTAGAAAGGATCTAGCATTATATATAACGTTTGGAAGATTAAGATGTGTGGCTTAGTGTAGAGCACGGTCTTTAAGATTAAAAAGCACTTACAAGTGGGCCCAAATCTCTGCTGATCATCACCATTCATTTCCAGTATTACTTGGACAAACCATGCCTAGTTACTTGGCCAAATGATGGTGTTACTGGGAATTTTGAAGCATGGCATATCCGATGCACACCCTAGAAACAGATGGTTGGCATCACAAGAAAACTGGTCCCTATTTGTGCACATATCAAGAAAGCGAACTCTTTCCGGTGGACCCACCACTGATGACTTTGACGAGTGATTGCTGGATTAAGTGGCTGAGGACAAATGATGACTTCTCAGCACCGGAGGACAAAAAATAAACTATAGCTTTGATGGCCATCTGATGGAGAGCTTGGACCAGATGGACTCCCCATTTGAAAATGTTATACCCAAAGAAGTAAGTTTATGTGGTACCACATGGAGGAATTATTAAGGTGTTACCATCAATTAATTTAATAAAAATGATGTAGCGAGATGGGAGATAGTCCAATCATGAAACGCATGCCCTTGACTCTCTTACACCGAGGGTGAAGACCCCTTGTTTTATAGGAAATGCCCCAAATTTCAAGAAACTCACACGTAAATGGTCTCATATATCTTAGAATAGATGGCTAGGATCATCTGTGGGAGAAGATATTTTGGGCATGGCCAATCTAAGAAAAAATGAGGAAGACAGGGGATGGGGATGGGGATGGGCGTGTAGATAGGTTAACAAGCTTTCACTTTCGATGGTTTGATCCAACTGACAGATGTGAACCCTTTGGTGGATCCCACCATGTGAAAGTGTTACTTTAGCAAATGATAGCATTACTGGGAATTTTAAAGCTTGGCGTAACCGATGCGCAACCTAGAAACGAATGGTTGGCATCACAAACAAACCGGTCTCCACTTATGGACATATGAAGATAGCGAACCCTTTCCTGTAGGCCTACATGGATGACTTTGACGAACTAGTGCTGGATTGAGTGGTTGAAGATAAACGATGACTTTTCATCACCGGTGGATGCCATCATTTGGAAATTTAATTAGCTGCCACTCCAGAAGAAAGGAAGTCAGGAGTAGGCTGGCGTCCTTGAAGGGATTCGTGCCAACTTACTCAAGGCAGATGATTTAATGATGAAAATTTGGACGGTTACGAATAAGCAATAGGCGATTTTACCAAATTACACAGTTATAAAGATTTTAAAAGAGCATTGGTCCAGAGTGCAGACACTGCTCCCAAGTTTTTTGTATACCTTTTTAAGGTAGAGTCTCTCAACAATACATCAACGAAGATTTTTGAGCATTGAAGACAACTTTTGCAGCCATGATCACTAGTCTTCATTCCTAAACTAAGATAACTAAAAGCGAGGATAATCTAATAGTTTAATTCTTTTAGCGCATAACCTATCGTGGCTGGTCCATGCAAATGAGTGGAGTGGCTTGGCCTATCGAGCTCATCATATCGTGGTCTACGGGCAAGTCAAGTTATTTTGTTTGGACATGGATGACTTGGAAAGGAAGATTTTGATGGTCTGTCTGTCATCTTCAATGAGTTTGACGCCTACTTGATGGGCGATCTTCCATCAGATGGACCCACCGTTTGAAAATGCTATACTTTAAAACAAAGTTAGTTTTATTCTAGTTTCACATGGAAGACTAAGGTGTACCATCAATTTAAATCTAATTGAGGTAAGTGCTGAGGTGGAGATACTCACCTTGTTGCATGGCACAAGGGCATGACCCAAGAAAAATGCTAGTGGAAGACTTTGACGAGTAATTCTAAAAATAAGATGCTGGTCTTTTCATTGATGGATATCTATGGCAAATTTCCTTGCTGTCGCTGTAAAAGAAAGGAAATTAAGAATAAACTTGCGTCCGCAATCGAGTCAATGTGTGACTGGAAAATCGGTGTTTGGATGATTAAAATTCATCGAAGGTGATTCTCACGGACCAACTCAAGTAGTTTGTAGCAGCTTTTTTCAATCTAGGCATTTCACCTAGTGGATCTAGACTTGGATCTCCAATCCTAAGGACCAAATAACTCCATCGAACAAGCCGGTAGATGGCTGTCCCCATTGCAGGCGGACGGTCAAGATTGAGTAAATGTGGGCTGCATTCCATGGCCATTGCCATTGCTAAGATTAAAAGCAGCATTAGAAAGGGTCTAGCATTGTATATAACGTTTGGAAGATTAAGATGTGTGGCTTAGTGTAGAGCATGGTCGTTAAGATTAAAAAGCACTTACAAGTGGGCCCAAATCTCTGCTGATCATCACCATTCATTTCCAGTATTACTTGGACAAACCATGCCCAGTTACTTGGGCAAATGATGGCGTTACTGGGAATTTTGAAGCATGGCGTATCCGTATCTGATGCGCAACCTAGAAACAGATGGTTGGCATCACAAGCAAACTGGTCCCTACTTGTGCACATATCAAGAAAGCAAACTCTTTCCGGTGGGCCCACCACTGACGACTTTGACAAGTGATTGCTGGATTGAGTGGCTGAGGACAAATGATGACTTCTCAGCACTGGAGGACAAAAAATAAACTATAGCTTTGATGGGCATCTAATGGAGAGCTTAGACCAGATGGACTCCCCATTTGGAAATGTGATAGCCAAAGAAGTAAGTTTATGTGGTACCACATGGAGGAATTATTAAGGTGTTACCATCAATTAATTTAATGGAAATGATGTGGCGAAATGGGAGATAGTCCAATCATGAAACGCATGCCCTTGACTCTCTTACACCGGCGGTTAAGCCCCCTTGTTTTACAGGAAATGCCCCAAATGTCAAGAAATTCAGATGTAAATGGGCTCATATATCTTAGAATAGAAGGCTAGGATCATCTGTGGGAGAAGATATTTTGGGCATGGCCAATCTAAGAAAAAATGAGGAAGACAGGGGATGGGAATGGGCGTATGGATAGGTTAACAAGCTTTCACTTTCGATGGTTTGATCCAACTGACAGATGTGCACTCTTTGGTGGATCCCACCATGTGGAAATGTTAGACAATATATATTTTGAGTTGACACTTCATTATATCGGAATGTAAATGGAACTATTAAAGATGGTTTGATAATAGTAGTCGAGAGAGAGAGAGAGAGAGAGAGAGAGAGAGAGAGAGAGAGAGAGCTGTATGTAAACTAAGTCATTTTTGCATTATTCTTTTAGTAAGGAGTAAACATTACATGGACCAACATGGCCGAATCCATTAAAAAATTAGCAAAAGAAGTTCTAAGAGTATCTACATGTAAAAGGCAACCAGCAAAAGAAATTTGGTAGCAAATTGAAAAAATGCAAAAAGTTATTAAAGAGAAATAGGTGTATTTTAAAACATGATAGGAGACTAGAAATACCGAAAACTTTAAGCAATATAAGATTGCTAAAAAGGTTGTTAAAAGAGTAGTAAGTGAGGCTAAACTCAAGGTGTACAATGATCTCTATAATAAATTTGGGTCAAGAGAAGGTGAGAAAGATGTATTTAAGATTACATTAGAGATCAGCATTGAGTCCATGTCTTTTTATGTTATCTATGGATGAGTTAACAAGACAGTTGTATGAAAAGATTCCATAGTGCTTGTTATTTATAAATGACATAGTTTTGATTGATAAGATGAAGGAGGACATAAACATAAGACTAAAGTTGTGGAGAGATGTTATAGAGTCTAAAGGATTTAAAATTAGTTAAACTAAGACATAATACACGAAATGTAATTTTAGCAAAGAAAGGGATGAGAGTGAAGCACTAATAAATATTGATGATAGAGAAGTTTCCCCAAAGGACAAGTTTTGATATTTGTGTTCGATAATTCATGAGAGTGGAGAGAATGAGAGGAATGCTGTATACAGAATCCAAGTGAGTTGGAATAAATGGAAATGTGCCTCTAAAATTTTATGTAATTGGTGACTGCCACTTAAAGTGAAAGAAAAGTTTTATAGGAATGGTGTAAGGCTGGCCATCTTCGATGGAATAGAGTATTGGGTACATAAGGAACAACATGTACATAGGTTGAGTGTAATCAAAATGATAATAGTGAGATAGATAAGTGGCAAGACAAAAAATGATAAAATTACAAATAAAAATATTTGAGGAAACTTATGAGTAACTCCAATAGGTAATAAAATAATGGACAATAGACTTAGGTGGTTTGAATATGTCCAACGAAGACCGAGAACGGCACTGATTAGGAGTGAATCTATTCGCGTTGAAGGCTTTCAAAGGGCAAGGGGGGAGACCTAGAAGGACGTGGTTAGAAGTAGTAAGAAAATGTTTAAAAACTTTTAGACTAAATGAGGCATGATCCTTGATGGAGGAGACTGAAAGAACAAGGTTCGTATAGTGACACCTAATTGAGCTAAGATTTTGATGACGATAATGATGATGATGATGACACAACCATCATGACTGGTCCATGAAAATTAGTAGACTGGTTTGGCCTATCCATACGAGCATACGTGGTTCACGGGCAAGTTAAGTCATTTTGTTTGGACATGCAAGACTTGGAAAAGGAACATTTTGATGGTCTGTCTCCTTCCATCTTCAATGACCTTTGGTGCGACACTTGATGGTGATCTTCCATCAGATGGATATCTTAGTTTCACATGGAAGACTAGAATATTCCGTCAATTTAAATTTAACTGAAATAGGTGGTCACGACAAGTGATTTTATAAGGTAAGATGCTGACTTTTCATCACTGATCGATTCCATCTTTAGGAAATTTACTTGCTGTTTGCGTCCTTGAAAGGGATTTCTCCCAGTCGAGATGATTTACTCGAGAAATTTGGATGTTTACTCGAGACTTTGACAGTAATGAATCACAGTTTCCAGCGCTCACTGTCAAAACTACATGCAAAGCAAACAGAACCGAAAACTGGAATTCGATGAAGAGATTTTAGCGGTGGAAAGCTCCAGCCATCAGAAAATCATTAAACGAAGAGGCCGCATGTTTAACCAGAAATCAATAAGAGAAACAAACAGAAAATGGTCGCTAAAGCCGGAAAAACAAAATGACACAGAGGGACAAGAAGACTCAAAAACATTGATTCATCCAGAAACAAGATTCAACTTTTCAACCAAACAGAAATGGCGATTCAAACTCTTAAGATCAACAAAAAGACTACGGACAGAAAACAAGAGATCGCCAATGAAAACATCTGAAAGAAAAAAGAAGAGAAATGAAGCAATTACTGTGAAGATGAAGAACAATGTACAGTGCAATACAGTTTTAAAACCATCATCCCCCTCTGTTCTACCCCACCTGTGAAGATGATTTGAGGGATTTGGGATTACTGGCTTCGGAATTTTCTTCTTTCCTCGGGAACAACAGGTATAATCGTCTCCACCCCTCTGTTCTTGATCATGAGGATTTCGTTTTTGGGTGTTTAAGGTGTCCTAATTTTCTGTTCCCGGCAGAACTGGCATACGATCAATGGGGTTTTGCTAAAACTTTTCAGATTTTTAGGTGATTGAGATAAACGTATTGATCGGCTTCAACATGGTTGCCTGTTTAGCTACGCCATGCGTCAAAAAAACATCTACAACATGGAGATTACGAAACACGGACAAAATTTTTCCCTGGAGTATCATCCTTAAGACAAGTGAACGTGGGGCTGCCGGGCTGGCTATTTTGTGGGACGGGATGACAAACCATGTGCCTTTGCATCAGCTTTCGTGACATCGGATTATAATCCATGGACAAAGTTATCCGTAGACTCTTACACAGCCATTCAAGCGGTAGAGAAAGATCTGCAGATGCCCGTTAGAAATGACGTTTGATACCCATGCTAAAAGATAAACGGCCTAGATCTAAGAAAAGAAATTGCTAAAAGATAGGCCCAGTGCTCAAATCTCTGCCCGCTTAACAGTTTTGAGTGTCAGAGAGGGAGTTACTCTCGTGGGGCCCAATTTTCAAAAGATCCAAGTCATCCACAATTTGAAGAACTAGGCAGCAAAATCTCATCCGTTAGAGAGAGAGAGAGATCCTCATTTTAGGTCCACTTCTTCCAACATAAAAAACAACCATTTATTATCGCCTTATCAAGCAGGTGCTCAGTACATTAAGAAAAAGGAAAAATGTACAGGGGACCCTCAAAGGAATTTTATTACATGATTCGCCATGAGTCCGTCCTTTAACATTCCGTACAATATTGTCAATGAAATTCAAATCACACCCACCTGCTTTTAATTAATTCTTTTTGCTTTTTATTTATTCTGCTGGTAAGAAAGTGTTTTCTTATATGCCACAAGAAGAATGCACGGTCTTATATTTAGTTGATCTTAATCATTCATCTTGTTCAGCCTACTACTTATTTACCTCTATACCAAAATTTATGGCCATTGATGCCTTCATATCAAAATTCATGCGTACACAGTCTAGAAAAGGAGTAGAACACAAAGGGTTTGTATGACACAGCTTAACACTGCATTTTTACAATAGGCTGTTTTCATACCTCAAACTTGTGATTTGTAGGTCACACTACGAGTTGGGTCAAGGCTTCCCTTCTTTCCATAAAATCTCTATTTTTCCCTAAAAAATTATAAGATATATAATTTTCTATAGATTTTGCTATAATTTGCATTCTAGTCAATACATGTTTTCCCAATAATAATTTTTTTTTCTATTTTGGTATAATTTTTTACATAAATGCATGCCTTCGCATGCATAAACTATGCCCAACTTTATTCTCATGCAGTAAAGACTCTTGATCTAGGATTGATTTTGTTGTTTGAAGATAGCACAGATCTGTCAATACAGTATATAAATGCAAAGACGACCTTTTTTCTTTTAAGGGAAATGGAGGTAGTTAAGCTAGAGGATATTCACAAACATGATTAACTCTGTCTTACAGTAATTCATCTTATAATATTACATTGGTTTTAATAGGATTCCTGGCACTTCTTAATTAATGCTTAACAGTTTAAACTTTTGTATAATTTCTTATCTCTACAGGCAACGACTAGTATATTGGAATAAGGAGCCTTGGTGCAATGCTAAAAGTTATCGTCATGTGACTTTGAGGTCATGGGTTCAAGGCGTTGAATCAGCCTCTTGCAAAATGCAAGTTAAGGCTGCATACTATAAGCCCTTGTGGTCTACCACTTTTCTGGACCTTGCATTGTCAAGAGCTTCATACACGGAGATTGCCCCTTTTATCTTCTTAATATTTCCAACTGATGGACTTTCTCATTCCAAAATTGCCACTAACCATGTGTTTCTTATACTTCTTCACCCAAAAATAAACTGGAGCTATGATGGGCATCAAATGGAGAGCTTGGACCAGATGGAATCCCATTTGGAAATGTTATACCCAAAGAAGTAAGTTTATGTGGTACCACCTGGAGGAATTATTAAGGTGTTACCATCAATTAATTTAACAGAAATTAAGTGGCGAGATGGGAGATAGTCCAATCATGAAACGCATGCCCTTGACTCTCTTACACCGGAGGTTAAGCCCCCTTGTTTTACAAGAAATGCCCCAAATGTCAAGAAACTCACATGTAAATGGTCTCATATATCTTATAATAGAAGGCTAGGATCATCTGTCGGAGAAGATATTTTGGGCATGGCCAATCTAAGAAAAATGGAGAAAAGACTAGGGATGAGGATGGGGCACGTAGATAGGTTAACAAGCTTTCACTTTCGATGGTTTGATCCAGCTGGCAGATGTGCACTCTTCGGTGGATCCCACCATGTGGAAATGTTATTTGAGCAAAGGATAGCTTTATTGGAAATTTTGAAGCATGGCGTAACTGATCCGCAGCCTAGAAATGGATGGTTGGCATCACAAACAAACTGGTCCCCACTTGTACACATATCAAGAAAATGAACCCTTTCCTGTAGGCCCGCCATGGATGACTTTGATGAACGAGTGCCGGATTGAGTGGTTGAAGATAAACTATGACTTTTCATCACCAGTGGATCCCATCATTTGGAAATATAATTGGCTGCCCATCGAGAAGAAAGGAAGTGAGGAATAGGCTTGCATCCTTGAATTCGTGCCAACTTACTCAAGGCATATAATTTAATGATGAAAATTCAGATGGTTACGATTAAGCAAAATGGCGATTTTACTAAATTACACAGTTATAGAGATTCTAAAAGCACATTCGTCTGGAGTGCATACACTGCTCCCAAGTTTTTTGTATACTTTTTTAGGGTGGAGTCTCTCAACAGTACATGAATGAAGATTTTTGTGCCTTAAAGACAACTTTTGCTGCCAAGGCTTGTGTTAGAGAAGCCGGATGGGACTCGAATCTTGTCAGTTTTCGACCAAACAAACTAGTTGCAGGAGTTGAACAGGAAATCACTTTCCACTTTCAATTTCTACCGTATTTATTATCATCAGAAAAAAAAAACTGAAAAACAAGGACTAAAATATTATCAAGCGGGTCCAAAAGATAGCGCCCGTTGGCACTATTAGTTTCGTATAACCCATGTTAAAAATCTAGACCATTAGCTTAGGTAGATTATTTTGATGGCTCGTGGATAGAAAACTCAGGATCCTACTGTCAAAATTATTTTTCCAAAAAGACCCATCTTAGTTTGGTCATCAGTCTGCAACTATTCCTTATTGCCAATGCTGTTACATCGTCCCACTTTTACATTATGAGCCCAACCAATGGTTGATCAGAAGCGTTCATCTGATTATAGTCACTTTCACATATTATTCATCGCTAGAGAATCCTAAAGCTCATCCACTTTAATTACAAGAAACTCTCAAAGCTCAGAAAAGTGAGTGATTCAACCGTGTAGTACTATGCAATAGAGGCAGCTAAAATTTACATGATCAGCGCAAGTATCTCTGATCTGAAATCATTCTTGGAAAAGGAAGATTTTGATGGTCTGTCTTTTTCCATCCTCAATGAGTTTGACACCTACCTGATGGGCAATTTTCCATCAGATGGACCCACTGTTTATACGGTAAATATAATTAAATGCTGAGGTAGAAATCCTCACCTTATTATACGGTAGAAGGCCATGACCCAAGAAAAATGCTTGTGGACGACTTTGACTAGTGCTTCTAAAAGACAACATGCTGGTCTTTCTTCATTGATGGATTCCATCGTTGGGAAATTTCCTTATTGTTGTCTAAAAGAAAGGAAGTCAACAATAAACTTAGTTCCATCTTTACAGGCAATCGAGTCAATATGTGACTGGAAAATCGGTGTTTGGACAGTTAAAATTCATCCAAGGTGATTTCCACAGACCAACTCAAGTAGTCCGTCGCATCTTTCTTCAATCAAGACATTTCACCTAGTGGATCTAGACTTGGATCTCCAATCCTATGGACCAAATAACTCCATCGAACAAGAAAGTAGATGGCTGTCCCCATTTCAGTGGATGGTCAAGATTGAGTAAATATGGGCTGCATTCCATGGCCATGGCCATTGCCATTGCTAAGATTAAAAGCAGCACTAGAAGGCATCTAGCATTATATATAACGTTTGGAAGATTAAGATGTGCGGCTTAGTGCAGAGTATGGTCATTAAGATTAAAAAGCACTTACAAGTGGGCCCAAATCGCTGCTGACCTTCACCATTCATTTCCATTTTTACTTGGACAAACCATGCCCAGTTACTTGGGCAAATGAGGGTGTTACTGGGAATTTGGAAGCATGGCGTATCCGATGCACAACCTAGAAACAGATGACTGGCATCACAAACAAACTGGTTCCTACTTGTGCACATATCAAGAAAGCAAACTCTTTCCGGTGGACCCACCACTGACGACTTTGATGAGTGATTGCTGGATTACGTGGCTGAGGACACATGATGACTTCTCAGCACTGGTGGATCCCATCATTTGGGAATTTATTTAGCAGCCACTCGAGAACAAAGAAGTCAAGAATAGGCTTGCGTCCTTAAGGGGTTCACCCCAACTTAATCAAGGCAGATGATTTACTCGTGAAAATTCGGACAGTTAAGATTAAGCAATAGGGATTTTTCCAAATTATGCAATTATGAAGATTTCGTCATGTCTTGTTTCGGGCATGTTTTACAAGCGCTCTTTTCTGCCTATCTGAGTACAATCTAGACCATCCACTTAATGATGGAGCTCACACCGTTGATCAGGATCCTAAGTTATTTGTATGGTCTCTGGATAGTAGATCCCAGATCCTAGGATCATAAATAATTTTCAGAATGACCCATCATCGTGATTTAGCTGTCAAACTTGCATTTATGACCCAGATGATCCAAGCACCATCACAATATCCTAGGGTTCTGATCTACTGATTAATATTGCATTTGGACCGTAACTATCCAATGTGTAGTAGCTTTATAGAGTCCCTACATTCGTGGAATCGTGAACTGGATCATGAGATTCCAGGTGGTGGTCTCACAGAGCTTGACGGTCAAGATTAAGTGGACAATTGTTGCACAAGATTAGAACTTAAAAGAGTCCCGCTAGGTTGATTTCTTTTTCTACACACGTTGATTTTAAACTTTTTAATTTTGTTGATCTAGGCCATATTCTACCATGTAACATGTGAAAAATCAATGTAGTTGAACGATTCTACCTACTAGTTTTGCAATTTTTTTTTAAAAATTAATACAAATAGATAGTCACTATTTTGAAGTTGTAATTTCAAAAGAAGACAAGATTTAAAATTCTCTTATCTATGAGAATTGCTCATAATCCAGGGGCTCTAAAAAATTCAAACAGAGCATAAATCCGTCACTAGAGAATCCTAAAGCTCAAAAAGGGGTGACTATCATATAATCCCTCAGTTACTAGAAACTCTTAAAGCTCAGAACAGTGGGACATTGGACCATTTTGAATTATGCAATGCACGCAGCTAAAATTTACAAGATGAGCACAACTATCTCTGGTTTGAAATCACTCCTCTTGCCCTCTCTTGGCAAGTCTTGACCCAAAAATCTCATGCAAAATCTATTCACAATCGCTCATCTTCATGCCTAAACTAAGAAAACCAAAGGCTAGGATAATCCAAAGGAATAATTCTTTTGGTACACAACCTACCATGACTGGTCCATGAAAATGAGCGGACTGGTTGGGCCTATCGATGCCAGCATATCATGGTTTACTGGCAGAGTCAAGTCATTTTGTTTGGACATGGAAGACTTGGAAAAGGAAGATTTTGATGGTCTGTCTCCTTCCATATTCAAAGACCTTTGATGCGCACCTGATGGCGATATTCCATCAGATGGACCCACCATTTGGAATTGTCATAGTTTAAGAAGTAGGTAGCTTTTATCTTGGTTTCACATGGACGACTAAGGTGCACTATCAATTTAAATTGTACTGAAATAATTGGTGAGTTGGGTATACGCCCCTTGTTATGCCAGAAAGTCCATGACTCCAAAGAAATGTTTTACTCATTGGTGACTTTTATGAGGGATCCTAGAAGATAAGATGCTGTCTTTTCATCACTGACCATTCCATCGTTGGAAAATTTCCTTGCGGTTGCCCTGCAAGAAAGTCGGGTTGTCTTGAAAGAAAGTCAGTCAAGGATAAGCTTGCGTCCTTAAAGAGGAGGGATTCCAACCACTTACTCAAGGGAGCTGATTTAATAGTGAAATTTGGACGGTTACAATTAAGTATTGGTGACTTTATAAAATTACCTAAAGATACTGATTTGCTCATGTCATCTTTCTAGCATGTTTGACTGGTTATCAAATAGGACGTGATATCAGTCTGTATATTTGTGCTGTCTTGGAGGATTCTACCACTGCCATTATTGGTTGAAGTTGTGTTTGGAGTTTGCAGATGAGCTATTCCAGTATGAGGGCTTATAGCATTTTGGTGTTGTTTGCGAGTTGGTGTTGGATGCTTGGAGAAAGAGAGGGATGAGCTCATGCAAATCAGAGACTCGGTTGTCAATTTAGATGGCTCTGTTCAGTACTTAGAGTCTTGGGCTGAAGGGGATTGTTGCAAATGGGAGGGTGTAACATGCAGCAGATCTTCTTCTTCCTCTCAAGCATCTCATGTGACTGCAATCGATCTTTCATCTATAATAGACTATACTGTTCGACGAACATGGTATCCGAATGCCACTTCATTTGCCCAATTCCCCGAATTACAATCTCTAAATCTGAGCTCTAACAACATTGGTGGTTGGGCTAACCCAGAAGGTAATGTTGGCTCTCTATTAATATAGCAGAGGTGATGTTTCCACACTATCACTTGGGTTTTTTGTAGTAGAAATATGGAATATTGCTATACGCTCTTTGGAACAGCTTCAAGAATGACTGGTTACACTTTCTATACGATCTTAGTCCATTTGTGTGAAACATTTCTACTGGCTCTACAGTTTAGAATAGTATTTGATGTCTCGAATCTTATATTATATATTACCAACTTTTGCAGGCTTATGTAGTCTCAAAAAACTACGACAACTAAATCTTCGGGGAAACAATCTCGGCATTGGAGCATTTCCACCATGTTTACTAAGCAACCTCTCTCTATTAGAACAATTGGACTTGTCTGAAAACAATCTGGGAGGAGATTCATCCAGATTATTAACAGGTACAATGAAAGGAGACTATAAATATCAATAGTTAGTGTCAAGGTGTAAACTTTTGGTTTTTGGAAATATTTTGCAAACAATATACCTTGTCAAGCATGATTAACTATGTAAAAGCCAAGGAGATGCCCGTTACACATTAAACTAATTATCTATTAGAAGTTTTGCTATGGAAAATGAATTAATTATCAAGTGTCGCGATCTCACCTTGCTTATCAACTTTTGCTGGCTTATGTGGTTTGAAAAAACTACGAGTACTACACGTTGAGGAAACCAATCTTGATGGTAGAGCATTTCCACCATGTTTACAAAGTAACCTCACCCAATTAGGAGAAGACTCATCTGGCTTTTTAAAAGGTACGCAGAAAGAAGTATGCATTTTTAAAATTTTTATTTGAAAAGGGTGGAAAGGAGCATACTTGCCTCGTCATTTCTATGATAAGAAATCGGTATGCTTCTTGGACTAATTTGGCAGTTTTTGGCTGGTAATGGATGGAATTTTGTGTGGTATTTAAATTTACTGGCAGGAGCTTCTTATCTGTGCATGGGGTGGAAAGTGGTGTGTTATAGAAGAACCATATTACGTTCTAAAGGATGTTGTCTAGTTAATAACACAAGTCCCCAGTTGAGAACGATTTTAGCATGCATTTATCTGAACGTTTACAATTATGAAAGGAATTGGTCAAATATGTGGACCAAACTCTCTAAAAGTCCATTGAGTTTTGCAGGTCTATGTAATTTGAGAAAACTACAATGGCTAGATCTTGGGAATACCAGTCTTGGCAATGGGGGACTTCCATTGTGTCCAGTGAACAACCTCAATCAATTGGAATACTTGGACCTACATTCCAATAATTTGGGGAACGGCTCATCTGACAGTTTAACAGGTACGACGTCTGCATTTCATTTGATAGCTACCTTCTTAGATAAGCCATGCCCCAAAAGTTTGGATCATCTTGGTCACTATTTGTTTGGGTGTAAAATTGGAAGGATTAATTAGAAAATTCAAAAGCAAGGATGATGTAAAAATTTTCCTCCAATGGCAAGGATGGTAGAAACTTGACAGATTAGATTGAACGTTTGGTTTGGATCACAAAATCTGGGCCCAATTCTACTGTTGCGATTGGATTAAACTTAGATGAGTGGTTTGAATCATCAATTCTAACAAATAAGGCTTGAATTATGCAGGTTTATGTAGTTTATCAAAACTACAAACATTATATCTTCAGGACAATAACCTTGGCAATGGAGCACTTCCATCATGTCTATGGAAGAACCTTACTCTGTTGGAAGACTTGGACTTATCTGGCAATAATTTGGGCAGAGACTCTTCTGGCAGTTTAACAGGTATAACTTCTACCTTTCATCTGATGGCCACCAGTCCACCATCAAAAGTTTGGATGATCCTTGCAGCCACTATTTGTTATTTTGTTCTGGTATTAAATTAGATGGATTAGAAAATTCAAAAGGAAGGATGAAGCAAACCCCTTTTTTTTTTCCTGATCTGGCAACCTTTCTTCCCTGGAAATTCTGTCTTTGGCAGGCAATAAACTTAAAAATCCTTTTGGCAGCATCTCATCAAAAGAAACAACAGGTAAGCAGCTTTTATCACTTGTGCACATTTGAGTTAAGTATTTTCAGATGCACCTTTCTTAACATTTTGTAATTTAATTGTGAACTCTACTTGCTCCAACATATTGCAGGTGTAAGGCCATTCCCTAATCTTCAGTCTCTATATCTCTCTGAGAATTTGATAGCTGATGACAACTTTCGGAACATTGTCCCATGGCTTTATAACTCGACATCCCTCACCAAGCTCCATTTAAGCAGCAATTTATTGAGAAACTCATCGACATTGACATGTAAGAGCATCTATATTACACATTATATTTTTTCTTGTGAGTCTTAGAATTAAACTATGCACCATTACTATAGTTTTGTTCAAAATAATTTAGGAAAAAGATAATGACACGGAGACGCCATTGGATATGCTTTGGGAGATAACGTATAAAAAGGAGAAATGCTATTCTAAGTGAGTTCTAGGACTCACTCCAAATCCTCGCCTAGTTAGGCCCTACATTTGGATGATTCAATCTTTCCATCTTATTTAGTCTCTCTTTGATAGGTTAAATACCAAAATTCATGTTTGTTAGATGATTTTTAGCTATGCGTTTTCGGTGTTTAAATAATAACCATTGGATTTTTCAAGGAAAAAAACTAGAAGCTAGAATCATCCAATCAGCATGATTTTACCACATAGTCTTAATAGAAGACACCAAAAAAAATGATTGTGCCACATCATTCCAAGGTGGGATTTAGCCAAGCAAGTTTTGAATTTAGTCCCAGAAATTAGTCCAAAAAGCTTTTATCTATAAGCAGTGCTGATCTCTTTGCAATTCTAAAAAGTCAAACATGAAAAAATTATTTGAATCTTCTAATCAAAAGGATTAAAATAGGAAATAAATTAAGTATGATTACTGTGTAAAAAATCATCTCTCAACCATGTTTGGAGAATATAGCACTCTACGCACAACAAAAATCAAATCTTAAGAAATGTAGTAGATGGACAACAACATCACATTTTTCCTTGGTTAATACAATAATATCACAATAATGAGCCTCACATATGATTCATTCATGATGTTGAATTGACTCGCCTATCTTTCAGCACATGGTGGTCCAAATTTTTTGTAAAAGGCATCTAAAGAATGTTGTTTTGGTTTGTTGGATGTCAACCGTTGCTTACATAGAGTTTCTTTTTTCCTTTTTCCTTTTCTTTTTAGCAACAAGTCATGAGAGAGACTTTAACATATATATATATATATATATATATATATATATATCAGAATTAGGTTTAACAAATTAGTGAATAGTTTAGTTTACTTTCTAGAGTATAATGCAATCCAAATCAATAGTTTTAGGGACTAAAATGTTTTTCTGAAGCTTTTAAGGACTAAAATATCATAAGCAAATAGTTCTATGGACTAAAGTGTACTTTGCTCTAACAAATATTTGACTTTTTTTTTGCAATTTAGACACTCAACCACTAGTGCACATTTTCAAACTAGGTATCCTAGCAAGACACTCCTTGTGCCACTATGCTAGAAGGCATTGGTGCAAAAACATTTGCTATTTATAGGCAAAAAATGAAGAATAAAAAATATATATTTAATCACTAGAAAACATTATGGTAATCCCTTGTCATTATTCATAGAATCTAAAACATTGCAAATTTGTGTTCATTAGATGATTCAAGCTAGCTAAGCTATTGTCTTTAAAAAGTAGTGGGATCCAAACAAACCTTTTATCAAATGATTAGAATTGTCAATTAGTTTAACTTTGTACAATTAGCCAATGCTAGAGATCTAAAATAGACATTTGAGATTTTATTATGCACAATGATACCCGTAATACAAATTGTTTTATCTTTGGTTAGTAGAAGAGATGCATACCATAAATGGAAGAATGAGAGGCATGATCAACACTTTAAATAATCAATTCATCAGTTGCTCAAAAGAGCATGTGCGTAGAGATTCAAGTCATGTATTCATTTTCCTTCATTTAATTTAATTGTTCCACTATTCTATTTCATCAGTCTCATAATTATATTTCTTACTTGCAGGGATTTGCAAATTAAGGACATTAGAAGTTTTGGATGCCTCAAATAACACAATTGAAGGTCATCTACATCCATGCATGAGAGCCATGTATTCTTTGAGCAGTTTATTACTCTCTCAGAACCAACTTATAGGAAACGTCCCATCATTCATTTTCAACAATCTGACAATGCTTGAGGAGATCGATCTATCAGAAAATCAGCTTAGTGGTGTCCTCTACTTTTCCATGTTTGCTAACCTCTCAAAGCTTTCAACCATTGACCTCTCAAACAATAAACTACATGTTGAAACAGTACCCACGTTGGATTCCTACTTTTCATCTCTCCATCTTATATTTGGAAAATTGCAATCTCAACCTACACAGTACCCGCGGAATTCCTACTTTTATCTCTTACCAAAATGAGTTAAGAGAATTATATTTGGGTTATAATGCTCTCAAAGGGATCATTCCACCTTGGTTATTGTACAAAAGTACATTATACGACTTGTCACTAAGGGAAAATTTGTTCGAAGGTTCATTTTCACAATGTCCCAACAATACTAGTGGCTCAAACCTCGAATGACCTTGATATCTCTGCAAACAATTTATATGGGACACTTCCTACAAGCATCGGAATGCTACTCCCCATGGTGACGTACTTGAACATCTCTGGAAATGTCTTGCAAGGCAATATACCTTCATCTTTAGCACAAATGGATTCTCTAGAGGTGTTAGATCTTTCTAACAATCGTCTTTCAGGAGAAATTCCATATAAACTAATGAGTTTCATATCCCTACAGCACTTGGATCTCTCACACAATTGTTTGCAAGGGCATATGCTCCCAAAAGATTCAAATATGACACAGTTGACAGTTTTACACCTTAGTCATAACTTCTTCACTGGGTCAATTCCAACAAGCTTGTTGAATAGTTCATTCTTGGAAATTTTAGATGTCAGTTACAACAACCTATCTGGTCCTATTCCAAATTGGATATTCAACCTTCCAGATTTGGTGTCACTTGTTTTAAAGAACAACTTCTTTCAATCTCATATTTCCAAGCAATTGTGTCAAGTAAGTAATCTTCATTTGTTAGACCTCTCCAGCAATTCTCTTATAGGGAAGATACCTTCTTGTCTCAACAACATTACACCATGGAAAAGAAAGTCTGCATCTCAAATTTATGGAGGATCTTATTCTACTAGAGTGAGGGGGGTATCTTCTAATTCAGCAGTTAGGGTTTCAACTCCATTCACCACAAAGGGAAGAAGTTACATTTATGAGGGTGTACCGCTATCCTTGATGATTGGGATTGATTTATCCATGAACAAGCTAACAGGCAGTATTCCACCAGAATTGGGAGACTTGAAAGAGCTTCACTCACTAAACTTATCATTCAACCTCCTAACTGGCCCTATTCAACGATGCTTCAAAAATTTTCAAAATTTGGAGAGCATGGACCTTTCACATAACAACTTGTTTGAGAGGATCCCTTATGAAATAGCTGGAATTGATACACTTACTACTTTCACTGTGGCCTTCAATAACCTATCAGGAGAAATTCCTTTCAGTAATCATTTTTCGACATTTAATGAGAGTAGCTATGAGGGAAATCCAAGACTCTGTGGAGAACCGTTGAAATGAAATTGCTCGTCTGATACTTCTTCTGAAGTCCCGAAAAGAAAGGGCAAGGATCCTAGTGTTCTTGGAAATGCTGTTGCATTTTACTCATTTGTTGGAATGTCATATGCATTGGGATTTTGGGGATTTATTTGCTTTCTATTGTTCAACAAGAGTTGGCGGTATAAATACTTTGCAACTATGGATGTATATTGGGAGGCCTTGACTGGGAAGATTTTTTTATTCTATCTTCGCTTCAAAAATTATTTCCACCCTTGAGTTGTAATGAAAAATTAGTTTTCTAAGTACTCTTGAGTTGAAATATATTAAATTACTTTTGCTTATGAATCTGACTATTTATCCATACAATCTTAGAGCAGCTATTCAAAGCAATGACAATATATCTTACATTATTGAGACATCAAAAAACTTTTTGATTGGATAGTCTTAGTATATGTTTCTTTCAAATTTAAATCATGATTGTTTATATTTAAAGAAAAAGAATAAATGGCTAGAATTTTTAGATGTGCATGATTTTGTACAAATAAGCAAACATGGGTGCCCAAACAAGATAAACAACTTGGAGGTAGCAAAAGAAAAAATGGCTACATCCACTATTAGACTCTTTTAGGTGCCTACACTTATCAACACTCATCAAATATATGATATAAGCTTACTGGTTGTACCAAATTCAATTAAAAATTCATGTGGAAGTGTAAAGTATACTAAACATAGACAACAAATAAGAAATTGGAACTCTCAATAGAAAGAGATAAACATGGCCTACCTTATGCAATGCTCTCTTCTATGGCTGCCTTAGTGGCAGACGAAGCATTAGCAAGTGTATCATTCTTGCTCCAAATTTTGCTTCGCTTGCTCCTTCAGTCTCAAAGATCCACCGCAAAAGAAATAATATCGTTCACATGCGGCCCACTTGCAGTTTCTGCTTAAGACCGTTGTAGTTTGAGAGGGAGAGGAGAGAGGTACTCCTGCGGGGCCTAATTTTCGGAGGATCTAAGCCGTCCACAATTTGAAGAGCTGTGCACCAAATTCTCATGCGTTGGAAAGAGCGAAGAGATACTCATTTTAGGTGGACGTCTTGAAGGATTTGAAACATTCATAATCTTGGCCTTGTCTTAGAGGTAGAAATACGACTAGCTCAACGGCAACGAATCTCAGTGAGCAAGAGCACATATGTAAGACCAAGGTTTAGAAGGAATTGTCGATCAATTTGTTTCATCATTGACAATTTCCAACAGAAGCTCGCAATCAGATCAAGGATCAGTACAGGCAGCAGGTTTTCTGAAAATCTTTTGGATGAAGGTGTTGGCCTGCAAATCAAAGTTTTTTATATACTTTTTTGAGGTGGAGTCTCTAACAATCATCAGTGGTGGAAGTTTAGTACAAGAATGCTTATTTTTTAGCCTTGAGGACATCTCCTGTAGCCAAGGCTATAGAAGCCTGACGAGACTCGAATCTTGCCGTTTTCGGCCGAAAGAAGTAGTTGCAGGAGTGATTCTAAAAGATAAGATGCTGGTTTTTCTTCATTGATGGATTCTATCGTTGGGAAATTACCTTGCTGTCACTCTAAAGTCCAGGATAAGCTTGCCTCTTGAAGGGATTCCTACTGGTTACTCAAGAGGGATTCCTACTGGTTACTCACGAAATCTGGATAGTAATCATTAAGCATAGGTGATTTTACCAAATTACATGAATATAATGATTTACTTATGTCATGAAATTTGGATAGTAAAATCGGGCCATGATCACTAGTCTTCGTTCCTAAACTAAGATAACTAAAGACCAGGATAATCTAATAGCATAATTCTTACTGCATAACTTACCGTGGGTGGTACATGCGAAGGAGTGGAGTGGTTCAGCCTATCGACCTCATCATATTGTGGTTTATAAGCAAGTCAAGTCATTTTGTTTGGACATGGAAGACTTGGAAAAGAAAGATTTTGATGGTCTGTCTTCTTCCATCCTCAATGAGTTTGACACCTACCTGATGGGCAATTTTTCATCAGATGGACCCACTGTTTGGAAATGTCATACCACATGGAAGACTAAGGTGTACCATCAATCTAAATATAATTAAATGCTGAGGTAGAAATCCTCACCTTATTATACGGTAGAAGGTCATGACCCAAGAAAAATGCTTGTGGACGACTTTGACTAGTGCTTTTAAAAGATAAGATGCTGGTCTTTCTTCATTAATAGGCCCAGTACTCATCTTTCTGCTTAAGACCGTCATAGTTTGAGAGGGAGAGGAGAGAGTTACTCCTATAGGGCCTAATTTTCGGAAGATCTAAGCGGTCCACGATTTGAAGAGCTGTGCACCAAATTCTCTTCCGTTGGAAAGAGCAAAGAGATACTCATTTTAGGTGGACGTCTCGAAGGATTTAAAACATTCATAATCTTGGCCTCGTCTTAGGGTTAGAAATACGACTATGCGAGCAACAATCTCAGTGAGCAAAAGCACATACTTAAAACCAAGGCTTAGAAGGAATTGTCGACGAATGTGTTTCATCATTGACAACTTCCAACAGAAGCTCGCAATCAGATCAAGGATAAGTAGAGTCAGCAGGTTTTCTGAAAATCTTTTGGATCAAGGTGTTAGCTTGCAAATCAAATATTCTAAGAGCATAGGTACAGAGTACAGAAACTATTCCCAAGTTTTTTATATGCTTTTTTGTGGAGTCTCTCATAATAATCAGTGGTGAAAGTCCAGTACAAGAATGCTTACTTTTGAGCCCTGAGGACATCTTCTGTAGCCAAGGCTAGAGAATCTTGACCGAAAGAACTAGTTACAGGAGCTGAACAAGAAATCACTTTCGACTTTCCGTTTTGACCGTATTTCTTACCATCGAAATAAAAATAAGGAAACACTGAAAAGCAAGGACTAAAATATCAGCAAGTGGACCCAATAATAGCTCCCGTTAGCCTTATTAGTTTTGTATAATTCCCGTTAACAATCTAGACTATTGACTTAGTGGAGCAAATGAGGAAATAAAAAAAAAGTTGGGATTTCTCTTTTTAAATTTAGTTATTTGGAGAATTTTGTAAGGTGGCCTTGAATTGGTCCACGTGCATGCTAGAGAGAGAGAGAAATTAGATGGTACTCCTTGGAGTATTAAAGAGGAGCTATTAGACAAAAAGAAATAGGATGTGGCCCCACTTTTTTGGAGATATGATCTATTCAAATGATTCAGCCTCATCAATATGGCTTAGGGAGCAAAAATTGGATGTAATGAAACCCTCTAAGATCTTCCATTTTGGGCCCCATTGGTTAAAAATGAATGGCATTGAACAGTAAATTGCGTCTCTTCTTAGAAGGGCATCCATTTTTTAATAGATAAGGCCCAAACAAGAATATCTAAAAAGTTTTTGTTAGATATGGTTTTTGCTACCAAGCCATCTAGGTGAGGCCAATAGATTCTCAAAAAATTATGAAAAAGTAGAGTCGAGCCCCATTTTTTCTTTTCATCTAAGAGTTGCTCCCTAATACCTCGTATAAGTGAGAGAGAGAGAGAGAGATTCTACCATAAAAAGCTTAAACCTTCTGGGTTATAAAATGGGTATTTTTAAAATTTGGGCATTTTACTATCTATTTTACAATGCCAGAAGGTACAAGAAGCAATGTCTTAGAGGTATTCAATAGATGAGATTTTTCTTACGTAGGGCATGTAGGATTGATTGAATCAGATGAATAGCTTAGATCACTAAAAAATACCAATAGTAAACCTAATGTGTATTTTTCTTCACTCAAAAGCGGTATATATGAGAGAGGGGAAATTATTTCACGCTTCGTAAGTACTGTGGAGGCACAGAGTAATGAAAGGAGTAGTGTTGGAGCCCACTTTTTGGCTATTTTTATATATTTGACACACAACTAATTCAGCATTGTTCAAGTGGTCTGAGTATCAAGTCTCACATCAAATTAGATCTCTATTTTCAAACTTCCACGCCAACACAAACAAAAGTAGTATGCAAACCACTTTTATGCCTTTCTTTTCTTTTCGAAGATATGAGACACTCATTTGATTTGCCTAGGTGCCAAATATCCACGAAAACAGTCAAAAAGTGGTCCGCACGGCACTCATGCCTTGGCTTTACCTCCAACTGAAGTCTCTCGAGCCAAAAGCACGTAGAGACATGGAATGATAACGTTGTCTTTTCCCTTTGTGACCAAAGCTTCATGTCCGCCCTAATCTCCGCTATAGCACATGCAAGGTTGGTGGAGCAATTCATCGGGTTGGACCCACCGCAGATGTGTGAAATTTCCGAAGTCTTATAAATGGCCACCCCCTTCTGTTACTGACCGTGGAATCTTCCAATCAAAATGAATTTAGGCGGCTATTCACCCATAATGGCGATGGACCCCTTGATAACTTGCTCTAATTCCCCGTATGTAGGGGAAGACTGAGGTCGTAAGCCGGTCCTACCTGATGACTTGTTCCTCTGACATCATACATGATTTTTTCCATTGCCGTATGTTTGATGGAAGATTGAATTAGACTTATCACCAAATCGGCTTACAATATGCCAATAAATGTCTAGCGCAGTTAATCATGCATAATTCGTTATCTCTTTTGAAGTACGTTTCATTTTAGGTTTAAGTCACCTCTCGTCTTTTAATTGAAAATTTAGATTAAAAAATGTCTGACCGTAAAGTGGATAGTAAAATTGGGTCACGGTCACTAGTCTTCATTCCTAAACTAAGATAACTAAAGGCCAGGATAATCTAATAGTATAATTCTTTTAGGGTGGCTGGTCCATGCAAATGAGTGGAGTGGCTTGGCCTATTGACCTCATCATATCGTGGTATACGGGCAAGTCAAGTCATTTTGTTTGGACATGGAAGACTTGGAAAGGAAGATTTTGATGATCTGTCATCTTCCAACTTCAATGAGTTTGACGCCTACCTGATGGGCGATCTTCCATCAGATGGACCCACTGTTCAGAAATGTCATACTTTAAGACAAAGGTTGTTTTACCTTAGTTTCACATGGAAGACTAAGGTGTACCATCAATTTAAATCTAATTGAGGCAAGTGTTGAGGTAGAGATACTCACCTTATTATATGGCAGAAGGCCATGACCCAAGAAAAATGCTTGAGGAGGACTTTGACGAGTGATTCTAAAAATAAGGTGTTGGTCTTTCGTCGTTGATGGATTCCATCTATGGAAAATTTCCTTGTTGTGCTATATTAAGAATAAACTTGCGTCCTTGAAGGGATTCCTACTAGTCATAGCCTAAGAATAAATTTGCGTCCTTGAAGGGAAATTTCCTTGCTGTCGCTATATTAAGAATAAACTTGCGTCCTTGAAGGGATTCCTACTAGTCATAGCCTAAGAATAAATTTGCGTCCTTGAAGGGAAATTTCCTTGCTGTCGCTATAAAATAAAGGAAGTTAAGAATAAACTTGCGTCTTGAAAGGATTCCTACTAGTCATAGCCTAAGATTCCATCTTTTCAGGCGATCGAGTCAACGTGTGACTGGAAAATCGGTGTTTGGATGGTTAAATTGCATCCAAGGTGATTCTCACGGAGCAACTCAAGTAGTATGTTGCATCTTTTTTCAATCTAGACATTTCACCTAGTGGATCTAGACTTGGATCTCCAATCCTACGGACCAAATAACTCCATCGAACAAGCCGGTAGATGGCTGTCCCCATTGCAGCGGACGGTCAAGATTGAGTAAATGTGGGCTGCATTCCATGGCCATTGCCATTGCTAAGATTAAAAGTAGCATTAGAAAGGATCTAGCATTATATATAACATTTGGAAGATGAAGATGTGTGGCTTAGTGTAGAGCACGGTCGTTAAGATTAAAAAGCACTTACAAGTGGGCCCAAATCTCTGCTGATCATCACCATTCATTTCCAGTATTACTCGGACAAACCATGCCCAGTTACTTGGGCAAATGATGGTGTTACTGGGAATTTTGAAGCATGGCGTATCCGATGCACAACCTAGAAATAGATGGTTGGCATCACAAGCAAACTGGTCCCTACTTGTGCACATATCAAGAAAGTGAACTCTTTCTGGTAGACCCACCACTGACAACTTTTTGCTGGATTGAGTGGCTGAGGACAAATGATGATTTCTCAGCACCAGAGGACAAAAAATAAACTGTAGCTTTGATGAGCATCCGATGGAGAGCTTGGACTATGGACTCCCCATTTGGAAATGTTATACTCAAAGAAGCAAGTTTATGTGGTACCACATGGAGGAATTTTTAAGGTGCTACCATCAATTAATTTAATAGAAATGATGTGGCGAGATGGGAGATCGTCCAATCATGAAACCACGCCCTTGACTCTCTTACACCGGGGTTTAAGACCCCTTGTTTTACAGGAAATGCCCCAAATTTCAAGAAATTCACATGTAAATGATCTCGTATATCTTAGAATAGACAGCTAGTGTGGGAGAAGATATTTTGGGCATGGCCAATCTAAGAAAAAATGAGGAAGACAGGGGATGGGGATGGGCGTGTAGATAGGTTAACAAGCTTTCACTTTCGATGATTTGATCCAAATGACAGATGTGCACTCTTTGGTGGATCCCACCATGTGAAAATGTTACTTGAGCAAATGATAGTGCGACTGGGAATTTTGAAGCATGGCGGACCCGATGCGCAACCTGGAATGGTTGGCATTACAAACAGACCGGTCCCCACTTGTGGACATATCAAGAAAGTGAATCCTTTCCTATGAGCCTACCATGGATGACTTTGACGAACGAGTGGCGGATTGAGTGGTTGAAGATAAACGATGACTTTTCATCACTGGTGAATCCCATCATTTGGAAATTTAATTAACTGCCACTCCAGAAGAAAGGAAGTTAGGAATAGGCTTGCGTCCTAAAGGGATTCGTGCCAACTTACTCAAGGCAGATGATTGAATGATGAAAATTCGGACGGTTACAATTAAGCAATATGCGATTTTACCAAATTATACAGTTATAAAGATTCTCAAAGAGCATTGGTCCGGAGTGCAGACACTGCTCCCAAGTTTTTTGTATACTTTTTTAAGGTGAAGTCTCTCGACATTACATGAATGAAGATTTTTGTGCCTTGAAGACAACTTTTGCAGCCAAGGCTTGTGTTAGAGAAGCCGGACGGGACTCGATTCTTGCCGGTTTTCGACCAAACAAACTAGTTGCAGGAGTTGAACAGGAAATCACTTTCCACTTTCAATTTTTACCGTATTTATTATCAACAGAAAAAAAAAAACACTGAAAAACAAGGACTAAAATATTAGCAAGCGGGTCCAAACGATAGCGCCCATTGGCACTATTAGTTTTGTATAACCCTGTTAAAAATCTAGACCATTAGCTTAGTGGTGCACACATCAGGATGGTAGATTATTTTGATGGCTCGTGGATAGAAAACTCAGGATCCTACTGTCAAAATTATTTTTCCAAAAAGACCCATCTTAATTTGGTCATCAGTCTGCAACTACTCCTTATTGCCAATGCTGTTACATCGTCCCACTTTTACATTATGAGCCCAACCAATGGTTGATCAGAACCGTTCATCTGATTATAGTCACTTTCACATATTATTCATCACTAGAGAATCCTAAAGCTCATCCACTTTAATTACTAGAACCTCCCAAAGCTCAGAAAAGTGAGTGATTCGACTGTGTAGGACTATGCAATAGAGGCAGCTAAAATTTACATGATCAGCACAAGTATCTCTGATCTGAAATCATTCTTCTCGGCCCTCTCTTAGCAAGCTATGACCCCAAAATCTCATGCACTTACTAGACTTTGTTGTTTGGCATGTAAAGTGGATAGTAAAATCGGGCCATGATCACTAGTCTTCGTTCCTAAACTAAGATAACTAAAGACCAGGATAATCTAATAGTATAATTCTTAGTGCGTAACTTACTGTGGCTGGTACATGCAGAGGAGTGGAGTGGTTCGGCCTATCGACCTCATCATATTGTGGTTTATAAGCAAGTCAAGTCATTTTGTTTGGACATGGAAGACTTGGAAAAAGAAGATTTTGATGGTCTGTCTTCTTCCATCCTCAATGAGTTTGACACCTACCTGATGGGCAATTTTCCATCAGATAGACCCACTGTTTGCAAATGTCATACCACATGGAAGACTAAGGTGTACCATCAATCTAAATATAATTAAATGCTGAGGTAGAAATCCTCACCTTATTATACGGTAGAAGGCCATGACCCAAGAAAAATACTTGTGGACGACTTTGACTAGTGCTTCTAAAAGATAAGATGCTGGTCTTTCTTCATTGATAGGCCCAGTACTCATCTTTCTGCTTAAGACCGTCATAGTTTGAGAGGGAGAGGAGAGAGTTACTCCTATAGGGCATGGCCAATCTTAGAAAAAATGAGGAAGACGGGATGAGGATGGGCTTGTAGATAGGTTAACAAGCTTTCACTTTCGATGATTTGATCCAAATGACAGATGTGCACTCTTTGGTGGATACCACCATGTGGAAATGTTACTTGAGCAAATGATAGTGCGACTGGGAATTTTGAAGCATGGCAGAACCGATGCGCAACCTGGAATGGTTGGCATCACAAACAGACTGGTCACCACTTGTGGACATATCAAGAAAGCGAACCCTTTCCTGTGGGCCCACCATGGATATGACGAACGAGTGCCGGATTGAGTGGTTGAAGATAAACGATGACTTTTCATCACCGATGGATCCCATCATTTGGAAATTTAATTAACTGCCACTCCAGAAGAAAGGAAGTTAGGAATAGGCTTGCGTCCTGAAGGGATTCATGCCAACTTACTCCAAGCAGATGATTTACTGATGAAAATTCAGACGGTTATGATTAAGCAAGAGGCGATTTTACCAAATTACACAGTTATAAAAATTCTAAAAGAGCATTGATACGGAATGCAGACGCTGCTGCAAGTTTTTGCAGCCAGGGCTTGTGTTAGAGAAGCCGGACGAGATTCGAATCTTGCCGGTTTTCGACCAAACAAAAGGAGTTGAACAGGAAATCACTTTTTCCACTTTCAGTTTTTACCGTACTTCTTATCATCAGAAAAAAAAAAAAAAAAAAAAAAAACAACCCTGAAAAACAAGGACAAAATATTTGCAAGCGATTCCAAACTATAGCACCCGTTAGCACTATTAGTTTTGTATAATTCCCGTTAACAATCTAGACTATAAATTTAGTGGAGCACACATCAGGATGGTAGATTATTTTGATGGCTCGTGGATAGAAAACTCAGGATCCTACTGTCAAAACTATTTTTCCAAAAGGACCCATCTTAGTTAGGCCATCAGTCTGCAACCACTCCTTATTGCCAATGCTGCTACATCGCCCCTGTTTTACATTATGAGCCCAACTTGTGGTTGATCGCAACCGTTCATCTGTTTATAGTCACTTTCACGCATTATTCATCACAAGAAAATTCTAAAGCACAACAATGTTTGACTATCATATAATCCCACTTTAATTACTAGAAGCTCCTAAAGCTCAGAAAAGTGAGAGATTCAACTGTTTGGGACTACGCAATGCAGGGAGCTAAATTTACAAGATCAGCACAAGTATCTCTCATCTGAAATCATTCTTCTGGGCCCTCTCTTAGCAAGCTATGACCCAAAAATCTCATGCACCGGCTGATACTAGACTTTGTTGTTCGGCATGTAAAGTGGATGGTAAAATCGGGCCATGATCACTAGTCTTCATTCCTAAACTAAGATAACTAAAGGCCAGGATAATCTAATAGTATAATTCTTTTAGTGCATAACCTATCGTGGCTGGTCCACTTTCTCATTCCAAATTTGCCACTAACCATGTGTTTCTTATACTTCTTCACCCAAAAATAAACTGTAGCTATGATGGGCATCTGATGGAGAGCTTGGACCAGATGGAATCCCCATTTGGAAATGTTATACCCAAAGAAGTAAGTTTATGTGGTACCACCTGGAGGAATTACTAAGGTGTTACCATCAATTAATTTAACAGAAACTAAGTGACAAGATGGGAGATAGTCCAATCATGAAACGCATGCCCTTGACTCTCTTACACCGGGCGTTAAGCCCCCTTGTTTTACAGGAATGCCCCAAATGTCAAGAAACTCACATGTAAATAGTCTCATATATATTAGAATAGAAGGCTAGGATCATCTGTCAGAGAAGATATTTTGGGCATGGCCAATCTAAGAAAAATGGAGAAAAGACTAGGGATGAGGAAGGGGGACGTAGATAGGTTAACAAGCTTTCACTTTCGATGGTTTGATCCAACTAACAGATGTGCACTCTTCGGTGGATCCCACCATGTGGAAATGTTATTTGAGAAAATGATAGTGTTATTTGAGATACCTTCTTGTCTCAACAACATTACTTCATGGAAAAGAAAGTCTGCAATTCAAATTAATGGAGGATATTATTCTACTAGAACGCCGAGGGTAGCTTCTGACTTAGCAGTTAGGGTTTCAACTGCATTCACCACAAAGGGAAGAAGTTACATTTTTGAGGGTATACCGCTATCCTTGATGACTGGGATTGATTTATCCATGAACAAGTTAACAGGCAATATTCCACCAGAATTGGGAGACTTGAAAGAGCTTCACTCATTAAACTTATCATTCAACCTCCTAACCGGCCCTATTAATCAATCCTTCAAAAATTTTCAAAATTTGGAGAGCATGGACCTTTCGCATAACAACTTATTTGGGCGGATCCCTTATGAAATATTTGGAATTGATAGACGTACTACTTTCAGGCCTTCAATAACCTATCAGGAGAAATTCCTTTCAGTAATCATTTTTCCACATTCAATGAGAGTAGCTATGAGGGAAATCCAAGACTCTGTGGAGAACCGCTGAAGAGAAATTGCTAGTCTAATACTTCTTTTGAACTCCCAAAAAGGAAGAGCAAGGATCCCAGTATTCTTAGAAATGCTGTTGCATTTTACTCATTTGTTGGAATGTCATATGCATTGGGATTTTAGAGATTTATTTGCTTTCTAATGCTCAACAAGAGTTGGAGGTATAAATACTTTGCTACTATAGATGTATATTGGGAGGCCTTGACTGGGAAGATTTTTTTATTCTATCTTCGCTTCAAAAATTGTTCCCACTCTTGAGTTGTAATAAAAAATTAGTTTTCTAAGTACTCTTGAGTTGAAATATATTAAAGTACTTTTGCCTGTGAATCTGACTATTTATCCGTACAATCCTAGAGCTATGACTGTGCAATTCCGAGAGCTTCGCTGCAAGTCCAAATTATATTCGATAACGAAGAATGTTGGAGAGAGATAGAGAGAGTTAGAAGTGATGTTTGGTACCCAGGCTATTTTGATGAGGCTGAACAGATAAACGGTCTAGATCTAGGAAAAGAAAATGCTAAAAGATAGGCCCAGTACTCATCTTTCTGCTTAAGACCATTGTAGTTTGAGAGGGAGAGGAGAGAGTTACTCCTATAGGGCCTAATTTTCGGAAGATCTAAGCTGTCCACGATTTGAAGAGCTGTGCACCAAATTCTCTTCCGTCGGAAAGAGCAAAGAGATACTCATTTTAGGTGGACGTCTTGAAGGATTTGAAACATTCATAATCTTGGCCTCGTCTAGGGTTACAAATACGGCTATGTGGGCTAGCTCGACGGCAACAATCTCAGTGTGCAAAAGCACATACTTAAAACCAAGGCTTAGAAGGAATTGTCGATGAAGACTAAGGTGTACCATCAATTTAAATCTAATTGAGGTAAGTGCTGAGGTTGAGATACTCACCTTGTTGCATGGCACAAGGGCATGACCCAAGAAAAATGCTTGCGGAAGACTTTGACGAGTAATTCTAAAAATAAGATGCTGGTCTTTTCATTGATGGATATCTATGGCAAATTTCCTTGCTGTCGCTATAAAAGAAAGGAAATTAAGAATAAACTTGCGTCCGCAATCGAGTCAATGTGTGACTGGAAAATCGGTGTTTGGATGATTAAAATTCATCGAAGGTGATTTTCACGGACCAACTCAAGTAGTCTGTAGCAGCTTTTTTCAATCTAGGCATTTCACCTAGTGGATCTAGACTTGGATCTCCAATCCTAAGGACCAAATAACTCCATCGAACAAGCCGGTAGATGGCTGTCCCCATTGCAGCGGACGGTCAAGATTGAGTAAATGTGGGCTGCATTCCATGGCCATTGCCACTGCTAAGATTAAAAGCAGCATTAGAAAGGGTCTAGCATTATATATAACGTTTGGAAGATTAAGATGTGTGGCTTAGTGTAGAGCACGGTCGTTAAGATTAAAAAGCACTTACAAGTGGGCCCAAATCTCTGCTGATCATCACCATTCATTTCCAGTATTACTCGGACAAACCATGCCCAGTTACTTGGGCAAATGATGGTGTTACTGGGAATTTTGAAGCATGGCGTATCCGATGCACAACCTAGAAATAGATGGTTGGCATCACAACCAAACTGGTCCCTACTTGTGCACATATCAAGAAAGAAAACTCTTTCTGGTGGGCCCACCACTGACGACTTTGACAAGTGATTGCTGGATTGAGTAGGTGAGGACAAATGATGACTTGTCAGCACTGGAGGACAAAAAATAAACTGTAGCTTTGATGGGCATCTAATGGATAGCTTGGACCAAATGGATTCCCCATTTGGAAATGTTACAGCCAAAGAAGTAAGTTTATGTGGTACCACATGGAGGAATTATTAAGGTATTATCATCAATTAATTTAATGGAAATGATGTGGCGAAATGGGAGATAGTCCAATGCATGCCCTTGACTCTCTTACACCGGGTGAAGACCCCTTGTTTTATAGGAAATGCCCCAAATTTCAAGAAACTCACATGCAAATGGTCTCATATATCTTAGAATAGATGGGATCATCTGTGGGAGAAGATATTTTGGGCATGGCCAATCTAAGAAAAAATGAGGAAGACAGGGGATGGGGATGGGCGTGTGGATAGGTTAACAAGCTTTCACTTTCGATGGTTTGATCCAACTGACAGATGTGCACTCTTTGGTGGATCCCACCATGTGGAAATGTTAGACAATATATATTTTGAGTTGACACTTCATTATATCGGAATGTAAATGGAACTATTAAAGATGGTTTGATAATAGTAGTCTCGTGAGAGAGAGAGAGAGAGAGAGAGAGAGCTGTACGTACACTAAGTCATTTTTGAAAAGTAGGAGTACAATCCATGGACAAAGTTATCCGTGGACTCTTACACATCGGATTACAATCCATGGACAAAGTTATCCGTGGACTCTTACACAGCCATCCAAGCCGTAGAGAAAGATCTGGAGATGCCCGTTAGAAATGACGTTTGATACCCATGCTAAAAGATAAACGGCCTAGATCTAAGAAAAGAAATTGCTAAAAGATAGGCCCAGTGCTCAAATCTCTGCCCGCTTAATAGTTTTGAGTGTCAGAGAGGGAGTTACTCTCGTGGGGCCCAATTTTCAAAAGATCTAAGTCATCCACAATTTGAAGAACTAGGCAGCAAAATCTCATCCGTTAGAGAGAGAGAGAGATCCTCATTTTAGGTCCACTTCTTCCAATATAAAAAACAACCATTTATTATCGCCTCATCAAGCAGGTGCTCAGTACATTAAGAAAAAGGAAAAATGTAAAGGGGACCCTCAATGGAATTTTATTACATAACTCGCCGTGAGTCCATCCTTTAACATTCCGTACAATATTGTCAATGAAATTCAAATTACACCCACCCGCTTTTAATTAATCTTTTTTTCCTTTTATTTATTCTGCTGGTAAGAAAGTGTTTTCTTATATGCCACAAGAAGAATGCACGGTGTTATATTTAGTTGATCTTAACCATTCATCTTGTTCAGCCTACTGCCTATTTACCTCTATACCAAAATTCATGGCCATTGATGCCTTCATATCAAAATTCATGTGTACATAGTCTAGGAAAGGAGTAGAATGCAAAGGATTTGTATGACACAGCTTAACACTGCATTTTTACAATAGGCTGTTTTCATACCTCAAACTCGTGATTTTGTCAATTAGTTTAACTTTGTACAATTAGCCAATGCTAGAGATCTAAAATAGACATTTGAGATTTCCCTTCTTATGCACATAAAATACAAATTGTTTTATCTTTGGTTAGTAGAAAATTATAAGATATATGGAAGAATTTTCTATAGGCATGATCAACGCTTTAAATAATTTGCATTCTAGTTGCTCAATACATGTGCGTAGAGATTCCCAAGTCATGTATTTTTTCCTTCATTTAATTTAATTGTTCCACTATAATTTTTCATCAGTCTCATAATTATGCATTTCTTACTTGCAGGGATTTGCAAATTAAGGACATTAGAAGTTTTGGATTCTCAAATAACACAATTGTAAAGGTCACTCTTGTTCTAGGATTGATGTATTCTTTGAGCAGATAGCACAGATCTGTCAATGGTGTACCAACTTATGCAAACGTCCCATTTTTCATTTTCAAGGAAATCTGACAATAGCTTAAGCTAGATGATATTCAGAAAAACAGTGATTACTTTTCCATGTTTGCTAACCTCTCAAAGCTTTCAACCATTGACCTCTCAATATTACATTTGTTTTAATAGGATTCCCACGTTGCACTTCTTAATTAATGCTCTCCATCTTATATTTGGAAACTTGCAATCTCAACCTACACAGTATGGAATTCCTACTTATCTCTTACCAAAATGGGCATCGAGAATTATATTTGGAATAGGGATCATTCCACCTTGGTTATTGTACAAAAGTACATCGTATACGACTTGTCACTAAGGGAAAATTTGGTTCGAAGGTTCATTTTCACAATGTCCCAACAATACTAGTGGCTCAAACCTCAGACAGCTTGATATCTCTGCAAACAATTTATATGGGACACTTCCTACAAGCATCGGAATGCTACTCCCCATGGTGACGTACTTGAACATCTCTGGAAATGTCTTGCAAGGCAATTTTCATCTTCTTAATGGATTTCCAACTGTTAGATCTTTCTAACAATCGTCTTTCAAGAATTGCCACTAACCATGTGTTTCATATACTTCTTCACCCAAAAATAAACTGTAGCTATGATGGGCATCAGATGGAGAGCTTGGACCAGATGAAATCCCCATTTGAAAATGTTATACCCAAAGAAGTAAGTTTATGTGGTACCACCTCGAGGAATTATTAAGGTGTTAACATCAATTAATTTAACAGAAATTAAGTGGCGAGATGGGAGATAGTACAATCATGAAACGCATGCCCTTGACTCTCTTACACCGGAGGTTAAGCCCCCTTGTTTTACAAGAAATGCCCCAAATGTCAAGAAACTCACATGTAAATGGTCTCATATATCTTAGAATAGAAGGCTAGGATCATCTGTCGGAGAAGATATTTTGGGCATGGCCAATCTAAGAAAAAATGAGGAAAGACTAGGGATGAGGATGCGGCGTGTAGATAGGTTAACAAGCTTTCACTTTCGATGGTTTGATCTAACTGACTGATGTGCACTCTTCGGTGGATCCCACCATGTGGAAATGTTATTTGAGCAAATGATAGTGTTACTGGGAATTTTGAAGCATGGCGTAACCGATCCGCAGCCTGGAAATGGATGGCTGGCATCACAAACGAAATGGTCCCCACTTGTGCACATATCAAGAAAGCGAATCCTTTCTTATGGGCCCACCATGAATGACTTTGATGAACCAGTGCCGGATTGAGTGGTTGAAGATAAACTATGACTTTTCATCACCAGTGGATCCCATCATTTGGAAATTTAATTGGCTGCCCATCTAGAAGAAAGGAAGTGAGGAATAGGCTTGTGTCCTTGAAGGGATTCATGCCAACTTACTCAAGGCAGATGATTTAATGATGAAAATTCGGACGGTTACGATTAAGCAATAGGTGATTTTACCAAATTACACAGTTATAAAGATTCTAAAAGACCATTGGTCTGGAGAGCAGACACTGCTCCCAAGTTTTTTGTATACTTTTTTAAGGTGGAGTCTCTCAACAGTACATGAATCAAGATTTTTGCGCCTTGAAGACAACTTTTGCAGCCAAGGCTTGTGTTAGAGAAGCCGGACGGGACTTGAATCTTGTCGGTTTTCGACCAAACAAACTAGGTGCAGGAGTTGAACAGGAAATCACTTTCCACTTTCAATTTCTACCGTATTTATTATCATCAGAAAAAAAAAAAAAAAAAACTGAAAAACTAGGACTAAAATATTATCAAGCGGGTCCAAACGATAGCGCCCGTTGGCACTATTAGTTTTGTATAACCCATGTTAAAAATCTAGACCATTAGCTTAGTGGTGCACACATCAGGATGGTAGATTATTTTGATGGCTCATGGATAGAAAACTCAGGATCCTACTGTCAAAATTATTTTTCCAAAAAGACCCATCTTAGTTTGGTCATCAGTCTGCAACTATTCCTTATTGCCAATGCTGTTACATCGTCCCACTTTTACATTATGAGCCCAACCAATGGTTGATCAGAAGCGTTCATCTGATTATAGTCACTTTCACATATTATTCATCGCTAGAGAATCCTAAAGCTCATCCACTTTAATTACAAGAAACTCCCAAAGCTCAGAAAAGTGAGTGATTCAACCGTGTAGGACTATGCAATAGAGGCAGCTAAAATTTACAAGATCAGCACAAGTATCTCTGATCTGAAATCATTCTGCTCGGCCCTCTCTTAGCAAGCTATGACCCAAGAAAAGTGGATAGTAAAATCGGGCCATGATCACTAGTCTTCATTCCTAAACTAAGATAACTAAAGGCCAGGATAATCTAATAGCATAATTCTTAGTGCATAACCTATCGTGGCTGGTACATGCTGAAAGGAGTGGAGTGGTTCGGCCTATCAACCTCATCATATCGTGGTTTATAAGCTTGTCAAGTCATTTTTGGACACTAAGACTTGGAAAAGGAAGGTTTTGATGGTCTGTCTTTTTCCATCCTCAATGAGTTTGACACCTACCTGATGGGCAATTTTCCATCAGATGGACCCACTGTTTGAAAATGTCAAACCACATGGAAGACTAAGGTGTCCTATCAATTTAAATATAATTAAATGCTGAGGTAGAAATCCTCACCTTATTATACGGTAGCAGGCCATGACCCAAGAAAAAATGCTTGTGGACGACTTTGACTAGTGCTTCTCAAAGATAAGTTGCTGGTCTTTCTTCATTGATGGATTCCATCGTTGGGAAATTTCCTTATTGTTGTCTAGAAGAAAGGAAGTTAACAATAAACTTAGTTCCATCTTTTCAGGCAATCGAGTCAATATGTGACTCCAAAATCGGTGTTTGGACGGTTAAAATTCATCCAAGGTGATTTCCACAGACCAACTCAAGTAGTCCGTCACATCTTTCTTCAATCAAGACATTTCACCTAGTGGATCTAGACTTGGATCTCCAATCCTATGGACCAAATAACTCCATCGAACAAGACGGTAGATGGCTGTCCCCATTTCAGTGGACGGTCAAGATTGAGTAAATATGGGCTGCATTCCATGGCCATGGCCATTGCCATTGCTAAGATTAAAAGCAGCACTAGAAAGCATCTAGCATTATATATAACGTTTGGAAGATTAAGATGTGCGGCTTAGTGCAGAGTACGGTCATTAAGATTAAAAAGCACTTACAAGTGGGCCCAAATCGCTGCTGACCTTCACCATTCATTTCCATTTTTACTTGGACAAACCATGCCCAGTTACTTGGGCAAATGAGGGTGTTGCTGGAAATTTGGAAGCTTGGCGTATCCGATGCACAACCTAGAAACAGATGGTTGGCATCACAAACAAACTGGTTCCTACTTGTGCACATATCAAGAAAGCAAACTCTTTCCGGTGGACCCACCACTGACGACTTTGACGAGTGATTGCTGGATTACGTGGCTGAGGACACATGATGACTTCTCAGCACTGGTGGATCCCATCATTTGGGAATTTATTTAGCAGCCACTCGAGAACAAAGAAGTCAAGAATAGGCTTGCGTTCTTAAGGGGTTCACCCCAACTTAATCAAGGCAGATGATTTACTCGTGAAAATTTGGACAGTTAAGATTAAGCAATAGGTGATTTTTCCAAATTACGCAATTATGAAGATTTCGTCATGTCTTGTTTCTGGCGTGTTTTACAAGCGCTCTTTTCTGCCTATCTGAGTACAATCTAGACCATCCACTTAATGATGGAGCTCACACCGTTGATCAGGATCCTAAGTTATTTGTATGGTCTCTGGATAGTAGATCCCAGATCCTAGGATCATAAATAACTTTCAGAATGACCCATCATCGTGATTTAGCTGTCAAACTTGCATTTATGACCCAAGCACCATCACAATATCCTAGGGTTCTGATCTACTGATTAATATTGCATTTGGCGGTAACTATCCAAAGTGTACTAGCTTTATAGAGGCCCTACATTAGTGGAATCGTCAACTGGATCATGAGATTCCAGGTGGTGGCCTCACAGAGCTTGACGGTCAAGATTAAGTGGACTATTGTTGCACAAGATTAGAACTTAAAAGAGTCCCGCTAGGTTGATTTCTTTTTCTACACACGTTGATTTTAAACTTTTTATTTTTGTTGATCTAGGCCATATTCTACCATGTAACATGTGAAAAATCAATGTAGTTGAACGATTCTACCTACTTGTTTTGCAATTTTTAAAAAAAAATTAATACAAATAGATAGTCACTATTTTGAAGTTGTAATTTCAAAAGAAGACAAGATTTAAAATTCTCTTATCTAGAGAATTGCTCATAATCCAGGGGCTCTAAAAAATTCAAACAGAGCATAAATCCGTCACTAGAGAATCCTAAAGCTCAAAAAGGGGTGACTATCATATAATCCCTCCTTAGTTACTAGAAACTCTTAAAGCTCAGAACAGTGGGACATTCGACCATTTTGAATTATGCAATGCACGAAGCTAAAATTTACAAGATGAGCACAACTATCTCTGGTTCGAAATCACTCCTCTTGCCCTCTCTTGGCAAGTCTTGACCCAAAAATCTCATGCAAAATCTATTCACAATCGCTAGTCTTCATGCCTAAACTAAGAAGACCAAAGGCTAGGATAATTCAAAGGTATAATTCTTTTGGTGCACAACCTACCATGTCTGGTCCATGAAAATGAGCAGACTGGTTGGACCTATCGATGCCAGCATATCATGGTTTACTGGCAGAGTCAAGTCATTTTGTTTGGACATGGAAGACTTGGAAAAGGAAGATTTTGATGGTCTGTCTCCTTCCATATTCAAAGACCTTTGATGCGCACCTGATGGCGATATTCCGTCAGATGGACCCACCATTTGGAATTGTCATAGTTTAAGAAGTAGGTAGCTTTTATCTTGGTTTCACATGGACGACTAAGGTGCACCATCAATTTAAATTGTACTGAAATAATTTGTGAGTTGGGGATACGCGCCTTGTTATGGCAGAAAGTCCATGACTCCAAAGAAATGTTTTACTCATTGGTGACTTTTATGAGGGATCCTAGAAGATAAGATGCTGTCTTTTCATCACTGACCATTCCATCGTTGGGAAATTTCCTTGCGGTTGCCCTGCAAGAAAGTCGGGTTGCCTTGAAAGAAAGTCGGTCAAGGATAAGCTTACGTCCTTAAAGAGGAGGGATTCCAACCACTTACTCAAGGGAGATGATTTAATAGTGACATTTGGACGGTTACAATTAAGTATTGGTGACTTTATAAAATTACCTAAATATACTGATTTGCTCATGTCATGTTTCTAGCATGTTTGACTGGTAATCAAATAAGACGTGATATCAGTCTATATATTTGTGCTGTCTTGGAGGATTCTACCACTGCCATTATTGGTTGAACTTGTGTTTGGAGTTTGCAGATAAGCTATTCCAGTATGAGGGCTTATAGCATTTTGGTGTTGTTTGCGAGTTTGTGTTGCTGTTTGAGTGTGTATGATGGATGCTTGGAGAAAGAGAGGGATAGTCTCGTGCAAATCAGAGACTCGGTTGTCAATTTAGATGGCTCTGTTCAGTACTTAGAATCTTGGGCTGAAGGGGATTGTTGCAAATGGGAGGGTTTAACATGCAGCAGATCTTCTTCTTCCTCTCAAGCATCTCATGTGACTGCAATCAATCTTCCATCTCTAAGATACTCTACTTTTCGACGAACATGGTATCCGAATGCCACTTCATTTGCCCAATTCTCCGAATTACAATCTCTAGATCTGAGCTATAACAACATTGGTGGTTGGGCTAACCCTGAAGGTAATGTTGGCTCTCAATTAATATAGCAGAGGTGATGTTCCCACACCTCTTTGGAACTATTTCCACACTATCACTTGGGGTTTTTGTAGTAGAAATACAGACTATTGCTATACCCTCTTTGGAACAGCTTCAAGAATGACTGGTTACACTATCTATACGATCTTAGTCCATTTGTGTGAAACATTTCTACTGGCTGTACAGTTTAGAATAGTGTTTGATGTCTCGAATCTTATATTATATATTATCAACTTTTGCAGGCTTATGCAGTCTGAAAAAACTACGACAACTAAATCTTGGGGGAAACAATCTCGGCGTTGGAGCATTTCCACCATGTTTACTAAGCAACCTCTCTCTATTAGAACAATTGGACTTATCTGGAAACAATCTGGGAGGAGATTCATCCAGATTATTAACAGGTACAGTGAAAGGAGACTATAAATATCAATAGTTAGTGTTAAGGTGTTAAACTTTTGGTTTTTGGAAATATTTTGCAAACAATATACCTTGTCAAGCATGATTAACTATGTAAAAGCCAAGGAGATGCCCAATTAGAAACAATCTTGATGGTAGAGCATTTCCACCATGTTTACAAAGTAACCTCACCCAATTAGAAACATTGGGCTTATCTTCAATAAATCTGGGAGAAGACTCATCTGGCTTTTTAAAAGGTACGCAGAAAGAAGTATGCATTTTTAAAATTTTTATTTGAAAAGGGTGGAAAGGAGCATACTTGCCTCGTCATTTCTATGATAAGAAATCGGTATGCTTCTTGGACTAACTTGGCAGTTTTTGGCTGGTGATGGATGGAATTTTGTGTGGTATTTAAATTTACTGACTTATTTATGAGTGGGGATTTTTTTTTGTTGAGAACGATTTTAGCATGCATTTATCTGAACGTTTACAATTATGAAAGGAATTGGTCAAATATGTGGACCAAACTCTCTAAAAGTCCATTGAGTTTTGCAGGCCTATGTAATTTGAGAAAACTACAATGGCTAGATCTTGGGAATACCAATCTTGGCAATGGGGGACTTCCATTGTGTCCAGTGAACAACCTCAATCAATTGGAATACTTGGACCTACAGTCCAATAATTTGGGGAACGGCTCATCTGACAGTTTAACAGGTACGACGTCTGCATTTCATTTGATAGCTACCTTCTTAGATAAGCCATGCCCCAAAAGTTTGGATCATCTTGCTCACTATTTGTTTGGGTGTAAAATTGGATGGATTAATTAGAAAATTCAAAAGCAAGGATGATGTAAAAATTTTCCTCCAATGGCAAGGATGGTAGAAACTTGACAGATTAGATTGAACGTTTGGTTTGGATCACAAAATCTGGGCCCAATTCTACTGTTGCGATTGGATTAAACTTAGATGAGTGGTTTGAATCATCAATTCTAACAAATAAGGCTTGAATTGTGCAGGTTTATGTAGTTTAGCAAAACTGCAAACATTAGACCTTGGGAGCAATAGCCTTGGCAATGGAGCGCTTCCATTTGTTATTTTGTTCTGGTATTAAATTAGATGGATTAGAAAATTCAAAAGGAAGGATGAAGCAAACCTTTTCTCTCTTTTTTTTTTTCAAATGGCGACAACAGTAGAATTGATAACATAGAGGTACTGAGGTATGGACCCCACTATCATAGAATGATCCAACTTTGACATAGTTTGGATCACGAAATCTAGGCCCAATTCTACCGTTGCTAATGGATTAAGCATAGCTGAGTAGTTTGAATCACCAACTCTCACAAATAATTGCTGACATTTGCAGATTTATGTAGTTTGAGAAAGCTACGAACATTAGACCTTTCCTACAACAGTATTGGCGATGGAGCACTTCCACCATGTCTGCTGAACAACCTCACTCTGTTGGAAGACTTGGACTTATCTGACAATAATTTGGGCAGAGACTCATCTGGCGGTTTAACAGGTATAACTTCTACCTTACATCTGATGGCCACCAGTCCACCATCAAAAGTTTGGATGATCCCTGCAGCCACTATTTGTTATTTTGTTCTGGTATTAAATTAGATGGATTAGAAAATTCAAAAGGAAGGATGAAGCAAACCTTTTCTCTCTTTTTTTTTCAAATAGCGACAAAAGTAGAATTGATAACTTAGAAGTACCGAGGTATGAACCCCACTATCATAGAATGATCCAACTTAGACATCGTTTGGATCACGAAATCTAGGCACAATTCTACCGTTGCTAATGGATTAAGCATAGATGAGTAGTTTGAATCACCAACTCTCACAAATAATTGCTGACTTTTGCAGATTTATGTAGTTTGAGAAAGCTACGAAGATTATACCTTTCCAACAACAGTATTGGTGATGGAGCACTTCCACCATGTCTGCTGAACAACCTCACTCTGTTGGAAGACTTGGACTTATCTGACAATAATTTGGGCAGAGACTCATCTGGCGGTTTAACAGGTATAACTTCTACCTTTCATCTGATGGCCACCAGCCCACCATCACAGATAAGCCATGCACCAAAATTAGATGGATTAGAAAATTCAAAAGGAAAAGTAAGGATGAAGCAAACTTTTCTTCTTCTTTTTTTCCAATGGCGACAATGGTAGAATTGACAACTTAGAGGTTCGGAGATTACAAAATCTGGGCCCAATTCTACTTTTGCAATTGGATTAAACTTAGATGAGTGGTTTGAATCATCAATTCTAACAAATAAGGCTTGAATTGTGCAGGTTTATGTAGTTTATCAAAACTACAAACATTAGACCTTCGGAGCAATAGCCTTGGCAATGGAGTGCTTCCATCATGTCTATGGAACAACCTCACTCTATTGGAATCCTTGGACTTATCTTACAATAATTTGGGCAGAGACTCATCTGGCAGTTTAACAGGTATAACTTCTACCTTTCATCTGATGTCCACCAGCCCACCATCAAAAGTTTGGATGATCCCTGCAGCCACTATTTGTTATTTTGTTCTGGTATTAAATTAGATAGATTAGAAAATTCAAAAGGAAGGATGAAGCAAACCTTCTTTCCTTTTTTTTGAATGGCGACAACGGTAGAATTGACAACTTAGACATAGTTTGGATCACGAAATCTAGGCCCAATTCTACCGTTGCTAATGGATTAAGCATAGATGAGTAGTTTGAATCACCAACTCTCACAAATAATTGCTGACTTTTGCAGGTTTATGTAGTTTGAGAAAGCTACGAACATTAGACCTTTCCGACAACAGTATTGGCGATGGAGCACTTCCACCATGTCTGCTGAACAACCTCACTCTGTTGGAAGACTTGGACTTAGGTTCTAATAATTTGGGCAGAGACTCATCTGGCAGTTTAACAGGTATAACTTCTACCTTTCATCTGATGTCCACCAGCCCACCATCAAAAGTTTGGATGATCCCTGCAGCATTTTATTTGTTATTTTGTTCTGGTATCAAATTAGATGGATTAGAAAATTCAAAAGGAAGGATGAAGTAAACCTTTTCTCTCTCTTTTTTTCAAATGGAAACAACAGTAGAATTGATAACATAGAGGTACGGAGGTATGGACCCCACTATCATAGAATGATCCAACTTAGACATAGTTTGGATCACGAAATCTAGGCCCAATTCTACCGTTGCTAATGGATTAAGCATAGATGAGTAGTTTGAATCACCAACTCTCACAAATAATTGCTGACTTTTGCAGGTTTACGTAGTTTGAAAAAGCTACGAACATTAGACCTTTCCTACAACAGTATTGGTGATGGAGTACTTCCACCATGTCTGCTGAACAACCTCACTCTGTTGGAATACTTGGACTTATCTGACAATAATTTGGGCAGAGACTCATCTGGCAGTTTAACAGGTATAACTTCTACCTTTCATCTGATGGCCACCAGTCCACCATCAAAAGTTTGGATGATTCCTGCAGCCACTATTTGTTATTTTGTTCTGGTATTAAATTAGATAGATTAGAAAATTCAAAAGGAAGGATGGAGCAAACCCTTTTTTTTTTCCTGAATGGCGACAATAGTAGAATTGACAACTTAGAGGTACCGAACATTAGACCTTTCCTACAACAGTATTGGTGATGGAGTACTTCCACCGTGTCTGCTGAACAACCTCACTCTGTTGGAAGATTAGACTGTCAAGACGTTCAATCCATCCACTCTGCATTGTGTGTGCGTCAGTAATTGCTTCCTCAGGCTAATCACAATTGCACAGTCCATTGAAACCTCAATCCAAAAACCATATAAAATAATGAGAAACTATAAAAGGGCAAAAAGAAAGACAAGAAAATTGTATCCTTACTCGGTGTCATTATCAAAATGGCTGAGTGTGAAAAAAAGGGATATAACGAGAGTGTCATTATGAATAAGGATGGAAGTGCTGTGATTTACATCTTGTATGATTCACTCAGATGAACCCAACATACAATCGAGTGGATAAGTACAGATTGGAATTTGGTGAAGAAGGAAAGTTGATCTTGGAGTAGAAACTCGTCGATTAAATTGTCACCCTGGCAAGATGAAGATATGTAGATGAATTGTGTTCTTAGATAAGATTATCCACGAATGGTGATCTTACACAAAATTATCGATATAGTTATTTCTTGCTTTCTTTTAATAGTAAAATGACAGACCATCAAGTCAACCCCAACCTAGCTAGTCAAAGAATTGGTTGACGTAGTACAGTTGTGCAATTGTGAAGACATTTTAAATTAAAGGTTTTTTAGAATTTATTGAGATTTAAGGTATAAATGGTAAGACGCCCAGAATTTAAGGTTTTTCTATACAAACTCAAAAGTAAAATAACTTTGTCTATTTAATAAAACAAGGAGCCTAAAATGATTTTGACGTATTTGGTCAGATGTTTTCCAGTTAAAAAAAATGTTTCAAACAAAAATATGTTATTGACAGTTGGCTCTTTTTTGCATTAAACACTTGAGAAAGCCTTCGTGCTCCCTTAAATTGGCTGGAGTTCTTGTGAGTTTGTCCTTGCATTGATAACAAGGAGATATGAATAGATCTTGAGATTGGGTTTTATATCTTACTGATTTTATTGTTTACCCTCTCTATGCTTTTTTCCTGTAGGTTTATGTGGCCTCAGGAGACTAGTAACTCTGGATCTATTTTACAACAATCTGGAAGATCAAAGTCTTTCACCATGTCTGGGCAACCTTTCTTCCCTGGAATTTCTGTCTTTGTCAAGCAATAAACTTAAAAATCCTTTTGGCAGCATCTCATCAAAAGAAACAACAGGTAAGCAGCTTTTGTCACTTGTGCACATTTGAGTTTAAGTATTTTCAAATGCACCTTTCTTAACATTTTGTAATTTAATTGTGAACTCTACTTGCTCCAACATATTGCAGGTGTAAGGCCATTCCCTAATCTTCAGACTCTAGATCTCTCTGAGAATTTCATAGCTGATGACAACATTCGGAACATTGTCCCATGGCTTTATAACTCGACATCCCTCACCAAGCTCTATTTAAGCAGCAATTTATTGAAAAACTCATCGACATTGACATGTAAGAGCATCTATATTACACATTATATTTTTTCTTGTGAGTCCTAGAATTAAACTATGCACCATTACTATAGTTTGGCTCAAAATAATTTAGGAAAAAGATAATGACACAGAGACGCCATTGGATATGCTTTGGGAGATAACGTATAAGAAGGAGAAATGATATTCTAAGTGAGTTCTGGGACTCACATGGAATCCTCACCTAGTTAGGCCCTACATTTGGATGATTCAATCTTTCCATCTTATTTAGTCTCTCTTAGATAGGTTAAATACCAAAATTCATGTTTGTTGGGTGATTTTTAGCTATGCATTTTCAGTGTTTAAATAATAACCATTAGATTTTTCAAGGAAAAAAACTAGAAGCTAGAATCATCCAATGAGCATGATTTTTGCACATAGTCTTAGTAGAAGACACAAAAAAAAAATGATTGTGTCACATCATTCCAAGGTGGGATTTAGCCAAGCAAGTTTTGAATTTAGTCCCAGAAATTAGTCCAAAAAGCTTTTATCTATAAGCAGTGCTGATCTCTTTGCGATTCTAAAAAGTCAAACATGAAAAAATTATTTGAATCTTCTAATCGAAAGGATTAAAATAGGAAATAAATTAAGCATGATAACTGTGTAAAAAATCATCTCTCGACCATGTTTGGAGAATATAGCACTGTACGCACAACAAAAATCAAATCTTAAGAAATGTAGTAGATGGACAACAACACCACATTTTTCTTTGGTTAATACAATAATATCACAATAATGAGCCCCACATATGATTCATTCATAATGTTGAATTGACACACCTATCTTTGGGCACACAGTGGTACACATTTATTTTAAAAGGCATCTAAAGAATGTTGTTTTGGTTTGTTGGATGTCAACCGTTGCTTATATAGAGTTTCTTTTTTCCTTTTTCTTTTTCATTTTAGCAACAAGTCACAAGAGAGACTTTAACATATATATGAGAATTAGGTTTAACAAATTAGTGAATAGTTTACTTTCTAGTTCTTTGTTTTTTTTTTTAAAAAGGTTTATATGCTAGACCATATCATGGATGGGCTGTGCTCCAACACAAGGCATATTGTTATTGTGAACCTTTGATTCATAGAAGTATAATGCAATCCAAATCAATAGTTTTAGGGGCTAAAATATTTTTCTGATAATTTTAAGGACTAAAATATCATAAGCAAATAGTTCTAGGGACTAAAGTGTACTTTGCTCTAACAAATATTTGACTTCTTTTTTGAAATTTAGACACTCAACCACCTGTGCACATTTTCAAACTCTTGTATCCTAGCAAGACACTCCTTGTGCCACTATGCTGGAAGGCATTGGTGCAAAAACATTTGACTATTTATGGTCAAAAAATGAAGAATAAAAAAAAGGACTCGTTATTTAATCACTAGAAAACATTATGGTAATCCCTTGTCATTATTCATAAAATCTAAAACATCGCAAATTTGTGTTCATTAGATGATTCAAGCTAGCTAAACTATTGTCTTTAAAAAGTGGTGGGATCCAAACAAACCTTTTATCAAATGATTAGAATTATCAGTTACTTTAACTTTGTACAATTAGCCAATGCTAGAGATCTAAAATGGACATTTGAGATTTTATTAAGCACAATGACACCTGTAATACAAATTGTTTTATCTTTGGTTAGTAGAAGAGATGCATACCATAAATGGAAGAATGAGAGGCATGATCAACGCTTTAAATAATCAATTCATCAGTTGCTCAAAAGAGCATATGCGTAGAGATTCAAGTCATGTATTCATTTTCCTTCATTTAATTTAATTGTTCCACTATTCTATTTCATCAGTCTCATAATTATATTTCTTACTTGCAGGGCTTTGCAAATTAAGGACATTAGAACTTTTGAATGCCAGGAATAACACAATTGAAGGTCATCTACATCCCTGCATGAGAGCCATGTATTCTTTGAGCAGTTTATTACTCTCTCAGAACCAACTTACAGGAAACGTCCCATCATTCATTTTCAACAATCTAACAATGCTTGAGTCGATCGATCTATCAGAAAATCAGCTTAGTGGTGTCCTCTACTTTTCCATGTTTGCTAACCTCTCAAAGCTTTCATTCATTGACCTCTCAAACAATAAACTACAGGTTGAAACAGAGCACCCATACTGGATTCCTACTTTTAACCTCCTCACGTTACATTTGGAAAATTGCAATCTCAACCTACACAGTACCCGTGGCATTCCTACCTTCATCTCCAACCAAAATGGCTTAGAAGAAATATCGTTGGGTTATAATTCTCTCAAAGGGATCATTCCACCTTGGTTATTGTGCAAAAGTGCATTACAGACCTTGTCAGTAAAGGAAAATTTGTTTGAAGGCTCATTTCCACAATGTCCTAACAATACTAATGGCTCAACCCTTACACGACTTGATATGTACGCAAACAATTTATCTGGGACACTTCCTACAAGCATCAGAATGCTACTCCCCATGGCGACATACTTGAACATCTCTGGAAATGCCTTTCAAGGCAATATACCTTCATCTTTAGCACAAATGGATTCTCTAGAGGTGTTAGATCTTTCTAACAATCGTCTTTCAGGAGAAATTCCATATAAACTAATGAGTTTCATATCCCTACGGTACTTGGATCTCTCACACAATTGTTTGCAAGGGCATATGCTCCCAAAAGATTCAAATATGACAGAGTTGAGCTTTACACACTGAGTCATAACTTCTTCACTGGGTCAATTCCAACAAGCTTGTTGAATAGTTCATTCTTGGAAATTTTAGATGTCAGTTACAACAACCTATCTGGTCCTATTCCAAATTGGCTATTCAACCTTCTAGATTTGGTGTCACTTGTTTTAAAGAATAACTCCTTTCAATCTCATATTTCGAGGCAATTGTGTCAAGTTAGTAATCTGCATTTGTTGGACCTCTCCAACAATTATCTTATAGGAAAGATACCTTCTTGTCTCAACAACATTATTTCATGGAAAAGAAAGTCTACAATTCAAATTGATGGAGGATATTATTCTACTAGAACGTCGACGGGAGGTTCTGATTCAGCAGTTAGGGTTTCAACTGCATTCACCACAAAGGGAAGAAGTTACATTTTTGAGGGTGTACCGCTATCCTTGATGACTGGGATTGATTTATCTATGAACAAGCTAACAGGCAATATTCCACCAGAATTGGGAGACTTGAAAGAGCTTCACTCATTAAACTTATCATTCAACCTCCTAACTGGCCCTATTCATCATTCCTTCAAAAATCTAAAAAATTTGGAGAGCATGGATCTTTCGCATAACAACTTATATGGGCGGATCCCTTATGAAATATCTGGAATTGATACACTTACTACTTTCACTGTGGCCTTCAATAACCTATCAGGAAAAATTCCTTTCAGTGATCATTTTTCGACATTTAATGAGAGTAGCTATGAGGGAAATCCAAGACTCTGTGGAGAACCATTGAAGAGAAATTGTTCGTCCAATACTTCTTCTGAAGTCCCTAAAAGGAAGAGCAAGAATCCCAGTGTTCTTAGAAATACTGTTGCATTTTACTCATTTGTTGCAATGTCATATGCATTGGGATTTTGGGGATTTATTAGCTTTCTATTGTTCAACAAGAGTTGGCGATATAAATACTTTGCAACTATAGATGTATATTGGGAGGCCTTGACTGGGAAGATTTTTTTATTCTATCTTCGCTTCAAAAATTGTTCCCACTCTTGAGTTGTAATAAAAAATTAGTTTTCTAAGTACTCTTGAGTTGAAATATATTAAAGTACTTTTGCCTATGAATCTGACTATTTATCCGTACAATCCTAGAGCGAATATTCAAAGCAATGACTATCATAAAATGGAGTTTGGTGCAATTCCGAGAGCTTCGCTGCAAGTCCAAATTATATTAGAGAGAGAGAGAGAGGTTAGAAGTGATGTTTGGTAAACCATGGACTATTACACAAGCATGCAAGCGATAAGGAAAGACCTAGAGATAATGGTTAGAAGTGATGTTTGGTACCCAGGCTATTTTGATGAGGCTGAACAGATAAACGGTCTAGATCTAAGAAAAGAAAATGCTAAAAGATAGGCCCAATACTCCTATAGGGCCTAATTTTCGGAAGATCTAAGCGGTCCACAATTTGAAGAGCTGTGCACCAAATTCTCTTCCGTCGGAAAGAGCAAAGAGATACTCATTTTAGGTGGACGTCTTGAAGGATTTGAAACATTCATAATCTTGGCCTCGTCTAGGGCTCGACGGCAACAATCTCAGTGTGCAAAAGCACATACTTAAAACCAAGGCTTAGAAGGAATTGTCGATGAATGTGTTTCATCATTGACAACTTCCAACAGAAGTTCGCAATGAGATCAAGGACGAGTAGAGTCAGCAGGTTTTCTGAAAATCTTTTGGATCAGGTGTTAGCTTGCAAATCAAATATTCCCAAGTTTTTTATATGCTTTTTTGTGGAGTCTCTCATAATAATCAGTGGTGAAAATCCAGTACAAGAATGATTACTTTTGAGCCCTGAGGACATCTTCTGTAGCCAAGGCTAGAGAAGAAGCCCGACAAGTCTCGAATCTTGACCGAAAGAACTAGTTGCAGGAGCTGAACAGGAAATCACTTTCCACTTTCCGTTTTTACCGTATTTCTTACCATCGAAATAAAAATAAGGAAACACTGAAAAGCAAGGACTAAAATATCAGCAAGTGGACCCAATAATAGCTCCTGTTAGCCTTGTTAGTTTTGTATCACAACCAACCTGGTCCCTACTTGTGCACATATCAAGAAAGTGAACTCTTTTCGATGTACCCACCACTGACGACTTTGACGAGTGACTGCTGAATTGAGTGGCTGAGGACAAATGACGACTTCTCAGCACGGGAGGACAAAAAATAACCTGTAGCTTTGATGGGCATTTGATGGACAGCTTGGACCACATGCACTCCCCATTTGGAAATGTTATACCCAAAGAAGTAAGTTTATGTGGTACCACATGGAAGAATTATTAAGGTGTTACCATCAATTAATTTAATAGAAATGATGTGGCGAGATGGGAGATAGTCCAATCATGAAACGCATGCCCTTGACTCTCTTACACGGGGGGTTAAGACCCCTTGTTTTGCAGGAAATGCCCCATATTTCAAGAAACTCACGTGTAAATGGTCCCATATATCTTAAAATTGACGGCTAGGATCATCTGTGGGAGAAGATATTTTGGGCATGGCCAATCTAAGAAAAAATGAGGAAGACGGGGATGGGCATGTAGATAGGTTAACAAGCTTTCACTTTCGATGGTTTTATCCAACTGACAGATGTGCATCTTTTGGTGGATCCCACCATGTAGAAATGTTACTTGAGCAAATGATAGCGTTACTAGGAATTTTGAAGCATGGCGTAACCGATGCGCAACCTAGAAACAGATGGTTGGCATCACAAACAAACCGGTCCCCATTTGTGGACATATCAAGAAAGCGAACCCTTTTCTGTGGGCCCACCATGGATGACTTTGACTAACGAGTGCCGGATTGAGTGATTGAAGATAAATGATGACTTTTCATCACCGGTGGATCCTATTATTTGAAAATTTAATTAGCTGCCACTCCAGAAGAAAGGAAGTCAGGAATAGGCTGGCGTCCTTGAAGGGATTAGTGCCAACTTACTCAAGGCATATGATTTAATGATGAAAATTTGGACGGTTACAATTAAGCAATAAGCGATTCTACCAAATTACACAGTTATAAAGATTCTAAAAGAGCATTGGCACGGAGTGCAAACACTGCTCCCAAGTTTTTGCAGCCAATACTTGTGTTAGAGAAGCCGGACGAGATTCGAATCTTGCCAGTTTTCGACCAAACAAAAGGAGTTGAACAGGAAATCACTTTTTCCGCTTTCAGTTTTTACCGTACTTCCTATCATCAGAAAAAAAAAACCCTGAAAAACAAGGACTAAATATTTGCAAGCACTAGAAAGCATCTAGCATTATATATAACGTTTGGAAGATTAAGATGTGTAGCTTAGTGCAGAGTACGGTCATTAAGATTAAAAAGCACTTACAAGTGGGCCCAAATCTCTGTGGATCATCGCTATTCATTTCCATTTTTACTTGCACAAACCATGCCCAGTTACTTGGGCAAATGAGGGCGTTGCTGGGAATTTTGAAGCATGGCGTATCTGATGCACAACCTAGAAACAGATGGTTAGCATCACAAACAAACTGGTTCCTACTTGTGCACATATCAAGAAAGCGAACTCTTTCTGGTGGACCCACCACTGACAACTTTGACGAGTGATTGCTGAATTACGTGGCTGAGGACAAATGATGACTTCTCAGCACCGGTGGATCCCATCATTTGGGAATTTATTTAGCGGCCACTCGAGAACAAAGATGTCAAGAATAGGCTTGCATCCTTGAGGGGTTCGCACCAACTTTCTCAAGGCGGATGATTTACTGGTTAAAATTCGGACGGTTAGGATTAAGTGATAGGTGATTTTTCCAAATTACACAATTATGAAGATTTCGTCATGTCTTGTTTCAGGCGTGTTTTACAAGCGCTCTTTTCTACCTATCTGAGTACGATCTAGACCATCCACTTAATGATGGAGCTCACCGTTGATTAGGATCCTCATTTATTTGTATTGTCTCTAGATAGTAGATCCCAGATCCTAGGATATAAATAATTTTCAGAATGACCCATCATCGTGATTTAGCTGTCAAACTTGCATTTATGACCCAGATGATCCAAGCACCATCACAATATCCTAGGGTTCTGATCTACTGATTAATATTGCATTTGGACCGTAACTATCCAATGTGTAGTAGCTTTATAGAGGCCCTACATTCGTGGAATCGTGAACTGGATCATGAGATTCCAGGTGGTGGTCTCACAGAGCTTGACGGTCAAGATTAAGTGGACAATTGTTGCACAAGATTAGAACTTAAAAGAGTCCCGCTAGGTTGATTTCTTTTTCTACACACGTTGATTTTAAACTTTTTAATTTTGTTGATCTAGGCCATATTCTACCATGTAACATGTGAAAAATCAATGTAGTTGAACGATTCTACCTACTTGTTTTGTAATTTTTTTTAAAAAATTAATACAAATACATAGTCACTATTTTGAAGTTGTAATTTCAAAAGAAGACAAGATTTAAATTCTCTTATCTATGAGAATTGCTCATAATCCAAGGGCTCTCAAAAATTCAAACAGAGCATAAATCCGTCACTAGAGAATCCTAAAGCTCAAAAAGGGGTGACTATCATATAATCCCTCCTTAGTTACTAGAAACTCTTAAAGCTCAGAACAGTGGGACATTCGACAATTTTGAATTATGCAATGCACGCAGCTAAAATTTACAAGATGAGCACAACTATCTCTGGTTCGAAATCACTCCTCTTGCCCTCTCTTGGCAAGTCTTGACCCAAAAATCTCATGCAAAATCTGTTCACGACCGCTAGTCTTCATGCCTAAACTAAGAAGACCAAAGGCTAGGATAATTCAAAGGTATAATTCTTTTGGTGCACAACCTACCTTGACTGGTCTATGAAAATGAGCAGACTGGTTGGGCCTATCGATGCCAGCATATCATGGTTTACTGTCAGAGTCAAGTCATTTTGTTTGGACATGGAAGACTTGGAAAATGAAGATTTTGATGGTCTGTCTCCTTCCATATTCAAAGACCTTTGATGCGCACCTGATGGCGATATTCCATCAGATGGACCCACCATTTGAAATTGTCATAGTTTAAGAAGTAGGTAGCTTTTATCTTGGTTTCACATGGACGACTAAGGTGCACCATCAATTTAAATTGTACTGAAATAATTGGTGAGTTGGGGATACACCCCTTGTTATGGCAGAAAGTCCATGACTCCGAAGAAATGTTTTACTCATTGGTGACTTTTATGAGGGATCCTAGAAGATAAGATGCTGTCTTTTCATCACTGACCATTCCATTGTTGGAAAATTTCCTTGCGGTTGCCCTGCAAGAAAGTCGGGTTGCCTTGAAAGAAAGTCGGTCAAGGATAAGCTTGCGTCCTTAAAGAGGAGGGATTCCAACCACTTACTCAAGGGAGATGATTTAATAGTGACATTTGGACGGTTACAATTAAGTGTTGGTGACTTTATAAAATTACCTAAAGATACTGATTTGCTCATGTCATGTTTCTAGCATGTTTGACTGGTTATCAAATAAGACGTGATATCAGTCTATATATTTGTGCTGTCTTGGAGGATTCTACCACTGCCATTATTGGTTGAACTTGTGTTTGGAGTTTGCAGATAAGCTATTCCAGTATGAGGGCTTATAGCATTTTGGTGTTGTTTGTGAGTTTGTGTTGCTGTTTGAGTGGGTATGATGGATGTCTGGAGAAAGAGAGGGATGCTCTCATGCAAATCAGAGACTCCATTGTCAATTTAGATGGCTCTTTTCAATATTCAGAGTCTTGGGCTAAAGGAGATTGTTGCACATGGAAGGGTGTATTATGCAGCAGATCTTCTTCTTCCTCTCAAGCATCTCATGTGACTGCAATCTATCTTTCATCTTTGAGAGACTATACTTTTCAACGAACATGGTATCCAAATGCCACTTCATTTACCCAATTCACTGAATTACAATCGCTAGATCTGAGCTATAACAACATTGGTGGATGGGCTAACCCAGAGGTAATGTTGGTTCTCTATTCATATAGCAGAGGTGATGTTCCCACACCTCTTTGGAACTATTTCCACACTATCACTTGGGGTTTTTGTAGTAGAAATACAGACTATTGCTATACCCTCTTTGGAACAGCTTCAAGAATGACTGGTCACACTATCTATACGATCTTAGTCCATTTGTGTGAAACATTTCTACTGGCTGTACAGTTTAGAATAGTGTTTGATGTCTCAAATCTTATATTACATATATCACTTTTGCAGGCTTATGTAGTCTCAAAAAACTACGACAACTAAATCTTGGGCAAAACAATATCGGCGTTGGAGCATTTCCACCATGTTTACTAAGCAACCTCTCTCTATTAGAACAATTGGACTTATCTTGGAACAATCTGGGAGGAGATTCATCCAGATTATTAACAGGTACAATGAAAGGAGACTATAAATATCAATAGTTAGTGTTAAGGTGTTAAACTTTTGGCTTTTGGAAATATTTTGTAAACGATATACCTTCTCAAGCATGATTAAATATGTAAAAGCCAAGGAGATGCCCATTACACATTAAACTAATTATCTATTGGAAGTTTTGCTGTGGAAAATGAATTAATTGTCAAGTGTCATGATCTCACCATAATTATCAACTTTTGTAGGCTTATGTGGTTTGAAAAAACTACGAGTACTATACCTTGATGAAATAAATCTTGATGGTAGAGCATTTCTGCCATGTCTACAAAGTAACCTCAGCCAATTAGAAGCATTGGGCTTATCTTCAATAAATATGGGAGAAGACTCATCTGGCTTTTTAAAAGGTATGCAGAAAGAAGTATGCAATTTTTTATTTTTTAATTTGAAAAGGGCAGAAAGGAGCATACTTGCCTCGTCATTTCTTTGATAAGAAACCATTATGCTTCTTAGACTAACTTGGCAGTTTTTGAGTGAGGATTTTTTTTTTGTTGGGATTTGTGACTTTATATTTCTCCCAATTTTATTGGATGATTTTTTCTTCGTGGATGTCTGATTGGATCTCATTGTTATTGTTACCACAGTTTCTATCATTTTCTCAATCTAATATTTACACCATCCGAGAGAGAGACAGAGAGAGAGAGAGGGATCTTTGTCCCAGTGGCTGGGATCACTAGCCATACCCACTTGTTATGTATGCATGGGGTGGAAAGTGGTGTGTTATGAAAGGAATTGGTCAATATATGGACCAACTCTCTAAAAGTCCACGGAGTTTTGCAGGCCAATGTAATTTGAGAAAACTACAGTGGCTATATCTTGAGAATACCGAACAACCTCACTCAATAATTTGGGCAATGGCTCATCTGACAGTTTAACAGGCATGATGTTTGCATTTCATTTGATAGCCACCTTCTTTGATAAGTCATGCCCCAAAAGTTTTGATCATCTTGGTCACTATTTATTTGGGTATAAAATTAGATGAATTAATTAGAAAATTCAAAAGCAAGGATGATGTAAAAATTTTCCTCCAATGGCAAGAATGGTAGAAACTTGACAGATTAGATTGAACGTTTGGTTTGGATCACGAAATCTGGGCCCTATTCTACCGCTGCGATTGGATTAAACTTAGATGAGTGGTTTGAATCATCAATTCTAACAAATAAGGCTTGAATTGTGCAGGTTTATGTAGTTTATCAAAACTACAAACATTAGACCTTGGGAGCAATAGCCTTGGCAATGGAGCGCTTCCTTCGTGTCTAGGGAACAACCTCACTCTATTGGAATCCTTGGACTTATCTGGCAATAATTTGGGCAGAGACTCATCTGACGGTTTAACAGGTATAACTTCTACCTTTCATCTGATGGCCACCAGTCCACCATCAAAAGTTTGGATGATCCCTGCAGCCACTATTTGTTATTTTGTTCTGGTATTAAATTAGATAGATTAGAAAATTCAAAAGGAAGGATGAAGCAAACCTTCTTTCTTTTTTTTTGAATGGCGACAACGGTAGAATATCCAACTTAGACATAGTTTGGATCACGAAATCTAGGCCCAATTCTACCGTTGATAATGGATTAAGCATAGATGAGTAGTTTGAATCACCAACTCTCACAAATAATTGCTGACTTTTGCAGATTTATGTAGTTTGAGAAAGCTACGAACATTAGACCTTTACAGCAACAGTATTGGCGATGGAGCACTTCCATCATGTCTATGGAAGAACCTTACTCTGTTGGAAGACTTGGACTTATCTGACAATAATTTGGGCAGAGACTCATCTGGCGGTTTAACAGGTATAACTTCTACCTTTCATCTGATGGCCACCAGTCCACCATCAAAAGTTTGGATGATCCCTGCAGCCACTATTTGTTATTTTGTTCTGGTATTAAATTAGATGGATTAGAAAATTCAAAAGGAAGGATGAAGCAAACCTTTTCTCTCTTTTTTTTTTCAAATGGCGACAACAGTACAATTGATAACATAGAGGTACGGAGGTATGGACCCCACTATCATAGAATGATCCAACTTAGACATAGTTTGGATCACGAAATCTAGGCCCAATTCTACCGTTGCTAATGGATTAAGCATAGATGAGTAGTTTGAATCACCAACTCTCACAAATAATTGCTGACTTTTGCAGGTTTATGTAGTTTGAGAAAGCTACGAACATTAGACCTTCGCAACAACAATATTAGCGATGGAGCACTTCCACCATGTCTATGGAAGAACCTTACTCTGTTGGAATACTTGAACTTAGGTTCTAATAATCTGGGCAGAGACTCATCTGATGGTTTAGCTGGTATGATTTCTACATTTTATTTGATGGCCAACTTCTTAGATAACACAAGTTCCAAAGTTTATTTGGGTGAGCATAATCTTAGATTCCTGGAGCAATGATAATAGAGACCCCCTTTTTCCTTTTTTCCTTTCTGGATGTCTCATTGATAAGGCAACGACACTCTATATTACGGGATGGTCCCACTTGATTTAGATGAATGTTTTGATTCACGAATGGGATGCATTTGATTACATTCTTAACCAATAAATGCTTCTAATCCAACAATCATACAGCTGAGATCTAGATTTTGGTCATGTGATGGGCCCACCTACAATGTGCATCTGTTTTTATTGGCAAAGACGTAAGCAATTTCAGGAAAACCAAAAATACAATTCACTTTCCAAAATTAAAATAATGTAACCCTAATATAGATGGGACAAAAAGATAAAGGTTAAGTGTTTTCACCAACCGCAAACTTGCTCTCTCTCTCTCTCTCTCTCTCTCTCTCTCTCTCTCTCTCTCCCTTTTCCGGGCGTGTGAGATTAGACTGTCAATACGTTCAATCCATCCGCTCTGCATTGTGTGTGCGTGCGTCAATAATTGCTTCCTCAGGCTAATCACAATTGCACAGTCCACTGAAACCTCAATCCAAAAACCATATAAAATAATGAGAAACTATAAAAGGGCAAAAAGAAAGACAAGAAAATTTTATCCTTGCTCGGTGTCATTATCAAAATGGCTGAGTGTGAAAAAAAGGGAAATAACGAGAGTGTCATTATGAATAAGGATGGAAGTGCCGTGATTTACATCTTGTATGATTCACTCCGATGAACCCAACATACAATCGAGTGGATAACTATAGATTGAAATTCAGAGAAGAATTTGGTGAAGAAGGAAAGTTGATCTTGGCGTAGAAACTCGTCGATTAAATTGTCACCCTGGCAAGATGAAGATATGTAGATGAATTGTGTTCTTGGATAAGATTATCCACGAATGGTGATCTTACACAAAATTATCGATATAGTTATTTCTTGTCTTCTTTTAATAGTAAAATGACAGACCATCAAGTCAACCCAACCTAGCTAGTCAAAGAATTGGTTGACGTAGTACAGTTGTGCAATTGTGAAGACATTTCAAATTAAAGGTTTTTTAGAATTTATTGAGATTTAGGGTATAAATGGTAAGACGCCCAGAATTTAAAGTTTTTCAATACAAACTCAAAAGTAAAATAACTTTGTCTATTTAATAAAACAAGGAGCCTAAAATGATTTTGACGTATTTGGTCAGATGTTTTCCAGTTAAAAAAAAATGTTTCAAACAAAAATATGTTATTGACAGTTGGCTCTTTTTTGCATTAAACACTTGAGAAAGCCTTCGTGCTCCCTTAAATTGGCTGGAATTCTTGTGAGTTTGTCCTTGCACTGATAACAAGGAGATATGAATAGATCTTGAGATTGGGTTTTATATCTTACTGATTTTATTGTTTGCCCTCTCTATGCTTTTTTTCCTGTAGGTTTATGTGGCCTCAGGAGACTAGTAACTCTGGATCTATTTTACAACAATCTGGAAGATCAAAGTCTTTCACCATGTCTGGGCAACCTTTCTTCCCTGAAAACTCTGGATTTGTCAAGCAATAAACTTAAAAATCCTTTTGGCAGCATCTCATCAAAAGAAACAACAGGTAAGCAGCTTTTGTCACTTGTGCACATTTGAGTTTAAGTATTTTCAAATGCACCTTTCTTAACATTTTGTAATTTAATTGTGAACTCTACTTGCTCCAACATATTGCAAGTGTAAGGCCATTCCCTAATCTTCAGACTCTATATCTCTCTGAGAATTTGATAGCTGATGACAACTTTCGGAACATTGTCCCATGGCTTTATAACTCGACATCCCTCACCCAGCTCTATTTAAGCAGCAATTTATTGAAAAACTCATCGACATTGACATGTAAGAGCATCTATATTACACATTATATTTTTTCTTGTGAGTCTTAGAATTAAACTATGCACCATTACTATAGTTTGGCTCAAAATAATTTAGGAAAAAGATAATGACACAGAGACGCCATTGGATATGCTTTGGGAGATAACGTATATGAAGGAGAAATACTATTCTAAGTGAGATCTGGGACTCACATGGAATCCTCACCCAGTTAGGCCCTACATTTGAATGATTCAATCTTTTCATCTTATTTAGTCTCTCTTAGATAGGTTAAATACCAAAATTCATGTTTGTTGGGTGATTTTTAGCTATGCATTTTCAGTGTTTAAATAATAACCATTAGATTTTTCAAGGAAAAAAACTAGAAGCTAGAATCATCCAATGAGCACGATTTTTGCACATAGTCTTAGTAGAAGACACCCAAAAAAAATGATTGTGTCACATCATTCCAAGGTGGGATTTAGCCAAGCAAGTTTTGAATTTAGTCCCAGAAATTAGTCCAAAAAGCTTTTATCTATAAGCTGTGCTGATCTGTTTACAATTCTAAAAAATCAAACATGAAAAAATTATTTGAATCTTCTAATCAAAAGGATTAAAATAGAAAATAAATTAAGCATGATAACTGTGTAAAAAATCATCTCTCGACCATGTTTGGAGAATATAGCACTCTACGCACAACAAAAATCAAATCTTAAGAAATGTAGTAGATGGACAACAACAGCACATTTTTCTTTGGTTAATACAATAATATCACAATAATGAGCCCCACATATGATTCATTCATAATGTTGAATTGACTCACCTATCTTTGGGCACACAGTAATACACATTTATTTTAAAAGGCATCTAAAGAATGTTGTTTTGGTTTGTTGGACGTCAACCGTTGCTTATATAGAGTTTCTTTTTTCCTTTTTCTTTTTCATTTTAGCAACAAGTCACAAGAGAGACTTTAACATATATATGAGAATTAGGTTTAACAAATTAGTGAATAGTTTACTTTGTAGTTTTTTTTTTTTTTTTTTTAAAAGATTTATATGCTAGACCATATCATGGATGAGCTGTCCTCCAACACAAGGCATATTGTTATTGTGAACCTTTGATTCATAGGAGTATAATGCAATCGAAATCAATAGTTTTAGGGGCTAAAATATTTTTCTGATAATTTTAAGGACTAAAATATCATAAGCAAATAGTTCTAGGGACTAAAGTGTACTTTGCTCTAACAAATATTTGACTTCTTTTTTGAAATTTAGACACTCAACCACCCGTGCACATTTTCAGACTCTGGTATCCTAGCAAGACACTCCTTGTGCCACTATGCTAGAAGGCATTGGTGCAAAAACATTTGACTATTTATGGTCAAAAAATGAAGAATAAAAAAAAGGACTCGTTATTTAATCACTAGAAAACATTATGGTAATCCCTTGTCATTCCTCATAGAATCTAAAACATCGCAAATTTGTGTTCATTAGATGATTCAAGCTAGCTAAACTATTGTCTTTAAAAAGTGGTGGGATCCAAACAAACCTTTTATCAAATGATTAGAATTATCAGTTAGTTTAACTTTATACAATTAGCCAATGCTAGAGATCTAAAATGAACATTTGAGATTTTATTAAACACAATGACCTGTGTAATACAGATTGTTTTATCTTTGGTTAGTAGAAGAGATGCATACCATAAATGGAAGAATGAGAGGCATGATCAACGCTTTAAATAATCAATTCATCAGTTGCTCAAAAGAGCATATGCGTAGAGATTCAAGTCATGTATTCATTTTCCTTCATTTAATTTAATTGTTCCACTATTCTATTTCATCAGTCTCATAATTATATTTCTTACTTGCAGGGCTTTGCAAATTAAGGACGTTGAAAGTTTTGGATGTCATGAATAACACAATTGAAGGTCATCTACATCCTTGCATGAGAGCCATGTATTCTTTGAGCTATTTATTGCTCTCTCATAACCAACTTACAGGAAACGTCCCATCATTCATTTTCAACAATCTAGCAATGCTTGAGCAGATCGATCTATCGGAAAATCAGCTTAGTGGTGTCCTTTACTTTTCCATGTTTGCTAACCTCTCAAAGCTTTCAGTCATTGACCTCTCAAACAATAAACTACAGGTTGAAACAGAGCACCCATACTGGATTCCTACTTTTCACCTCTTCACGTTACATTTGGAAAATTGCAATCTCAACCTACATAGTACCCGTGGCATTCCTACCTTCATCTCCAACCAAAATGGCTTAGAAGAAATATCGTTGGGTTATAATTCTCTCAAAGGGATCATTCCACCTTGGTTATTGTGCAAAAGTGCATTATGGAGCTTGTCAGTAAGGGAAAATTTGTTCGAAGGCTCATTTCCACAATGTCCTAACAATACTAATGGCTCAACCCTCGGACAGCTTGATATCTCTGCAAACAATTTATATGGGACACTTCCTACAAGCATCGGAATGCTACTCCCCATGGTGACATACTTGAACATCTCTGGAAATGCCTTTCAAGGCAATATACCTTCATCTTTAGCACAAATGGATTCTCTAGAGGTGTTAGATCTTTCTAACAATCGTCTTTCAGGAGAAATTCCATATAAACTAATGAGTTTCATATCCCTACGGTACTTGGATCTCTCACACAATTGTTTGCAAGGGCATATGCTCCCAAAAGATTCAAATATGACAGAGTTGACAGTTTTACACCTGAGTCATAACTTCTTCACTGGGTCAATTCCAACAAGCTTGTTGAATAGTTCATTCTTGGAAATTTTAGATGTCAGTTACAACAACCTATCTGGTCCTATTCCAAATTGGCTATTCAACCTTCTAGATTTGGTGTCACTTGTTTTAAAGAATAACTCCTTTCAATCTCATATTTCGAGGCAATTGTGTCAAGTTAGTAATCTGCATTTGTTGGACCTCTCCAACAATTATCTTATAGGAAAGATACCTTCTTGTCTCAACAACATTATTTCATAGAAAAGAAAGTCTACAATTCAAATTGATGGAGGATATTATTCTACTAGAACACCGATGGGAGGTTCTGAATCAGCAGTTAGGGTTTCAACTGCATTCACCACAAAGGGAAGAAGTTACATTTTTGAGGGTATACCGCTATCCTTGATGACTGGGATTGATTTGTCCATGAACAAGTTAATAGGCAATATTCCACCAGAATTGGGAGACTTGAAAGAGCTTCACTCATTAAACTTATCATTCAACCTCCTAACTGGCCCTATTCATCATTCCTTCAAAAATCTAAAAAATTTGGAGAGCATGGACCTTTCGCATAACAACTTATATGGGCGCATCCCTTATGAAATATCTGGAATTGATACACTTACTACTTTCACTGTGGCCTTCAATAACCTATCAGGAGAAATTCCTTTCAGTGATCATTTTTCGACATTTAATGAGAATAGCTATGAGGGAAATCCAAGACTCTGTGGAGAACCATTGAAGAGAAATTGCTCGTCCAATACTTCTTTTGAAGTCCCGAAAAGGAAGAGCAAGAATCCTAGTGTTCTTAGAATTACTGCTGCATTTTACTCATTTGTTGCAATGTCATATGCATTGGGATTTTGGGGATTTATTAGCTTTCTATTGTTCAACAAGAGTTGGCGATATAAATACTTTGCAACTATAGATGTATATTGGGAGGCCTTGACTGGGAAGATTTTTTTATTCTATCTTCGCTTCAAAAATTGTTCCCACTCTTGAGTTGTAATAAAAAATTAGTTTTCTAAGTACTCTTGAGTTGAAATATATTAAAGTACTTTTGCCTATGAATCTGACTATTTATCCATACAATCCTAGAGCGGCTATTCAAAGCAATGACAATATATTGATTAAAATAAATATGAGTACAAGGTATTATGAATGGAAAAGATTAAAGTGCATGCTAATGCAGTAACGAAGAGTTGAAATATATTAATTACTTTTGCTTATGAATCTAACTATTTATGCATAAAATCCTAGTGTGCCTATTCAAAGTAATGACAAAATATTGATTAAAACAAATATGTGCAGAAGGTACTATAAATGGAAAAGATTAAACTGCATCCTAATAAATTAATGTTTTCACAACTTCCTTCTTTGTTAAATGCTTACTCTATTTCATTTTTTCCTTTTCTTACTTTTCTATATCTCCTTTTTTGTTTCTTTTGCTTTCTGGGTCTCTTTGTCAACCTTTAACGTTGTGAGTATTTCTCTAGAATATGGTATTCAAGTATTTTACCTTGTTCATGTTTTTAGACTTGTCTATGAAGAAATCTTAAAATTTTCAACTTCTTGTCAAACTCTTAATCTAGGACTACTTTTGTTGTTTGAGAAATTTGAAAAAGTAATTAAATAATGACCTAGATATTGGTTTTAATAGGATTACTGGCAATTCTTAATTAATGCTCAATGGTTTAAACTTTTGTATAATATCTCTACGGGCAAAGACTAGCACAGGGAACAATATCTTCATAATATTTCCAACTGGTGTACTTTCTCGTTCCAAACTTGCCACTAAACATGTGTTACTCATACTTCTTCATTAAAAAATATACACCGTAGGTTGACGTGCATCTGATGGAGATCTTCCACCAGATGGATTCACCGTTTGCAAATGTTGTACCGAAAGACATAAGTTTATCTGGTCCCACATGGAGGCATCACTAAGGGTTACTGTCAATTAATTTAATCGAAATGAAGGGGTGAGATGGGAGAAAATCCACTCATGAAACACATGCGCTTGACTCTCGGACTTCGTGGTTAAGCCGCTGCTTTGTCAGGAAATCCCCCAAAATTCAAAAAACTCATAAATATTGTAAATAATCTCATATAATCTAAAATAAACGACTACGATAATCTATCAGAGAGGATATTTTTGGCATGGCAAATAAAAGACCCGGCCCAAAAAAATTAAAGAAGAATGGGAATGGCGATGGTGCATGTATAAGGTTTAACAAGCTATCACCATGTGGCGATGGCGATGGTGCATGTGTTTTGCTGGTTTGATCCAAGTAACAGATGCGCCCTCTCGGGTGGATCCCACGATGTGGAAAGGTCATAGCCTAAGATTCCATCTTTTCAGGCAATCGAGTCAACGTGTGACTAGAAAATCCTTCAAGACGTCCACCTACCTGAGGGGTAATTTTCCATCAGATAGACCCACTGTTTGGAAATGTCATACCACATGGAAGACTAAGGTGTACCATCAATCTAAATATAATTAAATGCTGAGTTAGAAATCCTCACCTTATTATACGGTAGAAGGCCATGACCCAAGAAAAATGCTTGTGAACGACTTTGACTAGTGCTTTTAAAATATAAGATGCTGGTCTTTCTTCATTGATGGATTCCATTGTTGGGAAATTTTCTTATTGTTGTCTAAAAGGAAGGAAGTTAAGGATAAACTTGGTTCCATCTTTCCAGGCAATCGAGTCAATATGTGACTGGAAAATCAGTGTTTGGACGGTTTTCGGAAGATCTAAGCTGTCCACGATTTGAAGAGCAAAGAGATACTCATTTTAGGTGGACGTCTTGAAGGATTTAAAGCATTCATAATCTTGGCCTCGTCTTAGGGTTAGAAATACGACTATGCGGGCAACAATCTCAGTGAGCAAAAGCACATACTTAAAACCAAGGCTTAGAAGGAATTGTCGATGAATGTGTTTCATCATTGACAACTTCCAACAGAAACTCGCAATCAGATCAAGGACAAGTAGAGTAAGCAGGTTTTCTGAAAATCTTTTGGATCAAGGTGTTAGCTTGCAAATCAAATATTCTAAGAGCATAGGTACAGAGTACAGAAACTATTCCCAAGTTTTTTATATGCTTTTTTGTGGAGACTCTCATAATAATCAGCAGTACAAGAATGCTTACTTTTGAGCCCTGAGGACATCTTCTGTAGCCAAGGCTAGAGAAGCCCGACAAGTACCGTATTTCTTACCATCGAAATAAAAATAAGGAAACACTGAAACGCAAGGACTAAAATATCAGCAAGTGGACCCAATAATAGCTCCCGTTAGCCTTATTAGTTTTGTATTACAACCAACCTGGTCCCTACTTGTGCACATATCAAGAAAGTGAACTCTTTTCGATGGACCCACCACTGATGACTTTGACGAGTGACTGCTGGATTGAGTGGCTGAGGACAAATGACGACTTCTCAGCACCGGAGGACCAAAAATAACCTGTAGCTTTGATGGAGAGCTTGGACCACATGCACTCCCCATTTGGAAATGTTATGCCCAAAGAAGTAAGTTTATGTGGTACGACATGGAGGAATTATTATGGTGTTACCATCAATTAATTTAATAGAAATGATGTGGCGAGATGGGAGATAGTCCAATCATGAAACGCATGCCCTTGACTCTCTTACACCGGAGGTTAAGACCCCTTGTTTTACAAGAAATGCCCCAAATGTCAAGAAACTCACATGTAAATGGTCTCATATATCTTATAATAGAAGGCTAGGATCATCTGTCGGAGAAGATATTTTGGGCATGGCCAATCTAAGAAAAAATGAGGAAAGACTAGGGATGAGGATGGGGTGTAGATAGGTTAACAAGCTTTCACTTTCGATGGTTTGATCTAACTGACTGATGTGCACTCTTCGGTGGATCCCACCATGTGGAAATGTTATTTGAGCAAATGATAGTGTTACTGGGAATTTTGAAGCATGGCGTAACCGATCCGCAGCCTGGAAATGGATGGTTGGCATCACAAACGAAATGGTCCCCACTTGGCACATATCAAGAAAGCGAATCCTTTCTTGTGGGCCCACCATGGATGACTTTGATGAACGAGTGCCGGATTGAGTGGTTGAAGATAAACTATGACTTTTCATCACCAGTGGATCCCATCATTTGGAAATTTAATTGGCTGCCCATCCAGAAGAAAGGAAATGAGGATTAGGCTTGCGTCCTTGAAGGGATTCATGCCAACTTACTCAAGGCAGATGATTCAATGATGAAAATTCGGACGGTTACGATTAAGTAATAGGTGATTTTACCAAATTACACAGTTATAAAGATTCTAAAAGAGCATTGGTCCGGAGAGCAGACACTGCTCCCAAGTTTTTTGTATACTTTTTTAAGGTGGAGTCTCTCAACAGTACATGAATGAAGATTTTTGCGCCTTGAAGACAACTTTTGCAGCCAAGGCTTGTGTTAGAGAAGCCGGACGGGACTCGAATCTTGTCGGTTTTCGACCAAACAAACTAGTTGCAGGAGTTGAACATGGAAGACTTGGAAAATGAAGATTTTGATGGTCTGTCTCCTTCCATATTCAAAGACCTTTGATGCGCACCTGATGGCGATATTCCATCAGATGGACCCACCATTTGGAATTGTCATAGTTTAAGAAGTAGGTAGCTTTTATCTTGGTTTCACATGGACGACTAAGGTGCACCATCAATTTAAATTGTACTGAAATAATTGGTGAGTTGGGGACAGGCCCCTTGTTATGGCAGAAAGTCCATGACTCCAAAGAAATGTTTTGCTCATTGGTGACTTTTATGAAGGATCCTAGAAGATAAGATGCTGTCTTTTCATCACTGACCATTCCATCGTTGGGAAATTTCCTTGCGGTTGCCCTGCAAGAAATTCGGGTTGCCTTGAAAGAAAGTCGGTCAAGGATAAGCTTGCGTCCTTAAAGAGGAGGGATTCCAACCACTTACTCAAGGGAGATGATTTAATAGTGACATTTGGACGGTTACAATTAAGTATTGGTGACTTTATAAAATTACCTAAAGATACTGATTTGCTCATGTCATGTTTCTAGCATGTTTGACTGGTAATCAAATAAGACGTGATATCAGTCTATATATTTGTGCTGTCTTAGAGGATTCTACCACTGCCATTATTGGTTGAAATTGTGTTTGGAGTTTGCAGATAAGCTATTCCAGTATGAGGGCTTATAGCATTTTGGTATTGTTTGTGAGTTTGTGTTGCTGTTTGAGTGGGTATGATGGATGCTTGGAGAAAGAGAGGGATGAACTCATGCAAATCAGAGACTCTGTTGTCAATTTAGATGGCTCTGTTCGATACTTAGAGTCTTGGGCTGAAGGGGATTGTTGCAAATGGGAGGGTGTAACATGCAGCAGATCTTCTTCTTCCTCTCAAGCATCTCATGTGACTGCAATCGATCTTTCATCTATAAGAGACTATACTGTTCGACGAACATGGTATCCGAATGCCACTTCATTTGCCTAATTCCCCGAATTACAATCTCTAAATCTGAGCTATAACAACATTGGTGGTTGGGCTAACCCAGAAGGTAATGTTGGCTCTCTATTAATATAGCAGAGGTGATGTTTCCACACTATCACTTGGGGTTTTTGTAGTAGAAATGCAGACTATTGCTATACCCTCTTTGGAACAGCTTCAAGAATGACTGGTCACACTATCTATACGATCTTAGTCCATTTGTGTGAAACATTTCTACTGGCTGTACAGTTTAGAATAGTGTTTGATGTCTCCAATCTTATATTACATGTGTCACTTTTGCAGGCTTATGCAGTCTCAAAAAACTACGACAACTAAATCTTCAGAGAAACAATCTCGGCGTTGGAGCATTTCCACCATGTTTACTAAGCAACCTCTCTCTATTAGAACAATTGGACTTATCTTGGAACAATCTGGGAGGAGATTCATCCAGATTATTAACAGGTACAATGAAAGGAGACTATAAATATCAATAGTTAGTGTTAAGGGGTTAAACTTTTGGTTTTTGGAAATATTTTGCAAACAATATACCTTGTCAAGCATGATTAACTATGTAAAAGCCAAGGAGATGCCCGTTACACATTAAACTACTTATCTATTAGAAGTTTTGCTATGGAAAATTAATTAATTACCAAGTGTCGCGATATCACCTTGCTTATCAACTTTTGCACGCTTATGTGGTTTGAAAAAACTACGAGTTCTACACGTTGAGGAAACCAATCTTGATGGTAGAGCATTTCCACCATGTTTACAAAGTAACCTCACCCAATTAGAAACATTGGGCTTATATTCAATAAATCTGGGAGAAGACTCAGCTGGCTTTTTAAAAGGTACGCAGAAAGAAGTATGCATTTTTCAAATTTTTATTTGAAAAGGGTGGAAAGGAGCATACTTGCCTCGTCATTTCTATGATAAGAAATCGGTATGCTTCTTGGACTAACTTGGCAGTTTTTGGCTGGTGATGGATGGAATTTTGTGTGGTATTTAAATTTACTGGCTTATTTATGAGTGAGGATTTTTTTTTGTTGAGAACGATTTTAGCATGCATTTATCTGAACGTTTACAATTATGAAAGGAATTGGTCAAATATGTGGACCAAACTCTCTAAAAGTCCATTGAGTTTTGCAGGCCTATGTAATTTGAGAAAACTACAATGGCTAGATCTTGGGAATACCAATCTTGGCAATGGGGGACTTCCATTGTGTCCAGTGAACAACCTCAATCAATTGGAATACTTGGACCTACAGTCCAATAATTTGGGGAACGGCTCATCTGACAGTTTAACAGGTACGACGTCTGCATTTCATTTGATAGCTACCTTCTTAGATAAGCCATGCCCCAAAAGTTTGGATCATCTTGGTCACTATTTGTTTGGGTGTAAAATTGGATGGATTAATTAGAAAATTCAAAAGCAAGGATGATGTAAAAATTTTCCTCCAATGGCAAGGATGGTAGAAACTTGACAGATTAGATTGAACGTTTGGTTTGGATCACAAAATCTGGGCCCAATTCTACTGTTGCGATTGGATTAAACTTAGATGAGTGGTTTGAATCATCAATTCTAACAAATAAGGCTTGAATTGTGCAGGTTTATGTAGTTTAGCAAAACTGCAAACATTAGACCTTGGGAGCAATAGCCTTGGCAATGGAGCGCTTCCATTGTTATTTTGTTCTGGTATTAACTTAAATGGATTGGAAAATTCAAAAGGAAGGATGAAGCAAACCTTTTCTCTCTTTTTTTTTTCAAATGGCGACAACAGTATAATTGATAACATAGAGGTACGGAGGTATGGACCCCACTATCATTGAATGATCCAACTTAGACATAGTTTGGATCACGAAATCTAGGCACAATTCTACCATTGCTAATGGATTAAGCATAGATGAGCAGTTTGAATCACCAACTCTCACAAATAATTGCTGACTTTTGCAGGTTTATGTAGTTTGAGAAAGCTACGAACATTAGACCTTTACAGCAACAGTATTGGCGATGGAGCACTTCCATCATGTCTATGGAAGAACCTTACTCTGTTGGAAGACTTGGACTTATCTGTCAATAATTTGGGCAGAGACTCATCTGGCGGTTTAACAGGTATAACTTCTACCTTTCATCTGATGGCCACCAGTCCACCGTCAAAAGTTTGGATGATCCCTGCAGCCACTATTTGTTATTTTGTTCTGGTATCAAATTAGATGGATTAGAAAATTCAAAAGGAAGGATGAAGCAAACCTTTTCTCTCTCTTTTTTTCAAATGGAGACAACAGTAGAATTGATAACATAGAGGTACGGAGGTATGGACCCCACTATCATAGAATGATCCAACTTAGACATAGTTTGGATCACGAAATCTAGTCCCAATTCTACCGTTGCTAATGGATTAAGCATAGAGGAGTAGTTTGAATCACCAACTCTCACAAATAATTGCTGACTTTTGCAGATTTATGTAGTTTGAGAAAGCTACGAAGATTATACCTTTCCGACAACAATATTGGTGATGGAGCACTTCCACCATGTCTGCTGAACAACCTCACTCTGTTGGAAGTCTTGATCTTATCTGACAATAATTTGGGCAAAGACTCATCTGGCGGTTTAACAGGTATAACTTCTACCTTTCATCTGATGGCCACCAGTCCACCATCAAAAGTTTGGATGATCCCTACAGCCACGATTTGTTATTTTGTTCTGGTATTAAATTAGATGGATTAGAAAATTCAAAAGGAAGGATGGAGCAAACCCTTTTTTTTTTTCCTGAATGGCGACAATGGTAGAATTGACAACTTAGAGGTATGGGGATATGGACCCCACTATCATAGGATGATCCAACTTAGCCATAGTTTGGATCACAAAATCTAGGGCCAATTCTACCGTTGCTAATGGATTAAGCATAGATGAGTAGTTTGAATCACCAACTCTCACTCTGTTGGAATCCTTGGACATGGAACGCTTCCCTCATGTCTAGGGAGCAACCTCACTCTGTTGGAATCCTTGGACTTAGGTTCTAATAAGTTGGGGAGAGACTCATTTAACAGTTTACCTGGTTAGATAACACAAGTTCCAAAGTTTATTTGGGTGAGCATAATCTTAGATTCCTGGAGCAATGATAATAGAGACCCCCTTTTTCCTTTTTTCCTTTCTAGAAGTCTCATTGATAAGGTAACGACACTCTATATTACGGGATGGTCCCACTTGATTTAGATGAATGTTTTGATTCACGAATGGGATGCATTTGATTACATTCTTAACCAATAAATGCTTCTAATCCAACAATCATACAGCTGGGATCTAGATTTTGGTCATGTGATGGGCCCACCTACAATGTGCATCTGTTTTTATTGGCAAAGACGTAAGCAATTTCAGGAAAACCAAAAATACAATTCACTTTCCAAAATTAAAATAATGTAACCCTAATATAGATGGGACAAAAAGATAAAGGTTAAGTGTTTTCACCAACCGCAAACTTGCTCTCTCTCTCTCTCTCTCTCTCTCTCTCTCTCTTCCGGGCGTGTGAGATTAGACTGTCAATACGTTCAATCCATCCACTCTGCATTGTGTGTGCGTGCGTCAATAATTGCTTCCTCAGGCTAATCACAATTGCACAGTCCACTGAAACCTCAATCCAAAAACCATATAAAATAATGAGAAACTATAAAAGGGCAAAAAGAAAGACAAGAAAATTTTATCCTTGCTCGGTGTCATTATCAAAATGGCTGAGTGTGAAAAAAAGGGAAATAACGAGAGTGTCATTATGAATAAGGATGGAAGTGTCGTGATTTACATCTTGTATGATTCACTCAGATGAACCCAACATACAATCGAGTGGATAAGTACAGATTGGAATTCAGAGAAGAATTTGGTGAAGAAGGAAAGTTGATCTTGGCGTAGAAACTCGTCGATTAAATTGTCACCCTGGCAAGATGAAGATATGTAGATGAATTGTGCTCTTGGATAAGATTATCCACGAATGGTGATCTTACACAAAATTATCGATATAGTTATTTCTTGTTTTCTTTTAATAGTAAAATGACAGACCATCAAGTCAACCCCAACCTAGCTAGTCAAAGAATTGGTTGACGTAGTACAGTTGTGCAATTGTGAAGACATTTCAAATTAAAGGTTTTTTTGAATTTATTGAGATTTAGGGTATAAATGGTAAGACGCCCAGAATTTAAGGTTTTTCAATACAAACTCAAAAGTAAAATAACTTTGTCTATTTAATAAAACAAGGAGTCTAAAATGATTTTGACGTATTTGGTCAGATGTTTTCCAGTTAAAAAAAATGTTTCAAACAAAAATATGTTATTGACAGTTGGCTCTTTTTTGCATTAAACACTTGAGAAAGCCTTCGTGCTCCCTTAAATTGGCTGGAGTTCTTGTGAGTTTTTCCTTGAACTGATAACAAGGAGATATGAATAGATCTTGAGATTGGGTTTTATATTTTACTGATTTTATTGTTTACCCTCTCTATGCTTTTTTCCTGTAGGTTTATGTGGCCTCAGGAGACTAGTAACTCTGGATCTATTTTACAACAATCTGGAAGATCAAAGTCTTTCACCATGTCTAGGCAACCTTTCTTCCCTGAAAATTCTGTATTTGTCAGGCAATAAACTTAAAAATCCTTTTGGCAGCATCTCATCAAAAGAAACAACAGGTAAGCAGCTTTTATCACTTGTGCACATTTGAGTTAAGTATTTTCAGATGCACCTTTCTTAACATTTTGTAATTTAATTGTGAACTCTACTTGCTCCAACATATTGCAGGTGTAAGGCCATTCGCTAATCTTCAGATGCTATATCTCGATGGGAATTTGATAGCTGATGACAGCGTTGCGAACTTTGTCCCATGGTTTTATAACTCGACGTCCCTCGCCAAGCTCTATTTAAGCAGCAATTTATTGAAAAACTCATCGACATTGACATGTAAGAGCATCTATATTACACATTATATTTTTTCTTGTGAGTCTTAGAATTAAACTATGCACCATTACTATAGTTTGGCTCAAAATAATTTACGAAAAAGATAATGACACAGAGACGCCATTGGATATGCTTTGGGAGATAACGTATATGAAGGAGAAATACTATTCTAAGTGAGATCTGGGACTCACATGGAATCCTCACCCAGTTAGGCCCTACATTTGAATGATTCAATCTTTTCATCTTATTTAGTCTCTCTTAGATAGGTTAAATACCAAAATTCATGTTTGTTGGGTGATTTTTAGCTATGTATTTTCAGTGTTTAAATAATAACCATTAGATTTTTCAAGGAAAAAAACTAGAAGCTAGAATCATCCAATGAGCATGATTTTTGCACATAGTCTTAATAGAAGACAAAAAAAAAAAAAAGATTGTGTCACATCATTCCAAGGTGGGATTTAGCTAAGCAAGTTTTGAATTTAGTCCCAGAAATTAGTCCAAAAAGCTTTTATCTATAAGCTGTGCTGATCTCTTTACAATTCTAAAAAATCAAACATGAAAAAATTATTTGAATCTTCTAGTCAAAAGGATTAAAATAGGAAATACATTAAGCATGATAACTGTGTAAAAAATCATCTCTCGACCATGTTTGGAGAATATAGCACTGTACGCACAACAAAAATCAAATCTTAAGAAATGTAGTAGATGGACAACAACAGCACATTTTTCTTTGCTCAATACAATAATACCACAATAATGAGCCCCACATATGATTCATTCATGATGTTGAATTGACTCACCTATCTTTGGGCACACAGTGGTACACATTTATTTTAAAAGGCATCTAAAGAATGTTGTTTTGGTTTGTTGGATGTCAACCGTTGCTTATATAGAGTTTCTTTTTTCCTTTTTCTTTCTCATTTTAGCAACAAGTCACAAGAGAGACTTTAACATATATATGAGAATTAGGTTTGACAAATTAGTGAATAGTTTACTTTCTAGTTCTTTGTTTTTTTTTTTAAAAAGGTTTATATGCTAGACCATATCATGGATGAGCTGTCCTCCAACACAAGGCATATTGTTATTGTGAACCTTTGATTCATAGGAGTATAATGCAATCCAAATCAATAGTTTTAGGGGCTAAAATATTTTTCTGATAATTTTAAGTACTAAAATATCATAAGCAAATAGTTCTAGGGACTAAAGTGTACTTTGCTCTAACAAATATTTGACTTCTTTTTTGAAATTTAGACACTCAACCACCTGTGCACATTTTCAAACTCTGGTATCCTAGCAAGACACTCCTTGTGCCACTATGCTAGAAGGCATTGGTGCAAAAACATTTGACTATTTATGGTGAAAAAATGAAGAATAAAAAAAAGGACTCGTTATTTAATCACTAGAAAACATTATGGTAATCCCTTGTCATTCCTCCTAGAATCTAAAATATCGCAAATTTGTGTTCATTAGATGATTCAAGCTAGCTAAACTATTGTCCTTAAAAAGTGGTGGGATCCAAACAAACCTTTTATCAAATGATTAGAATTATCAGTTAGTTTAACTTTATACAATTAGCCAATGCTAGAGATCTCAAATGAACATTTGAGATTTTATTAAACACAATGACCTCTGTAATATAGATTGATTTATCTTTGGTTAGTAGAAGAGATGCACACTATATATGGAAGAATAAGAGGCATGATCAATGCTTTAAATAATCAATTCATTAGTTGCTCAAAAGTGCATGGCGTAGAGATTCAAGTCATGTATTCATTTTCCTTCATTTAATTTAATTGTTCAACTATTCCATTACATCAGTTTCATAATTATATTTCTTACTTGCAGGGTTTTGCAAATTAAGGATGTTGAAAGTTTTGGATGTCATGAATAACACAATTGAAGGTCATCTACATCCTTGCATGAGAGCCATGTATTCTTTGAGCTATTTATTGCTCTCTCATAACCAACTTACAGGAAACGTCCCATCATTCATTTTCAACAATCTAACAATGCTTGAGCGGATCGATCTATCAGAAAATCAGTTTAGTGGTGTCCTTTACTTTTCCATGTTTGCTAACCTCTCAAAGCTTTCAGTCATTGACCTCTCAAACAATAAACTACAGGTTGAAACAGAGCACCCATACTGGATTCCTACTTTTCACCTCTTCACGTTACATTTGGAAAATTGCAATCTCAACCTACACAGTACTCGTGGCATTCCTACCTTCATCTCCAACCAAAATGGCTTAGAAAAAATATCGTTGGGTTATAATTCTCTCAAAGGGATCATTCCACCTTGGTTATTGTGCAAAAGTGCATTATGGACCTTGTCTGTAAGGGAAAATTTGTTTGAAGGTTCATTTCCTCAATGTCCTAAGAATACTAATGCCTCAAACCTCAGACAGCTTGATATCTCAGCAAACAATTTATATGGGACACTTCCAACAAGCATCAGAATGCTACTCCCCATGGTGACGTACTTGAACATCTCTGGAAATGCCTTTCAAGGCAATATACCTTCATCTTTAGCACAAATGGATTCTCTAGAGGTGTTAGATCTTTCTAACAATCGTCTTTCAGGAGATATCCCATATAAACTAATGAGTTTCTTATCCCTGCATTACTTGGATCTCTCACACAATTGTTTGCAAGGGCATATGCTCCCAAAAGATTCAAATATGACACAGTTGAGAGTTTTACACTTGAGTCATAACTTGTTCACTGGGTCAATTCCAACAAGCTTGTTGAAGAGTTCATTCTTGGAAATTTTAGATGTCAGTTACAACAACCTATCTGGTCCTATTCCAAATTGGCTATTCAACCTTCTAGATTTGGTGTCACTTGTTTTAAAGAATAACTCCTTTCAATCTCATATTTCGAGGCAATTGTGTCAAGTTAGTAATCTTCATTTGTTGGACCTCTCCAACAATAATCTTACAGGAAAGATACCTTCTTGTCTCAACAACATTACTTCATGGAAAAGAAAGTCAGAAATTCAAATTGATGGAGGATCTTATTCTACTAGAGTGCTGGGGGAATATTTTGAATCAGCAGTTAGGGTTTCAGCTGCATTCACCACAAAGGGAAGAAGTTACATTTTTGAGGGTGTACCGCTATCCTTGATGACTGGGATTGATTTATCCATGAACAATCTCACCGGCAATATTCCACCAGAATTGGGAGACTTGAAAGAGCTTCACTCATTAAACTTATCATTCAACCTCCTAACTGGCCCTATTCATCAATCCTTTCAAAATCTAAAAAATTTGGAGAGCATGGACCTTTCGCATAACAGCTTGTTTGGGCGGATCCCTTATGAAATATCTGGAATTGATACACTTACTACTTTCACTGTGGCCTTCAATAACCTATCAGGAGAAATTCCGTTTAGTATTCATTTTTCAACATTTAATGAGAGTAGCTATGAGGGAAATCCAAGACTCTGTGGAGAACTGCTGAGAAGAAATTGCTCGTCTGATACTTCTTCTGAAGTCCCAAAAAGGAAGAGCAAGGATCCTAGTGTTCTTAGCAATACTGTTGCATTTTACTCATTTGTTGGAATTTCATATGCATTGGGATTTTGGGGATTTGTTAGCTTTCTATTGTTCAACAAGAGTTGGAGGTATAAATACTTTGAAACTATGGATGTATATTGGGAGGCATTGACTAGGAAGAATTTTTTATTCTATCTTCGCTTCAAAAATTGATCCCACCCTTGAGTTGTAATGAAAAATTAGTTTTCTAAGTACTCTTGAGTTGAAATATATTAAATTACTTTTGCCTATGAATCTGACTATTTATCCATACAATCCTAGAGCGGCTATTCAAAGCAATGACTATCATAGAATGGAGTTTGGTGCAATTCTGAGACCGTCACTGCGAGTCCAAATTATATTCGATAACTAAGAATGTTGGAGAGAGAGAGAGAGAGAGAGAGAGAGAGAGAGAGAGAGAGAGAGAGAGAGAAGTTGTTACACGATTTTTCGTTACTGTTCTAGAATTGTTTTATCCTTGTGAACAGGGCTATTGTCAATCTATAAGAAGCTTCGTATTGATGGATTTTACAGATGATGAATATAACGTGTTCAAACTTCGTAAACTGATGATGAATATATTGTGTTCAAAGTTTGTGTTCAATTGATCTAGAGAAGTAATCTTCTTGGCCCTTGGAGAAAGAAATTGGTTTTCCTAGTGGTTGCTGAATAGCAGGAAACATATATAGATGGCAATTCTGGGAGACGTCCAATTATCAACAGTTGGTCAATTACACATGTTGGCCTTAACATGAATCTCCCGCTTGCAGGAGCCACAGATTGCACACGGAAAAAGAACAATGAATTTTGGTGCCTGGCTTATCTGTAGTATGGGCTACTAGATAAATAGGTTGTGATAGTATTCTTCAAAATAAAAGTATGAGCACCCTTAGATAGAGGCTTCTTCCATGGGGATAACAATTCATAGATTTCAGATAACGATGGGCAGAAAGCCTTGATTCCTTGAACAACTATTTTCACCCATTTTGACAATAGACTGCCGAATTTTCCAAGCCTATTTATATGTGCAGATGTCATTTCCCTGTGAGACATTTTTCCTCATATTCATCTTTCCCACTTAGAATACTCCCACATACCAAGTTCGGATTCTGTTGTTTCACCTTGACATTCTATTCATGATGCTTAAAACAGAGAAAACAAGCCTTAATAAACTCATCCCTTACTGTTGGCTGCGTAAACATGGAGGGTGGAGGGAATTTAATCACTATACAAAGACTTTCCTGCTATATCCCACTAGCAATCAGATGCGCGCCAAGTGCAGTTAGCAGGTTTTCTGAAAATCCTTTGTCAAAGTATGGCTAAAATCAATCTACAGACGTAACGTGTAGTTTAATTGAGAACCCAAACTTTAAAAGTAGGTCTACAATAGTTCAATACTGCATCACCACGAACATTAACAATTACAACAAGAGATTCACCATTTTAATCAATTAGAACGCCGTTAATTACAACAAGGCATTCACCATTTTAATCAAATAGCAAGGCGCGTTACTCTTGCAAATGGATACAAGAAGGAAACTATTTCAACAGTAACAGTAATGATTCAAAGTTTCCAGCGCTCACTGTCAAAACTACATGCAAAGCAAACAGAACCGAAAACTTGAAGCCGACGAACAAATTTCACTGGATTGATTTTAGTTAATACATGTTTTCCCAATAAAAAATTTCTATTTTGCTATAATTTTTCTATAAATGCATGCTTTCGCATGCATAAACTATGGTCAACTTTATTCTCATTTAGTAAAGACTCTTGATCTTGGATTGATTTTGTTGTTTGAAGATAGCGCAGATCAGTCAATGCAGTGTATAAAGCAAAGACTACCTTTCTTCCTTTAAGGGAAATGGTAGGTAGTTAAGGTAGAGGATGTTCACAAACATGATTAACTCTGTCTAACAGTAATTCATCTTATAATATTACATTTGTTTTAATAGGATTACGGGCACTTCTTAATTAATGCTCAACAGTTTAAACTTTTGTATAATTTCTTATCTCTACGGGCAAAGACTAGCATATTGGAATAGGGAGTCTTGGTGAACGGTAAAAGTTGTCGTCAGGTCACGGGTTAAGGCATGGAATCAGCCTCTTGCAAAATGCAAGGTAAGACTGCCTACTATAGGACCTTGTGGTCTCCATTCCCTAGATCCCGCATAGGCAGGAGTTTTGTGCACTGAGGCTGTCCCCTTTTATCTTCTTAATATTTCCAACTGATGCACTTTCTCATTACAAAATTTCCACTAACCATGTGTTTCTTATACTTCTTCACCAAAAAATAAACCATAGCTTTGATGGGCATCTGATGGAGAGCTTGGACCAGATGGACTCCCCATTTGGAAATGTTATACCCAAAAAAGTAAGTTTATGTGGTACCACATGGAGGAATTATTAAGGTATTATCATCAATTAATTTGATAGAAATGAAGTGGCGAGATGGGAGATAGTCCAATCATGAAACGCATGTCCTTGGCTTACTCCGAGGGTTAAGCCTCCTTGTTTTAGAGGAAATGTCCCAAATTTCAAGAAACTCACATGTAAATGATCTCATATATCTTAGAATAGACGGCTAGGATCATCTGTCAGAGAAGATACTTTGGGCATGGCCAATCTAAGAAAAAATGAGGAAGACAAGGGAGGGGGCAGGTAGAAATAGGTTAACAAGCTTTCACTTTCGATGGTTTAATCCAACTGACAGATGTGCACCCTTTGGTGGATCCCACCATGTGGAAATGTTACTTGAGCAAATGATAGTGTTACGGGGAATTTTGAAGCATGGCATAACTGATGCATAACCTAGAGACGGATGGTTGGCATCAAAAACAAACCAGTCCCCACTTGTGGATATATCAAGAAAGCGAACCCTTTCCTGTGGGCCCACCATGGATGACTTTGACGAACGAGTGCCAGATTGAGTGCTTGAAGATAAACGATGACTTTTCATCACCGGTGGATCCCATCATTTGGAAATTTAATTAGCTGCCACTTGAGAAGAAAGGAAGTCAGGAATAGGCTTGCGTCCTTGAAGGGATTCGTGCCAACTTACTCAAGGCAGATGATTTAATGATTAAAATTTGGACGGTTAAGATTAAGCAATAGGCGATTTTACCAAATTACACAGTTATAAAGATTCTAAAAGAGCATTGTTCTGGAGTGCAGACACTGCTCATAAGTTTTTTGTATGCCTTTTTAAGGTGGAGTCTCTTAACAGTACATCAATGAAGATTTTTGAGCATTGAAGACAACTTTTGCAGCCATGATCACTAGTCTTCATTCCTAAACTAAGATAACTAAAGGCCAGGATAATCTAATAGTGTAATTCTTTTAGTGCATAACCTATCGCGGCTGGTCCATGCAAATGAGTGGAGTGGCTCGGCCTATCGACCTTATCATATCGTGGCTTACGGGCAAGTCAAGTCATTTTGTTTGGACATGGAAGACTTGGAAAAGCAAGATCTTGATGGTCTGTCTTCTTCCATCTTCAATGAGTTTGATGCTTACCTGACAGGCAATCTTCCATCATATGGAACAATTGTTTGGAAATGCCATACTTTAAGACAAAGGTAGTTTTATCTTAGTTTCACATGGAAGACTAAGGTGTACCATCAATTTAAATCCAATTGAGGTATGTGCTAAAGTAGAGATACTCACCTTGTTATATGGCAAGGCCAGGACCCAAGAAAAATGTTCGTACACAACTTTGGTGAGTGATTTTAAAAGATAAGATGCTGGTCTTTCTTCATTGATGGATTCTATTATCGAAAAATTTCTTTGATGTTGCTCTAAAAGAAAGGAAGTCAAGGATAAACTTGCGTCGTTGAAGGGATTCTTAATGGTTACTCAAGAGAGATGATTTACTCATGAAATTTGGATATTAATCATTAAGCATAGGTGACTTTACCAAATTGCATGAATATAATGATTTACTTATGTCATGTTTCTCGGTGAATCTTTTCTGCCCAACTTAGCACGATCTAGACCATCCACTTAATAGTGGAACTCACAAGAGATCATCAGGATCCTAGCAAGGTTATTTCAATGGTCTATAGAGCATGGATAGTAGATCCCGGATCCTAGCACCATCAAGTAAGACATTATATAGATCTATATATTTGTGCTTACCTTGGATGATACTAACACTACCATTATTGATTGAAATTGTATTTGGAGTTTACAGATAAGCTATTCCAGTACAATGTCCTTACGTGCTTATAGCATTTTGCCCTGTTTTTACAAGCAATCTTTTCTGCTTATCTAAGTACGATCTAGACCATCCACTTAATGGTGGAACTCACAGTTGATGTTTGGTACCCATGCTATATGCACGAGGCCGAACACATATGTTGTTTAGATCTAAGAAAAGAAAATGCTAAAAGATAGGCCTAGTACTCATCTTTCTGCGTAAAGAGAGATACTTTTGTAGGGCCCAATTTTTGAAAGATCTAGGCCATCCACAGTTTAAAGAGCTATGCAGTAAATTCTGATCCATTGAGAGAGAGAGAGAGAGAGAGAGAGAGAGAGAGAGAGAGAGAGACGCATTTTATGTCCACTTCTTCAAAGATGTAAAGCATCCATAGGCTTGGCCTTATCGCACCTCATTCATCAAATTTTCATTCGTTAGATAGAGATTTTTGGATAAATATATTGTTATAAGGTTTGATCACGTGCGCAGCACGCGCTCAGTATACCAGTCAGTAGAACAAAAAGGATAAATTGTACGGATGCCATATAAACTTTCATCCTTCGGCAGATATACCCCTCCTATTTTCCTAAGACTAATGTTACGTTAACGCGCACTTGGTCCATCATTTCGTGCAATAATGCCAACAAAGTTTAAATTGTACCCCACCCGCTTTTATTTTGTGCTGTTTTTCTGCCTTTTTCCTTTATTTATTCTGCTGGTAAGAAAGAGTTCTTCTAGCACGACATCATCTTGTTTGGCTTACCCTGTTTAGGATCCATACCAAAATTCATGGTGATTAGAGGCTTGTACCTACTAGATCTTTTGGGTATATATTTTCAACGTACACGATTTAATAACAAAACAAGGCATAGCTCAAATCATCAAACGATTATTAAATTTGTTGACTGGATGGTTCCTGGTGCGGTAAATTTGTTTTAAAATGATTCATGATGAAAAATTAGAAAATTTTGTTTTAAGATTTGAGTTGATGTTTGACATTCAAGGTTTTTCTGAAAATAAAATTCATTTGAAGATCTTTTTTGCTGTGTTTTGTTTTTATAAAATGGGGCCTCACCTTTTGAAAAGCTTTATTAAAATTGTAGAAGGGTTGAAATTTTTCTGTGTCACACCTAAAATGGCACCAGTTAGAAGGAGTGAGTCAGTGCAAGTAGAAAGTTTTCAAAAGGCAAGGAGACCCAAAAAAACATAGATACAAATGGTGAAAAAAAATTTAAAAACTTTGAAACTGTATTATGCCATAATACTTAATAGAAGAAAATAGAGGAAGAAGATTCACGTGGCCAACTTGTAATTGGGATTAGGTCTTGATGATAATAAAATTTTAATTAATAAAAATCTCTATTTTTTCAGAAAATATTACATATTTGATTATGTACAGATTTTGCTAAAATTTGCAGTCTAATTAATGCATGTTGTGGGAGTCGAAAACTATCTATTTTGCTATAATTTTTCCTTAAATGCTTGTTTTCCCAATGTATAAACTATGTCCAACTTTATTCCCCTAAAGTAAAAACTCTTAATTTAGGACTACTTTTGTTGTTTGAGAAATTTGGAAAAGTAATTAAATAATACCCAGATATTGGTTTTAATAGGATTACTGGTACTTCTTAATTCATGCTCAACGGTTTAAACTTTTGTATAATTTCTTACCTCTATGGGCAAAGACTAGCATATTGGAATAGGGAACCATATCTTCTTAATATTTCCAACTGATGTACTTTCTCATTCCAAACTTGCCACTAAACATGTGTTACTTATACTTCTTCATTAAAAAATATACACCTTAGGTTGATGTGCATCTGATGGAGATCTTCGACCAGATAGACTCACCGTTTGCAAATGTCGTACCATGTAAGTTTATCTGGTCTCACATGGAGGAATCACAAAGGTGTTACCATCAATTAATTTAATCGAAATGAAGTGGTGAGATGGGAGATAATCCACTCATGAAACACATGCGCTTGACTCTCGGACTCCGTGGTTAAGCCGCTGCTTTGTCAGGAAATCCCCCAAAATTCAAAAAACTCATACATATTGTAAATAATCTCATATATCCTAAAATAGACGACTACGATAATCTATCAGAGGATATTTTTGGCATGGCATATAAAAGACCCGGTCCAGAAAAATTAAAGAAGAATTAGAATGGCGATGGTACATGTATAAAGTTTAACAACATCAAACAAGCAGGTAGATGGCTGTCCCCATTGCAGCGGACGGTCAAGGTTGAGTAGACGTGGGCTGCACTCCATGGCCATTGCCATTGCTAAGATTAAAAGTAGCATTAGAAAGGATCTAGCATTATATATAACGTTTGGAAGATTAAGATGCGTGGCTTAGTGTAGAGCACGGTCATTAAGATTAAAAAGCACTTACAAGTGGGCCCAAATCTCTGCAGATCATCACCATTCATTGCCAGTATTACTTGGACAAACCATGCCTAGTTATTTGGGCAAATGATGGCATTACTGGTAATTTTGAAACATGGCGTATCCGATGCGCAACCTAGAAACAGATGTTTGGCATCACAAACAAACTGGTCCCTACTTGTGCACATATCAAGAAAGCGAACTCTTTCCTGTGCCCGCACCACTGATGACTTTGACGAGTGATTGCTGGATTGAGTGGCTTAGGACAAATGATGACTTCTCTGCACCAGTGGATCCCATCATTTGGGATTTATTTAGCGGCCACTCGAGAACAAAGAAGTCAATAATAGGCTTGCATCCTTAAGGGGTTCGCACCAACTTACTCAAGGCAGATGATTTACTCGTAAAAATTCGGACGGTTAGGATTAAGCAATAGGTAAATTTTCCAAATTATGCAATTATGAATATTTCATCATATCTTGTTTCTGGCGTGTTTTACAAGCGCTCTTTTCTGCCAATCTGACTACGATCTAGACCATCCACTTAATGATGGAGCTCACCAGTGATCAGGATCCTAAGTTATTGGGATGGTCTCTAGATAGTAGATCCCAGATCCTATGATCATAAATAATTTTCAAAGTGACCCATTATCGTGATTTAGCTGTCAAACTTGCATTTATGACCCAGATGATCCAAGCACCACCACAATATCCTAGGGTTCTGATCTGCTGATTAATATTGCACTTGGACCGTACCTATCCAAAGTGTACTAGCATTATAGAGGCCCTATATTCGTGGAATCGTGAACTGGATCACGACATTCCAGGTGGTGGCCTCACAGAGCTTGGCGGTCAAGATTAAGTGAACTATTGTTGCACAAGATTAGAACTTTTAGAGAGTCCCGGTAGGTTGAGAAGAAGTCCACACCTTTCTTTTTTTACACACGTTGATTTTAAACTTTTTATTTTTGTTGATCTAGGCCATTCATCATATTCTACCATATGTAACATATGAAAAATCAACGTAGTTGAATGATTCTACCTACTTGTTTTGCATTTTTTTTTTAAATTAATACAAATAGATAGTCACTATTTTGAAGTTGTAATTTCGAAAGAAGACAAGATTTAAAATTCTCTTATCTATGAGAATTACTCCTAATCCAAGGGCTCTCAAAGATTCAAAAGAGCATAAGTACAGAGTACAGACATTACTCCCATGTTTTTTGTATACATTTTTGAGTGATTCTCAAATAATCATCAGTGGTGGAAGTTCAGGACAAGAAGGAAGATTTTTTAGCCTTGAAGACATCTTTTGTGGCCAAGCTAGTGTTAGAGAAGCCGGACCAGACTCGAATCTCGCCGTTTTCGACCAAACGAACTGGCTGCAGCAGTTGAACGGGAAATCACTTTCCCCTTTCAGTTTTTACCATATTTCCTATCATCGGGAAAAAGAAGAAGGAAAAACTGAAAAACAAGGACTAAAATATTAGCAAGCGGGCCCAAACAATAGCTCTCATTAGCATTATTAGTTTTCTATAACCCCTGCTAAAAATCTAGACATTAGCTTAGTGGAGCAGACATCAGGATTGTAGATTATTTTGATGACTCGTGGGTAGAAAAACCAGGGTCCTACTATCAAAACTATTTTCCTTAATGACCCATCTTAGTTAGGCCATCAGTACTCTGCATGAGGTTATAGGCTATTCCTCATTGGCAACGCTGCTACGGCCCCCCAGTTTTACATTATGAACCCAACTTATGGTTGATCAGTACCGTTTGTCTGATTGTAGTCACTTTGACATATAATCCGTCGCTAGAGAATCCTAAAGCTCAAAAAGGGGTGACTATCATATAATCCCTCCTCAGTTACTAGAAACTCTTAAAGATCAGAACAGTGGGACATTCGACTGTTTTGGGTTCTGCAATGCAGGCAGCTAAAATTGACAAGATAAGCACAAGTATCTCTGGCTCAAAATCACTCCTCTTGCCCTCTCTTGGCAAGTTATGACCCAAAAATCTCATGCTAAATCTGTTCATCATCGCTAGTCTTCATGCCTAAACTAAGAAAACCAAAGGCTAGGATAATCCAAAGGTATAATTCTTTGGGTACACAACCTATCATGACTGGTCCATGAAAATGAGTAGACTGGTTGGGCCTATCGATACTAGCATATCATGGTTTACGGGCAGAGTCAAGTCATTTTGTTTGGACATGAAAGACTTGGAAAAGGAAGATTTTGAAGGCCAAGACTAAAGAGAAATGCCTAAACTCATAGATAATTTTGACTAGTGATTTTAAAAGGCAAGATGCTGACCTTTCATCACTCATGGATTCCATCTTTGGAAAATTTCCTTGCCGTTGCTCTAAAAGAGTTGGCGGTATAAATACTTTGCAACTATAGACGTATATTGGGAAGATTTTTTTTATTCTATTTCGCTTCAAAAATTGTTCCCACCCTTGAGTTGTAATGAAAAATTAGTTTTCTAAGTACTCTTGAGTTGAAATATATTAAATTACTTTTGCCTATGAATCTAACTATTTATCCGCACAATCCTAGAGTGGGAGAGAGAGAGAGAGAGAGAGGACCAAGAGAAGTTGTTACACGATTTTCCGTTATTGTTCTAGAATTGTTTTATCCTTGTGAACAGGGCTATTGTCAATCTATAAGAAAGCTTCGTGTTGATGGATTTTACAGATGATGAATACAATGTGTTCAAACTTCGTAAACTGATGATGAATATATTGTGTTCAATTGATCCAGTGAAATAATCTTCTTGGCCCTTAGAGAAAGAAATTGGTTTTCCTAGCGGCTGCTGAATAGCAGGAAACATATATAGATGGCAATTCTGGGAGACATGCAATTATCAACAGTTTTCTTGTCGTGGTCAATTACACATGTTGGCCTTACATGAATCTCCCGCTTGCAGGAGCCACGGATTGCATACGGAAAAAGAACGTTGAATTTTGGTGCCTGGCTTATCTGTAGTATGGGCTACTAAATAAATAGGTTGTGATAGTATTCTTCAAAATGAAAGCATGAGCACGCTTAGATAGGGGGTTTCTTCCATGGGGATAACAATTCATAGATTTCAGATAACGATGGGCAGAAAGCCTTGATTCCTTGAACAACTATCTTCACCCATTTTGACAACTAACTGCCCAATTTTCCAAGCTTATTTATATGTGCAGATGTCATTCCCCTGTGAGACATTTTCACTCATATTCATCTTTCCCACTTAGAATACTCCCACATACCAAGTTCGGATTCTGTTGTTTCACCTTGACATTCTATTCACGATGCTTAAAGCAGAGAAAACAAGCCTTAATAAACTCATCCCAAGATTTCAACGTCATCCCTTGCTGTTGGCAGCATAAACATGGAGGGTGGAGGGAATTTAATTACTATACAAGGACAATTCAATCCACAGATAACTACATGTGCAGGAAAAACCAATTCAGAACTCTCAAGCTTTGTTCTTTATTTCTGAGAAATGGCTCACAGCACAAAGGATGCAAATAGTTACCAAACTAGAGTAATGAGTCTGAGGATATGAGGACTCAGTCCAAGAGTAAAAACACATTAGCTTTAGGGAGAGCAAAAGATTCATTTATGAGTCACGAGTATATATTGTATAGTATCTACAAAGTAGAAAGTATAGGGAGCATAAACTAGCGAACTAGGAACACTGGGGCTCCACCCAATCGTCTGTAGACATGATTCAAGGATCTCATCTGCTGGATAGTTCTAGCCCATAGATCAATTCTTATACTTCTATCCATTATGAGAGACGTATTTATAAGATATAATAAAGAAAAAATTGGTGACTCTAAGAGATAATAAAAAAAAAAGTAGAGAGATAAAGGGCAGATTATCCATAAAATAAGAGAAAAGTTAGAGAGAAATAGGAAGATTAAGAGTCGCCTTTCAGAAGAGAGAAACAAATAGAAAATGGTCGATAAAGCTGGAAAAACAAAATGACACAGAGGGAGTAGAAGACTCAAAAACAATGATTCATCCAGAAACAAGATTCAACTTTTCAACCAAACAGAAATGGCGATTCAAACTCTTAAGATCAACAAAAAGACTACGAAGAAGAAACAAGAGATTGCTAATGAAAATATCTGAAAGAAAAAGAAGAGATATGAAGCAATTACTGTGAAGAAGAGGAGCAATGTACAGTGTAATACAGCTTGGTCCCAGAGACAGGTGGTAGTTTTGGGGAGATACAAGCAAAAACAGGGAAAACCCCTCAAACCTAAAAACTTTCAGTTTTAAAACCATTATCCTCTGTTCTACCCCACCATTTTGTTTTTTTGGTTTTTAAGGTGTCCTAATTTTCTGTTCCCGAGTATGTTCGTAGCAGAACTGGCATATGATCAATGGGGTTTTGCTAAAACTTTTCAGATTTTTACGTGATTGAGATAAACGTATTGATCGGCTTCAACATGGTTGCCTGTTTAGCTACGCCATGCGTCAAAAGAACATCTACAACATGGAGATTACGAAACATGGACAAAAAATTTCCATGGAGTATTATCCTTAAGACAAGTGAACGAGGGGCTGCCGGGCTGGCTACTTTGTGGGACGGGATGACAAACCATGTGCCTTTACATCAGCTTTTGTGACATCGGATTATAATCCATGGACAAAATTATCCGTGGACTCTTACACAGCCATCCAAGCGGCAGAGAAAATGACGTTTGGTACCCATGCTAAAAGATAAACGGTCTAGATCTAAGAAAAGAAATTGCTAGAAGATAGGCCCGGTACTCATCTTTCTGCCCGCTTAACACCGTTAACAGTTTTGACTGTGAGAGAGAGTGACTCTCGTGGGGCCCAATTTTCAAAAGATCTAAGTCATCCACAATTTGAAGTACTAGGCAGCAAAATCTCATCCATTGAAGAGAGAGAGAGAGATCCTGATTTTAGGTCCACTTCTTCCAATATCAAAATCAACCATTTATTATGGCCTTATCAAGCAGCTGCCCAGTACAGTAAGAAAAAGGAAAAATTGTACGGAGGGCCCTCAATGGAATATTCTTACATAACGCGCCATAGGTCCATTCTTTAACGTTGCGTACAATATTGTCGACGAAATTCAACTTACACCCACTTGCTTTTAATTAATCTTTTTACTTTTTATTTATTATGCTGGTAAGAAAGTGTTTTGTTATACGCCGCAAGAATAATATACGGTCTTAAATTTAGTTGAACTTAACCATTCATTTTGTTCAGCCTGCTGCCCTATTTACCTCCATACCAAAATTCATGGCCATCGATGCCTCCATATCAAAATTCATGTGTACACAGTCTAGGAAAAGAGCAGAACACAAAGGGTTTGTATGACACAGCTTAACATTGCATTTTTGCAGGGGGCTATTTTCATGACTCAAACTCAGTGATTTGTAGGTCACACTATAAGTTGCGTCAAGACTTCCCTTCTTTTCATAAAATTTCTATTTTTTTCTTGGAAATTATAAGATATATAATTTTCTATAGATTTTACTCTAATTTGCATTCTGGTTAATACATGTTTTCCCAATAAATTTTTTCTATTTTGCTATAATTTTTCCCTAAATGCATGTTTTCGCATGCATAAACTATGTCCAACTTTATTGTCATATGTAGTAAAGACTCTTGATCTAGGATTGATTTTGTTGTTTGAAGATAGCACAGATCAGTCAATACAAAGGTATAGATGCAAAGATTACCCTTTCCCTTTAAGAGAAATGGTAGGTAGTTAAGCTAGAGGATATTCACAAACATGATTAATTCTGTCTTACAGTAATTCCTCTTATAATATTTCATTTGTTTTAGTAGGATTACTAGCACTTCTTAATTAATGATCACCGCTTTAAACTTTTGTATAATTTCTTATCTCTACGGGCAAAGACTAGCTTATTGGAATAGGGAGATTTGGTGCAACGGTAAAAGTTGTCATCATGTGACCTTGAGGTCACGGGTTCAAGGTGTAGAATCAGCCACTTGCAAAATGCAAGGTAAGGCTGCCTACTATAGGCCCTTGTAGGCTCCTCTTCCCCTAAACCCCCACATAGGCAGGAGCTTCTTACACCGAAGTTGCCCATTTTATCTTCTTAATATTTCCAACTGATGCACTTTCTCATTCCAAAATTGCCACTAACCATGAGTTTCTTATACTTCTTCACCAAAAAATAAACTGTAACTTTGATGGGCATCTGATGGAGAGCTTGGATCAGATGGACTCCCCATTTGAAAATGTTATACACAAAGAAGTAAGTTATGTGGTACCACATGGAGAAATTATTAAGGTGTTACCATCAATTAATTTAATAGAAATGAAGTGGTGATATGGGAGATAGTCTAATCATGAAACACATGCCCTTGGCTCTCTTACTCTAGGGTTTAAGCCCCCTTGTTTTACAGGAAATGCCCCAAATTTCAAGAAACTCACATGTAAATGGTCTCATATATCTTAGAATAGACAGCTAGGATCATCTGTCGGAGAAGATATTTTGGGCATGGCCAATCTAAGAAAAAATGAGGAAGACTAGGGATGGGGAGGGGGCGTGTAGATAGGTTAACAAGCTTTCACTTTCGATGGTTTGATCCAACTGACAGATGTGCACTCTTTGGTGGATCCTACCATGTGGAAATGTTACTTGAGCAAATGATAGTGTTACTGGGAATTTTGAAGCATGCGGTAACTGATGCGCAACCTAGGAACAGATGGTTGGCATCATAAACATACCAGTCCCCACTTGTGCACATATCAAGAAAGCGAACCCTTTCCTGTGGGCCCACCATGGAGGACTTTGATGAACGAGTGCCAGACTGAGTGGTTGAAGATAAACGATGACTTTTCATCACCGGTGGATCCCATCATTTGAAAATTTAATTAGCTGCCACTCCAGAAGAAAGAAAGTCAGGAATAAGCTTGCGTCCTTGAAGGGATTCATGCCAACTTACTCAAGGCAGATGATCTAATGATGAAAATTCGGACGGTTACCATTAAGCAATAGGCAATTTTACCAAATTACACAGTTATAAAGATTCTAAAAGAGCATTGGTACGGAGTGCGGACACTGCTCCCAAGCTTTTTTGTATACTTTTTTAAGGTGGAGTCTCTCAACAGTACATGAATGAAGATTTTTGACATATAGTGGTTAACGTGCAAGTCAAGTCATTTTGTTTGGACATGGAAGACTTGGAAAAGAAAGATTTTGATGGTCTGTCTCCTTCCATCTTCAATGAGTTTGATCGCGGGCAATCTTCCATCAGATGGACCCACTGTTTGGAAATGTCATACCTTAAAACCAAGGTAGTTTTATCTTAGTTTCACATGGAAGACTAACGTGTACCATCAATTTAAATCTAATTGAGGTAAGGTAGAGATACATTGTTACACGGCAGAAGGCCAGGACTCAAGCAAAAAATAGCCGACTCTGACTTGTGATTTTAAAAGATAAGATGCCAGTCTTTCTTCATTAATGGATTCCATCGTTAGGAAATTTTTTTTGCTGTTGCTCTAAAAGAAAGGAAGTTAAGGATAAGCTTGCGTCCTTGAAGAGATTCCTAGTTACTCAAGAGAGATGATTTACTCATGAAATTTGGAGATTAATAATTAAGCATAGGTGATTTTACCAAATTACATGAATATAATGATTTACTTATGTCATGTTTCTCAAAGAATCTTTTCTGCCCAACTTAGTACGATCTAGACCGTCCACTTAATAGTGGAACTCACAGTAGATCATTAGGATCCCAGCCAGGTTATTCCAATGGATAGTAGATCCCAGATCCTAGCACCATCAAGTAAGACGTTATATAGGTCTATATATTTGTGCTTACCTTGGATGATACTAACACTACCATTATTGATTGAAATTGTACTTGGGGTTTGCAGATAAGCTATTCCAGTATGATGGTCTTACATGCTTATTGCATTTTGCCTTGTTTTTACAAGCAATCTTTTCTGCTTATTGAGTATAATCTAGACCATCCACTTATTAGTGGAACTCACAGTAGATAAGGATCCTAGTTATTTGGATGGTCTAGGGATGATAGATCCCAGATCCAAGTATCATAAATAGTTTTCAAAATGACCCATCATCATGATTTAGCTGTGATACACGCATTGATGACCCAGATCATCCAAGCAGCATCACAATATCCTAGCATCCTGATTTAATGATCAATATTGCATTGAAGCAGCTAAAATTCACGAGCTCCGGCTTAGAAGCTTAACGAGAAACAAGGGCAAGATCACGGTCCTTAAGACTGGTGAATGTGGGGCTGCCGGGCTGGCTATTGTGTGGGACGGGATGGCAAACTGTGTGCCTTTCCATTTGCTCTGTGATATAGGGATTACATATCATTGACAAATTTATCCATGGACTATTACACAACCATCCAATTCTGCTGGTAAGAAAGAGTTCTTCTAGCACGACACAAGAAAAAGATGCAACCGTACAGGTCTTAAATTTAGGTGATCTGAACTGTTCATCTTGTTGGCTTACCCTGTTTAAGATTCATACCAAAATTCATGGTGATTAGATGCTTCTACCTACTAGATCTTTTGGGTATATATTTTCAACGTACATGATTTAATAACATAACAAGGCATGGCTCAAATCATCGAACAATTATTAAGTTTGCTAGTTAGCCAACCTATGGCTGATCAGAACCGTTCATCTGATTAAATATAGTCATTCTGACATATAATTCGTCACTAGAGAATCCTAAAGCTCAAAAAAGTGTGACTATCATATAATTCCTCCTTGATTACTAGAAACTCTTAAAGCTCAGCAAAGTGGGACATTTGACCGTTTTGGATTATGAAATGCGGGCAGCTAAAATTTACAAGCTAAGCGCAAGTATCTCTAGTTCGAAATCATTCTTCTTGTCCTCTCTCAGCAAGTCATGACCCAAAAATCTCATGTAAAATATCTTCATGATCACTAGTCTTCATTCCTAAAGTAAGAAAACTAAAGGCTAGGATAATCCAACTGTATAATTCTTTTGGCACACAACCGATCATGACTGGTCCATGAAAATGAGTAGACTAATTCGGCCCATCGATACAAGCATATTGTAGTTTACGGGCAAGTCAAGGCATTTTGTTTGGACATGGAGGACTTGGAAAAGAAAGATTTTGATGGCCTGTCTCCCCCATCTTCAAAGACCTTTGATGCGCACCTGATGGCGATATTCCATCAGATGGACCCACCATTTGGAAATGTCATACCGTTGAAATAAAATTTCGGTTTTCCAGTATTTCTTACCCTCGAAATAAAAATAAGGAAAAACTGAAAAACAAGGACTAAAATATCAGCAAGTGGACCCAATAATAGCTCCTGTTAGCATTATTAGTTTTATATAATTCCAGTTGTAAATGTAGACCATTAGCTTAGTGGAGCAGACATCAGGATGGTAGATTATTTTGATGGCTCCTGGATAGAAAACTCAGGATCCTACTGTCTAAACTATTTTTCCAAAAAGACCCATCTTAGTTAGGTAATCAGTCAGCAACTACTCCTCGTTGCCAACGCTGCTACGTCGCCCCGGTTTTACATTATGAGCCCAACCTATGGTTGATCAGAACCGTTCATCTGATTATAGTCACTTTCAGTCACTAGAAAATCCTAAAGCGCAAAATTTTTTTGACTGTCATATAATCCCACTTTAATTACTAGAAACTCCTAAAGCTCAGAAAAGTGAGAGATTCAACCATTTGGTACTATGCAATGCGGGCAGCTAAAATTTACAAGATCAGCACAAGTATCTCTGATCCCAAATCATTCTTCTGGGCCCTCTCTTAGCAATCTGTGACGCAAAAATCTCATGCACTGGCTGATACTAGACTTTGTTGTTCGGCACGTAAAGTGGATAGTAAAATCGGGTCATGATCACTAGTCTTCATTCCTAAACTAAGATAACTAAAGGCCAGCATAATCTAATAGTATAATTCGTTTAGCGCATAAACTATTGTGGCTAGTCCATGCAAATGAGTGGAGTGGCTCGGCCTATCGATCTTATCATATCATGGTCTACGGGCAAGTCAAGTCATTTTTTTTGGACATGGAAGACTTGGAAAAAGAAGATTTTGATGGTTTGTCTTCTTCCATCTTCAATGAGTTTGATGCCTACCTGATGGGTGATCTTTCATCAGATGGACCCACTATTTGGAAATGTCATACCACATGGAAGACTAAGGTGTACTGTCAATTTAAATCTAATTGAGGTAAGTGCAGAGGTAGAGATACTCACGTTGTTACACGGTAGAAGACCATGACCCAAGAAAAATGCTTGTGGACGACTTTGACCAGGGCTTCTACAAGATAAGATGCTGGTCTTTCTTCATTGATGGATTTCATCACTGGGATGACCCAAGAAAAATGCTTGTGGACGACTTTGACTAGGGCTTCTACAAGATAAGATTCTGGTCTTTCTTCATTGATGGATTTCATCACTGGGAAATTTCCTTGTTGTCGCTGTAAAAGAAAGGAAGTCAAGGATAACCTTGACGTCCTTGAAGGGATTCCTACCAGTCATAGCCTAAGATTCCATCTTTCAAGCAATCAAGTCAACGTGTGACTGGAAAATCAGTGTTTGGACGGTTAAAATTCATCCAAGGTGACTCTCACAGACCAACACAAGTAGTCTTTCGCATCTTTTTTCAATCTAGGCATTTCACCTAGTGGATCTAGACTTGGATCTCCAATCCTACGGACCAAATAACTCCATCGAACAAGCCGGTAGATGGCCCCCCCATTGCAGAGGACGGTCAAAATTGAGTAAATGTGGGCTGCACTCTATGGCCATTGCCATTACTAAGATTAAAAGTAGCATTAGAAAGATCTAGCATTATATATAACGTTTGGAAGATTAAGATGTGTGGCTTAGTGTAGAGCACAGTCATTAAGATTAAAAAGCACTTACAAGTGGGCCCAAATCTCTGCGGATCATCACCATTCATTTCCAGTATTACTTGGACAAATCTCTGCTGAAGCATGGTGCATCCGATGGGAAACCTAGAAACAGATGGTTGGCATCACAAACAAAGTGATCCCTACTTGTGCAGATATCAAGAAAGCGAACTCTTTCCGGTGCACCCACCACTGACAACTTTGACGAGTGATTGCTGGATTGAGTGGCTGAGGACAAATGATGACTTCTCAGCACTGGTGGATCCCATCATTTGGGAATTTATTTAGCGGCCACTCGAGAACAAAGAAGTCAAGGCTTGCGTCCTTAAGGGGTTTGCACCAACTTTCTCAAGGCTGATGATTTACTTGTGAAAATTCGGACGGTTAAGATTAAGCGATAGGTGATTTTTCCAAATTACGCAATTATGAAGATTTCGTCATGTCTTGTTTCTGGCGTGTTTTACAAGCGCTCGTTTCTGCCTATCTGAGTACGATCTAGACCATCCACTTAATGATGGAGCTCACCGTTGATCAGGATCCTAAGTTATTTGTATTGTCTCTGGATAGTAGATCCTGGATCCTAAGATATAAATAATTTTCAAAATGACCCATCATCGTGATTTAGCTGTCAAACTTGCATTTATGATCCAAGCACCATCACAATATCCTAGGGTTCTGATCTACTGATTAATATTGCTTTTGGACCGTAACTATCCAAAGTGTAGTAGCTTTATAGAGGCCCTACATTCGTGGAATCGTGAACTGGATTATGAGATTCCAGGTGGTGGTCTCACAGAGCTTGACGGTCAAGATTAAGTGGACAATTGTTGCACAAGATTAGAACTTAAAAGAGTCCCGCTAGGTTGATTTCTTTTTCTACACACGTTGATTTTAAACTTTTTATTTTTGTTGATCTAGGCCATTCATCATATTCTACCATGTAACATATGAAAAATCAATGTAGTTGAACGATTCTACCTACTTGTTTTGCAATTTTTTTTTAAAAATTAATACAAATAGATAGTCACTATTTTGAAGTTGTAATGTCAAAAGAAGACAAGATTTAAAATTCTCTTATCTATGAGAATTGCTCATAATCCAAGGGCTCTCAAAGATTCAAACAGAGCATAAATCCGTCACTAGAGAATCCTAAAGCTCAAAAAGGGGTGACTATCATATAATCTCTCCTTAGTTACTAGAAACTCTTAAAGCTCAGAACAGTGGGACATTCGACCATTTTGAATTATGCAATGCACGCAGCTAAAATTTACAAGATGAGCACAAGTATCTCTGGTTCGAAATCACTCCTCTTGCCCTCTCTTGGCAAGTCTTGACCCAAAAATCTCATGCAAAATCTGTTCAGCTAGTCTTCATGCCTAAACTAAGAAGACCAAAGGCTAGGATAATTCACAGGTATAATTCTTTTGGTGCACAACCTACCATGACTGGTCCATGAAAATGAGCAGACTGGTTGGGCCTATCGATGCCAGCATATCATGGATTACTGGGAGAGTCAAGTCATTTTGTTTGGACATGGAAGACTTGGAAAATGAAGATTTTGATGGTCTGTCTCCTTCCATATTCAAAGACCTTTGATGCCAAGACCGATGGCGATATTCCATCAGATGGACCCACCATTTGGAATTGTCATAGTTTAAGAAGTAGGTAGCTTTTATCTTATTATATGACAGAAGGCCATGACCCAAGAAAAATGCTTGAGGAGGACTTTGACGAGTGATTCTAAAAATAAGGTGTTGGTCTTTTGTCGTTGATGGATTCCAACTATGGAAAATTTCCTTGTTGCGCTATATTAAGAATAAACTTGCGTCTTTGAAGGGATTCCTACTAGTCATAGCCTAAGAATAAATTTGCGTCCTTGAAGGGAAATTTCCTTGCTGTCGCTATAAAATAAAGGAAGTTAAGAATAAACTTGCGTCTTGAAAGGATTCCTACTAGTCATAGCTTAAGATTCCATCTTTTCAGGCAATCGAGTCAACGTGTGACTGGAAAATGGGTGTTTGGATGGTTAAATTGCATCCAAGGTGATTCTCACGGAGCAACTCAAGTAGTATGTTGCATCTTTTTTCAATCTAGGCATTTCACCTAGTGGATCTAGACTTGGATCTCCAATCCTACGGACCAAATAACTCCATCGAACAAGCCGGTAGATGGCTGTCCCCATTGCAGCGGACGGTCAAGATTGAGTAAATGTGGGCTGCATTCCATGGCCATTGCCATTGCTAAGATTAAAAGTAGCATTAGAAAGGATCTAGCATTATATATAACGTTTGGAAGATTAAGATGTGTGGCTTAGTGTAGAGCACGGTCGTTAAGATTAAAAAGCACTTACAAGTGGGCCCAAATCTCTGCTGATCATCACCATTCATTTCCAGTATTACTCGGACAAACCATGCCCAGTTACTTGGGCAAATGATGGTGTTACTGGGAATTTTGAAGCATGGCGTATCTGATGCACAACCTAGAAACAGATGGTTGGCATCATAAGCAAACTGGTCCCTACTTGTGCACATATCAAGAAAGTGAACTCTTTCTGGTAGACCCACCACTGACAACTTTTTGCTGGATTGAGTGGCTGAGGACAAATGATGATTCCTCTGCACCAGAGGACAAAAAATAAACTGTAGCTTTGATGAGCATTGATGGAGAGCTTGGACTATGGACTCCCCATTTGGAAATGTTATACTTAAAGAAGCAAGTTTATGTGGTACCACATGGAGGAATTATTAAGGTGTTACCATCAATTAATTTAATAAAAATGATGTGGCAAGATGGGAGATCGTCCAATCATGAAACCACGCCCTTGACTCTCTTACACCGGGGGTTAAGACCCCTTGTTTTACAGGAAATGCCCCAAATTTCAAGAAATTCACATGTAAATGGTCTCGTATATCTTAGAATAGACAGCTAGTGTGGAAGAAGATATTTTGGGCATGGCCAATCTAAGAAAAAGTGACGAAGACAGGGGATGGGGATGGGCGTGTAGATAGGTTAACAAGCTTTCACTTTCGATGATTTGATCCAAATGACAGATGTGCACTCTTTGGTGGATCCCACCATGTGGAAATGTTACTTGAGCAAATGATAGTGCGACTGGGAATTTTGAAGCATGGCGGAACCGATGCGCAACCTAGAATGGTTGGCATCACAAACAGACCGGTCCCCACTTATGGACATATCAAGAAAGTGAACCCTTTCCTATGAGCCTACCATGGATGACTTTGACGAATGAGTGCCGGATTGAGTGGTTGAAGATAAACGATGACTTTTCATCACCGGTGAATCCCATCATTTGGAAATTTAATTAACTGCCACTCCAGAAGAAAGGAAATTAGGAATAGGCTTGCGTCCTGAAGGGATTCGTGCCAACTTACTCAAGGCAGATGATTGAATGATGAAAATTCGGACGGTTACAATTAAGGAATACGCGATTTTACCAAATTACACAGTTATAAAGATTCTCAAAGAGCATTGGTCCGGAGTGCAGACACTGCTCCCAAGTTTTTTGTATACTTTTTTAAGGTGAAGTCTCCCAACAGTACATGAATGAAGATTTTTGTGCCTTGAAGACAACTTTTGCAGCCAAGGCTTGTGTTAGAGAAGCCGGACGGGATTCGATTCTTGCCGGTTTTCGACCAAACAAACTAGTTGCAGGAGTTGAACAGGAAATCACTTTCCACTTTCAATTTTTACCGTATTTATTATCATCAGAAAAAAAAAAAAACTGAAAAACAAGGACTAAAATATTAGCAAGCGGGTCCAAACGATAGCGCCCATTGGAACTATTAGTTTTGTATAACCCCTGTTAAAAATCTAGACCATTAGCTTAGTGGTGCACACATCAGGATGGTAGATTATTTTGATGGCTTGTGGATAGAAAACTCAGGATCCTACTGTCAAAATTATTTTTCCAAAAAGACCCATCTTAGTTTGGTCATCAGTCTGCAACTATTCCTTATTGCCAATGCTGTTACATCGTCCCACTTTTACATTATGAGCCCAACCAATGGTTGATCAGAAGCGTTCATCTTATTATAGTCACTTTCACATATTATTCATCGCTAGAGAATCCTAAAGCTCATCCACTTTAATTACAAGAAACTCCCAAAGCTCAGAAAAGTGAGTGATTCAACCGTGTAGGACTATGCAATAGAGGCAGCTAAAATTTACAAGATCAGCACAAGTATCTCTGATCTGAAATCATTCTTGGAAAAGGAAGGTTTTGATGGTCTGTCTTTTTCCATCCTCAATGAGTTTGACACCTACCTGATGGGCAATTTTCCATCAGATGGACTCACTGTTTGAAAATGTCATACCACATGGAAGACTAAGGTGTCCTATCAATTTAAATATAATTAAATGCTGGGGTAGAAATCCTCACCTTATTATACGGTAGAAGGCATGACCCAAGAAAAATGCTTGTGGACGACTTTGACTAGTGCTTTTAAAAGATAAGATGCTGGTCTTTCTTCATTGATGGATTCCATCGTTGGGAAATTTCCTTATTGTTGTCTAAAAGAAAGGAAGTTAACAATAAACTTAGTTCCATCTTTTCAGGCAATCGAGTCAATATGTGACTGGAAAATCGGTGTTTGGACGGTTAAAATTCATCCAAGGTGATTTCCACAGACCAACTCAAGTAGTCCGTCGCATCTTTCTTCAATCAAGACATTTCACCTAGTGGATCTAGACTTGGATCTCCAATCCTATGGACCAAATAACTCCATCGAACAAGACCGTAAATAGCTGTCCCCATTTCAGTGGACGGTCAAGATTGAGTAAATATGGGCTGCATTCCATGGCCATGGCCATTGCCATTGCTAAGATTAAAAGCAGCACTAGAAAGCATCTAGCATTATATATAACGTTTGGAAGATTAAGATGTGCGGCTTAGTGCAGAGTACGGTCATTAAGATTAAAAAGCACTTACAAGTGGGCCCAAATCGTTGCTGACCTTCACCATTCATTTCCATTTTTACTTGGACAAACCATGCCCAGTTACTTGGGCAAATGAGGGTGTTGCTGGGAATTTAGAAGCATGGCGTATCCGATGCACAACTTAGAAACAGATGGTTGGCATCACAAACAAACTGGTTCCTACTTGTGCACATATCAAGAAAGCGAACTCTTTCCGGTGGACCCACCACTGACGACTTTGACGAGTGATTGCTGGATTACGTGGCTGAGGACACATGATGACTTCTCAGCACTGGTGGATCCCATCATTTGGGAATTTATTTAGCAGCCACTCGAGAACAAAGAAGTCAAGAATAGGCTTGCGTTCTTAAGGGGTTCACCCCAACTTAATCAAGGCAGATGATTTACTCGTGAAAATTTGGACAGTTAAGATTAAGCAATAGGTGATTTTTCCAAATTACGCAATTATGAAGATTTCGTCATGTCTTGTTTCTGGCGTGTTTTACAAGCGCTCTTTTCTGCCTATCTGAGTACAATCTAGACCATCCACTTAATGATGGAGCTCACACCCTTGATCAGGATCCTAAGTTATTTGTATGGTCTCTGGATAGTAGATCCCAGATCCTAGGATCATAAATAATTTTCAGAATGACCCATCATCGTAATTTAGCTGTCAAACTTGCATTTATGACCCAAGCACCATCACAATATCCTAGGGTTCTGATCTACTGATTAATATTGCATTTGGACCGTAACTATCCAATGTGTAGTAGCTTTATAGAGTCCCTACATTCGTGGAATCGTGAACTGGATCATGAGATTCCAGGTGGTGGTCTCACAGAGCTTGACGGTCAAGATTAAGTGGACAATTGTTGCACAAGATTAGAACTTAAAAGAGTCCCGCTAGGTTGATTTCTTTTGGGAAGATCCCTGATGAAATAGCTGGAATTGATACACTTATTACTTTCACTGTGGCCTTCAATAACCTATCAGGAAAAATTCCTTTCAGTAATCATTTTTCGACATTTAATGAGAGTAGCTATGAGGGAAATCCAAGACTCTGTGGAGAACCGTTGAAAAGAATTTGCTCATTTGATACTCCTTCTGAAGTCCCGAAAAGGAAGAGCAAGAATCCTAGTGTTCTTAGAAATACTGCTGCATTTTACTCATTTGTTGCAATGTCATATGGATTGGGATTTTTGGGATTTATTAGCTTTCTATTGTTCAACAAGAGTTGGCGGTATAAATACTTTGAAACTATGAATTTATATTGGGAGGCATTGATTGGGAAATTTTTTTTATTTTATCTTCGCTTCAAAAATTGTTCTCACCCTTGAGTTGTAATGAAATTTTAGTTTTCTAAGTATTCTTGAGTTGAAATATATTAAATTACTTTTGCCTATGAATCTGACTATTTATCCATACAATCCTAGAGAAGCTATTCAAAGCAATGACAATATATTGATTAAAATAAATATGAGTACAAGGTATTATGAATGGAAAAGATTAAAGTGCATGCTAATGCAGTAACGAAGAGTTGAAATATATTAATTACTTTTGCTTATGAATCTAACTATTTATGCATAAAATCCTAGTGTGCCTATTCAAAGTAATGACAAAATATTGATTAAAACAAATATGTGCAGAAGGTACTATAAATGGAAAAGATTAAACTGCATCCTAATAAATTAATGTTTTCACAACTTCCTTCTTTGTTAAATGTTTACTCTATTTCATTTTTTCCTTTTCTTACTTTTCTATTTCTCCTTTTTTGTTTCTTTTGCTTTCTGGATCTCTTTGTCAACCTTTAACGTTGTGAGTATTTCTCTAGAATTTGCACATAAAATGAAAGGCTTGGATCAAACACCAATGGGTCCCGCAGGTACCTTACACGCGCAGACACCAGAAACGATGAAAACATATCTTGTGTGTTATAAAGCGGAAACGGACGCCGCTGCTTCCCGAATCTGTGCCCTTGGTCGGAGGCCGGAGTAGCAGCCCGTTTGCTCCAGGCATTTTCTCTTCGAAGACGCTAATAAGACAAACTGTCATGCTCTTTTCTAACAGCCGCTTTTTGCGCCCCACATAATTGCAACCCTTGTTAGGAGTTGCTAGGATCGTTTAATGGATGAAAATTTCGGAAAATGCTCTTCTAAGCTAAGCATACCATTATGAACGATTCAGATCTTCATATTTAGCTCACTTGAAACTATATCTATAATTACTATTTAGTGAGGGGCTCATCCTTATTTAATCGAGTATATCTATTATTACTATTTAGTGAGGAACTTTGAGGACTAAAGTTTCTCAAGTGAGCAGTTTTAAGGACTAAAATGTATTTTTTCAAGGCCTAACCATTAGTTCTGCTGACAAAAAGTTAACATAATAACTAAAGTACACCTAAATTAATTTTTTTAAGGATTAAATTATTTTTTTCAAACTTGAAGGACTAAAATATCATAAGTGAATAGTTTTAAGGATTAAAAAGCATTTTTCTATATAAAAAAACAGAAAGTCTTAGCATATTTAATAAAGAAAAAGCAAGTGACCGTCATTGTTGCAATTCTAGTTTCCACCCTCAGTGCGTTGTGAAAATGTGTTTTGAACCAAAAAACATATCACTGTGTCTTCTTATCAGCTCTAAAAAAGAGTACATGTGAGTGCAAATGGCAATGGGGGGAGGCTAGGTTGGTTTTCATCTATCCCGCCTAATCACGAGTCACTGGGATTTGCAACCCAATATAGGGCGAGGCAAATTATGGAAACCCACAATACGGGGTGGGGCCCAGTTTAACTTGCCCCGTTGCCATCCATATACATGAGCCTCCACTCTTTTCTGCCAAACCATATTCATTTATCACACTCCGCCCAATTTGTCATACGCTAAATATATCATACATAAGCAATCTTGACCCTTCCATTATCAAAAGTTGGCTAACAATTGATGTAAAATGGATAACAGCTTCACAAATGACTGGTCACACTCTATACAATCTCAGTCTATTTGATGGGCATCTGATGGAGAGCTTGGACCAGATGGACTCCCCATTTGGAAATGTTACACCCAAAGAAGTAAGTTTATGTGGTTCCACATGGAGGAATTATTAAGGTGTTACCATCAATTAATTTAATAGAGATGATGTGGCGAGATGGGAGATAGTCCAATCATGAAACGGATGCCCTTGACTCTCTTATACTGGGGGTGAAGACCCCTTGTTTTACAAGAAATGCCCCAAATTTCAAGAAACTCACATGTAAATGGTCTCATATATCTTAGAATAGACGGCTAGGATCATCTGTGGGAGAAGATATTTTGGCCATGGCCAATCTAAAAAAAAATGAGGAAGACAGGGGATGGTGATGGGCGTGTAGATAGGTTAACAAGCTTTCACTTTCGATGGTTTGATCCAACTGACAGATGTGCACCCTTTGGTGGATCCCACAATGTGGAAGTATTACTTGAGCAAATGATAGCGTTACTGAGAATTTTGAAGCATGGCGTAACCGATGCGTAACTTAGAAACAGATGGTTGGCATCACAAACAAACCGGTTCCCACTTGTGGACATATCAAGAAAGCGAACCCTTTCCTGGAGACCCACATGGATGACTTTGACGAACGAGTGCCGGATTGAGTGATTGGAGATAAATAATGACTTTTCTTGGAAATTTAATTAGCTGCCACTCCAGAAGAAAGGAAGTTAGGAGTAGGCTGGCGTCCTTGAAGAGATTCGTGCCAACTTACTCAAGGCAGATGATTTAATGATGAAAATTTGGACGGTTACAATTAAGCAATAGGAGATTTTACCAAATTACACAGTTATAAAGATTCTAAAAGAGCATTGGTCCCGAGTGCAGACACTGCTCCCAAGTTTTTGGTATACCTTTTTAAGGTAGAGTCTCTCAACAGTACATCAATGAAGATTTTTGAGCATTGAAGACAACTTTTGCAGCCATGATCACTAGTCTTCGTTCCTAAACTAAGATAACTAAAAGCGAGGATAATGTAATAGTATAATTCTTTTAGTGCATAACCTATCATGGTTGGTCCAGGCAAATGAGTGGAGTGGCTTGGCCTATCGATCTCATCATACCGTGGTCTACGGGCATGTCAAGTCATTTTATTTGAACATGGAAGACTAGGAAAGGAAGATTTTGATGGTCTGTCATCTTCCATCTTCAATGAGTTTGACGCCTACCTGATGGGCAATCTTCCATCAAATGGACCCACCGTTTGGAAATGTCATACTTTAAAACAAAGGTAGTTTTATCCTAGTTTCACATGGAAGACTAAGGTGTACCATCAATTTAAATCTAATTGAGGTAAGTGATGAGGTAGAGATACTCACCTTGTTGTATGCAGAAGGCCATGACCTAAGAAAAATGCTTGTGAAGGACTTTGACGAGTAATTCTAAAAATAAGATGCTGGTCTTTTTTCATTGATGGATTCCATCTATGGGAAATTTCCTTGTTGTCGCTATAAAAGAAAGGAAATTAAGAATAAACTTGCGTCCTTGAAGGGATTCCTACAAGTCATATTGACTAGCATAAGATTCCATCTTTTCAGGCAATCGAGTCAATGTGTGACTGGAAAATCGGTGTTTGGATGGTTAAAATTCATCCAAGGTGATTCTCACAGACCAACTCAAGTAGTCTGTCGCAGCTTTTTTCAATCTAGACATTTCACCTAGTGGATCTAGACTTGGATCTCCAATCCTACAGACCAAATAACTCCATCGAACAAGCCGGTAGATGGCTGTCCCCATTGCAGCGGACGGTCAAGATTAAGTAAATGTGGGCTGCTTTCCATGGCCTTTGCCATTGCTAAGATTAAAAGTAGCATTAGAAAGGGTCTAGCATTATATATAACGTTTGGAAGATTAAGATGTGTGGCTTAGTGTAGAGCATGGTCGTTAAGATTAAAAAGCACTTACAAGTGGGCCCAATCATCACCATTCATTTCCAGTATTAATTGGACAAACCATGCCCAGTTACGTGGGCAAATGATGGCGTTACTGAGAATTTTGAAGCATGGCGTATCAACCTAGAAACAGATGGTTGGCATCACAAGTAAACTGGTCCCTACTGGTGCACATATCAAGAAAGCAAACTCTTTCCGGTGGACCCACCACTGACGACTTTGACGACTGATTGCTGGATTGAGTGGCTGAGGACAAATGATGACTTCTCAGCACCAGAGGACAAAAAATAAACTGTAGCTTTGATGGGCATCTGATGGAGAGCTTGGACCAAATGGACTCCCCATTTGAAAATGTTATACCCAAAGAAGTAAGTTTATGTGGTACCACATAGAGGAATTATTAAGGTGTTACCATCAATTAATTTAACAGAAATTAAGTGGCGAGATGGGAGATAGTCCAATCATGAAACGCATGCCCTTGACTCTCTTACACCGGGGGTTAAGCACCCTTGTCTTACAGGAAATGCCCGAAATGTCAAGAAACTCACATGTAAATGGTCTCATAGAAGGCTAGGATCATCTGTCGGAGAAGGTATTTTGGGCATGACCAATCTAAGAAAAAATGTGGAAAGACTAGGGATGAGGATGGAGTGTGTAGATAGGTTAACAAGCTTTCACTTTCGATGGTTTGATCCAATTGACAGATGTGCACTCTTCGGTGGATCTCACAATGTGGAAATATTATTTGAGCAAATGATAGGGTTACTGGGATTTTTGAAGCATGGCGCAACCGATCCGCTGCCTGGAAATGGATGATTGGCAACACAAACAAACTGGTCCTCACTTGTGCACATATCAAGAAAGCAAACCTTTCCTGTGGGCCTACCATGAATGACTTTGACGAACGAGTGCCGGATTGAGTGGTTGAAGATAAACTATGACTTTTCATCACCAATGGATCCCATCATTTGGAAATATAATTGGCTGCCCATCCAGAAGAAAGGAAGTGAGGAATAGGCTTGCGTCCTTGAAGGGATTCGTGCCAATTTACTCAAGGCAGATGATTTAATGATGAAAATTCGGACGGTTACGATTAAGCAATAGACAATTTTACCAAATTACACATTTATAAAGATTCTAAAAGAGCATTGGTCTGCAGTGCAGACACTGCTCCCAAGTTTTTTGTATACTTTTTTAAGGTGGAGTCTCTCAACAGTACATGAATGAAGATTTTTGTGCCTTGAAGACAACTTTTGCATCCTAGGCTTGTGTTAGAGAAGCCGGACGGGACTCGAATCTTGCCAGTTTTCGACCAAACAAACTAGTTGCAGGAGTTGAACAGGAAATCACTTTCAATTTTTACCGTATTTATTATCATCAGAAAAAAAAAAACTGAAAAACAAGGACTAAAATATTAGCAAGCGGGTCCAAACAATAGCGCCTGTTGGCACTATTAGTTTTGTATAACCCCTGTTAAAAATGTAGACCATTAGCTTAGTGGTGCACACATCAGGATGGTAGATTATTTTGATGGCTCGTGGATAGAAAACTCAGGATCCTACTGTCAAAATTATTTTTCCAAAAAGACCCATCTTAGTTTGGTCATCAGTCTGCAACAACTCCTTATTGTCAATGCTGTTACATCGTCCCACTTTTACATTATAAGCCCAACCAATGGTTGATCAGAACCGTTCATCTGATTATAGTCACTTTCACATATTATTCATCACTAGAGAATCCTAAAGCTCATCCACTTTAATTACTAGAAACTCCCAAAGCTCAGAAAAGTGAGTGATTCAACCGTGTAGGACTATGCAATAGAGGCAGCTAAAATTTACAAGATCAGCACAAGTATCTCTGATCTGAAATCATTCTTGGAAAAGGAAGGTTTTGATGGTCTGTCTTTTTCCATCCTCAATGAGTTTGACACTTACCTGATGGGCAATTTTCCATCAGATGGACCCACTGTTTGAAAATGTCATACCACATGGAAGACTAAGGTGTCCTATCAATTTAAATATAATTAAATGCTGAGGTAGAAATCTTCACCTTATCATACGGTAGAAGGCCATGACCCAAGAAAAATGCTTGTGGACGACTTTGACTAGTGCTTCTAAAAGATAAGATGCTGGTCTTTCTTCATTGATGGATTCCATCGTTGGGAAATTTCCTTATTGTTGTCTAAAAGAAAGGAAGTTAACAATAAACTTAGTTCCATCTTTTCAGGCAATCGAGTCAATATGTGACTGGAAAATCGGTGTTTGGAAGGTTAAAATTCATCCAAGGTGATTTCCACAGACCAACTCAAGTAGTCCGTCGCATCTTTCTTCAATCAAGACATTTCACCTAGTGGATCTAGACTTGGATCTCCAATCCTATGGATCAAATAACTCCATCGAACAAGATGGTAGATGGCTGTCCCCATTTCAGTGGACGGTCAAGATTGAGTAAATATGGGCTGCATTCCATGGCCATGGCCATTGCCATTGCTAAGATTAAAAGCAGCACTAGAAAGCATCTAGCATTATATATAACGTTTGGAAGATTAAGATGTGCGGCTTAGTGCAGAGTACGGTCATTAAGATTAAAAAGCACTTACAAGTGGGCCCAAATCGCTGCTGACCTTCACCATTCATTTCCATTTTTACTTGGACAAACCATGCCCAGTTACTTGGGCAAATGAGGGTGTTGCTAGGAATTTGGAAGCATGGCGTATCCGATGCACAACCTAGAAACAGATGGTTGGCATCACAATATCCTAGGGTTCTGATCTACTGATTAATATTGCATTTGGACCGTAACTATCCAATGTGTAGTAGCTTTATAGAGTCCCTACATTCGTGGAATCGTGAACTGGATCATGAGATTCCAGGTGGTCTCACAGAGCTTGACGGTCAAGATTAAGTGGACAATTGTTGCACAAGAATAGAACTTAAAAGAGTCCCGCTAGGTTGATTTCTTTTTCTACACACGTTGATTTTAAACTTTTTAATTTTGTTGATCTAGGCCATTCATCATATTCTACCATGTAACATATGAAAAATCAATGTAGTTGAACGATTCTACCTACTTGTTTTGCAATTTTTTAAAAAAAAATTAATACAAATAGATAGTCACTATTTTGAAGTTGTAATTTCGAAAGAAGACAAGATTTAAAATTCTCTTATCTATGAGAATTGCTCATAATCCAGGGGCTCTCAAAAATTCAAACAGAGCATAAATCTGTCACTAGAGAATCCTAAAGCTCAAAAAGGGGTGACTATCATATAATCCCTCCTTAGTTACTAGAAACTCTTAAAGCTCAAAACAGTGGGACATTCGACCATTTTGAATTATGCAATGCACGCAGCTAAAATTTACAAGATGAGCACAAGTATCTCTGGTTCGAAATCACTCCTCTTGCCCTCTCTTGGCAAGTCTTGACCCAAAAATCTCATGCAAAATCTATTCACAATCGCTCGTCTTCATGCCTAAACTAAGAAAACCAAAGGCTAGGATAATCCAAAGGAATAATTCTTTTGGTACACAACCTACCATGACTGGTCCATGAAAATGAGCGGACTGGTTGGGCCTATCGATGCCAGCATATCATGGTTTACTGGCAGAGTCAAGTCATTTTGTTTGGACATGGAAGACTTGGAAAAGGAAGATTTTGATTGTCTGTCTCCTTCTATATTCAAAGAGCTTTGATGCGCACCTGATGGGGATATTCCATCAGATGGACCCACCATTTGGAATTGTCATAGTTTAAGAAGTAGGTAGCTTTTATGTTGGTTTCACATGGACGACTAAGGTGCACCATCAATTTAAATTGTACTGAAATAATTGGTGAGTTGGGGATACGCCCCTTGTTATGGCAGAAAGTCCATGATTCCAAAGAAATGTTTTACTCATTGGTGACTTTTATGAGGGATCCTAGAAGATAAGATGCTGTCTTTTCATCACTGACCATTCCATTGTTGGAAAATTTCCTTGCGGTTGCCCTGCAAGAAAGTCGGGTTGTCTTGAAAGAAAGTCGGTCAAGGATAAGCTTGCGTCCTTAAAGAGGAGGGATTCCAACCACTTACTCAAGAGAGATGATTTAATAGTGAAATTTGGACGGTTACAATTAAGTATTGGTGACTTTATAAAATTACCTAAAGATACTGATTTGCTCATGTCATGTTTCTAGCATGTTTGACTGGTAATCAAATAAGACGTGATATCAGTCTATATATTTGTGCTGTCTTGGAGGATTCTACCACTGCCATTATTGGTTGAAATTGTGTTTGGAGTTTGCAGATAAGCTATTCCAGTATGAGGGCTTATAGCATTTTGGTGTTGTTTGTGAGTTTGTGTTGCTGTTTGAGTGGGTATGATGGATGTCTGGAGAAAGAGAGGGATGCTCTCATGCAAATCAGAGACTCCATTGTCAATTTAGATGGCTCTTTTCAATATTCAGAGTCTTGGGCTGAAGGAGATTGTTGCACATGGAAGGGTGTATTATGCAGCAGATCTTCTTCTTCCTCTCAAGCATCTCATGTGACTGCAATCTATCTTTCATCTTTAAGAGACTATACTGCTCCACCAACATGGTATCCGAATGCCACTTCATTTGCCCAATTCACCGAATTACAATCTCTAGATCTGAGCTATAACAACATTGGTGGATGGGCTAACCCAGAAGGTAATGTTGGCTCTCTATTGATATAGCAAAGGTAATGTTCCCACACCTCTTTGGAACTATTTCCACACTATCACCTGGGGTTTTTGTAGTAGAAATACAGACTATTGCTATACCCTCTTTGGAACAGCTTCAAGAATGACTGGTCACACTATCTATACGATCTTAGTCCATTTGTGTGAAACATTTCTACTGGTTGTACAGTTTAGAATAGTGTTTGATGTCTCAAATCTTATATTACATATATCACTTTGCAGGCTTATGTAGTCTCAAAAAACTACGACAACTAAATCTTCAGGAAAACAATCTCGGCGTTGGAGCATTTTCACAATGTTTACTAAGCAACCTCTCTCTATTAGAACAATTGGACTTGTCTGGAAACAATCTGGGAGGAGATTCATCCAGATTATTAACAGGTACAATGAAAGGAGACTATAAATATCAATAGTTAGTGTTAAGGTGTTAAACTTTTGGCTTTTGGAAATATTTTGTAAACGATATACCTTCTCAAGCATGATTAAATATGTAAAAGCCAAGGAGATGCCCGTTACACATTAAACTACTTATCTATTAGAAGTTTGGTATGGAAAATTAATTAATTACCAAGTGTCGCGATATCACCTTGCTTATCAACTTTTGCAGGCTTATGTGGTTTGAAAAAACTACGAGTTCTACACGTTGAGGGAACCAATCTTGATGGTAGAGCATTTCCACCATGTTTACAAAGTAACCTCACCCAATTAGAAACATTGGGCTTATATTCAATAAATCTGGGAGAAGACTCAGCTGGCTTTTTAAAAGGTACGCAGAAAGAAATCGGTATGCTTCTTGGACTAACTTGGCAGTTTTTGGCTGGTGATGGATGGAATTTTGTGTGGTATTTAAATTTACTGGCTTATTTATGAGTGGGGATTTTTTTTTGTTGAGAACGATTTTTGCATGCATTTATCTGAACGTTTACAATTATGAAAGGAATTGTTCAAATATGTGGACCAAACTCTCTAAAAGTCCATTGAGTTTTGCAGGCCTATGTAATTTGAGAAAACTACAATGGCTAGATCTTGGGAATACCAGTCTTGGCAATGGGGGACTTCCATTGTGTCCAGTGAACAACCTCAATCAATTGGAATACTTGGACCTACATTCCAATAATTTGGGGAACGGCTCATCTGGCAGTTTAACAGGTACGACGTCTGCATTTCATTTGATAGCTACCTTCTTAGATAAGCCATGCCCCAAAAGTTTGGATCATCTTGGTCACTATTTGTTTGGGTGTAAAATTGGATGGATTAATTAGAAAATTCAAAAGCAAGGATGATGTAAAAATTTTCCTCCAATGGCAAGGATGGTAGAAACTTGACAGATTAGATTGAACGTTTGGTTTGGATCACAAAATCTGGGCCCAATTCTACTGTTGCGATTGGATTAAACTTAGATGAGTGGTTTGAATCATCAATTCTAACAAATAAGGCTTGAATTGTGCAGGTTTATGTAGTTTAGCAAAACTGCAAACATTAGACCTTGGGAGCAATAGCCTTGGCAATGGAGCGCTTCCATCGTGCCTTGGCAATGGAGCGCTTCCATTGTTATTTTGTTCTGGTATTAAATTAAATGGATTGGAAAATTCAAAAGGAAGGATGAAGCAAACCTTTTCTCTCTTTTTTTTTTCAAATGGCGACAACAGTAGAATTGATAACATAGAGGTACGGAGGTATGGACCCCACTATCATAGAATGATCCAACTTAGACATAGTTTGGATCACGAAATCTAGGCACAATTCTACCATTGCTAATGGATTAAGCATAGATGAGTAGTTTGAATCACCAACTCTCACAAATAATTGCTGACTTTTGCAGGTTTATGTAGTTTGAGAAAGCTACGAACATTAAACCTTGGCAACAACAATATTAGCGATGGAGCACTTCCACCATATCTGCTGAACAACCTCACTCTGTTGGAAGACTTGGACTTATCTGACAATAATTTGGGCAGAGACTCATCTGGCAGTTTAACAGGTATAACTTCTACCTTTCATCTGATGTCCACCAGCCCACCATCAAAAGTTTGGATGATCCCTGCAGCCACTATTTGTTATTTTGTTCTGGTATTAAATTAGATGGATTAGAAAATTCAAAAGGAAGGATGAAGCAAACCCCTTTTTTTTTTCCTGAATGGCGACAATGGTAGAATTGACAACTTAGAGGTATGGGGATATGGACCCCACTATCATAGGATGATCCAACTTAGCCATAGTTTGAATCACCAACTCTCACAAATAATTGCTGACTGTTGCAGGTTTATGTAGCTTGAGAAAGCTACGAACATTATACCTTAACTACAACAGTATTGGTGATGGAGCACTTCCACCATGTCTGAACAACCTTACTCTGTTGGAAGACTTGAACTTAGGTTCTAATAATCTGGGCAGAGACTCATCTGACAGTTTAGCTGGTATGATTTCTACTTTTTATTTGATGGCCAACTTGTTAGATAACACAAGTTCCAAAGTTTATTTGGGTGAGCATAATCTTAGATTCCTGGAGCAATGATAATAGAGACCCCCTTTTTCTTTTTTTTCCTTTCTGGAAGTCTCATTGATAAGGTAACAACACTCGTATATTACAGCATGGTCCCACTTGATTTAGATGAATGTTTTGATTCACGAAAATGAACCTAACACACGTATCGATCCGCCCAATAGAATACGATGCATTTGATTACATTCTTAACCAATAAATGCTTCTAATCCAACAATCATACGGCTGGGATCTAGATATTAGTCATGTGATAGGCCCACCTACAATGTGCATCTTTTTTATTGGGAAAGGCGTAAGCAATTTCAGGAAAACCAAAAATACAATTCACTTTCCAAAATTAAAATAATGTAAGCCTAACATAGATGGGACAAAAAGAGAAAGGTAAACTGTTTTCACCAACCACACACTTGCTCTCTCTCTCTCTCTCTCTCTCTCTCTCTCTCTCTCCAAAACAATATAAAATAATGAGAAATTAAAAAAGGGCAAAACCTAAAGAAAGAAAATTGTATTATAGCTCGGTGTCATTATCAAAACGGCTGAGTGTGAAAAAATGAGAGTGTCATTATGAAAACGAGCAAGTACGGAACATAAAGTTCGATCGATGATCCAACTTAGAGGTACGGAGGCATGGACCCCACTATCATAGAATGATCCAATTTAGACATAGTTTGGATCACGAAATCTAGGCCCAATTCTACCATTGCTAATGGATTAAGCATAGATGAGTAGTTTGAATCACCAACTCTCACAAATAATTGCTGACTTTTGCAGGTTTATGTAGTTTGAGAAAGCTACAAACATTAAACCTTCGCAACAACAATATTAGCGATGGAGCACTTCCACCATATCTGCTGAACAACCTCACTCTGTTGGAAGACTTGGACTTATCTGACAATAATTTGGGCAGAGACTCATCTGGCGGTTTAACAGGTATAACTTCTACCTTTCATCTGATGGCCACCAGCCCACCATCACAGATAAGCCATTTCCCAAAATTCAAAAGGAAGGATGAAGCAAACCTTTTCTCTCATTTTTTTTCAAATGGCGACAACAGTACAATTGATAACTTAGAGGTACAGAGGTATGGACCCCACTATCATTGAAAGCTACGAACATTAGACCTTTACAGCAACAGTATTGGCGATGGAGCACTTCCATCATGTCTATGGAAGAACCTTACTCTGTTGGAAGACTTGGACTTATCTGTCAATAATTTGGGCAGAGACTCATCTGGCGGTTTAACAGGTATAACTTCTACCTTTCATCTGATGGCCACCAGTCCACCATCAAAAGTTTGGATGATCCCTGCAGCCACCATTTGTTATTTTGTTCTGGTATTAAATTAGATGGATTAGAAAATTCAAAAGGAAGGATGGAGCAAACCCTTTTTTTTTTTCCTGAATGGCGACAATGGTAGAATTGACAACTTAGAGGTATGGGGATATGGACCCCACTATCATAGGATGATCCAACTTAGCCATAGTTTGGATCACAAAATCTAGGGCCAATTCTACCGTTGCTAATGGATTAAGCATAGATGAGTAGTTTGAATCACCAACTCTCACTCTGTTGGAATCCTTGGACATGGAACGCTTCCCTCATGTCTAGGGAACAACCTCACTCTGTTGGAATCCTTGGACTTAGGTTCTAATAAGAGGTTCTAATAAGTTGGGGAGAGAGTCATCTGACAGTTTAGCTGGTATGATTTCTACGTTTTATTTAATGGCCACCTTCTTAGATAACACAAGTTCCAAAGTTTATTTGGGTGAGCATAATCTTAGATTCCTGAAGCAATGATAATAGATAGATTATAAAATTCAAAAGGAAGGATGAAGCAAACCTTCTTTCCTTTTTTTTGAATGGCGACAACGGTAGAATTGACAACTTAGACATAGTTTGGATCACGAAATCTAGGCCCAATTCTACCGTTGCTAATGAATTAAGCATAGATGAGTAGTTTGAATCACCAACTCTTACAAATAATTGCTGACTTTTGCAGGTTTATGTAGTTTGAGAAAGCTACGAACATTAGACCTTTACAACAACAGTATTGGTGATGGAGTACTTCCACCATGTCTGCTGAACAACCTCACTCTGTTGGAAGCCTTGCACTTAGGTTCTAATAATCTGGGCAGAGACTCATCTGACAGTTTAGCTGGTATGATTTCTACATTTTATTTGATGGCCTCCTTCTTCGATAACACAAGTTCCAAAGTTTATTTGGGTGAGCATAATCTTAGATTCCTGGAGCAATGATAATAGAGACCCCCTTTTTCCTTTTTTCCTTTCTGGAAGTCTCCTTGATAAGGTAACGACACTCGTATATTACATGATGGTCCCACTTGATTTAGATGAATGTTTTGATTCACGAAAATGAACTTAACAAATGTATCGATCCACCCAATCGCATAGGATGCATTTGATTACATTCTTAACCAATAAATGCTTCTAATCCAAAAATCATACGGCTGGGATCTAGATATTGCTCATGTGATGGGCCCACCTATAATGTGCATCATTTTTATTGGGAAAGACAGCAAGCAATTTCAGGAAAACCAAAAATACAATTCCCTTTCCAAAATTAAAATAATGTAAGCCTAACATAGATGGGACAAAAAGAGAGAGGTAAACTGTTTTCACCAACCGCACAATTGTGAAGACATTTCAAATTAAAGGTTTTTTAGAATTTATTGAGATTTAGGGTATAAATGGTAAGACGCCCAGAATTTAAGGTTTTTCAATACAAACTTAAAAGTAAAATAACTTTGTCTATTTAATAAAACAAGGAGCCTAAAATCATTTTGACGTATTTGGTCAAATGTTTTCCAGTTAAAAAAAAAAATGTTTCAAACAAAATTATGTTATTGACAGTTGGCTCTTTTTTGCATTAAACACTTGAGAAAGCCTTCGTGCTCCCTTAAATTAGCTGGACTTCTTGTGAGTTTGTCCTTGCACTGATAACAAGGAGATATGAATAGATCTTGAGATTGGGTTTTATATCTTACTGATTTTAGTGTTTACACTCTCTATGCTTTTTTCCTGCAGGTTTATGTGGCCTCAGGAGACTAGTAACTCTGTATCTATTTTACAACAATCTGGAAGATCAAAGTCTTTCACCATGTCTGGGCAACCTTTCTTCCCTGAAAACTCTGGATTTGTCAAGCAATAAACTTAAAAATCCTTTTGGCAGCATCTCATCAAAAGAAACAACAGGTAAGCAGCGTTTGTCACTTGTGCACATTTGAGTTTAAGTATTTTCAAATGCACCTTTCTTAACATTTTGTAATTTAATTGTGAACTCTACTTGCTCCAACATATTGCAGGTGTAAGGCCATTCGCTAATCTTCAGATGCTATATCTCGATGGGAATTTGATAGCTGATGACAACATTCGGAACATTGTCCCATGGCTTTATAACTCGACATCCCTCACCCAGCTCAATTTAAGCAGCAATTTATTGAAAAACTCATCGACATTGACATGTAAGAGCATCTATATTACACATTATATTTTTTCTTGTGAGTCTTAGAATTAAACTATGCACCACTACTATAGTTTGGCACAAAATAATTTAGGAAAAAGATAATGACACGGAGACGCCATTGGATATGCTTTAGGAGATAACGTATAAGAAGGAGAAATGCTATTCTAAGTGAGTTCTGGGACTCACATGGAATCCTCACCTAGTTAGGCCCTACATTTGGATGATTCAATCTTTTCATCTTATTTAGTCTCTCTTAGATAGGTTAAATACCAAAATTCATGTTTGTTGGGTGATTTTTAGCTATGCATTTTCAGTGTTTAAATAATAACCATTAGATTTTTCAAGGAAAAAAACTAGAAGCTAGAATCATCCAATGAGCATGATTTTTGCATATAGTCTTAGTAGAAGACACCAAAAAAAAATGATTGTGTCACATCATTCCAAGGTGGGATTTAGCCAAGCAAGTTTTGAATTTAGTTCCAGAAATTAGTCCAAAAAGCTTTTATCTATAAGCAGTGCTGATCTCTTTGCAATTCTAAAAAGTCAAACATGAAAAAATTATTTGAATCTTCTAATCAAAAGGATTAAAATAGGAAATAAATTAAGTATGATAACTGTGGAAAAAATCATCTCTCAACCATATTTGGAGAATATAGCACTCTACGCACAACAAAAATCAAATCTTAAGAAATGTAGTAGATGGACAACAACATCACATTTTTCCTTGGTTAATACAATAATATCACAATAATGAGCCTCACATATGATTCATTCATGATGTTGAATTGACTCGCCTATCTTTCAGCACATGGTGGTCCAAATTTTTTTTAAAAGACATCTAAAGAATGTTGTTTTGGTTTGTTGGATGTCAACCGTTGCTTACATAGAGTTTCTTTTTCATTTTAGCAACAAGTCACGAGAGATACTTTAACATATATATGAGAAATAGGTTTAACAAATTAGTGAATAGTTTACTTTCTAGTTCTTTGTTGTAAAAAAACAGAAAAAAGGTTTATATGCTAGACCATATCATGGATGAGCTGTCCTCCAACACAAGGCATATTGTTATTGTGAACCTTTGATTCATAGGAGTATAATGCAATCGAAATCAATAGTTTTAGGGGCTAAAATATTTTTCTGAAAATTTTAAGGACTAAAATATCATAAGCAAATAGTTCTAGGGACTAAAGTGTACTTTGCTCTAACAAATATTTGACTTCTTTTTTGAAATTTAGACACTCAACCACCCGTGCACATTTTCAAACTCTGGTATCCTAGCAAGACACTCCTTGTGCCACTATGCTAGAAGGCATTGGTGCAAAAACATTTGACTATTTATGGTCAAAAAATGAAGAATAAAAAAAAGGACTCGTTATTTAATCACTATAAAACATTATGGTAATCCCTTGTCATTCCTCATAGAATCTAAAACATTGCAAATTTGTGTTCATTAGATGATTCAAGCTAGCTAAACTATTGTCCTTAAAAGTGGTGGGATCCAACCAAATCTTTTATCAAACGATTAGAATTGTCCATTAGTTTAACTTTGTACAATTACCCAATGCTAGAGATCTAAAATGGACATTTGAGATTTTATTAAGCACAATGACACCCGTAATACAAATTGTTTTATCTTTGGTTAGTAGAAGAGATGCATACCATAAATGGAAGAATGAGAGGCATGATCAACGCTTTAAATAATCAATTCATCAGTTGCTCAAAAGAGCATGTGCGTAGAGATTCAAGTCATGTATTCATTTTCCTTCATTTAATTTAATTGTTCCACTACTTGCAGGGCTTTGCAAATTAAGGACGTTAGAAGTTTTGGATGCCTCAAATAACACAATTGAAGGTCATCTACATCCATGCATGAGAGCCATGTATTCTTTGAGCAGTTTATTACTCTCTCAGAACCAACTTATAGGAAACGTCCCATCATTCATTTTCAACAATTTGACAATGCTTGTGGAGATCGATCTATCAGAAAATCAGCTTAGTGGTGTCCTCTACTTTTCCATGTTTGCTAACCTCTCAAAGCTTTCATTCATTGACCTCTCAAACAATAAACTACAGGTTGAAACAGAGCACCCATACTGGATTCCTACTTTTTACCTCTGGATGTTACATTTGGAAAATTGTAATCTCAACCTACACAGTACCCGTGGCATTCCTACCTTCATCTCCAACCAAAATGGCTTAAAAGAAATATCGTTGGGTTATAATTCTCTCAAAGGGATCATTCCACCTTGGTTATTGTGCAAAAGTGCATTATGGACCTTGTCAGTAAGGGAAAATTTGTTCGAAGGCTCATTTCCACAATGTCCTAACAATACTAATGCCTCAAACCTTAGACAGCTTGATATCTCAGCAAACAATTTATATGGGACACTTCCTACAAGCATCGGAATGCTACTTCCCATGGTGACGTACTTGAACATCTCTGGAAATGCCTTTCAAGGCAATATACCTTCATCTTTAGCACAAATGGATTCTCTAGAGGTGTTAGATCTTTCTAACAATCGTCTTTCAGGAGATATCCCATATAAACTAATGAGTTTCTTATCCCTACATTACTTGGATCTCTCACACAATTGTTTGCAAGGGCATATGCTCCCAAAAGATTCAAATATGACACAGTTGAGAGTTTTACACCTGAGTCATAACTTCTTCACCGGGTCAATTCCAACAAGCTTGTTGAATAGTTCATTCTTGGAAATTTTAGATGTCAGTTACAACAACTTATCTGGTCCTATTCCAAATTGGCTATTCAACCTTCCCCATTTGGTGTCACTTGTTTTAAAGAATAACTCCTTTCAATCTCATATTTCGAGGCAATTGTGTCAAGTTAGTAATCTTCATTTGTTGGACCTCTCCAACAATTATCTTATAGGAAAGATACCTTCTTGTCTCAACAACATTACTTCATGGAAAAGAAAGTCTACAATTCAAATTGATGGAGGATATTATTCTACTAGAAAGCTGAGGGAATCTTCTAATTCAGCAGTTAGGGTTTCAACTGCATTCACCACAAAGGGAAGAAGTTACATTTTTGAGGGTATACCGCTATCCTTGATGACTGGATTGATTTATCCATGAACAAGTTAACAGGCAATATTCCACCAGAATTGGGAGACTTGAAAGAGCTGCACTCATTAAACTTATCATTCAACCTCCTAGCGGCCCTATTCATCATTCCTTCAAAAATCTAAAAAATTTGGAGAGCATGGACCTTTCGCATAACAACTTGTTTGGGAGGATCCCTTATGAAATAGCTGGAATTGATACACTTACTACTTTCACTGTGGCCTTCAATAACCTATCAGGAGAAATTCCTTTCAGTGATCATTTTTCGACATTTAATGAGAGTAGCTATGAGGGAAATCCAAGACTCTGTGGAGAACCGCTGAAGAGAAATTGCTCGTCTAATACTTCTTCTGAAGTCCCAAAAAGGAAGAGCAAGGATCCCAGTATTCTTAGAAATACTGTTGCATTTTACTCACTTGTTGCAATGTCATATGCATTGGGATTTTGGGGATTTATTAGCTTTCTATTGTTCAACAAGAGTTGGCGGTATAAATACTTTGCAACTATGGATGTATATTGGGAGGCCTTGACTGGGAAGATTTTTTTATTCTATCTTCGCTTCAAAAATTGTTCCCACTCTTGAGTTGTAATAAAAAATTAGTTTTCTAAGTACTCTTGAGTTGAAATATATTAAAGTACTTTTGCCTATGAATCTGACTATTTATCCATACAATCCTAGAGCAGCTATTCAAAGCAATGACTATCATAAAATGGAGTTTGGTGCAATTCCGAGAGCTTCGCTGCAAGTCCAAATTATATTCGAGAGAGAGAGAGAGAGAGAGAGAGAGAGGTTAGAAGTGATGTTTGGTAAACCAAGGACTATTACACAAGCATGCAAGCGATAAGGAAAGACCTAGAGATAATGGTTAGAAGTGATGTTTGGTACCCAGGCTATTTTGATGAGGCTGAACAGATAAACGGTCTAGATCTAAGAAAAGAAAATGCTAAAAGATAGGCCCAGTACTCCTATAGGGCCTAATTTTCGGAAGATCTAAGCGGTCCACGATTTGAAGAGCTGTGCACCAAATTCTCTTCCGTCGGAAAGAGCAAAGAGATACTCATTTTAGGTGGACGTCTTGAAGGATTTGAAACATTCATAATCTTGGCCTCGTCTAGGGTTAGAAATACGGCTATGCAGGCTAGCTCGACGGCAACAATCTCAGTGAGCAAAAGCACATACTTAAAACCAAGGCTTAGAAGGAATTGTCGATGAATGTGTTTCATCATTGACAACTTCCAACAGAAGCTCGCAATGAGATCAAGGATAAGTAGAGTCAGCAGGTTTTCTGAAAATCTTTTGGATCAAGGTGTTAGCTTGCAAATCAAATATTCTAAGAGCATAGGTACAGAGTACAGAAACTATTCCCAAGTTTTTTTATATGCTTTTTTGTGGAGTCTCTCATAATAATCAGTGGTAAAAGTCCAGTACAAGAATGCTTACTTTTGGGCCCTGAGGACATCTTCTGTAGCCAAGGCTAGAGAAGCCCGACAAGACTCGAATCTTGACCGAAAATCACTTTCCACTTTCCGTTTTTACCGTATTTCTTACCATCGAAATAAAAATAAGGAAACACTGAAAAGCAAGGACTAAAATATCAGCAAGTGGACCCAATAATAGCTCCCGTTAGCCTTGTTAGTTTTGTATAATTCCCGTTAACAATCTAGACCATTGGCTTAGTGGAGCACACATCAGGATGGTAGATTATTTTGATGGCTCGTGGATAGAAAACTCAGGATCCTACTGTCAAAACTATTTTTCCAAAAAGACCCATCTTAGTTCGGTCATCAGTCGGCAACTACTCCTTATTGCCAATGCTGCTACATTGCCCGGGTTTTACATTAGGAGCCCAACCTATGGTTGATCAGAACCGTTCATCTGATTATAGTCACTTTCACATATTATTTGTTACTAGAAAATCCTAAAGCTAAAAAATGTTTGACTGTCATATAATCCCACTTTAATTACTAAAAACTCCCAAAGCTCAGAAAAGTGAGAGATTCAACCGCCAAGGACTATGCAATGCAGGCAGCCAAAATTTACAAGATCAGCACAAGTATCTCTGATCCGAAATCATTCTTCTGGGCTCTCTCTTAGCAAGCTATGACCCAAAAATCTCATGCACTGGCTGATGCTAGACTTTGTTGTTCAGCATGTAAAGTGGATAGTAAAATTGGGTCATGATCACTAGTCTTCATTCCTAAACTAAGATAACTAAAGGCCAGGATAATCTAATAGTATAATTCTTTTAGCGCATAACCTATCGTGGCTGGTCCATGCAAATGAGTGGAGTGGCTTGGCCTGTCGACCTCATCATATCGTGGTCTACAGGCAAGTCAAGTCATTTTATTTGTACATGGAAGACTTGGAAAGGAAGATTTTGATGGTCTGTCATCTTTCATCTTCAATGAGTTTGACGCCTACTTGATGGGCGATCTTCCATCAGATGGATCCACCGTTTGGAAATGTCATACTTTAAAACAAAGGTAGTTTTATCCTAGTTTCACATGGAAGACTAAGGTGTACCATCAATTTAAATCTAATTGAGGTAAGTGCTGATTTATATTACAACCCACTTGGTTCCAACATATTGCAGGTGTAAGACTATTCCCTAATCTTAAGACATTGTATCTTTGTGGGAATTTGATAGCTGTTGACAACATTGGAAACATTGTCCCGTGGTTGTATAACTTGACATCCCTCACCAATCTCTACTTGGACTAAAATTACTTGAGGAAGTCTTCGACATTGTCGTGTAAGTGCGTCTGTAGTACACATTTTACACTTGTGGAGCCAACAACCAAACTGAAGTTATTATTTTGAGGAATTGCTGGCAAAGCACTATGACACTACATTAATGAAATTAATGAAAGTCCTGCACTATATGTGATGGGCCCCAATTGATTGATCCATGCTAGTGATCTGAATTGCCTGCCTTTGAATATATGTAGTGAAGTACAAATCTTGTGCTAGACTCTGACGGTTAGAACGGCAATGGCAGGCATTCAACAAGACATAAGAGATTCCCTTTTGGCTTGATTTTTAGGCTAAGTATTATATATCCAAGATGAGCGCATGGATCAATGCTATGTATACTCTACTATTGTAAAAACTAGGACCCACTTTTTGCAATAAATCAAGGCGCCTGATTTCTGCGCTCCCTTTTTCTATTAAGCTACTCGCTCATCCCATATTTAGCAGGCTAAAACTCAACTTGGGCCCATCCTTTGGAAGATCCTAACTACTCACAACCTTGTCCTCATCCTAGATGAGCTATGCACCAAAAATCTCATCAATTTGATAATCTTAGCCATTGTTGGCTTGATTTTTAAGATGGTAAACAATCTCATCAACCAATTTCTAACATAAAAAGGCATGTTTTAGGACATAAAAAATACTGTGAATGTTTCTGATCTTCCAAAAAGTTAGCCCAATTGAAGTTATAGTGTGCCTACTAAAAAGTTGCATTGCGGATATCAAGCGCCTGATAACAGAAAAAGTAGTGTTCATGTTCTTGTCGATTATAGTGGATCTGATCCATAAATCAAGCAGTAAACTATGTAGAAGGTGGCATCTGATCCATAAATCAAGCAGTAAACTATGTAGAAGGTGGCATCTGATCCACAGTGATGGTATGCAAAGAGTCCTTTAATTTAACAAATGATTATCGTGGTCAATGAGCTTCACTTGAGCCACTAAAGATGCGAGATTTCAGTCTACATAGTTTCGCCACCAAAGATGTAAATTGTTAGTCTACATCGTTTGGCTTAATAAGTGTTAGAGAAATTACTGATGGCCTACTTTCTAGCAGCTTGTGCTTTAAAATCGAAACATGGTAAGTTCAAATCCTAAGAGCCATTTATCAAATACACTTAAAAAGCTCAAAAATAGATGTTGTATTAAATAATAACTATTGTTAAATCATTTTTTTTATCAACTTAAGCTTTAAGGTTAAATGGTAATCTAAAAATAAGACATACTTCCAATGGTTGAATGGTAATCCAAGAATAAAGCATACGACCAATGAATAAGTTTATGTTGCTTTTGTTAAATAATCAATTCAGCAACAGCTCATAGAAGTAAGCAATACATGTGACACGTGGTAGAGATTCAAATTATGCCCTTCGATCATTTACCTTGATTAAGCTCTACTTTCTCATGAGACCAGTGTCGTAACTAAATCTCTTTGTATAATATTTGCAGGGCTGTGCAAGTTGAGGACGTTAAGTGTATTGTCTCTTGGAAATAACTCAATGGAAGGTAGTCTCCATCTTTGCACGAGAAAGATGAATTTCTTGACTCGGTTACATCTCTCTCTTAACCGTTTTACAGGAAGCATTCCGACGTTCATTTTCAACAACCTAACAATGATGGAGGTGGTTGATCTATCAGAAAATCAGCTTACTGGTGTTATCTCCTTTTCCTCGTTTGCCAACTACTCATTGCTTACAAACATTGACCTCTCAAGAGATGTCAAATTAAATGTCGAAACAGAGTCCTTGCATTGGGTTCCTACTTTCCAGCTGCATTCTTTGTATTTAGAAAGTTGCAACCTCAACCTAAATAGTACTCATGGCATTCCTACCATTCTCTTTAACCAAACCAGTTTACTAACCTTACATTTGGGTCATAATTCTCTTAGAGTAGTCATCCCATCTTGGTTGATATACACTAGTACATTGCAATTCTTGTCATTAAGTGGCAACTCATTTGAAGGCTCATTTCCTCAATCTTCCAATAATACTAGGGTCTCAACTCTTACGCAGCTTGATATCTCTAAGAATAATTCATCTGGAGCACTTCCTAGGAATATTGGAATGCTACTTCTTTGGATGGCTTGCTTGAACTTATCAGCAAATGCCTTGCAAGGTAGTATACCTTTGTCTTTAGCGCAAATGGATTGTTTGACGATATTAGACCTTTCTAATAATTGTTTTTCAGGGGAAATCCCATATCATGGACTCACAAGTTTTAAATCCCCTGAGTACTTGGATCTTTCATACAATTGTTTGCAAGGAGACATGCTTCCAAAAGATTTGAATATGACAATGTTGAAAGTTTTAGTTCTTAGTCATAATTAATTTAGAGGAACAATCCCATTGAGCTTGTTGAATAGTTAATTTCTGAAATTTCTAGATATAAGCGACAATAACATAATTGGTCCTATTCCATGTTGGTTATCTAACCTTTCATTTTTGGTGTCACTTATTGTAATATCCTTAATTTTTGAGATAAAAATAGGAAATTATTAAATAAATTAAAATAAAAATTTATGGATGAAATTATTTCCTGAAAACATAATAATTAGAAAGTGCTCGTCGATACGAATCCAACGCCACCAAGAACGCGAGAAACGGAGCTCAAACGAGGGAGTTATGAGCCGTCAAAGTTGTAAGGGCAAAATGGTCTTTTGACAGAAACGTGTTACACAGGGGTCCAAATTGATAACGGCACCCCTGTCTACACACGTCTCTACCAGTCCGGCGAAATCGCCGGAGAGACGTGGGAAGAGACGTGTGGGGAAGAGTTTCTCTTCCCCAAGACTCTAAAACCCTATATCTATGCTCCTCTAGGAGCCAAAACGCTCCACTTTGAGCGTTTTCCATGAATGATACGCAAAACCCTAGATCTGTAAAAACTTGAATTTTCCGGCGAGTGGAGCCCCGGCAACACGAGCAACTCCGGCCAGGTGCAAGGTAAGCCTCAAAACCTATGTTTTTCTGTATTTATTAATTAGAAAATTAATTAGAAAACCATTTAAAAATTAGGAAAAAAATCAGATTTTTAGGAACTTTGTGCACGCTACTGTTGGAGTGTGATTTCACGGATCAAACCTTGGCCGTTTGAAAATCGCACCGTCCAACTAGTGCACAAGAGACCCAAGAGCATACCCTTTAAATTTGGGAGTGATCCAACGGTGGAATTGCCCAGAAAACTCAAAAACCAGTACCTAGAGAGGTTTTTAGGAACTTGGAAAAAATCGTTTAAAAACCATGGTTTTTGAGAAAATTAGTGCAAAAGGAGGGCATAAATGGATTCTAGAGAGAATTCTGAAGAAAATGGCGCAAAAATCACGCAAAACGGAGCTCAGAGCTCGCCGAGGCGACCGGAATCCGGTCGTCTTCTCCGGCGTCGTCAAACGGCGTCGGCGCCCTGCGCTGACGCCAGGACGCACTCCATGACGCCCGAGGGACGACGTCACATGACGTCGTCGTTGCACGCGTGCGCGGCGCCGCGCGCGTGCGGAACGTGCGTGGTTGGCTGCCGCGGTGGGACCGGGACGCGGCGCGTCCTGGCGACCGTGACGCACGCGCGCCGAAGACGCGCGGCACGCGTTCCGTGCGGCGTCTGCGACGCCGTGCGTCTTCGTGCGCCCGTATACGTCGGTATAAACCGGCGGAAAAGGGCGCCGCCGGTTTAAACCACCTTATGGTGGTCCGGCAGGCCCCCTTTTTGCGTAGTTTTCATTAAAACTTGATTTTTGGGAGCTAGAGAGGTCCAAATCACGATCCGGAAGAGGCGTTGTGACCGTATTGACGACGCGGACCTAGTTTTAACTTAAAAACTTAGAAATGACCACTTTTTATTTAGAAAAATTTTTAAATAGTGATGTGACATGTACAGGTGCACTTGAATATACCAATTAAAGGGAGTTATTGGCAAGCTAGTGATCTCACACTGAGGTAGGTGACGACAACTAATATTTTGACTTGATTTTAAACCATGTTTAAACTTAGCATCATGTGTGATTGTGTTTTAAATTGCGATTTTTATTTACCATGGATTTCATGCGACATTGCGTACAGGATGATTATTCCAAATTGAATTCTTTTACTGAATAAACTTATTTAAAATGCTTTTACAAGCATGATGTTAATTAGTTATGCTTAATTAGAGATTTATTTCTTATTATATATATAGAAAATGCATGGATTTACATGGAAATGAGTATAGAGGCTTAGTAGTTTGGTCCTTTTATAGGCTAACCCGGGATGAGGGGCATGTCTTGGGGATTTCAAGCTATAAGTGCTCTTGAGTTTTAGCATATACATATGATTTCCGTGTTTTATATTTGATGACGGTGCTCTCGCCGGTGGGCGCCATGCTAGGAGGGATAGAGTAGGCCACCCACCTTCCGAGATTATGATGTGATGAGTTTGTGATATGATAGACACCGCCCATAGATGGCATTCGGTAGGGGTTTGGTAACATGGATAGTCCACACTACTCTGGCCCGAGCCTTTCCATGGGGACAGACGTTAAGTCTCCCGTTATGGTGTCGACGGAGAGCGGCGGTGGTTGATACCCATGGAGGGTTGCCACCGCAAAGATGATGGCCCATATTCTTGTTATGTGTGCATGTATGATGTGCATGATTATGGATGGTATGCCTGGGTGTGACGACACTCAGAGGTTGACTATGTGTATTCCTGATCAGGGATGTTAGTGTGATGTGGTGGGACCCATTACCTTAGGGTGCCCTTATTCTTGTTGTATGCTCCATTTATTGATTCATGTCATGTTTTAACTCCGTGAATTTCATGTTTTAGCATATGGAATAAATTGGCATTTATTTTGAACATGGCATTATGATATCACTATTTCCATAAATGTTAGACTTTTCATCAATGCTGTTCATTATTTCTGCATTTATTACATTAATTGTCTATGTACCTACACAAGCGATAACTTGCTGAGGCATTGCTTTGTTTTGCAATGCCTTAGATCTCGAGCGCGACACCAGGAAAGGAAAAGCGGTTGATAAACCTTGAGAGCCTTGAAGACTAGTTTCCTATAGTTTTAGAAAGTAATGTGAGTCATTAGAGTGGATTATCATTTGAATTTTATTATGGACTGCATACTTTATATTTGGATGTGATTTAGATCTTTGGATATATATTGGACATTTATATGGGATGTTATGATGGATAGACCCTGGGCCATATTATTATTGTCTTTTGGACGTTTATTTGATTTAAAATAAAGGCGCCTATTTATTTGACGTTGATTTATACGCGGATCATTTATTTATGTTTAAATTACGTATACGTCATTTTGAGAAAGGAAAAATTAACACCCGGAGTTTTAAGATAGGTTTAGTAAAATGTTAAATAAATCTTTTCTCATGGGATCCCAAATGCTCTTATTTAAATTGAAAAAAAAAAAAAAAATTTGTCTTAAAAATCCGGGGTGTTACACTTATCTTAAGAAATAACCCCTTTGGATCACACATTCCATGGCAACTTTGTAAATTGAGTAATCTACATTTGTTGGATCTTTCCAACAATTATCTTCACGGAAAGATACCTTACTGTCTTGACAACATTACTTCATGGAAAAGAAAATATAAAATCTAGATTGTTCCCATTGTAAAAAGGATTTATACAACACATTTGAGACTTTTACTTGGCGTAGCAATTAAGATCTCAACTTCTTTTACCACAAAGGAAAGAAGTTATATTTTTGAAGGTTTGCTGTTATTCTTTATGACTGGGATTGATTTGCCCATGAACCACTTAACAGGCTATATTCCATCACAAATAGGAGACTTGCAGGAGCTTCACTCGTTAAACTTGTTGCCTAACTTTCTAAGCGGTCTATTTCCATTGTCCTAACAATTTTAGAAAATTTGGAGAGTTTGGATCTTTTGCATAACAAATTGGTTGAATGGATCCCTGATGAAATAACTAAAATCCATACACTTGCTATTTTCATTGTTTCCTTCAATGACCTATCTGACAAAATCCTTTTTGAAAAACAATTTTCAACATTTAGTGAGAGTAGTTATGAGGAAAATCCAAGTCTCTGTGGACAACCATTGAAAAAAAGTTGTTTGGTTAACACTGCTGCTAGAGTCCCTAAAAGGAAGAGCAAGAAATCTAGTATTCTTAAGAATCACGTTATTTTCTATACATTTGTGGCAATGTCATATGCATTGGGATTTTTGGGAATTATTGGCTTTCTTCTGTTTAACGAGAGTTGGAGGTATAAATATTTTAGGACTATGAATGTATGCCAAGAGGCAATGCCTAAGAAGATTTTAGAACTCTTTCTTTACTTGAAAAGTTGTACATTAGTCTTTTGTTTAACAAGAGTTGAAGGTACAAATACCTTAGGACTATGGATGTATATCAAGAGGCAATGGCTTAGAAGATTTTAGAACTCTTTCTTTACTTGAAAAGTTGTACTCATTCTTGAGTTGTAATGAAGAATTAGTCTTGATGACAGAAATTTTCTTTATTGTGGTGTTAGTTTATTTTTGCTTACGAATTAACTATTTTGCGCGTACAATCCTATCAAACTTTCCAATATATATATATATATATAAATATAAGTGGCAATTCTTAAAAGTCATGATAAAGTAACATTTCCTTGTCTCAATTCTTAAGCCATTTTATTTTTCCTAAACTATATAATACAAAATAAACTACTTACCTCCACACGTAACTGTGTGTTTTTTGAAAGAGAATTTAATATTCAGTCTCAATCTCAAATGAAGAGATCTTCTATTCTTTTGCAAAAGTTTAAAGAAAAGGTTAATGGAACCTTAATCACCAATTTCTTTTGCAAGTTACCCTTGTAGCAAATCAGTCATTGTAGTTACACTTGTAGCTGATGTGATATGTTTCTTATGACCTTTTAAGCTATAGCAAACAATAGTATTTGTGACAGTGTTTACAATTATCTGCAATGGCCTTTAGCCATTGTATATAAACTCAATTTCTAAACTTAAAGTGGGGCCCCTTATCTGCAATAGTTGGGGACTGTAACAAATAAGTTGTATGTAATTACTATGCAAATTATCTATAAATGCCATGTTATATTATCTGCAGCAGCTAGGGGAAATGGTAGACAATATATCTAATGTCTTTTCCTTAGTTAATTATTTGCTAGTGCTAAATCTTTTCAGCAATAGCAAATAATGTGTCCAATCAATTTTATCCATTATTTGATATAAAGGAAGAGCAATTAATTGATATTTTTTCTTAATACAATATTTTTTACCCAAAAAGCAACCTTTTCAAATAAATAAAAGCAAAAGGAACTAACCAGTTTGCTTCGAATAAAAAATAAATTCAACACAGCCACATTCCTGGCGCAATGGTAAAGTTGTTATTGTGTAACCTTGAGGTCACGGGTTCAAAGGGTGGAAAAAGCCTCTTTCAAAAATACAAGGTAAGACTACGTACTATAGACCATTGTGGTCAGCCCTTTCTCCGGACCCCTCATACACGAGAGCTTTGTGCACCGGGCTGTCCTTTATACTACTGAAGTTAAAAGTCTATCTAGTTTGCATATCTACATAAAAAAATCCTTTGGACGATATCCTCATCATGCTCTTTATCTATTGACGGATGCATTGCTGCCAAAGATGAGACATCATCTTGAAAAATCAAATACGAGTCTTGATAAATTTAGACTCTTAAGAAGAGTCTACCAGTAAACTCTTAACTTTTCTTGATTCTAGGTAATATCGTTCAAATGCGGCCCACTTGGAGTTTTGGGGAAGTGTAAAAACAATCTGAATGACTACTAGATTCATAAATTAATTCAGATAGCACACAAGCTAAGTTAAATATTGAAATTGGTTGGACAACAAAGTCCACCTAAAGTCCGGAAAAAAAGAAAAGAAAAAGGACAATGTTTCTCAAGAAATGATTTCCACTATAGAAAGTTGTAGTTTCAAAAGAAGATGAGCTCTCGATTTCTCTCATCCACGAGAACTACTCACAATCGTCACGGATGCATGTTTAGCTAAGCCCTTCAGCAAAAGAACATCTACAACATGGAGATTACAAACCATGGACAAAATTTTCCCATGGAATATCATCCTTAAGGCAAGTGAATGCCCGGCTGTGGCTATTGTGTGGGATGGGATGGCAAACCGTGAGCCTTTCCATTAGCTTTTGTGATATAGGGATTACAAAGCATGGACAAAATTATCCATGGACTATTACACAACCATCCAAGCAGTGAAGAATGATCTGGAGATATCGGTTACAAGTGATGTTTGGTAAACCATGGACTATTACGCAAGCATGCAAGCGATAAGGAAAGACCTGGAGATAATGGTTAGAAGTGATGTTTGGTACCCAGGCTATTTTGATGAGGCTGAACAGATAAACGGTCTAGTAGGCCCAGTACTCATCTTTCTGCTTAAGACCATTGTAGTTTGAGAGGGAGAGGAGAGAGTTACTCTTATAGGGCCTAATTTTCGGAAGATCTAAGCTGTCCACGATTTGAAGAGCAAAGAGATACTCATTTTAGGTGGACGTCTTGAAGGATTTGAAACTTTCATAATCTTGGCCTCGTCTTAGGGTTAGAAATACGACTATGCGGGCAACAATCTCAGTGAGCAAAAGCACATACTTAAAACCAAGGCTTAGAAGGAATTGTCGATGAATGTGTTTCATCATTGACAGCTTCCAACAGAAGCTCGCAATCAGATGAAGGATAAGTAGAGTCAGCAGGTTTTCTGAAAATCTTTTGGATCAAGGTGTTAGCTTGCAAATCAAATATTCTAAGAGCATAGGTACAAGAATGCTTACTTTTGAGCCCTGAGGACATCTTCTGTAGCCAACCACTAACAACTTTCTGGTGGACCCACCACTAACAACTTTGACTAGTGATTGCTGGATTGAGTAGCTGAGGACAAATGATGACTTCTCAGCACCAGAGGACAAAAAATAAACTGTAGCTTTGATGGGCATTGATGGAGACCTTGGCCCAGATGGACTCCCCCTTTGGAAATGTTATAGCCAAAGAAGTAAGTTTATGTGGTACCACATGGAGGAATTATTAAGGTGTTACCATCAATTAATTTAATAGAAATGATGTAGCGAGATGGGAGATAGTCCAATCATGAAACGCATGCCCTTGACTCTCTTACACCGAGGGTGAAGACCCCTTGTTTTATAGGAAATGCCCCAAATTTCAAGAAACTCACACGTAAATGGTCTCATATATCTTAGAATAGATGGCTAGGATCATCTGTGGGAGAAGATATTTTGGGCATGGCCAATCTAAGAAAAAATGAGGAAGACAGGGGATGGGGATGGGCGTGTAGATAGGTTAACAAGCTTTCACTTTCGATGGTTTGATCCAACTGACAGATGTGAACCCTTTGGTGGATCCCACCATGTGAAAGTGTTACTTTAGCAAATGATAGCGTTACTGGGAATTTTGAAGCTTGGCGTAACCAATGCGCAACCTAGAAACGAATGGTTGGCATCACAAACAAACTGGTCTCCACTTATGGACATATCAAGATAGCGAACCCTTTCCTGTAGGCCTACATGGATGACTTTGACGAACTAGTGCTGGATTGAGTGGTTGAAGATAAACGATGACTTTTTATCACCGGTGGATCCCATCATTTGGAAATTTAATTAGCTGCCACTCCAGAAGAAAGGAAGTCAGGAGTAGGCTGGCATCCTTGAAGGGATTCGTGCCAACTTACTCAAGGTAGATGATTTAATGATGAAAATTTGGACGGTTACGAATAAGCAATAGGCAATTTTACCAAATTACACAGTTATAAAGATTCTAAAAGAGCATTGGTCCAGAGTGCAGACACTGCTCCCAAGTTTTTTGTATACCTTTTTAAGGTAGAGTCTCTCAACAGTACATCAACGAAGATTTTTGAGCATTGAAGACAACTTTTGCAGCCATGAGCACTAGTCTTCATTCCTAAACTAAGATAACTAAAAGCGAGGATAATCTAATAGTTTAATTCTTTTAGCGCATAACCTATCGTGGCTGGTCCATGCAAATGTGTGGAGTGGCTTGTCCTATCGAGCTCATCATATCGTGGTCTACGGGCAAGTCAAGTTATTTTGTTTGGACATGGATGACTTGGAAAGGAAGATTTTGATGGTCTGTCATCTTCCATCTTCAATGAGTTTGACGCCTACTTGATGGGCGATCTTCCATCAGATGGACCCACCGTTTGAAAATGTCATACTTTAAAACAAAGGTAGTTTTATCCTAGTTTTACATGGAAGACTAAGGTGTACCATCAATTTAAATCTAATTGAGGTAAGTGCTGAGGTGGAGATACTCACCTTGTTGCATGGCACAAGGGCATGACCCAAGAAAAATGCTTGTAGAAGACTTTGAACGAGTAATTCTAAAAATAAGATGCTAGTCTTTTCATTGATGGATATATATGGCAAATTTCCTTGCTGTCGCTATAAAAGAAAGGAAATTAAGAATAAACTTGCGTCCGCAATCGAGTCAATGTGTGACAGGAAAATCGGTGTTTGGATGATTAAAATTCATCGAAGGTGATTCTCACGGACCAACTCAAGTAGTCTGTAGCAGCTTTTTTCAATCTAGGCATTTCACCTAGTGGATCTAGACTTGGATCTCCAATCCTAAGGACCAAATAACTCCATCGAACAAGCCGGTAGATGGCTGTCCCCATTGCAGGCGGACGGTCTAGATTGAGTAAATGTGGGCTGCTTTCCATGGCCATTGCCATTGCTAAGATTAAAAGTAGCATTAGAAAGGGTCTAGCATTATATATAACGTTTGGAAGATTAAGATGTGTGGCTTAGTGTAGAGCATGGTCGTTACGATTAAAAAGCACTTACAAGTGGGCCCAAATCTCTGCTGATCATCACCATTCATTTCCAGTATTACTTGGACAAACCATGCCCAGTTACGTGGGCAAATGATGGCATTACTGGGAATTTTGAAGCATGGCGTATCCGTATCCGATGCGCAACCTAGAAATAGATGGTTGGCATCACAAGCAAACTGGTCCCAACTTGTGCACATATCAAGAAAAGCGAACTCTTTCCGGTGGACCCACCACTGACGACTTTGACGAGTGATTGCTAGATTGAGTGGCTAAGGACAAATGATGACTTCTCAGCACCGGAGGACAAAAAATAAACTGTAGCTATGATGAGCATCAGATGGAGAGCTTGGACTAGATGGAATCCCCATTTGGAAATGTTATACCCAAAGAAGTAAGTTTATGTGGTACCACCTGGAGGAATTATTAAGGTGTTACCATCAATTAATTTAACAGAAATTAAGTGGCGAGATGGGAGATAGTCCAATCATGAAACGCATGCCCTTGACTCTCTTACACCGGCGGTTAAGCCCCCTTGTTTTACAGGAAATGCCCCGAATGTCAAGAAATTCACATGTAAATGGTCTCATATATCTTAGAATAGAAGGCTAGGATCATCTGTGGGAGAAGATATTTTGGGCATGGCCAATCTAAGAAAAAATGAGGAAGACAGGGGATGGGGATGGGTGTGTGGATAGGTTAACAAGCTTTCACTTTCGATGGTTTGATCCAACTGACATATGTGCACTCTTTGGTGGATCCCACCATGTGGAAATGTTAGACAATATATATTTTGAGTTGACACTTCATTATATCGGAATGTAAATGGAACTATTAAAGATGGTTTGATAATAGTAGTCTCGTGAGAGAGAGAGAGAGAGAGAGAGAGAGAGAGAGAGAGAGAGAGAGAGAGAGAGAGAGAGAGCTGTATGTACACTAAGTCATTTTTGAAAAGTAGGATGTCACATATATAGAGTTACCGAGGCATTATTCTTTTAGTAAGAAGTAAACATTACATGGACCAACATGGCCGAATCCATTAAAAAATTAGCAAAAGAAGTTCTAAGAGTATCTACATGTAAAAGGCAACCAGCAAAAGAAATTTGGTAGCAAATTGAAAAAATGCAAAAAGTTATTAAAGAGAAATAGGTGTATTTTAAAACATGATAGGAGACTAGAAATACCGAAAACTTTAAGCAATATAAGATTGCTAAAAAGGTTGTAAAAAGAGTAGTAAGTGAGGCTAAACTCAAGGTGTACAATGATCTCTATAATAAATTTGGGTCAAGAGAAGGTGAGAAAGATGTATTTAAAATTACATTAGAGATCGGCATTGAGTCCATGCCTTTTTATGTTATCTATGGATGAGTTAACAAGACAGTTGTATGAAAAGATTCCATAGTGCTTGTTATTTATAAATGACATAGTTTTGATTGATAAGATGAAGGAGGACATAAACATAAGACTAAAGTTGTGGAGAGATGTTATAGAGTCTAAAGGATTTAAAATTAGTTAAACTAAGACATAATACACGAAATGTAATTTTAGCAAAGAAAGGGATGAGAGTGAAGCACTAATAAATATTGATGATAGAGAAGTTTCCCCAAAGGACAAGTTTTGATATTTGTGTTCGATAATTCATGAGAGTGGAGAGAATGAGAGGAATGTTGTATACAGAATCCAAGTGAGTTGGAATAAATGGAAATGTGCCTCTAAAATTTTATGTAATAGGTGACTGCCACTTAAAGTGAAAGAAAAGTTTTATAGGAATGGTATAAGGCTGGCCATCTTGGATGGAATAGAGTATTGGGTACTTAAGGAACAACATGTACATAGGTTGAGTGTAGTCAAAATGATAATAGTGAGATGGATAAGTGACAAGACAAGAAATAATAGAATTACAAATAAAAATATTTGAGGAAACTTATGAGTAGCTCCAATAGGTAATAAAATAATGGACAATAGACTTAGGTGGTTTGAACATGTCCAACGAAGATCGAGAATGGCACTGATTAGGAGTGAATCTATTCGCGTTGAAGGCTTTCAAAGGGCAAGGGGGAGACCTAGAAGGACGTGGTTAGAAGTAGTAAGAAAATGTTTAAAAACTTTTAGACTAAATGAGGCATGATCCTTGATAGAGGAGACTGAAAGAACAAGGTTCGTATAGTGACACCTAATTGAGCTAAGATTTTGATGATGATAATGATGATGATGATGACACAACCATCATGACTGGTCCATCAAAATGAGTAAACTGGTTTTGCCTATCCATACGAGCATACGTGGTTCACGGGCAAGTTAAGTCATTTTGTTTGGACATGCAAGACTTGGAAAAGGAATATTTTGATGGTCTGTCTCCTTTCATCTTCAATGACCTTTGGTGCGACACTTGATGGTGATCTTCCATCAGATGGACCCACCGTTTGGAAATATCATACTTTAAGACGTAGGTAGCTTTATCTTAGTTTCACATGGAAGACTACGGTACTCCGTCAATTTAAATTTAACTGAAATAGGTGGTCGCGACAAGTGATTTTATAAGGTAAGATGCTGACTTTTCATATTCCATCTTTGGGAAATTTACTTGCTGTTTGCGTCCTTGAAAGGGATTTCTACCAGTCGAGATGATTTACTCGAGAAATTTGGATGTTTACTCGAGACTTTGACAGTAATGAATTACAGTTTCCAGCGCTCACTGTCAAAACTACATGCAAAGCAAACAGAACCGAAAACTGGAATTCGATGAAGAGATTTTAGCGGTGGAAAGCTCCAGCCATCAGAAAATCATTAAACGAAGAGGCAGTATGTTTAACCAGAAATCAATAAGAGAAACAAACAGAAAATGGTCGCTAAAGCCGGAAAAACAAAATGACACAGAGGGACAAGAAGACTCAAAAACATTGATTCATCCAGAAACAAGATTCAACCAAACAGAAATGGCGATTCAAACTCTTAAGATCAACAAAAAGACTACGGACAGAAAACAAGAGATCGCCAATGAAAACATCTGAAAGAAAAAAGAAGAGAAATGAAGCAATTACTGTGAAGAAGAAGAACAATGTACAGTGCAATACAGTTTTAAAACCATCATCCCCCTCTGTTCTACCCCACCTGTGAAGATGATTTGAGGGATTTGGGATTACTGGCTTCGGAATTTTCTTCTTTCCTCGGGAACAACAGGTATAATCGTCTCCACTCCTCTGTTCTTGATCATGAGGATTTCGTTTTTGGGTGTTTAAGGTGTCCTAATTTTCTGTTCCCGAGTGTGTTCGTAGCAGAACTGGCATATGATCAATGGGGTTTTGCTAAAACTTTTCAGATTTTTAGGTGACTGAGATAAACGTATTGATCGGCTTCAGCATGGTTGCCTGTTTAGCTACGCCATGCGTCAGAAAAACATCTACAACATGGAGATTACGAAACATGGACAAAAAATTTCCCTGGAGTATCATCCTTAAGGCAAGTGAACGTGGGCTGCCGGGCTGGCTATTTTGTGGGACGGGATGACAAACCATGTGCCTTTGCATCAGCTTTCGTGACATCGGATTACAATCCATGGACAAAGTTATCCGTGGACTCTTACACAGCCATCCAAGCCGTAGAGAAAGATCTGGAGATGCCCGTTAGAAATGACGTTTGATACCCATGCTAAAAGATAAACGGCCTAGATCTAAGAAAAGAAATTCATGGCCATTGATGCCTTCATATCAAAATTCATGTGTACACAGTCTAGGAAAGGAGTAGAATGCAAAGGGTTTGTATGACACAGCTTAACACTGCATTTTTACAATAGGCTGTTTTCATACCTCAAACTCGTGATTTGTACGAGTTGGGGCAAGGCTTCCCTTCTTTCCATAAAATCTCTATTTTTCTCTAGAAAATTATAAGATATATAATTTTCTATAGATTTTGCTATAATTTGCATTCTAGTTAATACATGTTTTTCCAATAATTTTTTTTTTCTATTTTGCTATAATTTTTATATAAATGCATGCCTTCGCATGCATAAACTATGCCCAACTTTATTCTCATGCAGTAAAGACTCTTGATCTAGGATTGATTTTGTTGTTTGGAGATAGCACAGATCTGTCAATAGTGTACAAATGCAAAGGCTACCCTTTTTCCTTTAAGGGAAATGGAGGTAGTTAAGCTAGATGATATTCACAAACATGATTAACTCTGTCTTACAGTAATTCATCTTATAATATTACATTTGTATAATTTCTTATCTCTAAAGGCAAAGACTAGTATATTGGAATAGGGAGCCTTGGTGCAGTGCTAAAAGTTATCGTCATGTAACTTTGAGGTCATGGGTTCAAGGCGTTGAATCACCCTCTTGCAAAATGCAAGGTAAGGCTGCCTACTATAAGCCCTTGTGGTCTACCACTTTTCTGGACCTTGCATTGGCAGGAGCTTCATACACGAAGATTGCCCCTTTTATCTTCTTAATATTTCCAACTGATGCACTTTCTCATTCCAAAATTGTCACCAACCATGTGTTTCTTATACTTCTTCACCCAAAAATAAACTGTAGCTTTGATGGGCATCTGATGGAGAGCTTGGACCAGTGGAATCCCCATTTGGAAATGTTATACCCAAAGAAGTAAGTTTATGTGGTACCACCTGGAGGAATTATTAAGGTGTTACCATCAATTAATTTAACAGAAATTAAGTGGCGAGATGGGAGATAGTCCAATCATGAAATGCATGCCCTTGACTCTCTTACACTGGAGGTTAAAACCCCTTGTTTTACAAGAAATGCCCCAAATGTCAAGAAACTCACATGTAAATGGTCTCATATATCTTAGAATAGAAGGCTAGGATCATTTGTCGGAGAAGATATTTTGGGCATGGCCAATCTAAGAAAAAATGAGGAAAGACTAGGGATGAGGATGGGGCGTGTAGATAGGTTAACAAGCTTTCACTTTCAATGGTTTGATCTAACTGACTGATGTGCACTCTTCGGTGGATCCCACCATGTGGAAATGTTATTTGAGCAAATGATAGTGTTATTGGGAATTTTGAAGCATGGCGTAACCGATCCGCAGCCTGGAAATGGATGGTTGGCATCACAAACAAATTGATCCCCACTTGTGCACATATCAAGAAAGCGAATCCTTTCTTGTGGGCCCACCATGGATGACTTTGATGCACGAGTGCCGGATTGAGTGGTTGAAGATAAACTATGACTTTTCATCACCAGTGGATCGCATCATTTGGAAATTTAATTGGCTGCCCATCCAGAAGAAAGGAAGTGAGGAATAGGCTTGCATCCTTGAAGGGATTCATTCCTACTTACTCAAGGCAGATGGTTTAATGATGAAAATTCGGACGGTTACGATTAAGCAATAGGTGATTTTACCAAATTACACAGTTATAAAAATTCTAAAATAGCATTGGTCCGGAGAGCAGACACTGCTCCCAAGTTTTTTGTATACTTTTTAAAGGTGGAGTCTCTCAACAGTACATGAATGAAGATTTTTGCGTCTTGAAGACAACTTTTGCAGCGAAGGCTTGTGTTAGAGAAGCCGGACGGGACTCGAATCTTGTCGGTTTTTGACCAAACAAACTAGTTGCAGGAGTTGAACAGGAAATCATCAGACAAAAAAAAAAAAAACTGAAAAACAAGGACTAAAATATTATCAAGCGGGTCCAAACGATAGCGCCCGTTGGCACTATTAGTTTCGTATAACCCACGTTAAAAATCTAGACCATTAGCCTAGTGGTGCACACATCAGGATGGTAGATTATTTTAATGGCTCGTGGATAGAAAACTCAGGATCCTACTGTCAAAATTATTTTTCCAAAAAGACCCATCTTAGTTTGGTCATCAGTCTGCAACTATTCCTTATTGCCAATGCTGTTACATCGTCCCACTTTTACATTATGAGCCCAACCAATGGTTGATCAGAAGCGTTCATCTGATTATAGTCACTTTCACATATTATTCATCGCTAGAGAATTCTAAAGCTCATCCCCTTTAATTACAAGAAACTCCCAAAGCTCAGAAAAGTGAGTGATTCAACCGTGTAGGACTATGCAATAGAGGCAGCTAAAATTTACAAGATCAGCACGAGTATCTCTGATCTGAAATCATTCTTGGGAAAGGAAGGTTTTGATGGTCTGTCTTTTTCCATCCTCAATGAATTTGACACTTACCTGATGGGCAATTTTCCATCAGATGTACCCACTGTTTGAAAATGTCATACCACATGGAAGACTAAGGTGTCCTATCAATTTAAATATAATTAAATGCTGAGGTAGAAATCCTCACCTTATTATACGGTAGAAGGCCATGACCCAAGAAAAATGCTTGTGGACGACTTTGACTAGTGCTTCTAAAAGATAAGATGCTGGTCTTTCTTCATTGTTGGATTCCATCGTTGGGAAATTTCCTTATTGTTGTCTAAAAGAAAGGAAGTTAACAATAAACTTAGTTCCATCTTTTCAGGCAATCGAGTCAATATGTGACTGGAAAATCGGTGTTTGGACGGTTAAAATTCATCCAAGGTGATTTCCACAGACCAACTCAAGTAGTCCGTCGCATCTTTCTTCAATCAAGACATTTCACCTAGTGGATCTAGACTTGGATCTCCAATCCTATGGACCAAATAACTCCATCGAACAAGACGGTAGATGGCTGTCCCCATTTCAGTGGACGGTCAAGATTGAGTAAAAGCAGCACTAGAAAGCATCTGGCATTATATATAACGTTTGGAAGATTAAGATGTGCGGCTTAGTGCAGAGTACGGTCATTAAGATTAAAAAGCACTTACAAGTGGGCCCAATTCGCTGCTGACCTTCACCATTCATTTCCATTTTTACTTGGACAAACCATGCCCAGTTACTTGGGCAAATGAGGGTGTTGCTGGGAATTTGGAAGCATAGCGTATCCGGTGCACAACCTAGAAACAGATGGTTGGCATCACAAACAAACTGGTTCCTACTTGTGCACATATCAAGAAAGCAAACTCTTTCCAGTGGACCCACCACTGACGACTTTGACGAGTGATTGCTGGATTACGTGGATGAGGACAAATGATGACTTCTCAGCACCGGTGGATCCCATCATTTGGGAATTTATTTAGCGGCCACTCGAGAACAAAAAAGTCAAGAATAGGCTTGCGTCCTTGAGGGGTTCGCACCAACTTTCTCAAGGCGGATGATTTACTCGTTAAACTTTGGACGGTTAGGATTAAGCGATAGGTGATTTTTCCAAATTACGCAATTATGAAGATTTCGTCATGTCTTGTTTCGGGCGTGTTTTACAAGCGCTCTTTTCTGCCTATCTGAGTACGATCTAGACCATCCACTTAATGATGGAGCTCACCGTTGATCAGGATCCTAAGTTATTTGTATTGTCTCTGGATAGTAGATCCCAGATCCTAGGATCATAAATAATTTTCAGAATGACCCATCATCGTGATTTAGCTGTCAAACTTGCATCAGAATGCTACTCCCCATGGTGACGTACTTGAACATCTCTGGAAATGCCTTTCAAGGCAATATACCTTCATCTTTAGCACAAATGGATTCTCTAGAGGTATTAGATCTTTCTAACAATCTTCTTTCAGGAGATATCCCATATAAACTAATGAGTTTCTTATCCCTACATTACTTGGATTTCTCACACAATTCTTTGCAAGGGCATATGCTCCCAAAAGATTCAAATATGACACAGTTGAGAGTTTTACACCTGAGTCATAACTTCTTCACCGGGTCAATTCCAACAAGCTTGTTGAATAGTTCATTCTTGGAAATTTTAGATGTCATTACAACAACTTATCTGGTCCTATTCCAAATTGGCTATTCAACCTTCCCCATTTGGTGTCACTTGTTTTAAAGAATAACTCCTTTCAATCTCATATTTCGAGGCAATTGTGTCAAGTTAGTAATCTTCATTTGTTGGACCTCTCCAACAATTATCTTATAGGAAAGATACCTTCTTGTCTCAACAACATTACTTCATGGAAAAGAAAGTCTACAATTCAAATTGATGGAGGATATTATTCTACTACAAAGCCGAGGGAATCTTCTTATTCAGCAGTTAGGGTTTCAACTGCATTCACCACAAAGGGAAGAAGTTACATTTTTGAGGGTATACCGCTATCCTTGATGACTGGGATTGATTTATCCATGAACAAGTTAACAGGCAATATTCCACCAGAATTGGGAGACTTGAAAGAGCTTCACTCATTAAACTTATCATTCAACCTCCTAACTGGCCCTATTCATCATTCCTTCAAAAATCTAAAAAATTTGGAGAGCATGGACCTTTCGCATAACAACTTGTTTGGGAGGATCCCTTATGAAATAGCTGGAATTGATACACTTACTACTTTCACTGTGGCCTTCAATAACCTATCAGGAGAAATTCCTTTCAGTGATCATTTTTCGACATTTAATGAGAGTAGCTATGAGGGAAATCCAAGACTCTGTGGAGAACCGCTGAAGAGAAATTGCTCGTCTAATACTTCTTCTGAAGTCCCAAAAAGGAAGAGCAAGGATCCCAGTATTCTTAGAAATACTGTTGCATTTTACTCATTTGTTGCAATGTCATATGCATTGGGATTTTGGGGATTTATTAGCTTTCTATTGTTCAACAAGAGTTGGCGGTATAAATACTTTGCAACTATGGATGTATATTGGGAGGCCTTGACTGGGAAGATTTTTTTATTCTATCTTCGCTTCAAAAATTGTTCCCACTCTTGAGTTGTAATAAAAAAGTAGTTTTCTAAGTACTCTTGAGTTGACATATATTAAAGTACTTTTGCCTATGAATCTGACTATTTATCCGTACAATCCTAGAGCGGCTATTCAAAGCAATGACTATCATAAAATGGAGTTTGGTGCAATTCCGAGAGCTTCGCTGCAAGTCCAAATTATATTCGATAACTAAGAATGTTGGAGAGAGAGAGAGAGAGAGAGAGAGAGAGAGAGAGAGAGAGTTAGAAGTGATGTTTGGTACCCAGGCTATTTAGAGAGTGAGAGACTTAGAAGTGATGTTTGGTACCCAGGCTATTTTGATGAGGCTGAACAGATAAACGGTCTAGATCTAAGAAAAGAAAATGCTAAAAGATAGGCCCAGTACTCATCTTTCTGCTTAAGACCGTCCTAGTTTGAGAGGGAGAGGAGAGAGTTACTCCTATAGGGCCTAAGCGTGCCTTGTACCTTTCAATAGTCCCATCTGTCTTGTATTTCATCTTTTAGAAGATCTAAGCTGTCCACTATTTGAAGAGCTGTGCACCAAATTCTCTTCCATCGGAAAGAGCAAAGAGATAATCATTTTAGGTGGACGTCTTGAAGGATTTGAAACATTCATAATCTTGGCCTCGTCTTAGGGTTAGAAATACGACTATGCGGGCAACAATCTCAGTGAGCAAAAGCACATACTTAAAACCAAGGCTTAGAAGGAATTGTCGATGAATGTGTTTCATCATTGACAACTTCCAACAGAAGCTCTCAATCAGATCAAGGATAAGTAGAGTCAGCAGGTTTTCTGAAAATCTTTTGGATCAAGGTGTTAGCTTGCAAATCAAATATTCTAAGAGCGTAGGTACAGAGTACAGAAACTATTCCCAAGTTTTTTATATGCTTTTTTGTGGAGACTCTCATAATAATCAGCAGTACAAGAATGCTTACTTTTGAGCCCTGAGGACATCTTCTGTAGCCAAGGCTAGAGAAGCCCGACAAGACTTGAATCTTGACCGAAAGAACTTGTTGCAGGAGCTGAACAGGAAATCACTTTCCACTTTCCGTTTTTACCGTATTTCTTACCATCGAAATAAAAATAAGGAAACACTGAAAAGCAAGGACTAAAATATCAGCAAGTGGACCCAATAATAGCTCCCGTTAGCCTTGTTAGTTTTGTATAATTCCCGTTAACAATTTAGACCATTGGCTTAGTGGAGCACACATCAGGATGGTAGATTATTTTGATGGCTCGTGGATAGAAAACTCAGGATCCTACTGTCAAAACTAATTTTTCCAAAAAGACCCATCTTAGTTCGGTCATCAGTCTGCAACTACTCCTTATTGCCAATGCTGCTACATTGCCCGGGTTTTACATTAGGAGCCCAACCTATGGTTGATCAGAACCGTTCATCTGATTATAGTCGCTTTCACATATTATTTGTTACTAGAAAATCCTAAAGCTAAAAAATGTTTGACTGTAAAGTGGATAGCAAAATTGGGTCATGATCACTATTCTTCATTCCTAAACTAAGATAACTAAAGGCCAGGATAATCTAATAGTATAATTCCTTTAGGGTGGCTGGTCCATGCAAATGAGTGGAGTGGCTTGGCCTATTGACCTCATTATATCGTGGTATACGGGCAAGTCAAGTCATTTTGTTTGGACATGGAAGACTTGGAAAGGAAGATTTTGATGATCTGTCATCTTCCATCTTCAATGAGTTTGACGCCTACCTGATGGGCGATCTTCCATCAGATGGACCCACTGTTCAGAAATGTCATACTTTAAGACAAAGGTTGTTTTACCTTAGTTTCACATGGAAGACTAAGGTGTACCATAAATTTAAATCTAATTGAGGTAAGTGTTGAGGTAGAGATACTCACCTTATTATATGGCAGAAGGCCATGACCCAAGAAAAATGCTTGAGGAGGACTTTGACGAGTGATTCTAAAAATAGGGTGTTGGTCTTTTGTCGTTGATGGATTCCATCTATGGAAAATTTCCTTGTTGTGCTATATTAAGAATAAACTTGCGTCCTTGAAGGGATTTCTACTAGTCATAGCCTAAGAATAAATTTGCGTCTTGAAGGGAAATTTCCTTGCTGTCGCTATAAAATAAAGGAAGTTAAGAATAAACTTGCGTCTTGAAAGGATTCCTACTAGTCATAGCCTAAGATTCCATCTTTTCAGGCAATCGAGTCAACGTGTGACTGGAAAATCGGTGTTTGGATGGTTAAATTGCATCCAAGGTGATTCTCACGGACCAACTCAAGTAGTATGTTGCATCTTTTTTCAATCTAGACATTTCACCTAGTGGATCTAGACTTGGATCTCCAATCCTACGGACCAAATAACTCCATCTAACAAGCCGGTAGATGGCTGTCCCCATTGCAGCGGACGGTCAAGATTGAGTAAATGTGGGCTGCATTCCATGGCCATTGCCATTGCTAAGATTAAAAGTAGCATTAGAAAGGATCTAGCATTATATATAACGTTTGGAAGATTAAGATGTGTGGCTTAGTGTAGAGCCCGGTTGTTAAGATTAAAAAGCACTTACAAGTGGGCCCAAATCTCTGCTGATCATCACCATGCATTTCCAGCATTACTCGGACAAACCATGCCCAGTTACTTGGGCAAATGATGGTGTTACTGGGAATTTTGAAGCATCGCGTATCCGATGCACAACCTAGAAACAGATGGTTGGCATCACAAGCAAACTGGTCCCTACTTGTGCACATATCAAGAAAGTGAACTCTTTCTGGTAGACCCACCACTGACAACTTTTTGCTAGATTGAGTGGCTGAGGACAAATGATGATTTCTCAGCACCAGAGGACAAAAAATAAACTGTAGCTTTGATGTGCATCGGATGGAGAGCTTGGACTATGGCCTCCCCATTTGGAAATGTTATACTCAAAGAAGCAAGTTTATGTGGTACCCCATGGAGGAATTATTAAGGTGGTACCATCAATTAATTTAATAGAAATGATGTGGCGATCCAATCATGGTCCAATCATGAAACGCATGCCCTTGGCTCTCTTACTCCAGGGGGTTAAGCCCCCTTTGTTTTACAAGAAATGCCCCAAATTTCAAGAAACTCACATGTAAATGGTCTCATATATCTTAGAATAGACAGCTAGGATCATCTGTGGGGGAAGATATTTTGGGCATGGCCAATCTAAGAAAAAATGAGGAAGACTAGGGATGGGGAGGGGGCGTGTAGATAGGTTGACAAGCCTTGCACTTTCGATGGTTTGATCCAACTGACAGATGTGCACTCTTTGGTGGATCCCACCATGTGGAAATGTTACTTGAGCAAATGATAGCGTTACTGGGAATTTTAAAGCATGGCGTAACGGATGCGCAACCTAGGAACGGATGTTTGGCATCATAAACAAACCGGGCCCCACTTGCGGGCATATCAAGAAAGCGAACCCTTTCCTGTGGGCCCACCATAGAGGACTTTGACGAACGAGTGCTGGATTGAGTGATTGAAGATAAACGATAACTTTTCATCACCGGAGGATCTCATCATTTGAAAATTTAATTAGCTGCCACTCCAGAAGAAAGGAAGTCAGGAATAAGCTTGCGTCCTTGAAGGGATTCATGCCAACTTACTCAAGGCAGATGATCTAATGATGAAACCTCACTCTATTGGAATCCTTGGACTTATCTGACAATAATTTGGGCAGAGACTCATCTGGCGGTTTAACAGGTATAACTTCTACCTTTCATCTGATGGCCACCAGTCCACCATCAAAAGTTTGGATGATCCCTGCAGCCACTATTTGTTATTTTGTTCTGGTATTAAATTAGATAGATTAGAAAATTCAAAAGGAAGGATGAAGCAAACCTTCTTTCTTTTTTTTTGAATGGCGACAACGGTAGAATATCCAACTTAGACAAAGTTTGGATCACGAAATCTAGGCCCAATTCTACCGTTGCTAATGGATTAAGCATAGATGAGTAGTTTGAATCACCAACTCTCACAAATAATTGCTGACTTTTGCAGGTTTATGTAGTTTGAGAAAGCTACGAACATTAGACCTTTACAACAACAGTATTGGCGATGGAGCACTTACACCATGTCTGCTGAACAACCTCACTCTGTTGGAATCCTTGGACTTAGGTTCTAATAATCTGGGCAGAGACTCATCTGACAGTTTAGCTGGTATGATTTCTACATTTTATTTGATGACCCCCTTTTTCTTTTTCATTTCTGGATGTCTCATTGATAAGGTAACGACACTCGTATATTAAAGGATGGTCCCACTTGATTTAGATGAATGTTTTGATTCACAAAAATGAACCTAACACACGGATCGATCCACCCAATCGAATAGGATGCATTTGCTTCTAATCCAACAATCATACGGCTGGGATCTAGATATTGGTCATGTGATGGGCCCACCTACAATGTGCATCTGTTTTTATTGGGAAAGACGTAAGCAATTTCAGGAAAACCAAAAATACAATTCACTTTCCAAAATTAAAATAATGTAACCGCACTCTCTCTCTCCCTTGTCCGGGCGTGTAAGATTAGACTGTCAATACGTTCAATCCATCCACTCTGCATTGTGTGTGCGTCAGTAATTGCTTCCTCAGGCTAATCACAATTGCACAGTCCATTGAAACCTCAATCCAAAAACCATATAAAATAATGAGAAACTATAAAAAGGCAAAAAGAAAGACAAGAAAATTGTATCCTTGCTCGGTGTCATTATCAAAATGGCTGAGTGTGAAAAAAAGGGAAATAACGAGAGTGTCATTATGAATAAGGATGGAAGTGCTGTGATTTACATCTTGTATGATTCACTCAGATGAACCCAACATACAATCGAGTGGATAAGTACAGATTGGAATTCAGAGAAGAATTTGGTGAAGAAGGAAAGTTGATCTTGGCGTAGAAACTCGTCGATTAAATTGTCACCCTGGCAAGATGAAGATATGTAGATGAATTGTGTTCTTGGATAAGATTATCCACGAATGGTGATCTTACACAAAATTATCGATATAGTTATTTCTTGTTTTCTTTTAATAGAAAAATGACAGACCATCAAGTCAACCCCAACCTAGCTAGTCAAAGAATTGGTTGACGTAGTACAGTTGTGCAATTGTGAAGACATTTCAAATTAAAGGTTTTTTAGAATTTATTGAGATTTAGGGTATAAATGGTAAGACGCCCAGAATTTAAGGTTTTTCAATACAAACTCAAAAGTAAAATAACTTTGTCTATTTAATAAAACAAGGAGCCTAAAATGATTTTGACCTATTTGGTCAGATGTTTTCCAGTTAAAAAAAAAATGTTTCAAACAAAAATATGTTATTGACAGTTGGCTCTTTTTTGCATTAAACACTTGAGAAAGCTTTCGTGCTCCCTTAAATTGGCCGGAGTTCTTGTGAGTTTGTCCTTGCACTGATAACAAGGAGATATGAATAGATCTTGAGATTGGGTTTTATATCTTACTGATTTTATTGTTTACCCTCTCTATGCTTTTTTCCTGTAGGTTTATGTGGCCTCAAGAGACTAGTAACTCTGGTTCTATTTTACAACAATCTGGAAGATCAAAGTCTTTCACCATGTCTGGACAACCTTTCTTCCCTGGAATTTCTGTATTTGTCAGGCAATAAACTTAAAAATCCTTTTGGCAGCATCTCATCAAAAGAAACAACAGGTAAGCAGCTTTTATCACTTGTGCACATTTGAGTTAAGTATTTTCAGATGCACCTTTCTTAACATTTTGTAATTTAATTGTGAACTCTACTTGCTCCAACATATTGCTGGTGTAAGGCCATTCCCTAATCTTCAAACACTAGATCTCGATGAGAATTTGATAGCTGATGACAACATTCGGAGCATTGTCCCATGGCTTTATAACTCGACATCCCTCACCCAGCTCTATTTAAGCAGCAATTTATTGAAAAACTCATCGACATTGACATGTAAGAGCATCTATATTACACATTATATTTTTTCTTGTGAGTCTTAGAATTAAACTATGCACCACTACTATAGTTTGGCACAAAATAATTTAGGAAAAAGATAATGACACAGAGATGCCATTGGATATGCTTTGGGAGATAACGTATAAGAAGGAGAAATGCTATTCTAAGTGAGTTCATGCTTGTTGGGTGATTTTTAGCCATGCATTTTCAGTGTTTAAATAATAACCATTAGATTTTTCAAGGAAAATAACTAGGAGCTAGAATCATCCAATTAGCATGATTTTCGCACATAGTCTTAATAGAAGACACCAAAAAAAAATGATTGTGTCATATCATTCCAAGGCGGGATTTAGCCAAGCAAGTTTTTAATTTGGTCCTAGAAATTAGTCCAAAGAGCATTTATCTATAAGCAGTGCTGATCTCTTTGCAATTATAAAAAGTTAAACATGAAAAAATTATTTGAATCTTCTAATCAAAAGGATTAAAATAGAAAATAAATTAAGCATGATAACTGTGTAAAAAATCATCTCTCAACCATGTTTGGAGAATATAGCACTCTACGCACAACAAAAATCAAATCTTAAGAAATGTAGTAGATGGACAACAACAGCACATTTTTCTTTGGTTAATACAATAATATCACAATAATAAGCCCCACATATGATTCATTCATGATGTTGAATTGACTCACCCATCCTTGGGCACACAGTGGTACACATTTATTTTAAAAGGCATCTAAAGAATGTTGTTTTGGTTTGTTGGAAGTCAACCGTTGCTTACATAGAGTTTCTTTGGTATCCTAGCGAGACACTCCTTATGCCACTGTGCTAGAAGGCCTTGGTGCAAAAACATTTGACTATTTATGATGAAAAAATGAAGAATAAAAAAAAAAAAAAAAGGACTCGTTATTTAATCACTAGAAAACATTATGGTAATCCCTTGTCCTTAAAAAGTGGTGGGATCCAAACAAACCTTTTATCAAATGATTAGAATTGTCGGTTAGTTTAACTTTGCACAATTACCCAATGCTAGAGATCTAAAATGGGCATTTGAGATTTTATTAAGCACAATGACACCCGTAATACAAATTGTTTTATCTTTGGTTAGTAGAAGAGATGCATACCATATATGGAAGAATAAGAAGCATGATCAATGCTTTAAATAATCAACTCAGTTGCTCAAAAGAGCATGTGCGTAAAGATTCAAGTCATGTATTCATTTTCCTTCATTTGCTTTAATTGTTCCACTATTCTATTTCATCAGTTTCATAATTATATTTCTTACTTGCAGGGCTTTGCAAATTAAGGACTTTAGAAGTTTTGGATGCCTCAAATAACACAATTGAAGGTCATCTACATCCATGCATGAGAGCCATGTATTCTTTAAGCAGTTTATTACTCTCTCATAACCAACTTACAGGAAACGTCCCATCATTCATTTTCAACAATCTAACAATGCTTGAGTGGATCGATCTATCAGAAAATCAGCTTAGTGGTGTCCTCTACTTTTCCATGTTTGCTAACCTCTCAAAGCTTTCAATCATTAACCTCTCAAACAATAAACTACAGGTTGAAACAGAGTACCCATACTGGATTCCTACTTTTCACCTCCTCATGTTACATTTGGAAAATTGCAATCTCAACCTACACAGTACCCGTGGCATTCCTACCTTCATCTCCAACCAAAATGGTTTAGAAGATATATCGTTGGGTCATAATTTTCTCAAGGGGATCATTCCACCTTGGTTATTATGCAAAAGTGCATTATGGACCTTGTCAGTAAGGGAAAATTTGTTCGAAGGCTCATTTCCACAATGTCCTAACAATACTAATGGCTCAACCCTCGGACAGCTTGATATCTCTGCAAACAATTTATATGGGACACTTCCTACAAGCATCGGAATGCTACTCCCCATGGTGATGTACTTGAACATCTCTGGAAATGCCTGCAATACACCTTCATCTTTAGCACAAATGGATTTTCTAGAGGTATTAGATCTTTCTAACAATCATCTTTCAAGAGAAATTCCATATAAACTAATGAGTTTCATATCCCTACAGTACTTTGATCTCTCACACAATTGTTTGCAAGGGCATATGCTCCCAAAAGATTCAAATATGACACAGTTGAGAGTTTTACACCTGAGTCATAACTTCTTCAGTAGGTCAATTCCAACAAGCTTGTTGAATAGTTTATTCTTGGAAATTTTAGATGTCAGTTACAATATCCTATCTGGTCCTATTCCAAATTCGATATTCAACCTTCCCCATTTGGTGTCACTTGTTTTAAAGAATAACTCCTTTCAATCTCATATTTCGAGACAATTGTGTCAAGTTAGTAATCTTCATTTGTTAGACCTCTCCAACAATTATCTTATAGGAAAGATACCTTCTTGTCTCAACAACATTACTTCATGGAAAAGAAAGTCTGCAATTCAAATTGATGGAGGATTTTATTTTACTAGAGTGCCAAGGGGATATTCTGAATCAGCAGTTAGGGTTTCAGCTGTATTCACCACAAAGGGAAGAAGTTACATTCTTGAGGGTGTACCGCTATCCTTGATGACTGGGATTGATTTATCTATGAACAAGCTAACAGGCAATATTCCACCAGAATTGGGAGACTTGAAAGAGCTTCACTCATTAAACTTATCATTCAACCTCTTAACTGGGCCTATTCAACGATGCTTCAAAAATTTTCAAAATTTGGAGAGCTTGGACCTTTCACATAACAACTTGTTTGGGAGGATCCCTTATGAAATAGCTGGAATTGATACACTTACTACTTTCACTGTAGCCTTCAATAACCTATCAGGAGAAATTCCTTTCAGTAATCATTTTTCGACATTTAATGAGAGTAGCTATGAGGAAAATCCAAGACTCTGTGGAGAACCGCTGAAAAGAAATTGCTCGTCTGATACTTCTTTTGAAGTCCCGAAAAGGAAGAGCAAGGATCCCAGTATTCTTAGAAATACTGTTGCATTTTACTCATTTGTTGGAATGTCATATGCATTGGGATTTTGGGGATTTATTTGCTTTCTATTGTTCAACAAGAGTTGGCGGTATAAATACTTTGCAACTATGGATGTATATTGGGAGGCCTTGACTGGGAAGATTTTTTTATTCTATCTTCGCTTCAAAAATTATTTCCACCCTTGAGTTGTAATGAAAAATTAGTTTTCTAAGTACTCTTGAGTTGAAATATATTAAATTACTTTTGCCTATGAATCTGACTATTTATCCATACAATCTTAGAGCGGCTATTCAAAGCAATGACAATATATCTTACATTATTGAGACATCAAAAAACTTTTTGATTGGATAGTCTTAGTATATGTTTCTTTCTAATTTAAATCATGACTGTTTATATTTAAAGCAAAAGAATAAATGGCTAGAATTTTTAGATGTGCATGATTTTGTAGAAATAAGCAAACATGGGTGCCCAAACAAGATAAACAACTTGGACGTAGCAAAAGAAAAAAAGGCTACATCCACTATTAGACTCTTTTAGGTGCCTACACTTATCAACACTCATCAAATATAAGATATAAGCTTACTGGTTGTACCAAATTCAATTAAAAATTCATGTGGAAGTGTAAAGTATACTAAACATAGACAACAAATAAGAAATTGGAACTCTCAATAGAAAGAGATAAACATGGCCTACCTTATGCAATGCTCTCTTCTATGGCTGCCTTAGTGGCAGACGAAGCATTAGCAAGTGTATCATTCTTGCTCCAAATTTTGCTTCGCTTGCTCCTTCAGTCTCAAAGATCCACCGCAAAAGAAATAATATCGTTCACATGCGGCCCACTTGCAGTTTCTGCTTAAGACCGTTGTAGTTTGAGAGGGAGAGGAGAGAGGTACTCCTGCAGGGCCTAATTTTCGGAGGATCTAAGCCGTCCACAATTTGAAGAGCTGTGCACCAAATTCTCATGCGTCGGAAAGAGCGAAGAGATACTCATTTTAGGTGGACGTCTTGAAGGATTTGAAACATTCATAATCTTGGCCTTGTCTTAGAGGTAGAAATACGACTAGCTCAACGGCAACGAATCTCAGTGAGCAAGAGCACATATGTAAGACCAAGGTTTAGAAGGAATTGTCGATCAATTTGTTTCATCATTGACAATTTCCAACAGAAGCTGGCAATCAGATCAAGGATCAGTACAGGCAGCAGGTTTTCTGAAAATCTTTTGGATCAAGGTTATAGCCTGCAAATCAAAGTTTTTTATATACTTTTTTGAGGTGGAGTCTCTCATGATCATCAGTGGTGGAAGTTTAGTACAAGAATGCTTATTTTTGAGCCTTGAGGACACCTCCTGTAGCCAAGGCTATAGAAGCCTGACGAGACTCAAATCTTGCCGTTTTCAGCCGAAAGAAGTAGTTGCAGGAGCTGAACAGGAAATCACTTTCCACTTTCTGTTTTTACCGTATTTCTTACCATCGAAATAAAAATAAGGAAAAACTGAAAAACAAGGACTAAAATATCAGCCAATAATAGCTCCGTTAGCATTATTAGTTTTGTATAATTCCCGTTAACAATCTAGACCATTGGCTTAGTGGAGCACACATCAGGATGGTAGATTATTTTGATGGCTCAGGGATAGAAAACTCAGGATCCTACTGTCAAAACTATTTTTCCAAAAAGACCCAACTTAGTTAGGTCATCAATCTACAACTAATCCTTGCCAATGCTGCTAAATTGCCCCGGTTTTACATTATGAGCCCAACCTATGGTTGATCAGAACCATTCATCTGATTATAGTCACTTTCACATATTATTGGTCACTAGAAAATCCTAAAGCTCAAAGATGTTTGACTGTCATGTAATCCCACTTTAATTACTAGAAACTCCTAAAGCTCAGAAAAGTGAGAGATTCAACTGCTTAGGACTATGCAATGCAGGCAGCCAAAATTTACAAGATCAGCACAAGTATCTCTGATCCAAAATCATTCTTCTGGGCCCTCTCTTAGCAAGCTATGACCCAAAAATCTCATGCACTGGCTGATACTAGACTTTGTTGTTCAGCATGTAAAGTGGATAGTAAAATTGGGTCATGATCACTAGTCTTCATTCCTAAACTAAGATAACTAAAGGCCAGGATAATCTAATAGTATAATTCTTTTAGCGCATAACCTATTGTGGCTGGTCCATACAAATGAGTGGAGTGGCTTGGCCTGTCGACCTCATCATATCGTGGTCTACAAGCAAGTCAAGTCATTTTATTTGGACATGGAAGACTTGGAAAGGAAGATTTTGATGGTCTGTCATCTTCCATCTTCAATGAGTTTGACGCCTACCTGATGGGCGATCTTCCATCAGATGGACCCACCGTTTGGAAATGTCATACTTTAAAACAAAGGTAGTTTTATCCTAGTTTCACATGGAAGACTAAGGTGTACCATCAATTTAAATCTAATTGAGATAAGTGCTGAGGTGGAGATACTCACCTTGTTGTATGGCAGAAGGCCATGACCCAAGAAAAATGCTTACTTTGACAAGTGATTCTAAAAGATAATATGCTTGTCTTTCTACATTGATGGATTCCATCGTTGGGAAATTTCCATGCTGTTGCTCTAAAAGAGAGGAAGTCAAGGATAAGCTTGCGTCCTTGAAGGGATTCCTACTGGTTACTCAAGAGAGATGATTTACTCATGAAATTTGGATAGTAATCATTAAGCATAGGTGATTTTACCAAATTACATGAATATAATGATTTACTTATGTTATGTTTCTCGGAGAATCTGCTCCGCCGAACTTAGTACGATCTAGATGGTCCACTTAATAGTGGAACGCACAGTAGATCATCAGGATCCTAGCAAGGTTATTTCAGTGGTCTATAGAGCATGGATAGTAGATCCTTGACCCTTGCACCATCAAGTAAGACTTTATATAGATCTATATATTTGTGCTTACCTTGGATGATACTAACACTACCATTATTGATTAAAATTGTATTTGGGATTTGCAGATAAGCTATTTCAATACGATGGCCTTACGTGCTTATAACATTTTGCCTTGTTTTTACAAGCAATCTTTTCTGCTTATCTAAGTACGATCTAGACCATCCACTTAATGGTGGAACTCACAGTAGATCAGGGTCTTAGTTATTTGGATGGTCTATGGATGATAGATCCCAGATCCTAGTATCATAAAAAGTTTTCAAAATGACCCATTATCATGATTTAGCTGTGATACTTGTACGGACGCCATATAAACTTTCATCCTTCGGCAGATACGCCCCTCGTTCTATTTTCCTAAGACTAATGTTCAGTTAACTCGCGCTGGGTTTTCCCCATCATTTCGTGCGATAATGCCAACGAAGTTTAAATTGGAGCCCACGCGCCCCTATGTTGTGCTGTGCTTCTGCCTTTTTCCTTCTTTTCATTTTTTATTCTGCTGGTAAGAACGAGTTCTTCTGGCACGACATAAAAAACAGATGCAGCCATACAGGTCTCAAATTTAGGTGATCTGAACCGTTCATCTTGTTCAGCTTGCCCTTAGAATTTATACAAAAATTCATGGTGATTAGAGGCTTCTACCTACTAGATCTTTTGGGTATATATTTTCAATGTACATGAATTAATAACAAAAGAAGGCATGGCTCAAATCATCGAACGATTATTAAGTTTGTTAGTTAGCCAACCTATGGCTGATTAGAACCGTTCATCTGATTAATTATAGTCATTCTGACATATACTTCGTCACTAGAGAATCCTAAAGCTCAAAAAAGTGTGACTATCATATAATTCCTCGATTACTAGAAACTCTTAAAGCTTGGAACAGTGAGACATTTGACTATTTTGGATTATGCAATGTGGGCAGCTAAAATTTACAAGATAAGCACAAGTATTCTTTGGTTTGAAATCACTCCTTTTGTCCTCTCTTGGCAAGTCATGACTCAAAAATCTCATGCAAAATCTGTTCACGATCGCTAGTCTTCATGCCTAAACTAAGAAAACCAAAGGCTAGGATAATCCAACGGTATAATTCTTTTGATACACAACCTATCATGACTGGTCCATGAAAATGAGTAAACTGGTTCAGCCTATTGATACATGCATATCGTGGTTTACGGGCAAGTCAAGTCATTTTGTTTGGACAGGGAGGACTTGGAAAAGAAAAATTTTCCATCTTCAAAGACCTTTGATGTGCACCTAATAGCGATATTCCATCTGCTGGACCCACCATTTTGAAATGTCATAATAGTTAGCTTTTATCTTGGTTTCACATGGACGACTAAGGTGCACCATCAATTTAAATTTAACTGAAATAATTGGTGAGGTGGGGATGAATATAAGGAGGTCACATAAGGTGGATGGGTTAGACCATCCAAAGGTGTGGCTCAGCTATGGGGCTAGTTTGGAAACTCAGTATGGATAGAATTTCTCTTGTGGATCGATGATCATAACCCCTTGTTCTATGTCTTTAAAAAAAATAAAATTGACAAACATAGATAGTTATGATTCACTAAGAAACATAGGCAAAATGCAACCCCTCCAATGGGCCTTAAATTTTGGTCTCTAGCTTATCTAAGCCATTCTTAACATGATAAATGCCTTTGATTTGGAAAAAAGAAAAAGGAAGTGAACAGAGGCGTGTTAACTTTATCCAGGTCTCTTGAGCATGGACCATATTGGGATGTACGTTGAGTGTTGACATCTCTAGGATGTTTGCTCTTTAGCCACTTTTTCAGCCCCATATATGGTCATATAGACATGATTTGTATGTTGACATAATCTATGAGACAAGATCAATATTTCCACATTTTATACATAGTTCTAAAACGACCAAGTCAACTTTAGAATTTTGTCCAACTTATTTGGCTTGAGAAGAAATTGAGTAACTCTTTGACTTGTTATGTAACAAAACTATTTCTGTTCTCTCAAATTTGAATTCAAGTTTGTGTTAGGAAATATATTGTATTGCATTTGTAACATCTCAAAAAAAAAAAAAAAAAGACAAAAGGGCCTTAAATAGAGGGGGCTGTATTTTATACGAGCACCCCCCACTTAAGGCAACCTGACGTAGTTGTCGGGTTTGTCTTCCCAAAATCAACAGACAAAAAAAAAAAAACGAAGAAGAACCTGACGAAGGGAGAGGAGGAAGAAGAAGAGGAAGGAGGAGAAGAGAAGAAGGGAGAAAAGGAGAAGAAGAAGAAGAAGAAGAAGGGAAGGAAAAGGAGAGAAGAAGGGGGAAACTCAGCGCGTCTGGAAACCCTAGGTCGCTCCAGCAAGAGAGAACAAACTGAGGGGGAAATAGTCAGAGAGAGAGAGAGAGAGAGAGAGAGAGAGAGATGCCTGCAGGTGTGGAAGGGAAAACAGGGTTTTCTAGGTCACCGAAGACGACGCCGGCTTGGATCGACAATCCATCCTGTTAGGTTGTTCAGCATGATGAGATAAACAAAACCCCCAAGGTTATTGGGGGATCCGACATGATCTCAATAGTCGATTAAAGAGGGAAACATCGTACAACTAAGATTGGAGGTTTTACGACTGATCTGAACCAATCCAGCTCATCTAATGGTAGAAAATGCACGAAAATGTATCTAGAAGGTAAGATCTATAAAACACTATTCTTGATTTTGAGATTTTAGTTAAACCCGCGCCATTCATGCTAGATCTAAGTTTTGTGGATAAAGAGTTTGGTCGCTGAAACTATTTGTTTGAGTTGCGCTTTAGTCCTTTTCTAACTTTCCATCACAGGTATTGATGGTTGGGCACCATAAACAATAGTTTAGCTTTAGAACTAAAGTTTCTCAAGTGAGTAGTATTAAGGACTAAAATGTATTTTTTTCATTGCCTAACCATTAGTTCTGCTGGCAAAAAGTTAACACAATAATTAAAATACACCTAAATTAATTTTTTTAAGGACTAAATTATTTTTCTTGAACTTGAAGGATTAAAACATCATAAGTGAATAGTTTTAGGGATTAAAGAGCATTTTCTCAAAAAAAAAAAAAGGTCTTCTCATATTTAATACAGAAAAAGCAAATGACAGTCATTGTTGCAATTCTAGTTTCCACCGTCAATGTGTTATGAAGAAAATGTGCTTTGAACCAAAAAAATATCACTGTGTCTTCTTATCAGCTCTAAAGAAAAAAAAATACATGTGAGTGCAGATGGCAATGGGGCAAGGCTAGGTGGGTTTTCATCTACCCTGCCTAACCACGAGTCATTGGGATTTGTAGCCCAATATACGGCGAGACAGATTATGGAAACCCACAATATGGGGTGGGGCCCAGTTTAACTTGCGCCATTGCCATCCATATACATGAGCCTCCATTCTTTTCTGCCAAACCATATTCATTTATCACACTCCCCCCAATTTGGCATACGCTAAATATCTCATACATAAGCAATCTTGACCCTTCCATTATCAAAAGTTGGCTAACAATTGATGTAAAATGGATAACAGCTTCACAAATGACTGGTCACACTCTATACAATCTCAGTCTATTTGATGGGCATCTGATGGAGAGCTTGGACCAGATGGACTCCCCATTTGGAAATGTTACACCCAAAGAAGTAAGTTTATGTGGTACCACATGGAGGAATTATTAAGGTGTTACCATCAATTAATTTAATAGAGATGATGTGGCGAGATGGGAGATAGTCCAATCATGAAACGCATGCCCTTGACTCTCTTACACTGGGGGTGAAGACCCCTTGTTTTACAAGAAATGCCGCAAATTTCAAGAAACTCACATGTAAATGGTCTCAAATTTTATAAGTGAAATTTGGTTAGTTCCTTGTTCTTTAGGGATGAGAACAATGAAAGTATGATTCAATTCCCTAAGAAGGTGACCTGACTGAAGGAAGGAATTGATGAGATTCATAATTTGATGGTAATCTGATCGCAAGTGGCCTTGTAAAAGTCCGCATTGAAGCCATCTAGTCCCAAAGATTTTGATGATTTCATGCTAAAGAAGGCTCTACATTATTCTTTGGAAGAAGGTGAGTAACAGGCTCGAGTGCTTCGGATGCAAAGACTATTTGCAATGAGTTATGATAGAGAGAACTGTTCCATGTCTAACGAATCGTGGAAAAATTCCTAAAAATGGGATATAATGAAGAGGAAATATCTTCCTGCTTTTAAAGGAGCACTCCCTGGTGATTTCTTAAAGTCCTAATCTTTGATTTCTCCATTTGGGCGTTGGTGGTAGAATGAAAAAATTGTGTGTTCAGGTCACTTTGATTAAGCAAGAAAGCTCTTAAACTTTTGTGCCTAATGTTGTTCTTGATGAAGAAGGGCATTATGAAGTTTGCCCAATATTACAATCTCCTTTTGATCAAGATCGTCACTGGAGCACTCCACATGCTGTCTTTGTATGATGTCAAGATCATTATAAAGTGAACTAGCATTTGCTTGAATATCTCCAAAGGTCTTTCCGTTTTCCGTTCCAGGTTCTGAGTATCTCTCTCTCTCTCTCTCTCTCTCTCTCTCTCTCTCTCTCTCTCTCTCTATATATATATATATATATATAATGAAGCAAATTATCTAGGATTTATTATTTTAAAATTTCAATTTATTTAAGATCTCTCCAAAAACAGAGGAGAAAGTGCCGCCTCAAATATCCAACCAAGCATATAGTAAGAGGCGCCTTGTTGCCAATGGCACTGTACAGCGTTAGACATGAGGCAGATTTAATAAATAAGGAGCATCAATAGTCTTTATTGAAGTTTAGTGCCCATATCAAGTGCAATTTTTGAGATTCCAGAATTATCTAATCCGTGTGCTTTTTGGATGCTGGCAATCTAAAGCCGGAAAAGTCAGACGAAGGGGTCAGATCATCCTAAGGTAGGCCTCTTAATGTAAAATGACAGGGCGGTTACAAGGAAGTGCCTTATAAGGCCCTTTATATTCCACCCCATTAGGAACTCCGCTATCCTTGGATAATCTAATTCATGAAAGTTTTACTCCTGATATAACATTAGAACTTAGAACTCTAGGGTTTTCTGTTTCCCAAACCCTTTCTCCATTCCTTCCATGGATTCTGGAAACATCGAATCAAAGAAGAAAGACGTTGCTCCGTCAACTGCTTCAGCATACCTTAATCCTCACTACTGGTACAACTTCCTCCTCTTTCTACTAAATTTTCACTTTATTGGATTTTTTCGTCATATTTCTTACTTCCATCTGTATTCAACTCAATTTGCCCCTAAAACTCCAAATTTGTCCTAAAAAAATTGACCTTTCTTGTAAATGTACAAAAAAATCTTTTTTTTCTTAAATCCTAAATTATTAGCAATTTGAAGTTCTTATCAATCTCTCGTACCAGTGTTCTATTTTTCTTTTTATTTCTTGAACATTTTTACCGAACTTTCAGAATTTCTTGTGAATATTTTGATTGTTTTTCTATTTGATGTTTTGGTGAACTGGGTTCTTCAGGGATCAACGTTTTGCTGCAGAGGAACACTATGAATGGTTCAAGGACTATACCCATTTCCAACATCTTACCAGAAAATATGTGAAATCTACTGATTCTGTATGTAAATTGACATTATATATGTTGTATTGTATGTTGAGTTCAGTAATGCCTGCTTTCTACATTTGTTCTAGTAATAGTCTGTCTGCATCACAATTCAGTTGCTTCTTATTTGCTGCCATAGTGAAGTTCTTCTTCTTCATGTAAATGCGAAATTTTCATCAGCTTATCATTAGACTTGACAGACATCAATGCCGAGTTTGATTATAATTCTCTAATACGCTCCTAGTTTCTCTGCAGGGCCTGTCATTTCTAAGAACCAAGGCTACCCGTTGGCAAAATTGACATTACTGGCAAATGATTTCCAATTTTATGGATGCCCATTCCAACCTAGTGTCATGTAGTCATAGCTGCATTTTGCTCCATAATAAGTACTGCCAACCCTAACTCAAAGTTATGTTCAGTTGAAACCATTCATTATGGCATCAGTTACATTAAACAAGGTGACTGAAGGCTGTTTCATGTTTTGGAGTTCTTTAATTCGATGTTTGTCCCCAACACAATACCAGATCCCAACTTCAAGAAATCTGTAAACAAACTCCCTCTGTGTTTGTCATAACTTTGTCTTATTCCACTGCATCGTAATTTTTCATGACATTACTTCTTCTGGGAATGGATGTGACCAAATTAATCTTAAGATAGGTGGTAACTTCTTTACTCAATTCTGTTACGATTGACAAATTTTAATTGATGTAGAACACGTCCCTTTTTCATCAATTTTCTGTCAGTGGGACTCTTTTGGTGTTTATTTAGTTTGATTCAGCGGTCCATAAGTTGGTTAAGACAAATAACTGAAATGCAGGTACTGGAACTTGGCTGTGGAAATTCTCAGTTGTGTGAAGGATTATATAAAGATGGGATTGCCAATATAACATGTACAGATCTTTCTGCAATAGCTGTTGAAAACATGCATAAGCGACTACTTGCAAAGGGATATGAAGGTCTGTGGCTAGGATCTTTATCATATATGTTCTTTAATGTATGCCTCTTTGTTATTGGCAAGTTGTTTTATTAAGCTGCCAAAAGACTTCTATCCAAGTTCTTGACAAAGAAGATGTGCTTCCCTGTTGATGGCAGGTCTCAGGTTCAAGGTTGGTACCTTCGATACAATTAGGGGATATGTGTTAGTTCAAGGAGAGTGCGTCTTGTTTACTTAATTATGTGCTTGTACCAACAAAAATCGAAAAGGAAAGGAAGTTGTTTCATTAAGCTGTGTCAGAAGCATATTAACCATGGGGACAATGTCATTCGAGTCATTAGATTGAAGGTTTTAAATTGCAATGTAGTGTCTTAGACCAGTAAGTGACTCCTCTGTCTTTTCAAATTAGTAAAAACTATTTCAAAATATGGAAACCCACTGCTTCTTTCTATGCATAATAAGGACACATAAACTTCCTGTTGGGCCTACCTTCTAACTTGTCTTATCATTATACACCTATATTGCCAAATTGTGCAGATAATCAATATAGCTAGAACCTTTATCATTTTTGAAAACCTATGCGTCAGGTATATTGGAACCTGGTTATCTGTAGTTTCACCCAATGGCAATGCAATATTTTGTTTGCCAACAGTGGTTCAAAATGTCTGCCACTGGATGGTTACAGGTCAAGGAAGTCAGATGCTTTCCCTTAGTCTTCTAAGGAAGTAAACATTTGAAGTTAGACTCTGTGGAACTGTGTTTATATTTGAAGAAGGCAGTATATGTTTCATTGTAGTATTTCTGATCCCACTTCTTGGTACAATTCTTAGATATCAAAGTGAGGCAGGCGGACATGCTGAAGCTTCCTTTTGGTGACCAATGTTTAGATGTCATTATCGAGAAGGGAACCATGGTGAGCATTAAAGGCATAAAACCTCTCTGCTTTTAGCTATGTTACAGTTACTGGTTCAAGTAAACACTCTCTGGCTCCATCTATCTTACAAGTACTGATTGATCTCAATCAGTTTAAGTTAGTCTTTAACTGTCGACCATTCCTTTGCTTTCCTAATCAAATAAATTTGTTGAGCAAAGCATGCAAAATGTCTTGAACTTTAAGGATGTATTGTTCATGGATAGTGGTGACCCGTGGAACCCAAAACCTGCTACTGTAGAGAAGGTGATGGCAATGCTTGAAGGTGTTCATAGGGTTCTGAAACCAGATGGAATTTTCATTTCAATTTCTTTTGGACAGGTAACCATACAGTAACTCTGTCTTTTATCGTCCTCCATTTCCAAGCTTTAATTTACATGTTATACAGCCACACTTCAGGCGTCCGTTATTTGAAGCACCAAAGTTTACCTGGTCCATGGAGTGGAGCACTTTTGGGGATGGTTTTCACTATTTCTTCTATACCTTGAAGAAGGTTTGTATAACTGCCGGACATATTCTTCTCTATTTTTAGCCGCTACATTGATTTTAGTTAGCACAATTCTTTGATGTCTGATTTTGAGTATATACATCTTGCTTGCATCTCCTTGTGCTTCTCGATCTAGCTTTTGTTGGCAATAAGATTTAGTTCTTGTAGTTCTAATTTCGTCAAGCAAGTTTTATAGGGATTGGATGGTAAATTTGCTTATCCCATTGTTATTTTGCTTCTTATGTAAAGATAAATTTAAAAGGTTTCTGCTTAGTGGGAATGCATTGACATGTTTCGAAGTTCACTTAATTTGCTTTCTCTCTCTTTCAGCAGGCGTCCTGATTTTGATATTTTCTGTGGCACCTATGTTATCTTTTTTCAGGGAAGTAGACCATTGGACTGTGATAGATGCATTGAGAGCTTTGACAGACCATCCATTTGTTTATTACAGGAAGAGTTGGAGGATGAGAATTATATCCTCCGAACCGATATTGATGTGTCTGAAACTTGAGCAAACTTTTCCTCTATATCCATTTACACTTCTTGTTGTGGTAGATGAGGTAATAAATGTCTATAATCTTGGAAGATTAAGGCTCCACCAAACTGTTTCTTTTGGCTTAAATTAAGCACAGAAATGTAGGCCAAAGAACTGGTGGTTACTTCTTTTAGGATTCACAAGGGTTGCAATCAATGGTAAGTCTTCCAAGATCTTTTCAGACCAGATCTGTCTCCTATGTAATTTGCTGAGACAGATGGTTGTGAAAGTGTATTGTTGAAAACATTTTCTAATATTTCAGCTACAATTTCTCCATGGAACATGTCAATATGACATTTGTATCTGAATGTATTTGGTTTACGAGCAATTATGACAAGTTCATTATTTTGATTTTGGAACCATGTATAAGATCGTCCAATTGCTTCCCTTCTTGTAAGCCAGGTTACAGATAGTATCCGTGCAAATCAACTATTCTCAGATACAAGCTTCAAATGCATATTGTGGAGCTATTAAATCAAGGAGAGATCAAGACTAAGGAGGCTTTCATTGTGAGACTTAATTGTCATCTGTGCATCGTGAACCTTATTGAAACATGCTAGGAAGTTGTAGAAGAACAATTTTATCTGAACAAATGATCCTGCTGATAACATAAGCTGGTTTTGGATTCCTAAATCAAACACCTTGGTTGGCTGAGTGTGTTAACTCAGCTCCGGAATGATGAAACATACACCTCTCAAAAAGGGGAAGTTACAAGGTGTCAAATCCTATGTATCCTGAGTTGTTATCTGGTGTATGTGCCTGCAACTTAGTACAAGTATCTAGATAGCTAAAGTACATGAAGAGCTCAGATGGTTGGTGATTAAAGTTGTATATATTTAGGGCCGGATGTAAACATACGATACTGACCACAATTGTTCTCTACGGGGACAGGGATGTCTGGGAAAGTGAAGGAAGACGAGGGTGGACAAGTTTTAGCTAGTTGATGGTTTATCTATTGGAATGATGGAGAAGTTTGTTGGGGTATTTCATAGCTAGATGTGATTTAGAAGATGAACTGTTTTGATCACCAACCATCTGAGCCCACCATATAGTTTTAGCGTGCCTTAACTGCTTTCCAGATTAACATGGATATGAAAACTCATTTTTCTAGGATGCAAGTGGGATCCACCGCTTGATAATCCAAAGCATTCATCTCAAATAATTAGCAGTGGATGCTGACCACCATCGAATAGGATACATTGCTGGCAAGAGACGAGCAATTGCTTACCTGAAGATATAAAAGGCAGCCCTGTGAACAAAGCTCCTGCATATGCGGGGTCCGGGAAAGGGACAGACTACAACGGTCAATAGCGTGCAATCTTACCTTGCATTTTGTAAGAAGATGTTTCCACGCCTTGAACCTGTAACCTCAAAATACAACATATGAAACTGATACCTGATACCTTCAAAATGAAATGTGGAATGCTTGTGTTGACAATAGCTGGGCACTGTAATCAGCAACCTTTGCATCTTTTCTTATCAAGTCACAGAATTTTAATGAAAAATGAATGATTGGACCCTGCTCCAGAGGAATCAAAGAAGCCAATAGGACCTGCAAAGTTGAGCAGTGTCTTACCTTGATGATTAGTGAGAAGGCCTCCAACACCAGTAGCTCCTGGATTTCCATAGCAGGCACCATCAAAATTAAGCTTGTACAACATTTAAAGCAGGGGGTTTCCACTTGGGACTGCTCTTTTTTTTCCTTTTACAGTCAAGAATGATGGACTACCACAATCTTGCTGGAGACTCTACTGAGTAAGCAGGGAAAAGCTTTGTATTGAAGCCCAAAGTGTAGCACCTGTGCTGTCAATTCGTTAATAAGATTCTGAGATTTGCTTTTAGCCCTGAAACACCTTTCATTCCCCTCAAATCCAGAGGAATCATACAGCAGACATGAAACAGAGTCCCAAAGAGCTTAGACCATATTTTTCTGGAGTTGTTGTATGGCGTATGCGACTATAATAGGTACAGATATGAAAGTGCAAAAGGAACTGATAGAGCCAGATGGGTTGATGAAAAAGATCATAACTTCCTAAGGTTGAAGCATCATCAGTGGCGAAGATTTCTGGTACACTGCTCTCATATGATCCCCACACGTGAGTCCGAACTGATACACACGAACACTTTAAGAGGAAATTTGCCAACAAGCACCAGATTTTGTAGTGTCTCTGCGTACAAATCGCTGCACCAATCAACAGCGATACTGTACATGTGGGGGCTCAGATGGCTTGGTGATTTGAACTGCAACTTCTGGGCCAGATCTTAATACCCATCACAAGAATCTGATTCGGCGTATGATAACTCTGCAATCAGGCAAGATCTTATCTTGCCCTTTCTATTCGTTAGAACTTTCTCAACATAGCGTATCCAGTATATAATTAATGGTCAGGATCTTCCATTATGGATCTTTTCAGGTGAATGGACTACCTAAGATGAGCCCTAAAATATGAGCAGTTTGTATCCCCAAGCTCTAGCCACTAGACGTGGTTTAAAGTCATGCAAACCATGCACTGTACACACAGGCACCATATATAAGAACTCCAAACAACAAGTGGGCCCACCACATTCTTATTTCTCACGAAGGGCGTGGATTAATCGATTGTAAGAGTGAGATGTGGATCTATTGATCGTAAGACTGAGATTATCAGAACTGCAAAATTGGATTAAAATGCAGATATACAGTCTGGTACACTTGATCTAAGGCAGATCTACTACATCCTTACCCAGAGTGTTCCCTAAGTGGTCCACTCACTTTGTTAATGGAAGGCACTCACCTCTTGATGCAATGGGATGTATCAATGGCACAAAGTTATCAGACATTCCGGACCCAGTTACTTGTGGAGACTTGCATGCATTTTTGTTTTCCTTTCGGTAGAAAAGCCAACTTCCTTTGGCACACTGAGAAAGCAAAAAAGCAAGCATAAGCATATTGTACTGTTTTGTGCTGTTGCCTTTGTACTGTTTAGCTTTTTCAGTTCCGTAATAGTTTGTCTTATGAGTTAAGCAAAATACATAGGTAGCTGGTCCAACAGAAGTTCACACACAGAGAGAGCTCCTGATCTAAAGTTCCTGCATCAGGTAAGGGTCTTCACTCTCTTATTTTCTCCGCTCTCTCCTATGGGAGTTTTGCATTTCTGAAATTAATTATTTTATGGATGTTCATTTGCTGATCAACCTCCTACCATGTACTTTCTTCGTCTGATGATGAGAGAGAGAGAGCTCACTGGCCAGAATAGACTAAGTGAACACATTATCATCATCAAAGCCTTGTCCCGATTAGTCGTCGTCTAATAGACTAAGCCAACTACTCGAAAACCCATCTCCCCTACTTTTCTCTGCTACTTCTGCTCTACTTCTGCTACTTCTGCTCTACTTTTCTCCCCAATAAAGCTTTAACAGTCCCTAATAATCAGTTATATAATCTTTTAAATGCACTGCAAATTTTCTGAGTTAGACCTAAGTTAACCAATGAAATGAGAAATTTAGGACTAATTTGATAAATTCCAAATATTATTTGTAAATCCAGTTGCATTCCAAACAAAAATATAAATTTCGCATCCGGTCATGCTCTTTTCTGATGGCAGCCCAAACGCTTCCCGGAACTGTCCTGAAGTTTTGTAACTTTTGATCTGCCAACTTGTACCTTCTAAGTTATATGTTCTTCTTCTGAACTATAAGCAAGTAATTTTGCATTTTTCTCTAGTATAAAACCATCCTTCCCCTACAGTTCTGATTCGGGGATTTGTATGTTTGTTGCATCTGTTTCTTCTTATTTTTTCTTGTTATACGTGTTGCTTTATTGTGCTTCAGATGTGAAGATGCAAAAAAATGAACTCTCACTGATTGAAAAATGGAGGGGCCTTCTGACTGTTATCTGGTCAGTAATCTACTGAAGGATGTTATAGATGCTCTCTTCATTCCTTTTCTAACTCCTGTTATCTTATATTCTAAAGACCACCATGACTGGTTTAACATCCAAAAACTATACTTTCAACTGGCTTATTCTGGACCATTCCTTTAACATTGTTTATAGCTGTCCATGTTAGTATGACCGAAAGGACACCTTTTCTTTTCTAGACTCAACCAATTAGCACTGTTTTAGGGTTAGTAGTCATTGACAACAAGAAAAATCAAATGACAGACCTGATCAACTAAAGGTGAGGTCCACCATGGTAAAATGGGGCACAGCGCCCTTAGGTATTCCCTCCATTTCTTTTTCAAAAAATGTCACTAATAGGTTCATTACATGAGAAAGACAGTTTTTTTTTTTTTTTTCTACAAGAGAGAGACAGAGATAGAGATTTAGTAAGAGACCCATGATTCTGGCATCAGATACTAAGCCCTGGTTTGTGGACATTTTCATTGACTCTACTCTTTTACTTTTTCAACTATTTATCTATGGTGTTTGCCATTTCTTGAAAGTAGTTGTTCTATACTTGTATGGATGTAAATCTGCTGATCATTCTCCCACCATGGACTTTCTTTTCTTATTCTGATCCTGAGAAGCAGAGGCTAATCGAACAACTCTTACTCGCTACTTCATACTTTTTCTCCTGAAAATGACTCTTCTTTCTCTACCTTCACTTTGTTAATCTTGTCAACTCTCTGCAATACATACTCCGGAACATTAAAGTTCTATGCAGAAGGCAAACATCTTTTAGTAATTGAGAAACTTACATGACAAACCTTAGTCCCTAATAAATGGCCCACTTAATACCTTAAACAAACCTTAATAATTTGCAAGCTCTTTAACATTTGGCTTGCGCTGCCAAAGATTAAACCCAACGCAATGCAAATTTCTGGACTAATTTGGTAAAATTACTGGTTGCTAACACAACTAAAAGTATTAATTCACATCCAATGATCTAATCATGCTCTCTTCTGATGGCAGCCCAAACGTTTCACAGAAGTGTCCTGGGTCTTCTATAGCTCTAGCCATGCCAACTTGATCCTTGCAATTATTGTTACATGTACTCTTTTGCTTATCTATTTAGCATTTGAATTTGCAATTAGTTTAATCCTCTCCTGATACGATCTTTGATAAGTTGGTTCAATTCAAGGAGAACCGGCTGGGTCTATTCAAGAAGAACCACAACTTGTACCTAAAGGCAATATCTCTTTCCCTTCCTTCAGTAAGTAGTTGTTACATATATTTATAGACTTGTTCTAAGCTCTTAAGTAAACTTCTTCTAAAAAGGTAACTGCTACTACTGGCTAAAACATGTCACATTAAGAATCATCATCGTCATCATCATTACGACTTTATCCTGATTAGGGTCAGTCACGTGAATCTTGTTCCTCCACTCCCCTCATTAACATGTCACGTTAGAAAGAGGACAGTAAACTAACCTGTTGAAAGAAATATTACGACGGCTGAATCTCGAACACAACAATCTTGATGTTGGAGCATTTTCTCCGTGTCTACCAAGCAGCCTCTCTCTATTAGAAGAATTGAACTTATATTCAAATAATCTAGGAGGAGACTCTTCTTAACAGGTACGATGAATGGAGCCTACGATCATCAATAGTTAGTCTTGGAGATTCTAAGCTTTTAGCTTTCAGAAATATTTTCAAATGGTACGTCTGCTGGGTGCTTTGTGGGGATAATATAGCCTAACTGTCACGTAAAGGCTAAGCGTGTTCGACAATCGCTATACCCATCTTTGTTCAATCTGGAATATCCACCTATTAGATCTTGACTTGGATTTTCTATCCTATGGACCAAAGTACTCATTTTGACAAAGCAACCAGCGTCGGGGAACCCGATTTGGTCATAAAATTGATTAATTTCTTACTTTCTTCCTCTTGGCTTGTATGTTTTTCTTGAAAGTGATAAAGATTGTAATTAAGAGAGAGTTCTTAAATTCATTTGGGGTTTTGTGTTGAACTTGAAAATACAATAGGAATCAACCGTTTTGAGTGATCTGGAATGTTCATCTTAACGATTGCACCAAGATGAGTCATCTGAAATGTTTTCCTTGGTTTTGATGGGTCATACTCTGAAATTCTCATTCATTTGAAGATCTGTCCTCTATTTTCTTGAGTTGAGAAATGGACTAGAAGCAGCGGTTGTGTAGATCCCCTAATGGACCAAAAGTTTCAAAGCAAGGCCACCTAAGCCAGAGGCTAGACCACGGAAACATAATTCGACCTTTTGATTCTTGCTAGCTGCCCTAGGTGCCATCAGTAATTTTACTCATAGTTACTTAAATGTGAAAGATATTCAAGAACGGTTCAAGAAAAGAATCTGTGATATAAAACAAGAAATGTGAAAATGTTTCAAAAACTTAAAAGAAATATAATGAAAATGTGAGAGAGATGAAAGTGAAACAAGAGAGAAGCTAGAGAGAGTGAAAAAAGAAATGAGGGCAAGGAAAAAGTGGTTATACAAAGGAGAGAATTAAAATATTTAGACTTAGGTGTATATAATTGAATATGTGTTTCAGAAGAGTTTTGCATTAAATTTTTCTTAAGTTTTAGATGAGTTTTGCAGTGGCATTTTAAGAGTTTCCTCAACCTGTGATGATTAGAGATGATTTCGTATTAGTACGTGAAACGATTTATAGAGAAACAAGTTTCACATGTACTATTAAGGTATTTGGTAATTATGATTTTACTACAAGCTAAACCCAAAATAACTCTGCAAAACAATGGTAGGCTATGGTAGGATCATTTAAAGTGTATGATTTTCAAAGAAGCGATCATCTATGGCAAGAATGACAATATGAATGATCAACGCATTCCAAAAGGTGGGACCTTTTAGAATTTCAAAACTAGTGGTTAGGATCATCCAAACACAATGATTTCTCATGGATTATATTTTTTTTCCTTTTTGGTGCATTATGAACATTACAAACAGCTTAGATATACACAAACAGTTATACCTTGCATGAAAGATGGGCGTTTACACCTGCTCCTCTTGAGTGTGTATGCTTACTAGGATTTATGGAGGTCTCACTCCGCCTTTGTTAGTTTTCGGTGGCGAAATAAACAACTTAAAAGTTTTCTGGATCTGTGTTAAGCATTTCTACTAGCTATACAAAGCCTAAAGTGATACAAAACCAATGTTGGCCCAAAAGTAGCTAGTCATGTACGTTTTTATAGTACAAATCTTTAACAAAAAAATTACTGACCAGACTTTATTGCATGTGGGTTAAGCTATTCAGCTATCTGCTCAACGGTAGTATGAGTACTCTTTCACACATAAGGAGTAGGTTTCCCCAGTTCTAAAATCATATGTATGTCCTCGTCTTTGATATTTTGCTTATTTCATACTTGCCTTTGTGATTTCTTTGATATCTTGCATATCAAGTGGTTAGGATGTTTGCTTGGCCTTGATCATGAGCCAAACCCACTTATAACATACCTTTTTGGACCTAGTATAGGGTGAAAATGGTTGTTTGTTAGAAGAACCGCATTACTTTGGCATCATCTGCTCAACAGTACATGAATGAAGATTTTTGCGCCTTGAAGACAACTTTTGCAGCCAAGGCTTGTGTTAGAGAAGCCGGACGGGACTCGAATCTTGTCGGTTTTCGACCAAACAAACTAGTTGCAGGAGTTGAACAGGAAATCACTTTCCACCTTCAATTTCTACCGTATTTATTATCATCAGAAAAAAAAAAAAACAAGGACTGAAATATTATCAAGCGGGTCCAAACGATAGCGCCCGTTGGCACTATTAGTTTCGTATAACCCATGTTAAAAATCTAGACCATTAGCTTAGTGGTGCACACATCAGGATGGTAGATTATTTTGATGGCTCGTGGATAGAAAACTCAGGATCCTACTGTCAAAATTATTTTTCCAAAAAGACCCATCTTAGTTTGGTCATCAGTCTGCAACTATTCCTTATTGCCAATGCTGTTACATCATCCCACTTTTACATTATGAGCCCAACCAATGGTTGATCAGAAGCGTTCATCTGATTATAGTCACTTCAATTACAAGAAACTCCCAAAGCTCAGAAAAGTGAGTGATTCAACCGTGTAGGACTATGCAATAGAGGCAGCTAAAATTTACAAGATCAGCACAAGTATCTCTGATCTGAAATCATTCTTGGAAAAGGAAGGTTTTGATGGTCTGTCTTTTTCCATCCTCAATGAGTTTGACACCTACCTGATGGGCAATTTTCCATCAGATGGACCCACTGTTTGAAAATGTCAAACCACATGGAAGACTAAGGTGTCCTATCAATTTAAATATAATTAAATGCTGAGGTAGAAATCCTCACCTTATTATACGGTAGAAGGCCATGGCCCAAGAAAAAATGCTTGTGGACGACTTTGACTAGTGCTTCTAAAAGATAAGATGCTGGTCTTTCTTCATTGATGGATTCCATCGTTGGGAAATTTCCTTATTGTTGTCTAGAAGAAAGGAAGTTAACAATAAACTTAGTTCCATCTTTTCAGGCAATCGAGTCAATATGTGACTGGAAAATCGGTGTTTGGACGGTTAAAATTCATCCAAGGTGATTTCCACAGACCAACTCAAGTAGTCCGTCGCATCTTTCTTCAATCAAGACATTTCACCTAGTGGATCTAGACTTGGATCTCCAATCCTATGGACCAAATAACTCCATCGAACAAGACGGTAGATGGCTGTCCCCATTTCAGTGGACGGTCAAGATTGAGTAAATATGGGCTGCATTCCATGGCCATGGCCATTGCCATTGCTAAGATTAAAAGCAGCACTAGAAAGCATCTAGCATTATATATAACGTTTGGAAGATTAAGATGTGCGGCTTAGTGAAGAGTACGGTCATTAAGATTAAAAAGCACTTACAAGTGGGCCCAAATCGCTGCTGACCTTCACCATTCATTTCCATTTTTACTTGGACAAACCATGCCCAGTTACTTGGGCAAATGAGGGTGTTGCTGGGAATTTGGAAGCATGGCGTATCCGATGCACAACCTAGAAACAGATGGTTGGCATCACAAACAAACTGGTTCCTACTTGTGCACATATCAAGAAAGCGAACTATTTCCGGTGGACCCACCACTGACGACTTTGACGAGTGATTGCTGGATTACATGGCTGAGGACACATGATGACTTCTCAGCACTGGTGGATCCCATCATTTGGGAATTTATTTAGCAGCCACTCGAGAACAAAGAAGTCAAGAATAGGCTTGCGTTCTTAAGGGGTTCCCCCCAACTTTCTCAAGGCGGATGATTTACCCGTTAAAATTTGGACGGTTAGGATTAAGTGATAGGTGATTTTTCCAAATTACGCAATTATGAAGATTTCGTCATGTCTTGTTTCTGGCGTGTTTTACAAGCGCTCTTTTCTGCCTATCTGAGTACGATCTAGACCATCCACTTAATGATGGAGCTCACCGTTGATCAGGATCCTAAGTTATTTGTATTGTCTCTGGATAGTAGATCCCAGATCCTAGGATATAAATAATTTTTAAAATGACCCATCATCGTGATTTAGCTGTCAAACTTGCATTTATGATCCAAGCACCATCACAATATCCTAGGGTTCTGATCTACTGATTAATATTGCATTTGGACCGTAACTATCCAATGTGTAGTAGCTTTATAGAGGCCCTACATTCGTGGAATCGTGAACTGGATCATGAGATTCCAGGTGGTGGTCTCACAGAGCTTGACGGTCAAGATTAAGTGGACAATTGTTTTACAAGATTAGAACTTAGAAGAGTCCCGCTAGGTTGATTTCTTTTTCCACACACGTTGATTTTAAACTTTTTAATTTTGTTGATCTAGGCCATATTCTACCATGTAACATGTGAAAAATCAATGTAGTTGAACGATTCTACCTACTTGTTTTGCAATTTTTTTAAAAAAATTAATACAAATAGATAGTCACTATTTTGAAGTTGTAATTTCAAAAGAAGACAAGATTTAAAATTCTCTAATCTATGAGACTTGCTCATAATCCAGGGGCTCTCAAAAATTCAAACAGAGCATAAATCCGTCACTAGAGAATCCTAAAGCTCAAAAAGGGGTGACTATCATATAATCCCTCCTTAGTTACTAGAAACTCTTAAAGCTCATAACAGTGGGACATTCGACCATTTTGAATTATGCAATGCACGCAGCTAAAATTTACAAGATGAGCACAAGTATCTCTGGTTCGAAATCACTCCTCTTGCCCTCTCTTTGCAAGTCTTGACCCAAAAATCTCATGCAAAATCTATTCACAATCGCTCATCTTCATGCCTAAACTAAGAAAACCAAAGGCTAGGATAATCCAAAGGAATAATTCTTTTGGTACACAACCTACCATGACTGGTCCATGAAAATGAGCGGACTAGTTGGGCCTATCGATGCCAGCATATCATGGTTTACTGGCAGAGTCAAGTCATTTTGTTTGGACATGGAAGACTTGGAAAAGGAAGATTTTGATGGTCTGTCTCCTTCCATATTCAAAGACCTTTGATGGCGATATTCCATCAGATGGACCCACCATTTGGAATTGTCATAGTTTAAGAAGTAGGTAGCTTTTATCTTGGTTTCACATGGACGACTAAGGTGCACCATCAATTTAAATTGTACTGAAATAATTGGTGAGTTGGGGATACGCCCCTTGTTATGGCAGAAAGTCCATGACTCCAAAGAAATGTTTTACTCATTGGTGACTTTTATGAGGGATCCTAGAAGATAAGATGCTGTCTTTTCATCACTGACCATTCCATCGTTGGAAAATTTCCTTGCGGTTGCCCTGCAAGAAAGTCGGGTTGACCTTCACCATTCATTTCCATTTTTACTTGGACAAACCATGCCCAGTTACTTGGGCAAATGAGGGCGTTGCTGGGAATTTTGAAGCATGGCGTATCCGATGCACTACCTAAAAACAATGGTTGGCATCACAAACAAACTGGTTCCTATTTATGCACATATCAAGAAAGCGAACTCTTTCCGGTGGACCCACCACTGACGACTTTGACGAGTGATTGCTTGATTACGTGGCTGAGGACACATGATGACTTCTCAGCACTAGTGGATCCCATCATTGGGGAATTTATTTAGCAGCCACTCGAGAACAAAGAAGTCAAGAATAGGCTTGCGTTCTTAAGGGGTTCACCCCAACTTAATCAAGGCAGATGATTTACTCGTGAAAATTCGGACAGTTAAGATTAAGCAATAGGTGATTTTTCCAAATTACGCAATTATGAAGATTTCCTCATGTCTTGTTTCTGGCGTGTTTTACAAGCGCTCTTTTCTGCCTATCTGAGTACAATCTAGATCATCCACTTAATGATGGAGCTCACACCGTTGATCAGGATCCTAAGTTATTTGTATGGTCTCTGGATAGTAGATCCCAGATCCTAGGATCATAAATAATTTTCAGAATGACCCATCATCGTGATTTAGCTGTCAAACTTGCATTTATGACCCAGATGATCCAAGCACCATCACAATATCCTAGGGTTCTGATCTACTGATTAATATTGCATTTGGACCGTAACTATCCAATGTGTAGTAGCTTTATAGAGTCCCTACATTCGTGGAATCATGAACTGGATCATGAGATTCCAGGTGGTGGTCTCACAGAGCTTGACGGTCAATATTAAGTGGACAATTGTTGCACAAGATTAGAACTTAAAAGAGTCCCACTAGGTTGATTTCTTTTTCTACACACGTTGATTTTAAACTTTTTATTTTTGTTGATCTAGGCCATATTCTACCATGTAACATGTGAAAAATCAATGTAGTTGAACGATTCTACCTACTTGTTTTGCAATTTTTTTTTAAAAATTAATACAAATAGATAGTCACTATTTTGAAGTTGTAATTTCGAAAGAAGACAAGATTTAAAATTCTCTTATCTATGAGAATTGCTCATAATCCAGGGGCTCTCAAAAATTCAAACGGAGCATAAATCCGTCACTAGAGAATTATGCAAAATCTGTTCACGATCGCTAGTCTTCATGCCTAAACTAAGAAAACCAAAGGCTAGGATAATTCAAAGGTATAATTCTTTTGGTACACAACCTACCATGACTGGTCCATGAAAATGAGCAGACTGGTTGGGCCTATCGATGCCAGTATATCATGGTTTACTGGCAGAGTCAAGTCATTTTGTTTGGATATGGAAGACTTGGAAAAGGAAGATTTTGATGGTCTGTCTCTTTCCATATTCAAAGACCTTTGATGGCGATATTCCATCAGATGGACCCACCATTTGGAATTGTCATAGTTTAAGAAGTAGGTAGCTTTTATCTTGGTTTCACATGGACGACTAAGGTGCACCATCAATTTAAATTGTACTGAAATAATTGGTGAGTTGGGGACACGCCCCTTGTTATGGCAGAAAGTCCAGGACTCCAGAGAAATGTTCTACTCATTGGTGGCTTTTATGAGGGATCCTAGAAGATAAGATGCTGTCTTTTCATCACTGACCATTCCATCGTTGGGAAATTCTTTGCCGTTGCCCTAAAAGAAAGTCTGTCAAGGATAAGCTTGCGTCCTTAAAGAGGAGGGATTCCAACCACTTACTCAAGGAAGATGATTTAATGGTGAAATTTGGACGGTTACAATTAAGTATTGGTGACTTTATAAAATTACCTAAAGATACTGATTTGCTCATGTCATGTTTCTAGCATGTTTGACTGGTAATCAAATAAGACGTGACATCAGTCTATATATTTGTGCTCGTCTTGGAGGATTCTACCACTGCCATTATTGGTTGAACTTGTGTTTGGAGTTTGCAGATAAGCTATTCCAGTATGAGGGCTTATAGCATTTTGGTGTTGTTTGTGAGTTTGTGTTGCTGTTTGAGTGGGTATGATGGATGTTTGGAGAAAGAGAGGGATGCTCTCATGCAAATCAGAGACTCCATTGTCAATTTAGATGGCTCTTTTCAATATTCAGAGTCTTGGGCTGAAGGAGATTGTTGCGCATGGGAGGGTGTATTATGCAGCAGATCTTCTTCTTTCTCTCAAGCATCTCATGTGACTGCAATCTATCTTTCACCTATAAGTGACTATACTGTTCGACGAACATGGTATCCGAATGCCACTTCATTTGCCCAATTCCCCGATTTACAATCTCTAGATCTGAGGCATAACAACATTGGTGGTTGGGCTAACCCAGAAGGTAATGTTGACTCTCTATTAATATAGCAGAGGTGATGTTCCCACACCTCTTTGGAACTATTTCCACACTATCACTTGGGGTTTTTGTAGTAGAAATACCAAATATAGCAGAGGTGTAGTAAAATAACTTTGTCTATTTAATAAAACAAGGAGCCTAAAATGATTTTGATGTATTTGGTCCGATGTTTTCCAGTTAAAAAAAAAATGTTTCAAACAAAAATATGTTATTGACAATTGGCTCTTTTTTGCATTAAACACTTGAGAAAGCCTTCGTGCTCCCTTAAATTGGCTGGAGTTCTTGTGAGTTTGTCCTTGCACGGAGGAGACACGATTAGATGTTGAGATTGGGTTTTATATCTTACTGATTTTATTGTTTACACTCTCTATGCTTATTTCCTGTAGGTTTATGTGGCTTGAGGAGACTAGTGACTCTATCTCTATATAACAACAATCTTGAAGATCAAAGTCTTTCACCTTGTCTAGGCAACCTTTCTTCCCTGGAATTTCTGTCTTTGGCAGGCAATAAACTTAAAAATCCTTTTGGCAGCATCTCATCAAAAGAAACAACAGGTAAGCAGCTTTTATCACTTGTGCACATTTGAGTTAAGTATTTTCAGATGCACCTTTCTTAACATTTTGTAATTTAATTGTGAACTCTACTTACTCCAACATATTGCAGGTGTAAGGCCATTCGCTAATCTTTACAAGCTAGATCTCGATGGGAATTTGATAGCTGATGACAACATTCGGAACATTGTCCCATGGCTTTATAACTCGACATCCCTCCGCAGCTCTATTTAAGCAGCAATTTATTGAAAAACTCATCGACATTGACATGTAAGAGCATCTATATTACACATTATATTTTTTCTTGTGAGTCTTAGAATTAAACTATGCACCACTACTATAGTTTGGCACAAAATAATTTAGTAAAAAGATAATGACACGGAGACGCCATTGGATATGCTTTGGGAGATAACGTATAAGAAGGAGAAATGCTATTCTAAGTGAGTTCTGGGACTCACATGGAATCCTCACCTAGTTAGGCTCTACATTTGGATGATTCAATCTTTCCATCTTATTTAGTCTCTCTTAGATAGGTTAAATACCAAAATTCATGTTTGTTGGGTGATTTTTAGCTATGCATTTTCAGTGTTTAAATAATAACCATTAGATTTTTCAAGGAAAAAAACTAGAAGCTAGAATCATCCAATCAGCATGATTTTTGCACATAGTCTTAGTAGAAGACACAAAAAAAAAAAAGATTGTGTCACATCATTCCAAGGTGGGATTTAGCCAAGCAAGTTTTGAATTTAGTCCCAGAAATTAGTCCAAAAAGCTTTTATCTATAAGCAGTGCTGATCTCTTTGCAATTCTAAAAAGTCAAACATGAAAAAATTATTTGAATCTTCTAATCAAAAGGATTAAAATAGGAAATAAATTAAGTATGATAACTGTGTAAAAAATCATCTCTCAACCATATTTGGAGAATATAGCACTCTACGCACAACAAAAATCAAATCTTAAGAAATGTAGTAGATGGACAACAACATCACATTTTTCCTTGGTTAATACAATAATATCACAATAATGAGCCTCACATATGATTCATTCATGATGTTGAATTGACTCGCCTATCTTTCAGCACATGGTGGTCCAAAATTTTTTTAAAAGACATCTAAAGAATGTTGTTTTGGTTTGTTGGATGTAATGACCCCAATTTTTGTAATATTAAAAGCCCATGAAAAGTTCAATTTTGAAGATAAGGGCATTTTGGTCATTTCACTAGTCGCCTTAACTAAACCCAGAAACTTGGTCCTGAAAATGGTACCATTAGATGCGTCTCGGAAAAAGGAATCCAACGAGACCAAAATCACCCAAAACGGAGTCCGTATGAAGAAGTTACGGCCGTTTAAAGATAGGGGTATTTCTGTAATTTAAATTAAAAACGAAAAAGACAGAAAACGCAGGGGGCCGTTTTGATAACGGCACCCCGTCTTCTTCTTCCTCACGATTTCTCCGGAAACCCTAGTTTCCAGAGATTTCTGCCACCGACAATGGCGGCACCGCCATTGGCAAGCACCGCCATGGCAGGGCTATAAAAACCCCATCTTCCCTCTCCAAAAACCCCGTTTTCCGGCGTCTTTTCTGGGCCGTTTGAGGCGGGGTTTCCGCAAAAAACCGGAAACCCGTCTCTCGCAATCTCCGGCGACGGCCAGGCTAAGTCAGGCCGGCCATCCCCGTCTCCCCATTCCCCTCTCCCCTCTTGTTAGGTCGACATTGGGGTTTTTTCCCCTTCGTGGGTGGTTCGGACAAACACGAGAAATCCGGCGACACGGGGTTTCGGACGGAAATGGGGCTCCATCACCGGCAATGGGCGTCCCTGTGCTACGGGTAAGCCACTTCTCTTTCCCTTTTCGTTTTGCTTTCCCTGTGCCAAGATCCATGCCGGATCTGGTCCTAGCCCAACCGGTTTTTCCACTCGGGAGAAGACGGGTTCCTTTCCAAAACCCGTCGACCGTGGGCGCCGTTCCTGAGCTGCCCAAACTAGACCTTCGTTCCCCTTTCCTTCCCAGCCCGGATCCACGCCGGATGCGGGTGCTCTTCCGACCGGAAATCACCGGTCCTTGGGGAGGAAAACCAGACGGGTGAAAACCCGTCAAGAGAGAGAGAGAGAGAGAGAGAGAGAGAGAGAGAGAGCGCCTCCCAGGGGCGCACGAGCGTCCCAGGGGTGCGGACGTCCTCGAGTGCAAGGCGCGGTCCAAGGGGCGCCTGGCTTGACACACACACCGTACTCAAGCCCCGGGGGCTGTCCTTGCGCACGCGTCGCGTGCGAATAGTTTTCTTGGCTCGATCATGACTCATGGGATGTCCTAGGAGCCAAAGCACGCCGTAGCTACGCCTAAGATGCGTCCACGCAATGCTGTCCAGAGTGCACACCTTAGCACACCATTCGGACGTGCGTACATGACCCAACCTGGTTGCAGTGCAACCAGGGTGCACGCGTATACTAGAAACCGTAGAGCGCGCACTCTAGAACCGTGGCGCGCAGGACCCTAGGCACTACAATTGGGTCGCCCATTAAGGCGCGACCTTGAAAAATCCAATTTCGGAGCCTATATAACTCCGCTTGACAAGCCAAAAGGACCGTTGCGTCCGTAATTTTGACACTGACCCAATTATACAATATAATGCAGGACATTCTTAGATAAAGATCAACCTAAAAATATCGAGAGAGTAACCCCTAGAAACTATCAAATCATACAGATCTAACCTTACCCTGTGAACCTAGAAATAACGTCTAGCTCTTATGTTTGAACATCATTCAGGACTTTACCAAGGTATTCTCGGACTCGACTGAAGGAGGGACACGAGCTAAGTAACGACAATTGAGGTAGGTGACGACATTTAATGTTTCGTTTTGATTTTAAAACCTTGTATTATCATGGCATTATGATTGATGGTGATTTAAATTATACTTATTATTAATCAATGATTTTGTGAGATTTAGAGTTTTGTGCTATGATTGCTGTTTGATTTCAATCATATATTGAATGGACTATGACCGATGGTTTCATGAGATTATCTACTTATACACAATTAGAAAATTATCTTTCCTTATTGCATCATTGAAATTGATGAGTTTTTATGAGAAAAAAAAAGTAGAGGCTTGGTGGCTGGTCTTTTTAGAGGCTAACTCCAGGATGAGGAGCGTGCCTTGGGGATTGCGAGCCACGAGTGCTCTTGGTTTTGACATACATGATTTTCCTATTTTGAGTTTTATGACGGGTGCTCTCACCTGGTGAGCGTCATGCTAGGAGGGAGAGGGCCGGCCACCCACCCTCCGAGATTTGTGATGTGATATGATTTTGATATGATAGACACATGCCCGTAGATGGCATTCGGTAGGGGTTTGGTAACATGGATAGTCCACACTACCGGTCTGGGCCTTTCCATGGGGACAGACGCTAAGTCTCCCGTTATGGTGTCGACGGGGAGCGGCAGTGGTTGAGACCCATGGAGGGTTGCCACTGCGGCATGACGATCCATACTCTTATTTGGTGTGCATGCATGATGAGCATGAAGATGTGATGGTATGCCTGGGTGTGACGACACTCAGAGGTTTGATATGAGTACTCATGATCTGTGATACGAGTGTATGGGACACTCGTGGGACCCATATACCTTAGGGTGCCTTGTTGTTATTGTATGCTCATTTACATGAGATTATATCATGTTTTAAATCCATGAGATGCATGTTTTATCGTATATGATGTTTTGAGATTTTATTAGCATTGCTTAAAATAATTATATTCTTGTAAAAATTACTTTACTCACTGTATCAATACAATTATTCGATTTTGTTCCATTGATATACATTAAATGTCTATGTACCTACCAAGCCTTGCTTGCTGAGGCATTGCTTTTGTTGCAATGCCTCAGAAATTAAAGAAAGACAGGACACATGAGGAGTTAGAAGAATAGTGATCGAGAAGTCTCATTTAGAGGTATGTTCTAATTTCACATGGACTGTGTATGTATATATGTTATTGGACTTGATTATACTGTTATGGGAATGTGGCTGATGACTGGATGATCCTGGAATAGCAAATCTATTTTAAACATGTTTACTTGGAAAATAAAAAAAAAATAAAAAAATCTTGTTTTGTGTCAATGGCTGACCTCGGGATTTTTCTGAAAATGAAATTCGATTTAAATTATTTTTCACTGTTTTAGGTTTTTGAAAAAAAAAATTGGGGCCCCACCTTTCGAAAAGATTTAAATATATTGAGTTGAAAAACCCCGGGTCGTCACATTGGATGTCAACCGTTGCTTACATAGAGTTTCTTTTTCATTTTAGCAACAAGTCACGAGAGATACTTTAACATATATATGAGAAATAGGTTTAACAAATTAGTGAATAGTTTACTTTCTAGTTCTTTGTTGTAAAAAAAACAGAAAAAAGGTTTATATGCTAGACCATATCATGGATGAGCTGTCCTCCAACACAAGGCATATTGTTATTGTGAACCTTTGATTCATAGGAGTATAATGCAATCGAAATCAATAGTTTTAGGGGCTAAAATATTTTTTTGAAAATTTTAAGGACTAAAATATCATAAGCAAATAGTTCTAGGGACTAAAGTGTACTTTGCTCTAACAAATATTTGACTTCTTTTTTGAAATTTAGACACTCAACCACCCGTGCACATTTTCAAACTCTGGTATCCTAGCAAGACACTCCTTGTGCCACTATGCTAGAAGGCATTGGTGCAAAAACATTTGACTATTTATGGTGAAAAAATGAAGAATAAAAAAAAGGACTCGTTATTTAATCACTTGAAAACATTATGGTAATCCCTTGTCATTCCTCATAGAATCTAAAACATTGCAAATTTGTGTTCATTAGATGATTCAAGCTAGCTAAACTATTGTCCTTAAAAGTGGTGGGATCCAACCAAATCTTTTATCAAACGATTAGAATTGTCCATTAGTTTAACTTTGTACAATTACCCAATGCTAGAGATCTAAAATGGACATTTGAGATTTTATTAAGCACAATGACACCCGTAATACAAATTGTTTTATCTTTGGTTAGTAGAAGAGATGCATACCATAAATGGAAGAATGAGAGGCATGATCAACACTTTAAATAATCAATTCATCAGTTGCTCAAAAGAGCATGTGCGTAGAGATTCAAGTCATGTATTCATTTTCCTTCATTTAATTTAATTGTTCCACTATTCCATTTCACCAGTTTCATAATTATATTTCTTACTTGCAGGGCTTTGCAAATTAAGGACATTAGAACTTTTGGATGCCAGGAATAACACAATTGAAGGTCATCTACATCCCTGCATGAGAGCCATGTATTCTTTGAGCAGTTTATTACTCTCTCATAACCAACTTACAGGAAACGTCCCATCATTCATTTTCAACAATCTAACAATGCTTGAGTCGATCGATCTATCAGAAAATCAGCTTAGTGGTGTCCTCTACTTTTCCATGTTTGCTAACCTCTCAAGGCTTTCATTCATTGACCTCTCAAACAATAAACTACAGGTTGAAACAGAGCACCCATATTGGATTCCTACTTTTCACGTCCTCACGTTACATTTGGAAAATTGCAATCTCAACCTACACGGTACCCATGGCATTCCTACCTTCATCTCCAACCAAAATGGCTTAGAAGAAATATCGTTGGGTTATAATTCTGGTTATTGTGCAAAAGTGCATTACAGACCTTGTCAGTAAAGGAAAATTTGTTCGAAGGCTCATTTCCACAATGTCCTAACAATACTAATGGCTCAACCCTCGGACAGCTTGATATCTCTGCAAACAATTTATATGGGACACTTCCTACAAGCATCGGAATGCTACTCCCCATGGTGACGTACTTGAACATCTCTGGAAATGCCTTTCAAGGCAATATACCTTCATCTTTAGAACAAATGGATTTTCTAGAGGTATTAGATCTTTCTAACAATCACCTTTCAAGAGAAATTCCATATAAACTAATGAGTTTCATATCCCTAGAGCACTTGGATCTCTCACACAATTGTTTGCAAGGGCATATGCTCCCAAAAGATTCAAATATGACAGAGTTGACAGTTTTACACCTTAGTCATAACTTCTTCACTGGGTCAATTCCCACAAGCTTGTTGAATAGTTCATTCTTGGAAATTTTAGATGTCAGTTACAACAACCTATCTGGTCCTATTCCAAATTGGCTATTCAACCTTCAAGATTTGGTGTCACTTGTTTTAAAGAATAACTCCTTTCAATCTCATATTTCGAGGCAATTGTGTCAAGTTAGTAATCTTCATTTGTTGGACCTCTCCAACAATTATCTTATAGGAAAGATACCTTCTTGTCTCAACAACATTACTTCATGGAAAAGAAAGTCTACAATTCAAATTGATGGAGGATATTATTCTACTACAAAGCCGAGGGAATCTTCTAATTCAGCAGTTAGGGTTTCAACTGCATTCACCACAAAGGGAAGAAGTTACATTTTTGAGGGTATACCGCTATCCTTGATGACTGGGATTGATTTATCCATGAACAAGTTAACAGGCAATATTCCACCAGAATTGGGAGACTTGAAAGAGCTTCACTCATTAAACTTATCATTCAACCTCCTAACTGGCCCTATTCATCAATCCTTCAAAAATCTAAAAAATTTGGAGAGCATGGACCTTTCGCATAACAACTTATTTGGGCGGATCCCCTATGAAATATCTGGAATTGATACACTTACTACTTTCACTGTGGCCTTCAATAACCTATCAGGAGAAATTCCTTTTAGTAATCATTTTTCCACATTTAATGAGAGTAGCTATGAGGGAAATCCAAGACTCTATGGAAAACCACTGAAGAGAAGTTGCTCGTCTAATACTTCTTCTGAAGTCCCAAAAAGGAAGAGCAAGGATCCTAGTATTCTTAGAAATACTATTGCATTTTACTCATTTGTTGCAATGTCATATGCATTGGGATTTTGGGGATTTATTAGCTTTCTATTGTTTAACAAGAGTTGGCGGTATAAATACTTTGCAACTATGGATGTATATTGGGAGGCCTTGACTGGGAAGATTTTTTTATTCTATCTTCGCTTCAAAAATTGTTCCCACTCTTGAGTTGTAATAAAAAATTAGTTTTCTAAGTACTCTTGAGTTGAAATATATTAAAGTACTTTTGCCTATGAATCTGACTATTTATCCGTACAATCCTAGAACGGCTATTCAAAGCAATGACTATCATAAAATGGAGTTTGGTGCAATTCCGAGAGCTTCGCTGCAAGTCCAAATTATATGAGAGAGAGAGAGAGAGAGGTTAGAAGTGATGTTTGGTAAACCATGGACTATTACACAAGCATGCAAGCGATAAGGAAAGACCTAGAGATAATGGTTAGAAGTGATGTTTGGTACCCAGGCTATTTTGATGAGGCTGAACAGATAAACGGTCTAGATCTAAGAAAAGAAAATGCTAAAAGATAGGCCTAGTACTCCTATAGGGCCTAATTTTCGGAAGATCTAAGCGGTCCACGATTTGAAGAGCTGTGCACCAAATTCTCTTCCGTCGGAAAGAGCAAAGAGATACTCATTTTAGGTGGACGTCTTGAAGGATTTGAAACATTCATAATCTTGGCCTCGTCTAGGGTTAGAAATACGGCTATGTGGGCTAGCTCGACGGCAACAATCTCAGTGTGCAAAAGCACATACTTAAAACCAAGGCTTAGAAGGAATTGTCGATGAATGTGTTTCATCATTGACAACTTCCAACAGAAGCTCGCAATGAGATCAAGGATAAGTAGAGTCAGCAGGTTTTCTGAAAATCTTTTGGATCAAGGTGTTAGCTTGCAAATCAAATATTCTAAGAGCATAGGAACAGAGTACAGAAACTATTCCCAAGTTTTTTATATGCTTTTTTGTGGAGTCTCTCATAATAATCAGTGGTGAAAGTCCAGTACAAGAATGCTTACTTTTGAGCCCTGAGGACATCTTCTGTAGCCAAGGCTAGAGAAGCCCGACAAGACTCGAATCTTGACCGAAAGAACTAGTTGCAGGAGCTGAACAGGAAATCACTTTCCACTTTCTGTTTTTACCGTATTTCTTACCATCGAAATAAAAATAAGGAAACACTGAGAAGCAAGGACTAAAATATCAGCAAGTGGACCCAATAATAGCTCCCGTTAGCCTTATTAGTTTTGTATAATTCCCGTTAACAATCTAGACCGTTAGCTTAGTGGAGCACACATCAGGATGGTGAAAACTCAGGATCCTACTGTCAAAACTAATTTTTCCAAAAAGACCCATCTTAGTTCGGTCATCAGTCTGCAACTACTCCTTATTGCCAATGCTGCTACATTGCCCGGGTTTTACATTAGGAGTCCAACCTATGGTTGATCAGAACCGTTCATCTGACTATAGTCACTTTCACATATTATATTTTACTAGAAAATCCTAAAGCTAAAAAATGTTTGACTGTAAAGTGAATAGTAAAATTGGGTCATGATCACTAGTCTTCATTCCTAAACTAAGATAACTAAAGGCCAGGATAATCTAATAGTATAATTCTTTTAGTGTGGCTGGTCCATGCAAATGAGTGGAGTGGCTTGGCCTATTGACCTCATCATACAGTGGTCCACGGGCAAGTCAAGTCATTTTATTTGGACATGGAAGACTAGGAAAGGAAGATTTTGATGGTCTGTCATCTTCCATCTTCAATGAGTTTGACGCCTACCTGATGGGTGATCTTCCATCAGATGGACCCACCGTTTAGAAATGTCATACCTTAAAACAAAGCTAGTTTTATCCTAATTTCACATGGAAGACTAAGGTGTACCATCAATTTAAATCTAATTGAGGTAAGTGCTAAGGTGGAGATACTCACCTTGTTGTATGGCTGATGGCCATGACCCAAGAAAAATGCTTGTGGAAGACTTTGACAAGTAATTCTAAAAATAAGATGCTGGTCCTTTTTCATTGATGGATTCCATCTATGAAAAATTTCCTTGCTGTCGCTATAAAAGAAAGAAAATTAAGAATAAACTTGCGTCCTTGAAGGATTCCTACTAGTCATAGCATAAGATTCCATCTTTTCAGAGTCAATGTGTGACTGGAAAATCGGTGTTTGGATGGTTAAAATTCATCCAACGTGATTCTCACGGACCAACTCAAGTAGTCTGTGGCAACTTTTTTCAATCTAGACATTTCACCTAGTGGATCTAGACTTGGATCTCCAATCCTAAGGACCAAATAACTCCATCGAACAAGCCGGTAGATGGCTGTCCCCGTTGCAGCGGACGATCAAGATTGAGTAAATGTGGGCTGCATTCCATGGCCATTGCCATTGCTAAGATTAAAAGTAGCATTAGAAAGGATCTAGCATTATATATAACGTTTGGAAGATTAAGATGTGTGGCTTAGTGTAGAGCACAGTCGTTAAGATTAAAAAGCACTTACAAGTGGGCCCAAATCTCTGCTGATCATCACCATTTATTTCCAGTATTACTTGGACAAACTATGCCCACTTACTTGGGCAAATGATGGTGTTACTGGGAATTTTGAAGTATGGCATATCCGATGCGCAACCTAGAAACAGATGGTTGGCATCACAAGTAAGATGGTTGGCATCACAAGTAAACTGGTCCCTACTTCTGCACATATCAAGAAAGCGAACTCTTTCCGGTACACCCACCACTGACAACTTTTAGCTGGATTGAGTGGCTGAGGACAAATGATGACTTCTCAGCACCAGAGGACAAAAAATAAACTGTAGCTTTGATGGGCATCTGATGGAGAGCTTGGACCAAATGGACTCCCCATTTGGAAATGTTATACCCAAAGAAGTAAGTTTATGTGGTACCACATGGAGGAATATTAAGGTGTTACCATCAATTAATTTAATAGAAATGATGTGGCGAGATGGGAGATAGTCCAATCATGAAACGCATGCCCTTGACTCTCTTACACCGGAGGTTAAGCTCCCTTGTTTTACAAGAAATGCCCCAAATGTCAAGAAACTCACATGTAAATGGTCTCATATATCTTATAATAGAAGGCTAGGATCATCTGTCGGAGAAGACATTTTGGGCATGGCCAATCTAAGAAAAAATGAGGAAAGACTAGGGATGAGGATGGGGCGTGTAGATAGGTTAACAAGCTTTCACTTTCGATGGTTTGATCTAACTGACTGATGTGCACTCTTCGGTGGATCCCACCATGTGGAAATGTTATTTGAGCAAATGATAGTGTTACTGGGAATTTTGAAGCATGGCGTAACCGATCCGCAGCCTGGAAATGGATGGTTGGCATCACAAACGAAATGGTCCCCACTTGTGCACATATCAAGAAAGCGAATCCTTTCTTGTGGGCCCACCATGGATGACTTTGATGAACGAGTACGGGATTGAGTGGTTGAAGATAAACTATGACTTTTCATCACCAGTGGATCCCATCATTTGGAAATTTAATTGGCTGCCCATCCAGAAGAAAGGAAATGAGGATTAGGCTTGCGTCCTTGAAGGGATTCATGCCAACTTACTCAAGGCAGATGATTTAATGATGAAAATTCGGACGGTTACGATTAAGCAATAGGTGATTTTACCAAATTACACAGTTATAAAGATTCTAAAAGAGCATTGGTCCGGAGAGCAGACACTGCTCCCAAGTTTTTTGTATACTTTTTTAAGGTGGAGTCTCTCAACAGTACATGAATGAAGACTTTTGCGCCTTGAAGACAACTTTTGCAGCCAAGGCTTGTGTTAGAGAAGCCGGACGGGACTCGAATCTTGTCGGTTTTCGACCAAACAAACTAGTTGCAGGAGTTGAACAGGAAATCACTTTCCACTTTCAATTTCTACCGTATTTATTATCATCAGAAAAAAAAAACTGAAAAACAAGGACTAAAATATTATCAAGCGGGTCCAAACGATAGCGCCCGTTGGCACTATTAGTTTCGTATAACCCATGTTAAAAATCTAGACCATTAGCTTAGTGGTGCACACATCAGGATGGTAGATTATTTTGATGGCTCGTGGATAGAAAACTCAGGATCCTACTGTCAAAATTATTTTTCCAAAAAGACCCATCTTAGTTTGGTCATCAGTATGCAACTATTCCTTATTGCCAATGCTGTTACATCGTCCCACTTTTACATTATGAGCCCAACCAATGGTTGATCAGAAGCGTTCATCTGATTATAGTCACTTTCACATATTATTCATCGCTCGAGAATCCTAAAGCTCATCCACTTTAATTACAAGAAACTCCCAAAGCTCAGAAAAGTGAGTGATTCAACCGTGTAGGACTATGCAATAGAGGCAGCTAAAATTTACAAGATCAGCACAAGTATCTCTGATCTGAAATCATTCTTGGAAAAGGAAGGTTTTGATGGTCCGTCTTTTTCCATCCTCAATGAGTTTGACACCTACCTGATGGGCAATTTTCCATCAGATGATGGACCACTGTTTGAAAATGTCATACCACATGGAAGACTAAGGTGTCCTATCAATTTAAATATAATTAAATGCTGAGGTAGAAATCCTCACCTTATTATACGGTAGAAGGCCATGACTCAAGAAAAATGCTTGTGGACGACTTTGACTAGTGCTTCTAAAAGATAAGATGCTAGTCTTTCTTCATTGATGGATTCCATCGTTGGAAAATTTCCTTATTGTTGTCTAAAAGAAAGGAAGTTAACAATAAACTTAGCTCCATCTTTTCAGGCAATCGAGTCAATATGTGACTGAAAAATCAGTGTTTGGACAGTTAAAATTCATCCAAAGAGATTTCCACAGACCAACTCAAGTAGTCCGTCGCATCTTTCTTCAATCAAGACATTTCACCTAGTGGATCTAGACTTGGATCTCCAATCCTATGGACCAAATAACTCCATCGAACAAGATGGTAGATGGCTGTCCCCATTTCAGTGGACGGTCAAGATTGAGTAAATATGAGCTGCATTCCATGGCCATGGCCATTGCCATTGCTAAGGTTAAAAGCTGCACTAGAAAGCATCTAGCATTATATATAACGTTTGGAAGATTAAGATGTGCGGCTTAGTGCAGAGTACGGTCATTAAGATTAAAAAGCACTTACAAGTGGGCCCAAATCGCTGCTGACCTTCACCATTCATTTCCATTTTTACTTGGACAAACCATGCCCAGTTACTTGGACAAGTATCTCTGGTTCGAAATCACTCCTCTTGCCCTCTCTTGGCAAGTCTTGACCCAAAAATCTCATGCAAAATCTATTCACAATCGCTCGTCTTCATGCCTAAACTAAGAAAACCAAAGGCTAGGATAATCCAAAGGAATAATTCTTTTGGTACACAACCTACCATGACTGGTCCATGAAAATGAGCGGATTGGTTGGGCCTATCGATGCCAGCATATCATGGTTTACTGGCAGAGTCAAGTCATTTTGTTTGGACATGGAAGACTTGGAAAATGAAGATTTTGATGGTCTGTCTCCTTCCATATTCGAAGACCTTTGATGCGCACCTGATGGCGATATTCCATCAAATGGACCCACCATTTGGAATTGTCATAGTTTAAGAAGTAGGTAGCTTTTATCTTGGTTTCACATGCACGACTAAGGTGCACCATCAATTTAAATTGTACTGAAATAATTGGTGAGTTGGGGATAGGCCCCTTGTTATGGCAGAAAGTCCATGACTCCAAAGAAATGTTTTGCTCATTGGTGACTTTTATGAGAGATCCTAGAAGATATGATGCTGTCTTTTCATCACTGACCATTCCATCATTGGGAAATTTCCTTGCAGTTGCCCTGCAAGAAAGTCGGGTTGCCTTGAAAGAAAGTCGGTCAAGTATAAGCTTGCGTCCTTAAAGAGGAGGGATTCCAACCACTTACTCAAGGGAGATGATTTAATAGTGACATTTGGACGGTTACAATTAAGTATTGGTGACTTTATAAAATTACCTAAAGATACTGATTTGCTCATGTCATGTTTCTAGCATGTTTGACTGGTAATCAAATAAGACGTGATATCAGTCTATATATTTGTGCTGTCTTGGAGGATTCTACCACTGCCATTATTGGTTGAACTTGTGTTTGGAGTTTGCAGATAAGCTATTCCAGTATGAGGGCTTATAGCATTTTGGTGTTGTTTGCGAGTTTGTGTTGCTGTTTGAGTGGGTATGATGGATGCTTGGAGAAAGAGAGGGATGAGCTCATGCAAATCAGAGACTCTGTTGTCAATTTAGATGGCTCTGTTCGGTACTTAGAGTCTTGGGCTGAAGGGGATTGTTGCAAATGGGAGGGTGTAACATGCAGCAGATCTTCTTCTTCCTCTCAAGCATCTCATGTGACTGCAATCGATCTTTCATCTATAAGAGACTATACTGTTCGACGAACATGGTATCCGAATGCCACTTCATTTGCCCAATTCACCGAATTACAATCGCTAGATCTGAGCCGTAACAACATTGGTGGATGGGCTAACCCAGAAGGTAATGTTGGCTCTCAATTAATATAGCAGAGGTGATGTTCCCACACCTCTTTGGAACTATTTCCACACTATGACTTGGGGTTTTTGTAGTAGAAATACGGAATATTGCTATACCCTCTTTGGAACAGCTTCAAGAGTGACTGGTTACACCATCTATACGATCTTAGTCCATTTGTGTGAAACATTTCTACTGGCTGTACAGTTTAGAATAGTGTTTGATGTCTCGAATCTTATATTATATATTATCAACTTTTGCAGGCTTATGCAGTCTCAAAAAACTACGACAACTATATCTTGGAGGAAACAATCTTGGCGTTGGAGCATTTCCACCATGTTTACTAAGCAACCTCTCTCTATTAGAACAATTGGACTTGTCTGAAAACAATCTGGGAGGAGATTCATCCAGATTATTTATAGGTACAATGAAAGGAGACTATAAATATCAATAGTTAGTGTTAAGGTGTAAACTTTTGGTTTTTGGAATTATTTTGCAAACAATATACCTTCTCAAGCAAGATTAACTATGTAAAAGCCAAGGAGATGCCCGTTGCACATTAAACTAATTATCTATTAGAAGTTTTGCTATGGAAAATGAATTAATTATCAAGTGTCGCGATCTCACCTTGCTCATCAACTTTTGCAGGCTTATGTGGTTTGAAAAAACTACGAGTTCTATACCTTGACGAAACAAATCTTGATGGTAGAGCATTTCCACCATGTTTACAAAGTAACCTCACCCAATTAGAAACATTGGGCTTATCTTCAATAAATCTGGGAGAAGACTCATCTGGCTTTTTAAAAGGTACGCAGAAAGAAGTATGCATTTTTCAAATTTTTATTTGAAAAGGGTGGAAAGGAGCATACTTGCCTCGTCATTTCTATGATAAGAAATCGGTATGCTTCTTGGACTAACTTGGCAGTTTTTGGCTGGTGATGGATGGAATTTTGTGTGGTATTTAAATTTACTGGCTTATTTATGAGTGAGGATTTTTTTTTGTTGAGAACGATTTTAGCATGCATTTATCTGAACGTTTACAATTATGAAAGGAATTGGTCAAATATGTGGACCAAACTCTCTAAAAGTCCATTGAGTTTTGCAGGCCTATGTAATTTGAGAAAACTACAATGGCTAGATCTTGGGAATACCAATCTTGGCAATGGGGGACTTCCATTGTGTCCAGTGAACAACCTCAATCAATTGGAATATTTGGACCTACAGTCCAATAATTTGGGGAACGGCTCATCTGACAGTTTAACAGGTACGACGTCTGCATTTCATTTGAAGCTACCTTCTTAGATAAGCCATGCCCCAAAAGTTTGTTTCATCTTGGTCACTATTTGTTTGGGTGTAAAATTGGATGGATTAATTAGAAAATTCAAAAGCAAGGATGATGTAAAAATTTTCCTCCAATGGCAAGGATGGTAGAAACTTGACAGATTAGATTGAACGTTTGGTTTGGATCACAAAATCTGGGCCCAATTCTACTGTTGCGATTGGATTAAACTTAGATGAGTGGTTTGAATCATCAATTCTAACAAATAAGGCTTGAATTGTGCAGGTTTATGTAGTTTAGCAAAACTGCAAACATTAGACCTTGGGAGCAATAGCCTTGGCAATGGAGCGCTTCCATCGTGCCTTGGCAATGGAGCGCTTCCATTGTTATTTTGTTCTGGTATTAAATTAAATGGATTGGAAAATTCAAAAGGAAGGATGAAGCAAACCTTTTCTCTCTTTTTTTTTTCAAATGGCGACAACAGTAGAATTGATAACATAGAGGTACGGAGGTATGGACCCCACTATCATAGAATGATCCAACTTAGACATAGTTTGGATCACGAAATCTAGGCACAATTCTACCATTGCTAATGGATTAAGCATAGATGAGTAGTTTGAATCACCAACTCTCACAAATAATTGCTGACTTTTGCAGGTTTATGTAGTTTGAGAAAGCTACAAACATTAAACCTTCGCAACAACAATATTAGCGATGGAGCACTTCCACCATATCTGCTGAACAACCTCACTCTGTTGGAAGACTTGGACTTATCTGACAATAATTTGGGCAGAGACTCATCTGGCAGTTTAACAGGTATAACTTCTACCTTTCATCTGATGTCCACCAGCCCACCATCAAAAGTTTGGATGATCCCTACAGCCACGATTTGTTATTTTGTTCTGGTATTAAATTAGATGGATTAGAAAATTCAAAAGGAAGGATGAAGCAAACCTTTTCTCTCTTTTTTTTTCAAATGGCGACAACAGTAGAATTGATAACATAGAGGTACGGAGGTATGGACCCCACTATCATAGAATGATCCAACTTAGACATAGTTTGGATCACGAAATCTAGGCACAATTCTACCGTTGCTAATGGATTAAGCATAGATGAGTAGTTTGAATCACCAACTCTCACAAATAATTGCTGACTTTTGCAGGTTTATGTAGTTTGAGAAAGCTACAAACATTAAACCTTCGCAACAACAATATTAGCGATGGAGCACTTCCACCATATCTGCTGAACAACCTCACTCTGTTGGAAGACTTGGACTTATCTGACAATAATTTGGGCAGAGACTCATCTGGCGGTTTAACAGGTATAACTTCTACCTTTCATCTGATGGCCACCAGCCCACCATCACAGATAAGCCATTTCCCAAAATTCAAAAGGAAGGATGAAGCAAACCTTTTCTCTCATTTTTTTTCAAATGGCGACAACAGTACAATTGATAACTTAGAGGTACAGAGGTATGGACCCCACTATCATTGAATGATCCAACTTAGACATAGTTTGGATCACAAAATCTAGGCCCAATTCTACCGTTGCTAATGGATTAAGCATAGAGGAGTAATTTGAATCACCAACTCTCACAAATAATTGCTGACTTTTGCAGGTTTATGTAGTTTGAGAAAGCTACGAACATTAGACCTTTACAGCAACAGTATTGGCGTTGGAGCACTTCCATCATGTCAATGGAAGAACCTTACTCTGTTGGAATACTTGAACTTAGGTTATAATAATCTGGGCAGAGACTCATCTGACAGTTTAGCTGGTATGATTTCTACATTTTATTTGATGGCCACCTTCTTAGATAACACAAGTTCCAAAGTTTATTTGGGTGAGCATAATCTTAGATTCCTGGAGCAATGATAATAGAGACCCCCTTTTTCCTTTTTTCCTTTCTGGATGTCTCATTGATAAGGCAACGACACTCTATATTACGGGATGGTCCCACTTGATTTAGATGAATGTTTTGATTCACGAATGGGATGCATTTGATTACATTCTTAACCAATAAATGCTTCTAATCCAACAATCATACAGCTGGGATCTAGATTTTGGTCATGTGATGGGCCCACCTACAATGTGCATCTGTTTTTATTGGCAAAGACGTAAGCAATTTCAGGAAAACCAAAAATACAATTCACTTTCCAAAATTAAAATAATGTAACCCTAATATAGATGGGACAAAAAGATAAAGGTTAAGTGTTTTCACCAACCGCAAACTTGCTCTCTCTCTCTCTCTCTCTCTCTCTCTCTCTCTCTCTCTCTCTCTCTCTCTCCGGGCGTGTGAGATTAGACTGTCAATACGTTCAATCCATCCACTCTGCATTGTGTGTGCGTGCGTCAATAATTGCTTCCTCAGGCTAATCACAATTGCACAGTCCACTGAAACCTCAATCCAAAAACCATATAAAATAATGAGAAACTATAAAAGGGCAAAAAGAAAGACAAGAAAATTTTATCCTTGCTCGGTGTCATTATCAAAATGGCTGAGTGTGAAAAAAAGGGAAATAACGAGAGTGTCATTATGAATAAGGATGGAAGTGCCGTGATTTACATCTTGTATGATTCACTCAGATGAACCCAACATACAATCGAGTGGATAAGTACAGATTGGAATTCAGAGAAGAATTTGGTGAAGAAGGAAAGTTGATCTTGGCGTAGAAACTCGTCGATTAAATTGTCACCCTGGCAAGATGAAGATATGTAGATGAATTGTGTTCTTGGATAAGATTATCCACGAATGGTGATCTTACACAAAATTATCGATATAGTTATTTCTTGTTTTCTTTTAATAGTAAAATGACAGACCATCAAGTCAACCCAACCTAGCTAGTCAAAGAATTGGTTGACGTAGTACAGTTGTGCAATTGTGAAGACATTTCAAATTAAAGGTTTTTTAGAATTTATTGAGATTTAGGGTATAAATGGTAAGACGCCCAGAATTTAAGGTTTTTCAATACAAACTCAAAAGTAAAATAACTTTGTCTATTTAATAAAACAAGGAGCCTAAAATGATTTTAACGTATTTGGTCAGATGTTTTCCAGTTAAAAAAAAATGTTTCAAACAAAAATATGTTATTGACAGTTGGCTCTTTTTTGCATTAAACACTTGAGAAAGCCTTCGTGCTCCCTTAAATTGGCTGGAGTTCTTGTGAGTTTGTCCTTGCACGGAGGAGACACGATTAGATGTTGAGATTGGGTTTTATATCTTACTGATTTTATTGTTTACACTCTCTATGCTTATTTCCTGTAGGTTTATGTGGCTTGAGGAGACTAGTGACTCTATCTCTATATAACAACAATCTTGAAGATCAAAGTCTTTCACCATGTCTCGGCAACCTTTCTTCCCTGGAATTTCTGTCTTTGGCAGGCAATAAACTTAAAAATCCTTTTGGCAGCATCTCATCAAAAGAAACAACAGGTAAGCAGCTTTTATCACTTGTGCACATTTGAGTTAAGTATTTTCAGATGCACCTTTCTTAACATTTTGTAATTTAATTGTGAACTCTACTTACTCCAACATATTGCAGGTGTAAGGCCATTCGCTAATCTTTACAAGCTAGATCTCGATGGGAATTTGATAGCTGATGACAACATTCAGAACATTGTCCCATGGCTTTATAACTCGACATCCCTCACCCAGCTCTATTTAAGCAGCAATTTATTGAAAAACTCATTGACATTGACATGTAAGAGCATCTATATTACACATTATATTTTTTCTTGTGAGTCTTAGAATTAAACTATGCACCACTACTATAGTTTGGCACAAAATAATTTAGGAAAAAGATAATGACACGGAGACGCCATTGGGTATGCTTTGGGAGATAACGTATAAGAAGGAGAAATGCTATTCTAAGTGAGTTCTGGGACTCACATGGAATCCTCACCTAGTTAGGCCCTACATTTGGATGATTCAATCTTTCCATCTTATTTAGTCTCTCTTAAATAGGTTAAATACCAAAATTCATGTTTGTTGGGTGATTTTTACCTATGCATTTTCAGTGTTTAAATAATAACCAATAGATTTTTCAAGGAAAAAAACTAGACGCTAGAATCATCCAATGAGCATGATTTTTGCACATAGTCTTAGTAGAAGACACCCAAAAAAAAAATGATTGTGTCACATCATTCCAAGGTGGGATTTAGCCAAGCAAGTTTTGAATTTAGTCCCAAAAATTAGTCCAAAAAGCTTTTATCTATAAGCAGTGCTGATCTCTTTGCAATTCTAAAAAGTCAAACATGAAAAAATTATTTGAATCTTCTAATCAAAAGGATTAAAATAGGAAATAAATTAAGTATGATAACTGTGTAAAAAATCATCTCTCAACCATATTTGGAGAATATAGCACTCTACGCACAACAAAAATCAAATCTTAAGAAATGTAGTAGATGGACAACAACATCACATTTTTCCTTGGTTAATACAATAATATCACAATAATGAGCCTCACATATGGTTCATTCATGATGTTGAATTGACTCGCCTATCTTTCAGCACATGGTGGTCCAATTTTTTTTTAAAAGACATCTAAAGAATGTTGTTTTGGTTTGTTGGATGTCAACCGTTGCTTACATAGAGTTTCTTTTTCATTTTAGCAACAAGTCATGAGAGATACTTTAACATATATATGAGAAATAGGTTTAACAAATTAGTGAATAGTTTACTTTCTAGCTCTTTGTTGTAAAAAAAACAGAAAAAAGGTTTATATGCTAGACCATATCATGGATGAGCTGTCCTCCAACACAAGGCATATTGTTATTGTGAACCTTTGATTCATAGGAGTATAATGCAATCGAAATTAATAGTTTTAGGGGTTAAAATATTTTTCTGAAAATTTTAAGGACTAAAATATCATAAGCAAATAGTTCTAGGGACTAAAGTGTACTTTGCTCTAACAAATATTTGACTTCTTTTTTGAAATTTAGACACTCAACCACCCGTGCACATTTTCAAACTCTGGTATCCTAGCAAGACACTCCTTGTGCCACTATGCTAGAAGGCATTGGTGCAAAAACATTTGACTATATTATGGTCAAAAAATGAAGAATAAAAAAAAGGACTCGTTATTTAATCACTAGAAAACATTATGGTAATCCCTTGTCATTCCTCATAGAATCTAAAACATTGCAAATTTGTGTTCATTAGATGATTCAAGCTAGCTAAACTATTGTCCTTAAAAGTGGTGGGATCCAACCAAATCTTTTATCAAACGATTAGAATTGTCCATTAGTTTAACTTTGTACAATTACCCAATGCTAGAGATCTAAAATGGACATTTGAGATTTTATTAAGCACAATGACACCCGTAATACAAATTGTTTTATCTTTGGTTAGTAGAAGAGATGCATACCATAAATGGAAGAATGAGAGGCATGATCAACACTTTAAATAATCAATTCATCAGTTGCTCAAAAGAGCATGTGCGTAGAGATTCAAGTCATGTATTCATTTTCCTTCATTTAATTTAATTGTTCCACTATTCCATTTCACCAGTTTCATAATTATATTTCTTACTTGCAGGGCTTTGCAAATTAAGGACATTAGAACTTTTGGATGCCAGGAATAACACAATTGAAGGTCATCTACATCCCTGCATGAGAGCCATGTATTCTTTGAGCAGTTTATTACTCTCTCAGAACCAACTTACAGGAAACGTCCCATCATTCATTTTCAACAATCTAACAATGCTTGAGTCGATCGATCTATCAGAAAATCAGCTTAGTGGTGTCCTCTACTTTTCCATGTTTGCTAACCTCTCAAAGCTTTCATTCATTGACCTCTCAAACAATAAACTACAGGTTGAAACAGAGCACCCATACTGGATTCCTACTTTTAACCTCCTCACGTTACATTTGGAAAATTGCAATCTCAACCTACACAGTACCCGTGGCATTCCTACCTTCATCTCGAACCAAAATGGCTTAGAAGAAATATCGTTGGGTTATAATTCTCTCAAAGGGATCATTCCACCTTGGTTATTGTGCAAAAGTGCATTACAGACCTTGTCAGTAAAGGAAAATTTGTTTGAAGGCTCATTTCCACAATGTCCTAACAATACTAATGGCTCAACCCTTACACAGCTTGATATGTCTGCAAACAATTTATCTGGGACACTTCCTACAAGCATCAGAATGCTACTCCCCATGGCGACATACTTGAACATCTCTGGAAATGCCTTGCAAGGCAATATACCTTCATCTTTAGAACAAATGGATTCTCTAGAGGTGTTAGATCTTTCTAACAATCGTCTTTCAGGAGAAATTCCATATAAACTAATGAGTTTCATATCCCTAGAGCACTTGGATCTCTCACACAATTGTTTGCAAGGGCATATGCTCCCAAAAGATTCAAATATGACAGAGTTGACAGTTTTACACCTTAGTCATAACTTCTTCACTGGGTCAATTCCAACAAGCTTGTTGAATAGTTCATTCTTGGAAATTTTAGATGTCAGTTACAACAACCTATCTGGTCCTATTCCAAATTGGCTATTCAACCTTCAAGATTTGGTGTCACTTGTTTTAAAGAATAACTCCTTTCAATCTCATATTTCGAGGCAATTGTGTCAAGTTAGTAATCTTCATTTGTTGGACCTCTCCAACAATTATCTTATAGGAAAGATACCTTCTTGTCTCAACAACATTACTTCATGGAAAAGAAAGTCTACAATTCAAATTGATGGAGGATATTATTCTACTACAAAGCCGAGGGAATCTTCTAATTCAGCAGTTAGGGTTTCAACTGCATTCACCACAAAGGAAAGAAGTTACATTTTTGAGGGTATACCGCTATCCTTGATGACTGGGATTGATTTATCCATGAACAAGTTAACAGGCAATATTCCACCAGAATTGGGAGACTTGAAAGAGCTTCACTCATTAAACTTATCATTCAACCTCCTAACTGGCCCTATTCATCATTCCTTCAAAAATCTAAAAAATTTGGAGAGCATGGACCTTTCGCATAACAACTTGTTTGGGAGGATCCCTTATGAAATAGCTGGAATTGATACACTTACTACTTTCACTGTGGCCTTCAATAACCTATCAGGAGAAATTCCTTTCAGTGATCATTTTTCGACATTTAATGAGAGTAGCTATGAGGGAAATCCAAGACTCTGTGGAAAACCACTGAAGAGAAATTGCTCGTCTAATACTTCTTCTGAAGTCCCAAAAAGGAAGAGCAAGGATCCCAGTATTCTTAGAAATACTGTTGCATTTTACTCATTTGTTGCAATGTCATATGCATTGGGATTTTGGGGATTTATTAGCTTTCTATTGTTCAACAAGAGTTGGCGGTATAAATACTTTGCAACTATGGATGTATATTGGGAGGCCTTGACTGGGAAGATTTTTTTATTCTATCTTCGCTTCAAAAATTGTTCCCACTCTTGAGTTGTAATAAAAAATTAGTTTTCTAAGTACTCTTGAGTTGAAATATATTAAAGTACTTTTGCCTATGAATCTGACTATTTATCCGTACAATCCTAGTGCGGCTATTCAAAGCAATGACTATCATAAAATGGAGTTTGGTGCAATTCCGAGAGCTTCGCTGCAAGTCCAAATTATATTCGATAACTAAGAATGTTAGAGAGAGAGAGAGAGAGAGAGAGAGAGAGAGAGAGAGAGAGAGAGAGAGAGAGAGAGAGAGAGAGAGAGAGAGAAGTGATGTTTGGTACCCAGGCTATTTAGAGAGTGAGAGACTTAGAAGTGATGTTTGGTACCCAGGCTATTTTGATGAGGCTGAACAGATAAACGGTCTAGATCTAAGAAAAGAAAATGCTAAAAGATAGGCCCAGTACTCATCTTTCTGCTTAAGACCGTCGTAGTTTGAGAGGGAGAGGAGAGAGTTACTCCTATAGGGCCTAATTTTCGGAAGATCTAAGCTGTCCACGATTTGAAGAGCTGTGCACCAAATTCTCTTCCGTCGGAAAGAGCAAAGAGATACTCATTTTAGGTGGACGTCTTGAAGGATTTAAAACATTCATAATCTTGGCCTCGTCTTAGGGTTAGAAATACGACTATGCGGGCAACAATCTCAGTGAGCAAAAGCACATACTTAAAACCAAGGCTTAGAAGGAATTGTCGATGAATGTGTTTCATCATTGACAACTTCCAACAGAAGCTCGCAATCAGATCAAGGATAAGTAGAGTCAGCAGGTTTTCTGAAAATCTTTTGGATCAAGGTGTTAGCTTGCAAATCAAATATTCTAAGAGCATAGGTACAGAGTACAGAAACTATTCCCAAGTTTTTTATATGCTTTTTTGTGGAGTCTGTCACAATAATCAGTGGTGAAAGTCCAGTACAAGAATGCTTACTTTTGAGCCCTGAGGACATCTTCTGTAGCCAAGGCTAGAGAAGCCCGACAAGAATTGAATCTTGACCGAAAGAACTTGTTGCAGGAGCTGAACAGGAAATCACTTTCCACTTTCCGTTTTTACCGTATTTCTTACCATCGAAATAAAAATAAGGAAACACTGAAAAGCAAGGACTAAAATATCAGCAAGTGGACCCAATAATAGCTCCCGTTAGCCTTATTAGTTTTGTATAATTCCCGTTGTAAATGTAGACCATTAGCTTAGTGGAGCACACATCAGGATGGTAGATTATTTTGATGGCTCGTGGATAGAAAACTCAGGATCCTATTGTCAAAACTAATTTTTCCAAAATGACCCATCTTAGTTCGGTCATCAGTCTGCAACTACTCCTTATTGCCAATGCCGCTACATTGCCCGGGTTTTACATTAGGAGCCCAACCTATGGTTGATCAGAACCGTTCATCTGACTATAGTCACTTTCACATATTATATTTTACTAGAAAATCCTAAAGCTAAAAAATGTTTGACTGTAAAGTGGATAGTAAAGTTGGGTCATGATCACTAGTCTTCATTCCTAAACTAAGATAACTAAAGGCCAGATAATCTAATAGTATAATTCTTTTAGTGTGGCTGGTCAATGCAAATGAGTGGAGTGGCTTGGCCTATTGACCTCATCATACAGTGGTCCACGAGCAAGTCAAGTCATTTTATTTGGACATGGAAGAATAGGAAAAGAAGATTTTGATGGTCTGTCATCTTCCATCTTCAATGAGTTTGACGCCTACCTGATGGGCGATCTTCCATCAGATGGACCCACCATTTGGAAATGTCATACTTTAAAACAAAGGTAGTTTTATCCTAATTTCACATGGAAGACTAAGGTGTACCATCAATTTAAATCTAATTGAGGTAAGTGCTGAGGTGGAGATGTTTCCAAATGCTTGTGGAAGACTTTGACAAGTAATTCTAAAAATAAGATGTTGGTCCTTTTTCATTGATGGATTCCATCTATGGAAAATTTCCTTGCTGTCACTATAAAAGAAGGGAAATTAACAATAAACTTGCGTCCTTGAAGGATTCCTACTAGTCATAGCATAAGATTCCATCTTTTCAGGCAATCGAGTCAATGTGTGACTGGAAAATCGGTGTTTGGATGGTTAAAATTCATCCAAGGTGATTCTCATGGACCAACTCAAGTAGTCTGTCGCAGCTTTTTTCAATCTAGACTTGGATCTCCAATCCTAAGGACCAAATAACTCTATTGAACAAGCCGGTAGATGGCTGTCCCCATTGCAGCGGACAGTCAAGATTGAGTAAATGTGGGCTGCATTCCATGGCCATTGCCATTGCTAAGATTAAAAGTAGCATTAGAAAGGGTCTAGCATTTTATATAACGTTTGGAAGATTAAGATGTGTGGCTTAGTGTAGAGCATGGTTGTTACGCTTAAAAAGCACTTACAAGTGGGCCCAAATCTCTGCTGATCATCACCATTCATTTCCAGTATTACTTGGACAAACCATGCCCAGTTACTCGGGTAAACAATCTCGGCATTGGAGCATTTCCACCATGTTTACGAAGCAACCTCTCTCTATTAGAACAATTGGACTTATCTAGAAACAATCTGGGAGGAAATTCATCCAGGTTATTAGCAGGTACAATGAAAGGAGACCATAAATATCAATAGTTAGTGTTAAGGTGTTAAACTTTTGGCTTTTGGAAATATTTTGTAAACGATATACCTTCTCAAGCATGATTAACCGTGTAAAAGCCAAGGAGAAGCCCATTACACATTAAACTAATTATCTATTAGAAGTTTTGCTGTGGAAAATGAATTAATTATCAAGTGTCATGATCTCACCCTAATTATCAACTTTTGTAGGCTTATGTGGTTTGAAAAAACTACGAGTACTATACTTTGATGAAACAAATCTTGATGGTAGAGCATTTCTGCCATGTCTACAAAGTAACCTCAGCCAATTAGAAGCATTGGGCTTATCTTCAATAAATATGGGAGAAGACTCATCTGGCTTTTTAAAAGGTATGCAGAAAGAAGTATGCAATTTTTTATTTTTTAATTGGAAAGGGCGAAAAGAAGCATACTTGCCTCGTCATTTCTTTGATAAGAAACCATTATGCTTCTTAGACTAACTTGGTATTTAAATTTACTGGCTTACTTATGAGTGAGGATTTTTTTTTGTTGGGATTTGTGACTTTATATTTCTCCCAATTTTATTGGATGATTTTTTCTTCGTGGATGTCTGATTAGATCTCATTGTTATTGTTACCACAATTTCTATCATTTTCTCAATCTAATATTTTCACCATCCAAGAGAGAGAGAGAGAGAGAGAGAGAGAGAGAGAGAGAGAGAGAGAGAGAGAGAGAGAGACGGGGATCTTTGTCCCAGTGGCTGGGATCACTAGCCATACCCACTTGTTATGTGTTCATGGGGTGGAAAGTGGTGTATTATGAAAGGATTTGGTCAATATATGGACCAACTCTCTAAAAGTCCACTGAGTTTTGCAGGTCAATGTAATTTGAGAAAACTACAGTGGCTATATCTTGGAACACTTGGTCTTAGATTCCAATAATTTGAGAAAACTCGTCGATTAAATTGTCACCCTGGCAAGATGAAGATATGTAGATGAATTGTGTTGTTGGATAAGATTATCCACGGATGGTGATCTTACACAAAATTATCGATATAGTTATTTCTTGTTTTCTTTTAATAGTAAAATGACAGACCATCAAGTCAACCCCAACCTAGCTAGTCAAAGAATTGGTTGACTTAGTACAGTTGTGCAATTGTGAAGACATTTCAAATTAAAGGTTTTTTTGAATTTATTGAGATTTAGGGTATAAATGGTTAGACGCACAGAATTTAAGGTTTTTCAATACAAACTCAAAAGTAAAATAACTTTGTCTATTTAATAAAACAGGGAGCCTAAAATGATTTTGACGTATTTAGGCAGCTGTTTTCCAGTTAAAAAAAAATATTTCAAACAAAAATATGTTATTGACAGTTGGCTCTTTTTTGCATTAAACACTTGAGAAAGCCTTGTGCTCTCTTAAATTGGCTGGAGTTCTTGTGAGTTTGTCCTTGCACTGATAACAAGAAGATATGAATAGATCTTGAGATTGGGTTTTATATCTTACTGATTTTATTGTTTACCCTCTCTATGCTTTTTTTTCTGTAGGTTTATGTGGCCTCAGGAGACTAGTAACTCTGTATATGTCTTACAACAATCTGGAAGATCAAAGTCTTTCACCACGTCTGGGCAACCTTTCTTCCCTGGAAACTCTGTCTTTGGCAGGCAATAAACTTAAAAATCCTTTTGGCAGCATCTCATCAAAAGAAACAACAGGTAAGCAGCTTTTATCACTTGTGCACATTTGAGTTAAGTATTTTCAGATGCACCTTTCTTAACATTTTGTAATTTAATTGTGAACTCTACTTGCTCCAACATATTGCAGGTGTAAGGCCATTCACTAATCTTCAGACTCTACATCTCTCTAAGAATTTGATAGCTGATGACAACATTCGGAACATTGTCCCATGGCTCTATAACTCGACATCCCTCACCGGGCTCAATTTAAGGAGCAATTTATTGAAAAACTCATCGACATTGACATGTAAGAGCATCTATATTACACATTATATTTTTTCTTGTGAGTCTTAGAATTAAACTATGCACCACTACTATAGTTTGGCACAAAATAATTTAGGAAAAAGATAATGACACAGAGATGCCATTGGATATGCTTTGGGAGATAACGTATAAGAAGGAGAAATGCTATTCTAAGTGAGTTCTGGGACTCACATGGAATCCTCACCTAGTTAGGCCCTACATTTGGATGATTCAATCTTTCCATCTTATTTAGTATCTCTTTGATAGGTTAAATACCAAAATTCATATTTGTTGGGTGATTTTTAGCTATGCATTTTCAGTGTTTAAATAATAACCATTAGATTTTTCAAGGAAAAAAACTAGGAGCTAGAATCATCCAATTAGCATGATTTTCGCACATAATCTTAATAGAAGACACCAAAAAAAAATGATTGTGTCATATCATTCCAAGGTGGGATTTAGCCAAGCAAGTTTTTAATTTAGTCCCAGAAATTAGTCCAAAGAGCATTTATCTATAAGCAGTGCTGATCTCTTTGCAATTCTAAAAAGTTAAACATGAAAAAATTATTTGAATCTTCTAATCAAAAGGATTAAAATAGAAAATAAATTAAGCGTGATAACTGTGTAAAAAATCATCTCTCGACCATGTTTGGAGAATATAGCACTCTACGCACAACAAAAATCAAATATTAAGAAATGTAGTAGATGGACAACAATAGCACATTTTTCTTTGGTTAATACAATAATATCACAATAATGAGCCCCACATATGATTCATTCATGATGTTGAATTGACTCACCCATCCTTGGGCACACAGTGGTACACATTTATTTTAAAAGGCATCTAAAGAATGTTGTTTTGGTTTGTTGGAAGTCAACCGTTGCTTACATAGAGTTTCTTTTTCATTTTAGCAACAAGTTACGAGAGATACTTTAACATATATATGAGAAATAGGTTTAACAAATTAGTGAATAGTTTACTTTCTAGTTCTTTGTTGTAAAAAAAAACAGAAAAAAGGTTTATATGCTAGACCATATCATGGATGAGCTGTCCTCCAACACAAGGCATATTGTTATTGTGAACCTTTGATTCATAGAAGGAGTATAATGCAATCCAAATCAATAGTTTTAGGAGCTAAAATATTTTTCTGATAATTTTAAGGACTAAAATATCATAAGCAAATAGTTCTATGGACTAAAGTGTACTTTGCTCTAACAAATATTTGACTTGTTTTTTGAAATTTAGACACTCAACCACCCGTGCACATTTTCAAACTCTGGTATCCTAGCAAGACACTCCTTGTGCCACTATGCTAGAAGGCATTGGTGCAAAAACATTTGACTATTTATGGTGAAAAAATGAAGAATAAAAAAAAGGACTCGTTATTTAATCACTAGAAAACATTATGGTAATCCCTTGTCATTCCTCCTAGAATCTAAAACATCGCAAATTTGTGTTCATTAGATGATTCAAGCTAGCTAAACTATTGTCCTTAAAAAATGGTGGGATCCAAACAAACCTTTTATCAAATGATTAGAATTATTAGTTAGTTTAACTTTATACAAGTAGCCAATGCTAGAGATCTAAAATGGACATTTGAGATTTTATTAAACATAAGGACCTCCGCAATACAAATTGTTTTATCTTTGGTTAGTAGAAGAGATGCATACCATAAATGGAAGAATGAGAGGCAAGATCAACACTTTAAATAATTAATTCATCAGTTGCTCAAAAGAGCATGTGCGTAGAGATTCAAGTCATGTATTCATTTTCCTTCATTTAATTTAATTGTTCCACTATTCCATTTCATCGGTTTCATAATTATATTTCTTACTTGCAGGGCTTTGCAAATTAAGGACGTTAGAAGTTTTGGATACCAGGAATAACACAATTGAAGGTCATCTACATCCTTGCATGAGAGCCATGTATTCTTTGAACAGATTCTCTCTCTCTCACAACCAACTTACAGGAAACGTTCCATCATTCATTTTCAACAATCTAACAATGCTTGAGTTCATCAATCTAGCAGAAAATCAGCTTAGTGGTGTCCTCTACTTTTCCATGTTTGCTAACCTCTCAGAGCTTTCAGTCGTTGACCTCTCAAACAATAAACTACAGGTTGAAACAGAGTACCCACATTGGATTCCTACTTTTCAACTCTCCAGTTTATATTTGGAAAATTGCAATCTCAACCTACACAGTACCCATGGCATTCCTACCTTCATCTCCAAACAAAATGGCTTAGAAGACTTATCGTTGGGTCATAATTTTCTCAAAGGGATCATTCCACCTTGGTTATTGTGCAAGAGTGCATTACAGAACTTGTCAATAAGGGACAATTTGTTCGAAGGCTCATTTCCACAATGTCCCAACAATACTAGCGGCTCAACCCTCAGATGACTTGATATAAATTGTATGGGACACTTCCTACAAGCATCGGCATGCTACTCCCCATGGTGACATACTTGAACATCTCTGGAAATGCCTTGCAAGGGAATATACCTTCATCATTGGCACAAATGGATTTTCTAAAGGTATTAGATCTTTCTAATAATGGTTTTTCGGGAGAAATCCCATATAAACTAATGAGTTTCATATATCTACCGTACTTGGACCTCTCACACAATTATTTGCAAGGGAATATGCTGCCAAAAGATTCAAACATGACAAAGTTGAGAGTTTTATGCCTTGGTCATAACTTCTTCACAGTGGTCAATTCCAACAAGCTTGTTGAATAGTTCATTCTTGGAAATTCTAGATGTCGGTGACAACAGCCTATCCGGTCGTATTCCAAATTGGTTATTCAACCTTCGGGATTTGGTATCAATTGTTCTAAAGAATAACTTCTTTCAATCTCATATTTCGAGAAAATTGTGTCAAGTCAAGAATCTTCATTTGTTAGACCTCTCCAACAATTCTCTTATAGGAAAGATACCTTATTGTCTCAACAACATTACTTCTTGGAAAAGAAAGTCTACAATTCAAATTGATGGAGGATCTTATTCTACTAGAGAGCTGTGGGTACATTCTAATTCAGCAGTTATGGTTTCAACTCCGATTAAGGTTTCAACCGCATTCACCACAAAGGGAAGAAGTTACATTTTTGAGGGTGTACCGCTATCCTTGATGACTGGGATTGATTTATCCATGAACAAGCTCACAGCAATATTCCACCAATATTGGGAGACTTGAAAGAGCTTCACTCATTAAACTTATCATTCAACCTCCTAACCGGTCCTATTCATCAATCCTTCAAAAATCTAAAAATTTGGAGAGCTTGGACCTTTCACATAACAACTTGTTTGGGAAGATCACGATGAAATAGCTGGAATTGATACACTTACTACTTTCATTGTGGCCTTTAATAACCTATCGGAAAAATTCCTTTCGGTAATCATTTTTCGACATTTAATGAGAGTAGCTATGAGGGAAATCCAAGACTCGTGGAGAACCGTTGAAAAGAATTTGCTCATTTGATACTCCTTCTGAAGTCCCGAAAAGGAAGAGCAAGAATCCTAGTGTTCTTAGAAATACTGCTGCATTTTACTCATTTGTTGCAATGTCATATGCATTGGGATTTTGGGGATTTATTAGCTTTCTATTGTTCAACAAGAGTTGGCGGTATAAATACTTTGAAACTATGGATGTATATTGGGAGGCATTGATTGGGAAAATTTTTTTATGTTATCTTCGCTTCAAAAATTGTTCTCACCCTTGAGTTGTAATGAAAATTTAGTTTTCTAAGTACTCTTGAGTTGAAATATATTAAATTACTTTTGCCTATGAATCTGACTATTTATCCATACAATCCTAAAGAAGCTATTCAAAGCAATGACAATATATTGATTAAAATAAATATGAGTACGAGGTATTATGAATGGAAAAGATTAAAGTGCATGCTGATGAAGTAACGTAGAGTTGAAATATATTAATTATATTAATTACTTTTGCTTATGAATCTAACTATTTATGCATAAAACCCTAGTGCGCCTATTCAAAGTAATGACAAAATATTGATTAAAACAAATATGCGCAGAAGGTACTATGAATGGAAAAGATTAAGCGCATCCTAATGAATTAATGTTTTCACAACTTCCTTCTTTGTTAAATGTTTACTCTATTTCATTTTTTCCTTTTCTTAATTTTCTATTTCTCCTTTTTTGTTTCTTTTGCTTTCTGGATCTCTTTGTCAACCTTTAACGTTGTGAGTATTTCTCTAGAATATGGTATTCAAGTATTTTACCTTGTTCATATTTTTTGACTTGTCTATGAAGAAATCTTAAAATTTTCAACTTCTTGTCAAACTCTTAATCTAGGACTACTTTTGTTGTTTGAGAAATTTGAAAAAGTAATTAAATAATGACCTAGATATTGGTTTTAATAGGATTACTGGCAATTCTTAATTAATGCTCAATGGTTTAAACTTTTGTATAATATCTCTACTGGCAAAGACTAGCACAGGGAACAATATCTTCATAATATTTCCAACTGGTGTACTTTCTCGTTCCAAACTTGCCACTAAACATGTGTTACTAATACTTCTTCATTAAAAAATATACACCGTAGGTTGATGTGCATCTGATGGAGATCTTCCACCAGATGGATTCACCGTTTGCAAATGTTGTACCGAAAGACGTAAGTTTATCTGGTCCCACATGGAGGCATCACTAAGGGTTACTGTCAATTAATTTAATCGAAATGAAGGGGTGAGATGGGAGAAAATCCACTCATGAAACACATGCGCTTGACTCTCGGACTCCGTGGTTAAGCCGCTGCTTTGTCAGGAAATCCCCCAAAATTCAAAAAACTAATAAATATTGTAAATAATCTCATATAATCTAAAATAAACGACTACGATAATCTATCAGAGAGGATATTTTTGGCATGGCAAATAAAAGACCCGGCCCAGAAAAATTAAAGAAGAATGGGAATGGCGATGGTGCATGTATAAGGTTTAACAAGCTATCACCATGTGGCGATGGCGATGGTGCATGTGTTTTGCTGGTTTGATCCAAGTAACAGATGCGCCCTCTCGGGTGGATCCCACGATGTGGAAAGGTCATAGCCTAAGATTCCATCTTTTCAGGCAATCGAGTCAACGTGTGACTGGAAAATCGTTGTTTGGACGGTTAAAATTCATCCAAGGTGATTCTCACAGACCAACTCAAGTAGTCTCTCGCATCTTTTTTCAATCTAGACATTTCACCTAGTGGATCTAGACTTGGATCTCCATTCCTACGGACCAAATAACTCCATCGAACAAGCACGTAGATGGCTGTCCCCATTGCAGCGGATGGTCAAGATTGAGTAAATGTGGGCTGCACTCCATGGCCATTGCCATTGCTAAGATTAAAAGTAGAATAGAAAGGATCCAGCATTATATATAACGTTTGGAAGAGTAAGATGTGTGGCTTAGTGTAGAGCACGGTCATTAAGATAAAAAAGCACTTACAAGTGGGCCCAAATCTCTGCTGATCATCACCATTCATTTCCAGTATTACTTGGACAAACCATGCCTAGTTACTTGGGCAAATGATGGCGTTACTGGGAATTTTGAAGCATGGCGTATCCGATGCGCAACCTAGAAATAGATGGTTGGCATCATAAACAAACTGGTCCCTACTTGTGCACATATCAAGAAAGCGAACTCATTCCAGTGCACCCACCACCGACGACTTTGATGAGTGATTTCTGGATTGAGTGGCTGAGGAAAAATGATGACTTCTCAGCACCGGTGGATCCCATCATTTGGGAATTTATTTAGCACCCACTTGAGAACAAAGAAGTCAATAATAGGCTTGCATCCTTGAGGGGTTTGCACGAACTTACTCAAGGCATATAATTTACTCGTGAAAATTTGGACGGTTAGGATTAAGCAATAGGTGATTTTTTTCAAATTACGCAATCATGAAGATTTCGTCATGTCTTGTTTGTGGAGTGTTTTACAAGCACTCTTTTCTGCCTATCTGAGTACAATCTAGACCATCCACTTAATGATGGAGCTCACCGTTGATCAGGATCTTAAGTTTTTTAGATGCTCTCTGGATAGTAGATCCCAGATCCTAGGATCATAAATAATTTTCAAAATGACCCATTATCGTGATTTAGCGGTCTATCTTGCATTTATGAGCCAGATGATCCAATCACCATCACAGTATCTTAGGGTTCTGATCTACTGATTAATATTGCATATGGACCGTAACTAACCAAAGTGTACTAGCTTTATAGAGGCCCTACATTCGTGGAATCGTGAACTGGATCATGAGATTCCAGGTGGTGGCCTCACAGAGCTTGGCGGTCAAGATTAAGTGAACTATTGTTGCACAAGATTAGAACTTAAAAAGAGTCCAGGTAGGTTGAGAAGTAGGGGCGGCAAAATATGACACGACACGATAACACGACTCGAACCCGACACGAATTTAGCGGGTTCGGGTCGAGTCTTATCGTGTTCGTGTCATTTTCGGGTGACCCGAAAATGACACGCCAAAAATCGTGTCGTGTTCGAGTCAATGAATTTGACTCGTCGTGTCTACCTGTTTGACACGCGACCCACTCATGACCTTATTACCTTAACACTTGAAAATATAGGACGGTTCATGAGTAACCGTCCTATATTAGTATTTATATTATATAGGACGGTTACTTACAAACCGTCCTATATTAGTAGTTATAAATATAACATAACTTATATATAGGACGGCTATTCACAAACCGTCCTATATTACTATTTATATAGGACGGCTATTCACTAACCGTCCTATATTACTAAGTTATATTGGAGAATGGAGGGTTCTTCTAGAGCCACTGTTAAGAGTTAGTGAGTTATTCTCACACATATACTATAAAGATATTCTCAGAGGAACAGCTTCTTCCAGGTTCTCGTTCGGGTGCATCTTAGAGAATATGAAAAGAAAGCAAAGACATGAGAGTGACAAACTATAAACAGGAATTCACAAAATATAATCCAGAAATCTGATTCAAGATCCGAATGAAGCAAGATTTCTGAAATGTAAGCCGAAGCAACTTGACCTTCAGTTTGCAAGCTTCGATAAAACACATTTGATTGGCAACGAGATAAGTGAAAGCTTGCAAACATGATATAATTACAACTAGTGGAACTTCCTCATCCCTCTTCTCGTTCACACAAATAATTGTGTTCCGATTGTCAGAAACTTGGTAGCTTAGAATCATGGGCTCCAATCATCACAATTGCCCAACATATCAATCACTTAGCACCATCTCCATGACTATATCATTCCAATTGTCAATAGGCCCAGCAGCACCAATGCGAGACAATCATTCGAACTTTGGCATTTTTAATTTTATCCTCATTCCTCGGCAAATGAATGAAATTGCTGTATAGCAGAGGATGTCCATCAGTCTCCATTCAAAACACCAACTTCACAATCACATCATTGAAATTTGAAAGTTTTTTGGTATCATATTCATATGAATCATATCTACAACTTCAAGATATATCGGTAATTTCAATCATCAACCTCCATTCCATATATGACTCCCTCTCCAATACATGATACAATACATGATATGATATCAACCACCCATACTGTATTTGTAGATTGTATGTACATACATGATACAATACAACCCATCTCATTGATCTAAGCCATCATTGAAAATTGATGATTAACCCATCTCATTGATCAAAACACCAACTTCACAATCACATCATTGAAATTTGAAAGTTTGAAACAAAGAAAGCACATACATTAATACAGTGTACTTCAATAAAAATAAAAATAGAACACATTCATTGAAATGAACTGATCTTTGTATTATATTTGAGTAAAATGTAAATACATGAATGATAATATACATTCATTTACAATTTTACATCACTGAACTACAAATTAAAATTCATAATATGATCTGTCCATTCCATTCTAATATCATCTAAATCCAACTGGGAGTAACTCTTGGTTCCAAAATCCACCTACAAGAAACATATAATAACTTAGTTCAGAGATTAGACATGTAATCTTGAATTAAGTCAGGAAATATACAAATCAAAAGTGCAACTTTGGTCAAGAAGTCTAAGTGTTACCTTTCTCAATTGTGAGATCGAAACTCCATTGCGAATGAGGGTTCTCATGTATCTAAGAACATAATATCCACACTCCCAATCTGATTTTTGTTGAGGGCACGCAAAACAATGCCACCAAAGACAACATAAAAGTTTCAAAATATAATTTCCAACAAGTTCGTGTTTAAAATTATATGAAAGAGTCTAAAGAGCAAGAATTAGTAAACCGTACCTTGGCCTTCTTAAGTTGAGTTTTGGTGGGTGGTGAATGCCTTCCCTCTCTACCCATTTATACCATGCTCTACACACATATAATTGAAAAGCATTAGATTATGAATATTATTATAGTTGCCAGGTGAGTAGTTATATTATAATAAAAAGAATAATAAAGACTTACTTGTTTATAATTTCCATAAGGTGTTCTAGAATGTGTGCTCGCATGAATCAAAAAAAATTGCATGGCCACCATGCACATCCAAAGCTAGCAACATCCAATGGGACCTATAAAAATAATAGTTCAATTGAATTTTCTCTAATCTTAATTGATGTAGTATTCATGTGTATGAAACTATGAATTGTGAAATTAAAATGGCATAATTAAGCAACCTATGTTACAACGTACCCGCCATTGTAGGGAATCGCAATGCTTGCCCCTTCGCACAAGTCATGAGACCAGGAATGATATCTTCACTTTGTTTGTCCTTAGGCAAATGGGCCAATTGAAAGACAAGAGAAGGGTCAAGGAACTTGTAAATGTCCTTGACCTCTAGTCTATGCAAGCTATCATGCAAATACCTGCATTTGAAATTTGGGTTAATGTCAAATAATTATTAAGTTTTATTAAAAAAGCAAGTATTAAGTAATGTTACATTGATTGGTAAGTCTTAACTCTAATAGAGCGGTTACACGACGTACACTATATAGACTATGATGTGCATGTACTCCAATTGATCCATATTACATATGGCTATGAGGTCTTCCTTGAAGAGTGGAACCTCAACCACATCGTTTGAAAGCACACCTGCCTCTATCCTTACAGGGTTCATTGTATTTGTGTTGCCTTCATTGGCCACCGTACAAGACCCTTAGGAATGGAGGTGTGTTAGGTGGAACCTCCACCGATACCTACACCGTAAATGTAATCATGTAACATTTTAGAAATTAGTAATGAATATATACAAAGCATATACCGATATACTATGAGATATAAAAGAAGAAACCCGGTGAGGTAAAATTAGAATATTTTATAATATAACAATAATAACATTGTGACTATCGACTTGTGACTTGTGAGTAGTGACTAGTGAGCACCTTACAAGTGTTTTGAACTAAAGAACTAAGACTACCGACTTATGACTTGTGAGTAGTGACTATGGAAAAACATAGAACTAGTACTACCCGAGAAGGTGGGATGTGGCTACACTTGCCACTATGCTGAATTTGCCGGCGGCAAGGTTTGCTTCAATTGCCCCTTGTCTTTGCTTTTCGTGATCCGACCGTCCGACATGTTGCGAGACAATATTAATCAATGAACAGTTTAGGAGGACTTAAAAAAGGTAGGAGAAAATGAAGCCATGACTACAATTAGTATATATGTACCTTGGAATTGGATATCATTGGTTTTATGTGTTTCTCGGCCAACACACATGATATCCAATTGCATCCCCAACAGCTTTCAACATCATCCCCTTCGACCGGAAATGGAAGGGGAGCATCCGGTTGAATGGCAAGAGTGATGCACACACGCTTAGTGTGTGGAGGCATCAACTTACCATGCAAGGTGGCGGAAGTCATGGGCCGAACCTCGTACAGTGTTGCCACAGCCACATGGTTCTCAAATGTATGTAGCCGCAACATGCACCGACCCACTGCATTTGAGAAATGACATATATATAATAATTAGTGATGTAATGTAAAGTGTAAACTAAAAACAAAAGTAAATAAGTAACATTGTAAAACTAAACAAGTGAATATACATACCTCACTGATTGGGAGTACTTGTTACGCCACCTCTTCATCCGATAGAGGAGTAGGAGTAGGAGTGCGGCTATTATTATTTCTTGCTGGTTGAACTTGAGGTTGAACTTCAGCTTGAGGGCCGCCAACATCCTCACATGAGGTTCTTCGGCCACCTTGGAGTTCCTTCAATAATTGATCTTTGACCATGCTATATATCTCCACAACCGTTTGCTTCTTCCATTCTTCCAATTCTTGTAGCGTAGGAGCCTTTTGTTTGGGGAAAAATTTGGAAGGAACAACACTCGACCTTGGCCCCTTACCGGCCGGGGTGCTCATTCTTGTTACCCATTGCCCTATACAGGATGTCCCCCTTTGCGGCAGTCGCTAAGAGTCCCCGTAGTTGCACTTTCTTCTTGTTCTTGGGTCAACTCTTCCCGCACACATAAAGATCATAACATGATAAAATCACTATTATATATGTAATATTTAAATAATATACTATGCAAGGGTATAAAAGTATAAAAGTATTTAACTAGGCAAGATGCAAATAATGTAAACGTATAAAACTTAAAGTCTTAAACCACTTACAATTCTTGAAGCAATTGTTGCAGTTGTCTCGTTGGCAAAGGTCTGGGAGTTACGCCCTTTCGAATGTGCCATTTTCCATAGAATAGCACGGTCGATGGGATCCGTTGTCCCACCTTCTTTCTTTGTAATAAGATTATAAGAGACACTAAGTCATAGTTAATAAAAATAATAATCTAATATGATTAGAAAAATGGAATGTGACATGATATACTTACTACATACGCCTCTAATCGTGCATAGCCAACCTTTGAAAGGTGGTGCGGCGTATGGTTCTGTGCACGAGCCTTTTGTCCTTTTATACGCTTTGCCTAGACATCAAAGTAATGTGATCAAAGATTCAAAATACAATCAATTATAATAATTACAAGACTCAAAATTTAGCTTGGCTAGTTCAAGTTGTGATTACCTCAAAATCAGGAGATAGCCTATACTGTACAAATTGATTCCATGCTTCCTGGTTAATGAAGCAGGAATACAACTGAGGGACCATGTGAAGCGTAGAAGGATCATGAGAATTTGGAAGTATGTACTTCCTTGCAAGCTCACTCTTCCATTTCCTCCAAGCTTCACCAGCTCCTAGCAAGGCTTGCTTCTTGCACTCATCAGATACGTCAAAGGCAGACTACAAAACAAAAGAAGAAGCATGTTAAAGTGACTAACTAGTGAGTATTGCAGCAACTTTGTGTATCTTATCGTGATTCATATGCAAACAAAAACAAAACATATAAATATAAAGGACATATTATGTTATATGTAGGAAGAATTTACATACCTTGACTATTTCCCATACTGAATCTTTGACTTGTGGAGATACATGTCTCCAATCACCACCGACATCGGCACAAGTCTTCTAACAAAGGCAACATATGAAGCTAGCATAGGCATGTGCAACACCACCAATCGGTTGGCCTTTAGTGTTGAATTGTACTGTTTCTTTTATTCCAACTGAGGTTCTCTTATTTATATGTTCGATTTGCGTTGGGCCCCTCCCCACGACCTTTCTCTTGACACTGACCACCGGTGGTGTTACTGATGGACATGTGCTTGATAGCCTTGATTGTTCTGCTTCTGTGTGTTGTAATTGTACTACTTGTACCTCTCCTACCTCTTCTACTTGCTCCATGTTTGCTTCAAAATAAAAATGACTACGCTTAGACAAGAAAAGAGGAATACAATTATACAGGGGTAATAAGCGGTAGCACCCTTGAAAACCATCACAAATTTTTCATTTGACAAGTGGAGACTATACCGGAAGCCTCCTACAAGGTCGATTGTTGCTCCCTCTATCTCTTCAAACAAGCAATTATGCATGTTCCCATTTTTTGTGATGTTGGCATAGTGTCATAGCCCTAGAAGTATGCCATTCCAATATGCAGAGTGGAAAAAAAATGTGATATTTTGTTTTTGTATAACATTCATTATTTGTAGCTTGATTTGGCCATTTCATTAAGTTTCCTATCTCAAAACATTCATTCCAGTCTAATAATAATTTAAGAAATCTATTATGTTCCTTCATCCTTTATTTTTTATTTTGGTCAACTATCACTTAATCATTCCTCTTGTTTCAATAGTTCCAACACATCAAAAATGTTGAAAATCTGACATTGTTTGATGCAGATATGAGATATGTTAATTTAGTTTTTGAGAGATTTTTCTTGATTTGGTTCTTTTTTCTAGGGCTCCCTTAAGGCAAAGAAGAAATTGGGATATAAGCTGTAGCTAGTTTGTGATAAATTAGATAAAGGTAATGTTTTTTTCCATTTTGTAAAAGAAAGAACTAGTTTAATGTCTCTCTCCCTCAATCTTCTGACATCCGTCTCCGCTTCTTCTATCGCTCTACCTGCTCTACATTTCAAATTGGAGAGTGGAGACTATTTCAAGAGATGCGGTTCTCCGAGAACCTATCTATCGGGATTCACCGATTCAAAGACTAATGAACTATGGGCAAAGTCAGAAGACTCAGAACCTTTATAATTTATATGTTTGGTTTTTTCGTCAGAGGAACATACATACATATCTGATATCTCCCATAATCCCATTCCACTTCCAGGCTTCCAGGTCCGTTTTTTTTTGCTCATCCATCTTTTTCCCAACAAACCCCGTTTCCAGACTCAAATGAAAGACAACATAAATCAAAATCTGAGAAATAGGTGTTTGACAACGAAATGACAGAACAAGTTCAAGGCAAGGATCAGAGAAACCAGACAGAGGTTTTTTTTTTTTTTTTTTTATCAGATTGTGTTCTTTTATTACTTTTTACGGTTACAGAAGTAACAGAACTGTATACGAAATTACATTAAAGATGCAAAAAATCGTAAATACATACCTTTCTTTGCTTAGATCTGTGAAAGATCGAAGAGGAATGGTCGTTTTCACCTTCTCAGTATAGGTTGGATTGGATCGTTGGGTTGGAACTTGGAAGATTGAAATTAGGGCTGAGAATGACCAAGGTGAAAAGTGAAAAGTGAAAACGATATATTATATGTATAGAACCATATAGGACGGTTTTAAAATAACCGTTCTATATAATATACTAATATAGGACGGTTATTCAATAACCGCTCTATAATATACTTAAATATAAGACGGTTTTTCAATAACCGTTCTATAATTATAATTAAATATAGGACGGTTTTCAAATAACCGTTCTATAATATACTTAAATATAGGAAGGTTTTCAAATAACCGTTCTATAATATACTTAAATATAGGACGGTTTTCAAATAACCGTTCTATAATATACTTAAATATAGGACGGTTTTCAAATAACCGTTCTATAATATACTTAAATATAGGACGGTTTTCAAATAACTGTTCTATAATATACTTAAATATAGGACGGTTTTCAAATAACCGTTCTATAACATAATCAAATATAGGACGGTTTTCAAATAACCGTTCTATAATATATTAAATATAGGACGGTTTCAAAATAACCGTTCTATAATATATTTAAATATAGGATGGTTTGTTTATAACCATCTATATATTGAAATATAGGAGTTGTATAAGCTATAAGAGTTATGTATTTAATTAATCTTAGTTGATGATGTCCTTAAATAAAACTAGTCATTAAGTATAGAGTGGAGAAAGAGTTATGTAATTAACTCATCTTAATTTCCTTAAGTTAAGGATGACTGGATGAGCTTAAAAAGACAGAGCAATAGCATATAGGCATATATCATATATGTATTATGTTCATCTCACTATCTCAGGCTCAGACTTCTCAGTTGAGTTGAGTTACTTGAGTATCTATCAGCTTAAAAGCAAAGTTATGTTACTTATGTAAGTAACTCATACTATCATATTCAATTCAACATAGTTGTTGAGGTTGAGGTCAGGGGAGGATGAGTAAAGTTGGTGTTAATTATGTATATAATGTATTTAACTCATCTGATGTCTGATGATCTCACTTGAGGATCATCTTAAAAAAGCAAAGTTATGTAAGTAACTCATACTCAATTCAAAAGTTGTTGAATGTTGATGATAACATTGATAAATGATAATAAGTAAAGAAAGAGAGAGTCATGTAATTAACTCATTAGGTAAGAATGACTGAACTGAACTAGAATAGAAACAGTTATGTAATTAACTCAGTAGCTTGAGAATGAGTATAGAAAGAGTTGTATAATTATCTCATTAGAGGATAATGAGTATAGTATAGGAACTAGGAAGGGTCCCAAGGGAATAGTTATTAGTTATTTAGTTATGTAACATTGTAATTAACTCATTAGGTGAGGTGAGAATGTGAACAGAGAATAGGAGTTGTGTGTTGAATTAACACAAATGTTGAATGATATTACTAAAGGAGTTACTAAATTTTACTCTATAATATCTACATGAATGATGGATCAAAGGATCATGGATGAATCATGAATGAGTTATTCCTAATCTATTATCATCAATTGGGAGTTAGAAATGAGAAACAAATATTGAGTTATATGAGTTGGATACATGATATTCATGAATTTGATTGAAAAGAGATATATTAGATCAATTGGTTGGTGAGACATGTGAAATTAACATAAGAAAATCATTATTCATTAGCATTTATAATTTTATACAACAATATATGACAGTTAGTTAGTCTCTCTCTCACTTCACTTTTACTTGTACAACTTACAAAACTTGGTTAACTTATCTACTAAGTGTAACTTGTAAGTTGTAACAATTGACATGTGACAATGTGTAGCTAAACTGAATATGGTTGATAAGAAATTGGTTATACGCTTATTTATAACTTATAGTTATAGGCTTATAGTTGGATAATTGGATTTGGGCTTACTTAACTTACATGATACAATACAATTATACAAAAAGACAAAACAATTGCCTTAGGCAGTTAGATTAGACTCTAGATTGACTTAGTAGTTAGTATACCTAGATAATTATTAATTAGTTAAAGTTAAACCTTTATGTTCTTTTCAGTTTTCAACTTTCATTTTGTTTTCCCGCCACTACAAGTCTACAAGGGGGCCCCACCCCCACCTCGGATCATCTATCATGATTCATGACATCTAACTATCTAAGTTATCTAACAAGTAAGTTAACTTAGTTAAGTAACATTAAGGACAATAACTAGGGGCATCAAAATATTTGACAAATGATTGAAGTGTAAGTTTCAACTTTCATTAACTCCACTTGCCAGTTTGGAATTGGAGGAAAGAAGGCTATCGATCTTTGTCGAGACCGGTCACTTGAAAAGCGAAAATCGGCACATCACGGACTTCACGGTTCACGATCACAGACTCACAAATACACTCACAGATTGGTAATGAAGGAATAAACCATGTGTAAAATAGGACGGTTAGTAATTAACCGTCCTATATTATTATGTAAAATAGGTCGGTTAGGCCGGAACCGTCCTATATTATTATGTAAAATAGGACGGTTAGTCCGTAACCGTCCTATATTATTATGTAAAATAGGGCCAAGGTTAGTCCAGAACCGTCTATATGTTAAAGCTTACAAAAAATAAGACGGTTAGTAAGTAACCGTTCTATATTTTTAAAATATAGGACGGTTAATACATAACCGTACTATATTTTATAAATATATATAGGACCGTTAATACTGTAATACATAAGTAACATAACCAACGTTACCAACCCAAGGTTGAAGTTGAAGGCTTGCAGGTTTGCAGCTGCTTTTATAATTTACAATTTTACATCTGTTTCAGATTTCCCTTTCCAGACTCCAGAGGACCAGAATCCAGATATCTTCTTCAAGTTCAAACATCAACCCTTCTAAGTTCTAACACGATGAGCAGCAGCACTCTACTATAGCACCACAGGTATGTCATGTGTTTGTTTTTTGTTATTTCTCTATGAAATTACGAGTCTGACTCTTTTCATTCCTCTCAATTTCCTCACTCTCGAGTCTCAACTCTCAAGTCTCAGTGTCTCACTCACTCACTCACTCCCTTCCCTTATTACTTATTACTTATTAGTAATTGTTGGTGAACTCTGAAGTGTTTAGTTCTTGTCGGTGTGAACTAATTTTTTTGTCATTTGCATTTTGCAATATAGGCACAAGTTGAAGTTGGGAGCACTGATGTTTCTGATAACTTGAATATGCTACACCACAACAACGATGATGATGAGTTTGCTGATTTGGAGAACGTGGAGTTAGTTTCAAAATCCAATAGAGGTAAAAAGCATAGGAAACTAATGTCTCCAGTTTGGAATTTTTTTGAACACCTTCCTCTATCAGAAGATGGAAGGCAAAGGTGTAAATGCAAGAAGTGCTCTGCAATATACATTTGCGATAGCAAATTTGGTACTAGTAACTTAAATCGTCATATAAAGACTTGTCAACGGAGCTCTTCTCGTGATATAGGCCAGTTGCTTTTATCTCAAAGTCAGGGGAGTATGTCGGTGTCACTAAGTGCGACTTCGGATAATAAGTTTGATCCTGAAGTTTATCGTGAGTTAGTAGCAGTTTCAGCTTGTTATGCATGATTTGCCTTTCCAATTTGTTGAGTATGATGGAATTAGAACTCTCTTGAAATATTTGCGTGCAGATTTGCACTTGATTAGTAGAAATACAGTAAAAGCAGATGTTCTGAGAATGTATAAAAGAGAAAAAGGAAAGATAAAAGAGATGTTAGAATTGGCACCTAGCAGGATAAGTTTGACATCGGATTTGTGGACTTCTTGTATTATCGATGGTTATATAAGTCTCACAAAGACATTTTCTAGATAGTCGGTGGGTCTTACAAAAGAGGATATTAAATTTTTGTTTCCTACCACCTCCACATAATGGAATATCATTAGCGTAAAAGTTATACTCATTATTGGTAGAATGGGGGATTCAGAAAAAGATTTTTTCAATCACTTTAGACAATGCTTCTTCTAATTATTCTTCCGTTGAGTCATTAAGGCATCAATTAAACATCGTGAACACTCTTGTTTGTGGTGGAGAGTTCCTTCATCTACGTTGTTGTTGTCATGTTTTGAATTTGATTGTGCAAGATGGTTTGAAAGAAATTGATGATGCTATTCAAAAAATTAGAGAGAGTATCAAGTATGTCAAAGCATCACAAAGTAGAAAACAAAAATTTTTAGAGTGTGTGAATCACATGTCAATTGAGACAAAAAGGGCTTAAGACAAGATTGTCCTACAAGATGGAATTCAACGTATTTGATGCTTGAAAGTGCTCTTTGTTACCAACGTGCATTTTGTCACTTAGAACTAAGTGACTCAAATTATAAGCATTGTCCTTCTTTCATTGAATGGGAAAAGGCTACAAAAATTTCGAAGTTTTTGGCGCTTTTTATGATGCCACTGCATGTTCTCTCGGATCCAAATATCCCATTGCAAATCTCTACTTTCGTGCAGCATTTGTAATTTATTTGAGTTTAACACAATACATGAGAAGTGATGATGACTATATGAAGCGTATGTCCACCCAAATGTTTGCCAAGTTTTTAAAGTACTGGTCTGAATTCAGCACCATTTTGGCAATTGCATGTGTGTTGGATCCTCGGTATAAGCTCTCCTTTGTGGAATTCTCGTACAAGAAATTGTTTGGCAGTGGCTGCTTGGAGTTTGCTCAAGTTAGGGAAAAGTTATTCTCTCTTCAATGAATATAAGGTTAAGATTTATCCTATTCCTTCCTCCTCATCTACACAAGTGGCTAGAGGTGCAGGTGCTGATGATAGACTCAACATGTCATATAGTCAAGAGGTTTTAGATGTCATGAAGGTGATTTTATTTATAATTGTATCTTTCATTATATGTCGCTTACTACTTAGCATATTAAAATTTGCTATGAAGTATGAATTGTCTTATCGTACGTTGAATAATATAATTGCATTTGCATTAGGAATTTGATTCATTTGAAGGTGAAGGAGGTACTTTGGCTATGCAAAAATCACAATTGGAGCTTTATTTAGATGAACCAAGATTGCAAGAGTCAAAGCTAGACATTCTTGCATTCTGGAAAGGCAATCAATACAGGTTGTTTGACTAATAATCTCATGTAAACACTATTTTCTGTAATCTTATTTACATTTATATTTGATTCAAATGTTGATTTTAGGTATCCTGAACTTGCGCGCCATGGCTCGTGATGTCTTGAGCATTCCTATATCTACAGTTGCATCGGAGTCTGCTTTTAGTGTTGGTGGTTGGGTTCTTGACCAATATAGATCTACTTTAAAGCCAGAAACCGTGCAAGCATTGATTTGTGTGAGAGATTGGCTATATGGATTGAAAGGTAATAGTTTATAATTCTATATTTACATTATATTTTATATGAGCTTAGTAATAACTAATGCTTGTTTATTCTATATGATTGTAGACTCTACCATTACGATTCTTGCCGTTGATGAGCTTACTGACGACATTATAAGCATAAGTAGCAATCACAGATCACTTCAACCAACTAAAGACTCTGGATCAATTCATTTTGATTAATTTGTATAATTTTCATGACTTATTTTAATTTGTTGTGTTTGATACATAATACATTGATGGAAGTATATTTCCATCATGTGCTACTTAATCCATATTTATTTACTACTATTGTGGTTATTTGATTCATTTCAGTCTCTTTTTTTTTCACATATCATGTGAATTGTGAACTTGTGAAGTGAGTCAGTGAGTGACTGAGTGGTGTAATACTAAACTATAAAGAACTGTGTTGCTTCTAAATAAAATAACAAAATATTACAGGAACATTATTGGTAGTTTGGTTGTCTATGTACTTGTCGTGTGGTGTGGTGGATCAGTCACCAGTAATTCAATGGATATAGCAATGACCAGTGACAATGAGCATGAAAGGAGTTGGAGAAATGAATTCCCTCCTAACAATTTATGTGGGGGTTGGTACTTGGTAACTTGAGTTGAAAGTCTAGTTCTTCATAACTGAAAGACCCATGCTATTCAATTCTGATTTTCTGCTCCAGAACCTCATTGTCATTGCTTCAGGTGATCAAAGATTCAAGATACGATTCGGTCGAGAATCGAAGATCAGTCATAACGGTGGAGTGGAATAAAATTATAAAAAGTAAACTATAGGACGGTTATTTCACAACCGTTCTATAAAACCTAACATATAGGATGGTTATGAAATAACCGTACTATAAAATAACATATAGGACGGTTATTTCACAACCGTTCTATAAAATCTGTAATATATATATATATATAGGACAGTTATTTCACAGTCGTCGTATAAAACCAATGATATATAGGACGGTTATGTTACAACCGTCCTATATGTTAGGGTTTTATAGAACGGTTGTGAAATAACCGTCCTATATGTTAGTTTATTTTATTGTGGTTGTTTTGGGATTTGGCCCGTTCGGGCCTTGGCACTGGCAGCCGTTCTATAACTTCTATTCACTTGGGAGTTGGGACTTGACTTGAGAGGGCAGTTTTTTTAATATGTCGGGTCGTGTCGTGTCATTTCGTGTCGTGTATCCAACACGACTCAATTAATTAATCGTGTTACACAGGTCGTGTCGTGTCATTTTTTTAAGAACCGGGTCGTGTACGAGTCATAGGTTTTTGACACGACTATTAAGCGTGTCGTGTTCGTGTCGACCCGTAACACTATTCGTGTCGTGTTCGTGTCGCCACAAACACGACCCGCCAACCCGAATTGCCACCCCTATTGAGAAGAAGTTCACACCTTTTTTTTCTACACAGGTTGAGAAGAAGGTAGCCATATGGTCTGATGGTGCAAAGCCCACTAAAAGTTGGACAATTTGGTCCGATTTTAGCTACAGGCAGTGTCCTAGATCGTTTGGGGAAGATAACACGCATTTTTTGCTTGTTCCCGTTAGCTTTGTTAAAAGAGAGGGGCAGTTGGGGGGTTGTCTATAGACAAACTGCTAAGTTATGGGGCTCATCATAAATCAGACCCCTTCTTGGATAAAGATGAACCATCCTGAATATTAAGGTTGAGTGCTTGAGCCTCAAAGCCTATTAAAGGCTTAATTGTTCAGTTCAAAGAAGCACTAGATGACCAGCATTTGGAACTTCACGATCTAATAAGGAGATACACCTTGCTTGGGCCCAAACTAGCATTAGTTAACGTGGCTGCGATTGAGCTTTGTTTTTCATGAGAGAATGGTGGTTTAACTTACTGAATGCTCTTCTATCTTCAGGATGTTTGCTCATGTTGTTTGTTTCTTTGGGGGCACATCCCATTTGTGTCATTGTTATATTATTTGAATGTTCCTGGATCATGGCTAACTTCAATGTTGAACTACGGTTTTGTCTTGCACCTTGTGTGGTGTGTGGCTGCTCGGCCTACTCTTTCTAGATTCCCTTAATAAAATCTTACAAGACATTAAAAGAAAAAGAAGTGACAGTAAGGATATAGGCTCTATACATACTATTAAAAGATAATACTAGACTACACCTAAGGACTGTGTTTTTATTTTATTTTTATTATTTTTTGTGAAATATGGGCACACCCTTAAGCATCCTCAAACTCCCAACTTTCATGATGGAAACTAACTCGTATCATGCACCACACTCAGACCCCTCATCTAAAAGAATAATTTGGTTAGCAAAAAATGCATGAAAATCAATTTGCAACACATGTAGTAGTTGTTTCCAGGTGAAAATTTTAACAGGCGCATATAAACTAAAGTCCTCGTAATTAACATCATATTTCCTCTTTTAGAACATAAGATTTTACTTTGCTTTTTTCACTTAATGATTCTATTACTCTCTATCTCTCTCAATTGGAAGCACAAATCGGCTTGATCCTGCCTCTTTCTAATATAATGTAAGTCCACTATTAGATTTTCATTTTATTTTGTTCTTAGATTAGCAGTTTCTAGGTTTTTGATATCTAGTTAAGGTATATTATGACAGCCTATGTGTTTTGCTCTTTTTATTAAATTTTAATGAGAAATTGTGCACTTATCATTTACTTGTGGACTTTGGTTCATTTGTTCTGCTTATGTTTTGTGCACGGCTTTAATTTATCAACTTGAATTTTTTGAATTGGTTGGTCAGTATCGGTTATGGTTAAATATTGCTTGATTTACAAATCTAAGGTTGATTTTATGCACAATTCATTTCTTGCTAGGGTTTTTTATGTTGATTGCTTCTATGATCTGTTTATAAATTTTTGTCTATTTCTGTCCAATCTTTATGTTGGATCTAGCTTTTGAGATACAGAAGGCTTCAGTTGATCATGATATGAAAAAAACTAAGAGAGATGAGGCCAAAATAAGATATACTTTGATATTTTCAGGATATCTTAGGGTTCCTAGTTCTTGTTCCAATAGTTATAAGCTACTGATAAAAATAATTTTGTCATTGATGTATTAGGCTGCCAATTGCTATTTTTCATTCTTATTTTCATCAGTTTTTCTCACAACAACTAAAACCTAAAGAAGCAACACACAAGGAGCCATGCAGTCCATCCACTTGATACTTATCCTTTTCATTTAAGATTTTAGTAGTTTTTTTTTTCCTTGATAGTTCTTACTGATAGGGTGGATTTGTACATCTCAATTTAGGGTGCTACAATGTTTCAATTTTACTCATTCACTTTCTCAATTCGGCATTTTTTGTAATAAATAAATTAGCTTTAGCCATACATCCAAAGAGATGTTGAGAAGTGCACTATTAATCTAGTTACTTCATAACAAATGAAAGGTCATTGGTCAAGAAAATTTATTTGATCAGTTAGAGACTCAAAATTTGTTATGATTCTAAGGTCATATGAAGAAAAATTAACAAAATCCTAAAGTAAGTTCATGAAAATTGTTAGGCTGAATATCATTATAGAGATTAAATTGACGAATTGGACCACTTGATGGAGAATAATTGTAGCTTATCCATTCACTCTTTCCATAATCGAGGTGTAGTGTTGGAGTTTTCTCTAGTTAAAAAAAATCCTTGGACACCATATTACTAATATAGAGTTGAGGTTGTTACTCGTAAAACAGAAGTAGCTTGCTTTGCTCAATTCACTAGGATTGTTTTATCTCAAATCCTTAGGCAGCAACCTTTGATAATAAAGCGGTAAATTTCTTCCATGATATCAATAAATCTCCAGGAGAGGATTTCCCTTTTTTGAATCCACTGAATGACAGTCTTAGAATGTCCCTCACTGATTAAGTTGGAGTGTTATTCAAAATTCCAGCATCGAAAGCGCGAGTGTCAGCATCATTTGAGTCTGGAAGGTCCAGCAAAAGCCTGAATTTGTTCTGTCGTGCAAGTTCTGAAAGTTTCAGCAATACCTGCCTGTCCTGGGTTTCCAAAACTGGAACCGTCAAAATTGAGTTTCAGGTGTTAGGATAAGTGTAATCACGGCCATTCATCTTAGTTCAGCCTGTTGTCCTATTTACCTCTATACCAATATTCACGGCCATTGATGCCTCCATATCAAAATTCATGTGTATACTCTAGGAAAGGAGCAAACACTTGTATGACACAGCTTAACATTGCATTTTTACAAGAGATTATTTTCATGCCTCAAACTTGTGATTTGTAGGTCAAACTATGAGTTGTGTCAAGGCTTCCCTTCTTTCCATAAAAATTTTATTTTTCTCTCAGAAATTATATGATATATAATTTTCTATAAATTTTGCCATAATTTGCATTCTAGTTAATACATGTTTTCCCAATAACAAAATTTCTATTTTGCTATAATTTTTCTATAAATGCATGTTTTTGCATGCATAAACTATGTCCAACTTTATTCTCATGTAGTAAAGACTCTTGTTGTAGGATTGATTTTGTTGTTTGAAGATAGCACAGATCTGTCAATACACTGTATAGATGCAAAGATTACCTATTTTCCTTTAAGGGAAATGGTAGGTAGTTAAGGTAGAGGATATTCACAAACATGATTAACTCTGTCTTACAGTAATTCATCTTATAATATTACATTTGTTTTAATAGGATTACTGGCACTACTTAATTAATGCTCATCAGTTTAAACTTTTGTATAATTTCTTATCTCTACGAGTAAAGACTAGCATATTGGAATAGGGAGCTTTGGTGTAATGGTAAAAGTTGTCGTCATGTGACTTTGAGATCATGGGTTCAAGGCGTTGAATTAGCCTTTTGCAAAATGCAAGGTAAGGTTGGCTACTATATGCTCTTGTGGTCTGCCACTTCTCTGGACCCCGCATAGGCGGGAGCATTGTGCACCCAAGCTGCCCTTTTATCTTCTTAATATTTCCAACTCTTTCTTGTTCCAAAATTGCCACTAATCATGTGTTTCTTACACTTCTTCACCAAAAAATAAACTGTAGCTTTGATGGGCATCTGATAGAGAGCTTTGACCAGATGGACTCCCCATTTGAAAATGTTAGACCCAAAGAAGTAATTTTATGTGGTACCACATGGAGGATTATTAAGGTGTTACCATCAATTAATTTAATAGAAAAGAAGTGGCAAGATAGGAGATAGTCCAATCATGAACGCATGCCTTGACTCTCTTACACAGGGTTAAGCCCCCTTGTTTTACAGGAAATGCCCCAAATTCCACCATGTCTACAAAGTAACCTCAGCCAATTAGAAGCATTGGGCTTATCTTCAATAAATCTGGGAGAAGACTCATCTAGCTTTTTAAAAGGTACGCGGAAAGAAGTATGCATTTTTAAAATTTTTATTTGAAAAGGGTGGAAAGGAGCATACTTGCCTCGTCATTTATATGATAAGAAATCGGTATGCTTCTTGGACTAACTTGGCAGTTTTTGGCCCGTAATGGATGGAATTTTGTGTGGTATTTAAATTTACTGGCTTATTTATGATTGGATCTCATTGTTATTGTTACCACAATTTCTATCATTTTCTCAATCTAATATTTACACCACCCAAAAAAAGGAGAGAGAGAGAGAGAGAGAGAGAGAGAGAGAGAGAGAGAGAGAGAGATCTTTGTCCCAGCGGCAGGAGCTTCTTATGTGTGCATGGGGTGGAAAGTGGTGTGTTATAGAAGAACCATATTACGTTCTTGTTTCTTTTTTAATTTGAAAAGGGCGGAAAGGAGCATACTAGTAATGGATGGAATTTTACCTAGTATTTAAATTTACTGGCTTACTTATGAGTGAGGATTTTTTTTGTTGGGATTTGTGACTTTATATTTCGCGCAATTTTATTGGATGATTTTTTCTTCGTGGATGTCTGATTGGATCTCATTGTTATTGTTACCACAATTTCTATCATTTTCTCAATCTAATATTTACACCATCCAAGAGAGAGAGAGAGAGAGAGAGAGAGAGAGAGAGAGAGAGAGAGAGAGAGAGAGAGAGAGAGAGAGAGAGGGATATTTGTTCCGGTGGCTGGGATCACTAGCCATACGCACTTGTTATGTGTGCATGGGGTGGAAAGTAGTGTGTTATGAAAGGAATTGGTCAATATATGGACCAACTCTCTAAAAGTCCACGGAGTTTTGCAGGCCAATGTAATTTGAGAAAACTACAGTGGCTATATCTTGAGAATACCAATCATGGCAGTGGGGCACTTCCCTTGTGTCTACCAAACAACCTCACTCAATTGGAACACTTGGTCTTAGATTCCAATAATTTGGGCAATGGCTCATCTGACAGTTTAACAGGCATGATGTTTGCATCATGGTCACTATTTATTTGGGTATAAAATTAGATGAATTAATTAGAAAATTCAAAAGCAAGGATGATGTAAAAAATTTCCTCCAATGGTAAGAATGGTAGAAACTTGACAGATTAGATTGAACGTTTGGTTTGGATTAAATTTAGATGAGTGGTTTGAATCATCAATTCTATCAAATAAGGCTTGAATTGTGCAGGTTTATGTAGTTTATCAAAACTGCAAACATTATACCTTCGGAACATTAGCCTTGGCAATGGAGCGCTTCCATCATGTCTATGGAACAACCTCACTCAATTGGAATCCTTGGCCTTATCTGACAATAATTTGGGCAGAGACTCATCTGGCAGTTTAACAGGTATAACTTCTACCTTTCATCTGATGTCCACCAACCTACCATCAACAGTTTGGATGATCCCTACAGCCACTGTTTATTATTTTGTTATGGTATTAAATTAGATGGATTAGAAATTTCAAAAGCAAGGATGAAGCAAACCTTTTTGTTTTTTTTCCCAATGGCGACAACAGTAGAATTGACAACCTAGCAGAACGGAGATCACGAAATCTGGGCCCAATTCTACTGTTGCGATTGGATTAAATTTAGATGAGTGGTTTGAATCATCAATTCTAACAAATAAGGCTTGAATTGTGCAGGTTTATGTAGTTTATCAAAACTACAAACATTAGACCTTGGGAGCAATAGCCTTGGCAATGGAGCGCTTCCATCGTGTCTAGGGAACAACCTCACTCTATTGGAATCCTTGGACTTATCTGGCAATAATTTGGGCAGAGACTCATCTGACGGTTTAACAGGTATAACTTCTACCTTTCTTCTGATGTCCACCAGCCCACCATCAAGGAGCCTAAAATGATTTTGACGTATTTGGTCAGATGTTTTCCAATTAAAAAAAATGTTTCAAACAAAAATATGTTATGGATAGTTGGCTCTTTTTTGCATTAAACACCTGAGAAAGCCTTCGTGCTCCCTTAAATTGGCTGGAGTTCTTGTGAGTTTGTCCTTGCACTGATAACAAGGAGATATGAATAGATCTTGAGATTGGGTTTTATATCTTACTGATTTTATTGTTTACCCTCTCTATGCTTTTTTCCTGTAGGTTTATGTGGCCTCAGGAGACTAGTAACTCTGCATCTATTTAACAACAATCTGGAAGATCAAAGTCTTTCACCATGTCTGGGCAACCTTGCTTCCCTGGAATTTCTGTCTTTGTCAGGCAATAAACTTAAAAATCCTTTTGGCAGCATCTCATCAAAAGAAACAACAGGTAAGCAGCTTTTATCACTTGTGCACATTTGAGTTAAGTATTTTCAGATGCACCTTTCTTAACATTTTGTAATTTAATTGTGAACTCTACTTGCTCCAACATATTGCAGGTGTAAGGCCATTCCCTAATCTTCAGACTCTATATCTCTCTGAGAATTTGATAGCTGATGACAACTTTCGGAACATTGTCCCATGGTTTTATAACTCGACGTCCCTCGCCGAGCTCTATTTAAGCAGCAATTTATTGAAAAACTCATCGACATTGACATGTAAGAGCATCTATATTACACATTATATTTTTTCTTGTGAGTCTTAGAATTAAACTATGCACCATTACTATAGTTTGGCTCAAAATAATTTAGGAAAAAGATAATGACACAGAGACGCCATTGGATATGCTTTGGGAGATAACGTATATGAAGGAGAAATACTATTCTAAGTGAGTTCTGGGACTCACATGGAATCCTCACCCAGTTAGGCCTTACATTTGAATGATTCAATCTTTTCATCTTATTTAGTCTCTCTTAGATAGGTTAAATACCAAAATTCATGTTTGTTGGGTGATTTTTAGCTATGCATTTTCAGTGTTTAAATAATAACCATTAGATTTTTCAAGGAAAAAAACTAGAAGCTAGAATCATCCAATGAGCATGATTTTTGCACAGTCTTAGTAGAAGACACCCAAAAAAAATGATTGTGTCACATCATTCTAAGGTGCGATTTAGCCAAGCAAGTTTTGAATTTAGTCCCAGAAATTAGTCCAAAAAGCTTTTATCTATAAGCAGTGTTGATCTCTTTGCAATTCTAAAAAGTCAAACATGAAAAAATTATTTGAATCTTCTAATCAAAAGGATTAAAATAGGAAATAAATTAAGCATGATAACTATGTAAAAAATCATCTCTCGATCATGTTTGGAGAATATAGCACTCTACGCACAACAAAAATCAAATCTTAAGAAATGTAGTAGATGGACAACAACAACACATTTTTCTTTGGTTAATACAATAATATCACAATAATGAGCCTCACATATGATTCATTCATGATGTTGAATTGACTCGCCTATCTTTCAGCACATGGTGGTCCAAATTTTTTGTAAAAGGCATCTAAAGAATGTTGTTTTGGTTTGTTGGATGTCAACCGTTGCTTACATAGAGTTTCTTTTTTCCTTTTTCCTTTTCTTTTTAGCAACAAGTCATGAGAGAGACTTTAACATATATATATATATATATATATATATATATATATATATATATATCAGAATTAGGTTTAACAAATTAGTGAATAGTTTAGTTTACTTTCTAGAGTATAATGCAATCCAAATCAATAGTTTTAGGGACTAAAATGTTTTTCTGAAACTTTTAAGGACTAAAATATCATAAGCAAATAGTTCTATGGACTAAAGTGTACTTTGCTCTAACAAATATTTGACTTCTTTTTTGCAATTTAGACACTCAACCACTGGTGCACATTTTCAAACTCAGGTATCCTAGCAAGACACTCCTTATGCCACTATGCTAGAAGGCATTGGTGCAAAAACATTTGCTATTTATAGGCAAAAAATGAAGAATAAAAAATATATATTTAATCACTAGAAAACATTATGGTAATCCCTTGTCATTAGTCATAGAATCTAAAACATCGCAAATTTGTGTTCATTAGATGATTCAAGCTAGCTAAACTATTGTCTTTAAAAAGTGGTGGGATCCAAACAAACCTTTTATCAAATGATTAGAATTGTCAATTAGTTTAACTTTGTACAATTAGCCAATGCTAGAGATCTAAAATGGACATTTGAGATTTTATTAAGCACAATGACACCCGTAATACAAATTGTTTTATCTTTGGTTAGTAGAAGAGATGCATACCATAAATGGAAGAATGAGAGGCATGATCAACGTTTTAAATAATCAATTCATCAGTTGCTCAAAAGAGCATGTGCGTAGAGATTCAAGTCATGTATTCATTTCGCTTCATTTAATTTAATTGTTCCACTATTCCATTTCACCAGTTTCATAATTATATTTCTTACTTGCAGGGCTTTGCAAATTAAGGACGTTAGAAGTTTTGGATGCCAGGAATAACACAATTGAAGGTCATCTACATCCTTGCATGAGAGCCATGTATTCTTTGAGCCATTTATCACTCTCTCATAACCAACTTACAGGAAACGTCCCATCATTCATTTTCAACAATCTAACAATGCTTGAGTTCATCAATCTAGCAGAAAATCAGCTTAGTGGTGTCCTCTACTTTTCCATGTTTGCTAACCTCTCAAAGCTTTCAGTCATTGACCTCTCAAACAATAAACTACTGGTTGAAACAGAGCACCCATACTGGATTCCTACTTTTCACCTCTTCACGTTACATTTAGAAAATTGCAATCTCAACCTACACAGTACCCGTGGCATTCCTACCTTCATCTCCAACCAAAATGGCTTAGATGAAATATCGTTGGGTAATAATTTTCTCAAAGGGATCATTCCACCTTGGTTATTGTGCAAAAGTGCATTACGGACCTTGTCAGTAAGGAAAAATTTGTTCGAAGGCTCATTTCCACAATGTCCTAACAATACTAATGGCTCAACCCTCAGACAGCTTGATATCTCTGCAAACAATTTATATGGGACACTTCCTACAAGCATCGGAATGCTACTCCCCATGGTGACATACTTGAACATCTCTGGAAATGCCTTGCAAGGCAATATACCTTCATCTTTAGCACAAATGGATTCTCTAGAGGTGTTAGATCTTTCTAACAATCGTCTTTCAGGAGATATCCCATATAAACTACTAAGTTTCATATCCCTGCAGTACTTGGATCTCTCACACAATTGTTTGCAAGGGCATATGCTCCCAAAAGATTCAAATATGACAGAGTTGACAGTTTTACACCTTAGTCATAACTTCTTCACTGGGTCAATTCCAACAAGCTTGTTGAATAGTTCATTCTTGGAAATTTTAGATGTCAGTTACAATATCCTATCTGGTCCTATTCCAAATTGGATATTCAACCTTCCCCATTTGGTGTCACTTGTTTTAAAGAATAACTTCTTTCAATCTCATATTTCGAGGCAATTGTGTCAAGTTAGTAATCTTCATTTATTAGACCTCTCCAACAATTATCTTATAGGAAAGATACCTTCTTGTCTCAACAACATTACTTCATGGAAAAGAAAGTTTGCAATTCAAATTGATGGAGGATTTTATTCTACTAGAGTGCCGGAGGGATATTCTGAATCAGCAGTTAGGGTTTTAACTGCATTCACCACAAAGGGAAGAAGTTACATTTTTGAGGGTGTACCGCTATCCTTGATGACTGGGATTGATTTATCCATGAACAAGCTCACAAGCAACATTCCACCAGAATTGGGAGACTTGAAAGAGCTTCACTCATTAAACTTATCATTCAACCTCCTAACTGGTCCTATTCATCAATCCTTCAAAAATCTAAAAAATTTGGAGAGCTTGGACCTTTCACATAACAACTTGTTTGGGAAGATCCCTGATGAAATAGCTGGAATTGATACACTTACTACTTTCCCTGTGGCCTTCAATAACCTATCAGGAAAAATTACTTTCAGTAATCATTTTTCGACATTTAATGAGAGTAGCTATGAGGGAAATCCAAGACTTTGTGGAGAACCGTTGAAAAGAATTTGCTCATTTGATACTCCTTCTGAAGTCCCGAAAAGGAAGAGCAAGAATCCTAGTGTTCTTAGAAATACTGCTGCATTTTACTCATTTGTTGCAATGTCATATGCATTGGGATTTTGGGGATTTATTAGCTTTCTATTGTTCAACAAGAGTTGGTGGTATAAATACTTTGAAACTATGGATGTATATTGGGAGGCATTGATTGGGAAATTTTTTTTATTTTATCTTCGCTTCAAAAATTGTTCTCACCCTTGAGTTGTAATGAAAATTTAGTTTTCTAAGTACTCTTGAGTTGAAATATATTAAATTACTTTTGCCTATGAATCTGACTATTTATCCATACAATCCTAAAGAAGCTATTCAAAGCAATGACAATATATTGATTAAAATAAATATGAGTACAAGGTATTATGAATGGAAAAGATTAAAGTGCATGCTGATGAAGTAACGTGGAGTTGAAATATATTAATTATATTAATTACTTTTGCTTATGAATCTAACTATTTATGCTTAAAATCCTAGTGTGCCTATTCAAAGTAATGACAAAATATTGATTAAAACAAATATGTGCAGAAGGTACTATGAATGGAAAAGATTAAACTGCATCCTAATAAATTAATGTTTTCACAACTTCCTTCTTTGTTAAATGTTTACTCTATTTCATTTTTTCCTTTTCTTACTTTTCTATATCTCCTTTTTTGTTTCTTTTGCTTTCTGGATCTCTTTGTCAACCTTTAATGTTGTGAGTATTTCTCTAGAATATGGTATTCAAGTATTTTACCTTGTTCATGTTTTTAGATTTGTCTATGAAGAAATCTTAAAATTTTCAACTTCTTGTCAAACTCTTAATCTAGGACTACTTTTGTTGTTTGAGAAATTTGAAAAAGTAATTAAATAATGACCTAGATATTGGTTTTAATAGGATTACTGGCAATTCTTAATTAATGCTCAATGGTTTAAACTTTTGTATAATATCTCTACTGGCAAAGACTAGCACAGGGAACAATATCTTCATAATATTTGCAACTGGTGTACTTTCTCGTTCCAAACTTGCCACTAAACATGTGTTACTCATACTTCTTCATTAAAAAATATACACCGTAGGTTGATGTGCATCTGATGGAGATCTTCCACCAGATGGATTCACCGTTTGCAAATGTTGTACCGAAAGACGTAAGTTTATCTGGTCCCACGTGGAGGCATCACTAAGGGTTACTGTCAATTAATTTAATCAAAATGAAGGGGTGAGATGGGAGAAAATCTACTCATGAAACACATGCACTTGACTCTCGGACTCCGTGGTTAAGCCGCTGCTTTGTCAGGAAATCCCCCAAAATTCAAAAAACTCATAAATATTGTAAATAATCTCATATAATCTAAAATAAACGACTACGATAATCTATCAGAGAGGATACTTTTGGCATGGCAAATAAAAGACCCGGCCCAGAAAAATTAAAGAAGAATGGGAATGGCGATGGTGCATGTATAAGGTTTAACAAGCTATCACCATGTGGCGATGGCGATGGTGCATGTGTTTTGATCCAAGTAACAGATGCGCCCTCTCGGGTGGATCCCACGATGTGGAAAGGTCATAGCCTAAGATTCCATCTTTTCAGGCAATCGAGTCAACGTGTGACTGGAAAATCGGTGTTTGGACGGTTAAATTTCATCCAACGTGATTCTCACGGACCAACTCAAGTAGTCTGTCGCATCTTTTTTCAATCTAGACATTTCACCTAGTGGATCTAGACTTGGATCTCTAATCCTACGGACTAAATAACTCCATAGAACAAGCCGGTAGACGGCTGTCCCCATTGCAGCGGATGGTCAAGATTGAGTAAATGTGGGCTGCATTCCATGGCCATTGCCATTGCTAAGATTAAAAGTAGAATAGAAAGGATCCAGCATTATATATAACGTTTGGAAGAGTAAGATGTGTGGCTTAGTGTAGAGCACGGTCATTAAGATTAAAAAGCACTTACAAGCGGGCCCAAATCTCTGCTGATCATCACCATTCATTTCCAGTATTACTTGGACAAACCATGCCTAGTTACTTGCGCAAATGATGGCGTTACTGGGAATTTTGAAGCATGGTGTATCCGATGCGCAACCTAGAAATAGATGGTTGGCATCACAAACAAACTGGTCCCTACTTGTGCACATATCAAGAAAGCGAACTCATTCCGGTGCACCCACCACCGACGACTTTGATGAGTGATTTCTGGATTGAGTGGCTGAGGACAAATGATGACTTCTCAGCACCGGTGGATCCCATCATTTGGGAATTTATTTAGCACCCACTCGAGAACAAGGAAGTCAATAATAGGCTTGCATCCTTGAGGGGTTTGCACTAACTTACTCAAGGCAGATAATTTACTCGTGAAAATTCGGACGGTTAGGATTAAGCAATAGGTGATTTTTTTCAAATTACGCAATCATGAAGATTTCGTCATGTCTTGTTTCTGGCGTGTTTTACAAGCGTGTTTTACAAGCGCTCTTTTCTGCCTATCTGAGTACGATCTAGACCATCCACTTAATGATGGAGCTCACCGTTGATCAGGATCTTAAGTTTTTAGATGCTCTCTGGATAGTAGATCCCAGATCCTAGGATCATAAATAATTTTCAAAATGACCCATTATCGTGATTTAGCGGTCTATCTTGCATTTATGAGCCAGATGATCCAATCACCATCACAATATCCTAGGGTTCTGATCTACTGATTAATATTGCATATGGACCGTAACTAACCAAAGTGTACTAGCTTTATAGAGGCCCTACATTTGTGGAATCGTGAACTGGATCATGAGATTCCAGGTGGTGGCCTCACAGAGCTTGGTGGTCAAGATTAAGTGAACTATTGTTGCACAAGATTAGAACTTAAAAAGAGTCCCGGTAGGTTGAGAAGAAGTTCACACCTTTTTTTTCTACACAGGTTGAGAAGAAGGTAGCCATATGGTCTGATGGTGCAAAGCCCACTAAAAGTTGGACAATTTGGTCCGATTTTAGCTACAGGCAGTGTCCTAGATCGTTTGGGGAAGATAACACGCATTTTTTGCTTGTTCCCGTTAGCTTTGTTAAAAGAGAGGGGCAGTTGGGGGGTTGTCTATAGACAAACTGCTAAGTTATGGGGCTCATCATAAATCAGACCCCTTCTTGGATAAAGATGAACCATCCTGAATATTAAGGTTGAGTGCTTGAGCCTCAAAGCCTATTAAAGGCTTAATTGTTCAGTTCAAAGAAGCACTAGATGACCAGCATTTGGAACTTCACGATCTAATAAGGAGATACACCTTGCTTGGGCCCAAACTAGCATTAGTTAACGTGGCTGCGATTGAGCTTTGTTTTTCATGAGAGAATGGTGGTTTAACTTACTGAATGCTCTTCTATCTTCAGGATGTTTGCTCATGTTGTTTGTTTCTTTGGGGGCACATCCCATTTGTGTCATTGTTATATTATTTGAATGTTCCTGGATCATGGCTAACTTCAATGTTGAACTACGGTTTTGTCTTGCACCTTGTGTGGTGTGTGGCTGCTCGGCCTACTCTTTCTAGATTCCCTTAATAAAATCTTACAAGACATTAAAAGAAAAAGAAGTGACAGTAAGGATATAGGCTCTATACATACTATTAAAAGATAATACTAGACTACACCTAAGGACTGTGTTTTTATTTTATTTTTATTATTTTTTGTGAAATATGGGCACACCCTTAATCATCCTCAAACTCCCAACTTTCATGATGGAAACTAACTCGTGTCGTGCACCACACTCAGACCCCTCGTCTAAAAGAATAATTTGGTTAGCAAAAAATGCATGAAAATCAATTTGAAACACATGTAGTGGCTATTTCCAGGTGAAAATTTTAATAGGCACATGTAAACTAAAGTCCTCGTAATTAACATCATATTTCCTCTTTTAGAACATAAGATTTTACTTTGCATTTTTCACTTAATAATTCTATTACTCTCTATCTCTCTCAATTGGAAGCACAAATCGGCTTGATCCTGCCTCTTTCTTATCTTATGTAAGTCCACTATTAGATTTTCATTTTATTTTGTTCTTAGATTAGCAGTTTCTAGGTTTTTGATATCTAGTTAAGGTATATTATGACAGCCTATGTGTTTTGCTCTTTTTATTAAATTTTAATGATAAATTGTGCACTTATCATTTACTTGTGGACTTTGGTTCATTTGTTCTGCTTATGTTTTGTGCACGGCTTTAATTTATCAACTTGAATTTTTTGAATTGGTTGGTCAGTATCGGTTATGGTTAAATATTGCTTGATTTACAAATCTAAGGTAGATTTTATGCACAATTCATTTCTTGCTAGGGTTTTATGTTGATTGCTTCTATGATCTGTTTATAAATTTTTGTCTATTTCTGTCCAATCTTTATGTTGGATCTCGCTTTTGAGATAAGAAGGCTTCAGTTCATCATGATATGAAAAAAACTAAGAGAGATGAGGCCAAAATAAGATATACTTTGATATTTTCAGGATATCTTAGGGTTCCTAGTTCTTGTTCTAATAGTTATAAGCTACTGATAAAAATAATTTTGTCATTGATGTATTAGGCTGCCAATTGCTATTTTCCATTCTTATTTTCATCAGTTTTTCTCACAACAACTAAAACCTAAAGAAGCAACACACAGGGAGCCATGCAGTCCATCCACTCGATACTTATCCTTTTCATTTAAGATTTTAGTAGTTTTTTTTTTTCCTTGATAGTTCTTACTGATAGGGTGGATTTGTACATCTCAATTTAGGGTGCTACAATGTTTCAATTTTACTCGTTCACTTTCTCAATTCGGCATTTTTTGTAATAAATAAATTAGCTTTTGCCATACATCCAAAGAGATGTTGAGAAGTGCACTATGAATCTAGTTACTTCATAACAAATGAAAGGTCATTGGTCAAGAAAATTTATTTGATCAGTTAGAGACTCAAAATTTGTTATGATTCTAAGGTCATATGAAGAAAAATTAACAAAATCCTAAAGTAAGTTCATGAAAATTGTTAGGCTGAATATCATTATAGAGATTAAATTGACGAATTGGACCACTTGATGGAGAATAATTGTAGCTTATCCATTCACTCTTTCCATAATCGTGGTGTAGTGTTGAAGTTTTCTCTAGTTAAAAAAAATCCTTGGACACCATATTACTAATATAGAGTTGAAGTTGTTACTTGTAAAACAGAAGTAGCTTGCTTTGCTCAAATCACTGGGATTGTTTTCTTTCAAATCCTTAGGCAGCAACCTTTGATAATAAAGGGGTAAATTCCTTCCATGATATCAATAAATCTCCAGGAGAGGATTTTCCCTTTTTGAATCCACTGAATGACAGTCTTAGAATGTCCGTCAATGATTAAGTTGGAGCGTTATTCAAAATTCCAGCATCGAAAGCGCTAGTCTCAGCATCATTTGAGTCTGGAATGCCCAAAGGTCCAGCAAAAGCCTGAATTTGTTCTGTCGTGCAAGTTCTGAAAGTTTCGGCAACACCTGCCCGTCCTGGGTTTCCAAAACTAGAACTGTCAAAATTGAGTTTCAGGTGTTAGGATAAGTGTAATTACGGGATTACTCCTACTACAGAGTCTTATCTGCAGCTACATGCAGCCACAATCACAGTGGGAATACGGTGTTCATCAACATATTATGTCTATAAATGTTGTGGGTTTTCCGTTTTGGAACCACAGAACGGATGATCTCCTTCCAATTGATGAAAATTTCGATTGCATTATACTTTCTCAATTAAGAGAGATTTTGATCTACATAAAAAATGGTAGGACTGGTTTTCTACCGCATTCAGTAGATGGAAGATAATGTGGTATTCTATTAACAAATTAGTCTTCTCATGTTCTCTTCCCACAAGGGAAGCCATGGCACAATGGTAGAATTAATCTTTGTACATTCACCTTGACATTCTATTCATGATGCTTAAAGCAGAAAAAAACAAGCCTTAATAAACTCATCCCAAGATTTCAATGTTATCCCTTGCTGTTGGCAGCATAAACATGGAGGGTGGAGGGAATTTGATTACTATACAAGAACAATTCAATCCACAGATAACTATGTATGCAGAAAAAACCAATTCAGAACTCACGAGCTTTGTTCTCTATTTCTGAGAAATGGCTCACAGAGATGCAAATATTTACCAAACTAGAGCAATAAGTCTGAAGATACAAGGACTCAGTCCAAGAGTGAAACTACATTAGCTTTAGGAAAAGCAAAAGATTCATTTATGAGCAACAAGTATATATTGTATAATATCTTCAACGTAGAAAGTATATGGAGCATAAACTAGCGAACTAGGTACACCAGGGCACACCCAATCGTCTGTAGACATGATTCAAGGATCTCATTTGCTGGATAGTTCGAGCCCATAGATCAATTCTTGTACTTCATCCACTATGAGAGACGTATTTATCAGATATAATAAAGAAAAAATTGGTAACTCTAAGAGATAATAAAGAAAAGTAGATGGATAAAGGGAAGATTACCCATAAAATAAGAAAAATGTTAGAGAGAAATAGGAAGATTAAGAGTCGCCTTTCAAAAGAGAGAAACTTAGATTTGAAGACTTCTTTTGTGATAATCTAGTCCATAAACCATGACTACTTGTCTCTCTCTTTTTCCAGCACGCTTAAACCCGACCTTTGTAACTAAAACTCTCGAACCAAAGGTTTTTTGCTTATCTCTGCTTCAAATCCAAAGAGACCTGTACCCTCTACCAACAATTTGAAATCCTTCAAACCCAAATAGACCTATACCCTCTACAAACAATTTAAAATCTTTGGCTTTCGTACAGTTAACTTATTTTACCCAAGTCATTGGTTGTCACTTACTGCAAGCATAACGCATCTACAAAATCCATCTTAATCCTGTTTGTAACATTTCATCTTTGGTGAATTTTGTATTTTTTTTTTATTTTCCTCGTTGACATGATTTATTCATTTCAAGAGAGGGGTGCCTCAAACTTGATTTATTGGATACTGAAAGTAGAGAAATCAAATGAAGAGGATTATTTCCTACTTAGAGTCAGCAACTTACGCAATAAGAGAAACAAATAGAAAATGGTCGCTAAAGCCGGAAAAACAAAATGACAGAGGGAGAAGAAGACTAAAAAACAATGATTCATCCAGAAACAAGATTCAACTTTTCAACCAAACAGAAATGGCGATTCAAACTCTTAAGATCAACAAAAAGACTATGGAGAAGAAACAAGAGATCGCCAATGAAAAAATCTGTAAGAAAAAGAAGATAAATGAAGCAATTACTGTGAAGAAGAAGTGCAATGTACAGTGTAATACAGCTTGGTCCCAGAGACAGGTGGTAGTTTTGGGGAGATACCCGCTAAAACAGGGAAAACCCCCCAACCTAAAAACTTTCAGTTTTAAAACCATCATCTTCCTCTGTTCTACCCCACCTGTGAAGATGATTTGAGGGATTTGGGATTATTGGCTTCGGAATTTTCTTCTTTCCTCGGGAACAACAGGCATAATCGCCTCCACTCCTCTGTTCTTGATCTTGAGCATTTTGTTTTTGGGTTTTTAAGGTTTCCTAATTTTCTGTTCCCGAGCATGTTCGTAGCAGAACTGGCATATGATCAATAGGGTTTTGCTAAAACTTTTCAGATTTTTAGGTTATTGAGATAAACGTATTGATCGGCTTCAACATGGCTGCCTGTTTAGCAACGCCATGCGTCAAAAAAGAACATCTACAACATGGAGATTACGAAACATGGACAAAAATTTTCCATGGAGTATTATCCTTGAGACAAGTGAACGAGGGGCTGCCGGGCTGGCTATTTTGTGGGACGGGATTACAAACCATGTGCCTTTACATCAGCTTAAGCGACATCGGATTACAATCCATGGACAAAATTATCCGTGGACTCAGCCATCCAAGCGGTGGACAAAGATCTGGAGATACCCGTTAGAAACGACGTTTGGTACAGTGCTAGATAAACGGTCTAGATCTAAGAAAAGAAATTGCTAGAAGATAGGCCCAGGGCTCATCTTTCTGCCAGCTTAACACCCTTAAGAGTTTTGTGAGAGAGTGAGAGACTCTCGTGAGCCCCAATTTTCAAAAGATCTAAGTCACAATTTGAAGAACTAGGCAGCAAAATCTCATCCATTGAAGAGAGAGAGAGAGATCCACTTCTTCCAATACCAAAGGAAATAATGTACCGGGGGCCCTCAATGGAATTTTCTTACACAACGTTCCGCACAATATTGTCAACGAAATTCCAATTACACCCACCTGCTTTTAATTAATCTTTTTTTCTTTTTATTTATTCTGCTGGTAAGAAAGTGTTTTCTTATATGCCACAAGAAGAATACACGGCCTTCAATTTAGTTGATCTTAACCATTCATCTTGTTCAGCCTGTTGTCCTATTTACCTCTATACCAATATTCACGGTCATTGATGCCTCCATATCAAAATTCATGTGTATACTCTAGGAAAGGAGCAAACACTTGTATGACACAGCTTAACATTGCATTTTTACAAGAGATTATTTTCATGCCTCAAACTTGTGATTTATAGGTCAAACTATGAGTTGTGTCAAGGCTTCCCTTCTTTCCATAAAAATTTTATTTTTCTCTCAGAAATTATAAGATATATAATTTTCTATAGATTTTGCCATAATTTGCATTCTAGTTAATACATGTTTTCCTAATAACAAAATTTCTATTTTGCTATAATTTTTCTATAAATGCATGTTTTTGCATGCATAAACTATGTCCAACTTTATTCTCATGTAGTAAAGACTCTTGTTGTAGGATTGATTTTGTTGTTTGAAGATAGCACAGATCTGTCAATACACTGTATAGATGCAAAGATTACCTATTTTCCTTTAAGGGAAATGGTAGGTAGTTAAGGTAGAGGATATTCACAAACATGATTAACTCTGTCTTACAGTAATTCATCTTATAATATTACATTTGTTTTAATAGGATTACTGGCACTACTTAATTAATGCTCATCAGTTTAAACTTTTGTATAATTTCTTATCTCTACAAGTAAAGACTAGCATATTGGAATAGGGAGCTTTGGTGTAATGGTAAAAGTTGTCGTCATGTGACTTTGAGATCATGGGTTCAAGGCATTGAATTAGCCTCTTGCAAAATGCAAGGTAAGGTTGGCTACTATATGCTCTTGTGGTCTGCCACTTCTCTGGACCCCGCATAGGCAGGAGCTTTGTGCACCCAAGCTGCCGCTTTATCTTCTTAATATTTCCAACTCTTTCTTGTTCCAAAATTGCCACTAATCATGTGTTTCTTACACTTCTTCACCAAAAAATAAACTGTAGCTTTGATGGGCATCTGATGGAGAGCTTTGACCAGATGGACTCCCCATTTGAAAATGTTAGACCAAAAGAAGTAATTTTATGTGGTACCGCATGGAGAAATTAGTAAGGTGTTACCATCAATTAATTTAATAGAAATGATGTAGCGAGATGGGAGATAGTCCAATCATGAAAAGCATGCCCTTGACTCTGTTACACTGAGGGTGAAGACCCCTTGTTTTATAGGAAATGCCCCAAATTTCAAGAAACTCACACGTAATGGTCTCATATATCTTAGAATAGATGCCTAGGATCATCTGCGGGAGAAGATATTTTGGGCATGGCCAATCTAAAAAAAAATGAGGAAGATAGGGGATGGTGATGGGCGTGTAGATAGGTTAACAAGCTTTCACTTTCGATGGTTTGATCCAACTGACAGATGTGCACCCTTTGGTGGATCCCACAATGTGGAAGTATTACTTGAGCAAATGATAGCGTTACTGAGAATTTGGAAGCATGGCGTAACCGATCCGCAGCCTGAAAATGGATGGTTGGCATCACAAACGAAATGGTCCCCACTTGTGCACATATCAAGAAAGCGAATCCTTTCTTGTGGGCCCACCATGGATGACTTTGATGAACGAGTGCCGGATTGAGTGGTTGAAGATAAACTATGACTTTTCATCACCAGTGGATCCCATCATTTGGAAATTTAATTGGCTGCCCATCCAGAAGAAAGGAAATGAGGATTAGGCTTGCGTCCTTGAAGGGATTCATGCCAACTTACTCAAGGCAGATGATTTAATGATGAAAATTTGGACGGTTACGATTAAGCAATAGGTGATTTTACCAAATTACACAGTTATAAAGATTCTAAAAGAGCATTGGTCCGGAGAGCAGACACTGCTCCCAAGTTTTTTGTATACTTTTTTAAGGTGGAGTCTCTCAACAGTACATGAATGAAGATTTTTGCGCCTTGAAGACAACTTTTGCAGCCAAGGCTTGTGTTAGAGAAGCCGGACGGGAGTCGAATCTTGTCGGTTTTCGACCAAACAAACTAGTTGCAGGAGTTGAACAGGAAATCACTTTCCACTTTCAATTTCTACCGTATTTATTATCATCAGAAAAAAAAAAAATGAAAAACAAGGACTAAAATATTATCAAGCGGGTCCAAACGATAGCGCCCGTTGGCACTATTAGTTTCGTATAACCCCTGTTAAAAATCTAGACCATTAGCTTAGTGGTGCACACATCAGAATGGTAGATTATTTTGATGGCTCGTGGATAGAAAACTCAGGATCCTACTGTCAAAATTATTTTTCCAAAAAGACCCATCTTAGTTTGGTCATCAGTCTGCAACTATTCCTTATTGCCAATGCTGTTACATCGTCCCACTTTTACATTATGAGCCCAACCAATGGTTGATCAGAAGCGTTCATCTGATTATAGTCACTTCAATTACAAGAAACTCCCAAAGCTTAGAAAAGTGAGTGATTCAACCGTGTAGAACTATGCAATAGAGGCAGCTAAAATTTACAAGATCAGCACAAGTATCTCTGATCTGAAATCATTCTTGGAAAAGGAAGGTTTTGATGGTCTGTCTTTTTCCATCCTCAATGAGTTTGACACCTACCTGATGGGCAATTTTCCATCAGATGGACCCACTGTTTGAAAATGTCATACCACATGGAAGACTAAGGTGTCCTATCAATTTAAATATAATTAAATGCTGAGGTAGAAATCCTCACCTTATTATACGGTAGAAGGCCATGACCCAAGAAAAATGCTTGTGGACGACTTTGACTAGTGCTTCTAAAAGATAAGATGCTGGTCTTTCTTCATTGATGGATTCCATCGTTGGAAAATTTCCTTATTGTTGTCTAAAAGAAAGGAAGTTAGCAATAAACTTAGTTCCATCTTTTCAGGCAATCGAGTCAATATGTAACTGAAAAATCGGTGTTTGGGCGGTTAAAATTCATCCAAGGAGATTTCCACAGACCAACTCAAGTAGTCCGTCGCATCTTTCTTCAATCAAGACATTTCACCTAGTGGATCTAGACTTGGATCTCCAATCCTATGGACCAAATAACTCCATCGAACAACACGGTAGATGGCTGTCCCCATTTCAGTGGACGGTCAAGATTGAGTAAATATGAGCTGCATTCCATGGCCATGGCAAGCCATGGCCATTGCCATTGCTAAGATTAAAAGCAGCACTTCTAGCATTATATATAACGTTTGGAAGATTAAGATGTGCGGCTTAGTGCAGAGTACGGTCATTAAGATTAAAAAGCACTTACAAGTGGGCCCAAATCGCTGCTAACCTTCACCATTCATTTCCATTTTTACTTGGACAAACCATGCCCAGTTACTTGGACAAGTATCTCTGGTTCGAAATCACTCCTCTTGCCCTCTCTTGGCAAGTCTTGACCCAAAAATCTCATGCAAAATCTATTCACAATCGCTCGTCTTCATGCCTAAACTAAGAAAACCAAAGGCTAGGATAATCCAAAGGAATAATTCTTTTGGTACACAACCTACCATGTCTAGTCCATGAAAATGAGGGACTGGTTGGGCCTATCGATGCCAGCATATCATGGTTTACTGGCAAAGTCAAGTCATTTTGTTTGGACATGGAAGACTTGGAAAATGAAGATTTTGATGGTCTGTCTCCTTCCATATTCAAAGACCTTTGATGCGCACCTGATGGCGATATTCCATCAGATGGACCCACCATTTGGAATTGTCATAGTTTAAGAAGTAGGTAGCTTTTATCTTGGTTTCACATGGACGACTAAGGTGCACCATCAATTTAAATTGTACTAAAATAATTGGTGAGTTGGGGACAGGCCCCTTGTTATGGCAGAAAGTCCATGACTCCAAAGAAATGTTTTGCTCATTGGTGACTTTTATGTGGGATCCTAGAAGATACGGTGCTGTCTTTTCATCACTGACCATTCCATCGTTGGGAAATTTCCTTGCGGTTGCCCTGCAAGAAAGTCGGGTTGCCTTGAAAGAAAGTCGGTCAAGGATAAGCTTGCGTCCTTAAAGAGGAGGGATTCCAACCACTTACTCAAGGGAGATGATTTAATAGTGACATTTGGACGGTTACAATTAAGTATTGGTGACTTTATAAAATTACCTAAAGATACTGATTTGCTCATGTCATGTTTCTAGCATGTTTGACTGGTTATCAAATAAGGCGTGATATCAGTCTATATATTTGTGCTGTCTTGGAGGATTCTACCACTGCCATTATTGGTTGAACTTGTGTTTGGAGTTTGCAGATAAGCTATTCCAGTATGAGGGCTTATAGCATTTTGGTGTTGTTTGCGAGTTTGTGTTGCTGTTTGAGTGGGTATGATGGATGCTTGGAGAAAGAGAGGGATGAGCTCATGCAAATCAGAGACTCGGTTGTCAATTTAGATGGCTCTGTTCGGTACTTAGAGTCTTGGGCTGAAGGGGATTGTTGCAAATGGGAGGGTGTAACATGCAGCAGATCTTCTTCTTCCTCTCAAGCATCTCATGTGACTGCAATCGATCTTTCATCTATAAGAGACTATACTGTTCGACGAACATGGTATCCGAATGCCACTTCATTTGCCCAATTCCCCGAATTACAATCTCTAAATCTGAGCTATAACAACATTGGTGGTTGGGCTAACCCTGAAGGTAATGTTGGCTCTCTATTAATATAGCAGAGGTGATGTTCCCACACTATCACTTGGGTTTTTTGTAGTAGAAATATGGAATATTGCTATACGCTCTTTGGAACAGCTTCAAGAATGACTGGTTACACTATCTATACGATCTTAGTCCATTTGTGTGAAACATTTCTGCTGGCTCTACAGTTTGGAATAGTATTTGATGTCTCGAATCTTATATTATATATTATCAACTTTTGCAGGCTTATGTAGTCTCAAAAAACTACGGCAACTAAATCTTCAGAGAAACAATCTCGGCGTTGGAGCATTTCCACCATGTTTACTAAGCAACCTCTCTCTATTAGAACAATTGGACTTATCTGGAAACAATCTGGGAGGAGATTCATCCAGATTATTAACAGGTACAATGAAAGGAGACTATAAATATCAATAGTTAGTGTTAAGTTGTTAAACTTTTGGCTTTTGGAAATATTTTGTAAACGATATACCTTCTCAAGCATGATTAAATATGTAAAAGCCAAGCAGATGCCCGTTACACATTAAACTACTTATCTATTAGAAGTTTGGTATGGAAAATTAATTAATTACCAAGTGTCGCGATATCACCTTGCTTATCAACTTTTGCACGCTTATGTGGTTTGAAAAAACTACGAGTTCTACACGTTGAGGGAACCAATCTTGATGGTAGAGCATTTCCACCATGTTTACAAAGTAACCTCACCCAATTAGAAACATTGGGCTTATATTCAATAAATCTGGGAGAAGACTCAGCTGGCTCTTTAAAAGGTACGCAGAAAGAAGTATGCATTTTTCAAATTTTTATTTGAAAAGGGTGGAAAGGAGCATACTTGGCTCGTCATTTCTATGATAAGAAATCGGTATGCTTCTTGGACTAACTTGGCAGTTTTTGGCTGGTGATGGATGGAATTTTGTGTGGTATTTAAATTTACTGGCTTATTTATGAGTGAGGATTTTTTTTTGTTGAGAACGATTTTAGCATGCATTTATCTGAACGTTTACAATTATGAAAGGAATTGGTCAAATATGTGGACCAAACTCTCTAAAAGTCCATTGAGTTTTGCAGGCCTATGTAATTTGAGAAAACTACAATGGCTAGATCTTGGGAATACCAATCTTGGCAATGGGGGACTTCCATTGTGTCCAGTGAACAACCTCAATCAATTGGAATACTTGGACCTACAGTCCAATAATTTGGGGAACGGCTCATCTGACAGTTTAACAGGTACGACGTCTGCATTTCATTTGATAGCTACCTTCTTAGATAAGCCATGCCCCAAAAGTTTGGATCATCTTGGTCACTATTTGTTTGGGTGTAAAATTGGATGGATTAATTAGAAAATTCAAAAGCAAGGATGATGTAAAAATTTTCCTCCAATGGCAAGGATGGTAGAAACTTGACAGATTAGATTGAACGTTTGGTTTGGATCACAAAATCTGGGCCCAATTCTACTGTTGCGATTGGATTAAACATAGATGAGTGGTTTGAATCATCAATTATAACAAATAAGGCTTGAATTGTGCGGGTTTATGTAGTTTATCAAAACTACAAACATTAGACCTTGGGAGCAATAGCCTTGGCAATGGAGCGCTTCCATCGTGTCTATGGAACAACCTCACTCTATTGGAATCCTTGGACTTATCTGACAATAATTTGGGCAGAGACTCATCTGGCGGTTTAACAGGTATAACTTCTACCTTTCATCTGATGGCCACCAGCCCACCATCACAGATAAGCCATTTCCCAAAAGTTTCGATGATCCCTACAGCCACTATTTATTATTTTGTCCTGGTTTTAAATTAGATGGATTAGAAAATTCAAAAGGAAAAGTAAGGATGAAGCAAACTTTTCTTCTTCTTTTTTTCCAATGGCGACAATGGTAGAATTGACAACTTAGAGGTTCGGAGATTACAAAATCTGGGCCCAATTCTACTTTTGCAATTGGATTAAACTTAGATGAGTGGTTTGAATCATCAATTCTAACAAATAAGGCTTGAATTGTGCAGGTTTATGTAGTTTATTAAAATCTGGCAATAATTTGGGCAGAGACTCATCTGACGGTTTAACAGGTATAACTTCTACCTTTCATCTGATGTCCACCAGTCCACCATCAAAAGTTTGGATGATCCCTGCAGCCACTATTTGTTATTTTGTTCTGGTATTAAATTAGATGGATTAGAAAATTCAAAAGGAAGGATGAAGCAATCCTTTTCTCTCTCTTTTTTTTCAAATGGCAACAACGGTAGAATTGATAACTTAGAGGTACGGAGGTATGGACCCCACTATCATAGAATTATCCAACTTAGACATAGTTTGGATCACGAAATCTAGGCCCAATTCTACCGTTGCTAATGGATTAAGCATAGATGAGTAGTTTGAATCACCAACTCTCACAAATAATTGCTGACTTTTGCAGATTTATGTAGTTTGAGAAAGCTACGAAGATTATACCTTTCCGACAACAATATTGGTGATGGAGCACTTCCACCATGTCTACTGAACAACCTCACTCTGTTGGAAGACTTGGACTTATCCGAAAATAATCTGGGCAGAGACTCATCTGACAGTTTAGCTGGTATGATTTCTACATTTTATTTGATGGCCACCTTCTTAGATAACACAAGTTCCAAAGTTTATTTGGGTGAGCATAATCTTAGATTCCTGGAGCAATGACAATAGAGACCCCCTTTGCTTTTCCCTTTCTGGATGTCTCATTGATAAGGTAACGACACTCGTATATTAAAGGATGGTCCCACTTGATTTAGATGAATGTTTTGATTCACAAAAATGAACCTAACACACGGATCGATCCACCCAATCGAATAGGATGCATTTGCTTCTAATCCAACAATCATACGGCTGAGATCTAGATATTGGTCATGTGATGGGCCCACCTACAATGTGCATCTGTTTTTATTGGGAAAGACGTAAGCAATTTCAGGAAAACCAAAAATACAATTCACTTTCCAAAATTAAAATAATGTAACCCTGATATAGATGGGACAAAAAGATAAAGGTTAAGTGTTTTCACCAACCGCAAACTTGCTCTCTCTCTCTCTCTCTCTCTACCTTGTCCGGGCGTGTATCATAATTGCACAGTCCACTGAACCCTCAATCCAAAAACCATATAAAATAATGAGAAACTATAAAAGGGCAAAAAGAAAGACAAGAAAATTGTGTCCTTACTCGGTGTCATTATCAAAATGGCTGAGTGTGAAAAAAAGGGAAATAACGAGAGTGTCATTATGAATAAGGATGGAAGTGCCGTGATTTACATCTTGTATGATTCACTCAGATGAACCCAACATACAATCGAGTGGACAAGTAAAGATTGGAATTTGGTGAAGAAGGAAAGTTTATCTTGGAGTAGAAACTCGTCGATTAAATTGTCACCTGGCAAGATGAAGATATGTAGATGAATTGTGTTCTTGGATAAGATTATCCACGAATGGTGATCTTACACAAAATTATCGATATAGTTATTTCTTGTTTTCTTTTAATAGTAAAATGACAGACCATCAAGTCAACCCCAACCTAGCTAGTCAAAGAATTGGTTGACGTAGTACAGTTGTGCAATTGTGAAGACATTTCAAATTAAAGGTTTTTTTTAATTTATTGAGATTTAGGGTATAAATGGTAAGACACCCAGAATTTAAGGTTTTTAAATACAAACTCAAAAGTAAAATAACTTTGTCTATTTAATAAATCAAGGAGCCTAAAATGATTTTGACGTATTTGGTCAGATGTTTTCCAGTTAAAAAAAAATGTTTCAAACAAAAATATGTTATTGACAGTTGGCTCTTTTTTGCATTAAACACTTGAGAAAGCCTTCGTGCTCCCTTAAATTGGCTGGAGTTCTTGTGAGTTTGTCCTTGCACTGATAACAAGGAGATATCAATAGATCTTGAGATTGGGTTTTATATCTTACTGATTTTATTGTTTACCCTCTCTATGCTTTTTTCCTGTAGGTTTATGTGGCCTCAGGAGACTAGTAACTCTGGATCTATTTTACAACAATCTGGAAGATCAAAGTCTTTCATCATGTCTAGGCAACCTTTCTTCCCTGGAAACTCTGTATTTGTCAGGCAATAAACTTAAAAATCCTTTTGGCAGCATCTCATCAAAAGAAACAACAGGTAAGCAGCTTTTATCACTTGTGCACATTTGAGTTAAGTATTTTCAGATGCACCTTTCTTAACATTTTGTAATTTAATTGTGAACTCTACTTGCTCCAACATATTGCAGGTGTAAGGCCATTCGCTAATCTTCTGATGCTATCTCTCGATGGGAATTTGATAGCTGATGACAACGTTGGGAACATTGTCCCATGGTTTTATAACTCGACGTCCCTCGCCGAGCTCTCTTTAAGCAGCAATTTATTGAAAAACTCATCGACATTGACATGTAAGAGCATCTATATTACACATTATATTTTTTCTTGTGAGTCTTAGAATTAAACTATGAACCATTACTATAGTTTGGCTCAAAATAATTTAGGAAAAAGATAATGACACAGAGACGCCATTGGATATGCTTTGGGAGATAACGTATATGAAGGAGAAATACTATTCTAAGCGAGATCTGGGACTCACATGGAATCCTCACCCAATTATGCCCTACATTTGAATGATTCAATCTTTTCATCTTATTTAGTCTCTCTTAGATAGGTTAAATACCAAAATTCATGTTTGTTGGGTGATTTTTAGCTATGCATTTTCAGTGTTTAAATAATAACCATTAGATTTTTCAAGAAAAAAAACTAGAAGCTAGAATCATCCAATGAGCATGATTTTTGCACATAGTCTTGGTAGAAGACACCCAAAAAAAATGATTGTGTCACATCATTCCAAGGTGGGATTTAGCCAAGCAAGTTTTGAATTTAGTCCCAGAAATTAGTCCAAAAAGCTTTTATCTATAAGCAATGCTGATGTCTTTGCAATTCTAAAAAGTCAAACATGAAAAAATTATTTGAATCTTCTAATCAAAAGGATTAAAATAGGAAATAAATTAAGCATGATAACTGTGTAAAAAATCATCTCTCGACCATGTTTGGAGAATATAGCACTGTACGCACAACAAAAATCAAATCTTAAGAAATGTAGTAGATGGACAACAGCAGCACATTTTTCTTTGGTTAATACAATAATATCACAATAATGAGCCCCACATATGATTCATTCATAATGTTGAATTGACTCACCTATCTTTGGGCACACAGTAATACACATTTATTTTAAAAGGCATCTAAAGAATGTTGTTTTGGTTTGTTGGACGTCAACCGATGCTTATATAGAGTTTCTTTTTTCCTTTTTCTTTTTCATTTTAGCAACAAGTCACAAGAGAGACTTTAACATATATATGAGAATTAGGTTTAACAAATTAGTGAATAGTTTACTTTCTAGTTCTTTGTTTTTTTTTTAAAAAAAGGTTTATATGCTAGACCATATCATGGATGAGCTGTCCTCCAACACAAGGCATATTGTTATTGTGAACCTTTGATTCATAGGAGTATAATGCAATCCAAATCAATAGTTTTAGGGGCTAAAATATTTTTCTGATAATTTTAAGGACTAAAATATCATAAGCAAATAGTTCTAGGGACTAAAGTGTACTTTGCTCTAACAAATATTTGACTTCTTTTTTGAAATTTAGACACTCAACCACGTGTGCACATTTTCAAACTCTGGTATCCTAGCAAGACACTCCTTGTGCCACTATGCTGGAAGGCATTGGTGCAAAAACATTTGACTATTTATGGTGAAAAAATGAAGAATAAAAAAAGGACTCGTTATTTAATCACTAGAAAACATTATGGTAATCCCTTGTCATTCCTCATAGAATCTAAAACATTGCAAATTTGTGTTCATTAGATGATTCAAGCTAGCTAAACTATTGTCCTTAAAAGTGGTGGGATGCAACCAAATCTTTTATCAAACGATTAGAATTGTCCATTAGTTTAACTTTGTACAATTACCCAATGCTAGAGATCTAAAATGGACATTTGAGATTTTATTAAGCACAATGACACCCGTAATACAAATTGTTTTATCTTTGGTTAGTAGAAGAAATGCATACCATAAATGGAAGAATGAGAGGCATGATCAACACTTTAAATAATCAATTCATCAGTTGCTCAAAAGAGCATGTGCGAAGAGATTCAAGTCATGTATTCATTTTCCTTCATTTAATTTAATTGTTCCACTATTCCATTTCACCAGTTTCATAATTATATTTCTTACTTGCAGGGCTTTGCAAATTAAGGACATTAGAACTTTTGGATGCCAAGAATAACACAATTGAAGGTCATCTACATCCCTGCATGAGAGCCATGTATTCTTTGAGCAGTTTATTACTCTCTCAGAACCAACTTACAGGAAACGTCCCATCATTCATTTTCAACAATCTAACAATACTTGAGTCGATCGATCTATCAGAAAATCAGCTTAGTGGTGTCCTCTACTTTTCCATATTTGCTAACCTCTCAAAGCTTTCATTCATTGACCTCTCAAACAATAAACTACAGGTTGAAACAGAGCACCCATACTGGATTCCTACTTTTAACCTCCTCACGTTACATTTGGAAAATTGCAATCTCAACCTACACAGTACCCGTGGCATTCCTACCTTCATCTCCAACCAAAATGGCTTAGAAGATATATCGTTGGGTTATAATTCTCTCAAAGGGATCATTCCACCTTGGTTATTGTGCAAAAGTGCATTATGGACCTTGTCAGTAAGGGAAAATTTGTTCCAAGGCTCATTTCCACAATGTCCTAACAATACTAATGCCTCAAACCTCAGACATCTTGATATCTCAGCAAACAATTTATATGGGACACTTCCTACAAGCATCAGAATGCTACTCCCCATGGTGACGTACTTGAACATCTCTGGAAATGCCTTTCAAGGCAATATACCTTCATCTTTAGCACAAATGGATTCTCTAGAGGTGTTAGATCTTTCTAACAATCGTCTTTCAGGAGATATCCCATATAAACTAATGAGTTTCTTATCCCTACATTACTTGGATCTCTCACACAATTGTTTGCAAGGGCATATGCTCCCAAAAGATTCAAATATGACACAGTTGAGAGTTTTACACCTGAGTCATAACTTCTTCACCGGGTCAATTCCAACAAGCTTGTTGAATAGTTCATTCTTGAAAATTTTAGATGTCAGTTACAACAACTTATCTGGTCCTATTCCAAATTGGCTATTCAACCTTCCCCATTTGGTGTCACTTGTTTTAAAGAATAACTCCTTTCAATCTCATATTTCGAGGCAATTGTGTCAAGTTAGTAATCTTCATTTGTTGGACCTCTCCAACAATTATCTTATAGGAAAGATACCTTCTTGTCTCAACAACATTACTTCATGGAAAAGAAAGTCTACAATTCAAATTGATGGAGGATATTATTCTACTACAAAGCCGAGGGAATCTTCTAATTCAGCAGTTAGGGTTTCAACTGCATTCACCACAAAGGGAAGAAGTTACATTTTTGAGGGTATACCGCTATCCTTGATGACTGGGATTGATTTAGCCATGAACAAGTTAACAGCAATATTCCACCAGAATTGGGAGACTTGAAAGAGCTTCACTCATTAAACTTATCATTCACCCTCCTAATTGGCCCTATTCATCATTCCTTCAAAAATCTAAAAAATTTGGAGAGCATGGACCTTTCGCATAACAACTTGTTTGGGAGGATCCCTTATGAAATAGCTGGAATTGATACACTTACTACTTTCACTGTGGCCTTCAATAACCTATCAGGAGAAATTCCTTTCAGTGATCATTTTTCGACATTTAATGAGAGTAGCTATGAGGGAAATCCAAGACTCTGTGGAGAACCGCTGAAGAGAAATTGCTCGTCTAATACTTCTTCTGAAGTCCCAAAAAGAAAGAGCAAGGATCCCAGTATTCTTAGAAATACTGTTGCATTTTACTCATTTGTTGCAATGTCATATGCATTGGGATTTTGGGGATTTATTAGCTTTCTATTGTTCAACAAGAGTTGGCGGTATAAATACTTTGCAACTATGGATGTATATTGGGAGGCCTTCACTGGGAAGATTTTTTTATTCTATCTTCGCTTCAAAAATTGTTCCCACTCTTGAGTTGTAATAAAAAATTAGTTTTCTAAGTACTCTTGAGTTGAAATATATTAAAGTACTTTTGCCTATGAATCTGACTATTTATCCGTACAATCCTAGAGCGGCTATTCAAAGCAATGACTATCATAAAATGGAGTTTGGTGCAATTCCGAGAGCTTCGCTGCAAGTCCAAATTATATTCGATAACTAAGAATGTTGGAGAGAGAGAGAGAGAGAGAGAGAGAGAGAGAGAGAGAGAGAGAGTTAGAAGTGATGTTTGGTACCCAGGCTATTTAGAGAGTGAGAGACTTAGAAGTGATGTTTGGTACCCAGGCTATTTTGATGAGGCTGAACAGATAAACGGTCTAGATCTAAGAAAAGAAAATGCTAAAAGATAGGCCCAGTACTCATCTTTCTGCTTAAGACCGTCGTAGTTTGAGAGGGAGAGGAGAGAGTTACTCCTATAGGGCCTAAGCGTGCCTTGTACCTTTCAATAGTCCCATCTGTCTTGTATTTCATCTTTTAGAAGATCTAAGCTGTCCACTATTTGAAGAGCTGTGCACCAAATTCTCTTCCATCGGAAAGAGCAAAGAGATAATCATTTTAGGTGGACGTCTTGAAGGATTTGAAACATTCATAATCTTGGCCTCGTCTTAGGGTTAGAAATACGACTATGCGGGCAACAATCTCAGTGAGCAAAAGCACATACTTAAAACCAAGGCTTAGAAGGAATTGTCGATGAATGTGTTTCATCATTGACAACTTCCAACAGAAGCTCGCAATCAGATCAAGGATAAGTAGAGTCAGCAGGTTTTCTGAAAATCTTTTGGATCAAGGTGTTAGCTTGCAAATCAAATATTCTAAGAGCGTAGGTACAGAGTACAGAAACTATTCCCAAGTTTTTTATATGCTTTTTTGTGGAGTCTGTCACAATAATCAGTGGTGAAAGTCCAGTACAAGAATGCTTACTTTTGAGCCCTGAGGACATCTTCTGTAGTCAAGGTCGCACTACAAGTTGCGTCAAGACTTCCCTTCTTTTCATAAAAATTCTATTTTTTTCTTGAAAATTATAAGATATATAATTTTCTATAGATTTTACTATAATTTGCATTCTAGTTAATACATGTTTTCCCAATAAATTTTTTCTATTTTTCTATAATTTTTCTCTAAATGCATGTTTTCGCATGCATAAACTATGTCCAACTTTATTGTCATATGTAGTAAAGACTCTTGATCTAGGATTGATTTTGTTGTTTGAAGATAGCACAGATCAGTCAATACAGTGTATAGATGCAAAGATTACCCTTTCCCTTTAAGAGAAATGGTAGGTAGTTAAGCTAGAGGATATTCACAAACATGATTAATTCTGTCTTACAGTAATTCATCTTATAATATTTCATTTGTTTTAGTAGGATTACTAGCACTTCTTAATTAATGATCAACAGTTTAAACTTTTGTATAATTTCTTATCTCTACGGGCAAAGACTAGCTTATTGGAATAGGGAGATTTGGTGCAACGGTAAAAGTTGTCATCATGTGACCTTGAGGTCACGGGTTCGAGGTGTAGAATCAGCCACTTTCAAAATGCAAGGTAAGGCTGCCTACTATAAGTCCTTGTAGGCTACTCACAAGAGCTTCTTACACCGCCCATTTTATCTTCTTAATATTTCCAACTGATGCACTTTCTCATTATAAAATTGCCACTGAGTTTTTTATACTTCTTCACCAAAAACTAAACTGTAACTTTGATGGGCATCTGATGGAGAGCTTGGATCAGATGGACTCCCCATTTGAAAATGTTACACACAAAGAAGTAAGTTATGTGGTACCACATGGAGGAATTATTAAGGTGTTACCATCAATTAATTTAATAGAAATGAAGTGGTGAAATGGGAGATAGTCTAATCATGAAACGCATGCCCTTGGCTCTCTTACTCTAGGGTTTAAGCCCCCTTGTTTTACAGGAAATGCCCCAAATTTCAAGAAACTCACATGTAAATGGTCTCATATATCTTAGAATAGACAGCTAGGATCATCTGTCGGAGAAGATATTTTGGGCATGGCCAATCTAAGCAAAAATGAGGAAGACTAGGGATGGGGAGGGGGCGTGTAGATAGGTTAACAAGCTTTCACTTTTGATGGCTTGATCCAACTGACAGATGTGCACTCTTTGGTGGATCCTACCATGTGGAAATGTTACTTGAGCAAATGATAGCGTTACTGGGAATTTTGAAGCATGCGGTAACTGATGCGCAACCTAGGAACGGATGGTTGGCATCATAAACATACCAGTCCCCACTTGTGCACATATCAAGAAAGCGAACCCTTTCCTGTGGGCCCACCATGGAGGACTTTGACGAACGAGTGCCGGACTGAGTGGTTGAAGATAAATGATGACTTTTCATCACCGGTGGATCCCATCATTTGAAAATTTAATTAGCTGCCAGGAATAAGCTTGCGTCCTTGAAGGGATTCGTGCCAACTTACTCAAGGCAGATGATCTAATGATGAAAATTCTGACGGTTATGATTAAGCAATAGGCAATTTTACCAAATTACACAGTTATAAAGATTCTAAAAGAGCATTGTTGCGGAGTGTGGACACTGCTCCCAAGCTTTTTTGTATACTTTTTTAAGGTGGAGTCTCTCAACAGTATATGAATGAAGATTTTTGACATATAGTGGTCAACGTGCAAGTCAAGTCATTTTGTTTGGACATGAAAGACTTGGAAAAGAAAGATTTTGATGGTCTGTCTCCTTCCATCTTCAATGAGTTTGATCGCAGGCGATCTTCCATCAGATATACCCACCATTTGGAAATGTCATACTTTAAATCAAAGGTAGTTTTATCTTAGTTTAACATGGAAGACTAATGTGTATCATCAATTTAAATCTAATTGAGCTAAGGTAGAGGTACTCACCTTGTCATACGACAGAAGGTCAGGACTCAAGAAAAAAATAGCCAACTTTGACTTGTGATTTTATAAGATAAGGTGCTAGTCTTTCTTCATTAATGGATTCCATCATTAGGAATTTTTTTTGCCGTTGCTCTAAAAGAAAGGAAGTTAAGGATAAGCTTGCGTCCTTTGAAGAGATTCCTAGTTACTCAAGAGAGATGATTTACTCATGAAATTTGGAGAGTAATAATTAAGCATAGGTAATTTTACCAAATTACATGAATATAATGATTTACTTATGTCATGTTTCTCAAAGAATCTTTTTTGCCCAACTTAGTACGATCTAGACCGTCCACTTAATAGTGGAACTCACAATAGATCATTAGGATCCCAGCCAGGTTATTCCAATGGATAGTAGATCCCAGATCCTAGCACCATCAAGTAAGACGTTATATAGATCTGTATATTTGTGCTTACCTTGCGGATAAGCTATTCCCGTACGATGGCCTTCCATGCTTATAGCATTTTGCCTTGTTTTTACAAGCAATCTTTTCTGCTTATTGAGTACGATCTAGACCATCCACTTATTGGTGGAACTCACAGTAGATCAGGATCCTAGTTATTTGGATGGTCTAGGGATGATAGATCCCAGATCCAAGTATCATAAATAGTTTTCAAAATGACCCATCATCATGATTTAGCTGTGATACTCACATTGATGACCCAGATCATCCAAGCAGCATCACAATATCCTAGCATCCTGATTTAATGATCAATATTGCATTGAAGCAGCAAATATCACGAGCTCCGGCTTAGAAGCTTAACGAGAAACAAGGGCAAGATCATTGTCCTTAAGACTGGTGAATGTGGGGCTGCCGGGCTGGCTATTGTGTGGGACGGGATGGCAAACTGTGTGCCTTCCCACTTGCTCTGTGATATGGGGATTACATATCATTGACAAATTTATTCATGGACTATTACACAACCATCCAATTCTGCTGGTGAGAAAGAGTTCTTCTAGCACGACATAAGAAAAAGATGCAACCGTACAGGTCTTAAATTTAGGTGATCTGAACTGTTCATCTTGTTGGCTTGCCCTATTTAAGATCCATACCAAAATTCATGGTGATTAGATGCTTCTACCTCCTAGATCTTTTGGGTATATATTTTCAACGTACATGATTTAATAACATAACAAGGCATGGCTCAAATCATCGAACAATTATTAAGTTTGCTAGTTAGCCAACCTATGGCTGATCAGAACCGTTCATCTGATTAATTATAGTCATTTTGACATATAATTCGTCGGTAGAGAATCCTAAAGCTCAAAAAAGGGTGACTATCATATAATTCCTCCTTGATTACTAGGAACTCTTAAAGCTCAGGAAAGTGGGACATTTGACCGTTTTTAGATTATAAAATGCGGGCAGCTAAAATTTACAAGATAAGCACAAGTATCTCTGGTTCCAAATGATTCTTCTTGTCCTCTCTTAGCAAGTCATGACCCAAAAATCTCATGTAAAATCTCTTCATGATCACTAGTCTTCGTTCCTAAACTAAGAAAACTAAAGGCTAGGTTAATCCAATGGTATAATTCTTTTGGTACACAATCATGAGTGGTCCATGAAAATGAGTAGACTGGTTCGGCCTGTTGATATAAACGCATCGTGGTTTACGGGCAAGTCAAGTCGTTTTGTTTGGACATGAAGGACTTGGAAAAGGAAGATTTCGATGATCAATCTCCCTCATCTTCAAAGACCTTTGATGCGTACCTGATGGCGATATTCCATCAGATGGACCCACCATTTAGAAATGTCATACCGTTGAAATAAAATTTCTGTTTTACAGTATTTCTTACCATCGAAATAAAAATAAGGAAAAACTGAAAAACAAGGACTAAAATATCTGTAAGTGGACCCAATAATAGCTCCTGTTAGCATTATTAGTTTTGTATAATTCCCGTTATGAATGTAGACCATTAGCTTAGTGGAGCACACATCAGGATGGTAGATTATTTTGATGGCTCCTGGATAGAAAACTCAGGATCCTACTGTCTAAACTATTTTTTCAAAAAGACCCATCTTAGTTAGGTCATCAGTCTGCAACTGCTCCTTGCTGCCAACGCTGCTACGTCGCCCCGGTTTTACGTAAGGAGCCCAACCTATGGTTGATCAGAACCGTTCATCTGATTATAGTCACTTTCACATATTATTCGTCACTAGAAAATCCTAAAGTGCAAAGTTGTTTGACTGTCATATAATCCCACTTTAATTACTGGAAACTCCTAAAGCTCGGAAAAGTGAGAGATTCAACCATTTGGTACTATGCAATGCAGGCAGCTAAAATTTACAAGATCAGCACAAGTATCTCTGATCCCAAATCATTCTTCTGGGCCCTCTCTTAGCAATCTGTGACCCAAAAATCTCATGCACTGGCTGATACTAGACTTTGTTGTTCGGCACGTAAAGTGGATAGTAAAATCGGGTCATGATCACTAGTCTTCATTCCTAAACTAAGATAACTAAAGGCCAGGATAATCTAATAGTACAATTCTTTTAGCGCATAAACTATTGTGGCTAGTCCATGCAAATGCGTGGAGTGGCTTGGCCTATCGATCTTATCATATCGTGGTCTACAGGCAAGTCAAGTCATTTTGTTTGGACATGGAAGACTTGGAAAAGGAAGATTTTGATGGTCTTTCTTCTTCCATCTTCAATGAGTTTGATGCCTACCTGATGGGTGATCTTTCATCAGATGGACCCACTATTTGGAAATGTCATACCACATGGAAGACTAAGGTGTACCGTCAATTTAAATCTAATTGAGGTAAGTGCTGAGGTAGAGATACTCACGTTGTTACACGGTAGAAGACCATGACCCAAGAAAAATGCTTGTGGACGACTTTGACCAGGGCTTCTACAAGATAAGATGCTGGTCTTTCTTCATTGATGGATTTCATCACTGGGATGACCCAAGAAAAATGCTTGTGGACGACTTTGACTAGGGCTTCTACAAGATAAGATTCTGGTCTTTTTTCATTGATGGATTTCATCACTGGGAAATTTCCTTGTTGTCGCTGTAAAAGAAAGGAAGTCAAGGATAAACTTGACGTCCTTGAAGGGATTCCTACCAGTCATAGCCTCAGATTCCATCTTTCAAGCAATCAAGTCAACGTGTGACTGGAAAATCAGTGTTTGGACGGTTAAAATTCATCCAAGGTGACTCTCACAGACCAACACAAGTAGTCTTTTGCATCTTTTCTCAATCTAGACATTTCACCTAGTGGATCTAGACTTGGATCTCCAATCCTACGGACCAAATAACTCCATCGAACAAGCCGGTAGATGACCCCCCTATATTGCAGAGGACGGTCAAAATTGAGTAAATGTGGGCTGCACTCTATGGCCATTGCCATTGCTAAGATTAAAAGTAGCATTAGAAAGATCCAGCATTATATATAATGTTTGGAAGATTAAGATGTGTGGCTTAGTGTAGAGCACGGTCATTAAGATTAAAAAGCACTTACAAGTGGGCCCAATCTCTGCGGATCATCACCATTCATTTCCAGTATTACTTGGACAAATCTCTGCTGAAGCATGGTGCATCCGATGCGAAACCTAGAAACAGATGGTTGGCATCACAAACAAAGTGGTCCCTAGTTGTGCAGATATCAAGAAAGCGAACTCTTTCCGGTGCACCCACCACTGACAACTTTGACGAGTGATTGCTGGATTGAGTGGCTGAGGACAAATGATGACTTCTCAGCACTGGTGGATCCCATCATTTGGGAATTTATTTAGCGGCCACTTGAGAACAAAGAAGTCAAGGCTTGCGTCCTTAAGGGGTTCGCACCAACTTTCTCAAGGCTGATGATTTACTCGTGAAAATTCGGACGGTTAAGATTAAGCGATAGGTGATTTTTCCAAATTACGCAATTATGAAGATTTCGTCATGTCTTGTTTCTGGCGTGTTTTACAAGCGCTCGTTTCTGCCTATCTGAGTACGATCTAGACCATCCACTTAATGATGGAGCTCACCGTTGATCAGGATCCTAAGTTATTTGTATTGTCTCTGGATAGTAGATCATGGATCCTAAGATATAAATAATTTTCAAAATGACCCATCATCGTGATTTAGCTGTCAAACTTGCATTTATGATCCAAGCACCATCACAATATCCTAGGGTTCTGATCTACTGATTAATATTGCATTTGGACCATAACTATCCAAAGTGTAGTAGCTTTATAGAGGCCCTACATTCGTGGAATCTTGAACTGGATCATGAGATTCCAGGTGGTGGCCTCACAGAGCTTGACGGTCAAGATTAAGTGGACTATTGTTGCACAAGATTAGAACTTAAAAGAGTCCCGCTAGGTTGATTTCTTTTTATACACGCATTGATTTTAAACTTTTTATTTTTGTTGATCTAGGCCATTTATCATATTCTACCATGTAACATATGAAAAATCAATGTAGTTTCCAGGTGAAAATTTTAATAGGCACATGTAAACTAAAGTCCTCGTAATTAACATCATATTTCCTCTTTTAGAACATAAGATTTTACTTTGCATTTTTCACTTAATGATTCTATTACTCTCTATCTCTCTCAATTGGAAGCACAAATCGGCTTGATCCTGCCTCTTTCTTATCTAATGTAAGTCCACTATTAGATTTTCATTTTATTTTGTTCTTAGATTAGCAGTTTCTAGGTTTTTGATATCTAGTTAAGGTATATTATGACAGCCTATGTGTTTTGCTCTTTTTATTAAATTTTAATGAGAAATTGTGCACTTATCATTTACTTGTGGACTTTGGTTCATTTGTTCTGCTTATGTTTTGTGCACGGCTTTAATTTATCAACTTGAATTTTTTGAATTGGTTGGTCAGTATCGGTTATGGTTAAATATTGCTTGATTTACAAATCTAAGGTAGATTTTATGCACAATTCATTTCTTGCTAGGGTTTTATGTTGATTGCTTCTATGATCCGTTTATAAATTTTTGTCTATTTCTGTCCAATCTTTATGTTGGATCTAGCTTTTGAGATACAGAAGGCTTCAGTTGATCATGATATGAAAAAAACTAAGAGAGATGAGGCCAAAATAAGATATACTTTGATATTTTCAGGATATCTTAGGGTTCCTAGTTCTTGTTCTAATAGTTATAAGCTACTGATAAAAATAATTTTGTCATTGATGTATTAGGCTGCCAATTGCTATTTTCCATTCTTATTTTCATCAGTTTTTCTCACAACAACTAAAACCTAAAGAAGCAACATACAGGGAGCCATGCAGTCCATCCACTTGATACTTATCCTTTTCATTTAAGATTTTAGTAGTGTTTTTTTTCCTTGATAGTTCTTACTGATAGGGTGGATTTGTACATCTCAATTTAGGGTGCTACAATGTTTCAATTTTACTCGTTCACTTTCTCAATTCGGCATTTTTTGTAATAAATAAATTAGCTTTAGCCATACATCCAAAGAGATGTTGAGAAGTGCACTATTAATCTAGTTACTTCATAACAAAAGAAAGGCCATTGGTGAAGAAAATTTATTTGATCAGCTAGAGACTCAAAATTTGTTATGATTCTAAGGTCATATGATGAAAAATTAACAAAATCCTAAAGTAAGTTCATGAAAATTGTTAGGCTGAATATCATTATAGAGATTAAATTGACGAATTGGACCACTTGATGGAGAATAATTGTAGCTTATCCATTCACTCTTTCCATAATCGTGTAGTGTTGAAGTTTTCTCTAGTTAAAAAAAATCCTTCGACACCATATTACTAATATAGAGTTGAAGTTGTTACTTGTAAAACAGAAGTAGCTTGCTTTGCTCAAATCACTGGGATTGTTTTCTTTCAAATCCTTAGGCAGCAACCTTTGATAATAAAGGGGTAAATTCCTTCCATGATATCAATAAATCTCCAGGAGAGGATTTCCCCTTTTTGAATCCACTGAATGACAGTCTTAGAATGTCCGTCAATGATTAAGTTGGAGTGTTATTCAAAATTCCAGCATCGAAAGCGCGAGTCTCAGCATCATTTGAGTCTGGAATGCCCAAAGGTCCAGCAAAAGCCTGAATTTGTTCTGTCGTGCAAGTTCTGAAAGTTTCGGCAACACCTGCTCGTCCTGGGTTTCCAAAACTAGAACAGTCAAAATTGAGTTTCAGGTGTTAGGATAAGTGTAATTACGGGATTACTCCTACTACAGAGTCTTATCTGCAGCTACATGCAGCCACAATAACAGTGGGAATACGGTGCTCATCAACATATTATGTCTATAAATGCTGATATGCATTACCCTTTGATAATCAATCAATGGAGTAAAGATGTAAATCCTTTCATCGGTATCCAGCGGCAGGGGGTTTCCACTTGTTGTGGGTTTTCCGTTTTGGAACCACAGAACGGATGATCTCCTTCCAGTTGATGAAAATTTCGGTTGCATTATACTTTCTCAATTAAGAGAGATTTTGATCTACATAAAAAATGGTAGGACTGGTTTTCTACCTCATTGAGTAGATGGAAGATAATGTGGTATTCTATTAACAAATTAGTCTTCTCATGTTCTCTTCCCACAAGGGAAGCCATGGCACAATGGTAGAATTAATCTTTGTACATTCACCTTGACATTCTATTCATGATGCTTAAAGCAGAGAAAACAAGCCTTAATAAACTCATCCCAAGATTTGGACGTTATCCCTTGCTGTTGGCAGCATAAACATGGAGGGTGGAGGGAATTTAATCACTATACAAGAACAATTCAATCCACAGATAACTATGTATGCAGGAAAAACCAATTCAGAACTCACGAGCATTGTTCTCTATTTCTGAGAAATGGCTCACAGGGATGCAAATATTTACCAAACTAGAGCAATGAGTCTGAAGATACAAGGACTCAGTCCAAGAGTGAAAATACATTAGCTTTAGGGAAAGCAAAAGATTCATTTATGAGCAACAAGTATATAGTGTATAATATCTCCAACGTAGAAAGTATATGGAGCATAAACTAGCGAACTAGGTACACCGGGGCACCACCCAATCGTCTGTAGACATGATTCAAGGATCTCATTTGCTGGATAGTTCGAGCCCATAGATCAATTCTTGTACTTCCATCCACTATGAGAGACGCATTTATCAGATATAATAAAGAAAAAATTGGTAACTCTAAGAGATAATAAAGAAAAGTAGATAGATAAAGGGAAGATTACCCATAAAATAAGAAAAATGTTAGAGAGAAATAGGAAGATTAAGAGTCGCCTTTCAAAAGAGAGAAACTTAGATTTGAAGACTTCTTTTGTGATAATCTAGTCCATAAACCATGACTACTTGTCTCTCTCTCGAGCATGCTTAAACCCGACCTTTGTAACTAAAACTCTCGAACCAAAGGTTTTTTGCTTATCTCTGCTTCAAATCCAAAGAGACCTGTACCCTCTACCAACAGTTTGAAATCCTTCAAACCCAAAGAGACCTATACCCTCTAAAAACAATTTGAAATCTTTGGCTTTACAGTTAACTTATTTTACCCAAGTCAGTGGTTGTCACTTACTACAAGCATAGCGGATCTACAAAATCCACCTTAATCCTGTTTGTAACATTTCATCTTTTGTGAATTTTGTTTTGTTTTTTTTTTTTTTTTAATTTTCCTTGTTGACATGATTCATTCGTTTCAAGAGAGGGGTGCCTCAAACTTGATTTATTGGATACTGAAAGAAGAGAAATCAAATGAAGAGGATTATTTCCTACTTAAAGTCAGCAACTTACCCAATAAGAGAAACCAATAGAAAATGGTCGCTAAAGCTGGAAAAACAAAATGACACAGAGGGAGAAGAAGACTCAAAAACAATGATTCATCCAGAAACAAGATTCAACTTTTCAACCAAACAGAAATGGCGATTTAAACTCTTAAGATCAACAAAAAGACTACGGAGAAGAAACAAGAGATCGCCAATGAAAAATTTGAAAGAAAAAGAAGATAAATGAAGCAATTACTGTGAAGAAGAAGTGCAATGTACAGTGTAATACAGCTTGGTCCCAGAGACAGGTGGTAGTTTTGGGGAGATACCCGCTAAAACAGGGAAAACCCCCCCAACCTAAAATCTTTAAGTTTTAAAACCATCATCCTCCTCTGTTCTACCCCACCTGTGAAGATGATTTGAGGGATTTGGGATTATTGGCTTCGGAATTTTCTTCTTTCCTCGGGAACAACAGGCATAATCGCCTCCACTGAGTCCACTCCTCTGTTCTCGATCGTGAGCATTTTGTTTTTGGGTTTTTAAGGTTTCCTAATTTTCTGTTTCCGAGTATGATCAATAGGGTTTTGCTAAAACTTTTCAGATTTTAGGTTATTGAGATAAACGTATTGATCGGCTTCAATATGGTTGCCTGTTTAAGGTGGAGTCTCTCAACAGTATATGAAGAAGATTTTTGATATATCGTGTCTACGTACAAGTCAAGTCATTTTATTTGGACATAGAAGACTTGAAAAAGAAAGATTTTGATGGTCTCTCTTTTTTCATTTTCAATGAGCTTGACGCTTCCATGATGGATGGATCCACCATTTGAAAATGTCATACTTAACGACGAAAGTAGTTTTATCTTAGCTTCACATGGAAGACTAACATGTACCATCAATTTAAATCTAATTGAAGTAAGGAAAAGAGCCAGGACTCAAGAAAAAAATAGCCAACTTTGACTTGTGATTTTAAAAGATAAGATGCTAGTCTTTCTTCATTAATGGATTCCATCATTAGGTATTTTTTTGCTGTTGCTCTAAAAGAAAGAAAGTTAAGGATAAGCTTGCGTCCTTGAAGAAATTCCTAGTTACTCAAGAGAGATGATTTACTTATGAAATTTGGAGAGTAATAATTAAGCATAGGTGATTTTACCAAATTACATGAATATAATGATTTACTTATGTCATGTTTCTCAAAGAATCTTTTCTGCCCAACTTAGTACGATCTAGACCGTCCACTTAATAGTAGAACTCACGGTAGATCATTAGGATCCCAGCCAGGTTATTCCAATGGTCTGTAGAGCATGGATAGTAGATCCCAGATCCAAGCACCGTCAAGTAAGACGTTATATAGATCTATATATTTGTGCTTACCTTGGATGATACTAACACTACCATTATTGATTGAAATTGTATTTGGGGTTTGCGGATAAGCTATTCCTGTATGATGGCCTTGCATGCTTATAGCATTTTGCCTTGTTTTTACAAGCAATCTTTTCTGCTTATTGAGTACGATCTAGACCATCCACTTATTGGTGGAACTCACAATAGATCAGGATCCTAGTTATTTGGATGGTCTAGGGATGATAGATCCCAGATCCAAGTATCATAAATAGTTTTCAAAATGACCCATCATCATGATTTAGCTGTGATACTCGCATTGATGACCCAGATCATCCAAGCAGCATCACAATATCCTAGCATCCTGATTTAATGATCAATATTGCATTGAAGCAGCTAAATATCACGAGCTCCGGCTTAGAAGCTTAATGAGAAACAAGGGCAAGATCATTGTCCTTAAGACTGGTGAATGTGGGGCTGCCGGGCTGGCTATTGTGTGGGACGGGATGGCAAACTGTGTGCCTTCCCACTTGCTCTGTGATATGGGGATTACATATCATTGACAAATTTATCCATGGACTATTACACAACCATCCAATTCTGCCGGTGAGAAAGAGTTCTTCTAGCACGACATAAGAAAAAGATGCAACCGTACAGGTCTTAAATTTAGGTGATCTGAACTGTTCATCTTGTTGGCTTGCCTATTTAAGATCCATACCAAAATTCATGGTGATTAGATGCTTCTACCTCCTAGATCTTTTGGGTATATATTTTCAACGTACATGATTTAATAACATAACAAGGCATGGCTCAAATCATCAAACAATTATTAAGTTTGCTAGTTAGCCAACCTATGGCTGATCAGAACCGTTCATCTGATTAATTATAGTCATTCTGACATATAATTCGTTAGTAGAGAATCCTAAAGCTAAAAAAAGTGTGACTATGATATAATTCCTCCTTGATTACTAGGAACTCTTAAAGCTCAGGAAAGTGGGACATTTGACCGTTTTTGGATTATGAAATCCGGGCAGCTAAAATTTACAAGATAAGCACAAGTATCTCTGGTTCGAAATCATTCTTCTTGTCCTCCCTTCGCAAGTCATGACCACTAGTCTTCATTCCTAAACTAAGAAAACTAAAGGCTAGGATAATCCAACGGTATAATTCTTTTGGTATACAACCGATCATGACTGGTCTATGAAAATGAGTAGACTGGTTCGGCCTATTGATACGAGCACATCGTGGTTTACTGGCAAGTAAAGTCGTTTTGTTTGGACATGGAGAACTTGGAAAAGGAAGATTTTGATGGTCTATCTCCCTCATCTTCAAAGACCTTTGATGCGCACCTGATGGCGATATTCCATCTGATGAACCCACCCTTTGGAAATGTCATACCATTGAAATAAAATTTCCGTTTTACAGTATTTCTTACCATCGAAATAAAAATAAGGAAAAACTGAAAAACAAGTACAAAAATATCAGCAAGTGGACCCAATAATAGCTCCCGTTAGCATTATTAGTTTTGTATAATTCCCGTTATAAATGTAGGCCATTAGCTTAGTGGAGCACACATCAGGATGGTAGATTATTTTGATGGCTCCTGGATAGAAAACTCAGGATCCTACTGTCTAAACTATTTTTTCAAAAAGACCCATCTTAGTTAGGTCATCAGTCTGCAACTACTTGTTGCCAACGCTGCTACGTCGCCCCGCTTTTACATTATGAGCCCAACCTATGGTTGATCAGAACCGTTCATCGGATTATAGTCACTTTCACATATGATTCGTCACTAAAAAATCCTAAAGCTCAGAAAAGTGAGAGATTCAACCATTTGGGACTATGCAATGCAGGCAGCTCAAATTTACAAGATCAGCACAAGTATCTCTGATACCAAATCATTCTTCTAGGCCCTCTCTTAGCAATCTGTGACCCAAAAATCTCATGCACTGGCTGATACTAGACTTTGTTGTTCAGCATAAACTATTGTGGCTGGCCCATGCAAATGAGTGGAGTGGCTCGGCCTATCGATCTTATCATATCGTGGTCTACGGGCAAGTCAAGTCATTTTGTTTGGACATGGAAGACTTGGAAAAGGAAGATTTTGATGGTCTTTCTTCTTCCATCTTCAATGAGTTTGATGCCTACCTGATGGGCGATCTTTCATCAGATGGACCCACTATTTGGAAAGGTCATACCACATGAAAGACTAAGGTGTACCATCAATTTAAATCTAATTGAGGTAAGTGCTGAGGTAGAGATACCTTGTTACACAGTAGAAGGCCATGACCCAAGAAAAATGCTTGTGAACGACTTTGACTAGGGCTTCTAAAAGATAAGATGCTGGTCTTTCTTCATTGATGGATTTCATCACTGGGAAATTTCCTTGTTGTCGCTGTAAAAGAAAGGAAGTCAAGGATAAACTTACGTCCTTGAAGGGATTCCTACCAGTCATAGCCTAAGATTCCATCTTTTCAGGCAATCGAGTCAATGTGTGACTGGAAAATCAGTGTTTGGACGGTTAAAATTCATCCAAGGTGACTCTCACAGACCAACTCAAGTAGTCTGTCGCAGCTTTTTTCAATCTAGACATTTCACCTAGTGGATCTAGACTTGGATCTCCAATCCTACAGACCAAATAACTCCATCGAACAAGCCGGTAGATGGCTGTCCCCATTGCAGCGGACGGTCAAGATTAAGTAAATGTGGGCTGCTTTCCATGGCCTTTGCCATTGCTAAGATTAAAAGTAGCATTAGAAAGGGTCTAGCATTATATATAACGTTTGGAAGATTAAGATGTGTGGCTTAGTGTAGAGCATGGTCGTTAAGATTAAAAAGCACTTACAAGTGGGCCCAAATCTCTGCTGATCATCACCATTCATTTCCAGTATTAATTGGACAAACCATGCTCAGTTACGTGGGCAAATGATGGTGTTACTGGGAATTTTGAAGCATGGCATATCAACCTAGAAACAGATGGTTGGCATCACAAGTAAACTGGTCCCTACTTGTGCACATATTAAGAAAGCAAACTCTTTCCGGTGGACCCACCACTGATGACTTTGACGACTGATTGCTGGATTGAGTGGCCGAGGACAAATGATGACTTCTCAGCACCAGAAGACAAAAAATAAACTGTAGCTTTGATGGGCATCTGATGGAGAGCTTGGACCAGATGGACTCCCCATTTGGAAATGTTATACCCAAAGAAGTAAGTTTATGTGGTACCACATAGAGGAATTATTAAGGTGTTACCATCAATTAATTTAACAGAAATTAAGTGGCGAGATGGGAGATAGTCCAATCATGAAACGCATGCCCTTGACTCTCTTACACCGGGGGTTAAGCACCCTTGTCTTACAGGAAATGCCCGAAATGTCAAGAAACTCACATGTAAATGGTCTCATAGAAGGCTAGGATCATGTCGGAGAAGGTATTTTGGGCATGGCCAATCTAAGAAAAAATGAGGAAAGACTAGGGATGAGGATGGAGCGTGTAGATAGGTTAACAAGCTTTCACTTTCGATGGTTTGATCCAATTGACAGATGTGCACTCTTCGGTGGATCCCACAATGTGGAAATATTATTTGAGCAAATGATAGCGTTATTGGGAATTTTGAAGCATGGCGTAACCGATCCGCAGCCTGGAAATGGATGGTTGGCATCACAAACGAAATGGTCCCCACTTGTGCACATATCAAGAAAGCGAATCCTTTCTTGTGGGCCCACCATGGATGACTTTGATGAACGAGTGCCGGATTGAGTGGTTGAAGATAAACTATGACTTTTCATCGCCAGTGGATCCCATCATTTGGAAATATAATTGGCTGCCCATCCAGAAGAAAGGAAGTGAGGAATAGGCTTGCGTCCTTGAAGGGATTCATGCCAACTTACTCAAGGCAGGTGATTTAATGAAGAAAATTCGGACGGTTACGATTAAGCAATAGACAATTTTACCAAATTACACATTTATAAAGATTCTAAAAGAGCATTGGTCCGGAGTGCAGACACTGCTCCCAAGTTTTTTGTATACTTTTTTAAGGTGGAGTCTCTCAACAGTACATGAATGAAGATTTTTGTGCCTTGAAGACAACTTTTGCATCCTAGGCTTGTGTCAGAGAAGCCGGACGGGACTCGAATCTTACCGGTTTTCGACCAAACAAACTAGTTGCAAGAGTTGAACAGGAAATCACTTTCCACTTTCAATTTTTACCGTATTTATTATCATCAGAAAAAAAAAACTGAAAAACAAGGACTAAAATATTAGCAAGTGGGTCCAAACAATAGCGCCCGTTGGCACTATTAGTTTTGCATAACCCCTGTAAAAAATTCTAGACCATTAGCTTAGTGGTGCACACATCAGGATGGTAGATTATTTTGATGGCTTGTGGATAGAAAACTCAGGATCCTACTGTCAAAATTATTTTTCCAAAAAGACCCATCTTAGTTTGGTCATCAGTCTGCAACTACTCCTTATTGCCAATGCTGTTACATCGTCCCACTTTTATATTATGAGCCCAACCAATGGTTGATCAGAAGCGTTCATCTGATTATAGTCACTTTCACATATTATTCATCGCTAGAGAATCTTAAAGCTCATCCACTTTAATTACAAGAAACTCGCAAAGCTCAGAAAAGTGAGTGATTCAACCGTGTAGGACTATGCAATAGAGGCAGCTAAATTTTACATGATCAGCACAAGTATCTCTGATCTGAAATCATTCTTCTCGGCCCTCTCTTAGCAAGCTATGACCCCAAAATCTCATGCACTTACTAGACTTTGTTGTTTGGCATGTAAAGTGGATAGTAAAATCGGGCCATGATCACTAGTCTTCGTTCCTAAACTAAGATAACTAAAGACCAGAATAATCTAATAGCATAATTCTTAGTGCATAACTTACCGTGGCTGGTACATGCAAAGGAGTGGAGTGGTTCGGCCCATCGACCTCATCATATTGTGGTTTATAAGCAAGTCAAGTCATTTTGTTTGGACATGGAAGACTTGGAAAAGGAAGATTTTGATGGTCTGTCTTCTTCCATCTTCAATGAGTTTGACACCTACCTGATGGGCAATTTTCCATCAGATAGACCCACTGTTTGGAAATGTCATACCACATGGAAGACTAAGGTGTAGCATCAATCTAAATATAATTAAATGCTGAGGTAGAAATCCTCACCTTATTATACGGTAGAAGGCCATGACCCAAGAAAAATGCTTGTGGATGACTTTGACTAGTGCTTCTAAAAGATAGGATGCTGGTCTTTCTTCATTGATAGGCCCAGTACTCATCTTTCTGCTGAAGACCGTCATAGTTTGAGAGGGATAGGAGAGAGTTACTCCTATAGGGCCTAATTTTCGGAAGATCTAAGCTGTCCACGATTTGAAGAGCTGTGCACCAAATTCTCTTCCGTCGGAAAGAGCAAAGAGATACTCATTTTAGGTGGACGTCTTGAAGGATTTGAAACTTTCATAATCTTGGCCTCGTCTTAGGGTTAGAAATACGACTATGCGGGCAACAATCTCAGTGAGCAAAAGCGCATACTTAAAACCAAGGCTTAGAAGGAATTGTCGATGAATGTGTTTCATCATTGACAACTTCCAACAGAAGCTCGCAATCAGATCAAGGATAAGTAGAGTCAGCAGGTTTTCTGAAAATCTTTTGGATCAAGGTGTTAGCTTGCAAATCAAATATTCTAAGAGCATAGGTACAAGAATGCTTACTTTTGAGCCCTGAGGACATCTTCTGTAGCCAACCACTAACAACTTTCCAGTGGACCCACCACTAACAACTTTGACGAGTGATTGCTGGATTGAGTAGCTGAGGACAAATGATGACTTCTCAATACCAGAGGACAAAAAATAAACTGTAGCTTTGATGGGCATTGATGGAGAGCTTGGACCAGATGGACTCCCCCTTTGGAAATGTGATAGCCAAAGAAGTAAGTTTATGTGGTACCACATGGAGGAATTATTAAGGTGTTACCATCAATTAATTTAATGGAAATGATGTGGCGAAATGGGAGATAGTCCAATCATGAAACGCATGCCCTTGACTCTCTTACACGGGGGTGAAGACCCCTTATTTTACAGGAAATGCCCCAAATTTCAAGAAACTCACATGTAAATGGTTTCATATATCTTAGAATAGACGGGATCATCTGTGGGAGAAGATATTTTGGGCATGGGCAATCTAAGAAAAAATGAGGAAGACAGGGGATGGGGATGGGCATGTGGATAGGTTAACAAGCTTTCACTTTCGATGGTTTGATCCAACTGACAGATGTGCACTCTTTGGTGGATCCCACCATGTGGAAATGTTAGACAATATATATTTTGAGTTGACACTTCATTATATCGGAATGTAAATGGAACTATTAAAGATGGTTTGATAATAGTAGTCTCGTGAGAGAGAGAGAGAGAGAGAGAGAGAGAGAGAGAGAGAGAGAGAGAGAGAGAGAGAGCTGTATGTACACTAAGTCATTTTTGAAAAGTAGGATGTCACATATATAGAGTTACCGAGGCACATATGAAATACCTTAATGCCATGGTCTATTTGTTCTTTCATTCTTCTCTATGTTCACTTTCAATGGATAAGATAATGCTGTGCCAAACATCCTTGTGAAATAAGACCAAGATTGCCTCAAAATGATGCTAAATCCTTTAGTGTTAAATAAATATCTTAGAATCTAAAACCTGTAATATAGCTGGTCGAGTTATATCATACTCACTATTTGATTATTGTTTCTTAGATGTGGACTTTGCTATTCCTTCGACGGGTGAAGAACTCTGGGTGATTCTTCCGTAGCATCACCTACAAGATGAAGGATTTGGATCTCACGGTTGCATGTTTAGCTACGCCATGGACCTAAAGAACATCTACAACATGGAGATTATAGACCATGGACAAAAAGATTACATGGGTATCATCCCCAAGACAAGTGATTTTGGTCACTAGTCTTCATTCTACATTTAGGATAATCTAATGGCATTATTCTTTTAGTAAGAAGTAAACATTACATGGACCAACATGGCCGAATCCATTAAAAAATTAGCAAAAGAAGTTCTAAGAGTATCTACATGTAAAAGGCAACCAGCAAAAGAAATTTGGTAGCAAATTGAAAAAATGCAAAAAGTTATTAAAGAGAAATGGGTGTATTTTAAAACATGATAGGAGACTAGAAATACCGAAAACTTTAAGCAATATAAGATTGCTAAAAAGGTTGTTAAAAGAGTAGTAAGTGAGGCTAAACTCAAGGTGTACAATGATCTCTATAATAAATTTGGGTCAAGAGAAGGTGAGAAAGATGTATTTAAGATTATATTAGAGATCGGCATTGAGTCCATGCCTTTTTATGTTATCTATGGATGAGTTAACAAGACAGTTGTATGAAAAGATTCCATAGTGCTTGTTATTTATAAAATGACATAATTTTGATTGATAAGATGAAGGAGGACATAAACATAAGGCTAAAGTTGTGGAGAGATGTTATAGAGTCTAAAGGATTTAAAATTAGTTAAACTAAGACATAATACACGAAATGTAATTTTAGCAAAGAAAGGGATGAGAGTGAAGCACTAATAAATATTGATGATAGAGAAGTTTCCCCAGAGGACAAGTTTTGATACTTGTGTTCGATAATTTATGAGAGTGGAGAGAATGAGAGGAATGCTGTATGCAGAATCCAAGTGAGTTGGAATAAATGGAAATGTGCCTCTAAAATTTTATGTAATTGGTGACTGCCACTTAAAGTGAAGGAAAAGTTTTATAGGAATGGTGTAAGGCTGGCCATCTTCGATGGAATAGAGTATCGGGTACTTAAGGAACAACTTGTACATAGGTTGAGTGTAGTCAAAATGATAATAGTGAGATGGATAAGTGACAAGACAAGAGATAGAATTACAAATAAAAATATTTGAGGAAACTTATGAGTAACTCCAATAAGTAATAAAATAATGGACAATAGACATAGGTGGTTTGAACATGTCCAACGAAGACCGAGAACGGCACTGATTAGGAGTGAATCTATTCACGTTGAAGGCTTTCAAAGGGCAAGGGGGGAGACCTAGAAGGACGTGGTTAGAAGTAGTAAGAAAATGTTTAAAAACTTTTAGACTAAATGAGGCATGATCCTTGATAGAGGAGATTGAAAGAACAAGGTTCGTATAGTGACACCTAATTGAGCTAAGATTTTGATGATGATAATGATGATGACGATGACACAACCATCATGACTGGTCCATAAAAATGAGTAGACTGGTTTGGCCTATCCATACGAGCATACGTGGTTCACGGGCATGTTAAGTCATTTTGTTTGAACATGCAAGACTTGGAAAAGGAATATTTTGATAGTTTGTCTCCTTCCATCTTCAATGACCTTTGGTGCGACACTTGATGGCGATCCTCCATCAGATGGACTCACCGTTTTGAAATATCATACTTTAAGACGTCGGTAGCTTTATCTTAGTTTCACGTGAAAGACTACGGTACTCCGTCAATTTAAATTTAAGTGAAATAGGTGGTCACGTGGAGACTTTGACAAGTGATTTTATAAGGTAAGATGCTCACTTTTCATCAATGATCGATTCCATCTTTGGGAAATTTACTTGCTGTTTGCGTCCTTGAAAGGGATTTCTACCAGTCGAGATGATTTACTCGTGAAATTTGGATGTTTACTCGAGACTTTGACAGTAATGAATCACAGTTTCCAGCGCTCACTGTCAAAACTACATGCAAAGCAAACAGAACCGAAAACTGGAATTCGATGAAGAGATTTTAGCGGTGGAAAGCTCCAGCCATCAGAAAATCATTAAACGAAGAGGCAGTATGTTTAACCAGAAATCAATAAGAGAAACAAACAGAAGATGGTCGCTAAAGCCGGAAAAACAAAATGACACAGAGGGACAAGAAGACTCAAAAACATTGATTCATCCAGAAACAAGATTCAACTTTTCAACCAAACAGAAATGGCGATTCAAACTCTTAAGATCAACAAAAAGACTACGGACAGAAAACAAGAGATCGCCAATGAAAACATCTGAAAGAAAAAAGAAGAGAAATGAAGCAATTACTGTGAAGAAGAAGAACAATGTACAGTGCAATACAGTTTTAAAACCATCATCCTCCTCTGTTCTACCCCACCTGTGAAGATGATTTGAGGGATTTGGGATTACTGGCTTCGGAATTTTCTTCTTTCCTCGGGAACAACAGGTATAATCGTCTCCACTCCTCTGTTCTTGATCATGAGGATTTCGTTTTTGGGTGTTTAAGGTGTCCTAATTTTCTGTTCCCGAGTGTGTTCGTAGCAGAACTGGCATATGATCAATGGGGTTTTGCTAAAACTTTTCAGATTTTTAGGTGACTGAGATAAACGTATTGATCGGCTTCAGCATGGTTGCCTGTTTAGCTACGCCATGCGTCAGAAAAACATCTACAACATGGAGATTACGAAACATGGACAAAAAATTTCCCTGGAGTATCATCCTTAAGGCAAGTGAAGGTGGGCTGCCGGGCTGGCTATTTTGTGGGACGGGATGACAAACCATGTGCCTTTGCATCAGCTTTCGTGACATCGGATTACAATCCATGGACAAAGTTATCCGTGGACTCTTACACAGCCATCCAAGCCGTAGAGAAAGATCTGGAGATGCCCGTTAGAAATGACGTTTGATACCCATGCTAAAAGATAAACGGCCTAGATCTAAGAAAAGAAATTGCTAAAAGATAGGCCCAGTGCTCAAATCTCTGCCCGCTTAACAGTTTTGAGTGTCAGAGAGGGAGTTACTCTCGTGGGGCCCAATTTTCAAAAGATCTAAGTCATCCACAATTTGAAGAACTAGGCAGCAAAATCTCATCCGTTAGAGAGAGAGAGATCCTCATTTTAGGTCCACTTCTTCCAATATAAAAAACAACCATTTATTATCGCCTCATCAAGCAGGTGCTCAGTACATTAAGAAAAAGGAAAAATGTACAGGGGACCCTCAATGGAATTTTATTACATAACTCGCCGTGAGTCCATCCTTTAACATTCCGTACAATATTGTCAATGAAATTCAAATTACACCCACCCGCTTTTAATTAATCTTTTTTTCCTTTTATTTATTCTGCTGGTAAGAAAGTGTTTTCTTATATGCCACAAGAAGAATGCACGGTGTTATATTTAGTTGATCTTAACCATTCATCTTGTTCAGCCTACTGCCTATTTACCTCTATACCAAAATTCATGGCCATTGATGCCTTCATATCAAAATTCATGTGTACACAGTCTAGGAAAGGAGTAGAACGCAAAGGGTTTGTATGACACAGCTTAACACTGCATTTTTACAATAGGCTGTTTTCATACCTCAAACTCGTGATTTGTAGGTCACACTACGAGTTGGGGCAAGGCTTCCCTTCTTTCCATAAAATCTCTATTTTTCTCTAGAAAATTATAAGATATATAATTTTCTATAGATTTTGCTATAATTTGCATTCTAGTTAATACATGTTTTCCCAATAATTTTTTTTTTCTATTTTACTATAATTTTTATATAAATGCATGCCTTCGCATGCATAAACTATGCCCAACTTTATTCTCATGCAGTAAAGACTCTTGATCTAGGATTGATTTTGTTGTTTGAAGATAGCACAGATCTGTCAATAGTGTACAAATGCAAAGGCTACCCTTTTTCCTTTAAGGGAAATGGAGGTAGTTAAGCTAGATGATATTCACAAACATGATTAACTTTGTCTTACAGTAATTCATCTTATAATATTACATTTGTTTTAATAGGATTCCTGGCACTTCTTAATTAATGCTTAACAGTTTAAACTTTTGTATAATTTCTTATCTCTACAGGCAAAGACTAGTATATTGGAATAGGGAGCCTTGGTGTAATGCTAAAAGTTATCGCCATGTAACTTTGAGGTCATGGGTTCAAGGCGTTGAATCACCCTCTTGCAAAATGCAAGGTAAGGCTGCCTACTATAAGCCCTTGTGGTCTACCACTTTTCTGGACCTTGCATTGGCAGGAGCTTCATACACGAAGATTGCCCCTTTTATCTTCTTAATATTTCCAACTGATGCACTTTCTCATTCCAAAATTGCCACTAACCATGTGTTTCTTATACTTCTTCACCCAAAAATAAACTGTAGCTTTGATGGGCATCTGATGGAGAGCTTGGACCAGATGAAATCCCCATTTGAAAATGTTATACCCAAAGAAGTAAGTTTATGTGGTACCGCCTGGAGGAATTATTAAGGTGTTACCATCAATTAATTTAACAGAAATTAAGTGGCGAGATGGGAGATAGTACAATCATGAAACGCATGCCCTTGACTCTCTTACACAGGAGGTTAAGCCCCCTTGTTTTACAAGAAATGCCCCAAATGTCAAGAAACTCACATGTAAATGGTCTCATATATCTTAGAATAGAAGGCTAGGATCATCTGTCGGAGAAGATATTTTGGGCATGGCCAATCTAAGAAAAAATGAGGAAAGACTAGGGATGAGGATGGGGCGTGTAGATAGGTTAACAAGCTTTCACTTTCAATGGTTTGATCTAACTGACTGATGTGCACTCTTCGGTGGATCCCACCATGTGGAAATGTTAATTGAGCAAATGATAGTGTTACTGGGAATTTTGAAGCATGGCGTAACCGATCCGCAGCCTGGAAATGGATGGTTGGCATCACAAACGAAATGGTCCCCACTTGTGCACATATCAAGAAAGCGAATCCTTTCTTATGGGCCCATCATGGATGACTTTGATGAACGAGTGCCGGATTGAGTGGTTGAAGATAAACTATGACTTTTCATCACCAGTGGATCCCATCATTTGGAAATTTAATTGGCTGCCCATCTAGAAGAAAGGAAGTGAGGAATAGGCTTGCGTCCTTGAAGGGATTCATGCCAACTTACTCAAGGCAGATGATTTAATGATGAAAATTATTGGTTGAACTTGTGTTTGGAGTTTGCAGATAAGCTATTCCAGTATGAGGGCTTATAGCATTTTGGTGTTGTTTGTGAGTTTGTGTTGCTGTTTGAGTGGGTATGATGGATGCTTGGAGAAAGAGAGGGATACTCTCATGCAAATCAGAGACTCTGTTGTCAATTTAGATGGCTCTTTTCAGTACTCAGAGTCTTGGGCTAAAGAAGATTGTTGCACATGGAAGGGTGTATTATGCAGCAGATCTTCTTCTTCCTCTCAAGCATCTCATGTGACCGCAATCTATCTTTCATCTTTAAGAGACTATGCTGCTCCACCAACATGGTATCCGAATGCCACTTCATTTGCCCAATTCACCGAATTACAATCTCTAGATCTGAGCTATAACAACATTGGTGGTTGGGCTAACCCAGAAGGTAATGTTGACTCTCTATTAATATAGCAGAGGTGATGTTCCCACACCTCTTTGGAACTATTTCCACACTATCACTTGGGGTTTTTGTAGTAGAAATACCAAATATTGCTATACCCTCTTTGGAACAGCTTCAAGAATGACTGGTCACACTATCTATACGATCTTAGTCCATTTGTGTGAAATATTTCTACTGGCTGTACAGTTTAGAATAGTGTTTGATGTCTCAAATCTTATATTACATATATCACTTTTGCAGGCATATGTAGTCTCAAAAAACTACGACAACTAAATCTTGGGGGAAACAATCTCGGCGTTGGAGCATTTCCACCATGTTTACTAAGCAACCTCTCTCTATTAGTTTCACATGGGAGACTAAGGTGTACCATCAATTTAAATCTAATTGAGGTAAGTGCTGAGGTAGACATACTCACCTTGTTGTATGATAGAAGGATAAGACCCAAGAAAAATGCTCGTAGACGACTTTGACCAGTGATTCTAAAAGATAAGATGCTGGTCTTTCTTCATTGATCGATTTCATCGTTGGAAAATTTCCTTGCTGTCACTTTAAAAGAAAGGAAGTCAAGAATGAGCTTACGTCATTGGAGGGATTCCTACTAGTTACTCCATAGATGATTTACTGATGAAATTTGGATAGTAATCATTAAGCATAGGTGATTTTACCAAATTACATGAGTATAATGATTTACTTATGCCATGTTTCTCGAAGAATCTTTTCTGCCCATCTTAGCACTATCTAGACTGTCCACTTAATAGTGGAACTCACCGTTTGAAAATGTCACACCACATGGAAGACTAAGGTGTACCATCAATTTAAATCTAATTGAGGTAAGTGCTGAGGTAGAGATACTCACCTTGTTATACGGCAGAAGGCCATGACCCAAGAAAAATGCTTGTGGAGGACTTTGACGAGTGATTCCAAAAATAAGGTGCTGGTCTTTCTTCATTGATGGATTCCACTATGGGAAATTTCCTTGTTGCGCTATAAAAGAAAGGAAGTTAAGAATAAAATTGCATCCTTGAAGGGATTCCTACTAGTCATAGCCTAAGAATAAATTTGCATCCTTGAAGGGAAATTTCCTTGCTGTCGCTATAAAAGAAAGAATAAACTTGTGTCCTTGCGTGACTGGAAAATTGGTGTTTGGATGTTTAAAATTCATCGAAGGTGATTCTCACGGACCAACTCAAGCAGTCTGTCGCATCTTTTTTCAATCTAGACATTTCACCTCGTGGATCTAGACTTGGATCTCCAATCCTATGGACCAAATAACTCCATCGAACAAGCCAATAGATGGCTGTCCCCATTGCAGCGGACGGTCATGATTGAGTAAATGTGGGCTGCATTCCATGGCCCTTGCCATTGCTAAGATTAAAAGTAGCATTAGAAAGGATCTAGCACTTACAAGTGGCTTAGTGTAGAGCACGGTCGTTAAGATTAAAAAGCACTTACAAGTGGGCCCAAATCTCTGCTGATCATCACCATTCATTTCCAGTATTACTTGGACAAACCATGCCTAGTTTCTTGGGCAAATGATGGTGTTACTGGGAATTTTGAAGCACGGCGTATCCGATGTGTAACCTAGAAACAGATGGTGGGCATCACAAGCAAATTGGTCCCTACTTGTGCACATATCAAGAAAGCTAACTCTTTCCGGTGGACCTACCACTGACAACTTTGACTAGTGATTGCTAGATTGAGTGGCTGAGGACAAATGATGACTTCTCAGCAATGGAGGACAAATTTTTTTCTAGATAATGGCATCACAAGCAAACTGGTCCCTACTTATGCACATATCAAGAAAGCGAACTCTTTCCGGTGAACCCACCACTAACGACTTTGACGAGTGATTTCTGGGTTGAGTGGCTGAGGACAAATGATGACTTCTCAGCACCGGAGGACAAAAAATAAACTGTAGCTTTGATGGGCATCTGATGGAGAGCTTGGACCAGTGGAATCTCCATTTGGAAATGTTATACCCAAAGAAGTAAGTTTATGTGGTACCACCTGGAGGAATTATTAAGGTGTTACCATCAATTAATTTAATAGAAATGATGTGGCGAGATGAGAGATAGTCCAATCATGAAACACATGCCCTTGACTCTCTTACACTAGGGGTGAAGACCCCTTGTTTTATAGGAAATGCCCCAAATTTCAAGAAACTCACATGCAAATGGTCTCATATATCTTAGAATAGACGGCTAGGATCATCTGTGGGAGAAGATATTTTGGGCATGGCCAATCTAAGAAAAAATGAGGAAGACTAGGGATGGGGATGGGCGTGTAGATAGGTTAACAAGCTTTCACTTTCGATAGTTTGATCCAACTGACAGATGTGCACCCTTTGGTGGATCCCACCATGTGGAAATGTTACTTGAGCAAATGATAGCGTTACTGGGAATTTTGAAGCATGCATAACCGATGCGCAACCTAGAAACAGATGGTTGGCATCACAAACAAACCGGTCCCCACTTGTGGATATATTAAGAAAGCGAACCCTTTCCTTTGGGCCCACCACGGATGACTTTGACTAACGAGTGCCGGATTGAGTGGTTGAAGATTAACGATGACTTTTCATCACCGGTGGATCCCATCATTTGGAAATTTAATTAGCTGCCACTCGAGAAGAAAGGAAGTCAGGAATAGGCTTGCGTACTTGTTATCCGGCAGGGTCACGACCCAAGAAAAATATTCGTACACAGCTTTGACGAGTGATTCTAAAAGATAAGATGCTGGTTTTTCTTCATTGATGGATTCTATCGTTGGGAAATTACCTTGCTGTCACTCTAAAGTCCAGGATAAGCTTGCCTCTTGAAGGGATTTCTACTGGTTACTCAAGAGATGATTCCTACTGGTTACTCAAGAGGGATTCCTACTAGTTACTCATGAAATTTGGATAGTAATCATTAAGCATAGGTGATTTTACCAAATTACATGAATATAATGATTTACTTATGTCATGAAATTTGGATAGTAAAATCGGGCCATGATCACTAGCCTTCGTTCCTAAACTAAGATAACTAAAGACCAGGATAATCTAATAGCATAATTCTTAGTGCATAACTTACCGTGGCTGGTACATGCAAAGGAGTGGAGTGGTTCGGCCTATCGACCTCATCATATTGTGGTTTATAAGCAAGTCAAGTCATTTTGTTTGGACATGGAAGACTTGGAAAAGGAAGATTTTGATGGTCTGTCTTCTTCCATCCTCAATGAGTTTGACACCTACCTGATGGGCAATTTTTCATCAGATAGACCCAGTGTATGGAAATGTCATACCACATGGAAGACTAAGGTGTATCATCAATCTAAATATAATTAAATGCTGAGGTAGAAATCCTCACCTTATTATACGGTAGAAGGCCATGACCCAAGAAAAATGCTTGTGGACGACTTTGACTAGTGCTTCTAAAAGATAGGATGCTGGTCTTTCTTCATTGATAGGCCCAGTACTCATCTTTCTGCTTAAGACCGTCATAGTTTGAAAGGGAGAGGAGAGAGTTACTCCTATAGGGCCTAATTTTCGGAAGATCTAGGCTGTCCACGATTTGAAGAGCTGTGCACCAAATTCTCTTCCGTTGGAAAGAGCAAAGAGATACTCATTTTAGGTGGACATCTTGAAGGATTTAAAACATTCATAATCTTGGCCTCGTCTTAGGGTTAGAAATACGACTATGCGGGCAACAATCTCAGTGAGCAAAAGCACATACTTAAAACCAAGGCTTAGAAGGAATTGTCGATGAATGTGTTTCATCATTGACAACTTCCAACAGAAGCTCGCAATCAGATCAAGGACAAGTACAGTCGGCAGGTTTTCTGAAAATCTTTTGGATCAAGGTGTTAGCTTGCAAATAAAATATTCTAAGAGCATTGGTACAGAGTACAGGAACTATTCCCAAGTTTTTTATATGCTTTTTTGTGGAGTCTCTCATATTAATCAGTGGTGAAAGTCCAGTACAAGAATGCTTACTTTTGAGCCCTGAGGACATCTTCTGTAGCCAAGGCTAGAGAAGCCCGACAAGTACCGTATTTCTTACCATCGAAATAAAAATAAGGAAACACTGAAACGCAAGGACTAAAATATCAGCAAGTGGACCCAATAATAGCTCCCGTTAGCCTTATTAGTTTTGTATTACAACCAACCTGGTCCCTACTTGTGCACATATCAAGAAAGTAAACTCTTTTCGATGGACCCACCACTGATGACTTTGACGAGTGACTGCTGGATTGAGTGGCTGAGGACAAATGACGACTTCTCAGCACCGGAGGACCAAAAATAACCTGTAGCTTTGATGGAGAGCTTGGACCACATGCACTCCCCATTTGGAAATGTTATGCCCAAAGAAGTAAGTTTATGTGGTACGACATGGAGGAATTATTAAGGTGTTACCATCAATTAATTTAATAGAAATGATGTGGCGAGATGGGAGATAGTCCAATCATGAAACGCATGCCCTTGACTCTCTTACATGGCGGGTTAAGACCCCTTGTTTTACAGGAAATGTCCCAATTTTCAAGAAACTCACGTGTAAATGGTCTCATATATCTTAGAATTGACGGCTAGGATCATCTGTGGGAGAAGATATTTTGGGCATGGCCAATCTAAGAAAAAATGAGGAAGACGGGGATGGGGATGGGCGTGTAGATAGGTTAACAAGCTTTCACTTTCGATGGTTTTATCCAACTGACAGATGTGCATCTTTTGGTAGATCCCACCATGTAGAAATGTTACTTGAGCAAATGATAGCGTTACTAGGAATTTTGAAGTATGGCGTAACCGATTCACAACCTAGAAACAGATGGTTGGCATTACAAACAAACTAGTCTCCATTTGTGGACATATCAAGGAAGCGAACCCTTTTCTATGGGCCCACCATGGATGACTTTGACTAACGAGTGCCAAATTAAGTGGTTGAAGATAAAGGATGACTTTTCATCACCGGTGGATCCCATTATTTGGAAATTTAATTAGCTGCCACTCCAGTAGAAAGGAAGTCAGGAACAGGCTGGCGTCCTTGAAGGGATTAGCGCCAACTTACTCAAGGCAGATGATTTAATGATGAAAATTCGGACGGTATCAATTAAGCAATAAGCGATTCTACCAAATTACACAGTTATAAAGATTCTAAAAGAGCATTGGCACGGAGTGCAAACACTGCTCCCAAGTCTTTGCAGCCAATACTTGTGTTAGAGAAGCCGGACGAGATTCGAATCTTGCCAGTTTTCGACCAAACAAAAGGAGTTGAACAGGAAATCACTTTTTCCACTTTCAGTTTTTACCGTACTTCTTATCATCAGAAAAAAAAAAAAAAAAAAAAACCCTAAAAAACAAGGACTAAATATTAGCAAGTCAAGTCATTTTGTTTGGACATGAAAGACTTGGAAAAGGAAGATTTTGATGGTCTGTCTTCTTCCATCCTTAATGAGTTTGACACTTACCTGATGGGCAATTTCCATCAGATGGACCCACTGTTTGGAAATGTCATACCACATGGAAGACTAAGGTGTACCATCAATTTAAATCTAATTAAATGCTGAGGTAGAAATACTCACCTTATTATACGTAGAAGGCCATGACCCAAGAAAAATGCTTGAGGACGACTTTGACTAGTGCTTCTAAAAGATAAGATGCTGGTCTTTCTTCATTGATGGATTCCATCGTTGGAAAATATCCTTATTGTTGTCTAAAAGGAAGGAAGTTAAGGACAAACTTGGTTCCATCGTTTCAGGCAATCGAGTCAATATGTGACTGGAAAATCGGTGTTTGGACGGTTAAAATTCATCCAAGGTGATTTCCACAGACCAACTCAAGTAGTCTGTCGCATCTTTCTTCAATCTAGACATTTCACCTAGTGGATCTAGACATGGATCTCCAATCCTATGGACCAAATAACTCCATCGATCCCCATTGCAGTGGACGGTCAAGATTGAGTAAATGTGGGCTGCATTCCATGGCCATTGCCATTGCTACGATTAAAAGTAGCACTAGAAAGCATCTAGCATTATATATAACGTTTGGAAGATTAAGATGTGTGGCTTAGTGGAGAGTACGGTCATTAAGATTAAAAAGCACTTACAAGTAGGCCCAAATCTCTGCTGATCATCACCATTCATTTCCATTTTTACTTGGACAAACCATGCCCAGTTACTTGGGCAAATGAGGGCGTTGCTGGGAATTTTGAAGCATGGCGTATCCAATGCACAACCTAGAAACAAATGGTTGGCATCACAAACAAAGCACATATCAAGAAAGCGAACTCTTTCTGGTGGACCCACCACTGACAACTTTGACGAGTGATTGCTGGATTACGTGGCTGAGGACAAATGATGACTTCTCAGCACTGGTGGATCCCATCATTTGGGAATTTATTTAGCGGCCACTCGGGAACAAAGAAGTCAAGAATAGGCTTGCGTCCTTGAGGGGTTCGCACCAACTTTCTCAAGTCGGATGATTTACTCGTTAAAATTCGGACGGTTAGGATTAAGTGATAGGTGATTTTTCCAAATTATGCAATTATGAAGATTTCGTCATGTCTTGTTTCGGGCGTGTTTTACAAGCGCTCTTTTCTGCCTATCTGAGTACGATCTAGACCATCCACTTAATGGTGGAGCTCACCGTTGATCAGGATCCTAAGTTATTTGTATTGTCTCTGGATAGTAGATCCCAGATCCTAGGATATAAATAATTTTTAAAATGACCCATCATCGTGATTTAGCTGTCAAACTTGCATTTATGACCCAGATGATCCAAGCACCATCACAATATCCTAGGGTTCTGATCTACTGATTAATATTGCATTTGGACCGTAACTATCCAATGTGTAGTAGCTTTATAGAGTCCCTACATTCGTGGAATCGTGAACTGGATCATGAGATTCCAGGTGGTGGTCTCACAGAGCTTGACGGTCAAGATTAAGTGGACAATTGTTGCACAGGATTAGAACTTAAAAGAGTCCCACTAGGTTGATTTCTTTTTCTACACACGTTGATTTTAAACTTTTTATTTTTGTTGATTTAGGCCATATTCTACCACTTAACATGTGAAAAATCAATGTAGTTGAACGATTCTACCTACTTGTTTTGCAATTTAAAAAAAAAAAATTTAATACAAATAGATAGTCACTATTTTGAAGTTGTAATTTCAAAAGAAGACAAGATTTAAAATTCTCTTATCTATGAGAATTGCTCATAATCCAGGGGCTCTAAAAAATTCAAACAGAGCATAAATCCGTCACTAGAGAATCCTAAAGCTCAAAAAGGAGTGACTATCATATAATCCCTCCTTAGTTACTAGAAACTCTTAAAGCTCAGAACAGTGGGGCATTCGACCATTTTGAATTATGCAATGCATGAAGTTAAAATTGAGATGAATGAGTGGTAAGACAAGAAAACATAGAATTAGAAATAAAAACATTAGAAAAAATTTAGTAGTAGCACTAGTATGTAACAAGATGAAGGAGATTAAACTTAGATAATTTGGATGTGCCAACGGACATCAAAAAAGTCAACAGTTAAAAGGAGTGAGGTGATCAAAGTCAAAGGTTCTAAAAGGATAAGGGGAAGACCCAAAAGAACGTGGTTAGCAGTGGTGAAAAAATATTTAAAACTTTAGGACTAAATGAAACCATGACATTTAATAGAGGCAACTAGTGGAACAAAATTGATGTGACTGACTTTTAATTGGGATATGGTCTCGATGATAATGATATTCTTACTTGACTAATATTCTGATGGTTAGTCTGGCATGAATGTACTCAAGGTAAACACCTGTCAAATACATTTTCCTTTTTATCTTTCAATTATTTGCATGTGACCAACTTGATAATAATGAACTAGCTAATAGTTATTTCTTATAGTTTCATCTTAAAGAAGCATAGTTTTCCTTTTAAGATTATGTTTTGGTCTAGTGGAAAGTACTTATGGAGGTTAGGTTAGCAACCATCATGTTTAGTAGATAATCAGTGGATAAATATTACAATGCATGGTGCCTTGTGAATCGAAATTAATTTCTGCAAGTATGTGTATCTTTATAGACATTTTAAACGGTCAATGGTAAACTAGATTATGGACTTGAATGGCTAGTACTCTCTCTCTCTCTCTTGACTTTCCGCTACAGAACCTTTAAAATCCACAACAGAATCCTGAAAACTTAAAAAAGAAGAAGGAAAATACTACCCATTTCTCAACCACAAATGGTCCATGGAGACGCCTTTGGAGGTTTTCAGAAGAAGACATTTTTTATACCTACCATCTTGGGTGCAAGAAATCAGATGAATGCAATGGATCGTCTGAAAAATGGAGGGAGTTAGGTGAGTGTGCAAGGGTGAGATGTCACCTTTTGGTACATTTTGACGATCTAAGTCATCCACAATTTTCAAAAGATCTAAGTCATCCACAATTTGAAGAACTAGGCAGCAAAATCTCATCCGTTAGAGAGACAGAGATCCTCATTTTAGGTCCACTTCTTCCAATATAAAAAACAACCATTTATTATCGCCTCATCAAGCAGGTGCTCAGTACATTAAGAAAAAGGAAAAATGTACAGGGGACCCTCAATGGAATTTTATTACATAACTCGCCGTGAGTCCATCCTTTAACATTCCGTACAATATTGTCAATGAAATTCAAATTACACCCACTCGCTTTTAATTAATCTTTTTTTCCTCTTATTTATTCTGCTGGTAAGAAAGTGTTTTCTTATATGCCACAAGAAGAATGCACGGTGTTATATTTAGTTGATCTTAACCATTCATCTTGTTCAGCCTACTGCCTATTTACCTCTATACCAAAATTCATGGCCATTGATGCCTTCATATCAAAATTCATGTGTACACACAGTCTAGGAAAGGAGTAGAATGCAAAGGGTTTGTATGACACAGCTTAACACTGCATTTTTACAATAGGCTGTTTTCATTCCTCAAACTCGTGATTTGTAGGTCACACTACGAGTTGGGGCAAGGCTTCCCTTCTTTGCATAAAATCTCTATTTTTCTCTAGAAAATTATAAGATATATAATTTTCTATAGATTTTGCTATAATTTGCATTCTAGTTAATACATGTTTTCCCAATAATTTTTTTTTTCTATTTTGCTATAATTTTTATATAAATGCATGCCTTCGCATGCATAAACTATGCCCAACTTTATTCTCATGCAGTAAAGACTCTTGATCTAGGATTGATTTTGTTGTTTGAAGATAGCACAGATCTGTCAATGGTGTACAAATGCAAAGGCTACCCTTTTTCCTTTAAGGGAAATGGAGGTAGTTAAGCTAGATGATATTCACAAACATGATTAACTCTGTCTTACAGTAATTCATCTTATAATATTACATTTGTTTTAATAGGATTCCTGGCACTTCTTAATTAATGCTTAACAGTTTAAACTTTTGTATAATTTCTTATCTCTACAGGCATCGACTAGTATATTGGAATAGGGAGCCTTGGTGCAATGCTAAAAGTTATCGTCATCTGACTTTGAGGACACTGGTTCAAGGTGTTGAATTAGCCTCTTGCAAAATGCAAGTTAAGGCTGCCTACTATAAGCCCTTGTGGTCTGCCACTTTTCTGGACCTTGCATTGGCAGGAGCTTCATACACGAAGATTGCCCCTTTTATCTTCTTAATATTTCCAACTGATGCACTTTCTCATTCCAAAATTGCCACTAACCATGTGTTTCTTATACTTCTTCACCCAAAAATAAACTGTAGCTTTGATGGGCATCTGATGGAGAGCTTGGACCAGATGAAATCCCCATTTGAAAATGTTATACCCAAAGAAGTAAGTTTATGTGGTACCGCCTGGAGGAATTATTAAGGTGTTACCATCAATTAATTTAACAGAAATTAAGTGGCGAGATGGGAGATAGTACAATCATGAAACGCATGCCCTTGACTCTCTTACACCGGAGGTTAAGCCCCCTTGTTTTACAAGAAATGCCCCAAATGTCAAGAAACTCACATGTAAATGGTCTCATATATCTTAGAATAGAAGGCTAGGATCATCTGTCGGAGAAGATATTTTGGGCATGGCCAATCTAAGAAAAAATGAGGAAAGACTAGGGATGAGGATGCGGCGTGTAGATAGGTTAACAAGCTTTCACTTTGGATGGTTTGATCTAACTGACTGATGTGCACTCTTCGGTGGATCCCACCACGTGGAAATGTTATTTGAGCAAATGATAGTGTTACTCGGAATTTTGAAGCATGGCGTAACCGATCCGCAGCCTGGAAATGGATGGTTGGCATCACAAACGAAATGGTCCCCACTTGTGCACATATCAAGAAAGCGAATCCTTTCTTGTGGGCCCACCATGGATGACCTTGTTGAACGAGTGCCGGATTGAGTGGTTGAAGATAAACTATGACTTTTCATCTCCAGTGGATCCCATCATTTGGAAATTTAATTGGCTGCCCATCTAGACGAAAGGAAGTGGGGAATAGGCTTGCGTCCTTGAAGGGATTCATGCCAACTTACTCAAGGCAGATGATTTAATGATGAAAATTCGGATGGTTACGATTAAGCAATAGGTGATTTTACCAAATTACACAGTTATAAAGATTCTAAAAGAGCATTGGTCCGGAGAGCAGACACTGCTCCCAAAGTTTTTTGTATACTTTTTTAAGGTGGAGTCTCTCAACAGTACATGAATGAAGATTTTTGCGCCTTGAAGACAACTTTTGCAGCCAAGGCTTGTGTTAGAGAAGCCCGGGACTCGAATCCTGTCGGTTTTCGACCAAACAAACTAGTTGCAGGAGTTGAACAGGAAATCACTTTCCACTTTCAATTTCTACCGTATTTATTATCATCAGAAAAAAAAAACTGAAAAACAAGGACTAAAATATTATCAAGCGGGTCCAAACGATAGCGCCCATTGGCACTATTAGTTTCGTATAACCCATGTTAAAAATCTAGACCATTAGCTTAGTGGTGCACACATCAGGATGGTAGATTATTTTGATGGCTCGTGGATAGAAAACTCAGGATCCTACTGTCAAAATTATTTTTTCAAAAAGACCCATCTTAGTTTGGTCATCAGTCTGCAACTATTCCTTATTGCCAATGTTGTTACATCGTCCCACTTTTACATTATGAGCCCAACCAATGGTTGATCAGAAGCGTTCATCTGATTATAGTCACTTTCACATGTTATTCATCGCTCGAGAATCCTAAAGCTCATCCACTTTAATTACAAGAAACTCCCAAAGCTCAGAAAAGTGAGTGATTCAACCGTGTAGGACTATGCAATAGAGGCAGCTAAAATTTACAAGATCAGCACAAGTATCTCTGATCTAAAATCATTCTTGGAAAAGGAAGGTTTTCATGGTCCGTCTTTTTCCATCCTCAATGAGTTTGACACCTACCTGATGGGCAATTTTCCATCAGATGTCATAGCACATGGAAGACTAAGGTGTCCTATCAATTTAAATATAATTAAATGCTGAGGTAGAAATCCTCACCTTATTATACGGTAGAAGGCCATGACCCAAGAAAAATGCTTGTGGACGACTTTGACTAGTGCTTCTAAAAGATAAGATGCTGGTCTTTCTTCATTGATGGATTCCATCGTTGGGAAATTTCCTTATTGTTGTCTAAAAGAAAGGAAGTTAACAATAAACTTAGTTCCATCTTTTCAGGCAATCGAGTCAATATGTGACTGGAAAATCGGTGTTTGGACGGTTAAAATTCATCCAAGGAGATTTCCACAGACCAACTCAAGTAGTCCGCCGCATCTTTCTTCAATCAAGACATTTCACCTAGTGGATCTAGACTTGGATCTCCAATCCTATGGACCAAATAACTCCATCGAACAAGACGGTAGATGGCTGTCCCCATTTCAGTGGACGGTCAAGATTGAGTAAATATGAGCTGCATTCCATGGCCATGGCCATTGCCATTGCTAAGGTTAAAAGCAGCACTAGAAAGCATCCAGCATTATATATAACGTTTGGAAGATTAAGATGTGCGGCTTAGTGCAGAGTACGGTCATTAAGATTAAAAAGCACTTACAAGTGGGCCCAAATCGCTGCTGACCTTCACCATTCATTTCCATTTTTACTTGGACAAACCATGCCCAGTTACTTGGACAAGTATCTCTGGTTCGAAATCACTCCTCTTGCCCTCTCTTGGCAAGTCTTGACCCAAAAATCTCATGCAAAATCTATTCACAATCGCTCGTCTTCATGCTTAAACTAAGAAAACCAAAGGCTAGGATAATCCAAAGGAATAATTCTTTTGGTACACAACCTACCATGACTGGTCCATGAAAATGAGCGGACTGGGTGGGCCTATCGATGCCAGCATATCATGGTTTACTGGCAGAGTCAAGTCATTTTGTTTGGACATGGAAGACTTGGAAAAGGAAGATTTTGATGGTCTGTCTCCTTCCATATTCAAAGACCTTTGATGCGCACCTGGCGATATTCCATCAGATGGACCCACCATTTGGAATTGTCATAGTTTAAGAAGTAAGTAGCTTTTATCTTGGTTTCACATGGACGACTAAGGTGCACCATCAATTTAAATTGTACTGAAATAATTGGTGAGTTGGGGTTAGGCCCCTTGTTATGGCAGAAAGTCCATGACTCCAAAGAAATGTTTTGCTCATTGGTGACTTTTATGAGGGATCCTAGAAGATACGATGCTGTCTTTTCATCACTGACCATTCCATCATTGGGAAATTTCCTTGCGGTTGCCCTGCAAGAAACTCGGGTTGCCTTGAAAGAAAGTCGGTCAAGGATAAGCTTGCGTCCTTAAAGAGGAGGGATTCCAACCACTTACTCAAGGGAGATGATTTAATAGTTACAATTAAGTATTGGTGACTTTATAAAATTACCTAAAGATACTGATTTGCTCATGTCATGTTTCTAGAATGTTTGACTGGTAATCAAATAAGACGTGATATCAGTCTATATATTTGTGCTGTCTTCGAGGATTCTACCACTGCCATTATTGGTTGAACTTGTGTTTGGAGTTTGCAGATAAGCTATTCCAGTATGAGGGCTTATAGCATTTTGGTGTTGTTTGTGAGTTTGTGTTGCTGTTTGAGTGGGTATGATGGATGCTTGGAGAAAGAGAGGGATACTCTCATGCAAATCAGAGACTCTGTTGTCAATTTAGATGGCTCTTTTCAGTACTCAGAGTCTTGGGCTAAAGAAGATTGTTGCACATGGATGGGTGTATTATGCAGCAGATCTTCTTCTTCCTCTCAAGCATCTCATGTGACTTCAATCTATCTTTCATCTATAAGAGACTATACTGTTCGACGAACATGGTATCCGAATGCCACTTCATTTGCCCAATTCACCGAATTACAATCGCTAGATCTGAGCTATAACAACATTGGTGGATGGGCTAACCCAGAAGGTAATGTTGGCTCTCTATTAATATAGCAAAGGTAATGTTCCCACACCTCTTTGGAACTTTGTAGTAGAAATACAGACTATTGCTATACCCTCTTTGGAACAGCTTCAAGAATGACTGGTCACACTATCTATACGATCTTAGTCCATTTGTGTGAAACATTTCTACTGGCTGTACAGTTTAGAATAGTGTTTGATGTCTCAAATCTTATATTACATATATCACTTTTGCAGGCTTATGTAGTCTCAAAAAACTACGACAACTAAATCTTCAGAGAAACAATCTCGGTGTTGGAGCATTTCCACCATGTTTACTAAGCAACCTCTCTCTATTAGAACAATTGGACTTATCTTGGAACAATCTGGGAGGAGATTCATCCAGATTATTAACAGGTACAATGAAAGGAGACTATAAATATCAATAGTTAGTGTTAAGGTGTTAAACTTTTGGCTTTTGGAAATATTTTGTAAACGATATACCTTCTCAAGCATGATTAAATATGTAAAAGCCAAGGAGATGCCCATTACACATTAAACTAATTATCTATTGGAAGTTTTGCTGTGGAAAATGAATTAATTATCAAGTGTCATGATCTCACCATAATTATCAACTTTTGTAGGCTTATGTGGTTTGAAAAAACTACGAGTACTATACCTTGATGAAACAAATCTTGATGGTAGAGCATTTCCACCGTGTCTACAAAGTAACCTCACCCAATTAGAAGCATTGGGCTTATCTTCAATAAATCTGGGAGAAGACTCATCTGGCTTTTTAAAAGGTATGCAGAAAGAAGTATGCACTTTTTTTCTTTTTTTCTTTTTTAATTTGAAAAGGGCGGAAAGGAGCATACTTGCCTCGTCATTTCTTTGATAAGAAACCATTATGCTTCTTAGACTAACTTGGCAGTTTTTGACTAGTCATGGATGGAATTTTACCTAGTATTTAAATTTACTGGCTTACTTATGAGTGAGGATTTTTTTTGTTGGGATTTGTTACTTTATATTTCGCGCAATTTTATTGGATGATTTTTTCTTCGTGGATGTCTGATTGGATCTCATTGTTATTGTTACCACAATTTCTATCATTTTCTCAATCTAATATTTACACCATCCAAGAGAGAGAGAGAGAGAGAGAGAGAGAGAGGGAGAGAGAGAGGGATCTTTGTCCCAGTGGTTGGCATCACTAGCCATACCCACTTGTTATGTGTGCATGGGGTGGAAAGTGGTGTGTTATGAAAGGAATTGGTCAATATATGGACCAACTCTCTAAAAGTCCACTGAGTTTTGCAGGCCAATGTAATTTGAGAAAACTACAGTGGCTATATCTTGGAACACTTGGTCTTAGATTCCAATAATTTGAGCAATGGTTCATCTGACAGTTTAACAGGCATGATGTTTGTATTTCATTTGATAGCCACCTTCTTAGATAAGTCATGCCCCAAAAGTTTGGATCATCTTGGTCACTATTTATTTGGGTATAAAATTAGATGAATTAATTAGAAATTTCAAAAGCAAGGATGATGTAAAAATTTTCCTCCAATGGCAAGAATGGTAGAAACTTGACAGATTAGATTGAACGTTTGGTTTAGATCGCGAAATCCGGGCCCAATTCTACTGTTGCGATTGGATTAAATTTAGATGAGTGGTTTGATTCATCAATTCTAACAAATAAGTCTTGAATTGTGCAGGTTTATGTAGTTTATCAAAACTACAAACATTATACCTTTGGAACATTAGCCTTGGCAATGGAGCGCTTCCATCATGTCTATGGAACAACCTCACTCTATTGGAATCCTTGGACTTATCTGACAATAATTTGGGCAGAGACTCATCTGGCGGATTAGCAGGTATAACTTCTACCTTTCATCTGATGTCCACCAGCCTACCATCACAGGTAAGCTGTTCCCCAAAAGTTTGGATGATCCCCTACAGCCACTGTTTATTATTTTGTTCTGGTATTAAATTAGATGGATTAGAAAATTCAAAAGCAAAAGTAAGGATGAAGCAAACTTTTCTTCTTCTTTTTTTCCAATGGCGACAATGGTAGAATTGACAACTTCGAGGTTCGGAGATTACAAAATCTGGGCCCAATTCTACTTTTGCAATTGGATTAAACTTAGATGAGTGGTTTGAATCATCAATTCTAACAAATAAGGCTTGAATTGTGCAGGTTTATGTAGTTTATCAAAACTACAAACATTATATCTTCAGAACAATAACCTTGGCAATGGAATGCTTCCATCATGTCTAGGGAACAACCTCACTCTATTGGAATCCTTGTTCTTATCTAACAATAATTTGGGCGGAGATTCATATGGCTATTTAACAGGTATAACTTCTACCTTTCATTTGATGTCCACCAGCCCACCATCAAAAGTTTGGATGATCCCTGCAGCCACTATTTGTTATTTTGTTCTGGTATTAAATTAGATAGATTATAAAATTCAAAAGGAAGGATGAAGCAAACCTTCTTTCCTTTTTTTTGAATGGCGACAACGGTAGAATTGACAACTTAGACATAGTTTGGATCACGAAATCTAGGCCCAATTCTACCGTTGCTAATGGATTAAGCATAGATGAGTAGTTTGAATCACCAACTCTCACAAATAATTGCTGACTTTTGCAGGTTTATGTAGTTTGAGAAAGCTACGAACATTAGACCTTTCCTACAACAGTATTGGTGATGGAGTACTTCCACCATGTCTGCTGAACAACCTCACTCTGTTGGAAGCCTTGAACTTAGGATCTAATAATCTGGGCAGAGACTCATCTGACAGTTTAGCTGGTATGATTTCTACATTTTATTTGATGGCCACCAGTCCACCATCAAAAGTTTGGATGATCCCTGCAGCATTTTATTTGTTATTTTGTTCTGGTATCAAATTAGATGGATTAGAAAATTCAAAAGGAAGGATGAAGCAAACCTTTTCTCTCTCTTTTTTTCAAATGGAAACAACAGTAGAATTGATAACATAGAGGTACGGAGGTATGGACCCCACTATCATAGAATGATCCAACTTATACATAGTTTGGATCACGAAATCTAGGCCCAATTCTACCGTTGCTAATGGATTAAGCATAGACGAGTAGTTTGAATCACCAACTCTCACAAATAATTGCTGACTTTTGCAGGTTTACGTAGTTTGAGAAAGCTACGAACATTAAGCCTTCGCAACAACAATATTAGCGATGGAGCACTTCCACCATATCTGCTGAACAACCTCACTCTATTGGAATCCTTGGACTTATCTGACAATAATTTGGGCAGAGACTCATCTGGCAGTTTAACAGGTATAACTTCTACCTTACATCTGATGGCCACCAGTCCACCATCAAAAGTTTGGATGATCCCTGCAGCCACTATTTGTTATTTTGTTCTGGTATTAAATTAGATGGATTAGAAAATTCAAAAGGAAGGATGAAGCAAACCTTTTCTCTCATTTTTTTTCAAATGGCGACAACAGTACAATTGATAGAATGATCCAACTTAGACATAGTTTGGATCACGAAATCTAGGCCCAATTCTACCGTTGCTAATGGATTAAGCATAGACGAGTAGTTTGAATCACCAACTCTCACAGTATTGGTGATGGAGTACTTCCACCATGTCTGCTGAACAACCTCACTCTGTTGGAAGACTTGGACTTATCCGAAAATAATCTGGGCAGAGACTCATCTGACAGTTTAGCTGGTATGATTTCTACATTTTATTTGATGGCCACCTTCTTAGATAACACAAGTTCCAAAGTTTATTTGGGTGAGCATAATCTTAGATTCCTGGAGCAATGATAATAGAGACCCCCTTTTTCCTTTTTTCCTTTCTAGAAGTCTCATTGATAAGGTAACGACACTCTATATTACCGGATGGTCCCACTTGATTTAGATGAATGTTTTGATTCACGAATGGGATGCATTTGATTACATTCTTAACCAATGAATGCTTCTAATCCAACAATCATACAGCTGGGATCTAGATTTTGGTCATGTGATGGGCCCACCTACAATGTGCATCTGTTTTTATTGGCAAAGACGTAAGCAATTTCAGGAAAACCAAAAATACAATTCACTTTCCAAAATTAAAATAATGTAACCCTAATATAGATGGGACAAAAAGATAAAGGTTAAGTGTTTTCACCAACCGCAAACTTGCTCTCTCTCTCTCTCTCTCTCTCTCTCTCTCTCTCTTTTCCGGGCGTGTGAGATTAGACTGTCAATACGTTCAATCCATCCACTCTGCATTGTGTGTGCGTGCGTCAATAATTGCTTCCTCAGGCTAATCACAATTGCACAGTCCACTGAAACCTCAATCCAAAAACCATATAAAATAATGAGAAACTATAAAAGGGCAAAAAGAAAGACAAGAAAATTTTATCCTTGCTCGGTGTCATTATCAAAATGGCTGAGTGTGAAAAAAAGGGAAATAACGAGAGTGTCATTATGAATAAGGATGGAAGTGCCGTGATTTACATCTTGTATGATTCACTCAGATGAACCCAACATACAATCGAGTGGATAAGTATAGATTGAAATTCAGAGAAGAATTTGGTGAAGAAGGAAAGTTGATCTTGGCGTAGAAACTCGTCGATTAAATTGTCACCCTGGCAAGATGAAGATATGTAGATGAATTGTGTTCTTGGATAAGATTATCCACGAATGGTGATCTTACACAAAATTATCGATATAGTTATTTCTTGCTTTCTTTTAATAGTAAAATGACAGACCATCAAGTCAACCCCAACCTAGCTAGTCAAAGAATTGGTTGACGTAGTACAGTTGTGCAATTGTGAAGACATTTCAAATTAAAGGTTTTTTAGAATTTATTGAGATTTAGGGTATGAATGGTAAGACGCCCAGAATTTAAGGTTTTTCAATACAAACTCAAAAGTAAAATAACTTTGTCAATTTAATAAAACAAGGAGCCTAAAATGATTTTGACGTATTTGGTTAGATGTTTTCCAGTTAAAAAAAAATGCTTCAAACAAAAATATGTTATTGACAGTTGGCTCTTTTTTGCATTAAACACTTGAGAAAGCCTTCGTGCTCCCTTAAATTGGCTGGAGTTCTTGTGAGTTTGTCCTTGCACTGATAACAAGGAGATATGAATAGATCTTGAGATTGGGTTTTATGTCTTACTGATTTTATTGTTTACCCTCTCTATGCTTTTTTCCTGTAGGTTTATGTGGCCTCAGGAGACTAGTAACTCTGGTTCTATTTGACAACAATCTGGAAGATCAAAGTCTTTCACCATGTCTGGGCAACCTTTCTTCCCTGGAAACTCTGTATTTGTCAGGCAATAAACTTAAAAATCCTTTTGGCAGCATGTCATCAAAAGAAACAACAGGTAAGCAGCTTTTATCACTTGTGCACATTTGAGTTAAGTATTTTCAGATGCACCTTTCTTAACATTTCGTAATTTAATTGTGAACTCTACTTGCTCCAACATATTGCAGGTGTAAGGCCATTCCCTAATCTTCAGACTCTATATCTCTCTGAGAATTTCATAGCTGATGACAACATTCGGAACATTGTCCCATGGCTTTATAACTCGACATCCCTCACCGAGCTCTATTTAAGCAGCAATTTATTGAAAAACTCATCGACATTGACATGTAAGAGCATCTATATTACACATTATATTTTTTCTTGCGAGGCTTAGAATTAAACTATGCACCATTACTATAGTTTGGCTCAAAATAATTTAGGAAAAAGATAATGACACGGAGACGCCATTGGATATGCTTTGGGAGATAACGTATAAGAAGGAGAAATGCTATTCTAAGTGAGTTCTGGGACTCACATGGAATCCTCACCTAGTTAGGCCCTACATTTGGATGATTCAATCTTTCCATCTTATTTAGTCTCTCTTAGATAGGTTAAATAAAAAAATTCATGTTTGTTGGGTGATTTTTAGCTATGCATTTTCAATGTTTAAATAATAACAATTAGATTTTTCAAGGAAAAAAACTAGAAACTAGAATCATCCAATCAGCATGATTTTTGCACATAGTCTTAGTAGAAGACACAAAAAAAAAAAAATGATTGTGTCACATCATTCCAAGGTGGGATTTAGCCAAGCAAGTTTTGAATTTAGTCCCAGAAATTAGTCCAAAAAGCTTTTATCTATAAGCAGTGCTGATCTCTTTGCAATTCTAAAAAGTCAAGCATGAAAAAATTATTTGAATCTTCTAATCAAAAGGATTAAAATAGGAAATAAATTAAGTATGATAACTATGTAAAAAATCATCTCTCGACCATGCTTGGGGAATATAGCACTCTACGCACAACAAAAATCAAATCTTAAGAAATGTAGTAGATGGACAACAACATCACATTTTTCCTTGGTTAATACAATAATATCACAATAATGAGCCTCACATATGATTCATTCATGATGTTGAATTGACTCGCCTATCTTTCAGCACATGGTGGTCCAAAATTTTTTTAAAAGACATCTAAAGAATGTTGTTTTGGTTTGTTGGATGTCAACCGTTGCTTACATAGAGTTTCTTTTTCATTTTAGCAACAAGTCACGAGAGATACTTTAACATATATATGAGAAATAGGTTTAACAAATTAGTGAATAGTTTACTTTCTAGTTCTTTGTTGTAAAAAAAACAGAAAAAAGGTTTATATGCTAGACCATATCATGGATGAGCTGTCCTCCAACACAAGGCATATTGTTATTGTGAACCTTTGATTCATAGGAGTATAATGCAATCCAAATCAATAGTTTTAGGGGCTAAAATATTTTTCTGATAATTTTAAGGACTAAAATATCATAAGCAAATAGTTCTATGGACTAAAGTGTACTTTGCTCTAACAAATATTTGACTTGTTTTTTGAAATTTAGACACTCAACCACCCGTGCACATTTTCAAACTCTGGTATCCTAGCAAGACACTCCTTGTGCCACTATGCTAGAAGGCATTGGTGCAAAAACATTTGACTATTTATGGTGAAAAAATGAAGAATAAAAAAAAGGACTCGTTATTTAATCACTAGAAAACATTATGGTAATCCCTTGTCATTCCTCCTAGAATCTAAAACATCGCAAATTTGTGTTCATTAGATGATTCAAGCTAGCTAAACTATTGTCCTTAAAAAATGGTGGGATCCAAACAAACCTTTTATCAAATGATTAGAATTATTAGTTAGTTTAACTTTATACAAGTAGCCAATGCTAGAGATCTAAAATGGACATTTGAGATTTTATTAAACATAAGGACCTCCGCAATACAAATTGTTTTATCTTTGGTTAGTAGAAGAGATGCATACCATAAATGGAAGAATGAGAGGCAAGATCAACACTTTAAATAATTAATTCATCAGTTGCTCAAAAGAGCATGTGCGTAGAGATTCAAGTCATGTATTCATTTTCCTTCATTTAATTTAATTGTTCCACTATTCCATTTCATCAGTTTCATAATTATATTTCTTACTTGCAGGGCTTTGCAAATTAAGGACGTTAGAAGTTTTGGATACCAGGAATAACACAATTGAAGGTCATCTACATCCTTGCATGAGAGCCATGTATTCTTTGAACAGATTCTCTCTCTCTCACAACCAACTTACAGGAAACGTTCCATCATTCATTTTCAACAATCTAACAATGCTTGAGTTCATCAATCTAGCAGAAAATCAGCTTAGTGGTGTCCTCTACTTTTCCATGTTTGCTAACCTCTCAGAGCTTTCAGTCGTTGACCTCTCAAACAATAAACTACAGGTTGAAACAGAGTACCCACATTGGATTCCTACTTTTCAACTCTCCAGTTTATATTTGGAAAATTGCAATCTCAACCTACACAGTACCCATGGCATTCCTACCTTCATCTCCAAACAAAATGGCTTAGAAGACTTATCGTTGGGTCATAATTTTCTCAAAGGGATCATTCCACCTTGGTTATTGTGCAAGAGTGCATTACAGAACTTGTCAATAAGGGACAATTTGTTCGAAGGCTCATTTCCACAATGTCCCAACAATACTAGCGGCTCAACCCTCAGACAGCTTGATATAAATTGTATGGGACACTTCCTACAAGCATCGGCATGCTACTCCCCATGGTGACATACTTGAACATCTCTGGAAATGCCTTGCAAGGGAATATACCTTCATCATTGGCACAAATGGATTTTCTAAAGGTATTAGATCTTTCTAATAATGGTTTTTCAGGAGAAATCCCATATAAACTAATGAGTTTCATATATCTACTGTACTTGGACCTCTCACACAATTATTTGCAAGGGAATATGCTGCCAAAAGATTCAAACATGACAAAGTTGAGAGTTTTATGCCTTGGTCATAACTTCTTCACAGGGTCAATTCCAACAAGCTTGTTGAATAGTTCATTCTTGGAAATTCTAGATGTCAGTGACAACAGCCTATCTGGTCGTATTCCAAATTGGTTATTCAACCTTCGGGATTTGGTATCAATTGTTCTAAAGAATAACTTCTTTCAATCTCATATTTCGAGAAAATTGTGTCAAGTCAGTAATCTTCATTTGTTAGACCTCTCCAACAATTCTCTTATAGGAAAGATACCTTATTGTCTCAACAACATTACTTCTTGGAAAAGAAAGTCTACAATTCAAATTGATGGAGGATCTTATTCTACTAGAGAGCTGTGGGTACATTCTAATTCAGCAGTTATGGTTTCAACTCCAGTTAAGGTTTCAACTGCATTCACCACAAAGGGAAGAAGTTACATTTTTGAGGGTGTACCGCTATCCTTGATGACTGGGATTGATTTATCCATGAACAAGCTCACAGGCAATATTCCACCAATATTGGGAGACTTGAAAGAGCTTCACTCATTAAACTTATCATTCAACCTCCTAACTGGTCCTATTCATCAATCCTTCAAAAATCTAAAAAATTTGGAGAGCTTGGACCTTTCACATAACAACTTGTTTGGGAAGATCCCTGATGAAATAGCTGGAATTGATACACTTACTACTTTCACTGTGGCCTTTAATAACCTATCAGGAAAAATTCCTTTCAGTAATCATTTTTCGACATTTAATGAGAGTAGCTATGAGGGAAATCCAAGACTCTGTGGAGAACCGTTGAAAAGAATTTGCTCATTTGATACTCCTTCTGAAGTCCCGAAAAGGAAGAGCAAGAATCCTAGTGTTCTTAGAAATACTGCTGCATTTTACTCATTTGTTGCAATGTCATATGCATTGGGATTTTGGGGATTTATTAGCTTTCTATTGTTCAACAAGAGTTGGCGGTATAAATACTTTGAAACTATGGATGTATATTGGGAGGCATTGATTGGGAAAATTTTTTTATGTTATCTTCGCTTCAAAAATTGTTCTCACCCTTGAGTTGTAATGAAAATTTAGTTTTCTAAGTACTCTTGAGTTGAAATATATTAAATTACTTTTGCCTATGAATCTGACTATTTATCCATACAATCCTAAAGAAGCTATTCAAAGCAATGACAATATATTGATTAAAATAAATATGAGTACGAGGTATTATGAATGGAAAAGATTAAAGTGCATGCTGATGAAGTAACGTAGAGTTGAAATATATTAATTATATTAATTACTTTTGCTTATGAATCTAACTATTTATGCATAAAACCCTAGTGCGCCTATTCAAAGTAATGACAAAATATTGATTAAAACAAATATGCGCAGAAGGTACTATGAATGGAAAAGATTAAACTGCATCCTAATGAATTAATGTTTTCACAACTTCCTTCTTTGTTAAATGTTTACTCTATTTCATTTTTTCCTTTTCTTAATTTTCTATTTCTCCTTTTTTGTTTCTTTTGCTTTCTGGATCTCTTTGTCAACCTTTAACGTTGTGAGTATTTCTCTAGAATATGGTATTCAAGTATTTTACCTTGTTCATATTTTTTGACTTGTCTATGAAGAAATCTTAAAATTTTCAACTTCTTGTCAAACTCTTAATCTAGGACTACTTTTGTTGTTTGAGAAATTTGAAAAAGTAATTAAATAATGACCTAGATATTGGTTTTAATAGGATTACTGGCAATTCTTAATTAATGCTCAATGGTTTAAACTTTTGTATAATATCTCTACTGGCAAAGACTTTTGGATCAAGGTGTTAGCTTGCAAATCAAATATTCTAAGAGCGTAGGTACAGAGTACAGAAACTATTCCCAAGTTTTTTATATGCTTTTTTGTGGAGTCTCTCATAATAATCAGTGGTGAAAGTCCAGTACAAGAATGCTTACTTTTGAGCCCTGAGGACATCTTCTGTAGCCAAGGCTAGAGAAGAAGCCCGACAAGACTCGAATGTTGACCGAAAGAACTAGTTGCATGAGCTGAACAGGAAATCACTTTCCACTTTCCATTTTTACCGTATTTCTTACCATCGAAATAAAAATAAGGAAACACTGAAAAGCAAGGACTAAAATATCAGCAAGTGGACCCAATAATAGCTCCCGTTAGCCTTATTAGTTTTGTATCACAACCAACGTGGTCCCTACTTGTGCACATATCAAGAAAGTGAACTCTTTTTGATAGACCCACCACTGACGACTTTGAAAATGTCACACCACATGGAAAATGTCACACCACATGGAAGACTAAGGTGTACCATCAATTTAAATCTAATTGAGGTAAGTGCTGAGGTAGAGATACTCACCTTGTTATACGGCAGAAGGCCATGACCCAAGAAAAATGCTTGTGGAGGACTTTGACGAGTGATTCCAAAAATAAGGTGCTGGTCTTTCTTCATTGATGGATTCCACTATGGGAAATTTTCTTGTTGCGCTATAAAAGAAAGGAAGTTAAGAATAAATTTGCGCCCTTGAAGGGATTCCTACTAGTCATAGCCTAAGAATAAATTTGCATCCTTGAAGGGAAATTTTCTTGCTGTCGCTATAAAAGAAAGGAAGTTAAGAATAAACTTGCGTCCTTGCGAGACTGGAAAATTGGTGTTTGGATGTTTAAAATTCATCCAAGGTGATTCTCATGGACCAACTCAAGCAGTCTGTCGCATCTTTTTTCAATCTAGACTTTCACCTCGTGGATCTAGACTTGGATCTCCAATCCTATGGACCAAATAACTCCATCGAACAAGCCAATAGATGGCTGTCCCCATTGCAGCGGACGGTCAAGATTGAGTAAATGTGGGCTGCATTCCATGGCCCTTGCCATTGCTAAGATTAAAAGTGGCATTAGAAAGGATCTAGCACTTACAAGTGGCTTAGTGTAGAGCACGGTCGTTAAGATTAAAAAGCACTTACAAGTGGGCCCAAATCTCTGCTGATCATCACCATTCATTTCCAGTATTACTTGGACAAACCATGCCTAGTTTCTTGGGCAAATGATGGTGTTACTAGGAATTTTGAAGCATGGCGTATCCGATGTGCAACCTAGAAAGAGATGGTTGGCATCACAAGCAAATTGGTCCCTACTTGTGCACATATCAAGAAAGCTAACTCTTTCCGGTGGATCCACCACTGACAACTTTGACTAGTGATTGCTGGATTGAGTGGCTGAGGACAAATGATGACTTCTCAGCACTGGAGGACAAATTTTTTTCTAGATAATGGCATCACAAGCAAACTGGTCCCTACTTGTGCACATATCAAGAAAGCGAACTCTTTCCGGTAGACCCACTACTGACAACTTTGACGAGTGATTTCTGGATTGAGTGGCTGAGGACAAATGATGACTTCTCAGCACCGGAGGACAAAAAATAAACTGTAGCTTTGATGGGCATATGATGGAAAGCTTGGATTAGATGGACTCCCCATTTGGAAATGTTATCCCCAAAGAAGTAACTTTATGTCGTATCACATGGAGGAATTATTAAGGTGTTACCATCAATTAATTTAATAGAAATGATGTGGCGAGATGGGAGATAGTCCAATCATGAAACGCATGCCCTTGACTCTCTTACACCGGGGGTGAAGACCCCTTGTTTTACAGGAAATGCCCCAAATTTCAAGAAACTCACATGCAAATGGTCTCATATATCTTAGAATAGATGGCTAGGATCATCTGTGGGAGAAGATATTTTGGGCATGGCCAATCTAAGAAAAAATGAGGAAGACTAGGGATGGGGATGGGCGTGTAGATAGGTTAACAAGCTTTCACTTTCGATAGTTTGATCCAATTGACAGATGTGCACCCTTTGGTGGATCCCACCATGTGAAAATGTTACTTGAGCAAATGATAGCGTTACTGGGAATTTTGAAGCATGCGTAACCGATGCCCAACCTAGAAACAGATGGTTGGCATCCTAAACAAACCGGTCCCCACTTGTGGATATATCAAGAAAGCGAACCCTTTCCTTTGGGCCCACCACGGATGACTTTGACTAACGAGTGCCGGATTGAGTGGTTGAAGATTAACGATGACTTTTCATCACCGGTGGATCCCATCATTTGGAAATTTAATTAGCTGCCACTCGAGAAGAAAGGAAGTCAGGAATAGGCTTGCGTACTTGTTATACGGCAGGGTCAGGACCCAAGAAAAATATTCGTACACAGCTTTGACGAGTGATTCTAAAAGATAAGATGCTGGTTTTTCTTCATTGATGGATTCTATCGTTGGGAAATTACCTTGCTGTCACTCTAAAGTCCAGGATAAGCTTGCCTCTTGAAGGGATTCCTACTGGTTACTCAAGAGGGATTCCTATTGGTTACTCATGAAATTTGGATAGTAATCATTAAGCATAGGTGATTTTACCAAATTACATGAATATAATGATTTACTTATGTCATGAAATTTGGATAGTAAAATCGGGCCATGATCACTAGTCTTCGTTCCTAAACTAAGATAACTAAAGACCAGGATAATCTAATAGCATAATTCTTAGTGCATAACTTACTGTGGCTGGTACATGCAAAGGAGTGGAGTGGTTTGGCCTATCGACCTCATCGTATTGTGGTTTATAAGCAAGTCAAGTCATTTTGTTTGGACATGGAAGACTTGAAAAAGGAAGATTTTGATGGTCTGTCTTCTTCCATCCTCAATGCGTTTGACACCTACCTGATGGGCAATTTTCCATCAGATAGACCCACTGTTTGGAAATGTCATACCACATGGAAGACTAAGGTGTACTATCAATCTAAATATAATTAAATGCTGAGGTAGAAATCCTCTCCTTATTATACGGTAGAAGGCCATGACCCAAGAAAAATGCTTGTGGACGACTTTGACTAGTGCTTCTAAAAGATAAGATGCTGGTCTTTCTTCATTGATAGGCCCAGTACTCATCTTTCTGCTTAAGACCGTCGTAGTTTGAGAGGGAGAGGAGAGAGTTACTCTTATAGGGCCTAATTTTCGGAAGATCTAAGCTGTCCACTATTTGAAGAGCTGTGCACCAAATTCTCTTCCGTCGGAAAGAGCAGAGAGATACTCATTTTAGGTGGACGTCTTGAAGGATTTGAAACATTCATAATCTTGGCCTCGTCTTAGGGTTAGAAATACGACTATGCGGGCAACAATCTCAGTGAGCAAAAGTACATACTTAAAACCAAGGCTTAGAAGGAATTGTCGATGAATGTGTTTCATCATTGACAACTTCCAACAGAAGCTCGCAATGAGATCAAGGATAAGTAGAGTCAGCAGGTTTTCTGAAAATCTTTTGGATCAAGGTGTTAGCTTGCAAATCAAATATTCTAAGAGCATAGGTACAGAGTACAGAAACTATTCCCAAGTTTTTTATATGCTTTTTTGTGGAGTCTCTCATAATAATCAGCAGTACAAGAATGCTTACTTTTGAGCCCTGAGGACATCTTCTGTAGGCAAGGCTAGAGAAGCCCGACAAGACTCGAATGTTGACCGAAAGAACTAGTTGCAGGAGCTGAACAGGAAATCACTTTCCACTTTCCGTTTTTACCGTATTTCTTACCATCGAAATAAAAATAAGGAAACACTGAAAAGCAAGGACTAAAATATCAGCAAGTGGACCCAATAATAGCTCCCGTTAGCCTTATTAGTTTTGTATCACAACCAACCTAATCCCTACTTGTGCACATATCAAGAAAGTGACGTCTTTTCAATGGACCCACTACTGACAACTTTGACGAGTGACTGCTGGATTGAGTGGCTGAGGACAAATGACGACTTCCCAGCACCGGAGGACAAAAAATAACCTGTAGCTTTGATGGGCATCTGATGGAGAGCTTGGACCACATGCACTCCCCATTTGGAAATGTTATACCCAAAGAAGTAAGTTTATGTGGTACCACATGGAGGAATTATTAAGGTGTTACCATCAATTAATTTAATAGAAATGATGTGGCGAGATGGAAGATAGTCCAATCATGAAACGCATGCCCTTGACTCTCTTACACGGGGGGTTAAGACCCCTTGTTTTACAGGAAATGCCCCAAATTTCAAGAAACTCACGTGTAAATGGTCTCATATATCTTAGAATAGACAGCTAGGATCATCTGTGGGAGAAGATATTTTGGGCATGGCCAATCTAAGAAAAAATGAGGAAGACAAGGGATGGGGATGGGCGTGTGGATAGGTTAACAAGCTTTCACTTTCGATGATTTGATCCAATTGACAGATGTGCACTCTTTGGTGGATCCCACCATGTGGAAATGTTAGACAATATATATTTTGAGTTGACACTTCATTATATCGGAATGTAAATGGAACTATTAAAGATGGTTTGATAATAGTAGTCTCGTGAGAGAGAGAGAGAGAGAGAGAGAGAGAGAGAGAGAGAGAGAGAGAGTATGTACACTAAGTCATTTTTGAAAAGTAGGATGTCACATATATAGAGTTACCGAGGCACATGTGAAATACCTTAATGCCATGGTCTATTTGTTCTTTAATTCTTCTCTATGTTCACTTTCAATGGATAAGATAATGCTGTGCCAAACATCCTTGTGAAATAAGACCAAGATTGCCTCAAAATGATGCTAAATCCTTTAGTGTTAAATAAATATCTTAGAATCTAAAACCTGTAACATAGCTGGTCGAGTTATATCATACTCACTATTTGATTATTGTTTCTTAGATGTGGACTTTGCTATTCCTTCGACGGGTGAAGAACTCTGGGTGATTCTTCCATAGCATGACCTACAAGATGAATGATTTGGATCTCACGGTTGCATGTTTAGCTAAGCCATGGACCTAAAGAACATCTACAATATGGAGATTATAGACCATGGACAAAAAGATTTCATGGGTATCATCCCCAAGACAAGTGATTTTGGTCACTAGTCTTCATTCTAAATTTAAGAAAACCAAAGGGTAGGATAATCTAATGGCATTATTCTTTTAGTAAGAAGTAAACATTACATGGACCAACATGGCCGAATCCATTAAAAAATTAGCAAAAGAAGTTCTAAGAGTATCTACATGTAAAAGGCAACCAGCAAAAGAAATTTGGTAGCAAATTGAAAAAATGCAAAAAGTTATTAAAGAGAAATGGGTGTATTTCAAAACATGATAGGAGACTAGAAATACCGAAAACTTTAAGCAATATAAGATTGCTAAAAAGGTTCTTAAAAGAGTAGTAAGTGAGGCTAAACTCAAGGTGTAGAATGATCTCTATAATAAATTTGGGTCAAGAGAAGGTGAGACAGATGTATTTAAGATTACATTAGAGATCAGCATTAAGTCCATGCCTTTTTATGTTATCTATGGATGAGTTAACAAGACAGTTGTATGAAAAGATTCCATAGTGCTTGTTATTTATAAATGACATAGTTTTGATTGATAAGATAAGGGAGGACGTAAACACAAGGCTAAAGTTGTGGAGAGAAGTTATAGAGTCTAAAGGATTTAAAATTAATTGAACTAAGACATAATATATGAAACGCAATTTTAGCAAGGAAAGGAATGAGAGTGAAGCACTAATAAATATTCATGATAGAGAAGTTTCTCAAAAGGACAAGTTTTGATACTTGTGTTTAATAATTCATGAGAGCGGAGAGATTGAGAGGAATGCTATCTACAGAATCCAAGTGAGTTGGAATAAATGGAAATGTGCCTCTAAAATTTTATGCAATTGGTGACTGCCACTTAAAGTGAAAGAAAAGTTTTATAGGAATGGTGTAAGGCTGGCCATCTTCGATGGAATAGAGTATCGGGTACTTAAGGAACAACATGTACATAGGTTGAGTGTAGTCAAAATGATAATAGTGAGATGGATAAGTGACAAGACAAGAAATGATAGAATTACAAATAAAAATATTTGAGGAAACTTATGAGTAACTCTAATAAGTAATAAAATAATGGACAATAGACTTAGGTGGTTTGAACATGTCCAACGAAGACCGAAAACGGCACCGATTAGGAGTGAATCTATTCACGTTGAAGGCTTTCAAAGGGCAAGGGGGGAGACCTAGAAGGACGTGGTTAGAAGTAGTAAGAAAATGTTTAAAAACTTTTAGACTAAATGAGGCATGATACTTGATAGAGGAGATTGAAAGAACAAGGTTCGTATAGTGACACCTAATTGAGCTAAGATTTTGATGATGATAATGATGATAACGATGACACAACCATCATGACTGGTCCATAAAAATGAGTAGACTGGTTTGGCCTATCCATACGAGCATACGTGGTTCACGGGCATGTTAAGTTATTTTGTTTGGACATGCAAGACTTGGAAAACGAATATTTTGATGGTTTGTCTCCTTCCATCTTCAATAACCTTTGGTGCGACACTTGATGGCGATCTTCCATCAAATGGACCCACCGTTTGGAAATATCATACTTTAAGACGTCGGTAGCTTTATCTTAGTTTCACATGGAAGACTACTGTATTCCGTCAATTTAAATTTAACTGAAATAGGTGGTCACGTGGAGACTTTGACAAGTGATTTTATAAGGTAAGATGCTGACTTTTCATCAATGATCGATTCCATCTTTGGGAAATTTACTTGCTGTTTGCGTCCTTGAAAGGGATTTCTACCAGTCGAGATGATTTACTCGAGAAATTTGGATGTTTACTCGAGACTTTGACAGTAATGAATCACAGTTTCCAGCGCTCACTGTCAAAACTGCATGCAAAGCAAACAGAACCGAAAACTGGAATTCGATGAAGAGATTTTAGCGGTGGAAAGCTCCAGCCATCAGAAAATCATTAAACGAAGAGGCAGTATGTTTAACCAGAAATCAATAAGAGAAACAAACAGAAAATGGTCGCTAAAGCCGGAAAAACAAAATGACACAGAGGGACAAGAAGACTCAAAAACATTGATTCATCCAGAAACAAGATTCAACTTTTCAACCAAACAGAAATGGCGATTCAAACTCTTAAGATCAACAAAAAGACTACGGACAGAAAACAAGAGATCGCCAATGAAAACATCTGAAAGAGAAAAGCAGACCAATGAGCCAATTACTCTGAAGAAGAAGAACAATGTACAGTGCAATACAGTTTTCAAACCATCATCCCCCTCTGTTCTACCCCACCTGTGAAGATGATTTGAGGGATTTGGGATTACTGGCTTCGGAATTTTCTTCTTTCCTCGGGAACAACAGGTATAATCGTCTCCACTCCTCTGTTCTTGATCATGAGGATTTCGTTTTTGGGTGTTTAAGGTGTCCTAATTTTCTGTTCCCCAGTGTGTTCGTAGCAGAACTGGCATATGATCAATGGGGTTTTGCTAAAACTTTTCAGATTTTTAGGTGACTGAGATAACGAAACATGGACAAAAAATTTCCCTGGAGTATCATCCCTAAGGCAAGTGAACGTGGGCTGCCGGGCTGGCTATTTTGTGGGACGGGATGACAAACCATGTGCCTTTGCATCAGCTTTCGTGACATCGGATTACAATCCATGGACAAAGTTATCCGTGGAATCTTACACAGCCATCCAAGCCGTAGAGAAAGATCTGGAGATGCCCGTTAGAAATGACGTTTGATACCCATGCTAAAAGATAAACGGCCTAGATCTAAGAAAAGAAATTGCTAAAAGATAGGCCCAGTGCTCAAATCTCTGCCCGCTTAACAGTTTTGAGTGTCAGAGAGGGAGTTACTCTCGTGGGGCCCAATTTTCAAAAGATCTAAGTCATCCACAATTTGAAGAACTAGGCAGCAAAATCTCATCCGTTAGAGAGAGAGAGATCCTCATTTTAGGTCCACTTCTTCCAATATAAAAAACAACCATTTATTATCGCCTCATCAAGCAGGTGCTCAGTACATTAAGAAAAAGGAAAAATGTACAGGGGACCCTCAATGGAATTTTATTACATAACTCGCCGTGAGTCCATGCTTTAACATTCCGTACAATATTGTCAATGAAATTCAAATTACACCCACCCGCTTTTAATTAATCTTTTTTTCTTTTTATTTATTCTGTTGGTAAGAAAGTGTTTTCTTATATGCCACAAGAAGAATGCACGGTGTTATATTTAGTTGATCTTAACCATTCATCTTATTCAGCCTACTGCCTATTTACCTCTATACCAAAATTCATGGCCATTGATGCATTCATATCAAAATTCATGTGTACACAGTCTAGGAAAGGAGTAGAATGCAAAGGGTTTGTATGACACAGCTTAACACTGCATTTTTACAATAGGCTGTTTTCATGCCTCAAACTCGTGATTTGTAGGTCACACTACGAGTTGGGGCAAGGCTTCCCTTCTTTCCATAAAATCTCTATTTTTCTCTAAAAAATTATAAGATATATAATTTTCTATAGATTTTGCTATAATTTGCATTCTAGTTAATATATGTTTTCCCAATAATTTTTTTTTCTTTCTATTTTGTTATAATTTTTATATAAATGCATGCCTTCGCATGCATAAACTATGCCCAACTTTATTCTCATGCAGTAAAGACTCTTGATCTAGGATTGATTTTGTTGTTTGAAGATAGCACAGATCTGTCAATACAGTGTATAAATGCAAAGACTACCTTTTTTCCTTTAAGGGAAATGGAGGTAGTTAAGCTAGATGATATTCACAAACATGATTAACTCTGTCTTACAGTAATTCATCTTATAATATTGCATTTGTTTTAATAGGATTCCTGGCACTTCTTAATTAATGCTTAACAGTTTAAACTTTTGTATAATTTCTTATCTCTACAGGCAAAGACTAGTATATTGGAATAGGGAGCCTTGGTGCAATGCTAAAAGTTATCGTCGTGTAACTTTGAGGTCATGGGTTCAAGGCGTTGAATCACCCTCTTGCAAAATACAAGGTAAGGCTGCCTACTATAAGCCCTTGTGGTCTACCACTTTTCTGGACCTTGCATTGGCAGGAGCTTCATACACGAAGATTGCCCCTTTTATCTTCTTAATATTTCCAACTGATGCACTTTCTCATTCCAAAATTGCCACTAACCATGTGTTTCTTATACTTCTTCACCCAAAAAAAACTGTAGCTTTGATGGGCATCTGATGGAGAGCTTGGACCAGTGGAATCCCCATTTGGAAATGTTATACCCAAAGAAGTAAGTTTATGTGGTACCACCTGGAGGAATTATTAAGGTGTTACCATCAATTAATTTAACAGAAACTAAGTGACAAGATGGGAGATAGTCCAATCATGAAACGCATGCCCTTGACTCTCTTACACCGGGGGTTAAGCCCCCTTGTTTTACAGGAATGCCCCAAATGTCAAGAAACTCACATGTAAATGGTCTCATATATATTAGAATAGAAGGCTAGGATCATCTGTCAGACAAGATATTTTGGGCATGGCCAATCTAAGAAAAATGGAGAAAAGACTAGGGATGAGGATGGGGCACGTAGATAGGTTAACAAGCTTTCACTTTCGATGGTTTGATCCAACTGACAGATGTGCACTCTTCGGTGGATCCCACCATGTGGAAATGTTATTTGAGAAAATGATAGTGTTACTGGGAAGTTTGAAGCATGGCGTAACTGATCCGCAGCCTGGAAATAAATGGTTGGCATCACAAACAAACTGGTCCCCACTTGTGCACATATCAAGAAAGCGAACCCTTTCCTGTGGGCCCACCATGGATGACTTTGACAAACGAGTGCCAGATTGAGTGGTTGAAGATAAACTATAATTTTTCATCGCCAGTGGATCCCATCATTTGGAAATATAATTGGCTGCCCATCCGGAAGAAAGGAAGTGAGGAATAGGCTTGTGTCCTTGAAGGGATTCGTGCCAACTTACTCAAGACAGATGATTCAATGATGAAAATTCGGACGGTTACAATTAAGCAATAGGCGATTTTACCTAATTACACAGTTATAAAGATTCTAAAAGAGCATTGGTCCGGAGTGCAAACACTGCTCCCAAGTTTTTTGTATACTTTTTTAAGGTGAAGTCTCTCAACAGTACATGAATGAAGATTTTTGTGCCTTGAAGACAACTTTTGCAGCCAAGGCTTGTGTTAGAGAAGCCGGATGGGACTCGAATCTTGCCGGTTTTCGACCAAACAAACTAGTTGCAGGAGTTGAACAGGCAATCACTTTCCACTTTCAATTTCTACTGTATTTATTATCATCAGACAAAAAAAAAAAAACTGAAAAACAAGGACTAAAATATTATCAAGCGGGTCCAAACGATAGCGCCCGTTGGCACTATTAGTTTCGTATAACCCATGTTAAAAATCTAGACCATTAGCTTAGTGGTGCACACATCAGGATGGTAGATTATTTTGATGGCTCGTGGATAGAAAACTCAGGATCCTACTGTCAAAATTATTTTTCCAAAAAGAGCCATCGTAGTTTGGTCATCAGTCTGCAACTATTCCTTATTGCCAATGCTGTTACATCGTCCCACTTTTACATTATGAGCCCAACCAATGGTTGATCAGAAGCGTTCATCTGATTATAGTCACTTTCACATATTATTCATCACTAGAGAATCCTAAAGCTCATCCACTTTAATTACAAGCAACTCCCAAAGCTCAGAAAAGTGAGTGATTCAACCGTGTAGGACTATGCAATAGAGGCAGCTAAAATTTACAAGATCAGCACAAGTATCTCTGATCTGAAATCATTCTTGGAAAAGGAAGGTTTTGATGGTCTGTCTTTTTCCATCCTCAATGAGTTTGACACCTACCTGATGGGCAATTTTCCATCAGATGGAACCACTGTTTGAAAATGTCATACCACATGGAAGACTAAGGTGTCCTATCAATTTAAATATAATTAAATGCTGGGGTAGAAATCCTCACCTTATTATACGGTAGAAGGCATGACCCAAGAAAAATGCTTGTGGACGACTTTGACTAGTGCTTCTAAAAGATAAGATGCTGGTCTTTCTTCATTGATGGATTCCATCGTTGGGAAATTTCCTTATTGTTGTCTAAAAGAAAGGAAGTTAACAATAAACTTAGTTCCATCTTTTCAGGCAATCGAGTCAATATGTGACTGGAAAATCAGTGTTTGGACGGTTAAAATTCATCCAAGGTGATTTCCACAGACCAACTCAAGTAGTCCGTCGCATCTTTCTTCAATCAAGACATTTCACCTACTGGATCTAGACTTGGATCTCCAATCCTATGGACCAAATAACTCCATCGAACAAGACGGTAGATGGCTGTCCCCATTTCAGTGGACGGTCAAGATTGAGTAAATATGGGCTGCATTCCATGGCCATGGCCATTGCCATTGCTAAGATTAAAAGCAGCACTAGAAAGCATCTAGCATTATATATAACGTTGGGAAGATTAAGATGTGCGGCTTAGTGCAGAGTATGGTCATTAAGATTAAAAAGCACTTACAAGTGGGCCCAAATTGCTGCTGACCTTCACCATTCATTTCCATTTTTACTTGGACAAACCATGCCCAGTTACTTGGGCAAATGAGAGTGTTGCTGGGAATTTGGAAGCATGGCGTATCCGATGCACAACTTAGAAACAGATGGTTGGCATCACAAACAAACTGGTTCCTACTTGTGCACATATCAAGAAAGCGAACTCTTTCTGGTGGACCCACCACTGACGACTTTGACGAGTGATTGCTGGATTACGTGGCTGAGGACACATGATGACTTCTCAGCACTGGTGGATCCCATCATTTGGGAATTTATTTAGCAGCCACTCGAGAACAAAGAAGTCAAGAATAGGCTTGCGTTCTTAAGGGGTTCACCCCAACTTAATCAAGGCAGATGATTTAGTCGTGAAAATTCGGACAGTTAGGATTAAGCAATAGGTGATTTTTCCAAATTACGCAATTATGAAGATTTCGTCATGTCTTGTTTCTGGCGTGTTTTACAAGCGCTCTTTTCTGCCTATCTGAGTACAATCTAGACCATCCACTTAATGATGGAGCTCACACCCTTGATCAGGATCCTAAGTTATTTGTATGGTCTCTGGATAGTAGATCCCAGATCCTAGGATCATAAATAATTTTCAGAATGACCCATCATCGTGATTTAGCTGTCAAACTTGCATTTATGACCCAGATGATCTAAGCACCATCACAATATCCTAGGGTTCTGATCTACTGATTAATATTGCATTTGGACCGTAACTATCCAAAGTGTAGTAGCTTTATAGAGGCCCTACATTCGTGGAATCTTGAATTGGATCATGAGATTCCAGGTGGTGGCCTCACAGAGCTTGACGGTCAAGATTCAGTGGACTATTGTTGCACAAGATTAGAACTCAAAAGAGTCCCGCTAGGTTGATTTCTTTTTATACACACGTTGATTTTAAACTTTTTATTTTTGTTGATCTAGGCCATTAATCATATTCTACCATGTAACATATGAAAAATCAATGTAGTTGAACGATTCTACCTACTTGTTTTGCAATTTAAAAAAAAAATTAATACAAATAGATAGTCACTATTTTGAAGTTGTAATTTCAAAAGAAGACAAGATTTAAAATTCTCTTATCTATGAGAATTGCTCATAATCCAAGGGCTCTCAAAAATTCAAACAGAGCATAAATCCGTCACTAGAGAATCCTAAAGCTCAAAAGGGGTGACTATCATATAATCCCTCCTTAGTTTCTAGAAACTCTTAAAGCTCAGAACAGTGGGACATTCGACCATTTTGAATTATGCAATGCACGCAGCTAAAATTTACAAGATGAGCACAACTATCTCTGGTTCGAAATCACTCCTCTTGCCCTCTCTTGGCAAGTCTTGACCCAAAAATCTGATACAAAATCTATTCACAATCGCTAGTCTTCATGCCTAAACTAAGAAGACCAAAGGCTAGGATAATTCAAAGGTGTAATTCTTTTGGTGCACAACCTACCATGACTGGTCCATGAAAATGAGCAGACTGGTTGGGCCTATCGATGCCAGCATATCATGGTTTACTGGCAGAGTCAAGTCATTTTGTTTGGACATGGAAGACTTGGAAAATGAAGATTTTGATGGTCTGCCTCCTTCCATATTCAAAGACCTTTGATGCGCACCTGATGGCGATATTCCATCAAATGGACCCACCATTTGGAATTGTCATAGTTTAAGAAGTAGGTAGCTTTTATCTTGGTTTCACATGGACGACTAAGGTGCACCATCAATTTAAATTGTACTGAAATAATTGGTGAGTTGGGGATACACCCCTTGTTATGGCAGAAAGTCCATGACTCCAAAGAAATTTTTTGCTCATTGGTGACTTTTATGAGGGATCCTAGAAGATGAGATGCTGTCTTTTCATCATTGACCATTCCATCGTTGGGAAATTTCCTTGTGGTTGCCCTGCAAGAAAGTCGGTCAAGGATAAGCTTGCGTCCTTAAAGAGGAGGGATTCCAACCACTTACTCAAGGGAGATGATTTAATAGTGACATTTGGACGGTTACAATTAAGTATTGGTGACTTTATAAAATTACCTAAAGATACTGATTTGCTCATGTCATGTTTCTTGCATGTTTGACTGGTAATCAAATAAGACGTGATATCAGTCTATATATTTGTGCTGTCTTGGAGGATTCTACCACTGCCATTATTGGTTGAACTTGTGTTTGGAGTTTGCAGATAAGCTATTCCAGTATGAGGGCTTATAGCATTTTGGTGTTGTTTGCGAGTTTGTGTTGCTGTTTGAGTGGGTATGGTGGATGCTTGGAGAAAGAGAGGGATACTCTCATGCAAATCAGAGACTCTGTTGTCAATTTAGATGGCTCTGTTCGGTACTCAGAGTCTTGGGCTAAAGAAGATTGTTGCAAATGGGAGGGTGTAACATGCAGCAGATCTTCTTCTTCCTCTCAAGCATCTCATGTGACTGCAATCAATCTTCCATCTCTAAGATACTCTACTTTTCGACGAACATGGTATCCGAATGCCACTTCATTTGCCCAATTCTCCGAATTACAATCTCTAGATCTGAGCTATAACAACATTGGTGGTTGGGCTAACCCAGAAGGTAATGTTGGCTCTCTATTAATATAGCAGAGGTGATGTTCCCACACCTCTTTGGAACTATTTCCACACTAGCACTTGGGGTTTTTGTAGTAGAAATATGGAATATTGCTATACCCTCTTTGGAAGAGCTTCAAGAATGACTGGTTACACTATCTATACGATCTTAGTCCATCTGTGTGAAACATTTCTACTGGCTCTAAAGTTTAGAATAGTATTTGATGTCTCGAATCTTATATTATATATTATCAACTTTTGCAGGCTTATGTAGTCTCAAAAAACTACGACAACTAAATCTTCGGGGAAACAATCTCGGCGTTGGAGCATTTCCACCATGTTTACTAAGCAACCTCTCTCTATTAGAACAATTGGACTTGTCTGGAAACAATCTGGGAGGAGATTCATCCAGATTATTAATAGGTACAATGAAAGGAGACTATAAATATCAATAGTTAGTGTTAAGGTGTAAACTTTTGGTTTTTGGAAATATTTTGCAAACAATATACCTTCTCAAGCATGATTTAACTATGCAAAAGCCAAGGAGATGCCCGTTACACATTAAACTAATTATCTATTAGAAGTTTTGCTATGGAAAATGAATTAATTATCAAGTGTCGCGATCTCACCTTGCTTATCAACTTTTGCAAGCGTATGTGGTTTGAAAAAACTACAAGTTCTACACCTTGAGAGAACCAATCTTGATGGTAGAGCATTTCCACCATGTCTACAAAGTAACCTCACCCAATTACAAGCATTGGGCTTATCTTCAATAAATCTGGGAGAAGACTCATCTGGCTTTTTAAAAGGTATGCAGAAAGAAGTATGCATTTTTAAAATTTTTATTTGAAAAGGGTGGAAAGGAGCATACTTGCCTCGTCATTTCTATGATAAGAAATCGGTATGCTTCTTGGACTAACTTGGCAGTTTTTGGCTGGTAATGGATGGAATTTTGTGTGGTATTTAAATTTACTGGCTTATTTATGATTGGATCTCATTGTTATTGTTACCACAATTTCTATCATTTTCTCAATCTAATATTTACACCATCCAAAAAAAGGAGAGAGAGAGAGAGAGAGAGAGAGAGAGAGAGAGAGAGAGAGAAGAACCATATTACGTTCTTGTCTCGTTAATAACACAAGTCCCCAGTTGAGAACGATTTTAGCATGCATTTATCTGAATGTTTACAATTATGAAAGGAATTGGTCAAATATATGGACCAAACTCTCTAAAAGTCCATTGAGTTTTGCAGGTCTATGTAATTTGAGAAAACTACAATGGCTAGATCTTGGGAATACCAATCTTGGCAATGGGGGACTTCCTTTGTGTCCAGTGAACAACCTCAATCAATTGGAACACTTGGACCTACAGTCCAATAACCTTGGCAATGGAATGCTTCCATCAAGTCTATGGAAGAACCTTACTCTATTGGAATACTTGGACTTATCTTACAATAATTTGGGCAGAGACTCATCTGGCGGTTTAACAGGTATAACTTCTACCTTTCATCTGATGTCCACCAGCCTACCATCACAGATAAGCTGTTCCCCAAAAGTTTGGATGATCCCTACAGCCACTGTTTATTATTTTGTTATGGTATTAAATTAGATGGATTAGAAATTTCAAAAGCAAGGATGAAGCAAACCTTTTTGTTTTTTTTCCCAATGGCGACAACAGTAGAATTGACAACCTAGCAGAACGGAGATCACGAAATCTGGGCCCTATTCTACCGCTGCGATTGGATTAAACTTAGATGAGTGGTTTGAATCATCAATTCTAACAAATAAGGCTTGAATTGTGCAGGTTTATGTAGTTTATCAAAACTACAAACATTAGACCTTGGGAGCAATAGCCTTGGCAATGGAGCGCTTCCATCGTGTCTATGGAACAACCTCACTCTATTGGAATCCTTGGACTTATCTGACAATAATTTGGGCAGAGACTCATCTGGCGGTTTAACAGGTATAACTTCTACCTTTCATCTGATGGCCACCAGTCCACCATCAAAAGTTTGGATGATCCCTGCGGCCACGATTTGTTATTTTGTTCTGGTATTAAATTAGATGGATTAGAAAATTCAAAAGGAAGGATGGAGACAATGGTAGAATTGACAACTTAGAGGTATGGGGATATGGACCCCACTATCATAGGATGATCCAACTTAGCCATAGTTTGGATCACAAAATCTAGGGCCAATTCTACCGTTGCTCATGTCTAGGGAACAACCTCACTCTGTTGGAATCCTTGGACTTAGGTTCTAATAAGTTGGGGAGAGACTCATCTGACAGTTTAGCTGGTATGATTTCTACGTTTTATTTAATGCCACCTTCTTAGATAACACAAGTTCCAAAGTTTATTTGGGTGAGCATAATCTTAGATTCCTGGAGCATTGATAATAGAGAACCCCTTTTTCCTTTCTAGAAGTCTCATTGATAAGGTAACGACACGGGATGGACCCACTTGATTTAGATGAATGTTTTGATTCACGAAAATGAACCTAACACACGTTTCGATCCACCCAATCGAATAGGATGCATTTGCTTCTAATCCAACAATCATATGGCTGGGATCTAGATATTGGTCATGTGATGGGCCCACCTATAATGTGCATTTGTTTTTATTGGGAAAGATGTAAGCAATTTCAGGAAAACCAAAAATACAATTCACTTTCCAAAATTAAAATAATGTAACCGCACTCTCTCTCTCCCTCTCTCTCTCTCCCTTGTCCGGGCGTGTAAGATTAGACTGTCAATACGTTCAATCCATCCACTCTGCATTGTGTGTGCGTCAGTAATTGCTTCCTCAGGCTAATCACAATTGCACAGTCCATTGAAACCTCAATCCAAAAACCTTATAAAATAATGAGAAACTATAAAAGGGCAAAAAGAAAGACAAGAAAATTGTATCCTTACTCGGTGTCATTATCAAAATGGCTGAGTGTGAAAAAAAGGGAAATAACGAGAGTGTCATTATGAATAAGGATGGAAGTGCCGTGATTTAGATCTTGTATGATTCACTCAGATGAACCCAACATACAATCGAGTGGATAAGTACAGATTGGAATTCAGAGAAGAATTTGGTGAAGAAGGAAAGTTGATCTTGGCGTAGAAACTCGTCGATTAAATTGTCACCCTGGCAAGATGAAGATATGTAGATGAATTGTGTTCTTGGATAAGATTATCCACGAATGGTGATCTTACACAAAATTATCGATATAGTTATTTCTTGTTTTCTTTTAATAGTAAAATGACAGACCATCAAGTCAACCCCAACCTAGCTAGTCAAAGAATTGGTTGACGTAGTACAGTTGTGCAATTGTGAAGACATTTCAAATTAAAGGTTTTTTTGAATTTATTGAGATTTAGGGTATAAATGGTAAGACGCCCAGAATTTAAGGTTTTTCAATACAAACTCAAAAGTAAAATAACTTTGTCTATTTAATAAAACAAGGAGCCTAAAATGATTTTGACGTATTTGGTCAGATGTTTTCCAGTTAAAAAAAAATGTTTCAAACAAAATTATGTTATTGACAGTTGGCTCTTTTTTGCATTAAACACTTGAGAAAGCCTTCGTGCTCCCTTAAATTGGCTGGAGTTCTTGTGAGTTTGTCCTTGCACTGATAAGGAGGAGATACGATTAGATGTTGAGATTGGGTTTTATATCTCATTGATTTTATTGTTTACACTCTCTATGCTTATTTCTTGTAGGTTTATGTGGCTTGAGGAGGCTTGAGATTCTATATCTAGATAACAACAGTCTTGAAGATCAAAGTCTTTCACCATGTCTGGGCAACCTTTCTTCCCTGGAAACTCTGTATTTGTTTGGCAATAAACTTAAAAATCCTTTTGGCAGGATCTCATCAAAAGAAACAACAGGTAAGCAGCTTTTATCACTTGTGCACATTTGAATTAAGTATTTTCAGATGCACATTTCTTAACATTTTGTAATTTAATTGTGAACTCTACTTGCTCCAACATATTGCAGGTGTAAGGCCATTCCCTAATCTTCAGACTCTAGATCTCTCTGAGAATTTGATAGCTGATGACAACTTTCGGAACATTGTCGCATGGCTTTATAACTCGACATCCCTCACCGAGCTCCATTTAAGCAGCAATTTATTGAAAAACTCATCGACATTGACATGTAAGAGCATCTATATTACACATTATATTTTTTCTTATGGGTCTTAGAATTAAACTATGCACCACTACTATAGTTTGGCACAAAATAATTTAGGAAAAAGATAATGACACGGAGATGCCATTGGATATGCTTTGGGAGATAACGTATAAGAAGGAGAAATGCTATTCTAAGTGAGATCTGGGACTCACATGGAATCCTCACCCAGTTAGGCCCTACATTTGAATGATTCAATCTTTTCATCTTATTTAGTCTCTCTTAGATAGGTTAAATACCAAAATTCATGTTTGTTGGGTGATTTTTAGCTATGCATTTTCAGTGTTTAAATAATAACCATTAGATTTTTCAAGGAAAAAAACTAGAAGCTAGAATCATCCAATGAGCATGATTTTTGCACATAGTCTTAGTAGAAGACACAAAAAAAAATGATTGTGTCACATCATTCCAAGGTGGGATTTAGCCAAGCAAGTTTTGAATTTAGTCCCAGAAATTAGTCCAAAAAGCTTTTATCTATAAGCTGTGCTGATCTCTTTACAATTCTAAAAAATCAAACATGAAAAAAATATTTGAATCTTCTAATCAAAAGGATTAAAATAGAAAATAAATTAAGCATGATAACTGTGTAAAAAATCATCTCTCGACCATGTTTGGAGAATATAGCACTCTACGCACAACAAAAATCAAATCTTAAGAAATGTAGTAGATGGACAACAACAGCACATTTTTCTTTGGTTAATACAATAATATCACAATAATGAGCCCCACATATGATTCATTCATAATGTTGAATTGACTCACCTATCTTTGGGCACACAGTGGTACACATTTATTTTGAAAGGCATCTAAAGAATGTTGTTTTGGTTTGTTGGATGTCAACCGTTGCTTATATAGAGTTTCTTTTTTCCTTTTTCTTTTTCATTTTAGCAACAAGTCACAAGAGAGACTTTAACATATATATGAGAATTAGGTTTAACAAATTAGTGAATAGTTTACTTTCTAGTTCTTTGTTTTTTTTTTTAAAAAGGTTTATATGCTAGACCATATCATGGATGAGCTGTCCTCCAACACAAGGCATATTGTTATTGTGAACCTTTGATTCATAGGAGTATAATGCAATCCAAATCAATAGTTTTAGGGGCTAAAATATTTTTTTGATAATTTTAAGGACTAAAATATCATAAGCAAATAGTTCTAGAGACTAAAGTGTACTTTGCTCTAGCAAATATTTGACTTCTTTTTTGAAATTTAGACACTCAACCACCTGTGCACATTTTCAAACTCTGGTATCCTAGCAAGACACTCCTTGTGCCACTATGCTGGAAGGCATTGGTGCAAAAACATCTGACTATTTATGGTGAAAAAATGAAGAATAAAAAAAGGACTCATTATTTAATCGCTAGAAAACATTATGGTAATCCCTTGTCATTCCTCATAGAATCTAAAACATCGCAAATTTGTGTTCATTAGATGATTCAAGCTAGCTAAACTATTGTCTTTAAAAAGTGGTGGGATCCAAACAAACCTTTTATCAAATGATTAGAATTATCAGTTAGTTTAACTTTATACAATTAGCCAATGCTAGAGATCTAAAATGAACATTTGAGATTTTATTAAACACAATGACCTCTGTAATACAGATTGATTTATCTTTGGTTAGTAGAAGAGATGCACACTATATATGGAAGAATAAGAGGCATGATCAATGCTTTAAATAATTAATTCATCAGTTGCTCAAAAGAGCATGTGCGTAGAGATTCAAGTCATGTATTCATTTTCCTTCATTTAATTTAATTGTTCCACTATTCCATTTCATCAGTTTCATAATTATATTTCTTACTTGCAGGGCTTTGCAAATTAAGGACGTTAGAAATTTTGGATGTCATGAATAACACAATTGAAGGTCATCTACATCCTTGCACGAGAGCCATGTATTCTTTGACCAATTTATTGCTCTCTCAGAACCAACTTACAGGAAACGTCCCATCATTCATTTTCAACAATCTAACAATGCTTGAGCAGATCGATCTATCAGAAAATCAGCTTAGTGGTGTCCTTTACTTTTCCATGTTTGCTAACCTCTCAAAGCTTTTAGTCATTGACCTCTCAAACAATAAACTACAGGTTGAAACAGAGCACCCATACTGGATTCCTACTTTTCACCTCTTCACGTTACATTTGGAAAATTGCAATCTCAACCTACACAGTACCTGTGGCATTCCTACCTTCATCTCCAACCAAAATAGCTTAGAAGAAATATCGTTGGGTTATAATTCTCTCAAAGGGATCATTCCACCTTGGTTATTGTGCAAAAGTGCATTATGGACCTTATCAGTAAGGGAAAATTTGTTCGAAGGCTCATTTCCACAATGTCCTGACAATACTAATGCCTCAAACCTTAGACAGCTTGATATCTCAGCAAACAATTTATATGGGACACTTCCTACAAGCATCAAAATGCTACTCCCCATGGTGATGTACTTGAACATCTCTGGAAATGCCTTTCAAGGCAATATACCTTCATCTTTAGCACAAATGGATTCTCTAGAGGTGTTAGATCTTTCTAACAATCGTCTTTCAGGAGATATCCCATATAAACTAATGAGTTTCTTATCCGTGCGTTACTTGGACCTCTCACACAATTGTTTGCAAGGGCATATGCTCCCAAAAGATTCAAATATGACACAGTTGAGAGTTTTACACCTGAGTCATAACTTGTTCACTGGGTCAATTCCAACAAGCTTGTTGAATAGTTCACTCTTGGAAATTTTAGATGTCAGTTACAATATCCTATCTGGTCCTATTCCAAATTGGCTATTCAACCTCCCCCATTTGGTGTCACTTGTTTTAAAGAATAACTTCTTTCAATCTCATATTTCGAGGCAATTGTGTCAAGTTAGTAATCTTCATTTGTTGGACCTCTCCAACAATTCTCTTATAGGAAAGATACCTTCTTGTCTCAACAACATTACTTCATGGAAAAGAAAGTCTGCAATTCAAATTGATGGAGGATTTTATTTTACTAGAGTGATGGGGAGATATTCTGAATCAGCAGTTTGGGTTTTAACTCCAGTTAGGGTTTCAACTACATTCACCACAAAGGGAAGAAGTTACATTTTTGAGGGTGTACCGCTATCCTTGATGACTGGGATTGATTTATCTATGAACAAGCTAACAGGCAATATTCCACCAGAATTGGGAGACTTGAAAGAGCTTCACTCATTAAACTTATCATTCAACCTCCTAACTAGCCATATTCATCAATCCTTCAAAAATCTAAAAAATTTGGAGAGCATGGACCTTTCACATAACAACTTGTTTGGGAGGATCCCTTATGAAATAGCTGGAATTGATACACTTACTACCTTCACTGTGGCCTACAACAACCTATCAGGAGAAATTCCTTTTAGTAATCATTTTTCGACATTTAATGAGAGTAGCTATGAGGGAAATCCAAGACTCTGTGGAGAACCGCTGAAAAGAAATTGCTTGTCTGATACTTCTTCTGAAGTCCCAAAAAGGAAGAGCAAGGGTCCTAGTGTTCTTAGAAATACTATTGCATTTTACTTATTTGTTGCAATGTCATATGCATTGGGATTTTGGGGATTTATTAGCTTTCTATTGTTCAACAAGAGTTGGAGGTATAAATACTTTGCAACTATGGACGTATATTGGGAGGCCTTGACTGGGAAGATTTTTTTATTTTATCTTTGCTTCAAAAATTGTTCCCACTCTTGAGTTGTAATAAAAAATTAGTTTTCTAAGTACTCTTGAGTTGAAATATATTAAAGTACTTTTGCCTATGAATCTGACTATTTATCCGTACAATCCTAGAGCGGCTATTCAAAGCTATGACTATCATAAAATGGAGTTTGGTGCAATTCCGAGAGCTTCGCTGCAAGTCCAAATTATATTCGATAACTAAGGAGAGAGAGAGAGAGAGAGAGAGAGAGAGAGAGAGAGAGAGAGAGAGTTACTCCTATAGGGCCTAATTTTCGGAAGATCTAAGCTGTCCACGATTTGAAGAGAAGAGCTGTGCACCAAATTCTCTTCCGTCGGAAAGAGCAAAGAGATACTCATTTTAGGTGGACGCCTTTAAGGATTTGAAACATTCATAATCTTGGCCTCGTCTTAGGGTTAGAAATACGACTATGCGGGCAACAATCTCAGTGAGCAAAAGCACATACTTAAAACCAAGGCTTAGAAGGAATTGTCGATGAATGTGTTTCATCATTGACAACTTCCAACAGAAGCTCGCAATGAGATCAAGGATAAGTAGAGTCGGCAGGTTTTCTGAAAATCTTTTGGATCAAGGTGTTAGCTTGCAAATCAAATATTCTAAGAGCATAGGTACAGAGTACAGAAACTATTCCCAATTTTTTTATATGCTTTTTTGTGCAGTCTGTCATAATAATCAGTGGTGAAAGTCCAGTACAAGAATGCTTACTTTTGAGCCCTGAGGACATCTTCTGTAGCCAAGGCTAGAGAAGCCCGACAAGACTCGAATCTTGACCGGAAATCACTTACCACTTTCCGTTTTTACCGCATTTCTTACCATCGAAATAAAAATAAGGAAACACTGAAAAGCAAGGACAAAAATATCAGCAAGCGGACCCAATAATAGCTTCGTTAGCCTTATTAGTTTTGTATCGCAACCAACCTGTCCCTATTTGTGCACATATCAAGAAGGTAAACTCTTTCTAGTAGACCCACCACTGACAACTTTGACGAGTGACTGCTGAGTTGAGTGGCTGAGGACAAATGACGACTTCTTAGCATGGGAGGACAAAAAATAACCTGTAGCTTTGATGGGCATTGGAGAGCTTGGACCACATGCACTCCCCATTTGGAAATGTTATACCCAAAGAAGTAAGTTTATGTGGTACCAGATGGAGGAATTATTAAGGTGTTACCATCAATTAATTTAATAGAAATGATCCGTTAGAGAGAGAGAGAGATCCTCATTTTAGGTCCACTTCTTCCAATATAAAAAACAACCATTTATTATGGCCTTATCAAGCAGGGACCCTCAATGGAATTTTCTTACATAACTCGCCGTGAGTCCGTCCTTTAACATTCCGTACAATATTGTGTTTTCTTATATGCCACAAGAAGAATACACGGTCTTATATTTAGTTGCTCTTAACCATTCAACTTGTTCAGCCAGCTGCCTATTTACCTCTATCCCAAAATTCATGGCCATTGATGCCTTCATATCAAAATTCATGTGTACACAGTCTAGGAAAGGAGTAGAACGCAAAGGGTTTGTATGACACAGTTTAACACTGCATTTTTATAATAGGCTGTTTTCATACCTCAAACTCGTGATTTGTAGGTCACACTATGAGTTGGGTCAAGGCTTCCCTTTTTTCCATAAAATCTCTATTTTTCTCTAGAAAATTATAAGATATATAATTTTCTATAGATTTTGCTATAATTTGCATTCTAGTTAATACATGTTTCCCCAATAATTTATTTTTCTTCTATTTTTCTATAATTTTTATATAAATGCATGCCTTCGCATGCATAAACTATGCCCAACTTTATTCTCATGCAGTAAAGACTCTTGATCTAGGATTGATTTTGTTGTTTGAAGATAGCACAGATCTGTCAATACAGTGTATAAATGCAAAGACTACCTTTTTTCCTTTAAGGGAAATGGATGTAGTTAAGCTAGATGATATTCACAAACATGATTAACTCTGTCTTACAGTAATTCATCTTATAATATTATATTTGTTTTAATAGGATTCCTGGCACTTCTTAATTAATACTTAATAGTTTAAACTTTTGTATAATTTCTTATCTCTACAGGCAACGACTTGTATATTGGAATAGGGAGCCTTGGTGCAATGCTAAAAGTTATCGTCATGTGACTTTGAGGTCATGGGTTCAAGGCGTTAAATCAGCCTCTTGCAAAATGCAAGGTAAGGCTGCCTACTATAAGCCCTTGTGGCCTGCCACTTTTCTGGACCTTGCATTGGCAGGAACTTCATACACGAAGATTGCCCTTTTATCTTCTTAATATTTCCAACTGATGGAGGGCTTGGACCAGATGGAATCCCCATTTGGAAATGTTATACCTAAAGAAGTAAGTTTATGTGGTACCACCTGGAGGAATTATTAAGGTGTTACCATCAATTAATTTACCAGAAATTAAGTGGCGAGAGGGGAGATAGTCCAATCATGAAACGCATGCCCTTGACTCTCTTACACCGGAGGTTAAGGCCCCTTGTTTTACAAGAAATGCCCCAAATGTCAAGAAACTCACATGTAAATGGTCTCATATATCTTAGAATAGAAGGCTAGGATCATCTGTCGGAGAAGATATTTTGGGCATGGCCAATCTAAGAAAAAATGAGGAAAGACTAGGGATGAGGATAGGGCGTGCAGATAGGTTAACAAGCTTTCACTTTCGATGGTTTGATCCAACTGACAGATGTGCACTCTTCGGTGGATCCCACCATGTGGAAATGTTATTTGAGCAAATGATACTGTTACTGGGAATTTTGAAGCATGGCGTAACCGATCCGCAGCCTGAAAATGGATGGTTGGCATCACAAACGAAATGGTCCCCACTTGTGCACATATCAAGAAAGCAAATCCTTTCTGATGGGCCCACCATGGATGACTTTGATGAACGAGTGCCGGATTGAGTGGTTGAAGATAAACTATGACTTTTCATCACCGGTGGATCCCATCATTTGGAACTTTAATTGGCTGCCCATCCAGAAGAAAGGAAGTGAGGAATAGGCTTGCGTCCTTGAAGGGATTCATGCCAACTTACTCAAGGCAGATGATTTAATGATGAAAATTCGGACGGTTACGATTAAGTAATAGGTGATTTTACCAAATTACACAGTTATAAAGATTCTAAAAGAGCATTAGTCCGGAGAGCAGACACTGCTCCCAAGTTTTTTGTATACTTTTTTAAGGTGGAGTCTCTCAACAGTACATGAATGAAGATTTTTGCGCCTTGAAGACAACTTTTGCAGCCAAGGCTTGTGTTAGAGAAGCCGGACGGGACTCGAATCTTGTCGGTTTTCGACCAAACAAACTAGTTGCAGGAGTTGAACAGGCAATCACTTTCCACTTTCAATTTCTACCGTATTTATTATCATCAGAAAAAAAAAAAAAAAAACTGAAAAACAAGGACTAAAATATTATCAAGCGGGTCCAAACGATAGTGCCCGTTGGCACTATTAGTTTCGTATAACCCATGTTAAAAATCTAGACCATTAGCTTAGTGGTGCACACATCAGGATGGTAGATTATTTTGATGGCTCGTGGATAGTAAACTCAGGATCCTACTGTCAAAATTATTTTTCCAAAAAGAGCCATCTTAGTTTGGTCATCAGTCTGCAACTATTCCTTATTGCCAATGCTGTTACATCGTCCCACTTTTACATTATGAGCCCAACCAATGGTCAATCAGAAGCGTTCATCTGATTATAGTCACTTTCACATGTTATTCATCGCTAGAGAATCCTAAAGCTCATCCACTTTAATTACAAGAAACTCCCAAAGCTCAGAAAAGTGAGTGATTCAACCGTGTAGGACTATGCAATAGAGGCAGCTAAAATTTACAAGATCAGCACAAGTATCTCTGATCTGAAATCATTCTTGGAAAAGGAAGGTTTTGATGGTCTGTCTTTTTCCATCCTCAATGAGTTTGACACCTACCTGATGGGCAATTTTCCATCAGATGGAACCACTGTTTGAAAATGTCATACCACATGGAAGACTAAGGTGTCCTATCAATTTAAATATAATTAAATGCTGGGGTAGAAATCCTCACCTTATTATACGGTAGAAGGCATGACCCAAGAAAAATGCTTGTGGACGACTTTGACTAGTGCTTCTAAAAGATAAGATGCTGGTCTTTCTTCATTGATGGATTCCATCGTTGGGAAATTTCCTTATTGTTGTCTAAAAGAAAGGAAGTTAACAATAAACTTAGTTCCATCTTTTCAGGCAATCGAGTCAATATGTGACTGGAAAATCGGTGTTTGGACGGTTAAAATTCATCCAAGGTGATTTCCACAGACCAACTCAAGTAGTCCGTCGCATCTTTCTTCAATCAAGACATTTCACCTACTGGATCTAGACTTGGATCTCCAATCCTATGGACCAAATAACTCCATCGAACAAGACGGTAGATGGCTGTCCCCATTTCAGTGGACGGTCAAGATTGAGTAAATATGGGCTGCATTCCATGGCCATGGCCATTGCCATTGCTAAGATTAAAAGCAGCACTAGAAAGCATCTAGCATTATATATAACGTTGGGAAGATTAAGATGTGCGGCTTAGTGCAGAGTACGGTCATTAAGATTAAAAAGCACTTACAAGTGGGCCCAAATCGCTGCTGACCTTCACCATTCATTTCCATTTTTACTTGGACAAACCATGCCCAGTTACTTGGGCAAATGAGGGTGTTGCTGGGAATTTGGAAGCATGGCGTATCCGATGCACAACCTAGAAACAGATGGTTGGCATCACAAACAAACTGGTTCCTACTTGTGCACATATCAAGAAAGCAAACTCTTTCCGGTGGACCCACCACTGACGACTTTGACGAGTGATTGCTGGATTACGTGGCTGAGGACACATGATGACTTCTCAGCACTGGTGGATCCCATCATTTGGGAATTTATTTAGCAGCCACTCGAGAACAAAGAAGTCAAGAATAGGCTTGCGTTCTTGAGGGGTTCACCCCAACTTAATCAAGGCAGATAATTTACTCGTGAAAATTCGGACAGTTAAGATTAAGCAATAGGTGATTTTTCCAAATTACGCAATTATGAAGATTTCGTCATGTCTTGTTTCTGGCGTGTTTTACAAGCGCTCTTTTCTGCCTATCTGAGTACAATCTAGACCATCCACTTAATGATGGAGCTCACACCGTTGATCAGGATCCTAAGTTATTTGTATGGTCTCTGGATAGTAGATCCCAGATCCTAGGATCATAAATAATTTTCAGAATGACCCATCATCGTGATTTAGCTGTCAAACTTGCATTTATGACCCAGATGATCCAAGCACCATCACAATATCCTAGGGTTCGGATCTACTGATTAATATTGCATTTGGACCGTAACTATCCAATGTGTAGTAGCTTTATAGAGTCCCTACATTCGTGGAATCGTGAACTGGATCATGAGATTCCAGGTGGTGGTCTCACAGAGCTTGACGGTCAAGATTAAGTGGACAATTGTTGCACAAGATTAGAACTTAAAAGAGTCCCGCTAGGTTAAATTGTACTGAAATAATTGGTGAGTTGGGGACACACCCCTTGTTATGGCAGAAAGTCCAGGACTCCAGAGAAATGTTCTACTCATTGGTGGCTTTTATGAGGGATCCCAGAAGATAAGATGCTGTCTTTTCATCACTAACCATTCCATCGTTGGGAAATTCCTTGCGGTTGCCCTGAAACAAAGTCGGTCAAGGATAAGCTTGCGTCCTTAAAGAGGAGGGATTCCAACCACTTACTCAAGGGAGATGATTTAATGGTGAAATTTGGACGGTTACAATTAAGTATTGGTGACTTTATAAAATTACCTAAAGATACTGATTTGCTCATGTCATGTTTCTAGCATGTTTGATTGGTAATCAAATAAGACGTGATATCAGTCTATATATCTGTGCTGTCTTGGAGGATTCTACCACTGCCATTATTGGTTGAACTTGTGTTTGGAGTTTGCAGATAAGCTATTCCAGTATGAGGGCTTATAGCATTTTGGTGTTGTTTGTGAGTTTGTGTTGCTGTTTGAGTGGGTATGATGGATGCTTGGAGAAAGAGAGGGATAGTCTCGTGCAAATCAGAGACTCTGTTGTCAATTTAGATGGCTCTTTTCAGTACTCAGAGTCTTGGGCTGAAGGGGATTGTTGCAAATGGGAGGGTGTAACATGCAGCAGATCTTCTTCTTCCTCTCAAGCATCTCATGTGACTGCAATCTATCTTTCATCTATAAGAGACTATACTGTTCGACGAACATGGTATCCGAATGCCACTTCATTTGCCCAATTCACCGAATTACAATCGCTAGATCTGAGCTATAACAACATTGGTGGATGGGCTAACCCAGAAGGTAATGTTGGCTCCCTATTAATATAGCAAAGGTAATGTTCCCACACCTCTTTGGAACTATTTCCACACTATCACTTGGGGTTTTTGTAGTAGAAATACAGACTATTGCTATACCCTCTTTGGAACAGCTTCAAGAATGACTGGTCACACTATCTATACGATCTTAGTCCATTTGTGTGAAACATTTCTACTGGCTGTACAGTTTATAATAGTGTTTGATGTCTGGAATCTTATATTACATTTATCAACTTTTGCAGGCTTATCTAGTCTCAAAAAACTACGACAACTAAATCTTCGGGGAAACAATCTCGGCGTTGGAGCATTTCCACCATGTTTATTAAGCAACCTCTCTCTATTAGAACAATTGGACTTATCTGGAAACAATCTGGGAGGAGATTCATCCAGATTATTAACAGGTACAATGAAAGGAGACTATAAATATCAATAGTTAGTGTTAAGGTGTTAAACTTTTGGCTTTTGGAAATATTTTGTAAACAATATACCTTCTCAAGCATGATTAAATATGTAAAAGCCAAGGAGAAGCCCATTACACATTAAACTAATTATCTATTAGAAGTTTTGCTGTGGAAAATGAATTAATTATCAAGTGTCATGATCTCACCATAATTATCAACTTTTGAAGGCTTATGTGGTTTGAAAAAACTACGAGTACTATACCTTGATGAAACAAATCTTGATGGTAGAGCATTTCTGCCATGTCTACAAAGTAACCTCAGCCAATTAGAAGCATTGGGCTTATCTTCAATAAATATGGGAGAAGACTCATCTGGCTTTTTAAAAGGTATGCAGAAAGAAGTATGCAATTTTTTATTTTTTAATTTGAAAAGGGCGGAAAGGAGCATACTTGCCTCGTCATTTCTTTGATAAGAAACCATTATGCTTCTTAGACTAACTTGGCAGTTTTTGACTAGTAATGGATGGAATTTTACCTGGTATTTAAATTTACTGGCTTACTTATGAGTGAGGATTTTTTTTTGTTGGGATTTGTGACTTTATATTTCTCGCAATTTTATTGGATGATTTTTTCTTCGTGGATGTCTGATTGGATCTCATTGTTATTGTTACCACAATTTCTATCATTTTCTCAATCTAATATTTACACCATCCAAGAGAGAGAGAGAGAGAGAGAGAGAGAGAGAGAGAGAGAGAGAGAGAGGGATCTTTGTCCCAGTGGCTGGGATCACTAGCCATACCCACTTGTTATGTGTGCATGGGGTGGAAAGTGGTGTGTTATGAAAGGAATTGGTCAATATATGGACCAACTCTCCAAAAGTCCACTGAGTTTTGCCGGCCAATGTAATTTGAGAAAACTACAGTGGCTATATCTTGAGAATACCAATCTTAGCAGTGGGGCACTTCCATTGTGTCTACCGAACAACCTCACTCAATTGGAACACTTGGTCTTAGATTCCAATAATTTGAGCAATGGTTCATCTGACAGTTTAACAGGCATGATGTTTGTATTTCATTTGATAGCCACCTTCTTAGATAAGTCATGCCCCAAAAGTTTTGATCATCTTGGTCACTATTTATTTGGGTATAAAATTAGATGAATTAATTAGAAATTTCAAAAGCAAGGATGATGTAAAAAATTTCCTCTAATGGCATGAATGGTAGAAACTTGACAGATTATATTGAATGTTTGGTTTGGATCACGAAATCTGGGCCCAATTCTACTGTTGCGATTGGATTAAATTTAGATGAGTGGTTTGATTCATCAATTCTAACAAATAAGTCTTGAATTGTGCAGGTTTATGTAGTTTATCTGACACACCCCACCCACCGTGGGGTCCACAGTAACGATATTGTCCCGTACAGGGCCCGCAGGTCCCACAGGTTTTGCATTCACCCCCTTACAGGGTAAAAGGCCTCGTTACTGTGAGGAGTGTTCCCACTCCTTATCACCCAGCCCAGCTCCCCTCTCCAGGCGGTATGGGACTAACTCTCAACCGTCGCCCCCTCGGCCTTCTCCGCTTCGCCACCCCTCACAAGGCCATGGTACCTCACGGTGCCTGAGCCGGCAAGGCTAGATCTCTCCCCCTTAGGGGACACACGCCCTCGTGTGACCGAGGCACGCATGCGGTTAGCCACCCATCACCACGAGGAGACTGGCTCTGATACCATTTGACACACCCCACCCACCGTGGGGTCCACAGTAACGATATTGTCCCGTACAGGGCCCGCAGGTCCCACGGGTTTTGCATTCACCCCCTTACAGGGTAAAAGGCCTCGTTACTGTGAGGAGTGTTCCCACTCCTTATCACCCAGCCCAGCTCCCCTCTCCAGGCGGTATGGGACTAACTCTCAACCGTCGCCCCCTCGGCCTTCTCCGCTTCGCCACCCCTCACAAGGCCATGGTACCTCACGGTGCCTGAGCCGGCAAGGCTAGATCTCTGAGCGGCGTTGCTGTGAAGGGAACAAAACCCTGCGGGTGCTGCCAAGATGGGTTGAGGGTTGGCCTTGTGAGGGGACCCAAGATACTCTGAGGGGGCCCAGAGGGGACAATATCGGACCTTAAATGGAACGACGCGTCCTGAGCGGCGTTGCTGTGAAGGGAACAAAACCCTGCGGGTGCTGCCAAGATGGGTTGAGGGTTGGCCTTGTGAGGGGACCCAAGATACTCTGAGGGGGCCCAGAGGGGACAATATCGGACCTTAAATGGAACGACGCGTCCTGAGAGGCATCTGCTTCCGCTGTGCACTCGAAGGGAACAAAACCCGTGAGGGTGGAACCAAGATGGGTTGAGGGTGAGCAAGATGGGTTGAGGCTGCGGGCTAAGATACTCTGAGCAATAGCCCAAGATACTCTGAGGGGAGACCCAAGACCGTGGACAATATCCAACCTTAAATGGAACGACGCATCCTGAGAGGCATCTGCTTCTGCTGTGCACTCGTAGGGAACAAAACCCGTGAGGGTGGAACCAAGATGGGTTGAGGGTGAGCAAGATGGGTTGAGGCTGCGGGCCAAGATACTCTGAGCAATAGCCCAAGATACTCTGAGGGGAGACCCAAGACCGTGGACAATATCCAACCTTAAATGGAACGACGCGTCCTGAGAGGCATCTGCTTCCGCTGTGCACTCGAAGGGAACAAAACCCGTGAGGGTGGAACCAAGATGGGTTGAGGCTGCGGGCCAAGATACTCTGAGCAATAGCCCAAGATACTCTGAGGGGAGACCCAAGACCGTGGACAATATCCAACCTTAAATGGAACGACGCGTCCTGAGAGGCATCTGCTTCCGCTGTGCACTCGAAGGGAACAAAACCCGTGAGGGTGGAACCAAGATGGGTTGAGGGTGAGCAAGATGGGTTGAGGCTGCGGGCCAAGATACTCTAAGCAATAGCCCAAGATACTCTGAGGGGAGACCCAAGACCGTGGACAATATCCAACCTTAAATGGAACGACGCGTTTTCCCCTGGACGCGGGGGAAAGAGCAAAACCCGTGCGCATGCGCACGGGACAATATCGTTGCTGGGGGCCCGACGGGGCTGTGACATTATCAAAACTACAAACATTATACCTTCGGAACAATACCCTTGGCAATGGAGCGCTTCCATCATGTATATGGAACAACCTCACTCTATTGGAATCCTTGGACTTATCTTACAATAATTTGGGCAAAGACTCATCTGGCGGTTTAACAGGTATAACTTCTACCTTACATCTGATGGCCACCAGTCCACCATCAAAAGTTTGGATGATCCCTGCAGCCACTATTTGTTATTTTGTTCTGGTATTAAATTAGATGGATTAGAAAATTCAAAAGGAAGGATGAAGCAAACCTTTTCTCTCTTGTTTTTTCAAATGGCGACAACAGTACAATTGATAACATAGAGGTACGGAGGTATGGACCCCACTATCATAGAATGATCCAACTTAGACATAGTTTGGATCACGAAATCTAGGCCCAATTCTACCGTTGCTAATGGATTAAGCATAGACTAGTTTGAATCACCAACTCTCACAAATAATTGCTGACTTTTGCAGGTTTACGTAGTTTGAGAAAGCTACGAACATTAAGCCTTCGCAACAACAATATTAGCGATGGAGCACTTCCACCATATCTGCTGAACAACCTCACTCTGTTGGAAGACTTGGACTTATCGGAAAATAATCTGGGCAGAGACTCATCTGACAGTTTAGCTGGTATGATTTCTACATTTTATTTGATGGCCACCTTCTTCGATAACACAAGTTCCAAAGTTTATTTGGGTGAGCATAATCTTAGGAGCAATGATAATAGAGACCCCCTTTTTCCTTTTTTCCTTTCTAGAAGTCTCATTGATAAGGTAACAACACTCGTATATTACATGATGGTCCCACTTGATTTAGATGAATGTTTTGATTCACGAAAATGAACCTAACACACGGATCGATCCACCCAATCGAATAGGATGCATTTGCTTCTAATCCAACAATCATACGGTTGGGATCTAGATATTGGTCATGTGATGGGCCCACCTACAATGTGCATCTGTTTTTATTGGGAAAGACGTAAGCAATTTCAGGAAAACCAAAAATACAATTCACTTTCCAAAATTAAAATAATGTAACCGCACTCTCTCTCTCCCTCTCCCTCTCCCTCTCCCTCTCTCTCTCCCTTGTCCGGGCGTGTAAGATTAGACTGTCAATACGTTCAATCCATCCACTCTGCATTGTGTGTGCGTCAATAATTGCTTCCTCAATCCAAAAACCATATAAAATAATGAGTAACTATAAAAGGGCAAAAAGAAAGACAAGAAAATTGTATCCTTACTCGGTGTCATTATCAAAATGGCTGAGTGTCATTATGAATAAGGATGGAAGTGCTGTGATTTACATCTTGTATGATTCACTCAGATGAACCCAACATACAATCGAGTGGATAAGTACAGATTGGAATTTGGTGAAGAAGGAAAGTTGAGCTTGGAGTAGAAACTTGTCGATTAAATTGTCACCCTGGCAAGATGAAGATATGTAGATGAATTGTGTTCTTGGTTAAGATTATCCATGAATGGTGATCTTACACAAAATTATCAATATAGTTATTTCTTGCTTTCTTTTAATAGTAAAATGACAGACCATCAAGTCAACCCCAACCTAGCTAGTCAAAGAATTGGTTGACGTAGTACAGTTGTGCAATTGTGAAGACATTTCAAATTAAAGGTTTTTTAGAATTTATTGAGATTTAGGGTATAAATGGTAAGACGCCCAGAATTTAAGGTTTTTCAATACAAACTCAAAAGTAAAATAACTTTGTCTATTTAATAAAACAAGGAGCCTAAAATGATGTTGACGTATTTGGTGAGATGTTTTCCAGTTAAAAAAAAATGTTTCAAACAAAAATATGTTATTGACAGTTGGCTCTTTTTTGCATTAAACACTTGAGAAAGCCTTTGTGCTCCCTTAAATTGGCTGGAGTTCTTGTGAGTTTGTCCTTGCACTGATAACAAGGAGATATGAATAGATCTTGAGATTGGGTTTTATATCTTACTGATTTTATTGTTTACCCTCTCTATGCTTTTTTCCTGTAGGTTTATGTGGCCTCAGGAGACTAGTAACTCTGGATCTATTTTACAACAATCTGGAAGATCAAAGTCTTTCACCATGTCTGGGCAACCTTTCTTCCCTGGAATTTCTGTCTTTGTCAAGCAATAAACTTAAAAATCCTTTTGGCAGCATCTCATCAAAAGAAACAACAGGTAAGCAGCGTTTGTCACTTGTGCACATTTGAGTTTAAGTATTTTCAAATGCACCTTTCTTAACATTTTGTAATTTAATTGTGAACTCTACTTGCTCCAACATATTGCAGGTGTAAGGCCATTCGCTAATCTTCAGATGCTATCTCTCGATGGGAATTTGATAGCTGATGACAACGTTGAGAACATTGTCCCATGGTTTTATAACTCGACGTCCCTCGTCGAGCTCTCTTTAAGCAGCAATTTATTGAAAAACTCATCGACATTGACATGTAAGAGCATCTATATTACACATTATATTTTTTCTTGTGAGTCTTAGAATTAAACTATGCACCATTACTATAGTTTGGCTCAAAATAATTTAGGAAAAAGATAATGACACAGAGACGCCATTGGATATGCTTTGGGAGATAACGTATATGAAGGAGAAATACTATTCTAAGTGAGATCTGGGACTCACATGGAATCCTCACCCAGTTAGGCCCTACATTTGAATGATTCAATCTTTTCATCTTATTTAGTCTCTCTTAGATAGGTTAAATACCAAAATTCATGTTTGTTGGGTGATTTTTAGCTATGCATTTTCAGTGTTTAAATAATAACCATTAGATTTTTCAAGGAAAAAAACTAGAAGCTAGAATCATCCAATGAGCATGATTTTTGCACATAGTCTTAGTAGAAGACACCCAAAAAAAATGATTGTGTCACATCATTCCAAGGTGGGATTTAGCCAAGCAAGTTTTGAATTTAGTCCTAGAAATTAGTCCAAAAAGCTTTTATCTATAAGCAGTGCTGATCTCTTTGCAATTCTAAAAAGTCAAACATGAAAAAATTATTTGAATCTTCTAATCAAAAGGATTAAAATAGAAAATAAATTAAGCATGATAACTGTGTAAAAAATCATCTCTCGACCATGTTTGGAGAATATAGCACTCTACGCACAGCAAAAATCAAATTTTAAGAAATGTAGTAGATTGACAACAACAGCACATTTTTCTTTGGTGAATACAATAATATCACAGTAATGAGCCTCACATATGATTTATTCATGATGTTGAATTGACTCGCCTATCTTTCAGCACATGGTAGTCCAAATTTTTTTTAAAAGGCATCTAAAGAATGTTGTTTTGGTTTGTTGGATGTCAACCGTTGCTTACATAGTGTTTCTTTGGTATCCTAGCGAGACACTCCTTATACCACTGTGCTAGAAGGCCTTGGTGCAAAAACATTTGACTATTTATAGTGAAAAAATGAAGAATAAAAAAAAAAGAGGACTCCTTATTTAATCACTAGAAAACATTATGGTAATCCCTTGTCCTTAAAAAGTGGTGGGATCCAAACAAACCTTTTATCAAATGATTAGAATTGTCAGTTAGTTTAACTTTGCACAATTACCCAATGCTAGAGATCTAAAATGGGCATTTGAGATTTTATTAAGCACAATGACACCCATAATACAAATTGTTTTATCTTTGGTTAGTAGAAGAGATGCATACTATATATGGAAGAATAAGAAGCATGATCAATGCTTTAAATAATCAACTCATCAGTTGCTCAAAAGAGCATGTGCGTAAAGATTCAAGTCATGTATTCATTTTCCTTCATTTGATTTAATTGTTCCACTATTCTATTTCATCAGTTTCATAATTATATTTCTTACTTGCAGGGCTTTGCAAATTAAGGACGCTAGAAGTTTTGGATGCCTCAAATAACACAATTGAAGGTCATCTACATCCATGCATGAGAGCCATGTATTCTTTGAGCAAGTTATTACTCTCTCATAACCAACTTACAGGAAACGTCCCATCATTCATTTTCAACAATCTAACAATGCTTGAGGGGATCGATCTATCAGAAAATCAGCTTAGTGGTGTCTTCTACTTTTCCATGTTTGCTAACCTCTCAAAGCTTTCAGTCGTTGACCTCTCAAACAATAAACTACAGGTTGAAACAGAGTACCCACATTGGATTCCTACTTTTCAACTCTCCAGTTTATATTTGGAAAATTGCAATCTCAACCTACACAGTACCCATGGCATTCCTACCTTCATCTCCAACCAAAATGGCTTAGAAGAATTATCTTTGGGTCATAATTTTCTCAAAGGGATCATTCCACCTTGGTTATTGTGCAAAAGTGCATTACAAACCTTATCAGTAAGGGAAAATTTGTTCGAAGGCTCATTTCCACAATGTCCCAACAATACTAATGGTTTAACCGTTAGACAGCTTGATATCTCTACAAACAAATTATATGGGACACTTCCTACAAACATTGGAATGCTACTCCCCACGATGAAGTACTTGAACATCTCTAGAAATGCCTTGCAAGGCAATATACCTTCATCTTTAGCACAAATGGATTCTCTAGAGGTATTAGATCTTTCTGACAATCGTCTTTCAGGAGAAATCCCATATAAACTAATGAGTTTCATATCTCTACTGTACTTGGATCTCTCACACAATTGTTTGCAAGGGAATATGCTGCCAAAAGATTCAAATATGACACAGTTGACAGTTTTACACCTGAGTCATAACTTCTTCACCGGGTCAATTCCAACAAGCTTGTTGAATAGTTCATTCTTGGAAATTTTAGATGTCAGTTACAATATCCTATCTGGTCCTATTCCAAATTGGATATTCAACCTTACCCATTTGGTGTCACTTGTTTTAAAGAATAACTTCTTTCAATCTCATATTTCAAGGCAATTGTGTCAAGTTAGTAATCTTCATTTGTTAGACCTCTCCAACAATTATCTTATAGGAAAGATACCTTCTTGTCTCAACAACATTGCTGCATGGAAAAGAAAGTCTGCAATTCAAATTGATGGAGGATCTTATTCTACTAGAGAGCTGTGGGTATATCCTAATTCAGCAGTTATAGTTTCAACTCCAGTTAGGGTTTCAACTCCATTCACCACAAAGGGAAGAAGTTACATTTTTGAGGGTGTACCGCTATCCTTGATGACTGGGATTGATTTATCCATGAACAAGCTAACAGGCAGTATTCCACCAGAATTGGGAGACTTGAAAGAGCTTCACTCATTAAACTTATCATTCAACCTCTTAACTGGCCCTATTCAACGATGCTTCAAAAATTTTCAAAATTTGGAGAGCTTGGACCTTTCACATAACAACTTGTTTGGGAGGATCCCTTATGAAATAGCTGGAATTGATACACTTACTACTTTCAATGTGGCCTTCAATAACCTATCAGGAGAAATTCCTTTCAGTAATCATTTTTCGACATTTAATGAGAGTAGCTACGTGGGAAATCCAAGACTCTGTGGAGAACCGCTGAAAAGAAATTGCTCGTCTAATACTTCTTCTAAAGTCCCGAAAAGGAAGAGCAAGGATCCTAGTGTTCTTGGAAATGCTATTGCATTTTACTCATTTGTTGCAATGTCATATGCATTGGGATTTTGGGGATTTATTAGCTTTCTATTGTTCAACAAGAGTTGGCGGTATAAATACTTTGCAACTATAGATGTATATTGGGAGGCAATGATTGGGAAGATTTTTTTATTCTATCTTCGCTTCAAAAATTATTTCCACCCTTGAGTTGTAATGAAAAATTAGTTTTCTAAGTACTCTTGAGTTGAAATATATTAAATTACTTTTGCCTATGAATCTGACTATTTATCCATACAATCCTAGAGCAGCTATTCAAAGCAATGACTATCATAGAATGGAGTTTGGTGCAATTCCGAGAGCTTCACTGGAAGTCCAAATTATATTCGATAACTAAGAATGTTGGATAAATGGAGAGAGAGAGAGAGAGAGAGAGAGAGAGAGAGAGAGAGAGAGAGAGAGCTGTTCCACGATTTTCAATTACTATTCCAGAAATGTTTTATCCTTGTGAATAGGGCTATTGTCAATCTATAAGAAGCTTCGTGTTGATGATTTTACAGATGATGAATACAACGTGTTCAAACTTTGTAAACTGATGATGAATATATTGTGTTCAAACTTTGTGTTCAATTGATCAGGAGAAATAATCTTCTTGGCCCTTGGAGAAAGAAATTGGTTTTCCTAGCGGTTGCTGAATAGCCGGAAACATATATAGATGGCAATTCTGGGAGACGTCCAATTGTCAATAGTTTTCTTGTCGTGGTCAATTACACATGTTGGCCTTAACATGAATCTCCCGCTTGCAGGAGCCATGGATTGCACATGGAAAAGGAACGATGAGATTTGGTGCCTGGCTTATTTGTAGTATGGGCTACTAGATAAATAGGTTGTGATAGTATTCTTCAAAATGAAAGTATGAGCACCCTTAGATAGGGGTTTCATCCATGGGGATAACAATTCATAGATTTTAGATAACGATAGGCAGAAAGCCTTGATTCCTTGAACAACTATCTTCACCCATTTTGACAACAGACTGTCCAATTTTCCAAGCCTATTTATATGTGCCGATGTCATTCCCTTGTGAGACATTTTCCCTCATATTCATCTTTCCCACTTAGAATACTCCCAAATACCAAGTTCGGACTCTGTTGCTTCACCTTGACATTCTATTCATGATGCTTAAAGCAGATAAAACAAGCCTTTATAAACATCCCAAGATTTCGACATTATCCCTTGCTGTTGGCAGCATAAACATGGAGGGTGGAGGGAATTTAATCACTATACAAGGACAATTCAATCCACAGATAACTATGCATGCAGGAAAAACCAATTCAGAACTTACGAGCTTTGTTCTTTATTTCTGAGAAATGGCTCGCAGCACAATGGAAGCAAATATTTATCAAACTAGAGCAATGAGTCTGAAGATACAGGACTCAGTCCAAGAGTGAAAATGCATTAGCTTTAGGGAGAGCAAACGATTCATTTATGAGCCACAAGTGTATATTGTATAATATCTCCAACGTAGAAAGTGTATGGAGCATAAACTAGCAAACTAGGTACACCAGGGCACCACCCAATCGTTTGTAGACATGATTCAAGGATCTCATCTGCTGGATAGTTCTAGCACATAGATCAATTCTTGTACTTCTATCATTATGAGAGACGTATTTATCAGATAAAATAAAGAAAAAAATGGTAACTCTAAGAGATAATAAAGAAAACTAGAGAGATAAAGGAAGATTATCCATAAAATAAGAAAAATGTTAGAGAGAAATAGGAAGATTAAGAGTCGCCTTTCAGAAGAGAGAAACTTAGATTCGAAGACTTCTTTTGTCATAATCTAGTCCATAAACCATGACTAGTTGTCTCTCTCTCTCGTTTGCGCTTAAACCCGACCTTTGTAACTAAAACTCTCGAACCAAAGTTTTTTTGCTTATCTCTGCTTCAAATCCAAAGAGACCTATACCCTCAACAAACAATTTGAAATCTTTGGCTTTCGTATAGTTAATTTATTTTACCCAAAGTCATTGATTGGCACTTACTGCAAGCACAATGGATCTACAAAATCCATCTTAATCCTGTTTGTAACATTTCATATTTGGTGAATTTTGTATTTATTTTTTGTATTTTCCTTGTTGGCATGATTCATTCATTTCAAGAGAGGGGTGCCACAAACTTGATTTATTGGATGCTGAAGTAGAGAAATCAAATGAAGAAGATTATTTCCTACTTAGAGTCAGTAACTTACCCAAGGTTGTTATCCAGCCATTCTCACTTGTTTGCCCATAAAGGATACGGTAAAGACCAGCATCTTATCCACAGAGTGGAGAGAAAATTGGATTATCATTCACGTCTTATATTTAATAAGATGGAACTCCCAAATTCTACAAGAAACCAAAAATATGTTCTTGCCGTGCATAACGTTTATATGTTTTGTCACAAAGCAGATGTGCAATTCACAGGTTCCAGTATTCTGGTCTAATTTTTATAAATGGACTCCATTCCTATCCAGCAATGGATCAAGTTGTATTCTTTGATCTGTACTTGTCAAACCGGGTCTACAATAGTTCAACACTGCATCATCATGAATGCTAACAATTACAACAAGAGATTCACCATTTTAATCAATTAGAAAGGCGTTAATTACAACAAGGCATTCACCATTTTAATCAAATAGCAAGGAAATGGATACAAGTAGGAAACTATTTCAACAGTAACAGTAATGAATCACAGTTTCCAGCGCTCACTGTCAAAACTACATGCAAAGCAAACGGAACCGAAAACTTGAAGCTGACGAACAAATTTCGGCGGTGGAATGCTCCAGCCATCAGAAATTCTTTAAATGAAGAGGCAGTACGTTTAACCAGAAATCAATAAGAGAAACAAACAGAAAATGGTCGCTAAAGCCGGAAAAACAAAATGACACGGAGGGAGAAGAAGATCCAGAAACAAGATTCAACTTTTCAACCAAACAGAAATGGCGATTCAAACTCTTAGCATCAACAAAAAGACTAAGGAGAAGAAACAAGAGATCGCCAATGAAAAAATCTGAAAGATAAAAGTAGAGAAATGAAGCAATTACTGTGAAGAAGAAGAGCAATGTACAGTGTAATACAGCTTGGTCCCAGAGACAGGTTGTTGTTTTGGGGAGATCCCCGCTAAAACAGCCCCCCAACCTAAAAACTTTCAGTTTTAAAACCATCATCCTCCTCTGTCCTACCCCACCCGTGAAGATGATTTGAGGGATTTGGGATTATTGGCTTCGGAATTTTCTTCTTTCCTCCGGAACAACACGTTTAATCGTCTCCACCCCTCTATTCTTGATCTTGAGCATTTTGTTTTGGTGACATCGGATTACAATCCATTATCCGTGGACTCTTACACAGCCATCCAAGCGGTGCAGAAAGGTCTGGAAATACCCGTTAGAAATGACGTTTGTCACCCATGCTAAAAGACAAACGGTCTAGATCTAAGAAAAGAAATTGCTAAAAGATAGGCCTAGTACTCAGCCCGCCTAACACCGGAAACAGTTTTGAGTGTGTGAAAGAGAGATACTCTCGTGGGGCCCAATTTTCAAAAGATCTAAGTCATCCACAATTTGAAGAACTAGGCAGCAAAATCTCATCCGTTGAAGAGAGAGAGAGAGAGATCCTCATTTTAGGTCCACTTCTTCCAATATCAAAGGAAAAAATGTACCGGGGGGCCCTCAATGGAATTTTCTTACAATAACTCTCCTTGGATCCGTCCTTTAATGTTCCGTACAATATTGTTAACGAAATTCAAATTACACCCACCTGCTTTTAATTATTTCTTTTTTCTTTTTATTTATTCTGCTAGTAAGAAAGTATTTTCTTACCTGTGGCAAGAAGAATATAGTCTTAAATTTAGTTAATCTTAATCATTCATCTTGTTCAACTTGCTACCCCATTTACCTCTATACCAAATTTCATGGCCATCGATGCCTCCATATCAAAATTCAAGTGTACACAGTCTAGGAAAGGAGCAGAAGACAAAGGGTTTGTATGACACAGTTTAACATTGCATTTTTATAAGAGGCTGTTTTCATGCCTCAAACTTGTGATTTGTAGGTCACACTACTAGTTGCGTCAAGGCTTCCCTTCTTTCCATAAAATCTCTATTTTTCTCATGGAAATTAGAAGATATATTATTTTCTATAGATTTTGCTATACTTTGCATTCTAGTTAATACATGTTTTCCCAATAAAAAAATTTCTATTTTGCTATAATTTTTCTATAAATGCATGTTTTCGCATGCATAAACTATGCTCAACTTTATTCTCATTTAGTAAAGACTCTTGATCTAGGCTTGATTTTGTTGTTTGAAGATAGCACAGATCAGTCAATGCAGTGTATAAAGCAAAGACTACCTTTCTTCCTTTAAGGGAAATGGTAGGTAGTTAAGGTAGAAGATGTTCACAAACATGATTAACTCTGTCTAACAGTAATTCATCTTATAATATTACATTTGTTTTAATAGGATTACTGACACTTCTTAATTAATGCTCAACAGTTTAAACTTTTGTATAATATCTTATCTCTACGGGCAAAGACTAGCATATTGGAATAGGGAGTCTTGGTGAACGGTAAAAGTTGTTGTCATGTGACCTTGAGGTCACGGGTTAAGGCGTGGAATCAGCCTCTTGCAAAATGCAAAGTAAGACTGCCTACTATAGGACCTTGTGGTCTCTGTTCCATGGACCCCGCATAGGCGGGAGTTTTGTGCACTGAGGCTGCCCCTTTTATCTTCTTAATATTTCCAACTGATGCACTTTCTCATTCCAAAATTTCCACTAACCATGTGTTTCTTATACTTCTTCACCAAAAAATAAACCGTAGCTTTGATGGGCATCTCATGGAGAGCTTGGACCAGATGGACTCCCCATTTGGAAATGTTATACCCAAAGAAGTAAGTTTATGTGGCACCACATGGAGGAATTATTAAGGTATTATCATCAATTAATTTGATAGAAATGAAGTGGCGAGATGGGAGATAGTCCAATCATGAAACGCATGCCCTTGGCTTACTCCGGGGGTTAAGCCCCCTTGTTTTACAGGAAATGCCCCAAATTTCAAGAAACTCGCATGTAAATGGTCTCATATATCTTAGAATAGATGGTTAGGATCATCTGTCAGAGAAGATACTTTGGGCATGGCCAATCTAAGAAAAAATGAGGAAGACTAGGGATGGGGATGGGGAGGGAGAGGGGGCAGGTAGAGATAGGTTAACAAGCTTTCACTTTCGATGGTTTAATCCAACTGACAGATGTGCACCCTTTGGTGGATCCCACCATGTGGAAATGTTACTTAAGCAAATGATAGCGTTACTGGGAATTTTGAAGCATAGCGTAACTGATGCGCAACCTAGAGATGGATGGTTGGCATCACAAACAAACCGGTCCCCACTTGTAGACATATCAAGAAAGCGAACCCTTTCATGTGGGTCCACCATAGATGACTTTGATGAACGAGTGCCGGATTGAGTGGTTGAAGATAAATGATGACTTTTCATCACCGGTGGATCCCATCATTTGGAAATTTAATTAGCTGCCACTCCAGAAGGAAGTCAAGAATAGGCTTGCGTCCTTGAAGGGATTCGTGCCAACTTGCAGATGATTTAATGATGAAAATTCGGACAGTTAAGATTAAGCAATGGCAATTTTACCAAATTACACGATTATAAAGATTCTAAAAGAGCATTGTTCTGGAGTGCAGACACTGCTCCTAAGTTTTTTGTATGCCTTTTTAAGGTGGAGTCTCTTAACAGTACATCAATGAAGATTTTTGAGCATTGAAGACAACTTTTGCAGCCATGATCACTAGTCTTCATTCCTAAACTAAGATAACTAAAGGCCAGGATAATCTAATAGTGTAATTCTTTTAGTGCATAACCTATCGTGGCTGGTCCATGCAAATGAGTGGAGTGGCTCGGCCTATCGACCTCATCATATCGTGGTTTACCGGCAAGTCAAGTCATTTTGTTTGGACATGGAAGACTTGGAAAAGCAAGATCTTGATGGTCTGTCTTCTTCCATCTTCAATGAGTTTGATGCTTACCTGACGGGCAATCTTCCATCATATGGACCAACCGTTTGGAAATGCCATACTTTAAGACAAAGGTAGTTTTATCTTAGTTTCACATGGAAGACTAAGGTGTACCATCAATTTAAATCCAATTGAGGTATGTGCAAAAGTAGAGATACTCACCTTGTTATATGGCAAGGCCAGGACCCAAGAAAAATATTCGTACACAACTTCGACGAATGATTCTAAAAGATAAGATGCTGGTCTTTCTTCATTGATGGATTCTATCGTCGGAAAATTTCTTTGATGTTGCTCTAAAAGAAAGGAAGTCAAGGATAAGCTTGCATCCTTGAAGGGATTCCTACTAGCTACTCGAGAGATGATTTACTCATGAAATTTGGATAGTAATCATTAAACATAGGTGATTTTACCAAATTACATGAATATAATGATTTACTTATGTCATGTTTCTCGGTGAATCTTTTCTAACCAACTTAGCATGATCTAGACCGTCCACTTAATAGTGGAACTCACAGTAGATCATCGGGATCCTAGCAAGGTTATTTCAATGGTCTATAGAGCATGGATAGTAGATCCCGGATCCTAGCACCATCAACTAAGACGTTATATAGATATATATATATATATTTGTGCTTACCTTGGATGATACTAACACTACCATTATTGATTGAAATTGTATTTGGAGTTTACAGATAAGCTATTCCAGTACAATGTCCTTGCGTGCTTATAGCATTTTGCCCTGTTTTTACAAGCAATCTTTTCTGCTTATCTAAGTACGATCTAGACCTTCCACTTAATGGTGGAACTCACAGTAGATGTTGGTACCCATGCTATATGCACGAGGCCGAACACATATGTTGTTTAGATCTAAGAAAAGAAAATGCTAAAAGATAGGCCTAGTACTCATCTTTCTGCTTAGAGAGAGATACTTTTGTAGGGCCCAATTTTTGAAAGATCTAGGCCATCCACAGTTTAAAGAGCTATGTAGCAAATTTTGATCCTTTTTGATCCTTTTTGAGAGAGAGAGAGACGCATTTTATGTCGACTTCTTCAAAGACGTAAAGCATCCATAGGCTTGGCCTTATCGCACCTCATTCATCAAATTTTCATTCGTTAGATTGGGATTTTTGGATAAACATATTGTTGTAAGTATTGATCACGTGCGCAGCACGCGCTCAGTATACCAGTCAGTAGAACAAAAAGGATAAATTGTACGGATGCCATATAAACTTTCATCCTTCGGCAGGTATACCCCTCCTATTTTCCTAAGACTAATGTTACGTTAACGCGCACTTGGTCCAACAAAGTTTAAATTGGACCCCACCCACTTTTATTTTGTGCTGTCTTTCTGCCTTTTTCCTTTATTTATTCTGCTGGTAAGAAAGAGTTCTTCTAGCACGACATAAGAAAAAGATGCAACCGTATAGAACTGTTCGTCTTGTTTGGCTTGCCCTGTTTAGTATCATACCAAAATTCATGGTGATTAGAGGCTTGTACCTACTAGATTTTTTGGGTATATATTTTCAACGTACATGATTTAATAACAAAAGTAAGCATGGCTCAAATCATCAAACAATTATTAAATTTGTTGACTGGATGGTTCATGGTGCGGTAAATTTGTTTTTAAATGATTCATGATGAAAAATTAGAAAATTTTGTTTTAAGATTTGAGTTGATGTTTGACATTCAAGGTTTTTCTGGAAATAAAATTCATTCGAAGATATTTTTTGCTGTGTTTTGTTTTTATGAAATGGGGCCTCACCTTTTGAAAAGCTTTATTAAAATTGTAGAAGGGTTGAAATTTCTCTGTGTCACACCTAAAATGGCACTAGTTAGAAGGAGTGAGTCAATGCAAGTAGAAAGTTTTCAAAAGGCAAGGAGACCCAAAAAAACATAGATAGAAATGGTGAAAAAAAAATTAAAAACTTTGAAACTGTATTATGCCATAATACTTAATAGAGGAAAATAGAGGAAGAAGATTCACGTGGCCAACTTGTAATTGGGATTAGGTCTTGATGATAATAAAATTTTAATTAATAAAAATCTCTATTTTTTCAGAAAATATTACATATTTGATTATGTACAGATTTTGCTAAAATTTGCAGTCTAATTAATGCATGTTGTGGGAGTTGAAAACTATCTATTTTGCTATAATTTTTCCTTAAATGCTTGTTTTCCCAATGTATAAACTATGTCCAACTTTATTCCCATAAAGTAAAAACTCTTAATTTAGGACTACTTTTGTTGTTTGAGAAATTTGGAAAAGTAATTAAATAATACCCAGATATTGGTTTTAATAGGATTACTGGTACTTCTTAATTCATGCTCAACGGTTTAAACTTTTGTATAATTTCTTACTTCTATGGGCAAAGACTAGCATATTGGAATATGGAATCATATCTTCTTAATATTTCCAACTGATGTACTTTCTCATTCCAAACTTGCCACTAAACATGTGTTACTTATACTTCTTCATTAAAAAATATACACCTTAGGTTGATGTGCATCTGATGGAGATCTTCGACCAGATGGACTCACCGTTTGCAAATGTCATACCGTAAGACGTAAGTTTATCTAGTCCCACATGGAGGAATCACAAAGGTGTTACCATCAATTAATTTAATCGAAATGAAGTAGTGAGATGGGAGATAATCCACTCATGAAACACATGCGCTTGACTCTCGAACTCCGTGGTTAAGCCGCTGCTTTGTCAGGAAATCCCCCAAAATTCAAAAAACTCATACATATTGTAAATAATCTCATATATCCTAAAATAGACGACTACGATAATCTATCAGAGGATATTTTTGGCATGGCATATAAAAGACCCGGTCCAGAAAAATTAAAGAAGAATTAGAATGGCGATGGTACATGTATAAAGTTTAACAACATCAAACAAGCAGGTAGATGGCTGTCAGCGGACGGTCAAGGTTGAGCAAACGTGGGCTACACTCCATGGCCATTGCCATTGCTAAGATTAAAAGTAGCATTAGAAAGGATCTAGCATCATATATAACGTTTGGAAGATTAAGATGCGTGGCTTAGTGTAGAGCACGGTCATTAAGATTAAAAAACACTTACAAGTGGGCCCAAATCTCTGCTGATCATCACCATTCATTTCCAGTATTACTTGGACAAACCATGCCTAGTTACTTGGGCAAATGATGGCATTACTGGTAATTTTGAAGCATGGCGTATCCGATGCGCAACCTAGAAACAGATGTTTGGCATCACAAACAAACTGTTCCCTACTTGTGCACATATCAAGAAAGCGAACTCTTTCCTGTGCCCGCACCACTGATGACTTTGACGAGTGATTGCTGGATTGAGTGGCTGAGGACAAATGATGACTTCTTCGCACCGGTGGATCCCATCATTTGGGATTTATTTAGCGGCCACTCGAGAACAAAGAAGTCAATAATAGGCTTGCGTCCTTAAGGGGTTCGCACCAACTTACTCAAGACAGATGATTTACTCGTGAAAATTTGGATGGTTAGGATTAAGCAATAGGTAATTTTTCCAAATTATGCAATTATGAATATTTCGTTATATCTTGTTTCTGGCATGTTTTACAAGCACTCTTTTCTGCCTATCTGACTACCATCTAGACCATCCACTTAATGATGGAGCTCACCGTTGATCAGGATCCTAAGTTATTGGGATGGTCTCTAGATAGTAGATCCCAGATCCTATGATCATAAATAATTTTCAAAGTGACCCATTATTGTGATTTAGCTGTCAAACTTGCATTTATGACCCAGATGATCCAAGCACCACCACAATATCCTAGGGTTCTGATCTGCTGATTAATATTGCACTTGGACCGTAACTATCCAAAGTGTACTAGCATTATAGAGGCCCTACATTCGTGGAATCGTGAACTGGATCATGACATTCCAGGTGGTGGCCTCACAGAGCTTGGCGATCAAGATTAAGTGAACTATTGTTGCACAAGATTAGAACTTTTAAAGAGTCCCGGTATGTTGAGAAGAAGTCCACGCCTTTCTTTTTTTACACACGTTGATTTTAAACTTTTTATTTTTGTTGATCTAGTCCATTCATCATATTCTACCATACGTAACATATGAAAAATCAACGTAGTTGAACAATTCTACCTACTTGTTTTGCATTTTTTTTTTTTAAATTAATACATATAGATAGTCACTATTTTGAAGTTGTAATTTGAAAGAAGACAAGATTTAAAATTCTCTTATCTATGAGAATTACTCATAATCCAAGGGCTCTCAAAGATTCAAAAGAGCATAAGTACAGAGTACAGACATTACTCCCATGTTTTTTGTATACATTTTTGAGTGATTCTCTCATAATCATCAGTGGTGGAAGTTCAGGACAAGAAGGAAGATTTTTTAGCCTTGAAGACATCTTTTGTGGCCAAGCTAGTGTTAGAGAAGCCGGACCAGACTCGAATCTCGCCGTTTTCGACCAAACGAACTGGCTGCAGCAGTTGAACGGGAAATCACTTTCCCCTTTCAGTTTTTACCATATTTCCTATCATCGGGAAAAAGAAGAAGGAAAAACTGAAAAACAAGGACTAAAATATTAGCAAGCGGGCCCAAACAATAGCTCTCATTAGCATTATTAGTTTTCTATAACCCTTGCTAAAAATCTAGACCATTAGCTTAGTGGAGCAGACATCAGGATTGTAGATTATTTTGATGACTCGTGGGTAGAAAAACCAGGGTCCTACTATCAAAACTATTTTCCTTAATGACCCATCTTAGTTAGGCCATCAGTACTCTGCATGAGGTTATGGGCTATTCCTCGTTGGCAACGCTGCTACGGCCCCCCAGTTTTACATTATGAACCCAACTTATGGTTGATCAGTACCGTTTGTCTGATTGTAGTCACTTTGACATATAATCCATCACTAGAGAATCCTAAAGCTCAAAAAGGGGTGACTATCATATAATCCCTCCTCAGTTACTAGAAACTCTTAAAGATCAGAACAGCGGGACATTCGACTGTTTGGGGTTCTGCAATGCAGGCAGCTAAAATTGACAAGATAAGCACAAGTATCTCTTGCTCGAAATCACTCCTCTTGCCCTCTTTTGGCAAGTTATGACCCAAAAATCTCATGCAAAATCTGTTCATGATCGCTAGTCGTCATGCCTAAACTAAGAAAACCAAAGGCGAGGATAATCCAAAGGTATAATTCTTTGGGTACACAACCTATCATGACTGGTCCATGAAAATGAGTAGACTGGTTTATGGGTAGAGTCAAGCCATTTTGTTTGGACATGGAAGACTTGGAAAAGGAAGATTTTGAAGGCCAGAACTAAAGAGAAATGCCTTAACTCAAAGATAACTTTGACGAGTGATTTTAAAAGATAAGATGCTGACCTTTCATCACTCATGGATTCCATCTTTGGAAAATTTCCTTGCCGTCACTCTAAAAGAGTTGGCGGTGATAAATACTTTGCAACTATGGATGTATATTCGGAGGCATTGATTGGGAAGATTTTTTTTATTCTATTTTCCAAAAAATTAGTTTTCTAAGTACTCTTGAGTTGAAATATATTAAATTACTTTTGCCTATGAATCTGACTATTTATCTGCTAGATAGAGAGAGAGAGGAGTTGTTACACGATTTTCCGTTATTGTTCTAGAATTGTTTTATCCTTGTGAACAGGGCTATTGTCAATCTATAAGAAAGCTTCGTGTTGATGGATTTTACAGATGATGAATGCAACGTGTTCAAACTTCGTAAACTGATGATGAATATAGTGTGTTCAATTGATCCAAAGAAATAATCTTCTTGGCCCTTGGAGAAAGAAATTGGTTTTCCTAGCGGCTGCTGAATAGCAGGAAACATATATAGATGGCAATTCTGGGAGACATACAATTATCAACAGTTTTCTTGTTGTGGTCAATTACACATGTTGGCCTTACATGAATCTCCTGCTTGCAGGAGCCACGGATTGCATACTGAAATAACGATGAATTTTGGTGCCTGGCTTATCTGTAGTATGGGCTACTAGATAAATAGGTTGTGATAGTATTCTTCAAAATGAAAGCATGAGCACCCTTAGATAGGGGTTTCTTCCATGGGGATAACAATTCATAGATTTCAGATAACGATGGGCAGAAAGCCTTGATTCCTTGAACAACTATCTTCACCCATTTTGACAACTGACTGCCCAATTTTCCAAGCTTATTTATATGTGCAGATGTCATTCCCCTGTGAGACATTTTCACTCATATTCATCTTTCCCACTTAGAATTCTCCCACATACCCAGTTCGGATTCTGTTGTTTCACCTTGACATTCTATTCACGATGCTTAAAGCAGAGAAAACAAGCCTTAATAAACTCATCCCAAGATTTCAACATCATCCCTTGCTGTTGGCAGCATAAACATGGAGGGTGGAGGGAATTTAATTACTATACAAGGACAATTCAATCCACAGATAACTACATATGCAGGAAAAACCAATTCAGAACTCTCGAGCTTTGTTCTTTATTTCTGAGAAATGGCTCGCAGCACAAAGGATGCAAATAGTTACCAAACTAGAGCAATGAGTCTGAAGATATGAGGACTCAGTCCAAGAGTAAAAACACATTAGCTTTAGGGAGAGCAAAAGATTCATTTGTGAGCCACGAGTATATATTGTATAGTATCTACAACGTAGAAAGTATAGGGAGCATAAACTAGTGAACTAGGAACACTGGGGCTCCACCCAATCGTCTATAGACATGATTCAAGGATTTCATCTGCTGAATAGTTCTAGCCCATAGATCAATTCTTGTACTTCTATCTATTATGAGAGACGTATTTATCAGATATAATAAAGAAAAAATTGGTGGCTCTAAGAGATAATAAAAAAAAAAAAGTAGAGAGATAAAGGGAAGATTATCCATAAAATAAGAAAAAAGTTAGACAGAAATAGGAAGATTAAGAGTCACCTTTCAGAAGAGAAACAAACAGAAAATGGTCGATAAAGCTGGAAAAACAAAATGACACAGAGGGAGAAGAAGCCTAAAAAACAATGATTCATCCAGAAACAAGATTCAACTTTTCAACCAAACAGAAATGGCGATTCAAACTCTTAAGATCAACAAAAAGACTACGAAGAAGAAAAAGAGATTGCTAATGAAAATATCTGAAAGAAAAAGAAGAGATATGAAGCAATTACTGTGAACAAGAGGAGCAATGTACAGTGTAATACAGCTTGGTCCCAGAGACAGGTGGTAGTTTTGGGGAGATACAAGCAAAAACAGGGAAAACCCCTCAAACCTAAAAACTTTCAGTTTTAAAACCATTATCCTCTGTTCTACCACACCTGTGAAGATGATTTGAGGGATTTGAGATTATTGGCTTCGGAATTTTCTTCTTTCCTCGGGAACAACACTTATAATCGTCTCCACTCCTCTGTTCTTGATCATGACCATTTTGTTTTTTTGGTTTTTAAGGTGTCCTAATTTTCTGTTCCCGAGTATGTTCGTAGCAGAACTGGCATATGATCAATGGGGTTTTGCTAAAACTTTTCAGATTTTTACGTGATTGAGATAAACGTATTGATCGGCTTCAACATGGTTGCCTGTTTAGCTACGCCATGCGTCAAAAGAACATCTACAACATGGAGATTACGAAACATGGACAAAAAATTTCCATGGAGTATTATCCTTAAGACAAGTGAACGAGGGGCTGCCGGGCTGGCTACTTTGTGGGACGGGATGACAAACCATGTGCCTTTACATCAGCTTTTGTGACATCGGATTATAATCCATGGACAAAATTATCCGTGGACTCTTACACAGCCATCCAAGCGGCAGAGAAAGATCTGGAGATACCCGTTAGAAATGACATTTGGTACCCATGCTAAAAGATAAACGGCCTAGATCTAAGAAAAGAAATTGCTAAAAGATAGGCCCAGTGCTCAAATCTCTGCCCGCTTAACACCGTTAACAGTTTTGACTGTGAGAGAGAGTTACTCTCGTGGGGCCCAATTTTCAAAAGATCTAAGTCATCCACAATTTGAAGTACTAGGCAGCAAAATCTCATCCATTGAAGAGAGAGAGAGAGATCCTGATTTTAGGTCCACTTCTTCCAATATCAAAATCAACCATTTATTATGGCCTTATCAAGCAGCTGCCCAGAACAGTAAGAAAAAGGAAAAATTGTACGGAGGGCCCTCAATGGAATATTCTTACATAACGCGCCATAGGTCCATTCTTTAACGTTGCGTACAATATTGTCGACGAAATTCAACTTACACCCACTTGCTTTTAATTAATCTTTTTACTTTTTATTTATTATGCTGGTAAGAAAGTGTTTTGTTATACGCCGCAAGAATAATATACGGTCTTAAATTTAGTTGAACTTAACCATTCATCTTGTTCAGCCTGCTGCCCTATTTACCTCCATACCAAAATTCATGGCCATCGATGCCTCCATATCAAAATTCATGTGTACACACTCTAGGAAAAGAGCAGAACACAAAGGGTTTGTATGACACAGCTTAACATTGCATTTTTGCAAGGGGCTGTTTTCATGACTCAAACTCAGTGATTTTGTAGGTCACACTACAAGTTGCGTCAAGACTTCCCTTCTTTTCATAAAATTTCTATTTTTTTCTTGGAAATTATAAGATATATAATTTTCTATAGATTTTACTATAATTTGCATTCTAGTTAATACATGTTTTCCCAATAAATTTTTTTCTATTTTGCTATAATTTTTCTCTAAATGCATGTTTTCGCATGCATAAACTATGTCCAACTTTATTGTCCTATGTAGTAAAGACTCTTGATCTAGGATTGATTTTGTTGTTTGAAGATAGCACAGATCAGTCAATACAGTGTATAGATGCAAAGATTACCCTTTCCCTTTAAGAGAAATGGTAGGTAGTTAAGCTAGAGGATATTCACAAACATGATTAATTCTGTCTTACAGTAATTCATCTTATAATATTTCATTTGTTTTAGTAGGATTACTAGCACTTCTTAATTAATGATCAACAGTTTAAACTTTTGTATAATTTCTTATCTCTACGGGCAAAGACTAGCTTATTGGAATAGGGAGATTTGGTGCAACGGTAAAAGTTGTCATCATGTGACCTTGAGGTCACGGGTTCAAGGTGTAGAATCAGCCACTTACAAAATGCAAGGTAAGGCTGCCTACTATAAGCCCTTGTAGGCTCCTCTTCCCCTAAACCCCTACATAGGCAGGAGCTTCTTACACCGAAGTTGCCCATTTTATCTTCTTAATATTTCCAACTGATGCACTTTCTCATTCCAAAATTGCCACTAACCATGAGTTTCTTATACTTCTTCACCAAAAAATAAACTGTAACTTTGATGGGCATCTGATGGAGAGCTTGGATCAGATGGACTCCCCATTTGAAAATGTTATACACAAAGAAGTAAGTTATGTGGTACCACATGGAGAAATTATTAAGGTGTTACCATCAATTAATTTAATAGAAATGAAGTGGTGAAATGGGAGATAGTCTAATCATGAAACGCATGCCCTTGGCTCTCTTACTCTAGGGTTTAAGCCCCCTTGTTTTACAGGAAATGCCCCAAATTTCAAGAAACTCACATGTAAATGGTCTCATATATCTTAGAATAGACAGCTAGGATCATTTGTCGGAGAAGATATTTTGGGCATGGCCAATCTAAGAAAAAATGAGGAAGACTAGGGATGGGGAGGGGGCGTGTAGATAGGTTAACAAGCTTTCACTTTCGATGGTTTGATCCAACTGACAGATGTGCACTCTTTGGTGGATCCTACCATGTGGAAATGTTACTTGAGCAAATGATAGCGTTACTGGGAATTTTGAAGCATGCGGTAACTGATGCACAACCTAGGAACGGATGGTTGGCATCATAAACATACCAGTCCCCACTTGTGCACATATCAAGAAAGCGAACCCTTTCCTGTGGGCCCACCATGGAGGACTTTGATGAACGAGTGCCAGACTGAGTGGTTGAAGATAAACGATGACTTTTCATCACCGGTGGATCCCATCATTTGAAAATTTAATTAGCTGCCACTCCAGAAGAAAGAAAGTCAGGAATAAGCTTGCGTCCTTGAAGGGATTCGTGCCAACTTACTCAAGGCAGATGATCTAATGATGAAAATTCGGACGGTTACGATTAAGCAATAGGCAAATTTACCAAATTACACAGTTATAAAGATTCTAAAAGAGCATTGGTGCGGAGTGCAGACACTGCTCCCAAGCTTTTTTGTATACTTTTTTAAGGCGGAGTCTCTCAACAGTATATGAATGAAGATTTTTGACATATAGTGGTCAACGTGCAAGTCAAGTCATTTTGTTTGGACATGGAAGACTTGGAAAAGAAAGATTTTGATGGTCTGTCTCCTTCCTTCTTCAATGAGTTTGATCGCGGGCAATCTTCCATCAGATGGACCCACTGTTTGGAAATGTCATACCTTAAAACCAAGGTAGTTTTATCTTAGTTTCACATGGAAGACTAACGTGTACCATCAATTTAAATCTAATTGAGGTAAGGTAGAGATACATTGTTACACGGCAGAAGGCCAGGACTCAAGCAAAAAATAGCCGACTCTGACTAGTGATTTTAAAAGATAAGATGCTAGTCTTTTTTCATTAATGGATTCCATCGTTAGGAAATTTTTTTTGTTGTTGCTCTAAAAGAAAGGAAGTTAAGGATAAGCTTGCGTCCTTGAAGAGATTCCTAGTTTCTCAAGAGAGATGATTTACTCATGAAATTTGGAGATTAATAATTAAGCATAGGTGATTTTACCAAATTACATGAATATAATGATTTACTTATGTCATGTTTCTCAAAGAATCTTTTCTGCCCAACTTAGTACGATCTAGACCGTCCACTTAATAGTGGAACTCACAGTAGATCATTAGGATCCCAGCCAGGTTATTCCAATGGATAGTAGATCCCAGATCCTAGCACCATCAAGTAAGACGTTATATAGGTCTATATGTTTGTGCTTACCTTGGATGATACTAACACTACCATTATTGATTGAAATTGTATTTGGGGTTTGCAGATAAGCTATTCCAGTATGATGGCCTTACATGCTTATTGCATTTTGCCTTGTTTTTACAAGCAATCTTTTCTGCTTATTGAGTATAATCTAGACCATCCACTTATTGGTGGAACTCACAGTAGATAAGGATCCTAGTTATTTGGATGGTCTAGGGATGATAGATCCCAGATCCAAGTATCATAAATAGTTTTCAAAATGACCCATCATCATGATTTAGCTGTGATACACGCATTGATGACCCAGATCATCCAAGCAGCATCACAATATCCTAGCATCCTGATTTAATGATCAATATTGCATTGAAGCAGCTAAAATTCACGAGCTCCGGCTTAGAAGCTTAACGAGAAACAAGGGCAAGATCACGGTCCTTAAGACTGGTGAATGTGGGGCTGCCGGGCTGGCTATTGTGTGGGACGGGATGGCAAACTGTGTGCCTTTCCATTTGCTCTGTGATATGGGGATTACATATCATTGACAAATTTATCCATGGACTATTACACAACCATCCAATTCTGCTGGTAAGAAAGAGTTCTTCTAGCACGACATAAGAAAAAGATGCAACCGTACAGGTCTTAAATTTAGGTGATCTGAACTGTTCATCTTGTTGGCTTACCCTGTTTAAGATTCATACCAAAATTCATGGTGATTAGATGCTTCTACCTACTAGATCTTTTGGGTATATATTTTCAACGTACATGATTTAATAACATAACAAGGCATGGCTCAAATCATCGAACAATTATTAAGTTTGCTAGTTAGCCAACCTATGGCTGATCAGAACCGTTCATCTGATTAAATATAGTCATTCTGACATATAATTCGTCACTAGAGAATCCTAAAGCTCAAAAAAGTGTGACTATTATATAATTCCTCCTTGATTACTAGAAACTCTTAAAGCTCAGGAAAGTGGGACATTTGACCGTTTTGGATTATAAAATGCGGGCAGCTAAAATTTACAAGCTAAGCGCAAGTATCTCTAGTTCGAAATCATTCTTCTTCCTCTCTTAGCAAGTCATGACCCAAAAATCTCATGTAAAATATCTTCATGATCACTAGTCTTCATTCCTAAACTAAGAAAACTAAAGGCTAGGATAATCCAACTGTATAATTCTTTTGGCACACAACCGATCATGACTGGTCCATGAAAATGAGTAGACTAATTCGGCCCATCGATACAAGCATATTGTGGTTTACGGGCAAGTCAAGTCGTTTTGTTTGGACATGGAGGACTTGGAAAAGGAAGATTTTGATGGCCTGTCTCCCCCATCTTCAAAGACCTTTGATGCACACCTGATGGCGATATTCCATCAGATGGACCCACCATTTGGAAATGTCATACCGTTGAAATAAAATTTCGGTTTTCCAGTATTTCTTACCATCGAAATAAAAATAAGGAAAAACTGAAAAACAAGGACTAAAATATCAGCAAGTGGACCCAATAATAGCTCCCGTTAGCATTATTAGTTTTATATAATTCCCGTTGTAAATGTAGACCATTAGCTTAGTGGAGCACACATCAGGATGGTAGATTATTTTGATGGCTCCTGGATAGAAAACTCAGGATCCTACTGTCTAAACTATTTTTCCAAAAAGACCCATCTTAGTTAGGTAATCAGTCAGCAACTACTCCTCGTTGCCAACGCTGCTACGTCGCCCCGGTTTTACATTATGAGCCCAACCTATGGTTGATCAGAACCGTTCATCTGATTATAGTCACTTTCAGTCACTAGAAAATCCTAAAGCGCAAAATTTTTTGACTGTCATATAATCCCACTTTAATTACTAGAAACTCCTAAAGCTCAGAAAAGTGAGAGATTCAACCATTTGGTACTATGCAATGCGGGCAGCTAAAATTTACAAGATCAGCACAAGTATCTCTGATCCCAAATCATTCTTCTGGGCCCTCTCTTAGCAATCTGTGACGCAAAAATCTCATGCACTGGCTGATACTAGACTTTGTTGTTCGGCACGTAAAGTGGATAGTAAAATCGGGTCATGATCACTAGTCTTCATTCCTAAACTAAGATAACTAAAGGCCAGGATAATCTAATAGTATAATTCGTTTAGCGCATAAACTATTGTGGCTAGTCCATGCAAATGAGTGGAGTGGCTCGGCCTATCGATCTTATCATATCATGGTCTACGGGCAAGTCAAGTCATTTTGTTTGGATATGGAAGACTTGGAAAAAGAAGATTTTGATGGTCTTTCTTCTTCCATCTTCAATGAGTTTGATGCCTACCTGATGGGTGATCTTTAATCAAATGGACCCACTATTTGGAAATGTCATACCACATGGAAGACTAAGGTGTACCGTCAATTTAAATCTAATTGAGGTAAGTGCTGAGGTAGAGATACTCACGTTGTTACACGGTAGAAGACCATGACCCAAGAAAAATGCTTGTGGACGACTTTGACCAGGGCTTCTACAAGATAAGATGCTGGTCTTTCTTCATTGATGGATTTCATCACTGGGATAACCCAAGAAAAATGCTTGTGGACGACTTTGACTAGTGCTTCTACAAGATAAGATTCTGGTCTGTCTTCATTGATGGATTTCATCACTGGGAAATTTTCTTGTTGTCGCTGTAAAAGAAAGGAAGTCAAGGATAAACTTGTCGTCCTTGAAGGGATTCCTACCAGTCATAGCCTAAGATTCCATCTTTCAAGCAATCAAGTCAACGTGTGACTGGAAAATCAGTGTTTGGACGGTTAAAATTCATCCAAGGTGACTCTCACAGACCAACAAAAGTAGTCTTTCGCATCTTTTTTCAATCTAGACATTTCACCTAGTGGATCTAGACTTGGATCTCCAATCCTACGGACCAAATAACTCCATCGAACAAGCCGGTAGATGGCCCCCCCATTGCAGAGGACGGTCAAAATTGAGTAAATGTGGGCTGCACTCTATGGCCATTGCCATTGCTAAGATTAAAAGTAGCATTAGAAAGATCTAGCATTATATATAACGTTTGGAAGATTAAGATGTGTGGCTTAGTGTAGAGCACAGTCATTAAGATTAAAAAGCACTTACAAGTGGGCCCAAATCTCTGCGGATCATCACCATTCATTTCCAGTATTACTTGGACAAATCTCTGCTGAAGCATGGTGCATCCGATGCAAAACCTAGAAACAGATGGTTGGCATCACAAATAAAGTGGTCCCTACTTGTGCAGATATCAAGAAAGCGAACTCTTTCCGGTGCACCCACCACTGACAACTTTGACGAGTGATTGCCGGATTGAGTGGCTGAGGACAAATGATGACTTCTCAGCACCGGTGGATCCCATCATTTGGGAATTTATTTAGCGGCCACTCAAGAACAAAGAAGTCAAGGCTTGCGTCCTTAAGGGGTTCGCATCAACTTTCTCAAGGCTGATGATTTACTCCTGAAAATTCGGACGGTTAAGATTAAGCGATAAGTGATTTTTCCAAATTACGCAATTATGAAGATTTCGTCATGTCTTGTTTCTGTCGTGTTTTACAAGCGCTCGTTTCTGCCTATCTGAGTACGATCTAGACCATCCACTTAATGATGGAGCTCACCGTTGATCAGGATCCTAAGTTATTTGTATTGTCTCTGGATAGTAGATCCAGGATCCTAAGATATAAATAATTTTCAAAATGACCCATCATCGCGATTTAGCTGTCAAACTTGCATTTATGATCCAAGCACCATCACAATATCGTAGGGTTCTGATGTACTGATTAATATTGCATTTGGACCGTAACTATCCAAAGTGTAGTAGCTTTATAGAGGCCCTACATTCGTGGAATCGTGAATTGGATCATGAGATTCCAGGTGGTGGTGTCACAGAGCTTGACGGTCAAGATTAAGTGGACAATTGTTGCACAAGATTAGAACTTAAAAGAGTCCCGCTAGGTTGATTTCTTTTTCTACACACGTTGATTTTAAACTTTTTATTTTTGTTGATCTAGGCCATTCATCATATTCTACCATGTAACATATGAAAAATCAATGTAGTTGAACGATTCTACCTACTTGTTTTGCAATTTTTTTTTTAAAATTAATACAAATAGATAGTCACTATTTTGAAGTTGTAATGTCAAAAGAATACAAGATTTAAAATTCTCTTATCTATGAGAATTGCTCATAATCCAAGGGCTCTCAAAGATTCAAACAGAGCATAAATCCGTCTTTACACATTAAACTAATTATCTATTAGAAGTTTTGCTGTGGAAAATGAATTAATTATCAAGTGTCATGATCTCACCATAATTATCAACTTTTGTAGGCTTATGTGGTTTGAAAAAACTACGAGCATTATACCTTGATGAAGTTAGGGTTTCTACTCCATTCACCACAAAGGGAAGAAGTTACATTTTTGAGGGTGTACCGCTATCCTTGATGACTGGGATTGATTTATCTATGAACAAGCTAACAGGCAATATTCCACAGAATTGGGAGACTTGAAAGAGCTTCACTCATTAAACTTATCATTCAACCTCCTAACTAGTCCTATTCATCAATCCTTCAAAAATCTTAAAAATTTGGAGAGCATGGAGCTTTCACATAACAACTTGTTTGGGAAGATCCCTGATGAAATAGCTGGAATTGATACACTTGCTACTTTCACTGTCGCCTTCAATAACCTATCAGGAAAAATTCCTTTCAGTAATCATTTTTCAACATTTAATGAGAGTAGCTATGAGGGAAATCCAAGACTCTAACTATTTATGCATAAAATCCTAGTGTGCCTATTCAAAGTAATTATATTAATTATATTAATTACTTTTGCTTATGAATCTAACTATTTATGCATAAAATCCTAGTGTGCCTATTCAAAGTAATGACAAAATATTGATTAAAACAAATATGTGCAGAAGGTACTATGAATGGAAAAGATTAAACTGCATCCTAATGAATTAATGTTTTCACAACTTCCTTCTTTGTTAAATGTTTACTCTATTTCATTTTTTCCTTTTCTTAATTTTCTATTTCTCCTTTTTTGTTTCTTTTGCTTTATGGATCTCTTTGTCAACCTTTAATGTTGTGAGTATTTCTCTAGAATATGGTATTCAAGTATTTTACCTTGTTCATGTTTTTAGACTTGTCTATGAAGAAATCTTAAAATTTTCAACTTCTTGTCAAACTCTTAATCTAGGACTACTTTTGTTGTTTGAGAAATTTGAAAAAGTAATTAAATAATGACCTAGATATTGGTTTTAATAGGATTACTGGCAATTCTTAATTAATGCTCAATGGTTTAAACTTTTGTATAATATCTCTACGGGCGAAGACTAGCACAGGGAACAATATCTTCATAATATTTCCAACTGGTGCACTTTCTCGTTCCAAACTTGCCACTAAACATGTGTTACTCATACTTCTTCATTAAAAAATATACACCGTAGGTTGACGTGCATCTGATGGAGATCTTCCACCAGATGGATTCACCGTTTGCAAATGTTGTACCGAAAGACGTAAGTTTATCTGGTCCCACATGGAGGCATCACTAAGGGTTACTGTCAATTAATTTAATCGAAATGAAGGGGTGAGATGGGAGAAAATCCACTCATGAAACACATGCGCTTGACTCTCGGACTCCGTGGTTAAGCCGCTGCTTTGTCAGGAAATCCCCCAAAATTCAAAAAACTCATAAATATTGTAAATAATCTCATATAATCTAAAATAAACGACTACGATAATCTATCAGAGAGGATATTTTTGGCATGGCAAATAAAAGACCCGGCCCAGAAAAATTAAAGAAGAATGGGAATGGCGATGGTGCATGTATAAGGTTTAACAAGCTATCACCATGTGGCGATGGCGATGGTGCATGTATTTTGCTGGTTTGATCCAAGTAACAGATGCGCCCTCTCGGGTGGATCCCACGATGTGGAAAGGTCATAGCCTAAGATTCCATCTTTTCAGGCAATCGAGTCAACGTGTGACTGGAAAATCGGTGTTTTGATGATTAAAATTCATCGAAGGTGATTCTCACGGACCAACTCAAGTAGTCTGTAGCAGCTTTTTTCAATCTAGGCATTTCACCTAGTGGATCTAGACTTGGATCTCCAATCCTAAGGACCAAATAACTCCATCGAACAAGCCGGTAGATGGTTGTCCCCAGTGCAGCGGACGGTCAAGATTGAGTAAATGTGGGCTGCATTTCATGGCCATTGCCATTGCTAAGATTAAAAGCAGCATTAGAAAGGGTCTAGCATTATATATAACGTTTGGAAGATTAAGATGTGTGGCTTAGTGTAGAGCATGGTCGTTAAGATTAAAAAGCACTTACAGGTGGGCCCAAATCTCTGCTGATCATCACCATTCATTTCCAGTATTACTTGGACAAACCATGCCCAGTTACTTGGGCAAATGATGGCATTACTGGGAATTTTGAAGCATGGCGTATCCGATGTGCAACCTAGAAATAGATGGTTGGCATCATAAACAAACTGGTCCCTACTTGTGCCCATATCAAGAAAGCGAACTCATTCCGGTGCACCCACCACCGATGACTTTGATGAGTGATTTCTGGATTGAGTGGCTGAGGAGAAATGATGACTTCTCAGCACCGGTGGATCCCATCATTTGGGAATTTATTTAGCACCCACTCGAGAACAAAGAAGTCAATAATAGGCTTGCATCCTCGAGGGGTTTGCACCAACTTACTCAAGGCAGATAATTTACTCGTGAAAATTCGGACGGTTAGGATTAAGCAATAGGTGATTTTTTTCAAATTACGCAATCATGAAGATTTCGTCATGTCTTGTTTCTGGCGTGTTTTACAAGCACTCTTTTCTGCCTATCTGAGTACGATCTAGACCATCCACTTAATGATGGAGCTCACCGTTGATCAGGATCTTAAGTTTTTTAGATGCTCTCTGGATAGTAGATCCCAGATCCTAGGATCATAAATAATTTTCAAAATGACCCATTATCATGATTTAGCGGTCTATCTTGCATTTATGAGCCAGATGATCCAATCACCATCACAGTATCCTAGGGTTCTGATCTACTGATTAATATTGCATATGGACCGTAACTATCCAAAGTGTACTAGCTTTATAGAGGCCCTACATTCGTGGAATCGTGAACTGGATCATGAGATTCCAGGTGGTGGCCTCACAGAGCTTGGTGGTCAAGATTAAGTGAACTATTGTTGCACAAGATTAGAACTTAAAAAGAGTCCCGGTAGGTTGAGAAGAAGTTCACACCTTTTTTTCTACACAGGTTGAGAAGAAGGTAGCCATATGGTCTGATGGTGCAGAGCCCACTAAAAGTTGGACAATTTGGTCCGATTTTAGCTACAGGCAGTGTCCTAGATCGTTTGGGGAAGATAAAACGCATTTTTTGCTTGTTCCCGTTAGCTTTGTCAAAAGAGAGGGGCAGTTGGGGGGTTGTCTATAGACAAACTGCCAAGTTATGGGGCTCATCATAAATCAGACCCCTTGTTGGATAAAGATGAACCATCCTGAATATTAAGGTTGAGTGCTTGAGCCGCAAAGCCTATTAAAGGCTTAATTGTTCAGTTCAAAGAAGCACTAGATGACCAGCATTTGGAACTTCACGATCTAATAAGGAGATACACCTTGCTTGGGCCCAAACTAGCATTAGTTAACGTGGCTGCGATTGAGCTTTGTTTTTCATGAGAGAATGGTGGTTTAACTTACTGAATGCTCTTCTATCTTCAGGATGTTTGCTCATGTTGTTTGTTTCTTTGGGGACACATCCCATTTGTGTCATTGTTATATTATTTGAATGTTACTGGATCATGGCTGCTCGGCCTACTCTTTCTAGATTCCCTTAATAAAATCTTACAAGACATTAAAAGAAAAAAAAAGTAACAGTAAGGATATAGGCTCTATACATACTATTAAAAGATAATACTAGACTACACCTAAGGACTGTGTTTTTATTTTATTTTTATTATTTTTTGTGAAATATGGGCACACCCTTAAGCATCCTCAAACTCCCAACTTTCATGATGGAAACTAACTCGTGTCATGCACCACACTCAGACCCTCGTCTAAAAGAATAATTTGGTTAGCAAAAAATGTGTGAAAATCAATTTGGAACCCATGTAGTGGCTGTTTCCAGGTGAAAATTTTAATAGGCCCATGTAAACTAAAGTCCTCGTAATTAACATCATATTTCCTCTTTTAGAACATAAGATTTTACTTTGCATTTTTCACTTAATAATTCTATTACTCTCTATCTCTCTCAATTGGAAGCACAAATCGGCTTGATCCTGCCTCTTTCTTATCTTATGTAAGTCCACTATTAGATTTTCATTTTATTTTGTTCTTAGATTAGCAGTTTCTAGGTTTTTGATATCTAGTTACGGTATATTATGACAGCCTATGTGTTTTGCTCTTTTTATTAAATTTTAATGAGAAATTGTGCACTTATCATTTACTTGTGGACTTTGGTTCATTTGTTCTGCTTATGTTTTGTGCACGGCTTTTATTTATCAACTTGAATTTTTTGAATTGGTTGGTCAGTATCGGTTATGGTTAAATATCGCTTATGTTTTGTGCACGGCTTTTATTTATCAACTTGAATTTTTTGAATTGGTTGGTCAGTATCGGTTATGGTTAAATATCGCTAATGTTTTGTGCACGGCTTTAATTTATCAACTTGAATTTTTTGAATTGGTTGGTCAGTATCGGTTATGGTTAAATATTGCTTGATTTACAAATCTAAGGTAGATTTTATGCACAATTCATTTCTTGCTAGGGTTTTATGTTGATTGCTTCTATGATCTGTTTATAAATTTTTGTCTATTTCTGTCCAATCTTTATGTTGGATCTAGCTTTTGAGATACAGAAGGCTTCAGTTGATCATGATATGAAAAAAACTAAGAGAGATGAGGCCAAAATAAGATATACTTTGATATTTTCAGGATATCTTAGGGTTCCTAGTTCTTGTTCTAATAGTTATAAGCTACTGATAAAAATAATTTTGTCATTGATGTATTAGGCTGCCAATTGCTATTTTCCATTCTTATTTTCATTAGTTTTTCTCACAACAACTAAAACCTAAAGAAGCAACACACAGCAGTCGATCCACTCGATACTTATCCTTTTCATTTAAGATTTTAGTAGTTTTTTTTTCCTTGATAGTTCTTACTGATAGGGTGGATTTGTACATCTCAATTTAGGGTGCTACAATGTTTCAATTTTACTCGTTCACTTTCTCAATTCGGCATTTTTTGTAATAAATAAATTAGCTTTAGCCATACATCCAAAGAGATGTTGAGAAGTGCACTATTAATCTAGTTACTTCATAACAAATGAAAGGTCATTGGTCAAGAAAATTTATTTGATCAGTTAGAGACTCAAAATTTGTTATGATTCTAAGGTCATATGAAGAGAAATTAACAAAATCCTAAAGTAAGTTCATGAAAATTGTTAGGCTGAATATCATTATAGAGATTAAATTGACGAATTGGACCACTTGATGGAGAATAATTGTAGCTTATTCATTCACTCTTTCCATAATCGTGGTGTAGTGTTGAAGTTTTCTCTAGTTGAAAAAAATCCTTGGACACCATATTACTAATATAGAGTTGAAGTTGTTACTCGTAAAACAGAAGTAGCTTGCTTTGCTCAATTCACTAGGATTGTTTTCTTTCAAATCCTTAGGCAGCAACCTTTGATAATAAAGCGGTAAATTTCTTCCATGATATCAATAAATCTCCAGGAGAGGATTTCCCTTTTTTGAATCCACTGAATGACAGTCTTAGAATGTCCCTCAATGATTAAGTTGGAGTCTTATTCAAAATTCCAGCATCGAAAGCGCGAGTGTCAGCATCATTTGAGTCTGGAATGCCCAAAGGTCCAGCAAAAGCCTGAATTTGTTCTGTGGTGCAAGTTCTGAAAGTTTCGGCAACACCTGCCCGTCCTGCGTTTCCAAAACTAGAACCGTCAAAATTGAGTTTCAGGTGTTAGGATAAGTGTAATTACGGGGTTACTCCTACTACAGAGTCTTATCTGCAGCTACATGCAACCACAATCACAGTGGGAATACGGTGCTCATCAACATATTATGTCTATAAATGTTGTGGGTTTTCCGTTTTGGAACCACAGAACGGATGATCTCCTTCCAATTGATGAAAATTTCGGTTGCATTATACTTTCTCAATTAAGAGAGATTTTGATCTACATAAAAAATAGTAGGACTGGTTTTCTACCGCATTCAGTAGATGGAAGATAATGTGGTATTCTATTAACAAATTAGTCTTCTCATGTTCTCTTCCCACAAGGGAAGCCATGGCACAATGGTAGAATTAATCTTTGTACATTCACCTTGACATTCTATTCATGATGCTTAAAGCAGAGAAAACAAGCCTTAATAAACTCATCCCAAGATTTGGACGTTATCCCTTGCTGTTGGCAGCATAAACATGGAGGGTGGAGGGAATTTAATCACTATACAAGAACAATTCAATCCACAGATAACTATGTATGCAGGAAAAACCAATTCAGAACTCACGAGCATTGTTCTCTATTTCTGAGAAATGGCTCACAGGGATGCAAATATTTACCAAACTAGAGCAATGAGTCTGAAGATACAAGGACTCAGTCCAAGAGTGAAAATACATTAGCTTTAGGGAAAGCAAAAGATTCATTTATGAGCAACAAGTATATATTGTATAATATCTTCAACGTAGAAAGTATATGGAGCATAAACTAGCGAACTAGGTACACCAGGGCACACCCAATCGTCTGTAGACATGATTCAAGGATCTCATTTGCTGGATAGTTCGAGCCCATAGATCAATTCTTGTACTTCCAGCCACTATGAGAGACATATTTATCAGATATAATAAAGAAAAAATTGGTAACTCTAAGAGATAATAAAGAAAAGTAGATGGATAAAGGGAAGATTACCCATAAAATAAGAAAAATGTTAGAGAGAAATAGGAAGATTAAGAGTCGCCTTTCAAAAGAGAGAAACTTAGATTTGAAGACTTCTTTTGTGATAATCTAGTCCATAAACCATGACTACTTGTCTCTCTCTTTTTCCGGCACGCTTAAACCCGACCTTTGTAACTAAAACTCTCGAACCAAAGGTTTTTTGCTTATCTCTGCTTCAAATCCAAAGAGACCTGTACCCTCTACCAACAATTTGAAATCCTTCAAACCCAAATAGACCTATACCCTCTACAAACAATTTGAAATCTTTGGCTTTCGTACAGTTAACTTATTTTACCCAAGTCATTGGTTGTCACTTACTGCAAGCATAACGCATCTACAAAATCCAGCTTAATCCTGTTTGTAACATTTCATCTATGGTGAATTTTATATTTTTTTTTAATTTTCCTTGTTGACATGATTCATTCGTTTCAAGAGAGGGGTGCCTCAAACTTGATTTATTGGATACTGAAAGTGTAGAAATCAAATGAAGAGGATTATTTCCTATAAGAGAAACAAATAGAAAATGGTCGCTAAAGCCGGAAAAACAAAATGACACAGAGGGAGAAGAAGACTCAAAAACAATGATTCATCCAGAAACAAGATTCAACTTTTCAACCAAACAGAAATGGCGATTTAAACTCTTAAGATCAACAAAAAGACTACGGAGAAGAAACAAGAGATTGCCAATGAAAAAATCTGAAAGAAAAAAGAAGATAAATGAAGCAATTACTGTGAAGAAGAAGAGCAATGTACAGTGTAATACAGCCTGATCCCAGAGACAGGTGGTAGTTTTGGGGAGATACCCGCTAAAACAGCAGTTTTAAAACCATCATCCTCCTCTGTTCTACCCCACCTGTGAAGATGATTTGAGGGATTTGGGATTATTGGCTTCGGAATTTTCTTCTTTCCTCGGGAACAACAGGTATAATCGCCTCCACTCCTCTGTTCTTGATCTTGAGCATTTTGTTTTTGGATTTTTAAGGTTTCCTAATTTTCTGTTCCCGAGTATGATCAATAGGGTTTTGCTAAAACTTTTCAGATTTTTAGGTTATTGAGATAAACGTATTGATCGGCTTCAACATGGCTGCCTGTTTAGCAACGCCATGCGTCAAAAAAGAACATCTACAACATGGAGATTACGAAACATGGACAAAAATTTTCCATGGAGTATTATCCTTAAGACAAGTGAACGAGGGGCTGCCGGGCTGGCTATTTTGTGGGACGGGATGACAAACCATGTGCCTTTACATCAGCTTAAGCGACATCGGATTACAATCCATGGACAAAATTATCCGTGGACTCTTACTCAGCCATCCAAGCGGTAAACAAAGATCTGGAGATACCCGTTAGAAACGACGTTTGGTACAGTGCTAGATAAACGGTCTAGATCTAAGAAAAGGAATTGCTAGAAGATAGGCCCAGGGCTCATCTTTCTGCCAGCTTAACACCCTTAAGAGTTTTGAGAGAGAGAGAGAGATACTCTCGTGAGGCCCAATTTTCAAAAGATCTAAGTCACAATTTGAAGAACTAGGCAGCAAAATCTCATCCATTGAAGAGAGAGAGAGAGAGATCCACTTCTTCCAATACCAAAGGAAATAATGTACCGGGGGCCCTCAATGGAATTTTCTTACACAACGTTCCGCACAATATTGTCAACGAAATTCCAATTACACCCACCTGCTTTTAATTAATCTTTTTTTCTTTTTATTTATTCTGCTGGTAAGAAAGTGTTTTCTTATACGCCACAAGAAGAATACATGGTCTTCAATTTAGTTGATCTTAACCATTCATCTTGTTCAGCCTGTTGTCCTATTTACCTCTATACCAATATTCACGGCCATTGATGCCTCCATATCAAAATTCATGTGTATACTCTAGGAAAGGAGCAAACACTTGTATGACACAGCTTAACATTGCATTTTTACAAGAGATTATTTTCATGCCTCAAACTTGTGATTTGTAGGTCAAACTATGAGTTGTGTCAAGGCTTCCCTTCTTTCCATAAAAATTTTATTTTTCTCTCGGAAATTATAAGATATGTAATTTTCTATAGATTTTGCCATAATTTGCATTCTAGTTAATACATGTTTTCCCAATAACAAAATTTCTATTTTGCTATAATTTTTCTATAAATGCATGTTTTTGCATGCATAAACTATGTCCAACTTTATTCTCATGTAGTAAAGACTCTTGTTGTAGGATTGATTTTGTTGTTTGAAGATAGCACAGATCTGTCAATACACTGTATAGATGCAAAGATTACCTATTTTCCTTTAAGGGAAATGGTAGGTAGTTAAGGTAGAGGATATTCACAAACATGATTAACTCTGTCTTACAGTAATTCATCTTATAATATTACATTTGTTTTAATAGGATTACTGGCACTACTTAATTAATGCTCATCAGTTTAAACTTTTGTATAATTTCTTATCTCTACAAGTAAAGACTAGCATATTGGAATAGGGAGCTTTGGTGTAATGGTAAAAGTTGTCGTCATGTGACTTTGAGATCATGGGTTCAAGGCGTTGAATTAGCCTCTTGCAAAATGCAAGGTAAGGTTGGCTACTATATGCTCTTGTGGTCTGCCACTTCTCTGGACCCCGCATAGGCAGGAGCTTTGTGCACCCAAGCTGCCCCTTTATCTTCTTAATATTTCCAACTCTTTCTTGTTCCAAAATTGCCACTAATCATGTGTTTCTCACACTTCTTCACCAAAAAATAAACTGTAGCTTTGATGGGCATCTGATGGAGAGCTTTGACCAGATGGACTCCCCATTTGAAAATGTTAGACCAAAAGTAGTAATTTTATGTGGTACCACATGGAGGAATTAGTAAGGTGTTACCATCAATTAATTTAATAGAAATGATGTAGCGAGATGGGAGATAGTCCAATCATGAAAAGCATGCCCTTGACTCTGTTACACTGAGGGTGAAGACCCCTTGTTCTATAGGAAATGCCCCAAATTTCAAGAAACTCACACGTAATGGTCTCATATATCTTAGAATAGATGCCTAGGATCATCTGTGGGAGAAGATATTTTGGGCATGGCCAATCTAAGAAAAAATGAGGAAGACAGGGGATGGGGATGGGCGTGTAGATAGGTTAACAAGCTTTCACTTTCGATGGTTTGATCCAACTGACAGATGTGAACCCTTTGGTGGATCCCACCATGTGAAAGTATTACTTTAGCAAATGATAGCGTTACTGGGAATTTTGAAGCTTGGCATAACCGATGCGCAACCTAGAAACGAATGGCTGGCATCACAAACAAACCGGTCTCCACTTATGGACATATCAAGATAGCGAACCCTTTCCTGTAGGCCTACATGGATGACTTTGACGAACTAGTGCTGGATTGAGTGGTTGAAGATAAACGATGACTTTTCATCACCGGTGGATGCCATCATTTGGAAATTTAATTAGCTGCCACTCCAGAAGAAAGGAAGTCAGGAGTAGGCTGGCGTCCTTGAAGAGATTCGTGCCAACTTACTCAAGGCAGATGATTTAATGATGAAAATTTGGACAGTTACGAATAAGCAATAGGCGATTTTACCAAATTACACAGTTATAAAGATTCTAAAAGTGCATTGGTCCATAGTGCAGGCACTGCTCCCAAGTTTTTTGTATACCTTTTTAAGGTATAGTCTCTCAACAGTACATCAACGAAGATTTTTGAGCATTGAAGACAACTTTTGCAGCCATGATCACTAGTCTTCATTCCTAAACTAAGATAACTAAAAGCGAGGATAATCTAATAGTTTAATTCTTTTAGCGCATAACCTATCATGGCTGGTCCATGCAAATGAGTGGAGTGGCTTGGCCTATCGAGCTCATCATATCGTGGTCTACGGGCAAGTCAAGTTATTTTGTTTGGACATGGATGACTTGGAAAGGAAGATTTTGATGGTCTGTCATCTTCCATCTTCAATGAGTTTGACGCCTACTTGATGGGCGATCTTCCATCAGATGGACCCACCATTTGAAAATGTCATACTTTAAAACAAAGGTAGTTTTATCCTAGTTTCACATGGAAGACTATGGTGTACCATCAATTTAAATCTAATTGAGGTAAGTGCTGAGGTGGAGATACTCACCTTGTTGCATGGCACAAGGGCATGACCCAAGAAAAATGCTTGTGGAAGACTTTGACGAGTAATTCTAAAATAAGATGCTGGTCTTTTCATTGATGGATATCTATGGCAAATTTCCTTGCTGTCGCTATAAAAGAAAGGAAATTAAGAATAAACTTGCGTCCGCAATCGAGTCAATGTGTGACTGGAAAATCGGTGTTTGGATGATAAAAATTCATTGAAGGTGATTCTCACGAACCAACTCAAGTAGTCTGTAGCAGCTTTTTTCAATCTAGGCATTTCACCTAGTGGATCTAGACTTGGATCTCCAATCCTAAGGACCAAATAACTCCATCGAACAAGCCGGTAGATGGCTGTCCCCATTGCAGGCGGACGGTCAAGATTGAGTAAATGTGGGCTGCATTCCATGGCCATTGCCATTGCTAAGATTAAAAGCAGCATTAGAAAGGGTCTAGCATTATATATAACGTTTGGAAGATTAAGATGTGTGGCTTAGTGTAGAGCATGGTCGTTAAGATTAAAAAGCACTTACAAGTGGGCCCAAATCTCTGCTGATCATCACCATTCATTTCCAGTATTACTTGGACAAACCATGCCCAGTTGAAGCATGGCGTATTCAATGCGCAACCTAGAAACAGATGGTTGGCATCACAAGCAAACTGGTCCCTACTTGAGCAGATATCAAGAAAGCAAACTCTTTCCGGTGGACCCACCATTGACGACTTTGACAAGTGATTGTTGGATTGAGTGGTTGAGGACAAATGATGACTTCTCAGCTCAGGAGGACAAAAAATAAACTGTAGCTTTGATGGGCATCTAATGTAGACCTTGGACAAGATGGACTCCCCATTTGGAAATGTGATAGCCAAAGAAGTATGTTTATGTGGTACCACATGGAGGAATTATTAAGGTGTTACCATCAATTAATTTAATGGAAATGATGTGGCGAAATGTGAGATAGTCCAATCATGAAACGCATGCCCTTGACTCTCTTACACGGGAGTGAAGACCCCTTGTTTTACAGGAAATGCCCCAAATTTCAAGAAACTCACATGTAAATGGTCTCATATATCTTAGAATAGACGGGATCATCTGTGGGAGAAGATATTTTGGGCATGGGCAATCTAAGAAAAAATGAGGAAGACAGGGGATGGGGATGGGCGTGTGGATAGGTTAACAAGCTTTCACTTTCGATGATTTAATCCAACTGACAGATGTGCACTCTTTGGTGGATCCCACCATGTGGAAATGTTAGACAATATATATTTTGAGTTGACACTTTATTAAAGATGGTTTGATAATAGTAGTCTCGTGAGAGAGAGAGAGAGAGAGAGAGAGAGAGAGAGCTGTATGTACACTAAGTCATTTTTTAAAAGTAGGATACCGAGGCACATATGAAATACCTTAATGCCATGGTCTATTTGTTCTTTAATTCTTCTCTATGTTCACTTCCAATGGATAAGATAATGATGTGCCAAACATCCTCAATGAGTTTGACACCTACCTGATGGGCAATTTTCCATCAGATGGACCCACTGTTTGAAAATGTCATACCACATGGAAGACTAAGGTGTCCTATCAATTTAAATATAATTAAATGCTGAGGTAGAAATCCTCACCTTATTATACGGTAGAAGGCCATGACCCAAGAAAAATGCTTGTGGACGACTTTGACTATTGCTTCTAAAAGATAAGATGTTGGTCTTTCTTCATTGATGGATTCCATCGTTGGAAAATTTCCTTATTGTTGTCTAAAAGAAAGGAAGTTAACAATAAACTTAGTTCCATCTTTTCAGGCAATTGAGTCAATATGTGACTGGAAAATCGGTGTTTGGACGGTTAAAATTCATCCAAGGTGATTTCCACAGACCAACTCAAGTAGTCCGTCGCATCTTTCTTCAATCAAGACATTTCACCTAGTGGATCTAGACTTGGATCTCCAATCCTATGGACCAAATAACTCCATGGAACAAGACGGTAGATGGCTGTCCCCATTTCAGTGGACGGTCAAGATTGAGTAAATATGGGCTGCATTCCATGGCCATGGCCATTGCCATTGCTAAGATTAAAAGCAGCACTAGAAAGCATCTAGCATTATATATAACGTTTGGAAGATTAAGATGTGCGGCTTAGTGCAGAGTACGGTCATTAAGATTAAAAAGCACTTACAAGTGGGGCCAAATCGCTGCTGACCTTCACCATTCATTTCCATTTTTGCTTGGACAAAACATGCCCAGTTACTTGGGCAAATGAGAGTGTTGCTGGGAATTTGGAAGCATGGCGTATCCGATGCACAACCTAGAAACAGATGGTTGGCATCACAAGCAAACTGATCCCTACTTGTGCACATATCAAGAAAGCAAACTCTTTCTGGTAGACCCACCACTGACAACTTTTTCCTGGATTGAGTGGCTGAGGACAAATGATGATTTCTCAGCACTAGAGGACAAAAAATAAACTGTAGCTTTGATGAGCATCTGATGGAGAGCTTGGACTATGGACTCTCCATTTGGAAATATTATACTCAAAGAAGCAAGTTTATGTGGTACCACATGGAGGAATTATTAAGGTGCTACCATCAATTAATTTAATAGAAATGATGTGGCGAGATGGGAGATCGTCCAATCATGAAACCACGCCCTTGACTCTCTTACACCGGGGGTTAAGACCCCTTGTTTTACAGGAAATACCCCAAATTTCAAAAAATTCACATGTAAATGGTCTCGTATATCTTAGAATAGACAACTAGTGTGGGAGAAGATATTTTGGGCATGGCCAATCTAAGAAAAAATGAGGAAGACAGGGGATGAGGATGGGCGTGTAGATAGGTTAACAAGCTTTCACTTTCGATGATTTGATCCAAATGACAAATGTGCACTCTTTGGTGGATCCCACCATGTGAAAATGTTACTTGAGCAAATGATAGTGCGACTGGGAATTTTGAAGCATGGCGGAACTGATGCGCAACCTGGAATGGTTGGCATTACAAACAGACCGGTCCCCACTTATGGACATATCAAGAAAGCGAACCCTTTCCTATGAGCCTACCATGGATGACTTTGACAAACGAGTGCCGGATTGAGTGGTTGAAGATAAACGATGACATTTCATCACTGGTGAATCCCATCATTTGGAAATTTAATTAACTGCCACTCCAGAAGAAAGCAAGTTAGGAATAGGCTTGCGTCCTAAAGGGATTCGTGCCAACTTACTCAAGGCAGATGATTGAATGATGAAAATTCGGACGGTTACAATTAAGCAATATGCGATTTTACCAAATTATACAGTTATAAAGATTCTCAAAGAGCATTGGTCCGGAGTGCAGACACTGCTCCCAAGTTTTTTGTATACTTTTTTAAGGTGAAGTCTCCCAACAGTACATGAATGAAGATTTTTGTGCCTTGAAGACAACTTTTGCAGCCAAGGCTTGTGTTAGAGAAGCCGGACGGGACTCGATTCTTGCCGGTTTTCGACCAAACAAACTAGTTGCAGGAGTTGAACAGGAAATCACTTTCCACTTTCAATTTTTACCGTATTTATTATCAACAGAAAAAAAAAAAAAAAAAAAACTGAAAAACAAGGACTAAAATATTAGCAAGCGGGTCCAAACGATAGCGCCCATTGGCACTATTAGTTTTGTATAACCCCTGTTAAAAATCTAGACCATTAGCTTAGTGGTGCACACATCAGGATGGTAGATTATTTTGATGGCTCGTGGATAGAAAACTCAGGATCCTACTGTCAAAATTATTTTTCCAAAAAGACCCATCTTAGTTTGGCCATCAGTCTGCAACTACTCCTTATTGCCAATGCTGTTACATCGTCCCACTTTTACATTATGAGCCCAACCAATGGTTGATCAGAACCGTTCATCTGATTATAGTCACTTTCACATATTATTCATCACTAGAGAATCCTAAAGCTCATCCACTTTAATTACAAGAACCTCCCAAAGCTCAGAAAAGTGAGTGATTCAACTGTGTAGGACTATGCAATAGAGGCAGCTAAAATTTACATGATCAGCACAAGTATCTCTGATCTGAAATCATTCTTCTCAGCCCTCTCTTAGCAAGCTATGACCCCAAAATCTCATGCACTTACTAGACTTTGTTGTTTGGCATGTAAAGTGGATAGTAAAATCGGGCCATGATCACTAGTCTTCGTTCCTAAACTAAGATAACTAAAGACCAGGATAATCTAATAGCATAATTCTTAGTGCATAACTTACTGTGGCTGGTACATGCAGAGGAGTGGAGTGGTTCGGCCTATCGACCTCATCATATTGTGGTTTATAAGCAAGTCAAGTCATTTTGTTTGGACATGGAAGACTTGGAAAAGGAAGATTTTGATGGTCTGTCTTCTTCCATCCTCAATGAGTTTGACACCTACGGGCAATTTTCCATCAGATAGACCCACTGTTTGGAAATGTCATACCACATGGAAGACTAAGGTGTACCATCAATCTAAATATAATTAAATGCTGAGGTAGAAATCCTCACCTTATTATACGATAGAAGGCCATGACCCAAGAAAAAAGCTTGTGGACGACTTTGACTAGTGCTTCTAAAAGATAGGATGCTGGTCTTTCTTCATTGATAGGCCCAGTACTCATCTTTCTGCTTAAGACCGTCATAGTTTGAGAGGGAGGTGAGAGAGTTACTCCTATAGGGCCTAATTTTCGGAAGATCTAAGCGGTCCACGATTTGAAGAGCTGTGCACCAAATTCTCTTCCGTTGGAAAGAGCAAAGAGATACTCATTTTAGGTGGACGTCTTGAAGGATTTAAAACATTCATAATCTTGGCCTCGTCTTAGGGTTAGAAATACGACTATGCGGGCAACAATCTCAGTGAGCAAAAGCACATACTTAAAACCAAGGCTTAGAAGGAATTGTCGATGAATGTGTTTCATCATTGACAACTTCCAACAGAAGCTCGCAATCAGATCAAGGACAAGTAGAGTCAGCAGGTTTTCTGAAAATCTTTTGGATCAAGGTGTTAGCTTGCAAATCAAATATTCTAAGAGCATAGGTACAGAGTACAGAAACTATTCCCAAGTTTTTTATATGCTTTTTTGTGGAGTCTCTCATAATAATCAGCAGTACAAGAATGCTTACTTTTGAGCCCTGAGGACATCTTCTGGAGCCAAGGCTAGAGAAGCCCGACAAGACTCGAATGTTGACCGAAAGAACTTGTTGCAGGAGCTGAACAGGAAATCACTTTCCACTTTCCGTTTTTACCTTATTAGTTTTGTATAATTCCCGTTAACAATCTACACCATTGGCTTAGTGGAGCACACGTCAGGATGGTAGATTATTTTGATGGCTCGTGGATAGAAAACTCAGGATCCTACTGTCAAAATTATTTTTCCAAAAAGACCCATCTTAGTTTGGTCATCAGTCTGCAACTATTCCTTATTGCCAATGCTGTTACATCATCCCACTTTTACATTATGAGCCCAACCAATGGTTGATCAGAAGCGTTCATCTGGTTATAGTCACTTTCACATATTATTCATCGCTAGAGAATCCTAAAGCTCATCCACTTTAATTTACAAGATCAGCACAAGTATCTCTTATCTGAAATCATTCTTGGAAAAGGAAGGTTTTGATGGTCTGTCTTTTTCCATCCTCAATGAGTTTAACACCTACCTGATGGGCAATTTTCCATCAGAGGGACCCACTGTTTGAAAATGTCATACCACATGGAAGACTAAGGTGTCCTATCAATTTAAATATAATTAAATGCTGAGGTAGAAATCCTCACCTTATTATACGGTAGAAGGCCATGACCAAAGAAAAATGCTTGTGGACGACTTTGACTAGTGCTTCTAAAAGATAAGATGCTGGTCTTTCTTCATTGATGGATTCCATCGTTGGGAAATTTCCTTATTGTTGTCTAAAAGAAAGGAAGTTAACAATAAACTTAGTTCCATCTTTTCAGGCAATCGAGTCAATATGTGACTGGAAAATCGGTGTTTGGACGGTTAAAATTCATCCAAGGTGATTTCCACAGACCAACTCAAGTAGTCCGTCGCATCTTTCTTCAATCAAGACATTTCACCTAGTGGATCTAGACTTGGATCTCCAATCCTATGGACCAAATAACTCCATCGAACAAGACAGTAGATGGCTGTCCCCATTTCAGTGGACGGTCAAGATTGAGTAAATATGGGCTGCATTCCATGGCCATGGCCATTGCCATTGCTAAGATTAAAAGCAGCACTAGAAAGCATCTAGCATTATATATAACGTTTGGAAGATTAAGATGTGCGGCTTAGTGCAGAGTATGGTCATTAAGATTAAAAAGCACTTACAAGTGGGCCCAAATCGCTGCTGACCTTCACCATTCATTTCCATTTTTACTTGGACAAACCATGCCCAGTTACTTAGGCAAATGAGGGTGTTGCTGGGAATTTGGAAGCATGGCGTATCCGATGCACAACCTAGAAACAGATGACTGGCATCACAAACAAACTGGTTCCTACTTGTGCACATATCAAGAAAGCAAACTCTTTCCGGTGGACCCACCACTGACGACTTTGATGAGTGATTGCTGGATTACGTGGCTGAGGACACATGATGACTTCTCAGCACTGGTGGATCCCATCATTTGGGAATTTATTTAGCAGCCACTCGAGAACAAAGAAGTCAAGAATAGGCTTGCGTTCTTAAGGGGTTCACCCCAACTTAATCAAGGCAGATGATTTACTCGTGAAAATTCGGACAGTTAAGATTAAGCAATAGGGATTTTTCCAAATTACGCAATTATGAAGATTTCTTCATGTCTTGTTTCTGGCGTGTTTTACAAGCGCTCTTTTCTGCCTATCTGAGTACAATCTAGACCATCCACTTAATGATGGAGCTCACACCGTTGATCAGGATCCTAAGTTATTTGTATGGTCTCTGGATAGTAGATCCCAGATCCTAGGATCATAAATAATTTTCAGAATGACCCATCATCGTGATTTAGCTGTCAAACTTGCATTTATGACCCAGATGATCCAAGCACCATCACAATATCCTAGGGTTCTGATCTACTGATTAATATTGCATTTGGACCGTAACTATCCAATGTGTAGTAGCTTTATAGAGTCCCTACATTCGTGGAATCGTGAACTGGATCATGAGATTCCAGGTGGTGGCCTCACAGAGCTTGGCGGTCAAGATTCAGTGGACTATTGTTGCACAAGATTAGAACTCAAAAGAGTCCCGCTAGGTTGATTTCTTTTTATACACACGTTGATTTTAAACTTTTTATTTTTGTTGATCTAGGCCATTAATCATATTCTACCATGTAACATATGAAAAATCAATGTAGTTGAACGATTCTACCTACTTGTTTTGCAATTTAAAAAAAAAATTAATACAAATAGATTGTCACTATTTTGAAGTTGTAATTTCAAAAGAAGACAAGATTTAAAATTCTCTTATCTATGAGAATTGCTCATAATCCAGGGGCTCTCAAAAATTCAAACAGAGCATAAATCCGTCACTAGAGAATCCTAAAGCTCAAAAGGGGTGACTATCATATAATCCCTCCTTAGTTACTAGAAACTCTTAAAGCTCAGAACAGTGGGACATTAGACCATTTTGAATTATGCAATGCACGCAGCTAAAATTTACAAGATGAGCACAACTATCTCTGGTTCGAAATCACTCCTCTTGCCCTCTCTTGGCAAGTCTTGACCCAAAAATCTGATACAAAATCTATTCACAATCGCTCGTCTTCATGCCTAAACTAAGAAGACCAAAGGCTAGGATAATTCAAAGGTATAATTCTTTTGGTGCACAACCTACCATGACTAGTCCATGAAAATGAGCAGACTGGTTGGGCCTATCGATGCCAGCATATCATGGTTTACTGGGAGAGTCAAGTCATTTTGTTTGGACATGAAAGACTTGGAAAATGAAGATTTTGATGGTCTGCCTCCTTCCATATTCAAAGACCTTTGATGCGCACCTGATGGCGATATTCCATCAAATGGACCCACCATTTGGAATTGTCATAGTTTAAGAAGTAGGTAGCTTTTATCTTGGTTTCACATGGACGACTAAGGTGCACCATCAATTTAAATTGTACTGAAATAATTAGTGAGTTGGGGATACACCCCTTGTTATGACAGAAAGTCCATGACTCCAAAGAAATGTTTTGCTCATTGGTGACTTTTATGAGGGATCCTAGAAGATGAGTTGCTGTCTTTTCATCACTGACCATTCCATCGTTGGGAAATTTCCTTGCGGTTGCCCTGCAAGAAAGTCGGGTTGCCTTGAAAGAAAGTTGGTCAAGGATAAGCTTGTGTACTTAAAGAGGAGGGATTCCAACCACTTACTCAAGGGAGATGATTTAATAGTGACATTTGGACGGTTACAATTAAGTATTGGTGACTTTATAAAATTACCTAAAGATACTGATTTGCCCATGTCATGTTTCTAGCATGTTTGACTGGTAATCAAATAAGACGTGATATCAGTCTATATATTTGTGCTGTCTTGGAGGATTCTACCACTGCCATTATTGGTTGAACTTGTGTTTGGAGTTTGCAGATAAGCTATTCCAGTATGAGGGCTTATAGCATTTTGGTGTTGTTTGCGAGTTTGTGTTGCTGTTTGAGTGGGTATGATGGATGCTTGGAGAAAGAGAGGGATAGTCTCGTGCAAATCAGAGACTCTGTTGTCAATTTAGATGGCTCTTTTCAGTACTCAGAGTCTTGGGCTAAAGAAGATTGTTGCACATGGAAGGGTGTATTATGCAGCAGATCTTCTTCTTCCTCTCAAGCATCTCATGTGACTGAAATCGATCTTTCATCTATAAGAGACCATACTGTTCGACGAACATGGTATCCGAATGCCACTTCATTTGCCCAATTCCCCGAATTACAATCTCTAGATCTGAGCTATAACAACATTGGTGGTTGGGCTAACCCTGAAGGTAATGTTGGCTCTCAATTAATATAGCAGAGGTGATGTTCCCACACCTCTTTGGAACTATTCCCACACTATCACTTGGGGTTTTTGTAGTAGAAATACCAAATATTGCTATACCCTCTTTGGAACAGCTTCAAGAGTGACTGGTTACACCATCTATACGATCTTAGTCCATTTGTGTGAAACATTTCTACTGGCTGTACAGTTTAGAATAGTGTTTGATGTCTCGAATCTTATATTATATATTATCAACTTTTGCAGGCTTATGCAGTCTCAAAAAACTACGACAACTAAATCTTGGGGGAAACAATCTCGGCGTTGGAGCATTTCCACCATGTTTACTAAGCAACCTCTCTCTATTAGAACAATTGGACTTATCTGGAAACAATCTGGGAGGAGATTCATCCAGATTATTAACAGGTACAATGAAAGGAGACTATAAATATCAATAGTTAGTGTTAAGGGGTTAAACTTTTGGTTTTTGGAAATATTTTGCAAACAATATACCTTGTCAAGCATGATTAACTATGTAAAAGCCAAGGAGATGCCCGTTACACATTAAACTACTTATCTATTAGAAGTTTTGCTATGGAAAATTAATTAATTACCAAGTGTCGCGATATCACCTTGCTTATCAACTTTTGCACGCTTATGTGGTTTGGAAAAACTACGAGTTCTACACGTTGAGGAAACCAATCTTGATGGTAGAACATTTCCACCATGTTTACAAAGTAACCTCACCCAATTAGAAACATTGGGCTTATATTCAATAAATCTGGGAGAAGACTCAGCTGGCTTTTTAAAAGGTACGCAGAAAGAAGTATGCATTTTTAAAATTTTTATTTGAAAAGGGTGGAAAGGAGCATACTTGCCTCGTCATTTCTATGATAAGAAATCGGTATGCTTCTTGGACTAACTTGGCAGTTTTTGGCTGGTGATGGATGGAATTTTGTGTGGTATTTAAATTTACTGGCTTATTTATGAGTGAGGATTTTTTTTTGTTGAGAACGATTTTAGCATGCATTTATCTGAACGTTTACAATTATGAAAGGAATTGGTCAAATATGTGGACCAAACTCTCTAAAAGTCCATGTAATTTGAGAAAACTACAATGGCTAGATCTTGGGAATACCAATCTTGGCAATGGGGGACTTCCATTGTGTCCAGTGAACAACCTCAATCAATTGGAATACTTGGACCTACAGTCCAATAATTTGGGGAACGGCTCATCTGACAGTTTAACAGGTACGACGTCTGCATTTCATTTGATAGCTACCTTCTTAGATAAGCCATGCCCCAAAAGTTTGGATCATCTTGGTCACTATTTGTTTGGGTGTAAAATTGGATGGATTAATTAGAAAATTCAAAAGCAAGGATGATGTAAAAATTTTCCTCCAATGGCAAGGATGGTAGAAACTTGACAGATTAGATTGAACGTTTGGTTTGGATCACAAAATCTGGGCCCAATTCTACTGTTGCGATTGGATTAAACTTAGATGAGTGGTTTGAATCATCAATTCTAACAAATAAGGCTTGAATTGTGCAGGTTTATGTAGTTTAGCAAAACTGCAAACATTAGACCTTGGGAGCAATAGCCTTGGCAATGGAGCACTTCCATCGTGCCTTGGCAATGGAGCGCTTCCATTGTTATTTTGTTCTGGTATTAAATTAAATGGATTGGAAAATTCAAAAGGAAGGATGAAGCAAACCTTTTCTCTCTTTTTTTTTTCAAATGGCGACAACAGTAGAATTGATAACTTAGAAGTACCGAGGTATGGACCCCACTATCATAGAATGATCCAACTTAGACATAGTTTGGATCACGAAATCTAGGCCCAATTCTACCGTTGCTAATGGATTAAGCATAGATGAGTAGTTTGAATCACCAACTCTCACAAATAATTGCTGACTTTTGCAGGTTTACGTAGTTTGAGAAAGCTACGAAGATTATACCTTTCCGACAACAGTATTGGTGATGGAGCACTTCCACCATGTCTATGGAAGAACCTTACTCTGTTGGAAGACTTGGACTTATCTGGCAATAATTTGGGCAGAGATTCATCTGGCGGTTTAACAGGTATAACTTCTACCTTTCATCTGATGGCCACCTTCTTAGATAACACAAGTTCCAAAGTTTATTTAATAGAGACCCCCTTTTTCTTTTTCCTTTCTGGATGTCTCCTTGATAAGGTAACGACGCTCGTATATTAAAGGATTGTCCCACTTGATTTAGATGAATGTTTTGATTCACAAAAATGAGCCTAACACGTATCGATCCACCCAATCGAATAGGATGCATTTGCTTCTAATCCAACAATCATACGGCTGGGATCTAGATATTGGTCATGTGATGGGCCCACATGTGCATCTGTTTTTATTGGGAAAGACGTAAGCAATTTCAGGAAAACCAAAAATACAATTCACTTTCCAAAATTAAAATAATGTAACCGCACTCTCTCTCTCCCTTGTCCGGGCGTGTAAGATTAGACTGTCAATACGTTCAATCCATCCACTCTGCATTGTGTGTGCGTCAGTAATTGCTTCCTCAGGCTAATCACAATTGCACAGTCCATTGAAACCTCAATCCAAAAACCATATAAAATAATGAGAAACTATAAAAAGGCAAAAAGAAAGACAAGAAAATTGTATCCTTGCTCGGTGTCATTATCAAAATGGCTGAGTGTGAAAAAAAGGGAAATAACGAGAGTGTCATTATGAATAAGGATGGAAGTGCTGTGATTTACATCTTGTATGATTCACTCAGATGAACCCAACATACAATCGAGTGGATAAGTACAGATTGGAATTTGGTGGAGAAGGAAAGTTGATCTTGGAGTAGAAACTCGTCGATTAAATTGTCACCCTGGCAAGATGAAGATATGTAGATGAATTGTGTTCTTGGATAAGATTATCCACGAATGGTGATCTTACACAAAATTATCGATATAGTTATTTCTTGTTTTCTTTTAATAGTAAAATGACAGACCATCAAGTCAACCCCAACCTAGCTAGTCAAAGAATTGGTTGACGTAGTACAGTTGTGCAATTGTGAAGACATTTCAAATTAAAGGTTTTTTTGAATTTATTGAGATTTAGGGTATAAATGGTTAGACGCCCAGAATTTAAGGTTTTTCAATACAAACTCAAAAGTAAAATAACTTTGTCTATTTAATAAAACAAGGAGCCTAAAATGATTTTATTGTGAGTTTGTCCTTGCACTGATAACAAGGAGATATGAATAGATCTTGAGATTGGGTTTTATATCTTACTGATTTTATTGTTTACCCTCTCTATGCTTTTTTTTCTGTAGGTTTATGTGGCCTCAGGAGACTAGTAACTCTGTATATGTCTTACAACAATCTGGAAGATCAAAGTCTTTCACCATGTCTGGGCAACCTTTCTTCCCTGGAAACTCTTTTTTTGGCAGGCAATAAACTTAAAAATCCTTTTGGCTGCATCTCATCAAAAGAAACAACAGGTAAGCAGCTTTTATCACTTGTGCACATTTGAGTTAAGTATTTTCAGATGCACCTTTCTTAACATTTTGTAATTTAATTGTGAACTCTACTTGCTCCAACATATTGCAGGTGTAAGGCCATTCACTAATCTTCAGACTCTACATCTCTCTAGGAATTTGATAGCTGATGACAACATTCGGAACATTGTCCCATGGCTTTATAACTCGACATCCCTCACCGGGCTCAATTTAAGGAGCAATTTATTGAAAAACTCATCGACATTGACATGTAAGAGCATCTATATTACACATTATATTTTTTCTTGTGAGTCTTAGAATTAAACTATGCACCACTACTATAGTTTGGCACAAAATAATTTAGGAAAAAGATAATGACACAGAGATGCCATTGGATATGCTTTGGGAGATAACGTATAAGAAGGAGAAATGCTATTCTAAGTGAGTTCTGGGACTCACATGGAATCCTCACCTAGTTAGGCCCTACATTTGGATGATTCAATCTTTCCATCTTATTTAGTATCTCTTTGATAGGTTGAATACCAAAATTCATGTTTGTTGGGTGATTTTTAGCTATGCATTTTCAGTGTTTAAATAATAACCATTAGATTTTTCAAGGAAAAAAACTAGGAGCTAGAATCATCCAATTAGCATGATTTTCGCACATAATCTTAATAGAAGACACCAAAAAAAAATGATTGTGTCATATCATTCCAAGGTGGGATTTAGCCAAGCAAGTTTTTAATTTAGTCCCAGAAATTAGTCCAAAGAGCATTTATCTATAAGCAGTGCTGATCTCTTTGCAATTCTTAAAAGTTAAACATGAAAAAATTATTTGAATCTTCTAATCAAAAGGATTAAAATAGAAAATAAATTAAGCATGATAACGGTGTAAAAAATCATCTCTCGACCATGTTTGGAGAATATAGCACTCTACGCACAACAAAAATCAAATCTTAAGAAATGTAGTAGATGGACAACAATAGCACATTTTTCTTTGGTTAATACAATAATATCACAATAATAAGCCCCACATATGATTCATTCATGATGTTGAATTGACTCACCCATCCTTGGGCACACAGTGGTACACATTTATTTTAAAAGGCATCTAAAGAATGCTGTTTTGGTTTGTTGGAAGTCAACCGTTGCTTACATAGAGTTTCTTTGGTATCCTAGCGAGACACTCCTTATGCCACTGTGCTAGAAGGCCTTGGTGCAAAAACATTTGACTATTTATGGTGAAAAAATGAAGAAAAAAGAAGAAGAAAGGACTCCTTATTTAATCACTAGAAAACATTATGGTAATCCCTTGTCCTTAAAAAGTGATGGGATCCAAACAAACCTTTTATCAAATGATTAGAATTATCGGTTAGTTTACCTTTGCACAATTACCCAATGCTAGAGATCTAAAAGGGGCATTTGAGATTTTATTAAGCACACCCGTAATACAAATTGTTTTATCTTTGGTTAGTAGAAGAGATGCATACCATATATGGAAGAATAAGAAGCATGATCAATGCTTTAAATAATCAATTCATCAGTTGCTCAAAAGAGCATGTGCGTAAAGATTCAAGTCATGTATTCATTTCGCTTCATTTAATTTAATTGTTCCACTATTCCATTTCACCAGTTTCATAATTATATTTCTTACTTGCAGGGCTTTGCAAATTAAGGACGTTAGAAGTTTTGGATGCCAGGAATAACACAATTGAAGGTCATTTACATCCTTGCATGAGATCCATGTATTCTTTGAACAGATTCTCTCTCTCTCACAACCAACTTACAGGAAACGTTCCATCATTCATTTTCAACAATCTAACAATGCTTGAGTTCATCGATCTAGCAGAAAATCAGCTCAGTGGTGTCCTCTACTTTTCCATGTTTGCTAACCTCTCAAAGCTTTCAGTCGTTGACCTCTCAAACAATAAACTACAGGTTGAAACAGAGTACCCACATTGGATTCCTACTTTTCAACTCTCCAGTTTATATTTGGAAAATTGCAATCTCAACCTACACAGTACCCATGGCATTCCTACCTTCATCTCCAACCAAAATGGCTTAGAAGAATTATGGTTGGGTCATAATTTTCTCAAAGGGATCATTCCACCTTGGTTATTGTGCAAAAGTGCATTACATACCTTATCAGTAAGGGAAAATTTGTTCGAAGGCTCATTTCCACAATGTCCCAACAATACTAATGGTTTAACCGTTGGACAGCTTGATATCTCTACAAACAAATTATATGGGACACTTCCTACAAACATTGGAATGCTACTCCCCACGATGAATTACTTGAACATCTCTGGAAATGCCTTGCAAGGCAATATACCTTCATCTTTAGCACAAATGGATTCTCTAGAGGTATTAGATCTTTCTGACAATCGTCTTTCAGGAGAAATCCCATATAAACTAATGAGTTTCATATCTCTACTATACTTGGATCTCTCACACAATTGTTTGCAAGGGAATATGCTGCCAAAAGATTCAAATATGACACAGTTGACAGTTTTACACCTGAGTCATAACTTCTTCACCGGGTCAATTCCAACAAGCTTGTTGAATAGTTCATTCTTGGAAATTTTAGATGTCAGTTACAATATCCTATCTGGTCCTATTCCAAATTGGATGTTCAACCTTCCCCATTTGGTGTCACTTGTTTTAAAGAATAACTTCTTTCAATCTCATATTTCGAGGCAATTGTGTCAAGTTAGTAATCTTCATTTGTTAGACCTCTCCAACAATTATCTTATAGGAAAGATACCTTCTTGTCTCAACAACATTACTTCATGGAAAAGAAAGTCTGCAATTGAAATTGACGGAGGATCTTATTCTCTTGAAAAGCCGTGGCAATCATTGGATTCAATAATTGCGGTTTCAACTCGAGTTAGGGTTTTAACTCCAGTTAGGGTTTCAACTCCATTCACCACAAAGGGAAGAAGTTACATTTTTGAGGGTGTACCGCTATCCTTGATGACTGGGATTGATTTATCCATGAACAAGCTAACAGGAAGTATTCCACCAGAGTTGGGAGACTTGAAAGAGCTTAACTCATTAAACTTATCATTCAACCTCCTAACTGGCCCTATTCAACGATGCTTCAAAAATTTTCAAAATTTGGAGAGCTTGGACCTTTCACATAACAACTTGTTTGGGAGAATCCCTTATGAAATAGCTGGAATTGATACACTTACTACTTTCACTGTGGCCTTCAATAACCTATCAGGAGAAATTCCTTTCAGTAATCATTTTTCGACATTTAGTGAGAGTAGCTATGAGGGAAATCCAAGACTCTGTGGAGAACCGCTGAAGAGAAATTGCTCGTCTGATACTTCTTATGAACTCCCAAAAAGGAAGAGCAAGGATCCCAGTATTCTTAGAAATACTGTTGCATTTTACTCATTTGTTGGAATGTCATATACATTGGGATTTTGGGGATTTATTAGCTTTCTATTGTTCAACAAGAGTTGGCAGTATAAATACTTTGCAACTATAGATGTATATTGGGAGGCCTTGACTGGGAAGATTTTTTTATTCTATCTTCGCTTCAAAAATTGTTCCCACCCTTGAGTTGTAATAAAAAATTAGTTTTCTAAGTACTCTTGAGTCGAAATATATTAAAGTACTTTTGCCTATGAATCTGACTATTTATCCGTACAATCCTAGAGCGGCTATTCAAAGCAATGACTATCATAAAATCGAGTTTGGTGCAATTCCGAGAGCTTCGCTGCAAGTCCAAATTATATTCGATATTTTTGATGAGGCTGAACAGATAAACGGTCTAGATCTAAGAAAAGAAAATGCTAAAAGATAGGCCCAGTACTTATCTTTCTGCTTAAGACCGTCGTAGTTTGAGAGGGAGAGGAGAGAGTTACTCCTATAGGGCCTAATTTTCGGAAGATCTAAGCTGTCCACGATTTGAAGAGCTGTGCACCAAATTCTCTTCCATCGGAAAGAGCAAAGAGATACTCATTTTAGGTGGACGTCTTGAAGGATTTGAAACTTTCATAATCTTGGCCTCGTCTTAGGGTTAGAAATACGACTATGCGGGCAACAATCTCAGTGAGCAAAAGCACATACTTAAAACCAAGGCTTAGAAGGAATTGTCGATGAATGTGTTTCATCATTGACAGCTTCCAACAGAAGCTCGCAATCAGATCAAGGATAAGTAGAGTCAGCAGGTTTTCTGAAAATCTTTTGGATCAAGGTGTTAGCTTGCAAATCAAATATTCTAAGAGCATAGGTACAGACTACAGAAACTATTCCCGAGTTTTTTATATGCTTTTTTTAGAGTCTCTCATAATAATCAGTGGTGAAAGTCCAGTACAAGAATGCTTACTTTTGAGCCCTGAGGACATCTTCTGTAGCCAAGGCTAGAGAAGCCCGACAAGACCCGAATCTTGACCGGAAATCACTTTCCACTTTCCGTTTTTACCGTATTTCTTACCATCGAAATAAAAATAAGGAAACACTGAAAAGCAAGGACTAAAATATCAGCAAGTGGACCCAATAATAGCTCCCGTTAGCCTTATTAGTTTTGTATAATTCCCGTTAACAATCTAGACCATTAGCTTAGTGGAGCACACATCAGGATGGTAGATTATTTTGATGGCTCCTGGATAGAAAACTCAGGATCCTACTGTCAAAACTATTTTTCCAAAAAGACCCATCTTAGTTAGGTCATCAGTCTGCAACTACTCCTTATTGCCAATGCTGCTACATTGCCCGGGTTTTACATTAGGAGCCCAACTTATGGTTGATCAGAACCGTTCATCTGATAATAGTTCACATATTGTTCGTCACTGGAAAATCCTAAAGCTCCAAAATATTTGACTATCATATAATCCCACTTTAATTAGTAGAAACTCCTAAAGCTCAGAAAAGTGAGAGATTCAACCGTTTGGGACTATGAAATGCAGGCAGCTAAAATTTACACCGTGTCTAATAAGTGTCTAATAGTTCACATATTGTACGCAGAAAGAAGTATGCATTTTTTTAATTTTTATTTGAAAAGGGTGGAAAGGAGTATACTTGCCTCGTCATTTCTATGATAAGAAATCGCTATGTTTCTTGGACTAACTTGGCAATTTTTGGCGGGTAATGGATGGAACTTTGTGTGGTATTTAAATTTACTGGCTTATTTATGATTGGATCTCATTGTTATTGTTACCACAATTTCTATCATTTTCTCAATCTAATATTTACACCATCTAAAAAAAGAAGAGAGAGAGAGAGAGAGAGAGAGAGAGAGAGAGAGAGAGAGAGAGAGAGAGAGAGAGAGAGAGAGATCTTTGTCCCAGCGGCAGGAGCTTCTTATGGAACTTTAAAAGTAGGTCTACAATAGTTCAATACTGCATCACCACGAACATTAACAATTATAACAAGAGATTTACCATTTTAATCAATTAGAAAGGCGTTAATTACAACAAGGCATTCACCATTTTAATCAAATATCAAGGCGCGTTACTCTTGCAAATGGATACAAGAAGGAAACTATTTCAACAGTAACAGTAATGAATCACAGTTTCCAGCGCTCACTGTCAAAACTACATGCAAAGCAAACAGAACCGAACACTTGAAGCTGACGAACAAATTTCGGCGGTGGAATGCTCCAGCCATCAGAAATTCTTTAAATGAAGAGGCAGTACGTTTAACCAGAAATCAATAAGAGAAACAAACAGAAAATTTTTACATAACTCGCCGTGGGTCTGTCATTTAACGTTCCGTAAAATATTGTCAACGAAATTCAAATTACACCCACATCCTTTTAATTAATCCTTTTTTCTTTTTATTTATTCTGCTGGTAAGAAAGTGTTTTCTTATATGCCGCAAGAAGAATACACGGTCTTAAATTTAGTTGATCTTAACCATTCATCTTGTTCAACTTGCTACCCCATTTACCTCTATACCAAATTTCATGGCCATCGATGCCTCCATATCAAAATTCAAGTGTACACAGTCTAGGAAAGGAGCAGAAGACAAAGGGTTTGTATGACACAGCTTAACATTGCATTTTTATAAGAGGCTGTTTTCATGCCTCAAACTTGTGATTTGTAGGTCACACTACTAGTTGCGTCAAGGCTTCCCTTCTTTCTATAAAATCCCTATTTTTCTCTCAGAAATTATAAGATATTTAATTTTCTATAGATTTTGCTATAATTTGCATTCTAGTTAATACATGTTTTCCCAATAAAAAATTTCTATTTTGCTATAATTTTTCTATAAATGCATGTTTTCGCATGCATAAACTATGCTCAACTTTATTCTCATTTAGTAAAGACTCTTGATCTAGGATTGATTTTGTTGTTTGAAGATAGCACAGATCAGTCAATGCAGTGTATAAAGCAAAGACTACCTTTCTTCCTTTAAGGGAAATGGTAGGTAGTTAAGGTAGAGGATGTTCACATACATGATTAACTCTGTCTAACAGTAATTCATCTTATAATATTACATTTGTTTTAATAGGATTACTGGCACTTCTTAATTAATGCTCAACAGTTTAAACTTTTGTATAATTTCTTATCTCTACGGGCAAAGACTAGCATATTGGAATAGGGAGTCTTGGTGAATGGTAAAAGTTGTCGTCATGTGACCTTGAAGTCACGGGTTAAGGCGTGGAATCAGCCTCTTGCAAAATGCAAAGTAAGACTGCCTACTATAGGACCTTGTGGTCTCTGTTCCCTGGACCCCGCATAGGCGGGAATTTTGTGCACTGAGGCTGCCCCTTTTATCTTCTTAATATTTCCAACTGATGCACTTTCTCATTCCAAAATTTCCACAAACCATGTGTTTCTTATACTTCTTCACCAAAAAATAAACCATAGCTTTGATGGGCATCTCATGGAGAGCTTGGACCAGATGGACTCCCCATTTGGAAATGTTATACCCAAAGAAGTAAGTTTATGTGGTACCACATGGAGGAATTATTAAGGTATTATCATCAATTAATTTGATAGAAATGAAGTGGCGAGATGGGAGATAGTCCAATCATGAAACGCATGTCCTTGGCTTACTCCGGGGGTTAAGCCCCCTTGTTCTACAGGAAATGCCCCAAATTTCAAGAAACTCACATGTAAATGGTCTCATATCTTAGAATAGACGGCTAGGATCATCTGTCAGAGAAGATACTTTGGGCATGGCCAATCTAAGAAAAAATGAGGAAGACAAGGGAGGGGGGCAGGTAGAGATAGGTTAACAAGCTTTCACTTTCGATGGTTTAATCCAACCATGTGGAAATGTTACTTGAGCAAATGATAGTGTTACTGGGAATTTTGAAGCATGGCATAACTGATATACAACCTAGAGACGGATGGTTGGCATCACAAACAAACCAGTCCCCACTTGTGGACATATCAAGAAAGCGAACCCTTTCCTGTGGGCCCACCATGGATGACTTTGACGAATGAGTGCCAGATTGAGTGCTTGAAGATAAACGATGACTTTTCATCACCGGTGGATCCCATCATTTGGAAATTTAATTAGCTGCCACTTGAGAAGAAAGGAAGTCAGGAATAGGCTTGCGTCCTTGAAGGGATTCGTGCCAACTTACTCAAGGCAGATGATTTAATGATGAAAATTCGGATGATTAAGATTAAGCAATAGGCGATTTTACCAAATTACACAGTTATAAAGATTCTAAAACAGCATTGTTCCGGAGTGCAGACACTGCTCATAAGTTTTTTGTATGCCTTTTTAAGGTGGAGTCTCTTAACAGTACATCAATGAATATTTTTGAGCATTGAAGACAACTTTTGCAGCCATGATCACTAGTCTTCATTCCTAAACTAAGATAACTAAAGGCCAGGATAATCTAATAGTGTAATTCTTTTAGTGCATAACCTATCGCGGCTGGTCCATGCATATGAGTGGAATGGCTCGGCCTATCGACCTCATCATATCGTGGTTTACCGGCAAGTCAAGTCATTTTGTTTTGACATGGAAGACTTGGAAAAGCAAGATCTTGATGGTCTGTCTTCTTCCATCTTCAATGAGTTTGATGCTTACCTGACGGGCAATCTTCCATCATATGGACCAACCGTTTGGAAATGTCATACTTTAAGACAAAGGTATTTTTATCTTAGTTTCACATGGAAGACTAAGGTGTACCATCAATTTAAATCCAATTGAGGTATGTGCAAAAGTAGAGATACTCACCTTGTTATATGGCAAGGCCAGGACCCAAGAAAAATGTTCGTACACAACTTTGACGAGTGATTCTAAAAGATAAGATGCTGGTCTTTCTTCATTGATGGATTCTATCGTTGGAAAATTTCTTTGATGTTGCCCTAAAAGAAAGGAAGTCAAGGAAAAGCTTGAGTCCTTGAAGGGATTCCTTCTAGTTACTCAAGAGAGATGATTTACTCATGAAATTTGGATAGTAATCATTAAACATAGGTGATTTTACCAAATTACATGAATATAATGATTTACTTATGTCATGTTTCTCGGTGAATCTTTTCTACCCAACTTAGCATGATCTAGACCGTCCACTTAATAGTGGAACTCACAGTAGATCATCAGGATCTTAGCAAGGTTATTTCAATGGTCTATAAAGCATGGATAGTAGATCCCGGATCCTAGCACCATCAACTAAGACGTTATATAGATCTATATATTTGTGCTTACCTTGGATGATACTAACACTACCATTATTGATTGAAATTGTATTTGGAGTTTACAGATAAGCTATTCCAGTACGATGTCCTTGCGTGCTTATAGCATTTTGCCCTGTTTTTACAAGCAATCTTTTCTGCTTATCTAAGTACGATCTAGACCATCCACTTAATGGTGGAACTCACAGTAGATGTTGGTACCCATGCTATATGCACGAGGCCGAACACATATGTTGTTTAGATCTAAGAAAAGAAAATGCTAAAAGATAGGCCTAGTACTCATCTTTCTGCTTAGAGAGAGATACTTTTGTAGGGCCCAATTTTTGAAAGATCTAGGCCATCCACAGTTTAAAGAGCTATGTAGCAAATTTTGATCCTTTTTGAGAGAGAGAGAGAGAGAGAGAGAGAGAGAGAGAGAGAGACGCATTTTATGTCGACTTCTTCAAAGACGTAAAGCATCCATAGGCTTGGCCTTATCGCACCTCATTCATCAAATTTTCATTCGTTAGATTGGGATTTTTGGATAAATATATTGTTATAAGTATTGATCACGTGCGCAGCACGCGCTCAGTATACTAGTCAGTAGAACAAAAAGGATAAATTGTACGGATGCCATATAAACTTTCATCCTTCGGCAGGTATACCACTCCTATTTTCCTAAGACTAATGTTACGTTAACGCGCACTTGGTCCAACAAAGTTTAAATTGGACCCCACCCGCTTTTATTTTGTGCTGTCTTTCTGCCTTTTTCCTTTATTTATTCTGCTGGTAAGAAAGAGTTCTTCTAGCACGACATAAGAAAAAGATGCATTCGTCTTGTTTGGCTTGCCCTGTTTAGGATCCATACCAAAATTCATGGTGATTAGAGGCTTGTACCTACTAGATCTTTTGGGTATATATTTTCAACGTACATGATTTAATAACAAAACAAGGCATGGCTCAAATCATCAAACAATTATTAAATTTGTTGACTGGATGGTTCATGGTGCGGTAAATTTGTTTTAAAATGATTCATGATGAAAAATTAGAAAATTTTGTTTTAAGATTTGAGTTGATGTTTGACATTCAAGGTTTTTCTGGAAATAAAATTCATTCGAAGATATTTTTTGCTGTGTTTTGTTTGTATAAAATGGGGCCTCACCTTTTGAAAAGCTTTATTAAAATTGTAGAAGCGTTGAAATTTCCCTGTGTCACACCTAAAATGGCACCAGTTAGATGGAGTGAGTCAATGCAAGTAGAAAGTTTTCAAAAGACAAGGAGACCCAAAAAAACGTAGATAGAAGTGGTGAAAAAAAAATTAAAAACTTTGAAACTGTATTATGCCATAATACTTAATGGAGGAAAATGGAGGAAGAAGATTCATGTGGCCAACTTGTAATTGAGATTAGGTCTTGATGATGATAAAATTTTAATTAATAAAAATCTCTATTTTTTCAGAAAATATTACATATTTGATTATGTACAGATTTTGCTAAAATTTGCAGTCTAATTAATGCATGTTGTGGGAGTCGAAAACTATCTATTTTGCTATAATTTTTCCTTAAATGCTTGTTTTCCCAATGTATAAACTATGTCCAACTTTATTCCCATAAAGTAAAAACTCTTAATTTATGACTACTTTTGTTGTTTGAGAAATTTGGAAAAGTAATTAAATAATACCCAGATATTGGTTTTAATAGGATTACTGGTGCTTCTTAATTCATGCTCAACGGTTTAAACTTTTGTATAATTTCTTACCTCTATGGGCAAAGACTAGCATATTGGAATAGGGAACCATATCTTCTTAATATTTCCAACTGATGTACTTTCTCATTCCAAACTTGCCACTAAACATGTGTTACTTATACTTCTTTATTAAAAAATATACACCTTAGGTTGATGTGCATTTGATGGAGATCTTCGACCAGATGGACGCACCGTTTGCAAATGTCGTACCGTAAGACGTAAGTTTATCTGGTCCCACATGAAGGAATCACAAAGGTGTTACCATCAATTAATTTAATCGAAATGAAGTGGTGAGATGGGAGATAATCCACTCATGAAACACATGCGCTTGACTCTCGGACTCCGTGGTTAAGCCGCTGCTTTGTCAGGAAATCCCCCAAAATTCAAAAAACTCATACATATTGTAAATAATCTCATATATCCTAAAATAGACGACTACGATAATCTATCAGAGGATATTTTTGGCATGGCATATAAAAGACCCGGTCCAGAAAAATTAAAGAAGAATTAGAATGGCGATGGTACATGTATAAAGTTTAACAACATCAAACAAGCAGGTAGATGGCTATCCCCATTGCAGCGGACGGTCAAGGTTGAGTAAACGTGGGCTGCACTCCATGGCCATTGCCATTGCTAAGATTAAAAGTAGCATTAGAAAGGATCTAGCATTATATATAACGTTTGGAAGATTAAGATGCGTGGCTTAGTGTAGAGCACGGTCATTAAGATTAAAAAACACTTACAAGTGGGCCCAAATCTCTGCTGATCATCACCATTCATTTCCAGTATTACTTGGACAAACCATGCTTAGTTACTTGGGCAAATGATGGCATTACTGGTAATTTTGAAGCATGGCGTATCCGATGCGCAACCTAGAAACAGATGTTTGGCATTACAAACAAACTGGTCCCTACTTGTGCACATATCAAGAAAGCGAACTCTTTCCTGTGCCCGCACCACTGATGACTTTGACGAGTGATTGCTGGATTGAGTGGCTGAGGACAAATGATGACTTCTCCGCACTGGTAGATCCCATCATTTGGGATTTATTTAGCGGCCACTGGAGAACAAAGAAGTCAATAATAGGCTTGCGTCCTTAAGGGGTTCGCACCAACTTACTCAAGACAGATGATTTACTCGTGAAAATTCGGACAGTTAGGATTAAGCAATAGGTATTTTTTCCAAATTACGCAATTATGAATATTTCGTCATATCTTGTTTGTGGTGTGTTTTATAAGCGCTCTTTTCTGCCTATCTGAGTACGATCTAGACCATCCACTTAATGATGGAGCTCACCGTTGATCAGGATCCTAAGTTATTTGGATGGTCTCTAGATAGTAGATCCCAGATCCTATGATCATAAATAATTTTCAAAGTGACCCATTATCGTGATTTAGCTGTCAAACTTGCATTTATGACCCAGACGATCTAAGCACCACCACAATATCCTAGGGTTCTGATCTGCTGATTAATATTGCACTTGGACCGTAACTATCCAAAGTGTACTAGCATTATAGAGGCCCTACATTCGTGGAATCGTGAACTGGATCATGACATTCCAGGTGGTGGCCTCACAGAGCTTGGCGATCAAGATTAAGTGAACTATTGTTGGACAATATTAGAACTTTTAAAGAGTCCCGGTAGGTTGAGAAGAAGTCCACGCCTTTCCTTTTTTACACACGTTGATTTTAAACTTTTTATTTTTGTTGATCTAGGCCATTCATCATATTCTACCATATGTAACATATGAAAAATCAACGTAGTTGAACGATTCTACCTACTTGTTTTGCATTTTTTTTTAAAAATTAATACAAATAGATAGTCACTATTTTGAAGTTGTAATTTCGAAAGAAGACAAGATTTAAAATTCTCTTATCTATGAGAATTACTCATAATCCAAGGGCTCTCAAAGATTCAAAAGAGCATAAGTACAGAGTACAGACATTACTCCCATGTTTTTTGTATACATTTTTGAGTGATTCTCTAATAATCATCAGTGGTGGAAGTTCAGGACAAGAAGGAAGATTTTTTAGCCTTGAAGACATCTTTTGTGGCCAAGCTAGTGTTAGAGAAGCCGGACCAGACTCGAATCTCGCCGTTTTCGACCAAACGAACTGGCTGCAGCAGTTGAACGGGAAATCACTTTCCCCTTTCAGTTTTTACCATATTTCCTATCATCGGGAAAAAGAAGAAGGAAAAACTGAAAAACAAGGACTAAAATATTAGCAAGCGGGCCCAAACAATAGCTCTCATTAGCATTATTAGTTTTCTATAACCCCTGCTAAAAATCTAGACCATTAGCTTAGTGGAGCAGACATCAGGATTGTAGATTATTTTGATGACTCGTGGGTAGAAAAACCTGGGTCCTACTATCAAAACTATTTTCCTTAATGACCCATCTTAGTTAGGCCATCAGTACTCTGCATGAGGTTATAGGCTATTCCTCATTGGCAACGCTGCTACGGCCCCCCAGTTTTACATTATGAACCCAACTTATGGTTGATCAGTACCGTTTGTCTGATTGTAGTCACTTTGATATATAATCCGTCACTAGAGAATCCTAAAGCTCAAAAAGGGGTGACTATCATATAATCCCTCCTCAGTTACTAGAAACTCTTAAAGATCAGAACAGCAGGACATTCGACTGTTTTGGGTTCTGCAATGCAGGCAGCTAAAATTGACAAGATAAGCACAAGTATCTCTGGCTCGAAATCACTCCTCTTGCCCTCTCTTGGCAAGTTATGACCCAAAAATCTCATGCAAAATCTGTTCATGATCGCTAGTTGTCATGCCTAAACTAAGAAAACCAAAGGCTAGGATAATCCAAAGGTATAATTCTTTGGGTACACAACCTATCATGACTGGTCCATGAAAATGAGTAGACTGGTTGGGCCTATCGATACTAGCATATCATGGTTTATGGGCAGAGTCAAGTCATTTTGTTTGGACATGGAAGACTTGGAAAAGGAAGATTTTGAAGGCCAAGACTAAAGAGAAATGCCTGAACTCATAGATAATTTTGACTAGTGATTTTAAAAGATAAGATGCTGACCTTTCATCACTCATGGATTCTATCTTTGGAAAATTTCCTTGCCGTTGCTCTAAAAGAGTTGGCGGTATAAATACTTTGCAACTATGGACGTATATTGGGAAGATTTTTTTTATTCTATTTCGCTTCAAAAATTGTTCCCACCCTTGAGTTGTAATGAAAAATTAGTTTTCTAAGTACTCTTGAGTTAAAATATATTAAATTACTTTTGCCTATGAATCTAACTATTTATCCGCACAATCCTAGAGTGGGAGAGAGAGAGAGAGGACCAAGAGAAGTTGTTACACGATTTTCCGTTATTGTTCTAGAATTGTTTTATCCTTGTGAACAGGGCTATTGTCAATCTATAAGAAAGCTTCGTGTTGATGGATTTTACAGATGATGAATACAAAGTGTTCAAACTTCGTAAACTGATGATGAATATATTGTGTTCAATTGATCCAGTGAAATTATCTTCTTGGCCCTTAGAGAAAGAAATTGGTTTTCCTAGCGGCTGCTGAATAGCAGGAAACATATATAGATGGCAATTCTGGGAGACATGCAATTATCAACAGTTTTCTTGTCGTGGTCAATTACACATGTTGGCCTTACATGAATCTCCCGCTTGCAGGAGCCACGGATTGCATACGGAAAAAGAACGATGAATTTTGGTGCCTGGCTTATCTGTAGTATGGGCTACTAAATAAATAGGTTGTGATAGTATTCTTCAAAATGAAAGCATGAGCACCTTAGATAGGGGGTTTCTTCCATAGGGATAACAATTCATAGATTTCAGATAACGATGGGCAGAAAGCCTTGATTCCTTGAACAACTATCTTCACCCATTTTGACAACTAACTGCCCAATTTTCCAAGCTTATTTATATGTGCAGATGTCATTCCCCTGTGAGACATTTTCACTCATATTCATCTTTCCCACTTAGAATACTCCCACATACCAAGTTCGGATTCTGTTGTTTCACCTTGACATTCTATTCACGATGCTTAAAGCAGAGAAAACAAGCCTTAATAAACTCATCCCAAGATTTCAACGTCATCCCTTGCTGTTGGCAGCATAAACATGGAGGGTGGAGGGAATTTAATCACTATACAAGGACAATTCAATCCACAGATAACTACATATGCAGGAAAAACCAATTCAGAACTCTCGAGCTTTGTTCTTTATTTCTGAGAAATGGCTCGCAACACAAAGGATGCAAATAGTTACCAAACTAGAGCAATGAGTCTGAAGATACGAGGACTCAGTCCAAGAGTAAAAACACATTAGCTTTAGGGAGAGCAAAAGATTCATTTGTGAGCCACGAGTATATATTGTATAGTATCTACAACGTAGAAAGTATAGGGAGCATAAACTAGCGAACTAGGAACACTGGGGCTCCACCCAATCGTCTGTAGACATGATTCAAGGATCTCATCTGCTGAATAGTTCTAGCCCATTGATCAATTCTTGTACTTTTATCCATTATGAGAGACGTATTTATCAGATATAATAAAGAAAAAATTAGTAGCTCTAAGAGATAATAAAAAAAAAAGTAGAGAGATAAAGGGAAGATTATCCATAAAATAAGAAAAAAGTTAGACAGAAGTAGGAAGATTAAGAGTCGCCTTTCAGAAGAGAAACAAACAGAAAATGGTCGATAAAGCTGGAAAAACAAAATGACACAGAGGGAGAAGAAGACTAAAAAACAATGATTCATCCAGAAACAAGATTCAACTTTTCAACCAAACAGAAATGGCGATTCAAACTCTTAAGATCAACAAAAAGACTACGAAGAAGAAACAAGAGATTGCTAATGAAAATATCTGAAAGAAAAAGAAGAGATATGAAGCAATTACTGTGAAGAAGAGGAGCAAAGTACAGTGTAATACAGCTTGGTCCCAGAGACAGGTGGTAGTTTTGGGGAGATACCAGCAAAAACAGGGAAAACCCCTCAAACCTAAAAACTTTCAGTTTTAAAACCATTATCCTCTGTTCTACCACACCTGTGAAGATGATTTGAGGGATTTGAGATTATTGGCTTCGGAATTTTCTTCTTTCCTCGGGAACAACACGTATAATCGTCTCCACTCCTCTGTTCTTGATCATGACCATTTTGTTTTTTTGGTTTTTAAGGTGTCCTAATTTTCTGCTCCCGAGTATGTTCGTAGCAGAACTGGCATATGATCAATGGGGTTTTGCTAAAACTTTTCAGATTTTTACGTGATTGAGATAAACGTATTGATCGGCTTCAACATGGTTGCCTGTTTAGCTACGCCATGCGTCAAAAGAACATCTACAACATGGAGATTACGAAACATGGACAAAAAATTTCCATGGAGTATTATCCTTAAGACAAGTGAACGAGGGGCTGCCGGGCTGGCTACTTTGTGGGACGGGATGACAAACCATGTGCCTTTACATCAGCTTTTGTGACATCGGATTATAATCCATGGACAAAATTATCCGTGGACTCTTACACAGCCATCCAAGCGGCAGAGAAAGATCTGGAGATACCCGTTAGAAATGACATTTGGTACCCATGCTAAAAGATAAACGGTCTAGATCTAAGAAAAGAAATTGCTAAAAGATAGGCCCAGTACTCATCTTTCTGCCCGCTTAACACCGTTAACAGTTTTGACTGTGAGAGAGAGTTACTCTCGTGGGGCCCAATTTTCAAAAGATCTAAATCATCCAGAATTTGAAGTAATAGGCAGCAAAATCTCATCCATTGAAGAGAGAGAGAGAGAGAGATCCTGATTTTAGGTCCACCTCTTCCAATATCAAAATCAACCATTTATTATGGCCTTATCAAGCAGCTGCCCAGTACAGTAAGAAAAAGGAAAAATTATACGGAGGGCCCTCAATGGAATATTCTTACATAACGCGCCATAGGTCCATTCTTTAACGTTGCGTACAATATTGTCGACGAAATTCAACTTACACCCACTTGCTTTTAATTAATCTTTTTACTTTTTATTTATCATGCTGGTAAGAAAGTGTTATGTTATACGCCGCAAGAATAATAAACGGTCTTAAATTTAGTTGAACTTAATCATTCATCTTGTTCAGCCTGCTGCCCTATTTACCTTCATACCAAAATTCATGGCCATCGATGCCTCATATCAAAATTCATGTGTACACAGTCTAGGAAAAGAGCAGAACACAAAGGGTTTGTATGACACAGCTTAACATTGCATTTTTGCAGGGGGCTATTTTCATGACTCAAACTCAGTGATTTGTAGGTCACACTATAAGTTGCGTCAAGACTTCCCTTCTTTTCATAAAATTTCTATTTTTTTCTTGGAAATTATAAGATATATAATTTTCTATAGATTTTACTATAATTTGCATTCTGGTTAATACATGTTTTCCCAATAAATTTTTTCTATTTTGCTATAATTTTTCCCTAAATGCATGTTTTCGCATGCATAAACTATGTCCAACTTTATTGTCATATGTAGTAAAGACTCTTGATCTAGGATTGATTTTGTTGTTTGAAGATAGCACAGATCAGTCAATACAGTGTATAGATGCAAAGATTACCCTTTCCCTTTAAGAAAAATGGTAGGTAGTTAAGCTAGAGGATATTCACAAACATGATTAATTCTGTCTTACAGTAATTCATCTTATAATATTTCATTTGTTTTAGTAGGATTACTAGCACTTCTTAATTAATGATCAACAATTTAAACTTTTGTATAATTTCTTATCTCTACGGGCAAAGACTAGCTTATTGGAATAGGGAGATTTGGTGCAACGGTAAAAGTTGTCATCATGTGACCTTGAGGTCACGGGTTCAAGGTGTAGAATCAGCCACTTGCAAAATGCAAGGTAAGGCTGCCTACTATAGGCCCTTGTAGGCTCCTCTTCCCCTAAACCCCCACATAGGCAGGAGCTTCTTACACCGAAGTTGCCCATTTTATCTTCTTAATATTTCCAACTGATGCACTTTCTCATTCCAAAATTGCCACTAACCATGAGTTTCTTATACTTCTTCACCAAAAATAAATCGTAACTTTGATGGGCATCTGATGGAGAGCTTGGATCAGATGGACTCCCCATTTGAAAATGTTATACACAAAGAAGTAAGTTATGTGGTACCACATGGAGAAATTATTAAGGTGTTACCATCAATTAATTTAATAGAAATGAAGTGGTGAGATGGGAGATAGTCTAATCATGAAACGCATGCCCTTGGCTCTCTTACTCTAGGGTTTAAGCCCCCTTGTTTTACAGGAAATGCTCCAAATTTCAAGAAACTCACATGTAAATGGTCTCATATATCTTAGAATAGACAGCTAGGATCATCTGTCGGAGAAGATATTTTGGGCATGGCCAATCTAAGAAAAAATGAGGAAGACTAGGGATGGGGAGGGGGTGTGTAGATAGGTTAACAAGCTTTCACTTTCGATGGTTTGATCCAACTGAGAGATTGCACTCTTTGGTGGATCCTATCATGTGGAAATGTTACTTGAGCAAATGATAGCGTCATTGGGAATTTTGAAGCATGTGGTAACTGATGCGCAACCTAGGAATGGATGGTTGGCATCATAAACATACCAGTCCCCACTTGTGCACATATAAAGAAAGCGAATCCTTTCCTGTGGGCCCACCATGGAGGACTTTGACGAACGAGTGCTGAACTGAGTGGTTGAAGATAAACGATGACTTTTCATCACCGGTGGATCCCATCATTTGAAAATTTAATTAGCTGCCACTCCAGAAGAAAGAAAGCCAGGAATAAGCTTGCGTCCTTGAAGGGATTCGTACCAACTTACTCAAGGCAGATGATCTAATGATGAAAATTCGGACAGTTATGATTAAGCAATAGGCAATTTTACCAAATTACACAGTTATAAAGATTCTAAAAGAGCATTGTTGCGGAGTGCGGACACTGCTCCCAAGCTTTTTTGTATACTTTTTTAAGGTGGAGTCTCTCAACAGTATATGCATGAAGATTTTTGACATATAGTGGTCAACGTGCAAGTCAAGTCATTTTGTTTGGACATGAAAGACTTGGAAAAGAAAGATTTTGATGGTCTGTCTCCTTCCATCTTCAATGAGTTTGATCGCAGGCGATCTTCCATCAGATAGACCCACCGTTTGGAAATGTCATACTTTAAATCAAAGGTAGTTTTATCTTAGTTTAACATGAAAGACTAACGTGTACCATTAATTTAAATCGAATTGAGGTAAGGTAGAAGTACTCACCTTGTCATACGACAAAAGATCAGGACTCAAGAAAAAAATAGCCAACTTTGACTTGTGATTTTATAAGATAAGGTGCTAGTCTTTCTTCATTAATGGATTCCATCATTAGGAATTTTTTTTGCTGTTGCTCTAAAAGAAAGGAAGTTAAGGATAAGCTTGCGTCCTTTGAAGAGATTCCTAGTTACTCAAGAGAGATGATTTACTCATGAAATTTGGAGAGTAATAATTAAGCATAAGTAATTTTACCAAATTACATGAATATAATGATTTACTTATGTCATGTTTCTCAAAGACTCTTTTCTGCCCAACTTAGTACGATCTAGACCGTCCACTTAATAGTGGAACTCACAATAGATCATTAGGATCCCAGCCAGGTTATTCCAATGGATAGTAGATCCCAGATCCTAGCACCATCAAGTAAGACGTGTATATATATTTGTGCTTACCTTGGATGATACTAACACTATCATTATTGATTGAAATTGTATTTGGGGTTTGCGGATAAGCTATTCCCGTATGATGGCCTTCCATGCTTATAGCATTTTGCCTTGTTTTTACAAGCAATCTTTTCTGCTTATTGAGTACGATCTAGACCATCCACTTATTGGTGGAACTCACAGTAGATCAGGATCCTAGTTATTTGGATGGTCTAGGGATGATAGATCCCAGATCCAAGTATCATAAATAGTTTTCAAAATGACCCATCATCATGATTTAGCTGTGATACTCACATTGATGACCCAGATCATCCAAGCAGCATCACAATATCCTAGCATCCTGATTTAATGATCAATATTGCATTGAAGCAGCTAAATATCACGAGCTCCGGCTTAGAAGCTTAACGAGAAACAAGGGCAAGATCATGGTCCTTAAGACTGGTGAATGTGGGGCTGCCGGGCTGGCTATTGTGTGGGACGGGATGGCAAACTGTGTGCCTTTCCATTTGCTCTGTGATATGGGGATTACATATCATTGACAAATTTATTCATGGACTATTACACAACCATCCAATTCTGCTGGTGAGAAAGAGTTCTTCTATCACGACATAAGAAAAAGATGCAACCGTACAGGTCTTAAATTTAGGTGATCTGAACTGTTCATCTTGTTGGCTTGCCCTATTTAAGATCCATGCCAAAATTCATGGTGATTAGATGCTTCTACCTCCTAGATCTTTTGGGTATATATTTTCAACGTACATGATTTAATAACAAGTATCTCTGGTTCGAAATCATTCTTGTCCTCTCTTAGCAAGTCATGACCCAAAAATCTCATGTAAAATCTCTTCATGATCACTAGTCTTCGTTCCTAAACTAAGAAAACTAAAGGCTAGGATAATCCAATGGTATAATTCTTTTGGTACACAACCGATCATGACTGGTCCATGAAAATGAGTACGCTGGTTCGGCCTGTTGATATAAGCACATCATGGTTTACGGGCAAGTCAAGTTGCTTTGTTTAGACATGAAAGACTTGGAAAAGGAAGATTTTGATGATCTATCTCCCTCATCTTCAAAGACCTTTGATGCGTACCTGATGGCGATATTCCATCAGATGGACCCCCCATTTTGAAAATGTCGTACCGTTGAAATAAAATTTCTGTTTTACAGTATTTCTTACCATCGAAATAAAAATAAGGAAAAACTGAAAAACAAGGACTAAAATATCAGTTAGTGGACCCAATAATAGCTCCTGTTAGCATTATTAGTTTTGTATAATTCCCGTTATAAATGTAGACCATTAGCTTAGTGGAGCACACATCAGGATGGTAGATTATTTTGATGGCTCCTGGATAGAAAACTCAGGATCCTACTGTCTAAACTATTTTTTCAAAAAGACCCATCTTAGTTAGGTCATCAGTCTGCAACTACTCATTGCTGCCAACGCTGCTACGTCGCCCCGGTTTTACATTAGGAGCCCAACCTATGGTTGATCAGAACCGTTCATCTGATTATAGTCACTTTCAGTCACTAGAAAATCCTAAAGCGCAAAATTGTTTGACTGTCATATAATCCCACTTTAATTGCTAGAAACTCCTAAAGCTCAGAAAAGTGAGAGATTCAACCATTTGGTACTATGCAATGCAGGTAGCTAAAATTTACAAGATCAACACAAGTATCTCTGATCCCAAATCATTTTTCTGGGCCCTCTCTTAGCAATCTGTGACCCAAAAATCTCATGCACTGGCTGATACTAGACTTTGTTGTTCGGCACATAAAGTGGATAGTAAAATCGGGTCATGATCACTAGTCTTCATTCCTAAACTAAGATAACTAAAGGCCAGGATAATCTAATAGTATAATTCGTTTAGCGCATAAACTATTGTAGCTAGTCCATGCAAATGAGTGGAGTGGCTCGGCCTATCGATCTTATCATATCATGGTCTACAGTCAAGTCAAGTCATTTTGTTTGGACATGGAAGACTTGAAAAAAGAAGATTTTGATGGTCTTTCTTCTTCCATCTTCAATGAGTTTGATGCCTATCTGATGGGTGATCTTTCATCAGATGGACCCACTATTTGAAAATGTCATACCACATGGAAGACTAAGGTGTACCGTGAATTTAAATCTAATTGAGGTAAGTGCTGAGGTAGAGATACTCACGTTGTTACACGGTAAAAAGACCATGACCCAAGAAAAATGCTTGTGGACGACTTTGACCAGGGCTTCTACAAGATAAGATGCTGGTCTTTCTTTATTGATGGATTTCATCACTGGGATGACCCAAGAAAAATGCTTGTGGACGACTTTGACTAGGGCTTCTAAGATAAGATTCTGGTCTTTCTTCATTGATGGATTTCATCACTAGGAAATTTCCTTGTTGTCGCTGTAAAAGAAAGGAAGTCAAGGATAAACTTGACGTCCTTGAAGGGATTCCTACCAGTCATAGCCTAAGATTCCATCTTTCAAGCAATCAAGTCAACGTGTGACTGGAAAATCAGTGTTTGGACGGTTAAAATTCATCCAAGGTGACTCTCACAGACCAACACAAGTAGTCTTTCGCATCTCTTTTCAATCTAGACATTTCACCTAGTGGATCTAGACTTGGATCTCCAATCCTACGGACCAAATAACTCCATCGAACAAGCCGGTAGATGCCCCCCCCATTGCAGAGGACGGTCAAAATTGAGTAAATGTGGGCTGCACTCTATGGCCATTGCCATTACTAAGATTAAAAGTAGCATTAGAAAGATCTAGCATTATATATAACGTTTGGAAGATTAAGATGTGTGGCTTAGTGTAGAGCACAGTCATTAAGATTAAAAAGCACTTACAAGTGGGCCCAAATATCTGCGGATCATCACCATTCATTTCCAGTATTACTTGGACAAATCTCTGCTGAAGCATGGTGCATCCGATGCGAAACCTAGAAACAGATGGTTGGCATCACAAACAAAGTGATCCCTACTTGTGCAGATATCAAGAAAGCGAACTCTTTCCGGTGCACCCACCACTGATAACTTTGACGAGTGATTGCTGGATTGAGTGGCTGAGGACAAATGATGACTTCTCAGCACTGGTGGATCCCATAATTTGGGAATTTATTTAGCGGCCACTCGAGAACAAAGAAGTCAAGGCTTGAGTCCTTAAGGGGTTTGCACCAACTTTCTCAAGGCTGATGATTTACTTGTGAAAATTCGGACGGTTAAGATTAAGCGATAGGTGATTTTTCCAAATTACGCAATTATGAAGATTTCGTCATGTCTTGTTTCTGGCGTGTTTTACAAGCGCTCGTTTCTGCCTATCTGAGTACGATCTAGACCATCCACTGAATGATGGAGCTCACCGTTGATCAGGATCCTAAGTTATTTGTATTGTCTCTGGATAGTAGATCCCGGATCCTAAGATATAAATAATTTTCAAAATGACCCATCATCGTGATTTAGCTGTCAAACTTGCATTTATGATCCAAGCACCATCACAATATCCTAGGGTTCTGATCTACTGATTAATATTGCTTTTGGACCGTAACTATCCAAAGTGTAGTAGCTTTATAGAGGCCCTACATTCGTGGAATCGTGAACTGGATTATGAGATTCCAGGTGGTGGTCTCACAGAGCTTGACGGTCAAGATTAAGTGGACAATTGTTGCACAAGATTAGAACTTAAAAGAGTCCCGCTAGGTTGATTTCTTTTTCTACACACGTTGATTTTAAACTTTTTATTTTTGTTGATCTAGGCCATTCATCATATTCTACCATGTAAAGGAAGTTAAGAATAAACTTGCGTCTTGGAAGGATTCCTACTAGTCATAGCCTAAGATTCCATCTTTTCAGGCAATCGAGTCAACGTGTGACTGGAAAATCAGTGTCTGGATGGTTAAATTGCATCCAAGGTGATTCTCACGGAGCAACTCAAGTAGTATGTTGCATCTTTTTTCAATCTAGACATTTCACCTAGTGGATCTAGACTTGGATCTCCAATCCTACGGACCAAATAACTCCATCTAACAAGCCGGTAGATGGCTGTCCCCATTGCAGCGGACGGTCAAGATTGAGTAAATGTGGGCTGCATTCCATGGCCATTGCCATTGCTAAGATTAAAAGTAGCATTAGAAAGGATCTAGCATTATATATAACGTTTGGAAGATTAAGATGTGTGGCTTAGTGTAGAGCCCGGTTGTTAAGATTAAAAAGCACTTACAAGTGGGCCCAAATCTCTGCTGATCATCACCATGCATTTCCAGCATTACTCGGACAAACCATGCCCAGTTACTTGGGCAAATGATGGTGTTACTGGGAATTTTGAAGCATCGCGTATCCGATGCACAACCTAGAAACAGATGGTTGGCATCACAAGCAAACTGGTCCCTACTTGTGCACATATCAAGAAAGTGAACTCTTTCTGGTAGACCCACCACTGACAACTTTTTGCTAGATTGAGTCGCTGAGGACAAATGATGATTTCTCAGCACCAGAGGACAAAAAATAAACTGTAGCTTTGATGTGCATCGGATGGAGAGCTTGGACTATGGCCTCCCCATTTGGAAATGTTATACTCAAAGAAGCAAGTTTATGTGGTACCCCATGGAGGAATTATTAAGATGTTACCATCAATTAATTTAATAGAAATGATGTGGCGAGCCAATCATGGTCCAATCATGAAACGCATGCCCATGGCTCTCTTACTCCGGGGGGTTAAGCCCCCTTTGTTTTACAAGAAATGCCCCAAATTTCAAGAAACTCACATGTAAATGGTCTCATATATCTTAGAATAGACGGCTAGGATCATCTGTGGGGGAAGATATTTTGGGCATGGCCAATCTAAGAAAAAATGAGGAAGACTAGGGATGGGGAGGGGGCGTGTAGATAGGTTGACAAGCCTTGCACTTTCGATGGTTTGATCCAACTGACAGATGTGCACTCTTTGGTGGATCGCACCATGTGGAAATGTTACTTGAGCAAATGATAGCGTTACTGGGAATTTTAAAGCATGGCGTAACGGATGCGCAACCTAGGAACGGATGTTTGGCATCATAAACAAACCGGGCCCCACTTGCGGGCATATCAAGAAAGCGAACCCTTTCCTGTGGGCCCACCATAGAGGACTTTGACGAACGAGTGCCGGATTGAGTGATTGAAGATAAACAATGACTTTTCATCACCGGTGGATCTCATCATTTGAAAATTTAATTAGCTGCCACTCCAGAAGAAAGGAAGTCAGGAATAAGCTTGCGTCCTTGAAGGGATTCATGCCAACTTACTCAAGGCAGATGATCTAATGATGAAAATTCGGACGGTTACGATTAAGCATTAGGCGATTTTCCCAAATTACATAGTTAAAAAGATTCTAAAAGAGCATTGGTACGGAGTGCGGACACTGCTCCCAAGCTTTTTTGTATACTTTTTTAAGGTAGAGTCTCTCAACAGTACATGAATGAAGATTTTTGACATATCGTGGTCTACGTGCAAGTCAAGTCATTTTGTTTGGACATGGAAGACTTGGAAAAGGAAAATTTTGATGGTCTTTCTTCTTCCATCTTCAATGAGTTTGATGCCTACCTGATGGGCGATCTTTCATCAGATGAACCCACTATTTGGAAATGTCATACCACATGGAAGACTAAGGTGTGTCATCAATTTTAATCTAATTGAGGTAAGTGCTGAGGTCGAGATACTCACCTTGTTACACGGTAGAAGACCATGACCCAAGAAAAATGCATGTGGACGACTTTGACTAGGGCTTCTAAAAGATAAGATGCTGGTCTTTCTTCATTGATGGATTTCATTACTGGGAAATTTCCTTGTTGTCGCTGTAAAAGAAAGGAAGTCAAGGATAATACATTCTTAACCAATAAATGCTTCTAATCCAACAATCATACAACTGGGATCTAGATTTTGGTTGTGTGATGGGCCCACCTACAATGTGCATCTGTTTTTATTGGGAAAGACATAAGCAATTTCAGGAAAACCAAAAATACAATTCACTTTCCAAAATTAAAATAATGTGACCCTAATATAGATGGGACAAAAAGATAAAGGTTAAGTGTTTTCACCAACCGCAAACTTGCTCTCTCTCTCTGTCTCTCTACCTTGTCCGGGCGTGGCTAATCACAATTGCACAGTCCACTGAAACCTCAATCCAAAAACCATATAAAATAATGAGAAACTATAAAAGGGCAAAAAGAAAGACAAGAACTAAATATTAGCAAGCGGTTCCAAACGATAGCACCCGTTTAGCACTATTAGTTTTGTATAATTCCCGTTAACAATCTAGACCATTGGCTTAGTGGAGCACACATCAGGATGGTAGATTATTTTGATGGCTCGTGGATAGAAAACTCAGGATCCTACTGTTAAAATTATTTTTCCAAAAAGACCCATCTTAGTTTGGTCATCAGTCTGCAACTATTCCTTATTGCCAATGCTGTTACATCGTTCGTCCCACTTTTACATTATGAGCCCAACCAATGGTTGATCAGAACCGTTCATCTCACTATAGTCACTTTCACATATTATTCATCACTAGAGAATCCTAAAGCTCATCCACTTTAATTACTAGAAACTCCCAAAGCTCAGAAAAGTGAGTGATTCAACCGTGTAGGACTATGCAATAGAGGCAGCTAAAATTTACATGATCAGGACAAGTATCTCTGATCTGAAATCATTCTGCTCGGCCCTCTCTTAGCAAGCTATGACCCAAAAATCGCATGCACTTACTAGACTTTGTTGTTTGGCATGTAAAGTGGATAGTAAAATCGGGCCATGATCACTAGTCTTCATTCCTAAACTAAGATAACTAAAGGCCATGATCACTAGTCTTCATTCCTAAACTAAAATCACCAACTCTCACAAATAATTGCTGACTTTTGCAGGTTTATGTAGCTTGAGAAAGCTACGAACATTATCCCTTTACAACAACAGTATTGGCGATGGGGCACTTCCACCATGTCTTTTGAACAACCTCACTCTGTTGGAATCCTTGGACTTAGGTTCTAATAAGTTGGGGAGAGACTCATCTGACAGTTTAGCTGGTATGATTTCTACATTTTGACGTATTTGGTCAGATGTTTTCCAGTTAAAAAAAATGTTTCAAACAAAAATATGTTATGGATAGTCGGCTCTTTTTTGCATTAAACACTTGAGAAAGCCTTCGTGCTCCCTTAAATTGGCTGGAGTTCTTGTGAGTTTGTCCTTGCACTGATAACAAGGAGATATGAATAGATCTTGAGATTGGGTTTTATATCTTACTGATTTTATTGTTTACCCTCTCTATGCTTTGTTCCTGTAGGTTTATGTGGCCTCAGGAGACTAGTAACTCTGTATCTATTTAACAACAATCTGGAAGATCAAAGTCTTTCACCATGTCTGGGCAACCTTTCTTCCCTGGAAACTCTGTCTTTGTTTGGCAATAAACTTAAAAGTCCTTTTGGCAGCATGAATTTTGGCAATAAGCTTTTATCACTTGTGCACATTTGAGTTAAGTATTTTCAGATGCACCTTTCTTAACATTTTGTAATTTAATTGTGAACTCAACTTACTCCAACATATTGCAGGTGTAAGGCCATTCCCTAATCTTCAGACTCTAGATCTCTTTGAGAATTTAGTAGCTGATGACAACGTTCGGAACATTGTCCCATGGCTTTATAACTCGACATCCCTCACTTGGCTGTATTTGAGCAGCAATTTCTTGAGAAACTCATCGTCATTGGCATGTAAGAGCATCTATATTACACACTATATTTTTTCTTGTGGGTCTTAGAAGTAAACTATGCACCGCCACTATAGTTTGGCTCAAAATAATTTAGGAAAAAGATAATGACACGAAGACGCCATTGGATATGCTTTGGGAGATAACGTATAAGAAGGAGAAATGCTATTCTAAGTGAGTTCTGGGACTCACATGGAATCCTCACCCAGTTAGGCCCTACATTTGAATGATTCAATCTTTTCATCTTATTTAGTCTCTCTTAGATAGGTTAAATACCAAAATTCATGTTTGTTGGGTGATTTTTAGCTATGCATTTTCAGTGTTTAAATAATAACCATTAGATTTTTCAAGGAAAAAAACTAGAAGCTAGAATCATCCAATGAGCATGATGTTTGCACATAGTCTTAGTAGAAGACACCAAAAAAAAATGATTGTGTCACATCATTCCAAGGCGGGATTTAGCCAAGCAAGTTTTGAATTTAGTCCCAGAAATTAGTCCAAAAAGCTTTTATCTATAAGCAGTGTTGATCGCTTTGCAATTCTAAAAAGTCAAACATGAAAAAATTATTTGAATCTTCTAATCAAAAGGATTAAAATAGGAAATAAATTAAGCATGATAACTGTGTAAAAAATCATCTCTCGACCATGTTTGGAGAATATAGCACTGTAAGCACAACAAAAATCAAATCTTAAGAAATGTAGTAGATGGACAACAACGGCACATTTTTCTTTGGTTAATACAATAATATCACAATAATGAGCCCCACATATGATTCATTCATAATGTTGAATTGACTCACCTATCTTTGGGCACACAGTGGTACCATCAATCTAAATATAATTAAATGCTGAGGTAGAAATCCTCACCTTATTATACGGTAGAAGGCCATGACCCAAGAAAAATGCTTGTGGGCAACTTTGACTAGTGCTTCTAAAAGATAAGATGCTGGTCTTTCTTCATTGATAGGCCCAGTACTCATCTTTCTGCTTAAGACCGTCATAGTTTGAGAGGGATAGGAGAGAGTTACTCCTATAGGGCCTAATTTTCGGAAGATCTAAGCTGTCCACGATTTGAAGAGCTGTGCACCAAATTCTCTTCCGTCGGAAAGAGCAAAGTGATACTCATTTTAGGTGGACGTCTTGAAGGATTTGAAACATTCATAATCTTGGCCTCGTCTTAGGGTTAGAAATACGACTATGCGGGCAACAATCTCAGTGAGCAAAAGCACATACTTAAAACCAAGGGTTAGAAGGAATTGTCGATGAATGAATTTCATCATTGACAACTTCCAACAGAAGCTCGCAATCAGATCAAGGATAAGTAGAGTCAGCAGGTTTTCTGAAAATCTTTTGGATCAAGGTGTTAGCTTGCAAATCAAATATTCCCAAGTTTTTTATATGCTTTTTTGTGGAGTCTCTCATAATAATCAGTGGTGAAAGTCCAGTACAAGAATGCTTACTTTTGAGCCCTGAGGACATCTTCTGTAGCCAAGGCTAGAGAAGCCCGACAAGTACCGTATTTCTTACCATCGAAATAAAAATAAGGAAACACTGAAACGCAAGGACTAAAATATCAGCAAGTGGACCCAATAATAGCTCCCGTTAGTCTTATTAGTTTTGTATCACAGGTCCCTACTTGTGCATATATCAAGAAAGTGAACTCTTTTTTATGGACCCGCCACTGACGACTTTGACGAGTGACTGCTGGATTGAGTGGCTGAGGACGAATAACGACTTCTCAGCACCGGAGGACAAAAAATAACCTGTAGCTTTGATGGGCATCTGATGGAGAGCTTGGACCACATGCACTCCCCATTTGGAAATGTTCTATGGGCCCACCATGCATGACTTTGACTAACGAGTGCCGGATTGAGTGGTTGAAGATAAACTATGACTTTTCATCACTAGTGGATCCCATCATTTGGAAATTTAATTGGATGCCCATCCAGAAGAAAGGAAGTCAGGAATAGGCTGGCGTCCTTGAAAGGATTAGTGCCAACTTACTCAAAGCAGATGATTTAATGATAAAAATTCGGACGGTTACGATTAAGCAATAGACAATTTTACTAAATTACACAGTTATAAAGATTCTAAAAGAGCATTGGTCCGGAGAGCAGACACTGCTCCCAAGTTTTTTGTATACTTTTTTAAGGTGGAGTCTCTCAACATTACATGAATGAAGATTTTTGCGCCTTGAAGACAACTTTTGCAGCAAGGCTTGTGTTAGAGAAGCCGGACGGGACTCGAATCTTGTCGGTTTTCGCCCAAACAAACTAGTTGCAGGAGTTGAACAGCAAATCACTTTCTACTTTCAATTTCAACCGTATTTATTATCATCAGAAAAAAAAAAACTGAAAAACAAGGACTAAAATATTAGCAAGCGGGTCCAAACGATAGCGCCCGTTGGCACTATTAGTTTCGTATAACCCATGTTAAAAATCTAGACCATTAGCTTAGTGGTGCACACATCAGGATGGTAGATTATTTTGATGGCTCGTGGATAGAAAACTCAGGATCCTACTGTCAAAATTATTTTTCCAAAAAGACCCATCTTAGTTTGGTCATCAGTCTGCAACTACTCCTTATTGCCAATGCTGTTACATCGTCCCACTTTTACATTATGAGCCCAACCAATGGTTGATCAGAAGCGTTCATCTGATTATAGTCACTTTCACATATTATTCATCGCTAGAGAATCCTAAAGCTCATCCACTTTAATTACAAGAAACTCCCAAAGCTCAGAAAAGTGAGTGATTCAACCGTGTAGGACTATGCAATAGAGGCAGCTAAAATTTACAAGATCAGCACAAGTATCTCTGATCTGAAATCATTCTTGGAAAAGGAAGGTTTTGATGGTCTGTCTTTTTCCATCCTCAATGAGTTTGACACCTACCTGATGGGCAATTTTCCATCAGATGGACCCACTGTGTGAAAATGTCATACCACATGGCAGACTAAGGTGTCCTATCAATTTAAATATAATTAAATGCTGAGGTAGAAATCCTCACCTTATTATACGGTAGAAGGCCATGACCCAAGAAAAATGCTTGTGGACGACTTTGACTAGTGCTTCTAAAAGATAAGATGCTGGTCTTTCTTCATTGATGGATTCCATCGTTGGGAAATTTCCTTATTGTTGTCTAAAAGAAAGGAAGTTAACAATAAACTTAGTTCCATCTTTTCAGGCAATCGAGTCAATATGTGACTGGAAAATCAGTGTTTGGACGGTTAAAATTCATCCAAGGTGATTTCCACAGACCAACTCAAGTAGTCCGTCGCATCTTTCTTCAATCAAGACATTTCACCTAGTGGATCTAGACTTGGATCTCCAATCCTATGGACCAAATAACTCCATCGAACAAGACGGCAGATGGCTGTCCCCATTTCAGTGGACGGTCAAGATTGAGTAAATATGGGCTGCATTCCATGGCCATGGCCATTGCCATTGCTAAGATTAAAAGCAGCACTAGAAAGCATCTAGCATTATATATAACGTTTGGAAGATTAAGATGTGCGGCTTAGTGCAGAGTACGGTCATTAAGATTAAAAAGCACATACAAGTGGGCCCAAATCGCTGCTGACTTTCACCATTCGTTTCCATTTTTACTTGGACAAACCATGCCCAGTTACTTGGGCAAATGAGGGTGTTGCTGGGAATTTGGAAGCATGGTGTATCCGATGCACAACCTAGAAATAGATGGTTGGCATCACAAACAAACTGGTTCCTACTTGTGCACATATCAAGAAAGCAAACTCTTTCCGGTGGACCCACCACTGACGACTTTGACGAGTGATTGCTGGATTACGTGGCTGAGGACACATGATGACTTCTCAGCACTAGTGGATCCCATCATTGGGGAATTTATTTAGCAGCCACTCGAGAACAAAGAAGTCAAGAATAGGCTTGCGTTCTTAAGGGGTTCACCCCAACTTAATCAAGGCAGATGATTTACTAGTGAAAATTCGGACAGTTAAGATTAAGCAATAGGTGATTTTTCCAAATTACGCAATTATGAAGATTTCGTCATGTCTTGTTTCAGGCGTGTTTTACAAGCGCTCTTTTCTGCCTATCTGAGTACGATCTAGACCATCCACTTAATGATGGAGCTCACCCTTGATCAGGATCCTAAGTTATTTGTATTGTCTCTGGATAGTAGATCCCAGATCCTAGGATATAAATAATTTTTAAAATGACCCATCATCGCGATTTAGCTGTCAAACTTGCATTTATGACCCAGATGATCCAAGCACCATCACAATATCCTAGGGTTCTGATCTACTGATTAATATTGCATTTGGACCGTAACTATCCAATGTGTAGTAGCTTTATAGAGTCCCTACATTCGTGGAATCGTGAACTGGATCATGAGATACCAGGTGGTGGTCTCACAGAGCTTGACGGTCAAGATTAAGTGGACAATTGTTTTACAAGATTAGAACTTAAAAGAGTCCTGCTAGGTTGATTTCTTTTTCTACACACGTTGATTTTAAACTTTTTATTTTTGTTGATCTAGGCCATATTCTACCATGTAACATGTGAAAAATCAACGTAGTTGAACGATTCTACCAACTTGTTTTGCAATTTTTTTTTAAAAATTAATACAAATAGATAGTCACTATTTTGAAGTTGTAATTTCGAAAGAAGACAAGATTTAAAATTCTCTTATCTATGAGAATTGCTCATAATCCAGGGGCTCTAAAAAATTCAAACAGAGCATAAATCTGTCACTAGAGAATCCTAAAGCTCAAAAAGGGGTGACTATCATATAATCCCTCCTTAGTTACTAGAAACTCTTAAAGCTCAGAACAGTGGGACATTCGACCATTTTGAATTATGCAATGCACGCAGCTAAAATTTACAAGATGAGCACAAGTATCTCTGGTTCGAAATCACTCCTCTTGCCCTCTCTTGGCTAGTCTTGACCCAAAAATCTCATGCAAAATCTATTCACAATCGCTCGTCTTCATGCCTAAACTAAGAAAACCAAAGGCTAGGATAATCCAAAGGAATAATTCTTTTGGTACACAACCTACCATGACTGGTCCATGAAAATGAGCGGACTGGTTGGGCCTATCGATGCCAGCATATCATGGTTTACTGGCAGAGTCAAGTCATTTTGTTTGGACATGGAAGACTTGGAAAAGGAAGATTTTGATGGTCTGTCTCCTTCCATATTCAAAGACCTTTGATGCGCACCTGATGGCGATATTCTATCAGATGGACCCACCATTTGGAATTGTCATAGTTTAAGAAGTAGGTAGCTTTTATCTTGGTTTCACATGGACGACTAAGGTGCACCATCAATTTAAATTGTACTGAAATAATTGGTGAGTTGGGGATACGCCCCTTGTTATGGCAGAAAGTCGATGACTCCAAAGAAATGTTTTACTCATTGGTGACTTTTACGAGGGATCCTAGAAGATAAGATGCTGTCTTTTCATCACTGACCATTCCATTGTTGGAAAATTTCCTTGCGGTTGCCCTGCAAGAAAGTTGGGTTGTCTTGAAAGAAAGTCGGTCAAGGATAAGCTTGCGTCCTTAAAGAGGAGGGATTCCAACCACTTACTCAAGGGAGATGATTTAATAGTGAAATTTGGACGGTTACAATTAAGTATTGGTGACTTTATAAAATTACTTGAAGATACTGATTTGCTCATGTCATGTTTCTAGCATGTTTGACTGGTTATCAAATAAGACGTGATATCAGTCTATATATTTGTGCTGTCTTGGAGGATTCTACCACTGCCATTATTGGTTGAAATTGTGTTTGGAGTTTGCAGATAAGCTATTCCAGTATGAGGGCTTATAGCATTTTGGTGTTGTTTGCGAGTTTGTGTTGCTGTTTGAGTGGGTATGATGGATGCTTGGAGAAAGAGAGGGATGAGCTCATGCAAATCAGAGACTCTGTTGTCAATTTAGATGGCTCTTTTCAGTACTCAGAGTCTTGGGCTAAAGAAGATTGTTGCACATGGAAGGGTGTATTATGCAGCAGATCTTCTTCTTCCTCTCAAGCATCTCATGTGACTGCAATCTATCTTTCATCTTTGAGAGAGTATACTGCTCCACCAACATGGTATCCAAATGCCACTTCATTTGCCCAATTCACTGAATTACAATCGCTAGATCTGAGCTATAACAACATTGGTGGATGGGCTAACCCAGAAGGTAATGTTGGCTCTCTATTAATATAGCAAAGGTAATGCTCCCACACCTCTTTGGAACTATTTCCACACTATCACTTGGGGTTTTTGTAGTAGAAATACAGACTATTGCTATACCCTCTTTGGAACAGCTTCAAGAATGACTGGTCACACTATCCATACGATCTCAGTCTATTTGTGTGAAACATTTTTATTGGCTGTATAGTTTAGAATAGTGTTTGATGTCTCAAATCTCACATTATATTTATCAACTTTTGCAGGCTTATGTAGTCTCAAAAAACTACGACAACTAAATCTTCGGGGAAACAATCTCGGCGTTGGAGCATTTCCACCATGTTTACTAAGCAACCTCTCTCTATTAGAACAATTGGACTTGTCTGAAAACAATCTGGGAGGAGATTCATCCAGATTATTAATAGGTACAATGAAAGGAGACTATAAATATCAATAGTTAGTGTTAAGGTGTAAACTTTTGGTTTTTGGAAATATTTTGCAAACAATATACCTTGTCAAGCAATAAACTACTTATCTATTAGAAGTTTTGCTATGGAAAATTAATTAATTACCAAGTGTCGCAATATCACCTTGCTTATCAACTTTTGCTGGCTTATGTGGTTTGAAAAAACTACGAGTACTACATGTTGAGGAAACCAATCTTGATGGTAGAGCATTTCCACCATGTTTACAAAGTAACCTCGCCCAATTAGGAGAAGACTCATCTGGCTTTTAAAAGGTACGCAGAAAGAAGTATGCATTTTTAAATTTTTATTTGAAAAGGGTGGAAAGGAGCATACTTGCCTCGTCATTTCTATGATAAGAAATCGGTATGCTTCTTGGACTAACTTGGCAGTTTTTGTCTGGTAATGGATGGAATTTTGTGTGGTATTTAAATTTACTGGCTTATTTTATGATTGGAGAGAGAGAGAGAGAGAGAGAGAGAGAGAGAGAGAGAGAGAGAGAGAGAGAGAGAGAGAGAGAGAGAGAGAGAGATCTTTGTCCCCAGTTGAGAACGATTTTAGCATGCATTTATCTGAACGTTTACAATTATGAAAGGAATTGGTCAAATATATGGACCAAACTCTCTAAAAGTCCATTGAATTTTGCAGGTCTATGTAATTTGAGAAAACTACAATGGCTAGATCTTGGGAATACCAGTCTTGGCAATGGGGGACTTCCATTGTGTCCAGTGAACAATCTCAATCAATTGGAATACTTGGACCTACAGTCCAATAACCTTGGCAATGGAATGCTTCCATCGAGTCTATGGAAGAACCTTACTCTATTGGAATTCTTGGACTTATCTGACAATAATTTGGGCAGAGACTCGTCTGGCGGTTTAACAGGTATAACTTCTACCTTTCATCTGATGTCCACCAGCCTACCATCAAAAGTTTGGATGATCCCTGCAGCCACTATTTGTTATTTTGTTCTGGTATTAAATTAGATGGATTAGAAAATTTAAAAGGAAGGATGAAGCAAACCTTTTCTCTCTTTTTTTTTCAAATGGCGACAACAGTACAATTGATAACTTAGAGGTACCGAGGTATGGACCCCACTGTCATAGAATGATCCAACTTAGACATAGTTTGGATCACGAAATCTAGACCCAATTCTATCGTTGCTAATAGATTAAGCATAGACGAGTAGTTTGAATCACTAACTCTCACAAATAATTGCTGACTTTTGCAGGTTTATGTAGTTTGAGAAAGCTACGAACATTAGACCTTTCCTACAACAGTATTGGTGATGGAGTACTTCCACCATGTCTGCTGAACAACCTCACTCTGTTGGAAGACTTGGACTTATCTGAAAATAATCTGGGCAGAGACTCATCTGACAGTTTAGCTGGTATGATTTCTACATTTTAATTTGCATTCTTAGATTCCTGGAGCAATGATAATAGAGACCCCCTTTTTCCTTTCTAGAAGTCTCATTGATAAGGTAACGACACTCTATATTAGGGGATGGACCCACTTGATTTAGATGAATGTTTTGATTCACGAAAATGAACCTAACACACGTTTCGATCCACCCAATCGAATAGGATGCATTTGCTTCTAATCCAACAATCATACGGCTGGGATCTAGATATTGGTCATGTGATGGCCCCACCTACAATGTGCATCTGTTTTTATTGGGAAAGACGTAAGCAATTTCAGGAAAACCAAAAATACAATTCACTTTCCAAAATTAAAATAATGTAACCGCACTCTCTCTCTCCCTGGTCACGAAAATGGCTGAGTGTGAAAAAAAGGGAAATAACGAGAGTGTCATTATGAATAAGGATGGAAGTGCTGTGATTTACATCTTGTATGATTCACTCAGATGAACCCAACATACAATCGAGTGGATAAGTACAGATTGGAATTTGGTGAAGAAGGAAAGTTGATCTTGGAGTAGAAACTCGTCGATTAAATTGTCACCCTGGCAAGATGAAGATATGTAGATGAATTGTGTTCTTGGATAAGATTATCCACGAATGGTGATCTTACACAAAATTATCGATATAGTTATTTCTTGTTTTCTTTTAATAGTAAAATGACAGACCATCAAGTCAACCCCAACCTAGCTAGTCAAAGAATTGGTTGACGTAGTACAGTTGTGCAATTGTGAAGACATTTCAAATTAAAGGTTTTTTTGAATTTATTGAGATTTAGGGTATAAATGGTAAGACGTATTTGGTCAGATGTTTTCCAGTTAAAAAAAAAATGTTTCAAACAAAAATATGTTATTGACAGTTGGCTCTTTTTGGCATTAAACACTTGAGAAAGCCTTCGTGCTCCCTTAAATTGGCTGGAGTTCTTGTGAGTTTGTCCTTGCACTGTTAACGAGGAGATATGAATAGATCTTGAGATTGGGTTTTATGTCTTACTGATTTTATTGTTTACCCTCTCTATGCTTTTTTCCTGTAGGTTTATGTGGCCTCAGGAGACTAGTAACTCTGGTTCTATTTTACAACAATCTGGAAGATCAAAGTCTTTCACCATGTCTGAGCAACCTTTCTTCCCTGGAAACTCTGTCTTTGGCAGGCAATAAACTTAAAAATCCTTTTGGCAGCATCTCATCAAAAGAAACAACAGGTAAGCAGCTTTTATCACTTGTGTGCACATTTGAGTTAAGTATTTTCAGATGCACCTTTCTTAACATTTTGTAATTTAATTGTGAACTCTACTTGCTCCAACATATTGCAGGTGTAAGGCCATTTGCTAATCTTCAGATGCTATATCTCGATAGGAATTTGATAGCTGATGACAACGTTGGGAACATTGTCCCATGGTTTTATAACTCGACGTCCCTCGAGCTCTATTTAAGCAGCAATTTATTGAAAAACTCATCGACATTGACATGTAAGAGCATCTATATTACACATTATATTTTTTCTTGTGAGTCTTAGAATTAAACTATGCACCATTACTATAGTTTGGCTCAAAATAATTTAGGAAAAAGATAATGGCACGGAGACGCCATTGGATATGCTTTGGGAGATAACGTATAAGAAGGAGAAATGCTATTCTAAGTGAGTTCTGGGACTCACATGGAATCCTCACCTAGTTAGGCCCTACATTTGGATGATTCAATCTTTCCATCTTATTTAGTATCTCTTTGATAGGTTAAATACCAAAATTCATGTTTGTTGGGTGATTTTTAGCTATGCATTTTCAGTGTTTAAATAATAACCATTAAATTTTTCAAGGAAAAAAACTAGAAGCTAGAATCATCCAATGAGCATGATTTTTTCACATAGTCTTAGTAGAAGACACAAAAAAAAAAAGATTGTGTCACATCATTCCAAGGTGGGATTTAGCCAAGCAAGTTTTGAATTTAGTCCCAGAAATTAGTCCAAAAAGCTTTTATCTATAAGCAGTGCTGATCTCTTTGCAATTCTAAAAAGTCAAACATGAAAAAATTATTTGAATCTTCTAATCAAAAGGATTAAAATAGGAAATAAATTAAGCATGATAACTGTGTAAAAAATCATCTCTCGACCATGTTTGGAGTTACGCACAACAAAAATCAAATCCTAAGAAATGTAGTAGATGGACAACAACAACACATTTTTCTTTGGTTAATACAATTATATCACAATAATGCGCCTCACATATGATTCATTCATGATGTTGAATTGATTTTAAAAGGCATCTAAGGAATGTTGTTTTGGTTTGTTGGATATCAACCGTTGCTTATATAGAGTTTCTTTTTTGCCTTTTCTTTTTGATTTTAGCAACAAGTCACAAGAGAGACTTTAACACACACACACACACACATATATATATGAGAATTAGGTTTAACAAATTAGTGAATAGTTTACTTTCTAGTTCTTTGTTGTTAAAAAAAAAGAAAAAAGGTTTATATGCTAGACCATATCATGGATGAGCTGTCCTCCAACACAAGGCATATTGTTATTGTGAACCTTTGATTCATAGAAGGAGTATAATGCAATCCAAATCAATAGTTTTAGGAGCTAAAATATTTTTCTGATAATTTTAAGGACTAAAATATCATAAGCAATTAGTTATAGGGACTAAAGTGTACTTTGCACTAACAAATATTTGACTTCTTTTTTGAAATTTAGACACTCAACCACCCGTGCACATTTTCAAACTCTGGTATCCTAGCAAGACACTCCTTGTGCCACTATGCTAGAAGGCATTGGTGCAAAAACATTTGACTATTTATGGTGAAAAAATGAAGAATAAAAAAAAGGACTCGTTATTTAATCACTAGAAAACATTATGGTAATCCCTTGTCATTCCTCCTAGAATCTAAAACATCGCAAATTTGTGTTCATTAGATGATTCAAGCTAGCTAAACTATTGTCTTTCAAAAGTGGTGGGATTCAAACAAACCTTTTATCAAATGATTAGAATTGTCAATTAGTTTAACTTTGTACAATTAGCCAATGCTAGAGATCTAAAATGGACATTTGAGATTTTATTAAGCACAATGACACCCGTAATACAAATTGTTTTATCTTTGGTTAGTAGAAGAGATGCATACCATAAATAGAAGAATGAGAGGCATGATCAACGCTTTAAATAATCAATTCATCAGTTGCTCAAAAGAGCATGTGCGTAGAGATTCAAGTCATGTATTCATTTTCCTTCATTTAATTTAATTGTTCCACTATTCTATTTCATCAGTCTCATAATTATATTTCTTACTTGCAGGGCTTTGCAAATTAAGGACGTTAGAAGTTTTGGATGCCTCAAATAACACAATTGAAGGTAATCTACATCCATGCATGAGAGCCATGTATTCTTTGAGCAGTTTATTACTCTCTCAGAACCAACTTATAGGAAACGTCCCATCATTCATTTTCAACAATTTGACAATGCTTGAGGAGATCGATCTATCAGAAAATCAGCTTAGTGGTGTCCTCTACTTTTCCATGTTTGCTAACCTCTCAAAGCTTTCATTCATTGACCTCTCAAACAATAAACTACAGGTTGAAACAGAGCACCCATACTGGATTCCTACTTTTTACCTCTGGATGTTACATTTGGAAAATTGTAATCTCAACCTACACAGTACCCGTGGCATTCCTACCTTCATCTCCAACCAAAATGGCTTAAAAGAAATATCGTTGGGTTATAATTCTCTCAAAGGGATCATTCCACCTTGGTTATTGTGCAAAAGTGCATTATGGACCTTGTCAGTAAGGGAAAATTTGTTCGAAGGCTCATTTCCACAATGTCCTAACAATACTAATGCCTCAAACCTCAGACAGCTTGATATCTCAGCAAACAATTTATATGGGACACTTCCTACAAGCATCGGAATGCTACTTCCCATGGTGACGTACTTGAACATCTCTGAAAATGCCTTTCAAGGCAATTTACCTTCATCTTTAGCACAAATGGATTCTCTAGAGGTGTTAGATCTTTCTAACAATCGTCTTTCAGGAGATATCCCATATAAACTAAGGAGTTTCATATCCCTACGGTACTTGGATCTCTCACACAATTGTTTGCAAGGGCATATGCTCCCAAAAGATTCAAATATGACACAGTTGAGAGTTTTACACCTGAGTCATAACTTGTTCACTGGGTCAATTCCAACAAGCTTGTTGAATAGTTCATTCTTGGAAATTTTAGATGTCAGTTACAACAACCTATCTGGTCCTATTCCAAATTGGCTATTCAACCTTCTAGATTTGGTGTCACTTGTTTTAAAGAATAACTCCTTTCAATCTCATATTTCGAGGCAATTGTGTCAAGTTAGTAATCTTCATTTGTTGGACCTCTCCAACAATAATCTTACAGGAAAGATACCTTCTTGTCTCAACAACATTACTTCATGGAAAAGAAAGTCAGAAATTCAAATTGATGGAGGATCTTATTCTACTAGAGTGCCGCAGGGATATTCTGAATCAGCAGTTAGGGTTTCAACTGCATTCACCACAAAGGGAAGAAGTTAAATTTTTGAGGGTATACCGCTATCCTTGATGACTGGGATTGATTTATCCATGAACAAGTTAACATGCAATATTCCACCAGAATTGGGAGACTTGAAAGAGCTTCACTCATTAAACTTATCATTCAACCTCCTAACTGGCCCTATTCATAAATCCTTCAAAAATCTAAAAAATTTGGAGAGCATGGACCTTTCGCATAACAACTTATATGGGCGGATCCCTTATGAAATATCTGGAATTGATACACTTACTACTTTCACTAATATCTGGAATTGATACACTTACTACTTTCACTGTGGCCTTCAATAACCTATCAGGAGAAATTCCTTTCAGTGATCATTTTTCGACATTTAATGAGAGTAGCTATGAGGGAAATCCAAGACTCTGTGGAGAACCATTGAAGAGAAATTGCTCGTCCAATACTTCTTCTGAAGTCCTAAAAAGGAAGAGCAAGGATCCCAGTATTCTTAGAAATACTGTTGCATTTTACTCATTTGTTGCAATGTCATATGCATTGGGATTTTGGGGATTTATTAGCTTTCTATTGTTCAACAAGAGTTGGCGATATAAATACTTTGCAACTATAGATGTATATTGGGAGGCCTTGACTGGGAAGATTTTTTTATTCTATCTTCGCTTCAAAAATTGTTCCCACTCTAGAGTTGTAATAAAAAATTAGTTTTCTAAGTACTCTTGAGTTGAAATATATTAAAGTACTTTTGCCTATGAATCTGACTATTTATCCATACAATCCTAGAGCAGCTATTCAAAGCAATGACTATCATAAAATGGAGTTTGGTGCAATTCCGAGAGCTTCGCTGCAAGTCCAAATTATATGAGAGAGAGAGAGAGAGAGAGAGAGAGAGAGAGAGAGAGAGAGAGAGAGGTTAGAAGTGATGTTTGGTAAACCATGGACTATTACACAAGCATGCAAGCGATAAGGAAAGACCTAGAGATAATGGTTAGAAGGGATGTTTGGTACCCCGGCTATTTTGATGAGGCTGAACAGATAAACGGTCTAGATCTAAGAAAAGAAAATGCTAAAAGATAGGCCCAGTACTCCTATAGGGCCTAATTTTCGGAAGATCTAAGCGGTCCACGATTTGAAGAGCTGTGCACCAAATTCTCTTCCGTTGGAAAGAGCAAAGAGATACTCATTTTAGGTGGACGTCTTGAAGGATTTGAAACATTCATAATCTTGGCCTCGTCTTAGGGTTAGAAACACGACTATGCGGGCAACAATCTCAGTGCGCAAAAGCACATACTTAAAACCAAGGGTTAGAAGGAATTGTCGATGAATGTGTTTCATCATTGACAACTTCCAACAGAAGCTCGCAATGAGATGAAGGATAAGTAGAGTCAGCAGGTTTTCTGAAAATCTTTTGGATCAAGGTGTTAGCTTGCAAATCAAATATTCCCAAGTTTTTTATATGCTTTTTTGTGGAGTCTCTCATAATAATCAGTGGTGAAAATGCAGTACAAGAATGCTTACTTTTGAGCCCTGAGGACATCTTCTGTAGCCAAGGCTAGAGAAGCCCGATAAGACTCGAATCTTGACCGAAAGAAGTAGTTGCAGGAGCTGAACAAGAAATCACTTCAACTTTCCGTTTTTACCGCATTTCTTACCATCGAAATAAAAATAAGGAAACACTGAAAAGCAAGGACTAAAATATCAGCAAGCGGACCCAATAATAGCTTCGTCAGCTTTATTAGTTTTCTATCGCAACCAACCTGTCCCTATTTGTACACATATCAAGAAAGTAAACTCTTCCTAGTAGACCCACCACCGACAACTTTGATGAGTGACTGCTAAATTGAGTGGCTGAGGACAAATGACGACTTCTCAGCATGGGAGGACAAAAAATAACCTGTAGCTTTGATGGGCATTTGATGGAGAGCTTGGACCACATGCACTCCCTATTTAAAAATGTTATACCCAAAGAAGTAAGTTTGTGGTTACACATGAAGGAATTATTAAGGTGTTACCATCAATTAATTTAATAGAAATGATGTGGCGAGATGGGAGATAGTCCAATCATGAAACGCATGCCCTTGACTCTCTTACACGGGGGGTTAAGATCCCTTGTTTTACAGGAAATGCCCCAAATTTCAAGAAACTCACGTGTAAATGGTCTCATATATCTTAGAATTGATGGCTAGGATCATCTGTGGGAGAAGATATTTTGGGCATGGCCAATCTAAGAAAAAATGAGGAAGACAAGAGATGGGGATGGGCGTGTAGATAGGTTAGCAAGCTTTCACTTTCGATGATTTTATCCAACTGACAGATGTGCATCCTTTGGAGGATCCCACCATGTAGAAATGTTACTTGAGCAAATGATAGCGTTACTAGGAATTTTGAAGCATGGCGTAACCGATGCGCAACCTAGAAATAGATGGTTGGCATCACAAACAAACCAGTTCCCATTTGTGGACATATCAAGAAAGTGAACCCTTTTCTGTGGGCCCACCATGGATGACTTTTACTAACGAGTGCCGGATTGAGTGGTTGAAGATAAATGATGACTTTTCATCACCGGTGGATCCCATTATTTGGAAATTTAATTAGCTGCCACTCCAAAAGATAGGAAGTCAGGAATAGGCTGGCATCCTTGAAGAGACTAGTGCCAACTTACTCAAGGTAGATGATTTAATGATGAAAATTCGGACGGTTATGATTCTACCAAATTACACAATTATAGAGATTCTAAAAGAGCATTGGCACGGAGTGCAAACACTGCTCCCAAGTTTTTGCAGCCAATACTTGTGTTAGAGAAGCCGGACGAGATTCGAATCTTGTCAGTTTTCGACCAAACAAAAGGAGTTGAACAGGAAATCACTTTTTCCACTTTCTGTTTTTACCGTACTTCTTATCGTCAGAAAAAAAAGAAAAAAAAAAAGCCTGAAAAACAAGGACTAAATATTAGCAAGCGATTCCAAACGATAGCACCCGTTTAGCACTATTAGTTTTGTATAATTCCCGTTAACAATCTAGACTATAAACTTAGTGGAGCACACATCAAGATGGTAGATTATTTTGATGGCTCGTGGATAGAAAACTCAGGATCCTACTGCAACTATTCCTTATTGCCAATGCTGTTACATCGTTCGTCCCACTTTTACATTATGAGCCCAACCAATGGTTGATCAGAACTGTTCATCTGATTATAGTCACTTTCACATATTATTCATCGCTAGAGAATCCTAAAGCTCATCCACTTTAATTACAAGAAACTCCCAAAGCTCAGAAAAGTGAGTGATTCAACCGTGTAGGACTATGCAATAGAGGCAGCTAAAATTTACAAGATCAGCACAAGTATCTCTGATCTGAAATCATTCTGCTCGGCCCTCTCTTAGCAAGCTATGACCCAAAAATCTTATGCACTTACTAGACTTTGTTGTTTGGCATATAAAGTGGATAGTAAAATCGGGCCATGATCACTAGTCTTCATTCCTAAACTAAGATAACTAAAGGCCAGGATAATCTAATAGCATAATTCTTAGTGCATAACCTATCGTGGCTGGTGCATGCAAAGGAGTGGAGTGGTTCAGCCTATCAACCTCATCATATCGTGGTTTATAAGCTTGTCAAGTCATTTTGTTTGGACATGGAAGACTTGGAAAAGGAAGATTTTGATGGTCTGTCTTCTTCCATCCTTAATGAGTTTGACACCTACTTGATGGGCAATTTTCCATCAGAAGGACTCACTGTTTGGAAATGTCACACCACATGGAAGACTAAGGTGTACCATCAATCTAAATATAATTAAATGCTGAGTTTGAAATCCTCACCTTATTATACGGTAGAAGGCCATGGCCTAAGAAAAATGCTTGTGGACGACTTTGACTAGTGCTTCTAAAAGATAAGATGCTGGTCTTTCTTCGTTGATATGCCCAGTACTCATCTTTCTGCTTAAGACCGTCATAGTTTGAGAGGGAGAGGAGAGAGTTACTCCTATAGGGCCTAATTTTCGAAAGATCTAAGCGGTCCCCGATTTGAAGAGCTGTGCACCAAATTCTCTTCCGTTGGAAAGAGCAAAGAGATACTCATTTTAGGTGGACGTCTTGAAGGATTTGAAACATTCATAATCTTGGCCTCGTCTTAGGGTTAGAAATACGACTATGCGGGCTAGCTCGATGGCAACAATCTCAGTGAGCAAAAGCACATACTTAAAACCAAGGGTTAGAAGGAATTGTCGATGAATGTGTTTCATCATTGACAACTTCCAACAGAAGCTCGCAATGAGATGAAGGATAAGTAGAGTCAGCAGGTTTTCTGAAAATCTTTTGGATCAAGGTGTTAGCTTGCAAATCAAATATTCCCAAGTTTTTTATATGCTTTTTTGTGGAGTCTCTCATAATAATCAGTGATGAAAATGCAGTACAAGAATGCTTACTTTTGAGCCCTGAGGACATCTTCTGTAGCCAAGGCTAGAGAAGAAGCCCGACAAGACTCGAATCTTGACCGAAAGAAGTAGTTGCAGGAGCTGAACAGGAAATCACTTTCCACTTTCCGTTTTTACCGTATTTCTTACCATCGAAATAAAAATAAGGAAACACTGAAAAGCAAGGACTAAAATATCAGCAAGTGGACCCAATAATAGCTCCTGTTAGCCTTGTTAGTTTTGTATCACAACCAACCTGGTCCCTACTTGTGCACATATCAAGAAAGTGAACTCTTTTCGATGGACCCACCACTGACGACTTTGACGAGTGACTGCTGAATTGAGTGGCTGAGGACAAATGACGACTTCTCAGCACGGGAGGACAAAAAATAACCTGTAGCTTTGATGGGCATCTGATGGAGAGCTTGGACCACATGCACTCCCCATTTGGAAATGTTATACTCAAAGAAGTAAGTTTATGTGGTACCACATGGAGGAATTATTAAGGTGTTACCATCAATTAATTTAATAGAAATGATGTGGCGAGATGGGAGATAGTCCAATCATGAAACGCATGCCCTTGACTCTCTTATACGGGGGGTTAAGACCCCTTGTTTTATAGGAAATGCCCCCAAATTTCAAGAAACTCATGTGTAAATGGTCTCATATATCTTAGAATTGACGGCTAGGATCATCTGTGGGAGAAGATATTTTGGGCATGGCCAATCTAAGAAAAAATGAGGAAGACAAGGGATGGGGATGGCCGTGTGGATAGGTTAACAAGCTTTCACTTTCGATGATTTGATTCAACTGACAGATGCGCACTCTTTGGTGGATCCCACCATGTGGAAATGTTAGACAATATATATTTTGAGTTGACACTTCATTATATCGGAATGTAAATGGAACTATTAAAGATGGTTTGATAATAGTAGTCTCGTGAGAGAGAGAGAGAGAGAGAGAGCTGTATGTACACTAAGTCATTTTTGAAAAGTAGGATGTCACATATATAGAGTTACCGAGGTATGAAATACCTTAATGCCATGGTCTATTTGTTCTTTAATTCTTCTCTATGTTCACTTTCAATGGATAAGATAATGCTGTGCCAAACATCCTTGTGAAATAAGACCAAGATTGCCTCAAAATGATGCTAAATCCTTTAGTGTTAAATAAATATCTTAGAATCTAAAACCTGTAATATAGCTGGTCGAGTTATATCATACTCACTATTTGATTATTGTTTCTTAGATGTGGACTTTGCTATTCCTTCGACGGGTGAAGAACTCTGGGTGATTCTTCCGTAGCATCACCTACAAGATGAATGATTTGGATCTCACGGTTGCATGTTTAGCTAAGCCATGGACCTAAAGAACATCTACAACATGGAGATTATAGACCATGGACAAAAAGATTTCATGGGTATCATCCCTAAGACAAGTGATTTTGGTTACTAGTCTTCATTCTAAATTTAAGAAAACCAAAGGGTAGGATAATCTAATGGCATTATTCTTTTAGTAAGAGGTAAACATTACATGGACCAACATGGTCGAATCCATTAAAAAATTAGCAAAAGAAGTTCTAAGAGTATCTACATGTAAAAGGCAACCAGCAAAAGAAATTTGGTAGCAAATTGAAAAAATGCAAAAAGTTATTAAAGAGAAATGGGTGTATTTTAAAACATGATAGGAGACTAGAAATATCGAAAACTTTAAGCAATATAAAATTGCTAAAAAGGTTGTTAAAAGAGTAGTGAGTGAGGCTAAACTCAAGGTGTACAATGATCTCTATAATAAAATTGAGTCAAGAGAAGGTGAGAAAGATGTATTTAAGATTACATTAGAGATCAGCATTGAGTCCATGCCTTTTTATGTTATCTATGGATGAGTTAACAAGACAGTTGTATGAAAAGATTCCATAGTGCTTGTTATTTATAAATGACATAGTTTTGATTGATAAGATGAAGGAGGACATAAACATAAGGCTAAAGTTGTGGAGAGATGTTATAGAGTCTAAAGGATTTAAAATTAGTTAAACTAAGACATAATACACGAAAGGTAATTTTAGCAAAGAAAGGGATGAGAGTGTGTAATATCCTTAATTTTTAGGATAAAATAGGAAATTTTTAAATAAATAAAAATAAAAATTTATAAATAGAAATTTTTCCTGAAAACATAAGAATTAGAAAGTACTCGTCGATACGAATCCAACGCCACCAAGAACGCGAAAAACGGAGCTCAAATGAGGGAGTTATGAGCCGTCAAAGTTGTAAGGGCAAATTGGTCATTTGATAGAGACGTGTTAGACAGGGGTCCAAATTGATAATAGCACCCCCGTCTTCCACACGTCTCTACAAGTGCCGGAAAAATCGCCGGAGAGACGTGGAGAAAGACGTGTGGGGAAGAGTTTTTCTTCCCCAAGACTCTAAAACCCTATATCTATGCTCCTCTAAGAGCCAAAACGCTCCACTTTGAGCGTTTTCTCTGAGTTTTTACGCAAAACCCTAGCCCTGCAAAACTTGAATTTTTCGGCGAGTGGAACCCCGGCGACACGAGCAACACCATCCAGGCGCAAGGTAAGCCTCAAATCCATGTTTTTCTGTATTTATTAATTAGAAAATTAATTAGGAAAGTATTTTAAAAAAATTAGGAAAAAATCATATTTTTAGGAACCTGTGTGCACACTACTGTTGGAGCGTGATTTCACAGATCAAACCTAGTCCGTTTGAAAATCGCACCGTCCAACTAATGTACAAGAGACCCAAGAGCAAACCTTTTAAATTTGGAAGTGATCCAACGGTAGATTTCTTCAGAAAACGCAAAAACCAGTACCTATGGATGATTTTAGGAACTTAAGAAAAATTGTTTAAAAAACATTGTTTTTGGCAAAATCAGTGCAAAAGGAGGGCATAAATGGATTCTAGAAAGAATTCTGAAGAAAACGGAGCTCTGTAGCTCCACCGGAGGCGACCGGAATCCGGTCGTCTTCTCCAGCGTCGTCAACGGCGTCGGCGCCCTGGCGCTGACGCCAGGACTCACTCGGTGACGCCTAAGGGACGACGTCACACGCGTGCGGGGGAGAAGCCAGTTGGCGGTCGCGGTGGGGCCGGGACGCTGCGTGTCCTGTGCGGCGTTTGCGTCGGCGTGCATCTTCGTGCGCCGGTATACGCCGGTGTAAACCGGCGGAAAAGGGGCGCCGCCGGTATAAACCACCTTATGGTAGTCCGGTAGGCCCCATTTAAGGGTAGTTTTCACAAAAACTTGATTTTTGGGAGCTAGAGAGGTCCAAATCACGATCCGAAAGAGGCGTTGTGACCGTATTGACGACACGGACTTAGTTTTAACTTAAAAACTTAGAAATGACCACTTTTTCTTTAGAAAAATATTAAAATAGTGATGTGACATGTACAGGTGCACGTGAATATCTGGAGTTAAAGGGAGTTATTAGCGGTAAGCGGTCTCACACTGAGGTAGGTGACGACAACTAATGTTTTGCCTTGATTTTTAAACCATGTTTAAACATAGCATCATGTGTGATTGTGTTCTAAAATGCAATTATTATTTCTGAAGTGCGATTTCATGCGACAATGCGTACTGGGATAGTTATTCCAAATTGAACTCTTTTCTTGAATAAACTTATTTAAAATGCTTTTACAAGTACGATGTTAATTAGTTACGCTTAATTGTAGACTTATTTCTTATTATATATGTAAAATCGTAGATTTACATGGAAATGAGAATAGCAGGCTATTAAATTGGCCCTTTTATAAAGCTAACCCCAAAATGACGTACGTTTGGGATTGCAAGTTATAAGTGCTCTTGAGTTTTAGCATATACATATGATTTCCGTATTTTATATTTGATGACGTGTTTTAAATTTAACTGAAATAGGTGGTCACGTGGAGACTTTGACAAGTGATTTTATAAGGTAAGATGCTGACTTTTCATCACTGATCGATTCCATCTTTGGGAAATTTGCTTGCTGTTTGCGTCCTTGAAAGGGATTTCTACCAGTCGAGATGATTTACTCGAGAAATTTGGATGTTTACTCGAGACTTTGACAGTAATGAATCACAGTTTCCAGCGCTCACTGTCAAAACTACATGCAAAGCAAACAGAACCGAAAACTGGAATTCGATGAAGAGATTTTAGCGGTGGAAAGCTCCAGCCATCAGAAAATCATTAAACGAAGAGGCAGTATGTTTAACCAGAAATCAATGAGAGAAACAAACAGAAAATGGTCGCTAAAGCCGGAAAAACAAAATGACACAGAGGGACAAGAAGACTCAAAAACATTGATTCATCCAGAAACAAGATTCAACTTTTCAACCAAACAGAAATGGCGATTCAAACTCTTAAGATCAACAAAAAGACTACGGACAGAAAACAAGAGATCGCCAATGAAAACATCTGAAAGAAAAAAGAAGAGAAATGAAGCAATTACTGTGAAGAAGAAGAACAATGTACAGTGCAATACAGTTTTAAAACCATCATCCCCCTCTGTTCTACCCCACCTGTGAAGATGATTTGAGGGATTTGGGATTACTGGCTTCGGAATTTTCTTCTTTCCTCGGGAACAACAGGTATAATCGTCTCCACTCCTCTGTTCTTGATCATGAGGATTTCGTTTTTGGGTGTTTAAGGTGTCCTAATTTTCTGTTCCCCAGTGTGTTCGTAGCAGAACTGGCATATGATCAATGGGGTTTTGCTAAAACTTTTCAGATTTTTAGGTGACTGAGATAAACGTATTGATCGGCTTCAGCATGGTTGCCTGTTTAGCTACGCCATGCGTCAGAAAAACATCTACAACATGGAGATTACGAAACATGGACAAAAAATTTCCCTGGAGTATCATCCTTAAGGCAAGTGAACGTGGGCTGCCGGGCTGGCTATTTTGTGGGACGGGATGACAAACCATGTGCCTTTGCATCAGCTTTCGTGACATCGGATTACAATCCATGGACAAAGTTATCCGTGGACTCTTACACAGCCATCCAAGCCGTAGAGAAAGATCTGGAGATGCCCGTTAGAAATGACGTTTGATACCCATGCTAAAAGATAAACGGCCTAGATCTAAGAAAAGAAATTGCTAAAAGATCGGCACGGTGCTCAAATCTCTGCCCGGTTAACAGTTTTGAGTGTCAGAGGGAGTTACTGTCGTGGGGCCCAATTTTCAAAAGATCTAAGTCATCCACAATTTGAAGAACTAGGCAGCAATATCTCATCCGTTAGAGAGAGAGAGAGAGATCCTCATTTTAGGTCCACTTCTTCCAATACTGGGAATTTTGAAGCATGGCGTAACCAATCCGCAGCCTGGAAATGGATGGTTGGCATCACAAACGAAATGGTCCCCACTTGTGCACATATCAAGAAAGCGAATCCTTTCTTGTGGGCCCACCATGGATGACTTTGATGAACGAGTGCCGGATTGAGTGGTTGAAGATAAACTATGACTTTTCATCACCAGTGGATCCCATCATTTGGAAATTTAATTGGCTGCCCATCCAGAAGAAAGGAAGTGAGGAATAGGCTTGCATCCTTGAAGGGATTCATGCTAACTTACTCAAGGCAGATGATTTAATGATGAAAATTCGGACGGTTACGATTAAGCAATAGGTGATTTTACCAAATTACACAGTTATAAAGATTCTTAAAGGGCATTAGCTTAGTGGTGCACACATCAGGATGGTAGATTATTTTCATGGCTCGTGGATAGAAAACTCAGGATCCTACTGTCAAAATTATTTTTCCAAAAAGACCCATCTTAGTTTGGTCATCAGTCTGCAACTATTCCTTATTGCCAATGCTGTTACATCGTCCCACTTTTACATTATGAGCCCAACCAATGGTTGATCAGAAGCGTTCATCTGATTATAGTCGCTTTCACATATTATTCATCGCTAGAGAATCCTAAAGCTCATCCACTTTAATTACAAGAAACTCCCAAAGCTCAGAAAAGTGAGTGATTCAACCGTGTAGGACTATGCAATAGAGGCAGCTAAAATTTACAAGATCAGCACAAGTATCTCTGATCTGAAATCATTCTTGGAAAAGGAAGGTTTTGATGGTCTGTCTTTTTCCATCATCAATGAGTTTGACACCTACCTGATGGGCAATTTTCCATCAGATGGACCCACTGTGTGAAAATGTCATACCACATGGAAGACTAAGGTGTCCTATCAATTTAAATATAATTAAATGCTGAGGTAGAAATCCTCACCTTATTATACGGTAGAAGGCCATGACCCAAGAAAAATGCTTGTGAACGACTTTGACTAGTGCTTCTAAAAGATAAGATGCTGGTCTTTCTTCATTGATGGATTCCATCGATGGAAAATTTCCATATTGTTGTCTAAAAGGAAGTTAAGGATAAACTTGGTTCCATCTTTTCAGGCAATCAAGTCAATATGTGACTGGAAAATTGGTGTTTCGACGGTTAAAATTCATCCAAGGTAATTTCCACAGACCAACTCAAGTAGTCCGTCGCATCTTTCTTCAATCAAGACATTTCACCTAGTGGATCTAGAGTTGGATCTCCAATCCTATGGACCAAATAACTCCATTGAACAAGACGGTAGATGGCTGTCCCCATTTCAGTGGACGGTCAAGATTGAGTAAATATGGGCTGCATTCCATGGCCATGGCCATTGCCATTGCTAAGATTAAAAGCAGCACTAGAAAGCATCTAGCATTATATATAACGTTTGGAAGATTAAGATGTGCGGCTTAGTGCAGAGTACGGTCATTAAGATTAAAAAGCACTTACAAGTGGGCCCAAATCGCTGCTGACCTTCACCATTCATTTCCATTTTTATTTGGACAAACCATGCCCAGTTACTTGGGCAAATGAGGGTGTTGCTGGGAATTTGGAAGCATGGCGTATCCGATGCACAACCTAGAAACAGGTGGTTGGCATCACAAACAAACTGGTTCCTAGTTGTGCACATATCAAGAAAGCGAACTCTTTCCGATGGACCCACCACTGACAACTTTGACGAGTGATTACTGGATTACGTGGCTGAGGACAAATGATGACTTCTCAGCACCGGTGGATCCCATCATTCGGGAATTTATTTAGCGGCCACTTGAAAACAAAGATGTCAAGAATAGGCTTGCGTCCTTGAGGGGTTCGCACCAACTTTCTCAAGGCGGATGATTTACTCGTTAAAATTCGGACAGTTAGCATTAAGTGATAGGTGATTTTTCCAAATTACGCAATTATGAAGATTTCGTCATGTCTTGTTTTGGGCGTGTTTTACAAGCGCTCTTTTCTGCCTATCTGAGTACGATCTAGACCATCCACTTAATGATGGAGCTCACCGTTGATCAGGATCCTAAGTTATTTGTATTGTCTCTGGATAGTAGATCCCAGATCTAGGATATAAATAATTTTTAAAATGACCCATCATCGTGATTTAGCTGTCAAACTTGCATTTATGACCCAGATGATCCAAGCACCATCACAATATCCTAGGGTTCTGATCTACTGATTAATATTGCATTTGGACCGTAACTATCCAATGTGTAGTAGCTTTATAGAGGCCCTACATTCGTGGAATCGTGAACTGGATCATGAGATTCCAGGTGGTGGTCTCACAGAGCTTGACGGTCAAGATTAAGTGGACAATTGTTTTACAAGATTAGAACTTAAAAGAGTCCCGCTAGGTTGATTTCTTTTTCTACACACGTTGATTTTAAACTTTTTAATTTTGTTGATCTAGGCCATTCATCATATTCTACCATGTAACATATGAAAAATCAATGTAGTTGAACGATTCTACCTACTTGTTTTGCAATTTTTTTTTAAAAATTAATACAAATAGATAGTCACTATTTTGAAGTTGTAATTTCAAAAGAAGACAAGATTTAAAATTCTCTTATCTATGAGAATTGCTCATAATCCAGGGGCTCTCAAAAATTCAAACAGAGCATAAATCCGTCACTAGAGAATCCTAAAGCTCAAAAAGGGGTGACTATCATATAATCCCTCCTTAGTTACTAGAAACTCTTAAAGCTCAGAACAGTGGGACATTCGACCATTTTGAATTATGCAATGCACGCAGCTAAAATTTACAAGATGAGCACAAGTATCTCTGGTTCGAAATCACTCCTCTTGCCCTCTCTTGGCAAGTCTTGACCCAAAAATCGCATGCAAAATCTATTCACAATCGCTCGTCTTCATGCCTAAACTAAGAAAACCAAAGGCTAGGATAATCCAAAGGAATAATTCTTTTGGTACACAACCTACCATGACTGGTCCATGAAAATGAGTGGACTGGTTGGGCCTATCGATGCCAGCATATCATGGTTTACTGGCAGAGTCAAGTCATTTTGTTTGAACATGGAAGACTTGGAAAAGGAAGATTTTGATGGTCTGTCTCCTTCCATATTCAAAGACTTTTGATGCGCACCTGATGGCGATATTCCATCAGATGGACCCACCATTTGGAATTGTCATAGTTTAAGAAGTAGGTAGCTTTTATCTTGGTTTCACATGGACGACTAAGGTGCACCATCAATTTAAATTGTACTGAAATAATTGGTGAGTTGGGGATACGCGCCTTATTATGGCAGAAAGTCCATGACTCCAAAGAAATGTTTTACTCATTGGTGACTTTTATGAGGGATCCTAGAAGATAAGATGCTGTCTTTTCATCACTGACCATTCCATCGTTGGAAAATTTCCTTGCGGTTGCCCTGCAAGAAAGTCGAGTTGTCTTGAAAGAAAGTCGGTCAAGGATAAGCTTGCGTCCTTAAAGAGGAGGGATTCCAACCACTTACTCAAGGGAGATGATTTAGTAGTGAAATTTGGACGGTTACAATTGAGTATTGGTGACTTTATAAAATTACCTAAAGATACTGATTTGCTCATGTCATGTTTCTAGCATGTTTGACTGGTTATGAAATAAGACGTGATATCAGTCTATATATTTGTGCTGTCTTGGAGGATTCTACCACTGCCATTATTGGTTGAAATTGTGTTTGGAGTTTGCAGATAAGCTATTCCAGTATGAGGGCTTATAGCATTTTGGTGTTGTTTGCGAGTTTGTGTTGCTGTTTGAGTGGGTATGATGGATGCTTGGAGAAAGAGAGGGATGAGCTCATGCAAATCAGAGACTCTGTTGTCAATTTAGATGGCTCTGTTCAGTACTTAGAGTCTTGGGTTAAAGGGGATTGTTGCGCATGGGAGGGTGTATTATGCAGCAGATCTTCTTCTTCCTCTCAAGCATCTCATGTGACTGAAATCGATCTTTCATATATAAGAGACTATACTGTTCGACGAACATGGTATCCGAATGCCACTTCATTTGCCCAATTCCCCGAATTACAATCTCTAGATCTGAGCTATAACAACATTGGTGGTTGGGCTAACCCTGAAGGTAATGTTGGCTCTCAATTAATATAGCAGAGGTGATGTTCCCACACCTCTTTGGAACTATTTCCACACTATGACTTGGGGTTTTTGTAGTAGAAATACGGAATACGTTTATCTCAATTTGTGTGAAACATTTCTACTGGCTGTACAGTTTAGAATAGTGTTTGATGTCTCAAATCTTATATTACATATATCACTTTTGCAGGCTTATGTAGTCTCAAAAAACTACGACAACTAAATCTTGGGGGAAATAATCTCGGCGTTGGAGCATTTCCACCATGTTTACTAAGCAACCTCTCTCTATTAGAACAATTGGACTTATCTGGAAACAATCTGGGAGGAGATTCATCCAGATTATTAACAGGTACAATGAAAGGAGACTATAAATATCAATAGTTAGTGTTAAGGTGTTAAACTTTTGGCATTTGGAAATATTTTGTAAACGATATACCTTCTCAAGCATGATTAAATATGTAAAAGCCAAGGAGATGCCCATTACACATTAAACTAATTATCTATTAGAAGTTTTGCTGTGGAAAATGAATTAATTATCAAGTGTCATGATCTCACCATAATTATCAACTTTTGTAGGCTTATGTGGTTTGAAAAAACTACGAGTACTATACCTTGATGAAACAAATCTTGATGGTAGAGCATTTCTGCCATGTCTACAAAGTAACCTCAGCCAATTAGAAGCATTGGGCTTATCTTCAATAAATATGGGAGAAGACTCATCTGGCTTTTTAAAAGGTATGCAGAAAGAAGTATGCAATTTTTTATTTTTTAATTTGAAAAGGGCGGAAAGGAGCATACTTGCCTCGTCATTTCTTTGATAAGAAACCATTATGCTTCTTAGACTAACTTGGCAGTTTTTGACTAGTAATGGATGGAATTTTACCTGGTATTTAAATTTACTGGCTTACTTATGAGTGAGGATTTTTTTTTTGTTGGGATTTGTGACTTTATATTTCTCCCAATTTTATTGGATGATTTTTTCTTCGTGGATGCCTGATTGGATCTCATTGTTATTGTTACCACAATTTCTATCATTTTCTCAATCTAATATTTACACCATCCAAGAGAGAGAGAGAGAGAGGGGGGGGGGGGGGGTGAAAGGAATTGGTCAATATATGGACAACTCTCTAAAAGTCCACTGAGTTTTGCAGGCCAATGTAATTTGAGAAAACTACAGTGGCTATATCTTGAGAATACCAATCATGGCAGTGGGGCACTTCCATTGTGTCTACCGAACAACCTCACTCAATTGGAACACTTGGTCTTAGATTCCAATAATTTGGGCAATGGCTCATCTGACAGTTTAACAGGCATGATGTTTGTATTTCATTTGATAGCCACCTTCTTAGATAAGTCATGCCCCAAAAGTTTTGATCATCTTGGTCACTATTTATTTGGGTATAAAATTAGATGAATTAATTAGAAATTTCAAAAGCAAGGATGATGTAAAAATTTTCCTCCAATGGCAAGAATGGTAAAAACTTGACAGATTAGATTGAACGTTTGGTTTAGATTGCGAAATCCGGGGCCAATTCTACTGTTGCGATTGGATTAAATTTAGATGAGTGGTTTGATTCATCAATTCTAACAAATAAGTCTTGAATTGTGCAGGTTTATGTAGTTTATCAAAACTACAAACATTATACCTTCGGAACATTAGCCTTGGCAATGGAGCGCTTCCATCATGTCTATGGAACAACCTCACTCTATTGGAATCCTTGGACTTATCTGACAATAATTTGGGCAGAGACTCATCTGGCCGTTTAGCAGGTATAACTTCTACCTTTCATCTGATGTCCACCAGCCTACCATCAACAGGTAAGCTGTTCCCCAAAAGTTTGGATGATCCCCTACAGCCACTGTTTATTATTTTGTTCTGGTATTAAATTAGATGGATTAGAAAATTCAAAAGCAAAAGTAAGGATGAAGCAAACTTTTCTTCTTCTTTTTTTCCAATGGCGACAATGGTAGAATTGACAACTTAGAGGTTCGGAGATTACAAAATCTGGGCCCAATTCTACTTTTGCAATTGGATTAAACTTAGATGAGTGGTTTGAATCATCAATTCTAACAAATAAGGCTTGAATTGCACAGGTTTATGTAGTTTATCAAAACTACAAACATTAGACCTTGGGAGCAATAGCTTTGGCAATGGAGCGCTTACATCGTGTCTATGGAACAACCTCACTCTATTGGAATCCTTGGACTTATCTGACAATAATTTGGGCAGAGACTCATCTGGCAGTTTAACAGGTATAACTTCTACCTTTCATCTGATGTCCACCAGCCTACCATCACAGGTAAGCTGTTCCCCAAAAGTTTGGATGATCCCCTACAGCCACTGTTTATTTTTTTGTTCTGGTATTAAATTAGATGGATTAGAAAATTCAAAAGGAAGGATGAAGCAAACCTTTTCTCTCTTTTTTTTTCAAATGGCGACAACAGTAGAATTGATAACATAGAGGTACGGAGGTATGGACCCCACTATCATAGAATGATCCAACTTAGACATAGTTTGGATCACGAAATCTAGGCACAATTCTACCGTTGCTAATGGATTAAGCATAGATGAGTAGTTTGAATCACCAACTCTCACAAATAATTGCTGACTTTTGCAGGTTTATGTAGTTTGAGAAAGCTACAAACATTAAACCTTCGCAACAACAATATTAGCGATGGAGCACTTCCACCATATCTGCTGAACAACCTCACTCTGTTGGAAGACTTGGACTTATCTGACAATAATTTGGGCAGAGACTCATCTGGCAGTTTAACAGGTATAACTTCTACCTTTCATCTGATGTCCACCAGCCCACCATCAAAAGTTTGGATGATCCCTGCAGCCACTATTTGTTATTTTGTTCTGGTATTAAATTAGATGGATTAGAAAATTCAAAAGGAAGGATGAAGCAAACCTTTTCTCTCTTTTTTTTTTTTTCAAATAGCGACAACAGTAGAATTGATAACTTAGAAGTACCGAGGTATGGACCCCACTATCATAGAATGATCCAACTTAGACATAGTTTGGATCACGAAATCTAGGCACAATTCTACCGTTGCTAATGGATTAAGCATAGACGAGTAGTTTGAATCACCAACTCTCACAAATAATTGCTGACTTTTGCAGGTTTACGTAGTTTGAGAAAGCTACGAACTTTAGACCTTTCCTACAACAGTATTGGTGATGGAGTACTTCCACCATGTCTGCTGAACAACCTCACTCTGTTGGAAGACTTGGACTTATCCGAAAATAATCTGGGCAGAGACTCATCTGACAGTTTAGCTGGTATGATTTTTACATTTTATTTGATGGCCACCTTCTTAGATAACACAAGTGCCAAAGTTTATTTGGGTGAGCATAATCTTAGATTCCTGGAGCAATGATAATAGAGACCCCCTTTTTCCTTTTTTCCTTTCTGGATGTCTCATTGATAAGGTAACGACACTCTATATTACGGGATGGTCCCACTTGATTTAGATGAATGTTTTGATTCACGAATGGGATGCATTTGATTACATTCTTAACCAATAAATGCTTCTAATCCAACAATCATACAGCTGGGATCTAGATTTTGGTCATGTGATGGGCCCACCTACAATGTGCATCTGTTTTTATTGGCAAAGACGTAAGCAATTTCAGGAAAACCAAAAATACAATTCACTTTCCAAAATTAAAATAATGTAACCCTAATATAGATGGGACAAAAAGATAAAGGTTAAGTGTTTTCACCAACCGCAAACTTGCTCTCTCTCTCTCTCTCTCTCTCTCTCTCTCTCTCTCTCTCTCTCTCTCTTTTCCGGGCGTGTGAGATTAGACTGTCAATACGTTCAATCCATCCACTCTGCATTGTGTGTGCGTGCGTCAATAATTGCTTCCTCAGGCTAATCACAATTGCACAGTCCACTGAAACCTCAATCCAAAAACCATATAAAATAATGAGAAACTATAAAAGGGCAAAAAGAAAGACAAGAAAATTTTATCCTTGCTCGGTGTCATTATCAAAATGGCTGAGTGTGAAAAAAAGGGAAATAACGAGAGTGTCATTATGAATAAGGATGGAAGTGCCGTGATTTACATCTTGTATGATTCACTCAGATGAACCCAACATACAATCGAGTGGATAAGTACAGATTGGAATTCAGAGAAGAATTTGGTGAAGAAGGAAAGTTGATCTTGGCGTAGAAACTCGTTGATTAAATTGTCACCCTGGCAAGATGAAGATATGTAGATGAATTGTGTTCTTGGATAAGATTATCCACGAATGGTGATCTTACACAAAATTATCGATATAGTTATTTCTTGTTTTTCTTTTAATAGTAAAATGACAGTCCATCAAGTCAACCCCAACCTAGCTAGTCAAAGAATTGGTTGACGTAGTACAGTTGTGCAATTGTGCAATTGTGAAGACATTTCAAATTAAAGGTTTTTTAGAATTTATTGAGATTTAGGGTATAAATGGTAAGACGCCCAGAATTTAAGGTTTTTCAATACAAACTCAAAAGTAAAATAACTTTGTCTATTTAATAAAACAAGGAGCCTAAAATGATTTTGACGTATTTGGTCCGATGTTTTCCAGTTAAAAAAAAATGTTTCAAACAAAAATATGTTATTGACAGTTGGCTCTTTTTTGCATTAAACACTTGAGAAAGTCTTCGTGCTCCCTTAAATTGGCTGGAGTTCTTGTGAGTTTGTCCTTGCACTGATAACAAGGAGAAATGAATAGATCTTGAGATTGGGTTTTATATCTTACTGATTTTATTGTTTACCCTCTCTATGCTTTTTTCCCTGTAGGTTTATGTGGCCTCAGGAGACTAGTAACACTGTATATGTCTTACAACAGTCTGGAAGATCAAAGTCTTTCACCATGTCTGGGCAACCTTTCTTCCCTGGAAACTCTGTATTTGTCAGGCAATAAACTTAAAAATCCTTTTGGCAGCATCTCATCAAAAGAAACAATAGGTAAGCAGCTTTTATCACTTGTGCACATTTGAGTTAAGTATTTTCAGATGCACCTTTCTTAACATTTTGTAATTTAATTGTGAACTCTACTTGCTCCAACATATTGCAGGTGTAAGGCCATTCCCTAATCTTCAGACTCTATATCTCTCTGAGAATTTGATAGTTGATGACAATGTTCGGAACATTGTCCCATGGCTTTATAACTCAACATCCCTCACCCATCTCTATTTGAGCACCAATTTCTTGAGAAACTCATCTTCGTTGACATGTAAGAGCATCTATATTATACATTATATTTTTTCTTGTGTGTCTTAGAATTAAACTATGCACCATTACTATAGTTTGGCTCAAAATAATTTAGGAAAAAGATAATGTCACAGAGACGCCATTGGATATGCTTTGGGAGATAGCGTATATTAAGGAGAAATACTATTCTAAGTGAGATCTGGGACTCACATGGAATCCTCACCCAGTTAGGCCCTACATTTGAATGATTCAATCTTTCTATCTTATTTAGTCTCTCTTAGATAGGTTAAATACCAAAATTCATGTTTGTTGGGTGATTTTTAGCTATGCATTTTCAGTGTTTAAATAATAACCATTAGATTTTTTAAGGAAAAAAACTAGAAGCTAGAATCATCCAATGAGCATGATTTTTGCACATAGTCTTAGTAGAAGACAAAAAAAAAAAAAATGATTGTGCCACATCATTCCAAGGTGGGATTTAGCCAAGCAAGTTTTGAATTTAGTCCCAGAAATTAGTCCAAAAAGCTTTTATCTATAAGTTGTGCTGATCTCTTTACAATTCTAAAAAATCAAACATGAAAAAATTATTTGAATCTTCTAATCAAAAGGATTAAAATAGGAAATAAATTAAGCATGATAACTGTGTAAAAAATCATCTCTCGACCATGTTTGGAGAATATAGCACTGTACGCACAACAAAAATCAAATCTTAAGAAATGTAGTAGATGGACAACAACACCACATTTTTCCTTGGTTAATACAATAATATCACAATAATGAGCCCCACATATGATTCATTCATAATGTTGAATTGACTCACCTATCTTTGGGCACACAGTGGTACACATTTATTTTAAAAGGCATCTAAAGAATGTTGTTTTGGTTTGTTGGACGTCAACCGTTGCTTATATAGAGTTTCTTTTTTCCTTTTTCTTTTTCATTTTAGCAACAAGTCACAAGAGAGACTTTAACATATATATGAGAATTAGGTTTAACAAATTAGTGAATAGTTTACTTTCTAGTTCTTTGTTTTTTTTTCTAAAAAGGTTTATATGCTAGACCATATCATGGATGAGCTGTCCTCCAACACAAGGCATATTGTTATTGTGAACCTTTGATTCATAGGAGTATAATGCAATCCAAATCAATAGTTTTAGGGGCTAAAATATTTTTCTGATAATTTTAAGGACTAAAATATCATAAGCAAATAGTTCTAGGGACTAAAGTGTACTTTGCTCTAACAAATATTTGACTTCTTTTTTGAAATTTAGACACTCAACCACCTGTGCACATTTTCAAACTCTGGTATCCTAGCAAGACACTCCTTGTGCCACTATACTGAAAGGCATTGGTACAAAAACATTTGACTATTTATGGTCAAAAAATGAAGAATAAAAAAAGGACTCGTTATTTAATCACTAGAAAACATTATGGTAATCCCTTGTCATTCCTCATAGAATCTAAAACATCGCAAATTTGTGTTCATTAGATGATTCAAGCTAGCTAAACTATTGTCATTAAAAAGTGGTGGGATCCAACCAAATCTTTTATCAAATGATTAGAATTGTCCATTAGTTTAACTTTGTACAATTAGCCAATGCTAGATATCTAAAATGGACATTTGAGATTTTATTAAGCACAATGACACCCGTAATACAAATTGTTTTATCTTTGGTTAGTAGAAGAGATGCATACCATATATGGAAGAATAAGAAGCATGATCAATGCTTTAAATAATCAATTCATCAGTTGCTCAAAAGAGCATGTGCGTAGAGATTCAAGTCATGTATTCATTTTCCTTCATTTAATTTAATTGTTCCACTATTCCATTTCACCAGTTTCATAATTATATTTCTTACTTGCAGGGCTTTGCAAATTAAGGACGTTAGAAGTTTTGGATGTCATGAATAACACAATTGAAGGTCATCTACATCCTTGCATGAGAGCCATGTATTCTTTGAGCTATTTATTGCTCTCTCATAACCAACTTACAGGAAACGTCCCATCATTCATTTTCAACAATCTAACAATGCTTGAGCAGATCGATCTATCAGAAAATCAGCTTAGTGGTGTCCTTTACTTTTCCATGTTTGCTAACCTCTCAAAGCTTTCAGTCATTGACCTCTCAAACAATAAACTACAGGTTGAAACAGAGCACCCATACTGGATTCCTACTTTTCACCTCTTCACGTTACATTTAGAAAATTGCAATCTCAACCTACACAGTACCCGTGGCATTCCTACCTTCATCTCCAACCAAAATGGCTTAGAAGAAATATCGTTGGGTTATAATTCTCTCAAAGGGATCATTCCACCTTGGTTATTGTGCAAAAGTGCATTATGGACCTTGTCAGTAAGGGAAAATTTGTTCGAAGGCTCATTTCCACAATGTCCTAACAATACTAATGCCTCAAACCTGAGACAGCTTGATATCTCTGCAAACAATTTATATGGGACACTTCCTACAAGCATCGGAATGCTACTCCCCATGGTGACGTACTTGAACATCTCTGGAAATGCCTTTCAAGGCAATATACCTTCATCTTTAGCACAAATGGATTTTCTAGAGGTATTAGATCTTTCTAACAACCATCTTTCAGGAGAAATTCCATATAAACTAATGAGTTTCATATCCCTACAGCACTTGGATCTCTCACACAATTGTTTGCAAGGGCATATGCTCCCAAAAGATTCAAATATGACAGAGTTGACAGTTTTACACCTCAGTCATAACTTCTTCACTGGGTCAATTCCAACAAGCTTGTTGAATAGTTCATTCTTGGAAATTTTAGATGTCAGTTACAACAAACTATCTGGTCCTATTCCAAATTGGATATTCAACCTTCAAGATTTGGTGTCACTTGTTTTAAAGAATAACTCCTTTCAATCTCATATTTCGAGGCAATTGTGTCAAGTTAGTAATCTTCATTTGTTGGACCTCTCCAACAATTATCTTATAGGAAAGATACCTTCTTGTCTCAGCAACATTATTTCATGGAAAAGAAAGTCTACAATTCAAATTGATGGAGGATCTTATTCTACTACAAAGCCGAGGGAAGTTTCTGATTCAGCAGTTAGGGTTTCAACTGCATTCACCACAAAGGGAAGAAGTTACATTTTTGAGGGTATACCGCTATCCTTGATGACTGGTATTGATTTATCCATGAACAAGTTAACAGGCAATATTCCACCAGAATTGGGAGACTTGAAAGAGCTTCACTCATTAAACTTATCATTCAACCTCCTAACTGGCCCTATTCATCATTCCTTCAAAAATCTAAAAAATTTGGAGAGCATGGACCTTTCGCATAACAACTTATATGGGCGGATCCCTTATGAAATAGCTGGAATTGATACACTTACTACTTTCACTGTGGCCTTCAATAACCTATCAGGAGAAATTCCTTTCAGTAATCATTTTTCGACATTCAATGAGAGTAGCTATGAGGGAAATCCAAGACTTTGTGGAGAACCACTGAAGAGAAATTGCTCGTCTAGTACTTCTTCTGAAGTCCCAAAAAGGAAGAGCAAGGATCCTAGTATTCTTAGAAATACTGTTGCATTTTACTCATTTGTTGCAATGTCATATGCATTGGGATTTTGGGGATTTATTAGCTTTCTATTGTTCAACAAGAGTTGGCGGTATAAATACTTTGCAACTATGGATGTATATTGGGAGGCCTTGACTGGGAAGATTTTTTTATTCTATCTTCGCTTCAAAAATTGTTCCCACTCTTGAGTTGTAATAAAAAATTAGTTTTCTAAGTACTCTTGAGTTGAAATATATTAAAGTACTTTTGCCTATGAATCTGACTATTTATCCGTACAATCCTAGAGCGGCTATTCAAAGCTATGACTATCATAAAATGGAGTTTGGTGCAATTCCAAGAGCTTCGCTGCAAGTCCAAATTATATTCGATAACTAAGAATGTTGGAGAGAGAGAGAGAGAGAGAGAGAGAGAGAGAGAGAGAGAGTTAGAAGTGATGTTTGGTAGCCAGGCTATTTAGAGAGAGAGAGACTTAGAAGTGATTTTTGGTACCCAGGCTATTTTGATGAGGCTGAACAGATAAACGGTCTAGATCTAAGAAAAGAAAGTGCTAAAAGATAGGCCCAGTACTCATCTTTCTGCTTAAGACCGTCGTAGTTTGAGAGGGAGGAGAGAGAGTTACTCCTATAGGGCCTAATTTTCGGAAGATCTAAGCGGTCCACGATTTGAAGAGCTGTGCACCAAATTCTCTTCCGGCGGAAAGAGCAAAGAGATACTCATTTTAGGTGGACGTCTTGAAGGATTTGAAACATTCATAATCTTGGCCTCGTCTAGGGTTAGAAATACGGCTATGCGGGCTAGCTCGACGGCAACAATCTCAGTGAGCAAAAGCACATACTTAAAACCAAGGCTTAGAAGGAATTGTGGATGAATGTGTTTCATCATTGACAACTTCCAACAGAAGCTCGCAATGAGATGAAGGATAAGTGGAGTCAGCAGGTTTTCTGAAAATCTTTTGGATCAAGGTGTTAGCTTGCAAATCAAATATTCTAAGAGCATAGGTACAGAGTACAGAAACTATTCCCAAGTTTTTTATATGCTTTTTTGTGGAGTCTCTCATAATTATCAGTGGTGAAAGTCCAGTGCAAGAATGCTTACTTTTGAGCCCTGAGGACATCTTCTGTAGCCAAGGCTAGAGAAGCCCGACAAGACTCGAATCTTGACCGAAAGAACTAGTTGCAGGAGCTGAACAAGAAATCACTTTCCACTTTCCGTTTTTACCGTATTTCTTACCATCGAAATAAAAATAAGGAAACACTGAAAAGCAAGGACTAAAATATCAGCAAGTGGACCCAATAATAGCTCCGGTTAGCCTTATTAGTTTTGTATCACAACCAACCTGGTCCCTACTTGTGCACATATCAAGATAGTGAACTCTTTTCGATGGACCCACCACTGACGACTTTGACGAGTGACTGCTGGATTGAGTGGCTGAGGACAAATGACGACTTCTCAGCACTGGAGGACAAAAAATAACATGTAGCTTTGATGGGCATCTGATGGAGAGCTTGGACTACATGCACTCCTCATTTGGAAATGTTATACCCAAAGAAGTAAGTTTATGTGGTACCACATGGAGGAATTATTAAGGTGTTACCATCAATTAATTTAATAGAAATGATGTGGCAAGATGGGAGATAGTCCAATCATAAAACGCATGCCCTTGACTCTCTTACACGGGGGGTTAAGACCCCTTGTTTTACAGGAAATGCCCCAAATTTCAAGAAACTCACGTGTAAATGGTCTCATATATCTTAGAATAGACAGCTAGGATCATCTGTGGGAGAAGATATTTTGGGCATGGCCAATCTAAGAAAAAATGAGGAAGACAGGAGATGGGGATGGGCGTGTAGATAGGTTAGCAAGCTTTCACTTTCGATGATTTTATCCAACTGACAGATGTGCATCCTTTGGAGGATCCCACCATGTAGAAATGTTACTTGAGCAAATGATAGCGTTACTAGGAATTTTGAAGCATGGCGTAACCGATGCGCAACCTAGAAATAGATGGTTGGCATCACAAACAAACCGGTTCCCATTTGTGGACATATCAAGAAAGCGAACCCTTTTCTGTGGGCCCACCATGGATGACTTTTACTAACGAGTGCCGGATTGAGTGGTTGAAAATAAATGATGACTTTTCATCACCGGTGGATCCCATTATTTGGAAATTTAATTAGCTGCCACTCCAAAAGATAGGAAGTCAGGAATAGGCTGGCATCCTTGAAGAGATTAGTGCCAACTTACTCAAGGTAGATGATTTAATGATGAAAATTCGGACGGTTACGATTCTACCAAATTACACAATTATAAAGATTCTAAAAGAGCATTGGCACGGAGGCAAACACTGCTCCCAAGTTTTTGCAGCCAATACTTGTGTTAGAGAAGCCGGACGAGATTCGAATCTTGTCAGTTTTAGACCAAACAAAAGGACTAAATATTAGCAAGCGATTCCAAACGATAGCACCCGTTTAGCACTATTAGTTTTGTATAATTCCCGTTAACAATCTACACTATAAACTTAGTGGAGCACACATCAAGATGGTAGATTATTTTGATGGCTCGTGGATAGAAAACTCAGGGTCCTACTGCAACTATTCCTTATTGCCAATGCTGTTACATCGTTCGTCCCACTTTTACATTATGAGCCCAACCAATGGTTGATCAGAAGCGTTCATCTGATTATAGTCACTTTCACATATTATTCATCGCTAGAGAATCCTAAAGCTCATCCACTTTAATTACAAGAAACTCCCAAAGCTCAGAAAAGTGAGTGATTCAACCGTGTAGGACTATGCAATAGAGGCAGCTAAAATTTACAAGATCAGCACAAGTATCTCTGATCTGAAATCATTCTGCTCGGCCCTCTCTTAGCAAGCTATGACCCAAAAATCTTATGCACTTACTAGACTTTGTTGTTTGGCATATAAAGTGGATAGTAAAATCGGGCCATGATCACTAGTCTTCATTCCTAAACTAAGATAACTAAAGGCCAGGATAATCTAATAGCATAATTCTTAGTGCATAACCTATCGTGGCTGGTACATGCAAAGGAGTGGAGTGGTTCGGCCTATCAACCTTATCATATCGTGGTTTATAAGCTTGTCAAGTCATTTTGTTTGGACATGGAAGACTTGGAAAAGGAAGATTTTGATGGTCTGTCTTCTTCCATCCTTAATGAGTTTGACACCTACCTGATGGGCAATTTTCCATCAGATGGACCCACTGTTTGGAAATGTTATACCACATGGAAGACTAAGGTGTACCATCAATTTAAATCTAATTAAATGCTGAGGTAGAAATACTCACCTTATTATACGGTAGAAGGCCATGACCCAAGAAAAATGCTTGTGGACGACTTTGACTAGTGCTTCTAAAAGATAAGATGCTGGTCTTTCTTCATTGATGGATTCCATCGTTGGAAAATATCATTATTGTTGTCTAAAAGGAAGGAAGTTAAGGATAAACTTGGTTCCATCGTTTCAGGCAATGGAGTCAATATGTGACTGGAAAATCAGTGTTTGGATGGTTAAAATTCATCGAAGGTGATTTCCACAGACCAACTCAAGTAGTCTGTCGCATCTTTCTTCAATCAAGACATTTCACCTAGTGGATCTAGACTTGGATCTCCAATCCTATGGACCAAATAACTCCATCGAACAAGACGGTAGATGGCTGTCCCCATTGCAGTGGACGGTCAAGATTGAGTAAATATGGGCTGCATGCCATGGCCATGGCCATGGCCATTGCCATTGCTAAGATTAAAAGCAGCACTAGAAAGGGATGAGAGTGAAGCACTAATAAATATTGATGATAGAGAAGTTTCCCCAAAGGACAAGTTTTTATTCGTGTTCGATAATTCACGAGAGTGGAGAGAATGAGAGGAATGCTGTATACAGAATCCAAGTGGGTTGGAATAAATGGAAATGTGCCTCTAAAATTTTCTGTAATTGGTGACTGCCACTTAAAGTGAAAGAAAAGTTTTATAGGAATGGTGTAAGGCTGGCCATCTTCAATGGAATAGAGTATTGGGTACTTAAGGAACAACATGTACATAGGTTGAGTGTAGTCAAAATGATAATAGTGAGATGGATAAGTGGCAAGACAAGAAATGATAGAATTACAAATAAAAATATTTGAGGAAACTTATGAGTAACTCCAATAGGTAATAAAATAATGGACAATAGACTTAGGTGGTTTGAACATGTCCAACGAAGATCGAGAACGGCACTAATTAGGAGTGAATCTATTCGCGTTGAAGGCTTTCAAAGGGCAAGGTGGGAGACCTAGAAGGACGTGGTTAGAAGTAGTAAGAAAATGTTTAAAAACTTTTAGACTAAATGAGGCATGATCCTTGATAGAGGAGACTGAAAGAACAAGGTTCGTATAGTGACACCTAATTGAGCTAAGATTTTGATGATGATGATGATGATGATGATGATGACACAACCATCATGACTGGTCCATAAAAATGAGTAGACTGGTTTGGCCTATCCATACGAGCATACGTGGTTCACGGGCATGTTAAGTCATTTTGTTTGGACATGCAAGACTTGGAAAAGGAACATTTTGATGGTCTGTCTCCTTCCATCTTCAATGACCTTTGGTGCGACACTTGATGGCGATCTTCCATCAGATGGACCCACCGTTTGGAAATATTATACTTTAAGACGTTAGTAGCTTTATCTTAGTTTCACATGGAAGACTACGGTATTCCGTCAATTTAAATTTAACTGAAATAGGTGGTCACGTGGAGACTTTGACAAGTGATTTTATAAGGTAAGATGCTGACTTTTCATCACTGATCGATTCCATCTTTGAGAAATTTACTTGCTGTTTGCGTCCTTGAAAGGGATTTCTACCAGTCGAGATGATTTACTCGAGAAATTTGGATGTTTACTCGAGACTTACACAGCCATCCAAGCCGTAGAGAAAGATCTGGAGATGCCCGTTAGAAATGACGTTTGATACCCATGCTAAAAGATAAACGGCCTAGATCTAAGAAAAGAAATTGCTAAAAGATAGGCCCAGTGCTCAAATCTCTGCCCGCTTAACAGTTTTGAGTGTCAGAGAGGGAGTTACTCTCGTGGGGCCCAATTTTCAAAAGATCTAAGTCATCCACAATTTGAAGAACTAGGCAGCAAAATCTCATCCGTTAGAGAGAGAGAGATCCTCATTTTAGGTCCACTTCTTCCAATATAAAAAACAACCATTTATTATCGCCTCATCAAGCAGGTGCTCAGTACATTAAGAAAAAGGAAAAATGTACAGGGGACCCTCAATGGAATTTTATTATATAACTCGCCGTGAGTCCATCCTTTAACATTCCGTACAATATTGTCAATGAAATTCAAATTACACCCCCCCCCCCCCCCCCCCCCCCGCTTTTAATTATTCTTTTTTTCCTTTTATTTATTCTGTTGGTAAGAAAGTGTTTTCTTATATGCCACAAGAAGAATGCACGGTGTTATATTTAGTTGATCTTAACCATTCATCTTGTTCAGCCTACTGCCTATTTACCTCTATACCAAAATTCATGGCCATTGATGCCTTCATATCAAAATTCATGTGTACACAGTCTAGGAAAGGAGTAGAATGCAAAGGGTTTGTATGACACAGCTTAACACTGCATTTAAAGAAGTAAGTTTATGTGGTACCACCTAGAGGAATTATTAAGGGGTTACCATCAATTAATTTAACAGCAATTAAGTGGCGAGATGGGAGATAGTCCAATCATGAAACGCATGCCCTTGACTCTCTTACACCGGAGGTTAAGCCCCCTTGTTTTACAAGAAATGCCCCAAATGTCAAGAAACTCACATGTAAATGGTCTCATATATCTTAGAATAGAAGGCTGGGATCATCTGTCGGAGAAGATATTTTGGGCATGGCCAATCTAAGAAAAAATGAGGAAAGACTAGGGATGAGGATGGGGCGTGTAGATAGGTTAACAAGCTTTCACTTTCGATGGTTTGATCTAACTGACTGATGTGCACTCTTAGGTGGATCCCACCATGTGGAAATTTTATTTGAGCAAATGATAGTGTTACTGGGAATTTTGAAGCATGGCGTAACCGATCCGCAGCCTAGAAATGGATGGTTGGCATCACAAACGAAATGGTCCCCACTTGTGCACATATCAAGAAAGCGAATCCTTTCTTATGGGCCCACCATGGATGACTTTGATGAACGAGTGCCGGATTGAGTGGTTGAAGATAAACTATGACTTTTCATCACCTGTGGATCTCATCATTTGGAAATTTAATTGGCTGCCCATCTAGAAGAAAGGAAGTGAGGAATAGGCTTGCGTCCTTGAAGGGATTCATGCCAACTTACTCAAGGCAGATGATTTAATGATGAAAATTCGGATGGTTACGATTAAGCAATAGGTGATTTTACCAAATTACACAGTTATAAAGATTCTAAAAGAGCATTGGTCCCGAGAGCAGACACTGCTCCCAAGTTTTTTGTATACTTTTTTAAGGTGGAGTCTCTCAACAGTACATGAATGAAGATTTTTGTGCCTCGAAGACAACTTTTGCAGCCAAGGCTTGTGTTAGAGAAGCCGGACGGGACTCTAATCTTGTCGGTTTTCGACCAAACAAACTAGTTGCAGGAGTTGAACAGGAAATCACTTTCCACTTTCAATTTCTACCGTATTTATTATCATCAGAAAAAAAAAAAAAAAAAAACAGAAAAACAAGGACTAAAATATTATCAAGCGGGTCCAAACGATAGCGCCCATTGGCACTATTAGTTTCGTATAACCCATGTTAAAAATCTAGACCATTAGCTTAGTGGTGCACACATCAGGATGGTAGATTATTTTGATGGCTCGTGGATAGAAAACTCAGGATCCTACTGTCAAAATTATTTTTCCAAAAAGACCCATCTTAGTTTGGTCATCAGTCTGCAACTATTCCTTATTGCCAATGCTGTTACATCGTCCCGCTTTTACATTATGAGCCCAACCAATGGTTGATCAGAAGCGTTCATCTGATTATAGTCACTTTCACATATTATTCATCGCTAGAGAATCCTAAAGCTCATCCACTTTAATTACAAGAAACTCCCAAAGCTCAGAAAAGTGAGTGATTCAACCGTGTAGGACCATGCAATAGAGGCAGCTAAAATTTACAAGATCAGCACAAGTATCTCTGATCTGAAATTATTCTTGGAAAAGGAAGGTTTTGATGGTCTGTCTTTTTCCATCTTCAATGAGTTTGACACCTACCTGATGGGCAATTTTCCATCAGATGGACCCACTGTTTGAAAATGTCATACCACATGGAAGACTAAGGTGTCCTATCAATTTAAATATAATTAAATGCTGAGGTAGAAATCCTCACCTTATTATACGGTAGAAGGCCATGACCCAAGAAAAATGCTTGTGGACGACTTTGACTAGTGCTTCTAAAAGATAAGATGCTGGTCTTTCTTCATTGATGGATTCCATCGTTGGGAAATTTCCTGATTGTTGTCTAAAAGAAAGGAAGTTAACGATAAACATAATTCCATCTTTTCAGGCAATCGAGTCAATATGTGACTGGAAAATCGGTGTTTGGACGGTTAAAATTCATCCAAGGTGATTTCCACAGACCAACTCAAGTAGTCCGTCACATCTTTCTTCAATCAAGACATTTCACCTAGTGGATCTAGACTTGGATCTCCAATCCTATGGACCAAATAACTCCATCGAACAAGACGGCAGATGGCTGTCCCCATTTCAGTGGACGGTCAAGATTGAGTAAATATGGGCTGCATTCCATGGCCATGGCCATTGCCATTGCTAAGATTAAAAGCAGCACTAGAAAGCATCTAGCATTATATATAACGTTTGGAAGATTAAGATGTGCGGCTTAGTGCAGAGTACGGTCATTAAGATTAAAAAGCACTTACAAGTGGTCCCAAATCGCTGCTGACCTTCACCATTCATTTCCATTTTTACTTGGACAAACCATGCCCAGTTACTTGGGCAAATGAGGGTGTTGCTGGGAATTTGGAAGCATGGCGTATCCGATGCACAACCTAGAAACAGATGGTTGGCATCACAAACAAACTGGTTCCTACTTGTGCACATATCAAGAAAGCGAACTCTTTCCGGTGGACCCACCACTGACGACTTTGACGAGTGATTGCTGGATTACGTGGCTGTGGACACAGGATGACTTCTCAGCACTGGTGGATCCCATCATTGGGGAATTTATTTAGCAGCCACTCGAGAACAAAGAAGTCAAGAATAGGCTTGCGTTCTTAAGGGGTTCCCCCCAACTTTCTCAAGGCGGATGATTTACTCGTTAAAATTTAGACGGTTAGGATTAAGTGATAGGTGATTTTTCCAAATTACGCAATTATGAAGATTTCGTCATGTCTTGTTTCGGGCGTGTTTTACAAGCGCTCTTTTCTGCCTATCTGAGTACGATCTAGACCATCCACTTAATGATGGAGCTCACCGTTGATCAGGATCCTAAGTTATTTGTATTGTCTCTGGATAGTAGATCCCAGATCCTAGGATATAAATAATTTTTAAAATGACCCATCATCGTGATTTAGCTGTCAAACTTGCATTTATGACCCAGATGATCCAAGCACCATCACAATATCCTAGGGTTCTGATCTACTGATTAATATTGCATTTGGACCGTAACTATCCAATGTGTAGTAGCTTTATAGAGGCCCTACATTCGTGGAATCGTGAACTGGATCATGAGATTCCAGGTGGTGGTCTCACAGAGCTTGACGGTCAAGATTAAGTGGACAATTGTTGCACAAGATTAGAACTTAAAAGAGTCCCGCTAGGTTGATTTCTTTTTCCACACGCGTTGATTTTAAACTTTTTAATTTTGTTGATCTAGGCCATATTCTACCATGTAACATGTGAAAAATCAATGTAGTAGATCTTGGGAATACCAATCTTGGCAATGGGGGACTTCCATTGTGTCCAGTGAACAACCTCAATCAATTGGAATACTTGGACCTACATTCCAATAATTTGGGGAACGGCTCATCTGACAGTTTAACAGGTACGACGTCTGCATTTCATTTGATAGCTACCTTCTTAGATAAGCCATGCCCCAAAAGTTTGGATCATCTTGGTCACTATTTGTTTGGGTGTAAAATTGGAAGGATTAATTAGAAAATTCAAAAGCAAGGATGATGTAAAAATTTTCCTCCAATGGCAAGGATGGTAGAAACTTGACAGATTAGATTGAACGTTGGGTTTGGATCACAAAATCTGGGCCCAATTCTACTGTTGCGATTGGATTAAACTTAGATGAGTGGTTTGAATCACCAATTCTAACAAATAAGGCTTAATTATGCAGGTTTATGTAGTTTATCAAAACTACAAACATTATATCTTCAGGACAATAACCTTGGCAATGGAATGCTTCCATCATGTCTATGGAAGAACCTTACTCTGTTGGAAGACTTGGACTTATCTGGCAATAATTTGGGCAGAGACTCTTCTGGCGGTTTAACAGGTATAACTTCTACCTTTCATCTGATGGCCACCAGTCCACCATCAAAAGTTTGGATGATCCCTGCAGCCACCATTTGTTATTTTGTTCTGGTATTAAATTAGATGGATTAGAAAATTCAAAAGGAAGGATGAAGCAAACCTTTTCTCTCTTGTTTTTTCAAATGGCGACAACAGTACAATTGATAACATAGAGGTACGGAGGTAAGGACCCCACTATCATAGAATGATCCAACTTAGACATAGTTTGGATCACGAAATCTAGGCCCAATTCTACCGTTGCTAATGGATTAAGCATAGATGAGTAGTTTGAATCACCAACTCTCACAAATAATTGCTGACTTTTGCAGGTTTATGTAGTTTGAGAAAGCTACGAACATTAGACCTTTACAGCAACAGTATTGGCGATGGAGCACTTCCATCATGTCTATGGAAGAACCTTACTCTGTTGGAAGACTTGGACTTATCTGGCAATAATTTGGGCAGAGACTCATCTGGCGGTTTAACAGGTATAACTTCTACTTTTCATCTGATGGCCACCTTCTTAGATAACACAAGTTCCAAAGTTTATTTGGGTGAGCATAATCTTAGATGAATGTTTTGATTCACGAAAATGAACCTAACACACGTTTCGATCCACCCAATCGAATAGGATGCATTTGCTTCTAATCCAACAATCATACGGCTGGGATCTAGATATTGGTCATGTGATGGGCCCACCTACAATGTGCATTTGTTTTTATTGGGAAAGACGTAAGCAATTTCAGGAAAACCAAAAATACAATTCACTTTCCAAAATTAAAATAATGTAACCGCACTCTCTCTCTCCCTTATCCGGGCGTGTAAGATTAGACTGTCAATACGTTCAATCCATCCACTCTGCATTGTGTGTGCGTCAGTAATTGCTTCCTCAGGCTAATCACAATTGCACAGTCCATTGAAACCTCAATCCAAAAACCATATAAAATAATGAGAAACTATAAAAGGGCAAAAACAAAGACAAGAAAATTGTATCCTTACTCGGTGTCATTATCAAAATGGCTGAGTGTGAAAAAAAGGGAAATAACGAGAGTGTCATTATGAATAAGGATGGAAGTGCTGTGATTTACATTGTATGATTCACTCAGATGAACCCAACATACAATCGAGTGGATAAGTACAGATTGGAATTTGATGAAGAAGGAAAGTTGATCTTGGAGTAGAAACTCGTCGATTAAATTGTCACCCTGGCAAGATGAAGATATATAGATGAATTGTGTTCTTGGATAAGATTATCCACGAATGGTGATCTTGCAGAAAATTATGGATATAGTTATTTCTTGTTTTTCTTTTAATAGTAAAATGACAAACCATCAAGTCAACCCCAACCTAGCTAGTCAAAGAATTGGTTGACGTAGTACAGTTGTGCAATTGTGAAGACATTTCAAATTAAAGGTTTTTTAGAATTTATTGAGATTTAGGGTATAAATGGTAAGACGCTCAAAATTTAAGGTTTTTCAATACAAACTCAAAAGCAAAATAACTTTGTCAATTTAATAAAACAAGGAGCCTAAAATGATTTTGACGTATTTGGTCAGATGTTTTCCAATTAAAAAAAAATGTTTCAAACAAAAATATGTTATTGACAGTTCTAAAAAGTCAAACATGAAAAAATTATTTGAATCTTCTAATCAAAAGGATTAAAATAGGAAATAAATTAAGCATGATAACTGTGTAAAAAATCATCTCTCAACCATGTTTGGAGAATATAGCACTGTACGCACAACAAAAATCAAATCTTAAGAAATGTAGTAGATGGACAACAACATCACATTTTTCCTTGGTTAATACAATAATATCACAATAATGAGCCTCACATATGATTCATTCATGATGTTGAATTGACTCGCCTATCTTTCAGCACATGGTGGTCCAAAATTTTTTTAAAAGACATCTAAAGAATGTTGTTTTGGTTTGTTGGCTGTCAACCGTTGCTTACATAGAGTTTCTTTTTCATTTTAGCAACAAGTCACGAGAGATACTTTAACATATATATGAGAAATAGGTTTAACAAATTAGTGAATGGTTTACTTTCTAGTTCTTTGTTTTTTTTTTTTTAAAGGTTTATATGCTAGACCATATCATGGATGAGCTGTCCTCCAACACAAGGCATATTGTTATTGTGAACCTTTGATTCATAGGAGTATAATGCAATCCAAATCAATAGTTTTAGGGGCTAAAATATTTTTCTAAAAATTTTAAGGACTAAAATATCATAAGCAAATAGTTCTAGGGACTAAAGTGTACTTTGCTCTATAAAATATTTGACTTTTTTTTTTAAATTTAGACACTCAACCACCTGTGCACATTTTCAAACTCTGGTATCCTAGCAAGACACTCCTTGTGCCACTATGCTAGAAGGCATTGGTGCAAAAACATTTGACTATTTATGGTGAAAAAATGAAGAATAAAAAAAAGGACTCGTTATTTAATCACTAGAAAACATTATGGTAATCCCTTGTCATTCCTCATAGAATCTAAAACATTGCAATTTTGTGTTCATTCGATGATTCAAGCTAGCTAAACTATTGTCCTTAAAAAGTGGTGGGATCCAACCAAATCTTTTATCAAATGATTAGAATTGTCCATTAGTTTAACTTTGTACAATTAGCCAATGCTAGATATCTAAAATGGACATTTGAGATTTTATTAAGCACAATGACACCCGTAATACAAATTGTTTTATCTTTGGTTAGTAGAAGAGATGCATACCATATATGGAAGAATAAGAAGCATGATCAATGCTTTAAATAATCAATTCATCAGTTGCTCAAAAGAGCATGTGCGTAGAGATTCAAGTCATGTATTCATTTTCCTTCATTTAATTTAATTGTTCCACTATTCCATTTCACCAGTTTCATAATTATATTTCTTACTTGCAGGGCTTTGCAAATTAAGGACGTTAGAAGTTTTGGATGTCATGAATAACACAATTGAAGGTCATCTACATCCTTGCATGAGAGCCATGTATTCTTTGAGCTATTTATTGCTCTCTCATAACCAACTTACAGGAAACGTCCCATCATTCATTTTCAACAATCTAACAATGATTGAGCAAATCGATCTATCAGAAAATCAGCTTAGTGGTGTCCTTTACTTTTCCATGTTTGCTAACCTCTCAAAGCTTTCAGTCATTGACCTCTCAAACAATAAACTACAGGTTGAAACAGAGCACCCATACTGGATTCCTACTTTTCACCTCTTCACGTTACATTTGGAAAATTGCAATCTCAACCTACACAGTACCCGTGGCATTCCCACCTTCATCTTTAACCAAAATGGCTTAGAAGAAATATCGTTGGGTTATAATTCTCTCAAAGGGATCATTCCACCTTGGTTATTGTGCAAAAGTGCATTATGGACCTTGTCAGTAAGGGAAAATTTGTTCGAAGGCTCATTTCCACAATGTCCTAACAATACTAATGGCTCAACCCTCAGACAGCTTGATATCTCAGCAAACAATTTATATGGGACACTTCCTACAAGCATCAGAATACTATTCCCCATGGTGAGGTACTTGAACATCTCTGAAAATGCCTTTCAAGGCAATATACCTTCATCTTTAGCACAAATGGATTCTCTAGAGGTGTTAGATCTTTCTAACAATCGTCTTTCAGGAGATATCCCATATAAACTAAGGAGTTTCATATCCCTACGGTACATGGATCTCTCACACAATTGTTTTGCAAGGGCATATGCTCCCAAAAGATTCAAATATGACACAGTTGAGAGTTTTACACCTAAGTCATAACTTGTTCACTGGGTCAATTCCAACAAGCTTGTTGAATAGTTCATTCTTGGAAATTTTAGATGTCAGTTACAACAACCTATCTGGTCCTATTCCAAATTGGCTATTCAACCTTCTAGATTTGGTGTCACTTGTTTTAAAGAATAACTCCTTTCAATCTCATATTTCGAGGCAATTGTGTCAAGTTAGTAATCTTCATTTGTTGGACCTCTCCAACAATTATCTTATAGGAAAGATACCTTCTTGTCTCAGCAACATTACACCATGGAAAAGAAAGTATGCATCTCAAATTTATGGAGGATCTTATTCTACTGAAAAGATGGGGGTATATTATGATTCAGCAGTTAGGGTTTCAGCTGCATTCACCACAAAAGGAAGAAGTTACATTTTTGAGGGTATACCGCTATCCTTGATGACTGGGATTGATTTATCCATGAACAAGTTAACAGGCAATATTCCACCAGAATTGGGAGACTTGAAAGAGCTTCACTCATTAAACTTATCATTCAACCTCCTAACTGGCCCTATTCAACGATGCTTCAAAAATTTTCAAAATTTGGAGAGCTTGGACCTTTCACATAACAACTTGTTTGGGAGGATCCCTTATGAAATAGTTGGAATTGATACACTTACTACTTTCACTGTGGCCTTCAATAACCTATCAGGAGAAATTCCTTTCAGTAATCATTTTTCCACTTTCAATGAGAGTAGCTATGAGGGAAATCCAAGACTCTGTGGAGAACCGCTGAAGAGAAATTGCTCGTCTAATACTTCTTTTGAACTCCCAAAAAGGAAGAGCAAGGATCCCAGTATTCTTAGAAATACTGTTGCATTTTACTCATTTGTTGTAATGTCATATGCATTGGGATTTTGGGGATTTATTTGCTTTCTATTGTTCAACAAGAGTTGGCGGTATAAATACTTTGCAACTATGGATGTATATTGGGAGGCCTTGACTGGGAAGATTTTTTTATTCTATCTTCGCTTCAAAAATTGTTCCCACTCTTGAGTTGTAATAAAAAATTTGTTTTCTAAGTACTCTTGAGTTGAAATATATTAAAGTACTTTTGCCTGTGAATCTGACTATTTATCCGTACAATCCTTGAGCGGCTATTCAAAGCTATGACTGTGCAATTGCGAGAGCTTCGCTGCAAGTCCAAATTATATTCGATAACTAAGAATGTTGGAGAGAGATAGAGAGAGTTAGAAGTGATGTTTGGTACCCAGGCTATTTTGATGAGGCTGAACAGATAAACGGTCTAGATCTAGGAAAAGAAAATGCTAAAAGATAGGCCCAGTACTCATCTTTCTGCTTAAGACCATTGTAGTTTGAGAGGGAGAGGAGAGAGTTACTCATATAGGGCCTAATTTTCGGAAGATCTAAGCTGTCCACGATTTGAAGAGTTGTGCACCAAATTCTCTTCCGTCGGAAAGAGCAAAGAGATACTCATTTTAGGTGGACGTCTTGAAGGATTTGAAACATTCATAATCTTGGCCTCGTCTAAGGGTTAGAAATACGACTATGCGGGCAACAATCTCAGTGAGCAAAAGCACATACTTAAAACCAAGGGTTAGAAGGAATTGTCGATGAATGTGTTTCATCATTGACAACTTCCAACTGAAGCTCGCAATGAGATCAAGGATAAGTAGAGTCAGCAGGTTTTCTGAAAATCTTTTGGATCAAGGTGTTAGCTTGCAAATCAAATATTCTAAGAGCATAGGTACAGAGTACAGAAACTATTCCCAAGTTTTTTATATGCTTTTTTGTGGAGTCTCTCATAATAGTCAGTGGTGAAAGTCCAGTGCAAGAATGCTTACTTTTGAGCCCTGAGGACATCTTCTGTAGCCAAGGCTAGAGAAGCCCGACAAGACTCGAATCTTGACCGGAAATCACTTTCCACTTTCCGTTTTTACCGTATTTCTTACCATCGAAATAAAAATAAGGAAACACTGAAAAGCAAGGACTAAAATATCAGCAAGTGGACCCAATAATAGCCCCCGTTAGCCTTATTAGTTTTGTATAATTCCCGTTAACAATCTAGACCATTGGCTTAGTGGAGCACACGTAAGGATGGTAGATTATTTTGATGGCTCGTGGATAGAAAACTCAGGATCCTACTGTCAAAACTAATTTTTCCAAAAAGATCCATCTTAGTTCGGTCATCAGTCTGCAACTACTCCTTGTTGCCAATGCTGCCACATTGCCCGGGTTTTACATTAGGAGCCCAACCTATGGTTGATCAGAACCGTTCATCTGATTATAGTCACTTTCACATATTATATTTTACTAGAAAATCCTGAAGCTAAAAAATGTTTGACTATCATATAATCCCACTTTAATTACTAGAAACTCCCAAATCTCAGAAAAGTGAGAGATTCAACCGTTTAGGACTATGCAATGCAGGCAGCTAAAATTTACAAGATCAGCACAAGTATCTCTGATCCGAAATCATTCTTCTGGGCCCTCTCTTAGCAAGCTATGACCCAAAAATCTCATGCACTGGCTGATACTAGACTTTGTTGTTTGGCATGTAAAGTGGATAGTAAAATTGGGTCATGATCACTGTTCTTCATTCCTAAACTAAGCTAACTAAAAGGTGCTGGTCTTTCTTCATTGATGGATTCCATATATGGGAAATTTCCTTGTTGCGCTATAAAAGAAAGGATGTTAAGATTAAACTCGCGTCCATGAAGGGATTCCTACTAGTCATAGCCTAAGATTCCATCTTTTCAGGCAATCGAGTCAATGTGTGACTGGAAAATCGGTGTTTGGATGGTTAAAATTCATCCAAGGTGATTCTCACGGACCAACTCAAGTAGTCTGTCGCATCTTTTTTCAATCTAGACATTTCACCTAGTGGATCTAGACTTGGATCTCCAATCCTACGGACTAAATAACTCCATCGAACAAGCCCGTAGATGGCTGTCCCCATTGCAGTGGACGGTCAAGATTGAGTAAATGTGGGCTGCATTCCATGGCCATTGCCATTGCTAAGATTAAAAGTAGCATTAGAAAGGATCTAGCATTATATATAACGTTTGGAAGATTAAGATGTGTGGCTTAGTGTAGAGCATGGTCCTTAAGATTAAAAAGCACTTACAAGTGGGCCCAAATCTCTGCTGATCATCACCATTCATTTCCAGTATTACTTGGACAAACCATGCCCAGTTATTTGGGCAAATGATGGTGTTACTGGGAATTTTGAAGCATGGCGTATCCGATGCGCAACCTAGAAACAGATGGTTGGCATCAAAAGCAAACTGGTCCCTACTTGTGCACATATCAAGAAAGCTAACTCTTTCCGGTGGACCCACCACTGACAACTTTGACGAGTGATTGCTGGATTGAGTGCCTGAGGACAAATGATGACTTCTCAGCAGGGGAAGACCAAAAATAAACAGTAGCTTTGATGGGCATCTGATGGAGAGCTTGGACTAGATGGACTCCCCGTTTGGAAATGTTATACCATGGAGAAATTATTAAGGTGTTACCATCAATTAATTTAATAGAAATGATGTGGCAAGATGGGAGATACTCCAATCATGCAATGCATGCCCTTGACTCTCTTACACCAGGGGTGAAGACCCCTTGTTTTACCGGAAATGCCCCAAATGTCACGAAACTCACATGTAAATGGTCTCACATATCTTAGAATAGAAGGCTAGGATCATCTGTCGGAGAAGATATTTTGGGCATGGTCAATCTGAAATGAGGTAAGACTAGGGATGAGGATGGGGCGTGTAGATAGGTTAACAAGCTTTCACTTTCGATGGTTTGATCCGACTGACAGATGTGCACTATTTGGTGGATCCCACCATGTGGAAATGTTACTTGGCATTACTGGGAATTTTGAAGCATGGCATAATCGATCTGCAACCTAGCAATAGATGGTTGGCATCACAAACAAACCGGTCCTCACTTGTGGACATATCAAGAAAGCGAACCCTTTCCTTTGGGCCCACCATGGATGACTTTGACTAACGAGTGCCGGATTGAATGGTTGAAGATAAACGATGACTTTTCATCACTGGTGGATCCCATCATTTGGAAATTTAATTAGCTGCCACTCCAGAAGAAAGGAAGTCAGGAATAGGCTGGCGTCCTGGAACGGATTAGTGCCAACTTACTCAAGACAGATGATTTAATGAAGAAAATTTGGACAATTACGATTAAGCAATAGACGATTTTATCAGATTCGACAGTTATAAAAATTCTAAAAGAACATTAGTACGGAGTGCAGACGCTGCTGCAAAGTTTTTGCAGCCAAGGCTTGTGTTAGAGAAGCCGGACGAGATTCGAATCTTGCCGGTTTTCAACCAAACAAAAGGGGTTGAACAGGAAATCACTTTTTACCCTTTCAGTTTTTACCGTACTTCTTATCATCATCAGAAAAAAAAAACCCTGAAAAACAAGGACTAAATATTTGCAAGCGGTTCCAAACGATAGCACCCATTAGCACTATTAGTTTTATATAACCCCTGTTAAAAATCTAGACCATTAGCTTAATGGAGCACACATCAGGATGGCAGATTATTTTGATGGCTCGTGGATAGAAAACTCAGGATCCTACTTTTAAAACTATTTTTCCAAAAAGACCCATCTTAGTTAGGCCATCAGTCTGCAACCACTCCTTATTGCCAATGCTGCTACATCGCCCCTGTTTTACATTATGAGCCCAACTTGTGGTTGATCGGAACCGTTCATCTGATTATAGTCACTTTCACGTATTATTCATCACAGGAAAATTCTAAAGCACAACAATGTTTGACTATCATATAATCCCACTTTAATTACTAGAAGCTCCTAAAGCTTAGAAAAGTGAGAGATTCAACTGTTTCGGACTATGCAATGCAGGGAGCTAAATTTACAAGATCAGCACTAGTATCTCTGATCCGAAATCATTCTTCTAGGCCAGGATAATCTAATAGTATAATTCTTTTAGTGCATAATCTATCGTGGCTGGTCCATGCAAATTAGTGGAGTGGTTCGGCCTATTGACCTCGTCATATTGTGGTCTACGGGCAAGTTAAGTCATTTTGTTTGGTCATGGAAGACTTGGAAAAGAAAGATTTTAATGATCTGTCTTCTTCCATCTTCAATGAGCTTGATGCAGGCGATCTTCCATCAACTAAAAATTATCACTCTTTTCTCTGATATATGCGCCATGGAAAATGTAATGAGATAGCATTTGTGAGTACTTGGAATAAGATGAATTATGTGGACTTTGGGTTATACATGAGACTATGTAATGCATCATCTTCTACTTGTGCTATGTACTATTTTAGGGCATGATTTTGTAGCTATTTTTAATAGCTTATTCTTTAATAATGCATATATTTGAATGCTCAAACTCATACCATAATGTTGTAGTAATAGTGAATGGAGAATGAGGAAGTGATAGCACATCTATTGACCCTTAGGAAGGACTTAATGGAAGCGTTAGGTCAAGAGTGGTAACCTTTGATATGTACCTGAAACTTACATGAATTACTATGCCAGAGATACTTGTTTTAGCATCTTCATAGTTTCTCAATGATTTATGCACGTAGTTTGATGATGACACACCTATGGGGTGGTTGGAACCCTTTACTTGCATGCCTTATTTTCACGATTTCTTTGAAATGCAACCTTATACCATGACTATTGAAAGAAAGCCCAGAGTTTAACTAAATGATGCATGAGCTCTGTTGAGCATATGAAAGAAAAAGATAGTGGTTTGCACAGTGAATTATTTTAGTTTTGTGCATGATTTGGTGGTTGCATATTGGCTCCGTATGGAGCATTATTTGGGAACAATTTGGAAGGGCAATGAGTAAGTCCCTTGAGAGACACTATGCGAGAAGCAGGTTGGCCTCTGTTCTCTGATTTAGTACTGGCTCAATAGGACCCTGCTCAATGGAAGCTTATTGTAGAGTGTTGTTTCATTGGACAACACTCTAAGGCGACTTGGCAAACCGATGAGGCTCAGTGGAGTAGTCCGCGAGTTATGCATGACAATCAAGGGGTGACAGTAGGTGTACTACGTGCGTAGTTGTCTAGGTTGATATGGATGTGCATTGACCGGTCAGTCACTATGCAGAGTTTAGACTTGGTCCCTAGCAATAGGATTGAATAATTCTTTTAGCTTTAGATGGTAATGATGGACTTGACAGATGAGTTAAGCCATTGAGTCACTGATTTGTGATTACAACACCAATGATGATAATTTATATCAATTGTATCTTTTATTGATATTGTATTTTATTGTGCATTCTAAATGCTTTCATCAATTTATTTTGGCTATATGTTGAAATAAGAATGGATTGAATGCCTATGAGTATGAATGATATGGAATTACTATGTCGCTATGAATGAGACTGGAAAACCATGCTTATTTTGGATACAAAGACTTGGTATGAATTTTATGCATTCATGATTATAGACTCATGAAATGCCTTAATGTGGTACGTGAAATCCATTTATTGTATTATAAGTTCTACGTGATTATGAGAAATGATATCTTACACTGCTCTTAGGTCTCCTTGTGAATTAAATTAACAGGTTACATGATAGAAACCTTGAATAGGTATATCTCATGGCACGTACAATGAATGACTTATTAAATTGTTCAAAACTAGTGTACACGTGTGATATGTGTTATTCGGCCTAGTCTGGATTAAGATTTCTTCTATTTGAGTGGTCATGCTCACCCTCAACAACAATTTTAAGTGAGTCTTTGGGGTGACAGCTTTGACTTGAGATATAAGCATTAAGTGGACTAGGATGTTTTAATTAGCTTTTGGATTTGTATTTAGACACTTATTAGACAATATATATTTTGAGCTGACACTTCATTTTATTGGAACGTAAATCGAACTATTAAGGATGGTTACCCTTTTATATTAAAATATTAAATAAGTTGCTTTATGTACCACTTTTCTAGAAAACCAACCAACTCAAATTTATATTTCTTTTTTCACATAATGGCGCTCAATCGAACTTTATCTCATGTGGCAACTGACTTTCTTCTTTCTTGCAACCAACTCTTTTTTCTGCCCATAAAGCTCTCGTTATGAATAAATAAATAAATTAGAACCCATTTCAATTGATTTCAACGAGCCGCTTCCTGCCCATATGTCTGTTTTAAGTATGAACATGTTGATACATCTGCTTCACAAGCACTGGACTACCAAGAAAACACCTATGACCAGGTAGATCATGAGATGCATGTGGCCAAAATTCTTGTGGGCCCAGACAAATTTGTGAGCCAAATACATCTTAGATAAGACCAAGATTGCCTCAAAATGATGCTAAATCCTTTAGTGTTAAATAAACATCTTAGAATCTAAAACCTGCAATATAGCTGGTCGAGTTATATCATACTCACTATTTGATTATTGTTTCTCAGATGTGGACTTTGCTATTCTTTCAACAGGTGAAGAACTCTGGGTGATTCTTCTGTAGCATGACCTACAAGATGAATGATTTGGATCTCACGGTTGCATGTTTAGCTAAGCCATGGACCAAAAGAACATCTACAACATGGAGATTATAGACCATGGACAAAAAAATTTCATGGGTATCATCCCTAAGACAAGTGACTTTGGGGTTGCGGGGCTAGCTATTGTGTGGGACAGGATGGCAAACCGTGTGCCTTTCCATTAGCTTTTGTGTGATGGGATAAAGGGTCTAGATTAGGCCCACTAGTCATGAGAGAGAGAGAGAGAGAGAGAGAGAGAGAGAGAGAGAGTTACTTTCGTATAACCCAATTCTCTAGAGATCTAAGCTAGTCGAAGAAAACCTTCTTCCATCGTCACTAGTCTTCATTCTAAATTTAAGAAAACCAAAGGGTAGGATAATCTAATGGCATTATTTTTTTAGTAAGAAGTAAACATTACATGGACCAACATGGCCGAATCCATTAAAAAATTAGCAAAAGAAGTTCTAAGAGTATCTACATGTAAAAGGCAACCAGCAAAAGAAATTTGGTAGCAAATTGAAAAAATGCAAAAAGTTATTAAAGAGAAATGGGTGTATTTTAAAACATGATAGGAGACTAGAAATACAGAAAACTTTAAGCAATATAAGATTGCTAAAAAGGTTGTTAAAAGAGTAGTGAGTGAGGCTAAACTCAAGGTGTACAATGATCTCTATAATAAATTTGGGTCAAGAGAAGGTGAGAAAGATGTATTTAAGATTACATTAGAGATCGGCATTGAGTCCATGCCTTTTTATGTTATCTATGGATGAGTTAACAAGACAGTTGTATGAAAAGATTCCATAGTGCTTGTTATTTATAAATGACATAGTTTTGATTGATAAGATGAAGGAGGACATAAACATAAGGCTAAAGTTGTGGAGAGATGTTATAGAGTCTAAAGGATTTAAAATTAGTTAAACTAAGACATAATACACGAAATGTAATTTTAGCAAAGAAAGGGATGATAGTGAAGCACTCATAACTTGTTTGGGAGGATCCCTTATGAGATAGCTGGAATTGATAAACTTGCTACTTTCACTGTGGCCTTCAATAACCTATCAAGAGAAATTCCTTTCAGTAATCATTTTTTCACATTTAATGAGAGTAGTTATGGGGGAAATCCAAGACTCTGTGGAGAAACGCTGAAGAGAAATTGCTCATCTAATACTTCTTCTGAAGTACCAAAAAGGAATAGCAAGGATCCTAGTATTCTTAGAAATACTGTTGTATTTTACTCATTTGTTGCAATGTAATATGCATTGGGATTTTGGGGATTTATTAGTTTTCTATTGTTCAACAAGAGTTGGCGGTATAAATACTTTGCAACTATGGATGTATATTGGGAGGCATTGACTGGGAAGATTTTTTTATTCTATCTTCGCTTCAAAAATTGTTCCCACTCTTGAGTTGTAATAAAAAATTAGTTTTCTAAGTACTCTTGAGTTGAAATATATTAAAGTACTTAGTGATGACTATTTATCCGTACAATCTTAGAGCGGCTATTCAAAGCAATGACTATCATAAAATAGACTTTGGTGCAATTCCGAGAGCTTCGCTGCAAGTCCAAATTATATTCGATAACCAAGAATGTTAAGCAATGACTATCATAAAATAGACTTTGGTGCAATTCCGAGAGCTCCGCTGCAAGTCCAAATTATATTCGATAACCAAGAATGTTGGAGAGAGAGAGAGAGAGAGAGAGAGAGAGAGAGAGAGTTACAAGTGATGTTTGGTACCCAGGCTATTTTGATGAGGCTGAACAGATAAACGGTCTAGATCTAAGAAAAGAAAATGCTAAAAGATAGGCCCAGTACTCATCTTTCTGCTTCAGACCGTCGTAGTTTGAGAGGGAGAGGAGAGAGTTACTCCTATAGGGCCTAATTTTCGGAAGATCTAAGCGGTCCACGATTTGAAGAGCTGTGCACCAAATTCTCTTCCGTCGGAAAGAGCATAGAGATACTCATTTTAGGCGGACGTCTTGAAGGATTTGAAACATTCATAATCTTGGCCTCGTCTTAGGGTTAGAAATACGACTATGCGGGCAAGAATCTCAGTGAGCAAAAGCACATGCTTAAAACCAAGGCTTAGAAGGAATTGTCGATGAATGTGTTTCATCATTGACAACTTCCAACAGAAGCTCGCAATGAGATCAAGGATAAGTAGAGTCAGCAGGTTTTCTGAAAATCTTTTGGATCAAGGTGTTAACTTGCAAATAAAATATTCTAAGAGCATAGGTACAGAGTACAGAAACTATTCCCAAGTTTTTTATATGCTTTTTTGTGGAGTCTCTCATAATTATCAGTGGTGAAAATGCAGTACAAGAATGCTTACTTTTGAGCCCTGAGGACATCTTCTGTAGCCAAGGCTAGAGAAGCCCGACAAGACTCGAATCTTGACCGGAAATCACTTTCCACTTTCCGTTTTTACCGTATTTCTTACCATCGAAATAAAAATAAGGAAACACTGAAAAGCAAGGACTAAAATATCAGCAAGTGGACCCAATAATAGCTCCCGTTAGCCTTATTAGTTTTGTATAATTCCCGTTAACAATCTAGACCATTGGCTTAGTGGAGCACACGTCAGGATGGTAGATTATTTTGATGGCTCGTGGATAGAAAACTCAGGATCCTACTGTCAAAACTAATTTTTCCAAAAAGACCCATCTTAGTTCGGTCATCAGTCTGCAACTACTCCTTATTGCCAATGCTGCTACATTGCCCGGGTTTTACATTAGGAGCCCAGCCTATGGTTGATCAGAACCTTTAATCTGACTATAGTCACTTTCACATATTATATTTTACTAGAAAATCCTAAAGCTAAAAAATGTTTGACTGTAAAGTGGATAGTAAAATTGGGTCACGATCACTAGTCTTCATTCCTAAACTAAGATAACTAAAGGCCAGATAATCTAATAGTATAATTCTTTTAGCGTGGCTGGTCTATGCAAATGAGTGGAGTGGCTTGGCCTATTGACCTCATCATACAGTGGTCCACGAGCAAGTCAAGTCATTTTATTTGGACATGAAAGACTAGGAAAGGAAGATTTTGATGGTCCGTCATCTTCCATCTTCAATGAGTTTGACGCCTACCTGATGGGCGATCTTCCATCAGATGGACCCACCCTTTGGAAATGTCATACTTTAAAACAAAGGTAGTTTTATCCTAATTTCACATGGAAGACTAAGGTGTACCATCAATTTAAATCTAATTGAGGTAAGTGCTGAGGTGGAGATACTCACCTTGTTGTATGGCTGAAGGCCATGACACAAGAAAAATGCTTGTGGAAGACTTTGACAAGTAATTCTAAAAATAAGATGCTGGTCCTTTTTCATTGATGGATTCCATCTATGGAAAATTTCCTTGCTGTCGCTATAAAAGAAAGGAAATTAAGAATAAACTTGCGTCCTTGAAGGATTCCTACTAGTCATAGCATAAGATTCCATCTTTTCAGGCAATCGAGTCAATGTGTGACTGGAAAATCGGTGTTTGGATGGTTAAAATTCATCCAAGGTGATTCTCACAGACCAACTCAAGTAGTCTGTCGCAGCTTTTTTCAATCTAGACATTTCACCTAGTGGATCTAGACTTGGATCTCCAATCCTAAGGACCAAATAACTCCATCGAACAAGCCGGTAGATGGCTGTCCCCATTGCAGGCGGACGGTCAAGATTGAGTAAATGTGGGCTGCATTCCATGGCCATTGCATTGCTAAGATTAAAAGTAGCATTAGAAAGGGTCTAGCATTATATATAACGTTTGGAAGATTAAGATGTGTGGCTTAGTGTAAAGCATGGTCGTTAAGATTAAAAAGCACTTACAAGTGGGCCCAAATCTCTGCTGATCATCACCATTCATTTCCAGTATTACTTGGACAAACCATGCCCAGTTACTTGGGCAAATGATGGCGTTACTGGGAATTTGAAGCATGGCGTATCCAATGCGCAACCTAGAAACTGATGGTTGGCATCACAAGCAAACTAGTCCCTACTTGTGCACTTATCAAGAAAGCGAACTCTTTCCGGTGGACCCACCACTAACAACTTTGACGAGTGATTGCTAGATTGAGTAGCTGAGGACAAATGACGACTTCTCAGCACCAGAGGACAAAAAATAAACTGTAGCTTTGATGGGCATTGATGGAGAGCTTGGACCAGATGGACTCCCCTTTGGAAATGTTATAGCCAAAGAAGTAAGTTGATGTGGTACGACATGGAGGAATTATTAAGGTGTTACCATCAATTAATTTAATAGAAATGATGTAGCGAGATGGGAGATAGTCCAATCATGAAACGCATGCCCTTGACTCTCTTACACCGAGTTTGAAGACCCCTTGTTTTATAGGAAATGCCCCAAATTTCAAGAAACTCACACGTAAACGGTCTCATATATCTTAGAATAGATGGCTAGGATCATCTGTGGGAGAAGATATTTTGGGCATGGCCAATCTAAGAAAAAATGAGGAAGACAGGGGATGGGGATGGGGATGGGCGTGTAGATAGGTTAACAAGCTTTCACTTTCGATGGTTTGATCCAACTGACATATGTGAACCCTTTGGTGGATCCCACCATGTGAAAGTGTTACTTTAGCAAATGATAGCGTTACTGGGAATTTTGAAGCTTGGCGTAACCGATGCGCAACTTAGAAACGAATGGTTGGCATTACAAACAAACCGGTCTCCACTTATGGACATATCAAGATAGCGAACCCTTTCCTGTAGGCCTACATGGATGACTTTGACGAACTAGTGCTGGATTGAGTGGTTGAAGATAAACGATGACTTTTCATCACCGGTGGATGCCATCATTTGGAAATTTAATTAGCTGCCACTCCAGAAGAAAGGAAGTCAGGAGTAGGCTGGCGTCCTTGAAGGGATTCGTGCCAACTTACTCAAGGCAGATGATTTAATGATGAAAATTTGGACAGTTACGAATAAGCAATAGGCGATTTTACCAAATTACACAGTTATAAAGATTCTAAAAGAGCATTGGTCCAGAGTGCAGACACTGCTCCCAAGTTTTTTGTATACCTTTTTAAGGTAGTCTCTCAACAGCACATCAAAGAAGATTTTTGAGCATTGAAGACAACTTTTGCAGCCATGATCACTAGTCTTCATTCCTAAACTAAGATAACTAAAAGCGAGGATAATCTAATAGTTTAATTCTTTTAGCGCATAACCTATCGTGGCTGGTCCATGCAAATGAGTGGAGTGGCTTGGCCTATCGAGCTCATCATATCGTGGTCTACGGGCAAGTCAAGTTATTTTGTTTGGACATGGATGACTTGGAAAGGAAGATTTTGATGGTCTGTCATCCTCCATCTTCAATGAGTTTGACGCCTACTTGATGCGCGATCTTCCATCAGATGGACCCACCGTTTGAAAATGTCATACTTTAAAACAAAGGTAGTTTTATCCTAGTTTCACATGGAAGACTAAGGTGTACCATCAATTTAAATCTAATTGAGGTAAGTGCTGAGGTGGAGATACTCACCTTGTTGAATGGCACAAGGGCATGACCCAAGAAAAATGCTTGTGGAAGACTTTGACTAGTAATTCTAAAAATAAGATGGTGGTCTTTTCATTGATGGATATCTATGGCAAATTTCCTTGCTGTCGCTATAAAAGAAAGGAAATTAAGAATAAACTTGCGTCCGCAATCGAGTCAATGTGTGACTGGAAAATCGGTGTTTGGATGATTAAAATTCATCGAAGGTGATTCTCACGGACCAACTCAAGTAGTCTGTAGCAGCTTTTTTCAATCTAGGCATTTCACCTAGTGGATCTAGACTTGGATCTCCAATCCTAAGGACCAAATAACTCCATCGAACAAGCCGGTAGATGGCTGTCCCCATTGCAGGCGGACGGTCAAGATTGAGTAAATGTGGGCTGCATTCCATGGCCATTGCCATTGCTAAGATTAAAAGCAACATTAGAAAGGGTCTAGCATTATATATAACGTTTGGAAGATTAAGATGTGTGGCTTAGTGTAGAGCATGGTCGTTAAGATTAAAAAGCACTTACAAGTGGGCCCAAATCTCTGCTGATCATCACCATTCATTTCCAGTATTACTTGGACAAACCATGCCCAGTTACTTGGGCAAATGATGGCGTTACTGGAAATTTTGAAGCATGGCGTATCCGTGCCTTGACACTGAAACAGATAGTTGGCATCACAATGGTCCTCTTACTACAAGACATATCAAGAAAGCAAACTCTTTCCGGTAGACCCACCACTGACGACTTTGACAAGTGATTGGCTGAGGACAAATGATGACTTCTCAGCACTCTGGAGGACAAAAAATAAACTGTAACTTTGATGGGCATCTAATGGAGAGCTTGGACCAGATGGACTCCCCATTTGGAAATATGATAGCCAAAGAAGTAAGTTTATGTGGTACCACATGGAGGAATTATTAAGGTGTTACCATCAATTAATTTAATGGAAATGATGTGGCGAAATGGGAGATAGTCCAATCATGAAACGCATGCCCTTGACTCTCTTACACGGGGGTGAAGACCCCTTGTTTTACAGGAAATGCCCCAAATTTCAAGAAACTCACATGTAAATGGTCTCATATATCTTAGAATAGACGGGATCATCTATGGGAGAAGATATTTTGGGCATGGCCAATCTAAGAAAAAATGAGGAAGACAGGGGATGGGGATGGGCGTGTGGATAGGTTAACAAGCTTTCACTTTCGATGGTTTGATCCAACTGAGAGATGTGCACTCTTTGGTGGATCCCACCATGTGGAAATGTTAGACAATATATATTTTGAGTTGACACTTCATTATATCGGAATGTAAATGGAACTATTAAAGATGGTTTGATAATAGTAGTCTCGTGAGAGAGAGAGAGAGAGAGAGAGAGAGAGAGAGAGAGAGAGAGAGAACTGTATGTACACTAAGTCATTTTTGAAAAGTAGGATGTCACATATATAGAGTTACCGAGGCACGGATGAAATACCTTAATGCCATGGTCTGTTTGTTCTTTAATTCTTCTCTATGTTCACTTTCAATGGATAATTGGAAACTCAAATCTATTATCATTATATAAAGGTCAAAAGAAGGCAGCTGTTCGACCGTGTTTGACAGTTTGATTAATTACAACTTTGCCATTAATAAGACAATTACATTGTTACCCTTTTATATTAAAATATTAAATAAGTTGCTTTATGTGCCACTTTTCTAGAAAACCAACCAACTCAAATTTATATTTCTTTTTTCACATAATGGCGCTCAATCGAACTTTATCTCATGTGGCAACTGACTTTCTTCTTTCTCGCAACCAACTCTTTTTTCTGCCCATAAAGCTCTCGTTATGAATAAATAAATAAATTAGAAGCCATTTCAATTGATTTCAACGAGCCGCTTCCTGCCCATATGTCTGTTTTAAGTATGAACATGTTGATACATCTGCTTCACAAGCACTGGACTACCACGAAAACACCTATGACCAGGTAGATCATGAGATGCATGTGGCCAAAATTTTTGTGGGCCCAGACAAATTTGTGAGCCAAATACATCTTAGATAAGACCAAGATTGCCTCAAAATGATGCTAAATCCTTTAGTGTTAAATAAACATCTTAGAATCTAAAACCTGCAATATAGCTGGTCGAGTTATATCATACTCACTATTTGATTATTGTTTCTCAGATGTGGACTTTGCTATTCTTTCAACAGGTGAAGAACTCTGGGTGATTCTTCCGTAGCATGACCTACAAGATGAATGATTTGGATCTCACGGTTGCATGTTTAGCTAAGCCATGGACCAAAAGAACATCTACAACATGGAGATTATAGACCATGGACAAAAAAATTTCATGGGTATCATCCCTAAGACAAGTGACTTTGGGGTTGCGGGACTAGCTATTGTGTGGGACAGGATGGCAAACCGTGTGCCTTTCCATTAGCTTTTGTGTGATGGGTATCACAAACCATGGACAATTACACAACCTTCAATCGGCAAAGAAAGAGATATCCGTTAGAAATGATGTTTGGTTTACAGGCTATTTGAATGAGGCCGAACAGATAAAGGGTCTAGATTAGGCCCACTAGTCATGTTTCTACTTCATACCGTTATAGAGAGAGAGAGAGAGTCGAAGAAAACCTTCTTCCATCGTCACTAGTCTTCATTCTAAATTTAAGAAAACCAAAGGGTAGGATAATGTAATGGCATTATTCTTTTAGTAAGAAGTAAACATTACATGGACCAACATGGCCGAATCCATTAAAAAATTAGCAAAAGAAGTTCTAAGAGTATCTACATGTAAAAGGCAACTCGCAAAAGAAATTTGGTAGCAAATTGAAAAAATGCAAAAAAGTTATTAAAGAGAAATGGGTGTATTTTAAAACATGATAGGAGACTAGAAATACCCGAAAACTTTAAGCAATATAAGATTGCTAAAAAGGTTGTTAGAAGAGTAGTAAGTGAGGCTAAACTCAAGGTGTACAATGATCTCTATAATATATTTGGGTCAAGAGAATGTAAGAAAGATGTATTTAAGATTACATTAGAGATCGACATTGAGTTCATGCCTTTTTACATTATTTATGGATGAGTTAACAAGACAGTTGTATGAAAAGATTCCATAGTGCTTGTTATTTATAAATGACATAGTTTTGATTGATAAGATAAGGGAGGACGTAAACACAAGGCTAAAGTTGTGGAGAGAAGTTATAGAGTCTAAAGGATTTAAAATTAGTTGAACTAAGACATAATACATGAAACACAATTTTAGCAAGGAAAGGAATGAGAGTGAAGCACTAATAAATATTCATGATAGAGAAGTTTCTCAAAAGGACAAGTTTTGATACTTGTGTTTAATAATTCATGAGAGCGGAGAGATTGAGAGGAATGCTATCTACAGAATCCAAGTGAGTTGGAATAAATGGAAATGTGCCTCTAAAATTTTATGTAATTGGTGACTGCCACTTAAAGTGAAAGAAAAGTTTTATAGGAATGGTGTAAGGCTGGCCATCTTCGATGGAATAGAGTATCGGGTACTTAAGGAACAACATGTACATAGGTTGAGTGTAGTCAAAATGATAATAGTGAGATGGATAAGTGACAAGGCAAGAAATGATAGAATTACAAATAAAAATATTTGAGGAAACTTATGAGTAACTCCAATAAATAATAAAATAATGGACAATAGACTTAGGTGGTTTGAACATGTCCAACGAAGACCGAGAACGGCACTAATTAGGAGTGAATCTATTCGCGTTGAAGGCTTTCAAAGGGCAAGGGGGGAGACCTAGAAGGACGTGGTTAGAAGTAGTAAGAAAATGTTTAAAAACTTTTAGACTAAATGAGGCATGATCCTTGATAGAGGAGACTGAAAGAACAAGGTTCGTATAGTGACACCTAATTGAGCTAAGATTTTGATGATGATAATGATGATGATGATGACACAATCATCATGACTGGTCCATAAAAATGAGTAGACTGGTTTGGCCTATCCATACGAGCATATGTGGTTCACGGGCAAGTTAAGTCATTTTGTTTAGACATGCAAGACTTGGAAAAGGAATATTTTGATGGTCTATCTCCTTCCATCTTCAATGACCTTTGGTGCGACACTTGATGGCGATCTTCCATAAGATGGACCCACCGTTTGGAAATATCATACTTTAAGATGTCGGTAGCTTTATCTTAGTTTCACGTGGAAGACTACGGTACTCCGGTCAATTTAAATTTAACTGAAATAGGTGGTCACGTGGAGACTTTGACAAGTGATTTTATAAGGTAAGATGCTGACTTTTCATCAATGATCGATTCCATCTTTGGGAAATTTACTTGCTGTTTGCGTCCTTGAAAGGGATTTCTACCAGTCGAGATGATTTACTCGAGAAATTTGGATGTTTACTCTGAGACTTTGACAGTAATGAATCACAGTTTCCAGCGCTCACTGTCAAAACTACATGCAAAGCAAACAGAACCGAAAACTGGAATTCGATGAAGAGATTTTAGCGGTGGAAATCTCCAGCCATCAGAAAATCATTAAACGAAGAGGCAGTATGTTTAACCAGAAATCAATAAGAGAAACAAACAGAAAATGGTCGCTAAAGCCGGAAAAACAAAATGACACAGAGGGACAAGAAGACTCAAAAACATTGATTCATCCAGAAACAAGATTCAACTTTTCAACCAAACAGAAATGGCGATTCAAACTCTTAAGATCAACAAAAAGACTACGGACAGAAAACAAGAGATCGCCAATGAAAACATCTGAAAGAAAAAAGAAGAGAAATGAAGCAATTACTGTGAAGAAGAAGAACAATGTACAGTGCAATACAGTTTTAAAACCATCATCCCCCTCTGTTCTACCCCACCTGTGAAGATGATTTGAGGGATTTGGGATTACTGGCTTCGGAATTTTCTTCTTTCCTCGGGAACAACAGGTATAATCGTCTCCACCCCTCTGTTCTTGATCATGAGGATTTCGTTTTTGGGTGTTTAAGGTGTCCTAATTTTCTGTTCCCGGCAGAACTGGCATACGATCAATGGGGTTTTGCTAAAACTTTTCAGATTTTTAGGTGATTGAGATAAACGTATTGATCGGCTTCAACATGGTTGCCTGTTTAGCTACGCCATGCGTCAAAAAAACATCTACAACATGGAGATTACGAAACATGGACAAAATTTTTCCCTGGAGTATCATCCTTAAGACAAGTGAACGTGGGGCTGCCGGGCTGGCTATTTTGTGGGACGGGATGACAAACCATGTGCCTTTGCATCAGCTTTCGTGACATCGGATTACAATCCATGGACAAAGTTATCCGTGGACTCTTGCACAGCCATCCAAGCCGTAGAGAAAGATCTGGAGATGCCCGTTAGAAATGACGTTTGATACCCATGCTAAAAGATAAACGGCCTAGATCTAAGAAAAGAAATTGCTAAAAGATAGCCCAGTGCTCAAATCTCTGCCCGCTTAACAGTTTTGAGTGTCAGAGAGGGAGTTACTCTCGTGGGGCCCAATTTTCAAAAGATCTAAGTCATCCACAATTTGAAGAACTAGGCAGCAAAATCTCATCCGTTAGAGAGAGAGAGAGAGAGAGAGACATCCTCATTTTAGGTCCACTTCTTCCAATATAAAAAACAACCATGTATTATGGCCTTATCAAGCAGGTGCTCAGTACATTAAGAAAAAGGAAAAATGTACAGGGGACCCTCGATGGAATTTTCTTACATAACTCGCCGTGAGTCCGTCCCTTAACATTCCATACAATATTGTCAAGGAAATTCAAATTACAACCACCCGCATTTAATTAATCCTTTTTTCTTTTTATTTATACTGCTGGTAAGAAAGTGTTTTCTTATATGCCACAAGAAGAATACACAGTCTTATATTTAGTTGTTCTTAACCATTCATCTTGTTCAGCCTGCTGCCTATTTACCTCTATACCAAAATTCATGGCCACTGATGCCTTCATATCAAAATTCATGTGTACACAGTCTAGGAAAGGAATAGAATGCAAAGGGTTTGTATGACACATCTTAACACTGCATTTTTACAATAGGCTGTTTTCATACCTCAAACTCGTGATTTGTAGGTCACACTACGAGTTGGGTCAAGGCTTCCCTTCTTTCCATAAAATCTCTATTTTTCTCTAGAAAATTATAAGATATATAATTTTCTATAGATTTTGCTATAATTTGCATTCTAGTTAATACATGTTTTCCCAATAATTTTTTTTTTTCTATTTTGCTATAATTTTTTATATAAATGCATGCCTTCGCATGCATAAACTATGCCTAACTTTATTCTCATGCAGTAAAGACTCTTGATCTAGGATTGATTTTGTTGTTTGAAGATAGCACAGATCTGTCAATAGTGTACAAAAGCAAAGGCCACCCTTTTTCCTTTAAGGGAAATGGAGGTAGTTAAGCTAGATGATATTCACAAACATGATTAACTCTGTCTTACAGTAATTCATCTTATAATATTGCATTTGTTTTAATAGGATTCCTGGCACTTCTTAATTAATGCTTAACAGTTTAAACTTTTGTATAATTTCTTATCTCTACAGGCAAAGATTAGTATATTGGAATAGGGAGCCTTGGTGCAATGCTAAAAGTTATCGTCATGTAACTTTGAGGTCATGGGTTCAAGGCGTTGAATCACCCTCTTGCAAAATACAAGGTAAGGCTGCCTACTATAAGCCCTTGTGGTCTACCACTTTTCTGGACCTTGCATTGGCAGGAGCTTCGTACACGAAGATTGCCCCTTTTATCTTCTTAATATTTCCAACTGATGCACTTTCTCATTCCAAAATTGCCACTAACCATGTGTTTCTCATACTTCTTCACCCAAAAAAAAACTGTAGCTTTGATGGGCATCTGATGGAGAGCTTGGACCAGTGGAATCCCCATTTGGAAATGTTATACCCAAAGAAGTAAGTTTATGTGGTACCACCTGGAGGAATTATGAAGGTGTTACCATCAATTAATTTAACAGAAATTAAGTGGCGAGATGGGAGATAGTCCAATCATGAAACGCATGCCCTTGACTCTCTTACATCGGAGGTTAAGCTCCCTTGTTTTACAAGAAATGCCCCAAATGTCAAGAAACTCACATGTAAATGGTCTCATATATCTTATAATAGAAGGCTAGGATCATCTGTCGGAGAAGATATTTTGGGCATGGCCAATCTAAGAAAAAATGAGGAAAGACTAGGGATGGGGATGGGCGTGTAGATAGGTTAACAAGCTTTCACTTTCGATGGTTTGATCTAACTGACTGATGTGCACTCTTCGGTGGATCCCACCATGTGGAAATGTTATTTGAGCAAATGATAGTGTTACTGGGAATTTTGAAGCATGGCGTAACCGATCCGCAGCCTGGAAATGGATGGTTGGCATCACAAACGAAATGGTCCCCACTTGTGCACATATCAAGAAAGCGAATCCTTTCTTGTGGGCCCACCATGGATGACTTTGATGAACGAGTGCCGGATTGAGTGGTTGAAGATAAACTATGACTTTTCATCACCAGTGGATCCCATCATTTGGAAATTTAATTGGCTGCCCATCCAGAAGAAAGGAAATGAGGATTAGGCTTGCGTCCTTGAAGGGATTCATGCCAACTTACTCAAGGCAGATGATTCAATGATGAAAATTCGGACGGTTACGATTAAGTAATAGGCGATTTTACCAAATTACACAGTTATAAAGATTCTAAAAGAGCATTGGTCCGGAGAGCAGACACTGCTCCCAAGTTTTTTGTATACTTTTTTAAGGTGGAGTCTCTCAACAGTACATGAATGAAGATTTTTGCGCCTTGAAGACAACTTTTGCAGCCAAGGCTTGTGTTAGAGAAGCCGGACGGGACTCGAATCTTGTCGGTTTTCGACCAAACAAACTAGTTGCAGGAGTTGAACAGGAAATCACTTTCCACTTTCAATTTCTACCGTATTTATTATCATCAGAAAAAAAAAAACTGAAAAACAAGGACTAAAATATTATCAAGCGGGTCCAAACGATAGCGCCCGTTGGAACTATTAGTTTCGTATAACCCATGTTAAAAATCTAGACCATTAGCTTAGTGGTGCACACATCAGGATGGTAGATTATTTTGATGGCTCGTGGATAGAAAACTCAGGATCCTACTGTCAAAATTATTTTTTCAAAAAGACCCATCTTAGTTTGGTCATCAGTCTGCAACTATTCCTTATTGCCAATGCTGTTACATCGTCCCACTTTTACATTATGAGCCCAACCAATGGTTGATCAGAAGCGTTCATCTGATTATAGTCACTTTCACATGTTATTCATCGCTCGAGAATCCTAAAGCTCATCCACTTTAATTACAAGAAACTCCCAAAGCTCAGAAAAGTGAGTGATTCAACCGTGTAGGACTATGCAATAGAGGCAGCTAAAATTTACAAGATCAGCACAAGTATCTCTGATCTGAAATCATTCTTGGAAAAGGAAGGTTTTCATGGTCCGTCTTTTTCCATCCTCAATGAGTTTGACACCTACCTGATGGGCAATTTTCCATCAGATGATGGACCCACTGTGTGAAAATGTCATACCACATGGCAGACTAAGGTGTCCTATCAATTTAAATATAATTAAATGCTGAGGTAGAAATCCTCACCTTATTATACGGTAGAAGGCCATGACCCAAGAAAAATGCTTGTGGACGACTTTGACTAGTGCTTCTAAAAGATAAGATGCTGGTCTTTCTTCATTGATGGATTCCATCGTTGGGAAATTTCCTTATTGTTGTCTAAAAGAAAGGAAGTTAACAATAAACTTAGTTCCATCTTTTCAGGCAATCAAGTCAATATGTGACTGAAAAATTGGTGTTTGGACGGTTAAAATTCATCCAAGGAGATTTCCACAGACCAACTCAAGTAGTCCGTCGCATCTTTCTTCAATCAAGACATTTCACCTAGTGGATCTAGACTTGGATCTCCAATCCTATAGACCAAATAACTCCATCGAACAAGACGGTAGATGGCTGTCCCCATTTCAGTGGACGGTCAAGATTGAGTAAATATGAGCTGCATTCCATGGCCATGGCCATTGCCATTGCTAAGGTTAAAAGCAGCACTTCTAGCATTATATATAACGTTTGGAAGATTAAGATGTGCGGCTTAGTGCAGAGTACGGTCATTAAGATTAAAAAGCACTTACAAGTGGGCCCAAATCGCTGCTGACCTTCACCATTCATTTTCATTTTTACTTGGACAAACCATGCCCAGTTACTTGGACAAGTATCTCTGGTTCGAAATCACTCCTCTTGCCCTCTCTTGGCAAGTCTTGACCCAAAAATCTCATGCAAAATCTATTCACAATCGCTCGTCTTCATGCCTAAACTAAGAAAACCAAAGGCTAGGATAATCCAAAGGAATAATTCTTTTGGTACACAACCTACCATGACTAGTCCATGAAAATGAGCGGACTGGTTGAGCCTATCGATGCCAGCATATCATGGTTTACTGGCAGAGTCAAGTCATTTTGTTTGGACATGGAAGACTTGGAAAATGAAGATTTTGATGGTCTGTCTCCTTCCATATTCAAAGACCTTTGATGCGCACCTGATGGCGATATTCCATCAGATGGACCCACCATTTGGAATTGTCATAGTTTAAGAAGTAGGTAGCTTTTATCATGGTTTCACATGGACGACTAAGGTGCACCATCAATTTAAATTGTACTGAAATTATTGGTGAGTTGGGGATAGGCCCCTTGTTATGGCAGAAAGTCCATGTGTAATATCCTTAATTTTAAAGATAAAAATAGGAAATTATTAAATAAATTAAAATAAAAATTTATGGATGAAATTCTTTCCTGAAAATCTAATAATTAGAAAGTGCTCGTCGATACGAATCTAACGCCACCAAGAACGCGAAAAACGGAGCTCAAACGAGGGAGTTATGAGCCGTCAAAGTTTGAAGGGCAATTTGGTCATTTGGTAGAGACGTATTAGACAGGGGTCCAAATTGATACTGGCACCCCCGTCTTCCACACGTCTCTACCAGTGCCGGAAAAATCGCCGAAGAGACGTGGAAAGAGGCGTGTGGGGAAGAGTTTCTCTTCCCCAAGACTCTAAAACCCTATATCTATGCTCCTCTAGGAGCCAAAACGCTCCACTGTGAGCGTTTTCTCTGAGTTTTACGCAGAACCCTAGCTTGAAAAGATTTCATTTTTCCGGCGAGTGGAACCCCGGCAACACGAGCAACTCCGGCCAGGTGCAAGGTAAGCCTCAAAACCTATGTTTTTCTGTATTTATTAATTAGGAAATTAATTAGGAAAACGTTTAAAAATTTTGGAAAAAAATCAGATTTTTAGGAACTTTGTGCACGCTACTGTTGGAGCGTGATTTCACGGATCAAACCTAGTCCGTTTGAAAATCGCACCGTCCAACTAGTGCACAAGAGACCCAAGAGCATACCCTTTAAATTTGGGAGTGATCCAACGGTGGATTTCTCCAGAAAACCCAAAAACCAGTACCTAGGGAGGTTTTTAGGAACTTGGGAAAAATCATTTAAAAACCATGGTTTTTGAGAAAATTAGTGCAAAAGGAGGGCATAAATGGATTCTAGAGAGAATTCTGAAGAAAATGGCGCAAAAATCACGCAAAACGGAGCTCTGTAGCTCCGCCGGAGGCGGCCGGAATCCGATCATCTTCTCCGGCGTCGTCAACGGCGTCGGCGCCGCGGCGGCCGCCCGGGGCCGACGCACTTGGTGACGCCCGAGGGACGACGTCATACGACGTCGTCGTCGCACGCATGCGCGGCGTCGCGCGCGTGTGGGACGGCGACGGTTGGCTGTCGCGGTGGGACCGGAACGCGGCGCGTCCTGGCGACCACGCGTGCGTCACGGTGCCGAAGACGCACGACGCGCGTCCCGTTCGGCGTCTGCGTCGCCGTGCGTCTTCGTGCGCCCGTGTACGTCGGTGTCAACCGGCGGAAAAGGGTGCCGCCAGTTTAAACCACCTTATGGTGGTCCGGCAGGCCCCATTTTAGCGTAGTTTTCACTAAAAATTGATTTTTGGGAGCTAGAGAGGTCCAAATCACGATCCGGAAGAGGCGTTGTGACCGTATTGACGACGCGGACCTAGTTTTAACTTAAAAACTTAGAAATGACCACTTTTTATTTAGAAAAATTTTAAAATAGTGATGTGACATGTACAGGTGCACTTGAATATACCAATTAAAGGGAGTTATTAGCAAGCTAGTGATCTCACACTAAGGTAGGTGACGACAACTAATGTTTTGCCTTGATTTTAAACAATGTTTAAACAATAGCATCATGTGTGATTGTGTTTTAAATTGCGATTTTTATTTACCATGGATTTCATGCGACATTGCGTCTGAAGATGATTATTCCAAATTGAATTCTTTTACTGAATAAACTTATTTAAAATGCTTTTACAAGCATGATGTTAATTAGTTATGCTTTATTAGAGATTTATTTCTTATTATATATATAGAAAATGCATGGATTTACATGGAAATGAGTATAGAGGCTTAGTAAATTTGGTCCTTTTATAGTGCTAACCCAGGGATGAGGGGCATGTCTTGGGGATTTCAAGCTATAAGTGCTCTTGAGTTTTAGCATATACATATGATTTCCGTGTTTTATATTTGATGACGGGTGCTCTCGCCCGGTGGGCGTCATCTTAGGAGGGATAGAGTAGGCCACCCACCTTCCGAGATTATGATGTGATGAGTTTGTGATATGATAGACACCTGCCCATAGATGGCATTCGGTAGGGGTTTGGTAACATGGATAGTCCACACTACCAGTCTGAGCCTTTCCATGGGGACAGACGTTAAGACTCCCGTTATGGTGTCGACGGAGAGCGGCGGTGGTTGATACCCATGGAGGGTTGCCAGCTATGACATGATGGCCCATATTCTTGTTATGTGTGCATGTATGATGAGCATGGTTATAGATGGTATGGTAGGTGTGACGACACTCGAGAGGTTGACTATGTGTACTCCTGATCAGGGATGTTAGTGCGATGTGGTGGGACCCATTACCTTAGGGTGCCCTTATTCTTGTTGTATGCTCTATGTTATTGATTCATGTCATGTTTTAACTCAGTGAACTTCATGTTTTAGCATTTGGAATAAATTGGCATTTATTTGAACATGGCATTATGATATCACTATTTCCATAAATGTTAGACTTATCATCAATGATGTTCATTATTTCTTGCATTTATTACATTAATTGTCTATGTACTACACTGGCGATAGCTTCTTTGAGGCATTGCTTTGTTTTGCAATGCCTTAGATCTTAATGTGACACCGGGAAAGGAAAAGCGGTTGATAAACCTTGAGAGGCTGCTTGAAGACTAGTTTCCTATAGTTTTAGGCAGGTAATGTGAGTCATTAGAGTGGATTATCATTTGAATTTTTTTTATGGTCTGCATACTTTATATTTGGATGTGATTTAGATCTTTGGACATATATTGGACATTTATATGGGATGTTATGATGGATAGACCCTGGGCCATATTATTATTGTCTTTTGGACGTTTATTTGATTTAAAATAAAGGCGCCTATTTATTTGACGTTGATTTATATGCGGATTATTTATTTATGTTTAAATTACATGTACGCCATTTTGAGAAAGGAAAAAAATTAACACCCGGAGTTTTAAGATAGGTTTAGTAAAATGTTAAATAAATCTTTTCTCATGGGATCCCAAATGCTCTTATTTAAATTGTCAAAAAAAAAAAAAATTCTTAAAAATCTGGGGTGTTACAAAGTTGGTATCAGAGCCCAGTCTAGTCTATCATAATCCTTGTGAATGTCCATTTATATGTGAATAACAGTCCATAATAGTTGTAGAGAGAGGAACTTACACTTAGTGACATGTAAAATTTTGACAGATGGCTCCTCAGAGAAGGACAAGGTCTACCCCTGCTACACCCGTGGCTCCACCTGCTGAGTCCTCTGATCAAGGGGATCGAGATGCCGAGTTATTGAATCGGTTAATGTCAGGACTCGTACCACTTATATAGCAGCAAGTTAGGACAGCTGTTGACGCGGTAACCACAGCCTATTCCACCACCTAAAGTGGCACCCATGGTTTCGTCAGTTCAGTCCTCACAACCAATACAGGAACCATCAATACCTAGAGCCACGGAGGGCGATGCTACGAGTGACTCTAAGAAGACTGACAAATTATTGGAAAGGTTTCAAAAGATGGTGAAACCCTTTTATGGTGATGGTAACACAGAGGAGGCTGAGCGATGGTTATTTGAGGCGAAGAGGATATTCGACGCTATGAAGATCTCACCAGATGATCAAGTTAGAGTAGCCTCCTACTGGCGAAAGGTGAGGCCCGACACGGTGGCAGACTTTCACACTCACCCGACCAGATCCGACCGAGACGATGACATGGGCAGCCTTTAAACAGGCTTTTGACACTCAGTATTTTCCACCTCATGCATTGCAGTCCATGAAGAAGGAGTTTGCCACCCTGGAGCAGAGAGATATGACGGTTCAGCAGTACCTGAACCGATTTACACGACTGAGGAGATTTGAACCTCACGCACTAGCCTCAGACACAGAGGCAACTGACAGATTTGTGGATGGGTTGACTCCTTGGCTGAGAGATCGCATGATTTCTTCTCGACCCACTTCTGTGCGAGATGCTGCTGATATGGCGTCCATGCATGAAAAGAACTCTCTCAGGAATAGAGGGAGTGCGTTCCAGCCCTTTAAGGGCAAGCGGCCATTTGGTGCTATGCAGACACAAGGGGCATCAGGTCATCCACCACAGGCCAAATTTAAGAGAGACACTGAGAGGAAGAGATGTGATAGGTGCAAGGGTTGGCACCCTGGGCGAGGGTGTAATAGATTCGATCGACCACAGCAGCAGAGGCAGCCTCAACCACAGAGACAGCCCTATACACCTTACCAGAGACAGCCATACAGGTGTTTCGATTGTGGAGACGTTGGCCATTTCATTAAGGACTGCCCTAAGGGGCAGAGGCAGACAGAGATAGGAGCAGAGGCAACTAATGCGCCACGTAGCCAGGGACGAGTATTTGCCATCTCATCAGGACAGGCACAGGCATCACACCAGGTCGTAGAAGGTACTCTTCTAGTCTCAGATAGACATGCCAAAGTTCTTTTTGACACAGGGTCTACACATTCTTTTATATCATGTATTTTTGCATCTTGCCTTGATGTATGTGTACACAAACTAGCATTTGGATTAGATATTATGACACCTGTGGGAGAGACAAGAGAGACTACGAATATATTAGAGATATACTGTAGAGATATCGGGCGTGAGTATGGACACAGACTTCATCTTATTAGACATGGTAGACTATGATGTTATTCTTGGGATGGATTGGTTAGCCAACTATGGTGCTATGGTAGATTGCTTAGAAAGGAGCGAGTCACTTTTCTTATACAGGCAAACTGGAAATAGTGTTCCAGGGTAGGAAAGATCGAGCGGTACATGCATCATTTCTGCCATGAAGGCGGCACGATTTTATGCACGAGGGTGTAACGCATTCCTAGCATATGTATTTGTTGAGGAAAAGGAGCATCCACGGCTTGACGAGATTGATGTTGTCCGTGATTTTGCTTTGACGTATTTCTGAGGAATTACCGGGATTGCCGCCAAGTAGGGAGATTGACTTCACCATTGACTTGGTACGGGTACATCGCCTATCTCTAAGGCACCATATAGGATGGCTCCGGTGAGTTGAGAGAACTTCAGGTACAATTGCAAGAGTTACTGGATAAGGGCTTCATCAGGCCGAGTGGATCACCATGGGGAGCACCAGTCCTTTTCTTGAAGAAAAAGGATGGATCACTGAGACTATGCATTGATTATCGGTTGTTGAATGGTGTTACTATAAAGAACCGATACCCTTTGCCACGCATAGATGATTTATTTGATCAGCTCCAATCGGCACAAGTGTTCTCCAAGATAGATCTGAGGTCAGGGTATCATCAGCTGAGGGTTAGAGAAGAGGATATCTCAAAGACTACCTTTAGGAGTCGTTATGGTCATTATGAGTTTCTAGTGATGCCGTTTGGATTGACCAACGCACCTGCAGTGTTCATAGATCTAATGAACCGTGTTTTTCGAGCTTATTTGGATAAGTTCATGATTGTATTTGTGGATGACATCTTGATTTATTCGCCTAGTCATGAGACACATAGAGAGCATCTCCACACGGTATTAGACACACTTCGTCGACATCAGTTGTATGCCAAGTTCAGTAAGTGTGATTTTTGGCTAGACCAGGTGCATTTCTTAGGCCACGTCATATCTAAGGATGGAGTGGCCGTGGATTCAACAAAGGTAGGCGGTACTACCGGGAGAGGCCCAAGACAGTGACTGAGATACGCAGTTTTCTCGGTTTGGCAGGGTATTATCGTCGTTTTATAGAGGGATTCTCTAAGATCGCATTACCATTGACCACCATGACTAGGAAAGACACTCAATTTGTATGGACCGAGGCTTGCGAGGAGAGCTTCCAAGAGCTCAAGAGGAGACTTACTCTTGCTCGGTATTGACCTTACCATCCGGGGCGGCGGTTATGTAGTTTATTGTGACGCCTGCGGCAAGGGATTAGGAGCAGTGTTGATGCAACATGGGAAGGTAATTGCCTATGCGTCTAGACAGTTGAAGACACATGAGGTAAATTACCCAACACATGACCTAGAATTAGCAGCCGTGGTATTTGCGTTGAAGTCCTGGAGACATTATCTTTATGGTGAGAGATTTGAGGTATTCACTGATCACAAGAGCCTCAAGTACTTCTTTACTCAGAGTGAATTGAATATGAGGCAGCGCAGATTGATGGAGTATCTCAAGGACTTCGACTTCACCATACAGTACCATCCTGGGAAGGCTAATGTCGTTGCAGATGCCTTGAGTAGGAAGGCGGGTGTGATGATTGCCAATTTGACGACTCGGTCTAAGTTCTTTGACAGGATCTTAGAGGCACAGGGCAAAGACAAGGAAACACAGGATCTGACAGATAAGACAGATTTTTCGAGGGGACCAGATGGAGGAGTTAGATTTAAAGGAAGGTTGGTAGTACCAGCAGATGACGAATTGAAGCGCGAGTTACTTCAAGAAGCACACCAATCCCCTTACACAATTCATCATGGGGGTACGAAGATGTGTCAGGATCTCAAGAGGCATTTCTGGTGGAATGGTATGAAAAAGGATGTTGGAGAGTGTATTGCACGATGTTTGACCTGTCAGCAGGTCAAGGCTGAGCATCAGCGTCCATCAGGACTACTTCAGACACTGGACCTTCCACAGTGGAAGTGGGACCATATTACCATGGACTTCGTTCTAGGTCTTCCGAGGACCGCTAGCGGCCACGACATGATATGGGTCGTTGTGGACAGGTTGACCAAGTCTGCTCATTTCCTTCCTATCGGACAAAATCGAGGCCGTGGATAGCTTAGCGAAATTATATGTTAAGGAGATCGTCAGTCTACATGGCGTTCCCTTGACAATTATATCGGATCGAGATACGCGATTTACCTCAAAATACTGGAAGAGTGTGCAAGAGGCATTAGGGTCGAGGCGAAATTTAGCATGACATTCCATCCTCGAGACAGACGGACGGAGCGAGAGGACCATCCGGACTATTGAGGATATGCTACGAGCCTGTGTTATGGATTGGAAGGGTAGCTGGGAAGATCATTTACCTTTGGTGGAATTTGCTTATAATAATAGTCATCATGCTAGTATTGGGATGGCTCCATATGAGGCACTTTATGGCAGACCTTGTCGGTCACCTTTATGTTGGAGTGATGTAGGAGAAAGACGCGTGGTGAAATCTGAGTTAGTGGAAGAATGTGCAGAGAAAGTCCAACTCATTCGGAAGAGGTTACTAACAGCTCACAGTCGACAGAAAAGTTATGCAGACAAGAGGCGAAAGGACTTAGAGTTCTTTGAGGGCGAGCAGGTATTCTTGAAAGTTTCTCCTATGAAAGGGGTGTTGAGGTTTGGAAATAAAGGAAAGCTTAGTCCCAGGTATATTGGACCTTTCGAGATCTTACGACGAGTTGGGTCAGTGGCATACCAGCTAGCCTTACCACCACAGCTAGCAAATGTGCATGACGTCTTTCACGTGTCTATGCTGAGGAAATACGTGCCAGATCCCTCACATGTATAGGAGCAGCTCCCAGGAGATCTACAGGCTGACATGACATTTGAGGAGAGACCAGTGCGCGTCTTAGATACAAGAGTCAAGGAGTTAAGGAATAAGACCATTGCCTTGGTCAAAGTCCTTTGGCAGCATCATTCACTACAGGAGACTACCTGGGAGACTGAGGAGGAGATGCAAAAGATCCATCCAGAGTTATTTACATAGAGGTATGTAGCTAAATTTCGAGGACGAAATTTTTATAAGGAGGGAAGAATGTAATATCCTTAATTTTAAAGATAAAAATAGGAAATTATTAAATAAATTAAAATAAAAATTTATGGATGAAATTATTTCCTGAAAACATAATAATTAGAAAGTGCTCGTCGATACGAATCCAACGCCACCAAGAACGCGAAAAACGGAGCTCAAACGAGGGAGTTATGAGCCGTCAAAGTTGGAAGGGCAATTTGGTCATTTGGTAGAGACGTATTAGACAGGGGTCCAAATTGATACTGGCACCCCCGTCTTCCACACGTCTCTACCAGTGCTGGAAAAATCGCCGGAGAGACGTGGAAAGAGGCGTGTGGGGAAGAGTTTCTCTTCCCCAAGACTCTAAAACCCTATATCTATGCTCCTCTAGGAGCCAAAACGCTCCACTGTGAGCGTTTTCTCTGAGTTTTACGCAGAACCCTAGCTTGAAAAGATTTCATTTTTCCGGCGAGTGGAACCCCGGCAACACGAGCAACTCCGGCCAGGTGCAAGGTAAGCCTCAAAACCTATGTTTTTCTGTATTTATTAATTAGGAAATTAATTAGGAAAACGTTTAAAAATTTTGGAAAAAAAATCAGATTTTTAGGAACTTTGTGCACGCTACTGTTGGAGCGTGATTTCACGGATCAAACCTAGTCCGTTTGAAAATCGCACCGTCCAACTAGTGCACAAGAGACCCAAGAGCATACCCTTTAAATTTGGGAGTGATCCAACGGTGGATTTCTCCAGAAAACCCAAAAACCAGTACCTAGGGAGGTTTTTAGGAACTTGGGAAAAATCGTTTAAAAACCATGATTTTTGAGAAAATTAGTACAAAAGGAGGGCATAAATGGATTCTAGAGAGAATTCTAAAGAAAATGGCGCAAAAATCACGCAAAACGGAGCTCTGTAGCTCCGCCGGAGGCGACCGGAATCCGGTCGTCTTCTCCGACGTCGTCAACGGCGTCGGCGCTCTGCGGCCGACGCCAGACGCGCGCACTTGGTGACGCCCGAGGGACGACGTCATACGACGACGTCGTCGTCGCACGCGTGCGCGGCGTCGCGCGCGTGCGGGACGGCAACGGTTGGCTGTCGCGGTGGGATTGGGACGCGGCGCGTCCTGGCGACCGCGCGTGCGTCACGGTGCCGAAGACGCACGACGCGCGTCCCGTTCGGCATCTGCGTCGCCGTGCGTCTTCGTGCGCCCGTGTACGTCGGTGTAAACCGGCGGAAAAGGGTGCCGCCAGTTTAAACCACCTTATGGTGGTCCGGCAGGCCCCATTTTAGCGTAGTTTTCACTAAAACTTGATTTTTGGGAGCTAGAGAGGTCCAAATCACGATCCGGAAGAGGCGTTGTGACCGTATTGACGACGCGGACCTAGTTTTAACTTAAAAACTTAGAAATGACCACTTTTTATTTAGAAAAATTTTAAAATAGTGATGTGACATGTACAGGTGCACTTGAATATACCAATTAAAGGGAGTTATTAGCAAGCTAGTGATCTCACACTGAGGTAGGTGACGACAACTAATATTTTGCCTTGATTTTAAACAATGTTTAAACAATAGCATCATGTGTGATTGTGTTTTAAATTGCGATTTTTATTTACCATGGATTTCATGCGACATTGCATACAGGATGATTATTCCAAATTGAATTCTTTTACTGAATAAACTTATTTAAAATGCTTTTACAAGCATGATGTTAATTAGTTATGCTTAATTGGAGATTTATTTCTTATTATATATATAGAAAATGCATGGATTTACATGGAAATGAGTATAGAGGCTTAGTAAATTTGTGGTCCTTTTATAAGCTAACCCCAGGATGAGGGGCATGTCTTGGGGATTTCAAGCTATAAGTGCTCTTGAGTTTTAGCATATACATATGATTTCCGTGTTTTATATTTGATGACGGGTGCTCTCGCTTAGGTGGGCGTCATGCTAGGAGGGATAGGGTAGGCCACCCACCTTAGAGATTATGATGTGATGAGTTTGTGATATGATAGACACACCGCCCATAGATGGCATTCGGTAGGGGTTTGGTAACATGGATAGTCCACACTACGGTCCCGAGCCTTTCCATGGGGACAGACGTTAAGACTCCCGTTATGGTGTCGACGGAGAGCGGCGGTGGTTGATACCCATGGAGGGTTGCCACTGCAGCATGATGGCCCATATTCTTGTTATGTGTGCATGTATGATGAGCATGGTTATAGATGGTATGTTTGGGTGTGACGACACACTGAGGTTGACTATGTGTACTCCTGATCAGGGATGTTAGTGCGATGTGGTGGGACCCATTACCTTAGGGTGCCCTTATTCTTGTTGTATGCTCCATGTTATTGATTCATGTCATGTTTTAACTCAGTGAACTTCATGTTTTAGCATTTGGAATAAATTGGCATTTATTTGAACATGGCATTATGATATCACTATTTCCATAAATGTTAGACTTTTCATCAATGATGTTCATTATTTCTTGCATTTATTACATTAATTGTCTATGTACCTACACAAGCGATAGCTTCTTTGAGGCATTGCTTTGTTTTGCAATGCCTTAGATCTCGAGCGACACCAGGAAAGGAAAAGCGGTTGATAAACCTTGAGAGCTTGAAGACTAGTTTCCTATAGTTTTAGGCGGTAATGTGAGTCATTAGAGTGGATTATCATTTGAATTTTTATTATGAATTTGCATACTTTATATTTGGATGTGATTTAGATCTTTGGACATATATTGGACATTTATATGGGATGTTATGATGGATAGACCCTGGGCCATATTATTATTGTCTTTTGGACGTTTATTTGATTTAAAATAAAGGCGCCTATTTATTTGACGTTGATTTATACGCGGATTATTTATTTATGTTTAAATTACATGTACGCCATTTTGAGAAAGGAAAAAAATTAACACCCGGAGTTTTAAGATAGGTTTAGTAAAATGTTAAATAAATCTTTTCTCATGGGATCCCAAATGCTCTTATTTAAATTGTCAAAAAAAAAAAAAATTCTTAAAAATCCGGGGTGTTACACCATGACTCCAAAGAAATGTTTTGCTCATTGGTGACTTTTATGAGGGATCCTAGAAGATACGATGCTGTCTTTTCATCACTGACCATGGATGACTTTGACTAACGAGTGCTGGATTGAGTGGTTGAAGATTAACGATGACTTTTCATCACCGGTGAATCCCATCATTTGGAAATTTAATTAGCTGTCGCTTGAGAAGAAAGGAAGTCAGGAATAGGCTTCATTTCTAAAATTGGGTCATGATCACTAGTCTTCATTCCTAAACTAAGATAACTAAAGGCCAGGATAATCTAATAGTATAATTCTGTTAGCGCATAACCTATCATGGCTGGTCCATGCAAATGAGTGGAGTGGATTGGCCCATCGACCTCATCATATCGTGGTCTACAGGCAAGTCAAGTCATTTTGTTTGGACATGGAAGACTTGGAAAGGAAGATTTTGATGGTCTGTCATCTTCCATCTTCAATGAGTTTGACGCCTACGTGATGGGCGATCTTCCATCAGATGGACCCACCGTTTGGAAATGTCTTACTTTAAAACAAAGGTCATTTTATCTTAGTATCACATGGGAGACTAAGGTGTACCATCCATTTAAATCTAATTGAGGTAAGTGCTGAGGTAGTGATACTCACCTTGTTATACGCCAAAAGGCCATGACCCAAGAAAAATGCTTGTGTAGGACTTTGACAAGTGATTCTAAAAATAAGGTGGTGGTCTTTCTTCATTGATGGATTCCATCTATGGGAAATTTCCTTGTTGCCCTATAAAAGAAAGGAAGTTAAGAATAAACTTGCGTCCTTGAAGGGATTCCTACCAGTCATAGCCTAAGATTCCATCATTTCATGCAATCGAGTCAATGTGTGACTGGAAAATCGGTGTTTGGATGGTTAAATTTCATCCAAGGTGATTCTCACGGATCAACTCAAGTAGTCTGTCGCATCTTTTTTCAATCTAGACATTTCACCTAGTGGATCTAGACTTGGATCTCCAATCCTACGGGCTAAATAACTCCATCGAACAAGCCGGTAGATGGCTGTCCCCATTGCAGCGGACGGTCATGATTGAGTAAATGTGGGCTGCATTCCATCGCCATTGCCATTGCTAAGATTAAAAGTAGCATTAGAAAGGATCTAGCATTATATATAAGGTTTGGAAGATTAAGATGTGTGGCTTAGTGTAGAGCACGGTCGTTAAGATTAAAAAGCACTTACAAGTGGGCCCAAATCTTTGCTGATCATCACCATTCATTTCCAGTAGGACTTTGACAAGTGATTCTAAAAAGAAGGTGGCATCTGATCCATAAATCAAGCAGTAAACTATGTAGAAGGTGGCATCTGATCCACAGTGATGGTATGCAAAGAGTCCTTTAATTTAACAAATGATTATCGTGGTCAATGAGCTTCACTTGAGCCACTAAAGATGCGAGATTTCAGTCTACATAGTTTCGCCACCAAAGATGTAAATTGTTAGTCTACATCGTTTGGCTTAATAAGTGTTAGAGAAATTACTGATGGCCTACTTTCTAGCAGCTTGTGCCTTAAAATCGAAACATGGTAAGTTCAAATCCTAAGAGCCATTTATGAAATACACTTAAAAAGCTCAAAAATAGATGTTGTATTAAATAATAACTATTGTTAAATCATTTTTTTTATCAACTTAAGCTTTAAGGTTAAATGGTAATCTAAAAATAAGACATACTTCCAATGGTTGAATGGTAATCCAAGAATAAAGCATACGACCAATGAATAAGTTTATGTTGCTTTTGTTAAATAATCAATTCAGCAACAGCTCATAGAAGTAAGCAATACATGTGACACGTGGTAGAGATTCAAATTATGCCCTTCGATCATTTACCTTGATTAAGCTCTACTTTCTCATGAGACCAGTGTCGTAACTAAATCTCTTTGTATAATATTTGCAGGGCTGTGCCAGTTGAGGACGTTAAGTGTATTGTCTCTTGGAAATAACTCAATGGAAGGTAGTCTCCATCTTTGCACAAGAAAGATGAATTTCTTGATTCGGTTACATCTCTCTCGTAACCGGTTCCGATGTTCATTTTCAACAACCTAACAATGATGAAGGTGGTTGATCTATCAGAAAATCAGCTTACTGGTATTGTCTCCTTTTCCTCGTTTGCCAACTACTCATTGCTTACAAACACTGACCTCTCAAGAGATGTCAAATTAAATGTCGAAACAGAGTCCTTGCATTGGGTTCCTACTTTCCAGCTGCATTCTTTGAATACCTTTGTCTTTAGCTCAAATGGATTGTTTGACGATATTAGACCTTTCTAGTAATTGTCTTTCAGGAGAAATCCTATATCATAGACTCACAAGTTTTAAATCCCTTGAGTACTTGGATTTTTCATACAATTGTTTGCAAGGAGACATGCTTCCAAAAGATTTGAACATGACAATTTTGAAAGTTTTAGTTCTTAGTCATAATTAATTTAGAGGAACAATCCCATTGAGCTTGTTGAATAGTTAATTTCTGAAATTTCTAGATATAAGCGACAATAACATAATTGGTCCTATTCCATGTTGGTTATCTAACCTTTCATTTTTGGTGTCACTTATCTTAAGAAATAACTCCTTTGGATCACACATTCCATGGCAACTTTGTAAATTGAGTAATCTATATTTGTTGGATCTTTCCAACAATTATCTTCACGGAAAGATACCTTACTGTCTTGACAACATTACTTCATGGAAAAAGAAAATATAAAATCTAGATTGTCCCCATTGTAAAAAGGATTTATTTGAGACTTTTACTTGGTGTAGCAATTAAGATCTCAACTTCTTTTACCACAAAGGAAAGAAGTTATATTTTTGAAGGTTTGCTGTTATTCTTTATGACTGGGATTGATTTGCCCATGAACCACTTAACTGGCAACATTCTATCGCAAATAGGAGACTTGTAGGAGCTTCACTCGTTAAACTTGTTGCCTAACTTTCTAAGCGGTCTGTTTCCATTGTCCTAACAATTTTAGAAAATTTGGAGAGTTTGGATCTTTTGCATAACAAATTGGTTGCATGGATCCCTGATGAAATAACTGAAATCCATACACTTGCTATTTTCATTGTTTCCTTCAATGACCTATCTGACAAAATCCCCTTTGAAAAACAATTTTCAACATTTAGTGAGAGTAGTTATGAGAAAAATCCAAGTCTCTGTGGACAACCATTGAAAAAAAGTTGTTTGGTTAACACTGCTGCTAGAGTCCCTAAAAGGAAGAGCAAGAAATCTAGTATTCTTAAGAATCACATTATTTTCTATACATTTGTGGCAATGTCATATGCATTGGGATTTTTGGGAATTATTGGCTTTCTTCTGTTTAACGAGAGTTGGAGGTACAAATACTTTAGGGCTATGAATGTATGCCAAGAGGCAATGCCTAAGAAGATTTTAGAACTCTTTATTTACTTGAAAAGTTGTACACATTCTTGAGTTGCAATGAAGAATTAGTCTTTTGTTTAACAAGAGTTGAAGGTACAAATACCTTAGGACTATGGATGTATATCAAGAGGCAATGGCTTAGAAGATTTTAGAACTCTTTCTTTACTTGAAAAGTTGTACTCATTCTTGAGTTGTAATGAAGAATCAGTCTTGATGACAAAAATTTTCTTTATTGTGGTGTTAGTTTATTTTTGCTTACGAATTAACTATTTTGCGCGTACAATCCTATCAAACTTTCCAATATATATATATATATATATATATAAGTGGCAATTCTTAAAAGTCATGATAAAGTAACATTTCTTTGTCTCAATTCTTAAGCCATTTTATTTTTCCTAAACTATATAATACAAAATAAACTACTTACCTCCACGCGTAACTGTGTGTTTTTTGAAAGAGAATTTAATATTCAGTCTGAATCTCAAATGAAGAGATCTTCTATTCTTTTGCAAAAGTTTAAAGAAAAGGTTAATGGAACCTTAATCACCAATTTCTTTTGCAAGTTACCCTTGTAGCAAATGAGTCATTGTAGTTACACTTGTAGCTGATGTGATATATTTCTTATGACCTTTTAAGCTATAGCAAACAATAGTATTTGTGACAGTGTTTACAATTATCTGCAATGGCCTTTAGCCATTGTATATAAACTCAATTTCTAAACTTAAAGTGGGGCCCCTTATCTGCAATAGTTGGGGACTGTAACAAATAAGTTGTATGTAATTACTATGCAAATTATCTGTAAATGCCATGTTATATTATCTGCAGCAGCTAGGGCAAATGGTAGATAATATATCAAATGTCTTTTCCTTAGTTAATTATATGCTAGTGCTAAATCTTTTCATCCATAGCAAATAATGTGTCCAATCAATTTTATCCATTATTTGCTATAAAGTCATAGCGATTAATTGATATTTTTTCTTAATACAATATTTTTTACCCAAAAAGCAACCTTTTCAAATAAATAAAAGCAAAAGGCACTAACCAGTTTGCTTCGAATAAAAAATAAATTCAACGCAGCCACATTCCCAGCGCAATGGTAAAGTTGTCATTGTATAACCTTGAGGTCACGGGTTCAAAGGGTGAAAAAAGCCTCTGTCAAAAATATAAGATAAGACTACATGCTATAGACCATTGTGGTCAGCCCTTTCCCCGGACCCCTCATACACGGGAGCTTTGTGCACCGGGCTGTCCTTTATACTACTGAAGTTAAAAGTCTATCTAGTTTGCATATCTACATAAAAAAATCCTTTGGACGATATCCTCATCATGCTCTTTATCTATTGACGGATGCATTGCTGCCAAAGATGAGACATCATCTTGAAAAATCAAATACGAGTCTTGATAAATTTAGACTCTTAAGAAGAGTCTACCAGTAAACTCTTAACTTTTCTTGATTCTAGGTAATATCGTTCAAATGCGGCCCACTTGGAGTTTTGGGGAAGTGTAAAAACAATCTGAATGACTACTAGATTCATAAATTAATTCAGATAGCACACAAGCTAAGTTAAATATTGAAATTGGTTGGACAACAAAGTCCACCTAAAGTCCGGAAAAAAAGAAAAGAAAAAGGACAATGTTTCTCAAGAAATGATTTCCAATATAGAAAGTTGTAGTTTCAAAAGAAGATGAGCTCTCGATTTCTCTCATCCACGAGAACTACTCACAGTCGTCCCGGATGCATGTTTAGCTAAGCCCTTCAGCAAAAGAACATCTACAACATGGAGATTACAAACCATGGACAAAATTTTCCCATGGAATATTATCCTTAAGGCAAGTGAATGCCCGGCTGTGGCTATTGTGTGGGATGGGATGGCAAACCGTGAGCCTTTCCATTAACTTTTGTGATATAGGGATTACAAGGCATGGACAAAATTATCCATGGACTATTACACAACCATCCAAGCAGTAAAGAATGATCTGGAGATATCGGTTACAAGTGATGTTTGGTAAACCATGGACTATTACGCAAGCATGCAAGCGATAAAGAAAGACCTGGAGATAATGGTTAGAAGTGATGTTTGGTACCCAGGCTATTTTGATGAGGCCGAACAGATAAACGGTCTAGATCTAAGAAAAGAAAATGCTAAAAGATAGGCCCAGTACTCATCTTTCTGCTTAAGACCGTCGTAGTTTGAGAGGGAGAGGAGAGAGTTACTCCTATAGGGCCTAATTTTCGGAAGATCTAAGCCGTCCACAATTTGAAGAGCTGTGCACCAAATTCTCTTCCGTCGGAAAGAGCAAAGAGATACTCATTTTAGGTGGACGTCTTGAAGGATTTAAAACATTCATAATCTTGGCCTCGTCTTAGGGTTAGAAATACGACTATGCGGGCAACAATCTCAGTGAGCAAAAGCACATACTTAAAACCAAGGCTTAGAAGGAATTGTCGATGAATGTGTTTCATCATTGACACCTTCCAACAGAAGCTCGCAAACAGATCAAGGATAAGTATAGTCAGCAGGTTTTCTGAAAATCTTTTGGATCAAGGTGTTAGCTTGCAAATCAAATATTCTAAGAGCATAGGTACAGAGTACAGAAACTATTCCCAAGTTTTTTATATGCATTTTTGTGGAGTCTCTCATAATAATCAGTGGTGAAAGTCCAGTACAAGAATGCTTACTTTTGAGCGCTGAGGACATCTTCTGTAGCCAAGGCTAGAGAAGCCCGACAAGACTCGAATCTTGACCGAAAGAACTAGTTGCAGGAGCTGAACAGGAAATCACTTTCCACTTTCGGTTTTTACCGTATTTCTTACCATCAAAATAAAAATAAGGAAACACTGAAAAGCAAGGACTAAAATATCAGCAAGTGGACCCAATAATGGCTCCCGTTAGCCTTATTAGTTTTGTATAATTCCCGTTAACAATCTAGACCATTAGCTTAGTGGAGCACACGTCAAGATGGTAGATTATTTTGATGGCTCCTGGATAGAAAACTCAGAATCCTACTGTCAAAACTATTTTTCCAAAATGACCCATCTTAGTTACGTCATCAGTCTGCAACTACTCCTTATTGCCAATGCTGCTACATTGCCCGGGTTTTACATTAGGAGCCCAACCTATGGTTGATCAGAACCGTTCATCTGATTATAGTCACTTTCACATATTATTTGTTACTAGAAAATCCTAAAGCTAAAAAATGTTTGACTGTAAAGTGGATAGTAAAATTGGGTCATGATCATTAGTCTTCATTCCTAAACTAAGATAACTAAAGGCGAGGATAATCTAATAGTATAATTCTTTTAGCATGGCTGGTCCATGCAAATGAGTGGAGTGGCTTGGCCTATTGACCTCATCATATCGTGGTCTACGGGCAAGTCAAGTCATTTTATTTGGACATGGAAGACTAGGAAAGGAAGATTTTGATGGTTTGTCATCTTCCATCTTCAATGAGTTTGACGCCTACCTAATGAGCGATCTTCCATCAGATGGACCCACCGTTTGGAAATGTCATACTTTAAAACAAAGGTAATTTTATCTTAGTTTCACATGGAAGACTAAGGTGTACCATCAATTTAAATCTAATTGAGGTAAGTGCTGAGGTGGAGATACTCACCTTGTTGTATCGCAGAAGGCCATGACCCAAGAAAAATGCTTGTGGAAGACTTTGACGAGTAATTCTAAAAATAAGATGCTGGTCTTTTTTCATTGATGGATTCCATCTATGGGAAATTTCCTTGCTATCGCTATAAAAGAAAGGAAATTAAGAATAAACTTGCGTCCTTGAAGGGATTCCTACTGGTCATAGCATAAGATTCCATCTTTTCAGGCAATCGAGTCAATGTGTGACTGGAAAATCGGTGTTTGGATGGTTAAAATTCATCCAAGGTGATTATCACGGAGCAACTCAAGTAGTATGTTGCATCTTTTTTCAATCTAGACATTTCACCTAGTGGATCTAGACTTGGATCTCCAATCCTACGGGCCAAATAACTCCATCGAACAAGCCAGTAGATGGCTGTCCCCATTGCAGCGGACGGTCAAGATTGAGTAAATGTGGGCTGCATTCCATGGCCATTGCCATTGCTAAGATTAAAAGTAGCATTAGAAAGGATGTAGCATTATATATAACGTTTGGAAGATTAAGATGTGTGGCTTAGTGTAGAGCACAGTCGTTAAGATTAAAAAGCACTTACAAGTGGGCCCAAATCTCTGCTGATCATCACCATGCATTTTCAGTATTACTCGGACAAACCATGCCCAATTACTTGGGCAAATGATGGTGTTACTGGGAATTTTGAAGCATGGCGTATCCGATGCGCAACCTAGAAACAGATGGTTGGCATCACAAGCAAACTGGTCCCTACTTATACACATATCAAGAAAGTGAACTCTTTCTGGTAGACCCACCACTGACAACTTTTTGCTGGATTGAGTGGCTGAAGACAAATGATGACTTCTCAGCACCAGAGGACAAAAAAAATAAACTGTAGCTTTGATGGGCATCTGATGGAGAGCTTGGACTATGGACTCCCCATTTGGAAATGTTATACTCAAAGAAGCAAGTTTATGTGGTACCACATGGAGGAATTATTAAGGTGTTACCATCAATTAATTTAATAGAAATGATGTGGCGAGATGGGAGATAGTCCAATCAAGAAACCACGCCCTTGACTCTCTTACACCGGGGGTTAAGACCCCTTGTTTTACAAGAAATGCCCCAAATTTCAAGAAACTCACATGTAAATGGTCTCGTATATCTTAAAATAGACAGCTAGTGTGGGAGAAGATATTTTGGGCATAGCCAATCTTAGAAAAAATGAGGAAGACGGGATGGGGATGGGCGTGTAGATAGGTTAACAAGCTTTCACTTTCGATGATTTGATCCAAATGACAGATGTGCACTCTTTGGTGGATACCACCATGTGGAAATGTTACTTGAGCAAATGATAGTGCGACTGGGAATTTTGAAGCATGGCGGAACCGATGCGCAACCTGGAATGGTTGGCATCACAAACAGACTGGTCCCCACTTGTGGACATATCAAGAAAGCGAACCCTTTCCTGTGGGCCCACCATGGATGACTTTGACGAACGAGTGCCGGATTGAGTGGTTGAAGATAAACGATGACTTTTCATCACCGAAATTTAATTAACTGCCACTCCAGAAGAAAGGAAGTTAGGAATAGGCTTGCGTCCTGAAGGGATTCGTGCCAACTTACTCCAGGCAGATGATTTAATGATGAAAATTCAGACGGTTATGATTAAGCAAGAAGCGATTTTATCAAATTACACAGTTATAAAAATTCTAAAAGAGCATTGATACGGAGTGCAGACGCTGCTGCAAGTTTTTGCAGCCAGGGCTTGTGTTAGAGAAGCCGGACGAGATTCGAATCTTGCCAGTTTTCGACCAAACAAAAGGAGTTGAACAGGAAATCACTTTTTACCCTTTCAATTTCTAGCGTATTTATTATCATCAGAAAAAAAAAAAAACTGAAAAACAAGGACTAAAATATTATCAAGCGGGTCCAAACGATAGCGCCCGTTGGCACTATTAGTTTCGTATAACCCCTGTTAAAAATCTAGACCATTAGCTTAGTGGTGCACACATCAGGATGGTAGATTATTTTGATGGCTCGTGGATAGAAAACTCAGGATCCTACTGTCAAAACTATTTTTCCAAAAAGACCCATCTTAGTTAGGCCATCAGTCTGCAACCACTCCTTATTGCCAATGCTGCTACATCGCCCCTGTTTTACATTATGAGCCCAACTTGTGGTTGATCGGAACCGTTCATCTGTTTATAGTCACTTTCACGCATTATTCATCACAAGAAAATTCTAAAGCACAACAATGTTTGACTATCATATAATCCCACTTTAATTACTAGAAGCTCCTAAAGCTCAGAAAAGTGAGAGATTCAACTGTTTGGGACTCCGCAATGCAGGGAGCTAAATTTACAAGATCAGCACAAGTATCTCTCATCCGAAATCATTCTTCTGGGCCCTCTCTTAGCAAGCTATGACCCAAAAATCTCATGCACCGGCTGATACTAGACTTTGTTGTTTGGCATGTAAAGTGGATGGTAAAATCGGGCCATGATCACTAGTCTGCATTCCTAAACTAAGATAACTAAAGGCCAAGATAATCTAATAGTATAATTCTTTTAGTGCATAACCTATCGTGGCTGGTCCACTTTCTCATTCCAAATTTGCCACTAACCATGTGTTTCTTACACTTCTTCACCCAAAAATAAACTGTAGCTATGATGGGCATCTGATGGAGAGCTTGGACCAGTGGAATCCCCATTTGGAAATGTTATACCCAAAGAAGTAAGTTTATGTGGTACCACCTGGAGGAATTATGAAGGTGTTACCATCAATTAATTTAACAGAAATTAAGTGGCGAGATGGGAGATAGTCCAATCATGAAACGCATGCCCTTGACTCTCTTACACCGGAGGTTAAGCTCCCTTGTTTTACAAGAAATGCCCCAAATGTCAAGAAACTCACATGTAAATGGTCTCATATATCTTATAATAGAAGGCTAGGATCATCTGTCGGAGAAGATATTTTGGGCATGGCCAATCTAAGAAAAAATGAGGAAAGACTAGGGATGGGGATGGGCGTGTAGATAGGTTAACAAGCTTTCACTTTCGATGGTTTGATCTAACTGACTGATGTGCACTCTTCGGTGGATCCCACCATGTGGAAATGTTATTTGAGCAAATGATAGTGTTACTGGGAATTTTGAAGCATGGCGTAACCGATCCGCAGCCTGGAAATGGATGGTTGGCATCACAAACGAAATGGTCCCCACTTGTGCACATATCAAGAAAGCGAATCCTTTCTTGTGGGCCCACCATGGATGACTTTGATGAACGAGTGCCGGATTGAGTGGTTGAAGATAAACTATGACTTTTCATCACCAGTGGATCCCATCATTTGGAAATTTAATTGGCTGCCCATCCAGAAGAAAGGAAATGAGGATTAGGCTTGCGTCCTTGAAGGGATTCATGCCAACTTACTCAAGGCAGATGATTTAATGATGAAAATTCAGACGGTTACGATTAAGCAATAGGTGATTTTACCAAATTACACAGTTATAAAGATTCTAAAAGAGCATTGGTCCGGAGAGCAGACACTCCTCCCAAGTTTTTTGTATACTTTTTTAAGGTGGAGTCTCTCAACAGTACATGAATGAAGATTTTTGCGCCTTGAAGACAACTTTTGCAGCCAAGGCTTGTGTTAGAGAAGCCGGACGGGACTCGAATCTTGTCGGTTTTCGACCAAACAAACTAGTTGCAGGAGTTGAACAGGAAATCACTTTCCACTTTCAATTTCTACCGTATTTATTATCATCAGAATTTATTTTTTTTTGAAAAACAAGGACTAAAATATTATCAAGCGGGTCCAAACGATAGCGCCCATTGGAACTATTAGTTTCGTATAACCCATGTTAAAAATCTAGACCATTAGCTTAGTGGTGCACACATCAGGATGGTAGATTATTTTGATGGCTCGTGGATAGAAAACTCAGGATCCTACTGTCAAAATTATTTTTTCAAAAAGACCCATCTTAGTTTGGTCATCAATCTGCAACTATTCCTTATTGCCAATGTTGTTACATCGTCCCACTTTTACATTATGAGCCCAACCAATGGTTGATCAGAAGCGTTCATCTGATTATAGTCACTTTCACATGTTATTCATCGCTCGAGAATCCTAAAGCTCATCCACTTTAATTACAAGAAACTCCCAAAGCTCAGAAAAGTGAGTGATTCAACCGTGTAGGACTATGCAATAGAGGCAGCTAAAATTTACAAGATCAGCACAAGTATCTCTGATCTGAAATCATTCTTGGAAAAGGAAGGTTTTCATGGTCCGTCTTTTTCCATCCTCAATGAGTTTGACACCTACCTGATGGGCAATTTTCCATCAGATGATGGACCACTGTTTGAAAATGTCATAGCACATGGAAGACTAAGGTGTCCTATCAATTTAAATATAATTAAATGCTGAGGTAGAAATCCTCACCTTATTATACGGTAGAAGGCCATGACCCAAGAAAAATGCTTGTGGACGACTTTGACTAGTGCTTCTAAAAGATAAGATGCTGGTCTTTCTTCATTGATGGATTCCATCGTTGGGAAATTTCCTTATTGTTGTCTAAAAGAAAGGAAGTTAACAATAAACTTAGTTCCATCTTTTCAGGCAATCGAGTCAATATGTGACTGGAAAATCGGTGTTTGGACGGTTAAAATTCATCCAAGGAGATTTCCACAGACCAACTCAAGTAGTCCGTCGCATCTTTCTTCAATCAAGACATTTCACCTAGTGGATCTAGACTTGGATCTCCAATCCTATGGACCAAATAACTCCATCGAACAAGACGGTAGATGGCTGTCCCCATTTCAGTGGACGGTCAAGATTGAGTAAATATGAGCTGCATTCCATGGCCATGGCCATTGCCATTGCTAAGGTTAAAAGCAGCACTAGAAAGCATCTAGCATTATATATAACGTTTGGAAGATTAAGATGTGCGGCTTAGTGTAGAGTACGGTCATTAAGATTAAAAAGCACTTACAAGTGGGCCCAAATCGCTGCTGACCTTCACCATTCATTTCCATTTTTACTTGGACAAACCATGCCCAGTTACTTGGACAAGTATCTCTGGTTCGAAATCACTCCTCTTGCCCTCTCTTGGCAAGTCTTGACCCAAAAATCTCATGCAAAATCTATTCACAATCGCTCGTCTTCATGCCTAAACTAAGAAAACCAAAGGCTAGGATAATCCAAAGGAATAATTCTTTTGGTACACAACCTACCATGTCTGGTCCATGAAAATGAGCGGACTGGTTGGGCCTATCGATGCCAGCATATCATGGTTTACTGGCAAAGTCAAGTCATTTTGTTTGGACATGGAAGACTTGGAAAATGAAGATTTTGATGGTCTGTCTCCTTCCATATTCAAAGACCTTTGATGCGCACCTGATGGCGATATTCCATCAGATGGACCCACCATTTGGAATTGTCATAGTTTAAGAAGTAGGTAGCTTTTATCTTGGTTTCACATGGACGACTAAGGTGCACCATCAATTTAAATTGTACTGAAATAATTAGTGAGTTGGGGACAGGCCCCTTGTTATGGCAGAAAGTCCATGACTCCAAAGAAATGTTTTGCTCATTGGTGACTTTTATGAGGGATCCTAGAAGATACGATGCTGTCTTTTCATCACTGACCATTCCATCGTTGGGAAATTTCCTTGCGGTTGCCCTGCAAGAAAGTCGGGTTGCCTTGAAAGAAAGTCGGTCAAGGATAAGCTTGCGTCCTTAAAGATGAGGGATTCCAACCACTTACTCAAGGGAGATGATTTAATAGTGACATTTGGACGGTTACAATTAAGTATTGGTGACTTTATAAAATTACCTAAAGATACTGATTTGCTCATGTCATGTTTCTAGCATGTTTGACTGGTTATCAAATAAGACGTGATATCAGTCTATATATTTGTGCTGTCTTGGAGGATTCTACCACTGCCATTATTGGTTGAACTTGTGTTTGGAGTTTGCAGATAAGCTATTCCAGTATGAGGGCTTATAGCATTTTGGTGTTGTTTGTGAGTTTGTGTTGCTGTTTGAGTGGGTTTGATGGATGTTTGGAGAAAGAGAGGGATGCTCTCATGCAAATCAGAGACTCCATTGTCAATTTAGATGGCTCTTTTCAATATTCAGAGTCTTGGGCTGAAGGAGATTGTTGCGCATGGGAGGGTGTATTATGCAGCAGATCTTCTTCTTCCTCTCAAGCATCTCATGTGACTGCAATCTATCTTTCATCTTTAAGAGACTATACTGCTCCAGCAACATGGTATCCGAATGCCACTTCATTTGCCCAATTCCCCGAATTACAATCTCTACATCTGAGCTATAACAACATTGGTGGTTGGGCTAACCCAGAAGGTAATGTTGGCTCTCAATTAATATAGCAGAGGTGATGTTCCCACACCTCTTTGGAACTATTTCCACACTATCACTTGGGGTTTTTGTAGTAGAAATACCAAATATTGCCATACCCTCTTTGGAACAGCTTCAAGAGTGACTGGTTACACCATCTATACGATCTTAGTCCATTTGTGTGAAACATTTCTACTGGCTGTACAGTTTAGAATAGTGTTTGATGTCTCGAATCTTATATTACATATATCACTTTTGCAGGCTTATGTAGTCTCAAAAAACTACGACAACTAAATCTTGGGTTAAACAATATCGGCGTTGGAGCATTTCCACCATGTTTACTAAGCAACCTCTCTCTATTAGAACAATTGGACTTATCTTGGAACAATCTGGGAGGAGATTCATCCAAATTATTAACAGGTACAATGAAAGGAGACTATAAATATCAATAGTTAGTGTTAAGGGGTTAAACTTTTGGTTTTTGGAAATATTTTGCAAACAATATACCTTGTCAAGCATGATTAACCATGTAAAAGCCAAGGAGATGCCCGTTACACATTAAACTACTTATCTATTAGAAGTTTTGCTATGGAAAATTAATTAATTACCAAGTGTCGCGATATCACCTTGCTTATCAACTTTTGCACGCTTATGTGGTTTGAAAAAACTACGAGTTCTACACGTTGAGGAAACCAATCTTGATGGTAGAGCATTTCCACCATGTTTACAAAGTAACCTCACCCAATTAGAAACATTGGGCTTATATTCAATAAATCTGGGAGAAGACTCAGCTGGCTTTTTAAAAGGTACGCAGAAAGAAGTATGCATTTTTAAAATTTTTATTTGAAAAGGGTGGAAAGGAGCATACTTGCCTCGTCATTTCTATGATAAGAAATCGGTATGCTTCTTGGACTAACTTGGCAGTTTTTGGCTGGTGATGGATGGAATTTTGTGTGGTATTTAAATTTACTGGCTTATTTGTTGAGAACGATTTTAGCATGCATTTATCTGAACGTTTACAATTATGAAAGGAATTGGTCAAATATGTGGACCAAACTCTCTAAAAGTCCATTGAGTTTTGCAGGCCTATGTAATTTGAGAAAACTACAATGGCTAAATCTTGGGAATACCAGTCTTGGCAATGGGGGACTTCCATTGTGTCCAGTGAACAACCTCAATCAATTGGAATACTTGGACCTACAGTCCAATAATTTGGGGAACGGCTCATCTGGCAGTTTAACAGGTACGACGTCTGCATTTCATTTGATAGCTACCTTCTTAGATAAGCCATGCCCCAAAAGTTTGGATCATCTTGGTCACTATTTGTTTGGGTGTAAAAATGGATGGATTAATTAGAAAATTCAAAAGCAAGGATGATGTAAAAATTTTCCTCCAATGGCAAGGATGGTAGAAACTTGACAGATTAGATTGAACGTTTGGTTTGGATCACAAAATCTGGGCCCAATTCTACTGTTGCGATTGGATTAAACTTAGATGAGTGGTTTGAATCATCAATTCTAACAAATAAGGCTTGAATTGTGCAGGTTTATGTAGTTTAGCAAAACTGCAAACATTAGACCTTGGGAGCAATAGCCTTGGCAATGGAGCGCTTCCATTGTTATTTTGTTCTGGTATTAAATTAAATGGATTGGAAAATTCAAAAGGAAGGATGAAGCAAACCTTTTCTCTCTCTTTTTTTTCAAATGGCGACAACAGTAGAATTGATAACATAGAGGTACGGAGGTATGGACCCCACTATCATAGAATGATCCAACTTAGACATAGTTTGGATCACGAAATCTAGGCCCAATTCTACCATTGCTAATGGATTAAGCATAGATGAGTAGTTTGAATCACCAACTCTCACAAATAATTGCTGACTTTTGCAGGTTTATGTAGTTTGAAAAAGCTACGAACATTAGACCTTTACAGCAACAGTATTGGCGATGGAGCACTTCCACCATGTCTGCTGAACAACCTCACTCTGTTGGAAGACTTGGACTTATCTGACAATAATTTGGGCAGAGACTCATCTGGCGTTTTAACAGGTATAACTTCTACCTTTCATCTGATGGCCACCAGCCCACCATCAAAAGTTTGGATGATCCCTGCAGCCACTATTTGTTATTTTGTTCTGGTATTAAATTAGATGGATTAGAAAATTCAAAAGGAAGGATGAAGCAAACCTTTTCTCTCTTGTTTTTTCAAATGGCGACAACAGTAGAATTGATAACATAGAGGTACGGAGGTATGGACCCCACTATCATAGAATGATCCAACTTAGACATAGTTTGGATCACGAAATCTAGGCACAATTCTACCATTGCTAATGGATTAAGCATAGATGAGTAGTTTGAATCACCAACTCTCACAAATAATTGCTGACTTTTGCAGGTTTATGTAGTTTGAGAAAGCTACGAACATTAAACCTTCGCAACAACAATATTAGCGATGGAGCACTTCCACCATATCTGCTGAACAACCTCACTCTATTGGAATCCTTGTTCTTATCTAACAATAATTTGGGCGGAGATTCATATGGCGATTTAACAGGTATAACTTCTACCTTTCATTTGATGTCCACCAGCCCACCATCAAAAGTTTGGATGATCCCTGCAGCCACTATTTGTTATTTTGTTCTGGTATTAAATTAGATGGATTATAAAATTCAAAAGGAAGGATGAAGCAAACCTTCTTTCCTTTTTTTTGAATGGCGACAACGGTAGAATTGACAACTTAGACATAGTTTGGATCACGAAATCTAGGCCCAATTCTACCGTTGCTAATGGATTAAGCATAGATGAGTAGTTTGAATCACCAACTCTCACAAATAATTGCTGACTTTTGCAGGTTTATGTAGTTTGAGAAAGCTACGAACATTAGACCTTTACAACAACAGTATTGGCGTTGGAGCACTTCCATCATGTCTATGGAAGAACCTTACTCTGTTGGAAGACTTGAACTTAGGTTATAATAATCTGGGCAGAGACTCATCTGACAGTTTAGCTGGTATGATTTCTACATTTTATTTGATGGCCAACTTCTTAGATAACACAAGTTCCAAAGTTTATTTGGGTGAGCATAATCTTAGATTCCTGGAGCAATGATAATAGAGACGCCCTTTTTCCTTTTTTCCTTTCTAGAAGTCTCATTGATAAGGTAACGACACTCTATATTACGGGATGGTCCCACTTGATTTAGATGAATGTTTTGATTCACGAATGGGATGCATTTGATTACATTCTTAACCAATAAATGCTTCTAATCCAACAATCATACAGCTGGGATCTAGATTTTGGTCATGTGATGGGCCCACCTACAATGTGCATCTGTTTTTATTGGCAAAGACGTAAGCAATTTCAGGAAAACCAAAAATACAATTCACTTTCCAAAATTAAAATAATGTAACCCTAATATAGATGGGACAAAAAGATAAAGGTTAAGTGTTTTCACCAACCGCAAACTCTCTCTCTCTCTCTCTCTCTCTCTCTCTCTCTCCCTTTTCCGGGCGTGTGAGATTAGACTGTCAATACGTTCAATCCATCCACTCTGCATTGTGTGTGCGTGCGTCAATAATTGCTTCCTCAGGCTAATCACAATTGCACAGTCCACTGAAACCTCAATCCAAAAACCATATAAAATAATGAGAAACTATAAAAGGGCAAAAAGAAAGACAAGAAAATTTTATCCTTGCTCGGTGTCATTATCAAAATGGCTGAGTGTGAAAAAAAGGGAAATAACGAGAGTGTCATTATGAATAAGGATGGAAGTGCCGTGATTTACATCTTGTATGATTCACTCAGATGAACCCAACATACAATCGAGTGGATAAGTACAGATTGGAATTCAGAGAAGAATTTGGTGAAGAAGGAAAGTTGATCTTGGCGTAGAAACTCGTCGATTAAATTGTCACCCTGGCAAGATGAAGATATGTAGATGAATTGTGTTCTTGGATAAGATTATCCACGAATGGTGATCTTACACAAAATTATCGATATAGTTATTTCTTGTTTTCTTTTAATAGTAAAATGACAGACCATCAAGTCAACCCAACCTAGCTAGTCAAAGAATTGGTTGACGTAGTACAGTTGTGCAATTGTGAAGACATTTCAAATTAAAGGTTTTTTTGAATTTATTGAGATTTAGGGTATAAATGGTAAGACGCCCAGAATTTAAGGTTTTTCAATACAAACTCAAAAGTAAAATAACTTTGTCTATTTAATAAAACAAGGAGCCTAAAATGATTTTAACGTATTTGGTCAGATGTTTTCCAGTTAAAAAAAAATGTTTCAAACAAAAATATGTTATTGACAGTTGGCTCTTTTTTGCATTAAACACTTGAGAAAGCCTTCGTGCTCCCTTAAATTGGCTGGAGTTCTTGTGAGTTTGTCCTTGCACTGATAACAAGGAGATATGAATAGATCTTGAGATTGGGTTTTATATCTTATTGATTTTATTGTTTACCCTCTCTATGCTTTTTTCCTGTAGGTTTATGTGGCTTGAGGAGACTAAAACATCTATATCTATATAACAACAATCTTGAAGATCAAAGTCTTTCACCATGTCTAGGCAACCTTTCTTCCCTGAAATTTCTGTCTTTGGCAGGCAATAAACTTAAAAATCCTTTTGGCAGCATCTCATCAAAAGAAACAACAGGTAAGCAGCTTTTATCACTTGTGCACATTTGAGTTAAGTATTTTCAGATGCACCTTTCTTAACATTTTGTAATTTAATTGTGAACTCAACTTACTCCAACATATTGCAGGTGTAAGGCCATTCCCTAATCTTCAGACTCTAGATCTCTTTGAGAATTTAGTAGCTGATGACAACGTTCGGAACATTGTCCCATGGCTTTATAACTCGACATCCCTCACTTGGCTGTATTTGAGCAGCAATTTCTTGAGAAACTCATCGTCATTGGCATGTAAGAGCATCTATATTACACACTATATTTTTTCTTGTGGGTCTTAGAAGTAAACTATGCACCGCCACTATAGTTTGGCTCAAAATAATTTAGGAAAAAGATAATGACACGGAGACGCCATTGGATATGCTTTGGGAGATAACGTATAAGAAGGAGAAATGCTATTCTAAGTGAGTTCTGGGACTCACATGGAATCCTCACCTAGTTAGGCCCTACATTTGGATGATTCAATCTTTCCATCTTATTTAGTCTCTCTTAGATAGGTTAAATACCAAAATTCATGTTTGTTGGGTGACTTTTAGCTATGCATTTTCAGTGTTTAAATAATAACCATTAGATTTTTCAAGGAAAAAAACTAGAAGCTAGAATCATCCAATGAGCATGATTTTTGCACAGTCTTAGTAGAAGACACCCAAAAAAAATGATTGTGTCACATCATTCCAAGGTGGGATTTAGCCAAGCAAGTTTTGAATTTAGTCCCAGAAATTAGTCCAAAAAGCTTTTATCTATAAGCAGTGCTGATCTCTTTGCAATTCTAAAAAGTCAAACATGAAAAATTTATTTGAATCTTCTAATCAAAAGGATTAAAATAGGAAATAAATTAAGTATGATAACTGTGTAAAAAATCATCTCTCAACCATATTTGGAGAATATAGCACTCTACGCACAACAAAAATCAAATCTTAAGAAATGTAGTAGATGGACAACAACATCACATTTTTCCTTGGTTAATACAATAATATCACAATAATGAGCCTCACATATGATTCATTCATGATGTTGAATTGACTCGCCTATCTTTCAGCACATGGTGGTCCAAAATTTTTTTAAAAGACATCTAAAGAATGTTGTTTTGGTTTGTTGGATGTCAACCGTTGCTTACATAGAGTTTCTTTTTCATTTTAGCAACAAGTCACGAGAGATACTTTAACCCATATCATGGATGAGCTGTCCTCCAACACAAGGCATATTGTTATTGTGAACCTTTGATTCATAGGAGTATAATGCAATCGAAATCAATAGTTTTAGGGGCTAAAATATTTTTCTGAAAATTTTAAGGACTAAAATATCATAAGCAAATAGTTCTAGGGACTAAAGTGTACTTTGCTCTAACAAATATTTGACTTCTTTTTTGAAATTTAGACACTCAACCACCCGTGCACATTTTCAAACTCTGGTATCCTAGCAAGACACTCCTTGTGCCACTATGCTAAAAGGCATTGGTGCAAAAACATTTGACTATTTATGGTCAAAAAATGAAGAATAAAAAAAAGGACTCGTTATTTAATCACTAGAAAACATTATGGTAATCCCTTGTCATTCCTCATAGAATCTAAAACATTGCAAATTTGTGTTCATTAGATGATTCAAGCTAGCTAAACTATTATCCTTAAAAGTGGTGGGATCCAACCAAATCTTTTATCAAACGATTAGAATTGTCCATTAGTTTAACTTTGTACAATTACCCAATGCTAGAGATCTAAAATGGACATTTGAGATTTTATTAAGCACAATGACACCCGTAATACAAATTGTTTTATCTCTGGTTAGTAGAAGAGATGCATACCATAAATGGAAGAATGAGAGGCATGATCAACACTTTAAATAATCAATTCATCAGTTGCTCAAAAGAGCATGTGCGTAGAGATTCAAGTCATGTATTCATTTTCCTTCATTTAATTTAATTGTTCCACTATTCCATTTCACCAGTTTCATAATTATATTTCTTACTTGCAGGGCTTTGCAAATTAAGGACGTTGAAAGTTTTGGATGTCATGAATAACACAATTGAAGGTCATCTTCATCCTTGCATGAGAGCCATGTATTCTTTGAACTATTTATTGCTCTCTCAGAACCAACTTACAGGAAACGTCCCATCATTCATTTTCAACAATCTAACAATGCTTGAGTCGATCGATCTATCAGAAAATCAGCTTAGTGGTGTCCTCTACTTTTCCATGTTTGCTAACCTCTCAAAGCTTTCATTCATTGACCTCTCAAACAATAAACTACAGGTTGAAACAGAGCACCCATACTGGATTCCTACTTTTAACCTCCTCACGTTACATTTGGAAAATTGCAATCTCAACCTACACAGTACCCGTGGCATTCCTACCTTCATCTCCAACCAAAATGGCTTAAAAGAAATATCGTTGGGTTATAATTCTCTCAAAGGGATCATTCCACCTTGGTTATTGTGCAAAAGTGCATTATGGACCTTGTCAGTAAGGGAAAATTTGTTCGAAGGCTCATTTCCACAATGTCCTAACAATACTAATGCATCAAACCTCAGACAGCTTGATATCTCAGCAAACAATTTATCTGGGACACTTCCTACAAGCATCAGAATGCTACTCCCCATGGCGACATACTTGAACATCTCTGGAAATGCCTTGCAAGGCAATATACCTTCATCTTTAGCACAAATGGATTCTCTAGAGGTGTTAGATCTTTCTAACAATCGTCTTTCAGGAGAAATTCCATATAAACTAATGAGTTTCATATCCCTACAGCACTTGGATCTCTCACACAATTGTTTGCAAGGGCATATGCTCCCAAAAGATTCAAATATGACAGAGTTGACAATTTTACACCTTAGTCATAACTTCTTCACTGGGTCAATTCCAACAAGCTTGTTGAATAGTTCATTCTTGAAAATTTTAGATGTCAGTTACAACAACCTATCTGGTCCTATTCCAAATTGGCTATTCAACCTTCAAGATTTGGTGTCACTTGTTTTAAAGAATAACTCCTTTCAATCTCATATTTCGAGGCAATTGTGTCAAGTTAGTAATCTTCATTTGTTGGACCTCTCCAACAATTATCTTATAGGAAAGATACCTTCTTGTCTCAACAACATTACTTCATGGAAAAGAAAGTCTACAATTCAAATTGATGGAGGATATTATTCTACTACAAAGCCGAGGGAATCTTCTAATTCAGCAGTTAGGGTTTCAACTGCATTCACCACAAAGGGAAGAAGTTACATTTATGAGGGTGTACCGCTATCCTTGATGACTGGGATTGATTTATCCATGAACAAGCTAACAGGCAGTATTCCACCAGAATTGGGAGACTTGAAAGAGCTTCACTCATTAAACTTATCATTCAACCTCCTAACTGGCCCTATTCAACGATGCTTCAAAAATTTTCAAAATTTGGAGAGCTTGGACCTTTCACATAACAACTTGTTTGGGAGGATCCCTTATGACATAGCTGGAATTGATACACTTACTACTTTCACTGTGGCCTTCAATAACCTATCAGGAGAAATTCCTTTCAGTAATCATTTTTCCACATTTAATGAGAGTAGCTATGAGGGAAATCCAAGACTCTGTGGAGAACTGCTGAAGAGAAATTGCTTGTCTAATACTTCTTCTGAAGTCCGGAAAAAGAAGAGCAAGAATCCTAGTGTTATTAGAAATACTGCTGCATTTTACTCATTTGTTGCAGTGTCATATGCATTGGGATTTTGGGGATTTATTAGCTTTCTATTGTTCAACAAGAGTTGGCGGTATAAATACTTTGCAACTATGGATGTATATTGGGAGGCCTTGACTGGGAAGATTTTTTTATTCTATATTCACTTCAAAAATTGTTCCCACTCTTGAGTTGTAATAAAAAAGTAGTTTTCTAAGTACTCTTGAGTTGACATATATTAAAGTACTTTTGCTTATGAATCTGACTATTTATCCGTACAATTCTAGAGCGGCTATTCAAAGCAATGACTATCATAAAATGGAGTTTGGTGCAATTCCGAGAGCTTCGCTGCAAGTCCAAATTATATTCGATAACTAAGAATGTTGGAGAGAGAGAGAGAGAGAGAGAGAGATAGTTAGAAGTGATGTTTGGTACCCAGGCTATTTAGAGAGTGAGAGACTTAGAAGTGATGTTTGGTACCCAGGCTATTTTGATGAGGCTGAACAGATAAACGGTCTAGATCTAAGAAAAGAAAATGCTAAAAGATAGGCCCAGTACTCATCTTTCTGCTTAAGACCGTCGTAGTTTGAGAGGGAGAGGAGAGAGTTACTCCTATAGGGCCTAATTTTCGGAAGATCTAAGCTGTCCACGATTTGAAGAGCAAAGAGATACTCATTTTAGGTGGACGTCTTGAAGGATTTAAAGCATTCATAATCTTGGCCTCGTCTTAGGGTTAGAAATACGACTATGCGGGCAACAATCTCAGTGAGCAAAAGCACGTACTTAAAACCAAGGCTTAGAAGGAATTGTCGATGAATGTGTTTCATCATTGACAACTTCCAACAGAAGCTCGCAATGAGATCAAGGATAAGTAGAGTCAGCAGGTTTTCTGAAAATCTTTTGGATCAAGGTGTTAGCTTGCAAATCAAATATTCTAAGAGCATAGGTACAGAGTACAGAAACTATTCCCAAGTTTTTTATATGCTTTTTTGTGGAGTCTGTCACAATAATCAGTGGTGAAAGTCCAGTACAAGAATGCTTACTTTTCAGCCCTGAGGACATCTTCTGTAGCCAAGGCTAGAGAAGCCCGACAAGACTTGAATCTTGACCGAAAGAACTTGTTGCAGGAGCTGAACAGGAAATCACTTTCCACTTTCCGTTTTTACCGTATTTCTTACCATCGAAATAAAAATAAGGAAAAACTGAAAAACAAGGACTAAAATATCAGTAAGTGGACCCAATAATAGCTCCTGTTAGCATTATTAGTTTTGTATAATTCCCGTTATAAATGTAGACCATTAGCTTAGTGGAGTACACATCAGGATGGTAGATTATTTTGATGGCTCGTGGATAGAAAAGTCAGGATCCTACTGTCAAAACTATTTTTCCAAAAAGACCCATCTTAGTTCGGTCATCAGTCTGCAACTACTCCTTATTGCCAATGCTGCTACATTGCCCGGGTTTTACATTAGGAGCCCAACCTATGGTTGATCAGAACCGTTCATCTGATTATAGTCGCTTTCACATATTATTTGTTACTAGAAAATTCTAAAGCTAAAAAATGTTTGACTGTAAAGTGGATAGCAAAATTGGGTCATGATCACTAGTCTTCATTCCTAAACTAAGATAACTAAAGGCCAGGATAATCTAATAGTATAATTCTTTTAGGGTGGCTGGTCCATGCAAATGAGTGGAGTGGCTTGGCCTATTGACCTCATTATATCGTGGTATACGGGCAAGTCAAGTCATTTTGTTTGGACATGGAAGACTTGGAAAGGAAGATTTTGATGATCTGTCATCTTCCATCTTCAATGAGTTTGACGCCTACCTGATGGGCGATCTTCCATCAGATGGACCCACTGTTCAGAAATGTCATACTTTAAGACAAAGGTTGTTTTACCTTAGTTTCACATGGAAGACTAAGGTGTACCATAAATTTAAATCTAATTGAGGTAAGTGTTGAGGTAGAGATACTCACCTTATTATATGGCAGAAGGCCATGACCCAAGAAAAATGCTTGAGGAGGACTTTGATGAGTGATTCTAAAAATAGGGTGTTGGTCTTTTGTCGTTGATGGATTCCATCTATGGAAAATTTCCTTGTTGTGCTATATTAAGAATAAACTTGCGTCCTTGAAGGGATTTCTACTAGTCATAGCCTAAGAATAAATTTGCATCTTGAAGGGAAATTTCCTTGCTGTCGCTATAAAATAAAGGAAGTTAAGAATAAACTTGCGTCTTGAAAGGATTCCTACTAGTCATAGCCTAAGATTCCATCTTTTCAGGCAATCGAGTCAACGTGTGACTGGAAAATCGGTGTTTGGATGGTTAAATTGCATCCAAGGTGATTCTCACGGAGCAACTCAAGTAGTATGTTGCATCTTTTTTCAATCTAGACATTTCACCTAGTGGATCTAGACTTGGATCTCCAATCCTACGGACCAAATAACTCCATCTAACAAGTCGGTAGATGGCTGTCCCCATTGCAGCGGATGGTCAAGATTGACATGGTCTTCAATTTAGTTGATCTTAACCATTCATCTTGTTCAGCCTGTTGTCCTATTTACCTCTATACCAATATTCACAGCCATTGATGCCTCCATATCAAAATTCATGTGTATACTCTAGGAAAGGAGCAAACACGAAGGGTTTGTATGACACAACTTAACATTGCATTTTTACAAGAGATTATTTTCATGCCTCAAACTTGTGATTTGTAGGTCACACTATGAGTTGTGTCAAGGCTTCCCTTCTTTCCATAAAAATTTTATTTTTATCTCGAAAATTATAAGATATATAATTTTCTATAGATTTTGCCATAATTTGCATTCTAGTTAATACATGTTTTCCCAATAATAAAATTTCTATTTTGCTATAATTTTTCTATAAATGCATGTTTTTGCATGCATAAACTATGTCCAACTTTATTCTCATGTAGTAAAGACTCTTGTTGTAGGATTGATTTTGTTGTTTGAAGATAGCACAGATCTGTCAATACACTGTATAGATGCAAAGATTACCTATTTTCCTTTAAGGGAAATGGTAGGTAGTTAAGGTAGAGGATATTCACAAACATGATTAACTCTGTCTTACAGTAATTCATCTTATAATATTACATTTGTTTTAATAGGATTACTGGCACTACTTAATTAATGCTCATCAGTTTAAACTTTTGTATAATTTCTTATCTCTACAAGTAAAGACTAGCATATTGGAATAGGGAGCTTTGGTGTAATGGTAAAAGTTGTCATCATGTGACTTTGAGATCATGGGTTCAAGGCGTTGAATTAGCCTCTTGCAAAATGCAAGGTAAGGTTGGCTACTATATGCTCTTGTGGTCTGCCACTTCTCTGGACCCCGCATAGGCGGGAGCTTTGTGCACCCAAGCTGCCCTTTTATCTTCTTAATATTTCCAACTCTTTCTTGTTCCAAAATTGCCACTAATCATGTGTTTCTTACACTTCTTCACCAAAAAATAAACTGTAGCTTTGATGGGCATCTGATGGAGAGCTTCGACCAGATGGACTCCCCATTTGAAAATGTTAGACCCAAAGAAGTAATTTTATGTGGTACCACATGGAGGAATTATTAAGGTGTTACCATCAATTAATTTAATAGAAAAGAAGTGGCAAGATGGGAGATAGTCCAATCATGAACGCATGCCCTTGACTCTCTTACACAGGGTTAAGCCCCCTTGTTTGACAGGAAATGCCCCAAATTTCAAGAAACTTACGTGTAAATGGACTCATATATCTTAGAATTGACTGCTAGGATCATCTGTCGGAGAAGATATTCTGCGCATGGCCAATCTAAGAAAAAATAAGGAAGCTAGGGATGGGGATGGGCGTGTAGATAGTTAACAAGCTTTTACTTTTGATGGTTTGATCCAACTGAGAGATGTGCACCCTTTGGTGATTCCCACCATGTGGAAATGTTACTTGAGCAAATGATAGTGTTACTGGGAATTTTGAAGCATGGCGTAACCGATGCAAAACCTAGAAACAGATGGTTGGCATCATAAACAAACCGGTCCCCAATTGTGGACATATCAAGAAAGTGAACCCTTTCCTTTGGGCCCACCATGGATGACTCTGACTAACGAGTGCTGGATTGAGTGGTTGAAGATTAACGATGACTTTTCATCACTTGTGAATCCTATCATTTGGAAATTTAATTAGCTGTCACTCGAGAAGAAAGGAGGTCAGGAATAGGCTTCATTTCTAAAATTGGGTCATGATCACTAGTCTTCATTCCTAAACTAAGATAACTAAAGGCCAGGATAATCTAATAGTATAATTCTTTTAGCGCATAACCTATCATGGCTGGTCCATGCAAATGAGTGGAGTGGATTGGCCCATCGACCTCATCATATCGTGGTCTACGGGCAAGTCAAGTCATTTTGTTTGGACATGGAAGACTTGGAAAGGAAGATTTTGATGGTCTGTCATCTTCCATCTTCAATGAGTTTGACGCCTACGTGATGGGCGATCTTTCATCAAATGGACCCACCGTTTGGAAATGTCTTACTTTAAAACAAAGGTCATTTTATCTTAGTTTCACATGGGAGACTAAGGTGTACCATTCATTTAAATCTAATTAAGGTAAGTGCTGAGGTAGAGATACTCACCTTGTTATACGGCAAAAGGCCATGACCCAAGAAAAATGCTTGTGTAGGACTTTGACAAGTGATTCTAAAAATAAGGTGCTGGTCTTTCTTCATTGATGGATTCCATCTATGGGAAATTTCCTTGTTGCCCTATAAAAGAAAGGAAGTTAAGAATAAACTTGCATCCTTGAAGGATTCCTACCAGTCATAGCCTAAGATTCCATCTTTTCATGCAATCGAGTCAATGTGTGACTGGAAAATCGGTGTTTGGATGGTTAAATTTCATCCAGGTGATTCTCACGGACCAACTCAAGTAGTCTGTCGCATCTTTTTTCAATCTAGACATTTCACCTAGTGGATCTAGACTTGGATCTCCAGTCCTACGGACTAAATAACTCCATCGAACAAGCCGGTAGACGGCTGTCCCCATTGCAGCGGACAGTCATGATTGAGTAAATGTGGGCTGCATTCCATGGCCATGGCCATTGCCATTGCTAAGATTAAAAGTAGCATTAGAAAGGATCTAGCATTATATATAAGGTTTGGAAGATTAAGATGTGTGGCTTAGTGTAGAGCACGGTCGTTAAGATTAAAAAGCACTTACAAGTGGGCCCATATCTCTGCTGATCATCACCATTCATTTCCAGTATTACTTGGACAAACCATGCCCAGTTACTTGGGCAAATGATGGTGTTACTGGGAATTTTGAAGCATGGCGTATCCAATGCGCAACCTAAGAACAGATGGTTGGCATCACAAGCAAACGGGTCCCTACTTGTGCACATATCAAGAAAGCGAACTCTTTCCGGTGGGGTGAACCCACCACTAACAACTTTGACGAGTGATTGTTGAATTGAGTGGCTGAGAACAAATGATGACTTCTCAGCATCGGAGGACAAAAAATAAACTGTAGCTTTGATGGGCATCTGATGGAGAGCTTATACCCAAAGAAGTAACTTTATGTGGTAGCACGTGGAGGAATTATTAAGGTGTCACCATCAATTAGTTTAATAGAAAAGAAGTGGCAAGATAGGAGATAGTCCAATCATGAAACGCATGCCCTTGATTCTCTTACACGGGGTTAAGCCCCCTTGTTTTATAGGAAATGCCCCAAATTTCAAGAAACTTACATGTAAATGGTCTCATATATCTTAGAATAGACTGCTAAGATCATCAGTCGAAGAAGATATTTTGGGCATGGCCAATCTAAGAAAAAATGAGAAAGACTAGGGATGGGGATGGGCGTGTAGATAGGTTAACAAGCTTTCACTTTTGATGGTTTGATCCAACTGAGAGATGTGCACCCTTTGGTGGATTCCACCATGTGGAAATGTTACTTGAGCAAATGATAGCGTTACTGGGAATTTTGAAGCATGGCGTAACCGATGTGACACAGAAACAGATGGTTGGCATCACAAACAAATCGGTCCCCACTTGTAGACATATCAAGAAAATGAACCCTTTCCTTTGGGCCCACCATGGATGACTTTGACTAACGAGTGCCGAATTGCGTGGTTGAAGATTAACGATGACTTTTCATCACCGGTGGACCCACGACTGACAACTTTGACGAGTGATTTCTGGATTGAGTGGCTGAGGACAAATGATGACTTCTCAGCACCGGAGGACAAAAAATAAACTGTAGCTTTGATGGGCTTCTGATGGAAAGCTTGGATCAGATGGACTCCTCATTTGGAAATGTTATCCCCAAAGATGTAACTTTATGTCGTACCACATGGAGGAATTATTAAGGTGTTACCATCAATTAATTTAATAGAAATGATGTGGCGAGATGGGAGATAGTCCAATCATGAAACGCATGCCCTTGACTCTCTTACACCGGGGGTGAAGACCCCTTGTGTTTACAGGAAATGCCCCAAATTTCAAGAAACTCACATGCAAATGGTCTCATATATCTTAGAATAGACGGCTAGGATCATCTGTGGGAGAAGATATTTTGGGCATGGCCAATCTAAGAATAAATGAGGAAGACTAGGGATGGGGATGCGGGTGTAGATAGGTTAACAAGCTTTCACTTTCGATAGTTTGATCCAACTGACAGATGTGCACCCTTTGGTGGATCCCACCATGTGGAAATGTTACTTGAGCAAATGATAGCGTTACTGGGAATTTTGAAGCATGCGTAACCGATGCGCAACCTAGAAACAGATGGTTGGCATCACAAACAAACCGGTCCCCACTTGTGGAGATATCAAGAAAGCGAACCCTTTCCTTTGGGCCCACCACGGATGACTTTGACTAACAAGTGCCGGATTGAGTGGTTGAAGATTAACGATGACTTTTCATCACTAGTGGATCCCATCATTTGGAAATTTAATTAGCTGCCACTCGAGAAGAAAGGATGTCAGGAATAGGCTTGGGTACTTGTTATGCGGCAGGGTCAGGACCCAAGAAAAATATTCGTACACAGCTTTGACGAGTGATTCTAAAAGATAAGATGCTGGTTTTTCTTCATTGATGGATTCTATCGTTGGGAAATTACCTTGTTGTCACTCTAAAGTCCAGGATAAGCTTGCCTCTTGAAGGGATTCCTACTGGTTACTCAAGAGGGATTCCTACTGGTTACTCATGAAATTTGGATAGTAAAATCGGGCCATGATCACTAGTCTTCGTTCCTAAACTAAGATAACTAAAGACCAGAATAATCTAATAGCATAATTCTTAGTGCATAACTTACCGTGGCTGGTACATGCAAAGGAGTGGAGTGGTTCGGCCCATCGACCTCATCATATTGTGGTTTATAAGCAAGTCAAGTCATTTTGTTTGGACATGGAAGACTTGGAAAAGGAAGATTTTGATGGTCTGTCTTCTTCCATCCTCAATGAGCTTGACACCTATCTGATGGGCAATTTTCCATCAGATAGACCCACTGTTTGGAAATGTCATACCACATGGAAGACTAAGGTGTACCATCAATCTAAATATAATTAAATGCTGAGGTAGAAATCCTCACCTTATTATACGGTAGAAGGCCATGACCTAAGAAAAATGCTTGTGGACGACTTTGACTAGTGCTTCTAAAAGATAAGATGCTGGTCTTTCTTCGTTGTTGATAGGCCCAGTACTCATCTTTCTGCTTAAGACCGTCATAGTTTGAAGGGCTGTGCACCAAATTCTCTTCCGTTGGAAAGAGCAAAGAGATACTCATTTTAGGTGGACGTCTTGAAGGATTTGAAACATTCATAATCTTGGCCTCATCTTAGGGTTAGAAATACGAATATGCGGGCAAGAATCTCAGTGAGCAAAAGCACATACTTAAAACCAAGGCTTAGAAGGAATTGTCGATGAATGTGTTTCATCATTGACAACTTCCAACAGAAGCTCGCAATCAGATCAAGGATAAGTAGAGTCAGCAGGTTTTCTGAAAATCGTTTGGATCAAGGTGTTAGCTTGCAAATCAAATATTCCCAAGTTTTTTATATGCTTTTTTGTGGAGTCTCTCATAATAATCAGTGGTGAAAATCCAGTACAAGAATGCTTACTTTTGAGCCCTGAGGACATCTTCTGTAGCCAAGGCTAGAGAAGAAGCCCGACAAGACTCGAATCTTGACCGAAAGAAGTAGTTGCAGGAGCTGAACAGGAAATCACTTTCCACTTTCCGTTTTTACCGTATTTCTTACCATCGAAATAAAAATAAGGAAACACTAAAAAGCAAGGACTAAAATATCAGCAAGTGGACCCAATAATAGCTCCGTTAGCCTTATTAGTTTTGTATAATTCCCGTTAACAATCTAGACCATTGGCTTAGTGGAGCACACATCAGGATGGTAGATTATTTTGATGGCTCGTGGATAGAAAACTCAGGATCCTACTGTCAAAACTATTTTTCCAAAAAGACCCATCTTAGTTCGGTCATCAGTCGGCAACTACTCCTTATTGCCAATGCTGCTACATTGCCCGGGTTTTACATTAGGAGCCCAACCTATGGTTGATCAGAACCGTTCATCTGATTATAGTCACTTTCACATATTATTTGTTACTAGAAAATCCTAAAGCTAAAAAATGTTTGACTGTCATATAATCCCACTTTAATTACTAAAAACTCCCAAAGCTCAGAAAAGTGAGAGATTCAACCGCCTAGGACTATGCAATGCAGGCAGCCAAAATTTACAAGATCAGCACAAGTATCTCTGATCCGAAATCATTCTTCTGGGCTCTCTCTTAGCAAGCTATGACCCAAAAATCTCATGCACTGGCTGATGCTAGACTTTGTTGTTCAGCATGTAAAGTGGATAGTAAAATTGGGTCATGATCACTAGTCTTCATTCCTAAACTAAGATAACTAAAGGCCAGGATAATCTAATAGTATAATTCTTTTAGTGCATAACCTATCGTGGCTGGTCCATGCAAATGAGTGGAGTGGCTTGGCCTGTCGACCTCATCATATCGTGGTCTACAGGCAAGTCAAGTCATTTTATTTGTACATGGAAGACTTGGAAAGGAAGATTTTGATGGTCTGTCATCTTTCATCTTCAATGAGTTTGACGCCTACTTGATGGGCGATCTTCCATCAGATGGATCCACCGTTTGGAAATGTCATACTTTAAAACAAAGGTAGTTTTATCCTAGTTTCACATGGAAGACTAAGGTGTACCATCAATTTAAATCTAATTGAGGTAAGTGCTGAGGTGGAGATACTCATCTTGTTGTATGGCAGAAGGCCATGACCCAAGAAAAATGCTTGTGGAAGACTTTGACGAGTAATTCTAAAAATAAGATGCTGGTCTTTTTTCATTGAAGAATTCCATCTATGGGAAATTTCCTTGCTGTCGCTATAAAAGAAAGGAAATTAAGAAAAAACTTGCGTCCTTGAAGGGATTCCTACTAGTCATATTGACTAGCATAAGATTCCATCTTTTCAGGCAATCGAGTCAATGTGTGACTGGAAAATCGGTGGGTTCCCTTAACCAAGCCACTGCCTATGAGTCGCCGGCTCATTCTTCAACAGGCACGCGGTCCATTCATGTACAATAATCATATTGTAGCGGGTATAGTTTAGTGGTAAAAGTGTGATTCGTTCTATTAACAACTGAAATAGTTAAGGGGTCTTTCGGTTTTGTATATTCCGATCAAAAACTTTATTTCTTAAAAGGGTTTAATCCTTTACCCCTCAATGCTACGTTTGGGGAAAAATATACATTCTCGTGATTTGTATCCAAAAGACCCATCTTAGTTTGGTCATCAGTCTGCAACCATTCCTTATCGCCAATGCTGTTACATCGTTCGTCCCACTTTTACATTATGAGCCCAACCAATGGTTGATCAGAAGCGTTCATCTGATTATAGTCACTTTCACATATTATTCATCACTAGAGAATCCTAAAGCTCATCCACTTTAATTACTAGAAACTCCCAAAGCTCAGAAAAGTGAGTGATTCAACCGTGTAGGACTATGCAATAGAGGCAGCTAAAATTTACATGATCAGGACAAGTATCTCTAATCTGAAATCATTCTGCTCGGCCCTCTCTTAGCAAGCTATGACCCAAAAATCTCATGCACTTACTAGACTTTGTTGTTTGGCATGTAAAGTGGATAGTAAAATCGGGCCATGATCACTAGTCTTCATTCCTAAACTAAGATAACTAAAGGCCAGGATAATCTAATAGCATAATTCTTAGTGCATAACCTATCGTGGCTGGTACATGCAAAGGAGTAGAGTGGTTCGGCCTATCGACCTCATCATATCTGGTTTATAAGCAAGACAAGTCATTTTGTTTGGACATGGAAGACTTGGAAAAGGAAGATTTTGATGGTCTGTCTTCTTCCATCCTTAATGAGTTTGACACCTACCTGATGGGCAATTTTCCATCAGATAGACCCACTGTTTGGAAATGTCATACTACATGGAAGACTAAGGTGTACCATCAATTTAAATATAATTAAATGCTGAGGTAGAAATACTCACCTTATTATACGGTAGAAGGCCATGACCCAAGAAAAATGCTTGAGGACGACTTTGACTAGTGCTTCTAAAAGATAAGATGCTGGTCTTTCTTCATTGATGGATTCCATCATTGGAAAATATCCTTGTTGTTGTCTAAAAGGAAGGAAGTTAAGGATAAACTTGGTTCCATCGTTTCAGGCAATCGAGTCAATATGTGACTGGAAAATCGGTGTTTGGACGGTTAAAATTCATCCAAGGTGATTTCCACAGACCAACTCAAGTAGTCTGTCGCATCTTTCTTCAATCTAGACATTTCACCTAGTGGATCTAGACTAGGATCTCCAATCCTATGGACCAAATAACCCCATCGAACAAGACGGTAGATGGCTGTCCCCATTGCAGTGGACGGTCAAGATTGAGTACATGTGGGCTGCATTCCATGGCCATTGCCATTGCTACGATTAAAAGCAGCACTAGAAAGCATCTAGCATTATATATAACGTTTGGAAGATTAAGATGTGTAGCTTAGTGCAGAGTACGGTCATTAAGATTAAAAAGCACTTACAAGTGGGCCCAAATCTCTGCTGATCATCACCATTCATTTCCATTTTTACTTGGACAGACCATGCCCAGTTACTTGGGCAAATGAGGGCGTTGCTGGGAATTTTGAAGCATGGCGTATCCAATGCATAACCTAGAAACAGATGGTTGGCATCACAAACAAAGCACATATCAAGAAAACGAACTCTTTCCGGTGGACCCACCACTAACAACTTTGACAAGTGATTGTTGGATTTTATTTAGCGGCCACTCGAGAACAAAGAAGTCAAGAATAGGCTTGCGTCCTTGAGGGGTTCGCACCAACTTTCTCAAGGCGGATGATTTACTCGCTAAAATTCGGACGGTTAGGATTAAGTGATAGGTGATTTTTTCAAATTACGCAATTATGAAGATTTCGTCATGTCTTGTTTCGGGCGTGTTTTACAAGCGCTCTTTTCTGCCTATCTGAGTACGATCTAGACCATCCACTTAATGATGGAGCTCACCATTGATCAGGATCCTAAGTTATTTGTATTGTCTCTGGATAGTAGATCCCAGATCCTAGGATATAAATAATTTTTAAAATGACCCATCATCGTGATTTAGCTGTCAAACTTGCATTTATGACCCAGATGATCCAAGCACCATCACAATATCCTAGGGTTCTGATCTACTGATTAATATTGCATTTGGACCGTAACTGTCCAATGTGTAGTAGCTTTATAGAGGCCCTACATTCGTGGAATCATGAACTGGATCATGAGATTCCAGGTGGTGGTCTCACAGAGCTTGACGGTCAAGATTAAGTGGACAATTGTTTTACAAGATTAGAACTTAAAAGAGTCCTGCTAGGTTGATTTCTTTTTCTACACACGTTGATTTTAAACTTTTTAATTTTGTTGATCTAGGCCATTCATCATATTCTACCATGTAACATGTGAAAAATCAACGTAGTTGAACGATTCTACCTACTTGTTTTGAATTTTTTTTAAAAAACTTAATACAAATAGATAGTCACTATTTTGAAGTTGTAATTTCAAAAGAAGACAAGATTTAAACAGGGGCTCTCAAAAATTCAAACAGAGCATAAATCCATCACTAGAGAATCCTAAAGCTCAAAAAGGGGTGACTATCATATAATCCCTCCTTAGTTACTAGAAACTCTTAAAGCTCAGAACAGTGGGACATTCGACCATTTTGAATTATGCAATGCACACAGCTAAAATTTACAAGATGAGCACAAGTATCTCTGGTTCGAAATCACTCCTCTTGCCCTCTCTTGGCAAGTCTTGACCCAAAAATCTCATACAAAATCTATTCACAATGGATCGTCTTCATGCCTAAACTAAGAAAAACAAAGGCTAGGATAATCCAAAGGTATAATTCTTTTGGTACACAACCTACCATGACTGGTCCATGAAAATGAGCAGACTGGTTGGGCCTATCGATGCCAGCCTATCATGGTTTACTGGCAGAGTCAAGTCATTTTGTTTGGACACGGAAGACTTGGAAAAGGAAGATTTTGATGGTCTGTCTCCTTCCATATTCAAAGACCTTTGATGTGCACCTGATGGCGATATTCCATCAGATGGACCCACCATTTGGAATTGTCATAGTTTAAGAAGTAGGTAGCTTTTATATTGGTTTCACATGGACGACTAAGGTGCACCATCAATTTAAATTGTACTGAAATAATTGGTGAATTGGAGATACGCCCCTTGTTATGGCAGAAAGTCCATGACTCCAAAGAAATGTTTTACTCATTGGTGACTTTTATGAGGGATCCTAGAAGATAAGATGATGTCTTTTCATCACTGACCATTCCATCGTTGGAAAATTTCCTTGAAAGTCGGGTTGCCTTGAAAGAAAGTCGGTCAAGGATAAGCTTGCGTCCTTAAAGAGGAGGGATTCCAACCACTTACTCAAGGGAGATGATTTAATAGTGAAATTTGGATGGTTACAATTAAGTATTGGTGACTTTATAAAATTACCTAAAGATACTGATTTGCTCATGTCATGTTTCTAGCATGTTTGACTGGTAATCAAATAAGACGTGATATCAGTCTATATATTTGTGCTGTCTTGGAGGATTCTACCACTGCCATTATTGGTTGAACTTGTGTTTGGAGTTTGCAGATAAGCTATTCCAGTATGAGGGCTTATAGCATTTTGGTATTGTTTGTGAGTTTGTGTTGCTGTTTGAGTGGGTATGACGGATGCTTGGAGAAAGAGAGGGATACTCTCATGCAAATCAGAGACTCCATTGTCAATTTAGATGGCTCTTTTCAATAATCAGAGTCTTGGGCTGAAGGAGATTGTTGCGCATGGGAGGGTGTATTATGCAGCAGATCTTCTTCTTCCTCTCAAGCATCTCATGTGACTGCAATGTATCTTTCATCTATAAGAGACTATACTGTTCAACGAACATGGTATCCGAATGCCACTTCATTTGCCCAATTCACCGAATTACAATCGCTAGATCTGAGCTATAACAACATTGGTGGATGGGCTAACCCAGAAGGTAATGTTGGCTCCCTATTAATATAGCAAAGGTAATGTTCCCACACCTCTTTGGAACTATTTCCACACATTCACTTGGGGTTTTTGTAGTAGAAATACAGACTATTGCTATACCCTCTTTGGAACAGCTTCAAGAATGACTGGTCACACTATCTATACGATCTTAGTCCATTTGTGTGAAACATTTCTACTGGCTGTACAGTTTAGAATAGTGTTTGATGTCTCAAATCTTATATTACATATATCACTTTTGCAGGCTTATGTAGTCTCAAAAAGCTACGACAACTAAATCTTCGGGTAAACAATCTCGGCATTGGAGCATTTCCACCATGTTTACGAAGCAACCTCTCTCTATTAGAACAATTGGACTTATCTAGAAACAATCTGGGAGGAGATTCATCCAGGTTATTAGCAGGTACGATGAAAGGAGACCATAAATATCAATAGTTAGTGTTAAGGTGTTAAACTTTTGGCTTTTGGAAATATTTTGTAAACGATATACCTTCTCAAGCATGATTAACCGTGTAAAAGCCAAGGAGATGCCCATTACACATTAAACTAATTATCTATTAGAAGTTTTGCTGTGGAAAATGAATTAATTATCAAGTGTCATGATCTCACCATAATTATCAACTTTTGTAGGCTTATGTGGTTTGAAAAAACTACGAGTACTATACCTTGATGAAACAAATCTTGATGGTAGAGCATTTCTGCCATGTCTACAAAGTAACCTCAGCCAATTAGAAGCATTGGGCTTATCTTCAATAAATATGGGAGAAGACTCATCTGGCTTTTTAAAAGGTATGCAGAAAGAAGTATGCAATTTTTTATTTTTTAATTTGAAAGGTGCGGAAAGGAGCATACTTGCCTCGTCATTTCTTTGATAAGAAACCGGTATGCGTCTTAGACTAACTTGGCAGTTTTTGGCTGGTAATGGATGGAATTTTTTCGTGGTATTTAAATTTACTGGCTTATTAATGAGTGAGGATTTTTTTTTGTTGGGATTTGTGACTTCATATTTCTCCCAATTTTATTGGATGATTCTTTCTTTGTGGATGTCTGATTGGATCTCATTGTTATTGTTACCACAATTCCTATCATTTTCTCAATCTAATATTTACACCATCCAAGAGAGAGAGAGAGAGAGAGAGAGAGAGAGAGGGAGAAACAGGGATCTTTGTCCCAGTGGCTGGGATCACTAGCCATACCCACTTGTTATGTGTGCATGGGGTGGAAAGTGGTGTGTTATGAAAGGATTTGGTCAATATATGGACCAACTCTCTATAAGTCCACTGAGTTTTGCCGGCCAATGTAATTTGAGAAAACTACAGTGGCTATATCTTGAGAATACCAATCATGGCAGTGGGGCACTTCCATTGTGTCTACCAAACAACCTCACTCAATTGGAACACTTGGTCTTAGATTCCAATAATTTGAGCAATGTCTCATCTGACAGTTTAACAGGCATGATGTTTGTATTTCATTTGATAGCCACCTTCATAGATAAGTCATGCCCCAAAAGTTTGGATCATCTTGGTCACTATTTATTTGGGTATAAAATTATATGAATTAATTAGAAAATTCAAAAGCAAGGATGATGTAAAAATTTTCCTCTAATGGCATGAATGGTAGAAACTTGACAGATTAGATTCAATGTTTGGTTTGGATCACGAAATCTGGGCCCAATTCTACTGTTGCGATTGGATTAAATTTAGATGAGTGGTTTGATTCATCAATTCTAACAAATAAGTCTTGAATTGTGCAGGTTTATGTAGTTTATCAAAACTACAAACATTATACCTTCGGAACAATAGCCTTGGCAATGGAGCGCTTCCATCATGTCTATGGAACAACCTCACTCTATTGGAATCCTTGGACTTATCTGACAATAATTTGGGCAGAGACTCATCTGGCGGTTTAACAGGTATAACTTCTACCTTTCATCTGATGGCCACCAGTCCACCATCAAAAGTTTGGATGATCCCTGCAGCCACTATTTGTTATTTTGTTCTGGTATTAAATTAGATAGATTAGAAAATTCAAAAGGAAGGATGAAGCAAACCCTTTTTCCTTTTTTTTGAATGGCGACAACGGTAGAATTGACAACTTAGACATAGTTTGGATCACGAAATCTAGGCCCAATTCTACTGTTGCTAATGGATTAAGCATAGATGAGTAGTTTGAATCACCAACTCTCACAAATAATTGCTGACTTTTGCAGGTTGATGTAGTTTGAGAAAGCTACGAACATTAGACCTTTACAACAACAGTATTGGCGATGGAGCACTTACACCATGTCTGCTGAACAACCTCACTCTGTTGGAATCCTTGGACTTAGGTTCTAATAATCTGGGCAGAGACTCATCTGACAGTTTAGCTGGTATGATTTCTACATTTTATTTGATGGCCAACTTCTTAGATAACACAAGTTCCAAAGTTTAGCTGGTATGATTTCTACATTTTATTTGATGACCCCCTTTTTCTTTTTCATTTCTGGATGTCTCATTGATAAGGTAACGACACTCGTATATTAAAGGATGGTCCCACTTGATTTAGATGAATGTTTTGATTCACAAAAATGAACCTAACACACGGATCGATCCACCCAATCGAATAGGATGCATTTGCTTCTAATCCAACAATCATACGGCTGGGATCTAGATATTGGTCATGTGATGGGCCCACCTACAATGTGCATCTGTTTTTATTGGGAAAGACGTAAGCAATTTCAGGAAAACCAAAAATACAATTCACTTTCCAAAATTAAAATAATGTAACCGCACTGTCTCTCTCCCTTGTCCGGGCGTGTAAGATTAGACTGTCAATACATTCAATCCATCCACTCTGCATTGTGTGTGCGTCAGTAATTGCTTCCTCAGGCTAATCACAATTGCACAGTCCATTGAAACCTCAATCCAAAAACCATATAAAATAATGAGAAACTATAAAAGGGAAAAAAGAAAGACAAGAAAATTGTATCCTTACTCGGTGTCATTATCAAAATGGCTGAGTGTGAAAAAAAGGGAAATAACGAGTGTCATTATGAATAAGGATGGAAGTGCTGTGATTTACATCTTGTATGATTTACTCAGATGAACCCAACATACAATCGAGTGGATAAATACAGATTGGAATTTGGTGAAGAAGGAAAGTTGATCTTGGAGTAGAAACTTGTCGATTAAATTGTCACCCTGGCAAGATGAAGATATGTAGATGAATTGTGTTCTTGGATAAGATTATCCACGAATGGTGATCTTACACAAAATTATCGATATATTTATTTCTTGCTTTCTTTTAATAGTAAAATGACAGACCATCAAGTCAACCCCAACCTAGCTAGTCAAAGAATTGGTTGACGTAGTAGAATTTATTGAGATTTAGGGTATAAATGGTAAGACGCCCAGAATTTAAGGTTTTTCAATACAAACTCAAAAGTAAAATAACTTTGTCTATTTAATAAAACAAGGAGCCTAAAATGATTTTGACGTATTTGGTCAGATGTTTTCCAGTTAAAAAAAAATGTTTCAAACAAAAATATGTTATTGACAGTTGGCTCTTTTTTGCATTAAACACTTGAGAAAGCTTTCGTGCTCCCTTAAATTGGCCGGAGTTCTTGTGAGTTTGTCCTTGCACTGATAACAAGGAGATATGAATAGATCTTGAGATTGGGTTTTATATCTTACTGATTTTATTGTTTGCCCTCTCTATGCTTTTTTTCCTGTAGGTTTATGTGGCCTCAGGAGACTAGTAACTCTGGATCTATTTTACAACAATGTGGAAGATCAAAGTCTTTCACCATGTCTGGGCAACCTTTCTTCCCTGGAAACTCTGGATTTGTCAGGCAATAAACTTAAAAATCCTTTTGGCAGCATCTCATCAAAAGAAACAACAGGTAAGCAGCTTTTGTCACTTGTGCACATTTGAGTTTAAGTATTTTCAAATGCACCTTTCTTAACATTTTGTAATTTAATTGTGAGCTCTACTTGCTCCAACATATTGCAGGTGTAAGGCCATTCCCTAATCTTCAGACTCTAGATCTCTCTAAGAATTTCATAGCTGATGACAACATTCGGAACATTGTCCCATGGCTTTATAACTCGACATCCCTCACCCAGCTCTATTTAAGCAGCAATTTATTGAAAAACTCATCGACATTGACATGTAAGAGCATCTATATTACACATTATATTTTTTCTTGTGAGTCTTAGAATTAAACTATGCACCATTACTATAGTTTGGCTCAAAATAATTTAGGAAAAAGATAATGACACAGAGACGCCATTGGATATGCTTTGGGAGATAACGTATATGAAGGAGAAATACTATTCTAAGTGAGATCTGGGACTCACATGGAATCCTCACCCAGTTAGGCCCTACATTTGAATGATTCAATCTTTTCATCTTATTTAGTCTCTCTTAGATAGGTTAAATACCAAAATTCATGTTTGTTGGGTGATTTTTAGCTATGCATTTTCAGTGTTTAAATAATAACCATTAGATTTTTCAAGGAAAAAAACTAGAAGCTAGAATCATCCAATGAGCATGATTTTTGCACATAGTCTTAGTAGAAGACACCCAAAAAAAATGATTGTGTCACATCATTCCAAGGTGGGATTTAGCCAAGCAAGTTTTGAATTTAGTCCTAGAAATTAGTCCAAAAAGCTTTTATCTATAAGCAGTGCTGATGTCTTTGCAATTCTAAAAAGTCAAACATGAAAAAATTATTTGAATCTTCTAATCAAAAGGATTAAAATAGAAAATAAATTAAGCATGATAACTGTGTAAAAAATCATCTCTGGACGATGTTTGGAGAATATAGCACTCTACGCACAACAAAAATCAAATCTTAAGAAATGTAGTAGATGGACAACAACAACACATTTTTCTTTGGTTAATACAATAATATCACAATAATGAGCCCCACATATGATTCATTCATGATGTTGAATTGACTCACCTATCTTTGGGCACATAGTGGTGCACATTTATTTTAAAAGGCATCTAAAGAATGTTGTTTTGGTTTGTTGGATGTCAACTGTTGCTTACATAGAGTTTTTTTTTTCCTTTTCCTTTTTCATTTTAGCAGCAAGTCACGAGAGGGACTTTAACATATATACGAGAATTAGGTTTAACAAATTAGTGAATAGTTTACTTTGTAGTTCTTTGTTGTTAAAAAAAAAAAAAAAAAGGGTTTATATGCTAGACCATATCATGGTTGAGCTGTCCTCCAACACAAGGCATATTGTTATTGTGAACCTTTGATTCATAGAAGGAGTACAATGCAATCCAAATCAATAGTTTTTAGGGACTAAAAGATTTTTCTGAAAATTTTAAGGACTAAAATATCATAAGCAATTAGTTATAGGGACTAAAGTGTACTTTGCTCTAACAAATATTTGACTTCTTTTTTGAAATTTAGACACTCAACCACCCGTGCACATTTTCAAACTCTGGTATCCTAGCAAGACACTCCTTGTGCCACTATCCTAGAAGGCATTGGTGCAAAAATATTTGACTATTTATGCTCAAAAAATGAAGAATAAAAAAAAAAAGACTTGTTATTTAATCACTAGAAAACATTATGGTGATCCCTTGTCATTCCCTAAAATCTAAAACTATTGTCCTTAAAAAATGGTGGGATCCAAACAAACCTTTTATCAAATGATTAGAATTATTAGTTAGTTTAACTTTATACAATTAGCCAATGCTAGAGATCTAAAATGGACATTTGAGATTTTATTAAACATAAGGACCTCCGCAATACAAATTGTTTTATCTTTGGTTAGTAGAAGAGATGCATACCATAAATGGAAGAATGAGAGGCATGATCAACACTTTAAATAATCAATTCATCAGTTGCTCAAAAGAGCATGTGCGTAGAGATTCAAGTCATGTATTCATTTCGCTTCATTTAATTTAATTGTTCCACTATTCCATTTCACCAGTTTCATAATTATATTTCTTACTTGCAGGGCTTTGCAAATTAAGGACGTTAGAAGTTTTGGATGCTAGGAATAACACAATTGAAGGTCATCTACATCCTTGCATGAGAGCCATGTATTCTTTGAACAGATTCTCTCTCTCTCACAACCAACTTACAGGAAACGTTCCATCATTCATTTTCAACAATCTAACAATGCTTGAGTTCATCGATCTAGCAGAAAATCAGCTCAGTGGTGTCCTCTACTTTTCCATGTTTGCTAACCTCTCAAAGCTTTCAGTCGTTGACCTCTCAAACAATAAACTACAGGTTAAAACAGAGTACCCACATTGGATTCCTACTTTTCAACCCTCCAGTTTATATTTGGAAAATTGCAATCTCAACCTACACAGAACCCATGGCATTCCTACCTTCATCTCCAATCAAAATGGCTTAGAAGAATTATCGTTGGGTCATAATTTTCTCAAAGGGATCATTCCACCTTGGTTATTGTGCAAGAGTGCATTACAGAACTTGTCAATAAGGGACAATTTGTTCGAAGGCTCATTTCCACAATGTCCCAACAATACTAGCGGCTCAACCCTCAGACAGCTTGATATCTCTGCAAACAAATTGTATGGGACACTTCCTACAAGCATCGGCATGCTACTCCCCATGGTGACATACTTGAACATCTCTGGAAATGCCTTGCAAGGGAATATACCTTCATCATTGGCACAAATGGATTTTCTAAAGGTATTAGATCTTTCTAATAATGGTTTTTCAGGAGAAATCCCATATAAACTAATGAGTTTCATATCTCTACTGTACTTGGATCTCTCATACAATTATTTGCAAGGGAATATGCTGCCAAAAGATTCAAACATAACAAAGTTGAGAGTTTTATGCCTTGGTCATAACTTCTTCACAGGGTCAATTCCAACAAGCTTGTTGAATAGTTCATTCTTGGAAATTCTAGATGTTAGTGACAACAGCCTATTTGGTCGTACTCCAAATTGGTTATTCAACCTTCGGGATTTGGTATCAATTGTTCTAAAGAATAACTTCTTTCAATCTCATATTTCGAGAAAATTGTGTCAAGTCAGTAATCTTCATTTGTTAGACCTCTCCAACAATTCTCTTATAGGAAAGATACCTTATTGTCTCAACAACATTACTTCATGGAAGAGAAAGTCCATAGTTGAAATTTATGAAGGATTTTATTGGATGAGAGAGTTGACAATTCAAATTCGAGGATTTTTTGTTGTTACACAGAAGTTGCTATTATCTAGTTCAACAGTTAGGGTTTCAACTACATTCACCACAAAGGGAAGAAGTTACATTTTTGAGGGTGTACCACTATCCTTGATGACTGGGATTGATTTATCCATGAACAAGCTCACAGGCAATATTCCACCAGAATTGGGAGACTTGAAAGAGCTTCACTCATTAAACTTATCATTCAACCTCCTAACTGGTCCTATTCATCAATCCTTCAAAAATCTAAAAAATTTGGACAGCTTGGACCTTTCACATAACAACTTGTTTGGGAAGATCCCTGATGAAATAGCTGGAATTGATACACTTACTACTTTCACTGTGGCCTTCAATAAACTATTAGGAAAAATTCCTTTCAGTAATCATTTTTCGACATTTAATGAGAGTAGCTATGCGGGAAATCCAAGACTTTGTGGAGAACCGTTGAAAAGAATTTGCTCATTTGATACTCCTTCTGCAGTCCCGAAAAGGAAGAGCAAGAATCCTAGTGTTCTTAGAAATACTGCTGCATTTTACTCATTTGTTGCAATGTCATATGCATTGGGATTTTGGGGATTTATTAGCTTTCTATTGTTCAACAAGAGTTGGCGGTATAAATACTTTGAAACTATGGATGTATATTGGGAGGCATTGATTGGGAAATTTTTTTTATTTTATCTTCGCTTCAAAAATTGTTCTCACCCTTGAGCTGTAATGAAAATTTAGTTTTCTAAGTACTCTTGAGTTGAAATATATTAAATTACTTTTGCCTATGAATCTGACTATTTATCCATACAATCCTAGAGAAGCTATTCAAAGCAATGACAATATATTGATTAAAATAAATATGAGTACAAGGTATTATGAATGGAAAAGATTAAAGTGCATGCTAATGCAGTAACGAGGAGTTGAAATATATTAATTACTTTTGCTTATGAATCTAACTATTTATGCATAAAATCCTAGTGTGCCTATTCCAAGTAATGACAAAATATTGATTAAAACAAATATGTGCATAAGGTACTATGAATGGAAAAGATTAAACTGCATCCTAATGAATTAATGTTTTCACAACTTCCTTCTTTGTTAAATGTTTACTCTATTTCATTTTTTCCTTTTCTTACTTTTCTATTTCTCCTTTTTTGTTTCTTTTGCTTTCTGGATCTCTTTATCAACCTTTAACGTTGTGAGTATTTCTCTAGAATATGGTGTTCAAGTATTTTACCTTGTTCATGTTTTTTGACTTGTCTTGAAGAAATCTTAAAATTTTCAACTTATTGTCAAACTCTTAATCTAGGACTACTTTTGTTGTTTGAGAAATTTGAAAAAGTAATTAAATAATGACCTAGATATTGGTTTTAATAGGATTACTGGCAATTCTTAATTAATGCTCAATGGTTTAAACTTTTGTATAATATCTCTACCGGCAAAGACTAGCATATGGAACAATATCTTCATAATATTTCCAACTGGTGTACTTTCTCGTTCCAAACTTGCCACTAAACATGTGTTACTCATACTTCTTCATTAAAAAATATACACCGTAGGTTGATGTGCATCTGACGGAGATCTTCGACCAGATGGATTCACCGTTTGCAAATGTTGTAACGTAAGAAGTAAGTTTATCTGGTCCCACATGGAGGCATCACTAAGGGGTTACTGTCAATTAATTTAATCGAAATGAAGTGGTGGGATGGGAGAAAATCCACTCATAAAACACATGCGCTTGACTCTCGGACTCCGTGGTTAAGCCGCTGCTTTGTCAGGAAATCCCCCAAAATTAAAAAAACTCATAAATATTGTAAATAATATCATATAATCTAAAATAAATGACTACGATAATCTATCAGAGAGGATATTTTTGGCATGGCAAATAAAAAGACCCGGCCCAGAAAAATTAAAGAAGAATGGGAATGGCAATGGTGCATGTATAAGGTTCAACAAGCTTTCACCATGTGGCGATGGCGATGGTGCATGTGTTTTGCTGGTTTGATCCAAGTAACAGATGCGCCCTCTCGGGTGGATCCCACGATGTGGAAAGGTCATAGCCTAAGATTCCATCTTTTCAGGCAATCGAGTCAACGTGTGACTGGAAAATCGGTGTTTGGACGGTTAAAATTCATCCAAGGTGATTCTCACAGACCAACTCAAGTAGTCTGTCGCATCTTTTTTCAATCTAGACATTTCACCTAGTCGATCTAGACTTGGATCTCCAATCCTACACACCAAATAACTCCATCGAACAAGCACGTAGATGGCTGTCCCCATTGCAGCGGATGGTCAAGATTGAGTAAATGTGGGCTGAACTCCATGGCCATTTCCATTGCTAAGATTAAAAGTAGAATAGAAAGGATCCAGCATTATATATAACGTTTGGAAGAGTAAGATGTGTGGCTTAGTGTAGAGCACGGTCATTAAGATTAAAAAGCACTTACAAGTGGGCCCAAATCTCTGCTGATCATCACCATTCATTTCCAGTATTACTTGGACAAACCATGCCTAGTTACTTGGGCAAATGATGGCGTTACTGGGAATTTTGAAGCATGGTGTATCCGATGCGCAACCTAGAAATAGATGGTTGGCATCATAAACAAACTGGTCCCTACTTGTGCACATATCAAGAAAGCGAACTCATTCCGGTGCACCCACCACCGACGACTTTGATGAGTGATTTCTGGATTGAGTGGTTGAGGACAAATGATGACTTCTCAGCACCGGCGGATCCCATCATTTGGGAATTTATTTAGCACCCACTCGAGAACAAAGAAGTCAATAATAGGCTTGCATCCTTGAGGGGTTTGCACCAACTTACTCAAGGCAGATAATTTACTCGTGAAAATTCGGACTGTTAGGATTAAGCAATAGGTGATTTTTTTCAAATTACGCAATCATGAAGATTTCGTCACGTCTTGCTTCTGGCGTGTTTTACAAGCGTGTTTTACAAGCGCTCTTTTCTGCCTATCTGAGTACGATCTAGACCATCCACTTAATGATGGAGCTCACCGTTGATCAGGATCTTAAGTTTTTTAGATGCTCTCTGGATAGTAGATCCCAGATCCTAGGATCATAAATAATTTTCAAAATGACCCATTATCGTGATTTAGCGGTCTATCTTGCATTTATGAGCCAGATGATCCAATCACCATCACAGTATCCTAGGGTTCTGATCTACTGATTAATATTGCATATGGACCGTAACTATCCAAAGTGTACTAGCTTTATAGAGGCCCTACATTCGTGGAATCGTGAACTGGATCATGAGATTCCAGGTGGTGGCCTCACAGAGCTTGGCGGTCAAGATTAAGTGAACTATTGTTGCACAAGATTAGAACTTAAAAAGAGTCCCGGTAGGTTGAGAAGAAGTTCACACCTTTTTTTTCTACACAGGTTGAGAAGAAGGTAGCCATATGGCCTGATGGTGCAAAGCCCACTAAAAGTTGGACAATTTGGTCCGATTTTAGCTACAGGCAGTGTCCTAGATCGTTTGGGGAAGATAACACGCATTTTTTGCTTGTTCCCGTTAGCTTTGTTAAAAGAGAGGGGCAGTTGGGGGGTTGTCTATAGACAAACTGCTAAGTTATGGGGCTCATCATAAATCAGACCCCTTGTTGGATAAAGATGAACCATCCTGAATATTAAGGTTGAGTGCTTGAGCCGCAAAGCCTATTAAAGGCTTAATTGTTCAGTTCAAAGAAGCACTAGATGACCAGCATTTGGAACTTCACGATCTAATAAGGAGATACACCTTGCTTGGGCCCAAACTAGCATTAGTTAACGTGGCTGCGATTGAGCTTTGTTTTTCATGAGAGAATGGTGGTTTAACTTACTGAATGCTCTTCTATCTTCAGGATGTTTGCTCATGTTGTTTGTTTCTTTGGGGACACATCCCATTTGTGTCATTGTTATATTATTTGAATGTTCCTGGATCATGGCTAACTTCAATGTTGAACTACGGTTTTGTGTTGCACCTTGTGTGGTGTGTGGCTGCTCGGCCTACTCTTTCTAGATTCCCTTAATAAAATCTTACAAGACATTAAAAGAAAAAAAAGTAACAGTAAGGATATAGGCTCTATACATACTATTAAAAGATAATACTAGACTACACCTAAGGACTGTGTTTTTATTTTATTTTTATTATTTTTTGTGAAATATGGGCACACCCTTAAGCATCCTCAAACTCCCAACTTTCATGATGGAAACTAACTCGTGTCATGCACCACACTCAGAGCCCTCGTCTAAAAGAATAATTTGGTTAGCAAAAAATGCGTGAAAATCAATTTGGAACCCATGTAGTGGCTGTTTCCAGGTGAAAATTTTAATAAGCACATGTAAACTAAAGTCCTCGTAATTAACATCATATTTCCTCTTTTAGAACATAAGATTTTACTTTGCATTTTTCACTTAATGATTCTATTACTCTCTATCTCTCTCAATTGGAAGCACAAATCGGCTTGATCCTGCCTCTTTCTTATCTTATGTAAGTCCACTATTAGATTTTCATTTTATTTTGTTCTTAGATTAGCAGTTTCTAGGTTTTTGATATCTAGTTACGGTATATTATGACAGCCTATGTGTTTTGCTCTTTTTATTAAATTTTAATGAGAAATTGTGCACTTATCATTTACTTGTGGACTTTGGTTCATTTGTTCTGCTTATGTTTTGTGCACGGCTTTTATTTATCAACTTGAATTTTTTGAATTGGTTGGTCAGTATCGGTTATGGTTAAATATCGCTTATGTTTTGTGCACGGCTTTTATTTATCAACTTGAATTTTTTGAATTGGTTGGTCAGTATCGGTTATGGTTAAATATTGCTTGATTTACAAATCTAAGGTAGATTTTATGCACAATTCATTTCTTGCTAGGGTTTTATGTTGATTGCTTCTATGATCTGTTTATAAATTTTTGTCTATTTCTGTCCAATCTTTATGTTGGATCTAGCTTTTGAGATACAGAAGGCTTCAGTTGATCATGATATGAAAAAAACTAAGAGAGATGAGGCCAAAATAAGATATACTTTGATATTTTCAGGATATCTTAGGGTTCCTAGTTCTTGTTCTAATAGTTATAAGCTACTGATAAAAATAATTTTGTCATTGATGTATTAGGCTGCCAATTGCTATTTTCCATTCTTATTTTCATCAGTTTTTCTCACAACAACTAAAACCTAAAGAAGCAACATACAGGGAGCCATGCAGTCCATCCACTTGATACTTATCCTTTTCATTTAAGATTTTAGTAGTGTTTTTTTTCCTTGATAGTTCTTACTGATAGGGTGGATTTGTACATCTCAATTTAGGGTGCTACAATGTTTCAATTTTACTCGTTCACTTTCTCAATTCGGCATTTTTTGTAATAAATAAATTAGCTTTAGCCATACATCCAAAGAGATGTTGAGAAGTGCACTATTAATCTAGTTACTTCATAACAAAAGAAAGGCCATTGGTGAAGAAAATTTATTTGATCAGCTAGAGACTCAAAATTTGTTATGATTCTAAGGTCATATGAAGAAAAATTAACAAAATCCTAAAGTAAGTTCATGAAAATTGTTAGGCTGAATATCATTATAGAGATTAAATTGACGAATTGGACCACTTGATGGAGAATAATTGTAGCTTATCCATTCACTCTTTCCATAATCGTGGTGTAGTGTTGAAGTTTTCTCTAGTTAAAAAAAATCCTTGGACACCATATTACTAATATAGAGTTGAAGTTGTTACTTCTAAAACAGAAGTAGCTTGCTTTGCTCAAATCACTAGGATTGTTTTCTTTCAAATCCTTAGGCAGCAACCTTTGATAATAAAGCGGTAAATTTCTTCCATGATATCAATAAATCTCCAGGAGAGGATTTCCCTTTTTTGAATCCACTGAATGACAGTCTTAGAATGTCCCTCACTGATTAAGTTGGAGTGTTATTCAAAATTCCAGCATCGAAAGCGCGAGTGTCAGCATCATTTGAGTCTGGAATGCCCAAAGGTCCAGCAAAAGCCTGAATTTGTTCTGTCGTGCAAGTTCTGAAAGTTTCGGCAACACCTGCCCGTCCTGGGTTTCCAAAACTAGAACCGTCAAAATTGAGTTTCAGGTGTTATGATAAGTGTAATTACGGGATTACTCCTACTACAGAGTCTTATCTGCAGCTACATGCAGCCACAATCACAGTGGGAATACGGTGCTCATCAACATATTATGTCTATAAATGCTGACATGTATTACCCTTTGATAATCAATCAATGAAATAAAGATGTAAATGTTTTCATCAGGTATCTAGCGGCAGGGGGTTTCCACTTGTTGTGGGTTTTCCGTTTTGGAACCACAGAACGGATGATCTCCTTCTAGTTGATGAAAATTTCGGTTGCATTATACTTTCTCAATTAAGAGAGAATTTGATCTACATAAAAAATTGTAGGACTGGTTTTCTACCGCATTGAGTAGATGGAAGATAATGTGGTATTCTATTAACAAATTAGTCTTCTCATGTTCTCTTCCCACAAGGGAAGCCATGGCACAATGGTAGAATTAATCTTTGTACATTCACCTTGACATTCTATTCATGATGCTTAAAGCAGAGAAAACAAGCCTTAATAAACTCATCCCAAGATTTTGACGTTATCCCTTGCTGTTGGCAGCATAAACATGGAGGGTAGAGGGAATTTAATCACTATACAAGAACAATTCAATCCACAGATAACTATGTATGCAGGAAAAACCAATTCAGAACTCACGAGCATTGTTCTCTATTTCTGAGAAATGGCTCACAGGGATGCAAATATTTACCAAAATAGAGCAATGAGTCTGAAGATACAAGGACTCAGTCCAAGAGTGAAAATACATTAGCTTTAGGGAAAGCAAAAGATTCATTTATGAGCAGCAAGTATATATTGTATAATATCTCCAACGTAGAAAGTATATGGAGCATAAACTAGCGAACTAGGTACACCGGGGCACCACCCAATCGTCTGTAGACATGATTCAAGGATCTCATCTGCTGGATAGTTCGAGCCCATAGATCAATTCTTGTACTTCCATCCACAATGAGAGACGTATTTATCAGATATAATAAAGAAAAAATTGGTAACTCTAAGAGATAATAAAGAAAAGTAGATAGATAAAGGGAAGATTACCCATAAAATAAGAAAAATGTTAGAGAGAAATAGGAAGATTAAGAGTCGCCTTTCAAAAGAGAGAAACTTAGATTTGAAGACTTCTTTTGTGATAATCTAGTCCATAAACCATGACTACTTGTCTCTCTCTCGCGCACGCTTAAACCCGACCTTTGTAACTAAAACTCTCAAGCCAAAGGTTTTTTGCTTATCTCTGCTTCAAATCCAAAGAGACCTGTACCCTCTACCAACAATTTGAAATCCTTCAAACCCAAAGAGACCTATACCCTCTAAAAACAATTTGAAATCTTTGGTTTTCGTACAGTTAACTTATTTTACCCAAGTCAGTGGTTGTCACTTACTACAAGCATAGCGGATCTACAAAATCCATCTTAATCCTGTTTGTAATATTTCATCTTTTGTGAATTTTGTATTTTTTTTTTAATTTTCCTTGTTGACATGATTCATTCGTTTCAAGAGAGGGGTGCCTCAAACTTGATTTATTGGATACTGAAAGTGGAGAAATCAAATGAAGAGGATTATTTCCTACTTAAAGTCAGCAACTTACCCAATAAGAGAAACAAATAGAAAATGGTCGCTAAAGCTGGAAAAACAAAATGACACAGAGGGAGAAGAAGACTCAAAAACAATGATTCATCCAGAAAAAAGATTCAACTTTTCAACCAAACAGAAATGGCGATTTAAACTCTTAAGATCAACAAAAAGACTACGGAGAAGAAACAAGAGATTGCCAATGAAAAAATCTGAAAGAAAAAAGAAGATAAATGAAGCAATTACTGTGAAGAAGAAGAGCAATGTACAGTGTAATACAGCCTGATCCCAGAGACAGGTGGTAGTTTTGGGGAGATACCCGCTAAAACAGCAGTTTTAAAACCATCATCCTCCTCTGTTCTACCCCACCTGTGAAGATGATTTGAGGGATTTGGGATTACTGGCTTCGGAATTTTCTTCTTTCCTCGGGAACAACAGGTATAATCGCCTCCACTCCTCTGTTCTTGATCTTGAGCATTTTGTTTTTGGATTTTTAAGGTTTCCTAATTTTCTGTTCCCGAGTATGATCAATAGGGTTTTGCTAAAACTTTTCAGATTTTTAGGTTATTGAGATAAACGTATTGATCGGCTTCAACATGGCTGCCTGTTTAGCAACGCCATGCGTCAAAAAAGAACATCTACAACATGGAGATTACGAAACATGGACAAAAAATTTCCATGGAGTATTATCCTTAAGACAAGTGAACGAGGGGCTGCCGGGCTGGCTATTTTGTGGGACGGGATGACAAACGATGTGCCTTTACATCAGCTTAAGCGACATCGGATTACAATCCATGGACAAAATTATCCGTGGACTCAGCCATCCAAGCGGTGGACAAAGATCTGGAGATACCCGTTAGAAACGACGTTTGGTACAGTGCTAGATAAACGGTCTAGATCTAAGAAAAGAAATTGCTAGAAGATAGGCCCAGGGCTCATCTTTCTGCCAGCTTAACACCCTTAAGAGTTTTGTGAGAGAGAGAGAGAGAGAGAGAGAGAGAGAGAGAGACTCTCGTGAGGCCCAATTTTCAAAAGATCTAAGTCACAATTTGAAGAACTAGGCAGCAAAATCTCATCCATTGAAGAGAGAGAGAGAGATCCACTTCTTCCAATACCAAAGGAAATAATGTACCGGGGGCCCTCAATGGAATTTTCTTACACAACGTTCCGCAGAATATTGTCAACGAAATTCCAATTACACCCACCTGCTTTTAATTAATCTTTTTTTCTTTTTATTTATTCTGCTGGTAAGAAAGTGTTTTCTTATACGCCACAAGAAGAATACATGGTCTTCAATTTAGTTGATCTTAACCATTCATCTTGTTCAGCCTGTTGTCCTATTTACCTCTATACCAATATTCATGGCCATTGATGCCTCCATATCAAAATTCATGTGTATACTCTAGGAAAGGAGCAAACACTTGTATGACACAGCTTAACATTGCATTTTTACAAGAGATTATTTTCATGCCTCAAACTTGTGATTTGTAGGTCAAACTATGAGTTGTGTCAAGGCTTCCCTTCTTTCCATAAAAATTTTATTTTTCTCTAGAAATTATAAGATATATAATTTTCTATAGATTTTGCCATAATTTGCATTCTAGTTAATACATGTTTTCCCAATAACAAAATTTCTATTTTGCTATAATTTTTCTATAAATGCATGTTTTTGCATGCATAAACTATGTCCAACTTTATTCTCATGTAGTAAAGACTCTTGTTGTAGGATTGATTTTGTTGTTTGAAGATAGCACAGATCTGTCAATACACTGTATAGATGCAAAGATTACCTATTTTCCTTTAAGGGAAATGGTAGGTAGTTAAGGTAGAGGATATTCACAAACATGATTAACTCTGTCTTACAGTAATTCATCTTATAATATTACATTTGTTTTAATAGGATTACTGGCACTACTTAATTAATGCTCATCAGTTTAAACTTTTGTATAATTTCTTATCTCTACAAGTAAAGACTAGCATATTGGAATAGGGAGCTTTGGTGTAATAGTAAAAGTTGTCGTCATGTGACTTTGAGATCATGGGTTCAAGGCGTTGAATTAGCCTCTTGCAAAATACAAGATAAGGTTGGCTACTATATGCTCTTGTGGTCTGCCACTTCTCTGGACCCTGCATAGGCAGGAGCTTTGTGCACCCAAGCTGCCCCTTTATCTTCTTAATATTTCCAACTCTTTCTTGTTCCAAAATTGCCACTAATCATGTGTTTCTTACACTTCTTCACCAAAAAATAAACTGTAGCTTTGATGGGCATCTGATGGAGAGCTTTGACCAGATGGACTTCCCATTTGAAAATGTTAGACCAAAAGAAGTAATTTTATGTGGTACCACATGGAGGAATTAGTAAGGTGTTACCATCAATTAATTTAATAGAAATGATGTAGCGAGATGGGAGATAGTCCAATCATGAAAAGCATGCCCTTGACTGTGTTACACTGAGGGTGAAGACCCCTTGTTTTATAGGAAATGCCCCAAATTTCAAGAAACTCACACGTAATGGTCTCATATATCTTAGAATAGATGCCTAGGATCATCTGTGGGAGAAGATATTTTGGGCATGGCCAATCTAAGAAAAAATGAGGAAGACAGGGGATGGGGATGGGCGTGTAGATAGGTTAACAAGCTTTCACTTTCGATGGTTTGATCCAACTGACAGATGTGAACCCTTTGGTGGATCCCACCATGTGAAAGTATTACTTTAGCAAATGATAGCGTTACTGGGAATTTTGAAGCTTGGCGTAACCGATGCGCAACCTAGAAACGAATGGTTGGCATCACAAACAAACCGGTCTCCACTTATGGACATATCAAGATAGCGAACCCTTTCCTGTAGGCCTACATGGATGACTTTGACGAACTAGTGCTGGATTGAGTGGTTGAAGATAAACGATGACTTTTCATCACCGGTGGATGCCATCATTTGGAAATTTAATTAGCTGCCACTCTAGAAGAAAGGAAGTCAGGAGTAGGCTGGCGTCCTTGAAGGGATTCGTGCCAACTTACTCAAGGCAGATGATTTAATGATGAAAATTTGGACAGTTACGAATAAGCAATAGGCGATTTTACCAAATTACACAGTTATAAAGATTCTAAAAGAGCATTGGTCCAGAGTGCAGGCACTGCTCCCAAGTTTTTTGTATACCTTTTTAAGGTAGAGTCTCTCAACAATACATCAACGAAGATTTTTGAGCATTGAAGGCAACTTTTGCAGCCATGATCACTAGTCTTCATTCCTAAACTAAGATAACTAAAAGCGAGGATAATCTAATAGTTTAATTCTTTTAGCGCATAACCTATCGTGGCTGGTCCATGCAAATGAGTGGAGTCGCTTGGCCTATCGAGCTCATCATATCGTGGTCTACGGGCAAGTCAAGTTATTTTGTTTGGACATGGATGACTTGGAAAGGAAGATTTTGATGGTCTGTCATCTTCCATCTTCAATGAGTTTGACGCCTACTTGATGGGCGATCTTCCATCAGATGGACCCACTGTTTGAAAATGTCATACTTTAAAACAAAGGTAGTTTTATCCTAGTTTCACATGGAAGACTATGGTGTACCATCAATTTAAATCTAATTGAGGTAAGTGCTGAGGTGGAGATACTCACCTTGTTGCATGGCACAAGGGCATGACCCAAGAAAAATGTTTGTGGAAGACTTTGACGAGTAATTCTAAAATAAGATGCTGGTCTTTTCATTGATGGATATCTATGGCAAATTTCCTTGCTGTCGCTATAAAAGAAAGGAAATTAAGAATAAACTTGCGTCCGCAATCGAGTCAATGTGTGACTGGAAAATCGGTGTTTGGATGATTAAAATTCATTGAAGGTGATTCTCACGAACCAACTCAAGTAGTCTGTAGCAGCTTTTTTCAATCTAGACATTTCACCTAGTGGATCTAGACTTGGATCTCCAATCCTAAGGACCAAATAACTCCATCGAACAAGCCGGTAGATGGCTGTCCCCATTGCAGGCGGACGGTCAAGATGGAGTAAATGTGGGCTGCATTCCATGGCCATTGCCATTGCTAAGATTAAAAGCAGCATTAGAAAGGGTCTAGCATTATATATAACGTTTGGAAGATTAAGATGTGTGGCTTAGTGTAGAGCACGGTCGTTAAGATTAAAAAGCACTTACAAGTGGGCCCAAATCTCTGCTGATCATCACCATTCATTTCCAGTATTACTTGGACAAACCATGCCCAGTTACTTGGGCAAATGATGGCGTTACTGGGAATTTTGAAGCATGGCGTATTCAATGCGCAACCTAGAAACAGATGGTTGGCATCACAAGCAAACTGGTCCCTACTTGAGCAGATATCAAGAAAGCAAACTCTTTCCGGTGGACCCACCATTGACGACTTTGACAAGTGATTGTTGGATTGAGTGGCTGAGGACAAATGATGACTTCTCAGCTCTGGAGGACAAAAAATAAATTGTAGCTTTGATGGGCATCTAATGTAGAGCTTGGACCAGATGGACTCCCCATTTGGAAATGTGATAGCCAAAGAAGTATGTTTATGTGGTACCGCATGGAGGAATTATTAAGGTGTTACCATCAATTAATTTAATGGAAATGATGTGGCGAAATGTGAGATAGTCCAATCATGAAACGCATGCCCTTGACTCTCTTACACGGGAGTGAAGACCCCTTGTTTTACAGGAAATGCCCCAAATTTCAAGAAACTCACATGTAAATGGTCTCATATATCTTAGAATAGACGGGATCATCTGTGGGAGAAGATATTTTGGGCATGGGCAATCTAAGAAAAAATGAGGAAGACAGGGGATGGGGATGGGCGTGTGGATAGGTTAACAAGCTTTCACTTTCGATGATTTAATCCAACTAACAGATGTGCACTCTTTGGTGGATCCCACCATGTGGAAATGTTAGACAATATATATTTTGAGTTGACACTTTATTAAAGATGGTTTGATAATAGTAGTCTCGTGAGAGAGAGAGAGAGAGAGAGAGAGAGCGCTGTATGTACACTAAGTCATTTTTGAAAAGGATGATGTCACATATATAGAGTTACCGAGGCACATATGAAATACCTTAATGCCATGGTCTATTTGTTCTTTAATTCTTCTCTATGTTCACTTTCAATGGATAAGATAATGATGTGCCAAACATCCTCAATGAGTTTGACACCTACCTAATGGGCAATTTTCCATCAGATGGACCCACTGTTTGAAAATGTCATACCACATGGAAGACTAAGGTGTCCTATCAATTTAAATATAATTAAATGCTGAGGTAGAAATCCTCACCTTATTATACGGTAGAAGGCCATGACCCAAGAAAAATGCTTGTGGACGACTTTGACTAGTGCTTCTAAAAGATAAGATGCTGGTCTTTCTTCATTGATGGATTCCATCGTTGGGAAATTTCCTTATTGTTGTCTAAAAGAAAGGAAGTTAACAATAAACTTAGTTCCATCTTTTGAGGCAATCGAGTCAATATGTGACTGAAAAATCGGTGTTTGGACGGTTAAAATTCATCCAAGGAGATTTCCACAGACCAACTCAAGTAGTCCGTCGCATCTTTCTTCAATCAAGACATTTCACCTAGTGGATCTAGACTTGGATCTCCAATCCTATGGACCAAATAACTCCATCGAACAAGACAGTAGATGGCTGTCCCCATTTCAGTGGACGATCAAGATTGAGTAAATATGGTCTGCATTCCATGGCCATGGCCATTGCCATTGCTAAGATTAAAAGCAGCACTAGAAAGCATCTAGCATTATATATAACGTTTGGAAGATTAAGATGTGCGGCTTAGTGCAGAGTACGGTCATTAAGATTAAAAAGCACTTACAAGTGGGCCCAAATCTCTGCTGATCATCACCATTCATTTCCAGTATTACTTGGACAAACCATGCCCAGTTACTTGGGCAAATGAGGGTGTTGCTGGGAATTTGGAAGCATGGTGTATCCGATGCACAACCTAGAAACAGATGGTTGGCATCACAAACAAACTGGTTCCTACTTGTGCACATATCAAGAAAGCGAACTCTTTCCGGTGGGCCCACCAGTGACGACTTTGACGAGTGATTGCTGGATTACGTGGCTGAGGACACATGATCAAAGAAGTCAAGAATAGGCTTGTGTTCTTAAGGGGTTCACCCCAACTTAATCAAGGCAGATGATTTACTCGTGAAAATTCGGATAGTTAAGATTAAGCAATAGGTGATTTTTCCAAATTGCGCAATTATGAAGATTTCGTCATGTCTTGTTTCTGGCGTGTTTTACAAGCGCTCTTTTCTGCCTATCTGAGTACAATCTAGACCATCCACTTAATGATGGAGCTCGCACCGTTGATCAGGATCCTAAGTTATTTGTATGGTCTCTGGATAGTAGATCCCAGATCCTAGGATCATAAATAATTTTCAGAATGACCCATCATCGTGATTTAGCTGTCAAACTTGCATTTATGACCCAGATGATCCAAGCACCATCACAACTTAGACATAGTTTGGATCACGAAATCCAATGAATTAAGCATAGACGAGTAGTTTGAATCACCAACTCTCACAAATAATTGCTGACTTTTGCAGGTTTACGTAGTTTGAGAAAGCTACGAACATTAGACCTTTCCTTCAACAGTATTGGTGATGGAGTACTTCCACCATGTCTGCTATGTCTGCTGAACAACCTCACTCTGTTGGAAGACTTGGACTTATCCGAAAATAATCTGGGCAGAGACTCATCTGACAGTTTAGCTGGTATGATTTCTACATTTTATTTGATGGCCACCTTCTTAGATAACACAAGTTCCAAAGTTTATTTGGGTGAGCATAATCTTAGATTCCTAGAGCAATGATAATAGAGACCCCCTTTTTCCTTTCTAGAAGTCTCATTGATAAGGTAATGACACTCTATATTAGGGGATGGACCCACTTGATTTAGATGAATGTTTTGATTCACGAAAATGAACCTAACACACGTTTCGATCCACCCAATCGAATAGGATGCATTTACTTGTAATCCAACAATCATACGGCTGGGATCTAGATATTGGTCATGTGATGGGCCACCTACAATGTGCATCTGTTTTTATTGGGAAAGACGTAAGCAATTTCAGGAAAACCAAAAATACAATTCACTTTCCAAAATTAAAATAATGTAACCGCACTTTCTCTCTCCCTCTCCCTCTCCCTCTCTCTCTCTCTCCCTTGTCCGGGCGTGTAAGATTAGACTGTCAATACGTTCAATCCATCCACTCTGCATTGTGTGTGCGTCAGTAATTGCTTCCTCAGGCTAATCACAATTGCACAGTCCATTGAAACCTCAATCCAAAAACCATATAAAATAATAAGAAACTATAAAAGGGCAAAAAGAAAGATAAGAAAATTGTATCCTTACTCGGTGTCATTATCAAAATGGCTGAGTGTGAAAAAAAGGGAAATAACGAGAGTGTCATTATGAATAAGGATGGAAGTGCTGTGATTTACATCTTGTATGATTCACTCAGATGAACCCAACATACAATCGAGTGGATAAGTACAGATTGGAATTTGGTGAAGAAGGAAAGTTGATCTTGGAGTAGAAACTCGTCGATTAAATTGTCACCCTGGCAAGATGAAGATATGTAGATGAATTGTGTTCTTTGATAAGATTATCCACGAATGGTGATCTTACACAAAATTATCTATATAGTTATTTCTTGTTTTCTTTTAATAGTAAAATGACAGACCATCAAGTCAACCCCAACCTAGCTAGTCAAAGAATTGGTTGACGTAGTACAGTTGTGCAATTGTGAAGACATTTCAAATCAAAGGTTTTTTTGAATTTATTGAGATTTAGGGTATAAATGGTAAGACGCCCAGAATTTAAGGTTTTTCAATACAAACTCAAAAGTAAAATAACTTTGTCTATTTAATAAAACAAGGAGCCTAAAATGATTTTGACGTATTTGGTTAGATGTTATCCAGTTAAAAAAAATGTTTCAAACAAAAATATGTTATGGATAGTTGGCTCCTTTTTGCATTAAACACTTGAGAAAGCCTTCGTGCTCCCTTAAATTGGCTGGAGTTCTTGTGAGTTTGTCCTTGCGCTGCTAACAAGGAGATATGAATAGATCTTGAGATTGGGTTTTATATCTTACTGATTTTATTGTTTACCCTCTCTATGCTTTTTTCCTGTAGGTTTATGTGGCCTCAGGAGACTAGTAACTCTGGATCTATTTTACAACAATCTGGAAGATCAAAGTCTTTCACCATGTCTAGACAACCTTTCTTCCCTGGAATTTCTGTATTTGTCTGGCAATAAACTTAAAAATCCTTTTGGCAGCATCTCATCAAAAGAAACAACAGGTAAGCAGCTTTTATCACTTGTGCACATTTGAGTTAAGTATTTTCAGATGCACCTTTCTTAACATTTTGTAATTTAATTGTGAACTCTACTTACTCCAACATATTGCAGGTGTAAGGCCATTCGCTAATCTTTACATGCTAGATCTCGATGGGAATTTGATAGCTGATGACAACATTCGGAACATTGTCCCATGGCTTTATAACTCGACATCCCTCACCCAGCTCAATTTAAGCAGCAATTTATTGAAAAACTCATCGACATTGACATGTAAGAGCATCTATATTACACATTATATTTTTTCTTGTGAGTCTTAGAATTAAACTATGCACCATTACTATAGTTTGGCTCAAAATAATTTAGGAAAAAGATAATGACACAGAGACGCCATTGGATATGCTTTGGGAGATAACGTATATGAAAGAGAAATACTATTCTAAGTGAGATCTGGGACTCACATGGAATCCTCACCCAGTTAGGCCCTACATTTGAATGATTCAATCTTTTCATCTTATTTAGTCTCTCTTAGATAGGTTAAATACCAAAATTCATGTTTGTTGGGTGATTTTTAGCTATGCATTTTCAGTGTTTAAATAATAACCATTAGATTTTTCAAGGAAAAAAACTAGAAGCTAGAATCATCCAATGAGCATGATTTTTGCACATAGTCTTAATAGAAGACACCAAAAAAAATGATTGTGTCACATCATTCCAAGGTGGGATTTAGCCAAGCAAGTTTTGAATTTAGTCCCACAAATTAGTCCAAAAAGCTTTTATCTATAAGCAGTGCTGATCTCTTTGCAATTCTAAAAAGTCAAACATGAAAAAATTATTTGAATCTTCTAATCAAAAGGATTAAAATAGAAAATAAATTAAGCATGATAACTGTGTAAAAAATCATCTCTCGACCATGTTTGGAGAATATAGCACTCTATGCACAACAAAAAGCAAATCTTAAGAAATATAGTAGATGGACAACAACAGCACATTTTTCTTTGGTGAATACAATAATATCACAATAATGAGCCTCACATATGATTCATTCATGATGTTGAATTGATTTTAAAAGGCATCTAAGGAATGTCGTTTTGGTTTGTTGGATATCAACCGTTGCTTATATAGAGTTTCTTTTTTCCTTTTTCTTTTTCATTTTTGCAACAAGTCACAAGAGATACTTTGACATATATATATATATATATATATATATATATATATATATATATATATATGAGAATTAGGTTTAACAAATTAGTGAATAGTTTACTTTCTAGTTCTTTGTTGTTAAAAAAAAAGAAAAAAGGTTTATATGCTAGACCATATCATGAATGAGCTGTCCTCCAACACAAGGCATATTGTTATTGTGAACCTTTGATTCATAGAAGGAGTATAATGCAATCCAAATCAATAGTTTTAGGAGCTAAAATATTTTTCTGATAATTTTAAGGACTAAAATATCATAAGCAATTAGTTATAGGGACTAAAGTATACTTTGCTCTAACAAATATTTGACTTCTTTTTTGAAATTTAGACACTCAACCACCCGTGCACATTTCCAAAAAGACCCATCTTAGTTTGGTCATCAGTCTGCAACTATTCCTTATTGCCAATGCTGTTACATCTCCCACTTTTACATTATGAGCCCAACCAATGGTTGATCAGAAGCGTTCATCTGATTATAGTCACTTTCACATGTTATTCATCGCTCGAGAATCCTAAAGCTCAGCCACTTTAATTACAAGAAACTCCCAAAGCTCAGAAAAGTGAGCGATTCAACCGTGTAGGACTATGCAATAGAGGCAGCTAAAATTTACAAGATCAGCACAAGTATCTCTGATCTGAAATCATTCTTGGAAAAGGAAGGTTTTGATAGTCCGTCTTTTTCCATCCTCAATGAGTTTGACACCTACCTGATGGGCAATTTTCCATCAGATGATGGACCACTGTTTGAAAATGTCATACCACACGGAAGACTAAGGTGTCCTATCAATTTAAATATAATTAAATGCTGAGGTAGAAATCCTCACCTTATTATACGGTAGAAGGCCATGACCCAAGAAAAATGCTTGTGGACGACTTTGACTAGTGCTTCTAAAAGATAAGATGGTGGTCTTTCTTCATTGATGGATTCCATCGTTGGGAAATTTCCTTATTGTTGTCTAAAAGAAAGGAAGTTAACAATAAACTTAGTTCCATCTTTTCAGGCAATCGAGTCAATATGTGACTGAAAAATCGGTGTTTGGACGGTTAAAATTCATCCAAGGAGATTTCCACAGACCAACTCAAGTAGTCCGTCGCATCTTTCTTCAATCAAGACATTTCACCTAGTGGATCTAGACTTGGATCTCCAATCCTATGGACCAAATAACTCCATCGAACAAGACGGTAGATGGCTGTCCCCATTTCAGTAAATATGAGCTGCATTCCATGGCCATGGCCATTGCCATTGCTAAGGTTAAAAGCAGCACTAGAAAGCATCTAGCATTATATATAACGTTTGGAAGATTAAGATGTGCGGCTTAGTGCAGAGTACGGTCATTAAGATTAAAAAGCACTTACAAGTGGGCCCAAATCGTTGCTGACCTTCACCATTCATTTCCATTTTTACTTGGACAAACCATGCCCAGTTACTTGGACAAGTATCTCTGGTTCGAAATCACTCCTCTTGCCCTCTCTTGGCAAGTCTTGACCCAAAAATCTCATGCAAAATCTATTCACAATCGCTTGTCTTCATGCCTAAACTAAGAAAACCAAAGGCTAGGATAATCCAAAGGAATAATTCTTTTGGTACACAACCTACCATGTCTGGTCCATGAAAATGAGCGGACTGGTTGGGCCTATCGATGCCAGCATATCATGGTTTACTGGCAAAGTCAAGTCATTTTGTTTGGACATGGAAGACTTGGAAAATGAAGATTTTGATGGTCTGTCTCCTTCCATATTCAAAGACCTTTGATGCGCACCTGATGGCGATATTCCATCAGATGGACCCACCATTTGGAATTGTCATAGTTTAAGAAGTAGGTAGCTTTTATCTTGGTTTCACATGGACGACTAAGGTGCACCATCAATTTAAATTGTACTGAAATAATTGGTGAGTTGGGGACAGGCCCCTTGTTATGGCAGAAAGTCCATGACTCCAAAGAAATGTTTTGCTCATTGGTGACTTTTATGTGGGATCCTAGAAGATACGGTGCTGTCTTTTCATCACTGACCATTCCATCGTTGGGAAATTTCCTTGCGGTTGCCCTGCAAGAAAGTCGGGTTGCCTTGAAAGAAAGTCGGTCAAGGATAAGCTTGCGTCCTTAAAGATGAGGGATTCCAACCACTTACTCAAGGGAGATGATTTAATAGTGACATTTGAACGGTTACAATTAAGTATTGGTGACTTTATAAAATTACCTAAAGATACTGATTTGCTCATGTCATGTTTCTAGCATGTTTGACTGGTTATCAAATAAGACGTGATATCAGTCTATATATTTGTGCTGTCTTGGAGGATTCTACCACTGCCATTATTGGTTGAACTTGTGTTTGGAGTTTGCAGATAAGCTATTCCAGTATGAGGGCTTATAGCATTTTGGTGTTGTTTGCGAGTTTGTAAGCTATTCCAGTATGAGGGCTTATAGCATTTTGGTGTTGTTTGCGAGTTTGTGTTGCTGTTTGAGTGGGTACGATGGATGCTTGGAGAAAGAGAGGGATGAGCTCATGCAAATCAGAGACTCGGTTGTCAATTTAGATGGCTCTGTTCGGTACTTAGAGTCTTGGGCTGAAGGGGATTGTTGCAAATGGGAGGGTGTAACATGCAGCAGATCTTCTTCTTCCTCTCAAGCATCTCATGTGACTGCAATCGATCTTTCATCTATAAGAGACTATACTGTTCGACGAACATGGTATCCGAATGCCACTTCATTTGCCCAATTCCCCGAATTACAATCTCTAAATATGAGCTATAACAACATGGGTGGTTGGGCTAACCCAGAAGGTAATGTTGGCTCTCTATTAATATAGCAGAGGTGATGTTCCCACACTATCACTTGGGTTTTTTGTAGTAGAAATATGGAATATTGCTATACGCTCTTTGGAACAGCTTCAAGAATGACTGGTTACACTATCTATACGATCTTAGTCCATTTGTGTGAAACATTTCTGCTGGCTCTACAGTTTGGAATAGTATTTGATGTCTCGAATCTTATATTATATATTATCAACTTTTGCAGGCTTATGTAGTCTCAAAAAACTACGGCAACTAAATCTTCAGAGAAACAATCTCGGCGTTGGAGCATTTCCACCATGTTTACTAAGCAACCTCTCTTTATTAGAACAATTGGACTTATCTTGGAACAATCTGGGAGGAGATTCATCCAGATTATTAACAGGTACAATGAAAGGAGACTATAAATATCAATAGTTAGTGTTAAGGGGTTAAACTTTTGGTTTTTGGAAATATTTTGCAAACAATATACCTTGTCAAGCATGATTAACTATGTAAAAGCCAAGGAGATGCCCGTTACACATTAAACTACTTATCTATTAGAAGTTTTGCTATGGAAAATTAATTAATTACCAAGTGTCGCGATATCACCTTGCTTATCAACTTTTGCACGCTTATGTGGTTTGAAAAAACTACGAGTTCTACACGTTGAGGAAACCAATCTTGATGGTAGAGCACTTCCACCATGTTTACAAAGTAACCTCACCCAATTAGAAACATTGGGCTTATATTCAATAAATCTGGGAGAAGACTCAGCTGGCTTTTTAAAAGGTACGCAGAAAGAAGTATGCATTTTTCAAATTTTTATTTGAAAAGGGTGGAAAGGAGCATACTTGCCTCGTCATTTCTATGATAAGAAATCGGTATGCTTCTTGGACTAACTTGGCAGTTTTTGGCTGGTGATGGATGGAATTTTGTGTGGTATTTAAATTTACTGGCTTATTTATGAGTGAGGATTTTTTTTTGTTGAGAACGATTTTAGCATGCATTTATCTGAACGTTTACACTTATGAAAGGAATTGGTCAAATATGTGGACCAAACTCTCTAAAAGTCCATTGAGTTTTGCAGGCCTATGTAATTTGAGAAAACTACAATGGCTAGATCTTGGGAATACCAATCTTGGCAATGGGGGACTTCCATTGTGTCCAGTGAACAACCTCAATCAATTGGAATACTTGGACCTACAGTCCAATAATTTGGGGAACGGCTCATCTGACAGTTTAACAGGTACGACGTCTGCATTTCATTTGATAGCTACCTTCTTAGATAAGCCATGCCCCAAAAGTTTGGATCATCTTGGTCACTATTTGTTTGGGTGTAAAATTGGATGGATTAATTAGAAAATTCAAAAGCAAGGATGATGTAAAAATTTTCCTCCAATGGCAAGGATGGTAGAAACTTGACAGATTAGATTGAACGTTTGGTTTGGATCACAAAATCTGGGCTCAATTCTACTGTTGCGATTGGGAGCAATAGCCTTGGCAATGGAGCGCTTCCATCGTGCCTTGGCAATGGAGCGCTTCCATTGTTATTTTGTTCTGGTATTAAATTAAATGGATTGGAAAATTCAAAAGGAAGGATGAAGCAAACCTTTTCTCTCTTTTTTTTTTCAAATGGCGACAACAGTAGAATTGATAACATAGAGGTACGGAGGTATGGACCCCACTATCATTGAATGATCCAACTTAGACATAGTTTGGATCACGAAATCTAGGCACAATTCTACCGTTGCTAATGGATTAAGCATAGATGAGTAGTTTGAATCACCAACTCTCACAAATAATTGCTGACTTTTGCAGGTTTACGTAGTTTGAGAAAGCTACAAACATTAGACCTTTCCTACAACAGTATTGGTGATGGAGTACTTCCACCATGTCTGCTGAACAACCTCACTCTGTTGGAAGACTTGGACTTATCGGAAAATAATCTGGGCAGAGACTCATCTGACAGTTTAGCTGGTATGATTTCTACTTTTTATTTGATGGCCAACTTGTTAGATAACACAAGTTCCAAAGTTTATTTGGGTGAGCATAATCTTAGATTCCTGGAGTAATGATAATAGAGACCCCCTTTTTCCTTTTTTCCTTTCTAGAAGTCTCATTGATAAGGTAACAACACTCGTATATTACATGATGGTCCCACTTGATTTAGATGAATGTTTTGATTCACGAAAATGAACCTAACACACGGATCGATCCACCCAATCGAATAGGATGCATTTGCTTCTAATCCAACAATCATACGGTTGGGATCTAGATATTGGTCATGTGATGGGCCCACCTACAATGTGCATCTGTTTTTATTGGGAAAGACGTAAGCAATTTCAGGAAAACCAAAAATACAATTCACTTTCCAAAATTAAAATAATGTAACCGCACTCTCTCTCTCCCTCTCCCTCTCCCTCTCCCTCTCCCTCTCTCTCTCCCTTGTCCGGGCGTGTAAGATTAGACTGTCAATACGTTCAATCCATCCACTCTGCATTGTGTGTGCGTCAATAATTGCTTCCTCAGGCTAATCACAATTGCACAGTCCATTGAAACCTCAATCCAAAAACCATATAAAATAATGAGTAACTATAAAAGGGCAAAAAGAAAGACAAGAAAATTGTATCCTTACTCGGTCTCATTATCAAAATGGCTGAGTGTCATTATGAATAAGGATGGAAGTGCTGTGATTTACATCTTGTATGATTCACTCAGATGAACCCAACATACAATCGAGTGGATAAGTACAGATTGGAATTTGGTGAAGAAGGAAAGTTGAGCTTGGAGTAGAAACTTGTCGATTAAATTGTCACCCTGGCAAGATGAAGATATGTAGATGAATTGTGTTCTTGGTTAAGATTATCCATGAATGGTGATCTTACACAAAATTATCAATATAGTTATTTCTTGCTTTCTTTTAATAGTAAAATGACAGACCATCAAGTCAACCCCAACCTAGCTAGTCAAAGAATTGGTTGACGTAGTACAGTTGTGCAATTGTGAAGACATTTCAAATTAAAGGTTTTTTAGAATTTATTGAGATTTAGGGTATAAATGGTAAGACGCCCAGAATTTAAGGTTTTTCAATACAAACTTAAAAGTAAAATAACTTTGTCTATTTAATAAAACAAGGAGCCTAAAATGATTTTGACGTATTTGGTCAGCTGTTTTCCAGTTAAAAAAAAATGTTTCAAACAAAAATATGTTATTGACAGTTGGCTCTTTTTTGCATTAAACACTTGAGAAAGCCTTCGTGCTCCCTTAAATTGGCTGGAGTTCTTGTGAGTTTGTCCTTGCACTGCTAACAAGGAGATATGAATAGATGTTGAGATTGGGTTTTATATCTTACTGATTTTATTGTTTACCCTCTCTATGCTTTTTTCTTGTAGGTTTATGTGGCCTCAGGAGACTAGTAACTCTGGTTCTATTTTACAACAATCTGGAAGATCAAAGTCTTTCACCATGTCTGGGCAACCTTTCTTCCCTGAAAACTCTGGATTTGTCAAGCAATAAACTTAAAAATCCTTTTGGCAGCATCTCATCAAAAGAAACAACAGGTAAGCAGCTTTTGTCACTTGTGCACATTTGAGTTTAAGTATTTTCAAATGCACCTTTCTTAACATTTTGTAATTTAATTGTGAACTCTACTTGCTCCAACATATTGCAGGTGTAAGGCCATTCCCTAATCTTCAGACTCTATATCTCTCTGAGAATTTCATAGCTGATGACAACATTCGGAACATTGTCCCATGGCTTTATAACTCGACATCCCTCACCAAGCTCTCTTTAAGCAGCAATTTATTGAAAAACTCATCGACATTGACATGTAAGAGCATCTATATTACACATTATATTTTTTCTTGTGAGTCTTAGAATTAAACTATGCACCATTACTATAGTTTGGCTCAAAATAATTTAGGAAAAAGATAATGACACAGAGACACCATTGGATATGCTTTGGGAGATAACGTATAAGAAGGAGAAATGCTATTCTAAGTGAGTTCTGGGACTCACATGGAATCCTCACCTAGTTAGGCCCTACATTTGGATGATTCAATCTTTCCATCTTATTTAGTCTCTCTTAGATAGGTTAAATACCAAAATTCATGTTTGTTGGGTGATTTTTAGCTATGCATTTTCAGTGTTTAAATAATAACCATTAGATTTTTCAAGGAAAAAAACTAGAAGCTAGAATCATCCAATGAGCATGATTTTTGCACATAGTCTTAGTAGAAGACACCAAAAAAAAAATGATTGTGTCACATCATTCCAAGGTGGGATTTAGCCAAGCAAGTTTTGAATTTAGTCCTAGAAATTAGTCCAAAAAGCTTTTATCTATAAGCAGTGCTGATGTCTTTGCAATTCTAAAAAGTCAAACATGAAAAAATTATTTGAATCTTCTAATCAAAAGGATTAAAATAGGAAATATATTAAGCACGATAACTGTGTAAAAAATCATGTCTCGACCATGTTTGGAGAATATGGCACTCTACGCACAACAAAAATCAAATCTTAAGAAATGTAGTAGATTGACAACAACAGCACATTTTTCTTTGGTGAATACAATAATATCACAATAATGAGCCTCACATATGATTCATTCATGATGTTGAATTGACTCGCCTATCTTTCAGCATATGGTGGTCCAAATTTTTTTTAAAAGGCATCTAAAGAATGTTGTTTTGGTTTGTTGGATGTCAACTGTTGCTTACATAGAGTTTCTTTTTCATTTTGGCAACAAGTCATGAGAGATACTTTAACATATATATGAGAATTAGGTTTAACAAATTAGTGAATAGTTTACTTTCTAGTTATTTGTTGTAAAAAAAACAGAAAAAAGGTTTATATGCTAGACCATATCATGGATGAGCTGTCCTCCAACACAAGGCATTTTGTTGTTGTGAACCTTCGATTCATAGAAGGAGTATAATGCAATCCAAATCAATAGTTTTATGGACTAAAATATTTGTCTGAAAATTTTAAGGACTAAAATATCATAAGCAAATAGTTCTAGGGACTAAAGTGTACTTTACACTAACAAATATTTGACTTCCTTTTTGAAATTTAGATACTCAACCACCTGTGCACATTTTCAACCTCGGGTATCCAAGCAAGACACTCCTTGTGCCACTATGCTAGAAGATATTGGTGCGAAAACATTTGACCATTTATGATGAAAAAATGAAGAGTAAAAAAAGGACTCGTTATTTAATCACTAGAAAACATTATGGTAATCCCTTGTCATTCCTCATAGAATCTAAAACATTGCAAATTTGTGTTCATTAGATGATTCAAGCTAGCTAAACTATTGTCTTTAAAAAGTGGTGGGATCCAAACAAACCTTTTATCAAATAATTAGAATTGTCAGTTAGGTTAACTTTGTACAAATACCCAATGCTAGAGATCTAAAATCAACGTTTGAGATTTTATTAAACACAATGACCTCCGTAATATAGATTGATTTATCTTTGGTTAGTAGAAGAGATGCATACAATATATGGAAGAATAAGAGGCATGATCAATGCTTTAAATAATCAATTCACCAATTGCTCAAAAGTGCATGGCGTAGAGGTTCAAGTCATGTATTCATTTTCCTTCATTTAATTTAATTGTTCAACTATTCCATTACATCATTTTCATAATTATATTTCTTACTTGCAGGGCTTTGCAAATTAAGGACGTTAAAAGCTTTGGCTGTCATGAATAACACAATTGAAGGCCATCTACATCCTTGCATGAGAGCCATGTATTCTTTGAACAGTTTACTTCTCTCTAAAAACCAGTTTACAGGAAATGTCCCATCATTCATTTTCAACAACCTAACAATGCTTGAGTTGATTGATCTATCGGAAAATCAGCTTAGTGGTGTCCTCTACTTTTCCATGTTTGCTAACCTCTCATTGCTTTCATCCATTGACCTCTCAAACAATAAACTAGAGGTTGAAACTGAGTACCCCCATTGGATTCCTACTTTTCACCTCTCCAACTTATATTTGGAAAATTGCAATCTGAACCTACACAGTACCCGTGGCATTCCTACCTTCATCTCCAACCAAAATGACTTAGAAGAAATATCGTTAGGTTATAATTTTCTCAAAGGGATCATTCCACCTTGGTTATTGTACAAAAGTGCATTACACGACTTGTCACTAAGGGTAAATTTGTTTGAAGGTTCATTTTCGCAATGTCCCAACAATACTAGTGGCTCAAACCTCAGACAGCTTAATATCTCTGCAAACAATTTATCTGGGACACTTCCTACAAGCATCGGAATGCTATTCCCCATGGTGAGGTACTTGAACATCTCTGGAAATGCCTTTCAAGGCAATATACCTTCATCTTTAGCACAAATGGATTTTCTAGTGGTATTAGATCTTTCTGACAATCGTCTTTCAGGAGAGATCCCATATAAACTAATGAGTTTCGTATCCCTACTGTACTTGGATCTCTCACACAATTGTTTGCAAGGGCATATGCTCCCAAAAGATTCAAATATGACACAATTGACAGTTTTACACCTGAGTCATAACTTCTTCAATGGGTCAATTCCAACAAGCTTGTTGAATAGTTCATTCTTGGAAATTTTAGATGTCAGTCACAATAACCTATCTGGTCCTATTCCAAATTGGATATTCAACCTTCCATATTTGGTCACTTGTTTTAAAGAATAACTTCTTTCAATCTCATATTTCCAGGCAATTGTGTCAAGTAAGTAATCTTCATTTGTTAGACCTCTCGAGCAATTCTCTTATAGGGAAGATACCTTGTCTCAACAACATTACACCATGGAAAAGAAAGTCTGCATCTCAAATTTATGGAGGATATTATTCTACTAGAGAGATGGGGGAATCTTCTGATTCAACAATTAGGGTTTCAACTGCATTCACCACAAAGGAAGAAATTACATTTTTGAGGGTGTACCGCTATCCTTGATGACTGGGATTGATTTATCTATGAACAAGCTAACAGGCAATATTCCACCAGAATTGGGAGACTTGAAAGAGCTTCACTCATTAAACTTATCATTCAACCTCCTAACTGGCCCTATTCATCAATCCTTCAAAAATCTAAAAAATTTGGAGAGCATGGACCTTTCACATAACAACTTGTTTGGGAGGATCCCTTATGAAATAGCTGGAATTGATACACTTACTACCTTCACTGTGGCCTTCAATAACCTATCAGGAGAAATTCCTTTCAGTGATCATTTTTCGACATTTAATGAGAGTAGCTATGAGGGAAATCCAAGACTCTGTGGAGAACCATTGAAGAGAAATTGCTCGTCCAATACTTCTTCTGAAGTCCTAAAAAGGAAGAGCAAGGATCCCAGTATTCTTAGAAATACTGTTGCATTTTACTCATTTGTTGCAATGTCATATGCATTGGGATTTTGGGGATTTATTAGCTTTCTATTGTTCAACAAGAGTTGGCGGTATAAATACTTTGCAACTATGGATGTATATTAGGAGGCCTTGACTGGGAAGATTTTTTTATTCTATCTTCGCTTCAAAAATTGTTCCCACCCTTGAGTTGTAATGAAAAATTAGTTTTCTAAGTACTCTTGAGTTGAAATATATTAAATTACTTTTGCTTATGAATCTGACTATTTATCCATACAATCCTAGAGCGGCTATTCAAAGCGATGGCTATGGTCAATCTATAAGAAGCTTCGTGTTAATGGATTTACAAATGATGAATACAACATGTTCAAACTTTGTAAACTGATGATGAATACATTGTGTTCAATTGATCCGAGAAATAATCTTCTTGCCCCTTAGAGAAAGAAATTGGTTTTCCTAGCGGCTGCTGAATAGCAAGAAACATATATAGGTGGCAATTCTGGAAGACGTCCAATTATCAACAGTTTTCTTGTCGTGGTCAATTGCACATGGTGGCCTTGACATGAATCTCCAGCTTGCAGGAGCCACAGATTGCATACGGAAAAAGAACGATGAATTTTGGTGCCTGGCTTATTTGTAGTATGGGCTACAAGATAAATAAGTTGTGATAGTATTCTTCAAAATGAAAGTATGAGCACCCTTAGATAAGGGTTTCTTCGACGGGGATAACAATTCAGCTTTGTGGGACGCGATGACAAACCATGTGCCTTTACATCAGCTTTTGTGATATCGGATTACAATCCATGGACAAAATTATCCGTGGACTCTTACATAGCCATCCAAGCGGTAGAGAAAGGTCTGGAGATGCCCGTTAGAAATGACGTTTGGTACCCATGCTAAAAGATAAACGGTCTAGATCTAAGAAAAGAAATTGCTCAAAGATAGGCCCAATACTCATCTTTCTGCCCGCTTAACACGGTTAACAGTTTTGAGAGAGAGAGAGAGAGAGAGAGTTACTCTCGTGGGGCCCAATTTTCAAAAGATCTAATTCATCCACAATTTGAAGAACTAGGCAGCAAAATAAGAGAGAGTGAGATCCTCATTTTAGGTCCACTTCTTCGAATATAAAAAACAACCATTTATCATGGCCTTATCAAATAGGTGCTCAGTACAGTCAGAAAAAGGCAAAAATGTACGAGGGGCCCCCGATGGAATTTTCTTACATAACTAGCCGTGCGTCCTTCCTTTAACGTTCCGTACAATATTGTCAACGAAATTCACATTACACCCACCTCCTTTTAATTAATTAATTAATTAATTTTTTATTCTGCAGGTAAGAAAGTATTTTCTTATATGCCGCAGAAGAATACACGGTCTTAAATTAAATTTAGTTGATCTTAACCATTCATTTTGTTCAGCCTATTTACCTCTATACCAAAATTCATGGCAATCGATGGCTTCATATCAAAACTCATGTCGACACAATCTAGTAAAGGGACAAAACACGTGTTGTATGACACGGCTTAACATTGCATTTTTACAAGAGACTGTTTTCATGTCTCAAAAAAAAAAAAAAAAAAAGTAAAATAAATTAATCCTGAAAAACAAGGACTAAAATATTAGCAAGCAGGTCCAAACGATAGCACCCGTTAGCACTATTAGCTTTGTATAACCCCTGTTAAAAATCTAGACCATTAGCTTAGTGGAGCAGACATCAGGATTGTAGATTATTTTGATGGCTCGTGGATAGAAAACCCAGGATCCTACTCTCAAAGCTATTTTCCTTAATGACCCATCTTAGTTAGGCCATCGGTATTCTGCATGAGGTTATAGGCTATTCCTCATTGGCAACGCTGCTACACACCCAGTTTTACATTATGAACCCAACTTATGGTTGATCAGAATGGTTCTTCTGATTGCAGTCACTTTGACATATAATTCGTCACTAGAGAATCCTACAGCTCAAAAAGGTGTGACTATCATATAATCCCTCCTTAATTACTAGAAACTCTTAAAGCTCAGAAAAGTGTGACATTTGACTGTTTTGGATTATGCAATGCAGGCAGCTAAAATTTACAAGATAAGAACAGGTATCTCTGGTTCGAAATCATTCTTATTGCTCTCTCTGAGCAAGTCATGACCCAAAAATCTCATGTAAAATCTCTCCATGCTCACTAGTCCTCATTCCTAAACTAAGAAAACTAAAGACTAGGATAATCCAACGGTATAATTCTTTTGGTACACAACCTACAATGACTGGTCCATGAAAATGAGTAGACTGGTTCGGCCTATCGATACAAGCATATCGTGGTTTACGGGCAAGTCAAGTCATTTTGTTTGGACATGGAAGACTTGAAAAAGGAAGATTTTGATGGTCCGTTTCCTTCCATCTTCAATGACCTTTGATGCTCACCTGATGGCAATCTTCCATCAGATGGACCCACCGTTTGGAAATGTCATACTAAGACGCAGGCAAACTTGTGAGAACCATTATCTTAATCCTAAACATGTGTTGCCACCTCAAACTTTCAACCAAGTTTCCACTAAAAAATAATAATTTAATTAAGCATAACGAGAAGAGGCACCATGTTGTTTGTGACTAATTGCACCTAGACAGCTTTCAGCCCTCAATGTAGATTATGCAAAAAATCATGATTGTTTGTTTCGAGCTCTTATCCTTTTCAATTGAAAAATCTAATGGTCACTATCCAAAACCTCAGCCGCATAGCTAAAATCAACCAATGGTCGTGAATTCTAATGTCTAGCCAATACAAGGAGACCAAACAATCGGATGGGTTAGACTATCCAACGGTGGGGCTTAGCTTTGTGGTTAATTTAGAAACTCAAGCTGGATAGAATTTCTCTTGTAGGCCGATGATCATAACCACTTGTTCTAGATCTTCGAAAAAACATTAATAAAAATGTAAGGTTGTGATTCATCAAGAAATGTAGACAAAATGCATCCACACAAATGGGCATGAAATTTTTTCTCTACCCTATTTAGGTCTTTCTTAACTTGATAAATGCCTTAGATCTATATAAAGGAAAAAAAGAAGTGACATAAGGGGTGTAGACTTTTATCCAGGTCTCTTGAGTGCGTATTGTACAGGGATGTATATTGAATGGTGACATCTCTAGCATATTTGCTCTTGAGCCACTTGTTCGGCCCCATATGTGGTCACATAGACATGAGTAGTATGTTGATATGATCTATGAGACATGACCAATATTTTGCATTTTATACCATAGTTCTAAAACTAGCGAGTCAACTTAAAAATTTCATTGAAGTTATTTGACTTGGGAGGAAATTGAGTAACTCATTCACTTGACTCATTATGTAACAAAAATATTTATTTGTATTCAAATTTGAAGCAAAATGCATATTGAGAAACATGTTTTTATTGTATTCTTCCTATTTCACAATAGAAATAGAAAAATACAATAAAAATAAGGTTCCAAGCACGGTGCAAGATTCTGTAATCTACATAAGGTTACCAACTCTTAACCTATTTCTGCAAGCCTTGCTTGTGCATGTGGATTGAATCACTTTGGCTTTGAATTCGAGAAAGAGAAAAGAAAAAGTATACTTTAGTCCCTAAAACTATTTACTTATGACACTATAATTTTTAAAGTTATCGAAAAAGAATTTCGTCCTTGAAAATATTTATTTGGATTGCACTTTAGTCCTTTTTTTAACTTTTCGTCCACAGGGTTAACAGTTGGGCACCATAAACAACAGTTTTACCCTAGAACTAAACTATTTTTCTAAAATTTTAAGGACTAAAGTTTCAAAAGTAAATAGTTCCCAGGACTAACTTCTACTTTTTCAGCGCCCAACCATTAGTTTTGCTGATGAAAAGTTAACAAAATTATGAAGGGGCAACCTAAACTAATAGTTTCAAAGATTAAATTGCTTTTTGAAACTTGAAGGATTAAAATGTCATAAGTGAATACTTTTAAGGACTAGAGTGTACTTTTATTAAGAAAAACAAAAAGGTCTTCTAATAGTTAATGTAGAAAAAGCAAGTGATCGCAATTCTAGTTTCTACCCTCGATGTATTATGACGAAAAACCATGTTTTGGGCCAAAGAAACATTATTGTGTCTTCTTATTAGCTCTAAAAAAAAAATCAAATATGAGTAGGGATGGCAAGGGGCCGGAGGCAGGGTGTGTTTTCACCTGCCCCTACTCTATGATTTACTTTTCCTTGCTCTACCCACCTCATCATATGTCACTAAGATTTGCAACGCACTATAGTTGGGGTTGATTATGAAAAACCCACCTTAACTCGCACGAACCCATCAACTCTTATGGGTCGGCTGAGAAGCATGGGTAAGTTAATATCAACATATCTACATGAGTATTGAGATTTTTTTTTCTCATATTTTTTTCTTTTATTTTTTAAATATGCAAGAAAAAATCTAGTTTTCTATCCCTTCTTATATGTCTGTATATGATTTTACAAAAATTGTTCTATAACTAAAGTACAAAAATAAACTACAAATACTTCTGGTATATGAATATATGTGAAAAATACAAGTCGACTCACAGAATTTCCTCAATGACAGGGCCTGCCCTGCCTTAGGTCACAAAATGTCTGCGAATCAAGGGTTTTGACCACTGATTTCCTGCCCCAATCTGCCCAAACAAGTATGGAGTGAGGGCCCCTATTTAACCCACCCCATAGTCATCCATATAGGCTAGGCTCTACGCTTTTGTGCCCAACCATATTCATTTATCACACTCCACCCAACTTGGCATACGCCAAGTATCTCAACTTAAGCAATCTTGACCCTTCTAATATTGAAGGTTGGCTAACAATCAAAGTAAAATGGACAACAACTTCACGAACAGCTAGTCAACAATCCCTATACAATCTCAGTCTATTTATGCGAAATATTTCCACTGGCTGTACAGTTTAGAATAATGTTTAATGTCTCAGATCTTATATTTTATTTATCAACTTTTGCAGGCGTATGTAGTCTCAAAACACTACGACAACCGGATCTTAGTGGAAACAATCTTGGCCACCATGTTTACTAAACAACCTCTCTCTATTAGAGCAATTGAACTTATCACAAAACAATCGAGGAGATTCATCCAAGTTCTTAGCAGGTATGATGAAAGGAGACTACAAATATCAATAATTGGTGTTAAGTTTTTGGCTTTTAAATCTATTTTTTAAAAGATATACCTTCTCAAGCATGATTAAGCATGTAAAAGCTGAGGAGATGCCTATTACACATTAAACCAATTATCTATTAGAAGTTTTGCTGTGTAAAATGAATTAATTATCTAGTGTCAAGATCTTACCTTGCTTATTAACTTTTGCAGGCTTACGTGGCTTGAAGAGACTATGTTTTCTATACCTTGGCGAAACCAATCTTGATGGTAGAGCATTTCCACCATGTCTACAAAGTAACCTCACCCAATTAGAAGCATTGGGCTGATCTTCAATAAATCTGGGAGGAGACTCGTCTAGCTTTTTAAAAGGTACAGGGAAAGAAGTATGTCTTTTTTTCTTTTTTCTTTTGAAAAGGGGGGAAAGGAGCATACTTGCCTCGTCATTTCTTTGATCAGAAACTGGTATGCTTCTTAGACTAACTTGGCTGTTTTTGGCTGGTAATGGATGGAATTTTGCGTGGTATTTAAATTTAATGGCTTGTTTATGAGTGAGGATTTTGTTTTTGTTCGGATCTGTGAGTTTATATTTCTCTCAATTTTATTGGATGATTCTTTCTTTGTGGATGTCTGACAGGATCTCATTGTTATTGTGATCACATTTTCTATCATTTTCTCAATCTAATATTTACACCATCCAAAAAAAAAAGAGAGATAGAGAAACAGGGATCTTTGACCCACTGGCTGGGATCAATAGCCATACCCACTTGTCATGTGTGCATGGGGTGGAAAATGGTGTGCTATAGAAGAACCATATTACGTGCCAACCAATCTCTTGAGTATGGCTTGGGCTTTGTACCAAATAGTTGAAGAATTTGCTAAAGGATGTTGTCTAATTAATAACACAAGGCCCTAACTGAGATTGATTTTAGCATGCATTTATGTGAATGTTTACAAGTATGAAAGGAATTGGTCAATATATGGACCAACTCTTCGGAATACCAATCTTGGCAACGGGGCACTTCCATTGTGTCTACCGAACAACCTCAATCAATTGGAATTCTTGGACTTACGTTCCAATAATTTGGGCAACGGCTCATCTGACAGTTTAACAGGTACGACGTCTGCATTTCATTTGATAGCCACCTCCTTAGATAAGCCATGCCCCACAAGTTTGGAAAGGATGATGTAAATTTTTTCCCCCTATGTCAAGAATGGTAGAAACTTAATAGATTAGATTGAACGTTTGGTTTGGATCATGAAATATGGGCCCGATTCTACTGTTACGATTGGATTAAATTTAGATGAGTGGTTTGAATCATCAATTCTAACAAATAAGGCTTGAATTGTGCAGGTTTATGCAGTTTATCAAAACTACAAACATTATACCTTCGGAACATTAGCCTTGGCAATGGAGTGGTTCCATCGTGTCTATGGAACAACCTCACTCTATTGGAATCCTTGGACTTATCTCACAATAATTTGGGCAGAGACTCGTCTAGCGGTTTAACAGGTATAACTTCTACTTCTTGCCTGAGGGCTACCAGCCTACCATCATAAATAAGCCGTTCCCAAAAGTTTGGATGATCCCTACAGCCACTATTTCTAATTTTGTTCTGATATGAAATTAGATGGATTAGAAAATTCAAAAGGAAGGATGAAGAAAACTTTTTTCTTTTTGGAATGGCGACAATGGTGGAATTGACAACTTAGAGGTACGGAGGTATGGACCCCATTATCATAGAATGATCCAGCTTAGATTTGTGGATTGGATCACGAAATATGAGCCCAATTCTACCGTTGCTAATGGATTAAGCATAGATGAGTGGTTTGAATCACCAACTCTTACAAATAATTCTTGACTTTCGCAGGTTTATGTAGTTTGAGAAAGCTACGAACATTCGCAACAACAGTATTGGCGATGGAGCGCTTCCACCATGTCTGTTGAACAACCTCACTCTGTTGAAATACTTGAACTTAGGTTCTAATAATCAGGGTGGAGACTCATCTGATAGTTTAGGTGGTATGATTTCTAAATTTTATTTGATGGCCACCTTCTTAGATAACACAAGTTCCAAAGTTTATTTGGGTGAGCATAATCTTAGATTCCTGAAGCAATGATAATAGAAACCCCCTTTTTTTCCTTTTTGGAAGTCTCACTGATAGGTAACGACCTGCATATATTATAGGATGGTCCCACTTGATTTAGATGAATGTTTTGATTCACGGAAATGAACCTAACATACCTATCAATCCACTCGATCAAATAGGATGCATTTGATTACATTCTTAATCAATAAATGCTTCTAATCCAACAATCATGTGGCTGGATCCAGATATTGGTCATGTGATGGACTCACCTACAATGTGCATCCTTTTTTATTGGGAAAGACGTATGCAATTTCAAGAAAAACAAAAATACAATTTCCTTTCCAAAATTAAAATAATGCAACCCTAATATAGATGGGAAAAAAGATAAAGGGAAAGTGTTTTCACTAACTGGACACTGGCTCTCTCTCTCTCTCTCTCTCTCTCTCTCTCTCTCTCTCTCTCTCTCTACCTTGTCTAGGCATGTAAGATTAGACTGTCAATACGTTTTAATCCACCCACTCTGCATTGTGTATGCGTCAATGATTGCTTCCTCAGGCTAATCACAATCCCACAGTCGACCGAAACCTGAATCCAAAACAATATAAAATAATGAGAAACTAAAAAAGGGAAAAAAAGAAAGACAAGAAAATTGTATCCTTGCTCAGTGTCATTATCAAAACGGCTGAGGGTGAAAAAATAAGAAATACCGAGAGTGTCATTATCAAAATGGGCAAGTACGGAACATAAAATTCATTGAATAAGGAAGGAAGTGCCATGATATACATCTTGTATGATTCACTCAGATGAACCTAACATAAAATCGAGTGGATAAGCACAGCATGGAATTCAAAGAAGAAGTTGGTGAAGAAGAAAAGTTGATCTTGGATTAGAAACTTGTCATTTAGATTGTCAATTGACGACGTTGATGTCATGATATGTAGATGAATTGTGTTCTTGGATAAGATTATCCACGAATGGTGATCTTACACAAAATTATCGATATAGTTATTTCTTGTTTTTCTTTTAATAGTAAAATGACGGACCATGAAGTCAACCCCAACTTAGCTAGTCAAAGAATTGGTTGACGTAGTACGTGGGAAAACAAATGGCTGAGCTCCCATCTGATTTTTAGGTGCAAATGTGAGGACATTTCAAATTGAAGGTTTTTAATAATTTATTGAGAATTAGGGGTATAAATGTTAAGATGCGCAGAATTTAATGTTTTTCAATGCAAACTAAAAAGTAAAATAACTTTGTCTATTTAATAAAACAAGAGCCTAAAATGACTTTCACGTATTTGGTAAGATGTTTATAGTTAAAAAAAATGTTTCAAACGAAAATATGTTATTGACAGTTGGCTATTTTTTGCATTAAAAACTTGAGAAAGCCTTCGTGCTCCCTTAAATTGATTGGAGTTCTTGTGAGTTTGTCCTTGCACTGATAATAAAGAGATACAAATACAAATACATCTTGAGATTGGGTTTTATATCTTGCTGATTTTATTGTTTACACTCTCTATGCTCATTTCCTGCAGGTTTATGTTGCTTGAGGCGACTAATGATCTATGTCTATATAATAACAATCTTGAAGATCAAAGTCGTTCATCATGTCTGGGCAACCTTTCTTCCCTAAAAATTCTAATGTTGTCAGGAAATATGCTTAAAAATCCTTTTGGCAGCATCTCATCCAAAGAAATGAAAGGTAAGTAGTTTTTATCACTTGTGCGCAATTGAGTTAAGTATTTTCAGATGCACCTTTCTTAGCATTTTGGAATTTAATTATTAACTCTACTTGCTCCAACATATTGCAGGTGTAAGGCCATTCGCTAATCTTCAGATGCTAGATCTCTTTGAGAATTTGATAGCTGATGACAATGTTGGGAACATTGTCCCATGGTTTTATAACTTGACATCCCTCACCGAGCTCTATTTGAGCAGCAATTTATTGAGAAAATCATCGACATTGACATGTACGAGCATATATATTATACATTACATTTTTTTCTTGTGGATCTTAGAATTAACTATGCACCACTACTAGTTTGGCTCAAAATAATTTAGAAAAAACATAAACACATGGAGATGCCATTGGATGCGCATTGAGAGATAACTTAGAGAAGGAGAAATGCTATTTTAAGTGAGTTTTGGGACTCACTCGGAATCCTCGCCTAGTTAAGCCCTAGATTTGGATGATCTAATAATTCCGTCTTATTTAGTCTCTCTTACATAGGTTAAATACCAAAATTCATGTTTGTTGGATGATTTTTAGCTATGCATTTTCAGTGTTTAAATTATAACCTTTAGATTTTTTAAGGAAAAAAACTAGAAGCTAGAATCATCCAATGAGCATGATTTTTGCATATAGCCTTCATATTAGGCACCCAAAAAAATGATTGTGCCTCATCATTCCAAGGTGGGATTTAGCTAGGGGAGTTTTGAATTTAGTCCCAGAAATGAGTTTGAATAGCATTTATCTATAAGCAGTGTTGATCTCTTTGCAATTCTAAAAAGTCAAGCATGAAAAAATTATTGAAATCTTCTAATCAGATAACCATATAAAAAATCGTCTCTCAACCATGTTTGGAGAATACAGCACTCTACGCACAACAAAAATCAAATCTTAAGAAATGTAGTAGATGGACAACAACAGCCACATTTTTCTTTGGTGAATACAATAATACCACAATAATGAGCCCAAAATATGATTCATTCATGCCGTTGAATTGAATCGCCTATCTTTGGGCATAAGTTGGTCCAATTTTTTTTTAAAAGGCACCTCAAGCATCTAAAGAACGTTGTTTTGGTTTGTTGAATGTCAACCGTTGCTTACATAGAGGGGCTTTTTTTTTTTTTTTAGTAACAAGAAATCATGAGAGGGACTTCTACATGTATATGAGAATTAGGTTGCCTGAATTAGTGAATAGTTTACTTTCTAGTTCTTTGTTGTAAAAAAGGGGGAAAAAAGCTTACAAGCTAGACCATGTCATGGATGAGCTGTCCACCAACTCAAGGCATATTGTTATTGTAAACCTTTGATTCATCATCAAGAGAAGAAGTCATCTCGGTTTACATTCATCAAGATGACCACCAAATATCTAAGGGCTTAGAAACATTGAAGGCTATCAATTAATAGATGGAGTTTAGTGCAATCCAAATCAATAGTTTTAGGGACTAAAATGTTTTTCTAAAACTTTTAAGGACTAAAATATCATAAGCAAATAGTTCTAGGGACTAAAGTGTGCTTTGCTTTAAAAAATATTTGACTTCTTTTTTGAAATTTAGAGACTCACCCACCCATGCACATTTTCAAACTCTGGTATCCTAGGCGAGACACTCCTTGCGCCGCTATGCTAGAAGGCATTGGTGCAAAAATATTTGACTATTTATGGGGGAAAAAAAAAAAAGACTCCTTATTTAATCAGTAGAAAACATTATGGTGCTTTGAAAGCAATGTGAGAAACTATGAGAGTGTTTGGAAAGACTGAAAGCTCTCTTCCAACTTTCAAGGTCTTCAATGTCAACTAAAAATTTGTGTTGTTTTCAAAAGTGAAGCAGCTAAAGACAAGAGTTTTCAAATTCAAATGAAATTTGAGTTTCCCTTTAAAACTAGATAATCTAATAATTCTACAAACTACCCTTTAATTGTGAAACAATTCCCACACACAAATAAGCATGTGTTCTAAGAGTTGATTTAATAAAACTAATTTCAACACTCCCCCTCTTGCTTTAAGTTAAAACAACTATCAAAACATTTTCCCAATTGTTTTAAAGTTAAAACAAGAGCAAAATAAAGTATAGATCAAGATTTGAAAAGAATCAACCATAAGGAAAAGAAATTTTGGCATTCAAATGAGATTACTACATGAAAGAAAGTAAATGGATTCTTGAGCTTCTTCCTAGTATATACAAATCAAGAAGTGTTAGGGCAACTATTAAAATAAATCTTGAACTACTGCCCCAAATATAAAAGTATAATACACTTCTCTTAAAAGGAGACAAATGCACTTAAAATTGAGTACTTTTACTACTGGCAATATGATAATCCCGTAATTGGTCGAGTGCTCTAGAAACCAACCTGATCCCCATAAGAAGTGGCCAAAACCTCACACTAGAATAGATAAATCCATTCGTGGTGCACATGTATACACCACAATCTAAAATTGGCAGATCTATATACTCATTAAAATGTAAATCATCCTTAATACCACAAATCATACTAAATATATTAGGAATGGAAGTAAAATTTTATTTATAAACATAGCAGAACATTAGTAGATTTAGATAGCTTGTTTATCCCTTGGAACCTGGTCAATGACATTAGATAGGGTTACCAGGACTAGTCAATTATAGGTTTTTATGCTCATTTCCTGTTTTGTGAGTTGATTTAATTAAAACAATTTCAATAGTGTTTATCAAAAAAATGCTAAAAGAATTGATCTATAAGCATTCACTCACGTATAATGCTTTACTTTTGCAGGTTTGTGTAGTTTGACAAAACTACGAATACTATACCTTTTCAACGCCAATATTGGTGAGAGAGCACTTCCACCATGTCTACAGAGCAACTTGACTCTATTAGAATCCTTAGACCTAGGTTCCAATAATCTAGACAAAGACTCATCTATGAGTTTAAAAGGTATGAACTCTACATTTCATTTGATAGCTACCGTCTTAGATAGGTCAATCCAAAATTTTTGGAAAATCCTAATTACTAATAGTTATTGTATATTTATTTTGGTATTATTATTGACTGATTCGAAAATTCAAAAGTAACTATAATAGAAATATCTCTTATTCTTTTTTTACTTAATGGTAAGATGCAGAGAGAATGGTCATGTTTTTGGGCTGTAGACCTATCGAAAGTAGGTCCCAATTTTAGTTGTCATTGAAAATCTATCACAAGTTTTGCTCATATCTTTAGGTTTAAGGAAACTCACATCTCTAGATCTTTCTGACAACAATCTTGAAGATCAAAGTCTTGGATCATATAGGGGTAACCTTTCTTCCCTAGAATGGCTGGGATTATGAAGGAATAAGCTTAAAAAACCATTTTGGCATCTCATCAAAAGAGATGACAGGTGAAGTAGCTTTTATCACTTGCTATTGAATTACTACCTTCACCTGGACCTTTCTTAGTATTTATGATTTATATTACAACCCAAACATATTGCAGGTGTAAGACTATTCCCTAATCTTAAGGCATTGTATCTCCGTGGGAATTTGATAGCTGTTGACAACATTGGAAATATTGTCCCGTGGTTGTATAACTTGACATCCCTCACCAATCTCTACTTGGACGAAAATTACTTGAGGAAGTCTTCGACATGGAGAGGCCATTGGATACGCGTTGGGAGATTAACTTATAGAAGGAGAAATGCTATTTTAAGTGAGTTTTGGAACTCACTCTGAATCCTCACCTAGTTAAGCCCTACATTTGGATGATCCAATCTTTCTATCTTATTTAGTCTCTCTTACATAGGTTAAATACCAAAATTCATGTTTGTTGGATGATTTTTAGCTATGCATTTTCAGTGTTTAAATTATAACATTTAGATTTTTGAAGGAAAAAAAGTAGAAGCTAGAATCATCCAATGAGCATGATTTTTACAGATAACGTTAATATTAGACACCAAAAAAAAAAATTATGTCTCATCATTCTAAGGTGGGATTTAGCCAGGCGAGTTTTGAATTCAGTCCCATAAATTAGTCTAAATAGCATTTATTTATACACAGTGCTGATCTCTTTGCAATTCTAAAAGTCAAGCAAGAAAAAATTATTGAAATCTTCTAATACAAAGGATTAAGATAGAGAAAATAAATTAAGCAAGATAACCATGTAAAATATTGTCTCTCGACCATATTTGGAGAATACAGCACTCTACACACAACAAAAATCAAATCTTAAGAAATGTAGTAGATGGACAACAACATCCACATTTTTCTTTGGTGAATACAATAATACCACAATAATGAGCCCAAAATATGATTCATTCATGCCATTGGATTGAGTCACCTATCTTTGGGCATACGGTGGTCCAAAATTTTTTAAAAGGCACCTCAAGCATCTAAAGAACGTTGTTTTGTTTGTTGGATGTCAACCATTGCTTACATATAGTTTTTTTTGTTATTTTTTGTTATTCCTTTTTCCTTTTCCTTTTAGCAACAAGAAATCATGAGAGAGACTTCTACGTGGATATGAGAATTAGGTTTCCCCGATTAGTGAATAGTTTACTTTCTAGTTCTTTGTTGTAAAAAAGGAAAAAAAGGCTTACATGCTAGACCATATCATGGATGAGTTGTCCACCGACTCAAGGCATATTGTTATTGTAAACCTTTGATTCATCGTCAAGAGAAGAAGTCATCTCGGTTTACATTCATCAACATGACCACAAAATATATAAGGGCTTAGAAACATTGAAGGCTACCAATTAATAGGAGTATAGTGCAATCCAAATCAATAATTTTAGGGACTAAAATATTTTTCTAAAACTTTTAAGGGCTAAAATATCATAAGCAAATATTTCTAGGACTAAATTGTGTTTTGCTCTAAAAAATATTTGACTTCTTTATTCTGGTATTATAATTGATTGATTAGAAAAATCAATAGTAACTATAATATAAATATCTCTTATTCTTTTTTCTTCTTTTTTTTATAGTCATGTTTTTGGGCCGTAGAAATATCACAAGTTTTGCTCATATCTTTAGGTATATGTGGCTTGAGGAAACTCACATCTCTAGATCTTTCTGACAACAATCTTGAAGATCAAAGTCTTGGATCATATATGGGCAACCTTTCTTCTCTAGTGTGGCTGGGATTATGAAGGAATAAGTTTAAAAATCCGTTTTGGCAATTCATCAAAAGAGATGACGGGTGAAGTAGCTTTTATTACTTGCTATTGAATTACTACCTTTACCTGGACCTTTCTTAGTATTTATGATTTATATGACAACCCACTTGGTTCCAACATATTGCAGGTGTAAGACTATTCCCTAATCTTAAGGCATTGTGTCTTCGTGGGAATTTGATAGCTGTTGACAACATTGGAAACATTGTCCCGTGGTTGTATAACTTGACATCCCTCACCAATCTCTACTTGGACGAAAATTACTTGAGGAAGTCTTCGACATTGTCGGGTAAGTGCGTCTGTAGTACACATTTTACACTTGTGGAGCCAACAACCAAACTGACGTTATTATTTTGAGGAATTGCTGGCAAAGCACGATGACACTACATTAATGAAATTAATGAAAGTCCTCCACTATATGTGATGGGCCCCAATTGATTGATCCATGCTAGTGATCTGAATTGCCTGCCTTTGAATATATGTAGTGAAGTACAAATCTTGTGCTAGACTCTGACGGTTAGAACGGCAATGGCAGGCATTCAACAAGACCAAAACAAGACATAAGAGATTCCCTTTTGGCTTGATTTATAGGCTAAGTATTATATATCCAAGATGAGCGCATGGATCAATGCTATGTATACTCCACTATTGTAAAAACTAGGACCCACTTTTTGCAATAAATCAAGGCGCCTGATTTCTGCGCTCCCTTTTTCTATTAAGCTACTCGCTCATCCCATATTTAGCAGGCTAAAACTCAACTTGGGCGCATCCTTTGGAAGATCCTAACTACTCACAACCTTGTCCTCATCCCAGATGAGCTATGCACCAAAAATCTCATCAATTTGATAATCTTAGCCATTGTTGGCTTGATTTTTAAGATAGATGGTAAACAATCTCATCAACCAATTTCTAACATAAAAAGGCATGTTTTAGGACATCAAAAATACTGTGAATGTTTCTGATCTTCCAAAAAGTTGGCCCAATTGAAGTTATAGTGTGCCTACTAAAAAGTTGCATTGCAGATATCAAGCGCCTGATAACAGAAAAAGTAGTGTTCATGTTCTTGTCGATTATAGTGGATCTGATCCATAAATCAAGCAGTAAACTATGTAGAAGGTGGCATCTGATCCACAGTGATGGTATGCAAAGAGTCCTTTAATTTAACAAATGATTATCGTGGTCAATGAGCTTCACTTGAGCCACTAAAGATGCGAGATTTCAGTCTACATAGTTTCGCCACCAAAGATGTAAATTGTTAGTCTACATCGTTTGGCTTAATAAGTGTTAGAGAAATTACTGATGGCCTACTTTCTAGCAGCTTGTGCTTTAAAATCGAAAGATGGTAAGTTCAAATCCTAAGAGCCATTTATCAAATACACTTAAAAAGCTCAAAAATAGATGTTGTATTAAATAATAACTATTGTTAAATCATTTTTTTTATCAACTTAAGCTTTAAGGTTAAATGGTAATCTAAAAATAAGACATACTTCCAATGGTTGAATGGTAATCCAAGAATAAAGCATAAGACCAATGAATAAGTTTATGTTGCTTTTGTTAAATAATCAATTCAGCAACAGCTCATAGAAGTAAGCAATACATGTGACACGTGATAGAGATTCAAATTATGCCCTTCGATCATTTACCTTGATTAAGCTCTACTTTCTCATGAGACCAGTGTCGTAACTAAATCTCTTTGTATAATATTTGCAGGGCTGTGCAAGTTGAGGACGTTAAGTGTATTGTCTCTTGGAAATAACTCAATGGAAGGTAGTCTCCATCTTTGCACGAGAAAGATGAATTTCTTGACTCGGTTACATCTCTCTCTTAACCGTTTTACAGGAAGCATTCCGACGTTCATTTTCAACAACCTAACAATGATGGAGGTGGTTGATCTATCAGAAAATCAGCTTACTGGTGTTATCTCCTTTTCCTCGTTTGCCAACTACTCATTGCTTACAAACATTGACCTCTCAAGAGATGTCAAATTAAATGTCGAAACAGAGTCCTTGCATTGGGTTCCTACTTTCCAGCTGCATTCTTTGTATTTAGAAAGTTGCAACCTCAACCTAAATAGTACTCATGGCATTCCTACCATTCTCTTTAACCAAACCAGTTTACTAACCTTACATTTGGGTCATAATTCTCTTAGAGTAGTCATCCCATCTTGGTTGATATACACTAGTACATTGCAATTCTTGTCATTAAGGGGCAACTCATTTGAAGGCTCATTTCCTCAATCTTCCAATAATACTACTAGGGTCTCAACTCTTACGCAGCTTGATATCTCTAAGAATAATTCATCTGGAGCACTTCCTAGGAATATTGGAATCCTACTTCTTTGGATGGCTTGCTTTAACTTATCAGCAAATGCCTTGCAAGGTAGTATACCTTTGTCTTTAGCGCAAATGGATTGTTTGACGATATTAGACCTTTCTAATAATTGTCTTTCAGGGGAAATCCCATATCATGGACTTACAAGTTTTAAATCCCTTGAGTACTTGGATCTTTCATACAATTGTTTGCAAGGAGACATGCTTCCAAAAGATTTGAATATGACAATGTTGAAAGTTTTAGTTCTTAGTCATAATTAATTTAGAGGAACAATCCCATTGAGCTTGTTGAGTAGTTCATTTCTGAAATTTCTAGATATAAGCGACAATAACATAACTGGTCCTATTCCATGTTGGTTATCTAACCTTTCATTTTTGGTGGCACTTATCTTATGAAATAACTCCTTTAGATCACACATTACAAGGCAACTTTGTAAACTGAGTAATTTACATTTGTTGGAGCTTTCCAACAATTATCTTCACGGAAAGATACCTTACTGTCTTGACAACATTACTTCATGGAAAAGAAAATATAAAATCTAGATTGTCCCCATTGTAAAAAGGATTTATACAACACATTTGAGACTTTTACTTGGCGTAGCAATTAAGATCTCAACTTCTTTTACCACAAGGGAAGAAGTTATATTTTTGAAGGTTTACCATTATTCTTTATGATTGGGATTGATTTGTCCATGAACCACTTAACAGGCTATATTCCATCGCTAACAGGAGACTTGCAGGAGCTTCACTTGTTAAACTTGTCGCCTAACTTTCTAAGCGGTCTGTTTCCATTGTCCTAACAATTTTAGAAAATTTGGAGAGTTTGGATCTTTTGCATAACAAATTGGTTGAATGGATCCCTGATGAAATAACTAAAATCCATACACTTGCTATTTTCATTGTTTCCTTCAATGACCTATCTGACAAAATCCCCTTTGAAAAACAATTTTCAACATTTAGTGTAATATCCTTAATTTTTAAGATAAAAATAGGAAATTATTAAATAAATTAAAATAAAAATTTATGGATGAAATTATTTCCTGAAAACATAATAATTAGAAAGTGCTCGTCGATACGAATCCAACGCCACCAAGAACGCGAGAAACGGAGCTCAAACAAGGGAGTTATGAGCCGTCAAAGTTGTAAGGGCAAAATGGTCTTTTGACAGAAACGTGTTACACAGGGGTCCAAATTGATAACAGCACCCCTGTCTACACACGTCTCTACCAGTCCGGCGAAATCGCCGGAGAGACGTGGGAAGAGACGTGTGGGGAAGAGTTTCTCTTCCCCAAGACTCTAAAACCCTATATCTATGCTCCTCTAGGAGCCAAAACGCTCCACTTTGAGCGTTTTCCATGAATGCTACACAAAACCCTAGATCTGTAAAAACTTGAATTTTTCCGGCGAGTGGAGCCCCGGCAACACGAGCAACTCCGGCCAGGTGCAAGGTAAGCCTCAAATCCATGTTTTTCTGTATTTATTAATTAGAAAATTAATTAGAAAACCATTTAAAAATTAGGAAAAAAATCGGATTTTTGGGGGCTTTGTGCACGCTACTGTTGGAGCGTGATTTCATAGACCAAACGTTATCCGTTTGGAAATCGCACCGTCCAACTAGTGCAAAAGACACCCAAGAGCAAACCCTTTAAATTTTGGAGTGATCCAACGGTGGAATTTTCTAGAAAACTCAAAAACTAGTACCTAGGGAGGTTTTTAGGAACTTGGGAAAAATCGTTTAAAAACCATGGTTTTTGAGAAAATTAGTGCAAAAGGAGGGCATAAATGGATTCTAGAGAGAATTCTGAAGAAAATGGCGCAAAAATCACGTAAAACGGAGCTCTGTAGCTCCGCCGGAGGCGACCGGAATCCGGTCGTCTTCTCCGGCGTCGTCAACGGCATCGGCGCCCTGCGCTGACGCCAAGACGCACTCCCTGACGCCCGAGGGACGACGTCACATGACGTCGTCGCCGCCGCGCGCATGCGGAGCGTGCGTGGTTGGCTGCCGCGGTGGGACCGGGACGCGGCGCGTCCCGTGCGGCGTCTGCGACGCCGTGCGTCTTCGTGCGCCCGTATACGTCGGTATAAACCGGCGGAAAAGGGCGCCGCCGGTTTAAACCACCTTATGGTGGTCCGGCAGGCCCCATTTGAGGGTAGTTTTCACTAAAACTTGATTTTTGGGAGCTAGAGAGGTCCAAATCACGATCCGAAAGAGGCGTTGTGACCGTATTGACGACGCGGACCTAGTTTTAACTTAAAAACTTAGAAATGACCACTTTTTATTTAGAAAAATTTTAAAATAGTGATGTGACATGTACAGGTGCACTTGAATATACCAATTAAAGGGAGTTATTAGCAAGCTAGTGATCTCACACTGAGGTAGGTGACGACAACTAATGTTTTGCCTTGATTTTAAACCATGTTTTAAACATAGCATCATGTGTGATTGTGTTTTAAAGTGCGATTTTTATTTACCATGGATTTCATGCGACATTGCGTACATGATGGTTATTCCAAATTGAATTCTTTTACTGAATAAACTTATTTAAACTACTTTTACAAGCATGATGTTAATTAGTTATGCTTAATTAGAGATTTATTTCTTATTATATATATAGAAAATGCATGGATTTACATGGAAATGAGTATAGAGGCTTAAGAAATTTGGTCCTTTTATAGGCTAACCCTGTGATGAGGGGCATGTCTTGGGGATTTCAAGCTATAAGTGCTCTTGAGTTTTAGCATATACATACGATTTCCGTGTTTTATATTTGATGACGGGTGCTCTCGCCCGGTGGGCGTCATGCTAGGAGGGATAGGGCCGGCCACCCACCTTCCGAGATTATGATGTGATGAGTTTGTGATATGATAGACACACCGCCCATAGATGGCATTCGGTAGGGGTTTGGTAACATGGATAGTCCACACTACCTGGCCCGAGCCTTTCCATGGGGACAGACGTTAAGTCTCCCGTTATGGTGTCGACGGAGCTGCGGCGGTGGTTGATACCCATGGAGGGTTGTCACCGCAAAGATGATGGCCCATATTCTTGTTATGTGTGCATGTATGATGAGCATGGTTATGGATGGTATGCCTGGGTGTGACGACACTCAGAGGTTGACTATGTGTACTCCTGATCAGGGATGTTAGTGCGATGTGGTGGGACCCATTACCTTAGGGTGCCCTTATTCTGGATGTATGCTCCATTCTATTGATTCATGTCATGTTTTAACTCAGTGAACTTCATGTTTTAGCATTTGGAATAAATTGGCATTTATTTGAACATGGCATTATGATATCACTATTTCCATAAATGTTAGACTTTTCATCAATGTTGTTCATTATTTCTTGCATTTATTACATTAATTGTCTATGTACCTACACAAGCGATAGCTTGCTGAGGCATTGCTTTGTTTTGCAATGCCTTAGATCTCGAGCGCGACACCAGGAAAGGAAAAGCGGTTGATAAACCTTGAGAGCTGCTGAAGACTAGTTTCCCTATAGTTTTAGAAAGTAATGTGAGTTATTAGAGTGGATTATCATTTGAATTTTATTATGGACTGCATACTTTATATTTGGATGTGATTTAGATCTTTGGACATATATTGGACATTTATATGGGATGTTATGATGGATAGACTCCGCCATATTATTATTGTCTTTTGGATGTTTATTTGATTTAAAATAAAGGCGCCTATTTATTTGACGTTGATTTATACGCGGATTATTTATTTATGTTTAAATTACATGTATGCCATTTTGTGAAAGGAAAATTAACACCCGGAGTTTTTAAGATAGGTTAGTAAAATATTAAATAAATCTTTTCTCATGGGATCCCAAATGCTCTTATTTAAATTGTCAAAAAAAAAAAAAAAATTGTCTTAAAAATCCGGGGTGTTACATTTAGTGAGAGTAGTTAAGAGGAAAATCCAAGTCTCTGTGGACAACCATTGAAAAAAAGTTGTTTGGTTAACACTGCTGCTAGAGTCCCTAAACGGAAGAGCAAGAAATCTAGTATTCTTAAGAATCACGTTATTTTCTATACATTTGTGGCAATGCCATATGCATTGGGATTTTTGGGAATTATTGGCTTTCTTCTGTTTAACGAGAGTTGGAGGTACAAATACTTTAGGACTATGAATGTATGCCAAGAGGCAATGCCTAAGAAGATTTTAGAACTCTTTATTTACTTGAAAAGTTGTACACATTCTTGAGTTGTAATGAAGAATTAGTTATTTGTTTAACAAGAGTTGAAGGTGCAAATACCTTAGGACTATGGATGTATATCAAGAGGCAATGGCTTAGAAGATTTTAGAACTCTTTCTTTACTTGAAAAGTTGTACTCACTCTTGAGTTGTAATGAAGAATCAGTCTTGATGACAGAAATTTTCTTTATTGTGGTGTTAGTTTATTTTTGCTTACGAATTAACTATTTTGCGCGTACAATCCTATCAAACTTTCCAATATATATATATATATATATATATATATAAGTGGCAATTCTTAAAAGTCATGATAAAGTAACATTTCTTTGTCTCAATTCTTAAGCCATTTTATTTTTCCTAAACTATATAATACAAAATAAACTACTTACCTCCACGTGTAACTGTGTGTTTTTTGAAAGAGAATTTAATATTCAGTCTCAATCTCAAATGAAGAGATCTTCTATTCTTTTGCAAAAGTTTAAAGAAAAGGTTAATGGAACCTTAATCACCAATTTCTTTTGCAAGTTACCCTTGTAGCAAATGAGTCATTGTAGTTACACTTGTAGCTGATGTGATATGTTTCTTATGACCTTTTAAGCTATAGCAAACAATAGTATTTGTGACAGTGTTTACAATTATCTGCAATGGCCTTTAGCCATTGTATATAAACTCAATTTCTAAACTTAAAGTGGGGCCCCTTATCTGCAATAGTTGGGGACTGTAACAAATAAGTTGTATGTAATTACTATGCAAATTATCTGTAAATGCCACGTTATATTATCTGCAGCAGCTAGGGGAAATGGTAGATAATATATCAAATGTCTTTTCCTTAGTTAATTATATGCTAGTGCTAAATCTTTTCATCCATAGCAAATAATGTGTCCAATCAATTTTATCCATTATTTGCTATAAAGTCATAGCGATTAATTGATATTTTTTCTTAATACAATATTTTTTACCCAAAAAGCAACCTTTTCAAATAAATAAAAGCAAAAGGCACTAACCAGTTTGCTTCGAATAAAAAATAAATTCAACGCAGCCACATTCCCGGCGCAATGGTAAAGTTGTCATTGTATAACCTTGAGGTCACGGGTTCAAAGGGTGAAAAAAGCCTCTGTCAAAAATATAAGATAAGACTACATACTATAGACCATTGTGGTCAGCCCTTTCCCCGGACCCCTCATACACGGGAGCTTTGTGCACCGGGCTGTCCTTTATACTACTGAAGTTAAAAGTCTATCTAGTTTGCATATTTACATAAAAAAATCCTTTGGACGATATCCTCATCATGCTCTTTATCTATTGACGGATGCATTGCTGCCAAAGATGAGACATCATCTTGAAAAATCAAATACGAGTCTTGATAAATTTAGACTCTTAAGAAGAGTCTACCAGTAAACTCTTAACTTTTCTTGATTCTAGGTAATATCGTTCAAATGCGGCCCACTTGGAGTTTTGGGGAAGTGTAAAAACAATCTGAATGACTACTAGATTCATAAATTAATTCAGATAGCACACAAGCTAAGTTAAATATTGAAATTGGTTGGACAACAAAGTCCACGTAAAGTCCGGAAAAAAAGAAAAGAAAAAGGACAATGTTTCTCAAGAAATTATTTCCACTATAGAAAGTTGTAGTTTCAAAAGAAGATGAGCTCTCGATTTCTCTCGTCCACGAGAACTACTCACAATCGTCACGGATGCATGTTTAGCTAAGCGCTTCAGCAAAAGAACATCTACAACATGGAGATTACAAACCACGGACAAAATTTTCCCATGGAGTATTATCCATTAACTTTTGTGATATAGGGATTACAAAGCATGGACAAAATTATCCATGGACTATTACACAACCATCCAAGCAGTAAAGAATGATCTGGAGATATCGGTTACAAGTGATGTTTGGTAAACCATGGACTATTACGCAAGCATGCAAGCGATAAGGAAAGACCTGGAGATAATGGTTAGAAGTGATGTTTGGTACCCAGGCTATTTTGATGAGGCCGAACAGATAAACAGTCTAGATCTAAGAAAAGAAAATGCTAAAAGATTGGTCCAGTACTCATCTTTCTGCTTAAGACCGTCGTAGTTTGAGAGGGAGAGGAGAGAGTTACTCCTATAGGGCCTAATTTTCGGAAGATCTAAGCTGTCCACGATTTGAAGAGCTGTGCACCAAATTCTCTTCCGTCGGAAAGAGCAAAGAGATACTCATTTCAGGTGGACGTCTTGAAGGATTTAAAACATTCATAATCTTGGCCTTGTCTTAGGGTTAGAAATACGACTATGCGGGCTAGCTCGACGGCAACAATCTCAGTGAGCAAAAGCACATACTTAAAACCAAGGCTTAGAAGGAATTGTCGATGAATGTGTTTCATCATTGACAACTTCCAACAGCAGCTCGCAATCAGATCAAGGACAAGTAGAGTCAGCAGGTTTTCTGAAAATCTTTTGGATCAAGGTGTTAGCTTGCAAATCAAATATTCTAAGAGCATAGGTACAGAGTACAGAAACTATTCCCAAGTTTTTTATATGCTTTTTTGTGGAGTCTCTCATAATAATCAGTGGTGAAAGTCCAGTACAAGAATGCTTACTTTTGAGCCCTGAGGACATCTTCTGTAGCCAAGGCTAGAGAAGCCCGACAAGACTCGAATCTTGACCGAAAGAACTAGTTACAGGAGCTGAACAGGAAATCACTTTCATCTTGACCGAAAGAACTAGTTGCAGGAGCTGAACAGGAAATCACTTTCCACTTTCGGTTTTTACCGTATTTCTTACCATCAAAATAAAAATAAGGAAATACTGAAAAGCAAGGACTAAAATATCAGCAAGTGGACCCAATAATGGCTCCCGTTAGCCTTATTAGTTTTGTATAATTCCCGTTAACAATCTAGACCATTAGCTTAGTGGAGCACACGTCAAGATGGTAGATTATTTTGATGCTGCTACATTGCCCGGGTTTTACATTAGGAGCCCAACCTATGGTTGATCAGAACCGTTCATCTGATTATAGTCACTTTCACATATTATTTGTTACTAGAAAATCCTAAAGCTAAAAAATGTTTGACTGTAAAGTGGATAGTAAAATTGGGTCATGATCATTAGTCTTCATTCCTAAACTAAGATAACTAAAGGCGAGGATAATCTAATAGTATAATTCTTTTAGCATGGCTGGTCCATGCAAATGAGTGGAGTGGCTTGGCCTATTGACCTCATCATATCGTGGTCTACGGGCAAGTCAAGTCATTTTATTTGGACAAGGAAGACTAGGAAAGGAAGATTTTGATGGTCTGTCTCCTTCCATATTCAAAGACCTTTGATGCGCACCTGATGGCGATATTCCATCAGATGGACCCACCATTTGGAAATGTCATACTTTAAAACAAAGGTAATTTTATCTTAGTTTCACATGGAAGACTAAGGTGTACCATCAATTTAAATCTAATTGAGGTAAGTGCTGAGGTGGAGATACTCACCTTGTTGTATCGCAGAAGGCCATGACCCAAGAAAAATGCTTGTGGAAGACTTTGACGAGTAATTCTAAAAATAAGATGCTGGTCTTTTTTCATTGATGGATTCCATCTATGGGAAATTTCCTTGCTATCGCTATAAAAGAAAGGAAATTAAGAATAAACTTGCATCCTTGAAGGGATTCCTACTGGTCATAGCATAAGATTCCATCTTTTCAGGCAATCGAGTCAATGTGTGACTGGAAAATCGGTGTTTGGATGGTTAAAATTCATTCAAGGTGATTATCACGGAGCAACTCAAGTAGTATGTTGCATCTTTTTTCAATCTAGACATTTCACCTAGTGGATCTAGACTTGGATCTCCAATCCTACGGGCCAAATAACTCCATCGAACAAGCCAGTAGATGGCTGTCCCCATTGCAGTGGACGGTCAAGATTGAGTAAATGTGGGCTGCATTCCATGGCCATTGCCATTGCTAAGATTAAAAGTAGCATTAGAAAGGATCTAGCATTATATATAACGTTTGGAAGATTAAGATGTGTGGCTTAGTGTAGAGCACAGTCGTTAAGATTAAAAAGCACTTACAAGTGGGCCCAAATCTCTGCTGATCATCACCATGCATTTTCAGTATTACTCGGACAAACCATGCCCAATTACTTGGGCAAATGATGGTGTTACTGGGAATTTTGAAGCATGGCGTATCCGATGCGCAACCTAGAAACAGATGGTTGGCATCACAAGCAAACTGGTCCCTACTTGTACACATATCAAGAAAGTGAACTCTTTCTGGTAAACCCACAACTGACAACTTTTTGCTGGATTGAGTGGCTGAAGACAAATGATGACTTCTCAGCACCAGAGGACAAAAAAATAAACTGTAGCTTTGATGGGCATCTGATGGAGAGCTTGGACTATGGACTCCCCATTTGAAAATGTTATACTCAAAGAAGCAAGTTTATGTGGTACCACATGGAGGAATTATTAAGGTGTTACCATCAATTAATTTAATAGAAATGATGTGGCGAGATGGGAGATAGTCCAATCAAGAAACCACGCCCTTGACTCTCTTACACCGGGGGTTAAGACCCCTTGTTTTACAAGAAATGCCCCAAATTTCAAGAAACTCACATGTAAATGGTCTCGTATATCTTAGAATAGACAGCTAGTGTGGGAGAAGATATTTTGGGTATGGCCAATCTTAGAAAAAATGAGGAAGACGGGATGGGGATGGGCGTGTAGATAGGTTAACAAGCTTTCACTTTCGATGATTTGATCCAAATGACAGATGTGCACTCTTTGGTGGATACCACCATGTGGAAATGTTACTTGAGCAAATGATAGTGCGACTGGGAATTTTGAAGCATGGCGGAACCGATGCGCAACCTGGAATGGTTGGCATCACAAACAGACTGGTCCCCACTTGTGGACATATCAAGAAAGCGAACCCTTTCCTGTGGGCCCACCATGGATGACTTTGACGAACGAGTGCCGGATTGAGTGGTTGAAGATAAACGATGACTTTTCATCACCGAAATTTAATTAACTGCCAGTCCAGAAGAAAGGAAGTTAGGAATAGGCTTGCGTCCTGAAGGAATTCGTGACAACTTACTCCAGGCAGATGATTTAATGATGAAAATTCAGACGGTTATGATTAAGCAAGAAGCGATTTTATCAAATTACACAGTTATAAAAATTCTAAAAGAGCATTGATACGGAGTGCAGACGCTGCTGCAAGTTTTTGCAGCCAGGGCTTGTGTTAGAGAAGCCGGACGAGATTCGAATCTTGCCGGTTTTCGACCAAACAAAAGGAGTTGAACAGGAAATCACTTTTTCCACTTTTGCAAGCGATTCCAAATGATAGCACCCTTTAGCACTATTAGTTTTGTATAATTCCCGTTAACAATCTAGACTATAAATTTAGTGGAGCACACATCAGGATGGTAGATTATTTTGATGGCTCGTGGATAGAAAACTCAGGATCCTACTGTCAAAACTATTTTTCCAAAAAGACCCTTCTTAGTTAGGCCATCAGTCTGCAACCACTCCTTATTGCCAATGCTGCTACATCGCCCCTGTTTTACATTATGAGCCTAACTTGTGGTTGATCGGAACCGTTCATCTGTTTATAGTCACTTTCACGCATTATTCATCACAAGAAAATTCTAAAGCTCATCCACTTTAATTACAAGAAACTCCCAAAGCTCAGAAAAGTGAGTGATTCAACCGTGCAGGACTATGTAATAGAGGCAGCTAAAATTTACAAGATCAGCACAAGTATCTCTGATCTGAAATCATTCTTGGAAAAGGAAGGTTTTGATGGTCTGTCTTTTTCCATCCTCAATGAGTTTGACACCTACCTGATGGGCAATTTTCCATCAGATGGATCCACTGTTTGAAAATGTCATACCACGTGGAAGACTAAGGTGTCCTATCAATTTAAATATAATTAAATGCTGAGGTAGAAATCCTCACCTTATTATACGGTAGAAGGCCATGACCCAAGAGACGACTTTGACTAGTGCTTCTAAAAGATAAGATGCTGGTCTTTCTTCATTGATAGGCCCAGTACTCGTCTTTCTGCTTAAGACCGTCATAGTTTGAGAGGGAGAGGAAAGAGTTACTCCTATAGGGCCTAATTTTCGGAAGATCTAAGCTGTCCACGATTTGAAGAGCTGTGCACCAAATTCTCTTCCGTTGGAAAGAGCAAAGAGATACTCATTTTAGGTGGACGTCTTGAAGGATTTGAAACTTTCATAATCTTGGCCTCGTCTTAGGGTTAGAAATACGACTATGCGGGCAACAATCTCAGTGAGCAAAAGCACATACTTAAAACCAAGGCTTAGAAGGAATTGTCCATGAATGTGTTTCATCATTGACAACTTCCAACAGAAGCTCGCAATGAGATGAAGGATAAGTAGAGTCAGCAGGTTTTCTGAAAATCTTTTGGATCAAGGTGTTAGCTTGCAAATCAAATATTCTAAGAGCATAGGTACAGAGTACAGAAACTATTCCCAAGTTTTTTATATGCTTTTTTGTGGAGTCTCTCATAATAATCAGCAGTACAAGAATGCTTACTTTTGAGCCCTGAGGACATCTTCTGTAGGCAAGGCTAGAGAAGCCCGACAAGACTCGAATGTTGACCGAAAGAACTAGTTGCAGGAGCTGAACAGGAAATCACTTTCCACTTTCCGTTTTTACCGTATTTCTTACCATCGAAATAAAAATAAGGAAACACTGAAAAGCAAGGACTAAAATATCAGCAAGTGGACCCAATAATAGCTCCCGTTAGCCTTATTAGTTTTGTATCACAACCAACCTAATCCCTACTTGTGCACGTATCAAGAAAGTGAAGTCTTTTCAATGGACCCACTACTGACAACTTTGACGAGTGATTGCTGGATTGAGTGGCTGAGGACAAATGACGACTTCCCAGCACCGGAGGACAAAAAATAACCTGTAGCTTTGATGGGCATCTGATGGAGAGCTTGGACCACATGCACTCCCCATTTGGAAATGTTATACCCAAAGAAGTAAGTTTATGTGGTACCACATGGAGGAATTATTAAGGTGTTACCATCAATTAATTTAATAGAAATGATGTGGCGAGATGGAAGATAGTCCAATCATGAAACGCATGCCCTTGACTCTCTTACACGGGGGGTTAAGACCCCTTGTTTTAGAGAAAATGCCCCAAATTTCAAGAAACTCACGTGTAAATGGTCTCATATATCTTAGAATAGACAGCTAGGATCATCTGTGGGAGAAGATATTTTGGGCATGGCCAATCTAAGAAAAAATGAGGAAGACAAGGGATGGGGATGGGCGTGTGGATAGGTTAACAAGCTTTCACTTTCGATGATTTGATCCAACTGACAGATGTGCACTCTTTGGTGGATCCCACCATGTGGAAATGTTAGACAATATATATTTTGAGTTGACACTTCATTATATCGGAATGTAAATGGAACTATTAATTTGAGAGAGAGAGAGAGAGAGAGAGAGAGAGAGCTGTATGTACACTAAGTCATTTTTGAAAAGTAGGATGTGACATATATAGAGTTACCGAGGCACATATGAAATACCTTAATGCCATGGTCTATTTGTTCTTTAATTCTTGTCTATGTTCACTTTCAATGGATAAGATAATGCTGTGCCAAACATCCTTGTGAAATAAGACCAAGATTGCCTCAAAATGATGCTAAATCCTTTAGTGTTAAATAAATATCTTAGAATCTAAAACCTGTAATATAGCTGGTCGAGTTATATCATACTCACTATTTGATTATTGTTTCTTAGATGTGGACTTTGCTATTCCTTCGACGGGTGAAGAACTCTGGGTGATTCTTCCATAGCATGACCTACAAGATGAATGATTTGGATCTCACGGTTGCATGTTTAGCTAAGCCATGGACCTAAAGAACATCTACAACATGGAGATTATAGACCATGGACAAAAAGATTTCATGGGTATCATCCCCAAGACAAGTGATTTTGGTCACTAGTCTTCATTCTAAATTTAAGAAAACCAAAGGGTAGGATAATCTAATGGCATTATTCTTTTAGTAAGAAGTAAACATTACATGGACCAACATGGCCGAATCCATTAAAAAATTAGCAAAAGAAGTTCTAAGAGTATCTACATGTAAAAGGCAACCAGCAAAAGAAATTTTGTAGCAAATTGAAAAAATGCAAAAAGTTATTAAAGAGAAATGGGTGTATTTCAAAACATGATAGGAGACTAGAAATACCGAAAACTTTAAGCAATATAAGATTGCTAAAAAGGTTGTTAAAAGAGTAGTAAGTGAGGCTAAACTCAAGATGTACAATGATCTCTATAATAAATTTGGGTCAAGAGAAGGTGAGACAGATGTATTTAAGATTACATTAGAGATCAGCATTAAGTCCATGCCTTTTTATGTTATCTATGGATGAGTTAACAAGACAGTTGTATGAAAAGATTCCATAGTGCTTGTTATTTATAAATGACATAGTTTTGATTGATAAGATAAGGGAGGACGTAAACACAAGGCTAAAGTTGTGGAGAGAAGTTATAGAGTCTAAAGAATTTAAAATTAATTGAACTAAGACATAATATATGAAACGCAATTTTATCAAGGAAAGGAATGAGAGTGAAGCACTAATAAATATTCATGATAGAGAAGTTTCTCAAAAGGACAAGTTTTGATACTTGTGTTTAATAATTCATGAGAGCGGAGAGATTGAGAGGAATGCTATCTACAGAATCCAAGTGAGTTGGAATAAATGGAAATGTGCCTCTAAAATTTTATGTAATTGGTGACTGCCACTTAAAGTGAAAGAAAAGTTTTATAGGAATGGTGTAAGGCTGGCCATCTTCGATGGAATAGAGTATCGGATACTTAAGGAACAACATGTACATAGGTTGAGTGTAGTCAAAATGATAATAGTGAGATGGATAAGTGACAAGACAAGAAATGATAGAATTACAAATAAAAATATTTGAGGAAACTTATGAGTAACTCCAATAAGTAATAAAATAATGGACAATAGACTTAGGTGGTTTGAACATGTCCAACGAAGACCGAGAACGGCACTGATTAGGAGTGAATCTATTCACGTTGAAGGCTTTCAAAGGGCAAGGGGGGAGACCTAGAAGGACGTGGTTAGAAGTAGTAAGAAAATGTTTAAAAACTTTTAGACTAAATGAGGCATGATACTTGATAGAGGAGATTGAAAGAACAAGGTTCGTATAGTGACACCTAATTGAGCTAAGATTTTGATGATGATAATGATGATAACAATGACACAACCATCATGACTGGTCCATAAAAATGAGTAGACTGGTTTGGCCTATCCATACGAGCATACGTGGTTCACGGGCATGTTAAGTCATTTTGTTTGGACATGCAAGACTTGAAAAACGAATATTTTGATGGTTTGTCTCCTTCCATCTTCAATAACCTTTGGTGCGACACTTGATGGCGATCTTCCATCAGATGGACCCACCGTTTGGAAATATCATACTTTAAGACGTCGGTAGCTTTATCTTAGTTTCACATGGAAGACTACTGTATTCCGTCAATTTAAATTTAACTGAAATAGGTGGTCACGTGGAGACTTTGACAAGTGATTTTATAAGGTAAGATGCTGACTTTTCATCAACGATCGATTCCATCTTTGGGAAATTTACTTGCTGTTTGCGTCCTTGAAAGGGATTTCTACCAGTCGAGATGATTTACTCGAGAAATTTGGATGTTTACTCGAGACTTTGACAGTAATGAATCACAGTTTCCAGCGCTCACTGTCAAAACTGCATGCAAAGCAAACAGAACCGAAAACTGGAATTCGATGAAGAGATTTTAGCGGTGGAAAGCTCCAGCCATCAGAAAATCATTAAACGAAGAGGCAGTACGTTTAACCAGAAATCAATAAGAGAAACAAACAGAAAATGGTCGCTAAAGCCGGAAAAACAAAATGACACAGAGGGACAAGAAGACTCAAAAACATTGATTCATCCAGAAACAAGATTCAACTTTTCAACCAAACAGAAATGGCGATTCAAACTCTTAAGATCAACAAAAAGACTACGGACAGAAAACAAGAGATCGCCAATGAAAACATCTGAAAGAAAAAAGAAGAGAAATGAAGCAATTACTGTGAAGAAGAAGAACAATGTACAGTGCAATACAGTTTTCAAACCATCATCCCCCTCTGTTCTACCCCACCTGTGAAGATGATTTGAGGGATTTGGGATTACTGGCTTCGGAATTTTCTTCTTTCCTCGGGAACAACAGGCATAATCGTCTCCACTCCTCTGTTCTTGATCATGAGGATTTCGTTTTTGGGTGTTTAAGGTGTCCTAATTTTCTGTTCCCCAGTGTGTTCGTAGCAGAACTGGCATATGATCAATGGGGTTTTGCTAAAACTTTTCAGATTTTTAGGTGACTGAGATAACGAAACATGGACAAAAAATTTCCCTGGAGTATCATCCCTAAGGCAAGTGAACGTGGGCTGCCGGGCTGGCTATTTTGTGGGACGGGATGACAAACCATGTGCCTTTGCATCAGCTTTCGTGACATCGGATTACAATCCATGGACAAAGTTATCCGTGGAATCTTACACAGCCATCCAAGCCGTAGAGAAAGATCTGGAGATGCCCGTTAGAAATGACGTTTGATACCCATGCTAAAAGATAAACGGCCTAGATCTAAGAAAAGAAATTGCTAAAAGATAGGCCCAGTGCTCAAATCTCTTCCCGCTTAACAGTTTTGAGTGTCAGAGAGGGAGTTACTCTCGTGGGGCCCAATTTTCAAAAGATCTAAGTCATCCACAATTTGAAGAACTAGGCAGCAAAATCTCATCCGTTAGAGAGAGAGAGATCCTCATTTTAGGTCCACTTCTTCCAATATAAAAAACAACCATTTATTATCGCCTCATCAAGCAGGTGCTCAGTACATTAAGAAAAAGGAAAAATGTACAGGGGACCCTCAATGGAATTTTATTACATAACTCGCCGTGAGTCCATCCTTTAACATTCCGTACAATATTGTCAATGAAATTCAAATTACACCCACCCGCTTTTAATTAATCTTTTTTTCCTTTTATTTATTCTGCTGGTAAGAAAGTGTTTTCTTATATGCCACAAGAAGAATGCACGGTGTTATATTTAGTTGATCTTAACCATTCATCTTGTTCAGCCTACTGCCTATTTACCTCTATACCAAAATTCATGGCCATTGATGCCTTCATATCAAAATTCATGTGTACACAGTCTAGGAAAGGAGTAGAATGCAAAGGGTTTGTATGAGACAGCTTAACACTGCATTTTTACAATAGGCTGTTTTCATACCTCAAACTCGTGATTTGTAGGTCACACTACGAGTTGGGGCAAGGCTTCCCTTCTTTCCATAAAATCTCTATTTTTCTCTAGAAAATTATAAGATATATAATTTTCTATAGATTTTGCTATAATTTGCATTCTAGTTAATACATGTTTTCCCAATAATTTTTTTTTTTCTATTTTGCTATAATTTTTATATAAATGCATGCCTTCGCATGCATAAACTATGCCTAACTTTATTCTCATGCAGTAAAGACTCTTGATCTAGGATTGATTTTGTTGTTTGAAGATAGCACAGATCTGTCAATAGTGTACAAAAGCAAAGGCCACCCTTTTTCCTTTAAGGGAAATGGAGGTAGTTAAGCTAGATGATATTCACAAACATGATTAACTCTGTCTTACAGTAATTCATCTTATAATATTGCATTTGTTTTAATAGGATTCCTGGCACTTCTTAATTAATGCTTAACAGTTTAAACTTTTGTATAATTTCTTATCTCTACAGGCAAAGACTAGTATATTGGAATAGGGAGCCTTGGTGCAATGCTAAAAGTTATCGTCATGTAACTTTGAGGTCATGGGTTCAAGGCGTTGAATCACCCTCTTGCAAAATACAAGGTAAGGCTGCCTACTATAAGCCCTTGTGGTCTACCACTTTTCTGGACCTTGCATTGGCAGGAGCTTCGTACACGAAGATTGCCCCTTTTATCTTCTTAATATTTCCAACTGATGCACTTTCTCATTCCAAAATTGCCACTAACCATGTGTTTCTCATACTTCTTCACCCAAAAAAACTGTAGCTTTGATGGGCATCTGATGGAGAGCTTGGACCAGTGGAATCCCCATTTGGAAATGTTATACCCAAAGAAGTAAGTTTATGTGGTACCACCTGGAGGAATTATTAAGGTGTTACCATCAATTAATTTAACAGAAATTAAGTGGCGAGATGGGAGATAGTCCAATCATGAAACGCATGCCCTTGACTCTCTTACACCGGAGGTTAAGCTCCCTTGTTTTACAAGAAATGCCCCAAATGTCAAGAAACTCACATGTAAATGGTCTCATATATCTTATAATAGAAGGCTAGGATCATCTGTCGGAGAAGATATTTTGGGCATGGCCAATCTAAGAAAAAATGAGGAAAGACTAGGGATGAGGATGGGGCGTGTAGATAGGTTAACAAGCTTTCACTTTCGATGGTTTGATCTAACTGACTGATGTGCACTCTTCGGTGGATCCCACCATGTGGAAATGTTATTTGAGCAAATGATAGTGTTACTGGGAATTTTGAAGCATGGCGTAACCGATCCGCAGCCGGAAATGGATGGTTGGCATCACAAACGAAATGGTCCCCACTTGTGCACATATCAAGAAAGCGAATCCTTTCTTGTGGGCCCACCATGGATGACTTTGATGAACGAGGGCCGGATTGAGTGGTTGAAGATAAACTATGACTTTTCATCACCAGTGGATCCCATCATTTGGAAATTTAATTGGCTGCCCATCCAGAAGAAAGGAAATGAGGATTAGGCTTGCGTCCTTGAAGGGATTCATGCCAACTTACTCAAGGCAGATGATTTAATGATGAAAATTCGGACGGTTACGATTAAGCAATAGGTGATTTTACCAAATTACACAGTTATAAAGATTCTAAAAGAGCATTGGTCCGGAGTGCAGACACTGCTCCCAAGTTTTTTGTATACTTTTTTAAGGTGGAGTCTCTCAACAGTACATGAATGAAGATTTTTGCGCCTTGAAGACAACTTTTGCAGCCAAGGCTTGTGTTAGAGAAGCCGGACGGGACTCGAATCTTGTCGGTTTTCGACCAAACAAACTAGTTGCAGGAGTTGAACAGGAAATCACTTTCCACTTTCAATTTCTACCGTATTTATTATCATCAGAAAAAAAAAACTGAAAAACAAGGACTAAAATATTATCAAGCGGGTCCAAACGATAGCGCCCGTTGGAACTATTAGTTTCGTATAACCCATGTTAAAAATCTAGACCATTAGCTTAGTGGTGCACACATCAAGATGGTAGATTATTTTGATGGCTCGTGGATAGAAAACTCAGGATCCTACTGTCAAAATTATTTTTTCAAAAAGACCCATCTTAGTTTGGTCATCAGTCTGCAACTATTCCTTATTGCCAATGTTGTTACATCGTCCCACTTTTACATTATGAGCCCAACCAATGGTTGATCAGAAGCGTTCATCTGATTATAGTCACTTTCACATGTTATTCATCGCTCGAGAATCCTAAAGCTCATCCACTTTAATTACAAGAAACTCCCAAAGCTCAGAAAAGTGAGTGATTCAACCGTGTAGGACTATGCAATAGAGGCAGCTAAAATTTACAAGATCAGCACAAGTATCTCTGATCTGAAATCATTCTTGGAAAAGGAAGGTTTTGATGGTCTGTCTTTTTCCATCCTCAATGAGTTTAACACCTACCTGATGGGCAATTTTCCATCAGATGGACCCACTGTTTGAAAATGTCATACCACATGGAAGACTAAGGTGTCCTATCAATTTAAATATAATTAAATGCTGAGGTAGAAATCCTCACCTTATTATACGGTAGAAGGCCATGACCCAAGAAAAATGCTTGTGGACGACTTTGACTAGTGCTTCTAAAAGATAAGATGCTGGTCTTTTGGTACACAACCTACCATGTCTGGTCCATGAAAATGAGCGGACTGGTTGGGCCTATCGATGCCAGCATATCATGGTTTACTGGCAAAGTCAAGTCATTTTGTTTGGACATGGAAGACTTGGAAAATGAAGATTGTGATGGTCTGTCTCCTTCCATATTCAAAGACCTTTGATGCGCACCTGATGGTGATATTCCATCAGATGGACCCACCATTTGGAATTGTCATAGTTTAAGAAGTAGGTAGCTTTTATCTTGGTTTCACATGGACGACTAAGGTGCACCATCAATTTAAATTGTACTGAAATAATTGGTGAGTTGGGGATACGCCCCTTGTTATGGCAGAAAGTCCATGACTCCAAAGAAATGTTTTAGTCATTGGTGACTTTTATGAGGGATCCTAGAAGATAAGATGCTGTCTTTTCATCACTGACCATTCCATCGTTGGGAAATTTCCTTGGGGTTGCCCTGCAAGAAAGTCGGGTTGCCTTGAAAGAAAGTCGGCCAAGGATAAGCTTGCGTCCTTAAATAGGAGGGATTCCAACCACTTACTCAAGGGAGATGATTTAATAGTGACATTTGGATGGTTACAATTAAGTATTGGTGACTTTATAAAATTACCTAAAGATACTGATTTGCTCATGTCATGTTTCTAGCATGTTTGACTGGTAATCAAATAAGACGTGATATCAGTCTATATATTTGTGCTGTCTTGGAGGATTCTACCACTGCCATTATTGGTTGAACTTGTGTTTGGAGTTTGCAGATAAGCTATTCCAGTATGAGGGCTTATAGCATTTTGGTGTTGTTTGTGAGTTTGTGTTGCTGTTTGAGTGGGTATGATGGGTGTTTGGAGAAAGAGAGGGATACTCTCATGCAAATCAGAGACTCTGTTGTCAATTTAGATGGCTCTTTTCAGTACTCAGACTCTTGGGCTAAAGAAGATTGTTGCACATGGAAGGGTGTATTATGCAGCAGATCTTCTTCTTCCTCTCAAGCATCTCATGTGACTGCAATCTATCTTTCATCTATAAGAGACTATACTGTTCAACGAACATGGTATCCGAATGCCACTTCATTTGCCCAATTCACCGAATTACAATCGCTAGATCTGAGGGATAACAACATTGGTGGATGGGCTAACCCAGAAGGTAATGTTGGCTCTCTATTGATATAGCAAAGGTAATGTTCCCACACCTCTTTGGGACTATTTCCACACTATCACTTGGGGTTTTTGTAGTAGAAATACAGACTATTGCTATACCCTCTTTGGAACAGCTTCAAGAATGACTGGTCACACTATCTATACGATCTTAGTCCATTTGTGTGAAACATTTCTACTGCCTGTACAGTTTAGAATAGTGTTTGATGTCTCAAATCTTATATTACATATATCACTTTTGCAGGCTTATGTAGTCTCAAAAAACTACGACAACTAAATCTTGGGGGAAACAATCTCGGCGTTGGAGCATTTCCACCATGTTTACTAAGCAACCTCTCTCTATTAGAACAATTGGACTTATCTTGGAACAATCTGGGAGGAGATTCATCCAGATTATTAACAGGTACAATGAAAGGAGACTGTAAATATCAATAGTTAGTGTTAAGGTGTTAAACTTTTGGCTTTTGGAAATATTTTGTAAACGATATACCTTCTCAAGCATGATTAAATATGTAAAAGCCATGGAGATGCCCATTACACATTAAACTAATTATCTATTAGAAGTTTTGCTGTGGAAAATGAATTAATTATCAAGTGTCATGATCTCACCCTAATTATCAACTTTTGTAGGCTTATGTGGTTTGAAAAAACTACGAGTACTATACCTTGATGAAACAAATCTTGATGGTAGAGCATTTCTGCCATGTCTACAAAGTAACCTCAGCCAATTAGAAGCATTGGGCTTATCTTCAATAAATATGGGAGAAGACTCATCTGGCTTTTTAAAAGGTATGCAGAAAGAAGTATGCAATTTTTTATTTTTTAATTTGAAAAGGGCGGAAAGGAGCATACTTGCCTCGTCATTTCTTTGATAAGAAACCATTATGCTTCTTAGACTAACTTGGCAGTTTTTGACTAGTAATGGATGGAATTTTACCTGGTATTTAAATTTACTGGCTTACTTATGAGTGAGGATTTTTTTTTGTTGGGATTTGTGACTTTATATTTCTCCCAATTTTATTGGATGATTTTTTCTTCGTGGATGTCTGATTGGATCTCATTGTTATTGTTACCACAATTTCTATCATTTTCTCAATCTAATATTTACACCATCCGAGAGAGAGAGAGAGAGAGGGATCTTTGTCCCAGTGGCTGGGATCACTAGCCATACCCACTTGTTATGTGTGCATGGGGTGGAAAGTGGTGTGTTATGAAAGGATTTGGTCAATATATGGACCAACTCTCTAAAAGTCCACTGAGTTTTGCAGGCCAATGTAATTTGAGAAAACTACAGTGGCTATATCTTGAGAATACCAATCATGGCAGTGGGGCACTTCCATTGTGTCTACCAAACAACCTCACTCAATTGGAACACTTGGTCTTAGATTCCAATAATTTGAGCAATGGTTCATCTGACAGTTTAACAGGCATGATGTTTGTATTTCATTTGATAGCCACCTTCTTAGATAAGTCATGCCCCAAAAGTTTTGATCATCTTGGTCACTATTTATTTGGGTATAAAATTAGATGAATTAATTAGAAATTTCAAAAGCAAGGATGATGTAAAAATTTTCCTCCAATGGCAAGAATGGTAGAAACTTGACAGATTAGATTGAACGTTTGGTTTAGATCGCGAAATCCGGGCCCAATTCTACTGTTGCGATTGGATTAAATTTAGATGAGTGGTTTGATTCATCAATTCTAACAAATAAGTCTTGAATTGTGCAGGTTTATGTAGTTTATCAAAACTACAAACATTATACCTTCGGAACATTAGCCTTGGCAATGGAGCGCTTCCATCATGTCTATGGAACAACCTCACTCTATTGGAATCCTTGGACTTATCTGACAATAATTTGGGCAGAGACTCATCTGGCGGATTAGCAGGTATAACTTCTACCTTTCATCTGATGTCCACCAGCCTACCATCACAGGTAAGCTGTTCCCCAAAAGTTTGGATGATCCCCTACAGCCACTGTTTATTATTTTGTTCTGGTATTAAATTAGATGGATTAGAAAATTCAAAAGCAAAAGTAAGGATGAAGCAAACTTTTCTTCTTCTTTTTTTCCAATGGCGACAATGGTAGAATTGACAACTTAGAGGTTCGGAGATTACAAAATCTGGGCCCAATTCTACTTTTGCAATTGGATTAAACTTAGATGAGTGGTTTGAATCATCAATTCTAACAAATAAGGCTTGAATTGTGCAGGTTTATGTAGTTTATCAAAACTACAAACATTAGACCTTCGGAACAATAGCCTTGGCAATAGAGCACTTCCATCATGTCTATGGAACAACCTCACTCTATTGGAATCCTTGGACTTATCTCACAATAATTTGGGCAAAGACTCATCTGGCGGTTTAACAGGTATAACTTCTACCTTTCATCTGATGTCCATCAGCCCACCATCAAAAGTTTGGATGATCCCTGCAGCCATGATTTGTTATTTTGTTCTGGTATTAAATTAGATGGATTAGAAAATTCAAAAGGAAGGATGAAGCAAACCTTTTCTCTCTTTTTTTTTCAAATGGCGACAACAGTAGAATTGATAACATGGAGGTACGGAGGTATGGACCCCACTATCATAGAATGATCCAACTTAGACATAGTTTGGATCACGAAATCTAGGCCCAATTCTACTGTTACTAATGGATTAAGCATAGACGAGTAGTTTGAATCACCAACTCTAACAAATAATTGCTGACTTTTGCAGGTTTATGTAGTTTGAGAATGCTACGAAGATTATACCTTTACAACAACAGTATTGGCGATGGAGCACTTCCACCATGTCTGCTGAACAACCTCACTCTGTTGGAACACTTGGACTTATCTGACAATAATTTGGGCAGAGACTCATCTGGCGGTTTAACAGGTATAACTTCTACCTTTCATCTGATGGCCAACTTGTTAGATAACACAAGTTCCATAGTTTATTTGGGTGAGCATAATCTTAGATTCTGGCCGACTCCTAATTAGGATAAGGTCTTGATGATGATGATGATAATCTTAGATTCCTGGAGCAATGATAATAGAGACCCCCTTTTTCTTTTTCCTTTCTGGATGTCTCATTGATAAGGTAACGACACTCGTATATTAAAGGATGGTCCCACTTGATTTAGATGAATGTTTTGATTCACAAAAATGAACCTAACACGCGGATCGATCCACCCAATCGAATAGGATGCATTTGCTTCTAATCCAACAATCATACGGCTGGGATCTAGATATTGGTCATGTGATGGACCCACCTACAATGTGCATCTGTTTTTATTGGGAAAGACGTAAGCAATTTCAGGAAAACCAAAAATACAATTCGCTTTCCAAAATTAAAATAATGTAACCGCACTCTCTCTCTCCCTTGTCCGGGCGTGTAAGATTAGACTGTCAATACGTTCAATGCGTCCACTCTGCATTGTGTGTGCGTCAGTAATTGCTTCCTCAGGCTAATCACAACTGCACAGTCCATTGAAACCTCAATCCAAAAACCATATAAAATAATGAGAAACTATAAAAGGGCAAAAAGAAAGACAAGAAAATTGTATCCTTACTCGGTGACATTATCAAAATGGTTGAGTGTGAAAAAAAGGGAAATAACGAGAGTGTCATTATGAATAAGGATGGAAGTGCTGTGATTTACATCTTGTATGATTCACTCAGATGAACCCAACATACAATCGAGTGAATAAGTACAGATTGGAATTTGGTGGAGAAGGAAAGTTGATCTTGGAGTAGAAACTCGTCGATTAAATTGTCACCCTGGCAAGATGAAGATATGTAGATGAATTGTGTTCTTGGATAAGATTATCCACGAATGGTGATCTTACACAAAATTATCGATATAGTTATTTCTTGTTTTCTTTTAATAGTAAAATGACAGACCATCAAGTCAACCCCAACCTAGCTAGTCAAAGAATTGGTTGACGTAGTACAATTGTGCAATTGTGAAGACATTTCAAATTAAAGGTTTTTTAGAATTTATTGAGATTTAGGGTATAAATGGTAAGGCGCCTAGAATTTAAGGTTTTTCTATACAAACTCAAAAGTAAAATAACTTTGTCTATTTAATAAAACAAGGAGCCTAAAATGATTTTGACGTATTTGGTCAGATGTTTTCCAATTAAAAAAAAAAATGTTTCAAACAAAAATATGTTATTGACAGTTGGTTCTTTTTGCATTAAACACTTGAGAAAGCCTTCGTGCTCCCTTAAATTGGCTGGAGTTCTTGTGAGTTTGTCCTTGCACTGATGACAAGGAGATATGAATAGATCTTGAGATTGGGTTTTATATCTTATTGATTTTATTGTTTACCCTCTCTATGCTTTTTTCCTGTAGGTTTATGTGGCTTGAGGAGACTAGAGAGTCTATATCTATATAACAACAATCTTGAAGATCAAAGTCTTTCACCATGTCTAGGCAACCTTTCTTCCCTGGAATTTCTGTCTTTGGCAGGCAATAAACTTAAAAATCCTTTTGGCAGCATCTCATCAAAAGAAACAACAGGTAAGCAGCTTTTGTCACTTGTGCACATTTGAGTTAAGTATTTTCAGATGCACCTTTCTTAACATTTTGTAATTTAATTGTGAACTCTACTTGCTCCAACATATTGCAGGTGTAAGGCCATTCCCTAATCTTCAGACTCTATATCTCTCTGAGAATTTGATAGCTGATGACAACATTTGGAACATTGTCCCATGGCTTTATAACTCGACGTCCCTCACCCAGCTCGATTTAAGGAGCAATTTATTGAAAAACTCATCAACATTGACATGTAAGAGCATCTATATTACACATTATATTTTTTCTTGTGAGTCTTAGAATTAAACTATGCACCATTACTATAGTTTGGCTCAAAATAATTTAGGAAAAAGATAATGACACAGAGACGCCATTGGATATGCTTTGGGAGATAGCGTATATGAAGGAGAAATACTATTCTAAGTGAGATCTGGGACTCACATGGAATCCTTACCCAGTTAGGCCCTACATTTGAATGATTCAATCTTTTCATCTTATTTAGTCTCTCTTAGATAGGTTAAATAAAAAAATTCATGTTTGTTGGGTGATTTTTAGCTATGCATTTTCAGTGTTTAAATAATAACCATTAGATTTTTCAAGGAAAAAAACTAGAAGCTAGAATCATCCAATGAGCATGATTTTTGCACATAGTCTTAATAGAAGACAAAAAAAAAAAAAAAAAAGATTGTGTCACATCATTCCAAGGTGGGATTTAGCCAAGCAACTTTTGAATTTAGTCCCAGAAATTAGTCCAAAAAGCTTTTATCTATAAACTGTGCTGATCTCTTTACAATTCTAAAAAATCAAACATGAAAAATTTATTTGAATCTTCTAATCAAAAGGATTAAAATAGGAAATAAATTAAGCATGATAACTGTGTAAAAAATCATCTCTCGACCATGTTTGGAGAATATAGCACTCTACGCACAACAAAAATCAAATCTTAAGAAATGTAGTAGATGGACAACAACATCACATTTTTCTTTGCTTAATACAATAATATCACAATAATGAGCCCCGCATATGATTCATTCATGATGTTGAATTGACTCACCTATCTTTGGGCACACAGTGGTACACATTTATTTTAAAAGGCATCTAAAGAATGTTGTTTTGGTTTGTTGGATGTCAACCGTTGCTTATATAGAGTTTCTTTTTTCCTTTTTCTTTCTCATTTTAGCAACAAGTCACAAGAGAGACTTTAACATATATATGAGAATTAGGTTTAACAAATTAGTGAATAGTTTACTTTCTAGTTCTTTGTTTTTTTTTTAAAAAAGGTTTATATGCTAGACCATATCATGGATGAGCTGTCCTCCAACACAAGGCATATTGTTATTGTGAACCTTTGATTCAGAGGAGTATAATGCAATCCAAATCAATAGTTTTAGGGGCTAAAATATTTTTCTGATAATTTTAAGGACTAAAATATCATAAGCAAATAGTTCTAGGGACTAAAGTGTACTTTGCTCTAACAAATATTTGACTTCTTTTTTGAAATTTAGACACTCAACCACCTGTGCACATTTTCAAACTCTGGTATCCTAGCAAGACACTCCTTGTGCCACTATGCTAGAAGGCATTGGTGCAAAAACATTTGACTATTTATGGTGAAAAAATGAAGAATAAAAAAAAGGACTCGTTATTTAATCACTAGAAAACATTATGGTAATCCCTTGTCATTCCTCCTAGAATCTAAAATATCGCAAATTTGTGTTCATTAGATGATTCAAGCTAGCTAAACTATTGTCCTTAAAAAGTGGTGGGATCCAAACAAACCTTTTATCAAATGATTAGAATTATCAGTTAGTTTAACTTTATACAATTAGCCAATGCTAGAGATCTAAAATGAACATTTGAGATTTTATTAAACACAATGACCTCTGTAATATAGATTGATTTATCTTTGGTTAGTAGAAGAGATGCACACTATATATGGAAGAATAAGAGGCATGATCAATGCTTTAAATAATCAATTCATTAGTTGCTCAAAAGTGCATGGCGTAGAGATTCAAGTCATGTATTCATTTCCCTTCATTTAATTTAATTGTTCAACTATTCCATTACATCAGTTTCATAATTATATTTCTTACTTGCAGGGTTTTGCAAATTAAGGATGTTGAAAGTTTTGGATGTCATGAATAACACAATTGAAGGTCATCTACATCCTTGCATGAGAGCCATGTATTCTTTGAGCTATTTATTGCTCTCTCATAACCAACTTACAGGAAACGTCCCATCATTCATTTTCAACAATCTAACAATGCTTGAGCGGATCGATCTATCAGAAAATCAGTTTAGTGGTGTCCTTTACTTTTCCATGTTTGCTAACCTCTCAAAGCTTTCAGTCATTGACCTCTCAAACAATAAACTATGTGTTGAAACAGAGCACCCATACTGGATTCCTACTTTTCACCTCTTCACGTTACATTTGGAAAATTGCAATCTCAACCTACACAGTACTCGTGGCATTCCTACCTTCATCTTCAACCAAAATGGCTTAGAAGAAATATCGTTGGGTTATAATTCTCTCAAAGGGATCATTCCACCTTGGTTATTGTGCAAAAGTGCATTATGGACCTTGTCTGTAAGGGAAAATTTGTTTGAAGGTTCATTTCCTCAATGTCCTAAGAATACTAATGCCTCAAACCTCAGACATCTTGATATCTCAGCAAACAATTTATATGGGACACTTCCAACAAGCATCAGAATGCTACTCCCCATGGTGACGTACTTGAACATCTCTGGAAATGCCTTTCAAGGCAATATACCTTCATCTTTAGCACAAATGGATTCTCTCGAGGTATTAGATCTTTCTGACAATCGTCTTTCAGGAGAAATCCCATATAAACTAATGAGTTTCATATCTCTACTGTACTTGGATCTCTCACACAATTGTTTGCAAGGGAATATGCTGCCAAAAGATTCAAATATGACACAGTTGACAGTTTTACACCTGAGTCATAACTTCTTCACCGGGTCAATTCCAACAAGCTTGTTGAATAGTTCATTCTTGAAAATTTTAGATGTCAGTTACAACAACCTATCTGGTCCTATTCCAAATTGGCTATTCAACCTTCTAGATTTGGTGTCACTTGTTTTAAAGAATAACTCCTTTCAATCTCATATTTCGAGGCAATTGTGTCAAGTTAGTAATCTTCATTTGTTGGACCTCTCCAACAATTATCTTATAGGAAAGATACCTTCTTGTCTCAACAACATTACTTCATGGAAAAGAAAGTCTACAATTCAAATTGATGGAGGATATTATTCTACTACAAAGCCGAGGGAATTTTCTAATTCAGCAGTTAGGGTTTCAACTGCATTCACCACAAAGGGAAGAAGTTACATTTTTGAGGGTATACTGCTATCCTTGATGACAGTTAGGGTTGCATTCACCACAAAGGGAAGAAGTTACATTTTTGAGGGTGTACCGCTATCCTTGATGACTGGGATTGATTTATCCATGAACAATCTCACCGGCAATATTCCACCAGAATTGGGAGACTTGAAAGAGCTTCACTCATTAAACTTATCATTCAACCTCCTAACTGGCCCTATTCATCAATCCTTTCAAAATCTAAAAAATTTGGAGAGCATGGACCTTTCGCATAACAGCTTGTTTGGGCGGATCCCTTATGAAATATCTGGAATTGATACACTTACTACTTTCACTGTGGCCTTCAATAACCTATCAGGAGAAATTCCGTTTAGTAATCATTTTTCAACATTTAATGAGAGTAGCTATGAGGGAAATCCAAGACTCTGTGGAGAACTGCTGAGAAGAAATTGCTCGTCTGATACTTCTTCTGAAGTCCCAAAAAGGAAGAGCAAGGATCCTAGTGTTCTTAGCAATACTGTTGCATTTTACTCATTTGTTGGAATTTCATATGCATTGGGATTTTGGGGATTTGTTAGCTTTCTATTGTTCAACAAGAGTTGGCGGTATAAATACTTTGAAACTATGGATGTATATTGGGAGGCATTGACTAGGAAGAATTTTTTATTCTATCTTCGCTTCAAAAATTGATCCCACCCCTGAGTTGTAATGAAAAATTAGTTTTCTAAGTACTCTTGAGTTGAAATATATTAAATTACTTTTGCCTATGAATCTGACTATTTATCCATACAATCCTAGAGCGGCTATTCAAAGCAATGACTATCATAGAATGGAGTTTGGTGCAATTCTGAGACCGTCACTGCAAGTCCAAATTATATTCGATAACTAAGAATGTTGGAGAGAGAGAGAGAGAGAGAGAGAGAGAGAGAGAGAGAGAGAGAGAGAGAGAGAGAGAGAGAGAGAGAGAGAGAGAGAGAGAGAAGTTGTTACACGATTTTTCGTTACTGTTCTAGAATTGTTTTATCCTTGTGAACAGGGCTATTGTCAATCTATAAGAAGCTTCGTATTGATGGATTTTACAGATGATGAATATAACGTGTTCAAACTTCGTAAACTGATGATGAATATATTGTGTTCAAAGTTTGTGTTCAATTGATCTAGAGAAGTAATCTTCTTGGCCCTTGGAGAAAGAAATTGGTTTTCCTAGTGGTTGCTGAATAGCAGGAAACATATATAGATGGCAATTCTGGGAGACGTCCAATTATCAACAGTTGGTCAATTACACATGTTGGCCTTAACATGAATCTCCCGCTTGCAGGAGCCACAGATTGCACACGGAAAAAGAACAATGAATTTTGGTGCCTGGCTTATCTGTAGTATGGGCTACTAGATAAATAGGTTGTGATAGTATTCTTCAAAATAAAAGTATGAGCACCCTTAGATAGAGGCTTCTTCCATGGGGATAACAATTCATAGATTTCAGATAACGATGGGCAGAAAGCCTTGATTCCTTGAACAACTATTTTCACCCATTTTGACAATAGACTGCCGAATTTTCCAAGCCTATTTATATGTGCAGATGTCATTCCCCTGTGAGACATTTTTCCTCATATTCATCTTTCCCACTTAGAATACTCCCACATACCAAGTTCGGATTCTGTTGTTTCACCTTGACATTCTATTCATGATGCTTAAAACAGAGAAAACAAGCCTTAATAAACTCATCCCTTACTGTTGGCTGCGTAAACATGGAGGGTGGAGGGAATTTAATCACTATACAAAGACTTTCCTGCTATATCCCACTAGCAATCAGATGCGCGCCAAGTGCAGTTAGCAGGTTTTCTGAAAATCCTTTGTCAAAGTATGGCTAAAATCAATCTACAGACGTAACGTGTAGTTTAATTGAGAACCCAAACTTTAAAAGTAGGTCTACAATAGTTCAATACTGCATCACCACGAACATTAACAATTACAACAAGAGATTCACCATTTTAATCAATTAGAACGCCGTTAATTACAACAAGGCATTCACCATTTTAATCAAATAGCAAGGCGCGTTTCTCTTGCAAATGGATACAAGAAGGAAACTATTTCAACAGTAACAGTAATGATTCAAAGTTTCCAGCGCTCACTGTCAAAACTACATGCAAAGCAAACAGAACCGAAAACTTGAAGCCGACGAACAAATTTCACTGGATTGATTTTAGTTAATACATGTTTTCCCAATAAAAAATTTCTATTTTGCTATAATTTTTCTATAAATGCATGCTTTCGCATGCATAAACTATGGTCAACTTTATTCTCATTTAGTAAAGACTCTTGATCTTGGATTGATTTTGTTGTTTGAAGATAGCGCAGATCAGTCAATGCAGTGTATAAAGCAAAGACTACCTTTCTTCCTTTAAGGGAAATGGTAGGTAGTTAAGGTAGAGGATGTTCACAAACATGATTAACTCTGTCTAACAGTAATTCATCTTATAATATTACATTTGTTTTAATAGGATTACGGGCACTTCTTAATTAATGCTCAACAGTTTAAACTTTTGTATAATTTCTTATCTCTACGGGCAAAGACTAGCATATTGGAATGGGAAGTCTTGGTGAACGGTAAAAGTTGTCGTCATGTGACCTTGAGGTCACGGGTTAAGGCATGGAATCAGCCTCTTGCAAAATGCAAGGTAAGACTGCCTACTATAGGACCTTGTGTTCTCCATTCCCTAGATCCCGCATAGGCAGGAGTTTTGTGCACTGAGGCTGTCCCCTTTTATCTTCTTAATATTTCCAACTGATGCACTTTCTCATTACAAAATTTCCACTAACCATGTGTTTCTTATACTTCTTCACCAAAAAATAAACCATAGCTTTGATGGGCATCTGATGGAGAGCTTGGACCATTTGGACTCCCCATTTGGAAATGTTATACCCAAAGAAGTAAGTTTATGTGGTACCACATGGAGGAATTATTAAGGTATTATCATCAATTAATTTGATAGAAATGAAGTGGCGAGATGGGAGATAGTCCAATCATGAAACGCATGTCCTTGGCTTACTCCGAGGGTTAAGCCTCCTTGTTTTAGAGGAAATGCCCCAAATTTCAAGAAACTCACACGTAAATGATCTCATATATCTTAGAATAGACGGCTAGGATCATCTGTCAGAGAAGATACTTTGGGCATGGCCAATCTAAGAAAAAATGAGGAAGACAAGGGAGGGGGCAGGTAGAAATAGGTTAACAAGCTTTCACTTTCGATGGTTTAATCCAACTGACAGATGTGCACCCTTTGGTGGATCCCACCATGTGGAAATGTTACTTGAGCAAATGATAGTGTTACGGGGAATTTTGAAGCATGCCATAACTGATGCATAACCTAGAGACGGATGGTTGGCATCACAAACAAACCAGTCCCCACTTGTGGACATATCAAGAAAGCGAACCCTTTCCTGTGGGCCCACCATGGATGACTTTGACGAACGAGTGCCAGATTGAGTGCTTGAAGATAAACGACGACTTTTCATCACCGGTGGATCCCATCATTTGGAAATTTAATTAGCTGCCACTTGAGAAGAAAGGAAGTCAGGAATAGGCTTGCGTCCTTGAAGGGATTCGTGCCAACTTACTCAAGGCAGATGATTTAATGATTAAAATTTGGACGGTTAAGATTAAGCAATAGGCGATTTTACCAAATTACACAGTTATAAAGATTCTAAAAGAGCATTGTTCTGGAGTGCAGACACTGCTCATAAGTTTTTTGTATGCCTTTTTAAGGTGGAGTCTCTTAACAGTACATCAATGAAGATTTTTGAGCATTGAAGACAACTTTTGCAGCCATGATCACTAGTCTTCATTCCTAAACTAAGATAACTAAAGGCCAGGATAATCTAATAGTGTAATTCTTTTAGTGCATAACCTATCGCGGCTGGTCCATGCAAATGAGTGGAGTGGCTCGGCCTATCGACCTTATCATATCGTGGCTTACGGGCAAGTCAAGTCATTTTGTTTGGACATGGAAGACTTGGAAAAGCAAGATCTTGATGGTCTGTCTTCTTCCATCTTCAATGAGTTTGATGCTTACCTGACGGGCAATCTTCCATCATATGGAACAATTGTTTGGAAATGCCATACTTTAAGACAAAGGTAGTTTTATCTTAGTTTCACATGGAAGACTAAGGTGTACCATCAATTTAAATCCAATTGAGGTATGTGCTAAAGTAGAGATACTCACCTTGTTATATGGCAAGGCCAGGACCCAAGAAAAATGTTCGTACACAACTTTGGTGAGTGATTTTAAAAGATAAGATGCTGGTCTTTCTTCATTGATGGATTCTATTATCGAAAAATTTCTTTGATGTTGCTCTAAAAGAAAGGAAGTCAAGGATAAACTTGCGTCGTTGAAGGGATTCTTAATGGTTACTCAAGAGAGATGATTTACTCATGAAATTTGGATAGTAATCATTAAGCATAGGTGACTTTACCAAATTGCATGAATATAATGATTTACTTATGTCATGTTTCTCGGTGAATCTTTTCTGCCCAACTTAGCACGATCTAGACCATCCACTTAATAGTGGAACTCACAGTAGATCATCAGGATCCTAGCAAGGTTATTTCAATGGTCTATAGAGCATGGATAGTAGATCCCGGATCCTAGCACCATCAAGTAAGACATTATATAGATCTATATATTTGTGCTTACCTTGGATGATACTAACACTACCATTATTGATTGAAATTGTATTTGGAGTTTACAGATAAGCTATTCCAGTACAATGTCCTTACGTGCTTATAGCATTTTGCCCTGTTTTTACAAGCAATCTTTTCTGCTTATCTAAGTACGATCTAGACCATCCACTTAATGGTGGAACTCACAGTTGATGTTTGGTACCCATGCTATATGCACGAGGCCGAACACATATGTTGTTTAGATCTAAGAAAAGAAAATGCTAAAAGATAGGCCTAGTACTCATCTTTCTGCGTAAAGAGAGATACTTTTGTAGGGCCCAATTTTTGAAAGATCTAGGCCATCCACAGTTTAAAGAGCTATGCAGTAAATTCTGATCCATTGAGAGAGAGAGAGAGAGAGAGAGAGAGAGAGAGAGACGCATTTTATGTCCACTTCTTCAAAGATGTAAAGCATCCATAGGCTTGGCCTTATCGCACCTCATTCATCAAATTTTCATTCGTTAGATAGAGATTTTTGGATAAATATATTGTTATAAGGTTTGATCACGTGCGCAGCACGCGCTCAGTATACCAGTCAGTAGAACAAAAAGGATAAATTGTACGGATGCCATATAAACTTTCATCCTTCGGCAGATATACCCCTCCTATTTTCCTAAGACTAATGTTACGTTAACGCGCACTTGGTCCATCATTTCGTGCAATAATGCCAACAAAGTTTAAATTGTACCCCACCCGCTTTTATTTTGTGCTGTTTTTCTGCCTTTTTCCTTTATTTATTCTGCTGGTAAGAAAGAGTTCTTCTAGCACGACATCATCTTGTTTGGCTTACCCTGTTTAGGATCCATACCAAAATTCATGGTGATTAGAGGCTTGTACCTACTAGATCTTTTGGGTATATATTTTCAACGTACACGATTTAATAACAAAACAAGGCATAGCTCAAATCATCAAACGATTATTAAATTTGTTGACTGGATGGTTCCTGGTGCGGTAAATTTGTTTTAAAATGATTCATGATGAAAAATTAGAAAATTTTGTTTTAAGATTTGAGTTGATGTTTGACATTCAAGGTTTTTCTGAAAATAAAATTCATTTGAAGATATTTTTTGCTGTGTTTTGTTTTTATAAAATGGGGCCTCACCTTTTGAAAAGCTTTATTAAAATTGTAGAAGGGTTGAAATTTTTCTGTGTCACACCTAAAATGGCACCAGTTAGAAGGAGTGAGTCAGTGCAAGTAGAAAGTTTTCAAAAGGCAAGGAGACCCAAAAAAACATAGATACAAATGGTGAAATTTTTTTTAAAAACTTTGAAACTGTATTATGCCATAATACTTAATAGAAGAAAATAGAGGAAGAAGATTCACGTGGCCAACTTGTAATTGGGATTAGGTCTTGATGATAATAAAATTTTAATTAATTAAAATCTCTATTTTTTCAGAAAATATTACATATTTGATTATGTACAGATTTTGCTAAAATTTGCAGTCTAATTAATGCATGTTGTGGGAGTCGAAAACTATCTATTTTGCTATAATTTTTCCTTAAATGCTTGTTTTCCCAATGTATAAACTATGTCCAACTTTATTCCCATAAAGTAAAAACTCTTAATTTATGACTACTTTTGTTGTTTGAGAAATTTGGAAAAGTAATTAAATAATACCCAGATATTGGTTTTAATAGGATTACTGGTACTTCTTAATTCATGCTCAACGGTTTAAACTTTTGTATAATTTCTTACCTCTACGGGCAAAGACTAGCATATTGGAATAGGAAACCATATCTTCTTAATATTTCCAACTGATGTACTTTCTCATTCCAAACTTGCCACTAAACATGTGTTGCTTATACTTCTTCATTAAAAAATATACACCTTAGGTTGATGTGCATCTGATGGAGATCTTCAACCAGATGGACTCACCGTTTGCAAATGTCGTACCGTAAGATGTAAGTTTATCTGGTCCCACATGGAGGAATCACAAAGGTGTTACCATCAATTAATTTAATCGAAATGAAGTGGTTAGATGGGAGACAATCCACTCATGAAACACATGCGCTTGACTCTCGGGCTCCGTGGTTAAGCCGCTGCTTTGTCAGGAAATCCCCCAAAATTCAAAAAACTCATACATATTGTAAATAATCTCATATATCCTAAAATAGACGACTACGATAATCTATGAGAGGATATTTTTGGCATGGCATATAAAAGACCCGGTCCAGAAAAATTAAAGAAGAATTAGAATGGCCATGGTACATGTATAAAGTTTAACAACATCAAACAAGCAGGTAGATGGCTGTCCCCATTGCAGCGGACGGTCAAGGTTGAGTAAACGTGGGCTGCACTCCATGGCCATTGCCATTGCTAAGATTAAAAGTAGCATTAGAAAGGATCTAGCATTATATATAACGTTTGGAAGATTAAGATGCGTGGCTTAGTGTAGAGCACGGTCATTAAGATTAAAAAGCACTTACAAGTGGGCCCAAATCTCTGCAGATCATCACCATTCATTGCCAGTATTACTTGGACAAACCATGCCTAGTTATTTGGGCAAATGATGGCATTACTGGTAATTTTGAAACATGGCGTATCCGATGCACAACCTAGAAACAGATGTTTGGCATCACAAACAAACTGGTCCCTACTTGTGCACATATCAAGAAAGCGAACTCTTTCCTGTGCCCGCACCACTGATGACTTTGACGAGTGATTGCTGGATTGAGTGGCTGAGGACAAATGATGACTTCTCTGCACCGGTGGATCCCATCATTTGGGATTTATTTAGCGGCCACTCGAGAACAAAGAAGTCAATAATAGGCTTGCATCCTTAAGGGGTTCGCACCAACTTACTCAAGGCAGATGATTTACTCGTAAAAATTCGGACGGTTAGGATTAAGCAATAGGTAATTTTTCCAAATTATGCAATTATGAATATTTCATCATATCTTGTTTCTGGCGTGTTTTACAAGCGCTCTTTTCTGCCAATCTGACTACGATCTAGACCATCCACTTAATGATGGAGCTCACCGGTGATCAGGATCCTAAGTTATTGGGATGGTCTCTAGATAGTAGATCCCAGATCCTATGATCATAAATAATTTTCAAAGTGACCCATTATCGTGATTTAGCTGTCAAACTTGCATTTATGACCCAGATGATCCAAGCACCACCACAATATCCTAGGGTTCTGATCTGCTGATTAATATTGCACTTGGACCGTGCCTATCCAAAGTGTACTAGCATTATAGAGGCCCTATATTCGTGGAATCGTGAACTGGATCACGACATTCCAGGTGGTGGCCTCACAGAGCTTGGCGGTCAAGATTAAGTGAACTATTGTTGCACAAGATTAGAACTTTTAGAGAGTCCCGGTAGGTTGAGAAGAAGTCCACACCTTTCTTTTTTTACACACGTTGATTTTAAACTTTTTATTTTTGTTGATCTAGGCCATTCATCATATTCTACCATATGTAACATATGAAAAATCAACGTAGTTGAAACGATTCTACCTACCTGTTTTGCATTTTTTTTTTTAAATTAATACATATAGATAGTCACTATTTTGAAGTTGTAATTTGAAAGAAGACAAGATTTAAAATTCTCTTATCTATGAGAAATACTCATAATCCAAGGGCTCTCAAAGATTCAAAAGAGCATAAGTACAGAGTACAGACATTACTCCCATGTTTTTTGTATACATTTTTGAGTGATTCTCTCATAATCATCAGTGGTGGAAGTTCAGGACAAGAAGGAAGATTTTTTAGCCTTGAAGACATCTTTTGTGGCCAAGCTAGTGTTAGAGAAGCCGGACCAGACTCGAATCTCGCCGTTTTCGACCAAACGAACTGGCTGCAGCAGTTGAACGGGAAATCACTTTCCCCTTTCAGTTTTTACCATATTTCCTATCATCGGGAAAAAGAAGAAGGAAAAACTGAAAAACAAGGACTAAAATATTAGCAAGCGGGCCCAAACAATAGCTCTCATTAGCATTATTAGTTTTCTATAACCCCTGCTAAAAATCTAGACCATTAGCTTAGTGGAGCAGACATCAGGATTGTAGATTATTTTGATGACTCGTGGGTAAAAAAACCAGGGTCCTACTATCAAACTATTTTCCTTAATGACCCATCTTAGTTAGGCCATCAGTACTCTGCATGAGGTTATAGGCTATTCCTCATTGGCAACGCTGCTACGGCCCCCCAGTTTTACATTATGAACCCAACTTATGGTTGATCAGTACCGTTTGTCTGATTGTAGTCACTTTGACATATAATCCGTCGCTAGAGAATCCTAAAGCTCAAAAAGGGGTGACTATCATATAATCCCTCCTCAGTTACTAGAAACTCTTAAAGATCAGAACAGTGGGACATTCGACTGTTTTGGGTTCTGCAATGCAGGCAGCTAAAATTGACAAGATAAGCACAAGTATCTCTGGCTCAAAATCACTCCTCTTGCCCTCTCTTGGCAAGTTATGACCCAAAAATCTCATGCAAAATCTGTTCATCATCGCTAGTCTTCATGCCTAAACTAAGAAAACCAAAGGCTAGGATAATCCAAAGGTATAATTCTTTGGGTACACAACCTATCATGACTGGTCCATGAAAATGAGTAGACTGGTTGGGCCTATCGATACTAGCATATCATGGTTTACGGGCAGAGTCAAGTCATTTTGTTTGGACATGAAAGACTTGGAAAAGGAAGATTTTGAAGGCCAAGACTAAAGAGAAATGCCTAAACTCATAGATAATTTTGACTAGTGATTTTAAAAGGCAAGATGCTGACCTTTCATCACTCATGGATTCCATCTTTGGAAAATTTCCTTGCCGTTGCTCTAAAAGAGTTGGCGGTATAAATACTTTGCAACTATAGACGTATATTGGGAAGATTTTTTTTATTCTATTTCGCTTCAAAAATTGTTCCCACCCTTGAGTTGTAATGAAAAATTAGTTTTCTAAGTACTCTTGAGTTGAAATATATTACTTTTGCCTGTGAATCTAACTATTTATCCGCACAATCCTAGAGTGGGAGAGAGAGAGAGAGAGAGGACCAAGAGAAGTTGTTACACGATTTTCCGTTATTGTTCTAGAATTGTTTTATCCTTGTGAACAGGGCTATTGTCAATCTATAAGAAAGCTTCGTGTTGATGGATTTTACAGATGATGAATACAACGTGTTCAAACTTCGTAAACTGATGATGAATATATTGTGTTCAATTGATCCAGTGAAATTATCTTCTTGGCCCTTAGAGAAAGAAATTGGTTTTCCTAGCGGCTGCTGAATAGCAGGAAACATATATAGATGGCAATTCTGGGAGACATGCAATTATCAACAGTTTTCTTGTCGTGGTCAATTACACATGTTGGCCTTACATGAATCTCCCGCTTGCAGGAGCCACGGATTGCATACGGAAAAAGAACGATGAATTTTGGTGCCTGGCTTATCTGTAGTATGGGCTACTAAATAAATAGGTTGTGATAGTATTCTTCAAAATGAAAGCATGAGCACCCTTAGATAGGGGTTTCTTCCATGGGGATAACAATTCATAGATTTCAGACAACGATGGGCAGAAAGCCTTGATTCCTTGAACAACTATCTTCACCCATTTTGACAACTGACTGCCCAATTTTCCAAGCTTATTTATATGTGCAGATGTCATTCCCCTGTGAGACATTTTCACTCATATTCATCTTTCCCACTTAGAATTCTCCCACATACCCAGTTCGGATTCTGTTGTTTCACCTTGACATTCTATTCACGATGCTTAAAGCAGAGAAAACAAGCCTTAATAAACTCATCCCAAGATTTCAACGTCATCCCTTGCTGTTGGCAGCATAAACATGGAGGGTGGAGGGAATTTAATCACTATACAAGGACAATTCAATCCACAGATAACTACATATGCAGGAAAAACCAATTCAGAACTCTCGAGCTTTGTTCTTTATTTCTGAGAAATGGCTCGCAGCACAAAGGATGCAAATAGTTACCAAACTAGAGCAATGAGTCTGAAGATATGAGGACTCAGTCCAAGAGTAAAAACACATTAGCTTTAGGGAGAGCAAAAGATTCATTTGTGAGCCACGAGTATATATTGTATAGTATCTACAACGTAGAAAGTATAGGGAGCATAAACTAACGAACTAGGAACACTGGGGCTCCACCCAATCGTCTATAGACATGATTCAAGGATCTCATCTGCTGAATAGTTCTAGCCCATAGATCAATTCTTGTACTTCTATCCATTATGAGAGACGTATTTATCAGATATAATAAAGAAAAAATTGGTGGCTCTGAGAGATAATAAAAAAAAAAGTAGAGAGATAAAGGAAGATTATCCATAAAATAAGAAAAAAGTTAGACAGAAATAGGAAGATTAAGAGTCACCTTTCAGAAGAGAAACAAACAGAAAATGGTCGATAAAGCTGGAAAAACAAAATGACACAGAGGGAGAAGAAGCCTAAAAAACAATGATTCATCCAGAAACAAGATTCAACTTTTCAACCAAACAGAAATGGCGATTCAAACTCTTAAGATCAACAAAAAGACTACGAAGAAGAAACAAGAGATTGCTAATGAAAATATCTGAAAGAAAAAGAAGAGATATGAAGCAATTACTGTGAAGAAGAGGAGCAATGTACAGTGTAATACAACTTGGTCCCAGAGACAGGTGGTAGTTTTGGGGAGATACCAGCAAAAACAGGGAAAACCCCTCAAACCTAAAAACTTTCAGTTTTAAAACCATTATCCTCTGTTCTACCACACCTGTGAAGATGATTTGAGGGATTTGAGATTATTGGCTTCGGAATTTTCTTCTTTCCTCGGGAACAACACGTATAATCGTCTTCACTCCTCTGTTCTTGATCATCACCATTTTGTTTTTTTGGTTTTTAAGGTGTCCTAATTTTCTGTTCCCGAGTATGTTCGTAGCAGAACTGGCATATGATCAATGGGGTTTTGCTAAAAATTTTCAGATTTTTAGGTGATTGAGATAAACGTATTGATCGGCTTCAATATGGTTGCCTGTTTAGCTACGCCATGCGTCAAAAGAACATCTACAACATGGAGGTTACGAAACATGGACAAAAAATTTCCATGGAGTATTATCCTTAAGACAAGTGAACGAGGGGCTGCCGGGCTGGCTACTTTGTGGGACGGGATGACAAACCATGTGCCTTTACATCAGCTTTTGTGACATCGGATTATAATCCATGGACAAAATTATCCGTGGACTCTTACACAGCCATCCAAGCGGCAGAGAAAGATCTGGAGATACCCGTTAGAAATGACGTTTGGTACCCATGCTAAAAGATAAACGGTCTAGATCTAAGAAAAGAAATTGCTAAAAGATAGGCCCAGTACTCTTCTTTCTGCCCGCTTAACACCGTTAACAGTTTTGACTGTGAGAGAGAGATACTCTCGTGGGGCCCAATTTTCAAAAGATCTAAGTCATCCACAATTTGAAGTACTAGGCAGCAAAATCTCATCCATTGAAGAGAGAGAGAGATCCTGATTTTAGGTCCACTTCTTCCAATATCAAAATCAACCATTTATTATGGCCTTATCAAGCAGCTGCCCAGTACAGTAAGAAAAAGGAAAAATTGTACGGAGGGCCCTCAATGGAATATTCTTACATAACGCGCCATAGGTCCATTCTTTAACGTTGCGTACAATATTGTCGACGAAATTCAACTTACACCCACTTGCTTTTAATTAATCTTTTTACTTTTTATTTATTATGCTGGTAAGAAAGTGTTTTGTTATACGCCACAAGAATAATATACGGTCTTAAATTTAGTTGAACTTAACCATTCATCTTCTTCAGCCTGCTGCCCTATTTACCTCCGTACCAAAATTCATGGCCATCGATGCCTCCATATCAAAATTCATGTGTACACAGTCTAGGAAAAGAGCAGAACACAAAGGGTTTGTATGACACAGCTTAACATTGCATTTTTGCAGGGGGCTATTTTCATGACTCAAACTCAGTGATTTGTAGGTCACACTATAAGTTGCGTCAAGACTTCCCTTCTTTTCATAAAATTTCTATTTTTTTCTTGGAAATTATAAGATATATAATTTTCTATAGATTTTACTCTAATTTGCATTCTGGTTAATACATGTTTTTCCCAATAAATTTTTTCTATTTTGCTATAATTTTTCCCTAAATAGATGTTTTCGCATGCATAAACTATGTCCAACTTTATTGTCATATGTAGTAAAGACTCTTGATCTAGGATTGATTTTGTTGTTTGAAGATAGCACAGATCAGTCAATACAGTGTATAGATGCAAAGATTACCCTTTCCCTTTAAGAGAAATGGTAGGTAGTTAAGCTAGAGGATATTCACAAACATGATTAATTCTGTCTTACAGTAATTCATCTTATAATATTTCATTTGTTTTAGTAGGATTACTAGCACTTCTTAATTAATGATCAACAGTTTAAACTTTTGTATAATTTCTTATCTCTACGGGCAAAGACTAGCTTATTGGAATAGGGAGATTTGGTGCAACGGTAAAAGTTGTCATCATGTGACCTTGAGGTCACGGGTTCAAGGTGTAGAATCAGCCACTTGCAAAATGCAAGGTAAGGCTGCCTACTATAGGCCCTTGTAGGCTCCTCTTCCCCTAAACCCCCACATAGGCAGGAGCTTCTTACACCGAAGTTGCCCATTTTATCTTCTTAATATTTCCAACTGATTAACTTTCTCATTCCAAAATTGCCACTAACCATGAGTTTCTTATACTTCTTCACCAAAAAATAAACTGTAACTTTGATGGGCATCTGATGGAGAGCTTGGATCAGATGGACTCCCCATTTGAAAATGTTATACACAAAGAAGTAAGTTATGTGGTACCACATGGAGAAATTATTAAGGTGTTACCATCAATTAATTTAATAGAAATGAAGTGGTGAGATGGGAGATAGTCTAATCATGAAACACATACCCTTGGCTCTCTTACTCTAGGGTTTAAGCCCCCTTGTTTTACAGGAAATGCCCCAAATTTCAAGAAACTCACATGTAAATGGTCTCATATATCTTAGAATAGACAGCTAGGATCATCTGTCGGAGAAGATATTTTGGGCATGGCCAATCTAAGAAAAAATGAGGAAGACTAGGGATGGGGAGGGGGCGTGTAGATAGGTTAACAAGCTTTCACTTTCGATGGTTTGATCCAACTGACAGATGTGCACTCTTTGGTGGATCCTACCATGTGGAAATGTTACTTGAGCAAATGATAGTGTTACTGGGAATTTTGAAGCATGCGGTAACTGATGCGCAACCTAGGAACGGATGGTTGGCATCATAAACATACCAGTCCCCACTTGTGCACATATCAAGAAAGCGAACCCTTTCCTGTGGGCCCACCATGGAGGACTTTGATGAACGAGTCTTAGGACTGAGTGGTTGAAGATAAACGATGACTTTTCATCACCGGTGGAGCCCATCATTTGAAAATTTAATTAGCTGCCACTCCAGAAGAAAGAAAGTCAGGAATAAGCTTGCGTCCTTGAAGGGATTCGTGCCAACTTACTCAAGGCAGATGATCTAATGATGAAAATTCGGATGGTTACCATTAAGCAATAGGCAATTTTACCAAATTACACAGTTATAAAGATTCTAAAAGAGCATTGGTACGGAGTGCGGACACTGCTCCCAAGCTTTTTTGTATACTTTTTTAAGGTGGAGTCTCTCAACAGTATATGAATGAAGATTTTTGACATATAGTGGTTAACGTGCAAGTCAAGTCATTTTGTTTGGACATGGAAGACTTGGAAAAGAAAGATTTTGATGGTCTGTCTCCTTCCATCTTCAATGAGTTTGATCGCGGGCAATCTTCCATCAGATGGACCCACTGTTTGGAAATGTCATACCTTAAAACCAAGGTAGTTTTATCTTAGTTTCACATGGAAGACTAACGTGTACCATCAATTTAAATTTAATTGAGGTAAGGTAGAGATACATTGTTACACGGCAGAAGGCCAGGACTCAAGCAAAAAATAGCCGACTCTGACTTGTGATTTTAAAAGATAAGATGCCAGTCTTTCTTCATTAATGGATTCCATTGTTAGGAAATTTTTTTTGTTGTTGCTCTAAAAGAAAGGAAGTTAAGGATAAGCTTGCGTCCTTGAAGAGATTCCTAGTTACTCAAGAGAGATAATTTACTCATGAAATTTGGAGATTAATAATTAAGCATAGGTGATTTTACCAAATTACATGAATATAATGATTTACTTATGTCATGTTTCTCAAAGAATCTTTTCTGCCCAACTTAGTACGATCTAGACCGTCCACTTAATAGTGGAACTCACAGTAGATCATTAGGATCCCAGCCAGGTTATTCCAATGGATAGTAGATCCCAGATCCTAGCACCATCAAGTAAGACGTTATATAGGTCTATATATTTGTGCTTACCTTGGATGATACTAACACTACCATTATTGATTGAAATTGTACTTGGGGTTTGCAGATAAGCTATTCCAGTATGATGGCCTTACATGCTTATTGCATTTTGCCTTGTTTTTACAAGCAATCTTTTCTGCTTATTGAGTATAATCTAGACCATCCACTTATTAGTGGAACTCACAGTAGATAAGGATCCTAGTTATTTGGATGGTCTAGGGATGATAGATCCCAGATCCAAGTATCATAAATAGTTTTCAAAATGACCCATCATCATGATTTAGCTGTGATACACGCATTGATGACCCAGATCATCCAAGCAGCATCACAATATCCTAGCATCCTGATTTAATGATCAATATTGCATTGAAGCGGCTAAAATTCACGAGCTCCGGCTTAGAAGCTTAACGAGAAACAAGGGCAAGATCACGGTCCTTAAGACTGGTGAATGTGGGGCTGCCGGGCTGGCTATTGTGTGGGACGGGATGGCAAACTGTGTGCCTTTCCATTTGCTCTGTGATATAGGGATTACATATCATTGACAAATTTATCCATGGACTATTACACAACCATCCAATTCTGCTGGTAAGAAAGAGTTCTTCTAGCACGACACACGAAAAAGATGCAACCGTACAGGTCTTAAATTTAGGTGATCTGAACTGTTCATCTTGGCTTACCCTGTTTAAGATTCATACCAAAATTCATGGTGATTAGATGCTTCTACCTACTAGATCTTTTGGGTATATATTTCAACGTACATGATTTAATAACATAACAAGGCATGGCTCAAATCATCGAACAATTATTAAGTTTGCTAGTTAGCCAACCTATGGCTGATCAGAACCGTTCATCTGATTAAATATAGTCATTCTGACATATAATTCGTCACTAGAGAATTCTAAAGCTCAAAAAAGTGTGACTATCATATAATTCCTCCTTGATTACTAGAAACTCTTAAAGCTCAGCAAAGTGGGACATTTGACCGTTTTGGATTATGAAATGCGGGCAGCTAAAATTTACAAGCTAAGCGCAAGTATCTCTAGTTCGAAATCATTCTTCTTGTCCTCTCTCAGCAAGTCATGACCCAAAAATCTCATGTAAAATATCTTCATGATCACTAGTCTTCATTCCTAAACTAAGAAAACTAAAGGCTAGGATAATCCAACTGTATAATTCTTTTGGCACACAACCGATCATGACTGGTCCATGAAAATGAGTAGACTAATTCGGCCCATCGATACAAGCATATTGTGGTTTACGGGCAAGTCAAGGCGTTTTGTTTGGACATGGAGGACTTGGAAAAGAAAGATTTTGATGGCCTGTCTCCCCCATCTTCAAAGACCTTTGATGCGCACCTGATGGCGATATTCCATCAGATGGACCCACCATTTGGAAATGTCATACCGTTGAAATAAAATTTCGGTTTTCCAGTATTTCTTACCCTCGAAATAAAAATAAGGAAAAACTGAAAAACAAGGACTAAAATATCCGCAAGTGGACCCAATAATAGCTCCTGTTAGCATTATTAGTTTTATATAATTCCAGTTGTAAATGTAGACCATTAGCTTAGTGGAGCAGACATCAGGATGGTAGATTATTTTGATGGCTCCTGGATAGAAAACTCAGGATCCTACTGTCTAAACTATTTTTCCAAAAAGACCCATCTTAGTTAGGTAATCAGTCAGCAACTACTCCTCGTTGCCAACGCTGCTACGTCGCCCCGGTTTTACATTATGAGCCCAACCTATGGTTGATCAGAACCGTTCATCTGATTATAGTCACTTTCAGTCACTAGAAAATCCTAAAGCGCAAATTTTTTTTGACTGTCATATAATCCCACTTTAATTACTAGAAACTCCTAAAGCTCAGAAAAGTGAGAGATTCAACCATTTGGTACTATACAATGCGGGCAGCTAAAATTTACAAGATCAGCACAAGTATCTCTGATCCCAAATCATTCTTCTGGGCCCTCTCTTAGCAATCTGTGACGCAAAAATCTCATGCACTGGCTGATACTAGACTTTGTTGTTCGGCACGTAAAGTGGATAGTAAAATCGGGTCATGATCACTAGTCTTCATTCCTAAACTAAGATAACTAAAGGCCAGCATAATCTAATAGTATAATTCGTTTAGCGCATAAACTATTGTGGCTAGTCCATGCAAATGAGTGGAGTAGCTTGGCCTATCGATCTTATCATATCATGGTCTACGGGCAAGTCAAGTCATTTTGTTTGGACATGGAAGACTTGGAAAAAGAAGATTTTGATAGTCTTTCTTCTTCCATCTTCAATGAGTTTGATGCTTACCTGATGGGTGATCTTTAATCAGATGGACCCACTATTTGGAAATGTCATACCACATGGAAGACTAAGGTGTACCGTCAATTTAAATCTAATTAAGGTAAGTGCTGAGGTAGAGATACTCACGTTGTTACACGGTAGAAGACCATGACCCAAGAAAAATGCTTGTGGACGACTTTGACCAGGGCTTCTACAAGATAAGATGCTGGTCTTTTATTCATTGATGGATTTCATCACTGGGATGACCCAAGAAAAATGCTTGTGGACGACTTTGACTAGTGCTTCTACAAGATAAGATTCTGGTCTGTCTTCATTGATGGATTTCATCACTGGAAAATTTCCTTGTTGTCGCTGTAAAAGAAAGGAAGTCAAGGATAAACTTGACGTCCTTGAGGGGATTCCTACCAGTCATAGCCTAAGATTCCATCTTTCAAGCAATCAAGTCAACGTGTGACTGGAAAATCAGTGTTTGGACGGTTAAAATTCATCCAAGGTGACTCTCACAGACCAACACAAGTAGTCTTTCGCATCTTTTTTCAATCTAGACATTTCACCTAGTGGATCTAGACTTGGATCTCCAATCCTACGGACCAAATAACTCCATCGAACAAGCCGGTAGATGGCCCCCCCATTGCAGAGGACGGTCAAAATTGAGTAAATGTGGGCTGCACTCTATGGCCATTGCCATTACTAAGATTAAAAGTAGCATTAGAAAGATCTAGCATTATATATAACGTTTGGAAGATTAAGATGTGTGGCTTAGTGTAGAGCACAGTCATTAAGATTAAAAAGCACTTACAAGTGGGCCCAAATCTCTGCGGATCATCACCATTCATTTCCAGTATTACTTGGACAAATCTCTGCTGAAGCATGGTGCATCCGATGGGAAACCTAGAAACAGATGGTTGGCATCACAAACAAAGTGATCCCTACTTGTGCAGATATCAAGAAAGCGAACTCTTTCCGGTGCACCCACCACTGACAACTTTGACGAGTGATTGCTGGATTGAGTGGCTGAGGACAAATGATGACTTCTCAGCACTGGTGGATCCCATCATTTGGGAATTTATTTAGCGGCCACTCGAGAACAAAGAAGTCAAGGCTTGCGTCCTTAAGGGGTTTGCACCAACTTTCTCAAGGCTGATGATTTACTTGTGAAAATTCGGACGGTTAAGATTAAGCGATAGGTGATTTTTCCAAATTACGCAATTATGAAGATTTCGTCATGTCTTATTTCTGGCGTGTTTTACAAGCGCTCCTTTCTGCCTATCTGAGTACGATCTAGACCATCCACTTAATGATGGAGCTCACCGTTGATCAGGATCCTAAGTTATTTGTATTGTCTCTGGATAGTAGATCCCGGATCCTAAGATATAAATAATTTTCAAAATGACCCGTCATCGTGATTTAGCTGTCAAACTTGCATTTATGATCCAAGCACCATCACAATATCCTAGGGTTCTGATCTACTGATTAATATTGCATTTGGACCGTAACTATCCAAAGTGTAGTAGCTTTATAGAGGCCCTACATTCGTGGAATCGTGAACTGGATCATGAGATTTCAGGTGGTGGTCTCACAGAGCTTGACGGTCAAGATTAAGTGGACAATTGTTGCACAAGATTAGAACTTAAAAGAGTCCCACTAGGTTGATTTCTTTTTCTACACACGTTCATTTTAAACTTTTTATTTTTGTTGATCTAGGCCATTCATCATATTTTGCCATGTAACATATGAAAAATCAATGTAGTTGAACGATTCTACCGACTTGTTTTGCAATTTTTTTTAAAAAATTAATACAAATAGATAGTCACTATTTTGAAGTTGTAATGTCAAAAGAAGACAAGATTTAAAATTCTCTTATCTATGAGAATTGCTCATAATCCAGGGGCTCTCAAAAATTCAAACAGAGCATAAATCCGTCACTAGAGAATCCTAAAGCTCAAAAAGGGGTGACTATCATATAATCCCTCCTTAGTTACTAGAAACTCTTAAAGCTCAGAACAGTGGGACATTCGACCATTTTGAATTATGCAATGCACGCAGCTAAAATTTACAAGATGAGCGCAAGTATCTCTGGTTCGAAATCACTCCTCTTGCCCTCTGTTGGCAAGTCTTGACCCAAAAATCTCATGCAAAATCTGTTCAGCTAGTCTTCATGCCTAAACTAAGAAGACCAAAGGCTAGGATAATTCACAGGTATAATTCTTTTGGTGCACAACCTACCATGACTGGTCCATGAAAATGAGCAGACTGGTTGGGCCTATCGATGCCAGCATATCATGGTTTACTGGGAGAGTCAAGTCATTTTGTTTGGACATGGAAGACTTGGAAAAGGAAGATTTTGATGGTCTGTCTCCTTCCATATTCAAAGACCTTTGATGCGCACCTGATGGCAATATTCCATCAGATGGACCCACCATTTGGAATTGTCATAGTTTAAGAAGTAGGTAGCTTTTATCTTATTATATGGCAGAAGGCCATGACCCAAGAAAAATGCTTGAGGAGGACTTTGACGAGTGATTCTAAAAATAAGGTGTTGGTCTTTTGTCGTTGATGCATTCCAACTACGGAAAATTTCCTTGTTGCGCTATATTAAGAATAAACTTGCGTCTTTGAAGGGATTCCTACTAGTCATAGCCTAAGAATAAATTTGCATCCTTGAAGGGAAATTTCCTTGCTGTCGCTATAAAATAAAGGAAGTTAAGAATAAACTTGCGTCTTGAAAGGATTCCTACTAGTCATAGCCTAAGATTCCATCTTTTCAGGCAATCGAGTCAACGTGTGACTGGAAAATGGGTGTTTGGATGGTTAAATTGCAACCAAGGTGATTCTCACGGAGCAACTCAAGTAGTATGTTGCATCTTTTTTCAATCTAGACATTTCACCTAGTGGATCTAGACTTGGATCTCCAATCCTACGGACCAAATAACTCCATCGAACAAGCCGGTAGATGGCTGTCCCCATTGCAGCGGACGGTCAAGATTGAGTAAATGTGGGCTGCATTCCATGGCCATTGCCATTGCTAAGATTAAAAGTAGCATTAGAAAGGATCTAGCATTATATATAACGTTTGGAAGATTAAGATGTGTGGCTTAGTGCAGAGTACGGTCATTAAGATTAAAAAGCACTTACAAGTGGGCCCAAATCACTGCTGACCTTCACCATTCATTTCCATTTTTACTTGGACAAACCATGCCCAGTTACTTGGGCAAATGAGGGTGTTGCTGGGAATTTGGAAGCATGGCGTATCCGATGCACAACTTAGAAACAGATGGTTGGCATCACAAACAAACTGGTTCCTACTTGTGCACATATCAAGAAAGCGAACTCTTTCCGGTGGACCCACCACTGACGACTTTGACGAGTGATTGCTGGATTATGTGGCTGAGGACACATGATGACTTCTCAGCACTGGTGGATCCCATCATTGGGGAATTTATTTAGCAGCCACTCGAGAACAAAGAAGTCAAGAATAGGCTTGCGTTCTTAAGGGGTTCACCCCAACTTAATCAAGGCAGATGATTTACTCGTGAAAATTCGGACAGTTAAGATTAAGCAATAGGTGATTTTTCCAAATTATGCAATTATGGAGATTTCGTCATGTCTTGTTTCTGGCGTGTTTTACAAGCGCTCTTTTCTGCCTATCTGAGTACAATCTAGACCATCCACTTAATGATGGAGCTCACACCGTTGATCAGGATCCTAAGTTATTTGTATGGTCTCTGGATAGTAGATCCCAGATCCTAGGATCATAAATAATTTTCAGAATGACCCATCATCTTGATTTAGCTGTCAAACTTGCATTTATGATCCAAGCACCATCACAATATCCTAGGGTTCTGATCTACTGATTAATATTTGCATTTGGACCGTAACTATCGAATGTGTAGTACCTTTATAGAGTCCCTACATTCGTGGAATCATGAACTGGATCACGAGATTCCAGGTGGTGGTCTCACAGAGCTTGACGGTCAAGATTAAGTGGACAATTGTTGCACAAGATTAGAACTTAAAAGAGTCCCGCTAGGTTGATTTCTTTTTCTACACACGTTCATTTTAAACTTTTTAATTTTGTTGATCTAGGCCATTCATCATATTCTACCATGTAACATATGAAAAATCAATGTAGTTGAACGATTCTACCTACTTGTTTTGCAATTTTTTTAAAAAAATTGATACAAATAGATAGTCACTATTTTGAAGTTGTAATTTCAAAAGAAGACAAGATTTAAAGTTCTCTTATCTATGAGAATTGCTCATAATTCAGGGGCTCTCAAAAATTCAAACAGAGCATAAATCCGACACTTTGAGCACCCATCTTGGGAGATTTCAATGTAAGTGATTTATCTACATAAACCACTACACTTTAAACCACTACACTTTAATAAGCTAAACGACATTGTGCATCTGTAACAGGGGCTCTCAAAAATTCAAAAGGGGTGACTATCATATAATCCCTCCTTAGTTACTAGAAACTCTTAAAGCTCAGAACAGTGGGACATTTGACCATTTTGAATTATGCAATGCATGCAGCTAAAATTTACTAGATGAGCACAAGTATCTCTGGTTCGAAATCACTCCTCTTGCCCTCTCTTGGCAAGTCTTGACCCAAAAATCTCATGCAAAATCTATTCACAATCGCTCGTCTTCATGCCTAAACTAAGAAAACCAAAGGCTAGGATAATCCAAAGGAATAATTCTTTTGGTACACAACCTACCATGACTGGTCCATGAAAATGAGTAGACTGGTTGGGCCTATCGATGCCAGCATATCATGGTTTACTGGCAGAGTCAAGTCATTTTGTTTGGACATGGAAGACTTGGAAAAGGAAGATTTTGATGGTCTGTCTCTTTCCATATTCAAAGACCTTTGATGCGCACCTGATGGCAATATTCCATCGGATGGACCCACCATTTGGAATTGTCATAGTTTAAGAAGTAGGTAGCTTTTATTTTGGTTTCACATGGACGACTAAGGTGCACCATCAATTTAAATTGTACTGAAATAATTGGTGAGTTGGGGATACGCCCCTTGTTATGGCAGAAAGTCCATGACTCCAAGGAAATGTTTTACTCATTGGTGACTTTTATGAGGGATCTTAGAAGATAAGATGCTGTCTTTTCATCACTGACCATTCCATCGTTGGGAAATTTCCTTGCGGTTGCCCTGCAAGAAAGTCGGGTTGCCCTGAAAGAAAGTCGGTCAAGGATAAGCTTGTGTCCTTAAAGAGGAGGGATTCCAACCACTTACTCAAGGGAGATGATTTAATAGTGACATTTGGACGGTTACAATTAAGTATTGGTGACTTTATAAAATTACCTAAAGATACTGATTTGCCCATGTCATGTTTCTAGCATGTTTGACTGGTAATCAAATAAGACGTGATATCAGTCTATATATTTGTGCTGTCTTGGAGTATTCTACCACTGCCATTATTGGTTGAACTTGTGTTTGGAGTTTGCAGATAAGCTATTCCAGTATGAGGGCTTATAGCATTTTGGTGTTGTTTGCGAGTTTGTGTTGCTGTTTGAGTGGGTATGATGGATGCTTGGAGAAAGAGAGGGAAGAGCTCATGCAAATCAGTACTTAAGAGTCTTGGGTTAAAGGGGATTGTTGCGCATGGAAGGGTGTATTATGCAGCAGATCTTCTTCTTCCTCTCAAGCATCTCATGTGACTGAAATCGATCTTTCATTTATAAGAGACGATACTGTTCAACGAACATGGTATCCGAATGCCACTTCATTTGCCCAATTCCCCGAATTACAATCTCTATATCTGAGCTATAACAACATTGGTGGTTGGGCTAACCCTGAAGGTAATGTTGGCTCTCAATTAATATAGCAGAGGTGATGTTCCCACACCTCTTTGGAACTATTTCCACACTATGACTTGGGGTTTTTGTAGTAGAAATACGGAATATTGCTATACCCTCTTTGGAACAGCTTCAAGAATGACTGGTTACACTATCTATACGATCTTAGTCCATTTGTGTGAAACATTTCTACTGGCTGTACAGTTTAGAATAGTGTTTGATGTCTCAAATCTTATATTATATATTATCAACTTTTGCAGGCTTATGCAGTCTCAAAAAACTACGACAACTAAATCTTCGGGGAAACAATCTCGGCGTTGGAGCATTTCCACCATGTTTACTAAGCAACCTCTCTCTATTAGAACAATTGGACTTATATGGAAACAATCTGGGAGGAGATTCATCCAGGTTATTAGCAGGTACAACGAAAGGAGACCATAAATATCAATAGTTAGTGTTAAGGTGTTAAACTTTTGGCTTTTGGAAATATTTTGTAAACGATATACCTTCTCATTACACATTAAACTAATTATCTATTAGAAGTTTTGCTGTGGAAAATGAATTAATTATCAAGTGTCATGATCTCACCATAATTATCAACTTTTGTAGGCTTATGTGGTTTGAAAAAACTACGAGTACTGTACCTTGATGAAACAAATCTTGATGGTAGAGCATTTCTGCCATGTCTACAAAGTAACCTCAGCCAATTAGAAGCATTGGGCTTATCTTCAATAAATATGGGAGAAGACTCATCTGGCTTTTTAAAAGGTATGCAGAAAGAAGTATGCAATTTTTTATTTATTAATTTGAAAAGGGCGGAAAGGAGCATACTTGCCTCATCATTTCTTTGATAAGAAACCATTATGCTTCTTAGACTAACTTGGCAGTTTTTTATTAGTAATGGATGGAATTTTACCTGGTATTTAAATTTACTGGCTTACTTATGAGTGAGGATTTTTTTTTGTTGGGATTTGTGACTTTATATTTCTCCCAATTTTATTGGATGATTTTTTCTTCGTGGATGTCTGATTGGATCTCATTGTTATTGTTACCACAGTTTCTATCATTTTCTCAATCTAACATTTACACCATCCAAGAGAGAGAGAGAGAGAGAGAGAGAGAGAGGGATCAATGTCCCAGTGGCTGGGATCACTAGCCATACCCACTTGTTATGTGTGCATGGGGTGGAAAGTGGTGTGTTATGAAAGGAATTGGTCAATATATGGACCAACTCTCTAAAAGTCCACTGAGTTTTGCAGGCCAATGTAATTTGAGAAAACTACAGTGGCTATATCTTGAGAATACCAATCATGGCAGTGGGGCACTTCCATTGTGTCTACCGAACAACCTCACTCAATTGGAACACTTGGTCTTAGATTCCAATAATTTGGGCAATGGCTCATCTGACAGTTTAACAAGCATGATGTTTGTATTTCATTTGATAGCCACCTTCTTAGGTAAGTCATGCCCCAAAAGTTTTGATCATCTTGGTCACTATTTATTTGGGTATAAAATTAGATGAATTAATTAGAAAATTCAAAGCAAGGATGATGTAAAAATTTTCCTCCAATGGCAAGAATGGTAGAAACTTGACAGATTAGATTGAACGTTTGGTTTGGATCACGAAATCTGGGCCCTATTCTACCGCTGCGATTGGATTAAACTTAGATGAGTGGTTTGAATCATCAATTCTAACAAATAAGGCTTGAATTGTGCAGGTTTATGTAGTTTATCAAAACTACAAACATTAGACCTTGGGAGCAATAGCCTTGGCAATGGAGCGCTTCCATCGTGTCTATGGAACAACCTCACTCTATTGGAATCCTTGGACTTATTTGACAATAATTTGGGCAGAGACTCATCTGGCGGTTTAACAGGTATAACTTCTACCTTTCATCTGATGTCCACCAGCCCACCATCACAGATAAGCCATTTCCCAAAAGTTTCGATGATCCCTACAGCCACTATTTATTATTTTGTCCTGGTTTTAAATTAGATGGATTAGAAAATTCAAAAGGAAAAGTAAGGATGAAGCAAACTTTTCTTCTTCTTTTTTTCCAATGGCGACAATGGTAGAATTTCCACCATGTTTACTAAGCAACCTCTCTGGGAGGAGATTCATCCAGATTATTAATAGGTACAATGAAAGGTTTTTTAGAATTTATTGAGATTTAGGGTATAAATGGTAAGACGCCCAGAATTTAAGGTTTTTCAATACAAACTCAAAAGTAAAATAACTTTGTCTATTTAATAAAACAAGGAGCCTAAAATGATTTTGACGTATTTGGTCAGATGTTTTCCAATTAAAAAAAAATGTTTCAAACAAAAATATGTTATTGACAGTTGGCTCTTTTTTGCATTAAACACTTGAGAAAGCCTTCGTGCTTCCTTAAATTGGCTGGAGTTCTTGTGAGTTTGTCCTTGCACTGATAACAAGGAGATATGAATAGATCTTGAGATTGGGTTTTATATCTTACTGATTTTATTGTTTACCCTCTCTATGCTTTTTTCCAGTAGGTTTATATGGCCTCAGGAGACTAGTAACTCTGGATCTATTTTACAACAATCTAGAAGATCAAAGTCTTTCACCATGTCTGGGCAACCTTTCTTCCCTGAAAACTCTGTATTTGTCAGGCAATAAACTTAAAAATCCTTTTGGCAGCATCTCATCAAAAGAAACAACAGGTAAGCAGCTCTTATCACTTGTGCACATTTGAGTTAAGTATTTTCAGATGCACCTTTCTTAACATTTTGTAATTTAATTGTGAACTCTACTTGCTCCAACATATTGCAGGTGTAAGGCCATTCCCTAATCTTCAGACTCTATATCTCTCTGAGAATTTGATAGCTGATGACAACATTCGGAACATTGTCCCATGGCTTTATAACTCGACGTCCCTCACCCGGCTCGATTTAAGGAGCAATTTATTGAAAAACTCATCAACATTGACATGTAAGAGCATCTATATTACACATTATATATTTTCTTGTGAGTCTTAGAATTAAACTATGCACCATTACTATAGTTTGGCTCAAAATAATTTAGGAAAAAGATAATGACACGGAGATGCCATTGGATATGCTTTGGGAGATAACGTATAAGAAGGAGAAATGCTATTCTATGTGAGTTCTGGGACTCACTCTAAATCCTAGCCTAGTTAGGCCCTACATTTGGATGATTCAATCTTTCCATCTTATTTAGTCTCTCTTAGATAGGTTAAATACCAAAATTCATGTTTGTTGGGTGATTTTTAGATATGCATTTTCAGTGTTTAAATAATAACCATTTGATTTTTCAAGGAAAAAAACTAGAAGCTAGAATCATCCAATGAGCATGATTTTACCACAGTCTTAATAGAAGACACCAAAAAAAATGATTGTGTCACATCATTCCAAGGTGGGATTTAGCCAAGCAAGTTTTGAATTTAGTCCCAGAAATTAGTCCAAAAAGCTTTTATCTATAAGCTCTGCTGATCCCTTTACAATTCTAAAAAATCAAACATGAAAAAATTATTTGAATCTTCTAATTAAAAGGATTAAAATAGGAAATAAATTAAGCATGATAACTGTGTAAAAAATCATCTCTCGACCATGTTTGGAGAATATAGCACTGTACGCACAACAAAAATCAAATCTTAAGAAATGTAGTAGATGGACAACAACATCACATTTTTCTTTGGTTAATACAATAATATCACAATAATGAGCCCCATATATGATTCATTCATAATGTTGAATTGACTCACCTATCTTTGGGCACACAGTGGTACACATTTATTTTAAAAGGCATCTAAAGAATGTTGTTTTGGTTTGTTGGATGTCAACCGTTGCTTATATAGAGTTTCTTTTTTCCTTTTTCTTTTTCATTTTAGCAACAAGTCACAAGAGAGACTTTAACATATATATGAGAATTAGGTTTAACAAATTAGTGAATAGTTTACTTTCTAGTTCTTTGTTTTTTTTTTAAAAAAGGTTTATATGCTAGACCATGTCATGGATGAGCTGTCCTCCAACACAAGGCATATTGTTATTGTGAACCTTTGATTCATAGGAGTATAATGCAATCCAAATCAATAGTTTTAGGGGCTAAAATATTTTTTTGATAATTTTAAGGACTAAAATATCATAAGCAAATAGTTCTAGGGACTAAAGTGTACTTTGCTCTAACAAATATTTGACTTCTTTTTTGAAATTTAGACACTCAACCACCCGTGCACATTTTCAAACTCTGGTATCCTAGCAAGACACTCCTTGTGCCACTATGCTGGAAGGCATTGGTGCAAAAACATTTGACTATTTATGGTGAAAAAATGAAGAATAAAAAAAAGGACTCGTTATTTAATCACTAGAAAACACTATGGTAATTCCTTGTCATTCCTCATAGAATCTAAAACATCGCAAATTTGTGTTCATTAGATGATTCAAGCTAGCTAAACTATTGTCTTTAAAAAGTGGTGGGATCCAAACAAACCTTTTATCAAATGATTAGAATTATCAGTTAGTTTAACTTTATACAATTAGCCAATGCTAGAGATCTAAAATGAACATTTGAGATTTTATTAAACACAATGACCTCTGTAATACAGATTGATTTATCTTTGGTTAGTAGAAGAGATGCACACGATATATGGAAGAATAAGAGGCATGATCAATGCTTTAAATAATCAATTCATTAGTTGCTCAAAAGCGCATGGCGTAGAGATTCAAGTCATTTATTCATTTTCCTTCATTTAATTTAATTGTTCAACTATTCCATTACATCAGTTTCATAATTATATTTCTTACTTGCAGGGCTTTGCAAATTAAGGACGTTGAAAGTTTTGGATGTCATGAATAACACAATTGAAGGTCATCTACATCCTTGCATGAGAGCCATGTATTCTTTGAGCTATTTATTGCTCTCTCATAACCAACTTACAGGAAACGTCCCATCATTCATTTTCAACAATCTAACAATGCTTGAGCGGATCGATCTATCAGAAAATCAGTTTAGTGGTGTCCTTTACTTTTCCATGTTTGCTAACCTCTCAAAGCTTTCAGTCATTGACCTCTCAAACAATAAACTACAGGTTGAAACAGAGCACCCATACTGGATTCCTACTTTTCACCTCTTCACGTTACATTTGGAAAATTGCAATCTCAACCTACACAGTACCCGTGGCATTCCTACCTTCATCTCCAACCAAAATGGCTTAGAAGAAATATCGTTGGGTTATAATTCTCTCAAAGGGATCATTCCACCTTGGTTATTGTGCAAAAGTGCATTATGGACCTTGTCAGTAAGGGAAAATTTGTTCGAAGGCTCATTTCCACAATGTCCTAACAATACTAATGGCTCAACCCTTAGACAGCTTGATATGTCTGCAAACAATTTATCTGGGACACTTCCTACAAGCATCAGAATGCTACTCCCCATGGCGACATACTTGAACATCTCTGGAAATGCCTTGCAAGGCAATATACCTTCATCTTTAGCACAAATGGATTCTCTAGAGGTGTTAGATCTTTCTAACAATCGTCTTTCAGGAGAAATTCCATATAAACTAATGAGTTTCATATCCCTACAGCACTTGGATCTCTCACACAATTGTTTGCAAGGGCATATGCTCCCAAAAGATTCAAATATGACAGAGTTGAGAGTTTTACAACTGAGTCATAACTTCTTCATTGGGTCAATTCCAACAAGCTTGTTGAATAGTTCATTCTTGGAAATTTTAGATGTCAGTTACAACAACTTATCTGGTCCTATTCCAAATTGGCTATTCAACCTTCAAGATTTGGTGTCACTTGTTTTAAAGAATAACTCCTTTCAATCTCATATTTCGAGGCAATTGTGTCAAGTTAGTAATCTTCATTTGTTGGACCTCTCCAACAATTATCTTATAGGAAAGATACCTTCTTGTCTCAACAACATTACTTCATGGAAAAGAAAGTCTACAATTCAAATTGATGGAGGATATTATTCTACTAGAATGCCGACGGAAGGTTTTGAATCAGCAGTTAGGGTTTCAACTGCATTCACTACAAAGGGAAGAAGTTACATTTTTGAGGGTATACCGCTATCCTTGATGACTGGGATTGATTTGTCCATGAACAAGTTAACAGGCAATATTCCACCAGAATTGGGAGACTTGAAAGAGCTTCACTCATTAAACTTATCATTCAACCTCCTAATTGGCCCTATTCATCGATCCTTCAAAAATTTTAAAAATTTGGAGAGCTTGGACCTTTCACATAACAACTTGTTTGGGAGGATCCCTTATGAAATAGCTGGAATTGATACACTTACTACTTTCACTGTGGCCTTCAATAACCTATCAGGAGAAATTCCTTTCGGTGATCATTTTTCGACATTTAATGAGAGTAGCTATGAGGGAAATCCAAGACTCTGTGGAGAACCGCTGAAAAGAAATTGCTCGTCTAATACTTCTTCTGAAGTCCCGAAAAGAAAGGGCAAGGATCCTAGTGTTCTTGGAAATGCTGTTGCATTTTACTCATTTGTTGGAATGTCATATGCATTGGGATTTTGGGGATTTATTAGCTTTCTATTGTAAAAGCCAAGGAGAAGGCGGTATAAATACTTTGCAACTATGGATGTATATTGGGAGGCCTTGACTGGGAAGATTTTTTTATTCTATTTTCGCTTCAAAAATTGTTCCCACTCTTGAGTTGTAATAAAAAATTAGTTTTCTAAGTACTCTTGAGTTGAAATATATTAAAGCACTTTTGCCTATGAATCTGACTATTTATCCATACAATCCTAGAGCGGCTATTCAAAGCTATGACTATCATAAAATGGAGTTTGGTGCAATTCCGAGAGCTTCGCTGCAAGTCCAAATTATATTCGATAACTAAGAAGAGAGAGAGAGAGAGAGAGAGAGAGAGAGAGAGAGAGAGAGAGAGAGTTACTCCTATAGGGCCTAATTTTCGGAAGATCTAAGCTGTCCACGATTTGAAGAGCTGTGCACCAAATTCTCTTCCGTCGGAAAGAGCAAAGAGATACTCATTTTAGGTGGACGTCTTGAAGGATTTGAAACATTCATAATCTTGGCCTCGTCTTAGGGTTAGAAACACGACTATGCGGGCTAGCTCGACGGCAACAATCTCAGTGAGCAAAAGCACATACTTAAAACCAAGGCTTAGAAGGAATTGTCGATGAATGTGTTTCATCATTGACAACTTCCAACAGAAGCTCGCAATCAGATCAAGGATAAGTAGAGTCAGCAGGTTTTCTGAAAATCTTTTGGATCAAGGTGTTAGCTTGCAAATCAAATATTCCCAAGTTTTTTATATGCTTTTTTGTGGAGTCTCTCATAATAATCAGTGGTGAAAGTCCAGTACAAGAATGCTTACTTTTGAGCGCTGAGGACATCTTCTGTAGCCAAGGCTAGAGAAGCCCGACAAGACTCGAATGTTGACCGAAAGAACTAGTTGCAGGAGCTGAACAGGAAATCACTTTCCACTTTCCGTTTTTACCGTATTTCTTACCATCGAAATAAAAATAAGGAAACACTGAAAAGCAAGGACTAAAATATCAGCAAGTGGACCCAATAATGGCTCCCGTTAGCCTTATCAGTTTTGTATAATTCCCGTTAACAATCTAGACCATTAGCTTAGTGGAGCACACGTCAAGATGGTAGATTATTTTGATGGCTCCTGGATAGAAAACTCAGAATCCTACTGTCAAAACTATTTTTCCAAAATGACCCATCTTAGTTACGTCATCAGTCTGCAACTACTCCTTATTGCCAATGCTGCTACATTGCCCGGGTTTTACATTAGGAGCCCAACCTATGGTTGATCAGAACCGTTCATCTGATTATAGTCACTTTCACATATTATTTGTTACTAGAAAATCCTAAAGCTAAAAAATGTTTGACTGTAAAGTGGATAGTAAAATTGGGTCATGATCATTAGTCTTCATTCCTAAACTAAGATAACTAAAGGCGAGGATAATCTAATAGTATAATTCTTTTAGCATGGCTGGTCCATGCAAATGAGTGGAGTGGCTTGGCCTATTATTGACCTCATCATATCGTGGTACTGAGGCAAGTCAAGTCATTTTATTTGGACATGGAAGACTAGGAAAGGAAGATTTTGATGGTTTGTCATCTTCCATCTTCAATGAGTTTGACGCCTACCTAATGAGCGATCTTCCATCAGATGGACCCACCGTTTGGAAATGTCATACTTTAAAACAAAGGTAATTTTATCTTAGTTTCACATGGAAGACTAAGGTGTACCATCAATTTAAATCTAATTGAGGTAAGTGCTGAGGTGGAGATACTCACCTTGTTGTATCGCAGAAGGCCATGACCCAAGAAAAATGCTTGTGGAAGACTTTGACGAGTAATTCTAAAAATAAGATGCTGGTCTTTTTTCATTGATGGATTCCATCTATGGGAAATTTCCTTGCTATCGCTATAAAAGAAAGGAAATTAAGAATAAACTTGCGTCCTTGAAGGGATTCCTACTGGTCATAGCATAAGATTCCATCTTTTCAGGCAATCGAGTCAATGTGTGACTGGAAAATCGGTGTTTGGATGGTTAAAATTCATCCAAGGTGATTATCACGGAGCAACTCAAGTAGTATGTTGCATCTTTTTTCAATCTAGACATTTCACCTAGTGGATCTAGACTTGGATCTCCAATCCTACGGGCCAAATAACTCCATCGAACAAGCCAGTAGATGGCTGTCCCCATTGCAGCGGACGGTCAAGATTGAGTAAATGTGGGCTGCATTCCATGGCCATTGCCATTACTAAGATTAAAAGTAGCATTAGAAAGGATCTAGCATTATATATAACGTTTGGAAGATTAAGATGTGTGGCTTAGTGTAGAGCACAGTCGTTAAGATTAAAAAGCACTTACAAGTGGGCCCAAATATCTGCTGATCATCACCATGCATTTTCAGTATTACTCGGACAAACCATGCCCAATTACTTGGGCAAATGATGGTGTTACTGGGAATTTTGAAGCATGGCGTATCCGATGCCTTAACCAGAAACAGATGGTTGGCATCACAAGCAAACTGGTCCCTACTTGTACACATATCAAGAAAGTGAACTCTTTCTGGTAAACCCACAACTGACAACTTTTTGCTGGATTGAGTGGCTGAAGACAAATGATGACTTCTCAGCACCAGAGGACAAAAAAATAAACTGTAGCTTTGATGGGCATCTGATGGAGAGCTTGGACTATGGACTCCCCATTTGGAAATGTTATACTCAAAGAAGCAAGTTTATGTGGCACCACATGGAGGAATTATTAAGGTGTTACCATCAATTAATTTAATAGAAATGATGTGGCGAGATGGGAGATAGTCCAATCATGAAACGCATGCCCTTGACTCTCTTACACCGGGGGTTAAGACCCCTTGTTTTACAGGAATGCCCCAAATGTCAAGAAACTCACATGTAAATGGTCTCATATATATTATAATAGAAGGCTAGGATCATCTGTCGGAGAAGATATTTTGGGCATGGCCAATCTAAGAAAAATGGAGAAAAGACTAGGGATGAGGATGGGGCACGTAGATAGGTTAACAAGCTTTCACTTTCAATGGTTTGATCCAACTGACAGATGTGCACTCTTCGGTGGATCCCACCATGTGGAAATGTTATTTGAGAAAATGATAGTGTTACTCGGAAGTTTGAAGCATGGCGTAACTGATCCGCAGCCTGGAAATTGATGGTTGGCATCACAAACAAACTGGTCCCCACTTATGCACATATCAAGAAAGCGAACCCTTTCCTGTGGGCCCACCATGGATGACTTTGACAAACGAGTGCCAGATTGAGTGGTTGAAGATAAACTATGACTTTTCATTGCCAGTGGATCCCATCATTTGGAAATATAATTGGCTGCCCATTCGGAAGAAAGGAAGTGAGGAATAGGCTTGCGTCCTAGAAGGGATTCGTGCCAACTTACTCAAGGCAGATGATTCAATGATGAAAATTCGGACGGTTACAATTAAGCAATAGGCGATTTTACCAAATTACACAGTTATAAAGATTCTAAAAGAGCATTGGTCCGGAGTGCAAACACTGCTCCCAAGTTTTTTGTATACTTTTTTAAGGTGAAGTCTCTCGACAGTACATGAATGATGATTTTTGTGCCTTGAAGACAACTTTTGCAGCCAAGGCTTGTGTTAGAGAAGCCGGACGGGACTCGAATCTTGCCGGTTTTCGACCAAACAAACTAGTTGCAGGAGTTGAACAGGCAATCACTTTCCACTTTCAATTTTTACCGTATTTATTATCATCAGAAAAAAAAAAAAAACTGAAACACAAGGACTAAAATATTATCAAGCGGGTCCAAACGATAGCGCCCGTTGGCACTATTAGTTTCGTATAACCCATGTTAAAAATCTAGACCATTAGCTTAGTAGTGCACACATCAGGATGGTAGATTATTTTGATGGCTCGTGGATAGAAAACTCAGGATCCTACTGTCAAAATTATTTTTCCAAAAAGACCCATCTTAGTTTGGTCATCAGTCTGCAACTATTCTTTATTGCCAATGCTGTTACATCGTCCCACTTTTACATTATGAGCCCAACCAATGGTTGATCAGAAGCGTTCATCTGATTATAGTCACTTTCACATATTATTCATCGCTAGAGAATCCTAAAGCTCATCCACTTTAATTACAAGAAACTCCCAAAGCTCAGAAAAGTGAGTGATTCAACCGTGTAGGACTATGCAATAGAGGCAGCTAAAATTTACAAGATCAGCACAAGTATCTCTGATCTGAAATCATTCTTGGAAAAGGAAGGTTTTGATGGTCTGTCTTTTTCCATCCTCAATGAGTTTGACACCTACCTGCTGGGCAATTTTCCATCAGAGGGACCCACTGTTTGAAAATGTCATACCACATGGAAGACTAAGGTGTCCTATCAATTTAAATATAATTAAATGCTGAGGTAGAAATCCTCACCTTATTATACGGTAGAAGGCCATGACCCAAGAAAAATGCTTGTGGACGACTTTGACTAGTGCTTCTAAAAGATAAGATGCTGGTCTTTCTTCATTGATGGATTCCATCGATGGGAAATTTCCATATTGTTGTCTAAAAGGAAGGAAGTTAAGGATAAACTTGGTTCCATCTTTTCAGGCAATCAAGTCAATATGTGACTGGAAAATCGGTTTTTGGACGGTTAAAATTCATCCAAGGTCATTTCCACAGACCAACTCAAGTAGTCCGTCGCATCTTTCTTCAATCAAGACATTTCACCTAGTGGATCTAGACTTGGATCTCCAATCCTATGGACCAAATAACTCCATCGAACAAGACGGTAGATGGCTGTCCCCATTTCAGTGGAAGACTAAGGTGTACCATCAATTTAAATCTAATTGAGGTAAGTGCTAAGGTGGAGATACTCACCTTGTTGTATCGCAGAAGGCCATGACCCAAGAAAAATGCTTGTGGAAGACTTTGACGAGTAATTCTAAAAATAAGATGCTGGTCTTTTTTCATTGATGGATTCCATCTATGGGAAATTTCCTTGCTATCACTATAAAAGAAAGGAAATTAAGAATAAACTTGCCTCCTTGAAGGGATTCCTACTGGTCATAGCATAAGATTCCATCTTTTCTGGCAATCGAGTCAATGTGTGACTGGAAAATCGGTGTTTGGACGGTTAAAATTCATCCAAGGTGATTCTCACGGAGCAACTGAAGTAGTATGTTGCATCTTTTTTCAATCTAGACATTTCACCTAGTGGATCTAGACTTGGATCTCCAATCCTACGGACCAAATAACTCCATCGAACAAGCCAGTAGATGGCTGTCCCCATTGCAGCGGATGTTCAAGATTTAGTAAATGTGGGCTGCATTCCATGGCCATTGCCATTGCTAAGATTAAAAGTAGCATTAGAAAGGATGTAGCATTATATATAACGTTCGGAAGATTAAGATGTGTGGCTTAGTGTACAGCACAGTCGTTAAGATTAAAAAGCACTCACAAGTGGGCCCAAATCTCTGCTGATCATCACCATGCATTTTCAGTATTACTAGGACAAACCATGCCCAATTACTTGGGCAAATGATGGTGTCACTAGAAATTTTGAAGCATGGCGTATCCGATGCGCAACCTAAAAACAGATGGTTGGCATCACAAGCAAATTGGTCCTTATTTGTGCACATATCAAGAAAGTGAACTCTTTTTGGTAGACCCACCACTAACAACTTTTTGCTGGATTGAGTGGCTGAGGACAAATGATGACTTCTCAATACCCGAGGACAAAAAATAAATTGTAGCTTTGATGAGCATCTGATGGAGAGCTTGGACTATGGACTCCCCATTTGGAAATGTTATACTCAAAGAAGCAAGTTTATGTGGTGCCACATGGAGGAATTATTAAGGTGTTACCATCAATTAATTTAATAGAAATGATGTGGCGAGATGGGAGATAGTCCAATCATGAAACCACGCCCTTGACTCTCTTACACCAGGGTTAAGACCCCTTATTTACAAGAAATGCCCCAAATTTCAAGAAACTCACATGTAAATGGTCTCGTATATCTTAGAATAGACAGCTAGTGTGGGAGAAGATATTTTGGGCATGGCCAATCTAAGAAAAAATGAGGAAGATAGGGGATGGGGATGGGCGTGTAGATAGGTTAACAAGCTTTCACTTTCGATGATTTAATCCAAATGACAGATGTGCACTCTTTGGTGGATCCCACCATGTGGAAATGTTACTTGAGCAAATGATAGTGCGACTAGGAATTTTGAAGCATGGCGGAACCGATGCGCAACCTGGAATGGTTGGCATCACAAATAGACCGGTCCCCACTTGTGGCCATATCAAGAAAGCGAACCCTTTTCTGTGGGCCCACCATGGATGACTTTGACGAACGAGTGCCATATTGAGTGGTTGAAGATAAATGATGACTTTTCATCACCAGTGAATCCCATCATTTGAAAATTTAATTAACTGCCACTTCAGAAGAAAGGAAGTTAGGAATAGGCTTGCGTTCTAAAGGGATTCGTGCTAACTGACTCCAGGCAGATGATTTAATGATAAAAATTCAGACGGTTATGATTAAGCAAGAGGCGATTTTACCAAATTACACAGTTATAAAGATTCTAAAAGAGCATTTATACGGAGTGCAGACGCTGCTGCAAGTTTTTGCAGCCAGGGCTTGTGTTAGAGAAGCCGGACGAGATTCGAATCTTGCCGGTTTTCGACCAAACAAAAGGAGTTGAACAGGAAATCACTTTTTCCACTTTCAGTTTTTACCGTACTTCTTATCATCAGATTAAAAAAAAAAAAAAAAAAAAGAACCCTGAAAAACAAGGACTAAATATTTGCAAGCGATTCCAAACGATAGCACCCGTTAGCACTATTAGTTTTGTATAATTCCCATTAACAATCTAGACTATAAATTTAGTGGAGCACACATCAGGATGGTAGATTATTTTGATGGCTCGTGGATAGAAAACTCAGGATCCTACTGTCAAAACTATTTTTCCAAAAAGGCCCATCTTAGTTAGGCCATCAGTCTGCAACCACTCCTTATTGCCAATGCTGCTACATCGCCCCTGTTTTACATTATGAGCCCAACTTGTGGTTGATCGGAACCGTTCATCTGTTTATAGTCACTTTCACGCATTATTCATCACAAGAAAATTCTAAAGCACAACAATGTTTGACCATCATATAATCCCACTTTAATTACTAGAAGCTCCTAAAGCTCAGAAAAGTGAGAGATTCAACTGTTTGGGACTACGCAATGCAGGGAGCTAAATTTACAAGATCAGCACAAGTATCTCTCATCCGAAATCATTCTTCTGGGCCCTCTCTTAGCAAGCTATGACCCAAAAATCTCATGCACCGGCTGATACTAGACTTTGTTGTTTGGCATGTAAAGTGGATGGTAAAATCAGGCCATGATCACTAGTCTTCATTCCTAAACTAAGATAACTAAAGGCCAGGATAATCTAATAGTATAATTCTTTTAGTGCATAACCTATCGTGGCTGGTCCACTTTCTCATTCCAAATTTGCCACTAACCATGTGTTTCTTATACTTCTTCACCCAAAAATAAACTGTAGCTATGATGGGCATCTGATGGAGAGCTTGGACCAGATGGAATCCCCATTTGGAAATGTTATACCCAAAGAAGTAAGTTTATGTGGTACCACCTGGAGGAATTATTAAGGTGTTACCATCAATTAATTTAACAGAAACTAAGTGACAAGATGGGAGATAGTCCAATCATGAAACGCATGCCCTTGACTCTCTTACACCGGGCGTTAGGCCCCCTTGTTTTACAGGAATGCCCCAAATGTCAAGAAACTCACATGTAAATGGTCTCATATATATTAGAATAGAAGGCTAGGATCATCTGTCAGAGAAGATATTTTGGGCATGGCCAATCTAAGAAAAATGGAGAAAAGACTAGGGATGAGGAAGGGGGACGTAGATAGGTTAACAAGCTTTCACTTTCGATGGTTTGATCCAACTAACAGATGTGCACTCTTCGGTGGATCCCACCATGTGGAAATGTTATTTGAGAAAATGATAGTGTTATTTGAGAAAATAACAGATGTGCACTTTCAATTTTGTATACTTTTTTAAGGTGGAGTCTCTCAACAGTACATGAATGAACAATTGGACTTGTCTGAAAACAATCTGGGAGGAAATATTTTGCCAACAATGTCAGTTACAATATCCTATCTGGTCCTATTCCAAATTGGATATTCAACCTTTCCCATTTGGTGTCACTTGTTTTAAAGAATAACTTCTTTAAATCTCATATTTCGAGGCAACTGTGTCAAGCTAGCAATCTTCATTTGTTATAGGAAAGATACCTTCTTGTCTCAACAACATTACTTCATGGAAAAGAAAGTTTGCAATTCAAATTAATGGAGGATATTATTCTACTAGAACGCCGAGGGTAGCTTTTGACTTAGCAGTTAGGGTTTCAACTGCATTCACCACAAAGGGAAGAAGTTACATTTTTGAGGGTATACCGCTATCCTTGATGACTGGGATTGATTTATCCATGAACAAGTTAACAGGCAATATTCCACCAGAATTGGGAGACTTGAAAGAGCTTCACTCATTAAACTTATCATTCAACCTCCTAACTGGCCCTATTCAACGATGCTTCAAAAATTTTCAAAATTTGGAGAGCTTGGACCTTTCACATAACAACTTGTTTGGGAGGATCCCTTATGAAATAGCTGGAATTGATACACTTACTACTTTCACTGTGGCCTTCAATAACCTATCAGGAGAAATTCCTTTCAGTAATCATTTTTCCACATTCAATGAGAGTAGCTATGAGGGAAATCCAAGACTCTGTGGAGAACCGCTGAAGAGAAATTGCTCGTCTAATACTTCTTTTGAACTCCGAAAAAGGAAGAGCAAGGATCCCAGTATTCTTAGAAATGCTGTTGCATTTTACTCATTTGTTGGAATGTCATATGCATTGGGATTTTGGAGATTTATTTGCTTTCTATTGCTCAACAAGAGTTGGAGGTATAAATACTTTGCTACTATGGATGTATATTGGGAGGCCTTGACTGGGAAGATTTTTTTATTCTATCTTTGCTTCAAAAATTGTTCCCACTCTTGAGTTGTAATGAAAAATTAGTTTTCTAAGTACTCTTGAGTTGAAATATATTAAAGTACTTTTGCCTGTGAATCTGACTATTTATCCGTACAATCCTAGAGCGGCTATTCAAAGCTATGACTGTGCAATTCCGAGAGCTTCGCTGCAAGTCCAAATTATATTCGATAACTAAGAATGTTGGAGAGAGATAGAGAGAGTTAGAAGTGATGTTTGGTACCCAGGCTATTTTGATGAGGCTGAACAGATAAACGGTCTAGATCTAGGAAAAGAAAATGCTAAAAGATAGGCCCAGTACTCATCTTTCTGCTTAAGACCATTGTAGTTTGAGAGGGAGAGGAGAGAGTTACTCTTATAGGGCCTAATTTTCGGAAGATCTAAGCTGTCCACGATTTGAAGAGCTGTGCACCAAATTCTCTTCCGTCGGAAAGAGCAAAGAGATACTCATTTTAGGTGGACGTCTTGAAGGATTTGAAACATTCATAATCTTGGCCTCGTCTAGGGTTACAAATACGGCTATGCGGGCTAGCTCGACGGCAACAATCTCAGTGTGCAAAAGCACATACTTAAAACCAAGGCTTAGAAGGAATTGTCGATGAAGACTAAGGTGTACCATCAATTTAAATCTAATTGAGGTAAGTGCTGAGGTTGAGATACTCACCTTGTTGCATGGCACAAGGGCATGACCCAAGAAAAATGCTTATGGAAGACTTTGACGAGTAATTCTAAAAATAAGATGCTGGTCTTTTCATTGATGGATATCTATGGCAAATTTCCTTGCTGTCGCTATAAAAGAAAGGAAATTAAGAATAAACTTGCGTCCGCAATCGAGTCAATGTGTGACTGGAAAATCGGTGTTTGGATGATTAAAATTCATCGAAGGTGATTCTCACGGACCAACTCAAGTAGTTTGTAGCAGCTTTTTTCAATCTAGGCATTTCACCTAGTGGATCTAGACTTGGATCTCCAATCCTAAGGACCAAATAACTCCATCGAACAAGCCGGTAGATGGCTGTCCCCATTGCAGCGGACGGTCAAGATTGAGTAAATGTGGGCTGCATTCCATGGCCATTGCCACTGCTAAGATTAAAAGCAGCATTAGAAAGGGTCTAGCATTATATATAACGTTTGGAAGATTAAGATGTGTGGCTTAGTGTAGAGCATGGTCGTTAAGATTAAAAAGCACTTACAAGTGGGCCCAAATCTCTGCTGATCATCACCATTCATTTCCAGTATTACTTGGACAAACCATGCCCAGTTACTTGGGCAAATGATGGTGTTACTGGGAATTTTGAAGCATGGCGTATCCAATGCGCAACCTAGAAACAGATGGTTGGCATCACAAGCAAACTGGTCCCTACTTGTGCACATATCAAGAAAGCAAACTCTTTCCGGTGGGCCCACCACTGACGACTTTGACAAGTGATTGCTGGATTGAGTGGCTGAGGACAAATGATGACTTGTCAGAATTGGAGGACAAAAAATAAACTGTAGCTTTGATGGGCATCTAATGGAGAGCTTGGACTAGATGGATTCCCCATTTGGAAATGTTATAGCCAAAGAAGTAAGTTTATGTGGTACCACATGGAGGAATTATTAAGGTATTACCATCAATTAATTTAATGGAAATGATGTAGCGAAATGGGAGATAGTCCAATCATGAAACGCATGCCCTTCACTCTCTTACACGGGGTGAAGACCCCTTGTTTTACAGGAAATGCCCCAAATTTCAAGAAACTCACATGCAAATGGTCTCATATATCTTAGAATAGACGGGATCATCTGTGAGAGAAGATATTTTGGGCATGGCCAATCTAAGAAAAAATGAGGAAGACAGGGGATGGGGATGGGCGTGTAGATAGGTTAACAAGCTTTCACTTTCGATGGTTTGATCCAACTGACAGATGTGCACTCTTTGGTGGATCCCACCATGTGGAAATGTTAGACAATATATATTTTGAGTTGACACTTCATTATATCGGAATGTAAATGGAACTATTAAAGATGGTTTGATAATAGTAGTCTCGTGAGAGAGAGAGAGAGAGAGAGAGAGAGAGAGAGAGCTGTATGTACACTAAGTCATTTTTGAAAAGTAGGATTACAATCCATGGACAAAGTTATCCGTGGACTCTTACACATTGGATTACAATCCATGAACAAAGTTATCCGTGGACTCTTACACAGCCATCCAAGCCGTAGAGAAAGATCTGGAGATGCCCGTTAGAAATGACGTTTGATACCCATGCTAAAAGATAAACGGCCTAGATCTAAGAAAAGAAATTGCTAAAAGATAGGCCCAGTGCTCAAATCTCTGCCCGCTTAACAGTTTCGAGTGTCAGAGAGGGAGTTACTCTCGTGGGGCCCAATTTTCAAAAGATCTAAGTCATCCACAATTTGAAGAACTAGGCAGCAAAATCTCATCCGTTAGAGAGAGAGAGAGATCCTCATTTTAGGTCCACTTCTTCCAATATAAAAAACAACCATTTATTATCGCCTCATCAAGCAGGTGCTCAGTACATTAAGAAAAAGGAAAAATGTACAGGGGACCCTCAATGGAATTTTATTACATAACTCGCCGTGAGTCCATCCTTTAACATTCCGTACAATATTGTCAATGAAATTCAAATTACACCCACCCGCTTTTAATTAATCTTTTTTTCTTTTTATTTATTCTGCTGGTAAGAAAGTGTTTTCTTTTATGCCACAAGAAGAATGCACGGTGTTATATTTAGTTGATCTTAACCATTCATCTTGTTCAGCCTACTGCCTATTTACTTCTATACCAAAATTCATGGCCATTGATGCCTTCATATCAAAATTCATGTGTGCAGTCTAGAAAAGGAGTAGAACGCAAAGGATTTGTATGACACAGCTTAACAGTGCATTTTTACAATAGGCTGTTTTGTCTTTAAAAAGTAGTGGGATCCAAACAAACCTTTTATCAAATGATTAGAATTGTCAATTAGTTTAACTTTGTACAATTAGCCAATGCTAGAGATCTAAAATAGACATTTGAGATTTTATTATGCACAATGACACCCGTAATACAAATTGTTTTATCTTTGGTTAGTAGAAGAGATGCATACCATAAATGGAAGAATGAGAGGCATGATCAACGCTTTAAATAATCAATTCATCAGTTGCTCAAAAGAGCATGTGCGTAGAGATTCAAGTCATGTATTCATTTTCCTTCATTTAATTTAATTGTTCCACTATTCTATTTCATCAGTCTCATAATTATATTTCTTACTTGCAGGGATTTGCAAATTAAGGACATTAGAAGTTTTGGATGCCTCAAATAACACAATTGAAGGTCATCTACATCCATGCATGAGAGCCATGTATTCTTTGAGCAGTTTATTACTCTCTCAGAACCAACTTATAGGAAACGTCCCATCATTCATTTTCAACAATCTGACAATGCTTGAGGAGATCGATCTATCAGAAAATCAGCTTAGTGGTGTCCTCTACTTTTCCATGTTTGCTAACCTCTCAAAGCTTTCAACCATTGACCTCTCAAACAATAAACTACATGTTGAAACAGAGTACCCACGTTGGATTCCTACTTTTCATCTCTCCATCTTATATTTGGAAAATTGCAATCTCAACCTACACAGTACCCGCGGAATTCCTACTTTTATCTCTTACCAAAATGGGTTAAGAGAATTATATTTGGGTTATAATGCTCTCAAAGGGATCATTCCACCTTGGTTATTGTACAAAAGTACATTATACGACTTGTCACTAAGGGAAAATTTGTTCGAAGGTTCATTTTCACAATGTCCCAACAATACTAGTGGCTCAAACCTCAGACAGCTTGATATCTCTGCAAACAATTTATATGGGACACTTCCTACAAGCATCGGAATGCTACTCCCCATGGTGACGTACTTGAACATCTCTGGAAATGTCTTGCAAGGCAATATACCTTCATCTTTAGCACAAATGGATTCTCTAGAGGTGTTAGATCTTTCTAACAATCGTCTTTCAGGAGAAATTCCATATAAACTAATGAGTTTCATATCCCTACAGCACTTGGATCTCTCACACAATTTTGATGAGTGACTGCTGAATTGAGTGGCTGAGGACAAATGACGACTTCTCAGCATGGGAGGACAAAAAATAACCTGTAGCTTTGATGGGCATTTGATGGAGAGCTTGGACCACATGCACTCCCCATTTAAAAATGTTATACCCAAAGAAGTAAGTTTGTGGTACCACATGAAGGAATTATTAAGGTGTTACCATCAATTAATTTAATAGAAATGATGTGGCGAGATGGGAGATAGTCCAATCATGAAACGCATGCCCTTGACTCTCTTACACGGGGGGTTAAGACCCCTTGTTTTACAGGAAATGCCCCAAATTTCAAGAAACTCACGTGTAAATGGTCTCATATATCTTAGAATTGACGGCTAGGATCATCTGTGGGAGAAGATATTTTGGGCATGGGCAATCTAAGAAAAAATGAGGAAGACAGGAGATGGGGATGGGCGTGTAGATAGGTTAGCAAGCTTTCACTTTCGATGATTTTATCCAACTGACAGATGTGCATCCTTTGGAGGATCCCACCACGTAGAAATGTTACTTGAGCAAATGATAGCGTTACTAGGAATTTTGAAGCATGGCGTAACCGATGCGCAACCTAGAAATAGATGGTTGGCATCACAGACAAACCGGTTCCCATTTGTGGACATATCAAGAAAGCGAACCCTTTTCTGTGGGCCCACCATGGATGACTTTTACTAACGAGTGCCGGATTGAGTAGTTGAAGATAAATGATGACTTTTCATCACCGGTGGATCTCATTATTTGGAAATTTAATTAGCTGCCACTCCAAAAGATAGGAAGTCAGGAATAGGCTGGCGCCCTTGAAGGGATTAGTGCCAACTTACTCAAGGTAGATGATTTAATGATGAAAATTCGGACGGTTACGATTCTACCAAATTACACAATTATAAAGATTCTAAAAGAGCATTGGCACGGAGTGCAAACACTGCTCCCAAGTTTTTGCAGCCAATACTTGTGTTAGAGAAGCCGGACGAGATTCGAATCTTGTCAGTTTTCGACCAAACAAAAGGAGTTGAACAAAAAATCACTTTTTCCACTTTCAGTTTTTACCGTACTTCTTATCGTCAGAAAAAAAAGAAAAAAAAAACCCTGAAAAACAAGGACTAAATATTAGCAAGCGATTCCAAACGATAGCACCCGTTTAGCACTATTAGTTTTGTATAATTCCCGTTAACAATCTAGACTATAAACTTAGTGGAGCACACATCAAGATGGTAGATTATTTTGATGGCTCGTGGATAGAAAACTCAGGATCCTACTGCAACTATTCCTTATTGCCAATGCTGTTACATCGTTCGTCCCACTTTTACATTATGAGCCCAACCAATGGTTGATCAGAACCGTTCATCTGATTATAGTCACTTTCACATATTATTCATCGCTAGAGAATCCTAAAGCTCATCCACTTTAATTACAAGAAACTCTCAAAACTCAGAAAAGTGAGTGATTCAACCGTGTAGGACTATGCAATAGAGGCAGCTAAAATTTACAAGATCAGCACAAGTATCTCTGATCTGAAATCATTCTGCTCGGCCCTCTCTTAGCAAGCTATGACCCAAGAAAAGTGGATAGTAAAATCGGGCCATGATCACTAGTCTTCATTCCTAAACTAAGATAACTAAAGGCCAGGATAATCTAATAGCATAATTCTTAGTGCATAACCTATCGTGGCTGGTACATGCAAAGGAGTGGAGTGGTTCGGCCTATCAACCTCATCATATCGTGGTTTATAAGCTTGTCAAGTCATTTTTTTTGGACATGGAAGACTTGGAAAAGGAAGATTTTGATGGTCTGTCTTCTTCCATCCTTAATGAGTTTGACACCTACCTGATGGGCAATTTTCCATCAGATGGACCCACTGTTTGGAAATGTTATACCACATGGAAGACTAAGGTGTACCATCAATTTAAATCTAATTAAATGCTGAGGTAGAAATACTCACCTTATTATACGGTAGAAGGCCATGACCCAAGAAAAATGCTTGTGGACGACTTTAACTAGTGCTTCTAAAAGATAAGATGCTGGTCTTTCTTCATTGATGGATTCCATCGTTGGAAAATATCCTTATTGTTGTCTAAAAGGAAGGAAGTTAAGGATAAACTTGGTTCCATCGTTTCAGGCAATGGAGTCAATATGTGACTGGAAAATCGGTGTTTGGACGGTTAAAATTCATCGAAGGTGATTTCCACAGACCAACTCAAGTAGTCTGTTGCATCTTTCTTCAATCAAGACATTTCACCTAGTGGATCTAGACTTGGATCTCCAATCCTATGGACCAAATAACTCCATCGAACAAGACGGTAGATGGCTGTCCCCATTGCAGTGGACGGTCAAGATTGAGTAAATATGGGCTGCATGCCATGGCCATGGCCATTGCCATTGCTAAGATTAAAAGCAGCACTAGAAAGGGATGAGAGTGAAGCACTAATAAATATTGATGATAGAGAAGTTTCCCCAAAGGACAAGTTTTGATACTTGTGTTCGATAATTCACGAGAGTGGAGAGAATGAGAGGAATGTTGTATACAGAATCCAAGTGAGTTGGAATAAATGGAAATGTGCCTCTAAAATTTTATGTAATTGGTGACTGCCACTTAAAGTGAAAGAAAAGTTTTATAGGAATGGTGTAAGGCTGGCCATCTTCGATGGAATAGAGTATTGGGTACTTAAGGAACAACATGTACAGAGGTTGAGTGTAGTCAAAATGATAATAGTGAGATGGATAAGTGACAAGACAAGAAATGATAGAATTACAAATAAAAATATTTGAGGAAACTTATGAGTAACTCCAATAGGTAATAAAATAATGGACAATAGACTTAGGTGGTTTGAACATGTCCAACGAAGACCGAGAACGGCACTAATTAGGAGTGAATCTATTCGCGTTGAAGGCTTTCAAAGGGCAAGGGGGGAGACCTAGAAGGACGTGGTTAGAAGTAGTAAGAAAATGTTTAAAAACTTTTAGACTAAATGAGGCATGATCCTTGATAGAGGAGACTGAAAGAACAAGGTTCGTGTAGTGACACCTAATTAAGCTAAGATTTTGATGATGATAATGATGATGATGATGACACAACCATCATGACTGGTCCATAAAAATGAGTAGACTGGTTTGGCCTATCCATACGAGCGTACGTGGTTCACGGGCAAGTTAAGTCATTTTGTTTGGACATGCAAGACTTGGAAAAGAAATTTTTTGATGGTCTGTCTCCTTCCATCTTCAATGACCTTTGGTGCGACACTTGATGGCGATCTTCCATCAGATGACCCACCGTTTGGAAATATCATACTTTAAGACGTTGGTAGCTTTGTCTTAGTTTCACATGGAAGACTACGGTATTCCGTCAATTTAAATTTAACTGAAATAGGTGGTCACGTGGAGACTTTGACAAGTGATTTTATAAGGTAAGATGCCGACTTTTCATCACTGATCGATTCCATCTTTGGGAAATTTACTTGCTGTTTGCGTCCTTGAAAGGGATTTCTACCAGTCGAGATGATTTACTCGAGAAATTTGGATGTTTACTCGAGACTTTGACAGTAATGAATCACAGTTTCCAGCGCTCACTGTCAAAACTACATGCAAAGCAAACAGAACCGAAAACTGGAATTCGATGAAGAGATTTTAGCGGTGGAAAGCTCCAGCCATCAGAAAATCATTAAACGAAGAGGCAGTATGTTTAACCAGAAATCAATAAGAGAAACAAACAGAAAATGGTCGCTAAAGCCGGAAAAACAAAATGACAGAGAGGGACAAGAAGACTCAAAAACATTGATTCATCCAGAAACAAGATTCAACTTTTCAACCAAACAGAAATGGCGATTCAAACTCTTAAGATCAACAAAAAGACTACGGACAGAAAACAAGAGATCGCCAATGAAAACATCTGAAAGAAAAAAGAAGAGAAATGAAGCAATTACTGTGAAGAAGAAGAACAATGTACAGTGCAATACAGTTTTAAAACCATCATCCCCCTCTGTTCTACCCCACCTGTGAAGATGATTTGAGGGATTTGGGATTACTGGCTTCGGAATTTTCTTCTTTCCTCGGGAACAACAGGTATAATCGTCTCCACTCCTCTGTTCTTGATCATGAGGATTTCGTTTTTGGGTGTTTAAGGTGTCCTAATTTTCTGTTCCCGAGTGTGTTCGCAGCAGAACTGGCATATGATCAATGGGGTTTTGCTAAAACTTTTCAGATTTTTAGGTGACTGAGATAAACGTATTGATCGGCTTCAGCATGGTCGCCTGTTTAGCTACGCCATGCGTGAGAAAAACATCTACAACATGGAGATTACGAAACATGGACAAAAAATTTCCCTGGAGTATCATCCCTAAGGCAAGTGAACGTGGGCTGCCGGGCTGGCTATTTTGTGGGACGGGATGACAAACCATGTGCCTTTGCATCAGCTTTCGTGACATCGGATTACAATCCATGGACAAAGTTATCCGTGGACTCTTACACAGCCATCCAAGCCGTAGAGAAAGATCTGGAGATGCCCGTTAGAAATGACGTTTGATACCCATGCTAAAAGATAAACGGCCTAGATCTAAGAAAAGAAATTGCTAAAAGATAGGCCCAGTGCTCAAATCTCTGCCCGCTTAACAGTTTTGAGTGTCAGAGAGGGAGTTACTCTCGTGGGGCCCAATTTTCAAAAGATCCAAGTCATCCACAATTTGAAGAGCTAGGCAGCAAAATCTCATCCGTTAGAGAGAGAGAGAGATCCTCATTTTGGGTCCACTTCTTCCAATATAAAAAACAACCATTTATTATCGCCTTATCAAGCAGGTGCTCAGTACATTAAGAAAAAGGAAAAATGTACAGGGGACCCTCAAAGGAATTTTATTACATAACTCGCCGTGAGTCCATCCTTTAACATTCCGTACAATATTGTCAATGAAATTCAAATTACACCCACCCGCTTTTAATTAATCTTTTTTTCCTTTTATTTATTCTGCTGGTAAGAAAGTGTTTTCTTATATGCCACAAGAAGAATGCATGGTGTTATATTTAGTTGATCTTAACCATTCATCTTGTTCAGCCTACTGCCTATTTACCTCTATACCAAAATTCATGGCCATTGATGCCTTCATATCAAAATTCATGTGTACACAGTCTAGAAAAGGAGTAGAACGCAAAGGGTTTGTATGACACAGCTTAACACTGCATTTTTACAATAGGCTGTTTTCATACCTCAAACTCGTGATTTGTAGGTCACACTACGAGTTGGGGCAAGGCTTCCCTTCTTTCCATAAAATCTCTATTTTTCTCTAGAAAATTATATATAATTTTCTATAGATTTTGCTATAATTTGCATTCTAGTTAATACATGTTTTCCCAATAATTTTTTTTTTTCTATATTGCTATAATTTTTATATAAATGCATGCCTTCGCATGCATAAACTATGCCCAACTTTATTCTCATGCAGTAAAGACTCTTGATCTAGGATTGATTTTGTTGTTTGAAGATAGCACAGATCTGTCAATAGTGTACAAATGCAAAGGCTACCCTTTTTCCTTTAAGGGAAATGGAGGTAGTTAAGCTAGATGATATTCACAAACATGATTAACTCTGTCTTACAGTAATTCATCTTATAATATTACATTTGTATAATTTCTTATCTCTAGAGGCAAAGACTAGTATATTGGAATAGGGAGCCTTGGTGCAATGCTAAAAGTTATCGTCATGTAACTTTGAGGTCATGGGTTCAAGGCGTTGAATCACCCTCTTGCAAAATGCAAGGTAAGGCTGCCTACTATAAGCCCTTGTGGTCTACCACTTTTATGGACCTTACATTGGCAGGAGCTTCATACACGAAGATTGCCCCTTTTATCTTCTTAATATTACCAACTGATGCACTTTCTCATTCCAAAATTGCCACTAACCATGTGTTTCTTATACTTCTTCACCCAAAAATAAACTGTAGCTTTGATGGGCATCTGATGGAGAGCTTGGACCAGTGGAATCCCCATTTGGAAATGTTATACCCAAAGAAGTAAGTTTATGTGGTACCACCTGGAGGAATTATTAAGGTGTTACCATCAATTAATTTAACAGAAATTAAGTGGCGAGATGGGAGATAGTCCAATCATGAAACGCATGTCCTTGACTCTCTTACACCGGAGGTTAAGCTCCCTTGTTTTACAAGAAATAACCCAAATGTCAAGAAACTCACATGTAAATGGTCTCATATATCTTATAATAGAAGGCTAGGATCATCTGTCGGAGAAGATATTTTGGGCATGGCCAATCTAAGAAAAAATGAGGAAAGACTAGGGATGAGGATGGGGCGTGTAGATAGGTTAACAAGCTTTCACTTTCGATGGTTTGATCTAACTGACTGATGTGCACTCTTCGGTGGATCCCACCATGTGGAAATGTTATTTGAGCAAATGATAGTGTTACTGGGAATTTTGAAGCATGGCGTAACCGATCCGCAGCCTGGAAATGGATGGTTGGCATCACAAACGAAATGGTCCCCACTTGTGCACATATCAAGAAAGCGAATCCTTTCTTGTGGGCCCACCATGGATGACTTTGATGAACGAGTGCCGGATTGAGTGGTTGAAGATAAACTATGACTTTTCATCACCAGTGGATCCCATCATTTGGAAATTTAATTGGCTGCCCATCCAGAAGAAAGGAAATGAGGATTAGGCTTGCGTCCTTGAAGGGATTCATGCCAACTTACTCAAGGCAGATGATTTAATGATGAAAATTCGGACGGTTACGATTAAGCAATAGACAATTTTACCAAATTACACAGTTATAAAGATTCTAAAAGAGCATTGGTCCGGAGAGCAGACACTGCTCCCAAGTTTTTTGTATACTTTTTTAAGGTGGAGTCTCTCAACAGTACATGAATGAAGATTTTTGCGCCTTGAAGACAACTTTTGCAGCCAAGGCTTGTGTTAGAGAAGCCGGACGGGACTCGAATCTTGTCGGTTTTCGACCAAACAAACTAGTTGCAGGAGTTGAACAGGAAATCACTTTCCACTTTCAATTTCTACCGTATTTATTATCATCAGAAAAAAAAAAACTGAAAAACAAGGACTAAAATATTATCAAGCGGGTCCAAACGATAGCGCCCGTTGGAACTATTAGTTTCGTATAACCCATGTTAAAAATCTAGACCATTAGCTTAGTGGTGCACACATCAGGATGGTAGATTATTTTGATGGCTCGTGGATAGAAAACTCAGGATCCTACTGTCAAAATTATTTTTCCAAAAAGACCCATCTTAGTTTGGTCATCAGTCTGCAACTATTCCTTATTGCCAATGCTGTTACATCGTCCCACTTTTACATTATGAGCCCAACCAATGGTTGATCAGAAGCGTTCATCTGATTATAGTCACTTCCACATATTATTCATCGCTAGAGAATCCTAAAGCTCATCCACTTTAATTACAAGAAACTCCCAAAGCTCAGAAAAGTGAGTGATTCAACCGTGGAGGACTATGTAATAGAGGCAGCTAAAATTTACAAGATCAGCACAAGTATCTCTGATCTGAAATCATTCTTGGAAAAGGAAGGTTTTGATGGCCTGTCTTTTTCCATCCTCAATGAGTTTGACACCTACCTGATGGGCAATTTTCCATCAGATGGACCCACTGTTTGAAAATGTCATACCACGTGGAAGACTAAGGTGTCCTATCAATTTAAATATAATTAAATGCTGAGGTAGAAATCCTCACCTTATTATACGGTAGAAGGCCATGACCCAAGAAAAATGCTAGTGGACGACTTTGACTAGTGCTTCTAAAAGATAAGATGCTGGTCTTTCTTCATGGATAGGCCCAGTACTCGTCTTTCTGCTTAAGACCGTCATAGTTTGAGAGGGAGAGGAAAGAGTTACTCCTATAGGGCCTAATTTTCGGAAGATCTAAGCTGTCCACGATTTGAAGAGCTGTGCACCAAATTCTCTTCCGTTGGAAAGAGCAAAGAGATACTCATTTTAGGTGGACGTCTTGAAGGATTTAAAACATTCATAATCTTGGCCTCGTCTTAGGGTTAGAAATACGACTATGCGGGCTAGCTTGACGGCAACAATCTCAGTGAGCAAAAGCACATACTTAAAACCAAGGCTTAGAAGGAATTGTCGATGCATGTGTTTCATCATTGACAACTTCCAACAGAAGCTCGCAATGAGATCAAGGACAAGTACAGTCAGCAGGTTTTCTGAAAATCTTTTGGATCAAGGTGTTAGCTTGCAAATAAAATATTCTAAGAGCATAGGTACAGAGTACAGAAACTATTCCCAAGTTTTTTATATGCTTTTTTGTGGAGTCTCTCGTAATAATCAGTGGTGAAAGTCCAGTACAAGAATGCTTACTTTTGAGCCCTGAGGACATCTTCTGTACCCAAGGCTAGAGAAGCCCGACAAGACTCGAATCTTGACCGAAAGAACTAGTTGCAGGAGCTGAACAGGAAATCACTTTCATCTTGCCCGAAAGAACTAGTTGCAGGAGCTGAACAGGAAATCACTTTCCACTTTCCGTTTTTACCATATTTCTTACCATCGAAATAAAAATAAGGAAACACTGAAAAGCAAGGACTAAAATATCAGCAAGTGGACCCAATAATAGCTCCCGTTAGCCTTATTAGTTTTGTATCACAACCAACCTAATCCCTACTTGTGCACATATCAAGAAAGTGAACTCTTTTCAATGGACCCACTACTGACAACTTTGACGAGTGACTGCTGGATTGAGTGGTTGACGACAAATGACGACTTCCCAGCACCGGAGGACAAAAAATAACCTGTAGCTTTGATGGGCATCTGATGGAGAGCTTGGACCACATGCAGTCCCCATTTGGAAATGTTATACCCAAAGAAGTAAGTTTATGTGGTACCACATGGAGGAATTATTAAGGTGTTACCATCAATTAATTTAATAGAAATGATGTGGCGAGATGGAAGATAGTCCAATCATGAAACGCATGCCCTTGACTCTCTTACACGGGGGGTTAAGACCCCTTGTTTTACAGGAAATGCCCCAAATTTCAAGAAACTCACGTGTAAATGGTCTCATATATCTTAGAATAGACAGCTAGGATCATCTGTGGGAGAAGATATTTTGGGCATGGCCAATCTAAGAAAAAATGAGGAAGACAAGGGATGGGGATGGGCGTGTGGATAGGTTAACAAGCTTTCACTTTCGATGATTTGATCCAACTGACAGATGTGCACTCTTTGGTGGATCCCACCATGTGGAAATGTTAGACAATATATATTTTGAGTTGACACTTCATTATATCGGAATGTAAATGGAACTATTAAAGATGGTTTGATAATAGTAGTCTCGTGAGAGAGAGAGAGAGAGAGAGAGAGAGAGAGAGAGAGCTATATGTACACTAAGTCATTTTTGAAAAGTAGGATGTCACATATATAGAGTTACCGAGGCACATATGAAATACCTTAATGCCATGGTCTATTTGTTCTTTAATTCTTCTCTATGTTCACTTTCAATGGATAAGATAATGCTGTGCCAAACATCCTTGTGAAATAAGACCAAGATTGCCTCAAAATGATGCTAAATCCTTTAGTGTTAAATAAATATCTTAGAATCTAAAACCTGTAACATAGCTGGTCGAGTTATATCATACTCACTATTTGATTATTGTTTCTTAGATGTGGACTTTGCTATTCCTTCGACGGGTGAAGAACTCTGGGTGATTCTTCCATAGCATGACCTACAAGATGAATGATTTGGATCTCACGGTTGCATGTTTAGCTAAGCCATGGACCTAAAGAACATCTACAACATGGAGATTATAGACCATGGACAAAAAGATTTCATGGGTATCATCCCCAAGACAAGTGATTTTGGTCACTAGTCTTCATTCTAAATTTAAGAAAACCAAAGGGTAGGATAATCTAATGGCATTATTCTTTTAGTAAGAAGTAAACATTACATGGACCAACATGGCCGAATCCATTAAAAAATTAGCAAAAGAAGTTCTAAGAGTATCTACATGTAAAAGGCAACCAGCAAAAGAAATTTGGTAGCAAATTGAAAAAATGCAAAAAGTTATTAAAGAGAAATGGGTGTATTTCAAAACATGATAGGAGACTAGAAATACCGAAAACTTTAAGCAATATAAGATTGCTAAAAAGGTTCTTAAAAGAGTAGTAAGTGAGGCTAAACTCAAGGTGTACAATGATCTCTATAATAAATTTGGGTCAAGAGAAGGTGAGACAGATGTATTTAAGATTACATTAGAGATCAGCATTAAGTCCATGCCTTTTTATGTTATCTATGGATGAGTTAACAAGACAGTTGTATGAAAAGATTCCATAGTGCTTGTTATTTATAAATGACATAGTTTTGATTGATAAGATAAGGGAGGACGTAAACACAAGGCTAAAGTTGTGGAGAGAAGTTATAGAGTCTAAAGGATTTAAAATTAATTGAACTAAGACATAATATATGAAACGCAATTTTAGCAAGGAAAGGAATGAGAGTGAAGCACTAATAAATATTCATGATAGAGAAGTTTCTCAAAAGGACAAGTTTTGATACTTGTGTTTAATAATTCATGAGAGCGGAGAGATTGAGAGGAATGCTATCTACAGAATCCAAGTGAGTTGGAATAAATGGAAATGTGCCTCTAAAATTTTATGTAATTGGTGACTGCCACTTAAAGTGAAAGAAAAGTTTTATAGGAATGGTGTAAGGCTGGCCATCTTCGATGGAATAGAGTATCGGGTACTTAAGGAACAACATGTACATAGGTTGAGTGTAGTCAAAATGATAATAGTGAGATGGATAAGTGACAAGACAAGAAATGATAGAATTACAAATAAAAATATTTGAGGAAACTTATGAGTAACTCCAATAAGTAATAAAATAATGGACAATAGACTTAGGTGGTTTGAACATGTCCAACGAAGACCGAGAACGGCACTGATTAGGAGTGAATCTATTCACGTTGAAGGCTTTCAAAGGGCAAGGGGGGAGACCTAGAAGGACGTGGTTAGAAGTAGTAAGAAAATGTTTAAAAACTTTTAGACTAAATGAGGCATGATACTTGATAGAGGAGATTGAAAGAACAAGGTTCGTATAGTGACACCTAATTGAGCTAAGATTTTGATGATGATAATGATGATAACGATGACACAACCATCATGACTGGTCCATAAAAATGAGTAGACTGGTTTGGCCTATCCATACGAGCATACGTGGTTCACGGGCATGTTAAGTCATTTTGTTTGGACATGCAAGACTTGGAAAACGAATATTTTGATGGTTTGTCTCCTTCCATCTTCAATAACCTTTGGTGCGACACTTGACGGCGATCTTCCATCAAATGGACCCACCGTTTGAAAATATCATACTTTAAGACGTCGGTAGCTTTATCTTAGTTTCACATGGAAGACTACTGTCTTCCGTCAATTTAAATTTAACTGAAATAGGTGGTCACGTGGAGACTTTGACAAGCGATTTTATAAGGTAAGATGCTGACTTTTCATCAATGATCGATTCCATCTTTGGGAAATTTACTTGCTGTTTGCGTCCTTGAAAGGGATTTCTACCAGTCGAGATGATTTACTCGAGAAATTTGGATGTTTACTCGAGACTTTGACAGTAATGAATCACAGTTTCCAGCGCTCACCGTCAAAACTGCATGCAAAGCAAACAGAACCGAAAACTGGAATTCGATGAAGAGATTTTAGCGGTGGAAAGCTCCAGCCATCAGAAAATCATTAAACGAAGAGGCAGTATGTTTAACCAGAAATCAATAAGAGAAACAAACAGAAAATGGTCGCTAAAGCCGGAAAAACAAAATGACACAGAGGGACAAGAAGACTCAAAAACATTGATTCATCCAGAAACAAGATTCAACTTTTCAACCAAACAGAAATGGCGATTCAAACTCTTAAGATCAACAAAAAGACTACGGACAGAAAACAAGAGATCGCCAATGAAAACATCTGAAAGAAAAAAGAAGAGAAATGAAGCAATTACTGTGAAGAAGAAGAACAATGTACAGTGCAATACAGTTTTCAAACCATCATCCCCCTCTGTTCTACCCCACCTGTGAAGATGATTTGAGGGATTTGGGATTACTGGCTTCGGAATTTTCTTCTTTCCTCGGGAACAACTCCACTCCTCTGTTCTTGATCATGAGGATTTCGTTTTTGGGTGTTTAAGGTGTCCTAATTTTCTGTTCCCGAGTGTGTTCGTAGCAGAACTGGCATATGATCAATGGGGTTTTGCTAAAACTTTTCATAAAATCTCTATTTTTCTCTAGAAAATTATAAGATATATAATTTTCTATAGATTTTGCTATAATTTGCATTCTAGTTAATACATGTTTTCCCAATAATTTTTTTTTTCTATTTTGCTATAATTTTTATATAAATGCATGCCTTCGCATGCATAAACTATGCCTAACTTTATTCTCATGCAGTAAAGACTCTTGATCTAGGATTGATTTTGTTGTTTGAAGATAGCACAGATCTGTCAATAGTGTACAAAAGCAAAGGCCACCCTTTTTCCTTTAAGGGAAATGGAGGTAGTTAAGCTAGATGATATTCACAAACATGATTAACTCTGTCTTACAGTAATTCATCTTATAATATTGCATTTGTTTTAATAGGATTCCTGGCACTTCTTAATTAATGCTTAACAGTTTAAACTTTTGTATAATTTCTTATCTCTACAGGCAAAGACTAGTATATTGGAATAGGGAGCCTTGGTGCAATGCTAAAAGTTATCGTCATGTAACTTTGAGGTCATGGGTTCAAGGCGTTGAATCACCCTCTTGCAAAATACAAGGTAAGGCTGCCTACTATAAGCCCTTGTGGTCTACCACTTTTCTGGGCCTTGCATTGGCAGGAGCTTCGTACACGAAGATTGCCCCTTTTATCTTCTTAATATTTCCAACTGATGCACTTTCTCATTCCAAAATTGCCACTAACCATGTGTTTCTCATACTTCTTCACCCAAAAAAAACTGTAGCTTTGATGGGCATCTGATGGAGAGCTTGGACCAGTGGAATCCCCATTTGGAAATGTTATACCCAAAGAAGTAAGTTTATGTGGTACCACCTGGAGGAATTATTAAGGTGTTACCATCAATTAATTTAACAGAAATTAAGTGGCGAGATGGGAGATAGTCCAATCATGAAACGCATGCCCTTGACTCTCTTACACCGGAGGTTAAGCTCCCTTGTTTTACAAGAAATGCCCCAAATGTCAAGAAACTCACATGTAAATGGTCTCATATATCTTAAAATAGAAGGCTAGGATCATCTGTCGGAGAAGATATTTTGGGCATGGCCAATCTAAGAAAAAATGAGGAAAGACTAGGGATGAGGATGGGGCGTGTAGATAGGTTAACAAGCTTTCACTTTCGATGGTTTGATCTAACTGACTGATGTGCACTCTTCGGTGGATCCCACCATGTGGAAATGTTATTTGAGCAAATGATAGTGTTACTGGGAATTTTGAAGCATGGCGTAACCGATCCGCGACCTGAAAATGGATGGTTGGCATCACAAACGAAATGGTCCCCACTTGTGCACATATCAAGAAAGCGAATCCTTTCTTGTGGGCCCACCATGGATGACTTTGATGAACGAGTGCCGGATTGAGTGGTTGAAGATAAACTATGACTTTTCATCACCAGTGGATCCCATCATTTGAAAATTTAATTGGCTGCCCATCCAGAAGAAAGGAAATGAGGATTAGGCTTGCGTCCTTGAAGGGATTCATGCCAACTTACTCAAGGCAGATGATTTAATGATGAAAATTCGGACGGTTACGATTAAGCAATAGGTGATTTTACCAAATTACACAGTTATAAAGATTCTAAAAGAGCATTGGTCCGGAGAGCAGACACTGCTCCCAAGTTTTTTGTATACTTTTTTAAGGTGGAGTCTCTCAACAGTACATGAATGAAGATTTTTGCGCCTTGAAGACAACTTTTGCAGCCAAGGCTTGTGTTAGAGAAGCCGGACGGGACTCGAATCTTGTCGGTTTTCGACCAAACAAACTAGTTGCAGGAGTTGAACAGGAAATCACTTTCCACTTTCAATTTCTACCGTATTTATTATCATCAGAATTTTTTTTTTTTTGAAAAACAAGGACTAAAATATTATCAAGCGGGTCCAAACGATAGCGCCCGTTGGAACTATTAGTTTCGTATAACCCATGTTAAAAATCTAGACCATTAGCTTAGTGGTGCACACATCAGGATGGTAGATTATTTTGATGGCTCGTGGATAGAAAACTCAGGATCCTACTGTCAAAATTATTTTTTCAAAAAGACCCATCTTAGTTTGGTCATCAGTCTGCAACTATTCCTTATTGCCAATGTTGTTACATCGTCCCACTTTTACATTATGAGCCCAACCAATGGTTGATCAGAAGCGTTCATCTGATTATAGTCACTTTCACATGTTATTCATCGCTCGAGAATCCTAAAGCTCATCCACTTTAATTACAAGAAACTCCCAAAGCTCAGAAAAGTGAGTGATTCAACCGTGTAGGACTATGCAATAGAGGCAGCTAAAATTTACAAGATCAGCACAAGTATCTCTGATCTGAAATCATTCTTGGAAAAGGAAGGTTTTCATGGTCCGTCTTTTTCCATCCTCAATGAGTTTGACACCTACCTGATGGGCAATTTTCCATCAGATGATGGACCACTGTTTGAAAATGTCATAGCACATGGAAGACTAAAGTGTCCTATCAATTTAAATATAATTAAATGCTGAGGTAGAAATCCTCACCTTATTATACGGTAGAAGGCCATGACCCAAGAAAAATGCTTGTGGACGACTTTGACTAGTGCTTCTAAAAGATAAGATGCTGGTCTTTCTTCATTGATGGATTCCATCGTTGGGAAATTTCCTTATTGTTGTCTAAAAGAAAGGAAGTTAACAATAAACTTAGTTCCATCTTTTCAGGCAATCGAGTCAATATGTGACTGGAAAATCGGTGTTTGGACGGTTAAAATTCATCCAAGGAGATTTCCACAGACCAACTCAAGTAGTCCGTCGCATCTTTCTTCAATCAAGACATTTCACCTAGTGGATCTAGACTTGGATCTCCAATCCTATGGACCAAATAACTCCATCGAACAAGACGGTAGATGGCTGTCCCCATTTCAGTGGACGGTCAAGATTGAGTAAATATGAGCTGCATTCCATGGCCATGGCCATTGCCATTGCTAAGGTTAAAAGCAGCACTAGAAAGCATCTAGCATTATATATAACGTTTGGAAGATTAAGATGTGCGGCTTAGTGTAGAGTACGGTCATTAAGATTAAAAAGCACTTACAAGTGGGCCCAAATCGCTGCTGACCTTCACCATTCATTTCCATTTTTACTTGGACAAACCATGCCCAGTTACTTGGACAAGTATCTCTGGTTCGAAATCACTCCTCTTGCCCTCTCTTGACCCAAAAATCTCATGCAAAATCTATTCACAATCGCTCGTCTTCATGCCTAAACTAAGAAAACCAAAGGCTAGGATAATCCAAAGGAATAATTCTTTTGGTACACAACCTACCATGTCTGGTCCATGAAAATGAGCGGACTGGTTGGGCCTATCGATGCCAGCATATCATGGTTTACTGGCAAAGTCAAGTCATTTTGTTTGGACATGGAAGACTTGGAAAATGAAGATTTTGATGGTCTGTCTCCTTCCATATTCAAAGACCTTTGATGCGCACCTGATGGCGATATTCCATCAGATGGACCCACCATTTGGAATTGTCATAGTTTAAGAAGTAGGTAGCTTTTATCTTGGTTTCACATGGACGACTAAGGTGCACCATCAATTTAAATTGTACTGAAATAATTAGTGAGTTGGGGACAGGCCCCTTGTTATGGCAGAAAGTCCATGACTCCAAAGAAATGTTTTGCTCATTGGTGACTTTTATGAGGGATCCTAGAAGATACGATGCTGTCTTTTCATCACTGACCATTCCATCGTTGGGAAATTTCCTTGCGGTTGCCCTGCAAGAAAGTCGGGTTGCCTTGAAAGAAAGTCGGTCAAGGATAAGCTTGCGTCCTTAAAGATGAGGGATTCCAACCACTTACTCAAGGGAGATGATTTAATAGTGACATTTGGACGGTTACAATTAAGTATTGGTGACTTTATAAAATTACCTAAAGATACTGATTTGCTCATGTCATGTTTCTAGCATGTTTGACTGGTTATCAAATAAGACATGTTATCAGTCTATATATTTGTGCTGTCTTGGAGGATTCTACCACTGCCATTATTGGTTGAACTTGTGTTTGGAGTTTGCAGATAAGCTATTCCAGTATGAGGGCTTATAGCATTTTGGTGTTGTTTGTGAGTTTGTGTTGCTGTTTGAGTGGGTTTGATGGATGTTTGGAGAAAGAGAGGGATGCTCTCATGCAAATCAGAGACTCCATTGTCAATTTAGATGGCTCTTTTCAATATTCAGAGTCTTGGGCTGAAGGAGATTGTTGCGCATGGGAGGGTGTATTATGCAGCAGATCTTCTTCTTCCTCTCAAGCATCTCATGTGACTGCAATCTATCTTTCATCTATAAGAGACCATACTGTTCGACGAACATGGTATCCGAATGCCACTTCATTTGCCCAATTCCCCAAATTACAATCTCTAGATCTGAGCTATAACAACATTGGTGGTTGGGCTAACCCAGAAGGTAATGTTGGCTCTCTATTAATATAGCAGAGGTGATGTTCCCACACCTCTTTGGAACTATTTCCACACTATCACTTGGGGTTTTTGTAGTAGAAATACCAAATATTGCCATACCCTCTTTGGAACAGCTTCAAGAGTGACTGGTTACACCATCTATACGATCTTAGTCCATTTGTGTGAAACATTTCTACTGGCTGTACAGTTTAGAATAGTGTTTGATGTCTCGAATCTTATATTATATATTATCAACTTTTGCAGGCTTATGCAGTCTCAAAAAACTACGACAACTAAATCTTTACAGAAACAATCTCGGCGTTGGAGCATTTCCACCATGTTTACTAAGCAACCTCTCTCTATTAGAACAATTAGACTTATCTGAAAACAATCTGGGAGGAGATTCATCCAGATTATTAACAGGTACAATGAAAGGAGACTATAAATATCAATAGTTAGTGTTAAGGGGTTAAACTTTTGGTTTTTGGAAATATTTTGCAAACAATATACCTTCTCAAGCATGATTAACTATGTAAAAGCCAAGGAGATGCCCGTTACACATTAAACTACTTATCTATTAGAAGTTTTGCTATGGAAAATTAATTAATTACCAAGTGTCGCGATATCACCTTGCTTATCAACTTTTGCACGCTTATGTGGTTTGAAAAAACTACGAGTTCTACACGTTGAGGAAACCAATCTTGATGGTAGAGCATTTCCACCATGTTTACAAAGTAACCTCACCCAATTAGAAACATTGGGCTTATATTCAATAAATCTGGGAGAAGACTCAGCTGGCTTTTTAAAAGGTACGCAGAAAGAAGTATGCATTTTTAAAATTTTTATTTGAAAAGGGTGGAAAGGAGCATACTTGCCTCGTCATTTCTATGATAAGAAATCGGTATGCTTCTTGGACTAACTTGGCAGTTTTTGGCTGGTGATGGATGGAATTTTGTGTGGTATTTAAATTTACTGGCTTATTTATGAGTGGGGATTTTTTTTTTGTTGAGAACGATTTTAGCATGCATTTATCTGAACGTTTACAATTATGAAAGGAATTGGTCAAATATGTGGACCAAACTCTCTAAAAGTCCATTGAGTTTTGCAGGCCTATGTAATTTGAGAAAACTACAATGGCTAGATCTTGGGAATACCAGTCTTGGCAATGGGGGACTTCCATTGTGTCCAGGTACGACGTCTGCATTTCATTTGATAGCTACCTTCTTAGATAAGCCATGCCCCAAAAGTTTGGATCATCTTGGTCACTATTTGTTTGGGTGTAAAAATGGATGGATTAATTAGAAAATTCAAAAGCAAGGATGATGTAAAAATTTTCCTCCAATGGCAAGGATGGTAGAAACTTGACAGATTAGATTGAACGTTTGGTTTGGATCACAAAATCTGGGCCCAATTCTACTGTTGCGATTGGATTAAACTTAGATGAGTGGTTTGAATCATCAATTCTAACAAATAAGGCTTGAATTGTGCAGGTTTATGTAGTTTAGCAAAACTGCAAACATTAGACCTTGGGAGCAATAGCCTTGGCAATGGAGCGCTTCCATTGTTATTTTGTTCTGGTATTAAATTAAATGGATTGGAAAATTCAAAAGGAAGGATGAAGCAAACCTTTTCTCTCTCTTTTTTTTCAAATGGCGACAACAGTAGAATTGATAACATAGAGGTACGGAGGTATGGACCCCACTATCATAGAATGATCCAACTTAGACATAGTTTGGATCACGAAATCTAGGCACAATTCTACCATTGCTAATGGATTAAGCATAGATGAGTAGTTTGAATCACCAACTCTCACAAATAATTGCTGACTTTTGCAGGTTTATGTAGTTTGAGAAAGCTACGAACATTAAACCTTCGCAACAACAATATTAGCGATGGAGCACTTCCACCATATCTGCTGAACAACCTCACTCTATTGGAATCCTTGCTCTTATCTAACAATAATTTGGGCGGAGATTCATATGGCGATTTAACAGGTATAACTTCTACCTTTCATTTGATGTCCACCAGTCCACCATCAAAAGTTTGGATGATCCCTGCAGCCACTATTTGTTATTTTGTTCTGGTATTAAATTAGATGGATTATAAAATTCAAAAGGAAGGATGAAGCAAACCTTCTTTCCTTTTTTTTGAATGGCGACAACGGTAGAATTGACAACTTAGACATAGTTTGGATCACGAAATCTAGGCCCAATTCTACCGTTGCTAATGGATTAAGCATAGATGAGTAGTTTGAATCACCAACTCTCACAAATAATTGCTGACTTTTGCAGGTTTATGTAGTTTGAGAAAGCTACGAACATTAGACCTTTACAACAACAGTATTGGCGTTGGAGCACTTCCATCATGTCTATGGAAGAACCTTACTCTGTTGGAATACTTGAACTTAGGTTATAATAATCTGGGCAGAGACTCATCTGACAGTTTAGCTGGTATGATTTCTACATTTTATTTGATGGCCAACTTCTTAGATAACACAAGTTCCAAAGTTTATTTGGGTGAGCATAATCTTAGATTCCTGGAGCAATGATAATAGAGACCCCCTTTTTCCTTTTTTCCTTTCTAGAAGTCTCATTGATAAGGTAACGACACTCTATATTACGGGATGGTCCCACTTGATTTAGATGAATGTTTTGATTCACGAATGGGATGCATTTGATTACATTCTTAACCAATAAATGCTTCTAATCCAACAATCATACAGCTGGGATCTAGATTTTGGTCATGTGATGGGCCCACCTACAATGTGCATCTGTTTTTATTGGCAAAGACGTAAGCAATTTCAGGAAAACCAAAAATACAATTCACTTTCCAAAATTAAAATAATGTAACCCTAATATAGATGGGACAAAAAGATAAAGGTTAAGTGTTTTCACCAACCGCAAACTTTCTCTCTCTCTCTGTCTCTCTCTCTCCCTTTTCCGGGCGTGTGAGATTAGACTGTCAATACGTTCAATCCATCCACTCTGCATTATGTGTGCGTGCGTCAATAATTGCTTCCTCAGGCTAATCACAATTGCACAGTCCACTGAAACCTCAATCCAAAAACCATATAAAATAATGAGAAACTATAAAAGGGCAAAAAGAAAGACAAGAAAATTTTATCCTTGCTCGGTGTCATTATCAAAATGGCTGAGTGTGAAAAAAAGGGAAATAACGAGAGTGTCATTATGAATAAGGAGGGAAGTGCCGTGATTTACATCTTGTATGATTCACTCAGATGAACCCAACATACAATCGAGTGGATAAGTATAGATTGAAATTCATAGAAGAATTTGGTGAGGAAGGAAAGTTGATCTTGGCGTAGAAACTCGTCGATTAAATTGTCACCCTGGCAAGATGAAGATATGTAGATGAATTGTGTTCTTGGATAAGATTATCCACGAATGGTGATCTTACACAAAATTATCGATATAGTTATTTCTTGTTTTCTTTTAATAGTAAAATGACAGACCATCAAGTCAACCCAACCTAGCTAGTCAAAGAATTGGTTGACGTAGTACAGTTGTGCAATTGTGAAGACATTTCAAATTAAAGGTTTTTTTGAATTTATTGAGATTTAGGGTATAAATGGTAAGACGCCCAGAATTTAAGGTTTTTCAATACAAACTCAAAAGTAAAATAACTTTGTCTATTTAATAAAACAAGGAGCCTAAAATGATTTTAACGTATTTGGTCAGATGTTTTCCAGTTAAAAAAAAATGTTTCAAACAAAAATATGTTATTGACAGTTGGCTCTTTTTTGCATTAAACACTTGAGAAAGCCTTCGTGCTCCCTTAAATTGGCTGGAGTTCTTGTGAGTTTGTCCTTGCACTGATAACAAGGAGATATGAATAGATCTTGAGATTGGGTTTTATATCTTATTGATTTTATTGTTTACCCTCTCTATGCTTTTTTCCTGTAGGTTTATGTGGCTTGAGGAGACTAGAAGGTCTATATCTATATAACAACAATCTTGAAGATCAAAGTCTTTCACCATGTCTGGGCAACCTTTCTTCCCTGAAAACTCTTTTTTTGGCAGGCAATAAACTTAAAAATCCTTTTGGCAGCATCTCATCAAAAGAAACAACAGGTAAGCAGCTTTTATCACTTGTGCACATTTGAGTTAAGTATTTTCAGATGCACCTTTCTTAACATTTTGTAATTTAATTGTGAACTCAACTTACTCCAACATATTGCAGGTGTAAGGCCATTCCCTAATCTTCAGACTCTAGATCTCTTTGAGAATTTAGTAGCTGATGACAACGTTCGGAACATTGTCCCATGGCTTTATAACTCGACATCCCTCACTAGGCTGTATTTGAGCAGCAATTTCTTGAGAAACTCATCGTCATTGGCATGTAAGAGCATCTATATTACATACTATATTTTTTCTTGTGGGTCTTAGAAGTAAACTATGCACCGCCACTATAGTTTGGCTCAAAATAATTTAGGAAAAAGATAATGACACGGAGACGCCATTGGATATGCTTTGGGAGATAACGTATAAGAAGGAGAAATGCTATTCTAAGTGAGTTCTGGGACTCACATGGAATCCTCACCTAGTTAGGCCCTACATTTGGATGATTCAATCTTTCCATCTTATTTAGTCTCTCTTAGATAGGTTAAATACCAAAATTCATGTTTGTTGGGTGACTTTTAGCTATGCATTTTCAGTGTTTAAATAATAACCATTAGATTTTTCAAGGAAAAAAACTAGAAGCTAGAATCATCCAATGAGCATGATTTTTGCACATAGTCTTAGTAGAAGACACAAAAAAAAAATGATTGTGTCACATCATTCCAAGGTGGGATTTAGCCAAGCAAGTTTTGAATTTAGTCCCAGAAATTAGTCCAAAAAGTTTTTATCTATAAGCAGTGCTGATCTCTTTGCAATTCTAAAAAGTCAAACATGAAAAATTTATTTGAATCTTCTAATCAAAAGGATTAAAATAGGAAATAAATTAAGTATGATAACTGTGTAAAAAATCATCTCTCAACCATATTTGGAGAATATAGCACTCTACGCACAACAAAAATTAAATCTTAAGAAATGTAGTAGATGGACAACAACATCACATTTTTCCTTGGTTAATACAATAATATCACAATAATGAGCCTCACATATGATTCATTCATGATGTTGAATTGACTCGCCTATCTTTCAGCACATGGTGGTCCAAAATTTTTTTAAAAGACATCTAAAGAATGTTGTTTTGGTTTGTTGGATGTCAACCGTTGTTTACATAGAGTTTCTTTTTCATTTTAGCAACAAGTCACGAGAGATACTTTAACATATATATGAGAAATAGGTTTAACAAATTAGTGAATAGTTTACTTTCTAGTTCTTTGTTGTAAAAAAAACAGAAAAAAAGTTTATATGCTAGACCATATCATGGATGAGCTGTCCTCCAACACAAGGCATATTGTTATTGTGAACCTTTGATTCATAGGAGTATAATGCAATCGAAATCAATAGTTTTAGGGGCTAAAATATTTTTCTGAAAATTTTAAGGACTAAAATATCATAAGCAAATAGTTCTAGGGACTAAAGTGTACTTTGCTCTAACAAATATTTGACTTCTTTTTTGAAATTTAGACACTCAACCACCCGTGCACATTTTCAAACTCTGGTATCCTAGCAAGACACTCCTTGTGCCACTATGCTAGAAGGCATTGGTGCAAAAACATTTGACTATTTATGGTCAAAAAATGAAGAATAAAAAAAAGGACTCGTTATTTAATCACTAGAAAACATTATGGTAATCCCTTGTCATTCCTCATAGAATCTAAAACATTGCAAATTTGTGTTCATTAGATGATTCAAGCTAGCTAAACTATTGTCCTTAAAAGTGGTGGGATCCAACCAAATCTTTTATCAAATGATTAGAATTGTCCATTAGTTTAACTTTGTACAATTACCCAATGCTAGAGATCTAAAATGGACATTTGAGATTTTATTAAGCACAATGACACCCGTAATACAAATTGTTTTATCTCTGGTTAGTAGAAGAGATGCATACCATAAATGGAAGAATGAGAGGCATGATCAACACTTTAAATAATCAATTCATCAGTTGCTCAAAAGAGCATGTGCGTAGAGATTCAAGTCATGTATTCATTTTCCTTCATTTAATTTAATTGTTCCACTATTCCATTTCACCAGTTTCATAATTATATTTCTTACTTGCAGGGCTTTGCAAATTAAGGACGTTGAAAGTTTTGGATGTCATGAATAACACAATTGAAGGTCATCTTCATCCTTGCATGAGAGCCATGTATTCTTTGAACTATTTATTGCTCTCTCAGAACCAACTTACAGGAAACGTCCCATCATTCATTTTCAACAATCTAACAATGCTTGAGTCGATCGATCTATCAAAAAATCAGCTTAGTGGTGTCCTCTACTTTTCCATGTTTGCTAACCTCTCAAAGCTTTCATTCGTTGACCTCTCAAACAATAAACTACAGGTTGAAACAGAGCACCCATACTGGATTCCTACTTTTAACCTCCTCACGTTACATTTGGAAAATTGCAATCTCAACCTACACAGTACCCGTGGCATTCCTACCTTCATCTCCAACCAAAATGGCTTAAAAGAAATATCGTTGGGTTATAATTCTCTCAAAGGGATCATTCCACCTTGGTTATTGTGCAAAAGTGCATTATGGACCTTGTCAGTAAGGGAAAATTTGTTCGAAGGCTCATTTCCACAATGTCCTAACAATACTAATGCCTCAAACCTCAGACAGCTTGATATCTCAGCAAACAATTTATCTGGGACACTTCCTACAAGCATCAGAATGCTACTCCCCATGGCGACATACTTGAACATCTCTGGAAATGCCTTGCAAGGCAATATACCTTCATCTTTAGCACAAATGGATTCTCTAGAGGTGTTAGATCTTTCTAACAATCGTCTTTCAGGAGAAATTCCATATAAACTAATGAGTTTCATATCCCTAGAGCACTTGGATCTCTCACACAATTGTTTGCAAGGGCATATGCTCCCAAAAGATTCAAATATGACAGAGTTGACAGTTTTACACCTTAGTCATAACTTCTTCACTGGGTCAATTCCAACAAGCTTGTTGAATAGTTCATTCTTGAAAATTTTAGATGTCAGTTACAACAACCTATCTGGTCCTATTCCAAATTGGCTATTCAACCTTCAAGATTTGGTGTCACTTGTTTTAAAGAATAACTCCTTTCAATCTCATATTTCGAGGCAATTGTGTCAAGTTAGTAATCTTCATTTGTTGGACCTCTCCAACAATTATCTTATAGGAAAGATACCTTCTTGTCTCAACAACATTACTTCATGGAAAAGAAAGTCTACAATTCAAATTGATGGAGGATATTATTCTACTACAAAGCCGAGGGAATCTTCTAATTCAGCAGTTAGGGTTTCAACTGCATTCACCACAAAGGGAAGAAGTTACATTTTTGAGGGTATACCGCTATCCTTGATGACTGGGATTGATTTATCCATGAACAAGTTAACAGGCAATATTCCACCAGAATTGGGAGACTTGAAAGAGCTTCACTCATTAAACTTATCATTCAACCTCCTAACTGGCCCTATTCATCATTCCTTCAAAAATCTAAAAAATTTGGAGAGCATGGACCTTTCGCATAACAACTTGTTTGGGAGGATCCCTTATGAAATAGCTGGAATTGATACACTTACTACTTTCACTGTGGCCTTCAATAACCTATCAGGAGAAATTCCTTTCAGTGATCATTTTTCGACATTTAATGAGAGTAGCTATGAGGGAAATCCAAGACTCTGTGGAGAACCGCTGAAGAGAAATTGCTCGTCTAATACTTCTTCTGAAGTCCCAAAAAGGAAGAGCAAGGATCCCAGTATTCTTAGAAATACTGTTGCATTTTACTCATTTGTTGCAATGTCATATGCATTGGGATTTTGGGGAATTATTAGCTTTCTATTGTTCAACAAGAGTTGGCGGTATAAATACTTTGCAACTATGGATGTATATTGGGAGGCCTTGACTGGGAAGATTTTTTTATTCTATCTTCGCTTCAAAAATTGTTCCCACTCTTGAGTTGTAATAAAAAATTAGTTTTCTAAGTACTCTTGAGTTGAAATATATTAAAGTACTTTTGCCTATGAATCTGACTATTTATCCGTACAATCCTAGAGCGGCTATTCAAAGCAATGACTATCATAAAATGGAGTTTGGTGCAATTCCGAGAGCTTCGCTGCAAGTCCAAATTATATTCGATTACTAAGAATGTTGGAGAGAGAGAGAGAGAGAGAGAGAGAGAGAGAGAGAGAGAGAGAGAGAGAGAGAGAGAGAGAGAGATAGTTAGAAGTGATGTTTGGTACCCAGGCTATTTAGAGAGTGAGAGACTTAGAAGTGATGTTTGGTACCCAGGCTATTTTGATGAGGCTGAACAGATAAACGGTCTAGATCTAAGAAAAGAAAATGCTAAAAGATAGGCCCAGTACTCATCTTTCTGCTTAAGACCGTCCTAGTTTGAGAGGGAGAGGAGAGAGTTACTCCTATAGGGCCTAAGCGTGCCTTGTACCTTTCAATAGTCCCATCTGTCTTGTATTTCATCTTTTAGAAGATCTAAGCTGTCCACTATTTGAAGAGCTGTGCACCAAATTCTCTTCCATCGGAAAGAGCAAAGAGATAATCATTTTAGGTGGACGTCTTGAAGGATTTGAAACATTCATAATCTTGGCCTCGTCTTAGGGTTAGAAATACGACTATGCGGGCAACAATCTCAGTGAGCAAAAGCACATACTTAAAACCAAGGCTTAGAAGGAATTGTCGATGAATGTGTGTCATCATTGACAACTTCCAACAGAAGCTCTCAATCAGATCAAGGACAAGTAGAGTCAGCAGGTTTTCTGAAAATCTTTTGGATCAAGGTGTTAGCTTGCAAATCAAATATTCTAAGAGCGTAGGTACAGAGTACAGAAACTATTCCCAAGTTTTTTATATGCTTTTTTGTGGAGTCTGTCACAATAATCAGTGGCGAAAGTCCAGTACAAGAATGCTTACTTTTGAGCCCTGAGGACATCTTCTGTAGCCAAGGCTAGAGAAGCCCGACAAGACTTGAATCTTGACCGAAAGAACTTGTTGCAGGAGCTGAACAGGAAATCACTTTCCACTTTCCGTTTTTACCGTATTTCTTACCATCGAAATAAAAATAAGGAAAAACTGAAAAACAAGGACTAAAATATCAGTAAGTGGACCCAATAATAGCTCCTGTTAGCATTATTAGTTTTGTATAATTCCCGTTATAAATGTAGACCATTAGCTTAGTGGAGTACACATCAGGATGGTAGATTATTTTGATGGCTCGTGGATAGAAAACTCAGGATCCTACTGTCAAAACTAATTTTTCCAAAAAGACCCATCTTAGTTCGGTCATCAGTCTGCAACTACTCCTTATTGCCAATGCTGCTACATTGCCCGGGTTTTACATTAGGAGCCCAACCTATGGTTGATCAGAACCGTTCATCTGATTATAGTCGCTTTCACATATTATTTGTTACTAGAAAATTCTAAAGCTAAAAAATGTTTGACTGTAAAGTGGATAGCAAAATTGGGTCATGATCACTAGTCTTCATTCCTAAACTAAGATAACTAAAGGCCAGGATAATCTAATAGTATAATTCTTTTAGGGTGGCTGGTCCACGCAAATGAGTGGAGTGGCTTGGCCTATTGACCTCATTATATCGTGGTATACGGGCAAGTCAAGTCATTTTGTTTGGACATGGAAGACTTGGAAAGGAAGATTTTGATGATCTGTCATCTTCCATCTTCAATGAGTTTGACGCCTACCTGATGGGCGATCTTCCATCAGATGGACCCACTGTTCAGAAATGTCATACTTTAAGACAAAGGTTGTTTTACCTTAGTTTCACATGGAAGACTAAGGTGTACCATAAATTTAAATCTAATTGAGGTAAGTGTTGAGGTAGAGATACTCACCTTATTATATGGCAGAAGGCCATGACCCAAGAAAAATGCTTGAGGAGGACTTTGACGAGTGATTCTAAAAATAGGGTGTTGGTCTTTTGTCGTTGATGGATTCCATCTATGGAAAATTTCTTTGTTGTGCTATATTAAGAATAAACTTGCGTCCTTGAAGGGATTTCTACTAGTCATAGCCTAAGAATAAATTTGCGTCTTGAAGGGAAATTTCCTTGCTGTCGCTATAAAATAAAGGAAGTTAAGAATAAACTTGCGTCTTGAAAGGATTCCTACTAGTCATAGCCTAAGATTCCATCTTTTCAGGCAATCGAGTCAACGTGTGACTGGAAAATCGGTGTTTGGATGGTTAAATTGCATCCAAGGTGATTCTCACGGAGCAACTCAAGTAGTATGTTGCATCTTTTTTCAATCTAGACATTTCACCTAGTGGATCTAGACTTGGATCTCCAATCCTACGGACCAAATAACTCCATCTAACAAGTCGGTAGATGGCTGTCCCCATTGCAGCGGATGGTCAAGATTGACATGGTCTTCAATTTAGTTGATCTTAACCATTCATCTTGTTCAGCCTGTTGTCCTATTTACCTCTATACCAATATTCACAGCCATTGATGCCTCCATATCAAAATTCATGTGTATACTCTAGGAAAGGAGCAAACACGAAGGGTTTGTATGACACAACTTAACATTGCATTTTTACAAGAGATTATTTTCATGCCTCAAACTTGTGATTTGTAGGTCACACTATGAGTTGTGTCAAGGCTTCCCTTCTTTCCATAAAAATTTTATTTTTCTCTCGGAAATTATAAGATATATAATTTTCTATAGATTTTGCCATAATTTGCATTCTAGTTAATACATGTTTTCCCAATAATAAAATTTCTATTTTGCTATAATTTTTCTATAAATGCATGTTTTTGCATGCATAAACTATGTCCAACTTTATTCTCATGTAGTAAAGACTCTTGTTGTAGGATTGATTTTGTTGTTTGAAGATAGCATAGATCTGTCAATACACTGTATAGATGCAAAGATTACCTATTTTCCTTTAAGGGAAATGGTAGGTAGTTAAGGTAGAGGATATTCACAAACATGATTAACTCTGTCTTACAGTAATTCATCTTATAATATTACATTTGTTTTAATAGGATTACTGGCACTACTTAATTAATGCTCATCAGTTTAAACTTTTGTATAATTTCTTATCTCTACAAGTAAAGACTAGCATATTGGAATATGGAGCTTTGGTGTAATGGTAAAAGTTGTCATCATGTGACTTTGAGATCATGGGTTCAAGGCGTTGAATTAGCCTCTTGCAAAATGCAAGGTAAGGTTGGCTATTATATGCTCTTGTGGTCTGCCACTTCTCTGGACCCCGCATAGGCGGGAGCTTTGTGCACCCAAGCTGCCCTTTTATCTTCTTAATATTTCCAACTCTTTCTTGTTCCAAAATTGCCACTAATCATGTGTTTCTTACACTTCTTCACCAAAAAATAAACTGTAGCTTTGATGGGCATCTAATGGAGAGCTTTGACCAGATGGACTCCCCATTTGAAAATGTTAGACCCAAAGAAGTAATTTTATGTGGTACCACATGGAGGAATTATTAAGGTGTTACCATCAATTAATTTAATAGAAAAGAAGTGGCAAGATGGGAGATAGTCCAATCATGAACGCATGCCCTTGACTCTCTTACACAGGGTTAAGCCCCCTTGTTTGACAGGAAATGCCCCAAATTTCAAGAAACTTATGTGTAAATGGTCTCATATATCTTAGAATTGACTGCTAGGATCATCTGTCGGAGAAGATATTTTGCGCATGGCCAATCTAAGAAAAAATAAGGAAGCTAGGGATGGGGATGGGCGTGTAGATAGTTAACAAGCTTTTACTTTTGATGGTTTGATCCAACTGAGAGATGTGCACCCTTTGGTGATTCCCACCATGTGGAAATGTTACTTGAGCAAATGATAGTGTTACTGGGAATTTTGAAGCATGGCGTAACCGATGCAAAACCTAGAAACAGATGGTTGGCATCATAAACAAACCGGTCCCCAATTGTGGACATATCAAGAAAGTGAACCCTTTCCTTTGGGACCACCATGGATGACTCTGACTAACGAGTGCTGGATTGAGTGGTTGAAGATTAACGATGACTTTTCATCACTTGTGAATCCTATCATTTGGAAATTTAATTAGCTGTCACTCGAGAAGAAAGGAGGTCAGGAATAGGCTTCATTTCTAAAATTGGGTCATGATCACTAGTCTTCATTCCTAAACTAAGATAACTAAAGGCCAGGATAATCTAATAGTATAATTCTTTTAGCGCATAACCTATCATGGCTGGTCCATGCAAATGAGTGGAGTGGATTGGCCCATCGACCTCATCATATCGTGGTCTACGGGCAAGTCAAGTCATTTTGTTTGGACATGGAAGACTTGGAAAGGAAGATTTTGATGGTCTGTCATCTTCCATCTTCAATGAGTTTGACGCCTACGTGATGGGCGATCTTTCATCAAATGGACCCACCGTTTGGAAATGTCTTACTTTAAAACAAAGGTCATTTTATCTTAGTTTCACATGGGAGACTAAGGTGTACCATTCATTTAAATCTAATTAAGGTAAGTGCAGAGGTAGAGATACTCACCTTGTTATACGGCAAAAGGCCATGACCCAAGAAAAATGCTTGTGTAGGACTTTGACAAGTGATTCTAAAAATAAGGTGCTGGTCTTTCTTCATTGATGGATTCCATCTATGGGAAATTTCCTTGTTGCCCTATAAAAGAAAGGAAGTTAAGAATAAACTTGCATCCTTGAAGGATTCCTACCAGTCATAGCCTAAGATTCCATCTTTTCATGCAATCGAGTCAATGTGTGACTGGAAAATCGGTGTTTGGATGGTTAAATTTCATCCAGGTGATTCTCACGGACCAACTCAAGTAGTCTGTCGCATCTTTTTTCAATCTAGACATTTCACCTAGTGGATCTAGACTTGGATCTCCAGTCCTACGGACTAAATAACTCCATCGAACAAGCCGGTAGACGGCTGTCCCCATTGCAGCGGACAGTCATGATTGAGTAAATGTGGGCTGCATTCCATGGCCATGGCCATTGCCATTGCTAAGATTAAAAGTAGCATTAGAAAGGATCTAGCATTATATATAAGGTTTGGAAGATTAAGATGTGTGGCTTAGTGTAGAGCACGGTCGTTAAGATTAAAAAGCACTTACAAGTGGGCCCATATCTCTGCTGATCATCACCATTCATTTCCAATATTACTTGGACAAACCATGCCCAGTTACTTGGGCAAATGATGGTGTTACTGGGAATTTTGAAGTATGGCGTATCCAATGCGCAACCTAAGAACAGATGGTTGGCATCACAAGCAAACTGGTCCCTACTTGTGCACATATCAAGAAAGCGAACTCTTTCCGGTGGGGTGAACCCACCACTAACAACTTTGACAAGTGATTGTTGAATTGAGTGGCTGAGAACAAATGATGACTTCTCAGCACCGGAGGACAAAAAATAAACTGTAGCTTTGATGGGCATCTGATGGAGAGCTTATACCCAAAGAAGTAACTTTATGTGGTAGCACGTGGAGGAATTATTAAGGTGTCACCATCAATTAGTTTAATAGAAAAGAAGTGGCAAGATAGGAGATAGTCCAATCATGAAACGCAAGCCCTTGACTCTCTTACACGGGGTTAAGCCCCCTTGTTTTATAGGAAATGCCCCAAATTTCAAGAAACTTACATGTAAATGGTCTCATATATCTTAGAATAGACTGCTAAGATCATCAGTCGAAGAAGATATTTTGGGCATGGCCAATCTAAGAAAAAATGAGAAAGACTAGGGATGGGGATGGGCGTGTAGATAGGTTAACAAGTTTTCACTTTTGATGGTTTGATCCAACTGAGAGATGTGCACCCTTTGGTGGATTCCACCATGTGGAAATGTTACTTGAGCAAATGATAGCGTTACTGGGAATTTTGAAGCATGGCGTAACCGATGTGCAGCCTAGAAACAGATGGTTGGCATCACAAACAAATCGGTCCCCACTTGTAGACATATCAAGAAAATGAACCCTTTCCTTTGGGCCCACCATGGATGACTTTGACTAACGAGTGCCGAATTGCGTGGTTGAAGATTAACGATGACTTTTCATCACCGGTGGACCCACTACTGACAACTTTGACGAGTGATTTCTGGATTGAGTGGCTGAGGACAAATGATGACTTCTCAGCACCGGAGGACAAAAAATAAACTGTAGCTTTGATGGGCATCTGATGGAAAGCTTGGATCAGATGGACTCCCCATTTGGAAATGTTATCCCCAAAGATGTAACTTTATGTCGTACCACATGGAGGAATTATTAAGGTGTTACCATCAATTAATTTAATAGAAATGATGTGGCGAGATGGGAGATAGTCCAATCATAAAACGCATGCCCTTGACTCTCTTACACCGGGGGTGAAGACCCCTTGTGTTTACAGGAAATGCCCCAAATTTCAAGAAACTCACACGCAAATGGTCTCATATATCTTAGAATAGACGGCTAGGATCATCTGTGGGAGAAGATATTTTGGGCATGGCCAATCTAAGAATAAATGAGGAAGACTAGGGATGGGGATGCGCGTGTAGATAGGTTAACAAGCTTTCACTTTCGATAGTTTGATCCAACTGACAGATGTGCACCCTTTGGTGGATCCCACCATGTGAAAATGTTACTTGAGCAAATGATAGCGTTACTGGGAATTTTGAAGCATGCGTAACCGATGCGCAACCTAGAAACAGATGGTTGGCATCACAAACAAACCGGTCCCCACTTGTGGAGATATCAAGAAAGCGAACCCTTTCCTTTGGGCCCACCACGGATGACTTTGACTAACAAGTGCCGGATTGAGTGGTTGAAGATTAACGATGACTTTTCATCACCAGTGGATCCCATCATTTGGAAATTTAATTAGCTGCCACTCGAGAAGAAAGGATGTCAGGAATAGGCTTGGGTACTTGTTATGCGGCAGGGTCAGGACCCAAGAAAAATATTCGTACACAGCTTTGACGAGTGATTCTAAAAGATAAGATGCTGGTTTTTCTTCATTGATGGATTCTATCGTTGGGAAATTACCTTGCTGTCACTCTAAAGTCCAGGATAAGCTTGCCTCTTGAAGGGATTCCTACTGGTTACTCAAGAGGGATTCCTACTGGTTACTCATGAAATTTGGATAGTAAAATCGGGCCATGATCACTAGTCTTCGTTCCTAAACTAAGATAACTAAGGACCAGAATAATCTAATAGCATAATTCTTAGTGCATAACTTACCGTGGCTGGTACATGCAAAGGAGTGGAGTGGTTCGGCCCATCGACCTCATCATATTGTGGTTTATAAGCAAGTCAAGTCATTTTGTTTGGACATGGAAGACTTGGAAAAGGAAGATTTTGATGGTCTGTCTTCTTCCATCCTCAGTGAGCTTGACACCTATCTGATGGGCAATTTTCCATCAGATAGACCCACTGTTTGGAAATGTCATACCACATGGAAGACTAAGGTGTACCATCAATCTAAATATAATTAAATGCTGAGGTAGAAATCCTCACCTTATTATACGGTAGAAGGCCATGACCTAAGAAAAATGCTTGTGGACGACTTTGACTAGTGCTTCTAAAAGATAAGATGCTGGTCTTTCTTCGTTGTTGATAGGCCCAGTACTCATCTTTCTGCTTAAGACCGTCATAGTTTGAAGGGCTGTGCACCAAATTCTCTTCCGTTGGAAAGAGCAAAGAGATACTCATTTTAGGTGGACGTCTTGAAGGATTTGAAACATTCATAATCTTGGCCTCATCTTAGGGTTAGAAATACGACTATGCGGGCAAGAATCTCAGTGAGCAAAAGCACATACTTAAAACCAAGGCTTAGAAGGAATTGTCGATGAATGTGTTTCATCATTGACAACTTCCAACAGAAGCTCGCAATCAGATCAAGGATAAGTAGAGTCAGCAGGTTTTCTGAAAATCGTTTGGATCAAGGTGTTAGCTTGCAAATCAAATATTCCCAAGTTTTTTATATGCTTTTTTGTGGAGTCTCTCATAATAATCAGTGGTGAAAATCCAGTACAAGAATGCTTACTTTTGAGCCCTGAGGACATCTTCTGTAGCCAAGGTTAGAGAAGAAGCCCGACAAGACTCGAATCTTGACCGAAAGAAGTAGTTGCAGGAGCTGAACAGGAAATCACTTTCCACTTTCCGTTTTTACCGTATTTCTTACCATCGAAATAAAAATAAGGAAAAACTGAAAAACAAGGACTAAAATATCAGCCAATAATAGCTCCGTTAGCATTATTAGTTTTGTATAATTCCCGTTAACAATCTAGACCATTGGCTTAGTGGAGCACACATCAGGATGGTAGATTATTTTGATGGCTCGTGGATAGAAAACTCAGGATCCTACTGTCAAAACTATTTTTCCAAAAAGACCCATCTTAGTTCGGTCATCAGTCGGCAACTACTCCTTATTGCCAATGCTGCTACATTGCCCGGGTTTTACATTAGGAGCCCAACCTATGGTTGATCAGAACCGTTCATCTGATTATAGTCACTTTCACATATTATTTGTTACTAGAAAATCCTAAAGCTAAAAAATGTTTGACTGTCATATAATCCCACTTTAATTACTAAAAACTCCCAAAGCTCAGAAAAGTGAGAGATTCAACCGCCTAGGACTATGCAATGCAGGCAGCCAAAATTTACAAGATCAGCACAAGTATCTCTGATCCGAAATCATTCTTCTGGGCTCTCTCTTAGCAAGCTATGACCCAAAAATCTCATGCACTGGCTGATGCTAGACTTTGTTGTTCAGCATGTAAAGTGGATAGTAAAATTGGGTCATGATCACTAGTCTTCATTCCTAAACTAAGATAACTAAAGGCCAGGATAATCTAATAGTATAATTCTTTTAGCGCATAACCTATCGTGGCTGGTCCATGCAAATGAGTGGAGTGGCTTGGCCTGTCGACCTCATCATATCGTGGTCTACAGGCAAGTCAAGTCATTTTATTTGTACATGGAAGACTTGGAAAGGAAGATTTTGATGGTCTGTCATCTTTCATCTTCAATGAGTTTGACGCCTACTTGATGGGCGATCTTCCATCAGATGGATCCACCGTTTGGAAATGTCATACTTTAAAACAAAGGTAGTTTTATCCTAGTTTCACATGGAAGACTAAGGTGTACCATCAATTTAAATCTAATTGAGGTAAGTGCTGAGGTGGAGATACTCATCTTGTTGTATGGCAGAAGGCCATGACCCAAGAAAAATGCTTGTGGAAGACTTTGACGAGTAATTCTAAAAATAAGATGCTGGTCTTTTTTCATTGAAGAATTCCATCTATGGGAAATTTCCTTGCTGTCGCTATAAAAGAAAGGAAATTAAGAAAAAACTTGCGTCCTTGAAGGGATTTCTACTAGTCATATTGACTAGCATAAGATTCCATCTTTTCAGGCAATCGAGTCAATGTGTGACTGGAAAATCGGTGGGTTCCCTTAACCAAGCCACTGCCTATGAGTCGCCGGCTCATTCTTCAACAGGCACGCGGTCCATTCATGTACAATAATCATATTGTAGCGGGTATAGTTTAGTGGTAAAAGTGTGATTCGTTCTATTAACAACTGAAATAGTTAAGGGGTCTTTCGGTTTTGTATATTCCGATCAAAAACTTTATTTCTTAAAAGGGTTTAATCCTTTACCCCTCAATGCTACGTTTGGGGAAAAATATACATTCTCGTGATTTGTATCCAAAAGACCCATCTTAGTTTGGTCATCAGTCTGCAACCATTCCTTATCGCCAATGCTGTTACATCGTTCGTCCCACTTTTACATTATGAGCCCAACCAATGGTTGATCAGAAGCGTTCATCTGATTATAGTCACTTTCACATATTATTCATCACTAGAGAATCCTAAAGCTCATCCACTTTAATTACTAGAAACTCCCAAAGCTCAGAAAAGTGAGTGATTCAACCGTGTAGGACTATGCAATAGAGGCAGCTAAAATTTACATGATCAGGACAAGTATCTCTAATCTGAAATCATTCTGCTCGGCCCTCTCTTAGCAAGCTATGACCCAAAAATCTCATGCACTTACTAGACTTTGTTGTTTGGCATGTAAAGTGGATAGTAAAATCGGGCCATGATCACTAGTCTTCATTCCTAAACTAAGATAACTAAAGGCCAGGATAATCTAATAGCATAATTCTTAGTGCATAACCTATCGTGGCTGGTACATGCAAAGGAGTAGAGTGGTTCGGCCTATCGACCTCATCATATCTGGTTTATAAGCAAGTCAAGTCATTTTGTTTGGACATGGAAGACTTGGAAAAGGAAGATTTTGATGGTCTGTCTTCTTCCATCCTTAATGAGTTTGACACCTACCTGATGGGCAATTTTCCATCAGATAGACCCACTGTTTGGAAATGTCATGCCACATGGAAGACTAAGGTGTACCATCAATTTAAATATAATTAAATGCTGAGGTAGAAATACTCACCTTATTATACGGTAGAAGGCCATGACCCAAGAAAAATGCTTGAGGACGACTTTGACTAGTGCTTCTAAAAGATAAGATGCTGGTCTTTCTTCATTGATGGATTCCATCATTGGAAAATATCCTTATTGTTGTCTAAAAGGAAGGAAGTTAAGGATAAACTTGGTTCCATCGTTTCAGGCAATCGAGTCAATATGTGACTGGAAAATCGGTGTTTGGACGGTTAAAATTCATCCAAGGTGATTTCCACAGACCAACTCAAGTAGTCTGTCGCATCTTTCTTCAATCTAGAGATTTCACCTAGTGGATCTAGACTAGGATCTCCAATCCTATGGACCAAATAACCCCATCGAACAAGACGGTAGATGGCTGTCCCCATTGCAGTGGACGGTCAAGATTGAGTAAATGTGGGCTGCATTCCATGGCCATTGCCATTGCTACGATTAAAAGCAGCACTAGAAAGCATCTAGCATTATATATAACGTTTGGAAGATTAATATGTGTAGCTTAGTGCAGAGTACGGTCATTAAGATTAAAAAGCACTTACAAGTGGGCCCAAATCTCTGCTGATCATCACCATTCATTTCCATTTTTACTTGGACAAACCATGCCCAGTTACTTGGGCAAATGAGGGCGTTGCTGGGAATTTTGAAGCATGGCGTATCCAATGCATAACCTAGAAACAGATGGTTGGCATCACAAACAAAGCACATATCAAGAAAACGAACTCTTTCCGGTGGACCCACCACTAACAACTTTGACGAGTGATTGTTGGATTACGTGGCTGAGGACAAATGATGACTTCTCAGCACTGGTGGATCCCATCATTTGGGAATTTATTTAGCGGCCACTCGAGAACAAAGAAGTCAAGAATAGGCTTGCGTCCTTGAGGGGTTCGCACCAACTTTCTCAAGGCGGATGATTTACTCGCTAAAATTCGGACGGTTAGGATTAAGTGATAGGTGATTTTTTCAAATTACGCAATTATGAAGATTTCGTCATGTCTTGTTTCGGGCGTGTTTTACAAGCGCTCTTTTCTGCCTATCTGAGTACGATCTAGACCATCCACTTAATGATGGAGCTCACCATTGATCAGGATCCTAAGTTATTTGTATTGTCTCTGGATAGTAGATCCCAGATCCTAGGATATAAATAATTTTTAAAATGACCCATCATCGTGATTTAGCTGTCAAACTTGCATTTATGACCCAGATGATCCAAGCACCATCACAATATCCTAGGGTTCTGATCTACTGATTAATATTGCATTTGGACCGTAACTGTCCAATGTGTAGTAGCTTTATAGAGGCCCTACATTCGTGGAATCATGAACTGGATCATGAGATTCCAGGTGGTGGTCTCACAGAGCTTGACGGTCAAGATTAAGTGGACAATTGTTTTACAAGATTAGAACTTAAAAGAGTCCTGCTAGGTTGATTTCTTTTTCTACACACGTTGATTTTAAACTTTTTAATTTTGTTGATCTAGGCCATTCATCATATTCTACCATGTAACATGTGAAAAATCAACGTAGTTGAACGATTCTACCTACTTGTTTTGAATTTTTTTTTAAAAACTTAATACAAATAGATAGTCACTATTTTGAAGTTGTAATTTCAAAAGAAGACAAGATTTAAAATTCTCTTATCTATGAGAATTGCTCATAATCCAGGGGCTCTAAAAAATTCAAACAGAGCATAAATCCATCACTAGAGAATCCTAAAGCTCAAAAAGGGGTGACTATCATATAATCCCTCCTTAGTTACTAGAAACTCTTAAAGCTCAGAACAGTGGGACATTCGACCATTTTGAATTATGCAATGCACACAGCTAAAATTTACAAGATGAGCACAAGTATCTCTGGTTCGAAATCACTCCTCTTGCCCTCTCTTGGCAAGTCTTGACCCAAAAATCTCATACAAAATCTATTCACAATGGCTCGTCTTCATGCCTAAACTAAGAAAACCAAAGGCTAGGATAATCCAAAGGTATAATTCTTTTGGTACACAACCTACCATGACTGGTCCATGAAAATGAGCAAACTGGTTGGGCCTATCGATGCCAGCATATCATGGTTTACTGGCAGAGTCAAGTCATTTTGTTTGGACACGGAAGACTTGGAAAAGGAAGATTTTGATGGTCTGTCTCCTTCCATATTCAAAGACCTTTGATGTGCACCTGATGGCGATATTCCATCAGATGGACCCACCATTTGGAATTGTCATAGTTTAAGAAGTAGGTAGCTTTTATATTGGTTTCACATGGACGACTAAGGTGCACCATCAATTTAAATTGTACTGAAATAATTGGTGAATTGGAGATACGTCCCTTGTTATGGCAGAAAGTCCATGACTCCAAAGAAATGTTTTACTCATTGGTGACTTTTATGAGGGATCCTAGAAGATAAGATGCTGTCTTTTCATCACTGACCATTCCATCGTTGGAAAATTTCCTTGAAAGTCGGGTTGCCTTGAAAGAAAGTCGGTCAAGGATAAGCTTGCGTCCTTAAAGAGGAGGGATTCCAACCACTTACTCAAGGGAGATGATTTAATAGTGAAATTTGGATGGTTACAATTAAGTATTGGTGACTTTATAAAATTACCTAAAGATACTGATTTGCTCATGTCATGTTTCTAGCATGTTTGACTGGTAATCAAATAAGACGTGATATCAGTCTATATATTTGTGCTGTCTTGGAGGATTCTACCACTGCCATTATTGGTTGAACTTGTGTTTGGAGTTTGCAGATAAGCTATTCCAGTATGAGGGCTTATAGCATTTTGGTATTGTTTGTGAGTTTGTGTTGCTGTTTGAGTGGGTATGACGGATGCTTGGAGAAAGAGAGGGATACTCTCATGCAAATCAGAGACTCCATTGTCAATTTAGATGGCTCTTTTCAATAATCAGAGTCTTGGGCTGAAGGAGATTGTTGCGCATGGGAGGGTGTATTATGCAGCAGATCTTCTTCTTTCTCTCAAGCATCTCATGTGACTGCAATCTATCTTTCATTTATATGAGACTTTACTGTTCGACGAACATGGTATCCGAATGCCACTTCATTTGCCCAATTCCCCAAATTACAATCTCTAGATCTGAGGGATAACAACATTGGTGGATGGGCTAACCCAGAAGGTAATGTTGGCTCTCTATTAATATAGCAGAGGTGATGTTCCCACACCTCTTTGGAACTATTTCCACACTATCACTTGGGTTTTTTGTAGTAGAAATATGGAATATTGCTATACGCTCTTTGGAACAGCTTCAAGAATGACTGGTTACACTATCTATACGATCTTAGTCCATTTGTGTGAAACATTTCTACTGGCTCTACAGTTTAGAATAGTATTTGATGTCTCAAATCTTATATTATATATTATCAACTTTTGCAGGCTTATGTAGTCTCAAAAAACTACGACAACTAAATCTTCGGGGAAACAATCTTGGCGTTGGAGCATTTCCACCATGTTTACTAAGCAACCTCTCTCTATTAGAACAATTGGACTTGTCTGGAAACAATCTGGGAGGAGATTCATCCAGATTATTAATAGGTACAATGAAAAGAGACTATAAATATCAATAGTTAGTGTTAAGGTGTAAACTTTTGGCTTTTGGAAATATTTTGTAAAGCGATATACCTTCTCAAGCATGATTAAATATGTAAAAGCCAAGGAGAAGCCCATTACACATTAAACTAATTATCTATTAGAAGTTTTGCTATGGAAAATGAATTAATTATCAAGTGTCATGATCTCAACTTTTGTAGGCTTATGCGGTTTGAAAAAACTACGAGTACTATACCTTGATGAAACAAATCTTGATGGTAGAGCATTTCTGCCATGTCTACAAAGTAACCTCAGCCAATTAGAAGCATTGGGCTTATCTTCAATAAATATGGGAGAAGACTCATCTGGCTTTTTAAAAGGTATGCAGAAAGAAGTATGCAATTTTTTATTTTTTAATTTGAAAGGTGCGGAAAGGAGCATACTTGCCTCGTCATTTCTTTGATAAGAAACCGGTATGCGTCTTAGACTAACTTGGCAGTTTTTGGCTGGTAATGGATGGAATTTTTTCGTGGTATTTAAATTTACTGGCTTATTAATGAGTGAGGATTTTTTTTTGTTGGGATTTGTGACTTCATATTTCTCCCAATTTTATTGGATGATTTTTTCTTCGTGGATGTCTGATTGGATCTCATTGTTATTGTTACCACAATTCCTATCATTTTCTCAATCTAATATTTACACCATCCAAGAGAGAGAGAGAGAGAGAGAGAGAGAGAGGGAGAAACAGGGATCTTTGTCCCAGTGGCTGGGATCACTAGCCATACCCACTTGTTATGTGTGCATGGGGTGGAAAGTGGTGTGTTATGAAAGGATTTGGTCAATATATGGACCAACTCTCTATAAGTCCACTGAGTTTTGCCGGCCAATGTAATTTGAGAAAACTACAGTGGCTATATCTTGAGAATACCAATCATGGCAGTGGGGCACTTCCATTGTGTCTACCAAACAACCTCACTCAATTGGAACACTTGGTCTTAGATTCCAATAATTTGAGCAATGTCTCATCTGACAGTTTAACAGGCATGATGTTTGTATTTCATTTGATAGCCACCTTCATAGATAAGTCATGCCCCAAAAGTTTGGATCATCTTGGTCACTATTTATTTGGGTATAAAATTATATGAATTAATTAGAAAATTCAAAAGCAAGGATGATGTAAAAATTTTCCTCTAATGGCATGAATGGTAGAAACTTGACAGATTAGATTCAATGTTTGGTTTGGATCACGAAATCTGGGCCCAATTCTACTGTTGCGATTGGATTAAATTTAGATGAGTGGTTTGATTCATCAATTCTAACAAATAAGTCTTGAATTGTGCAGGTTTATGTAGTTTATCAAAACTACAAACATTATACCTTCGGAACAATAGCCTTGGCAATGGAGCGCTTCCATCATGTCTATGGAACAACCTCACTCTATTGGAATCCTTGGACTTATCTGACAATAATTTGGGCAGAGACTCATCTGGCGGTTTAACAGGTATAACTTCTACCTTTCATCTGATGGCCACCAGTCCACCATCAAAAGTTTGGATGATCCCTGCAGCCACTATTTGTTATTTTGTTCTGGTATTAAATTAGATAGATTAGAAAATTCAAAAGGAAGGATGAAGCAAACCCTTTTTCCTTTTTTTTGAATGGCGACAACGGTAGAATTGACAACTTAGACATAGTTTGGATCACGAAATCTAGGCCCAATTCTACTGTTGCTAATGGATAAAGCATAGATGAGTAGTTTGAATCACCAACTCTCACAAATAATTGCTGACTTTTGCAGATTTATGTAGTTTGAGAAAGCTACGAACATTAGACCTTTACAACAACAGTATTGGCGATGGAGCACTTCCACCATGTCTATGGAAGAACCTCACTCTGTTGGAATCCTTGGACTTAGGTTCTAATAATCTGGGCAGAGACTCATCTGACAGTTTAGCTGGTATGATTTCTACATTTTATTTGATGGCCAACTTCTTAGATAACACAAGTTCCAAAGTTTAGCTGGTATGATTTCTACATTTTATTTGATGACCCCCTTTTTCTTTTTCATTTCTGGATGTCTCATTGATAAGGTAACGACACTCGTATATTAAAGGATGGTCCCACTTGATTTAGATGAATGTTTTGATTCACAAAAATGAACCTAACACACGGATCGATCCACCCAATCGAATAGGATGCATTTGCTTCTAATCCAACAATCATACGGCTGGGATCTAGATATTGGTCATGTGATGGGCCCACCTACAATGTGCATCTGTTTTTATTGGGAAAGACGTAAGCAATTTCAGGAAAACCAAAAATACAATTCACTTTCCAAAATTAAAATAATGTAACCGCACTCTCTCTCTCCCTTGTCCGGGCGTGTAAGATTAGACTGTCAATACGTTCAATCCATCCACTCTGCATTGTGTGTGCGTCAGTAATTGCTTCCTCAGGCTAATCACAATTGCACAGTCCATTGAAACCTCAATCCAAAAACCATATAAAATAATGAGAAACTATAAAAGGGCAAAAAGAAAGACAAGAAAATTGTATCCTTGCTCGGTGTCATTATCAAAATGGCTGAGTGTGCAAAAAGAGGGAAATAACGAGAGTGTCATTATAATAAGGATGGAAGTGCTGTGATTTACATCTTGTATGATTCACTCAGATGAACCCAACATACAATCGAGTGGATAAGTACAGATTGGAATTTGGTGAAGAAGGAAAGTTGATCTTGGAGTAGAAACTCGTCGATTAAATTGTCACCCTGGCAAGATGAAGATATGTAGATGAATTGTGTTCTTGGATAAGATTATCCACGAATGGTGATCTTACGCAAAATTATCGATATAGTTATTTCTTGTTTTCTTTTAATAGAAAAATGACAGACCATCAAGTCAACCCCAACCTAGCTAGTCAAAGAATTGGTTGACGTAGTACAGTTGTGCAATTGTGAAGACATTTCAAATTAAAGGTTTTTTAGAATTTATTGAGATATAGGATATAAATGGTAAGACGCCCAGAATTTAAGGTTTTTCAATACAAACTCAAAAGTAAAATAACTTTGTCTATTTAATAAAACAAGGAGCCTAAAATGATTTTGACGTATTTGGTCAGATGTTTTCCAGTTAAAAAAAAATGTTTCAAACAAAAATATGTTATTGACAGTTGGCTCTTTTTTGCATTAAACACTTGAGAAAGCTTTCGTGCTCCCTTAAATTGGCCGGAGTTCTTGTGAGTTTGTCCTTGCACTGATAACAAGGAGATATGAATAGATCTTGAGATTGGGTTTTATATCTTACTGATTTTATTGTTTACCCTCTCTATGCTTTTTTCCTGTAGGTTTATGTGGCCTCAAGAGACTAGTAACTCTGGTTCTATTTTACAACAATCTGGAAGATCAAAGTCTTTCACCATGTCTGGACAACCTTTCTTCCCTGGAATTTCTGTATTTGTCAGGCAATAAACTTAAAAATCCTTTTGGCAGCATCTCATCAAAAGAAACAACAGGTAAGCAGCTTTTATCACTTGTGCACATTTGAGTTAAGTATTTTCAGATGCACCTTTCTTAACATTTTGTAATTTAATTGTGAACTCTACTTGCTCCAACATATTGCTGGTGTAAGGCCATTCCCTAATCTTCAAACACTAGATCTCGATGAGAATTTGATAGCTGATGACAACATTCGGAGCATTGTTCCATGGCTTTATAACTTGACATCCCTCACCCAGCTCTATTTAAGCAGCAATTTATTGAAAAACTCATCGACATTGACATGTAAGAGCATCTATATTACACATTATATTTTTTCTTGTGAGTCTTAGAATTAAACTATGCACCACTACTATAGTTTGGCACAAAATAATTTAGGAAAAAGATAATGACACAAAGATGCCATTGGATATGCTTTGGGAGATAACGTATAAGAAGGAGAAATGCTATTCTAAGTGAGTTCATGCTTGTTGGGTGATTTTTAGCCATGCATTTTCAGTGTTTAAATAATAACCATTAGATTTTTCAAGGAAAATAACTAGGAGCTAGAATCATCCAATTAGCATGATTTTCGCACATAGTCTTAATAGAAGACACCAAAAAAAAATGATTGTGTCATATCATTCCAAGGTGGGATTTAGCCAAGCAAGTTTTTAATTTGGTCCCAGAAATTAGTCCAAAGAGCATTTATCTATAAGCAGTGCTGATCTCTTTGCAATTATAAAAAGTTAAACATGAAAAAATTATTTGAATCTTCTAATCAAAAGGATTAAAATAGAAAATAAATTAAGCATGATAACTGTGTAAAAAATCATCTCTCAACCATGTTTGGAGAATATAGCACTCTACGCACAACAAAAATCAAATCTTAAGAAATGTAGTAGATGGACAACAACAGCACATTTTTCTTTGGTTAATACAATAATATCACAATAATAAGCCCCACATATGATTCATTCATGATGTTGAATTGACTCACCCATCCTTGGGCACACAGTGGTACACATTTATTTTAAAAGGCATCTAAAGAATGTTGTTTTGGTTTGTTGGAAGTCAACCGTTGCTTACATAGAGTTTCTTTGGTATCCTAGCGAGACACTCCTTATGCCACTGTGCTAGAAGGCCTTGGTGCAAAAACATTTGACTATTTATGGTGAAAAAATGAAGAATAAAAAAAAAAAAAAGGACTCGTTATTTAATCACTAGAAAACATTATGGTAATCCCTTGTCCTTAAAAAGTGGTGGGATCCAAACAAACCTTTTATCAAATGATTAGAATTATCAGTTAGTTTAACTTTATACAATTAGCCAATACTAGAGATCTAAAATGAACATTTGAGATTTTATTAAACACAGTGACCTCTGTAATATAGATTGATTTATCTGTGGTTAGTAGAGGAGATGCATACCATATATGGAAGAATAAGAGGCATGATCAATGCTTTAAATAATCTATTCATTAGTTGCTCAAAAGAGCATGGCATAGAGATTCAAGTCATGCATTCATTTTCCTTCATTTAATTTAATTGTTCAACTATTCCATTACATCAGTTTCATAATTATATTTCTTACTTGCAGGGCTTTGCAAATTAAGGACGTTGAAAGTTTTGGATGTCATGAATAACACAATTGAAGGTCATCTACATCCTTGCATGAGAGCCATGTATTCTTTGAGCTATTTATTGCTCTCTCATAACCAACTTACAGGAAACGTCCCATCATTCATTTTCAACAATCTAACAATGCTTGAGTGGATCGATCTATCAGAAAATCAGCTTACTAGTGTCCTCTACTTTTCCATGTTTGCTAACCTCTCAAAGCTTTCAATCATTGACCTCTCAAACAATAAACTACAGGTTGAAACAGAGCACCCATACTGGATTCCTACTTTTCACTTCTTCACGTTACATTTAGAAAATTGCAATCTCAACCTACACAGTACCCGTGGCATTCCTACCTTCATCTCCAACCAAAATGGCTTAGAAGAAATATCGTTGGGTTATAATTCTCTCAAAGGGATCATTCCACCTTGGTTATTGTGCAAAAGTGCATTATGGAACTTGTCAGTAAGGGAAAATTTGTTCGAAGGCTCATTTCCACAATGTCCCAACAATACTAATGCCTCAAACCTCAGACAGCTTGATATCTCAGCAAACAATTTATATGGGACACTTCCTACAAGCATCGGAATGCTACTGCCCATGGTGACGTACTTGAACATCTCTGGAAATGTCTTTCAAGGCAATATACCTTCATCTTTAGCACAAATGGATTTTCTAGAGGTATTAGATCTTTCTAACAATAATCTTTCAGGAGAAATTCCATATAAACTAATGAGTTTCATATCCCTACAGTACTTGGATCTCTCACACAATTGTTTGCAAGGGCATATACTCCCAAAAGATTCAAATATGACACAGTTGAGAGTTTTACACCTGAGTCATAACTTCTTCAGTAGGTCAATTCCAACAAGCTTGTTGAATAGTTCATTCTTGGAAATTTTAGATGTCAGTTACAATATCCTATCTGGTCCTATTCCAAATTGGATATTCAACCTTCCCCATTTGGTGTCACTTGTTTTAAAGAATAACTCCTTTCAATCTCATATTTCGAGGCAATTGTGTCAAGTTAGTAATCTTCATTTGTTAGACCTCTCAAACAATTATCTTATAGGAAAGATACCTTCTTGTCTCAACAACATTACTTCATGGAAAAGAAAGTCTGCAATTCAAATTGATGAAGGATTTTATTCTACTAGAGTGCCAGGGGGATATTCTGAATCAACAGTTAGGGTTTCAGCTGTATTCACCACAAAGGGAAGAAGTTACATTTTTGAGGGTGTACCGCTATCCTTGATGACTGGGATTGATTTATCTATGAACAAGCTAACAGGCAATATTCCACCAGAATTGGGAGACTTGAAAGAGCTTCACTCATTAAACTTATCATTCAACCTCCTAACTAGCCCTATTCATCAATCCTTCAAAAATCTAAAAAATTTGGAGAGCATGGACCTTTCACATAACAACTTGTTTGGGAGGATCCCTTATGAAATAGCTGGAATTGATACACTTACTACCTTCACTGTGGCCTACAATAACCTATCAGGAGAAATTCCTTTCAGTAATCATTTTTCGACATTTAATGAGAGTAGCTATGAGGGAAATCCAAGACTCTGTGGAGAACCGCTGAAAAGAAATTGCCCGTCTGATACTTCTTCTGAAGTCCCGAAAAGAAAGGGCAAGGATCCTAGTGTTCTTGGAAATGCTGTTGCATTTTACTCATTTGTTGGAATGTCATATGCATTGGGATTTTGGGGATTTATTTGCTTTCTATTGTTCAACTAGAGTTGGCGGTATAAATACTTTGCAACTATGGATGTATATTGGGAGGCCTTGACTGGGAAGATTTTTTTATTCTATCTTCGCTTCAAAAATTGTTCCCACCCTTGAGTTGTAATGAAAAATTAGTTTTCTAAGTACTCTTGAGTTGAAATATATTAAATAACTTTTGCTTATGAATCTGACTATTTATCCATACAATCTTAGAGCAGCTATTCAAAGCAATGACAATATATCTTACATTATTGAGACATCAAAAAACTTTTTGATTGGATAGTCTTAGTATATGTTTCTTTCTAATTTAAATCATGACTGTTTATCTTTAAAGCAAAAGAATAAATGGCTAGAATTTTTAGATGTGCATGATTTTGTACAAATAAGCAAACATGGGTGCCCAAACAAGATAAACAACTTGGACGTAGCAAAAGAAAAAAAGGCTACATCCACTATTAGACTCTTTTAGGTGCCTACACTTATCAACACTCATCAAATATAAGATATAAGCTTACTGGTTGTACCAAATTCAATTAAAAATTCATGTGGAAGTGTAAAGTATACTAAACATAGACAACAAATAAGAAATCGGAACTCTCAATAGAAAGAGATAAACATGGCCTACCTTATGCAATGCTCTCTTCTATGGCTACCTTAGTGGCAGACGAAGCATTAGCAAGTGTATCATTCTTGCTCCAAATTTTGCTTCGCTTGCTCCTTCAGTCTCAAAGATCCACCGCAAAAGAAATAATATCGTTCACATGCGGCCCACTTGCAGTTTCTGCTTAAGACCGTTGTAGTTTGAGAGGGAGAGGAGAGAGGTACTCCTGCGGGGCCTAATTTTCGGAGGATCTAAGCCGTCCACAATTTGAAGAGCTGTGCACCAAATTCTCATGCGTCGGAAAGAGCGAAGAGATACTCATTTTAGGTGGACGTCTTGAAGGATTTGAAACATTCATAATCTTGGCCTTGTCTTAGGGGTAGAAATACAACTATGGGACTAGCTCAACAGCAACGAATCTCAGTGAGCAAGAGCACATATGTAAGACCAAGGTTTAGAAGGAATTGTCGATCAATTTGTTTCATCATTGACAATTTCCAACAGAAGCTGGCAATCAGATCAAGGATCAGTACAGGCAGCAGGTTTTCTGAAAATCTTTTGGATCAAGGTTATAGCCTGCAAATCAAAGTTTTTTATATACTTTTTTGAGGTGGAGTCTCTCGTGATCATCAGTGGTGGAAGTTTAGTACAAGAATGCTTATTTTTGAGCCTTGAGGACACCTCCTGTAGCCAAGGCTATAGAAGCCTGACGAGACTCAAATCTTGCCGTTTTCAGCCGAAAGAACTAGTTGCAGGAGCTGAACGGGAAATCACTTTCCACTTTCTGTTTTTACCGTATTTCTTACCATCGAAATAAAAATAAGGAAAAACTGAAAAACAAGGACTAAAATATCAGCCAATAATAGCTCCGTTAGCATTATTAGTTTTGTATAATTCCCGTTAACAATCTAGACCATTGGCTTAGTGGAGCACACATCAGGATGGTAGATTATTTTGATGGCTCAGGGATAGAAAACTCAGGATCCTACTGTCAAAACTATTTTTCAAAAAAGACCCAACTTAGTTAGGTCATCAATCTACAACTAATCCTTGCCGATGCTGCTAAATTGCCCCGGTTTTACATTATGAGCCCAACCTATGGTTGATCAGAACCATTCATCTGATTATAGTCACTTTCACATATTATTGGTCACTAGAAAATCCTAAAGCTCAAAGATGTTTGACTGTCATATAATCCCACTTTAATTACTAGAAACTCCTAAAGCTCAGAAAAGTGAGAGATTCAACTGCTTAGGACTATACAATGCAGGCAGCCAAAATTTACAAGATCAGCACAAGTATCTCTGATCCAAAATCATTCTTCTGGGCCCTCTCTTAGCAAGCTATGACCCAAAAATCTCATGCACTGGCTGATACTAGCCTTTGTTGTTCAGCATGTAAAGTGGATAGTAAAATTGGGTCATGATCACTAGTCTTCATTCCTAAACTAAGATAACTAAAGGCCAGGATAATCTAATAGTATAATTCTTTTAGCGCATAACCTATTGTGGCTGGTCCATACAAATGAGTGGAGTGGCTTGGCCTGTCGACCTCATCATATCGTGGTCTACAAGCAAGTCAAGTCATTTTATTTGGACATGGAAGACTTGGAAAGGAAGATTTTGATGGCCTGTCATCTTCCATCTTCAATGAGTTTGACGCCTACCTGATGGGCGATCTTCCATCAGATGGACCCACCGTTTGGAAATGTCATACTTTAAAACAAAGGTAGTTTTATCCTAGTTTCACATGGAAGACTAAGGTGTACCATCAATTTAAATCTAATTGAGATAAGTGCTGAGGTGGAGATACTCACCTTGTTGTATGGCAGAAGGCCATGACCCAAGAAAAATGCTTACTTTGACAAGTGATTCTAAAAGATAATATGCTGGTCTTTCTACATTGATGGATTCCATCGTTGGGAAATTTCCATGCTGTTGCTCTAAAAGAGAGGAAGTCAAGGATAAGCTTGCGTCCTTGAAGGGATTCCTACTGGTTACTCAAGAGAGATGATTTACTCATGAAATTTGGATAGTAATCATTAAGCATAGGTGATTTTACCAAATTACATGAATATAATGATTTACTTATGTTATGTTTCTCGGAGAATCTGCTCCGCCGAACTTAGTACGATCTAGACGGTCCACTTAATAGTGGAACACACAGTAGATCATCAGGATCCTAGCAAGGTTATTTCAGTGGTCTATAGAGCATGGATAGTAGATCCTTGACCCTTGCACCATCAAGTAAGACTTTATATAGATCTATATATCTGTGCTTACCTTGGATGATACTAACACTACCATTATTGATTAAAATTGTATTTGGGATTTGCAGATAAGCTATTTCAATACGATGGCCTTACGTGCTTATAACATTTTGCCTTGTTTTTACAAGCAATCTTTTCTGCTTATCTAAGTACGATCTAGACCATCCACTTAATGGTGGAACTCACAGTAGATCAGGGTCTTAGTTATTTGGATGGTCTATGGATGATAGATCCCAGATCCTAGTATCATAAAAAGTTTTCAAAATGACCCATTATCATGATTTAGCTGTGATACTTGTACGGACGCCATATAAACTTTCATCCTTCGGCAGATACGCCCCTCGTTCTATTTTCCTAAGACTAATGTTCAGTTAACTCGCGCTGGGTTTTCCCCATCATTTCGTGCGATAATGCCAACGAAGTTTAAATTGGAGCCCACGCGCCCCTATGTTGTGCTGTGCTTCTGCCTTTTTCCTTCTTTTCATTTTTTATTCTGCTGGTAAGAACGAGTTCTTCTAGCACGACATAAAAAACAGATGCAGCCATACAGGTCTCAAATTTAGGTGATCTGAACCGTTCATCTTGTTCAGCTTGTCCTTAGAATTTATACAAAAATTCATGGTGATTAGAGGCTTCTACCTACTAGATCTTTTGGGTATATATTTTCAATGTACATGAATTAAAAACAAAAGAAGGCATGGCTCAAATCATCGAACGATTATTAAGTTTGTTAGTTAGCCAACCTATGGCTGATTAGAACCGTTCATCTAATTAATTATAGTCATTCTGACATATACTTCGTCACTAGAGAATCCTAAAGCTCAAAAAAGTGTGACTATCATATAATTCCTCGATTACTAGAAACTCTTAAAGCTTGGAACAGTGGGACATTCGACTATTTTGGATTATGCAATGTGGGCAGCTAAAATTTACAAGATAAGCACAAGTATTCTTTGGTTTGAAATCACTCCTTTTGTCCTCTCTTGGCAAGTCATGACTCAAAAATCTCATGCAAAATCTGTTCACGATCGCTAGTCTTCATGCCTAAACTAAGAAAACCAAAGGCTAGGATAATCCAACGGTATAATTCTTTTGATACACAACCTATCATGACTGGTCCATGAAAATGAGTAAACTGGTTCAGCCTATTGATACATGCATATCGTGGTTTACGGGCAAGTCAAGTCATTTTGTTTGGACAGGGAGGACTTGGAAAAGAAAAATTTTCCATCTTCAAAGACCTTTGATGTGCACCTAATAGCGATATTCCATCTGCTGGACCCACCATTTTGAAATGTCATAATAGTTAGCTTTTATCTTGGTTTCACATGGACGACTAAGGTGCACCATCAATTTAAATTTAACTGAAATAATTGGTGAGGTGGGGATGAATATAAGGAGGCCACATAAGGTGGATGGGTTAGACCATCCAAAGGTGTGGCTTAGCTATGAGGCTAGTTTGGAAACTCAGTATGGATAGAATTTCTCTTGTGGATTGATGATCATAACCCCTTGTTCTATGTCTTTAAAAAAAATAAAATTGACAAACATAGATAGTTATGATTCACTAAGAAACATAGGCAAAATGCAACCCCTCTAATGGGCCTTAAATTTTGGTCTCTAGCTTATCTAAGCCATTCTTAACATGATAAATGCCTTTGATTTGGAAAAAAGAAAAAGGAAGTGAACAGAGGCGTGTTAACTTTATCCAGGTCTCTTAAGCATGGACCATATTGGGATGTACGTTGAGTGTTGACATTTCTAGGATGTTTGCTCTTTAGCCACTTTTTCAGCCCCATATATGGTCATATAGACATGATTTGTATGTTGACATAATCTATGAGACAAGATCAATATTTCCACATTTTATACATAGTTCTAAAACGACCAAGTCAACTTTAGAATTTTGTCCAACTTATTTGGCTTGAGAAGAAATTGAGTAACTCTTTGACTTGTTATGTAACAAAACTATTTCTGTTCTCTCAAATTTGAATTCAAGTTTGTGTTAGGAAATATATTGTATTGCATTTGTAACATTTCAAAAAAAAAAAAAGAAAAGACAAAAGGGCCTTAAATAGAGGGGGCTGTATTTTATACGGGCACCCCCCACTTAAGGCAACCTGACGTAGTTGTCGGGTTTGTCTTCCCAAAATCAACAGACAAAAAAAAAACGAAGAAGAACCTGACGAAGGGAGAGGAGGAAGAAGAAGAGGAAGGAGGAGAAGAGAAGAAGGGAGAGAAGGAGAAGAAGAAGAAGAAGGAAAGGAGAAGGAGAGAAGAAGGGGGAAACTCGGCGCGTCTGGAAACCTTAGGTCGCGCCAGCAAGAGAGAATAAACTGAGGGGGAAATAGTCAGAGAGAGAGAGAGAGAGAGAGAGACAGAGAGAGAGAGAGAAAACAGGGTTTTCTAGGTCACCGGAGACGACGCCGGCTCGGATCGACAACCCGTCCTGTTAGGTTGTTCAGCATGATGAAATAAACAAAACCCCCAAGGTTATTGGGGGATCCGACATGATCTTGATAGTCAATTGAAGAGGGGAACGTCGTACAACTAAGATTGGAGGTTTTACGACTGATCTGAACCAATCAAGCCCATCTAATGGTAGAAAATACACGAAAATGCATCTAGAAGGTAAGATCTATAAAACCCTATTCTTGATTTTAAGATTTTAGCTAAACCCGCACCATTTATGCTAGATCTAGGTTTTGTGGATAAAGAGTTTCGTCCCTGAAACTATTTGTTTGAGTTGCGCTTTAGTCCTTTTCTAACTTTCCATCACGGGTACTGATGGTTGGGCACCATAAACAATAGTTTAGCTTTAGAACTAAAGTTTCTCAAGTGAGTAGTATTAAGGACTAAAATGTATTTTTTTCATTGCCTAACCATTAGTTCTGCTGGCAAAAAGTTAACGCAATAATTAAAATACACCTAAATTAATTTTTTTAAGGACTAAATCATTTTTCTTGAACTTGAAGGATTAAAACATCATAAGTGAATAGTTTTAGGGATTAAAGAGCATTTTCTCAACAAAAAAAAAAAAAGGTCTTCTCATATTTAATACAGAAAAAGCAAATGACAGTCATTGTTGCAATTCTAGTTTCCATCGTCAATGTGTTATGAAGAAAATGTGTTTTGAACCAAAAAAATATCACTGTGTCTTCTTATCAGCTCTAAAGAAAAAAAATACATGTGAGTGCAGACGGCAATGGGGCAAGGCTAGGTGGGTTTTCATCTACCCTGCCTAACCACGAGTCATTGGGATTTGTAGCCCAATATACGGCGAGACAGATTATGGAAACCCACAATATTGGGTGGGGCCCAGTTTAACTTGCGCCATTGCCATCCATATACATGAGCCGCCACTCTTTTCTGCCAAACCATATTCATTTATCACACTCCGCCCAATTTGGCATACGCTAAATATCTCATACATAAGCAATCTTGACCCTTCCAGTATCAAAAGTTGGCTAACAATTGATGTAAAAAGGACAACAGCTTCACCAATGTCTGGTTGCACTATCTATATGATCTCAGCCTATTTGTGTGAAACATTTCTAGGTTTATAGTTTAGAATAGTGTTCGATGTCTTAAATCTTACATTATATTTATCAACTTTTGCAGGCTTATGTAGTCTCAAAAAACTACAACAACTAAATCTTGGTGGAAACAATCTGGGCACTAAAGCATTTCCACCATGTTTACTAAGCAACCTCTCTCTATTAAAAGAATTGGACTTATATGGAAACAATCTGGGAGGAGATTCATCCAGGTTATTAGCAGGTACAATGAAAGGAGACTATAAATATCAATAGTTAGTGTTAAGGTGCTAAACTTTTGGCTTTTGGAAATATTTTGTAAACGATATACCTTCTCAAGCATGATAAGAAACTGGTATGCTTCTTCACCTGACTTGGCAGTTTTGGGCTGGTAATGGATGGAGTTTTGAGTGGTATTTAAGTTTACTGGCTTGTTTAAGAGAGGATTTTGTTTTTGTTGGGATTTGTGACTTTATATTTCTCTCAATTTTATTGGACGATTTTTTCTTTGTAGATGTTTGATTGGATCTCATTGTTATTGTGATCACATTTTCTATCATTTTCTTAATCTAATATTTTCACCATCCAAAAAACCAAATTGATAGAGAAACAAGGATCTTTGTCCCACTGGCGGGGATCACTAGACATACCCACTTGTTATGCGTGCATGGGGTGGAAATTGGCATAAGTGTTGAGGTTGTTTTATCTTAGTTTCACATGGAAGATTAAGGTGTACCATCAATTTAAATCTAATTGAGATGAGGTAGAGATACTCACCTTCCCTAATGGCTAAAAAAACTGATTGGATGGCCTTGGGTTAAGAATAGGCAGACCCAATTATTTGTCACACAAAGGTTTATGAACCTAGAAATTTTTTCCATGGTTATAGGAAGATTTGAGGAGAAAGCGTAGAATGATTTAAGTAATTTTGCCACCAAACCCACTTCTTATCCAAAGTGTTTTAGAAGACTTACTTTTCACTATTTTTTATGAAAAAAATCAATAAATCATCTGTATATAACAGGAGTGATGTTAAGATTATTCTTAAAGAGCCTTGACGCATCGGTAAAAATTGTCGTCATGTAACCTTGAGGTCACGAGTTCAAGAGGTGAAAATAGCCTTTTGCAAAAATACAAGTTAAGGCTGTGTACTATAGGCCATTGTGGTCCCCCCGTTCCCTAAACCCCATAAAGGTAGGAGCTTCATGCACCGAGGTTGCCCTTTTTAGCTTTGATGGGTTGAGCTCATTCATGGCAGCCGCTCCATGGTAATTAAGGGAGAGAAGTTCTAAGAAAAGAATGATCTGATAAGCAGACAAGTGATCTCCTTGCCTAACCACTGAAAATATAATTACTGACACAGTCCATGATAAGGGATATCTATCTGTGATGGGAACCGAAAGCATGGAGTGTGGACTTAAGAAAACCCCCATCAAAGGCTATCATATGCCTTATAAAGGTCCATTTTAAAGGCAAACATTCTTCCCTTGCTGTTTCTTAAGACTAAACAAAGTAAGGATCAACACATTGTCCTAAATTGCTCCACCTTTGACAAAAGCAGCTTGTTGGGGTTGATCGATTTCCCCAATTGTGGGTGGAGTAAATATCCTATAGATAGGATTGTAGAAGCTAATCGGGTAGAATTTTGAAATTTGGTTAGTTCCTTGTTCTTTAGGGATGAGAACAATGAAAGTATGATTGAATTCCCTAAGAAGGTGACCTGACTGAAGGAAGGAATTGATGAGATTCATAATTTGATGGTAATCTGATCGCAAGTGGCCTTGTAAAAGTCCGCATTGAAGCCATCTAGTCCCAAAGATTTTGATGATTTCATGCTAAAGAAGGCTCTACATTATTCTTTGGAAGAAGGTGAGTAACAGGCTCGAGTGCTTCGGATGCAAAGACTATTTTCAATGAGTTATGATAGAGAGAACTGTTCCAGGTCTAACGAATCGTGGAAAAATTCCTAAAAATGGGATATAATGAAGAGGAAATATCTTCCTGCTTTTAAAGGAGCACTCCCTGGTGATTTCTTGAAGTCCTAATCTTTGATTTCTCCATTTGGGCGTTGGTGGTAGAATGAAAAAATTGTGTGTTCAGGTCACTTTGATTAAGCAAGAAAACTCTTAAACTTTTGTGCCTAATGTTGTTCTTGATGAAGAAGGGCATTATGAAGTTTGCCCAATATTACAATCTCCTTTTGATCAAGATCGTCACTGGAGCACTCCACATGCTGTCATTGTATGATGTCAAGATCATTATAAAGTGAACTAGCATTTGCTTGAATATCTCCAAAGGTCTTTCCGTTCCAGGTTCTGAGTCTCTCTCTCTCTCTCTCTCTCTCTCTCTCTCTCTCTCTCTCTCTAATGAAGCAAATTACCCAGGATTTATTATTTTAAAATTTCAATTTATTTAAGATCTCTCCAAAAAAAGAGGAGAAAGAGGCAGATTTAATAAATAAGGAGCATCAATAGTCTTTATTGAAGTTTAGTGCCCATATCAAGTGCAATTTTTGAGATTCCAGAATTATCTAATCCGTGTACTTTTTGGATGCTGGCAATCTAAAGCCGGAAAAGTCAGACGAAGGGGTCAGATCATCCTAAGGTAGGCCTCTTAATGTAAAATGACAGGGCGGTTACAAGGAAGTGCCTTATAAGGCCCTTTATATTCCACCCCATTAGGAACTCCGCTATCCTTGGATAATCTAATTCATGAAAGTTTTACTCCTGATATAACATTAGAACTTAGAACTCTAGGGTTTTCTGTTTCCCAAACCCTTTCTCCATTCCTTCCATGGATTCTGGAAACATCGAATCAAAGAAGAAAGACGTTGCTCCGTCAACTGCTTCAGCATACCTTAATCCTCACTACTGGTACAACTTCCTCCTCTTTCTACTAAAATTTCACTTTATTGGATTTTTTCGTCATATTTCTTACTTCCATCTGTATTCAACTCAATTTGCCCCTAAAACTCCAAATTTGTCCTAAAAAAATTGACCTTTCTTGTAAATGTACAAATTTTTTTTTTTTTAAATCCTAAATTATTAGCAATTTGAAGTTCTTATCAATCTCTCGTACCAGTGTTCTATTTTTCTTTTTATTTCTTGAACATTTTTACCGAACTTTCAGAATTTCTTGTGAATATTTTGATTGTTTTTCTATTTGATGTTTTGGTGAACTGGGTTCTTCAGGGATCAACGTTTTGCTGCAGAGGAACACTATGAATGGTTCAAGGACTATACCCATTTCCAACATCTTACCAGAAAATATGTGAAATCTACTGATTCTGTATGTAAATTGACATTATATATGTTGTATTGTATGTTGAGTTCAGTAATGCCTGCTTTCTACATTTGTTCTAGTAATAGTCTGTCTGCATCACAATTCAGTTGGTTCTTATTTGCTGCCATAGTGAAGTTCTTCTTCTTCTTCATGTAAATGCGAAATTTTCATCAGCTTATCATTAGACTTGACAGACATCAATGCCGAGTTTGATTATAATTCTCTAATACGCTCCTAGTTTCTCTGCAGTCTTCTCATCTGCAGGGCCTGTCATTTCTAAGAACCAAGGCTACCCGTTGGCAAAATTGACATTACTGGCAAATGATTTCCAATTTTATGGATGCCCATTCCAACCAAGTGTCATGTAGTCATAGCTGCATTTTGCTCCATAATAAGTACTGCCTACCCTAACTCAAAGTTATGTTCAGTTGAAACCATTCATTATGGCATCAGTTACATTAAACAAGGTGACTGAAGGCTGTTTCATGTTTTGGAGTTCTTTAATTCGATGTTTGTCCCCAACACAATACCAGATCCCAACTTCAAGAAATCTGTAAACAAACTCCCTCTGTGTTTGTCATAACTTTGTCTTATTCCACTGCATCGTAATTTTTCATGACATTACTTCTTCTGGGAATGGATGTGACCAAATTAATCTTAAGATAGGTGGTAACTTCTTTACTCAATTCTGTTATGATTGACAAGTTTTAATTGATGTAGAACAGGTCCCTTTTTCATCAATTTTCTGTCAGTGGGACTCTTTTGGTGTTTATTTAGTTTGATTCAGCGGTCCATAAGTTGGTTAAGACAAATAACTGAAATGCAGGTACTGGAACTTGGCTGTGGAAATTCTCAGTTGTGTGAAGGATTATATAAAGATGGGATTGCCAATATAACATGTACAGATCTTTCTGCAATAGCTGTTGAAAACATGCATAAGCGACTACTTGCAAAGGGATATGAAGGTCTGTGGCTAGGATCTTTATCATATATGTTCTTTAATGTATGCCTCTTTGTTATTGGCAAGTTGTTTTATTAAGCTGCCAAAAGACTTCTATCCAAGTTCTTGACAAAGAAGATGTGCTTCCCTGTTGATGGCAGGTCTCAGGTTCAAGGTTGGTACCTTCGATACAATTAGGGGATATGTGTTAGTTCAAGGAGAGTGTGTCTTGTTTACTTAATTATGTGCTTGTACCAACAAAAATCGAAAAGGAAAGGAAGTTGTTTCATTAAGCTGTGTCAGAAGCATATTAACCATGGGGACAATGTCATTCGAGTCATTAGATTGAAGGTTTTAAATTGCAATGTAGTGTCTTAGACCAGTAAGTGACTCCTCTGTCTTTTCAAATTAGTAAAAACTATTTCAAAATATGGAAACCCACTGCTTCTTTCTATGCATAATAAGGACACATAAACTTCCTGTTGGGCCTACCTTCTAACTTGTCTTATCATTATACACCTATATTGCCAAATTGTGCAGATAATCAATATAGCTAGAACCTTTATCATTTTTGAAAACCTGTGTCAGGTATATTGGAACCTGGTTATCTGTAGTTTCACCCAATGGCAATGCAATATTTTATTTGCCAACAGTGGTTCAAAATGTCTGCCACTGGATGGTTACAGGTCAAGGAAGTCAGATGCTTTCCTTAGTCTTCTAAGGAAGTAAACATTTGAAGTTGGACTCTGTGGAACTGTGTTCATATTTGAAGAAGGCAGTATATGTTTCATTGTAGTATTTCTGATCCCACTTCTTGGTACAATTCTTAGATATCAAAGTGAGGCAGGCGGACATGCTGAAGCTTCCTTTTGGTGACCAATGTGTTGATGTCATTATCGAGAAGGGAACCATGGTGAGCATTAAAGGCATAAAACCTCTCTGCTTTTAGCTATGTTACAGTTACCGGTTCAAGTAAACACTCTCTGGCTCCATCTATCTTACAAGTACTGATTGATCTCAATCAGTTTAAGTTAGTCTTTAACTGTCGACCATTCCTTTGCTTTCCTAATCAAATAAATTTGTTGAGCAAAGCATGCAAAATGTCTTGAACTTTAAGGATGTATTGTTCGTGGATAGTGGTGACCCGTGGAACCCAAAACCTGCTACTGTAGAGAAGGTGATGGCAATGCTTGAAGGTGTTCATAGGGTTCTGAAACCAGATGGAATTTTCATTTCAATTTCTTTTGGACAGGTAACCATACAGTAACTCTGTCTTTTATCGTCCTCCATTTCCATGCTTTAATTTACATGTTATACAGCCACACTTCAGGCGTTCGTTATTTGAAGCACCAAAGTTTACCTGGTCCATGGAGTGGAGCACTTTTGGGGATGGTTTTCACTATTTCTTCTATACCTTGAAGAAGGTTTGTATAACTGCCGGACATATTCTTCTCTGTTTTTAGCCACTACATTGATTTTAGTTAGCACAATCCTTTGATGTCTGATTTTGAGTATATACATCTTGCTTGCATCTCCTTATGCTTCTCGATCTAGCTTTTGTTGGCAATAAGATTTAGTTCTTGTAGTTCTAATTTCGTCAAGCAAGTTTTATAGGGATTGGCTGGTAAATTTGCTTCTCCCATTGTTATTTTGCTTCTTATGTAAAGAGAAATTTAAAAGGTTTCTGCTTAGTGGGAATGCATTGACTTGTTTCGAAGTTCACTTAATTTACTCTCTCTCTTTAGGCAGGCGTCCTGATTATGATATTTTCTGTGGCACCTATGTTATCTTTTTTCAGGGAAGTAGACCATTGGACTGTGAGAGATGCATTGAGAGCTTTGACAGACCATCCATTTGTTTATTACAGGAAGAGTTGGAGGATGAGAATTATATCCTCCGAATTAATATTGATGTGTCTGAAACTTGAGCAGACTTTTCCTCTATATCCATTTACACTTCTTGTTGTGGTAGATGAGGTAATAAATGTCTATAATCTTGGAAGATTGAGGCTCTACCAAACTGTTTCTTTTGGCTTAAATTAAGCACAGAAATGTAGGCCAAAGAACTGGTGGTTACTTCTTTAAGGATTCACAAGGGTTGCAATCAATGGTAAGTCTTCCAAGATCTTTTCAGACCAGATCTGTCTCCTAAGTAATTTGCTGAGACAGATGGTTGTGAAAGTGTATTGTTGAAAACATTTTCTAATATTTCAGCTACAATTTCTCCATGGAACATGTCAATGTGACATTTATATCTGAATGTATTTGGTTTACGAGCTATTGTGACAAGTTCATTATTTTGATTTTGGAACTATGTATAAGATCGTCCAATTGCTTCCCTTCTTGTAAGCCAGGTTACAGATAGTATCCGTGCAAATCAACTATTCTCAGATACAAGCTTCAAATGCATATTGTGGAACTATTAAATCAAGGAGAGATCAAGAGTAAGGAGGCTTTCATTGTGAGACTTAGTTGTCATCTGTGCATCGTGAACCTTATTGAAACATGCTAGGAAGTTGTAGAAGAACAATTTTATCTGAACAAATGATCCTGCTGATAACATAAGCTGGTTTTGGATTCCTAAATCAAACACCTTGGTTGGCTGAGTGTGTTAACTCAGCTCCGGAATGATGAAACATACACCTCTCAAAAAGGGGAAGTTACAAGGTGTCAAATCCTATGTATCCTGAGTTGTTATCTGGTGTATGTGCCTGCAACTTAGTACAAGTATCTAGATAGCTAAAGTACATGAAGAGCTCAGATGGTTGGTGATTAAAGTTGTATATATTTAGGGCCGGATGTAAACATACGATACTGACCACAATTGTTCTGTACGGGGACAGGGATGTCTGGGAAAGTGAAGGAAGATGAGGGTGGACAAGTTTTAGCTAGTTGATGGTTTATCTATTGGAATGATGGAGAAGTTTGTTGGGGTATTTCATAGCTACATGTGATTTAGAAGATGAACTGTTTTGATCACCAACCATGTGAGCCCACCATATAGTTTTAGCGTGCCTTAACTGCTTTCCAGATTAACATGGATATGAAAACTCATTTTTCTAGAATGCAAGTGGGATCCACCGCTTGATAATCCAAAGCATTCATCTCAAATAATTAGCAGTGGATGCTGACCACCATCGAATAGGATACATTGCTGGCAAGAGACGAGCAATTGCTTACCTGAAGACATAAAAGGCAGCCCGGTGAACAAAGCTCCTGCATATGCAGGGTCCGGGAAAGGGACAGACCACAGTGGTTAATAGCATGCAGTCTTATCTTGCATTTTGTAAGACGATGTTTCCACGCCTTGAACCTGTAACCTTAAGATCACATGATTACAACTCTACCATTTTTCACCAAGGTTCCCCTTCCCTTACCCAAAGACATCTGTATCCAAAATTCAAAATACAACATATGAAACTGATACCTGATACCTTCAAAATGAAATGTGGAATGCTTGTGTTGACAATAGCTGGGCACTGTAATCAGCAACCTTTGCATCTTTTCTTATCAAGTCTCAGATTTTTAATGAAAAATGAATGATTGGACCCTGCTTCAGAGGAATTACAGAAGCCAATAGGACCTGCAAAGTTGAGCAGTGTCTTACCTTGATGATTAGTGAGAAGGCCTCCAACACCAGTAGCTCCTGGACTTCCATAGCAGGCACCATCAAAATTAAGCTTGTACAACATTTAAAGCAGGGGGTTTCCACTTGGGACTGCTCGTCTTTCCTTTTACAGTCATGAATGATGGACTACCACAATCTTGCTGGAGACTCTACTGAGTAAGCAGGGAAAAGCTTTGTATTGAAGCCCAAAGTGTAACACCTGTGCTGTCAATTCGTTAATAAGATTCTGAGATTTGCTTTTAGCCCTGAAACACCTTTCATTCCCCTCAAATCCAGAGGAATCATACAGCAGAGATGAAACAGAGTCCCAAAGAGCTTAGACCATATTTTTCTGGAGTTGTTGTATGGCGTATGCGACTATAATAGGTACAGATATGAAAGTGCAAAAGGAACTGATAGAGCCAGATGGGTTGATGAAAAAGATCATAACTTCTTAAGGTTGAAGCAGCATCAGTGGCGAAGATTTCTGGTACACTGCTCTCATATGATCCCCACACGTGAGTCCGAACTGATTCACACGAACACTTTAAGAGGAAATTTGCCAACAAGCACCAGATTTTGTAGTGTCTCTGCGTACAAATCGCTGCACCAATCAACAGCGATACTGTACATGTGGGGGCTCAGATGGCTTGGTGATTTGAACTGCAACTTCTGGGCCAGATCTTAATACCCATCACAAGAATCTGATTCGGCGTATGATAACTCTGCAATCAGGCAAGATCTTATCTTGCCCTTTCTATTCGTTAGAACTTTCTCAACATAGCGTATCCAGTATATAATTAATGGTCAGGATCTTCCATTATGGATCTTTTCAGGTGAATGGACTACCTAAGATGAGCCCTAAAATATGAGCAGTTTGTATCCCCAAGCTGTAGCCACTAGACGTGGTTTAAAGTCATGCAAACCATGCACTGTACACACAGGCACCATATATAAGAACTCCAAACAACAAGTGGGCCCACCACATTCTTATTTCTCACGAAGGGCGTGGATTAATCGATTGTAAGAGTGAGATGTGGATCTATTGATCGTAAGACTGAGATTATCAGAACTGCAAAATTGGATTAAAATGCAGATATACAGTCTGGTACACTTGATCTAAGGCAGATCTACTACCTCCTTAGCCAGAGTGTTCCCTAAGTGGTCCACTCACTTTGTTAATGGAAGGCACTCACCTCTTGATGCAATGGGATGTATCAATGGCACAAAGTTATCAGACTTTCCGGACCCAGTTACTTGTGGAGACTTGCATGCATTTTTGTTTTCCTTTCGGTAGAAAAGCCAACTTCCATTGGCACACTGAGAAAGCAAAAAAGCAAGCATAAGCATATTGTACTGTTTTGTGCTGTTGCCTTTGGACTGTTTGGCTTTTTCAGTTCCGTAATAGTTTGTCTTATGAGTTAAGCAAAATATATAGGTAGCTGGTCCAACAGAAGTTCACACACACAGAGAGCTCCTGATCTAAAGTTCCTGCATCAGGTAAGGGCCTTCACTCTCTTATTTTCTCCGCTCTCTCCTATGGGAGTTTTGCATTTCTGAAATTAATTATTTTATGGATGTTCATTTGCTGATCAACCTCCTACCATGTACTTTCTTCGTCTGATGATGAGAGAGAGAGCTCACCGGCCAGAATAGACTAAGTGAACACATTATCATCATCAAAGCCTTGTCCCGATTAGTCGTTGTCTAATAGACTAAGCCAACCACTCGAAAACCCATCTCCCCTGCTTTTCTCTGCTACTTCTGCTCTACTTTTCTCTCTTGAAACCATTCTCTCTCCCCTTTCCCTCTCTTTCTCTTGTTAACTCTCTGCCATATGTACTCTTTTAAGAATGTTAATGGTCTCTGCATAGGACAAACATCTCTTAGTAATTGAGATACTTAGATGACAAAGAGCCTAGCTGATGTCCCAATAAAGCTTTAACAGTCCCTAATAATCAGTTATATAATCTTTTAAATGCACTGCAAATTTTCTGAGTTAGACCTAAGTTAACCAATGAAATGAGAAATTTAGGACTAATTTGATAAATTCCAAATATTATCTGTAAATCCAGTTGCATTCCAAACAAAAATATAAATTTCGCATCCGGTCATGCTCTTTTCTGATGGCAGCCCAAACGCTTCCCGGAACTGTCCTGAAGTTTTGTAACTTTTGATCTGCCAACTTGTACCTTCTAAGTTATATGTTCTTCTTCTGAACTATAAGCACGTAATTTTGCATTTTTCTCTAGTATAAAACCATCCTTCCCCTACAGTTCTGATTCGAGGATTTGTATGTTTGTTGCATCTGTTTCTTCTTATTTTTTCTTGTTATACGTGTTGCTTTATTGTGCTTCAGATGTGCAGATGCAAAAAAAATGAACTCTCACTGATTGAAAAATGGAGGGGCCTGCTGACTGTTATCTGGTCAGTAATCTACTGAAGGATGTTATAGATGCTCTCTTCATTCGTTTTCTAACTCCTTTTATCTTATATTCTAAAGACCACCACGACTGGTTTAACATCCAAAAACTATACTTTCAACTGGCTTATTCTGGACCATTCCTTTAACATTGTTTATAGCTGTCCATGTTAGTATGACCGAAAGGACACCTTTTCTTTTCTAGACTCAACCAATTAGCACTGTTTTAGGGTTAGTAGTCATTGACAACAAGAAAAATCAAATGACAGACCTGATCAACTAAAGGTGAGGTCCACCATGGTAAAATGGGGCACAGCGCCCTTAGGTATTCCCTCCATTTCTTTTTCAAAAAATGTCACTAATAGGTTCATTACATGAGAAAGACAGTTTTTTTTTTTTTTTTTTCTACAAGAGAGAGAGAGAGATAGAGATTTAGTAAGAGACCCATGATTCTGGCATCAGATACTAAGCCCTGGTTTGTGGACATTTTCATTGACTCTACTCTTTTACTTTTTCAACTATTTATCTATGGTGTTAGCCATTTCTTGAAAGTAGTTGTTCTATACTTGTATGGATGTAGATCTGCTGATCATTCTCCCATCATGGACTTTCTTTTCTTATTCTGATCCTGAGAAGCAGAGGCTAATAGAACAACTCTTACTCGCTACTTCATACTTTTTCTCCTGAAAATGACTCTTCTTTCTCTACCTTCACTTTGTTAATCTTGTCAACTCTCTGCAATACATACTCCGGAACATTAAAGTTCTATGCAGAAGGCAAACATCTTTTAGTAATTGAGAAACTTACATGACAAACCTTAGTCCCTAATAAATGGCCCACTTAATACCTTAAACAGACCTTAATAATTCGCAAGCTCTTTAACATTTGGCTCGCACTGCCAAAGATTAAACCCAACGCAATGCAAATTTCTGGACCAATTTGGTAAAATTACTAGTTGCTAACACAACTAAAAGTATTAATTCACATCCAATGATCTAATCATGCTCTCTTCTGATGGCAGCCCAAACGTTTCACAGAAGTAGTCGGAGTCTTTTATAGCTCTAGCCGTGCCAACTTGATCCTTGCAATTATTGTTACATGTACTCTTTTGCTTATCTATTTAGCATTTGAATTTGCAATTAGTTTAATCCTCTCCTGATACGATCTTTGATAAGTTGGTTCAATTCAAGGAGAACCGGCTGGGTCTATTCAAGAAGAACCACAACTTGTACCTAAAGGCAATATCTCTTTCCCTTCCTTCAGTAAGTAGTTGTTACATATATTTATAGACTTGTTCTAAGCTCTTAAGTAAACTTCTTCTAAAAAGGTAACTGCTACTACTGGCTAAAACATGTCACATTAAGAATCATCATCGTCATCATCATTACGACTTTATCCTGATTAGGGTCAGTCACGTGAATCTTGTTCCTCCACTCCCCTCATTAACATGTCACGTTAGAAAGAGGACAGTAAACTAACCTGTTGAAAGAAATATTACGACGGCTGAATCTCGAACACAACAATCTTGATGTTGGAGCATTTTCTCCGTGTCTACCAAGCAGCCTCTCTCTATTAGAAGAATTGAACTTATATTCAAATAATCTAGGAGGAGACTCTTCTTAACAGGTACGATGAATGGAGCCTACGATCATCAATAGTTAGTCTTGGAGATTCTAAGCTTTTAGCTTTCAGAAATATTTTCAAATGGTACGTCTGCTGGGTGCTTTGTGGGGATAATATAGCCTAACTGTCACGTAAAGGCTAAGCGTGTTCGACAATCGCTATACCCATCTTTGTTCAATCTGGAATATCCACCTATTAGATCTTGACTTGGATTTTCTATCCTATGGACCAAAGTACTCATTTTGACAAAGCAACCAGCGTCGGGGAACCCGATTTGGTCATAAAATTGATTAATTTCTTACTTTCTTCCTCTTGGCTTGTATGTTTTTCTTGAAAGTGATAAAGATTGTAATTAAGAGAGAGTTGTTAAATTCATTTGGGGTTTTGTGTTGAACTTGAAAATACAATAGGAATCAACCGTTTTGAGTGATCTGGAATGTTCATCTTAACGATTGCACCAAGATGAGTCATCTGAAATGTTTTCCTTGGATTTGATGGGTCATACTCTGAAATTCTCATTCATTTGATGATCTGGCCTCTATTTTCTTGAGTTGAGAAATGGACTAGAAGCAGCGGTTGTGTAGATCCCCTAATGGACCAAAAGTTTCAAAGCAAGGCCACCTAAGCCAGAGGCTAGACCACGGAAACATAATTCGACCTTTTGATTCTTGTTAGCTGCCCTAGGTGCCATCAGTAATTTTACTCATGGTTACTTAAATGTGAAAGATATTCAAGAACGGTTCAAGAAAAGAATCTGTGATATAAAACAAGAAATGTGAAAATGTTTCAAAAACTTAAAAGAAATATAATGAAAATGTGAGAGAGATGAAAGTGAAACAAGAGAGAAGCTAGAGAGAGTGAAAAAGGAAATGAGGGCAAGGAAAAAGTGGTTATACAAAGGAGAGAATTAAAATATTTAGACTTAGGTGTATATAATTGAATATGTGTTTCTCATGTGTTTCAGAAGAGTTTTGCATTAAAATTTTCTTAAGTTTTAGATGAGTTTTGCAGTGGTATTTTAAGAGTTTCCTCAACCTGTGATGATTAGAGATGATTTCGTATTAGTACGTGAAACGATTTATAGAGAAACAAGTTTCACATGTACTATTAAGGTATTTGGTGATTATGGTTTTACAACAAGCTAAACTCAAAATAGCTCTGCAAAACAATGGTAGGCTATGGTAGGATCATTTAAAGTGTATGATTTTCAAAGAAGAGATCATCTATGGCAAGAATGACAATATGAATGATCAACTCATTCCAAAAGGTGGGACCTTTTAGAATTCCAAAACTAGTGGTTAGGATCATCCAAACACAATGATTTCTCACTGATTATATATATATTTTCCTTTTTGGTGCATTATGAACATTACAAACAGCTTAGATATACACAAACAGTTATACCTTGCATGAAAGATGGGCGTTTACACCTGCTCCTCTTGAGTGTGTATGCTTACTAGGATTTATGGAGGTCTCACTCCGCCTTTGTTAGTTTTCGGTGGCGAAATAAACAACTTAAAAGTTTTCTGGATCTGTGTTAAGCATTTCTACTAGCTATACAAAGCCTAAAGTGATACAAAACCAATGTTGGCCCAAAAGTAGCTAGTCATGTACGTTTTTATAGTACAAATCTTTAACAAAAAAATTACTGACCAGACTTTATTGCATGTGGGTTAAGCTATTCAGCTATCTGCTCAACGGTAGTATGAGTACTCTTTCACACATAAAGAGTAGGTTTCCCCAGTTCTAAAATCATATGTATGTCCTCGTCTTTGATATTTTGCTTATTTCATACTTGCCTTTGTGATTTCTTTGATATCTTGCATATCAAGTGGTTAGGATGTTTGCTTGGCCTTGATCATGCGCAAACCCACTTATAACATACCTTTTTGGACCTAGTATAGGGTGAAAATGGTTGTTTGTTAGAAGAACCGCATTACTTTGGCATCATCTGCTCAACAGTACATGAATGAAGATTTTTGCGCCTTGAAGACAACTTTTGCAGCCAAGGCTTGTGTTAGAGAAGCCGGACGGGACTCGAATCTTGTCGGTTTTCAACCAAACAAACTAGTTGCAGGAGTTGAACAGGAAATCACTTTCCACCTTCAATTTCTACCGTATTTATTATCATCAGAAAAAAAAAAAAAAACAAGGACTGAAATATTATCAAGCGGGTCCAAACGATAGCGCCCGTTGGCACTATTAGTTTCGTATAACCCCTGTTAAAAATCTAGACCATTAGCTTAGTGGTGCACACATCAGGATGGTAGATTATTTTGATGGCTCGTGGATAGAAAACTCAGGATCCTACTGTCAAAATTATTTTTCCAAAAAGACCCATCTTAGTTTGGTCATCAGTCTGCAACTATTCCTTATTGCCAATGCTGTTACATCGTCCCACTTTTACATTATGAGCCCAACCAATGGTTGATCAGAAGCGTTCATCTGATTATAGTCACTTCAATTACAAGAAACTCCCAAAGCTCAGAAAAGTGAGTGATTCAACCGTGTAGGACTATGCAATAGAGGCAGCTAAAATTTACAAGATCAGCACAAGTATCTCTGATCTGAAATCATTCTTGGAAAAGGAAGGTTTTGATGGTCTGTCTTTTTCCATCCTCAATGAGTTTGACACCTATCTGATGGGCAATTTTCCATCAGATGGACCCACTGTTTGAAAATCTCATACCACATGGAAGACTAAGGTGTCCTATCAATTTAAATATAATTAAATGCTGAGGTAGAAATCCTCACCTTATTATACGGTAGAAGGCCATGACCCAAGAAAAAATGCTTGTGGACGACTTTGACTAGTGCTTCTAAAAGATAAGATGCTGGTCTTTCTTCATTGATGGATTCCATCGTTGGGAAATTTCCTTATTGTTGTCTAGAAGAAAGGAAGTTAACAATAAACTTAGTTCCATCTTTTCAGGCAATCGAGTCAATATGTGACTCCAAAATCGGTGTTTGGACGGTTAAAATTCATCCAAGGTGATTTCCACAGACCAACTCAAGTAGTCCGTCGCATCTTTCTTCAATCAAGACATTTCACCTAGTGGATCTAGACTTGGATCTCCAATCCTATGGACCAAATAACTCCATCGAACAAGACGGTAGATGGCTGTCCCCATTTCAGTGGACGGTCAAGATTGAGTAAATATGGGCTGCATTCCATGGCCATGGCCATTGCCCTTGCTAAGATTAAAAGCAGCACTAGAAAGCATCTAGCATTATATATAACGTTTGGAAGATTAAGATGTGCGGCTTAGTGAAGAGTACGGTCATTAAGATTAAAAAGCACTTACAAGTGGGCCCAAATCGCTGCTGACCTTCACCATTCATTTCCATTTTTACTTGGACAAACCATGCCCAGTTACTTGGGCAAATGAGGGTGTTGCTGGGAATTTGGAAGCATGGCGTATCCGATGCACAACCTAGAAACAGATGGTTGGCATTACAAACAAACTGGTTCCTACTTGTGCACATATCAAGAAAGCGAACTCTTTCCGGTGGACCCACCACTGACGACTTTGACGAGTGATTGCTGGATTACGTGGCTGAGGACACATGATGACTTCTCAGCACTGGTGGATCCCATCATTTGGGAATTTATTTAGCAGCCACTCGAGAACAAAGAAGTCAAGAATAGGCTTGCGTTCTTAAGGGGTTCCCCCCAACTTTCTCAAGGCGGATGATTTACCCGTTAAAATTTGGACGGTTAGGATTAAGTGATAGGTGATTTTTCCAAATTACGCAATTATGAAGATTTCGTCATGTCTTGTTTCGGGCGTGTTTTACAAGCGCTCTTTTCTGCCTATCTGAGTACGATCTAGACCATCCACTTAATGATGGAGCTCACCGTTGATCAGGATCCTAAGTTATTTGTATTGTCTCTGGATAGTAGATCCCAGATCCTAGGATATAAATAATTTTTAAAATGACCCATCATCGTGATTTAGCGGTCAAACTTGCATTTATGATCCAAGCACCATCACAATATCCTAGGGTTCTGATCTACTGATTAATATTGCATTTGGACCGTAACTATCCAATGTGTAGTAGCTTTATAGAGGCCCTACATTCGTGGAATCGTGAACTGAATCATGAGATTCCAGGTGGTGGTCTCACAGAGCTTGACGGTCAAGATTAAGTGGACAATTGTTTTACAAGATTAGAACTTAAAAGAGTCCCGCAAGGTTGATTTCTTTTTCTACACACGTTGATTTTAAACTTTTTATTTTTGTTGATCTAGGCCATATTCTACCATGTAACATGTGAAAAATCAATGTAGTTCAACGATTCTACCTACTTGTTTTGCAATTTTTTTAAAAAAATTAATACAAATAGATAGTCACTATTTTGAAGTTGTAATTTCAAAAGAAGACAAGATTTAAAATTCTCTTATCTATGAGACTTGCTCATAATCCAGGGGCTCTCAAAAATTCAAACAGAGCATAAATCCGTCACTAGAGAATCCTAAAGCTCAAAAAGGGGTGACTATCATATAATCCCTCCTTAGTTACTAGAAACTCTTAAAGCTCAGAACAGTGGGACATTCGACCATTTTGAATTATGCAATGCACGCAGCTAAAATTTACAAGATGAGCACAAGTATCTCTGGTTCGAAATCACTCCTCTTGCCCTCTCTTGGCAAGTCTTGACCCAAAAATCTCATGCAAAATCTATTCACAATCGCTCGTCTTCATGCCTAAACTAAGAAAACCAAAGGCTAGGATAATCCAAAGGAATAATTCTTTTGGTACACAACCTACCATGACTGGTCCATGAAAATGAGCGGACTGGTTGGGCCTATCGATGCCAGCATATCATGGTTTACTGGCAGAGACAAGTCATTTTGTTTGGACATGGAAGACTTGGAAAAGGAAGATTTTGATGGTCTGTCTCCTTCCATATTCAAAGACCTTTGATGCGCACCTGATGGCGATATTCCATCAGATGGACCCACCATTTGGAATTGTCATAGTTTAAGAAGTAGGTAGCTTTTATCTTGGTTTCACATGGACGACTAAGGTGCACCATCAATTTAAATTGTACTGAAATAATTGGTGAGTTGGGGATACGCCCCTTGTTATGGCAGAAAGTCCATGACTCCAAAGAAATGTTTTACTCATTGGTGACTTTTACGAGGGATCCTAGAAGATAAGATGCTGTCTTTTCATCACTGACCATTCCATCGTTGGAAAATTTCCTTGCGGTTGCCCTGCAAGAAAGTCGGGTTGACCTTCACCATTCATTTCCATTTTTACTTGGACAAACCATGCCCAGTTACTTGGGCAAATGAGGGCGTTGCTGGGAATTTTGAAGCATGGCGTATCCGATGCACTACCTAAAAACAATGGTTGGCATCACAAACAAACTGGTTCCTACTTGTGCACATATCAAGAAAGCGAACTCTTTCCGGTGGACCCACCACTGACGACTTTGACGAGTGATTGCTGGATTACGTGGCTGAGGACACATGATGACTTCTCAGCACTAGTGGATCCCATCATTGGGGAATTTATTTAGCAGCCACTCGAGAACAAAGAAGTCAAGAATAGGCTTGCGTTCTTAAGGGGTTCACCCCAACTTAATCAAGGCAGATGATTTACTCGTGAAAATTCGGACAGTTAAGATTAAGCAATAGGTGATTTTTCCAAATTACGCAATTATGAAGATTTCCTCATGTCTTGTTTCTGGCGTGTTTTACAAGCGCTCTTTTCTGCCTATCTGAGTACAATCTAGACCATCCACTTAATGATGGAGCTCACACCGTTGATCAGGATCCTAAGTTATTTGTATGGTCTCTGGATAGTAGATCCCAGATCCTAGGATCATAAATAATTTTCAGAATGACCCATCATCGTGATTTAGCTGTCAAACTTGCATTTATGACCCAAATGATCCAAGCACCATCACAATATCCTAGGGTTCTGATCTATTGATTAATATTGCATTTGGACCGTAACTATCCAATGTGTAGTAGCTTTATAGAGTCCCTACATTCGTGGAATCATGAACTGGATCATGAGATTCCAGGTGGTGGTCTCACAGAGCTTGACGGTCAATATTAAGTGGACAATTGTTGCACAAGATTAGAACTTAAAAGAGTCCCGCTAGGTTGATTTCTTTTTCTACACACGTTGATTTTAAACTTTTTATTTTTGTTGATCCAGGCCATATTCTACCATGTAACATGTGAAAAATCAATGTAGTTGAACGATTCTACCTACTTGTTTTGCAATTTTTTTTTAAAAATTAATACAAATAGATAGTCACTATTTTGAAGTTGTAATTTCGAAAGAAGACAAGATTTAAAATTCTCTTATCTATGAGAATTGCTCATAATCCAGGGGCTCTCAAAAATTCAAACGGAGCATAAATCCGTCACTAGAGAATTATGCAAAATCTGTTCACGATCGCTAGTCTTCATGCCTAAACTAAGAAAACCAAAGGCTACGATAATTCAAAGGTATAATTCTTTTGGTACACAACCTACCATGACTGGTCCATGAAAATGAGCAGACTGGTTGGGCCTATCGATGCCAGTATATCATGGTTTACTGGCAGAATCAAGTCATTTTGTTTGGATATGGAAGACTTGGAAAAGGAAGATTTTGATGGTCTGTCTCTTTCCATATTCAAAGACCTTTGATGGCGATATTCCATCAGATGGACCCACCATTTGGAATTGTCATAGTTTAAGAAGTAGGTAGCTTTTATCTTGGTTTCACATGGACGACTAAGGTGCACCATCAATTTAAATTGTACTGAAATAATCGATGAGTTGGGGACACGCCCCTTGTTATGGCAGAAAGTCCAGGACTCCAGAGAAATGTTCTACTCATTGGTGGCTTTTATGAGGGATCCTAGAAGATAAGATGCTGTCTTTTCATCACTGACCATTCCATCGTTGGGAAATTCTTTGCCGTTGCCCTGAAAGAAAGTCTGTCAAGGATAAGCTTGCGTCCTTAAAGAGGAGGGATTCCAACCACTTACTCAAGGAAGATGATTTAATGGTGAAATTTGGACAGTTACAATTAAGTATTGGTGACTTTATAAAATTACCTAAAGATACTGATTTGCTCATGTCATGTTTCTAGCATGTAATCAAATAAGACGTGACATCAGTCTATATATTTGTGCTCGTCTTGGAGGATTCTACCACTGCCATTATTGGTTGAACTTGTGTTTGGAGTTTGCAGATAAGCTATTCCAGTATGAGGGCTTATAGCATTTTGGTGTTGTTTGTGAGTTTGTGTTGCTGTTTGAGTGGGTATGATGGATGTTTGGAGAAAGAGAGGGATGCTCTCATGCAAATCAGAGACTCCATTGTCAATTTAGATGGCTCTTTTCAATATTCAGAGTCTTGGGCTGAAGGAGATTGTTGCGCATGGGAGGGTGTATTATGCAGCAGATCTTCTTCTTTCTCTCAAGCATCTCATGTGACTGCAATCTATCTTTCACCTATAAGAGACTATACTGTTCGACGAACATGGTATCCGAATGCCACTTCATTTGCCCAATTCCCCGAATTACAATCTCTAGATCTGAGGCATAACAACATTGGTGGTTGGGCTAACCCAGAAGGTAATGTTGACTCTCTATTAATATAGCAGAGGTGATGTTCCCACACCTCTTTGGAACTATTTCCACACTATCACTTGGGGTTTTTGTAGTAGAAATACCAAATATAGCAGAGGTGTAGTAAAATAACTTTGTCTATTTAATAAAACAAGGAGCCTAAAATGATTTTGATGTATTTGGTCCGATGTTTTCCAGTTAAAAAAAAAATGTTTCAAACAAAAATATGTTATTGACAATTGGCTCTTTTTTGCATTAAACACTTGAGAAAGCCTTCGTGCTCCCTTAAATTGGCTGGAGTTCTTGTGAGTTTGTCCTTGCACTGATGACAAGGAGATATGAATAGATCTTGAGATTGGGTTTTATATCTTACTGATTTTATTGTTTACCCTCTCTATGCTTTTTTCCAGTAGGTTTATGTGGCCTCAGGAGACTAGTAACTCTGTATCTATTTAACAACAATCTGGAAGATCAAAGTCTTTCACCATGTCTGGGCAACCTTTCTTCCCTAGAAACTCTGTCTTTGGGAGGCAATAAACTTAAAAATCCTTTTGGCAGCATCTCATCAAAAGAAACAACAGGTAAGCAGCTTTTATCACTTGTGCACATTTGAGTTAAGTATTTTCAAATGCACCTTTCTTAACATTTTGTAATTTAATTGTGAACTCTACTTGCTCCAACATATTGCAGGTGTAAGGCCATTCGCTAATCTTCAGATGCTATATCTCGGTGGGAATTTGATAGCTGATGACAACGTTGGGAACATTGTCCCATGGTTTTATAACTCGACGTCCCTCGCCGAGCTCCATTTAAGCAGCAATTTATTGAAAAACTCATCGACATTGACATGTAAGAGCATCTATATTACACATTATATTTTTTCTTGTGAGTCTTAGAATTAAACTATGCACCATTACTATAGTTTGGCTCAAAATAATTTAGGAAAAAGATAATGACACAGAGACGCCATTGGATATGCTTTGGTATATGAAGGAGAAATACTATTCTAAGTGAGATCTGGGACTCACATGGAATCCTCACCCAGTTAGGCCCTACATTTGAATGATTCAATCTTTTCATCTTATTTAGTCTCTCTTAGATAGGTTAAATACCAAAATTCATGTTTGTTGGGTGATTTTTAGCTATGCATTTTCAGTGTTTAAATAATAACCATTAGATTTTTTCACATAGTCTTAGTAGAAGACACCAAAAAAAAATGATTGTGTCATATCATTCCAAGGTGGGATTTAGCCAAGCAAGTTTTGAATTTAGTCCCAGAAATTAGTCCAAAAAGCTTTTATCTATAAGCAGTGCTGATCTCTTTGCAATTCTAAAAAGTCAAACATGAAAAAATTATTTGAATCTTCTAATCAAAAGGATTAAAATAGGAAATAAATTAAGCATGATAACTGTGTAAAAAATCATCTCTCGACCATGTTTGGAGAATATAGCACTCTACGCACAACAAAAATCAAATCCTAAGAAATGTAGTAGATGGATAACAACAACACATTTTTCTTTGGTTAATACAATAATATCACAATAATGAGCCTCACATATGATTCATTCATGATGTTGAATTGATTTTAAAAGGCATCTAAGGAATGTTGTTTTGGTTTGTTGGATATTAACCGTTGCTTATATAGAGTTTCTTTTTTGCCTTTTCTTTTTGATTTTAGCAACAAGTCACAAGAGAGACTTTAACATATATATATATATATATATGAGAATTAGGTTTAACAAATTAGTGAATAGTTTACTTTCTAGTTCCTTGTTGTTAAAAAAAAAGAAAAAAGGTTTATATGCTAGACCATATCATGGATGAGCTGTCCTCCAACACAAGGCATATTGTTATTGTGAACCTTTGATTCATAGAAGGAGTATAATGCAATCCAAATCAATAGTTTTAGGAGCTAAAATATTTTTCTGATAATTTTAAGGACTAAAATATCATAAGCAAATAGTTCTATGGACTAAAGTGTACTTTGCTCTAACAAATATTTGACTTCTTTTTTGAAACTTAGACACTCCACCACCCGTGCACATTTTCAAACTCTGGTATCCTAGCAAGACACTCCTTGTGCCACTATGCTAGAAGGCATTGGTGCAAAAACATTTGACTATTTATGGTGAAAAAATGAAGAATAAAAAAAAGGACTCGTTATCTAATCACTAGAAAACATTATGGTAATCCCTTGTCATTCCTCCTAGAATCTAAAACATCGCAAATTTGTGTTCATTAGATGATTCAAGCTAGCTAAACTATTGTCTTTAAAAAGTGGTGGGATCCAAACAAACCTTTTATCAAATGATTAGAATTGTCAATTAGTTTAACTTTGTACAATTAGCCAATGCTAGAGATCTAAAATGAACATTTGAGATTTTATTAAGCACAATGGTACCCGTAATACAAATTGTTTTATCTTTGGTTAGTAGAAGAGATGCATACCATAAATGGAAGAATGAGAGGCATGATCAACACTTTAAATAATTAATTCATCAGTTGCTCAAAAGAGCATGTGCATAGAGATTCAAGTCATGTATTCATTTTCCTTCATTTAATTTAATTGTTCCACTATTCCATTTCATCAGTTTCATAATTATATTTCTTACTTGCAGGGCTTTGCAAATTAAGGACGTTAGAAATTTTGGATGTCATGAATAACACAATTGAAGGTCATCTACATCCTTGCACGAGAGCCATGTATTCTTTGACCAATTTATTGCTCTCTCATAACTAACTTACAGGAAATGTCCCATCATTCATTTTCAACAACCTAACAATGCTTGGGTTGATCGATTTATCAGAAAATCAGCTTAGTAGCGTCCTCTACTTTTCCATGTTTGCTAACCTCTCAAGGCTTTCATTTATTGACCTCTCAAACAATAAACTACAGGTTGAAACAGAGCACCCATACTGGATTCCTACTTTTCACGTCCTCACGTTACATTTGGAAAATTGCAATCTCAACCTACACAGTACCCATGGCATTCCTACCTTCATCTCCAACCAAAATGGCTTAGAAGAAATATCGTTGGGTTATAATTCTCTCAAAGGGATCATTCCACCTTGGTTATTGTGCAAAAGTGCATTACAGACCTTGTCAGTAAAGGAAAATTTGTTCGAAGGCTCATTTCCACAATGTCCTAACAATACTAATGGCTCAACCCTCGGACAGCTTGATATCTCTGCAAACAATTTATATGGGACACTTCCTACAAGCATCGGAATGCTACTCCCCATGGTGACGTACTTGAACATCTCTGGAAATGCCTTTCAAGGCAATATACCTTCATCTTTAGCACAAATGGATTTTCTAGAGGTATTAGATCTTTCTAACAATCACCTTTCAAGAGAAATTCCATATAAACTAATGAGTTTCATATCCCTACAGCACTTGGATCTCTCACACAATTGTTTGCAAGGGCATATGCTCCCAAAAGATTCAAATATGACAGAGTTGAGAGTTTTACACCTTAGTCATAACTTCTTCACTGGGTCAATTCCAGCAAGCTTGTTGAATAGTTCATTCTTGGAAATTTTAGATGTCAGTTACAACAACCTATCTGGTCCTATTCCAAATTGGCTATTCAACCTTCTAGATTTGGTGTCACGTGTTTTAAAGAATAACTCCTTTCAATCTCATATTTAGAGGCAATTGTGTCAAGTTAGTAATATTCATTTGTTGGACCTCTCCAATTATTATCTTATAGGAAAGATACCTTCTTGTCTCAACAACATTACTTCATGGAAAAGAAAGTCTACAATTCAAATTGATGGAGGATCTTATTCTAGTACAAAGCTGAGGGAATCTTCTAATTCAGCAGTTAGGGTTTCAACTGCATTCACCACAAAGGGAAGAAGTTACATTTTTGAGGGTATACTGCTATCCTTGATGACTGGGATTGATTTATCCATGAACAAGTTAACAGGCAATATTCCACCAGAATTAGGAGACTTGAAAGAGCTTCACTCATTAAACTTATCATTCAACCTCCTAACTGGCCCTACTCATTAAACCATGCCCAGTTACTTGGGCAAATGAGGGCGTTGCTGGGAATTTTGAAGCATGGCGTATCCAATGCACAACCTAGAAACAGATGGTTGGCATCACAAACAAAGCACATATCAAGAAAGCGAACTCTTTCCGGTGGACCCACCACTGACAACTTTGACGAGTGATTGTTGGATTACGTGGCTGAGGACAAATGATGACTTCTCAGCACTGGTGGATCCCATCATTTGGGAATTTATTTAGCGGCCACTCAAGAACAAAGAAGTCAAGAATAGGCTTGCGTCCTTGAGGGGTTCGCACCAACTTTCTCAAGGCGGATGATTTACTCGTTAAAATTCGGACGGTTAGGATTAAGTGATAGGTGATTTTTCCAAATTACGCAATTATGAAGATTTCGTCATGTCTTGTTTCAGGCGTGTTTTACAAGCGCTCTTTTCTGCCTATCTGAGTACGATCTAGACCATCCACTTAATGATGGAGCTCACCGTTGATCAGGATCCTAAGTTATTTGTATTGTCTCTGGATAGTAGATCCCAGATCCTAGGATATAAATAATTTTTAAAATGACCCATCATCGCGATTTAGCTGTCAAACTTGCATTTATGACCCAGATGATCCAAGCACCATCACAATATCCTAGGGTTCTGATCTACTGATTAATATTGCATTTGGACTTTAACTATCCAATGTGTAGTAGCTTTATAGAGTCCCTACATTCGTGGAATCGTGAACTGGATCATGAGATTCCAGGTGGGGGTCTCACAGAGCTTGACGGTCAAGATTAAGTGGACAATTGTTGCACAGGATTAGAACTTAAAAGAGTCCCGCTAGGTTGATTTCTTTTTCTACACACGTTGATTTTAAACTTTTTATTTTTGTTGATCTAGGCCATATTCTACCATGTAACATGTGAAAAATCAATGTAGTTGAACGATTCTACCAACTTGTTTTGCAATTTTTTTTTTAAAATTAATACAAATAGATAGTCACTATTTTGAACAGGAAATCACTTTCCACTTTCAATTTCTACCGTATTTATTATCATCAGAAAAAAAAAATGAAAAACAAGGACTAAAATATTATCAAGCGGGTCCAAACGATAGCGCCCGTTGGCACTATTAGTTTCGTATAACCCCTGTTAAAAATCTAGACCATTAGCTTAGTGGTGCACACATCAGAATGGTAGATTATTTTGATGGCTCGTGGATAGAAAACTCAGGATCCTACTGTCAAAATTATTTTTCCAAAAAGACCCATCTTAGTTTGGTCATCAGTCTGCAACTATTCCTTATTGCCAATGCTGTTACATCGTCCCACTTTTACATTATGAGCCCAACCAATGGTTGATCAGAAGCGTTCATCTGATTATAGTCACTTTCACATATTATTCATCGCTAGAGAATCCTAAAGCTCATCCACTTTAATTACAAGAAACTCCCAAAGCTCAGAAAAGTGAGTGATTCAACCGTGTAGGACTATGCAATAGAGGCAGCTAAAATTTACAAGATCAGCACAAGTATCTCTGATCTGAAATCATTCTTGGAAAAGGAAGATTTTGATGGTCCGTCTTTTTCCATCATCAATGAGTTTGACACCTACCTGATGGGCAATTTTCCATCAGATGATGGACCACTGTTTGAAAATGTCATACCACATGGAAGACTAAGGTGTCCTATCAATTTAAATATAATTAAATGCTGAGGTAGAAATCCTCACCTTTTTATACGGTAGAAGGCCATGACTCAAGAAAAATGCTGTGGACGACTTTGACTAGTGCTTCTAAAAGATAAGATGCTAGTCTTTCTTCATTGATGGATTCCATCGTTGGAAAATTTCCTTATTGTTGTCTAAAAGAAAGGAAGTTAACAATAAACTTAGCTCCATCTTTTCAGGCAATCGAGTCAATATGTGACTGAAAAATCGGTGTTTGGACAGTTAAAATTCATCCAAAGAGATTTCCACAGACCAACTCAAGTAGTCCGTCGCATCTTTCTTCAATCAAGACATTTCACCTAGTGGATCTAGACTTGGATCTCCAATCCTATGGACCAAATAACTCCATCGAACAAGACGGTAGATGGCTGTCCCCATTTCAGTGGACGGTCAAGATTGAGTAAATATGAGCTGCATTCCATGGCCATGGCCATTGCCATTGCTAGGGTTAAAAGCTGCACTAGAAAGCATCTAGCATTATATATAACGTTTGGAAGATTAAGATGTGCGGCTTAGTGCAGAGTACGGTCATTAAGATTAAAAAGCACTTACAAGTGGGCCCAAATCGCTGCTGACCTTCACCATTCATTTCCATTTTTACTTGGACAAACCATGCCCAGTTACTTGGACAAGTATCTCTGGTTCGAAATCACTCCTCTTGCCCTCTCTTGGCAAGTCTTGACCCAAAAATCTCATGCAAAATCTATTCACAATCGCTCGTCTTCATGCCTAAACTAAGAAAACCAAAGGCTAGGATAATCCAAAGGAATAATTCTTTTGGTACACAACCTACCATGACTGGTCCATGAAAATGAGCGGATTGGTTGGGCCTATCGATGCCAGCATATCATGGTTTACTGGCAGAGTCACGTCATTTTGTTTGGACATGGAAGACTTGGAAAATGAAGATTTTGATGGTCTGTCTCCTTCCATATTCGAAGACCTTTGATGCGCACCTGATGGCGATATTCCATCAGATGGACCCACCATTTGGAATTGTCATAGTTTAAGAAGTAGGTAGCTTTTATCTTGGTTTCACATGCACGACTAAGGTGCACCATCAATTTAAATTGTACTGAAATAATTGGTGAGATGGGGATGGGCCCCTTGTTATGGCAGAAAGTCCATGACTCCAAAGAAATGTTTTGCTCATTGGTGACTTTTATGAGAGATCCTAGAAGATACGATGCTGTCTTTTCATCACTGACCATTCCATCATTGGGAAATTTCCTTGCAGTTGCCCTGCAAGAAAGTCGGGTTGCCTTGAAAGAAAGTCGGTCAAGTATAAGCTTGCGTCCTTAAAGAGGAGGGATTCCAACCACTTACTCAAGGGAGATGATTTAATAGTGACATTTGGACGGTTACAATTAAGTATTGGTGACTTTATAAAATTACCTAAAGATACTGATTTGCTCATGTCATGTTTCTAGCATGTTTGACTGGTAATCAAATATGACGTGATATCAGTCTATATATTTGTGCTGTCTTGGAGGATTCTACCACTGCCATTATTGGTTGAACTTGTGTTTGGAGTTTGCAGATAAGCTATTCCAGTATGAGGGCTTATAGCATTTTGGTGTTGTTTGCGAGTTTGTGTTGCTGTTTGAGTGGGTATGATGGATGTTTGGAGAAAGAGAGGGATGCTCTCATGCAAATCAGAGACTCCATTGTCAATTTAGATGGCTCTTTTCAATATTCAGAGTCTTGGGCTGAAGGAGATTGTTGCGCATGGGAGGGTGTATTATGCAGCAGATCTTCTTCTTCCTCTCAAGCATCTCATGTGACTGCAATCGATCTTTCATCTATAAGAGACTATACTGTTCGACGAACATGGTATCCGAATGCCACTTCATTTGCCCAATTCACCGAATTACAATCGCTAGATCTGAGCCGTAACAACATTGGTGGATGGGCTAACCCAGAAGGTAATGTTGGCTCTCAATTAATATAGCAGAGGTGATGTTCCCACACCTCTTTGGAACTATTTCCACACTATGACTTGGGGTTTTTGTAGTAGAAATACGGAATATTGCTATACCCTCTTTGGAACAGCTTCAAGAGTGACTGGTTACACCATCTATACGATCTTAGTCCATTTGTGTGAGTTTAGAATAGTGTTTGATGTCTCGAATCTTATATTATATATTATCAACTTTTGCAGGCTTATGCAGTCTCAAAAAACTACGACAACTATATCTTGGAGGAAACAATCTTGGCGTTGGAGCATTTCCACCATGTTTACTAAGCAACCTCTCTCTATTAGAACAATTGGACTTGTCTGAAAACAATCTGGGAGGAGATTCATCCAGATTATTAATAGGTACAATGAAAGGAGACTATAAATATCAATAGTTAGTGTTAAGGTGTAAACTTTTGGTTTTTGGAATTATTTTGCAAACAATATACCTTCTCAAGCAAGATTAACTATGTAAAAGCCAAGGAGATGCCCGTTGCACATTAAACTAATTATCTATTAGAAGTTTTGCTATGGAAAATGAATTAATTATCAAGTGTCGCGATCTCACCTTGCTCATCAACTTTTGCAGGCTTATGTGGTTTGAAAAAACTACGAGTTCTATACCTTGACGAAACAAATCTTGATGGTAGAGCATTTCCACCATGTTTACAAAGTAACCTCACCCAATTAGAAACATTGGGCTTATCTTCAATAAATCTGGGAGAAGACTCATCTGGCTTTTTAAAAGGTACGCAGAAAGAAGTATGCATTTTTAAAATTTTTATTTGAAAAGGGTGGAAAGGAGCATACTTGCCTCGCCATTTCTATGATAAGAAATCGGTATGCTTCTTGGACTAACTTGGCAGTTTTTGGCTGGTAATGGATGGAATTTTGTGTGGTATTTAAATTTACTGGCTTATTTATGATTGGATCTCATTGTTATTGTTACCACAATTTCTATCATTTTCTCAATCTAATATTTACACCATCCAAAAAAAGAAGAGAGAGAGAGAGAGAGAGAGAGAGAGAGAGAGAGAGAGAGAGAGAGAGAGAGAGAGAGATCTTTGTACGAGCGGCAGGAGCTTCTTATGTGTGCATGGGGTGGAAAGTGGTGTGTTATAGAAGAACCGTATTACGTTCTAAAGGATGTTGTCTAGTTAATAACACAAGTCCCTAGCTGAGAACAATTTTAGCATGCATTTATCTGAACGTTTACAATTATGAAAGGAATTGGTCAAATATATGGACCAAACTCTCTAAAAGTCCATTGAGTTTTGCAGGTCTATGTAATTTGAGAAAACTACAATGGCTAGATCTTGGGAATACCAATCTTGGCAATGGGGGACTTCCATTGTGTCCAGTGAACAACCTCAATCAATTGGAACACTTGGACCTACAGTCCAATAACCTTGGCAATGGAATGCTTCCATCAAGTCTATGGAAGAACCTTACTCTATTGGAATACTTGGACTTATCTGACAATAATTTGGGCAGAGACTAGTCTGGCGGTTTAACAGGTATAACTTCTACCTTTCATCTGATGTCCATCAGCCCACCATCAAAAGTTTGGATAATCCCTGCAGCCATGATTTGTTATTTTGTTCTGGTATTAAATTAGATGGATTAGAAAATTCAAAAGGAAGGATGAAGCAAACCTTTTCTCTTCTTTTTTTCAAATGGCGACAACAGTAGAATTGATAACATAGAGGTACGGAGGTATGGACCCCACTATCATAGAATGATCCAACTTAGACATAGTTTGGATCACGAAATCTAGGCCCAATTCTACCGTTGCTAATGGCTTAAGCATAGATGAGTAGTTTGAATCACCAACTCTAACAAATAATTGCTGACTTTCGCAGGTTTATGTAGTTTGAGAATGCTACGAAGATTATACCTTTACAACAACAGTATTGGCGATGGAGCACTTACACCATGTCTGCTGAACAACCTCACTCTGTTGGAATCCTTGGACTTATCTGACAATAATCTGGGCAGAGACTCATCTGACAGTTTAGCTGGTATGATTTCTACATTTTATTTGATGGCCAACTTCTTAGATAACACAAGTTCCAAAGTTTATTTGGGTGAGCATAATCTTAGATTCCTGGAGCAATGATAATAGAGACTCCCTTTTTCCTTTCTAGAAGTCTCATTGATAAGGTAACGACACTCTATATTAGGGGATGGACCCACTTGATTTAGATGAATGTTTTGATTCACGAAAATGAACCTAACACACGTTTCGATCCACCCAATCGAATAGGATGCATTTGCTTCTAATCCAGCAATCATACGGTTGGGATCTAGATATTGGTCATGTGATGGGCCCACCTACAATGTGCATCTGTTTTTATTGGTAAAGATGTAAGCAATTTCAGGAAAACCAAAAATACAATTCACTTTCCAAAATTAAAATAATGTAACCCTGATATAGATGGGACAAAAAGATAAAGGTTAAGTGTTTTCACCAACCGCAAACTCTCTCTCTCTCTCTCTCTCTCTCTCTCTCTCTCTCTCTCTCTCTCTCCCTTGTCCAGGCGTGACTAATCACAATTGCACAGTCCACTGAAACCTCAATCCAAAAACCATATAAAATAATGAGAAACTATAAAAGGGCAAAAAGAAAGACAAGAAAATTGTATCCTTGCTCGGTGTCATTATCAAAATGGCTGAGTGTGAAAAAAAGGGAAATAACGAGAGTGTCATTATGAATAAGGATGGAAGTGCCGTGATTTACATCTTGTATGATTCACTCAGATGAACCCAACATACAATCGAGTGGACAAGTACAGATTGGAATTCAGAGAAGAATTTGGTGAAGAAGGAAAGTCGATCTTGGAGTAGAAACTCGTCGATTAAATTGTCACCCTGGCAAGATGAAGGGGTGGATGAAGAAGACCGCAATGACGCTCTTGATGTCATATATGTAGATGAATTGTGTTCTTGGATAAGATTATCCACGAATGGTGATCTTAGACCAAATTATCGATATAGTTATTTCTTGTTTTCTTTTAATAGTAAAATGACAGACCATCAAGTCAACCCCAGCCTAGCTAGTCAAAGAATTGGTTGACGTAGTACAGTTGTGCAATTGTGAAGACATTTCAAATTAAAGGTTTTTTAGAATTTATTGAGATTTAGGGTATAAATGGTAAGACGCCCAGAATTTAAGGTTTTTCAATACAAACTCAAAAGTAAAATAACTTTGTCTATTTAATAAAACAAGGAGCCTAAAATGATTTTGACGTATTTGGTCAGATGTTTTACAGTTAAAAAAATGTTTCAAACAAAAATATGTTATTGACAATTGGCTCTTTTTTGCATTAAAAACTTGAGAAAGCCTTCGTGCTCCCTTAAATTGACTAGAGTCCTTGTGAGTTTGCCCTTGCACGGAGGAGACATGATTAGATGTTGAGATTGGGTTTTATATCTTACTGATTTTATTGTTTACACTCTCTATGCTTATTTCCTGTAGGTTTATGTGGCTTGAGGAGACTAGTGACTCTATCTCTATATAACAACAATCTTGAAGATCAAAGTCTTTCACCATGTCTGGGCAACCTTTCTTCCCTGGAAACTCTGTATTTGTTTGGCAATAAACTTAAAAATCCTTTTGGCAGCATCTCATCAAAAGAAACAACAGGTAAGCAGCTTTTATCACTTGTGCACATTTGAGTTAAGTATTTTCAGATGCACCTTTCTTAACATTTTGTAATTTAATTGTGAACTCTACTTGCTCCAACATATTGCAGGTGTAAGGTGATTCCCTAATCTTCAGACTCTATATCTCTCTGAGAATTTGATAGCTGATGACAACTTTCGGAACATTGTCCCATGTCTTTATAACTCGACATCCCTCACCAAGCTCCATTTAAGCAACAATTTATTGAAAAACTCATCGACATTGACATGTAAGAGCATCTATATTACACATTATATTTTTTCTTGTGGGTCTTAGAATTAAACTATGCACCACTACTATAGTTTGGCACAAAATAATTTAGGAAAAAGATAATGACACAGAGATGCCATTGGATATGCTTTGGGAGATAACGTATAAGAAGGAGAAATGCTATTTTAAGTGAGTTCTGGGACTCACATGGAATCCTCACCTAGTTAGGCCCTACATTTGGATGATTCAATCTTTCCATCTTATTTAGTCTCTTTTAGATAGGTTAAATAAAAAAAATTCATGTTTGTTGGGTGATTTTTAGCTATGCATTTTCAGTGTTTAAATAATAACCATTAGATTTTTCAAGGAAAAAAACTAGAAGCTAGAATCATCCAATGAGCATGATTTTTGCACAGTCTTAGTAGAAGACACCCAAAAAAAATGATTGTGTCACATCATTCCAAGGTGGGATTTAGCCAAGCAAGTTTTGAATTTAGTCCCAGAAATTAGTCCAAAAAGCTTTTATCTATAAGCAGTGTTGATCTCTTTGCAATTCTAAAAAGTCAAACATGAAAAAATTATTTGAATCTTCTAATCAAAAGGATTAAAATAGGAAATAAATTGAGCATGATAACTGTGTAAAAAATCATCTCTCGACCATGTTTGGAGAATATAGCACTCTACGCACAACAAAAATCAAATCTTAAGAAATGTAGTAGATGGACAACAACAGCACATTTTTCTTTGGTTAATACAATAATATCACAATAATGAGCCTCACATATGATTCATTCATGATGTTGAATTGACTCGCCTATCTTTCAACACATGGTGGTCCAAATTTTTTGTAAAAAGCATCTAAAGAATGTTGTTCTGGTTTGTTGGATGTCAACTGTTGCTTACATAGAGTTTCTTTTTTCCTTTTTCCTTTTCTTTTTAGCAACAAGTCATGAGAGAGACTTTAACATATATATATATATATATATATATATCAGAATTAGGTTTAACAAATTAGTGAATAGTTTAGTTTACTTTCTAGAGTATAATGCAATCCAAATCAATAGTTTTAGGGACTAAAATGTTTTTCTGAAACTTTTAAGGACTAAAATATCATAAGCAAATAGTTCTATGGACTAAAGTGTACTTTGCTCTAACAAATATTTGACTTCTTTTTTGAAATTTAGACACTCAACCACCCGTGCACATTTTCAAACTCTGGTATCCTAGCAAGACACTCCTTGTGTCACTATGCTAGAAGGCATTGGTGCAAAAACATTTGACTATTTATGGTGAAAAAATGAAGAATAAAAAAAAGGACTCGTTATTTAATCACTAGAAAACATTATGGTAATCCCTTGTCATTTCTCATAGAATCTAAAACATCGCAAATTTGTGTTCATTAGATGATTCAAGCTAGCTAAACTATTGTCTTTAAAAAGTGGTGGGATCCAAACAAACCTTTTATCAAATGATTAGAATTGTCAATTAGTTTAACTTTGTACAATTAGCCAATGCTAGAGATCTAAAATGGACATTTGAGATTTTATTAAGCACAATGACACCCGTAATACAAATTGTTTTATCTTTGGTTAGTAGAAGAGATGCATACCATAAATGGAAGAATGAGAGGCATGATCAACGCTTTAAATAATCAATTCATCAATTGCTCAAAAGAGCATGTGCGTAGAGATTCAAGTCATGTATTCATTTTCCTTCATTTAATTTAATTGTTCCACTATTCTATTTCATCAGTCTCATAATTATATTTCTTACTTGTAGGGCTTTGCAAATTAAGGACGTTAGAAGTTTTGGATGCCTCAAATAACACAATTGAAGGTCATCTACATCCATGCATGAGAGCCATGTATTCTTTGAGCAGTTGATTACTCTCTCAGAACCAACTTATAGGAAATGTCCCATCATTCATTTTCAACAATCTAGCAATGCTTGAGTTGATCGATCTATCAGAAAATCAGCTTAGTGGTGTCCTCTACTTTTCCATGGTTGCTAACCTCTCAAAGCTTTCAACCATTGACCTCTCAAACAATAAACTATATGTTGAAACAGAGTACCCACGTTGGATTCCTACTCTTCATCTCTCCATGTTATATTTGGAAAATTGCAATCTCAACCTACACAGTACCCGCGGAATTCCTACTTTTATGTCTTACCAAAATGGGTTAAGAGAATTATATTTGGGTTATAATGCTCTCAAATAGAGGGGGCTGTATTTTATACAGGCACCCCCCACTTAAGGCAACCTGACGTTGTTGTCGGGTTTGTCTTCCCAAAATCAACAGACAAAAAAAAAAAAACGAAGAAGAAACCTAACGAAGGGAGAGGAGGAAGAAGAAGAAGAAGAGGAAGGAGGAGAAGAAGAAGAAGAAGAGAAGGAGAAGAAGAAGAAGAAGAAGGAGAGAAGGAGAAGGAGAGAAGAAGGGGGAAACTTGGCGCGTCTGGAAGCCCTAGGTCGCGCCAGCAAGAGAGAACGAACTGAGGGGGAAATAGTCAGAGAGAGAGAGAGAGAGAGAGAGAGAGAGAGAGAGAGAGAGAGAGAGAGAGAGAGAGAGAGAGAGAGAGAGCTGCGTGTAGGTGTGGAAGGGAAAACAGGGTTTTCGAGGTCACCGGAGACGACGCCGGCTCGGATCGACAATCCGTCCTGTCAGGTTGTTCAGCATGATGAGATAAACAAAACCCCCAAGGTTATTGGGGGATCCGACATGATCTTGATAGTCGATTGAAGAGGGGAACGTCGTACAACTAAGATTGGAGGTTTTACGACTGATCTGAACCAATCCAGCCCATCCAATGGTAGAAAATGCACGAAAATGCATCTAGAAGGTAAGATCTATAAAACCCTATTCTTGATTTTGAGATTTTAGCTAAACTCGCACCATTCATGCTAGATCTAGGTTTTGTGGATAATCCAACTGTCCATTTTTAAATCAAATCTTAGGGACATGTAATTTAGGGCATGATGTAGCTTGAATCACACAAAAAACTTCAGATCTAGGATAAAAACCGATCGGACAATCTAAGTCGTCTGATCGGGTATTGTTCACACAGTAATTTCGTGATGTTTGATCAACGATCAGACACCACAGATGAGTTCCTTGTCATAAAAAATGATAGGATAACTAAAATTATATGAATTTGAAGTGAAACAGATTGGATGATTTAAGCCGTCCGATCTGTTACTATTCAAACAAACACCTTGTAATGTCGGATCAATGATTTGAGGTCACAGATGGATTCCTGAACCGTAAAGTAGCTTAGATATGATATAAAGTATGGAATTTAGATAAACTAACAAAAAAAAATTGAGTGATATGAACTATTCATGATGCTCATTATATCTGTCTGATTTAAGAATACAATTATAAGTTGTATTGAAGACTATAGCATGGGAAATAGCACCCAGCTCCAAACCAAGAGTTGATCTGGATAAGAATCAAAGGTTAAGACTACTGAATAGTGAAAGTGACTTGCAATCACTTAAGAAAAGTAATGGGTGGCCAATCAAGGGCTAATGGTGTAGATTAGAAATCCAATAACTACTTGTCATTTAACTAGCTATTAACCAATAGCTAATGAAACACTCTTAGCATAGAAATAAGCACTATCATTTTGCCTTGTGACGATTAATATCAAAGACTAACATATAGGGAGCTTTCATATTGGAAAAATTAAGAGAAGTCTTAGAATTATATATCTAAATGAGTATTTGTATTGTTGCAGACGTGTGCTTGATCGGGAGTGCGTATGCTATTTGCTTCAGAGAACCTGAAGATCTCTATTTAAGGCAAGGGAATTAAGATTGCTATGATTTTTGCTACATATGCATGTATATATGAATTTCAAGCATTGAAATGAATCTTTTTTGTTTATACGAAAGATAAGATGAATGTGTATGCCAAGTTTGAATTATGATTAAACTGTTTATGATAAGATATGTGTTATTATGAACCGTGTGAGAGAAATGTAAGAGTGATGCCAGAAAATTGTGAAATGGCTCGTATGAGGGAAAGGGGTCATTATGATGTGGGCGGGCCTTCGGGCTGGACGAGCTACCGGTTTCTGGCTGGACGAGTTATTGGCCCCCTGAACCCCATTGTTGGGGAGTTTGATGCATTCTGAGAGGTCGTTATGATGTGGGTGGGCCTTCGAACTGGACGAGCTACCGATCTCTCAGGAGCAAGCCTTGAGGTGTGTCTTTGGGTCTGGTGACCCATGGTGTGTCATTGGGTTTAACCCACTGTGTCGACTCATTACGCCAAAGAGGATAATATTGTTTGCTGTGTACTTGATACACACAACAACGCATTGGTATTTGATATGTGAAATGGCTTGTAATCCTTCGAAAGGATTCTTTCCCATCCTTGACTCTAATAAATAGGGACGTTGGGGAACTATTTTCTTGCAGAAATCTCATTCTCTTATCCTTGAAAGAAGAAAGCGAAGGGCTTCATGAATTGAAGGCCCGAGATGGTCTGGTCCTTTAAGTCCCCCATTTTTTGTAAAGAAGATAAGGTTGACACTAATTGTTCAATTCATTCCTTCTAGCACACCACTGAATTTTGACCATTGGATAATAGTGGATTCATTGGGCCCTATGGAGTAAAGGGAGCTTTCCAATGGATCTTTATCAGACAGAGAATTCTTTCAATTGTATAAGTCACAGGATTTATCCATACTGGCCTATTACGAGCAGTTGACCTATTCTTTCATAACTCTTTTGGAATATTGTATTGAATTGGCGAGCAGGAAATGTAAATGATTTGTAAGTTTGACATGTGATTGCATACTTTGCTTTTTAAAGAACGTGTTTCGTACTGATGCATTGGTATTCCTTCTATTTTAGAATGAATTCATGATTCTGATAAATGTTGAATGATTTCAAATTAAATGATAATTGAATTGTTGTTTGCATGATTTAGCATGACTAAATTGATCTATATATAATTATCACAATTTTTGTTTATATAAGCATTGCATCTTATTCCACCTACACAAGCGATTGCTTGCTGAGGCATTACTGTAGTTTGCAATGCCTCAAATACAGAGGATAGTAGCTGGTTTGACATGTTGATAGTATCATAGAACAAAGGACACCCAAGGAATATAAGCTGCTTACTGACAGGAGCGCCCCAATAGAAGCTTAGGAAGAGCACATGTAAGAATTGGTCTTGGAATTGAAGTTGTCATATTAAAAATGAGAAAGAGACTACATTGTATGTAATTATGGGAATTTGAAAGACTTATATGACTAGGTTGTGCTATGAAGGTTCTGGGTATGTTGTGTTGAGGTAAACTATCTTTATTTTGTTAGATGTATAAAAAGGAGACAGAGTCTCCATTTATATTTTAAAATTGTCAACAATGTTTATCAGGTATTTCGCAATGATACTATTAACTTTGTCGCATTTTTGGTAGAAATGATTACTTATTTCATCGAGAATCCTTGTTTTTTATAGAAGAAAAATGACACTCGAGGTTTTTCAAATTGAATTTGAAAGAAAATTGGATCGATCTTACATTATATATTAGTTTGTATTTAAAATTATATTTGAAAACCCGAGTCATCACTGTATTCTTTCTATTTCACAGAAGAAAATTAATAATGGTTTTCTATTATGAAATAAAAAAATACATTAAAAAATAAGTTTCCAAGCATGTGCAATATTTTGTAATCTAAGTATACCAACTTAGACTTCAAATCCAAAAATGAAAAAAGAGGAAAGTATAATTTAGTCCTTAAAACTATTTACTTATGGCAGTTTAGTCCTTGAAGCTCTAGAGAAAGAGTTTGGTCCCCGAAACTATTTGTTTGAGTTGCGCTTTAGTCCTTTTCTAACTTTCCATCACGGGTACTGATGGTTGGGCACCATAAACAATAGTTTAGCTTTAGAACTAAAGTTTCTCAAGTGAGTAGTATTAAGGGCTAAAATGTATTTTTTTCATTGCCTAACCATTAGTTCTGCTGGCAAAAAGTTAACGCAATAATTAAAATACACCTAAATTAATTTTTTTAAGGACTAAATTATTTTTCTTGAACTTGAAGGATTAAAACATCATAAGTGAATAGTTTTAGGGATTAAAGAGCATTTTCTCAACAAAAAAAAAAAAAAGGTCTTCTCATATTTAATACAGAAAAAGCAAATGACAGTCATTGTTGCAATTCTAGTTTCCACCGTCAATGTGTTATGAAGAAAATGTGTTTTGAACCAAAAAAATATCACTGTGTCTTCTTATCAGCTCTAAAGAAAAAAAATACATGTGAGTGCAGATGGCAATGGGGCAAGGCTAGGTGGGTTTTCATCTACCCTGCCTAACCACGAGTCATTGGGATTTGTAGCCCAATATAAGGCGAGACAGATTATGGAAACCCACAATATTGGGTGGGGCCCAGTTTAACCTGCGCCATTGCCATCCATATACATGAGCCTCCACTCTTTTCTGCCAAACCATATTCATTTATCACACTCCACCCAATTTGGCATACGCTAAATATCTCATACATAAGCAATCTTGACCCTTCCAGTATCAAAAGTTGGCTAACAATTGATGTAAAAAGGACAACAACTTCACCAATGTCTGGTTGCACTATCTATATGATCTCAGTCTATTTGTGTGAAACATTTCTAGGTTTATAGTTTAGAATAGTGTTCGATGTCTCAAATCTTACATTATATTTATCAACTTTTGCAGGCTTATGTAGTCTCAAAAAACTACAACAGCTAAATCTTGGTGGAAACAATCTGGGCACTGAAGCATTTCCACCATGTTTACTAAGCAACCTCTCTCTATTAGAAGAATTAGACTTATATGGAAACAATCTGGGAGGAGATTCATCCAGGTTATTAGCAGGTACAATGAAAGGAGACTATAAATATCAATAGTTAGTGTTAAGGTGTTAAACTTTTGGCTTTTGGAAATATTTTGTAAACGATATACCTTCTCAAGCATGATAAGAAACTGGTATGCTTCTTCACCTGACTTGGCAATTTTGGGCTAGTAATGGATGGAGTTTTGGGTGGTATTTAAGTTTACTGGCTTGTTTAAGAGAGAGGATTTTGTTTTTGTTGGGATTTGTGACTTTATATTTCTCTCAATTTTATTGGACGATTCTTTCTTTTGTAGATATTTGATTGGATCTCATTGTTATTGTGATCACATTTTCTATCATTTTCTTAATCTAATATTTACACCATCCAAAAAACCAAATTGATAGAGAAACAAGGATCTTTGTCCCACTAGCGGGGATCACTAGCCATACCCACTTGTTATGCGTGCATGGGGTGGAAATTGGCATAAGTGTTGAGGTTGTTTTATCTTAGTTTCACATGGAAGATTAAGGTGTACCATCAATTTAAATCTAATTGAGATAAGTGTTGAGGTAGAGATACTCACCTTCCCTAATGGCTAAAAAAACTGATTGGATGGCCTTGGGTTAAGAATAGGCAAACCCAAGTATTTGTCACACAAGGGTTTATGAACCTAGAAATGTTTTCCATGGTTATAGGAAGATTTGAGGAGAAAGCGCTGGATGATTTAAGTAATTTTGCCACCAAACCCACTTTTTATCCAAAGTGTTTTAGAAGACTTACTTTTCACTATTTTTTATGAAAAAAATCAATAAATCATCTGTATATAACAGGAGTGTTGATTGTTTAACCGCAAGTGCACGGGCTATTGTAGTATAGCTATGCAAATACGGGTCGATCCCACAAGGACTTGATTTAAGATTATGGAGTTTTAAATAAAATTCAACTAAAAAAAATAAAATCCAGATTTATTCAATTGTTCCAATGTTCACAAATATTTATTCCAAGGAAGACAGAAAATAAAAATAAAATGCGTCTTGGATAAGCTTGTCCTTGGATTGCACTGTCTCTGGATTAGTCTGTCCTTGAATAGTCTGTCCTGGATTGCACTGTCCCTGAATAGTCAGAATGAAGATAAGTTAAAACCAGAATAGCATAGGGACACAGTTGTAATTAAACTGGGGACACAGTTGGAATTTCTGAAAAAGGACAGAGTTGGTATTAAAATGGGGACTTGTTGGTCATTCCAGAGATCTGCCAGGGGTAGACTTGGAATTCCAGGGGTTTCTGGTTTTTAACTAAAAACCAGGAAAAAAAAAACGATGGAGAAGAAAACCGTAGAGGAGAAGAAAGGAGAAGAAGGAGGGAGAGAGAGAGAGAGAGAGAGAGAGGAGATATGGGAGAAAACCCGTTCTGGGTTTTCTTCCCCAGGACCGTCCGACTCGGAGAAGAGATGGGACGCGATCCTGCTGGTGGAGAAAAACTTGATGGAGCAGGGTCTGGATCTTGGTGGAAAAAAACGACGCCCAGGGGCGTCGTCTGGTTCAGGGGCTGGCACGATGAAGGGTGTTTCAGATGGGGCAGCCGACGACCCGATAGAAGAGAGCTTGGACAGAAGGGGCCGTTGGGTGCAGCCTAGGCGGTGTGGTGTTGAAGCAGAGCCGCACAAAGAGGAGAGCGGGCAACTGGCTATGAAGGGTAGCCTGCCAGTGATGAAAGAGAAAAAGGAGCAGACCGGTGTTGGGTTTAGGCTTGGGCCGGTGATGATGCAGGGAAAAACCGGTGATGGGTTTAAGGCAGGTGCTTGGCTGGACCAGACTGGGTCGAAGAGTTTGACTGGTGCAGTGCTGGGGGCGATGGACTGGGATCCTTCAGGCTCTGTGCGATAGAGGAGACAATCAGGGATGGATGCGTTGGGAAGAAAACGCTAAAAGGAGAGGGGTAAGTGAAAGGGGCTTGTGCGGTGAATTGAGAGACTAGACGCTCTGCGTTCCAAAAGCTAAAGGATGAAAGAGAGAGGGTACGAGATAGAAGAGGAGAAAGGAGAGTGGAGAGTGGAGCGGCTGATTGGGGTGGTCAAGCAGGGGAGAGGATGGCAGATAGAGAGATGCTGGGCGGTGATGGGAAGAGTTGGGAAAAGGAAGTGCGCTGAAGGCAAGGGCTGAGGGAGTTGGGTATCGGGTCTGGTTAGTGGAGACGATGGCATCGGGTAGAGGAGGAAATGGAGAGAGAAGAAGGGAAAGGGGATCGGTGCGATGTGCTGCGAGCAAGGAGAACAAGAGAGATGGGGGTGTACGAGTCAGAGAAGGTGAAGTAGAAGAGGGGAAATGAGGTTGATGCTGGTGAGAGAGAGAGACAGCCCAGCCCAGCCTCCCAAAGAAGAAAAAAACGTCCCTTTTCAAGAGAGAGGGGAAGAGGACTTAAAAAGAGAGAGAGATGTGGAAAGATTGAAGAGAGATGGGAGAGATAAGAGAGGAGTGAGAGACGTGTGAAAGAGAAGGAGAAAAAGAGAGAGAAAAGAGAGAGAGAAAAGAAAGGAGAAGGATAAGAGAAAAAGAGAGAAGAGAGGAGAAAGAGAAGGAAGAGGAGATAGGTGGGGTCCACTAGCTTTCCTAGTTTTGCTAGAACTCTGCAAGTCTTCAAAGTCTTCAGTCTCTTTCCATGAAACTTCATCTAATCTTCATCTGATATCCTTGATTCAATCTAGAGCGTCCATGCCTGAGTTGACTGATCTGCAATGCACAGGACTCAATTAGCGAAATCTAAACCATCCATTAGCTTTAATAGTCATTTAACCACTAAATTTTATAATTCAACGGTTGGATGGCCAATTAAAGCTAAAATGAAATATTTGATTTAAAATCTTAAAATTAATGGTCTAGATGCTCTAATCCAATACTAAATTAGGGGTATTTTGACCAAAATTGAACACTTAACACACCCCCCAACTAGCATTTTGCTAGTCCCTAGCAAAAGATGCGTAGAAATCAACTCAATTTTTGTAAATTTTTTAAAATTTTTCTTTCTTTCTTTTTTTTTTTTCAGGTCATCTCCATTTTTTTCTCAGATAATTATCTTCAATAAATCTATCAACTTTAGCAAACTAATAAAGATGATTGAATAATTCAAAAAAACCCTACCCATATGCTAAAAATATTCCACTTAAGCTCAGATCTCAGATTGAGTATGTGCATATGCAATCTATACATATAATAATCTTTATCTCTAAGTAAACTTCTAACTTTTGAACTCCATCTGAAATATGTTTTGACCTCAATCCTTACTAATGGCATACGCTCAAAAATAAAGTCTCTCAGATAGAGGGTTTAAATCATATCTCTCTTTTAATTATGTGAGAAGAGTCAATGAAAAAAAATATATCTCACATATACTTATGAAGAATGGGAGTTACTAAGGAATTTCTTTTGATCCCTTTGGAATAGATGTCATTACCTTTGCATATTTAGAAATACCACTCTTTTAATCCTATCCATTCATTTCCTCATAAAGACTATATTCATCCTAGAATCAATAGGTCTTTAATTGGGACGAAACATAAGCTTAGGACAGGGTACCAAAGAAAGGGTATAAAGGTATTCAAAGTTTCTTCAAAAAAATAAGTAGAGGTCTTCTACTAAAGTTGACAATTCTTCTTTTCTTTGCTTTTTTCTAAAGTGAATATTTTTGTTTCCATTTCTTTGCATTCTTCAACTCTTTTTTTTTTTTTTTTTTTCTTTTCACTTTTCTTTCTTTTCATATTTTTGACTCACTTTGAAGAATATTTCTTTTCTTGATATCCACTTTTCTACTTTTGTTGCAACTAAAAGATATTTTTTTTCTTCTTCTCTAACTTATTTTTCAAAGAAAAATGGGTAATGGATAATTTATACTGGGTTAATATGGGTAAATGGTAATTTGGGTGACAAAAGAAAATGGCTTTATATTCAAGGCTCAACTTGGCTAACTAGTGGTAAAAATACTTCTGGGTAGGCTTTATGTCTCTAGGTTAATAACAATGATGGCCTAAATCATTTTTTAGGTTTCATATAATCTATCAAATTCAATGAACTTTCAGAATTTTAAAGGTAGTATTCTAATTATTCAGGTAATTAGCCAAATTTAAGAGTTTGGGATCAATTTTCTTTAAGCACGCTGAAGAAAATTTTGAACATTTATAACCTCTCAAAAAGGATGAATGGCTCTAAAACTCACTTGTGTTATAGGTCTCCACTGAATTTCTTCAGAATTTTTAAGTTATAGCCACTTATCAATCTAGATTATCTATATGCAACTGCGTGTACAAATGTGATATGAGAATTTGCTTTTATGGAATACTTTAGAAAATGAGTAAAATGATGAATTAATCATATTCAATTCTATTAATAAGCTAAAGTTATCCAGATTATACTTCAGAAAATCCAATTCTCATCATGGTATAGGAAATGACCTAAAATTTTTCTTTTTCTTTTCTTTTTCTTTTCTTTTCTTTTTTTGAAAAAAACCAAGGAAAACACCTAAAAACTAAAAGAAAACTAGAATTTGCTAGAATTCTACACCCCCAACTCCGACGAAACATTGTCCTCAATGTTTAAAAAGTAGGACCTAAAATGAATATGGGTGATATAGAAAACAACAAAATACAAAATATGGTACAAAGAGATCAAATTCACTCAATCCTGATAAACAGGATCCTCCAGAGTTGTGGACTCAACTTCTGGATTCTCATAATCTAGGAAAGGCTTTATACGTTGACCATTCACTTTAAAAGAATGACCAGTCCTAGTATTCTCAATCTCGACAGTCCCATATGGAAAAACTTCTTTTACTATGTATGGACCAGTTCATCGAGATCTAAGCTTACCTGGAAATAGGTGGAGCTTAGAATTGTAAAGTAGAACCTTTTGGCTTGGAGTAAAGGATTTTCTCATTATGTTCTTATCATGAAAAACTTTCATCTTTTCTTTATATATCCTATTACTCTCATAAGCTTCTTGCCTGATCTCTTCCAACTCATTAAGTTGGAGCTTGCGATGTGAGCCTGCTTTATCCATATTGAAATTGAATGTCTTTATTGCCCAATAGGCTCTATGTTCCAATTCCACAGGCAAATGACAAGCCTTACCGTATACAATACGATAGGGAGACATACCAATCGGGGTGCGATGTGCAGACCTGTAAGCCCAGAGCGCATCAGTCAGTCTAAGAGACCAATCTTTACGATCTGGATTAGGTCTTTTGAAGGATTTGTTTGATGGCCCGATTTGATACTTCTACTTGTCCACTTGTTTGTGGGTGATACGGTGTTGCAACTTTATGTGTAATATTATATTTTTTCATTAGTGCTTCAAATGGTTTGTTGCAAAAATGTGTACCGTTATCACTTATAATGGCTCGAGGAGTCCCAAATCTAGAAAAAATGTTTTCTTTTAAAAATTTAAGAACTATTTTGTGATCATTATGCCTGCATGGGATAGCCTCAATCCATTTTGAAACATAGTCTACGGTCAATAAGATATAAATGTAGCCAAAAGAAGGTGGAAATGGACCCATGAAATCTATACCCCAACAATCAAAAATTTCTATGATAAGAATAGGATTTAGAGGCATCATATTCCTACGGGTTATTCCTCCTAACTTTTGACATTGCTCACATAATTTACAAAACACATGTGTGTCTTTGAACAACGATGGCCAATAAAAACCGCACTGCAAAATCTTTGCCGCTGTTTTCTGGGTAGAAAAATGTCAACCACATGCTTCTGAATGACAAAAGGAGATAACACTATGTTGTTCTAAGTCAGGGACACATCTCCTAATGATTTGATCTGGGCAGTATTTAAACAGGTATGGATCATCCCAGAAATAGTGCTTAACATTGGAAAAGAATTTTTCTTTTCTTGTTGAGTCCAATGTTCAGGAATTTTCCCCGTGACTAAATAATTTGCAATATCAACAAACCAGGGAGGATGGGAAACATGAAAAAGTTGCTCATCAGGGAAAGTGTCTTTAATTGGCAACTCATTTAAAGGCTCATAGGGACTAAGCGAGACAAATGGTCGGCTACCACATTCTCTACTCCCTTTTTATCTTTTATTTCAATGTCAAACTCTTGGAGTAGGAGAATCCATCTAATTAGTCTAGGCTTAGCATCTTTCTTAGAAAGAAGATACTTGAGGGCTGAATGGTCAGTGAATATGACTATTTTAGATCCTACCAAGTAAGACCTGAATTTATCCAATGCGAAGACAACTGCTAAGAGTTCTTTCTCCGTAGTAGAATAGTTCATTTGGGTGCTATTTAAGGTCCTACTGGCATAGTAGATGACGTATGGCTTCTTTTCTTTTCTCTGTCCTAGTACAGCTCCTACAGCATAGTCACTGGCATCACACATGATTTCAAAGGGTAGACTCCAATCAGGCGGCTGCATGATAGGTGCAGTGGTCAACTTGTCTTTCAACTTTATAAATGCTTCTTGACAATCCTTAGTCCACTCAAAAGGAGTATCCTTTGTGATGAGGTGACATAGTGGTCTAGATATTGCACTAAAATCCTTAATGGACCTCCGATAGAATCCCACATGACCTAGGAAAGATCGAATGTCCCTAATAGATTTTGGAATGGGTAGATTGGAAATTAGATCAACTTTAGCTCTATCTACCTCTATACCTTTAGATGACACAATGTGACCTAAGACAATTCCCTTAGGAACCATGAAATGACATTTTTCCCAATTAAGCACTAGGTTCTTTTCTTTACAACGAGTTAAGACTTTTCTTAGATTTTCAAGACATGTTTCAAATGAATTACCGAAAACAGAAAAGTCGTCCATGAAAACCTCTAAAATTCTCTCCACCATATCACTGAAAATGCTTAACATGCAACGTTGAAATGTGGCAGGAGCATTATATAATCCAAATGGCATTCTTTTTTAAGCAAAAGTGCCAAAAGGACATGTAAATGTGGTCTTTTCCTGATCCTCGGGTGCAATTTCTATTTGGTTATACCCTGAATAACCATCTAAGAAACAATAGTACTGGTGTCCTGCAACCCTTTCTAACATTTGATCAACGAAGGGCAAAGGAAAATGGTCCTTCCTTGTAACAGCATTCAACTTTCGATAGTCGATACACATACGCCAACCAATAGTAACCCTGGTAGGGATCAATTCATTGTTGACGTTAGTTATTACTGTCACACCAGACTTCTTTGGAATCACCTGAGTAGGACTTACCCATTTGCTATCACTTATGGGATAGATGATTCCCACATCAAGCAACTTTAGGACTTCTGCTCTAACCACATCTTTCATATTAGGATTTAACCTTCTTTGCATTTGACGACATGGTTTAGCTTCATCCTCTAGATATATCCTATGGGTGCAGATTAAAGGGTTAATGCCCTTTATATCAGCTATGGTCCATCCTATAGCACCTTTGTGTTCTTTTAAAGTGTTTATTAATTTGTCCTCCTGAGATGTTTCTAATTGGGAGGAAATTATTACAGGAAAAGTCTCTTTGTCTCCTAAAAAGGCATATTTTAAATCTGGTGGTAGAGATTTCAATTCAAGCTTAGGAGGTTGTATGAATGATGGAAGGGGAGTGGACTCCCTCAGTGGAAGGTCCTCGAAAGGAGGTTTCCATTTTTCTGTTTCCATGATAGGAACAGAATCAAGGAGAGCATTAACTTCCTCTATTAATGCATCCTCATTACACTCATTAAAATGGGCCAAACAGGCCTCAAGTGGGTCCGATAAGGAAGATGATTGAAACTGATCTTGCACAACTGAATTGATCATGTTAACACAGTGCAAATCATCAGTAGTTTCACCAGGTTGCTTACAGATATTGAAAATGTTAAGTTCTATTGTCATATTGCCAAAGGACAATTTCATCACACCATTTCTACAGTTGATTAAGGCATTGGACGTAGCCAAAAATGGTCGTCCCAGGATGACTGGTATTTCATTCTTCTCATTCACCACCGGGTGTGTATCTAGAACCGTAAAATCGACGGGAAGCAAAATTGTTCTACCCGGACTAACACATCCTCTATTACCCCTCTCGGTATTTTTACGTAACGATCGGCTAGGCGGAGCGTAGTAGATGTAGGTTTCAATTCACCCAGACCTAACTGTTCGTATACCGAGTATGGTAATAAGTTTACACTAGATCCTAAATCAAGAAGAGCTTGATTTATCTGGTAGTTGCCAATAATGCAAGTAAGCGTGGGGCAACCAGGATCCTTGTACTTTGGTGGTGTATGGTGTTGAAGAATAGAACTAACTTGTTCAGTCAAAAATGCCTTCTTTTGGACATTTAATTTCCTCTTGATGGTGCATAAGTCTTTTAAGAATTTGGCATATGATGGGATTTGTTTTATAGCATCTAAGATTGGTATGTTGATCTTGACTTGTTTGAAAATCTCTAAAATCTCATCATTAGATGCAGACTTTGGGGCTTGGCGCAACCTTTGAGGGAATGGAGCGAGTGGACCTGGACATGGCTCAACAGTGAAACATGGTCCTTTTCTTTAGATTTTTCTTTAGGTTTTTCTACCTTTTCAATCTTTTTAGGCTCATCTTTCTCAATTATTTTACCACTCCTAAGAATAGTAATAGCTTTAGTCTGTTCCATGGTAGAGCTAGATGTTTCATCAGATGCATTAATGCTAACCGCATGCACTCCCTTAGGGTTTGCTTGAGGTTGAGCTGGGAATTTTCCTTTTTCCATATTTTGCATCATTTGACTCATCATGTTTTTTAGTTCATTCACAGACTTTTCTAATTGAGAAATTTTCCTTTCCTGATTTTGATTAACTTGATTATCCTCTACATGCCTTTTAGGTGGGGGCAAGTAAAGTCCAAGAGAATGAGGTTGATGAGTTTGGTATGGTGGTGGAGCAAGTAGTCCTTGGTTTGGTTGTTGATGACTCTGGTATGGGCCTGATTGTGAGACATTTGCATTAGGTCCATTTCTCTAATTGAAATTTGGATGGTTTCTCCAGTTGGGATTATATTTCTCAGAATATGGGGAGAAAGGTCTTTTATAATTATTGAGTGCATTAGCCTGATCATGAAGTACATCTTGAAATGCAGGGATGGTAGGACATTCCTGAGTAAGATGTGATGTACTTTCACAAATGCTACACACTTGTTCATCTTTAGTTAAGGTTTTCGTTCCCATTTCCATGGCTTCTACTTTTCTAGCTAGGGTTGCTACTTTGGCACTGATTTCATTTTTTTCAGTCATGGCATACATGCTTCCCCTAGTAGATGTGGTAGTGGCCTTGGGTCTATCAGAATGTTCTACTCTTTCTGAGTCAGCCCAGGTCTGTGCACTTTCAGCTAGCCATTCCAAATACTCCTCCGCCTCATCTGGTTGTTTATTCAAAAAGTTACCATTGCACATCATCTCTACAAACTGGCGCATGTCAGAATTAAGTCCTTCATAACAGAAGCTGATAATGCGCCATGGTTCATAGCCATGATGTGGGCAAGTAAGCAATAGATCTTTGAACCTTTCCCAGCATTGGTAGAATGATTCTTTATCTTTTTGGGTAAAGTTCATTATCTTACGATGGAGTGTATTTGTTTTATGTGTAGGGAAAAACTTTTTCAAGAATTCCCTAGTCATTTCATTCCAAGTCCTTATGGAACCTGGTGGCAGTGCATTAAACCACATTTTTGCTTTTTCCTTTAAAGAGAAAGGAAATAGCTTAAGCCTGACAGTGTCTAGACCTATATTTTGGGTTCTTTGGGTACTACATGGCTCATCAAATTCTTTAAGGTGCAAATAAGGACTCTCACTATCTAGCCCATGAAATTTGGGAAGTAATTGAATTACTCCTGTTTTTAATTCTAACGCACCAGCATTTTGAGGAAGAATGACACAAGAGGGTGTACTGGTGCGTGTAGGTTGAAGGTAGTCTCTTAAGGTTCGTCCATGAGGATTTTGATAAACATCATTTTCTCCATGGTCACTCTGTTGGTCCCATTCCCTGTTTTCATTCCTTCTCCAATTTCTTTGTTGATGATTATTCCTCCTTAGTGGAGGTTGATATTCATCATCAATTAGAGGTGGTGGGTCCTCATTCATGATGAGTGGAGCTTGATCACCTCTAATTCTACCATGGGGTGAGTTACCCCTTGATCGTTGATCAGCCATTGTTGGTCTGTCTTTTTGGTCGTACGAGACTAACCTACCGGTTTCATCGCGTATCCAAAAGGGCATACAATGAAAGATCTTTTTGATTTTTTTATGTTTTTATTTTTTTCCTATCCTAAATGATGCAACCTAAATGCCTAAAATGATGCACAAAACAGGACACAATCAAGCAATCCCCTTAGGCTAGCAAGCATAGATATTTTGATTTTCTTGATTTTGTGTGGGGACAATGCTTTTAATTAACCTACTCTAACGCTCCTACTCTCTTTAGGAGTTGACTACTGCTTACCAGTTAGGTTCTAACCAAAGCGGTTAATACAACCCTCGTGTAAGGAGGCGTTTAGACCTCAACAAACGTCGACAGGAGGTAGGGGAAGAGCGAGGCTCTATTAGACAACCCCCAATAACCACAGTGATCAAAAGCAACCAGAGTAACGATGGTCGTGTCCTATTAAGAGGGTCCTACGAGCATGTGATAACCCTATAGGTCTCTTCTGATTAATTTTAAATTAATGTGAAAGGAGAGGTTGCGCGCTTGAGATGATTATCCTAGGTGGGCCAAGGAGTGGTGATGAAATCCACCCTTGATCTTGTGGGGTAGGGTGCCCTTACTAATTAAATTTCACACACCATGGCAATTCGATCAACATATAATCCATCTTAAAGCGTTAGACGTGTCCTAAAATGCAATTGAAAGCAATAAACTAATGCAAAACCCTAAGATGCAACAATTATAACATATGCTTTCTATATGCAATTAAGTACCAAACAATGCAAATTATTCTAAATGCAAGCCCTAATCTAGAAAATTAAATGAGTGAGAAGACTTACAGTGAGGTTTCTGATGAAGATCAAGTGTGGGCCACCGTGTCCCACACTTGCCCTGTATTATTACAACCCTTTAAAAATTGAAATTGAAAATGCAAATTACAAGGGGCCTCACTACAAGATTCACTCAAAAATAAAATTTCTAATCTAGGAAAGCAAGAAAAATCTATCAATTGATGAAGCTCCACTCCAATTTCCTGAAAAAGAAAAATAACAATTAGTACCAAATTCAGGAAATAAAGTGATTATGCACTAAAAATGCCTAAAGATGCACCTAAGAATGCCTAAAATGCAATTCCTAATTTTTTGTATTTTTTTGGATTTTTTGGATTTTTTTTTTGGATTTTTAATTAAATTTTATAAAAACTCCATTTCAAGTCCCAAGAGCAAGGCCAAAAACTTGTTGATTGTTTAACCGCAAGTGCACGGGCTATTGTAGTATAGCTATGCAAATACGGGTCGATCCCACAAGGACTTGATTTAAGATTATGGAGTTTTAAATAAAATTCAACTAAAAAAAATAAAATCCAGATTTATTCAATTGTTCCAATGTTCACAAATATTTATTCCAAGGAAGACAGAAAATAAAAATAAAATGCATCTTGGATAAGCTTGTCCTTGGATTGCACTGTCTCTGGATTAGTCTGTCCTGGATTGCACTATCCCTGAATAGTCAGAATGAAGATAAGTTAAAACCAGAATAGCACAGGGACACAGTTGTAATTAAACTGGGGACACAGTTGGAATTTCTGAAAAAGGACAGAGTTGGTATTAAAATGGGGACTTGTTGGTCATTCTAGAGATCTGCCAGGGGTAGACTTGAAATTCCAGGGATTTCTGGTTTTTAACTAAAAACCAGGGAAAAAAAACGATGGAGAAGAAAACCGTAGAGGAGAGAGAGAGAGAGAGAGAGAGAGAGAGAGAGAGAGAGAGAGAGAGAGAGAGAGAGAGGAAGGAGAGGAGATATGGGAGAAAACCCGTTCTGGGTTTTCTTCCCCAGGACCGTCCAACTCGGAGAAGAGATGGGACGCGATCCTGCTGGTGGAGAAAAACTTGATGGAGCAGGGTCTGGATCTTGGTGGAAAAAAACGACGCCCCTTCTGGGCATCGTCTGGTTCAGGGGCTGGCACGATGAAGGGTGTTTCAGATGGGGCAGCCGACGACCCGATAGAAGAGAGCTTGGACAGAAGGGGCCGTTGGGTGCAGCCTGGGCGGTGTGGTGTTGAAGCAGAGCCGCACAAAGAGGAGAGCGGGCAACTGGCTATGAAGGGTAGCCTGCCAGTGATGAAAGAGAAAAAGGAGCAGACCGGTGTTGGGTTTAGGCTTGGGCCGGTGATGATGCAGGGAAAAACCGGTGATGGGTTTAAGGCAGGTGCTTGGCTGGACCAGACTGGGTCGAAGAGTTTGACTGGTGCAGTGCTGGGGGCGATGGACTGGGATCCTTCAGGCTCTGTGCGATAGAGGAGACAATCAGGGATGGATGCGTTGGGAAGAAAACGCTAAAAGGAGAGGGGTAAGTGAAAGGGGCTTGTGCGGTGAATTGAGAGACTAGACGCTCTGGGTTCCAAAAGCTAAAGGATGAAAGAGAGAGGGTACGAGATAGAAGAGGAGAAAGGAGAGTGGAGAGTGGAGCGGCTGATTGGGGTGGTCAAGCAGGGGAGAGGATGGCAGCTAGAGAGATGCTGGGCGGTGATGGGAAGAGTTGGGAAAAGGAAGTGCGCTGAAGGCAAGGGCTGAGGGAGTTGGGTATCGGGTCTGGTTAGTGGAGAAGATGGCATCGGGTAGAGGAGGAAATGGAGAGAGAAGAAGGGAAAGGGGATCGGTGCGATGTGCTGCGAGCAAGGAGAACAAGAGAGATGGGGGTGTACGAGTCAGAGAAGGTGAAGTAGAAGAGGGGAAATGAGGTTGATGCTGGTGAGAGAGAGAGACAGCCCAGCCCAGCCTCCCAAAGAAGAAAAAAACGTCCCTTTTCAAGAGAGAGGGGAAGAGGACTTAAAAAGAGAGAGAGAGATGTGGAAAGATTGAAGAGAGATGGGAGAGATAAGAGAGGAGTGAGAGACGTGTGAAAGAGAAGGAGAAAAAGAGAGAGAAAAGAAAGGAGAAGGATAAGAGAAAAAGAGAGAAGAGAGGAGAAAGAGAAGGAAGAGGAGATAGGTGGGGTCCACTAGCTTTCCTAGTTTTGCTAGAACTCTGCAAGTCTTCAAAGTCTTCAGTCTCTTTCCATGAAACTTCATCTAATCTTCATCTGATATCCTTGATTCAATCTAGAGCGTCCATGCCTGAGTTGACTGATCTGCAATGCACAGGACTCAATTAGCGAAATCTAAACCATCCATTAGCTTTAATAGTCATTTAACCATTAAATTTTATAATTCAACGGTTGGATGGCCAATTAAAGCTAAAATGAAATATTTGATTTAAAATATTAAAATTAATGGTCTAGATGCTCTAATCCAATACTAAATTAGGGGTATTTTGACCAAAATTGAACACTTAACAAGGAGTGATGTTAAGATTATTCTTAAAGAGCCTTGACGCATCGGTAAAAATTGTTGTCATGTAACCTTGAGGTCACGAGTTCAAGAGGTGAAAATAGCCTTTTGCAAAAATGCAAGTTAAGGTTGTCTAATATAGGCCCTTGTGGTCCCCCCGTTCCCTGAACCCCGTAAAGGTAGGAGCTTCATGCACCGAGGTTGCCCTTTTTAGCTTTGATGGGTTGAGCTCATTCATGGCAGCGGCTCTATGGTAATTAAGGGACAGAAGTTCTGAGAAAAGAATGATCTGGTAAGCAGACAAGTGATCTCCTTGCCTAACCACTGAAAATACAATTACAGACACAGTCCATGATAAGGGATATCTATCTGTGATGGAAACCGAAAGCATGGAGAGTGGACTTAAGAAAACCCCCATCAAAGGCTATCATATGCCTTATAAAGGTCTATTTTAAAGGCAAACATTCTTCCCTTGCTGTTTCTTAAGACTAAACAAAGTAAGGATCAACACATTGTCCTAAATTGCTCCACCTTTGACAAAAGCAGCTTGTTGGGGTTGATCGATTTCCCCAATTGTGGGTGGAGTAATATCCTATAGATAGGATTGTAGAAGCTAATCGGGTAGAATTTTGAAATTTGGTTAGTTCCTTGTTCTTTAGGGATGAGAACAATGAAAGTATGATTCAATTCCCTAAGAAGGTGACCTGACTGAAGGAAGGAATTGATGAGATTCATAATTTGATGGTAATCTGATTGCAAGTAGCCTTGTAAAAAAAAAGGTCCACATTGAAGCCATCTAGTCCCAAAGATTTTGATGATTTCATGCTAAAGAAGGCTCTACATTATTCTTTGGAAGAAGGTGAGTAACAGGCTCGAGTGCTTCGGATGCAAAGACTATTTTCAATGAGTTATGATAGAGAGAACTGTTCCAGGTCTAACGAATCGTGGAAAAATTCCTAAAAATGGGATATAATGAAGAGGAAATATCTTCCTGCTTTTAAAGGAGCACTCCCTGGTGATTTCTTAAAGTCCTAATCTTTGATTTCTCCATTTGGGCGTTGGTGGTAGAATGAAAAAATTGTGTGTTCAGGTCACTTTGATTAAGCAAGAAAGCTCTTAAACTTTTGTGCCTAATGTTGTTCTTGATGAAGAAGGGCATTATGAAGTTTGCCCAATATTACAATCTCCTTTTGATCAAGATCGTCACTGGAGCACTCCCCATGCTGTCTTTGTATGATGTCAAGATCATTATAAAGTGAACTAGCATTTGCTTGAATATCTCCAAAGGTCTTTCCGTTGAAGCAAATTACCTAGAATTTATTATTTTAAAATTTCAATTTATTTAAGATCTCTAAAAAAAAGGAAGGAGAAAGTGCCGCCTCAAATCTCCAACCAAGCATAACAGTAAGAGGCGCCTTGTTGCCAATGGCACTGTACAGCGTTAGACATGAGGCAGATTTAATAAATAAGGAGCATCAATAGTCTTTATTGAAGTTTAGTGCCCATATCAAGTGCAATTTTTGAGATTCCAGAATTATCTAATCCGTGTACTTTTTGGATGCTGGCAATCTAAAGCCGGAAAAGTCAGACGAAGGGGTCAGATCATCCTAAGGTAGGCCTCTTAATGTAAAATGACAGGGCGGTTACAAGGAAGTGCCTTATAAGGCCCTTTATATTCCACCCCATTAGGAACTCCGCTATCCTTGGATAATCTAATTCATGAAAGTTTTACTCCTGATATAACATTAGAACTTAGAACTCTAGGGTTTTCTGTTTCCCAAACCCTTTCTCCATTCCTTCCATGGATTCTGGAAACATCGAATCAAAGAAGAAAGACGTTGCTCCGTCAACTGCTTCAGCATACCTTAATCCTCACTACTGGTACAACTTCCTCCTCTTTCTACTAAAATTTCACTTTATTGGATTTTTTCGTCATATTTCTTACTTCCATCTGTATTCAACTCAATTTGCCCCTAAAACTCCAAATTTGTCCTAAAAAAATTGACCTTTCTTGTAAATGTACAAATTTTTTTTTTTTTTTAAATCCTAAATTATTAGCAATTTGAAGTTCTTATCAATCTCTCGTACCAGTGTTCTATTTTTCTTTTTATTTCTTGAACATTTTTACCGAACTTTCAGAATTTCTTGTGAATATTTTGATTGTTTTTCTATTTGATGTTTTGGTGAACTGGGTTCTTCAGGGATCAACGTTTTGCTGCAGAGGAACACTATGAATGGTTCAAGGACTATACCCATTTCCAACATCTTACCAGAAAATATGTGAAATCTACTGATTCTGTATGTAAATTGACATTATATATGTTGTATTGTATGTTGAGTTCAGTAATGCCTGCTTTCTACATTTGTTCTAGTAATAGTCTGTCTGCATCACAATTCAGTTGGTTCTTATTTGCTGCCATAGTGAAGTTCTTCTTCTTCTTCATGTAAATGCGAAATTTTCATCAGCTTATCATTAGACTTGACAGACATCAATGCCGAGTTTGATTATAATTCTCTAATACGCTCCTAGTTTCTCTGCAGTCTTCTCATCTGCAGGGCCTGTCATTTCTAAGAACCAAGGCTACCCGTTGGCAAAATTGACATTACTGGCAAATGATTTCCAATTTTATGGATGCCCATTCCAACCAAGTGTCATGTAGTCATAGCTGCATTTTGCTCCATAATAAGTACTGCCTACCCTAACTCAAAGTTATGTTCAGTTGAAACCATTCATTATGGCATCAGTTACATTAAACAAGGTGACTGAAGGCTGTTTCATGTTTTGGAGTTCTTTAATTCGATGTTTGTCCCCAACACAATACCAGATCCCAACTTCAAGAAATCTGTAAACAAACTCCCTCTGTGTTTGTCATAACTTTGTCTTATTCCACTGCATCGTAATTTTTCATGACATTACTTCTTCTGGGAATGGATGTGACCAAATTAATCTTAAGATAGGTGGTAACTTCTTTACTCAATTCTGTTATGATTGACAAGTTTTAATTGATGTAGAACAGGTCCCTTTTTCATCAATTTTCTGTCAGTGGGACTCTTTTGGTGTTTATTTAGTTTGATTCAGCGGTCCATAAGTTGGTTAAGACAAATAACTGAAATGCAGGTACTGGAACTTGGCTGTGGAAATTCTCAGTTGTGTGAAGGATTATATAAAGATGGGATTGCCAATATAACATGTACAGATCTTTCTGCAATAGCTGTTGAAAACATGCATAGCGACTACTTGCAAAGGGATATGAAGGTCTGTGGCTAGGATCTTTATCATATATGTTCTTTAATGTATGCCTCTTTGTTATTGGCAAGTTGTTTTATTAAGCTGCCAAAAGACTTCTATCCAAGTTCTTGACAAAGAAGATGTGCTTCCCTGTTGATGGCAGGTCTCAGGTTCAAGGTTGGTACCTTCGATACAATTAGGGGATATGTGTTAGTTCAAGGAGAGTGTGTCTTGTTTACTTAATTATGTGCTTGTACCAACAAAAATCGAAAAGGAAAGGAAGTTGTTTCATTAAGCTGTGTCAGAAGCATATTAACCATGGGGACAATGTCATTCGAGTCATTAGATTGAAGGTTTTAGATTGCAATGTAGTGTCTTAGACCAGTAAGTGACTCCTCTGTCTTTTCAAATTAGTAAAAACTATTTCAAAATATGGAAACCCACTGCTTCTTTCTATGCATAATAAGGACACATAAACTTCCTGTTGGGCCTACCTTCTAACTTGTCTTATCATTATACACCTATATTGCCAAATTGTGCAGATAATCAATATAGCTAGAACCTTTATCATTTTTGAAAACCTGTGTCAGGTATATTGGAACCTGGTTATCTGTAGTTTCACCCAATGGCAATGCAATATTTTATTTGCCAACAGTGGTTCAAAATGTCTGCCACTGGATGGTTACAGGTCAAGGAAGTCAGATGCTTTCCTTAGTCTTCTAAGGAAGTAAACATTTGAAGTTGGACTCTGTGGAACTGTGTTCATATTTGAAGAAGGCAGTATATGTTTCATTGTAGTATTTCTGATCCCACTTCTTGGTACAATTCTTAGATATCAAAGTGAGGCAGGCGGACATGCTGAAGCTTCCTTTTGGTGACCAATGTGTTGATGTCATTATCGAGAAGGGAACCATGGTGAGCATTAAAGGCATAAAACCTCTCTGCTTTTAGCTATGTTACAGTTACCGGTTCAAGTAAACACTCTCTGGCTCCATCTATCTTACAAGTACTGATTGATCTCAATCAGTTTAAGTTAGTCTTTAACTGTCGACCATTCCTTTGCTTTCCTAATCAAATAAATTTGTTGAGCAAAGCATGCAAAATGTCTTGAACTTTAAGGATGTATTGTTCGTGGATAGTGGTGACCCGTGGAACCCAAAACCTGCTACTGTAGAGAAGGTGATGGCAATGCTTGAAGGTGTTCATAGGGTTCTGAAACCAGATGGAATTTTCATTTCAATTTCTTTTGGACAGGTAACCATACAGTAACTCTGTCTTTTATCGTCCTCCATTTCCATGCTTTAATTTACATGTTATACAGCCACACTTCAGGCGTCCGTTATTTGAAGCACCAAAGTTTACCTGGTCCATGGAGTGGAGCACTTTTGGGGATGGTTTTCACTATTTCTTCTATACCTTGAAGAAGGTTTGTATAACTGCCGGACATATTCTTCTCTGTTTTTAGCCACTACATTGATTTTAGTTAGCACAATCCTTTGATGTCTGATTTTGAGTATATACATCTTGCTTGCATCTCCTTATGCTTCTCGATCTAGCTTTTGTTGGCAATAAGATTTAGTTCTTGTAGTTCTAATTTCGTCAAGCAAGTTTTATAGGGATTGGCTGGTAAATTTGCTTCTCCCATTGTTATTTTGCTTCTTATGTAAAGAGAAATTTAAAAGGTTTCTGCTTAGTGGGAATGCATTGACTTGTTTCGAAGTTCACTTAATTTACTCTCTCTCTTTAGGCAGGCGTCCTGATTATGATATTTTCTGTGGCACCTATGTTATCTTTTTTCAGGGAAGTAGACCATTGGACTGTGAGAGATGCATTGAGAGCTTTGACAGACCATCCATTTGTTTATTACAGGAAGAGTTGGAGGATGAGAATTATATCCTCCGAATTAATATTGATGTGTCTGAAACTTGAGCAGACTTTTCCTCTATATCCATTTACACTTCTTGTTGTGGTAGATGAGGTAATAAATGTCTATAATCTTGGAAGATTGAGGCTCTACCAAACTGTTTCTTTTGGCTTAAATTAAGCACAGAAATGTAGGCCAAAGAACTGGTGGTTACTTCTTTAAGGATTCACAAGGGTTGCAATCAATGGTAAGTCTTCCAAGATCTTTTCAGACCAGATCTGTCTCCTAAGTAATTTGCTGAGACAGATGGTTGTGAAAGTGTATTGTTGAAAACATTTTCTAATATTTCAGCTACAATTTCTCCATGGAACATGTCAATATGACATTTGTATCTGAATGTATTTGGTTTACGAGCTATTATGACAAGTTCATTATTTTGATTTTGGAACTATGTATAAGATCGTCCAATTGCTTCCCTTCTTGTAAGCCAGGTTACAGATAGTATCCGTGCAAATCAACTATTCTCAGATACAAGCTTCAAATGCATATTGTGGAACTATTAAATCAAGGAGAGATCAAGAGTAAGGAGGCTTTCATTGTGAGACTTAGTTGTCATCTGTGCATCGTGAACCTTATTGAAACATGCTAGGAAGTTGTAGAAGAACAATTTTATCTGAACAAATGATCCTGCTGATAACATAAGCTGGTTTTGGATTCCTAAATCAAACACCTTGGTTGGCTGAGTGTGTTAACTCAGCTCCGGAATGATGAAACATACACCTCTCAAAAAGGGGAAGTTACAAGGTGTCAAATCCTATGTATCCTGAGTTGTTATCTGGTGTATGTGCCTGCAACTTAGTACAAGTATCTAGATAGCTAAAGTACATGAAGAGCTCAGATGGTTGGTGATTAAAGTTGTATATATTTAGGGCCGGATGTAAACATACGATACTGACCACAATTGTTCTGTACGGGGACAGGGATGTCTGGGAAAGTGAAGGAAGATGAGGGTGGACAAGTTTTAGCTAGTTGATGGTTTATCTATTGGAATGATGGAGAAGTTTGTTGGGGTATTTCATAGCTACATGTGATTTAGAAGATGAACTGTTTTGATCACCAACCATGTGAGCCCACCATATAGTTTTAGCGTGCCTTAACTGCTTTCCAGATTAACATGGATATGAAAACTCATTTTTCTAGAATGCAAGTGGGATCCACCGCTTGATAATCCAAAGCATTCATCTCAAATAATTAGCAGTGGATGCTGACCACCATCGAATAGGATACATTGCTGGCAAGAGACGAGCAATTGCTTACCTGAAGACATAAAAGGCAGCCCGGTGAACAAAGCTCCTGCATATGCAGGGTCCGGGAAAGGGACAGACCACAGTGGTTAATAGCATGCAGTCTTATCTTGTATTTTGTAAGACGATGTTTCCACGCCTTGAACCTGTAACCTTAAGATCACATGATTACAACCCTACCATTTTTCACCAAGGTTCCCCTTCCCTTACCCAAAGACATCTGTATCCAAAATTCAAAATACAACATATGAAACTGATACCTGATACCTTCAAAATGAAATGTGGAATGCTTGTGTTGACAATAGCTGGGCACTGTAATCAGCAACCTTTGCATCTTTTCTTATCAAGTCTCAGATTTTTAATGAAAAATGAATGATTGGACCCTGCTTCAGAGGAATTACAGAAGCCAATAGGACCTGCAAAGTTGAGCAGTGTCTTACCTTGATGATTAGTGAGAAGGCCTCCAACACCAGTAGCTCCTGGACTTCCATAGCAGGCACCATCAAAATTAAGCTTGTACAACATTTAAAGCAGGGGGTTTCCACTTGGGACTGCTCGTCTTTCCTTTTACAGTCATGAATGATGGACTACCACAATCTTGCTGGAGACTCTACTGAGTAAGCAGGGAAAAGCTTTGTATTGAAGCCCAAAGTGTAACACCTGTGCTGTCAATTCGTTAATAAGATTCTGAGATTTGCTTTAGCCCTGAAACACCTTTCATTCCCCTCAAATCCAGAGGAATCATACAGCAGAGATGAAACAGAGTCCCAAAGAGCTTAGACCATATTTTTCTGGAGTTGTTGTATGGCGTATGCGACTATAATAGGTACAGATATGAAAGTGCAAAAGGAACTGATAGAGCCAGATGGGTTGATGAAAAAGATCATAACTTCTTAAGGTTGAAGCATCATCAGTGGCGAAGATTTCTGGTACACTGCTCTCATATGATCCCCACACGTGAGTCCGAACTGATTCACACGAACACTTTAAGAGGAAATTTGCCAACAAGCACCAGATTTTGTAGTGTCTCTGCGTACAAATCGCTGCACCAATCAACAGCGATACTGTACATGTGGGGGCTCAGATGGCTTGGTGATTTGAACTGCAACTTCTGGGCCAGATCTTAATACCCATCACAAGAATCTGATTCGGCGTATGATAACTCTGCAATCAGGCAAGATCTTATCTTGCCCTTTCTATTCGTTAGAACTTTCTCAACATAGCGTATCCAGTATATAATTAATGGTCAGGATCTTCCATTATGGATCTTTTCAGGTGAATGGACTACCTAAGATGAGCCCTAAAATATGAGCAGTTTGTATCCCCAAGCTGTAGCCACTAGACGTGGTTTAAAGTCATGCAAACCATGCACTGTACACACAGGCACCATATATAAGAACTCCAAACAACAAGTGGGCCCACCACATTCTTATTTCTCACGAAGGGCGTGGATTAATCGATTGTAAGAGTGAGATGTGGATCTATTGATCGTAAGACTGAGATTATCAGAACTGCAAAATTGGATTAAAATGCAGATATACAGTCTGGTACACTTGATCTAAGGCAGATCTACTACCTCCTTAGCCAGAGTGTTCCCTAAGTGGTCCACTCACTTTGTTAATGGAAGGCACTCACCTCTTGATGCAATGGGATGTATCAATGGCACAAAGTTATCAGACTTTCCGGACCCAGTTACTTGTGGAGACTTGCATGCATTTTTGTTTTCCTTTCGGTAGAAAAGCCAACTTCCATTGGCACACTGAGAAAGCAAAAAAGCAAGCATAAGCATATTGTACTGTTTTGTGCTGTTGCCTTTGGACTGTTTGGCTTTTTCAGTTCCGTAATAGTTTGTCTTATGAGTTAAGCAAAATATATAGGTAGCTGGTCCAACAGAAGTTCACACACACAGAGAGCTCCTGATCTAAAGTTCCTGCATCAGGTAAGGGCCTTCACTCTCTTATTTTCTCCGCTCTCTCCTATGGGAGTTTTGCATTTCTGAAATTAATTATTTTATGGATGTTCATTTGCTGATCAACCTCCTACCATGTACTTTCTTCGTCTGATGATGAGAGAGAGAGCTCACCGGCCAGAATAGACTAAGTGAACACATTATCATCATCAAAGCCTTGTCCCGATTAGTCGTTGTCTAATAGACTAAGCCAACCACTCGAAAACCCATCTCCCCTGCTTTTCTCTGCTACTTCTGCTCTACTTTTCTCTCTTGAAACCATTCTCTCTCCCCTTTCCCTCTCTTTCTCTTGTTAACTCTCTGCCATATGTACTCTTTTAAGAATGTTAATGGTCTCTGCATAGGACAAACATCTCTTAGTAATTGAGATACTTAGATGACAAAGAGCCTAGCTGATGTCCCAATAAAGCTTTAACAGTCCCTAATAATCAGTTATATAATCTTTTAAATGCACTGCAAATTTTCTGAGTTAGACCTAAGTTAACCAATGAAATGAGAAATTTAGGACTAATTTGATAAATTCCAAATATTATCTGTAAATCCAGTTGCATTCCAAACAAAAATATAAATTTCGCATCCGGTCATGCTCTTTTCTGATGGCAGCCCAAACGCTTCCCGGAACTGTCCTGAAGTTTTGTAACTTTTGATCTGCCAACTTGTACCTTCTAAGTTATATGTTCTTCTTCTGAACTATAAGCACGTAATTTTGCATTTTTCTCTAGTATAAAACCATCCTTCCCCTACAGTTCTGATTCGAGGATTTGTATGTTTGTTGCATCTGTTTCTTCTTATTTTTTCTTGTTATACGTGTTGCTTTATTGTGCTTCAGATGTGCAGATGCAAAAAAAATGAACTCTCACTGATTGAAAAATGGAGGGGCCTGCTGACTGTTATCTGGTCAGTAATCTACTGAAGGATGTTATAGATGCTCTCTTCATTCGTTTTCTAACTCCTTTTATCTTATATTCTAAAGACCACCACGACTGGTTTAACATCCAAAAACTATACTTTCAACTGGCTTATTCTGGACCATTCCTTTAACATTGTTTATAGCTGTCCATGTTAGTATGACCGAAAGGACACCTTTTCTTTTCTAGACTCAACCAATTAGCACTGTTTTAGGGTTAGTAGTCATTGACAACAAGAAAAATCAAATGACAGACCTGATCAACTAAAGGTGAGGTCCACCATGGTAAAATGGGGCACAGCGCCCTTAGGTATTCCCTCCATTTCTTTTTCAAAAAATGTCACTAATAGGTTCATTACATGAGAAAGACAGTTTTTTTTTTTTTTTTCTACAAGAGAGAGAGAGAGAGAGAGACCCATGATTCTGGCATCAGATACTAAGCCCTGGTTTGTGGACATTTTCATTGACTCTACTCTTTTACTTTTTCAACTATTTATCTATGGTGTTTGCCATTTCTTGAAAGTAGTTGTTCTATACTTGTATGGATGTAAATCTGCTGATCATTCTCCCACCATGGACTTTCTTTTCTTATTCTGATCCTGAGAAGCAGAGGCTAATCGAACAACTCTTACTCGCTGCTTCATACTTTTTCTCCTGAAAATGACTCTTCTTTCTCTACCTTCACTTTGTTAATCTTGTCAACTCTCTGCAATACATACTCCGGAACATTAAAGTTCTATGCAGAAGGCAAACATCTTTTAGTAATTGAGAAACTTACATGACAAACCTTAGTCCCTAATAAATGGCCCACTTAATACCTTAAACGGACCTTAATAATTCGCAAGCTCTTTAACATTTGGCTTGCACTGCCAAAGATTAAACCCAACGCAATGCAAATTTCTGGACTAATTTGGTAAAATTACTAGTTGCTAACACAACTAAAAGTATTAATTCACATCCAATGATCTAATCATGCTCTCTTCTGATGGCAGCCCAAACGTTTCACAGAAGTGTCCTGGGTCTTCTATAGCTCTAGCCATGCCAACTTGATCCTTGCAATTATTGTTACATGTACTCTTTTGCTTATCTATTTAGCATTTGAATTTGCAATTAGTTTTATCCTCTCCTGATATGATCTTTGATAAGTTGGTTCAATTCAAGGTGAACCGGCTGGGTCTATTCAAGAAGAACCACAACTTGTACCTAAAGGCAATATCTATTTCCCTTCCTTCTGTAAGTAGTTGTTACATATATTTATAGACTTGTTCTAAGCTCTTTAGTAAACTTCTTCTAAAAAGGTAACTGCTACTACTGGCTAAAACATGTCACATTAAGAATCATCATCGTCATCATCATTACGACTTTATCCCGATTAGGGTCAGTCACATGAATCTTGTTCCTCCACTCCCCTCATTAACATGTCACATTAGAAAGAGGACAGTAAACTAACCTGTTGAAAGAAATAAAAATACTTCTAGCCTCAGCAGCCTTATTTTAGTAAACTACCTTACTAGTTATCACACCTCTTTAGCAAGTTCTCTCTCTTGGGCTCACTAGTATCATAACATTTGTACCCTCTTCAAACAAACCTTGTCCTTAAGATTCAAATCTGAATTCATCCCTCATAGCCTCTAGGGTCAAAACATATCTTGTTGTTGTGAACATTCTTTTTCTTTTGTAGCTCAACCAGCAAAACCAGAAAACCAACAAGCAAAATTATGTCACCTGCCATCTTAATTTTGGTTGCTTCAACTAATAAGAATCCACCTATAGTTGGAGCAAAGTCGATCCTTGAAACACATGATATCATGGTATTTCCCTATATGGGGTTCACTTTTATCGCTAGGAGATGCCTTTGCATTGGCTTGCACTTGTTCCTTGTCCGTTGATAATTCTAAGATCAGTGTTTTTTGTTTGTGATAATCCCTTCTTGTTGTACGTCTTCAAGAAATGTTGTTGCGGGAATCTGGTTTATGTATCTGCATTGCTACCATTGTTTTCATAAGACCCTTCAATGTTGTATTTATCCCGAAACTACTTCAGTGATCTTCTTGACTTTCAGACGGGACATCACTTTCTCTAAACTCATGATCTATGCCTCATCGGTTGCCATGGATCATACAACTCTGACACCAATTGATATGATCCTTGATAGGTTGGTTCAATTCAAGGAGAACCAGTCTCCTTTTGGTTCATTGGAGACGAACCAAGACTCCTAGCCAAAGGCAATATTTATTTCTCTCCCTTCAATAAGTGTCTGTTACATATATTTATAAACCTGTTCTAAACTAAAAAAATAAACTTCTTCTAGAAAGAAACTACCATTATTGACTAATAAAAAAGGGCAGCCCTGGTGCACGAAGCTCCTGCCTATGCAGGGTCCGGGGAAGGGCCCGGCCATAATAGCCTAAAGTAGGCAGCCTTACCTTGCATTTTTGCAAGAGGCTGATTCCACGATTATTGGCTAATACATGTCATATTAAGAATAAAAAGAGGAATGCAAATGGAAGAAATAGAATTACTTCTGGCCTAAGTAGCCTTATTTTAGTAAACTAACTTACTAGTTATGACACCCCTTCATCAAGTTCTCTCTCTTGGGCCCACGCTATCATAACATCTCCACCATCTTGTTTGTGGTATGTTTATGTCAGTTGCATCTGTTTCATCTTCTTTTTCCTTCTTATGTATGTTTCTTCATTGAACTTCAGACGTACCAAAAGCTGAACTCTCATTGGTTGAAAAATGGAGGGGCCTGCTGACTTAGATCTGGTCAGTAATCTACCGAAGGATGTCATGGATTCTATACTCATTCGTTTGCCGATTAGAGATGCAGTAAGGACAAGTGTATTATCGAGCAAGTGGAGGAATAAATGGGTTACCATTCAGCAGCTTGTATTTCTACGCGAACTACAGATACCTCCTTCTAATAACCCAGAACTCATGAAGATAAACATTGTTGATCAAATTCTCCTGCGTCATAGTGGCCCAATTCACACATTCAAGTGCTCTTATTACCTGCAAAGCTGTGCCGCTATTGATCGGTGGATACTTTTCCTATCTAGCAAGGGGATTAAGAAATTCATCCTTGACATAGCAGTTGGAGAGCGTGGAAAGAAATATAAGATACCTTCTTGTCTCTTTTCCTGTCCGGAAATGACACATTTGGAGTTGTTTCAGTGTAGTTTCAAACCACCTCCTGCCTTCAAGAAACTCTCCAGCCTCACCTGTCTTGATCTTCAGTGCGTTTTCATTGACAATGACACTTTAGACCAGCTGATTTCCAACTGCCCACTTCTTGAGAGATTGATACTTAAGAACAATGACTGTTTAACTCGTCTTAACATTCATATCCCAAGTCTCCGCTTTTTCAGCCTAGTTGGTCTTTTCGATGTACTTAATTTTCAAAGTGCCCCGGTTTTAGCTGATCTTACTATTGATTTCTCATCTCCGTTTTTGGGTGCCGAATTCCTTGAGCAAGACAGTACTTGTAATTTGGTCAAGGATCCTGGTTGTCTGTATGGGCTTGAGAGACTCAAGGGGCTGGGATATTTTTTACAGGTAATACTGTTTTAATAGCTCTCTTGTGGACATTCACTTTGCAGTGCTCATTACTAATCTTCCCCTTTTGCATGATCTCAGTTTCTGTCAATAGGCTCCATACCGGAGAAACTTTGCACATCGTATAATCATCTGAAGGATCTTTCTTTGCGCATAAATGTTGAAAACTCAAAGGAGATCTTAACTGTTTGTGCCTTGTGTAACAGCTCCCCAAACTTACAGAAACTATCCATCTCCGTAAGTTCATCAGAGACGTAACAATATCCTGTCTTGACATCGTTGTACTGATAGATGCTTACTGGGCTTTTGTTTTCATGGCTTGTGTAGGGGTATTCTGATCCACAATTTACTTGTGTGCCTTCTGGGAACTTTTGCGGGGCACTAGAACAATCGGACTGCTTATTCTGTCATCTCCAAACCGTGAAAATAAGTGAGATACTTGGAAAAGGACTCGAATTGGAATTCATAAAATTCATACTTGCAAATGCAACAGTGCTTAAGGCATTAAGCTTTAGCATCAGTTCAGGAATGGCTTCTGAGAGATTGAGGATTTTTGAGGAGCTGTTGCGATTCCGAAGAGCTTCCCCACATGCTGAAATCAGATACTGCGGTCTGGAGAAAATTTAGATATCATTCTATAGCTTAGTTAAACAATCATGGATCATTTGGTAGGCCATTTGACTGCAAGTGATTGCTTCTATATTTCGTTTCCTCTTTAGCTCATTGTCGAATGAGTACATCTATATTGTAGTATAAATGGTAGTATATTTTCAAGCTCTCTCCTTGATTCAGGGAGCCATGGGGCATCCAAGTGCATATCTCTTATTTTTCTATTTTCTCCATTCTTTACAATATATTTTTATAAGAAAGTTTTCTAAATGGCTGTATAAAGAAGCTGGGGTGGGGGGCAGCCCGGTGCGTGAAGCTCGCATATGAGGGTTTGCGAAGGGCTGTGACGCCCTGGGTTTTCAAAAGCAATTTAAGAAAACTTATTTGGAAACTATCAGGATCCTAGGTAAATTTTTTTTTTTATAAAATATTTTCAAACTATTATATATAATAGTTTTCAAAACTACCCTTCTAAGTTGGGGTCTTATTAAAACTTCACATATAGCCAAAATAATTTCATAAGAATAAGCACTAGAAGGACCTACTAGTCAGCGCAAACAACCTAAGGTGAAGCCATAACTTAAACCAAATCCTCACATTCATAGCAAAGTTAATTGTCCTATTAAATCATTGTTCTAAATGTTCAAGGTTTTTATTCTAAAAAAAATAAGTAAATAATTTATTGTCATACTTTTACTCCTTTATTTCAAAGTTTGTCCTGCCTCAACTCTTTACTCCTACTGAGAAGACTCACCTGAAATTGTTGGTGAGAGTAAGTACGACCACTCAGTGAAAAATCTAAGCTAGACAAAACATGTAGGAAAACATATAGATGTACAAAGATAATAAAATGCCATCAATTAATCGCGATCGGCATTAAAATTCGGTAACGATTAAACTTCAAAATTCACAATAAATTACATAAAGTATTGCAAATCTCAATCCAAAAGTATACAACATTAAAAGTTGTTCTCAATATCTAGAACATATCACATAACATTAAACTGATCAAATAGCAGCGTCCTGCTGAGATCATAAAGGCAAATTGTCTAAATCCTTGGAGGTTGACCGACATATGCATATATGTTCATATCAAATCTCACCCGCTATCTCACGTAGAGATAACCAACATCTCCTACCTACATTCGTTAGTAGATATTGCACGATCTACACTGGTCCTCATGGGAGAGAACTGATCACACCCATGCTCCTCCCAAACAGACAAAAACTTTTTTCCTTAGGTGGGTATCAAAATTTCTTTTTAGGGTGTTAGTGGCCAAATGCACTCCTAGCATAGCATATTACTGAGGTCTCATCAATCACTCCAAACAAACGACTCCAATGTGTCTTCCAAAACAATGCAATTACACTTTTATCTCACAATCAAATAGATATTTAGTAGAGCAAAAGTCTCAAAACCTTGATTAATACTTTGAGTCCAAACAACATTTCCATCTTGCATTATTCTAAGGTCATTATATCAATTTCAACATTCACTGATGAATGCAAATATCATAAATTGGATTAATACTAAAACAATGGATTAGAAGATGAGGTGCACATACTAAGGATTAAATTAATCCATATGTATTTACAATTAGTAAATTAATATATTGAATTATGGATTAAATTCATCCGTATGTATTTACAATCAGTAAATTAATATATTGAATTATGTTTCAATATAATTATTCTAGGATGATCATGAGTGTTTTAGCGATGGCACACACTTACCATTTGTACGTCCTAAGTCATAACCTAGTAAGTAATCATATTGAATAATGATAATACATTTTGCATCCATATTGTCTGTGTTGTTTTCATGCTTAGTGGCTTAAACATGGTTTCCAAGATAAGAGTCTAACATGTGCATGAGTTGAGGAAATACATGAAAATATTATTGTTGTTGTTGTTGTATTAAAATGTATGACTTGGGTTGTAGCTAAGTTTTAACCCCCATCTCTTATTCACATAGAATTTGTACTTGCTTGATCTCCTTAGAATTAGTAAATTGATAGACACGTACTCTCCTCCATATGATGACCTTTCAAATGGTTATTTAAGTGTAAGTAACAAAACACATGTTGGTTTTATGAATATGGATTATCCATCAACCTATAAGAGTTATATGCCTAGATCCTATAACCACCCAATATGGATCATGCATATGAACTTTCTCATTGATCAAATTTTGGGGTCTTGAGCATCAATCCAACATGGCCATGTACAAACGCAAATCTTAGGATCCTACATGTCAATCCACCATGGACCCTACGCATGGATCTTCCAACAATTTAACATAGTTGATGCACCTACATCAATCATGGATTGACAAATGAGGTTAGGTCAATCCATGGATAATTCGCTTGCCTTTAGATCAATATATATATATATATATATATATATATATATATAGAGAGAGAGAGAGAGAGAGAGAGAGAGAGAGAGAGAGAGAGAGAGAGAGAGAGAGAGAGAGAGAGAGAGAGAGAGAGAGAGAGAGAGAGAGAGAGAGAGAGAGAGAGAGAGAGAGTAAAGGAAAATAACTTATTATTATGGCTGATTTGTAAGCATGCTCAGAGGGCTATGATTATGTTCCATCGGCCCATGTGATGGTTTGTCAAGCATCAAGTTCTTGTTACAATCATTGCTTTGTCGCAAATGGGGTTACCATTAGTATGATTTCATTTTTCCTATCTTCTAGTAAAGTATCAAACCTTTGCTTATGCCTAAGTTATCATAAGAATATAAGGAATAGAAGAATAATCAGGCCAAAGCAACAATTTTAAAAATATACAAAACAATGGTAAGTCATAGGGCTATGGTATCCAAGGTACTAATATCTACTGAAAGATGGATATGCAACGATTAGGAAATGCAACAACCTTGTAACAATTTGAGGATTCGGGCATTCTAGGTACTGAATCAGAGTAAACAAGTAAAACACGTTGATAGATCAAGTGTGAAGAAGTGCATATGCTCGTGTTTCCTGAGATAATAAGGTGACCATTATTTTGGGTCCTTTATACGTTGATAATGTCTGCTAATAAAAGAACTTTTATAGTGGATTGTGGTAGTTAATATAAAAACTGGGTTGCTAGGTAAATTACCATGTGCTTCTACCCTACTTTAGAAAACTTTTTAAAACTACAACTATCAAAAGGAGGCTTTTTAAGGATTTCTAGGAAATTATGTTCTTCAACCAATCTAAGGACGTTTTGATAAAAATCTAAAATAAGAAAGAAAGAAGAAGTCTCCAATTACACCTCTTATTGCATTGTCTTGTGTTAAGTGTTTAATTTTGGCTAAAAGACCCATAGTTTAACATTCAATTAGATCATCTAATAGTTCAAAATTGCAAAATTTAGCTTGATTTTTAATTTAGCTCAAATTGACCATCCAAACTTTAATTTTTTAAAATAAATGATCAGATGATTATTAGAGCTTATTAGATGATTATATGTGGTTTAGATGATTCTAATTTGGTCTTTGGTTTTGCAGATTAACTAAAGGAGGGATGGATGACTCAGATCTATGTTCAACGGTATAGATCAAGTGAAGATCAATAAAGCAAGAATCCTAATTGAAAGAGGAGTCCTAAAAGGAAGGAGAGAAGAAAGTCCTAATAGAAATCTACCTCTTATAAGAAAGAGTTAGAGGAATATTAGAAAGGAAAAAAAGTTATAAAGAGGAGGAACGTATAGAGTTGGGAGAAATTTTTGTTTTTAGTTTGATTTGTTTTCCCTCAATTGCATTCCTTTTTCATTCGTGCTACTTTCTTTTCCTAGGTTTTTTTTAGAATTTTCTTGGTTTACTGTCTCTCTTTCACGTTAACTGCTTTCCCCCCTTCCTTCATCGCTTGTTTTCAACACCTCGGCCCCAGCTCTTGTTTTCACCGCATCATCCATCGCACCACCGTACAAGTCCCTTCAGTTTTCCCTCTCTTTCACGTTCACAAGCCAGACGACGCCCCACCCATTTTAAAGGGTGTCGGATCCCAACACCACCAACCCACCACGTTTTACCATTCGCCCTTTATCCAGCATCTCCACTTCATCCTCTGCTTCCAGTCGTCCTTTTCTCCTCATCTCTCCACCGGCCAGAAGCTCCCTCTTCAGCCTCCAGTGCACCGGCTAGGACACGCTCCACCAACCAGTCTAGGACATCTTGGCCAGACGATGCCCAGATCTCCTCTCTAGCCAGCTTGCTCACCACACAAACCAGGCGTGTCTCCACTCCGACTTCTATTCCAGATTCAAATCGGCGGTATCTTCCCAGCAGAGAACCGCACGGGTAGCCAGCACCTGCCCTGCTCCCACTGCACCAGGCGTCTCCACGATCAGAAGTTCACACACACACACACACACACACACACACAGCTCCTGATCTAAAGTTCCTGCATCAGGTAAGGGCCTTCACTCTCTTATTTTCTCCTCTCTCCTATGGGAGTTTTGCATTTCTGAAATTAATTATTTTATGGATGTTCGTTTGCTGATCAACCTCCTACCATGTACTTTCTTCGTCTGATGATGAGAGAGAGAAAGCTCACTGGCCAGCATAGACTAAGCCAACTCATTATCATCATCGAGCCTTGTCCCGATTAGTGGTCGGCTAATAGACTAAGCCAACCACTCTCGAAAACCCATCTCCCGTACTTTTCTCTGCTACTTCTGCTCTACTTCTCTCTTGAAACCACTCTCTCTCCACTTTCACTCTCTCTCTTGTTAACTCTCTGCCATATATGCTCGTTTAAGAATGTTAATGTTCTCTGCATAGGACAAACATCTCTTAGTAGAGATACTTAGATGACAAAGAGCCTAATTGATGTCCCAATAAAGCTTTAACAGTCCCTAATAATCAGTTATATAATCTTTTAAATGCACTGCAAATTTTCTGAGTTAGACCTAAGTTAACCAATGAAATGAGAAATTTAGGACTAATTTGATAAATTCCAATTTTTATTTGTAAATCCAGTTGCAATCCAAACAAAAATATAAATTTCACATCCGGTCATGCTCTTTTCTGTTGGCAGCCCAAACGATTCCCGGAACTGTCCTGAAGTTTTGTAACTTTTGATCTGCCAACTTGTACCTTCTAAGTTATATGTTCTTCTTCTGAACTATAAGCAAGTAATTTTGCATTTTTCTCTAGTATAAAACCATCCTTCCCCTACAGTTCTGATTCGGGGATTTGTATGTTTGTTGCATCTGTTTCTTCTTCTTTTTTCTTGTTATACGTGTTGCTTTATTGAGCTTCAGATGTGCAGATGCTAAAAAGTGAACTCTCACTGATTGAAAAATGGAGGGGCCTGCTGACTTAGATCTGGTCAGTAATCTACTGAAGGATGTTATAGATGCTCTCTTCATTCGTTTTGTAACTCCCGTTATCTTATATAAAAGACCACCACGACTGGATGATTTTAACATCCAAAAACTATTCTTTCAACTGGCTTATTTTGGACCATTGCTTTAACATTGTTTGTAGCTGTCCATATTAGTATGACTGAAAGGACACATTTTCGTTTCTAGACTCAACCAATTAGCACTGTTTTAGGGTTAGTAGTCTTCGACCACAAGAAAAATCAAATGACCGACCTGATCAACTAAAGGTGAGGTCCACCATGGTAAAATGGGGCACACGCCCTTAGGTATTCCTTCCATTTCTTTTTCAAAAAATGTCATTAATAGGTTCATTACATGAGAAAGACAGGTTTAGTAAGAGACCCATTATTCTGGCATCAGATACTAAGCCTTGGTTTGTGGACATTTTTGTTGACTCTACTCTTTTACTTTTTCTACTATTTATCTATGGTGTTTGCTTTTTCTTGAAAGTAGTTGTTCTATACTTGTATGGATGTTAATCTGCTGATCATTCTCCTACCATGGACTTTCTTTTCTTTTTCTGATCCTGAGAAGCAGAGGCTAATCGAACAACTCTTATTCGCTACTCCATACTTTTTCTCCTGAAAATGACTCTTCTTTCTCTACCTTCACTTTGTTAATCTCGTCAACTCTCTGCAATACATACTCCAGAACATTAACGTTCTATGCAGAAGGTAAACATCTCTTAGTAACTGAGAAACTTATATTACAAACCTTAGTCCCTAATTAATAGCCCACTTTAGACCTGAAATAGTCCTTAATAATTCGCAAACTCTTTAGCATTTGGCATGAACTGCTAAAGATTAAACCCAACGAAATGCAAATTTCAAGGCATTTGGCAAAATTACTAGTTGCTAACACAACCAAAAGTATGAATTCACATCTAATGATCTAATAATGCTCTCTTCTGATGGCAGCCCAAGTGTCTCACAGAAGTGTCCTGAATTTTTATCTCTAGATGTGCCAACTTGATCCTAGCAATTATTGTTATATGTACACTCTTTTGCTTATCTATTTAGCATTCAAATTTGCAATTAATTTTATCCTTTCCTGATATGATCTTTGATAAGTCGGTTCAAATCAAGGAGAACCGGCTGGGTCAATTAGAGGAGAACCACAACTTGTAGCTAAAGGCAATATCTATTTACCTTCATTAAGTAGTTGGTACATATATTTATAGACTTGTACAAAGCTCTTTAGTAAATTCTTCTCGAAAGTAACTACTACTAGCTAAAACATGTCACATTAAGAATCATCATTAATAACTTATCCCGATTAGGGGTCATTCACATTAATCTTATTCTTCCATTCCCCTCTATTAACATGTCACATTAAAAAGAGGCAAGTGAACTATCCTGTTGAATGAAATAGAAATACTTCTAGCCTAAGCAGCCTTACTTTAGTAAACTACTTGCTAGTTGTGACACCTCTTTTGCAAATTCTCTCTTGGGCTCACTAGTATCATAACATTTGTACCCCATTCAAACGAACCTTGTGAACATTCTTTTTCTTTAGTAGTTGAACACCCATATTCTAAAATTTTATCATCATCAACCCTCCAATAAAATCAGAAAACCAACAAGCAAAGTTATATCACCTGCCATCTTTAATTTGGTTGCTTCAACTAATAAAAGTCCACCAATAGTTGGAGCAAAGTCGATTAGCATTTGCTTGAAACACATAATATCATAGTACTTCCTTATATGGGGTTGGCTATTATCTCTAGGAAATGCTTTTGCATTGGCTTGCAATAATGTTCCACGCCCATTGCTAATTCTAAGATCAACCCTTGCGATAATCCCTTCTTGTTGTACTCAAAAAATGTTGCCGTAGGAATCTGGTTTATGTATCTGCGTTGCTATCATAGTTTTCATAAGACCCTTCAATGTCGTATTTATACCGAAATTACTTCAGTGATCTTCTTGACTTTCAAATGTGACATCACTTTCTCTAAACACATGACTTGTGCCTCATCGGTTGCCATGGATTATATAACTCTGGTACCAATTGATACGATCCTTGATAAGTTGGTTCAATTCAAGAAAAACCAGTCTCCTTTTGGTTCATTTAAGAAGAACCACAACACGTAGCCACAACATGTCATATTAAGAATAAAAAGAGGAATGCAAACAGACGAAATAGAAATACTTATTGCCTAAGTAGCCTTGTTTTAGTAAACTAACTTACTAGTTATGACACCCCTTCATCAAGTTCTCTCTCTTGGGCCCACGCTATCATAACATCTCCACCATCTTGTTGGTGGTATGTTTATGTCAGTTGCATCTGTTTCATCTTCTTTTTCCTTCTTATGTATGTTTCTTCATTGAACTTCAGACGTACCAAAAGCTGAACTCTCATTGGTTGAAAAATGGAGGGGCCTGCTGACTTAGATCGGGTCAGTAATCTACCGAAGGATGTCATGGATTCTATACTCATTCGTTTGCCGATTAGAGATGCCGTAAGGACAAGTGTATTATCGAGCAAGTGGAGGAATAAATGGGTTACCATTCCGCAGCTTGTATTTCTACGCGAACTACAGATCCCTCCTTCTAATAGCCCAGAACTCATGAAGATAAACATTGTTGATCAAATTCTCCTGCGTCATAGTGGCCCAATTCACACATTCAAGTGTTCTTTTTACCTGCAAAGCTGTGCTGCTATTGATCGGTGGATACTTTTCCTATCTAGCAGGGGGATTAAGAAATTCATCCTTGATATAGGAGCTGAAGAGGGTGGAGAGAATTATAAGATACCTTCTTGTCTCTTTTCCTGCCAAGAAATGACACATTTGGAGTTGTTTCAGTGTAGCTTCAAACCACCTCCTGCCTTCAAGAAACTCTGCAGCCTCACCTGTCTTGATCTTCAGTGGGTTTTCATCGACAATGACACTTTAGAACAGCTGATTTCCAACTGCCCACTTCTTGAGAGGTTGATACTGAATAACAATGACGTTTTAACTCGTCTTAATATTCATATACAAAGTCTCCGCTTTTTAAGCCTAGTTGGTCCGTTCGAAGTAGTTAATTTTCAAAGTGCCCCGCTTTTAGCCGATCTTACTATCGATTTCTCATCTCCGGTTTTGGGTGGTGAAATCCTTGAGCAAGACAGTACTTGTAATTTGGTCAAGGATCTTGGTTGTCTGTATGGGCTTGAGAGACTCAAGGGGTTGGGATATTTTTTACAGGTAATACTGTTTTAATAGCTCTCTTGTGGACATTCACTTTGCAGTGCTCATTATTAATGTTCCCCTTTTGCATGACCTCAGTTTCTGTCAATAGAATCCATACCGGAGAAACTTCGCACATCGTATAATCATCTGAAGGATCTTTCTTTGTGCATAAATGTTGAAAACTCAAAGGAGATCTTAACTGTTTGTGCCTTGTGTAACAGCTCCCCAAACTTACAAAAACTATCCATCTCCGTAAGTTCATCAGAGACGTAACAATATCCTGTCTTGACATCGTTGTACTGATAGATGCTTACTGGGCTTTTGTTTTCATGGATTGTGTAGGGGTATTCTGATCCACAATTTACTTGTGTACCTTCTGGGAACTTTTGCGGGGCACTAGAACAATCGGACTGCTTATTCCGTCATCTCCAAACCGTGAAAATAAGTGAGATACTTGGAAAAGGACTTGAATTGGAATTCATAAAATTCATACTTGCAAATGCAACAGTGCTTAAGGCATTAAGCTTTAGCATCAGTTCAGGAATGGCTTCTGAGAGATTGAGGATTTTTGAGGAGCTGTTGCGATTCCGAAGAGCTTCCCCACATGCTGAAATCAGATACTGCGGTATGGAGAAAATTTAGATATCATTCTATAGCTTAGTTAAACAATCATGGATCATTTGGTAGGCCACTTGACTGCAAGTGATTGCTTCTATATTACGTTTCCTCTTTAGCTCATTGTCGAATGAGTACATCTATATTGTAGTAGACATGGTAGAATATTTTCAAGCTCTTTCCTGGATTCAGGAGCCATGGGGCATCCAAGTGCATATCTCTTATTTTTCTATTTTCTCCATACTTTACAATATATTTTTATAAGAATTCACAATGGCTGTGTAAAGAAGCGAGCGCCAGGCCAACCCGGTGCGTGAAGCTCCCGTGTATGTGGTCCGGAGAAGGGCAGACCACTAAAGACCTATAGTGCACAGCCTTACCTTGCATTTTGCAAGAGGCTATTTCCACGCCTTGAACCTGTAACAACCTTGGTGCTAAGGCTTCCCTTTTTTCTAAGTAGCTACATCTCTCTCCTTAATTCAAGAAGCCATGTTCTGTTATTTTTTTCTACTTTCTCTCATTTTTACAACATTTTTTTATAAGAATGGATTATAAATGGTTGTATCTCTTTACATGAAAATTTATTATACGTACACACACATATATATCTTGCATAACTATCAAAAGTACATACATTGTTTTTATTGGTAGGCCCTCTCTCATAATTCTCACTCTAAAAGAAACTCCTTATTTCCTTCCCTAAAATCTCTCTCTCAAGTTGACAGTTACACTTGTTGATTAAAGTACGATTATTCACTAATCATCATTTTTACAAAAAATTCTCAGATATCTTTTTCATAAACAAAAGCCAAGATTTTCTCAATTCATTTCTTCTTCTTCTTTCTACCATCGTTCCAACAAAATTCTCCTTTTTATGTTTCATTACTAAATATCGCTCTCATAAACAAATACCAAAATTTTGTCAACGTATGTCTTCTTCTTCTTCTTCTCTCTCAATAGATTCCACCACAAATCAACCTCTCTCTCTCTCTCTCTCTCTCTCTCTCTCTCTCCGGTGAGTATTCCGACTCGTCCGATGCAAGACTACGACATCCTTGTCCCAAAAGGTGCTAAGAAAGGAAGGAAGTAGAGATTAAAGAGGTGAGCTGACAAAAACCCCGATCTGTCGGTGGAACGACAGAGATCGGCACTGGACTGCGAGCAGCAGTTACACATTATCGATGGGAGGTAGAGTGAGAGAATGGCCGCCAATCGGAGGTGGGGTTGGACAGTGGGCTGCTGCGCCCACCCGTTGGCGATGAAGCCGCCGAGCACTAGAGAGACGACGAAACATTCGAGAAAAGAGAGAAAAAAAGAGAGGAAAGAATGCGAGCTGTCGACGGAGATAGCTGAAAGAAGGAACAAAAAAAAGAAATTTTTAGTATATCTTGAAAATTGATATGGACACCACCTGTGAGCAAAAAACAGTATCCCTCAAAATGATAATGACACCCCCTGTTTAGGAAACCAATATTGGCTAGTGGACTTGGTGATAGTTGCAAGTGGATGACTTGGTGACAACTAGAAGTTGACTTAGTAACAGCTGGGAGTGAACTTAATGATAGTTGGTGAGTAGACTTGGTAAAAAGTGCAGAAAGTGGGCACAATGACTATTACGAGTGAACTCGGTAATCACCACAAGTAGGCAGACTTGGGAACAGGAGTGAGATGACTCAGGAATAATAGCAGAATGACTAGGTAAAAAGTGTGCAAGATTTCGTGTAGGTTCAATGCCCATTCCCAATGGACCCAGTAACCATTCTGAGTGATATTTGTGAGCAGCTAATAAGAGTAGCTTATAAGGGCGACCGACAAAGGCGGGCTCCAAAGGCATTGGTAGGCTTGAAGGTGGTAGGCTTCTAGACGGCAAGCTTCTAGGCACTTACTGTATACTCGATAACATAGTAATGAGTGTTGAGTAGGGGGAGTAGTGACCCCTTTCAGGAAAAACCGTAGATACATACAGACGGTTGATGGAGTTGTTAGAAAGCGCAAACAGTTACTGGAGGCGGAGTTAGATCAAAGCTATGCTTGTAATTTGGGGGAGTTGAATCAAGTTAAAAGGATTTAATGCATTCCCCTCTCATGGGCATGGAGAGAGAGATTTTGGGATGGGCTCATATGTGGTCTATACCCATATGAGAAAGAATTTGTGTGTGTTTGTAATGTTAGGGTTCTTGTTAAAGGGAGTGAGAGAGATTGAGCTGTAAAGAAGCAGGGGAGGGTTGATGAGGCTTTTAGCCTCCTCTTCCTCCTCTTAGTATAATCTAATCAAATAGTGGATTCCTCCTCTCTTGTAGATGTAGGCATAATAGCTGAACCATATAAATCCTTGTCTCCCATTGTGTGCATATGCTTTTCTGCTACAGATCTATGATCCTGATTGTCATATATGCCAAACCGTGGCAGATCTGGCACAACAATCTATTCATTACAAAACAGAATATCATGTTAATGCTTCCAAACGCACAGTAAAAATAAAGCCTTAGCAAGAGACAGACAAATTCTTTAAAAGAACTATTTGTTCCTTGATTATATTGCCTCTCTCAATTTTAGTGTCTATGGAGTATATACAGCCATATTTTCCTCCGAGGGATATTCGCGTATGGAAAGTTAAAGCTAATTGCAAGAGATTTGAAATTAAGTCAATGAGTTATACATGGACGGTATAAGGCCAATGCTATCGACGAAGTGTTTGCCAGGAAAGACATCGAGTTTGCCAGGAAACAATGCGAACCTCTTTGCCGAAACTCCCTTGCTGAACCCATCCACAAGTTGATTCTTAGTACCACGAAAGAAAACATGTACTAGGCCCTTGGCAGCTCGCTCTCTCACAAAGTGATAGTCCACCTCAATGTGTCTTGTGCAAGCATGAAAAACTGTGTTGGCTACCAGATAAAGGCCACTGATGTTGTCGCAAAATAGCTGTGGTGGGTATGTCAGTGAAATTTGAAGATCACGTAGGAGATGTTGAACCCAACATATGCCTAGAGCTGTAGACCCTAAAGCACGGTATTCCACTGCGGTAGTAGATCGAGAGACTTTTGGCTGCTTTCTTAAGCGCCACATGATTAACTTAGGACCAAGAAATAAGCAATTGCCTGTAGTGAATCACCGATCATCAGGTGATCCCGCCCAATCTACATAGTATAGGCACAAAGATTAGTGCTAGGCGAGGCTTGAAACATCAAAACATGGCTGTAAATACCTTTAACATGTATTATCCTCTTAACTTCCTCCAAATGTGTTGTAGATGGCTTATGCATAAATTGACTCACATAGTTTACAACATAACTAATGTCTTGACGAGTTATTGTTAGGCACTTAAGTGTAATAAGATTCAGTTCGCCGTCCTCCTGGTCATCCTGTTTTGGTACTTTCACATTGATTGCACTTTTTTTTATCTTCTTCTATTTCTCCTCATACATATTCCTCGTTAAGTTTTAAAAATGGAGACGCCAATAAGTAAACTTTCAGTAATTGAAAATGGAGGAGCCATTCAAAAGAAAAAATAGAGAGAGGCCTATTGACTTAGATCTGACCTGTATTCTACCAAAGGATGTTATAGACACTATCCTTGGATGTTTACCGATTAGGGATGCAGTAAGGACAAGCATCTCATCGAGCAAGTGGAGATACAATTGGATTACCATTCCACAACTTGTATTCGATGATCATCTACAGATGCCTCCTTCCATTAACTAAACACTCACAAAAATAAACACTGTTGATCAAATTCTCTGGCATTATAGTGGCCCAATACACACCTTGAAGTGCTCTTATTACGTGGAGATTTTGTTCTGCTATTGATCGATGGATACTTTTCCTAGCTAGCAATGGAATTACGGTAATCGTCCTTGATATCCTACGTTTCAAGCTTTATAAGCTACCTCCTTGTTTCTGTTCCTATCAGGAGTCGATACAGGAGTTATTTATGTGCAATTTCAAACCACCTCCTTCCTTCGAAGGTTTGTCTTGTCTCAGCAACCCTGATCTTCAAATGATTACCATCAATGATAACTGTTTAGAACCTTTTCTCAAACTGCCCAGTTGTCGAAAGGTTGATATTGAAGAACATTTATGGGGTAACCCATCTTAATATCCATGCTACACATACGAATTCTCGAGACTCAATGGTGCCTTTGACTTTGGAGTACGTACTTTACACAACACGCTGCTTCCAGGGTACAGTAAAGTTCACCTTTTGCATTTCCAATGTCAAAAATCTCCAGCAAGAAAATACTTACAATTTGATCAAGATTCTTGGTTCCCTGAATGCAATTGAGAATCTCACAGGCCATGGATATTTTCTATAGGTAATTAATGTTGTTTTAAGGGTTATTGTTTGGGCATTCACTTTGCCAAATCTTTACTAGTGTTTTCTCTTTTGTTGGACCTCAGTTTTTGTCTTCAGGCAACATACAGCAGAAGCTTCCTACTAGATATGAGCATCTGATGAATCTTTCTTTGAGCATAATTTTGGAAATTCAAAAGAAATCTTGACTGCTTTTTCCTTGTCCAGACGTTCACCTAGTAACAGAAATTCTCAACCTCTGTAAGTTCATTGGAACATAACATTTCTCATGCCTCGACATTGCTGTAGTCATAGATGCTTATTTAGTTTTGGTTCCAAATTGATATTCCAGGTTTATTATGATTCTGAAGCTGCCTCTGTACCCTCTGAGAACTTTTGGAAAGCACAAGATCAATCAGACTGCTTGTTCAATCATCTCCAGACTGTGAATTATTAGGAAAGAAAATATTTGGTATATATCTTTGATTTCATTATCTATATTTGTATAGTTGACTGGCCAATTGTCAGGCCATAATTATGGATCGTGTACTCATGGAGAAGATCCATTTCATTTATATATTCGTACTGTATCAATGAGAATAGATAAGAGTTTCTTCGTCAACTTCATTCTTTTTCCAAATTTTATCATGGTATCAGAGCAGATTTGATCCTTGATCTTGTCGATTGCAAAATTGCTGATCTCTTCTCCATTGTTGAATCTTCAATCTGTCGTTCATTGCTCCATTCAATCACTGCTGATCTCTGCAGTTCTCAAAACAGTGAGTCTTCTTCATTCCTGTTTTATCATTTTACTAGTTGCCGATCTCCCAGTGCAATCATCGGTGACAGAAGCTCTGTCATCCCAATCGTCTTCCTCCAGCATAAACGTGTGTTTCCCCCTTTCCTTTTCTCTTCTTTTGTGTTATTTCTCTCCACTGCTTTTTTTTCTTAATGGCTGAAGAAAACTCTTCTACCAGTCACCCAAAAGAAACTCTTATCTATTCTCATTGATACAGTATGAATATATACATGAAATGGATCTTCTACATGAGTACACGATCCATAATTATGGCCTGACAATTGGCTAGTCAACTATGCAAATATGGATAATGAAATCAAAGATATATACTAAATATTTTCTTTCCTAATATTCAGTCAACTATACACATTCAGTCCAGTCATTAAACCAACAACAGTCCGTGTGTCGTTCTTTGTCTTTCCCTATCCAGAAATTGGTCTCTTCGCCACCCACGTTAATCAATAAACATTTTCCTGATCATGTGTGCAAACTCCATAAAGTGTTGTATGGTCTCAAGCAAGCACAACGTGCTTGGTATCATGAATTGTGGGATTACCTTGCTTCTGTTGGCTTCACTAACTCTCACTCTGATCATTCTCTTTTCATTTACTCTCATGATAGAACTATTATGTATTACTCTTATATGTTGATGATTTGATAATTACTGAAAGTCATGATCATGTTGTTGCTCAGCTTATCAAATAGCTGAGTGATCAGTTTTCAATCAAGGATTTAGGCTCTCTTCACTATTTCCTTGGTGTCGAAGTTCTTCATACACCAACCGGTATATTTCTATCACAAAAGAAGTACATTACCGATCTACTTCAACGGACTCATATGCACGAAGCCAGACTAGTTTCCACTCCAATGTCTTCCAGTACTTCACTCTCCCTTGCTGATAGTCCCCATCTTAATGACTACACTGAATATCGGAGGGTAGTCAGCAGCCTGCAGTATCTTTCTTTTACACGCCCAGACACAGCCTTTGCTGTTAACCGCCTCTCTCAATTTATGCATCAACCCACTACCAATCATTGGTCTGCTGTCAAACAATTTTTGCACTATCTCAAAGGCTCTATTAGCCATGGCCTCTTTCTTCGAAAAAGCTCATCCTTATCACTTCATGCTTTTTCTGATGCTGATTGGGATGGGAACAAAGACGATCAAAGTTCCACAAGTGCCTATGTTGTTTTTCTGGGTCACAACCCCATTTCCTGGAGTTCCAAAAAGCAAAGATCAATTGCTCGTTCGTCTACTGAAGCTGAATATAGAGCTGTTGCTTCTACAACTGCTGAAGCATGTTGGGTACAATCACTACTCAAAGAACTCATACACAACTTGAAGGCCAACCTGTAGTTTATTGTGACAATATTGGCACAACTTATCTTTGTGCCAATCCTGTCCTCCACTCCAAGATGAAGCATATTGAAATTGATATTCACTTTGTTCGTACTAAGGTCCAACAAGGCAACCTTCATGTTTCCCATGTTGCTTCTGCTGATCAACTTGCTGATGCACTTACCAAATCACTTTCTCGTCAACAGTTTTTACTTCTTCATTCCAAGATTGGAGTCTCCGATAGGAGCACCATCTAGTGGAGGCTTATTAGTAAAGAAAATATTTAGTATATATCTTTCATTTCATTATCCATATTTGTATAGTTGACTGGCCGAGTGTCAGGCCATAATTATGGACCGTGTACTCATGGAGAAGATCCATTTCATGTATATATTCATACTATATCAATGAGAATAGATAAGAGTTTCTTTGTCAACTCCATTCTTTTACCAAACTTTATCAAGGATAACTAGGATGCTTGGCAAAAGATCAGAATTGGAGTTCATGAAGTTTCTTCTCCAATGCACCTGTCCTGGAGACATTGAGCTTCACTACAAGCCTCAGTCAGATACTTGGAGAAACATAAAACTAAGATATCATTCCACAGCTCGTCAGGATAGTCATGGATCCTTTTGTGATTGTTGACTGCAAGGGGTTGCTATTGTGATCTGTCTTCCTTTTCCGTTCATTGTCTAATATGTAGCTTGTTCATTTCAAATGAGCTCCTTTCTATTATATGCACTATTTCAGAATTGACCCAATTCATGATGTTGGTAACTGTAAACTTTACGATCTCAAGATGTTTACACAAATTTGAACGAATAAAACAAACGGAATTGAAATAAAAAACAGATACTTACCCCCAGCCATAGCAGATGATCCAACAGTGATAAGAGTTCTTCCAATTCAAAAGCAATTTACGATGATAGAAAAAAACAGAGTCAAATTGCTTGAATTAGGGGCCCTTAAATAACTTTTAATAGCAGTCATCCTTCCATCAAGGATATTAACTGTCTCAAAACAGTTTTTCCTGTTTAATGCCCAGTTCTTAGACAGTTACTGCTCACAGCATTTAGACTAGTGATTAGGCATCAGTTACCTCTATGATACCCATGATTGATTTTGAACTTAAATGTTAAGGACCACAAAAATTGTTAAAATTCTAACATTAACCACTATGAACTATTTGCATGAGGACATTTACGTTCTTCTACAAGTAGAGAATAGCAGGAAGATCTATATTTTCTTCCACTGACTTGTCTAGTGTATTAATCCAAGAGAACCATAGAGTTGAAAGAGGATGGTTGTCAAAGTTATAAGCTTACAACCTGAGTCACAAAGAATATGACAAAGGTAGAGGTATTTCTTGGGAATGGTATATTTCCCGACGTGATGGTAGCAGATCCCATGACAACCCTTGGAAGTACTGGACCCATGTCACCTCCAGTGGGGAAAAGAAACAATGAAATACAAAAGCAATTTTTGAATTGCATATGTGGTACAGAGGTAGCAAAGATTTGCATCTATGACAAGGCTGGAGTTGGAAAGACAACTACAGTAAAGCACATCTACAACCATCTTAACGAGGCCAACCTTTGCAGCCATATCATTTGGGGGACTGTCTCAAACTATCCTGCCTTGAAGAGGTTACAAACAGATATAGTAAATGCCATTCTGTTCTTCTTCTCCAAACATGAAAAGGAAGATTGCAGGTCGAAGAATATTTTCAGGGCTCTGATGCAGAAGAAGAAATTTATACTTATCTTGAATTGAATGAGGGAATCATTTCCACCTGAAGATATAGGCATCCCTGAACCCAATCAGATAATGGTTGTAGAAATTAAGGTGGAGACACAAATAGAGATTAAGGTAGAAGTACTTCCAACCCACGAAGTATGGGCTTTGTCCAAGGACAAACTTGGCATGAATGTGCTTCCTTTGGAGGTAGCATCTTTGGCTTAGCGCTAAAGAATTTAGTGGTTTACACTCACAACCATCACAGTTGGATGAGCTTTGAGGAAAGAGGTGAATGTAAGAGTATGGAGAAAGGAACTACCGGAGTTGAGGTCTTTTTAGTCTGTAATCAAAGGCGTGCAAGATAATGTCCTTCAGAGCCTAAAATTTAGCTATGATCATTTACTCAGCGATCAGGTTCGTGCCAGTCTCTTGTATTGCTCCCTGTACCCAGGGGACTATGAGATACCAACATAGCAATAAATAGAAGTTAAATGTGCGGTGCGATGGGCTAACAGATGATATAGGGAGCATGAAAGACATTATTGACAAAGGAAAATATATATTGAATCAACTCGTACAAGCTTGTATGTTGGCGAGTGTCACTAGCAACAGAGGTGAAGTGGTCAAGATGGATGTTTTGACAAGAGCTACGACGATTAATGGGACAAGAGAGTCCTCACTTTTTAGTTAAGGCTTGATTCAATGTGACGTCCCGGGTCTTTCAACTCAATATATTTAAATCTTTTCGAAAGGTGGGGCCCCATTTTTTATTTTTTTTTTCAAAAACCCAAAATAGTGAAAAATAATTTAAATCGAATTTCATTTTCAGAAAAATCCCGAGGTCAGCCATTGACACAAAACAAGATTTTATTTTTATTTTTATTTTCCAAGTAAACATGTTTAAAATAGATTTGCTATTCCAGGATCATCCAGTCATCAGCCACATTCCCTTAACAGTATAATCAAGTCCAATAACATATGTACATCCAATTCATGTGAAATTTGAACATACCTCTAAATGAGACTTCTCGATCACTATTCTTCTAACTCCTCATGTGTCCTGTCTTTCTTTAATATCTGAGGCATTGCAACAAACGCAATGCCTCAGCAAGCAAGGCTTGGTAGGTACATAGACATTTAATGTATATCAATGGAACAAAATCGAATAATTGTATTGATACAGTGAGTAAAGTAATTTTCTGAGAATATAATTATTTTAAGCAATGCTAATAAAATCTCAAAACATCATATACGATAAAACATGCATCTCATGGATTTAAAACATGATATAATCTCATGTAAATAAGCATACAATAACAACAAGGCACCCTAAGGTATATGGGTCCCACGAGTGTCCCATACACTCGTATCACAGATCATGAGTACTCATATCAAACCTCTGAGTGTCGTCACACCCATGCATACCATCACATCTTCATGCTCATCATGCAAGCATACCAAATAAGAGTATGGATCGTCATGCCGCAGTGGCAACCCTCCATGGGTCTCAAACACTGCCGCTCCCCGTCGACACCATAACGGAGACTTAGCGTCCGTCCCCATGGAAAGGCCCGGACCAAGTGTGGACTATCCATGTTACCAAACCCCTACCGAATGCCATCTACGGGCGGTGTCTATCATATCAAAATCATATCACATCACAAATCTCGGAGGGTGGGTGGTAGGCCCTCTCCCTCCTAAAGCATGACGCCCACCGGTGAGAGCACCCGTCATAAAACTCAAAATAGGAAAATCATGTATGTCAAAACCAAGAGCACTCGTGGCTCGCAATCCCCAAGGCACGCTCCTCATCCCTGAGTTAGCCTCTAAAAAGACCACCACCAAGCCTCTACTTTTCTTTCTCATAAAAACTCATCAATTTCAATGATGCAATAAGGAAAGATAATTTTCTAATTGTGTATAAGTAGATAATCTCATGAAACCATCGGTCATAGTCCATTCAATATATGATTGAAATCAAACAAAGAATCATAGCACAAAACTCTAAATCTCACAAAATCATTGATTAATAATAAGTATAATTTAAATCACCATCAATCATAATGCCATGATAATACAAGGTTTTAAAATCAAAACGAAACATTAAATGTCGTCACCTACCTCAATTGTCGTTACTTAGCTCGTGTCCCTCCTTCAGTCGAGTCCGAGAATACCTTGGTAAAGTCCTGAATGATGTTCAAACATAAGAGCTAGACGTTATTTCTAGGTTCACATGGTAAGGTTAGATCTGTATGATTTGTTAGTTTAAGGGGTTACTCTGATATTTTTAGGTTGATCTTTATCTAAGAATGTCCTGCATTTTATTGTATAATTGGGTCCGTGTCAAAATTACGGACGCAACGGTCCTTTTGGCTTGTCAAGCGGAGTTATATAGGCTCCGAAATTGGATTTTTCAAGGTCGCGCCTTAATGGACGACCCAATTGTAGTGCCTAGGGTCCTGCACGCCGCGGTTCTAGAATGCGCGCTCTACGGTTTCTAGTATACGCGTGCGCCTTAGTTGCACTGCAACCAGGCTCATGTGCATACGTCCGAATAGTGTGCCAGGGTGTGCGCTATTGCGCGGATGTGTCTTAGGCGCGGCTATGTGTGCCTCAGCTCCTAGGACGTCCCATGCGTCCCTGTCGAGCTAAGACAACTATCTGCACGTGACGCGTGCGTGAGGACAGCCCCCAGGGAGCTTGGCATGGGTGTGCGTCAAGCCAGGCGCCCTGGACTGCGCCGTGCACCCTAGGACGTTCATGCGCCCCTAGGAGGCACTCTCTCTCTCTCTCTCTCTCTCTCTCTCTCTCTCTCTCTCTCTCTCTCTCTCTCTCTCTTGACGGGTTTTCACCCGTCTGGTTTTGTTCACGGAAAGCCGGTGATTCCGGCCGGAAGAGCACCCAGATCCGGCGTGGATCTGGGCTGGGAAGGAAAGGGGAACGAGGCCAGTTTGGGCAGCCTGGAACGGCGCCCTGGTCGGCGAGTTTTGGAAGGGAACCCGTCTTCTCCGGGTTTCCACGGCATTTCCCCCAGCCGGAAAACACCCAGATCCGGCGTGGATCTGGGCAGGGAAGAATGGCAACTAAATAGGAAGGGTTGAGGGGCTTACCTGGGTGGTTTGGAGCGATGCCCATCGCTAGTGGGTGCGCCCTTTCCCGCTCTGAAACTCCATGTCGCCGGAAAACTCGAAAATGGGAGAAAACTCCGACTCCGATGAGGTCAAAGGGAGAAGAGGGGAGGTGAAGAGATGGGAGTGGCCAGCCTGTAGGGACGACTCGGGCCTGGCCGGAATTTGCAGGGAAAACCGAGTGAGGGTTTTCTGATTTTTTTGCCGGAACCCCAGTCTCAAAACGGCCAGGAAATCGTGTTTTTGGAGAGGGGAAGATGGGGCTTTTTTATAGCTTTGCTATGGCGGTGCTTGCCAATGGCGGTGCCGCCATTTCCGGTGGTGGAAACCTCTGGAAACTAGGGGTTTCCGGAGAAATCGGGAGGAAGAAGAAGACGGGGTGCCGTTATCAAAACGGCCCCCTGCGTTTTCTGCGTTTTTCGTTTTTAATTTAAATTACAGAAATACCCCTATCTTTAAATGGCCGTAACTTCTTCATACGGACTCCGTTTTGGGTGATTTTGGTCTCGTTGGATTCATTTTTCTGAGACCCATCTAATGGTAACATTTTCAGGACCAAGTTTCTGAGTTTAGTTAAGGCGACTAGTGAAATGACCAAAATGCCCTTATCTTCAAAAATTGAACTTTTCATGGGCTTTTAATATTACAAAAATTGGGGTCATTACATTATTACCCCCTTAAAAGAATTTCGTCCTCGAAATTCCATAACTTATTGTCTTCCAGATATTTGTCTCTTAGATGATTTTTTGGTGAATGCCTTCCCCCTTAGGAATCAAATCTAGGGTCATCCTCAATTTATCATTTTTATTGTTCCTCCTATAAGGCCTCACCTATAAGGGCCGTTTTCGCTGCGTACTCTGATGCTTACTCTCATACGTGCCAGTTTAACAATACCGGTCTCTAGCTGTAATGCATTTATCTCAAAATCCTCAGATGCTTATACTTTTCTCATTGTGTATAGGATAATCTCCTTGTAGGATCATGCTTCTTTATTCATGTATAAATTACTCCTTTCAAGATCATATTATCTTACTTCTCCTATTTCATTTCGAATATCATAGGATAATCTTTTTTTTTTTCCTCTTGTCTTCCATCTAATGATCTCTTCATCATCCACATCTCCTTCTAAAACATCATATTGATCCTTGATCACACCCGAGTTGCTGAAAAACAAAATGGACTAGTCGTTGTCCTATCTTGTTTTCTTTTTCAATAGAACTTTATTTAAGCAGATAGCTGCAAGGTAGGATATCATCAACTTTCCCTTTTATGGATTACATCCACTGGTGTTTCTCAGAAGCTAATGGACCCGATAAGATTCTACTTGCAACAATTGATATATACATCAAACTACTTTCATCTCTAGCTGGTCACCCTTCTTCTTCTAAAATTTCTTGCAGCATAATGTCCGAAATTTTGATACTCTACTCAAAGTCTTAAATCCCATATGCTTTATCTCTATTACACTAAAATCGTCACCAACTCAACTATTATTATTCCTTCGAATTTGATTGGTTTATCTTCCCAGATGATTCAAGATGAAAGATTTGTATGGATCTATTCTTTCCTCAATAAAGTCATGACCTTTTTCTATTCACCCATTACTTATAGTTGTATCTCTATCTCGTTCTCTTTTTTCTTCTTAATTGGTCAAAATCAATGTCTCCATTTGAGTGATTGCATATACTCGATCTTCTTGTCAGACAGGAGAAACTTAATACTTCCAGGAAATGTTGAAGTTTTCTAATATCATCGAAATCCTTAATTGCCTATAGCCTCAAGAAAATTCATACAATGTCTTAATAATGTATTAATCTTTTGGTCATGCTATACTTCTACTCAAGTTATCATTATTAGATAGCACTTTACTCTTCATAATACTCCAATTAAGTTATCCAAAATTGCTCTAAGTCCTTCAGGCTCCATACCATTGTGATCTAGTACGAGTCACAGTTATCTCCTAGTATCATCTTGTATTCTTATCCCTATTAGACTATCATCAAAATCTTCTAATGACTCTCTTGTGTTCAAATTCTTTGTCACTCTTCTCAAAGTCTGCCTTTTACATCCCCTATGATACTCATATTATATCCCTTTTGATAATATACTCATATTACAGGTCAGATAGTCATCTAGGTTCTTCAATTTTCTCACCTTTGATGAGATCAATCTATTATAGGTCAGAACTATCTACTAATAAGTTTACTAACATCTTGATTCATCATTCTCATCATAATATGATCCATGTCTGAGTTTCCCTGTTTGCACCTTAATCTTTAAGTCGTCTTAGACTAGATTTTTGGATAAGGGTTGCACTATCCTCTGCCTAATTATTTGTTAAACCAAGCTGTGTTTCACCTATTTATTGATGGTGTGCATCTTTGTGATTTGATATTATTCGTGTTCTAGTCATCTCTACTACTTCTATTTATACTATAATTTATTCCTCAACTAAATCCACTTCAAGTTTAGATGAATATAATACTTCCTTAAAATTCTCAAGTTCTCATTTGTTGTAACCATCACTGATCTTGCTCAATTGCAGTTATACTAGCCTTTATACTTTTCAAAATTCATAAGCATAGTTCAAGTTATAACTTGATTTCTTAAAAGTAATTTATATACACATATCTTCTATCATATAGTAAAGTTTTCACCCAGAGAACTGATTCGCAATCTTTATTCTGAATCTTTACTCACCATTAACCATTGTACCCTCTAAAGCGTCATACCTACTGTTCTCACATTAGATGTTATATTCACAGTACGGTTTCTCCATTAGCAATCATCTATTAACATGAATATTCTCAGCTAGAGACACTAACTCACGCATGCCATGTAGCGATTTCTTACCCTTAGGATCTTCATTATTCTCATAAGAATTTACTTTTCCTCTAGTTGATCGTTTTTCTTTTTCCATGACTATTCATGTCTCCCACTTGAATCATTGTCTATTAATGATATGATTCAACTCTATATATGATTTTCACTCTATCCTTCCACTTACTAGTTCAACTCCTAGCATCATTAAATGGTGTTTATTCTAGTTTCGTAATTTACTAATTGATTTACTCATTTAGCTCTTACTAGTTCTAATTCTCACCTTGGACTGTCATCTTTCACATGGACTTTTGGGATTGGCTGTGAGTGGATGAACCTGCTCTGATACCAACTGTGACGTCCCGGGTCTTTCAACTCAATATATTTAAATCTTTTCGAAAGGTGGGGCCCCATTTTTTATTTTTTTTTCAAAAACCCAAAATAGTGAAAAATAATTTAAATCGAATTTCATTTTCAGAAAAATCCCGAGGTCAGCCATTGACACAAAACAAGATTTTATTTTTATTTTTATTTTCCAAGTAAACATGTTTAAAATAGATTTGCTATTCCAGGATCATCCAGTCATCAGCCACATTCCCTTAACAGTATAATCAAGTCCAATAACATATGTACATACACAGTCCATGTGAAATTTGAACATACCTCTAAATGAGACTTCTCGATCACTATTCTTCTAACTCCTCATGTGTCCTGTCTTTCTTTAATATCTGAGGCATTGCAACAAACGCAATGCCTCAGCAAGCAAGGCTTGGTAGGTACATAGACATTTAATGTATATCAATGGAACAAAATCGAATAATTGTATTGATACAGTGAGTAAAGTAATTTTTACAGAATATAATTATTTTAAGCAATGCTAATAAAATCTCAAAACATCATATACGATAAAACATGCATCTCATGGATTTAAAACATGATATAATCTCATGTAAATAAGCATACAATAACAACAAGGCACCCTAAGGTATATGGGTCCCACGAGTGTCCCATACACTCGTATCACAGATCATGAGTACTCATATCAAACCTCTGAGTGTCGTCACACCCATGCATACCATCACATCTTCATGCTCATCATGCAAGCATACCAAATAAGAGTATGGATCGTCATGCCGCAGTGGCAACCCTCCATGGGTCTCAAACACTGCCGCTCCCCGTCGACACCATAACGGGAGACTTAGCGTCTGTCCCCATGGAAAGGCCCAGACCAGTAGTGTGGACTATCCATGTTACCAAACCCCTACCGAATGCCATCTACGGGCAGGTGTCTATCATATCAAAATCATATCACATCACAAATCTCGGAGGGTGGGTGGCGGCCCTCTCCCTGCTCGCATGACGCCCACAGGGTGAGAGCACCCGTCATAAAACTCAAAATAGGAAAATCATGTATGTCAAAACCAAGAGCACTCGTGGCTCGCAATCCCCAAGGCACGCTCCTCATCCTGGAGTTAGCCTCTAAAAAGACCAGCCACCAAGCCTCTACTTTTCTTTCTCATAAAAACTCATCAATTTCAATGATGCAATAAGGAAAGATAATTTTCTAATTGTGTATAAGTAGATAATCTCATGAAACCATCGGTCATAGTCCATTCAATATATGATTGAAATCAAACAAAGAATCATAGCACAAAACTCTAAATCTCACAAAATCATTGATTAATAATAAGTATAATTTAAATCACCATCAATCATAATGCCATGATAATACAAGGTTTTAAAATCAAAACGAAACATTAAATGTCGTCACCTACCTCAATTGTCGTTACTTAGCTCGTGTCCCTCCTTCGCCGAGTCCGAGAATACCTTGGTAAAGTCCTGAATGATGTTCAAACATAAGAGCTAGACGTTATTTCTAGGTTCACATGGTAAGGTTAGATCTGTATGATTTGTTAGTTTCTAGGGGTTACTCTCTGATATTTTTAGGTTGATCTTTATCTAAGAATGTCCTGCATTTTATTGTATAATTGGGTCTGTGTCAAAATTACGGACGCAACGGTCCTTTTGGCTTGTCAAGCGGAGTTATATAGGCTCCGAAATTGGATTTTTCAAGGTCGCGCCTTAATGGACGACCCAATTGTAGTGCCTAGGGTCCTTCACGCCGCGGTTCTAGAATGCGCGCTCTACGGTTTCTAGTATACGCGTGCGCCTTAGTTGCACTGCAACCAGGCTCATGTGCATACGTCCGAATAGTGTGCCAGGGTGTGCACTATTGCGCGGATGTGTCTTAGGCGCGGCTATGTGTGCCTCAGCTCCTAGGACGTCCCATGCGTCCCTGTCGAGCTAAGACAACTATCTGCACGTGACGCGTGCGTGAGAACAGCCCCCAGGGAGCTTGGCATGGGTGTGCGTCAAGCCAGGCGCCCTGGACTGCGCCGTGCACCCTAGGACGTTCATGCGCCCCTAGGAGGCTCTCTCTCTCTCTCTCTCTCTCTCTCTTGACGGGTTTTCACCCGTCTGGTTTTGTTCACGGAAAGCCGGTGATTCCGGCCGGAAGAGCACCCAGATCCGGCGTGGATCTGGGCTGGGAAGGAAAGGGGAACGAGGCCAGTTTGGGCAGCTCAGGAACGGCGCCCTGGTCGGCGAGTTTTGGAAGGGAACCCGTCTTCTCCGGGTTTCCACGGCATTTCCCCCAGCCGGAAAACACCCAGATCCAGCGTGGATCTGGGCAGGGAAGAATGGCAACTAAATAGGAAGGGTTGAGGGGCCTACCTGGGTGGTTTGGAGCGATGCCCATCGCTAGTGGGTGCGCCCTTTCCCGCTCTGAAACTCCATGTCGCCGGAAAACTCGAAAATGGGAGAAAACTCCGACTCCGATGAGGTCAAAGGGAGAAGAGGGGAGGTGAAGAGATGGGAGTGGCCAGCCTGTAGGGACGACTCGGGCCTGGCCGGAATTTGCAGGGAAAACCGAGTGAGGGTTTTCTGATTTTTTTGCCGGAACCCCAGTCTCAAAACGGCCAGGAAATCGTGTTTTTGGAGAGGGGAAGATGGGGCTTTTTTATAGCTTTGCTATGGCGGTGCTTGCCAATGGCGGTGCCGCCACGGGGTGCTGTTATCAAAACGGCCCCCTGCGTTTTCTGCGTTTTTCGTTTTTAATTTAAATTACAGAAATACCCCTATCTTTAAATGGCCGTAACTTCTTCATACGGACTCCGTTTTGGGTGATTTTGGTCTCGTTGGATTCATTTTTCCGAGACCCATCTAATGGTAACATTTTCAGGACCAAGTTTCTGAGTTTAGTTAAGGCGACTAGTGAAATGACCAAAATGCCCTTATCTTCAAAAATTGAACTTTTCATGGGCTTTTAATATTACAAAAATTGGGGTCATTACATTCAAATTACAAACATTGCCTACTGAGGAGGATGAATGGGTTGGTGTTCAGTGGGCCTCACTCATGATAAATGATATTCAAATGCTTTTGGATCGACCCAACTGCCCAAGACTCACTACCTTATTCTTAGGAGAAAATGCTCGCTTGCACAGCATGGCGAATTCATTCTTTCAGCACATGAAGAGCCTCAGGATTCTTGATCTCTCTCATACTGGAATAAAGTCGCTGCCACCATTTTCTGCTTTGGAGAACCTTTGTAAGCTACTATGACACAACTATGAGTTATTAAATGTGGTTGCTTCAGTCACAAGCTAAGTTGAGGATTTTGAACCTTTCACACACCAGCATTGAGAAAACCCCAGATGGAATGGAAGGGCTAGTTAATCTTGAAGTTATCGATCTATCTCATACTAGGATCGAGACATTACCAGACTCGCTCTGTGACAAGGAGAATCTTCATGAACTGAATTTAGATGGCTGCCGAAGATTACAGTTACTGACTTCACTAGCAAAGCTCAAGGAGTTGAGGTTGTTGAATCTCAATGCGAATGCGACAAAGGAATTGCCCTCAGCAATGGAAAGGCTAGTTAACCTTGCAAACTTTTGTCTTTCTGGAATAGAAGGCTTACGGATTTTACCTATTACAATGATAAGTCATCTTGCTCGCTTAATGACTCATTAGAGCGGGAAAGCATTTTTCAAAACAAGGTTAGTGATATGTAATTGTCTACATATTAAGATAGAAGGATCTCCTCAGTGGAAGAAGTTGCTTTCTGTCTCGATCAAATACTGATTCTTTCTTTGGAAGGAAGCACAAGCTGGGAGTGTGAGAAAAACCAGACTTGAAGAAAATGGAGAAGAAAGAGTCAGTGGCTGAATTGATACATAATTCACTCATTTGAACTTGTTGTCTTTCATGTACATATATGAGTGCATGTTTGTTATCTGATGAAGGGGAAAGATTGTTTTGCAACTTGTTGTAAGGACCAATTTCTTTCTTCCTCATCTTTGTTATATGTATTATTTGCTTAAGGTCCATTGGACTCTGCTTTTAGCTCGTCCCTGCAATATCTTAGAATAACATAGAAAATGCCTGAAAGAAAAAGAACACAGCCACTAAGTCTCTAAGCTTCGGAAATGAGGAATGCTACAGTACACTGCTCAGGTGCTATTCCCCAGTCATTCAACCTATGCTGGTCGTTGATTCACAAGAATGTCCGAGATTAAGTATAGCGTATACTAGCAGAAGAATGTATGTTTAAACGGTCTTAAATATCTGGTGTATAGCAAATTAATAATGGAACCTTGAATGGCCTTGAACTATGGGATTAACCAAAAAAAATGAAAACAATGATATGCTAGCGAATTGACTCCTATATGCCAACAAATGTCTAGCACAGTTGATGGCAGACAATTTGGCATCTCCACTGAAATACACTTGGTCACAGACAATTTGGCATGAAATACACTTGGTCACAGGTTTGAGTCACCTGCTAAGTAATTATTGATTGTACCAAAAATGAAAAAAGAATACTCTCCAAAATATGAGAGCTGAACTTGCGTTCCTGAGGAAACATGTTTGGGAGAAGGAGCAACCGAAACTATGGCTTTATCTGCCAAGAAAAGGAGAAAAGAAAAACTGAGCCCCTGTCTAATCATTCAAACCGTTCGTTTATGATGACTTTCTCTGGATGATCAATCTACTGATCAATTCTCATGAGAGGATTACACCTTTTTATCTATGTTTTGCTAATGAACCTGAAGTAATGCTTCTGTATTTTCTAACCGGCCATTGTATTATGGGGTGTTAGATTATCAAATGGGCATTCCAGAATTGATCGAAACTCTATGATGTAGGCAATTTCTCCATTAACTGGTTGCCTGAAGACATCTAGTGTTTTAATCCAACCTTTACTGTCCACCTTTAGAGAAAACTTGGGAGTGTTTATATGTAGATGTAGAACTCTTCTTGTTTTGATGTACTCAATCTTTCTAGGGGCCATCTGCTTGAAGAGCACTAAATTCGTGGTGCAAAACTTTAAAGATAATCATGAGAAGAGGGTCTTTGGTTAGCCAATTCCAACAGAAGGAAACCCAAGTCAGTCTCTCCTTAAACCAAATATATGGAGATGGCGGATTGTACATGGAAAGGGTCTGCTAGCATTTCTCAGTACATGGAAAGGGAATGGCGGATTGTATAATCTGGTTTACGCGATTTTGTGCATTGACATTCGGGCTGTTAGTGATCCAGTTAATATCATTCTAACCCCAAATGATCTCCATAGATTGAAAAATGTACATTGGATCCCCGCTGCCAACAAAAGAATGGTTGACACACTAAAAGAAAGCTTCTCCCAATAATTCTTAGTAGTACAATGGCCAATTGGTCATATGATGGCACACTTTTCCTTTTATATTCTCATACAAATCATTTTTCTTGCAACTCGTATAGCATATCTAGAATCTGTGATAAAAAAAAAGAAAAAAAGAAACAAATTCAGACGATCAACAAGAACATTGCTTCAATGTTGGAGGACACTATTTGGCAAAGGAATAGCTAGCCATGGATAAGATTTTACACTCATAGGAATCCTAACTCTAATTACTGGATGTCTGAAAACAGAGCTAGAAAATAAAATATGAGAATATTGCCAACAATTTTCCCTAGATAACCCAATTCATGAAAAGGTTTATTCACGGACAACTATCCTAGATCCTACTGCCAAGCTGGTCTAGGATAGCTAGGTAAGCTTTCTTAGTCTTCAATCTTTTAAGGGTAGCCCATTAGTACAGGCTTAGAGGTGGAGACATCCATTTAATGCCTAATTATACTTTTTCTTGAATTTATTGTGGAAATGAAGGAAAAAATAAAAGCAAGAAGATAGCTCTATTATTAATGAACGATAATGGAAGGATCAAGAATGACTAACTGATATTAGCCATCTAATTGTCAATATGCTTTAAAAAAATAATAAAATGAGAGAAAACAAGTATAAACTTGATGTCTGGAGCATATATTATGAAATTCTGATTAAAAAAAGGAAATTGGCAAGGAAATATTAAAAAACTAAAAAAATTGAAGAAAAATCAGAAATGACATTGAAAAATAATAACAAAATATATATTTTTAAATTGAATTTATAATAAATTTACAAATTATGTATATATAAACATAGATGATATATATACCATTTTTCTACTTGGGTCACCCCTTCTCTCTGTGTTTCTCTCTCTCTTTACAAAAAAGGGTGTCCTAGGTAAGAAAAAGGGGTGCATATATCATCACCCTATATACATTTACAGATAATATATTAGAACTTAATGAGTGAGTTTTGTTTTACTTCCTAACAGTTACTTTTACCAATTAAATGAGCTTTTTGATAAAGGGAGTGTAATTATCAAAGTAATAGTTGGGAATTTTCCGTCTTGTGTGGGAGTATAGGAAAAAAACTTCAAAGAGAGTTAGAAAAACAGATCCCTCTTTTTCTCAAAATTTTCTTCAGGGACCCACTATATTAGTGGGGTCAATATAATATTTACGGTCCAGATCGTTTCACAAAAGAAATGATAAACCAGAACGCATTCCAGCATTATTCAAACAGTTTCCAAGTAAAAACTAAAAAGGAAAGACTTCACCGCTGTTTCTCTCTGATTCGTTGTCTCCTCTGCGTCTGAAGTAATCATATACCCCAGAGAAACCCTCCCCCGTCCAAGCAGAAGAAGAAGAAGAGGAAAAATCTCTACCTTGAAGGTGAGCAAAGCATGCCTATTTATTATGATCTTATCTATAGTTAGCACTATTTGGCTTTATAAAGTTCAAGTGCAAGGATAGCTGGCTTTTTAGTTTTGGGTTTGTTCATGGATCGTAAATGGATAGTTTGTCATTTGTAGCACCTGTGTGATCGGGGTTTCAGATCTTATAGGGATTCGTTTGTCAGGAGTGCAATTTTTGGTCAATTTTGACTTGGGTTCTTGCGTCCTGATTGCAGATGTTCTGGTATTTTTCTTGTTACATCGTTGATAACTTCTCTTTAGCACCTGCAAAGCTAATTAAGACTAGTTCACTAGCAGTAGTTTCTCGCTGTTTCTTGGTTTTGGGGGGGTTATTGAATTGGGTTGTCTTATGGGAACTTTATTGTGGCCTTACATGATTCATTGGAAGTGGACTTGCTTTATTTGTGACTTAATGTGATCTGCAGGAGAGATTTTAAATAGAGAGTAGGACTTGAGTGCTCTTTTAGGCTTGTTAGTTTGTTTGTTGGAAGAGATCTACTGGTCCTTGACTTGATGGAAGATCTTGGGTTCATTAGAAGCGAGGTATTTCTTTGACATAATCACTGTTCTCTTCCCTTGTGGTGAGTGATGAATTGGCTTCACCGCATAGTTCTGTTTGTTGTCCCTCTAAGAAGATAGGCATTTTAGTTGGGTGAAGTTTGAAGGAAATTAAACACATTTGAGATGCTTATTAAGAGAAACTATATGTATCTGCTTCACTGATCAAAGCAACACAGCAAGATTTTGCAGAGAAGTCTACGTAAGGTTTTCTGACCCATTTGAGACTGTTTCAATTAAACTATTAACACATGAATCCTAAAGCTAAAGTACATTCCAGCTAGGCCTTTTCTACATAGAGGAAACAGCCACGGATTTGATATGCTGGCAATTCAAGAGATTACGTAGAAGCAGAAGTTAGGAGCAGATTCTCACTTTAAGAGTTCTCATTAATCTCTACTCGTGCCCAAATTGTGGTTCAAGTAAACTCATGAAAGCTGAGCTGCAAAAATCAGACTCCAGATTGCAGTTATGGTGTCTGAAACTGAATTGCAATTTAGTGTTCATACCAACACACTGAGTTCTAGTATTGGGAAAGAACAATAAACTTCGTGACTTGCTAAGACAAAATTTTAAAGCAGGTCAACCACCTTTTCTTTAGCATTTTGAATAGTTTGGCTACAGGTGGGATTCACCACTAGCTGAATTTATTTATTTATTTTTATTTGGGAATGTTTGACAGGCACACCATGGTAGCCCCGAACTATGAGCATTTAGTATTGATATTCTGCAAACAATTATTTCTGCATTTTAATGGTTTTATTTTTGTTTGATACAGCAGATTTCCAGTTAGGTTGCATTGTCAAAAGTGAAGAAATCAATAAGTGGATTCTTGTCGATGGAAACGGGGCTCGTTTCAAAATTAGACAGAATTAGCAATTTACCAAAGGATGTTATAGATTCCATCCTTGTGCATTTGCCAATCAGGGATGCTGTGAGGACAAGTATTCTATCCACCAAGTGGAGATATAACTGGATTTCCATTCCTCATCTGATATTCGATAGGGAGTGCAGCCCACTTTTCAAAGATGAAAAGTATATTCAAAGTTACCTAGTGAAACTGGTTGATCGAGTCCTCCTACTTCATAGTGGTCCAATTCACAAGTTCAAGCTCTCCAACTACTTGCGCAGCTGTCCTGATATAGATCAATGGATTCTATTTCTCTCCAGAAATGGTATCAAAGAATTGCTCCTAGAATTTTGGCCGGGAGAAAGGTATAAGTTGCCTAATTGTCTTTTCTCTTGTCAAGAACTGAATCATTTGGAGCTGCGGCAGTGCATACTCAAACCTCTTAGATTCAATGGACTTGCGAGTCTTTCAAGCCTCCATCTTCAAGATGTTTCATGTGCTGATGAAGTACTCGAAAGTCTGATAGCCAGCTGCCCGCTTCTCGAAAAACTGACACTGTTTGAACTTGATGGTCCTCGTTGTCTTAGAATTCGAGCTCCAAATCTTCGTCAGTTATATGTTGCTGGTATATTAGAAGATGTTTGTTTTGAAAATATCCCACTTTTAACTACATTGCGTCTATATATGCCTCGGAGTAACAAAGACAGGAAGCATACTGAGCAAGGTGAAAGTTGCCACTTGGTCAATGTTTTGGCTTGTTTGAACAGTATTGAGAGGGTTGATGTGGTTGGCTATTTTCTAGAGGTAACCGAACTTCTTTTCCCCTAGAGCTATCCATCTATAAAATAGTGTACTTATCTTCTCATTTTGCCTTGTACTAGTTTCTTGCTGCTGGCAGTGTACCAGAGAGGCTACCAAGTACGTACCATCACCTGAAAGTTCTTAACCTAGATGCCAATTTTGAAGATCTTAATGAAATCTTGGCAGTCCATTGCTTGCTCCGGAGCTGTGATAATTTACAAACACTTAAAATTCGGGTACGTGAAGCAATGGCTAAACTTCTGTTATTTATACCAGTACAACATAGAGTTGTGTTGTGTATAACGCTACGATTTTGAGTTAACAAAGACGAACTTTTTCATTTTATGAATTTCCGTAGGCCTTCTCGAGCAAAGAAGAAGCCACTTTACCTGTTGGGAACTTCTGGGAAGTCCAAAATCCATCAGATTGCTTGTTGAATCAGCTCCAGATAGTGAAGATGACTGGAATCCTGGGTCTTAAATCAGAGCTTGAGGTCATTAGATTCATACTTGCTTGTGCCCCAGCACTTGTGACCGTTGGCATTAATATAAATTCCAAGATGGCGTCCCAAGAAGCAAGGATTTTCAAAGAGTTGATGCGATTCCGAAGAGCTTCAGCACAAGCTGAAATCATTTACTTGGACTGAGAGTGATCAGTATGCTATTTCTGTTTCAAACGAAAGTTAATAGGCCACTTCTGATCAAGTAGGGTGGAATTGGGATGGCCTGTATTGGTTAGGTTCCCTTGACAGTTTGGTGCTTGTACTGGTTGCAGCAAAGTCTGTCCATAAACTTTTTGAGGTTACTGGTTGCCACTTTCTCCCTATTGTTTAAAATCTTTTCATTTTCTTCAAGAGCAATATTAATTTCATCCATCCGGACTCTATCATCCTTGCTTTCCCGATCGTCATGGGCAGGAGATCTGCTAACTCTAGCTATGTAATGTGTGGTTTGTTGCTTATATATTAAGGGTTCAAAAAACAAAAAAAATGTTTGTCATATAGTTGAAAACTCATAGAGTTGGAGGATTCGAATTATCTTGTTAGCTAGAACATTTGGCACAGAAACAATGTAGAAAACGGTTTGGATCATTCTGCAACTAGAACGTGATCAAGTTTCAAAAATATTCCTGCTTGTATGAGCATCACTCGCTAGCTATTATGCACTTCCGAAAAGCAGGTCTGAAGATTGATCGCATTTTCATCTTTCAATCTAGACAGATAATGAGCAGAAATATGATTTCATCATGCAGTGTTGTGGTCAGTAAGTTCCTTGCTCAATAATGGACCGAGATCGATCATTAGCAGCATTTTCGCTCCTCAGATGACTGAGAACAACAAAGATGAGTTGGCCAATACTCTAGTAAGGGGGCGAGTGAAGAGAATTTTGGTTGTTCGAAATTGCAAAAAGCAGACTTTAGTTTCTCAAAGTGTATTTTATGTGATCAGGGAATGTATTTTTCATTCCCTTTTGGGAATTATTATCCTATTGGACTGAGCGAGTGAGCCCAACAGAACTACAGACCCCGAAACTTGATCCATTGGCATAGAGGGCTACCTACGAAAGGGAATGACCAGGCAGCCGGCTCATTCCATTTTCTTGGAAACAAGAGTTTCTTCTTCTCATGGGGAATGCCTATATAAATTAATCAGAATTGTTACGTACTCCGTCGAGTTTTATCCATTGCCGAGTTGGTCAATTCACCACTAGGAAGAAGAGAGAAATCCCATTTTTGAATATCAGAAAGGGCGCTTCCAGAAAGTCACCAAGAACACACCATATCTTAGCTTCAAATGGAACTGAGGAAGTCTAGCAACTTGATGCATACTTTGGTTGTGAAGTGTTTTACTTGCAAGCACATATCAGCATTATAAGTATAATTGTATCACCATTAAGAGTTTTTTTCGTGGACCTAGAGGTGTAGAAACAGCCTCATGAAAAAAAATGCAGGGTAAAGCTGCTATTATGGACCCTTTGTGGTCCGCCTCCCTTCCCAGACCTATACTACTTGGAAGCTTCGTGTAGCACTAGGCTACCCTTTAAGTAAAACAGAAGCATAAACACTACTAGCCTACCATTTTAATCATTTTAATCCTGCATTGCATATGGTTTCATCTAAAACAGAACTGCAAGCAAAATCTCGAAGTTCTCAGCAAATTCAGCATCTAGGTGCTACAGATCTTTCTTCTAAATATATGATTTCTGCTTCAGATTCTCTTTGAAACCTTACAACGGTTTCAATATCCATGACCCTTCGGACATCGCTTCACAAATCTTAACACATTTTCATAAGCACCAGTGCGTTGGCGAGTGTAAACTTGATGAATTCCAAATCGTAACATGCTCCCTGAATGTTAATCAACTTCACAATCTTGAGGTGATGGAATGTGCAGTCTAAGCTTTCTCTCTCCCCATAAGTCTTATTAGTCTAAATTCGCGTCATCTTGATATTCATTGACCTTGAATATCTTAACCAAATCACTAGAGCTATCCAGTAAAATCTTTACAATATCACAAGTCACTCCATTTGAAGAATGGAGCTGAAGGAGGAAAAAGCTACCAATTCATGCGCGAAAATACTCATGAATATCTCAATCTCTTGCAGAAAAGGAGAGCTTCTAAATATGCAGAGAAGAGCCATCAGTTCATCTGAATCTTGAAAGTTCAGGTCCAAGTAAAGATTCTTTCCAATGAGCAACTCCGGTATATTGCCCACAGCCAAATTCTGAGGAGCAATAGCAATCGAAAACAGAGGAATGATCAGAACTGCGATATCATGCATCAGATTTGAACAAGGATAAAGGAAAAACAGGAAAGCTTACCTGCCCAAAATGTCCAGCCAACATAAGCTTCTGCATACGAATTAGGCATCCAAGCACCTTCTCTAAATTGCAAGTTCTGTTAGATTTTTGTCCTTTGAAATCATCAACCGGGAAGTTAACATAATCTCTGCTTCAGTAATGGATGCATTAGCGACACGGATCTAACTCGCCAAAAATTTGTAAATACTTGGGCTTTGGGGCATGAATTCTGACCGTTCAGACGAGTAGTGTAATAAAAGCCATTGATTGTGTCTTCAGTAAAGGTAATGCCTTGAAGATGAAGAATATTCAGATGATAGAAGCCTTTGAAATTAGGTGGAAGTTTGAGAATGCAATGGTTCAAGTACAATTCTGTCAGTCGTTTGCAAGAGAACAAGCAGGAAGGAACTCTGTAACAGTGATTGACATGCATTGGAACCATATAACACTTGTTTTGGGCTATTGAAAAAATAAATAAAAATAAACGGTAATTATTTTTTACTCATGAAAACATGGGTTAAAGCATCCAGTAAATATGGAATTCACCTAGTCAAGACATTTTAAACACAATGGACGAATTAGATCTACATCTCGAACTTTGGCCACGCATGAAAAATATTGGGCGTACACTTCTCATGCTAAGAGAGTGTAAGCTGCCGGAACTCTTCTGCCTTCCATATGTTTAAGGAACCAATTTGCGGATGAAAGTGTTTCTTAGTTTTGTTTGTTTCTTTCTCTATACAATATGAACATGAGTTTGGTTGCAAGTAAGACTTTTTCGCATACCAAATTAACTTAAATCAGTCAACTGATATAAGGCTACGTCTAATCTATGGCACATGGCTAGAAACTTTGGGATTTGGTTTCCATCCGAACTCTTCTTGATGTTATCTTATTAATCTACTGGGGCTTGTCAAACACGTAAATGTTGAACCAAGTTGGTGATCGATCATCTGAACCGTTTGTTTTGACTAACAAGTTTTAGTGCAATCTTTCCTACATATAAATTACCAACACCCCAACAACCTCTCTCTCTCCTGGTACAGAATTGAGCTGGAGGTCTTTGGACATATCATCTGAAGAACACCACAAGAAACAGAAGATACTTGGAGGAAAGAATAGGTGGTAACATAAATAGCACCCAAGAAGAGAGGAGAATGGAGCAGGAGCTGCCTTCTCTCAATACAGTCCAGTTTGATGTTGATCTGTATGGGTTAACTATCCGCTTCGAGGGCTATGAGCACTCTATTCCTGTGAATGAAGACGAGGAAGATGAGCCAGAGGTGTCAAGGAAACTCTCATCTTACACAGCAACTAAATGAATCATTGAAGAAATACCCAGAGCCAGATATGATAATCAGGATTTGGTTGTTAAAAATCCGCAGAAAATCATCGATTGAGAGGATGATTGCAAGAAAAGATGGCTTGAATACTAATATCACCAGTGATTGAATATCAAAGAGAGGATCCACCAACACCTTTTTACAAAGATAAAACTTCACGCCATCAAATAGTTCAAACCAGGATAGAGATGGAGACTCCTCTCCTCAAAGAAGAGACAGCACCCCCTGGTCTCTTCAAACAATCCGTTGAAGAGTCCCACAAGCTTTGGGAAATTGCTGGGCCTGCTAGTTTCGCTGCAATTTGCCACTACTCATTACGAGCCATCACTCAGACGTTCTTTGGTCATGTCGGAACACTCGAACTTAAAGCAGTTACGGTCGTTGCAGGACTTGCTTTCGGTGTTATGGTGAGGCTTGAATGTTTCTATTTTAATTTGTGATGATGTCGCAAATCTTTTCTGTTTCTGTGAGAATTTTGTATTGGTTTTATGGTTTTTGATGTTGGTTTTGTAGTTGCTGATGGAAAGTGCTTTGGAGACACTGTGGGCTCCAAAGCCAGATATGATAATCAGGATTTGGTTGTTAAAAATCCTGGTCTCTTCAAACAATCCGTTGAAGAGTCCCACAAGCTTTGGGAAATTGCTGGGCCTGCTAGTTTCGCTGCAATTTGCCACTACTCATTACGAGCCATCACTCAGACGTTCTTTGGTCATGTCGGAACACTCGAACTTAAAGCAGTTACGGTCGTTGCAGGACTTGCTTTCGGTGTTATGGTGAGGCTTGAATGTTTCTATTTTAATTTGTGATGATGTCGCAAATCTTTTCTGTTTCTGTGAGAATTTTGTATTGGTTTTATGGTTTTTGATGTTGGTTTTGTAGTTGCTGATGGAAAGTGCTTTGGAGACACTGTGGGCTCCAAAGCCAGATATGATAATCAGGATTTGGTTGTTAAAAATCCGCAGAAAATCATCGATTGAGAGGATGATTGCAAGAAAAGATGGCTTGATTACTAATATCACCAGTGATTGAATATCAAAGAGAGGATCCACCAACACCTTTTTACAAAGATAAAACTTCACGCGATCAAATAGTTCAAACCAGGATAGAGATGGAGACTCCTCTCCTCAAAGAAGAGACAGCACCCCCTGGTCTCTTCAAACAATCCGTTGAAGAGTCCCACAAGCTTTGGGAAATTGCTGGGCCTGCTAGTTTCGCTGCAATTTGCCACTACTCATTACGAGCCATCACTCGGACGTTCTTTGGTCATGTCGGAACACTCGAACTTACAGCAGTTACGGTCGTTGCAGGACTTGATTTCGGTGTTATGGTGAGGCTTGAATGTTTCTATTTTAATTTGTGATGATGTCGCAAATCTTTTCTGTTTCTGTGAGAATTTTGTATTGGTTTTATGGTTTTTGATGTTGGTTTTGTAGTTGCTGATGGAAAGTGCTTTGGAGACACTGTGGGCAAGCATTTGGTACAGGAAGGTTTAGGACTTCTGGGGGACTAAGACACAGAGATCTTGAGTTATTTTGATCTGCACGATCTTGTTTTGGTTCCTGTTTATGTCCTCTCCTCACGCCCTCGGGCAGACAAAGGGGTCCGCTGATTTAGCTGATACGTCTCTCTCTCTCTTAGGCAGCTCGTTGAAGATAAAAGGTTTGGATCATCCGGACCTGGTCCCACTTGTAGTTTCAGCATTCTATAATCATGTCTCCCTCTCTCCATTGGCCAGTCACTAACAAGAACTTGATACAAGTGGAACCCACTTCATCTCTGGCATCGTTGTGGGTAAGCTACGGCCAATAGTTGTCTTGGTCGGACCAGCTGTTCAACTATTTAAAACTCGAAGTCATTTATTGGTTCACACTTTTCTACATCTCTATCGGTAGGCCACTTGAGATTGTGAAGTTGCCAATTCAGAGTCTGAGAAATGAGGAATGATTGCATAGTATGCGACACAGCACCAAGTTTCTGTAGTGTCACCCACTTTTCCGTGATGGCCTCACTCCTGCTTGATCCGAGCCTTTCATCAAATTTCTCTCTCCAGCTATCGTGTATATTAAATATCAAATGATAAGATAATTATGGCCTTAAAAACACTTAGTTCTTAACTAGTTGATTAGGGACCGTCGGTTAACAATGTATCCAACCATTCATCTTTAATCACAAGCCTATATTTTTGGATTCTAGCTCATCCAAATCTCACTGTTTTTGGAGTATTAGTTATCCAAAGTTAGAAGACTTCATGGACTTGTGTAATCAATTACAGGTGAGGCTGCACTATAACCTAGTTTAGTGTCGCTCACTATGCTATCATTCCTCATTCTTATCCTACCAATAATTAAAATGATTGTAATAGAGTGTGTGACAAATAGAAAAGGTGCAAGATCAAACCATCAGGTACTATAGTTAGGACTGATGTTGACTTACAATCCTGATGAAATTTCAATAAGATTCAAGAATTAGGATAATAAGTTAGTCGATTGCTTGCTTCTTAATTCTTCGCTGCAACTAGAAAAAAGTATTAAAAAAAACATAGCTAGATAATGCCGGAGATAAGTGGATTTCTTGTAGACATGTTGATTGCAATCTTGAAGGGGGGCCTTGGTGCAACAGTAAAAGTTGTCGTCATGTGACCTTAAGGTCACGGATTCAAGACGTGAAAACAGCCACTTGCAAAATGCAAGATAAGACTGCGTACTTTAAGCCCATGTGGTCCACCCCTTTCCCGGATCCGACATAGACAGGAGCTTCATACACCGGACTGCCCTTTCTGTTAGATTTCAACCTTTATAAAACTGCTCAAATCTCGATATAAGCCATCGCCAACTTTCACGTTCAGAATTCATCATTGACTTTTCTCAAATAACTTACAATACAAGGTGAGAATCCTCCTCCGTCCTTGCGAAATTTAGGAGATTGAGAGACCATTGGAGAGAAAATTGGGTATTTTGTGGGTACAATAGGTGATTAGCTCCTTACAATCAATGTCGTTCGGATGCCTCATGTTTGATGCATTCGAGTCCACCACTGCATCATGATTGACACTGTTTTCAAGCATGACTGTATTAACTGGCGAACTATATATCAATAGGAACAAACATGAATTTTTTGATGTTTGCATCATTAGGAACTTCGTTTCCATTGTCATCAAGCTGAACCACAGGTATTCTAATGGCAGTTGGTGGAGAAACCTCGTTAAAATGACGCACAATCTGGTCACGATCAAATTGGGCTGGCAGAGAGTAGCTAGCAGGAAGGCAATTAAGTTGTGCAAGTTCTTCATCAGAAAAATTAGCATTCAATGAAAATGATGGACGCAGCTGATATTGAGAAGCAGATATAGCAGTCAAGACCATCCAAAGAAAAATCTGCATTCAAGTGGAATGCTGGTCGTGGTTACGTTGGCAACAAAGCATCATACATTCACACTAGCTAGAGTAGAGAGAAATGTTATATCCTCACTGAAGTCATGCGTCCTTGGTAGTAGCAGGAAACAATGTCAGACAGAGGGATGTGGAGAAAGGAGCAGCATCTGCATTTACGCGAAAGCCCAAATTTACCAAATGTGTTAATAGGGCATGTGAAATGAGTTTTATCCAGCAACTCATTTTACATGCCAGTACGTGACCATCTTTCAAATATAGTAAAACTCATGTAAAACGCATCTAATATTTCCGGGAAACATCTAAAATACAAATGAGAAACTCATTTAAAACTTAGTATAAATTGATGGAAACCTCTATTGAAACACACGAAAATATCTCTTTAATTATATATATGCTCTAGCATACACTTAAGTGGAAATACTACTATTTTCTTTATGTGACCACATTTCCCTTTCCTTCTCTCACTCTCCTCTCAGTAACCTTATGAACCAGGAAAATCAGGAATAGAGGTAAAAACCTTGCAAGAGACGCTGAAAAAGGTATGTGAGGTGAAAAAAATCTGCAATAGAGGTGAAAAAAGCATGCTTTTTAAGTTAGATGAACCAACTTGCTTTACTGAAGCTAGCAAGTATCATGAGTGATGCAGTGCAATGCAGGCTGAAATCAACGCTCTTATTCAAAATGGAAAAATGAACTATAGTTTCTCGAGCGAAGTATATGAATCTCGTTGGGAGTAATTAAGTGAGTTTTCTATTTCAAATTGAGCGTGGATGGTACTAAAAAAAGGACAACCCGGTGCATGAAGCTCTCACATAAGCAGAGTTTGGAAAGGGCAGACCATAAAATGTCTATAATACTATCAACAAATATAAACCTTGATTAGTAGCCAAGGGCTAGAACAACGACATAGGCTAGACTGCAGCCACACTTTCAGTACGGTTGTCAAGGCTACAACCACACTAACCGTTCTCCTTGTTGCTACTACAAATAATTGGCCACTCCGTTAGTTGAATGTAAAGCTTTTCTGCATGGCAATCGAGCACAAGAGGTTACATGACTAAATCACCAGACTTCACAATGAACTACATCCTAACTACGTCTGCAAATTGCATAAATCCATTTACGGCCTCAACCAAGCCGCGGGTGTGGTTTTCAAAAGTAAGTTCGCAGCATCATCGCCTTGGATTCTCTGGTTCGCAGATAGATATCTCATTATCTATATATAAACACCTTGGAAAAGTGCTCTAGCTTTTGGTTCGTGTCGATGACATAATCCTTATAGACAGCAATCATCAAGCTATTCAATGTCTAATCAAGGCTCTTCAGCGCTATTTTGCGGGCCGTCGAGAGAATATTCTGATATTTCACAGAAACCCGCCATTTTTCTAGGCTCCAACTTTATCTGCTGGTCAGCCAAGAAACAAAACACCATCACCAGATCTTCTATATAGTCTGAGTATCATGCATTACCAAATGCAGCTGCGGAGGTAGTTTGGATTCAATCTCTTCTACGTGAGCTCGGTGAATCACACCAAATCACCCATTTTATAGTGGGACAATTCAGGGCCTACATATTAAACAGCTAAGTATGTGTTTTACGCCCGAACAATGCACATCGAAGTGGATTTCCACTTAGTTCATGATCTTTGTCTCCAAGAATATGCTGAAGCTTCGTTTCATTTCTACAAAAGAACAGCTATTCATGGAACCTCTTTCAACGGTGCGGTTTTCATTTCTCCATGACAAGTTGGAAGTCTACTCCTTAGATTCATCAACTGGAGAGGGGGCATATTAGAGTAAATTGTATTATATGATAAGATGGTTATTTTTTGTAGTTTCTGATGTAAACCTAAGAGTGTATATAAACCCACTCGTGCTGCAAAAGAAAATGATGCTTCATTATGTGATGGAGCATGACTTCTTTTGAAAGATCTAAGTTGTTCATCTTGTTTGGAATGACTTGGATATGGAGCCCATGAAAATTTGATGCATGATTCTATCCTTTGCTTTTGGTATTTGAAAAACCTAAAAAGGATTAATGGCTGTTATTTCAAGTGAACATATAATAGTCTTTAAAAACACAATCATCGTAAAATGTCATGGGCTCCCTATCCAATTCATGTCAAACAAGACTAACAGTTTAGATCTTCCAAAAAAACTCACGTTCTGTGATAAAATGAAGTGCCGACTTAGTGCGGTCGCACGCATGAGTACCCGGACTCTAACCTGGACTCAACACACCATCAATACCAATACGGTAATCTCAAAAGGCGAGTAATATTCCTTCATTTCAACATCTATATGCAAGAAGTATGGCGCTTTTGGGGCTTGGCATTAGGGAAAGGGTATCGATGAACAAATACTGGGCCCCATGTACTTTGGCAATGTGAAAGTGCCCGATTCTCAGGCTTATATAATCCAGTTTATAGGAATTGGTTGGATTATTCCTTCCACATCAGATTGCACAAGCCTAGGCAATCAAACTCTAAATCTCAAGGGCGAACATATATATAATTTATCTGCTTGAGGAAGATGGTTTGATTGTACGATTATGGCTGAATTAAAGTTACCCATTATCGGTTGGGCGCACTTATATGTACGCTTGAAAGCATCCACATGATCTCCATTTCCTCCATCTTTGCGATGGACCAATGGTTGGCTGATCGCTTGGATTGCATGCACGGAAAGTTTGCCCACTTTATGGGAATAAGGTGGATCTCTTTCCAGCCGACCTCTTGAATGAGAGTTACATGTTTGGTTGTACGTTGAGCACACAAAACCTGACTATATATTACCGGAGGTGGAAGCTACTTCCACTTAATTTTCGTGGTCTTTTTCAGACCACTTTCCTATTGTTTTAGGTATGCGATCGAGTAATTAAAGAGACTAGTTGATTGCGAGTGTTATGTTTAGGCTATTTAACATGGACAAGCCAAAACCTGAGACTTTTAGTTGTAACGTGTCTCTGTAGAAGAGGAGGATGCCTTCTATTTCGTGGAAGTATTGATTTTTTACCGTTCTAAGATTAGACAGGTTGAATGGCGACTGTTTTCCATCTGCTCACTCAACATCTTACATATGACAAGCCACACATGACAATAAATTACTCATCTTTCATGAGAAATTCTCATTTGTCACATGCATAATTTAATTAGAAACTCTCAAAAATCAACTTCATTCAAAAGTGGTGTGATTTAACCACGGTTGCGTTGATGGCGACTCAGAAAACACAGGTGTAGCTTCTTAAGAGACTGTCGAGTCTCGGTTAAGGAGAATGAAAATACAATGACACTTTATATATACCTTTTGCTCTCTCTCTCTCTCTCTCTCTCTCTCTCTCTCTCTCTCTCTCTCTCTCTCTCTCTCTCTCTCTCTCTCTCTCTCTCTCTCTCTCTCTCTCTCTCTCTCAGAAATCGAACCAGAAAGAGGTGTATTGGACGTTTTTTACTAGTTGCTAGAACCTCCGAACAGTAAGAATGGCTTAACATTCTAAGCTCTGAAGTAGGAGTGCGTTGCATTTGATATGGTGACTTTCTAAACATTTTTCTCCGAGTGTGGGCTAATAACCAGGTGATAAAAACAATTGCCGATCTTGAGTATCGTGTTGAGAGTATTTAAGATAGCTACTGTTATTAGGGTAGTCTAAAACTCAATTCAGCTCGAATGCGGCAAGTCAATTTCACTCGAAGGGAATTGTTAGTGACTGTTAGACATATAACTATTGTTGGCTCACTTACTATCAGCTTAAGCTTTTACGTTGAATGGTAATGTAAGAGTAACTCAAACAATCCATTTTTTGCTAGACTGAATGAAGATAAGAATGGACTGATGAAGACTCAAAAAACTTGAGTGAGATCTCTATTAAAATTTGCATGATTCCTTATATCTCAAAATTTTGAATACTTGTAAAGTCGTGTTCTCAGATGAGTTGCTTGTGGTGTTTATACTATCTAAGAGGAGTCACTTGTCATCCTACTTAGTTGACTTAACTCGGAGGAATGCCTAGTTGACTCGCTAGAATTTATTACTATTTCTTTATTTCTTTTATTGGGTGAGTAAAATTTTGCTACCAAGTCCAATTTTTCCTGCCTAGTTCAGTTACCTTGTACGAATTTCAAGATGACTTGCAGTGTCTATCGTTATTACTTCTTTCATTGGCGATGGAAAAGTGAGTACATGAGAAGTTATGAATTTAATTGCAATGGAGCTAAGCACCTTTCATTTTTCACTTTTCGTTTAAATTATGCATCAAGCGCAACAAAAAATACTATATATATATATATATGGAAAGTTATATAATCACCCCTTCTTTTCATAAATTAGCCTCCTACTAACATTTTGGATGGCTAAAACTCAATGTGGACCTATGTTTGTGAAGATTCAAATTGCAGAATGTTACACTCGACTTAAATTGGCTATGATCCAAAATTGTCATCCATTGGATTAATCTTAGTCACTATTTTCTTAATTGTAAAATAAAAGGTCAAAGGTTTAACCGTCTATTTTATAACTGAAAATAGCAATGGATGAGAATTTTGGACCATAGTCCATCTAAATCAAGTAGAACATTACAACCAACTTGGATCTTCAGAAGAAATAAGTCCGCATTGTGTTATAGCCATCCAAAATATTAGTAGGGAGCTAATTATCAAAAAGAGAGGGTGATTATTATATCTCTTTACTTTATATATCTATGATCAGTTATTTCTTTTCAAGTAAAGAGTAGAAGAGAGCTGATATTCCAATGCCTTTTTAGAACTAATGCCACGCCTGCTTTTGAATATTTGTCATACTTTTACTCAAGTAGCCTACTTTTATAATAATCTCAACCGTTGATCTTAAATGTTTGCAATAGATGAGCCCTAACCAAAAGATTACATACATCTGATGATTGTACCTTTGCTCTTTTTAGGTTCTAAAATGGACATCATAAAAAAAAATTCAAAAATTAATGGTATTAAAAACAGCTAAAAGAAAATCAATGTTTCAATTATTTAAAGTGTCTGATTTTTAAGATATGGCCTTTCTATTGCTAGATACATAAGATGAACAGCTTGACCACACAAAAAGGTGGAGCCCATGTGAACTTTTGCTCAAGTATTATCATCTACCTTCATCAGAATACACAATCGATAAGATATACATGAAGAGGAAAACTAACCAATAGTCTTATGTTTTCTTCATTGACATTAGCAATTCATTAGTGAAAACAAACTTCGAAAAAGAAGAATTTGCTCAGGTAGGCCTCCCATTTTCCTTTCCTTCCAAGCTCCGTCATGGCCATTGATGACAGCCCTTCATCGTCATTCATTTGAATCTGCGGTTGTTTCTTGCACAAAACAAAATTTCTTTCTCCACAAGTTCCAATGGCTTCCGAAAGACTTAGTGCTGTGCTACAAATCAAATTCCAATAGTAAATTGGAAGAAAACAATAAAGGGAAAATGGACATCATAAAATAGAAGACAAATAAAACCGTAGAAAATAGAGATAATCAACTATGAAAGGATTAATTTATCGTCAAATCCTACATGTGCACAGTAAAGCAGGAACTTATTAAGATCTGATCCAAGAATAGGCAATCTCCCTTCCTTGACATAACATTTTAATTCCATATCCATGACAGCAGCAACAGACTCCTTCTCATTAACAAAAAATCTTAAAGGACCCGTGCCGCCCAGAACATCGACTGTGATCAGAAACTGGCCACCTTTGGGAGATTGATTATGATTTTTCTTCTGTGTCTTTAACAAGATTGACGTTTTCACTTCGTCTATTAGTGAATTACTTGTTTCTCTTACCATTACAGAAGGAATTGTTTTTTCTTCAGAGAAGATAAAGTAGAAGTAAAGGAGAGCAAAGTTTTCAGTGATATGGGTAGTATGAAGGTGATAGAAGAGAAAAGTAGAGTTTCTAGAGTTTGAAGTGGGGTGGGGAGGAGGAGAAGAAAAACATTAGAAAGAAAAGGGAGGGCTTGAATTGTACCTTTGGCTCAAATACCATATTAAGGCGAATCTCCCTTAAGGATTAGAAGGAGTTAATTTGTATTTATAATGTTTAGTGGGTCTAAACTATGAAACATGGATTACGAGCAATGGACACTTAAGGAAGTTAACATATATAAGAACATGTTGAACATACTATATAGAGTATTTCCTACTACATAAAGACTATAAAATTCATCTAGTGGAATAGGCTGGTTCAAACATACAGCTTTGTAGCACTAAGCAGGCTAATTTTCCTCTAGTTAGCGCTACTAACTAGAGTGTTTTTAAGGTCGTTGAAAATATATAACTAAGACGGTTTCAAAACTGTCTTCTATCTCACCATCTTAGAAAATTGGTTTAAAATAAGACAGTTTTTGAAATCATCTTAAAAACTTTTTAAGAAGGGCTTTTTAAGATGATTTTAGAATCCAGTATTTAAAAGTTTTTAAGACTATTTAAAAACCATTTGAAAACTATCCTAAAAAGTCTTCAAGATGTTCTAAAGAATTATCTTAGAAAGTGTCTTAGTTTTAAAAATAAAAATAAAAATTAAGATGATTATTAAAGGAATGAGATGAAGGAAGGTATACTCAATTTCACTTTGGCATATAACCTCGCTATAGCAAACACATACTTTAGGAAGAAAGATAACACTTACTAACCTTTAAAAATGGACCATATAAAAGCCAAATAGACTTTTTTTTTACTTAGAAGTATTGAAAGATCAATGTGTAAGGATTCTAAAGTGATAACCAATGAGAGTCTAACCCTGTAACATAGGTTCATGGTTCTAGATATCTATATTAAAATATGAAAGAAAAGAAATAAACTTAATATGTGTGCAAAAACTAAGTGGCGGAACTTAAAAGGGGAGAAAATATCATCATTTACAAACAAGTTCATGGCAGAAGAAGATAGAACAATGAAACAAAAGTAAACACCATGTTGACTAATATGGTTAAATCCGTTAAGAAAATGGCAAAAGATATCCTACAAGTACCTAAAAGTAAAAGGTAACTAGCAAAAGAAACTTGGTGATAGAGTGAAAAATTCTAAAAGTTATTCAAGAGAAACAGGTATAATTTAAAGTATGGCAGAGGACTAAAACTAATAACAACTTTGCACAAAATAAGAATATTAAAAAAGGTTGTTAGAGAGTAGTAAGTGAGGCTAAACTGCATATGTCAATCTCTATAATATATTAGAATTAAGAGAAAGCGAAAAAGATGTGTTTAAACTTGTAAAAGCAAGAAAAAAGAAGAGTAAGAACTTGGACCACATTAAGTTTATTGGAGTGATAACCAAAGGGTACTAGTCAAAGATGATGAGAACAAACAAAAATATAAAAGTTACTTTCAAAAATAGTTAAATGACAATTACCTAGAGAATATAGGATACTAAAGTACTATAAACCTAAAAGATGTTAGATATTATAAATACAATCATAGGATTAGAATACATGAAGTGAAAGAGGCATTGAAAAAGATGAAAATAGGCAAGGCCTTGGAGCATGATAGTATACCAATAGAGGTTTGGACAAATATAAGATATATTGAAGTAGTTAAGCTCACAAAGTTGTTTAACAAGATTATAAAATCAAAGAAAATATCAGATGAATAGTGGAAAAGCTCTATTGTACTAATTTATAAGGGAGACATATAGAATTGCACTAATTATTTGGGGATCAAACTTATGAGTCATACCATGAAGCTTTTTGAAAGAGTGATTAAGAAGAGGCCACGGCAAGAGATGAATATATCAAAGAACCAATTTAGTCAGACTTGAGAGATCTACCATTGAAGCTATTTTCCTACTTAGACAATTGATATATAAACATAGGGAGAGAAGTAAGGACATCCATGTGGTCTTTATTGACTTCAAAAAAGCTTATTATAAGGTCCTTAAAGAGTTAATATGATTGATATTAGGTAAGAAAGGGATTTCAAGGAAGATATATAGACATAATTAAGGATATGTATGAGGAAGTAGTAACAAACATGAGGACCACTAGTAGAGAAACTGGTGGTTTTCCTATCAATATAAGATTGCACCATGGATCAACATTGAGCCCATACTTTTTCACATTGATTATAGATAAGTTTAAAAAACATCTTTACAAGGAGATTTCATGGTGCATGTTACTTGTAGCTGATATAGTTTTGATTGACAAAACACATGATTCATCTTCTCATAAACCTTTTGAATGTTTGGATTATTGAGCTTCTTCACAGACTCTTCTTCTAAGTCTTTATTAAGTGTTCAATTTTGGTCAAAATACCCCTAATTTAATATTTGATTAGAGCATCTAGACCATTAATTTTGAGATTTTACATCAAATATTTCATTTTAGCTTTAATTGGTCATCCAACCGTTGAATTGTAAAATTTAGTGGTTAGATGACTATTAAAGCTAATGGACGGTTTAGATTGAGCTAATTGGGTCTATGCATTGCAGATCAGTCAACGTGGACGCTCCAGATTGAATCATGGAAATAAGATGGAATTTGAAGAATCATAGTACAAAACAAGATTGAAGACTTGCAGAGTTCTAGTAAGACTAGAATTCCAGTGGACCCACTCTCTCTCTTATCTCTCTCTCTCTCTCTCTCTCTCTCTCTCTCTCTCTCTCTCTCTCTCTCTCTCTCTCTCTCTCTCTCTCTCTCTCTCTCTCTCTCTCTCTCTCTCTCTCTCTCTTATCTTCCTTATCTTTCTCCTCTCTTTTCTCTTTTTCTCTCTCTTATCCCTCTCTCCTATACGTCTCTCCCTATATCTCTTTTAAAAGACCCTTCTTTCTTCTCCAAAAAGGACGTTTTTTTTCTCCTCTAGGGAGGCTGGGCTGGCTCTCTCTCTTCTCTCCCACCATCTCTGTGTTCTTCTCTTACTTACGCTATTCTTCACTCTGACCCAACTCCCAGACAAGGCAATCCCCACTTCTCTTCCCTTTCCCATCTCTATCTTCTCCTATATCTCTACTCTCTCCTCTCTTCAACGCCTTCTACTTCCAGCACTCCACTAGACAACGCCCAGAAAACTAGGACGTCATCTCCCTCTTCCCCTTGTCTTCCATCTTCACTGCCCAGTTTTCTCTAATCCAGGGAGTTGTGAGACGCCCAGCATAGCAAAACCATGGACGACGCCCAGATCATCCCCGACTTCCAAGCCATGCGGTGCCCCTTTATCCTCTATTCACCTTATCCCTCCTATGCCCAGCACCAGTCGTCGATTTGCTCTCTTTCACGACAGGGAGACGTTTTCTCACTTCAGCCTGATCAGTCGGTCCAAGCACTGCCTAAAGCACCATCAACGCCCAGACCACCAGCCGACCCAGCATTCCTGCTCATCGCACAAGAACAAGTCCCTCAGTTCTCCTCATCCAGCCGGCCACAGGAGAGAAAACCCAGATTGGGTTTTTCTTCCCTGATCTCTTCTCCTCTCCCTTTCCATCTCTTTTCCTCCTCTTTCCTGCATTCCCATCTGAACCCTAGTGCTTAATTGGGAAAAATGTCATTTCATGGTTCCTAAGGGAATTGTCTTAGGTCACATTGTGTCATCTAAAGGTATAAAGGTAGATAGAGCTAAAGTTGATCTAATTTCCAATCTACCCATTCCAAAATCTATTAGGGACATTCGATCTTTCCTAGGTCATGCAGGATTCTATCCGAGGTTCATTAAGGATTTTAGTGCAATATCTAGACCACTATGTCACCTCCTCACAAAGGATACTCCTTTTGAGTGGACTAAGGATTGTCAAGAAGCATTTATAAAGTTGAAAGACAAGTTGACCACTGCACCTACCATGCAGCCGCCTGATTGGAGTCTACCCTTTGAAATCATGTGTGATGCCAGTGACTATGCTGTAGGAGCTGTACTAGGACAGAGAAAAGAAAAGAAGCCATACGTCATCTACTATGCCAGTAGGACCTTAAATAGCACCCAAATGAACTATTCTACTACGGAGAAAGAACTCTTAGCAGTTGTCTTCGCATTGGATAAATTCAGGTCTTACTTGGTAGGATATAAAATAGTCATATTCACTGACCATTCGGCCCTCAAGTATCTTCTTTCTAATAAAGATGCTAAGCCTAGACTAATTAGATGGATTCTCCTACTCCAAGAGTTTGACATTGAAATAAAAGATAAAAAGGGAGTAGAGAATGTGGTAGCTGACCATTTGTCTCGCTTAGTCCTAACAGAGCCTTTAAATGAGTTGCCAATTAAAGACACTTTCCTTGATGAGCAACTTTTTCATGTTTCCCATCCTCCCTGGTTTGCTGATATTGCAAATTATTTAGTCACGGGGAAAATTCCGGAACATTGGACTAAACAAGAAAAGAAAAAATTCTTTTCCAATGTTAAGCACTATTTCTGGGATGATCCATACTTGTTTAAATACTGCCCAGATCAAATCATTAGGAGATGTGTCCCTGACTTAGAACAACATAGTGTTATCTCCTTTTGTCATTCAGAAGCATGTGGTGGACATTTTTCTACCCATAAAACAAATGCAAAGATTTTGCAGTGCGGTTTTTATTGGCCGTTGTTGTTCAAAGACACATATGTGTTTTGTAAATAATGTGAGCAATGTCAAAAGTTAGGAGGAATAACCCGTAGGAATATGATGCCTCTAAATCCTATTCTTATCATAGAAATTTTTGATTGTTGGGGTATAGATTTCATGGGTCCATTTCCACCTTCTTTTGGCTACATTTATATCTTATTGGCCGTAGACTATGTTTCAAAATGGATTGAGGCTATCCCATGTAGGCATAATGATCACAAAATAGTTCTTAAATTTTTAAAAGAAAACATTTTTTCTAGAGTTGGGACTCCTCGAGCCATTATAAGTGATAACGGTACACATTTTTGCAACAAACTATTTGAAGCACTAATGAAAAAATATAATATTACACATAAAGTTGCAACACCGTATTACCCACAAACAAGTGGACAAGTAGAAGTATCTAATCGGGCCATCATACAAATCCTTCAAAAGACTGTTAATCCAGATCGTAAAGATTGGTCTCTTCGACTGACTGATGCGCTCTGGGCTTACAGGACTGCACATCGCACCCCGATTGGTATGTCTCCTTATCGTATTGTATACGGTAAGGCTTGTCATTTGCCTGTGGAATTGGAACATAGAGCTTATTGGACAATAAAGACATTCAATTTCAATATGGATAAAGCAGGCTCACATCGCAAGCTCCAACTTAATGAGTTGGAAGAGATCAGGCAAGAAGCTTATGAGAGTAATAGGATATATAAAGAAAAGATGAAAGTTTTTCATGATAAGAACATAATGAGAAAATCCTTTACTCCAAGCCAAAAGGTTCTACTTTACAATTTTAAGCTCCACCTAATTCCAGGTAAGCTTAGATCTCGATGGACCGGTCCATACATAGTAAAAGAAGTTTTTCCATATGGGACTGTCGAGTTTGAGAATACTAGGACTGGTAATTCTTTTAAAGTGAATGGTCAATGTTTAAAGCCTTTCATAGATTATGAGAATCCAGAAGTTGAGTCCACAACTTTGGAGGATCCTGTTTATCAGGATTGAGTGAATTTGATCTCTTTGTACCATATTTTGTATTTTGTTGTTTTCTATATCACCCATATTCATTTTAGGTCCTACTTTTTAAATATTGAGGACAATGTTTCTGTCAGGTTGGGGGGTATAGAATTCTAGCAAATTCTAGTTTTCTTTTAGTTTTTAGGTGTTTTCCTTGGTTTTTTTCAAAAAAAAAAAAAAGTCTTCAATGATTTTAGTAGATGCTCCTGCATCATACCCCCTGGTGAAAAAGAACTCGACCATGAGTTCATCATGTTCTCCACAATACTGGTACAATTGCTTGATATTGAAGATGTTGCTTATGTTGAGTTCTGGAGAAAGCTTCATTCTATATGCATCATCACTAGTTCTTTCTAATGTCTTGCAAGGACTGATCTTTTTCTATTTGAGCTTATGATATTCTCCACTAGAATATCTTTCTTTGGATAAGCAAACACACACTTAATCTCTTCTTCAAACATTTGCTGACAACGATATCCATCTGCTTGATCTTTATATCATTCACAACTATTCTCATTAATGAGACTTGTTTGCTGGTGAATGGATTTCAAATGGTGAATCAAGTCACCCACTCTTTTTCTTGTTTGTGCATGGTTGTAGGGGGTGGAACAAATTCTTCCCAAATACAAGTTGGAATGGAGAAAGTAATTCTATTTGTCAAGCAATTATACTCAAACTCTATGTTGGATAATATGAAATTCCATTTACCCCACACTTGTGCTTTTAACATATTTCTGAGAGAATGGTTAACAATTTCATCTTGGCCATTTGTTTGAAGATGAGCTGTTGAATTAAACTTTAAAGATGTTTCCAATTTCTTCCATAGGGAAGTCCAAAATTGGTCAAAATCTTGGTATCACGATGATAGACTATAGTTTTTGGTAGTCCATGAAAATAAACAATTTCCTTGAAGTAGAATAAATCAACAATCTTACTTGCATCAAGAGTCATGCTGGAGAAAATAAAGTCTGCATCTTTGAAAAGCGATCCACTACAACCAAAATACTATCTCCTCTTCGGGACATCCTTGGGAGACCAATAACGAAATTCAAATATATATCTTTCCACAGGAATGATGAAATAAGAAGAAGAGTATAAAGTCTAGCATTTGAAGTGGAATCCTTAGAGATTTGGTATCTATGACACATTTTAATATGTATGGAAATGTCTTAGTTTGTAGGCCAAAAAACAATCATGAACTAGGGCAATTATTTTATTGCAACAAAAATGTCATGTTTTATGAACTTTTTAAATAGTCAATTGGTGCAATGATGTATCTAGAATACATAGATAATTCCCTTTGAAAAGATAACAATCAACCACAACAAATAAAAAATTTTAGGATGAGGTAAATTAGCAATAATTGGCTCAAAATATTCATCATCATGAATAATTTGCTCCTGAATTAAATCAAACCACAATGCATTGGAGTGTAAGGAAGTCAATAAAGAATGTCCCCTGCTTAAAGCATTAGCAACACAATTAACTTCTCCAACCTTGTGTCGAATGGAAAACTTCTATAAATATGCATCTTATTTGGCATGCTGCGGATTTAAATTATGATGTCCATTAATACACTTAAAAGCTTTATGATTAGAGTAGAGCATAAAATCTTTCTATATCAGATAATGATGCCTATATCATTTAAAACTTAGTATAAATTGATGGAAACCTCTATTGAAACACACAAAAATATCTTTTTAATTATAGATATGTTTTAGCATACACTTGAGTGGAAATATTTTGACTATTTTCTTTATGCGGTCACTTTTCCTTTCCTTCTCTCACTCTGCTCTCAGTAACCTTATAAACCAGAAAATTCTGCAATAGAGGTAAAAACCTTCCAAGAGATGCTCAAAAAAGTATATGATGTGAAAAAAATCTGCAATAGAGGTGAAAAAAGCATATGCTTTTTAAGTTAGATGAACCAACTTGCTTTACTGAAGCTAGCAAGTATCATGAGTGATGCAGTGCAATGCAGGCTGAAATCAACGCTCTTATCCAAAATGGAAAAATGAACTATAGTTTCTCGAGCGAAGTATATAGATCTCGTTGGGAGTAATTGAGTGGGTTTTCTATTTCAAATTCAGTGTGGATAAAAAAAGGACAACCCAGTGCATGAAGCTCTTGCTTAAGCAGAGTCCGGAAAGGACGGACCATAAAGTATCTATAATACTATCAACAAATATAAACCTCGATTAGTAGCCAAGGGCTAGAACGTAGACTGCAGCCACACTTTCAGTACGGTTGTCAAGGCTACAACCACACTAACCGTTCTTCTTGTTGGTACTGCAAATTATTGGCCACTTCGTTAGTTGAATGTCAGTAACGCTTTTCTGCATGGCAATCGAGCACAAGAGGTTTACATGACTAAATCACCGGACTTCACAATGAACTACATCCTAACTACGTCTGCAAATTGCATAAATCCATTTACGGCCTCAACCAAGCCGCGGGTGTGGTTTTCAAAAGTAAGTTCGCAGCTTCATCGCCTTGGATTCCCTGGTTCGCAGATAGATATCTCATTATCTATGTATAAACACCTTGGAAAAGTGCTCTAGCTTTTGGTTTATGTCAATGACATAATCCTTATAGACAGCAATCCTCAAGCTATTCAATGTCTAATCAAGGCTCTTCAGCGCTATTTTGCGGGCCGTCGAGAGAATATTCTGATATTTCACAGAAACCGGCCATTTTTCTAGGCTCCAACTTTATCTGCTGGTCAGCCAAGAAACAAAACACCATCACCAGATATTCTATACAGTCTGAGTATCGTGCATTACCAAATGCAACTGCGGAGGTAGTTTGGATTCAATCTCTTCTACGTGAGCTCGGTGAATCACACCAAATCACCCATTTTATAGTGTGACAATTCAGGGCCTACATATTTAACAGCTAATTATGTGTTTTAAACTCTAACAACGCACATCGAAGTGGATTCCCACTTAGTTCATGATCTTTGTCTCCAAGAATATGCTCAAGGTTCGTTTCATTTCTACAAAAGAACAGCTATTCATGGAAACTCATTTAACCGTGCGGTTTTCATTTCTCCATGACAAGTTGAGAGTCTACTCCTTAGGTTCATCAACTGGAGAGGGGGCATATTTGAGTAAATTGTATTGTATGATAAGATGGTTATTTTTGTAGTTTATGATGTAAACCTAAGAGTGTATATAAACCCACTATTAGAGTCCCGGTAAGAGGCAGCCCACTCGTGCTGCAAAAAGAAAATGATGCTTCATTATGTGATGGAGCATGACTTCTTTTGAAAGATCTAAGTCATTCATCTTGTTTGGAATGACTTGGATAGGGAGCCCATGAAAATTCGATGCATGATTCTATCCTTTGCATTTGGTATTTGAAAAACCTAAAAAGTATTAATGGCTGTTATTTCAAGTGAACATATAATAGTCTTTAAGAACACAATCACCTTAAAATGTCAACAGTTTAGATCTTCCAAAAAAAAAACTCACGTTCTGTGGTAAAATGAAGTGCCGACTTAGTGCGGTCGCACGCATGAGTACCCGGACTCTAACCTGGACTCAACACACCATCAATACCAATACGGTAATCTCAAAAGGCGAGTAATATTCCTTCATTTCAACATCTATATGCAAGAAGTATGGCGCTTTTGGGGCTTGGCATTAGGGAAAGGGTATCGATGAACAAATACTGGGCCCCATGTACTTTGGCAATGTGTAAGTGCCCGATTCTCAGGCTTATATAATCCAGTTTATAGGAATTGGTTGGATTATTCCTTCCACATCAGATTGCACAAGCCTAGGCAATCAAACTCTAAATCTCAAGGGCGAACATATATGTAATTTATCTGCTTGAGGAAGATGGTTTGATTGTACGATTATGGCTGAATTAAAGTTACCCATTATCGGTTGGGCGCACTTATATGTACGCTTGAAAGCATCCACATGATCTCCATTTCCTCCATCTTTGCGATGGACCAATGGTTGGCTGATCGCTTGGATTGCATGCACCGAAAGTTTGCCCACTTTATGGGGATAAGGTGGATCTCTTTCCAGCCGACCTCTTGAAGGAGAGCTACATGCATAAGTTGGTTGTACGTTGAGCACACAAAATCTGATTATATATTACCGGAGGTGGAAGCTCCTTCCACTTAATTTTCGTGGTCTTTTTCAGACCACTTTCCTATTGTTTCAGGTATACGATCAAGTAATTAAAGAGACTAGTTGATTGTGATTGTTATGTTTAGAATATTTAACATTCTACCTGTTATGGTAAATGCACAAGTCTTTGAGACTTTTAGTTGTAACGTGCCTCTGTAGAAGAGGAGGATGCCTTCTATTTCGTGGAAGTATTGATTTTTTACCGTTCTAAGATTAGACAGGATGAATGGCGACTGTTTTCCATCTTCTCACTCAACATCTTACATATGACAAGCCACACATGACAATAAATTACTCATCTTTCATGAGAAATTCTCATTTGTCACATGCATAATTTAATTAGAAACTCTCAAAAATCAACTTCATTCAAAAGTGGTGTGATTTAACCACGGGTGCGTTGATGGCGACTCAGAAGACACAGGTGTAGCTTCTTAAGAGACTGTCGATCTCGGTTAAGGAGAATGAAAATATAATGACACTTTATATGCACCTTTTGCTCTCTCTCTCTCTCTCTCTCTTTTCATGGTGGTCTGACCACGACCTTGCATGTGTGCAATGAAAGTTTACGAGAGAGAAGGGTGAATTCTTTCCAGCCGATCTCTTCAACAAGAATTATATGCGAATATAATTATAAATTGGTTAAGATGTGATTACAAATTATGGCACACTGTTTGATTCTGGTTTTAACTTAAAGTGGGAATTCTTTTTCTAAACGAGAGTAAAATTTCATTAATCAACGATCAAGAAGATCGCAAAAAGTATAAATAAGAAATAAATCGAACCAGAAAGAGGTGTATTGGACGTTTTTTACTAGTTGCTACAACCACTGAACAGTAAGAATGGCTTAACATTCTAAGCTCTGAAGTAGGAGTGCGTTGCATTTGATAGAGTCTTTTTTCTCGGAGTATAGGCTAATAACCAGGTGATAAAAACAATTGCCGATCTTGAGTATCATGTTGAGAGTATTTAAGATAGCTACTGTCATTAGGGTAGTTTAAACTCAATTAGGTTCGAGTGCGGAGCAAGTCAATTTAACTCAAAGGGAATTGTTAGTGACTGCCAGACATATAACTATAGTTGGCTCACTTATCAATCAGCTTAAGCTTTTAGGTCGAATGGTAATCTAAGAGTAACTAAAATAATCTATTTTTTGCTAGACTGAATGAAGATAAGAAAAGAAGGGACTGATGAAGACTCAAAAAACTTGAGTGAGGTCTCTATTAAAATTTGCATGATTCCTTATATCTCAAAATGTCGAATACTTGTAAAGTTGTGTTCTCAAATGAGTTGCTTGTGGTGCTTATACTATCTAAGAGGATTTCAGATAAAAATCCAGTTCTGACTAACCTGAATGTTGGTGAGGAGTCACTTGTTGTCCTACTTAGTTGACTTAACTCGGAGGAATGCCTAGTTGACTCGCTAGAATTTATTACTATTTCTTTATTTCTTTTATTGGGCGAGTAAAATTTTGCTACCAAGTCCAATTTTTCCTGCCTGGTTCAGTTACCTTGTACGAATTTCAAAATGACTTGCAATGTCTATCGCTTTTACTTTATTTCTTTCATTGGTGATGGAAAAGTGAGTACATGAGAAGTTATGAATTTAATTGCAATGGAGCTAAGCACCTTTCATTTTTCACTTTTCATTTAAATTATGCATCAAGCGCAACAAAAAATACTATATATATATATATATATATATGGAAAGTTATATAGTCACCCCTCTTTTCATAAGTTAGCCTCCTACTAACATTTTGGATGGCTAAAACTCAATGTGGACCTATGTTTGTGATGACTCAAATCATAGAATGCTACTCTCGACTTAAATTGGCTATGGTCCAAAATTATCATCTGTTAGACTAATCTTAGTCACTATTTTCTTAATTGTAAAATAAAAGGTTAAAGGTTTAACAGTCTATTTTATAGCTGAAAATAGCAATGGATGAGAATTTTGGACCATAGCCCATCTACGTCAAGGTGAACATTACGACTGACTTGGATCTTCAGAAGAAATAAGTCCACATTGTGTTATAGCCATCCAAAATATTAGTAGGGAGCTAATTATCAAAAAGAGAGGGTGATTATTATATCTCTTTACTTTATATATCTGTGATTAGTTATTTCTTTTCAAGTATAGAGTAGAAGAGAGCTGATATTCCAATGCCTTTTTAGAACTAATGCCACACCCGCTTTTGAAGATTTTTCGTACTTTTTCTCAAGCAACCTACTTTTATAATAATCTCAACCGTTGATCTTAAATGTTTGCAATAGATGAGCCCTAACCAAAAGATTACATACATCGGATGATTGTACCTTTGCTCTTTTTAGGTTCTAAAATGGACATCAGAAAATAATAATAATAATAATAATAATAATAATAATAATAATAATAATAATAATGGTATTAAAAACAGCCAAAAGAAAATCAATGTTTCAATTATTTAAAATGTCTGATTTTTAAGATATGGCCTTTCTATTGCTAGATACTTAAGATGAACGGTTTGACCACACAAAAAGGTAGAGCCCATGTGAACTTTTGCTCAAGTATTATCATCTATCTTCATCAGAATACACAGTCGATAAGATATACATGAAGAGGAAAACTAACCAACAGTCTTATGTTTTCTTCATTGGCATTAGCAATTCATTAGTGAAAACAGATTTCGAAAAAGAAGAGTTTGCTCAAGTAGGCCTTCCATTTTCCTTTCCTACCAAGCTCCGTCATCGCCATTGTTGACAGCCCTTCATCGTCATTCATTTGAATCTGCAGTTGTTTCTTGCACAAAACAAAATTTCTTTCTCCACAAGTTCCAATGGCTTTTGAAAGACTTAGTGCTGTGCTACAAATCAAATTCCAATAGTAAATTGGAAGAAAACAATAAAGGGAAAATGGACATCATTAAATAGAAGATAAATAAAACCGTAGAAAATAGAGATAATCAACTATGAAAGGATTAATTTACCGTCAGATCCGGCATGTGCACAGTAAAGCAGGAACTTATTAAGATCCGATCCAAGAATAGGCATTCTCCCTTCCTTGACATAACATTTTAATGTCGTATCCATGACAGTGGCAACAGACGACTTCTCATTAACAAAAAATCTTAAAGGACCCGTGCCGCCGAGAACATTGACTGTGATCAGAAACCGGCCACCTTTGGGAGATTGATTATGATTTTTCTTTTGTGTCTTTAAGAAGATCGATGTTTTCACTTCCTCTATTAGTGAATTACTTGTTTCTCTTACCATTACAAAAGGAATTGTTTTTTCTTCAGAGAAGAAGAAGTAGAAGTAAAGGAGAGCAAAGTTTTCAGTGATATGGGTAGTAGGAAGGTGATAGAAGAGAAAAGTAGAGTTTCTAGAGTTTGAAGTGGGGTGGGGAGGAGGAGAAGAAAAACGTTAGAAAGATAAGGGAGGGCTTGAATTGTACCTTTGGCTCAGATACCGTGTTAAGGCGAATCTCTCGTAAGGATTAGAGGGAGTTGATTTGTATTTATAATGTTTAGTGGGTCTAAACTACGAAACGTGGATTACGAGCAATGGACTCTTAAGCAAGTTAACATATATAAGACACATGCTGAACATTCTATATAGAGTATTTCCTACTGCATAAAGACTATAAAATTCATTTAGTGGAATAGGCTGGTTCAAACGTACAGCTTTGTAGCACTAAGCAGGCTAATTTTCCTATAGTTAGCGCTACTAACTAGAGTGATTTTAAGGTGGTTGAAAATATATAACTAAGACTGTTTCAAAACTGTCTTCTATCGCGCCATCTTAGAAAATTGGTTAAAAATAAAACAGTTTTTGAAATCATCTTAAAAACTTTGTAAGAAGCGCTTTTAAGATGATTTTAGAATCTGTATTTAAAAGTTTTTTAAGACTATTTAAAAACCATTTGAAAACTATCCTAAAAAGTTTTCAAGATGTTCTAAAGAACTATCTTAAAAAGTGTCTTAGGTAAAAAATAATAATTAAGACGATTATTAAAGGAATGAGATGAAGCAAGGTATGCTCAATTGCGCTTTGGAGTAACAAAGACAGGAAGCATACTGAGCAAGGTGAAAGCTGCCACTTGGTCAATGTTTTGGCTTGTTTGAACAGTATTGAGAGGGTTGATGTGGTTGGCTATTTTCTAGAGGTAACCGAACTTCTTTTCCCCTAGAGCTATCCATCTATAAAATAGTGTACTTATCTTCTCATTTTGCCTTGTACTAGTTTCTTGCTGCTGGCAGTGTACCAGAGAGGCTACCAAGTACGGACCATCACCTGAAAGTTCTTAACCTAGATGCCAATTTTGAAGATCTTAATGAAATCTTGGCAGTCCATTGCTTGCTCCGGAGCTGTGATAATTTACAAACACTTAAAATTCGGGTACGTGAAGCAATAGCTAAACTTCTGTTATTTATACCAGTACAACATAGAGTTGTGTTGTGTATAACGCTACGATTTTGAGTTAACAAAGACGAACTTTTTCATTTTATGAATTTCTGTAGGCCTTCTCGAGCAAAGAAGAAGCCACTTTACCTGTTGGGAACTTCTGGGAAGCCCAAAATCCATCAGATTGCTTGTTGAATCCGCTCCAGATAGTGAAGATGACTGGAATCCTGGGTCTTAAATCAGAGCTTGAGGCCATTAGATTCATACTTGCTTGTGCCCCAGCACTTGTGACCGTTGGCATTAATATAAATGCCAAGATGGCGTACCAAGTAGCAAGGATTTTCAAAGAGTTGATGCGATTCCGAAGAGCTTCAGCACAAGCTGAAATCATTTACTTGGACTGAGAGTGATCAGTATGCCATTTCTGTTTCAAAAGAAAGTAAATAGGCCACTTCTGATCAAGTCGGGTGGAATTGGTATGGCCTGTATTGGTTAGGTTCCCTTGACACTTTGGTGCTTGTACTGGTTGCAGCAAAGTCTGTCCATAAACTTTTTGAGGCTACTGGTTACCACTTTCTCCCGGTTGTTTAAAATCTTTTCATTTTCTTCAAGAGGAATATTAATTTCATCCATCCGGACTCTATCATCCTTGCTTTCCCGATCGTCATGGGCAGGAGATCTGCTAACTCTTGCTATGTGATGTGTGGTTTGTTGCTTATATATTAAGGGTTCAAAAAACAAAAAAAATGTTTGTCATATAGTTGAAAACATAGAGTTGGAGGATTCGAATTATCTTGTTAGCTAGAACATTTGGCACAGAAACAATGTAGAAAACGGTTTGCATCATTCTGCAACTAGAACTGATCAAGTTTCAAAAATATTGCTGCTTGTATGAGCATCACTCCTTGCTAGCTATTATGCACTTCCGAAAAGCAGGTCTGAAGATTGATCGCATTGTCATCTTTCAATCTAGACAGATAATGAGCAGAAATATGATTTCATCATACAGTGTTGTGGTCGGTAAGTTCCTTGATCAATAGTGGACCGAGATCGATCATTAGCAGCATTTTCGCTCCTCAGATGACTGAGAACAACAAAGATGAGTTGGCCAATACTCTAGTAAGGGAGCGAGTAAAGAGAATTTTGGTTGTTCGAAATTGCAAAAAGCAGACTTTAGTTTCTCAAAGTGTATTTTATGTGATCAGGGAATGTATTTTTCATTCCCTTTTGGGAATTATTATCCTTACATGTCACCGATTGGACTGAGCGAGTGAGCCCAACGGAACTACAGACCCCGAAACTTGATCCATTGGCATAGAGGGCTACCTACGAAAGGGAATGACCAGGCAGCCGGCTCATTCCATTTTCTTGGAAACAAGAGTTTCTTCTTCTCATGGGGAATGCCTATATAAATTAATCAGAATTGTTACGTACTCCGTCGAGTTTTATCCATTGCCGAGTTGGTCAATTCACCACTAGGAAGAAGAGAGAAATCCCATTTTTGAATATCAGAAAGGGCGCTTCCAGAAAGTCACCAAGAACACACCATATCTTAGTTTCAAATGGAACTGAGGAAGTCTAGCAACTTGATGCATACTTTGGTTTTGAAGTGTTTTACTTGCAAGCACATATCAGCATTATAAGACAATTGTATCACCATTAAGAGTTTTTTTCGTGGACCTAGAGGTCACAGTTTCAAGGTGTAGAAACAGCCTCATGAAAAAAATGCAGGGTAAAGCTGCTATTATGGACCCTTTGTGGTCCTCCTCCCTTCCCAGACCTATACTACTTGGAAGCTTCGTGTAGCACTAGGCCACCCTTTAAGTAAAACAGAAGCATAAACACTACTACCCTACCATTTTAATCATTTTAATCCTGCATTGCATATGGTTTCATCTAAAACAGAACTGCAAGCAAAATCTCGAAGTTCTCAGCAAATTCAGCATCTAGCTGCTACAGATCTTTCTTCTAAATATATGATTTCTGCTTCAGATTCTCTTTGAAACCTTAGCAACGGTTTCAATATCCATGACCCTTCGGACATCGCTTCACAAATCTTAACACATTTTCATAAGCACTGGTGCGCTGGTGAGTGTAAACTTGATGAATTCCAAATCGTAACATGCTCCCTGAATGTTAATCAACTTCACAATCTTGAGGTGATGGAATGTGCAGTCTAAGCTTTCTCTCTCCCCATAAGTGTTATTAGTCTAAATTCGCGTCATCTTGAAATTCATTGACCTTGAATATCTTAACCAAATCACTAGAGCTATCCAGTAAAATCTTTACAATATCACAAGTCACTCCATTTGAAGAATGGAGCTGAAGGAGGAAAAAGCTACCAATTCATGCGCAAAAATACTCATGAATATCTCAATCTCTTGCAGAAAAGGAGAGCTTCTAAATATGCAGAGAAGAGCCATCAGTTCATCTGAATCTTGAAAGTTCAGGTCCAAGTAAAGATTCTTTCCAATGAACAACTCTGGTATATTGCCCACAGCCAAATTCTGAGGAGCAATAGCAAATTGAAAACAGAGGAATGATCAGAACTGCGATATCATGCATCAGATTTGAACAAGGATAAAGGAAAAACAGGAAAGCTTACCTGCCCAAAATGTCCAGCCAACATAAGCTTCTGCATACGAATTAGGCATCCAAGCACCTTCTCTAAATTGCAAGTTCTGTTAGATTTTTGTCCTTTGAAATCATCAACCGGGAAGTTAACATAATCTCTGCTTCAGTAATGGATGCATTAGCGACACGGATCTAACTCGCCAAAAATTTGTAAATACTTGGGCTTTGGGGCATGAATTCTGACTGTTCAGACGAGTAGTGTAATAAAAGCCATTGATTGTCTCTTCAGTAAAGGCAATGCCTTGAAGATGAAGAATATTCAGATGATAGAAGCCTTTGAAATTAGGTGGAAGTTTGAGAATGCAATGGTTCAAGTACAATTCTGTCAGTCGTTTGCAAGAGAACAAGCAGTAAGGAACTCTGTAGCAGTGATTGACATGCATTGGAACCATATAGCACTTGTTTTGGGCTATTGAAAAAATAAATAAAAATCAACGGTAATTATTTTTTACTCATGAAAACATGTGTTAAAGCATCCAGTAAATATGAAATTCACCTAGTCAAGACATTTTAAACACAGTGGACGAATTAGATCTACATATCAAACTTTGGCCACGCATGAAAAATATTGGGCATACACTTCTCACTCTAAGAGAGTCTACGCTGCCGGAACTCTTCTGCCTTATATGTTTATGGAAACCAATTTGTGGATGAAAGTGTTTCTTAGTTTTGTTTGTTTCTCTATGAACATGAGTTTGGTTGCAAGTAAGACTTTTTCTCATACCAAATTAACTTTAATCAATCAACTGATATAAGGCTACGTCTCATCCATGGCACATGGCTAGAAACTTTGGGATTTGGTTTCCATCCGAAACTCCTGATGTTCTCTTATTAATCTACTGGGGCTTGTCGAACACGTAAATGTTGGACCAAGTTGGTGATCGATCATCTGAACCGTTTGTTTTGATTAACAAGTTTTAGTGCAATCTTTCCTACATATAAATTACCAAAACCCACAAACCATCCCCCCCCCGCCGGCGGCACCTTGTCTCTCCTGGTACAGAATTGAGAGCGAGGTCTTTGGACATATCATCTGAAGAACACCACAAGAAACAGAAGTTACTTGGAGGAAAGAATAGATGGTAACATAAATAGCACCCAAGAAGAGAGGATAATGGAGCAGGAGCTGCTTTCTCTCAATACAGTCCAGTTTGATGTCGATATGTATGGGTTAACCATCAGCTTCAAGGGCTATGAGCACTCGATTCCTGTGAATGAAGACGACGAAGATGAGCCAGAGGTGTCAAGGAAACTCTCATCTTACACAGCAACTAAATCAATCATGGAAGAAATACCCAGAGCCAGATATGATAATCAGGATTTGGTTGTTAAAAGTCCGCAGAAAATCACCGATTGAGAGGATGATTGCAAGAAAAGATGGCTTGATTACTAATATCACCAGTGATTGAATATCAAAGAGAGGATCCACCAACACCTTTTTACAAAGATAAAACTTCACGCGATCAAATAGTTCAAACCAGGATAGAGATGGAGATGCCTCTCCTCAAAGAAGAGACAGCACCCCCTGGTCTCTTCAAACAATCCGTTGAAGAGTCCCACAAGCTTTGGGAAATTGCTGGGCCTGCTAGTTTCGCTGCAATTTGCCACTACTCATTACGAGCCATCACTCAGACGTTCTTTGGTCATGTCGGAACACTCGAACTTACAGCAGTTACGGTCGTTGCAGGACTTGATTTCGGTGTTATGGTGAGGCTTGAATGTTTCTATTTTAATTTGTGATGATGTCGCAAATCTTTTCTGTTTCTGTGAGAATTTTGTATTGGTTTTATGGTTTTTGATGTTGGTTTTGTAGTTGCTGATGGAAAGTGCTTTGGAGACACTGTGGGCAAGCATTTGGTACAGGAAGGTTTAGGACTTCTGGGGGACTAAGACGCAGAGATCTTGAGTTATTTTGACCTGCACGATCTTGTTTTGGTTCCTGTTTATGTCTTCTCTCCTCACGCCCTCGGGCAGACAAAGGGGTCCGCTGATTTAGCTGATACGTCTCTCTCTCTCTCTCTTAGGCAGCTCGTTGAAGATAAAAGGTTTGGATCATCCGGACCTGGTCCCACTTGTAGTTTCAGCATTCTATAATCATGTCTCTCTCCATTGGCCAATCACTAACAAGAACTTGATACAAGTGGAACCCACTTCATCTCTGGCATCGTTGTGGGTAAGCTACGGCCAATAGTTGTCTTGGTGGGACCAGCTGTTCAATTATTTAAAACTCAAAGTCATTTATTGGTTCACACTTTTCTACATCTCTATCGGTAGGCCACCTGAGATTGTGAAGTTGCCAATTCAGAGTCTAAGAAAAGAGGAATAATTGCAGAGTATGCGAAACAACACCAGGTTTCTGTAGTGTCACCCACTTTTCCATGATGGCCTCACTCCTGCTTGACCTGAGCCATTCATCAAATTTCTCTCTCCAGCTATCGTGTATATTAAATATCAAATGTTTGATCAGGGACCGTTGGTTAACAATGCATCCAACCATTCATCTTTAATCAAAGCCTATATTTTTGGATTCTAGCTCATCCAAATCTCACTGTTTTTGGAGTATTAGTTATCCAAAGTTGAAGTCGTCAACTGGACCGGTGTAATCAATTACGGGTGAGGCTGCACTATAACCTAGTTTAGTGTCCTTCACTATGGTATCATTCCTCGGTCTTATCCTACCAATAATTAAAATGATCGTAATAGAGTGTGTGCAAATAGAAAAGGTGCAAGATCAAACCATCAGGTACTATAGGACTGATGTTGACTTAGACAATCCTGATGAAATTTCAATAAGATTCAAGAATTAGGATAATAAGTTAGTCGATTGCTTGCTTCTTAATTCTTCACTAAGCAGGCTAATTTTCAGATTGCACATCAGATTGGTTGGATTATTCCTTCCACATCAGATTGCACAAGCCTAGGCAATCAAACTCTAAATCTCAAGGGCGAACATATATATAATTTATCTGCTTGAAGAAGATGGTTTAATTGTACGATTATGGCTGAATTAAAGTTACCCATTATCGGTTGGGCGCACTTATATGTACGCTTGAAAGCATCCACATGATCTCCATTTCCTCCATCTTTGCGATGGACCAATGGTTGGCTGATCACTTGGATTGCATGCACGGAAAGTTTGCCCACTTTATGGGGATAAGGTGGATCTCTTTCCAGCCGACCTCTTGAAGAAGAGCTACATGCATAAGTTGGTTGTACGTTGAGCACACAAAATATGATTATATATTACCGGAGGTGGAAGCTCCTTCCACTTAATTTTCGTGGTCTTTTTCAGACCACTTTCCTATTGTTTCAGGTATACGATCAAGTAATTAAAGAGACTAGTTGATTGTGATTGTTATGTTTAGAATATTTAACATTCTACCTGTTATGGTAAAAGGACAAGTCTTTGAGACTTTTAGTTGTAACGTGCCAGTGTAGAAGAGGAGGATGCCTTCTATTTCGTGGAAGTATTGATTTTTTACCGTTCTAAGATTAGACAGGATGAATGGCGACTGTTTTCCATCTTCTCACTCAACATCTTACATATGACAAGCCACACATGACAATAAATTACTCATCTTTCATGAGAAATTCTCATTTGTCACATGCATAATTTAATTAGAAACTCTCAAAAATCAACTTCATTCAAAAGTGGTGTGATTTAACCACGGTTGCGTTGATGGCGACTCAGAAGACACAGGTGTAGCTTCTTAAGAGACTGTCGATCTCGGTTAAGGAGAATGAAAATATAATGACACTTTATATGTACCTTTTGCTCTCTCTCTCTCTCTTTTCATGGTGGTCTGACCACGACCTTGCATGCGTGCAATGAAAGTTTACGAGAGAGAAGGGTGAATTCTTTCCAGCCGATCTCTTCAACAAGAATTATATGCGTATGTAATTATAAATTGGTTAAGATGTGATTACAAATTATGGCACACTGTTTGATTCTGGTTTTAACTTAAAGTGGGAATTCTTTTTCTAAACGATAGTAAAATTTCATTAATCAACGATCAAGAAGATCGCAAAAAGTACAAGCAAGAAAGAAATCGAAACAGAAAGAGGTGTATTGGACGCTTTTTACTAGTTGCTAGAAACTCTGAACAGTAAGAATGGCTTAACATTCTAAGCTCTGAAGTAGGAGTGCGTTGCATTTGATATGGTGACTTTCTAAACATTTTTCTCCGAGTGTAGGCTAATAACCAGGTGATAAAACAATTGCCGATTTTGAGTATCGTGTTGATCGTATTTAAGGTAGCTACTGATATTAGGGTAGTTTAAAACTCAATTTGGCTCGAATGCGGAGCGAGTCAATTTAACTCGAAGGAAATTGTTAGTGACTGTTAGGCATATAACTATAGAGGGCTCACTTATCCATCAGCTTAAGCTTTTAGGTTGAATGATAATCTAAGAGGAACTCAAACAATCCATTTTTTGCTAGACTGAATGAAGATAAGAAAAGAATGGACTGATGAAGACTCAAAAAACTTGAGTGAGATCTCTATTAAAATTTGCATGATTCCTTATATCTCAAAATGTCGAATACTTGTAAAGTTGTGTTCTCAGATGAGTTGCTTGTGGTGTTTATAATATCTAAGAGGTTTTCAGATAAAAATCCAGCTCCGACTAACCTGAATTTTGGTGAGGAGTCACTTGTTGTCCTACTTAGTTGACTTAACTCGAAGGAATGCCTAGTTGACTCGCTAGAATTTATTACTATTTCTTTATTTCTTTTATTGGGCGAGTAAAATTTTGCTACCAAGTCCAATTTTTCCTGCCTGGTTTAGTTACCTTGTACGAATTTCAAGATGACTTGCATTGTCTATCGTTATTACTTTGTTTCTTTCATTGGTGATGGAAAAGTGAGTACATGAGAAGTTATAAATTTAATTGCAATGGAGCTAAGCACCTCACATTTTTCACTTTTCGTTTAAATTTATGCATCAAGCGCAACAAAAAATACTATATATATATATATATGGAAAGTTATATAATCACCCCTCTTTTCATAAATTAGCCTCCTACTAACATTTTGGATGGCTAAAACTCAATGTGGACTTTATGTCTGTGAAGATTCAAATCGTAGAATGTTACTCTCGACTTAGATTGGCTATGGCCCAAAATTGTCATCCATTGGATTAATCTTAGTCACTATTTTCTTAATTGTAAAATAAAAGGTCAAAGGTTTAATCGTCTATCTTATAATTGAAAATAGCAATGGATGAGAATTTTGGACCATAACCCATCTAAGCCAAGGAGAACATTACGACTAACTAGGATCTTCAGAAGAAATAAGTCCACATTGTGTTATAGCCATCCAAAGTATTAGTAGGTAGCTAATTATCAAAAAGAGAGGGTGATTATTATATCTCTTTACTTTATATATCTGTGTTAGTTATTTCTTTTCAAGTATAGAGTAGAGGAGAGCAAATTTTCCAATGCCTTTTTAGAACTAATGCCACACTCGCTTTTGAAGATTTGGCATACTTTTACTCAAGCAGCCTACTTTTATAATAATCTCAACTGTTGATCTTAAATGTTTGCAATAGATGAGCCCTAACCAAAAGATTACATACATCGGATGATTGTACCTTTGCTCTTTTTAGGTTCTAAAATGGACGTCAGAAAAAAAATAAAAAAAATAATGGTATTAAAAACAGCTAAAAGAAAATCAATGTTTCAATTATTTAAATTGTCTGATTTTTAAGATATGGCCTTTCTATGACTAGATACTTAGGATGAACGGTTTGACCACACAAAAAGGTGGAGCCCATGTGAACTTTTGCTCAAGTATTATCATCTATCTTCATCAGAATACACAGTCGATAAGATACACATGAAGAGGAAAACTAACCAACAGTCTTATGTTTTCTTCATTGACATTAGCAATTCATTAGTGAAAACAGACTTCGAAAAAGAAGAATTTGCTCAGGTAGGCCTTCCATTTTCCTTTCCATCCAAGCTCCGTCATCACCATTGTTGACAGCCCTTCATCATCATTCATTGTAATCTGCTGTTGTTTCTTGCACAAAACAAAATTTCTTTCTCCACAAGTTCCAATGGCTTCCGAAAGACTTAGTGCTGTGCTACAAATCAAATTCCAATAGTAAATTGGAAGAAAACAATAAAGGGAAAATGGACATCATTAAATAGAAGACAAATAAAACCGTAGAAAATAGAGATAATCAACTATGAAAGGATTAATTTACCGTCGATCCGGCATGTGCACAGTAAAGCAGGAACTTATTAAGATCTGATCCAAGAATAGGCAATCTCCCTTCCTTGACATAACATTTTAATGATGTATCCATGACAGCAGCAACAGACTCCTTCTCATTAACAAAAACTCTTAAAGGACCCGTGCCGCCGAGAACATTGACTGTGATCAGAAACTGGCCACCTTTGGGAGATTGATTATGATTTTTCTTCTATGTCTTTAACAAGATCGACATTTTTGCTTCGTCTATTAGTGAATTACTTGTTTCTCTTACCATTACAAAAGGAATTGTTTTTTCTTCAGAGAAGATAAAGTAGAAGTAAAGGAGAGTAAAGTTTTCAGTGATATGGGTAGTAGGAAGGTGATAGAAGAGAAAAGTAGAGTTTCTAGAGTTTGAAGTGGGGTGGGGAGGAGGAGGAGAAAAATGTTAGAAAGAAAAGGGAGGGCTTGAATTGTACCTTTGGCTCAGATACCGTGTTAAGGCGAATCTCTCGTAAGGATTAGAGGGAGTTGATTTGTATTTATAATGTTTAGTGGGTCTAAACTACGAAATGTGGATTACGAGCAATGAACTCTTAAGGAAGTTAACATATATAAGAACATGTTGAACATACTATATAGAGTATTTCCTACTACATAAAGACTATAAAATTCATCTAGTGGAATAGGCTAGTTCAAACATACAGCTTTGTAGCACTAAGCAGGCTAATTTTCCTATAGTTAGAGCTACTAACTAGAGTGTTTTTAAGGTGGTTGAAAATATATAACCAAGACGGTTTCAAAACCGTCTTCTATCATGCCATCTTAGAAAATTGGTTAAAAATAAGACAGTTGTGAAATCATCTTAAAAACTTTGTAAGAAGGGCTTTTTAAGATGATTTTAGAATCCAGTATTTAAAAGTTTTTTAAGACTATTTAAAAACCATTTGAAAACTATCCTAAAAAGTTTTCAATATGTTCTAAAAAACTATCTTAAAAAGTGTCTTAGTTATAAAAATAATAATTTAAGATGATTATTAAAGGAATGAGATGAAGGAAGATATACTCAATTTCGCTTTGGCATATAACCTCACTATAACAAACACATACTTTAGGAAGAAAGATAACACTTACTAACCTTTAAAAATGGACCATATAAAATCTAAATAGACTTTTTTTTACTTAGAAGTATTGAAAGATCAATGTGTAAGGATTCTAAAGTGATAGCCAATGAGAGTCTAACCCTATAACATAGGTTCATGGTTCTAGATATCTATATTAAAATATGAAAGAAAGGAAATGAACTTAATATATGTGCAAAAACTAAGTGGTAGAACTTAAAAGGGGAGCATATATCATTATTTACAAACAAGTTCATGGCAAAAGAAGATAGAACAATGAAACAAAAGTAAACACCATGTTGACTAATATGGTTAAATCCATTAAGAAAATGGCAAAAGATGTCCTACAAGTACCTAAAGGTAAAAGGTAACTAGCAAAAGAAACTTGGTGATAGAGTGAAAAAATCTAAAAGTTATTCAAGAGAAATAGGTATATTTTAAAGTATGGCAGAGGACTAAAAATAATAACAACTTTGTGCAAAATAAGAATATTAAAAAAGGTTGCTAGAGAGTAGTAAGTGAGGCTAAACTCAAGGCATATGCCCATCTCTATAATATATTAGAATTCATAGAAGGTGAAAAATATGTGCTTAAACTTATAAAAGCAAGAAAAAAGAAGAGTAAGAACTTGGACCACATTAAGTTTATTGGAGTGATGACCAAAGGGTACTAGTCAAAGATGATGGGAACAAACAAAAATGTAAAAGTTACTTTCAAAAATAATTAAATGGCAATTACCTGGAGAACATAGGATACTAAAGTACTATAAACCTAAATGATGTTAGATATTATAAATACAATCATAGGATTAGAATACATGAAGTGAAAGAGGCATTGAAAAAGATGAAAATAGGCAAGGCCTTGGGGCATGATAGTATACCAATAGAGGTTTGGACAAGTATAAAATATATTGAAGTAGTTTAGCTCACAAAGTTGTTTAACAAGATTATAAAATCAAATAAAATATCAGATGAATAGAGAAAAAGCTCTATTGTACTAGTTTATAAGAACAAATGAGACATATAGAATTGCACTAATTATTTGGGGATCAAACTTATGAGTCATACCATGAAGCTTTTTGAAAGAGTGATTAAGAAGAGGCCATAGCAAGAGACGAATATATTGAAGAACCAATTTAGTCAGGCTTGAGAGATCTACCATGGAAGCTATTTTCCTACTTAGACAATTGATATAGAAACATAGGGAGAGATGTAAGGACATCCATGTGGTCTTTATTGACTTAGAAAAAGCTTATTATAGGGTCCTTAAAGAGTTAATATGATTGATATTAGGTAAGAAAGGGATTTCAAGGAAGATATATAGACATAATTAAGGATATGTATGAGGAAATGGTAACAAACGTGAGGACCAGTAGTAGAGAAACTGGTGGTTTTCCTATCAATGTAAGATTGCACCATGGATCAACATCAAGCCCATACTTTTTCACATTGATTATAGATGAGTTAAAAAAACATCTTTACAAGGAGATTTCATGGTGCATGTTACTTGTAGCTGATATAGTTTTGATTGACAAAACACATGATTCCTCTTCTCGTAAACCTTTTGAATGTTTGGATTATTGAGCTTCTTCACGGACTCTTCTTCTAAGTCTTCAATGATTTTAGTAGATGCTCCTACATCATACCCCCTGGTGAAAAAGAACTCAACCATGAGTTCATTATGTTCTCCACAATACTGGTACAATTGCTTAATATTGAAGATGTTGCTTATGTTGAGTTCTGGAGAAAGCTTCATTCTATATGTATCATCACCAGTTCTTTCTAATGTCTCGCAAGGTCTAATCTTTTTATATTTGAGCTTATGATATTCTCCACTAGGATATCTTTCTTTGGATAAGCAAACCCACACTTAACATTTCACTGAAAAACCCAATTGGTCATTTGTTTTGATGAAGTACAGTTTCAATTCTGACCATGGAAGCGTACCAAAGTTCAAACTACTGAGTAAAATTAGGTTATGCAAGGCAAGGGGCAATTGTGATGAGAAGTACCTTAATAGATTCAAAGGCCTATTGAGCTTAAGAAGTTCAGATAAATGTGTTGCATTTCAATAAGTAGGTGATTCGTGCCTTGATGAATCAGCAATACTAACTTGCTAAACCATGAAAAGATTGAATTTCACTAATGGTAGTAGGTCATGGTTAGTTCTGAATAACTTCAATCTTTGTGGTTTGAGGGCAAGGACCTACTATGGAGACCACATATCCAAGAAACACATGGAAGACATCAACAAGGAACACTTCTGAAAATTGGCATATCGCTATTCAAATCATAGCAAAGACAAAACTTGCTTCAAATGTTGTAGATGGGTAGGAAATCACAGTTGTAAATTAAAGTATCATCAAAGTAACACAACTACAAATTGTCTTACAAAGGGACAAAGAACTTCATTCATGGCCCTAATAAAAATGCTAGGGGAATTAGAGAACCCAAATTTCATGACAAGCTATTCATTAAGTCCTTCATGAATTATAAATGTATATTACTTGCATCCATAGGGATGACATCAAAACACAAGCTATCTTTATAATGTTTTCCAATAGAAAATGAAACAAATCATTCAAGGACGCGTATCTCATGATTTTTAATGAGCCAAGTAAGTGCATAAGGATGCCGATGAGGTTTTGTTTGCAACTTAAGTTTGGAAATAGTATCTTGTGAGATGACACTCGCAACTGCCAGAATCAATTATCAAATTAGGCAGATGACCAACAATCATGCATAGTGTAAAAAAATGTCATTTTTACTACTAGTCCTATTCGGCTACTCATGGGGAAGATAATAAGTGATGATTCAACAAACCAGAGTCCACCTCATCTTCGTATAAAATATATTGATTGCAATCCTCTTCTGCAAGTGAAGTATTAGTTTCATCTACGATGCTTTGGCAGTCAACAAGGACATTCTTTCACTATGGGAAAATAATTTGGTGTTGTAACTAAGGTCATGCAAAAGTAACATGTCCAACTTCTCCACATCAAAAACATTGTATTCTAACTTGGGTTTGTGTAGGTATACACTACTTTTTTGCTAATTTGTGGTTGTTGGAGTAGAAGTTCAGTTAAAAATTTATTATCACACATTGGTGGCTGGTCAAGAACTGTGGGGTCTGAAAATAGAATAGACAAACTCGTTCTTTGTATTTCATCGAATACTAAAGCTTTAGCATGAGCAATCAACACATTTGGAATGGTTTTGAACATGGAAAGCATTGCGAATGGATGGTCTTAGGCCAGTAAGATATCGAGAGAGTAACATCCAAACTGTCATGAAACTGATTGCATGCCAAAACTGATGAGTCCATACCCATGTGGATACATATGCAAAGTCAAAACACAACAACTGAAAGTTGAGATTCGGTACAGTAAAATTGGAAATAACACAGTCAAAATTTGGCACCGAATGAATAGTCAAATTAGGCAACTGAATATGTGGATTTGTCAAGATCTGTTGCACTACAAATCTTGACAATCAGATCATCTGCACCCTATAAATAGGGGAGATCCAATCGCTGCTAAACAATGGGTGCAAGAAACATATCATAATCGATCCTTAAGAGAAAAAGAGTGAACGTGAGTGAGTGAGAGAAGAGTAGAGAGAGGATCTGATCTGATCCTCCTCCTCCTCAGTGTAATATATTCCTAAATAGTAATAGTTCATCTCTTTTCCTGTGGACGTAGGCCAGATCAGACCGAACCATGTAAAATCTCTATATTATCTCTTTTGTGTGTGTTTGTGTTTCTCTCAGCCTCGGATTCCTAGATCTGAATGACAGATCTAGATCGCAACAATGGAATTAGAGTTGTGCATCTCAATAGTGGTACCAGAGCTAGTCCAGATCCATATCCAGTCTAGATCAAGGCTCGGGCCAGATCCAGTCTAGGATCCATTCCATCAAGGTGTAGCTCAGATCCAGTCCAGGCTGAGGAGACCAGCCCAGCCCAATCCAGATATAGTCCAGGCCAAGGAGACTGGCCCTGCCCAATCCAGATATAGCCCAGCCAGAGGAGACCGGCCCAGTCTAGTGTAGTCCAGATCCAACCTAGGCCGAGGATCGACCCAGTCTAGATTGGAAAAACCATATTTGAGTTTGGAGAGCCCAATTCTAGAGCAGAGCACGCTCTAGATCCAAGAACATCCCAGATCGTAGGGCCCAGATTTGAAGACATCCCATATTGAAGTTTGTTCTAGACCAAAGAGCGCACCTGATTGGAGATATTTTAGAACTAACAACTCAGATTAGAGAACACCCCAGATTAGTGAGATCACAACTCTGAGAATTCCCAGATCTAACATATAGTGCATTTCAAAGATCTGAGCCAACAATGAAAAAAAAGGAAGAGAAGAAGCAGATCTGGACTGGTGGCAATGAAACCACCAGCCCTCACTGGAAAAATTAGTAAAGAAATTGAAGTACCTGATGGTAGAGGAATAGTAGAAACAACCATCTCTAGAAAAAGAGAGCTGCAGTCGCAAGGCAGAAGTAGTGATCTGATGAAGCCATTGCCACGACTAATCTAGTGGAGCCATTGTTGGTGTTGTTGTCATGGACTGATTCGTTGAAGCCACACCAAGAGAAGAAGCAACACAACAAATCTGGAGAAGAGAAGCTGCAGCCACAGAGGAAAAATCGTAGTTGCAGTTGCAGAAAACCTAAAGAGGTTAGGATTTCCCTTCGTATTCCTTTTATATAAAATCCAAATATAACAGCTTGTAAAATTGATAATGCCACTCCTATGAATAGTATCGAGTCTCTAAAGTGAGGTACTATTTCTACTCATGAACAAAGACTGTGTTAGACTCATGAATAGTATTGTGTTAAATAGTACCTTAAACAGTACCAGTAAATAGTATTTCCTTAATAGTACCTAAATATTTACAATTCTGCCCCTATAGTATCCTCTCTAAAATGACATTTATACCCCTGTCCGTAAAAATTTCTTAGGCATACCTTAACACTCCTAAGGTTTTTTACCATTCTAGACTCAATCATGCACTTCATTTCTTACGATTAGACTCAGAAAAGTTAGAAATAAACTTCAAAACTCTATGAAGGAATCTGGTTCAGCAAATATCATGAATGAGGCTATAATAAAACTCAATGCCACCAATTACACCTTATGGAGACCTAAAATGAAGGATCTTTTACAATATAAAGATCTTCATAACCCATTAGATTATGAAGAAAAAAGACGTGAAGGATTTTAGAAAAGGAGTGGACTAAAATGAACCTGAAAACTATAAGTCAGATCAGACAATAGATCTACCATAATGTCTTCCATCATATAGTCCAAGAAGAAAACACCTATGTTCTTTGAAAAAAGATAAAGAACATATATCATGTGAAGACTGCACACAACAAAGCCTTATTGATGAAAAGGCTAGTGATTTTGAAGTTGAAAAATTGAACGTCAATAGCCGAGCATACTAGTGAATTTCAAAACCTAGTGAACTAGCTCGTATCAATAGAGTTTTCATTAGGGGATGAAGGGCAGGCCTGGTTACTGTTGAGTTCCTTACCTGAAAGTTGGGAAACCTTAGTAATCTCTCTCAACAACTCAACTCTAGAAGGAAAACTAACCATGGCGATGGTCAAGGATGCCCTATTCAATGAGGAGGCTAGGAGAAAAAAATCTAAAACAGACTAGGCACATGCCCTAGTTACAAAAAACAAAGAAAGTAGCAGCAGTAGAGGTCGAGGTCGAGGAAGAAGCAAAAGCAGAAGTAGAAGCAGGGGGAGATCGCAGGATTGAGGCAAATCCAAGAGCTAACCTAGGGGCAGTACAAGTGCTTCTACTGTGGCATTCCAGAACATATGAAGAAGAATTGTCGAAAATTGACGAAGGAGATGGGACAAAACAAGCCAAATGAAGGTAATGGCGAAACAAATGTCACCATTCCATAGGACATATCAATACTGACGTTGAAAAAGAAGTGTGCCTACACATGGCCAACAGTGAAGTTGAGTGGGTGATAGACATAGCAGCCTCCTACCATACCACACCACATACATAATTCTTCATCACTTAAAGGGAAGGAGACTTTGGCATCGTGAAGATGGAAAAAAATAGAGTGTCCTAAATAATTGGGATTGGAGATGTGTGGATTAAGGCAAATCTTGGCTGCACAGTAATGCTAAAGGAAGTGCGGCACATACAAGAACTCAGACTGAACCTGATCTCAGTCCCAGCACTTGATAGATAAGGTTACGCAAATTATTTCAACAATAACACCTGGAAACTGATGAAAGGTGTGATGATCATGGCAAGAGGGCATATCTGCAAAACCTTATACAAGACTCACACCAAGACATGCAGAGATAGTCTCAACACAGTGGAGGATGAAGCATCACCAAAACTTTAGCACAAAAGACTTGGACACATGGGAGAGAAAAGGTTATTCACACTCGCCAAGAGGCAGTTCATCAAAATAGCCAAATGTATAACTCTAGACCCTTACAATTATTGTTTGTTTGGCAAGCAGCATAGAGTTATATTCTCTTCTCCCAGTAATAAAAGGAAAGAAATCTTGAGTTTGGTGTACTGTAATGTATATGGTCCCATAGAAGAAGAGTCCTTAAGAGGAAACATATATTTTGTAACATTCATAGATGATGCTTCTAGAAAGTTATGGGTATATTTTGTAAGAACTAAGGACCAGGTATTCGATCACTTCTAGAAATTCCACATAATGGTGGAGCAGCAAACAGGAAAGAAATTGAAGTGTCTCATAATAGACAATGGAGGAGAATACACTTCCAAAGAATTCTAGACATACTGCACTAATCGCAATATTTGACATAAGAAGACAGTCCCACATACCCTACAACACAATAGTGTCACTGAAAGATTTGCTGCGCTACAGATCTTGACAATCGGATCATCTGCACCCTATAAATAGGGGAGATCTGATCGCTGCTAAACAATGGGTGTAAGAAACAGATCAGAGTCGATCTGTGAGAGGAAAAGAGTGAACGTGGGTGAGTAGAGTAGAGAGAAGATGTGATATGATCCTCCACTTCCTTAGTGTAATATGTTCCTAAACAGTAATAGTTCCTCTCTTTTCCTATGAACATAGGCTAAATCAAGCCAAACTACGTAAAATCTCTGTGTTATCTCTTTGTATGTATTTGTGTTTCTCTCAGCCTCAGATTCCTAGATCTGAATAATAGATCCGGATCGCAACAGTGGAATCAGAGCTGCACATCTCAACAAAAAGTTGATAAATTTCTGCAGTATTGATTGACTGACCTCGAAACTTGAGTATATGTGTAATTTCTCAAACAAGGTGTGTCAATACTTATAAGAACATAGGCTAAATCAAGCCAAACTACGTAAAATCTCTGTGTTATCTCTTTGTATGTATTTGTGTTTCTCTCAGCCTCAGATTCCTAGATCTGAATAATAGATCCGGATCGCAACAGTGGAATCAGAGCTGCACATCTCAACAAAAAGTTGATAAATTTCTGCAGTATTGATTGACTGACCTCGAAACTTGAGTATATGTGTAATTTCTCAAACAAGGTGTGTCAATACTTATAAGAAACTCTCGATGCATCATTCGCTTGAACTCGTCCCAATTAGCTAGAGGTGGTTCAAAACTTTTATCTCATTCAAATCGGATGGATTGCCACTAGGCAACTGCACGCCCTCTAAAGAGGATAATGCAAAATTAGCCTTCTTAAGCATAGGTATATTAATGTCTTCTCATAACCACAACTGTTGTGTGAAAATCTGCACATTAGCAATGACTTAGAACAATGTTCCTGATAACACAGGGAAGTTTGCTCTTTGGTTGCTTCCAGAATTGTTAGCCTGCGCCCTTAAATTACCCGTGGAAAGTCCTTGCAAGCTCAGAGAAGATCATCGTAATGGCTTTGGTGATTCACACTCTATTAAGCTGGTTGTTTATATCAAAGCTCTGTTGGGGCTTGGTCGGTGCAGCTGTGGTCCTCAATGCGTCGTGGTGGCTCATCATCTTTTAGCCAGCGGGCTTACATCTTCATAACTGCATCAGATGGGGCTTGGTCTGGTTTTTCATGGCTTGCCTCTAGTGATCTCTTTGAATTTTGTCAAATTTTCCTTAGCTTCAGCCGTAATGTTATGGTAACATCTGAAAAGGCCTTAATCTTAGTTCATTAGCCTATCATACTTGTACCTGCATGAACTCAGAACTAAGTGTTCTTGTTGGATCGACCTAGCCCAGTATAGTCTTGGCAGACCCCAACTCCCATGAGTACTTTGAACTTAAGGAGGAAGCCTAGACATGATAACAATCTCTCTCTCTCTCACTCTCTCTCTCTCTCTCTCTCTCTCTCTCTCTCTCTCTCTCTCTCTCTGTTTACTGTTTTGCAGCTTGGAGTTTTGGTATTTGATGGTATTGATAGTCCTCACAGATCGCCTCAAGAACCATTGATAGCAGTTGATGCAGTCTCCATTTGGTAAAAGACGTTCCATAGAGCATCATATTGACTAGTTTCCGCTAACAAAGATTCTTCTAAGCTATAGCCAACTTCCTTATAGCATGAACTTACGTGGGTGGGAAGCGATGATTGCTATTGAATTCAGTGCTGCCTTAAGGTTTGCAACTACTGATATTCTTTCTTTGTAAAATTTAGACAACAGACTGAAAAACTAACCATAATTTGGTACAAATAGCAATCCAGTTTGGTGAAACTGCCCCCACATTTCTGCTTATCCATTTTTACTAGTCAGAGACACGAAGTGCTGTAGTAATCCTCTAATGCTAGATAACAAGTTTGTTTAATTTGATCTTTCTTCTATAACATGTGAGAGTGTCAAAAGAACTTGGAGCTGGTATTTCTCAAAAAGCAAAATTCGCCGCACGGGTGGTCAGTATCACATCCATTTTCGCATGCCTGATCTACATGGCCGTCGTTCTGATAACGAGAGAGGAATTCCCGACTCTTTTAGCCAATAGCAGCATTGTCGCAAAGTCACAAAGTTTTCAGACTTTCTAGCAGTAACCATGGTCTTAAATGGCCTTCAACCATTTCTCTCTTGTAAGCAGAAAAAACTTCAACTTGATGCATGCATTACTCTTAACTCCCTCTGTGCTCTGTTCCCTCTATGACGCTTTTCAAAAATGTTTGCCTAATTTTATTTATTTTTGAATATTTGCCTCGCAGATATATTCCTGAATCTGGACTTTGTAACTATGATGCTACACACCTTTTTTTATTTTTTAATGTATTTATCATGTTTTCCATTTCTCAATTTGAATTCAAATTGATTTAGACTAGTATAAGTCAATTTAGGCTTAACTCTGTTGATTTTCCTTATCTTGTGGAGGGAGTGGCCATTGGGGCTGGATGGCGAGCTCTAGTATCAATGTTGTAGGCTATTACAATGTTAGCTCTTCGCTTGCTTTGCTATTAAGCTTTTGGATTTCAAATTTGATCTTGGAGTTCAAGTGAAATAGTATAACATTCTCTAAAGAATAGCTTTTCATGATAAAAAGTCAGCTTGGTGCACAAAGCCCCTGCGTATGCAGGGTCCGAAGAAAGGGCAGAACACAAAAGATTTACAGTACTCAGCCTTACTGTAGACACTTTCTATACCTCAAAGTTGTGATCTCCAAATCAGCACCAAGGGTCTCCTTTTAATAGCCTTTCTTGATATAATTTGCCTTTATATATACACAGCAGTACGAGTTGATACAGGCAAGGACGCCTAGTCTTAACTTCTCTGTCTATAATTCCCAACCCTTCTGCTGTGTTGTCTGAAAATGACAAAGAAAGAGGTTGAAAATTCTTGAGAAAGATCTAGAAATACAAGTCTCCTTTTGAATATTGCGGTACAGGCTTCTTGGGATATAATTTACTTCCATTTTATGGCTGCAGGGTATTTGGGGGGGTGGGTGATTAGTGAGTGGTATTGTACTATAACCATTAGTCTTAGTGCTGGTAACTACATGTAATAACTGGAAGACTGTGGTCAATAAAACTATAATGTACAATGATGGGTTTCATTTCCAAGAATTTGTTATCAGAAAGCAGAGCACTTATGTGTAGGAAACATTGAAATTCTAATCCTTTGTACCTTAAGACTCCATCGGGTCATGCGGTTACCCGATTGGCGAAGCTTATTATAACGCCCCGGGTTCGTTTCACATCTAACCATATTGTCCGCTCTGGGCCAATGGCCCGCACGGTTTTGTTCTCACCCCGTAGGGTAAAACGCGTGGTCAAATGAAAAGTCCTCCGAACCCTTATCAACAGCCCAAGAACTCTCTCCCGAGCGATGTGGGACTACCCTCTCAGTCCCTCACCTTGCCTAGAAGCCTGCCAGCCCTCTTGGCCCGCCCCCATCAGCCCGCCCTCATTGGCCAGGGCTTCACCTCTCCCCTCCTTAGGGGTCACGTGTCCTCGCCTGGGGTTAGCCTCCACACCGGGTTGGGATCCCGCTTTGATACCACTGTAATAGCCCGAGGGCCCACACCTTGCAATGATATTGTTTGTGTCAGCAGACTGGGGCCCATATCACCCATCCCATCCACGGTTTTGTTCTTCCCCCCGTAGGGGAAAAGGCCTCGTTGCAAGGGAAGTCCTCAGCACTATTATCAACAGCCCAGTAACTTTTCCCCTAACGATGTAGGACTAACTCTCAGTCCCTCACCATACCTAAAAGCCTGCCAGCCCTCTTGGCCCGCCCTCATCAGCCAAGGCTTCACAACCTCTCCCCCTTAGGGGACACGAATCCCCGCGTGTCTTACCACACGCGAGCGCCCGCGTGCGGCTAGCCACCCACACCGGGTCAGGGTCTGGCTCTGATACCAACTGTGACACCCCGAGTTTTCCATGAAAATTTTTCGCAGTTATGTCAAAAGATGGCGTGCGCCTTTACATTTTTAAAATACAAAAAAAGTGGAAGATTTTTCTTTGAAATTCATTTTTCCAAAAACCCGGATGTCATCTTCATGCTCACACTATACATACATACATATATATATATATATATATATAGTTTTCTAGAAGATAGAACTTTATTTCTGAAAACATGACCCATCCAGTGGTTCGCTTGTATAGCCCCCATAACATTATCTTAAATATCCAATATCACAATTCAAATGACTAACTACACAATACAAAAGCTTTAAATACAATATATACCTGTGCGTAGAAGTATGGTTGCTGGATTCCTTTTGTTGTGTGCATCTTTTCCTGTCTTTCTGTATCTGAGATATTGTAAACATAAAACATTTACAATATCTCAGCAAGCTATGCTTGGTATGGGAGTTTAAGAAGCATGCTTATTCAATGGTAATTAGACTATTCATTTCCATAGCAATTAGGAATTGACAATATGTTTCATCTCTTAATAACCCATTTGTAAGCCAAATACCTACATGTTTTCATCATTATTAATAATTCCATTGATAAATCAAATATCCTTACTTATTATTAATCATCAAATAAATATTTCAAGTCCATGAACCATACTCTGCATACAACTCTACCCATTCACTAACCCATATGGAAACATATATGAAACTACTCCTTCAATCATATTAATATAACAATAATACACATATATGAAAATTGTTAAAAGACATACAAAAGTATGAATATAATCAACGTCACCTAATTTGCATTATCAAACTATACCGGGTTTCAAAATCATACCCCTCATCAGGTGGGGTTCATAATTATCCAGCCTCTGCTGGTATATCAACATAATCCTCGTGCCCCTTACCATACGGGGTCCACAATCCTCCAGCCATTGCTAGGAAAACGATGTAAGGCATATCATCATGTCGTATCATATAAAGCATCTCATAATGCCATCATATATGCATGTCCCATGGGCAGAATGCACAATGAATACAATATTTTCCTCTTTGGGTCCCTCACAACTGCCTAACCAGCGTCTTTTGGTAACCCTCAAGGATATGCACCATAGTGCACCAAATATAAGGACTACTATGCATGCAGTCAGAATCCGTACAACGCGCCCGGATAACTGCTCAAAAATCCACCTATACCATCCTCGGTGGAAATCACAATATCCATGTCTGCATGAGGAGGACCATGGCTGTCGCAATGGCAGCCTTCCCTTGATTGCCCCACCCGACTTTTTGTAACACAATGCATGATATCCATAACATAATAATTTCGGAGAGTGGGTGGCCAAACCCTCATAACTCTCCTAGCATAGCATCCCCAGGCCTATGCCTACTTAAAACAAAACTCTCAAGCTTTAATGCCCGGATGTAAAATAATCATAATAGCAGACAATTCACTTGTTCATATATTTCATAACAAGAATAACATCTTCACATATTTGGTGATAACCCACCAAGGATGTATCATATAACCTAGACTCATACATCATCAATACTGACATGGTACCCATGCACCATAAACATAATTTCACAATTCACATACATGATATACAAGGCATAAGCATCAATTATAACCTACAATTATTTTAATTAACATCATTTCCTTATTTCAATTTAAAGCATATCGAATATCAATCATATAATAAAAAATAAGATCATGTTAGAACATGCATCTTATTATTTAAATATGCTGTCATAAATTTCCACCTACCTCGCGTTGCGAGTTCATCCATTGTCCACGAGCTGATCGATGACATTCGCGGTCTCTAAGATCCATGTTTTTTCTCCTTGAACAGGTGATGAGGAAGACACATTCTTCTCATCTTGTTTGCTTTCTTTTGGTGCCTCAACAGCAATTGTAGCTGTGTTCGATGCTTGCAAATTCTGCCCAGTTTCACCTCTAGCTTGAATTGGAAGCTCAGCCTTCCTCTTGTTCTTGCTCAAACTCTTCTTGTGATTGGTCACGAACCTATCAAGCTCCCACAGTGTCTCAGCATCAAAGCTATTAATGTCCGCCTCAATCTCATCATCGTGCTGACTAAGGTACAATCCTATGGAACATTTCTCTATTGTACTTTTCCTATTTCCATATCCTATAAGTACTGGCCTTTCTTTCTGCTCTTTATTTCACTCCTAACTAATATTTGCCTTCTCATAGCCAAAATCGAATCTGCAGACCCAAAACAACATAATAAGCATCACCACAACAAAACATTACCATTTAACAATAAGGCTAAGGCTCGTTCATGTAAAATGCATAGGAAAAACATATATAATTTTCTTCATGAACTAAACATGGTTTACTGATCTTACAGGAATCAACAAGCAGAATTTCACATATTTCAAACCTTTCATTCAAGGCCATGATCAAAATGGAAAGCTTTCTCTCTGCTTGCCAATCCAACAACGACAAAAATCCAACTTTCTTTGACTGTTACCCAGAAATTTCTTTCGCCGCTGAAACCCTCTCACCGTCTCTCTATGCTTATCCTCAGTTCTAATTTAAATGCCTATTTTTAAGAATGTAATAACAAGATTTGAGCCACTCAATGCAAAAGAATGAAATCAATCATCAAAAACCAGAAAAACCCACTCACAAATCTCCCTACTCCTACTCCTCTTCTTCTTCTTCTTCTTCTTCTTTCCTTTGTTCGTTGAGTTTTGGGAACAGACTTAGGTCTGTTCCACGATTTTCCTTTCTTAAGTGGGGTGCCAATATCAATTTGGCCCCTCCCATTAAGTTGTATTCTTTGTTTATATATATATATATATATATTTACCATATTGCCTTTGACTTCAAAGGCCCCTAACTTCATCATACGGGCTCTGTTTTCAACGTTCTTTAGCTTGTTGGATTCTGTTTTCCAACCACTATCTAATGATTTTATTAGTTCCAAATTATACTTCTATAAAAGGATATAAAATTTTGTGGTTGTTACAATCTTCCCTCCTTAGAGAAATTTCGTCCTCGCATTTTTACAATCATTACCTTCTTCCCTCCTTAGAGAATTTCCTCTTAGAAATTCTCTGCATGATATCTTTCCGACAACTCTAATAGTATTCTCATTTCATTGTAAATTTAAAGTCATATAATTACTTCAATAAAACGTCAGTCCTCAAAATATGAATGATTTTAAACTTAAACTAGATATTTTGTCACTTAATAGAGTAGCTTTTCTATCTACAATAAGCAATAGAATCACTTTTGCTGCGTACTCTAATAACAGCCTTTACTTGATAATCCATCAAAATAAAAAATTTCTAACTAAACTTTTCTTTCATTTCAACCTCCAAATTACTTTCATTATAATGATTCCTAGAACACAAAATTTTTATCTCCAACTCAACTTGTCTATTTCCTTATCGATATAAATCTTTACACTACTTCAAACATTGAATATATAATTCTCACTTAAAGATAATCCCCTTTTGCATATGCTTAACCAATTCAAACCTTATGAAACTACCTATCTTCAAAATTCCCAAGTATCATATTTCTGACAAAATTTCGGCAGAGTCTCCTCTGTTTTTCGGACTTACGCATTTAATGTATGCGATTGCAATATACCTGATAAACAATTTAATCACAATAATACATCTATGAGACTCTATCTCACCCATTCCATCATTCACAAAAGTAAAATTAATCATCCATCCACAATTAATATACATCTTAGAGACTCTGTCTCCTTACATTCTCCACATTACCATAATAGAACAAATCCTAATGCTATGAGAATTTCTTACCCATTTCGACAACTTCATGAATAATATCCAAGTTCTTCAATAGTATTGTACCAATCCATTATAAAATCATCAATTGATAAATATTTAATTTCAATTATCATCATCATCAACAACAACAACAACCATATATAATTGAAGATTTCATATTATCCACAATCTTCTATCAAAATCCATCATAAATTTGCATTGATTTAGAAATATGAAATTTTACAATCCCAATTTAATTCTATCATCATAGCCTTTGCCCACATAATTTTCCATCATCTAAATCTATATTCCAACAATTGACTCTTTCGTAAACAAGCATGTAATATAGAATATCAATTCATATCATAACATTTCAATCATAATAATGAATAGAATTTTCACAATCATTCATCCATTTCCACATATCAATCCAAACTAAAAAGATAGTCATTTAAATCAAGAACATCATCGACGTATTCATATTCCATTTTACTAGAATCCTATATACGGCCTTACATTCAAATAATCATAAACATTCATGTTTAGCTCAAATACAGATACAAACATACAAGGAACCATACTAGAGACAACACATATGATTCAAATTATAATAACTAAACTTACACCCTTTGGTACATTTTTATTCAAAAATAGAAATAACACTTTCAGTGTTTCTCAATTGCATATATGAAACCACCAACATCTAATGAACAACTGAAACCGAACTATTGTGCAATTACAATCAAATACTTAAATAATGCTAACATAGTATCATTTCACTTTACATAATTGATACTAAAAGATTTCTAGCATTACATACAATATAATTGTTTAGTATGTTCTCCTTTGACGTACTATTCAAATGAATTTCCTCACTTCATTTATCAAATAAGGTTGATCTCTCTTAACCTCAGATATATATACAAACACTCTTCATCGTCAGAGTCCAAATTCATAGAGTCGATCAATAGCTAGTGGAATAATTGAAAGTCCATCATATAAAATACTGATGAAATGTCTTAATTTCAATACAACTCACATATTAGTTCTGATCTTTCACAACATATATAGTTCGAGAATCTTTCTCGAAATAAGGCACAAATACAATTCACTTGTTTTCTTAAAGTATCCTACCCATCATAGGTAGTATCTATTTCTCATAAATCAAGATTGTTATCTTTTATATATCCCATAGGTCATTTTCTTTTCTTTCTTTCTTTTTTTTTTTAAATCTTACATTACACATCATTCATAACAATCATAATTACATGTCATCATTCATCATTCATTCACTTTACAACTGATATAATGTAAGATTTTTTTTATCATATCTTGTCTTCTACATATGAAGACTATTTTATCATAACACATAATTTCATCTTTATGACAATCAGCATTGTCTCATAATTTGCAATTCATTTCAATCTTGGTATCATACCCAAGTCTATTGTATCACATGAGGATATACTTATCATTCTTTCGATAAGCCTTAATAAACATTTCCTGGAATAAGTCCTTATACTAACGACTTATCCATCAACTAGAGTTATCATCTCAACTCTCTTTTTCAACTTTTCACCAATGCATTCATAATTAGCATAATTATACTTCATCATAAGCATCATCAAGACCTTATCCCACTAAGGGGTCAGCCATAACATATTTCTCATAATTATACATAACAAAAGAATACACAATTCCTTATTTCATGGTAGTATTAATGTGAATCACTTGTTTCTTGAAAAGATTTGAGATGATACATTTTTTTTTTTTTTTATAAGCTTCACAATTAGCTTTGTCTAAAAAAATTTCTCAATTTCAGAGGTTATTTCATACTCTACTATTGTAGTACGTTTCTTGTATTCTTTCCAAGCAGTATTGTATCAACAGATACATTTGCTTCGTTATTTCTAACATACCATTTTTAGTTTCAAAGTATATGGTAGTTCTAGCTTCCATTTCAATGGAAGTCTACAATTCTTCTAAGTTTTCTCCTCTTGAACTTATCATTCCTCAATTGTTCATATGTCTCCTCTTTAATTTAATACTCAGCATAACGTCTATTTTATCTGAATTGGTGCATTTTGCACTACTATAAGTTATGATAAGTAAAGATATCTTATTTATCAATGGAATTATTAATAATGATGAAAACATGTAGGTATTTGGCTTACAAATGGGTTATTGAGATATGAAACATATTGTCAATTCCTAATTGCTATGGAAATGAATAGTCTAATTATCATTGAATAAGCATGCTTCTTAAACTCCCCTACCAAGCATAGCTTGCTGAGATATTGTAAACAATATTGTAAATGTTTTATGTTTACAATATCTCGGATATAAAAAGACAGGAGAAGATGTACACAACAAAAGGAATCTAACAACCATACTTCTACGCATAGGTATACATTGTATTTAAAACTTTTGGTATTGTGTAGTTAGTCATTTGAATTGTGATATTGGACATTTAAGATAATGTTATGGGGGATATACAAGTGAACCACTGGATGGGTCCTGTTTTCAAAAATAAAGTTCTATCTTCTAGAAAACTATATGTGTGTGTGTGTGTGTGTGAGCATGAACGTGACATCCGGGTTTTTGGAAAAATGAATTTCAAAGAAAAATCTTCCACTGTTTTTGTATTTTAAAAATGTAAAGGCGCGCACCATCTTTTGAAATAACTGCGAAATATTTTCATGGAAAACCCGGGGTGTCACAATTGGTATCAGAGCCAGACCCCGACCCGGTGTGCGTGGCTAGTCGCACGCGGGCGCTCGCGTGTGGTAAGACACGCGGGGGCGCGTGTTCCCTAAGGGGGAGAGGTTGTGAAGCCTTGGCCGATGAGGGCGGGCCAAGAGGGCTGGCAGGCTTCTAGGCAAAGTAAGAGACTGAGAGTTAGTCCCACATCGCTAGGGAGAAAGTTACTGGACTGTTGATAAGAGTGCTGAGGATTTCCCTTGCAACGAGGCCTTTTCCCCTACGGGGGAAAGAACAAAACCGTGGGTGGGCTGGGTGATATGAGCCCCAATCTGCTGACACGGAGAATATCATTGCAAGGTGTTGGCCCTCAGGTTGTTACACTTATATTATCCGTTTCTGGATATATGACAAATTAATCGCATCAAAAACCAAATCATATAAGCTTGTCCAATGGGCAGAGTAAAACAAGCATTGCCACTAGAATTGGTATCCGTAAGTTGTAATTTTTTTGTGATTGATGTTGCAGGTTACACAAGCAGAAAAACTTATTAAAACTGGGGCGGATCGATTGGAGAGGACTGAAGTGCATTCTTTTCTTAATATTTTGTTACCAATTTGAGCTTTTCAGGCTTCAATTCTTTTGAATATGATGAGAAATATGCTGCACAGAGGTACTGAATGCATCTTTTGATGCATAATATTGGACTATGGCCTTTTAAGGGAAAAACAGTCTCTCTCTCTCTCTCTCTCTCTCTCTCTCTCTCTCTCTCTCTCTCTCTCTCTCTCTCTCTCTCTCTCTCTCTTAACTATCTTATTTTAATTCTCATTACTCTCATACTATTAGTTTTTTATATTTTCTTTAAAATGTTTTATTTTTTGTTGTATATGTTTGCTAAAAAAATAGAACGTGAAGAAAATTCTATCTATCTATGCTATTTTGAATCCATCTTTCTTATTTCTTTTATATTAGTCTTTCTAAATATGCTATTTCTAAGAAAACATCTTTTCATATATAATAACTAGTAAAGTCCTAAATTCACTAAACTTATTTTTATTTTTTCAAATAAGTACACTAACCCCCACATGAATTAGTGGTTTGGAGAACAAATGGGTATTCTGTGTATTGCTAATAGACTTTCAGCCCATAAATGTCTACCCACAGTCATGACTTGTTGTATATCATAAAGCCTTGTATAGGGTGTGACTTGAACCTAAGACCTTAAAAACAAAGTAAGCGCACCCTATCTAACCAGGCTATGTTTGGTCTATATATGTAAAATGAAAGTTTTATAAACAATGGAACTTCTCTCCCTAAAACTCATATTGGTTCTACGTTTGTTTGTTCCTCAATTTCCAAGCTTCTAGTCCAAATGTTTTACTAGTTCTCAATTTTTAAGAAAAAGAATGAGAAAGACATAGTCTTGGTATTGGATCTGCTCTTCCACATCTAGACTTTGCCCAAGCTTTTTCTGGATGTGAATATGCTGAGTGATCTTTGGCATGATCAGTGATGGACCGCCTTTTCCAGCCCCATTTTTTAATTTCACTTATTTGCTCTTCCTTTTCTTTTTTCAATCCATTAGCTGTCTAGAACTCATGATCATTGGATGACATTAGATTTGCTGTTTGGTATTTTTAAATCATGACCATTGTATTTTTTAACTAAAAAACTTGTGGTTGAATAGTCTACCAGTCGTGAATTTTGTGAGTATACTAAACATGAGAAGCCAAACAAGATGAATGAAAAATATCATCGAAACTAGGGCCCAAATGTAGATATGCGAGATACAAATATAGTATTAAAGAACAACTTAGCTAAGGGCATTACGAAGCAGAACTATATATGAATAGTGCTTCATCACAAGTCAAGATAAGGATCAATCGACACATCCACATTGCCAAAAAAAAAAAAAAAGAGAAAAGCCCAAATGTGTTATTTTTTCAAATTTTATTTATTAACCAAATAAATAAATAAGCTCCAAACACTCCTAGGTATCCTAAGAGTACACGCTGCCCCTATATCATTTTTCTGGAATATCTGAAACATTTATTGTATACAAAATATAAAAAATTAAGTGACCCAGGAGAAATCAATATATTTGGACAATTGTAGTTACTTGTTTTGCATTTTTGACAAATGGTACATAAATGAATGGTCATGATTGCAGACTAAAGAAACGTATGCTAAAAGCATTAAACGGTCACGAAATATAATTTTTAACATATCTAAGCCATTCAAAGATTATGAATGTCTTACATCTATAGAACATGATGACCATTATTGAAGAATGGTTTAGATTTTTAGAATTTGTTGTGCAAGTATCTCAGGGTACTAGTCAATCTTCCTTGATTTACCAAATTTTAAAAGTCAATATTAGGCATGTAATAATATAATTTTTATATTTCGAAACCTAGAAAACTCTATTCAAACTGAGAGCGAGGCTAGTTAGATTATATATAAAAGAGTCGCAATGAGAGTCAGGACATTAAGACACGCGAAGAAGTTGACCTTCCATTTTGTGATGGAGGATGATTTCTTTTTGATGAACTAAACTGTTCACCTTATTTAGAATGGCTTGAATAGGCCGGATACAATATTTGAAGATTATTGGACGCTTATAGGTGCACTTTAAATCCTAGTTATTGATTCTTTTAATTTTTGCAAAGACCAAAAACAACATAACAACATGTTAGAACCATCCGAATGTATCTATGTTTCATGTACGGCTTGGATGGGTTGGACACCAAATTTCAAGATTGTTGGATGTATGATCATAGCTATTGTTGGATGCAATCATAGCTATTGGTTCTTTTCTTACATCGTAAATGTTTGATAAAATCAGAGGGCCCACTTCAAATCAGAAGCTTAAAATCATCGACGATTGGACCCACTATATAAACGCCAGCGATCATTGAGATAGAGGCCCCGATCGTACGGTTATTTTCGTCATTTCACCACATTATCCATTTCCACCCGTTCAAAACAACCTATCTTCAAAAACACCATTTCCAAACCAGTAGAGAGAGAAAATGGCTGGAATTTCTCTCTCCTCTCTCTCTTCTTCCTTCTCCGCCCTCTCCTTCTCTTCCCAAATCTCTTCAAAACCCAAAAGTCTAAATTTCTCTCTGAAACAATCAAACCCAAATACCCTAAACCTCAAAACCTCCTCCATCGTCGCTTCCGCTGCCGGAGTTGCTGCTCCGGTCGAACTTGAAACAACTAATCTCGAGAAGTACGTGAAATCGAGGGTTCCAGGAGGATTCGCAGCTCAGAAACTTGCTGGGACTGGTCGGAGAAAATGCGCCATCGCCCGTGTTGTTCTTCAGGAAGGAACTGGAAAGTTTATCATCAATAATCGTGATGCAAATGTAAGGAATTGTCTCTGTTTTTAGACGTTGGAGTTATGGGTACTTGAGTTTTTTCTGTATAATTGTATAAAAATTTGAGTCGGTTTCATAGGATGGTGTTTTGAAGGTTAGTAGCAGTTTGAGATGCCGATGGGATTTGGATAATGCTCCGTGGAGTATAATGATCAAGGCACGAAAAACCAATTTGAGCAAAATGGCACGAGATTGGTAAATGTTCAGTGTCTAAGCAAGCTGGAGAGGTCAAGGTAGACGAACAAGGACCTAATCGTAGGGTTTACTGTAAAATAGGATTGACTGTAGATGAACTGTAAAACGATGCCAAACTGAAGCCATGATGCTGTAGGGTGAAAACCTCTAATTTACAATTTTGACTGTGGTTTATACTTGCTCCCACTGGAGCAGGTTGTGGTGAAATATGTGTCAATTTTAAGCTTGATTGCAGAATGTGAAAAAATTAGATATGGTTTTGTATCTGTTATGCATTGTGGGATCACATTTTTTTATTATCAATACATGCCCGATTGATTATCCGGGATTGTCACACCTCAAGTTACTTGAGATGGTCATCATTCTTCGCTGCACTTCTCATTCTACGACAGTTTGATGTTCCTCTAGATGTTATTGACGAGGAGACTTGCAGCTTGTTACTATTTTATTGGAATGAGCATTCCCTGTTGACAATCTGTCCCTTACAATCTACAGCCAGTTTGAGTGGGTAACAATATCTGGACGACATTAGAAGATATTGTATTTCTTTTTACCAATTTGTCTCCATAAGCACTAACAAAAGTTAGCAACGGAGAAGAGAGTGAGGGAATTATATTAGTGGCACTTAACCATATATGAACTGCAGCAATGCAGATATCAACTTTGAACAGCTCAAACCTTAAGCAAATATGGCAACTTAGTGTTGCAGGAAATTGGTTTTTGACGCTGTACCCCTATATTGACCGCACTTTCATATCTCTGAAATCCAAAGTTTAGCTTGAGTGCCTTCTGGTTTTGAATTCAAAAGCCACATGTTTTTCAATCTAACTAGAAGTAAATTCTGATATTACTTCTTAACAAATTACTGAAAGACTATCATTGCATAAGCTGTAGGCACATTTTCCAGCCAAAACTCTTAGACGCTGCTATCAAAGGTCTTTCTTTCAATTACTCATTTTTTGGTTTCTAGCTGGAGTAGATTGCTTAGTGTTTTATGAATCCTTCCTAAAATTCCTGAATAAAAATGCATAAACTTTATATTAAAGAAGGATAAGGTTTGTTGATTTTTGGCTCCAAGTTGGCTGAGAACCTTGCATCAACAATTGCTAGGGTGACACATGCTAATATCAGATGTACAGTCACATCTGTGCCTAGATGTGACTAAAAATGCGTAAACTTTATATTAAAGAAGGATAAGGTTTGTTGATTTTTGGCTCCAAGTTGGCTGAGAACCTTGCATCAACAATTGCTAGGGTGACACATGCTAATATCAGATGTACAGTCACATCTGTGCCTAGAAATTTCTTCTGCTTATGAAAGTAAAAGTACTGTAGGTTCTAAGAGTGAGAGCAATTGCTGGATTCTGCCCCTAATTTATGTTTTATTTTAACTATGCATATTTGTTGTGACTATAGTTGCCAGAAACTCCTGGGAAAATTGAGGAAGCTCGCTTTGCAAGCCCACTTCCTCAAAATGGGGAAGCTGGCTTCCACTTCAGAAGTGGGAAAAATTCAGGGAAGCAGGCTTTTCCTTGGACTTATTTTATTAGTTTTTTTTTTTTTCCCTGAAAAACAAAATGTACCTCTATGCATAGAACGCTCTTTTTGGCCTGTTTCTTGGTAATTTTTCTTAATCTTCTTCAACATTTTTTCAATCTCTGTGGCTTTCCGATTCCTTTTCTCTTCCCAATTCCCATCTTTCAAAAAAATGCTACTTCCATGCTTCCGGCTTCAGCCTCTGCTTCTCTCTCTGGCAGCTATGCTTGTGACAACTAATGATGCCATCATGTCGCTTGAGAACATACCGTCTTTGCACTCTTCAATTTAAAAGGACAAGTCGAGGGAAAGCTCAATCTGCTATTTAGATCTTTAAATAGTTTCTTATCTTTTTTGAGCATCCTCTTGTTAGTCTGTTTTATTCTGCTTCTGGGTTCTTTGTCTTTATTTTCTTAATAGATTACTTGTCTGTTTATATGGTTATGCTCCATATGTTCAAAAAACATGGACTATTTCTTGCTTAGTGGAGGAAAATTGTATTTATTACTGGTCAGTTGTATATATCTCTAGTTAGTGCAACCATAATTTTCAACCTATGCTAATAATTCATGAGGAAGATTATTCCCAGATAAGTTTTAACTGTATTAGTCAATGTTCCCTCTCTGGGGAGTTACTCAATATTTCAGTGTTTGCTCAGTGGTTTTTGCTGATCCTGTTCTCAGGCCTGGTTTCTGTATTGTGCAGGAATATCTTCAGGGTAATCCATTATGGCTACAATACATCAAAGTTCCATTGGTAACCTTGGGATATGAAAGCACTTACGATGTCTTCGTCAAGGCCCATGGTGGGGGTCTCTCTGGCCAGGCTCAGGCCATCACTCTTGGTGTTGCACGTGCTCTGCTCAGGGTGAGTGAGAATCACAGGCAACCTCTGAGAAAGGAAGGTCTTCTAACAAGAGATTCTAGAGTGGTTGAAAGAAAGAAAGTTGGTCTCAAGAAAGCCAGGAAAGCGCCACAGTATTCGAAGCGTTAAGGTAGACCTAGGAGCAGCCTCATTTATTTACTTTCTTTTATCATGTTTTGCCAAGCTTCTGAACTTCTGTAAGAAATATATGCATCTTGTGATTATTCTTCAGTTGCAAGGTTTAGAATTTGTTTTCCTTCCCTTTTTTGGCATGTGTAGAGCAAGAACCCCAATTGTCCTAAAAACAACACATAACATTAGCTATACTACGTCAACCATGGCTGTGCAGTTCTTCATCAATGAATTTTGGCATCTTTGTGTCTGTACCCTTTTACTGATGTTAGTTTAGACTTGGTGCTGCACATAACATTAGCTGTACTACGTCAACCATGGCTGTGCAGTTCTTCATCAATGAATTTAGGCATCTTTGTGTCTGTACCCTTTTACTGATGTTAGTTTAGACTTGGTGCTGCACATTTGCAACGCAGTTAGCAACTTCCTTCCTTGCTTCTCTTCCTTCATTTATGGGGTTCAGTTTTCTGAACACCTAGCCTGCAAAAAATCAATGGTTGCTTCTAATTTGATAGCAAAAGCAGCATATATTGAGATCACCCAACAAGCAAGTTAAGCCATTAATTTTGTAAACAGCATTGCTTGAGAATCTCAGTGCTGCTTAGGCTTCATTCATTTTGGTTGCTCATGAAAGCACAATGATTGTTACCACCAGTTGTTAATTAGCTTTGTAATTACTAGTCATCTTCTATCCTGCTTGCAACATCCAGCGTCCATCTGGTGGGCCTTGTTAGAATCTGGGCCATGTATCGAGAAGCACGAGTGGCTAATAGGTCTGCTGCAGAATTGGCTTCCTTGTATATAAGCTGCATTGTAACCTGCAGAATCAAACCATGGGGCTGAACTTGATTTTCCGGTCTTCCACCATGTTCTTATCCTAGCTGAATTATTGGGATTTCGGTCATGGAATTGCCGCAAATCTGTAAAGAGCATACATTAAGGTCAGCAGTTACTGTAGTTGAAGACTTTTAAGCCGTGCAGTCCATTCTGTGATTGAATCAGGTACAGATAAACACTAAAACCTGCCAAGAATTAATTCTTCAAGACTGTCTTAAGCCAACAGCTTAAAGCTTCTTGAGTTAGATTTGAAATGTGTATTCCTAAGCTCAAAAGAAGGGGAGCCTTGGTGCAACGGTAAAAGTTGTCGTCATGTGACTTTGAGGTCACTTGTTCAAGGCGTGGAATCAGCCTCTTGCAAAAATGCAAGGTAAGGCTGCCTACTTTAGGCCATTGTGGCCCGCCCCTTTTCTGGACCCTGCATAGGTGGGAGCTTAGATGGATTATCTAAACAATCTGATCAAACGGATCAATGGGCTAAGACTCGCTTCTCCAACCTCTCACTTACAGTGTCAATGCATGTTTGGTTATTTTCCAGAGAAGAAGAAACGTATACTCTGTGTAAACTGTTTGTGCCTTCAAATTGAATTACACCGATGACCCAAAAATTATTACTCAAGTTCAAAAAAAAAAATCCTAAAAGTCTTGCATGACATAAATTTTTTATATTTTTGGCGTAATTCATTCGTTTTGTGAACGGCTGCTGTAGTTCAATTTGAAGGCGTAAAATGCGGAGCATTTGTGACCATTGGAAGACTTGCAATTTTGAAAATAACTCTTCCGAACATTTGTGACATTGGATTCATCTTTTGAGATTTCTCCACTTATAGATGACATTTGTGACCATTAGATCACTGGCAGCTGATTGATCGGCAAAATGGAATCATAAAATTTGTATGAGTCTCGTTTCATGTAATCTTCATAATGGAGCTCATCAAATTAAGGGTGTCGATCTCGCCAATGCATGTCAAGGTACGGCTGGATCGGGCATCTCATATTACAGAACTTAAATGCAGGTAAAAGTTCGTGTAGACCCAGATGATTTGGCGATCCAAACCATTCATCTTGTTGATGGATAATATCCCATGAATCTGCTCCATTTGATGATCTGATCTCAACCCTCTCATTTGGTTATTGTTTTTAGCGCCGGTCATTTTCATAATACTTGTTAACCATTTTCCACTTCAGACTAATTGCAATAAGGGCCAATGAACGGTGAAGATTTTGGTGCATGACGTATATAAGGAAGGGCTAGAAGATGAGTCATTTCAGTCATCAAGCATCGGGGGCCCGCATGTGTATAAGATTAAGAAAAGAGAGTTACTCCATTCCAAGAGAAACTTAATGGTTAAGAAATATAAAAGGCAGCTCCTGTGCACAAAGCTCCCGTCTATGCAGAGTCTAAGGAAGGGGCGGACCACAAGGGTCTATAGTACATAGCCTTACCTTATAAGCGGGAGCTTCGTGCATTGGGGTTGCTCTTTTTTGGATGTTTGTGAATGTTTGAAGTTGTTTTAGGTTTACGATGGTATTATATCTGATATACTCCCTCATGTGTGTTGGATTACCAATCAACCTAAGAGCATAAGCTCTTAGGTAGATTAATGATAATACGACATTATTTGTAAGCTTTATTGACCGAAAGTCGTGAATTTGAATCCTGAGACCTCTTACTTATCAAATCTAATAGGGTATCAAAGCAACCACCCAATCAAGAATTAGAATCACAAAAGTGGCAATTTGTGGAAAGAGCTACCTACTATAAGTGGGCCACCTTGTGATATGTGACATAAAGGGCCCACCAATAATATGGAATCTGTTTAAGAAATTGACTTGCATTAGCTTTTGGCATATTATACTTGATAAATGGAAGTATCATGATTCAAACTCAAAACCTTTGGGTCAATCTGTTTCATGTTAGATTACCAATCAACCTAAAAGCTTAAGCTGTTAGGTCGAATGGTAATCCAACAACATGAAGGCCCAGGGCTCAAACTCATGACCTTTAGGTCCATAAAGCTGATCTCTATAACTTAGTATTACGATTCACTCTAAAAACTTAAGTAGATAGGAAGGAGGCCAATTATATTTATATGCCTAACTTGCTGCATGAGAATTATTTTGCTTACGTGGATAGTTATAGGGGCAGTTAGTCAAGATAAAATTGAATTCTACGCTGGGTTTTAGTTTGCAGTTGGCACCTTTCTGCGTAAGGCAGTTTTGAATACACATGCACGTGAAAATTCAGTATAGCAATCCGAAGATTTTTTGTTGGTTGGCTTTGTAGGGTTAGAGTTTGGGTACGGTCAGTCAAGATTGGGATTTAGTTCTTCAAAGAATTCCACCTTGAATTCTAGCATCCCAATGAACGACTTTTCGATCCTTAAATCATGCCAATCATCTCAATCGCCGGCATGCATAGAAAGTTGGTATAAGAGAGTCCCACTGTTCAAATGTTTGCGATCAATAGAAAGTTTTTCTCAATAGTAGGCTTGACAATTCAGGTATTCAGGTTGATTGGTTGTGTTCGTGTCGTGTTAAAACTAACCCATTATAATATATGGGTCGACACGAACATGACTTGCTTAATAATTGTGTCAAGAAGCTGTAACTTGAATACAACACGATTATTAAACAAGTCGACATCACACAACTCATGTAACACAATTAAATAAATATAAAATAACTAATATAGGACGAGTTTTGAAGTACTGTCCTATATTACTATAAGAAATCGTCATATATAGTAATATATGATGGTTTTTATGAACCATCGTATAGTTTCAACCCAATTGGTTAATAGCTTGCGGGTTAGATAAGTCAACATGACGAATTAATAGGTCACGTGTCAAACAGGTCAACATAATGGGTCAACATTGATTGACCTTAACACGACATGATTTTGGGCGTGTCACCTGAAAATGACACGAATACAATAAGACTCGACCCTAACCCGCTAAATCCGTGTCGGGTTCGAGTCGTGTCATATTTTGCCACCCCTACTCAACACTAAGCTATGGAGGCAGTTATACTTTGAGCCATCTCTAAAACATGTTTTTATGTATGTTTCTTTGACTTTAGGGAACTGATATAATCACCCCTATTTTTTATTTATGGGCTTCCTATTAATGCTTTGTGCTGCTGTAACTCTACTCAGTCCAAGTAAAACTACGTAATATTAACTTTTGTGGTATGCCTCTTCCAAAACCCTACATACACGGGAGCTTCGTGCATGGGGCTGTCCTTTTTTATGTTTCAAAATTCCTAACCATTAGATAATCTAAGCCGCTGTTTTCCCAAGTTGTAAAATGAACCATCAAAATTTTCATTGTCAATATGATTAAGATGAGTCAATAGATATTGGACTATAGCCCATCTAAGTAAAAGATGATATATTATACAATTTAGATTTTCGTAAATTTAGGCTCACTTAGGATTATAGCTGTCCAGAGCATTAATGGCGGATAATATATAAAATGTAGTGGGCAATTTTATTACTTCCTTTTACATAATTAGAAAACCATGTTGGTACAAGACACGGTCCTACTGTTCAATGTTTGGGAACGTCATCCCGCAAGGAAGTTATGGAGGCAGTTTTTCCGATAGAGGCACATTTGTACTGTTTCGAAGCCACTTCTGGCGATCGCCAAAAACTTGTTTTTCAGCTGGGTTTTCCTCGTTAGAAAATCCGTAGTTTTAATAGAGAGGTCCAGTGAGTTGATGAAGCAAATAACAGCAGGGGCAAATATGGTCACTGCCACCAAAGCAAGGTAAATTCACCCTTCTCATCTTAGGGAGGCAGTTTTAGAGTCTTCAGGGGCAGTTTTACTGCCATTACAGGGCGTTTCTTGTAGTGGGCATGAACCAATTTTTCTCTTTAATTTGCCTCACTTTCAAAATCTACATCTTCTGGGCATTTTGCAGGTTATAACAAAGGAATCGCATTTGTAAGCACAGGTAAGATTACTTTTTGTGGTTTTATACCTTTCAAGTTTTTCAAAGGATTAAATAGGAGAAAGGAACTACTGACCCTAGATGAACAACATGCAAGAACTCTACTGATGGATTATTTATTGGGATGTTGAGAGGTTTTAGAGGTGCTTGTAGAGAAGGGAAGAGACTAGTTGCTTGCCGAAGCAGGCGTTAGCTTGAAGGAGAACAAAGCACGGAAATATCTACTACTATAGGCAAGATATGTTTCAAGGTTGTCCCCTCAACTGCCATTATAACAATGGGCTGTGGCCTTTAGGATGATAGAACCTTCCCATCGTGCTTATTTGTTTACCAGATGTCCAAGGCCGAAGCAATCAAATGAATGAGTAATCGTCCAAAGAAAGGCCATTTCCTGCAAAAGATTGGCATTTCTTGACCAAGCACTCTGTACGACGGTTTGGTTTTACCACTCTTCTTCTTGTTTGAGTGTTACATTGCATTTCAACGCCTACAGCTTCAATTTCTTAAGAAGTTGAGCCAAAAGGTTTTATTCTTTGTTTTATATCTATGAATGGCTTGATTATTTTTCTCCGTGCTCAGGCTGGATGGGGCATTTTATTGTTAAGATAATTGATGGAAAAAGTAAGCGCATTAGATACATGGCACGGTTGCTCTGTTATTTGTGATGAAGCCAATCATCAGAAGTCGGTACAAAACACCCTGATCTTGTCGAGCATTTTGATCATTGTCTTCTGGAGTCATACATTGAAGACAATAACAAGGTCAGATAATGCCTTATTGTGCCACATTGTGAAGATGCCATACATCTTAAGGGTGAGCCCTACTGTGAGGTTGAAAATATATTTGGTCTGCAGTTTTGCTCCAGCTGGACATCAGAGGCATACTCGCCTTGTTCACGTCTCATGTGGGAGCTGTGGACCAAGAAATCAAAGACTATCTATTCAATTACGGATTAAGACTCAAAGCCTGCCCCAAGTATGACAAGCCTGTTAAGAAAAATGGTGGATTAGTCAACTGTAACTGAGGACAAGTATTTTGGTGAGACTCTCTCATACTCTCATGTTTATATATTGTGTAGGCAAACCATTTCTTTGTTTACTATAGATGTGGGCACTTCTGATGAGGATTCAGTGATTCTGCTTGTGTTTGTTTTTCAAAAAAAAAATTTCTAGATATTCGAACGTAAATCATTCTCCACTTGACCTGATATGTTCTTGAAGAAAACTGTGTAAATTATGCTGATTGTAATGGGATACTGCATATCTTAGATTTCTCCACAGTAGCTTGTTTACTGTCTCCTAGATTTGCTGTCTATCACACCCAAAAGTTACACAAATTGATTGGTGACTTGGCATCTGTGTTATTTTCCAAGTGAATGTGGACAAATCAGTTACCAATTGGTAATGTCAACCAAGAAAACTCCAGTATCACATCTTTTTCAGATGGGTCGTTCTAAGTTGGTCTGCAGTTGCCAAATTTAGTCTTTCGTGATCACTCTTTTCATACAGTTGTCTATGTTAATTCCTCATGCATAAGGGTGTACATTATCATGGGCAGTAGGGTATATAATTTCTGCTGGCCATCCCGTATATATGAAAGGGCAATACTCAATCATCAAGGCCTTATTTTTGTGGATATGGAGTTCAAAGAATAGAAGAACATAGTAACCTCTGCATGGTGCATCCTAGTCTTGGCATGTAAACCCTGGAGGGAAAAGTTTAGACCACAATACGAGATGGTCACAAATAAGTAGAAGTTTTAGGGGAACGATATTTGATATCCACTTCTGCTAGTGGGTTTAGAAATCAAAAGATCTTGGCAATTCTTAAATTCTTTGCTAATTATTGATAAGTAAATTATGGAGGAAAAAACAGAGAAGTATCAGCCAATGATTTAGGGACTTGGCAAGATCTAAGTTGGGTGATAAGGAGTCGGCTTTCCATATCAAGACACAATACTCTGTCTTTCAAGTCCTCACAACCAGGTCCAAGCTGTACTTGCCTTTCAGGTCCCAAACTCACGAATTCATCACCTTGTGCCTATAATGAATCCTTTGGTTTTGTCAAGCAGCTTTATGTAGGGATTGACTTCATGGCACAATTTACATTTTGTCAGAAAACTCTCCCATCTGTTGAACATAATTTTGTGTAGATGTAGGGATTCCCATCCATCATTCAATTGTTCATGGTTCTTATTACGTGACAACAGTATAATGTACTTTAAAAATATGTTGGCGGATAATGCATATGTGTGCATGTAAAAAAAAACAAAAGGCAGCTCAGTGCATGAAGCTCCTTCTTATAAGGGGTTTGGAGAAGGGGAGCCCATAATGAATCCTTTGGTTTTGTCATGCAGTTCTATGTGGGATTGACTTCATGGCACAATTTTATCTGTTGAAGATAAGTTTGTGTATATACAGGGATTCCCATCCATGATTCAATGGTTCACGGTTATTAAGTGCCAACAGTATAAAGTACTTCAAAAATATGTTTGATAGTAATGTATATCTGTGCATATATAGAAAAGGGCAGCCTGTTGCACGAAGCTCTCACATATGCAGGGTATAGAGAAGGGTCAAACTACAAAGGATCTATAGTATTTAGTCTTACCTTGCACTTTTCAAGAGACTATTCCATGCCTCGAACCCATGACCTCCAAGTCATATGGCAACAACTCAACTGTTATGCCAAGGCATTCCTGTATGCGTGCGTGTATACATAATTTAAAATATTGGATGCAGCTGGCTACGTGGAGGAGCCATTGGCCAGGATCCTGCACGGTCGCCTATGGTTCATATTTGTGGGCGCCATGAACAAGACGCAAAGAGAAAAGCTGCAGATGGGATTCGTGACTACAAATCCAGATACATGCACTGCATCAATCGATACAAAGCTCATATAGATTCTTTTAAGCATGAACCCAAGCTCAAGAAAGCCATACAGTACAAGATATCGGTTCTAGAAATGAAGGAATCTGTACTTTGGGATTACAGTTGGATCACAAATGGACTCTACATATACTCTTCAAAACAAGGAGCTTTCTCTCATATTCATACCCCTTTGCTCTTTACATGTTTGGTGATGATGTCTTCAAGGATGAAATGACCAAGGAACAAAGGAATTGAAGCACCACCTGCTTGAGAACCCACAAACAGTAGCTAAGAGCAATGTTGAGAAGCTCTCTTGGTTTATATATGAACTCTTTGATCAACTCCCTGAGGATAAGATCGCAGAGATAAGAATGCAAAAAATAAATCTGTCAATAGTCATCGATAACCTCTGCAAGAAAATCTAAGTTTTGTGCCATAAATTTCTTCTGATTCATGGAGTTAGATTCTCCATATTGACCTGATTCTTTTTTTCAGGTACGAATGTCCAGAGAATGATTTGTTGGGTTCCCTCCAACATTCTACTCACAATACTGCACCTTACAAGTCCCAAGTGTGGGGAGAGAACATCAGAACTTTCAGTTTCTTGGGACTTGGATCAAAGTTCAGGGAGCATGAGAGCTTTCATTGCAGATAGTTATCAACAGCATCACCCATGCATCAACAGAACCCTTCTGAAAACTCATTGTTAAGTGCATTGTTTCTGCAGTCCTGATCCGTCTCTTGAGAAGATGAATGAATTCATTACTGGGTTTGTAATATTGAAGATAACCAATTAGCCTATATCATTCAGCAACTGTTGCGCTTGAGTCTTTCATGGCTTGCCTTACACTGATCTATTTGAGTTTATAAACCTTTCCTTAGCTTCAGCTGAACTGTTATGGTAACCTTGATCAGTACTGTAAGGCCCAAAAGTGTTGCGCCGGGGTATATGTAGAAAATTTATCATATCTGGAATGCAATAGACATTAGAGATAAATTGATGATCTACACTTTTCAAGCAAACAAGGATTTTATCCTTGCATTTTGCCAAAAATTTGGAAGAGCTCAAGGAACTGCTGCTTTCTTGCAGATCTTGTTGCTTGCTTCCTTATATTCCAAAGATCCTCCAACACCTTTATGCGCAGTGATATGATTAGTTTTACTTCCTCATTTCTTAAAATATAATTTATTTTATTTTATATTTTAAGATAAAAGTTGTCTTCGTGTGACCTTAAGGTCACGAGTTCAAGGTCTGAAAACAGCCTCTTGCAAAATGCAAGATAAAGTTGCGTACTTTAGGCTCTTATGTTCTGCTCCTTCCCCTGACCCCGCATAGGCGGGAGCTTTGTGCACCGGGGCTGCCCTTTTATTTCTTAAAATATAATTAGCTTGCTCTGCAACATTGTTAATACTACATTTAAAAGCCTTCTAGTAGAGTGGAGCAAGAAAGAGCCTCTATCTTTGTGGGCACAGTTACAATTTTCAGGTTTGGAAATTATTCTGCAAGGTAAACAATTGTGAAGTTCGGAGACATTTGAGGAAAATGATAATAAAAAAAAAAATTAATTTTTTTTAAAATTTTATTATTTAACTAGATTTATAAAAATAAATTGAGAAATTATTGTTTGACTTTGAGTTTAATTTCATTAATTCATATGTAATTTGGTAAATCTGCACAAATTGGAAATAAATAAGAACTTCTACATTATTGGGAAAATTTGAGAGATAAAAAAGTTAGGACTCTTTCAAAAATTCGAAACCTTTATAGAAAAATGCTTTCAAGAAGTGCACTTGTTTGCCTAATGATGAAGTACACTTTTTGGGTCCCACATGTGCCATATAGGCATGTTTTAATGCATTAATCTAGTCGATAATGACAAATCTATCCATCAATACTAATTCCTAGATCTTTCGTCCAAAATTTTGGTTTTGCCGACCCTATGCTGATCTAATACTTCTATCCTAACCCTAATATTGTTTGGGTCATATTTTCTAACCCTAACACTGTCTGTGTCAAAAAATTATCAACCATAATCCTAACTTGTACAGGTTAATTCGAGTTAGGGCTTCTTATTGACCCTAACACCAAAGATATTTTAGCACTTAAAAAATTGACTGATAAAAATCATCAGGTAATTATATTTTTTATATTAATAATTTTCACCTCATATAAATAAATTAAAACATTTCTATTCTAGAGAAAGTGGCATTTGCTTCATACTAAAATTAGAATATTTTGAATTGTCAAAATTTCATTGTATATTTATAATTACATAAAAATATTTACAAGAACATTTTAGTTAATATATAAAAGCATAGAAAATTGTTCGGAGCTCCTAATATTTTCATCAACAAGTCAATTAGGGTTGAATTCCTGACCTCTAATTGGCCTGACCCTTTGCCATACCTAAAATTATCTCTCTATGTGGGGCCTAAATAGTGTACTTTTTCTTGATGGGAAAAGTCTTGCTTGGTAGTCAAGCTGCTTCTTTTTTTCTGCTTTTTTTTTTAAACAACAAAGATTGTACCAAATTTTAACTTTTTCCACATCCAACGATTGGAGAATAATACGCCAATTTGCATCCACCAACATAAAATCATATTTCCAATGGGCTGTAATTGATATCTTCCCATCAATGGCTCACGTGTCAATCATAGGATCATCTAGAAGTTACCATCTCTCAGAAAAGGATCTGAACCGTTTGACGTCTTCTGTGGGCACAAGACAAGCTTCTCTTGCACTGCAAAAGACCAATTCCCCAGCATATTTTGACCGGAACTAGGGGTTGATAATTGCACCTGTGCTTTTGACAATTACACCCTCATGCTTAGCCGCGTCAATCACCATCTACTTGAATCAAGATGTTTGATTATGTGGGCCCACTAACATGACATGTACCATATTCTGACCCTTCATTCCAGGTCACACTTATGATCGAAGCCAACTCCTAGCCCAGATGTCTGATGATCCAAACCGTCCATCTTTCAAACGCATCCTAAGTAGTTGATCTAGGATGTATGGTTTTGCATCATTTTTTCGAACTTCCTAAGTCGTCCGTTTTTAAGCTATATAATAGAAATGCTAGGCCGAAGGCCTCACATTTTACGTGAAAAAGGCCCAGCTCAGGATGATCCAGACCGTTCATCTGACTTCTTCATTTGTAAATATGGCCCTGGGACCCACAGGCTTCTATCTGTGCACTTAAGGTCCTGTCTTCCCGTATTAATCTCTTAATATCGAGGGTTTTGCATCTGTAAATAAAGATTAAGAACAAGAGAAATACTCCACTTTTCTTGCACAGCAAGCAAGTATTTCCTAGAACGCGCCGTTAGACTAAGCAACGTTGACTCTTCTACTCCGTTAGGGAGAGACAGGAAATCTCTATCTATTCTTGTGGACCATCTGGGCCGAGCATACTCGTGGCAATTTTCTGGTGATCAGTTTCGTTAATTTGATCGACTACCACTACTTACCCATTGCATGCTGTCCAACTTTGATTGAATGGTCGTAGTTCTTTTATAATCATCTTGATCAAACGTGGGGGACCAATTTTAAAATATATAAGATGACATAAAAGCATTCCTTTTTATAACGTGCCAATCAACGGCTACCATCATCCTATCGTGGTAATATATATGGTGAACTGGTAAAGGGCAGCTTAGGACACCTATGCAGGGTCCGGGGAAAGGGCAGACTACAAGAGCCTATAGTAGGCAATTTTACTTTACATTTTGCAAGAGACTGATTCCACGCATGAAACTCGTGACCTCAAGGTCACAAGCATGAGTCCACCAGCACAACCTCTCTTGTGTACTTTGGGAAGGTAACAAAGATACGAAGCATCTTCTTATGCTTATCTTATAAGGAAAGTATATCCTTGTAGACACTCTTTCCTTTTAGGGATTGTCTGATCGCCAACCTTACATTCAAAGATATGAAAAGAGTTAGGTGAAAGCAATGGTGGAAAGTGGAGGCCATGCCTTCCATTGGCAAAACCAGCCATTCAAAGCTAGAATGCAGAGAAGACTCAAGAGAGCTTGAAAAACCAATCACATGAAATCCATGCAAATTGGAAGATTAAGATTCGTTGATCTAAAATTTGGGTTTAGGATTATTGCCGGGTCCAAGCCGATGAATGGTCTGATAACAAAATCATTAACTCCTTTAGCACTTCTTCTCGAGGCTAATCTGATCCACCCATCTCACTCATAATCTACTGTTCGGATCCTAATGAAAGCATTCCTTCAAAGTAGGAAACAATATTTACATCTTAACACCCACTCACATGCTTACATGTGGATGATAAATGGAGGCCTTAGGATTCAAACTCATGACCTCTCAGTTAATAAGGTTTTGATACTGATGAATATCATTTATATATTAATTTATACTATTATGCTTAATTTTCTTCTAGTCCGGATTAGGGTTAAGATAGTTTAGTTTGTTAGAAATTAGAATTGATGTATCAACGATTTCATGATAAGTGGTTCTCTGAAGAACAATTTTAATATTTTGTTTCAACTTCAGTTCTAATACTTGTAGTTTAAAAGAAACAATTGTGGAAAGATTTTATGTGTGAGTGAATGCTTTCTTGGATAAATTATGCTAAGATTAGACTAGTCATGCCCATAACTTATTGATGATTCATACGTGATCAAGATAATCTATATCACGGAATTATTTATTCAGTTTTTAGAATAAGTTCTAGCTTGTAACCAAGAGCTTCTAGTTCATACACGATTTTAAGTAATGAGAAGACATTAGCATGATTCTATTGGATAATTCTTAATTCCTAAGTTACTCTTCACTATCTTAATTTTCATTCAACTACATCCATTTTGGATATAGTTTTAGTTTTAACTCTAAAAGTGAAACTTCTCTAGTTTTATAAAATAATTCATTCCCTCCCTTTGGTTTCACAACCTATCATACTTGTTGGTATATGACAATGCCCACCTCAATAAGATACCACTAGAAGTGCCACAGTGATACTACCAACTTAGTGTTGATGAAGTCATTAGAGACTGTAATGGTTATAAAAGAAATAACAGGGGCAGCGCCCTCAAGGAGTGGGGTCCGAGACGGTAGCCTTGGTGGGGGTCCAAGGGGGCAACGCCCCATGACAGCAGGGTCCAATGATACGCACTATCTGAAGGTTGTAGTTGCAATTCAAAAGTCGTCAAGTGTAAACACAGGAAGCTTCCAACAGCCACTCCTTTAACCTATTCTACCGCAGCCATAAGGAAGGTGTGCTGAAAGTCCAATTCGATGGGCTGGTTGGTGAATACTCAAAAGCTATAAATAGGCATGCCACAAGCCTCTCAAGAGACAAAAATTCTTTGTTATCTTGTAGTCATGCTTTTCTGTTAGTTCTTCTTATTAGTCCAGAAGTCATAGAAGCTCTGTTAAAGAGCACACAGTGAGACGATCATTTGTTATAAGTTATCATATTGAAAGTTTGAGTAGTGTTGTCTTTCCTCCTAATTGGTGTTCAAACGTTTCTGATATAAGATCATTTCTTTACAATACTTACCTTAGCACAATTGGCATTTTATATTTAGAAGGGTCTACTTTGGAAGAATTTACATTAGATTACCATACGGCCTAAAAACTTAAGCCGATAAGAAGTAGAGCCAACAATATTTATATGTATAACATAAAGGAGCGAATCAAAATGTAAGGATGGAGAACATATTATGTTTGATACATAGTCAATGATGATGAATCAAAGGAATGTTCAGAAAGGTTCCTAGATCTCCTCTTTTGAGTTTGCTATGGATTCTCTTCCAAAATCCTTCACATACATATCACCTATATGCATGCCTCATTACCTTCCATATGTTATATCAGTCTCTTGGTCTACATATAAACACCACCTTGTTAGACTTATGGAAGAGATACACAAGATAACATACTTTTAACACAAGAAATTTTGACAATATACAAGAGACAGTAAAAAGGACAAAATTGAAACATATTTCATAAAACTTGACTTGGAAATGGCTTGTGACAATTTTAATCAGAATTTCATAGAAAAGATACTAGAACAATTTAACTTTCCACAATTTGGATAAGTTTGATCATGGATTTCCCTAAAGTAGTTAGAATATAAATAATGGTGAACAGGAAAAAAAAATTAGAGTGGTTGTCACCTAAAAAAGGAATAAGACAAGTTGCACATTATAACCATATATTTCTGTGATTTGTGTAGAAATGCTCAATCTTTCTATAAACAAATCTATCTTGGAGAAGATAATTAAGTCACCTAACCTTTTCAACGCAGGACCAGAGATAATTCACTTATGCTTTGAAGATGAAGTGATGACTTTTATGGCTACCAATGCATGGGAATCAAAGAAGTTCTAAAAGATTTTAGAAAAGGGTTTGGACGAACCACAAACACACATAAGTCTTCAGTCACATTCTCAAAAAGCATACATTACAAAGGACAAGAGGTAATAAACAATATCTTTCACATAAAGAAGAGATTAATTAACGAGAAATACTTAGGATTGTCGTGCATAGATAATAATAATAATAATAAACCAACAAAAAATGCATTTAGTTACATAAAAGAAAATTTTGAAAAAAGAATGACTATTAAAAATTCAAGAACATAACAAGAGATAGAAAAACTCAGCTTGTAAAAGCAATAACTGGGGGTATCCCTAACCATGCAATGGCTTGTTCCCACTACCAAAGTTAATGATTAGTGAGTATGAACAATTATACAGATAATTTATTTTCAAAATTCAAATTTAAGAAAAGAAATGCACTTAATAAATTGGAAAACCATATGCAAACCAAAAGGAGTAGGATGACTTTGAGTAAAATCTTTCAAGAACATGAACAAGGCTTTTTTAGAAAAATTAGGATGAAAAGTGTTAACTATCAACGAATATATATACATATACATGTGTGTGTGTGTGTGTGTGTGTGTGTGTGTGTGTGTGTGTGTGTGTGTGTGTGTGTGTGTGTGTGTAGAGGAAACTTCCTTGAAGTTAAAAAAACTTAGATAGAAAGTATAGATTAGGGATGAAAGTAAGGTTAAAATTTGGACATATAGATGGAGAGGTGTTTATATGCTTATAGATATTATTGACCAAGAGCTTAGAAACACAATAATACCTCAAATAACATCAATTCCATCATTGATAAGGGAGACTAGAACCTTCAGCAAACAAAAAATTGGGAGAAAAGGTAAAAAACTTGGTTAAAAACACGCCTTTCTATGACTTAAAGGTTAGAGGATGAATTGTGTTGAAGGCTTAGTCAAAATAGAAGATTCTCAATCAAATCGACCAATGTAGCTCTAGCAAATGACACTAGAAAACCCAAAAACAATCAAAATCAACAAATTTGGAACATGAATTTCCAACCAAATAGAAAAAAAAAATTGTATATTATATGGGTTGTTTTGCACGATAGATTGTCAACCTATGAAAGGACATCTTGGAATGAGGAAGAAAAGAAGAAATGCCTAGTATGCAATGAAGAAAATAAAATCATATTCCACATGCTTAGAGAATACAAAATCTAACCTTTGGAAGAAAGCTTATAAAGAACTATTATAAAAAATTGAGGCTCAGCAAGATATCAAAGAAATATCTAGAACAATGGTTGTAATTGAATATAAAGAAACTAATATTCCACTATATTTAAAAGATAAGAGCTTGTTATTTAATATGACACATTTGCAATGAAAAGAATAAAATAGTTCACCAAAATAAAGGATTCAATAAAATAAAAATTCTGACAATGTAGAAACCAAATATTTGAAGCACCAAATGAGTTCACATTCATCTAGGTTTCACGAAAAAAGATGAATAATGGAATATGAGCTGAAAACGGGACGGGATATAAAGATTCACTAAACTAACAATTTGGCTTAAATAGGAAACACTACTAGATGGAATATTTAAACTAAATTTTGAAGAAGCATCAACAGGAAACCATGGAGGGTCATCAAAAATTCAAATGAAGATTTCTTGCAGCTTACACAATTTTTATTGGAGAAAAACAAATAAGACAACAAATTTATATGCCTTAAATATTAGTACATAACTTAAATATCTCATTTTTGTAGGTAAAAGAAGATTCAGGCTAGTAGTAGCAGCAATGCATGACAACATGGAATATTCAATGGCCTGTAACACAATAAATTGCTGAAGGAAATGTATAAGGTTGACCTAAACACTTAGGAGAGCAAAAGTCAAATGCATCTACTGTGAAATTAAGTGGCGTACTTACTAGCAAATCTAGCAATTATCAATAGAGAGAATAAAAAATGGATAGGCACACCACCACCAAATATAAAAGGGCAGCCCCGGTGCACGAAACTCCTACCTAAGCAGGGTTTGGGGAAGGGGCGGACCACAAGGGCCTAAAGTACACAGCCTTACCTTGCATTTGCAAGAGGTTGTCTCCACGCCTTGAACCCGTGACCTCAAAGTCACACCACCACCAAATATAACAATGGCAATTTGAGAAGATCATACAGGGGATGAAATAATCAAGATGCTATTAGTAGGTCATTTATTATATAAGTTAAGCTATGAATATGAATTTGTTGTAAGGGTTAGTAATATAAGTTGTTTCTTTTTTAATAGGTAGGTTACTTGTTCGAAATGTTGACTTGATATCAGAGTCTTTAAAATTTTAATGAATTTAGAAACTTTAACCAAAATAGAAGAAGAAGAAGAACTTCAAAAACCTCTTCTTGGAGGACCAGTGCTGAATATTGCTTGGAGTTTATGCTCTCTCCATCTGTTCCTCTTCTTTCAGTACATTTGCATGTATGAAAAGTGCAGATGCACCCAAGAAAGAGATGCCAACAAGTAAAGGTAGTTAAAGAGAAAACAATAAAAGTGAATGGGTAGTTGGATTTCAAACCCTTACAGGGGAGCCTTGGTGCAACTGTAAAAGTTGTTATCATATGACCTTGAGGTTACGGGTTCAAGGCATGGAATCAGCCTCTTGCAAAAATGCAAGGTAAGGCTGCCTACTTTAGGCCATTGTAGCCCACCCCTTCCCCGAACCCCTCATAGGCGGGAGCTTCGTGCACCGGGGCTGCCTCTTTACAGTGAACATGCATCTCTTCTACTTTTATGCCATAGAACTAATAATCATCTCAAGATCCTTGTAAAATCAATCTATTAATGGTGCATATGAAACTCATGTTTGCTACATGAGAGCCTTTTTTGAAAGACCTAAGCTATTCATCACATTTTGTTTACAAAAATGAGGCAACCCATAAGAAATCAATGTATCTGGATGATCTTAACTACTTATTTTGGGCTTCAAAATTTTAACTCTAAGAAACACAAGATAAAACCATCAAATAGATTATTATTTTTTTAGCCTATCTAAATTATTTCAAACATTTTGAATGGATTAGATCTAAGATAAATTATGGATGTGCATAAGAGTCTACTTCTTCCATGTTTCAACATGGACTCCAGCCAAGAATTTTTTTAGTAGAATACTGATAGGTGTACACACCTTGAGTGGGAGAAGAAGTCCACAACCCTTCCTTTTTCATGTATAATTATTTTTATTTTTATTTTTTTTAGATCTATGATGTTCATCATGTTCTTCTTGCCAAAAGGCGGCAACCCAAAATAGATCAATGCTTTTAGATGATCCTAGCTGCATGAGTTTAACGCTCGTGATAGGTTCTCCTGTATTTGCCACCCGTCCATATAAAAAACGAGAGAACAGAATATATTGCTCCTACGTTACCATTCAAAGGAAGATTATAATCCAACAAAAACTCCTGGTCCCATGCTAAATGGACATTTGATCAGCAGGATACAAGCCAATTAAAATCAATGGTCAGAGTTTTCTCTAGCATGATCTTGAGGATGAGAGGGGTCTAGAAACTTCCAATGAAGACAACATCAACGTCAAATGGGAAGGTATTGTTATCGGCTATCATATTAACGGTTTTGATCATGCCAACACCGAACTGACAGGGCCCACCCTAAGTGAGAAAGTTGCTATTATCCTTGAAGAGTTTTCCGACCGTAAAACTATAACCTACTTACACCGTCAGCCTTAACGGCGAAGAGTTGGGGCGAAGAACGTCTCCAACTCTTCGCCGTTAACTACGAATCCGTAAAGAATCCGTATATTGTCTCTCTACAAAGCAAGCAAGCTCTGTCCCTCTCTCTCCTCTCTCTTTTCTTTATCTGCCCTTTCTCTCTCCTCTCTCCTCTCTCTTTCTCTAATCTCTCTCTAAAAAACAAGGAAACTCCGTTCTTGCTTTCTCTTAAAGATTCCTCTCTCTCTCTCTCTGCCGGAAAACGAACCGGCAACTGACGCAATCTCCCGATTCCGGCTATCTGATCGGAAAATTTCCTCCAAATTGGATCTTCAGTGCCAATCTCTTACTCTCTTTTCCTCCTCCCATGATGTCGGATTACATCTTAACCAGCGAAGATGAAGACTGTTACTCCGGCGAGGAGGATTCTCTCGCAGACATGGATAATTCGCTAGAAGGAATCGAAAACGATGAAGAAGAGTGTAGCGATTGGTCAGCGCCGAGGTCTTGTCAGGTAGAAGAACCATCATTTGAGCTGTTTTCTCTGCATGAGATAATTGTTTAGGGTTTTGGTTTTCTTTGTTTGAATTTCTGTTGTTTTCTGCTGTTTTTATCGATTTGTAGCTCCTGTTGCGTAAAATTGATTGTTTTCTTCTTTTTTTTGTAAACTTTGGTTTTCCTGATGGTCTGATTTTGGTATAGTTTTCTCGCTGCTGAAGATTGGATTTTGTGCGGAATCATATGAAAATTCTGAAGTTGGTTTTTTTCCTTTTTTTCCTATCTATTGTGTTCTGTGGAATGAAGACTTTGGAGCAAAATAAACTACAGGGAGATAATCGATTGCGCGGGAAAGGGGATAAAATGCGGGAAAAGCCTTTAGTGATGCATGGGAATAATTTTTCATTTTTTGTGTGATATGGAAGTTGTTTGATAAAATGGGGTTGAAATTGTAGCTCAAAATATGTGTCAGTTGGAACAATAACTATCTTGATAGCGAATTAATCTGATGAGAAGGAATTACTGTTTTGTGTGGATTTAATCTGCAATAAATGAGGAGTCTCGTTTAATGTGGTTTAGGTGTTCAATCATGGTGTTAAGTATTGATCAGACGGGAATGAATGTGAAGTTCTAAGATAAACTAGTGTAGATTTTTAGTTGGAAATAAGTATATTAGTAATAGCAGATATTTTTAGAGAGAATTTTTTCTGATTGAGATGGTGTTATTGTTTGTTGGATTTTATTTGAAAAATGGAGTGACTTTCAAACATCGTTTATGTTAAATCCATTTCTTAGATATTGCTTGACGTGGATGAATGTGGACCCATTTTGATTTTGTGTTTCTATTAACTTGAGGAACTAACTGAAGCAGATGATATCAGTGTCAGATATGGTATCTGGAATTTGTTTCTCTTATTGATAAATTACTTTGTTCAACATCTCATGGGCATTTTGCAGGTTATAACAAAGGAATCACTCTTGGCAGCACAGGTAATATAACAAACTTTATGTTATTTTACGTTCTCGTGTGTTTGTTCAATGGCTTAATGAATATCCTGGTATAATTCTTTGCAGAAGGAAGATTTAATTAGAATAAAGGACATGCTGAAATTAAGCGAACAACATGCACGGACTATACTTATTCATTACCGTTGGGATGTTGAGAGGGCTTTGTCAGTGCTTGTAGAGAAGGGAAGAGATAGGTTGTTTAACGAAGCAGGTGTCACTTTGCTGGAGCATAAAGATGTTCATGCTTCGCCATCATCCCTAGTAACTTGCAATATCTGTATGGAGGACATCCCTTCAAATGCTGTCACAACAATGGACTGTGGCCACTGCTTTTGTAATGATTGTAAGTGCTCTTCCTGTTAGTGTATCATCTCCAGTTGTAATAAACAACACAAGATAAAGCCTGATGTTGTTATTCCTCGTGGGTCATTTCTCTGTTAAGTGTCTAACAAACTAGGGCTTATTTATGTTCTCCATTCTCAGGTTGGACAGAGCATTTTATTGTGAAGATAAATGATGGACAGAGTAGGCGCATTAGATGCATGGCACATAAGTGCAATGCTATTTGTGATGAGGCCATTATCAGAAGTCTAGTTAGTGTAAAGGATCCTGATCTCGCTGAGCGGTTTGATCGTTATCTTCTGGAATCATACATCGACGACAATAACAAGGTCAAATGGTGTCCTAGTGTTCCACATTGTGGAAATGCCATACGCGTTGAGGGTGAGCCCTATTGTGAGGTGGAATGTACATGTGGTCTACAGTTTTGCTTCAGCTGCTCATCAGAAGCACATTCACCTTGTTCATGTATGATGTGGGAGCTATGGACAAAGAAGTGCCGAGATGAATCAGAGACTGTCAACTGGATGACAGTTAACACAAAACCCTGCCCGAAGTGTCACAAGCCTGTGGAGAAGAATGGTGGCTGCAACCTAGTTAGCTGTATCTGTGGGCAGGCATTTTGGTGAGACTTCTTTCACACTCATAATCTCATTTCTTTCTATTTTGTGTGCTAAGCCACTTTTGCCATACATGTGGACAGTTTTGGTGAGGATTGTGCAATGTACTTGTTGCTGCAGAATTCATTCTCTACTTTGACCCAATATTTACTTGAAGAAATTTCGTATACAATATTGATCACAACTCTGTTCTGCAGATCTTAGATTTCCCTTGATCTGATATGCCAGTTGCTTGACCCATTGTCTTAGGGATGGTTGCCTTGGTTTGTTTGTCTATCACACCATCACTTAACAAACAGATGATTAGTTGGTATCTTGGTCTTGTTGTCTAATCAATTGGTGGAAATGGTAAGGTGCAGTGGAATACTGCACTCGGTGGCTTTCATTTGTGTCCCTAAGATGGCCTGAGATTATCATATCTTCTTTTCATGGACCATGCTAAGTCTGTCCAGCTGCCTGATTGAGTCCTTCTCATCCACTCTCTTTGTAATTGTCTACTTAGTTTCCATTGCATACGTGTAAATTCTTATGAGGTAGGGTGTACCATTTGCAGGTTGTCCTGTGTACATGAGAAGGCAATCCACTACTGGATTGACAAGACTTCATTTTTATCGATGTAGGAGTTTAAAGAATTGAAGAGTATGGTCAGTCGAGTCTTAGTACAGAGCCTTGGTATTGGAAATTCAAACCTCAAATATGGCTATCTTCTCAAGATGGTTAGTTGTAAAACTGAGTCTTTAAGGGAACTATCTCTTGCATCAATTTCTCCTGCTGTTGGGATTAGGAATAAAAAGGCTGATTAGTTCTTAAATTGTTTCCTTGGTTTCTTAAGCTCAATTGTTGAGAGAAAAACAGAGAAGAAGCTTCAATGCTTAGGAAGCATATAAATAACTAGGATAAGACTTGGAGTAAAAATGCTTGTAAACATCTTGACCTGTGCACTTTGGAGGTATTGGACAAGATGGTAAGGACTCTGCTCTCTAAGGCAGAAAAAGTGAACATTCATATGAAATCCTCACACCTAGGATGAATCTGGAAGCTGATTTTAGGCTCCAAATGCATGAATTTCATCATATTACGCCCCATGTTACTCCTTTGGTTCTATCTAGAAGGTTTCCGGGAGGCTGACTTCCACCACCATTCATTTTTGTTGAGAAGTAGATATAACACTGATATGCAGAAAATTAGAAAGAGCAAAAACGTGGAACTGATCTGTTCAAGTTTATGTTAATACTGTGAAACCAGTGGAGGAAATAGAATGTAACAGGGTGCTTAACAGAGATTCATCAGAAAAAGTCTGGCTGAAGTCACTGGTTTATACAACAGTGAAATTCCTGAGAAAGTTCAGAAAAAGAAGAAAAAAATGAAACAGAGAAGGAGAACCAAAAAGTGTCTAATTCATTCCCCAACTACTCCAACTTTAGTTGACTCTAAATGTGACTCCTGCCAGAAGTAGAGACCTTCTGCATAAAATTGCTAACAGAAATAGGAAAATCCAAAAAAATACTACTAAAATCCCAAAATAGTAACTGTCAACTCCTGAACAGTTCAAACATCCAAAATACCATGGTAGCAGTATGTGGGAAGCATATTGTGACTGCACTGCATCAGAATTTACCTATATTTTGAAGTAGTTATGGATTTATAGAAATCCATCTTACCATTTAAGAATTAATAATATTGAATTTTAAGTATTTCCTTTTTATGACTTTGTTTAATTTGTGGGTGGTATGTAGTTATGTATGCGTACACTCGCACTCGCATGGGTTTATTTATAGATGCATACACAAACGTGCACACATCAATGTAACACTTCATAATTCGGGCATAGTTATGTGCCCATATATATCTATATATATAAGCGTGGTTTCATTTATAGATGTATATGCACATATGCACACGTCAGTGGAACACTTCATAATTCGGGCATAGTTGTGCAATCACTTAAAATGTTCATGAGTAATGATTTAAGTGTCAAACATTCAAAGAACTTCTGGACTTCTACATTCAAGTAATGAGTGAATTTTTCTCAAGGCATCAAACTTTGTGATAGGTTGAAGACATATTTCAGCTGTTTGAAGATTTTGTTCCGTTTTGCATCTCTATATACTTTAACTTAAAGCATCTGTTACATCTCCCTGAAGCATAGATAACCCCTGCAATATAAATCATTTGTTTTTGATGTTTCTAGTTCTCACTTCCAATACAAATTAAGACCAGCCTTCTAAATATCACCATTTTGATGCAGCTGGTTATGTGGTGGAGCCACTGGCCGAGATCATACATGGTCAACTATTGCTGGTCATAGTTGTGGACGCTATAAAGAAGATACAGAGAAAAAGGCTGCACAAGCAAAGCGTGACCTTTATAGATATATGCACTATCATAATCGGTACAAAGCTCATAATGATTCTTTTAAGCTTGAATCCAAGCTCAAGGAAACCATACAGGACAAGATTGCGGTTTCGGAAATGAAGGAATCTGGAATTAAGGATTACAGTTGGGTCACAAATGGACTCTACAGACTCTTCAGATCAAGACGTGTTCTCCAATACTCCTACCCCTTTGCATTTTACATGTTTGGTGATGATATCTTCAGAGATGAGATGACCAAGGAGCAAAGGGATTTGAAACAGCACCTATTTGAGGACCAACAACAACAGCTGGAGTCAAATGTAGAGAAGCTCTCTAAGTTTATAGAGGAACCCTTTGATGAGCTCCCTGAGGATAAGATCTTGGAGATACGAATGCAAATCATAAACCTGTCTGTCATCATTGATAAACTCTGCAAAAAAATGTAAGTTTTCTGCCATAAATTCCTGCAGATGAATGGAATTGGATTCTCCATATTGAGCCCATTGTTGTTTCAGGTATGAATGTATTGAGAATGATTTATTGGGATCGCTACAACATGCTACTCACAATATTGCGCCTTACAAATCCAAGGGTGTGGATAGAGCATCAGAACTTTCAGTCTGTTGCGACTCAGCTCAAAGTTCAAGGAGCGTGAGAGCATGCAACGCGGATAGCTATCGACAACATTACTTAAGCGTAAACAAAACTGGTATGAACTGTTTGTTAGCAATGTGCCTTCAATTTCACTTTTCCATTATTACATCAAGCGTTCCACAAAACTGTTTCCCTTGCACTTCTTTCATGAAACTATTTCAGTTTTTTATGTTATTACTAATTAATATATTAAATGCTTGCTGTTCTCAATTAGTCTAACTGGAAGCGAATTTGAAGAAATTAAGACTAACATGTCTCTCTCTCGAAAGCTACTGACAGAGAATAACATTCAATATAGGAGCATCTGAAGACGACCAGTCCTATGGTTCTACAAGTTTAGGTGACGTTGAATGCTCTACTAGAAAGCGGCTGAGGAAAGAGGCTCTTGGGGATGTTCTCTTTGATCTAAACTTGCCAGCAGAGGTAATCGACAGGAATTAATTCTGGATGCTGACTAGTGATCATCATCAACTGTATAGCTCTAACTTACAGGGGCAGAAACGCTGGAAGTGCAAATCTTCTGCATCCTCAAATTTCGTTTTTTGTTTCAGTTGCGAGATCGGACTATTATCTGGTCCCCCATTGAGATGAGAGAGAGAGAGAGAGAGAGAGTAGCAATACTTGGGTGTTGCTGAATCTCCTTTTGAAATCATCATTTTGTATATTCCTATCCTTGGGTTATGGTGGTATAGGATGTAATCTCTGTACAGTTCATCCAATGCCTGAATTATTCTCTATACAGCTCCTTTTTGACGACCTCCTGCGAGACTCTCAGACTGCTACTATAGGATGTAATCTCTGTACAGTTTATCCACTGGAGCTCTATTTATTATACAGAACAGTGAGATGGGACAGTGAGATTTTGAAGGTGGATAACATGGGAGTGTACAAGCTGATAGTACAAGAGGTGGCCGATGTGTTCATAACATCGTAAATCGATCGACGGCCCTCATAAAGCATCCTACATGTTATCAGGAGATGAAAGCTTTGGATCAACAAGTCTGGATTCCTCCTACTTACTACATCGAGATTTATGCATTGAGCCTCATCTAGTGGCCTAATTTTGACGATCTAATGCACTCATTTTATGGACTCTATCGTACCTAGATTATGAATACAGGTTATGCAAGAATAGTAAAATAATTTTCCAACTATTGGTAGCCTTAAAAGTATAGTTCTCATTATGGCTTTGAAGCTAGAACTGTTTGTTCTAAAATAATCTTAATGATGTGAGAAAGGTACATATGGGGGGAAATTTTTACTATTAGTTTTACCTTGTGGTCTTCACAATTATCCCCAGATAGCAAAGTGTCGTCCACGTTTTGCTGGATTTCACACTGAAGATTGGATTTTGGGAGCTTCAAACCTTCGCAAAAGCTTACTTTCTCTAGCTCTGGACACAAGTTGGTTAAATATTTCTACCATATGATGATTCGAGTAGGAGGAACAATGGATCATCTTACCTTAGTCCCTTCGAGCTGTTGAAAAATCCAATAGGCACTTAACGTCTCGTAAAGTAGCATTGAGAACCAAGGTAACTTAAAATTTCTTTATACAGGACCTATTTCTCAGAGAAATTCATCTGTTTCTCTCTCGTAACACCACATCCATTAGTGGTGCTTGAGATGGAGATGATCTGACGGGATGAGATGATATGAACCATATAACTGCTAATGGTGCCTGAGCTAAGATAAGATAAAATAGTATCTCCTCATCTTATCTTACTTACTGTTAGTGGTGTTTGAGATGAGTTGAGACAGTAAAGTTGAATTTTCACTTGTCTCACTTCTTTTGTGCCAAATTTGGTCATCTCAAGCCAGGTTAAGTCATCTCAAGCTAGACCCTATATTATCTCGTCTCATGTCAACTCATTTTATCTCAAGAACCATTGACACCATGTTTTGCATATCAAATTGCTTTGCAATTAAGGGCCCATCTAGAATGATTCTATTGGCAACAAAGGCAGTCGGTTAGATGGAGTTTATATGAATTCCAAGTCTGTTTATGTAAGTTTTCAAGTACAATATAACAACATTCCACCAAACTGATCGGCCTGAAATGAGGTATCTTTTTAGCTTGATTCTTTAGGATTAGAAAAACAATGGAAGCTCCCATGCCCTTGTTGATACCTTCTACATTGTAAAAAACATCAAAGAGATCATAAAGTTATCCGCCATAAATTTCCAACACCTCTGGATCCTAAGACAAATGTCATCTGGCCCTGGGGCTCTGAAAGCCCCACAGAGCATTGTCAATCTCCTCAAGGAATTCAGCACCAAGCTAGCTGATAAACAACTGCTAATATTATTGACTAGGAAAGTTATAAAGAAAGACTTGTATAAGTTTGTCTGCCTTGTCAAAAGAAAACAGGCTAGAGAAATGCAATCTGAACCAGTTTGCAGACTAACTCCAGAACCCTGCCTTGCTAAGCCCCACCTTTGATGATCTGCGTCATCCATCTTGTCCAGCCTCCATTAAATTGGCTACACACCAAAATTCATGACAACATGATGATTTTAGCTGCGTCATTTGGAGTCTCTAAATTGTGACGATTAGAACAGCAACTCCTGACCTACTACCACCTCCTGACCTACTACCACCAAAGAGACCCCTTTGGCACCACCACGTGCTACAAGGCTTTGGGTAAAAGGCAGATGAACTTATGTGCTCCCTGAATTACTGTAATCCACCCTAAAAAAATGAGTCCACGTTTCAGAAACTACAGCTCAATCAATATCATTTATCATTTACATTGAAGGAATGACAAAGCAGAATAAAAGACATCCACCAGAAGCTTGCATTCTCTTAAAGGTGCATATAGTACACTGCAAGGCAAATATTTGCCGGTCTCATTACAGTTGGAGGTGATTGGTAGTCCAAATCACTGGCCGTCTGCGGTCAAAATCACTCGCAGGGCGCGTGAGGAAAATAAATGAAGTCCTAAGCTATAGAGTTCATCTCAAGATCAACATGTGCAATCAGTCCGTAAAACTGTCACATTTCTTTGTTCCTAGACGACCAGCCCAAGCAGAAGAGCTACGCCTTCATGTCTTTGCAGCTATTCCAATCTTCTATAGTCGTTGGCTCACGAACAATGATAGACACAATCATGAGGCCCCAAGTTGTGGAAGTGAAGATCTTGTCTTCATAGCAGGTTCAACATCTATCTAATATAGACGGCCTCGGCAGTTTGAAGCACCGCAATGGCAGGGGCATCCTTCGCCTGGAAGTAGCTTATAGCGATAGTCATATGCCAGTTCTTCCCCCTTGGCAATCTGCTCATCAAAGACAGCAGTTTAAAACAGATGATTAAAGATGGGAACAATTTTCCTGAATTTAGTTGTTTTGCCATTTTCCGTCTCACCAATTCCTACAGCAAGCAAGTAGAAAACGTTTACAAAGGTTCCAAGCATCCCACAGTTACTGGTACAAGTGTACATACGAATGCGACCAGTATGCCTGTTTATTTGTATCTTAGATATATTGATGGAAAACCATAGCTGGTCAGTATTGGCTATGTGGATGGGAAACCATTGCACTGAAAATATATATATATATATATATGTTCATTTATCAATATCATAGTATCATATCCATATCCCATTATCTAACTAGTTCAAAGAGTTCTTTTATGCTAGAAGAGGAAGAGGGGTAGGTCCATACATCTCGATTTGCATAGAGACCAATATGTGCTAGTTGGCAATCCATGCTCTCCACCAGAACTTGATAATTAACGAGGTTAGGCGAGCAACTATCATCAACATAAACAGAGAAATGTATCACCTTGCAATCCCACATTGATAAACCGAGGCAACCGGGTATGACTAGTGAAACAGAATAAGGCAACTGAGAATTTAACTGGTATTTTCTGTACCTGTGATTGATGAAGCGGGAAACGTTGCCATACTTTGTGGCATCAATAATATATGGCACTGCTCCTTCGTTCAAGCCACTAGCATCATCTATATGAGCATTTATGTCATACAGATAGCTGCAGCCTTTATTGTCATACCTGAGATTTTTGAAACAACAACAACACTATGAAGCAAAAACTAATGGGACAAATTGAGGATAAAATGTCTGTGGCTGAGACTCAAACCTCTCGCCCCTCTTATTTGCCTCCTGATCATTCAAAACCTCCCCAATGTACTCACACACAAATGTCCCACGTACAATTGCTTCACCGGCTCTGACTGCCCAACCCTGAAAGCTAGATAGTGTAAGAAATCAATTTCAATTTTTCAGTCTAGTATATAAAGTTTTGGCAACTGTTCACCTTCTTCTCTGATTTGAAAACTTCCAACTTGACTTGAACACCATTCTGCAAAACTCTGTTTCGACAAGTTTTGTCACAGCTGCACATGGAATTGCACTCGTAGACCAGATAACCCTCCTGCACAATTTGGAGATACAAGGAATGACATCCAAATAAGAAATACACAGTTACTGGCTTCATTAAGCAAAAAATCACACTTCACAGAGCAAACAAAGCCATACAATCAAAAGCTATGCCTATTTGATTAGCGATCTTTGCCACCAAGAACAGCTCAGATTATCAGAAATTTGATAATCAATCTAGATCCCCGAGCATAATTAACAAATTAAACCAAACAAGAATTTTTGCTAATGCTGACAGTTTCTACTAGGTACAGAGAATACCTCTAAAATAATTCGGCCTTTCATGTCGTAAGGAAATCTTCCATGCATTGACTTTCCATGAATGTCCTCAGCATTTTCATAGTCGTTATCAAACAGATAGACATGATCACATGTTTCAGGACGACATGATGGGTGTGGGCAACCACATCCCAACTGAGAACTCTGCATAAACTTAGAAAATCAACTTTCTGCAGGAAAACAATAAGATAGCAAACTAAAAAAATAAAAAACTAAACACAAACAACTAGCACAAGGAACAAATACTTTTGTATCAAGACCAAGTGACGGATCAAGCAACCGTTCAGTGACATAATTGAAATCCTTCCATGGCATAGAAATGCAACAATTTTGACCATTAGATTCTTCATCAGAATCAACAGAACCCCTCAGGTTCTCATCTACTACGCAAGCCACAGGAACCGGTTCTCGTCCAAAGCTCACATCTTCACATAAAACAATCACTCTTTTCGGTGTCTGCTTCAGATGCGTAGAACCAATGATGTAGTGGGCTTCATCCATCTCCCATTCTCCCCCAGTCAAAAGACTTGCTGAAGATAAAGGTGCAGGTTTCATGAACCCATCCTGGAGAGGCACTAATGGAGCTAAAGTGTTGGGACGGACAAGGGCCTTGCATCCTTTAGGGCAGATAAACCCTTCTATGTGCCACTCCACATGAATGCTCAGCTCACTGCAAAGCTTGGCTGCCTTTAGAAACAGACGCTCAGGCAGTACCCCATACTTCTCCTCCAGTGTAGTATAAAGGCCTGTTTTGCAGCAAGTGGACCGAGCAATAGAAAGAATCTCAGGATTACTTGGCCGCTGTTTGGTTTTCTGAATCTCAGTGAACAGGATTTCTGCGACAGCTGAGCAGTGAGATTCCACAGGTTTCCCAAGGCCTACTGTTCCAGATGCCTGAGTTTGTAGTATTACTCCTGCAGACCTTACTGGATTCGATGTCTGAAAGTGTTTTTTCATACCAAAACCAGCTGCATTCCTGATCCTTAGTGCTGTTCCAAGACCTTTCTTGAATCTAGTATGGCCAGGCCTCCCTGGTTTTAGCTTAGCACCACTGAGACGGTTTCTTTTCCTGGCAGGAAAGTGACTGGAGCTTGAATTCATATGAGCAGCTTGATGATGGCGGCCAAGATCAGGTAGGAGATCAAATTTTAATCCACAGAACCTACAAACAAACTTACGAGAGATGTCTTGGCTCTCAGAATGATTATCTGTGGCATCACTATTTGCAGGGGCTTTGTTGTCTAGATCAAGATTAGGCTGAGTGGCTATATTTTCATTGTGGTTTTGCTGTTCAGAATTCATACGAAGCCTGAAATCCATGGCATGAAGTGATAAAACATGTAACCATAGCTGTTCAGGATTCATAAAATGGCTACCGCAAGGCATACACTGAAACAGCAAGCACTGTTCAAGAAATTGTAAATTATGTCTCTCTTTTGCATGTGCCTCAAGAACTTTTCTGTTAGTGAACGAATTCGAGCAGATAGCACATGCATATCCTCTGAACAGCCATTGAGCTTCTTTTTTGTGAATATCCATCCAGTGGACACCTAATGCTTGATCATCAGAAAATTTCTCTGAACAAATCTTACATTTAATAGTTACAGTAGTCTGCACATCATGGTTATTCTCTTTTGCCTCTAGCATAGGCACTGGTTCACTTACAGAAGAAATTTCTTTATCCTTAGCAGCATCAAGTCCCCAGAGCTTCCCAATTTTTTCCCTTTCATGTGAGACCAACTTCAGTAAGAATTCACCAATACTTAGATCTTTTGAGGCCTCAGATAATATCCACTCCATAAGACTTTCCCTAGAAACTACATTCCGGCGAGAAAGGGCACTTTTCATGAATCCGTAAAGAAGTTCACATGCTCGATGCAGATGCACCTTCTGTTTCCTAGCATTGCAACCCCTTAAAAGATCTAAGAATACATCTTTGGATATAATCCGACTCTTACCATTCCTTGCACGTTTAAGAAAGGCAGGAAGGTGTATTTCACAATATAAGGTGTGTGTTTTTGCTCTTTCTAGACATTGGTTGTTATTTAGCCGGCACCAAATGATGCAGCGTGGCAATTCTTGACTATTGTCTTCCACGGGAACAGAAGAGCATGATTGCTCACATTTCTCCACAAAGCTATTTCTTGCATCCAACATTTCTCCTTCAGTAGTTAAGCCTAAATTCTCTTGGATGGGGTTTTGACCTCCCAGCAAAACTATCTCCTTACTAGATACAGTCCCTGGCTCAGATATTTTCTCAAGTGTGTCATTCTTCTCATTGAGCTCTCTCTTACTCTGGTTCTCTGGTGAAATAGATGATGTTTCAATATGCACAATCTCACCACTACCCTGCAGTTGATGTTTCTTGCAAAATAAAGAGCCATTTCTAGAGCGATGCTTACATTTTGTACCGTGTGTAGTTGTACCTTCACACATTGGGCCTACAGAAAGAGGAGATTGTTCCACTTTAGCAGCTTCATCCACAGTACGAGCAGTCATATGCACCAAATGCACACAACAATATATATCTCCGTCGCTTGCCCACCTCCCACACTGCCTTCCCTTAGCTTCAATAAATGCCATACATTGGCGATACTTCTTTTCAGAACGTGATCCTTCTTGAACATCTATTAGAGTTTTGCCACAATTACCTTCCTGTTTGGGTGTAGATGCTGCTTCTGCAGAGTGATTAAATTCTAGATTCCTAGGTTCAACTACAATTTCATCCCATCTGTCAAGTACACTTCCAGGGGCCCCTATTGGTGGAGCTACTGTGGTTAATGATTCTTCTTTAGGAGGTCCACATGCCATTTCAGAATTTTCAACCAGCTGGCTGTTGAAAAATCTAGAATCAGTCTCTATGTTGTTTGCTTGTGAGCAAAACCCGTGGCTCTCTACTTCCACTCTAGAACCATGCATCTCTGCACGACGAACTTCAAGCTTTGGTCGCTTCCTGCTAATATGGGTGCCAGCACTTGCAGAATCATCAAAGCCACGCTGCTCTGTTTCTCCAGAACTAGCAACAGGATGTGATGTCAAGAACCATTTCATGACTTCGTGCTTCCACATCTTCCAATCAGAGCCCAAAACAGGTTGGACAGGAGCATCCCAGAGCAATTCAACTTCATCCCACAGCACCGAATCCACCAGTTCCTGATCAAGAAAAGAATAAAACATAAATAATATATTTGGAAGATAAAAATTTTAAAGAAAAGAACAATCAGCTTGTTACTTTCTCCATTTATGAATCAAAAGAAAAAGCTCCATATAAAATCTGCCACATAATTGAAACAATACAGACACCATCAAGGTGTTCTCCAGACAAACATGAGACAGTAGCTCCCACCCTTTTTAACAACATGAACTTTTAATAATACTCTAAGAGGAATGCTAAACTGAGTTCTGCGTGAGGTGCGGTCAAATGATGACATTATCTGGAGCTCATCTTTGCAGATATCACACTTATTCATCCCTACTTTTTTTCCTTTCCTTGGAAGTTGACTTGTTCATCTCATTGCTTCAGCTTTAGATGTCTAGTAGCTAACAAATAAAGTATTTTGGATGATCGTAGCACCTAAAAGGAAATGGACAGGTTAGAGACTTTAATAAACAACATGCAGCTTTTTAGATGCAAGAATCATCCAAACCACATGCTCTTTTATTTACTAGACATTCAAAGCCAAAGGAAAGAGATGAACAAGTCAAATCATGGATGTTTAACTGCAACTCATATGACGGTCATCTAAAAAGTGTTTCTTTTTCCATGGATGTCAGTTAAAGTCACTACTTATGAGAAAAGGACAAATCAACTCTTGAGCTATCCATAATTGCATCGGTTAAACGACCATTACTCCAAGGACCACTCCCCTTCCCTGCTCTTCAACCTATTGCATTCATTTTTCTCAGCCTCTACCCAAGTTTTCCCTAGAAATCCTACCTAAACAATCACACTCTTGTTCTTGGAGTTCCAAAAGCAGCACTGAAGTTGGCCCTCCAACAGAATCAGTGAAAGTCAATAGGAATTCACCAGACTGACTCTAAAGGCACCACCTACCCATGAGAGCTGGTTTCTCAGAGAACAGTCATCCAAGTTAAGCTTATATCACTAGTTATCCAAATTAAGCTTTCATCACTAGGGTCGGTGTGTCTTCCATAGTTTCTCTCTCTTTTGACCTTCTATCCTGAAGGGTTGCTTTCCTGCATCTAAGGAAGTCTCACCTTCCTTCCACTTGTCAAAAACCCTGCTCCTTGAAGTTGAGCTTTTATCACAATTTGGAAGCTTTTTCTCGTGTCTTTTTCTTTTAACATTTTCTTTTATCATACCATCATCAAGTATTCCTTTCCTGCATCTAAAGAACTATCATTTTTCTTCAGCTTCCCATACATTTCCATGTCCTTGGCCATTTTTATCTTACATCAATGAGATATACTAGAGAGTTAATATGGAGGGTGTTGGGTGGTAAAGGGGTTTCTCAAGGATATATAGACATAATTAAAGATATGTATGAGGGAGCGGTAACAAATGTTAAGACAACTAGTGGCGTGACTGGTGATTTTCCTGTCACTATAGGATTACACCAAGGATCGGCATTGAGTCCATACCTTTTCACATTGGTTATGGATGAGTTAACAAAACATCTGCACGAGGAGATTCCCTGGTGCATGCTATTTGCAGATAATATAGTCTTACTTGATGAGACAAGGGAGGGTGTAAACATAAAGTTAGAGTTATGGAGAGAAGCATTAGAATTTGAAGGATTTAAAATTAGCCGAACTAAGACAGAATATGTTGAATGTAATTTTAGAAAAGAGAGTAGGAGTAGAACACCAGTCAAGATTGATAACCAAGAAGTCCTCGTTAAAAACCACTTTTGGTACTCAAGATCAATGATTCATGAGAGTGGAGAGATTGAGACAGAGGTTACCCAAAGAATCCAAGTGGGTTAGAAAAATGGAGATGTGCATCTGGAGTTTTGTGTGATCGACAAGTGCCACTCAAACTAAAAGGAAAATTCTATAGGATGGCAATAAGGCCGGCCATGCTCTATGGATCAGAGTGTTGGGCAGTTAAGGAACATCATAATCATAAGATGAGCGTTGCAAAAATGAGGAAGTTGAGATGGATGAGTGGTAACACAAGAAAGGATAGAATTACAAATGAAAATATTCGAGGAAATTTAGGGATAGCACCAATAGGTCAGAAGATGAGGGAGACTAGACTTAGATGATTTGGACATGTTCAAAGGAGACCAACAACGGCACCGGTTAGAAGAAGTGAGGCAATACACGTAGAAGGTTCTAAAAGGGCAAGGGGAAGGCCCAAAAGAACGTGGATAGAACTAGTGAGGAAAGATTTAAGAATGTTGGGACTAAATGAAACCATGGTATTTAATAGAGTGGAATGGAGGAACAAGATTCATGTGACCGACCCCTAATTGGGATAAGGTCTTGATGATGACGATGATCAATGAGATTCACAAGATATCATAGATAATTGGTTTCAGCTTTGTAATGTTTGGGAGAGAATTATCATATAGACTCTTCAGCTGAGGGAAACTATGTAAGAAACAAATATATGTTGAGCCAGAACTGCTCATGCTATGACATGCCTCTGGTTTTAGTAAATTTTTTCAAAAACAATGAATATCCCACAGAGTCCTAGCAGGCATACAAGGTAAAGAACATGGGAAGAAGTCCCCACCCAATTTTTCATGCATGTGAAAACCATTTTTTTTTTATCTAAGCCATTCATCATATTTGGTATAGCTTAGGCAAGAGATCAAATTTTATGCCCATGGGTTGCTTTTAGCCCATATTTCTTTGGGTAAAATGTAATGACTATCCGTTTTTATTAATTTTTTTCTATGTCCCAAAACAAGTAGCCAGGATCCTTCAAATGCAATGATTTCTAGTGGGTTACCTATTTTTGGTAAGTATAACATGATTAATGGCTTGGATATACCAAAGAACTTTGATCATTACCTAGAAAAGAAGGGTGTGAACTTCTTCACGCACTCTTGAGTGTGTACATCTACCAGGACTCTACATCAAAAGAGGTCACACCACCACAAAATTCTTTTGCTGAGAATACCTGATTCTCCAAAAGAAGTTTGATGCCAAGAACAGTCCTTTCAGACCACTTCTTTTTCTCATGACTTCGTCCATTTCAACCCAAATGACCTTGAAAGCTAAATGAGTGGAAGAATCATAGGAAACATACTTACAACGAACATCATCCATGCACCATGTTATTCTTCCAAATAGAAAGCTTCTTCTCCACTCTTAGTCAGCTAAGCCAAAAAATTCTTTGACAACATTCACACATGATCTAGGTAACTCCAAGCATCTATTTACTTGTATGTCGCTTCCATAAACAAACTCCAAAATAAATTTGTGCAAACCAACTGAACGCAAAGACAAAAGTACAACAGATGTCTTCTAAGACTGATGGATATTACGAACATAGTAATATTCACTCTAGTGAGTAAGCCATAAGTGGTGGCACTCAAGCAAGTAACAAGACGCTTCCCTATGTAAATAGCAAACAAGGGAAGAGTGAAAACCTTGCCTTAGTGTACAGAGATGTTTGGAAAACTTACTGGTTGTTTCTAATGACAGTAGAAAAGAATTCAAAAGAAACAAAATCAGCAAGGCCCATTTTCTGCCATCAAATAATCTAGAAATTCCCAACTTAAAACATATTGCTTGCTAAATACAATTTTGTATTTCCTTGGTACCTTTCTTTTCCAGACGATAGCATCAACATATTAACATTTGCCATGATGACACCATTAAGCTGGCTTGCTCAGTAAAGGCTCTGAATGATGGGACTATGATATAGTAGAAGAGTAAAATTTCTCTGAGGATGAAACAAGAGCAACTCAGACACCACTATTAACTTGATCATTAATCTATTTATAGACTTCTGACTCCATACCAATGGTCCCATTCAGCCATGGCAGTCATTTGAGAGTACATTACCATCTACCATCTAAAATGCTCAAAACAATCACATTCACCCATACATCTGAAACTGGAACCCATCAACTCTACAAGTATGTGTACCACACAACTCCTGGGCTGGGTCTACTAGAGTCTTACGAACAACTCTAGGTATCTGAATCATTAGCAACCTTGCCAAGCTTGTATAGAGCCCCTGTATGCACAAAGCTTTGCTTATAAATGGATATTATATAGGATGAATCAATAACCTTATGAAAATTAAGTTGCAAATTGCAAGTAATCACCAATTACAACTCTTCTAGCTGGTTTTAATGCCAATAAACCCATATTTTGGTACAAAAATGAAAAGGTATGACAGATATCGATGTGAGTGATTCCACATCACAGTAGTTTTTTTCATCTTCCAATGGAAAATTCACCCAAAAAAGAGATTGAACAATAGAGAACTAAACTATGGAGATATAAGTCAGAAATTAAACATCAAGTACCTCTCAGCTTCCCTTACATAGAATGAGAAGATCAGTAAGATAATCTAGAGTACTGACATCAAATTCTGTCTAATTAATCGTTTTCCATTTGTTACAGAACTATACCTGCATCTGTAGCATAGTTCTCTGTGCTAGCTTGAATTTTGAAGGCAGAAAGAAGATAACTAACATACAGCACTAATATCTTCACTGAGCCCAGAATGCTTAATGCAAGTTTCAAATGTGCAGTTTAGATCCTTCACATCCCTGACCTACAGCAGCCATAGCATGTTGAAAGGAATACAATAGTTGCGGGAAGTGAAAATGATCAGCTTAAATAGTTGCCAGCATTTCTTGCCAATTTGCATCAGGAACATGCCCAAGTTTAATATATGCCACAAATTTGGTCATATGAGCCCTGAACACTCACTTAGAATTAAATTCAATCAGCTGTATTTTTCCCTTTGGAGCCTTGGCACAATGGTAAAAGTTATCGTCATGTGACCTTGAAGTTATGGGTTCAAGGCGTGGAAACAGCCTCTTGCAAAAATGCATGGTAAGGCTGTGAACTATAGGCCCTTGTGGTCCGCCCTTTCCCTGGACACCGCATAGGCGGGAGGTTCGTGCACCGGGGCTGCCCTTTTTTAGCTGTATTTTTCCCTTTGGAAACCCTTTTTTCTTTTCAATGAATAAGAAATAAAACAATAACAAGAATGTCTCAGACAGCAATGACAGAAAATAACAACTACAATGATGATTTACCAGGAACCTCTCTATAATATCTTATAGTCCCGCAGACTGGTAATAATTATCTAGATAAGCATGCATGAAAACAGGAATACCTTTGTAAGGATTTCAACGGATTCAGCACTTTGAGCTTTTTCACACCGCTCCACCCAAGAGCCAAAGGAATGCTCAAGCCAATTAGGATCTATGTAATCCGGCAATATCATCTGCCAGGAAATCATAATTTGTTACTTTGACAAAACACAATGGCATCTTATTCCATAAACAAAATATACTACTAAGACAGAAGCCAAATGGACAACAGTGCCATAACTATAGGATGGATATTATACCTGATGATGATCTACAAATAGACTGCCCATGCCAAACCCACATCTTTCTTGACTAAAACAATAGTTTCCCGTGGTAATGCATGGGATTTAAAAGTTGTGACTACAAAACAATCTAAGATTCATCGGTTCAACAAAGAAATGAAAACCACTGTATAATCATATGCACCACATAGAGAACTCCAAAGAAACTGAGTAATATGGAAAAAAATGGGTGATGCCACTAGAAAAGTTTGCAAGAGAGAAAGGAAATTTTGGAGCTTTGCAACAGAGAAGCACTGCAAAAACAATGTGATAAGAAGTACTCAGAGAACGTACAAGATAGCATACATAGCACCTTCAAAATCTCTAGGAAACGTGCTTCTTGTAGAAATTTTTCCGGAAAAAGTTCCCTAAGAACGATATTTGCAATGACTTCATGCAATATATGGCATGTACTATCAGTTAAATAATATAATATGGGTACAAAAGACAAAAACACATTCACTGGATGTCATATGGTGTACAACTGGACAAGTGAACAATCAGTTCAGTTCTTATTTTTCACTAATGGCATTGTAAAATTAGCCAGAAGCAAAACTAGTGCTAACTCAACTAATGGCACAGATGGAGTTGTGCAAATTGCAGTTGTAATCAACGGGAAAATATACATGTCTGCCTAGTCCAATATAGATGTCTAACTGACACTTTGAATTCCATTTCAGTAGATGGATGCCTACTGAAGCTTCATATTCCATTTCAACATATCCAAAAGCAAGGTACTCTGATCAAAGCAAAGAAGAACATCACAGCTATACTGATACCAGCGATAATGATTTTTTCTAGCAGAAGTGACTCGAAGGTTTATGACTATTTATGCGAAGAGGAAAACATAATGTGAGATAAGATTTGCAAACCAACAAACCCAAAAAGGGTTTTACATTTTTCAATACTTTGTAGAACCATCATATGGCATGTCAAAAAAGAATTCCAATCAGGAAGATATTTCTTTTCATTTGATATGTCAAGAGTTGACATGATAATAGGGGTTTGGAAGCATATGGGAGATATTGGGGTAGTTTAGTTGACCAAGTTGTTTAACAAGATTATAAAATCAAAGAAAATGCCTAATGAGTGGAGGAAAAGCTCTATTGTACCAATTTATAAAAATAAAGGAGACATACAGAGCTGCACTAATTATCAAGGGATCAAACTTATGAGCCACACTATGAAACTTTTTGAAAGAGTGATTGAAATGAGGCTACGACATTAAACAAGTGTATCGGAGAATCAGTTTGGTTTCATGCCTAGGAGGTCTACCATGGAAACTATTTTCTTATTAAGTCAATTAGTAGAGAAATATACAGAGAGGAGGAAAGACCTCCACGTGGTCTTTATTGACTTAGAGAAAGCTTATGATAGAGTCCATAGAGAGTTAATATGGAGGGTGTTGGGCAATAAAGGGGTTTCTCAGGGGCATCTAGACATAATTAAAGATATGTATGAGGGAGTGGTAACAAATGTTAAGACCACTAGTGGAGTGACTGATGATTTTCCTGTCACTGTAGGATTGCACCAAGGATCAGCATTGAGCCCAAACCTTTTCACATTGGTTATGGATGAGTTAACAAAACATCTACACGAGGAAATTCCTTGGTGCATGCTATTTGCAGATGATATAGTCTTACTTGATGAGACAAAGAAGGGTATAAACATAAAGCTAGAGTTATGGAGAGAATCATTAGAATCTGAAGGATTTAAAATTAGCCTAAGGCAGAATATATGGAATGTAATTTTAGCAAGGAGAGTAGCAGTAGAACACCAGTCAAGATTGATAACCAAGAAGTCCCCGTAAAAGACTACTTTCGGTACTTAGGATCAATGATTCATGAGAGTGGAGAGATTGAGAGGGAGGTTACCCAGAGAATCCAAGCGGGTTGGAACAAATGGAGATGTGCATCTGGAGTTTTGTGTGATCAGCGGGTGCCACTCAAATTAAAAAGAAAATTCTATAGGATGGCTATAAGGCCTACTACGCTCTATGGATCATAGTGATGGGCAGTTAAGGAACATCATACTCATAGGATGAGCGTTGCAGAAATGAGGATGTTGAGATGGATAAGTGGTAACACAAGAAAGGATAGAATTAGAAATGAAAATATTAGAGAAAATTTAGGAGTAGCACAAATAGGTAACAAGATGAGAGAGATTAGACTTAGATGGTTTGAACATGTTCAAAGGAGACCAACAACGGCACCGGTTAGAAGGAGTGAGGCAATACAAGTAGAAGGTTCTAAAAGGAAAAGGGGAAGGCCCAAAAGAAGGTGGATAGAACTGGTGAAGAAAGATTTAAAAACTTTGGGACTAAATGAAGCCACGGTATTTAATAGAGTGGAATGGAGGAATAAGATTCATGTGGCCGACCCCTAATTGGGATAAGGTCTTGATGATGATGATGAGTTGACAAATCCCTCTTGCGGCTAATCAGTCTATCACCACATTTACTTCACTCAAGATGTGGATAAATGACACACAAAGTTGTAAGACCGAAAAAATTTGCCAGCTTCATCCAGAATGGGTGTGAATCCCCCATGCCTGGACGCATTTTGCATATTCAACAAATTCATCACTAAAAGTTATTGCATTTTCAAAAGAATCTCTTTCATGTATGAAGTTATCATAGATTCTAAGGAAATATTCTTGGCTTTCAAAAAAACACATGTGCTCCAGCCTCATTTGAATCTCTAAACACGGTGACATGTGAAACCATTTCCCAACCTCATGAGTAATTACATATTGAACCACCTAGTTCACTTACGCTCAGATAATGGCTCCACTCAAATTATAATTGCAACCTAACCCGCATTTTTGTATCTAACCCATTTGAACTCTTTTCTTGGCAATAGAAACAATATCAAGTTCAACAAATGAAATGTTCACAAGCACACACTTGCATGCACGCACACACATCCGCAACTAAGAGTAGAAAAGCAAAGTACAAACACTGACCATAGCAGTGTCAACTGATATTGCCAAGCAAATGGTAGAGTGACCAGCATAGCTGAGGCCTTTGTTCTGAAATAGATACTGTTTCTAATCAATTTAAAACATTTCATCCCGAACCATTTAGCAGTGGAGTAATTTGCAAAACTTGACCCATCATCAGATGCATCTTGGTTGTTGAATCTGATATATGAAATACTGAATGATAATCACATATGTTTCTAACATGTAGAAAAGCAAATAGATACCAAATACAAAACTCAAATGTATGGAAAAGCCTAGCTCATTAGTTCAAATAACACTCGTCTTAAAACCTTAACAACAAAAAATGTAATATTGTTAGACAATTGAGCGCATGCTTAACAAATTCTTCTGAAAGATAATGTCAAACACCACACAAGATATCATCATCATCCTCATCAAAGCCTTATCCCAATTACGGATCAGTTAAACACCGCGTAGGATATCTTATAGCAAAATGGGAGCTCATAGGCGTCATGATCATTTCAAATGAAAGATCAAGGACATGGATTTACCGTCTGAAGCTTCAACAGCATCCTTCCAAGATCAGAATAGCCTTCGCAGCCACAAGCCTCCATAGCAAATTCCTTCCAAGCTGTGACTTGGCGAGCGCTCTCTATTACAGCCTACTCAAGCAGACAGACCTCAAATAAGGAAATAATCAAGGATATAACCAGTCCATTTAAACAAACGAAAAGAATTTAGAAACGTACCTCAGTATGTAGCTGGTCACTAACATTCAGCATGCCAACAGCAAGTTTTTGCATTATATACCGCCGCGGAACAGTCAAGTCTTTGACCAATTCCAACCCACTATAGTGTGAACCATAAGCAAGAGGCTCTGGAAACTCACTGATTGATCGGACAAGCAGTGCATCTGCCCAAGAATGTGATCTTGTATGAGGAAAAAACACTACAATATATTTCTTCCTCCCATGAGTAGGCTTTGCCTTCACAGTTGATAATGGCCAATCAGCCCTTGGACAACGGATCCCAGGCTGCCACTTCCCTCTCCACTATACTTCAGAAAAAAGAAGGGTGGTCAAAGCAGATATACACAGTTCTGCATATATTCACACTGGAGAAATCATGAAATTTCAACCCTGCAAAACCAACCGCCATACCCCAAAACACAGAGACACAAAAATTTTGAAAAGCAGAGCAAATTTGACCATATGCTAATTTTTATCAAGTTAGTTTTAGTTGATACACAAAACTTGCTAGGCAATCTCAAATAACCTTAAATAAGATTTCTTGAAAGGGTCATGCTAATGCCCATATGTAAAACAACTGTTTCAAATTTGAAAGGTACAAATGAAGAGTAAGTTAATTTACACCAAACCCTATGACAACTTTCTTGATCAAATTGATCTTCAAGTCCTGTCACCCTTTCCAAAACTCCTCACAAAATTGACCATTTGACTGAATTCTGGCTGACTTCAGTGTACCTCTGCCAAACATAATGGCTCAGAGAATCCAGCTTGCTCAGCTCAGCCAATTTAAACAACAAAGTGGACTTTGCTGATCTTTTGTTCTAGGGTTTAAAATGTACAAGTGGAAAAGGTTTTGGGAGAGGAAAAAGGATTAACAATGACATTCTCGTGCTAAATACTAGAGTCAATTGCAAATTAGAATACTAGCCCATAGGTATGCTACAGTAAGAAGGGGAGCCTTGGCACAACGGTAAGAGTTGTCGTCATGTGACCTTGAGGTCACGGGTTCAAGGTGTGGAATCAGCCTCTTGCAAAATGCAAGGTAAGGCTGCCTACTATAGGCCCTTGTTGTCCACCCCTTGACCCCGCATAGGAGGGAGCTTCGTGCACCAGGACTGTCCCCTTTTTTAGGTATGCTATAGTAATATACAACTGAAATGTGCAAGAACTACTTAATGGCCAGCAAATGTACAACACCTCGCCCTCACTATAGTCACATCTCCTATAAGTTTCCAGTAATTATATGAAGAATTTGAACATTGTTCTTCGGTTCAATATCCACTTGTCATATCTTGCACAATTACAAATTTCTGATAAAACATACTGTTGAACAAAATAATGTAGGACATGGTTACAGGGTAGGCAATGGCACCTGCAACAAGCCCAGAAGAGACACAGTAACCCAAGAATGGGTGTCAATGCAATAACAATACTTATTCCCGACCAAAATCTTTTTTTTTTTATTATCCAGAAAATTAGAAAATAGAAGAAACAAGTCGCTGCAAACAAAATTACAAAATGTTTGTGGAAGTCTGCACTCACCAAGTAAGTAATAGGCAGTGAAACTATAGAAATATATTACAACAATAATGACCTGTCAGTAATTGACAGGAAAGCTGATAAATCACTACATACTGGATCCACAAAAATGCAACTTCAATTAGACCAGCAAGAACATAATGTAGAAGAGTATGTACTTGAATGAGGAAACTTTTAACTTCATGGTAAAAGCCCAAAATGTTCCAATTTATTATCTGATGTATAAGTACAAAGACAAAGAGAGTTAAGCGAAATGACCGGCAACAGTTACCTTCACCCATAATGCCAAAGTGTCATCTTCATCAGGGCATTCAGTTCCCTGAAGACAATCTTCACCCTCCTGCTTGCCATTCAACGGTGCAGCTTCCTTCTTACTAGTAAGTGGATAAGAGTTGACAGTATCTGGAATAAGTTCACCATTTTGCTTATGAACGTCCAATATACCTAGTTCAGTATCATTTGATTTAGGAATAGAACCCGATAGCCCATGAAGGTTACAAGGTAACAGTTCTTGCTCCTTATGTTCAACATAGGAGATTTCATCATGAAAGGTATCAGAAGCAGGTGTAAATTCGCTTGCTTCATTTCTTTGAGCCTCTTCAGCATTTAGCACAGATCCATCCACTTTGGGCACACAGTGGGGCATTTGAACTTGTTCACAGCAGTTGGTTTCTTCAGCAAACAGAAAATTTGAGCATGGAAGGAGTTCTACACTTCTAACTGAATTATTACCTTCTTGGGTTATCTCATTATCTTTGAGGATGGTGCATTCTTTGTCATTCAATAAATCAGATCCCTTCTCTGGAGAATCCATTCTCAGAAATTTACCTTTTTCTTCAGATATACTATTTGATAGTTCATCTCCTTCCCTTTTTCTAATGCGTTCAATCTTCTGCAAGGTCTCTCCACCACCAAAGACGTCGTCGAATATGTCATCACTAGACTTTTGCAAAGTACAATCAACATGGAGTAACGAACCTTGCTCCTCAGAGGGATCATTCGATTGATCATCACAAGCCATTGGCTGAGCAGAATTTACTTCCAATAAAAGCTGTTCTGCCTTACGTATGTCAAGTGATAAATCATCTTCTGACTTTTCTCGAGGACATTCTACTTCATGAAAGATAGTATTTTCTTTAAGGACATCACCAGATGACTTTGCTCCTGGACTTCGTTGGGGACAACTAGATTCTCCAGCATACTGAACATCTGCGCATGTGAGCACTTCCATAACTTGTGCATCTGAATGCCATAAAATATTAACCTATCTCTTTTCAAGTCTCCTCCCTGTTAACATAAAGCTTCACCATCTAATAAGTGAGATCAATTATAAACTAGAAAATTGTTATTTCTGTGACGAGGAAATGAACAATAAATTTAACACTACATAATGTACCTGTGCATTAATGTAAAGCATGAAACATCTCAGAAAGAATTTCAGTACGGAGGTGATAAACTAAATAAGAGAAAACCACATGTATTGGTAGTAACCATGAACCCAGTACAACCATGAGTCAAGAAACATAATCCCACCAACTCCATATACAACACAAATAGGTAGGCATCCATGCACATGTATATTCATAAATGGTGTGCACCTGATACACATGTAAATTCATGAAAATACAAACCAATAAAGGAGCATGTGCAGCCAAGATGCTTCATGACTCAATGTTCAAACCACTCATCTACTAGGCCTTATCTTAAATAGGATATGCCTCAAAATCTCGCACATAACATCCCTTACACTTTGATCGAACTTGAGAATTTTATACATTTTAATGGACTTTCAAAACCTTTCGTTTTATACATTGGACCAACAATGGCTAGGATCACCAATAGAGAAGTTCTTTTGGGCATGAATGGGTCAGGCATCAAATGACTGGACTCTACGTGTACTTTAGACATGCACTTAGTCTATTGACTTATAAGTACACTGAACCAGATACCTTCTCAAATATGCAAATACATACTAATAAAATAGATAAATATTTTCATGTATATACATTCATATGTATCACTCTCTATACATAAGTAGAATTTCGAATTAGTGTAAGAACATGAACAGTCAGAATTCTATGTGGGGCCCACCAGTTTAATGATCCAAACTCTGCTAGACCATGCTATGGATGAGATGCTTATCAGTATTCAGACCCATCTAACAAATCTAAGCATATGAGTGCCTTAAGTGGATGGTTAGAGAACTGAAAACAGTGATATACATGTAAAAGAATTCAATCAAGCTAGATATGAGAAATGGAAACGAGATGAGCAGAAAGGAAAGACAGAAATAACAGTAGTGGGAAATCTCTACAAACCTACAGAAGTTTCTTTGGAAGTTTTACTGAGGTATTTGATTTTTTTCCCAAAGTTTCAAGTTATGTTTCCATAATTCAGCTTAAAACATACTTTCCAGTAACAAATACAAAATTTTGCTAGAATAGGTTAACAACAGCACACTAATGGGAGGTTAAACCAAGTTTTAACGATTAAGACTGAAGTTCTTAACTGCGCCTGAAAGAGCTTCTCTCTAAAACAGCTTTATTTATGATCGGCTTTCCCTGAAATACATTTGAGCTCCAGTTGATTCTTTTATAACATTAAATAGACTCAAAGCAAACACTTATGTGGGTTGATGTCAATTCGTTGAAGACACTGCTTGCGCCTTTACATTGCTAGTAATCATTTTTATTCAAACATAAGGACCTTCTCCACTTGCCAAAAGCAATATATGAACATATTCTCCAGTGCTTGCAGTCAAGATCCAACAGTTGATCTAAATACGATTCTTCAAATGCTTTAGACATTTCCCGAAGTATGGGAACAAGCAAGCATAACCAATCAAATCACAAATAACAATTTGATCACATCAAACCTGGGATATAATTTAAACCTTATATCAATCGTTTAGATTCACCTACATTAACGCCCATTAACCAAAACCTAGCTCTCCAATTAATGAAAATCCAAAACCCAATAATAATAATAATAAAAGTCATACTAAAACAAGTAATGTTTACCATATAAAAGTTCAAATGAACCCTTCCCCACCAACTCACCCATTCATAGTCTTCAAACCCAGAATCTCAACGTCTCAAGCCTACAGTCCAAACACGCTCCAAATGTCCCAATTTCTCTAACCATAATCCGAACTTCAAACCCAGACAACCCAAAACTACAAAAACTGGATACAAACCGACATGCAAACCAATCATCAACCACCCCATTTCATTAGCAGATCAAAGCCCAAAACACCAGATTAGAAACGTCACATCCCTTAATAAAATATGGGTCCAATCCCAAATTCCCTAATCAAAAAAACCCCAAAAACAAAAACCAATCAAGAACCAAAAAATAAGCTCTAATTAACCTAGGGAATCAAAGGGGTTCCTTTTTCCCCTTACCCTCTTCCATTTTCTCCCTAACCCCTTGCCTTTTTCTTATTTCTTAGACATGCCTATAAGTGCCACCATGACTGTACAAAGTACCAACATGACATGGTCTAGGTCTAGTCACTACTAGAAATGGATTAACCAAATGGGTTGTCTCTGAAATGAAAAGAAGAGGAGAAATGAAGGTAATGTACCTTTTAATGGTGTGCAGGAGAGAGATCTGTTTCTGCCATAGTTTTTGTTGTTGTTGAGTAACATGGGGTGCTCTTTTTATGTGCTAGGGAGAGAGGCAGGGATTTCGTTGTGACCAGTTTTGGAGATGTCTAGGGACCCAAAAAAATACCACTAACCAAGGCAGAGAGGAAGAGAAAAAAGGTAAAGATTCTATGGGCTAATGGGTAAGAGGAGAGAGAGATAGGGCTAAAGAAGGTTGCGGTCGTTGTTCTTGTTGTTGAGGGTGTTGTTAAGAGAGTTAGGGATTACGGGCATCTTTTTCGGGGGCCTTTGGTATTTTGCTAAACTGGGTCGTCTCTTGTTAGCCTCTCCTCTCCTGAGTCCGGATTTTGGAAATTTTCTACGTTTGGGAATCCGTCTGTGACCATGGGATGCGAGTAGTTTTCAGTAGATTTGGACATCCTGCTGTTCTTTTTAGCATGACTTGCATCTCCCTAGGTTTTGGGAGATTGGCAGAGGTGTCCTCCGGAAAAGGGTTTGCCTATTTTTTCCAAAAATTTTATCCATCCGATTATTTTAGGTATTGTTTTTTTGAGCTTTAAAGTGGACGGTAAAAAGCTTGGACTTACATGGATCATGCTCTAAATTTTTTATCATTGGATGATCTTAGGTACTGTTTTCTCTAGTTGTAGAATAACGCTCCAAAAAATTTTATCCATTGGATGATCTTAGGTACTATTTATTTGAGCCGTAAAACCTTTTTAGCATCCACTTTACAAAACAGTTTTCTGGATTAATCAGATGGATGAGAATTCTAGAAGATGACCCATCTAAGTCTGAAGGCAACATTTTAAAGGTTTGGATCTTTAAAAGACTAGTGCACTTAGTGCCATGGCCTTTCCTATAACATTTAATGTATGGCTCATGAGGGGGGAAAAGGGTGAATCACTTAGAGAACTGGGAAGAAGTCCACTTCTTTTTTATTCAAGCTAAAACTTCATTGTAAATCTTAGTCATTCATCATGTTCATAATGGCTTGGATAAGCTAGAGAACAAATTTATGCCCATTCTTTTAGGCTATGTTCTTTGAGTAAATAATAAATCCAATTTTAGTATCTTTAAAGACCCAAAATAATTAATATGACAAACATAATGAAGGGCTTATATTTATAAAAAATAAAAAAAGATTCATCATAGATGAAAATAAAAGGCATGGACTTTTTCACATGCTTTTTAAGCACGTAGGCCTACTAGGACGCACGATAGAATTGATCAAACATTTAAGAAAAATCCAACAAATTTTATTTTAACAATAATGTTTAAATCATCTCACATCGCATCACTTAGTTTTCTTTTGGCATTTTTTGCAACAGGGAGAAACATTCATGTGATAACAAGTTCAATAATTATTCCACCATATTGTGTAGAAGCTTTGGGACTAGTAACCATAGGGCATCTATAATTCTAGTAACTATTTTTCTACAGTAAGCAAGAAAAATGACTACTAGAGTTGCTAAATAAATCACGTAGGTTGAAAAATCCAAATGTATCAAAAACTTTGAAATATTTTATTTTTTTATCTGTTAAGGCATATTTTATTTTATTTATTGTTTTCTACATCAAAATAGTGTTTGAAAAAGGAGGTCATTAAGTCAAAGCATGTGGCTACTAATCCACTTAGACACCCATACCTATCCACCTAATTGCTTTGACCAACCAAATGGTAAAGAAGCTAGAATAGCCAAGCCTATCATAGCTTTGAAATATTGTTTTTTATTTTATTTTTTCATCATGATAATAACAACATAAGATCATTAGGACAATGAATGGACCCACTAATCTAATTATAAAAAATTTGAACTCCATATATTCATACATGAACACTCATTAGTGGACAAGTTTCTCTTATAATATACAATCACTCTATTTGTAAAAGTTAACTGAAATTTAATAGCAGAGCATAGACCTTTTTGTTACTTCTAACAAATAGGAGCCACTCCTTATTATCCCAGTTTATGAGAATTTAACAATTTGACTTGCCACTGACTATGATTCATGATCCATTCTATATTAGAGTTAGCATTATTGTATTACTGATCATAGATCGATTGTTATGGTTCAATATAATCTAAAAGATTTAATCTGGGGGTTATGAATAGATTGTTAATAAAATCTCATTATTAAACTTGTAACTGACCTAAATTTTAAACTTAATCTCAAGAGAATCAGTTCTTTGATGTCTTGCCAAGAGATCAAGGCATGAAATTTGAGAAAATGGTTAGAACTGCTGAAGAAAGATATAATGTTATAATTTGTTGGACCACAGCCTGGAAAGTAAAGAAGCTTAATAGGGAGAAGATAACATGGACAGAGAATGGCCATCATAGCAAGTTTTTTTACTGTTTGTGAGAAGCTTGTTGAAAGAAATCCAGGGACACCAACTAATGAAAGATTACATCATTCATTTTGTGTTGGGTACTCCATGTTTCAAAGATATATGTATGCTATTTTGCCACAAGGGAATGGTTTCTAGCAGTATACAGGCCGCTTGTAGGTTTAGACGCATGCCATTTAAGAGGAGACACTGTTGGGGTCCTAATGCCAGCCGTTGGAGTTGATGGAAATGGTGGGATGTTCTCTATTGGTTCTGCCGTTATCAAGGAGGGGAATGAGTCATGGGAATGGTTTATAGAGCACTTTCTTAAAGACATTGGACAAGGTCTAGAAATCGGTTGGGTGTGGATTTTGACAAGGAAGAGGTATGTCTCAAGCAGTATCTCATTCTTTCTTTGAAATGCTTGTTATTTACATGAATACTGAAAAAAATTGTTTGATGGGAGTGTGTTTCTATGCAGGGATTACTCAATTATGTACAAGTCGCTCAGCTGCATGCAGAATACAAGTTTTCTGTTAGGAATTTGTATTAGAATTTTAAAGAAAACCTTAAGGGCTCATTTCTGAAGGAAGAATTATGGAGGCAGCCAAGACTACAAGAAAATCTGATTTTGAGTTCCATATGAAGACAAGTAAACAATGATGTAGGCATGCATTCAGTCTCTTGGCCAAGTTAGACATGCTCTTGAATAACTCATGTGAATAATTTAATAAATGTATTCTAGAATCATGGAAGAAGCTAATCATCACGATGCTTGAGGAGAGTAGGAGATATTGCAGGAGGAGACTATAGAAAAAGAAGGCTTTCATTGCAGATCTTAGGGGTCCACTACTACCTAGAGTTTTAAAACTGTTAGATAACTCTCCATAATCAGTGAAAGCCTAAGCTCATATATTGGAAATTAGATGCCTTGGTGAACAGTACAAGGTTGACACAAGTTAGATAATTTGTACTTTCAACTATTTGGCAGTTAATGGATATCTCTTGCAAACATGAAGTGGCAGCCATCACACATAACAGAAGGAATGCATTTGGAATATGTGGGTGAGTAGTATTTAGTTGAAAAAGTCATGCACCCTACTAGAGGTTAGAGGCACTGGTCAATGAGCGAACTCATGCTAATGTTGCCTCCACAAAGGACAATGGACAACAGCAAAGAGGCCTTTTATCATGTTCAAAAGAGGAAGAAGGATAAAGATGAACATCTTGTCAATTCAAATAAGTAGCACAAGCTAAGAAGCATGGTAGAACCGTCACATGTAACAAATGCCTTGAGGTTGGGCACAATTGAAGGGCTTGCAAAGGGGAAGGTAGTTCTTCAACACAACAAGCGTGTATTTCTTGTAGGTTGAATCTAGTTATAGTCTTTACACATTGTCTCATGCAGTATGTAACTTATGTGAAAGTTCCAGCTTCAGGATGCTGTAGGAGATGATGTTTCATGGGTTTGCAAGTCCAACTAATGATCATGTGCAGGTAATATATGTCTTATCAAGTTCCTTTGCTCTGACTTTGCTCCTTCCACGGTTCCAACTTCAGTTGAATCCTTCTGTTTTTCCTTGTGTAGGATCTAACACAAACAAGTTCATTGAGACAAATTGGAGAAGGCCCATTCAATATAAGGCAAAGAGGCATAGGAAGGGGTAGAGCAAGAGGCAGTGGAATGGGCAATATTGGCCGTGTCTATGCACAAAAATCCTAGTCTAGTAGCCAAACGATTCAAGTGACAGCTGGTTGTTGAAATGGGAGTTCGAGTTTTTAGGGGTATTGTGAGGTTTGAGTTGTTTGGAGGACTACACACGGATGTTGGATATAAAGTTTCACTTAAAGTCACATCTAAGCAACACAATTGGATTAGTAGACACGAAAATTACATGTACTTTATCTATATTAATACAAGAGTTTTTTGTTGTTGTCGTAGTGTGACCTTGAGTTCAAGGGTTCAAGGTGTGGCAACAGCCAGTTGCAAAATGCAAGGTAAGACTGCATACTATTGATCCTTGTCATCCGCCCCTTCCCCGGAGCCCCTCATATGCGGGAGCTTCGTGCACCGGGTCTGTCCTTTCTTTTTTTGTTGGATATGTGATATCTTCATCAACAAAAATGTGCATAATAGATCTTTTGAAATAGTTCATTTTACTGCTTAATTTACGTCTTACTACAATCCACTTTAGGTCTCATTGCACTTTACTGCATACTTTGAAGGTCTCGTAGGATAGTCAAGACTAAGTCTTGAAGCATATATCAAGTCTTGTAAGTCTTATTGCAGTTCACTTTAGGTCTTAATGCACTTCACTGCACCTTATCAAGTTTACTGCAGTTTAGTGGGAAAGTTTGAGTCTGCTGGATAAGAACTAAAAGCTTGGATAAGAGGATTCTTTCTTCATTTGAACATGCCTAATAATGGTAGGTCTGCAAAGCCTAACCATCAAAAGATGATCCATATGCCTTAGTTCTACAGAGCTTATCCATCATCATAGTTCTGCAGAGCTTATTGAGACTTTGAAGCTTGTTTAAGACTGTTTATTACTAGTTCAAGTGGGAAACTCCCAAAGAAGAAGTGCTCTATTACCTAGGAGGGTCTCAAGGTGGTGGTTTAAGTACAGTTTGGGACACTTGAGGAGTCTTGGGACCTCGTATTACAAACAGGTCAACTGATTGAGGTTATCAGATCCATGATATAGAAAAGAAAATGGTAATTGTTTGATTTTCAATCAGTATCCTTTCTATGTTTAATTCTCAGATGCATGATATGGAATGGAAAAGGGCTTTTCTGTTGGGCCATTATGGTTCTTTCTAATGAGAACGTTATCTCAAAAAAAAAAATTAACTGCTGGTATTTTCATAAGTTCCTGAAGTTCTGCAGAATCATCATAGTTATGAAAAGGTATAGCTTTGCCATGGTAACATGCAACATGTTCCATTATAGTTATGAGAAGGTACAATGTCAGCATGCATGTCCTTCTGGTGCTGCAGAAGGTCCTAAAAGCTTAGTCTCGTGCTAGTTGACATGCACAGAAATATTAAGTTGGCATATGCAGAAATCTATGTAAATGTTAACAAAGGGCAGCCGGTGCACAAAGCTCCCGTACAGGAGGATCCAAGGAAGGGGCAGATTATAAGGGTCAATAGTATGCAGCTTTACATTATATTTTGCAAGAGACTGTTTTCAGGCTTTAATCCCACGACCTTAAAGTCACACAAAGACAACTCTACTATTGTGCCAAGCTCCCCTTCACCTATCCTCGCCATTATACCCAAACAACTCCACGACACAACTGCATGGCTGTACAAGCCAAGCCAAAACTAACTGACAAGCTAAACAATCTGCAAAATTATATAGGTGGCTATAATCCTTTAATTTTCCCACTATTATATCCAACTGACAGATGAAAATACATCCATCCACCGTAAGGACTGATCTCGGGTATAACCTATTAATCAACGGCTTATAACAAAGTAGCTCGGGACCCACATCTGGAAAGCACCATATCCGCCGTGTACCCACCATATAATGTCTCAACGCCAGAAAATAAATCTCACTTTCCCTTCACATTGTTCTCCTATCGCAATGTCTTCTTCCATGTTCACTATCTCCATCTCCGACGAAGATTCCGACGAGCTCGCCAGGAAAATGAAAGTCCGAGTCCGCAGAAAACGAAAGAAATTTGGGTTCCGGGGAAAGAACAATACGGGCGATTGGATCTTCAGGAAGATAATCAAAATTTGGCCAGTTCTAGTTTTCCTCCCTGCCATTGGATTGCTTCTCTTCCAGACTTCAAAAATGTCTGCAAAACCAGAAGAAAGGCAGATAGTGGATCTTGTTGTAGATAATGAAGCATCGGAGGGTAATCTGAATAGTCTTAATCCGACATACAGACGCGTTGGCGGGGTTAAAAAGCGTAAATTTCTCTTCTTTCTTCTGGTTCCTCATTGTTTTCTTGGATTTTGTGGAAACTTATATTTATGCCTATTGTAGGAGAAGGTTGTGGTTCGTGAAAGATTGTGTCTTTTTCTTAATTGAGCTTTTATTCATTGATAAATAAATAAGTTTTATTCATTGGCAAGTAGAATGATGCATACATTGAATCTGTATTTGTCTTTGTTATTGGTAAAGTTACTTGTTGAATGATTCGGTGAAGTAGAAATGTCAATTGTGGATACCCATTATGGAACCTAATTCTTAAGCGAGAAACAAATTCCAGCAAGAGTAGGATTCCTTTACCTGAAATCTAACTGTGGTGGTTATGCTGAAGTAGAAATGGTATGAATTCAAGTAAATCACCCAAGTCCAAACATGTCTGAGGATTTAAGTCTCATTTGTTGGAAGTGTTTTTTGGTTAATGGGAACTGAATTCCACAGAGGAAATTCAATTTTAAGCAGCTGTAAATGTGCAACTGCTGGAATCTAATCCCTGGAATTCAATTCTCTCTTGCTTAAGAATTAAATTGAATGTGTGAAAATTATGAATATGTTCGTCTTTGAGTATTTTATGCCCGGCATCAACATGGAAATGTATCTTCTTAGTGTGAAGACGATTTCCCCAATAAGACGAAGTAGAGAGAAAAAGAAGAGAAGAGAAGTTTATATATCTTGGAAGTCATTAAGCTATCTTCCCTTTTAGATAGTGCAAATTGCACAAGTGGATCTGTAGAACAATATTTGACTCTGTATCAATATGGTTTTCCCCCGCTAGGTGTTTTAGCATGTAATGTTTTGATGTAGTGACAGGCACTTCACTTTGTTTATCTGAATCTTTCTACTCTTTGTGGCCTGTTGTTGCTCTGTACAACGAGATTATTATTACAGCATGCAAGTGTTTCTCTTTCTTGGTTTCCACTTGTTGTGGTGTTCTGATATGCTTACTGCTTGTTATGAAACCCATTAGCATATCTTCTTGGTTCTGTGCCACTTCAATGCAAAGGAAATAGTTTAGCTAGCCAAAGGGACTTTAGAAATGGTAATTGAGGGTTGCCCACTTCGAATCTGGTTCTTAGATGAGGAGCATTTCCAGAAACCCACCTTGGAGAGTTCCAGGACCTGGAATCTAATTATGGTGGTCGTGCCATTGTAAAAATGGATGAGAGTTCAAGTAAAATACTGAAGCGTAATCATATTTGTGAATTCAATTCTCATCTGTTGGAAGTGTTTTTGCTTATAAGATGGGAACTGAATTCTACCACAGGGAATGAAAATTTCAGTGACTGTAAGCGAGGAACCACTGGAATCTAATTCCTTGAATTCATTTTCTCACATAAAAATTAGATTCCAACTGTGCATATCCTAAATAAGCTTGTTTTTGAGTATTGTATACCTGAAATAAGCACAAAATACAGCTTCTTAGTGTCGAAGTGATTTACCAGAGAGAGAGAGAGAGAATCAGAGTTGTAAGTTTGGATATCTTTGAAGGCATGAGCTGTTTTTACTTTCAGTTTGTGCAAATTACATGAGCAAGTGTATGTATAAACCTCATGAGAAAATATAAATTTATAAGTATGCCAATAATGATGGACTGGTACTATTGTTTTTTGTCTGAGTGGAAACAGCCTATGAAAACAAAACCACAAATTTCTCTGGGAAGACTTGTGGTGAGGACACCTGCAACATGATTTCTGCTTGTAATAAACTGTGGCCGTATCTGACCACACTTTTAAGTTTTGTCTAGTGATAGTCAATCTCCGTTTTGCCATCCTGACAATGCTACGCTAGATTCTGCTACTCTGTCTTGGTACTTTTCTCTTCACAGTCTAGAAAAATGCGTGAAGCTGCAATCATATGGTTTTCTTTCAATAGGTGTCTCACACCTGTAAACCTTTATGTAGTGGATCCTATAGACAGATACTTTACTTCTGCTAGAGTATTCCAACTTTTTGCCTTTTTTCATTCCATAAAACTAGACAATTATTAGAAGATGCAATGTCATCTGACTAACTTTGTGGTACCTCATCTGACTGACATCACACAGCCTTCATCTCTTATTCCTTACCTTATTCAGGGTCCATAATGAATCATGCACTGATCTACATGTGCAAATGCCATATTCAAATTCTATTATCTGCATAGCAGGCCGTATGAAACCATTAGCTTCAAAAGAATAGATAGTTTTTATGTAAATGCTAGGCAAATAGAAGCAAACAACAAAATTTAGATTCCAGAAAAGTAAAAGGATGTGAACCAAACAGCTAAAAGTTAATATAGAAAATAAATTACCATTGAAGATGCTTCTTGGGAAGAAGAATTTTCCAGAAAACTACTATCAAAACATCCAAATAGCAGTGGAAAATTTTATTTGGACAATATCTTTGTAGTGACCCTTTGTCTATTCAGCAGTGTGTTGGTTTCCTTCTATGTGTTTTAGCACACCGGCAATGACATCATGAACCATAAAACCTTGGCCTTATTCACTTCAAGAATGTTTATATTGGTCACTGTTGCACCTTTACTGTCTGCATCAGAAAACAGGAAGAGTAGCTGATTTTCTAAGACAACGGTTTAAATTGCTAGATCTGTTAAATTTATTGAGCATCTGGTTTTTCTTGTCAGATTTCAACAGTATTCAGTAAACATTATGATGAAATTTTCCTTTTCTGAAGGCTAGAAATATACTTGCTCGCAGCCTCAAACCTGTGACCTACCACAGGAGAAGCTCCTTCTTCTGCTACTATGCTAGAAGGTTGTATCACATAATATTTCCAACAATATCTTCTCAATCATCTTTGTCTTGTATATGATGTTCTCTTTATTCTACGTTCCATGTTATGAAATTCAAAGCAGTTCGATTCTGCTAATTTCAGGAGTTAATGTATGGTTTTTACACTTCTATCAGTTTGCTTGGAGATCCTGCCCCAAGAGCAACTTCAGCACCTGGACTTTCCTGTGGATGCAGAACCTGATTTTCCTGTTAAAAGATTAGTATATAAATCAGAAGATAAATCTTATAGTGGGGATAGTAGTATGTTACGCCAATATTCAGAAGCAACAAGATTCAATTTGTTTACTGGAAACCAAACACTTCATGAGAGAGAAGAGAGTTTCAAGGTTAATATCTCGTTCCATATATCTTGATGTTGTCCAGGCTTTAAATTTGTGCTCAATTTGACAGCAAGAAAATCATTTGATACTTGCCCACTAGCTCTTATGTTTTCTTAAATAGTTCTCTTTAAATGATAGGTTCTGTTTCTTTTCTTAAATACTTTTAATTGGTTTCAGTTCAATTTATTGTATTGGTTATTGGGAAAAAATGATCATTTCAGGTAAATGAAACTGCTGCGGTGCATTGTGGTTTCTACAGTGAAAATGGTGGATTTAGGATTTCTGATGAAGACAAAAGCTACATGCAAACTTGCAAAGCGGTTGTATCTACGTGTGCATTTGGTGGGGGAGATGATTTATATCAGCCTATTGGGATGGTGGAAGCATCACTTAGAAAGGTATATTTGTAGTGGCTTGAGAAGTTCCCCTAATTGGTTTCAGCTTCATTGTGTTTCTTGAGGTCTAAAGTATTGATTTGCTGCAGGTTTGCTATGTGGCATTTTGGGATGAGATCACTCGCTCAACACAGTTAGCAGAGGGAAAGAGAATTGGTGAGGACCAGATGATTGGGAAATGGCGCATCGTAGTTGTTAGGGATCTTCCTTTCTTGGATCAGCGGTTGAATGGGAAAATCCCCAAGGTACCAAAAAGTTGTCTTCATGCTTTAACTTTGTTTCTCGACTTGCTACTTTGCTTGGAATCACATAAGGAATTTGTAGTAGAGTAGTTGGTAATGGTAATTGTGGGAGTCCTTTTTAAACTTGACAATTAGATCTTAACCTATTACTTTTCCTTTATTAGGGTAAGTCCTAATCTTCATCATCATCTTCAAAGCCTTATCCCAATTAGGGTTTGGCTACATGAATCTTGTTCCTCCATTCTCCTCTATTAAGGTCATGGCCTCATTTAGTTTAAAAGTTTTTAAATATTTTCTCACCACTTCTATTCACGCCCTTTTGGGCCTTCCCTTGCCCTTTTAGAGCCTTCAACTTAGATTTACTCGCACCTTCTAACCACTGCTGTTTTTGGTCTCCGTTGGATTTGTCCAAACCATCTAAATTTACCCTCCCTCATCTTGTTACCTATTGGTGTTACTTCTAAGTTTCTAATGTTTTCATTTTTAATTCTATCCTTTCTTGTCTTGCCACTTATCCATATCAACATCCTCATTTCTGCTGCTCTCATCCTATGTACATGTTCTTCCTTAACTTCCCAACACTCTAATCCATAGAGCATGCCCAATCTAACATCTATCCTATAGAATTTTCATTTCAATTTGAGTATCACCTGCCGATCGCATAGAACTCCAGAGGCACATCTCCATTTTGTTCCTAATACAACTGCTAAATGTTTTACTATACTTTAAGCTTCACTGTTGGAAGGTAGTGAACAAAATGACCTTGCACTTATTTAGAACATCTTAAGAAAGATAACCATTCAAAGTTTAAATTTCTGCTGCTATTGGGATTTCTTGAAAGTTGGAAATTTTCATTTTGAATGGATGACTGTATAGTTGTATAACATATTGACACAAGAAGTTCTCATTTCAAGCTTTATTCTATCATCAGATTTGTACTTGTGTGTACGATTAGGTGCTGGTATAATTGTTTTATCACTGAGGATTTTAGATTCTTGTGTATCCAACTATCATTCATTTATGATAATGGATTGTTCTTTGATGGTCTTGAATTCTTTATTAAAAAAAGAAAGAAAAGAGTGACTGCCAAAGGCCTTTTCCTCCAGGGAAAAGATGCAGACAATAATTGCAAGGAAATTTGTTTTTTAACTAGAACAAACAAATAAAAACTGAGAAGAGCAATAGAAAATTAAGCAAAATATAGCTACATCTTCTATAAAACCTTTAGTTCATTAATATTCAAATTAACACCTACATAATCCAGTTTATAGGCAGAGAAGACAAGAGACTGCTTGGTACATTCTTGCTCTTCCATTCTGTATCTGCCAACTCATCGCCTAAGTTCACTTCTCCATGCAAATTTGATATTTCATGGATGCTTAAGCCATGACAACAACGGACTACTTTGAACTGTTTCAGGTTAAAACTTGGAATGTTTTGGGGAAGTTTTAATTTGAAGAAAATTGTAACTTAGGCACATGATGAGTAACTTGCAAGGGGAAGGAATTTACAGAATTTCGAATGTAAGGCTTCTAAACTAAAAGTTTTGTAGTTTTAGAACTTGGGTTGTAAGGTTTCCCCATGATGCAAAAGTATCATAACACTTATTGTCTATAAGTCAAGTAGGATGTATTTGTTGATCTACATGACAACATTAGTCATATACCAAAACTTGGTTTCAATGCGTTTTAGTCATTATTTATATAAAGTTTGATGTATTTTTGGCAGATAAATGACTAATACAAGTTTCTGTAATAGATTTAGATTTGATATTTTGATCAAATTTGTTGTCATATTATCTGTCTCTACCATTGTTAGACTTTGTAACTTCTTGTCTAATTTCGTTGGGTTCTTATTAGTTGAATTGCATCATCTGATGTCATGAGTTTGGAAGTGTTATTTCCCACCAAACCTGCCAAAAGGAAAAGAAAAAGAAGAGAAGAAAGATGATACCTTGATAACTACAAAGATAAAATTGCCCCTATGACTAAGGATACGGTTACATAGGGTCGTGGGAATTTGTAGAAGGCACTTCTTTTGTTATCATTATTATCATCAAAGCTTTATCCCAATTAGGGATTGGCTACATGAATCATGTTCCTCCATTCTCCTTTATTAAGTATCGTGTCTTCATTTAGTCCTAAAGTTTTTAAATCTTTTCTTACCACCTCTATCCATGTCCTTTTGGGCCTTCCTCTTGCCCTTTTTAGAGCCTTTGACTTGGATCAACTCACTCCTATTTAGAGCCGTTTCCAGTCTTCGTTAGACATGTTTAAACCACCTAAGTCTACCCTCCATCATCTTGTACCTATTGTTACTACTCCTAAGTTTTCTCTAATGTTTTCATTTCTAATTCAATCCTTTCTTGTATTGCCACTCATCAATCTCAATATCTTCATTTCGGCTATGCTTATCCTATGTACATGTCATTCCTTAACTACCCAACACTTTGATCCATTAGATATGGTCAGCCTTATAGCCAGCTAGAGGCACATCTCCATTTGTTCCAACTCGCTTGGATTCTATGGATAAATCTCTCCGCTCTCATGAATTATTGATCCCAAGTATTCAAAGTGGTCTTTTTGTGCGGATTTCTTGGTCATCAATCTTTATTGGTGCTTCACTCCTCTCCTTGCTAAAATTGCATTCCATATGCTCTTAATTTAGCTAATTTTAAATCCTTAACTCTATAGCATCTAGAAGGGGAGCCTTGGCGCAACTGTAAAAATTGCAATATGTGACCTTGAGGTCATGGGTTCAAGGCGTGGAAATAGCCTCTTGCAAAAATACAAGGTAAGGCTGTGTGCTATAGACTCTTGTGGTCCGCCCCTTCCTCAGACCCTGCATAGGCTGGAGCTTCGTGCACCGAGGCTACCCTTTTAACTCTATAGTATCTCTCCACAACTCTAACTTTGTGTTTACCCCCTCCCTTGTCTTATCAATCAAAACTATGTCATCTGTGAATAATATACACCATGAAAGAGTCATTGAGAAGAGGCTACGACATGAAACAAGTGTATCGGAGAATCAATTTGGTTTCATGCCTGGGAGGTCTACCATGGAAGCTATTTTCTTACTAAGACAATTAGTAGAGAAATATAGGGAGAGGAGAAAAGACCTACACATGGTCTTTATTGACTTAGAGAAGGCTTATGATAGAGTCCCTAGAGAGTTAATATGGAGGGTGTTAGGTGTTAAAGGGGTTTCTCAGGGGTATATAGACATAATTAAAGATATGTATGAGGGAGCAAAGAATAAATGTTAAGACCACTAGTGGTGTGACCGGTGATTTTCCGTCACCTTTGTCGGATTGCACCAAGGATCGGCATTGAGTCCATACCTTTTCACATTAGTTATGGATGAGTTAACAAAACATCTGCATGAGGAGATTCCCTGGTGCATGCTATTTGCAGACAATATAGTCCTACTTGATGAGACAAGGGAGGGTGTCAACATAAAGCTAGAGCTATGGAGAGAAGCATTAGAATCGAAAGGATTTAAAATTAGCCGAACTAAGACAGAATATATGGAATGTAATTTTAGCAAGGTGAGTAGGAGTGGAGCACCAGTCAAGATTGATAACCAAGAGGTCCCCATGAGAGACCACTTCTGATACTTAGGATCATTGATCCATGAGAGTGGAGAGATTGAGAGGGAGGTTACCTGCAGAATCCAAGCGGGTTGGAACAAATGGAGATGTGCATTGGGGGTTTTATGTGATCGGCGGGTGCCACTCAAACTAAAGGGAAAATTCTATAGGATGGCTATAAGGCCGGCCATGCTCTATGGATCAGAGTGTTGGGCAGTTAAGGAACATCATACTCATAGGCTGAGTGTTGCAGAAATGAGGATGTTAAGATGGATGAGTGGTAAGACAAGAAATGATAGAATTAGAAATGAAAATATTAGAAGAAATTTAGGGATAGCACCAATAGGTAACAAGATGAGGGAGATTAGACTTAGATGGTTTGGACATGTTCAAAGGAGGCCAACAACGGCACCAGTTAGAAGGAGTGAGGCAATACAAGTTGAAGGTTCTAAAAGGGCAAGGGAAAGGCCCAAAAGAACGTGGATAGAAGTGGTGAGGAAAGATTTAAAAACTTTGGGACTAAATGAAGCCATGGTATTTAATAGAGTGGAATGGAGGAATAAGATTCATGTGGCCGACCCCTAATTGGGATAAGGTCTTGATGATGATGATGATGAATCTCCTCATGCAACTATTTTATTAACTCATCCATAACCAATGTGAAAAGAGATGGGCTTAATGCTGACTCGGTGCAATCCTATAGTGATGGTGAAATCATTGGTCTTTTTGCTAGTGGTCATAACATTTGTTACTGCTCCCACATACATATCCTTAATTATATGAGAAGTATTAACGTATGTGTTTGTTACTAATCAAATCATTTTGGTTGGAGACCAGGTTTCTAAGTTCTTGTTTACCACTTTGCATCTACAGGTTACATTGATAATAATTTCCAGTTGATGGAAATGTGTAACTTGTGTAAGTATCATAACACAAGCCTCATTGATTCAAAGAAATTAAATATCTATTCAAGGAGTAGCAATGAGGCAGACACTGTGCAAAGTCCTAAGATTTAGTTGTCACTGCTTTTAATGTTTTCTATTTTAGATACCAGTCAAGATCTCCTGTAGAAGAACATCATATGAAATGCTGTATCTGCATGAAATTAACAACTAAATATACTGGGGTGCTTCACGCACTTATTCTATGCCATCCTTGAATGGACTGCAATTATTCAGTTGATCTGCTAAATGCATTTTGCCAGATTTATAGACCGATTCATGCATGCAAAGGAACTGTAAATGTCATTCATGTTTCTACCATGCTGAAGCATTTTACTGCCTTTTTGTTTTATTTTTTTATTAACTTTCTGCATGATTTTATGAGGATATCAGATGCTTTGCCATCGTCTTTTTCCTCAAGCAAGGTATTCAATATGGGTGGACTCAAAGTCTCAATTTCGAAGAGACCCTCTAGGTGTGTTAGAAGCGCTTCTTTGGCGCTCAAATTCAATTCTTGCAATTTCAGAACATGGAGCTCGTAGTAATGTCTATGATGAGGCAAAGGCTGTTGTTAAGAAAAACAAAGCAACACCAGAAGAAGTTAACGTGCAAATGACTCAATATCACCAGGATGGTTTCCCTGATGACAAAAGGTTTAATGGGAAGAAAGGTACAGCTCTAATCACATAGGCTGCTTAATTTTTATTTATTCATTTGTTGGGATGGTTAAGTGGTTTATGAAATGGGATTGATGTTACTTTTAGTTTATTATACCGACTTTTTAACCAGTCCTTTTCAAGCCAATCTTGGTACCTCAGCGATACCTCAAAAGCTGGTACATGTTCATTGCAAATAACATCGTTGTTATAACTCGGTTGCCATGATGAAATGCATCCACAGCTATTGTGTAACGGAACCTTATTCTTTCTCCTGATGTTGTTATTTCATAGTCTATTTCTTTAGCTTCGTGATAGTTGTGGTCTAATCCTTTTTTTACATTTGTGTACTATTAAGCACTTCATGTTGAGCCTTATCGTCTGGCTTTCTCCTCTGCAGCTCTATCTGAAGCTTCTGTCATCGTGAGGGAGCACAACCCATTGACAAACCTATGCATGTGTCTCTGGTTCAATGAAGTGGTAAGGTTCACGTCACGAGATCAACTCAGTTTTCCATATGTTCTCCAGCGGCTGAACTTAAAGAAAATAAACATGTTTCCTGTATGTACTCGCAAGGATCTTGTGAACAGTATGGGCCATAAGCGCAAGGTTAAGCCCCTGACACATTAACATGAATTGATCTTGCTGATTCCTTATTTATCCGCAGGTTCCTGCAACACTCATTATATTCTTTTGTAAGCTTCATGCGTTCAACTCACTGTGTTTCAGCTTTGCAAGGTGTTGCGTGACTGGTGATTTTCCTGTCACTGTCGGATTGCACCAAGGATCGGCATTGAGTCCATACCTTTTCACATTAGTTATGGATGAGTTAACAAAACATCTGCATGAGGAGATCCCCTGGTGCATGCTATTTGCAGACGATATAGTCCTACTTGATGAGACAAGGGAGGGTGTCAACATAAAGCTAGAGCTATGGAGAGAAGCATTAGAATCGAAAGGATTTAAAATTAGCCGAACTAAGACAGAATATATGGAATGTAATTTTAGCAAGGAGCGTAGGAGTGGAGCACCAGTCAAGATTGATAACCAAGAGGTCCCCATGAGAGACCACTTTCGATACTTAGGATCATTGATCCATGAGAGTGGAGAGATTGAGAGGGAGGTTACCTGCAGAATCCAAGCGGGTTGGAACAAATGGAGATGTGCATCGGGGTTTTATGTGATCGGCGGGTGCCACTCAAACTAAAGGGAAAATTCTATAGGATGGCTATAAGGCCGGCCATGCTCTATGGATCAGAGTGTTGGGCAGTTAAGGAACATCATACTCATAGGCTGAGTGTTGCAGAAATGAGGATGTTGAGGTGGATGAGTGGTAAGACAAGAAAGGATAGAATTAGAAATGAAAATATTAGAAGAAATTTAGGGATAGCACCAATAGGTAACAAGATGAGGGAGATTAGACTTAGATGGTTTGGACATGTTCAAAGGAGGCCAACAACGGCACCAGTTAGAAGGAGTGAGGCAATACGAGTTGAAGGTTCTAAAAGGGCAAGGGGAAGGCCCAAAAGAACGTGGATAGAAGTGGTGAGGAAAGATTTAAAAACTTTGGGACTAAATGAAGCCATGGTATTTAATAGAGTGGAATGGAGGAATAAGATTCATGTGGCCGACCCCTAATTGGGATAAGGTCTTGATGATGATGATGATGATGACTCTATGCTTGTCATGAGATGTAATTTAGGCTTACTTCCTGCATAGGAAGGATGTTTGGAATTCTGGAGTCTTGGCTCCTAAACCTGACATCCCATAGCTACACATTGACTTACCTGGGTCATCCCTCTGGTCAGCTCCAGTGTCAATTCTCATGACTTGGTAATCACATTGATGGGATGATCCAAACCATCCAACTGCATGTCTTTCCCTCCTGGATGCATTCTATATCCGGGTGGGGTGCTGGGTCTACAAATGTTATTTGAACAACCCTTTCCCTCGTTGATCAACTGCCAGGAATATTGGGTAACATTGATCTTCAAGCCAAATCCAATGCGGATATTGACAGACCACCTACATGAGTGGGTCCACTTGTCATCAGAAGGTGGAGATGGTTTCAGTTAGAAGGAAGCAAAGTATGAAACTAGTTTGATTGCATCTAGGAGGGCCAGAAATAACTAAAGAGAGGGACTTACACCAGTCAACAATTGAGATATATTGGAGGAGAAAATATACTGTGAAACATAGAATGGCCGTCTCAGAGAAACAAAGAGGGACTAGATTTGGTGATCCAAACTGTTATCTCTTGGGTCCTTAGATGGGCTCAATGACAGGTAATCTAAACCACTCATCTTTTGAATCGCCTCCCAGGTGCATAGCGACCGTATTATTTTTTTGTAATAAGCAAGTTGCACCTAAGATTTGGATTCATGTATTGCAAGCTCTAAGTTAGAATGGAAGGTCTAGCGGGCAACCTCAGGAGGTACAGGGTATGGGTCATTACGCAAAGTTGAGTGTGGGCTTGCAAAAGCCTTTGTTTGTACCTGCAAAATGATCCTAACCGCTAGTATGAAGTCAACGGCAAGAAAGTTCGTAAACCACCGTGAAGATGGGTGGTCATGATCATCTGACGATGCCAAGATGAACAGTTAGAATCACCAATTGTCAAGGGCTCCACGTTGTGCTTTTTAGCCCACGCGTGTGATCCTTTCAGCTGTGCTTTCTTACCTCCTTCGGATAAAGCTTAGGAATCTTCATTCTAATCAACATAAAAACAGTAGAAAGTAGTCTTTGAGAAAGAGAAGGAGAGAAAAGAAAGGTGATGGGACATGTAATACAAAGTGGATGTAGTGTGAAAATTGCTCCTCCCCCTTCATGCACAAGCTTGGCCTTTGCCAAAAGTCTTTCACTTTAGTTTGGCCATGGGACTACCAAAATGAACTTTACATGGAAGAGTGTGAGATGCCAATGCCGGTCCCAAGCCCGGATAAAAAAGGAGGAGGGTCTTGCGTCATGTGCCAGCCGGCAAGGGGAAAATTAAAGATGATTCTATTATTTCTTTTTTACAAATGAATATGTATTTGTATATTAGTTTGTGAAGAAGAAATGAAAATCAACTCCAGCTTCTTAAAAGATGGCAACCCTTGTGTCAGGTAACCAGCCGGCAAAGGGGAAGTTGAAGATGATTATATTATTTCTTTCTTATAAATAAATATGCATTTGTATATTAGTTTGTGAGGAAGAAATGAAAATCATCTTCAACTTCTTAAAATATGGCCACCCTTGTGTCAGGTAGCCAGCCGGCAAGGGTGAAGCTGAAGATGATTTTAATGAAAATCATCTTCAGCTTTTTAAAAACTATGGCAACCCCAACATGACATGAATCGAAAAATGACATTTGCTCAGTTTGGTTTTATGCCTGGGAGGTTTACCATGGAAGCTATTTTCTTACTAAGACAATTAGTAGAGAAATATAGGGAGAGGAGAAAAGACCTGCACATGGTTTTTATTGACTTAGAGAAAGCTTATGATAAAGTCTCTAGAGAGTTAATATGGAGGGTGTTGGGTAGTAAAGGGGTTTCTCAGGGGTATATAAACATAATTAAATATATGTATGAGGGAGCAATAACAAATGTTAAGACCACTAGTGGCGTGACTGGTGATTTTTCTGTCACTGTCAGATTGCACCAAGGATCGACATTGAGTCCATACCTTTTCACATTAGTTATGGATGAGTTAAGAAAACATCTGCATGAGGAGATTCCCTGGTGCATGCTATTTGCAGATGATATAGTCCTAATTGATGAGACAATGGAGGGTGTAAACATAAAGATAGAGTTATGGAGAGAAGCATTAGAATTGGAAGGATTTAAAATTAGCCGAACTAAGACAGAATATATGGAATGTAATTTTAACAAGGAGATTAGGAGTGAAACACCAGTCAAGATTGAAAACCAAGAGGTCCCCGTGAGAGACCACTTTCGATACTTAGGATCAGTGATCCATGAGAGTGGAGAGATTGAGAGGGAGGTTACCCAGAGAATCCAAGTGGGTTGGAACAAATGGAGATGTGCATCGGGTGTTTTATGTGATCGGCGGGTGCCACTCAAACTAAAGAGAAAATTCTATAGGATGGTTATAAGGCTGGCCATGCTCTATGGATCATAGTGTTGGGCAATTAAGGAACATCATGCTCATAGGATGAGTGTCGCAGAAATGAAGATGTTGAGATGGATGAGTGGTAAGACAAGAAAGGATAGAATTAGAAATGAAAATATTAGAGAAAATTTAGGGATAGCACCAATAGGTAGCAAGATGAGAGAAATTAGACTTAGATGGTTTGGACATGTTCAAAAGAGACCAACAACGGCACCAGTTAAAAAGAGTGAGGCAATACAAGTTGAAGGTTCTAAAAGGGCAAGAGGAAGGCCCAAAAGAACGTAGATAGAAGTGGTGAGGAAAGACTTAAAAACTTTGGGACTAAATGAAACCATGGTATTTAATAGACTGGAATGGAGGAATAAGATTCATGTGACCGACCCCTAATTGGGATAAGGTCTTGATGATGATGATGAGTGTGAGATGCCAAAATAAAAAAATATGACTAATAAATTAAGAGGAGGATTTCAAATGATGGTGGGAATTTGCTTCTAATTTGATTTAGTTAAGGGAAAATGGTAGCTGAGACTGGTAAATCCCTCCAGTTTTGGAGGGAAAATAGCTGTTTTATAGTAAGTGTACATATTTGATCAGGAGATATGATCTAAGCCATTCTCTCTGGTAGGGACCCATTGAAATTCTCAAATTCTCCCATGTTGGACTGTATCAATCCATGAATTGTGACCACTCTTAATAGTGAAATCAGACAACTGATTTATATACCTTTTCATTGAAAGGTCATAACTTGAAGGATCAAGATCATTTGTTGCACAGGATTTTTGGCCAATGAACCACCTGGGGTGGGCCTTTATACTTGGATCGGGGAACAAGTAGGCACAACTTGTACTTTGGTGCTATTGTATTTCTCAAGAGAATTCAAGTTGGCAACGGTCTAAATCTAAAGGGGTAAAGTTGCAGGTTACGGCTAACCTTTCCTTCCCCTTTTTTGTGATGACAGAGTCTGTAGACTGGCAGAGCCATGTCGATTAGCTGCGTGGCACAAGTGGGTGGACTGGGTCCAATTTGTCCACACCCTGCACGTTTCAGATGAAGATATATAGGCTTGCTAAATGTAGGGTGGTCTTATTTTATTGGCCTGTAGCAAATATGTACGTATGTAGAGAAATGTACGTAGATAAATGAGCAGATCATCTAAAAATCTGAGACTGATCTGCCAGTGTACGCAAATGCCCAAAAATTTGAGGCAGTACACATTTTTGGTTGGCAGGACAAGAACCGAAATTGGTTTTCACGGAAAAAGAAATTTTTTCTACAAAGTAATTGAATTACAGCAATGACTCAAAAATATTATTTAAAAAAATTTCCTGGCTTTCTAGCTTAATTTTTCAAGGCATAAAAACATTTTCCATGAAGAGTTCCTTTTTTCCGTGAAACCAATTTCCATTCATTTCCTATCTTGTAAATTGTTTTGGTCTTTGGCGTACTTCAATTGCAAGGTGTAAAAACACTTTTCAAGGAAAATTCCTTTTTGGGTGGAGATAAATTATCATTCATTTCTTGACGACAAAAAAATAAAATAATAAAAAATAGCAATGAGTATACGAGTCTAAAAAAAAGTGCACTTGGTACACACTGATTTGTACTTCTCCCTTAATTAAACCATTACCTCGCTCTTTATCATTTTTCTTTTCTAATAACGTATAAAAAGTATGGGAATGTTTAAGATTTGTGAGACATTTTATGGCTTAATATGAGTCATCAAATAAGGTGGGGCCATGCAAAACTATATATATATATATATATCTTCTTCTTTTTTCTAATGTTTTCAGATTTTGATATTATTGAGCAAGGGACAAAAATTAACTTTATGGAAAAACAAATTCTCTTAAAAGCATTTTACTCCTTGAAATTTAATGACACTAAAGACCCATAAATTTTATACCATGGAAAGTTTTTGGATCTTTGGCATAATTCAATTTGAGGGCATAAAATACTTTTCATGGAGAATTTCTTTTTCCTGTTTACTCAATTTTCGTCTATTTTCTACTAATTAAACACACTAAAGTTAGGAAATGTCATTAAAAAGAATTTTTTTCCTACCATAAAGAATTTACAAGTTCCAAGAAAAATAGCATCATTTAACACTCTTTGATCTGTACTTCTCCCCCAACAAGCCAGTACATTGCTCCTTATAATTTTTCATGTGTAATAACAAATAATATGTAAATGGCAGTTTAAGTGCATAGATGACTGACTTAATATTTGAATTAAATTTCTTTATTGATAAATTTTTCTGGGTATAGAATTTGTCACAAGATCTGCAAAGTACATATGAGAATTCGATGGAAGTTGGAATTTGATTCTACAAGTTCACATTTAACTAAAAAAAAGGGAATATTTAAGTTTATTTTGTGACTCTTTTTTTTTTCCAGCTGAAAAGGGGCATCAAAAGGTTGAGTTTTCTGAAGGGAAGCCTTGGTGCAACACTAAAAATTGTTATCACGTGACCTTGAGGTTACGGGTTAAAGGTATGAAAACAACCTTTTGTAAAATACGAGATAAGACTGTGTACTTTAGGCCCTCCTTCTCGAGATCCCGCATAGACGGAAGCTTCATGCACTGGAGCTGCCCTAAAAGGTTGAGTTTTCTCATAAACAAAACCAATTATACGCTGAAACCAGTTGTTTGATTTTATATCATTGACTTTGACTCTTGTCCAATTGCCTTTGGAAAGTTCGTCTGCCGCCTTCCCTACACGGCCCTCGGGTTTCCATTTTGTTCCTTCACGACGACGCAAACGACGCATTGCCCGAATATTTCACCTCTCACCTTCTTCTCCCTTTCTATATTTCTCTCCCTAAAACACCTCTCTCTCTCTCTCTCTCTCTCTCTCTCTCTACCCAACGCTTTGGCATGCATACTTTGATACAAAGAAAGAAGACACACGTAGTCATCCATGTGCTTAAAACACACACACACTAAAACTCTAGAAGAAAATCTTTCTTCTAGTCACTCTTTAAAGCACAAGCACATTCTCTCTCTAAAACTATCAGTGTCTAAAAGACCCATTCTCTCTCTAAAACTCAAAAACGAACAGTCTCTCTCTCTCTCTAGACACACACGCTCGCTCTCTCTCTCTAAACTCCACATCTGAGGGCAGGCAGGCATGCATGCTTCGGGACAAAGAAAAGGATTAGGCCGAGATTCGGGTACCAAAGAAAGAGTTTTGGCTGCTTTTCATTTTTCGCTTTCATTTGTAATGAACACACGTCCAAATGGCCCCCTTGATTTGATCTCGGCACCCACCTATGGTTTCTTCGAAATTGTTTCTTCTTCTTCTTCTTCTTCTTCTGTACTGGCTAAGAAATGAGGAGGCGTTGACGGGCTCGGTTTCCACAATGCGTTGATATCGGAAGAAATGGCGTTTGTTTTTTGCTGGGGAGATTTCGAGGGCTGATGTTTGCAAATCGAGGAGAATCGGCCGTTGTTTTCTGAGTATTTGATTTTTATTTTGGATTGTTGGGCACTTCGTAATTCTTATGTTGGATGTTTTGATATGCATTTAAGGAGATTAATGGACTCATCCTACCATTATTGAGTGATCATATGTGTTTTGAGTTGGTAAAATTCAGATAATCGTGGAATTTCACTGCTTAGATCAGGCTCATATGATCACTGCTATCGAATTAAGTGTTAAGATCTAAACAAGTTAGTGATCAAAATAACTAAATAAGGCTACAATGCTTGATAGATCGGCCCCACCTTTTGTTGATCGGATTCGTTCATCTGACTTTCTAAATCAGGTAATTGTATCCCAAAATCATAATTAGTGGTTGATTCTAGCACAGTGACAAAAAATATATTTTTGATCACCCCATAATGAAGCCAGATGATGGCATACCCACTCTTTTTGACTATGCTATTTCCACTGTACATGATAGAAGTTTTTCTGATTGGCTGTTGATAGTGTTTTGGGAATTGTAATACAGCTATTAGCAACTAATCAAAGGAGTCATATCCAATGACAAAGTAGCACAACTAAATGTACACGTGGAGCTCATCTATCTAATGATCTAAACCATGGTATCCTTGCTTCCATTTAGTATACATCATGCCACAAAAATCTTCTCCTTTAGATCATCTTCATCACTATTATCCTAAAATGTAAATGGATGACTCCGGAAGTTCAAAAATAAATTCTAATAAAATCTCGACTATTTAGAGGGCTAAGATTATCTACTAAACTTGATTTTCTTACAGGCGTTTGATGATTAAGATGCATAGAGCAAATAATTTATTTGGATTATTCTCAATTAAGAAGAGTAAAATAAATAGAGGGGGGGCCATTAGTGAGTGCTTATATCAATCCCTAGACTTGTTCGTGACTATTATTTGTTGTTAATGACATGACACGAGAGTCTAGCACTGGTTTGACTTAGGCATAACATTACAAAAAACATCTTTCTTATTTAAACAGCAAATCAGATGGGTACCTTTCATAATGCCCCCTTGAGAAAATTAATTATTCATGAATAATATCTGAGCATGAGAGTCTGATCATCAATGTTGAGATATACTTTTCTTTTGTAATCTTCTACTAATTAAATGTTATTATAAACATAGATTAGATCAAGAATCAACAGGTATGTTTGTCAGTTTCCCTTAAAAATAAAATAAAATAAAATAATTGGTCATTGGGAAATGAGGTAATTAGTTTTCCAGTTTCAGTTTCCATTAGTTGATAAAACCCAACTTGCTTACCCATTAGAAATAAATTTAAATAAAATTTATTTTATACCTTCATTTTCAATTTCCAAGCAAGTCATAACAACCATTCTTCCCTAGATATAAGAAACAAGATTATATTTTAAAATAAAATTTATAGGTTCAATTTTCCACAATTGATATGCCCACTTGCCTATTATTAGAAGCCAATAATCCAGAAATTTTCTTTTATTGAAACTAACTAATTCTCTGTAGGTGTTTTTCATTAGTGTCTGTGTTGGCAGGAAAGACCAAAATTAGCTTCTATGAAAAGAATCAAAATAATTTTTGTCTATATCCTACCATCCAAACAAGTTAGCTAAGATAAATGGTAAATCCTGCACTATTTTCTGGAAAAGAGTTCTTAATAATCAATTTACAGATCAATATTCCATATCCCAGCATAGAGAGAGCTAATCCTACTTAGCATGAGTGCTCTCGATTAAGATCCACAGAATTTGATCCACCATTTATCAAACATTAAACACAAAATCACAACAACTTAATCAAATTATTATGAAGATATTGCAACAAAATCATATGAAGTTTAACAAGGCACTGCCTTTGCTAGTAGTCAAGTTATCCCACGTGAATGCATGCAAATTTGTCATGTAATAGTCCAAATGAAATGCATATTCCTTGTGACAAACATTGCCTTCCATCACCTCTAGTAGAGGGATAGAGGGGTGAAACAAGGAAAATAGTGATTTATTTATGTATTTTGGAGGTTTAATTCAATCATAGCAATAAAATGGGCACATTTCCAGCCAGACCCTGTCGTTTCCCAGGCCAAGTGGCTAAAATAGTCTGTACATACACACTCATGTGATTACAGTAAGAGATGGTCATCCTGCATTCTACAGTAAAGCTCTAAAAAACTCATAATGTAAAGTGGGGCTTTTTGTAAGTATGTCTCTATCAAAGATAAGAAAAAGGTCCTGACCTGACCCCTCTTCCCAGAACCAGACCCTCATCTACTTTTGTATCGATCTTGCAAAAGGTCAAGCTCACCTCAATATTTTATTCTTGGATTCTGTGACAAATAGTTGCAGCCTTTGACATAGAGGACAATTCTGGAATCTTCAATTCCTCGAAGAGACTGGCTTGTGAGAGAACTCCCCAACACCCATTTCCTTTAAGCATCCAATGTCTCCTTTAACCTCACTTTCAGCCCTTTTGAGGGTTTTCTTTTCTCCATTTTATTGACATTCTACTCAAAGTTAACGTGCCGTTAAAGCTAAATTACCTAGTACCTGGTACTAACAGACATAACATACTTGCTATTAAGTTGGGTACAACTCATTGTCTTAGACTCAACCAACGTGTAGCAGGACATTTTCCTTACAATTGTAGGTTTGAGTTGTCACTATTTTTTTTTTTACCAAAAAATTATACTATAAAGCATGTAAGTGATTTACTTTATAACTCTTTGCTCAAAAAAAAAAAAAAACCCCATACATTTGTACTAGAGGGCAAAAGTGGATCTAGCCACTCACATACACTAGTAGAATACCTAACATGTAAATTTGTACTTACATGCATTATAATATAGACCGGAGCCTTGGTGTAACGGTAAAAGTTGTCATCGTGTGTGACGACCCGGGCTTTCTCATGCATTTTTAAATGCAATGTCTAATTTCCTAAAGCGGGATGCATCCCTATTTGAAAACTATTTTATAAAAATCATGCAATGCAGCGAAAAATCTTTAGTTTTAAACTCATTTTTGAAAACCCCGAGTGTCATTTGCTTTCACAACAACTAAGGTAGTTTTTGAAAAAACTTCAAAAATCATAAATGTTTTTCCCAAGGTCTTTCCAGTCACAATGCACAGCCCAACTGTTACTAAGTATAAACACATGTCCAAAGGATTGAGAGTTTACTTACATGTGTATTGGTTTCCTTTTGGATTCACTTGCTCATAGCACTAACATAGATGTCCTCTTTTTGTGAGTGAAGCTGTCCTGAACCATGATATATACGGACGTATCCTGTCCTTGAGTACTTGCAGATATCTGAAAAATGTTAAGGATTGGGTGAGTATATAATATACACAGTAGGAGTCTATCACTATTAGTTTTATAATGCATGCGATCTTTAAAATCATATGCTCATAAAATCATATGCATGTTGTATGAATAATCATGTTCAATATCGATATTAAAAGCCACTGTCAAACTGAAATACTGACGACTTAAAGAAATATCATAATTTAAGTCGAAAGTATCATACATCATAATCATAAAAATATGTCATAACATCATGATATGCATCAGATGTTTCATGGAATCCAACTCATGGATATCTATCATGGTATGGTCGACCAACCTTATATCATGCCATATGCAATGCACATAAATCCACGAAAGCATAGGGTCCCACTATGCCCACGACCTCACCGCCGTGTGGTTCCCGGGTACCTAGGGACACAGGATCATATACCTCCACGGGGCATATGACACTTCTTCGTCATAAATCATGCAATTTATGAAATCGGTTGCAAAACATGCATGCAATGCTAGTCTCGCATTCAAAGTCATAACCTTGCCTAGAATCCTGACAGCCTAGAAGCCTGCCAGCCTAGAAGCCTATCAGCTCTCTTTGGCCCGCCCTCATCAGCCTACCCTCATCAGCCCGTTTTCATCGGCTAAGGCTACACTTATCATGCAGACAAGCAAAAACCTCTTTTCAAAACCAGTCCTCTTTAGGTCCCTCACAACTGCCTGATCCTCAACCCTCAAGGACATGCAATCTTTGCAAGCACTTAAATCATGCAATGTATGCACTTGTTTACAAAACATATATGTGCACAATGTGTATGCAATTATTTCAAAACATGGCTATGTACAAAGCATTTATCATGCATGCTGAATTAAGTCATGCAAATCAAGTCATATATTTAAAACATATGTTCTCAAAATAATAATAGTTCTTTTAAAAGAATTTAATAGTGATAGAGCACCTACCTGACTAGGTTACGTTAACTCCTTTGTCCTCGTACGCTCCTGAACATGGTTTGGAGACTCAAGGTTAGTTTAACCTATCTTTTATGGGTTTAGAGCAGTTGGGTCTTATTACTTAGGCATTAGGGGTCCATCCCTATGCCTATGGGTGTCCTAAGGTCCTAAGTGGACCTTGGTATCCTTAGTTTTCCAAAGTTCTAGTGGTCACGCGCCACCATCCTATTTTAAGGATTATGTCCTACTTTGATTGAGCCTTGATTAGGGATTTTATGATTTGGATGTGTCCGCGTCGTTGATACGGACACAACGCCTTTTGCGGCTTCTCAATCGGAGCTCTAGATCTCAAGTTATAAGCGTTTTAGTATTGTATGTACATAGAGTTCTTAAAGACAAAAAAGAAGGAATGCTAGGGCGCTGCGTGTTTGCGACGTGCGCCCAGCTTCCTTAAGTAAATAAAAAAAACGATGCATGCTAGCGTGCTGCGCGTCTGCGGCGGCGCCTCAGCGGGCGCGTCTTCAGACGGGCAAGAATCTCCACCCGTCTGTCCCTTTAGAGGGCGCGTCCCTGGACGCACCCGTTTGGTTTTTCAAACAGGCGTCGACCTGCGTCGACGTGGGACGTTCCTATTGGATCGTCCCGCCCGTTAATGACCTGGGTCGTCCTCAGGTCACCCTGGTTCGACCCTGTTGAACCAGTGCGGCCCTGGGGACATCCCAGGGTCCTTGGTGGCGCTCTCAGGCTCCGTTTTGCATGGTTTTTTATGCAAAAACTTAGGGGAATTGAGCTTAAGACTATGGGGTGAGATGGGTTTGGAGAGTTTTTGAGTATACCTGCCTCGTGGGTGGTTTTCTCTCCACGTTTTTCTCTCTTTGTCACTGCTCCGCGATGGGTTTTCTCCAAGGTTTTGGGCTGCCATTAGAGGCACCCAAGAGCTCTATTTATAGAGCTTTTAAAGAGGGTTCTGGAGGGGTTCTAACCGCCTTTGAATGGCGGTGGAGAAACCTCCAGAATGGCGGTGGTTTCTCCTTGAAACACCGCTGTTCCAGAAGCCTCTAGGAGCTTGAAGACGACGGGGTGCCCGTATCAAAACGGGCACCTGTGTTTTTCAAGTTAAGTTGTTTTGTAAAATTTACAGTTTTGCCCTTGAACTTTAAAGGGCCATATCTTGCTCATTTTAACTCCGTTTTGGGTGATTTTGGTCTCGTTAGATTCCTTTTTCTGAGACGCATCTAATGGAACCACTTTTAGGACCAAATTCCTGGGTTTAGTCAAGGCAACTAGTGAAATGACCAAAATGCCCTTATTTTTAAAACTGAACTTTTTATGGGCTTTTAATATTACAAAAAATTGGGGTCATTACATCGTGTCACCTTGAGGTCATGCATTCAAGGCGTGGAAACTATCTCTTAAAAAAAATACAAGGTAAGCTGCATACTATAGACCCTTGTAGTCCGTCCCATCCCTGGACTCTACATAGGCAGGAACTTCATAGGCAAAGGCTGCCCTTTATGCATTACTAACATGGTTAGGACACTTGTTTAGACATATGCTGGATCGTTTAAACGCATGGCTAAACAAAAGTGATTTGGCTTACGATGTAGCACAAAAGTGCAAATTTTCAGTCCTGCCAAAGATATTCAACACAAAACCAACCAGCAACTAACTACTAAGTGCCATGTTTAGTGTGATAATCCATGATGACATGGAAGCAGATAGAACTACACTTTTTATAGTTCAGTGCTAAAGTACCTTCTATCTATATGCACATATATTTGTGGTCTCATGATCTAACATAGACATATGACTAAGAGATCTGTTTAAGTACAGTAACATGGCATATGTACTTGCCAAATAAGATCATGGCTAATGAAGAGGTGTTTTTGGACTAATGTTGGTGTAAGGGTATCTTTGAGAATCTAAGCTATTGATTGGGGCACCAAGAGCCAGCCACCAACTCCACTTGCTTTATCTGCCCCGGAGAATGCAGAAAGATTGGCCTTTGACACTTTTCGCCAGATATACTATTTTCGTCCAGATTGTTTCTTCAATGTGGCTGAAAATCAGTTGCACTTTGGATACTTGACATTTGAGGGGTCATACCAGTTAATAAATGTGACCATTATTTTCCACTTAAATACAAAAAAGTAGGCAAAGTGAAGACTTTTTAGAGGAGACTAAGGAAAGATATCACAGTCAAATGGACTTTTTAAGTGGTGTGCATACATCATAACTTCCTGCTTGCTTTAGTTCTGTTTGTTTCAGACATGGGTCTCAATGGTCAATGATCATGTGGTGGTGGGGCGGCTTTGCTTGCTGCATGGGACACTAAATAATGCGATTTTGGTAGAGATTTCCGACCCATTTGGATATTGAATTGGTGGGTTTGGTTGGTCTTTTCAGCAGCCCATTTGGGCGAGTGATGTTTCTCGTAGAAAATCTGTTTCCCTCTTTCCTTTTCAGTCTTTTTTGCAATTGCTGTAGCGAGGTGGCATTTGACTGCTTTGTTTCTGCAACTTTGATGAAAACTTGGTAAAATTTTCAGCTGTTACAGGCTACTTGCAGAAATGGGATTTGAGGTTAGTCACAGTAGTAGAATGCTGGAAGTAAAATGCCGTGATTCTTCACTGAAATCATTGGGTTCCGAGGAAGTGTTTTCAAGGCACAAGCGTTGTAAGAGGTGAGAAATCATTGCAGAAACTGTTCTTCTCTTTTACAAGAAGTAGTAGCATTGGATCTATTAGGTGTAAACGGGAAAAACTGAAATGGGTCCCTGGAAAATGAAAAATCAGATCATTACCAGCTAAAACTAGGAAGAAATAAATGAGTTTTGACAAAAAGTTACATTTTTGTATGGGTATCTTTTGCCAGTCACACACACAGCAAGTAGGAGAGTAAGACAATTTTGCAGAAACAGAGATGACACTTTGATATGTCATTTGGTTTTTAAGTTTTCTTGAGATTTTTGATTTTTTGTTAATCTTTTATTTTTCTTTGTAATGGCAGTTACCCAGATGAGAGATTCAAGGGAGACGAATTGGGTATTTCTCCTCGTGCTCTTCATTCTATGAAGATGGTAAGTTTCTTATTTTCTTCTTCAGAAGCTTTCTGTGTCAGTAATAGTTGAATATGAGCCTGTGGATTTTCTTCAGAAAAAATTCACATTTGTCAACCGTATATCATGAAGCTTGATATTGCACCAAAAAATTGCTTTGGGGGTGATCCAAAGGGTAGAATTTGCTTGCTTGTTGTTCAGTTAACTTCATAGCTCCTTCTTCTGCATGACAAATCACTCACTCCGGAATAAATTGCAACAGAAGTCGGCGGTCTTAAAAGAGGCCCTTCTGCTTGACCGTCTGGATGTGTCTGGATGAAGTTCACTGAAGGAACTGCCTATCTTTCTTCAGTTCAGTGTTTATTATTTTTTTCTTTTCGTTTTCTTTCTTTCTTTTTCTTTTGTAATTGTTGGCTATTTCCCGTGGAGTCTTTCTATTAATTGCAACTTGAGGCTTTTGTTTGGAAATTATCTTCTTCCGATTATCTTATTAAGGCATTTCAGAAAATTTTAATTCTATAATTATTTTGGTTGCAAAAGGGTGCGGGGCCAGTTGAGAGCAATGTTGACTGCAAGAAGAAACAATCCCCTGCAAATGAGCTCCAGAGTTCTCTGAAGCAAGAGGTATGCAGCTGAAATGGTAATCATGCGAGTTCACCGATTGAAAGTTTACTAATTCTAAGGGCTCTTGACAATTTTAATGACTTCAGAACACCACCTAGCCATTCTTTGATCACTTTTACTCTTGATACCTACCTGGTCTGCAGCAAGGAAAATCTTTAACCATGCAAGAGGACCTTCGTCATTACTATATGAAAGCTGTCTGCTCTTTAACGGCTATTCTGATGATCTCATAATTCCCCGCCTACACTAGCAGGATTTTATTTTTTTTTGCAACCCAAGGGAGGTTTGTACCAAGAAAAAAAAAAAGAAGAACCCAAGAGAGATAAAAGAGAGGCTAGTTCTTTTAATTGCCATTAATAAAAGAATGCTCAGTTACAATTGAACCTGTAATATTGGCAAAGGGGGCAAATGTGAATATAACACTTTGAAGTACATTCTGTTTCTGCATGCATGACTATGCATTTCCTGTTTGCTGAACAGAATTTGGCGAGAATGTCCAGAACTGTATAAGTTTGGAAATGAGATCTAAATCCAACCTTTTCCCTCTGGTCCATCACTTTGAGAGAGATACTCTAAGCTAAAACTCAAGCATAAATTAGAAATTCTGTCCCTTCTTCTGCCATGCCTACTAGTATCCTTCCAGAAGTTTAAAAATTGTTTGAGGGGTGAATAATGAGTATTTGGAACGTTTACTACATGCTTATTGTGGACTTTCAACCTGTTGCAAACATTGCCATCTGATGTTGGTCTTTACCATATTTGACTATGCAGATTCTACACCTTGAAAGACGTTTGCAGGACCAGTTTGCAGTACGCCGGGCTCTAGAAAAGGCACTGGGATATAGATCTTCCTCCCTATATAATTCAAATGAAAATTCAATGCCAAAGGTAACCCACTACTTCCAGTTTTATTTCCATAAATGATAGTAACAAACCACGAGGTTGATGGATCAGAGAGAGGGGTTATGAAGTTTCCAAGACACATATCCATCAGCCCCCAAATTCTCTTTAATATTCGTTAATACAATCTTCTTCTTCTTCTTCTTTTTTTTTTTTCATTTTTGGTGTGGGTGGAGATGTTCAGGGTGGGGGAATGGCGAAGTCTATGCCAAATCCCAAATAATCTTTACTTACATTCCATATTTTTTCATATGCAACTGAGTCATGATAGATAAATGTCTGTTAACATTTTTAATGAGATGTTAATATATGCAAATTGCATGTAATTTTTTTTTCTCTGGCAGCATCCGGCAGTATTACTTTTATATATCTGTACAGGAATTAATGCATGTATATCTAATGGAGCAGAGCAATCAACCCTTTAGTGAACTCTATCAGAGAGTTGTTGTTTTTCTCTTCCAGAAAGAAGATTTTTTATTATTGCTTGATTACATACAACCAGCAGATTTCGCCTGTGTTGGAACTCATGCTTTTGTTCTTACTTATCAGTCTCATCTTGTTATTTAACTATACCACTTTCTTTCTTTTTTTCCATTTTTTTTCTTTTTCTTTTCCTGTCAGTTCAGCCTGCTAAGGAACTGATCAGGGAGATTGCAGTGTTGGAACTGGAAGTCACGTACTTGGAACAATATCTTCTCTCACTTTACCGGAAAGCATTTGACCAGCAAATTTCAGCTTTATCACCATCCAACTTTGATGAAAGGTTAAGATCATCTTCAGTCCCCAAGGCAGGGCTGTTTCTATCAGTTGATGGACTTGATACCATATCAAAAAGAGAAAATCCAGGAGCTCAGTCTAGTCAGCGCAGGTTACCTCAAACTCCAATTGTCAACTCAAAGAACAAAACAGATGATGTTGGGAGTGCAGATACACTGATAGATAAAGGGGTTCACCGCAGCCATTCCTCACTGTCACAACGTTCGGCCCGCACAAGTAGAACTTCACCAATGGAGAAACTAGGTAAAGCTATGCGGGCATGCCATTCACAACCTTTGTCTACGCTGGAGGTAGCTGGATGGTTTTCTTCAGTTAGTTTGGATATGTAATCAGTTAACTGCCTGAAAATGAATTAATAATTTATTCTGATTGCTTATCTGCAGCATACAGACAGTGGTACACCGAGTCTGATCAGCCTGGCTGAACATCTTGGTACCCGAATTTCTGATCATGTTCCTGAGACTCCAAATAAACTTTCAGAAGATATTATTAGATGCATGGCCACTATATATTGTAAACTTGCAGAACCCCCTGTAACGCATCATGGCCTCCCTTCTTCTCCAAGCTCATCCTTATCATCTGCAAGCGAATTTTCTCCACAGGATCGAAGTGATATGTGGAGCCCTCACTGCAGGAAAGATTCTTCCTTTGATTTGCAGTCAGAGAATCCTCCACAAGTTGGAGGGATAAGAGAGTTCAGTGGACCTTACAGTGGATTGGTAGAAGTTCCATGGATTTGTCGGGATAGTCAGAGGCTCCATTGCATTGAAGATATACTGAAAAATTTCAGGTTGGTTTGATGGTTAGGGAATGCCATAAAGTACCAATACATTACCCATATACCAATTACATCATTGAACATTTCAAGAATATCTAGAGCTTTTGTAGCAATATTGCATGGTTCTGTAGTCATCTATCCAGAACATAATTCTAGTTTCAAGATTATGCTTCTTATATGACATATCAAAATAGAGCACTCAACTAAAACTGATTGGTTTTTCTCATAGAAATGGGTTGATGAATGTGAAAACATTGAGTGGTCGTGACTTTTATGGGAAGTCATTTTATGGTGAAATGGAGACAGTTTTAAGTTTCATAGGCATTGCTCATTAGATGTTTCAAGAAATTTAAAAGTTGAAAGGCTGTTTTGCAGGTCACTTGTTGAAAGATTAGAAAATGTTGATGCAAGAAAGATGAAGAATGAGGAAAAGCTTGCTTTCTGGATCAACATACACAATGCATTAGTGATGCATGTAATGATTTCTTTATGCTTACTAAAGCATCATGTTATTTATTTATTTATTTTCCACTTGAAAGTCAGCTCACTATCAAGTTGTTTCTTGTCAATCTGCAGGCATATTTGGTCTATGGGATTCCACAGAACAGCATCAAAAGGGGCTCTATACTCCTCAAGGTGAGTGTAACATCATTGATTCTATTGAGGAAGAAAAATTCTTTGCTGTATGGACTGGAAACTTTGTTTGATGTCCTTATTTACTCAGGCTGCATACAATGTGGGAGGTCGAACTCTAACTGCTAACACAATTCAGAGTTCTATTGTGGGATGCCGTACTCAGCGACCTGGACAGGTGTGCACCCTGCACTTGCTGTTTCGCACAGATAATTTGATATAGGAGACATGGTTTTAAGGACATTACTGTTTATTCTCTGCATTACTTCATCTTGGTAGAGATCATGAGTAGGTCCGGTTGGATCAGATATTTTCTTTCCAAAACTACACACACACACACACACACACACACATGTATATATATTCTTCCTATGTTGTTCAGCAATTAACAAAGAAAAGCCTGATACTTTGTAGACTTTCCTCTAGCAAGCTTTAGGAGAACTCAAATGTTAAATTGCAATGGCATTTAATGGCTTGCTTGTTATCATGTGCCTAGAAGGGGAACCTTGGTGCAACAGTAAAAGTTGTCATCACTTGACCTTGAGGTCATGGGTTCAAGGCGTGGAATCAGCCTTTTGCAAAAATGCAAGGTAAGGCTGCCTACTTTAGGCCATTGAGGCCCGCCCCTTCCTTGGACCCCGCATAGGCGGGAGCTTCGTGCACTGGGGCTGCCCCTTTTTTTTGTTATCATGTGCCTAATATGGTCACAGGCTGCATTTTTAGCTCGTACTTGGGTCAGAGACCTGACTACCTATTCTATATATCATTTTTACCCATTCTAGTGTTGCACCTGGCTTGTGATTCATGGATCAGGACTCTAACTGATGCCCATAGTTTGGGAAGCAAGGTTTTAAGCTTGCACTCTATTATATTAGTAATGAATTGTAGTTGGATTTTTCACAAACTGCATATATTAAGACCTTGTGAGCATCAGAATACTCAAATAACTTTTCCTCTTACTACTGGAGTGCTACTATCTCATTTTTCCTTCATGTCTCCTGTTCTAATGTGCATTCCTCTCACCAGTTTCCCAAAACTTCTTTGCTTCCTTTACCGTCCCTTTCTCAGAAAGAGGAAAAGGAAATGCAGAAGGAAAAATATAAACAAGTTGGCATTCAGCTGCAACTAGTGGAACCACTTTGGTCTCGGTATTTTGGTTTAAATTCATCCAAATCTCATCTTGTTCACAAGTTATATCAACTGGATGATTTGTTCATGATGTTAAGTGATTCAGAAGTCGTCTGCTGCTCTTTCTGAAATTTGTGCCCGCGTTATTTTTCTAGCAAAGTTGATGATAATAACCTTATGCACATCTCTATGTTCATAACAGAAATTCTATGCATCTGCTTGGACATATCCTTATGTTTGTTTCCTTTCAAAACATGTTAGTTCCTCAATGTGTCTGTCCTCCGGTACTATGCCTTTTTCAGGCACTCTTGCAATTTACATCGTTTGTAGAAAAACATTACATACTGTGACATGGAAGCTAGCTATGTATTTGGTATCTGCGGAAGATGAAAGAAGCATGAGGGAATATGAAACATCCATGGACTGTTCCCATCATGTAGCTGATGAATAAACTTCCGCAACTATTTTTTTTAACCTCAAAATTATTGATTGGATATACAGAAGTCCCTATGACAAAGAACAAAGAAACTGCATTTTGACAGTAAATGTGAAGATAAATGCATCTAGAAAATCAATAATTCAGTAGAACATATCTGAAGACCAAGGAATCTGTCTGTCGCTCCATGGTCCATATTTTGCTGAAAGTGATGTTCCTGGTTCTCTTCAGAAGTCTCTCACTCTGCATAAAGTTAATTTCAAACTTTCAATTAATGGATTTTGTATTAATACATTCTACATAAATCTATGATTTTAAGAAGCTGATGATGCTTTATTTCGCTTGAAGTGGCTCCGGACCTTCTTCTCCCCCAGGATGAAGTTCAAAGGTGGAGACGATCGGCAGTCATATGCTATTGAGCAACCTGAACCTCTTCTACATTTTGCACTTTGTGCTGGAAGCTTCTCTGATCCTGTGGTACATATTTAATCCTAATGTTCTCTATAATTTACATTCATAATTTTCTTGTGCCAACTTTATTCCTGAATCATTTTATGATTGCAAGAACATATTCTTTGTTCCGGTGATTTGCTGAAATGGGTCTTATCTTACAATACTACCTGGGTAACAACTGTTTAGTTTTGTGGTTGCCATCCAGGAACTTTTGGTTACATACTAAGTTCTTCAACATTGAATGTTGCATTTTCTCTCTTCAGGTTCGAGTATACACTGCCAAGAGAGTGTTCCAAGAGCTGGAAGCAGCAAAAGATGAGTACATTCAGGCAACGATAGCCATAAACAAGGAACAGAAGATCCTTCTACCAAAGATTATTGAGTCTTTTGTAAAGACTAAGAATTTAAGTTCAGTGCAGCTGGTAGATATGATCCAACACTATCTTCCTGAGGCTCTACGAAAGAACATGCAGCAGAGCCAGCAAGGGAAATCTCGAAAAACTGTTGACTGGGTACCTCACAACTTTGCATTCCGCTATTTGCTATCGAAAGCATTGATGAAATAATTTTTTTTTAACTTTGAGAAATATCAGTATTTCTGTGAATGTGTCTGCTTTTATTTTGAGATGGCCGGCCTTGACATCTTTTCCAATTCCTTTTTGTATAGAAGAGGGCAAATAGTACGAGTTAGCAGGATAGAAACACTGCCCACATATTGTATTATGTAATCCTTGATCCTCTGCGTTCTGTAATATAAATTTCTTCATTTCACATCGGTGATTGTCCAGTTTATTCCGTTCTTGGGGAATGCTGCTGTACAACTCATTTTTGCCATATGTGGTGCAACTCTTATGTAGCTGAGATTGGTCTGTAGATTGCTAGTTATCCCCCATCAAGGCTGATTTTGAACAATGGATAAGTGCCCTGTAATGGGATGGTTTAAACAGTAAGAATATTCGAACCTTATTGTCCTCTTGCAGATCATCAAACTGCAATGATCCATCCAGTGGGGTGGAAGGGATCACAATCCAGATTGAGTGTGTGAGACACATCCACCACTTGCGTGCACACACAGACACATAAATTATCGAACCTGTTACCTACCACAGGAGAGGCTCCTTGAGTCCTTGACTGTGAGGTGCAACAACTGGTACAACAACCATATCCAATGCTTTAGCTGTCAGTATTCTTAACAAACTGTGAACAACTCAGTTGAAAATTTGTGCATTACTGTACTGAATTTTCCTTGTGGCCTGCATTTGTTCTGTTGACCTGTAACGCAGAGCCAGTGCTGCCTACTTGAATTTGCATTTTGATTGTCCCAGTGATTAGAAAATTCTACAACAAAAGAGTAGTTATACCATGGATGCATATATCTTGTGAGAAGACGTGAGCAGCTGGAGATATTGATGGAGTTCATTTCATCACTGATAGAAACTGTTGTTCAACTTAGTCTGTTGCAGTTGCTTATGTCTTTCTATGTCAGCAAATGGGCCACAGCAGACTAGAATGCACCTCCTCCGATTCTACCATTGGTTGCAGGTTCAAGTTCGGAATCGGGATCCGACCTGGGAAGAGAATTGATATTGAGCAACTTTCAGACTCACTCCTGATCATGTTAATTCAGATCAATTAGATGGAAAGTGTTAAGAACTCCAACAGCAACGAAATGATCGACATCGGCACTTCACCAGCTTATGATCAGATCGGAGTTTTAAGAATGCACTTAGACTGGACATTTCACATTATTCAATTGAATGGGATAACTTTTGAGCATTGCTTAATTTACATAATCATACTTTTATGATTTTTTTTCATAATTTTATGACTATCTTGGTTCAACACATCTGATGTTTCTCTAAAAACCGCAGATGGTAGAAACAAAGTTAGATGATGAAAGAAAAATCACGTTAGGACCCGTTTATTTACTAATTTTTCTGCAATAAATTTAACCAAAAACCCCTTTAAATTACTAATTTTTCACCAATAAAATCAACCAAAAACCCCCGTTCAAATTCAGTTCCTGTACAAAAATGAGAATGAACAAAATCTATATTTAATTCCTACAAAAGCACATTTGCAAAAACCAAAAAATGCAAAAGAAGATCTCCACCTCGAGCATGATCCAACGAAGAAAATGCACAAAACCTGGTCCAAACGCCTCGATGGGTCCAAAATAATAAGACTCCGAGTCCACAGATCCTACCACTTTCTTAAAATTGCCCCGTAAGTACTTAATCCCTCCGGAAATTGATACCTTTGCCGGAATTATCCCTGCTCCGGTGGAGATCATCCTCGTGCAAAACCCACCTTCCGCCCCCTGCAAACCATAATCCACTTGGGGGACTCAATAAGGGGCACACAGAATGCCGTAGCTCGATCACATTCTAGAGCGATCCGATTCATGCCACGTTGGATCTCAAATGCAAAATCGGAGGCGTTCAGGGAGATCAAGAAGAGAAATGGAAATATGGTGGCATCATGACGAAGGGGATGGACTGTTTGCAGGCGTAGCATGGGAAGACAAGATCCACGATTGGACGGAGCAGATTCCACCATGTCATCTGTTGATAATCATCACAGACGTCTGCTGCATCGGATACGGCCTTGCAGAGTAAATTATTGTCGTGGTGATGGTTAAAGAATCAAACGGTCGGATGGATTGTGGGTAAAACGATGGGGTCCACAACTGGACGGAAAAGATGCCACCATGTTAAATAGCTGTTGATGTAGTGCGGATGATAGCTTAATCATGGCTAACAATTGGATCTACGGACGGATCATCAAAGGTTTTGAACATTAGCATTCCTCATGTGACCTAGGGATTCTAATCATCTTGTCCGTTGATCCAAAGACGTTACGTCCCATCCCTCGATTAATTGATGAAACCTTCATCTAGCATCATTCAACGACTCAGATCATCAAACACGCGTGTCACGTGTAAGGCAGATCTCCGACGATGTGGGCATTTCCTTTCGGCGGCTTTGGACTGAAGCAGCCGAGCGGATTCCACCAGAACCATGAAAACCCGACCAACTTTCGCGTGCTGCAACCAGAAGATCTTCTGCTAATCCGAACAAACTTACCCTAACCCTAATTCAGATTCTGGAGGGAGAAATGGAGAGCGATGAAATTGGCGTAGTTCTAGCTCGAGTTTCAGAGCTTCGATCGAAGATCAACAGCTGCATAGACAAAGCAACTTCTCGGGAGAAAGTCGAAGGCGAAGAGGAAGAAGAATTGAAAGGTCTAGACCATCGTAGCGAACCAGATGAAGAAGTTGAAAGCCTTCTCAACATTCGCGATGCCCTGGAAGCTCTCGAATTGCAGCTCGTTTCCTTGCAGGTTAGTGTTTTGCTTTCCTTTGTAGTTTGCATTTGGGTTTTGAAGGTGCTGAGATTTTCCTTGGGTTAAAGAGATTTCTGTTTGTTTAGGGTTTTGTGGGAATTGGAGTGGCGAGTTGAACTCCCTAATACCCTAACTTTCACTCTATTTCTGAACTGAAAGCATACAAGATATTTGATTTCAAGTGGAACTACACTCTGTGGTGAGACAATAGGTGTATGAAGTTAGGAGTTGCAATCATAATGCAATTTTCATGATCCCCAAACACTAACATTTTGTGGAAATCGGAGTTCTCAGGGAAATTGTCTAAGACCCTAAATTGAGTGTAAATAGAAATACATGCAGGTGTGCAAAATTTCAATTTGCAGTTAAGATGCAAGTTTGGTGTATCTCCACGCTACCTAAATCCTGGAATATGACTACAGGTTTACAAGTATGGATTCTTATTTCACCCAAGCATGCATGCATATTTGAAGATACCCAGATACATATTATGGAGTGCAAGTTTGATGAACTGATACTGGTAAATAAGCTGTTTGAAGCTACTCTATCATTTGCTTGATAAATGGTGATGAACAATGATAGTAGCTTCTATTTTTGTAATCGAGGAATTCTACTAAAACTAGCCTAATTGGTTAATTTTTTTTGGTTTCTTTTGTTCCAACCGTTTATTGTTATTTATATTCATCATGGTCAATGAAATTAGCTAATTGGTTGAGATTTGAATGTGTTACAGACAAAACGCACATTTATAGATATCGCACTTGCTTTGATTTTGGGAAATTCTTTATGGACCTGGGTACAGAAAAATTCTCATGCTGTGATGGGCATCTTCCTTTTTGTGGAACATAAGCATTTGCTATCTCTTTTTTAATTTTTAATTTAATTTAATTTTTTGGCATTGTGATGGATTCGAACCTCAACCTCATGCTTGTGAGATGAGGCACTCAACCAACTTGCCTAATTGCTTGAACCTTTCTCTTTTGTAATATGGTTTGATGCTGCAAAAAGTTGCATATCCAGGAGGGAAAATTGAAGGGCTAAACCAGTAAAAGTTCATCTTCAATGGGGTATAGACTGATAATCTAGTCAGTGAATACTGAAAGGAAAATACATTTACTTCCTTGTGTATCATCTTGGCCAATGCGTATTCTTGATTTGGGTTATGAAAGTTGCTGATGATTGTTCTGATCATACGTAGAAAAATAGGTGAAGTTTCTAGGGTGTCTCTGTTATATGATTTGAGTCCTATTAACTTGTGATGCCCTTTAACATTTCATTTCTCAGATTTGGATGCTTGTGATACTCAGTAAGTTTCACTTTACCTATACAACAATTTCTAATTACAGTTTACCAAATAATCTGGTCCAACCTAGTGAATGCAAGGGTCATTTCAACTTCCCCAAGTTACATTTTCCCCCCTGCATTTCAGCTTACCTGATAAGCCTAATGTTCCTCCAGTTCCATCTCAGACCCAATCTTCTTCCATTCTTCCTCTTTCATTCGCTTTACATATTGCCCCTTTTGTTATAAGCTGCTATTCCAAGCTCTAGCCTCATTATTAGTCTTTGTGATTGATTTTGTGCTGTGAAGATCTTTTCCCTTTTCTGACTTGTTAATGATCTTCACAAATTAGTTTGCTCATGCTATTAGTTACCATTTTTTGGTTATCTGGTCTAAAACCAGAGTTCTTTTTTGCTTAGTGAAAAATTAAATTACTCATTCATAGACCCAGGTAACGTACTAGGATTCATGTGAAAAAAGATGTCAGCCTTCCGCACTAGTTGTTCCTTTCTGGTGGTCCAAAAATACAATGTCTATGTGATCTGTTATTGCTCTGATGCTGGCTCTCCGTTGTTATTATTGCTATGAAGCATCATGAACTGCTCAGAGCTGTTAAAATTGTTTCTGGTTCCTCACATAGAACTTCTGATATTCTAGTTTCAATTGCTATGACTGTTTTACCACTTCAAGGTTTACTTCTCTTACTAAGAAGAATATGTATTATTAACCTGGCAACTTTTTAGCTGCAATAATGCTCTAAAGACCTGCTTCAATGTATTGTCTTCTTTTCCTTCAAGCAGAGTGCACAATCTTAAAATGTCTGGTGGTGATTGTAACATTGACTTTTATGTTGGTCAGGCACTACAACAGCAGCAATTGTATGAGAGAGAAGCATCTCTAGCAGAGATTGATCGGAGCCGCAGAGTCTTACTTAAGAATCTCAAGGACTACAAAGGGGAGGACTTGGAAGTGATACGCGAAACATCTGCCTTTGCTGGTGAGACAGTTGAACATGATGGTGATCTTCTTCTTCCTCCATATCCAAGCCGTCTTCCAGATTCCTTGATCTTGGATGAAAGCTATCATCCACATCTGTCATCAATTCGTAATAAGTTAGTTCTAAATGGTGTTAGTAGAGGCACTAATTCTTCAACTGAGAATAATGTGGGAGCATCAGAGAACCAAACTCAACCGGCAACCAAAAACCCACTAAAGGGGATAAGATTTGTAGTGGGTCTTGCGGCTAGAACTGTGTTCACCCTTGTTACTGTGGTGTCTATTTTAAACGTAGTTGAGCCAAAGCTCAGGAGAAGAGGCATCCAATTCAAGGTAGCAGAACTGTTCCATAAGCCATCAATTAAGGAGAAAGAAGTTGCAAGTCAGTGCCCTCCTGGTAAAGTCCTGGTTGTAGAAAATGGGAAGCCTCGGTGCCTTGTGAAAGAGCGAGTCGAAATTCCATTTGAGCCTGTTGTTACAACACCTGATGTAAGTTATGGCTGTGGATGAAAATGTGCATTCATCTTCTTTATTGTAAATGTTCTGATCTGTGGAACGCGGGAATCGGTCTCTTTTCCTTCACACCAGCAGGGTGAATGATCACTTTGGCTTTGTGTCTGTAATTTTCCTTTGTAGAGCTGAGGACTCTATTCATTCATTCACATCCTGTATTAGTTTCTTTTGATGAGCTAAGTGCTTAAAGCTTTCAAATATGAAGAGGGCATTAATAGTAGTAGATACACTACAAATGTTACTATGTTTTGCAATCTAAAGCAAGTGACATCACGGCTGGGAGTGATTTGCTCACCATAATCTGTGGGTTGGTTTCTCAAAGAACGATATTGCTACTTTTAAGTTTAGGCACATTCCCCTCGTGGCACTATCTATGTAAAAGGACAGCCCCGGTGCATGAAGCTCCATATCGTCTGTATTTTCTGAACCTGAAGAACTATATTATGTCATCCGAACCGCTCTAGACAGGCGATACACCGAATTCATCTCCATTGGATGATCATAACCCTCCATTTACTATAAGATATAACTAGCACTTTTCCAAAGCTTTACAAAATTCCATCTTTTGAGTGCAAAACAGACGCATTATGCCATAACTAAAGACAAGTTTTGGATCATCAAACTCCTTGGCTCCACGTCTTTCTTAGAGCAAATCCGTTGACCGATTCACATGTCCAGACACTAGGTAAAAGGTTTCGAAAGTGAGTCCAAATCTTTCAGCCCATGGTTTTAGACGAGTTGATTACTAGCGACCCTGCTAACTTGCGGCCAATGGATTTGGACAGGATAATATTAACAACTAATTTACTGACTTATAAATGAACATGACTCCCAGCAACTTCAAGGGTCATTTGCATTTCCGTGTTCATCCACAATTGTTTACAGTTCAGACTCTTAGAGCCCCGAAACCATCTATAAAAGCAGACACCCCAAAATAGACCTCACCTGTCAGTCCCAATTCAACAGCACACCATACAAGAGCCATGAATCTGCTAAGTTCAACCTCTACTTTTTCTCTGATCCTCCGAAAGAGTATGTATTCTGTACCATCTTCCTTCTCTGTATCTTCTCTCTACTTTGCCACTAAACAGGTCTTGAATTGCAGAAACTTACACAAATGATGCCATCTCTAGCATCTCAAACATCTGCGCCTTTCAAAAGCCATTTTCGGCTTTCGGATATCAGAGCATAGGTGCTGGATCATTTATGGTCAAGAAGGAAAGATCTTTAAATGGCGCTCTTGTTGGTAAAGACCGAAGATCAATTAAAAGTAAGTAATAAGCTTCCTTGCAATGTTTTCATTTCATTTTCTAACTCTGGCTAATTTGTTCAGTAATATTAATGGTTGTGTACCTGATCCGTGGTTGATCGTTTTAAGGTCTTGAGAGGAGATCTGGTGCAATGAAAGTGAGAGCTTTCAGTGAAGAGCAAGAAGCTCTAGTTGTGAAATCTTGGAATACAATGAAGAAGGATGCTGGGAACTTGAGCTTGAAGTTCTTCTTGAGGTTAGGTTCATCTGACCTTTTAGATAATATTTTACCTTCTGTATCCTTTCATATGATCATGATAACATTTTTTATGCAAAAAAACTCCACTGTTTTTTCCTGGGTAGTACACATGCATCTCAAATTATATATCAAATCTCTCTTACTCTCTCTTGTGGTTCTTCTCTTGTCTCATATGAAACCAACTTTAATAGCTTTTAGAAGAAAAAACTCAACCCCTTTTACTTGTCGCATCACAACCCTTAAGATTACGCCTTCTTCCTGTGTCACTTTTGTTTGTATGTAACATGGTAAAAGTACATACATTAGATAGAACTGATTTGGTGTTGAAGTGTCTAAATTTAGAGGTGGCTTCTAGTAACGGAGCTCTGGTAGAATCTTATAAATTCAGATTGAGCTTCGATCTCGAGATTGGTTTGGTTTTAGCATGAATTCAGTTTCATATTTCAGCAAAAGCTCCCCATGGTTTTGGTAGGTGATGGACTGAACTGTAATTCTATTGAAATGAACTGAATTGTAGGATATTTGAGATTGCACCATCGGCCAAGAAGCTCTTTCCATTCCTTCGAGACTCTGATGTTCCAGTTGAAGAGAATCCTAAGCTCAAACCCCATGCTCTCTCTGTTTTTCTTATGGTAAGCCTCTCTCTCTCTCTCTCTGATGGTCTAATTTTAAGAAGGAGATCCGACCATATTGCAAATGCAGTTGTATACCTTTGATTCAACAAAACGGAGAAACAACTTTTAGGATCATTCAGTGGAAGATATTTTGGGATATTTCTGTGACAGAGGTCCCAGAAGAAGGCCATTTTGATCACCAAAAATTTGGTCTTGCTGGTGCCTTCTTTTTCCTTGGAGGATCATATAATTTCTTGTACATTGCAAGCCTTGTTATTTGTTCCCGTTATATAATTTTGTTCCTTTATTCTGTTCAAATTGCAGACATGTGAATCAGCCATCCAACTACGGAAGGTCGGCAAGGTTACTGTGAGAGAGTCTAATCTCAAGGACCTTGGTGCTGTGCACTTCAAATACGGTGTCGTTGACGAACATTTCGAGGTATCTCTATGTTCACAGAAAACGGCCATTTTTTAAAGGAATGGATGAGACTGTGTACCATATCCATTCTGTTATCCACCTTACCAGCTTCAAGCGGGGACGATGACAAATGTGCTACTCTAGATTACTTGGATCCCCTGCCATTGTTACCATGATCAATTACACGTTGTTTTTATCTAATAATAAAGCTAGTAAACTAGTTTATCATCAGCTTGAGCATCATTCTCTCCCACCTGCTCTTAAGTTAATGGTTATTCTCAGGTTGTAATTAACTTGTTCTGTTTGGTTCAGGTTACCAAGTTTGCACTTCTGGAGACGATAAAGGAAGCGGTTCCGGAAATGTGGTCGACGGAGATGAAGAATGCATGGGGAGAAGCCTATGATCAGCTGGTAGCAGCTATAAAGAAAGAGATGAAGCCGCAGGTTGCTTAAGATCCTTATGGACAACCTTTCTCAGATGAATTCACCTCAACAAGGCTATGAGCCATCAGCAATCGGATTTTTCTGTTGTACAAAGAATTTGGTTTTGTTTCACTTAGAATTTGTTCTTAGTTTCCAGTTTTAGTAAGACAAAAATCGATGTTGAATTTGATATGAAACAGAAATGAAAAAAATAGAAAAACTTCTAACAGAAAATTTGCAGCTTATGCCATGAATGCAAGTGGGTTGCACACCCAAGCTTTTGAGATTTTCTTGACCATTGGGGTCTCTGACTACAACTTTAGTGCTGCGTGGGCTTTCTAACAATCTTGAAGGGCCAAAAATGCACTGCAATTGTTAATTTTCACACGACCAAATCACAACATCATTATGTAAATAACAACCACATAATGCTACAGAAATCAAAGGCTAGAATCCTCTGATCGGACAAAATTTATTTGTATGTGATAAATCCGTAACAAGACCAAGTAAAACTTGGTTTAAACCAATTGACAAAGTGGGCTCTATTTGTACTTCCATGCCATCTCCTTCTTCTTGATATTCAGTTCTTCGAAGTCATTCATTTTATAGCATAGAACAGCAAAGGCCAAGATAATACATTCTATGGAATCTATGGGCCCTGGCCTATCTATGATGGAGAATAGAAAAAGATGATTTGGTCAAACCATAATCCGGACCCACTAGGCAATTTCCAACAATCTAGATCAGTCAACAAGGCACCATAATTAAACGTAAGGATTATGCACATAAATTCGACAAAATTATACAACACGAGATGCTGCAAATCCTGTTTGCCTTACCAGAAAGATGGGGTTTTAGCTCCGGACAGTAGAAGTTGTTCTTCTCAAGGCCCATTTTACATGTGCCCCTGAGAATACCATCCGAATGTCCCACGCTGCAAGTCATGATCTTGATCATCCAATTACCGCCTCAAAAGGCAGGAAATAAACTATGAAGGGAGAACTCAGAAAGGCCCTTTTGATTAATTGCAGTCATTCTATGTGGGACTTACAACTGTAAAATGGTCTTTGTTGCTCCAAAGTTGTGGTTTTGATCAACAGACAGAAATTCATCGGATGGCCCAACATCATCTAAACGATGTCTATTAGGATAATCATAGCTTATTCATAAGTATGGATTGCTGATATGCTCCACAAATCGGCACAAAATGATCCGGAACTCTGAAACTATTTGCTCAGTTCTAAGAAGTCAATGAACAGATACTTAGTTTAGATTGTTTAAATACTTGATCAAAAGTAAAAAATAAGAAAAATAAAAACAGGAAACACCACAATGGGACTTCCCTTGCCCCTCTAGTAAGGGCTCTCTCCTATTACATTGCCAGGGGGATCATAGAAGCAGATAGTAAGAGAAGCACCATTCTTACCACACCTAGCCTGTGCACATCCTACCTCCAATGACTTCCTCCACACAACCTGGAGATAAACACCACAGTCCTGATTTGACACGCAAGAGTTGTTAGCATGGTTGTAGTACTTCTTCTTGCTGGTCCATAACTCCACCGCTTGGCTCGGTGTCACCAATCCGCCTCCCCAGCATTGGTTTGATCCATATTCACTCGAAGATAGGTTGGCGAACCTGCAATTTTGCTTATCCCTCTGGTACCTGGCAATCCGACTAGCAGCAGAGGCAAGCTTTTGGCTCCACTTTAATGGAGCCACACCGACGGCAGCTCTTGCTACATTGTGGTGTGTAAGGAACTCTTGCGTGGTGTTGGTGCTGTGAGCAGGAGTCATAGTTCGGTCTACAAGGCGATGCCGTGAGCCAACGACCGAGCCCATGAACATAGCCATGGCTGCCCAAGCTAGGAAGAAATCCATTAGTAGGGCCATTTGTGTATCAGTGTTGTAGCAAGGATGACAAGGGTCTATATTTATAGGCATGATATTAGACAGATACTGAGATTTTAAGGTGGTAATACACTGTCAATTACTCAAATACATCTAAATTTATGTTGTATTCACTGTATTGCCATACGAGGCTGCAGTCTTTGTTAAGTGCACAACAAATGCAGGTGACTATGTAATGCATAAAGAAAATAGCAAAAACGTCCTCCTATATCAAGCATTCACTTTAATTACCTCAAAAACTGAGAAAAAAACAAGCTTAAATTTTGGAGAGGAGTGGTTTATCGGTCCTTGTTACAGAACACCTTCAACCGTGAATTCGTGGTGGGGGGGGGGGGGGGGGGGTTGGGTGGTTTGGTAATTTGGCCATCAAGGAAGACGACCTAACCAAGCAAAGCATAAGAAAAGGCGAGATCTCTCCTTGGAAGGTGTTTGAAGCAATGTCAGTGATGAGAGCAGTCGGTGTATGGCTTGATTAGCATTAATTAGAGCAAGTGGTTTTTTTTATTTTAATACTTGTCAGATTGATTTGTAAGCAAGAAGTGAGCCATGAGAAAAGCTGCCCACATGATGTGTTTTATTGAGAATTTAGTAGTTTAAATGAAGAGTAAGTGTTTCAATTCCAAGTAAGTTTGACTTTGAGAAGTCATCAAGGAATGGGACAACATGGGATAATAATTCTTGTTTCTTTTTATGCTTTATGAATTCAAGAAGAATGCATGAGCTGCTAAAAAAAAGAAGGGTTTTTTGTTGTTGTAAAAATGGCATTAAGTTTTGGCATATTTGTAAGAAAGTTTTACATTTTCTAAGTATTACAAATTTGTTATCAAATTTTGATAACCTTTGCAAAATTGTCATTTTGTTAGGTTTCCATCATTCTTCATTGTTAGTTTTTACAAAATTCTGATATTACCCTTTTATAACAGACATGATTAAGTTACTAACTTCAGTCACTAAGTTCAATGACTTTCTAATGAAAACTTTCTATGAAGCTTAGTATCTAATACAATTTGATAAAAAGGAATCTAATGTAAACACCCAACCAATAGGAGATATTCAATCGCAAATATACCATGTTCACTAACTTGAGCATAGTACTTGCTACCTTGCATACTTGATTAAGTTGAGGATTTTGCGATTGAATATCTTAGTACTAGTTGTTGTTGTTGTCTTTCTTTCCTTTTTTTTTTTTACTTTTTTTTTTCAATCTAAGCATCCCATTAGATTCCTCATGATCAAATTATATTAGGTGCCAAGTTTCTCTTAAACTTTCTATTAGAAAGTCATTGAACTTAGTCGTTGAAATCCTCAACTCCATAACATCTGCATCTTTGAGGTGGCAGGTACTGAGGGCAAGTTGGTGAACATAGTATATTTGTAATTAAATATCTCACTATTGTTTTTTTTTTTTTGAAAATCAAACTTTATTATTAGATTTTTTTTGTTATCAAATTGTGTTAGATACTAAGTCTCAATGAATTTTTTTACTTGAAAGTCATTGAATTCAGTGGCCAAAATTAATAACTTAATCATGTAAGCATTTGTGACATAGTTGGTCTGTTAGAGAAGGGTAATGTGAAATTTTATAAAAACTAACAATAAAGAAGGATGTAAACCTAACAGGATGACAATTTCACAAAACTTATCATTAATGACAAATTTGCAAAACTCATAAAATGTTGGACAATTTTGCAAATATGCCAAAACTTAATGGAAATTTTACAAAAAAACCCTAAAAATAGGGATAATGCATGAGTTCTAAGAGTCGATCTTCATATTTTGTAAACAATAAAAGTATGCACAGAAACTAAGGGAAAAAAGGGTCCTTACCCAATAAGCTTACATGTTACAGGAGAAGAAGTCTACAATCTTCAATTGTTGCTTTCAATTGCCATGGGATGATGGTCTGTTGATATCACCAGTTGCAAGAAGTGAATCTCCTGTTGATATCAAAGCAAGTTTCTAGGATGACCAAAGCCTTCCAAAAGAGTATAGTCGTGGTGGATTTTGCCTCTAGAGATCCCATCAGAATTAAATCTGATCCAACCTAGTAGAAGTTGGGTGTAATTGTGGGGCAACGAACTCTAAAGGAGAGTTTGAGTGCTTTGAATTCTTCAAACTTTTTGCTAAAAAGTTGGTGGATAGAGGCTGACCTACCACTACCTAACTCATCAATTTGGGATGTACCTTAGTTTTGGGTTCTTTATGGATCTTTCTCTCACACAACTCAGTTTCTCAAGTCCAAAAGTTTGAAGGAATCAATAGCCATAGTACAAGGTCATTCCCTTGGGTACAGGTCCTGAGGCTTTCTGTCTCTAATCCAGGATGTTTTGGTCATTCCCATAAAGCCATTTGACTGCTTGGTTTGATTTCACATCCCATGTTCACTTATCAGCCTACAACATTGCCCCATGTAGGGCTCTTTTTCAGGAATTGCTCATAGAAGGGTTCAATTACCTAGGATTGTAACAATCACATGAAGACCACCTTTTCTCAAAAGACTTGCATATGATATCTTTGGCACATACCATTGATGAAGGACAAAGAAAGAAGGGTGTGGACATTCTCCCAGAAGCTAAAGACAGTGAGGATAATGATCCCAATTTCAGTGCCAAATATGCTGAAATTTGTAGTTTATACTCCATGAAAGATGATTTACCCAGCAAGGACTATATTGTGCTTTTTATGGCTGACTTGATAGTTAATTTAACCTAGGGATTCTAAAATACACCTTCCAAACTTGGTTTCAGAGCTAATTATCTTTACAGTTACAATTGTTTGATTAGCACTTGTAGTTTGACTAGTAAAGCTTTGCTATTAGCTAAGTAATCTTCTCTATCATTGAGTCTACTCCCAGTGCCTCTTTGGTTGGCATAAAATGGATGAAAATTGATTTCCACAGAGAAAAAAATTCTCTGTGCAAAGTGTTTTATATCTTAAAATTAATTTATGTTAAAGACCCTTTTTTGTTATTTTACATGAAAATTTTGGGTCTTTGGCATAATTCATTTCAAGGCATAAAAAAATTTCCATAGAGAATTCCCTTCTACGTGAAAATCAATGTTCTTCCACTTCTTGCCTACCAGACAAGCCCTTAGGAAATTATATTGCAAATATAAGGTAGATTAATCCAAATGTAGAGAGATGTATAGAATAATGCATAAAGGATCCCTTGTCCAAGACCTCCAAAGGGACATTTAGTGAGAAGCACTGATAACTTTTCCTAGTTTAGGGGACCTAACACTACTCATTGAAGGCTTAATCTACATAAATAAATCTTGGGATTTTTGACAAAAAGTCCCTCAATGAGATAATAAATACTTATGAATAACCAATTAGACAATATTTAATTACTAATTGGAATCTATTATCTCAACTGAGGACTTTTTGGCAAAAATTCCTTAAATATTCCCACTAAAAATAGAGAAAGTTCTGATCAAATATTAATTTGTATCAAGGAAGTAGTTCATTTACAAGTTCAAGGCACACAAGCACAATTATAGTGGATGGATTAATCTAATTTGCTTTCTAGGAATTTTATTTTATTTTTCTTCTTTCAATTGCCATGATTATTTGAGCATATTTGCTTCATATTCATATTGAAGATCCTTAGATTGCTGATTTATTACTGCATCAACCTATACATTCCAAATGATAGTGGCAAGTGCAACAATTAGACTATTTGAGATAACACTCCTTTATCTCTTTTTCTAACCCTATTTTAAAGCCTTTATCTTAACCATATTCTTAGATTAAAACATAGAAATTATTTGTCAATATCAAGAGACCATTAAATTGTTGCCTTTATCATCTCTTAATTCACCCTTTTGGGACTATTAGGGGCCGCCAGTAGACATGGAATCACCATAGAATTCAATTCCATGATCACTGATGATGGTGAAAATCCATCACAGAATTCAATTCCATCTTGACTAATAGCCCTTTAAGATTGTAACTTAACGTGAGGCAGCCAATTTCTTAACTAATGGGACCCATAGGTGACTTATCCTTCCCGTTCATCTGATTTATCCTGGAACTGGACACCCAGGTTACCAAAAGCCATCCCCGTTGGATAGTTCTAGCTTTCGGAAAAGTGCATTTTGGTCACTGAGGATTGTCAGCAAACTTAATATAATGAGTCCTGGCATGAGTCCACCCTCAAAAGAGTGGAAGGAGTCATTAATCCTTTTATTTAAAAGATCTAAGCCGTTCATTGTGTTTGGAGTACAAACATTGGATACCCCGCAAGAAATCAAGGAATTTGGTTGATCCAGACCACTTGATTTCTTGATTTGAAAATTTAAAAATAATAATTAATGATAATATTTTTGGCTAAAGGAAACATGGGCTAAAAACACCTTATCAACATGAAATCTCACATTTAACTTATTTAATCGATGAATGGCTTAAATGTACAAAATATTATCCCTATTTATATAAAATACATAATATGAATTCCTTTCACACTATTGAGCGTGGACTCTTACATGTGTAGTGTATGGATGGTAATAGGTTAGGTCGAGGTAGATTTTATTTCGACCCTCACTTTTAATCCTAGTGCTTTGCTTTTGCTCCTAATCCGATCCTAAATCTAACCATCGGGTGGACCCAGCTCAAATCAGGATCCACGCCCAACATCTTCCCCGTATAACCTCTAAGGGCCAAAATGTGCTCTGTAGGTCCGTTTATAGGTGACAGAGTCCTTTTGTTTGCCGTAGATTTTACTTGATCGGATTGTCCTAGACCCTTGATCCATAAGATCTTGTCTATAAAAAATTAAAACATTTGATTAAGTTGGATTTTATCTTTGCATGAGATATCCAATATCAAGGGACTTGAACCAAGTAGGTCATTCTTCATGATCTACAAATTCAACGGTCTGGATCTAGATATCTCCAATGTGGGCCCAGAAAGTTAGAAACCCACCTACTCAGTCTATAAGAGAGAGAGAGAGAGAGAGAGAGAGAGAGAGATGGGGGTGTATATTTCCCATAATTTAACACAAAATGACTAAAAAAATCGCAAATCATTATCGCCTCCAAATTGAAACAATGCCCAATGAGAAACATCAGGATATCAATGTTATCGTCGACAACCAAATAACACAAATCCCAGCCGTCAAAAACACACCCCCAACAAATAGAAAATCCACCCATGTTACAGCTCAGAAAACCCAACTTTTGTGCACATTTTAGGGAACTAATTCAAATAATTCCTCCAAAAATTACAAAATCACAAACTCAGTCAATTAATTTCTCTGGAAAACATAAATTTCTACAGTTTCTAGACATATCGATATCAATTAATCAATTTCAAAAATGACAGGACGCTAACTTACACAGGCAGTGTATACCGCATAGGGTCAACTCTTCCAGGTTATACATCCACAAAGCTCCATGCAAATGAAGGAGAAAATCACAAGTGCGTATGTTAAACCTCTGCGCTCTGCGGTACACGATAGTAGCATTTCCGTAGGTTAACTCTCCCGGGTTAGACGCTCTCAGCGCTTCCGATAAAAAATATGGAAGAAAATCGAAAGTGCGCACCCCAAGCATTCTTGGCTCGACGGCGCACAATAGCAACCGGCCACCTTCACGACCGAACACCCCGATTCCCGCGTCCAGCCGGACAATCAACAGGAGATTGACAGTGCCGCCCGGAACCCGCCGGAAACTTAAGTCCACGTCTGCCGGGAAACGACGGAGGGTGGAGTTTACTGTGTTTTTTGAGGGCCCCACTTGCTTTAACGGCTAAAACGCACAGTTCGGGGAGTGAGAGGTTATTTCGGGAATCAGAAAGTGGGAGGAGGAAGTAAATTTGGTTGAGTTGGAGATCTTCGTGGGATTGCAAGGGAGGGATTTGTGCGTCTAGAAACATGGATTCCGAGCTGCAGAGGAAGCAGTCTGGGTTCTCGGTGATGACGTGCCCTGCTTTGATTGGCAGCCGGAATTCCTGCAGTCCGCCGTCGACGTCTATTACTTTGACGGTCGGCGGCCATGTTATAAGTTTCCGGCTAGGAGTTGGAGAAGAAATGCAGATACCCATGAGGGAGAGTCTGTCTGTGTTTTGTGGGCTTTAGTTGTTGGCTGAGAGAGAGATTGTTGGAATACAGGAGAGGTGAATGGAGATTGGGCGTAGGCTTTAAACGGAGAGAAGACCGCGTCAGGCCAATAGTGCGTTGTGAAAGGGTTTTTCATTAAATAGACTGGAAATGATATTTGCACTCCTTGGTCCGAGCAACTGAGGAATTATTTGATAGTCATCCGATGGCTAAAGGTACAACTGGGGTTCAAAATTTTGATGATCTAAACGGTTCATCTTTTAGGTCTGATGCTAGATGCACCATGTTCTGGAAATCTCGTGCGTTCGATGATCCTTCATCGCACTATTTTGACCTGTGAATTGGCTGGTAAATTTGAAAGATTAGATTTGAATCATGTCATGCAATGGTTGAGATATAGTGATCTTTCTATGTTACAGAAATCTTAGTCTGGATAGCATTTGTCGCATTCATACAGTACAAAATATAAAAGATGAACGCCCGGATTATCAAAAATTTATGCTACATTGAAATGATTCTGTACGGTAATTTAATCAGCAAACTTCAATCCAAAGTATCTCGGTTGACTCGACCTTCATCAGACTATTCTAACCCGTTGACCCATCAAGTCTGGTTTAGGATTCCGTGAAATTGGGCAATGGAGGAAAGACCATGTACCGTATACGAGACCCCGTAGGTCATGTCCCATTGCTATATACATTTTGCTGACTTTAATAGAATTAGAAATAAAAATATTTTTGAACATATTTAACTGAGACTAAAATAACACCACTCAGGAGTGAGGAGATCAAAGCCAAAGGTTCTAAAGGGCAAGAAAAAGATTCAAAAGAACATGGATAAAAATACTAAGACAAAATTTAAAAACTTTGAGACCAAATGAAGCCATGTCATAGGAAAATGGAGGAACAAGATTCATGTGACCGAACCCTAAAAAAATAAGGTCCTGATGATGATGATTGCTGGCTTTGTGTCTCCAGTATAAATTATTGCATAGCACTTGTATGGAATGCATCTTAGAAAATGCTTGGGGGCCATATTTTCCAATGTCTAAGTGGTTCATCTAATTCACACTATCTTCCATGGCCTAAATCCATACTGATGACCCTAAACTTATGTGTTTTGGCTTCCCAGTGCACATTAACTGTGATTTACCACAGTAGTTGCCCACACATGATTCTAGTCGAATCAACATATTTGTGCGTTTACTCTCTCAAACTCTTCCTTAACCAAGCTTGGGCGGACTCGCTTTTGAAGCCCTTGGTGGGAGGTTCTGAAAAGATCTTTTTCCAAAGGGAGATGCTGTCAAGGGTTGGGCTGTTAGCCCACCAAAACGGACTTGAGCTGGGTTCACAATGTCGTGAGACATTTCCTTCCATTTCCCATGTGGGTGTTAGAGCATTCAATCAAACCATGATCAAGTCTAACAAAGATCAACAGTTGGAGAATCATTCAATCTAGCTGATGACTGAAGGCAGTGAAAAGGCAACTATGTATCCCTGGACCAAAAAGTGTCTTAGGAAAGAGTCTAGTAGCTTCATCCTTCCAACCTTGTCTACTAGGAAATACTTCTTTATTGAAATGCAATTACGTGCTTTCACCTGCTCTGCACGATTGAAAGCTACGGAAAGCAGACAAAAGAGAGGACCCACGGGATGTTCCCCTACAAAAGTGAAACTTTCTCCACAAAACCAACGAAAGTCTGGTCAGAAGAATAGACCACGGATTCTCCAAATGCACTTACATATATCTCTTGCCTTCATATTTCCTACCAAGTTCTCACGCATTTCCTTTCTGGTATGGTGTTGTTGTAAGCATATGAACGGTGTAGTTGTAGGCATGTGAACAGAATCCGCCCTTTCCGTCTGCCCATTCTCTCTTACTCTTTCTCTTGGGTCAAGATCCCCTACCTTTAAGTGGAAAACGTGATCCACCGGCTACCAATAACACATGAAAATTACGTGATCTTGCCGTCAATGTGTTCTTACAGGGCGCACCATGTTATGGAAACGAGTGGCATGATAAGATAGTCAGGGAAGAACATATTTGTTACAGTGGTCGTTCTTGTACCACATTTGTGAGTCTTACTATAATTAGATTCATAGTTTAAAAACTCGGAAAGTTGACTCAGACTCAGGCGAGTGAGTTGAATACTCAAAACCACTTATCGGCATCTGATAAGTAATCGAGGGAGATTTTTTTTAAAATTTAAAATGATTTATGGTTTTATACATAGTTTTCATTTCAAAAGCACATAAAATTAAGTTACAGGTGAGTTGGTTAGAACGTGGTGATGTTGTTTAAGAGGCTTCATATTCATACTCAGCCAAAACTTACGATTTATTATGCATTGAGTCGACTCGATTATGATTTGATTTGCAATTGAGTTGAGCAACTCGGATGAGTTTTTCATGTGCAAAGACTGAAGGACCAATAAAAGTCAATGACAACTGAGAAACAAAAGCTAAAACCTTCTACCGAATATCCCTAGAATAGCCTCTAATATGCTCTAGTAACCATAGTTTAAAAACTCGACCCGACTCAATAGCGAGGGTATTGAGTCAATTTGCAATAACTCGAAATGCTTTGTGAATGACTCAAAAATACTCGAGTGAAGTTCTTAATAACATTTTATTCATGTCAAGAAGTTTTCTATAGTTTTGGAGATCTTGGCATCAAATCCAAGGAAAAGCAAAGTAGTTTTGTAATGCAAAGAGTCAATCAAGTGACTCTATTTGTTGCCAAGTCGAGTAATTCAGATGAGTTTTTCAAGTCGAGTTGTTAGATTTAGAGCTATGGTTGTGAAGGGTTAGGGTTCAAGGTGCTCATAGATGTATTGGGTATAGGACGTCTACTAGCCCTAGTATTTTCCTGATAAAGCCCATTCATCAGTCCCATTAGAAGGTATAGATATTCATTTATCAACTAGTTCCCTTCATGGGCCACGGCATTCTAACCACCGCTCAGGTTTTTTTATGTTATAATGGCACCATTAAGTTTTCGAGTCCTCTATAAGAGAGTTTAAGCCCCAAGATAATCATCCATAGAATGATTCTAGACTTTGCTTTTTAGAGTTTTATTAAGCAGGGTGAGCCAACTAATCTTATGAGTCATTATGGCTAAAAATCCAAGGCTAGAATTATTGAACGAATTTGAGAATAATGTGATTCGTTGGTAGAGAATAGGCTCAATGACCCAATATATGAAGGTTTAAGATCACTTAGACCCATGTTGTAACTATTAGCCGGCAGGCACACACATGCATGCAAGCACGCACATAGGGGAGGAATTATAGGGGAGGAATTATATTAAGGCATACAAAAAAGTGAAAGGTAGGCCTCCTTTTTGCATTTTTTTCAATGATGCATCGGATTCGTCTCATATTAGATAGTAAAAGGGCAGCCCCGGTGCACGAAGCTCCCACCTATGTAGGGCTCAGGGAAGGGGTGGACCACAAGGGCCTATAGTAGGCAGCCTTATCTTGCATTTTGCAAGAGGCTGATTCCACGTCTTGAAGACCTCAAGGTCACGTGACAACAACTTTTACCATTGCGCCAAGGCTCCCCTTCCTCATATTAGATAGTCTAGGTATTAAATCTAATGTGCATTGGATATCTCTAGGTCCTTCATTTCTTGATGTTTTGAAGCTACAAATATAGATGGTCTACTAATTTTTGGGACTTTTTGTTAGTACCCGTTTTTTTTTTTTTTTTGCTTCAAAACGTCAAGAAATGAAGAACCTATAGATGCCCAATACAGAGACCATCTAGCATGAGGCAAGTCTAGTGTGTGTGTGTGTGTGTGTGTGAGAGAGAGAGAGAGAGAGAGAGAGAGAGAGAGGGCACCTCCAGTGACCATGATAAAAGTAGTGCTTGCTCTTTTTTTTTTGTACTTCACATGGATCCAAGTGTTTAGTCTTTAATCAAATGGCCTAAGTATCAAAATCATATTTATTAGATTCCTCCAACGCCTTCATTCTCGAGCCTTTAGTTATTGTAAAATGAATTGTATCTAGCAAAAAAGCTTGGCAATTTACAATGACAAAGAACTAAATCTTATTATTATAACACTTGCTCCAAGTCTTGATACTCAATATGTTGTTATAATGTTATTTTAAACTTGTATTTATCATGGTAAAATAATAATAAGAATAATTTAAAATTAGTTAAAATTTATCAACAATTAATTTTATTTATATCTTATACTTTTTTATTTAGTTCATTATAAACTTGACACATGAAATGTACACGAGGTCCCTACAAAATCATGACTTTTTTAAAAAAGTTACAAATACACACGTCCATGCACAGCCGCAAACCTCAGCATCAAGGCTTTGACACTACAAAACCCTTGATTCCTCTCTCTCTCTCTCTCTCTCTCTCTCCAATAGCCCTAATGCAACTCCAAAATCTCCTTCATCAGTCATCTCTCTCTCCAACTAAATCCTTACTATGTTCCTTTCTTTCTTCCTTTTGTTCCTATGTTCCTAACTCCAAAGTCCCCTAATTTTCTCTCTTCCCTTTCCCTTTCCCTTTCCCTTTTGTGAAGTGCATTGCTTACTTATTTTGAATTCAATTTATTACAAACTTCTTTTTTGTTTTCTATTTTCCAAACTCTAAAATCTCCTAGTCATATTATGTTCTATTCTCAAAGGAAAAAGAAAGAAAGAAAAAGAAACCTATCTTTTGATCCATGATTCCTCTCGAAAGGAGAAAGAAAAATTGATCGGACGATCTCAGCCGTTTGATCGAGTGCTGTTGACAAAGTAACCTTTTGATGTTTGATCGAAGATCATACACCACAAACGAGCTTTATAGCACTAGAATTGCTAGGATATGGAACAAATTGAAAGTTTTAGACTGAAATTGATCTAAAAATCTAAGTCATTTGATTGGACAGTAGAAAAATAAGGAACTAACACTTTTGATTGGTGGTTAGATGCTACCATGGTGTATCCTAACCTTTAATAAGTTAAGATACTTGAAAAATTCAAGATGAGACCATTGAACGATGAAAACAACTTACAACAACTTAAGAAAAGTGGTAAATAACCAGTCTAGAACCAATGGTGTGGATTGGCAATCCAGTAACCATAGGTCATTCAACTAGCTATCAATCAATAGCTAATGAAACACCCTTAGTATGAAAATCAGCATTGTCACTTTGCCTTATGACGACTAGTGTCAGTAACTAAATTAGAGGGAGCTTTTATACTAGAAAAGCTAAGAGAAGTCCCAATGTCGTATATATGAATATGTTTTCTTATACTTTATAAAGCGCGATTGATTTGGGAGCTCGTAAGAAAACAGAGAAAAGTATTTGCGTCAGTGAACTAGAAGAGCACCATTTGAGGTAGGTGAAATTGAGATTGCTAAGATTTTTGCTATATACATATTTGCATATGAAATTTGAGCATTAAAACAAGTTTTTTTAATTTATATGAAAGGCAAGATGAATGTGTATGATAAAATTTAGCCATAATTAAACTGTTCATGTAAAAGCTATATATTATTATAAATTATGTGAGAAAATATAAGATTGATACCAGGAAATTGTGAGTTGGCTTGTAAGAGCAAAAGGGGTTGTTATGATGTGGGCGGGCCATGGAGTCATTATGATGTAGGCAGGCCTTCGGGCTGGACGAGCTACCGGTTCCTACTTGGACGAGCTACCGGTCCATGGGGTTTAGCTCCATTGTTTGGGGAGTTTGATGCGTTCTGAGGGGTCGTTATGATGTGGGCGGGTCACAGAGTTGTTATGATGTGGGCAGGCCTTCAGACTGGACGAGCTACCGGTCCCTAAGATTTAGCCCTATTGTTTAGGGAGTTTGATGCATTCTGAGAGGTCGTTACAATGTGGGCGGGCCACGATGTTGTTATGATGTGAGTGGGCCTTTGAGCTGGACGAGCTACCGATCTCTTAGGAGCAAAGCCTTGAGGTGTGTCTTTGGGTTTAACCTACTGCGTGCTCTCACTGTGTTAAAGAGGATAATATTGTTTGTCGTGTACTTGATACATATAACAACGCGTTGGTATTTGATATGTTAAATGGCTCATAAGAGCAAAGACTGGTATGATGAAAGTGTAAATGAGTTGTAAGTTTGACATGTGACTGCATACTTTGCTTTTCAAAGAACGTGTTTTATATTGGTGCATTGGTATTTGTTATATTTTGACATGGATTCATGATTCTGATAAATGTTGAATGATTTCAAGTTAAATGATAATTGAATTGTTGTTTACATGATTTAGCATGGCTAAATTAATTTATATATAATTGTCATGATTTCTGTTTATATAAAATATTGCATTTTATTCCACCTACACAAACGCAAGTTTGCTGAGATATTGTATTTGTTTACAATATCTCAGAGCAGAGAATTCCCAAGAAGTAGGAGTTTATTGACAGGAGTACACTGACGAAAAGCTCTTGACTTAGACAAGCAATGATTGGTTTGTGTTTGAAGTTATTTTATCTGAGATGCGAAAGAGACTGTTATATAAGTAATTTTAGAGAGTTAGATAACTTATGTGATTTGGTTGTGGTGTGGAGTTCCTGGTTGTGTTTTTATTGGATTTGATTTGTCTCTATTTGGACAAATATATGAAAAGGAGACAGAGTCTCCATTTATATTTTATAATTGTCAATAAGTGTATATTAGGTACTTTGCAATGACATGTGTTAAATGTCATATGTCTGAAAGACAGAGGAAGCTCTGTCGGATTTTCTGTAGAAATGAGCGCTTATTTCACCGAGAATCATTGTTTTTGATAAAAGAAAAATGACACTAGGGTTTTTCAAATCAAATTCAAAAGAAAAGATTCTTTAGCAGTTGTTTACGCTTTAAAAATGATTTTATTAAAAGTTGAGCTTACTAAGTTAATGTCTTTTGGATTTAAAAAGTGTTATGAAGACCTGGAGCGTCACAATTTTTTGACCTCTAAAATTATCTATCTTTTGCATTTGTTTCTCCATTGTATATTATAACCAATAAACACCAAAAAGGAGGACCACAATCGAAAATTAGGGATTGGGTTTTAAGCTATCAACTGAACTCTAGAATAATATAGTACCAAGAAAGATTAAATTTTAGTGGTTTAGTTATGATTTTCCGTGAAACCAAAATGGCAGCGAACCACTACACTTCGACCCTAGAGATATCTATTATCTGTGATTTTGTTATCCTGGGCTTCTGATTTAGGCTGAACAAGATGAAAGTATTCGATTCAAAAGTAAGTACAAAAAGGTGGCCTACACTTCATTTTGACGTGGTTGTTACCGGTACCCAAGGAAGCACCAAATACCACCTAGAGAGAGAGAAAGAGAGCGCACCACCAAGATGCATACCAGGTGTACTCCACAGTCCCAGTATTTTTGAGCTCAATGGTCTATGTGGGTCCGAATAAGGTCATCAACTGTGGTCATTAACCACTGTAGACACATTGCCGATAGCTTCAAGTGGACCACAACTTGTCGAAATCAATCAACTCACTGTTACAGATTCCCCAAGTTGACAAATAAAGCATCTATGTAGACTACTAAGAGACTGTTAGATGAAAGAAAATCAGCATCTCAAAGTCCTTTTCAACTGTCTCTGTGCAGCAAGTAACAATGCCTACAAAGACACTCAGGACGCTTTAAAACCACTTTCTACAATACCAAGACTTTCTACCACCCCTCCTCGTCGGTGAAAAGGACGGAAGATGATGGAGGCAAGGTAAGAGTTACCCGAAGAGCAGGCCAATCAAAGGTCCCTTTTTTTGTTACCAAACATCATTGAAAAATGGAAGACTTTGTACATGAAAATGGATATGATATGACAAAGCTTTGTGAAAGTATGAGCTTGGCACCACTAAAAACCATAACTTGAAGAGGTGGTGGGTGCAAAGATATTAATGAAAAGTGCAAAGGTTTTAGATGCTACAAAATCTGGTTTTCATATGGGAGATGAATGTATTGGTTTGTCGAACCCAATATGGGTGCTCATGCTCCAAAATTGTCTTTGATCAGAAGATCTGTAGACACCTGATTTTTTCCTTTTTTTTTTTTTTTTTTTTGAGCAAAAGGTAATAATTTATTAATAGGGGGAGAACGGGCTGTACATGAAATATGGCTTGATTGAGGTTATCAATTAAATCTACATCTCATGTACATAGACTTCCTTCAAATTACATCAGAACCTTTCCAATGATCTACACTACCTGAAGCATCACCTACAATTGACAGATCAACTTAAAACCAGGACACAGCACCATAGTCTTATCTTACTGTTCGATCTACTGAGAATGACTTATTCTCTAGCTTTCAAGAAAAACTTCTTCACGCGTCAACTAGACTAGTGCTATTTGTAGAACAAGGGTGTGAGAGAAAGGGATGCAACGCCCATGAAACTGTTGTGTACCTTCCTGAAAACTGAAGATCCTCATTCTAGGTTCCTCCATCAAGACTGCCTCTCTTGCTAACTCGTCTGCTCTACCGCTGGCTGATCGGCGTGGACGACTCCGAAGTGTGTATTCTTAAGTAATTCTTTCCTTCGATCAAACGCATCCCAGAATGTACACGGCCTCTTTCCCCGATTATCAAGGGTTTACTTCATACTTCAATGGGACCGATGATAGAAATCAAGGGCTCATCAGTTTGATCTTATTCATATATGCTCTTAGCCCTGCAAGTTTTTAGACGGTTTTCGATTGAACGAAGGCTGCTGGTTAGACCCTAAGGGTCACACATACGCACATGCATGCTTATACACTTTCATCTACTACTTGTCGATGGAAAAATATGTACACTTAAATAACAGCTAATAACATGTCTTGTGTATCCCACCAACCTTTCAATTAACTTTTCCTCATAGACAAACATTTAAAACTAGAAAGATAAAGAAGCAATCCTACTCAATGGTTTTTTAAAAAAAAAAAAAAAAATTATCCAAAAAATGATTCATTGGGGAGCATGCATGGGTTTCAATAATTTTATGGGGTTTAATTTAATTATTGTCTAAGATTGACAGTCATCTCTCTCTCTCTCTCTCTCTCTCTCTCTCTCTCTCTCTCTCTCTCTCTCTCCATTTAATTAGATCCAATTATCATAAGAGGCAATAATTGGATGATTAGAGCTTTTTTGTGATCAAATATATGATACTTGGATCAAATTAGAATAAAATTGTCAATAAGCTCTCTAATAAAGGCTCTTGATTTTATGGATTCTATGGAATTACAACTTACAGATATTTTAGGAATTTTAACAAACATCCTAAGCTTTTCTTTGGTAAGATGAGAAGCCTTAGTGATTGTTTTGTTGGTAGAAAAGGGATGAAAAATGATTTTCACATAAAAAGTTCTCCGTGAAAAGTGTTTTAGGGCTTGACATAGAATTACACCAAGACCTAAAAAATTTTCATAGCGATTAAAAAACTTTCATGAAAAAATTGTTTTTCTATGAAAATAAATTTCCATATATTTCCTGCTAACCAGACACGTCAATGAGAAATCCATCAAAGACTGATTTGATGGCCAGACATTTTTGTCGTGAAAAGACAAAAGCAGCTCAGATTCGATGGTTCCAACTTTTTGACCAGGTTTGAAGATCCAAGTTTGTAGGGGTTTCTTGACCATGGTCCTTTTGAGCTTCTTTAATCCATGTTTAGAAAATGTTCAAATTCAGTAACATGCAAGTCATCATTATTAAGGGTCAGCGCAAGTACACCAAGCTCCTGCCTACGTGGGGTTTGGGGAGAAGCGAATCACAAGAGTTTATAATAGACAACCTTATCTTGTATTTTGTAAGAGACTAATTACATGCCTTGAACCGTTGCGCCAAGCTTCCCTTCATGCATGTCATTATTAAAAGGCCAAAATCGACCAAAAAATAATAATTTTATATATATCGTATGGGTATTCTTAAGAATTTTATCTCATATACTCTATATAAGAAGGGGATCTTTGGTGTAACCGTAGATTTGTCGTCATGTAACCTTGAGATAACAGGTTCAAGGCATGAAAACAGCCTCTTATGAAATGCAAAGTAAGTTGTGTACTATTAACTCTTGTGGTTCATCCCTTTTCCGGACCTCGCATGTGAGAGAGCTCTGTGCACCAAGCTGCCCGTACTCGTATATAAGATGATTGCTTTCCACTGTCGCATGGAGAGGACCGATGTCAAGATGACCCTAGTTATTCATCTAATTTGTTTGCCTTTGGATGTTCCAGCAGTTCAAAAGCAGGCGAATCAGACAATTCTATGATCTGAAAATTGTAGTTTTGATCACTGGAAACAGATGATTATACAGTTTGTATAAAGATCGGTCTATATTCATGTCACAAGGTTAAGATTTTTAGGATTCTAGAATCTATCCAATAATCCTGATCATTTGTTTATGAGATACAGAAGGCTGATGAATTGGGTTGGATCTATTGTACTGCATGATCCTAACATCGATCGAAATGACGGCCTCTGATTGCAGACTGTAGCAAGTAAGCCTACAGGAGTGCCGAAAACCTGCCTTTACGGGTGCCATTTACAGGTTGGGAACCGAACTTGTGACCTAGCCAGGGTACCATTTGGGCAGAATCTTCATACTTCCTGGGCTTCTCTCAACTGCCCCAGATTTGCTGTGATTTGCACGTTGATCCCATGACCACCAAGGATTTCATACGCAAATAGAAACAACAAATAAATCTATTACAGTTATCTTTTCTAAATTCGAAAAACAAAAGCAGGATTCTTTCTAATTTTAGTAATATTCTTCTGATACTTGAAATGAGTTCATGGCAGCTGCCATGGAAATAGAATTTAAGTTCTAAAATTACTAACTTAATGATGAAGACAATTGTGCTGTGTTGAATTGTTACTAATGAACAGTAACTTGTTCCACAGTGACTCAAGTTGGACACACGGGTGTTGGCAACTCGATCTGGATCAACCCTTTTAGGAGATCTTTCTATTGACCTTAATCATTTGACTGGTTCTTGCCAACCAGTGATTATTTAGATCGAGCTTTTGATCAATTGTTCTAACCATAGTTGTTAGTTCCGTTCTGTTCGGGATGGAATATTGGAAAATTGAGGAGGAAAAATGAAAGAACAATGGGCTTGCTCTTTCCGTCCAATTTTTCTAAACTCAATTATTTTGATTAAGTTTGCTGTATTTCGGCACATTTTCTACAAATCCTGGCATTTTGTAGTATTTTTCAATTTACAAAAGTCATTTTGCATAGAAATTTTGCTCAAATTATGTTGCTAAATTGGAAAAAAGAGGAAGTTTTTCATTCTAGTAGCCAAAATGGAATAACATCAACTATGTTCTAACACTTGAAGTGAGGTTTATCCCCAAATAGAACGTCCACCAGAAAAGAATGGACAACTATATACATATTCTAAGTGTTAATTGCACTTAAGCTTCCTTTTTCTTTCACCATGTGGAAGCGAATGAATTGGGATGGTATATGATGTAGATAAAGGGCAGCCCTGGTGCACAAAGCTTCTGCGTATGCAGGGTTTGGGGAAGGGCGAACCACAAGGGTCTATAGTGGGCAGCCCTGCCTTGCATTTTGCAAGAGGCTATTTCCATGCCTTGAATCTGTGACCTCAAGGTCACACCAAGGCTCCCCTTCTGGTATGTGTGTGTGTATACATATTCAATGCAGAATAATCAGGGAGTTGAAGCACAAGCAGTACCCACCTGTTTGATGATTTAAACAATTTTTTCCACCTTGATTGGATGATATTAGCCCTTGATTTGTAGAAATCTTAGTGATGAATGTATATATGTGTGTGTGCTATTTTGCTTCTTTTTTCTCCCAACCGTTCCTTTAAATGACACAAATTGGAGGATTAAAGAATGAGATAAAGTTGAATTTTGGCATATAGCTTATTGCTAGCTGGATCAGCAGATAGATGAATTGAATCATTGAAAGGAACTCAAGTAAACTATTGGGGCATCCATCATATAGCTGTCCATGAAAGTTTGCCTTTACATAAAGTTGAACATTCAAAGTAGTACAACATATAATTGGATGAACTGGAGAAAAGAAACTTGACAAAGATCTTGCCAATTTTATACAAGAAAAGTGCTTCCTTTTTTGTTTTCTATTTAGCATAAAATAAGAATCTGATAAACTGTGAACTTCCGCCAACAATATGAGTAAAAGACAGGAGAACCTGTATCTGGAACTCTGGACTCAGTTGTCATGCCAGTGGGACTTCTAACAAAAATGAAGGAAAAGAAAAGGCATGGTTGGGAAGTGAAATTAATTCCAGTTTTTGATTTTTTTGAAGCAAGAATTTTTTTACAACTTATTCTACTAATAAATAAAATTTCCTTTCTTTGGACATATAATATATGAGAATTCAACTGATTATTTAGGAGATTCATGAAATGTTATTTTAGCAATTCTACTTGAAAATTTTGTACCGGAAACTGATAATTAAACTTCTTCTCACTGTAAATTTTGCATCCTATAGTCCCTTAATTATTTGAATGTGTTGATTTTCGGTATTCATTTCTTCCTTCTCATGAATATGGATTTGCAAGTAATTAATTTAGTCATCTACATTTAATTTGAAATGCACAAGAACTGCTTCATTCTATCAAGCCATTAATTTCCAACACATCCATTGATCTTCCAGTCATGGGCTGAATAAAAAGGAAAAACTCTACCAAATCAGAACACTCAAATTGGGAAGCATGAAGCCCAAAAGTCAAGGTTTTTCCAAGGAACTTTGAATTATTTGCAGACTTTTGCAACTGTGGTCCTAACCCAATTATGGAAGATCAAACTTTTCTGATTTATTACAGTTTACTGTTCTAAGGATTACTAAAACCAGAAAAAATAGACTTAAAAAGATTACATATTAGGGTCTGAACAGCCAATTATTAGGACCATTTCTTAGATGAGCTGTTATATGATGGATCTCATAAGATAAAGAACAAGTGGGCCTATTGGAAAGATTGGGCCCCATTTTCTACATTTTCATGCTCATATTTTCAAATATTTTCCTCCTCCAAATGCCGCCTTAACAGTAGACTCCCCTTCACAACTTTAGGCACTTTTTGTTCCCGAAATACCCCTACACATTTTAGTAAACTTCCTTCTGTTCATCTTTATCACATGTGCCGAATGGATAGTAGAAAATAATACTAAAAAATAGCAAGTTGAGTATCAGAAAAGGGAAAGGAACTGTTAAAATATGCATAAGTCTCCTTTGGATCATCTTAAGTTTCCTAACCCTCCAAATGATTTTTTTTTTTTTTTTTTCCTACTGTTTTACGTCCGAATACAGTGAGCTGTCACTTCCAAACTAAGTTACAGGGATCCAATGAAGACGCTTAAATGGGAGTGGGCAATGTAAGATGGTCCATGCAGATGAACGGTCAGCATTTAATGCACCAGATGTACTTCTCACCCTGTGCTCATCCACACGTGAAAATGCCAAACAAGAGAACTTGACAAGTACCCATTGAGCCCAAAAATGTTAGTCTTCACCAGGGAATTTCTATCGTGCCGTTTGGTTCAACGGATGAGACGAGCATTTGTTACCATAAAGAGATACCAGCAATCAGTGAAAGTCTGTAAATTTGGGGTGCCAATGTCAATTCACCAGCGGTGTTTTATCTTTCTCGCTTTGTCTTTTACAGCAAGTTCTCATCGAAAACAGGGCTTGTAGATTCAATGTAGCAAGGCCGGTGCTAGGGAGAAAAGCAAGCAGAAAGTGTTGAAGAAGAGAACAAGGATTCCTTGGATTCTAGAGAGAGAGAGAGGAACTGCGCTACAGCTGGGGCATTATTTGATTGCCATGTTTCCTCCCTCCAACCCTTTCAGCCTCCTCGTTTCTTCCCCTACCAAACCCACCCCCACTTGTTCCCAAAATACTCCTATGTATTTACTTACAGTATGACATGGGGTCTTCCATTTCATGTGTTAGTTCTGTAGAATGACATTTTTAATGCCATTTGTAGTGGTGAAGAATCCATTTTTGTTTTAGTTGCTAATGAAAAATTGCTCAAATCTTATCCACTATTCTTCCCGAAATGCCCCTTACTATTGACTAAAGGGTAGGGTAAAGCTACAAAAGTACTCCCTTGTGTTATTGTTCAATGAGAAGGAAAACCCATGTTTTTTGCTTCTGATAATGATGAAGAATTGCATTGCTTCAGGTGAAGTTAGAGATTATTGTTGCTATAAAGAGCTAGGAATTCATACTATCACAGCCGAGTAAGAGATTCTGCACTCTGTTATTGGGCAAAGTAAGCTGCTGGTTCTACTAAAATGTAAATTTGGATCTGACTGAAAGTAAGAAAATCACTTTCTTCCAAGTCACATCCCATCCTGCTGGTGATACTGACAAAATTTTAGACCTCTTATGGTTCTGATTGATGAACAATCTCTATCCTCTGAGAATGCTTTCAATGAATCAATAATGATAGCTGGTGATCTTAGCTATGGGGTGTTCTTATAAAGAATTAGCGTGCAAATTATATTCCTCCTAAGATTTCTGCAGAGATTTCTCCACAGAATAAGGTAGAAATCTACTGAAATATGGATTTGGGATCCGAGAAAGGTCTGGAACAGTATGCTCGCTTACAATTTTACGTGAAAATAATTCAGATTTTTTAGCTTCCATTTTAATTCTGCACACTCTTTCTCGTCATATCTTTCTGTCTTTTCAATAGAAAATGAAAAGAGAGGGAGACAGTCCTCCAGATCTTATTCTAGTGTATTCAGAGGTATTTCCGTAATTCTATTTTTGAAGAGGTGCAAAAAGCTCAACAGTTCACTTCCATAACCAAAAAGAAAGGGGGAAATGAAAATAGAAAACGTCATGTTAAGGGCACGGAGCGCCATAATCCGATTGAGAAGAACCCCAAAATTTCTATTATTTACAACAAAAATCCTCATTTTCCAGCAGGTTTTTAGTACTCCTCCGGAATTGCACTCAACAATGCCGTGAAATTATGGCCACTGCCACTGCTATTCCTCCTCTTCTTCTCCACCAACCCACCGGCTTCAGGCCGGAACCCACCTTCCCTCAGGCAAGCCACATCCGGAACCACCGCTCTTTTCCTATGACACCCAACAAACCGATCGCCTACGTTTGATCTCAAAGCCCGACTCGCCTTCACAGCCAATGCGGCCATTTCTTCCGCTTGAAGTGGGTATTTCAATCTACTCACCGGGAGTAAGAAATACAACTGACCCAGTTGAAGCTGTTCATCACCATTAATGGCTGAAACAAAATTATCAAACTCCATATCATCCGAGTTACAGATGAAGCAACTCGGATTTCTCTGCAACAGCTCTGATACCTTGATTGGATACGAAAACTCTTGGAGCTTTCCATCTTGTAGAATCACCTTCGCTGTATCTAGCGAAGCCGATGTATCACACGATTGACACATACCCATGATGAAAACGAGCCGGAATCTGCCGATTCTCGTGGAGTCTCCGGCGAGTTTTTGGTGTTTTTTTGTCTTTGCTCTCGTCGACCACGAAGCGTCTCAGACATTTTGGGGATATTTATAGGGGGGGTAGGGGGTGCACTTATCACATTTTCATATTTCAGTGCCACGTCAGAATTTTTTTTGTCGTTTTTGTAGGCTCTCATTAGGCCAACCTGTAAGTCACCGATGACAGGTTGTATGGAATGAGTAAAGAACGTGGGGTTGCGAAATTAGGCTTGGATTTCGTGGGAATTACATTGAGAGGACTGGTTTAAGGCTTTTACTAGGGTTATGGCTAGATTACCAAAATGCCCTTAGATTGGTTTGATTAAGGTTAAGAAATTGGTGGTTAAACGATCTATGGGGAAGTTTATGGATGCATCGGATGTCTTCGATTGATATTCTACAGGGCAGGAGACTGAATTCATAGTGAACGGATGAGGTTTACCCATTCATTTGGGGTCATACTGGCATCACTATATCACTCTGACTGGTGAGATTGATCAGTTGTCTCTAGACCAAGGCAGTTGTAACGGTATTTGTAACCACTAGTGAGTCTTCTCTTCAATCCTCGCTACCCTAATTCATGTCGACTAGATAGGTGTACCAAAGAATTATCATCGTTAAGTTTAGAGACAAAGCGAGAGATAAACAAAGGATAGCCATAGTACACGAAGCTCCTCCCTATGCAGGGTTTAAAGAAGAGAAGGAGCACAAAGGTCTATAGTACACAACCTTACCTTACATTTTTACAAGAGGTTGTTTTCACGCCTTGAACCTATGACCTTAAGGTCACACGACTACAACTTTATTGTTGCGCTTAGGCTTCCTACCTTTCATGGCTAGGACTTATCTCACTAGCTAATTACATGAGACTATAATCTATAACACTATAGGAGGCCTTGTCCATGTACAAAAAGGGCACAAAAATGTAACCCACAATGTAGCGTAGAGAGAGAGAGAGAGAGAGATACATTATATATACATATATATATATATATATATATATATAGTATACAAGTATGTTTATGGCTTTAATGGCAGGGAGATTATCTTTCTAGTTAGAGTAGACTAAAGGATGGAACTTTTGTACTATCGTAAGGACTAGGGGTGGCAAAATATGATATGATACGATAACATGACTCAAGCCCGACACAGATTTAGTCGGTTAGGGTCGAGTCTTATCGTGTTCATGTCATTTTCGGGTTGACCAACCCGAAAATAACATGCCAAAAGCCTTTCATGTTCGTGTCAATCGATGTTGACCCGTTGTGTTAACCTGTTTAACACGCAACCTATTAATTTGTAATGTTGACCTATCTAACGTGCAAGTTGTTAACCAATCAGGTTGAAAATATAAGACGGTTCAATATAGACCTCTTTCTGATATATATGACGGTTCATCAGAAACTGTCCTACAATACTAGTTCATCAGAAATAGTCCTATACCTTCAAAAACCGTCACATATTAGTTATTTTATATTTGTTTAATTGTGTTACACGAGTCGTGTCATATCGACTTGTTTAATAATTGTGTCGTGTTTAAGTCACAGGTTCTTGACACGATTATTAAGTAGTTCGTATTCGTGTCGACCTAGATACTAAAATGGGTTAGTCTCGACACAACATAAACACCACCCGCTTACCCGAATTGCCACGCCTAGTAAGGACTACCACACCTACATGAAGTACAACCCATGAACTGCATCGTAGCTCGATAATACGTCCAACTAAACCCAACCCTAGTTTCAATATTTAGATTTACATCACCCTTGTAGGCGCACCCATTTGTGCATGCACTTTGACAACGTTTTCATCATCTGAATGGCTCCGTCTGGTATTGGAGGCCAGTAAATTTCAGGGGTAGTTCGGGAAACAGAAAAAGGTTGTTGAAGGAAGGCGTCGTAATGGTGACTGCATGCAGCAGCTTCTTTGCAGCGTCAAGAACCGCAACGTGGCTTCACAGTGTTCGCGCACAGTTGGTGGGACCGGCAAAAGGGCTCATGCTGGGCTGGCTGTGATACTGTTGCCGGGTTGGGTTGTTGCAGAACTAAAAGCCCGTTGGCCTCGAAGGCAAAAAATAATTATTTTTTGGAGAAATTTTGAGAGAAAAATATTAAAATGAAGGATTTAGTGGGTTTGCTTTTGATGGGAGTCCAATGAAATGAATGATTGCTTGATAATTGAAGGTGCATCCTCCTTTGAACCTTCCGAGCTTTGGGCCCAACCTCATAAATTACATAGATACAGGATCAAGGAATGATTATGACATGACATCTACAATCTTCAGATTGATAATGGCACTCCACAACTTTGTTTGTAAGTTACATGCAAGTGGGTCCCACATCAGAGCCGTTTATCTTGGAGAGCTTGCAATGGATAAGCTATGGCTGCACCATAATCCAACTCCATCCGATGTCTTTCTCCGCGAACCAAAGGCTTTGAGTCATCCAACGAAGGAAAATTTAGGTGGGCTTCCCATCAGCAAGACCCAGATGATCAATAGATCAAAGATAAGTTTCAATTAGCTCACAAATCAATTACATCAGAGGCAGTTTTAGAATAGTGTAAATTTTCATTGGGCTTTTTCGACGATCTGAACCGTTCATCGGATAAAGCACTCCATGGATCGACCATCTTATTATTGGTCTTTGAGTGGATGTCTAAAAATAAGAAAGTGATTATGTACATTCGAAAGACCCTTAGCCAGACGCCGAATGTGGTATGTATGCTGCACTAAAGAGATGGTCCAGTTCTAGCTGGTTCGCCCTTAGTGCGCCCCACTGCAGAGAAATGGTTTGGACCATGTAAATATTGGTCCTAAGCTTGTACTTGTGTCTGATAAAAGTACGTGTGGGGTTCATGTATTTGTGACATCCACCAGACCGGTCTCAGGTAAGCCCATGCCCCAATTTCCTGTTCCATTGAATATTTTAGGGAGTGAAAAGAGATGGCTCTAAGAAGGTTAAAATGTTAATAAGTCTTAACAAATTGGACGGTTATGATCGTCCCATTAAGAAGATTTCTGACATTCTGCCGACATATTTACATTGCACTAAAGATGATGGACGGTTGGATCACCACTCACCTGGGACCAACACGCACATTAAGCTTGATCCGTACTACATAAGCAAACACCACCACACCTAGGGACCATTACTTGTTACATTGAGTCTTTTAACTATTTAATTTGACTCAATTGAGTTATTCTTGTTTTCATTACCTCTTGCTAAATGTGAGGACTTTGTTACCAGATAAAGATCTGTCTTATCAAGAGATCAATCTCATCAAAGTTATTGGAAAAGCCTTCAATATGACAATCTTCTTGCAGATTAGGCCTCCAACTACTATTGATCGCTTGATTATTCTAATAGACAGCCTTAACTCGCTTCAATCATTATATGATTTTGCGATTAGTGCTAAAGGATGTGATGCCCATTACAAGGGATTTTGTATCCATCAAAATGCAATCAAGATGGGTTTATTGAAGAAGACATCGACAATTTCGGATCTAATTCCGACTATAAAGGAAGTCTGAATGACTAGAGATTATGCTCATTAGACAATGATTATGAAGTAATCCTTCAATTACATAGTTTAATCAGTAAGCTAATGAGAAAACTATCTTTGCATCAGCTTGAGGAGAGAGGGGTGTCATCGGATAAGATCTGTAGATCTACATTATCTTTGGTGCTTATCAATATGTCACTTCTATATAAGCATATTTGTATTACTCTTTGAAATCAATTCAATAAAGATGTAGATTCTAACATGCTTAACTAATAAGTGCATATGTCACAATCTCCCACTGCAACTTGTCATGGTATCTCACATATAGTTGCTTGCTGGTTTGAGTAGTCCTTTTCTGAAAATTAACTCGGAGTTATGTTTAGGAGAATGCGTGAGTGATTTGCTTTGTAATTCTTTGCAGCCACCAAAAATGGTAACGACAAGACATGCTTTTTTGCAGTTTTGCCTAAGGCAGCCTAGATGCTCTGAATATTAATGATAATTTGTCCTTGTTATTGAGGTTGCCATCAAAGCAAGAAACCATTGGCAGGTCTTTGCTTGTTGGGGCTGTTAGGAATCTTTTGGTTAATCTTTTATTACCTAGGCTATACCATGCACGTATCTTGAACGACAATGAGAAGTTTAAAAATTCATATGCAGTAAGCCATTTCATTTGAAACCTAACTCAGAACATACAACATTAGCATAAACAATAGATGAGTGCTTGTTGTACCAAGAGATCTTTGTCCTGTCACAGGGTTGGGGAACCAGCCTTAGTTTGCTGAGGTATTTTAGAAATCTCTTCTCAATGAGCACCCTTCTCTTTTTTTTAGGCACTCCTTCTAAAGGGGGACAGCCCCAGTGCACAAAACTCCCGCTTATGCAGGGTCTGGGGAAGGGGCGGGCTACAAGGGCTTATAGTAGGCAGCCTTACCTTGCATTTTGCAAGAGGCTGATTCCACGCCTTAAACCCATGACCTCAAGGTCACATGACGATAACTTTTACCATTGCGCCAAGGCTCCACGGTAAAGTTCTCAAGATCACCGGGAAGAATGTAAGGCAGCAGTTTTTGCACTAACCCCTACAAAAGCCTATGGACCTGATGGAATCCTAGCAGCTTTTTTTTTTTCCCAAAAACATGGCCGAGAATGGGGCAGGATGTTTTTAGATTAGTGCGATATGTGTTTAATTAAGGTAGGTTTAGAAAAATACTTACCAACACCTTCATCTCTTTGATACCAAAGTGGGAAAATTGTTCTTCAGATTTCTCCAATCAGTATCTGCAATTCCCTCTATAAAATCATAATCAATATTTTGGTTAACAGAATCAAACCATTCTTAAAGGACCATGTTTCTGAGGCGCGAAATGCTTTTGTTCCTCACAGAACTATTTGACAAAAAGATTAAAGTTTGGGAAAATGCTGCCATTAAACTGGACACTTTTAAGGCCTATGATTCCTTGAATAGGAAGTTTACTATAGAGGTGCTTTTACGCTGTGGTTTTCCAGCTAAAATTATAGAACTCATTATGTTTGTTATCACTACAACTAGCTTATCAGAGAGAACTGTTTGATTTAAATCATAGTGTCGGATTAGGCAAGGTTGCCTTTTCACCATACAATTTTGTGCTTTGCATGAATGCTTTATACACTATGATGAAGGATGCAATCAATAAAGGTAAAATTTCTCCAATTATTATTTTGCAAAAATCAACCACAAATTTTCTATATAATTTTTATAGACGATGCGATGATTTTCATTGGGCAAAATTTGCTTCCAGTGCTGCATTTAAATTTGTATTCTTCAAAAATTTGGCCTTGAGTCTGATCTTGGTATTACAGCAAAAAAATCCTCCTTTTTTTTTTTTTTTTTTTTTTCTTCTCAAACCAGGTCCATGGTTTTTTAGCTTAGGCTTTGAAGGTAGTGCTTGGCATTAAGAAGGAGTTTGAAGGTAATTATCTATGACTCCCTCTTTACTTAGGTGGAAGGGGAGTTTTGTATCCTTCTTCTCCACAGAGAAAACTTAAGAACAAATTGAGTAGCATCCTATAAAAATTAACTACTCTTTAAGGTAGGAAAAGCAGTTCTTTATTTAGTTTCTGGCTCCTTGAGAAAATTTTCAATGTTTGCTTTGTCATTTCAAAAAAACTAATGAAATTCTTCAAAAACAACCAAAGGAACTTTTTGTGGGGCATAAGAGGGAAGCAAAAATGTGTTAAATGGGTGGTTGTAAAAGTAAATTTCATGGCAGCTAGGTATTAGAGATTTGGAGAAGCTTGATTTGGCTTACAAAATCAAACTTGCTTAGTGTATTTTTTCAAACCCTCTTTTACTATGGACTAGACTCATCAAAGCCAAATACCTTAGAAGGTATTTGGAGAGACAATTGCTTAAATGGAGAAACTTATTCAAAACTAGAATTGGAACCATCACAGGAGATGAGAAAAGTCTACATCACTATGGTATGATAATTAGATTGAAGGTGGACCGCTCATCGACTTTGTTCCAATATCCAAATGGAGAGAATGCACACATGCACAAATTGTATCACATATCATGGATAAGAAGGGGAATTGGACACTTTACAAAGTTTCTTTTGTGAACTAAAAGAAATGGTTTTGGTTGTTTCTTCATGGAAATAAAAGGTTTTGGTTGTAACATGTGGTGGTGCATCTTAACTTTGTTAACCATCTTATGCCACTTCTTGGATTGACTTAGATGCTCATATTTCAGTGCAAAAGATCATGGACAAGCAAAAGCATAACCATATTGTAAAATTCACCAAATAATTTATTTTTTTTTATTTTCATTTATTTTGCATACAAGAAAGAAGTCTTAGACCTTTGATTGCCTTATTTAATTTTAAAAAATAATATAATTATTTATTACCATTTTAAAAGTTCCTCCCATCCCATGATTGTAAGGTTTTCTTTCAAACAGACAGTTAAAGAAAAGCAAAGTTTTATATTCAATAACAAGGACTGTATAAATTAAAGGCCTAAGATAAAAAAGGAGAGAGCTTTATTATTATTATTATTATTATTATTATTATTATTATTATTATTATTATTATTATTATTATTATTATTATTATTATAAACCACTCTTAGTTAGTTGAAAATGAATGATTTTGATTATATCTAACACACTGCTTCATGGAGAAGGCTCTTTTATGGGATTTTGTATATGGACTCTAAGTACATGTTCATCTACCTTAGCTTGGAAATTAATATGAGAGTCTCAAAATTCAAACTCATAATCTTTCGGTCAATAAGGCTCTAATAACATATTGGTTTACCTAAAAACTTAAGATTAATAAGAAGTAGGCCAACAAATATTAATGTCTAACAGGCTCTCCTGCATTTTGTCTGATCGGAAAAATAGATCAGTATGATATGCCCATTGTCACGTAACTGCACTAGTGGGCTTAAAAACTCTTTGCCATGGGGAAATCTATCCTATTCCTTGATATTAGATGTCTTAAAACAGTGAAAAAGGTTCCATAATTAGCTATTTCCCATAGTTTTAAACCACGTATGTTTTGCTAATGTGCCAAGGAGGAATGAAAAGGTGAAAAACTGGAGTAGTGCTTATACTCATTGTTCCATATTTTAAACCATCGGCAATCTCGAAGAAATTTCCTAGTGTTTTCTAGGAGCTTGCACCAGTGGATCCAATCCATCGTAGAAGTAATGAATAATCTCTCACTGTTGTTGATGTAAGCATTACAGACAGGAACCACCGGCCTGTTTTTGCTTGTTGGTTTCGCAGGGAGTCATCGAATTATCTCTAGTTTGCTAAGCTCATGCATGTGCTTTGATCACCAGTGGAGAGTTTAAGTATTCATATTCAAGAATACAAGGCTAGCATAAACAACATGCAAGAATATAAAATGAAATTGCTTCTGGTACCAAAGAGATTATTGTAATGCCATAGGTTTGACACAGTTTTGGATTGCTAACCTTGCAATGAAAGGAAAAATGATAATCTAAAAGGTAGTTCTAGTAACTTGTGTGGCAATATCTCATATTTGTGACCTGTTTCATTCTTCTTGTAGGCTTGACTTGGAACCAGTTGAGAACCATGGCTCTGTGATAATTTTTATTAGGAAGGGTGAATGTCAGACATGTCTAATTAATGTGTCAATTTTCTATATACATGCAAAGTTGCAAACTCAGTAGAAATGTTAGGATCAGGATCAGAAGTTGATCAGTGAAAAGAATGCAAGTTGGCCAAGGTGTGCCGTTCCAGGTTCCTCAAAGATTGTGATTCAACACGACTGACCCACCAACTGTTTAAAAGGAAATTAAAATGAATGAATAGAAATGCAAGTCTTACAATTTAAATGGTGGGAAAAATCTAAAGAAACAAAAGAGAAGTTTCTGATCTTTCTTCGTAGACCAAATTACGGCTAAAATTCATCCAATGAGGGAAAGTTTTGGTGGGCTCCACATTTGTTGAAAGAACCAGATGTTCAACAGGATTGATCATATGATAAGTAGGCTTCACCAACATTAGGTGGGTCCAGACCTTCTCTCTCTCTCTCTCTCTCTCTCTCTCTCTCTCTCTCTCTCTCTCCCTGCAAAAATAAATATATTAAGGAGACTAAGCAAATAGCCAGTATGAGGCATTTAAAAAGGGCAGTCCAGGTACATGAATCTCCAGCATATGGGGTTTCGGAAAGGGGTGGACCACAAGGGTCAGTCTTTGCATTTTGCAAGAGGCTGTTTTCATGCATTGAACCCATGATCTCAAGGTTATGCAATGACAATTCTACCATTGTGACAACTGAATGGCAAGTTCAACTCTAATTCGGGTCTGCAGCACAGAGGGATGGTCCCTTTGATTAGACCATTTAAAAAGTGGGCCTAAACTTGTACTCGTGCCAGGGAGAAGGGGCATGTACGCAGCTAAAAAATTCATGTGCGGTTCATGTATCTATGACACAGACAAAACATTACCAAACCACAAATGCTCAGTTAGCCCATACCTCAACATCTTATCTGTTGAATCTCCAAAGATCAGTTCATTGAATATGTTGAGTGAAAAACAATGGCTAGCTCATTTTTTTTAAAGATAATGGATGGTCAGATTACTTCCCATCTAGACAAGCACTGAAGATGATGGATGGTGGGATTATTGCTCATCTCCACAAGCAAAGATCAGATAATTTGGCAAACGTATAGATAAATCTTCGAGATTTGACTGAAGCAAAGACCAGACTAAGCTAAGCAGTGACCTTAACTTGAAGTCTAAAAGTCTAAGCTCCTAGTTATTTGCTTTTCCACCTTTTCTCTTCCTCTTTGTACGTTCAACGTAATTTTTTGCCTTTGAAACATACTATTCCGTAGCTTTCTGCAGCAAGCTACAAACCGTTGGCAAGTCTTTGCTTGTTGGGCTTGTTGAGAATCTTTGAGTCATCTCTAATTTGTAGGCTAATGCATCCATGTGCCTACACAAAGTTTAAAATTTTCATACACCCTAATTGATGTCGGTTGAAAACTAACTTAGATCATACAGCATTAGCATAAACAATATAAAATTGCTTGTTGGATGAAGAGATCCTTGTATGTTACAGGGTTGAAGAACCACACTTCGTTTGCTAAAATGTGAAACAAAATCTAAAAGTTTTTGGTTGTAGCTTGTGGGGGCACATCTTACATTTGTGAACTGTCTCATGCTTCTTCTTCGATTGACTTGGATGCTTATGCTTCTATTTAGAAGATCATGGACAGGCAGAAGCATAACCATAGTTGTAAATTAGATCCTTTTTTAAGATAGACAGTAGTCTTGAGCCATTTTTTTTCTTTTTTCTTTTGAAGGGACAGTAGTCTTGACTCACTGATCACCTAATTTTAAATTTTTAAAAGGAGACATAATGTTAGAGATACAAATATGATTGTTCCGCTTCCTATCACCTTAAGCTTTGAGGCCGAATAGTAATACAAAATGAAATTAGAGTCTTATTGACCAGGAGGTTTAGTGAGTTTTGAGTCCTAAAACCTCTCATTTATCAAAAGCACATGTAAGAGCATAAAACTGATCTTTTACTTAAAGAAGTGTGCTAGAGATATAAATATTGCTAGCTCACTTCTTATCAGCTTAAGCTTTTACATCGAATAGTAATCCAACACATAACGTAACTCTTTGATCGCCATTTAAAAATTCGTTCTATCCAGCCATTATGAACCTCACTTTCAAATGGGCGGTTAAAGAGAAACAAGAGTCTATATTCAGCAGCAAGAACTCTATAAATCAAAGGCCTAAGATCACAAAAGAAGATTGAACAGTTTTCATTTCTGGGTCACCATTAGCGGGCTAGTACTATGGATCGATGATTTCCAATTTTGAACTAGTAGGCTTTACTGGCTCATTGTCTCACAACTGCCCTAATGGTGCTGTTTGGCATGGGAATATTTATCCTGTTCATTGTCATTTCGTGTCATAAAATGCTGAAAACATTATCCATGTAAAATTTTATTTATCATTCAAGGTTTTCTGGAGCTTGCACGAGTGGATCCGATAGATGAGAGAAATAATGATAAATAATGTGTATTTGTTATTGATACAAGCATAACGGCAAGAATCCATGGGCCTATTTTTCTTACAGGTTTTGTTGGGAATCTTTGAATTATCTTTAGTTTGCTCAAGCGCCCATGCATGTGGTTTGATCACCAGCAGACAGTTTATGCATTCATATTCAAGAATTCATGTCTTTGGAAAGGCTAGCTAGCTTTACCAACATCAACCAATATAAAAAATAATTGCTTGCGATACCAAAGATTATTGTAATACCATGGCATGGAGACAGCGAACATTGCAGTGTAAGGGAAAAACATAATCTAAAAGCTTGCTCTTGTAACTTGTGGTGGCAATATCTCATATTTGTGACCTGTTTCATTCTTCTTGTAGGCTTGACTTTGTACCAGTTCAGAACCATGGCTCTGTGACCATTCTTGTTAAAAGGATGAATGTCAGACATGTCTCATATATCAATGTTCTACGTACATGCAAACTGAATATAAATGTCAGGATGAGAAGGCTGATCTGAGACAAGAATGCAAGTTGAGAAAAGGGCAGTTACGTCGTCCCGGTTCTCCAAAGCTTGCAGCTCACCTTGATGGGTTGTGGTTCAAGTCCGACTGACCCTCCAACTGTTTTAAATGAAGAGAACATAAGGAAAAGAATGGATGTTTTACAATGTCAATTAATAGGAAAAATCTAAGGAAATAATTGTTATCGATCTTTCAGAAGAGCCACGTGGATATGATGCAATCCTTTGATTGAATTGGTGATCACATGTAATGACCCCGAATTTTTGTAAATTATTAAGGAAAATTAATAAAGTTTGAATTTTTAGAAATTCTGGGCTGGAATATTAGGTTATTGAAAATTCTCTTTTTATAGAGATTAAATTAAAAATTAAAAAAAATAGAAATTATGAATGTACTTGGAAAACTGATCGAAACAACATTAAGTACGTTCAATTCTGAGTTAAAATGAAAATTCCTTAATTTTTCCATTTGGGGGTAAAATGGTAATTTTACCCATATCCCATATCCAAGAAATAAGACCTCAATATTCATCAAGTACTTAGAAATACGATTCCAACGCCACTAAGTACGCTCGATTCTGAGTTCGGACAAATATTGTCTATTATTCTCCAATTTTAGAGTTAAAAAGGACAAAAAGGTCTTTCCACATAAAAGTGGGGCCCACAAAGTGGGCCAAGGTTCTAGAAGCACCAATAATTGCTCAGTGCATTATTGCTGGTAGTGGAGATTGTAGTGGGAATGAAGAATGCATTAGTAATTAAAAATTCTAAAGTAACAAAAATATCTTATAAAAAGAAATGATAAAAAATTCAAATTTGGCTATAAATATGTCCCAAAAATTTTCACAACCTTAACCACAAAATTTCCAAACCTTCCCTGGAATTTCAGCCCCAAATTCCCCTTCATCTCTCCCCAAACTCTCTTTTCCTTATTTCTCTCTCCTCTTTCTAATTGGAACAAGAGACCTAAATTCAATTAGGCACTCCGTTCCAGGAAGAATCTCATCAATTCCACCGTCCATAACATCCTATACTATAGTATAAACAAAATCACCAAATCAATTTCAAGATCCAACGGTTCCAACAACAGAAAATCACAAAAAGGTGGATAATCGGGCTATATTATCATCAACCGGTAATTCTCTCAAATTGGGCATCAATTATATTGTTTTTCTTCAATCAGGTAGGTGGAATTACTTCCCATTCATATTTATTATGTTTTAGTGTAATTTTTATTTTTCTGTAATTTAATTTGAATGAAAAATGGTAAAAATAAAGTAAATACCAGCCCCTTCAATTTATGGTGATAGAGAGCTCAGATGGAAATTCTGAGCTTTCCAATCAATTCAGAAGGGTAAAAAACCCCTAGGGTATAATTTTCAAGAAAATCTAACAAGGTTTAGACCCTCAATTGAGAGAGATTAATTCTGGTGGGCCCAGATCAAATCTAAACCCTAGGAATGGCTGAAAACTTCAATTTAAGATTATGGAGTCATATGAACTCCAAATTGAGATCAGAAAGAAGCTATAGAAAACTTGTAATGTCTAGTTTCTAATGAAGTCATAATATTTCTAAAATTTATTTCTGTATTTTTCTATATTTTGGAAATAAGTGTCCAATTTCTAAGATCTTCAAGATCTGAGGTGATTAGATCTTGGAAATTTATTTTAGTGATGATATAATAAAATAATAAAGTAATATCTATGGTTAATTTGAACAGATCTTGGATAAAATAAGGGATCTACCTTTTATGGTAGAAAAACCCTAAAATAAAAATAAAAATATACAAAGGGACCCACTTGATCAATGAGATCAAGTATGATCATATACTTGGGATTGATTAAAGGGATGATATTATGATGGAATCCAATTAGATCATGGATGAAATGTGACAAAATCAAGTGGATATGATTTTTGGATCTTAATGGATTAAAAGCCCTAAAGGTAATTAAAACCCCTAATCTAAAGGAAAACACCTAAGATCTAATGGTTGGATCATATTTAAAGGTTTATAATAATCTTAATAAAATTAGTTTAATTGTCTTTTATTGGATATAGATGTGATTTATGTTCTAAGTTAGAAAGCATGATAGTGTAATTTTTAAATTTTAGTATGATATGGCCTAAATGAGTAATTTGTTAGTAGATTTGATTATCTTAGGATCATGTTAGTGTAAATTAGGATTTAAACATGATTTCATTATGATAGAAGATGTGTTTCATAACTTAGGATCATGTTAGTTTTATTTCACTAGCTTAAGTTATATTCATAGGAAGAATGTTAGTATATAGTTGTTAAATTTATATTTGATTTATGCTTTCAAGTTGATGATTTACTTATTGTCAAATTTAATTCAATTGTTAAGTAATTGTTAAGATATAAGGAGCATAAATCACCAAAAATGTAAACTAATGAAATATAGAAATTCATGGACAACTAAGATGAATGAATGATTTTGACTTAGTAAGGGCTATAGTTGGTAGGACAATATAAGGAATGATTTATCATTTCCTTGGCCCAAAATAGGAAAATAATGAACATCCATGGATGACATTGTGCATATCCATAGAAATTAATTAAAATCAATTAGAGAAGGGACTTAAGGTAAAGAGCTCATAGGAACCTTGTCAAAGGTTGAGCTAGTACCACTCCAGTGGACTCTAAACATTGTGGTTATAGGGGGTATACAAGAGCCAAGTGCTTTTCCCTCACCTCCCATTGACGTAAGAAATGTCTAAACGCCTCCTTACATGAGGGTTGTATTAACCACTTTTTGAGCAGACTTTAACTGGTAAGTACTGGTCATCCTGAAATAAGGAGGAGTTGTCTAGTGATAGGAAGAAATAAATTATCTTCAACCAAGTAAGACACTAACTGGTTGAATAATAATAAGAACATAAAAAGATAGCAAATTATCTAATCCTAATTAAAATAGTAAGTGAGATAAGGATGATCAAACAAGATGAGATCTTGTATGATAAAAAACAATAAGGAAAAAGAAACATCTATTTAAATTAGATTGTTATGTATGATATAGATAGTATTTGTATAGATGATATTAAACCCATGGATATAGGATATTCAAGGAAGAAAGATTCAGATCATCCTACATAAGGATGATCAAAAGACCATGTAGTATGTACCCTTGATTACAAAAATGACATTATACATATGATTTGACAGATATATGTTGATCGAGACTATGGAAGATTTCAAGGAGTAAGAATACCTTATTGAGGTAGGTGGATTATTAAGAATGCCTTTACATGAAGATACATGTCTAATACATGATCTTATGTTTTGAAGTTTTGACATGTATGATACCAATATATTAAGGTAAATACCTCAAATTGAAATATGATCCAACCAAATGATGAGGAAAATAAGTATTAAATGGTCAAGTTGAGAATTGAGAACAACCCTAAGTGAATAGGAAAGTAGAAAATATTTCAGTCCTAGATAAACAGACAGATAGTCTGATATGTATAAGTATTATTTTACATACAAGCTTGGAGGCTTGTGGTTTTGTTTTAAACAGACATAAGCTTGGGGATGCTATGCTAGGAGAGTTAAGAGGGTTTGGCCACCCACTCTCTGAAACTTGATGATATTGAATACCAAGCCTAAGAAATACTAAAAGTCGGGTGGGGCAATTATGGGAAGGCCACCACTGTGACAGCCATGGTCCTCCCATATGGACATGGATATTGTAATTTCCACTGAGAATGGTATAAGTGGATTATTGAACAGTTATCCGGGCGCGCTATACGGATCAGACTGCAAGCATAGTAGTCCTTGATTATTTTGCACTATGATGCATATGAAATTGGCATAGTGAAATGCCTTAAGGGATGACATGATGAAATGTCAGGTAATAGTATATTACTAATATTTTTCCCAAGAAGGGAAATTCCCTGTATAGTAACTGGCTGAAATACAAATATCTTATAATGAAAAGAGTTGATCAGCTTTGTATAGAAATGATGCTTGATTATTTTTACATTTTTAATGGATTTGTCCTTATACAATATGTATGTATAAAGGTGAACACAAATGACAAGGAAATGAGATGTCCTTATAACTAATAGTTATTAATGAATGTGTTTATGATAGAACGAATTATGGGATACTTGAATATTGAGATTATACTGTTAATAACTTACATTCTTATCCCCTACCAAGCATAGCTTGCTGAGATATTGTAAATGTTCGAATGTTTACAATATCTCGTATACGAAGAAGGAGACTTAGGAGCTCAAGATTTGAAGAACAATTGAAGAATAAGTAATCAGGGTATATCCCTTGAAACATTGTATTAGAACATGTATTGAATTTTGAACTTTGTAATTTGGATTGTATATTTGGACAAGTATTGTAAGGATACAATGGGCTGTGTACTGTGAACCACTGGATGGATCCTAAAGTTTAATAAAAGTATATTCCTTCAATGGAATTTTATCTTATACAAAATTCTACTTATGTTATGTATGAAGTGGTGACTTAGGTTTTACAAAACAAATTCTAAAGAAAAGAACTTCCGCTACTTTGGTTTGCGAAATTTTTTTACTCTAAGGGCCCTATCTTTACAAAATGTATTATAAAATGTGTTATAAAAACCTGGGTTGCCACATCACAGGTCCATGCAATTACAGCTGATCTTCTCTCCATGAGATGATTCTGAACCATTGATCCATGTAGCCTCGTTTAGGTCTCCATTCGGAAATGGTAAGTCATTGATTTTTGTTAGACTCTATCCAGCACATGAGAATTATGTTCTATATGGGACCAGAAAGATGTGCATGATGTTGAGAGTCTACAATCAGTCTCCAACTCGGCCACATTTTCCCACTGGCTGGGCTGGAAGCGTTGCATATCAGGCTGGATCTGAAGGTGGTTTTTTTTTTTTTTTTGCTTGGAGAGATGATCTAGATGGTACTTTTAGCATCGATCTCTAATCAATAGTGTGTCACATGGCCAACTGGTTCATGTTTTTTAATTTTTTTTGAAAGATATGGTCAGGCATAGGGATGGCAAATAGTAAAATTTTGGCTGGTCCTCATCCTAATACTTGTATCTAACCCTAACTTATATATGATCATAGTCTTTTGATCCTAACATTGTTTAAGTAAAAAAATTGTTGCCCCTAATCCTACCTTAGACAGGTCAATTCTGTCAATCCCCTAATTGACCCAACCCCTAAATTTTCTAATGCTTAAAAACTAATTGATAACAATTATCAAGTAATTATATATATATATTTTTAGAACAATTTTCATCTCATGTGAAACACATAAGTTTTAGTCACTGGTCCTAATCTAACCCTAATATAAATTCGGGTTACATTTTTTACCTTAATCCTTTTTAGGGATGCAAATTTTTTGCCCCTAACCTTACTCTCATGGATCAATTGGGGTTAAGTCCTTTAATTGGTCTGCCCTTTGGCCAACCCTACTCTGGCAATAGTACAAATTGGGTCTATTTAGTGATTCAAGTTGTCTATGTGCCATGGATGAGCCATGTACTACTTTAATTACTCTTATAAAAGACCTTAAACAAATTAAGTGGGTATCGCGAGGTCAAGCCTCTTGACCATGAGATTATAATGCGAAGGTCAGAATATATAGGAGGATCAAACCAAACCTACCAAATGATCAGATCATCATGCAGAGGCAATCTGCAGGAAATTGTACAGGAAAAATGATTGGTTCACATTTTGATAATTTGTCTGAAGCCTAAACAAGCCTTAATCGATCAAGGGTGTAGGATCATCAAATCCTGGTAAAATGAAGGGATTCGATCATGTCCACGTTACATATGATGGGCTGGAAACAGTGCTTGTGATGGAAGAGCTTTCGATGAAAAGGGATGGAAAATGCAAACATGCGTACTTCTATTCTCTCATGTTTTAAAATTATGGCTTCTCCAAGGAATTCTTTATTGTTATTTTTAATAGAGTCTTGGCACAATTGTAGAGTTGTTGTCGTGCAACCTTAAGGTCATGGGTTCAAAGCATAAAAACAGTTTCTTGCAAAATACAAGGTAAGGCTACGAACTATTAACACTTGTAGGCCATGTTGTATATTGCTTTATTGATGAAAACTTCCATTACTTCAAGATCCTCTACGAAAATCATCAAGAATAATAATAGACTAGATGCGGAAGTGTACCTGAATGGATGAGATCAGATGCAATTCTTGAAGTTTGTGGTTCCTGATCTTCCAAGTTGATGCATATGAACTTCCTGGAGAATGGTGTTCTCTCTTTTGTGATGATGAGATGTCAGAAAAGAATCATACATATAATTTGGGGATCATAATCATTTATTATTGTATTCCCTTTCCTTATTTCTTATTTTAGCTCATCATAAAATAGAAATTAGAGATTAGGTATCTACACATAATAAAACCCATACCTTTTGAGATGACTATGGCCTTATTTAATCTCAAAGTTGCACGATGACTATTTTACCATTGCGCCAAGACTCCCCGAGTATACTACTTTAATATCACAGCCTTGCAGACCATCTTATATTGCTAACTTTGCAATGCAAATGGAACATATAACCTAAGAGCTATTCTATTGTAGCGCTTGGTGGCATATCTCATATTTATGACCTGTCTCATGCTTGTACTTGGCTTGGCTTGCTTCCAGTGCATTGGCAAACAATAGAAACACATGGTGCTCAACTGGATCGTTCTTCTTCGAAATAGTAGCTTCTATATGGTGTGGGTCATGTGCAATCTAAACCATTCATCTGCTGATTCTCCATTCAAAGAAGTCTCTTCCCTGTTGATTTTATCTTGTTACCATATTATTGCTAATTATAATTACTAGAAGGTTTTCTGACTTCCAGCCAATTAAAATGTTGTGGGTTCGAATCCACTCAGCCAGGACAAGAAAAAAATAAAATAAAAACTACACGAGAATCCTGTCAGAAACAGCTCTTCCCGGCTTACTTTCACTTGTCCCATCAAAATTTAGTTTAGACAATCCAACTAAATCCTTAATTCTTCCCGCCATCTCATAAGCTTTGATTCTGAATAACCATGAAATTCAGGTGCCATCAAAGCCCAAAGAGATTCTTTCGCAGCCCAAAATCTTTCTTTTGAGCATAACAGAGATTGCAGGTGCAAATGGATCAGAGCTTGTCTCCTGGTTCTCTATTCTTATCAGTGGAAATCCCCATGGCTTTTTCAAATGCTGTTACGTGCATCTTTTCTAATTGGACAAGATTCCTAAAAGGAAATTTCATGCTCTGTTTGATTTTTGGTTTCTTGGTTTTGGATTTTCTCTCACTATATATGAGCTTTTGGGGTGCTTCGTTTTGAAGAAAAGCCACGATTGTGGATTGTTTGGAATTTTTATCTCTCTGGTAATCTCTGTGGAGTTCTTTAATCTTTGTGAAGATTATTTCATCGTTGTGCTATGGCGTAGGCATATTGCGAAACCAAATATATCTTGTCTCTCTGCTATACATACTGGGTCAATCGGATTCTAGGACTAATGGAGTGGAGCTCCCATCTCTTAAATTTGGTTAGACTTCCCTATCAGCAATACCAAACTTTTGATTGAAGGCGTGGATGAAAAACCTCCAAAAACTACCCTGCAGATTTTTCAACTACAGCAGCCTTGGCGCATCAAGCTCTCATGTATGCGAGGTCCGGAGAAGGGGTAGACCACAAGGGTCAATAATATGCAATCTTATCTAGCATTTTGTAAGAGGTTGTCACACGACCACAACTCTACAGTTGTGCCAATGCTCCCTATCTTCAGATTTTTCAACTACATGGATGAAATTTAAGACATTCTGCAATGGGGCCAAACCTCTTGCCTCATTCGGCGAATAGAGTGGCGGATGAACTGGCCAAGAAAGGCAAAGAGCTGGATCACCTCTCTCCTTTAGTTACGTACCTTCCTCCTTTCTCCTGTATACGTTTTACTACTGTTAACATAACCATATCAGTCCTTTTCTGATGAACGATCCACTTTCAATCAGACAAAAGAAAAACATAGACACGGAGTATTCATTAATATTTAAGTTCCACAAAGTACTCCATAACACTGCCGTGAATGCCATTTCCCACAGCATGAGAGTTCCTGTGCCCTTTATTCTCAATTTCCACTTATCAAAAGTTGTTCAACAAACTGTGGCATAACCCAGTCGATTGGTGGTTTTGCAATTTATCTAGGTACAAATTTAATTCCATGGTAAGCGAAGAACAGTCTACTATAGCTCGGTCTTCTGCCAAATTGGCGCATAGAGCTCTGGCCAATGCAACCGCTGAGGTTATCTGGATCACCTCTCTTCTTATAGAGTTTGGCCTTTCACATTCTCATTCACCAATTCTATGGTGTGACAACTTAGGCACTGCATTTGGCACGATCGACCCCGCAGTTCATGTGGGCACAAAGCATGTTGAGGGTCGATTTTCACTCTGTCCGTGCTCTCGTCTGTACAAAGTTACTCGATATACGATTCATTTCTACCAAGGATCAGATTGCTGATATCTTCACCAAGCCTCCATCTTCTTTTAGGTTCATACTTGTACAAAACTCTATAAATGCTAGTCAACACAACTCTCACACTAAGAGAGAATTCAGGTCAATAGTGTCTGACATTCAAAATAAAAAATAAATACTAAAAATAAATAAAGATGATGATGGAGGGATCTGGGACCCATGCCATCTCTTCTTCCTTACAGGAAAGGTCCACCATGAACTTGGCCATTGAAACAGGCTACTGAATAGTTGATAGAAAATGTTCGATAAACAAGTACAATGCATGAGCAAGTAATTCTCCTCCTCACAGATGTGGATAACTTAAAATCAAAAGCTTTACTCGACGAACTTGAAATAAAATAGGAACAATTAGTAGCCTCAAGCCCGCGTAAATGAGTGAGAAACTAAATCTTTTATATGCGCAGAAAGCAACTTATTTGGATAGACGGCTAGCTATATTTGGATAGGTAGACAGCTAGAGAGGGGGGGAGAGAGAGTTTTTAAACAGAAGAAAGGACCACTTCATAGATGAGCAGGCCCCTTTTCTCTATTCCCTTCTGTGTCTCGTAAAGACTAAAGCTGATCTTCTTCTCTGCGTTAATTGCACTAGCAGGAAGTTCGAATTTCAGATCTTGGGGGACGTCGAAAGACCCCGGACCTCTTCCGCTTAAATCCACGCTGTCTTGTTTCTCTCTTTTTACCGACGTTTACCTTTATGTGAACAGGGCAGTCCTTCCACCCGGTGACATCTGGTTTCGTGCCAACCTTGAAGATAAGCTGGTAGGTTCCTAGCTTAAGTCCTTGCGTCCCTATTGATCCCTTCACCTCCAACCACCATACTTGAAGTAGTTCCGCAGGACTGCAGAGGAAACCCAAAGAAACCAAGACATTATTTTGCCTAATTATCAAGGTCTTTGGAGAACATTATACAGGCAAATCTTAACAGTGCAGGGTTAAGATCATCAACTTCACTTCGGACGTTTCTGATCATTTGCTTAAGTGACATGCATAAGAGGAACTTAGACTATGTTCATGTTCCAGGGACAGAGAAAGAGTCCAAAAGCTTACACACTAAAGAGGAGACGAAGGTGCACGCACCAATTTTTTCATGACAGTTAAAACTTTTAAATGCAGATTAAGTAGTTCATAATATTAGAAATGCTTGGAACTCAAATTTCATGTCCATTGAATGGTTCTAACTTATATTTTCTATTAGATAAAATTCACAAGCATCTATTTTCATTAATTTTTTCAAAGCCCAAAACAAGTTATTAGGATCAGCCAAACACATTGATTTTTCATACTCACCAATTTTTGGCAATTCTAAACATGATAGTTAGATCTAAAAAAAGAAAAGAAAAAGGTTATAGCTTACGTGAAAAAATGGGATTTCTATTGCACTATTTTCCATAAAATCATAAGTGGGGTGGTGGGCTTTATGGATTTATTTTTTGAGTGATCCATTTTGTTCATTGGATTTGCCATCTCTCAAGATGGGCAGCACCAAAAATCTCATCTAATGGGTACCCTAAGATTGGACCTTTCTACTTGAAGTGTGGATGGTGTTAACATAAAATAGAATATTTATTGAGTACCATCGGTGCTTCTAGGGGCGAAGGCTCAATATAGAGGTACTTGTTAGATGAGATTTTTGACACCCATCTTTAGAGGGGACAAATGTGATAAATAGAATGAAGCAGTTGAAATTTGTAGAGAGAAGAGCTTGCATGCCAAAAAATCTCCGCTTACGATGATATTCAAGTATATTATGGGCATGCTAGTAAAATATAGTAATGGTGGAGTTGTCAGGGGCATGGAAATAGCCCGTTGCAAAAATGCCAAACGAGACTACATATTGTAGACTCTTTGTGGCCCATCCATTCCTAGACCCTGCATATGCTGGAGCTTTGTGCATTAGGCTGCCCTTTTTTAATGTAAAATATAGAAACTTGAAAAAATGGACGAGTATATATGGTAAAGATGAATTTAAATACATGCTTATGTATTTTTTAATGTTTTTCCAAATACCCAATTAAACAACTTCTAGGCTACATTTGAATACTCAATTTCAGAAATTTTTATAAAAAACAATATGTGTGTGTGTACAGACACATAACAAATGTAGACTTAGCCACAAAAGAGAGTGCATATACTTACCTTTCATTGTCCTTAGGTAAGCACCAATAGTGAGGGTCATCCCCATGGACGATATCAAGTGATCGCGGTTTAATTATAATCTTCTTGTGCTCCCTCTCTTCATCGCCTGTAACCTGGTAAATTGGACACATGGGTATCCATTTACTAGTTATTCATCCATTAAACTACTCATGAACATTTTTTAACATCTATGCAGTAAATAGGGCTTGTTAATTACTTGTCAATTAACCTACTCATAATGCCAATAACCCAATGTATGTTAGATGTGTATATGAAAGAGGGAAATATGCCCCTTCTCATGATCTAGCTATGATTTTTGGAAATATCTGTGACATTCATATTTTTTGGAGTGTCTTTAATAGGTCTTTGATGGATTACACACACCAACCTTATTCTTTGCTTTGAAAGAAAAATGACCACCTAGCGATACTTTCAACTAAAAAAAGCTCATCGTTAGAATCATCTAATTGGGGTTGAGATCTAGAATAAGTTCCTTTTGCACAAAAGCTATATAAGGGGGACTTGAACAACATGAATTGCTTATATCTAAAATAAATTCCTAGGTGGCACCCCCCCCCCCCCCCTTTGGTTTCTATGATTAACATTTCCCAACTAATAATATTAGGAGCAAATACACTCATAAGGAAAAAGAAGAAGAAAATATTAAGACTAATAATCTTTATAACCGGTCTCTATGGGAGAGCATATCTAGGATGTCTTTTGCTAGATCTATGCCATTTATCTTATTATCAAGGAGTCTCCATCTTGGGAGCTCAAAACTCTCCTTAGCCGCTACCAAAGTAATAATCTTTGCATGGTTAACAGCATATACTAGTGAGTCTTTAAAAGGTCTCAAAGATCTATTGAAAAACTTGTTGATAGGGCACTTCAATTAGCAGTTTTATAGGTTTCATCTTGTAAGACATTAATGGGTTTTTTTGTGATGAGATACTAAGAAAAAGGTGTGAAATTTCACAAATAGTCACATGTAAATCAAATCACAAACCAACTTGATGCCCACCTCCAATTGGATAAACACAAACTTGATTTGGGTGGAGCCTACTTTAGCAACTCGAGAGTTTTAGGCATAGGAGGTGTACTCCAAAATTCAAGTGGAGATATCATATTTGATTTTGTGGGCTTGATCAAATAGTGTGATTCAAGTCAAGCTAAAATTCTCTCTCTATTCACATGGATTAACACTTGGAAGCAGACTAGATTAACCCCCTAGTGCAAAGTGTAAACTTGAAGAATTTCAAGTATTTTTCCTTGATCATTTCAACAATTTTTACATCAATTTATGTACATGGTTGTTGCTATTATAGTGAGGTTTCAATCCCTTTGGTTGATACACTGATCTCTCTTATTTGGGATTGTAATCCTCTAATTGATCTAATTAACAATCTATATACAAATCAAATTTGCAAGTGTCTCTCCATAGATCTCTCTAACATCCACCCTCAAACTGAAGGTGCTGACGACAACAATTAAGTTTAAAACACAAAAAGTGAAATCATGAAGATGAAAGGGTTTTGCAAAACAATCAGCAATTTCATCAATGATGGAGATATGAGTGAGAGTAGGATGACCTTTCGATAATGGTGCTGAGTGATATGATTGTCAATTTCAATGTGTTTTGTATGTTAATAAAATATTTCATTATGAGTTATTATCACAATAAAGTGTGATAAGTGTAGATTGCAAGATGTCAAAGTCAAAGACTAATCTACGGAGCAATAATATTTCACAAGTAGTATCAGCAAGAGCCCAATATCCTAATTCCATACTTGATCTGGAGACAATATCTTGCTTCTTACTTTTTCAAAAGATTAATAAGTCTCGTAAAAAGAGAAGATATCTAGTAGTAGATTTACGATTAGTTACATCACCTCCCAATCAGCATCTAAATATGCTCAAAGGAGCAGAACTGATGAAGAGGGTAGAAGAAGTGGTTGATGAAGAGTCCCATAAAGATAATGAATAATGTGCAATACAATAGCATAGTGATCAATGCCGGAGCAGAAATGAATTGGGATAATGGCATGAACATCATAAGCAATATCTATTCTTATGATAGTGATATAAGTAAGTATCCCAACTAGTTGATGAAAAAGAATTAGATTTGAATGCGATTCATCATCAGATAATTTAAATTTGGCATTAAGCAAGTGAAGTATCTAATGATTTGTCATCTGAGAAGTGTGAAAAACTAAGAATGTTTGAAGCATAGTTGACTTAGGGCAAAAGATAACCATAGCGACTACATTGAACTTCAATACCAAGAAAGTAGTTATGTAGGCCCAAATCTGTCATTTCAAAAGTACTAGAAAGAAAAGATTTGGTGGTAGTAATTCCAGCAGCATTGTTACTAGTAATGATCATATTATCAATATAGAGTAACATAAATTCATCTCCATGTTTTTTGTAGTGAATAAACAATGCAGAGTCGTTGTCACTATAATGATAACCAAATTGAGTAATGTTAGAAGAAAATTTCTCAAACCATGCTAAAGGTGATTGTTTGAGTCCATAAAGAACACGAAAAGTCGACAAACTTGTCATTGTTTTGTGGAAGACCAAGAGGTGACTTCATATAGACTTCCTCATAAAGATCCCCTTGATGAAAGGCATTCTTGACATCCATCTAATGGAGTATCCAAGAATAGATGAAAGTGATAGAGATGAGGGTATGGACAATAGTCATGTAACAACAAGAGCAAAGGTTTCCTCATAATCAAGTTCATATTCCTAAGTATAGCTCTTGGCCATATGACATGCTTTATATCGCTTAATCAAATCATTTTCCTTGGTTTTGATTTTGTAGATTCACCTACAACTAATAACTAATTTTTCCAGTGGCAAGGAGGTGAGATTCCAAGTATTGGTTTTAATAAGAGCCTTTAGTTCTCTCTACATGGCTTGTACCCATTCAGGTTGCTTACTGACATCCTTATAGGTTTGAGGTTCATTGAGGTCAAAGATATTAGTGGTGTAATAGTAGAAATCATTCAATTTTGCTTATGTTTGATGGACGTGATGGGGATATCAAGGTATGTCTTCTGTAGGAGCCACAAATAAAGAATATATAGGAGTAGAAGAATTCATTAGACTAGGAGAAGGTAGAGGTAGGGAAACTAGAGGTGATGGACTAGAAAGATCCATTGGAGTAGATGGAAGATAGGAATAGGAGAAGGGATCAATAATTGTGGTATGAGAACTGGAGGAATTCTAAGGAAGAGTCTTAAAAGGAATTTGTTCTAGAACATGACACTTTTGGATATGCAAATACGATAAGAGTTAGGGTTGTAACAACTATAACCTTTTTGTTCAATACTGTATCCTACAAAGATGCATAAGACCGATCAAGAAGGAAGCTTAGTATGTTCTTTGTGGGGTAACAATATAAAGCATATGCATCTAAATTTTTTGTGATGGTGACATGATGTTGGAGATCCATGCAACAGTTCATAAGGTGTCATATTATGAAGTAGGGGATGGATGTGTGATTGATGTCATAAGGCAACTTCTTTCCAAAATATTAATGAGAATTGATATGAGAAAAGAAGAGTGCAAATGGTTTCAACAATGTGTTAATATTTACATTTAGAAACTCCATTTTATTGAGCTTATTTGGACATAAAAGTGGAGGCATAGTGCCATGTGACGTAAGAAGGTTTAAAAATTATCGTGATCAAAGTTTAGCACCATAATTCTAAACAAAATAAGGAGAGATGTTATAAGCTTTGAATGAAAGCCTCGGTAAATGGCGACAGTAACTCTAACTATCCTACGGTAGCAAAATTTCTTGTCGAATAAGTGGCAACTTGTACCAATGGCGTAACAACTACCTCGCTGTCTCCAATGATTCATTTGAAAATTTATGTTTGGATCATGTTAGTGAAATTAACATAATATTGATAAACCTCATATTTAGAATGCATGATATAGATCCATGTGAAATGTGTATGATCATCAATAAACAAAATATAGTAACATGCACTATTAAGACTATCAACAATGGAAGAGCAAACACGAATGTGAATCATATTAAATGGATTTGTAATTTTAATAGAACTAGGATAAAAAGGAAAACATGTTGTTTTCCAAACATACAATGATCATCATGAAGATTTGGAGCTTGGTCATAGTGCCTAAAGAGCCATCTGAAAGAAGATTATTAAGATGAGATAAAGAAGGATGCCTTAAATGATCATGCCATAAAGTCAATCCTAGTAGAAGCAGCAGTGTGAGATATGTTGGGCAAATGAAGTGACTTAAGATAGTAAAGGTGAACACTTCTAATCCCTATCCCACATATACATTTGGTACTTGTAGGTCTTGCACAACACATTGATTGCCACTAAAGATGACATGATATCCTTGATGACATAGGTGACTGATATGTATCAGGTTCATGGTAAGATGAACAATAAGTAAAACATTATGTAAAGTCAAGTTATGAGTTTAACTATTCCTAGATAGATATGGGTGTATTATTGACAGTGTGAACAGAGATGCAATTATTTACAAGAAAAAGATATGAAAAGGCATGCGGGGTGTAAGCCATATAATTTGATACTCGAGTCTAAAAACCAAGTAGATTTGCAACATTCACCTTTTGGGAGAGACGTAAATGTAGCAAAGTGTGTTGTCATGCTAGAAAGGCCAGTACCGAATATAATCTAACTGAGAAGGTCATGAAAAACTTCACAAATCTCAGAGAGCAATACACCTATAGGGCATGTAGATGAAGTAGAGGGTGCATCTAGTGGTCTAGTGTCTATGGCAGCGTAAGATAGGGCTTCCTTTTTGCGCTGGTGGAGATGTAAGCAATCATTTTTCCAATGCCCTTGCTTTTATCATTAAGTGCAGAATGGATTTTTGCCATTGTTAGATGGTTTAAAAGGGCGAGAATGATGGACAACTATGAGTGCAACAGCTGATGAAGATTCAGAAGGAAGATCTTTATGAGTTTGTTCCACATTAAGTTTGGGAAGGACGTTCTGAATTGTGGGTAGAGGAGAGCGATGCTGAATATAACTGCACAACGCCTCAACTTGTCAGTAAGTGCAATAAGAAGCTAAAAGAGAGAGGTCTATTTATGAAGTTGTTGGTTTTCTTTGTGAGAGTCAGTCCTTGCTGGCTCAGTAAGAATAATTGTTCCCATAGTACCTGCATTTGCATATGACAGAATAAGAGGTGAGAAATGTCACCTTTCTATCTTATCACCTTCTTTTTTCTTTTTCTTTTTTTTCCCCATTTCCCTCTTATCTTCTCTCTTATCTATTACCTTTTCTGTGAATGTCAACCTGAAGCCCACATAGTATGAATCTCATGCAAGGTGGTGGTGGTGGTTGATCAAATGAAGCTTGTAGAGTACGAAGCTCATGGTAAGGGCGGTAGTGGTCGATTGAATGGAGCCCGTAGAGGACAAAGTAGATAGAGTGGCCTTTTGGTATAAGTTGGTGTCAAAAGTGATGTAGTCAATGACAGTTCGTATGAGTTGATTTTAGCAGGCAAAGCAAGCGAATGTAAGACACAATTTGTTGGGTAGGAGATATTGTCAGTAATAAGTAACTTATGTACCACTATAGGGGCCTTGTCCATGTACAAAAAGGGCACAAAAATGTAACCCAAATGTAAAAAAAATTAGTGGAGAGAGAGAGAGAGAGAGAGAGAGAGAGAGAGAGAGAGAGAGAGAGAGAGAGAGAGAGAGAGAGAGAGAGAGAGAGATGTAAATATATTATACAAGTATGTTTATGGCTTTAATGGCAAGGAGATTATCTTTCTAGTTAGAGTAGACTAAAACATGAAACTTTTGTACTACCGTTAAGGACTAAGGGTGGCAAAATATGACACAACATGATAACACGAGTCGAATCCAACACGAATTTAACAGGTTAGGGTTGAGTCTTATCATGTTTGTGTCATTTTCGGGTCAACTCGAAAATGACGCTCCAAAAATCGTATCGTGTTCGGGTCAATCAATGTTGACCCGTCACGTTGACCTGTTTAACATGCTACCTATTAATTCGTTGTGTTGACCCATCTAACCCGCAAGCTATTAACTAATCGAGTTGAAAATATATGACAGTTGATCAGAAACAGTCCTATATCTTCAAAAATCGTCTTATATTAGTTATTTTACATTTATTTAATCGTGTTACACGAGTCGTGTCGTGTTGACTTGTTAACTAATCGTGTCTTGTTCAAGTTAAGCAGGTCGTGTTCATGTCGACCTATATACTATAATGGGTTAGTCTCGACACAACATAAACACGACCCGCTAACCCAAATTGCCACGCCTAGTAAAGAACACCACAACTATATAAAGTACAACCTAGGAACTGCACCGTAGCTCGATAATACGTCCAACTAAACCCAATCCTAGTTTCAATATTTAGATTTACATTACCTTTGTAGGCGCACCCATTTGTTCATGCACTTTGACAACGTTTTCATCATCCGAATGGCTCCATCTGTGTAACCTTCTAGGAGTGTATCTATATTTTTGAAGCACTGGCACAACTTAGATGTACCCTTCATGTACCAGAGTATCTAGTTCACGGTTTCCCAATAATCTTTGCCTGGATTTGAAAGAAATCTGCTCATGACTCCTACTACATGAGCAATATCCGGCCTAGTGCACACCATTGCATACATCAAACTCCCAACTGCTGATGAGTAGGGAATATAGCCATTTTGTATGTTTTCTATGGTGTTGAGGGACACGTTTTTTTGCTTAATTTGAAATGATTACCTAGTGGAGTGTTGACTAGCTTGGTGCTCTCAATGTTGAACCTCTTGATTACTCATTCAACATATTTTTCCTATGACAGCCTCAAATTTCTTGCTTTCCTATCACGTGTAATTTCATCCCCAAAATTTGCTCAGTGGCCCCTAAGTGTTTTATGTCAAAAGACTTAGATAACTTTCTCTTCAACTGGATGATCACAGTCATATTTAGTCCAACTATCAACATGTCATCTACATAGAGTAGTACTATGATGAATTTACCCTCAGAAATCTCTAGACGTGTACACATTGATCTACAGCTGTTCTTTTGATGCCTTAACTCATCATAAATGAGTCAAACTTCTTGTACCACTATCTTGGCGCTTGCTTGAGGTTGTAGAGACTTTTCTTTAACTTACATGCCAGATGCTTCTTCTTTTCGACTTTGAAACCCTATGGTTGTTCCATATATATCTCCTCCTCTAGATCTCCACGTAAAAAGTTGTCTTGACATCCATCTGTTTAAGCTCAAAGTTGTGTCTTATCACCAATCCGAGTACAATCTTGATTGATGTCATCTTCACTACTAGTGAGAAGATCTCGTCAAAGTCTATTCCTTTCATCTACTGAAAACCTTTGACGACCAATCGCGCTTTGTACTTGACTGGTTCTCCATTACCTCCTCTTTTCACCTTGAAGACCCACTTGTTTTTCAGTGTCTTTTACCCTTGGGAAGTGATACTAGCTCATATGTCTGATTTTTCTTTAAGGAGATAATTTCTTTTTGCCTAGCTTGCACCCATTTGCCCTTGTCTGCATGCGCCAGGACTTGAGCATGATATATTCTGATTCAGAATATTTCTATGATGGAAATAGAATATGTCTTCTTGTTGACATCTTTAGTTGAGCTTCTGCTTCAGGCTGAGGTGATAATTCAACACCTGATGTATCAACATTTTTTGGTACAAAGGGCTGATGCTTCCCCTGCTCGAACTCCTCTACCTCTGATTCAACTTCTAGTGCAGCTTCTGAGTCTATCTGAATAGGTGATGAGTCTAGTACTAGAGGTGGAGTGCTGATATCTTTAGCTTTTCTAGGATCTTCATAGAACTATTTATTCTGGAATATTACATCTCTGTTATAGATGATTTTTCTCATCTTAGGGTCCCACAATTTGTATCCAAATTCTTCATCTCCATACCTGATGAAGATACATGGGGTAGATTTCAGGTATAGCTTTTGTCTCATCTTTTTGGATATATGTGCAAAGGCTCTGCACCCGAATACTCTCAAGTGTGCATATGTCACTTTCTTGTCCACTTCTATTCTGGAACTTCAAAGTCAAGTGGTGTTGATAGTGACTTGTTGATAAAGTAGCAGGCGGTCTTCATAGCTTCACCCAAGAATAGCTTAGGTAGCTTAGCCATACTAAGCATGCATCTTACTCTCTCCACAATGGTTCGATTCATCCTCTCACCTACTCCATTGTGCTGTGGGGTACGTGGAATTGTCTTTTTGTGTCGAATGCCGCGTGTTGTGCAATATGCCCTGAACTCTTTTGATGTGTATTCTCCTCCATTGTTTATTTTGAGGCTCTTGATCTTCTTTCCAGTTTGCTACTCCACCATCACATGGAATCTTTTGAAGCATTCAAATACTTGCTCTTTATTCTTTACAAAGTATACCCATACCCTCCTAGATGCATCATCTATAAAGTTTACAAAATATTTGTTCCGGCCCAGTGACTCTACTTCCATGGGACCATATACATCTGAGTGTACCAAACTCAAGATTTCATTTAGAAGAGGAGAAGGCAACTCTATGCTACTTACCAAATAAACAATAATTGCATGGATTAAGAGCTATACCTTTGGCTAGTTTGATGAGCTGCTCTTTGTAAGTGTGAATAGACCTTTCTCTCCCATGTGGCTGAGTCTTCTATGTCAAAGGTTTGGTGATCCATCATGCTCTACTTTGTTAAGACTATCTTTGGATATTCTTGTGTATGTCTTGTATAGAGTGCTGCAAATGTGTCCTTATGCCACGATCATAGTGCCTTTCATTAATTTCCAGGTACTGCTGCCAAAGAAGTTGGTGTAGCCTTATCTGTTAAGAGCCGGGACTGATATCAGTTTCACTTCTTGTATGTGTCACACATCCTTGAGTACTACTGTGCAGCCAATGTTTGTCTTTATCTACACATCACTGATCCCAACTATTCTTGAGGAACTATCATTCCTCATCTTCATAGTGCCAAAGTCTGCTTCTTTGTATGTAATGAAGAAGTCCTTGTGTGAAGTGACATGATAAGAAGTCACTGTGTCTATCACCCACTCTGCTTCACTCTTGATTACGTGCAAGCATAGCACTTCCTTAGTAGTGAGTATTGCTATGTCCTGAGCAATGGTGACTAGTGTCACACTATTGTCGTCCTTTGGCTTACCATGACCCATCTCTCTCTTTAGTTTTTGACAATCTCTCTTCGTATGTCTTGGAATGCCATAGTGGTAACACTTAAACTGTCCTCTGGGTTGACTTTTTTATTTGTTGCGTGTCTATGATCTCCCTTTTGGTCTGCTCTTGCTCCTCCTCCTGTGTCTATCTCTCTCAGTGTGCTTGTTTTTTGTTACCAGGGCATGTGCCTAGTCTATGCTAGCTTCTTTCCTTTTGGTCTCCTCGTTGAATAGCATCTTTGACCATAGCCATGGTCAACTTCCCTTCTGGTGCTGAGTTGCTGAGTGAAATCACCAATGTCTCTGAGCTTTCAAGCAGTGAACTCAACAGTAGTAGAGCTTGACATTCATCTCCAAGTTGTAACACCACAGTTCTTAATTTGAGTTACTAAGTTTTGAAATTCACTGATATGTTCAGCTACAGTCATTTTGCTCCTTAGCTTTAGATTAACAAGCCTTTTTTATCAACATGGTCTTGTTTCGAGCGGTCTTAGCCTGATACATATTCTTTAACTTTTTTCAAAGAATATAAGCATTTTCGTCTTGAGCAACATGGTGAAATACACTGTGATCAATCCACTGCCGGATCTAACCTATGGTTTTCTTATTCATTTTTATGTAATCTTTTTCAGAAACTCCCTTAGGTCTTTTTCTATGATCATTTAAGGAGTCATGAAGATCTTTGCAGTGTAAAAGATTTTTCATTCTATGTTTCCACAGTGTATAATTAGTGGCGTTTAATTTTATCATGACCCCAGCCACGATATTCCCAAAACTGGTCTCCTCCATGGTTTCAAACTTTATTTCTACCTTCTTTTAGTAGAATTAGGAAGAATGGAGTGTACGAATGAGTCCAAAACAGTCAAAAACCTTAAGGAGGTCATTTTTTACAATTTTATGGGGTGTCATTTTCAATTTAGGGGTGTTAATTTAGCACGTGGGTACCCTCTGTAATTTTAGGTAGTACTAATTCAGACAGTGGAAAGGGTGACAATATTAATTTTCCAACATGCTATTTCATGCCACTAAGGGTGTCTGTATCAAAGAGAGGTCTGTAGTTTTTAGGGCACAGTATAAAAGGGAAGTGTAAAAACCCTAATAGGAATTTTCCCTTTTCACTTCTTTCCTTCTCTGGGTGCAACAGCTTGCTACTTTCCTTGGTTGAGGCGGCTTTCAACGCTGCTTCTGGGTGCGATGATCTTCGGCGTGGCTTCTCCGCTTGGCTTGCAGCGTCTGTGGGTGATTGTCCTCCGCGATGACCTTCTGGCAAAGGGTTTTTGGGGGTGTGGAAGTCTCCGGCGAGGCATCTCTTTGAGATAAGTACCTTGCCTTTCCTTTTTCTTTTCTTCGTTTTTGATGATATGTTGGTTTTGGTAGGTTTTCCACTGGCTAGCCAAACAACCAGCTTCCCCTTCTCCCCTTTTTCCTTCCTGCTTGTGGTTCACAGAAATGGCTACCAACTAGTTTTTCTTCTAGGAAAGGCCGGTCGTTGTTGTTGGCTATGGTCGATGACTGCAGTCGAACTTTATTCTTCGTTTCGGGTTTGTTGGAACTGGGTTTAAATTGGTCTTTTCAACCGCCCTGCCAAAACCCTTTTTCTCTCCCTTCTTCTTCTGGCTACAGCAACAAATGGGGGTTTTGGTCGAGTTTTTCTCTGGCCAACTAGAACCCTAGATCCCCCCCTCTATTTTTGTTTTTCTAGCAAGAAAACTTATTCGAAAAAATATCTGGTCTGGATTCTCTGATCTGAGTCGCTTGAACTGGATCGTGCGATCTAGGTCGTGTGATCTGGGTCGTTCTTTTGTCAGACGATCTGGACCGTCAAATCTAGGGTTTTTTGTGATTTGGACTTCTACTTGGCCGGGATTTGAAAACGATCTAGGCCAAACTTTCTTGGGTCCAAACATAGTCTGGGCCACACTTGTTTGGACCTAGACTTAAGCTAGGCCGCTCCTAGCCTGGGTCTAGACATGAACTTGGGCCGCACCTGGCCTGGGTCCAGACGTGGACTGGGCCGCACCTAGCTTGGGTTTGGACTGAACTTGGGCCACACTTGACCCAAATCAGAACACGATTGCGTTCTACTCCTTCTCTAGCACTCCTCCTGTGTTCACCGGCTCTGTTCCGACACTTCTTGGTGTGAACCAAGGCTCTGATACCACTTGTTATGCATAGCGGTTAGGATCAAACTCATAAAAACACATAATCACACACAGAAACATAAGATTTACGTGGTTCGTCTATGTATGGCCTACGTCCACGAGAAGAGGAGAGGGAACACTTTCACTATATGAGAGATGATATATATCCCAATTGCTCGATACCTTTTGGCTCTGCCTCTTGTCATATTTATAGAGATTAGAGGCAGTTTAGAGCTTTCCTAGTAGATTCTTAATAGGTTTCTAATTATGTTTTCCTTTTCCTTCTCTGATTAAGACTCCTAATCAGATTTGGATTATATTTAACCGACTTTCCTTATCTTGCAGGATTCTTAGAGCGTGATAATGGGGATGGACGCCATCACTTTTCATGGTATTAGTGCTGCTTGAGTTGGAGTCGGATGGCTTCAAATGAGATGAGGTCTAGGTTGAAACGACTTGAATTTGGCATGAAGTGAGATGACTGAAAAATATCACTTAAATTCAGTTGAGATGGGTTGATATTGTGTGATTTCTTATCTTATCTCAAGCAAAATACAGGGGAAGGGTTGAATTTGTGGGGTTGAGAAGAAATGGCTCTCTTTTACCCTAGAAATAGCTCACATATTCAACAATGAAGCTTGAGATGATACAGATTGAGATAAATTCATATTCAAAACACTATCAATGAGCTGGAAAAGATTATTTTCATCTCCAACTCATCTAAAGCACTACTAGCAGTGAAATTAGGACATATCATTTCATCTCAACCCAGCTCAAGCACCCCTTACAGTATTTAGAAGTACATTTATGGTTGGCAATCCAACTTGTACAAGTTTTGTGAGGTGTCCACATATCAAATAACATTGACAACAATACAATAAAAAGGGCAGTCCTGGTGCATGAAGGTCCCGCGTATGGGGGGGTCCGGAGAACGAGATCAGAAATTAAGATGAAGAGGCAGAAAGCCAGACGCTTTTCAATTTTTCTAGTGAAGTTGTTGAAAATATCAGAAAGAGGAGAAACAGGATATGATGATGAATGGAAAGATTTTTAGGCTTTCGCTGCAAAGAAATTGAAGGATAAGATGAGATCGGCCATGTCAAGTTACAGGAAGAGGCTGTTGAGGAGGATTATGCTTCAAGTATGTTTCACAGAAGATTCATGTCTAAGGATGCTTCTTCCATGTTTGGGCCAGTAATGGAGTGAGACACACCAATCTGGTGCTTAACTTAATCATTCTCCTGCAAATTCAGAGCTTTAAATGGCTGTTGCTGCCTCTAAATCCAAAGATTTACATATGTACATAGGATTACATTGAGGATCCAGCTATTTGGTGATCCAAATCGTTCATCTGCTGGTCTTCATCTTAGACGAAGACTTGCCAGATTGGACGGTTAGGCATTATCTTACATGGAAAATATTTGGAGCATGGCCTCTAAGGTGAGACGGCATCTATTCTATGCAGCCTGACCAATCCATTTGTATGAAATAGTGGCACAAATGAGTTAGAAGTTGCTGTGAGAGGATGGAGGGTGTGTACAGACACCATATTGGTTTGGTGATACAATATTCTACAGATTGGCATGATGAATGGTCAAGATCATGTCAACATCGTGCAAGTTGCCCCAAGTACACTCTATTGGCAACTATAGGACTAATAATGGGCAGCAAGATAAGTTCCTTATCCAGTTGAATAAATACAAGTTGGCACGTTTATTCCAAGTCGGGCCAAATTTAATGAAGGAAATTTCACCAATTGGACTAGGCTATCTTGAATCTAAGCTGCAGGATCGATGTATTCAGGACTTAAACTTCTTCGGAGATGAATTACACCATTAATGGGGCATTTGCTTGTTGTTTACCCTTTTCATTGCTAAGCCTGCTATAGTACAAACTTCCCACTTTTCGGATGATCCTGGTCACTCATCAGTGGCCCATTACGAGACTCTAAACTGCGGTTCTAGCACCAGACAAGGGGTGAGGAAGCCCATTGCAATCTAGGGGGAAACTAAACTTCCAGACAGGTATTGGGCCTATGCATTTATCGTCGATTTATGCCATTATATCATGGCAACCCAGTATATGAAGCTCCTGCATAAGCAGAGCGCGAGGAAAGGGCGGACAGCAAAAGGTCTATAATAGCAGTCTTACTTCATATTTTTGCAAGAGACTATTTTTATCCCTCATAACCTAGATCACATGACGATAATTTTACCGTTTCGCCAAGACTCTCATTCTTGCCTTTGTACTTATATAGGCCATCAAAAAGCTCTGTCACTAAGCTCTCTGTATTTTCATTCTAGTCGACTGCGTCAATTTCCCTCGGGTGAACATAGATTGCAGATGGGTGCCCTTCAGAACTGCTCATACTTATTTAGATAAACCCAACATACTGCAATTTGATTATTTCTTGAACTGTTTCGCAATCTAAACTGTTGGGAGGATGTGTCTCCAAGAAGCACGACCCTGATTCTGGCTGCCAAATGCAATCAAGGGAGGCAGAATATGTCAAGGGCTAATCCTTTGTACTCGTTGCACGGATCTTTTACAAGGATTGGATGGTAGAACAAGGCCCCAAGCAAATCACATGACTAGTCTAGAAGTTTTCCTCTCAGTCAAGAGAATACAACAACCAAAGTAGTTATGCATTAAATTCTAACACTAGACAAAGTAGCATTTTTACATCAAACACATTCTAACCCTTCATCCATCCCGGGATGCTACATGTCATTCCCACTAACATGCCATATCATATTATTTTGGGATCAAGGACCCCACAACCCCTGCAATGATAGCCGTTGGATCTCCGAGCACGGCGGAGATGATGATTTGAACAGCCATCCCAGCCAGCTCACAACATTTCCTCACTTTCCCTTTACTTCGGTGATGATTGTCTAGCGTCCCTTTCAGAGTAGGAATTCTAGTCTCCAGCTTCCTACTAGTGGTAACGCCCCTCTTTCCCAGATACATGTCATGCCAACTATCAACCAGCATCTCCCTAACACAAGAAACATGTAAATTGTACTTCTTGCATGAAGACCTGTAGCTCCAGCTCCTCCCCTTCCTTCCACACTTGTGGCAAGATGAGCTGACTTTCCGGTACAGAAAGAGCTTCGTCTCACCGTCGTCGAGAACTTGCGGGAGGTTAGCACAGCATGGGTGCAGGTCGAATCCACAGGACTTGCAGTGGTACACAAATCCATTGACATCCTTCGCACAAGCATTGCAGTATCTAGGAATGTCGCCTGGTGGTCGACTATGGAATTGGAAAGAGCACTTGGTATAGAATGGGTGATTGATGGTAGGTGGGGGAAGCGCACAATGTCTGTGCAGATCAAAGTCACAAAAGTCGCACTTGTAACTGGACCCTATGCCTGCCTCCTTGCACCCATCACACTTGAAGGGAACTTCACTGTACGTGAACCTGAGCTTATGTTGGGGGTGGCTTAAATGGGTGATCTCTCCATACTTCCCCATGCAACCGAACTAGAGAGGTGGGTAGAAATGGGTCTCCCTGATATATATAAGAAGGTTTTTGATTGAAATCTCTGGAAGATAAGCTTTTGGGTGTTGATTGTAGCTCTTAGAGGGTTAAGTTTGATGGGCATATTGAGTGGCTTCAAGTAGAAGCATGTTGGCATTTATGCTTATGGATGGTGGTAGTCTATCTATGAGACGGGTTTGTCCTTGTGTACTTTGGCATATTTGTCCACAAATAGAAGAGGAAAGGGAGACAAGTAGCATCGAATTGGTTCATATCCACCTTAGTATTCGAATTTTTTTTACTTTCTTTTGACATGATATCTGTTAATTGAGCCCCTACAGATGGCCCACATGTGTAAATGTGTTAGCATATCTTGCTTTAATCTTCCGTAGAAGCCACTGTCGCTGCCCTCCCTACCAAGTATTCTTCTTCTTCTTTTATTTTCTGGGTGGAATAAACTTTTTTTTTTCTTTTTTCTTTTCTTTTTTTTCTTTTTAAGTTTGACTGATGTCCTCATGCACAACCTCAAACCTTAGTCACGCAGGTGAGAGAGTCCTTAATAAACTGTCCTGTTTGAGAGAAAATGCAAAAACAGAGCTCCTGTGATGGGTGATTCTCTTGAAAAAATATAAAGGATAGCCTGGTGCATGTTATGTGGGGTTTGGGAAAGGGGCGCACCACAAGGGTCTGTAGTACATAGTCTTATTTTGCATTTTTGCAAGAGACTGTTTATATGCCTTAAACCCGTGACCTTAAAGTTATACGATGACAACTTTACCATTGCGCCAAAAGTCTCCTTTTCCCTTGAAAAAATATGTGGGAGCAAAAAAGTAAAATTGAACCCGTTTCTCTGAATTATAACAACCATTATTCTGATCAAATGAGTTATGCAAGAGCCTGCAATTCAATCTCATCAAAATATTATAAGTTAAAGAGGATTTTATATTAATGGGTAGAAACTGAAAAGGCCAGGATTGGAATTACCAGTAGCAATTTTCCCCTATGACACATCTATAGCAAACAAAAGTTAAGTGCCCTGCATCACTGAACAATTGTGTTGGATTTCTGGACCCTTTAGGTTTTTCCAGGAAAAATATGCGCATACCTCGTATAACTGCCCATATAAAATTGGCGTCCCTATCCGTACACATGTAGTTCGATTTGTATATTGGATAAAATCATAGTTCCAGAGCTTGGAGTGGAAAAAAATCAGCATGTCAAAAAAAAAGAAAAAAAAAAAGGTAGTCACGATACACCAAGCTCCAATGTATGACGCGTCCAGGAAAGCGGCGAACCACAAGGGTCAATAATATGCATCCTTGCATTTTGCAAAAGGCTGTTTCGATGCCTTGAACCTGTAAACTTAAGGTCACATGATGACAACTCTATCGTTGCCCCAAGGCTCCTCTTCACTTAATCAGCAAGTCAAATATTCAGAAAATTGTCAAAATGTTCGAGAGACAAAGCATAATGACGTGAACTTCATATTTGACTTGAATTTTTTTGTTACCTAGATTTATAAAATGTCATTTTAGAATTTAATAAATTATTTATTACTTGTGTACCTAATTTGGTAAGTCTTTGTTAATAGGGTAAATTTTCTTTGAATTTGAAAGACATGAGAACTTTACAATTTTTCCTAACCAGATTGGACATGGAAAAGTCAGAAGATTTTCAAACGAATTTTAATTATTTGAGAACCTTTGTAACTTTGGATGAAATCATGGTATTAACTGTAAATTCCAATAGTTAATTGACAACTTCTTTGGCCAGCCTCAACAGAAAATTTCATCGATCCTCATCTTAACATTCAACTCAATTTTACCCTCTGGTTAAATTTACTCTTCGCTAAAACACCTGCAAATAAATCCTAAACAATGTTTAGGAACCCCATACTCGAATGTGAATATTATCATCCGAATCCCATTTATGCTAAGAGATAAGGATGTCATCATGCACTTGAATGTTGATGATTAGATAGATGCATACTTCTTACCTTAATAGCATCTTTAGAGATTTTTCTCCATTTTAGAAGCAGATGCTCTGTTTCTCTATTATGCTTTACTTGAGGCACTTAGATTTCCCATGAGTTGGTATAGGGTAGGCCTGGCAATTCAGGTTGGCGAGTCTTGTTCGTGTCGTGTTGAGACTAACCCATTATAGTATATAGGTCGACATGACCCGTTTAATAATCGTGTCAAGGACCCGTGACTCAAATATGACACGACTCTTGTAACATGATTAAATAAATATAAAATAACTAATATAGAACAGTTTTTTAAGATTTAGAAACAGTCCTATATTACTATAGTAATATAGGGTTCAGTAATATAGGACTATTTGTGATGAACCGCCCTATATTTTCAACCCAATTGGTTAACAGCTTATAGGTTAGATGGGTCAACACAACGAATTAATATGTTTGTCAAACAGGTGAACACGATGGGTTAACATTGATTGACCCAAACACGACACGATTTTTGACATGTCATTTTCAGGTCAATTTGAAAATAACACTAAAACGATAAGACTCAACCCTAATTGGCTAAATCTGTATCGGGTTTTGTCATGTTATCGTCTCGTGTCATATTTTGCCACCCCTAGTATATAGGGTGACCTTGCCAGGATGTACTTTCATCTAGTACAAGTCCATATTCACCACCACATAAGAGAGAACATCAAAAGAAGATCCAACATATCAGTGAGTGGACAATAAAAAGGCAGCCCAGTGCATGCAAAGTCTAGGGAAGGGGCAGATCATAAGGGTTTATAGTACGCTGCCTTGCCTTACATTTTTTGCAAGAGGCTATGTTCCATGTCTTGAACCTGTGACCTTAAAGTCACACGATGACAACTCTACCTTTGTGCCAAGGTTCTCCTTCGTGGACCATACCCCTATAATTTTTTATTTGCCTGCAAAAGTGTAGAATGATGGAAAGGAACCAATTCCTGTCATTCTAGTGTAGATTTCAATCTTCAAGAGATAAAACAAATGAGTATCAATTGACAAGGCATAAAAAGCATTATTCTTAATGCACTAACACAACGGCAAAGGAAGCTTAACGAGAAAATGCTAGCCAAATTCGATACCCTTGGACATAAAGAGGATGGAATTACTAATAATTGAAAGTATTTTCAAGATCTGACAGCAAATTGGAGACAAAGTCTCAACTAACCTGTGTTTTGTTTGCTTAGTTTGTTGTTGGAAGATAATACTAACATGGAATGGATAAAAAGTTAATTTTACAGAAATTTTCATGATATTTTAATAGCTTTCTTAACTGGGTCTAAAGGAGCCAAGAGAACCCAATAAATCATTGTTAGATAGGAAGGTCCAAAGTCATTGTGACATAGAAAGTATAGGAATAAATAAGGGTTTTGAGTTTGGATAAAAAATTAGTACACTTGCATAAAAGCAACTATTTGGAATATTCTCAAAAGTGTTGAGTCCACTGGTCTAATCAACTTAAGTATATGTCTCAAGGTTTCAGGTGTTTTAGGAAAGAGAAAAGGAATATTTCCATGAACATGGCCTTGGATTTCGACTTTATTGTATTCGTCCTTTCCTGTTTCCTGGATATGTATGCATTTTTCAGAAGAAATTGGGTGTCGATTGATCTTGAACTTGTGGCCGTAGGCTCATTTATCAATTGCCATGAAACTATTCCCGCTACTTGTTCATTGTGCCTTTGGTTCATGGCATCTTGTCATTCTCTGTATAATGGACATGAACACATGATATTTCCATTCTTATACCCAAATTCTGAGGTCCACGAGCAGGTTTGATATGTGTAAAGCAGGCCCTATCTCTTTGCAGCGCGCCAGCTATGGTTTAACCCCGCTTAGCTAAGCCTCACCTTTGAATGATCTGACCTGTGTTTTGCTCAGCCTCCCTTAGATTGGCTAGTTATTTCAATTCATGTCTTTTGGATGATTTTAGCTATGCATTTTCAGTATTTAAATCATAGCCATTAGAAATTTTCCAGAAATAACATGAGCATCCGCGAGCATGATTTGTTGCTGAACAAGATGATTGGGCCAGATTATCTAAAGGTAGGACTTAGCCAGGGAGGGTCTTGGGGTCAGCAGTCCCGATAACATTGCTCTCCTTGGAGAAAGGTAATTCATCGAATGATACATCATAGGCTAAGTAAGCATGGGTAAGTGGAAACAGTCTCTTGCAAAAATGCAAGACAAGACTGCGTAGTGCATGTTAGTCTTAGGTCTGAATGACATTCGATGGACTCAGCTGTTATTCAGGACCTTAAACAGATAACCCACGCACCAAAAACATTCTTTATTGACCATTCCCAAAAAGAAAAAAAAGAAAAAAAGAAAAAAAAACTTTTCTATTTACGATCCTGAACAGTCCTGTTGGGAACATGGGAGCTTAGAAAGTTCAAAAATAATGGCAACAAACTCCTAATCGAGCAGAATGTTAAGATCATTAAATGGAAATTATTTTCAGTTGCTTATCTGAGATATGGCCCAGAAGTTGAGGTTTTGGTACAGCAAACAACTGGATTTCACAAGTACTTTAAGCTGTAAGTGTAAATATTTGAATTAACAGACATAGACATCATATAAGTTCTGTTGAGGTTTTGGTACATCAAACAACTGGATTCCACAGGTAAACTTGTCAGTGTAAATATTTGAATTAACAGACAGACATCATATAAATTCTGTTAAGAGGAGCTCTGCTTTAAATCTGTACATGAGGACACCTCATTTCTCTCTGTAATTCTGAATAACTACGACAACAAATCATTCACAGGTTTAGAGAAAGAATGGAATGCATAACATTGCTATAGTTGAAGGCCATCTAGTGTCTTGGGTCTCAGACATCATGGCACCTCTCCTTGTTATACTTGGTTAAAGGTTCGAGGTCTAAGTAGATTTAGGAATTAGGATATGCTTTATGGTAGTTTGGTTCATAACTCTTTGCTGTACCCAAAAAAATGAAGAAAAAAAAATGAACACACCAACTATAATATTGTTCCACTAAATAAATTATTATTGCAGCCTCCGAAGGATGGATGTTTTGCCTATGCAGAAACTACTGTCTACTCATCATGCGCCCTTGAGTTTATTCAGGGTAACTTTGCAATCTTCTTAAACAGTAGTCTTGGCAAGTTCCTTTTTCAATCTAAAATATTGGTTTACAATAACATAAATAAAGAATTGTAGAATGTTACAGTTTAGAGTATAAGTTTCTCTTATTCCTCAACATCCAAAAACGTTCTTGAGGAATCTGTCAAATATCCCATAGACCTCATATGGTTTGTCAAATGATCTAAAATTGAGTAAATCTGGCTTGATATCTCATGCGTCTTGTCTTCAACTACAAATTCGTGAACACTACCGTCAATTTCAACCAAACTAACTGCTTTTACCTTTCTAATCTGCCTTCCCTTCATAAGCTTCCACACCCTCTTCACATCCTCCCACATATTAGCCTCAGAGTAAATGTTTGAGATAAGAAGAAAAAGCCCTCCATTATATCGCTCCAATTCCAGAATTTGTTTCAGTGCTTGTGTTCCAATCTTCACATTGCCATGAATCCTGCAAGCACCAAGCAAAGCACCCCAGATAACAGCATCAGGTCTGGTTTTCATACATCCAATCATCTTAACTGCTGCATCCAGATATCCTCCTCTTCCAAGGAGATCAACCATGCAAGCATAGTGTTCGATTTCATGTGGAACCCCATAAACAGAACTCATAGCATTGAAGTAATAACGACCTTCATTAATAAGTCCACTATGACTGCAAGCAGAAAGCACGCCAATAAATGTAATTCCATCTGGATCAAAGCCACTATCTTTCATGTTACTGAAAAAATTTAGTGCATCATGAGCACGGCCATGCATTGCCAAAGCTCCAATCATCACATTATATGAAACCACATTTCTGAGCTGCATTTGGCTGAAAAGGTCTAAAGCGATATCGATTCGACCACATTTTGCATACATGTCTATAAGTGAATTATATAATGTAATAGTCGGATTTATATTCTTACTACAGATGTCAATGTCGATTTTCTTTCCCGTGATCAAATCTCCAATCTGGCTACAAGCAGCAAGAACACTTACTAATGTAGCCTCATCTGGGTTCACTTTCGATGTTTGCATCTGATTAAATACATTCACTGCTTCTCGACAAAGACCATGTTGGGCATAACAAGAAATCATGGAATTCCATGAAACTATGCTTTTCACTGGCATGAGGTCAAATTCTCCAGTAGCAAGATCTATGAGCCCATGTTTAGCATATGCACTTACCATAGAAGTCCAAGAAACAACATTTTTATCAGGCGTCATATCAAACAAAATCTGAGCTGTTGCCAAATCACCACACTTAGCATACATATCTAGCAATGCATTCTTCAAAATTAAATCAGTTCTCACCCCTCTCATCTCTATGTACTGATGTACAAGTCTGCCCAAATCTATATTCTTCACTTGCGAACAAACCGAGAGGAGGTTAACCAAGGTAAACTTGTCCGGTTCCAATCCCGAATTTCTCATTTCTTGAAAGAGAAATAAAACTTCGTCGAACCAACCCGCTTGAGAATATGCATCAATCATCGAATTCCAAGAGACAACACTTCTCTCCGGCATGTCCTCAAACACTTTCCAGGCAGATTCTATCAACCCACAAACTCCATAAGCGTGAAGCAATGCGTTCAGTACATACACTTGCCACTCATACCCAAGCTTAATCACCATAACATGAATAACTAATGTTTCCGTCAGTGCTAATTTGGAAGCGCAAGCCTTGAGAACAAAAGGGAAAGTAAATTCATTAGGCCAAGAACCTCTGAGAATCATTTCACTATAAAGGAGAATAGCTTCTGCTGGGTCTTCACAATTTGAATAACCTCTTATCAAACTATTCCACATGAACCTGTTTGGTTCAGTAATTCCGTCAAAAAGAAGACGGGCATAATGCAAATCGCCCCAATTGGAAGTAGCACAACAAGCGATGAGTTTTCCGACGGTGAGGATTTCGTTTGTGAATCCGATTTGGATGATTTGAGCATGGATTTGTTTGAGTTGTTTTATGGTTGGACATTTCTCTAGAAGCGAATCGAGACTTTGATGCTTGGAGGTGATTTTGGCGGGGTTCAAGGTGTGGAGAGATAGTTGGATGAGTACAGTGGAAACAGTGGAGCCAAGGCGGGAACCGACGGTTACATTTCTGAGCATTTGAATGGATGAGAAATGAAACTCAACCGTTGGAGTTACATACTTTTAAACGGGTGGAAATTAAAAAACAAAAACAGCTACGTAAATCTTAGCAAATTGGAAGGTTGATATCATCCTATGGTAACAGGAACTATTTAACGGTTGCGATCACCAACCATTGGGCCCAACATGTTCATCTTTGCTTGTACAAATTTGGACATTAATCTAAACTGACAACAGGGGAAAATGATACTCACACTGTTCCCCTCCACCGGGAGAAATGATAGCATAGTGCGCGACAGTACACCAAATTAGTGTGGGGCCGCCACTTTTGACACCCGTCCATCTGACCTTTGGATGACTAATGCTCCCAAATGATTAGGATTAGATGAGTTTAGAATCAAAATTACAATGAGTCTAGCATTCTTGTTTTACATTTAATATACAAGATATATGAAGATAAATAAATTAAATCGACAGGTCTAATCAACTATAGGTAACACTTATCATATAAAAATAGGCTACATGCACTCTAAGTATCATTCCTCTTCAGATATTGCCACACCCTTAATTAAGATTAGTGCTGAAATTACAAAAGCCAAGAGGGCCCCACTTCGTTAAATATCTGGACCGTGCATTTTAATTTTCTTGCTCAGATGAGCAAGTCCAAAAATTGCATACTGCGGATGATCCTAGCGTTGTTTTTAGCTGTTTTGAGTGTCCAAAATAGTCATGGTATCAACGGTATTCAAAACAGCTTAGGAAAATCAGTGGCAGAGGCATGACCCATCTATGATAAGGCGGTTAAGATCAACGGTTCGATCATTCACGTTTACCATAATACCTCAAAATGAGGGGTGGGAATATCATTTCCCAGAACAATCATACAAGGGACCCACAGCACTGGTCAATCTATACCGTCCAAAGTCTCTATCTCACTACAAGATGGAGAATCATGTACTTGATCGCACGGTTAAATATGCCAAGATAATCAAATTAACAGAGATCGAGCGTTGATGTGCTCATGCAACTTCCGTCCGTCCGGATGATGACCGTTTTCCTTGAAATTTCAAAATTCTAACGGTTATATTTTTGAAACGGGAATTCCCGCTCTTCAGCAACAATATATCCCTCATAATCCGCTCTCTCTCATTTGCAACTCTTCATCCAAACTCCTCCCCAGTCCTTCATCTCCTTCTCCATTTTTTTCTGGATTCTCCAAATCGATATCTGAATTCTTCATTTCAAAGGCAAAGTACCCCGAAATGCCAGAAATACAGTACTCAGAGAAGTACTTTGATGACACCTATGAGTACAGGCAATCTTTGTTCATTCCTGCTCTTCTATTTTCTCTCCTTTCTGCAGCATCTTTGACTGGTTTTTCTGTGTTTTCTCTCTGCATAGGCATGTCGTCCTACCGCGAGAAGTCGTGAAGCTGCTACCGAAGAATGTTCTTCTTACGGAGGTAATTCTTTTATAAAAAAAAAAAAAAGGGTTTGAGCGACGGTTGAGTTTTGATTGATCAAATTTTATGGGTTCATTTTTCAGGATGAATGGAGAGGAATTGGGGTGCAGCAATCGCGAGGGTGGGTTCATTACGCAATTCATCGCCCGGAGCCACATATCATGTTGTTCAGGAGGACTTTGAATTATGAACAGAACCAGAAGCAGGGAAAAGTTTGAAAGGCTTTGGAAGAGTGAAGATTTTTCATCCTTTTGTGTTTTTTGGGTCTTACAGGGACGTATTAGGCCTTTGATCTCTAGAGGAATGGTTGGGAGTTGAAATTTCTATTTGGGCATTGATTTTCATTGATTGTAATTGAAATTGAAATGTTAGCAACTGGTTACTGCTCCGTCAAAACAGCATTTCTCATCGATGCATTTGATTTCTGATCGGAGAAAATTCGGGTTGGATCATGAAAGACTGTGAAAGTTATATGTGGAAATGATTTCCATAAAGCAGCTGTTGATTCAATCTCCAGGATATGTACCCAATCAAAATGAGTAATGGCATTAAGCATTTGGAGGTCCGAAGTTCTATTTATGCCGCTGTGAGTCTTTCTGTTGGGCTTTATGGCCGTGGAATGATGGCCATTGGGAGGATTTTGATGTTCAATTCTAGTAGAAAGTGTTAGGAATTGAACGCAACAACTTGTTGGATCTGTTCCTCTAAGCTTGAGCTTTTAGGTCCAATGATAATCCAACATGATATTAAATTTTATAAGCTTAGGTCGAATGATAATCCAAAATAAAATTAGATCCTTAATAATTGAAAGGATATAAGTTTAAATCCCTAAAAATGCCACCAAGATCCAGCTGATTTTTTTGGATTATCCGTTTCAAAACTGCAGACTTGGAGAGATGAAGTACGACCTAATGATAAAACGGATTAAAATACTTTTTAACGCATTTGATTAAACAGACTTGGATATCCGTTTGTGCTAAACTTTCTGAGCCATCACCATCTTGCAGTGATCTGAACCATCCATCTCCTCTCCTTCCAGCACGCTCTGAAAGTACCTGAATTCCATTAATTTTATAATCAGCTCGGTTAATAATAATATGTTGTTGCCTTTTCACAGGAAATGGGGGATAGGTGAAGGCTGGTATACAGAGACGTGAAGAGAGGAATAAGGAGAGAGAGAAAAATACGCAAGCCACAACCACGCAACGCGTTCGTCCCCGGTGTCCACATGTCGGAAAATGTGGTCGGAAAAATGAGCCACAAGACGGAAAGTCGCATTAAGTAATTCCACTACCATGGCACCATTGCCGGACGCCGGGAACCTTGCCGGCAATTCGTCAGTTCTACCGAGTTACCTTCGATAAACTGCCTTACGTTCTCGACTAGACCTTGCGGAATACAGCCCAATATGTAAAGAGATATGAACTCAAGACCATTGGATCAAAGAGACTTCGATCAAGAGAGAGAGAGAGAGAGAGAGAGAGAGAGAGAGAGAGAGAGAGAGAGAGAGAGAGAGAGAGAGAGGATCTCTGAAGAAATAGCAGCAGCTTCTGAAGAATCTGAACTCGAGAATGCATTTAGGGGCAGCATCGTACCGCGCAGACCACAATTCTCTGTTCTCACTACTGCAAAACCATCTCATTCTCAATCTCTACTATGAATCAGTCAAATCTATCAACTTCTCTCTCACAGGACGAGGTTTCGCCGGATTTTTGCAGGACGAAACTGCATCTCTCCTTCTTTCCTCTCATTCAAAAACCCAAAAGCAAAAGATGACAGCCATGTACGAATTCGGCTTCGATATCAAAATCAGTGGTGGAAGATAATCTCAGAAATAATGAAAATTTTGGATTTAAGAAAGAAGAAACATCTTTTTCAGCGTGATTTGGACATAATATGGGTTTTTCCAGCAATCCGCCAATTACCCGCCATCCATGATGCTAAAAACTCAGTTTTGGGAGTTGAATTTAGCCCGTTGTCCATACATTTGTATTCTTGTATTTTGTGTGATCGAAAGAACAACAGTTGGGACATCCAAAGTCAAAATAATCAGATGAACGGATCAGATCATCCAAAACTGGAGTTTATCGGTACAAATGCCAGCCGCTTCTGGGGGGTTCCGACTGTTTAGCGTTGCTCAAGTTAAACCAAAGCTGCTAAACTACCAAACAGTGGAAAACTATTTCCCAGAAATTATTTCCTCACATCACTTCTCCGGAAAGGGAGAGCTGATATCCCCACCCCTATTTTTTATATCGGCACCCTTAACTCCATATCACACCTTCGACCTCTCAGCTCCCTCGGAGAAAAACCAGAAAAATGGCGATTTGGAGAAGAAACCAACCCCTTTTCCTCACAAAACCTAACCTTCTCCATTTATCTTCCAAAATGGTCTCCCCAAAGTCGGATCAAAGTCGTCCGAATGAAACTCTCATATCTTCCGTTGTCTCCATCCTCAAAGAACAACGATCCAAAAGCCGCTGGAACTTCATCAAATCACTTCACCCCAATGGCTTTTCCCCATCCGAAGTTTCCCAAATCACCCTCCACCTCAAGAACAATCCCCATCTTGCCCTCCGATTCTTCCTTTGGTCGGAGAAAAACTCTCTCTGCAAGCATGATCTCATCTCCTACTCCACAATCATCCACATTCTTGCCAGATCTCGCTTGAAGTCCACCGCACAAACGCTAATCCAAACTGCAATCCGAGTCTCGGAATCAGATTCAGACATTGATGGTCCCGATCTAGTTAAGCCACCGAAAATCTTCGAAACCCTGGCGAAAACCTACAGATCTTGTGATTCGGCTCCGTTTGTGTTCGATCTGTTGATTAAGGCTTGTTTACAGGCGAGTAGAATAGATCAGACAGTGGAGATTGTTAGGATGCTGAGATCTAGAGGAATTTATCCGCTGATCGGAACCTGTAACTCGTTGATCCGATCTGTTTCCAAATCGAGAGGATCCGAAGCTGGATTTGCAATTTATAGAGAAATTTTTTATTTTGAGAGCAAAAAAAAATCTGGGGCTAAGGTTAGGGTTTGTCCGAATATTCAAACTTTCAATACATTGATGCTGTCTTGTTACCAGGATGGAAAGATGGAGAAAATTGAAGGCATTTGTAAAGAAATGGAGACATTCAATTGCGAATTGAATCTATTTAGTTACTGTATTTTGATTGCAGCTTCTTGTGATGAGGAGAAAATGGATGAAGCTGTGAGATTATGGGAAGAAATGGAGGTTAAGGAAATTAAACCAGATATTATGGCTTATAATACTTTGATTGGTGGTTTCTGCAGAATTCGGGAAATGGAGAAAGCAGAGGAACTTTTTCGTGAATTAGGGTTGAAGGAGATGGAACCTACTTGTTTAACTTACGAGCATTTGATTAAAGGATACTGTGAGATTGGTGATGCTGATTCCGCAGTTCTTCTGTATGAAGATATGCGCAGGAGAGGTTTTATGCCTGAAACTTCTACTGTTGATGCAGTGATTGAAGGGTTGTCTGAGAAAAATAGGGTTTTTGAGGGATTAGAATTTTTCAGGGAGGTGATGAAAAGAGGGGTTTTTCCCAGTAGGAAGAGTTATAGATGTTTGATAAAAGGATTATGTGAAATGGGTGAGATTGAAGAGGGCCTGAAGATTCAGGCTGAGATGGTTGGGAAAGGATTTGGGCCTGATTTGGAGGTTTATGAGGCTTTTGTTGATGGATATGTGAAAGTAGGGAATTTTGATAAAGCTGGGAAGTTGAGGAATGAGATGTTTGAAATGGTTACAAGGAGGGAAGAAGAGTAAATGATTTGAAGTTGTGGGAGTGGCACAGATGAGTGACTCACTGAGTTGAAATGCCAAAATTCTTGGATGATAAGTGACACAGTCTACAAACAACATCTTATTGTTGCATCAAACATCCAAATGTTGACTAATCTGATTGAACTTGTGGTAAAGTGGAATGAATGGTTGGGTAATTGAAAAATGAGAATGTTAAAGAGTACACACAATGCTGAGATTACCTGTTGATATTTGGATCTCTAATTTGTGCTATTTGCAAGATTCAGACTCTTCAGAAAGAGAAGAAACAGTGGATCTTTGAGAATTGAGCACTCTTTTAGGTGAATTTGGTGAAAAATGGTAATGAGCCCTTGTGAAAGGAGTGTTGAACTATGCTGACAAGTACTTTCTCACTGGAGGGAGTTAAGGTTGACAGATTGAGCTGATGTGTAGAAGCACTAGTTTGAGACCCTCCCTGCTTCGTGAAGTTGAAATTTGACACGCAGTGATAGCGATCCAGAGGTCCCAAGCACGGGCAAGTTGTTTGGTTTGCTTGGGTCTTATTAGAGCGAAGCAGTATGACTATAAGACACCGCAATACAGATTCCACTGGAGATGGGCTCATGTCAGTGGGGGTGCCACGACTCCTATTCCACATCATCAGTTGACTTGTGGCCAGTGCAGGAGTTTTTGTCATTTGGGTCATAATATAGCCCCTTATGCAGGCAAAGGATGGTCTACGTTTCAAAAGCAGTATCCAGACCAGAAAACCCGGCCAGCAGTTGTTGACTCAGCTTGGCTTGGCCAAGTATGTAGATAACTAGACCAATTCATGCAGGTTGTAATAGTGTCAGGCGTACTGGCAGATTCAGTAGAGTAGCATGAACCAAAAAAGTCAGTTCGATAGAAGGTTGACAGAAGGATCTGTAATTTTATGCAGCCCAGTTACATTTGCAGACAAACTGTTATTGTAATTTCAGTCATTTACATAGCAGAAGAAGATGGCAAAAGAGATCATGGGAAATTCATGCTTCTCTGATCTCTTTTTCATTGTTGAAATAATATAATATGCATTGATCATAACCTTTGATGAATTGAACAATGTGTATGGAAAAGAAAAGATCCAATCAGTGCAAGGCTTCTTGGAATCGTCTAGGTGAAAATTTAACTTAAGATGAAACTGCACCAGTTTAATCAGAATCACAAAGAGCCCAGTTGCCAGAGATTGAAAAGTGATGATGCGCCAGTTAGAAACCAAGACAAGAAGGCCATTGCAGCAGAAAGTTGGTATCTGCCACAGAACTTTGGGGCACAATAAGGCCTATCAGTGTCAAGGAGGAGATCTATGACACCAGCAGTTGCACATGCTGCTGCCAGGGAGAGCATTGATAAGACCTACAATTGCATACAAAATCTGTTAAGGCAAACAGGAGCATTTGAATATTAAGGAATATTGGATTTCTTTTGCAATACACAACCATTTAAAAGAAAATAAGATAGTAAATATGGAACCTCGGAACTTACCCAATCTCCAACAATGATGACCAGCATGATTCCTGGTTGGCGAAGAGTGCATCCAACAAATACGGCGTATCCATCCACCAATGCCAATGTGAAACTCCAAGGAATCAACAAACCCATGATAGTTACCAGGTAGCTGCCAAACCGACATATTATTGAAACCAGAGTTAGTCGACTTTTCTAACAATCTTAGGCATGGGTACTTAGCTGCATTGAAAACTAAGATACATGATTTATTTGTGGACAAATACGAAGATTTACAAACCAATGGCCAACAACACTGATCAACTTTGAGTTAATAATATAGATTCCAGATACTAAGACAAAGCTACACAGAGGTCTTCCTTCTTGGTTTCCTATAGCATTATCACAAATGTTTTTGAGCAGCAGGAACGAAAAAGAGTAAGGAATTATACACAGAATGGAATAAGGACTTATGCAAGGAGTAGAGATTGTCCCTCGAATAAAGTACCCTACTGCCACCTTCAGTCATTGCTCAAGCATATAAAAGAGTATAACATCCTCAAATATAGAAGGTTGACAATACAGAATAAGGAATTACACAATTAGTGTACTTAGTATTTCTCAAATAAACTTCAAATTGATCCCCTTTATACCTAAACTGCATCTAGACTAATCTGTCCAGATTTTCCCAAAAGACCAACTAGCAGAGCTGAACCTATTGCATGTCTTCAGGAGGTTCTTGGTAGTAGTACCAATTTTCTCTTGATAACATCCTCCAATTTACAGAAGAAATATTGGGCTATGCCACTCCAACATCCTCCTCACAGCCAGGTCGCTGACTGATATTTAACCTGCCACAGTATCTATCGTAAAAAGCACACTCTTGTTTGGGAAAGGCTTGCAGAGACAGAGAAACGGCCAGTGTGCACCAAAACTACCAAAGAACTATTCTGTGAACATTTGTTACCAACACATGAGTTCATAACATTAGGGCTGTAAAATTTCCGGATACTGGTACAGGTTCATGACAAATCTGTAACATGATGGCTCAAATTGATAATCTTGGGTCTTATACAAAGTGAAGTCAGTTTAGTGAAATTTGTGACTAACTCCTTCCATTAGAAGGTTGTTTGGACTGTACATGTAGAAAACATCAAGCAGTCGTTCCATTGCAGGCTTATCAACTGATTCATGAAAAACTTGATAACCCTTGGAAGTCATCATCATCATCAAGATCTTATCCAGATTAGGGCTTCGCCACATGATAACCATTGTAAGTATTGCAGAAAACCCACATATTTGAACATGACAAGGAGCTCAGTAATAGCTTTCTCTGAGACCTAATTTGCATAGTTTATAGGCAGAAATATATGCATAGGACATCCTAAAATAGATAATAAGGAATGGTATTAGGTCTGTTATGGAAATGACAATATTGTTTAGCCAAGTATTATTTACCTGCATAGATTCAGTGGTGGCTAATGCATTTATTTTTATGAAGATAGGATAGTAACTGTTACATGATTCTATCTTTATGCAAAATAATATCCCTACAGATTTCTATGTTCATGAATATAAAATGCCAGTAAAAAGAAAATGGAAGATAAGAACAATTAGTCATTGTTTCAACCCAACTTTTTAACTTATCAAGTGACAACTATAGTCTGCATTGTAGGTGTACACTTTGGCATAATGAAGGTTGGAGCTTCAGAATCTTAATGTTGGACGGGAAAGCTTGCAAATTACTACCATTATTGTCATGGCATTGCCTTTTACATCAGATGAGGTACTCCCCATCCATCAACTTGAGTCATACTACATCAGTTTTCATAGTTACACTTTGCTGATAGCAGTTCTTGTGAATAGCTTGATTTTTTTCTGATATATAGAGGTTAAACTTGAGCCCGTCACCTAGTACTCAACATTGTTACCTCCCTTCCGAGAAGTGGAACAACAACTTATGCTGCTTAAAGATGATCAGCTAACTGTTATCCCAAGAATAGTTGACAAGACTCCCCAACCATATTATTAAGACTTCTACACAAATCTGACTGGTCTCTGACCATGTTTTTCTTTTAAGACTCCCCAACCATATTATTAACGACAAGAGCGCAAAGTTTAGTTTGATAATTGGCTCGTGACTCTGCCTGCTTCTGGTAGCTTAATTTCCTCTTTTCGAACATGTGTGAGAAATTTGCTATCCACAGGAGAAACTTGGAATGGCTTACATATGGAAGATATAACAGGTCAAATAGAAGAGGAGGAATCAATATTGACAAGTCACCAATCAAGTTTCAGTAAAGTATTTAACTTGGGAGAAAAGCTGTTTTCTGCAAGTCATTGGATGCAGAACTTATTGAAGCACACGGGAATCACGTTGCTATTCAGGAAATTCATAATTTCAACTCTGTTGCTCAGTTGTTGGTGGATAGCAGAAAAAAGAAAGCAGTGGAAGAAAAAGCAGATGAACGGAATCATGACAGAAATGAAAACATCAACAGAAGCAAAAAGAAACCAAATAGAAAGATCAGAATTTAATCACATGCAAAACCAAAACTTCTGAATGACTATGTATTCGTGACTCATTTCTCCTGTTGTAGATAACCATACTATGCTTGTGGTGGTACATTTACCAACAATTTGGATGTTGAACCAATACAAAGCAGCAATAGCAGACACATACGTAAGACATATAGGAGTGTAGATCCCTCTCAAACTCCGTCGGATAAGAAAACTACAGTTGCAGCTGGAGTTCCCAGACTGTTGGCCACTGTCCATCAACTACCACCTAATTCAGGCCAACCAATTAGGTCATTCTGTTAATTTCTTATAGTTACATCGAAGCATGAATCTGGCAATTTATAGACCAACATAGTCAGCAGTTACGTCTTGGTTGATTCTTTGTGTTCTTTTCCCTTTCCTTCTAATACGGAGTTTGTCGTGGAGTTTCGAGATAATAAATGCATCTTTATGCTGTTTCTAGAAAAACAGACACCTAAATCTTCATTCCTCCCAAAACTCAATCTGCAAATTTGGATAGCTAATCGCCCACATATGAAATCTTTGCAAGAAGTAATCTCCAGTCACTGTAAAGAATTTTACCTACTAAAATAGACAATGAAGAAAATAATACATAAAAGCTCCCTGAACAACAAAAGGAAACTGTACCCCTCAGAAAAAGGAGGAAAAACATAATCTACTGAAACTACATAAAGATGAAGAAGTACAATATCTTAAGAAACCAAAACAAGGAATCTAGAAGGCAATTCAGGAAGATAGAAAATATCAGTTTGAAGGCAAATATTCGCAGAAGTTAGAACAAAGATCTGATAAAACTCGAGGAATGTGATATATCAATATAAACAGTTTATTGCATCAAACAGGAAACCGATGGTAGCATGAAGTTCAAGCTATGGGTGTTGCAGATTAAGATTTACAGTTTAATAAATCCAATAGAAAACCATTACAGAAAGATAAATTCAGGACATGGGTATTGAAAACTAAGCTAAGATAAACTAATCCAGGTTGTAATAAGCGGCAAAAGAAAGAAATTCATGGGCTTTGCAAATTCAGATAAATAAAAACTAATAAACTACAAAGCAAAAGAACAAAAACAGAGAAACTGAGGATTACCAGAAAGCAGTATAACTGTAGAATTCAACCCCAACAGACATAAACAGCAAAGAAGCAGAAGAAAAGATTGCCTGCCCCAACCTAAGCGACAAGCTGGCACTGGTGCCCAAAGAGCCAGGCATTTCATCCATGAATCAGGTCTCATCGTAGCCTTTCAACTCTCACACTTTGCCGTGCAAAGTCTTTCATTCAATCAAATCACACCACACCCAAAAAACTCAAAACAATAACCGATTCCTTCTCTCCTTCATATTTGAAAGCAGCAGTCTAATCTAGGTAGACTTTTTCAGGCTATTTTTCCGGGAATCTACGGAATGGTTGGCTGTAAAATGGCCGGGGGTTTCGTTTTGTGCGGTTGGGATCGGACACCTGGTTTTCTGTGAAGAAAAATCCTTTCATGCATGTAGGAGAGAGGAAATGAGAATATTGGCTGATATGGATGCCTGTGTCGGCAGGAAAAATGTTAGAAAAAGAGTATTAAAGCTTAGGCATTCGTTGTATATAAGCAATTAAAATACACGTCGCTACATGTACAGTTGATATGTCTCAATTTTCAAGACCGGGCGTTGGATTTTATAAGCAAAGGACAGTAGAGAAGGATGAGAAAGAGGAATTTGGCTTTTTAATTAGGATCTCAAGATGAGATTAGCATGATCTTGACCCTTCATTAGACACAAGAAATCCCAATTATGATGAATGGCTTCCAATGGACAAAGACATAGTTAACATTAGTCAAGATTCAAGTTCTGTGATGGAATGGTTTATTATGATAATGAGGCACTTCACTTTAATTACATTTTTTTGGGTGGAGTTTTTCGCAAGTGGGAGCGACAAAGTAATTCATAAGTGAAGAATTATAAAGAAAATTACTCATATACTCTCGTCAATTTAATCTTGTCCAAAGGAGAAAGTGGCTACTTATATGATATGTTTAGGTATCTTCAGCCAACTGTCAATGCATAGTTACAAAGTTTGAAACCAGGAATAAATAGTAGAACTGTAGGGGGAAAAAAAAAATTATTGTAGTGTGAAATCAAGTTTTAATTTAGATTTGTAAGTAGATTTACAAGTAATATTTGAGAATTTCATATTTTAAGTTTTAGCTAATAATTTTATGTTAATTTTCAAAGACTTGTAATTAAATTTGAAATTTTTATTAACTTTTGAATTATTCAAGATCTAATTTGTGTTTGAAAAAGTCGGGACTTTAAAAATAAAAAAAAAAATTTATTCGGATCCTTTGTAAACTATGCTTCCTGACACTAAAATTAAGCAAGAAATATAGTAGTCCTACGTTTATCGATTTGGATCTCTTGTGACCCAAAAGTCAAGCCATTTTTATATTTTTTTTATGAAAGTCATGCCATTCACATTTATGTGAATACAACTACTACACATTTGAAAAATAAAAAATAAAAAATTCCTGTTTCTCTAAGGGAGACCGAAAACAAGGCTTATTAAATGTATTATTTGATCAGTCAAATTGGTTGGACCTACTATGGCTTGACAGCTTCATTTCATTGTATCAAAATGGGTCCCACTATGCTCAAATAGTGGGTCCACAGTTAGTCAATGTATGAAATTATGGCACCCCTTATACCCAATAATGATCGTGTTGTCAAGTCTACAAAGGCAACATAATTTGGTTTATATGTATATCACAGGTATTGCTGATATAATGCACATTATGACAATATATTCTACAATTATAATTCTCAAAAAATAAAATAAAAATTAAGCTATATTTTCTCTCTAGTAATTGGAGGAAGAAGAGTGCAATCAAAGGGGCACCTTCGATGGTTGCAGGACAAAATTTTCTAAGATAGAGAGGAAAGTAAAGAGAGGGGAGAAAAGAAGGACCAATTGCCAAAAAGGAACGGTCCTAACACTGCCACGTGTCTTCTTTATGAGAGATTCCCACTTGCCATAGTATTTTGTGCTTGCATGTAAATGCAATCCACCCAAAGTGCAAGAGGAAAATGAGGCACATAACTTCTATATCCATGCTTTTTCTTTACCAGTCACAAGTGGAAAAGGGAAAGATAGAGAGACAAACAGTGATAATTGATCTTTGTGGTATGCCCCTTCTCTGGACCTTGCATAAACGGGAGCTTTGTGCGCTACCTTTAAGTATAGGATATAAATAGCTTAGAATAAGTCATGCTACATGGGTCAAACTATGCATGCAACTATTTGTTATACATAAATGGTTAAAATGTCCAAAGTCCAAAAGTTTAGACAACGCATCAAATGATCTTGACCCTCCAATTTGCATGCTTGAACATGCATCTAAGGATCTTCAGCATCTATATCTGAGAGGATTGGCCCCATGTTGAGTTAGCTCAGCCTATGAAGTCATATGTGGGGCACAATCCTTCTCTAGTGGCTCTTCATTTTCAGATGGGGTAGATGTTGATACTAAAAACTTTTTCCTTTTGAAAGAGGGTTATTGCTATTTTTCTTAAATGCCCATTTGCAAAGAGTAAAATTGTTCCTCGTGTGACCTTGAGATTATGGGTTCAAGGCATGAAAACAGCCTCTTGCAAAAATGCAACATAAAGCTGAGTGCTACAGACCCTTGTGGTCCATCCCTTCCCCAAACCCTGCATATGCAAGAGCTTTGTGCAGTGGGGTTGCCCATTTGCAAACTATTTATGATCTTTCAGGACCTCTAATATTGGATACATACACCGAGCTAAGTTCCCATGTGGGCACCTGTTTTTCCATGATCTGCCCCCATCTTTGGTTGATCTGATCCGTTCATTTGACCGGTCTGACTTAGGAAACCTCGTACCCTTAAAAACTGTGAGGATTGGATTATTTGAGCATCTTGATCTTTTTCTTCATTACCATCCACCATTAGCAGTCATCAGGACCCAATGAAAATTTAGTGATTGGGGTTATGGATGTTTGGAATGCTTAACTTCTTCTGTACCTCCCAATCTAGTTGTCTGTTTGATTCTTCTTAGTGTCATTTACGAATCTTTCGGACTCACTTTCATAAATGTTTGGTGTTTGTCTTCTTTCAGTTTCAACCAGGCGTGTTGGGACACGTCTCCTTCCGTGAGGTCGGTTAAGTTGACTATTTTTAACCCTTTTTCGTCATTTTGAAATTTAAGTTGGTGGAAGGGTGGTGGAGGCTTAGTAAAGGCAACCTCGACGCAAAAGCTCTCATCTATGCGGGGTCTAGGAAAAGGGCGGACTACAAAGATCTAAAGTACACAGTCTTATCTTGCATTTTACAAGAGGCTATTTTTATATTTTGAACCCGTGACTTTAAGGTCACACGACAACAATTTTTACCGTTGCACCAAGGCTCTCCTTGGTGCCAAGGCTTAGTGCCTTTGCCAAATTTAAAGAAATTCCAAGATTGTGCACTGAGCAGGGTGATAGTTTTTTCTCCTTGTTAATCACTTCGAAGAAGAAGATTCAAAGCACAATATTGGACACAGAGAAATATAAGGAGACGGCATTTTGACATCATTATGAGGAAAATTTTTTTTAGGGTTTATCACCTAATTTAATTTAATTTGAATGTGTAAAAAGCATTTCATAGAGAATTACATTTTTTTGTTTTTGAAAATCAATTTTAATTTATTTCTTGTTAACCTATTGACACTACCATTTTGACACCATAAAGTTTCAATTATCATCAAAGAAGGCATCGGAGAATGTTTTAATGCACCACGTAACTCGGACACCAAAGTTGAAGAATCAGCAGTCCTATTGAACCACAACACGGCAGAATGGGGCAGTAGCCCTACGTTTGTAGATGCTCAAATCATCCCAGGAATACACTTATTTGTCACAAGGACTAGAAACAGCCACATTTTAGTTTGCTTCGAGAACAAGGTCATATGCAGCCCCTAAGACTTTGCTTTCACTAGATTCGCAAAAGATATTCCTTAAGAAGCTTCTAGCGGAACATATACGATGCATACATTAATGAGCCACCTTCGTCATCTCATAAGATAGTTGTACGATGATGCCATAAAAAAGAAAGAGGCATCGCTTAGTTGACCAAGGAAATGGATGTCAAAACACGCCGCCTCCACCTTTCTCTATAAGGAGGCGGTGCTCTCCTTTGTAACTCTCTTTTTCACACACACTCTCTCTCTGTCTCTCTCTGATCTTGATCTGCATCATGCCTATCAGGATAATTAGTGAATCCTCGAAAATAACATAACCTCACACATTCACTAACCGTACTGACCCCTCATACCATGAGTATCATGTTTACTTTTAAGCGTTTGTATTAGGAGACCTGATTAATGCAAAGGGTCTTATAACCTAAAGGACCACTAAGTTTCGTATTCAGTCGAGTCTGAGCACCTGGTTAAAGATCCCACATTTATGGTGCGTAGCGATCAGAGATTTATATATCTCCTATTCAATTTCGACATTTGTCCTATTCCTTAGAACGGAGAAGAAGGCCAAGGAAAAACAAATAGAAGTCTTTCTGTCAGCTCTTTATGGTCCTCAGCTAGACCATGCTAACTAGAAGTTACAAACAAGGTTGAGAATTAATTGGGAATCCCGTGTGCCAGGCTTACGTTACGGTCTACTTTAGCAAGAAAATGCAGGTTGCGATAGACCCTATTTTTTATTTTCAGTGAAGCACTCACATTACCCTAGCTAGGCATGTGAGTTGTGTACCCCAAATCTGCATCCCATTTACCTACACAACCAAACATCATCATCATCATCATCATCATCATCACAAACTCCGCCAATGCCGGTCCCAAGCTCGGATAAAAAGAGGAAGAGGGTCTTGCGTCAGCTGCCAGCCGGCAAGGGGGAAGTTGAAGATGATTCTATTATTTCTTTCTTACAAATGAATATGCATTTGTATATTAGTTTGTGAGGAAAAAATGAAAATCATCTCCAGCTTCTTAAAAGATGGCAACCCTTGTGTCAGGTAGCCAGCCGGCAAGGGGGAAGTTGAAGATAATTCTATTATTTCTTTCTTACAAATAAATATGCATTTGTATATTAGTTTGTGATGAAGAAATGAAAATCATCTTCAGCTTCTTAAAATATGGCCACCCTTGCGTCAGGTAGCCAGCCGGCAAGGGTGAAGCTGAAGATGATTTTAATAATTTTAATGAAAATCATCTTCAGCTTTTTTAAAAACTATGGCAACCCCAACATGACATGAAACAAGCACTTATATAAATACATACCTTCTTTGAGATTATTAGAGAGCAATCGATTTTATGGGTAGAGATCTACTTTTGTTAGTATTGTACCCTTGCTCTTAGACTATTATGTGTATGGCTCTACAGAGCTAGGACTAGGTAGCTTTTTTGTGTAATGTTGATATTGTTAGATAAATATTCACACCCATACGAGCAAACACCCTTGAGCAGCCATGAACTTGTGACATGTACTATTGAAGCTCACTCTAGCACCATTATGCTACACTCACCCATCCACCAAGACTGCTATAGATGTTTACAATTTATTTTTCAATGATACATATTTTGTTGTTAGTAGCAGTATAAGGGATTGTAATCAATATTAGTACAGTATTTTATTTTGACAATATAGATTTGTAATTAATTAATTAATAGCATGTATTAAATAATATAATAATATATTAAAGCAAAAACTAGATATATACGTAAGATAATTGGTTATTTATTTTGACAAGATATAAAAAGAAGAGGTGCAAAATTCGGTTGCCCCTTTCCCTATTTACATGGAATTAGTGAATCAGATTTAGGAAAGTTTGCGAGTGATTTGCTTTATAATTCTTTGTTTATATATATATATATATATATATATATATAAAATTTTTAGTACATGAGTTAGGTAATGATAGCTACACTTTAGGAAAACAACCTTCATCCCAAAATAAGAGATAAGAATGCAAGGAGCCCGTCAAGCTCATCCTATGGCAACTTCTGAGGTGCCGTTTGTGTTGGTTAATGGTTCGAATGTGACATGAAAGGTTGAACTGTTCAGTCCAAACTACCTAACACCATCCCTCCTGTCTCGCTAGCTTTCTCTTTGGATTGTAACATGTCATAGATTGTAAATTAGTTTTACCAACTTTTATTGCTTCAAACGTGATCTGATGGTGGATGATCTTTTATTTCTAGATTAATAGATCCTAAGTGAACTATCATATTGTAATTTCTTTTAGTACAAGTAAAGAATTACAAAGCAAATTACTTACTTTCACTTGCACGCTTATGAATCTAATCTCCCAACCAATGAAAAAAGCACATCTCGAAACAGACTATCAAACGTGTTCCAAGAAAGATGCCGAGTTATCTGCGACTGCTGAAGATTTGTTAGCACTAATCTTGCAATTGGCAATTTTCTGAAAGAGATGTGGCAATTTCTTGTTGCCTTGGAACTCTTTCTCTAAGTTCAATAGAAAAAATTTCTCCCAGTTCAAGATAAGAAGCCAGTCAGTAGCTTGCTTGAGCAAGCCAAATAAGTCTTCCCATGTTGTACTCCCTCATTTGACTAGCTTGCTCAAGCAAGCTTAGTGAGTAGTTCCTCATTTTTTCTTCTAAAATCAAACAAGGGGTTGGAATGAAAGAGGAATTAATGTTGCCGTGTGGGGAATAATTGTTGCTTGTTCATGGGTAGTAATAAATTGGACCTGAGCCGTAATGGACTTTAACATCAATGACCCATGATGAGCCAGATTGGTTCCGGTCAGGATAAGCCCCTGATGGACCAGCTACAAGTTGGGTAGAAATGTTGCCTGACCAGCCCATAGCCGTGTCCTGAGGCCACTGACCTGTTACAGGTCCATGATTTACCTTCTATGGTGTCAATTTGGGCTAGACTAGGATATTCTAGGTTTGACATTGGTCCTCTAGCCCAATGTAGTCTCAGTTCTGAATGTGGTTGTGGGAATTGCAGATGAACTGCAATCCAAAAATTGCATCAAAGAGAACATCCCAGCCATTAAACTTAGCGATTGGGATACTTCATCATGGAGATCTTTGCGCACAATATATAGTCTATTTGTGATCAACAATGTCATAGTATTTAAGGAGGTCCCAATCCCACCACATCAGCTGTAGTTAAGCCCTTTCAAATGCACTATTCTGCGACATGAACATGCCCCTGTTGAATCCTTGTCACCCCACCTTGATCCAATGATCCTAATCCCCTGATCCATCAAACCATATTTATTTATTACTTACTGACGGTCCAAACTGTCCATCAGGTAGAGCTAGCATTGCATCTCCAATTTAAAGGCTGGAAAATCATGTCAATCAATGACTTTGGGTTGTCCTGGATCAATTAGAGATCATCTGCAATATCAAATAGACGGTCGTGATAGTCACAGGGGGAACCCCCTAACCCTTCAAGGCTATAGTTTGGGCGCAAAGCAAACTCACGATACAAGGGTCTCTGATTCTAGGGTTTTTCTCCCAAGCTGTTTCAGAAGGAGAGACAGAGGAAAAACAGTGAAGAAAATGTTTCTGGGACAAATTCCTCGTCGGCCAGACAAAGCCGCGGCCTACAAGCAGCTGAAGACCCATCTGATGATAATGGGGGTATGGGTTTCGGTGATCCGAATCACCCCTTATGTGCTCCACTATCTCACCAAGGAACCAGAAGTTCTCAAACTTGAGTTTTGATTACATCTTCTTTCTTCAGGTGCACCTCTATTAACTTCACTGCCAGGATTATGATTGAATTTAGTGAGACCCATATCGGTTTTATGGATTTTAATGGTGGTTTATCTTGGAGATATGATGATTTTGATGCTACAAAGGTGCCCTGATTTGTTGTTCAGTGATGGCTGTGTCCATATCAGTATGCCCATGTTTTATGTTCTCTGATTGCCTTCAATAAAGCCGTTCTGGGACCAATTCGTTCTGTGCATATTATAATTGCCATAGTGTCTCTTAGATATAATGATTTTGAGGCTGCAGAAATACCCATGTTCATGATTTGCTTGTGGGTAAATTGCGGCAATAGTTTGAACCTTAGTGTGCCCTGTGGGTGATATATAGGAGGCTTGTAGAATTTAATTTTGAGAATATAAGCATGTAAAAATTTTGGATTGTATCAGATATTGATGGACTAAAGGATTGAGGGTTGATTTTTCTTGAAAATTGATATATGAGGCTTCTTAAAATGGTATTTTTTGAGAAAATATGAGTGCAACTTTTGGGATGTTATAGTTTCTGACAGATTGAAAGGTTGATGTCGGAATCGCTAGATTGAGTTACTAATATACAAGAAATCTGCAGTGCCTACAAGGCATTTGGTTCCTTCACTTTTCCTTGCTCGTTAAATTTATGGGTGTTGGATCATTATTGAGAGCAAAGTAGCCTGAATATTGGAAGATAACTTTGAACAAACTAGTGTATTAACTCGTGGGGTATATTGGTTTGCACAAAACTATAGGAGGAAGTGATGCTGGATTTTGCTAGATAACTGAAGTTGTACTAATTAAACCGAATTCTCAAGTTTGCCTTGAGTATTTGGGACCTCCTTTCCCCCACATTTTTTTTTCGAAAAAGGGCAGCCCAGAGCATGAAGCTTCCGTCCATATGCAGGGTCTAGGAAAGAGGTGGTCCACAAAGGGTTTATAGTATGCAGCCTTGAATTAATTGCTTTGTGGCATCTTCACCTCAACAGCAGCCCATATATTTCTATCATGTGATAGTGAAGGAGATGAATGCGCTTTTCTAGGATATGAGATACAACATCGGGTCACAAAGTTATAGGATGGCTCAAGTGAGTGAAAGCTTAGACGCGGATATTTAGACTCATCAATCCTTTTAAAGCTTTAGAATGGGCACAATTTTATATGTTGAGGCAAGTTCTACTGGAAGAGTGCTTGTTGGTCGTCAATGAGGTTGACTACATTTGACGTATTTGTTCTAGATCCCAAGCGCTGTTTGGATAAAATTCTAATGATAGGTGGGGCTTTTCTCTAGATAGCAAGGAGGGTAGGCAGGCACTGAATGGCATGTGTGTTAGAAAACTAGTAGTTTTGTGCTAGGCTTTAGTAAAGAAAATTGCTGCAGGGACATGGGAACGCCAGAAAGTGCTTCTGGTGGTGAGTATAGGTTGGATGCTACACTAAAAATTGCTAATTTCTGTGAGACTTAGATGGCTATTTGTTTGCACATTGGAGCTGGAATGAAGTTGTAGGAGTGGTTTGATCGGATAGTTTTCTTTAGAGATATTGTATTCTTGGTTGAACCTTTATAAATTGCTTTTTTTAGCATTGTAGCGTCATTCTTTTCACTGTAATCCATTAACCTTGTCAAACCTGTGGTGAATTGCCCTTATCCTATCTAAAGGATGTTGCAGGGTTATAGTTTAAGCAATATCAGTGTAATCTTTGCAGCAATAGACAATTCAAGGAAGAACTACACAGGATTCAGCTGCAGAGATCAAGATGTCAGATGCAGTGTTTTGTTCATTTTGAACTTTCTGGTGCTTCAGTAGAAAATGGGTAAGATCACTGCTTGTGATCTTGACATGCCGACATTGTTCCTCATGTTTCAAAGCAGCACAAAGAAAAATCGCAACAAGTAGAACCATCATTTTAAAAAACATTTTTGCAACTCCATTTATTTCACTGCCATTTCCTTGATTTATGACATATTCTTGTGGTGGTTTTTAGTTGCTCACTGGACTTTGAAATTTTTGCAGTGGACTTGGGAGCTCAATGGGATGAAGAAGAAGAGCTTGAGAGGACTTTCTAGCCGTCTTCATTTCTTTACAGGATCCTGTTCTTTAATTTTGAGTAACATGGAAATGTTATTGGTAGGATTTTTGTCGTCTGTGTTTAAGATGTAGCCATTGTCTAATAGTTGGAATTGAGTGCATGTCGTCGGCTAAACTGTAGTAAATGATCTTTTGTTAGTATATAATAGATCTTATTAGTATACAAATACATCTTATCATATTTTTTATTTTATCACTGCAGATACAGGCATCAAGTCGATTAGAAAGAGCAGCCTCCTTTATATATATTCGTCTATATTTGTCTGCCTTGCCTGATCTGTGATTACTTCATAGATCAGAAGAATGGCCTTGGTGAATTGCAGATCTTACGTAGTTAAACGACTAGACTGATTCTTGATGAGTTTTAGTGCACCCACACATAGTTTTGATCATTGCTACCAATTGCTTCTATAAGAAAGAAATGTTTTTGGTCAGTCTACCTTTGCTGTTGAGAAGGTTTGTCCTGTGCTTTCATGATTTAATAGCCCTACTATCAGAAGTTTGATGTGGCTGTTAGTGTAAACTTAAGATGATCCAAGCCTTTCACTTAGAAGGGCTCCAATATGAGATGAAACTTCAAGAGAATATTGGGTCAGATGATCCTGAACGGCAATTGAAAGTGCTTGATGAGTTGGATCTGCAGGCTATTTCATCGCCAGAGAATTCCCCTTCTTGGATGAAGGGTCTGCATAAAACTGGCATCAAATAGGTGATGCTGGTAACCGAAACAACTGATTTGAGGCGTAATTTGGGTCTCAGGTTCAGGCGGTTGGATTATCAGTGGGATAACCCTGGGACGCGTTGATTCAAGTCCACTGGGTGCATCCATGGAGAGAATAAAGGATGACGCTAGCAAGGGAAAAGAAAAGGGGTAATTGAAGCACATCAGGAATAAGCAGATGGATTGGTCTAATATAAACCTCAATATTTAAACTTAATCAGTCTTTCTTTTCTGAGCTCTATTGAGGCTCTCAAGTAAAAGAAAGAAAGGGCAGCCCTGTGCACAAAGCTCTCTAGAAGGTCTGGAGAAGGTGTGGATTATGAGGGTCTACAGTATGCAGTCTTGCCTTGCATTTTTCAAGAGGCTGTTTTCACCCTTAGAACAACTCTATCATCATTGTGCCAAGTGTCACGGACTTACATTACAAAGCCCGTGACGAAGGCCTACAGCCTCTAAGGAGGGCTCACGTAGGACGTGGAACTGACCTGGAGGACATAAGTTTGCTATGGAGGAACCTAATAGAAGCCTGCTCAACTCACGGGTTCAAACTAAAGGACTTAGATCAATCTAAAGGATTCATAATCTAGAAGCCCCCAACACATTATGTAAATATCTAGACTCTAGAATTGTCCAGAACCATCCTGAATATGGTGGAATCATGGACTTGTGTAGAGACTTCTATAGAGGATTTTAGAGTAGTCTTTAACCGTTAGATGGTTAACATATGTAAAGATCCCCACCATCCATTGAGGAGGTAGAAGGAGGCAAGAACCTATAAATAGGAGAGCTTCCTTACTTGTAAGGCATCCAAAGGAGTGAGCCATCCAAGTGTGTGATCAAGGAGTGATCCTAGAGGGATCTAAGAGAGGGTTGTAAGCATCTTCAAGCAATAAAACTATAAGTTCCTTCAAAGTTCTCTTTCAGTTGTTCTTCTCTTTTGAGTTTCAGTCAGGCTTATTTAGTTGATTTGGGGTGAGAAGCTAATCTAAGTGCTATACGGGAGTCTGAAAATCTCAGCCCGTGACGCAAGGCTCTTTTTCTTTACTGAGGCTCTTGAGTACAATTAGATAAAAATGGAATAAGGAAAACTATACAATTCATAGGAAAATGTTCTTTATCCTGGGATAACTTGACTCTGATGAGGAAATCTCAGCCGTAGCTTCACACGATGCATGGCATCGATATTACTTGTCCATCTGTTTAAAAGCAGCACGCCCCCGTGTAAATGCGAAAGATCCCGTGTCTCCAACTGCTGCAAGCTATTATCTAGTCCTATGGTGTATGTTCTTCGCTTGGACTCAACGCTTCCGCAGTATTCCGGCGTGTCAATCGTGAGATTTTATGAGACTGAATGCGGAATGTGCAAAATGCTCGATTGGAAATATGAACCCCTGGGCTTTCCCGACGACCGTGTATGTATTTTGAGGGCCGTCGGTGAGTGTATGGTGGAAGATAAACGCGCCTTCAGAATGTGGGTTTGGATGGGGATTGGGAGGTGGAAGATGAGGAAGTTGGAGGCAGAGGGAGAAAGCTAGCCCTGACCTTGTGGGGTTCTTCTGAGACCTTCTATGAGCTACTGGTGAGACCAAGGCTAAGAGGCTAACTGCTAGTGCTGCTGCTATGACTGCTGTGCAGAATATGATCTTGGGGAGCATTTTGGGAGTTGGGTTGATTAGCTTTCTTATCCCTTGACTGGTTTCTGTTGATGTTTTATCAGGGGATCATTTTTATGGATATTGGTTGTACTATTTTGGACCTCCTTTCTACTTAATCTACTTCAGTCACCTAAATCACCTTCATAAGAATACCTACTTTCAGATGTCTCAACCTTTTAGGAAAATAGGCTGGTCGGTTTTCTAGGAGTGGAAGAAGTCAAGGGTGGAGTGGGGTTATAATGACAAAGGACCTCATTCTGGGAATTAAAGTCAGAGAAACTATATGGATCTGCTGCAGATAGCATTCACACACCCTCCCATGAGCAGCCTTGAAGCCATGAACTACCACAGGAAGCTCCTTCTTGTGCCCCTGTGCTAGAAGGCTTTTGCTCAGCTGGTCTTTGCTTGTTGGATCGACATTCACGTTGCAGTGTTTAGAACAGTAGAAGAGGACCACATATGGCTAGCTCGTGAAGTTTCCTTCCGCAGAATTTACGTATCACCAAAAATCTCCACAGGAACAAAACCCATCTCTAAAATGGTGAAACCTCGTAGAATCTCTCACAGTGATGTGTATGCCAACTATCTTTGACATGAACTTGATGGCATTGTGGCAGTCACCACATATTCTCAAGTTCTTGAAGACTCGAATTGATGATCCTCTATTTAAGTTTAGGATTCCAAAAGCGACAGCAAGCTTCTCACTATGACTGCCTAAACCTTCTTCTTTCTCCTCTTCATCCACATTTTGCAGCGAGAAAGTAGTATCCGGTAAATAACCAACCAGTCTCATCTTTTCACCCAACTTATCTAGAAAACTGTAGATTTCTTCAGTCTGAGCGTTTCTTTTGTCTCCAACCACAAAAGTATATACCTTCTTCTTTACCTGAATCCAACTGCAACCTGGATTTTTGGCAATTCCTCGGTCTCTCATCAACTTCCGAATCTTTGATGCATCTTCCCACAGCTGGGCAGTGATAAAAATGTTTGCCATAAGTACATAATTGCCAGGATTATTTGGTTCAATCTCAAAAAGACGATTAGCTGCAATTCTCCCTAACTCTACATTTTTATGTACTCTACAAGCTCCAAGCAGTGCCCCCCAAGCTCCAGCTGTTGGTTCTAGTGGCATTTTCTGAATCAAGGCATATGCCTCTTCGAGGTGGCCCGCACGACTAAGCACATCAACCATGCATGAGTAGTGATCTGCATCAGGTTTGATCCCATGGTCTCTGGTCATCGAATCAAATAGCAACTGTCCTTCATTGACAAGCTGTGAATGACTACAACCAGAAAGAACACCAGTAAATGTAAGAGAATTAGGCTTGACTCCTGAATCTACCATGTCATAGAAAAATGACAATGCTTCCCTGCCATGCCCGTGCATTGAACTTGACAGTATCATCGTGTTCCAAGCAACAGTATCTTTTCTAGGCATTCTATTAAACAATCTTCTAGAAACTTCCAACTCCCCACATTTAGCATACATGAAAATTAAAGCTGTTGAGATAACCATATACTCAGTAAACCAATGCCTGAAGCTGTAACCATGAATTTCCTTGCCTCCTGTTAAGCTTTCCAAATTGGTGCAAGCTGGCAGTATACTAGCAATTGTGATATTATTGGGTTTGATCCCTGAATCTTGCATTCGAGCAAGCAATGCAAATGCCTGTTCATTTCTCCCATTTTGAGTGCACCCACCAATCATGGCATTCCATGACGCAGAGTTCATTTTTGTGCCTTCAAATTTCATCTGATCAAGGAGCTTCAGAGCCTCCTCACAATCCCCATTAAGAAAATATGTTGTTAGAATCACATTCCAAGAGACAACATCCCTTCGAGACATGCCATTAAAAACAGTCCGCGCTTGCCTGACTCTTAAACATTTAGTATACATGTGTACAAGCCCACTAGACACAAACACATTCCTTTCCATCCAGTTTCTCACAACAAAACCATGAAGCTCTCTCCCTGAACTCAAAGCCTTCAAATCAGAACAGGCAGGAAGAATGGTTGACACTGTTACTGCATTGGGTCTAACTCCACTCAATCCCATTTCACGGAAAACTTGCAAAGCTTCGCTTGAGAGCCCACAATTCAAGTAAGCTGCGGCAATTGAAGTCCAAGAAATCACATCTTTGGTATGTAGATCGTCAAAAACTTTCTTTGAACCTTGAAGGAACCTGCATTTACCATACATATTGATCAATGCATTTGCCAGCACAAGATCCGAAGAGAGCCCCAATCTAACCACATCCTCATGAACCTCTTCTGCTTTAACTAGATCCAGTGAAGCAGCACAGGCCTTTGCAGCAGACAAGATAAGCAACTTATCAGGCTCAATCTTCTTCTCACGCAGTTCCATATAGAGCTTCATGGATTCTTTAGGAAGGCCCTGTTTCGTATAAGCATCAGCCAGGATTGTAGACAAACGGACGTCAGGTTTGGGAATTTGATCAAACAAGAGGCGAGCACATTCTAAGTTACCGTCTTTCACGTAGACCTGGATGAATTTGAGAGCGAGACGGGAAGGCAGGCTGGTGGGTAGCTTTGAAAGCATGTTATCTTGAGATTACTTTTGTCGTTGGCTAGAGCGAGCTAGAGAGAGAGAGAGAGAGAGAGAGGAGAGAGAGGGTGTACGCACTCATGGAAGCTCATTTATCTAATATAAGCCCGTTGCTGGACTCTATTCTAGCCCGTTAAGCACTATATCCAGGCTAGGATCATCCAACGGCTAGGATACCTGACCATAGCGTATCTAAAGCATGACCCACAATGGACAACGGTCTCGATCACCAGAGCACGGCCCCCACTGAACATTAGCCGTCTCTAAGTTCACCCTTTCAACTGTATGGTCTTGCCCACCAGATCCACAGAGACAGCAGAAGAGGGGGAGCAACCGAGCAACAAAAGTTATGATCATCAATGGATGAGATACTTCGACTCGTCTTATCTAGGTATAACCAAGAAAAACAGACGGTCCAGATCACCAAATGTGGACCCAATGTATATTTGCCATCTATCAGCTGACTCAATAGAGTCCTGCATTGACCATTTTCCAATCTATAGAGGGAGCAACAAGCAGTAGGAACATCCAAAAGATAAGATACTTCGGCACGGCTCATCTAATTATACCCCACAAAAAGCAACGGGTCAGATCAGAAAGAAGTGGGCCCCAATGTACACTACCGTCACTTCAGTTGACTCTTTTGACCACAATATAATCGAGAGAGAGAGACTAATCGAACCAAGTAACAACACAACCAGGATCGCTCCGTCGATCCCACCGGAGTACTACTTTGGATGGAACTCTTCTCCGTCAACCTCCCATCGACTTCAGCCTCTGCTAATCGGCATGGTGGACGCCGTCTAATCTTCACCTACTTTTGTCTCATCTCCGCTACCTCCTCGCCTCCGTCTTTTCCAGAATTGGCGTAGCCGTCGCCCTCCGTCCTTGTCCTCCGACCTCGGTTCCCTTCTTTGCCCGACAACGACGACGCCGTCGTCGATTCCGCTTTCCATCTCTTCTCCCCCAACAGCCTTGATGCATACGCGATCAAAACCATCCCTCCCTTCCTCTACGCTAGATCAAACAGACGTCGTTTGATCTCCGTCGATAGCAACGCATCCAGCTGTCAAGATTGTGCGGCTTTTTCAGTCGAATTTGAGGAAAAGGAGTATGTGAACTCTTTCGGCGTATTCCCACAGGTTTCATGTTGATTGAATTGATATTTGGCTTCGACCTCACGTTAATTGTCCATTTTGCCGTGCGGAAATCTTCGGGTCGGAATCGCCATTTGTTCCGTCATTGGCTGCAAGAATCCGGCCGAGTTAAGTTGACGGAATTTTGACTAATCTCATTTCTGAACCTCGTCCAGATCAGCCGAGATCTGATGCTCCGATTTTTATTTAAAAAATTTAATTTCTAATTTTTTAAAAATTTCAACATTTCAATTTAAAACTTTCAGATTTTCCTTTAACAATATAATTCTTATCTGGAATAATACTTTTTCATTCTGCCTATAATAAAATAACTTTATGCCTTAGTAGTTATTATATGAGTTGCTGTTGTTTTCTTTTCTTTTTTACAATTTTAAATTCATCTTCTTTCTGGCATTTTCTCTAATTCTTTGAGTTGGCGCAACGTTATATTGACGTTATAGGTTCAAGACCTAAAAATAACCTTTTACAAAATATAAGACAAAAGTGTGTACTATTAATCCTCGTAATCCTCCCGAAACTTGGCACTGGGGCTGCTTTAACCTTTTTCCTCGCCTTCCTTTCCATAATGATTTGTTGGCTATAGGACAGTCTTAAGGATCATACAGCGCATGGTGAAATGATAGGCCATCCTCTTCATTTATCACGCAGTCTGTTTTGAACAGTTGCAAGTCCAGTGGTCCGTGTACATAGATAGTTTGGTTGTTTATTAAGTTTGCTTAGTATATGTTGTTAGAGTGGGTACTTTATTTTCTTGTCTTTTGGAATGCCTTTTTTACTTCAATAAATAATCGTTTTTATCAAAAAGCAATTATCAAACCCACAGATTCAAGGCGTCACGTGACCTTGAGATCATGAGTTCAAGGCGTGGAATTAGCCTCTTGCAAAATGCAAGGTAAGGCTGCCTACTATAAGTCCTTATGGTCCACCCCCTCTCTGGACCCCGCATAGGCAGGAACTTCGTGCACGAGGCTGCCCTTTACATACTCTCTCAAATCTACTTCCCCACCGAGAGGAAAAGTAGTAACTTGAAACCTACAAACAAGCGTGTTTCGGGAGAGATACCTTTGTTATTTGCAATCACGCACGCCTTCTCTTTTCTTTTCTTTTTACAAACAAAGAACTAGGAAAGAAACCACACACTCTCCTAGATTCATCTATCCCATGTATGCCAACCTTGAATATGCAACCTAGTCATCATTTTTGCAAAGTCCACATTTTATCCGCATTTTGAGTCTTGATACCTTGGTTTCATATTGGTACCTTTGCATAAATGTTTGGTGATCCAAACTGTTGCTATGCACCCCTACATATAGGCATGACAAAAGTCGACTAGTTGGTCACAGACAACAAGGTGTCTCTGCTTATCATGCTTGGTAAAGGTTTCGGGCAGCATTTTCTCCTTGTTGAGAGATTTCAACTAAATTAAAAATTAGGATTATGTATTTCAAGATAGTGGCAGGGCAGACCCGGTGCACGAAGCTCCCACCTATGCGGAGTCCAAGGAAGGTGCGGACAACAAGGGCTTATAGTAGGTAGCCTTACCTTGCATTTTGCAAGAGGCTGATTCCACGCCTTGAACCCGTAACCTCAAGGTCACATGACAAAGGCTCCCCTTCTATTTCAAGATAGTGCATCACAAATTTTTATTCTACGAGAGAAAGAGAAGATCTTATTACCATTGTTTTCAAACTCTCAAAGCCCTTGCCAAAAGAGGTTGCAACAAGGCAAGGCAGGTTTGAGGTGGTACTTTTCTCCCTTGATGTGAGATCTTATATTGATTTAGGGCATAGTTATGATTACACATTGGTAGATAGTTTGCTAATCAATTCTTCATAGAAAAAATAGAATTAAATAAATTAAAGCCATCTATTTTACTGCCAATAATGACAGTGGTTTTGATTATCAAAAGAAGGATAGTTATGTGGTGTGTTCTAACCTTTAAAAGGCTCGAGGAGATTAAGTTTTTTCACCAGAATAATTGACCTTACATGTACTGTAGCTAAGGAGTACTCTTTCATATTTGTATCCTTGAAGTGAACATATGAGAATTAGCTTTGTTCAAGATAGTAAAGGAATTCAGAGGCTAATAGTACAAGTGCAACTAGTTTTTTTATGATCTAAACCATTCATATTATTAGACATATAACTATTGTTTGCTCATTTTCTATTATCTTAAGCTTTTAGGTGAAGTAGTAATCCAATATGGTATAAGAGCCAACTTGAGCGAAAGGTTGTGAATTCGGATCATGAAACTTTATATTGAATTTCAATGCAAAGTAAATGAAAGAGGCAAGTTAGTCATATAAATATTGTCGACCCATTTCCTATATTAGCTTAATTTTTTAGGTTGAATTATTATTGCGACATGATTATTAGTAGGGTAAAACTGTTAAACATAAATATATATATATATATATATATTATTGACTCATTTTTATCAACTTTTGCTTTTAGTTAGGTTGAATTACTTTAGGGGCATGATGATTAGTGGGTAAACCTAAACTTGTAGGTTTAATTATTGTGGGCACATGATCATTAGTATTGTAAACCAATGTTTAAAAACCAAGTGATCCGACTAGGGAATCAACCAATCTGGATTGGATTGGTAGGAAACCCAATCAGATCGACGAAATAACTTAGATGACATCATCATAAATTGACTTGGTGAATTAGTGAGTTGGATAGAAAACTCTAACAAGTGTTTGAAAGATCACTGGGTTTCTTGGTGACTTGGTAAGTTTTAAAATTTTACCATTCTCTCAATGGAAGATAGTAAACAATAGGACTTTACATGTGATTTCCTGTTTTGTTAATTAATAGAAATATTTGAAATTGATTGTGCTAGATAGAATACATTGAGAAGAAGAAGACTCAAGTTTTAGATTTTCAATTTTCATTTGAAAAGGCATTGAACAAAGAATTAATTCTATTACTCATTGATGTTCGCTTAAATAGTAACAATATTTTGCTTATGTTTTGAACTTAAAATTTTTAAATTTATTGTGTTTTTTTTATTGATCTAAAGCATTAATTATGTTCTAATCTATATTACAAATAGTTTAATATCAATTTTTAATAAGAAATCAAAATTTAAATTATTGAATTTCATTCAAGAAGCTTAACAGGTATTATTGCGCAGATTGATAAACATACTATGTTTACGATTGAATATATCACTATTGACTATTTCTCGTTAAAATCTAACAATACCATAAGATTTCTTGTTATTTAATTGTATTAGATACAAAGTTTTATTAAAAAAATTCATCAGAAAGTCATTGAAATTTATGGCCAAAGTCAGCACCTTAACCATAGGTTACTATTCTAAAGCATGGAACTTGAATATAAAAATAAACTCATTGTTTCTTCTTCGGTTCTTCCTCACCAACGTATTATTGCCAAAAACATCTTTTTTTCTCTTATAATTTTTAAAGATAGAAATAAATGATAATTTTAAATTTTTGTAGTTTATGGTTTTTTTATATTTGTTGGCTTTAGTTTAATTTTTGTTTGGTTACTTTCATTTATGTATTATATAAACACATATTCTTCTTTGAAGTGAGAAATTCAAACCTTTGTTTTGTAGGTTTATCATTGATATGCCTTTTTTTATTTTTTATTTATTGCATCTCATGTCTTTGACTAAGTAAAAAACTAGGATCCGTAGCTATCCGAGTCTTCCAAACTTTAAACAGTGTTGTAAACCTAAATTGTCCCACCAACAGGTGTAGATCCGGCTGACAATTCCTAACGCAAATAAGACATGCCGATGTGCAAGGATACATGGTTTTAGCAGCTCCCATAAATTTCTTCCCTTGTTCTTTTTAACGTTTTTGCCATGCTACAACACACTGCAGTCTGCCTGCCACTTATCATGTACGCTTGGGACACCTCTCTCTCTCTCTCTCTCTCTCTCTCTCTGAAGGAATGGTGCAGTCTTTCTAGCAATACAGACGTTAGTTATAACTCATATCCAAAGAAAAGGAAACCGCATTAGAATTTACGTGCCAGATTACATGCCATTAATCAGAGTCATAATATATATTTAACAAAAAAGATCATACAATCTACTCAACTTCAAAATCCAAAACGAGAATTATACAACCCAAGAGCCTAAGAATCAAGCTGGGCGTACCAGATTCCTTGAATCTTCACATCCTTCGGAACCTTGGCACCTAAATCAGTATCTGAAGGTTGCAGACTCTCAAACACTCCGATCACCTCGCCTGTCTCCGGCTTGCTGTTTGTCACACTAAGCGTAATTGTCCCAGTCGAAGAACTTACATTCTTCAAGTTCTCCTTCGTCAGTTCCTCCTCATCTCCTCTCCCTCCGGCCGGCAACGCCACAGCATTATCGTACCCGGTCGAACCGCCTCGCCCCTTGGGGTCCAAGAAAGACGATCCTCTGTAACTCGGCACCAAAAACTGCCCGCCGAAGCTCTCCGGCTTGCCCGAGGCTACCAATTGCTTGATGGTGAATAAGAACGGGACACGCTCGCCTCCGGGCAATTGGACGGTGACTGCCGCGTAATCGATGCCGTCTTTCTCTTCGAATTTGACGGTGCCGTCGTTGGAGACTTCGAAGGGGCCTTCGATTTCATCTAAGGTGTAAGTTAAGCGAGTCATGAGTTTGGTGTTCTGGAATTCAGGCGGGGAGTTCTTGTTTACGCCTTCGGCTTTGACGGTGAAGGAAGTGGGTTCCAGGCAGAACTTCTTCATTTGGTATTTGCCGGGTTTGAACGCGAACTTGTCGACTCCGCCGATGATGGTCGGACACTGGTTGGCCGTGCCGGTTCCCTTCACTTCCATGTAGGTTTTGCTCTGGATTTCGTCGTAGGTTAGGCGCTTTGGTGCTCCTTCAGCACTTGCTCCCTGCAAATAAAAATGTTTCATATGTCAACCACTACATGTAAGGGAATGAAAATCCACTCTGTCTTTTTTGATAGCGGCACTACTCCATTGGTTAATGAATATTTCCAAAATGAGTAATTAATGGCCTTATGGTCGTTGCCGTAGCCTCTGATAGCTGCATAGAAGTGGATCAACAGCTAAATGAAATAGGAGAAGTCGGACCAAGATTTGAGTTATCCAGACCATTCATAGCATCCCTGAATATCTCATTTGGTGATGATCTTAAATTGCGTTGTGAAATGTTTGAACCAGTGGACGTCACCATAAATCAATTGAAACCACAAATAAGAGAATCTCATCCGTAGATGGTCATGAGAACACAACTGGATCATCAAAATCAATGAAACACATCATCAGATGAATGGTTTGGATCAAAACTCGAAGGATCCCAGTGGATTGAATCAAAGAATTCCACCATTAGATGAATGGTAATTTTTATCACAAAACCACTGGATCCTACGTACTACTAGTCAATGAATTCGGAGACTAAATTCCAACTAATTTTTCATTTTCAGGTTGATGGGCAAGAGAGGAACATTACCGAGACGACGAGAGCGGAGGTGGCGAGGGCGAAACCGGCGATCTTCGTGGCATCGGCACACCTCTGAGCTAAGTCTTTCAAGTCAGTCTGCAACGAGCAAGCGAGCCTGGCACTGCCCTGGTCTAACCCGAAGGCCTTGGAGACATGAGCAGAGGACCTGAGCTGCAACCCGCTGCTCCTAGGCCCACCAACCTTGGTGGGCTGCACGAACGTAGCCGCAGCTTGCAGAGAAGCAGCCATGGTTTCTCAGGCTGTGAGAGTTCTTCTGCGTGTGTAACAGGGGTTTTGATTGCGGAGGGTTGGAGAGAGAGAGAGAAAGAAGAGTAATATTGGGTGGAGTGTGTAGGAGGAGAAAGATAAGACGATTGGATATGGGATTCTCTCATTGATTGATCTGAAAGACGCTATTGGGTCATTGTTGCCACGTGGCAGTCCTTTTGGAGTTTTGCCCGCGTTATCAAGTTAGGTGGACCCACATTGCCTGATTGGCAACATAGAAATGTTAATCTAGCCCATAAAGACGCAATTTCAGTGGTCATTGATAGGGTGGGACCACCCAAGCCAACAAAATTGTGGAGGAGATTATTATTTAAGAAATCTTATCGGACTTGATGTTATAAGAACTATAATAATAATGAGAATTTATGTGCAATTTGTGCTTATAAGCATAGACAGTGGGTTTGGATTCGGTAATAAAGTCGATAAGGCAAAAGAAATCGTAAAATTTGGGAAAAATAGGAAAACAACAGAAAAAAGAATTATAAGGATATCTATTTAAAATTTTTTTTTTTCTGGATCTGATATTATTTGAGAAATTAAAATTTTATTTATAAATTAAAGTTAAATTTATAAATTAATGCTCTATTTGGTAAATCTATGCAAAAAATAGAAATAGAAATATTAGAAACATGTAAGAACTTCTGAATTATTTAGCAAAGAATTGGAACCATAAAAAAATATAGGTCTTTTCAGAAAATTGCAATTATTTGGAAATTCTTGCATCTTTTCCTGTAATTACAAGTGCAAAAAATGTATCTGGGATCCACAGGTTGGTGATATATCTGTAATCCATAGCTTTGGTGATCCAAACTGTTAATCTTTAGGGCCACACTATAAGAAGCGTTTATTCACCAAGGCCCACTTTTGCATGATGAAGCCTACCTCCAGATGAATCTGATCCGTTTATCTGATTGCTCCAGCAAACTAAAATCTAAGATGCACATTACGTGTCTAATCAAATAGACCCCATGCATAGACCTCCTTACTCTACTGCAGGCTCAGATTCATCATCTAATGCATTTGTTTCTTAATCTTTTTTTTTCTACTAACTTTTAAGTGCATGTTTGGTTGGCAAGAAATTGATGGAAATTAATTTTCAAGAGAGAAATTTAGGCTCCTGAAACTCTTGTGACTTTACAAAATTCAGGTGCAGTATGTGCGCCAAGTCTGCCGCTGCCAGACTCAGACAAAGAAGAAGACCGATCTGCAGTAGGGCCACACAACAGCCCCATCAAGATCCCAGATTACTCCAATCCTAGCCAGTCCTGAATTGTGAAAGGATGCATACAAAAAAGCAGCCCCAGTGCACAAAGCTCCCACCTATGCAGGGTCCAGGGAAGTGGCAGGCCACAATGGCCTAAAGTGGACAGCATTACCTTGCATTTTTGCAAAAGACTGATTTCACGCCTTGAACCCGTGACCTCAAAGTCATATGACGACAACTTTTGAAATGAAGCATCAGCAAAGTTTAATTTGTGAGATCCCAAAGGAGGATGATCCCAACTCGGCCTTGCGTAGACTTTCCTACTCTAATCCGCTGGAATCATCAATGGCCAAATAACCTGCAAACTCCTTACTTGCTGATGCCATGAAAGAATATTCCATAAATCTGTAGACAGAAATGATAATTCTCTCCTTTTCTTGAAAAGTCCTCCAATTGTGTTCCTCACCAAGCCTGGCAAAAAATGGCAAAAGGGGACCAACAACCAAAGCAACTTCCCTGTGCCCCAAGATGACCGCACGTCCATGAATGAAGAAGAGAACGGATCTTGAGAACACCCACATAATGCTGAATCTGTCAAGATTCCTTTGTCAGATGGCATGAGATGTTGAATGGGCACTTCTGTACTATTCTAAGCACTTCCGTACTCTTAAAAAACTCCTGCTAATTCTTTCACAGGCTTGAAAATGCAGCTCCACGGAAGGGGCAGACAATAGTGGTGAATAACATGCAGTTTAATGCTTTGAACCTTGACCTCAAAGTCACGCGACGACAATTCTACCATTGTACCAAAGCTCCCCTTCTCCAGTGTTTTATATATGAAACGGGATTGGGTTCTTGGAACTCAGTCAATAAACTTTCTCAAAACACCACCGTTCAGAAACAACATGTGAATGTATGCTTCAAAATATTGAAGCATGTGAATGGCTTACTGGTGCATTACGAGCTCTTGAAATTCCCAATTTGGATTCCAGTTGTGCCGATTTGAGAGCTGCATGCACTTTGCCTCTCTTAACTTGTTTAAATTCTCTCTTCCTCTCTCTCTTATTCTCTTCTGCAGCTCACTAGAATACTCATAAACATCTCCTTTTTCTTTTGGTAGGCATAGTAACCTCTCTCTCTCTCTCTCTCTCTCTCTCTCTCTCTCTCTCACACACACACACACACACACACACATGCAGAAAGACCTAAAAGCACATTTACCAATGGTGTGGCCTGTCAATCATTTTTATTCAAGAATCACAAGTGTGATATATTTGTGCTTACTTGCTCAAGAGATGTCATTCCTTATTATTCCAAGCTTGTAGCAGAAAATTGTGGTTTATGGTCTAAAATAACATTCCACTGTTTGGGGTGTGTTTATTATCTCATACACGTCTAGATATCTATATTTATGTAGATCTCTATGTATTTATACATGTAGACATACATAAACAAACACACATTTCCCGGGCACCGTTTTTGCTCCTGAATGTCTGCTTGAGTGGATGGGGTGTTTAGTATGGCATGGGTGTGTTAAAGTCAATCGGTTAATGTAAGACTGCTGTGACAAACTATCTTAATAAATGATAAAATCTGGAGAAACTAGAAACTTATCCAGCCATTACGGTGGCATTTGTCAGTGCTGGCACTGCAATCTCTTACATAATTTTGATACTCCACGCCAGTACGTACTACATATTCAGTTAGAACTGGCCTCATGTTCTTGTAAGTCCTGCTTCCATATTAATTCATAGATCTTCCTTAGATGGTGACTTTTTAATTAACTGAATGTTAGTTCTAGTTGCTACCTAGTATCCCTGTCTCAAAATGCTCCATTTGGTGGATAATAAATCTTGGTGGGCAAATATTAGGCTATATGGTGCAGACGGCAGAATTCCATGGTACTTGTTTTTAGCAGTGTAAGGTACCTGGTAGCTCTCTCTCTCTCTCTCTCTCTCTCTCTCTCTCTCTCTCTCGGAATCGTGATACGGTATTCTAACATGCACAATGTAGTGGAGCACGTCATCCATGTCATATATAGATCAAGTTGAACTAGCCAAAATTCAGTATGCAGCAAGCCATTAGGTGGTTCTTGTTCCATGGTTGCTCTATGTTATTATATTTCATTCTTACAGAGGAAGCTGCTCATCATATCCATTGGATAAGTTTAGATAATTCTTTTAGGCTTCCATTTGTTTCTGAAATGTTGTTGGTGAAGTGGTAGATGCAGTACATGTTCCTGATTCTCCATGATCCTTCAGTATGAAGCTCCTATAGCTGATGGTTGGTATCTTGTCTTTCTCTCAATTTGGAGACAATCATCATGTTGGCTTGCTGGCAGTAACTTTATTCCATGTTAACACGTCCTTTTTCATATATACAATTTCTGTTGAACTGTTGTTGAGTACTTCAGCTAGTGTATGGTACTGAATTCATGTTTTTCCTGCATAAGTTGTGGCATTTGTTTTCTTTTAGCTGGCTATCATTCCCAAGGAGTGTCTAAGTCTTAATGTTCCAATTAATATTTCATTTAGAGATCTTGCCTCAGTTGTGAATGAGGAATATTTGGTTTCTTATGCAGAGTGGTTGACTAGTAAAGCTGCTGGATATTCTCTTGGTCAACAGAACTTGTAAATCTCTATAGAACTCAGACACTGTACTCTTACCCTTATGCTTATCTTTACATTGCCATTTTCATGCTACATTCATCTGGACCTGAAATGTGGTAGTGAAAATTCTACAGGCTAAGGCAAAGCTGCAGAACTTGAAAAATTAAAAGTTAAATTCTTTCAGCAGGCCTTGGAGTTCCTGATAAAATACTTTGCTAGTTTAGTGGAATCCATGATAAGTGACAAGAGTTACTTTTCTCAGGTTTTCTCTCAGCTTCATGTCGCAGTACTCCTGACAAGTTATTGAGCTGTTCAATCGATGAAATTCTAATTGCGTGCCCTTTGATTGAATAATGCAGTGAGGACAGTTGAAGAGACCTGATTATTCTGATCGTATATACAAATGCAGGACGTATGCACGACTTCAGCAGCACTTAAAAGTGAGGTTCATGGAAGAATTATGTTTTTCATGGAAGTTTTGATTTATTAACTTGTTTCTGTCTTGTCTCATTTCTTCTCTTACTCAAAATTTCAGTCTTGATAACAATTGCTTGGGCCTTTTGATGAAAGCTTATTGTCGTTCTCTTAACTTACTGCTTCGTCAAGAGGTCAGTGCACTATTGTTTTTTGTCTAATTATCTTAGTGAGTCCTTTCCTTTTATATTATCATGAGATTGTGCTCATGGGCAAACAAACATTGTTCTGACTTCTGCCTTAGAACCATAACTAAGATTATAGTCCATCATAATGAAACAATAAATAGGCAGCACTACCTAAATGCTGGATTTACTTCATAAATGTGTATCAACAGCATATCAAGCCTTTGTCATGTAGCCTATTTCCTACTCATTGTTGATTCTTGATATCATTTCTTGCTCATATATTGCCTATATTTTAAAAGGGGAGCCTTGGCGCAATTGTAGAGTTGTCGCCGGGTGACCTGGAGGTTACGGGTTTGAGGTGTGGAAACAGTCTCTTGCAAAATTGCAAGGCAAGGCTGCATACTATAGACTCTTTATGGTCTGGCCCTTCCCGGACCCTACAAACGCAGGAGTTCATGCACCAGGCTGCCTTTTTTTATATTGCCTATATTTATATCATGAGTAGTCATTTGGGGACTGCCTAACAGCTACAGTACAATGACTAATCATTGACTTGAAAGCATTAATTTTCTATGATTGAAGTTCTGTTTGAAATGATATAAAGACATGTTGTGCAGTTATAGAACCACAAATCTTTAGGTGTCTTATGGTCTTCTTATCATTTACAGGCTCATGAGTTTGCAAACGAACTTCGTGCTAGTACCAAAGCTTCAAGAAATCCCCCAGTCTGGCTTGAAGCTTCTGTAGGTTCTAATCAAGCAGTGAATAATGCAGACACTTCTACAGTTTCCGAATCATGCTCAAAGATGCTTACAATTTTATCCCTCCTTGTAGATGAGGTTATATAGTTTTGTTTCTCTGCTTCTTCCGCCTTAGAGATGAGTTCATACTGTGTGACATTGCTAATTACTTCCATCATGTTGACGCAGAGTTCTTTCTTTTGCACATTTCATGTGCTTCATCTGGGGCGCCTTCCTCTAATGGTGGACAAACTGGATCTGCTGGTGATGACTCCAGTGATGATGATTTAGGCATTATGAACCTTGATCCGAATGACATAAAGCCTGGTAATGCTCATGCAGTATTTTAATTTTGTTTACTAACTCTGAAGGCTTTGTGAAATTATTTTTCAACATGCCATGGGTAGCTCAATGTTTCTTTCTTTCAGGTAAAAATTCAGCAGAGCTGGGAACACTAAATGAATCTCTCCAGGAGTTGCTTGACAGAATTCAAGTAATTTTCTTCCAAGCTATTGTATAACTGTGTCCATAGATCATGTTATTTGTGGAAAATGCATGTGCCCGTTTACATCTGGTTTGGCAAATGACATTTATTGAACAGGGTTCTGTTTCTTTTGAAATTATGATTGCAGCGGGAAATTTTGAGCTTAAGCAGAACAGATTCTTCTACTTCATGTAGTTTCATTTAGCTAAAATTTGCAGTTGTTCCTTGGCCATAGATAGAAAAGGTCACTTCTTGTGTTATGATGAAGGTGGCTGTCAGAAAAGATAATGTCGAAAGCTCTCAGCTGATATGTTTTGACTGTGAAACAACAATTTTCGATTTATGAGTTCTCAGCTTTCTTTAAACAGCCAAATATAAGAAATTTAAAGTGGCAGCTAACTACGAAATTCTGAGTGTTATTTTACTAGACAATAGTGAGTATGAACATACAAAATCTATCTACGAGGGAAGAAGATGGAGGATGGGGTCAATGCATCGTTGAAATGTGGGAAGAAGATTATGTGTGAGGGAGAGATGAACCTCAGTATTCTTCCTTTCTCCTGCACTGATAAGTTGTAAATGGTTCAGATCTAAAAGAAATTAAAGAGAGAAGATAAGGAAGAGTGAAGAGAAAATGTTGAGTGTGAATTCTGTTCCACCTTTTAATTGATTTATATCTGGAGACATAACTCTAGTCCACCTTTTCAATTCGTTTATTTGTAAATACAAGAGTTACAATAGTCTGTCCAAGCGGTTGAACAGATAACTCCCTTGACTTTTATGGGCAATTTTAACACTAACTGGGTTGAAATTAGCAAATTGTAACTTTTTTATATGATCTTTACAGTTATCATTTGTAACTGTCATGAATGTAATCTGGTTTTGCTGTCAAACTTCAAGCACGTAGTGAAATTTCCATTTGTTTATTTCCAATGCAGTTTCTTTATATTGTATTCTGGCTCCTCTCTGGGTCAACTTAACTGCAGTATGGTTTACATAAAAATGTTTCATTTCTGAACGTGCTTGTCTTTGTTGAAATGAGCTTTTTGTATGGACTTCTTCAGGTTTGATGTTGTGAGGAGAAACATAATTTTGACTCGTTGAATATTGGTTCCACAATTTCTAGGAAGACTTCCATGCTGTCGTGGATTGGGCCTACAAGATTGATCCTTTACGCTGCATATCAATGCATGGTATTACTGAGCGCTACCTTTCTGGTCAGAAAGCTGATGCAGCAGGAGTTGTGCGCGCTCTTGCTTGATGATCTGTAGTCAAGAATTTCAATGCAGTTTGGGCGGGTAAGTATAGGTACTAATGATGATTACTTACAATATATCTGCTAATGGGGATTGACTTTTTGACATGATTTGTGATCTGCATTTCAGTTTGCTGACAAAGCTTGTCATCAGATTGAGTGGAATGAGCGCAATGTTCCTCAAATGGGTATCCTATCTTATATTCCAAGGTAAACTGTTGGTGACAATTCTATTTGGTTTTGTGTTGGTGATTGAATCTCAAGTCTTTTTAAGGCCCAGTAGTTCATTGGTAATGGTGATTGTGCTTTACAGCTTTCTGTTTCTCATGAAGTTCCATATATCACATCAAGCTTAACACATTCCTAAATTAAGTGAGCTCGTACTTACTTTTAGAAAATCTGATCTACTGATGTGAAAGTAGGGGCTTCCACGGGTGCAGACAGGAATTGATAGTTACTTTGAGGTCAAGAAACCAACTCCAAGTAGGCCACAGATTCTTAAATTTTTACTTTAAAAACTTACTGGTTCTGTCAAAAAATGTGAATTTTGTCTTGCAAGATCAAGACTGGTTTGCATCCAATGATGACTGGCATTTCAGAAGAACTATTTATCTAATATTGGAAACTGAAAGAGCTGAAACATTGATGTTAACTTGTGGTGGATATTCTATTAACGGTGTGTGCTGAAGATCACTTTTCTAGAGATTCAGTTATACAGCTTCCATCTAATTGTGCACGCAGGCATTCTTGTATCACTGAATCAGCACTAGGGAATGTAGATTTTGTATCTTTAAGTGCAGACATGATATGGGACTTTTTATATTTGATAAGTGAATAAGCCTCATGGCCACATAAGAAAATTATATAAGCCCAAGGCGCACATTTATATTACTTAGTCCAAGTGCGCTTTACTTGCCTCTTGCTTGCCTTTTTGGTAGATCCAAGTCATCCACCCTGTTGGGAATTTCTCAGATAGGCTAAGTACTAAATTTCATGCCCATTAGATAATTTATCCTATATTTCATTAAGTTGAAATGACGTCCATACTTTATCCAATGTTTCTCAAAGAAACATGGGATAAATTATCTAATGGGCATGAAGTACTTAGCCTATCCAAGTCATTCCCAACATGTTGACTTAGATCTACAAAAGACGCAAGCAAGAGGCAAGTAAAGGTCACTTGGACTAAGTAAGATCCAAGCATGCTCTTGGATTTATCATTCCTCAAATTTTAGTATTATCAAGTCCTTTAGGTGTATATTATTCAAATATCCCTGCTTTTACCATAATAGCCTTTTGCTGCTATGTGTCAGACACAGCTGACATGGCAATTTTCATAAAGATAGTTCTTAAAGTTATTCCTGTCTGAATTCTCTCATTAGTCTATCTTAGTACGTTGGACGTATATTCCATCTATTATCTGATGTTGAATTGCTTTCTGTTTTGGGTAGATTTGCCACCCTTGCAACTCGTATGGAGCAGTATATCCAGGGACAATCTAGAGACTTAGTTGACTAGGCATACACAAAATTTGTGAGTATCATTCTATAGTGACTCGCGTGAATTTGTTACATCTTGTTTTCATGTGAGCAAGCAAAGTACAACTGTTAAGAACTGCATTATTGATAATGAATGAGAATTTTTGAAGTAGTTGCTTATTGATATGTTGAAAAAATGGGTGCTGTATCTCTTAACTTGTACTGCCTACAGAAGGTTAAGGAATGTCTTATTATCTAAAACATATGCCTACTATGTTGGGATTTGAGTGAAGTATGACAGTTCATTTTTTGGTATTGGAGGTTTATCTTAGAAAATATGAATGTTGTGCATTGAAACAGGTCAGCATAATGCTTGTGACTTTGGAGAAACTTGCACAAACAGATCCAAAGTATGCCGATGTTGTACTTCTAGAGGACTCTGCAGCTTTTCAGAACAGGTACTTCCCTGAAGAAAATTTGTCTGCAGTTTTCTCTTCCTTCCTTTTTTGGTTTTCCTGGGTTGATTTTCTGTTTCAGTTTAATGCTTGCTTTGTACTCTTTGATAAATTGAATATCGTGGGATGTGTACTGAATAAAAGTGATTGGATGCAGTCTCTATGATCTAGCCAATGTTGTACCAACCCTAGCAAAGTTCTACCATCAAGCAAGCAAATCTTATGAACAGCTTGCACACTGCACACAAATATGATCACATACTATGTTAGTAATATAGTGTTTCGTGTTATATTGTGGATCACACGAATTTAAGTCCTGCTTGTCAAATTGTAGACATTTGAGAACTTAATGCTTTTATGTTGCATGTGGAAAATGACATTTAATTTCAAGTAAGTGAGATATCTCAAGGTTAAATTTGTTATCTGCAGCAATTTGAAAGACTCTTTCCAGTTTGCCCGGAAGTTGAGGATTTGACGTACACAATTCCGCCAGAGGAGGTGAGAATGTTCATGGGTCATTTTTCTGAGTTTTTCTTTTACTCTCTACAAGTGTTGTAGTTGCAGTTCTCTGTTAGTTAAGTTCTTAAGATCCTCACAGAACCATCACCACAGTCAAACTTCCCTTTACTAATGCAATTGTGCGTGCGTGCGTGTGTGTGTGTTTTTGAAGGGGGGAGCCTTGAAACGGTAGAGTTGTTGTTGTTTGACCTTGAGGTCACAAGTTCGAGGTGTGGAAACAGCTTCTTGAAAAATGCAAGGCAAAACTGCATACTATAGATCCGTTATAGTCTTCCTCTTCCCCAGACCCCACATACGCGGGAGCCTCGTGCATCCGACTGCCTTTTTAAGGCATAACATCTTTCTAAGTGGGTACTCTCCGCACAGAAATAGTGCCAGATTCTCCACCATGTATTGGTCTGGTTACATAGGATCCTACTGGGAGTTTCCCTAGATCTCCATCCCGGATCCACTTAGCTACCTGGATTGATTGAACACCTGAAGGACGCATGCTAGTTTATTGGGGATAACTACGGCCGCTTTAATACATGCCACAATACCAAGATATGTCTGAAAGAAGATTGCTATCCTCCCTACTTATGTATTCTTGATCAATTGTAAACATGCATTGCAAGGGGTCTGTATCTGTTAGGACAACAAGAAGGCTACTTGGTTGGAGAAAACTGGCCATTGGTGGATGCTGTTGGTGATGTTTCCAGAAATGGTGGTGTGAGGCAAGGCGTCAGCCTTCTTGTGGCATGGTGCATATAACTTAGGCGCATCACAAATTATCACACTTCGAGCAGAATAGAAGAGATAAAAATTAGAAAAAGTATTGAAACTATAGCACGTGTAAAATCTAGAAGAATGTGTTTCATTTCCATGACCAACTAATCATTTGGGCACCATCAACTAAGAGAAGGGCAGCCCCCGTGCACAAAGTTCCTGTGTATGTAGGGTCCGGGAAAGGGGCGAACCACAAGGGTTTATAATATACAGTCTTATTTCGCATTTTTATAGGAAGCTGTTTCCACGCCTTGAACACATGACCTTAAAGTCACATAATGACAACTTTACCATTGTGCCAAGGCTCCCCTTCACACCATCAACTAAGAGAAGAAAGTATAAACTTCATCCAAGACTATCATAGAGCCAGCCCGAAAATACTCTTAAACATGCTCGTTAGGTAAAGTGTTATCTGTATTGCACTTTCCCAGTTCCAACTGTAATTGACAGCGACACTCCTAATCCAATTGATATGGGGCTTAACTGCTTTGATTTTCATTCATACGAAATCTGCTCTATCTCTGTTGGAATTCCATCGATCCTTGTCTTATGATCATGATTGATATACATGTCCATAACAGTCTGCGCTGAGCAATTTTTCTCAAGCGTTTTATATCTTAATTCAAGAGGTTGAATGTTCTCCGATGATATTTGCTGCTATTTATATTTTAGACATGGGTTCAAGGCATGAAACAGCCTCTTGCAAAATGCAAGATAAGATTATGTACTTTAAGCCCTTGTGATCTGCCCCTTACCTAAACTACTTACTACTCATAAGCAGGAGCTTTATGCACCTGGACTGCCTCCTTTTTATTCCTTTCCAGCTTGGCCTATCAAAAGTGGATCTTCGGAAGATGTTGAAATCAAGCCTGTCAGGGGTAAGTCAGGAGAAGTCCCACACATCTTGCCTAGGCCGTGAGAAAAGTAATTTTGATTCTGTTCTTACAGGATGATTCTGTTCTTACAGCTTGGCCTATAAAAAGCCGCAGAAGTATGTGTCTTCTGAAGACTTGCTGCCATCTTTATGGGATAAATGCTAGGTGTGCTCTTCACCCTGAAATAAACTAATGTAGTAATTGTTCTAGCAAGGAGTTCTTTCCGATTGGACCAACAATTTTTATGCTTAAGATCTTATTTGTGTGTAACTTCACGTGCATTAGATATATCATCAGATCGCAGATAATGGCTCCTGTGGAGACGTCTGATTCGAACAGGAGCTTGGAGCAACGGTAGAATTGTTGTTGTGTGAGCTTTAGGTCACGGGTTTAAGACGTGAAAACAGCCTCCTGCAAATATAAGGTAAAGCTGCAGACTATTGACCCTTGTGGTCTGTCCCTTCCATGAACCCTACATATGTAGGAGTTTCGTAGACCGGGGCTGCCTTTATTATCACAGAAATGGACAATGAACTTTAGATTTTCTGATCAGTATCTCACAAAGGCTTCCACCATAAAATAATATATTATGGCCCAACTAAATGCTAAATAATTGTTTAATCCATAAACTATTCTTAAATCTGAGTATACTTGCAAGCAATATAGTCCTAAAGAAGAGAAGGAAAAAAATCATAACTTATTTTAAGAAAAAGAAAAACTGGTCGTGGTAGATCAGAGCCGTTGGCTTTGGATGTGTAGTAGTTCATTAAGGGTGAGGATTGGGTGATTCTAGAATTCAAAGACTGTACTTTTTGATAACGGAAAACAGATCTGATGAGTTAAATAGTTCATAGGAAAAAGTGGATAAATTCAATATCCCATGTCATGGTTTTGAGGTCATGGGTTCAAGGTGTAGAAATAGCCTCTTGCAAAAATGCAAGGTAAGATTGCGTACTATAAACTCTCATGTTCTGTCCTTTTCTCGAACCTCACATAGCAGGAGCCTTTTGCACCAAGCTACCCTTATATGATGGTTTTGAGGATCTTGCGTCATCCAATCATTATTTCTTTTCGTTTATGTGATAATCTAAAACTAGATGGATCAAATGAACGACTTGGGTATATTTGGACGATCCTAATCACTTATTTTAGGTTTTTTCAAAAATTAATCAAAATTGATGATCCTAATTTTTTTACCCAAAGAAATTAACAAAATTTATTTTACTTTATCAGGCTCTCAGGGCATTTCCGTCAATTCAGTAATTTATTACAGGACAACCCCACCAGTAGTGTCCATCTATTAAATGGCCGCTACAAAGATGGTTGAGGAGCTCCTTTTCCAGCCTTCCCCTCTTTATTGCGGCAAGCTAACAACAACCCGCCGCACCCACCCTTTTGATAAAGACACCCTCTCCATTTAACTTAAATTTAGCCAATTATTCTCAATTCAGTAACTTCCGTCATTCTTCTTCCTCCTCCAAGCTTCTTCACTGTCACATAGAGCCATTCTTCGTAGCAGAAATGGATGTTTATACGGTGAAGGTTGAAGAAGCAATACCAGCCGTTAATGGGAGGCCGTCGGCGGGGCCTGTTTATCGTTGCATTTACGCGAAAGACGGATTGCTCGATCCGCCCGAGGGAATTAAGTCTCCATGGGAGCTGTTCAGGTAGGAATTTGAAGTTGGTTTATTTTCCTCTCCATGAAATGATGTCTTCTTTCAAGTTTCTAGCTCGATCAATAATTTCGTTGTTATCCAACGATTAACGGCGCAGATTGCATGAAATTGCACTTGATTTCTGTTGGTTTCTACTGCTAAATTGTACATGTTTTAACACCAGCGCGATAAATCGTTAATCTGGTGGGGCCCACAAGAGGCTGTGCCCATTTGACGATCATGGCAATGGACAAGGAGCAAGTTTCTGTAATCAGGATTATCTCAAAATGCCGATCCTTTCCATGATCCAAAATGCTAATCCGAGGGGCCCAACATGAGGGTCTTTTTACCCATTGGATGATCCTAACTGTGAGATTTTTTATCGTAAGGTTTGATTAATGGCCCAGCATCTGTGATCAGATGTTCTGGTAATAGATCAGACTCATTACGGCCCAGCAGAAATTGGTGCTGGTCAATTGATGTACGGAGCAGTGAGTACAAGAGGATAAGGATCTCTTCGGAAGTTATATTCTACAGGAAGTAAAATTGGGTGCCGTGCACAAACTGACAGCCCAAATAAATGTACAAGGAGGACGCAATTAAACTGCTAGATTTCTGGTGAACATAGATTAATCTTAGATATTTCTATCTTAATCAATCAAGCTTTTCTTAATGTAAAAGAGCAGTCCCGCTTGCGTGGGGTCTAAAGAAGGGGTGGATTACAAGGTCTATACTAAGTAGTTTTACCTTGGCGGCAACGATAAAAGTTGTCGTCATGTGACCTTGAGGTCACGGGTTCAAGGCGTGGAATCAGCCTCTTGCAAAAATGCAAGGTAAGGCTGCATACTTTAGGCCATTAAGGCCCGCCCCTTCCCTGGATCCCGCATAAGCGGGAGCTTTGTGCACTGGAGCTGCCCTTTTTTTTTTTTTTTTTTATATGAGACTATTTCTGTACCTAAACCTATGACCACAAGGTCACGTGACAACAACTTTTACCGTTGTGCCAACGCAATGCTCTCCTTCAAACTTTTCTTAATCTCATTTGTCATATTATAATGGGAGCTGCTGAAGTAAAATCAGGCTGCAACGACTGGTCCATGGCTTGGTCGTCTTCTCAGCTGGAGTTTAAGTTTTGGAGTAGGGTGCCCAGCGGTGTGTGGGTGTTGTGGTTAGCTATCACTTTGAGATCAATAGTATAGAGGTGGATGTGATCAAGATCCTTGATCTAGACAACCATTAAAGCTTGGGCTACAAAAGAATATTTGTTGGGAAAATTGGGGGCATTCACAGTTAGGAGTGGCAAAATATGACACGATATGATAACATGACTCGAACTTGACACGGATTTAGCGGGTTAGAATCGAGTCTTATTGTGTTCGTGTCATTTTGACCTGAAAATGACATGCAAAAAATCGTGTATTGTTCAGGTTATTCAATGTTAACCTGTCGTGTTGACCTGTTTGTCACGCGACCTATTAATTCATCGTATTGACCCATCTAACATATAAGATATTAACCAATCGGGTTGAAAATATAGGACGGTCCTATATTAGTTAATTTATATTTATTTAATTGTGTTACACGAGTTATGTCATGTCGACTCGTTTAATAATCGTATCGTGTTCAAGTCACGAGTTCTTGACACGGTTATTAAGCGGTCGTGTTCGTGTCGACCCATATACTATAATGAGTTAGTCTTGACACAACGCAGACGTGACCTGCCAACTTAAATTGCTAGGCCTATTCTTAGCCCACAATAACATTTGTGATTCTTTGGAGTAATTTAATTTTAAAGCGCAAAACCCTTTTGAAGGAGAATTTTTTATTTTTTGTAAAAATCAATTTCCTTTTATTTTATTGGGAACAAAATAGATCTTGTGACCTGTGTTTTTAGATAAATGATATATGGACCGAGACTCTAAAACCCCACTTCACAAAGTCTCATCTTTAGTTGATTTGACTCAATCATAATTCTAAAACTCACAAATAGAATTGAAAAACTTGAAGTTGCATGACTAGATAACAAATTGAGTCACTTGCCAGTCAACTTACCGTCGCAAAGCCTCATCTTTAGTTGATCTGACTCAGTCATAGTTCTAAAACTCACAAGGAGACTTGAATAACTCATCCAGATTGTAAGCCTGGCAGTTCAGGTTAGCAGGTCATCTTCGTGTTTGTGTCATGTCGAGACTAACACATTATAGTATATGGGTCGACACAAATACGACCAGCTTAATAATCGTGTCAAGAACCCGTGATTTTAACATGATACGATTATTAAATGAGTTGACACAACGTGACTCATATAACACGATCAAATAAATATAAAATAACTAATATATGATGGTTCTTCAAAAACCATCTTATATTACTATCGTAATATAGGACTGTTTCTTATTAACCGTCTTATATTTTTTACCCGATTGGTTAACAGCTTGTAGGTTAGATGGGTTAACATGACGAATTAATAAGTCGCATGTCAAACAGGTCAACACGACGGGTCAACATTGATTGACCCGAACACAACACGATTTTTACCTAAAAATGACACGAACATGATATGACTCGACCCTAACCCGCTAAATCCGTGTCAGGTTCGAGTCGTGTTATTGGGTCATATCATATTTTGCCACTCCTACCAGATTGCATGACTGAGTAACTAATGGATTCACTTGTCCGTCAATTGACTGCTGCAAAGCCCATCTTTAGTTAATCTGACCAATCATGGTTGTAAAACTCGCTAAGGAGAATTGAAAAACTCGTCCAGGTTGCACGACTGGGTAGCAAAATCGATTCACTTGACGTTAACTTACTGCGTGACAAAAATGTTTCAATTTTGCTAGATATAAACATAAGATCTCTAAAACAACTATAATACATCTTAAACAATTCACCTTACAACTAAATAAGCACGCGAGGTGAAATTTTCAACTATAAGTAAAAAGAATAAAATATTACTAAAAGAATAAAATATTATTCATAATCTCACTCGACCAAAATGCCTGAAGTGAACGTATTTGACAAATGTGTTATATAGAGTGGAACGCTAGTGCACCAAAGCTTTTCTAAGTGCAGTGGTCCAAGGAGTTTTTCACCTGGGTGATCATGGTTCGAGACAGTGCACAAGCGAGTGTATCCCATTAAAAGGAAAATGCGTGGATGATTGATCAGCTTGTAAATGGGCCACATTCGGTACCAGATGGACTTGCTCAGGTTAAAAAGTCATCCGAATGTTTGTTCAACCTTGTTAAATTGCAAGCGTGTTACTAAAAGCCATCTAGTGCAGTTGGTCTTAGACAATATAGGGCCTCTCCTTATTATGCTCGGCAGGAGGTTGGAGATGGCACTTTACCTCTATTGGGGAAATCTCAAGCATAGTTTACTTCATAACTTTTGCTCTAAAAAAAACAATAAACCACAAAAAATACTATACAAGCATGTTCTTAACCTGGGCTCAGGCTTTTTAAGTGATGTCCGTGGCCCATTTGCTTGTCAGTATCAGGTTTATTGTTAGGCCTACTTGACTAGTAAGTTGGCCTCCAATACTAGACTGGCCTGACCCAGCCTAACCCATTTTGAATAGTGAGGACTGAGCAGTGCATTATCCAGACAAAGGCTTCAAGAAACATTTGGTTGACACTGGCAGTTTTGGTGCACAAAGCTCTCGCCTATGCAGGATTTAGGGAAGGGGCTGACCATAAGGGCCTACAATATACAGTCTTGTCTTGCATTTTTACAAGAGGCTATTTTCACGCCTCAATGTCACGGCAACTTTTACCGTTGCCTCGAGGCTCCCTTCTTAAACATTTCAATGATACTGCTTAAGAAATTATCAAGAGGAGTTACCAAATACCTACGAAAATAAAACAAATGATACAAAAAAACTCATGGAATTTGAGAAAAATCTCTGTCAAACCTAATGGAGAAAAGAAGAATAGACTGTCAAGGAATGTTCAAATGCAATTTATTTGGCAGACCAAGGAAGTCTGGCTGCATTCAGGGTGGTTTGTTTCTTTGATCTCTTTGCATTTCTAGATTCATGTTAACTTTTATGAGCAACAATTTTTCATTAAATTTACAAATTCTCTTATTTATGGGTTTGATTGGCGGTTTTTTTTTTCTTTTCATGTTGCAGTCAATCTGTTCAGAGAAATCCTAAGAATCATATGCTTGGTCGTCGAGAGATTGTCGATGGAACGGTATAACCAACTTATAACTTTCTGAATACAGTCACGATGTTTGTTTGATCTTTACCATTTGTATGGAGACATTTACTCAGTTAACGCATATGAATTGGGTACTAAAGCCTCATTTGGTTGGAAAAATACCACATGAAAAGATAGCAGAATTAACTCAAATTCTTTTCATAGGTGGGTCCATACGTATATTTAACGTACCAGGAAGTCTATGATAAAGCTATCCAAATTGGGTCTGCTATCAGAGGGCGTGATGTTAATCCTGTGAGTACAATTCTCAAAAACATGAAAATGCTGCATCTGTTATCGCTTCCTTTGATTATAAATGGTCCAGAAATTCATGTTTTGGACTCTGTTTTTATGTTCTCTTAGGGTGATCGTTGTGGCATATTTGGATCGAACTGTCCTGAATGGATAATCACCATGGAGGTATGTTTTCTGTATTTCAATATTGACACAAAGCTCAAAATATTCGCCTACCACATATGTGCTAGAATTCCCTTTAGAATAAACAACAATGTAGATATGATGCTGTCTGTAGATGTAATTTGATCAGCCAATGTGAAGAACCGAATGCATATCACTCGTTTGTTGCCATTGCAATGTCTTTTTGATATGGTAATAACGAAGACATCGAAAACATTTTATAGCAGCACTATTTATTTTTTATGGCATTGTTTCTTTTCTATGCATTTAATAGTGAGGACACTCTTTTTGCTTTTGCTTATTTCCGTCTTATAGTATTGTTTGCTTCTTTTACAGGCATGTAATAGCCACAGAATCTACTATGTTCCTTTGTATGATACTCTCGGTAGGTGCCTTTTTTCTTTCTCCTACATGAGTTAGTTTTTTTAATATTGATCACTTAGTAGTTTTTTTTTTTTTTTTTCAATATTCAGTTTCATTCATATCAGTAGATCTAATAGCTACATCCCTCATAAGTGCATTCAAGGCATATCTCTTTGGCTCTATGTTTCTTCCTTACATATTTAGTTCTTGTAGTATGGAGTAGCAAACTAGCATAACATATGAGCAAATTACCATCTTGAAGGCTTATGGTTATGACTTTATGTCAATCAAGCTGTTGTGACCAATCTTATAAAACTAATAAATTATTAAAAGCAGAGGACTATAATCTGTCAATTGCAGGGATATTAGTGTTGCAAGTTGCATCTGTTCTTTACATTTATTCTCTGGATGGAAATTTATCCTATGCCCTGAAGTTCATTTCAAAGAACGGGATGTAGTCACCTTGGCCAATTTATTTGACAAGTAGAACAACAAAATCTTATAGGCATTATCTTCTTCCTACATGAAGTAAATACATCATCTGTAATAAATTAGACATGAAAAATACAAGCTCCTCACTGGGTATCATCTATCAATTTCTCTCTGATGCTTTATTTGTGCTTGTACATTTTTTCAGGTCCTAATGCAGTAGAGTTCATCATCAACCATGCGGAAGTATCAATAGCTTTTGTTCAAGAAAATAAGATGCAATCTGTATGTTGACATGTCTTCTGTCTTGCAAAATATATTGTGGATTGGTTATTGTGAAGAACCTATATGTCAAAGATCTTTCTTGGAGTTAAAACCTGATACATGCTTCTTTTCTCTAGTCCGCAAATGTTTCCTTTAAATCTCTTCTCTTCCATTGCTGATTTATAATTTGGAATCAGGAAAATGAGAATCTAAAACTCATTCATAGAAGGTTCATAACTGCATTTACTTTATGACACACATGAGTGTATTTAAGTATTAACTCTGCTTTGTTATGCAGATGCTAGCGTGCCTCCCACAGTGTTCTGCAAATCTAAAGAGTATGTAGAAATGGATACTTGTATCTTCCAGTTAAATAATAAGGTCATTTGTTAGGCTACTCACATGGTGAAACTTGCCTCATATTATTTAGCAATTGTTAGCTTTGGAAAGATTAAGAGCGCACAAAAGGAAGAAGCTGAACAAGTTGGAGTGTCTTGCTTTTCTTGGGAAGAATTTGCTTCACTGGTGAGAGCTTGAATCCAACATTTACTTCATGTGACTGCCTTGTCTTGGAGAATTTGATAATTTCTGTTTCCCGTCTATTTAATAGGATAGTTTTGTTGTGTTTTGATCCTTCATTGGGAGCATTTTCTCTTTCATTTCAGGGAACTGAAAGTTCTGAACTTCCTCCCAAAGAGAAGGATGATATCTGCACGATAATGTACACAAGTGGAACCACTGGAGACCCAAAAGGAGTACTGCTTACTAATGGAGCTATTATAGCAGAGGTCATGACCATAGAGCATCTACTAGCAGAAACAGATAAAGTGGTAATAGGCTAATCCTTAGGCTTATTAAGATTCATCCTCTTTGACTCACATGAGTCACTCTGAACTTGGGTACTTAGGCACCTATGTTCTAGCTTCTTTGTTTGTATATTTTTAATCCATAATGAAGCTGAGTTTTGTCTCTCATTTTGTAGCAATATAACAGAGAAACTTCCCTCTGTAATTGGTTGAATGGCTTAGATGTAATTTGTATTCATGATTTCCGCTTTCATCTGAAGTTCCTTTTATCTATTTCCTACGTATAGAAGTTTGACTTTTATGTTCAATTTTCTCAACTCCTATATAAAGGAGTTTGTACATCTATTGACTTTGTTGTTAGCACTGCCTTTGGGTCATCGATCATAGGATGTCCGTCACTTTGGTAATCCTGGTCTTTGGTTTTTCCCTTGTTTTCTCTATTTTTGAGTGGGTTAGTTTCAGAAAAATGAAACCATCTAGAATGAGGATATTTTGTTTTCGTAAAGTGGAACTACTCTATAGATGAATTGGATAAACTGATCTGCCATTTTGGTGATTCTATTATGGCTTGATTACGAAAAGTGAAAACATCTGGTAGTAAAACTTTTTGTTCTTCTAGACTGAAACCTAACACCACAGAAGGAATGGGAAAAGTATATGGAGTTCATGATAATGAGATGTATTCTGTGAGTCGACAAACTTTTCAAGAGTTACAGGTCATGACATTTACGGTTTTCTTCTAATTGGTGGGCTGTTTTGTGGGACGCCTCATTCAGATTATCCTGAACAAGATTGGCTAATGTCAAATCAAATATCTTTAGTACCTATTTCATATATCCAATAAATCATTCATATCAGCATTGAAGCCTCTGCAGAAACCTTTAGTGTTGTATTCTATTTGAGACTCATCAGGGTTAGTTGTCAATGGGCTTTGTCCATTTCAACTTCAAATTTCTAAGTTCTGATTCTGAGATCGATGATATGCTGTTATAGATGAAACCATTACAAAAATCCAATTTTTTCATAAATTTGGCAGTTCTTTTCATTAACTCTGAATAAATGGTTCTTCATTTCACTACACAAAAATGTGTCAGTTTAATGATTACCTCTTGCATTTCTAGAATTTAAATCAGCAACATTTAATGGTCTCTTGCTTTATACTTCACACAATTGCAGCTGATAATGGAATTTTGCTAAAACAGAATTGGATGATTTAATTCTTTTCTGTATACATAGGCAACAGAAGAAGATTTGTATTTCTCATTCCTTCCACTGGCACATATATTTGATCAAATAATGGAGACCTACTGCATCTACAAGGGTGCTTCCATAGCTTTTTTTCGAGGGGTATGATTTACACCACTGTGCTGTTTGATTTTATTCAATTTCATGTCTCTTGCATCTATGTAGTGTTGATCTTGATTTCACTTTCTATTAAAGGATATTCGCTTTTTGGTGGATGACATTAAAGAAGCAAAACCAACAATCTTTTGTGGTGTTCCTCGAGTTTTTGACCGTATATATACAGGTTTGTAGTCTAAATGGATTTGTTGCTAAGGTAGATTTAGTGAACTTCAAACCTAGGCCCTTACTGTGTGTCTCATATAGATTATCGTATGTGCTTTTTGCAGGGATAACTGATAGGATTTCCTCTGGAGGAGCACTGACAAGGAGTTTATTTCATTGTGCTTATAATTAGTATGTTTTCCACTGAGCTTCCAGGCAAATAGTTGAAATTTGGTATCTTCTCTCTCATATTGCCATATCGAACACATAATTATATTGCCTTATGGAATGCCAGCAAGTTGAAGAACTTGAAGAAGGGAGTGAGACAGGACAACGCAGCACCCCTCTTTGACAGGCTTGTCTTCAACAAAGTTAGCACTAAATTTTTCTCTAGGGGATTTGTTACCTTTTTATGCTACATTATGAAGCCTTTTCATGGATGTCTTTTATAGATCAAACAAGGATTAGGGGGGCGAGTACGTATCATGTTCTCAGGAGCAGCACCATTACCAAGGCATGTGGAAGAGTTTTTGAGAGTCACAAGTTGCAGTGTTCTGTTACAAGGATATGGTAAAGTAGAATAATAGTATCTTCTCCAGACATAAATTTCCACTATCCATCTTAATCTAACATGTCATCAGTAAGCAAATTCTATGTCTTAAATGGAGATGCCAGTTATTCAAGACCTACAAAAATTTACACTCAAAACCTGAATATAGGAAAATCTGTCTTAGATATTGGATTAAATTGAAGAACTTGCTCATATATTCATACTTACAACAGTATGGAAGACTGCTAACTCGGCCCTGCATTTGATTTCAGGTTTGACAGAAAGCTGTGCTGGATGTTTTACATCCATTGCAAACGTGTTCTCTATGATTGGAACAGTTGGGGTACCTGTCACCACTATTGAAGCAAGATTGGAATCAGTACCTGACATGGGATATGATGCACTTGCTGCTGTGCCACGTGGAGAAATTTGCCTGAGGGGTAAAACCTTATTCTCCTGTTACCACAAGCGCCAGGATCTTACTGACGAAGTTCTCCTAGATGGGTGGTTCCATACAGGTAACCTTTCTGCAAAAAATTGATCTTTAGAAGCTTCCAAGAGTTCAGTAGTAACACTATAAACAAATCTTCTGCTTCGATGAAATTTATTTTTAACTGTACTGAGAAACTTATCATCAGCCATCTGATTGTCCTTTCATTTAAGTAGATCTTAAACCTGCATTTGAAAGCAATGGCATTTGCAGTAGTTGTAGTCTTTAGATTGCTGGCTTATATAACCTTTTTGAAAACTGTGAATACTGTGAAAGTAATCAAATCATTTGTTTTGGCCTCCCACTCAATGCTACAGTCTATAAGCTTATTTGTATTGCTGCGAAGGAAGTGCCTTCTTATGTGCAGTTGAAGTTAAAGACCTCCTTACATACCATTTGAATTATATGTATCTCAATGGGATTAGGAAGTTCAACATGGAGCTATTGTTATTGCAGGTGATGTTGGAGAATGGCAGCCTGATGGTGCAATGAAAATCATTGACAGGAAAAAGAACATCTTTAAGTTGTCTCAAGGAGAATATATTGCTGTTGAAAATGTAGAAAGCACATTTAGCCGGTGTCCTCTTATTACCTCGGTATGATTTCGATAGGTTATATAACCCAATGTCCTAGTAGTAAATCCAAGAACATGCATTGACTATGTATGCCTATGTCTGTATTTCTGGAATTTTTATGTCTTCTGTTTCATCCTTCCTAGACATTTCTGACTTGCCAGTGACCTTTCTGATTCTTGTATTTTTTCTGCTCATCTGGTCCATTTAATCAATTTTTGGCTTCCATACAGATTTGGGTGTATGGGAACAGCTTTGAGTCATTTCTTGTAGCTGTGGCTGTTCCTGATAGGAAACCACTTGAGTGTTGGGCAGCTAACTGTGGTGAAACAGGAGACTTTGAATCATTGTGCAGAAATCCAAAGGCAAGGAAATACATTCTAGACGAGCTCAATAAAAATGGCCTAACACACAAGGTATGACACTATTTTTTATATTTGAGGTATTCAATGCTTATTTCTTCTTGACTCATTTAATTTTGTCACCACAGCTCAAAGGCTTTGAGTTATTAAGAGCAATTCATCTGGAGCCAAATCCTTTTGATATTGAGAGGGATTTGATAACTCCAACTTTCAAACTGAAAAGGCCACAGCTATTGAAATATTACAAGGTACAGCAGGTCCATCCTTTCCTTCGCTAGGCTCCCTTCTCTTGGTATCATTTGTTCATACTGATCGATAATAATCAATGTGGCACATATGAACCTCAAATTGTGATAGCCTAAGCAGAAAATTGGTTCCTTCCTCTTTGTATTGTGCTCTCATATGCATTCACCAATGCCAATCAATGTTGCACACATAAAACTAAAATCATTATATTAAAGAGAAAAATGGCTTGTAACTTAGACTGTCCAGGAGAACTCCTTATACTAAAATTTTAGCAAATTGGGTAGAAGGAACAAGTTAAACTTTTATTTCCTCTGTTTGAAATGTCAATCCCATTAGAGCTTTTAAGAGGAAAAATATGGATCATAACAGCTGAAGGGTATTCTCGAGATAGTGACTGAACCCTTTGAATCCTGGAAAACTACTTTGCTTGAGAATAGTTTTGTATTTTTCCCTTCTCCGGAGATTCTTCTCTGCCTTGGATTTCTTTAATATTTGCTTATACAAGTTCATTGCAACTTTATAAAGCCAGCAGTGCTTCTATCAATAATCCAAGAAAATGTATAAGATGTGCTTGTGTTTATGACGGTCATGTGTAAATCCGTGCAGAGTTGTATTGATGAGTTGTATAAGGAAGGCAAGGAAACAAAAGCATGAGATGATATTAGCGTTGGAGGAATTCGAAGTCAAGTGCAAAACTACAGCCGCCCTTCACGGACGGGTAAACAGACTAGGGACATACCACTGTAGGATTTAATTAGAAATGTCCATTTGCCTTGATTTATTCAGTTTGCAGCTTTTTATCCAGATCATTGTTTCTGTTCATACAGAAAACAAGGCTATATCTTTATTTTTTTCTCAATAAAGAACTGTAAGATCAATTTTTGCAACTGGGAGTCTTGAATTATTGAATTTTTCTTTTCCTCCAGTTTGATTTTATCTTACAGTATGATCAAAGGTTGCACTCAACAATGCTCAACAGCTATATAATCCAGAATCCGATGAATCCAGCACTGCTTATCCTGTTTCTTTTTTGAAAAATTCTACTTGATGCTTCAAAAAGAATCTTTCAAGAAACCTTAAGCTTCTTCCCTGTTTTCAGTACAAAATATGTAACATTGTACTTCTCTGGCCGTCTTTAATTATGGTTCTGCCCATGGAGACTTGAGAGAGATCGGAAGCGCATACAAGGAAATTAGCATTGCACCAGTAGAACAAGCAAGGTCAAGTCTGCTGATGAAGAACACATTCCTGAACTTCTTTAGCAACCCCACTTGAAGTATCTCTACTACTGTTTATGCAAAGATTTACGTGAATAAATGATTAATAACTACATGTAGCTTGGCAAAGCACAAGACTGACCATGGTAAAGATCCGGAAATTTCAACTTCAATAAAAATGACAAATAATCACCCTCCCGTTTCGATCCTCAAAGCTCCAACCTGTTCAACTGAATTCTTTTCTAATTGGTGTGCGAGTTGGTAAGGAGAAGATACCATCTCCATGTAAGTACTACACGCCTCCTTAAATAGAAGTTTCCAAAAAGCATGGCTAGGATTTTAACATCTGAATTCTTCTCTCAATAGAAGTTACCTACAAGCATGGCTAGGACATAAGCACATGAGACAAGAAAGTGATATTAGGTAGAAAGAAATTTTCTGTCACTAGAAGTTTCTCATACTCGGACCAAATTCTCCAACAGAGACGAGATATTTTGAAGTAGAAAACACTGACTAGAGACATACCCTTTTCCTCAATTTCTTCCTTAGGAAGGAAAATAGGAGATTGGAAGGGGGATGTGTGTTTGTGTGTGTGTATAGACCCGTAGGGAGAGACAAGTACAAAGGGAGAAAGAGGTACGAGAAGGATGCAGTGGTGCAAGCAAGTCTCGGCCATAGATGTGTGAAACAAATAAGACGAAGAAGAGCTTCACTAGTCTTGCTTGCGCAAACATGTTTGACCTTATTTCTAAGCTTATCTCTTATTGTGCTTGGAACAAGTCCTCGAGCAAGGATCATTGTAGTCTCAACTTCCTGGAGACATCATAATTCTAATCCTAAAGCGCTTGGCTCTATCCAATTATGTCCGGTTTGGAGCCATTTGCATTATTTGGAAATCAGTCCTGGCAGAAAATGTCAACCTCCAGCGCCTCAACTCCCTTGTATGAATGCACAATCCCCATATGACCAGTTGTCATTACCACAGTTTCAACAGTTTGGCAGACGCAGAGATTCCAAATTACACTTACCAGAGATTTATTAGAAGACGATTCGTGGATCTTGTAGTGGGTGGATGATAATCAGTGATGTGTTGGGATGGACCATCATGTGTCCATATTCATGTGAATGAGAAGCAGTGACTGAAGACCTTCAATATTGATGGCTGCCGAGGAATGCTGACTCCATACCGAAAATGAAAAATGTCAAATCTTGACAATCAAACCATTTATCTCCTATAAATAGGAGTGGTTCATTTGAATATAGAGAGTGAGTGAGAGAGTACGTGAGAGATCGAAAATGTAATCTAATCAGATATTGAAATCTCTTCTCCCGTAGACACAGGCTGAGTTTGACCGAAACATATAAATCAATCCGTCTCTTATTGTTGTGTGTGTTCATGTTCTCATAGATCCTAAAGATCCTGGTCGCTAGATCTACATTGATTGACAGATCTAGTCCCTACATGATGACTGTAAGAAGGAAGCATTTCTTCCAAATCCAATCTTGAGGGCCCAAATTCAGTTTTCATCCCATTCAAGTTTCCCAACAGCCGGATATTACATTATTAAGGCTGTTCTATCATCAGCCCCGACGTCTGGTCGTGACTGTTTTGTTGCAGCAATTTTTGGACATGTAACATTGGCCATTTTCAGATTGGGTGATGGAACAAGACCATTCTTGATGGTCATGTCCATGATTTGTTTACAATCGTAGTTTATTGTACAGCATTAGGTGGAGATGGAAGGTTTGGGAGTTGGTTCCCCCATTCTGAAGCTACCTATCTTCCTGCCTTCCCTGCTGAAGGACAGAGAGTGGGAGAACTTAAGCACTGGTCTTTGGTGGAATCTAGGGGCGGCAAAATATGACACGACACGATAACACGACTCGAACCCGACATGAATTTAGCGGGTTCGGGTCGAGTCTTATCGTGTTCGTGTCATTTTCGGGTGACCCGAAAATGACACGCCAAAAATCGTGTCGTGTTCGAGTCAATGAATTTGACCCGTCGTGTCTACCTGTTTGACACGCGACCCACTCATGACCTTATTACCTTAACACTTTAAGACACGATTTGAAAATATAGGACGGTTCATGAGTAACCGTCCTATATTAGTATTTATATTATATAGGACGGTTACTTACAAACCGTCCTATATTAGTAGTTATAATATAACTTATATATAGGACGGCTATTCACAAACCGTCCTATATTAGTATTACTAGTTATATATAGGACGGCTATTCACAAACCGTCCTATATTACTAGTTATATATATATATATATATATATATATATATATATATATATATATATATATATATATAGGACGGCTATTAACAAACCGTCCTATATAGGACGGCTATTAACAAACCGTCCTATATTACTAGTTATATAGGACGGCTATTCACAAACCGTCCTATATTACTATTTATATAGGACGGCTATTCACTAACCGTCCTATATTACTAAGTTATATTGGAGAATGGAGGGTTCTTCTGGAGCCACTGTTAAGAGTTAATGAGTTATTCTCACACATATACTATAAAGATATTCCCAAAGGAACAGCTTCTTCCAGGTTCTCGTTCGGGTGCATCTTAGAGAATATGAAAAGAAAGCAAAGACATGAGAGTGACAAACTATAAACAGGAATTCACAAAATATAATCAAGAAATCTGTGATTCAAGATCTGAATGAAGCAGGATTTCCTGAAATGTAAGCCGAAGCAACTTGACCTTCCAGTTTGCAAGCTTCTGATAAAACACATTTGATTGGCAACAGATAAGTGAAAGCTTGCAAACATGATATAATTACAACTAGTGGAACTTCCTCATCCCTCTTTCTGTTCACACAAACAATTGTGTTCTGATTGTCAGAAACTTGGTAGCTTAGAATCATGGGCTCCAATCATCACAATTGCCCAATATATCAATCACTTAGCACCATCTCCATGACTATATCATTCCAATTGTCAATAGGCCCAGGCAGGCACCAATGCAGACAATCATTCTCAACTTTGGCATTTTTAATTTTATCCTCATTCCTCAGCAAATGAATGAAATTGCCTGTATAGGCAGGGATGTCCATCAGGTCTCCATTCAAAACACCAACTTCACAATCACATCATTGAAATTTGAAAGTTTTTTGGTATCATATTCATATGAATCATATCTACAACTTCAGTATATATCAGTAATTTCAATCATCAACCTCCATTCCATATATGACTCCCTCTCCAATACATGATACAATACATGATATGATATCAACCACCCATACTGTATTTGTAGATTGTATGTACATACATGATACAATACAACCCATCTGTTGATCTAAGCCATCATTGAAAATTGATGATTAACCCATCTCATTGATCAAAACACCAACTTCACAATCACATCATTGAAATTTGAAAGTTTGAAACAAAGAAAGCACATACATTGATACGGTGTACTTCAATCAAAAGAAAAATAGAACACATTCATTGAAATGAACTGATCTTTGTATTATATTTGAGTAAAATGTATATACATGAATGATAATATACATTCATTTACAATTTTACATCACCGAACTACAAATTAAAATTCATAATATGATCTGTCCATTCCATTCTAATATCATCTAGATCCAACTGGAGTAACTCTTGGTTCCAAAATCCACCTACAAGAAACATATAATAACTTAGTTCGGAGATTAGACATGTAATCTTGAATTAAGTCAGAAATATACAAATCAAAAGTGCAACTTTGGTCGGTAAGTCTAAGTGTTACCTTTCTCAATTGTGAGGCGAAACTCCATTGCGAATGAGGGTTCTCATGTATCTAAGAACATAATATCCACACTCCCAATCTGATTTTTGTTGAGGGCACTGCAAAACAATGCCACCAAAGACAACATAAAAGTTTCAAAATATAATTTCCAACAAGTTCAGGTTTAAAATTATATGAAAGAGTCTAAAGAGCAGTAATTAGTAAACTGTACCTTGGCCTTCTTCCAGTTGAGTTTTGGTGGGTGGTGAATGCCTTCCCTCTCAGCCCATTTATACCATGCTCTACACACATATAATTGAAAAGCATTAGATTATGAATATTATTATAGTTGCCAGGTGAGTAGTTATATTATAATAAAAAGAATAATAAAGACTTACTTGTTTATAATTTCCATAAGGTGTTCCTGAATGTGTGCTCCACATGAATAAAAAAAAATTGCATGGCCCCATGCACATCCAAAGCTAGCAACATCCAATGGGACCTATAAAAATAATAGTTCAATTGAATTTTCTCTAATCTTAACTGATGTAGTATTCATGTGTATGAAACTATGAATTGTGAAATTAAAATGGCATAATTAAGCAACCTATGTTACAACGTACCCGCTATTGTAGGGAATCAGTAATGCTTGCCCCTTCGCATAAGTCATGAGACCAGGAATGATATCTTCACTTTGTTTGTCCTTAGGCAAATGGGCCAATTGAAAGACAAGAGAAGGGTCAAGGAACTTGTAAATGTCCTTGACCTCTAGTCTATGCAAGCTATCATGCAAATACCTGCATTTGAAATTTGGGTTAATGTCAAATAATTATTAAGTTTTATTAAAAAAGCAAGTATTAAGTAATGTTACATTGATTGGTAAGTCTTAACTCTAATAGAGCAGTTACACGACGTACCCTATATAGACTATGATGTGCATGTACTCCAATTGATCCATATTACATATGGCTATGAGGTCTTCCTTGAAGAGTGGAACCTCAACCACATCGTTTGAAAGCACACTCGCCTCTATCCTTACGGGGTTCATTGTATTTGTGTTGCCTTCATTGGCCATTACATGCAGTACCCTTAGGAATGGAGGTGTGTTAGGTGGAACCTCCACACGATACCTACACCGTAAATGTAATCATGTAACATTTTAGAAATTAGTAATGAATATATACAACATATCTTGATATACTAGCAGATATAAAAGAAGAAACCCAAGTGAGGTAAAATTAGAATATTTTATAATATAACAATAATAACATTGTGACTACTGACTTGTGACTTGTGAGTAGTGACTAGTGAGCACCTTACAAGTGTTTTGAACTAAAGAACTAGTACTACTGACTTATGACTTGTGAGTAGTGACTATGGAAAAACATAGAACTAGTACTACCTGAGAAGGCTGGGATGTGGCTACACTTGCCACTATGCCAGAATTTGCCGGCGGCAAGGTTTGCTTCAATTGCCCCTTGTCTTGCTTTTCGTGATCCGATTGTCGACATGTTGCGGACAATATTAATCAATGAACAGTTTAGGAGGACTTAAAAAAGGTAGGAGAAAATGAAGCCATGACTACGGTTAGTATATATGTACCTTGGAATTGGATATCATTGGTTTTATGTGTTTCTCCTGCCAACACACATGGTATCCAATTGCATCCCCAACAGTTTCAAAATCATCCCCTTCGTCTGAAAATGGAAGGGGAGCATCTGGTTGAATGGCAGTAGTGATGCACACACGCTTAGTGTGTGGAGGCATCAACTTACCATGCAAGGTGGCGGAAGTCATGGGACGAACCTCGTACAGTGTTGCCACAGCCACATGGTTCTCAAATGTATGTAGCTGCAACATGCACTGACCCACCTGCATTTGAGAAATGACATATACATAATAATTAGTGATGTAATGTAAAGTGTAAACTAAAAACAAAAGTAAATAAGTAACATTGTAAAACTAAACAAGTGAATATACATACCTCACTGATTGGGAGTACTTGTTCTGCCACCTCTTCATCTGATAGAGGACTAGGAGTAGGAGTGCAGCTATTATTATTTCTTGCTTTGGTTGAACTTGAGGTTGAGCTTCAGCTTGAGGGCCGCCAACATCCTCACATGAGGTTCTTCGGCCACCTTGGAGTTCCTTCAATAGTTGATCTTTGACCATGCTATATATCTCCACAACTGTTTGCTTCTTCCATTCTTCCAAGTCTTGTAGCGTAGGAGCCTTTTGTTTGGGGAAGAATTTGGAAGGAACAACACCCCGACCTTGGCCCCTTACCCGGCCTCGGTGCTCATTCTTGTTGCCCATTGCCCTATACAGGATGTCCCCCTTTGCGGCGGTCGCTAAGGGTCCCTGTAGTTGCACTTTCTTCTTGTTCTTGGGTCAACTCTTCCTGCACACATAAAGATCATAACATGATAAAATCACTATTATATATGTAATATTTAAATAATATACTATGCAAGGGTATAAAAGTATAAAAGTATTTAACTAGGCAGTATGCAAATAAAGTAAAAGTATAAAACTTAAAGTCTTAAACCACTTACAATTCTTGAAGCAATTGTTGCAGTTGTCTCGTTGGCAAAGGTCTGGGAGTTATGCCCTTTCGAATGTGCCATTTTCCATAGAATAACACTGTCGATGGGATCCATTGTCGTAGCCTTCTTTTGCTGTAATAAGATTATAAGAGACACTAAGTCAGAGTTAATAAAAATAATAATCTAATATGATTAGACAAATGGAATGTGACATGATATACTTACTACATCTGCCTCTAATCGTGCATAACCAACCTTTGAAAGGTGGTGCGGCGTGTGGTTCTGTGCACGAGCCTTTTGTCCTTTTATACGCTTTGCCTGGACATCAAAGTAATGTGATCAAAGATTCAAAATACAATCAATTATAATAATTACAAGACTCAAAATTTAGCTTGGCTAGTTCAAGTTGTGATTACCTCAAAATCAGGAGATAGCCTATACTGTACAAATTGATTCCATGCTTCCTAGTTAATGAAGCAGGAATACAACTGAGGGACCATGTGAAGCGTAGAAGGATCATGAGAATTTGGAAGTATGTACTTCCTTGCAAGCTCACTCTTCCATTTCCTCCAAGCTTCACCAGCTCCTAGCAAGGCTTGCTTCTTGCACTCATCAGATACGTCAAAGGCAGACTACAAAACAAAAGAAGAAGCATGTTAAAGTGACTAACTAGTGAGTATTGCAGCAACTTTGTGTATCTTATCGTGATTCATATGCAAACAAAAACAAAACATATAAATATAAAGGACATATTATGTTATATGTAGGAAGAATTTACATACCTTGACCATTTCCCATACCGAATCTTTGACTTGTGGCGATACATGTCTCCAATCGATCACCGATCTCGGCACAAGTCTTCTAACAAAGTGCAACATATGAAGCTAGCATAGGCATGTGCAACACCACCAATCGGTTGGCCTTTAGTGTTGAATTGTACCGTTTCTTTTATTCCAACTGAGGTTCTCTTATTTATATGTTCCATTTGCGTTGGGCCCCCCCCCCCCCCCTTTCTCTTGTCACTGGCCACCGGTGGTGTGACCGATGGACATGTGCTTGATAGCCTTGATTGTTCTGCTTCTATGTGTTGTAATTGTTCTACTTGTACCTCTCCTACCTCTTCTACTTGCTCCATGTTTGCTTCAAAATAAAAATGACTACAGTTAGACAAGAAAAGAGGAATACAATTATACAGGGATAATAAGCAGTAGCACCCTTGAAAACCATCACAAATTTTTCATTGGACAGTGGAGACTATACTGGAAGCCTCCTACAAGGTCAGATTGTTGCTCCCTCTATCTCTTCAAACAAGCAATTATGCATGTTCCCATTTTTTGTGATGTTAGCATAGTGCCATAGCCCTAGAAGTATGCCATTCCAGTATGCAGAGTGGAAAAAAAAAATGTGATATTTTGTTTTTGTATAACATTCATTATTTGTAGCTTGATTTGGCCATTTCATTAAGTTTTCTATCTCAAAACATTCATTCCAGTCTAATAATAATTTAAAAAATCTGTTATGTTCCTTCATCCTTTATTTTTTATTTTGGTCAACTATTACTTAATCATTCCTCTTGTTTCAACAGTTCCAACACATCAAAAATGTTGAAAATCTGACATTGTTTGATGCAGATATGAGATATGTTAATTTAGTTTTTGAGAGATTTTTCTTGATTTGGTTCTTTTTTCTAGGGCTCCCTTAAGGCAAAGAAGAAATTGGGATATAAGTTGTAGCTAGTTTGTGATAAATTAGATAAAGGTAATGTTTTTTTCCATTTTGTTAAAGAAAGAACTAGTTTAATGTCTCTCTCCCTCAATCTTCTGACATCTGTCCTGCTTCTTCTACTGCTCAATCTGCTCTACATTTCAGCTGGAGAGTGGAGACTATTTCAGTAGATGCAGTTCTCTGAGAACCTATCTATCAGGATTCACTGATTCACTGATTCAGCACTAATGCACTATGGGCAAAGTCAGAAGACTCAGAACCTTTATAATTTATATGTTTGGTTTTTCCGTCAGAGGAACATACATATCTGATATCTCCCATAATCCCATTCCACTTCCAGGCTTCCAGCTCCGTTTTTTTTTGCTCATCCATCTTTTTCCCAACAAACCCCGTTTCCAGACTCAAATGAAAGACAACATAAATCAAAATCTGAGAAATAGGTGTTTGACAACGAAATGACAGAACAAGTTCAAGGCAAGGATCAGAGAAACCAGATAGAGGTTTTTTTTATTTATCAGATTGTGTTCTTTTATTACTTTTTACGGTTACAGAAGTAACAGAACTGTATACGAAATTACATTAAAGATGCAAAAAATCGTAAATACATACCTTTCTTTGCTTAGATCTGTGAAAGATCGAAGAGGAATGGTCGTTTTCACCTTCTCAGTATAGGTTGGATTGGATCGTTGGGTTGGAACTTGGAAGATTGAAATTAGGGCTGAGAATGACCAAGGTGAAAAGTGAAAAGTGAAAAGTGAAAACGATATATTATATGTATAGAACCATATAGGACGGTTTTAAAATAACCGTTCTATATAATATACTAATATAGGACGGTTATTCAATAACCGTTCTATAATATACTTAAATATAAGACGGTTTTTCAATAACCGTTCTATAATTATAATTAAATATAGGACGGTTTTCAAATAACCATTCTATAATATATTTAAATATAGGACGGTTTTCAAATAACCGTTCTATAGTATATTTAAATATAGGACGGTTTTCAAATAACCATTCTATAATATACTTAAATATAGGACGGTTTTCAAATAACCGTTCTATAATATATTTAAATATAAGACGGTTTTTAAATAACAGTTCTATAATATACTTAAATATAGGACGGTTTTCAAATAACCGTTCTATAACATAATCAAATATAGGACGGTTTTCAAATAACCGTTCTATAATATATTAAATATAGGACAGTTTCAAAATAACCGTTCTATAATATATTTAAATATAGGACGGTTTTAAAATAACCGTCCTATAATATATTTAAATATAGGATGGTTTGTTTATAACCATCTATATATTGAAATATAGGAGTTGTATAAGCTATAAGAGTTATGTATTTAATTAATCTTAGTTGATGATGTGCTTAAATAAAACTAGTTATTAAGTATAGAGTGGAGAAAGAGTTATGTAATTAACTCATCTTAATTTCCTTAAGTTAAGGATGACTGGATGAGCTTAAAAAGACAGAGCATATAGGCATATATCATATATGTATTATGTTCATCTCACTATCTCAGGCTCAGACTTCTCAGTTGAGTTGAGTTACTTGAGTATCTATCAGCTTAAAAGCAAAGTTATGTTACTTATGTAAGTAACTCATACTATCATATTCAATTCAACATAGTTGTTGAGGTTGAGGTCAGGGGAGGATGAGTAAAGTTGGTGTTAATTATGTATATAATGTATTTAACTCATCGATGTCCGATGATCTCACTTGAGGATCATCTTAAAAAGCAAAGTTATGTAAGTAACTCATACTCAATTCAAAAGTTGTTGAATGTTGATGATAACATTGATAAATGATAATAAGTAAAGAAAGAGAAAGAGTCATGTAATTAACTCATTAGGTAAGAATGACTGAACTGAACTAGAATAGAAAGCAGTTATGTAATTAACTCAGTAGCTTGAGAATGAGTATAGAAAGAGTTGTGTAATTATCTCATTAGAGGATAATGAGTATAGTATAGGAACTAGGAAGGGTCCCAAGGGAATAGTTATTAGTTATTTAGTTATGTAACATTGTAATTAACTCATTAGGTGAGGTGAGAATGTGAACAGAGAATAGGAGTTGTGTGTTGAATTAACACAAATGTTGAATGATATTATTAAAGGAGTTACTAAATTTTACTCTACAATGTCTACATGAATGATGGATCAAAGGATCATGGATGAATCATGAATGAGTTATTCCTAATCTATTATCATCAATTGGGAGTTAGAAATGAGAAACAAATATTGAGTTATATGAGTTGGATACATGATATTCATGAATTTGATTGAAAAGAGATATATTAGATCAATTGGTTGGTGAGACATGTGAAATTAACATAAGAAAATCATTATTCATTAGCATTTATAATTTTATACAACAATATATGACAGTTAGTTAGTCTCTCTCTCACTTCACTTTTACTTGTACAACTTACAAAACTTGGTTAACTTATCTACTAAGTGTAACTTGTAAGTTGTAACAATTGACATGTGACAATGTGTAGCTAAACTGAAAATGGTTGATAAGAAATTGGTTATACAGTTATTTATAACTTATAGTTATAGGCTTATAGTTGGATAATTGGATTTGGGCTTACTTAACTTACATGATACAATACAATTATACAAAAAGACAAAACAATTGCCTTAGACAGTTAGATTAGACTCTAGATTGACTTAGTAGTTAGTATACCTAGATAATTATTAATTAGTTAAAGTTAAACCTTTATGTTCTTTTCAGTTTTCAACTTTCATTTTGTTTTCCCGCCACTACAAGTCTACAAGGGGCCCCCCCTGTCCCCACCTCGGATCATCTATCATGATTCATGACATCTAACTATCTAAGTTATCTAACAAGTAAGTTAAGTAACATTAAGGACAATAACTAAGGGCATCAAAATATTTGACAAATGATTGAAGTGTAAGTTTCAACTTTCATTAACTCCACTTGCCACTTGCCAGTTTGGAATTGGAGGAAAGAAGGCTATCAGTCTTTGTCAGGCAGACTGGTCACTTGAAAAGCGAAAATCTGGCACATCACAGACTTCACAGTCACACTCACAGATTGGTAATGAAGGAATAAACCATGTGTAAAATAGGACGGTTAGTCCGTAACCGTCCTATATTATTATGTAAAATAGGACGGTTAGTCCGTAACCGTCCTATATGTTAAAGCTTACAAAAAATAAGACGGTTAGTAAGTAACCGTTCTATATTTTTAAAATATAGGACGGTTAATACATAACCGTACTATATTTTATAAATATATATATATATATATATATATGACCGTTAATACATAAGTAACATAACCAACGTTACCAACCCAAGGTTGAAGTTGAAGGCTTGCAGGTTTGCAGCTGCTTTTATAATTTACAATTTTACATCTGTTTCAGATTTCCCTTTCCAGACTCCAGAGGACCAGAATCCAGATATCTTCTTCAAGTTCAAACATCAACCCTTCTAAGTTCTAACACGATGAGCAGCAGCACCCCTACTATAGCACCACAGGTATGTCATGTGTTTGTTTTTTGTTATTTCTCTATGAAATTATGAGTCTGACTCTTTTCATTCCTCTCAATTTCCTCACTCTCGAGTCTCAACTCTCAAGTCTCAGTGTCTCACTCACTCCCTTCCCTTATTACTTATTAGTAATTGTTGGTGAAGTCTGAAGTGTTTAGTTTACTGTCAGTGTGAACTAATTTTTTTTTGTCATTTGCGTTTTGCAATATAGGCACAAGTTGAAGTTGGGAGCATTGATGTTTCTGATAACTTGAATATGCTACACCACAACAACGATGATGATGAGTTTGCTGATTTGGAGAACGTGGAGTTAGTTTCAAAATCCAATAGAGGTAAAAAGCATAGGAAACTAATGTCTCAGGTTTGGAATTTTTTGAACACCTTCCTCTATCAGAAGATGGAAGGCAAAGGTGTAAATGCAAGAAGTGCTCTGCAATATACATTTGCGATAGCAAATTTGGTACTGGTAACTTAAATCGTCATATAAAGACTTGTCAATGGAGCTCTTCTCGTGATATAGGCCAGTTGCTTTTATCTCAAAGTCAGGGGAGTATGTCAGTGTCACTAAGTGCAGCTTCAGATAATAAGTTTGATCTTGAAGTTTATCGTGAGTTAGTAGCAGCTGCAGTTGTTATGCATGATTTGCCTTTCCAATTTGTTGAGTATGATGGAATTAGAACTTTACTGAAATATTTGCGTAAAAGCAGATGTTCTAAGAATGTATAAAAGAGAAAAAGGAAAGATAAAAGAGATGTTAGAATTGGCACCTAGCAAGATAAGTTTGACATCGGATTTGTGGACTTCTTGTACATCGATGGTTATATAAGTCTCACAGCACATTTTCTAGATAGTCAGTGGGTCTTACAAAAGAGGATATTAAATTTTTGTTTCCTACCACCTCCACATAATGGAATATCATTAGCAGAAAAGTTATACTCATTATTGGTAAAATGGGGGATTGAGAAAAAGATTTTTTCAATCACTTTAGACAATGCTTCTTCTAATGATTCTTCTGTTGAGCTGTTAAGGCATCAATTAAACATCAGGAACACTCTTGTTTGTGGTGGAGAGTTCCTTCATCTACGTTGTTGTTGTCATGTTTTGAATTTGATTGTGCAAGATGGTTTGAAAGAAATTGATGTTGCTATTCAAAAAATTAGAGAGTATCAAGTATGTCAAAGCATCACAAAGTAGAAAACAAAATTTTTTAGAGTGTGTGAATCACATGTCAATTGAGACAAAAAAGGGCTTAAGACAAGATTGTCCTACAAGATGGAATTCAACGTATTTGATGCTTGAAAGTGCTCTTTGTTACCAACGTGCATTTTGTCACTTAGAACTAAGTGACTCAAATTATAAGCATTGTCCTTCTTTCATTGAATGGGAAAAGGCTACAAAAATTTTGAAGTTTTTGGCGCTTTTTATGATGCCACTGCATGTTCTCTCGGATCCAAATATCCCACGCAAATCTCTACTTTCGGTGGCAAAGATTTGTAATTTATTTGAGTTTAACACAATACATGAGAAGTGATAATGACTATATGAAGCGTATGTCCACCCAAATGTTTGCCAAGTTTTCAAAGTACTGGTCTGAATTCAGCACCATTTTGGCAATTGCATGTATGTTGGATCCTCGGTATAAGCTCTCCTTTGTGGAATTCTCGTACAAGAAATTGTTTGGCAGTGGCTGCTTGGAGTTTGCTCAAGTTAGGGAAAAGTTATTCTCTCTCTTCAATGAATATAAGGTTAAGATTTATCTTATTCCTTCCTCCTCATCTACACAAGTGGCTAGAGGTGCAGGTGCTGATGATAGACAGAACATGTCATATAGTCAAGAGGTTTTAGATGTCATGAAGGTGATTTTATTTATAATTGTATCTTTCATTATATGTCGCTTACTACTTAGCATATTAAAATTTGCTATGAAGTATGAATTGTCTTATAGTACGTTGAATAATATAATTGCATTTGCATTAGGAATTTGATTCATTTGAAGGTGAAGGAGGTACTTTGGCTATGCAAAAATCACAATTGGAGCTTTATTTAGATGAACCAAGATTGCAAGAGTCAAAGCTAGACATTCTTGTATTCTGGAAAGGCAATCAATACAGGTTGTTTGACTAATAATCTCATGTAAACACTATTTTCTCGTAATCTTATTTACATTTATATTTGATTCAAATGTTGATTTTAGGTATCCCGAACTTCTTGCCATGGCTCGTGATGTCTTGAGCATTCCTATATCTACAGTTGCATCGGAGTCTGCTTTTAGTGTTGGTAGTCGGGTTCTTGTCCAATATAGATCTACTTTAAAGCCAGAAACTGTGCAAGCATTGATTTGTGTGAGAGATTGGCTATATGGATTGAAAGGTAATAGTTTATAATTCTATATTTACATTATATTTTATATGAGCTTAGTAATAACTAATGCTTGTTTATTCTATATGATTGTAGACTCTACCATTACAGTTGCCATGGATGAGCTTACTGAGGACATTATAAGCATAAGTAGCAATCACAGGATCACTTCAACCAATGAAGACTCTGGATCAATTCATTTTGATTAATTTGTATAATTTTCATGACTTATTTTAATTTGTTGTGTTTGATACATAATACATTGATGGAAGTATATTTCCATCATGTGCTACTTAATCCATATTTATTTACTACTATTGTGGTTATTTGATTCATTTCAGTCTCTTTTTTTTCACATATCATGTGAATTGTGAACTTGTGAAGTGAGTTAGTGAGTGACTGAGTGGTGTAATACTAAACTATAAAGAACTGTGTTGCTTCTAAATAAAATAACAAAATATTACAGGAACATTATTGGTAATTTGGTTGTCTATGTACTTGTCGTGTGGTGTGGTGGATCACCACCGTAATTCAATGGATATAGCAATGACCAGTGACAATGAGCATGAAAGGAGTTGGAGAAATGAATTCCCTCCTAACAATTTATGTGGGGGTTGGTACTTGGTAACTCGGGTTGAAAGTCTAGTTCTTCATAACTGAAAGACCCATGCTATTCAATTCTGATTTTCTGCTCCAGAACCTCATTGTCATTGCTTCAGGTGATCAAAGATTCAAGATACAGTTCAGTCAGAATCAGAAGATCAGTCATAACGGTGGAGTGGAATAAAATTATAAAAAGTAAACTATAGGATGGTTATTTCACAACCGTTCTATAAAACCTAACATATAGGACGGTTATGAAATAACCGTACTATAAAATAACATATAGGATGGTTATTTCACAACCGTTCTATAAAATCTGTAATATATATATATATATATATATATATATATAGGACAGTTATTTCACAGTCGTCGTATAAAACCAATGATATATAGGACGGTTATGTTACAACCATCCTATATGTTAGGGTTTTATAGAACGGTTGTGAAATAACCGTCCTATATGTTAGTTTATTTTATTGTGGTTGTTTTGGGATTTGGCCCGTTCGGGCCTTGACAGCCGTTCTATAACTTCTATTCACTTGGGAGTTGGGACTTGACTTGAGAGGGCAGTTTTTTTAATATGTCGGGTCGTGTCGTGTCATTTCGTGTCGTGTATCCAACACGACTCAATCAATTAATCGTGTTACACAGGTCGTGTCGTGTCATTTTTTTAAGAACCGGGTCGTGTACGAGTCATAGGTTTTTGACACGACTATTAAGCGTGTCGTGTTCGTATCGACCCGTAACACTATTCGTGTCGTGTTCGTGTCGCCACAAACACGACCCGCCAACCCGAATTGCCACCCGTAGTGGAATCATGTGAGTTGTTTCTGGTTATTCTGTACTTCCATTATAATTTGCTAACCTGGTTTAAAGCTACAGACTGGATCCAAATGCTAAACGCTGGGTCAGAGTAGAATGCTTGCGTAATAGCATGCTCTTCTTATCCATCCTCGACCTCTTTATGTATAATTCCATTTCTCTCGGTGTGAAGGACTTCACAGGATCAGGTTTCGAAGAGAATTGCATTTATGTATTCGGCAAGCGCTGTGGAAAGAATTATATGTGCCGTTTGGAGGGCGGTAGTAGTGAGTCTTTATAGGACTCCTTTAACACTGTTTTTTTACACCATCTCCATGGTAGATAAGTCATGTTATACTATGTTTTGTTTGAGGCTGCACTCTGGGACTCTTTTAACTCTGATTTCCTTACACCATCTCCACAGTAGAGACAGTCGTGTTCTACTTGAATGTTCTAATCATTTTGGTGACTATGGGAGTCTTGGGTATTGTTCTGCTTTATCTTGGAGTAAGTAACTTTCTCTGTCATTTTGAATTATATGACTTGGGCCTCAGCACAAAGACAAGTGAAGTTGGATAGCAGAGATACAATTGTCCTACGTTTCTTGATACAACCTCTTTGAAGTTTTTACACATCCATAGATTTCGCTTGTCCAAAAAACTAATATATAGAACTTTGGAAACCAACTGCTGGGTTCATCAAAGTGATCCTTACATGACCTCTTTAATTACTAATAAAATCGTCATCATTTAAAACAAGACAATTCCAAAACCTCTGCTATGGCTAGGATGATTAGTTATGGTCCAAATGCATGACTACTGCATATAACCAGCCTCGTAGCAAGCCAACACAGTCTTTGCAAGTGCTACAAGTAAAGAACCATAATACACCAAGAATTGAGAAGTACAAACCCATGGAATTTGAGAACGTCTTCTGTCACCCAACAGATAAAAGACGAAGAGGATGTCAAGGTATGTTCTAGTTTTCTCCGTAGTGGTTTTTTTTTTCTGTTTTTCTCTTTCCAGCTTTACATTTCGTTTTACATTTCATAATGCAATTTTATCCATTAAATTTGTAACTTTTTATCATTTATGGTTTTGATTGGATTTTTCATTTAGAAGCACAAGAAAGAACAACTTCTATAAAAACACAATGCTTGATCACTGAATTGTTAGTGGCTAAGGTCGCACTAGGCCAATCATGAGCAAAACATCTCATGCCCAATTCACATATCAAAAGAAACCGTACTCATGATTTTAGGTAGCATCTGCTCGGCCTTCTCTCTACGCGTCCAGTATTAGAAATCTTGGTCTCTCCTATGTGTTTATAATTTTTTTTGTTTAAAAGGCAAAAAAAATTTTTTTTAAACAATCAAGAGGATCGCAGGTAAATCACATTTAGATTCAGCGACACAAGCAATCTCAAGGGTATACCAATTCTTTAAATCATAGTATCAAAATGTGCCATGGTAACTTGGAACTCAGTGAATCAATGTAGTTTTTGACTTTTTACATTTTGCATCTTAGACTTGACCGTAATATGCCAAGTCAAAGAAAATTCTCTTAGTGGCTGAATTTTTTCACCAATAATACAAAAGTGCTTTAATCTACAAAAAATATTAATTATATCCCTGCATTTTTTGCATTAACTCTAACTCAACTTTGATGCAAGACAGCATGCAAAATGGCCTAGTCTATATGTTGAGATCAGATCAGAAATAATTTAAATAAAATAAACTGTTACTAACATTTTTAATATGCAAAAAACAGTCTTAATAAGTATGAATAGCCTATAACGAATTACAAGATTTGCATATCATCTCAGATCTCTACCGATTAAGGTAAGATCAAAGTTTTAATCCTAATCATCCATCTGATTGATGAATGGACCTAATTAAACTTCGGGTCTAAGGTTTTAGGAATTTAACACAAAATAACAATTATAGATTATTACTAACACAGATCATGCAAACCACATGTAGCATAGAAATCTTCTGTTAAAATATAAAGTAGAAAAAATATTGACTTACCGAGCAAGATGAAACAATATTCACATAAGATAGAAGCTAGAATAATGAGTCCACTAAGTCTAATGAAATCTTCATTTATTATTTATGAAAAACTTCTTACATAAAAGAGAAAAAGATATTAAGCAAGAAACATCCAACCCTAATTTGGGAGAAAGACAAAATTGCCTCTAGTTAAGTTACAATGCACTAAAAAACATAAAATCACGTATGGTAAATATCCAAAGTTAAACTAAACTATAAAATAATATTAATAAAAAAGTGAGATGTTTTTCAAGGTTCTCATTCTATCCACATTTCGAGTTTTGACACTTTGCTTTAAATACTAACTGGGCTACTTTTGCAGTCAAATAATTATTTGCCCGAAACAGGAAATCTGAAAGATATGTCTAGCATAGATTGCAAGTCACAAGCATATAATGCATTACCATCTTTTGGAATGTCTTTCAAATGAAACCACAAGGCCCTGTATGCATTCAACCTCCAAACTAGTGACCAGGCCTAGCAAAACAATGCAGCGGACTGTGGAGAAAACACATTTAGAAGTATCAATGCAGTTTTCTCAAACAGTAGCTTCTTCTCAGGATTACTTAATATATTAACATTTGTGGTTTAACTTTATAATGGAAGAGATGCAGTTGTGCAATAACAACTATGAATGGAGGTGAAATTTTATGTTTTAAATTTTCCTTTATAGTAATAAGAAAGCAATAGGTCCACTCTAGACTTCGTTCCTAAATTTTCATTTTTCAGTACATGCATAAGACAGTGATGCTGGCGAGACAAAAGCTAAATTATCTGAATCAAGCAATAAGCACCAAGCTTCTAGTCTTTAAAACGAACGAGGGTTGTGAAGCGATTTTCAACTGAGGAAAGAACTTCATGAGGAGTCTTCAGACGTACGCCAATTAACTGCAAGCTTTTGGGGGACTTAGTTGTTGTTTGACTGATGGGGAGAAATAGTTAAGCACATTCTTGGTTGTGCTTTTGTTTATGCCTTTGTGCTGAGGGTGGACTGATCTAAACCTTGTGTCCATGTTATGTGTGATAAAAGTTGAGGGTGAATATTGCAACTTGGTTCGCTTGGAGCGGAGTCTAGTGACTCCACTGCACTAAGGAGCAAGGTGTTCTATTTTTTTTAGGACAGGTCCTATGTTTCCGAAGGAAGAAAATTGGCTTTGGCTCTTGTGATTGTAAACTGCTGGATGGATAATGTTAGACCAAAATCATTCTCTCTTAGCCACATCTAACATCTAGAAACATCGTTTAACTGAAATTACCTATTTTACTCCTAACCTCTGTTGTAAACACGTTGAGTGCGGGTGAAACATTGAATGACCGTGTAAGAGACGGCAATGCTATCTGTTACCTTGTTTGACCTGCAATCTACAATGACCCACTCGACCCGCCTATGTAACACCTCTAGGAAGGAGGGCTATTACCTAGGCTTCATAATAAGTAAAGAGTGATGACATCCATCCCCATTATCATGGCCGAAGAGTCCTACAAGATAAGAAAATAGAGTTAAAAGATGATAATCTAATCTGATAATGATAAGGAAATAGAATTTGTATTTATCTAGGATACCTCTAGCCTACCTCTGATCTCTATAAATAAGATCAGAAGGCAGAGCTAAAGGTATTGAGCAATCGGGTTGTAATTTCTCTCACATAGTGAATTATTCCACCTCCTCCTCTCGTGAACGTAGGCTATACATAGCCGAACCACATAAAATCTCTATATTTTCTGTGTGTTTATGTGTGCATGTGATTTTTGATCCTAACCGCTGCGCCTAACAAAGAGGGACTACAAATAGGCTGTGTAATATACATGAAAGGCCTAGAAACAGGTTTCATGGCAAGCAACACAGGCCTACAAACATTTTCTTGCTAGAGGTTGTTGCCCAGCCCCACACAAGCTTCACAATAATTTGACCTAAATTTATATTAATATGATATTAAATGCTAATATAAAATTACAGTCAAACATGATCAAACTCATCTTAGCTCAGTCAAACTCACCCTAATTCATCCAAACATTTTGCAAAATCTGTTTAGCTCAAGCAGCACGATATCAGACCACATTGGGTGAAAATAAGATATTGGACTCAATATTGGCTATATCAAGTTGGTTCTGGTCAAATCAAGATTGAGTAAACTTGACCTAGACGAGTGACTCAAACTTGACTAAACTGCTATAGGATTTGATTTGAGCGCTTATGACCATGAGGAGATATTCTAATAAGCCCCCTAAAGTTAGTGAATCTCGTGAGATCAGTCTCAACTCATGGATTAGATTAGTGAATCTTGGTGACGCTTAATGGTTTTGTTAGAATGCCAGCTAGCTAGTCTTTTGCATGAGATTAATTGAACATTTAAAATCTTGTGGGCTAGTTGATCTAAAACAAAATTATAATCTACTTCCACATGTTTTGTTCTAACAAGGAAAAGTGAATTTGCTATTCTGTTGCTCCAAGGTTGTCGCACTTGCACTAGAAGAGAATTAATGGTTGAGATAGATGGAGTCTTGAGCTTTCTTACGAGATATATCAGATCCAAATGATTTCAACTATAGACTGTATTTTGGCAGACCATAAAATTAGATGGCCGCTGAAATATACAAGAAATCTACTGGCTGACTTGGGATCACCAATTACTGGATTAATTTGCATTAGAAAAGGCACGCAGTTAATAGAGTGATGAATATTATTCTGTCTCCTATGTTTAGCCTCTCACTAAAAATCACACTGATTAATCAGATGATTTTAACAACTTTGTTTTTCATATTTTTTGAATATTAAATTGTCAAGATTTAATCCACAAGGAAACACAGGCCAAAAGCATCAAACTGAAGAAATTTTTGTTTTGTAGGTACTGTAAAGGAGTCCAAATAAGATGAAATGGTTATATCTCCCATAAATTATGACCTGAAAATCCAAAAAAGAAAGTGTAAATGAGATGTGCTATCCTAGCGTTTGAAAATAACTCGAATCTGCTTTAGTTACCTTGAGATTTGCTCGAATGCTGTCTAGTGATCATCAATGTAGCCTTGCATAAATTGACAGGCCCTATTAACAGGACTGGCTAGATCTGTCTTGGCAATGTTATGCATTGGATGGCCCTAACAACTTGTCTATACATTGTAAGACCTGTCGTTGGAATCACTATGTTCTTTGGCGTGCAGCAGATATGGCCCCACTCATTTGAATCTTTTCAAAGATGCTTATAGTATAACCCCAATCCTAAGGAAGTAATGTAAGGACCCTATGTCTTTGATTGCTAACTCTTCACTCTAATTGATATAACACGATCAATAGCTTGATTATTGTTGCTGGTGATAAAAATGTCGTCAATATAAAAGAAAAAATAGATAACAACTCCAAAGGAGATTAAATATGTATATTGATGAGTAGGTTAAAGGGGAGCCTCGGTGTAACGGTAAAAGTTGTTGTCATGTAACCTTAAGTTTATGGGTTCAAAGCGTAGAAACAGCCTTTTGCAAAAATGCAAGGTAAGACTGTGTACTATAAGCCCTTGTAGTCTACCCCTTCCTCGAACCCTACATAGGCAGGAACTTCGTGCACTGGGGCTGCCCTTACTGATGAGTCGGTCCTTGAAAAACAAAATGGCATCAATAAAGAACTTAGAATTTGAAACCAAGCTCTTGTGGTTTCTCTTTAATTTATAGAGCAACTTTTGAAAGGAGTAGGCATGTGTAGGATGAGTTGGATCTATAAACCCTTGCATTGTGCCACAAAAACGTCTTCTATAAGGTTATCATGCAGAAAGGCAATCGTGACATCGAGCAGTTTGATAGTGAAGCCTACGGGGCTCAATGCCTTGCTATAGTCAAGCCTTCCTTACTGAGCGTAGCCCTGAACAACAGGCAATGCCTTATATCGATCATCAGTGTCATCTGGTATGGTTTTGATATGAAATATCCTCTTCCTCCGTATGATGTTCATCCACCTTAGATTTAGAATTGGTTTCCATGTACCACTTTTTAGGAGAGCATTGATTTCGGCCATCTGCCTTGTTCCAGTGCTCATATATATTGCCAAGTGTCATTAAAGCCTCTCGAATGTAGATGGATCAGTTGATAAATGGCTAGCATTGTTGTGTTAGATTACCATCTGACCTTAAGGTCCTGTGTTAGAGAGGTGGATGGGTCCTAAAAATTTCACCCATTGGAAGATCGGAGCCCTTATTTATCTCCATGCTGTAAAATAGACATTGAGATCAAGCATGCATGTGTCCATGTACGGGATGGAGATTAAGAAAGCTATCATAGTGGCACTCTTAACTTATCAGGGATCCGTTAGATCCAAAATGGGCTTGAGTATAGGTTTTGAAAAAAGCTGCTTGCTTCCGAGCTGATTCTTGTATACCGATGGTAGCTCTGAGTTGACTCATAGTTGCACGTTATTTTTAGCCCTTACCAAGTCTATGTTATCTCAGTGATTTCCTCAATCGTATTTCAATGAGAATCATACCTGATACGTTCTTCTCTCAGTAATTCTATGTATATATGAAAAAAGAAAATCTTCAGCGAATAGTTGAGAAGAGTATTCAATGCTGACTTTTAGATCTAGTTATCAATGACCAGACTTACAAACAAGATCTACGACCAAATATATCTTTTTAAAGACTTAAGCCTATATGAAATGAGGAGAAAATTTGCCGGGGCCATTTGCTGCTCAAATCGCAGGAGAAAATGTAATTCGTACAATAGTGGATCCGGGCATGCAACGAAGTCATGATAAAGGGTCCTAGATGCTAGCGTAAATACCCTTACTTTTGTTACAATAAAGCATCTTGTCATCAAGAAAACATCAACAAGTACCCAAATGCCTGAAGACAAATAAATGGTTAGGACGGTAGCCCTATTAACATAGAATCATGGTCCTACAACACGCCTCCAGCGAAAAGCTGGGCTCAATTGGCCAAGGTGGCCCACTATAAAGGACAAAGAAATACTCTATCAATGTGGTTGGAGAGTCGTGTATACATCTTCTAGAGGATGCCAAGTGGCTGCCCATGCAGGCTTGCACTATCAGCCCATGAAAGGGAGGCCCTTAGGATAGCTATCTATAAAGTGACTAATTAATTGAGATGCTATCATGCATTATTATAATTCTAAGAAATTGTTGTTTCTCAAGAAATCTTGGTCTTCTAAGTTAATCTAAATATTTTTAGCCTAAGAATAATTGAGCCTAGACATATGTAAAAATCATCTCATCTTATTACTATCCACACAACCCTATTAGTGGTATGCTGTACCACCTCCTGGCTATAAGCCGCAAATTACTATGGGTGGTTTGTTTTATGGGTTTTGGGCACCATGATCAACGATGGTATGTGTGACCACATATGATGTGTTTGTGTTTCTCGTCGATTTTATCTATATTGATATATCCAATTTTGTAAGTCATTTCATAACTAGTTTCGCCTTTACTACACGGGTTCAAACAAATAGCTCCTTTAAAACTTTCAAAATAGATGTTAGTATGTTATTGGACTAGTAGAGATCACTTTATAGGCCAAGAGAGTACAACCCTCATGGCTTCTTCCCACTTGGTAACCAAGGCAAAACCCTAATTTCTAAAAGTTGCATTAAACTCTATCGTTTTTCCTTTCTTAGAGTGAATCAACTTAAGGACCCAAACCCTTATAGCCTAACAGACCACTAATCCTTCTTGCCATTTTTATTTTTATATTTAATTTTTATAGTACTTGCATTATATGCATCATATTTTGTCTCTGAATTTGGTTTTTGGTTGATATATTTGTGACCAAGGAAGCTATGAACTTTAAGACAGAATCTACGAATAATCCAGCTGTGAATCTTGTACGTGTGAATGTGTATAATCCAAGTCTTGAGGCTGGATTCTCTCTCCACCTCCAGGATGTGAGTGGAGAGGTGTTATGTCGTAAGTGGGGCTAACTTATGATATGTGACATAAGAGAGCTCAAAAAAAATATGAACATTGGTTTAAGAAATTGACTTTCGCTTTTCATTGCTAAGTCTTTTGAAATATTAGTGAAATTCTTAACATTGGCATTAGATCAGTGGGGCTCGAATTTCAGAAAGACTAACCACTAAGAAAGGCTACTTGTGTCGGAGTGAAAGCTACTAAAAAATATGAAGAAGGTTACATGGTCTAGAGTGTAAGCCGCCCAGAGGGCCGCCACGGATATTGGTTTATGATCTTAAGTGTGACCAACTTACAGCATAAGAGATAAGCGGGGCACTGATGTGTGGAAAATTGGTTTAAGAAATTGACTGAATATGTTCCTCTCTTGCTTTTTCTGAAAGAAAGGGTCCGACAATTTGGCATGGGGAAGCCACGAGCCAAAAAAACCTAGAATGAAATAATTCACAGATTGATAGTTACTCATTTAGCACATGCAAAATGGGGCTTCCTTTCAATAGTACTTGCATTGAACCAAGAAAATGTCAGTCACCCGTCATCCTCCATTAAGCCACTTCCGTAAGAGTCTCTGACTTTTTTCTCAGATATCTGCGAATAGGCGTGGGCTACGAGGAAGATTATGTAAGAACATCACTTGCTGAAAGAAAGGAACAGAAGTCGCTATCAGTTGAGAAATGAACGGGGGAACCCTTTTACATTCCGTAAACAGACCAATGGCTACATACGAAGTAGGAACCATTGGGGCGTTGAGAAATCTGTCTTCTCATGGGCTAACTACTTCAGTAGGGGACTCATCGGAACACGTTAGGGTAGTGTATTATGTCCAAAAACGAAGTTTGGATCATAAATGAAGTATTAGACGAGTGCTGGAATAAAAAACAGCATGCAGTACATTCTCTTTTTGCAGAGTTCTACTTTTTTCTTTGAGTTAATGAAGAGCTTTATTATAAGTAAAAGAGATGCAAAGCTGTTAACCGAGGTGGTCAAGGGAGCACGATTACTCTTAGTGAAATGAAGTTACACAAGCATATATGGGAACAAAACCAGATGCAGGGATATAGGATCAGTGGGCGTTTGCAATATAGTGACCGGGAGGCAAATTATCAAACACAAACGTATAGGTACGAGAAACACCATTTTTAGCCAGGTCTGTATTAGCAGACAAGCGTTCTCCTTTTGTGGGAATAAGAATCATTAACTAAGCTGTTCCAGAATAGTAGTGAAATTTTTCTTAGCTATTTGCAGCCTTAAACATAGTTAAAATTATGTAACCATAGATAAAATAATCTTAGAAGCTGTTAGAAATCACGCTGTAAATCACTGTCAACAATCACGGCTAAATTCGGCGATTGACAGTGATTAGTTAATAGCTGATCTATATTATCGGATCTTGAATAAAAAGTCAAATATGTAATGTCGATAAATACCTATATGTAATTCCCAATCTATTAATCAATCAAATACTACAATTCAATCTCAATCCTATTTTCTCAACAGAAGCTTTGGCTGTTTATTTTGAAATTATTTCATCTATCTTTCAATTTACAAATAGAAAGGACAATAACTAGATAGCTTAATATATGATTTCTATTCCCATCGTAAAAATCAAAATTATCCTATTGGGTTTTTACAAAATTGATGAAAATTGATTTCTATGGAAAAAACAAAGAATTCTCTATGAAAAGTGTTTTAAGGGTTGAAATTGAATTATGCCAAAGATTATTATGCTCTAGTAAAGATTTTAAGATCATTGACATAATTAATTTTAAGTTGTAAAACACGATCCACATAAATTCTTATCCCTGTGGAAATCAATTTTCAGCTATTTCCTCCCCACCAAACAGATGGAAATATACAACTTCATATTATTCTTCAAAAACAAAAAGGAACCTTTTGCCAAAACATCCCTAGGATGGATAGTTTTTCTTAATAATCCCTTGACTTTTCTCTTATTTGCCAAATGATCCTTATACATAGCAATGGTTGATTTCAGTTTTATAACTTTTTGAAATTGTAACGTTGCCTCAATAAAATGTGCACAGTAAACCCTATCTTAGGATTGTAAGTAGAGAAATGCTACCTTGACCGGCATTCTGATTCTTTTAAATAACTTGGTGACCCCTCTAGCTAGGCCTCACTTATGGATGATAAAACCATATCATCTTCTTTGATCTCCATTTAACATACCTATACAAAGTACTCCTGCCCAGTGGATGCTTCTAAGTACTAGTTTTTCTAGCTGAAAAGTCTATTATTTAAAAATTTTAAACAGCATAGTTAAAATCATCCAACAATAATGAACTTTTGTGTATTATCAATCTAGGGGAGGCCAAATGGGATGAATGGGCTAGATCATCTTCTTTGATCTCTATTTAACATACCTATACAAAGTACTCCTGCCCAGTGGATGCTTCTAAGTACTAGTTTTTCTAGCTGAAAAGTCTATTATTTAAAAATTTAAAACAGCATAGTTAAAATCATCCAACAGTAATGAACTTTTGTGTATTATCAATCTAGAGGAGGCCAAATGGGATGAATGGGCTAGATCATCAAAAGGTGAGACCTAGATAGAAGGGTCCTCAAAATTAATTAGAATCTTAGGCCATATTGAATACATTAAATTTGGGCACTGAGTGTAAAGTTGAAATTTTAGAAATTCCTCATAACGGGAAGAAAACAGAGATTTGGGAATCTCTTGACGAATTTCCTTTACAATGTTTATTACTTACGAGAAATTACCACATTTAAGGATTTATTAGTCGATTTAACTATTTTAGGGACTTTTTACCAAAAATCCCAAAACAAAAATATACAACGCTAGACTAGATTAATCCTTCCCCACCTCTCACCTATTAGCTAGGATGAAAAAGTGAAGAACCGAACATATATAAATAGCGAAAATCTGTACATATTAATTGAAGCAAAGTGCCCAATCAAACTTGTAGATGTTTCATAACTGTGTCAAGATCCTTATCCCCTCTGCCGCTGCAATTAACAACTACTTTGGTGCCATCAGGTAGAGTGGGGCAAAGCTTCTCTAAGTAAGCCAAAGCATGTGATGTCTCTAAAGCTGGGATAATGCCCTCAAGTCTTGACAGTCGCTTGAAAGCTTCCACTGCCTCCTGGTCAGTGACACAGTAGTACTCAGCTCGTCCTATATCCTTGAGGAAGCTGTGCTCAGGTCCAACCCCAGGGTAATCCAAGCCAGCACTAATAGAATGAGGTTCAATTATTTGTCCGTACTCGTCTTGCAGTAAATAGCTCATGGTGCCATGTAGAACCCCTCTCTCTCCTTTTGTTAAAGCTGCAGCGTGCCTACCACTGGCCAGTCCCATGCCCGCTGCCTCCACACCAATCAGTCTGACATCCTTCTCCTCGACAAACTCGTGAAAGAGCCCAATTGCATTTGAACCACCACCGACGCAAGCAACTAGGACCTCTGGCTTGCCACCCCATTTTTCCATTGCCTGTCATTATCATTGATAACTTTGATGGTAACTAAACTATGGGAAGCAATGAAAAGGAAAGTCAAGAAATATTATATTGACTTCTCTGATGAGAATTGCTTTACTAGCTTAGCAGGCCCACTAATGGCATAGCGTTAGCTTGAGGCGCATCAACCATGATTAGTCCAAAGAGTACGTACATCTGATTTTCTCACAAAATTTACGCCAATTGGACTGCATTAACAACCAAAACCTGATTTGCTTGATGCCAGAGTGTCCGATTGGTGTGTTTGTGGGGCTATGAGATAGCCAATGAGGAAGAAATCAGATGAACTGTATGGAGCAGCCATAGGGTCGGACTCACTATATAAAAGTGGGGGCGCTAACTCTAACCACCGTGCGATGGCAGTATGGCACCCCATGTAGCAGTCCTCATCTTCGATACTTGTCTATATTTGGACAAGGAGAAGAGTGATGAAATTGGCCAGTCATGCAAATTTTCATACCTGTTTTCTAGTTTCTTTGCCAATCACAGAATGAAATTCTCTAACCATCATTGGATATGGATGTGGTCCAGTGACAGACCCCCAAATAAAATGGGTCGACTCCAAATTGGCTACACAGTCCCGTATAGCCTCTGATGTAGCATCCTTCAAAGTGGATGCCCCATAATTGACTGGTCTTACCTGTAATAAGAAAATTCTCATCAAAATCATGAGAGAATTTAGCATTGGACGAACCGAGAGAGAGAGAGAGAGAGAGAGTTGTTTTCTAGGTCCCCCACTGTCAATGGAGAGAGGAGTCCTCTAAACCAATTCCACTTGACGCAAACTACAGGAATTCCAATTCCATGACCTCCAAGAAGTAGGATTGAAAATTATCTACATATTACGGTATTATCCATATAAATGATAGGTGTACGTGAGATACATGCAAGAAATGATTGTAAGATAGTAGGATTTTATATTACCTCTGCCCCAAGCAGTTGCATTTTTGACACATTGAAGGCCTGCCTCTCCATATCTTTTGCACCCATATATATAAAGCACTCTAAACCAAGCCTGGCACATACAGCAGCAGTTGCCACTCCATGTTGACCAGCTCCTGTCTCAGCTACGATACGTTTTTTTCCTAAACGCTTAGCAAGTAAAGTTTGTCCAACAGCATTGTTAATCTTGTGTGCCCCGGTGTGGTTTAGATCTTCCCTTTTCAAGTATATGTGCGGGCCTTTGCCATTAGCCTGCTTATAGTAATCAGAAAGCCGCTCTGCAAAATAAAGTGGGGTCTCACGGCCAACATAGTCTCTTAATATTGTGCTAAGTTCTTTCCGAAAATCTTCATCTGCAGAGACTGATCGGAAGGCCGACTCGAGCTCACCAAGAGCATATATTAGGATTTCCGGAACGTATTTCCCCCCGAAAGCCCCGAACCTTCCGAAAGAATCAGGTCTCATTGTGAGCAGAACTTCCCTTTCGTTCTTCACTATTTGAACACCAGCATCACGTGTGATGGTGCACGAAATTGAAGTGACTTTTCGGTTGGAAGATAATAAAGTAGTTCTGTTGATTGCTAGGATTTCTCGAAGGCTTTCATTTGTAGATGACGACCAAGGTTTGGAGAGAGAGGAAGTGTGGTTTCTGAAAATTGGGCGTGAAGTAGAGACGGCCATTTTTTGAGAGGTTCCTGAAAAAATTAAAGCAAGAACTCATCATTATATAGGATTGGTATTTCTCAATAAATCATGTTTCTACCCTTCGGTAGCCATGTTCTTGTGATATACGTACCTGCTAGAAAAGCACGCAGAGCCGCATGTTTCACATGTGAGAAAGGAACTGAACTTGAAAGACGCTCACAATCCGACGATTGTGAATTATGTTTTCTAAATTTTAAGAATCAAAGGCCTTGACTACTCTAAAAACCGAAGGGCTAAGACCAACAGAGCCGTGTCATTTTTCTTGTGTAGGTTATGAAAGTGAAGTGAACAAGATTAGCTCTTTTTTCTCTCTGTCGGTGCACGTCACAGATTCTTGTGGTACTCTATGTCACGTTATAATTGTTTTCCAACTAGCACAGTCGACATATGTGGTGATGACACTTTCTGGGGCCTTTGGATAATGTAAAGGAATATGTGGTGGAACGTAAAAGTTGATGATCGCTACGGAGACATCAATCACCAGCTATCGCTCTAATTTGTCCTTTGACACCCATATTGGAATATGGGATGTTAATAAGCTGAGTTGAAGTGGCTACCTTGACTGCCTCGGTCGATAGGTTAGCACTTCTTTCCCGTGATAAATGAGATCAATTGGAGGAGATGGTTGAGATATTTGCTTGGAATGATGCATATGACTTTTGGAAAATAATTTTTGGATGCAAAAGGACAATGGAAAAGATGTTACGTACCTGGACGTTTATTTTGATGATCAGATTCATTCATCATGTTTTTTTACCTCAGATTGATTAGCTATCAAATTTCATAACTCTTGAATGATTTTAGCCATGCTTTTCTTTGCTTTTAAATCATGTTAATTTAAAATTTTAAGTAAAAAAATAGTACGTAGAAGCCTCCCATGCGAGTGATTTATGGTGCTCAGCCTAATAAGGCAGGACGAACATAATATCCAAATCTTAGGGCTGGTTCGTTCTGAGCGTCATTTTCCAGCGTCCAGCTGGCAGAACTCGCAACTACCGTCCTTTTTCACGCGATACTTGTTTTTCAAGTTTCCAGTTTCCTTCAAAAAGGCATAGCAGAACATACATAGGAAACCACTTTTAAGGTAGAATATAAAGATCATCCAATCGGCATAAAATTTCGGTTTTGTGGGAATAATTGATATCTGGCCTGACCAGGATGACCTGGCTACTTCTTCCCCACTTATGCCGAAAATCATGAAAAGGACCACTTTGTACCTTATTTTAGGGTCTGCATAAGCACCAAGCGAGGCTGGTTTAGGATCAACCAGCTAACCTAACCCATTACTACCCGTACTGGTTTCAAACGAGCTATTACGTGACATACAAGCCTTGATCAATCTCATGTTTTAGGACAAAAGTAGAATTATTATTGTGCGACCTAAAGGTCATGGATTCAAAAGATAGAAACAGCCTCTTATAAAAATGCAAGTTAAGGTTGTGTATTATAGATCCTTTGTGGTTCACCCCTTCTCCAAACCCTATACAAGATAATGTACATACGAGAAAAGGTTGATTTTGTCCATGTAAGTACGGTGTTGCTGTTAGTGGGCAATTTAACTCCGTTTGTGGTGTTTAAGTATCTGCAACTAAATCCCTTAGAATAAGCATAAGATACACCCAATTGTTGTCTCTATTGAAGACGCCCGTCTCATGGGTAGGTATGCTCTTTATATGATTTAACGTCATTCATTTTATTTGGTCTTCTTAATCTCATATATGTTTACATAAGGTTGAAAATCACGACCATATATTCTAAAAGGTACAAAACATAGTGTTACAATCATCAAATTAGCTTGACTTTTCACATTTAGCATAAGTAAACAAACTGGAGCGAAACAAAAAAAGGAAAAAAGGAAAAACTAGGTAGCGTCTCCCTTGCAGACTCCTTTTGAAGGTCTCTAATATCATCTATCTCCATATAATCTCTCTCAAAGGTTACCAATAGGAGGGGATAAGTTCCTATCTGCAAACAGACTTCAAGAAGATATGCCTCGTTGGACTTTATCCTAGTCATCCATTGAATATTGATTTATACTAGAACAAGGATCTTTTGCATGTCCATAGCACAGTAGAAAGGAGTTTTCCCGTCCATTACGCATGCATTAAGGAGCAGATAGAAGACGGGGATCTTTATTTAGCTATTTCGTGTCCATTAACATCAAATTTAACAAAGGCCAGGCCCCCCAAAGAAGAAGTATCTGCCCATGTCAGTACCACCATTTCCCTCATCAATCACATTATAGCATTGTGGCTGATCAGCGAAAGGAGAAGTTCCAAGAGGAGCATCAATGAGTTTGTTGGAACTGTCCACAGTCTTAATTCTGCGGATGTAAGCTGCCTTTCCGTAGCCTTCATTTGGGAAATGACCACTGCCCATTTGGGGTTTAGCACCTGGTTTGGGAGTGTATACTTCGCCTCCCCACTCGACCAGGGTTGCTTTGTTAGCTAAGGAGGTGAAGAGTGAGTTCGGCCAATAACCGACCCAGGTGTCTTTTTCTCCATAACCCAGCCACCAATGTCCAGTCTTTTGATCCTGAATATACAAGGGCAACCATAAGAGGAATGCTGTCAGGGCCACTTCTCTTTCTCATATGTTCATAGGAATGCTAATTGCTAAAGCTAGACGCCTAACATTTATGCCATAGTTCTAAAACTCATGAGTTGACTTGGAAATTTTGGTCCAATTACTCAACTATGTAACCAAGTTACTTGACTTGGTAACAAATTGAGTTACTATCGACTCAACTCACAATATAATAAAATAATTGTTTAGACTATGGTTTGAACACAAGACCTCTAGCACAACAACACCATGGCCTAACCAACTCACCTATGTATTGAATGCATATGTAAATTGAAAACTTTATACATAAGTCTAAATTAGTAAAATTTTATTTTAATTCTCTCTCGAGTATTTTTCAATCATCTACGAATATCTTCGATTTAACTCGACTCACCTAGCTTCCAAGTCAAGTTGAGTTTTTAAACTATGATTAAGGCTATGTGGACTCAAATTCTAGATGACCTAAACTACATAACAAAAGTCCCTGAATAATTGAACTTCCTAAAAAATTTCTAGAATAATTCAAAGTTCTTAGTAATTCAAATTTAGTGAAGATTTACCAAATAAAAATAAATTTATAAAAACAAAGTGTTAAACTCATTTTTGAAGAATAGTTTTGACAAATTCAAATATATTATTGCACAATGCCTTCTGGGGTAGTGGCACAAGGAGCCTCTCACTGAATGACTAGGGTTTGAGGTTGTGCTTTGGTGTGTATGTGTCAACCATTAAAAAAAGAATAAAAGTTTCATATATTATCTATGAATCTAGTTGCAAAACCAATCCAAAAGATTACATTCACATTCTTGTAATGCTTTTTCTTTGAATTCGACCTAAAAATTTCTCAAGCATTTTCTGACTTACGATTTTGCCTTGCCAACTTATTCCCGAGTCCATGCTCTTTGACTATATATGAGCTAGACCAGTCTTCTAGGTCCTATCATAGTTGCACCGTGCAACAAAAATTTCAACTTGCTAGTCATGATTCTAGCAAATGTTTTTTTGAGTAATGAATGGAAAAGAAATAGCTTTTTATTGTCCATTATAAAATTCGAAAGCCGCACATATTGGCCAAGATCATTCAACAGATGAGTTTTTTGGCATATGAATCTTCTGAAAGATGACTTGATAACACCCCAAAATAATGAGTGAAGATAGAGAAATTTGCCCTTACCTTGAACACATTAAGCTGTATTTCATTTTGAGGTCCATCATATGTACTAGAAGGGCTAATAACCATGGTAGGTGATATCTCGTTGCTCACTTGCACAAAGCCCGGGCAATCATGATTGTAGCAACCTTTTCCATTGTAATTATTTGCCTGATTTTATTATTAAAAAAATGCCTCATTTTGCAAACAATCAAAATAAAGATGATAGAAGAATTGACAAATCTAACAATTAGAGTAACATCAAGAGGCTAGTTATTGAAGCTTACTGTCCAAAATACAAACAATCGAGCAAGATTATCGCCGTATTTATGTGGATATACCTGAGGATTATCATCAAATAAAACCATCATTATTCAAAGAAAGGTTGTTCTAACTTGAATTAGTGGATGCCTTGATTTTTCCACCATCAAATTATTTAACTTACTTGCCATCCAGCCTCTACAGTGTTGGTGTCATCTCCATTGTCGCTTATAATCCATAATTGGGCAAGGCTGAATTGTTCGCCACTTGGAACATTTGGATTCCATGTGTTTATATGCACTCGTGTTCCGTAGAATTCGTCACCTCTTAAAGATAAGGCATTTTACACACGCCAACAAAAACAGACGAGAGAGAGAGAGAGAGAGAGAGAGAGAGAGAGAGAGAGAGAGAGAGAGAGAGAGAGAGAGAGAGAGAGAGAGAGAGAGAGAGAGAGAGTTTTTATCATGCATACAACCCCTTGTATGGGCTATAGTGAATCAATATATATATATATATATATATCATCATCATCATCATCATCATCATCATCATAATCATCATCTTCAAGACCTTATCTCCATTCCTATTAAGTGTGTGTGTGTGTGTGTGTGTGTGTGTGTGTGTGTGTGTGTGTCTATATATATATATATATATATATATATATATATATATATATATATATATATATATATATATATATATAAGGAGTAGCAGGTGTAAAAAGCAAGTGAAATTTGTGCGTGTATAAGAAATGGAAAATACAGAGAATGTATTTTTTAAATAAAATGAGTATTTGAGAATAGGTGAGACTTGAGAGGTAGACTTTTACTGGCCAAATTATGGCCACTACAAGAGAAAAATAATTGTTAAACATATATTGCTCTAAACACGTACTTTTCATGACTAGCACATACATATAGTTTTCGTGGATGAGAAGTAAACCAAAACAAAAGTTTCTTGCTTTTGATCAATGACAAGTGGGTTTGTGGTTGTAATCTTCTTTCAGCCCTAATATATATATATGCACATGCATCACATAAATAGTTGCAGTAGGAAAACACTAACATGATGATATGGCACGTCGACTTGCGAGCTCGAAATTTTATTATTTATGTACTTATCCCCATATTTGGAGAGGCTGGGAGCCCTTAATAGATCTTTCATCTCAGTCCTCCGAATGGGCACAGTTCCTCGTGGGCAGCCACCATCCTTAAAGCCTATATGTGGAGCTGCACTTGGAGCTTTATTTTCTACCAATTCTGGATAGAAGCTAGGTTTCATCTGTACAGAAAATTCCTTACTCCATTTTATTATTGAATAACAAAGAAAGAAATATAGTGAGATACTTTCAAGACATGTGATAAAAGAGAGAATACAGGGACCTGTACTGTGTGATTCTTAAGTAAAGGATGATCCAGAGCAAGCTGCTTGTTAATGTCAACACAATCAAAGGTATCTCCATGTTTAGTCTGTAGAAACCGTAGGAAGAAATCCATTAATCACTCTAAATATGTTCAAAGAAAAGAGAAAGAGAAGAGTCAATAGTAGTTATCACCATCGAACTAGAAAACCTAGCATCATACCAACAAAAACCCAGTAAGACTACTAAGTTATTGTTCAAATTAATTGGCAAAATCATGCTGAATTCCCAGTTATAGTGCGAAGTCTCTTCACATCCTTTAGTTCATATTTTTATTAGCTAAATAAAGAATTGCAAGTAGCTACTAGGGATTAGAAACCTAGAAAAGGTTTTATATCCTAGTAAGGAGGAGCCTTATCTATTCTACCACCTCAAAACCTAGTTGCAAAGTTTACAATCGTCAACTAGATGATTTTGAGACTTAGGCATTCATTCTAGGATAAGCAAATGAACTGCTTGGATCACCTAAAAGGGAACCCGTTGATAGCTGCGTTCATTTCATAAATTTTGGTGGTGATTCTATCAATGGTTGAAAACTCAAGAACTCAGCTCGACTCAAAAGTAAGGGTAGCCAATTTAACTCAAAGCAACTTGTTGGTGACTTAAAAACTACTAAGCTTAGATATTTTAATAATTATGTATATAGTAACATACAAACCTTTTGCACTTATATCTACAATTGATTACTAGATGAGTTGGTTAGGGTGCGACATTGCTATATGGAGTTCTTGTATTCAAATCTTTGTCTAAAGAAGACATCTTTTTCTCACAATGAGTTGACAAGTTAATTACTCTAATGAGTTTTTCAAGATAACTAGAAAATTTTAGAACTAGTAAGAAGAAATAGGGATGGAAAAGAGCAACTTTTCTAGGGAAAGCAATTCTATAACTAGTAGGAAGAAATAAAGTTGGCAAAGGGTCAAGCTTTTTAGAGGATTCTACTCAATTCGACCCATACAAGTCAATGTTAGGCTCAAGAAATTTATTATAAGAATCGGGTCAATGTAAAAAATAAAATAAAAAATTGATTGAATAACTTTCTAGGGTTAGGTTAGAGTCATAAAACATTGAACCTAATTGTAGTAAAAGATATGCCTCTTATCAAGTTTTCTTGCCTAGGAAGTAATATAGATGTCAAAGGATCAGGTATGCAAGGAAATGGACTCTATATTGGTCAGACAGGTCAGAATTAGGTTTAGAAAATTCATGAGTAGAATTAGGTTAGGGTAAAAAATGAATCAAATGACTTTCTCAAGTTGGGTTAAGATATAAAAGCATGACTTGAATTGGCCTCTACTGGTCATTGTAATGAATGCTTTGTCACCTTTTTAGTTTTCTGGCCAACCATTTTAAGGGGCTAATCTAGCCTCAAGATTTATGCATGTGTTACATACTATACATGACAATTTAAAGCAATATATCAAAACTCAAAATGTAGACACAATGCGAACTTAGAGAAAATGAGTCATCAGAGTCAATGAGGTGTAGAACTCAGATAATACAAAAAATTTGGAGATTTAATTTAATGTTACTGGAGGGAATGTTGGTTAGTAAACTTAGAGAAAACGAGTCATTAGACAAAACTCAAAATGTAGACACAATGCGAACTTAGAGAAAATGAGTCATCAGAGTCAATGTGGTGAAGAACTCAGATAATACAAAAAATTTGGAGATGTAATTTAATGTTACTGGTAGGAATGTTGGTCGGTAAAAGTAATTTCAATATCACCAATGAAATATCCACTGGTAAAAAGTATTTTGACTTGCTCCTCACATATATGAAAAGCTTCATTTATGTTAAAACTTGAACCCAAGACCTCAAGGACAACATTAAAATGCCTTAACTAGTTAGGCTACCAATGGCTTGTGCAGATAAATTGAAAATTCTACATATAACTTGAACTAATAAAGTATTATTAAAATTCTCACTCAAGTATCTTTGAGTCACCTATAATTTGTTTCGAGCTAACTAAACTCACTTCACTTTTGAGTTTTTAAACTATTGTTGCTATCATTGAAAAGTGGATGCATGGTAGTTCTATTACTCATTGATTAGTTTACGCAAGCAAGTTGTTTTTTGAATGTTGTAAGAGGATGGGTTAATTAGGGACCTGACCTGAATTGAGTCATATGGATCATGGTTTACGGTAGAACTTTTTTTACCTGAACATTGTTAAGGTTAGAAGTCTCTAACCCAAAGTAGATTATGGTCAGTTAGAGCCAAGAAAAAAGCATTAGGGTGTTGAAATTGTTTTAAGTTAAAAACAAAATCATGCGAGTTTGATTGAAACATTTTTGTCGTTTAGGATTTTCTAGATTTGTATGGAATACATTTTGAATTTTGAATTTGAGCCCCAGTTTAACTGTAGTCCTTTGTCTTCTTTCTATTTGGCTTTTGAAATCAATAGACTAACTTTACTCCTGCATTTAAAATTGAAAAAAAATTCAACTCCTTATAAACACTCTCTCATCTCCTCACATTGTATTCAAGAGCTCACTCCACGAAGGCAAGTGCGCTCATGCTCACATCGCGTGGGCCAATGCTAATATCTTTTAAATTTTAGATGAGACCAAGCCGAAGCCCACTAGAATGGATAGTCCATGGGCTGAGGCATGTCTGAATTTAGTCTGCCCATCAATGAGGACGATCGTTGGTTTTCGGGTCCATGTTAGGGTTGATGCACTTGCTTGAAAATTTTTCAAATTCTATCTTCAAATATCAATTTTTGGGGAGAAGATAATTTTGGTTCTTATAACTAAACAGAAATTTCAAATTTCTAAATTCTTGAAATTTCAAATTTCTAAGATGCCAAAGTCTACTTGTGTATTTGAAATTTAGCATTTCAAATTCCAAACTCTATCCCTTTTTATTTCAAATTCAAGGATTTGGCAAATTCTTTCAGTCAAATTCTAAACTCTACACCCCCTTAATTTGACTTTCTCGTAAAAAGTAAGAGGAGAGTTCTCCTATATGATAATATTAATTTGTCCATGTCGGTGTACACGTTCAAGGGTGATGAGTCTAGATAACGTCTTCGAAAGAAGCCATTCATCATGTTTGTTGTACAGAAGTTATATAACATGTAAGAAATCAATCATTTGGATAATGCTAACTAATTGATCTAGGTCTTTGAATTTCTTGTTGTACAAAAGTTATATAACATCCAAGAAATCAATCATTTGGATAATGCTAACTAATTGATCCAGGTCTTTGAATTTTTCTAAAAAAATCAATTGTCATGATTTTTAACTATATATATATATATGCTGGACATGAAATTTGGTAAGTAGCCTACTCGGCCATTTCGGATTTGATGAATGGTTTAAATCTACATAATATTACCACCATTCGTTGAAAACATTGAAAACAGGGGGTTATGTACTTCTCCACATGTTTTTGTGCGTGTACCTGTAGCGAGAGTTAGATATATTATATAGGATACTATAAATAGATGAAAAACCTAACCTTAATGCTCTTTACTGCTGGCTTATTGAGAAACTTGAGTTGTTTCTTCAGTTCCAAGTATTCTTCTCTGGGTAGACCCGTTGCTTGCGTCACAACAAGGCAAATCACCGTAAAAACTAGTAGGATTTCACTCCAATCAAAACACTGAGTTGCACGAGCCATGGGGGCTAGACAGGGAGACGGTTTAAGAAGATGAAAATTAAGGCAGGAAAACTATAAACAGGAGTAAGGATATTAGGCCTGTTCTATTATGTGTTCTGAGTTCTGAGACTGATGTATTTATAGCCAAAGCAGCTGGTTGATGAAACAGGCTTTTTACAGGAACCATTGATCGATCCTAATAACACAAGGGTGTGATCCACGAGTTGCGTCGTGATTTCCTATGTGATTTTGCTGCATCCCAAGTCAACAAAGGGGTGCGTCAATTTGTAGGGCCACTTTAGGCTTACTTGACCTCAGGTCCACAAAGACTAACGAGATGCAAATGGGAAACATATCAACAAATGGATATGTCAATTTGTAGGGCCATTATAGGCTGACTTGACTTGAGGGGTCAACTAAGACTAACTCTAACGAGATGCAAATGGGACACGGACCAACAAATGGACATGTCAATTTGTAGGGCCACTTTAGGCTAACTTGACTTCAGATCCAGTGAGACTAACAGGTCGACTCCTTAGCTCCAATAACAGGATAGAGTCTTCGGGACGGCCAATTGACTAGATACCACTAATTCTGACCAATTAATGCCAGGAGACTATGGACTTCTTCTTTTGGGATGGATACTTCATAGACAAGGGACGTTCTGAAGACTCTGAGACACTGATTTTGCCATTAAAGAGAACAAAAATGGACAAAAAAAAAAAACTTAAAATTTTGAAGCGATGCCATTATATTGTTTTTCTCAGCACGGCGGCTGGGTGTATGGTCTGCTTTGCCTTACGGTTGCACCAGTAAGTCCGGACAGAGAAAGAGGTCCATTAGTTGTAATAAAAATGATGAAAACCAATGGCTGGAGCTGAGATCAACTATTTTTGAAACAAAATAATCTCCTTTTTCCATTCGAACCGCTCTCTCGTAGTATGGATTGGGAAAGCATTTAACTCTAGAGCAATGATCGTTGCACCAGCCGGAGCATCAAAATGGCTGCTGAATTAGACATTAGGTATGGAAGGGGGCGAACCTTTGGATGATCCCACCACAAGCAATGCACCTTGGTTTTAAGTTTGGTAGAGGAATGGACACAAGTTTTCCTAGCATGCAATTCTTAAGTAACATTACTTCCTTGAGTATGCTACAGCCTCTAGCGTAAATAGCTTGTTAGAATATGATGTAATTCATTGATTACAGCCGCTATTTTTGGCTGTAATCATGGTATATTTCGTTGTTTAGTCAACATGTACACTCTATCTAGACATGATTGTATCTCCCTTCATTATCAACCAATACTGCAGCCATATAGCTTCTATTATAGCTTAGCAGTAGTCTCCCATGGTTGGTCATGGATTCGAGTGAATGTCTTGTCTATCATTAGAATAAAACTTCGGCAAAGGAAAGCAAACGAAATTCTTCACAAGGATAAAAGAATCCATTTCGAAATGTCAAATGTGAGTTGTGTTAAATCAAATGATAATCGAAATCTTCAACTTTACAGCGCAAAAGATACGGCACAAAACAAATCAATGCTTCCGATCTTGTTGGAGAACCTACACCCGCATTTATGAAACCGTGTTGGAGAAGTAAGAAACAAATGACTGATGATTTCGATCCTGTTAGAGAACCCTAAATGATAATGACACCCGTTAGAAACCGTGATGGAAAAGTAGGAAACGAAAGACACTCTCAACTAAGAGTACATTGAGATGATCCCACCGCTCCTCGCTCAAAGGACCTACAAGGTTGCAAAATGACTCCCACATTCTTTTTTTGAATGTTGGATCGAGAGTGTATGAGAGGTAACGGGACTTACATAAAGATCGAGCTGATCCCAAGGCCAAATCTCCTACCCAAAAGAGTACAACGGAGACATCAAAAGGCCAAAAACAAAGTCCAAGATGCCGTAAAGACATACAAGCACTACAAAGTTAAACTGACGTTTACTGGCGGAGAAAGTTCTGCCGGTTTGTCTGACAATAGATTGCACGAGCAAATCAGAAATGGCCGCGGAGGAAAAACTTCCGCAGGCATTTTGTGCCGATAATCACCCGTTGGAATTCTTAGGCGGCGATTTTTCTCTCGCCAGCAATTGTGTCGAAACCGCCGGTAAAGCTCTAATTTTTTGTTGTAGCCAACAGATAGAACAACCGAGGGTTAGGGTGACTCCCAATCAAAGTAGCCCCACCAGCAAACATCGACCAGAGCCTCCCCTTACTGCGCCACTCCCCCTGCCATGTAACGTCCAAAGTGTTGCAGCCACTTGAAGCTAGCATTCTGTTGGATGAGAGTAATTAATACATGGCGTGGAATTCGTCCTTTCGTGGAATTCGTCCAAAGGAGCTCCTTCTATTCAGCAATAGAGCTTCGATACTATCCATTGTTTGGATGCGTCTCTTGATATTCAACCAAAAGGGCAGCTCTGGTGCACCAAGCTCTCACGTATGCAGAGTTCGGGGAAGCAGTGGACCACAAGGGTCAATAGTACCTAATCTTACCTTGCATTTTGCAAGAGGCTATTTTCATGACTTGAACCCGTGACCCTAAGTTCACACGACGACAACTCTACCGTTACACAAAGGCTCCCCTTTGTCTCTTGATATTCAACCCCTCAATACTAGATGGCTTGTTTCCTTGTCACTGTGGGGATAGCAACATCAGTGGACTGCCGCGATTTCTTCATCAATAGTAAATCCCTCCTTTGATCTAGCAGCTATTTCTAGCAGTTTAACGCCATTACAGTCCTCATGGCCCCTCCAACGGTTGCTACACCCCGTGTCCCAAGTGCAGAACCATCGAAGTTGCACTTAAGCCATCTCTTCCGCGGAGTTCTCCATATAAACTTTTCTTTGATGGTTTTGCACAATTGATCTAAACCCTTCCAATCTCGAACAATCTGCTAGACCGAGTAGTTGAGGATACAAATATATAAATTGGCACTCTTATTGTTAAAAGGCCCTGCTGTTACGTTCTTTCAACAACAGCCACATCGTGGAAAAACAGGCCTTTTTAAACGCAAGTTTCATCGAGGTTGGAGTTGCTTTCACACATACCATTGGAGAAGAAGCTAGACAATGGTTCTAGGCAATACCATGTTTACATTAAATCATCCAAGCACCATACTCTAAACTTGGTATGATTTAAGTGATACAAATTTCCACCATTAGCTTTGAACATGACTTATCTAGGGGCAAGATGCCAACCCCTTCTTTGAGGTGTTCCACCATTAGAATTCTTCCCAAAACCACAATCCATGAAAAGGCACTCCCCCTAGAAAGAATGGGTGCCTTCCAAACGGGTTTCTGCTGGAAATAGAGACGTACAATTGGATCACATTTTTTGTATACTCCTTGACAGTGAAGACACCACTTTTAGCATGGCTTCAAAATCCTTTCACGTCTCTGTTCGTTATGATAATAATTTGTTGGAGCAACGTCGATAGCTATTCGAATTTATCTTCTTCGGAGGCTCGCACTTGCCTTCGAAAGTGATAATTCCACTCAACACCATCCCGATTGTGAGACCAAAATTTATCATTCACATTACCATGTTTAAGAGTGCTAACTCTATAGTATCTCGGGTACTTCTCTTTCATGGTTTGCTCACCAATCCTTTCGAATCTTATCAATGAGTGTTGAAGTGCCTTTCCACGTTGATGAAGGACACATCGCATTAGAAAAGCCCACCAGCTACCATACGTCCATTGCCTTTCCTCCACATCTGCTCCAAATAACCTTCCTCCACGGTGCTTTTCGGTCTTTCACAAATCTCCGCATCATTATTTGGTTAGAAGATCCTCATTCAATAGCTTGAAGGTTTTTGATGCCCAATCCCCTAAAATCTTTGGGTCGACAAACATTGCTTCTTCTAACTAAAATGGATTTTTTGGTCCCACCCCATCATTCCACAACAAATTCTTTTGCAAGATCTCAAGCTTCCTAATGATGCTTTCCGGGCATTTGAAGAGAGAAAATGAGTAAATACGAGTGTTAGTTAGGCCGTTATTGATGAGAGTGGTTCTTCCACCGAGAGAGAGGAAACTTCTCTTTCACGTTGTAAGCTTCTTCTCGACTCTTTCCACCAAATGGTTTGAGGTCTCGATTGGGGCTTACCGATGCACATAGGGAGGCTCAAAGTACATGAGTGACAGTCTAAGATCTCCGCAATGTCCTCCAATTTACATTGTCGACCTTAGACTAAACTTTTTCTCGAAATGGATTAAAAAATTAGGGGGATGTCTTCAAATTTGAATCTGTTTTGGTCGGAGTGGTGACCACGACCGCGTCTATCTGCATACCATAGGTGCAACACTTGGAGAGCAGAATTGCCAGCTCTGATTCCTAGGTGGGTCCCTTTCTTGGATAGTCTACTGAGTGCTTCCATGACCATGGTGAAGGGGAAAGGAGATAGACTATCTCCCTGTTTTAATCCCTTAAAACTTCTGAAAAATTTGAACTATCCTCTTTCTACACCTTTAAGGTTGTCTGTCACTCACACATACATGTAAATCTGGATCTAGTGACTAAAAAGGCGGAGCTGCTATAGCAGCTTTGGACTGGCTACTGTTGTAGGTCTACTTGTATTCTCTCTCTCTCATCCCTCAACATGTAGACCCCAGCCGTCTCTTTCATTCTTTGCTGTCTCATCTTCCACAATCCGTCTCTCCTCTCCCTCGTCCAACTACTAGGGCCCAAATGGTGAGATTCGGGAAGAGATCAGTAAGTTCCGCGTGAAAAAGCGGGAAAGGTGTAATTGAAAAAGGTGCAATTGCTCCGACCACACGGTGGGAACAAGCTCTATACAAATGGTGGTGAGATAGAAGAGCAGTAGGTCAACATAGAAACAAAGAGAACAAAGAGATTAGTGAGAACCATGTGATGGGAGAGAGAGGTACGAGCGGTCATAGCCTTCAAGAAATGCAAAGGGCTAGTTTTCACATGAAAACAACTTAATAAGAGCCACTTGAACAACCACCGGAGATTTCTTTTGAGGTTGCCGGAGTTGTGTCTTCAAGTGGGATTTAGGTGTTTTGAGAGGCTGGTGCACGTCTGTTGGACGCCTTCTAGTGTTGGTCCAGTCCCATTTTTTTCAGCAGCCACCATCAAACTTTGCTGCACCAACAGAAGCTTTCAAATGCAGCGCCGCCGCCAGCTGCCGATGTCAACTATGACAGCCGCCGCTATCAGCCACCGCCTAAGGCTTTTGTGAACAATATGTTGAAAATAAAACTCTAAAAACCCTATAAATAGGAAGGAGCTGAAGATCGATTAATAACACCCCATTCCTTGCCTTCTCTGCTCATAAATACCCCATGTAATTCTTCCTGTGTATCATTTCATTTTATAGTGAAATTGCTCTGCATTTCTGTGGATGTAGGCCTATTGGCCGAACTATGTAAAATTTGAGTGTTTGTATGTGCTTGATCTTGAGCGGGGATTGTAAATCCCGAACAAGTGATATCAAAGTAAGGGTCTACAATAAAATAGAGGCAGAAAACAGAGTTGCAGCACTAGCAGGTGAGAGGAAGAAGAAAATTGTTCATGCTACAGTCAATTACAATAAAAACATCATCATTCTGCTACAGTAAAGGTGTGTCATCATTCTGCTATAGTAAAAGCATCATCATTACTGTCGACTATAGTGATCACTATAGTACTAAGTTGTCATAGTACTCAGAGGCAGGTTATAACAGTCCGAGTTTCAACAGGCATGGGTTACAACAATGTACAGTTGTAATAATATGAGTGCAAATAGTAGTGCGTTGCACAGTAACAGAGTTGAAACAGTAAGTATTACAGACAAGATAGCAGAGTTGCAAATAGTGATCAAATTGAAGCAGGCCTATTTTTGACTAGTTTTCAAGGGGGATAGATTGGTTCTTGGCTAAATCAAGTGTTCTGGACGCAATGGTGTTCTCAAATTTGCAAGATTCTCTCCTGAAATTACTTTAAGTACTCTATTTTTACCTATAGAGGCAAACATGAGCAAAATGATTTCTTTAAATGGTACTAACTATCACAATTAGAAGGGAAAGATGAAAGATCTTCTTTTTATGAAGAGATTACATATACCTATCTTTGCTACTCAAAAACCGAGAGAATAAGTTCGAAAATGAGTAGGCTTTTGAACATGAACAAGTATGTGGTTTCATTCGACAATGGGTAGAAGAATGTTTTGAATCATATTCAAAATGAAACATATGCTAAAACTCTATTGATAAAATTAGAAACCTTGTACGCATTAAGAATTGAGAATAATAAGTTATTCCTACTTAATCAAGCAATGCACTTGAGATACAAGGAAGTGAGTTCTATTTCTGACTACTTGAATGAGTTGACCAGATGCTTTCAATAATTATTCGACGTTAGCGTCAGGTTTGATGATGATATCATGGGTTTATGGCTTTTAAATACTTTGCTTGACTCATGGGAAAATTTTCATGTTTCTCTAGCCAATTCTGCCCCATATGGTGTTGTGACATGGGAATCTACGAGAAGCGCAGTTCTAAATGAAGAAATGATGCGACGAGCTTAAGTTGCTACCACATCACAGTCTGAGATTTTGATTTCAAAAAATAGGGGGAGAAGCAAGATCAAAGGTCAAGAGAAGAATAATAGGGGTAGGAGTAAATCTAAGTTCAGATACAAAAATCTGGAGTGCAATTATTGTAGCAAGAAGGGTCACATTAAAAAGCAAAGTGTTATAAGTAGAAAGCTGAGAACAATATAGATAATGCCAAGTAAGAGAGAAGAAATGATGATGGGAATGATCATGTGTCCACTACCACTTCAGGCCTTCTTATGGTCTGTGATGAAAATGAGATCAACATAGACACCAATGAGATTGGATGGGTCCTTGATAACGGTGCTTCTTTCCACATTACCTCTAGGAGGGAGTTTTTCACCTCGTACTCTCTTAATGACTTTGGAGTGTTGAAGTAAGAGAGAAGAAATGATGATGGGAATGATCATGTGTCCACTACCACTTCAGGCCTTCTTGTGGTCTGTGATGAAAATGAGATCAACATAGACACCAATGAGATTGGATGGGTCCTTGATAACGGTGCTTCTTTCCACATTACCTCTAGGAGGGAGTTTTTCACCTCGTACTCTCTTAATGACTTTGGAGTCTTGAAGATGGGTAACGACAGGCCATCAAAGGTTGTTCGTATTGGATTCGTCTATTTGAATACCAACAACAGGACAAGATTGATTCTCAAGGAAGTTTGACATGTACTAGATATCCGATTGAACTTAATATCAGTCAGAAAGCTTGATGATGGTGGGTACTGTAGTACCTTTTGCGATGGCCAATGGAAGCTCTCTAAGGGAGCATTTGTGGTTGCTAGAAGAAAGAAATCATCTAGCTTGTATGTGATGCAAGCTTTTATTCCTATTAACTCTGTGAACGCAATTGATACTGCTGATTCTTTAGAGTTGTGACACAGGCGGCTCAGTTACATAAGTGAGAAAGGACTAAGTTATCTAGTTAAGAAGAATTTGCTTTCAAGGCTCAATGCTGCAAAGTTGAGTAAGTATGCTCATTGTCTTGCCGGGAAGCAACAATTTGTTTCCTTCAAAAGCCATCCTTCTTTAAGGAAGTTAGGTGTGCTTAAATTGGTGCATTCAAATGTATGCGGTCTTATGAAGGTATGAACACTTTGTGTTGCATTATATTTTGTCACCTTTATTGATGATTATTCTAGAAAACTCTGAGTCTATGTTTTGAAATCTAAGGATTATGTGCTTGATAAGTTTAAAGAGTTCCAAGCTTCTGTTGAGCGTCAAATAGGGACGCGGACTAAAATGTATTCGCATAGACAATGGTGGTGAGTACTATGGACCGTTGATGCTTATTATAAGTAGCAGGAGATCAGACATCAAAGGACTCCTTCGAAGACTCCTCAGATAATTGGTTTAGCAGAGAGGATGAACAAGACATTGATGGATTGCTTTATGTAGCTAAGCTGCCGGGTGAGGCTCTATGCACAACAACCTATGTTATTAACTTGTCTCTAATTGTTGCTTTAAATGCAGATGTTCCTGGCACGCTATGGTATAGAAAAGATGTCTCTTATGATCACTTGCAAGTATTTTGGTGCAAGGCATTTGTACATATACTCAAAGATGAGAGGTCCAAACTAGACGTCAAGACCAAACAGTGTATTTTCATCAGCTATGGGTAGGATGAGTTTGACTACAGGCTATATGATCCTATTGTAAAGAAGCTGGTTAGAAGCTATGACGTGATCTTTATGGAAGACCAAACCATTGAACACATTGACAAAGCTGAAGGATCAGAAACTCAGAGTTCTGATACTCTGACCAATTTAGATCCAGTTCCTATTTCATATACGCCAGGTGTAGAGGACAACAATGACCATAGTGGTGAACCACTTGATGTTTAAGATGATCAAGCCGAGGGTGAGCATGAAGCTGCTGAAGACATGGATGTTTCATCAGAGGCTGATGATGTTTAGCAGTAGGTTCCTACTGAGGAGCCAGCAGTTTCATTAAAAGGGAGTCCGAGAGATCATCAACCCTCTACTCGGTATTCACCAGATGAGTATGTGCTCCTCACTGACGGTGTCACAGCCCCGTCAGGGGAAAACGCGTCGTTGCTGTGAAGGGAGGCAACCCCCCTTATAACCAGGCCCATCACCCCCCCTAGCCGATGTGGGACTAACTCTCCTGCGTCCCGCCCTCAGACCATCTTGGGTCCCCTCACAAGGCCAACCCTCAGGCCATCTTGGCACGGTAGCCATCTTCCGCCTACGGGACACACGCCTCCGTTTGTCACCACACGAACGACGGTGCGGCTAGCCATCCACCCTCGGGGTCGGGGTTTGGCTCTGATACCATTTGTCACAGCCCCGTCGGGCCCCCAGCAACGATATTGTCCCGTGCGCATGCGCACGGGTTTTGGTCCTTCCCCCGCGTCCAGGGGAAAACGCATCGTTGCTGTGAAGGGAGGCAACCCCCCTTATAACCAGGCCCATCACCCCCCCTAGCCGATGTGGGACTAACTCTCCTGCGTCCTGCCCTCAGACCATCTTGGGTCCCCTCACAAGGCCAACCCTCAGGCCATCTTGGCGCGGTAGCCATCTCCCGCCTACGGGACACACGCCCCCGTGTGTCACCACACGAGCGACGGTGCGGCTAGCCATCCACCCTCGGGGTCGGGGTTTGGCTCTGATACCATTTGTTACCACCCCGTCGGGCCCACAACAATGATATTGTCCCGTGCGCACGCGCACGGGTTTTGGTTCTCCCCCGCGTCCAGGGGAAAAGGCCTCATTGTTGTGAAGGGAGAGAACCTCCCTTATAACCCACAGACCCTCACCCCCCTAGCCGATGTGGGACTAACTCTCCTGCGTCCCGCCCTCAGACCATCTTGGGTCCCCTCACAAGGCCAACCTTCAGGCCATCTTGGCACGGTAGCCATCTCCCGCCTACGGGACACACGCCCCCACCCACCGTGGGGTCCACAGTAAGAATATTGTCCGCTTTGGGCCCACTGGGTCCGCACGGCTTTGTTCTCACCCCGGCTTCCCAGGGTAAAACGCGTTCTTACTGTGAGGAGTGTTCCCACTCCTTATCACCCAGCCCAGCTCCCCTCTCCAGGCGGTATGGGACTAACTCTCAACCGTCACCCCCTCGGCCTTCTCCGCTTCGCCACCCCTCACAAGGCCATGGTACCTCACGGTGCCTCAACCGGCAAGGCTAGATCTCTCCCCCTTAGGGGACACACGCCCTCGTGTGACCGAGGCACGCATGCGGTTAGCCATCCATCACCACGAGGAGACTGGCTCTAATACCAAATTGACACACCCCACCCACCGTGGGATCCACAGTAACACAAGATGGCCTGAGGGTTAGCCTTGTGAGGGGACCCAAGATGGTCTGAGGGCGGGACGCAGGAGAGTTAGTCCCACATCGGCTAGGGGGGGTGATGGGCCTGGTTATAAGGGGGGTTGCCTCCCTTCACAGCAACGACGCGTTTTCCCCTGGACGCGGGGGAAGGACCAAAACCCGTGCGCGTGGCCACGGGACAATATCGTTGCTGGGGGCCCGACGGGGCTGTGACAAATGGTATCAGAGCCAAACCCCAACCCCGAGGGTGGATGGCTAGCCGCACCGTCACTCGTGTGGTGACACACGGGGGCGTGTGTCCCGTAGGCGGGAGATGGCTACCGCGCCAAGATGGCCTGAGGGTTGGCCTTGTGAGGGAACCCAAGATGGTCTGAGGGCGGGACGCAGGAGAGTTAGTCCCACATCGGCTAGGGGGGGGGTTATGGGCCTGGTTATAAGGGGGGTTGCCTCCCTTCACAACAACGACGCGTTTTCTCCTGGACGCGGGGTAAGGACCAAAACCCGTGCGCCTGCGCACGGGACAATATCGTTGCTGGGGGCCCGACGGGGCTGTGACAAAAAGCATTTTAGAAACTATATAGCAAAAGAAATCAAAATTCACTGTGCCTAAATCATCTCCTACAGTTTTAGCAAAGATAAATCAAAACCGAAGTGGTCCACCACCTAAAGGAAGCTTCAAGCTTACCTTTGATGGAACCTGCTACAACAAACCTAGATTATGCGGGAACAGTAATTTGATTAGAGACTCAAATGGCAGTATTATTTTGGAATTTTCAGGTTTAGTTGGATATGGGATGCCTTGGCGCAATGGTAAAAGTTGTGGTCATGTGACCTTGACATCACGGGTTCAAGGCCTAAAAATAGCCTCTTGCAAAAAATGCAAGGTAAAGGCTGCCTACTATAGGCCCTTGTGGTCTGCCCCTTCCCTGGACCCTGCATAGGCGGGAGCTTCGTGCACCAGGGCTGCCCACATAATATCTCTCTTGGAACATGCTTGGTCAGAGATTTGAGTCACCATTGGCCAGGGATTAGATTTAAGAGCATACAAGAATGAGAGAGTGTGAGTAATTTGCTTTATAATCCTTTGCTTGCAGGAGAGAGAGATTTTAATGTTAAGAAAATTTGGAAGTTTGAGGAAAATTAAAAGAAAGAAGTTTTTACTAAAAATTGAGGCACATAAGGAATCTATCAGAAATAGAATGGACCTCTAGATTTTATCTTTATGATTTGGATAATCACAGTGCACATAATCTTCTCTAAAAACATTTAGAAAATATAAATAATAATAACTTATAATCATTGGTTTCTATTATATTTTCTAGTCATTATGGTAATTTATTTTTGTTGAGTTTAAATCTTTGAATGTTCAGTATGTTTATACATATTTGTTTAGTAAATTTAGTATTAAATTAGTGGCAAGTTTAGTATTTGTCTGAGCTATGCATTATTCATAATGGTATTGCATATAATTTGTTGAATTTATTTTTGTATAAGATTATGTATTTGAAGCTATTACAAAAGAAACGATAGAACAAAAGGAACCGCCTATTTAACACCTCTAGGAAGGAGGGCTATTTACCTAGGCTTCATAATAAGTAAAGAGTGATGACATCCATCCTCATTATCATGCCAGAAGAGTCCTACAAGATAAGGAAATACAGTTCAAGATGATAATCTAATCGATTAGGATTGAGAGTCCTAATCAGATAATGATAAGGAAACAAAAATTGTGTTTATCTAGGATACCTCTAGCCTACCTCTGATCTCTATAAATAGGATCAAAAGGCAGAGCCAAAGGTATCGAGCAATCGGGTTGTAATTTCTCTCCCATAGTGAATTATTCCCCTCCTCCTCTCGTGAACATAGGCTATACATAGCCGAACCACATAAAATCTCTATATTTTCTCGTGTGTTTATGTGTGCATGTGATTTTTGATCCTAACTGCTGCGCCTAACAAAGAGGGACTACAAATAGGCTCTATAATATACATGAAAGTCCTAGAAACAGGTTTCATGGCAAGCAACACAGGCCTACAAACATTTTCTTGCTAGAGGTTGTTACCCATCCCCACACAAGCTTCACAATAATTTGACCTAATTTTATATTAATATGATATTAAATGCTAATATAAAATTACAGTCAAACATGATCAAACTCATCTTAGCTCAGTCAAAGTCACCTAATTCATCCAAACATTTTGCAAAATCTGTTTAGCTCAAGCAGCACGATATCAGACCACATTCGGTGAAAATAAGATATTGGACTCAATATTGGCTATATCAGCTTAGTTCTGGTCAAATCAAGATTGAGTAAACTTGAGCTAGATGGAGTGACTCAAACTTGACTAAACTGCCATATGATTTGATTTGAGCTCTTATGACCATGAGGAGATATTCTAATAAGCCCCCTAAAGTTAGTGAATCTCGTGAGATCAGTCTTAACTTGTGCATTAGATTAGTGAATCTTGGTGACGCCTAGTGGTATTGTTAGAATCCCAGCTAGCTAGTCTTTTGCATGTGATTAATTGAACATTTAGAAACTTGTGGGCTAGTTGATCTAAAACAAAATTATAATCTACTTCCATATGCTTTGTTCTAACAATGAAAAGCGAATTTGCTATGCTGTTGCTCCAAGGCTGTCGCACTTGCACCAGAAGAGAATTAATGGTTGAGATAGATGGAATCTTGAGTTTTCTTATGAGGTATATCAGATCCAAATGATTTCAGCTGTGCAATTTTCAAGGGGCCCTGTATGAGGATTCGGTTAAAGATCTTGCAACTATAGACTGTATTTTGGCAGACAATGATAATAGATGGTCGCTGAAATAAACAAGAAATCTACTGGCTGACTTGGGATCACCAATTACTAGCTTAATTTGCATTAGAAAAGGCACGTAGTTAATAGAGTGATGGATATTATTTTGTCTCCTATGTTTAGCCTCTCACTAAAAATCACACTGATTAATCACATGATTTTAACAACTTTGTTTTTCATATTTTTTAAATATTAAATTGTCAAGATTTAATCCACAAGGAAACACAGGCCAAAAGCATCAAACTGAAGAATTTTTTGTTTTGTAGGTACTCTAAAGGTGTCCAAATAAGATGAAATGGTTTTATCTCCCATAAATTATGACCTGAAAATCCAAAAAAGAAAGCGTAAATGAGATGTGCTATCCTAGCATTTGAAAATAACACGAATCTGCTTTAGTTACCTTGAGATTTGCTTGAATGTTGTCTAGTGATCATCAATGTAGCCTTGCATAAATTGACAGGCCCTATTAACAAGAATGGCTAGATCTGTCTTGTCACTGTTATGCATTGGATGGCCCCAACCACAGCCTCTTATGCTTTTATCTTCACAGCACCTGATTAAGGACTCCCCCTTCTAGAAAGAGAGAAGGAAAGAGACACAAGGAATGGGGTTATTTTGTCGGCTCCCACTCTTTTCTAAAATGAGGGAGAGAGAGAAGAAGAAGAAGAATGTGCGACACTTTTTAGTAGAAAAAGAATTGAGATGTTAACTTAGTTATGGGCAGCTATATCATTGTACTATTATATAAAGCAAACCCCTCAGAGGGAAAACGCCAGTGGATTCACCAAAAGAGAGACAGACATTTCAAAAAATGAAAGAACCGTGGCGTATATGTAAATATCAAGAAAAGAAAGACAAATTCTAGTGGAATACATAGAAAGCGAAAAGGCTTGTTGAAAAATGAAAACTAGATGTACAAGTTACTAGTTTTTCTTTAAGAATTAGTCCAGTTATTCATGAATTTTTTAGTTTTATTTGATAATTAATTGAAGTTGAAATTTTTAACAATTCTCAAATTATTTAAAGGGAAAAAACAAGAGATTAAAAATAAGAACTATTGTAAAATGATTTTTCAATAATTTAGCCAAATGCCTTATACCGCTGCGGTGCTACAAAGAGCTCTCCTAGTTTCATGTGCTTCAGTTATGAGTTTGAGGTGCTCATAGGGTACGGCCAAGAGTTATCCATTACAACCCAGTTTGCCAACTAAAATAAAAAGAGTAGTTTTGACATTTTCAAACACTAAGGCAGTGTTTTATTTTCTGCGCTGCCTTTTTCTTATTTTCTTAATTTAAGACGTTCATATCATTTAGGCTCCTGTTTTTAGTTTGCTCGTGAAAAATTATGCTAGCTGGATGGTCTAAAATTCTATTTTAGTTTTGTTTTATATTTTAGTGTTTTTTCTTCAAAGCACAAATAAACACAAGGCTGCAAGTATCCAATAGAAGTAATTTTTGGTGTAGGAGTAATTTAGGAGATTTTAAATAATATGAATAAATTAGATCTTCCAACAATCTAGCCTAAAATCATAAAAAGACAGCATCTTAAAAAGCTGCCTTAGCATTTAAAAATACGAAGACTCAAATAGAAAAGAATATTTTCAATTACGTGTAAACTTCTGTAACTATGATTTGTAGGGTCCCCAAGACTTCAATAGCGGGTGTCAGTTCAGTGAGACCTGCGCATTCACTTGGGTAGCTCCCATCTAGACGGTTAAGATCATGCGTTCATGTACAGAATGAGAATTAAGAAAAGTTCCGCAGGAAAGATAAAAAACAAAACTTGCTCCTTGCAGAAAGATGCATTTACAATTGGAAAATGGAGGCTCATACATAGGGTTAGTGTTAGTAATCTCACATGAATGGTCTTGACAATAGGCTGGTTATGGGCTTTGAGGTATCTCTTGTACTCCAAATATTGTGGCTCTAGATAACTCCATTGAATCCCCCAAGCAAGTAGAAGAGCAGCAAAAGCTAATATGATTTGCTCATAACCAATATCACTGGTACGTGGACTAGCCATGGACAGAGAAACCTGTTCTAGATCCAGCCTTCTTGCCTGCAATGCACAGATAACCGGATGGTCAGGAAAAGAAGAAGAATAGTCAGAATCAGAAGAAGACGAACAAGGAAGATAGCTGCCGGTGGATCCTGCGAGGTATTTTTTGTTTCTGAATTTGGTTTTTGGTTGATATATTTGTGACCACAGGAAGCTATGAACTTTAAGACAGAATCTACGAATAATCTAGCTGTGAATCTTGTACGTGTGAATGTGTATAATCCAAGTCTCCAGGCTGGATTCTCTCTCCACCTCCAAGATGTGAGTGGAGAGGTGTTATGTCGTAAGTGGGGCTAACTTATTATATGTGACATAAGAGGGCAATAAAAAATATGGACATTGGTTTAAGAAGTTGACTCTCGCTTTTCATTAGTCAGTCTTTTGAAATATTAGTGAAATTCTTAACATTGGCATTAGATTGACGGGGCTTGAATTTCAGAAAATCTAACCAATAAGAAAGGCTATGTGATGTCCTGGGTTTTTATAAATAAATTTTCTAATTATTTTTGAAAATCTTTTCAGGATCGATCCTTAAATTTTTATTTTTACTGTACATATAATAATAAAGTGTAACTACTTCTTCAAGCCCAAGTACATCTAATAAAATTTCACAATATATATCAAAATAATAGTTTAACTTTTTCAGCCAGTCAAGACATACTAGTTACAGCCCAAACGCTACTAAGCTAAAGCACAATTTCAAATGCTACAATTTATTACAAGTTTACTAAAGTCTTTAAATAAAATAAAACTATTTTCTAGTCTTCATACTTTGAAACTCTAAGTTCACTCAACTTCTTGTGCGTTAATCTCACGCTTTTCCTTCTGCCCTTCACCTGTGAGGTAATTTGGTGAGTAATATAAATTACTCATTAGATAATACAAGACTAGTCAAAAGAGCAGAAATCTATGCTATGCAATTTTAGTTATTTTTATTAAATACACATGATTAATTTATAAAAATTAATGCAATCGTCAAATAGCGGCACTTCAAATCCATGAATAAGTATTTCCATCAAAATTGAACTATTTCAAATAACATAATCAAATCGATTAATCCATCAATCCATCAACTAATCAATCAAGTTACCAATCACTAAGTGGCGTAGATTAATATTCTTGAGAACGATCAGCATGTCATTTCATATCCAAACAGATCATAAGGTTAACTATGCACGCAAGGAAACAAAAGTTTTCATTTGCACTTATTAGTGGGTACTACACCGACTACACTGTCTGCATGGGACAGGCGGATCAAACCAAAAACAAGAGTAGCCATCCTATGCGACTTACCCCCATCAAACATGCCTACCATAGGCTAGTACTTGTTTAGAAGCCAATGGCCAATTAGACTTCCTAGCATAGTAACCAGCAGGGCTTTCTATATAAAAATCCTCAAGTCAGGACTAACTCATTGAGTTGCCTGAGTACTCAATCTCATGGCACTAAGGTGCCCAAATCAAAACTAAAGGTATATTAACAAGTAACACGAAATTTTCATTCTTGTTAGTTCAGAACGTATGCATAAACATTTATATGCCAAGCCACATGTAATTATGTACAATTTTCTTAAAGAATCAAATGAAAAGCAACAATTCAAAACAAAAGGGTTTCATAACCATTCAACAAAGCATAATATTTATTTATTAAATCACTTTGCACCTACAAAGCTTCTAGTTAATATCTACTCCAAGTATTATTAAACACAAATCATATGCCAAATAAATCCATAGTTCCTGTAAACATAATTTCCAAATATCCGAGGGTCCTACATTAGTCATCTATATGTTTTATACACTTGATCATATCCTAGTTGCTTAACATTGTATATCTAGGGAATGTTAGATTGCTTATAATAGCACATCTAATATTTGTTTAGTTATTGAACATCATGTACCTGCTGATCCCAGTCAAGTTTCTTGTCGTCATGCACTTGGGTAGTGTTAGACTACTTGGTGCCATATGCCTGGTCACTACTAAGCTAGTCGATGCCTTGTGCCTTGTGCTTATGCACATGTGTCCTTGTCTTTGCTAGTCCAAAAACACATGCCTATGCAGCTACCATGATCATAGTGCCATATGCTTAAGCTTCACTATGGCCGCCTATTCAACGCGTTATACAACTAGCTGGTTGTTTGGTTCATTGTGAATGAACGATCTTCGTTACACCCTCAATATAATCAAGTGTATCTCTAACCCTTCTTTCTATTTTTCTTTGTTTCCTTTATAGATACTTTTCTTGTAATAGCTTTTCTAAATTGATTATATATTTGTAACTCTTCCAATTTTAATTGTGTATTTACTCCCAACCGTTGGATTATCATCCAATGATTCAAATATGTAACTCCTCTATTGGTCTCATTCATTTCTAAATCTTGGATCACCATCCATTATTTTCACATGTTTCGTTCATATGAAAACCCTCCTTCACATGTGGGTTTCCTTATATGATTTGTTCATTTATAAAATTGGTAATAATTAAATAATTAATTACTAAAATAGTATTAAACATGATTTTTCTCTTAAAAATTGTTAAGGAGGTGAATTGAAGTCTAAAAATCACTTTAACAAGTTGTACTTGGGATCACTTAGCTGCTCTTAGCTTAGGTTGTAAATAAATTCTTATCAAATTAAAACTTTATTATCACTTATACTCTAATTATACACTATTTATTTAATGAGTTATGATTTGAAATTTTGTTTAAGCTCCATTTTAACTTGTTTTCACACTATAGTAGTCCACAATTGACTTAAATTTTTTTTATAATTTATAAATATAATTTTTTTTATTTCTTAAAAATATGGGCCATTACAGGCTACTTGTGTCAAAGTGAAAAAGGGGCAGCCCGGTGCACGAAGCTTCCGTCTATGCGGGGTTTGGAGAAGATGAGACTACAATGGCCTAAAGTAGGCAACCTTATCTTGTATTTTTACAAAAGACTAATTCCACGCCTTGAACCTATATCCTTAATGTTACATGATAGCAACTTTTACCATTGCATCAAGCTCAAAGAAAGGTCTCACAATTTGGTGCGGCGAAGTCACTACCCAAACAACCTGGAATGAAATAATTCACAGATTGATAGTTACTTATTTAGCACATGAAAAATGGGGCTTCCTTTCAATAGTACTTACATTGAGCCAAGAAAATGTCAGTCACCCGTCATCCTCCATTAAGCCACTTCCGTAAGAGTCTCTGCAATTTCTCAGTTATCTGCGAATAGGCGTGGGCTACGTGGAAGATTACGTAAGAACATCACTTGCTGAAAGAAAGGAGCAGATCTCGCTATCAGTTTAGAAATGAACGGGGGACCTTTTTACATTCCGTAAACAGACCAATGGCTATGTACGAAGTAGGAACTATTGGGGCGTTGAGAAATCTGTCTTCTCATGGCTGACTATTTCAGAAAGGGACTAATCGGAACACGTTAGGGCAGTGTATTATGTCCAAAAACGAAGTTTGGATCATAAATGAAGTATTAGACGAGGGCTGGAATAAAAAACAGCATGCAGTACATTCTCTTTTTGCAGAGTTCTACATTTATTATAAGTAAAAGAGATGCAAACCTGTTAACCGAGGTGGTCAAGGGAGCACGATTACTCTTAGTGAAATGAAGTTACACAAGCATATATGGGAACAAAACCAGATGCAGGGATATAGGATCAGTGGGCGTTTGCAATATAGTGACCAGGAGGCAAATTATCAAACACAAACGTATAGGTACGAGAAACACCATTTTTAGCCAGGTCTGTATTAGCAGACGAGCGTTCTCCTTTTGCAATGGGAATAAGAATCATTAACTAAGCTGTTCCAGAATAGTAGTGAAATTTTCTTAGCTATTTGCAGCCCTAAACATAGTTAAAATTATGTAACCATAGATAAAATAATCTTAGAAGCTGTTAGAAATCACGCTGTAAATCACTGTCAACAATCACGGCTAAATTCGGCGATTGACAGTGATTAGTTAATAGCTGATCCGTATTATCGGATCCTGAATGAAAAGTCAAATATGTAATGTCTATAAATACCTATATGTAATTCCCAATCTATTAATCAATCAAATACTACAATTCAATCTCAATCTCATTTTCTCAACAGAAGCTTTGGCTGTTTATTTTGAAATTATTTCATCTATATTTCAATTTACAAATAGAAAGGACAATAACTAGATAGCTTAATATATGATTTCTATTCCCATCGTAAAAATCAAAATTATCCTATTTGGTTTTTACAAAACTGATGAAAATTGATTTCTATGGAAAAAACAAAGAATTCTCTATGAAAAGTGTTTTAAGGGTTGAAATTGAATTATGCCAAAGATTATTATGCTCTAGTAAAGATTTTAAGATCATTGACATAATTAATTTTAAGTTGTAAAACACGATCCACATAAATTCTTATCCCCGTGGAAATCAATTTTCAGCTATTTCCTCCCCACCAAACAGATGGAAATATACAACTTCATATTATTCTTCAAAAACAAAAAGGAACCTTTTGCCAAAACATCCCTAGGATGGATAGTTTTTCTTAATAATCCCTTGACTTTTCTCTTATTTGCCAAATGATCCTTATACATAGCAATGGTTGATTTCAGTTTTATAACTTTTTGAAATTGTAACTTTGCCTCAATAAAATGTGTGCAGTAAACCCTATCTTAGGATTGTAAGTAGAGAAATGCTACCTTGACCGGCATTCTAATTCTTTTAAATGACTTGGTGACCCCTCTAGCTAGGCCTCACTTATGGATGATAAAACCATATCATCTTCTTTGATCTCCATTTAACATACCTATACAAAGTACTCCTGCCCAGTGGATGCTTCTAAGTACTAGTTTTTCTAGCTGAAAAGTCTATTATTTAAAATTTTAAAACAGCATAGTTAAAATCATCCAACAGTAATGAACTTTTGTGTATTATCAATCTAGGGGAGGCCAAATGGGATGAATGGGCTAGATCATCAAAAGGTGAGACCTAGATAGAAGGGTCCTCAAAATTAATTAGAATCTTAGGCCATATTGAATACATTAAATTTGGGCACTGAGTGTAAAGTTGAAATTTTAGAAATTCCTCATAACGGGAAGAAAACAGAGATTTGGGAATCTCTTGGCAAATTTCGTTTACAATGTTTATTACTTACGAGAAATTACCACATTTAAGGATTTATTAGTCGATTTAACTATTTTAGGGACTTTTTACCAAAAATCCCAAAACAAAAATATACAACGATAGACTAGATTAATCCTTCCCCACCTCTCACCTATTAGCTAGGATGAAAAAGTGAAGAACCGAACATATATAAATAGCGAAAATCTGTACATATTAATTGAAGCAAAGTGCCCAAACAAACTTGTAGATGTTTCATAACTGTGTCAAGATCCTTATCCCCTCTGCCGCTGCAATTAACAACTACTTTGGTGCCATCAGGTAGAGTGGGGCAAAGGCTCTCTAAGTAAGCCAAAGCATGCGATGTCTCTAAAGCTGGGATAATGCCCTCAAGTCTTGACAGTCGCTTGAAAGCTTCCACTGCCTCCTGGTCAGTGACACAGTAGTACTCGGCTCGTCCTATATCCTTGAGGAAGCTGTGCTCAGGTCCAACCCCAGGGTAATCCAAGCCAGCACTAATAGAATGAGGTTCAATTATTTGTTCGTAATCGTCTTGCAGTAAATAGCTCATGGTGCCATGCAGAACCCCTCTCTCTCCTTTTGTTAAAGCTGCAGCGTGCCTACCACTGGCCAGTCCCATGCCCGCTGCCTCCACACCAATCAGTCTGACATCCTTCTCCTCGACAAACTCGTGAAAGAGCCCAATTGCATTTGAACCACCACCGACGCAAGCAACTAGGACCTCTGGCTTGCCACCCCATTTTTCCATTGCCTGTCATTATCATTGATAACTTTGATGGTAACTAAACTATGGGAAGCAATGAAAAGGAAAGTCAAGAAATATTATATTGACTTCTCTGATGAGAATTGCTTTACTAGCTTGGCAGGCCCACTCATGGCACAGCGTTAGCTTGAGGCGCATCAACCATGATTAGTCCAAAGAGTACGTACATCTGATTTTCTCCCAAAATTTACGCCAATTGGACTGCATTAACAACCAAAACCTGATTTGCTTGATGCCAGAGTGTCCGATTGGTGTGTTTGTGGGGCTATGAGATAGCCAATGAGGAAGAAATCAGATGAACAGTATGGAGCAGCCATAGGGTCGGACTCACTATGTAAAAGTGGGAGCGCTAACTCTAACCACCGTGCGATGGCAGTATGGCACCCCATGTAGCAGTCCTCATCTTCGATACTTGTCTATATTTGGACAAGGAGAAGAGTGATGAAATTGGCCAGTCATGCAAATTTTCATACCTGTTTTCTAGTTTCTTTGCCAATCACAGAATGAAATTCTCTAACCATCATTGGATATGGATGTGGTCCAGTGACAGACCCCCAAATAAAATGGGTCGACTCCAAATTGGCTACACAGTCCCGTATAGCCTCTGATGTAGCATCCTTCAAAGTGGATGCCCCATAATTGACTGGTCTTACCTGTAATAAGAAAATTCTCATCAAAATCATGAGAGAATTTAGCATTGGACGAACCGAGAGAGAGAGAGAGAGAGAGAGAGAGAGAGAGAGAGAGAGAGAGAGAGAGAGAGAGAGAGAGAGAGAGAGAGAGAGAGTTGTTTTCTAGGTCCCCCACTGTCAATGGAGAGAGGAGTCCTCTAAACCAATTCCACTTGACGCAAACTACAGGAATTCCAATTCCATGACCTCCAAGAAGTAGGATTGAAAATTATCTACATATTACAGTATTATCCATATAAATGATAGGTGTATGTGAGATACATGCAAGAAATGATTGTAAGATAGTAGGATTTTATATTACCTCTGCCCCAAGCAGTTGCATTTTTGACACATTGAATGCCTGCCTCTCCACATCTTTTGCACCCATATATATAACGCACTCTAAACCAAGCCTGGCACATACAGCAGCAGTTGCCACTCCATGTTGACCAGCTCCTGTCTCAGCTACGATACGTTTTTTTCCTAAACGCTTAGCAAGTAAAGTTTGTCCAACAGCATTGTTAATCTTGTGTGCCCCGGTGTGGTTTAGATCTTCCCTTTTCAAGTATATGTGCGGGCCTTTGCCATTAGCCTGCTTATAGTAATCAGAAAGCCGCTCTGCAAAATAAAGTGGGCTCTCACGGCCAACATAGTCTCTTAATATTGTGTTAAGTTCTTTCCGAAAATCTTCATCTGCAGAGACTGATCGGAAGGCCGACTCGAGCTCACCAAGAGCATATATTAGGATTTCCGGAACGTATTTCCCCCCGAAAGCCCCGAACCTTCCGAAAGAATCAGGTCTCATTGTGAGCAGAACTTCCCTTTCTTTCTTCACTATTTGAACACCAGCATCACGTGTGATGGTGCACGAAATTGAAGTGACTTTTCGGTTGGAAGATAATAAAGTAGTTCTGTTGATTGCTAGGATTTCTCGAAGGCTTTCATTTGTAGATGACGACCAAGGTTTGGAGAGAGAGGAAGTGTGGTTTCTGAAAATTGGGCGTGAAGTAGAGACGGCCATTTTTTGAGAGGTTCCTGAAAAAATTAAAGCAAAGAACTCATCATTATATAGGATTGGTATTTCTCAATAAATCATGTTTCTACCCTTCGGTAGCCATGTTCTTGTGATATACGTACCTGCTAGAAAAGCACGCAGAGCCGCATGTTTCACATGTGAGAAAGGAACTGAACTTGAAAGACGCTCACAATCCGACGATTGTGAATTATGTTTTCTAAATTTTAAGAATCAAAGGCCTTGACTACTCTAAAAACCGAAGGGCTAAGACCAACAGAGCCGTGTCATTTTTCTTGTGTAGGTTATGAAAGTGAAGTGAACAAGATTAGCTCTTTTTTCTTTCTCTGTCGGTGCACGTTACAGATTCTTGTGGTACTCTATGTCACGTTATAATTGTTTTCCAACTAGCACAGTCGACATATGTGGTGATGACACTTTCTGGGGCCTTTGGATAATGTAAAGGAATATGTGGTGGAACGTAAAAGTTGATGATCGCTACGGAGACATCAATCACCAGCTATCGCTCTAATTTGTCCTTTGACACCCATATTGGAATATGGGATGTTAATAAGCTGAGTTGAAGTGGCTACCTTTACTGCCTCGGTCGACAGGTTAGCACTTCTTTCCCGTGATAAATGAGATCAATTGGAGGAGATGATTGAGATAAAATGGGTTGGGATGAGTTGGAGGAGATGGTTGAGATATTCGCTTGGAATGATGCATATGACTTTTGGAAAATAATTTTTGGATGCAAAAGGACGATGGAAAAGAAGTTATGGACCTTTATTTTGATGATCAGATTCATTCATCATGTTTTTTCTACGTCAGATTGATTAGCCATCAAATTTCATAACTATCGAATGATTTTAGCCATGCTTTTCTTTGCCTTTAAATCATGTTAATTTAAAATTTTAACTAAAAAAATAGTGCATGCGAGTGATTTATGGTGCTCAGCCTAATAAGGCAGGACGAACATAATATCCAAATCTTAGGGCCGGTTCGTTCTGAGCGTCATTTTCCAGCGTCCAGCTGGCAGAACGCAACTAGCGTCCTTTTTCACGTGATACTTGTTTTTCAAGTTTCCAGTTTCCTTCAAGAAGGGATAGCAGAACAAACATAGAAAACCACTTTAAGGTAGAATATAAAGATCATCCAATCGGCATAAAATTTCGGTTTTGTGGGAATAATTGATATCTGGCCTGACCAGGATGACTTGGCTACTTCTTCCCCCACTTATGCCGAAAATCATAAAAAGGACCACTTTTGTACCTTATTTTAGGGTCTTTATAACCACCAGGCGAGGCTGGTTTAGGATCAGCCACCTAACCTAACCCATTACTACCCGTACTGGTTTCAAACGAGCTATTACCAGACATACTTGTCTCGATCAATCCCATATTTTAGGACAAAAGTAGAATTATTATTGTGTGACTTAGAGGTCATGGATTCAAAAGATAAAAACAGCCTCCTGTAAAAATGCAAGTTAAAGTTGTGTATTATAGATCCTTAGTAGTTCTCCCTTCTCCCAACCCTATATTAGTTAACGTACATATGAGAAAAGGTCAATTTTGTCGTGTAAGTATGGTGTTACTGTTAATGGGCAATTGAACTTCGTTTGTGGTGTTTAAGTATCTGCAACTAAATACCCTAGAATACGTGGCCTAAGAGACACCCAATTGTTGTCTCTATTGAAGACGCCCGTCTCATGGGTAGGTGTGATCTTTATAAGATTTAAGTCATTCATTTTATTTGGTCTTCTTAATCGCATATATGTATACATAAGGTTGAAAATCACGACTATATATTTAAAAAGTACAAAACATAGTGCTTATAATCATCAAATTAGCTTGACTTTTCACATTTAGCATAAGTAAACAAACTGGAGCGAAACAAAAAAAAAAGAAAAAAGGAAAAACTAGGTAGCGTCTCCCTTGCAGACTCCTTTTGAAGGTCTCTAATATCATTTATCTCCATATAATCTCTGTCTAAGGTTACCAATGGAGGGGATAAGTTCCTATCTGCAAACAGACTTCAAGAAGATATGCCTCGTTGGACTTTATCCTAGTCATCCATTGAATATTGATTTATACTAGAACAAGGATCTTATGCATGCCCATAGCACAGTAGAAAGGAGTTTTCCCGTCCATTACGCATGCATTAAGGAGCAGATATAAGACGGGGATCTTTATTTAGCTATTTCGTACTCCATTTACATCAAATTTAACAAAGGCCAGGGCCCCCAAAGAAGAAGTATCTGCCCATGTCAGTACCACCATCTCCCTCATCAATCACATTATAGCATTGTGGCTGATCAGCGAAAGGAGAAGTTCCAAGAGGAGCATCAATGAGTTTGTTGGAACTGTCCACAGTCTTAATTCTGCGGATGTAAGCTGCCTTTCCGTAGCCTTCATTTGGGAAATGACCACTGCCCATTTGGGGTTGAGCACCTGGTTTGGGAGTGTATACTTCGCCTCCCCAGTCGACCCGGGTTACTTTGTTAGCTAAGGAGGTGAAGAGTGAGTTCGGCCAATAACCGACCCAGGTGTCTTTTTCTCCGTAACCCAGCCACCAATGTCCAGTCTTTTGATCCTGAAATGTGCAAGTGCAACCATAAGAGGGCCACTTCTCTTTCTCATATGTTCACAGGAATGCTAATTGCTAAAGCTAGGCGTGTTAGGCCATAGTTCTAAAACTCATGAGTTGACTTGGAAATTTTGGTCCAATTACTCAACTATGTAGCCAAGTTACTTGACTTGGTAACAAATTGAGTTATTATCGACTCAACTCACTATATAATAAAATAATTGTTTAGACTATGGTTTGAACACAAGACCTCTAGCACAACCACATTATGGCCTAACCAACTCACCTATGTATTGAATGCATATGTAAATTGAAAACTTTAAACATAACTCTAAATTAGTAAAATTTAAAATTTTATTTTAATTCTCTCTCGAGTATTTTTCAATCATCTACGAATATCTTCGAGTTAACTCAACTCACCTAGCTTCCAAGTCAAGTTGAGTTTTTAAACTATGATTAAGGCTATGTGGACTCAGATTCTAGATGACCTAAACCACAGTAACAAAAGTCCCCGAATAATTGAACTTCCTAAAAATTTTCCAGAATAATTCATAAGTTCTTAGTAATTCAAATTTAGTTAAGATTTACCAAATAAAAATAATTTTATAAAAACAAGGTATTAAACTCATTTTTGAAGAATAATTTTGACAAATTCAAATATATTATTGCACAATGCCTTCTAGCGTAGTGGCACAAGTAGCCTCTCACTGAATGACTAGGGTTTGAGGTTGTGCTTTGATGTATGTGTGTCAACCATTAAAAAAAGAATAAAAGTTTCATATATTATCTATGAATCTAGTTGCAAAACCAATCCAAAAGATTACATTCATATTCTTGTAGTGCTTTTTCTCTGAATTTGACCTAAAAATTTCTCAAGCATTTTCTGACTTACGATTTTGCCTTGCCAACTTATTCCCGAGTCCATGCTCTTTGACTATATATGAGCTAGACCAGTCTTCTAGGTCCTATCATAGTTGCACCGTGCAACAAAAATTTCAACTTGCTAGTCATGATTCTAGCAAATGTTTTTTTGAGTAATGAATGGAAAAGAAATAGCTTTTTATTGTCCATTATAAAATTCGAAAGCCGCACATATTGGCCAAGATCATTCAACAGATGAGTTTTTTGGCATATGAATCTTCTGAAAGATGACTTGATAACACCCCAAAATAATGAGTGAAGATAGAGAAATTTGCCCTTACCTTGAACACATTAAGCTGTATTTCATTTTGAGGTCCATCATATGTACTAGAAGGGCTAATAACCATGGTAGGTGATATCTCGTTGCTCACTTGCACAAAGCCCGGGCAATCATGATTGTAGCAACCTTTTCCATTGTAATTATTTGCCTGATTTTATTATTAAAAAAATGCCTCATTTTGCAAACAATCAAAATAAAGATGATAGAAGAATTGACAAATCTAACAATTAGAGTAACATCAAGAGGCTAGTTATTGAAGCTTACTGTCCAAAATACAAACAATCGAGCAAGATTATCGCCGTATTTATGTGGATATACCTGAGGATTATCATCAAATAAAACCATCATTATTCAAAGAAAGGTTGTTCTAACTTGAATTAGTGGATGCCTTGATTTTTCCACCATCAAATTATTTAACTTACTTGCCATCCAGCCTCTACAGTGTTGGTGTCATCTCCATTGTCGCTTATAATCCATAATTGGGCAAGGCTGAATTGTTCGCCACTTGGAACATTTGGATTCCATGTGTTTATATGCACTCGTGTTCCGTAGAATTCGTCACCTCTTAAAGATAAAAGAGCGTGCTAACAGAAAACGTTGGATTAGTGATAAATCATTTATATCAAAGGCATTTTACACACGCCAACAAAAACGGACAAGAGAGAGAGAGAGAGAGAGAGAGAGAGAGAGAGAGAGAGAGAGAGAGAGAGAGAGAGAGAGAGAGAGAGAGAGAGAGAGAGAGAGAGAGAGAGAGAGAGAGAGAGTTTTTATCATGCATACAACCCCTTGTATGGGCTATAGTGAATCAATATATATATATATATATATATATCATCATCATCATCATCATAATCATCATCTTCAAGACCTTATCTCCATTCCTATTAAGTGTGTGTGTGTGTGTGTGTGTGTCTATATATATATATATATATATATATATATATATATATATATATATATATATATATATATAAGGAGTAGCAGGTGTAAAAAGCAAGTGAAATTTGTGCGTGTATAAGAAATGGAAAATACAGAGAATGTATTTTTTAAATAAAATGAGTATTTGAGAATAGGTGAGACTTGAGAGGTAGACTTTTACTGGCCAAATTATGGCCACTACAAGAGAAAAATAATTGTTAGAAGTAAACCAAAACAAAAGTTTCTTGCTTTTGATCAATGACAAGTGGGTTTGTGGTTGTAATCTTCTTTCAGCCCTAATATATATATATATATATATATATATATATATATATATATATATATATGCACATGCATCACATAAATAGTTGCAGTAGGAAAACACTAACATGATGATATGGCACGTCGACTTGCGAGCTCGAAATTTTATTATTTATGTACTTATCCCCATATTTGGAGAGGCTGGGAGCCCTTAATAGATCTTTCATCTCAGTCCTCCGAATGGGCACAGTTCCTCGTGGGCAGCCACCATCCTTAAAGCCTATATGTGGAGCTGCACTTGGAGCTTTATTTTCTACCAATTCTGGATAGAAGCTAGGTTTCATCTGTACAGAAAATTCCTTACTCCATTTTATTATTGAATAACAAAGAAAGAAATATAGTGAGATACTTTCAAGACATGTGATAAAAGAGAGAATACAGGGGACACGTCTTGTGTGATTCTTAAGTAAAGGATGATCCAGAGCAAGCTGCTTGTTAATGTCAACACAATCAAAGGTATCTCCATGTTTAGTACGTAGAAACCGTAGGAAGAAATCCATTAATCACTCTAAATATGTTCAAAGAAAAGAGAAAGAGAAGAGTCAATAGTAGTTATCACCATCGAACTAGAAAACCTAGCATCATACCAACAAAAACCCAGTAAGACTACTAAGTTATTGTTCAAATTAATTGGCAAAATCATGCTGAATTCCCAGTTATAGTGCGAAGTCTCTTCACATCCTTTAGTTCATATTTTTATTAGCTAAATAAAGAATTGCAAGTAGCTACTAGGGATTAGAAACCTAGAAAAGGTTTTATATCCTAGTAAGGAGGAGCCTTATCTATTCTACCACCTCAAAACCTAGTTGCAAAGTTTACAATCGTCAACTAGATGATTTTGAGACTTAGGCATTCATTCTAGGATAAGCAAATGAACTGCTTGGATCACCTAAAAGGGAACCCGTTGATAGCTGCGTTCATTTCATAAATTTTGGTGGTGATTCTATCAATGGTTGAAAACTCAAGAACTCAGCTCGACTCAAAAGTAAGGGTAGCCAATTTAACTCAAAGCAACTTGTTGGTGACTTAAAAACTACTAAGCTTAGATATTTTAATAATTATGTATATAGTAACATACAAACCTTTTGCACTTATATCTACAATTGATTACTAGATGAGTTGGTTAGGGTGCGACATTGCTATATGGAGTTCTTGTATTCAAATCTTTGTCTAAAGAAGACATCTTTTTCTCACAATGAGTTGACAAGTTAATTACTCTAATGAGTTTTTCAAGATAACTAGAAAATTTTAGAACTAGTAAGAAGAAATAGGGATGGAAAAGAGCAACTTTTCTAGGGAAAGCAATTCTATAACTAGTAGGAAGAAATAAAGTTGGCAAAGGGTCAAGCTTTTTAGAGGATTCTACTCAATTCGACCCATACAAGTCAATGTTAGGCTCAAGAAATTTATTATAAGAATCGGGTCAATGTAAAAAATAAAATAAAAAATTGATTGAATAACTTTCTAGGGTTAGGTTAGAGTCATAAAACATTGAACCTAATTGTAGTAAAAGATATGCCTCTTATCAAGTTTTCTTGCCTAGGAAGTAATATAGATGTCAAAGGATCAGGTATGCAAGGAAATGGACTCTATATTGGTCAGACAGGTCAGAATTAGGTTTAGAAAATTCATGAGTAGAATTAGGTTAGGGTAAAAAATGAATCAAATGACTTTCTCAAGTTGGGTTAAGATATAAAAGCATGACTTGAATTGGCCTCTACTGGTCATTGTAATGAATGCTTTGTCACCTTTTTAGTTTTCTGGCCAACCATTTTAAGGGGCTAATCTAGCCTCAAGATTTATGCATGTGTTACATACTATACATGACAATTTAAAGCAATATATCAAAACTCAAAATGTAGACACAATGCGAACTTAGAGAAAATGAGTCATCAGAGTCAATGTGGTGGAGAACTCAGATAATACAAAAAATTTGGAGATGTAATTTAATGTTACTGGTAGGAATGTTGGTCGGTAAAAGTAATTTCAATATCACCAATGAAATATCCACTGGTAAAAAGTATTTTGACTTGCTCCTCACATATATGAAAAGCTTCATTTATGTTAAAACTTGAACCCAAGACCTCAAGGACAACATTAAAATGCCTTAACTAGTTAGGCTACCAATGGCTTGTGCAGATAAATTGAAAATTCTACATATAACTTGAACTAATAAAGTATTATTAAAATTCTCACTCAAGTATCTTTGAGTCACCTATAATTAGTTTCGAGCTAACTAAACTCACTTCACTTTTGAGTTTTTAAACTATTGTTGCTATCATTGAAAAGTGGATGCATGGTAGTTCTATTACTCATTGATTAGTTTACGCAAGCAAGTTGTTTTTTGAATGTTGTAAGAGGATGGGTTAATTAGGGACCTGACCTGAATTGAGTCATATGGATCATGGTTTACGGTAGAATTTTTTTTACCTGAACATTGTTAAGGTTAGAAGTCTCTAACCCAAAGTAGATTATGGTCAGTTAGAGCCAAGAAAAAAGCATTAGGGTGTTGAAATTGTTTTAAGTTAAAAACAAAATCATGCGAGTTTGATTGAAACATTTTTGTCGTTTAGGATTTTCTAGATTTGTATGGAATACATTTTGAATTTTGAATTTGAGCCCCAGTTTAACTGTAGTCCTTTGTCTTCTTTCTATTTGGCTTTTGAAATCAATAGACTAACTTTACTCCTGCATTTAAAATTGAAAAAAAATTCAACTCCTTATAAACACTCTCTCATCTCCTCACATTGTATTCAAGAGCTCACTCCACGAAGGCAAGTGCGCTCATGCTCACATCGCGTGGGCCAATGCTAATATCTTTTAAATTTTAGATGAGACCAAGCCGAAGCCCACTAGAATGGATAGTCCATGGGCTGAGGCATGTCTGAATTTAGTCTGCCCATCAATGAGGACGATCGTTGGTTTTCGGGTCCATGTTAGGGTTGATGCACTTGCTTGAAAATTTTTCAAATTCTATCTTCAAATATCAATTTTTGGGGAGAAGATAATTTTGGTTCTTATAACTAAACAGAAATTTCAAATTTCTAAGATGCCAAAGTCTACTTGTGTATTTGAAATTTAGCATTTCAAATTCCAAACTCTATCCCTTTTTATTTCAAATTCAAGGATTTGGCAAATTCTTTCAGTCAAATTCTAAACTCTACACCCCCTTAATTTGACTTTCTCGTAAAAAGTAAGAGGAGAGTTCTCCTATATGATAATATTAATTTGTCCATGTCGGTGTACACGTTCAAGGGTGATGAGTCTAGATAACGTCTTCGAAAGAAGCCATTCATCATGTTTGTTGTACAGAAGTTATATAACATGTAAGAAATCAATCATTTGGATAATGCTAACTAATTGATCCAGGTCTTTGAATTTTTCTAAAAAAATCAATTGTCATGATTTTTAACTATATATATATATATGCTGGACATGAAATTTGGTAAGTAGCCTGCTCGGTCATTTCGGATTTGATGAATGGTTTAAATCTACATAATATTACCACCATTCGTTGAAAACATTGAAAACAGGGGGTTATGTACTTCTCCACATGTTTTTGTGCGTGTACCTGTAGCGAGAGTTAGATATATTATATAGGATACTATAAATAGATGAAAAACCTAACCTTAATGCTCTTTACTGCTGGCTTATTGAGAAACTTGAGTTGTTTCTTCAGTTCCAAGTATTCTTCTCTGGGTAGACCCGTTGCTTGCGTCACAACAAGGCAAATCACCGTAAAAACTAGTAGGATTTCACTCCAATCAAAACACTGAGTTGCACGAGCCATGGGGGCTAGACAGGGAGACGGTTTAAGAAGATGAAAATTAAGGCAGGAAAACTATAAACAGGAGTAAGGATATTAGGCCTGTTCTATTATGTGTTCTGAGTTCTGAGACTGATGTATTTATAGCCAAAGCAGCTGGTTGATGAAACAGGCTTTTTACAGGAACCATTGATCGATCCTAATAACACAAGGGTGTGATCCACGAGTTGCGTCGTGATTTCCTATGTGATTTTGCTGCATCCCAAGTCAACAAAGGGGTGCGTCAATTTGTAGGGCCACTTTAGGCTTACTTGACCTCAGGTCCACAAAGACCAACGAGATGCAAATGGGAAACATATCAACAAATGGATATGTCAATTTGTAGGGCCATTCTAGGCTGACTTGACTTGAGGTCAACTAATACTAACTCTAACGAGATGCAAATGGGACACACACCAACAAATGGACATGTCAATTTGTAGGGCCACTTTAGGCTAACTTGACTTCAGGTCCATAGAGACTAACAGGTCGACTCCTTAGCTCCAATAACAGCATAGAGTCTTCGGGACGGCCAATTGACTAGATACCAATAATTCTGACCAATTAATGCCAGGAGACTATGGACTTCTCCTTTTGGGATGTATACTTCATAGACAAGGGACGTTCTGAAGACTCTGAGACACTGATTTTGCCATTAAAGAGAACAAAAATGGACACAAAAAAAAAAACCTAAAATTTTGAAGCGATGCCATTATATTGTTTTTCTCAGCACGGCGGCTGGGCGTATAGTCTGGTTTGCCTTACGGTTGCACCAGTAAGTCCGGACAGACAAAGAGGTCCATTAGTTGTAATAAAAATGATGAAAACCAATGGCTGGAGCTGAGATCAACTATTTTTGAAACAAAATAATCTCCTTTTTCCATTCGAACCGCTCTCTGGTAGTTTGGATTGGGAAAGTATTAAACTCTAGAGCAATGATCGTTGCACCGGCCGGAGCATCAAAATGGCTGCTGAATTAGACATTAGGTATGGAAGGGTGCGAACCTTTGGATGATCCCACCACAAGCAATGCACCTTGGTTTTAAGTTTGGTAGAGGAATGGACACAAGTATTCCTAGCATGCAAGTCCTAAGTAACATTACTTCCTTGAGTATGCTACAGCCTCTAGCGTAAATAGCTTGTTAGAATATGATGTAATTCATTGATTACAGCCCCTATTTTTGGCTGTAATCATGGTATATTTCGATGTTTAGTCAACATGTACACTCTATATAGACATGATTGTATCTCCCTTCATTATCAACCAATACTGCAGCCATATAGCTTCTATTATAGCTTAGCAGTAGTCTCCCATGGTTGGTCATGGATTAGAGTGAATGTCTTGTCTATCATTAGAATAAAACTTCGGCAAAGGAAAGCAAACGAAATTCTTCACAAGGATAAAAGAATCCATTTCGAAATGTCAAATTTGAGTTGTGTTAAATCAAATGATAATCGAAATCTTCAACTTTACAGCGCAAAAGATACGGCACAAAACAAATCAATGCTTCCGATCTTGTTGGAGAACCTACACCCGCATTTATGAAACCGTGTTGGAGAAGTAAGAAACAAATGACTGATGACTTGGATCCTGTTAGAGAACCCTAAATGATAATGACACCCGATAGAAACCGTGATGGAAAAGTAGGAAACGAAAGAAACTCGCAACTAAGAGTACATTGAGATGATCCCACCGCTCCTCTGCTCAAAGGACCTACAAGGTTGCAAAATGACTCCCACATTCTGTTTTTGAATGTTGGATCGAGATTGTATGAGAGGTAAACGGGACTTACATAAAGATCGAGATGATCCCAAGGCCAAATCTCCTACCCAAAAGAGCGACGGAGACATCAAAAGGCCAAAAACAAAGTCCAAGATGCCGTAAAGACATACAAGCCCTACAAAGTTAAACTGACGTTTACTGGCGGAGAAAGTTCTGCCGGTTTGTCTGACAATAGATTGCACGAGCAAATCAGAAATGGCCGCGGAGGAAAAACTTCCGCAGGCATTTTGTGCCGATAATCACCCGTTGGAATTCTTAGGCGGCGATTTTTCTCTCGCCAGCAATTGTGTCGAAACCGCCGGTAAAGCTCTAATTTTTTGTTGTAGCCAACCGATAGAACAACCGAGGGTTAGGGTGACTCCCAATCAAAGTAGCCCCACCAGCAAACATCGACCAGAGCCTCCCCTTACTGTGCCACTCCCCCTGCCATGTAACGTCCAAAGTGTTGCAGCCACTTGAAGCTAGCATTCTGTTGGATGAGAGTAATTAATACATGGCGTGGAATTCGTCCAAAGGAGCTCCTTCTATTCAGCAATAGAGCTTCGATACTATCCATTGTTTGGATGCATCTCTTGATATTCAACCAAAAGGGCAGCTCTGGTGCACCAAGCTCTCACGTATGCAGGGTTCGGGTAAGCAGTGAAGCATAATTGTCAATAGTACGTAATCTTACCTTGCATTTTGCAAGAGGCTATTTTCATGACTTGAACCCGTGACCCCAAGGTCACACGACCGTTACACAAAGGCTCCCCTTTGTCTCTTGATATTCAACCCCTCAATACTAGATGGCTTGTTTCCTTGTCACTGATGGGATAGCAACATCAGTGGACTGCCGCGATTTCTTCATCAATAGTAAATCCCTCCTTTGATCTAGCAGCTATTTCTAGCAGTTTAACGCCATTACAGTCCTCATGGCCCCTCCAATGGTTGCTACACCCCGTGTCCCAAGTGCAGAACCATCGAGTTGCACTTAAGCCATCTCTTCCGCGGAGTTCTCCATATAAACTTTTCTTTGATGGCTTTGCACAATTGATCTAAACCCTTCCAATCTCGAACAATCTGCTAGACCGAGTAGTTGAGGATACAAATATATAAATTGGCACTCTTATTGTTAAATGGCCCTGCTGTTACGTTCTTTCAACAACAGCCACATCGTGGAAAAACAGGCCTTTTTAAACGCAAGTTTCATCGAGGTTGGAGTTGCTTTCACACATACCATTGGAGAAGAAGCTAGACAATGGTTCTAGGCAATACCATGTTTACATTAAATCATCCAAGCACCATACTCTAAACTTGGTATGATTTAAGTGATACAAATTTTCACCATTAGCTTTGCACATGACTTATCTAGGGGCAAGATGCCAACCCCTTCTTTGAGGTGTTCCACCATTAGAATTCTTCCCAAAACCACAAGCCATGAAAAGGCTCTAACCCTAGAAGAATGGGTGCCTTCCAAACGGTTTTCTGCTGGAAATAGAGACGTACAATTGGATCACATTTTTTGTATACTCCTTGACAGTGAAGACACCACTTTTAGCATGGCTTCAAAATCCTTTCACCTCTGTTCGTTATGATAATAATTTGTTGGAGCAACGTCGATAGCTATTCGAATTTATCTTCTTCGGAGGCTCGCACTTGCCTTCGAAAGTGATAATTCCACTCAACACCATCCCGATTGTGAGACCAAAATTTATCATTCACATTACCATGTTTAAGAGTGCTAACTCTATAGTATCTCGGGTACTTCTCTTTCATGGTTTGCTCACCAATCCTTTCGAATCTTATCAATGAGTGTTGAAGTGCCTTTCCACGTTGATGAAGGACACATCGCATTAGAAAAGCCCACCAGCTACCATACGTCCATTGCCTTTCCTCCACATCTGCTCCAAATAACCTTCCTCCACGGTGCTTTTCGGTCTTTCACAAATCTCCGCATCATTATTTGGTTAGAAGATCCTCATTCAATAGCTTGAAGGTTTTTGATGCCCAATCCCCTAAAATCTTTGGGTCGACAAACATTGCTTCTTCTAACTAAAATGGATTTTTTGGTCCCACCCCATCATTCCACAACAAATTCTTTTGCAAGATCTCAAGCTTCCTAATGATGCTTTCCGGGCATTTGAAGAGAGAAAATGAGTAAATACGAGTGTTAGTTAGGCCGTTATTGATGAGAGTGGTTCTTCCACCAAGAGAGAGGAAACTTCTCTTTCACGTTGTAAGCTTCTTCTCGACTCTTTCCACCAAATGGTTTGAGGTCTCGATTGGGGCTTACCGATGCACATAGGGAGGCTCAAAGTACATGAGTGACAGTCTAAGATCTCCGCAATGTCCTCCAATTTACATTGTCGACCTTAGACTAAACTTTTTCTTGAAATGGATTAAAAAATTAGGGGGATGTCTTCAAATTTGAATCTGTTTTGGTCGGAGTGGTGACCACGACCGCGTCTATCTGCATACCATAGGTGCAACACTTGGAGAGCAGAATTGCCCGCTCTGATTCCTAGGTGGGTCCCTTTCTTGGATAGTCTACTGAGTGCTTCCATGAACATGGTGAAGGGGAAAGGAGATAGACTATCTCCCTGTTTTAATCCCCTAAAACTTCTGAAAATTTTGAACTATCCTCTTTGTACACCTTTAAGGTTTTCTGTCACTCACACATACATGTAAATCTGGATCTAGTGACTAAAAAGGCGGAGCTGCTATAGCAGCTTTGGACTGGCTACTATTGTAGGTCTACTTGTATTTTCTCTTGTACTACCTCTCTCTCTCTCTCTCTCTCTCTCTCATCCATCAACATGTAGACGCCAGCCATCTCTTTCATTCTTTGCTGTCTCATATTCCACAATCCGTCTCTCCTCTCCCTCGTCCAACTACTAGGGCCCAAATGGTGAGATTGGGGAAGAGATCCCGCGTGAAAAAGCGGGAAAGGTGTAATTGAAAAAGGTGCAATTGCTCCGACCACACGGTGGGAACAAGTTCTACACAAATGGTGGTAAGATAGAAGAGCAGTAGTCAACATAGAAAGAAAGAGATTAGTGAGAACCATGTGATGGGAGAGAGAGGTACGAGCGGTCATAGCCTTCAAGAAATGCAAAGGGCAAGTTTTCACATGAAAACAACTTAATAAGAGCCATTTGAACAACCACCGGAGATTTCTTTTGAGGTTGCCGGAGTTGTGTCTTCATGTGGGATTTAGGTGTTTTGAGAGGCTGGTGCACGTCTGTTGGACGCCTTCTTAGTGTTAGTGTCTGGCGCACGTCTGTTGCACGTCTACAATGCTTACCACATAAAATTTGAGTGTTTGTATGTGCTTGATCTTGAGCGGGGATTGTAAATCCCGAACAAGTGATAGCAAAGTAAGGGTCTGCAATAAAACAGAGGCAGAAAATAGAGTTACAGCACTAGCAGGGAAGAGGAAGAAGAAAATTATTTCTGCTATAGTCAATTACAACAAAAACATCATCATTCTGCTACAGTCCGAGTTCAACGGGCATGAGTTATAATAGTATAGAGTTGTAATAATAAGAGTGCAAATAGTAGCGCGTTACACTGTAATAGAGTTGAAACAGTAAGCATTGCAGACAGTAGCAGAGTTGCAGACAGTGATCAGATTGAAGCAGGCCTATTTTTTATTGGTTTTCAAGGGGGATAAATTGGTTCTTGGCTAAATCAAGTGTTCTGGACACGATGGTATTCTCAAATTTGTAAGATTCTCTCCTAAAATTACTGTAAGTACTCTATCTTTAGCTATAGAGGCAAAAATGAGCAAAATGATTTGTTTAAATAGTACTAACTATCACAAGTGGAAGGGAAAGATGAAAGATCTCCTTTTTATGAAGAAATTACATTTACCTATCTTTGTTACTAAAAAACCCGAGGATAAGTTGGAAAATGAGTATGCTTTTGAACATGAACAGCTATATGGTTTCATTCGACAATGGGTAGAAGAATGTTTTGAATCATATGCAAAATGAAACATATGCTAGAACTCTATGGATCAAATTAAAAACCTTGTACGCATTAAGAATTGGGAATAATAAGTTATTCCTACTTAATCAAACAATGCACCTGAGATACAAGGAAGTGAGTTCTATTTCTGACTACTTGAACGAGTTGACCAAATGCTTTCAGTAACTATTCGACGTTAGCGTTAGGTTTCACGATGATATCATGAGTTTATGGCTTTTAAATACTTTGCCTGACTCATGGGAAAATTTTCGTGTTTCTCTAACAAATTCTGCTCCATATGGTGTTGTGACATGGGAATCTACGAGAAATGCAATTCTAAATGAAGAAATGATGCGACAAGCTTAAGTTGCTACCACATCACAGTCTGAGATTTTAATCTCAAAAAATAGGGAGAGAAGCAAGATCAAAGGTCAAGAGAAGAATAATAGGGGTAAGAGTAAATCTAAGTCTAGATGAAAAAATCTGGAGTGCAATTATTGTGGCAAGAAGGGTCACATCAAAAAGCAGTGTTACAAGTAGAAAGCTACGAACAAGATAGATAATGCCAAGTAAGAGAGAAGAAATGATGATGGGAATAATGATGGGAATGATCGTGTGGCCACCACCACTTCAGGCCTTCTTGTGGTATGTGATGAAAATGAGATCAACATAGACACCAATGAGATTGAATGGGTCGTTGATAGCGGTACTTCTTTCCACGTTACCTCTAGGAGGGAGTTTTTCAGCTCGTACACTCTTAATGACTTTGGAGTGTTTAAGATAGGTAACGACGGGCTATCAAAGGTTGTCCGTATCAGATCCGTCTGTTTGAACACCAACAACATGACGAGATTGATTCTCAAGGAAGTTTGACATGTACTATATATCCGATTGAACTTAATATCAATAAGAAAGCTTGATGATGGTGGGTACTATAGTACCTTTTGTGATGGCCAGTGGAAGCTCTCTAAGGGAGCGTTTGTGGTTGCTAAAAGAAATAAATCATCTAGCTTGTATGTGATGCAAGCTTTTATTCCTATTAACTCTGTGAACGGTTTTGATGCTGCTGATTCTTTAGAGTTGTGACATAGGCGGCTCAGTTACATGAGTGAGAAAGGACTAAGTTGTCTAGTAAATAAGAATTTGCTTTCAAGGTTCAATGCTGCAAAGTTGAGTAAGTGTGCTCATTGTCTTGCCGGGAAGCAAAAATGGGTTTCCTTCAAAAGCCATCCTTCTTTAAGGAAGCTAGGCGTGCTTAAATTGGTGCATTCAAATGTATGCAGTCCTATGAAGGTATGAACACTTGGTGCTGCATTATATTTTGTCACCTTTATTGATGATTATTCTAGAAAACTCTGGGTCTATGTTTTGAAATCTAAGGATTATGTGCTTGATAAGTTTAAAGAGTTTCAAGCTTCTGTTCAGCGTCAAACAGGGAAGCAGCTAAAATGTATTCGCACAGACAATGGTGGCGAGTACTGTGGACCGTTGATGCTTATTATAAGCAGCAGGAAATCAGACATCAAAGGACTCCTTCGAAGACTCCTCAGCTAATTGGTTTAGCAGAGAGGATGAACAAGACATTGATGGATTGCTTTATGTAGCTAAGCTGCCCAGTTCCTTTTAGGGTGAGGTGCTATACACAACAACCTATTTTATTAACTTGTCTCTAATTGTTACTTTAAATGCAGATGTTCCTGATAAGCTATGGTATAGAAAAGATGTATCTTATGATCACTTGCAAGTATTTTGATGCAAGGCATTTGTACATATACCCAAAGATGAGAGGTCCAAACTAGACGTCAAGACCAAACAATGTATTTTCATCAGCTATGGGTAGGATGAGTTCGACTACAGGCTATATGATCCTATTACAAAGAAGCTGGTTAGAAGCTATGACGTGATCTTTATGCAAGACAACCACACTTTTGAGCTGGTAAGATTGCCTCAGGGCAAACAAGCTTTGAAGAATCGGTGGACTTACAGGGTGAAGTACGAGAGTGACACTTCACGACCACTATACAAAGCTAGACTTGTGGTGAAAGGCTTTTGTCAAAGAAAAGGTGTTGATTTTGATGAGATATTTTCTCCTATGGTCAAAATGTTTTAAATCCAAGTTGTATGGGGTTTGGCTGCAAACCTTGATTTGAAGGTTGAGCAGATGGATGTGAAGACAACATTCCTCCATGGTGACTTAGAGGAGATATATATGGAACAGCTAGAAGGTTTTGTTGCTCAAGGCAAGGAGAAATACGTTTGCAAGCTGAAGAAGAGTATGTATGGCTTGAAATAGGCTCTCCCAAACTGTGGTACAAGAAGTTCAAGTAGTTCATGTCCTAACAGGGTTATAGAAAGACTACTTCAGATCACTATGTGATTGTGCAAAGATTCTCAGAGGATAATTTTGTCATCTTGCTACTCCATGTCGACCCAATCAGCTAAAGAAGGAGCTGAACAAAGTCTTTGCTATGAAAGACTTGGGACCCGTGAGACAGATTCTTAGGATTTTTATCATTCATGACAGAAGGAATAAGCGGTTATGGCTGTCTCAGGAAAAGTACATAGAAAAGCTACTTCAACGATTTCACATTGATAAAGCTAAAGTGGTTAGTACGCCTTTTGCTATTCACTTTAAGTTTAGTAAGAATCAAGTTCCAGTGAGTGATGCTAAGAAGGAATACATACAAGATATTCCTTATGCTTCAGATATTTATGCAAGCTCATCTAGATGGAATATCACACTACGGAGGCCTCTAAGCCAATTGGAAGGGGCATAGTTCCAGGGATTGATGACTCTACTCAATAACTCATTCATGGAAGCTAGAAAACAGGACAGAATTATTTGGACTATAACTACTAATGGATGGTTTACAGTGGTCTCTACCTATCGGTTGCTGATCAACACTAGTGAAATGTGGATTTTAACATCAATGATCTAGACTTCTGCAGCTCCTTACAGAACACCAGAACACCTGGACAATGTTATTAAAGAAGAGTGCCACCTACAATAAGCTTTAAATTAGGGGTAAGTTTGGACCATCTTGGTGATATTTATGCTTTGAACAGTGGGGAGACAAGAAACCACCTCATGGTTTAATGCCCTGTAGCTACTAGCCTGTGGTGCAAAATATATGAGAAGTTTAATATCTCGTGGACCCTTTGCTAAAACGATTGAGAATGACTCCATCTAGTGGAATGGAGCAAGAACGAATATCAAAGCTAAGGCACTGTGGAAATTGTGCTTTGCGGTCATAGTCTGGATCCTAAGGTGCGAGAGGAATTGAAGATGCTTCAAAGGCATATCTAGATCCCATGATACGATGTTTGATTTACCATGTGGAATATGGCTAGATGGGCGTCAATCAAAAAGCATTTTAGAAACTATACAGCAGAAGAAATCAAAATTCACTGTGCCTAAATCATATCCTACAATTTTAGCAAAGATAAATCAAAACCAAAGTGGTCCACCATTGTTGATTGTTTAACCGCAAGTTCACAGGCTATTGTAGTGTAGCTTATGCAAGTACGGGTCGATCCCACGAGGACTTGATTTAAAATGATGGAGTTTTAAATAAAATTCAACTAAAAGAATAAAAACAAAGAATATGCTAGAAATAAACTAAAATCCAGATTTATTCAATTGTTCCAATGTTCACAATTATTTATTCCAAGGAAAACAGAAAATAAAACTAAAAGGCGTCCTGGATAAGCTTGTCCTTGGATTGCACTGTCCCTGGATTAGTCTGTCCTAGATTGCACTGTCCCTGGATAGTCAGAATGAAGATAAGGTAAAACTAGAATAGCACAAGGACACAGTTGGAATTAAATCGGGGACACAGATGGTATTAAACAGGGGACCCAGTTGGTATTTCTGAAATTTGCCAGGGGACACGTTTGGAATTCCTGAGATCTTCCAGGGGCACACTCGTAATTTCTTCAGGGGTTCTTATTTTTCACGAAAAAACCAGGAAAACACGGTGGGAACTGGAGAAGGGGGGAAGAAAGGAAGAGGAAGGAGGAAAGAGAAGGAGGATTGCGGGAGTGCATTGGGAATGGAAACCCAGTTTGGGTTTCCGATCCTAGACCATCCGGTGAAGAGAAGTGAGAGGGTAGAGAAGCTGGCCGGAGGAAGAGAGGAGAGTGGAAGAGAAGGGAGAAAACCCAATTTGGGTTTTCTTCCCCAGGACCGTCCAGATGGGTCTGGGCGTTGAGAAGAGAGCGTGGGAGAGAAGAATGGAGAGTGAAGAGAGAAAAGAGGAAGAAGAGAAAGAGAGATATGAGAAGGAGGAGCAAAGGAGGAAACAACACCTGGGGTGTGCAGCGAATACAGGGCTGTGGTCAATTCCGAAGCAAGGCAGAGGAGCAAGTGATGTAGAGGCCGGAGGTGGAAGCAAAGAGAGAAAGATGGGGAGAGATTGGGATCTGGAAATGAGAGAGAGAGAGAGAGAGAGAGAGAGAGAGAGAGAGAGAGAGAGAGAGAGAGAGAGAGAGAGAGAGAGAGAGAGAGAGAGAGAGAGAGAGAGAGAGCTGGAGATGATTAGGCAGATGGAAAGATGGGTTCGTGCTTGGGCGTGTGGATGCTCGTCTGAAGAGGAAAACCGACGCCTTTTCTGGGCGTCAAATGAACGAAGCCGCCTCGTGCCTAGTCGTCATCTAATGAGAGATGGGGAGAAAGATTAGTGAAAGAGAGAAGGAGAAGAAAGTAGTAGCAGTAAATTGAGAGAGATGGAAGGAGAGAAAGGGGATGGAGATAGAAGAAGAAGGGAGGAAGGGTTGCGGGCTAACTGGGGAGATGAGGAGCTGGAGAGAGAATGAGAGAACGAGAAAGAGAGGGAGAATGTGCCGACCCAGCCTCCCTAGAGGAGGGAAAAACGTTCTTTGGAGAGAGAGGGAAAGGGAAATAAAAAAGGAGAAGGAGAGAGAGAGAGACGTGTGAAAGAGAAGGAGAAAAAGAGAGAGAGAGAAAAGAAAGGAGAGGGATAAGAGAAAAAGAGAGAAAAGAGAGGAGAAAGAGAAGGAAGAGGAGATAGGTGGGGCCCACTAGCTTTTTTAGTCTTGCTAGAACTCTGAAAGAAGAAAGTCTTCAACTTTGTCTATACTAGGATTCTTCACATTCCACCTTATTTCCATGAAACTTCATTTGATCTCCATCTAATATCCTTGATTCGATCTGGAGTGTGCACGCCTGAGTTGACTGATCTGCAATGCACAGGACCCAATTAGCCCAATCTAAACCGTTCATTAGCTTTAATAGTTATCTAACCACTAAATTTTACAATTCAACGGTTGGATGGCCAATTAAAGCTAAAATGAAATATTTTATGTAAAATCTTAAAATTAATGGTCTAGATGCTCTAATTAAATACTAAATTAGGGGTATTTTTACCAAAATTGAACACTTAACACACCCCCAAACCAACATTTTGCTAGTCACTAGCAAAAGATGCGAAGAAATCAACTCAAAATTTTTATTTTTCAAGTCATCTCCTTTTTTTTCTCAGAGAATTATTTTAAATAAATCCTTCCACTTTAGCAAACTAATAAAGATGACTGAGGAATTCAAAACCCTACCAATATGCTAAGAATATTCCACTTAAGATCAAATCTCAGAGTGAGTATGTGCATATACAGTCTACAGATAGAATAATCTTTATCTCTAAGTAAACTTCTAACTTTTGAACTCTATCTGAAATACATTTTGACCTCAATCCTTACTAATGGCATACGCTCAGAAATAAAGTCTCTCAAATAGAGGGTTCAACTCATATCTCTCTTTTAATTATATGAGAAGAGTCAATAAAAACAAATTTAGCTCACATATACTCATGAAGAATGGGAGTTACTAAGGAATTTACTTGTATTGATCCCTTTAGAATGGATGCCATTACCTTTTGAATATTTAGAAATACCACTCTTTTAATCCTATCTATTCATTTCCTCATCAAGACTATATTCATCTTAGAATCAATAGGCCTTTAATTGGGACGAAACATAGGCTTAGGACAGGGTACAAAAGAAAGGGTATAAGGATATTCAAAGTTTCTTCAAAAAATAAGTAGAGGTCTTCTATTAAAGTTGACAATTCTTCTTTTCTTTGCTTTTTTCTAAAGTGAATATTTTTGTTTCCATTATTCTTTGTATTCTTCAAGCTTTTTTTTTTTTCAGAATCTTTTCTTTCTTTTTCAGTACTTTTGACTCACTTTGAAGAATATTTCTTTTCTTCATATCCACTTTTCTACTTTCATTGCAACTAAAAGATATTTTTTCATTCTTCTCTAACTTATTTTTCAAAGAAAAATGGGTAATGGATAATTTATATTGGGTTAATATAGGTAAAGGGTAATTTGGGTGGCAAAAGAAAAATGGCTTTATATTCAAGGCTCAACTTGGCTAACTAGTGGTACAATACTTCTGGGTAGGCTTTATGTCTCTAGGTTATAACAAAGATGGCCTAAATCATTTTCTAGGTATCCTATAATCTATCAAATTTAATAAACTTCCAGAATTTTAAAGGCAGTATTCTAATTATTCAGGTAATTAGCCAAATTTAAGAGTTTGGGATCAATTTTCTTTAAGCACGCTGAAGAAAATTTTGAACATTTATAACCTCTCAAAAAGGATGAATGGCTCTAAAACTCACTTAGGTTATAGGTCTCCACTGAATTTCTTCAGAATTTCTAAGTTATAGCCACTTATTAATCTAGACTATATATATGCAACTGCGTGTACAGATGTGATCTGAGACTTTGCTTTCATGGAATACTTTAGAAAATGAGTAAAATAATAAAATAATCATATTCAATTCCATTAATAAGCTAAAGTTATCCAGATTATACTTTAGAAAATCCAATTCTCATCATAGTATAGGAAATGACCTAAATTTTTTCATTTTTTTCAATTTTTTTTTTTTTGATAAACCAAGGAAATCACCTAAAAACTAAAAGAAAACTAGAATTTGCTAGAATTCTACACCCCCCAACTTGACAGATACATTGTCTTCAATGTTTTAAAAAGTATGACCTAAAATAACTGTGGGTGATGGAAAAAACAACAAAAATGAAAAACTCTAGGTTGCCTCCAAGCGAGCGCTAAGTTTAACGTCTTCAGCCCAACATATCCTCATTTATCTTTGAGTTTTCTTGATTCCAATAATGAAATGACAAGATTTCTTACGCCACTTCAAAATCTCACGATAGTCTATATATTTCATCCACCTTGAAATTTTTGGTGATGGTAGCATTATGATACAATAGACTACCACGAATGTAAATTGAGTGGGACCACTTTGATGATCTCCCACTTTCAAAATTTCACGGTAATCAATATAATTCCTCCACCTTGAAATTTTGGGTGGTGGAATCTCTATAACAATGTCAAATACCGTGAATTTAAATTCTTTTGAACCATATAGATGTGAATGGTCCTCCTTTTCCCTTACATTTTCCTGAGATTGAGGTATAAGCTGGCTCCTTCCTTATAAAATTGTGCTTGTATTAATAGAGGAGGGGGCATAGTTTTGCTTACATCCTGATGATGTTATAGTGTGTACCTTAAAGTTGGTTGAGGTATGGACAGTGTATCAATGGGCTCTTTTTTCTCATGTTCAATTGGCACATGTAATACTTCAGGTGGGCCTAATTTCTTATCTAATGGTTGTTCAAATAAGGTCTGTAGGTCCCAATCAGGTACGTCTACAACATTACAAGGCTCAATTTGAATTTTAGGCTCTGTAAGGCATTTTACTTTATCTTGCCATTGAGGAGTTTTCATTAGTGGCACAATCTCCAACAATTCCTTTACCTCTTCAAAGGATGTTCCTTCATCAATTTTGTAAAAATAAACGAGACAAGAATTGAGTGGTTCTGTGTTGGAGGTTTCTATGAATTCATCATCTTCCTCAATGGATGTCTCTTCATCAGAATCATAACAATGACTCAAATCTGCCTCGAGTATATCTGTTTTGGAGATTTCTGTGGATGGTAGGGGACTTTGTATTTCAAAATGATCACTTGAATTCTCTATCCTATCATCATTAATAGATGGTTCGTCCTTATCCTCATTTGGTACAAATCCTCCAAATCTTTCCATAAATTGACCCATCACTTCACGAAGTTGTTTAGTTGATTCTGCTAATACCCTAAGGCTCTCATCGAATGTGTCTTCCTCCTGTGATGAAGGCATCGACTCAATAGGCATATACTGTTGTGTCATTGGAGTACTGGGAAAGGAGTGATCAGGGTGGACCCATAATTGTTGCCCCTGATTTTCGTGATAATCCTGGTAGGGTTGATTAGGGTACGACCATGCTGGTTCTTCCTAAGATGGTTGATAATCTTGAGACCATGAATGTTCTTAATGCCTAGCCCATCCACTATAATCTTGTTAATTTGTCTCGGAATAGTAATTATTACTAGGTTCAGTGAATGCATGAGGTGCATCCATTGGCTCCTGATAATAATAATTATATGAAGAGTCATATTGCCAAGTAGAATTGGGATATTGTGGTTCAGGATAAGCATGGTAATTGTTGTATTGAGGTTGTGAATATGACTCAGTATCTTGTCTTGAGGCAAATAACTTATACGTTGTACGAGTCATCCTTTATCTATCCCCTTCTTCTTCTTCTTCTTCTTCTTTTTAACTATCCTAAATGATGCAACCTAAATGCCTAGAATGATGCACTATCAAGAATACAATCAAGCAATCCGCTAAGGCTAACAAGCATAGATATTTTGATTTTCTTGATATTCTGTGGGGACAATACTTTTAATTAGCTTGATCTAACACTCCTCCTCTCTTTAGGAGTTGACTACTGCTCACTAGTTAGGTTCTAACCAAAGCGATTAATACAACCCTCGTGTAAGGGGGCGTTTAGACCTCAACAAATATCGACAAGATGTGGGGGAAGAGCGAGGCTCTATTAGACAACTCCCAATAACCACAGTGATTAAAAGCAACCAGAGTGACAATAATTCGTGTCCTATTAAGAGGGTCCTACAAGCATGTGTTAACCCTATAGGTCTCTTCTAATTGATTTTAAATTAATGTGAATGGTAGGGTTGCACGCTTAAGGTGATTATCCTAGGTAGGACAAGGAGTGGTGATGAAATCCACCCTTGATCTTGTGGGGTATGGTGCCCTTACTAATTAATTTTCACACACTATGGCAATTTGATCAACATATAATCCACCTTAAAGCGTTAGACGTGTCCTAAAATGCAATTGAAAGTAATAAACTAATGCAAAACCCTAAGATGCAACAATTATAACAGACGCTTTCTATATGCAAATTAACTACCAAACTATGCAAATTATTCTAAATGCAAACCCTAATCTAGAAAATAAATGAGTGAGAAGACTTACAGTGAGGTTTCTGATGAAGATCAAGTGTGGGTCACCTTGTGCCACACTTGCCTTGTATTATTACAACCCTTTAAAATTGAAATAGAAAATACAAATTACAAAGAGGCATCACTACAAGATTCACTCAAAAATTAAAAAAAAAAACTCCTAATCTAGGAAAGCAAGAAAAATCTATCTAATTGATGAAGCTCCACTCCAATTTCCTTAAAAAAAAAAAAAACAATTAGTACCAAATTCAGGAAATAAAGTGGTTATCCACTAAAAAAAACTTAAAGATGCACCTAAAAATGCCTAAAATGCAATTCCTAATTTTTTTATTTTTTATTTTATTTTTCCTAATTTTTTGGATTTTTAATTAAATTTTATAAAAACTCCATCGCAAGTCCCCTGCAACGGCGCCAAAAACTTATTAATTGTTTAACCGCAAGTGCACAGGCTATTGTAGTGTAGCTTATGCAAGTACGGGTCGATCCCACGAGGACTTGATTTAAAATGATGGAGTTTTAAATAAAATTCAACTAAAAGAATAAAAACAAAGAATATACTATAAATAAACTAAAATCCAGATTTATTCAATTGTTCCAATGTTCACAATTATTTATTCCAAGGAAAACAGAAAATAAAACTAAAAGGCGTCCTGGATAAGCTTGTTCTTGGATTGCACTGTCCCTGGATTAGTCTGTCCTAGATTGCATTGTCCCTGGATAGTCAGAATGAAGATAAGGTAAAACCAAAATAGCACAGGGACACAGTTGGAATTAAATCGGGGACACAGATGGTATTAAAACAGGGGACCCAGTTGGTATTTCTGAAATTTGCCAGGGGACACGTTTGGAATTCCTGAGATCTTCCAGGGGCACACTCATAATTTCTTCAAGGGTTCTGGTTTTTCGAGAAAAAACCAGGAAAACACGGTGGGAACCGGAGAAGGGGGGAAGAAAGGAAGAGGAAGGAAGAAAGAGAAGGAGGATCACGAGAGTGCGTTGGGAATGGAAACCCAGTTTGGGTTTCCAGTCCTAGACCGTTCGGTGAAGAGAAGTGAGAGGGTAGAGAAGCTGGCCGGAGGAAGAGAGGAGAGTGGAAGAGATGGGAGAAAACCCAATCTGGGTTTTCTTCCCCAGGACCGTCCGGATGGGTCTGGGCGTTGAGATGAGGAGCCGGAGAGAGAATGAGAGAACGAGAAAGAGAAAGAGAGGGAGAATGTGTCAGCCCAGCCTCCCTAGAGGAGGGAAAAACGCTCTTTGGAGAGAGAGGGAAAGGGAAATAAAAAGGAGAGAGAGAGAGAGAGAGAGAGAGAGAGAGAGAGAGAGAGAGAGAGAGAGAGAGAGAGAGAGAGAGAGAGAGAGAGAGAGAGAGAGAGAGAAAAGAGAGGAGAAAGAGAAGGAAGAGGAGATAAGTGGAGCCACTAGCTTTTTTGGTCTTGCTAGAACTCTGAAAGAAGAAAGTCTTCAACTTTGTCTGTACTAGGATTCTTCAAATTCCATCTTATTTCTATAAAACTTCATTTGATCTCCATCTAATATCCTTGATTCGATCTGGAGTGTCCATGCTTGAGTTGACCGATCTGCAATGCACAGGACCTAATTAGCGCAATCTAAACCGTTCATTAGCTTTAATAGTCATCTAACCACTAAATTTTACAATTCAACGGTTGGATGGCCAATTAAAGCTAAAATAAAATATTTTATGTAAAATCTTAAAATTAATGGTCTAGATGCTCTAATTAAATACTAAATTAGGGGTATTTTTACCAAAATTGAACACTTAACAACCACCTAAAGGAAGCTTCAAGCTCACATTTGATGGAACCTGCTACGACAAACCTAGATTATGCGGGAATAGTAATTTGATTAGAGACTCAAATGGCAATATTATTTTGGAATTTTCAGGTTTAGTTGGATATGGGATGCCTTGGCGCAACGGTAAAAGTTGTGGTCATGTGACCTTGACGTCACGGGTTCAAGGCGTGGAAACAACCTCTTGCAAAAAATGCAAGGTAAAGGCTGCCTACTATAGGCCCTTGTGGTTTGCCCCTTCCCTGAACCTTGCATAGGTGGGAGCTTTGTGCACCAGGGCTGCCCACATAATATCTCTCTTGGAACATGCTTGGTTAGAGATTTGAGTCACCATTGGCCAGGGATTAGATTTAAGAGCATACAAGAATGAGAGAGTGTGAGTAATTTGCTTTATAATCCTTTGCTTGCAGGAGAGAGAGATTTTTATGTTAAGAAAATTTGGAAGTTCGAGGAAAATTAAAAGAAAGAAGTTTTTACTAAAAATTGAGGCACATAAGGAATCTATCAGAAATAGAATGGACCTCTAGATTTTATCTTTATGATTTGGATAATCACAGTGCACATAATCTTCTCTAAAAACATTTAGAAAATATAAATACTAATAACTTATAATCATTGGTTTCTATTATAATTTCTAGTCATTATGGTAATTTATTTTTGTTGAGTTTAAATCTTTGAATGTTCAGTATGTTTATACATATTTGTTTAGTAAATTTAGTATTAAATTAGTGGCAAGTTTAGTGACTGTACGAGCTATGCATTATTCATAATGGTATTGCATATAATTTGTTGAATTTATTTTTGTATAAGATTATGTATTTGAAGCTATTACAAAAGAAACGATAGAACAAAAGGAACCGCCTATTTAACACCTCTAGGAAGGAGGGCTATTTACCTAGGCTTCATAATAAGTAAAGAGTGATGACATCCATCCTCATTATCATGCCAGAAGAGTCCTACAAGATAAGGAAATACAGTTCAAGATGATAATCTAATCTGATTAGGATTGAGAGTCCTAATCAGATAATGATAAGGAAACAAAAATTGTGTTTATCTAGGATACCTCTAGCCTACCTCTGATCTCTATAAATAGGATCAAAAGGCAGAGCCAAAGGTATCGAGCAATCGGGTTGTAATTTCTCTCCCATAGTGAATTATTCCCCCTCCTCCTCTCGTGAACATAGGCTATACATAGCCGAACCACATAAAATCTCTATATTTTCTGTGTGTTTATGTGTGCATGTGATTTTTGATCCTAACTGCTGCGCCTAACAAAGAGGGACTACAAATAGGCTCTATAATATACATGAAAGTCCTAGAAACAGGTTTCATGGCAAGCAACACAGGCCTACAAACATTTTCTTGCTAGAGGTTGTTACCCATCCCCACACAAGCTTCACAATAATTTGACCTAATTTTATATTAATATGATATTAAATGCTAATATAAAATTACAGTCAAACATGATCAAACTCATCTTAGCTCAGTCAAAGTCACCTAATTCATCCAAACATTTTGCAAAATCTGTTTAGCTCAAGCAGCACGATATCAGACCACATTCGGTGAAAATAAGATATTGGACTCAATATTGGCTATATCAGCTTAGTTCTGGTCAAATCAAGATTGAGTAAACTTGAGCTAGATGGAGTGACTCAAACTTGACTAAACTGCCATATGATTTGATTTGAGCTCTTATGACCATGAGGAGATATTCTAATAAGCCCCCTAAAGTTAGTGAATCTCGTGAGATCAGTCTTAACTTGTGCATTAGATTAGTGAATCTTGGTGACGCCTAGTGGTATTGTTAGAATCCCAGCTAGCTAGTCTTTTGCATGTGATTAATTGAACATTTAGAAACTTGTGGGCTAGTTGATCTAAAACAAAATTATAATCTACTTCCATATGCTTTGTTCTAACAATGAAAAGTGAATTTGCTATGCTGTTGCTCCAAGGCTGTCGCACTTGCACCAGAAGAGAATTAAAGGTTGAGATAGATGGAGACTTGAGTTTTCTTATGAGGTATATCAGATCCAAATGATTTCAGCTGTGCAATTTTCAAGGGGCCCTGTATGAGGATTGGGTTAAAGATCTTGCAACTATAGACTGTATTTTGGCAGACAATGATAATAGATGGTCGCTGAAATAAACAAGAAATCTACTGGCTGACTTGGGATCACCAATTACTAGCTTAATTTGCATTAGAAAAGGCACGTAGTTAATAGAGTGATGGATATTATTTTGTCTCCTATGTTTAGCCTCTCACTAAAAATCACACTGATTAATCACATGATTTTAACAACTTTGTTTTTCATATTTTTTAAATATTAAATTGTCAAGATTTAATCCACAAGGAAACACAGGCCAAAAGCATCAAACTGAAGAATTTTTTGTTTTGTAGGTACTCTAAAGGTGTCCAAATAAGATGAAATGGTTTTATCTCCCATAAATTATGACCTGAAAATCCAAAAAAGAAAGCGTAAATGAGATGTGCTATCCGAGCGTTTGAAAATAACACGAATCTGCTTTAGTTACCTTGAGATTTGCTTGAATGTTGTCTAGTGATCATCAATGTAGCCTTGCATAAATTGACAGGCCCTATTAACAAGACTGGCTAGATCTGTCTTGTCACTGTTATGCATTGGATGGCCCCAACCACAGCCTCTTATGCTTTTATCTTCACAGCACCTGATTAAGGACTCCCCCTTCTAGAAAGAGAGAAGGAAAGAGACACAAGGAATGGGGTTATTTTGTCGGCTCCCACTCTTTTCTAAAATGAGGGAGAGAGAGAGAAGAAGAAGAAGAATGTGCGACACTTTTTAGTAGAAAAAGAATTGAGATGTTAACTTAGTTATGGGCAGCTATATCATTGTACTATTATATAAAGCAAACCCCTCAGAGGGAAAACGCCAGTGGATTCACCAAAAGAGAGACAGACATTTCAAAAAATGAAAGAACCGTGGCGTATATGTAAATATCAAGAAAAGAAAGACAAATTCTAGTGGAATACATAGAAAGCGAAAAGGCTTGTTGAAAAATGAAAACTAGATGTACAAGTTACTAGTTTTTCTTTAAGAATTAGTCCAGTTATTCATGAATTTTTTAGTTTTATTTGATAATTAATTGAAGTTGAAATTTTTAACAATTCTCAAATTATTTAAAGGGAAAAAACAAGAGATTAAAAATAAGAACTATTGTAAAATGATTTTTCAATAATTTAGCCAAATGCCTTATACCGCTGCGGTGCTACAAAGAGCTCTCCTAGTTTCATGTGCTTCAGTTATGAGTTTGAGGTGCTCATAGGGTACGGCCAAGAGTTATCCATTACAACCCAGTTTGCCAACTATAATAAAAAGAGTAGTTTTGACATTTTCAAACACTAAGGCAGTGTTTTATTTTCTGCGCTGCCTTTTTCTTATTTTCTTAATTTAAGACGTTCATATCATTTAGGCTCCTGTTTTTAGTTTGCTCGTGAAAAATTATGCTAGCTGGATGGTCTAAAATTCTATTTTAGTTTTGTTTTATATTTTAGTGTTTTTTCTTCAAAGCACAAATAAACACAAGGCTGCAAGTATCCAATAGAAGTAATTTTTGGTGTAGGAGTAATTTAGGAGATTTTAAATAATATGAATAAATTAGATCTTCCAACAATCTAGCCTAAAATCATAAAAAGACAGCATCTTAAAAAGCTGCCTTAGCATTTAAAAATACGAAGACTCAAATAGAAAAGAATATTTTCAATTACGTGTAAACTTCTGTAACTATGATTTGTAGGGTCCCCAAGACTTCAATAGCGGGTGTCAGTTCAGTGAGACCTGCGCATTCACTTGGGTAGCTCCCATCTAGACGGTTAAGATCATGCGTTCATGTACAGAATGAGAATTAAGAAAAGTTCCGCAGGAAAGATAAAAAAAAAAACTTGCTCCTTGCAGAAAGATGCATTTACAATTGGAAAATGGAGGCTCATACATAGGGTTAGTGTTAGTAATCTCACATGAATGGTCTTGACAATAGGCTGGTTATGGGCTTTGAGGTATCTCTTGTACTCCAAATATTGTGGCTCTAGATAACTCCATTGAATCCCCCAAGCAAGTAGAAGAGCAGCAAAAGCTAATATGATTTGCTCATAACCAATATCACTGGTACGTGGACTAGCCATGGACAGAGAAACCTGTTCTAGATCCAGCCTTCTTGCCTGCAATGCACAGATAACCGGATGGTCAGGAAAAGAAGAAGAATAGTCAGAATCAGAAGAAGACGAACAAGGAAGATAGCTGCCGGTGGATCCTGCGAGGTATTTTTTGTTTCTGAATTTGGTTTTTGGTTGATATATTTGTGACCACAGGAAGCTATGAACTTTAAGACAGAATCTACGAATAATCTAGCTGTGAATCTTGTACGTGTGAATGTGTATAATCCAAGTCTCCAGGCTGGATTCTCTCTCCACCTCCAAGATGTGAGTGGAGAGGTGTTATGTCGTAAGTGGGGCTAACTTATTATATGTGACATAAGAGGGCAATAAAAAATATGGACATTGGTTTAAGAAGTTGACTCTCGCTTTTCATTAGTCAGTCTTTTGAAATATTAGTGAAATTCTTAACATTGGCATTAGATTGACGGGGCTTGAATTTCAGAAAATCTAACCAATAAGAAAGGCTATGTGATGTCCTGGGTTTTTATAAATAAATTTTCTAATTATTTTTGAAAATCTTTTCAGGATCGATCCTTAAATTTTTATTTTTACTGTACATATAATAATAAAGTGTAACTACTTCTTCAAGTCCAAGTACATCTAATAAAATTTCACAATATATATCAAAATAATAGTTTAACTTTTTCAGCCAGTCAAGACATACTAGTTACAGCCCAAACGCTACTAAGCTAAAGCACAATTTCAAATGCTACAATTTATTACAAGTTTACTAAAGTCTTTAAATAAAATAAAACTATTTTCTAGTCTTCATACTTTGAAACTCTAAGTTCACTCAACTTCTTGTGCGTTAATCTCACGCTTTTCCTTCTGCCCTTCACCTGTGAGGTAATTTGGTGAGTAATATAAATTACTCATTAGATAATACAAGACTAGTCAAAAGAGCAGAAATCTATGCTATGCAATTTTAGTTATTTTTATTAAATACACATGATTAATTTATAAAAATTAATGCAATCGTCAAATAGCGGCACTTCAAATCCATGAATAAGTATTTCCATCAAAATTGAACTATTTCAAATAACATAATCAAATCGATTAATCCATCAATCCATCAACTAATCAATCAAGTTACCAATCACTAAGTGGCGTAGATTAATATTCTTGAGAACGATCAGCATGTCATTTCATATCCAAACAGATCATAAGGTTAACTATGCACGCAAGGAAACAAAAGTTTTCATTTGCACTTATTAGTGGGTACTACACCGACTACACTGTCTGCATGGGACAGGCGGATCAAACCAAAAACAAGAGTAGCCATCCTATGCGACTTACCCCCATCAAACATGCCTACCATAGGCTAGTACTTGTTTAGAAGCCAATGGCCAATTAGACTTCCTAGCATAGTAACCAGCAGGGCTTTCTATATAAAAATCCTCAAGTCAGGACTAACTCATTGAGTTGCCTGAGTACTCAATCTCATGGCACTAAGGTGCCCAAATCAAAACTAAAGGTATATTAACAAGTAACACGAAATTTTCATTCTTGTTAGTTCAGAACGTATGCATAAACATTTATATGCCAAGCCACATGTAATTATGTACAATTTTCTTAAAGAATCAAATGAAAAGCAACAATTCAAAACAAAAGGGTTTCATAACCATTCAACAGCATAATATTTATTTATTAAATCACTTTGCACCTACAAAGCTTCTAGTTAATATCTACTCCAAGTATTATTAAACACAAATCATATGCCAAATAAATCCATAGTTCCTGTAAACATAATTTCCAAATATCCGAGGGTCCTACATTAGTCATCTATATGTTTTATACACTTGATCATATCCTAGTTGCTTAACATTGTATATCTAGGGAATGTTAGATTGCTTATAATAGCACATCTAATATTTGTTTAGTTATTGAACATCATGTACCTGCTGATCCCAGTCAAGTTTCTTGTCGTCATGCACTTGGGTAGTGTTAGACTACTTGGTGCCATATGCCTGGTCACTACTAAGCTAGTCGATGCCTTGTGCCTTGTGCTTATGCACATGTGTCCTTGTCTTTGCTAGTCCAAAAACACATGCCTATGCAGCTACCATGATCATAGTGCCATATGCTTAAGCTTCACTATGGCCGCCTATTCAACGCGTTATACAACTAGCTGGTTGTTTGGTTCATTGTGAATGAACGATCTTCGTTACACCCTCAATATAATCAAGTGTATCTCTAACCCTTCTTTCTATTTTTCTTTGTTTCCTTTATAGATACTTTTCTTGTAACAGCTTTTCTAAATTGATTATATATTTGTAACTCTTCCAATTTTAATTGTGTATTTACTCCCAACCGTTGGATTATCATCCAATGATTCAAATATGTAACTCCTCTATTGGTCTCATTCATTTCTAAATCTTGGATCACCATCCATTATTTTCACATGTTTCGTTCATATGAAAACCCTCCTTCACATGTGGGTTTCCTTATATGATTTGTTCATTTATAAAATTGGTAATAATTAAATAATTAATTACTAAAATAGTATTAAACATGATTTTTCTCTTAAAAATTGTTAAGGAGGTGAATTGAAGTCTAAAAATCACTTTAACAAGTTGTACTTGGGATCACTTAGCTGCTCTTAGCTTAGGTTGTAAATAAATTCTTATCAAATTAAAACTTTATTATCACTTATACTCTAATTATACACTATTTATTTAATGAGTTATGATTTGAAATTTTGTTTAAGCTCCATTTTAACTTGTTTTCACACTATAGTAGTCCACAATTGACTTAAATTTTTTTTATAATTTATAAATATAATTTTTTTTATTTCTTAAAAATATGGGCCATTACAGGCTACTTGTGTCAAAGTGAAAAAGGGGCAGCCCGGTGCACGAAGCTTCCGTCTATGCGGGGTTTGGAGAAGATGAGACTACAATGGCCTAAAGTAGGCAACCTTATCTTGTATTTTTACAAAAGACTAATTCCACGCCTTGAACCTATATCCTTAATGTTACATGATAGCAACTTTTACCATTGCATCAAGCTCAAAGAAAGGTCTCACAATTTGGTGCGGCGAAGTCACTACCCAAACAACCTGGAATGAAATAATTCACAGATTGATAGTTACTTATTTAGCACATGAAAAATGGGGCTTCCTTTCAATAGTACTTACATTGAGCCAAGAAAATGTCAGTCACCCGTCATCCTCCATTAAGCCACTTCCGTAAGAGTCTCTGCAATTTCTCAGTTATCTGCGAATAGGCGTGGGCTACGTGGAAGATTACGTAAGAACATCACTTGCTGAAAGAAAGGCGCAGATCTCGCGATCAGTTGAGAAATGAACGGGGGAACCTTTTTACATTCCGTAAACAGACCAATGGCTATGTACGAAGTAGAAACTATTGGGGCGTTAACAAATCTGTCTTCTCATGGCTGACTATTTCAGAAAGGGACTCATCGGAACACGTTAGGGCAGTGTATTATGTCCAAAAACGAAGTTTGGATCATAAATGAAGTATTAGATGAGGGCTGGAATAAAAAACAGCATGCAGTACATTCTATTTTTGCAGAGTTCTACATTTATTATAAGTAAAAGAGATGCAAACCTGTTAACCGAGGTGGTCAAGGGAGCACGATTACCCTTAGTGAAATGAAGTTACACAAGCATATATGGGAACAAAACCAGATGCAGGGATATAGGATCAGCGGGCGTTTGCATTATAGTGACCGGGAGGCAAATTATCAAACACTAACGTATAGGTACGAGAAACACCATTTTTAGCCAGGTCTGTATTAGCAGACAAGCGTTCTCCTTTTGCAATGGGAATAAGAATCATTAACTAAGCTGTTCCAGAATAGTAGTGAAATTTTCTTAGCTATTTGCAACCTTAAACATAGTTAAAATTATGTAACCATAGATAAAATAATCTTAGAAGCTGTTAGAAATCACGCTGTAAATCACTGTCAACAATCACAGCTAAATTTGGCAATTGACAGTGATTAGTCAATAGCTGATCCGTAATTATCGGATCTTGAATGAAAAGTCAAATATGTAATGTCTATAAATACGTATATGTAATTCCCAATCTATTAATCAATCAAATACTACAATTCAATCTCAATCTCATTTTCTCAACAGAAGCTTTGGCTGTTTATTTTGAAATTATTTCATCTATCTTTCAATTTACAAATAGAAAGGACAATAACTAGATAGCTTAATATATGATTTCTATTCCCATCGTAAAAATCAAAATTATCCTATTTGGTTTTTACAAAACTGATGAAAATTGATTTCTATGGAAAAAACAAAGAATTCTCTATGAAAAGTGTTTTAAGGGTTGAAATTGAATTATGCCAAAGATTATTATGCTCTAGTAAAGATTTTAAAATCTTTGACACAATTAATTTTAAGTTGTAAAACACGATCCACATAAATTCTTATCCCCGTGGAAATCAATTTTCAGCTATTTCCTCCCCACCAAACAGATGGAAATATACAACTTCATATTATTCTTCAAAAACAAAAAGGAACCTTTTGCCAAAACATCCCTAGGATGGATAGTTTTTCTTAATAATCCCTTGACTTTTCTCTTATTTGCCAAATGATCCTTATACATAGCAATGGTTGATTTCAGTTTTATAACTTTTTGAAATTGTAACTTTGCCTCAATAAAATGTGTGCAGTAAACCCTATCTTAGGATTGTAAGTAGAGAAATGCTACCTTGACCGGCATTCTAATTCTTTTAAATGACTTGGTGACCCCTCTAGCTAGGCCTCACTTATGGATGATAAAACCATATCATCTTCTTTGATCTCCATTTAACATACCTATACAAAGTACTCCTGCCCAGTGGATGCTTCTAAGTACTAGTTTTTCTAGCTGAAAAGTCTATTATTTAAAATTTTAAAACAGCATAGTTAAAATCATCCAACAGTAATGAACTTTTGTGTATTATCAATCTAGGGGAGGCCAAATGGGATGAATGGGGTAGATCATCAAAAGGTGAGACCTAGATAGAAGGGTCCTCAAAATTAATTAGAATCTTAGGCCATATTGAATACATTAAATTTGGGCACTGAGTGTAAAGTTGAAATTTTAGAAATTCCTCATAACGGGAAGAAAACAGAGATTTGGGAATCTCTTGGCAAATTTCGTTTACAATGTTTATTACTTACGAGAAATTACCACATTTAAGGATTTATTAGTCGATTTAACTATTTTAGGGACTTTTTACCAAAAATCCCAAAACAAAAATATACAACGATAGACTAGATTAATCCTTCCCCACCTCTCACCTATTAGCTAGGATGAAAAAGTGAAGAACCGAACATATATAAATAGCGAAAATCTGTACATATTAATTGAAGCAAAGTGCCCAAACAAACTTGTAGATGTTTCATAACTGTGTCAAGATCCTTATCCCCTCTGCCGCTGCAATTAACAACTACTTTGGTGCCATCAGGTAGAGTGGGGCAAAGGCTCTCTAAGTAAGCCAAAGCATGCGATGTCTCTAAAGCTGGGATAATGCCCTCAAGTCTTGACAGTCGCTTGAAAGCTTCCACTGCCTCCTGGTCAGTGACACAGTAGTACTCGGCTCGTCCTATATCCTTGAGGAAGCTGTGCTCAGGTCCAACCCCAGGGTAATCCAAGCCAGCACTAATAGAATGAGGTTCAATTATTTGTTCGTAATCGTCTTGCAGTAAATAGCTCATGGTGCCATGCAGAACCCCTCTCTCTCCTTTTGTTAAAGCTGCAGCGTGCCTACCACTGGCCAGTCCCATGCCCGCTGCCTCCACACCAATCAGTCTGACATCCTTCTCCTCGACAAACTCGTGAAAGAGCCCAATTGCATTTGAACCACCACCGACGCAAGCAACTAGGACCTCTGGCTTGCCACCCCATTTTTCCATTGCCTGTCATTATCATTGATAACTTTGATGGTAACTAAACTATGGGAAGCAATGAAAAGGAAAGTCAAGAAATATTATATTGACTTCTCTGATGAGAATTGCTTTACTAGCTTGGCAGGCCCACTCATGGCACAGCGTTAGCTTGAGGCGCATCAACCATGATTAGTCCAAAGAGTACGTACATCTGATTTTCTCCCAAAATTTACGCCAATTGGACTGCATTAACAACCAAAACCTGATTTGCTTGATGCCAGAGTGTCCGATTGGTGTGTTTGTGGGGCTATGAGATAGCCAATGAGGAAGAAATCAGATGAACAGTATGGAGCAGCCATAGTTCGGACTCACTATGTAAAAGTGGGAGCGCTAACTCTAACCACCGTGCGATGGCAGTATGGCACGCAGTCCTCATCTTCGATACTTGTCTATATTTGGACAAGGAGAAGAGTGATGAAATTGGCCAGTCATGCAATTTGTCATACCTGTTTTCTAGTTTCTTTGCCAATCACAGAGTGAAATTCTCTAACCATCATTGGATATGGATGTGGTCCAGTGACAGACCCCCAAATAAAATGGGTCGACTCCAAATTGGCTACACAGTCCCGTATAGCCTCTGATGTAGCATCCTTCAAAGTGGATGCCCCATAATCGACTGGTCTTACCTGTAATAAGAAAATTCTCATCAAAATCATGAGAGAATTTAGCATTGGACGAACCGAGAGAGAGAGAGAGAGAGAGAGAGAGAGAGAGAGAGAGAGAGAGAGAGAGAGAGAGAGTTGTTTTCTAGGTCCCCCACTGTCAATGGAGAGAGGAGTCCTCTAAACCAATTCCACTTGACGCAAACTACAGGAATTCCAATTCCATGACCTCCAAGAAGTAGGATTGAAAATTATCTACATATTACAGTATTATCCATATAAATGATAGGTGTATGTGAGATACATGCAAGAAATGATTGTAAGATAGTAGGATTTTATATTACCTCTGCCCCAAGCAGTTGCATTTTTGACACATTGAATGCCTGCCTCTCCACATCTTTTGCACCCATATATATAACGCACTCTAAACCAAGCCTGGCACATACAGCAGCAGTTGCCACTCCATGTTGACCAGCTCCTGTCTCAGCTACGATACGTTTTTTTCCTAAACGCTTAGCAAGTAAAGTTTGTCCAACAGCATTGTTAATCTTGTGTGCCCCGGTGTGGTTTAGATCTTCCCTTTTCAAGTATATGTGCGGGCATTTGCCATTAGCCTGCTTATAGTAATCAGAAAGCCGCTCTGCAAAATAAAGTGGGCTCTCACGGCCAACATAATCTCTTAATATTGTGCTAAGTTCTTTCCGAAAATCTTCATCTGCAGAGACTGATCGGAAGGCCGACTCGAGCTCACCAAGAGCATATATTAGGATTTCCGGAACGTATTTGCCCCCGAAAGCCCCGAACCTTCCGAAAGAATCAGGTCTCATTGTGAGCAGAGCTTCCCTTTCTTTCTTCACTATTTGAACACCAGCATCACGTGTGATGGTGCACGAAATTGTAGTGACTTTTCGGTTGGAAGATAATGAAGTAGTTCTGTTGATTGCTAGGATTTCTCGAAGGCCTTCATTTGTAGATGACGACCAAGGTTTGGAGAGAGAGGAAGGGTGGTTTCTGAAAATAGGGCGTGAAGTAGAGACGGCCATTTTTTGAGAGGTTCCTCAAAAATTAAAGCAAAGAACTCATCATTATATAGGATTGGCATTTCTCAATAAATCATGTTTCTACCCTTCGGTAGCCATGTTCTTGTGAGATACGCACCTGCTAGAAAAGTACGCAGAGCTGCGTGTTTCACATGTGAGAAAGGAACTGAACTTGAAAGATGCTCACAATCTGACGATTGTGAATTATGTTTTCTAAATTTCAAGAATCAAAGGCCTTGACTACTCTAAAAACCGAAGGGCTAAGACCAACCGATCAGTGTAATTTTTCTTGTGTAGGTTATGAAAGTGAAGTGAACAAGATTAGCTCTTTTTTCTTTATCTGTCGGTGCACGTTGCAGATTCTTCTTGTACTCTACGTCACGTTATAATTGTTTTCCAACTAGCACAGTCGACATATGTGGTGATGACACTTTCTGGGGCCTTTGGATAATGTCAAGGAATATGTGGTGGGGAACATAAAAGTCGATAATCCGTACGTAGACATCAATCACCAGCTATCGCTGTAATTTGTCCTTTGACACCCATATTGGAATATGGGATGTTAATCAGCTGAGTTGAAGTTGCTACCTTGACTGCGTCGGTCGATAGGTTAGCACTTCTTTCCCGTGATAAATGAGATCAATTGGAGGAGATGGTTGAGATATTTGCTTGGAATGATGCATATGACTATTGGAAAATAATTTTTGGATGCAAAAGGACGATGGAAAAGATGTTACGTACCTGGACGACCTTTATTTTGATGATCAGATTCATCATGTTTTTCTACCTCAGATTGCTTAGCTATCAAATTTCCTAACTATTGAACGATTTTAGCCATGCTTTTCTTTGCTTTTAAATCATGTTAATTTAAAATTTTAACTAAAAAAATAGTACGTAGAAGCCTCCCATGCGAGTGATTTAAGGTGCTCAGCCTAACAAGGCAGGACGAACATAATATCCAAATCTTAGGCCCGGTTCGTTCTGAGCGTCATTTTCCAGCGTCCAGCTGGCAGAACTCGCAACTACCATTCTTTTTCACGTGATACTTGTTTTTCAGGTTTCCAGTTTCCTTCAAAAGGGACAGCAGAACAAACATTGGCCCCCACTTTAAGGTAGACTATAAAGATCATCCAATCGGCATAAAATTTCGGTTTTGTGGGAATAATTGATATCTGGCCTGACCAGGATGACTTGGCTACTTCTTCCCCCACTTATGCCGAAAATCATGAAAAGGACCACTTTTGTACCTTATTTTAGGGCCTGCATAAGCACCAGGGAGGCTGGTTTAGGATCAACCAGCTAACCTAACCCATTACTACCCGTACTGGTTTCAAACGAGCTATTACGAGACATACTAGCCTCCATCAATCTTATATTTTAGGACAAAAATAGAATTATCATTGTGTCACCTAAAGGTCATGGATTCAAAAGATAGAAACAGTCTCTTATAAAAATGCAAGTTAAGGTTGTGTATTATAGATCCTTTATAGTTCACCCCTTCTCCCAACCATAAGTTAACGTACATATGAGAAAAGGTTGATTTTGTCCATGTAAGTACGGTGTTGCTGTTAGTGGGCAATTGAACTCCGTTTGTGGTGTTTAAGTATCTGCAACTAAATACCTTAGAATAAGCATCAGATACACCCAATTGTTGTCTCTATTGAAGACGCCCGTCTCATGGGTAGGTATGCTCTTTATAAGATTTAACGTCATTCATTTTATTTGGTCTTCTTAATCTCATATATGTTTACATAAGGTTGAAAATCACGACCATATATTCTAAAAGGTACAAAACATAGTGCTTATAATCATCAAATTAGCTTGACTTTTCACATTTAGCACAAGTAAACAAACTGGAGCGAAACAAAAAAAGGAAAAACTAGGTAGCGTCTCCCTTGCAGACTCCTTTTGAAGGTCTCTAATATCATCTATCTCCATATAATCTCTGTCTAAGGTTACCAATAGGAGGGGATAAGTTCCTATCTGCAAACAGACTTCAAGAAGATATGCCTCGTTGGACTTTATCCTAGTCATCCATTGAATATTGATTTATACTAGAACAAGGATCTTATGCATGTCCATAGCACAGTAGAAAGGAGTTTTCCCGTCCATTACGCATGCATTAAGGAGCAGATAGAAGACGGTGATCTTTATTTAGCTATTTCGTGCTCCATTTACATCAAATTTAACAAAGGCCAGGCCCCCCAAAGAAGAAGTATCTGCCCATGTCAGTACCGCCATTTCCCTCATCAATCACATTATAGCATTGTGGCTGATCAGCGATAGGAGAAGTTCCAAGAGGAGCATCAATGAGTTTGTTGGAACTGTCCACAGTCTTAATTCTGCGGATGTAAGCTGCCTTTCCGTAGCCTTCATTTGGGAAATGACCACTGCCCATTTGGGGTTTAGCACCTGGTTTGGGAGTGTATACTTCGCCTCCCCACTCGACCAGGGTTGCTTTGTTAGCTAAGGAGGTGAAGAGTGAGTTCGGCCAATAACCGACCCAGGTGTCTTTTTCTCCATAACCCAGCCACCAATGTCCAGTCTTTTGATCCTGAATGTACAAGGGCAACCATAAGAGGAATGCTGTCAGGGCCACTTCTCTTTCTCATATGTTCACAGGAATGCTAATTGCTAAAGCTAGACGCCTAACATTTATGCCATAGTTCTAAAACTCATGAGTTGACTTGGAAATTTTGGTCCAATTACTCAACTATGTAACCAAGTTACTTGACTTGGTAACAAATTGAGTTATTATCGACTCAACTCACTATATAATAAAATAATTGTTTAGACTATGGTTTGAACACAAGAGCTCTAGCACAACCACACTATGGCCTAACCAACTCACCTATGTATTGAATGCATATGTAAATTGAAAACTTTATACATAAGTCTAAATTAGTAAAATTTTATTTTAATTCTCTCTCGAGTATTTTTCAATCATCTACGAATATCTTCAAGTTAACTCGACTCACCTAGCTTCCAAGTCAAGTTGAGTTTTTAAACAATGATTAAGGCTATGTGGACTCAAATTTTGGATGACCTAAACCACATAACAAAAGTCCCTGAATAATTGAACTTCCTAAAAATTTTCCAGAATAATTCATAAGTTCTTAGTAATTCAAATTTAGTGAAGATTTACCAAATAAAAATAAATTTATAAAAACAAAGTATTAAACTCATTTTTGAAGAATAGTTGTGACAAATTCAAATATATTATTGCACAATGCTTTCAAGCGTAGTGGCACAAGGAGCCTCTCACTGAATGACCAAGGTTTGAGGTTGTGCTTTGGTGTGTATGTGTCAACCATTAAAAAAAAGAATAAAAGTTTCATATATTATCTATGAATCTAGTTGCAAAACCAATCCAAAAGATTACATTCACATTCTTGTAATGCTTTTTCTTTGAATTCGACCTAAAAATTTCTCAAGCATTTTTTAACTTACGATTTTTAGCCTTGCCAACTTATTCCCGAGTTCGTGCTCTGTGACTATATATGAGCTAGACCAGTCTTCTAGGTCCTATCATAGTTGCACCATGCAACAAAAATCTCAACTTGCTAGTGATGATTCTAGGAAATGTTTTTTTGAGTAATGAATGGAAAAGAAATAGCTTTTTATTGTCCATTATAAAATTCGAAAGCCGCACATATTGGCCAAGATCATTCAACAGATGAGTTTTTTGGCATATGAATCTTCTGAAAGATGACTTGATAACACCCCAAAATAATGAGTGAAGATAGAGAAATTTGCCCTTACCTTGAACACATTAAGCTGTATTTCATTTTGAGGTCCATCATATGTACTAGAAGGGCTAATAACCATGGTAGGTGATATCTCGTTGCTCACTTGCACAAAGCCTGGGCAATCATGATTGTAGCAACCTTTTCCATTGTAATTATTTGCCTGATTTTATTATTAAAAAAATGTCTCATTTTGCAAACAATCAAAATAAAAATGATAGAAGAATTGACAAATCTAACAATTAGAGTAACATCAAGAGGCTAGTTATTGAAGCTTACTGTCCAATATACAAACAATCGAGGAAGATTATTGCCGTATTTATCTGGATATACCTAAGGATTATCATCAAATAAAACCATCATTATTCAAAGAAAGGATGTTCTAACTTGAATTAGTGGATGCCTTGATTTTTCCACCATCAAAATATTTAACTTACTTGCCACCCAACCTCTACAGTGTTGCGGTCATCTCCATTGCCGCTTATAATCCATAATTGGGCAAGGCTGAATTGATCGCCATTTGGAACGTTTGGATTCCATGTGTTTATATGCACACGTGTTCCGTAGAATTCGTCACCTGTTACAGATAAAACACCGTACTAACAGAAAATGTTGGATTAGTAATAAATCATTTATATTAAAGGAATTTTACACACACTCCAACAAAAACAGACACACACACACAGATATATATATATATATATATATATATATATATAGAGAGAGAGAGAGAGAGAGAGAGAGAGAGAGAGAGAGAGAGAGAGAGAGAGAGAGAGAGAGAGAGAGATTTTATCATGCATACAGCCCTTGTATGAGCTGCAGTGAATCAATATATAATATATATCATCATCATAATCATCTTCAAGACCTTATCTCCATTCCCATCTATTAAGTATCATGGCTTTATTTAGTTCCAATTTAAATCTTATATATATATATTAATATATTAATATATTAAGGAGCAATAGGTGTAAAGAGCAAGTGAAATTTGTGCGTGTATAAGAAATTGAAAATACAGAGAATGTATTTTTTAAATAAAAAGAGTATTTCAGAATAGGTGAGACTTGAGAGGTAGACTTTTACCGGCCAAATTTATGGCCACTACAAGAGAAAAATAATTGTTAAACATATATTGCTCTAAACACAGACTTTTCATGACTAGCACATACATATAGTTTTCGTGGATGAGAAGTGAACCAAAACAAAAGCTTCTTGCTTTTGATTAGTGACAAGTGGGTCCGTGGTTGTAATCTTCTTTCAGCCCTAAGTACAAGGTATAAATATATATATATATATATATATGCACATCCATCACATAAATAGTTGCAGTAGGGAAACACTAACATGATGATCACTCGGCACATTGACTTGCGAGCTCGAAAATGTATTTTTTATGTACTTATACCCATATTTGGAGAGGGTGGGAGCCCTTAATAGATCTTTCATCTCAGTTCTCCGAATGGGCACAGTTCCTCGTGGGCAGCCACCATCCTTAAAGCCTATCTGTGCTGTACTTGGAGCTTTATTTTCTACCAATTCTGGATAGAAGCTAGGTTTCATCTGTAGAGAAAATTCCATACTCCATTTTATTATCAAATAAGAGAGAAAGAAATATAGTAAGATACTTTCAAGACATGTGATAAAAGAGATAATACAGGGACCTGTACTGTATGATTCTTAAGTAAGGGATTATCCAGAGCAAGTTGCTTGTTAATGTCAACACAGTCAAAGGTATCTCCATGTTTAGTCTGTAGAAATCATAGGAAGAAATCCATTAATCACTCTAAATATGTTCAAACAAAAGAGGAAGAGAAGAGTCAATAGTAGCTATCACCGTCGAACTAGAAACCCTAGCATCAGACCAACAAAAACACAATAAGACTACTAAGTTATTGTTCAAATTAATTGGCAAAATCATGCTGAATTCCCAATTATAATGCGAAGTCTCTTCACATCCTTTAGTTCATAGAAAGAATTGCAAGTAGCTACTAGGGATTAGAAACCTAGAAAAGGTCTTATATCCTAGTAAGGAGGAGCTTTATCTATTCTACCACCTCAAAACCTAGTTGCCAAAGTTTACAATCGTCAAATAGATTATTTTGAGACTTAGGCATTCATTCTAGGATAAGCAGATGAATGGCTTGGATCACTTAAAAAGGGGGCCCATTGATAGCTACGTTCATTTCACAAATTTTGGTGGTGGTTCTATCAATAGTTGAAAACTCAAGAACTCAGCTCGACTCAAAAGTAAGGATAGCTAATTTAACTCAAAGCAACTTGTTGGTGACTTAAAAACTACTGAGGTTGGATATTTTAATAATTATGTATATAATTACTTACAAAGCTTTTGCATTTATATCTACAATTGATTACTAGATGAGTTGGTTAGGTTGCGACATTGTTATATGGAGTTCTTGTATTCAAATCTTTGTCTAAACAAGACATCTTTAACTCACAATGAGTTGACAAGTTGATTACTCTAATGAGTATCTCATGATAACTTATAACTAGCAAATCTTAGAACTAGTAAGAAGAAATAGGGATGGAAAAGAGCAACTTTTCTAGGGAAAGCAATTATACAACTAGTAGGAAGAAATAAAGTTGGCAAAGGGTCAAGTTTTTTAGAGGATTCTACTCAATTCGACCCATTCAAGTCAATGTTAGGCTCAAGAAATTTATTATTCGAATCAGGTCAATGTAAAAAAAAAGAAAGAAAAAGATTGAATAACTTTCTAGGGATAGGTTAGAGTCATAAAACATTGAACCTAACTGTAGTAAAAGCTATACCTCTTATCAAGTTTTCTTGCCTAGGAAGTAATATAGATGTCAAAGGATCAGGTTTTCAAGGAAATGGACTCTATATTGGTTAGACGAGTTAGAATTAGGTTTAGCAAATTCATGAGTAGAATTAGGTTAGGGTAAAAAATGAATCAAATGACTTCCTCAAGTTGGGTTAACATATAAAAGCATGACTTGAATTGGCCTCTGTCGATCATTGTAATGAATGCTTTGTCGCCCTTTTAGTTTTCTAGCTAACCATTTTAAGGGGATAATCTAGCCTCAAGATTTATGCTTGTGTTACATAGTATACATAACAATTTAAAGCAATATATCAAAACTCAAAATGTAGAAACAATGCGAACTTAGAGAAAACGAGTTATCAGAGTTAATGTGGTGGAGAACTCAGATAATACAAAAAATTTGGAGATTTAATTTAATGTTACTGGAGGGAATGTTGGTTAGTAAACTTAGAGAAAACGAGTCATTAGACAAAACTCAAAATGTAGACACAATGTGAACTTAGAGAAAACGAGTCATCAGAGTCAATATGGTGGAGAACTCAGATAATACAAAAAATTTGGAGATGTAATTTAATGTTACTAGACGGAATGTTGGTCAGTAAAAGTATTTTCAATATCATCAATGAATTATCCACTAGTAAAAAGTATTTTGACTTGCTCCTCACATATATAAAAAGCTTCATTTATGTTAAAACTTGAACCCAAGAACTCAGGGACAACATTAAAATGCCTTAACTAGCTAGACTACCAATGGCTTGTGCATATAAATTGACAATTCTACATATAACTTAAACTAAATAAAATATTATTAAAATTCTCACTCAAGTATTTTTTAGTCACCTATAATTTGTTTCAAGCTAACTAAACTCACTTCATTTTTGAGTTTTTAAACTATTGTTGCTATCATTGAAGAGTGGATGCTTGGTTGTTCTATTACTCATTGATTAGTTTATGGAAGCAAGTTGTTTTTTGAATGTTGTAAGAGGATGGGTTAATTAGGGACTTGACCTGAATTGAGTCATATGGATCATGGTTTACGGTAGAAATTTTTTGACCTAAACATTGTTAAGGTTAGAAGTCTCTAACCCAAAGTAGATTATGGTCAGTTAGGGCCAAGAAAAAAGCATTAGGGTTGTTTTAAGTTAAAAGCAAAATCATGTGAGTTCGATTGAAACATTTTTGTCATTTAGATTTTTCTAGAATTGTAAGGAACACATTTTCAATTTTGAATTTGAACCCAAGTTTAACTGTAGTCTTTTGTCTTCTTTCTATTTGGCTTTTGAAATCAACAGACTAACTTTAGTCCTGCATTTAAAATTGAAAAAAAATTCAACTCCTTATAAACACTCTCTCATCTTCTCATATTGTATTCAAGAGCTCACTCCATGAAGGCAAGTGCGCTCATGCTCACATCGCATGGGCCAATGCTAATATCTTTTAAATTTTAGACGCGACCTAGCCAAAGCCCACTAGAATGGATAGTCCATGGGCTGAGGCATGTATGAGTTTAATCTGCCCATCAATGAGGACGATCATTGGTTTTCAGGTCCAAGTTAGGGTTGATGCACTTGCTTGAAAATTTTTCAAATTCTATCTTCAAATATCAATTTTTGGGAAGAAGATAATTTTGGTTCTTATAACTAAATAGAAATTTCAAATCTATAAATTCTTGAAATTTCAAATTTGTAAGATGCCAAAGTCTATTTGTGTATTTGAAATTTAGCATTTCAAATTCCAAACTCTATCCCTTTTTATTTCAAATTCAAGGATTTGGCAAATTCTTTCAGTCAAATTCTAAACTCTAGACCCCCTCAATTTGACTTTCTCTTAAAAAGTAAGAGGAGAGTTCTCCATATTAATGTGTCCATGTAGGTGTACACGTTCAAGGGTGATGAGTGTAGATAACTTCTTTGAAAGAAGCCATTCATCATGTTTGTTGTACAGAAGTTATATAACATGTAAGAAATCAATCATTTGGATAATGCTAACTAATTGATCTAGGTCTTTGAATTTCTTGTTGTACAAAAGTTATATAACATCCAAGAAATCAATCATTTGGATAATGCTAACTAATTGATCTAGGTCTTTGAATTTTTCTTAAAAAATCAATTGTCATGATTTTTAACTAAAAATATATATATGATGGACATGAAATTTGGTAAGTAGTCTACTCGGCCATTTCGGATTTGACGAATGGTTTAAATCTACATAATATTACCACCATGCGTTGAAAACATTGAAAACAGGGGGTTACGTACTTCTCCACATGTTTTTGTGCGTGTACCTGTAGCGAGAGTTAGATATATTATATAGGATACTATAAATAGATGAAAAACCTAACCTTAATGCTCTTTACTGCTGGCTTATTGAGAAACTTGAGTTGTTTCTTCAGTTCCAAGTATTCTTCTCTGGGTAGACCCGTTGCTTGCCTCACAACAAGGCAAATCACAGTAAAAACTAGTAGGATTTCACTCCAATCAAAGCACTGAGTTGCACGAGCCATGGGGGCTAGACAGGGAGACGGTTTAAGAAGATGAAAATTAAGGCAGGAAAACTATAAACAGGAGTAAGGATATTAGGCCTGTTCTATTATGTGTTCTGACTTCTAAGACTGATGTCTTTATAGCCAAAGCAGCTGGTTGATGAAACAGGCTTTTTACAGGAACCATTGATCGATCCTAATAACACAAGGGTGTGATCCACGAGTTGCGTCGTGATTTCCTATGTGATTTTGCTGCATCCCAAGTCAACAAATGGGTGCGTCAATTTGTAGGGCCATTTTAGGCTTACTTGACCGCAGGTCCACAAAGACTAACGAGATGCAAATGGGAAACATATCAACAAATGGATACGTCAATTTGTAGGGCCATTATAGGCTGACTTGACTTGAGGTCAACTAAGACTAACTCTAACGAGATGCAAATGGGACACATACCAACAAATGGACTTGTCAATTTGTAGGGCCACTTTAGGCGAACTTGACTTCAGGTCCAGTGAGACTAACAGGTCGACTCCTTAGCTCCAATAACAGGATAGAGTCTTCGGGACGGCCAATTGACTAGATACCACTAATTCTGACCAATTAATGCCAGGAGACTATGGACTTCTTCTTTTGGGATGGATACTTCATAGACAAGGGACGTTCTGAAGACTCTGAGACACTGATTTTGCCATTAAAGAGAACAAAAATGGACAAAAAAAAAAAACTTAAAATTTTGAAGCGATGCCATTATATTGTTTTTCTCAGCACGGCGGCTGGGTGTATGGTCTGCTTTGCCTTACGGTTGCACCAGTAAGTCCGGACAGACAAAGAGGTCCATTAGTTGTAATAAAAATGATGAAAACCAATGGCTGGAGCTGAGATCAACTATTTTTGAAACAAAATAATCTCCTTTTTCCATTCGAACCGCTCTCTGGTAGTATGGATTGGGAAAGCATTAAACTCTAGAGCAATGATCGTTGCACCAGCCGGAGCATCAAAATGGCTGCTGAATTAGACATTAGGTATGGAAGGGGGCGAACCTTTGGATGATCCCACCACAAGCAATGCACCTTGGTTTTAAGTTTGGTAGAGGAATGGACACAAGTTTTCCTAGCATGCAATTCTTAAGTAACATTACTTCCTTGAGTATGCTACAGCCTCTAGCGTAAATAGCTTGTTAGAATATGATGTAATTCATTGATTACAGCCGCTATTTTTGGCTGTAATCATGGTATATTTCGTTGTTTAGTCAACATGTACACTCTATCTAGACATGATTGTATCTCCCTTCATTATCAACCAATACTGCAGCCATATAGCTTCTATTATAGCTTAGCAGTAGTCTCCCATGGTTGGTCATGGATTCGAGTGAATGTCTTGTCTATCATTAGAATAAAACTTCGGCAAAGGAAAGCAAACGAAATTCTTCACAAGGATAAAAGAATCCATTTCGAAATGTCAAATGTGAGTTGTGTTAAATCAAATGATAATCGAAATCTTCAACTTTACAGCGCAAAAGATACGGCACAAAACAAATCAATGCTTCCGATCTTGTTGGAGAACCTACACCCGCATTTATGAAACCGTGTTGGAGAAGTAAGAAACAAATGACTGATGATTTCGATCCTGTTAGAGAACCCTAAATGATAATGACACCCGTTAGAAACCGTGATGGAAAAGTAGGAAACGAAAGACACTCTCAACTAAGAGTACATTGAGATGATCCCACCGCTCCTCGCTCAAAGGACCTACAAGGTTGCAAAATGACTCCCACATTCTTTTTTTGAATGTTGGATCGAGAGTGTATGAGAGGTAACGGGACTTACATAAAGATCGAGCTGATCCCAAGGCCAAATCTCCTACCCAAAAGAGTACAACGGAGACATCAAAAGGCCAAAAACAAAGTCCAAGATGCCGTAAAGACATACAAGCACTACAAAGTTAAACTGACGTTTACTGGCGGAGAAAGTTCTGCCGGTTTGTCTGACAATAGATTGCACGAGCAAATCAGAAATGGCCGCGGAGGAAAAACTTCCGCAGGCATTTTGTGCCGATAATCACCCGTTGGAATTCTTAGGCGGCGATTTTTCTCTCGCCAGCAATTGTGTCGAAACCGCCGGTAAAGCTCTAATTTTTTGTTGTAGCCAACAGATAGAACAACCGAGGGTTAGGGTGACTCCCAATCAAAGTAGCCCCACCAGCAAACATCGACCAGAGCCTCCCCTTACTGCGCCACTCCCCCTGCCATGTAACGTCCAAAGTGTTGCAGCCACTTGAAGCTAGCATTCTGTTGGATGAGAGTAATTAATACATGGCGTGGAATTCGTCCAAAGGAGCTCCTTCTATTCAGCAATAGAGCTTCGATACTATCCATTGTTTGGATGCATCTCTTGATATTCAACCAAAAGGGCAGCTCTGGTGCACCAAGCTCTCACGTATGCAGAGTTCGGGGAAGCAGTGGACCACAAGGGTCAATAGTACCTAATCTTACTTTGCATTTTGCAAGAGGCTATTTTCATGACTTGAACCCGTGACCCTAAGGTCACACGACGACAACTCTACCGTTACACAAAGGCTCCCCTTTGTCTCTTGATATTCAACCCCTCAATACTAGATGGCTTGTTTCCTTGTCACTGTGGGGATAGCAACATCAGTGGACTGCCGCGATTTCTTCATCAATAGTAAATCCCTCCTTTGATCTAGCAGCTATTTCTAGGAGTTTAACGCCATTACAGTCCTCATGGCCCCTCCAACGGTTGCTACACCCCGTGTCCCAAGTGCAGAACCATCGAAGTTGCACTTAAGCCATCTCTTCCGCGGAGTTCTCCATATAAACTTTTCTTTGATGGTTTTGCACAATTGATCTAAACCCTTCCAATCTCGAACAATCTGCTAGACCGAGTAGTTGAGGATACAAATATATAAATTGGCACTCTTATTGTTAAAAGGCCCTGCTGTTACGTTCTTTCAACAACAGCCACATCGTGGAAAAACAGGCCTTTTTAAACGCAAGTTTCATCGAGGTTGGAGTTGCTTTCACACATACCATTGGAGAAGAAGCTAGACAATGGTTCTAGGCAATACCATGTTTACATTAAATCATCCAAGCACCATACTCTAAACTTGGTATGATTTAAGTGATACAAATTTCCACCATTAGCTTTGAACATTACTTATCTAGGGCAAGATGCCAACCCCTTCTTTGAGGTGTTCCACCATTAGAATTCTTCCCAAAACCACAAGCCATGAAAAGGCACTCCCCCTAGAAAGAATGGGTGCCTTCCAAACGGGTTTCTGCTGGAAATAGAGACGTACAATTGGATCACATTTTTTGTATACTCCTTGACAGTGAAGACACCACTTTTAGCATGGCTTCAAAATCCTTTCACGTCTCTGTTCGTTATGATAATAATTTGTTGGAGCAACGTCGATAGCTATTCGAATTTATCTTCTTCGGAGGCTCGCACTTGCCTTCGAAAGTGATAATTCCACTCAACACCATCCCGATTGTGAGACCAAAATTTATCATTCACATTACCATGTTTAAGAGTGCTAACTCTATAGTATCTCGGGTACTTCTCTTTCATGGTTTGCTCACCAATCCTTTCGAATCTTATCAATGAGTGTTGAAGTGCCTTTCCACGTTGATGAAGGACACATCGCATTAGAAAAGCCCACCAGCTACCATACGTCCATTGCCTTTCCTCCACATCTGCTCCAAATAACCTTCCTCCACGGTGCTTTTCGGTCTTTCACAAATCTCCGCATCATTATTTGGTTAGAAGATCCTCATTCAATAGCTTGAAGGTTTTTGATGCCCAATCCCCTAAAATCTTTGGGTCGACAAACATTGCTTCTTCTAACTAAAATGGATTTTTTGGTCCCACCCCATCATTCCACAACAAATTCTTTTGCAAGATCTCAAGCTTCCTAATGATGCTTTCCGGGCATTTGAAGAGAGAAAATGAGTAAATACGAGTGTTAGTTAGGCCGTTATTGATGAGAGTGGTTCTTCCACCGAGAGAGAGGAAACTTCTCTTTCACGTTGTAAGCTTCTTCTCGACTCTTTCCACCAAATGGTTTGAGGTCTCGATTGGGGCTTACCGATGCACATAGGGAGGCTCAAAGTACATGAGTGACAGTCTAAGATCTCCGCAATGTCCTCCAATTTACATTGTCGACCTTAGACTAAACTTTTTCTCGAAATGGATTAAAAAATTAGGGGGATGTCTTCAAATTTGAATCTGTTTTGGTCGGAGTGGTGACCACGACCGCGTCTATCTGCATACCATAGGTGCAACACTTGGAGAGCAGAATTGCCAGCTCTGATTCCTAGGTGGGTCCCTTTCTTGGATAGTCTACTGAGTGCTTCCATGACCATGGTGAAGGGGAAAGGAGATAGACTATCTCCCTGTTTTAATCCCTTAAAACTTCTGAAAAATTTGAACTATCCTCTTTCTACACCTTTAAGGTTGTCTGTCACTCACACATACATGTAAATCTGGATCTAGTGACTAAAAAGGCAGAGCTGCTATAGCAGCTTTGGACTGGCTACTGTTGTAGGTCTACTTGTATTCTCTCTCTCTCATCCCTCAACATGTAGACCCCAGCCGTCTCTTTCATTCTTTGCTGTCTCATCTTCCACAATCCGTCTCTCCTCTCCCTCGTCCAACTACTAGGGCCCAAATGGTGAGATTGGGGAAGAGATCCCGCGTGAAAAAGCGGGAAAGGTGTAATTGAAAAAGGTGCAATTGCTCCGACCACACGGTGGGAACAAGCTCTATACAAATGGTAGTGAGATAGAAGAGCAGTAGGTCAACATAGAAACAAAGAGAACAAAGAGATTAGTGAGAACCATGTGATGGGAGAGAGAGGTACGAGCGGTCATAGCCTTCAAGAAATGCAAAGGGCTAGTTTTCACATGAAAACAACTTAATAAGAGCCACTTGAACAACCACCGGAGATTTCTTTTGAGGTTGCCGGAGTTGTGTCTTCAAGTGGGATTTAGGTGTTTTGAGAGGCTGGTGCACGTCTGTTGGACGCCTTCTAGTGTTGGTCCAATCCCATTTTTTTCAGCAGCCACCATCAAACTTTGCTGCACCAACAGAAGCTTTCAAATGCAGCGCCGCCGCCAGCTGCCGATGTCAACTATGACAGCCGCCGCTATCAGCCACCGCCTAAGGCTTTTGTGAACAATATGTTGAAAATAACTCTAAAAACCCTATAAATAGGAAGGAGCTGAAGATCGATTAATAACACCCCATTCCTTGCCTTCTCTGCTCATAAATACCCCATGTAATTCTTCCTGTGTATCATTTCATTTTATAGTGAAATTGCTCTGCATTTCTGTGGATGTAGGCCTATTGGCCGAACTACGTAAAATTTGAGTGTTTGTATGTGCTTGATCTTGAGCGGGGATTGTAAATCCCGAACAAGTGATATCAAAGTAAGGGTCTACAATAAAATAGAGGCAGAAAACAGAGTTGCAGCACTAGCAGGTGAGAGGAAGAAGAAAATTGTTCATGCTACAGTCAATTACAATAAAAACATCATCATTCTGCTACAGTAAAGGTGTGTCATCATTCTGCTATAGTAAAAGCATCATCATTACTGTCGACTATAGTGATCACTATAGTACTAAGTTGTCATAGTACTCAGAGGCAGGTTATAACAGTCCGAGTTTCAACAGGCATGGGTTACAACAATGTACAGTTGTAATAATATGAGTGCAAATAGTAGTGCGTTGCACAGTAACAGAGTTGAAACAGTAAGTATTACAGACAGTAGCAGAGTTGCAAATAGTGATCAAATTAAAGCAGGCCTATTTTTGACTAGTTTTCAAGGGGGATAGATTGGTTCTTGGCTAAATCAAGTGTTCTGGACGCAATGGTGTTCTCAAATTTGCAAGATTCTCTCCTGAAATTACTTTAAGTACTCTATTTTTACCTATAGAGGCAAACATGAGCAAAATGATTTCTTTAAATGGTACTAACTATCACAATTAGAAGGGAAAGATGAAAGATCTTCTTTTTATGAAGAGATTACATATACCTATCTTTGCTACTCAAAAACCAGAGAATAAGTTCGAAAATGAGTAGGCTTTTGAACATGAACAAGTATGTGGTTTCATTCGACAATGGGTAGAAGAATGTTTTGAATCATATTCAAAATGAAACATATGCTAAAACTCTATTGATAAAATTAGAAACCTTGTACGCATTAAGAATTGAGAATAATAAGTTATTCCTACTTAATCAAGCAATGCACTTGAGATACAAGGAAGTGAGTTCTATTTCTGACTACTTGAATGAGTTGACCAGATGCTTTCAATAATTATTCGACGTTAGCGTCAGGTTTGATGATGATATCATGGGTTTATGGCTTTTAAATACTTTGCTTGACTCATGGGAAAATTTTCATGTTTCTCTAGCCAATTCTGCCCCATATGGTGTTGTGACATGGGAATCTACGAGAAGCGCAGTTCTAAATGAAGAAATGATGCGACGAGCTTAAGTTGCTACCACATCACAGTCTGAGATTTTGATTTCAAAAAATAGGGGGAGAAGCAAGATCAAAGGTCAAGAGAAGAATAATAGGGGTAGGAGTAAATCTAAGTTCAGATACAAAAATCTGGAGTGCAATTATTGTAGCAAGAAGGGTCACATTAAAAAGCAGTGTTATAAGTAGAAAGCTGAGAACAATATAGATAATGCCAAGTAAGAGAGAAGAAATGATGATGGGAATGATCATGTGTCCACTACCACTTCAGGCCTTCTTATGGTCTGTGATGAAAATGAGATCAACATAGACACCAATGAGATTGGATGGGTCCTTGATAACGGTGCTTCTTTCCACATTACCTCTAGGAGGGAGTTTTTCACCTCGTACTCTCTTAATGACTTTGGAGTGTTGAAGTAAGAGAGAAGAAATGATGATGGGAATGATCATGTGTCCACTACCACTTCAGGCCTTCTTGTGGTCTGTGATGAAAATGAGATCAACATAGACACCAATGAGATTGGATGGGTCCTTGATAACGGTGCTTCTTTCCACATTACCTCTAGGAGGGAGTTTTTCACCTCGTACTCTCTTAATGACTTTGGAGTCTTGAAGATGGGTAACGACAGGCTATCAAAGGTTGTTCGTATTGGATTCGTCTATTTGAATACCAACAACAGGACAAGATTGATTCTTAAGGAAGTTTGACATGTACTAGATATCCGATTGAACTTAATATCAGTCAGAAAGCTTGATGATGGTGGGTACTGTAGTACCTTTTGCGATGGCCAATGGAAGCTCTCTAAGGGAGCATTTGTGGTTGCTAGAAGAAAGAAATCATCTAGCTTGTATGTGATGCAAGCTTTTATTCCTATTAACTCTGTGAACGCAATTGATACTGCTGATTCTTTAGAGTTGTGACACAGGCGGCTCAGTTACATAAGTGAGAAAGGACTAAGTTATCTAGTTAAGAAGAATTTGCTTTCAAGGCTCAATGCTGCAAAGTTGAGTAAGTATGCTCATTGTCTTGCCGGGAAGCAACAATTTGTTTCCTTCAAAAGCCATCCTTCTTTAAGGAAGTTAGGTGTGCTTAAATTGGTGCATTCAAATGTATGCGGTCTTATGAAGGTATGAACACTTTGTGTTGCATTATATTTTGTCACCTTTATTGATGATTATTCTAGAAAACTCTGAGTCTATGTTTTGAAATCTAAGGATTATGTGCTTGATAAGTTTAAAGAGTTCCAAGCTTCTGTTGAGCGTCAAATAGGGAAGCAGCTAAAATGTATTCGCATAGACAATGGTGGTGAGTACTATGGACCGTTGATGCTTATTATAAGTAGCAGGAGATCAGACATCAAAGGACTCCTTCGAAGACTCCTCAGATAATTGGTTTAGCAGAGAGGATGAACAAGACATTGATGGATTGCTTTATGTAGCTAAGCTGCCGGGTGAGGCTCTATGCACAACAACCTATGTTATTAACTTGTCTCTAATTGTTGCTTTAAATGCAGATGTTCCTGACAGGCTATGGTATAGAAAAGATGTCTCTTATGATCACTTGCAAGTATTTTGGTGCAAGGCATTTGTACATATACTCAAAGATGAGAGGTCCAAACTAGACGTCAAGACCAAACAGTGTATTTTCATCAGCTATGGGTAGGATGAGTTTGACTACAGGCTATATGATCCTATTGTAAAGAAGCTGGTTAGAAGCTATGACGTGATCTTTATGGAAGACCAAACCATTGAACACATTGACAAAGCTGAAGGATCAGAAACTCAGAGTTCTGATACTCTGACCAATTTAGATCCAGTTCCTATTTCATATACGCCAGGTGTAGAGGACAACAATGACCATAGTGGTGAACCACTTGATGTTTAAGATGATCAAGCCGAGGGTGAGCATGAAGCTGCTGAAGACATGGATGTTTCATCAGAGGCTGATGATGTTTAGCAGTAGGTTCCTACTGAGGAGCCAGCAGTTTCATTAAAAGGGAGTCCGAGAGATCATCAACCCTCTACTCGGTATTCACCAGATGAGTATGTGCTCCTCACTGACGGTGTCACAGCCCCGTCAGGGGAAAACGCGTCGTTGCTGTGAAGGGAGGCAACCCCCCTTATAACCAGGCCCATCACCCCCCCTAGCCGATGTGGGACTAACTCTCCTGCGTCCCGCCCTCAGACCATCTTGGGTCCCCTCACAAGGCCAACCCTCAGGCCATCTTGGCACGGTAGCCATCTTCCGCCTACGGGACACACGCCTCCGTTTGTCACCACACGAACGACGGTGCGGCTAGCCATCCACCCTCGGGGTCGGGGTTTGGCTCTGATACCATTTGTCACAGCCCCGTCGGGCCCCCAGCAACGATATTGTCCCGTGCGCATGCGCACGGGTTTTGGTCCTTCCCCCGCGTCCAGGGGAAAACGCATCGTTGCTGTGAAGGGAGGCAACCCCCCTTATAACCAGGCCCATCACCCCCCCTAGCCGATGTGGGACTAACTCTCCTGCGTCCTGCCCTCAGACCATCTTGGGTCCCCTCACAAGGCCAACCCTCAGGCCATCTTGGCGCGGTAGCCATCTCCCGCCTACGGGACACACGCCCCCGTGTGTCACCACACGAGCGACGGTGCGGCTAGCCATCCACCCTCGGGGTCGGGGTTTGGCTCTGATACCATTTGTTACCACCCCGTCGGGCCCACAACAATGATATTGTCCCGTGCGCACGCGCACGGGTTTTGGTTCTCCCCCGCGTCCAGGGGAAAAGGCCTCATTGTTGTGAAGGGAGAGAACCTCCCTTATAACCCACAGACCCTCACCCCCCTAGCCGATGTGGGACTAACTCTCCTGCGTCCCGCCCTCAGACCATCTTGGGTCCCCTCACAAGGCCAACCTTCAGGCCATCTTGGCACGGTAGCCATCTCCCGCCTACGGGACACACGCCCCCACCCACCGTGGGGTCCACAGTAAGAATATTGTCCGCTTTGGGCCCACTGGGTCCGCACGGCTTTGTTCTCACCCCGGCTTCCCAGGGTAAAACGCGTTCTTACTGTGAGGAGTGTTCCCACTCCTTATCACCCAGCCCAGCTCCCCTCTCCAGGCGGTATGGGACTAACTCTCAACCGTCACCCCCTCGGCCTTCTCCGCTTCGCCACCCCTCACAAGGCCATGGTACCTCACGGTGCCTCAGCCGGCAAGGCTAGATCTCTCCCCCTTAGGGGACACACGCCCTCGTGTGACCGAGGCACGCATGCGGTTAGCCATCCATCACCACGAGGAGACTGGCTCTAATACCAAATTGACACACCCCACCCACCGTGGGATCCACAGTAACACAAGATGGCCTGAGGGTTAGCCTTGTGAGGGGACCCAAGATGGTCTGAGGGCGGGACGCAGGAGAGTTAGTCCCACATCGGCTAGGGGGGGTGATGGGCCTGGTTATAAGGGGGGTTGCCTCCCTTCACAGCAACGACGCGTTTTCCCCTGGACGCGGGGGAAGGACCAAAACCCGTGCGCGTGCGCACGGGACAATATCGTTGCTGGGGGCCCGACGGGGCTGTGACAAATGGTATCAGAGCCAAACCCCAACCCCGAGGGTGGATGGCTAGCCGCACCGTCACTCGTGTGGTGACACACGGGGGCGTGTGTCCCGTAGGCGGGAGATGGCTACCGCGCCAAGATGGCCTGAGGGTTGGCCTTGTGAGGGAACCCAAGATGGTCTGAGGGCGGGACGCAGGAGAGTTAGTCCCACATCGGCTAGGGGGGGGGTTATGGGCCTGGTTATAAGGGGGGTTGCCTCCCTTCACAACAACGACGCGTTTTCTCCTGGACGCGGGGTAAGGACCAAAACCCGTGCGCCTGCGCACGGGACAATATCGTTGCTGGGGGCCCGACGGGGCTGTGACAAAAAGCATTTTAGAAACTATATAGCAAAAGAAATCAAAATTCACTGTGCCTAAATCATCTCCTACAGTTTTAGCAAAGATAAATCAAAACCGAAGTGGTCCACCACCTAAAGGAAGCTTCAAGCTTACCTTTGATGGAACCTGCTACAACAAACCTAGATTATGCGGGAACAGTAATTTGATTAGAGACTCAAATGGCAGTATTATTTTGGAATTTTCAGGTTTAGTTGGATATGGGATGCCTTGGCGCAATGGTAAAAGTTGTGGTCATGTGACCTTGACATCACGGGTTCAAGGCCTAAAAATAGCCTCTTGCAAAAAATGCAAGGTAAAGGCTGCCTACTATAGGCCCTTGTGGTCTGCCCCTTCCCTGGACCCTGCATAGGCGGGAGCTTCGTGCACCAGGGCTGCCCACATAATATCTCTCTTGGAACATGCTTGGTCAGAGATTTGAGTCACCATTGGCCAGGGATTAGATTTAAGAGCATACAAGAATGAGAGAGTGTGAGTAATTTGCTTTATAATCCTTTGCTTGCAGGAGAGAGAGATTTTAATGTTAAGAAAATTTGGAAGTTTGAGGAAAATTAAAAGAAAGAAGTTTTTACTAAAAATTGAGGCACATAAGGAATCTATCAGAAATAGAATGGACCTCTAGATTTTATCTTTATGATTTGGATAATCACAGTGCACATAATCTTCTCTAAAAACATTTAGAAAATATAAATAATAATAACTTATAATCATTGGTTTCTATTATATTTTCTAGTCATTATGGTAATTTATTTTTGTTGAGTTTAAATCTTTGAATGCTCAGTATGTTTATACATATTTGTTTAGTAAGTTTAGTATTAAATTAGTGGCAAGTTTAGTGACTATACGAGCTATGCATTATTCATAATGGTATTGCGTATAATTTGTTGAATTTATTTTTGTATAAGGTTATGTATTTGAAGCTATTACAAAAGAATCGATAGAACAAAAGGACCCGCCTATTTAACACCTCTAGGAAGGAGGGCTATTTACCTAGGCTTCATAATAAGTAAAGAGTGATGACATCCATCCTCATTATCATGCCCGAAGAGTCCTACAAGATAAGGAAATACAGCTCAAGATGATAATCTAATTTGATTAGGATTGAGAGTCCTAATCAGATAATGATAAGGAAACAAAATTTGTGTTTATCTAGGATACCTCTGATCTCTATAAGTAGGATCAGAAGGCAGAGCCAAAGGTGTCGAGCAATCGGGTTGTAATTTCTCTCCCATAGTGAATTATTCCCCCTCCTCCTCTCTGAACGTAGGCTATACATAGCCGAACCACATAAAATCTCTATATTTTCTGTGTGTTTATGTGTGCATGTGATTTTTGATCCTAACCACTGCGCCTAACAAAGAGGGACTACAAATAGGCTCTGTAATATACATGAAAGGCCTAGAAACAGGTTTCATGGCAAGCAACACAGGCATGCAAACATTTTCTTGCTAGAGGTTGTTACCAAGCCCTTGAGTTTTCTTATGAGGTATATAAGATACAAATGATTTCAGCTGTGCAATTTTCAAGGGGCCCTGTATAAGGATTCGGTAAAGATCGTGCAACTATAGACTGTATTTTGGCAGACCATGATATTAGATGGTAGCTGAAATAAACAAGAAATATACTGGCTGACTTGGGATCACCAACTACTGGCTTAATTTGCATTAGAAAAGGCACATAGTTAATAGAGTGAGGGATATTATTATGTCTCCTATGTTTAGCCTCTCACTAAAAATCACACTGATTAATCAGATGATTTTAACAACTTTGTTTTTCATATTTTTTAAATATCAAATTGCCAAGATTTAATCCACAAGGAAACACATGCCAAAAGCATCAAACTGAAGAATTTTTTGTTTTGTAGGTACTCTAAAGGTGTCCAAATAAGATGAAATGGTTTTATCTCCCATAAATTATGACCTGAAAATCCAAAAAAGAAATCGTAAATGAGATGTGCTATCCTAGTGTTTGAAAATAATACAAATCTGCTTTAGTTACCTTGAGATTTGCTTGAATGCTGTCTAGTGATCATCAATGTAGCCTTACATAAATTGACAGGCCCTATTAACAGGACTGGCTAGATCTGTCTTGTCAATGTTATACATTGGATGGCCCCAACCACTAAGCCTCTCATGCTTTTATCTTCACAGCACCTGATTAAGGAGTACCCCTTCTACAAATATTAATTGAATGAAAAATAGCCTCAAGGAGTGTGTGATTATTGTTATTTCTTTTTGCAAGTTTATAGACTATTGTAGTATAGTTTGTACAAGTATGAGTCAATCCTACAGGGACTCAACTTAAAAAATAAGAGTTTAAATAGAATTTAAATTATTATAATTAATAAAATAAGTAAAATAATTAAAGCTTCCTTTTTTCACTTTCCTTCTTTCTTTTCAAGTATATATCCAGCAACCTAATTTCTAATTAATAACAAATTAAAACTTCCTCCTCAGTTCTCCTTCCGCAGTACCATGTTCCCCTTAGTTATTTTCCTTTCAAAGATGGTTTCCTATTCTTTTTATGTGCACTTTGTCTCATTAGACTCCTGAACTCTTGGAAGAATGGCACTACCGTTTCTTTCTCTCTCTTTCAAAAATGCAAGTGCTTCATCTATCTTTTTTTGTTTTTTTCTTTTCTTTTCTAAGAACTGGAGGAAAGTATTTATAGATTTTTTAAAGTACGAAGTTATAGGTGGTTTGAAAGTACTAGAATGAGAGAAGGAAAGAGAGATAAGGAATGGGGTTATTTTGTTGGCTCCCACTCTTTTCTAAAATGAGGGAGAGAGAGAAGAAGAAGAAGAATGCGCAACACTCTTTTAGTAGAAAAAGAATTGAGATGTTAACTTAGTTATGGGCAGCTATATCATTGTACTATTATATAAAGCAAACCCCTCAGAGGGAAAACGCCAGTGGATTCACCAAAAGAGAGACAGACATTTCAACAAATGAAAGAACCATGGCGTATATGTAAATATCAAGAAAAGAAAGAGAAATTCTAGTGGAATACATAGAAAGCGAAAAGGCTTGTTGAAAAATGAAAACTAGATGTACAAGTTACTAGTTTTTCTTTAAGAATTAGTCCAGTTATTCATGAATTTTTTAGTTTTATTTGATAATTAATTGAATTTGAAATTTTTAACAATTCTCAAATTATTTAAAGGGAAAAAAACAAGAGATTAAAAATAAGAACTATTGTAAAATGATTTTTCAATAATTTAGCCAAATGCCTTATACCGCTGCGGTGCTACAAAGGGCTCTCCTAGTTTCATGTGCTTAAGTTATGAGTTTGAGGTGCTCATAGGGTACGGCCAAGAGTTATCCATTACAACCCAGTTTGCCAACTAAAATAAAAAGAGTAGTTTTGACATTTTCAAACCCTAAGGCAGTGTTTTATTTTCTGCGCTGCCTTTTTCTTATTTTCTTAATTTAAGACGTTCATATCATTTAGGTTCCTGTTTTTAGTTTGCTCGTGAAAAATTATGTTAGCTGGATGGTCTAAAATTCTATTTTAGTTTTGTTTTATATTTTAGTGTTTTTTCTTCAAAGCACAAATAAACACAAGGCTGCAAGTATCCAATAGAAGTAATTTTTGGTGTAGGAGTAATTTAGGAGATTTTAAATAATATGAATAAATTAGATCTTCCAACAATCTAGCCTAAAATCATAAAAGACAGCATCTTAAAAAGCTGCTTTAGCATTTAAAAATACGAAGACTCAAATAGAAAAGAATATTTTCAATTACGTGTAAACTTCTGTAACTATGATTTGTAGGGTCCCCAAGACTTCAATAGCGGGTGTCAGTTCAGTGAGACCTGCGCATTCACTTGGGTAGCTCCCATCTAGGCGGTTAAGATCATGCGTTCATGTACAGAATGAGAATTAAGAAAAGTTCCGCAGGAAAGATAAAAAAAAAACTTGCTCCTTGCAGAAAGATGCATTTACAATTGGAAAATGGAGGCTCATACATAGGGTTAGTGTTAGTAATCTCACATGAATGGTCTTGACAATAGGCTGGTTATGGGCTTTGAGGTATCTCTTGTACTCCAAATATTGTGGCTCTAGATAACTCCATTGAATCCCCCAAGCAAGTAGAAGAGCAGCAAAAGCTAATATGATTTGCTCATAACCAATATCACTGGTACGTGGACTAGCCATGGACAGAGAAACCTGTTCTAGATCCAGCCTTCTTGCCTGCAATGCACAGATAACCGGATGGTCAGGAAAAGAAGAAGAATAGTCAGAATCAGAAGAAGACGAACAAGGAAGATAGCTGCCGGTGGATCCTGCGAGGTATTTTTTGTTTCTGAATTTGGTTTTTGGTTGATATATTTGTGACCACAGGAAGCTATGAACTTTAAGACAGAATCTACGAATAATCTAGCTGTGAATCTTGTACGTGTGAATGTGTATAATCCAAGTCTCCAGGCTGGATTCTCTCTCCACCTCCAAGATGTGAGTGGAGATGTGTTATGTCGTAAGTGGGGCTAACTTATTATATGTGACATAAGAGGGCAATAAAAAATATGGACATTGGTTTAAGAAGTTGACTCTTGCTTTTCATTAGTCAGTCTTTTGAAATATTAGTGAAATTCTTAACATTGGCATTAGATTGACGGGGCTTGAATTTCAGAAAATCTAACCAATAAGAAAGGCTACGTGATGTCTTGGGTTTTTATAAATAAATTTTCTAATTATTTTTGAAAATCTTGTCAGGATCGATCCTTAAATTTTTATTTTTACTGTACATATAATAATAAAGTTTAACTACTTCTTCAAGCCCAAGTACATCTAATAAAATTTCACAATATATATCAAAATAATAGTTTAACTTTTTCAGCCAGTCAAGACATACTAGTCACAGCCCAAACGCTACTAAGCTAAAGCACAATTTCAAATGCTACAATTTATTACAAGTTTACTAAAGTCTTTAAATAAAATAAAACTATTTTCTAGTCTTCATACTTTGAAACTCCAAGTTCACTCAACTTCTTGTGCGTTAATCTCACGCTTTTCCTTCTGCCCTTCACCTGTGAGGTAATTTGGTGAGTAATATAAATTACTCATTAGATAATACAAGACTAGTCAAAAGAGCAGAAATCTATGCTATGCAATTTTACTTATTTTTATTAAATACACATGATTAATTTATAAAAATTAATGCAATCGTCAAATAGCGGCACTTCAAATCCATGAATAAGTATTTCTATCAAAATTGAACTATTTCAAATAACATAATCAAATCAATTAATCCATCAATTCATCAACTAATCAATCAAGTGACCAATCACTAAGTGGCATAGGTTAATATTCTTGAGAACGATCAGCATGTCATTTCATATCCAAACAGATCATAAGGTTAACTATGCACGCAAGGAAACAAAAGTTTTCATTTGCACTTATTAGTGGGTACTACACCGACTACACTGTCTGCATGGGACAGGCGGATCAAACCAAAAACAAGAGTAGCCATCCTATGCGACTTACTCCCATCAAACATGCCTACCATAAGCTACTACTTGTTTAGAAGCCAATGGCCAATTGGACTTCCTAGCATAGTAACCAGCAGGGCTTTCTATATAAAAATCCTCAAGTCAGGACTAACTCATTGAGTTGCCTGAGTACTCAATCTCATGGCACTAAGGTGCCCAAATCAAAACCAAAGGTATATTAACAAGTAACACGATATTTTCATTCTTGTTAGTTCAAAACGTATGCATAAACATTTATATGCCAAGCCACATGTAATTATGTACAATTTTCTTAAAGAATCAAATGAAAAGCAACAATTCCAAACAAAAGGGTTTCATAACCATTCAACAGCATAATATTTATTTATTAAATCACTTTGCACCTACAAAGCTTCTAGTTAATATCTACTCCAAGTCTTATTAAACACAAATCATATGCCAAATAAATCCATAGTTCCTGTAAGCATAATTTCCAAATATCCGAGGGTCCTACATTAGTCATCTATATGTTTTATACACTTGATCATATCCTAGTTGCTTAACATTGTATATCTAGGGAATGTTAGATTGCTTATAATAGCACATCTAATATTTGTTTAGTTATTGAACATCATGTACCTGCTGATCCCAGTCAAGTTTCTTGTCGTCATGCACTTGGGTAGTGTTAGACTACTTGGTGCCATATGCCTGGTCACTACTAAGCTAGTCAATGCGATGTGCCTTGTGCTTATGCACATGTGTCCTTGTCTTTGCTAGTCCAAAAACACATGCCTATGCAGCTACCATGATCATAGTGCCATACGCTTAAGCTTCACTATGGCTGCCTATTCAACGCGTTATACAACTAGCTGGTTGTTTGGTTCATTGTGAATGAACGATCTTCGTTACACCCTCAATATAATTAAGTGTATCTCTAACCCTTCTTTCTATTTTTCTTTGTTTCCTTTATAGATACTTTCCTTGTAACAGTTTTTCTAAATTGATTATATATTTGTAACTCTTCCAATTTTAATTGTGTATTTACTCCCAACCGTTGGATTATCATCCAATGATTCAAATATGTAACTCCTCTATTGGTCTCATTCATTTCTAAATCTTGGATCACCATCCATTATTTTCACATGTTTCGTTCATATGAAAACCCTCCTTCACATGTGGGTTTCCTTATATGATTTGTTCATTTATAAAATTGGTAATAATTAAATAATTAATTACTAAAATAGTATTAAACATGATTTTTCTCTTAAAAATTGTTAAGGAGGTGAATTGAAGTCTCAAAATCACTTTAGCAAGTTGTACTTGGGATCACTTAGCTGCTCTTAGCTTAGGTTGTAAATAAATTCTTATCAAATTAAAACTTTATTATCACTTATACTCTAATTATACACTATTTATTTAATGAGTTATGATTTGAAATTTTGTTTAAGCTCTATTTTAACTTGTTTTCACACTATAGTAGTCCATAATTGACTTAAATTTTTTTATAATTTATAAATATAATATTTTTTATTTCTTAAAAATATGGGCCATTACAGGCTACTTGTGTCAAAGTGAAAAAGGGGCAGCCCGGTGCACGAAGCTTCCGTCTATGCGGGGTTTGGAGAAGGGGAGGCTACAATGGCCTAAAGTAGACAGCCTTATCTTGCATTTTTACAAAAGACTAATTCCACGCCTTGAACCTATATCCTTACAGTTACATGACAACTACTTTTACCATTGCATCAAGCTCAAAGAAAGATCCCACAATTTGGTGCGGCGAAGTCACTGCCCAAACAACCTGGAATGAAATAATTCACAGATTGATAGTTACTTATTTAGCACATGAAAAATGGGGCTTCCTTTCAATAGTACTTACATTGAGCCAAGAAAATGTCAGTCACCCGTCATCCTCCATTAAGCCACTTCCGTAAGAGTCTCTGCAATTTCTCAGATATCTGCGAATAGGCTTGGGCTACGTGGAAGATTACGTAAGAACATCACTTGCTGAAAGAAAGGCGCAGATCTCGGGATCAGTTGAGAAATGAACGTGGGAACCTTTTTACATTCCGTAAACAGACCAATGGCTATGTACGAAGTAGGAACTATTGGGGCGTTAAGAAATCTGTCTTCTCATGGCTGACTATTTCAGAAAGGGACTCATCGGAACACGTTAGGCAGTGTATTATGTCCAAAAACGAAGTTTGGATCATAAATGAAGTATTAGACGAGGGCTGGAATAAAAAACAGCATTCAGTACATTCTCTTTTTGCAGAGTTCTACATTTATTATAAGTAAAAGAGATGCAAACCTGTTAACCGAGGTGGTCAAGGGAGCACGATTACTCTTAGTGAAATGAAGTTACACAAGCATATATGGGAACAAAACCAGATGCAGGGATATAGGATCAGCGGGCGTTTGCAATATAGTGACCGGGAGGCAAATTATCAAACACTAACGTATAGGTACGAGAAACACCATTTTTAGCCAGGTCTGTATTAGCAGACAAGCGTTCTCCTTTTGCAATGGGAATAAGAATCATTAACTAAGCTGTTCCAGAATAGTAGTGAAATTTTCTTAGCTATTTGCAGCCTTAAACATAGTTAAAATTATGTAACCATAGATAAAATAATCTTAGAAGCTGTTAGAAATCACGCTGTAAATCACTGTCAACAATCACAGCTAAATTTGGCAATTGACAGTGATTAGTCAATAGCTGATCCGTAATTATCGGATCTTGAATGAAAAGTCAAATATGTAATGTCTATAAATACGTATATGTAATTCCCAATCTATTAATCAATCAAATACTACAATTCAATCTCAATCTCATTTTCTCAACAGAAGCTTTGGCTGTTTATTTTGAAATTATTTCATCTATCTTTCAATTTATAAATAGAAAGGACAATAACTAGATAGCTTAATATATGATTTCTATTCCCATCGTAAAAATCAAAATTATCCTATTTGGTTTTTACAAAACTGATGAAAATTGATTTCTATGGAAAAAACAAAGAATTCTCTATGAAAAGTGTTTTAAGGGTTGAAATTGAATTATGCCAAAGATTATTATGCTCTAGTAAAGATTTTAAGATCATTGACATAATTAATTTTAAGTTGTAAAACACGATCCACATAAATTCTTATCCCCGTGGAAATCAATTTTCAGCTATTTCCACCCCACCAAACAGATGGAAATATACAACTTCATATTATTCTTCAAAAACAAAAAGGAACCTTTTGCCAAAACATCGCTAGGATGGATAGTTTTGCTTAATAATCCCTTGACTTTTCTCTTATTTGCCAAATGATCCTTATACATAGCAATGGTTGATTTCAGTTTTATAACTTTTTGAAATTGTAACGTTGCCTCAATAAAATGTGCACAGTAAACCCTATCTTAGGATTGTAAGTAGAGAAATGCTACCTTGACCGGCATTCTGATTCTTTTAAATAACTTGGTGACCCCTCTAGCTAGGCCTCACTTATGGATGATAAAACCATATCATCTTCTTTGATCTCCATTTAACATACCTATACAAAGTACTTCTGCCCAGTGGATGCTTCTAAGTACTAGTTTTTCTAGCTGAAAAGTCTATTATTTAAAAATTTAAAACAGCATAGTTAAAATCATCCAACAGTAATGAACTTTTGTGTGTTATCAATCTAGGGGAGGCCAAATGGGATGAATGGGCTAGATCATCAAAAGGTGAGACCTAGATAGAAGGGTCCTCAAAATTAATTAGAATCTTAGGCCATATTGAATACATTAAATTTGGGCACTGAGTGTAAAGTTGAAATTTTAGAAATTCCTCATAACGGGAAGAAAACAGAGATTTGGGAATCTCTTGGCAAATTTCGTTTACAATGTTTATTACTTACGAGAAATTACCACATTTAAGGATTTATTAGTCGATTTAACTATTTTAGGGACTTTTTACCAAAAATCCCAAAACAAAAATATACAACGATAGACTAGATTAATCCTTCCCCACCTCTCACCTATTAGCTAGGATGAAAAAGTGAAGAACCGAACATATATAAATAGCGAAAATCTGTACATATTAATTGAAGCAAAGTGCCCAATCAAACTTGTAGATGTTTCATAACTGTGTCAAGATCCTTATCCCCTCTGCCGCTGCAATTAATAACTACTTTGGTGCCATCAGGTAGAGTGGGGCAAAGCTTCTCTAAGTAAGCCAAAGCATGTGATGTCTCTAAAGCTGGGATAATGCCCTCAAGTCTTGACAGTCGCTTGAAAGCTTCCACTGCCTCCTGGTCAGTGACACAGTAGTACTCAGCTCGTCCTATATCCTTGAGGAAGCTGTGCTCAGGTCCAACCCCAGGGTAATCCAAGCCAGCACTAATAGAATGAGGTTCAATTATTTGTCCGTACTCGTCTTGCAGTAAATAGCTCATGGTGCCATGTAGAACCCCTCTCTCTCCTTTTGTTAAAGCTGCAGCGTGCCTACCACTGGCCAGTCCCATGCCCGCTGCCTCCACACCAATCAGTCTGACATCCTTCTCCTCGACAAACTCGTGAAAGAGCCCAATTGCATTTGAACCACCACCGACGCAAGCAACTAGGACCTCTGGCTTGCCACCCCATTTTTCCATTGCCTGTCATTATCATTGATAACTTTGATGGTAACTAAACTATGGGAAGCAATGAAAAGGAAAGTCAAGAAATAATATATTGACTTCTCTGATGAGAATTGCTTTACTAGCTTAGCAGGCCCACTAATGGCATAGCGTTAGCTTGAGGCGCATCAACCATGATTAGTCCAAAGAGTACGTACATCTGATTTTCTCACAAAATTTACGCCAATTGGACTGCATTAACAACCAAAACCTGATTTGCTTGATGCCAGAGTGTCCGATTGGTGTGTTTGTGGGGCTATGAGATAGCCAATGAGGAAGAAATCAGATGAACTGTATGGAGCAGCCATAGGGTCGGACTCACTATATAAAAGTGGGGGCGCTAACTCTAACCACCGTGCGATGGCAGTATGGCACCCCATGTAGCAGTCCTCATCTTCGATACTTGTCTATATTTGGACAAGGAGAAGAGTGATGAAATTGGCCAGTCATGCAAATTTTCATACCTGTTTTCTAGTTTCTTTGCCAATCACAGAATGAAATTCTCTAACCATCATTGGATATGGATGTGGTCCAGTGACAGACCCCCAAATAAAATGGGTCGACTCCAAATTGGCTACACAGTCCCGTATAGCCTCTGATGTAGCATCCTTCAAAGTGGATGCCCCATAATTGACTGGTCTTACCTGTAATAAGAAAATTCTCATCAAAATCATGAGAGAATTTAGCATTGGACGAACCGAGAGAGAGAGAGAGAGAGAGAGAGAGAGAGAGAGAGAGAGAGAGAGAGAGAGAGAGAGAGAGAGAGAGAGAGAGAGAGAGAGAGAGAGAGTTGTTTTCTAGGTCCCCCACTGTCAATGGAGAGAGGAGTCCTCTAAACCAATTCCACTTGACGCAAACTACAGGAATTCCAATTCCATGACCTCCAAGAAGTAGGATTGAAAATTATCTACATATTACAGTATTATCCATATAAATGATAGGTGTATGTGAGATACATGCAAGAAATGATTGTAAGATAGTAGGATTTTATATTACCTCTGCCCCAAGCAGTTGCATTTTTGACACATTGAATGCCTGCCTCTCCACATCTTTTGCACCCATATATATAACGCACTCTAAACCAAGCCTGGCACATACAGCAGCAGTTGCCACTCCATGTTGACCAGCTCCTGTCTCAGCTACGATACGTTTTTTTCCTAAACGCTTAGCAAGTAAAGTTTGTCCAACAGCATTGTTAATCTTGTGTGCCCCGGTGTGGTTTAGATCTTCCCTTTTCAAGTATATGTGCGGGCCTTTGCCATTAGCCTGCTTATAGTAATCAGAAAGCCGCTCTGCAAAATAAAGTGGGCTCTCACGGCCAACATAGTCTCTTAATATTGTGTTAAGTTCTTTCCGAAAATCTTCATCTGCAGAGACTGATCGGAAGGCCGACTCGAGCTCACCAAGAGCATATATTAGGATTTCCGGAACGTATTTCGCCCCGAAAGCCCCGAACCTTCCGAAAGAATCAGGTCTCATTGTGAGCAGAACTTCCCTTTCTTTCTTCACTATTTGAACACCAGCATCACGTGTGATGGTGCACGAAATTGAAGTGACTTTTCGGTTGGAAGATAATAAAGTAGTTCTGTTGATTGCTAGGATTTCTCGAAGGCTTTCATTTGTAGATGACGACCAAGGTTTGGAGAGAGAGGAAGTGTGGTTTCTGAAAATTGGGCGTGAAGTAGAGACGGCCATTTTTTGAGAGGTTCCTGAAAAAATTAAAGCAAAGAACTCATCATTATATAGGATTGGTATTTCTCAATAAATCATGTTTCTACCCTTCGGTAGCCATGTTCTTGTGATATACGTACCTGCTAGAAAAGCACGCAGAGCCGCATGTTTCACATGTGAGAAAGGAACTGAACTTGAAAGACGCTCACAATCCGACGATTGTGAATTATGTTTTCTAAATTTTAAGAATCAAAGGCCTTGACTACTCTAAAAACCGAAGGGCTAAGACCAACAGAGCCGTGTCATTTTTCTTGTGTAGGTTATGAAAGTGAAGTGAACAAGATTAGCTCTTTTTTCTTTCTCTGTCGGTGCACGTTACAGATTCTTGTGGTACTCTATGTCACGTTATAATTGTTTTCCAACTAGCACAGTCGACATATGTGGTGATGACACTTTCTGGGGCCTTTGGATAATGTAAAGGAATATGTGGTGGAACGTAAAAGTTGATGATCGCTACGGAGACATCAATCACCAGCTATCGCTCTAATTTGTCCTTTGACACCCATATTGGAACATGGGATGTTAATAAGCTGAGTTGAAGTGGCTACCTTTACTGCCTCGGTCGACAGGTTAGCACTTCTTTCCCGTGATAAATGAGATCAATTGGAGGAGATGATTGAGATAAAATGGGTTGGGATGAGTTGGAGGAGATGGTTGAGATATTCGCTTGGAATGATGCATATGACTTTTGGAAAATAATTTTTGGATGCAGAAGGACGATGGAAAAGAAGTTATGGACCTTTATTTTGATGATCAGATTCATTCATCATGTTTTTTCTACGTCAGATTGATTAGCTATCAAATTTCATAACTATCGAATGATTTTAGCCATGCTTTTCTTTGCTTTTAAATAATGTTAATTTAAAATTTTAACTAAAAAAATAGTGCATGCGAGTGATTTATGGTGCTCAGCCTAATAAGGCAGGACGAACATAATATCCAAATCTTAGGGCTGGTTCGTTCTGAGCGTCATTTTCCAGCGTCCAGCTGGCAGAACGCAACTAGCGTCCTTTTTCACGTGATACTTGTTTTTCAAGTTTCCAGTTTCCTTCAAGAAGGGATAGCAGAACAAACATAGAAAACCACTTTAAGGTAGAATATAAAGATCATCCAATCGGCATAAAATTTCGGTTTTGTGGGAATAATTGATATCTGGCCTGACCAGGATGACTTGGCTACTTCTTCCCCCACTTATGCCGAAAATCATAAAAAGGACCACTTTTGTACCTTATTTTAGGGTCTTTATAACCACCAGGCGAGGCTGGTTTAGGATCAGCCACCTAACCTAACCCATTACTACCCGTACTGGTTTCAAACGAGCTATTACCAGACATACTTGTCTCGATCAATCCCATATTTTAGGACAAAGGTAGAATTATTATTGTGTGATTTAGAGGTCATGAATTCAAAAGATAAAAACAGCCTCCTGTAAAAATGCAAGTTAAAGTTGTGTATTATTGATTCTTAGTAGTTCTCCCTTCTCCCAACCCTATATTAGTTAACGTACATATGAGAAAAGGTCAATTTTGTCGTGTAAGTATGGTGTTACTGTTAATGGGCAATTGAACTTCGTTTGTGGTGTTTAAGTATCTGCAACTAAATACCCTAGAATACGTGGCCTAAGAGACACCCAATTGTTGTCTCTATTGAAGACGCCCGTCTCTTGGGTAGGTGTGATCTTTATAAGATTTAAGTCATTCATTTTATTTGGTCTTCTTAATCGCATATATGTTTACATAAGGTTGAAAATCACGACTATATATTTAAAAAGTACAAAACATAGTGCTTATAATCATCAAATTAGCTTGACTTTTCACATTTAGCATAAGTAAACAAACTGGAGCGAAACAAAAAAAAAAGAAAAAAGGAAAAACTAGGTAGCGTCTCCCTTGCAGACTCCTTTTGAAGGTCTCTAATATCATTTATCTCCATATAATCTCTGTCTAAGGTTACCAATGGAGGGGATAAGTTCCTATCTTCAAACAGACTTCAAGAAGATATGCCTCGTTGGACTTTATCCTACTCATCCATTGAATATTGATTTATACTAGAACAAGGATCTTATGCATGCCCATAGCACAGTAGAAAGGAGTTTTCCCGTCCATTACGCATGCATTAAGGAGCAGATATAAGACGGGGATCTTTATTTAGATATTTCGTACTCCATTTACATCAAATTTGACAAAGGCCAGGGCCCCCAAAGAAGAAGTATCTGCCCATGTCAGTACCACCATCTCCCTCATCAATCACAATATAGCATTGTGGCTGATCAGCGAAAGGAGAAGTTCCAAGAGGAGCATCAATGAGTTTATTGGAACTGTCCACAGTCTTAATTCTGCGGATGTAAGCTGCCTTTCCGTAGCCTTCATTTGGGAAATGACCACTGCCCATTTGGGGTTTAGCACCTGGTTTGGGAGTGTATACTTCGCCTCCCCACTCGACCCGGGTTACTTTGTTAGCTAAGGAGGTGAAGAGTGAGTTCGGCCAATAACCGACCCAGGTGCCTTTTTCTCCGTAACCCAGCCACCAATGTCCAGTCTTTTGATCCTGAAATGTATAAGTGCAACCATAAGAGGGCCACTTCTCTTTCTCATATGTTCACAGGAATGTTAATTGCTAAAGCTAGACGCATACCATTTAGGCCATAGTTCTAAAACTCATGAGTTGACTCGGAAATTTTGGTCCAATTACTCAACTATGTAGCCAAGTTACTTGACTTGGTAACAAATTGAGTTACTATCGACTCAACTCACTATATAATAAAATAATTGTTTAGACTATGGTTTGAACACAAGACCTCTAGCACAACAACACTATGGCCTAACCAACTCGTATTGAATGCATATGTAAATTGAAAACTTTAAACATAACTCTAAATTAGTAAAATTTAAAATTTTATTTTAATTCTCTCTCCAGTATTTTTCAATCATCAACAACTATCTTCCAGTTAACTCAACAACAACTATCTTCCAGTTAACTCAACTCACCTAGCTTCCAAGTCAAGTTAAAATTTTAAACTATGATCAAGGCTATGTGGACTCAGATTCTGGATGACCTAAACCACAGTAACAAAAGTCCCCGAATAATTGAACTTCCTAAAAATTTTCCAGAATAATTCATAAGTTCTTAGTAATTCAAATTTAGTGAAGATTTACCAAATACAAATAATTTTATAAAAACAAAGTATTAAACTCATTTTTGAAGAATAATTCTGACAAATTCAAATATATTATTGCACAATGCCTTCTAGCATAGTGGCACAAGGAGCCTCTCACTAAATGACCAGGGTTTGAGGTTGTGCTTTGATGTATGTGTGCCAACCATTAAAAAAAGAATAAAAGTTTCATATATTATCTATGAATCTAGTTGCAAAACCAATCCAAAAGATTACATTCATATTCTTGCAGTGCTTTTTCTCTGAATTTGACCTGAAAATTTCTCAAGCATTTTCTGACTTACGATTTTGCCTTGCCAACTTATTCTCGAGTCCATGCTCTGTGACTATATATGAGCTAGACCAGTCTTCTAGGTCCTATCATAGTTGCACCATGCAACAAAAATTTCAACTTGCTAGTGATGATTCTAGCAAATGTTTTTTTGAGTTACGAATGGAAAAGAAATAGCTTTTTATTGTTCATTATAAAATTCAAAAGCCGCACATATTGGCCAAGATCATTCAACAGATGAGTTTTTTGGCATATGAATCTTTTGAAAGATGACTTGATAACACTCCAAAATAATGAGTGAAGATAGAGAAATTTGCCCTTACCTTGAACACATGAAGCTGTATTTCATTTTGAGGTCCATCATATGTACTTGAAGGGCTAATAACCATGGTAGGTGATATCTTGTTGCTCACTTGCACGAAGCCCGGGCAATCATGATTGTAGCAACCTGTTCCGTTGTAATTATTTGCCTGATTTTATTATTTAAAAAATTCCTCATTTTGCAAACAATCGAAATAAAGAAGCTAGAAGAATTGACAAATCTAACAATTAGAGTATCATCAAGAGACTAGTTATTGAAGCTTACTGTCCAATATACGAACAATCGAGCAAGATTATTGCCGTATTTATGTGGATATACCTGAGGATTATCATCAAATAAAACCATCATTATTCAAAGAAAGGCTGTTCTAACTTGAATTAGTAGATGCCTTGATTTTTCCACCATCAAATTATTCAACTTACTTGCCATCCAGCCTCTACAGTGTTGGTGTCATCTGCATTGTCGCTTATGATCCATAATGGGGCAAGGCTGAATTGTTCGCCACTTGGAACATTTGGATTCCATGTGTTTATATGCACACGTGTTCCATAGAATTCGTCACCTCTTAAATATAAAAGAGCGTGAGTGATAAATCATTTATATCAAAGGCATTTTACACACCAACAAAAACAAATGCATACAGAGAGAGAGAGAGAGAGAGAGAGAGAGAGAGAGAGAGAGAGAGAGAGAGAGAGAGAGAGAGAGAGAGAGAGAGAGAGAGAGAGTTTATCATGCATACAACCCCTTGTATGGGCTGTAGTGAAGCAGTGGGTCCGTGGTTGTAATCTTCTTTCAGCCCTAATATACATGCACATCCATCACATAAATAGTAGCAATAGGAAAACACTAAAATGATGATATGGCATGTCGACCTGCAAGCTCGAAAATTTATTATTTATGTACTTATCCCCATATTTGGAGAGGTTGGGAGCCCTTAATAGATCTTTCATCTAAGTCCTCCAAATGGGTACAGTTCCTCGTGGGCAGCCATCATCCTTAAAGCCTATATGTGGAGCTGCACTTGGAGCTTTATTTTCTACCAATTCTGGATAGAAGCTAGGTTTCATCTGTACTGAAAATTCCATACTCCATTTTATTATCAAATAACAGAGAAAGAAATATAGTGAGATACTTTCGAGACATGTGATAAAAGAGAGAATACAGGGACCTATACTGTGTGATTCTTAAGTAAAGGATGATCCAGAGCAAGCTGCTTGTTAATGTCAACACAGTCAAAGGTATCTCCATGTTCAGTTTGTAGAAACCGTAGGAAGAAATACATTAATCACTCTAAATATGTTCAAAGAAAAGAGAAAGAGAAGAGTCAATAGTAGTTATCACCATCGAACTAGGAAACCTAGCACCAGACCAACAAAAACCCTGTAAGACTACTAAGTTATTGTTCAAATTAATTGGCAAAATCATGCTGAATTCCCAGTTATAGTGCGAAGCCTCTTCACATCCTTTAGTTCATATTTTTATTAGCTAAAGAAAGAATTGCGAGTAGCTACTAGGGATTAGAAACCTAGAAAAGGTCTTATATCCTAGTAAGGAGGAGCCTTATCTATTCTACCACCTTAAAACCTAGTTGCCAAAGTTTACAATCATCAACTAGATGATTTTGAGACTTAGGCATTCATTCTAGGATAAGCAAATGAACTGCTTGGATCACCTAAAAGGGGGCCCATTGATAGCTGCATTCATTTCATAAATTTTGGTGGTGATTCTATCAATGGTTGAAAACTCAAGAACTCAACTCGACTCAAAAGTAAGGGTAGCCAATTTAACTCAAAGCAACTTGTTGGTGACTTAAAAACTACTAAGGTTAGATATTTTAATAATTATGTATATAGTTCCATACAAACCTTTTGCACTTATATCTACAATTTATTACTAGATGAGTTGGTTAGGGTGCGACATTGTTATATGGAGTTCTTGTATTCAAATCTTTGTCTAAAGAAGACATCTTTTTCTCACAATGAGTTTACAAGTTGATTACTCTAATGAGTTTTTCAAGATAACTAGAAAATTTTACAACTAGTAAGAAGAAATAGGGATGGAAAAGGGCGACTTTTCTAGGGAAAGCAATTCTATAACTAGTAGGAAGAAATAAAGTTGGCAAAGGGTCAAGCTTTTTAGAGGATTCTACTCAATTTGATCCATACAAGTCAATGTTAGGCTCAAGAAATTTATTATAAAAATCGAGTCAATGTAAAAATAAATAAATAAAAAAAATAAAAAAAATTGATTCAATAACTTTCTATGGTTAGGTTAGAGTCATAAAACATTGAACCTAACTGTAGTAAAAGCTATGCCTCTTATCATGTTTTCTTGCCTAGGAAGTAATATAGATGTCAAAGGATCAGGTATGCAAGGAAATGGACTCAATATTGGTCAGACAGGTCAGAATTAGGTTTAGAAAATTCATGAGTGGAATTAGGTTAGGGTAAAAAATTAATCAAATGACTTTCTCAGGTTGGGTTAAGATATAAAAGCATGACTTGAATTGTCCTCTACTGGTCATTGTAATGAATGCTTTGTCGCCTTTTTAGTTTTCTGGCCAACCAATCTAGCCTCAAGATTTATGCATGTGTTACATACTATACGTGACAATTTCAAGCAATATATCAAAATTCAAAATGTAGATACAATGCGAACTTAGAGAAAATGAGTCATCATAGTCAATGTGGTGGAGAACTCAGATAATACAAAAAATTTGGAGATGTAATTTAATGTTACTGGTAGGAATGTTGGTCAGTAAAAGTAATTTCAATATCACTAATGAAATATCCACTGGTAAAAAGTATTTTGACTTGCTCCTCACACATATAAAAAGCTTCATTTATGTTAAAACTTGAACCCAAGACCTCAAGGACAACATTAAAATGCCTTAACTAGTTAGACTACCAATGGCTTGTGCATATAAATTGAAAATTCTACATAGAACTTAAACTAATAAAATATTATTAAAATTCTTGCTCAAGTATCTTTGAGTCACCTATAATTTGTTTCGAGCTAACTAAACTCACTTCACTTTTGAGTTTTTAAACTATTTTTGCTATCATTGAAAAGTGGATGCATGGTAGTTCTATTACTCATTGATTAGTTTATGGAAGCAAGCTGTTTTTTGAATGTTGTAAGAGGATGGGTTAATTAGGGACCTGACCTAAATTGAGTCATATGGATCATGGTTTACGGTAGAAAATTTTTTACTTGAACATTGTTAAGGTTAGAAGTCTCTAACCCAAAGTAGATTATGGTCAGTTAGAGCCAAGAAAAAAGCATTAGGGTGATGAAATTGTTTTAAGTTAAAAACAAAATCATGCAAGCTTGATTGAAACTTTTTTGTCGTTTAGATTTTTCTAGATTTGTATGGAATACATTTTGAATTTTGAATTTGAGCCCGAGTTTAACTGTAGTCTTTTGTCTTCTTTCTATTTGGCTTTTGAAATCAACAGACTAACTTTAGTCCTGCATTTAAAATTTTAAAAAATTTCAACTCCTTACAAACACTCTCTCATCTCCTCACATTGTATTCAAGAGCTCACTCCATGAAGGCAAGTGCACTCATGCTCACATTGCGTGGGCCAATGCTAATATCTTTTAAATTTTAGATGAGACCAAGCCAAAGCCCACTAGAATGGATAGTCCATGGGCTGAGGCATGTCTAAGTTTAGTCTGCCCATCAATGAGGACGATTGTTGGTTTTCGGGTCCATGTTAGGGTTGATGCACTTGCTTGAAAATTTTTCAAATTCTATCTTCAAATATCAATTTTTGGGGAGAAGATAATTTTGGTTCTTATAACTAAACAGAAATTTCAAATCTTTAAAATCTTGAAATTTCAAATTTCTAAGATGCCAAAGTCTACTTGTGTATTTGAAATTTAGCATTTCAAATTCCAAACTCTATCCCTTTTTATTTCAAATTCAAGGATTTGGCAAATTCTTTCAATCAAATTCTAAACTCTACACCCCCTTAATTTGGATTTCTCGTAAAAAGTAAGAGGGGAGTTCTCCTATATGATAATATTAATTTGTCCATGTAGGTGTACACGTTCAAGGGTGATGAGTGTAGATAACTTCTTTGAAAGAAGCCATTCATCATGTTTGTTGTATAGAAGTTATATAACATGTAAGAAATCAATCATTTGGATAATGCTAACTAATTGAAATAGGTCGAAGAAGCCATTCATCATGTTTGTTGTACAGAAGTTACATAACATGTAAGAAATCAATCATTTGGATAATGCTAACTAATTGATCTAGGTTGAAGAAGCCATTCATCACGTTTGTTGTACCGAAGTTATATAACATGTAAGAAAGCAATTATTTGGATAATGCTAACTAATTGATCTGGGTCTTTGAATTTTTCTAAAAAAATCAATTGTCATGATTTTTAACTAATATGTGTGTGTGTGCGTGCGCGTGCGCATGTACACGCTGGACATGAAATTTGGTAAGTAGCTTACTAGGCCATTTCGGATTTGATGAATGGTTTAAATCTACATAATACTACCACCATGCGTTGGAAACATTGAAAACCGGGGGTTATGTGCTTCTCCACATGTTTTTGTGCGTGTGCCTGTAGCGAGAGTTAGATATATTATATAGGATCTATAAATAGATGAAAAACCTAACCTTAATGCTCTTTACTGCTGGCTTATTGAGAAACTTGAGTTGTTTCTTCAGTTCCAAATATTCTTCTCTGGTTAGACCCGTTGCTTGCCTCACAACAAGGCAAATCACTGTAAAAACTAGTAGGATTTCACTCCAATCAAAACACTGAGTTGCACGAGCCATGGGGGCTAGACAGGGAGACGGTTTAAGAAGATGAAAATTAAGGCAGGAAAACTATAAACAGGAGTAAGGATATTGGGCATGTTCTATTATGTGTTCTGAGTTCTAAGACTGATGTCTTTATAGCCAAAGCAGCTGGTTGATGAAACAGGCTTTTTAGAGGAACCATTGATCGATTCTAATAACACGCAAGGGTGTGATTTTGCTGCATCCCACATCAACAAATGGGTACGTCAATTTGCAAGGCCATTTTAGGCTGACTTGACTTCAGTTCCAATAAGACTAACTCTAACGAGATGCAAATGGGACACATACGTATGTCAATTTGTAGGGCCACTTTAGGCTAACTTGACTTCAGGTCCATTGAGACTAACAGGTCTACTCCTTAGCTCCAATTACAGGATAGCGCCTTCGGGACGGCCAATTGACTAGATACCAATAATTCTGACCACTTAATGCCAGGAGACTATGGACTTCTCCTTTTGGGATGGAAACTTCAAAGACAAGGGACGTTCTGAAGACTCTGAGACTGATTTTGCCATTAAAGACAGCAAAAATGGACAAAAAAAAACTTCAAATTTTTAAGTGATGCCATTATATTGTTTTTCTCACCACGGCGGCTGGGGTTATAGTCTGGTTTGCCTTACGGTTGCACCAGTAACTCTGGACAGAGAAAGAGGTCCATTAGTTGTAATAAAAATGATCAAAACCAATGGCTGGAGCTGAGATCAACTATTTTTGAAACAAAATAATCTCCTTTTTCCATTCGAACCGCTCTCTGGTAGTATGGATTGGGAAAGTATTAAACTCTAGAGCAATGATCGTTGCACCGGCCGGAGCATCAAAATGGCTGCTGAATTAGACATTAGGTATGGAAGGGGGCGAACCTTTGGATGATCCCACCACAAGCAATGCACCTTGGTTTTAAGTTTGGTAGAGGAATGGACACAAGTTTTCCTAGCATCCAAGTCTTAACTAACATTGCTTCCTTGAATATGCTATGACTTCTAGAGTAAATAGCTTGTTAGAATATGATATAATCCATTGATTACAGCTGTTATTTTTTTGCTGTAGTCACGGTATATTTCGATGGTTAGTCAACATGTACCCAAAAGAGTACAACCGAGCGAAGCCAGGGCATTCCACGTCAAAAGGCCAAAAACAAAGTCCAAGATGCTGTAAAGACATACAAGCACTGCAAAGTTAAACTGACTTTTACTGGCGAAGGTACCGGTTTGTCTGACAATAGATTGCACGAGCAAATCAGAAATGGCCGCGGAGGAAAAACTTCTGCAGGCGTGTTTTGCCGATAATCACCCGTTGGAATTCTTACGCGGCGATTTTTCTCTCGCCAGCAATTGTGTCGAAACCGCCGGTAAAGCTCTAATTTTTGTTGTAGTCAACAGATAAAACAACCGAGGGTTAGGGTCACTCCAAATCAAAGTAGCCCCAGCAGCAAACATCAACCAGAGCCTCCCCTTACTGCGCCACTCCCCCTGCCATGTAACTTCCGAAGTGTTGCAGCCACTTGAAGCTAGCATTCTGTTGGATGAGAGTAATTAATACATAGCGTGGAATTCGTCCAAAGGAGCTCCTTCTCTTCAGCAATAGAGCTTCGATACTATCCATTGTTTGGATGTGTCTACTAGGTGCGTCTCTTGATATTCAACCAAAAGGACAGCTCGGTGCACCAAGCTCCCACATATGCAGGGTCCAGGGAAGTAGTGGATCACAAGGGTCAATAGTACGCAATCTTACCTTGCATTTTGCAAGAGACTATTTTCATGACTTGAACCCATGACCTCAAGGTCACACGACGACAACTCTACCGTTACACAAAGGCTCTCCTTCGTCTCTTGATATTCAACCCCTCAATAATAATGGCTTGTTTCCCATCACTGTGGCATTAGCAACATCAGCCGACTGCCGCGATTTCTTCATCAATAGTAAATCCCTCCTTTGATCTAGCAGCTATTTCTGGCAGTTTAGCGCCATTACAATCCTGATGGCCCTCCCAATGGCTGCTACGCCCCGTGTCCCAAGTGCAGAACCATCGAAGTTGCACTTAAGCCATCTCTTCAGCAGAGTTCTGCATATAAACTTTTCTTTGATGGTTTTGTACAATTGATCTAAACCCTTCCAATCTCGAACAATCTGCTAGACCAAGTTGTTGAGGATACAAATATATAAATTGGCACTCTTATTGTTAAAAGGCCCTGCTGTTACGTTCTTTCAACAACAGCCACATCGTGGAAAAACAGGCCTTTTTAAACACAAGTTTCATCGAGGTTGGAGTTGCTTTCACACATACCATTGGAGAACAAGCTAGACAATGGTTCTAGGCAATACCATGTTTACATTAAATCATCCAAGCACCGTACTCTAAACTTGGTATGATTTAAGTGATACAAATTTTCACCGTTAGCTTTGCACATGACTTATCTAGGGGCAAGATGCCAACCCCTTCTTTGAGGTGTTCCACCATTAGAATTCTTCCCAAAACCACAAGCCATGAAAAGGCACTCACCCTAGAAAGAATGGGTGCCTTCCAAACCGTTTTGTGCTGGAAATAGAGACGTAAAATTGGATCACATTTTTTGTATACTCCTTGACAGTGAAGACACCACTTTTAGCATGGCTTCAAAATCCTTTCACCTTTCTGTTCGTTATGATAATAATTTGTTGGAGCAACGTCGACAGCTATTGGAATTTATCTTCTTCGGAGGCTCGCACTTGCCTTCGAAAGTGATAATTCCACTCAACACCCTCCCCCTTGTGAGACCAAAATTTATCATTCACATTACCATGCTTAAGAGTGCTAACTCTATAGTATCTCGGGAACTTCTCTTTCATGGTTTGCTCACCAATCCATTCGAATCCTATTCCCCTTTCTAACATGAAATCCACATCTTGAATCCACCTTATAAATGAGTGTTGAAGTGCCTTTCCACGTTGATAAAGGACACATCGCATTAGAAAAGCCCACCAGCTACCATACGTCCATTGCCTTTCCTCCACATCTGCTCCAAATAACCTTCCTCCACGGAGCTTTTCGGTCTTTCCCAAATCTCCGCATCATTATTTGGTTAGAAGATCCTCATTCAATAGCTTGAAGGTTTTTGATGCCCAATCCCCCAAAATCTTTGGGTCGACAAACATTGCTTCTTCTAACTTAAATGGATTTTTTGGTCCCACCCCATCATTCCACAACAAATACTTTTGCAAGATATCAAACTTCCTAATGATGCTTTCCGGGCATTTGAAGAGAGAAAATGAGTAAATACGAGTGTGTGTTAGGACGTTATTGATGAGAGTGGTTCTTCCACCAATAGAGAGGAAACTTCTCTTTCACGTTGTAAGCTTCTTCTCGACTCTTTCCACCAAATGGTTTGAGGTCTCGATTGGGGCTTACCGATGCACATAGGGAGGCTCAAAGTACATGAGTGACGGTCTAAGATCTCCGCAATGTCCTCCAATTTACATTGTCGACCTTAGACTAAACTTTTTCTCGAAATGGATTAAAAAATTAGGGGGATGTCTTCAAATTTGAATCTGTTTTGGTCGGAGTGGTGACCACGACCGCGTCTATCTGCATACCATAGGTGCAACACTGGAGAGCAGAATTGCCAGCTCTGATTCCTCTGATGATTCCTAGGTGGGTCCCTTTCTTGGATAGTCTACTGAGTGCTTCCATGACCATGGTGAAGGGGAAAGGAGATAGACTATCTCCCTGTTTTAATCCCTTAAAACTTCTGAAAAATTTGAACTATCCTCTTTCTACACCTTTAAGGTTGTCTGTCACTCACACATACATGTAAATCTGGATCTAGTGACTAAAAAGGCGGAGCTGCTATAGCAGCTTTGGACTGGCTACTGTTGTAGGTCTACTTGTATTCTCTCTCTCTCATCCCTCAACATGTAGACCCCAGCCGTCTCTTTCATTCTTTGCTGTCTCATCTTCCACAATCCCTCTCTCCTCTCCCTCGTCCAACTACCAGGGCCCAAATGGTGAGATTGGGGAAGAGATCAGTAAGTTACGGTGAAAAAGTGAGAAAGGTGTAATTGAAAAAGGTGCAATTGCTCTATCCACACGGTAGGAACAAGTTCTGCACATTTGGTGGTAAGATAGAAGAGCAGTTGGTCGACATAGAAACAAAGAGAACAACGACATTAGTGAGAACCATGTGATGGGAGAGAGAGGTACGAGCGGTTATAGCCTTCAAGAAATGCGAAGGGCAAGTTTTCACATGAAAACAACTTAATAAGAGTCATTTGAGCAACCACCGGAGATTTCTTTTGAGGTCGCCGGAGTTGTGTCTTCAAGTGGGATTTAGATGTTTTGAAAGGCTGGTGCACGCCCGTTGGATGCCTTCCTAGTGTTGGTCCAGTATCATGTTTTTCAGCAGCCATCGTCAAACTTTGCTATAACAACAGAAGCTTTCAAATGCGGCGCTGCCATCGGCCGTTGACGTCAACTGTAGCAGGTGCCCGCCATCAGCTGCTGATGTCAACTATGACGGCCATTGGCCTCCACCGCCTAAGACTTTTGTGAACAATATGTTGAAAAATAAGCTCTAAAAAACCTATAAAAAGGAAGGAGCTGAAGATCAATTAACAATACCCCGTTTCCTGTCTTCTCTGCTTGTAAACACCCCCTGTAATTCTTTTCGTATATCATTTTATAGTGAAATTGCTCTGCATCTCCGTAGACATAGGCATATTGGCCGAACCACGTAAAATTTGAGTGTTTGTATGTGTTTGATGTTGGGCGAGGACTGTAAATCCCCAACAAGTGGTATTAGAGCAAGGGTCTATCGTAAAACAGAAGTAGAAAATGGAGTTGCAGCACCGGCAATCAAGAGGAAGAATAAAATTGTTTCTGCTACAGTCAGCTACAGTAAAAAAAATATATCATCATTCAGCTACAGTAAAGGCTGGTCATCATTTTGCTACAGTAAAAGCGTCATCATTATTGTCGGCTACAGTGATCGCTACAGTTTAGAGTTGTCACAGTACCCTAGAGGTGGGTTACAACAATCCAAGTTTCAACAAATATGAGTTACAATAGTGCAAAGTTGTAACAGTATGAGTGCAAATAGTACGGCGTTGCATAGTAACAAAGTTGCAACAGTATAAAGTTGAAACAGTGCATGTTACAGCAATAGTAGAGTTGCAACAATGGTAGAGTTGCAACAGTGATGAGTTACAATAGTGATAAGATTGAAGCATACCTATTTTTTACTAGTTTTCGAGGGGAATAGATTGGTTCTTAGCTAAATCAAGCTTTCCAGACATAGTGATGTTCTCAAATTTGCTAGATTCTCTCCTGAAATTGCTGTAAGTACTCTATCTTTAGCTATTGAGGCAAATATGAGCAAAATAATTTGTTTAAATAGTGCTAACTATCGCAAGTGAAAGGGAAAGATGAAAGATCTTCTTTTTGTGAAGAAATTACATCTACCTGTCTTTGTTACTAAAAAACTGGAAGATAAGTCCGAAGATGAGTGGGCTTTTGAACATGAATAGGTATGTGGTTTCATTCGATAATGGGTAGAAGATAATGTTTTGAATCATATTCAAAATGAAATACATTTTAGAACTCTATGGATCAAATTAAAAACCTTGTACGCGTCAAGAATAGAGAATAATAAGTTATTTTCACTTAATCAAGCGATGCACTTGAGATACAAGGAAGGGAGTTCTATTTCCAACAACTTTAACGAGTTAACTGGATGCTTTCAACAACTATCCGACTTTAACGTTAGGTTTGACGATGATATCATGGGTTTATGACTTTTAAATACTTTGTCTGACTCATTGGAAAATTTTCGTGTTTCTCTAGCCAATTTTGCTCCAAGTGGCGCTGTGACATGGGAATCTTCGAGAAGCGCAGTTTTAAATAAAAAAAATGAGGTGACAAACTTAAGTTGCCACCACATCACAGTCTGAGATTTTAATCTCAGAAAATAGGGGGAGAAGCAAGATCAAAGGTCAGGAGTAAATCTAAGTCTAGATATAAGAATCTGGAGTACAATTATTGAGGCAAGAAGAGTCTGTGATGAAGAAATGATGAAGGGAATGATCGTGTGGCCACCACCACTTGAGGCCTTATTATGGTCTGTGATGAAAATGAGATCAACCTAGCCTCAAGTGAGATTGGATGGGCCATTGACAACAATACTTCTTTCCACATTACCTCAAGAAGGGATTTTTTCACCTCGTACACTCCTGGTGACTTTTGAGTGTTGAAGATAGGTAACGATAGGTTGTCAAAGGTTGTTGGTATCGTCTCCATTTGTTTGGGCACCAACAATAGGACAAGGTTGATTCTCAAGGAAGTTCGACATGTATTAGATATCTGGTTGAACTTAATATCAGTTGGAAAGCTTGATGATGATGGGTACTGTAGTACCTTTTGCAATGGCCAGTGGAAGCTCTCTAAGGGAGTGCTTGTGGTTGCTAGAGGAAAGAAATCATCTAGCTTGTATGTGATGCAAGCTTCGATTCCTATTAACTCTGTGAACGCGGTTGATGTTGCTAATTCTTCAGAGTTGTGGCATAGGCGGCTCAGTCACATGAGTGAGAAAGGACTAGGTTGTCTAGTTAAGAAAAATTTACTTTCAAAGCTCAAAGCTGCAAAGTTGAGCAAGTGTGCTCATTATCTTGTCGGGAAGCAGCAATGGGTTTCCTTCAAAAGTCATCCTTCTTCCAAGAAGCTAGGCGTTCTTGAATTAGCACATTCAGATGTATGCGATCCTATGAAGGTACGAACGCTTAGTGGTGCATTATATTTTGTCACCTTTATTGATGATTATTCCAAAAAACTTAGGGCCTATGTTTTGAAATCTAAGGATCCGGTACTTGACAAGTTTAAAAAGTTTCAAGCTTCTGTTGAGCATCAAACAGGGAAGAAGCTGAAATGTATTTGCACAGACAATGGTGGTGAGTGCTATGGACCATTTGATGCTTATTGTAAGTAGTATGGGATCAGACATCAAAGGACTCCTTAGCTAAATGATTTAGCAGAGAGGATGAACAAGACATTGATGGAGAGGGTCAGATGCTTGCTTTTTGAAGCTAAGTTGCTTGGTTTCTTCTGGGGTGAGGCGCTATAAACAGCAACCTATGTTATTAACCTGTCTCCAATTGTTACCTCGAATGTAGATGTTCTTGACAGGCTATGGTATGAAAAAGATGTATCTTATGATCACTTACTGGTATTTGGGTGCAAGGCCTTTGTACATATACCCAAAGATGAGAGGTCCAAACTAGATGTCAAGACCAAACAATGTATTTTCAGCGGCTATGGGCGGGATGAGTTTGGCTACATGTTATATGATCCTATTACAAAGAAGCTGTGACGTGGTCTTTGTGGAAGACCAAACCATTGAACACATTGACAAAATTGAAGGATCAAAAACTCGGAATTTTGATACTCTCACCGATTTAGATCCAGTTCTTATTTCACATATGACAGGTGTAGATGGCGCCAATGACCATGGTGGTGTGCCAGTTGATGTTTAAGATGATCAGGTCGAGGGTGAGCACGAAGTTGCTGAAGACATGGATGTTTCATTAGAGGTTGATGATGTTCAGCAAGAGGTTCCTACTAAGGAGCCAGCAGTTTGATTGAGATGAAGTTCGAGAGATCGTCAACCATCCACTCGGTATTCACCAGATAAGTACATGCTCCTTACTAACAGGGGAGAGCCTGAGAGCTACACAGAGACAGTTGAAAGTAAAAAGAATGCAGAGTGGATTGTAGCTATGAAGGATGAGATGAAATCCTTACACGACAACCACACTTTTGAGTTGGTAAGGCTTAAGAGAAGACAAGCTTTGAAGAATCAATGGATTTATAGGGTGAAGTACGAGGGTGACACTTCACAACCATGATACAAAGCTAACCTTGTGGTGAAAGGCTTTGGTCAAAGAAAATGTGTTGATTTCTAGGAGATATTTTCTCCTGTGGTCAAAATGTCTTTAATCCGAGTTGTATTGGGTTTGGCGGCAAACCTTCATCTAAAGGTTGAGTAGATAGATGTGAAGACAGTGTTCCTCCATGGTGACTTGGAGGAGGAGATATATATGGAGCAACTAGAAGGTTTTGTTGCTAAAGGCAAGGAGAAGTACATTTGCAAGTTAAAGAAGAGTATGTATAGCTTGAAACAAGCTTCCTGACAGCGGTACAAGAAGGTCGAGCAGTTCATGGTCCAACAGGGTTATATAAAGACTACTTCAGATCACTCTATGTTTGTGCAGAGATTCTTAGAGGATGATTTTGTCATCTTACTACTCTATGTCAATGATATGCTTATTGTTCGAAGTAGCTCTTCATGGATTAGTCAGCTAAAGAAGGAGCTGAACAAAGTCTTTGCTATGTAAGACTTGGGACCCACAAGACAGATTCTCAGGATTTCTATCGTTCGTGACAGAAGGAATAAGGGGTTATTGTAATGGCTTAAAATTTTCAATATTATTATATTACGATCACTCATGATGGTTTCCATGTGCTAATTAGTTATAGCTTGTTTATTTTGGAAAATTTTTGGAGATTAATAGATATTTAATCATATTAATAAGTGGCTGGATGTTTTATTTTAATTAACCTATGAAACAAAGGCACTTGTAAGAAATATCCACATCATTATATTCTACTCTTGAAATGGAATCCAATGTCTCAAAGAACACCGAAAACGAAGTTCGTATGACCAAGTTATGGGTTTTTGAAGATGGAGGGCAGTTTGATAAATTGAATTCAAAACACCTAAAGGCTGAAAAATGCAAGGGTCATTTTGCTAACAACACCCCCTCCATCGTCCCCTATCTCCAACCAACCCAACAACAACACCTCTGCAAGGCGGCACCGAAAAAATGGCGGCACCGCCATTGGGCAGCACCACCTTCTCAGGCTATAAAGCCCTCTTCCCCCTCCCCCCCGACCATTCCTTTCTCCTCCTCCTCCTCCTTTTCTCTAGTTGCCTTCACTCAAAAACCCGGCAGCTAAGGTTTCGGTGAGGAAAAGGCCCCACCTCCGGCGATGGGCATCCTCCTAGACTGCCTAAGTAAGCCCCTCACTCCTCCTCTGATTTTTCTCTCCTCCTAGCCCAGATCCTTGCCTGATCTGCGTTTCTTGGCCGAAATCGCCAGAGAAAATTGGGATTAAACCTAGCCCCATCAACTAGAATCGTTCCAGAGACGCAACATGTGACACACGGGAGGAACGCGCCCCCTGGGGCTATCTTCGAGGGCACGAGCATCCCGGGAGTCGTGACTCTCGCGTCTTGCGCTGAACACGCACCGCGCAACGTCATTTAGGACACACGTCACGGGAGCACCCTGCCGGCATTTGCACGAGTGTGACGCAGTCGCAGTTCGACCAGGACGGGCATGCGTTGTGGGACCGTGATGCGCAGGGCCCTAATTGACATATCTGGGTCGTCCCTTGAGACGCGACACTAGAAATGCAATTAAAGGAGGCTATATAACTCTGATCAACGATCCAAAAGAACCTTTGCGTTCGTATTGATGACATAAACCTAATGAAACTATAAAAGTTAGGATTATAGGACTATTTACTATGAGTATAGCTTAAAAACTATAGAAATCTCATAGATTTGCAATATCAATCAGATCTCATGAATAGATCCATTAGAGGCGCTAGAATAGTCGTAGCTCAAGATCAACCCTAAATTATATGTACCCATCCTTGAATTATATATCTGATTGTTCAAATCAAGTATAGACCTGTGCTAAGCATCAGGACACGCGATCTATGAGATCTAACCATTAAACATTAGATCTATACGTGAGATCTAGCCTAGAAACACATTAAGCAAGGATCTATGATCCTGAAAGGTAGATCTAGCCATCAATCTATAAATCTAATTAGTAATATATAAAGGATGGAAAATGATACTTGAATCATTGTTATTAATTAATATCCAGGGAATCACAAAGGTGACTCAGGGTTGAGTAATGGAGAACACGATTCAAGAGACATCGAGGTAGGTAGTCTGATACTGGTATGTTTTCAAATGCATTTCCTGATAACCGTGTTTAGTATGCTTTTTGCGATATGATATTCTCCTAATGAGTATGCAGGTTTTCCTTATGATCTTGTATGCAATTGCTTGCATAATTGGTAAATAGTCTTTATATACGCACTGCATACATGTTGTGGAACTGGTTGCATAAATTGCACGATTTGTAATGATTGAGATTCGGAATATATGCATATTTATTTGCATTGCTCACATGTTTTGAAACTCATTACATAAATCGCATGATTTATGATGATGGAGATTTGGATTATTTATATATGCTTTTTGGGTTATTGAGCCTACTGGGCACTATGCTGAGAGGTTATTTATGTACAGGGTTGGCCTCCCGGCCTCTACTATAAAAAGTGGATGGTATCGCTGCCAAAATGGCATTGTCCCTTCCTCGACTACTGTGGTAAATAGGGACGACCATTCACCCTTTTCGAGGATGCCATAATTGCCGTGGAGGCTATGATAGGTTGGTCTCCAAATACCGAAGCCACACGATTCCAGCTATGTGTTGATCGTGAGCATAGTTGGCCCCATGATTTTAGTGTTATCAATCTGTATATCGCATTGAGATGGTCGTATAGGAGTACTCGTGACCAATCAGTTTGATGTGTTTACCAACCCATTGGCTTGAGTTCCAAGTAGGCAGATCGTCGAATGAGGCAGTTTGCGGTGGGAACAAAACTGAAAGACCATATGCATGATATCTATAGGGATGCTATCATTTGCTTTGAATGATTACTATTTTAATAGTTTTATGATTATTATATTTGACTCATTGGTTTGATGTGTTTACCGAGATCTTCTTACATGGGCTGATTGATTACTACTTTTTGATTTAGTCATATTTATATTATTGCATACTGGATCTCAGTAAAGCATTCCATAGTTATATCGTTGATTCCTAGATTTCGATAAAAAGTGGATGGTATCGCTGCCAAAATGGCATTGTCCCTTCCTCGACTACTGTGGTAAATAGGGACGACCATTCACCCTTTTCGAGGATGCCATAATTGCCGTGGAGGCTATGGTAGGTTGGTCTCCAAATACCGGAGCCACACGATTCCAGCTATGTGTTGATCGTGAGCATAGTTGGCCCCATGATTTTAGTGTTATCAATCTGTATATCGCATTGAGATGGTCGTATAGGAGTATTCGTGACCAATTAGTTTGATGTGTTTACCAACCCATTGGCTTGAGTTCCAATTGGGCAGATCGTCGAATGAGGCAGTTTGCGGTGGGAACAAAACTGAAAGACCATGTGCATGATATCTATAGGGATGCTATCATTTCCTTTGAATGATTACTATTTTAATAGTTTTATGATTATTATATTTGACTCATTGGTTTGATGTGTTTACCGAGATCTTCTTACATGGGCTAATCGATTACTACTTTTTGATTTAGTCATATTTATATTTTTGCATACTGGATCTCAGTAAAGCATTCCATAGTTATATCGTTGATTCCTAGATTTCGATAAAAGCTTTCATGATTGAAAATGTGCAAGCAAGCTTATGATTCATGCATACAAATGTATGATTACACATAAAGAGAAATTGCATGATGTTTCACATGAAAAGCCTCTTTGAAACCATGTATATTGCATGCCGTGTTTTCAAAATAGTAGTATCAGATTACCTACTGAGTATGAGGAATACTCACCCAAATATATTATTTTTTCAGATTAGCTCCAAAAGGATTAGAAGAAGTATTAGAAAAATGTTAGTACTATGCTTAAAAGAATGAAGAGAAGACAAGTATAAAGGTAAGTATATGATCTACCTTTTGGACATGTACCTGTAAATATTACAATTGGGCTGTGAGCTATGACTAGATAGACCTAGGAAATATTTATGATTTTTCTTTATTTTTCAAAATTTCATGTCCATCTTGAAAGCAAATGACACACGAGGTTTTCAACATGAGTTCAAAACAAAAGATTTTTTTGCTACATCGCATTGTGTTTTTTAAATGTGTTTTGCATTTAAAAATGCATGTGAAAATTTGGGTCGTCATAATTATGACTGTCTTAGGAGAAGTACATAAAAAGGTACTTCAATGATTTCACATGGATAAAACTAAAGTGGTTAGTATGCCTTTTGCTACTCACTTTAAGCTTAGTAAGAATCAAGTTCTAATGAGTGATGCCAAGAAGGAATACATGTAAGATGTTCCTTATGCTTCAGCTGTTGGTAGTCTTATATATGTCATGGTATGCATCGGATCAGACATTGCATATGCAATTGGTACAGTGAACTGTTTTTTATCAAATCCAGGAAAAGAGCATTGGAATGCAGTGAAGTAGATATTGAGATATCTACGTGGTACTTCCAAGTTACGTTTGAGATTTGGCCTTGGCAATCCTGTATTGAGGACTACACTGATTCAGATATGGCACACAAGGAAGTCTACTTCAGGCTGCTTGATTACTTTTGCAGGAGAAGCTGCATCATGGCAGTCGAAGTTACAGAAATGTGTTGGAGGCTGAGTTTATTGCTATGACAAAGGCTTGCAAAGAGCTACTGTGGATGAAGAAGTTCTTGAATGAACTTTGCTTTATGTAGAAGAGGTATGCGTTATTTTGCAATAACCAGACTGCTATACACCTTAGTGAGAATTCTACTTTTCATAGGAGGTTAAAGCATATTGATGTTCGGTATCATTGGATACGTAATATTTTAGGCTCGAAGTCGTTAGAGCTTAAGAAGATTTATACTGACGATAATAGTTTGGATATGATGACAAAAGTATTACCTCAGAGCAAGTTTGAGATTTGTAAGGAATTGGCCGAGATGGGCTTCTACTAGAAGTTTATGCATGAAGAAACCTCCTTCAGTTAATGGGCATGGAAGGGGAGATTTGTTGGTCCAGTGACATTTTTTTCAGCAACCACCATCAAACTTTGCTACACCGACAGAAGCTTTCAAATGCGGCGTTGTCGTCAGTTGTCAACATCAACTGTGACGGCTGCCGCCTAAGACTTTTGTGAATAATATATTGAAAATTAAGCTCTAAAAACCTTATAAATAGGGATGAGCTGAAGATCGATTAACAACACCCCATTCCCTATCTTCTCTGATTGTAAATACCTCATGTAATTCTTCTCGTGTATCATTTCATTTTATAGTGAAATTGCTCTCCATCTCCGTGGATGTAAGCATATTGGCCGAACCACATAAAATTTGAGTGCTTGTATGTGCTTGATCTTGGGCGGGGACTGTAAATAATCCCCAACACCTAGCTCTAAAACTGGCCAATTTCATCGGGGGACTCTACTTGTGCCTCTTTCCCTCTTGTCATTTCTCTTTCTTAGTTTTTGTGGGTAATTGGTTATCATGGGTGATGCATGTCTGGCACCTAGAAAGAAGGTTCACAGAGATCAACATAATTATGATCTACAGGATTTCCTTGAAAAATGGAACTTGGAGAAGGAATCCAATAGAGACGATAAGAAGCATGGAAAAAGAAGGTGGGAGGTTGAAGAACTTACTCTCAGGGAAATCTGCATATGTAAGAACCTTAACAGGGGGTAGACTTCATCTAAGCCATGTTCCAAAGATGATTTTCTCCCCAAGTCAAAGAAATTTGAAATTTCTAGCTCAACAAAATTGTGGGCACCTGAAACCTTCTACCCTGAACGGAACCGACAACCATGAAAGGAGGTTAAAGCAAAGAAAAGAAAGGAAGTTAAAGCAGTCCATAGTTATATCGTTAATTTCTAGATTTCGATAAAAGCTTTCATGATTGAAAATGTGTAAGCAAACTTATGATTCATGCATACAAATGTATGATTACACATAAAGAGAAATTGCATGATGTTTCACATGAAAAGCCTCTTTGAAACCATGCATATTGCATGCAATGTTTTCAAAATACTAGTATCAGATCACCTACTGAGTATGAGGAATATTCACCAAAATATATTATTTTTACAGATTAGCCCCAAAAGGATTAGAAGAAGTATAAAAAAAATGTTAGTACTATGCTCAAAAGAATGAACAGAAGACAAGTATAAAGGTAAGAATATGATCTACCTTTTGGACATGTACCTGTAATTATTACAGTTGGGCTGTGAGTTGTGATTGGATAGACTGAATAGAACTGGCAACCATGAAAGGAGGTTAAAGCAAAGAAACGAATGCGGATTGATCGTGCCATGCAAAAACATGCAGATCTGGGATGTGCGCCTTGGATATGCAGCGAATGCTATTTCCAAAACTTTGCATTCCACGCACAGTATTAAGGGTGCATGAAAGTTTGGACCATGGAAGACAAGCCACTGATAATTTCACAAGCCAAAGAAGTGGTTGATGACTCCTTTGAAAGGTTAGAATAGTCGGTAATAGATCATGTTCTAAAAGAACTGAATTTCGGTGACAGGTGGAGAGAGTAGATTCAAAAGTGCCTTAAGTAGTCATGGTTCTCCATTATTATCAATGGGTCATCCCAAGGCTTTTTCCAAAGCTGTAGAGGTATCAAAGTGGGTGATCCTCTTTCTCCACATATGTTTTGTTGATTTCAGAAATATTCGATCAAATGGTGAAGAAGGCTCTGGAGCATAACTGTATTTTGGCTGTAGATTCCCGAATTCATCAATGGTTCTGTCTCATTTATAGTTTCCAGATGATATCCTCTTATTTTTTGCCAACATGGAGGATCAAGGTAAGAGAACTAAAGCCTTACTCGCTATGAGCTGATCACAGGATAGAAGATCAATATATTTGAACAAAACACAAGTTTGTGGTCAACATAGAAGAGAGGAACATCCAAGACATTGCTAAATCTCTGGACTGTAGACGAGGAAATCTCCCATGTCCTATCGGTAACCACCTTTAGCCTCTGGCAAATCAAAAGCTAATCTATGGAATCCTGTGGTGCAAAAATACCAAAACTATCTATCAACATTGCCATGTTTGTTTATGAATTGGGGGAAGAGTCACACTCATAAAGGCATACTTATCTAGCATATCATTATATTTTATGTCGCTATTGCAATGCTCCTCTTCAGTTGTACTCAAATTGCAAGAGATAAAAAGAAAATTCCTATAGAAGGGGAGTGAAAACGCAGGCAAATAGCATATGGTGGCATGGGATAGTGCGTGCAAATCTACCAAATCATGAGGGTTAGCGATAAGAAGGCTAAGGGAGATGAATGAAGCACTACTAACTAAATGGCTTTTGAAATATGGAGCGGAAGAGCAAAGGCTCTGGAGAATAGCGATCATATAAAGATATAATCCCAAAGGTGAATGGTGGCTTGAGAAGGAGGAATGCACTAAAGGATCACACATGAGAAAAAAGTATTATGAAGAACATTGACTTCTTCAAAAGAAATTCAAAGCTTAAGTGTTATTCAGACAGCAAAATACTGTCAACTGCCTTCAGATAATTATGCAAGCTCATCTAGATGGAATATCACACTGCGAAGGCCTCTGAGCCAATTGGAAGGGGCACAGTTCCAGGGATTGATGACTCTTCTCAATAACTCATTCATGGAATCTAGAAAACAGGACAGAATTATTTGGACTATAGCTACTAATGGATGGTTTACAGTGGCCTCTACCTATCGGTTGCTGATCAACACTAGTGAAGTGTGGATTCTAGCATCAATGATCTAGACTTCCGCAGCTCCTTACAGAGTACCAGAACACCTGGACAATGTTATTAAACAAGATTGCCACCTACAATTAGCTTTAAATCAGGGGTAATTTTGGACCCTCTTGGTACAATTTATGTTTTTAACAGTGGGGAGACAAGAAACCCCCTCATGGTTTAATGCCCTGTAGCTACTAGCCTGTGGTACAGAATATATGAGAAGTTTAATATCTCGTGGATCCTTCGCTAAAACGATTGAGAATGATTCCATCTAGTGGAATGGAGCAAGAACGAATATCAAAGCTAAGGCACCGTGGAAATTGTGCTTTGCGGTCATAGTCTGGATCCTAAGGTGCGAGAGGAGTTGAAGATGCTTCAGAGGCATATCTAGATCCCGTGATATGATGTTTGATTTACCATGTGGAATATGGCTAGATGGGCTTCAATCAAAAAGTATTTTAGAAACTATACAGCAGAAGACATCAAAATTCACTGTGCCTAAGTCATCTCCTACAGTTTTAGCAAGATAAATCAAAACCGAAGTGGTCCACCACCTAAAGGAAGCTTCAAGCTCACCTTTGATGGAACCTGCTACGACAAACCCAGATTATGCGGGAACAGTAATTTGATTAGAGACTCATGGCAGTATTATTTTGGATTTTTCAGGTTTAGTTGGATATGGGATGCAACCGAAGCAGAACTCTCAGTAGTGGCTATGGGTGTTGAGGAATGGAAAAACTTGGGTCTTACTCTAGTCACTGAAGGAAACTCAAAGAATACTTTCAATTGCATAAAGCTACATGGAGATTCTGTCAGTTCATTGATATAATCAAAGCCACTGTTGAGAATTATGAGATCTCTTATACTCGCGTTCTCAGCAGTGAAAACGTGGGGGCTGATAGATTAGCCAGGGAAGGAGTCCCCATATGTGACAAAAGAGTCGGATTGTGTGATACGAAGGAGGGTACTGTATTTGTCTCTGCTCTTGGGCGTATAAAGAGGGCTTAGGATTCACTCGATCTTTATGCCCTTCCTTGATGTATAACTTTAGAGAGAGAATTTTTTATCTATGAGTAAGATAAGGATATTTATGAAGGGGAGCCTTTGCGTAAACAATAAAAGTTATTGTCATGTGACCTTGAGGTCACAGATTCAAGGCATGGAATCAGCCTCTTGCAAAATGCAAGGCAATGCTGCCTACTATAGGCTCCTGTGGTCCACCCCTTCCCTGGACCCTCATAGGCAGGAACTTCGTGCACTGTGGCTGCCCTTTTTAGCATACAAGAACGAAAGAGGGTGAGTAATTTGCTTTATAGTTCTTCGCTTGAGAGAGAGAGAGAGAGAGAGAGAGAGAGAGAGATTTAAATGTTAAGAAAATTTGGAAGTTTGAGGAAAATTAAAAGAAAGAAGTTTTTACTAAAAATTGAGGCACATAAGGAATCTATCAAAAATAGAATGGACCTCTAGATTTTATCTCTATGATTTGGATAATCACAGTGCACATAGATCTTCTTTAAAAACATTTAGGAAATATAAATAATATAAACTTATAATTATCGGTTTCTGTTATAATTTCTAGTTCATTATGGTAATTTATTTTTGTTGAGTCTAAATCTTTGAATGCTTAGTGTGTGTGTGTGTATATATATATATATATATATATATTTGTTTAGTAAATTCAGTATTAAATTAGTGGCAAGTTTAGTGACTGTACAAGCTATGCATTATTTATAATGGTATTGCTTATAATTTGTTGAATTTATTTTTGTATAATATTTTGTATTTGAAGGGTAGCCTTGGTACAATGTTAAAAGTTGTCGTCGTGTGACTTTGAGGTCACGGGTTCAAGACATGGAAATAACCTCTTGCAAAAACAAGATAAGACTGTGTATTATAGGCTCTCGTGGTCCACCCCTTCTCTGAATGCCACATAGGTGGGAGCTTCGTGCAATGGGCTGCCCTTTATAAGATTATGTATTTGAAGCTATTACAAAAGAATCGATAGAACAATAAAAATTTGACTAGTTATAGTACAACAGTGACATCATGAGTTATAACCCAGAAGAAAATATATCTTCTATGTAGTAATAATAGTAGCAATACTATTATTATCATTATTTCGACTGCGAATTTGCAAGGGGGGTAATTGCTTGCGCTTATTGAACTAAGAAGACTCGTTGAAGATTCTATTATTCAAACCGGCCAAATTTTGTTCAAAGTCGTCGAAGATTCCTTCATTCAAATTCCTTTCGGCTAGAATTTTGTTGCGGTTTCCCACGTAAGTATTGTGGAACCCACTTGCTAGGGTTTTTAATATATTTTTTTCTTGGTTGAGGTAACCAAGAGGCCGCGCGGCAACAAAATAGAGAAAGAAAAGAGAGTGAAAAAAAATAAGAAAGGTTGGTGAGTTTGGGGTTTTGGCTTAGGTAGAAAATATTCTACTAAGATCGGATGACTGTTTCTTTCTCGATTTTAATGAAATTTTGATGAGTTGTTCTTTTCGCTGAGCTTTATACTTTGAATGGTTTAGATTGCTAAAAGGCTTTCCTTCTATTTTCTTCTTATATACCCATATGGGTAAAATCTTTTTATTGTTCTTATACATCGCTGTATACTACTTTTGAGTGATATTTTGATTAGCTTATTAAGTTGATATTGAAATTGTTTGATGATTGGGATTACCTCTAATAGGGCTAGAGATGAACTTTTGTATCCATTAATTTTATTAGTGAAAGATCTTGGCTAGACTAGGTCACGTGAATTTTTTCAAGGGTTTTTCACCTAAAAATTATAACGTTCTTGTAGTTGGGATTTTCTATTTTATTTTATCCATTTTAATTTTTGTATTAGAAGAGAAAAAGATTAACCAATAGTGTTATTGTATATTATTAGCCTGTGCTATTTGTTTGTGTAAAGCCCTTTTTTCTGACAAATCTGACCAATTTTGTCAAATTCGCGGAGCTGAACGGGGAGTAAACAGTTTGAATTCCTCGTCAAGGCATTAAGACAAGTTCTCTTGGACACCTAGACTCTCCAATCGTTACACGACTTTGAACCGAAAATCAATTTCAGCGTAGGGGATGTGCCAAAAAATAATCCAACGCGTTTGCATCTTCTAGAAGTATGTTTGGTCACAGATTTGAGTTACCCCTCTCAACTTTTAGTAAAAAATTATATTTCAGTATATGTTAGTAATTTTTTAAATAATTTTTTGCTTGTAAAAAAAAAGGCAAAATATAAAAATGCTTTACTACGCTCGAAAAATCATATTAAAATATGGTTAATAGCATCCAACAAATCCTGTTTTAGTTGCTGTAGAGCCCCACAACATTACAACAGCAGCGAAACCTTTATCTTTTACATGATTAGCCTTGCACAGAGAGATCTATGCCGTTCATCTGACTTTCCTAACTTTGAATACTTATAACCCAAAAATCATGCAAAATGTGAGCTAGTAGCATAAAAAAATGTTGTTTTGATTTGTTAAATATTAATCATTGTTTTAGATCATACAAAGCTTGTGATCATCATTATCTAGCAACAAAAAACACCAATTTTGGATGCTCAAGGTGCCCATAAGTTTTGGGCCCGAAGATTAAAGTTAGAAAAGTGAGATAAACGGCACGGATCAATGCTATGTGAGACACACTATGCAAAAGTGGTAGGGTGTTGTCCTGCTCTATATCAACATTCCTCAAGTTTGAACAAACCGACGGTAAAGATGCAATGACAAGAAAGCTACAGTTTTCTGGACACTAGAATAATACAATAATCCTTATTTTCCAATTCCATAAAATCTGAAAGCAGAGAAATAGGATGAACGACTTGGATCAGCCAAATGTGGGACATCCATTTAAAAGCGGGATTCAACACGGAAACTTACCATGTGTTCGCGCCGTAGCATTCGTGATGACTATAAATAGTAAAAATCCGCCGTCGGCTGAAAGTCTCTCTGCCTCCATCTTCTCGCGTTCCTTCAACCTCCTACTGTCGATCAAAGGGAAGGAAACGGGAAGGGAGAAACCGAAACCCTAGATTTCTTTCTCTTCTTTAGAGCTTACCGATTTCCAGGTACGTACAGGAGTTCTCTTTCTGAAATTTTCTGTTTTTCCTTCCGTTAATCTCATTTCCTATGCATTTTCTTGTACTTTTTGCTGCATTTCTAGACAAATTTCTAGTTTTTCCTGCTGTTCTTGGCTGTAAATTTGTTTCTTTTCTACTTTTCCAATCAATTAATGGCGGACTCTGCATTTTGTGTATGAGATCGACCTCCTAGGACGAAATCTGCTTGCATTTTAGCTGTTTGCCTGGAGGAATTTCCTGAAAACTGGTTCTTCCTGGAATTTTTGGGATTTTAGCTAGAATAGTAGACCAGTAGGCATATAATGAGCTCTTTTTACCGTTTCTTGATTGTAGAGAAATCTAATAACAAATTAATAAGCTTTTGAATTAATGGTGGACTCTCCAGTCTCACATGTCCCATCAATTTATCTGGAAGAGATCTGTTTACATTTAGCTGTTAGTTTGAAATAATTGCCCGAAATCCTGTTCTTGCAAAAATCTTTGAAGATTTTAACCATAGTTGAAGAGCATATAACGAGCTGCTTTTACTGTTTCTGACTGCATAGAAATCAAATAACTCTTTCATTCGTAAGCTTTTTCTTTGTGTTGTTAGAATGTGAGTGCTTGAACGAATGAGGGAGTCTATGCTCTCATATTCGAGATCAGTTTAGGTGGAAGAAATCACCTTTAGTTTAAACATTTGAAGATTTCATCTAGAGCAGTGGAACTAACTTTTGTTACAGTTTCCTTCTACAGATAAGTTGAGTAGCTTGCTCAGATTGAAGATCTACGGAATTACCACACAGAACTAGTTTTTTGCTGTTCTAACATGGCAGCAATTGCATTGCGATTTGGTGGTGTGGACGCACCTTATGCCAGTTTGAGAAAGTGTTCATCTCATGTTAGTTTGTCATCATTATCTAATTCGTCGAGACAACTTGAATTTTCTGGATCTGTGGCTCCCGCCTCTGGAATTTTGTTTAGGAGGAGGGATGTTGCTTGTCGAAAGAGAGTTTTGAAAGTCAGTTGTGAGAGAGGAGCTGTTAATGTTCTTGAGAAAGCTGAATCTGCAAAAGAAAGTGTTGATGGAAATTTAGGGCAACTGACATGTGTAATGAAGTTTGGTGGTTCTTCAGTAGCGTCTGCTGAAAGAATGAGTGAGGTTGCTGATCTTATTCTGAGTTTTCCTGAAGAAAAGCCCGTGATTGTTCTCTCTGCAATGGGGAAGACAACTAACAAGCTTTTACTGGTATAAATTACCTTCTATGGCATGTGCTTCTTTCTCCAAATATGGTTTCTTATAGGTATTTACTATAAGATTTCATGATTGTTGTTAGGCTGGGGAAATGGCGGTTAGTTGTGGGGTTTCCAAGGTATCTGACATTGATGAGTTGAGCTTTATAAAAGATCTGCATCTCAAGTAAGATCTCACTTTTTACTTTTTCAGCTACTATAAATGCATTTCAGGACTATTTTCTTATCTGTAACTTTGTTGTTTCTATGTTCAGAACAGCTGATGAGCTTGGAGTAGACAGGTCTACTATTTCTGGTAAGGGTTTGTTGTTTTTTGTTCTTCTTGTGTTAGCTCATTTGGAAGTTGTAAAGATCTTATGCTGGTGAACATAAATCTTGACTCCATGTACGTTTTGATACTGTATAATCTGAATGTTGTGAATTCCTAGTACCAATTATGGTTTACAAGTGATGTTTACGGACCATTAATTAAATATAGCAAGCTCATTATGAGTTATGCAGACATATTTGACTGAGTAAAACATTGGGATCTTATTAAATACTGGTGTTTACTTTAGCATGTCATGGCTCATTATTGGTGCTTGTTGGTTTTGTAAGAGGTCATTTTATTATTGTGATGCATCTTAAAACAAACTTCCAATGTTTAATGAAAAATAGTACAGAAGGTTCATTTCAATTTTTTATTGAAAGATGAAAACATGATCCATTGTCCTATATAGAATAGGAGTGATCATCCTTGTTTGTGCTCATAACTGTAATTAACCTGTAGCTTTAGTTTTATGTAAAGTTTCAGAAAATCCTGGTGAGCACTTGAACAATTTTCGGAAGTATGGTTGCTATTGTTCTTGCATAGAAGGTTTCGATTGTTTACAATTTCCAATTTGACTTCACATGTTTATCTTTTGAACTTTCTGGTTTGAAGCTCCTAATGAATGCAAACCAAGACAACCATGGACTTCATTCACATCCATAGGTTGGAGTAAGGGGTGGTGGACTGTTCTGGTAGAGATGGAATGCAAAATGATCCTGTTACGGTCTCTGATTCTACCTCTTATACCTGAGTCCTTTGCTGATGTTTCTGCTGGAACTTTTGCTTTAGAACATTTTGGTCTTATAGCTTTTCTTTGTCTGTTGTGTGTCACATCTGCTAACCATTCAAAAAGTAGAGACACCACAGCCCTCTCAAACTTCATCCAAGTCTCCATAAAAATATACTATCAAGAAACTGAAGAGATTGCTAGTGAGTCATCCTATATATTGCTGTTGCTAGTGGAGGGCCCAGTATAGTCAAACCAGTCTTTGAAAAGTTGTACCAGGCTGGGTGAAACTGAATTGACTTGGTAAATAATTGATGCAGTCAACTTTCCATTAACTTGGCCAAGTCAATGAAGTTTCTGATTGAATTTAAAGGATCCAGAAGTAGCAAAACTGATTTGACTCTGATCTAGTGCTGCTATTGAAGTGCCCATGCCCTGGGCAACTCAGATTAGAATAGTAAGTTTCTTTTGGTGTTTGAAGCTTTTTTTGGGCTATGAGTTGTTCCTAAAGGTGTGGTTATATTAGAAGTCTCTTGTTATGTTAGTGGTGGAAATTGGAATGACTACTCTGATAAACCCTGACTGATGCCAGTACTGTGATGAACTCTAATTGATGGTGCCCCAATCTCCCCTTTTCTTTCCTCTGAATTCTCTCCCAAATTTTGTAACCAGTTACCTTGTAAGAAGTTATGTACCACAGAAATCAGAGAAGGTGAGTTGCCAAACCATTTGACTCAGTTCAGAATCTTATTTATTTCCAGTAACTTGAGTGTATATGCTCGATTGAGATCATCTTCTGTATGGTTTACCATACTATGCTTTGTTCCATTGTCCTTGGATGCAATTCATCCATTCTGGTTGAAAAATTTTCTTATCTAGAATAGTTAAGGTCCCACTTTTGGTTCCTAATATCAACAAGTTTGATATGTTGGAAGTTCTGCTTTGCTTTTGGGAAGTCTTTATAAATGTCATATGATTGTCCATTATCTCTTCATACTTAATCTTTGGTTGAACCACATGGTTAGTTTAGTTGAGAATATGTGAAAGAAAGTTGTGGCTCACCTTATTGAAATGGTTTTCTATGCCACTATATTTCAAGTTGCATCATTGTAGTTTGATTTCACCAAGTTGCTGTCCATATTCTGCCATAAGTTCCTTAGTCCCAGACACTTAAACTAGATAGTGTGCATAGACACCCTTTTTTCATGATTTTAGGCATGATGCTCAGAAGATCCAACTTATTCATCTTGTTTGGCCTTCTAAGATTACCTACATTCCAAAAAATCACGCTTATTGGGTTCTTAGCCCATGTTTTGTGGGTTTTGATTCATGATCATTGATTGTTAAAACTCAAAAAATTGTGGTTGGAAACATCCTATTAGCGTGCTGTTTTACATTTAGCATAAACCAGGGGGTGTAACAAGATGAATGGCCTGATATATGAAAAAATGGTGTCTGGGCTCTGATGCATCTGGGTTACCATTTGCCTTCCGGTATTATATTTCAGAAGCAAGATATTCTGACTCTATGGAACTTGTAAGTATTTAGCTCAATGTATGACCTAGTATGTGGCTTTAAAGACTAAGTTTCATTGCATGATTGTAATGTTTCTTTCTTCATCTATGCCTAAGATTTTACTGTTATAATTGAGATATATTAAGATGACTTATGTGTTTTGGTTTTATCCTTTTGATCTTCTTCTTAGCACATCTTGATGAACTGGAGCAGCTACTGAAAGGAATTGCTATGATGAAAGAGCTTACTGTTCGTACAAAAGATTATTTGGTTTCATTTGGGGAGTGCATGTCCACAAGGCTTTTTGCTGCACACTTGAATAAAATTGGTGTTAAGGCCCGCCAGGTATGACATTCTTTGCTCACTTCTTTTAAGCCATATGCTTTAATAAGTGGCTTATTAAGGATTGGTGAAATTTTCAATTCATCCAAAGGAAGTTGTTAATGCGTGATGGAGCCTTGTATGGTTGTCAATATAGATCATAATGATCATGAGGTAAGGCTTAGATGATGTGGACATGTCCAATGGAGACCGAAAATGGCACTATTTATGAGTGAGTCGATCCAAGTCAAAGGCTCTAAAAGGCAAGGAAAAGGTCCAAAAGGACGTGGATAGAAGTGGTGAGAAAATATTTAAACACTTTAAGACTAAATGAAGCCATGACACTTGATAGATAGGAATGGAGGAATAAGATTCTTGTAGCTTACCCCTAACTAGGATAAGACTGATGATAATGAATTGATCAAGTGGCTCTTGACTTTTGAGTCATGATGCTCTTTCACCCCAACAAATCCCAATTTGTTTCATTTCAGATCTCCCAGCTCTATAAATATTACAAAAGCTGCATGTCATGTTCCTGAACTATAGAGGTTAGCACTTTGCTTTTTGTAAGAATGGTTTCATCACAAACATGAAGTGGCTGAAACATTGAATGCCTCTAGACAATTTGATCTTGGAAAGTATGTGAGAACATGCGTCTTTCTGTTTTCCAAAAACATTCTCTTCACCCAACTGTTCATAAAGTTTAAAATGGTGTGATTGGACCAATTTGGCATGGGTTTGCTCTAATGCAGTTTACACATCAGCAACAATCCTTTTTTTTTTTCCCTTTTTTCTTTCTTCTACCTTTCCCATCATCTCTCTTCTGCTGCAACTTACATCCATATCCATGTTCTGATAGGAAATTAGTGGCCCCAGACAGGGTCATGTAGCAGTTATCTGAAAACCATTGACCTTTTTGGTTCTATGTTAGATGGGTAATGCCCCAAAAGTATTATCCAAATTCCAAACTAGATGACTTTTGCTCTGGTTTACTAAGTTGGGGAACTAACTGTTAACAGGCTGTTCGTTTTCCAACTTGGAAAGCAAAGCCAGGATCATCAATGGGGTGAGATTTTAGGGTCATGCCTAATCTCAAAGAGACCCTAGAAAGATGAGAGGTTGTGATCACAAACTATTGGGCCATGCAAGCTATGGTGGAGATGGAGGGAGGGAGTCCTATGCAAAGCTACAAATCCAAACCGGCCCAATTTTCACACAATTCAATTTCAGACGATTCATGTATTACTGAATTCCATAGATGTGCCATCGTTCAAAATCATATCCATTGGTGATCCTGAACCATGCTGTGGAAAGTGGATGGTGAAAGTTCTATTCTCAAGATTCATTGGCTAAGATCATCCCATTGGTATAACTATTGGGCCTTTTTGTCTGGTATTTATCAAAAAAAGTTGCTCTTCATCTTTTCACCCTGAAATCATTGCTCTAATAGTCCTATCTTGCTTGTACTGAAATGGTGGAAGATCTGGTTTGTAAGGTTAAGCATTAAATAAAATGAAGAAAGAGGAAGAAGAACTGACATATGAGCTTTTGTCATGGGAAAACTAAATGAGATGACGTGTTTTCTATTATTTTAATTTTTAATAAAACTAAAATTTTCAGAAAGCTAACTTGTAATGAAACCAGTTTTGACCTTTAACTGTGTGGAAGAAAATCGTGTTCTGGCCCTGGAGACAAACTGTGTCTTCCTATGAGCTCTCTTTGAACTTTCTTGCCCTTCTTGCCATGATACACAACTCTGAAAACTATGTACCATCTTCATATCCTACTTTGATTTCCAACTTTTGTCTGCTGATGTTTATTGTTCAGATTTTGTTATCCTCATCATGTATGGAATTCTAGTACTTGCTGGGAGATTCCTTCTGCTTGCAGTTTCAAATTGTTTGCCAGAAAGTACACTTAAAATGTATGGAGACTTGTGTGGTCAATAAAGAAGCTTGATCAGAAAGCCTGTCTTGATTTTACTTCTGGTTGCATTAAGTGTATGTATTCCATGGCGTGATGAACTTCAGATAAGAGTTGCATAGTCGTTGAAGAAGCTTCAAATGGGCAGCCCAGTGCATGAAGCTCCTGCCATGTGTGGGGTTCAAGGAAGGGGTGACCACAAAGGGTCTATAGTATGTAGCCTTACCTTCCATTTTTGCAAGAGGCTGTTTCCACCCCTCGAACCCCTAACCTCCAAGTCAAATAGCGACAACTCTACAGTTGGCCAAGGCTTGTGAACTTAAATAGTGTCTTAACTACTCAAAATTGTTGTTTCACCATTCCCAACTTTGAGCTGCATGTGCCACAGATCTTGCATTCAATGTTGGCATATATTTACACAAATATTTATTTAAGGCTTCAGCTATGAAATTCCTCTTTTGCACTTACTAGTGGTTGGTTCTGTGTGGTCCATGCAAGTTAGCTTGTTGTTATATGTCATGGTAGCTAATTACAGAACTATTCTTTTGCAGTACGATGCATTTGAGATTGGTTTTATAACCACAGATGACTTCACTAATGCGGACATCTTGGAAGCAACTTATCCTGCGGTTGCAAAGAGGTTGCATGGTGATTGGACAAGTGACCCTGCAATTCCTATTGTTACTGGCTTCCTCGGAAAGGTTTTTATTGCCAAACTCCTTTATATGTTTTCATGCTAAAATTATCTATCTTTATGTAACTGTCCTTCTTTTAGTGCCACTTTTAAATAATTACTTATCTTGTACACTGCAGGGCTGGAAATCATGCGCTGTTACTACCTTAGGCAGGGGTGGTAGTGATTTGACAGCTACAACCATCGGTAAAGCCTTAGGCTTACGGGAGATCCAGGTAGAGTTCCAACCTATATACTAGTGAAAAGGAAGTTTGTTTATTTGCACACACTGACACACAACATCCCTGTTGTTGGGCATTTTGAATTTTTCCTTTTTCTTCTTCCTTCTTTTTAAACTTATTCTTGAAACTGGTGTATGAGCGGACTTGAATGCACAACCTTTGGTTGGGGAACAAGCATATATTATTACTAGGCTAGATGTTCATGCTCAATGAACATTATCACTGTTCTTGTAGTGTCCAGAACTAGTTTGAAGTTTGCACTGTCTGTTGTTTCCCATGAACTTCTTTTCAACAATTCTGCATGTGCTATGTAGATCTGCCTTGACCTCAATGGTAAAAGAAGGAAAAAAAAAAAAAAATGACATCGTCTTTGGTTTACAGGTTTGGAAGGATGTAGATGGTGTCTTGACATGTGATCCTAATATTTATTCGCACGCGGAGCCTGTACCATATTTGACGTTTGATGAGGCAGCTGAGCTTGCATATTTTGGTGCCCAGGTATGCATGAATATCCAGTGTTTGCATTGCATTAGCTTTTGTTTGTTATGTTCAACCATTTCTTCTCATCATTTGATAGTATTTTTTTTCTTTTCTTTTATGTGAATGCTTTGTGTTGTTGTCAGTCCTTTATTGTAAATGCCAATTAGTTTTGAGCCCTTTATTACATACACTAGAAGGTGTATTTCACAAAGATGAAACAGATAGAAAGGAAAAAGGCACATGAATTGGAGCAACACTAATCAACACTGAGCAGAAACTGTATCTTTATCTCTAAAGACTTCCTCTTCTGCTAGAGCATCAGCTATATTGGCTGATTGGTGAACATGCTGATAAGAGTATTACGTGCAGTAGATGTTCCTGTAATCTTATCACAGCTCATTCACTGCCAAAATCTCCCCTTAGATGAAAATGCATTTGATCACATTGTTAGTGTCTCTTGAACAATGAGGGGCTCCATTTCATAGAGTTTCAAAATTCGAACCATGAATAGCTGTCACCTGTAGATTGGGTTCAGTTTTCCATATCAATAGCCACTTTATAGTCCAAACTCATTTTTTCTGTGATTTCCAATAATACGAAGTGCTTGCTGCAACAGGATTTTTGGTTCTGGACCCACCAAAATTGAGATTGTAGACTCCCAATTGGAGGACACCTAGGCGCGGGGATAGGGAAAGGAGCTAATTTTATGGATGATCAAAGCTTCCTGAGTTCAGAGTAAACATCTTAAAAAGTTTAAGGAAGACCTCAGAGATTGACCCGTGTATCACTCCCTTAAGAGACTTTGAGATCTTGGGTTCCCTTTTTTATCGTTTCTCTCTTTTCAGACAGTCCAAAAGAACATCTAGACAAAAATTCTAACAGCCTTTCCCCTTTTAGGCTACAGAGAGTATCCCCAAGAAGTAATCATCAAGTATGGAAAGGAGAGGCAATCACCATTTCAATCCCAAGCAGCTCAGACCCAAAATGCTGAAGGGTATCTGCAGCCTGATAGCTAATAAGCAACTAATCAACACACTCATCAGCCACATAACATGGGCATATGCTAATGAGCAGAGTGCTTCCAATCAATCAAGGAAAAGTTTGTCCAAGGATGTGCCTGTGATAAATGAAAGACTATAAGGAGCAGTGAGCTAATATCTGCCCATCAAGCATTTATAAAGATTTTAGAGTATAACAGCCACCAGTACATAATATCAGATCTGCTCATGAGATTTGTCATTATCAAAGGTGCTGTTAAAATGGAATATATCTCAGAAATATTGTCATCATGAAGTATAACAGTCACATACTTCCATTTTAGGCTCTATAGGCATCCTCAAAAGCGTGTGATTTATGGTATGATATTGCAGAACATATCAAGCGAAAATCTAACCATTTTCTTCACTCTAATGCTGTGCATATATCATGATTGCATTCAGCAGTGAGGCTAAAAGTGTCTCCAAATGCAGCACTCTTAAATGTGTACCAGGTTCCACTGTTCACTTTTGCATTTGCAGTCACAGGTTCACAATCCACCAGAAATGATAATTTTTGCCCCTATATCAAATCCATTTGCCAAGGAGAATTCTGTTAATTTTGTTGGGCTTTATAATGCCTAAACACCTTTCTTTGCTTGACTTGCGAACCACGTCCAATTTTAACAATGAAATTCCCTGTAATCTACACTATCGTGGAGGGTGAAGTTTCAGGGAATGTTTCTCGCATGTTGGAACCTTCCAGATGCAGTTACACCTGGAAAGTATCTAGCAGGTTGAGTGCTAGTCGGCCATAGAAAATCGTTATGACTTGATACTCTTGACTAAATTGTGAGGGATCTTGGCAACTTGAACTGTCTTTTGCCTTTTTTCTTTTACCTTGCTACATATTGGTGAGTTTATATTTAAATGTGTTTGAAGAAAATTGAACCTTATAAATGATTGGAACAATCAGGTGTTGGTTTCTAGTTGACTACTCCATCCATGAGTCATTATTAATTGGTCTACTATTTTCACCATGTAGAGTGATCATTTTTGTTTGTAATTGCAGGTTTTACATCCTCAATCAATGCGGCCGGCTAGAGAGGGTGACATTCCTGTTAGAGTTAAGAACTCTTACAACCCTCAAGCTCCAGGTACCCTCATCACTAAAGCAAGAGATATGAGTAAGGTCTGTAGCAGCCTTTTTTTTTGTTGACTACCATGATAAAGATGATCATTCGTTTGTGGAAATCCTTGTGAAGAAAGTTCATTTCAAATGCTTCCCTTATTCAGGCTGTACTTACCAGCATAGTTTTGAAGAGGAATGTCACCATGTTGGATATTGTGAGCACACGGATGCTTGGCCAATTTGGCTTCCTAGCTAAGGTATGCATCTCCTAAAACAAGTCAAAGGTCCATCCTTTTGTCAAAGATTTTGTTATATGATTTGTCATCATCCTCCCTGCAGGTTTTCTCAATATTTGAAGATTTGGGCATCTCTGTTGATGTTGTTGCCACAAGTGAAGTCAGTATTTCGTTGACGTTGGATCCCTCAAAGCTTTGGAGCAGAGAACTAATTCAGCAGGCAAGCGTATGAGCCCAATGTCCTTTGATTTTATTTGACTTGTTACTTTCTATTCTTGCCTTCATTTCCCACATCCAACCACCTATAAGAAGTTTGAATAATTAAGTTCATCACTGACAACTAAGTATCTAATTGACTTAAGCTTAACATGCTCACCTGTATTTGAGCAATTTTGTTGGTTTGTTCTTGGTTGCATGACATGTAACTTCTGTGGTTAAATTAACCATTTTTTATCTTCTGAAAGGAACTCTTAGATATTCAGGAGAACTAATTTGTGCTACCCACTTACGGTGTAAACACAGCCTCTCTACTTGCTAATCAATATATGATATTCTTTTCTGGTGTTAGTGAACTCTTACATATGGGGGTATAAGCGCCAATTAGAGGATTCTCAGAGGCCTATGCAATGGACTTCCATCATGTTTTATGCAGTCCATTCTCCCTGTACCAATTTAGTATTCTCCAAGTTAAGATTCTTTTGATGAAACAAGGTAGAGGGACGATAGAGAAAGAGAGTTTTGTTAATAGGGACAAATATTGTTTGATTCATGTACAAAAAGATTATATTTATATATAGAAATGAATATAGAGAAGTAATCAACGGTGTCAGCCATTTCCCCTCAAGCTGATTTGTGTCTATAACAATGTGTTCTTGCACACTAAGCGAAATTATTGTTTCTGAGTCATTTTGCGTATATCAGCCATTTAGTTACTACTTGAAACTGCAAAGAATCTCACAGCATTCTTTCTTCTCTATACCAAATGATTTTATACTCCGGGTCTGTTTCATTCTACCAGAAATACGAGAGTTCTTGAAAGATAAATAGCTTTCTGGTTGTCTCAATAGATAATCTGTGAGTGATTGATGAAGCTCCTAAAGTAGAAGTCAAACCTTATAAATTCTGCAATACTTGGAGTGATAGCCCTAGAATTCATTTCTGTACCAGAACTTGTGGCTGTCTCTGTTTCTTGCTACTCTTCCTTGTGTGAAACTATTGACATTAATATGAGAAGCCTGCCCAGACCATTTATTAGGATCTTTCACCCAATTAGCACCCTAATAAGCCGTCTATCTTTATATTAAGCATGGGACCTATCAAATTTTCTAAAAATTACTTGAGCGGTTCCATTAATGTTCCTTGGATGATGTTGATATGGTTGTTGTTTCATGGCATAGGGAATGTTTAGCTTAGAAGATGTCACGTATTCTAATCCACCCACCATGCTTGGGTTGCACTAGAAGGATGCATTGCACGGTTCCATTCTTCTCCACGTCATTTCTTTCTGTTAACTATCAGCAATTCTTACATTCCAATTGCAGTTCATCACATGAAACATTTCAAGTAAATTCACTACATATGGTGAGGTAGGATCATGACTTACCTATGTATTGAGGAAGTACTGAGGGCTTCCCAATTCTTCATAGCAGTGTCAATCTTTTCTCACTCTTTAGTTTCTCTCTCCACACACCACTCATAATGTTTATTTTTATTTTATTTTCTGAAAGTTGGGGGACGAGCAGATTTGAACCCCAATCTTTTGGTTGGGGAATTCTACCTCATCACAATGCAAAGGTGGTCTGGTTTGGGTTCATCTTCATTTTCAATCCTTCCTGTTTCATCTTTCTTTTCTGAGGGAGAGGGATCAAGTTGCACAAGTGGGGCGATCCTTATATTAAGACCTTAAGTTATTCTCTAATATGAGCCTAACTTAAGCTGTGGTGGAAGTGAGCAAAAGAAGACCAAATCTCAACCCAAAGAAGGGAAAGGAGATAGCTTTTATGTAAGGCGAGAAAGAAAACTGAAATGGAAAAACAAAATGGAGAGGGGAAGAAAGAAAAGAAAAGAAAAGAAAAGAAAAGTAGAGGTCAGTTCTTTGCAGAAACTTCAGTGTAGAAGTACAGAGAAGAAAAAGGAAGTAGAGGAAAAGTTAAGAGACTAGTGTTGTAGAAACAAGGGAAATGGATGAGGGGAAGGAGATTCAAGGAGAGGTTTTCTATCCCTTGGTTCTCTTTCCGAGTTTTGGGTAAAAAACCAGGAAGGTAATCAACAAGGAATGTGTCCAGGCTGTGTAATACATCACATGTCTGAAACTTGACTAAATCCTCTCACTTTAGTTGTTTATCATATGTTTCTGCAGGTTTCAAGTTCTCTCACATTCTTGTCTTCAAAACTGTCCATAAAGAAGAACTATGGCTGTTCATCATGATGTTCCAACTCTTTTGACCTTTCAAAACAGTATAAAAATCCTGTTCTAGTTTAATTACTCCATCACTCCACTATTCTGTCAAGATGCACTAAATTAGTGGATCCTTGCACATTGTCATCATGTGAACTGGATGTCACAGTTCCGAAGTGTGGAAACAGCCTCTTGCAAAAATGCGAGGTAAGGCAGCATACTGTAGACCCTTTGTGGTCTGCTCCTTCCCTGGACCCTGCATATGGAGGAGCTTCTTGCACTGGGATGCCCTTTACCCTTTTTTGGCATTTTTGAAGACAAAAATGTGAGAGATTTCCGAATTGAGTTACTTAAGGACAAGTTCTTTACGAAACTGATGCATGGGCATCTTCACCAGTTCTTAAACCTGTCAATTACTATAAAAGAAGAAAGAAGAAGATGAGGAAAAGAATATAATGGCTGTTCACATTCTTATATATAAAGTTTCTGGTTTTTCTTACTTGTGTTTGATTTTTATTCCTAGGTCTCTTTCTGAGTTTTTAGTAAAAAACCAAGAAGGTGACTAAAGTAGGAACATGTTTAGGCTGTGTAATATAGCACACACTCCAAGACTCGACTAATTTCTCCCAATTTAATTGTTTATCTCAAGTTTCTGCAGATTTCGAGTTATCTTTGATCTCTTTCTGCTTCAGTTCAGCATGAAATTGTTACTTTCTTGGTTTTGCAGATTATAGTTGGAAAAAGGGGAAAGAAAAAAAACTGAAGTTGTTAGCAGTCTTGGTTCTTCCAAGGCTCTCTGATCTTTCAGATGTGTCCATTTCGATGCATACATGTATCATGATAATGCTTAGCAATGTTTGTGATTGACCAGGAACTTGACCATGTGGTAGAAGAACTCGAGAAAATTGCAGTTGTGAATCTTCTTCAGCACAGATCTATAATCTCTCTTATTGGAAATGTGCAACGCTCTTCATTGATATTAGAGAAGGTGAGGCCTACTATTCGGGGTGAAAAGGAAAAAAGATAGATGTGGGATGTATTTGTGTGTATTACTATGTATGTATATGGCTGCCTCTTATGCTGACAGTATCTTGCAGGCATTCAGTGTTCTTCGCAGTAATGGAGTCAATGTTCAGATGATTTCTCAAGGAGCGTCAAAGGTTTGTGCATGCTCTATCGCATCTCTTTTTCCGTATTTGTCTGTTATTGATGCACCTTATTTGTCTGTTATTGATGCATGCAGTTTTTTTCCGATGTTTATGAACAGGTGAACATCTCCTTAATAGTAAATGACAGTGAATCAGAACAATGTGTGAGGGCACTCCATTCAACATTTTTTGAGCAATGCGTACTTTCCGAAATAGATGAAGCAGATGAATGCCAGAATGGATCAGCGGGTACAAACTGATCCAATGCCTTGATTGTCATTAATTATCCTATTAGATATAACTGTATCTCTCTTTCTCCAATTAATTCATGGGAAAGTAGATGGTATTTGTTGCAGCACCATTTTTGTTGTGATCTAGGCTGCTCAATCGTATTTTGGTTATGTAAAATGCTCATTTAGTTTGATTTAGTACTTCCTATGAGATTTTAGTTGTGCCTAGAAGATGCGCCATTTCGCCCTTATGCTGCGTTGCTTTTGCACCTGCCATGTCTTCACAGCCACTAAAAGACCAAAAGGGGAGCTGGAGTATGTCAGTAAGGAATATCATATCCCTTGAAAAAAAGCATAGGTGAAAAATGTTCTGAAAATCAGAGGTTAGACGAGATTTTGGAAAAATGCATGTCTAAATCTGGGCCATAATATGTGAAACTTGATCCGTTGTCCTTTGGCCTTCCGAATAGACATGTACTTTCTGGTTCCTTGGCACAAGAGCCAATAATTTCGAAGGTGTTAAAACGGTAGGATGGACGCAAAGTGGTTGTCATGGAAAAATGCCTGCGAGTACCCAACCCGTTTATTGCGGGCGGGGTCGCAAGTAAGCGGTGAGAAAGCTGTTGATGTTGTGGTTGCACTATAGGAGAGTCAAAATATATAAATTGGATTCTGGAAGAGTAGAATGCTATAGATGATCAAGATGAATGGTTCTGATCAATCAAAAGTGAGAGCTTACAGATTTGAGAAATTCCCTCGTGTGGAGGTTAGGTTTTCAGGTAATGGGATCACTGGCCTTAGCCCTGTAGGAGAAGAAAAGAGTTCCTGGATGAGTATTTGGCTTTAATGAAACTATAACCCTCGATGGACTCCGTTTGCAAGAGAATCTTCCATCCCAACTTGGCCTGGAAGGGACAATTAACTGCCTCTAGCCTTGGTACCGCCCGACTAATTGTTGGTCCCACTGCTCTGATAGGCGGGTATAGCGTTCTTTTCTGCGTCCCTGGTAGCGGTCTCCCTAGATTTGTGTTTTGTTTTCCTTAAAATTACAAAGATGAGATGGGAATATGTTCAATTCTACAATTAGTAATGGTTGTAATCTAATCCTTTGCCCTTGATGAATCCCAATCGCAGTGTGATGGACAGGTTCACATTAAGCAAGCTTGGATGCAACCGTCAAAGATGCATTCTAAGGCCCTGTTCTATTACAATTGGAGTAGATTGTGAACAAGGGCGGAGACAGCGTGAGTCAGGCTGCCTCCCTCCCGGACCCACAACACCAATTCCACCCTCTTCTCCTCACCCTCGTGAAACAATAATTGGATTAGATCTATTGCTTCTTTTCTGAAGATCTAAGCCATTCACCTTGTTTGGAATGACTAAGATAAGCTATAGATCAACCTTTTAGACTATTTTTCATGATAAAAGAATATCGACGATCATTTTTATTAATTAAAAAAAGAAAAAAAACTAGAAGTAGTTAGAGGCCATCCAAATGCATTGATTTATATTGGGTTGCTTAATTTGGGAATAGAGAACATGATTAGTGGCTTAAATCTAAAAAATAAATAAATCATTCTGTATAAATTTTACCGGGACTCCAATAAAATTTATAATTATTCCTCGCTTGTGCACTTCACAACTAAAAACATATAAATGATTCCTCACCTACTGCTAATGATAATAAATAAGGAATTTTAATAAAAAATATATATTAGTAGTATTTTATTAGTATTTTATTATTTCTTTTACTTTTGAAAATTTCTAGGTTAATGACGGCAAAAAGTTTGCCACTCTCGACACAAAATCCTGGCTCCACCCCCAATCATGAAGGCATAAGGGAGGATCAATATGAATGGCACATAGCTGATTTACCATGGGCCGTCCCTAATCTTTGGCCTGATCACTATTTATCTTTCTTCCAGACGAAATTGGCCTTGAGATCAAAACACATACCTCGAACTTCCTCTAAACCCATTATACGTCTAAAAAGAAAAGTAAACATATACAGTAGAACCTCTTAAATTAATAGCTTTAGGAGTCGGAGGTTTTTTGTTGATTTAGCGGGTTTTATTTCATCAGACATGGGATGCCAACTAGAAATGTTTACTTTGCTATTTGCTTAACGCTATTTGCATCATACATCAAACTCAATTGTACGGTGGTTGGAGCTTGTTATATTCATGGCCCTACTGTGTGCATCGACCAGGAGCCACAAAGGAGTAAGAGTCCATACTTAAGCGTGTGAAAGAAGTCATCTTCCAAACCCTTTTTATGCGGTGTGAAACCTTTTTGTGTGTGTTAATTTATGAGAAAACAATTCATTTAGATAATCTTAAGAAATTGTTTTAGGCCTTTGAAAAATCAATAGAAACGGACTGTCATAACTTTTGAGCAAAAAAGTATAGGCTAAAAGCATTGACGGCATGAAATTGATCTCTAGCTTATCTGAGACATTCCAAATATAATAAGTGGCTTATACCTAAAAAAAGAGTAGTTTTATATTGTATGAAAAAAGAGTTTGAGGATGAATTCTTAGCGGGACTGTTTGATATCATGTATATCTATAAAATAAAGTGTTTTTTTTTTTTTTGTAAAAGTGTCATTACTTTTTGGTATTTTTGCAAGAAAATTCAACATTTTAAAAATTTTTCAAATTTGCCATTCTGTTAGGTTTTCATCCTCCTTCCCAATTAATTTTTACAAAATTTCAATAATACCCTTATCTAACAGACTTGCAGTTGTCGAAAAAGCTTTGGAAAACAAGGATTGAGATTAGGCAGTGTGGCCCTGGGGGGGTGTGGTTGAGGGTTGTGGCATCTAGCATAGGTGCCCGCGTGGGTGGGGAGCGAGGGTATGGTGTCGAGGTTGCGGGGGTGGCGGGGGTGGCATATGCAAAAAGGAGAGCTGCCAGAAGGAACAAGGCTAATATTGGTATTTAAAGAGAAAAGGAAAACTAATAGAATGGAAAATTTACAAAGTTTCTGAAAATTTAATGGCAAATTTGTCAAAAAAAAAAAAACGCTAAAATAAACAGAGTAGTTAATGACATGTGAAAGTTTTACTTTATTTGTGTGGTTTTCGCTTGGAGTGCAAGAGATCAGGAGTTTGATTCTCAGAATGCCCCTCCCCTATTAAAATTCTTTTGCTCCATTTTTCTTATCTTTTTCCAATTGAATGCGAATAGAAAATGATGATGAGAAAGAGTGGACCAACAAAATTCTTTTGAAAAACATTGGTTTTAACTTCTGAGTAGTCCCCTAAAAGTTAGGAGGTATTCATTTACTATTCGATAAACATGATTAAAATCCAAATTTGTCCATGTCTTAATATATTCACCCACTTCCTCAATAGAATTTTATTACATTTCTATTAATTTTAGCATTGAAAACAATATTTCAGCTCGATTGTATTAATAAAATTTAATTTTTATCATTCAAGGAAAAAATGACTTTGTGTTTGGTATACCACTGACAATAAACTAAACAAAGAGGGAAAAAAAGGAGAGAAATTCAATAAACTAGGTGGATACATTGTTTCTCTTTTTCCCATTCTGATTTCTTCCTCTTGGGAATGGCTACAATTTGCATAATAGATGGCCCGAATAGGACATGCTTCTATATTCTTCTTTTTGAAAATAAAAAATAAAAAAAATCAACTCTCTACAGTACAAAAAAAAAATGGTGATTATTTAGAAACCACGCACGTCTTTGTCTGCTATAATACATACTACGTGGTATATTTCACAGCCATTTTTTACCTTTGCTTGGATTCATGGAGAGTCTGGAGAGAAGGAAAATGCTGGCGGAGCAGACTAGTACAGCTCCTGCAAAGCAAGCAAGGTCTAACCCAGTTACTAGCGGAACACTTTTGAATTTCTCCAGCACACCTGCCTGAAGTATCATCACCACTGCATTTCCAATTTGCGATTTCGCTTGCGTTACCGACTGCATTTCCACCCATGTTGGGAGACTCTGAAAGTGTAGAGGATACACCATCAAGATTGTGTGCATGCAAAGATCATTGGTAAAAGTATGCTAATATGCCATTTGGATTGATAACTGTGTCATGTAGGCAAGTTTAAACCGTAAACTCTAAACTAACCTTGAGATGAAAGTGGCCAAACAAGTTGGATCCTGGCTTCAACCATCCCTTGTGTCTCTTCATCTCTTTGGAGCCCACAAATTGAACGTATAAACCAATCCCAAATATAAGCATGGCGGTGCCCACAAGAAAAATGCCTGCAAAACCAATCTGTTAGTAAGTCTACCAAAACCTCCAAATATTCCAGACTTTAAATTAAAACAAAGGTAACAAAAAACACAAGAAAAGGAAATAATGATGATACCTAAAGCTTCAATTAGTAGTTGCACCACCTCTCCATGATCCGACCTTTCTGATAAGCTATGGAAATACTGAAGAAATGACTCTAATACAAGGAAACAACCCTGCAAGTAAAAGAAAGTAGGAAACTCTTAAGTAGAGGACGATAATGACGTTTAAGAACTGTGAATTACTTGATAATTAAAACTTGCATTCACCTCAACAAAGCATAAGACTGAGCCTAACAAGGATCCTGCAACTCCAATTAACGTGAAGAAACGGCAGCTGATGATTCCCTGTGCAAGAGGACAACATAGATAGAATATAAGAGTGTCCACATATTAATTTTATTTCCTTTATTTTTCTTTTTTTCTGGTTTTATATTAAACTAGCTAGAACGTCATCTCTAGAAATATTGCTACATATGTTGTCACCACTCGCGTTTAAATTAAATACCGTAGAAGCTTTTCAGGTAAGAAAAGGCCGTCCATGCAAATTAGACCTTTTACTCTTCAGTATTTGAAAGGTTAAGATGCATCTTTTATTGTTTCCTAAGCAAATTGCTTGAACTCTTGTAGAAGGAACAAGTACTGCACCAATATAAAATGAAGTCCACGCAAACTAGAGCTTCCTTTCTAATCTTTCAGCATCTGAAAGGCCAGGTGCAATTGTTTTTGTTTCATAGAAAATGTTTCGAGGCATGCCCAAAGGGATCAACTTGTCAAAAACTAAATAGACAGTTAATACTTAGAAAATATTTGTAGTCCAGAATGGTAAAGCCACTCACAAACTTGTGTAACTTACATGAGAGTGATAGCCTAAAAATCTCTTCCATCTAGATTGTCACTGTTCTTGTACCATCTAAATTGTCCAATATTCTGCTCTAGGCCAATAGTGATATAGATCATCTAATGGAGAAGTTTTTTGGTGCATGAACCATCTAATCTACATAAGATGAGCGGTTCAGATCATAGTAAACCTGGATGCAATTTTAGCTGCCTATTCTGATTTGCAGCACACCACATGAGCAAATTGCCACCCACTTGGTAGGATTCTTTACCACCTCTTCATATGACATTTCCATTGGTTCTTACAAAATCTGTACATCAACCGATGAAAATCTTCATATAACGTACAGGGTGTGGGAAGTACCACAAGAAGCGGGTGGCCGATGGCAGATACCAATTACGTCAGATAACAATCTAACAGTCTAACAATTCCATTCTACATTCATCTGACAGAGCATGATGATGAACGGTTAGCCAGAAAAGATCCTCAAACGTACCGTTTCGATGAACATCTGAGCCTCCGATTGCCAAGATCTCCATCGAATCCCTGCCGGTCTGAAAATCCTGAGCGTTAAATCAATCAACCAAGCCCAATCTACTTCCCTCTTCTTCGTCGTCGGGTCCAAAACCACACCTTCCGAAACCGAAGTCTTCACCTCCACTGCCTTCCTTTTCCCATTTCCACTACTAATTCTACTTTTCGACACCTTCGCTGCCTTCCGACAAGGATTGAACCTTAATGAAATAGATTTGCTAGCACAAACAGCAGCAGCAGCAGAAGAAGAAGGAAATTGATACCTGGGTAGCAATCTACTAATTGTTACAGCCATGTCTGGTTACTGGGATTTGCAATGGAAAGATGGGGAGCAATCTACTGAGGTTTTGGCAACAGAAAAATGACTACGGGACGTTCTCTTTTTATATGAAAACAGAACAAGCGGATTCGAAGAAGATTCGGGGCATATTGGAAAGAGAGCGAGAGGAGAAATTATAGTATAGTCTCGAGACCACCGCGGTGGACTACTTTAGACGTATAAATATTGTTGGCCTCTACCTACTAGCTTAAGCTTTAAGATTGTATAGTAATTCAACATGATATGAGTCTTATTGGCTGAAAGATTACAATCATTCACAATCTTAGCCACATGTTAGATAGGGTGTGTACCAAACATCTCATCCATCGGACAATCTTAGCATGTACTGCTTTAAGTTTTAAAGAGGGTGAACAGTTTCACTGTCCACTTACAACTCAAAACAACATTCGTTAGGATCATCCGATGGGTGAGATTTTCAGTAGATAGCTCAAAAGCAAGTGCTCAAGATTATGAATGATTCCGATCTTCCAAGGTATAGGCCCAGTTGAAGCTATATCTTGCCGGAAGTAGCTTTCAGCTGTAGTCTGGTGACTACCATATAATTTGTGGAGAGGAGAGGTGACTTTCTCGCACTTTTCCTGTTGCTTGGACAAAGGTTGAGGGAGTTGGATTTTGAACACGGAATTGGAATGTGGCCTATGTTATGTTCAACGTGTGGGTCTCGGATCATTTGCAACCATAGAGTACCAATGACTTTCTAGTGGGTCTTTAGTGACATGGGCTTCTTACCATCGTCGGTTTCAACATTTCATTTTCATTGGCATGCGTAGAGACTGAGGTTTTGGTTTTTTGTCTACGCGAAGGTTGTTGCTGCCGTTGGTTTTTAGCTGGGAATTGAAGGAGAAAAAGCATATGCTAGGGTTGGCTTGGCCTTTAGTAGGTAGCAAATGGGGATTGGACTACCGGCGAGTACAGCGAACATTTGGTTTCGTTTGTCTTTGTTTGGCGAAGTTGGAGAATAGTAAAAGGGCACGTGAGACGTGAGACTAAACTCAGGGGAAGGTGTTGAAGCTTGAAGGATCCCCCATGGAATGTTCTGTTGAGGTTGCAGTGGACGGAGGCATCTGTTTCACACGGCACATGCTATGAGCCAAAATGGTTTATGGTTTATGAGTAGACATTATTGTGCAAAGGGATATTTGTAAAAAGAGGTTTCTACTTTGAGGTATTTATAAAGAGAGGCCTATTTTTGACAAATTTATAAAAAGAGGCTTGTTATTTTTGCAAGAAAAAACTCACTGTCCATGTTTCAAACTAGATTTAGGCCCTAGCTTAGTTTTTATACTAAATTTCAGAACTATTGTTCTTTTCTCGCCCCCAAAATCTTTACATGCTGCCTCTGTTGACCTCTTTCTTCAAAAATACTCATGAAAATTAACCTTGGATTATGACCCTCTCTCTCTCCCTCTCATCAACCAGCATCCACACTAATATATGATGTGTTAATGCGAATGATTGCCACGAACTATAGTCACCAATAGCTTGACTTGTTCTCAAAGTCACACTTGTTCTCATCTCATTAGGTAAACTGTAAGTTAACATGTGAACACATGACTCACGTTTGAAAGGGGCTATTCTTATAATAATTCTAAAAATCCAGGCCTCTTTTTATAAATTTGTAAAAGGTAGGCTTCTCTTTACAAATAAACCAAAGTCGAAGCCTCTTTTTAGAAATTTCCCCTGTGCAAATTGAATAATGGACGGCAAGAATGAAGAACTCCAATTGGATGCATCTCGCCACCAGTTTTTACCCTTAGGCAAGAGAGAAAACGGAGACGATGAAATGCAAGCTTGGGAGAAGGTTACCGAAGCATGCCCATCAATCATTTCACAGGAAAGAGCCCTTAACGGGCTTCGAGGGGGAAGATGTAAGGTCTGATGATAGCTTATCAATCCAAAGTATTAAAACTAGTTTTTTAGAAGGACTTTTTAGTTATCAATCTTTATTGATGCTTCACGCTTGGTTTCCTTTTTGTTAAAATTGCATTATATATATATATTCTATCTTAGTTTAGCTAATATCAAAATTTATAAAAATTCACCAAATGAAACATGAATTTATGAAATTTAACTTAAATTTGAAAAGTAAGTCATCAAAATACTCAAATGTTATTTTTAGATCTAGCAAAAATTACTAATTACAAGATTAAATTTATATCTTTGTAATTTGCTTTTCCCAACTTTCTTTTAAATTTTTTTCAAATGTTTTGAGAGTTTTACAAGTTTTTGGCTGACCAACTTATTTCTGAATCCAAACTTTGTAACTATGTTTATTACATAGTAAAATGAAAAATGAGCTTAACATATATTATTTCAGTCTTAAGTTGTTAATACTGTTTTGTGACAACTTGGCTTCTATGTCGTTTTTCCTACAAGGCTTTGTACATGTAGACATGATCTCAGAGAAGTACATAAGCAGGAAATAGAGAACATTAAGTCTTATAAGAAAAGGTTTGTACCCTACATTCAATCTCGTCCGTCCAATTTAATATACTTTGGATGGTAATCGTTTTTAACTTTTTGATTAAGATGATCCTCTTAACAGACACAGCATCAAAATGTCGCTTTGGCCGAGTGGTTAAGGCGTGTGCCTGCTAAGTACATGGGGTTTCCCCGCGAGAGTTCGAATCTCTCAGGCGACGTTAATTTTGCTCCACATACCCTACCTTCCTGTCGGTCTTTCCCACTGTTCTTCTTTTAATTAAGACTACATGCATCTCCTTTGCCCTTTCGTTCAAAGGATAGCGTAAACTTATTGACTTGGGTGAAGATGAAGGGGGACTCTGTTCTAACTTTGATAGAAAGTGACAATAATTTCTTGAATAATGGTAAAATGAGGCAACTCTAACGAACCCATGAATTTCTGTTGGACACATATCATTTACGCCAATTATTTACCCCTTGTTTATTGTGAATTCTTTTTTATGTTTCTTATAAATGAATTCATCCAACTGTCTTTGTTATTCTTGATAATTAATTTATTTTTCTTGAAAATATGGCCATGGGGAGGTGTGGGTGACATCTTTGAACTGTATCCTGGGTGGATGAAATGTTAGAACATCTCTGCTCTACATTCCTTTGTTTTGTTTGCAAAGGTGTCATAGAACTCTTATGACTAGTTTCTCATCTGCTTAACAATGTTCTTCTTATTACTCTGCAAAAAGAGTGCAACTTTTTCTTAATACTCAAGCTATTTTAGAAGAGAAAACCTTTCTGTACAGTCCGTGTTTCTTCTTCAACTGTGTAAGCGTTGATAATTGATTGACAAGATACTTATTTCAGTGACAATTGCTATTGAAAATGAAAATGCAAAAGATAATTAAGCTACCTTAGTTGCACCAAAGGAAATTTCTCAATATTACTTAGGCTAGCTACAAATTTGTTTTAAAGGGAAGAGGTGACCTTATTGCATCTTATGTAGAGCACATCTTATGATGAGAAATATCAAGGATTCATGTGTATATCAGTGGCACTGCAAATTATACAGTTTTGAGTAAATACCCCATGCTTTCATGTTTAAAGTTTTCCTATTTTATTTTTTGTTCTTTCAAGTCCTCTTTCATTTGTCAAGGAAGTGTCCAATTTTTCCCACCAAGTCTAATTTATTAAGGTTCCTTCTTATTCAGTAGCAAGTTGTCTTGGAATGGTCACATTTAGTCTTTGGTATGTTCCTTTTTGTCTTGTAAGCATTGATTCTGTTTTGCTGCAATTTTCTTTTCATGGATCATGACAGCTTTGTTCTCCAATTTCAAAAGACCACACTGTCATACTCTTGTGGATGGATTATATTTTGTTTATAAATTCATTTGAGATTATCATTCAGCTCTCTACGTTTGGATTGTTTTATCAATATCTTCATAATTTTCCTTTTTCGGGGACCTCTTCTTCGTCACCACAACCCCCCCCCCCTCCCCCGTCTTTATTTTCTGTGTTAGTTATATCTGATTGAATTAAAAAGGGCAGCCCCGGTGCACGAAGCTCCTGCCTATACGGAGTCCAGGAAAGGGGTGGACCACAAGGGAGTACACAGCCTTACCTTGCATTTTGCAAGAGGCTGTTTCCACCCCTTGCCTTACCTTACATTTTGCAAGAGGCTGTTTCCACGCCTTGAACCCGTGACCTCAAGGTCACATGATGACAACTTTTACCGTTGTGCCAAGGCTCCCCTTTTTATATCTGATTGAATTGCTACTTCAAAAAAAAAAATTCTACATTTCTGAAGTAATAACTACTTGTTTCACAGCTGCTCTAAGACATCTGAAGGAAGAGAGGATCATAAAATTTGATTACTGCACACCTACTTTGTGAGTTATCCTAGATGTCTCCGTATCTTTGTTTTCTATTTTAATCTTTCTTTGTGTGTCTTTCTCAATAAATAGTGAAGTGAATAACTAAATCCTTAATGCTATTTATGGAACATATATGTCAACATGGTTATAATAGAAAGAAAAATGATATCTGTAAATTTGCTCTCTCTTTATTTTGCACTTTGAGTAGTTATTGTTAACTTAGTTACAATCTTGAACAGCTACAAGCCTGCAATCAATTGAAAAATAGTGTAGTATAGTTTCCTTCAAAATTACATGAATATACTAGAACCAAAACAAAAGAGAAAAAAGGTTTATAAAGTTTCCTATAGCATGCAAATCTTACATGGTCCCTTTTCCTGATTGTGAAGTGATCTACTTCCTTTAAGTTGTGCAAACTTAGTCATACATAAACGTAGATTTTAGCCCAACCTACTCAAGGGCAGTCCCATTGGATGAAGGTCCTGCCTATGCAGGGTTCGGAGAAGGGGCGGACTACAATGGCTTATAGTAGGCAGCCTTATGCAAGAGGCTGTTTCTATACCTTGAACCTGTGACCTCAAGGTCATATGACAACAACTTTTATCGTTGCGCTAAGGCTCCCCTTCTACTTAAGAAAAGACTTAAATATGATCTGAAATAGACAATTGTTTGGTATGCACAGATTTTTGCATTATTTTTCAATGCTTCTCTTTCTTAAAATTCGTGGCATTGATGCTAAGGTCCAATGACATTGCCTTTTTCCAGACTAGTGACTTTAAGTCCTAATTGAGCAACTCATTAGCCCAACGTAAAACAAATGAACACTGATGAGATTTCTAACATGCTTTCTTTCTTATATTCTATAGCGTGCTAGTTTAGTTTCTTCCTTTTGCTTTTTTTTGTTTTGTTTTAAATGAATGGATAAAGTTATAATAATAAATTTTGCCTTTTCTATCCTCAATAAGTTTCCTACTTGGAAGAGATAATACCTTATATGCAATAAGTCAAAGGACGTAAATGTTTTGCTTAAACAGCACATTGTTTGTTGTTAGTGCAGAAGTCTAGAACTATGTCCTGTTTATGCCATATACCACACACCTATATACTTTGAATCACTTCTACCGTATACACTTCTTAGAGTATAGTTACTAAGTATCAACCCTTTTGGTTTACCCCTTCATACAATTGCGGTAACTTTTGTTCACACACATACATACATACATATATTCGTTCACACACACACACATACACACACACACATACATACATACATATATACATACATATGTGTGTGTGCACATACATACATATATACAGTGCAAGTGAAGCAAAGCTTATAAAGAGGAGTCTCAAACAACCGTAGTTGTTTAGGAATTTGCGAATTTCATTGGACCTGTCTATCACATGGTTGGAAACTCTTGAGTTGTATAAAAAAGATTTGTTGCTTATTCTTTTGATATTATTCACGTTGGAAATGTGATCTAATAAGACCATAGGTAGGACAGCCCCGGTGCACAAAGCTCTCACCTATGCGGGGTCTAGGGAAGGGGCAGATCACAAGGCCCTATAGTAGGCAACCTTACCTTGCATTTTGCAAGAGGCTAATTCCACGCCTTGAACCCGTGACCTCAAAGCCACATGATGACAACTTTTACCATTGCGCCAAGGCTCCCCTTTAAGAAGACCATAGGTCTTGTTCAATAATAAATATAATTTACTGTAAAAATATTATTGTGTGGATGATTTTCATATATATTCTAAAATACATTTGCAGGCAGTGAAGTTCTTTAGAGGCTGTTTATTCATCCATGGAGGCGCAGGAAAGTGCCCCCTAAAATGCTTTTGGAGGCAGTGATTAGGACTTACGAAGTCAATTTAATTCGCTTCCTAATCTTCAATGGCGCCAGTTCTTACTGCCTCCTAAACTTGAGACTGTTCGCTATGCCACTTTTAGCCACCCTCTTTACTCCCTTTCCTCTTGCCTGTGTAGCTAACAGAGGCAATTTACTAGACCTACGGAGGTAGTTCTTCTTTTTGTAGTGTTGTTATACTCCACGTTACTAATTATTCAAACATAAGGATCCACTAATCACCTCTAACTCAATTATAAGTGGTAATTAGAACTAAAAACAAAAAACAGATCAAAGGCTATAAACATCAATTAGTACTACTAACATAATCCCCTCCGCCAAAAAATGAAACATAATTGATGGCTCAAACCATTAGACCACTAATCCATAACTCCTTATCCACCCAGAGCAAAATTTTAGGGTTGACCACTATATAATAGCAGGACAAGTCCTCGCAGGCTACCAATTCAAACCATTTCTTTGCTTTATTGGAGTAGTCGATGCAAAATCTAGATAGCCTTTCACATCATAAAGCTCCAAGGATTGACTCCAAATGTTAAAATAAGGAAAGGATAAAAAAAGAACTCTTAAAAAATAAAAGCACCAAAATTCCATCTTATTGTAACAGCTAAAAAATTCTAAAACCGAAAACAATTGGAGAATCAAGAATGATATGCAGCTCAAATGTGCTTGAAGTATAATCAGTGTCTCTCCTCAATACATCGTGAGAGAGAATAAGTATCTTATCATCATTGCTGCATGATCTTCATCCTTGATTAAAGCAAATAAAATATGAAATATGTAAGAACAACCAAATTAAACTGACATTCTAGAGTTATTATACCAAAAAAAAAGAAAGACACAATTTGAAGATGAAGGATCAAAGAAGAGGAAATGGGTGTTAGCAGATTCTACAACTAGTTCTAAGAATAAAAGAAAAAATTAGAAAAAAAAGGACCCATCGGAGGAAACAGAAAAAATGCATTGAATTCTTCTTAACTTGAAGGAAACCAGAAGAAAGCAAGCGTTCAGAATGCGTAGGAAGATGTATTTCGATCAGGGAATATCAGAAATGGTTGCATTTTCGTATCACCTTGCTTCAATGGGAAATCCAACAAACCATCTTAAGATTCAAAGAAGAAAAAGCCAGAAAATTTGATAAAATTTCCAGTTTTGGGAATCATTTTCAGGTGATCTGGGGTGGGAGATTGTTGCGTTTCTTCTCTCAAATAGATGCCTCGAACTGTCGTTACGATGAATGATTTAAGTATCGGAGTCGTCATCATTTGGGTCTTCATCGAGGAACCCTTTCTCCTTCGGATTTGGTGGATCCTTCAAATGGAAAACGAGGGAACAAAAAAATCCGGAAAATTATTGCAGAGGGAAGAGCTAGTCTATAAAACCAGAACCCATTGAGAATGAGGAGGGCTGTGCCACTGCTTAGATTCATGAAGAAGCGGATGAAATTACAGAACTAACCCAAATCTAGTATTAAACAAATTTTCCGAATATTTGATTTGCCGATTTATTCTCAAATCAGAACTGGCAGTAATGGCAGTAACCTCCTCATAATGTGTCTCTTGTGCATGTTGGGTTAGCAAGAAATCCATGGAAACTGAAATCCATTTGGACTAAACTTTCAGCTAATTCCAGCTAGAAATTTTGACTGAATGGAAATCAATTACCATCGTCTTGAATCTTAGGAATGCCATTCTTACACCAAACAGCTAGCACTTCCCAATTTGCTAGTTTCTGGTAAAGCACAAGCTAGAGAAACAGCCCCCCAACCTCTAGCTGGCTAAAGCAGGTGAAATATACACATCCACCATACAAGATAGCAAATAAAACCACAGTCATTGTCATCCATGCATTGGAGCACCCAGACATGTGACTGTTCTTTCTTGATGACAATGCACTCTGGCAACAGCATTGAACTAAAATAAGATATGTAACTACCCATAGAGCTTCATACTTTGTTACAACTAAAGCAAACCACAAGGTCTTAACGAATAAATGATACAAAAGCAGTTCTTTGCACAACATTTGAATCACCAACCTGAAAAATAAGTAACAAGCACAACTGTCTACACGAAATACAGTATCAGACACCACATGGGGTAAATAAACAGGGCGAGAATACCAAGAGTATTGGAAATGCCATGACTCTGCATGAAGGCGTTCCTGAACCCACCGGAAGCTCGGATATGCTCTTGCAGTAGGTAACCTGCAATGACCATGCATATAATAACGCCTATTATACTGTCTCTGAGATAGTGGGCAAAGAAGCTTGGGGCGACTACCAATAGGAGAATTAATGATCCAGGCATCTCCAACCAGTCTGCATCCAAAGATACCACAATCAAATCAGCAGCACTGAGCAAAAAAGCATGTTTTAGATTGGCTAATCTTGTCTACTTAGATCTCAGGGATGCACTAGTGTGTACGTTTTCGAATTCTGTCACTGTCAGTGACCAGCTAAAAACACACCGTAGGACTAGATATTAGAAGTTAAGACCGTGTAAAATCATTTAGACAGCATCGGAAGCAACGCTAGAAACTGATTTAAGATTTCCATTCGGAGAAATAAAAGGTAGGATATTGAGTTTCACATCCATAGAAGGAACCAGAGAATTGGAACGGTAAAGAGTTGCATTTTATCACAGCTAATGAGAACGCGAAGCCCATCCACAGTGATGAAAATTTGAATTTTCTAGGCCCACGCAAGGACTGGCGACCTATCACCCCACAAATTGGTCAATCATATGACATAAAGGTCACTAAGAGTGATGTAGAGAATCAAGGATAAGTTTCTTTGGGGAATGTATATGTATGTACATATTTGAGAGTTAAAAGTTAAAGACTGTTCTCACCAACTTTCAAGAAAAAGAGTTACAGATTGCATCAAGGAGTAAACCCTGACCATAGCCTTATCCACTTGGTTGCATAGGGAGACAGAAGTTCAGGTATGAAAATACTCACCTTTAAAAGTGAAGAAATCAAAAGTGAAAGTACCTGTAATAGGTTGTATCATTTGGCACTTCGAGTTTGTAACAAGCACCTCCAAGTTAAAGTTTGGGATGGTACATCCTATGAGAGGGGAAATATTTGGAGATTGTCGAGTATATAACAGGTAGTGCAAAATCTTATTAAGAACTGCAGAACAAACACAGTTGATCCAATTCAACAAAGATGACCTCAAAGAGTAAGGACTAGTTGAGCAGAAGCAGTTGATCGATGATTCACAAACTCTTAGACCTAGTGATGCAACACAAGTCACTCAAACTTGCGATCAAATGCTACAGGTATGCTCAGAATCGGTCAACAGCAGGATGGTGTCTGTCACTCAATGACCCAGATTAGTTACGCAGAATGGCAGTTGTTGATTGCTTGTGTGTGTGTGTGCCAAATTAATGTTATATGTAGATGCATGTAACATGAGAATTATATGGGATGCAGACCATGAGGACTAAAACCTGTACCTGGGAAATGACGTGGAAAGAAGAGTCGTAAAACAACAGCAATAAAGGCAACCCATTTTCCAAAATCTCCCCTGCACCACAATCAAATATAACTCCAGCAATAATAACCCTAATAGGGAATACTGTATTGTTAGTGGTATGGTTACTCACCTTAACAAGTTAAATATTACTGAAGGGAGTGTCAAGAAAATGTAAGGGACTAAGAGAGATGTAAGCATGTTTGTCTTCCAATTTGTCCGATCCAGGATCAACAAATATCTGCAAGCAACCATATAACGAGTTCAAAAAACTTCTCCAATTTAGAAGAAAGAGGCATAACAAGGCCAAGACAGTCCATCAGGATTGATAGTAGGTATGGAAAGCAAGATGAAAAAAAGATAAGTCATGCTAGAGAGAGCTCCAAGAAGCTCCTGAAGTGACTCTGTAACTAATTATCACTTGTCTAATGTAACTGCGAATGAATTAAATAAAAAGAGATTATTTGCCTTTTAATCGATAACATTCTATTATGTATGAGCCTGAGCATTACAATATTTTTATCTGTAGTTGGCTCGATACTGTGGTTATACTCTCCTCTCTCTTTCAGTATCACTTCTCACGTAGCTACTCCTTTAAATTGCCAAAATTGCAGCTTTATTACCTATCCATAATCTACACATAATTCAAACTACAGAAACCAAATAAAATTTATTGTAGTTGCCTCATCTGTCCTGACTCATTAGCATGTTTCTTTTGGGAGTTCCCAACAGTCATATGTGAACTTCATCCTGAAAACTTGAGTATGCTATACAGCTTCCCTCCATGATGTGTTTCAACTTCAATCGACAATCTCAACAATTTCAAATTAAACGGCTTCTTATGGGATGTAGTGATGCAATAAAAGGTAAACAGGGTAAGCAAAAAATATTGATTTCAATCAGATGTTTTTCTGTTGTCAAAAGCCTTTGTTAGCCATGTTACAGAGAGCATCCTAGTGATGAAGACCACATGCTGACAGAATAGAGGCCAACTAGTTAACTGTGTTTTAAGTTGGCCCACCTTAATCAAGTTGCCTAACAAAGGAGACTAAGAGTTAAAAAGAAATTTTGTTTCTTGTGAAATTTAATAACTGCAACATGGACAAGTGTGATTCAGATGGAAGACAATATTCAGTGGAGATATAGGACAATCACAAAATGAGATACGCTGTGTGGAACTGATGAGAACCAAGACTTGCAGCCCCATGCCCACAACTGTATCAAATCCTACCTAGGTGTTATAGGCCCTGTTGGTCACTATTTTTAAGTCACACACCTTGTCAAAGAATGGAAAATCTTCCTCAAAGATCAATGACATATGACAACCTTTATCAGGAAGGCATTAGAAGTTTATACTTTTCATAAGCAATGTTAGCAAATAATATCAGTGCACCACTCAAAAAAGTCGGGAAGGCATTAGAAGTTTATACTTTTCATGAGCAATGTAATTTCATCATTTCAATCTTGAGAAATCTTAAACATGGCGAAACAATTAAAACAAATTAGGTAGTTCAATCTGAAAAGAGAAAGGGAAGGCACACTGAAATCAGGCATAAATCCTTGATCTTGAATATGAGTTTAAGTTCTAGAAACATCATATCCAGGGAGAATGTAACAAAATGATCTGAGTAATTTGTATAACATTTTAAGAGATCACACTGTAAAAAAGTCAGGGCTGGTTACTAACAAATTCCTACCATCTTCTTTGAAATGTCACTACAAATCTGATCTTCCTGGAGTTACATGCTAATATGTTACATACAAACTCCCAGTTAGGCAAAGATAGTAGCCATGATGAATCAACGAGGCTAAACCAAGGATGATGAGCATACATTTCCAATCCCGACCAATTTATGTTTCCCAGATGTTTAAGAAAAAAGCATAGTCATCTCATAACATAACTTCATAATATATGTTAGCCAGTTTCCAAGTTCAATTAGAACTTCAATGTTCTGTCAGTTTACAAATTGTCCACAACACTTATCCAATATTATAATACTGGATGAGTCAAATCATTATATTAACAAAATCCGAAGGCACAAGTTCAATGTGGAACTTCACAATAATGAGCAAGAATTTGGCCACTAATGCAACTTGATATAAATCACAAAGCAATGGATAAATATATGTAAGACCAGAGTTCAGTGGTCGATCAAAGAGAACTCAGAAAAAACGAAATCAAGTAAAGGATCTATCAATGTCATGATTCAAACCAATAACCCAACTTCACAATTGGACAACCCCAAAAATAGACAAAAGCCAAGATGGAGATTCTGCAATATCATTTGTTCTATCAAGGAAGGTTCCTATGTTCGGTTAAGGAAGGTTCCTCCGAAGAGACGTGATGGGACTGCGGGCAGGTGATCCCTCACCCATGGTTCCCATAAATGCAGGTATTCTGATAGGAAGCCACCAGAAGCGTTTCAAGATGGAGAATCTGCAATATCATTTGTTCTATAAAGGAAGGTTCCTATGTTCGGTTAAAGAAGGTTCCTCCGAAGAGACGTGATGGGACTGCGGGCAGGTGGTCCCTCACCCATGGTTCCCATAAATGCTGGTATTCTGATAGGAAGTCACCAGAAGCGTTTCCTTTTCATTTTCAATTTGAAATCAACAACCAACCTTCCTCCCGGGGCCATTAGTCTAGACAGAGTTTACCATTGAATTGAATTCCATCTAGTGGAAAGCCCAATTAACAAAGACATCAGAAATTCCAGGTAGAACCCACGATAGATAGAATCTAGTTAGCAGATTTCCACTGCAGTTGAATTCATTTATCTATAGAATTAAATTCCAGGAAAGGGTGGAAACCATATATCAATCCCATCTGACTAACGATCCCCGACTGATTCTACTAACTAATCGAAACAATAACTCAAGATCTCCACTCACAACATATCAACACAGGCTAAGCTTACTCAACCATCAAACTATAACATAACCAGAGTAAATTTACCCCATACAATCACAAACAAACCTCAAAAGTCTCTTCTACCTTTCAACAAACACAAACATCAAAACTGTACAAAACCCATAACAAAATCCTGGAAAAATCAGGAAAAGCAAAACTCACATTGCAGCAATTGAGGCGATCCATTTGAGAAAAGTCGTTCCAAATCCTAAACCACCAAGCTTAGCCGCATCATTTGCAAGCTTCTTCACTGCAGTTCCGAGCTCTTTCCAATCCGAATTGATCAACTCAGTAGTAGATGGATCGGTTTTCATGGCCAGGTACCCCAATTTCTTCCCCATCTTTTTGAGATCTCAAAATCCTTAGAGACAGAGAGTAGACGGAGAGGGAATTCAGTTGGTCTTCCGCTGCTGCTTGTTCTAAAATTTGTTCTGTTTACCGGAATGATGGAGGGAAGAGACGACGAAACCAGTGCTGATTTAAGTATCGGAGATGGCGACACGTGGAAGACACGTGGGATGTGAAAGGCCGCATCTGGGAATTGGTATGCTGACTCTGCGTTTTACTCGTTCTTTAAGAGGGACACGAGATGATGTTTTATGAAATGACTGGAATGCCCTTAGACTGATATTTTACTTACATTGGCATATAAGCTTGTTTCCACACTCTCTTATTTTTGAGATGGCACTCCTCGCAGTGTTTTAAGAAGGTCCTGCTTCTGCACGAAGGACACCACCTTTCGATGACTTTCACCTGATCTCTCAGTCCCTGTCTCCAACATGGACCCGTTCAGAGTACGAACGGCTAAACTAGATTGAATCAGCAGTATATAAATTCAATATAATGAGTAGTATAGTAGAAAGAACTAAATATACTTTTCTACCACACTATCTATTTATAAAGATATGCTCTTTCTTTCTAACCAACCTCAAATCCTATACCTCGTGAGTGCTTAGGAGGTTGATTGATGTAATCGTCTAATCATTGTGATTTTTAATTTATGAAGCTGAAGTAATCAGGTGAATAAATTAGATCATGCAAAGACGGATTCTTTCTTGCAAAAGGAAAATACTACACTATTGTTGCACTCTACTGTAGCATTCCATAGCTCTAAATTCATGCATTCTCGTGAATTTTCACTTGAAAAGTATGAGCAGAGTTTACTCTTTTCATTAATTCAAATTTATCTAGTAGTCAATCTTGTTGATAAATGATTACTAGATAAATAGTTTGGATGATCAAACTAATAAAGCTCACTTGTCTTTGGCCATTTATATTCTCGTAATGGAGTGCCATTATCAAAAAGAAGGGAGGCAAATACCACTTTTCTCAATGGAAGCTCGCCTTGGAAATTCCTGGAAATAGTAAGGAGATTTTGGTCCGTCAAAAAAAAATCTAGATGCAAATAGAATGAGAAGCCGCCGATGAGAGGAGACAAACACTTGGCGAGTTCCACATAATTTGCTAAAACTCCAAACAGCACATGTGCCGCGAACTTTCGCTTGAATTGTCTCCTGCCTTTGCATTTTTCATTGCACGACAAAGCAAAGCCACACAGCCGTCAGATATGGGGACTTCGAATTCTTATACCGGATTCAATATATAAACGGTCTAGATTGCCACAATATGGGTTCGACTTGCATTAGCTTGCCAGCCCAAGCAGAATCAGCGTTTTGCTCGAGACTGTTTCTTACTATTTTTCAGCTTTTGAGTGTTGGGTTTTGCTTGATACAGCAAAATATAGAACATGACACACTGCATGATTCATGGGTTATGCAAGTGGGAAGATATGGTTGTAAGGAACTCTCTCTCTCTCTCTCTCTCTCTCTCTCTCTCTCTCTCTCTCTCTCTCTCTCTCTCTCTCTCTCTCTCTCTCTTCCACACAAATAATGGCCATAAAATTTACTACTTAGCCTATCTAAGCTAGTGTTAACATGTGGAAGGGCTTAGATCTACAAAAGAGAAAAGTAAAGCGCAATGAACTTAAGATAAGTGCGTGCTTAGATTTATCATTCCGTTAAGAAGACATATATATATATATATATATATATAATTCAAGACCTTATTCAGAGAATATGATTATACTTGGCTGGAAATTTCTCTTCTCTTTCTTATATATGCAAATAGACATTAATTATTTCTGCTATTTTAAAGAAATAAAAAAAAAATACTACATGATATATTTCCAATTCAAGAGCTTATTTGGAGGATATGATCATACTCGGAAAATAATGCAATAGAAACTAAGCCCTCGTTTTGCTCGAGATGAGAATTGTTTAACACAGTGGCTGGGATACTTATCTAAACAACACCAACTACATGAAAAGGTCTCTTCTCCTAATCAATCATGTGCCTTATCCATTTCCACTTAGCTATACATTTCTAGCTAGAGACGATATATTTTAATAATCTTAGGAATTTAAACACCACAAACAGTACATGGAGAGCCCACCTCCTAGGTTATTGAAAGAATTTTTTGATAAAACATAATTGAAGGAGTCAATTCAGCACACAATGATAAAGCGTAACTGAAGGAGAAAATTTAGCATGCGTTCTTACCATTGTTGCAAATTATAATCACAGGACCCAGAATCAGCCTACACTCTTACCATTATTGTGATATCCAAACTTATAATTATTGCCTTCTTTGCAGCCTTGCAAACTCTATATAAAGCTGCTTAATCGTATGTACCAAAACACTCAGAAAACAATACATTTCACTCCTATTACTGTTTCTTCATTTTTGAGTCATAACGGCAACAAATATAAATTCTTCTTCCCAAGATGATCTTAACCCTCTAAATCTCTAACATGTTATGCTTTTACTCTAAATCCATGGAAGTGAGAAACACTAAATGCTCAAACCTATTTGGGTTTTTTAGTTTTTTTATCCTTTAAGGTAGGCCTGGTTAAGTATCCATGGCCATGGATGGATGGTCCATTGAGTCCGCCGATGATTAGTGAATTCTTGAGGGTAAAGTAACCTACACATTCACTAGGTGTTCTAACCTCCTACATTATGCTTATTTACACATGTTAGCTTCTTAAGGAGACTTGGTTAAGGACCAAAGAACCTTATGGCTTGAAGGACTACTGAGTCTCCTATTTTATTGAGTCTAAGCACCTAATTGCATCACATTTATTTTATGCACATTTGTTTCTTTAGGAGACCTGTTTAAGGACCAAAAGGCCTTATGTCTTGAAGGAACTCTAAGTCTCCTATTTTGTTGAGTTTGGGCACCTAGTTGTATCACGTTTATTTTAGGTAATAAGATGGTTAATAAAAAGTGTCTTCTTTTCTTTCTTGTGTTTATATTACTTTTATTACATGTATATTACTTCCTTGTGTAATAAGAAATAGGAGTTCTTTTCCTTTCTTGTGATTATATTACTTTCATTACACATATATGTAAGTTTATGATTTTGAACATGGTATAGAGAAAGTTTGTTACTAGTCGGGCAGAAAAGTATGTCATGTAAAGGGCAGCCCCAGCGCATGAAGCTCCCACGTATGTAGGGTCTGGGGAAGGGGCTGACTACAAGGGCTTAAAGTACACAGCCTTATTTGCATTTTGCAAGAGGCTGTTTCCATGCCTTGAACCCGTGACCTCAAAGTCACACGACGACAACTTTTACGGTCATACCAAGGCTCCCCTTCTAAAAGTATGTCATGTGCTTGTTAAATAAAAAGTGGAGGGGTTTCTAAGTCTGAACTAAAAATAGAAACATTACTACCATAGGCAATCTGTGAACTAGAAAGCATGCTTGTTTGTCGTGTTAGCCGAGTAGAAATGGACTAGTGGGAGGAGCTTGTAAAGTTTTGGGATTCATAGATAGGAAAGCAATTAAATTATCTGAATTTATGAGAGAGAAGGACCAGTCTTCTAAAGTTATTTTCATTTCTTCACTTCTGAATATGGACACTTACAAAAATTTTGTAAACACAACAATGTAGGAGCATTCTTCTCCTAATAGAGTGAATCGTGGAAAGCAAAAAATGTGCCATATGTCTGGGTCAAAGTGCCATGGCTGCCTAAGAGAAACTTTGGTGACGTCTTATACTTTGCAACTGTAACCGGTTGTTGGTTCTTTGATTTTAGGAACTTAAGAAGTTCTCGAATGTCTAAACCTGTTGCTGTTTACATGACTTAAGAAAGTGGCAAATCTCGACGGGAAGGAGCCCACAAGAAAGGAGCTGTTTGTCGCAACTCACAAGAGGAAGAATGGAAGCCCAGTCAATCCAGCACTGATAATATGCCAGATTATAGATGATCTATTCTACATGATATACTATTATGCTTGAAATTTAGGTGAGAAGTTCCAAGAGAATAACTGATTTCTATGCAAGCTTATATCTGGGGTACTTCCATATAATGCAAGTTTAACTAGCACATATTGTTGTGTCAAAATCACCAATGGTCTGATTTTGACGGAAGTCTATTTGTGCATAGGGTGAGACTTAGATTTTGTAGTTGCTTTCTAAACTTAATAGATTTTATCAGGTTCATTACTATTCCTGAATCTTGCTGATATCCAGCAGGTTGGTGTACTTTCTACATTGCAATTTATAGAAACCTTTATTGTATTGTTGTGCTTATGGTTCCGTAATGTGTATTTGGACTGGATTTAGTGGGTGAATTGGAAAGTTTGTTTCTGGAATGTCTGTGGTTTTATTAAATTTCTGTTGTTATTTGTTCTTTTGCATTTTTGTCAAGTTCTTCTCTGCTTTTTGTGGCGAAAAAGGGTTCTTTTCTGTTCTTGGACCAATTTGAAAGTGAATAGGATTTATTGGTTGGATTATGGTGATCAGAAGGATCTGCAATGTCTTCTTTCTGCAACTTGGTATCATGTTTACTTTGATTGGCTTCATTGCATCCTAAACGAATGACTCTTGCTCTTTCTGTTATTTTTTGCGGATCTTATATCCTATTTGTTCTTGGTGCTTCCCTAGCTTCCAGGTTTCACCTTCTTGTTTATCTCAAACTTTAACATAGTTCACTTCTATTTTGATTGGCTTGCTGGTCTGGGTTCTAAATTCTCTCTATGATTATCAAACCTCAAACAATTATTGGTTTTCAACTGGTTGATTTGTCGATAGTGTAATAACCCACAGTTGCCTACTGATGCTTGGTTCTCTAAATATCTAGTCCTAACTTAACTGTTGTTCATTCAAAAACTTGTTAACTGCTGCCAGTCTGTATTTTTTGAGTTCCGGTGAAAAACTTTCAGGGGCATATGCTGCAAATTCCTACAATTGAACTTCCATTTTTATTTCTTTGTTTATGAAGGCCTCTTTTTGTTTACCAAATTGTGATATACTAGTTTAGTATCAGTACATATTTTATATTTTAGACCCCCAGCCAACAATCAGGGATAATGAGATCTACCCAGTAAACCTTTGGATGATTGAATGGAATCCCCACATATTTCTACCTCAAAATGCCAAGGGATCAATTAAAGCCACACGTCTTAAGTGCTCTTCAAAATGATTTAATCGGTTCATTGGTGTACTGGAAAAAACTGGTCCAGCATCGTGTTCCAGGCATCATTGGTTTGTAATTTGGATCTTGACTTTGCCATCATTACATTTGTGAACTGATTTAGTATTACACCATGCATATTTAACATAATAGAACGACAGGCTCGCAGACATCCTTCCTTAGCCTAGATCATAAACAAAGTATTTATGCTTGTTGGTTTTTTCTTTTGAGCTCCTCTTGTTGCTTGGCTGACTGTTCTATATATCTATAAAGCTTCATGGAAAAATCTGGAATGTAACCAAAATTCTGAGGCACTAAGAGTCATGATTCTTATAATTGATAAGTTGATTCCCCTCTCAGATTCTTTCTATTCACTTGTGTGATTGCAGGATAAGATGCATCAATTATGAACCAAGGAAGGAGATTGCATCAAAACCCAAAGTGCAAGGATGATGATGTGTTGCCCCAAGCTGGAGGAGTTGATGATCATGGACGTGTGTGCACATTTGGTTTGGGTGTGACCGTACGAGATTTGGACCTTGAAGTTCACTCCAACCGGAAAAAAGTCATCAAATTGGAGCAAAGATGTGTCACCTTGACTGCTGAACTGGAGAAGATGGAGTCTGAGATAAATGTCTGGATTGCCATGGTTGTTGCTGCAGCTTTGAAAGATCTGTGTCCAGCAGCCCGGGGGATTGAGGACATCATCATCTTGCATTTTTGGGAAATGAGGTGATGTCTACTATTTATTGTTCCTCTAAGCCAAATCTTTTTCTTGAAGCTGTCATCGTAGTATTAGTCTTTTACTTAATATTTTTGTCTTAACCATAAGAATACTAATTAGCATCATATGGTTGTATTGTGCACAGGTAGATGAATGTATATATTGTCAGTTTTCCAAAATGCTGAAGATATGGGGTCTGAGACGGTTTGTGTTCCAAGGGATTATAAATCATGTTGCATTGGAAAGTATCCACCCTTCTTATTTGTGTTGTCTTAGAGCTCTTATATGGTGTCTGATCATTTTAAACCAGTAGACGGATTTAGGGCCAATTAGAAGTACATGGGGCCCCATAAGTTTGGGATTCTAGACTCTTGAACTCTCATCTTTTGGGCCATTTCTTAGATAGTACAGCAAAAATCTCCAGTGGCTGCATGCTCATGAGCACTCCATATGAGAAGCCATGGGTCAGCTTCATTGATTTGTCTCCCTAACACTTCATTGTAAAGTGCCTACTCAAAGAGAAGTGAAAATGCACATAACTTAGCTGGATTTCTTAATTTAATCATCTAGATGATGCTGACCTGCTACTTAGGGCCCCTTGTAGGCCAAAATGGATGGTAGAACTTAGAATGTGCACTGATTAGAGTGCCATAGATGAGCCATATAATCAAACATAGTTCTTCTTTGTTTTCTTCTTCAAATGAAGAATTGATTCTTTGATAAGAATCTACTTCTGTATAGAAACAGCAACAATAAAAAAGAATTTTCTACAATGAAATAGCCAGGAATTAGTGCATATTAATGAAAGAATGTAATTGTATAGCTAGTCATAGGACTTCAGGCTTCTGCATTTGAAATCTTTGTAAGCATTGCAGAGGTTTTACATTGTTTGTTTTCTTAACGGCAAATAGTTCTTTTATGGCGGATAATCATTTCTGATCTTCTACTGCAGGGTTACTTAGAAAGATATGTGGAACTTCAAGACTGCTCCGATAAGGCAGAGTATAAGATAGGAAGTTAGTTGGTAAACTTGGGTGTCCAGGGGTTCCGAATGGGAGCTGCAGGATCAGGTTTCAGGGATCATGCGCTTTCAATGATGACCGGTCCGAGTCACAGATGCCTCAGAAGGTTGAATTCGGAAGTGTACTTGGGAGCCATTATCAGTAACTTTAGTTGTTTTTCTGGAAGGAAATTATCCATAATTAATACTTCGTGATCAACTAGACTTGTAGAATCGCATATAGGCAATGGATCCCACTGAATGACCAAATTCAACAGCTAGATGCATGCCTGTGTGATCGACCGAAGGTAAACCATAGCCTGAAAGTTCTATCAACCATTGCCACTTCAAGAAGGAATCAACTACGAGCCAAAAGAGAGGTGGAGTTGATGCTATTGATCTTTCTTATCCCAAGAGCAAACTTCATCTATATCTTAGTCAGGCATTCATCAAACCAGTTTCATATCCAAATATGGGTAGTTTTCTCAATACATTTTCTATAATAGAGGAAGGCTTCCTTAATGGCCTTGTTGATTCAATATCTTCTAGGGTACACCTAGTTAGTGACTTAATTTCTCCCTCAATGGACTTGTTGATATACTTGCTAAGATTGGCTAACTCTGATTCTGAGAAAGTTAAAATAGTCAACCTGATACTAACATTGCGAATAATCATTATCAAGCATATTTCCTCCATAGTTTCCTTATTATGGTGCTTATTAGACCCAAAATGGCTGAAGATGACAAGAGATTTTGCTGTTATCACATTATAAGTGTTCTCCAGTAATAAGCTCTAGCTGCACTGGTGTAAGAAGGGTCTCTCTTGTGCTAGGTCAAGCTTAACAGTTCGATACCAATTTGGTTGTATCCAAAATTGAAATTGTACTATAAAGAATTTAACAAAATTAAAACCAAACCATCACAGAGTTTGAAGTAGAACTAGATTGTTTGGTTCTCTGTTCTCCTTGGTTTTGCAATCCTAAATAAATTCTAGAACGATCATCCTTTTCTCAAAAAATAGTAATAATTTTACAATGTTTTTCAAGTTAAATGAAAATGTCATGGTAACAATAACAACCATGAGATTATAGAATTCCTTGTGAAATAATTCAAAGTGCCACATGCCAAAGAAAATATAACCTTATCTATTATAGTTACTGAAGAATATATATACCTCTTAGGTGTACTCACTTAATATATTCTTCTTCTTTTTTTTTCTTTTTTTCTTTTATGGGTACTTAAAATCAAATAGCATTTATGCACAGTCAGTAACCGAAATAATTGAAAAGTTAAAGTTTAGCTCTTTAGTTTTACACAAACCTGAAAATTCATACTTTTATAAAGATAAGCTGTTACAATATCCTATAGCAATCATCGATCAATTAAGAAAGTATAAATAAACTAAGGTAGTGTCATCTGACTAAAAAATCTATTTTTACCCTACCTGATTAATTGCACTTTGTTCATCAAAATGAATGGCATAACCTAGGGCAATAAATTAATGTTGAGGACATAATTTGACTTATAAAAATTGAATCAGAAAGAATAAATTATCCTTAATTTGTCTAAAGTTAAATATATATTAATAAAGGTATTATAGTTTACTAATTCGGTTTTCAATTCAGACACAGTTCTTCCGAAATGAAATTGGAACACTGACCAATTGCAATTAGGTTCTATCAACAAAGAAATGAAACCTGACCATAGTGTCTAATTGAAGGGCCATAACTAATTTTCTCTTTGAATTTTCGGTTCTTTGATTCTCATTGACACCCGGGGTATATGTAGCTAAACCTAAGTAATTCTTAGGGCTATAAGCATAAGCTGCTTCTGCCACAAGGGCTATATTTTCCCTTCTTGTAAGTTAGTCACTGCCTGCACGAGGCACATCAAGTCACAATTGTGTTTTCTACAACGAGGCCATAACGTCGCAGAGCTCTCTGCCTCAGATAATCTGAGAGTGACCTCTGCGTTAGTCAACCTCCTGGGTTCTTGTATCTCTCTCTGCTTAAGGAATGTTTTAGGAACGATAGTGTCACACATAGATCTTAGCGTGGAGTAGGCCTAGCAATTCGGGTTGGCGGATTGTGTTCGTGTCGCGTTGAGACTAACCCATTATAGTATATGGTTCGACACGAACACAACCCGCTTAATAATCATGTCAAGAACTCATGACTCGAAGATGACACAATTATTAAACAAGTCAACATAACATGACTCGTGTAACACAATTAAATAAATGTAATATAACTAATATAGGATGGTTTCTAAAGAACTGTCCTATATTACCAGTTTTAGAAGAACTGTCCTATATTTTCAACCCAATTGGTTAACAACTTGCGGGTTAGATGAGTCAACAAGATAAATTAATAGGTCGCGTGTCAAATAGGTCAACACGACGGGTCAACATTGATTGACTCAAACACAACACAATTTTTGGCATGTGACACAAGCACAATAAGACTCAACCCTAACCCGCTAAATCCGTGTTGGGTTCAAGTCGTGTTATCGTGTCGTGTCATAGCCACTCCTAATGTGGAGCAAGGGCCTTAGGATGTAGTGGTGCAAGCCACAAAACAATCTCTAGCTCCTGTGCTGGGTAAGTACTCCATGCTAGGAATGAACCTCCACTAACTTCACATTCTGCTCCATGAACCAGTTCAAGTCCAATGTGGACAGAATATGCATTCCTCCTACTTCGGTTTTGGATAATAACTTATGGTGAGTAAGATGCATTATGCATATGACCTCGGAGTATAATTTCTTTGTCAAGGGTAAGTAGAATATGATGGAGCTTTGACTATAAAGTATTGATTCATTTATCAAGAAGGTAGATCTAGGGTTAGTGTCAATCAATAAGTTAGAATGACTTTGTAAGCATATCTTCCATATAGAAATCATAAGGTCCAAATTCGAATAAGTTTCAAATAGAAAAGGTAAAATGCAATAGAGTTGATAAAACCATCTCGATCAAAAGTGTATTACAGGGGAATCAATCCATTCTTCAGTAAAAAAAAGTTGACAAAAAGTGTGTTGCTATCATTATGAGACCATTGAGGAAATCAAAATAATGTCTAAACCCAATGATCAAATGATATCCAGACTCCCCTTTGCTTTCATAATGCCATTCCTCTGTTCAACACTTACCTCGTTTGCTGCCATCTCTAGTTTTTCCAAGCTATTCTGATGCTCATTTTAGAAGATTTTTTTTCTTTCGAAACTCATGACTTTGCTACGGCGCAATGACAAATTGCCATCATTAGGCCCTTGTGGTCCGCCCTTTTCCGAACCCTACATAGGTGGGAGCTTCGTGCACGGGCTGCCCTTTAGTTGGATTCTATGTTTTTATTTTATATGTAATTTGCTAATTTTCTTTCTACCACTTTGTCCCTCCTTTTTCCTGCATGCCATGCAAAGGGTAAAACGTACCTCCCTTGCCTTTTGAACTTTGCTTGCTTTTGACGAGGCATGGAAATTTTTCTAGTAAAAGTCCGGAGGCTTTTCTTCTTTGCTAGACAAAGTGAAATCTATATCGATTTCTCTCAAAGATTACAAATGTGTGGTGTAATTGGTGGCAGACAATTTGACATCCTTTTGTTAGAATACTTTTTGCGGAAGATTTAAACTGCGGCTTTTTCTTTCTTTTTTTTTACTGAATATTAATTAGATTTAGGACATAGGAGAGTGTACCAGTGATTTGCTTTATAATCTTTGGACTGTGAAAAAAAAGAAAAAAAAGATTAAATGCATGCCCTAGATGGGTTGTAATCTAAACCGTTCAACGTTTTAGACGCCACAAGAATCTTCTCCGTTGGATGAGGAAAATTAGTTATGAACATTTTTGTGTTATTTGGTTGAACTTCTGAGCCATCTATTTCTACCTCAAAAGACTAGTGCTTAGGATCATTCAGCGGAGATGTTTCCATGCTTAGTAAAGCGGTTTAGATTACTGGGATTCAGTCCTGCTTGCCGTAATGCATGTAAATGCAAGGACCAATCTAGCAGACTGCAAAAGCTTCATATTTTCTAGTGATCAGCAAGATGGATGATACTACGGAATGCAATGGTTCAATTTACCTGGAGATCCACGGTTGGGTCCACCCGCATGATGCTAGCTTGATTAATTTATATCTTTTTATCTGCTTTTTGCACCATAAAAGTTCCACGATAATAAATCTTTGATCAAACAATGCTTTCCCCACGATTCTTCTGATCCAACAATGGATCGACGATCAAGAGAGCTATAAATTAATTTTAAATCAACAAGCAGATGTCTCGATCATACTCAGCATCACCAATTTGATTTGACTGGAGGATTCCTGAAGCAGTCAAAAGTCTTAATTTTGAGACATTAGACGGTGGAAAACTCCTGCACAGCTTTTCTCACAGCTTTTCTAGTCATGGACCACCAACATCAATTGCACCTACATATGACAGACATCCTTTCAAAATCTTGATTTCCACAAGGTTTGGGTTGGTGTAAATATTTAATTTAGCTCTTTAATGGGGCCCCACTTTGAAAGGGACGGATGCTTTGAGAAGAATTTCCCAAGCATGGACCCATCTATGAATTTTCTATGGCAAGACTTCATTTACTGCTTCGATGTCCTTCTTTGATGAACGGCTAATCATGACCGGCAAAGCAATGAGCCATCAAGGTAGACACATTCAATGGCGAGATGTTCTCCGTAATCATCGTAGAATTGCTAGTTCTGGTTAAACGTTAAGAACTATTAGTCCATTATTTGAGTAATCTCTAAGAAATAAACATATCTTCACTTGGAAGTATGAGCAGGCAGGAATACGAGTCGGACCCACACGTTTCACTGATCTGAACCGTGTATTTATGATGGTAGCTGATGCTATATTGATTAGGATTGACCAAAATTGTAAACCATTGGACAATTCCTGTGGCCTTTAGAAGGAATTCAAATAGAGAAGAGCATCAGTTAGTACTTGTCTGCTGCAAAGAAAAAGGAAAAATCTTCCATAAATCTAAGACCCATAATCATCCAATGGTAGGGATCGAATTTTCATAAATAAATCCATATCAGAAATCACCAACATGAACGTAAATGAGAAAACACTTCTATTCTCTGAACCGAGGAGGGACATAAAGAATGACTTTTTGGTCCCTTTCGTCCAATGGCTTGGACATGTTCTTGACCCATCACATAACTTCCAGTTACACCTCGACACCGTAAAAAAGAGCGAGGAGAGACACCATGTTGTCTGATACCCACTGTAATATTGTAGTGTGAACGTGACGTTGGGCAGCAAAGATCCTCGCTTCCCTCATGTATGACTAGATCGTGGGAGTTATGTCCTCACATTTTTTGTCAATAAACTTGGGTTATTCATTTTTGTTTCTTTTTAACAAGCAAATAATTACAAATCAAATCAATAAAAAAAGGACAGCCATAGAGTGTCCTGCCTTTGTAGGGTTCGGGGAAGGGATGGACTATAAGGGTCTATATACGCAGCCTTACTTTGTGCCCTGTCTATTCGGGGTCAAGAAAAAGGGTAGACCATAAGAGTTTATAGTATACAGCTTTACCTTGTATTTTTATAAGAGACTATTTTCACACCTTGAATACATGATCTCAAGGTCACACAACAACAAGAAGGCTTTCCTTCAAAGAAAATCAATTACATACTCCAAAATCTAAATCCTGGCTAAAGGAGAAAATGGCAATTTAAACCTACAACAATACATATTCCGGGGTAGATGTTGAGTTGTCTGCGATCAGCTGCTGGATATTTGTTGGCTAGGTCATTCATAGTTTTTTCTTCAAGAATACTGTAATAGTCTTGACAATTTTGCAACTAGCGGCATAGTTGCTCACTTTTTTTTCCTAAAAGGCCATCTGATTTCTCCTACTTTGGATCTCTAGTAGTTCAAAATGCACGCAGACATGCTAAAATCTTTGATTCCGCACCCATTTTGAGTATAATTTTGACACAGTTGTTAGGATAATAGAATCGTCTAATCCGCATGTATTTCGGACTATTACAGCATGTACACATCGATGGGTGCAGATATCCAACAAAGTGGCTGGTTTTGTGGACCAAGACACTGTTAGAGAAAGTTGTTACCCGAGAGAAAAAGGGGAAGAGAGCTACTACGTTTCCTTCCATTGTCTTCCAAATGAGTCAGACATTAATGTCCGGCATCCACTCAATGTACCATTCTGGTCATTGGGAAGGCAGGCTATGGCAAAATGATCATAGCAAGCATTCATCCTAGAACATCAAATGATTATCAAGCACTTCCACTCCATAATTTGGTCACTACAGTCGAAGGAATTTGATGTCGTTCCTTGATCGTTTATATTCAGTACCGCAGTAAAGAAAAGAGAAACTTCAAACTATCATACAAGCGCAATGTGTCCAGTGATGCAGATCCAGAGGTGGTCAGCAGACTGCCAAAACCCTAATCTGACGTCCAATGCTATCCAGGCAATGTGCCAAGGAAGCCAAAAGCTGACTTAGAAGTACATCCCTTAACTTTTCCGCTTATCTTTTCTTTGTCCATGATTCTCTCTTCCTTTCTTTCCTTTCATGCAAATAGTGATTGAAGGGTTAAGAGCCAAGTATTCAAAACACAATAATGTTGGCACTTGAAACCCCCCCGAGTTGCCAAAAGCCACCTAGCGTAGCTGGTGGCAGCAATAGGAGGTTCTCCTTCGATTTGTACAATAGGTGGTGGGTTAAAAATAGACAGATATGACTGATCTTGCACATACACTCCCTGTGCTTCCACATGGTTCTCTCGACCGCCTTGTTGACTATGAGAGAAGCGTCCGAACTGAAACAACACCAGCTCATCATAGCGTTAAACTTGGACCTTTTGGAAAGTATGAGCGGCCATTATGAAAACACAACGAAGTTCCAAACCCAATGCATGAAGATCACAAAGAGAGAACATTTTAGCACTTAAAACTTAAAGGCTCTTACTATAATGACTAGAAAAATGCAGCCTAAGTATAGAAATCTATATATACTAGCCAACCCAAGTAACGAAAAATAAATTATAGTACACATGAAGAGAGAGAGAGAAAGAGAGGAAATACAAAGTGCTACTCCTGCTGTCTCCCCCTTGTAGCCCCTACAACACTTCTTTGGTGCGAGTCACAGACTTGGGTCCTAAACTTACACCCAAACTTCTTCGTGAAGGAATTCCAACCTCCACCAGCAGCAGACCCACCAACGGCTTTATCCACTTTCTCTATCGCTTTCCTCATGGTGGAGCATTCTCTCTCCAACTCGTGAACACGAGAGCGCATGCTATCCATGTCCAAACGCAAAACCTGATTCTCCCGAAACGTCGCTCGCCACGTCTCTCCCTCGTCGACCGTTCCTGTGGCCATATCAGCTTCCATACGCGACGGGCGTGCCGAATCCGGCGGCAAGGCGCCAACGTCGGCAGCGAGAAGTGAACCGGCAATGGCCTGGCGGAGCTGGAGCTGCTCGAAGAATAAAACTTGCACTACGGCTCGCAGAGGAAGTCGCTCGTTTTGCGCTGCGTGGGTGCACGCTTCCAGTGTGAGCTTCTGGTAGTCCATTACGCCCCAGAGTTTCTCCCTTTCTTCCTCTGACATCCATGGATGCGCCTGCAGAAATGGGATTCCCGAATTACCCTTAGTTCCACACAAACAACAGCTGAAAGGGCCATGTAGAGACACTTTCGGCTACCAAATTGTCTGTGTCTGTATCTCTCTTATAAATCCAAAAAAAGAATTGAAGTGTCATCAGCTAATGTATGCCAAAACAAGCTATAAGCCAACATTCGGAGAAATATTTAAGATTTATGGGTCCATTATAGACATTTATTAAATGTGTTACAGAAGTCAGTGCCGGGAATCAGCAGTAGTCCATATTGAAAATGACAATACAAATGGCCGACATGGTTAATTTACAATCCAAAACTATCAAAAATTTCCAACTCAAAAGAAAATATTTAACCATCAAGAGGTTGATTTTATTGGATTCTAAGAACTGATCACAACTAACTATATACATCATACGCTTCAAAACCAGGCAGTGCCGCTGACTTTTCAAATAGAGAATTGCCATCGGGACTGAGCTTCGACACCGACTTTGTAAAACTGACAAAAAAATCTTCATGTTTGGATGATCTAATCCACTCGTCTTGTTCGTTGGATGCTCTGACTACTAGTGAAAATTTCAATTGTCATTTTTAAAGCTAAACAAGATAGATGGGTCAGATCATTCAAAGGTGGAGATTAGCTAGCAAGGTTTACGATTCAATCTGGATAGGGTATCTTTCAACGTAACAGATTAATCAATCATGTAAATCAACGTTTCCTTTCGACCATCCTAAAAATGGGCGACCATGATGAGTCTTACATGTGCTGATTATAAGCGTCGAGATTCAAGCAAAACGAAACCGACTGAAAATACAAGCAATTAGGTCACTAGATTACCTAACTGTTATTACATCAAAAAAGAGGAGATCGAATATACCTTGAGATAGACATCAACGGCCCGATACAGTCCATCATCGAAAACCCGCGCATGATCCGGAAGAGCAACGGCCAGATCATAAAACTTCTCCGGCTTCAAATTCGCATCCGATGCAATCTCCGACAAGTACCCGTCAATCAATTTTCCGACCAGCATCACCGGATTCAACGCTGGCGATCTTCGACCAACTTCATCGTCACCGTCCGATCTCTCCTCCAATCCATCCAAGAAAAATCCCAAAATCCTCTCCACACAAGCCACATCGTACAAAGTCTCGATCAAATACGAATAACTGGGAATCAAAAGATCATCCAACGTAGCATGTTCTAATTGCGAAGCAATTTTCCTCTCCAGCGTTTCTTTGCTAGCCTCAGACGCGTGTAAGATATTCGCAGTCCGAAGCAATCCGAAGAGAAATCTCGTCGTTGTTGCAGAAGAATTTGGGAATCTTTTCTTCAAGGGAAGATGATCGATCACAGTTTCTACCAGGTCTCGTTGATCGGATTCCGAAGAAACCGAGCTCAAAGAATGTTGTTTCCGGCTCGATCTGGAAAGTCCGGGAATCGACCGTTTCGCATAGGAAATTAAAGATCCTTCAATGATTTCAGCGCTCAGATCTCTTGCTTTCATGGCGGCGATCAACTGTTTGTAGATTGGAAGGCTCAGAAGCGATAGATCTTCAAGCCAGGAATCTGTAGCTCTGTTTTGATTTTTCCGACGGACTCCGGTATCGATTCCGTTCCATAGAAATGGATTCCGATCACCGCCGGCAACTCCGTCGCTCACCGGCCAGCCGAAGAGCGACGGATCGGAGAAAGAAGCTCTAGCTGCGATGGAATCGATGCATTTCTGTGGGATGGAAAGGATTTCCGCCATCGGCATCAATTGCTCGCACGATTTCAGAGTTGTGATGCAATCCTTTACGTTTTTGAGAACGGATTGAGCAAGAAAACGCTCGGTTCTGGAGATGAGATTTCCTTCGGAGAAATCCTCCGTCATTTCCAGGTATTCTCCGGCACAACGGAGAGGAGCGACATTCGATGCCGTTAGATCTATCTTGACGCCGTAGCAGAATTTGGCGGCAGTTTCGAAGGCTTCGGCACCGCCGGGGAATTCTTGGAGAGGAATGTGGCAAGCTTCTTCTTCGAGGAGTTCATCTTCTATGGACTCTTCTTCTTTGACTTCCTCCGTTTCAGCTACTGCTGTAGAAGTTTCTCGTATTCTAGGGTTTGATTCTTGCTCTGTTATTAGCTGATGGAGTTTTCTGCTTCTGGACATCAGAGGAAACTGAAAGAACAGGATGAAGAGAAGGAGAAGAATAAGGAAAGTTTTAGAGAGGAAGAAAATGGAAGATTTTGCACTTTTCGTTCCAGACCTTATGGAGATGGAAAGTCATTTCGCCTACTTCAATTACAATGTCGCTTGGTAATCCAGTCGTGCAAAACCTGTAAAGATTCAATCCAATCTGAGAGATACGACGAAGAAGAATAGGAGGGGGAGGACGACGACGAGAGAGAGAGAGAGAGAGAGTTACCAAGCTTGACCTCTGGAGCTGAGTTTTTCCGTCGCCATTATCACTTTCTGAAAAGCTTGCACCAGAATAAAAAAGTGTTATTCAACTAAAATCTCCTCAGGAAATAGATTTCCACATCCATTTTCATCCTAAGAATCCAGTACTTTTTAGCTACTAATCTGCAGCCGATTTCAAGATCAATTTCATTGGAAAATTCCAAACTTTTTCAGCTACAAGTCTACTCCGCCTAATCTCCAACCGCGTTCTTCTCAAATCGCACCGCGTAAATTTCTACTACAAATCTCCTCAGAAATCGATTTCGTTCCAAAAATCAAAACTTGTTCCAACTACAAATCTTCCTTTCCCAATCTGCAACTCTATTCTTCTCAAATCGCAGGGAATCACTTCTATTTGCAGAATTAAAAATCTCAAGAAATCAAGGAAAAACGGATGGAGAAGGCAGATCAGTCAGACAGCCCTTGGCACAAAGAAATACAACCAAAAGCAGGTGATTCTCTCTCTCTCTCTCTCTCTCTCTCTCTCTCTCTCTCTCTCTCCTATTTTTTCTTTTTTAAAATTTTATTTTGTAAATTAATTCAAGTAATCTGCTAATCCCACTGGCTGCAGTCAATGGGCGAGTCTTTTTGTTATTTTAATCTCTTTTTCTCGGTGCATCGGTCTGCTTGCCAACTGGGTTTCTCCCTTTTTTTCCATTATTTTTCTTGATTTGGTTCAATTTTCTATTATTATTTTCTCCAAATTTCTATTTCTGGGCTCCATGTCATGAGGTTTTTGCAGGGTTTTGCAGCCTTCATCAATTTCACGTCTACCCTTTCATACCTGCATTAATGGAGATTGGAGAGAGATAAACGATGTGAGTGGGTCCCACCGTCTGATCATCGGGACCATCCATTGGTTGCCACAGATTATGACATGAATTATCCCCTCAACTACCATAACCCCTCAAATTATCTAGAGACCTTTTAACGTGGATGAAACGATAATTTCCCTTTTCTTGTCTACTAATTTTCCATTAAAGGGATTAATTTGGACGGTTACGATTGCTTAACTTGTGGGACCATTTGCATTCTGATTCATTAGTAGGGCCAATAGCTTGATGGTTTTTGGGCCTTCATGTAATGGGTCCCCCAAAGTACTGGTGGGGGCGTACTTAATTGATCGAATACAATCGATTGCTTCCTTATTACGATCATTCCCTTGAATCTTAGAAGGTTAAGATAGGTGGTTTTGGTAGATAAATGGTTTATATCATTAAACTTAGTGGGACCCACTATGATCAATCTCAGTAGAACTCAAATGACGTGGATCATTGGACTACCCTAAGCAAATGTGTGGAGAGTCCAATATCTGAATATTTTAGGGGTAGATTAGTTTATTCTCGAGAAAGGTGAGAGAGAGGGAGTGGTTGTGATGTGCACTTTTCCTTTTTGCTGCTTAGAGAGGGGTGGGAAGTGTGATACGGTGAACAGGGACCAAAATATCTATTAGAAAATGTGATTTCTTAGGTAATCATGGCTATGGAATTTTGGACGCATACTTAGCCCATATAGGTTAAGTTTTCCATTGATTTGATCACTTCACAGTATTCATGTTCAGGAACAAGGGTACTGCAATATCTGATAATACATACATGTGTTTAGATGAAGATATCACTTTTGGGCATAGAAAGTTCATGTGTTATGAACTCAGTGCATGGACATCAGAAAATCCACACTGTAGATGTCGAGCAAATAAAACCAATGGAGAAGTTATGCAATTTGGGCTCAGTTTTGGATGGGTGTTTGGTAATGAGAGTATAGTTTTGTCCAAGCTTTTGTCCATGGACATCGACAAATATTCGTGTTCGCGATGAGATGTTACAATATATAGTCATATATTTATGTTTTTGGATTAGGATATCACTTTTGGACATAGAAAGTTTACATTTATGAACTTAGTACGTGGACATTAAGAAATCTACACTATAGATGTCTAGCTAATAAAATCTATTGAGAAGTTAGGCAATTTGGGCTCAACTCTGGACATTTCATTATCATGTTAACAGTTAGATTTATATCCACAATTTTCTTCTTTTCTCTCTGTGTCTCTGTCTCTTTCTCTCTCTCACACACATTGCACAATAATTTATTAATTTATTATGTAGGCCATTTTTAATACCATTAGTACAAATATTACTTTAGTATAAAATATTATATTTTATTATAAGTTACATAATAATTTACTAATTTACTATATAGGCCATGCGTAATATATTGTTAGAAATATTTCTTTTCCATACAAATATCATACTTTATTCTAAACTACATAAACATTTATTAATTTATTATGTAGGCCATGCTTAGTACTATGGATGATAATATTACTTAAGTATAAAAATATTATATCTTATTTCAAGTTATGTAATATTTTATTAATTTATTATGCAAGTCATGCTTAATACTATTAGTACAAATATTACTTATTATAAAATATTATAAATTGCATGATAATTTATTAAATTTATTATATAGTTCCTGCTTTAATATTGTTGTGAAAACATTACTTTAGTATTAAAATATTACAATTTTTTGAAAAATATCCCCAACTAATAATAATTAGACTTAATTAAGCAACTTTGGCCCACATTGAATAATAACTTACTAATTTATTATGTAGACCACGCTTAATACCATTGGTAGAAATATTACTTTACTATACAAGTCTTATAATTTATTTCAAAATACATGATAATTTATTAATTTATTATGTAAGCCATGTTTGATACAATTAAAGAAAATATAATTTTACTATTAAAAATAGTATAATTTATTTTAGAATGTGAACAATGCAATGTCAAAAAGCATTAAAATAATAACCTAAGTGTCTATATAAAGACAAAACTAGATGTCCACCTAAGTACAAAAACTGAATGTCCATTTTGGATTAGATTTACAGTGTTGATGGACCACATCTTGGACTAAGCTATATTCTCATCTACAAACACTTTGTTTATTATAGACCCTACTTTTACTTGTAGCCGTTTGAGGCTCTCTCTCTCTCTCTCTCAATAGACTTGAAGATGAATGATTAGGATCCCTTGATAAGAGCAATAGGTGCCCACTTGAAAAGGACAAAGGCACCCCAATTGGCAGTTGTCTTAAAGAAAGCAGCAATTGTAAAGAAACATTCACTACCATTAAAAAATAAAGGTTTATTCAGATATGAACTCAAGAAAAGGGCAATCCCATTTAATAAGAAGTTAATTTCTCCTATTTAACAGCCCTGATTTAAATTTAAATGAGATATCTGCTTCAAGAGTACGCTCCTAAGGGCCACATCCCAACCATAATCTGCCCTTTGAGTTCAGTGTGAACTTTGTTAGGACAAGGGTTCCTGTGCTATCTCAGAAATCCCAGGGAGGTATTAAACCACGATTTGCGTGTGTTACCTGCCTGCTTTCATCTTAAATGGAGTTGTAGGCCCAAATGACGACTAGTTGGGACCCAACAAGCCTCTTGCATGTGACCTTACACGCAAATGACGACTATATTTTGTAGCATCTGTTAATTGCATGATATGCAATTTACCTTTTTTTTCTCATTATTTTTCTTGATTTTGTGGATTTTTTTATTTGATTTTTCTCCAAGTTTCTATCTCTTGCTCCATGTCATGAGATCTTTGCAGGGTTTTTCATCCCTCATCAATTTCACCTCTTACCCGTTAGAACCGGCATTAATGGAGATTGGATGGTGATAAACGGTTACTTCATCTGCGGATTTCCAAATTTATAGGTGGTTGGATCCCACGATCTGATCATGTGAACCATTCATTTCTTACCCCAGGTAACTACCATAACCCCTCACATTATCTAGAGACTTTTTAAGGTGATTAATGGCCTTTTATTTTCCACTAATTTCCATTAAGGGGATTAAGTTGGACGATTAAGATTGCTTTATTCTGGGACTTTTTGCATTCAGATTCATTAGTATGTCCAATAGCTTGATGATTTTTAGGCTGTCATGTAATGGGCGCCTAAAATTACGAGTGGGAGCATACTTAAATGATGGGATACGATCCGTCTCTTGCTTATTTTCGATCATCCTTTCAAATCTTAGAAGGTTAAGATAGGTAGTTCTAGTACATAAATAATTTAGATCATTAAGAATAGTGGGACCTATGATCAATCTCAGCCGAACTCACAATGTGGATCATAGATCTACCCCAAGCAAATGTATGCCCAACTGCAAGCAGTGCTACCAAAAACACACGACTCTATCTCATCAATCACCAGATCAACACCCCCCGCCCCCTCCTCTCGTATATTTATCAGCATGGCAGTGACTAGCTTCAGAATCCTTAATTTGCTATATTTGAGACATATTATTAGACTAACGTGGGGTCAAGCCTTAATGAGCTCATTTAAATGTGGGAAGGACAAAAGTTGCATAGAAACAGTAGTTTTACTTGCTGTCTTTAATAAGAGAGGTACCCACTTGAAAAGAACACAGGCACCCCAATTGGCACTCCTGAGGGTCAAATCCCATTTATAACATGGCCTTCGAATTCAATGCAAAGGCCATATTTAGGACTTACAAATGCCCTGCCTACCTGATCATGCATTAGTTCTTTTATCTTTAATCTAAGATAATCATTTTGATGTCAACTCCCCTGTGGATACGTCAAACTGCACCTTGAAATACCTGTTGGCCCCAAATGACGGCTAGTTGGGACCATGAAAAGCCTCTGAATGTAACCTTACATACAAATGACAGCCAGAATTTGTAGCAGGGCAATTACATAATCAGTAACTTACATCGATGATCACCCAAATTACTTAGAAGCTAAAATCATGGATTTACGCATTTTAACTTGGAAACAATCAGCAGGCAAAAGTACAACGTACTTCTGATCGGTTGATCCCCACCAATTTGATTTACAGCGCATGCTGCAGGATGATTCTATGTCTTACTTCATGCAAACTTGTTGATGAGTACGGACTGTTGCTTTTTCAAAGGCTACAGAATGGAGGCTTATGAGGTCTATGCTGCATGCTCTTTAATAGCATTGTCTACGACATAGATGGCTTGGATCACTGAAAAGAGTAGGGCCCAAATTGTACCTTTGCCTACCATACAGATTCTTTGGTACTAGACTATACTTTTCTTTTCTCTTTATGTATTGTCCCAGCCACAAGGTAAAGCTCAGGCTAAGTAGGGTCGAGCTCAAAGTTCAAATGGTCAAGTTGCCTGTTCCAACCTGTGTTAGTAGGACCTAAACCACCTAGTCAAACACAAACTAGAGTCCATTTGCCTGCACTGTGCACGTAGATTAACAAATTCTTCTGGTTGTGATTGTAGAACAGTAAATCTAGACAGACAAATCATAAGTTACTCAGGTAAATGCATAAAGAAACTAAAGTGAGAAGGCTCTCACTTTTACAATCCAACAAGGATGTTACATAAAGCAGCCTTCATTTTTCCTACCTTACCACACCTAAAGTGCCTGCATCAAACACACCTTATTCTGTTCGTCATCCAATTAATATCTCTTCATCCAGGTTTCATCTTGTCTGCAAACATCAGAGAAAAAGCATCAAAGAAAAAAACTGCAAAAGGGTTAACGAATGCAGAAGAAGTACTTTAGGGATCCAGCACTTGATAAACTAAATTATTTGTATATTGGGCGTCATCTTAGATTGGCCATACAGCAAAACTCTCTGAAATCAGACAATAATAGCGATTTGAAGTTCAACACTTTATTCTCATTATTTTAAAACGCTATCAAGAGAAGCATGAGACACTGGTGGTTGAGCACATCCCACTAAGACCATCCTCGCAGAAGCACAGCTTCGATCATCAAATATCTGGGAGCAACAGCTAGTTTTAGCTACACATGTAAAATTGTGGACCATTATTCTATGATTCTCTCATACAATGCGATGTAAAAATCCTAGTGGAGGAATGGGAATATGCATTTCCATAAATTAACTAATGAAATTCCAAACTATGGAACAAAATAAAGGTATTATAACACTCTAGCCCTTGTTGACAAGGAAATTGAGAATAACATTCTAATATTTGTGAGAAGGGGAGCCTTGGTGTAACAGAAAAGCTGTCGCTGTGTAACCTGGAGGTTAGGGATTCGAAGGGTGGAAACAGCCTCTCAGTGGTTCCCTCCTTGGACCCTGATACGCCAGGCTGCCCTTTTCTTCTTTTTATTTATTTATAATATCTATGAGCTACATAAAGGAAAATAGGGCCGATATGGGCATGTGAGCGATAAAACAAGCTGATATAAAGGTTTGGCTCCCAAGTTAATTTGTTCCATAACTCCGACTGTCTTAAAATAAATTAACTCAAATATTCATCTGGTGAGAAAATGATATTACCATGTAATCTCATGTGAAAACTACATACATATCATTCGTTACGTAGAGAGAGAGAGAGAGAGAGAGAGAGAGAGAGAGAGAGAGAGAGAGAGAGAGAGAGAGAGAGAGAGAGAGAGAGAGAGAGAGAGAGAGAGAGAGAGAGAGAGACCTCTACTTAACACTCTTCCCATCAGCTTCAGTTGATTTTGAAACCTCCAATGGCTGCTCCTTCTTCGGCATTATAACACCAGGCCATGGTTTGCACATGCAGTGCTGCCCCTTCTCTTTCTCTATGCCTTTATAAACCCCAGCAACATGCTGACCACAGCCACTCCAGGTAAACGATCCACATTGTTTGCAAACCACCCTAAAACACATTTTCACTCTTTCAACTTGTAGAGAGAGAGAGAGAGAGAGAGAGAGAGAGAGAGAGAGAGAGAGAGAGAGAGAGCAAACCCAACTCCTCCATCCGTTCCAATTTAATGCATCCACTTATCTTTGATTAAATCGAAAGCTTTTGTCACTTTTAATTACAGGAACTGACCGGTGCGTGTGTGGAACGTATCGCTTGTGTGCTTATCCAAAGTTTCCTGGAGCATATTTTATCTCGCCGTATCTTTTGAGTTCTCCGCATATACTCCCAAAGATCTCTTCGTTCCGCAGATTTTTCTTTTGGGTTTCTGTCAAACACTTGGGCAGGATGAGTTGGCAGACAGATTTTATATGCTTTTAATTAAATTGTGTCACAGATAAATGATAATTTAAGTAATCTGATTGAATAAATAGAGAATTTGATTAGCTGGGTTCATCATTCTTGTTTATTTTTCTTGAAAATGACTTGTTTTCTGGGAGATGTAACAATCTTCAGGAAATGACAAACAGAAGGAGCTGGAAATGCTGGAAAATGGGAGTGAAAATATCATTTACTTACCTATAAAGCCATGTTCGAATTAATGTTTAGGGGTTTCAGCGCAGCGGTCCACCCATTCCAATGACTGTAGAAGCCTCATCAGGGGACCATGGACATGGTATGAATTGTTCATCTAGTGGACCTTACACCTACAACATTGAGTTCTCAGAATATCCCCACCATTGATTGCTTAAACATAAATATTTTGCGTTATTCGTAGCTTATATATTTTTTGGTACCAGACCGCCCCAAATAACTTTGAATCATTTTAGATAATATACCATTCTGAAAATGTTCTTTGACCCTACATTGGTGTGCAAATTAAGAATTATATACCTCTGGAAGTTAAAATATTATTTCAGCATGTATACTTCTGATGACTGATGCTTTTGTGCCTGTTAATCATGGCCATAGAATAAGAAGTAAAATTCTACATGAGCTATGGCCTTCTAGTGCAGTGGCAAAAGAAGAGACCTCATAGTACTACGTTACAGGCTCCAGGTTGCTCATGGGTGTGCTTTTCATCATTCAAAAAAGAAAAGGGCAGCCCCGGTGCATGAAGGTCCTGTCTATGCAGGGTCTAGGGAAGGGGCAAACTACAAGAACCTAAAGTACACAACCTTACCTTGCATTTAAAAGACCAAAAAAAAAAAAAAGTAGCAAGGTTATCGTATAATCTCAATATGCAGTTGAAATTGTAGCAAAGAACAAGATCCTTGGACAACCATCGGGTTTTTCTTCAAATCATTAAGAACCGCTACTACCTATTTTTTCATGAAAAGGGTCCAGAAGATGGACGATTTTGTTTAACTCGTGATTCAGTCTTAAATAGGCCAATTTACTATCTAATTAAAGTACTTTTCTGCTACTATCAACACCTAAATCTCACGATAATTGTAGCCGTATTACATGATTGCAGAAGTGAAAGAACTTGACATGGAATAGTTTGCAGAAACCTGTTATTATAGAGTGCATTTGGTTGCACAGGGAAGCAATTCCACTTGGGTGGTCAAGATGATCATGCACTGTGGATGATATACAAATCAAAGACCACAATTGGACGGTAAGATCACTCAAAGCTGGGTCCTACCTAAACTAATATAAGCATGTCCGGTTACTACGAGGCATAACAATAAAAGAACTATCTGGAAGTCCCATTTACATTTATAAGACCCGGATCGGTGGTAAATTGGTTACAGACTTGCAGATCATGTGGACATCATATGAGTGGATAAATAGGCAGTTCAAAGCAACGAAGGATAATTATCCTTTATGCGAACTCTTTCAATTGCATTTGGACTTTAGTTGGGCGAGCAAACAGGGCTTCCGAATGGCCTCAGGAGATGAACTCAGGCACAAAGAGGCCAGACATAAGCAAGAAAGCATACGCATGCAGATGGTTGCCATAGAAGAACGAAAGAATCAAGCAAGAAAGCTCCTCACAATTTATCAAAACTGGATGTTCACCATAATATGGAATCATAGTCATACAGGTGATGACAGAAGAAGGACAATAAGATCAGATCAAAGGCCATGCCATTCATTTGCAGTGTAACTGAATCATACAATCTGTAACTGAAATGGGCAAAGTCATACAACCTAGCCGAACCACCCACTGCCGAATTAACAGGAGAATGAACTAGACTGAAAGACTAGATACCAGAAACAGTAAATCAGTAATGAGCTACATTGGCTTACAAAATGGAGTACAGGGAACCTACGACAGAGTTAACACCTTAAAAGTTCAGAACTCCTATTGGGTTTATGCTTTCAGCCTCGTGTTACAGTAGCATTGCTGAGAATAAGTAGATCACTACTGGTCCTTTGGAGGAGTTCCTGGCAAGCTAGAACCCAAATCACCAGAAGCACTGCTGTCAGCTTTCTCTCCAGACAAGTCCACCTCAGGTTTCTTTGAAGAAGGTTCCGCGCTGTTTGGGGTTAATGTTGCACGTTTAACTCCTCTCCCTATAACACCAAGGTGAGTGAAACCCCCATTTGTTGCACCAGTAGAAACTGTCGGGGAGTCAAAACTACCACTCATGATACCGATCTCTGAAGAGTTCAATGTCTCTGAATTAGTCTTTTCATTCTGTGCTGGCTTAGCACCGACCATTTTCAGAACTTCTGAAAGAAATGATTTTGGATTTTGGAGAACTTGTTCCAGATCTTCAAGCTGCAATCAGAAGAAAGATATGGAGTTCAATCTTCTCATATAAAGCAAAGAGAGAGAGATTGTACAAACTCAAGCAAAAACTCAAAACTCATTGGTAAGTTTTTTTTTTTTTTCCTCTACTCTTTTTCTTCATTTTTTTTTTGCAAAGATCAATCGGCCACAGCTTAAAGAAGAACCAACTATTAGGTAGTTTGAGAAAACAATGGGATAAAATGAATGATTCTGTTAATAAAATTTCAAAGACTAAATACTGTACTTACCTTCTTCTCCAGCTCACTTGCAAGTCCTGTTAGTGTTTCAATCTCTTTTTCTTTCTCCAAATTTGAAGAATCAGAATGGACCTCATCAGCAGGTTGCTTATCTTTCTGATTTGAGCCAGTCTCAGAATCTGCATCAACTCTCATCGCTGTTGAATCTGCCTCCTGGTTCTCAACTTCTGCCCTTAGACGCTGCAAGCGTGCCTTGCATACTGAAATAGCCTTCTGGCAATAGGGGATAGCCTCTTCAACCCTAGAACTCAACTCCAGTACCAAGCACACCCTAAAATTTCTGAGCTTTGGTCAAGGAACTAGAAATAAGAAAAACACTTAATATAGCAGTAAAATAGAATCAAGACGACCTAAACAGCTGGTGCTTCACATCATAAAGTCTCAATAATACGGAAACTATTTTGCAGGCACATAAAAAGAGAGAATGGATTCTGAACACTAAGAAACAACTCAACTAACCTGTCAAGACATTGTGCAAATTGCAGTATGCAATTGTGTAGTGCTGAAACAGTTTTTGTGGAATGTTTACAACAAAAGGTGCATACATGAAGCAATTCAGTAGAGAATAATCTAACAGAATTCTGATAAATCAATATTATCTTAAACTTGCAGAAATAGAGCTCATACCTTCCAAAAGCATGAAGCAGTCCTTTTTCTATGCACAACGTAATGTCAGATAATATAAAAATGGGAGTTATTTATGCTTTACCATGAGGCCTGATGCTCTAGACAGAACTAAAAAGAAAAACCATAGAATATAAGCAAATTCTTAAAGCATCAGGAAACCACAAATTGGAAACGCCAACAGCTGAACTAATTTCCTAGAAAGCAGAGATGAAACCAAAATCTTTTCAAAGTTAAAACTTGGCCTAGAACATTTAAAACTAGAACATGGAAAATATGCCAAAAGAAACAGAGACAATTTATGATATTCTACATCTATATTTAGCAGTACATCCATATTCTTTCTCAAGTAGATGCAATATAAGCTGTTCATCTTCCAAGATCTGAAGATATAGCACCATGGCATAGCCCTCACGTCATGTCCTGATGCAGACGACATGGATCATTTCTTCCGAACATCCCAGGATGCTTTAATGCTTTATGTCTTGTCATCCAAAGAAACATTCTAGAAACAAAAGTGTAAATTTGCATCTCTCTAGCAAAAAGAGGCCTTGTCACATAAAAACCATAACATGCAAGTAACAAATCTTCGGATACAATTCAGCGAGGCGACGATTATGTGGTTCAACCAGGCTCTCCAAAATGGATAGAGCTTTCAGATAGTCAGCTAACGAAGTCTCAATGTCCTCTGCAATATGAAACAGAGTAATAAGAACCAAGATATGAATATTGGTATTTCATGAAACATAACAAACATTAAAGCAAACCTCTTTCCAAGGAGACCTCTCCTAAAGCTGCCAAGATATTTACTTTCTCTATGCTATCCTCTGGCTGCTTTTCAACAATTGCCCTTGCAACATCCAGCAATTTCCATGCCAAATCCAAATCGGACTCATCTTCATCTGCTTCTGGTTCAGCTTCATCATCTTCACTTCCCTCATCATCTGCCTGATCTTTCTCACTAGGACCTTCTGTTCCAAGAAACAGTAGCTACAGTGAGAAACCTCTCCTGAAATTAACTAAGGAACTTGTGCTGGCAAATTTGAGGAAACAGATTGAATAGAACTGTGCAGAAGTAACTAGGGGTAGAAAGATAACCTGTCAACAACATGAATCCTGATGGTTTCGAATTACATAATGATGAACAATAATGCCAATGCAAGTGCATATATTAAATAAATACTTTCTACCAATGCATGTTATATACACTAGTCACATAGACAAGTTGATGGTTTTCAGAAGCCTAGGAAGTTTAAACAGTGCTAAAAGTGAAACCAATTAACTCCTTGCCTATGCTGACACAGGCGCAAGTAGCACCCTCGCGGCTGGGTGTGACTTGCAACTAGTAGGACTAGTGGCGACTAGAACTCCAGGCACAAAATCATTCATTAAAAAATAAAAAAATAAATCCAAAATATTCCAAAAAATAAGAAAAACATAAATACATGAACAAATATTAGTCAAATGAGTGAAATCCTTAAATAATAAACAACCCAAAGAGTGGAAAAAAACATGAAACTGTTGAAGGAAAAAAAAAAAAAAGGAACAATAAAAAAAAGGGAAGGGAAGATACATATTTGAAAGAGGAATAGTTTCCAAGGATTTGACTGTGAAAAACAAAAAAAATACTGTATTTATCTTATTTTTGCAGAAAATTACAGAAACAATGAAAAAAAGTAATAAATTTTTTTTTGTAATGTATTTCACATATTCAGGTAGAAATTACAGGAAAAAAAAAAAAGGTAAATACAACATGAAAAAAAAAAAGGGCAGCCTGGTCACAAAGTATGTGGGTTCTAGGAAAGTGGCAGACTACAAGGATATATAGTATACAGCCTTACCTTGCATTTTTCAAGAGGCTGTTTCCACACCTTGAACCCATGACCTCAAGGTCACACGACGACAACTCTACTGTTGCACCAAAGCTCTCCTTCACAACATGAAAGATATAAAATAAATGAAAAGAATGAATGGAGTTTTCATTTTTAGCATTAGAATGTAGATAGATTGAGATCTCAAACAAAAAAAGAGTACTGTTTTTACCCTTTTCTTTCAGAAAAAAATAGATAATAATAAAAAAGAAGGATGAATCCTTAGTTTCTTGCCTACAATCACTTGAACTAGGCTTCATTTGATGATGGAAGATGAGGAATGGTCACAAGAGTACTTGGAAGGGACGGTAAAGAACACTGGGAAGAAGAAGAAGAAAGAAAAGAAAAGAAACGGGGTTTTAAATCACTTACCAATGATTGGAGCTGAGGTGCAAAAGTTGCCAGTTGCTAGTCACAACTAGTCATCCAACTAGTAGCACAGTGACTTGTCCCTTGGCGACTTCTCCTAAAAAAGTCCACAGGTTGCATCTTGATGCACCTAGCGACTAGTCACGCCTATGACATCAAAGCCCCTTGCCTCTCCTAGTTTTTAATGAAAACATCAAATGAGCTCGGACATTAAGTTACACTAATAAAATATCATTTCACACAGAATTGTCTTATTTGTTTTGCTAATTCATTTGTAGGTTTATAGAGGTTGTCTAGAACAATATATTTGTTCTTCGGCTATCTTGGTAGTGATAAAAAAAAAGGGCAGCCCTGGTGCACAAAGCTCCCACCTATGCGGGGTCCGGGGAAAAGGTGGACCACAAGGGCCTATAGTAGGCAGCCTTACCTTGCATTTTGCAAGAGATTGATTCTACGCCTTGAACCTGTGACCTCAAGGTCACATGGAGACAACTTTTACCGTTGCGCCAAGACTCCCCTTCTCTATCTTGGTAGTGATATTTAATAAAAAGAAAATGATATGATCATTTCACAGCTGCTACACAGCATACTTGCAGACAACCAATCTGTGCTAGTATCGGAACTAAGAATTAGGCAAAACATGGTCATCAAAGTACACAATTCATGAACGCATCATCACATACCATGTTCACAACCAAATTGTCTCTTACTGTCTCTAAACATACCAGGTTCCGTCAAATTATTACTGTTTCTAGGCAATCTTCTGAAGGTCAACCAAGAAGACAGGATTCCCGAAAGAGAAAAAAAAAATTACTTTTTGATATGGTAACAATGATAACTCCGAAGAAACTCAGAAGTTTAGCATCAAGCGGATGACACGAAAACAAGTTGATCCTGATCAAATAGTGCACGATTGATCAATTCTCATCAGAAGCTAATCACCACAACATGGACACAAAATTCTCATCAGCTTATCTATCAAACATAGAATTTGTTATCAAAATATTGAAAGTGAAATATTGGATTTGTTAAAAATAAAAAGCATTTTAAGTTATTATTAGAACTTAATCACAAAACTTTTAGAATTCACGACTTTGGGCTTACTTGGCTTTCATAAATAACTAATTGTTGCACTCCTACAAGGGTTGTATTAGTGTATTTGAAAAGATTCAAGAAAAATTTCACTTTACTACCCTGACCTTTGCCCAAAATCTCACATAAGGACCCAACTTTCAAAAGCAACATAAAAAAGGCAGCCTAGTGCATGAAGCTCCTGTATACATGGGGTCATGGGAAGGGGCGGACCAAAAAGGGTCCATAATATGCAGCCTTACCTTGCATTTTTGCAAAAGGCTACTTCTATGTCTCGAACCCGTGACCTCCAAGTCACACAATAATAACTCAACCGTTATGTTAAGACTCTCCTTCTTTTCAAGAGTAACATATAAGGGCCCCATTATTTCGTAAGTGTATCACCGCATTCCATTCCGTAATGGGCCATCAAATGTTAATAGAGAGAGTTGTCACATGAGTTTCAAGTGATTTTTTCAAAGGGAAGAACAGTCATTTCAAATTAAATTTTATTTAACAATAAGAAAAACTGGGTCTTTTTTTATATTGTCTTCTTCTTCCTCATGCATTCAGTTGCAGCATGCAAAGAGATGGTCTTTTATGCCTATCATACCAGCCTACAAATGTCCATCTCTCTTCTTCACCAACCCCTTCTCAAATCCTTGTTAATCAACCAAACCCACAATGGCAAAAACTCCCCTAGATTTGACACCCCCCAAACGTGAAACCTTCCTTTATAACACCAACAAATTGCCTCACCTTTTCTACATCCAAAACATCCTCTCCGTAATATTTCTTATCTGCAGTCATTTGCATCGTGATATTACAGGTGAGTGCCAGGAATTTGGGACGGAGTTCCACTTTTTTGAAAAGTTGGTCAGAGTCTCAGAATAGATGTTGGGTGACTCATTGGAACTCCTCTGATTAGACGGATAAACATGTTCTGCAGGTTGTGGATAGGATGTCGATGGTGGAGATGCAATAGATATTATGCCAGTGGGGGCCATATGGGGCAGTCACAAGAGTAGTGCTGTTGTAGTTGAGGATTTTTAGGGAGAGAAAGGAAGGGGGGATTGCAAAAATTATATCATTTTTGTTGAAGCATTCTATGCAGTGATGGGTGAGGAGACTACGAGGATTGGGCAAGATCCAAATTGGAGGAGGATGATGGTGTGGTATTGAGATGAGAGGTATGCCAGGGATCGATGTAAGGGCATTTTATGCATGTGGAGATGGGCGATTATGGGGAGAGATGCAGAGCTTGGTGGATAGTTTTTGTTCTGGAAGAGAGTGTTTGGGAAAAAGAAAAACAGATGAGGATGAAGCTGCCAATTAGAAGACTTAAGTCCATAGCCCAAGTGGCAGTGCTACCACTTTCCTCCTGTCAAAGCACCTACAATCCCTTCAAGATCCTTTGGAGTTTGCCATAATGGACACTTGGTCAGCTACAAACCACTCAGGGGTCTTAATGGATTTGGCTGTAAACGTGCCCCAAAAACTCCCCTCTCTGCACTCTGTAACTGAATGCACAAGAGGAAGAAGATTATATAAAAAGACCAATTTTTCTTACCGTTAAACAAAATTTTACATGAAAGGACTGTTCTGTCCTTTGAAAAAACCAAGTGAAATTCATACGCCAAATCTTTTGTATCAGAATTTAACGACCCATAACAGAATGGACCATGGAGATACACTTAACAAAAAATGAGGCCGTTGTGTTACTTTTAAAAGATCGGGTCGTTATATGAGATTTAGGGAAAAGTTCAGGGTAGTAAAGTTAAATGTTTACAAAAATAAAAAATAAAAAATGAAATTGAAGACAACATTATTGACTAATTCGGGGAAGATATAGAGGATACTAATCAGCCATTCAAAAGAAAAAAAAAAGATGGCTAACCAAGTCAACCCTCCATAATAAGACCTAGGCCACTACCGTACCTATGTGCCAAAATCTTAAAACATGATCCTAGTTTAGAACTTATCCACTTACAATAATCACAAGATGCCACTTTAGGAGAAAACGAGGTAACATATGCTGAAGCATATTTGCCAAAGCAAAACATATCCAAGTCATGATTCCTACCAAATCTTCTCAGCTTGTTACAATTTATGTATTCTGAATTTGTCCATTAATATATACGTCATTCCCCAATCATCCTACCTTTTCCCTCTTCCAACTCACCCAATACTATCCTAATCTGATCTGGTAAGCTTCAATTAGCTAGTTTCTCACCTATCCAACTCTCCTTGTGGCATCCAGTTTTTGCTTCAAGTAATTGTGTGCAAAAGACCAAATCTCATGGTCCAGCTAGAGCTCAGCGTTCAACAATGAAAAAAGAATATTCCTCGAAAAGGGAACAAGGTACATATCTATCAATGGTCTTCTAGCTTCAGGAAGCAATATACAACTGGGTCTATAATACAAAGCAGAAGACATGACTTTTCCATTCATTAAAATCCTCAAGTATTTGTAAAATAGGCAATCGGATAACCATTTTCCTCTATCCTTTGAGTTATTTCTTCAAAATTAAATATGACGGATATACATCTAAAAGATGCATTTACATTTTAACAGCAGAGACCTGCAGCTATATTTCATCATCGTCATCATCATCATCATCATCATCATCATCATCATCATCATCAAGAATCTTGTTCCTCCATTCCCCTCTATTAAGTATTATGCATTCATTTAGTCCCAAAGTTTTTAAATCTTTTCTCACTAGATATCTGCAGCTATATTTCATCATCATCATCATCATCATCAAGACCTTATCCTAATTAATGATCAGCCACATGAATCTTGTTCCTTCATTCCCCTCTATTAAGTATTATGACTTCATTTAGTCCCAAAGTTTTTAAATCTTTTCTCACTAGATATCTGCAGCTATATTTGATTGGCCAAAACCCTGAACTCTAAACCTAAACCTAAGCCCCGAAACTAAACCCTGAACAATAGAGAATCCAGGCACAAAATTTGTTTGTCTCAAATCATGCAGGTGAAACCATGCTTGTAACAATCATGCAGGTACAGGTATGGTTGTACATAAGTACCGATAGTGTAGGCATATGGAAATGGATTTCGTTGGAGTAGTGAGACTAGTCGAATTATGAGACTAATAGAGAAAGAAACTCAATAAATGCAAAGAGTGATTTCTATGCAAGCTTTGCAGCACATGTGATATTTGTTCATACAGCTACAAGCGCCCAGTGACTCCTCAATGTAAATGGAGGAAGGTGAATACCAACTTCCTCCCAAGATCAAGTATTTGATTTTGTTTATACATGTCAGTGACACTAAAAGAATGCTTGTGTGCCCGCGCGGGTGTGTTGGAAGTATGTATTGCATGGCTGTATACCGACCAAGCATGTTAGTTTTCAATTACATGCCCAACTCCGGTCAACATGTTTTAGTATCCTTTTCACTCAAGCTGAAGAATCAATATAGTAGTGTCTGGCTGGAATGGGTTAATAACGAATTTTAACAGCATTATGATTGCAGATACAAACCTTCATCTGCTTCTCCATGTTCCCCACTAGAACTACAGCCTTGTTTAGCATCAACGACAACAGGATCTGCAGAACCTTCAGAATTACCCGAAGTGGATTCTTTCTTGGGTACACTACCCAATGGATCAGCTTCTTCTTGAGCTTTGTAAAGTAGTGCACACCCATATTTATAGTATGCACTTGCACATTCCGGAGCAAGCTCGCCATAATGCGCAACCCTGAACAAAGAGAAAAACAATCAAAGTGAAACTATCATCACTAGTTCTGATTTTCAGTAAAAAGAGCCTCAATACCAAACAAAAAATCTTGGACATATTTCCAATATCATCATCATCATCATCATCATCATCATCATCAAAGCCTTATCCCGATTAGGGGTCAGCTACATTTTTCCAATATGCATACATATATTCAGTGATCTGCTTGTAAATAATAATGCCCAAGAGCACCGATATATAACTGCTCCTTTCTATGTTTGGATAGGGATCTGTTAATTAAGCACTTTCAGTCACTTACCTTACAACCAAAATAGTCTCCAATATATGGGGATTCAATTCTCACCTGTCTTTCAAGCGCGTATTCAAGTTAAACTCTCACTATTTCACTTTGTCACAACCAGCTGAATTACTTCACTGCTGAAAGGAATTCTGAAAAAAGGAATTCTGAAAATTTTGATTCCAAGAAATTAATTTCTCCTTTTTGAATCACATTCCAACAGCCAAGCTACTTGCCCCCTGCAAACCACTGCCGGCCATCCAAAAAAAAACCAAAGCAAACCAGCCCTCCTCTCCTCTCAATTATAAAAGAAAATGGTTCAACAAGAGGAAACATAATAGTACAAGATGACGTAATTAATGAACAATTAGTACTTATATACTCAATCTATGAAACGAATTTCTAAGCCTAGAAAATGCAACACAAGAAAAAATGAGAACCATAAACAAGGAAAAGATAACGCTCATTGACATTCCTTTATATCTGAAAAAGATTGCTTTAAACAACGTCTCAGCTACCACGATTCTAATATAGAAGTAGGCATTTTTTCCCCTAATTCTACCAGAAGTCGAGATGCATGCATCGGAGCTACAGAAATTCAGTTCCAGGAATGAAGACAACCACAGCTTTAAGGAAAGAATCCACCAGAGAACCAAAATGTTAACCCTAAACAATATCAAAATAAACATAACTCAGAAAATTCAAAAGAAGAAAACGAAACCCTAACCTGATCTCGACCGCACGACTAAGAGAATCAACGGCCTCCACATGATACCCATCTTCAATAGCTTTCGATCCCTTCTCCATCAACTCCTCCGCATATTCTAACGATTTCTCTCGATCTCCTTCCGTCAAGGAAGAATTCCCACAGTTCTCATTCGAATAATTGTATTTCCCGTGAACGCTTTGATCATTTGGTTCTTCCTTCGATTCTTGATTCTTCTCAACCTCCGAGATGAAGGAAACTTTGGCCGTGGAATCTTCATCATTGGCTAGGGTTTTTGTGGATTCGAGGGTTGAAGATTGTGCAGTGGGAGCTTCTTCGGAAGAAGCCATGGCGGAAGAAAAACCCTGGCCAGTAAGCCGGGTTTTGATTTCTGCTCACTGGCGGAAAAAACTGGCTTTGAAATGTGCGGGATTGGATACAGAGCGGGGTCTCATTTATAACGGTCGGCCGTGTAGGAGTGCCATGTGGGGCCGAAGGACCTCTCATTCCCTACGAGGGCCCACATTTGGATGATCTTACCCGTATCGGTTGATCCAGATTGGACGTCTATCATGCTAAAACTTGCAATCTTATGATGATGATCGGAACCGTTGATGTTCGTTTCTTGTGATCAAACTAAACTTTCCAGATACTAGAATTATCCAATCGGAACGATTTTTGAAGTAATAATCATTCAAAGAAATTCAATTTCAAGTACAAAATACATTTTACAAAGAATTTCTTTTTTCATAAAAATCAATTTCCGTCCATTTCCTGCCAACTAAATATTTGCACTTGAGGAATAGAAATAATTTGCATTTCAACTTAATTCAAAGGACCTTATTTTAATGGGTGCTTGATTTGGTTCAATACAGACATAATGTTGATAATTGGGCCTTGAGCTTGGATATTTTGGCTAATGGGCTTGGGTCGTCTTGAATTGTTGCATTGTTCTATTGGGGTTGGGCTTAATTAATCTGTGTTTCGAGTCACTATAAGGAAGAAGTCCAAACCCCAAATTCTATCCATAATGAAACCTCTTTAGTAAAAATCTAAGCCACTCATCTCTTGATAGTGGCTTAGATGGGCTACAGAACAAATGTCATCCCCATTTGATGAATTTAGCCAGTCGTTTTTTGGTAAAAAATCGTTATAATTTATTTTGTTAATTTTTTCGAAGATCTAAGATACGTTGTTAGAATTATTCAAATATATTGATTTCTCGTGAATTGTTCATTTTTGGCAGATTAAACCTGATTAACACCTTAAATATTAAAAAAAATAAAAAAATAAAAAATAAAAAAGCTTCACTATGAATGAGAAAAAGTGCCCCGCTGCTGAGCATGGACCCACAGAGTCATGTCATTATTGGGCCTTAAATGATTGTCTTAAAATTTTACCACTGGCCCTTATGCTCGAACCTTCACACGTGGTTGCTCCAGAGCTCTAACTCAAGCCAGGCGTTTTCCAGCTGGGCTTAGCTTTAGTGCACCGTTGTGCTTTCTCTTCTTTTTACTGCCTTTTATTCATTCCTTATGGGTCCACTTTTCTCGACAGATGATCCTAGCCACTGGTTCATATGCCCCAACGGATGAGTGGTTTTCAGCAGCTTGTTTACTTCCTCGGGTTCATACGTGGACGCCCATATAAGAGACCCCCCATTTGACTTGAACAGAAATTGATGGCTCATAATACATGAAAGCAATGCTGGTCAAATCTTAACCAATCGAAGGTTCGGATCATCCATCAGCGGATCCCTGAAGTATGGCCTAAAAATGCCCGATGTATCCAGAAACCGCTGCCCAGATCACCACCGTAGCCTCCGAATGCATACTAAATGTGAATCCAACGGCAGCTAAAACTAAAAACGGATCCAAACTCATTATACTGGCTCATCTTTGACATCTTATGCCAAAAATAGCATTTACTAAACAATTCTGGCCTCAGATCTGCCTGCATTTTAAACGTCCGAAAATAATGGCTGAGATCATAAAAAAGAAATGGCATCTGGCTGAGATCAAGCTGCCAATGCATATCTTAGGCCTATTCCCCATCAACTGGCACATCCTACAATCACTCCCAAGCTATAGAAATTGCTACGGTCTACTGACCAGTTCTGTAATGGGAGGCCTACAGCAGGCACCCACAGGCATAGCCGTTGAGATTATTCGTACAAAAATACTTTGGATTGTAAACGGACATCAAATCCTATGATCATCACCAAATCGGATCCGACGAAAGGTAGGATCTCTAGGTTCCTTAGATCACAACCTCTCGTTCACGTTCGTATCCAATTGGATCGGACTGTTACGATTCATCGACGGCTCTAAACCGCTCTTCCCTTGTTATAGTGGGCCACGAGAACGACCAGAAGGTTTATGATCGTGGGTGGTATTAGCTTTGATTTTTCTCAAACTTACTGTACTTCTTCCCAAGGCTCTCCTCCATCACCTCGCCATTCTTAGCCACATTAAATGAAGCTTTCTCCAAATCAATGAGATATGTATTTGATCTTGGATGTGGTCCGAAATTCAGATATTAGTACGAGGCAAGTAATGTCTGTACTCTTCAGCAGGCTAACAAGCACATCCTGATGAAAGCTATGCAAGTATCCAAATGGACATTGTTCAATCAAGACCATTGATCGCGATGATCATGAGGTGATCGAACAGAGTAGTCCTGATGACATGCTGAGCATCGAATGCACCAGATTGAGGATCAGTGGGAATGTGAACGTACCCGATCGTGTCCACGGGGTACTGTGTGAGAAATATCAGGTTGAAGCTTTTGGTAAGGCATCATCAAACACGCAGGTTAAGTGAGGCCCACCAATGATGGGCCCCACCAAGGGCCACTAGTATAATAACATCCAAAAATTTAGTTGAGGATTGGTGCTGGAAATGGACCCTGTTGATGGCTTACACATAGACAATTGAAATATAAAAGACAAATTGTAAATTTAGGTGCAATTGGGAACAACTTTTAGGTTGCATGTCAGAATTAGGTGCATTATGGGCCTTTTGGTCGGTGTGTTGGAATAAGATAACGTCCAAAAATTTGTTCCAAGTATAGCCATCTAGGTATAAATTGAGGCCCAAGTTTAGGTGATGTAAACCATTCATCTGTCACAGCCAAGCCACAATATCTCATGTATCAAGCAAGGGGTATGAGGAGATTTTGACACGTGATTCGTCGTATACGGGTCACCGAAGTGGGGCGGATCGGATGATTCTGTCGTCTGAAAATTTGTAATTCTGCTAACACTAAAATTTTGGGAACTTTGTATAAGCAACGGTCTAAATGTTAGGATGCTATAATCGTTCAATTACATCGTTTAAAAGGCAGGGCAGTTAAATGAATGGGTCGGATCATTCAAAGGTAGGGCCCCTTAAAGCAAAACGGGAGCTCCTCCCCAGCACTCCTGATTGACGCAAATCTCGCGCATTGCTAAGATCCACAGCAACACCCCATCAGATGAACGGTCGAGATCACCACGATCCATTTCCAAATCAAGATTTGAGATCCTCCCTCGTTATCCAACCACGCTACGCCACTGGTTGGTACTTACGATGACTTGTTTCCACCGGAAAACAACATAAAATCCTCTCTCTCTCTCTCTCTCTCTCTCTCTCTCTCTCTCTCTCTCTCTCTCTCTCTCTCAATGGAAATTGGCTACCCAGTACCACCATTTCTCTTTCTCCTTCTCCTCTTCAAATTGGCTTCCTCCGAACTCACCGTCGACTTCGAATCTCGCCTCCGCAATACCGCTTTCCGGTCCCTGCTTCACTGGAAAACTGGCAAAATCTACAACCTCACAGTTCTCTCACCACTCTCCACCAATATTTCCGCCCAAACAATGCGCCTTCGCACCGGTAGCCTCCGGAGACGGGGCGCAACGTTCAAGGAATTTTCATTCCCCAAAGGAGTTTCAATCCTCGGAAACCCACGAAGCATCTGTTGGGGATTTTCGGTCCCCGCCCAAGATCATACACACAAAAACGCAAAGTTTAACGTGGTTCGGCCAATAAGCCTACGTCCACGGGCGAGTGATTTCACTATGAAACTGGGGTTTTACAGAGAGGTATACACGGGGATTTTTACAGAGGAATGGGGTTTTTTTTTTGCACCTTGCCCTCTTGGTATCCCTATTTATAGGGAATTTTCGGGTCTGATTTTCAACCCGTTTTACATAAATTCAAAGGTCGGTGGCGGTGGCCGACGGCGGCGCCCGCCCGTTGAAGTCGACGGTCAGCACCAACTACTGCGCCCGCCACCGTTGAATACGGCGGCCGTCTGAAATGGGTCTGGACCAACAAATCTCCCCCTCCAGGCCCATTAACTGAAGGAGGTTTCTTCACGTATGGACTTTTAGCAGAAGCCCATCCCGGCCAATTCTCTGCAACTCTCGAACTTGCTTCGAGGTAATGCTTTTGTCATCATATCTGAACTATTATCGTCAGTATGAATTTTCTCAAGCTCTAACGACTTCGAGTCCAAAATATCACGTATCCAATGATACCGAACATCAATGTGCTTTGACCTTCCATGAAAAGTAGAATTCTTGCTAAGGTATATAGCACTTTGACTGTCGCAAAATAACGCATACCTCTTCTGCATAAAGCCAAGTTCGTTCACGAGCTTCTTCATCCACAATAACTCTTTGCATGCTTCCGTCACAGCAATAAACTCAGCCTCTGTTGTAGATAAGGCAACACACTTCTGTAACTTTGATTGCCATGACACAGCTCCCCCTGCAAAAGTAATCAAGTAGCCTGAAGTAGACTTCCTCGTGTCAATATCACCAGCCATATCTGAATCAGTGTAGCCCTCAAGCACGGGCTTGCCAGTGCCAAATCCCAAACACAACTTAGAAGTACCACGTAGATATCTCAATATCCACTTCACTGCATTCCAATGTTCTTTTCCTGGATTTGATAGAAAACGGCTCACTGTACCAACTGCATATGTAATGTCTGGTCTAGTGCATACCATGGCATACATAAGGCAGCCAACTGAAGCATAAGGAACATCTTGCATGTATTCCTTCTCAACATCACTTGTTGGAACTTGATTCTTACTAAGCTTAAAATGAGTAGCAAAAGGTGTACTAACCACTTTAGCTTTATCCATGTGAAATCGTTGAAGTACCTTTTCTATGTACTTCTCCCGAGACTGACCATAACCTCTTATTCCTCCCGTCACGAATGATAGAAATCCCGAGAATGTCTCGCGGATCCTAAGTCTTTCATAGCAAAGACTTTGTTCGGCCTCCTTCTTTAATCGATCGATCCTTGAAGAGCTTCTTCCAACAATAAGCATATCGTCGACATAGAGTAGCAAGATGATGAAATCATCTTCTGAGAATCTCTACACAAACACACAGTGATCTGAAGTAGTCTTTCGATAACCCTGTTGGGTCATGAACTGCTCGAACTTCCTGTACCACTGTCTGGGAGCCTGCTTTAAGCCATATAGCCTCTTCTTCGGCTTGCAGACATACTTCTCTTTGCCTTTAGCAACAAACCCTTACATTTGCTCCATATATATCTCCTCCTCTAAGTCACCGTGGAGGAACGCTGTCTTCACATCCATCTGCTCAACCTCCAGATCAAGGTTTGAGGCCAAACCCAATACAACTCGAATTGAAGACATTTTAACAACAGGAGAAAATATCTCCTCGAAATCAACATCTTTCCTTTGACCAAAGCCTTTCACGACAAGTCTAGCTTTGTATCGTGGTTGTGAAGTGTCACCTTCGTACTTCACCCTGTATATCCACCGATTCTTCAAAGCTTGTCTGCCTTTAGGTAATCTTACCAGCTCAAAAGTGTGGTTGTCTTGTAAGGATTTCATCTCATCCTTCATACCGCAATCCACTCGCATTCTCTTCACTTTCAACCGCCTCTCGTGTAGCTCTCGTGTTCTCCCGTCAGTGAGGAGTACGTACTCATCTGATGAATATCGAGTGGAGGGTTGACGATCTCTCGAACTCCGTCTCAATGAAACTGCTGGTTCCTCAGTAGGAACCTCCCGCCGAATATCATCGGCCTACGACGAAACATCCATGTCTTCGGCAGACTTCATGTTCTCCCTCACCGATTATCTTGAACATCAACCGGAGCACCACCATGGTCATTGGTGCCATCTACACTTGGCGTATGTGAAACAGAACCGGATCTAAATGCGTCGAGTATCGAGTCGAGTTTCTGATACTTTGGCTTTGTCGATGTGTTCAATGGTTTGGTCTTCCATAAAGACCACATCACGACTTCTAACCAGCTTCTTTGCAACAGGATCATATAGCCTGTAACCAAACTCATCCTGCCCATAGCCGATGAAAATGCATTGTTTGGTCTTGACGTCTAACTTGGACCTCTCATCCTTAGGTATATGTACAAACGCTTTGCACCCAAATACCAGCAAATGATCGTAAGAGACATCTTTTCCATACCATAGCCTGTCAGGAACATCTGCATTCAAGGCAACTATTGGAGATAGGTTAATAACATAGGCTGCTGTGTATAGCGCCTCACCCCAAAAGGAACCAGCAGCTTTGCTTGAAAGCAAGCATCTGACCCTCTCCATCAATGTCCTGTTCATCCGCTCTGCTAAACCATTTAGCTGAGGAGTCTTCGGAGGAGTTCTTTGATGTCTGATCCCTTGCTTCTTACAATAAGCATCGAAAGGTCCACAGTACTCGCCACCGTTGTCTATGCGAATGCATTTGACTTCCCTGTTTGCCGCTCAACAGAAGCTTGAAATTCTTTAAACTTGTCAAGCACCTGATCCTTAGTTTTCAAAACATAGACCCAGAGTTTCCTAGAATAATCATCAATAAATGTGACAAAATATAATGCACCACCAAATGTGCGTACCTTCATAGGACCGCATACATCTGAATGTACCAATTCAAGTACGCACGGCTTTACGGAAGAATGATGGCTTTTGAAGGAAACTCGTTCTTGCTTCCCTAAGACAATGAGCACATTTGCTCACCTTTGTAGCTTTGAGCCCTGAAAGCAAATTCTTCTTGACTAGACAACCTAGTCCTTTCTCACTCATGTGACTGAGCCGCCTGTGTCACAACTCTGAAGAACCAGCAACATCAACTGCGTTTACAGAGTTAATAGGAATCGAAGCTTGCATCACATACAAGCTAGATGATTTCTTCCCTCTGGCAACCACAAGCGCTCCCTTAGAGAGCTTCCACTGTCCATCGCAAAAGGTACTACAGTACCCATCATCATCAAGCTTTCCGGCTGATATTAAGTTCAACCGGATATCTGGTACATGTCGAACGTCCTTGAGAATCAACCTTGTTCCGTTGTTGGTGTCCAAACAGACGGATCCGATACCAACAACCTTTGATAGCCCATCGTTACCCATCTTTAACACTCCAAAGTCACCAGGAGTGTACGAGGTGAAAAACTCTCTCCTCGAGGTAACATGAAAAGAAGCACCACTGTCAACAACCCATCCAATCTCATTGGATGCAAGGTTGATTTCATTTTCATCACAGACCACGACAAGGCCTGAAGTAGTGGCAGCTACACGATCATTCCCCTCATCATTTCTTCTCTCCTGCTTGGCATTCTCTGTTTTGTTCTCGGCTTTCCATTTGTAACACTGCCTTTTAATGTGACCCTTCTTGCCACAATAATTGCATTCCAAATTCTTGTATCTGGACTTAGATTTACTCCTGCTTCTATTATTCTTCTCCTGTCCTTTGATCTTGCTTCTCCCTCGATTTTCTGAGATCAAAATCTCAGACTGTGATGTGGTGACAACTTGAGCTCGTCGCCTCATTTCTTCATTTAGAACTGCGCTTCTCGCAGATTCCCATGTCACAGCACCACCTGGAGCAGAATTAGCTAGAGAAACACGAAAATTTTCCCATGAGTCAGGCAAAGTATTTAAAAGCCATAAACCCATGATATCATCGTCAAACCTGACGCCAACATCGGATAGTTGCTGAAAGCATCCGGTCAACTCGTTCAAGTGGTCGGAAATAGAACTCCCTTCCTTGTATCTCAGATGCATCGCTTGATTAAGTAGGAATAACTTATTATTCCCTGTTCTCGATGCGTACAAGGTTTCTAATTTGATCCATAGAGTTCTAGCATGTATTTCATTTTGAATATGATTCAAAACATTATCTTCTACCCATTGTCGAATAAAACCACATACCTGTTCGTGTTCAAAAGCCCACTCTTCTTCGGACTTATCCTCCGGTTTTTGAGTAGCAAAAACAGGTAGATGTAATTTCTTCACAAAAAGAAGATCTTTCATTTTTCCCTTCCACTTGTGATAGTTAGTACCATTTAAGCAAATCATTTTGCTCATGTTTGCCTCCATAAGTAAAGAAAGAGTACTTACAGCAATTTCAAGAGAAAATCTTACAAATTTGAGAACACCACTGCGTTTGCCAAGAACTGGTCTATCCCCCTTGAAAACCTGCCAAAAAATAGGTCTACTCCAGTCGAATCACTGTTGCAACTCGTTACTATTGCAACTCAGCTACGGTTGCACTCGAACTGTTGCAACAAGCATCGTTGCAATACGCCATCTTGTTTCAACTCAGCTACTGTGCAAATGCGCTACTATTTGCACTCGTACTGTTACAACTCTATACTGTTGTAACTCCGTATTTGTTGAAACTCAAACTGTTGGAACCCTTTGAGTCTTGTGCCAACTCGCATCGTAGTAGTAGATCGTAGCGACATCGTAGCCGACAGTAATGATGATGCTTTTACTGTAGCAACATGATGACGTGCTTTTCACTGTAGCAGCAATGATGATTACTGTAACAACTGTAGCAGGAACAGTTTTCTTCCTCCTCTCGACCGGCAAAACTGCAAATCCGTTTTTTGCCTCTGTTTCACGGCAGAACCGAGCTCTGATACCACTTGTTGGGGATTTTCGGTCCCCGCCCAAGATCATACACACAAAAACGCAAAGTTTAACGTGGTTCGGCCAATAAGCCTACGTCCACGGGAGAGTGATTTCACTATGAAACTGGGGTTTTACAGAGAGGTATACACGGGGATTTTTACAGAGGAATGGGGTTTTTTTTTTGCACCTTGCCCTCTTGGTATCCCTATTTATAGGGAATTTTCGGGTCTGATTTTCAACCCGTTTTACATAAATTCAAAGGTCGGTGGCGGTGGCCGATGGCGACGCCCACCGCTGTTGAAGTCAGCAGTCAGCACCGACTGCTGCGCCCGCCACCGTTGAATACGGCGGCCGTCTGAAATGGGTCTGGACCAACAGCATCTTCATCGTCTATCACCGAATCAATGCTCTGAATCCCAGTTATCTCCAGCTCGCCGGTTTCCAGCTACTTTCGCCGGTGGTCGGAATCAGGCTTTACAACTACTCTGTTACCAAAAACCCAGTTGAGTTTCTCGCCAGACGGAATCCGGTGACGGTGGCATTGCCGGTTGGAGTGTCCGGATCAGAATTGTGGTGCGCGCACTTTAAGCTTAATGTAAGCACCCGGCGCACCTTAGCGGTTAGGAGGAGATTGACTTTGGTGGTGTGTAATTGTACCGAGGCTGGGGATTTTTCAGTGGTTGAAAGGTCGGAGTTGGGGAGGAAGAGGAGGGAGTGGAAGGTAATTCTGTCGTGGGGTTTGGGGGGCCTTTTTGTAATTTTGGTGGGTGTGTCGGTAGTGTTTTTGGGGGTGAGAATTATACGTAAAGGGAGGTTTAAGAAGATGGAGAAGTTGGCGGAGAATGAGGAGATATTACAGACTTGGTTGATTGGAGCTAGCAGAGCTCCTGGAGCGGCCGGGACGAGGACACGAGCGGTATTAGAGAATGAGGAGAGGGTGTTAATGTAATTCAGAACAAAAACTGCCTTTTTCATTTTTTTTTCTTATCCTGTATATATAAATTTGCTCAATTGTTTTCATTTTGGATGGATTATTTCCAGCTTCAAATTTCAAGGGCAAAAACTCAATGATTAGACAATCTGGACAGCTTGATTTCATCTAATTGTGAACAAAGATAATGGTCCTAATTTTCTAGGGCCGGATTAGCAAGGCTTAGATAATCACATAGCCAGCCTGCAATTGATGTATCAATCAATGTGGCAATTGGCGAATTTACAACCTCATTCTTTCAAAATGTGCAAGAGAGAAAACAAGTGCTAACATAGCAAAGTTTTAATACAGGCAAGAATTGTAGATGAAGTTCTGCCTTTCCATAGAGTTTTGCAGAGCCCAGGACGACCATAATTGAGGGATGGCCGCTCTAAGCAGTGCATTTATACGTATGTCAATGTTAGAGATTCCGATTTTCATTCCAAAATCATATTCTGCAAACATTAAAGTCCTTGCTTTGATGTTATAAACATTTCTCCCTCTCACTGTTCAATGTGGTTGGCAAATCTAAGAAGGATTAAATGCAAAGCAAGGTACAGCGTACTAGCTATTTTATGTTTTAGTCCAGGCAAGAGAACACGCTCAGCAGTAGAGGAAGGTAGCTTCAATTTTTTTATGCAAGATAGAATATTTTTTCGTAGATTTAAGCCATGTTCAAAATGCCAAAAAATGGTAATCAATGTGAGTAGATGATCCTAACCACTTGATTTGGGTCTTTGCAAAAAATTAGTATAATATATGGTCCTAATTTTTTACCTTAAAAACATAGGTCACAATCAATCTTGGGCATGAAATTTGATTTCTAACATATCTACATCATTCCTAATATTATGAACAGCTTACATCAATTAAAATTTTACCTTGCATAAAAAAATGAACATATACACCTTCCTTTCTTCTTGAGCGTGCACATGTACTGAAACTCTTTTATATGTTATTAAGATGAACTTACACTACCATAAATGACATGATAACCTAATTTAAATGCATTCATGGCGGCCTCAAGCACTTGACCTACTATGGAAGAGGCTCCTTCCCTAGACATTGCGCTAGAAGGGCCATAGCTCGAGTAAACGATGTTGATAGGTCACGGATAAGTTGATCTGGTGGCTCGTGTTTGTGATGTAAAGGACTCTTTGCCATTATGCCATATCCCCTCTTCTTCCTTTTTTTCCTTTGCGAAGGTTGACACACACCCATGAACAGCCTCCGAGCAAATGACCTACTAGGCTACTGAGGAACAGGTCTTTTCTTTAGCCATTGAGCTAGAAGCGTAGAGCCCTGAGGTCAAGCGAATGGAGTTTATATGCCATGGCTAACTTGATCTAATGCCCATGTTTGTGATGTAATACGGACTCTCACTTGTATTAAACTTTTTTCCGCAAACGTGTCCAGACACATCCAAGAACAGCTTCGAGTAGGAATGGCAATGAACCAGGTCGAACTGGAGCTCCGCCCCAATTCGCACCTGCTTGAGGTAGAGCAGTGTAGGAAATTAGTAACCCCCACCCACAGTGGAGTAGAAGAGTGCAATCCAAGGTCGATGACGAGCTGGTGCAGAGCGGCAAGAAAGATCCATGGATCAACTCACTGCACTTTGTAATATAATTACTATAGATACCTTTTATACCAAAAATTACCATGTATTTTTACTTAAAAAATAAGGATTTTCTTAACAATTCAGTTGCAGACATATATATAAGGCTTTGAAGACTATCTCTTTCTTTCTTTCTCTTGGAGTGTTGAGGGATAGAGGGATCTTGGAGAGTTGAGGGATAGAAGGAGAGGCTCTTTCTTTTATCAATTTTAGCCTACTGCTCCGTGCCCCACCGCGCCCATCAATGGGGTGGGGATGTCATTGATCCGTGATGGAGGGAGATGGGACAGGCGTGCTATTGATCAGTGGTGGAGGGAGAGGGGGCAGGCATGTTACTGATCCGTGGTGGAGCTGAGGAAAGCAGGTGAAAAGCCGCCCCACTCCGCTCCCTTGCCATCCCTAGCCTTCATCAACGACCTACCAAGGAAGATGCCATTTCTTGAGCCACAACGATACAATTTCTTATACAATTATAGATAAGCCATCAACTCCAGTGAAAAATTCTACGAAGTTATTGAAACTGGATGGATCCAACTCGATGACCAGGATATAAAGTTACCATTTCATGTGTGTCTTGGTACAAAACTAGTACATTTCATGCCAAACCCAGCTTACGCACAGAAAGCGCAAAGAAAGATACATCGTATGCCTTACTTTTTCACATATAAGACCCATCGGTTTATTTACCCAAGCAAAACAGGCCACCGATGGTGGTGCCCATTTCCTTTAGAACTCGTAGAAAATCTTCTGAAATCGACTCATATGGTTGGACCACAAGGATATAACCAATGACAAGCTCTTATCATTTGTTGCACTAGACAATATACATGCTAGTCCTTCATTAGTAACTGCAGGCCCTACGAAAATCGGCCTTCCCCACCCGTAATTGGTGTCGTATATTCCCATCTTGGACGAACTCACGCTTGTGATCCACAAATTGGGACATTCGCTTCTGTTGGCTCCTTGGGCGACCGCATCTAAATCCTCCTGCAGTTCTAGATAGTCCACAGCGGACCTCAAGTACTCATTGTCCATTTGCATCAGGGCTTGGCGCACTTTATCCGCCCCGAATGTAAGGTTGCCTGATAGAAGGTCACCGGATTTGGTGACCGACGCAGCCGTGAATGTGGCATTGCCTAAGTAACTTGCAGGAAGTCGTGGGCGAAGACGATATCGGCCATCAATCGACATACACAACTTTGTTTGTTGATCTTCTGAGAGGAGCCGTGCCTCAGAGGCGCACCGCCAGATGTGGGCCGCTAGTGACTCGAACTGAGTGTAACGAACACTGTCATTAGTGGTTTTGGCATTGAGGAGGTTGAGCTGTTCGTGGGTGATCTGGAAGACGGCAACGGAGAGGGTGGCATCGTGAGGATGTGTCTCGATTTTCATGGATGGAGATAGTTGGTATTCAATGTGGGGGAAGGATGGAACTGGTGGGTCTCGTGAACGTAGAAGGCTTCGGTCAGTGAATGGTTGGATGTGCGGGTTGAGTCCTCGGGCAATGCGGGACCATGTGTGGAAGAAGTCGGTAGTGGAGCTACCATCTGCCAATTGGTGCATTATTCCAGGGGCTAGACACACACCTCCACATTTAAATCGGGTGACCTGCCCTTGCATTCAATAAAAATTAATTAAGCTGATGCAAAAGTGGTTCAAATTACGCATCGATCCTGGTTATGAGTTCTAGGGACTCAGATGTGAAGAAACATTGGCACCCATTTATTCCAAGGGGTCTCATCGGTGCTACCAATGAGACAACTTGGAGCCTAGATCGGAGGTGCATATTTACCTGGACTAGGAAAAGAGGGATAGTAGAGATGTCATCCGCGTAATGGACTTTGGGTATGAGTTGGCTGAGCTGCATGGTGGGTGCAAAGTCTCCGAAATCATCAATCACAGAATCTGATTCAGCTTCAACAAAGACAACACCCTCGCCATTGCAGTCAATTGCCGCTCGACCTTGATCATCTATCTTCAGTCTCCCAGCCATAGGGTGGAAAATATCGAGAGCTTTGCTTAGGGCCTCTTTCATTATACGAGTGTCAAAAAAATTGGCCGAGCCATCGGACCTGAAGAAATAGACAGTCGGGATATGGCATCTCGGCATCATCAAATCTATGTTAGAGAGCCATAATGTCTCTTTGGGAGTCTCAGCTGCGGGCCTCACTGTAGTCGACTCCGTCACTATAGTTGTTGAATTTTCCCTTCTAGTAGGATAGTATTGTTAGTATCACATAGGGGTACAATGCACGAGTATACTATACGATCTGTCTGGCGAAAAGCAAGCAAAATATACATAATTCACATACCAAAATAAAGATAATTATAAGATTAGTAAAGTAAAATTTTGACAACAATTAGAATTGTGTAACAATAGAGTGCCAAAAAGAACGAAATGAAGAAGTGCTAGAACTCAAATGGAGAAGATTATGGGTGTCGTTTATCAAGCTTGTAGCTTGAGGATGAACGGCTTGAATCTCTAACCATCTGCAGGATTCTCTACGTACATGTACGTATATCACCGAGGACTCTATGACCTACACGTAACCTTTATGAATCATCCGAAATTAATGCAAAATCTTGTGACATGAGCTCCAACAAACCCAACATCAATTTATGAGAATGATAATCATATAATTTTGGCGCTTGAGAGTTAGATGCACTGAGTTAAGCCGAAACTTGGCTGAATCAGTAAGGACTCAACCGAATCTAATTGTGTCACATATGATTACTTCATTCTCAACACGGTTTTGGATGTAAGCCATTCGGCCGATTTTTTAGTAGGCTCAAGTTTTAGTACGCATCACAAACAATTGCAAAAAAGAGTTGTAACCTATGTAGAAAGACATCCTTTGCCGCTACGAACGTCGGGGCGCAATCTTCACGTTGACCAAGGCTTGTTTCTGTATGTACAGCATACACCTTGCCACACCTTCGAGAAATTGGATTCAAAGAAAGCGAGACGTTTATGTTGCTACTGTTTCTAGTGAATGATGAAGAAAAGCAAGGAAAAGAGGCGAAATTCTCATCTTTCGAAAGCTTTGTGGGAAGAATGGTCGTTCCAAGGAAACTAGAAGTCATGGTAACCATAATCCAAGCTTCGTTACTTACTTCAAGTGACAACAGAGTTTGAACCCTTGTTGGCTTTTATAGTACTGTCTGTTAAGCTAGGCGTGTGCTCTTCTTTGTCATTATGTTTTTACCTTTGTCAGAGATAAGAATTCCTTCCGGTCTCGATGGTTTTTACGTTTCCTTGTCATTTTCGTTGGACTCGACAAACAGCCTGTTCAGCGAATCGTTCCCGTTTTCCATTAATTCAATATGTAAGCGAGGAGGAATAGATCAAGTAATTCAGAAATCTTCCTCAGTGGACGGTCCTAGACGTGGTAGCCATGCGAGAAAGCGAAACGCACATAGGCAATTTGTCATGTGGTGGTGCCGTGCAGTAACGTTCACTACCAGAACAACACCATTATCTTTCAAGGTTCATGCGTCGGCATTTTCGGCTCTGACATTTCCCATGATGATTACTGTACTATATAGTTTTGAGTACTCAGTCAAAACATAACATATAATTTTGACGTTGATTACTATAGTGTATAATTTTGACAGACTAGAAAAATAACATATAATTTTGAAGTTGCTAGCATTTGATGTCAACATTCACAAAAAAAAAGGGAAAAAGAGTATTTTAGTCATAGCTTTTGCTAGTGGATATTAAGACTTACAGCTGTTTCATTGGATACAACTATTTTACAAAGAAGATACGACAAGAAAATTAAGGGACAATTGAGAGGGATCATTCTTTTCAAAGGATTCAAAGAATTCATCTCGGAAGCCATGCTAATTGAGATGGATGAGGCTGCCTTACTAGGAAACCCCAAATCCATGAGAGGTTCGAACCCACCCATGACCTAGCACTAGCATAGTACTAAAACTCGGGAGTGAACTTGAAAATTTTGTTTGAGTTACTCGACTCGAGGACAAATCGAGTTACTTATTAAGCTGACTCACTGCATAACTAAAACACTTTGCTTATGTTACAATTTGATCTTAAAACTTCAAAACATCAATAAATATCCGAACTAACTAACCTACTCTTAATTTATGCAAATAGAGAAATTATATATATATATATATATATATATATATATAATCTAAAATAAAAATATTATTAAAATTCTCATTCTAATATTTTCAAAACACCCACAAGTCGCTCGAGTTAACTCAACTCATGTTAATTTTAAGTGGAGTTGAGTTCTCGAGTTTTTAAACTATAAGTATTAGAGAGACCTTTAGTAGTTATGGCCTTTTTCATCTCATTATTTTTCTCACAAAGATAGCATCTAGTAGATCCCTTCCAACCTCTGATGCATTTGCCTTGAGTAATCATCTTGTTGAGGGAGACAATTCAGGTGAAAGCTGTCACTTGAGAAACATGGCAGCCGCACTACTTGATAAGTAATGATTCATAAATTGATTGCACAGTGAGCTCCCTAGTGATGTAGAAGCCAAACTGATGGATGATTTACTAAGCAGAAGGGATGTTTGCTTTATACATACCCTTATACGAACCATCCACATATTTACCAAGTGGAAGTGATATTTGCTTTATATGTAGTTTTATATATAGTATATAGATAATACTTTATAAAATATCAATATGTCTTTCTATACTTTATATAGCTATATGGAAGAAGCAGAAAATACACGCGAAAGGTTATATTGGAAACAAGCAAGAGGACATTTTGAAAATAAGCCGAAGGGCATTGGATGAATATAGAAGCGCTAAAAAAATTGAGTTTGTAGCGGAGGAATATTAATATCATAAAATGAAAATGTTTTTTGGCTATTGAATGTATGCTAATCAGTGATAACTACTGCAGTTAAAAGTAAAAAAATCGCAATTCAATATATATTCTTCTAATCTCACACATGCATATGAACGTATTCCTAAATAATATCAATAATCAATTGTTAGGTTTCTGATCTCGGTTGTCCAAACCGTCTTCTTCTCAAAGCCTCTTAGGCACTTTCCCATCTTGATGTCCTATCTAGCCTATTGTTGTAAGGTTTCCCAAATTGTTAACTTTAATCAAGTGTCAATAAGGCATGGTTTCAATGACCGTGGTTGACCCCACCTTTGATTGATCTATGTTGTCCATTGAAAATCTCCTTTTAGGCATCCTTGCTTTTATTTTTCTCTATCTTTTCCATACTTTATTTTTGACGTAAAATTAAGGATAGATATTGCTGGAAAAAAAAAAGAAAAAAGAAATCAGAATCAGGGTTCTTCATGGCCAATATCAATAATCGTTGGTGTATAAACAAGAACAGGTCACATGCAATGACCAAAAATAGAGATAATAGCATGTTCACAACCACAATTTATCCTCATTAATCATATACATGTAAGTTCAATCATTATTAACTAAACGATAAGAATCGTCCACGACCAGCACTATTACATGTACGGTATTGACAACTTAAGCCTGAATTGCTTGGTAGGTGTGAAATCCCTAAAGCTATTAGAATCAGCTTCATCAAAGTATGGCATTCACATGCTATTACTGTTTACAATCAATTGCCATTGGTTGATAAGTCCACGATGGATGCCAAGGATGACTAGCCATAGCTCGATGGAATAATTACAACGAAGGAAAAGGTGAAATGTTGTCTCTTCCGCCGAGAGGCAAAGAGGACAGCTATTGACGATGGTCAGGTCGCTTTTAATGAGGTTATGCATAGTGACATGATTGTTCTAAGCAATTTGCAAACAAAAGGGTTGGATGTTGGCCGGGCCAAAGCACCTTCCACATCTTAGAAATCGGACAAGTAAGGTCGATGATCCCTTGGCGGTGCTTGTGGAAAGAGTAGACAGAGAAAACTAAACTCCAAGCTCGCTGGTTTCCACACAATATTGTCCTTGTCATTTGAAACAAGCTTGAAGGGGAATGATGTTTATCATATGTTGTTGTTGTTGTTGTAGTTGTTTTTTTTTTTTTTTTTTTCACTTTCATCATATGTAAATATCCTTCTGAGTTTCAAGTCCCATGTCCATTAGCCATGTTCACGGCGTGTACATTTAAAGATGGAATTTTGAGTTAATTTGTTGAAAATTCTTGGAAATATAGTTCTAAGTGGTTTTTCGGTGTACCAAGTGTGATGCCAGAGTAGAATCCTCTCCCCATTCTTCATCCTAAAAGTGATTTGCGCATTGAGCACCTTCACAAGTTTAAAAATATTCACCCAAATACCCTTTTTTCCTCTAAGAGTGACGGAGTTGGGAACCCAAAGATCAAGCCCTACACCAAATAGCTTATATCACCTGTTTCCAAAGAGAAGAGTCTCAGTGCAATACTGCCAAAGCTATTTCGTAAGAAGAAAACCATTCATAAGACGTAGACTTTTAACCCAAGACCACCTTGTTTTGTCGACCAATAAATGAGAGTCCAGTTAACAAGATGCAATTTTCTCTTATCTAGGTAGTTAGGTCATAAGAAATTCCGTTGAACCCATTTTGCTTTTTCAATAACAGAGGTTGGCATTGGTAGAGAGACAACATAAAGATCGAGTGGTTAGAGACTGTATCATTTAGGAGAGTAAGTCTATTGGTGAGAGATAGTATCTTGTCTTTACAGATAGCAGATGTTTGGCCATCCTCTCAAACACAGGATACCAAACAGTGGCAAGCGGCTTGCTAATCATTAAAGCGATGCACAGAAGCGAAAGGAGAGACAACAACTGTTACAGTTCATAACAACCGAAATAAATAAGCCGCCCACTGGTTGTAGCTGACACTGAATACCATTGTTTTGCTAAGACTGACCATATGCTTGGACATAGCTTTAAGTCATCTAATAAGCATGCTTATGGTCATGGCTTGCTATTCATTGGACTAGAAGAAAATGATAGTATCACTTACAACAATACCAAATGTCAGAGAAGTGCAAGTAATCTATAACCTTATCGATAATTCTCTAGTTTGCTTGTGAAATGTTTTGACAAGGTCAACCTTACAACATACAGCATTATTACCTCCAACCTAGGAGTCAAATATTGCCTCACTAACGATGAATGGATGATCAAGAATCCACCTTTGGTCCAAGTAGACCAATTATTGGGAGGAGATGTTTGGGGATAAGACCTTTCTTCAGCCTCGAGGAAAGGACCATCAGGATGATATGACAGATGCTAGTAGTGAGCCTGATTGGTTGATAATCCGTGATCATTTTTGCCCCCTTAATTTTTGGAACGAGGATTAGGAATGTGGCACTGATTGCTTTTATTATCTTCTTACCATCATAGATGCGCTTAAATATTTAAATGATTTCATCCTTGAGAAGATTCCAAAATGATTGAAAGAATGTAATTGGGAAGCTGTTGGGTTCAACAACTCCATCATGTCTTTCACCTTTCAAAGATTTTTCAATTTCCTCTATGGTAAATGGCATTTGCAAGAAAAGCCTATCGATATCCCCAATTTGCCTGAAATCCAAATTATCAAACAGAAGGCTGGACTCATCATCATCAAAATAGTGTTCGAAAATGTAGTCGAGAATTTCTTCTTCAATCTTCTCTTTGTCTGTGGTCCAGGCCCCATCAAATACAAGCCCCCAAATAGCATTTGTTCGTTTATGAAAAAATGCCGAACGATGAAAGAAGACTGTGTTTTGATCCCGCTAAAGAGTCCACCTAAACCTCGACCTTTGCTGCCATTTCCTTTCTTTAGCTCCTCCATCAGTTGATGAATAAGAGTAGTTTCAGCATCAATTAACAAGTTTGCCTCTTGTTTTTGTTAAAGATTAGCCAGTTGGCTCAAAATAGAGGTTCATCTGTCCAAGATGTGGAGGGCACGCTCCGTACTCCAATTCTTGAGTTTAGTTTTAGGGAATTGTAGCTACTTGTATAGGACCCAATCACAGAAGATGGAATTTTGACCCTCAATCCACCATTTTTCATTCAAATTCTCAGAGCCATCTTTGAATTAGAAACGAATTTGTGTGATCCTCTTCCTAAATATGGCCATTGATCAATGATGAGATGTAGATGTAGGGAGTTTGACTTGAAACATGTCGTGAAAGACACTGTTACAATTGGAGTGGAGATCACAGTTGAGGCATGCAAAAGAAGGCAGATTTTGATTGTCTATCCACGTGAAACGACCACCCGACATAGGCAAGTCAATAAGGTTGAATTCTTCAATTTAAGATGGCTAGAGATCCACTCCATTGGAGAATTGAGATTCATTGGATCTTTCTAAAGGCAAACTAAGAGATAAAAAGCAGATGAGAACCTATTACCTAGCAAGTGCAGCTCATCCCACATCTTAGGCCTCTGCTGATCATCGAATGGGCTGTAAATTGAGACAAAAATGCAAGAATGAGCTGTCCTACTTATTGGAATAGTCCTCTCCAAGTCTGACTCAGTCATATAGAATTTAGATAAGATTTGTTTAAACTGTAGATATAGCCTTATCCTATACTCAAGTAATCCTATATCCCGTAATTATTGTAACCGAAAGTTGTTATCTCTTCTTGACATGTGTATATATAGGATAGTATCATCAATGAGAAATTTTAGCTTTTGCTCTCAGTTTATTATCACTTCTTGGTATCAGAGCCATCTAATGTAAAAGCTCCATGATCCTTTATTTTTTCTCTCTTCAGCTCTGACAGAGACCAGCTCTTCTAATCGCTCACCTGTCATCCCTATGAGCACAAATAATCAGAATCAACTAGGCATTAACATCTTTGCCTAGATTCCCCTCAAGCTAACTCCAACCAACTACCTGGTTTGGAAAATACAGTGCCATGCCCTGTTTAGTGGATATGGTCTCAAACAATTCATTGATGGCTCCAAGTCATGTCCACTTGCGACTCTTAATGGAGCATCCAACCCCGATTATGAGACATGGGTCCACCAAGATCAACTTATCCTCCATGTTCTTATCGCTTCTATGTTTGAGAAAGTTCTCACTCACCTTGGAACAATAACTACTTCCCCTGAAGCATGGCTCACTTTGGAAAGGCTTTATGCCAATTCCTCAAGATCTCATGTTATGTCCCTCAAAGAGCAGATTTCTAGTTTCTACAAGGGCTCTAAGCCCATGGTTGACTACCTTCAAGCTATTAAGGCCATTGCCGATGAGCTGGCTATCATCAACACTCCATTGGATGATAAAGATTTGGTGATTCATATCGTAAATGGTTTAGGCTCCGAGTATAAGGAGATTGCTTCCACTATTCGTGCTCGTGATACTCCTATCTTATTTGAAGATTTATATGAAAACTTGTGGATTAAGATATTTTTCTAACTTGAGATGTTCCTTCTTCTGATGTTATCATAGCTACTACCAATATAGACCTACGAACACCGCAACCTAACAATAAAGGCCGCTATTCTCAATTTAGATCAGGTAACATGCCTCCTCCACCTTCATAACCACGTCCTATCTGTCAATTTTGTGAGAAGATTGGGCAAACTACCAAGACTTGCTACAAACTTTTTGGCAAGCCATCTGGAAAATCTCATGTTGCCAATATAGGGTCTACTGGCAAGTTCAAAGATAATACTTGTCTAGTTCATTCTAGTGCCTCTAATCATGCCACCAATGATTTGCAAAATCTTACCTTGAAGACTAGATATAATCGTGGTGACCAAATCTTTGTTGGTGATGCTGCATGTTTGGAAATTTCCCACATTGGTTCCACCTCTTTAACTACTTCCTCTAATCCTTTACATCTATCGAATGTTCTTTATGTGCCTTCTCTAACCCAAAATTTGCTATCAGTCTCTCAATTATGCAAAAGAAATAGTGTCTCATTTGAATTTTTTCCTGACCATTTTCTTGTAAAGGATTTGAAAATTGGAAGATTTTACTCCAAGGACCAATTGAAGATGATGTCTACACACTCTCTTCCGCCACCACTCAACCTACCACCTCACCCCAAGCTTTTCCTTCTGTCAAAGTGTCATCTGCTGTATTTTGCTTTATTGATGAAAACTTTCATCACACCAAGATCCTCCACGAAAATCATCAAGAATAATAATAAACTAGATGCAGAAATGTACTTGAATGCATGAGACTGAATGTGATTCGTGAGCCTTGTGGTTCCTGATCTTCCAAATCGATGCATATGAACTTCCTGGAGAATGGTGTTCTCTCTTTTCTGATGATGTGATGTTAGAAAAGAATCATATGTATAATTTGGGGACCATAACCATTTATAACTGTATCTCCTTTCCTTATTTCTTATTTTAGGCCATCATAAAATAGATATTAGAGATTAGGTATCTACACATAATAAAACCTATACCTTTTGAGATGACTATGGCCCATTTAACCTTAAAACTTATTAGATGACTTTAATTTAGGCCAAACCCATATGATAGCATATAATATATACATACATACATATGTATATCCAATATCTAACAATCTCCCACTTGGACTATATATTACTTTATAATTGTATATCACAATATAACCTTATGAGCTCAAAAATTTTGCTATCATGTTGAGAAAATATCTCTGAACAATCTCGTCCATTAATTATGTTAATATAGGATCAAGGCGATCTTTGTTACATTTATCGTAACTAAATCCATCCATGGTCATGTACATTAGCATAACCAAACGACATAGATCAAGTATGGATGTGTAGCATAGAAATTACATGCAATGTGATCTAAACATGCCTATTTCCAACTGGTCCATCTTTATTCCTTATGAGATCATATTAAAACCAAATTAGAGTGAAAAATAGAACTGAATACTTTATTTCTGCAAAAAATATCCATAAGCACAAGATGTGTCTAAAATAGAAAAACATATAAATACAAACTCCCACTAATCTAGTATATCATCAAATGATACAACAACCATATGAGAAATATGGTCGTGAAAGACCTTGGGTTGTAGCCCCTTAGTAAGCAGATCTGCAATCATGGAGTTTGTACCAATATGCTATGTATACACTTGACCACTTTGAACTCTTTCCATAACAACTAGGAACTTGATGTCTATATGCTTTGACTTTGTCGAGCTCCTATTGTTGTTAGAATATAAAACTGCTGACTTATTGTCATAAAATAACTTAAGTGGCCTTTCAATTCCATCCACAATTTGCAGTCTTGTAACAAAATTCTATAGCCATATTCCATAATTGGATGCCTCATAACATGCTATAAACTCAGCTGCCATGGTGGAAGAAGCAATGAGCGTCTGCTTAGCACTCTTCCAAGAGATAGCTCCTCCAACAAGTAGATAGAAATAGCCTGAAGTGGATCTATGACTGTATTGGCATCCAGCAAAGTCAGAATTCGAATACCCAATGATCTCTAACTTATTTGACCTCATGTATTTGAGTATGTAATGTTTTGTTCTCTGAAGATACTGCATGACCCGTTTGGCTGCTTTCCAATGATCCATTCCCGGATTGCTCAAATATCTGCCTAACATCCCAATAATGTACACAATGTCTGGACGCATACAAACCTGAGCATACATCAGACTCCCCACTCGTGAAGCATAGGGAATCTTCTGCATTTCCTTAGTTTCAAAATCATTCTTGAGGCACTAGTCGAGACTAAATTTGTCTCCCTTAGCAACAGGGGTGTCTCCTGGTTTGCAATCTTGCATGCCAAATCTCTTAAGTACCTTTTCGATGTAGCTCTTTTATGATAATCCAAGAATACCCTGAGAGTGATCCTGATGTATCTGAATTCCCAATACAAAAGATGCATCCCCAAGATCTTTCATCTCAAATTTCTTTGATGAAAATCTCTTGGTTTTGTACAACAAGCATATATCATTGCTAGTAAGCAATATGTCACTGATATATAAAACCAGAAATATGTGTTTACTCCCACTGAACTTGTGGTATACACAATCATCAATTGCATTCATCTCAAAACTGAATGAGATAACAACTTGATAGAATTTGTAATACCATTGACGAGAAACTTGCTTAAGCCCATAGATGGATTTTCTTAATTTGCAAACCATATTCTTTGCATCTCCCGGCACAAAGTTTTTTGGTTGCAACATATAAATTGTCCCATCAAAGTCATCATTGAGAAATGTAGTCTTTACATCCGTCTGATGTAACTCAAGGTCAAAATGTGCCACTAATGCCATTATTGCCCTGAAAGAGTCTTTCGATGAAATCATAAAGAAAGTCTCATTATAATTAATGCCTTCCTTTTGAGTGAAGCCCTTTGCAACAAGACACGCCTTGTATCTTCCACATCACCCTTCAAATCCCTCTCGGTTTTAAATATCCATTTGCAACTAATGGGCTTCGCACCTTCAAGTAATGGGATGAGTTCCCAAATGTCATCATCTTTCATGGACTTAATCTCTTCATTCATGGCATCAATCCACTTTTGAGAATTAGTAATTTTCATGGCTTGATGAAAGTTGATCGGATTATTTTCTACCAATCCAATGTCATCTTCATGTTCTTAGAGAAATATGACGAAAGTTGATCAGATCATCTTCCACCAATCCAATGTCATCCTCATGTTCTTGGAGAAATATGATATAATCATAAAAAACCACACTTCTCCTTTCTCTAGTGGATCTCCTTAATGGCATCGATTCTTGAGGTTGTTGAGTTTGTTTTTTAGGAATAACCTGTTGACCTTGATTAGGGAGATTTTCAACATTGTCTTCTAGTTCTGGTATTGCTTCTTGAACAACATTAGGAATAGTAGCCCAATCATTGTCAATAACAATTGTAGGAAGAGAAATTGATTCCTCTTCAAAGACAAAGTCTTTAACCTTATCTCTCCCCCCCAAACTCAATATCCTCAAAGAATAGAGCATTTTTTGTCTCAAAAAAGGACCTAGTAGTGGGATCATAAAATTTGTACCCCGAAGACTGTTCAAAGTACCCAACAAAATAGCTATCGACTGTTCTTGAGTCCAGTTTCTTTTCATTTGGCCTATAAGGCCTTGCCTCAGCCAGACAACCCCAAATGTATAAATGCTTTATACTAGGCTTCTTGCTCGTCCATAATTCATAAGGAGTTTTAGCCGTTACCTTGGTTGGAATCTGTTAAGGATACAAGCTGCAATTTTGAGTGCCTCTCCCCCAAAGTGAATCTAGTAAGGTAGTATGAATAATCATACTTCACACCATGTCCTTTAATGTTCTATTTCATCTCTCAGCAACACCATTCCCTCTAGGACTTCCTAGCATGGTATACTGTGGGATGATACCGCACTCCTCTAGGAAGTTGGCAAACGACCCTGGACATTGTTCACCTGATCCATCATATCTACCATAGTACTCACCACCACTGTCAAATCTGACAGCCTTAATGCTTTTGCCAAGTTGGTTCTCAACTTCAACCTTGAATACCTTAAACACGTCTAATGATTGAGACTTCTCATGAATGAGATAAAGGTAGCCATAATGCGAGAAATTGTCTAGGAATGTAAAAACATATTGTTGACCATTCCATGAAGTCATAGGGAATGACCTACAAATATCCGTATATATTAGTTCTAAACCATTTGAAGATCTAGTGGCATCTAATCTCCTTATGTTTGTCTGTTATCCCTTATCGCACTCAAGACAGACTTGAAAGTCTGACAAATCAAGGGGATCAAGAATTCCATTTGACACAAGTTTTTCAATTCTTTGTTTACATATATGCCCTAAAAGCTTGTGCCAGAGTGAAGCAGAATTCTCATTGGTTAATTTGCATTTTATACCACGTGAACTCACATGCAAGGTTTCATTAAATGAGGCAATAGTATCAAGTAAATAAAGGTTATCATTAAAAGGCAAAGAACTGGTACCAACAATATTGAAATTCAAAAAGAGACTAAATTGATTATTTTCAAATGAACAATAATAATCAAATTTGTCTAAAAGAGAAATACAAACCAAATTCCGTCTAAAAGATAGTACAACATATGTCTCTTTTAAATCCAAATAATAACCAGTCTTTAATAATAACTTAAATGTCCTTATCGCCTCAACCTCCATTGATTTACCATTGCCCACATAGATGAATCTTTCAGCATCATTTGGCTTGCAGCAACCCATGCAACCCTGCATAGACACACTTATGTGAGTAGTAGCACCAAAATCTATCCACTAAGTGTGTCTAAGTACTGGAGCTAAATTAACCTCAGAAGAAACTAAAGTGAGAAGCATACTTTTCTTTACACGCCAAGTGTGACATTTGGTACAGTCCTTCTTCATGTGTCAAGGATTCTTACAAAAGTAACAGTCAAATTCCTCATTTTGTTTCTTTTGATGTTTCTTTTGAGGTGGACCACTTGTAGTTTCTTTATCCTTATTCCTTTTCTTGTTCTTGTCCTTAGAGGTACTTGCTAAGTGAGCACTTTCAGTCTTTTATTTCTTCAGCCTTTCCTCTTCTTGCACACAATGAGGATGAGCTCATTAAGAGACCATTTTTCCATTTGGCAGTTATAACTAACCTTAAATTGACTAAATTGTGCGGGAAGAGAAATCAAAACTAAATGCATGAGTAAATCCTCAAACAGCTCTAGCTTTAGCACCTTTAGTTTCGAAGCAAGATGAGACATCTCCATGATGTACTCCCTGATATTTCCTTTTCCTTTATACTTCATTGAAATCAAGTTCAATAGAATCATACTTGTTTCAGCCTTATCATTTTTGGCAAAACGCTTTTCAATTTCCTTAAGGAACCCCTTGGCAGTAGTTACCTTTTCAGACACAGCACCCCTGAAGGTCTTTGGAATTCCACGCTTCATGATCATAAGACTCCTGCGATTTGAACGATCCCACTTCTCAAAGTCCCATTTTTCCTCAATGGAACTTTTATCCATAAGAGTAGTGGGTTGTTCAATCTGTAGCGCAAGGTCCAGATCCATGTAGTCAAGAACAATGATGACATTCTATTTCCATTCCTTAAAGTTGGTCCCATTCAACATGGGAATAGAACTGATGTTGGCAGATATGATAAAAGCAAATGCATTAACTGAAAATAGAACAAAACAACATGTTCACATAAGTTCCATATCATACTTAAATTAAATTAAATTCAAAAAATATTAGGGCCCATCAAAAGATACCTAACACAACATTAATATTTAGTCTTTGGACAGAAATATTAACTTGTAACTAGTACTCTTAGTGTAGTAATCAAATATTAACAATAAATCCTGTCTTATTGTTCGCATGGGGTATCTAATAATTGTTACATATTTATTATCACAAGTGTGCATGTAATTCGGCCAAATATTGACCTTCCTTTGGGCCGGTCAATATCCACATGGATTACATACCCACAACCATCTTGATGTTCAAAATAAATTGATTTACACAAGAGAGGCTACTTTGGTAGCATGCTGTTTCAATAAACTTATTTTAAATATTAGACATCTAAAAGAAACTTCTACCAAGATTTGAATTCAATTTTTCCCTTTTTGATTATCAAATATTCCAGTTCTAAGGCTTGATCGCCCTCTAATTGGCCCGATCCAAGTGATTAGCCACTATTTTATGAATTTAACCTAACTATGTGCGATTAGATCAAGGTTTTAGTGCCAAAATCATGTCCGCATCGTCAAGACAATTTCAACAAACTTTCTGGATCTTAAATCAGGCTTCTATAACTCCTAGAATCTTAATTTTTCTATTTCGGGGCATTGTCAATGGTTTAGATCAAAATCCAGGCCGGAACAGAAATTCCTGACCCACGTCGTCAAGACGTACATGTTCAGGATGCGCGGTCCTTACGCACATAGGCATCCCGATCGCCAGGATGCTCGCCACATGCGTCCTGGTGACAAGAACGTGCTCACGTCCCACACAATCCTCTACAGCGCAGCAGCGCTCTTCCACGCACGTGCTCGACAGAGCACCTGCACTCGTCGTCCCACTAGCGCGTTCTGCTCATGGTGTCTTGGGTACATCGTCTAGCTCATATTGGGATCCCTAATGACCCAATTTTTGTTCTATTTTTGCCATTGTTAGGGTTTTAAAGGTCCCTGAATCCATCTATCAGTTTAGATGATTCATTTGAGGTGTCTATACGATGGGTTTTCTACTATACCACAGTGTCATGACCCCAATCCCCAGGGCCGTGATTAGGCTTAATCAAGCCTAGTGATTGGCCGAGTTAGGCCTACGTGGCCTTCATTTTTATTTTTATTTTTCTATCGCAACGGAAGTACTGAGAGAGCTAAGTGCTCTCATCCTACGCACTTAGGCGCTTGATTGATAAAATCTTCAAAAGTCTCCCTTATTTTTCGGACTTATGCATTTAACGCATGCCATGCGGTTTACCTGATAGACAACACAACAATTATAAATCCTTTAAGGGAGACTCCGTCTCCATACTATCTATCATAATGCATTACTAACACCTACTTACCAACCAGGAGTTTAAGTGGGTCTCATACATGCCCTATCAAAAAATAAAACCCATAGGATGCATAAGGATCACGGTAAAAAATAAGATATAACTCGTTTTCAGCATTAGCACATATATACATGAATCTATATACAACTCAAAATTTAACATCTTCAATCAAGCCTTCTTCAATTCACTCAACCACCTTTCTCTTCTCTGCCTAACTGGTACCTGCAAAATAATAAGGTGGGCTACAAAGCCCAGTAAGGGAAAAGAACCAAACCCGTGCATATCCAATCATTCTCGTTGCTATGTTCAAAAAGCATTCAAATACAACACAAGCATCCCTTTCCATTTTAACTGGTCATCTACGAGGTAGTTAGCAAGTACTAACAAGTAAGGCAGCCATAGCATGCAAACAAGCACACCCCATAAGAATTTTCCCTTTCGTGTCCAACCACAGGACATTCAATAGATGAGTGACTAAGTCATAGACCTCATTCTAAAGTTAAATGCAAACCATAAGCGTTACAGCCAATAAAGCTGCATACTCATTAATGATTTTCTTAGTAATATTAAACATGCCTAGCATTATACCAGGATTCAATAGTCATCTCCCTCAAGGATTACCATCTTGGGCGGCCCACTATGAGTATCATCATCAAGTCAGGCAGACCCTAAGGATTTACCATCTTGGGCAGCGCCAAAGTCAAGTTCCCTCAGGATTTACCATCTTGGGTGGCTCCACCTTAGTCGAAATCAACTAGGCAGCCCTTTCCCTCAAGGTTTACCATCTTAGGTAACTCAATATGCTAGCTCATCTCTCAGGGCTTACCATCATGGGCAGCTCCACCGTGATCCCAAAAGACTGGGCAGCCCTTTCCCTAAGGAATTACCATCTCGGGAGGCTCAATACCTAACAGCTCATCCCTCAGGGTTTACCATCTTGGGCGACTCCACCATGATTCCAAAGAACCAGGCAGCCCTTTCCCTCAGGAATTACCGCCTTGGGAGGCTCAATACCAGACAGTCCATTCCTCAGGATTTACTATCTTGGGTGGCTTCACCTTAGTTGCAAGCAACCAGGTAGCCCTTTCCCTCAGGGCTTACCATCTTGGAAGGCATCATCATAGCTTACCAGGCGGCCCTCAAGGCTTACTATCTTGGGCTTGATCATTTTATAATAGTTTGCATCATCACAGCAGTTAAGCATAGTAAATCATATTATAACATTAATAAGAAATTACAATTTCTATCATCCATTGAACCAAGGTGACAATATATTCATTTTACACATGCATAAAGTTAATTTCAAGAGAACAGATCAACAAGAATTTAAGGAATGAAAGGGTTCAGAGTCCTTACATGCTTTCAAAGTACAACTCAAAGTTCTACTGCTAAAACCGTTCACACTGCTCTCAAACCTTTGCAACAAATACAAGTTCTAAGTAAATTTCAGAATTTCATGCCATTTTCTATAATCACTTCTAGCTCTATATTCACCATGTTCATGATGTAACCTCATATATCTAGATTAAGGATTTGCACACTAATTGGTCGCTATTTAATAGGATTAGCACCATTGGTCTTATATCGATGGTCTAGATCAAGCGTGTACCTCAAGAAGTTTCAATTTCCAATATTTTAGGTAAGTTCTTTCACCATTCAATGCTTTTAGCCCTAATTCATAGCCTGATCTCCTTTCCTTACCTCTAATATTCGCTGATCAAGTATTGGACGGTCAGATAGGATCTGCCATCAATTTATCCATAATTGGTTATGTAATAACATGCATTTTATAGTATATATATTTCTTGCATAGAATTGACAATAAGAAGCTAAATGCCCTAATGGCTATGGAATGAAGAGGTTAAACTCTAGAACTAGAGTTCAAGTCTCCAAAGATAACCTTTTTGGAGAAATTCCCTACCCAAAAGCCAGGAAGTGTCTAGGTGCAATGAACCTAGATAATTCTGGTTAGTTGGGAAAGGATGAAGATAAGCATCTAATTAGAATCACATATGGGATAAATTTGATAAAAAGATAAGAATAAAATAGAGAATTAGGAAAAGATAGGATACTTAACAAATTAGATTGGATAGATAGGAGATAGGATAGGAAAGAAAGAAAGTCAAATGGAATTATGATAAGAAGGGGAGAAGAAGAAAGGATATGTGAAACACAAAGAAAGAGGAAGAGAAAGAGAGAAAGGGAGAGAAAGAAAGAAAGAGGAAGAGGGAAAAGAGAGAGAGAGAGAGAGAGAGAGAGAGAGAGAGAGAGAGAGAGAGAGGAAAAGGGAAGAAGCAAAGGAGAATCAAGCCGCGCTATCTATTTTGCATTTCGGAAAAGAAGACTGAAGAAGAACATCTCGTCTACGAGGTAGGGGAATAGGAAACAGTCTAAATCAGGTGGTTCTTTTTATGATGATCTGTCACTACATATTGATCCCATATTTTCCTTTCGGTATAATCGAACTCGTTGAGATAGGTGCATGATTGGGCATGTGAATAACTTGTGGTTGAGTGAGATTTTCACATGGTTCGATTTGAATGTTAGACTGATGATATTTTGAGTATCTTATGTTTTGATTTTGTTGTGTTGAAAACATAAGCATGCGGATTTTATTTTACTCGGAACAAAGCATGTATGAACTACAGTTTTACTATGGACTTATGCATGACTTTTGAATGAGCTGATTTTTCTATGTTTAGATAGGAAATCTCGTTTTGAGTTCTTAGATATACATGGTCTTCTTGGGAATAAGCACACAACCATAATGGGCAAATAAATAAATATAATAATAATAATAATCTAATACATTCCTCTCTTATTTCTACATGAACCATTGATGGGTGATACGGCTTTTATGTTTCATGCATGCGCATGACTTGTTTCTATGACTGCATGGTATTGGCATGTTTTATCTTGCATCTTGACCGTCATATGGCTACTTTGTTGTCTTTGCTTGAACAACATAAAATATAATATACAATTGGTTGAGGCGTACAACACCTACTGCATAAGATAGTTTTGCATGGGAGACATCTTAGACACATGGATTATATAATATAGTTATCTATCTATCATTTAGTATTTTATGTCCTACACAACTTTTAATCTGTATGCATGTATGACACTTAATGTGGGTCACATGAATTCCACTTAGAATGTGGATACGTTTGCATGACTCTCATAGTTGTTGACTTGAGTGGAAATATAACACTAAAGATGAGGTGGCTAGCATCTAGCGCCTAGTGTGGCATCTAAACCGTCAACGTTCACGCATATTATAGATGGTGCTTGGATCATGTGCTCAGCAGATGACGCATGGAAAATAAGCAGGGTGCCCAACACTTGGGCATGGCGCTCGGCAACCGGCCCATGAAGGGTCGCACTAGCTATTTGGATAATAAGTTTACTACTTACCATCATCTTAGATTATGTGATTTTAGAAGGGCGATCCACCAATAATTTATTTATGTAAGTACTATTTACAACTTAAATAATTACCAAATGATGATCGTGATATTTGAAACAAAACAATTGTTTTCTTCCTGATACCTGGTAGGGTATAATGTACGAGTTTGAAAGTATTGAGCAATAGATATTCCAATACTTCACAAGAATAAGCTAGTAGATGATTTATGCCTATTGCTTGCGAATTGAAAAGTTATGAAAGTAATACTTTCATAAGAGGTATTAAGAAACGTGGAAGGACTTGATGAAAAATAGGCAACTCAAAAGAGTTGTGCCTAGCCTAAAATTAGGCGACTCGTGAGAGTTGAGCCTAGCCTGGGGAAAATTCTAAGACCCCTCTGGTTGCTATGCTAGGAAGATCAGTTGGCCACTGACTTCTGAAAGTTGATACTTGCCCTAAGAGGCCTATTTTAGAGAGTATTGTATCATGGGGAGACTGCTCTCTTGTGATCCAGTGCCCCCATGAGGACTGGTGTAGCCCGTGTGGTATCCACGGCCGAACGTAGTTGGATGTGAGTCCTCTACGTGCATAGTATACCATATAGTTATTCAGACATGGATTGACATGTCGGTCATCCTCAAGGATATTTGACAATTGTCAGATGGGTTTGGGGTAGGACGCTACCACACAGTGATATAACAGATTATGATACATCATTGTTTGATAAGTCCTAATGAGCGTGTATGTATGATATTTGAAGGATTATTAGAATTTATTAAAAACACTAAAATTTTATAAAGGCATGAATGTTGTATAATATTCATATTACACTTATGATTGAACATTTTATTGGTTGCACTACTGAAGGTATGCCAACACCTTTGTCGTGGTTTTCAAACGGCTGGTTTAGGCATTTTCCTATTGAGTCGTCATACTCACCCTTACAAAACATTTCAGGTGAAGCACGAGAGGATTAAGCAGTCGACTTGACCAAAGTAACTAAGGAGAATTCAGAAGAGAAGTATGGATAAGTAGTTAGTTAGACATTTTATTTGTTATCTTTCATTTTGAAATAATGAACACTTGAGGATGAATGTAATAAGACAGGCGACATTGATATATTTAATCTGAACCTTAATTACTCATTGTTTGGGCTGTGACCAGGGAGATCCTGTAATGGTATATTTATATTCCACTATTATATGTGAAGGTTTTACTGTGACACCGGGTTGAAGGGGGAATTGAGAAAAATAAATATGCATTATATATATTTCAAATGTTTTGAAAAAAAAAAAAATATCTTGCAGGAGAGTTAAATTTTGAAATTTTATTTGAAAAAAAATACTTTTGAAAACCCGGATCACTATAGGTTAGTCATTTCTGTGATAATTCATCACCAATGGTTACTTGGAGTTATATTTGACCTAAAATTACCTCCCGATCACATTTTTAACGGTCGGATGTTAAGGTCTCAAATTTTTCCTATGCATTAACAAGCTTGTGATTACAATTTCATGGACCAATCAACTCCTGATCGACTATCCGTCTTCACGGATGAAAAGATCATGCGTGATTTGTCCATATCTGAATATTTTCTATTTTTCACATTTTTTTAGGGGTTGCCGGAAAATGTCGTTGTCGTCGGAGAAGGTGACTGGATTCCGGTCATCGCCGGTGACACAGGCGACCTCATTTTTTTGCGTAATTTCACGGTAATGCTCAAAATTTCCTGAAATTTTGTTTTCTAATGTTTTCCCCTTTTGATTTTTGCTAAAACTATAATTTTTTCTGGATTTTTCAAGGGTTTTTGAACTTACCATAGGTGCTGATTTTTCTAAGGAACATTATGAATGGTTAAATTTTCAATCTAATCAAGTTATGTTCCCTGTATACCTTGAATCCAACGGTGTTTTTTCACCGTCCAGTTCTTCAGAAAATGTTGTATTCGTGTTGAAGAAGAAGAGGAAATGGGGAAGAATAGAAAGGGCTGGAGGCTTACCTAGGTCCAACTTGCAGCTAGCGTGACCCGAAGATGGTAACCCAACTCCTCGTCGCTGGTGAAACTTAGGTTGTGTTTGGTAGGCAAGGATGGAGGTGGAGGAAACGAGGGATGGGGAGGGGCGTGAGAGTTGCACAGGGTTGACCGGAAGAGAGGGAGAACTAGGGAAATGTGGGTGAGAGGGTTGCTGGGAATGAAGGGAGAGGGGAGAGGGGAGAGAGTTGAAGGCTTTGGCTCCCTCTCTCTTGTGTTGCAGACGCGTGGGAGTAGAGCTCCACACGGTGAGTTCCACTCCTGCGTGTATACATATACATACATACATACATACATACGTCCAATATTTAACATCGTTCACTATCTGACATCAACGGTTAGGGCATCCATCTCTTCGCTCATTCACCAATGTTGTTAAAGCAATTTCTCTTCTTATTATGCCTTTCTCAATCTCTTCCTATGCCTCCTGTGCTTGTAGTAAGTGTCACAAGCTACCTTTTTCTCAATCTAGTCTTATTAGCTCCAAACCTTTAAAATTGTTATATACCAATGTATGGGGCCCTGCTCCTTTAGTCTCTATTGATAATTTTTGCTATCATGTTATTTTTGTTGATCATTACTCTTGATATGTCTGGTTGTATCCTTTAAAAAATAAAAATGATGTACTTTCTGTTTTTACTCAATTCAAAGTACTTATTGAGAAAAAATTAAATTTGCCAATTAAAACCATTTACACCGATAATGGAGGTGAATTTCTCAAATTGCGATATTTTCTTGCATCACCTGGTATCAAACACTATTGAGTGTTTAATTTTGCCTAAAATAATCTTAGATTAACATTTTATTAGATTATTTAATTAAGTAATTTTATAATTTTAGCTCTAATCGATCATCCAACCATTAATTTGAAAAAGTTAAAGATTAGATGATCATTACAGCTAATTAGATACATAATTTAGATAATACTAATTTAGCATTTTGTTTTACAAATAACTCAAAATAAATTGAATGATTAAGATTGACTTGATCGGATCGGATCATTAAAGGCTTAGGCCCCACCTTACAAGGAAGCTTTGAAGATGTTGAAATAATATATCTCATCTTTTTAAGGAAGTGGGCTTTCCATAGGTGGACAACACAAAGCCATGTTAGGAGGAGTAGGCAGCTTGAGTGGGAGACAAAGAATTGGCTGCATGATGGGCCACTCCTCATTTAAGTGGGTTTTCACTAAACAAAAGGGTTCTCTTCCTCTTCGTATTCCTCTTCATTCTCTCTCTCTCTCTCTCTCTCTCTCTCTCTCTCTCTCTCTCTCTCTCTCTCTCTCTCTCTCTCTCTCTCTCTCTCTCTCTCTCTCTCTCTCTCTCTCTCTCTCTCTGCCTAGATCCCCTGACCAGCATCGCATCTCCACCATCTCTTTCATTCACCGCTTCCTCCTCTTCTTTCACCCTCTATCTGCTTGAAACGACAACCACTGGACCGTAACACACCAAAGACTAGCACGGTATGGAGTCATCGGCCGAACCCCCTGCTTTTCCCTCTTCCTCTTATCTACCTGATCTGCATCAATGCACCCAACTCCTTCACCGGCAACCCAGCCTCTCACCTCCTCATCATTCCTTCCTTTCTCTTGTCTGCTTCTCTCCCAGCGATCAACCCAGACATCAAAACCCCACGTTGGCCGATCTTTCCTCCTTTTCTCAGTCACCCCACTTCCTCTTGCTCTAGCATCACATCCCTGAACTGGCTAGACCCCTTGCCTTTCCCTCTTCCTCTCAATCTATTCTCTTCTTCCAACCGGACAGCAACAGTGGCCAATCTTCCCTTTGCTCCACCATCTTTGGCATCTCCTCCGTCATTCTGGAGAAAACCCAACTTGGGTTTCCCCCCTGACTTCTCCTCTTACCCATCTTCCTTCTCTTCCCCTCCCTCATCTCTTCTCTACATCGATTTCTCCATAGGCATCTTTCTTCATCGGTTACTATTCACTATTCATGAAGAGTAACTTTATTATATTTAAAGAATAGTTTTACTGTTTAAACTTTAGTAATTTTAGGTTGCAATCCATTTCTGTCCTCAATTGTCTTATTTTAATTCCAGATGTATCCCATTTTTGTCTTTTAGCTTATTCTGTCTTATTCTTATCTCTATTTTTCTTTATTCATGTTTTATCCTATTCTTAATTAACTCTTGAATTATGCAGTTGATGTCCTGTTCGTTGCGTGACACAACCATGAAGACAGAAGCTGCATTTGAATTGTTGTTGTATTTAATTTCATTTAAATTCAGAATAGTGTATTCAAGGGTTAATCAATTTGAATGTTCTTTTTGGCAATTTATAATTAGAATTTCTTTAAACTCCAATCTTTTTAAGTCGAGTCCCCGTGGAATTAACCCAGACTTGCACTAGCTAGACCACAATAGTCGTACACTTGAGAAAAACTCAACAACCACCTAACTACTCCTCCCCATACCCCTGAACCTATTGGTATGGTTGAACTACACCATTGTTATATTGTGGAAACATCTCTTAATCTGATTCATCATTCTTCTTTACCTTTAGAATTTTGGAGTTTTGCTTTTCAAACTGCAATCTTTCTCATTAATAGATTGCCGACACCTCTCTTGGCAATGAAGACTCCTTTTGAGACTACCTTTCATACTACTCCTAATTATTTAAAATTTAAGGTCTTTGGTTACTTGTGCTTTCCTCATTTAAGTCCATATACCTCTCATAAATTAAAATTTTGTTCATCCCCCTATGTTCTTTTAGGATATTCTAATAGTCAAAGTGCCTACATTTGTTTTGACTACATGGATAGTTGCTTCTTTGTTTCATGGCATGTAAAATTCTGTGAAAAAGTCTTTCCTTATGCTTCTTTCTCCGCTCCACCATGTGACCCCTCTTCTTGGTATCGAACTAGCAGCCTATCACAATCATCTTCAGAACCAATCTTCTTGGTTCCTACGTCAACTTCCACTTCTCTTCCTAAAGCAAATACCCCACCACACTTACCACCCACCTTGGCCCACCATTCTATCCCATCACTAGAACCTTTAGTCATTTCCTTGTCTCCCACTATGTCCTCCTCCTTACCACTTACACATGACCAATCCTTCTCTCCACCGAACCCATTAGCTTCCTCAAATATCTCTCCTTCTCCTAGTCTGCATAGTGATAACTCACAAAACTCCTCTATGGTTTCCTCCCCATTGCCAACTTCCATCCCGCCTCATCCCCCTACACATCCCTCTCAGACTCATCCAATGATAACAAGGTCTTGTAATAATGTCTTCAAACCCAAACAAATTTTTTAGTCCACAAAATACCCCTTACCCAACCCCATTGAACCCACCTGTTTATCTCAAGCACTACAATTTCCCCACTGGAAACAAGCTATGTTAGAAGAATTTACTGCCTTGAGATCTAATTCCTCCATTCACCACTGTTAACATTGTGGGTTGCTGTTAAGTGTTCAATTTTGATCAAAATACCCCTAATTTAGCATTCAATTAGATCATCTAACCTTTCAATTTTGCAAAACTTAGCTTGATTTTGAATTTAACTCTAATTGACCATCCAAATCTTAATTTTTCAAAATCAACGGTCAGATTATCATTAGAGCTCATTAGATGATTCTGATTTAGTCTTTTCTTTTGCAGATTAACCAAAAGATGCATGAACGGCTACGATCAAAAGTTAACGGTACAGATTATCTTAAAGAAGATTGGATAGACCATATCACCCATGAAGATGGATGGAATAGTTTTCTAAAAGACAGTGGAGCTTAATTTGAAATCATCAACAAAAGTGAGAGCTTAAAAGAGGTAGGCAACCATGGTCCACTTCCTATTCACTCTCTTTTCCAAATCTTCCTCTTTCCATTTCTTCTATCTCTTTCTCACCACTTTCTATCCATTCTCTAAACTCTCTTTCATATCTGTTATTGTCTAATCTGTAGGGGGCAAGCAAAACCGTCATTTTCTACTCTCTTTCCTCATTCTCTCTTTCCTTCCCCATGCCAATCTCACACACAACTCCCTCTTTCCCTACTCACTTTCTCTTCTTATTCTTCTCTTTTTCCTCCTCTTTCCATTCTACATCACGAACAAGTCTCCCCCACCTTCCTCTTCCCCTTATTCTCCTCTTTTAAACCGTTCCAAAAACGGTAGGAGGGGGGCCATAAGACCTTCCCCTTCTTCTTCTCTCTCTCCCACGACTTCCCATTCTCTCCTCTTCTTCTCTTCTCACCCACCTCGTCTCCTCTCTTCCACCACCCCATATCACGCACCCCTCTCTTGCCCTCTCTCCCTTTCTCTTTTTCACTCATAACCGCACCATCTCACCGCAGCACCCCCCTTCCCTAACCTTCTTCTTCTCTCCCCATCTCTCTTTCCCACGCATTTCTCTCTCTATCTGTCTCCCTTGCTCTCTTTTCTCTGCCGCACCCCCCCCCCCTCTCTCCTAACTTTTCTCTCCTTCCCATAACTCTCTCATCTCTTTCTCCTATTCCCTACATCTCTTTGCTTCTCTACCTCCTCCATCAGCATGGTCTCTTCTATTCTTGCACTCAACCGGACAGACGAAGCCCAGCCCTCTCTCTTCTCTGTTCTCCCTTCTCTCTAAATCCCGCTATCTCTCTTCTCCCTCAGCTTTCCTCTGTTGTTTGCCCCTTCTCTAGCACTAGGGTCTGACCTGTACTTGCATAAGCTACACTACAATAGCCTGTGCACTTGCGGTTAAACATTTAACAGTTGCTAATGGGTGTTCAAGCTCAAACGCCATCCTGATGGCTCGAGCTTTAGATATAAAGCCAGGCTTATAGCTCAAGGTTTTTTACAATGTCTTGGAGTTGATTACTCACATACTTTTAGTCCAGTGATTAATCCTTAGACCATCAAATTGGTTCTCTTTATTGCTCTTAGTTGTGATTGGGTTATCAAGCAACTAGATGTGAATAATGCCTTTCTCCATAGCACACTCACTAAGATTGTCTACATGAAACAACCTTCAGGATTTGTACATCCTCAGTACCCCAATCATATTTGCAAGCTTTGTAAAGCCATTTATGGTTTGAAGCAGGCACCAGGGCCTGGTATACGGCCTTAAGCGCTTTCCTTTTGCAATATGGCTTTGTGAATTGTAAGAGTGATGCTTCTCTATTTATCTAACATCATGGCTCTGTCATTGCATACTTCATAGTATATGTTGATGATTAACTTCTAATGAGCAATGATACTGTATTTCTGTCCAAGTTCACTATGGCTCTTGCAAATAAATTCTCACTTAAGGACTTTGGAGAACCATCTGTCTTTCTTGGCATTGAACTCACTCCTACCAATGCAAGCTTATTTCTTACCCAACATAGTTACATATGTGATCTATTTGAGCATTTTGATCTACATGGTGTTAAGCCTATCTCCACTCCTTTATCTGCCACTTGCACCTTGAGCTTAAATGATGGCTCGGCATTTGCAGATGCAACTCAATATAGGAATATGGTTGGTGCCTTGCAATATCTCACACATCCATATATCTTGTTTTTTGTGAATAAACTATCTCAATTTATGCATGCACCCACTATACAACATCAACAGGCTTTAAAACGTGTGTTTTGCTACTTGAAAAACACTCAATACCATGGTATTGTTTTACATCGTTCTTGTCCTTATACACTTACTGCATATTCTGATGCAGATTGAGCTGGAAATCAAAATGATTGCACCCCCACATCAGCATATCTTGTCTACCTTGGGTGCAATCCCATATCCTGGTGTTCTCGCAAGCAATGCACCATCGCTCGGTCTTCCACGGAGGCTGAGTACCGAGCAGTGGTCTCCATTGCAATTGAGTTACTATGGTTAAAAGATGTCTTAACAGAACTCGATTTTTCTTTGTCAAGACTCCCCAAAATTCATTGTGATAATGTGGGGGCCACCTACTTGTGCTCCAACCCAATGTTTCACTCACACATGAAGCACATTGCTATTGACTTTCATTTTGTTTGTGAGCAAGTCACTTCCAAAACACTTACAGTATCACATGTTCCTACCAGGGAACAGCTTGCAGACGCTCTTACTAAACCATTACCTTGCTCCCATTTCCAGTATCTTAACTCCAAGATTTGAGTAGTAGACACCTCCATCTTGCAGGGGCATATTGGAACAGTCCTCTCCAAGTTTAACTCAGTTAGATAGAATCTAGACAATATTTGTTTAAACTATAGATATAGCCTTATCCTATACTCAAGTAATCCTATATCCCATAATTGTTGTAATCAATAGTTGTTATCTCTTCTTGACACACGTGTATATATAGGATAGTATCATCAATGAGAAAATTTAGCTTTTGCTCTCAATTTATTATCACTTCACTACTATCCCAAAATTGAATTGCCAAGAAGAAATCCCCCTATAAACCTCTTCTTTGATCAAAAGCATCGACTTTCCAAACTGTTAGGATGTCACCCACAGTGCCATTGGAGGCTAAATGAATCCATTCAAAGTCGTTTGACACACCAATTTGTCTGAGCTTGTAAGGGGAGAAATTTTGACCTTTTTGTCATTTGGAGGGTGAAAAGCCGGGCTTAAGGGTTTGCCGTTTAGCTAGGATGCGCTTTTCTAAGTCTCCTAGCTCTCTCACGTTCCAAGAAAGAAAATGCATGGCTAAACATCTGAAAAATACCACCTATCGGTTGCACTTGCTATTGTTGAGGACCTTTAAGTATCCTAACACCTTCGGATGAGTAATTAATTATAGTCTTCAATCCTGCAATTTGTGACGAATAATTAATTGTGGAATAAAACTTATGCTCTACTGCCGGCAGCCGAATTAAAGAAATTAGAGGCCCGGAGTTGATGCTCAGGAGCACATGAGAAACTTAAACGCCCTTTTTTTAGCATGACAAATTGAGAGAGAGAGAGAGACGACGACGACGACGACGACGACGAACCAAAGCCCATTTTCATTTATTTTTACAAATTCAAAGAAGAAAAAGATAAGGTTACAGTGCGTCACATCATGGTCGCATTGGTCCATCGACGACCAACCACGTAGCCTCTCAGATTTCGTAGATAGCTTTCTCGAACCGAGCCATCTCATCCAACTGCAGAGAAATGACCAGAAACAAACTACCATCATTTACAGGACTAGGTTGAATAAATCCAAGCCCTTCAATCGGGACTTGTCCGGGACCCATATGTATCGGCCGGCCCTACCCAAAATCTGCCTCATATGTCGGCGCCCGTACCCAACTATTGATCATCAAGTTGGGACTCGAAAACGAGTAGGCCCTCATAGCCACGTCCTGTGGGTCCGGCTGAATCTCCAAGAAATCCACCGCAGATCTCAAATAAACATCGTTTCTCTGTGCCAGAGCCTCTCGAATTTTTTGGGCAGCAAATCCCAGCGGCTTAGAACGAAGCTCGCCGGCAACGGCTATAGGCGTTGCCGCTAAAATGACATTTCCAAAGTATCCTGGTGGCAGCATTGGCCGGAAACGGGTCCGTCCGTCAATTGGTATGAAGAGTTTTGTTTCTTGGTCGTCCAGTAGCTCTCGGGCTTTGCATGCGCAGCGCCACATGTGGGCTGCAAGTGCTTCGAAGGATGTGTAGATCAAATTGCTGTTTTCAGTTTCTAGTTTGGCTTTTGATTTAAGTAGGTTGATTTGGTCTCGGGTAATCTTGAAGTTGGAGATTTTGATGGTTCCATCGCTGGTGGGGTCGATTTTGAGGGTTGGTGGGCGATCGTATTCGATGTGGTGGAATGACTGGCTTGGTGGATCCCGAGCTCGGAGGAGCGTACGGTCGATGAAGGGTGGGAGGGGTAGTTGGAGCCCGCGTGCCATGTCGGACCATGTGTTGATGAAATGGATCCCCGATGTGGCATCCGCTGCTTGGTGATGCAGGGAAACTCCCATGGAGACACCCCCACATTTGAAATGAGTGACCTGGACAGCAAGCAGAGGACAATCAGAGAGCCTCCCGGAGCAATCCACTTTGGGAATAAGTGGATGGCTCTGCATGGGAGCAAAATCACCGAAATCCTCAAGAGCACAATCGGCTTCAGCATCAATAAACAGCACTCCTTCGCCATTGCAATCGATTTCTATCCGGCCATCTTCACCCATCTTCAACCTCCCCGCCATCGGATAGAATGCCACAAGTGCTTTCCCAAGTGCATCTTTAAGCAAACCAGCGTCAAAGAAATTGGTAGACCCATCATGCTTGTAAAAGTATATGCTAGGAGTATGAGATCTTGGCATAACAAGATCAACATTGGAGTTCCAGAGAGACTTTTTAGGAGTTTCTCCGGAAGGCTTCACCACACTGGACTCTCTCGCGCTGATGTTCAGCTTCATCTTGGCAATTCTCTCTCTAGCTTCTATCGCTAAATTCTCAAGTGGATATCTGGATGCGGATATGGTGGACGAGCTCGGCTGGCCATTTATAGTGGAAATAGGCCTATTACTTACGCATCTAGGAGAGGCTCTTTAAAGTCAGTCCAACTATGACTTGGTATGCCCCATACGTCAAAGCCGGAATATTGAGACTCGGGCAATTGCGGTATAAAATAAAGATGGTCAGACCGGGACCAAATTGACGACGCAGTGGGAAGCAGGCACCTTCCTTCGTGCAGATGCAGTGGATCTGAAGGGACTCTGGCTGTCCCGCTCTTTCCTAATTACAACTTTTTATCCCTCCTGCGAGGTGGATATGGTTGAAACCTTAGTCTCGTAGGCGATTAATCATTAGTCGTTGGTGTTGACATCAAGTTTATGATGCAGATGAGTACGTAAACGGCGTGGTACCGAAACCGTGTGGATTACCTGTTCATTGTCTATAGTATCAGATCAACGGCTTGATTCACGCTTAAGTTTGCTCATTTGGGTCCCTTAGATGATTGTCACCCTGATAGTGACACGATCGTTCAAGTGGCCAGTCAATGTCTAATGTCCACTATATATGATCAAGCGTGTGGATTTCAAGATTTAGTTCTCATTTGAACATTTCACGGACTTACTTGTGCGACAATAGTACAGCAACATCGTTGGTGAAACTGTGCTCTTTTTACCGCCCTTCTTCGCTGAAAAATTACAGTCATTAGGTATATCCAATAAAGATCTGTTTTTGGTACTTGTAGAGCTGGAATAAAGGATAAAATCCGTGCATAGCCATTATTCATTTTAAATCCTCTGAGGATAAAAATAAATTGAATCGGTTAAATCCAGAATTTCCACGTGGTTATATTTGCAGATATCTATTTAAAGGGCTTCTTTGAAAAAATAAATTAGAAAATCATATAAACCTTGGATTCAGACATCTTTTGAAAGATCTAAACCATTAGTCTTGTTCGGCATCCCAAAATAGATGATCAATGAGAAATAGTTTCATTTGGATTTCCCTAATCACTTGTTCTGTTTTTCTATAAAAAAATAAAAAAATCATTGGTTCTAGTTTTGAACTTTTGTAACCTAAGCTATAAGCTTCTATTACTCTTGAAATTCAGTATGTGGCCTATTTAAGATATTTTGAACAAGATTAACAATTTAGATTTTTTATAAGAAGTCAACATCTACAATTCCAAACAACTATTGTGGGATGGATGGATAGTCTGTGAATCGGAGATCTGCAACTGGATCATACAGTATGGGGTTTTTTGAGCCACGGTCCAGATGATCACTTATCACAATCTACATCTTATCCATATCCATGCAGAATGCATCAGATTCAATCTGCTTATCAGTTTTGATGGCACTAGTTACGTGGCCTAATTGATAAACAACCTAGGTGATGAGAGGTCTGGTTCATCAGAGCCTGGCCTCACAATGTACTTTTAACGCGTGCAAATCTGCGCACTGATCTAGCTACCCTTTTCCAGCATTTTTATTTATATTTTCCTGTTACAGTTGTTAACGGTTTACCCATAAGGACAATCAGTGTGGCAATCCGCGGATTACTAGGACGACCTTTATTTTTGGGAATTAAAGGCGATGGTCAGGGAATACCAACCTTTGATCTTCTTGACTAGAGAAAAAAATGAGCACATTTTTACAGCCTCATGCTAAATGCCCATCCATCTACATCTAGATTTTTTTATTTTATTTTTTCCATTTTCTCTTTTCTAAATGGTTTAAACTAGAGGGTTGTAACATGACGACTTGGAGGTTACTCATTCTAGTATTGTTCTTCTCATGCACGCTTAACTATGAATTTCTGTGTTGGGGTAGACCTGCTATGATCTATGCCCATGTGAGATATCTACCGAATTCGAGAACATCCGCACCGCATCAAACTTCCATAATGACGGCTGACGGTGCCGTAGAAGGTGACCGTAACAACAGCTAATTTTGACGTACACACACCTGTATTTCTATAAGTATGAGATTAAGATCTGAGAGTGGTGAGAGTTACAGAGATTATAATCTAATCAGAATAGTATTTCCTCTCCTGTGCATGTAGGCCGTTTGGCTGAACCATGTAAAACTCTGTCGCTCCTATTCTATGTGTGTGTGTTTGATCATATGGTCCTATGATCTATAGATCCTGGCTGTTAGATTTGTACCGATTGGTGATCTAACCCTAACATTCTGATGGCTTCTGCTGATATTTAGCTCAACAAAATCAATGGGCATAGGTTTTCTTGATGACACCCTAATCCTTTTGATCACAATGGAATTGATTGATCGATAGAATTAAACACATTTGTGTGATAAGATGGACTACCCAGTTAGAAAAGGATGTGATCCAATATGAATTGGTAACAGAATGCGTGGATCTTTTGTAGTCTTAATAAACAGCTCAGAAGTGACTGTAGCTTGTTTGACCCAAGATGTCGGTTAACAGAGTTTGAAAGCCACACATCATGTTAATTAGCCCTGGGTTCAATTTGTCACATATCTTCTTAAGAAAAGTCCTAATCTGTGAGAGTGGTTAGCCTCCTACATGTATCATTCCTCGCAAAGAGATACATATAGTCTGCCATCTCACCACCTTATTTCTGCTGCATGCAAGGGAGAAAGAAATTTGGCAAACCCGTCTGAAAAACAGTAAGTACTGTTTACCAAGGAAAATCATTCAAAGGAAAAGGTAAAGACGAGAGACCTTGATCAGAAAAATCCCTACTTGAAATAATATATTTTTGGAGGGCGGGTACTAAGAAAGAGTAATGCCACTGACTTTTAAGCATTTTACCTGATTTTATTCAAGATAGTCTTGATGACATTGATTAGCAATCAAGATGTGTTTTTATTTATATAATCAATGATACAATTTGAGTGTGGTGAAGTCATAGACTTGACCGTCAGGATTATCCTATAGGTTTGATCGGTCATATTGTCATAAAATAGAGTTAACTTATCATAATTTATTTAGGATATTTAATGATAATATGCTATAAGACAACGATTATTAAAATGAACCACGCAATGTCATCGATGTCTGACAAATTAGGAGCATCTTCTTTCCTTTTATATATTCTGGTAGCTTTGAATATGAATGTCTACAATCAACCATTGACAAGTATAGTCCCATTACAGAAATTCATTTCTTAGAAATGTCGTCGAATGGAAGAAATAATTAATATACGCAGACAGCCTAATTAGAAACAACTCTTTTTCTTCTTCTTTTTTTAAACCAATCACAAAACAAAGACGCGAACGAGAGGATCCAGGTGATCCGACAGCAACGAAATCACCCGCGAGAGGATCCTATCACTTACGGGACTTGGAAGCACGAAATACATATAGAGGACGTTCAAATGTAGGGTCACGCCCTATGATATGCTCGACACTTGGTGCTACATCCAGGTGAATGGATGAAAGGCAAAGATCAACTAGGTGCATTCGCTGTGAGGGACCTTCAGGCAAGAAAACAGACCACAGAAAACTGAAGATGATACTCATGGAGTGAAAAGTGTTCTCGAGGAAAAGAACTGGTGCCAAGTAGTATGTAACAGATCGCAATCACTAGGTGGTTGTAGCCTCTTCTGTGAGGATTGTGTCACCGTTCCTGTCTCATGCAGTCAAGAACACCTGGGATATTCAAAAGGACTCCAAGGACCGAACACTTCAGTATGCTTTTCCATTTTTAGTAGTTATACAGTCATCATTGTTAAGCAAACCTGAGAAGTGATGAAATGAAGAGACAAGATATCTGAGAAATACAGCCGAGAACAGCAGTTAGCAGCCATAACATCTCTTCCCAGTAGCAAATATCAGCCATCACAGCGTTTTACTTCAAAAGGAAACATGCTGGTGATATTATACCACTTCATCTGCCATATCACATGCTGGTCATATTGTAAAAGAATAACTACAAATCGATCCCCTCAATATATGGCCCTTCATCATTCAAGGCTTCAGTGATCCTTGGACATTAGAAATACCACCACTACCTCCACAGTGTTCGAACATGGTGCCTTGTAAATGGGTTTTCAAAATAAAACGTCGGGCTGGTGGTATTATCGAAAAACGGAAAGCAAGAGTTGTCGCCCAACGTTTTCGCCAACAGCAAGGCTTAGATTTTTAAGATACTTTTGGTCAAGTTGTTAAAACTCCAATGATTAGAATTGTTTTTTCTCTTGCATGTTAGATTTTTAAGATACTTTTAGTCAAGTATTTAAAACTCCAATGATTAGAATTGTTTTTTCTCTTGCATGTTCTTAGAATTGGCTTCTAAGTGAATTACATATATCTAATGCATTTTTACATTCTTGAAGAGGAAGTCTACATGCAACACTCCCCAGGATATGTTTATCTAGAAAGACCTAATAATGTGTGCAGACTCCTTAAACCAATATTTGGGCTCAAAAATGCTTGACGGGCTTGGCACTCACACTTCAGCAAAACTCTTAAACATCGAGGCCTCCAACACGGTGCTAGACATACCAGCTATTTTTTAACATTCCTCACAAGGATATGTCCTGTTATTACTCTATATACTCATAGGTAGTGATCTATTCGGTATTTCTGACTTAATTAAATTCTTATCTACCAAGTATGACATGCATGATTTCGGAGCCCTACATTTTTTCCTTGGCATGCAAGTGCACCGCAACTCTACATTCATTATATTATATCTCAAACTAAGTACCATGCTAATATCTTAAAGAGGTATGAATTGATTGTCTGTAAACTTGTCCAAACACTGATTGCAAGTGGCATCGAACTATCCACCCTAGATGGTGCTCAATTTATCGACAACACTCTCTATCGTTGGTCTGTTGGAGCATTGTAATATCATACTTTAACATGATCATCAGCTATGCTATTAAGATTTGCCAATTTATGTACAAACCCAACTGGTTTTATTTTTGAAGCTATCAAAAGGATTAACATTTAAAGTTTCTACAAATCCATCTTCACGAGCCTTCAGTGACACTGATTGAGCGGGATCGCCTGTTGACAGAAGATCAACGACCAGCAATTGTCTGTTGCCAGGGCCCAACCTCAAGAAAACACCCGTCTCTCGCTCAAGCACTAAGGCAGAATATTGCTTCCTTACTTCAACAGTGACTGACGTATGTTGTGTAAAATTTCTTCTTCAGGACTTATGTATCTCTTATATCAAACCACACCTCGTCCACTTTATGATAGTAACAGTACAATTCATATGGTAGCCAGCCCTATATTCCATGCAAGCACAGAGCATTTAGAGGTTGCCTATCATTTCGTCGGAGAGAGGGTTGCTGGAGTACGTGTAGAATTTGTTACTACAATGGCGTTAATGTTTTCACTAACGGGCTTACTATTAAAAGATTGTTATGGTTTGGGAAAAAACTTGAAGTTCTACCAACCATAAGTTTGATGGTCGCCCTTCATCATTCAAGGACTCACTGATCCTTGACAGCCAACACTCACCTTAGTAGGATCACACACCAGCTGTTAATTGATTTCCATTGATTGATTCTTTTCCTCTATCTTACCATACGTGTTGTTCCATTGATGGAAACTAATGACTGTGAAACTCTATAAATGTTTTACACTTTTACAATGAATAATTATCGGGCTCAACTTTTTCACTTTCTTGGCTCTCTGTACTATCTTCTTACGGTCATGGTATTAACCTAAAAGTCAAGAATAGAAAATGATATTGATGATGGATCACACATCTCTATCATAAACGTTGTCAATCTCCAATAACCAATTACAAGCTCTTAGTCTGTGCTGTTTCATCTGTCGAATCTCCTTCCATAAAAACTGCAGCTCGGTTCCTCATAGGAAATATGTAAATGCAAGTAAATGTCAACCGATAATATCAAATACATACAATAAATTGGCCAACAAAGCGTAGCTCAGTTCATCACAGAAACCAAGGCATCTCCCCTTGCATATACTTGGTCACAGGTTTGGATTACTAATTTTTCTTTCAAGGGATTAGATTTAGAATAGTGTACGAGTATTTGGCTTTGTAATTTTTCCCCAGTACCAAAAATAAAATAAAATATATTTTAAAAATTACATGTCATATTTGGGGTGCCGTATTTCTTAAAAGCTGAAGATTATTTTCATTTCTTCCTTACAAACTAATATACATTCATTTGCAAGTAAAAAAGAAATAACAAAACCATCTTCTGCTTCACCCTTGCCGGCTGGCTACCTGACACAAGGGTTGCCATATTTAAGAAGAGGGAGATGATTTTCATTTCTTCCTCACAAACTAATATACAAATACATATTCATTTGTAAGAAAGAAATAACAAAATCATCTTCAACTTTTCCCCTGCCGGCTGGCACCTGACGCAGGACCCTCCTCCTTTTTTTATCCAGGCTTGGGACCGTCATTGCCATATTTTAGATGGTTTGGACATGTTCAAAGAAGACCAACAACGGCACCAGTTAGAAGAAGTGAGGCAATATAAATAGAAAGTTTTAAAAGGGCAAGGGGAAGGCCCAAAAGAACTTGGATAAAAGTGGTGAGGAAAGATTTAAAAACTTTGGGACTAAATGAAGATATGGTATTTAATAGAGTGGAATGGAGGAATAAAATTCATGTGGCCGACCCCTAATTGGGATAAGGTCTTGATGATGATGATGATTTTAAAAATTACCATTCAAGAAAAAAAAATACAGAAGTTATGAAAATATAGTCACAAAAATGTTATGCCTTTTCAAAAAAATAAAAATAAAAATTTTCAGCTTAATGTCCTCTTAACTCTATTGGTTCAATTCCTAAGCTGTAACACATGTAAGCCTGAGACGCCTCTCCTGTTTGAGTGCTAGGTCACGGGTTCATGGTCGTGCACCAACATCGTATAGAAGGATTTCAGAAGGCACCTCCGCACCTACGTCACGTTAGGGGATTGTTGTATGGTTTAGATCGGTGGGTGAGTGTTTATCTGAGGATGTCAACATTCGAAAAAGAAAAGAAAATAAATCTTGGGCCATAACATTTATAGAACGAGGCTCATGCAATTGAAGTTACTAACCTTTAAGGACAGGGTCACCTTAACACTTGGCCAATGGAAAGTGACGAGTTTAATGCTTCTCATAAAGGCAATTATGCCCAATAGTCGGGTTGGTGAATATGTTAAGTAACTTCCCGTTGTACTTAATATTCACGTACTGTAAGAAATGTAATTGGATCAATTCGTTTCCGAAGCAAGTGAAGAGGACACATGCTTTGAGTGCATGTGTATTGGTTGACTCTAGGTCTAAATATTTAGGCCGTTGTTTGTCAAAGTTTCTAGCTATTGATTTTCAGGGCACAACTTAATTTATTAGGAGCCACAAGACTCCAATGCACATGCTCTTTCACCATTAAATATTCAAATTCCGAGGTCGATCATACAAAGGTTGGCTAGCTCTAAAAACTCAGATCACTGGACATAGCCCCGTTTGCGGTCAGTTTACCCTTTTTCATATAAAATAAGCCCCAAAAGTTTGGGCATATTTAAGGATGGCGGCGGACAAGGACCCGTGGAGTGATGCCTGCCCAAATTAATTATTATAGGCTGCGGTTGTCCTTCTAATTGAGCTAAAATGGAAAAGCTAATCCTGAAAAGATGGGAAAGTGGTTTTCTGGCCACTTTCCACAAACCGAGGAATCCACTATCGTTAAATACCAACCGCCAATTTCGACTTCGGAAGATAAACCATTGGTGGTAGTCTTGTATATAGAATATTTTGCAATGGTGGTAGCTAGCTTGAAACCCTCTCGACTCCGTTTTTTGCATTTTCCAGCAACTCTCTTGTTGTTTGCAAGTTCTTCAGTTTTTTCTTAAAACCGTTGGCCCGGCTAGTAACAACTTGTAACTTTATAACTCGGACGAAATGGTTTGTTAACATAAATGACGGATGCCCACTCACACGATGCATCCCCGTACGTGGAAGTCGGTGAACTGACTCGAAGTAATCAGCCAAAAATAAGAGATTGTCAGAATTAATCAGGATAGAATTACAACTATCGAAACAAATTAGAAAATCCTGATAAAAATCAGGATATGAAAATTAGGGCTGATTAGAGAAAAATCAGGTTTTCTAATTCTCTTGATTCTTATGAGTTGGAGCCAGAGATGTTGATGTAATCATCCCCTTTTTTTTGCTTTCTCATAGTAATATTTCTCTCCTCTTTTCCATGTATGTAGGACACACTGGCCAAATTACATAAATTTGGTCTAGCTCTTGTGTGATTGTGTGTATGTTTTTATTTTTATCTCTTTGCATAATACCACTGTTGAGTCCTTAATTTTGACTAAAATAACCTTAGATTACTATTTTATTAGATCATTTATCAAGGCAATTTTGTGATTTTAAATTAATTTTAGCTATAATCGACTATCCAACCATTAATTTGAAAAGTTAAACGATCGAATGATCATTACAGCTAATTATCCACATAAGATAATTCTAATCTTGTATTTTATTTTTGCAAATAAGGCAAAGTACGTTGGACGGTTCATATCAGCTTATTTTGATGGGTCCCATAACACAAAATATGTGCAAATCTAACTAATTATGGGCAGATTTGACTAAATCTGACCAATCATGGCAAATTTGACCAACACCCTTACAAAGGAAGGACGGGTCGGATTGAGGGCTCTCTCTCTCTTGTTTTTCTTCCTTCAAGGATAGGAGCAAGTTGCTCCACCCTTCCTCTTGCTTCCTGACTTCTCCCTCATGGAGTAGTGGTGAAGGGACTGTTCCTCTCCACCTCTCTCATGCTCTCCCCCTTTGTAACACCCCGAGTTTTTAAGACATTTCTTTTATTTATAATAATAGCATTTTCAATAAGAACATTTGGGATCCCATGAGAAAAGTTTTATTTATCATTTTACTAAAACATTTCTTAAAAACTCTAGTTGTTAGTTTTCCTTTCTCAAAATGGCATATATATAATTCAAAACATAAGTAAGTTTTTTATGATGATAGATTTAAAACAATACTCGTATCAATCAACGTCAAATGAATCGACACCTTTATTTTGAATCAAATCAATATCCAAAACACAATAATAATATGGCCTAAGGTCTATCCATCATAACATCCCATATAAATGTCCAATATATGTCTAAACATCTCAATCAAATCCAAAATATAAAGTATACAGTCCATAATTAAATTCAAATGATAATCCTGTGTATTAACTCACATCACTGTCTAAAATTCTAAGAAAAAGGATATTCTGCAGCTCTCACAGTTTCTCAACAGCCTTGCTTTCCTGTTATCGAGCTCGAGATCTAAAGCATTGCAAAACAAAGCAATGCCTCAGCAAGCTATCGCTTGTGTAGGTATATAAACAATTAATGTAATAAAATAAAATAATTAATTAACAGTACTGATAAAATGAAAAGTCTATCATTTATGAAAATAGCAGTATCATAAGTCATATCAACATAAATGCCAATTTATTCCATATGCTAAAACATGCATTTTAAGGAGTTAAAACATGACACGAATCAATGTAAATGAGCATACAATAAGAATAAGGGCACCCTAAGGTAATGGGTCTCACAACATCGCACTAATATCACTGATCACGAGTACTTATAGCCAACCTCTGAGTGTCGTCACACCCAAGCATACCATCCATAACCACGCTCATCATACACGCACACATAATAAGAATATGGCCATCATGCCACAGTGGCAACCCTCCATGGGTCTCAACCACCGCCGCTCTTCGTCGACACCATAACGGGAGACTTAACGTCTGTCCCCATGGAAAGGCCCAGACCGATAGTGTGGAGTATTCATGTTACCAAACTCCTACCAAATGCCATCTATGGGCAGGTGTCTATCATATCACAATATCATCGCATCATAATGTCGGAGGGTGGGTAGCCGGCCCTATCCCTCCTAGCATGTAATGACCCCAATTTTTGAGATATTAAAATCCCATGAAAAGTTTAGTTTTAAAGATAAGGGCATTTTGGTCATTTCACTAGTTGCCTCAACTGAACCTAGGAATTTGGTCCAAAAAATGGTTCCATTAGATGCGTCTCGGAAAGAGGAATCCAACGAGACTAAAATCACCCAAAATGGAGTTAAAATGAGCAAGATATGGCCCTTTGAAGTTCAGGGGCAAAATTATAAATTTCACAAATCAACTTAAACTGAAAAAACACTGGTGCCCGTTTTGATACGGGCACCCCGTCGTCTTCAACCTCCTAGAGGTTTCTAGAACGGCGGTGTTTCAAGAAGAAACCACCGCCATTCTAGAGGATTCCCTACCGCCATTCAAAGGCGGTTAGAACCCCTCAAGAACCCTCTTTAAAAGCCCTATAAATAGAGCTCTTGGGTGCCTCTAATGGCAGCCCAAAAGCCTTGGAGAAAACTAGTCCTGAAACAGTGACCAAGGGGGGAAAATGTGGAGAGAAAACCACCCACGAAGCAGGTATGCTCCAAAACTCCCCAAACCCATCTCACCCATAGTCCTAGGCTCGGTATCCCTAGGTTTTTGCTTGAAAAAACTATGGAGAATAGGCCTTTAGGGAGCCACCAAGGACCCTGGGACGTCCCCAGGGCCGCACTGGTTCCTCAGGGACGAACCAGGGCATCCCAAGGACGCCTCGGTCCCCCAACAACGGAGACGGCCCGCTCCAGACAAGACGCGTCGAACGCGTCTGAGAAGAAAACCAACGGGCGCGTCCGTGGACGCGCCCACTAAAGAGGAAGACGGCTAAGAAAGTCTCGCGCGTCTGCAGATGCGCCCGCTGAGGCGAGCGCCGCAGACTCGCAGCGCACTAGCGAAGCGTCGTTTTTTGGTTGTTAAGGAAGCCAGGGCGCATGACGCTGACGCGCAGCGCCCTAGCATTCTGACTTTTTGTCTTTAAAGACTCTATGTACATAGGACACTAAAACGCTTATAACTTGAGATCTAGAGCTCCGATTGAGGCGCCGCAAAAGGTGTTGTGTCCGTATCGACGACGCGGACACATCAAAACTATAAAATCTTTGATCAAGGCCCAATCAAAGTAGGGCATGACCCTTAGAATAGGGTGGTGGCGCGTGATCACTAGAACTTTGGAAAACTGAGAATACCAAGGCCCAATTAGGACCTTAGGACACCCATAGGCATATGGATGGACCCCTAATGCCTAAGTAATAAGACCCAACTGCTCTAAACCCATCAAAGATAGGTTAAACTAACCTTGAGTCACCAAACCATGTTCAGGAGCGTACGAGGACAAGAGGGTTAATGCGACCTAGTCAGGTAGGTGCTCTATCACTATTAGATTCTTTTAAAAGAACTATTGTTATTTGAGAACATATGTTTTAGATATATGTCTTGATTTGCATGAATTAATTCAGCATGCATGTTAAATGCTTTGTACATAGCCATGTTTTGAAATAACTGCATATACATTATGCACATATATGTGTTGCAAACAAGTGCATGTATTGCATGATTTAAGTACTTGCAAAGATTGCATGTCCTTGAGGGTTGCCAAAAGATGCTGGAGTGCCGAGGGTCAGGCAGTTGTGAGGGACCCAAAAGAGGACAAGTTTTAACAACAGGTTTTGACCTATCTTATGTGATTTGGACAAATAAGCCCTTGGGTGCTATGCCGAGGGGTCTGGGTTGGCCACCCGGCCTCTACCACTAATAGGTGGATGGGTACCACGCCCAAAAAGAGGCAAGTCCCTACGTCGGCGCATGTGGTACGGGGGCTACCACCGGTGTCACCAAGACTTTGGGTCGGCGTGTCATAGGCCCCGTGGAGGCTATGACCAAGTGTCCTCAGGTACCCGGGGACCACACGGCGAGGAGGTCGTGGGCATAGTGGACCCTATGATTTGATGTGCATTTCATATAGCATGATATGAGGTTGGTCGACCATACCATACTAGAGATCCATGAGTTGGACTCTATGAGGCATCTATTGCATATCATGATGTCATCATATATATGATACTTTCACTTTTGGATTCTGTGCTCTTTTAAGTTATAAGAATTTCAGTTGATTATGGATTCTTATACTGATGTTGAACTCGAGTATTCAAATATACGCATATTTTGAATTTCAGTTGATTATGGATTCTTATACTAATATTGAACTCGAGTATTCAAACATACGCGTGTTTTGAATGAGCATATGATTTTGAAACATCTCATGCATTTATAAAACTAGTAGTGATAGGCCCTACTGAGTATATTATATACTCACCCAATCCTTAACATTTTTCAAACATCAGTGAGAACTCAAAGACAAGATACGTCCGTATATATCATGATTCAGGACAGCTTCACTCACAAAAAGAGGACATCTATGTTAGTGCTATGAGCAAGTGAATCCAAAAGGAAACAAATACACATGTAAGTAAACTCTCAACCCTTTGGACATGTGTTTGTACTTAGTTACAGTTGGGCTGTGCATTGTGATTGGAAAGACCTGGGGAAAAACATTTATGATTTCTAAAGTTTTTCAAAAAAAAAAAAACTACCTTAGTTGTTGTGAAAGCAAATGACACTCGAGGTTTTCAAAAATGAGTTTAAAACTAAAGGTTTTCCACTGCATTGCATGGTTTTTATAAAATGGTTTTCAAATAGGGATGCATCCCGTCTTAGGAAATTAGACATTGTATTTAAAAATGCATGAGAAAACCCGGGTCGTCACATAGCATGACGCCCATCGGGTGACAGCACTCGTCATCAAATATAAAAACACGAAAATCATATGTATATGCTAAAACTTAAGAGCACTCGTAGCTCGCAATCCCCAAGACACGCCGCTCATCTTGGGGTTAGCCTATAAAAGGACTAGTTGACAAGCCTCTATTCTTATTTCCTTGCCAATCCATGCATTTCCAATATATAATAAGAAGGAAGTCTTTATTTAAGCATAATTAATTAATATCATGCTCATAAAAACATTTGTCATAAGTTTATTCTATAAAAGATTTCAATTTGTAATAATCATAAAGTACTCAAAGTCTCATGAAATCAACGGCAATTAATAAATGCACTTTAAAACACAATCACATATGATGCTATGTTTATGCATGATTTTAAAAATCAAGGCAAAGCATTAATTGTCGTCCCCTACCTCAATGTGAGACCACTTAGCTTGTTAATAATCCCCTTAACTGGTATGTTCAAGTGCACCTGTATATGTCACATCACTATTTTAAAAATTTTCTAAACTAAAAGTGGTCATTTATAAGTTTTTAAGTTAAAACTAGGTTCGTGTCGTCAATACGGTCACAACACTACTTTCGGATCGTGATTTGGACTCCTCTAGCTCCCAAAAATCAAGTTTTAGTGAAAACACTCACAAAATGGGGCTGACCAACCACCATAAGGTGGTTTACACCGGTTTATATCGGCGTAAACTGGCGTCACGAAGACGCCCGCCAGCGTGAAACATAGCGGGGACATGCAATGTGCGTCCTCGGTACCATGACGCACCGCCGCGTGCGTCATGGTCGTCAGGATGCCGTGCGTCCTGACTTCCCGAGACAGCCAACGCGGTCTCCCTTGCACGAGCGAGATGCTGCGTACGCGTGCGACATCAATTTCCTTTCACGTCTTCGTTGGGGCATCCTGGCGTCAGCACCAAGGCGCCGACGCAGTCGCCACCGCCATAGAAGACGACCAGAATCAGCAAGCCTACAGGTGTCCAATTTGTGCAATTTTTACAATGTTTTTCTCAGAATTTCATCTAGATTTCATTTATACCCTCCTTTTGCATTGATTTTTCAAAAACCATGTTTTTTAAATGGTTTTTCCCAAGTTCCTAAAAACGTCCATAGGTACTGGTTTTCACGTTCTTTAGAGAAACCCACCGTTGGATCTCTCCCAAAGTTAAAGGGTTTGATCTTGGGTCTCTTGTGCACTAGATGATGGTCCGATTTTCAAACAAATGTGGTTTCATCCATGAAATCACGCTCCAACAGTAGCGTGCACAGAGTTCCCAGGAAAAATGTGATTTTTCCTGATTTAATTGTATTTCTATTTTATATATACCTATTTAATAATTAAAATTTAAGGTTTTAAGACTTACCTCATCTAGATGGCGTTGATAGACGTTGCCGGAGTTCCACTCGCCAAAAAACTTGAACTTTACGGAGCTAGGGTTTCTAAGTAAAACTCAGTGAAAACGGTCTTTAGCGCTAGGGGAAAATAGATATAAGCCTTAGAGTCTAAGGGGAAGAGAAACTCTTCCATTCACGCCTCTTTTCGCTGGTTTCTCTAGTGATTTTGCCGGATCCGGTAGAGGCGTGTAGAAGACAGGGGTGCCATTATCAATTTGGGCCCCCTGTGTTATACGTCTCTGCCAAATGACTAAAATACCCCTATAACTTCAACAGCCCTAACTCCCTTGTTTGAGCTCCGTTTTTCGCATTCTTTGTGGCGTTGGAATCGTATCGATGAGCACTATCAAATTTTTAGTTTTTAGGAAAAATTTCCATCTATAAAATTTTAATTTAATTTATTTAGTAATTTATTCATTTATACCAAAAATTAAGGATATTACACCATTTCACTTCTCCTCTCTTTCCCATCTCTCTTCTTTCTCTTCACCTTCTCTCTCTCTGTTTGCCAGACCAGGATCACACTGTCTCACGCACCCCTCTTTGTTTCACTACCCACCTCCCTTCTTCTCTCCCTTGTCAAAGAGAACCCAGTTCCCAACTCTCATCGTTACTTTCTCTCATGTACCACCTACATCCCTTGCTCTGTTCTCTCCTTCTCACTCTCCCCCGTCTCTACTTCTTTCCTTCCCTTTTTCTCTCTCACTCTCATATTCCCACCTTGTTTTTGTTTTTTTCTTCCTTTTCAGAGAGAAGAGGTGGAAGGACTATTCCTCTCTCTCTCTCTCTCTCTCTCTCTCTCTCTCTCTCTCTCTCTCTCTCTCTCTCTCTCTCTCTCTCTCTCTCTCTCTCTCTCTCTCTCTCTCTCATCACCTCCCTTCCATCACAACAGCATCACGAACCTAACTCACTCCCTCACTCGTCTCCTTCCCTCTCACTCTCATTTCTCTCGTTCTCACCCTCCCTCAATCTTGTAGGAAATACCAAGCCCAATTCACCCTGTTTCGTGGTTTTTTCGCCTGTTTTAGTTCTTGTCCCATCGTTGTTTTCACCTCTGCCATCACCATTTTGCTCTATTTTATCGTGTTTCTAATCCTTGTTTTAACACCGTGATTCAACATCATCCATCCCTATTCCATTTTGTTTTGAAGCTTAGTTTTTTATTCTAATTTTTTATTCTAACAAAAGCACGTTTTCATTCCCTGCTTCTTCACCATTTTTCTTCGCTCTGTTGACCATATTTTTCTTTCCTACTTCTCACCTATTTTTATCTGAATTTCTTCCTTTTTACAAGCTTTGATTGTTATGGGAAAAAACCCAACTTAGATTTCTCCCAAAACTTCCCCTTTCCTCTCCATTCTTCCTCCCCTGTCATCCTGTCTCCATCTTTCTTTCTCTCGCGCTCCTCTAGCATGACAACCCCAATCACCGGCCAGCCTCTGCAGGCTGGCTTTCTCCATCACCGCCCAGACCAATCCAAGCGGCCTAAACTAGCACCGCCCTCTCCTCTGCTCCCTCTCTTTCCTCCTTTGCTCTGGCGTTCTTCCCTGCCTCCGGCCTACCCAGAGGTGAAAACCCAAGTTGGGTTTTTCTCCTCTGCCTTCTCCTTTTTCCCCCCTCTCTTCTTCCTTCTTCCCCTTTCTCTAGTTTTCTCCTCGGGTTTTCACCTGGTTTTCGATTAAAACTAGGAATCCAAAAAATTTCCAATCATGCCCTTGCAAGATCTGATTAATTACTTCTCTGTACTCTTTTTAATTACAACTGTGTCCCCATTTTATTTACAGCTGTGTCCCTGAATAATCTGGTTTTACTTTATCCTTATTCTGCCTATCTAGGGACAATGTTATCTAGGACTGTTTATTTAGTTTCATTTTCTGTTTTTTTTTTGAATAAATAATTCTATACATTCCAGCAGTTGAATAAATATGAATTTTTAATTTATTGTCAGCTTATTTTTGTTATTTTGATTTTTATTAATTGAATTTTATGTAAACTCCAATATTTAAGTCGAGTCCCCATGGAAATCGACCTGTATTTGCATAGCTATACTACAACAATAGTGCACTTGCGGAAAACATCAACAACCACAACATATCTAGAGCAAATAGAAACTAAAGAAGCAATATCAAACTCTATTTATTAGAAAAATAAATAATATTAAAATATAAACGCTATTTACTAGAAAAAGAAATAATAGTTAAATTTAAACCTCATCACAATTCAACCCACAAGAAAATCTAAACCTCGTGGTTGACTTAGAAAACTTGTCCAAGTTACTCGCCTCCATCGCAAATGGTAACTCATTGAGTCGACTTGATATGTAACAAAACTGTTTTATTTGTTTTGATATTGGGCCCAAAGCCTTCAAAATAACAATAATATGTCTTAAGTTCTTAACTAAGTCACCTAATAACTACGTGTGAATGTAAAGTAAAAATTTTAAATATAACAAAATATAAATAAAATATTATTAAAGTTTTGACTCGAGTATTTTCAAGTCACACACAAGCCATTTCAAGTTAACTCAACTCACTCTGCTTTTGAGTTGAGTTGAGCTTCTAGTCTCATCAATAAAGTTTCTTTTTAAAAATTAGTTGTTTCCTAATTTGAGGGTAGTGCAGAAGAATTATTTAAAGAGTAATGTTGGTGTAGAGCAGAGCAATACCCAATATCTCTACAAACTTCACTTATCTATGATGGGTGTCACATACTATTGATCTACAATGTTTATAGATATACAATGGTGCTTTCAAGTTGCTAGACTGAAAAGGTCAGAAGTTCTATGTAAGCTAAAGAGCTACATCTCTAAATGTGATGCTCACAGAAGTACATTGTTAGGCTACAATAATTATTTTGAAGTTAATGATTATCATTAATGATAATAGATTTGAACCCAATACTTCTAAAGTAGATTACTACATCTTAACCAAGTTGCCCAAGGCTTAATTGTCCATGTGAAGTGAAATTAAATACAACAAAAAAATAATAATTAAATATTATTAAATTTTCACTCGAATACTTTTCCAAGTGACCCATGAGTTGCGTTGAATAAACTCAAGTCGACCGACTTTCAAGTTAATTGAGAGTCTTTGAGATTTTTCACTTTGAAAAGAAGTAGTAAAGTTTCCTCAGGAAATGTGTTGTAGCATAGTAGCGAAAGAAGAGTTTCTCCTATGTTAAATAAGTAATAAATGTAACTAGTTTGAGGTGTTGATGAGTGTGTTCAAAATTACACACACACACACACACACACACATCCAAAAAGTATAGACAAGAAGGAGAAACATACATAACTGATGAATTTCATAGTTATGAGCTTTTTTCTTAAATAAAAGGACAAAGATTCATTTAAATTAAATATAAGTTCAAACATGGAACACCTGAAGGATCAAATATTAGTTAAATTTTACATCTCCTAGAGAGTAAAACTTCTCTTATATCCTTCATAATGGAAACATAAATAGCAAGGGGAAAGCAATCTCTATTCTCCTCTAATCTTCCCAACATTGAGACTCTCTTAGCCAGAAAGTTAGCTACTTCAATTGCCTCCTATACATGCAATAGTCTTAAGCATTTCTCTTGAATCTATCTATCTTTCCAACTTGAGCCCACACTATGCTTCATGGCATTCATTACTAGCATAGAGCCCCCACAGGTTTGCTAACATGAAAAGTCTAGGTTAAGAGTGGTCTTTATATGATGCCATACAGCCAACCATTCAGCCTTATTATTAGTCTTGTAGCCTAAAGAGATGCTAAAAGTTGATAAACATCTGCATGAGTTATCCCTTAGTATTCCACCTGCCCTACTAGACCTTAGTTCACCTAGTATAGAGCCATCAAAGCTAACTTGCACTTCACTTGGGTCAGGGTTCCCATTGGACTTTAAAGGTCCTTCTCTTGGTTTGGATGATGTTAACTTGATACCATATATCAGACAATTGTAGCTCTTCACCAAAGAATACAAGGATATAATTCAAAGAATTTGCATACCCTACAGTTCTAGCTCTATAGTAAATGGTGACTTTTCTCCAATCCACTGGCCTCCTAGCAAGTGTTTTATTCCTTACCATCCAAATAGTATCAAAAGCAAGTGAGCATGCAATAAAAGCATGATACATTAACTTTGAAATTATTGTTGCTAGTGTTCAAAAATCTCATAATAGCCTCTTTGACATTGTCACGAGAATAAACATCTACTAAAAACTCCTTTTGAATTTCATGCCAGAGGCTAGCCACCTACTTGCAATTTAGAAAAAGATAAGAAGCAGTTTCATTATGATCATAGCATAGTAAACATTTCTTATTGTCTTTAGTAGCCACTTAAGCTTAAGGAAGACAAGGAGCTTATCAAGTGCAAGTTGTCATAAGATTTTTGGTGATCAGGCTGAAATAGAGAATTTTCTGCAGACTGAATAGAGAACTTCCATCATTTGAAGGGATCCAAATAATTTTATCTTTCAAGTGAGGGAAAATGTTTAGTCTTTGAATGTGTTTTGCCCTCATCTATGATAAAAGAGAACCAATGAAGAATACACTCACCCACCTCATTATATCAGAGACTTTATGATTAAAGAGGCATTCCTTCCATCTAGAAGTAGGCACAAAATCAATGAGTGGATCTTGACCAGTCCAATCATCGTGCCAAGAGAGAAGTGTCTTTGCCATTTCCTATAATAATTCGCATTTATCTACTTGATCAAGTCTCTACATTTTCTAAGATTAACTGAGAAGCTAAAGGACTAGGTTTCACATAAAAAAAAGGTATATAGTTGTTACCAATTTAGTCCATAGTGAACCTATGCTTATGAACACATTTCAAGCCAACTTCATTTTGTAAGCAGCATCTGTATCTCTGATTCCAATCCCCCGATGAAATCACTTTGCAAATATGATCCCATGTAATCCATTTATTCCCCCCTTGTGACCTAGGCTTGTTCCAAAAGAAGCTTCTTTGCTTGTTTTTAAAAGTAGATATTTCTTTCTTTTAAACAACAGGAGCATCCAAAACATAATTTCCAATGGATTTTGTGACATACTTCAAAAGAATTGTCTCACTTACTTTGAAGAGTATTTGGCTTTTTCATAGATCCAATCTTTTATTAATCGTTAACTGTGTGAGAAAAGACACGATGCTACTTTGCCTCCAATGTAAAGAGGAATTCTAAGGTAGTTTCTTTTGAATTCTTTCTTAATAAATATGATTCTTTTTAAAGCTCTACAAGCAAAACTATGTATATTTCTTGAGAACAACACATATGATTTATCCCCCTTGAACTAAAGGCCATCTCTAAACTTAAACAATAACACCCTGAATCTAGCATAAGATGCAAAATCACCTTTAAGAAAGATAAGCATAAATCAAGTGAAAGATGAAAAGTTAGTTTTTCCATATAATTGCTAGACAAACTCTACCTTTGGCAATAGTTTCATGCATTAAGCTTGAAAAAGCTTCTATACAGACATAAAATGTACAGAGACAAGGAGCAACCTTGTCTAATCCCTCATTTTGGTTTAAATAGTTCAAATTTCTCACCATCTACTATTATAGAGAAACTTGGTGTAGTGATAATAAATATTATCATCTTAACAATTTTAGCAGGGAATCCCAACTATGAGAGAACTTCATGAATGAAATTCCAATTTAATAAATCATCAACTTTAAAGATATCCAACTTTACATCCGCATTTTTCCAAGAACTCCCTTTATTTTGCAATAAGTATGGAGAAATTCATGACAAAATAGGAGATTCTCATGGATAAACCTTCTCGGACAAAGGCATCTTCTTCCTTCAAAACAAGCCTTTTCAAGTAAGACTTAATTCTATTAACAATAAGCTTGGAAATAATTTTGTATAGGGTGAAACATACACTAATAGGACCAAATCTTTCAACTTAAGAAACATTATTTTCCTTTGAAGCAAGACAAAGAAATGACTTATTGAGCTCTTTTGGAAATTTACCGCTACAAAATGTGTCTCTTACCATTTCGAAGACAACCTAACCAATTTTTTGCAATTTTTTTGTATTCCATATAATCGACTAGTTTTAAGGGGTAACAATCGTTCATTTAATGTAATGAGTGCTTCTAATGCCATTAACTCTTAAGCATTCAATTTTTTTTGCATAAATGTAGATGGAAAGAAATGGACCTTTTGAGATGCTGGATGAGAAAAGACTTTTTCAAGTATCCAAGATTGCTTTGTGGTCATGAACGAGGATCCCATTCTTATCTACAATGCAACTAATCCTCCCTTTTTCTTTTGCATAATTGCTTTCATATGAAAGTAAAATGTATTCCTGCTACCTTCTATGATCCATTTCTCTCTTAGTCTAGTTTTATAGTAAGTTTCTTGGATTTTCAAAGCAGAGTGAAGCTCACAAATCATTTCAAGTTGTATTCCTCATTAATCAGCCATGTACACTGTATACATTTCAACTTCTCAAATAGTTACTTAACCCTAAAGTCAAAATGCCCAAACTCCTCCCTTCTATTCCATTGCTTTAGAACAAATTTAAAATTTTGCATTTTCTGCAAAATGAATAACCAGCTAAGCTTATGTAGTTAATTAACCAAGCCTCATTCACAATTCTATCAAAATTTCTATGCTCATGCCATGCAACATTATACTAGAAGACCCTAGCTGTTATTCTACTATCCTCTGACAGTTGAGAAGAATAGCAGTGATTTGACGAAACTCTAGGGAGTAGGACTAATGTGATTGTCTAAAACCTTTCTACCCATGCAATAGTAACTAGTCCCATTATCTAGCCTTTTCAAAATTTAAAGGTACCGTTTTGGCAATTTGTGTATAAGTAAAAGCACTCCCTTAGAAACCCATTGATAAGGCCAAGCTTATCAATAAGTGTTCAAGTCAAGATTCTGTGAGGTAGCATTAGTGGTAGTTTTTGACTGATCAACAATATTAATAACACTAAAATCTCCTAAGAAGCATAAAGGTTTTGTAGCAGAGGAAACTTTTCCAATAAATTCCTGCGACAAATGTGTTCTAGCTCCTAGTCTCGGGCTTGCATACAGAAAACCCACAGTAAGAGAATTATTAACAAGGTCTTTGAAAGAGATTTCAGCCACAATAAAAAATATATTTTCCTCCAAAACTCTAGAGCAATTGCCTTATCTATCCAAATGACAACTAACCCCCCCAAATAAGCCAATCGATGGGACAACTCTAAAAGGAAACTTCTTTTTCAGTTAAGAAAAAAGTCCTTTTCATTACTGATCCTTGTCTCATAAAGGAAAAGAAAGTCTGGTTTTTCAGAATCCAAGATCGGATTAAGGGCGGGCTCTCCATAAGAGGCTCTTTTGGCCCCTCTAAAATTCCAGCTAATAATAGTCATGTCGTAAAGGAGGAAAGCATATCGATTGGATTCTTCCACCCACATCTTGTTCAGAAGGCTGGGATGCCACTGCTGAGAAACTCCATTTTGGGGTCCGTTCTAGCTCTACAGTCAAGTGCATGACCTTCCTCCCAAGTAAAAACTCCAAGACTCCTTTGTTTTTTTTTATCACCCTCAGCACTCTCCACGTCAGACCAAGCTTCCATTGTTATTTGGTCCCAAAATCTTTCTTCCGTTCTTCTTCATGCTAGTTTTGTGTCTCTTCTTTTCTCATATCCTCCTATAAAGCCCGCCATTTTTTATTTTACCTTTACCAACTGCTTAATCTAATGCTCGATACAAAACATCAGTTCATTACTCCACAAGAAGCATATTAATTACATTTCTTAACTTTCAACAAGAAGCATACTACATCACATACAAAAGAAACCAAAAAAAAAAGAAGGAACGGGACAAGTTATCACACAGCTGCTTAGAGCAGCCACAATAAAGAATATGGAAGGAGATAACAAGGGAACAATATGACTGCACATCTTGGTCCGTTAACGACTGCATATCCCTGTCCCGGCCTCCTAGATTTCGTAGATAACTTTCTCGAACCGAGCCATCTCATCCAGCTGCAGGGAAATGACCACAAACAAGCTCCCATCATTTATGGGACCGGGTTGAATGAATCCAAGCCCTTCAATCGGAACTGTTCCGGGACCCATTTGTACTGGCCGGCCCCAACCAAAGTCTGCCTCATGTGTTGGCATCCGTACCCAACTATTAATCATCAAATTAGGACTCGAAAACGAGTAGGCCCTCATAGCCACAGCTTGTGGGTCCGGCTGCATCTCCAAGAAATCCACCGCAGATCTCAAATAAGCATCATCTCTCCGTGCCAGAGCCTCTCGAATTTTCTGGGCAGCAAATCCTAACGGCTTAGAACAAAGGTCGCCGGCAACGGCGATGGGGGTTGCCGCTAAAATGACATTGCCAAAGTATCCTGGCGGCAATATTGGGCGGAAACGGGTGCGGCCGTCGATTGGTATGAAGAGTTTTGTTTCTTGATCGTCTGCTAGCTCGCGGGCTTTGCACGCGCACCGCCACATGTGGGCCGCAAGGGCTTCAAAAGATGTGTGGTTGACGCTGCTGTTCTCGGTTTCAAGCTTGGCTTTCGACTTGAGGAGGCTGATTTGGTCGCGGGTGATTTTGAAGTTGGAGATTTTGATGGTTCCATCGACGGTGGGGGTGGTTTTGAGGGTTGGTGGGGCATCATATTCGATGTGGTGGAATTTTTGGCTAGGAGGATCCCTGGCTCGGAGGAGTGTACGGTCGATGAAGGGTGGGAGAGCTAGGTGGAGCCCGCGTGCCATATCGGACCACGTGTTGGTGAAGTGAATGCCTGATGTGGCATCTGCTGCTTGGTGTTGCATGGAAACTCCCAGTGAGGCACCGCCACATTTGAAATGTGTAACCTGGAAATACAGTCAATATGATGGTTAGAGAAATGGGTTAAGGACTAGTAGGTTCCCGCAAGCAGATTATTGCATTTCATTCCTTCATTTCGGATGTGGGTGCTCGCCCTTTATAGCCCTACATGGTTCAGCATGATTTCAAACCTTCACGTTGTGGTTCCACTGGGGAGATGACATGAGATGAAGAGAAATTGTTATTGTTCGACGGCTTTAGTCAATTGGATTGGACACTTCTAACCGAACCATTTGTCATTCCATAAATGTGCTAGAACCTAAAGAAGCAATGATAGTGACAGTCTTTTCCTTTTTGTTTATTTTCTCCGCTGTATCTCTCTTTTATTTAGACAGGTGGATTGAGAAGACGAGAGGGAGTTTTCTGGTTAAAGTTAAGTACTCTCCTGACTTTTCGAAGGATGGGCCGAGTGTGAAACCTAAAGCCTTGTCTACATGCACCGAGTGTGCATGTGTCCCAACTCTAGTCTCTGGATAGATATTGTCATTCTCAATAAATTTGGAAAAAACAGGAAATTGGCTCATTTGCTATCATCCTTGTCAGCCTGATGGTCCATGCAAAACGGCAGTCCGAGTGCACAAATCTCGTGTAAGCGAGTTTGGAGAAGGGCAAATTTCAAGAATCTATAGTATACAGTTTTACATTTTAATTTTGTATGAAAATATTTCTGCGCCTTTCGTGACCGCGACAACAATTTTACTGTTATGCCAAGGTTTTCATATCTCGCAAATTATAAAGAAGCAATGACAATAACGTTGTCTTTTATTTTTGTTTTCCTTCTCTCTCTCGCTCTCACTCTCTAGCAGTTAGCCAGGTGACTGTAAGGGAGATTAGAGAAGGTTGTTAAATGGTTAAAAAGAAGTCCATTTATCACCGGCCAATTTCAGGATGGACCGGCGGTGAAACGTAAAGCCCAGTCTGCATGCACCACCGAATGTGTGTGTGCAAACGGAAGTCATTCTTCATCCATTTGGAAACCACGAAGAAAGTCGGTCTCATTTGCTGTGATCCTTGTAAGCGTGGCAGTCCATGCCTGGCAAACATATTTTTTTCCTTTATTTAATGGGGATTTCCCCTGAAAAATATCCACTTTAAAAGCTTTTTCACTTCATCATAATATCGCTGGGAAAAATATTTCCGACAAGTTTCAGAAAATTCCATTCACTAACATATACTCTAAATACTACTTTACAGATGTCATGTTTTTTTATTTATATAAAAAAGTTCAATTTGAACATACTTCTTTTGATGATTGAAGAGATTCGTAAGGGCTTGCTTATAAGGGAATTATAGTTATAGCTATTTGCAATCCTCAAACATAGATAAGATACTACTAAAACCATACGTTATGAGTTCCTACAAGGCGAAATATTTTTCAGAAAACTGAATCTTACTAAATTTTTATGCTGCTTGAGGATTTCCTAGGAAAGTCTCAGTTAATTGATTTTAAACGGAAAGTAACTTTATTTAGGAGCAAGAGAATAATTGAACCGACTTTGGAGCCAGTCATTCTATGGGCGGCAGAATCAACCCACTTTCTCCTGTATACGATTGTACTTGGTTTCAGTGGATCGATGAGAGAGAAAGAGAGAAGAAGAAGAAGAAGAGATGAAATATTCACCTGAAGAGCAAGTAGAGGATACTCAGAGAGTCCCCCGGAATAATCAACTGTGGGAATAAGTGGATGACTCTGCATGGGAGAAAAATCACCAAAATCTTCAAGAACACAATCCGCCTCAGCATCAATAAACAATACTCCTTCACCATTACAGTCAATTACTACCCTTCCATCTTCACCCATCTTTAACCTTCCAGCCATTGGATAGAAAGGCACAAGGACTTTCCCAAGTGCATCTTTAAGCACGCTGGCATCAAAGAAATTGGCAGACCCATCATGCTTGTAGAAGTATACGCAGGGAGTGTGAGATCTTGGCATAACAAGATCAACATTAGAGTTCCAGAGAGACTTCTTAGGAGTCTCACCGGAAGGCTTCACAATACCAGACTGTCTCACCTTGATATTCATCTTCATCTTGGTGACTCTCTCTCTCTCTCTCTAAATTCTCAAGTGGTTGATGATACGAAAGACAAGCTGAGATACCTATTTATAGTGGAAAAAGGCGTGCAAATGCGCGTATAGGAGAGGCTTTTCCTTGAATTGTTTAAAAGTCAAGGCAATGACTTGGTCAGCACCAAAAACCAAAAGTCGGAATATGGAGACCCAGACAATTACGGAATAAAAGATGACTATGACAGGCGCTATTCAACCGGCCAAACCTCTTCAGCGTAGGTACACTGGATCTGAGGGGGAACTGGCTATCACTTTGTGCGATGGTGGGTACAATGATTATATAAAACCACTAATGTAATAGGCATTGTTAAGTCCATACATTGACTTGAATTTTACCTAGATCATATGGTTCTCAACTATTGACTATAAATGGATAAGGCATATATTTTGTCAAATTTATGTTGCAAATTCTGGGCATGGCCGTAATCATGTGGATCGCTTGTTCATATTCCACAAGTTCAACAGTCCTACATTTGCTCAAGTTGGTATAAAAACTCAGAAACCACTGAAGCGAATTGAATTAACTTTAAGATACTCGTGAATGACTTAAAAATACTCGAGTAAAAGTTTTAATAATATTTTATTTACTTTCAGATATATGTAAAAGTTTCTTTAAATGCATATATATTGTTGGCGAGTTGGTCAAGGCAGTGTTTTGTTATTTTGGAGGTCTTGAGTCTAAATCCTAGAGCAAGCTAAATAATTTTGTTATATAGCAAATCAACTAGACATGTTACTCAATTTATTATCAAGTTGAGTAACTCAAATGAGTTTTTTGACTCAACTTGCAAGTTTTCAGCCCTAAGTTGGTTGTTTAATTTACTTTCATGCTGATCTCGGCAATATTGTTCTAGTAACTGGTCTTCAGTATTATTAGAGAATGAAGCATGCGGATTGGCAAAAAAAGAGCAGAACACTGCACGAATTCCTGCTTATGTGGGGTATGAGGAAGGGGTAGATCACAAGGGCCTATATACAAAGTTTTACTTTATATATATATATATATATATATATATATATATATATCTCTACGTATCGAACCAGTGATCTCAAGGTCACACGACGACAAGCCCACATGGGGATTGACAAATGGAATTAAATTATCCTGCAAAAAAAAATTTCCTCTTATGGGGCTTCTTGAGCCAGCCTTTTCCTCTAGACAATTACAGAGGGTAGGAACATCTGTAGATCTGGTTCATCACATGAGGGCAAGATGATAAGCAGTTTGGATTAAAAAGCATGGCCCATAATGTACTTTTAATGCGTGCAAATCCATGCACTAACCTACACGTACAATGTCATGCAAGAATGAATATTTCAGCATATAACGATCAATTTTCCGTAGTTTTTGTTTATTCCTTAGAGTTTTTATCGTTTACCCATAAAGAGGAGGAATTTGGTATTCCGCTGATTACTCGTTTGACCTTTCCTCTTTAGAGGCTTAGTGCTACCCGTGAAAAGCAAGGATAAGCTCTATGATTGGCACCATGTGGCGGTAAATACTATTAAAAAGCATATAATGAAAAGATAATATCACTTCCTACGATTGTAGTGACCATTTATATGCATGTGCCTGTCAGTTTCTTTTGTTTTTTTGGTTTTGGAGTGAAAATGTACAAAACAAATTATTCACACATTCTTCTAAATCTGTAATCCCAATCAAACGAGAAAATGGCAACTCAATAAAGAGGTGTTCTTGGGTACCTTACAGTATCGAGCAGCTGCACTAGACATTGTTGGCATCAATTTCCTTAGTTTAAATGAAGGCTTCTGCAAAGATGTTACCAAAATGAGGTTCAACTATTCCTACAGTACCGACATAGTTTAAAGATCAACTTCTGACAATTGATCTCGTTGACCATAGAAAAACTGACTTACATTTTTTTTCTGAAAGATAAAATATAAAATTTCATTGCAGGTGAGGAAAGCCAAAAGGATTGCAATAAGTAAAAGAACTACTCAAAACAATAGTGATACTTAAAACAAATGCAAAGGTCCTAGGAAGAGTGTAACGACCATGTAGTAAGCCATTGAGTCCGAAATAACGAGCCTTTAACTCTAATCACTGCATTATTAGATTATGCTGAGAGGTAAGTATACAGTTGACCCTTCATAAGACAGCATGATGTGGTTCTAATTTGAATGAGTCATGAACTCATAGACGGGACCGTCCGCTGATCGGATTGGCTAGATCGGTCATACTATCCTATAATAAAGTTTCTATGATCATATTAACGTTTTTCTTCTTTTTGGGAAGTTAATGATAATATTATATAACATAGTTATGATGGGTCATACTATCCTATAATAATGTTTCCATGATATTATATTCCAATTATGAAAATAAACTATGTAATATCCTTCAAGTTTAACTAATTACTTCGGAAATTGTCATTTCCTTTTATATTATACCCAGTTGTAGGTTTGTTAATAATATTCAACTGATTAATCTTCCTTTTATTCCTGTGAATGCTTAAGTGAATGTCCACAATCAACCCCTGACAAATCCAACGGCTCTGAATGCGTCGGAGTGCTACAACATCATCTGCCTACTTAGTTATGGAAACACAGACTACTTTCTTGACATTTTCGAAGCCACCACCAATCACCTCCCGTTTTCCTCTTTCTTTCCATGCTTTTGCGGAAGTTCGCTGGCCACTTTTGACTAGATTATGGGCCTTATCTCCAACTGCAACACAGAGAGTCCCATACTCAAGCATATCCTTCATTTAGGAATGCTAAAGCAAAGCGCCAAATATGTCGCTTGGTTATAAATATCCTCACTTTTTGCGTGAAGAATTCCATATTTGATGATCTATTACGTTCATTTGACTCTCCGGCTTTGGGGTCCAATCGTAGAATCGGATGATTCATGCTTTTGAAAATTTGTGTTTTTTATCACAAGAAACAGATGGGTTAAAAACTTTGTATAAATAATGGTTTACATTCCAAGATCAAAGGCACAGTTTTTGGGATGCTAGAGTCGTCCATTCGTCGTGTTTTTTAGTTTATAAGATATCTCAAAGCCTGAACAATGAGATGAATGTACCGGATCATTCCATGGTAGGATTGTTCATCCAAAAAATTGGGCGCTCTGCTACCAAGCACCTTATACGGAGATTTAGCATAACAATCTGCATTATTCATACATATAGTGACAAAAACATATTTCCTACGCGCAACTTTCTACCCCTGATCCCCTTTGAATGATGGTGCTTTCCCCACATGCAACCACGTGGATAAGGCAACGTAAACCAATACCACGCTGGGCTTTTATGCGACCGGGTCAGGTTGATATGTATAGGAACACATATTCCATTCATTCGTCGGGTTATTTTCTGAAAGGTAAAAGTAAAGATTTTATTGATAGGACGACCAAGAAGATCGGAAAAAGTACAACTCTCACCTCAGACCAAAGATCCAAACTAGAAGGGGATACTCAGAACCAGGAACAGGCCCAAAGGGCATTGCTGGCTGCTAGTGCATCATTATACTAGAATGCAACAATGGCCGAAGGAGAAAAGATATCAAATAGGGCATACAAACAAATGTGCATATCGTCTCAGCCTAAAGTATAAGAGTAGCCCTGAATCTAACCAATCTGAAAATGCCTAATCTGAAGATCCTCAAGGAAAACACCTTCTTTGGCGAGATAGTGAGCTTTGGGATTGCATTCGTTCCTCGGGTTATCAAGTCATCAACTGCCTTGATCCACCAGAAGTCTAACTCATTGCCATTGATCTAACCTCGACTATTGGACTTAGACGGTCGACATCAAGCCATTATTTAGTAATTTATTAGGTGAAGGCATGAAGCTAACAATGCGTTGAATTTAAGTCCATACAGTGAATGGGCACACAAGCAACAAAGGAAAGGCTTAACAGAGTAGACCTTAGACTTCAATGATGAAGGCATTGGCTAATTTTTATTGGTGCATCTCTTTGTTTTTTGCGGGGGGTGGGGGGTGGGGGGGAGGGAATGTTTGATGTGGGGAAAGTGGACGTTAGATGTACTAAAAGGCGTCATTGGATGTCTTTTCAGCATCGGATGTAGACAATGTGAATTGAGTCTTCAAGAGCTACCCATAAATAATATTGACTATAATATTTTTTTTAATGGTGGGAATGACTAATATAAGCTCTCAGCTAATAATACTACTTCAACTAATATAAATTAGCAACAATGAAGTCTTCTTTTTTTTTTTCCCTAGGTACCTAACTAAAGTAGTGTTTTGCAGTTTAAAATCAATTCATTAGTGCTACCTAATTTAGCGATTAAAAATAAACTTTTTGACTGTTTCTTTATTTTCGGTGGCTTTTGCATTATCTTTTGCAAATTAAGGAATTTTCTAGAAAAAATACTTTTCATGCGAAGACCCCGATAAAGATACTTGAATACCTGGATTTAAGGTATTATTACATGCAAAAACTATACGAAAAATTACTTCATTTGTTTCTTGTTTTGTTCTCTAACCGTAACAACAAAAGAGGTAAAAATAAGAAAAATTACCTCTTTTGACTTGGCTTGATCACAGTGGCCCTCTTTCTCCATGGTAGTGATGTTCCCTTTTGTCCTTGTACTACTGCTACGGTCCGCTTCTTACTGTTGTTGCCTTCTGCAATTCTTTTCTGTTGTGATCAAGTTGATGGAAACATGACTTGTATTGTTACATTGGACCACGTTGTTCCTCTGTTCTACTGTGTTTTCTTCCCATTATTCACATAATACCATTTCAAGACAAAAAAAAAAACTGCATATTTTACCATTCCTCTAGTGATTGTCACTCTAAGAGCACAATTAGTGACAGGAATTAATGCAATAATTCAAAAAGGGAGTGTGGTCATGCCCACATATCGATTCCTGTGTGAACTCTCGCAAGGATATTAGGTCGTAACCCTTTGTGTCTTTCTTACGATCGTTTTCTATCAATGTGAATTTTATCTTTTGTTGGAGAGTTTTGCCCGTCTGAAACCAAGAAAATTGGGAGCATCCCGTCTGAAACCATGAAAATTTGGAGCATACTTAATGTAGAGGGGCCACGGAAATGGACTTGTGGAAACCACACGCCTTTCTACTAGTAAAGGAAACGGAAATCCACAAGCTCATGGTATAGGTTATGCCGCCTTCCGGTTTCCGTGTATAGTTGAAATGAGCCAAAGATCCAAGGAGTCGAAATTACGTGGCAGGCTGTTTAATGTCTTTCCAAAAGATTAGCGTCGCCGATTTTTAAGAAGAAAAAGGTTAAAAGGATAGTGCTCGATGCAATCTTTCATAACTATAAATTGTTGGGGTCAGCAAAAGTTTAGTCTTTTATCTTTTGTTTGTCTTGCACTGCAAGACACAACTTTGGGGAGTCATGGGCACCTATTGGCTCATTTTCCTTTTAATGTTGAACACACACCAATGAACACCTCGAAGGCTTGAATTCATGACCTACTAGGTACCACAAAAGAAGATCCGATACGTGCATGTTCTACTGGGTCCCACTTACACTCTATTTAATTTTTGTAATGTAGCTAGAGTTTCTCGGAACTATTTTGGATGATTGGTTTCCCCGAGTAAACCCTCGTCACTTTCTTCTTTTGAGTGGTTGAAGCACGGATCAGACTCTTGTCACGCCACTGTGCTAGAAGGCACTTGCACTAGTGCCCCTAATCTTGAGAGTACTACTCACTTGATCGTCTATCCTATATACAAAATGAAATAGAAAAAGAAAAAAAGAAAAAAGGGTATCCGTGTTCAAATTCGCAAAACTAAGGCTTTACACCTTGTAACTGTGGTGCACGGCTTTGACTTGGCAGCCTCCTCTATGGGTTACCGTGTGGAATGAGATCCATTTCTTTCTAAAATGATGTATGTTTTATCCATTTGCCAGCATTGAGCTGAGCTAGAATCATTTGACAGATCAAGATGGCAATTAGACGTCATATTGGTTTCCTTGTCGCATATTAATCTAGGCGAGCAGTGGAACCGATCTGCACTTGTAGCACACTTGGGCTGAAGAGCTTCTTCTTACTGGTTTACAGCTAAATCCGATTTCTTGGTGACAAACAACTTAATATATCACAATTGAATAGGCTAGTGGCTGAGTTACAAACCAAAACCAAATTGAACTCAACTTGGAATGCGCCAACTACAGCTAAAATCATCTGATCCACGACTATCCTGGCTTCTGACTCTTTCATGGAACTCTACGTTGAAGAATCAACGGTTCGAGATCCACTCTCTTACTTCTCCCCCCTATCTCGCTCAGAGTCAAAGTCATATACATCCTTGGTGGTGTATGACCATGTACCGATAAGGATTACGTGCCTTTTTTAATCACTTGATCAATGTCAAACCATTTGATTGTCTAAATGCGTAGACCTTGAGATGGAATTAGGTGAGCAATGGAAGTCGATGTAGATGAAAGTCAGCTCTTATAACTTTCTTTGTTTGCATTATTACTCATCTATTAGATCCAGTCAAAACCAAAGGTGATGAGCTCAGCACTGCCTCCAAGTCTTGAAAGCCTGAAAGAGAGGGTTCAGTGACATCTAAGGCAAAGTATGAATTGCTTGTCATGGAAAGTATTGTGCGGGTAACATGTTAGCAGTCGTTAGGAGTAGACGCTGAATGGCCGTTGAAGTTGATGCTTTCTTTTTGCACGGTGATTTTGTTTGGATGATCTAATCTGTTTATCTCGTTCAGCATACCCAAAAATGAAAACCAAAGAGATTTAAATGATCGTAACCACTTAAAATCCGCTTTCTTGTTCGTCAAATACAGACCCTTGTTTTTGTGAACTACGAAGTCTCTCTGACCTTTTCTTTTTGGGATCAACTGTACAATTTTCAGACATTTTGGAACTATCAAATCCAAAGACTTTTTGCAAAAAGTTGTTTCACCGTCGGTTGTGTTGACTGGTCATTTCCAATTGTTGGCTAGTCAAGTGGCCGACGTCATTTGAGACCAAAATGCCCTTATTTTACTAAATCTCTCCTTCTCTCAAGCCTATGATCCCTTCCCTTGGCAAAAAATTGCAGCAGCGAATACTGCGGGCACAGATTCCTGCCACAACTAGTTACATCCTGGTCGGTACAAAATGCCTTCGTCTCTCTCTCTCTCTCTCTCTCTCTCTCTCTCTCACGAAAAAAAAAGAAGCCAATGGCAAAAACAATGCGTCTACTGTAGTGATCAATCAAAAGAGTAAAAACTTTATCTTTCAACAATCTAATCTGAAACTGAACCACCATCAATTCATATCAGACTTCCGATAGCAAACGGATTTCATGACATTTACTTGAAATTACAATAACAGCTTACGAAAAGGAGGAAAAAATTTCAAGTCGGTGTCCAACAGAACCAAATATCTTATCTTGTACACAGTTAAATGGAACATGAAAATTCCGTGAGTTTGAGCTTTCCAGTGCTACAACAAGATATGAAGTCGATTCTCTCCTCCTTCGCTCTCTTTCCTCCCTTACCTTCTTCTAGACCGTCAGTAGACGTTGGGAAATTGTGGAAAAGGAGGGAAGGGTGTTTTGGCAGGAAAGGGTATGGCTGCTAGCTAGGATAAGGATAAGAAGAAGCTGGTTTCTCATTCATCTGGTGCAGGTCTTCAGTTGGATCGAGTCCATCAACAATTGAAGTCAAAGATAGCAGTAAATGGGCATGTGGGTACAAGTGCAACTATCTATTGGACAGAATCCTTGAATACCTAGAGCAGAGGTTCTTGAGCTAGCAGGTAATGCAAGGAATGATCTGAAGGTGAAGCATATCAAACTCTGGCATTTGCAGCTTGCGATCAGAGGAGACGAAGAGTTCGATACTCAAGGGAATTCAAAGTATTGCAGGTGGTAGATCATCCCCCACACATCTCCCTAAAGAAGGAAGTACTGCTTTATTGGTTTCTTAGTATTTGGTAGATAGGATGTTAGATATGCGTGTTCATGGTCTTAGTATTGGTAGCACAACCTGTAAAACATTTTCGACTGACTGTAACTTTTGTGTTTCTAGTTCTATATGTTCTGATTGCTGATCTTAATACCAGGAGCAATGGGTTATCTTGATCTATGCCTTCGTAACAAAACACAATACTGAGCAGCTTGAAAACTCGACTCGACTAGAAAGATAGGCAAGACAAATTAACATGAAGCGACTGCTGGGCGATTCGAAAATACTCCAGAGGAAGATTTTTACTAATATTTATTTATTTTGGATTATATAAAAATTTCAATTTATATGCATCTATGAGAGATAGGCTAATTGGTTAAGACAATTTATTATTATTTTGAAGATCTTGGATCAAATCCCAACTATACGATGACTCAATTTGTCATCAAGTTGAGACAAGCTTTTAAAGTCGACTAGAAAATTTTGAAAATATGCTAAGCACATATCATGATTGCTTTTAAAATTACTTCGGGACATGTCATACATTTTGTGAGTCATGAATGCCTTCTAATTGAACCTTTATCTCATCTGAACTTAATCTTGAGAAAAAAAGAAATTTTTATGAGAGAATTTTTTGGTCCCCCCTATTTCTTTAGCAATAAAACAATTTCCATGGAGATGCATTCTTAAAAAATTAATTCCATTTTTACCACTTTTCCCAAAAGCATGTGACGACCCGGGTTTTTATATGATGCAATTTTGATAAAAAAGGCAAGATCTCTTGTTTTATAAGTATGAAATGCATGAAAATCTTTTTGTTTTGGAAAACAATCTTTCATAAAAACCCCGAGTGTCAAAACATATTCTCAAATTATCTAGCTATGGCAAAGTTTTAAATCAACATTATTCCCAAGAAAGTGTTATTCATAGCCTTAGCTATTAGAGAGTAACTATAATCAAGTAACATTGAAAGATAAGGTAGGGGTTTACTTACTTGCACTTAGTCTGGTTGTCTTTTGTCATAAGCGTTCCTTACTCTTAAGTGTTTACTTTGTGTTTGAAAAATGTTAAGGATTGGGTGAGTATATACTATACTCAGTAGAAGCTTATCATTACTAGTTTTATAATGCATGAGATGTTTTAAAATCATATGCTCTTTCAAAACATGTGCATGTCTGAATATTCAAGTTCAATATCGATATTAAAATCCATTGTTAAACTGAAATACTAATGACTTAAAGGATCACATAATCCAAAATCAAAAGTATGATATACATATATATCATAACATTATGATATGCATAAGATGTTTCATTGAATTCAACTCATGGATATCTAGTATGGTATGGTCGACCAACCTCATATCATACCATATGCAATGCAAATAAGTCCACAAAACCATAGGGTCTAACTATGCCTACGACCTCCTCGCTGTGTGGTCCCCGGTTACCTGAGGACACTCAGTCATAGCCTTAACGGGGTCTATGACACATTGACCCAGTGCCGTGACACCAATGGTAGCCCCCCTGTACCACATGCAGTCGACGTAGGGACGTTGCCTTTTTTGGGCGTGGTACCCATCCACCTAATAGTGGTAGAGGCTGGAGGCCAACTCAAACCTCTCGGCATAGCGCCCACGAGCTTATCAACCCAAATTATAATCAGATCAAACAAGCGAAAACCTCTCTTTTTTCAAAACCTGTCCTCTTCGGATCCCTCACAACTGCTTGGCTCTCGGCACTCCAGCGTCTTTTGGTAACCCTCAAAGACATGCAATTTTTGCAAGAACTTAATACTCACAAATTATGCAATGTATACAATAGTTTGCAAAACATATCTATGCATAATGTATATGCAATTATTTACAAAACATGTCTATGCATAAAGCATTTATCACATGCATGCTGAATTAAGTCATGCTAAACAAGTCATATACTTTAAACATGTATTCTCAAAACAATCATAGTTCTTTTAAAAGAATCTAGTAGCGATAGAGCACCTATCTGGCTAGGTTGCGCTAACTCCTTTGTCCTTGTACGCTCCTAAACATGGTTTGGGGAATCAAGGTTAGTTTGGCCTATCTTTTATGGGTTTTAGAGTAGTTGGTCTTATTACTTAGGCATTAAGGGTCAATCTCTATGCCTATGGGTGTCCTAAGATCGTAATTGGGCCTTGGTATCATTAGTTTTCCAAAGGTTTAGCGGCCACGCGCCACTATCCTATTCTAAGGGTCATGCCCACCTTTGATTAGGCCTTGATAAGGGATTTTATAGTTTGGGTGTGTCCGCGTCGTCGATACAGACACAACGCCTTTTGCAGCTCCTCAATCGGCGATATAGATATCAAGTTATAAGCTTTTTAGTATCAGGTGTACATAAGGACCTTAAGAGTGAAAAGCAAAATGTTAGCGCGCTGCGCGTCAGTGGCATTCTTGCTTGTCTCTTCCTTTTGTGAGCGTGTCCATGGACGCGCCCGTTTGGTTTTTCTCGAATGTGGTCGACGCGTTACATTCCGTTTGGAACGTTCTGTTCGTTGGGGGACCGGAGCATCCTCAGGACACCCTAGTTCGACCCTGTCGAACCAATGCGGCCCAGGGATCGTCCCTGGGTCCTTGGTGACTCTCCAGGGCTCTATTTTGCATAAATTTTCATGCAAAAACTTAGGGAAACTAAGCTTAGGATTACTGTGAAGACGGGTTTTGAGGGATCTTGGGCACACCTGGCTTGTTGCTGGGTTTTTCTCCTCGTTTCTCCTCTTGGTTGCTTCTCCAAAATGGGTTTTTCTCAAGCTTTTGGGCTGCCATTAAAGGCGCTCAAGAGCTCTATTTGTAGAGTTATAAGAGGGTTCTGGAGGGGGCTCTCATTGCCCTTGAATGGCGGTGGAGAAACCTCCAGAATGGGGGTGATTTCTCTTCCAATAACTGCCATTCTAGAACCCCCTGGATGTTGAAGATGAAGGGTGCCCGTATCAAAACGGGCCCCCTGTGTTTTGCAGGCTAAATCCGTTTTTTAATTAAAATTACATTTTTGCCCCTAAATTTCAAAGGGCCATAACTTGCTCATTTTAACTTCGTTTTGGGTGATTTTGGTCTTGTTGGATTCCTTTTTCCGAGACGCACCTAATGGTATCATTTTCAGGACCAAATTTCTGGGTTCAGTTAAGGTGAATAGTGAAATGACCAAAATGCCCTTATCTTCAAAAACTGAACTTTTCATTATTAACTTGAGATTTTAATATTACAAAATTGGAGTCATTACAAAGAACTTGATTAAATAAAGTTTAGATGGAAATGAAATTCAATTTCCAGCAGTTTCCTACTAAACAAACAAAGAGTACGGATAGTTTAGCTGTATCCACAAGTTGGCTAACCTAGCTATCAAGCTTGTTTGACATGTGAAAATTGAGCCCACTAGTAATTCTAACCAGTTGTTTTTCAGTTTTAAATATAAAAGGATTCTGATTTAAAGCACAAAGAAATATCTACTAAAAAGATCCAATCAAAGTCATTTTTTGTGTGTCAGTGATCTAAGAGAGTTCTAACGAGTTGCATGAGTTAGATCTTCTAAAAATATTGCCTAAAATTAGAAAAGCTAAGAGACTACCGGAAGACTCCTTCAGGCGACTACAGTTATCATGACTCATATTCGCAACGATGATGTAACATACAATGTTGGTATTACAGTGAGCCACATTTGGCTAGCCTGTCGTGCTTTTGTTCAGGTCCTTTGAGTTTCGCCTAGTAACCAGGGTGCAACCCTTCCCATTTGATCAATGGACATGATCTTCAGACTGAATTAAAGAATCTCGTTGTCCAGCCTAACTTGACGGATAAATCTGTCCATAATTTTTCTGACACGATCCGTCTGTTGGACTAATAATCAAGGCAAGTCAGCCGACTCATTCAGCCCATGCAATTAACAGAAAAGCGATTTAGCTTAGGCCCAGTTGGACCAGCATTTAGTTTGTACCAACTTAGTTCTCTGTGTATCCTTCTGGTGCATAGGATACGTATGGAATTCCTGTTTAGTATGCCATTACTGATTTGAGTAGCAGAAATTATTCCAATAAATTGGGAGTGGCAACAATATTGGTAAACATACGGAGCCAGGAAAATAGGCTTGGTAAAAGTGGTCATCAATTAGCTTCTAGTCTGTGGGAAGGGCCCAATTTTGAGGGGTAAGTTTTCACTTTTCGGCAACCAACATGGGCCTTGATGAGTCTGAAGTGGCAGGCCGAAATCGTAGGTCAGTAACGTGTAAACAAAAGAAATAAGAAAAGAGAGAGGAGAGAGGAGATAGGCCTAGCAGCGTGAATGGTTAATATAAGCTTCTAGCGAAGTGACGCAAGAAGGGCCTCTTCCATAATACCTAAGTATGTCATGGATCAAGGTGCTCACTGCTCATAGTGCGCCTGTTCAACATTAAAAAAAAAGGGTTGATGTTTTGAATACAGTGGGCTGGGCCTATAATAAGTAGGAACTTTGTATGTAGGCAAGTGGTGCTGTGTGAGACAAGTATCAACAACTGTTTTCAGAGACTAACATGGGCCTTGATGGTTCCAAATTGGCTGAGCCCCATGCATCAACAACGTGTAATGTCACTTACAAAGGATGAGGTGAGAAGGGAGACAGGCCTAACAACGTGCATACTTTGTGTGATGCTTCTGACCATAATTGTTGACATGGTCAGTTCAGTGGAATCGGGCCTCTGGGGAATATTAATGGGCTGACAGGGAGTGGGGTTTTCGAGTTAACTAATAAATTGCCAATTTGGGCAAGTGAGACCGACATGCTCAGCTTCGATTGCCTGAAGGCGCTAGTTTCTCGTGATAATTGATCTGACGGATAACTCGATTGTCATTTTTTATCAACTACAACAATGGTTTATTCCTCCCTTTTGTTTTAGCTACAATTCCTCTATTAACTACTGTAGGTAAACTACATTATCACTAATTAATCACATAACCTCGACATAGTGGCAAATCTGATCGAAATAGTTCTATGGACTTAAGCCCAACAGTACGTGCGTGTTTCTCTCGTATTAGAATAGAACAAACAAAAAAACATTTTGGCTATTATTCCTCAATAAACCACTAGTACAAATCATAGGTTAGAATACTCTGATGGTGGATGATTCCAATACACATACATATACATATGTGTGTGTAGGGGGATGTTAATTTTAGATGTTTCATGCTAGTGCAAGGAGCAGGTGATATTTGATTGGTTGAAAAAAAGTAAAAAATAGAAAAAGTTAGAGGAAATGATAATTAGAAACTTTTTCTCAGCCAATCAAATGTCACATGCACTTTATACCTGCAACTCCATGATAAAATTACCGCTCTTCTGTGTGTGTGTGTGTGTGTGTGTTTCATTCAGGAATAAACTAATTCTATTGTAAAATAGTAAGCCTTTATAGGCTACTAAAGAGTTGATTTCCCATACTCATAGATAAATAGATACTCTGAGAGGGTGATTAAATTTTGAGAGCACTCCAATACCAAAGAAGAATCTGATGGGGATGAGGAGGATGCTGATTTTGTTGGATCACTATCTCAGCAAATTCCTAACTATAGAGCCAGTTACAGAGAGAAGTCCAATCAAATAGATTTCAAAATCCACCCAATTTTACTTTAAGCTTTTATAATGATGTGTATGGATTCTATAGACATAGTAGTATGGATTTTTTGTTTTCAATAAATCAATAAATCTATTGATCACATAGACTAGCGGTCTCTCTGTACTGTCGTTAGCCTAGAAAAATAAATTAAAATTTGAGTCCCAGTAAGTGTAAATACTCAATAGAAGAGGAACAAGTACATGCCCCATTTTTTACTCATGTTAAAACTATTTTTCTTGAATCTAACCCACTCATCAAGTTAGGAATAACTTAGATACGCTAGAGATCAAAGTTAGGCCCATCAAATATTTTTTCCGACACTTCTTTAAACAAAAATTGATAACAATGCATTTTTTCACCTATTTTTGAAATTCTAAGGGCAATGAGCAGATTAGATATGCAAAAAAATATTGTACCATATATGAAAAAAGGTGCATGTACTCCCTCTCTTATTAACTGTGCATGTTTACGTGACTCTACAATAGAATATATAACCTTTTTCAAAAAAATGAATGGCAAGATTATAAAAGTATTTGTGCTTTTTGGGACATGACCAATCCCATCCATGACAACACGATCAGACGACACGATTAAGGTGAGCAGTTCAGATCATTCAAAAAATGTTGGACCCACTTAATATTTTTACCACAAAACCCGGAATGACACTTAAAATTGAAAGATGGGTTGAAATTTCCATATGCATTATTCATAATACAGATCGTAGCCAACCACCGGACAAATGGTTTGGGTATGGTAAAAGAGTGGACCCCACTTGTTGTTTTAATTATTACTTGAAGTGAAAATTTGAGCATCCATCTCATAATATAGCTCGTTATGGGACAAATTTATGCCGTGTAACTTTTGACATCTGATTGGTTGATATCTTGATCCAACTCCAAATCATTTACACTCTTAGCAGCCTCACCAACTATAAACTTATCCTTCTCGTAAACCTGAAACTCAAGCTTAACTCCAAAACCCAAACTCTTGATACGCAAAATACCGTCTAATTTTTCGATAAGAAGATTTCATAGAAAATAGATTTGTTGGGGATGGTGTGAAGCTATTGAAATACGTTTTGGGGTCGAATGGGCCAGAGTCAGAGAATCTGACGGTTAGAGATACAGTTAATAGAAAGAGCACTACAAGATTTGTGTTCTTCAACCCTTTTCACATGGATGTACAGTAACTGATTGTCACTACCTTTGAAGCTGAGTAGGTAGTTGCTACTTCATGTGTTTGCTTTGTAATTTGGCTAAAAACCTCATTGGAAGAATCAAGGATGTCACAAGTAGAGTTGACTAAAATTTGTGTCGTTAATAAGTCAGTGATAGCCTTAACAAAGAACCCTTTCTCCAATGATAGAAGCAAACACATCAATACCTACTATCATTTCATAAAAGAGTACCTTATAAGAAAATTCGTACAAGTGGAATGTATGAAGTCACAAGATCAAGTCGCTAACATTTTCACCAAGTCATTCAAATACGAAGACTTTTTCATATTGACAAATTTACTCGGCATCACAAAACAAGTTTAAGGGGGCTGTTGAATTATAAACTTGTTTCTAACACCCCATAAAAGCTTTTGATATTGGTGAAACATATGATATGTATAACTATGTAGCCGTTGATGAAACATGTGGTAAGTATAAATGTGTGGCTATTGATGAAACATATGATATGTGTAAATACGAGGCTATTGAGTTTTTGTACTTTATTAATTGTGTAGTTTATATGACACATCTTACACTATGTATACGCCAATTAGTGCAAATCACTAATATGTGCAGATTCGACCACCAAGATCTTTAGATTAGAGGATCACATGATCAAACACACACAAAGAATAGAAGAGACAGAGTTTTACATGGTTCAACCAAATGGCCTACATCTACAGGAGAGGAAACACTCGTTAATAATCTAATCAGATTACATAACTCTCACACTCTCTAAGATCTTAATCTCATACTTATAGAAATACAGGTGTGTACGTCAAAATTAGCTACCGTTACGCTCACCTTTTATGGCATCGTTAGCCATCATTATGGAAGTTTGAGGCAATATGGACGTTTTGAAATTCGGTAGATATCTCACATGGGCATGGATCATAGTGGGTCCACCCCAACAATCCCCCCCTCCATGCTCATGGGAGGAGAATACACTAAACATTGCTACTTGTTCAGCTCCCCCAAATTTCAATCACAACTTCGATCCAATCTCTGTGCTTTTCAGCAACTCTGCTCCCCCTGCTCAACACTCCATAAAGTGCAAAATCATTCATCAAGTAAACTGCAAGCACTTAGAAGCCTGCCAGTGCCTCTTGCACCTGCTCTCATCGGTTGCCCTCGTAGGCTACTAACAAATATAACTCGCAGTGGTCACGTCCATTGATCAAAAGGTCCACTCACTGAGTCTACTCGAAATTACACTTTTTACCAAGTCATCTCACCACTATTCACTGAGCAATCCTATCACTATTCACCAAGTCATCCACTGTTAGAGAACTCATATCCCATCAAATTTAGAATACATAATTTACAAAGAATTCCTTGTTCCATTATGTTGGTAAATGCTACCTCATTTTCATTATTGTTAGAAGTTCAGGTTGCTCATTTTGCTTTTGTGGTTTTCCACCCCTGGAACTGTTTCAATTGTGATTCAAACTTGATGTTCGGGAATTAGTATCAAACCTTAAGGCAATCGATGATCCTGACACTCCTCATGCCACAATTGGAGTTAAGACACTTCTACAATATATCTAGTCCTTTCCAAGGGATACTTGCATTAACTTTATGCAATTTATAGAGTTATACTATTTGATAATGTTTGATTATTCATAATATAATGATTAAGTTGTTTATAATATCCATATATTGAGTTAGTTTCACATTTAATAATGTGATGATATTGTTGTGCCATAATTTACCTATATCTTATTACTACTTTACTGTATTAGTTTCTGTGAATAAACCTATATGGCTTGCCTTTCTTGGTAAAAGATGATTCAATAATGCTCATGAAAGCATGGTAACTTTCCCCTTTTGACTTGGAGTTGGATATGGACATGTTTTTTGCCCTGGTTTATCTAATTGCATATACTATAAGAAACAATATTGAAGTTTCTCTTTGTTATTCTACTTTTGTGCTTATAGTGTTTCTTTGACACTGCAGGTTGTAGAGTACATCTCACAAAGAGAGGTATTTCCATTGTGTCTACCATTATAACTTGCTTACAAGTATAGCATTGCTTGCTTGTGTAAGTTAAAAAACTTATTGAAAGAGGTATTACCATTCTTTTTGCTATTATGACCTGCTTACAAGTGTAACATTGCTTGCTCGTCTCTCTAGCTATGTCTCCTTTGTCAATTTGTTGCCTTAACTCACCTAAGTTTACTTTGTTGTCTTACTTGAGTCTTTGACAAGTTTTAGGTTAGTTACATCGAACATGCTAGTTGCAGGAGGCTATTTCTCAAATGCATTGACTGAGTAGACAACAGATGTAGTAGAATGATTAATGCAACTATATATAAGCAAAAAAAAAAAAGATAAGAAAAGGAAGTACTAATTTGTTCATCAATATTGAGATCATCAATAATCGGATCTTGGTGGAATTGAACTGCCACCCTCTTGAGATGAATTCCCAAGCTCTCTACCACATTTTAACTAAAGACTTAAATGCACTCGTACTTAAGGTGAGTGCATTGACTTCATTACAGATAATGTTCACAAGCACATCATAATCTCATTACAACACATATAAAACATTTATTTAAATGCAAATGAAACAAAAAGTAGACATATGATGACAACAAGTAGGATCTTTATCACTCGAAGATCAGCCTTCAATGACTGTAGCTTAAGATCTTGGTTCAATTGAGATGATCCCAACCATGATGACATTGATCACACTCGATGGTATGTGTTGGTGAAGATAACAAGTGATATTCTTCATACCGGAGAAAAATAGTCACACCTTACTAGACAACAGTAGTAATACTTGCCAAGATTCTTTATTAACCTTGATTTTGCAACCACAAGTTCAAATCCACACAAACGTCTTTGTATGTCAGAAGAACTACTTGCAAAGTGCAACTTCTATACACCTATTCCCTGGCATGCACAATGATTATACAGAACATACATTTGGGTTTTATTTGTTTAGGATCCCAGAAACATGAGGTTTTACAAGTAAAATTAACAAGCTAGTTTGGGCTACTTATGTTCTTTTCCTTTGAAGGGCATGAATGGATGATGTCACTTGGTGAAGGATCATTCACCTGGTGAAGATTGGTCGCCGTTGTTTATCGCCGTTCGCTGCTGATCTCCTTCCACAAAAACAACATAGATTGGTGATCTGTGATGTTTAAATAGGGAGAATGCCTGTGAGGGGTATTCTTGTTATTTTAAAAAGAAAAAATCAGATATAATAGAAAATCTGCAAATATTTTCAAAACTTAATGAAAAATACCAAAAACCTAAAAACCTTGGATTTTTTTACAAAAACACCAAAAACTAATGGAAAATTTGCAAAAAAAAAACCCTTTAGACTTGGGCTTTTAAAATGGGCTTATGAGTAGGTTGTTACCCAAGGTGTGGGAGTTGCACTTCTACTTTCAGCTTGAGTAGTTTATCAATAGTGAGTCTATATAGAATCTGAGACAAGCTCTAGGTTTAATTTGTTAGTGGGGTTAGTTTACCATTCCAAGAAAAAAAGGAGTATCATTTTCACATGCATCAAGGTCACGATCGTGTGTCCTTGAGGTCACAGGTTTAAGGAATGAAAAATGCAAGGTAAGGCTATGTACTATAGACCCTTGTAGTCTGTCCCTTCCCCAGACCCAACATTCACAGGACCTTTGTGCACCGGGGATGGCCTAGATCTTTGATTTTTGAATCTGTTTTAAAACTGGATGCACCATAGGCCCATGGACTAGTAAGTTGTTGATTAGATTGCCTGTGAAAGACCCAAGATTGGGCTTTTGGAACTTGTTTGAGCATTCATATTGGACATATGGGTAAGGTGATCAAGGTCAAGGTTTGTGACTTTTAGCATGTGCTCAAGCTTAAGCTATCCATGTCTCAGGTCGAACAATTTCAAAAGTTAGACTTAAACTTTTATATCGACCTGTTAGTGGCAACAAGTATAGGCTGTATACCAACTAGAAATGAGACCAAAATTTTCTTTTAAGTTCTCGAGTTGGATTGCATCATCTTGATGCTACTAACAGGTAGATTAAAAAGTTTTAATCCTAACTTCGTATGAGCTTATGACCCAAAGATGGCATTGGGCTTATGCAACTCTCTATGCTAAAGGCATAACAGCCATCTTCCTGTGTTATAAAAATTCTCTGTTAGGGATGGCTATAGCCAGGTCAATTAAGGAGACTTGGCCCTAATAACCTATAAGAGTCAAGGTTAGAGGCAGAATATTTATAACCCAGGCAGGGTTAGGGTTAAAAATATTATGATCCAAGTAAAACTACAGTCAGTGATTTAAAGAACTCAGGTACTCAATCAACTTATAAAGTTTATGTTAAATAACAAAAATATCTTTATATAAAGTTTTTTCAAAATACAATATGAAGGCATTAGTGTAACTATTGCCATACTATATTAAGAAATCAATCAAATTCCAAAACCCTTGTGTAGATGTACATTATGGTGTATGTTTGAAAATTATTTTTGAATGTTATTGAAGTGGATTATAGTGTAGGTTGGGAAATTTATGTTAAATATCTTAGCAAGGTAAGGTTCAATTAGAATTCAACTGAATGACCCATAAGGGGCAGACTAAGGGCAAAATCTTTTTGACCCAAGTAAGGCTAGGGTCAAAAAAATATGGCCTAACTCTACTCATTGCCATCCCCACTCTATCCCACCCATCTATTAGTGAAACTTGTTTCTTTGCTAGCTTCAAGTTTGTTGCACTTTCTTGGACTTTGCAGACATATGTATAGCCTTCCAAAAGAAGGTAACAAGCTTCAATCCTCGTCAAACCACATTATTTTGGAGTTATTTTATTTTATTTTGAGACCTAGTAATAGTCCACACCACCTATTGGGCATGCTCAATCTTTTGTGGGATGTAACAAGTTCATCAGATTCGCAACCCGTCAAGATGGGTGGATTCTAAATATCTCAAGCAATAAATGCATCTCTAATAGGTTCTTCTCCTTGAAATATGCATACAAATTGTGTTTGTTTCTTTTTTAATATAGTTCATATTAGACCTATACGGGTCTACTGTGGAGGTTTTCATTGAATGAATTATTGGTACCATCCATGTTGAGAAGCTGCAAAAACAATGGAAGGGTTGGATCACTCAAAGAATTAAAGGATGAGCCCCTCTTGCAACCTCATACTGAACTAGTAAAAAAAATAAAATAATAAACCCACAATTTAAGAGGTCCTAACAATAGTATCCAACTAAGGGGGCTGGTAAAGTTGTTTATATTTTGTTTGAACGTGACGTGTTACTTGTCATGATGGGCAAAACGGGAAAGACTTGGATTGATGTATGTTTGACTCGACTTGAATCAGTTAGTAAGTACCCAAGTTTTGAATTGTCTGATTCTTTGAAAGACGACTTCATGATTACTATTTGGGATTTCATGAGGGTTACTAATAGGGACCAAAGGGTCTTCATGTTTGGGATTTCACCTTGGTTATAGAAAACCCTAATGGCAGGATTTGGTTGCGGTTGTCAATATAAAGTAGCAAAAAGGAAAGAGTGTAGAGATTTGACATGGATATTTGGAAGTTTTACTTCTAGAATCCATCTATTTGAATCTTATATGGGTCTTTGAATTATTGAGGAATTCATTTCTTCTTCAATGACTTAGTTTTCTCTAGCTTTTGTAGGTTTACATCGTTCATTCAATACAATTTTAGATGATAGAAAATGGTGCTAGTGTCACCTCTGCATCACCTACTACTTTATTATTTTCTACTTTCTAAGTCCAGTTTCTTTCTGGTTTCAAGGTCGTAGCTGGGTTCTTTAGTCTTGCAGGCTTTCTACGCTACTTTTATATATCTATTTTTGTTTTCCTTATAATAGTTTTGATGTAGGACATAATGGCCCATGAGCCGCTAGATATAATGGCCCATAAATCTCTATAAGCATGATGGCCCATGAGCTCATAAGTTAACTCCAAATCAAGAAGGTTATAGAGGGTAAACCATTCTAGAAATAATTGAAATATCATAACATGAGAAAAATTTAGAATTGGTTGAATATGTAGGGTATTCTAGCTTAAAGTAAAAAAGAGAGTAAATGATTCTAGGTCATAGGTAATTCTAGTTATGTACTAGAGTCTTCTTTCTAGTTCTATAAATAGGCACATAAACTTATGGGTGAGATATACAAGTTTGAATCAATTTCTCTATCCTTTGAGTAGAATTGCTTTCTCTCTTTGAGAAGTAAGTTCTATCTTCTTGTCTTGTGGATTTAAGGTTCTCTTCTACTACACCCATTGCCCCAAATTTTCTTTTGTTCCTTTTTGTTTGCCTTGTAAAATACATTGAAATACCACACCTTGTTGTTAAAATAGATTTATATCTCTCTTATGGTTGTAAGAAAGAGTTGTCAAAGCAAAGTTATATGTCATCAACTACTTGAAGATCCTCATATTTGTTGGAAATTTGCCTTGCTAGAGTGAATTAGAATCCTTTTCCTCAATAAGCTTGGAATCCTCTGAAATGTTTCAGCGAAAACATAATAGTCATTCTTGGTAAAACTTTCAAATATACTTTTGTGGTAGGTAAGCAACAGATGAACCCATAGGGGCCACAACCTCTTGGTTGTGAAGCAAGGCAAAAACTTTTCAAATATTGCAATGAGAATTGCCAAGCTGCAGACAAGAATTCAACTCTCTTCTCAATGGAAAAGCTAGGCAGAGAAAATGAATTGCCTCTACCTTCGTTCTCTTATCGCGAGGTAGCTATTCTATCCTTTGGGGCTTTAAAACCAAACAAAACAAAGAGGTATTTAGATGCAATGCTATGTATGATTTGAATGAAGCACTAGCATAACCCTAAAGCCTTAAAAGAATTTCAGCGTATGCCACTAATGGATGCTTTCATAAGTGTAAGTTACTTCAGAGGTAACAAAGAACAACTAGACCCATTTGAGGTACATTCTAAAGTTCTAAATGCACCATATTTAAAGGGCACTACCGGTGCATGAAGCTCCTGCGTATGTAGGGTCCGGAGAAGGGGTGGATTACAAGGGTCAATAATATGCAGCCTTACTTTGCATTTTGCAAGAGACTGTTTCCACGTCTTGAACTCATGACCTAAATGTCACCATATTTGAGGTTTCCAAATCCTCTTACTTACAATAGCTACCAAGCAAACTCAGAAGGTACTATTACTTCTTCTTATTAGATTCATCACCGTTGGTTGATATAGGCTTTATGAACCAAATAGCTATCTCACCATTGATGTAAAATTTCAGCTTGATAGCTCTATCATAAGCTCAACTTCCTTGTCAGAGGTATATATTGCTCACCTCCGTTGTATTGCATTAAGTTTCAAACCAATTTAGCTACTGTCTCATTGGGTTATCTTCTTCATTAGCCTCCATTCTACCACATTAATTTCAAATCAATTTAGTTATTATGTCTTTCGGTTATCTTCTCCATTAGCAGATTTTGTAGGATCAAAAATCTTCTAAAGCTGATTTCTTCTTTGTATCTCACCACCAGAAGGTTAGTTTTATCGTGTGCGTTCATCCAATGGAAAATAGACAGGCTTCTTTATTTTCCTTTCCTTCCTTTTCTTTTCTTCTCTAATTTTAAAAGCTAAGATGGACCTAGTTTATGCCAGCTTTCAATTAGCAAGCTGTTGTGCTTCTCCCTATTTGTGAGGAGGAAGCGCTTTTGCTGATATATGACTTCACGTCATCTTTTCAAATGATGAAGATGTTGGGTAGGAGAAGCAACAGAAGAAGAACGAAAGTATGAACAAGATAACCAGGGAGGAGAAGAAACAAGAAGACAGAAGTAGAGGCGAAGAGGGAAAATGTTGAGAGAGAGAGAGTCTCATGCAGTAGGCTAGCCTGCCATCTCTCCACCGACCACATGTCCTGATTTTTCATTTGATCCTTAAGAGTCGTGGAGTACCTGAATGAAAATATCTTTGCTCCATTACTTGGAAGTTCTGCAATGTGTCGTAAGTTCACATGTGACTTGGAATTGGTTGGCTATAAAGTGGACAGATCCTTTCTACCAGTCTCAATTCAAACTGAAACACAAAGACAAATTATCTACCACACAACAAGTTTCCAGCACCCCCATTGAAGTTCTCTTCACAATTGTAGAGCAAATCCCATTTCCCGTATACCCCCAAAACTTTCCACAACGCTGGCTGCCAACGAAATAAACCTTTATAAAAAAGGATTAAGGAAGAATGCAAAGCCTATTAACAGATTTTTTGAGTGTCTGAACACATACCAATAATACAAACCTCTCAACAATAATAGATATAACTCTAGTAGCAAAATTGTGTGCTCGTCACTCATCTGCAAATTGCAAAAATTCACTTTTTTCTTAAAATAAAAGGAAATTTTATTTATTTATTTTTATCTCTGTCATTACTATTGAAGCCCTTTCTGAAAGAACTCCAACTTCCAAAAGGAACCTAGTCCTAGATAGCAGAAACAGCAGTCACCCACTACACAACTTTAAAAGGAAAAAATCAAATTATTTTGTGCATTAAAAACACGAGCTTTCTGATCCCATCCAGTCCAAGATGATATCTATGATCGAGCAACGAATACAGGTTTACAAAAATGGAACTGTATAAAGCAATATCACTACCAATAGCATATAGAAAGCAGATATGGAGAAGGGAAGAAAGGATGTAGTTAGGAAACCTGAAGATTGTTGGTCTTGATGCAAGACAAAACGCGGATGAAACAGCCCAAATGAGGAATTTGAGATTGACCCACGAATTCTCGAAGTTTGGAAGGTAGATTTGCAAGACATATTAGCTCTTGGGATTATCAGCACTGTCCTTCTTTGCCTGCAGCGGCACCATCTTTTCTGCTCGTTTCTGTGACAAGGAGAGCAATGAGAAAAGCAGCAGTTTTTTCCTGTCTCTCAGGGTGCGTAGTTTTTAGTTTCGTCACCCCGGCGTATGTTAGATTAGTTACAGGCTTTTGTCTAACATGTATCCGACAATTGTGGTAGCTAAAAGTACATGTAGGGCCCAGATGATTGGATTCAAGTCGTTCGATTTGGAGGCACATTCTAGATAAGGCCGTGGGTTGCATAGCGCCCAAGCTTTTGCATGAAGGGGCTACCTTTGAATGATCTGACCCGTTCATTCGATTGATCTCCTAAAGCTGCCAAGATATTTACTTTCTCTATGCTAATTGCCCTTGCAACATCCAGCAATTTCCATGCCAAATCCAAATCGGACTCATCTTCATCCGCTTCTGGTTCAGCTTCATCATCTTCACTTCCCTCATCATCTGCCTGATCTTTCTCACTAGGACCTTCTGTTCCAAGAAACAGTAGTTACAGTGAGAAACCTCTCCTGAAATTAACTAAGGAACTTGTGCTGGCAAATTTGAGGAAACAGATTGAATAGAACTGTGCAGAAGTACCTAGGGGTAGAAACATAACCTGTCAACAATATGAATCCTGATGGTTTCGAATTACATAATGATGAACAATAATGCCAATGCAAGTGCATATATTAAATAAATACTTTCTACCAATGCATGTTATATACACTAGTCACATAGACAAGTTGATGGTTTTCAGAAGCCTAGGAAGTTTAAACAGTGCTAAAAGTGAAACCAATTAACTCCTTGCCTATGCTGACACAGGCGCAAGTCGCACCCTCGCGGCTGGGTGTGACTTGCAACTAGTAGGACTAGTCGCGACTAGAACTCCAGGCACAAAATCATTCATTAAAAAATAAAAATAAATCCAAAATATTCCAAAAAATAAGAAATACATAAATACATGAACAAATATTAGTCAAATGAGTGAAATCCTTAAATAGTAAACAACCCAAAGAGTGGAAAAAAACATGAAACTGTTGAAGGAAAAAAAAGAACAATAAAAAAAGGGAAGAGAAGATACATATTTGAAAGGATTTGACTGTGAAAAACAAAAAAATACTGTATTTATCTTATTTTTGCAGAAAATTACAGAAATAATGAAAAAAAGTAAATACAACATGAAAAATAAAAAAAAGGGCAGCCTGGGCACAAAGTATGTGGGTTCTAGGAAAGTGGCAGACTACAAGGATCTATAGTATACAGCCTTATCTTGCATTTTGTAAGAGGGTGTTTCCACGCCTTGAACCCATGACCTCAATGTCACACGACGACAACTCTACTGTTGTACCAAAGCTCTCCTTCACAACATGAAAGATATAAAATAAATAAAAAGAATGAATGGAGTTTTCGTTTTTAGCATTAGAATGTAGATAGATTGAGATCTCAAACAAAAAAGAGTACTGTTTTTATCCTTTTCTTTCAGAAAAAAATAGATAATAATAAAAAAGAAGGATGAATCCTTAGTTTCTTACCTACAATCGCTTGAACTAGGCTTCACTTGACGATGGAAGATGAGGAATGGTCACAAGAGTACTTGGAAGGGACAGTAAAGAACACTGGGAAGAAGAAGAAGAAAGAAAAGAAAAGAAAAGAAACGGGGTTTTAAATCACTTACCAATAACTGGAGCCGAGGTGCAAAAGTTGCCAGTCGCTAGTCGCAACTAGTCATCCAACTAGTAGCACAGTGACTTGTCCCTTGGCGACTTCTCCTAAAAAAGTCCACAGGTTGCATCTTGATGCACCTAGCGACTAGTCACGCCTATGACATCAAAGCTCCTTGCCTCTCCTAGTTTTTAATGAAAACATCAAATGAGCTCAAACATTAAGTTACACTAATAAAATATCATTTCACACAGAATTGTCTTATTTGTTTTGCTAATACATTTGTAGGTTTATAGAGGTTGTCCAGAACAATATATTTGTTCTTCAGCTATCTTGGTAGTGATAAAAAAAAAGGGCAGTTCCAGTGCACAAAGCTCCCACCTATGCGAGGTCCGGGGATGGGACGGACCACAAGGCCCTATAGTAGGCAGCCTTACCTTGCATTTTGCAAGAGATTGATTCCACGCCTTGAACCCGTGACCTTAAGGTCACATGGCGACAACTTTTACAGTTGCGCGAAGGCTCTCCTTCTCTATCTTGGTAGTGATATTTAATAAAAAGAAAATGATATGATCATTTCACAGCTGCTACACACCATACTTGCAGACAACCAATCTGTGCTAGTATCGGAACTAAGAATTAGGCAAAACATGGTCATCAAAGTACACAATTCATGAACGCATCATCGCATACCATGTTCACAACCAAATTGTCTCTTACTGTCTCTAAACATACCAGGTTCCGTCAACCAGGAAGACAGGATTCCCGAAAGAGAAAAAGAAAATTACTTTTTGATATGGTAACAATGATAACTCCGAAGAAACTCAGAAGTTTAGCATCAAGCGGATGACACGAAAACAAGTTGATCCTGATCAAATAGTGCACGATTGATCAATTCTCATCAGAGGCTAATCACCACAACATGGACACAAAATTCTCATCAGCTTATCTATCGAACATAGAATTTGTTATCAAAATATTGAAAGTGAAATATTGGATTTGTTAAAAATAACAAGCATTTTAAGTTATTATTAGAACTTAATGCCATTCACATAACTTTTAGAATTCACGACTTTGGACTTACTTGGCTTTCATAAATAACTAATTGTTGCACTCCTACAAGGCTTGTATTGGTGTATTTGAAAAGATTCAGGAAAAATTTCACTTTACTACCCTGACCTTTGCCCAAAATTTCACACAAGGACCCAACTTTCAAAAGCAACATAAAAAAGGCAGCCTAGTGCATGAAGCTCCTGTATACATGAGGTCATGGGAAGGGGCGGACCAAAAAGAGTCCATAATATGCAGCCTCACCTTGCATTTTTGCAAGAGACTATTTCTATGCCTCGAACCCGTGACCTCTAAGTCACACAATAACAACTCAACCGTCATGTTAAGACTCTCCTTCTTTTCAAGAGTAACATATAAGCGCCCCATTATTTCGTTAAGTGTTATCACCGCATTCCATTCCGTAATGGGCCATCAAATGTTAACAGAGAGAGTTGTCACGTGAGTTTCAAGTGATTTTTTCAAAGGGAAGAACAGTCATTTCAAATTAAATTTTATTTAACAATAAGAAAAACTGGGTCTTTTTTTATATCGTCTTCTTCTTCCTCATGCATTCAGTTGCAGCATGCAAAGAGATGGTCTTTTATGCCTATCATACCAGCCTGCAAATGTCCATCTCTCTTCTTCACCAACCCCTTCTCAAATCCTTGTTAATCAACCAAACCCACAATGGCAAAAACTCCCCTAGATTTGACACCCCCCAAATTTGAAACCTTCCTTTATAACACCAACAAATTGCCTCACCTTTTCTACATCCAAAACATCCTCTCCGTAATATTTCTTATCTGCAATCATTTGCATCGTGATATTACAGGTGAGTTCTAGGAATTTGGGAGGGAATTCCACTTTTTTGAAAAGTTGATCAGAGTCTCAGAATAGATGTTGGGTGACTCATTGGAACTCCTCTGATTAGACGGATAAACATGTTCTGCAGGTTGTGGATAGGATGTCGATGGTGGAGATGCAATAGATATTATGCCAGTGGGGGCCATATGGGGCAGTCACAAGAGTAATGCTGTTGTAGTTGAGGATTTTTAGGGAGAGAAAGGAAGGGCGGATTGCAAAAATTATATCATTTTTGTTGAAGCATTCTATGCAGCAATGGGTGAGGAGACTACGAGGATCGGGCAAGATCCATATTGGAGGAGGATGATGGTCTGGTATTGAGATGAGAGGTATGCCAGGGATCGATGTAAGGGCATTTTATGCAGGTGGAGATGGGCGATTATGGGGAGAGATGCAGAGCTTGGTGGATAGTTTTTGTTCTGGAAGAGAGTGTTTGGGAAAAAGAAAAACAGATGAGGAAGAAGCTGCCAAGTAGAAGACTTAAGTCCATAGCCCAAGTGGCAGTGCTACCACTTTCCTCCTGTCAAAGCACCTACAATCCCTTCAAGATCCTTTGGAGTTTGCCATAATGGACACTTGGTCAGCTACAAACCACTCAGGGGTCTTAATGGATTTGGCTGTAAACATGCCCCAAAAACTGCCCTCTCTGCACTCTGTAACTGAATGCACAAGAGGAAGAAGATTATATAAAAAGACCAATTTTTCTTACCGTCAAACAAAATTTTACATGAAAGGACTGTTCTGTCCTTTGAAAAAACCAAGTGAAATTCATACGCCAAATCTTTTGTATCAGAATTTAACGACCCATAACAGAATGGACCATGGAGATACACTTAACAAAAAATGAGGCCGTTGTGTTACTTTTAAAAGAGCGAGTCGTTATGTGAGATTTAGGGAAAAGTTCAGGGTAGTAAAGTTAAATGTTTACAAAAATAAAAAATGAAATTGAAGACAACATTATTGACTAATTCGGGGAGGATATAGAGGATACTAATCAGCCATTCAAAAGAAAACAAAAGATGGCTAACCAAGTCAACCCTCCATAATAAGACCTGGGCCACTACGGTACCTATGTGCCAAAATCTTAAAACATGATCCTAGTTTAGAACTTATCCACTTACAATAATCACAAGATGCCACTTTAGGCGAAAACGAGGTAACATATGCTGAAGCATATTTGCCAAAGCAAAACATATCCAAGTCATGATTCCTACCAAATCTTCTCAGCTTGTTACAATTTATGTATTCTGAATTTGTCCATTAATATATACGTCATTCCCCAATCATCCTACCTTTTCCATCTTCCAACTCACCCAATACTATCCTAATCTGATCTGGTAAGCTTCAATTAGCTAGTTTCTCACCTATCCAACTCTCCTTGTGGCATCCAGTTTTTGCTTCAAGTAATTGTGTGCAAAAGACCAAATCTCATGGTCCAGCTAGAGCTCAGCGTTCAACAATGAAAAAAGAATATTCCTCGAAAAGGGAACAAGGTACATATCTATCAATGGTCTTCTAGCTTCAGGAAGCAATATACAACTGGGTCTATAATACAAAGCAGAAGACATGACTTTTCCATTCATTAAAATCCTCAAGTATTTGTAAAATAGGCAATCGGATAACCATTTTCCTCTATCCTTTGAGTTATTTCTTCAAAATTAAATATGACGGATATACATCTAAAAGATGCATTTACATTTTAACAGCAGAGACCTGCAGCTATATTTCATCATCATCATCATCATCATCATCAAGACCTTATCCTAATTAATGATCAGCCACATGAATCTTGTTCCTCCATTCCCCTCTATTAAGTATTGTGCCTTCATTTAGTCTCAAAGTTTTTAAATCTTTTCTCACTAGATATCTGCAGCTATATTTGACTGGCCAAAACCCTGAACTCTAAACCTAAACCTAAGCCCCGAAACTAAACCCTGAACAATAGAGAATCCAGTCACAAAATTTGTTTGTCTCAAATCATGCAGGTGAAACCATGCTTGTAACAATCATGCAGGTACAGGTATGGTTGTACATAAGTACCAATAGTGTAAGCATATGGAAATGGACTTCGTTGGAGTAGTGAGACTACTCGAATTATGAGACTAATAGAGAAAGAAACTCAATAAATGCAAAGAGTGATTTCTATGCAAGCTTTGCAGCACATGTGATATTTGTTCATACAGCTACAAGCACCCAGTGACTCCTCAATATAAATGGAGGAAGGTGAATACCAACTTCCTCCCAAGATCAAGTATTTGATTTTGTTTATACATGTCTAAAAGAATGCTTGTGTGCTCGCGCGTGTGTTGGAAGTATGTATTGCATGGCTATATACCGACCAAGCATGTTAGTTTTCAATTACATGCCCAACTCCGGTCAACATGTTTTAGTATCCTTTTCACTCAAGCTGAAGAATCAATATAGTAGTTTCTGGCTGGTATGATTGCAGATACAAACCTTCATCTGCTTCTCCATGTTCCCCACTAGAACTACAGCCTTGTTTAGCATCAACGACAACAGGATCTGCAGAACCTTCAGAATTACCCGAAGTGGATTCTTTCTTGGGTACACTACCCAATGGATCAGCTTCTTCTTGAGCTTTGTAAAGTAGCGCACACCCATATTTATAGTCTGCGCTTGCACATTCCGGAGCAAGCTCGCCATAATACGCAATCCTGAACAAAGAGAAAAACAATCAAAGTGAAACTATCATCACTAGTTCTGATTTTCAGTAAAAAGAGCCTCAATACCAAACAAAGAATCTTGGACATATTTCCAATATCATCGTCATCATCAAATTCAACGGCTCTTAACTCTCTCATTTGAGATCCGTTTCTCACGTTCTTTGTGGCGTTGGAATCGTATCGACGAGCACTTTCAAATTTTTAATTTTTTAGGAAAATTTTCCATTTATAAAATTTTAATTTAATTTATTAAGACATTTCTAAATTTATACTAAAAATTAAGGATATTACATGCTGCCCAGATCACCACCATAGCCTCCAAATGCATACTAAATGTGAATCCAACGGCAGTTAAAACTAAAAACGGATCCAAAAGCATTATACTGGCTCATCTTTGACATCTTATGCCAAAAATAGCATTTACTAAACAATTCTGGCCTCAGATCTGCCTGCATTTTAAATGTCGAAAAATAATGGCTGAGATCATCCAAAAAGAAATGGCATCTGGCTGAGATCAAGCTGCCAATGCATATCTTAGGCCTATTCCCCATCAACTGGCACATCCTACAATCACTCCCAAGCTATAGAAATTGCTACGGTCACTGACCAGTTCTGTAATGTGAGGCCTACAGCAGGCACCCACAGGCATAGCCGTTGAGATTATTTGCACAAAAATACTTTGGATCGTAAACGGACATCAAATCCTATGATCATCACCAAATCGGATCCGACGAAAGGTAGGATCTCTAGGTTCCTTAGATCACAACCTCTCGTTCACGTTCGTATCCAATTGGATCGGACTGTTACGATTCATCGACGGCTCTAAACCGCTCTTCCCTTGTTATAGTGGGCCACGAGAACGACCAGAAGGTTTATGATCGTGGGTGGTATTAGCTTTGATTTTTCTCAAACTTACTGTACTTCTTCCCAAGGCTCTCCTCCATCACCTCGCCATTCTTAGCCACATTAAATGAAGCTTTCTCCAAATCAATGAGATATGTATTTGATCTTGGATGTGGTCCGAAATTCAGATATTAGTACGAGGCCAGTAATGTCTGTACTCTTCAGCAGGCTAACAAGCACATCCTTTAGGTGCAATTGGGAACAACTTTTAGGTTGCATGTCAGAATTAGGTGCATTATGGGCCTTTTGGTCGGTGTTTTGGAATAAGATAACGTCCAAAATTTTGTTCCAAGTATAGCAATCTAGGTATAAATTGAGGCCCAAGTTTAGGTGATGTAAACCATTCATCTGCCACAGCCAAGCCACAATATCTCATGCACCAAGCAAAGGGTATGGTCATCCAATGGATGAGATTTTGACACGTGATTCGTCGTATCCGGGTCACCGAAGTGGGGCCAATCAGATGATTCTGTCATCTGAAAATTTGTAATTCTGCTAACACAAAAATTTTGGGAACTTTGTATAAGCAACGGTCTAAATGTTAGGATGCTATAATCATTCAATTATCGTCGTTTAAAAGGCAGGGCAGTTAAATGAATGGATCGGATCATTCAAAAGTAGGCCCCCTTAAAGCAAAACGGGAGCTCCTCCCCAGCACTCCTGATTGACGCAAATCTCGCGCATTGCTAAGTCCACAGCAACACCCCATCAGATGAACGGTCGAGATCACCACGATCCATTTCCAAATCAAGATTTGAGATCCTCCCTCCTTATCCAACCACGCTACGCCACTGGTTGGTACTTACGATGACTTGTTTCCGCCGGAAAACAACATAAAATTCTCTCTCTCTCTCTCTCTCTCTCTCTCTCTCTCGCAATGGAAATTGGCTACCCAGTACCACCATTTCTCTTTCTCCTTCTCCTCTTCAAATTGGCTTCCTCCGAACTCACCGTCGACTTCGAATCTCGCCTCCGCGATGCCGCTTTCCGGTCCCTGCTTCACTGGAAAACTGGCAAAATCTACAACCTCACAGTTCTCTCACCACTCTCCACCAATATTTCCGCCCAAACAATGCGCCTCCGCACCGGTAGCCTCCGGAGACGGGGCGCAACGTTCAACGAATTTTCATTCCCCAAAGGAGTTTCAATCCTCGGAAACCCACGAAGCATCTTCATCGTCTATCACCGAATCAATGCTCTGAATCCCAGCTATCTCCAGCTCGCCGGTTTCCAGCAACTTTCGCCGGTGGTCGGAATCGGGCTTTACAACTACTCTGTTACCAAAAACCCAGTTGAGTTTCTCGCCAGACGGAATCCGGTGACGGTGGCATTGCCAGTTGGAGTGTCCGGATCAGAATTGTGGTGCGAGCAGTTTAAGCTTAATGTGAGCACCCGGCGCACCTTAGCGGTTAGGAGGAGATTGCCTTTGGTGGTGTGTAATTGTACGGAGGCAGGGGATTTTTCAGTGGTTGAAAGATCGGAGTTGGCGAGGAAGAGGAGGGAGTGGAAGGTAATTCTGTCGTGTGGTTTGGGGGGCCTTTTTGTAATTTTGGTGGGTGTGTCGGTAGTGTTTTTGGGGGTGAGAATTATACGTAAAGGGAGGTTTAAGAAGATGGAGAAGTTGGCGGAGAATGAGGAGATATTACAGACTTGGTTGATTGGAACTAGCAGAGCTCCTGGAGCGGCCGGGACGAGGACACGGCCGGTATTAGAGAATGAGGAGAGGTTGTTAATGTAATTCAGAACAAAAACTGCCTTATTCATTTTTCTCTTATCCTGTATATATAAATTTGCTTAATTGTTTTCATTTTGGATGGATTATTTCCAGCTTCAAATTTCGAGGGCAAAAACTCATTGATTAGACAATCTGGACAGCTTGATTTCATCTAATTGTGAACAAAGATAATCGTCCTAATTTTCTAGGGCCGGATTGGCAAGGCTTAGATAATCACATAGCCAGCCTGCAATTGATGTATCAATCAATGTAGCAATTGGCGAATTTACAACCTCATTCTTTCAAATTGTGCAAAAGAGAAAACAAGTGCGAACTTAGCAAAGTTTTAATACAGGCAAGAATTTTTTATGAAGTTCAGCCTTTCCATAGAGTTATGCAGAGCCCAGGACGACCATAATTGAAGGATGGCCGCTGTGAGCAGTGCATTTATACGTATGTCAATGTTAGAGATTCCAATTTTCATTCCAAAATCATATTCTGCAAACATTAAAGTCCTTGCTTTGATGTTATAAACATTTCTCCCTCTCACTGTTCAATGTGGTTGGCAAATCAAAGAAGGATTAAATGCAAAGCAAGGTACAGCGTACTAGCTATTTTATGTTTTAGTCCAGGCAAGCATACACGCTCAGCAGTAGAGGAAGGTAGCTTCAATTTTTTTATGCAAGATAGAATATTTTTTCGTAGATTTAAGCCATGTTCAAAATGCCAAAAATTGGTAATCAATGTGAGTAGATGATCCTAACCACTTGATTTAGGTCTTTGCAAAAAATTAGTATAATATATGGTCATAATTTTTTACCTTAAAAACATAGGTCACAATCATTCTTGGGCAAGAAATTTGATTTCTAACATATCTACATCATTCCTAATATTATGAACAGCTTACATCAATTAAAATTTTACCTTTCTTCTTGAGCGTGCACATATACTGAAACTCTTTTATATGTTATTAAGATGAACTTACATGACCATAAATGACTTGATAACCTAATTTAAATGCATTCATGGCGGCCTCAAGCACTTGATCTACTATGGAAGAGGCTCCTTCCCTAGACATTGCGCTAGAAGGGCCATAGCTCGAGTAAACGATGTTGATACGTCACGGATAAGTTGATCTGGCGGCTCGTGTTTGTGATGTAAAGGACTCTTTGCCATTATGCCATATCCCCTCTTCTTCCTTTTTTTTCCTTTGCGAAGGTTGACACACACCCATGAACAGCCTCCGAGCAAATGACCTACTAGGCTACTGAGGAACAGGTCTTTTCTTTAGCCATTGAGCTAGAAGCGTGGAGACCTGAGGTCAAGCGAATGGAGTTTATATGCCATGGCTAACTTGATCTAATGGCCCATGTTTGTGATGTACTACGGACTCTCACTTGTATTATACTTTTTTCCGCAAACGTGTCCAGACACATCCAAGAACAGCTTCGAGTAGGAATGGTAATGGACCAGGTCGAACTGGAGCTCCGCCTCAATTCGCACCTGCTTGAGGTAGATCAGTGCAGGAAATTAGTAACCCCCACCCACAGTGGAGTAGAAGAGCGCAATCCAAGGTCGATGACGAGCTGGTGCAGGGCGGCAAGAAAGATCCATGGATCAACTCACTGCACTTTGTAATATAATTACTATAGATACCTTTTATACCAAAATTGTCCATGTATTTTTACTTAAAAAATAAGGATTTTCTTAAAAATTCAGTTGCAGACATATATATATATATATAAGGTTTTGAAGACTATCTCTTTCTTTTTTTCTCTTGGAGTGTTGAGGGATAGAGGGATCAATGGGTTGGGGATGTCAGTGATCCGTGATGGAGGGAGATGGGACAGGCGTGCTATTGATCCTTGGTGGAGCTGAGGAAAGCAGGTGAAAACCCGCCCCACTCCGCTTCCTTGCCATCCCTAGCCTTCATCAACGACCTACCACGGAAGATGCCATTTCTTGAGCCACAGAGCTACAATTTCTTATACAATTGTAGATAAGCCATCAACTCCAATGAAAAATTCTACGAAGTTATTGAAACTGGATGGATCCAACTCGATGACCAGGATATAAAGTTACCATTTCATGTGTGTCTTTGTACAAAACTAGTACATTTCATGCCAATCCCAGCTTACGCACAGAAAGCGCAAAGAAAGATACATCGTATGCCTTACTTTTTCACATATAAGACCCATCGGTTTATTTACCCAAGCAAAACAGGCCACCGATGGTGGTTCCCATTTCCTTTAGAACTCGTAGAAAATCTTCTGAAATCGACTCATATGGTTGGACCACAAGGATATAACCAATGACAAGCTCTTATCATTTGTTGCACTAGACAATATACATGCTAGTCCTTCATTAGTAACTGCAGTCCCTGAGAAAATCGGCCTTCCCCACCCGAAATTGGCGTCGTATATTCCCATCTTGGACGAACTCACGCTCGTGATCCACAAATTGGGACATTCGCTTCTGTTGGCTCCTTGGGCGACCGCATCTAAATCCTCCTGCAGTTCTAGATAGTCCACAGCGGACCTCAAGTACTCATTGTCCATTTGCATCAGGGCTTGGCGCACTTTATCCACCCCGAATGTAAGGTTCCCTGATAGAAGGTCACCGGATTTGGTGACCGACGCAGCCGTGAATGTGGCATTGCCGAAGTAACTTGCAGGAAGTCGTGGGCGAAGGCGATATCGGCCATCAATCGACATACACAACTTTGTTTGTTGATCTTCTGAGAGGAGCCGTGCCTCAGAGGCGCACCGCCAGATGTGGGCCGCTAGTGACTCGAACTGAGTGTAACGAACACTGTCATTAGTGGTTTTGGCATTGAGGAGGTTGAGCTGTTCGTGGGTGATCTGGAAGACGGCAACGGAGAGGGTGGCATCGTGAGGATGTGTCTCGATTTTCATGGATGGAGAAAGTTGGTATTCAATGTGGGGGAAGGATGGAACTGGTGGATCTCGTGAACGTAGAAGGCTTCGGTCAGTGAATGGTTGGATGTGCGGGTTGAGTCCTCGGGCAATGCGGGACCATGTGTGGAAGAAGTCGGTAGTGGAGCTACCATCAGCCAATTGGTGCATTATTCCAGCGGCTAGACACACACCTCCACATTTAAATCGGGTGACCTGCCCTTGCATTCAATAAAAATTAATTAAGCTGATGCAAAAGCGGTTCAAATTACGCATTGATCCTGGTTATGAGTTCTAGGGACTCAGATGTGAAGAAACAGTGGGACCCATTTATTCCAAGGGGTCTCATCGGTGCTACCAATGAGACAACTTGGAGCCTAGATCGGAGGTGCATATTTACCTGGACTAGGAAAAGAGGGATAGTAGAGATGTCATCCGTGGAATGGACTTTGGGTACGAGTTGTCTGAGCTGCATGGTGGGTGCAAAATCTCCGAAATCATCAATCACAGAATCTGATTCAGCTTCAACAAAGACTACACCCTCGCCATTGCAGTCAATGGCCGGTCGACCTTGATCATCTATCTTCAGTCTCCCAGCCATCGGGTGGAAAATAACGAGAGCTTTGCTTAGGGCCTCTTTAATTATACGAGTGCCAAAAAAATTGGTCGAGCCATCGGACCTGAAGAAATGGACAATCGGGATATGGTATCTCGGCATCATCAAATCTATGTTAGAGAGCCATAATGTGTCTTTGGGAGTCTCAGCTGCGGGCCTCACTGTAGTCGACTCCGTCACTGTAGTTGTTGAATTTTCCCTTCCAGTAGGATAGTATTGTTAGTATCACATAGGGGTACAATGCAAGAGTATACTATACGATCTGTCTGGCGAAAAGCAAGCAAAGTATACATAATTGACATACCAAAATAAAGATAATTATAAGATTAGTAAAGTAAAATTTTGACAACAATTAGAATTGTGTAAAAATAGAGTGCCAAAAAGAACAAAATGAAGAAATGCTAGAACTCAAATGGAGAAGATTATGGGTGTCGTTTATCAAGCTTGTAGCTCGAGGATGAACCGCTTGAATCTCTAACCATCTGCAGGATTCTCTACGTACATGTACGTATATCACCGCGGACTCTATGAGCTACACGTAACCTTTATGAATCATCCGAAATTAATGCAAAATCTTGTGACATGAGCTCCAACAAACCCAACATAAAATTATGAGAATGATAATCATATAATTTTGGCGCTTGAGAGTTAGATGCACTGAGTTAAGCCGAAACTTGGCTGAATCAGTAAGGACTCAACCGAATCTAGTTGTGTCACATATGATTACTTCATTCTCAATACGGTTTTGGGTGTAAGCCATTCGGCCGATTTTTTAGTAGGCTCAAGTTTTAGTACCCATCACAAACAATTGCAAAAAAGAGTTGTAACCTAGGTAGAAAGACATCCTTTGCCGCTACGAACGTCGGGGCGCAATCTTCACGTTGATGAAGGCTTGTTTCTGTATGTAGAGCATACACCCTGCCACACCTTCGAGAAAATGGATTCAAAGAAAGCGAGACGTTTATGTTGCTACTGTTTCTAGTGAATGATGAAGAAAAGCAAGGAAAAGGGGCGAAATTCTCAACTTTCGAAAGCTTTGTGGGAAGAATGGTCGTTCCAAGGAAACTAGAAGTCATGGTAACCACAATCCAAGCTTCGTTACTTCAAGTGATAACAGAGTTTGAACTTCTTGTGGCTTTTATAGTACTCTGTTAAGCTAGGCGTGTGCTTTTCTTTGTCATTATGTTTTGACCTTTGTCAGAGATAAGAATTCCTTCCGGTCTCGTTGGTTTTTATGTTTCCTTGTCATTTTCGTTAGACTCGACGAACAGCCGGTTCAGCGAATCGTTCCCGTTTTCCATTAATTCAATATGTAAGCGAGGAGGAATAGATCAGGTAATTCAGAAATCTTCCTCAATGGACGGTTCTAGAGGTGCTAGCCATGCGAGAAAGCGAAACGCACATAGGCAATTTACCATGTGGTGGTCCCGTGCAGTAACGTTCATTACCAGAACAACACCATTATCTTTCAAGGTGCATGCCTCGGCATTTTCGGCTGCGACATTTCCCATGATGATTAAGATTTGCAGCTGTTTCATTGGATACAACTATTTCACAAAGAAGATATGACGAGAAAATTAAGGGACAATTGAGAGGGATCATTCTTATCAAGGATTCAAAGAATTCATCTCGGAAGCCATGCTAATTGAGATGGATGAGGCTGCCTTACTAGGAAACCCCAAATCCATGAGAGCTTCGAACCCACCCATGACCTAGCATTGGCATAGTACTAAAACTCGGGAGTGAACTTGAAAAATTCATTTGGGTTATTCGACTTGAGGACAAATCGAGTTACTTATTAAGCTGACTCACTGTATAACTAAAACACTTTGCTTATGTTACAATTTGATCTTAAAACTTCAAAACATCAATAAATATCTTAACTAACTAGCCTACTCTTAATTTATGCAAATAGAGAAATTATATATATATATATAATTTAAAATAAAAATAGTATTAAAAATCTCATTCTAATATTTTCAAAACAACCACAAGTCGCTCGAGTTAACTCAACTCATGTTAATTTTAAGTGGAGTTGAGTTCTTGAGTTTTTAAACTATAAGTATTAGAAAGGCCCTTAATAGTTATGGCCTTTTTCATCACATTCTTTTTCTCACAAAGATAGCATCTACTAGATCCCTTCCAACCTCTGATGCATTTGCCTTGCGTAATCATCTTGTTGAGGGAGACAATTTAGGTGAAAGCTGTCACTTGAGAAACATGGAAGCCGCACTACTTGATAAGTAATGACTCATAAATTGATTGCACAGTGAGCTCCCTAGTGATGTAGAAGCCAAACTGATGGATGATTTACTAAGCAGAAGGGATGTTTGCTTTATACATACCCTTATACGAACCATCCACAGATTTACCAAGCGGAGATGATATTTGCTTTATATGTAGTTTTATATATAGTATATAGATAATAATACATAAAATATCAATATGTCTTTCTATACTTTATATAGCTGTATGGAAGAAGCAGAAAATACACGCGAAAGGTTATATTGGAAACAAGCAAGAGGACATTATGAAAATAAGCCGAAGGGCATTCGATGAACATAGAAGCGCTAAAAAAATTGAATTTGTAGTGAAGGAATATTAATATCATACAATGAAATTTTTTTTTGCTATTGAATGTATGCTAATCAGTGATAACTACTACAGTTAAAAGTAAAAAAATCGTAATTCAATATATATTCTTCTAATCTCACACATGCATATGAACGTATTCCTAAATAATATCAATAATCAATTGTTAGGTTTCTGATCTCGGTTGTGGAAACCGTCTTCTTCTCAAAGCCTCTTAGGCTCTTTCCCATCTTGATGTCCTATCTAGCCTATTGTTGTAAGCTTTCCCAAATTGTTAACTTTAATCAAGTGTCAATAAGGCATGGTTTCAATGACCGTGGTTGACCCCACCTTTGATTGATCTATGTTGTCCATTGAAAATCTCCTTTTAGGCATCCTTGCTTTTCTTTTTCTCTATCTTTTCCAAAGAGAAGAGTCTCGGTGCAATACTGCCAAAGCTATTTTGCAAGGAGAAAATCATTCATAAGACGTAGACTTTTAACCCCAAGACCACCTTGTTTTGTCGACCAATAAATGAGAGTCCAGTTAACAAGATGCAATTTTCTCTTATCTAGGTAGTTAGGTCATAAGAAATTCCGTTGAAAATAACAGAGGTTGGCATTGGTAGAGAGACAACATAAAGATCGAGTGGCTAGAGACTGTATCATTTAGGAGAGTAAGTCTATTGGTGAGAGATAGTATCTTGTCTTTACAGATAGCAGATGTTTGGCCATCCTCTCAAACACAGGATACCAAACAGTGGCAAGCGGCTTGCTAATCATTAAAGCGATGCACAGAAGCGAAAGGAGAGACAACAACTGTTACAGTTCATAACAACCCAAATAAATAAGCCGCCCACTGGTTGTAGCTGACACTGAATACCATTGTTTTGCTAAGACTGACCATATGCTTGGACATAGCTTTAGGTCATCTAATAAGCATGCTTATGGTCATGGCTTGCTATTCATTGGACTAAGAAAATGATAGTATCATTTACAACAATACCAAATGTCAAGGAAGTGCAATTAATCTATAACCTTATCGATAATTCTCTAGTTTGCTTGTGAAATGTTTCAACAAGGTCAACCTTACAACATATAGCTTTATTACCTCCAACCTAGGAGTCAAATATTGCCTCACTAACGATGAATGGACTATCAAGGTCCAAGTAGAGCAATTAATCCAGATATCTGTTTGCTGTGAATAAACTATCTCAATTTATGCATGCACCCACTATACAACATCAACAGGCTTTAAAACGTGTGTTTTGCTACTTGAAAAACACTCTATACCATGGTTTTGGTTTTACATCGTTGTTGTCCTTATACACTTATTGCATACTCTGATGTGGATTGGGCTGGAAATCAAAATGATTGCACCTCCACATTAGCATATATTGTCTACCTTGGGTGCAATCCCACATCCTGGTGTTCTCGCAAACAATGCACCATCACTCGGTCTTGCACAGAGGCTGAGTACCGAGCAGTAGCCTTCACTGCAACTGAGTTACTATGGTTAAAAGATGTCTTAACAGAACTCGGTGTTTCTTTGTCAAGACCCCCTGAAATTCATTGTGATAATGTGGGGGCCACCTACTTGTGCTCTAACCTAGTGTTTCACTTACGCATGAAGCACATTGCTATTGACTTTCATTTTGTTCATGAGCAAGTCACTTCCAAAACACTTACAGCATCACATGTTCCTACCAGCGAACAGCTTGTAGATGCTCTTATTAAGCCATTACCTTGCTCCCATCTTGCGGGGGTGTTTTGGAACAGTCCTCTCCAAGTCTAACTCAGTTAGATAGAATCTAGATAAGATTTGTTTAAACTATAGATATAAGAAAATTTAGCTTTTGCTCTTAATTTATTATCACTTCACTACTATCCCAAAATTTAATTGCCAAGAAGAAATCCCTCTGTAGACCTCTTCTTTGATCAAAAGCATCGACTTTCCAAACTGTTAGGATGTCACCCACAGTGCCATTGGAGGCTAAATGAATCCATTCAAAGTTGTTTGACACACCAATTTGTGTGAGCTTGTAAGTGGAGAAATTTTTACAATTTTGTTATTTGGAGGGTGAAAAGCCAGGCTTAAGGATTTGCTGTTTAACTAGGAAGCGCTTTTCAAAGTCTCCTAGCTCTCTCACGTTCCAAGAAAGAAAATGCATGGCTAAACAGTCTGAAAAATACCACCTACCGGCTGCACTTGCTATTGTTTAGGACCTTTAAGTATCCTAACACCTTCGGATGAGTAATTAATTATAGTCTTCAATCTTGCAATTTGTGATGAATAATTAATTGTGGAATAAAACTTATGCTCTACTGCCGGCAGCCGAATTAAAGAAATTAGAGGCCCGGAGTTGATGCTCAGGAGCACATGAGAAACTTAAACGCCCCTTTTTTAGCATGATAAATTTTTCTTCTAATAATCTAAGCCATTCATCAGGTTCTTGGTACCAATAATTTGTAAACAACGAGAAATCAATGTAGCTGATTGTAGTAAACAAATTTTCTTTTCTTTAAATGTCACTGCCTTAATGATGGCCAAGTGTTTTTATTCTGTTTTCAGGTGGGCAAAAGGGGCATGTTCCTCGAATACATGATGAACAGTTTGGACCGTCTCCGGATATATCATACATATATATTGCGAGAGAGAGCGACGACGACGACGAACCAAAGCCCATTTTCATTTATTTTTACAAATTCAAAGAAGCAAAAGATGAGGTTACACTGCGTCACATCATGGTCATATTGGTACATCGACGACCATCCACATAGCCTCTCAGATTTCGTAGATAGCTTTCTCGAACCTAGCCATCTCATCCAACTGCAGAGAAATGACCACAAACAAACTCCCATCATTTACAGGACTAGGTTGAATAAATCCAAGCCCTTCAATCGGGACTTGTCCGGGACCCATATGTATCGGCCGGCCCCATCCAAAATCTGCCTCATATATCGGCGCCCGTACCCAACTATTGATCATCAAGTTGGGACTCGAAAACGAGTAGGCCCTCATAGCCACGTCCTGTGGGTCCGGCTGCATCTCCAAGAAATCCACCGCAGATCTCAAATAAGCATCGTTTCGCTGTGCCAGAGCCTCTCGAATTTTCTGGGCAGCAAATCCCAACGGCTTAGAACGAAGCTCGCCGGCAACGGCGATTGGCGTTGCCGCTAAAATGACATTTCCAAAGTATCCTGGTGGCAGCATTGGCCGGAATCGGGTCCTACCGTCAATTGGCATGAAGAGTTTTGTTTCTTGGTCGTCCAGTAGCTCTCGGGCTTTGCATGCGCAGCGCCACATGTGGGCTGCAAGTGCTTCGAAGGATGTGTAGCTCAAATTGCTGTTTTCAGTTTCTAGTTTGGCTTTTGATTTAAGTAGGTTGATTTGGTCTCGGGTAATCTTGAAGTTGGAAATTTTGATGGTTCCATCGCTGGTGGGGGCGGTTATGAGGGTTGGTGGGGGATCATATTCGATGTGGTGGAATGACTGGCTTGGTGGATCCCGAGCTCGGAGGAGCGTACGGTCGATGAAGGGTGGGAGGGGTAGTTGGAGCCCGCGTGCCATGTCGGACCATGTGTTGATGAAATGGATCCCCGATGTGGCATCCGCTGCTTGGTGATGCAGGGAAACTCCCATGGAGACACCCCCACATTTGAAATGAGTGACCTGGACAGCAAGCAGAGGATAATCAGAGAGCTTCCCGTAGCAATCCACTTTTGGAATGAGTGGATGGCTCTGCATGGGAGCAAAATCACCGAAATCCTCAAGAGCACAATCGGCTTCAGCATCAATAAACAGCACTCCATCGCCATTGCAATCGATTTCTATCCGGCCATCTTCACCCATCTTCAACCTCCCCGCCATCGGATAGAATGCCACAAGTGCTTTCCCAAGTGCATCTTTAAGCAAACCAGCGTCAAAGAAATTGGTAGACCCATCATGCTTGTAAAAGTATATGCTAGGAGTATGAGATTTTGGCATAACAAGATCAACATTGGAGTTCCAGAGAGACTTTTTAGCAGTTTCTCCGGAAGGCTTCACCACACTGGACTCTCTCGCTTTGATGTTCAGCTTCATCTTGGCAATTCTCTCTCTAGCTTCTATCTCTAAATTCTCAAGTGGATATCTGGATGGGGATATGGAGGACGAGCTCGGCTAGCCATTTATAGTGGAAATAGGCCTATTACTTGCGCATATAGGAGAGGCTCTTTAAAGTCAGTCCAACTATGACTTGGTCTGCCCCATACGTCAAAGCCGGAATATTGAGACTCGGGCAATTGCGGTATAAAATAAAGATGGTCAGACCGGGACCAAATTGACGACGCAGTGGGAAGCAGGCACCTTCCTTCGTGCAGATGCAGTGGATCTGAGCTGGCTGTCCCGCTCCTTCGTAATTACAACTTTTTATCCCTCCTGCGAGGTGGATATGGTTGAATCCTTAGTCTCGTAGGCAATTAATCATTAGTCGTTGGTGTTGACATCAAGTTTATGATGCAGATGAGTACGTAAACGGCGTGGTACCGACCGTGTGGATTACCTGTTCATTGTCTATAGTATCAGATCAACGGTTTGATTCACGCCTAAGTTTGCTCATGTGGGTCCCTTAGATGATTGTCCCGCTGATCCGGACAGTATCGTTCAAGTTGCCAGTCAATGTCTAATGTCTACTATATGATCAAGCGTGTGGATTTCAAGATGTAGCCCTCATTTGAACAGCCCACGGATTTTCTTGTCCTACAATGGTACAACAACATATATGGCTCACATCGTTGGTGAAAGTGTGCGTTTTTTACCGCCCTTCTTCGCTGCAAAATTACAGTCATAAAGTACATCTAATAAAGTTCGGTTTTTGGTACGTGTTGATCTGGAAAAAAGGATAAAATCCGTGCATATCCATTATTCATTTAAAATCCTCTGAGGATAAAAATAGATTGAATCAATTCAATCGGTTAAATCCAGAATTTCCACGTGGATATATTTGCAGATATCTATTTAAAGGGGTTCTTTGAAAAAATAAATTAGAAAATCATATAAACCTTGGATTCAGACATCTTTTGAAAGATCTAAACCATTAGTCTTTTTTGGCATCCCCAAAATAGATGATCAATGAGAAATAGTTTCATTTGGATTTTCCCTAACCACTTGTTCTATTTCTCTAAAAAAGAAAAGAAAAAATCAGTGGTTCTAGTTTTGAACTTTTGTAACCTAAGCTATAAGCTTCTATTACTCTTGAAATTCAGTATGTAGCCTATGTAAGATATTTTGAACAAGATTAACAAGTTAGATTTTTTATAAGGAGTCAACATCTGCAATTCCAAACAACTACTGTGGGATGGATGGATAGTCCGTGAATCGGAGATCCGCAACTGGATCATACAGTATCGGGTTTTTTGAGCCATGGTCCAGATGATCACTTATCACAATTTCTATCTTATCCATATCCACGCAGAATGGATCAGACTCAATCTGCTTATCAGTTTTGATGGCACTAGTTACATGGCCTAATTGATATACAACCTAGGTGATGAGAGGTCTGGTTCATCAGAGCCTGGCCTCACAATGTACTTTTAACGCGTGCAAATCTGCGCACTGATCTAGCTACCCTTTTCCAGTATTTTTATTTATATTTTGCTGCTACAGTTATTAACGGTTTACCCATAAAGACAATCAGTGTGGCAATCCGCGGATTACTAGGACGACCTGTATTTTTGGGAATTAAAGACGATAGTCAGGGAATACCAACCTTTGATCTTCTTGACTAGGGAAAAAAATGACCCACGTTGTTACTGCTTCATGCTAAATGCCCATCCATCTACATCTGGATTTTTTTATTTTTATTTTTTTTCCATTTTCTCTTTTCTAAATGGTTTAAAACCGGAGGGTTGTAACATGACGACTTGGAGATTACTCATTCTAGTATTGTTCTTCTCATGCACGCTTAACTATGGATTTCTGTGTTGGGGTAGACCTGCTATGATCTATGCCCACGTGAGATATCTACCGAATTTGAGAACATCCGCACCGCCACAAACTTCCATCATGACGGCTGATGGTGCCGTATAAGGTGACTGTAACAACAGTTAATTTTGACGTACACACACCTGTATTTCTATAAGTATGAGATTAAGATCTGAGAGTGGTGAGAGTTACAGAGATTATAATCTAATCAGAATAGTATTTCCTCTCCCGCGAATGTAGGCCATTTGGCTGAACCATGTAAAACTCTGTTGCTCATATTTTATGTGTGTGTGTGTGTGTGTGTGTGTGTGTGTGTGTGTGTGTGTGTGTGTGTGTGTGTGTGTGTGTGTGTGTGTGTGTGTGTGTTTGATCATATGATCCTATGATCTATAGATCCTGGCTGTTAGATCTGTGCCGATTGGTGATCTAATCCTAACATTCTGATGGCTTCTGCTGATATTTAGCTCAACAAAATCAATGGGCATAGGTTTTCTTGATGACACCCTAATCCTTTTGATCACAATGGAATTGATTGATCGATAGAGTTAACCACATTTGTGTGATAAGATGGACTACCCAGTTAGAAAAGGATGTGATCCAATATGAATTGGTAACAGAATGCGTGGATCTTTTGTAGTCTTAATAAACAGCTCAGAAGTGACCTTAGGAATTTGCTTTAAAAGGCATGTAGCTTGTTTGACCCAAGATGTTGGTTAACAGAGTTTGAAAGCCACACATCATTTTAATTAGCCCTGGGTTCAATTTGTCACATATCTTCTTAAGAAAAGTCCTAATCTGTGAGAGCGGTTAACCTCCTACATGTATCATTCCTCGCAAAGAGATACATATAGTCTACCATCTCACCACCTTATTTCTGCTGCATGCAAGGGAGAAAGAAATTTGGCAAACCCGTCAGAAAAACAGTAAGTACTGTTTACCAAGGAAAATCACGCAAAGGAAAAGGTAAAGACGAGAGACCTTGATCAGAAAAATCCCTACTTGAAATAATATATTTTTGGAGGGCGGGTACTAAGAAAGAGTAATGCCACTGACTTTTAAGCATTTTACCTGATTTTATTCAAGATAGTCTTGATGACATTGATTAGCAATCAAGATGTGTTTTTATTTATATAATCAATGATACAATTTGAGTGTGGTGAAGTCATAGACTTGACCGTCAGGATTATCCTATAGGTTTGATCGGTCATATTGTCATAAAATAGAGTTAACTTATCTTAATTTATTTCGGATATTTAATGATAATATGCTATAAGACAACGATTATTAAAAGGAACCACGCAATGTCATCGATGTCTGACAAATTAGGAGCATCTTCTTTCCTTTTATATATTCTGGTAGATTTGAATATGAATGTCTACAATCAACCATTGACAAGTATAGTGCAATTACAGAAATTCATTTCTTAGAAGTGTCATCGAATTGAAGAAATAATTAACATACGCAGACAGCCTAATTAGAAACAACTCTTTTTTTTCTTTTTCTTTTTTCAAACCAATCACAAAAGAAAGACGCGAACGAGAGGATCCAGGTGATCCGACTGCAACGAAATCACCCGCGAGAGGATCCTATCACTTACGGGACTTGGAAGCACGAAATACATATAGAGGACGTTCAAATGTAGGGTCACGCCCTATGATATGCTCCACACTTGGTGCTACATCCAGGTGAATGGATGAAAGGCAAAGATCAACTAGGTGCATTCTCTGTGAGAGACCTTCAGGCAAGAAAACAGACCACAGACAACTGAAGATGATACTCATGGAGTGAAGAGCGTTCTCCAGGAAAAGAACTGGTGCCAAGAAGTATGTAACAGATCGCAATCACTAGGTGGTTGTACTCTCTTCTGTGAGGATTGTGTTTGTTCCTGTCAAATGCAGTCAAGAACACTTGGGACATTCAAAAGGACTCCGAGGACCGAACACTTCAGTATACTTTTCCATTTTTAGTAGTTATACAGTCATCATTGCTAAGCAAACCTGAGAAGTGATAAAATGAAGAGGCAAGATATCTGAGAAATACAGCCGAGAACAACAGTTAGCAGCCATAACATCTCTTCCCAGTAGCAAATATCAGCCATCACAGCGTTTTACTTCAAAAGGAAACATGCTGGTGATATTATACCACTTCATCTGCCATATCACATGCTGGTCATATTGTAAAAGAATAACTACAAATCGATCCCCTCAATATATGGCCCTTCATCATTCCAGGCTTCAGTGATCCTTGGACATTAGAAATACCTCCACAGTGTTCAAACATCGTGCCTTGTAAATGGGTTTTCAAAATAAAAAGTCGGGCTGGTGATGTAAAGCAAGAGTAGTCGCCCAAGGCTTAGATTTTTAAGATACTTTTGGTCAAGTTGTTAAAACTCCAATGATTAGAATTGTTTTTTTTCTTGCATGTAGATTTTCAAGATACTTTTAGTCAAGTTGTTAAAACTCCAATGATTAGAATTGGTTTTTCTCTTGCATGTTCTTAGAAATGGCTTCTAAGTGAATTAGATGTATCTAATGCATTTTTACATTCTTGAAGAGGAAGTCTACATGCAACACTCCCCAGGATATGTTTATCTAGAAAGACCTAATAATGTGTACAGACTCCTTAAAGCAATATTTGGGCTCAAAAATACTTGACGGGCTTGGTACTCACACTTCAGCAAAACTCTTAAACATCGAGGCCTCCAACACGGTGCTAGACATACTAGCTATTTTTTAACATCCCTCACAAGGATATGTCCTGTTATTACTGTATATACTCATAGGTAGTGATCTATTTGGTATTTCTGACTTAATTAAGTTCTTATCTACCAAGTATGACATGCATGATTTCGGAGCCCTACATTTTTTCCTTGGTATGCAAGTGCACTGCAACTCTACATTCATTATATTATATCTCAAACTAAGTACCATGTTAATATCTTAAAGAGGTATGAAATGCTTGTCTGTAAACTTGTTCAACCACTGATTGCAAGTGAACCCTAGATGGTACTCAATTTATCGACAACACTCTCTATCGTTGGTCTGTTGGAGCATTGTAATATCATACTTTAACATGATCATCAGCTATGCTATTAAGGTTTGCCAATTTATTTACAAACCCAACTGATTTTATTTTTGAAGCTATCAAAAGGATTAACATTTAAAGTTTCTACAAATCCATCTTCACGAGCCTTCAGTGACACTGATTGGGCGGGATCGCCGGTTGACAGAAGGTCAACGACCAGCAATTGTCTGTTGCCAGGGCCCAACCTCAAGAAAACACCCGTCTCTCGCTCAAGCACTAAGGCAGAATATTGCTTCTTTACTTCAACAGTGACTGACGTATGTTGTGTAAAATTTCTTCTTCAGGACTTATGTATCAAGCCACACCTCGTCTACTTTATGATAGTAACAGTACAATTCATATGGTAGCCAGCCCTATATTCCATGCAAGCACAAAGCATTTAGAGTTTGCCTATCATTTCGTCTGAGAGAGGGTTGCTGGAGGAGTACGTGTAGAATTTGTTACTACAATGGCGTTGATGTTTTCACTAACGGGCTCACCATTAAAAGATTGTTATGGTTTGGGAAAAAACTTGAAGTTCTACCAACCATAAGTTTGATGGTCGCCCTTCATCATTCAAGGACTCACTGATCCTTGACAGCCAACACTCACCTTAGTAAGATCACACACCAGCTGTTAATTGATTTCCATTGATTGATTCTTTTCCTCTATCTTACCATACGTGTTGTTCCATTGATGGAAACTAATGACTGTGAAACTCTATAAATGTTTTACACTTTTACAATGAATAATATCGAGCTCAACTTTTTCACTTTCTTGGCTTTCTCTGTACTATCTTGTTACTGTCATGGTATTAACCTAAAAGTCAAGAATAGAAAATGATATTGATGTCCAATAACTAAGGTCTATAGCTGATGTATGATGTTGATAAATTCTGCCTATGACAAAGAACCACGTCTTTTGCACATGAATTCTATTCTATTGTCATAAGATAATTGTCCAATAGCTAAGGTCTAAGGCTGATGTATGATGTTGATAGGTTCAGCCTTTCACATTGAACCGACGTCTTTTGCACATGAATTCTATTATATTGTCAAAAGATAATTGTCCAATAACTAAGGTCTAAAGCTGACGTTTGATGTGGATAAATTATGCCTTTAATAATGAACCCACATGTTTTATACATGAACTAGGTTATATTATCATAAGAAATGTCATTTTTCCAAAAATATATATTTGTGTACTTTTCATAATGGATGAATAAATAAAGGGCAGCTCGGGTGCATGAAGCTCCCGCATATGCAGCCTTACTTGGTATTTTGCAAGTGGCAGTTTCCACACCTTGAAGCCGTGACCTCAACATCACGCGACAACAACTCTAATGTTGTGCCACAAGGCTCCCCTTCTTTTCATAATAGATGAATAAAGAATGAAAAACATGTGTAGGCAGTGCATTCCTTCCGGCTTTTATTTTTGCCACGCCTCATGATGGATCTCTCATCAAAAGGCATTTCTGGTTTCCTAAAGTCCATGAATATGGTGATGCTTATTTGCAAGTGTAGATCTGTGCATGGACCTAATACTCCAAGCATAGTTTGAAAACTCGAAAACTTGACACGACTCAAATGCGGGGCAAGTAGAGTTAATTAGAAATGATTTGCAAGTGACTAGAAGATATTATAGTGATGTTTTTAGGGAAGTGACATATGCGCTCCTTGTTTCCCACAAGCCCTTCAATAAATGATCAAATACCTATAGTTTCAAATTGGTCATTATTTTTAAAGATCTATACTGCTAACAATGTTTGCTTATGATTGGATTAATCATGGTGCTAAGTTCTCATCTATTGAATTATCCTAGCAACTGCTGCCTTCAATTATAAAGTGTATAATTTCACCATTCATTTTTCAACTCAAGAAAATAAAGGCTAGCATCATCTAGTGGATGAGGATGTTGGAGTATGAGTTATCTAAGCAAAGGAAAACATTGTGAGCAATTTTCATCTTAAAAATTTAGGTTCAACCTTGTAATGACCCAACATTTTGGAGACATTTTGTATAAAGAACAAACATAGTGTGATGTGCTAATGATCTTGACTATTTTGGAATAAATATATGTTTATTATATGTTTAAGGGTCTTATTAGGTCGTTAAATGTTTGATCTAAATTCACATGGGGAACTTAGGAATTTGTGAATAAAATTAGTATCACTAGATACTGCACACAAAATGGAATCCAACGCCTCAAAGAACGCCAAAAATGGAGCTTGTATGACGAAGTTATAGGCGTTAGAAGATTGAGGGCATTTTGGTAAAATGCACCTAAAAACGAAAAAGCCAAAAACCACAAGGGGCCGTTTTGATAATGACACCCCATGTCTTCTTCCTCCTCCAGCCTCGTATGGAGCCATGCCAATGCTTGACTAAAAGCTATTGTTGTACGCAAACTCGACTAGCAGTAGGTTTTCATCCCAGCTCTGCTTTCAATCGAGGGCACAAGTTCGCAACATATCTTCGACTATCTGGATTGTGCGCTCTGGCTGTCCATCGGTCTGTGGATGAAAGGCTGTGCTATAGTTTAAGGAAGATCCTAAGGATTTTTTGACAGACTTCCAGAGTTGCAAAGTGAAACGGCTATCCCTATCTGAAGTGATACTAAGGGGTATACCATGTAAACTCACTATCTCTTTGATGTATAGCTGAGATAGGTTGTCAGTGGATTGGGTATGACGTATAGGAAGGAAATGGGCTGTCTTAGTTAATCTATCAATAATTACCCAGATCATGTCATGACCCTTAGAGGTCCTGGGTAGCCCTACGATGAAGTCCATTGTAATATGGTCCCATTTCCATTCGGGTAACTCAAGGGGTTGTAACAATCCCGCAGTTCTTTAATGTTTAGCCTTTACTTGTTGACATGTTAGACACTTTGCCACAAATTCCCCTATGTCTCTTTTCATACCATCCCACCAATATTGTTTCTTTAAGTCTTGATACATCTTAGTTCCTCTTGGGTGTATAGTATACTTAAACCGATGAGCTTCTTTTAAGATTTCTTGTCTTAACTCTTCATTAGCCAGTACCACTAATCTTCCTTGCATGTAAACGCTACTATCTTCCCTTTTTGTAAACCCTGGTTTTCCTATGAAAGCTTGTATATCCGGATCTCCTTTCTGTTCTTGCTTAACCTTTTCATTAACAGCTGACTTTATTGTTAGACCTGCCATAATGATCTTGTGCTTACTTAAGTCTGGTTTCCATGTGATTACTTCTTGTAATAGCTTCCATCTCTTAGTTAATAAACTTGCACACATCCCTTGGGTTTTTCTGCTTAATGCATCAGCTACCACATTAGCTTTTCCAGGGTGATAATGAATGGAGAAGTCATAGTCTTTTAAGTATTCCATCCATCTTCTTTGTCGCATGTTTAAGTCTTGTTGGGAAAAGATATATTTAAGACTCTTATGATCTGTAAAAACTTCAAACTTTTCCTCATATAAATAATGTCTCCAGATTCGCAAGGCAAAGATTATGGCCCCTAATTCCAAGTCATGGGTCGGGTAATTGACTTCATGCTTCTTGAGTTGTCGAGAAGCATAAGCGATTACCTTCCCATGTTGCATAAGTATGCAGCCTAGCCCTTGTTGCGAGGCATCGCTGTATATCTCAAATCCGCCATTTCCTAAAGGTAAGGTAAGGACAGGTGCTATAGTTAACCTTCTTTTTAGTTCCTGGAAGCTTTCCTCACATTTATCAGTCCATTCAAATGTTGTGTCTTTCCTGGTCAGCTTAGTTAGAGGTAAAGCAATTTATGAAAAACCCTCGATGAATCTCCTGTAATATCCGGCAAGCCCTAAGAAGCTTCTTATTTCTATGACTGTCTTAGGTCTTTCCCAGTTTTGTACTGATTCAACCTTAGTGGGGTCAACTGCTATGCCATCTTGACAAATAATGTGTCCTAAGAAATTAACCTTTTCCAGCCAAAACTCACACTTACTAAATTTTGCATATAACTTGTGTGCTCGTAGGGTGCTTAATGTTATCCTTAGATGTTCCTTATAGTCTTTAGGAGTTTCAGAATATATTAAGATATCATCCACAAACACTATGATGAATTTATCTAAGTACTCCTTGAACACCCTATTCATGAGGTCCATAAACGCGGCTGGAGCATTAGTTAAACCAAAGAACATCACTCTGAATTCATAATGGCCGTATCGAGTCCTAAAGGCTATCTTAGGAATATCTTCTTCTCTAACTCGAAGTTGATGGTACCCGGATCGTGGATCAATCTTAGAGAAGACTCTGGCTGACTGAAGTTGATTGAAAAGATCATCAATTCGGGGAAGGGGGTACTTATTCTTAATGGTGACCCTATTTAGCATCCGATAGTCTATGCACAATCTCATGGAGCCATCCTTTTTCTTAACAAAAAGGACTGGAGCTCCCCATGGAGATACGCTAGGTCGTATGAATCCTTTGTCAAGTAGTTCCTGTAACTGGGTCTTTAGTTCTTTTAGTTCTGCAGGAGCCATTCGATAAGGAGCTTTGGAAATGGGGGAAGTACCGGGTATAAGGTCAATGATAAACTCAATTTCCCTCGGTGGAGGTAGACCTGGTAAGTCCTCAGGGAATACGTCAGGAGATTCTCGGACTATCTCGACCTCCTAGCTTTGGTTGAGGACTCTCGACAAATTCAATCTTGGCTAAGAAGAAGGGGCATCCTTGAGCAATGTTCTTAACTGCTTTCATGGCAGAAATAACACACGCTCCAGAATAATCCTTTCTTCCTTGGAGGGTGAAAGTGTCTCCATTAGGTAGGGTAAAAGTGACATGTTTTTAGCGGCAATCAACAAAGGCTTGATGAAAGGCTAGCCAGTCCATACCTAGGATGATGTTGAAGTCATTCATATCTAAGTGGATAAGATTGGCATGTAGCAAATGGTCCTTAATCAAAATGGGGACATCCTGGAGATAAGAATAGGTGGGGAGTGCCTGGCCTACAGGAGTCATGACTTCTAGAGTGAAGTCTAGGTCCTGTGGTATAATGTCCAAGGATGATGCAAATTCCAGGGATATGAAAGAATGAGTGGAGCCTGTATCAAATAGAACTTTAGCAGGTGTATCATAGATAGAAAGAATACCTTTAACGACTGCATTTGAAGCTTGGGCTTGACTGGAAGTGAGGGCAAAGACACGTCCTTGGCTTTTTGGAACTTGATCTTCTTTACGCTCTTGTACTTTCCTTTTTGGACAGTTACTAGAAAAATGTCCTAATTCTCCACAACTATAGCAAGTGATGTTGAAAGTGGGACATGGTTTGCCTGAATGATTTCTGTTACACCTAGGGCATGCCTTCCAGTCTGGTCTTCTTCCTTTGTTTTCAAATGGCTTCTTGAAAGGTGGCCTAGGTCCAGATGATTGAAATGGTCTCTTTCCTTTATTTCTCATGGTGTTGATGTTCTTAGTTTCTCTTATTGCCTGGTTCCTTTGATAATCTTTTTCGTATATGGAGGCCATCTCTACGGTTTTGGCTACTGTAGAAGGTTGGAAACCTAGAACTCTGTTCCTGAGTTCTGGGTTAAGCCCATCTACAAACCGTTCTGCCGCATCTTCCTCATCAGCACAAGCACGTGGTGCAAATCTTCAAAGGCTAATGAATCTACTTTCATACTATTGGGCAGTCATATTTCCTTGTTCTAAGTCCATAAATTCCTTTTCCTTTTATTTTGTTATGTGTTTAGGATAATATTTGTCATTAAAGACCTTTTTAAATTCTTCCCATCCTATTGTTTCTTGTTGATCAAAATAAGTTCTTTCTGTTGTTTCCCACCAAAAGGTAGCCTCTCCCCTAAACACAAATGTGGCCATGGGTACTTTTCTTTCTTTAGCTATGTTCATGGCTTTAAATATCTTTTCAATGTCAATTAACCATTTTTGAACTGTAGATGCTTCATCTTCTCCTGTGAATGAGGGAGCTAGTTTCTAAAACCTTTCTAACTGAACCTCAGTCCTATCTATTGCTTTATCAGGGGAAGGATCTTGTGTGGTAGGTGTTTGGCTTTGACTATTCATGTATTGTCCCATATTCTGTATGAATTGTTGGAATAACTCAGCCATCCCATTGCCCGACCCAGTGGAGTCCACTGGTGGGGCTTCAGGCCTTGGAACATTGCTTCCTTTCTTCTTAGGCATCTGTAATCACAAGGTAATTTGCCAAACCTTAGTATGTGTTATCCTATTACCCCTTACTCTTTCATGGATGAAACTTGATTATAAGTTATTCTCCTCATAACTGGGCTGTGAGTAACGTTAAACCGCGCTCTGATACCAACTGTGATGACCCGGGTTTTTATATGATGCAATTTTTATAAAAAGGCGAGATCTCTTGTTTTATAAGTATGAAATGCATGAAAATCTTTTTGTTTTGAAAACAATCTTTCATAGAAACCCCCAGTGTCAAAACACATTCTCAAATTATCTAGCCATGGCAAAGTTTTAAATCAACATTATTCCCAAGAAAGTGTTAGTCCCAGCCTCAGCTATTAGAGAGTAACTACAATCAAGTAACGTTGAAAGATAAGGTAGGGGTTTACTTACTTGCACTTAGTCTGGATGTCTCCTAACACAAGCGTTCCTTGCCCTTAAGTATTTACTTTGTGTCAGAAAAATGTTGAGGATTGGGTGAGTATATATTATACTCAGTAGGAGCCTATCACTACTAGTTTTATAATGTATGAGATGTTTTAAAATCATATGCTCTTTCAAAACATGTGCATGTCTGAATACTCAAGTTCAATATCGATATTAAAATCCATTGTCAAACTGAAATACTAACGACTTAAAGGATCACATAATCCAAAATCGAAAGTATCATATATATATATATACATATATCATAACATTATGATATGCATAAGATGCTTCATTGAATCCAACTCATGGATATCTAGTATGGTATGGTCGACCCACCTCATATCATGTCATATGCAATGCAAATAAGTCCACAAAACCATAGGGTCCAACTATGCCCACGACCTCACCGCCGTGTAGTCCCCGAGTACCTAGGGACACAGCATCATAGCCTCCACGGGGCATATGACACATCGACCTAGTGCCGTGACACCAGTGGTAGCCCCTGTACCACATGCAGTCGACGTAGGGACATGCCCTTTTTGGGCGTGGTACCCAATCCACCTAGTAATGGTAGAGGCTGGGAGGCCACCCCAACCTCTCGACATAGCGCCCACGTGCTTATCAGCCCAAATCATAATCAAATCAAACAAGCGAAAACCTCTCTTTTTTCAAAACCTGTCCTCTTCGGGTCCCTCACAATTGCCTGGCCCTCGGCACTCCAGCGTCTTTTGGTAATCCTCAAGGACATGCAATTTTTGCAAGAACTTAATGCTCAAAAATCATGTGATGTATGCAATAGCTTGCAAAGCATATCTATGCATAATGTATATGCAATTATTTACAAAACATGTCTATGCATAAAACATTTATCACATACATGCTGAATTAAGTCATACTAAACCAGTCATATACTTAAAACATGTATTCTCAAAACAATAATAGTTCTTTTAAAAGAATTTAGTAATGATAGAGCACCTACCTGGCTAGGTCGCGCTAACCCCTTTGTCCTCGTACGCTCCTGAACATGGTTTGGAGAATCAAGGTTAGTTTGACCTATCTTTTATGGGTTTTAGAGTGGTTGGTCTTATTACTTAGGCATTAGGGGTCCATCCCTATGCCTATGGGTGTCCTAAGGTCCTAATTGGGTCTTGGTATCCTCAATTTTCCAAAGGTCTAGCGGTCACGCGCCACCATCCTATTCTAAGGTTCATGCCCACCATTGATTGGGCCTTGATTAGGGATTTTATAGTTTAGGTGTGTCTGCATCATCGACACGGACACAACGCCTTTTGCAGCGCCTCAATCGGAACTCTAAATCTTAAGTTATAAGCATTTTAGTGTCACACGTACATAAGGGCCTTAAGAGTGAAAAGGCGGAATGCTAGCCTGCTGCGCGTCAGTGGCATACGCCCACCTTTTCTTAAGGAGCAAAAAAATCTCGGTTCGCTAGCACACTGCGCGTCTGCAGACGTGCCAGGTTTTCCTCCCGTTTTTCCCTTTTGCGGGCGCGTTCGAGGACGCGCCCGTTTGGTTCTCTCAGACGCGGTCGATGCATCTCTCCCGGTGGGACGTTCTGGTCGTTTGGGGGACCGGGGCATCCTCAGGACACCTTGGTTCAACCCTGTTGAACCAGTGCAGCCAGGGAACGTCCCTGGGTCCTTGCTGACTCTCCAGGGCTCTATTTTGCATGATTTTTCATGCAAAAACTTAGGGAAACTGATCCTAGGACTACTGTGAAGACGGGTTTTGAGGGATCTTGGGCATACCTGGCTTGTTGCTGGGTTTTTCTCCTCGTTTCCCCTCTAGGTTGCTTCTCCAAAATGGGTTTTCTTCAAGCTTTTGGGCTGCCATTAGAGGTGCCCAAAAGCTCTATTTATAGAGCTATAAGAGGGTTCTTGAGGGGGCTCTCACCGCCCTTGAATGGCGGTGGAGAAACCTCCAGAATGGCGGTGATTTCTTCTCCAATCACCACCATTCTAGAACCCTCTAGGGGGTTGAAGATGAAGGGTGCCCGTATCAAAACGGGCCCTTGTGTTTTGCAAGCTAAATCTGTTTTTTGTTAAAATTATATTTTTGCCCTTGAACTTCAAAGGGCCATAACTTGCTCATTTTAACTCCGTTTTAGGTGATTTTGGTCTTGTTGGATTCCTTTTTCCGAGATGCACCTAATGGTACCATTTTTAGGGTCAAATTTTTGGGTTCAGTCAAGGTGAATAGTGAAATGACTAAAATGCCCTTATCTTCAAAAACTGAACTTTTCATTGCTAACTTGGGATTTTAATATTACAAAATTGGAGTCATTATAGTATCGCTGCCAAAAATAGCATTGTCCTTTCCTTGACTGTTGTGGTCAACAAGGACGACCACTGGAGGTTTTCACGGCACCCTTTCGGGGACATATCCGTAGTCGCCGTGGAGGCTATGATGGACTGGTCTCTAGATACCGGAGATATGCGATCCAGAGTGGTTTTGGTCGCAAGCATGGTGACCCTATGATTTCAGTAGTATGGATATGCATATAGCATTTAAATTGGTTGTAAATGAGTACTCATGACCAGATGACTTGAGATCGGTGCATGTTACTTCGTGATGCTATCATTTACCTCATATGCAGACTACTTTAAGTATTTTCTTATCATTATATACTATGCATGGCTTTGAAAAATGGTGTTGATCTCATAACCAGGATATGATGAATCTATTGATTTTGACTTTCTAAACTCAGACATATTGTTAGTATTGCATACTAACTCGTGATTGATAAAGATTTTCAATAGACGGCATTACTTACACTTTATGCACACATATGCGCACCTATTACAAATTTAGCATGCCTTTCATGCAACCACTTTGAACTCTGTATGATGCATTGCTATGTTTTCAAAAAGGGTAGTGTCAGGTTACCTACTGAGTATGATAAATACTCAACCCAATCTATTATTTTTCAGATCAAACAAAAGACAAATAGAAGAAACATCAGGAGGCGTTAGAACCAAAGTCAAGTAGGCAAAGGTACGATTTAATTAGTGATTTCCTTTGGTAACTACTATAATCTTGATTGTAAGTATTTGTTGTAGTTGTGGCTGTGACTAACAATCCTGGGAGTGATTACTTGTTTTGATTTGGTTTATAAATTGCCATGGCTCTATGCATTGAGCGTTCATTATGACACTCGAGCTCTTTATACAATGTTTTTAGAAAAAGAAGAAAATTTTCCTGCATTCTTCTGCATAAATTGTTTTAAAACTAGATATCGATCTCGCCGCATTTTTACTAAAAATGGCATTGAAAAACCCGAGTCATCACAGTTGGTATTAGAGCCCAGGTTCATGTTATTCACAGCGCAGTTATGAAAAAAAGACTTATAATCAAGATATACTAATAGGCAAACCAATAGGGTAAGAGCCCCCTAAAGGTAGAGACTGGTCTTAAACCAGATGCCACCAAGGAGAAGAGGAGGTGAAGCCCCAAGACCTGATAATCCTCCAGCCGCCTCCGCTGAAGTTGGTAATGGAATGGCTGAAGCCTTTCAGCTATTCATGCAACACATGGGGCAGTTCATGCAGAACCAACAACAAGCACCCGCGGCAAGAGCCTCTTCTCCAAAAAGAATTGCCGATAGGGCAGAGGCCTAGCTAGAATGATTTTAGAAGATGGCCCCATCATTCTTAGGGGAAGATGAGTCTGCAACAGCAGAAAAATAGATCTTTGATGTTGAAAAATTATTCAAGGCTATGAAAATCGCAGAGGATAGGAAAGTTGCCATGGCCAGTTTCATACTAAAAGGCGAGGCGGGCTTTTGGTGGGAAATGGTCTAGAGAAACTATTTTGAAGAGAATAATGTTATACCTTGGGAAGAATTTAAACTAGTATTCAATGAAAAATACTATCCCCGCCATATATGAAAACAGAAGGAAAAAGAATTCATGAACCTGGAGCAAAGTAACCTCTCTGTACAACAGTATGAAAACAAGTTCATAAGTCTTTGTAGATTTGCACCTAATGCTTGCTCCACAGAGGAAGACGCTGCAGAGAAGTTCGTTGATGGACTACATTCAGGCCTCAGAAACCGAGTAATAGGATTCCAACCAACCACTGTAGCAAAGGCAGTAGAAATGGCGTCTCTCTTTGAAAAAGATTATCAAAGAACACAAGCTACTAGAGATGCAAAGAACAATAATAAAGGCAAAAATGATAAAGGAAAAAGACCTATCTAATCTTTTGAACCTCAACACCCACCCAAAAGACCGTTTGATCCTAAAGGAAGAAGGCCAGACATCAAAAATTGTCCAAGATGCAACAGATATCACCCAGGTAGGCCATGTACCTTACCCCAATTTTCGTGTTACAACTGTGGAGAGACAGGACACATAGCCAGGACTTGCCTTAAGAAGAAGACGGAAGAAGATCCTAAGGAGAATCACATCCCTCGAAGTCAAGGACGAGTATTCGCCATTACCTCAGGACAAGCGCAAGCATCCAATGCCGTAGTAGAAGGTACGCTTCATATCTGTGATAGATTTGCTAAAGTATTGTTCAACACTGGTTCCACTCATTCCTTCATATCTGGTGAATTTGCCTCTTCCATGGATATGATAGTCCGGGACTTAGACTTCTCCTTAGAAGTCATGACACCTGTAGGAAAGTCAATTTTCACTTACACCTACTTCCAGGATGTTCCTCATGTAATCGAGGGCACTTTAATGAGTGTAGACCTCATCCACCTAGATATGATAGATTTTGACATCATACTTGGTATGGACTAGTTAGCTGGGCATAATGCAACAGTTGATTGTCAGCAGAAGAAGATTATTTTTCACCTTCCTGAAGGGAGGATGGTCTCTTTACAAGGAAGGAGAGAGTATGCAGGAGCATGTGTTATTTCTGCTATAAAAGTGGCAAAGCACATTGCTCAGGGATGTTCGTTCTTTTTGGCTAAAATAGAAGTCACGGAGGTCTTAAAGCCTAAATTAGAAGAGGTTTTTTGTGAAGACTTACTAGGGTTACCACCAAAACAAGAGATAAATTTTACTATTGACCTGATCCCTGGCACAACCCCCATATCAAAGGCACCATATCAGATGGCCCCAACAGAGCTAAAGGAGCTGAAGACCCAGTTACAGGAATTGCTAGACAAAGAATTCGCTAGGCCTAGTGTATCTCCTTAGAGAGCCCCAGTCCTTTTTGTTAAGAAAAAGGATGGGTCATTGAGACTCTGCGTCGACTACCGAATGCTAAATAGGGTTACAGTGAAAAACAAGTATCCTTTTTTGACGACCCGGGTTTTTGAAACACATTTTATAATATATTTTTCAAAGGCAAGGGCGTCCCCTAAGTAAAAAATTTCTTTTGCAAAACAAAGCAGCGGAAATTCTTTTATTTTAAAACTTGTTTTGAAAACCCAAGTCACCACTTCATACATAACATAAGTACAATTTGTGTACAAAATAAAATTCCATTGAAGGAATATGATTTTATTAAACTTTCAGGATCCATCCAGTGGTTCACAGTACACAACCCATTGTATCCTTACAATACTTGTCCAAATACACAATTCAAATTACAAAGTTCTAAATACAATACATGCTCTCCATACAATGTTTCAAGGGATATACCCTTATTACTTATTCTTCACTAGTTCTTGAAGTCTTGAGCTCCTAAGTCTCCTTCTCTGTATCTGAGATATTGTAAACATTTGAACATTTACAATATCTTAGCAAGCTATGCTTGGTAGGAGATAAGAATGTAAGTTATTGACAATAAAATCTCAATATTCAACTATCCTATAATTCATTCTATCATAAACACATTCACATACCACTATTATTTATATAAACATCTCATTTCCTTATCATTTGTGTTCACCTTTATACATACATAGTATATAAGAACAAATCCATTAAAATTGTAAAAATAATCAATAATCGTTTCCATACAAAACTGATCAACTCCTTTCATTATAGGAGATTTGTATTTCAGCCAGTTACTATACTGGGATTTTCCCTTCTTGGGAAAAATATTGGTAATATACAATTACCTAGCATTTCATCATGCCATCCCCTAAGGCATTTCATTGTGCCAATTTCTTATGCATTATAATGCAAAATAATCAAGGACTACTATGCTTGTAGTCTGATTAAATGCAATGGCCTTGGGATAACTGTTCAATAATCCACTTATACCATTCTCAGTGGAAATTACAATATCCATGTCCATATGAGAGGACCATGGCTGTCACAGTGGTAACCTTCCCATAAATGCCCCACCCGACTTTTAGCCTTTCTTAGGCTTGGTATTCAATATCATCAAGTTTTAAAGAGTGGGTGGCCAAACCCTCTTAACTCTCCTAGCATAGCATCCCCAGGCCTATGCCTGTTTAAAACAAAACCACAAGCCTCCAAGCTTGTATGTAAAATAATACTTATACATATCAGACTATCTGTCTATTCATCTAGGGCTGGAATATTTTGTACTTTCCTATTCACTTAGGGTTGTTCTCAATTCTCAACTTAACCATTTAATACATATTTTCCTCATCATTTGGTTGGATCATATTTCAACTTAAGGTATTTACCTTAATATATTGGTATCATACATGTCAATACTTCAAAACATAAGATCATGTATTAGACATGTATCTTCATGTAAAGGCATTCTTAATAATCCACCTACCTCAATAAGGTATTCTTACTCCTTGAAATCTTCCATAGTCTCGATCAATATATATCTGTCAAATCATATGTATAATGTCATTTTTCTAATCAAGGGTACATACTACATAGTCTTTTGATCATCCTTATGTAGGATGATCTGAATCTTTCTTCCTTGAATATCATATATCCATGGGTTTAATATTATCTATACAAATACTATCTATATCATACATAACAATCTAATTTACATTGATGTTTCTTTTTCCTTGTTGTTTTTTATCATACAAGATCTCATCTTGTTTGATCATCCTTATTTTACTTACTATTTTTATTAGGGTTAGATAATTTGCTATCTTTTTATGTTCTTATTATTATTCAACCAGTTAGTGTCTTACTTGGTTGAAGATAATTTATTTCTTCCTATTACTAGACAACTCCTCCTTATTTCAAGATGACTAGTACTTACCAGTTAAAGTCTGCTCAAAAAGTGGTTAATACAACCCTCATGTAAGGAGGCGTTTAGACCTCTCTTACGTCAACAGGAGGTGAGGGAAAAGCACTTGGCTCTTGTATACCCCCTATAACCACAATGTTCAGAGTCCACTAGAGTGGTACTAGCTCAACCTTTGACAAGGTTTCTATGAGCTCTTTACCTTAAGTCCCTTCTCTAATTGATTTTAATTAATTTTCATGGATATGCACAATGTCATCCATGGATGTTCATTATTTTCCTACTTTGGGCCAAGGAATTGGTAAACCATTCCTTATATTGTCATACTAACTATAGCCCTTATTAAGTCAAAATCATTCATTCATCTTAGTTGTCCATGAATATCTATATTTCATTAGTTTATATTTTTGGTGATTTCTGCTCATTATATCTTAACAACTATTTAACAATTGAATAAAATTTGATAATAAGTAAATCATAAACTTGAAAGCATAAATCAAATATAAGTTTAACAACTATATACTAACATTCTTTCTATGAATGTAACTTAAGCTAGTGAAATAAAACCAACATGATCCTAAGTTATGAAATACATAAATTGTACTTCTATCTTAATGAAATTATGTTTAAATCCTCATTTACACTAACATGATCCTAATATAATCAAATCTACTAACAAATTACTTATTTAGGGCATATCATACTAAAATTTAAAGATTACACTATCATGCTTTCTAACTTAGAACATAAATCACATTTACACTTTTATATCCAATAAAAGACAATTAAAACTTAGAACATAAATCACATTTACACTTCTATATCCAATAAAATACAATTAAAATAATTATATTAATATTATTATAAACCTTTAAATATGATCAAACCATTAGATCTTAGGTGTTTTCCTTTAGATCAAGAGTTTTAATTACCTTTAGGGCTTTTAATCCATTAAGATCCAAAAATCATATCCACTTGATTTTGTCACATTTCATCCATGATCTAACTAGATTCCATCATAATATCATCCATTTAATTCATCCCAAGGATCTGATCATACTTGATCTTATTGATCAAGTGGGTCCCTTTGTATTTTTTATTTTATTTTAGGGTTTTTCTACCATAAAGGGCAGATCTCCTAATTTATCCAAGATCTGTCCAAATTAACCAGAGATATTACTTTATTACATTATTATATCATCATTAAAATACATTTTCAAGATCTGATCACCTCAGATCTTGAAGATCTTAGAAATTGGACACTTATTTCCAAAATACAGAAAAATACATAAATAATTTTTAGAAATATTATGACTTCATAAGAAACTAGACATTACAAGCTTTCCATATCTTCTTTTCGATCTCAATTTGGAGTTCATATGACTCCACAATCTTAAATTGAAGTTTACAGCCTTTCCTAGGGTCTAGATTTGATCTGGGCCCAACAGAATTAATCTATCTCAATTAAAGGTCCAAACCTTGTTAGATTTTCTTGAAAATTGTATCCTAATGGTTTTTGACCCTTCTGGATCGATTGGAAAACTCAGAATTTCAATCTGATCTCTCTATCACCATGAATTGAAGGCTCTGGTATTTACTTTATTTTTACCAATTTTTATTAAAATTAAATTACAGAAAAATAAAAATTACACTAAACCATAATAAATATGTATGGAAAGTAGTTCCACCTACCTGATTGGAGAAAAATAATATAATTGATGCCCAATTTGAGAGAATTATCGGTTGATGATAATATAGCCCGATTGTCCACCTTTTTGTGATTTTCTGTTGTTGGAACTGTTGGATCTTTAAATTGATTTGGGAATTTTGTATATACTGTTGTATAGGAGGTTATGGACAGTGAAATTTATCAAATTCTATCTGGAACAGAGTGCCTAATTGAATTTAGGTCTCTTGTTCCACTTAGAAAGAGGAGAGAGAAATAAGAAAAATAGAGATTGTGAGGGATGAATTAGAATTTGGAGCTGAAACTCTATGGAAGATTTAGAAATTTCGTGGTTAAGGTTGTGAAAATTTTTGGGACATATTTATAGCTAAATTTGAATTTTTTATCATTTCTTTTAATAAGATATTTTATTACTTTAGAATTTTTTATTACAATTGCATTTTCCATTCTCCACTACAATCTCCACTACATTCTCTACTATCAGCAATAATGCACTGAGCAATTATTGTTGCTCTAGAACGTTGGCCCACTTTGTGGACCCCACTTTTATGTATAAAGACCTTTTTGCCCTTGTAACTCTAAAATTGGAGAAAATTAGGCATTATTTGTCCGAACTCGGAATCAAGCGTACTTAGTGGCGTTGGAATTGTATTTATGAGTACATTATAAATATTGAAGTCTTATTTCTTGGATATGGAATATGGGTAAAACTACCATTTTACCCCCAAATGGAGAAAATTAAGGAATTTTCATTTTAACTCAGAATTGAACGTACTTAATGTTGTTTAGATCAGTTTTCCAAATACATCCATAATTTCTATGTTTTAGTTCATGATATAATCTCCATAAAAAGAGAATTTTCAATAACCTAATATTCCAGCCCAGAATTTCTAAAAATTCAAACTTTATTAATTTGCTTTAATAAGTTACAAAAATTCAGGGTCATTACAATCTTCCCCCTTACAATAATTTCGTCCTCGAAATTTGCATATCAACTCACTTAGGAGTTTTCACAATTCTTTCATAGCCTTACACATGTGGCCTTGCCACTTAAGGAAATCCTCTTTCCTTTTATTCCTTTTTCAAGCTACCTTCTTCTCAAAGGTATAAATCATATGGTTGATTGCTATTAAAATGCTCACACCTGTCTAACCTTACTTATGCATCATTCAATTAAGCTGAGTTTTGCTAGACTTTCCCAAAAGGATTAATAACTCTTAATCTGAGTTATCCTTTGGTTTCAAACCTTCTACTTGGCTAAATTTTACTCCTTACTTTCATCAATCTTTCCATACTTGAAAATTTTCCATTCTATCTTCTATTACTCATTCTCATTCTATTTCAACATATAAATTTTTCACATAGCTTTCTTACTATGTATAGTCCTTACACTAATAACATAGTGATTGGATTATATAACTTCCACTATTGTTCTTTCTAACAATCTTCCAATCTTTGGAAGTAATTATCTCTTTCCTTGTTCTTCCATTATTTGGAAGTGATTACTTTATTTCTATCCTACAATTCATACTTCTTTACTATTTCTTTTTATTGAGAAATTTCTTTTCAAATTCTATCATTGAAGAGTGGTAACCTTATGATGATTCTTTCCTCATTCTCATCACATCCATTGTTTTTGTAACACTCTTTGAGTGTCATTTTACTCTGCATATACATTCCTGATCCTCTTTTGTTATCCCTTTCTCGTATTCAGAACAATATTCTGAACCTTCTTACCATCTATGATAATATTTATCTCTTTTCCTTTCACATATCTATTTATATGTCATGGGCTCCAAAATTTCTAGATTATACATTTTCTCATACTTCTTTCAAGCATATCTCATAACCTTTATCATATCATACTAACTCTTTATTTGCAATATTTTTTATAATTCTAATTAAAAGAGTTCTTATTGATTTTGAATTCATCCCTTCTCAAGTCTTTACAAACTCCATAATTTATCATTAACTCATTTAGGATTTACGTAATCCATTGCAAGATTGCACTAAATGTCGTTACGTTATAAAATTAGTAAGAGATATATTTCTCTAATTGTCATTGCCATTTCATATATTGATCTCACATTCCCCCTTTGTTGGGGTTAATTTCCATGCTATCCTTAAAATTTATATAACCCTAAACTTTTTTTTCTTCAATCAACATGTAACAAGTTGATTGACAAGTTTTGTAAGCATCTAACATATATCCAATGAATGCTCTTGATTTCTTGAAATCTATTAAAATTTATATAACCTTAAAACCTGATTTCTTCAATCAAAATGTACACTTACAACACATATATTCCATGAATTCTTTTGGTCTCCTTACATCCATTTCCATATATCATTATTACTTCATCTAATATATTTCATTCTCCTCAACTTTATGAACATCATTTATCCAACTCAAAGAACTTAAAATTTGTTTTGATTCTATACTTTGATGTTGTATTTCCAATTCTCAAATAATAATAATCAATTTTGAAAATGTTCATCCTTATAGAGAAAAAGGATACTTAATTTCCTCAACATCATTTATGTTCAATGCATCCTTATGAAGAACAAGGGTAATATATTTCCTTAATAAACTCTTTTATGTTCAATGCATCCTTACATTGATCTTTCCATTTTCTTTTCCTAAAGAAAGTCGTTACTTTCATACTGTAAATTTCTATAATCACTCCTTAATCCTTAACATTTGTTCTTTCGGCTCATTCAAATAATTTGATGTTCTTTTCCTCAACTATTATAGATATTTTCTCATTCAATCTCATGTAAGATTGAAAATATCAAAATATCTTAAAGTTCTAACCACTTCTTTCTCCAAAAATTTGGATTTATGACTTATTCATAATCATCTTATTTTTCCAAACTTTACACTTAGGTTTAGATATCACTATTTCTTTATAGGTCTTCATTTCTCATGTTTTATCTCAACCTTCCTCCAAAAATATATTTTCCTCACTATATTCCTTAAATCTTTCAATATCACCACTCTGTAATGTAAGTGGAATTAATATCTCTATTCATATTTAGTTCTTCATTTTCCTTGATCAATAAATGTACTCCTTTTCATGATAATCCATAACTATATTTTCCCAATTCATCATATCAATATTTCTCTCTTATTTTCCAGAATTGTTTCACCCTCAATTGTACTTCTCTTTACTATACTCCCAAAATTATTTTCAATATCCCCAAGTTATTATATCAATATTTCTCTAATCCTTGAAAATCCTTTTGTGATAATTTCCACAATTAATTTATCATACCAATTTCATTTCTATCTTATGAATTTCATTTTTGTTGTTCCATCAATAGGGCTATACTTTCTTTGTTAACCATATATCCTAATGGTTTAATTGTCTTTCTTAATAAGTTTGGGATCATATTTCTGTCCCTTTTAACATATCAAACTCTCTTCTCCCATTTCATTTTATTCAAATTTCAAAGACCATCTCTTTATGTTCTGAAATTTTATCATCTCTTTATTAAATCTTTTGCCTTTACTAAGTTTGGAGATAAATTACTTACTTATCTCCTTATTCATCTTTACTTAAAACTATCCTCATTTACAAATTTTTGAATGATCTCACTTATCTCTTCAATTTCCTTTCAAGTAATATCATCTCTATTTTGATGATTAATTTCATTTAACTAATTGTCATAATACCGTATATGTAGCAATTATAACTCTTACACTTATATTTATTATATATTTTTATTTTTATAATAATTCTGAAGTTTCCTCTTTAGCTCTTATTTCTTATAAATCTCTATTTCACCTTTTCTATAAAGTTGGAGTTTTTCCATCACATTTTCCAATTTATCACTTCTTTCTCTTTATCTCCATTCCTTCACTTAGTAATGGTCATATACATACTGGTATTGGTGTACTTTGTTCATACATATGTATGTTTACTTAGAACTTTAAGTTAGACCTGAACATCATACCTTACATCCATTGTAATGTTTTCCTTATTGATTTATATATCTTACTATTCCCTATATTGGAATTCTTACTTGCTAAGTAGTATTTCTAATCCTTTCATCCAATAATATCTACTTATACTATACTATTTCTTCATAATAACTCTTTTTATACTCATACTTAACTAATGAGTTTAACTCTTTCTATACTCATCCTTTACTAATGAGTCAACTCTTTCCATATTCCTCAACTAATGAGTTTAACTCTTTCCTCACTAATGAGTCAACTCTTTACATACTCTTCAACAATTGAGGCTACTCTTTCAAGACTTATCCCTCACTAATGAGTCAACTCCTTCTATACTTATCTCTTACCTAATGAGTTTATCACATAACTCCTTCTCATCAACTAATAACTTATGTCTTATTCATATAACTCCTTCTCATCAACTAATAACTTATCTCTTATTCATTCACTAATCCTCATCCTTTTATTGGATATTCATCTTCATATTGGACATGATGGTACTGTACTGTGACTGGATGAATAGCTTTGATACCAACTGTGATGACCCGGGTTTTTGAAACACATTTTATAATATATTTTTCAAAGGCAAGGGCGTCCCCTAAGTAAAAAATTTCTTTTGCAAAACAAAGCAGCAAAAATTCTTTTATTTTAAAACTTGTTTTGAAAACCCAAGTCACCACTTCATACATAACATAAGTACAATTTGTGTATAAAATAAAATTCCATTGAAGGAATATGATTTTATTAAACTTTCAGGATCCATCCAGTGGTTCACAGTACACAACCCATTGTATCCTTACAATACTTGTCCAAATACACAATTCAAATTACAAAGTTCTAAATACCATACATGCTCTCCATACAATGTTTCAAGGGATATACCCTTATTACTTATTCTTCACTAGTTCTTCAAGTCTTGAGCTCCTAAGTCTCCTTCTTTGTATCTGAGATATTGTAAACATTTGAACATTTATAATATCTCAGCAAGCTATGCTTGGTAGGGGATAATAATGTAAGTTATTGACAGTAAAATCTCAATATTCAACTATCCTATAATTCATTCTATCATAAACACATTCACAGACCACTATTATTTATATGAACATCTCATTTCCTTATCATTTGTATTCACCTTTATACATACATAGTATATAAGAACAAATTCGCTAAGGTATTCTTACTCCTTGAAATCTTCCATAGTTTCGATCAATATATATCTATCAAATCATATGTATAATGTCATTTTTCTAATCAAGGGTACATACTACATGGTCTTTTGATCATCCTTATGTTGGATGATCTGAATCTTTCTTCCTTGAATATCATATATCCATGGGTTTAATATCATCTATACAAATACTATCTATATCATACATAATAATCTAATTTACATTGATATTTCTTTTTCCTTGTTGTTTTTGATCATATAAGATCTCATCTTGTTTGATCATCCTTATCTTACTTACTATTTTTATTAGTCAGCCTGTGTCTTTTCTAAAATAGACTTACGATCTGGATATCATCAGCTTAGGTTTAGGGAAGAAGATGTTCCAAAGACAGCCTTCAGAACTAGATACGGACATTATGAGTTTAGAGTGATGTCTTTTGGACTGACAAATGCACCAGCCGCATTCATGGATCTTATGAACCAAGTGTTCAAAGCCTATCTAGATAAGTTTGTCATAGTATTTGTGGATGATATCTTAGTCTACTCAAAAACCTTTGAAAACCATAAAGAACATTTACAAATAGTACTGGATACACTTAAGGCACACAAGTTATACGCAAAGTTTAGCAAGTGCGACTTTTGGCTGGAAAAAGTAAATTTTCTGGGTCATGTTACATCCAAGGATGGCATTGCTGTTAACCCAACAAAGGTTGAGGCGGTGGAGAAATGGAATCAGCCTAAAACAGTGACAGAAGTAAAGAGTTTCTAGGCCTTGCAGGATACCATCGGAGATTCATTGAAGGATTTTCACGCATTGCCTTGCCCTTGACTAAATTGACGAGAAAAGACAAGATGTTTGAATGGGATCAGGCATGCGAGGAGAGTTTTCAAGAACTAAAGAGGCGGCTAACCACTGCACCAATACTTACTTTACCATTTGGCTGTGGAGGATTTGAGATCTATAGTGATGCCTCCCAACACGGCTTGGGTTGCGTACTTATGCAAAATAGGAAAGTAATTGCCTACACTTCTAGACAGTTGAAAAAGCATGAGGTCAATTATCCTACCCACGACCTAGAGCTTGCTGCTATCGTCTTTGCCTTAAAAATTTGGAGACACTATCTCTATGGGAAAATGTTTGAGGTTTTTACAGATCACAAAAGTCTCAAGTACATCTTTTCACAACAAGACTTAAACATGAGACAACGAAGATGGATGGAGTATTTGAAAGATTACGACTTGACCATCCACTACCATCCAGGGAAAGCAAATGTTGTAGCAGATGCCTTAAGTAGAAAGACACCAGGGGTATGTGCAAGTTTACATTCTAGGAGATGGAAGTTACTGCAAGAGGTGATAGGATGTAGACCCGAAATAAGTCATGGGAAATCCGTTATAGCCCACCTAACTATGAAGTCCACTATTAATGAGAAAGTTAAACAGATGCAAAAAGATGACAATGACACACAAGCATTAGTTGGAAAACCAGGATTTGTCAAAACAGTGGATGAGAGTGTCCGCCTACAAGGGAGGTTAGTCGTTCCAGCCAACGATGAGATAAGACAAGAGATCTTAAGGGAAGCACACCAATCAAAGCACACTATTCCTCCTGGGGGAACAAAGATGTATCAAGATTTGAAGCGACATTTCTGGTGGAATGGTATGAAAAGAGATATAGGAGAATTTGTCGCAAGGTGTTTGACGTGTCAACAAGTTAAGGCTGAACATCAGAGACCGGCAGGATTACTACAACCACTTGAGCTACCAGAATGGAAGTGGGATCATATTACTATGGATTTCATCCTAGGGCTACCTAAGACACCAAAGGGACATGATATGATATGGGTGATCGTCGATCGGCTAACCAAGACAGCACATTTTCTCCCCATATGACAAAATCAATCCACTGATAGCCTATCTCAATTATATATTAAGGAAATAGTTAGTTTGCATGGGATACCACTCAGTATTATTTCCGATAGAGACAGTCGTTTTACCTCGCAATTATGGAAGTCAGTACGGCTTTTCACCCTCAGACTGATGCCCAATTTGAGTGAACAATTCAGGTATTGGAGGATATGTTAAGAGCGTGTGCAATTGACTGGAAGGAAAGATGGGATGACAATGCCTCAAAGAATGCCGAAAACGGAGCTCGTATGACGAAGTTATAGGCGTTAGAAGATTGAGGGCATTTTGGTAAAATGTACCTAAAAACGAAAAAGCCAAAAACCACAGGGGGTGTTTTGATAACGACACCCCCTGTCTTCTTCCTCCGCCAGCGCTCTCTCGATTTCTCCAGAAACCCGCGGTTTCCAGAGATTTCCACCACCGCCATTGGCAGCACCGCCTTCCTCTCCTATAAATAGTCCCCAAGCCCCTTTCTCCTCCAGGTGTTTCCGGGTTCAAATCTCTGACAAAGAGAGTTTGGAGAACACGATTCCAGGCGTACGACAGCTTCACGGTGGATGTCCAGGTACCTCCTCGTCCCCACTCTATTCCTCCTCTCTTTCCCCTCCATTGTCCCTCACAATCCGACTGGATCTGGCGTCTCTCGGCCAGAGAACCCATTAGGTAAGATGGGTTCCTTACAAAACCCTAGGGTCAGACAACCAGGGTGCCATTCCAGGCTACCCGACTGACCCTCCTTTTTCGCCTCATTCCCAGCCCAGATCCTCGTCGGATCTGGGAATTTTCCAACCGGAAATCACCGGTCCTCAGGGAGGAAAACTAGACGGGTGAAATCCCGTCAAGAAGAGAGAGAGAGAGAGAGAGAGAGAGAGAGAGAGAGAGAGAGAGAGAGAGAGAGAGAGAGAGAGAGAGAGAGAGAGAGAGAGAGAGAGAGAGAGAGAGAGAGAGAGAGAGAGAGAGAGAGAGAGAGAGAGAGAGAGAGAGAGAGAGAGAGAGAGAGAGAGAGAGCCTCCCAGGGGCGCACGAATGTCCCAGGGTGCACGGCGTAGTCCAGGACGCCCAGCTTGACGCACACCCATGCCAAGCTCCCTGGCGGCTGTCCTAGCGCACATGTCGCATGCAAACAGTTTTCTTGGCTCGACCAAGACTCATGGGATGTCCTAGAAGCCAAAGCACTCCATAGCTATGCCTAAGACGAGTCCGCGCAACAGTGCACACCCTGGCACACCATTCGAACATGCGCACATGACCCAACCTGGTTGTAGTGCGACCAGGACGCACACATCTACTATAGAGCGTGCATTCTAAAACTATGGGGCGCAAGACCCTAGGCGCTACATTTGGGTCGTCCTTTAAGGCACGACCTTTTAAAATCCAAATTTGGAGCCTATACAATAAAATAGAATAGATTAACACCTAGATCTTATGTTTGAACATCACTCAAGACCTTACCAAGATATTCTCGGACTCGAGGTGAAGACAGGCTCAAGCGACGTAACAACGCACGAGGTAGGTAGTCTGATCCTACTCTGTTTTCAAAATACATCCTAAACGTTCATTAAGTTACTTGTTTTAATACTATATTAAGCATGTGTTTTAAACTATGCTATTCTTATAAAAGTATGCGGGACCTGCTGCATGATTTATGTATTTGAAAAATCTTGCATTAACTGAAGAATGCTGTTGAGAAATAATGTTTTTGTACATGTTACGAATTCATGGCATTTTATGCAATGCTTGCATACTTTGAAAACAAAGCCATAAATTGCATGGTTTATCTTGATTTGAGTTTTGAACTATGTATGGTTTTGGGCTATTAAACCCAGTGGGCACTATGTTGAGGGGTACGGGTTTGGCCTCTCAGCCTCTACCACCAAAAACGTGGATGGTATCGCTGCCAAAAATGGCATTGTCCCTTCCCTGACTGCTGTGGTCAATAGGGATGACCATTGGAGGTGTTCACGGCACCCTTTCGGGGACATATCCATAATCGCCGTGGAAGCTATGGTGGACTGGTCTCTAGATACCGGAGACATGCGATCCAGAGTGGTTCTGGTCGTAAGCATGGTGACCCTATGATTTCAGTAGTATGGATATGCATATAACATTTAAATTGGTCGTAAACGAGTACTCGTGACCAGATGACTTGAGACCAGTGCATGTTACTTCGTGATGCTATCATTTACCTCATATGCAGACTACTTTAAGTATTTTCTTATCATTATATACTACGCATGGCTTTGACATATGGTGTAGATCTCATAACCAGGATATGGTGAATCTATTGATTTGGACTTTCTAAACTCAGACATATTGTTAGTATTGCATACTAACTCGTGATTGATAAAGAATTTCAATAGATGACATTACTTACACTTTATGCACACATATGCACACCTATTACAAATTTAGCATGCCTTTCATGCAACCACTTTGAACCTTGTATGATGCATTGCTATGTTTTCAAAAAGGGTAGTGTCAGGTTACCTACTGAGTATGATAAATACTCAACCCAATCCATTATTTTTCAGATCAAACAAAAGGCAAATAGAAGAAACATCAGGAGGCGTTAGAACCAAAGTCAAGTAGGCAAATGTACGATTTAATTAGTGATTTCCTTTGGTAACTACTATAATCTTGATTGTAAGTATTTGTTGTAGCTGTGGCTGTGACTAACAATCCTGGGTGTGATTACTTGTTTTGATTTGGTTTATAAATTGTCATGACTATATGCATTGAGCGTTCATTTTGACACTCGGGCTCTTTATACAATATTTTTTGAAAAAGAAGAAAAATTTTCTGCATTCTTCTGCATAAATTGTTTTAAAACTAGAGATCGATCTTACTGCGTTTTTACTAAAAATGGCATTGAAAAACCCCGGTCGTCACAAACCTGAAGTTATAGTCATTTGTATCATTTATTAAAGGGCTTATAAGGAGAAACAAAATGTGCATATATCATTATCCTATTTTCTATTATATTTATTTAAATGTAGTTATATTTAAGATTTATATACAAGTTGTGTAAATGGTGGTATTGTTGTTTGAGAGGTCTAATGCTCAAATCCCTGCATGAGCAAAACATTTATGTTATGTAACGCGTTGACTCTATGAGTCACTCAATATGCTACTAAGTCAAGTACCGCACGTGATTTTTTTAGGTTGACTCACTAATTTTGGAGTTATGGCTCAAAGAGCACATATGGGACCAGATGAGCTGGTGATCAAGCCGTTCATCTTCAAGATGACATCGTATGTCCATTCTCAGAAGATGTTTTTCCTTTCATATCTTTTTAGTTGTTACTATTACCAGGGAAATGATATGCCCGCCCCTCTACTTAGTTACATCCCCATTTCCTTCACGGTTTTTTCTGTATTTAGCTTCTCAACCGCTAAACATTTGCGGTTGAAAACTTTTAAAAGCAAAGTGTAAATATTAAAAAAAAAAAAGCCATATTGGGGCAGAAAAATGTAAAATGCAGAAGTGGGAATAATATCAATATTATTATTATTATTAGTTGTTGTTGTTAACTTTCATTTTTGAAGCCGCTTTTCACAATACAAGAATAGTGGCTACGATCATTCACCAGATACTTCGGGAGCACGAGGCGTCTAGAACACCAAATATATGCCCCATACGTGCCTTCTAGTGTGCGGAATAAGAGACAGATCTAGCAGCTACAGTTGGAAAACTGCAGGAAGAGAAGAAAATGTTGATGTAATGAAGGGGGTCCCTGCTTGAGAAAAATGGGAGGAGTTGGTCAGCACACAAACCTTGATTTCATGACTAGCCGTCCAAAAACAGAGCCCCAGCCCTCATCCTTGACAAAGGAAGCCCTCAGCTTTGACGACGGAGCAATATAAATGGACGACCCACACTGACACATGAGACACAATCTGGGACACTTCCCTCTGTCTGCTCGCAATTTAAAAACCAAAATTCCAATGACTTCTCAGCTCTTGTCATCGGGGCCGGCCTGGATCCACCAGGCAGATGTAATTCTTGCCGGACTGGCAATTTTTTGGCTCGTGTGGGTGATCAAGATCAAGAAATCTCGCCATGGGAAGTTGGTGTTGCCGCCAGGTCCGCCAGGGCTGCCGTTGCTTGGTAACGTTCTCTCCTTGGAAAGCAACGTCCACCTTGGTTTCGCAAAACTAGCCAAGAAATATGGCCCGATCATGAAACTCCAATTGGGTAGCAAGCTCTACATTATATTGAGCTCGGAACCCGTAGTGAGGGAAATGTTCAAAGATAATGCCCCCATCTTCGGTAACCGCGATGTGGCGCTCACTCAACGGATCATCTCATATGATTGCAACGATGTCGTGTTTAGTCCATATGGGGATGAATGGCGCCTGATGCGGAAGTTGTGTGTTCGAGAGCTTCTTAATAATTCAAGTGTTGATGCATCTCGCGAGGTCCGGAAACAAGAGCTACGGCGCACATTGCTCAATCTCTATGCGAAATCTCATACCCCAGTTAATCTCCACGACGAAATGCTCCGAACTATATTTGACACTATAACTAGCACGCTGTGGGGCAGCCCACCTAAGGCGGAAGATGGGAGTGACAGTGGAACAGAATTTCATCAGGTGGCCGCAGCAGTCACCGAACTGGTGGGAAAACCCAATATTTCTGATTATTTGCCATCTCTAGCGCGGTTTGATCTCCAAGGAGCACAACACCGGATGACGAAGCTCTTGTCGTGGTTCGATCGGATCTTTCAATCAGTCGTAGATGAAAAACTGAAAACTATTAGAGCAGGGGAACCGGGAAATTCCAACAGAAAAGGTGTCAAAGATTTTCTTGATATCCTTTTGGAGATTATGGAGAAGAAAGATCCAAAGATGCCCTTGAACTTGGTGCAAATCAAGGCGGCTTTGCTGGTAAGTCAGAACAAAAACGTGTTATTTGATCAGTTCATTAATTACGAGGAGTCCTTGCGTCCTTGTTCTTTTTTACCTCCAGGATACACCATGGTCTGAAACTAGCAGGGCCACATGCAATTTTAGTCTCTCCGCCATATGTGGATTTCTATGGCTAGAATTGCTCTGGCTATGAGATTTGAATAGTTGTCATATATTTGGGTGTGTTTTTAGAATACCACAAGTCTGTCTCCAAGTCAATTCTTTCTCTTTGTATACTTCAAGAAAAACAACGTCTTAATGATTTCTTGCTTGATAGGATATGGTGGTTGCCGGAACTGACTCCAGCTCGACCACTCTAGAGTGGGCCTTTACTGAGTTATTGCAACATCCTGAGATGATGAAGAAGGTCCAAGATGAATTATCGGAGGTGGTTGGGAAGGATAACGTTGTAAACGAGTCTCATCTCTCCAAATTGCATTATTTAGATGCAGTGGTGAAAGAAACGCTTCGTTTCCATCCGGCAACTCCGCTATTGATCCCTCGCCCTCCGACCGCGAGTAGCACCATAGGTGGCTACGACATCCCGGAGGGCTGTAGTGTTTGGGTGAACGTGTACTGTCTTCATATGGACCCAACCGCTTGGGAGAACCCTACGGAATTCCGTCCAGAGAGGTTCTTGAATTCGTCAAGTAATCGCGATTACAATGGCAATGATCTCAACTATTTGCCATTTGGTTCGGGCAGAAGGGTATGTGCCGGGATACCCTTGGCAGAAAAGATGCTTAATTTCATATTAGCTTCCTTCGTGCACTCCTTCAATTGGCAACTACCGGAGGGAACGAAGCTTGATCTTTCAGAGAAGTTCGGGGTGGTTCTCAAGAAAGCAATGCCACTGGTTGCCGTTCCGACACCGCGTTTGCCAAATCCAGAGCTGTGGAATTAAGATGGGATTAGTGAGAAGAGTGTTATCATGGCTCACTCTCGTCTTTGTCGTTTAATGTTTTTATTTTGAAATGGGTATGTTTACCGTGTTTCATACGGTATGTGCCTGCAGAGTGATGCGTTGGTAGTTCTTGTAATATTTACCATGACAGTATATGGCTGGAGGAAAACGTCACGAAACCTGTACCCATGTTTTCCATTTTAATAACAAAACTGCAATATTTACGGGCTTTAATTTTCTGTTTTATCACTTACCCACTCCAACTAATTTCTGTTTACGCGCGAATCTGCTTACATCTATTTTCTTCGCACCGCCAAAAATCGATAAGCATATGAATGATTTGTTTGTGGCAGTCATAGACAATCTTTCTACTCCACAGCCAAAAATCCAAGAGTGGAGCCCGCAGTCTTAAGTTCGTGGCTTTGGAATACGCAACAATGGCAATGGTTGTATGGGGTCATCCATTCAAGCCAGCCCACCAAAGTTGGTAAAACTTGACTTTCCTCATTTCATGACGATCCTACTAGCTGGTTGTGCAAGGCTGATCAGTTCTTTGAATTCCAAAGAACACTGGGGGAAGAAAAAGTGGTTTTAGCATCCTTTCACTTCGAGGGTGATGCCTAGTTGTGGTACCAACTTCTTAAGCATGACAAGCAGCCCCTATCCTGGGATATATTTAAGGAAAGCGTCCATGCAAGGTGTGGTCCTACAAAATTTAAAGAGTTTTTTATTGATCTAATTAAGCTGCACCAAGTTGGAGGGATTCGTGACTATTAAACCCAATTTGAAAGGTTACTCTCACAAGCTGGGAATGTGTGAACCTCACAATAGATTAGCTATTTTGTGAGCGGTCTAAAAGGTAATATGCAAGTAGATGTGAAGGCATGCAAACCCAACAAATTTGGCAAGTGCAATTAGATTGGCCAAATTGTATGAGGCTAAGAACATTGCCTAGAGGAAAACAACAACAGAAGTAAACGAGGGAAGTAACACCCAATCTCCAATAACCAATTACAAGCTCTTAGTCTGTGCTGTTTCATCTGTCGAATCTCCTTCCATAAAAACTGCAGCGCAGTTCCTCATAGGAAATATGTAAATGCAAGTAAATGTCAACTGATAATATCAAATACATACAATAAATTGGCCAACAAAGCGATGCTCAGTTCATCACAGATACCAAGGCATCTCTCTCCTTGCATATACTTGGTCACAGGTTTGGATTACTAATTTTTCTTTCTAGGGATTAGATTTAAAATACTGTGCGAGTAATTGGCTTTGTAATTTTTGCCCAGTACCAAAAATAAAATTAAATATATTTTAAAAAATACCATTCAAGAAAAAAATACAGAAGTTATGAAAATATAGTCACAAAAATGTTATGCCTTTTCAAAAAAATAAAAGTAAAAATTTTCAGCTTAATGTCCTCTTAACTCTATTGGATCAATTCCTAAGCCGTAACACACGTAAGCCTGAGACGCCTCTCCTGTTTGAGTGCTAGGTCACGGGATCATGGTCGTGCACCAACATCGTATGGAAGGATTTCAGAAGGCACCTCCGCACCTACGTCACGTTAGGGGATGGTTGTATGGTTTAGATCGGTGGGTGAGTGTTTATCTAAGGATGTCAACATTCGAAAAATAAAAGAAAAAAAATCTTGGGCCGTAACATTTATAGAACGAGGCTCATGCAATTGAAGTTACTAACCTTTAAGGACAGGGTCACCTGAAGACTTGCCCAATGGAAAGTGACGAGTTTCAATGCTTCTCATAAAGGCAATTATGCCCAATAGTCGGGTTGGTGAATATGTTAAGTAACTTCACGTTGTACTTAATATTCACTTACTGTAACAAATGTAATTGGATCAATTCGTTAAAGAGGACACATGTTTTTGAGGACGTGTATTGGTTGACTCTAGGTCTAAATATTCAAATTCCGAGGTCGATCACACAAAGGCTGGCTAGCTGTAAAAATTCTGATCACTGGACACAGCCCCGTTTGCGGTCAGTTTACCCTTTTTCATATAAAATAAGCCCCAAAAGTTTGGGCATATTTAAGGATGGCGGCGGAGAAGGACTAGTGCAGTGATGCCTGCCCAAATTAATTATTATAGGCTGCGCTTGTCCTTCTAATTGAACTCAAATGTAAAGGCTAATCCTGAAAAGGAAGGAAAGTGGTTTCTGGCCAGTTTCCACAAACGGAGGAATCCACCATCGTTAAATACCAACAGCCAAATTTGGACTTCGGAAGATAAACCATTGGTGGTGGTCTTGTATATAGAATATTTTGTAATGGCGGTAGCTAGCTTTGAAACCCTTTCGACTCTGTTTTTTGCATTTTCCAGCAACTCTCTTGTTGTTTGGAAGTTCTTCAGTTTTTTCTTAAAACCTTTGGCCCGGCTAGTAACAACTTGTAACTTCATAACTTGGACGAAATGGTTTGTTAACATAAATGACGGATGCCCACTCACACGATCCATCCCCATACGTGGAAGTCGGTGAACTGACTCGAAGTAATCGGCCAAAAATAAGAGATTGTCAGAATCAATTAGGATGGAATCACAACTATCGAAACAAATTAGAAAATTCTGATAAAAATCAGGATATGAAAATTAGGGCTGATTAGAGAAAAATCAGGTTTTCTGATTCTCTTGACTCTTATGAGTTGGAGCCAGAGATGTTGATGTAATCATCCCTTTTTTTTTGCTTTCTCATAGTAATATTTCTCTCCTCTTTTCCATGTACGTAGGCCACACTGGCCAAACTACATAAATTTGGTCCAACTCTTGTGTGATTGTGTGTGTGTTTTTATTTTTATGTCTTTGCATAATGTCACTGTTGAGTCCTTAATTTTGTTTAAAATAACCTTAGATTACTATTTTATTATATCATTTAACAAGGTAATTTTGTAATTTTAAATTAATTTTAGCTATAATCAACCATCCAACCATTAATTTAAAAAATTAAACGATCGAATGATTATTATAGCTAATTATCCACATAAGATAATTCTAATCTTGTATTTTGGTTTTGCAAATAAGCCAAAGTACGTTGGACGGTTTATATCAACTTATTTCGATGGGTCCCACGCCACAAAACATTTGTAAATCTGACTAAGCATAGGCATATTTGACCAAATCTAACCAATTATGGCAAATTTGACCAACACCCTTACAAAGGAAGGAGGGGTCAGATTGGGGGCTCTATCTCTTGTTTTTCTTCCTTCAAAGGTAGGACCAAGCTGTCCTCCCTTCCTCTTGCTTTCTTATTTCTCCCTCATAGAGTAGAGGTAGAAGGACTGTTCCTCTCCACCTCTCTTGTGCTTTCTCCCTTTCACTTCTCCTCTCCTTCCTATCTCTCTTCTTTCTCTTCACCACCTGCCAGACTAGTATCGCATCGTCTCACGCATCCCTCTTTGTTTCACTACCCACCTCCCTTCTTCTCTCCTTCTCACTTTCCCCTGTCTCTACTTCTTTCCTCCTCCTTCCCTCTCACTTTCATTTCTCTCATTCTCACCCTCCCTCAGTCTTGTAGGAAATACCAAGCCCAGTTCACCCTGTTTCATGGTTTTTCAGGCTGTTTCAGTTCTTGTCCCATCGTTGTTTTCACCTCTGTCATCACCATTTTGCTCCTCTATTTTATCATGTTTCTAATCCTTGTTTCAACACAGTGATTCAACATCATCCATCCCTATTTCACTTTGTTTTGAAGCTTAGTTTTTTTATTCTAACAAAAGCACGTTTTCATTCCCTGCTTCTTCACTGTTTTTCTTCCCTCTGTTCACCATATTTTTCTTTCCTATTTCTCACCTATTTTTATTTGAATTTCTTGCTTTTTACAAGCTTTGATTGTTACGGAAAAAACCCAACTTAGGTTTCCCAAAACTTCCTCTTTCCTCTCCATTCTTCCTCCCCTATCATCTCGTCTCCATCTTTCTTTCTCTAGCACTCCTCTGGAACGGCAACCCCAATCATCGGCCAGCCTTTGTTGGCCGGCTTTCTCCATCACTGCCCAGACCAATCCAGGCGGCCTAAACCAGCACTGCCATCTCCTCTACTCCCTCTCTTTCCTCTTGTGCTTCGGCGTTCTTCCCTGCCTCCAACCTGCTACAACTGTGTCCTTGAATAATCTGGTTTTAGTTTCTCCTTGTTCTACCTATCCAGGGACAGTGTTATTCAGGACTGTTTATTTAGTTTCATTTTCTATTTTTTTTGGAATAAATAATTCTGAACATTCCAGCTGTTGAATAAATATGAAATTTTCTTTTATTGTCAGTTTATTTTTGCTATTTGTATTTTTATTAATTGAATTTTATGTGAACTCTAATATTTAAGTCGAGTCCCCGTGGAAATCGACCCATATTTGTATAGTTATACTACAACAATCGTGCACTTGCTGAAAACATCAACAACCACAACATATCTAGAGCGAATAGAAACTAAAGAAGCAATATCAAACTCTATTTACTAGAAAAAGAAATAATATTAAAATCTAAACGATATTACTAGAAAAAGAAATAGTAGTTAAATCTAAACCTCATCACAGTTCAACCCACAAGAAAATCTAAACCTCATGGTTGACTTAGAAAACTCGTCCAAGTTACTCGCCTCCATCGCAAATGGAATAACTCATTGAGTCGACTTGATATGTAACAAAAATGTTTTATTTGTTCTGATATTGGGCCCAAATCCTTCAAAATAACAATAATGTCTTAAGTTCTTAACTAAGTCACCTAATAACTATGTGTGAATGTAAAGTAAAAATTTTAAATATAACAAAATATAAATAAAATATTATTAAAGTTTTGAGTCGAGTATTTTCAAGTCACACACAAGCCATTTCAAGTTAACTCAACTCACTCTACTTTTGAGTTGAGTTGAGCTTCTAGTCTCATCAATAAAGTTTCTTTCTAAAAATTAGTTGTTTCCTAATTTGAGGGTAGTGCAAAAGAATTATTTAAAGAGTAATGTTGGTGTACAGTAGAGCAATACCCAATAGCTCTACAAACTTCACTTATCTATGATGGGTGTCACATACTATTGATCTACAATGTTTATAAATATACAATGGTGCTTTCAAGTTGCTAGAATGAAAAGGTTAGAAGTTCTATGTAAGCTAAAGAGCTACATCTCTAAATGTGATGCTCATAGAAGTACACTGTTAGGCTACAATAATTATTTTGAAGTTAATGATTATCATTAATGATAATAGATTTGAACCCAAGACCTTCTAAACTAGAATACTGCATCTTAACCAAGTTGCCTAAGGCTTAATTTTCCATGTGAAGTGAAATTAAATACAACAAAAAAATAAATTAAATATTATTAAAAATTTCACTCGAATACTTTTCCAAGTGACCCATGAGTTGCATTGAATAAACTCAACTTGACCGACTTTCAAGTTAATTGAGAGTATTTGAGATTTTTCACTTTGAAAAGAAGTAGTAAAATTTCCTCAGGAAATGTGTTGTAGCATAGTGGCGAAAGAAGAGTTTCTCCCATGTTACATAAGTAATAAATGTAACTAGTTTGAGGTGTTGATGAGTGTGTTCAAAATTACACACACACGCGGACGCACACACACATACATTTTTTCTGAAATAAAAGGACAAAGATTCATTTAAATTAAATATAAGTTCAAACATGGAACACCTGAAGGATCAAATATTAGTTAAATTTTACATCTCCTAGCGAGTAAAACTTCTCTTATATCCTTCATAATGGAAACATAAATAGCAAGGGAAAAGCAATCTCTATTCTCCTCAAATCTTCCCAACATTGGACTCTCTTAGCTAGGAAGTCAGCTACTTCAATTGCCTCCTATACACATGCCTATATTGATTTAACATTTGTTGCAATAGTCTTAAGCATTTCTCTTGAATCTATCTATCTTTCCAACTTGAGCCTACACTATGCTTCATGGCATTCATTACCGGCATAGAAACCCCACAGGTTTGCTAACATGAAAAGTCCAGGTTAAGAGTGGTCTTTATATGATGCCATACAGCCAACCATTTAGCCTTATTATTAGTCTTGTGGCCTAGAGAGATGCTAAAAGTTGATAAACATCTCCATGAGTTATCCCTTAGTATTCCACCTGCCCTACTAGACCTTAGTTCGCCTACTATAGAGCCATCAAAGCTAACTTGCACTTCACTTGGGTCAGGGTTCCCATTGGACTTTAAAGGTCCTTCTCTTGGTTTGGATGATGTTAACTTGACACCATATATCAGGCAATTGTAGCTCTTCACCAAAGAATACAAGGATAGAATTCAAAGAATTTGCATACCCTATAGCTCTAACTCTATAGTAAATGGTGACTTTTCTCCAATCTACTGGCTTCCTAGCAAGTGCTTTATTCCTTACCATCCAAATAGTATCAAAAGCAAGTGAGCATGCAATAAAAGCATGATACATTAACTTTGAAATTATTGTTGCTAGTGTTCAAAAATCTCATAATAGCCTCTTTAACATTGTCACAAGAATAAACATCTACTAAAAATTCCTTTTGAATTTCATGCCAGAGGCTAGTCACCTACTTGCAATTTAGAAAAAGATAAGAAGCAGTTTCATTATGATCATAGCATAGTAAACATTTCTTATTGTCTTTATTTTGCCACTTAAGCATAAGGAAGATAGGGAGCTTATCAAGTGCAAGTTGTCATAAGATTTTTGGTGATCAGGCTGAAATAGAGAATTGTATGCAGGCTGAATAGAGAACTTCCATCATTTGAAGGGATCCAAATAATTTTATCTTTCAAGTGAGGGAAGATGTTTAGTCTTTGAATGTGTTTTGCCCTCATCTATGATAAAAGAGAACCAATCAAGAATACACTCACCCACCTCATTATATCAGAGACTTTATGATTAGAGAGGCATTCCTTCCATCTAGAAGTAGGTACAAAATCAATGAGTGGATCTTGACCAGTCCAATCATCGTGCCAAGAGAGAAGTGTCTTTGCCATTTCCTATAACAATTCTCGTTTATCTACTTGATCAAGTCTCTACATTTTCTAAGATTAACTGAGAAGCTAAAGGACTAGGTTTCACATAAAAAAAAGGTATATAGTTATTACCAATTTAGTCCATAGTGAACCTATGCTTGTGAACACATTGCAAGCCAACTTCATTTTGTAAGCAGCATCTATATCTTTTATTCCAATCCCCCGATGAAATCACTTTGCAAATGTGATCCCATGTAATCCATTTATTCCCCCCTTGTGACCTAGGCTTGTTCCAAAAGAAGCTTCTTTGCTTGTTTTTAAACAACAGGAGCATCCAAAACATAATTTCCAATGGATTTTGTGACACACTTCAAAAGAATTGTCTCACTTACTTTGAAGAGTATTTGGCTTTTTCATGGATCCAATCTTTTATCAATCGTCAATTGTGTGAGAAAAGACACAATGCTACTTTGCCTCCAATGTAAAGAGAAATTCTAAGGTAGTTTCCTTTGAATTCTTTCTTAATAAATATGATTCTTTTTAAAGCTTTACAAGCAAAACTATGTATATTTCTTGAGAACAACACATATGACTTATCCCCCTTGAACTAATGGCCATCTCTAAACTTAAACAATAACACCCTGAATCTAGCACATGATGCAAAATCACCTTTAAGAAAGATAAGCATAAATCAAGTGAAAGATGAAAAGTTAGTTTTTCCATATAATTGCTAGACAAACTCTAACTTTGGCAATAGTTTCATGCATTAAGCTTGAAAAAGCTTCTATACAGACATAAAATGTACAGAGACAAGGAGAAACCTTGTCTAATCCCTCATTTTGGTTTAAACAGTTCAAATTTCTTACCATCTACTATTATAGAGAAACTTGGTGTAGTGATAATAAATATTATCATCTTAACAATTTTAGCAGGGAACCCCAATTGTGAGAGAACTTCATGAATGAAATTCCAATTTAATGAATCATAAACTTTAAAGATATCCAACTTTACATCCGCATTTTTCCAAGAACTCCCTTTATTTTGCAATAAGTATGGAGAAATTCATGACAAAATAGGAGATTCTCATGGATAAACCTTCTTGGACAAAGGCATCTTCTTCCTTCAAAATAAGCCATTTCAAGTAAGACTTAATTCTATTAACAATAAGCTTGGAAATAATTTTGTATAGGGTGTAACATACACTAATAGGACCAAATCTTTCAACTTAAGAAACATTATTTTCCTTTGAAGCAAGACAAATAAATGACTTATTGAGCTCTTTTGGAAATTTACCGCTACAAAATGTGTCTCTTACCATTTCGAAGACAACCTAACCAATTTTGTGCAAATTTTTTGTATTGCATATAATCGACGAGTTGTAAGGGGTAACCATCATACATTTAATGTAATGAGTGCTTCTAATGCCATTACCTCTTAAGCATTCAGTTTTTTGTGCATAAATGTAGATGGAAAGAAATGGACCTTTTGAGATGCTGGATGAGAAAAGACATTTTCAAGTATCCAAGATTGCTTTTGTGGTCATGAACGAGGACCCCATTCTTTTGCATAATTGCTTTCATATGAAAGTAAAATGTATTCCTGCTACCTTCTATGATCCATTTCTCTCTTAGTCTAGTTTTATAGTAAGTTTCTTGGATTTTCAAAGGAGAGTGAAGCTCACAAATCATTTCAAGTTGTATTCCTCATTAATCGGCCATGTACACTGTATACATTTCAACTTCTCAAATAGTTACTTAACCTTAAAGTCAAAATGACCAAACTCCTCCCTTCTATTCCATTGCTTTAGAATAAATTTAAAATTTTGCATTTTCTACAAAATGAATAACCAGCTAAGCTTATGTAGTTAACTAACCAAGCCTCATTCACAATTCTATCAAAATTTCTATGTTCATGCCATGCAACATTATACTAGAAGAGCCTAGCTGTTATTCTACTATCCTCTGACAGTTGAGAAGAATGGCAGTGATTTGACGAAACTCTAGGGAGTAGGACTAATGTGATTGTCTAAAACCTTTCTACCCATGGAGTAGTAACTAGTCCCATTATCTAGCCTTTTCAAAAATTTAAAGGTACGTTTTGGCAATTTGTGTATAAGTAAAAGCACTCCCATAGAAGCCCATTGATAAGGCCAAGCTTATCAATAAGTGTTCAAGTCAAGATTCTGTGAGGTAGCATTAGTGGTAGTTTTTGACTGATCAACAATATTAATAAACTAAAATCTCCTAAGAAGCATAAAGATTTTGTAGCAGAGGAAACTTTTCCAATAAATTCCTGCCACAAATGTGTTCTAGCTCCTAGTTTCGGGCTTGCATACAGAAAACCCACAGTAAGAGAATTATTAACAAGGTCTTTGAAAGAGATTTCAGCCACAATAAAAAATCTATTTTCCTCCAAGACTCTAGAGCAATTGCCTTATCTATCCAAATGACAACTAACCCCCCCAAATAAGCCAATCGATGGGACAACTTTAAAAGGAAACTTCTTTTTCAGTTAAGAAAAAAGTCCTTTTCATCACTGATCCTTGTCTCATAAAGGAAAAGAAAGTTTGGTTTTTCGGAATCCAAGATCGGATCAAGGGCGGGCTCTCCATAAGAGGCTCTTTTGGTCCCTCTAAAATTCCAGCTAATAATAGTCATGTCGTAAAGGAGGAAAGCATATCGATTGGATTCTTCCACCCACATCTTGTTCAGAAGGCTGGGATGCCTTCAAGCTGCTGAGAAACTCCATTTTGGGGTCCGTTCTAGCTCTACAGTCAAGTGCATGACCTTCCTCTTAAGTAAGAACTCCCAAGACTCCTTTGTTTTTTTTATCACCCTCAGCACTCTCCACGTCAGACCAAGCTTCCATTGTTATTTGGTCCCAAAACCTTTCTTCCGTTCTTCTTCATGCTAGTTTTGTGTCTCTTCTTTTCTCCGATCCTCCTATAAAGCCCGCCATTTTTTATTTTACCTTTACCAACTGATAAATCTGATGCTCGATACAAAACATCAGTTCATTACTCCACAAGAAGCATACTAATTACATTTCTTAACTTTCAACAAGAAGCATACTACATCACATACAAAAGAAACCAAAAAAAAAAAGAAGGAACGGGACAAGTTATCACACAACTGCTTAGAGCAGCCGCAATAAAGAATATGGAAGGAGATAACAAGGGAACAATATGACTGCACATCTTGGTCCGTTAACGACTGCATATCCCTGTCCCGGCCTCCTAGATTTCGTAGATAACTTTCTCGAACCGAGCCATCTCATCCAGCTGCAGGGAAATGACCACAAACAAGCTCCCATCATTTATGGGACCGGGTTGAATGAATCCAAGCCCTTCAATCGGAACTGTTCCGGGACCCATTTGTACTGGCCGGCCCCAACCAAAGTCTGCCTCATGTGTTGGCATCCGTACCCAACTATTAATCATCAAATTAGGACTCGAAAACGAGTAGGCCCTCATAGCCACAGCTTGTGGGTCCGGCTGCATCTCCAAGAAATCCACCGCAGATCTCAAATAAGCATCATCTCTCCGTGCCAGAGCCTCTCGAATTTTCTGGGCAGCAAATCCTAACGGCTTAGAACAAAGGTCGCCGGCAACGGCGATGGGGGTTGCCGCTAAAATGACATTGCCAAAGTATCCTGGCGGCAATATTGGGTGGAAACGGGTGCGGCCGTCGATTGGTATGAAGAGTTTTGTTTCTTGATCGTCTGCTAGCTCGCGGGCTTTGCACGCGCACCGCCACATGTGGGCCGCAAGGGCTTCAAAAGATGTGTGGTTGACGCTGCTGTTCTCGGTTTCAAGCTTGGCTTTCGACTTGAGGAGGCTGATTTGGTCGCGGGTGATTTTGAAGTTGGAGATTTTGATGGTTCCATCGACGGTGGGGGTGGTTTTGAGGGTTGGTGGGGCATCATATTCGATGTGGTGGAATTTTTGGCTAGGAGGATCCCTGGCTCGGAGGAGTGTACGGTCGATGAAGGGTGGGAGAGCTAGGTGGAGCCCGCGTGCCATATCGGACCACGTGTTGGTGAAGTGAATGCCTGATGTGGCATCTGCTGCTTGGTGTTGCATGGAAACTCCCAGTGAGGCACCGCCACATTTGAAATGTGTAACCTGGAAATACAGTCAATATGATGGTTAGAGAAATGGGTTAAGGACTAGTAGGCTCCCACAAGCAGATTATTGCATTTCATTCCTTCATTTCGGAGGTGGGTGCTCGCCCTTTATCACCCTACATGGTTCAGCATGATTTCAAACCTTCACGTTGCGGTTCCACTGGGGAGATGACATGAGATGAAGAGAAATTGTTGTTGTTCGACGGCTTTAGTCAATTGGATTGGACACTTCTAACCGAACCATTTGTCTTTCCATAAATGTGCTAGAACCTAAAGAAGCAATGATAGTGACACTCTTTTCCTTTTTGTTTATTTTCTCCGCTGTATCTCTCTTTTATTTAGACAGGTGGATTGAGAAGACGAGAGGGAGTTTTCTGGTTAAAGTTAAGTACTCTCCTGACTTTTCGAAGGATGGGCCGAGTGTGAAACCTGAAGCCTTGTCTACATGCACCGAGTGTGCATGTGTCCCAACGGAAGTCTTTGGATAGATATTGTCATTCTCAATAAAGTTGAAAAAAACAGGAAATTGGCTCATTTGCTATGATCCTTGTTAGCCTGACGGTCCATGTAAAACGGCAGCCTAGCGTACAACTCTCCTGTAAGCAAGTTTGGAAAAGGACAAATTACAAGAATTTATAATATACAGTCTTATATTTTAATTTTGTATGAGACTATTTTTGCATTTTAAACTCGTGACCTCAAATTACATGACAACAATTTTACCGTTATGCAAAGCTATTATATCTCACAAATTATAAAGAAGCAATGGCAATAACTTTGTCTTTTATTTTTGTTTTCCTTCTCTCTCTCTCTCTCTCTAGCAGTTAGGCAGGTGCCTGTAAGGGAGATTAGAGAAGGTTGTTAAATGGTTAAAAAGAAGTCCATTTATCACCGGCCAATTTCAGGAAGGACCGGCGGTGAAACGTAAAGCCCAGTCTGCATGCACCACCGAATGTGTGTGTGCAAACGGAAGTCATTCTTCATCCATTTGGAAACCACGAAGAAAGTCGGTCTCATTTGCTGTGATCCTTGTAAGCGTGGCAGTCCATGCCTGGCAAAACATATTTTTTTTCCTTTATTTAATGGGGATTTCCCGTGAAAATTATCCACTTTAAAAGCTTTTTCGCTTCATCATAATATTGCTGGGAAAAATATTTCCGACAAGTTTCAGAAAATTCCATTCACTAACATATACTCTAAATACTACTTTACAGATGTTATGTTTTTTATTTATATAAAAAAGTTCAATTTTAACATGCTTCTTTTGATGATTGAAGAGATGCGTAAGGGCTTGCTTATAAGGGAATTACCATAGTTATAGCTTGCAATCCTCAAACATAAATAAGATAGTACTAAAACCATACGTTATGAGTTCCGCGAAATATTTTTCAGAAAACTGAACCTTACTAAATTTTTATGCTGCTTGAGGATTTCCTAGGAAAGTCTCAGTTAATTGATTTTAAATGGAAAGTAACTTTATTTAGGAGCAAGACAATAATTGAACCGACTTTGGAGCCAGTCATTCTATGGGCGGCAGAATCAACCCACTTTCTCCTGTATACGATTGTACTTGGTTTCAGTGGATCGATGAGAGAGAGAGAGAGAGAGAGAGAGAGAGAGAGAGAGAGAGAGAGAGAGAAGAAGAAGAAGAAGAAGAAGAGATGAAGTATTCACCTGAAGAGCAAGTAGAGGATACTCAGAGAGTCCCCCGGAATAATCAACTGTGGGAATAAGTGGATGACTCTGCATGGGAGAAAAATCACCAAAATCTTCAAGAACGCAATCCGCCTCAGCATCAATAAACAATACTCCTTCACCATTACAGTCAATTACTACCCGTCCATCTTCACCCATCTTTAACCTTCCAGCCATTGGATAGAAAGGCACAAGGACTTTCCCAAGTGCATCTTTAAGCACGCTGCCATCAAAGAAATTGGCAGACCCATCATGCTTGTAGAAGTATACGCAGGGAGTGTGAGATCTTGGCATAACAAGATCAACATTAGAGTTCCAGAGAGACTTCTTAGGAGTCTCACCGGAAGGCTTCACAATACCAGACTGTCTCACCTTGATATTCATCTTCATCTTGGTGACTCTCTCTCTCTCTCTCTAAATTCTCAAGTGGCTGATGATACGAAAGACAAGCTGAGATACCTATTTATAGTGGAAAAAGGCGTGCAAATGCACGTATAGGAGAGGCTTTTCCTTGAATTGTTTAAAAGTCAAGGCAATGACTTGGTCAGCACCAAAAACCAAAAGTCGGAATATGGAGACCCATACAATTACGGAATAAAAGATGACTATGACAGGCGCTCCCCAACCCGCCAAACCTCTTCAGCGTAGGTACACTGGATCTGAGGGGGAACTGGCTATCACTTTGTGCGATGGTGGGTACAATGATTACATACAACCACTAATGTAATAGGCATTGTTAAGTCCATACATTGACTTCAATTTTATTTTACCTAGATCATATGGTTCTCAAGTATTGACTATAAATGGATAAGGCATAAAGAGGAGGAATTTGGTATTCCGCTGATTACTTGTATGACCTTTCCTCTTCAGAGGCTTAGTGCTACCCGTGAAAAGCAAGGATAAGCTCTATGATTGGCACCATGTGGTGGTAAATACTATTAAAAAGCATATAATGAAAAGATAATATCACTTCCTACGCTTGTAGTGACCATTTATATGCATGTGCCTGTCAGTTTCTTTTGTTTTTTGGTTTTGGAGTGAAAATGTACAAAACAAATTATTCACAAATTCTTCTAAATCTGTAATCCCAATCAAACGAAAAAATGGCAACTCGATAAAGGGGTGTTCTTGGGGTACCTTGCTGTATCGAGCAGCTGCACTAGACATTGTTGGCATCAATTTCCTTAGTTTGAATGAAGGCTGCTGCAAAGATGCTACCAAAATGAGGTTCAACTATTCCTACAGTACCGACATAGTTTAAAGATCAACTTCTGACAATTGATCTCGTTGACCATAGAAAAACTGACTTACATTTTTTTTCTGAAAGATAAAATATAAAATTTCATTGAAGGTGAGGAAAGTCAAAAGGATTGCAATAAGTAAAAGAACTACTCAAAACAATAGTGAATCAAGAAAAACCCTGATCCAACATGAGGTCCCCCACCACTCTCTCTCTCTCTCTCTCTCTCTCTCTCTCTCTCTCTCTCTCTCTCTCTCTCTCTCTCTCTCTCATATACTTAAAACAAATGCAAAGGTCCTAGGAAGAGTGTAACGACCATGTAGTAAGCCATTGACTCCGAAATAACGAACCTTTAACTCTAATCACTGCATTATTAGATTATGATGAGAGGTAAGTATACAGTTGACCCTTCATAAGACAGCATGATGTGGTTCTAATTTGAATGAGTCATGAAGTCATAGACGGGACCGTCCGCTGATCGGATTGGCTAGATCGGTCATACTATCCTATAATAAAGTTTCTATTATATTAACGTTTCTTCTTCTTTTTGGGAAGTTAATGATAATATTATATAACATAGTTATGACGGGTCATACTATCCTATAATAATGTTTCCATGATATTATATTGCTATTATGAAAATAAACTATGTAATATCCTTCAAGTTTAACTAATTACTTCGGAAATTGTCATTTCCTTTTATATTATACCCAGTTGTAGGTTTGTTAATAATATTCAACTGATTAATCTTACTTTTATTCCTGTGAATGCGAAAGTGAATGTCCACAATGAGCCCCTGACAAATCCAACGGCTCTGAATGCGTCGGAGTGCTACAACATCATCTGCCTACTTAGTTATGGAAACACAGACTACTTTCTTGACATTTTCGAAGCCACCACCCATCACCTCCTGTTTTCCTCTTTCTTTCCATGCTTTTGCGGAAGTTCGCTGGCCACTTTTGACTAGATTATGAGCCTTATCTCCAACTGTAACACAGAGAGCCCCATCCTCAAGCATATCCTTCATTTAGGAATGCTAAAGCAAAGCGCCAAATATGTCGCTTGGTTATAAATATCCTCACTTTTTGCGTGAAGAATTCCATATTTGATGATCTATTACGTTCATTTGACTGCTCCGGCTTTGGGGTCCAATCGGATGATTCATGCTTTTGAAAATTTGTGTTTTTTATCACAAGAAACAGATGGGTTAAAAACTTTGTATAAATAATGGTTTACATTCCAAGATCAAAAGCACAGTTTTTGGGATGCTAGAGTCGTCCATTCGTCGTGTTTTTTAGTTTATAAGATATCTCAAAGCCTGAACAATGAGATGAATGTACCGGATCATTCCATGGTAGGATTGTTCATCCAAAAAATTGGGCGCTCTGCTACCAAGCACCTTACACGGAGATTTAGCATAACAATCTGCATTATTCATACATATAGTGACAAAGACATATTTCCTACGCGAAACTTTCTACCCTGCTCCCCTTTGAATGATGGTGCTTTGCCCACATGCAACCACTTGGATAAGGCAACGTAAACCAATACCTCGCTGGGCTTTTATGCGACCGGGTCAGGTTGATATGTATAGGAACACATATTCCATTCATTCGTCGGGTTATTTTCTGAAAGGTAAAAGTAAAGATTTTATTGATAGGATGACCAAGAAGATCGGAAAAAGTACAACTCTCACCTCAGACCAAAGATCCAAACTAGAAGGGGATACTCAGAACCAGGAACAGGCCCAAAGGGCATTGCTGGCTGCTAGTGCATCATTATACTAGAATGCAACAATGGCCGAAGGAGAAAAGATATCAAATAGGGCATACAAACAAATATGCATATCGTCTCAGCCTAAAGTATAAGAGTAGCCCTGAATCTAACCAATCTGAAAATGCCTAATCCGAAGATCCTCATGGAAAAGACCTTCTTTGGCGAGATAGTCAGCTTTGGGATTGCATTCATTCCTCGGGTTATCAAGTCATCAACTGCCTTGATCCACCCGAAGTCTAACTCATTGCCATTGATCTAACCTCGACTATAAAGGAAAGGTTTAACAGAGTAGACCTTAGACTTCAATGATGAAGGCATTGGCTAATTTTTATTGGTGACTTGCCATCAACATCTCTTGTTTTTTTGGGTGGGGGGGGAAGGAATGTTTGATGTGGGGAAAGTGGACGTTAGATGTACTAAAAGGCGTCATTGGATGTCTTTTCAGCATCGGATGTAGACAATGTGAATTGAGTCTTGAAGAGCTACCCATAAATAATATTGACTATAATATTTTTTTTAATGGTGGGAATGACTAATATAAGCGCTCGGCTAATAATACTACTTCAACTAATATAAATTACCAACAATGAAGTCTTTTTTCTTTTTTCTTTAATTTTTCCCTAGGTGCCTAACTAAAGTAGTGTTTTGCAGTTTAAAATCAATTCATTAGTGCTACCTAATTTAGCGATTAAAAATAAACTTTTTGACTGTTTCTTTATTTTCGGTGGCTTTTCGCATTATCTTTTGCAAATTAAGGAATTTTCTAGAAAAAATACTTTTCTTGCGAAGACCACGATAAAGATACTTGAATACCTGGATTTAAGGTATTATTACATGCAAAAACTATACGAAAAATTACCTCTTTTGTTTCTTGTTTTGTTCTTTAACCGTAACAACAAAAGAGGTAAAAATAAGAAAAATTATCTCTTTTGACTTGGTTTGACCAGAGTGGCCCTCTTTCTCCCTCGTAGTGATGTTCCCTTTTGTCCTTGTACTATTGCTACGGTCTGCTTCTTACTGTTGTTGCCTTCTGCAATTCTTTTCTGTTGTGATCAAGGTGATGGAAACATGACTTGTATTGTTACATTGGACCACCTTGTTCCTCTGTTCTACTGTGTTTTCTTCCCATTATTCACATAATACCATTTCAAGACAAAAAAAAAAAAACTGCATATTTTACCATTCCTCTAGTGATAGTCACTCTAAGAGCACAATTAGTGACAGGAATTAATGCAATAATTCAAAAAGGGAGTGTGGTCATGCCCACATATCGATTCCTGTATGAACTCTCGCAAGGATATTAGGTCGTAACCCTTTGTGTCTTTCTTACGATCGTTTTCTATCAATGTGAATTTTATCTTTTGTTGGAGAGTTTTGCCCGTCTGAAACCAAGAAAATTGGGAGCATCCCGTCTGAAACCAAGAAAATTTGGAGCATACTTAATGTAGAGGGGACACGGAAATGGACTTGTGGAAACCACACGCATTTCTACTAGTAAAGGAAACGGAAATCCCCAAGCTCATGGTATAGGTTATGCCGCCTTCCGGTTTCCGTGTATAGTTGAAATGAGCCAAAGATCCAAGGAGTCGAAATTACGAGGCAGGCTGTTTAATGTCTTTCCAAATGATTAGCCTCGCCGATTTTAAAAGAAAAAGGTTAAAAGGATAGTGCTCGACGCAATCTTTCATAACCATAAATTGTTGGGGCCAGCAAAAGTTAAGTCTTTTATCTTTTGTTTGTCTTGCACTGCAAGACACAACTTTGGGGAGTCATGGGCACCTATTGGCTCATTTTGGAATGTTGAACACACACCAATGAGCACCTCCAAGGCTTGGATCCATGACCTACTAGGTACCACAAAAGAAGATCCCATACGTGCATGTTCTACTGGGTCCCACTTGCACTCTATTTAATTTTTGTAATGTAGTTAGAGTTTCTTGGAACTATTTTGGATGATTGGTTTCCCCAAGTAAACCCTCGTCACTTTCTTCTTTTGAGTGGTTCAATCACGGTTCAGACTCTTGTCACGCCACGCTGCTAGAAGGCATTTGCACTATTGTCCCTAATCTTGACAGTACTACTCACTTGATCGGCTATCCTATATATAAAATGAAAAAGAAAAAAAAAAGGTATCCGTGTTCAAATTGGCGAAACTAAGGCTTTACACCTTGTAACTGTGGTGCACGGCTTTGACTTGGCAGCCCCCTCTATGGGTTCCCGTGTGGAATGAGATCCATTCTTTCGAAAATGATGTATGTTTATCCATTTGCCTGCATTGAGCTGAGCTAGAATCATTTGACAGATCAAGATGGCAATTAGAAGTCATATTGGTTTCCTTGTCGCATATTAATCCAGGCGCGCAGTGGAACCGATCTGCACTTGTAGCACACTTGGACTGAAGAGCTTCTTTTTACTGGTTTACAGCTAAATCCGATTTCTAGGTGACAAATAACTTAATATATCGCAATTGAATAGGCTTGTGGCTGAGTTACAAACCAAAACCAAATTGAACTCAACTTGGAATGCGCCAACTACAGCTAAAATCATCTGATCCACGACTATCCTGGCTTCTGACTCTTTCGTGGAACTCTACGTTGAAGAATCAACGGCTCGAGATCCACTCTCTTACTTCTCCCCCCTATCTCGCTCTGAGTCAAAGTCATATACATCCTTGGTGGTGTATGACCATGTACCGATAAGGATTACGTGCCTTTTTTAATCACTTGATCAATGTCAAATCATTTGATTGTCTAAATGCGCAGACCTTGAGATGGAATTAGGTGAGCAATTGAAGTCAATGTAGATGAAAGTCAGCTCTTATAACTTTCTTTGTTTGCATTATTACTCATCTATTAGATCCAGTCAAAACCAAAGGTGATGAGCTCAGCACTGCCTCAAAGTCTTGAAAGCCTGAAAGAGAGGGTTTAGTGACATCTAAGGCAAAGTATGAGTTGCTTGTCATGGAAAGTATTGTGCGGGTAAACATATTAGCAGTCGTTAGGAGTAGACGCAGAATGGCCGTTGAAATTGATGCTTTTTTTTTGCACGGTGATTTTGTTTGAATGATCTAATCAAAAGAGTAAAAACTTTTATCTTTCAACAATCTAATCTGAAACTGAACCACCATCAATTCATATCAGACTTCCGATAGCAAACGGATTTCATGACATTTACTTGAAATTACAATAACAGCCTACGAAAAGGAGGAAAAAATTTCAAGTCGGTGTCCAACAGAAGCAAATATCTTATCTTGTACACAGTTAAATGGAACATGTAAATTCCGTGAGTTGGAGCTTTCCAGTGCTACAACAAGATATGAAGTCGATTCTCTCCTCCTTCGCTCTCTTTCCTCCCTTACCTTCTTCTAGACCGTCAGTAGACGTTGGGAAATTGTGGAAAAGGAGGGAAGGGTGTTTTGGCAGGAAAGGGTATGGCTGCTAGCTAGGATAAGGATAAGAAGAAGCTGGTTTCTCATTCATCTGGTGCAGGTCTTCAGTTGGATCGAGTCCATCAACAATTGAAGTCAAAGATAGCAGTAAATGAGCATGTGGGTACAAGTGCAACTATCTATTGGACAGAATCCTTGAATACCTTGAGCAGAGGTTCCTGAGCTAGCAGGTGATGCAAGCAATGATCTGAAGGTGAAGCATATCAAACTCTGGCATTTGGAGCTTGCGATCAGAGGAAACGAAGAGTTCGATACTCAAGGGAATTCAAACTATTGCAGGTGGTAGATCATCCCCCACACATCTCGCCTAAAGAAGGAAGTACTGCTTTATTGGTTTCTTAGTATTTAGTAGATAGGATGTTAGATATGCGTGTTCATGGTCTTAGTATTGGTAGCACAACCTGCAAAACATTTTCGACTGACTGTAGCTTTTGTGTTTCTAGTTCTATATGTTCTGATTGCTGATCTTAATACTAAGAGCAATGGGTTATCTTGATCTATGCCTTTGTAACAAAACACAATACTGAGCAGCTTGAAAACTCGACTCGACTAGAAAGAAAGGCAAGACAAATTAACATGAAGCGACTATTGGGCGATTCGAAAATACTCCGAGGAAGATTTTTACTAATATTTATTTATTTTGGATTATATAAAATTTTCAATTTATATGCATCTATGAGAGGTAGGCTAATTGGTTAAGACAATTTATTATTATTTTGAAGATCTTGGATCAAATCCCAACTCTACGATGACTAAATTTGTCATCAAGTTGAGTAAATTGGACAAGTTTTTAAAGTCGACCAGCAAATTTTGAAAATATGCTAAGCACATATCATGATTGCTTTTAAAATTACGTCGAGACATGTCATACATATTGTGAGTCATGACTGCCTTCTAATTGAACCTTATCTCATCTGAACTTAATCTTGAGAAAATATGAAATTTTTATGAGAGAATTTTTTGGTCCCCCCTGTTTCTTTAGCAATAAAACAATTTCCATGGAGATGCATTCTTAAAAAATTTAATTCCATTTTTACCACTTTTCCAAAAAGCACTTGGTTGAATAAAGTTTAGTTGGAAATGAAATTCAATTTCCATCAGTTTCCTACTAAACAAACAAAGAGTACGGATAGTTTAGCAGTATCCACAAGTTGGCTAACCTAGCTATCAGGCTTGTTTGACATGTGAAAATTGAGCCCACTAGTAATTCTAACCTGTTGTTTTTCACTTTTACACATAAAAGGATTCTCATTTAAAGCACAAAGAAATATCTACTAAAAAGATCCAATCAAAGTCATTTTGTGTGTGTCAGTGATCTAAGAGAGTTCTAACGAGTTGCATGAGTTAGATCTTCTAAAAATATTGCCTAAAATTGGAAAAGCTAAGAGACTACCGGAAGACTCCTTTAGGCGACTACATTTATCATGACTCATATTCTCAACGATGATGTAACATACAATGTTGGTATTACAGTGAGCCACATTTGTAGCCTGTCGTGCTTTTGTTCAGGTCCTTTGAGTTTCACCTAGTAACCAGGGTGCAACCCTGCCCATTTGATCAATGGACATGATCTTCAGACTGAATTAAAGAATCTCGTTGTCCAACCTAACTTGACGGATAAATCTGTCCATAATTTTTCTGGGACGATCTGTCTGTTGGACTAATAATCAAGGCAAGTCAGCAGACTCGTTCAGCCCATGCAATTAACAGAGAAGCGATTTAGCTTAAGCCCAGTTGGACCAGCATTTAGTTTGTACCAATTTAGTTCTCTGTGTATCCTTCTGGTGCATAGGATACGTATGGAATTCCTGTTTAGTATGCCATTACTGATTTGAGTAGCAGAAATTATTCCAATAAATTGGGAGTGGCAACAATATTGGTAAACATACGGAGCCCGGAAAATAGGCTTGGTACAAGTGGTCATCAATTAGCTTCTAGTCTGTCGGAAGGCCCAATTTTGAGGGGTAAGTTTTCACTTTTCAGCAACCAACATGGGCCTTGATGAGTCTGAAGTGGCAGGCAGAAATCGTAGGTCAGTAACGTGTAAACAAAAGAAATAAGAAAAGAGAGAGGAGATAGGCCTAGCAGCGTGAATGGTTAATATAAGCTTCTAGCGATGTGACGCAAGAAGGGCCTCTTCCATAATACCTAAGTATGTCATGGATCAAGGTGCTCACTGCTCATAGTGCGCCTGTTCAACATTAAAAAAAATGAAAAGGGTTGATGTTTTGAATACAGGGGGCTGGGCCTATAATAAGTGGGAACTTTGTATGTAAGCAAGTGGTGCTGTGTGAGACAAGGATCAACAACTGTTTTCAGAGACTAACATGGGCCTTGATGGTTCCAAATTGGCTGAGCCCCATGCATCAACAACGTGTAATGTCACTTACAAAGGATGAGGTGAGGTGAGAAGGGAGACAGGCCTAACAACATGCATACTTTGTGTGATGCTCCTGACCATAATTGTTGACATGGTGAGTTCAGTGGAATCGGGCATCTGGGGAATATTAATGGGCTGACAGAGAGTGGGTTTTTCGAGTTAGCTAATAAAGTGCCAATTTGGGCAAGTGACACCGGACATGCTCAGCTTCGATTCCCTGAACCTGTTTACCATGGGCGCTAGTTACTCGTGATAATTGATCTGACGGATAACTCGATTGTCATTTTTTATCAACTACAACAATGGTTTATTCCTCCCTTTTGTTTTAGCTACAATTCCTCCATTAACTACTGTAGGGAAACTACATTATCACTAATTAATCACATAACCTCGACATAGTGGCAAATCTGATCGAAATAGTTCTATGGACTTAAGCCCAAAGTACGTGCGTGTTTCTCTCATATTAGAACAGAATAAACAAAAAAACATTTTGACTATTATTCCTCAATAAACCACAAGTACAAATCATAGGTTAGAATACTCTGATGGTGGATGATTCCAATATATATACATATGCATATGTGCAGGGGATGTTAATTTTAGATGTTTCATGCTAGTGCAAGGAGCATGTGACATTTGATTGGTTGAAAAAAAAGTAGAAAATAGAAAAAGTTAGAGGAAATGATAATTAGAAACTTTTTCTCAGCTAATCAAATGTCACATGCACTTTACACCTGCAACTCCTTGATAAAATTACCGCTCTTCTCTCTCTCTCTCTCTCTCTCTCTCTCTCTCTCTCTCTCTCTCTCTCTCTCTCTCTCTCTCTATATATATATATATATATATATGTGTGTGTGTGTGTGTGTGTGTGTGTGTGTGTGTGTGTGTGTGTGTGTGTGTGTGTGTGTGTGTGTTTCATTCAGGAATAAACTAATTATATTGTAAAATAGTAAGCCTTTATAGGCTACTAAAGAGTTGATTTTCCATATTCATAGATAAATAGATACTTTGAGAGGGTGATTAAATTTTGAGAGCACTCCAATACCAAAGAAGAATCTAATGGGGATGAGAAGGATGCTAATTTTGTTGGATCACTATCTCAGCAAATTCCTTACTAAAGAGCCAGTTACAGAGAGAAGTCCAATCAAATAGATTTCAAAATCCACCCAGTTTTACTTTGAAGCTTTTATAATGATGCATATGAATTCTATAGACATAGTAGTATGGATTTTTTTGTTTTCAATAAATCAAGAAATCTATTGATCTCATAGACTAGCGGTCTCTCTGTATTGTCGTTAGCCTAGAAAAATAAATTAAAATTTGAGTCCCAGTAAGTGTAAATACTCAATAGAAGAGGAACAAGTACATGCCCCATTTTTTACTCATGTTAAAACTATTTTTCTTGAATCTAACCCACTCATCAAGTTAGGAATAACTTAGATATGCTAGATATCAAAGTTAGGCCCATCAAATATTTTTTCCGACACTTCTTTAAACAAAAATTGATAACCATGCATTTTTTGTTAAGTTTTTAAAGATAAAATAATTGGCTAGGAATTTTCCAATGCATTGATTTCTCAATTTTCACCTATTTTTGAAATTCTAAACGCAATGAGCAGATTAGATATGCAAAAAAATATTGTACCATGTATGAAAAAAGGTGCATGTACTCCCTCTCTTATTAACTGTGCATGTTTACGTGACTCTACAATAGAATATATAACCTTTTTCAAAAAAATGAATGGCAAGATTATAAAAGTATTTGTGCTTTTTGGGACATGACCAATCCCATCCATGACAACACGATTAGACGACACGGTTAAGGTGAGCAGCTCAGATCATTCAAAAAATGTTGGACCCACTTAATACTTTTACCACAAAACCCGAAATGACACTTAAAATTGAAAGATGGGTTGAATTTTCCATATGCATTATTCATAATACAGATCGCAGCCAACCACCGGACAAATAATTTGGGTATGGTAAAAGAGTGGACCCCACTTGTAGTTTTAATTATTACTTGAAGTGAAAATTTGAGCATCCATCTCATAATATAGCTCGCTAGGGGACAACTTTATGCCATGTAACTATTGACATCTGATCGGTTGATATCTTGACCTAACTCCAAATCATTTACACTCTTAGTAGCCTCACCAACTGTAACACCCCGGATTTTTAAGACAATTATTATTATTATTATGGCATTTTAAATAAGAGCATTTGGGATCCCATGAGAAAATATTTATTTAACATTTTACTAAACCTATCTTAAAAACTCCGGATGTTAGTTTTCCTTTCTCAAAATGGCGTACATGTAATTTAAACATAAATAAATAATCCGCGTATAAATCAACGTCAAATAAATAGGCGCCTTTATTTTAAATCAAATAAACATCCAAAAAACAATAATAATATGGCCTAAGGTCTATCCATCATAACATCCCATATAAATGTCCAACATATGTCCAAAGATCTAAATCACATCCAAATATAAAGTATGCAGTCCATAATAAAATTCAAATGATAATCCACTCTAATAACTCACATTACTGTCTAAAACTATAGGGAAAACTAGTCTTCAGCAGCTCTCAAGGTTTATCAACTGCTTTTCCTTTCCTGGTGTCGCGCTCGAGATCTAAGGCATTGCAAAACAAAGCAATGCCTCAGCAAGCTATCGCTTGTGTAGGTACATAGACAATTAATGTAATAAATGAAAGAAATAATGAACAACATTGATGAAAAGTCTAACATTTATGAAAATAGTGATATCATAATGCCTTGTTCAATAAATGCCAATTTATTCCATATGCTAAATATGAAATTCACTGAGTTAAAATATGACATGAATCAATAACATGGAGCATACAACAAGAATAAGGGCACCCTAAGGTAATGGGTCCCATCACATCGCACTAACATCCCTGATCAGGAGTACACGTAGTCAACCTCTGAGTGTCGTCACACCCAGGCATATCATCCATAACCATGCTCATCATACATGCATACATAATAAGAATATGGGCCATCATGCTGCAGTGGCAACCCTCCATGGGTATCAACCACCGCCGCTCTCCGTCGACACCATAACGGGAGACATAGCGTCTATCCCCATGGAAAGGCTCAGACCGGTAGTGTGGACTATCCATGTTACCAAACCCCTACCGAATGCCATCTATGGGCAGGTGTCTATCATATCACAAAATCATCACATCATAATCTCGGAAGGTGGGTGGCCGGCCCTATCCCTCCAAGCATGACGCCCACCGGGCAAGAGCACCCGTCATCAAATATAAAACACGAAAATCATATGTATATGCTAGAACTCAAGAGTACTTATAGCTTGAAATCCCCAAGACATGCCCCTCATCCTGGGGTTAGCCTATAAAAGGACCAGCTAATAAGCCTCTATTCTCATTTCCATGTAATCCATGCATTTTCTATATATATAATAAGAAATAAGTCTCTAATTAAGCATAACTAATTAACATCATGCTTGTAAAAACATTTTAAATAAGTTTATTCAGTAAAAGATTTCAATTTGGAATAACCATCCTATACGCAATGTCGCATGAAATCCACGGTAAATAATAATTGCATTTTAAAACACAATCACACATAATGCTATGTTTAAACATGGTTTAAAAATGAAGGCAAAACATTAGTTGTCGTCACCTACCTCAGTGTGAGACCACTAGCTTGTTAATAACTCCCTTTAACTGGTATATTCAAGTGCACCTGTACATGTCACATCACTATTTTAATATTTTTCTAAAGAAAAAGTTGTCATTTCTAAGTTTATAAGTTAAAACTAGGTCCACGTCGTCAATACGGTCACAACGCCTCTTTCGGATCGTGATTTGGACCTCTCTAGCTCCCAAAAATCAAGTTTTTGTGAAAACTACCCTTAAATGGGGCTCGTTGGGACCACCATAAGGTGGTTTATACCGGCGGCGCCCCTTTTCCGCCGGTTTACACCGGCGTATACCGGCGCACGAAGACGCACGCCGACGCAGACGCCGAACGGGACGCGCTGTGCGTCTTCGGCACCGTGATGCGCACGCGCCGCGTCCCGACCCCGCCACGACTGCCAATTGGTTTCTCCCCCGCACGCGACGACGACGTTGTGTGACGTCGTCCCTCGGGCGTCACCGAGTGCGTCCTGGCGTCAGCGCCAGGGCGCCAACGTCGTTGACGACGCCGGAGAAGACGACCGGATTTCGGTCGCCTCCGGCAGAGCTACAAAGCTCCGTTTTTCGTGATTTTTGCGCCATTTTCTTCAGAATTCTCTCTAGAATCCATTTATGCCCTCCTTTTGCACTGATTTTTCCAAAAACCATGGTTTTTAAATGATTTTTCCCAAGTTCCTAAAATCCTCCCTAGGTACTGGTTTTTGGGTTTTCTGGAGAAATCTACCGTTGGATCACTCCCAAATATAAAGGGTATGCTCTTGGGTCTCTTGTGCACTAGTTGGACGGTGCGATTTTCAAACGGACTAGGTTTGATCCGTGAAATCACACTCCAACAGTAGCATGCGCACAGGTTCCTAAAAATCTGATTTTTCCTAAATTTTTTTAATGTTTTCCTAATTGTTTTTCTATTTAATAAATACGAAAAACATAGGTTTGAGGCTTACCTTGCACCTGGCCGGAGTTGCTCGTGTTGCCGTGGCTCCACTCGCCAAAAAATCCAAGTTTTACAGGGCTAGGGTTTTGCGTAAAAACTCAGAGAAAACGCTCAAAGTGGAGTGTTTTGGCTCCTAGAGGAGATAGATATAGGGTTTTAGAGTATTAGGGAAGAGAAACTCTTCCCCACATGTCTCTTTCCACGTCTCTCTAGCGATTTTTCCGGCACTGGTAGAGACGTGTGGAAGACGGGGGTGCCATTATCAATTTGGACCCCTGTCTAACACGTCTCTATCAAATGACCAATTTGCCCTTACAACTTTGACGGCTCATAACTCCCTCGTTTGAGCTCCGTTTTTCGTGTTCTTGGTGGCGTTGGATTCGTATCGACGAGCACTTTCTAATTCTTATGTTTTCAGGAAAAATTTTCATCCATAAATTTTTATTTTTATTTATTTAATAATTTCCTATTTTATCCTAAAATTTAAGGATATTACACCAACTATAAACTTATCCTTCTCGTAAACCTGAAACTCAAGCTTAACTCCAAAACCCAAACTCCTGATACGCAAAATATTGTCTAAATTTTCGATAAGAAGATTTGATAGAAAATAGATTTGTTGGGGATGGTGTAAAGCTGTTGAAATACGTTTTGGGGTCGAATGGGCCAGAGTCAGAGAATCCGACGGTTAGAGATACAGTTAATAGAAAGAGCACTACAAGATTTGTGTTCTTCATCCCTTTTCACATGGATGTATAGTAACCGATTGTCATTCCCTTTGAAGCTGAGTAGGTGGTTGCTACTTCATGTGTTTGCTCTGTAATTTGGCTAAAATACTCATCGGAAGAATTAAAGATGTCACAAGTAGAGTCGACTAAAATTTATGTCTTTAATAAGTCAGTGATAGCCTTAACAAAGAACCTTTTTTTTTTTTTTTTCAATGATCAAAGCAAACACATCAATACCTACTATCATTTCATAAAAGAGTACCTTATAAGAAAATTCGTACAAGTGGAGTGTATGAAGTCACGAGCCCAAGTCGCTAACATTTTCACAAAGTCATTCAAATATGGAGACTTTTTCATATTGACAAATTTACACGGCATCACAAAACAACTTTAAGGGAGTTGTTGAATTATAAACTTGTTTCTAACACCCCATAAAAGCTTCTGATATTGGTGAAACATATGATATGTATAACTATGTAGCTGTTGATTAAACATGTGGTAAGTATAAATGTGTGGCTATTGATGAAACATATGATAGGTGTAAATATGAGGCTATTGAGTTTTTGTGCTTTATTAATTGTGTAGTTTATATTACACATCTTACACTATGTATACCCCAATCGGTGCAAATCACTAATATGTGTAGATCCGACCGCCAAGATCTTTAAATTAGAGGATCACATGATCAAACACACACAAAGAATAGGAGAGACAGAGTTTTACATGGTTTGGCCAAATGGCCTACATCTACGGGAGAGGAAACACTCATTAATAATCTGATCAGATTACATAACTCTCACACTCTCTCAGATCTTAATCTCATACTTATAGAAATATAGGTGTGTACGTCAAAATTAGCAACTGTTATGCTCACCTTTTACGGCACCGTTAGCCATCATTATTGTAACGACTCGGGTTTTCTCATGCATTTTTAAATGAAAAATCTAAATTCCTAAGGCGGGATCCCTATTTGAAAAACAATGCAGTGCAGCGAAAAAATCTTTTATTTGAAATTCAATTTGAAAACCCCGAGTGTCATTTGCTTTTACAACAACCAAGGTAGTTTTTGAAAAGCTTTAGAAATCATAAGTGTTTTCCCCCAGATCTATCCAGTTACAGCACACAGCACAACTGTAAATAAATATAAATACATGTCCAAAGGGTTGGGAATTTACTTACATGTATAATGGTTTCTTTTTTTATTTACTTGCTAGTAGCACTAGCATAGATGTCCTCTACTCGTGGATGGAATTATCCTGAAAAATATTAAGGATGGGGTGAGTATATACTATACTCAGTAGGAGCCTATCACTACTAGTTTTATAATGCATGCGATGTTTAAAATCATGTGCTCTTTCAAACCATGTGCATGTCTGAACACTCAAGTTCAATATATCAAAAACCATTGTCAAATTGAAACACTAATGACTTAAAGAATCTCACAAACCAAGTCGAAAGTATCATATAAATATATCATAACATTATGATATGCATAAGATGCTTCATTGAATCCAACTCATGGATATCTAGTATGGTATGGTCGACCAACCTCATATCATGCCATATGCAATGCAAATAAGTCTACGAAAACATATATACTATACTCAGTAGGAGCCTATCACTACTAGTTTTATAATGCATGCGATGTTTAAAATCATGTGCTCTTTCAAAACATGTGCATGTCTGAACACTCAAGTTCAATATATCAAAAACCATTGTCAAATTGAAACACTAATGACTTAAAGAATCTCACAAACCAAGTCGAAAGTATCATATAAATATATCATAACATTATGATATGCATAAGATGCTTCATTGAATCCAACTCATGGATATCTAGTATGGTATGGTCGACCAACCTCATATCATGCCATATGCAATGCAAATAAGTCTACGAAACCATAGGGTCCAACTATGCCCACGACCTCACCATTGTGTGGTCCCTGGGTACCTAGGGACACAAGATCATATACCTCCACGGGGCATATGACACTTCGACCCAGTGCCGTGACACTAGTGGTAGCCCCCTGTACTACATGTAGTCGAAGCAAGGACATGCCCTTTTTGGGCGTGATACCCATCCACCTAATAGTGGTAGAGGCTGGGAGGCCACCCCAGACCTCTCGGCATAGCGCCCACGAGCTTATTAGCCCAAATCATGTACAATCAAACAAGCGAAAAACCTCTTTTTCAAAACCTGTCCTCTTTGGGTCCCTCACAACTGCCTATCTAACGTCTTTTCGGCACTCCAGCGTCTTTTGGTAACCCTCAAGGACATGCAATCTTTCAAAAACTCAATGCTCACAAATCATGCCATATATGCATTTGTTTGCAAAACATATCTATGCATAATGTATATGCAATTATTTGCAAAACATATCTATGCCAAAACATATATATGTATAAAGTATTTATCATATGTATGTTGAATAAGTCATGCTAAACAAGTTGTATAACTTATACTTAAAACATGCATAAAACAATCATGGCTCTTAAAAAGTCTAATAGCGATAGAGCACCTACCTGGCTAGGTCGCGCTAACCCCTTTGTCCTCGTACGCTCCTGAATATGGTTTGGAGAATCAAGGTTAGTTCGGCCTATCTTTTATAGGTTTTAGAGTGGTTGGTCTTATTACTTAGGCATTAAGAGTCCATCCTTATGCCTATGGGTGTCCTAAGGTCCTAATTGGGCCTTGGTATCATCAGTTTTCCAAAGGTCTAGCAGCCACGCACCATGATCCTATTCTAAGGGTCATTCCCACCTCTTATTGGGCCTTGATTAGGGATTTTATAGTTTGAGTGTGTCTGCGTCGTCGACACGGACACAACGCCTTTTGCGGCGCCTCAATCGGAGCTCTAGATCTCAAGTTATGAGCTTTTTAGTGTCACACGTACATAAGGACCTTAAGAGTGAAAAGGCGGAATGCTAGCGCGCTGTGCGTCAGTGGCATGGGCCCATCTTTTCTTAAGAAGCGAAAAATCCTAGATCGCTAGCGCTGCGCGTCTGCGGCATGTGCCTCAGCAGACGCGCCGAATTTTCCCGCCCATACGCGCCGAATTTTCCCGCCCATCTTTCCCTTTTGCGGGCGCGTCCATGGACGTGCCCGTTTGGTTCTCTCAGACGCGGTCGACGCGTCTCTTTCCGTCTGGAACGTCTTGTTCATTGGGGGATCGGGGTGTCCTTAGGACACCCTAGTTCGACCCCGGCGGCCCAAGGATTGTCCCTGGGTCCTTGGTGACTCTCTAGGGCTCTATTTTGCATGATTTTTCATGCAAAAACTTAGGGAAACTGAGCCTAGGACTACTGTGAAGACGGGTTTTGAGAGATCTTGAGCATACCTGGCTCGTTGCTGGGTTTTTTTTCTCGTTTCTCGTCTTGGTTGCTTCTCCAAAATGCATTTTCTTCAAGCTTTTGGGCTGCCATTAGAGGCGCCCAAGAGCTCTATTTATAGAGCTATAAGAGGGTTCTGGAGGGGGCTCTCACCGCCCTTGAATGGCGGTGATTTCTCCTCTAATCACTGCCGTTCTAGAATCCTCTAGGGGGTTGAAGATGAAGGGTGCCCGTATCAAAACGGGCCCCTGTGTTTTGTAGGCTAAATCCGTTTTTTAGTAAAAATTATATTTTTGCCCCTGAATTTCAAAGGGTCATAACTTGCTTATTTTAACTCTGTTTTGGGTGATTTTGGTCTTGTTGGATTCCTTTTTCCGAGACATACCTAATGGTACCATTTTCAGGACCAAATTTCTGGGTTCAGTCAAGGTGAATAGTGAAATGACCAAAATGCCCTTATATTCAAAAACTGAACTTTTCATTGCTAACTTAGGATTACAAAATTGGAGTCATTACATTATTACCCCCTTAAAAGAATTTTGTCCTCAAAATTCCATAAATTATCATTTTCCAGGTATTTATCTCTTAGATGATTTCTTGGTGAATGCATTCTCCCTCTTAGGAATCAAATCTAGGCTCATCCTCAATTTATCATTTCTATTGTTCTTCCTACAAGGCCTTACCTATAAGGGCCGCTTTCACTGCGTACTCTAATGCATACTCCCATACGTGCCAGTTTAACAATACTGGTTTCTAGCTGTAATTCATCTATCTCAACATCCTTAGATGCCTGTACTTTTCTCATCATGTATAGGATAGTCTCCTCGTAGGATCATGTTTCTATATTCATGTATAAATTACTCCATACTTCTTTGAGATCATATGATCTTATTTCTCCTATTTCATAGGATAATCCTTTTTCTTCTTGACTTCCATCTTAAGATATTTGGTCTTCCAATTTATGATAGCAGGACCTTCATTTGATCCTTGATGGTACCCTATTGCTAAATGGACAAATTATTGTCCCGGCTTAATTCCTTTATTCACTCACGTAGTGGCAAGGTAGGATATCACCAAAATTTTCTTTTTATGGACTATATCCATTGGTGTTCCTCATAAGCTAATGGATCTGATAAGAATCTAATTGATATCAAACCATTTGTAGAAGTTTAACTTCTAGTTGGTCGCCATTCTTCTTTGAAAATTTCTTGTCACATAATCTCTTGAAATTTGATACTCTACTCAAAGTCTTAAATCCCATATGCTTTCTCTCTATTATACGTATCATTGCCAACTCAACTATTATTATTCCTTTGAAGTTGATTGGTTATCTTCAAGATGAAAGATTTGTATGTATCTTCATAAAGTCATGATTTCCTTCTTTTGAATATTCAATATTCATCGAATACTTATAGTTCCATCTCTATGTCTTTCTCTTTTTTTCTTCAATATCCATTTGGTCTACATGGATCAATGTCTCTATATGTGTTGTTGCATATATTTGATACTTCATCTATTTCTTTAAGTAACATATATGATAAACTGAATGCTTCTCAGAAATTCTAAACTGTCTTAAGATCATTGAAATCCTCAATTGCCTGTAGCCTTAAAAATTCACACCATGTCTTAATAACAACATTGACGTTTTGATCATGCTATACTTTTCTTACAAGTTTCATGTTAGGATCAATCTATTATCACAGATATATCATTCCCAATATTATCGTCAAGATCTTTTGATAACTCGGTCGAATTTATTTCCCTATCACATAATGTCACTTGTATACATCTTTTGATTTGCTTCATAATATTCAGGTAGTTATTATTCGATAGCACTTCACTCTTCATAAGACTCCAATTAAGGTATCCAAAATTGAGCTAAGTCCTTCAGGATCCATACCTTTGTGATCTAGCATGAGTCACAGTCATCTCCTAATATCATCTTCCATTCTCATCCCTCTTAGATTATCCTCAAAATTCTTCTCAAAGTCTGTCTTTTACATCTCATATATCATATCCTTGTGATAGTGTACTTATATTCTGATATTCTTTATGATGGTAAGATAGTCATCTAGGTTCTTTGATTTGCTTACTTTTGATAAGATTACTTTATTGCAGGTCAACACTATCTACTAACAAGTCCATTAATCATGTTCATTTATTCATTCTCATAATATGATCCATATATGAGCTTTCCTCTTTGCAACAATCCTTATTGATAAGATTTAAGCCATCCAATATCTAAGTACTCCTTTTTCACCTATTTGTTTATGGTGAAATGCCTTGAGCATTAATATTGTAATCTTCAAATAGAAGTAGTCATCTCTCCTACTCCTATTTATACTACTTCTTCTTGATTTTCTCTATTGTCTATAACCCTTGGACATGCTGGACTGGCTGTCAAAGGATAAAACTTGGGCTCTGATACCAACTGTAGCGACCCGGGTTTTCTCATGCATTTTTAAATGAAAAATCTAAATTCCTAAGGCGGGATCCCTATTTGAAAAACAATGCAGTGCAGTGAAAAAATCTTTTATTTGAAATTCAATTTGAAAACCCCGAGTGTCATTTGCTTTTACAACAACCAAGGTAGTTTTTGAAAAGCTTTAGAAATCATAAGTGTTTTTCCCGCATTTATCCAAATACAAAGACACAAATTTCAACTGTAAATAAATACAAATACATGTCCAAAGGGTTGGGAATTTACTTACATGTATAATGGTTTCCTTTTTGATTCACTTGCTCGTAGCACTAACATAGATGTCCTCTACTCGTGGATGGAATTATCCTGAAAAATGTTAAGGATAGGGTGAGTATATACTATACTCAGTAGGAGCCTATCACTACTAGTTTTATAATGCATGCGATGTTTAAAATCATGTGCTCTTTCAAAACATGTGCATGTCTAAACACTCAAGTTCAATATATCAAAAACCATTGTCAAATTGAAACACTAATGACTTAAAGAATCTCACAAACCAAGTCGAAAGTATCATATAAATATATCATAACATTATGATATGCATAAGATGCTTCATTGAATCCAACTCATGGATATCTAGTATGGTATGGTCGACCAACCTCATATCATGCCATATGCAATGCAAATAAGTCCACGAAACCATATGGTCCAACTATGCCCACGACCTCACCGCCGTGTGGTCCTCGGGTACCTAGGGACACATGATCATATACCTCCACAGGGCATATGACACTTCGACCCAGTGCCGTGACACTAGTGGTAGCCCCCTGTACCACATGCAGTCAAAGCAAGGACATGCCCTTTATGGGCGTGATACTCATCCACCTAATAGTGGTAGAGGCTGGGAGGCCACCCCAGACCTCTTTGCATAGCGCCCACGAGCTTATTAGCCCAAATCATGTACAATCAAACAAGCGAAAAATCTCTTTTTCAAAACCTGTCCTCTTTGGGTCCCTCACAACTGCCTACCCAGTGTCTTTTGGGCACTCTAGCATCTTTTGGTAACCCTCAAGGACATGTAATCTTTCAAAAACTCAATGCTCACAAATCATGCCATATATGCATTTGTTTGCAAAACATATCTATGCCAAAACATATATATGTATAAAGTATTTATCATATGTATGTTGAATAAGTCATGCTAAACAAGTTGTATAACTTATACTTAAAACATGCATAAAACAATCATGGCTCTTAAAAGGTCTAGTAGCGATAGAGCACCTACCTACCTAAGTCGCGCTAACCCCTTTGTCCTCATACGCTCCTGAACATGGTTTGGGGAATCAAGGTTAGTTCGGCCTATCTTTTATAGGTTTTAGAGTGGTTGGTCTTATTACTTAAGCATTAAGAGTCCATCCCTATGCCTATGGGTGTCCTAAGGTCCTAATTGGGCTTTGGTATCATCAGTTTTCCAAAGGTCTAGCGGTCACGCGCCACCATCCTATTCTAAGAGTCATGCCCACCTTTTATTGGGCCTTGATTAGGGATTTTATAGTTTGAGTGTGTCCGCGTCGTCGACACGGACACAACGCCTTTTGCGGCGCCTCAATCGGAGCTATAGATCTCAAGTTATAAGCTTTTTAGTGTCACACGTACATAAGGACCTTAAGAGTGAAAAGGCGGAATGCTAGCGCGCTGCGCGTCAGTGGCATGCGCCCATCTTTTCTTAAGAAGCGGAAAATCCCGGATCGCTGGCGCGCTGCGCGTCTGCGGCATGTGCCTCAGTGGGCGCGTCTGTAGACGCGCCGAATTTTCCCGCCCGTCTTTCCCTTTTGCAGGTGTGTCCACGGACGTGCCCGTTTGGTTCTCTCAAACGCGGTCGACGCGTCTCGTTCCGTCTGGAACGTCTTGTTCGTTGGGGGACTGGGGCATCCTTAGGACACCCTGGTTCGACCCGTGTGGCTCAGGGATTGTCCCTGGGTCTTTGGTGACTCTCCAGGGCTCTATTTTGCATGATTTTTCATGCAAAAACTTAGGGAAACTGAGCCTAAGACTACTGTGAAGACGGGTTTTGAGGGATCTTGAGCATACATGGCTCGTTGCTGGGTTTTTCTCCTCGTTTCTCCTCTTGGTTGCTTCTCCAAAATGAGTTTTCTTCAAGCTTTTGGGCTGCCATTAGAGGCGCCCAAGAGCTCTATTTATAGAGTTATAAGAGGGTTCTGGAGGGGGCTCTCACCGCCCTTGAATGGCGGTGGAGAAACCTCCAGAATGGCGGTGATTTCTCTTCCAATCACCGCCGTTCTAGAATCCTCTAGGGGATTGAAGATGAAGGGTGCCCGTATCAAAATGGGCCCCTATGTTTTGCAGGCTAAATCCGTGTTTTAGTAAAAATTATATTTTTGCCTTTGAACTTCAAAGGGCCATAACTTGCTTATTTTAACTCTGTTTTGGGTGATTTTGGTCTTGTTGGATTCCTTTTTCTGAGACGCACCTAATGGTACCATTTTCAGGACCAAATTTTTGGGTTCAGTCAAGGTAAATAGTGAAATGACCAAAATGCCCTTATCTTCAAAAACTGAACTTTTCATTGCTAACTTGGGATTATAAAATTGGAGTCATTACAATTATGGAAGTTTGAGGTAGTACGGATGTTTTGGAATTTGGTAGATATCTCACATGGGCATGGATCATAGCGAGTCCACCCCAACAATCCCCCTTTCCATGCTCATGGGAGGAGAATACACTAAACATTGCTACTTGTTCAACTCCTCCAAATTTCAATCACAGCTTCGATCCAATCTCTGTGCTTTTCAGCAACTCTGCTCCCCCTGCTCAACACTCCATAAAGTGCAAATCACTCATCAAGTAGACCTCAAGCACCTAGAAGCCTGCCAATGCCTCTTGCACCCGCTTTCATTGGTTGCCCTCGTAGGCTGCTCACAAATATAGCTCGCAGTGGTCACATCCATTGATCAAAAGGTCCACTCACTGAGTCTACTCGGAATTACACTTTTTACCAAGTCATCTGTAATGCCCCGAGATTTTTACGCTATTTTTGCATCCATTACAAAAAATGAATTGGACATTCTATATGAAATTAACCATGTTAAATGTTAATTTTATTTAAAATAGTAAATGAAGGAATTTGTAAGACAAGTTAGTACCATTAGATTCTACTCGAAAAATGGAATCCAATGCCTCAAAGAACGCCAAAAATAGAGTGCATATGACAAAGATCTACATGTCAGACAGGAGAAACTTAATACTTCCAGGAAATGTTGAAGTTTTCTAATATCATCGAAATCCTTAATTGCTTGTAGCCTTAATAAAATTCATAAAGTGTCTTAATAATGTCATTGATGTTTTGGTCATGCTATACTTCTCTTATAAGTTCATGTCAGGATCAATCTATTATCACATATCTATTATCCCTAGTATTATCATCAAAATCTTCTGGTAACTCTGTCGAATACCTTTCCCTATCATATTCATGTTATATTCCTCTTAATCACATAATATGTCAATTGTACACATCTTCTGATCTGCTCCATCATACTCAGGTTGTCAGTATGAGATTGCACTTCACTCTTCATAAGACTCCAATTAAGGTGTCCAAAATTGAGCTATGTTCTACAAGATCCATACCTTTATGATCTAGTACGAGGGGATTATCATCAAAATCATCTAATGACTCTATTATGCTCAAATTTCGTCTTTTACACCCCCTACCATACTCATATTGTATCCCTTTTGATAATGTACTCATATTCTGATATCCTTTATGATGGTAAGATAGCCATCTAGGTTCTTCTATTATATGAGTTTCCCTGTTGGCACCACACAACAATCCTTAATCCTTAAGTCGTCTTAGACAAGATTTTGGATAAGGTTTGCACTATCCACTGCCTAATTATTTGTTAAATCAAGCTGCCTTTCACCTATTTATTGATGGCGTGCATCTTTGTGATTTGGTATTTTTTGTGTTCTAGTCATCTCTACTAGTTCTCTACTTCTATTTAGACTTCTTCTTTTTATTTATCCTGATTGTCTCTAACCATTGGACATGCTGGACTGGTTGTAAAAGGATAAAACTAGGCTCTGATACCAACTGTGATGACCCGGGTTTTCCCATGCATTCCCAAGTCGTCACATCATCTCACCACTATTCACTGAGCAATCCTATCACTATTCACCAAGTCGTCCATTGTTGGAGAACTCATATCCCATCAAATTTAGAATACATAATTTACAAAGAATTCCTTTTTCCATTATGTTGGTAAATGCTACCTCATTTTAATTATTGTTAGAAGTTCAGGTTGCTCATTTTGCTTTTGTGGTTTTCCAACCCTGGAACTGTTTCAATTATGATTCAATCTTGATGTTGGGCAATTAGTATCAAACCTTAAGGCAATTGATGACCCTGACACTCCTCATGCCACAACTGGAGTTAAGACACTTCTACAATATATCTAGTCCTTTCCAAGGGATACTTGTATTAACTTTATGCAATTTATAGAGTTATACTATTTGATAATGTTTGATTATTCATAATATAATGATTAAGTTGTTTATAATATCCATATATTGAGTTAGTTTCACATTTAATAATGTGATGATGTTGTCGTGCCATAATTTACCTATATCTTATTACTACTTTACTGTATTAGTTTCTGTGAGTAACCCTATATGGCTTGCCTTTCTTGGTAAAAGATTATTCAATAATTCTCATGAAAGCATGGTAACTTTCCCCTTTTGACTTGGAGTTCGATATGGACATGTTTTTTGCCCTGGTTTATCTAATTGCATATACTATAAGAAACAATATTGAAGTTTCTCTTTGTTATTCTACTTTTGTGTTTACAGTGTTTCTTTGACAATGCAGGCTGTAGTGTACATCTCACAAAGAGAGGTATTTCCATTGTGTCTGCCATTATAACTTGCTTACAAGTATAGCATTGCTTGCTTGTGTAAGTTGAAAAAACCTATTGAAAGAGGTATTGCCATTGCTTCTACTATTATGACCTGCTTACAAGTGTAACATTGCTTGCTCGTCTCTCTAGCTATGTCTCCTTCGTCAATTTGTTGCATTAACTCACCTAAGTTTACTTTGTTGTCTTACTTGAGTCTTTGACAAGTTTTAGGTTAGTTACATAGAACATGCTAGTTGCAGGAGGCTATTTCTCAAATGCATTGACTGAGTAGACAACAGATGTAGTAGATGATTAATGCAACTATATATAAGCAAAAAAAAAAGGATAAGAAAAAGAAGTACTAATTTGTTCATCAATATTGAGATCATCAATAATCGGATCTTGGTGGAATTGAACTGCCACCCTCTTGAGATGAATTCCCAAGCTCTCTACCACATTTTAACTAAAGACTTGAATGCACTCATACTTAAGGTGAGTGCATTGACTTCATTACAGATAATGTTCACAAGCACATCATAATCTCATTACAACACATATAAAACATTTATTTAAATGCAAATGAAACAAAAAGTAGACATATGATGACAACAAGTAGGATCTTTATCACTTGAAGATCAGCCTTCAATGACTGTAGCTTAAGATCTTGGTTCAATTGATGATGATCCCAACCATGATGACATTGATCACGCTCGATGGTATGTGTTGGTGAAGATAACAAGTGATATTCTTCATACCAAGAAAAATAGTCACACCTTACTAGACAACCGTAGTAATACCTACCAAGATTCTTTATTAACCTTGATTTTGCAACCACAAGTTCAAATCCACACAAACATCTTTGTATGTCAGAAGAACTACCTGCAAAGTTCAACTTCTATACACCTATTCCGTGGCATGCACAATGATTACAAATATAGAACATACATTTGGGTTTTATTTGTTTAGGATCCCAGAAACATGAGGTTTTACAAGTAAAATTAACAAGCTAGTTTGAGCTACTCATGTTCTTTTCCTTTGAAGGGCGTGACTGGACGATGTCACTTGGTGAAGGATCATTCACCTGGTGAAGATTGGTCGCCGTTGTTTATTGCCGTTCCCTGCTGATCACCTTCCACAAAAACAACATAGATCGGTGATCTGTGATGTTTAAATAGGGAGAACCCCTGTGAGGGGTATTCTTGTCATTTAAAAAAATCAGATATAATGGAAAATCTGCAAATATTTTCAAAACTTAATGAAAAATACCAAAAACCTAAAAACCTTGGATTTTTTTACAAAAAATAATGGCAAATTTGCAAAAAAAAAACCCTTTACTAAATGAGGTACGTAAAGACTTGGGCTTTTAAAATGGGCTTATGAGTAGGTTGTTACCCAAGGTGTGGGAGTTGCACTTCCACTTTCGGCTTGGGTATTTTATTAGTAGTGAGTCTATATAGAATCTGAGACAAGCTCTAAGTTTTATTTGTTACTGGGGTTAGTTTACCATTCCAAGAAAAAAAGGAGTATCATTTTCACATGCATCAAGGTCACGGTCATGTGTCCTTGAGGTCACAGGTTTAAGGAATGAAAAATGTAAGGTAAGGTTATGTACTATAGACCCTTGTAGTCCATCCCTTCCCTAGACCCAACATACGCAGGACCTTCGTGCACCAGGGCTGGACTAGATCTTTGATTTCAGAATCGGTTTTAAAACTGGATGCACCACAGGCCCATGGACTAGTAAGTTGTCGATTATATTGCCTCTAAAAGACCCAAGATTGGGCTTCTGGAACTTGTTTGAGCATTCATATCGGACTTGTGGGTAAGGTGATCAAGGTTCAGGTTTGTGACTTTTAGCATGTGCTCAAGCTTAAGCTATCCATGTCTCAGGTCAAACAATTTCAAAAGTTAGACCTAAACTTTTATATCGACCTGTTAGTGGCAACAAGTATAGGCTGTATACCAACTAGAAATGAGACCAAAATTTTCTTTTAAGTTCTCGAGTTGGATTGCATCATCTTGATGCTGCTAACAGGTAGATTAAAAAGTTTTAATCCTAACTTTGTATGAGCTTATGACCCAAAGATGGCATTGGGCTAATGCGACTCTTTATGCTAAAGGCATAACAGTCATCTTCCTATGTTATAGAAATTCTCTGTTAAGGATGCTATAGCCAAGTCAATTAAGGAGACTTGGCCCTAATGACCCATAAGAGTCAAGGTTAGAGGCAGAATATTTATAACCCAAGCAGGGTTAGGGTTAAAAATATTATGATCCAAGTAAAACTACAGTCAGTGATTTAAAGAACTAGGGTACTCAATCAACTTATAAAGTTTATGTTAAATAACAAAATATATTTATATAAAGTTTTTTTCAAAATACAATATGAAGGCATCAGTGTAACTATTGCCATACTATATTAAGAAATCAATCAAATTCCAAAACCCTTGTGTAGAAGTACATTATGGTGTATGTTTGAAAATTATTTTTGAATGTTATTGAAGTGGATTATAGTGTAGGTTGGGAAATTTATGTTAAATATCTTAGCAAGCTAAGGTTCAATTAGAATTCAACTGAATGACCCATAAGGGGCAGACTAAGGGCAAATTCTTTTTAACCCAAGCAAGGCTAGGGTCAAAAAAATATGGCCCAACTCTACTCATTGCCATCCCCACTCTATCCCTGCCCATCTATTGGTGAAACTTGTTTCTTTGCTAGCTTCAAGTTTGTTGCACTTTCTTGGACTTTGCAGACATATGTATAGCCTTCCAAAAGAAGGTAACAAGCTGCAATCCTCCTCAAACCACACTATTTTGGAGTTATTTTATTTTATTTTATTTTGAGACCCAGTAACAGTCCACACCACCTATTGGGCATACTCAATTTTTTGTGGGATGTAACAAGTTCATCAGATTCGCAACCCGTTAAGATGGTTGGATTCTAAATATCTAAAGCAATAAATGCATCTCTAATAGGTTCTTCTCCTTGAAATATGCATACAAATTGTGTTTTTTTTTTTTTTTTTTAATATAGTTCATATTAGACCTACAAGGGTCCACTGTGGAGGTTTCCATTGAATGAATTATTGGTACCATCCATATTGAGAAGCTGCAAAAACGATGGAAGGGTTGGATCACTCAAAGAATTAAAGGATGAGCCCCTCTTGCAGAACTTGTAAAAATAAATAAATAATAAACCCACAATTTAAGAGGTCCTAACAATAGTATCCAACTAAGGGGGCTGGTAAAGTCGTTTATATTTTGTCTGAACGTGACGTGTTACTTGTCATGATGGGCAAAACATGGAAGACTTGGGTTGATGTGTGTTTGACTCGACTTGAATCAGCCAGTAAGTACCCAAGTTTCTGATTGTCCAATTCTCTAAAAGACGACTTCATGATTACTGTTTGGGATTTCATGAGGGTTACTAATAGGGACCAAAGGGTCTTCATGTTCGGGATTTCACCTAGGTTATAGAAAACCCTAATGGCAGGATTTGGTTGTGGTTGTCAATATAAAGTAGCAAAAAGGAAAGAGTGTAGAGATTTGACATGGATATTTGGAAGTTTTACTACTAGAATCCATCTATTTGAATCTTATATGGGTCTTTGAATTATTGAGGAATTCATTTCTTCTTCAATGACTTAGTTTTCTCTAGATTTTGCAGGTTTACATCGTTCATTCAATTCAATTTTAGATGATAGAAAATGGTGCTAGTGTCACCTCTGCGTCACCTACTGCTTTATTATTTTTCACTTTCTAAGTCCGGTTTCTTTCTGGTTTCAAGGTCGTAGCCGGGTTCTTTAGTCTTGCAGGCTTTCTGCTCTGTTTTTATATATCTATTTTTGTTTTCCTTATAATAGTTTTGATGTAGGACATAATGGCCCATGAGCCTCTAGATATAATGGCCCATAAATCTCTATAAGCATGATGGCCCATGAGCTCATAATTTGACTCCAAATCAAAAAGGTTCTAGAGGGTAGACCATTCTAGAAATAATTGAAATATCATAATATGAGAAAAATCTAGAATTGGTTGAATATGTAGAGTATTCTAGCTTAAAGTAAAAAAAGAGTAGATGATTCTAGGTCATAGGTAATTCTAGTTATGTACTAGAGTCTTCTTTCTAGTTCTATAAATAGGCACGTAAACTTATGGGTGAGATATACAAGTTTGAATCAATTTCTCTATCCTTTGAGTAGAATTGCTTTCTCTCTTTGAGAAGTAAGTTCTATCTTCTTGCCTTGTGGATTTAAGGTTCTCTTCTACTACACCCATTGCACCAAATTTTCTTTTGTTCCTTTTTGTTTGCCTTGTAAAATACATTGAAATACCACACCTTGTTGTTAAAATAGATTTATATCTCTCTTCTGATTGTAAGCAAAAGTTGTCAAAGCAAAGTTACATGTCTCTTCTGGTTGTAAATAAAGTGGTCAAGACAATAAACTACTTGAAGATCCTCATATTTGTTGGAAATTTGCCAGAGAGAATTAGAATCCTTTTCCTCAATAAGCTTGGAATCCTCTGAAATGTTTCGGCGAAAACATAGTAGTCATTCTTGGTAAAACTTTTTAAATATACTTTTGTGGTAGGTAAGCAACAGATGAACCCACAAGGGCCACAACCTTTTGGTTGTGAAGCAAGGCAGAAACTTTTCAAATATTGCAATGAGAATTGCCAAGCTACAGATAAGAATTCAACTCTCTTCTCAATGGAAAAGCCAGGCAGAGATCATGAATTGCCTCTACCTTCATTCTCTTATTGTGAGGTAGCTATTCTATCCTTTGGGGCTTTAAAACCAAACAAACACAAAGAGGTATTTAGATGCAATGCTATGTATGATTTGAATGAAGCACTAGTATAACCCTAAAGCCTTAAAAGAATTTCACCGTATGTCACTAATGGATGCTTTCATAAGTGTAAGTTACTTCAGAGGTAACAAAGAACAACTAGACCCATTTGAGGTACATTCTAAAGTTCTAAATGTCACCATATTTAAAGGGCACCCCCGGTGCATGAAGCTCTTGCATATGCAAGGTCCGGAGAAGGGGTAGACTACAAGGGTCAATAATACGCAGCCTTACCTTGCATTTTGCAAGAGGCCGTTTCCACGCCTTAAACCTGTGACCTAAATGTCACCATATTTGAGGCTTCCAAATCCTCTTAATTACAATAGCTACCAAGCAAACTCAGAAGGTACTATTACTTCTTCTTATTAGATTCATCACCGTTGGTTGATACGGGCTCTATGAACCAAATAACTATCTCACCATTGATGTAAAATTTCAGCTTGATAGCTCTATCATAAGCTCAACTTCCCTGTCAGAGGTATATATTGCTCACCTCCGTTGTATTGCATTAAGTTTCAAACCAATTTAGCTACTGTCTCATTGGGTTATCTTCTTCATTAGCCTCCATTCTACCACATTAATTTCAAATCAATTCAGTTATTATGTCTTTCGGTTATCTTCTCCATTAGCAGATTTTGTAGGATCAAAAATCTTCTAAAGCTGATTTCTTCTTTGTATCTCACCACCATAAGGCTAGTTTTATCGTGTGCGTTCATCCAATGGAAAATAGACAGGCTTCTTTCTTTTCCTTTCCTTCCTTTTCTTTCCTTCTCTAATTTTAAAAGCTAAGATGGACCTAGTTTATGCCGGCTTTCAATTAGCAAGCTATTGTGCTTCTCCCTATTTGTGAAGAGGAAGCCCTTTTGCTGATTTATGACTTCACGTCATCTTTTCAAATGATGAAGATGTTGGGTAGGAGAAGCAACAGAAGAAGAACGAAAGTACGAACAAGATAACCAGGAAGGAGAAGAAACAAGAAGACAGAAGTAGAGGCGAAGAGGGAAAATGTTGAGAGAGAAAGAGAGTCTCATGCAGTAGGCTAGCCTGCCATCTCTCACCCGACCACATGTCCTGACTTTTCATTTGATCCTTAAGTGTCGTGGAGTACCTGAATGAAAATATCTTTGCCCCATTACTTGGAAGTTCTGCTATGTGTCGTAAGTTCTCATGTGACTTGGAATTGGTTGGCTATAAAGTGGACAGATTCTTTCTACCAGTCTCAATTCAAACTGAAACATAAAGACAAATTATCTACCACACAACAAGTTTCCAGCACCCCCATTGAAGTTCTCTTCACAATTGTAGGGCAAATCCCATTTCCAGTATACCCCCAAAACTTTCCACAACGCTGGCCGCCAACGAAATAAACCTTTATAAAAAAGGATTAAGGAAGAATGCCAAGCCTATTAACAGATTTTTTGAGTGTCTGAACACATACCAATAATACAAACCTCTCAACAATAATAGATATAACTCTAGTAGCAAAATTGTGTGATCGTCACTCATCTGCAAATTGCAAAAATTCACTTTTTTCTTAAAATAAAAGGATTTTTTTTTTTTCTCTGGCATTACTATCTGAAGCCCTTTCTGGAAGAACTCCAACTTCCAAAAGGAACCTAGTCCTAGATAGCAGAAACAGCAGGCACCCACTACACAACTTTAAAAGGAAAAATCAAAGTATTTCCTGCATTAAAAACACGGGCTTTCTGATCCCCATCCAATCCAAGATGATATCTATGATCGAGCAACGAATACAGGTTTACAAAAATGGAACTGTATAAACCAATATCACTACCAAGAGCATATAGAAATCAGATATGGAGATGGGAAGAAAAGATGTAGTTAGGAAACCTGAAGATTGTTGGTCTTGATGCAAGACAAAACGCGGATGAAACAGCCCAAACGAGAAATTTGAGATTGACCCACCAATTCTCGAAGTTTGGAAGGTGGATTTGCAAGATATATTAGTTCTTGGGATTATCAGTAATGTCCTTCTTTGCCTGCTGCGGCACCATCTTTTCTGCTCGTTTCTGTGACAAGGAGGGCAATGATACATACAGGCAGCAGTTTTTTCCTGGCTCTCAGGGTGCGTCGTTTTTAGTTTCGTCACCCTGGCGTACGTTAGCCTGGGTATGGGCTTTTGTCTAACGTGTATCCGACAATTGTAGTAGCTAAAAGTACATGTAGGGTTCAGATGATTGGATTCAAGTCGTTCGATTTGGAGGCACATTCTAGATAAGGCCGTTGGTTCCATAGCGCCCAAACTTTTGCATGAAGGGGCTACCTTTGAATCATCTGACCCGTTCATTCGATTGATCTCGTTTTGTATATCTAGTAACTAAAAAGTGTTTGGGTTTGGATAATTTTGAAATTTCAAAAATATTGCTTTTGATCAGAGAAAATGAAAGGATTAGAGACTATGTACAAACAAAATCGGAGCGATCAGATCAACAGGTAGGATCATCCAAAGGTTGGGGCACCTTCATGCTAAAATGGATCAACAGGTAGGAGAGCTTTGTCGTAAACTTAAAACAGATCATCGCCTGAACATCTTGATGGATGCTTCTGATTTTCTGTAGCGATCACTTTTCAAGACCATATTTCGAAGGGCTAGGATCTTCTGGAAAGAATAGCATCCAATATTAGATCCATAATTCAATAATTTAGATTAGATTCAACTGGATACAACTTCTCTTGTTCTTAACCATACCCTCAAGTGCGAGAATTATTAAATTCGATTCTGGGAGATCCAAGAGATGGACTGCTCGATCACCATCGCGTGCCTCGTATATCGTGGGCCCTATTCAATTCCCTTCCTAGTTAGCCCAGCTGTCCAAGTATGCCTCACATTCAACTTCTCGAGTTGAAAATCATGAGCATCCATTGTTTGTTTAAAATGATCCAAAAAGTAAAACAAGTGATTAGGAACTTAAAATTATCTAACTAAATTGATTTCTTGCAAGTTATTTAATTTTGTATGCCAAATATGATGAACGGCTTAGATCTTCCAATGTAAGGGCTGCAGAATGGCATATAATTTTGCAGAACTCAGAGAATTGTTAATCGCAATTCAGGGTAATCTATGAGATGGACAGCCCCGATTGCTGTAAATATGGCCCTAATCATGCCACAACAAGTTCATCCGATCATAGCAATATATAAATTATTAAACTTGATCAAATTGATCCAGAGACAACTTGACATCTTTCCTTGAATAATTTTTGTTATTCTTAACTTGTAACAAAGAAGAAGAAAAAATAGAGAGAGCCTAAAGGTGGAGTTGGCGTCGTATGACTTTGAGGTCACAGGTTACAAAAATATAAGATAAGACCACGCTCGGACCATTATCGTGCGAGAGAGGCTAGCATGAAATCTTAACAACGTCAAAACCTTGTAAATATCCGGCAGATGGTTTGACATTCCGACCATGGTCGGTCTTTTACAGGTTAACGGTCAAGTCTATTGTTTTTTGTCACGTGAGCAAGTTTCCAAGGCAGAGAAAACTTTCATCACGTCGACCAAGTGAGGCTTGCATGGACCGACCTGTTCATTGAACTTTGCTCCCTCAAGCCTGAAAAGGAAGAGGCCGGTGGTCGACGGAAATGGCTGAAATAGCTTGAGAAGTAGCGACCATTTGTTCAATGATCCGACCACATGTTCGTTGGCTCGGGGTTGGAAAGGTCTTTGTTTAAGAAGTAAAGCGAAACACTCCCATTTTAGTCTTTTCCAGAAAGGTCTTTGTTTAAGAAGTACAGCGAAACACTCCCATTTTAGTCTTTTCTGATACGGCACGTGTTTATGACCTTAAAATCACTGTTTCAAGACGGAAAAACAGCCCCTTACAAAATACAAGTAGCTAAGGGTTTGAGTGCTCCTTCGAACTACATCATCAACATCACGTTTCAATTTCCTTCCAGATTTGGAGTACTACAAACGAGAGAAGCAGAGGCAATGCTAAATAGAAGAAGCGCGCTATAAGGTGATTCTGTAGAAGTGCTCCACTTTTGCATGTGACCTCAAGCTTTGAATGATTTTATCCGTTGATCTGATTGTTTCTATTTTAAATATCACATAATTAAAGATAAGAAGAGTTGAAACTTTGAATTTAAAACGCTGCTATCCAAAGCTCCAAATGCAATTTTTTTCTTCCTTTTTTTGCACCATTTAAGCTGCTAGAGATGGAAAGCAAAGCGACCATATGAATGTTGGAACACGTTCATGCTCGAGAAAGAAAGGAAAGAGTTCCCACCACCTATTGGGCCTTACTTCTTAGTTTGTTTATCAGATTTGCAATCCCTCAAGATGGGTAGGCATAAAAAATCTCATTTAACAATTACATCTTAGGTAAGTTTTTGCCTTGATATATAGATAATATAGAATTTTTCTTAATATTGTTCATATTTCAATTGAAGAGGCCCACTAGAGGGGTTCTTGTTCGAGTAAGATTTTAGTACAAATCTAATGAACAATTAGATCGCTTAAAATATTAAAAGGATGAGACTAATAGGTGGTGTAGACTCTTTTCACAATTTTTAGTGAAGATCATGGAACAAAATAGAGGTAGATATCTATTATGTTAACTAATGTATCATGTTTTAATGAAGAATGGTAAGATATTTGACAAATTTTTATTTTTCACATAAAAAATTAGTCAAATGAAATTCTCTTATATATGGTAAATGGAATGGACTATATATCTAATTTCTAAGTCCTTGAATTGAATTTTTTTTTTTTTAAGAAACTAGCATTAAAGGATGGGGCGCTTCTATAGAAATACCCTAGAAGTTGCTTTGACGTATTGTTTCCCCATTCAACAGCGCACGCCTTTGGCAATCACCATCTTAGTCAAAGGCCCCCAGTATAAATACGGGGTCATATGTATTTTTCACCCAAACTCCTCCACACAAACCTTCTCCTCTTCCCAAACTAACCCCCCTCCTCAGAAAATGTCTTCCTCCACTCTCTTCATCCCTCCTCCTCTGCAACTCCGATCAAAACCGAACCGGACCAGTTCCCGTACCCTCCACCGTCCGAACATAACTGCCTCCGTGTCTGAAATACCCTCTCCCGCCGCCACCTCCCCAAAACTTCCCATCAGAAAAATCCCCGGTGACTACGGCCTCCCACTCATCGGCCCATTACAAGATCGGTACGACTACTTCTACGACCAAGGCCGAGACAAGTTCTTTACTTCTAGGATTTCCAAACACAAATCCACCGTCTTCCGCACCAACATGCCACCCGGACCGTTCATCTCGCCGGACTCCAAAGTCGTCGCACTCCTCGACGCCGTCAGTTTTCCGACACTCTTTGACGTCTCCAAAGTTGAAAAGCGTGATCTCTTCGTCGGAACTTTTATGCCGTCGACGGAGCTCACCGGAGGATACCGGGTGTTGTCCTACCTCGATCCTTCAGAACCCAATCACGCTAAGCTCAAACAACTCCTGTTTTTCCTTCTCAAATCTCGCCGTGATAAAGTCATACCGGAATTTCACAACTGCTTCAGAACTCTGTTTGATGATCTTGAGAAAGAGGTTGCAAGCAAAGGGAAAGCTGATTTTGGGGGGTTGAATGGTCAAGCTAGCTTCAATTTCCTTGCAAAGTCACTATATGGGATGAATCCGGCTGATACCGAATTGGGATCTGACGCTCCAGGATTGATCGGAAAGTGGGTCTTGTTCCAATTGGGTCCCATCTTAACCATCGGATTGCCCAAATTTGTAGAAGAACTGCTACTCCATACCTTCCCTCTCCCTCCATTGCTGATCAAATCTGACTACCAAAAACTCTACAATTTCTTCTACACTTCTTCAACTCCAATCCTCGAAGAAGCAGTGAAATTGGGTATTAGCAAAGAAGAAGCCTGCAACAATCTTCTATTCGCAACTTGCTTCAATTCCTTCGGTGGGATGAACATCTTCTTCCCCACAATCATGAAATGCATCGGCCAAGCTGGGCCCACTTTACAACTCCAACTCGCTGAAGAAATCCGGGGTGTCCTGAAATCTACCGGCGGGGAGGTCACGATGAGAGCACTAGAATCCATGCCGTTGATGAAATCGGTCGTCTACGAAGCATTCCGATTGGAACCGCCGGTGCCTTACCAGTATGGAAAAGCTAAGAAGGACTTGATAATCGAGAGCCACGATTGCGCATTTGAAGTCAAGAAAGGAGAAATGTTGTTTGGATTTCAGCCGTTCGCAACCAGAGATCTGAGGATTTTCGAGAAGGGAGATGAATTTGTCGCCGACCGGTTTCTGGGGGAGGGAGAGAAGCTACTGAAGCATGTGTTATGGTCGAATGGGCCCGAGACGGAGAATCCGACGGTTGAGAATAAGCAATGTGCGGGGAAGGATTTCGTTGTTTTGGTAGCTAGGCTTTTGGTGGTGGAGATATTCCGACGGTATGACTCGTTTGAGGTGGAGCTTGGCAGCTCAGCGTTGGGCACTGCGGTGACGGTGTGCTCGTTGAAGAAGGCAACCTTTTGAGTTGGTGTGTCAGAATACCGGCGTTTGTGTCAGACAATCCGGCCAGTAGTAGTGTTTGTTTATATATATATATATATATATTACTTTTTTATTATATTTTGTTGGGCTATATTGGGAAAATGTGGTGGATGGGGAAAGGCGCACTCGCTTATGGTCTGTCTTGCGGACCCAGACCAAAAATATTAGTGTACAACTTTTTCGAGGCCTAGCAGATGGCTGAAACAAAGGGGTATGGTTTCAAAGGACCCATAATTGGCAAAACTTGTCGTTGATAACTGGGACAGCACTTTGCAGACACTGATTATGATGGGACCCAGATTAGGACCGATCTAAACCGTACTTCGGGCCACGTTTGGATAAGTCGCATCTGTGAATATATCACCATCCGATGATGTTAATCCTTTGATACCTTAATGCTTTCCTCCAGTTTTATTAATTTGAACCCGTTTAGACCGATACGGGTTACATCACACGGTTGAGATATTCTAGTGCACGGCCAATGTAAAATGGGGCCCAGAGTTGGTTGGCCTAGATTTTTGAATGATCCTAACCCTGATTCCTTGACCTGCCCCTAACTCTAAGTGGGTCAAAGAATTTTTTACCCTAACCCTAAGCAGTTTAAGAATTTTGTGCTTGTCCTGTCCCCAACGGATCATTAGGTTGGATTTTCTAATTTATTCTAGCTTGCATTAGCATTTAAAAGCATTTTCTAAACTCACGTCATTCTATGTGAAGACTTTGGAGTTTTAATTAATTTCTTATTATTATACTATGATAATTTATCATAAAGCCCATAAAATATGTATCTTAAAAAAACTTTAAAATGAGGGTATTTTTATCATTTAAAATAAGCGATGTAAGTTACTCAAATGCCCAAGTCTCTTCCCCACTTGCCCTAGTTCTCTCAAGTCATAAATTTTTTTACTCTATTCTATTCCTACTCAAGTCATAAAAAGAAAATGCCGATTAGAAACTTTTTTCTGACCAATCAAACATTACCTGCACTCTGGTTGGACCAATTGATTGTTCGAAAATTTTAAACGGACTCTCTTGAGGTGACCGATCTAAGATGGAACTGAGCATATGAACAATTTAGATGACTACAAAGCTGGGCCAACATGTCTGATCAACCAGTTAAAAGCTGGATTAAGGGGCACATTAGTTATTTTTCATGTAGTGCAATGCATTTGTAGTGGACAACAAAATCTATTTCTTATCACAAGATAGAATAAATTATATCTTAAATAACTATAAATTTTGTGCTAACACGTGCTCTAAGTTTGCTAATTATATATTAAGTCGGAAATCTGTACTATTTTAATGATATCTAGTTATGCGCCCTGATCTCGATCATCATTATAGATTTGTAGTTATAGAAGTCTTTGAATAATCAAACATTTGTGAAGCGTCGGCAGAATTCTGTGCAGATTTAACGTGACTCTGGTATAAGATATTGATGTGACCTTGAGGTCGGGGTTCAAGTTATGGAAACAGCTTGCAAAGTGTAAAATAAGACGGTATGCTATTGACGTTTTTGGTCGACCCCTCCCATAGACCAAGAAGTTTTGTGCATCGGAACTACCCCTTTTTAATTATCATTATTCACTTCATGTATTTTTCTGTTGTCTCGTCACCTAACAAAAATGGACGAAAAAAACCAAAGATTCGGAAATAAATTGAAACATTTCGAGTAGTTTAGAGGGTCTTTAGGTGGCTGGGCAACATATAATTGAAGTATCATCACCTATATCAATTTCAATTAAGGAGTGGTATTATCATAATGAAGCTTCCTGGATATCCCAATTCCCTATAAAATGCCTCAAGTCTCGTCATCATATAATATCAGAGCAACATTTTCGCTCAATGGCCAAGTTCAACATCATGTTCTTGCTTCTCTCCGTCTTCCTCCTCCCAAGTCTATTTGCTCTTCATGAAGGTTAGTATTCCTTTTATCATCTTCTAGTTTGCCTGAGATGTGATATTGCTTGAGTTGGCTTCAGATGACAGGTAAGAAGTAGAATCTGCATGAGATGGAAATCTCAAGTAGGATATAAAACCCACCCACTGGCCAACAAGAATAAGCCAGACTAAAAAATTGGCCTTCTATTACACTGTGAATGGCTTTCCCCCACCTCATATCCACCATCTTGCAAAATGCAAAGTAAGACTGCCTATTATAGGCCCTTGTGGTCTCCCCTTCCCCAAACCCTGCATAGGAGAGAGCTTCGTATCCCAGAACTGCCCTTTTATATCCACCATCTCTAGATTGATCTCAGGAACCACGGACATTGAGATTCCTTGAGATAGCATTGCAATATTTTCATCTAAAACTAGACTAACGTGAGATAAGAGAAAAATATGGCATACCATGCAATCTCAAGCTAGACTAATATTGAGAAGACCCAGGCCAAGCAAATTTGAGCCATCTCAAGCTAGACTAACCTCCATGCAAGGCATATCAAAGTCACTTGATTATCCTACTATTATTTCTTCTAACTTATAATTATATGCATTTTATTATCGTCACAGATAATACCATGAGGAACAACACAGCGGGCATCACATACAGTGAAATACGTGTGGTGTTATGCAGGCCGGTATGGTGCAACAAAAGTAGTAAACAGCGGAAGCGGTGCTGGTGTTGTTATATCAACCTCAAAATTTGTTTCCCCACGAGACGCACCTGCCACTCAAGTTGTCCTCAGCAATACCTTCCGTTGCCATGACTGGTCTTCATATCTGCATTTCTGTGCACTGTAATTAGGGTGTTGCTACAAAGTTTGGGTGCACGAAATAGTCGGCGAGGGATCCGAATGTGTGAACGTGTTTGGAAAGATTTAGGGACGAAGGTCAGAAAAAAAATATGAAAAAAACAATTTGAATGGACTGTGACTTCTTTTCATATGAATTTGTAATGATATTTATAATTAATAAATGAGAAATGGATAAATTAATTATTTGTTAAATCTTTGTTTAATTAAGTCAATTTTCTCTTGGTTGGATATTGATCTATAGCTGCTTCTAAACAATTGAAGACCACTTAATTATGCTGTAAGCAGAAATACAAATATTAGTATTTTTATGTTACTTGATCATTCTGAAGGGGAGCCTTGGTGTGATGGTAGAGTTGTCATTGAAGGTCACAAGTTTGAGGAGTAGAAATAGTCTCCTGCAAAAATGCAAGATAAGGCTGAGTACTATAGACCCTTTATAGTGTACCTCTTCCTAAACCCTACATACGTGGGAACTTCATGGATTCGGCTATCCTTTTTTTATCAATGTCATCTTTCCAGATTGGCCACTTTTCATTGGATGATTCTCAGCCCTTGATTTGATTGTGTTATGAGTCAATGAAGCGATCCCGCTCTTACATGCAAAATAAAAAATAAAAAATATAAAGATGTTGATAGGAAGACCTATTTCAAATATTATAAACAACTATTTTGACCCCTTTTTTTTCACTTTTAAAAGCATCCAACGATTCACTGGAATAATAAATCCCGTCATTTAAAAGTTCCGAAAGATGACCTAAAAATATTGGCTTTTATAAAGAAAATAAAAGGGGCAGTCCTGGTGCATTAAGCTCTCTCCTATGCCGAGTCGGGGGAAGAAGCGGGCCACAATGGCCTAAAATAGGTAGCCTTATCTTATATTTTTGCAAGAGGCTGATTCCAAGGCTCCCATTATTGGAGTAAGCAAAGTAAAGGAAGCAGGGCAGCTTATGATCATTAGGGCATTTAACCCCAATATACAAGAAAGTTTCTGAAAAACAGGAATAAGCCAGTCTATGACATCTATATGGGTGAAATCAAACTGTACTAATAAGTTCGTTTCTATATCTACGTACCAGAATCGATTGATTAAGCATTCTCACGGCTGACGTTCACAATTGAGTCATCAAAGAGGGGTGGCCAGATTATCACGATCCTGACTTAGTGATCAAGGTTCATTGATGTGATAATGGGCCACCGTGAGGTAAAACACTAGATCTTATTTCGAAATCACATCAATATTTAGCTCCTTGGTGCAATGGTAAAAATTACTGTCGTGTGTGACCTTAAGGTTATGGGTTCAAAGTGTAAAAACAGCCTCTTACAAATGCAAGATAAGGCCATCTACTTTAGGCCTTTGTGGTCCGCCTCTTCTCCAGACCCTGCATAGACGGGAGCTTTGTGCACTGGGGCTGTCCTCTAACACCTGATCAAGGGCCAAACTTCTCTTAGAAATGAGCTAGGATGATCCGCGGCCCCCCGCCATAATGTCAACAAACTGGAGTACCTGCTCCCAGTTATTATGGGCCATGGCTGTCGCACTGAAACCTGTTTTCCGTTTGTTTTGCTTTTTTTTATTCCTTTCTGGTAATTGCATATGCACACTCCATGCGTGATTCAAACGAGCTTGCCGTTTCCTCAGCTGTTATTACTTTTAGTCATGGATTTTGGTGGTTAGCAACAAATTACGAGATTTTATTAGTCAGAAAACACTTTTTTCTTCAATAATACCGTCCCCATTTCAACCACAAGAGGGGTCCCTCTTAGAGGCATCGGTTGGATGAGATTTTAGATGCCCATCTTAAGAGGAGGAAGGACGAATCTGATCGACGGATTGAAAATGGTGGGCCCGCCACCTACTTTTGTTCCCCACCTCTCTCTCTCTCTCTCTCTCTCTCTCTCTCTCTCTCTCTCTCTCTCTCTCTCCATGAGATAACCACCCAATTGAAAGATATTTAACTTGTGACCTAGATTTGACCTCTGCCGGGTCCATTCAATTATGCTACTTGATGTTCTTGTTGTCTCTAATGGGGAGCCTTGGTGCAATGGTAATGACCTTAAGGTTACAGGTTCAAGGCATAGAAAATAACCTTTTGCAAAATGCAAGGTAAGGCTGTGTACTTTAAGCTTTTGTGGTCCGCCCCTCATCCTGCATAGGAACCAAAACAAACTCAAAGACTCGTCCAATTAAAAAGAAAAGAAAAGAAAAGAAAGACATTTAAAGAAATGCTAAACCAAAAGTACTTATAAAGACGAAACAAGAACTCGTAAAAGTTGGATGTTGGAAAAAATCATAATTAGGAAAGGAAAAAAGAATTACAAGGATATGGATTTGATCTTTTAGTTTGCGTTTCTGATTGGATATAAAATAATATTTGAGAATTTGATAAATTATTCTTCAAACTTAGGTTTAACTTCGTAAATTCATGTACAATTTGGTAAATCAGTCCGAAATTGAGATCTGTAAAAACTTCCGAATTATTCCAGAGAAAATTAGGGGACCAAGAAGTTGAGAATTTTTAAAAATTTTCAATTATTTAGAGTTTTTTTAACTGTATATTCAACATATAGCATTTAATAGGGATTAAATCAAGCCTTTTCATACTTTTAGCAATTTAGCTCTTCTGAATGTTAGATCAGCTGGACATAAGCCCGTGGATTGGAGGAATAAAAATGAGAGGCAGATCAAACTGAGTCCGGAAATGGGGCAGATTTGGATTCACAGAAGAAAAATATATGAGAGACAAACGCAAGTGAGCTGAATTTGACTAGTCCTTGGTCATTGGGCCTGTAGTAGTCTGTTTTAGGACTCCAAACGTGTCTGGTTTTTTTATCGTGTGACTTTAATGTCATAGGTTTGAGGCGTGATAACAGCCTCTTGCAAAATACAAGATAAGGTTGTATATTATTGACCCTTGTGGTCTTCCCCTTCTCCGAACCCCGCATATGTAGGAGCTTCATGTACCGGGACTGCCCTACTTGAAAGGCTAGACCCCGAGCCGATCTCAGATAACAGTAATTAAGTCAAATCTGTAAATCACTCCTTTGATGTTTACCTGAATCAAATAGATATATAGAAGCAAAAATTGAATAGATAGGAAATTACCTCCAGCCACAGTAGTATATTTGAAGTAGTTTTAAGGGATTTTCCAATTCTTGAGAAGTACACCATGGCAAAAGCAGAGAGAGTAACTGCTTGAACTTGTAACCTCAAGGTCACCCTATGACAACTCTACCATTACACCAAGGCTCCGCTTGGTATATAGTTAAACTTTGCTCTTAATTTTTTATAGGCTGTCCAGGCAAGCGTCTTACTGATCGAAGCACTTAAGAGTCAGGTTATGAGCAAGATAAAAGCATTAGGATTAAGGGCAGGCTTGGCCAAAAGCCTGCCCCAACCCGCCCCAGTTGCCATTGCTATTGACCAGGATGTAAAGAGGGCTCCCAGGGGGTGAAGCTTCCATGTATGTGAGGTTCAAGGAAGGGATAGATCACAAGGATCAATAGTACTCAGTCTTACTTTACATTTTACAAGGGACTATTTTTACACCTAAAATTCATAACCTCAAGGTCACACACAACAGCTCACCCATTGCACCGTGGCTCCCCTTCCTCCTCCCACTATGTATTTAGTAAATAAAACTGTCGTAGTAACAGATGTCACTTCCAAATGGGGGAGTGCCAACGTCATAATTACAAGGCAGCCTGAACATCAATTCCCTATAAAATGCCATAAGTATCATAACATACAACACAAATACATTTCATGCAATGGCCAAGTTCATCCCCATATTCATAGTTCTGCTCGTCTTCCTCCTCCCGGCTCTCTTTGCTCTTCCCCAAGGTTTGTATGACTTCAACCATCTTCTGTTCACATTAAACCATACAAGCCAAAGTGACTGGTGTTTTCTGATACTGGTTTTTCTAGTTTCTAATTATTCTGTTGCAGATAATCCGATTGAAAATAACACTTTGGGCATCAGAGAGCAAATTTAAGTTGGAATTCTGTCGAAAGTCAGGGTGCAACAAGAATGGCAAAGTGAAACGATGCTGGTGTTGTGCCGACGATTGCTACTTCGCAAGATTCTGCACCTACTTTGGTTGTCTTAATCGAAATCCTCGACGGCCATGACTGGTTCTGCGTCATCATAAGGGCGTAGCATCGTTACAAAGTTTGGATTCGGGAATAAGTCGGAAACGCCAATGTTCGGAATGTCCGACACATGTTTGGTTAGAAAGTGTTACAGACTAAAATCAGAGAAGAACCAGAATGTGAATGTATTCTAGCTCTTTTATATCTGAATTTGTAATCGTATTTATAATTAATAAATAAGAAACGGTCTTCGTTACATCTGTGTTTAATTAGATAGAAGGGGAGTCTTGGCACAATGGTAGAGTTATCATCGTGTGACTTTGAGGTCACAGGTTCAAGGTGTGAAAACAGTTTCTTGCAAAATGCAAAATAAGGCTGCATATTATTGACCCTTGTGGTCTACCCTTTCCCCAGATCCCGCATACTCAAGAGCTTCGTGCATCGGGGCTGCCCATTTATCTGTGTTTAATTAGATAAATTTACTTTTCATTGGCCGTTAGAAGACATGTAAATATTGTTCATTTTACATCAGTATCAATCTTTACTGTGAACCATTCTTCATTAGTTGATTCTCAAATTTTAATTATGTGTTAAAATTAAACTGTAGGAGTCTGAATTCTTAGATCATCTAGAAGCACTAGTACTCGTGTTAGCTCGTCTGCACCAGTGTTAGCAGACCGAAGCACATGGTCAAATGAAATGCATGCCCCATCCAAATGACTCCATTTTATCAGAAAGTTACCAAAACTTCTGGGGTCTTTCAGCTTTCTTCTTGCTCCAGGCGATTACAGTATAGGAATCTCCTGAATAATCAGTGGCTGCCATTTATATTGCTTCCAGATTTGAATTCTAGTAGCAAATAAGAGCTGAAACCTCTGCTTCAGAGGAGTCACACATGCCAATAGGACCCAAAAAATCTAACAGCTTTGAGCCTTCACGAGTGGAAAGATAGCCTCCAAATCCACTGGGTCCTGGGTTAAGGTAGCAAGCACTATCAAAGTTTAGCTTGTACCAGTTTAGTGAGGTGGTTTCCATTTCGGCTTGCTGCTGTCCTCCTATTATTAGCAATGATACTATTTCAATCTCTTAAGATCAAGTTTACTAAGTGAACTGAGAATGCTTTTGTGCCCCTGAGGCAGCACAAGTTAGAGCGAGATCGATGAGAACGCAGTGATTCTTACTGTTGTTTTTGAAACACCTAACATTTCTTTTCAACCAAATATTTCTGTCTACAGAAAAGAAGCAGAAATTCCACAGCATTTTACCTTTAGAATTTAGTTTAGCACCAGACCATTGGCAACAGAAATTGTCCACACTGAATGGAAGGACCTATGCCACGTTGAATTTTTTTAGAATTCCAAACCAAATTTCCTTTGCAGCAAGGCATTGATATGGTTCCTTGATTCCTCGCTGCTGGAGCAAACATAGCAGATAGAAGGTCCTGCTAGTTTTCAGCTTATCAAACTTTAAGATTTTGTTTAGATTCATATTCCACGAGAAGAATAAGACTTCAGGTGGTGCTGGTGATTTCCAGATCCACTTTGCAAGTTCCCATACTTCACTTTTAGGAATTAGATATTGATGGGCAGATTTGACAGTAGACTTGCCATTGGTGCAGGGGACCCATATTATAGTGTCTTGTTTCTCTGTGTCAATGTATATACTATTCAGCTTCTCTGTCAGCATCTTCAGATGTTCCTGTTCCAGCCCTCTTAAGGCCTTCTTAGGGATATTTGCCATGTAGTGACGTTGTTGTTGAAGTTATGGCAGGCACTTACCATCACCTAAGAGTTACCATCACCTGAGAGTTAAGAGATGCCCTGTGAATTCTTTCAAATTCAGAGGCTAAAGGATTCTCCCATGCCCAGCAGTCCCACCAAAATCTCAGTTTGCTACCAGAGTAGACTTTAAGATTAGTATGAGCTTTGTCAAATCGAAGTTGCTTAGTGAAGTGACTCCACACACTAGATACTGATACACTCATGCCCACCAAGGGTTAGAAGGTTTATAACTTTCCCTAATAACTGTTCGCTAGAGGCCAATTTCAAATGCAAAGCTCCATAGCCATTTGTTTAGCATGGCCTGATTCATCTCCTTCGGCTTTCAAGACCACCATCTCTTAGGCTTACAGACATTATCCCAAGAAACTAGGTGATATTTGCATTTATTTTTACCTCCTTTCCAAAGGAAGTTTTTCTGCATTTGCTCCAGTCTTTTTGTAACTGAGGAAGGACATTGAAGAACTGGCATGAAGTAGATTAGCAAATTGGCTAATGATAAGAGTGACTCTACTTCCAGAAGAAAGACAACTCCTTTTTCCAAGAAGCCAATTTGTTTTGAAACCTTTGTATGACAAGGTTTCAATGATAAGCATTTGCTTATAAGGGGGGAGAGGGAGTTCAAGATAGGTGCATGGGAATGATCCTATCAAATAGCCAAGGCAAGCAGCAATTTCCTCAACTGTAGAGTGTTTTTTTTACATTGACCCCATAGATCTTGGATCTGTGCAAGTTAACCCTCTGACGTGTTGCTATTTCATAACATTTAAACAAAGCTTTAATTTTGTAACCTTGGTCTCTTAGATTATTTGCCATTATGAGGGCATCATCTGCATAGTTAGGTGTGTGAGAGTGAGATTAGAAACTTGGAACCTTGAATCCCAAATATAACCTCTCAGACCATGCTTTACATGATTTGGTTGAAAACTTCAATGACTTGTAGTAATAAGTAAAGGGACAGGGGGAAACCTTGCCTAATTCCTCTAGAACTTTTAAAGAATCCTTGAGGAGTTTCACTGACTATGATAGAGAACAATGCTGACTTGATGCATTGTTGAATCCATTTCACATGGTATTGGACCATTTCACCCTATCAAAAGCCTTTTCTATGTAAAAGGGCAGCCCAGTGCACGAAGCTCCCACCGATGCAGGGTCTGGGAAAGGGACCACAAGGGCCTAAAGTACACAGCCTAACCTTGCATTTGCAAGAGGCTGTTTCCACGCAAAAGCCTTTTCTACATCTATCTGGCAAATGTTGTCACCTTTTTTAGACTTCATCATGTCAAGTGCCTCATAAGCTACTATAACTCCATTAACAATATTTCTGCCTGCAAGACATGCCGATTGGTTACTTGAGAAACTTTTTTTACGGCTGCTTTGAACATGTTTGCAACAATTTGGCAATGATTTTGTAGCTACTGCCAGTGAGACTTATTGATCTAAAATCTTTCGAGAAATTGGTACCATTCTTCTCAGGAACAAGAACAATAAGTGAAACTCCCAAATGTTTGTCAAGAGCATCCCCTTGGCGAGATCCATTTTACAGACCCAATGACATCATCTTTCATTATATCTCGGCATTCTTGGAAGAATTTTAAGCAACATCCATCTGGACTCGGAGCTCTTTTAGATCCACAACTGTAGATTACTTTTTCAATTTTCTCAGTACTAAAAGGCATTTGTAGATTGAGTTTTGTGCTTTCATTGATTTTCCTGATTTTTGGGAATTGCAGTCACTTAGAGGAGTGGAGATCTTGGAAGTGTTCGACTACTTCCTCACAGATTTCTTTTTCTTTTTGGTACTCAATACATTGATCATTGATCATTAAACATGAAATTCTGTTTGTTCTTCTATTAACATTGACAGTGGGATGAAAATAGGTAATGTTTTTGTCCCTAACTTTGAGCCACTTAGTCCTGGCTCTTTGTTTCCACCAAATTTCCTCTGTAGCTCCAATGATTTGAGTTTATTGTGTTCCAGCTGCCTGATTTTTACTTCACAGCTTGATGGAAAGCAGTTTTCCTCTCTTAGCTTCAAAGTGGTCAATAGAGACTTGAGAAGAGATGTATCCTCTTTTTGTCTCTCAAAGTTTTTTCACCAAAGTTTTGTGTTTACCTTAAGGCATTTCAATAGGGAGCTGATATTCCCACGCCCCGTTGATACTAATGTCGTACCCTCTTTTAGGGTTTCATGGTAAATATACATTGCCTAGTCCTCTTTTTTGAGTAATCAAATAGTTCATCTTGCTTTAGATGGATCATGTCTCAAAAATAACAAAAACATTATTTTTTTTAGCTGTTTTTAATTTGCTAAATTTTCTATTGTGGATTTTAGAACTAAAAAAAAAGTAATAGTATGATTATCTAATGTATGTGACTTTTGGATCAAACCTATATATTACAAATCTACTAAGATGAACGGTTGAGTTATCATGAAAGTAGGCTACTTAGATAAAAAGAGGATAAAACTTGCATTAGTACCAAAGGGGTGTGGAATATCAGCTCCCATGCAATAAAGTGGCACAATTGAATAAGGTGGATTATACAAGCGTTGCCAATATCTAATCCATCGGCTTAAGGGGCCAGCAGAAAAGTAAAACCGTAGGTCCCATATCCACATCATACAAAGATCAAGACCCCGTGTAAACTTCTCTTAGAAACCATAACTTCTGACAAATATGCTAAGGTTATCTTATGTTATGTTGGTCCACCAGAAATGGGCCAAAGTCCACCATAATTTTGCTGCCCCACGATATCAACAAATTGGAAGTACCTACCCACAGTTATTATGGGTCATAGCTAGCTAATAACTGCTCTCCGTTTGTTTTGCTTATTTTCTGGTAATTGCATATGCACATGATTAGTAGCGTCTCCTCAACTGCATGATATTAGTTCCAGTCAGGGGCCTTGGTTTGTCAAATTAATGAGAATCCGTTGGCCAGGACTCTCTCTCTCTCTCTCTCTCTCTCTCTAGTTGGCTTTTTGGATGGACCATGTCCAAAATCTCATCCTTTGGATGATTTGAGCCATGGATTGTGTGGATTAAATGGGCGATAAACAGGTTATGTAAAAATACATAGCTTCACGTTGTAAGATGACAAATTTCATTCACTGGCAGTGAGAAAAGAAAGGGAAATATAGATGAAATTAGTTGTGTGCCTATCCTGAAAGGTCATCATTTATAACTAAAACATATATATATATATTAACTGATATTATTCAGAGTTTTTTTCCTTGACTAACTTCACTGAGATGTTAGATCACTCCTTTAAGAGCCCGATTCCAAGGCTTATATATTCTGGTTTATTCGTTTACCAGGATTATTCCCTACTCCGCAGCAGTGAATAATGTCCAGGCATAATGAACGAGATGCACTCAATCAGGCCCACAGAAAACTGATTTATATTCATATACACAGAAAGGAACGATCAGGCGTAATAGCATTAACCGGATTGTATAAGCATTGGTTATGGGCCCCTAAGCTCTTAGATCTGAAAATTTTAGTCTTATTACTTGGTCTCTTATGGTCGTAAAAAAGATGGTTCCATTTTACACTATTTATGATATGACCATAAGCGGCCCAAAAATGAAGGCCTTAAATATTCTCAGTAGAAGTGATTTTTGATATCAAGAACATTTGACTGAGGCTAATTATATAAACGTCTTGAATCGAAAAAAATATAAAAGGTAGGCCCAAACACTATTTTGCTTCAATACATACATAAAAAATTCTCTCTCCTTGTTTTAACCAATGTTCTGGTTACCAACCTACATTATTCTGTATACAGCTTAAACATGTACGCATCACAAGATCTGCTTGACATAAGTAAACCGGCTTAGTTGGACGAACAAACTCAGGCCTAAGTAAACCAGCTTAGACGATTTCGAGTATCCCACAATTATCTCCTTGAATAAGCCTGGGCTCTGGTCGTGTCCTTAACCTGGTTTGGGATTAGGCCTGAAGTTCTGAACATTATTCCATCTTGCATAAAGTCCAGCCTGCTTAACCCAAATTAAGTAGCATTTCCTTGAGCAGATATGATCGCTCATCCAAATTGTGTGTCTCAGTCTTTCAAAATTTTGGATCCTGGCCTTTCCGATAGAGGATTCCCGTCACTGTTAGGACCAAATTTGTCTCGTTAATATTATGTCGCTAATGATATGTCGGACCTCGTACTGATGCATGTCTGAAGATAAAATAACTTGTAGCCATCGATCTTAACCACTTTCCAGTCGCAAGCCCACTGTAAAGATGGTGAGAACATTGACTTTGTTCCTAACCACAAGATCATGCATGACTGAATAAAATCTGGCTCAATCAATGGTCAAAAGGGATTTCAGTAAACATATGAAAAGGGCTTCTAATGAATGACAATGTATGTATAGTTCACCTTAATATTCATAATTTGCAGTTTCTTATCTTATGGTTAGTTTGGTACTGTCTGCTCTATGATTAGCCGGTAAAGAAAGATGCCAACCTCAATCTGAACTCTATATAGTTGTATATTGAAAACTCTTCCTTAGACCATGAAGCTGTAATAAGATATGTATTCACACGACAGTACAAAACAGACCACACAGAATCAGCAGATTGGAATTACCTTACTGAATTACATTACCCAACAAGCTGTTTGTTGACGGAGAGCTCTGATCACTGAACCATGGATCCTGAACAGAAACAGGAGAGCTCCCAACTTCCTCCATTGTAGTTATGCAATCGCCCCTTGGCGGGACTACTAATCTCCTACTACCAGAACTCGTCTTCTTTTCAGTCGTTGGTGGATTCTGGCTGCTATGTGACGGCGAAGAGTTAGATGAGAATGATGATCCCTCATAGTTCTCCTCCATATGGGTCCACCCACCAAGCCGAATGTGCTCCAACTCAGTTGCCACTTCCATCATAGAAGGTCTCATGTCTCTGTGAAACGCAAGGCATCTAAACGCCAGCTCAGCCACTTTATGAACAGATGAAAGGGTCCAAGCATCTCCCTGTGGTTCTAAGAATGGGTCTATGATTTGATCCACACAACCTTTGCCAATCTTGTCAATTGCAAGCGCAGCCAAATTCACCTCATTATGCATCCTTGAGAAATCAACCACTTTTAATGCAGTAATGATCTCCAGTAGAACAACTCCAAAACTGTAAACATCACTCTTATCTGAAAGGTGGAAGTTCTGATGATACTGAGGATCCAAATATCCCGGTGTTCCTTGTGGGGCTGTTGATATGTGAGAATCTTCTGTCATACCCAATCTCGATAAACCAAAATCGGCAACTTTCGAATTGAAATCATAGTCTAATAGAATATTACTGGACTTGATGTCTCTATGGAATATTGGTGGATTCATGGCAGAGTGTAGATAAGCAATGGCTTTCGCAGTTTCTGCAGCAATCGTAAGCCGAGTTGCCCAAGGGAGGCCAGAGCCCTTCTCTTTCTGTAGATGCTGAGAAAGGGTTCCATTGGGCATGAACTCATATACAAGGATTTGTTCACCTCTGTCTATACAGCAACCCAAGAGGCGAACAAGATTTGGATGGCTGACTGAAGAAAGAAGCTTAATTTCATTCATGACTTGCTCAATACTATCATCATCTTTGTATCTTAACTTTTTAACTGCGACCCAATTGTCGCTATTTAGCTTTCCTGCATAAACAGTTCCATAGGCCCCAGTTCCAAGTCTCTGCTTCTCAGAGAAACCACTTGTGGCTTTTTCGATTTCTTTATATTGATAGAAAGGGACTGCCGAGGCTTTGGCTTCAGATAGTAAGCGCCTGGTGCTTTTACGGCTTCTCAATGAAGTAGAACGTTGTCTGATAAAGAAACACAGAACAGCTAGACCGGCCACAACAGCAGCTCCTACAAGGATGCCTGGATAGACAATGTTTCTGATTGAGTAACGAAAGGAATGGGGTTAAAACATGAAATGCTAGTAATATCCTCTGTAATCCAGTAACTCCATCTAGAAAATAGCATATCTAGTGATAAACTAACGACTATAAGATAATCGAGGTACCTTGAGGCACTTCAAATAATTCAAACAAGCTGTAACTATTTTCTCAATTACAACAATTTGGTATCCCGTATATATACTACTCAGTAAATTTCCATACCAACAGAAAGAACATCAAACATAAGTGAATTATTTTCTTGAGTAGTTAAAAGTTGAAATCTTAAATTATGCCGTTTATTTAATGCAAACCGTGTTGAAATGCAAGGTTATCTATCATAACATGGACTCTAATTAAGTTCATCTACGCCAAATGGGGATAATTCAGCTAGTCTGGTTCGTGCGTATGAAACTGCTGATCCAACCATTCTGCTGCCCCAGCCATCTTAGACTGTTTCAGAATGTTCACAAGTTAACAGCCAAACAAGAGAGTCTTAGACTCAGCAATATGAGTGTTGGAACTGTTCAAGCCTTGATGACCTAACTAAGATGGGTCCCGGGCAAGATGAATGGACAGGAATCAACAACCGGCCATCTAATCGTTGTCGTAGCCACCAGCATTATTCCCTTGATGGACACACCGTATAATAATACTAAAAGCCTTCTTAGTGTAATTACCATAACCAAAAGACTTAGATTTAGTGGACCCAATTGATCCAGGTCATAAGGAATAAAATAAAAACAAGTGGGGTTTAATCTTCCCTGGATGGCCAATAGAATAGCGTAACGTTTACGTTTTTCAAGTCAATTATTCTAGAAAGAAAATTACCTCCAACTAGAACACCAACCCGTGTAGTTCCTCCACACCGGCCAGACATATACCTTGACGGATTGCAACGTGAAGAGACTGAAACAGAAAACAATAAAACAGAAGTTAGAAAACAGAAACGGGCAATTTGAAGAGCAAGCACTTTCTTAATTCATTTTTGAATGGTGTAGAGGAGGACGTAGTTTATGGTCCTTGAATGTCAAAAATGGCTGCAATGTCGACATGAATCGTAGTAGTGTCTTGCAATGACCATAATACCCCTGGCTGGGTTGTTATTTGAAAGGTTATTTTGGGCATTTACGAGAGGTTGCTGGTCAATTAAGAGTTTTCTGGCGTATGCTGACCGCCAGCTGCTCTGATGATCCCCCAATTTGACCATAATTTCATAAGGGCGTAAGCATTATCACACGTTGGGAAGTCTACGGGGAAGCAGCAGGTAGTTTACCAGTCTTTTTGTTATGGTCCTGTTAAGAAGTTGCCTTCCCGCTATTCATACCCTTAAAGGTTTTGAGTATTGATATAGTTGGTAACATTTTGTGGTCAATCAGAGTAAATTAAGGAGTATTGGAAGGCTAACTTACTCACTCTCATAAATCTAAGCCTAGTGCAAGACGTTGTTGGCAAATTATACAATATTGAAACTTCCAAATCACTGACTGATTTGCACTAAAATCATCCTCTTTTTTGCTACAATGACCAAATAATCCCCCATAAAACGGCTACCGTTGAGCATTAGTTGCACAGATTCCCAGGATTGTTTTGGTCCATCCAAAATGACAGAAAATTAGTGCATCTTCCTAATCTTAGCTAAAATATCTCAAAATCTCCATTTTCATTTGCTTCGACGGCCAAACATCTCTAAGAAATTATCCCATTAGGTACAATTAATTGCACATATTTCTAAGGGTATTGGATTAAGTACAAATTTTAGAAGCTGAATGTCGTCTAGGACAGTTGGTTTCAGATATGCATCTTTTCTTGGCCGGAGGTTCAAGGTGTCACTTTTGCCTTATTGAAGAGTAGATTAAGAAATTAGGATAAGATGTACTTAGTTTGATTATAATTCTTTGGTGTAAAAAAAAAAAAAAAGTAATAGAAATCCTGAAACTTCCCAGTCTCTAATAAGAATGCTCCAAAACACCGATACATCCCTATAAATAATCTCAATTGCATATATTTCCAGAGAAATTATGGTCAATTGAAAAAACCTTGTAAACTGCAGAAACTTCCTAATCCCTGATTAAATGCCTCAAAACTTTCCCCTTTTTTTATTCAAATGAAAAAAAAAAACTAGAAGAAATGACGGCTATTAATTTAAGCGGATCACATGCATGTCTAAGGTATTTTGGTCATACGGGAAATTTGAAAATACTTAAAAGTTCCTAATTTTCTGATTAAACTGGAAGAATATTTTCTGAGTTTTGTCCCAACGACCAAAATATCCTATAAACTATTCCTCGATTTTAGGAGTAGCAAAATATGACACCACACGATAACACGACTCGAATTCGAATTCGAAATGAATTTAGCATGTTAAGGTTGAGTCTTATCATTTTTGGGTCAACCCAAAAATAACACGTTAAAAATCGTGTTGTGTTCAGGTTAATCAATGTTTACCCATTGTATTGACTTGTTTGACACGCGAACTATTAATTCTTGATGTTGATCCAACACCTATTAAAGTAATATAGGATAATTTTTTAAAACCCATCTTATATTTTTATGATTTTTAAAAAACCTTTAATATAAGATGATTTTTTGAAAATTAATCTTATATTCTTATAATTTTTGAAAAACTTTTAATATTGGACAAATTTCAGTCCTATATTATTATAAATTTTTAAAAACCTTCAATATAAGACAGGTTTTTAAAAACCATCATGTACTCTTATATAAATATAGGATGTGTTTTTAAAACCAGTCTTATATTTTTTATGACTTTTGAAAATTATCAATATACGACGGATTTTTAAAAACTGTCTTATATATTTATGATTTTAAAAAAATCAACCATCTTATTTAATCGTATTACATAAGCTATGTCGTGCCAATTCGTTTAATAATCGTGCCGTGTGTTTTTGACACAATTATTATGCGAATCGTGTTCATGTCAACCTATATACTGAAATATGTTAGTCTGGACAAGGCACAAACATAACCCGCAAACCCGAATTGTCAGGCCTACTGCATTTAACCGAACTACACACGTCCCCAGGGTTATTTCCGTCAATTAAGTTTAATTAACGGAAACAAAAGGCCATTTTCTGGAGAAAACTAAATAAACATAAAGACAACCGGAAACTGACCTCTTCGGCATCCACGGCCGGCACGAAACCCATCGCCTTCGAAACCCTCGTTGCACTGGCACCGGAACCCTGGTTTTCCGTTCATCGGAGAGACAACCTCCGTACAATTTGCATTTTTCGAACAACTGCAATTCCCTTCTATCCACCATCCAAGCTCCACCTTCTGAAACTCCACCCAAATCGACCTGGTTCTCGACGCATCAACGGCCGCCGCCGTGAAAAGAAACTCGCATCCACTTCCGGTGAGATTCTCCGGTCGAATGAATCCATTTCTTCCTCCGCCAGTGACGCAACTGATATTACTATAGTTCGAGTGACAAATCGGCAACTTAAACTGCTCCTCAAGCAAAATCGCCGGAATCTCACAGAAAGATGCAGTCAAGTTACAATTCCTCAGCAAAAGGCTGTTCTGCGTTGTTAGGGCATAATTGCTGCCATAGAATTTCGTGATGGTCGAAACAGGACGATTGCATTGTGGCTGTAGTTCGACGATTATGACTTCCGGGGTTATGTTTTGGATGATGAAATCGCGAACGTGGATGTGACCGGTGTTGTGGTTGCAGGTCAAGGGGATTTCGCATCCGTCGGAAAATCCGAACGGGTAGGGGACGGTGGAATTGTGGCCACAGTGGCGGTTGCAGGTGGTGTTTATGTTTTGAGCGGAGATGAAAGGTAAGAAGAAGATTGTGAAAAGGAAAGGAAGATTAAGATGAGACAGCAACATCTCCGGTCGAAGAGAAACGGAAAAAGAATTGCTTTTTTGCTACAAATCGCTTTGGGACCGAGGAATCTCCATCTTACACAAGCAAGATCTTGATTTTGTACGGAAACAGAGTATTCTACTACTTTTTTATCACTGAATCTTCCAATTTATCTGTTTTCTGGCTAGAGGCAGATTCTGAACAGAGCAATTCTCGCCTTCCGTTGAAGGAACTCCAATTTAAACGAACACCTGCTGATCGATTGCAAAAGGAGCGAGCTTCACTACTTCTTGATGACTGAAATTTCAGCTCCTCTGGATACAGCACGGAAGCTCTCATGAACCTCAATACTCGGAACAATCAGCCCAAACTTCCATCTTTTTCCTCAAAATAGGCGTACAGATCGATCGCAACGGGAAAAAATTTTAAAAGAAAAAACTTTTCGTTTCTGCAGAACCAACTTGAATCTAAACCAACTCGTCACGATCAAAGACGAAAATCAGCTACTTCTACAACTTCTTGATCATTGAAACTCTAAGTTTCCCCAGAATCAATAAACAAACAGTCAACAACTCCAAAATAAGCTAAAACTCCATTTTCCTTCCCCAAATCTGTCTCCAAACTGCAGAAAAGCTTCTCTTTACCAATCACAACGATAAAGAACTCGATTTTTCCTCGCCTTTCCGCGTTACTTGATCAGAGAAATACAATTGAAGATGCTTTCTCATGTTTATTACCTCATTTATTGCGCATGGAAGAGAGCTCCTTTACTAGGAAGAATATTTCCAGTAAAAACCTGCTAATTTCTGCAGAAGCTCTTCAATTAACTGAAATTTCTCTGCACTTTCCGGAGAGGAGAATTGAAGAAGATTGCGATGGAGAAACCCTAACGATCTTCTGCCAGAGCAATTCTGGCCCTTGGAAATCAATTCCAGGAGGCTTGACTAGAGAAAGTGGAAGGGAAAGGGTAAAGAGAGAGTCCGTGGAATTTAGGGACCGATTACTTCTTTTTCTACTCCCGACTGCAGAATACATCCGAGACCCGGAAGTGTTTATATCGGTGAAAATGACGGAATTGGCCTTGGTCTGTTAACGTTATATGGATTAATAGATTAGGAAAGGCGGCTTATCTGTTACAGGGATAAAATTAGTCTTTGTTTGGGAACATTGGGATAAAATTACCCAGACATTGACAAAATATGAGTGGGGCCGTCCTCATCAAAGATCTAAGCTGTCCTTCTCATAGGATGGGACAGATCCGACTGTTCTCGGTTAATATTCCGTAGCCTTTAATCATACAGTTGAAGAAGAAGACGCAAACAATCTGATTCACCAGAGTCATCCAACAGAGCAAGATCTTTTCATATATGGCTGATCTACAGCATAGCCCGCGAGATAGACGGCTCGGATCTCAGATAAGAATGGATCCACTTATTATATTTCAAGTGAAAATATGTGCGTCTAGGCTTTGGATATAAATTAGCAAGGCAAATGTTTATAAATTCAGCAAACATTTTTGAAAAGTTTCCGAAAAAATAAAAAGAGAACCATTATTAGAGAGACATAATATTCACGTACACTTTTTTGTACTAATGCTATCTCCTTTTTTGGAGTTTTATTATATTTTTATATAAAAGGTTTATTTTTAATGATAATCTCAACCACTCATCTTAATTATTTTTTTTGTAGATAAAGTCTAACTTAAAAATCATATACATTGAATAATTGTACCATTATTTTTATTAAATTTTAATTTTAATTTTAATTATATTAAAAAGAGCTACAAAACATCAATGTTAGAATGATTTTAAAATATGTGATTTTTGAGACCGACCCATCCAGAGCAAGATGCTTAAAATGAAATTACTCAAAAAAGTAAACTCCGCATATACTTCTGTCATAAAATTTCAAATGGGAATGTGATGCTAGTAGAAAGGAGCATAGGAATATCAGGTCCATGTGACTTTTAGTTTATTATGTGAATTATAAGTAGATTTACATTTGATATTTAAGAATTTAACAAGTCATTCATAAAATTTTGAGTTTTGTATGATAAATTTTTGTTAACTTACATTAAATTTATAAAATATGACAATTATTTTAATTATTATGCAACAATAGGACCATAGAAAAGTTTTTTCTTTGATTGTTGAATTTTTTTTCTTTTTTCCTTCAAATATTAGACTTTGTTCTTTGAATAATAGACACTTGCAATCACATATGCACCCTTGAGGAGTTTTAAACTCTTGATCTTCATAGTTGACACACGAGGAGTGGTAATTTTAGCAAGGAGTTAGAAGTGTAAAGTGCCGACATTCCTCTAACTTTTTCTATTAACGTATGACATTTTAAGTCTCTAAAACTATTCCCGTGTGACATTTTAGTTCCTAAAGTTAAAAAAAAAAAAAAAAAAAAAAAAAAAAAAAAAAAAGTTCTATGGCTAAAATGTTGCTTGTGAGCTGAACCATTAGTTATGCTAAAGAAAAAGTTAACAGAAGAACTAAAGCACAACATAAACCAATAATTTTAGGAACTAAATTATTTTTCTAAATAGTTTTAAAGATGAAAGTGCATTTTTATCTTTTTTTCTCTTTTTTTAAACAGGCAGGTTTTTAGTTTTTTTTTTTATTATAAATAATCGTGCCCAAAGACCAACTTAACCCTTGACTAACACTGGGAAGCCCCTCCTTTGGCCACAGCAGGAGGTTGTCAAGGCTCAATTTTCTTTTTCCCTTTTCATAATCTTAGTAATGTCTACCTGTTCATCTACAAGTTAGCTGCCAAGTTAATTGAGGCCATCCAACCGTCTTATCAAGGGAGCCTTTATCCATTTAATGGGAAGGTTCGTTTGGTCAATTTTCTTTGTGACAATCATTAGTTTGTAGTTTTCCAATTGTACATTAATCAAAAAGATGTCTTGTCATCCATGATAGAACTCACTAGATGAAGAGGAACAGCCTGGTTCACTTAAATGCATGAGACCGAAGGAGGGTCTTGGTGCAACGGTAAAGTTGACGTGATTTTAAGAAGTAAAAATAATTTCTTGCAAAAATGTTAAATAAAGCTGCATACTATAGACTTTTGTAGTCTGCCCTTTACTTAAATATATAAGACAACCTTATTAAGGATGGTTGGGCAAGCAAAAAAAGGCAAACACGAAAACCAACTCATTTTCCTACGTAGTACACTCCCATTTACTACCTCTAAGTTTGTAACACCTCGAGTTTTTCTAATAATAATAATAAATATAGTTAGGATTCCCAAATTAAAAGATTTTATTAATTATTGTATTAGAATATTTACTTAAAAACCTCTGTGTGTTATCTCATTTTTCCAAAAACATCACGACTATGATTAAAAAATAAATATAAGTACGTAACTATAAATTTAAGATAATATTAATATCAAATCCAAACTCAAAATCAATGGCACTTTTATTTTTAAAATAATAAATATCCAAAAAGCATAATAATGTGGCTCATGGTTTATCCATCATAATATTCTACCATACTTAAAAGACATGTCCATAACATATAAATGTCAAAATTACCTCCATCAAATAAAGATATACAGCCCATGAAATAAGTTAAAATTGTAATCTATTTAATCACTTATATCAAACTATCTATCAGTTTAATCAAAACAATCATCGTTGTTATTACTGTCCCACCACGCTCTTGCCTTTTTCTATTGTTGCACTCTGTATATGAGGCATTACAAAATAAAGTAATATCTCAACAAGTATATAAATATTTAATGTAATAACAAATAAAACATGAAAAGCACTTTAAATATCGTTGCTGAGAAAAGTATAATTCATAATATCGTTGCTGAGGAAAGTATAGTTCAATCCGTAAAGTTTTTTTTAATGTATAGAATAGATGATTAAGCATTAAAAAAATTGCCTAAACAACCTTGATGTTGGTATTGATCTTGTTGATTCCTGATCAATGGATGATCTGATGATCTTAAACTTTCAAGATCAAAGACGAGCCCTCTACCAACAATGGTAAAAAGGAAAAGGTCGATTATGTGTTCCCACCTGACTTATAAGTTGAATCACCATTTGAACATGAGATTTTTGCATTGGTGCCTAAAATATGAGTGGCGACCAACTAAATCTACAAGTGCGCCCAGGGTACCTAGAGTCTCCAAGGCCCCACGCGGCATTCAAATTTTTTAATAATATCTTATTATTAAAAAATAATTATTTAATTGAATAGGGGTATTTTCGTAAGTAAACGATCTTAATGTGTCCAATTGGGGTTTGCTTTCCATCGTGAAATGGGGCGCTGGTGACGCAAGTTTTGCAGAATAAATGCATAAATAAATTGGCCGCAACCCGGACGGTTGTGCAGACGACCCCGCCGTACGAAGCCCGGGTCTGGTGGACTTCCCCCTAAATACTACAAGTTTACTAAAATGCCCAGTGACTGTTGAGCTGAGACCATATCCAGTCTTTCACTTGTTTTAATTCCAAACAGAGAAAAACACGGCACTAATTACTTTCAATTTAATGCTAGGGAAGAGTGTAATCAATAGGAGATAAATAGTTGTAGGATTACCAAATGCGTGTAGTCTCAATGGAATTGAATTCTATGGTGAATTTGAAGCCGTGAACAAGGATTCTACCAAGTATTGGATACCATGGTGGATTTTCAATGGGTAAGTGAGGATGGAATTGAATTCTGTGAGAATTTCGTCTCGAACTGCGGCCATTGGTAGGTATTGGGTAATGGCATTGGTCGCTGAATTTTTTCTAGTGGGAACACCTAACAGCCTGGTCCCATGTTGAATTAAGATCTCATTTGTTGGGTTCTTTGGTTAGGGGTAACAATCCCTGGACTTAGTTATCCATGGACGGTGATTTCTGTCTGGCTATTTTGCAGGCTTAAAACGTGGACAAAGTTATTCGAAGCCCAAAAAGTACAAGGTTTTGAGGGTTAGTTTTGTTCGATTGACCCGGAAAAAGTGCCATTTCCGTTTTCTACTTTTTTCTTGCCAATTAAATATTGCCTTGATCAAGGGTACAGATCATCCAAGCTGGAGATGCTGGGACCCACAAATCAACGAGGGCAATCACGGGGGCACTTGCCAGGTGTGTTCTGCTTTGTCACGAGGACGATTCTGCTTGCTTTATGTGACTCTCACTCATCATTGCAACTAAAATCCAGTCCAAATACATGCTAATTCAATTACCACGCAAGTAATCTTCTTTACTTCATTCAGGAGGAACATAAAGATCATAAAGATTATCTACGGTACAATTCTAATCAGTCGGAGGATCACCAAATATGTAGGTCCTACATGTCTCTTAAGCAGACATTTTTCTACAGGCCAACAAATGTCTAGCGCAATTAGTCGTTACTAACTTAGCATCTGCCTGAATTACGCTTGATCGCAAGTTTGAGTTACCGTTTTCCGGCGACAGTAGCTTAGACTAAATTAAGCAGACTGTGAGTAATTTGTAAGATGAAGGGTTTGGATCAATTGCAGTGACTTTGTCAAAACAAATTATACAAGCCTACGATAAACCCACCAAAGCCTAGAAAGCTACAAATGAAATTCGGTGGAAAAGAACCGAAAGAGGAGAAGGTGGCAGGCAACGGTGGACCCACAAGTGATGCACCCATACGACTATTTGGTTTTCTAGTTGCTTTCCATGTGCCATCTTATGTTCTCATCATCCACATTGAAAACGATTTCTCTACAAGCCGTCAAGGTTCCCAACGGCGCAATTAAAGCAGTAAATACATAGATTAATGTCTAATCACCGTCCATTAGATCTCATTGTCAGGAAATATTCGAGAATAATGCTATCCATAGAGCGCAACGCTTTTGATGATCCAATCCATTCATCCGATTTATATATGTTGTAACTTAAAAATGAAGACAATTGATTTACTATCCAAAAAAAATTTCTTTTTTTTAATCTTTCTAATAAATACTACTGTCTAGAGTGAGTTTCCAGAGTAATTCCGAAAACCCACTTAACTAAGCCTTACCTTTGGATGATAGGTCAGGACTTATCTATATTTTCAGCCTCTCTTACCTTGGATAGACACCTAAATTCATGATCATTGAATAATTTTAGCTGCGCCTTACAATACCAAAAGCATTAATCATTGAAATTTTTAACTGCAGAAGTAATAGCTAGAAGCATCCAATGGACATATTTTTGCGGATAAGTCAAACAACGTGATTAGGTCCAATGTGCGAATTAGCAGGTAGAGTTTCTTTTCTACCCATCTCGAGTAAATAAGTTTTTTTATATTTTAAAATTTTCGAATCCTAGAATTGTCCCATTATTCTGCTTTATTTTATGTATATAATATCAAATTTAAAAAAATCAGATGGACAGCTTGGATCGACAATAGGTGGCAAGCATCCCGTTGCCTCGAGCTCTCTTAAGTCTATCCTCAGCATTGCTCAAATGTTAATTAATAAGATAATTAGCATTTAATGATGTTGTGTTTAGTCATATAATAGGGATGGTTAGGTTTTGCAGTTTTGCCCTTTTCATCATTTGACTCCTGAGAATCCGCCACGTTTTGGTGTTTGTTAGTGGGCCCGGAGGTGTACTCGTCATCACCGTTGACTCTAAGTTTATCTGTTCAGTTATTATTATTGGATGGTTGCCATGGGGTTGTAATTTTATCTCTGCTTTGAAGCTGCCAACATGGAATAATATTATATCGGAGGATAATCTGATCCATGGATTGATACCCCGTGCCAAATGGCCCAATCCAAATTGATCTGAAGATCCTAGCCGTTCAAGCACATTTTGGGCTTCAAAGAGGTGATTTTATAAATTTTGATATTTTATGAGTTCCACTGATTCTAATTGTATGAGATCACAATTGCGGCTCGATCCATGTTCCGCGTTGAATTCAAATGATGATCTTTTGGCCTAGTCAAAATCTTTTAAGTAATTAAAAATATTAATTAAAAAATGATCTGATGATCCTAGCCCTTCAAGCATATTTTGGGCTTCCAAGATGTGATTTTATAAAATTTGATATTTTATGAGTTGCACTGGTTCTAATTGCATGATATCACCGATTGCGGCTGGATACATCTTCCGCGTTGAATTCAAATGATGATCTTTTGGCCTAGTCAAAATATTTTAATTATTTTAAAATATTAATTAAAAAATGAAATAGTTTACCCTAATTCGAGATAAGGTTTTGACGACGACGATGACGACGATAAATTAAAAAAATAAAATAATTGTTGATTAAAATCGAGAATGTCCCGCCCGCCGTTTCTTAGGCAATTTCTAGACAAAAAGAACATAGCAAAGCTTAATCAAATCGTGTCTGGGCTTGTAATATACGACGGAGATTAAAGCGCTCGTGGGGCCTCGATGGCTGGTGATGGAAATTAACCGTTCATCTTGGCTTCTAAGTCATCGGTTTTTCCTACAGAACACTTGTTATTGGCCCCACTTACGTCTAGATGCACGAGAATCCGCTCAGGAAGACTTTTTCTTTCCTTAATCCTATTAAACTTGAAGAAGAGCAGATTATTGGATAAGCCTACGACGTTTCTTTGCATAAGACTTCTTGTTTCAAACCAGCTACATTTGTCTAATTCCAGAAATATTAGTAAATTGTTCTCACAGAACGTTCAAATGAAGTTAGCAGTACGATTCTACTAATCGCATTTTTTTTATGATTCGACGGCGTATTTGCGATGCCGTCGATGACGTAATTTCTTTTGTAAGTTTAATCTCATTCATTGAACTGGTTACACGTTCAAAACGTGAAAACAGTTTCTTACAAAATGTAAAATAAGGCTGCTTACTATAAACACTTTATACTCTGCTCTGCCACTTCATATATATGGAAATTCGTCCACCGGGCTGCCAAGGCCATTGTCATAAATCCTTGCCCATGTAATTTCAACATCACAACAGTCATTTTCCTCCAGCTAGGTCTTGTGTTTAATATTGGAATCGCGGAGACTGTTAGAGAGAAAGTTACTCCTAATGGTGGGCCACCCACGCATCACAGGATTTCGCGGTGGAGATACCATAGCCTGAAATTTCCATCAAATCGGGTTAAGTAACTAGCTAACTGGTGGCCCACAAATCAAACGGGTAAGAAAAGCACAATATCATCTAAATTGAGTCAGGAAGTTCAATCTAATGGTTAGGACTTCACAATGGGCAAACAAGTTGAATAGTTTGGATCATTAAGACATCTGATATACAGCTTGATCTAATTACAGTGTCTAATTGTGAGCGTTTTAGGGGGTTTAGCAGTCACAAATATTTAATCCTTTTTTTGTTTTTCTTAACATTAAAAATTTTCCAATTCTGATTTTTCTTTTTTTTATAGAAAGATTCAATTGTATTGAGGAGGAGGTCTTAAATACAAAGGGGGACAAGGCATCAAGGCGATCCCTTATCAATATTCATGGTGGAAAGATGAAATACAGCCACCATATATCAATCTGATCTTGATCTCAGCATAACTAAAAAATTGGGTTTTCAGTTGATCACCCACTAAAAAAAAGGCACCCTAGGTGCACGAAGCTCCTCCATATGTATGGTCCAAGAAAGAGACAACTATAAGGGTTAATAGTATGCAGACAGTTTATTAGAAAGTATAAGTCTTCTTAGTATTAGACTATATTACTATGAATATTCCTACCCTTGCAATGCTAATATATTCATTAGTCTGAGTTTTAGTCTACTAAAAGCATAGGAACAATCTTATCTTAAATTGCATTTGCCTCCCCTCCGAAACACAGGAACAATCTAACTAGAAAGTGATTCAAAACTTGATCAAAGAACCAGCGTTTACTCTTAGCGGTCTATGATTAAACCAATATATCTCTCTGGTATTTTTGTAAACAATTCCCTTTCCTGGATGTCTATCTTGGCTTTCTTTACTTATTTATTTAATTGAAAAAGAAAAAAAATGAAAAATGAATGGGTCATCTTATTCAAAACCCCAATTATGATATCCCTTCTCTCCTACTTCACACCTCGGAACGCACTGTTCTTATAGAGAGAAAGGTACTAATAGTCTTGGTTCATCGTCTTGCTACAAGTATTGTCATTCGGTTGAGTGAGGAAGTAAGGCCTTTACCTTATATTTTGCAAGAGGCTATTTTCATGTCTTGAACCCGTAATCTCAAGGTCATATGACGACAACTCTACCATTACGGCAGGGTTTACCTTCTTGATCACCCACTAAAAAGTCAAACAAACCGGTACGTAGTGGAGCCCATTTCACATAATTCAATTCCTTTCCTCCAATAGGGGTTTACATTAGAGATTTGACCTTGTAAAATAGAGGTTCATACACGTTTTTAATTGTTTTCTTATATTTTGAAATCAGATTTGTTTGGTTGTTAGGCTTGGCACAGCACAAATTGAGTTCCCATTCCTCTTACTGAAAGATCTCAAAATTCCCACCAATGGACCCACAAATGGGAACTTTATCTCATTTTCAGTGTATTATTGCAAGGTTTATTGGAGCCCCTTCCATGGGTCACTTCTTTCCATTCTGTTCTCTCCTTTTGTACCCATAAAGCCCTGCAAATTGGGTTGTAAGGAGGGGCCAACAAAAGAGAAGTGGATGTTAGTGGGTGTCATGAATGAATAATTTATGTGCCTTCTTTGCTTACTCTTTCATTATTCCTTATCATTTTTTATGCTTTCCTTGCCTTCTTTTCATCATTTCCATTTTGTGTCCAGGGATAAGTTTATCCTCAGTTTCTCATTCACAAACAGCTCCTTTGAGAGAAAAAAGAAAAAGAACAAAGAAAAAGAAGATTTCATAATTATAACATCAAATGATCCGGCATAATATGTGGACTCATTTTTTGAAGGGATGCTGGGACGGATTATATGGACCAATTGATAGTCCGAAAGATGTCATCCAAAAGGCTGTGTCATGGATAAGTATAGACCAAAATTTCACATCTGAAAATTTTATGTCTCCAATTAGTGGCACATAAAAGTCTCAGATTGCCTTGACTAAACGTGATATGCTCCAACTGTGACGTGATTTGCAATCCTGAGGATATTTTAGAGAGAGTTATTCTTGATCTAAAAAGGGCAGCCCAGGTGCATGAAGCTTTTGCCTATGCAGGGTCTGGAGAAGGGGTGGACTACAAGGGCCTAAAGTACATAGCCTTACCTTGCATTTTGCAAGAGATTGTTTTCACGCCTTGAACTCATGACCTCAAGGTCACATGACGACAACTTTTACCGTTGCGCCAAAGCTCCCCTACGCAATGGAGAAAGAATTTAAAAAAAAAAAAAGAAAAAAAGAAAAGTTATGTAACATGAGCATTTTGATCTCATAAAAACGGTTTAGTGCTCAGACCAAAGTCTGATCCAACCATAACTCAGGTGAAGTGAAGCTTCACAATGTTATAGACTGTCATGCTTAGCCTCCTTTCATATAACTTACTGTCATAATCATATTGCTTTGCTCTCTGAATCGGCAATAATAACCATATTATCATGATCAAGCAAAACAAAAGATGCACAACATTTTCATCATCATCATCAAGACCTTATTCCAATTAGGGGTCGGCCACATGAATCTTATTCCTCCATTCCACTCTATTAAATATTGTGGCTTCATTTAGTACCAACGTTTTTAAATCTTTCCTCAACACTTCTATCCACGTTCTTTTGGGCCTTCCCCTTGCCCTTTTAGAACCTTCTACTTATATTGCCTCACTTCTTCTAACCGGTGCCGTTGTTAGTCTCCTTTGAACATGTCCAAACCATCTAAGTCTAATCTCCCTCATCTTGTTACCTATTGGTGCTATTCATAGATTTCCTCGAATATTTTCATTTCTAATTCTTTTCTTTCTTGTCTTGCCACTCATCCATCTCAACATCTTCATTTCTGCAACGCTCATCCTATAAGTATGATGTTCCTTAATTGCCCAACACTCCGATCCATAGAGCATGCCCGGCCTTATTGCCATCCTATAGAATTTTTCTTTTAGTTTGAGTGACACCCGTCGATCACACAAAACTCCAGATGCACATCTCTATTTGTTCCAACCCGCTTGGATTCTCTGGATAACCTCCGTCTCAATCTCTCCACTCTCATGAATCATTGATCCTAAGTACCAAAAGTGGTCTTTAACGGGGACTTCTTGGTTATCAATTTTGACTGGTGTTCTACTCCTACTCTCCTTGCTAAAATTACATTCCACATATTCTGTCTTAATTCGGCTAATTTTAAATCCTTCATATTCTAATGTTTCTCTCCATAACTCTAGCTTTATGTTTACATGTCAAATGCTACCAAGAGGAATGTTAGTTAAAATCCTTCTAATATCTCATCCTTCCTATTTCTTTCCTTCAGTTCTCTCCCATTCTTGCGTAGACATTTGAGAATGAATTGCAATGGAAACAAAATTCAACATAATCCGGGACGAATACCACAAGTTTTTTCTTCACTTGACAATCTCAACTCGTGCCACCAGATCAATAAAAGGGCAGCCACGGTCCTATGCGGAGTCTGGGGAAGGGGTAGACCACAAGGGCCCTTGCAAGAGGCTGTTTCCACGCCTCTTACAGGGTCCGGGGAAGGTGCCACCAGATCAATCTGGTCTAAAAAATTGACATATCAGGTGGTGTACCGTATACAGTCTTCCAGGAAAATGGAACAACCAATCCATCACCTCCAATGCCTGAGTAAATCAGCAACACCAATAATAAGCATAACTGCCTAATCTATGAAGTAGAAGACAGTATGTATGGGAACCTGGCAACTGTTAGAGACAATCTAGCCATAGAGATCATGTACGAGGCAAAGCTTCAATAATAATTTCTTAAGCCATGGAAATACGTGTTTGAATACTGTATGTAAAGAGAGAGGGAGAAAGTGGAAACAAATTTTAGCTAAAACTGTCAGCAATCAACGAATGTACAAACATTCAGCTAAGCCTAGAAATTTACATGCTGCCCGGGCCAATTGAAAAGAATCCTCCATGTTGTCCCCTTCTGAGCAGTAGAGCAATAAACAAGTGACTTTCAACCCCTTAGCCTTCCAATATGTCCAACATGCATGTAAAAGTGTTAGATTCGATTACTAAAGAGAAACAACAAAGTTAATCATGCTGTTTCGAGAACAAAAAGCGGTGACCCCATATAGACAGGCCAGGCCAAGTGAAGTGATTTGTGCATCTATGCTATAAGAAGTAATGCTTACTCAAATGTCCATAAATTCTGAACTGTCAACATGTCCGCTTTCAGTTGAGAACTACGATGGGGTCGAAATTCATTTTGTTCTTTGTATTCAATAAGTATTGCATGACCGAATAATTCAAAGAGGGGCGCACAGTAGGGAGGGTCCTTTTAAGTAGATGACTCGTCGGGACATCAACCATCAAGGCCTTCTTCGACGCTTTGAATCGTTATATAGAAGATGATAAGTTCTCTAATCTCATTCATGCTTTCCTTACTACTGATATTAGGGATAAAGAAAGAGCTACTCAGCCATCGATAAGGGTATACCACAAGGCAGCTCTCTATCACCGGTACTAATGAATATATTCATGATTCAATTCGATTGCACCTTGCAACAAGAGAACAATGCAGCAAAAGGTAAACTTGGGTAGTAATCATCATCATTGTCATCTTCAAAAGATAAATCTTCTTCCACGGGATTTCCTTCAGCCAGAGAGTTGAGATACTTCCAGCGCCTTTGGGCAGGATCATATGTCTGAAGTCTTTTCCACCCTTACTTTTCAAGATTGTCATTTGTTCCATTGCTACTGGTACCTGATATATAATATATCTGCTTCTCACTGAAATGAAAGAATTTATCAGATAGTCAACCAGTGCCTGACATGGCATTTGCAATTGGGAAGTAGAACTATTATTCCACCATCACTTCATATATACCTCTGCAAATCAATCTTTTGCCTCTTTCCAACATCTAAGCTTGAAAGGATGACGACATGCTCCTTTCCAGTAGCAAAATCTGTTAAGTTCTTTGCAAATTTGATCATCTTTCCTTGTGCAATTAATGACCCATCAGGCTAACTTTCGGAAAAAAAAAGGGCAGCCCAGTGCATGAAGCTCCCACATACGTGGGGTCCAGGGAAGGGGTGGATCAAAAAGGGTCTTATAAGAAATTTGATGGTAGACCAACCAATTAATGGCTTATAGTGCATAAAACTTGTTGTAAGGGCATTCTCAAGAAGAAATCACTTTGTCCAGAAAGAGTTTTATGGCCTTTACTGGCATTACAGGAAGGGAAGAAAATATTTCTAGAAGTTACTGCATGTTGCTGGTTTACCGGTTCATTTATGCAGGAGGGAAACAATAGAGCATCAGGTGTAAAGCTTCACAGTAGAGTGGCAGGAACATTGATAGTGAGATCCATAGGCTTTTGTCCATTTCTTGCAGAGTATATAGGCTTCCGTAAAACCTCAATAAAATATAAATTATGGTTTAGGGGTTCCTTTATGCTGCCATGAACAACTCAGAAAGCAAATCAAACATGAGGCACAATGAGTACAACTTTGTGTCTAAACATAAGTTATGGTTTAGGGGCCTCCCCATATGCTGCTATGAACAACTTAGAAAACTAATCAAACTTCAATCACAATGAAAGCAGCAACTTCACATCTTAAGCTTGAACATAACAGGATTTGCTACATGCTACAAGCTTGCAAATAGAAATAACACTCAAGCATTCATTCTGATGCATTTTCTTTCTTTTCAAATATGAGCGCTCAGATCCTGCATCACTGTTGGTAAGATCAAGTTAAAAGCATGTTGCTCATCTCCCTGAATGTAGATTTTGGGACAAGCAATAACTCAAAATTCTTATCTTCAAATCCTAGATCATGACTTATTGCCACGACAGTATTAATTTCCTGCATTTGCTACTCATAAGAGACTAGAAGATTTGCTGCTGAAGTGCATAATTCTGCATCTTGGGACATATTTCCTTTGACAGTACCTCTCAAGAAGACCTTCTAGAGGTAGTCATGGAAGACAAACTTGTCTCACTTTAGCCTCTAAGGACTACTACATGAATGAAAACCTATCTCATTTCATTACTGTGCAAATATTCCAGGTTCACATGCTAAATTATCTGAAACTAATGAGCTGACTAGAGACTACTTCAGCTGAAAAAGCAAGCAGAACTTTGGAAAGTTAAATTCGCATAAGAAACATTGAGTTGATCCTTGAAGCATTTGGATATTCTGCATCCACCGATGATGCAGCCTGTGAAGATTAGAAGCCTTAGGCCCGTCAAGGTCAATAATCACACAGAACAGAAAGAAAAATGTGTAAGAAATATCTCACCTATTCATGTTCCCCATTTCTTCGTGTGCACTTTGTTTTACACTCTGTTCATGTATGTTTATTTTCAACTGCAAAAGAAGATGTCCACAAAATAATATAAACAATCCAATACTATATTATCAAAGACCAGTATTTCTTAAAAAAGGCTCATCATGCCTAAGGCATGTAAAATATGTGGCAAGGCAACCTAGATAAGTTTAACTACTGAGCCTGAGTTGAAGGATGGAATTCTGGTTTGCACAAGAGCACAGCTGAAGTAACTCTTCCCAAGTTGCCCCACCATTTAACCAACAAGGGTTATTAGACATTGGAAGCACATGTCAAGTTCAGAGGCTTGACCTTAATAACTTAAACAACTCAAATTATATGACACTGTTAAACATTTCCTGTTTACTCGGTCCACTCAATATTCAGAAAAAAACAAAACTGAAAGCATTCAATTAGCTACCACAAAGGTAATTCTTGGGAAACCTTAGCAATAGGTGATCTCTGTTGGACGAGAGTAAGTGCATCAGATGGGGAAGCATAAGCTGCATATAGCAAGACCAAGCAAAAAGGTACGTTAGTTTTCTGCAAAATATGATTTACAAAATGCAAACAAAGTCACCAATCATTTGCACAAGTAGCCCATCCTATTAACATGACAATTCAATTAATTTGGGAGCCACTATTAAAGTGTACAACTGCATCAAGCATTTAAAATGTGCAACTATAGCAAGGCAAAGCTACTAAGTTTTACAAAAACACAATTCACATCATAGTCATATGCAAAACTACCCATTCTAGTAATGATGTAATTTCATTAAATGTTCATGTAATAGTTTAAGTTCTACATAAAAAACAATCATTTGCAGGAATTTTAATCAAATAATGCACCCACCACTGCACGTTTTCCAGATGTAAGGGTACAAGCACCATTTGCCAATACTTATGGAAGGGCATGAAGAACAGAATCTGAAAATATTTGCAGCACATGCATAGCATGAGGCACCAACATTTACTTGATTGCTGTCACTAGGAAAAAGCACATAGACTGGAGCATGGCACTTGTAATTGTTTCAGACATTCAGTGACCACAGAAGTCAAGGTATTAGTACAAATAAACTCCAGAGTGCATATACTGCATGAAGTTAAGATGTTAAAAGAATATGGAGAGTTACTAATTCAACAACTATGGTGAAGATGAGTTTTACAGGTCATTTGCATGGTGGCTACAGGCAATCATTTATCCTCTGGCCAATGCCTGGAAGCTATGAAAGGGGCCAAAGTCATATGCCCTTTCACCTAAGAAATGAATAGTAATGGAGGTTCACCAATCCTCTACACCCGAAAGGAAAAATAAAAATATGCACAATCTACACAGCACATGAATATTAGACTACGAAAGCCATTGAGCTTAAATTTGTAGGAGACTTTGGTAACCTCTCCTGAAAATGAAAGTTAATAGGTATATAAAATAATTGCTATAGTTTGAAAAGGAGCTAGGACAAATCTCTTTACCTCATCTTAACTTTCTCTTCTCTCCCACTCCGCCAGCAGTCAATATGTAGATTTTCTTCATCCTTTCACATGGTATATCAAAGCATGTGTGATATTCTTCAAGCTTCTAGAAGTAGTCATGCTCTGTCCTTCTCTGTCTTTTTTCTTTTTCCGCTCTTCAAAAGATATGAAATGCTGGTTCTACTTATTTCCCTGTTCTTTCATTTATTCTACTTCCTTAAGCATAATTACTTTGAACTGTCTAGATCTCACCATCTTCTACTTTTACTACTAGATCTTAAACCCTTTTTCCATCAACTCTTGTTTCAAAATCCTCAATTTCATTTCATTTTCAGATTGCCATCCAATTTTGCTTTCTTTGTGTTCTCTTAATGTGGCTGACAATCAATGCTGGGTCTCCAGCTACTCCTTTTTCTTCTGTTAAGCCACAGTGTATTCTGTTTCGAGACCTGCTAGCAGCTGAAGGGATCTCCTCTTGCTAAGTGTGTTGGGGATTTTAGTCCCCGTTTGCCGCTCAACAGAAGCTTGAAATTCTTTAAACTTGTCAAGTACTTGATCCTTAGTTTTCAAAACATAGACCCAGAGTTTCCTGGAATAATCATCAATAAATGTGACAAAAATATAATGCACTACCAAATGTGCGTACCTTCATAGGACCACATACATCTGAATGTACCAATTCAAGCACGCCTGACTTTCTGGAAGAAGGATGGCTTTTGAAGGAAACTCGTTGTTGCTTCCCGATAAAACAATGAGCACATTTGCTTAACTTTGTAGCTTTGAGCCCTGAAAGCAAATTCTTCTTGACTAGGCAACCTACTCCTTTCTCACTCATGTGACTGAGACGCCTGTGTCACAACTCTAAAGAACCAACAACATCAACTGCGTTCACAGAGTTCATAGGAATTGAAGCTTGCATCACATACAAACTAGATGAATTTTTTCCTCTGGCAACCACAAGCACTCCCTTAGAGAGCTTCCACTATCCATCGCAAAAGGTACTACAATACCCATCATTATCAAGAGCATATCGTCAACATAGAGTAGCAAGATGACGAAATCATCTTCTGAGAATCTCTGCATAAACACACGGTGATTTGAAGTAGTCTTTCTATAACCTTGTTGGGTCAAACATGAGCAACATGATTTGCTTAAATGGTACTAACTATCACAAGTGGAAGGGAAAGATGAAAAATCTTCTTTTTGTGAAGAAATTACATCTACCTGTCTTTGCTATTCAAAAACCGGAGGATAAGTCCGAAGATGAGTGGGCTTTTGAACACGAACAGGTATGTGGTTTTATTCGACAATGGGTAGAAGATAACTTTTTGAATTATATTCAAAATGAAATACATGCTAGAACTCTATGGATCAAATTAGAAACCTTGTAAGCGTCGAGAACTGGGAATAATAAGTTATTCCTACTTAATCAAGCAATGCACCTGAGATACAAAGAAAGGAGTTCTATTTCCGACTACTTGAACGAGTTGACCGGATGCTTTCAGCAACTATCCGACGTTGGCGTCAGGTTTGACGATGATATCCTGGGTTTATGGTTTTTAAATACTTTGCCTGTCTCATGAGAAAAAATTTCGTGTTTCTCTAGCTAATTGTACTCCAGGTGGTGCTGTGACATGAGAATCTGTGAGAAGCGCAGTTCTAAATGAAGAAATGAGGCGACGAGCTCAAGTTATCACCGCATCACAGTCTGAGATTTTGAGCTCAGAAAATCGAGGAAGAAGCAAGATCAAAGGACAAGAGAAGAATAACAGAAGCAGGAGTAAATCTAAGTCCAGATACAAGAATTTAGAATGCAATTATTGTGGCAAGAAGAGTCACATTAAAAGGCAGTGTTACAAGTGGAAAGCACATTGATGTTTGGTATCATTAGATACGTGATATTTTGGACTCGAAGTCATTAGAGCTTGAGAAGATTCATACTGACGATAATAGTTCGGATATGATGATAAAAGCATTACCTCAGAGCAAGTTCGAGATTTGCAGGGAATTGACCGGAATGGGCTTCTGCTAAAAGTCCATATGTGAAGAAACCTCCTTCAGTTAATGGGCCTGGAGGGGGAGATTTGTTGGTCCAGCCCCATTTTCAGGTTAACTGCTGACTTCAACTGTGGCGGGCGCCACAGTCAGCTGCCGCCGACTTCAACAGTGGCGGGCACCGCCGTCAGTCACCGTCCACTGACTTTTGTGTAAAATATGTTGAAAATTAGGGCCCAAAATTTCCCATAAATAGAGATACCAAGAGGGCAAAGAACAAGAACACAGATCTGTAAAATCCTCGTGTCTTTTTCTCTGTAAAAACCCCTGTATTTCATTTTACATAGTGACATCATTCCCTCTCCCGTAGACGTAGGCTTATTGGCCGAACCACGTTAATATCGGTGTGTGTGTGTGTGTGTGTGTGTGTGACCTTGGGCGGGGACTAAAATCCCCAACAAAATGGAGGAAACAGAAGATGTGCATTTGATAAAATGTTAGAAAGCAGTAATGATGGTGGGGCTTTGACTTAAGCACAGCGGTCATCAATACTGGAAATCCCTGGCAAGAGGAAAGTTTCTCAAACTACACAACTATAGCAGCATAGGAACTTGCTTGGCTGGAGACAAAGAGATAAATATGAACATTCATGGGATGCAAATGATTAGCATGGAGTAGGCAGTACTACAATTATAGTATTCAATTTAATAAGATCATTTGCATGATCAATCTTTCAACAGTAAGCTCTGGAAACAGACTTATGATCTTTTATTTGATTGTAAAAATGCCCATCATTTCATTTAGAGTTAGTATTGTAAATAATGACAACTAACCACAAGTATAGTTTTTCAAAAACCAATTATGATGCATCTTATTCATCAAATTAATACTTTATTGTGGTATTTTGAACTTTATATTGAATTATTTCAGTATCTGTTAAAACACCATCTAATTTAGAACTAATTAATTTGACCCACCAAGTTGCCTAATCAACTCAATACAACCATAAACTGAATTTATTTTTGGTATAAGTTTACTAACAATGCCTAAGCCTGCTACCTGAGTTTACCAAACACAAGTTGCTGGCCATCGTCTATAGCACCAATTACATCCTAACCATTTGACTCAAACTCACGTATGGCAACTCATCAGCAGTACTATGCACGCACTGAAGTTCAAAACCATGACTCAATCAAAGAGACCTTGTCCACAAACAAAATCACAAACCTTCAAATTTCCCAAACACAATTCATGAATCAAACATCCAACTGATACCAACACTTATCATAATTTAATCTTAAACTAATTCATTCCCTACAATAGAAAAGCTTAAAATTACACAAGCAATTATTAAGCAATGAATCAACCAACAAAATCTTCAGAATGAATTATGGGAAACGAACAACAACTAATTCGGAGAATAAACAGGATAATGAGAATACCTTGTAGTGGTAAAGCAAGAATTCCTTCAGGAGAAGTCACATAAGCATCATTTCCAACACAAGGAAGAACACAGGGATCATCCAAATAGCCGATTCTCTCAGCTTTAAGTGAAGATATTAAGAGGTCCAGTGCTAATTGCCCGACATTTCCTATCGACAGTGCAGGCTGAAAATTTTCCAGAATGGAAGAAAGAGAAAAACCCCAGTTTTCATGAAGAAGCAGAAGAACGAATAAAAAGAAGACGTTGCTTGGAGAACGAGATGAAGGCAAAACAGAGAGAAAGAGAGAGATTAGGGTTTGAGGGGGTGCCATTACCAAAATGAGGTTTAAACATTCGGACTGAGGTTTTTTGCCGTCTTCCAAGAAGAATTCCATGAAAGAAGGAGAGTGGAGGGAGTTCTCTGGTATTCTTCCAAACTCTTTTCTCGCGTTTCTTTCTCTGCAATTCTTCTGTTAGGAGAGAGAAATGAGAGTTTCAACATGCTGTTTACACACGTGTGGAACCACAAGTCTACTGGGACTCATGTGTTTGATGATCACAACCGTTGACTGTTTCATGTCTTAAAATCCTGTCAAATGGATGATTCAGATATTCAAAATATATCCGATTTGGATTAATTCAGCAAGGAGGTTTCGGGCATGGACTATGTACATGAGGTCTGGGAGATGAGTGATTTTCATCACTAATGAATCCTAAATATAATTTGGATAGGGAATCAGATATAAAATGTGTGGGCCCAGATTTCACAAGATCCAAACCATTGATAATATTTCCCTCGTCCCAGATGGACTGCGTTGCAAAACTCTCTTCCATCAGATGATCGTTACCGCCGTTTCTTGAGTTGCAGAATGAAAGGTAAAAGGTTTTACCGTCCATCTTAAAACTAGAAGAATCAATTGTTAGATTACATAATCCAATGGATGAGACTTTTGGAGCATGGTCGATCTATGTCAAGGAAAATATTATGAACGGTTTGGATCTTCAAAAATCTAAGTGCACCGAGACATATAACTGTTCATATTATATACCACTACTCTTTTTTAGAGAATTATACACCTTTTATTTTTTACAAATGAAGAATTACAAAGCAAATTAATCAATAGCCACAGGCTAAATATGTGTTAGTGGATTATGCACTTATTTTATTTATGTATTTACTAGGACAAGGTTTTATGGTCATCTAATGGACTAGACTTTTGGTACGAAGATCATCAGTAATAATCAAGTCAGATGAACGGCTCACGGCTTAGATTACCGAAGAAAGGCTCCCATTGAATTTGGAAACTCCGAAGTTGATCATATTACCTAAATAATGATTCTAAGTAGCAGTTGATCAAATGAAAGCCACTCTAAAAGGATGTTCTTCCTCACTTTCCTATGTTCCCAGTATCTCATCCATCCTATTAAATGAACGGTTCAGATTGTTGAGAAAAGTGGGTCCTATTTGACACTCCGTGAAGTTTGGACCTATCTTCCGTAACTTGGCCAATTTGGCAATGTGAGCCTCATTTGAAAACCCTGGACTTGGGCCATTGGGCCCGTGCAATAAACCAATAGGAGATCCATTTTTAATAGCTTAAGCCCATTAATTTCTGAATGCCCACGCCTGGGCTGAACCGTGAACAAAAATGCGCGTTTTCAGATGTGGGTCCCACTCCACGAGGGACCACAATTTGGGTGGTGGATCCCATTGGTAGTCTCAATGACTCCCCACTATGTTTTCCATAGTCATGGTAGATCAGGTGAGGACCGCAGTGTAGGAGTTACGAGCCATGATTACCCACAAAAATTGCAGTAATTAGACAATCCTAACCGCTCGTTTATGGCCTAAATGGCTGGCTAATAAAGAAGGAGCAACCGTCCAAGATTTGTAGATGTAGAAGTTCCTATTGGCTGCTGTAATTAGAAATCACGGCTGCTCATTTATGGCCTCAAAAGGCTGGCTAATAAAGGAGCAACCGTCCATATTCAGAGGCAAAAGTTAGATGTGGAATACGAAAGTCTTGATCGACCGGCCAAAATTAAAGAGAAAAGAATTGTCGGATCCTTCAGTGCGTTCTGGGAACAGTCATGATCGCATCATGCAGATGTGCCACGTTTTCTTGATGTAGCAACTCCAGTTTAGTTGACGGTTGCGATCTCATGCATGGTCCATCTACTATCCCCCAAAGGAGAAAAGGAAAATGCTTTCGGGGACGCTGAGTAAAGGACGGCATTCAAGGACTGCCAATAGCAGGCCCTTCAAGCATCATATTCGTTTCAAAGCGCTCAGAAATAGCTCCCTTGTGTTGTGGCGACGCATGCATGCAAAATTAATGGTTTGCATGCAAGGCAAGAAGACATCTTCGGCCATCGTAGAAAACTCTCCATCATCAGGCAATCATACCCCTTGGAATGGATGAATTATTATTATTAAAAAAGGACAGCCTCGGTGCATGCAGAGTCTGGAAAAGGAGTGCACAATAAGGATTAATAGCATGCAACCTTACCTTGCATTTTGTAAGAAACTGTTTTCACGCCTTAAACCCATGACCTCAATATTACACGATGACAATTCTATGCTAGACTCCTCTTATAATAAATTATTATTATTATTACTATTGTTAGTTTTATTATTATCAGGAAAATAATATTCTCACCCTATAACTCTCCTTACTCTCACCTCCTTCCTATTCTTTGTCATCTACAATTGCTTTTGTGATTTCTATACAAAAAGTTAAAACTTTACAGCTCTAAAAACCCAAAAACCCAACTAAGGAATAGAATAGAGTGAATATAGGGGTTAAATAATATTTACTTAAATTATTATTAGAAATTTTACTCAAATATTTTTGAGTCAGTTATTATTATTATTATTAAAAATCTCACTGAGAATATTTTTGAGTTATTTGAGTTAACTCACTTTCGAATTTTTGAGTTTTTGAACTGTGGCCAAAGGTATTAGTGTTACTAAAGTGCATGGCTTGTGGGGATCGATGCCTGTGTGATAGTGTGTTACAATGAGTAGAAGCATAGTCTCAGCCAAACGGGATTACTTGTAACTTTTCATTTATTTTGCAAGACAAACGGCACAAACCGTTTCCAAATGCAAGCTAAAGCTCTTTAGGCTTATTCAGAGTCTTAAAATTCGCCCACCAAAGCCTTCTAGTGCAGTTGGGCAAGGAGAGTCCCTAATTTTGGCCGACCAGCATTGAAAGCTGTGCATGGTGTGTTTAACTTAAAAAGGTCGCAAGTAAGTTGAAAAGCTCATCTGAGTTACTCAATTCAATTATCGCTTAAATCGCTTCAAAGAGCCCAGTTTTTGAGTTTTTAAACTACGAATTTGTTCGCTAACTATATATAGAAAGTTGATCAATACGGCTCTCCGTAAGACCCTTTCCTATCACCTAATTGACACTATCTTGACGAGGGTCGAGTTCTAAGGGTCTCCAAACTAGATCTTCTTTTTATAGTTTCATTAGATCTACGACAGCAAAGGTTATTAATTATAGAAATCCGACTTCATAATGGTAATGAGTTTGTAAGGATATACGCACAGAAGCCAATATAGCCCAATGACTAGGCCGAGGTGTCTCTATTACGAGTTTGAAGTAGTGCATCACCTCGTTTTAAGAAATATAGAAATTGGTATTTGTGCATTGAAAGCCAATATAGCCCTTGTGGTCCTCCCCTTTCCCGGACCCGCATAGGCGAGAGCTTCGTGCACCGGGGCTGTCTCCTTTTAGCATTGAAAGGTGGTGTTCCAGGAACATGCATGGGAAGAATGTATAGATAAAGATCTATACAATATGCAAGTTAAAAAAGGGCAAAAAAAAAACTAATAAGTTGGGTTAGTGGATGATGTAAAAGGAATTAAGAATCATATTGCTCATGTCGTACAGGCCGATACATCACTGTTGTTGAGGGCCCATAAATCACATGATTCTAAAAACCAATACATTGTATAGAGCCCCTGTTAAAGTAGACTGCACCATGGGGGAGTAGAGAAGTGAATGCACCTTTCTCATCGTCTTCGAAATGAAATAGACAGGCTATTTTAGCTGCTTCATACCCATGTGATGCTTTTGGCGTATATATCTTTCAGTTGGAAATTAGGATCATCTATTTTCATTTATTTTTCGAAGACTCAAAAGAGATGGTTAGAACCATTTGCATGCATTGATTTCTTGCACGTTACCAAACGTATGATAAACGGCTTAGATCTTTCAAACAAATGCTCCAGCAAAGCCTGTACTTCTCCACGCCATGCATTGTAGTTTGCATTGCAAGCAAACCATGCAAAAAAGAATTTTCAGAGATTATTCTTTTGAATGCCGATGGGTGATGGACTGGAAGAAGTCTTCAAAGATTAATCACTGAAAGCAACAAGTCACCACTTCAGTCTTCTTTCCACTGAACTCCTTCTGGCTATTACTTACCTTCTGGAACATCGCTCTCCCCTCATATTTTCCATGCATCTATGAAATAGACGTACAACTCCCTGTCACCTTTCCCTTCTATTTTTGGTCGGCAAGCAAGGTTTCTTCGTGGATAAATCCAGACCGAACAAACGCACACATATCATGACCTTGGGCATGGAATAAACTAACTAGTAATCTATTATCCTAATTCTAAAATTTATTTGTAATTTTCTTAATCTTAAACCTCTGCCCAAGTTTAATAAGAGGGGGTTTATTGTGTGCAACCATTGGATTACTATTTGACTAAAAGTTTATGCTGACAGGAAGTGGGTGAAAAATATTTATATGTCTAATGCACCTGCTATCGTGGAAGGCCATTTTTGGGCTCTGCATGTGGATTGGATATATGGCGGATCTTAGAAATAGAACTTGATTCTATGTTGGATTACTATAGTTATATGGACGGGCCACCAATATTAATGTGTTCTAACACTTTTGCCCTTGTTATTAGTAGATTATTTGGATTGGCCATTATAATTGTGGCAGCTAGCAGACGTGAGAAGTGCATGAAAAATGTCGGCAATATTACTTAGGTTTGTTGGTCTCTCTTATTTTTCTCCTTAATCATGTTTAAGGCTGTCTAGATATCCAGGATACGATTTATTCTACAATGCAACTTATCCCTTGTTTGTTGCACAACATTAAATCGATTGATCAGGGCAAAATCTATACCGGAAACAGCATCACATCTGGGAATTGTGGCTGAGATTTGGCAACAACTGGTCTGTGGTTATGTTTTCTAGGAAACAAGAAGCATATTGCAATGAGACTTGCTCTAAACAACCTGCCGTGAAACCAAGCCAACGTAGGCTAAAATCTTACGCATTCGCTCTTATCATGATAAAACCATCCTGCAATCAACATCCCATGCTTATCTTGACCAGTTACGAAGAGTGATTAAAGTGTTGATTTGAAGGCCTGGTTCGATGTGGCATGACCGAATGAGGCGCCAGAGAGGTGCCATTGTAGCAGGATGACGCGTTGAAAGTGGTTCTCGCCGCCGATCAATTCAAACCAGCCATTTGTGGTGGGTCTTAACATGGAAGGTTAGTGCAACGGGAACCATCTAGTCAGCTGTACTTTCACTGAATGTGGGGTTCTCTAACCTGTTGTCTCCACTATGCTCATCGTAGACAAGAACATGATAACGTGATTCAGGTGATTGCTTCGGTGGCCTGCAAAGTGCAATGTCCATAATCAAAGCATTATTGCTGCCGGAGAATCATGGACTTCCAATCGGAGGCTTCCAAATGGCCGGCTAAGTGAAAACCAGCACCATCGACGTTGTGCGGGTGGAAGTTACACCAGTTGGCAGGCTACTACTGTTAGATCAAAAAATCAAAAGGCAAAGTATTTGTCTAATCTATTTGGACTTTGGGCTGAGGCTAACCGATAGGGCGGTCCACCAGATCGATGGTCGCGATCAGACCTTAAAGAACACACCACGTGTGCGGTGGAGACAGCAGCCCATGTCATCAAAAGATTAAAGCTGGATTCCACTTGCTTGAGTCTCATCCTTGTGATCACAAATCCTGTCCCACACCACCACTAAGTGAGACATAGAAAAAGTAGCAGCATCTAAAAAAAGAAACGTAATAGATCCAAATTAAGCATGACAAAATCACAGCCAAAAAAGAAAAGAAAGATTCCCCATTGATGATATTTTGCTGATTGAGCCATTACTCACTCTATGAAGGCTCCATGATCTTGGGCTTGCTTATTAAATTTAATAAAATTCCTCCTTTAAATGCTCTAGAGGAGTGTTGCTGTTTTCAGCTCTAGGGCCCACTCTTTTGAATGATTTAAAATAACCAAGCATCCACCTGATAACAACTCTTGAGAGAATGAGAGATTTGCATTGCTAATTTGGTCATTTCCTTACAAGTGAAATGATTAGAATAATTTTACAGAAGAGAAATGCTAAACTGATTGCATCACAGTTGAGGTCCAACGACCACATTTTAGGAGGCCATCTAACTCCTTCATTTTATTGCTCTATATTTAGATGACTTGGAGATAAAAATTCATCTGATTTTGGATGATTCTGGGATCTAAAAAGTATCTGAATGTAGGGCTTGGAAATGAACATCTTAAAAACTTCATAAAAGATGCACAATTTTATAGCTGCTAGGATCATCCAAACCACATGCCTTTTTCTTTTTCTTTTTTCTTTTATGTAAATAAGATATCTAAATCTAAAGAAACAAGAAGAACGAGTCGGATCACATATCTATGGGCTGTATAAAATGTGGTTGTTAGACTGCACCTCATAATGCGGTCAGTGTAGCATTCCTCTTTCACAAAATTCCTTTCAAATCAAAAAAGTAATCCTGTTGGGTATGTTAAAGTGCCACTTAGTGAGAATTCAAGTAAAAACCACCTCAGTGAAAATGGGTGGGAATTAAATTCTCACCTAATGTCTGGTCTGCCTTTGTTACAAACTAGAAATTAAGTTTCAGTCCAACAGATTCACTTGAAGTCACTATCTTTGTAGAACCACTAGAATCCAATTATAGGACTTCAATTCTCACTTAAGCATTGAATTCCCCAAGCAAATGGTATCAAAACAAGGGAATCATACATTCTATTCACTGTAGGCAACCATGCAAAAGCTTCACAAGCTGTCCCTTGAAAAATGTTTGCCATGAACCACATTGACCATTCTTATATCCACCATGTTTATCTTTTGCAACTCATGTCAGCTGACATCAAGCAAAAAAGTCTTAAGTTGTATGAAGAGGCAAAGGTAATTGCACCCACTTCTGAACCTTGGATGCCCTCTTCTAGTGATTCTATGACTGAGGCTCCTTTCTGTCTTTAGTCAAAACACTGTTAGGTCTGTTCCCAAAAGACAAATGGAGCACATATATCATCTGCTAAAAGGTAAATGTAGACCCAATAAGACAAATAAGCATGGGCAAAAATGTGTAAACCTGTGGTTGGTAATATGAACCCCATGCCTTATTGTGTACTTCATTGTGTGTCTTATATGTTGCTTGTTTTTATTTGACACAAGAAAGGGGGTGGACTATCAAACAGTGGCACTGTAGCATGCCTTTCTTTTCAATGCTAGCTATATAAGACACTTGATTTTCAAGTACAGAAGAAACTGCATGGACTTTTGCATGGCCCTTCTATTGACGTGATTGAAAGAAGGGGGCATATTCTAGGAAAGAATCCAAATGAAAGAAGGGAGAAGCTCAATTCGTCCCTCTTTCTCTAATTTAGTCCCTTTTTGTTCAAGCTAAATAAATGAGTAACATGAATATGAGTCTTGCTAGGAGCACACATGCGTGCTAAGGCATGTAGATTGTAGAGAGTTGGATTACGTTTGACCTAAAGTCTTAAGCAGCTAATAAGAAGTAACTAACAAAATGCAATGCTTTCTTCTAATGGCAGTCGGTCGAGCTAGAACTTGGCTCCATGAGGGCCGGGAAGCACGTAGACTTGCATTTTTCTACTCTATTGGGTGACGTGTCGGGGAAGCATAGTGTTAACCTAAGCAGAGGCTCATCTACCTTGAGTTCTAACGGAAATACCGCTTCGTCAATAAGACTTTGATACCATATAAGATTTTCATTGAACCTAAAAGTCTTAAGTTGATAGGTGTGTGCTAACAACATTTACACATATGTCTACGTGTCAAATTTCATGCTTATTGGATGCTCTCGGCCTATATTTCTTCGATTTAAAACTCATAATCATAATTTTGTAAACAAAAATTTCAAAAACCTAGAACAAGTTTTGGAATCATCGGAATGCATTGATTTATGCAGGGAATGAGGTAAGTTTCCCTCACAGTTTTCCCTCATTTTGTGTTTGTCCATGTAAAACGGCCGAAGAGAACAAGGAATGAACAAACTTTTAGTCTGAAGGCAGTCATTACAGACCTTGGTCATAGCAGGTGGATCAATGAGGAAGATTGCTATATGGATGACCTTGGCAAAAAATGAACGTGCTTGCAACAAATAGGTGGTTCCACCATGAAGGGTTGAATTTCTAGTTTCCATTAAAAACTTCACCTTTGAAAGGTCGAGATTATTTGAACAAAGTATCACCCTCTAATCCGTCTACCATTGCATTTAAAGCTGTTAAATTTGGGCTGCTACTGTGTCGACAGACAGATGAAGGACGGTCCTGCCTTCATGCAACTGGCCACTCACCGTCGCAAGCTCCACGAATGCCGCAGAACCAGTCATTTGTAGTCCTTGGTCGACATCCTTGCTGGCTAGCTGGACCTATTAAAGCAATTAAAACTTTGGATTTGTTGAGACTCGAGGTGGGGCTCGCAAATTGGATGGTCTTGATTATCAAATCTAATCCATATGATACATGAGTTTGGTTGAGGTCCCCACCTCATCATCTTTTAATAGATAATATGCAGATTAAAGGATAAAAATCGATACCATTTGATTATGACCGTTGATTATTGCAAGATTTGGGATGACCAAGATGCCATAATCGAAAACTAATTCCGTGGCATTTTTTACTTTCATGCCATGCTTGCATGGCAACCAACACATTCCATTTAAAGCATATGGCCACATGCCTTTTTTGGCTACATTATTTTATTTTATTTTTATAGTTATTGCAGTCCATTGCAGAATGGACTTATGATGTAGAAAGCAACACAGAACAGAGTCTATGGACCACATTTGTTGGAATACAGAAATCTCCTCTCCCCAGCCTATAATCAATCTTGTTTCTCCAATCAAAACATTAGCCTGCATTACCCACATAGAATATAATGTTAATAACTGGACCCACAGCACATCTCTCATCTCCACCACTCATTCCATTCCCATCTAGAGGGTGGATGCTAGTCATGGAGAGAGAAGGAGAGGTAACCTAAAACCTTGTGGGTGCCAATATCTGAATGTTCACTAAACCAGTCAAATGAGTCCATAAAACGTGCCAAATATTCCAAATTTAAGATTAAAAATGCAAAAAAAATTGCCCTTGAATTAGACCAAGCCCAATGTTTGATTTCCCATTGTCTATTGATTTTGGCAATTCATATTCACATCTAGACAATTAATCCTATTGTTTCCAAACAAAAGAAAACAATATGCTCAGCAATCTCTTACAATAATAGGTCACTTAGACACATCAAAGCCTAACAAAGTACTATTAGAACTGATCAAAGCCTTCTGCCACTTATATTTACAACCCCACCCACATACCCCGGGCCCACGATTCCTCGTTTACCATTTTCAAATTATCAACGGATTAGATACAGTTGCGGGATGATCCGTAAGTCAATCTCGCCCGTCGGATCGACGCATGGGATTAATTGTGGGCATACGTTGATGTGCTCATTTCACGCGCCGTTCACCATGCGAAGGAATTTTCGGACGGGTTCGTGCCGTCGGATCGTTCGTACTGCTCCGTCGATCGCTGTGGCTGCTGCTGAGCCATCAACATATCCGATGCCTGTTCCGACACCTTCCACACCTTCACGGACTTATCGAGACTCCCGCTGTACACGATCCACCGTCGATCGTTGGGCGTAGACTCCCGATCTTCCTCGATGGCCAGGCATTTGACGGGGCCCGCATGACCATTCAGCAAGGACAAACAAGTGTGGCCCCCTCCACTATCTCTCCTCCACACACAAATCGTCTTATCGGCCGATCCACTGAAAACCAGATTGCCCCCCGCAGCAAGACACAAAACCGCCAGCTTGTGTCCCTTGAGGACTCCGCCGTGGGATAATTTTTTCTCCCGTTCCCAGAAATTAACTAGACCGTCCGATGAGCCGCAATAAACGATGGAAGCCGACGGATTGACGGCCAATGCTGTCACCGCACATTCCTGCTTCAACAGCGTTTGCACAAATTTATGCTTCGTTTTGTTTCCCTGAAACTCCCGGCGCCAAACTTTGACGGTGCCGTCGGCCGATCCCGTGAAAACGAGACCATCGAATCCGGCCACGACAGAATTGACGGCATCTTCGTGAGCGTTGATCGATTCCAAACATTTGGAATTAGATATCTGCCAGACTTTTAGGGTCTTATCCCAGGACCCAGAGTAAAGCAATCCATCTTCGCTCAAACTCATGCAGGAAACTGCATCGTAATGCTTGATCCACAGCGAATTCCGATGTTTTCTCACCTCCACGTAATTGCTCGGATTTATCGAGCTTTTCAGGAAATCTTTCAGCGTAGGAAGAGTACCACTCCGTTTATGGACGGCTGGATTCTTCGGAGACACTTTCCAGACTCGGATCTTGCCGTCTTGATGACCGGTGAAGATCTTCTCGCCGGAGATGACAATCGCTTTAACTAATCCACTGTTTGATTTGAATCCAGAGAACTCCTCCTGGTTCTTCCAAACCCGGATATTCTTGCTATCGGATCCGGTGTAAAGGAGTTCTCCGGTGGCTGCTAGCGAGTAAATGTGACCTTCTTCACGTACGAGCGATCCAATCAAGCAGTTGGCTGGGAAGTTCTCATCCGTCATCGGAATAACTGCCGTATTCGACCACGGCGATTTAGCGAAAGGTGAAGAATTGTTCCACGGCGACATGGCGTAGGGCGAATTCTCAGCGCTGATTCGGCTTCCGTCGTAAAATCCAGGACTTGCGGCCGAAACGCTGCTGTTTCTCGGATCAAAATCGTCGTCTTCCCTTATCGTTGCGGAGATATTCGGATCAGAATGCAACAGGTTGCCGAATTTCGACCTCGTGAAACTGTTAGTCTCCGCAAACATAGTTCCACCTCTAGCTTCTCTCATCTTCTTTGAAATCAAGCGCTAGATAAATTTAGGTTTTCTCCCACAGCTAAGACCCGTTGAAGAAACCGAAAGCTGAAAACTTCACGGCGAAGAAATGGATCAAAATTCGGCAGAGAAAGAGAAAACTGGTCGGAAAGTAGGAGAGGGCGAAAATAACTAAAGGAAAGAGAAGAGAAGGGGTGTATATATAAATAGGGAGAGCGAAAGCGAAAGAGGAGGGAAAAGGACACGTGTACGGAGGAAAAGTAATCCTTGCGTGTAGGAGAAGTAACGGGGAGGGAGAGAATTGCGGAAACACGGTTTGTTCGATGGTTAGGAAGAAGGGGTTGTGATTTGTGGGTGTCGCGCTAATTTTGAGGGGTGCGGATATTGAAAATGAGGGTTGGTTTTTGGGGTTTCTGAAGAAGATTTTGGGTTTGGGGATAGGGATGGAATCATAGGAATGTTCGGTTGGTTTTGATTGGTCAGACTGGCTATTTAGGGAGTGTCTGACTTTGGTATGAATTTACGAAAATGACCTTGTCAGATGGCCCACGTGAAAGATGAGCGGCATATAACGAACGTTGTTTGACTGGTGAGAGATTTGAATGGACGGTCAATAAGGAGAGTGCCAGGAAACTTTGGTTTTCTTTTCGGATAATTACTAAAAACTGACTTTTAAGATAATTAAGGGATCATTATTATTTGAAAATTAGAAGAGGAGCTTTGGCTCAACGGTAAAAATTGTCACTATGTGACCTTGAGATCATAAGTTTAAGGCGTGAAAATAGTTTCTTGTAAAAATACAAGATAAGATTGTGTACTATAAGCCCTTGTGGTCCACCTCTTCTCCGAACCCTGCATAAGCGGGAGCTTTGTGCACTGGGACTTTTTCTCCTACCTTTTTTATTATTTGAAAATTACCCTTTATTTTTAAATAAATGTTAATATGGGAAATTGATATCTCTAATCACTTATTATGATAATGTTTCTTACATCTGGTTTTGATAAACAATAATATTGTTTGGTATATGATTTAATCAATTCCATGATTGAAAATTATTGAAATTTCTCAAAATTTTACACCTTTTTAGACTCTAAAACATACACAAACAAATCAAACTTCCTATAATTTTCAAGTTAATTTTGTTCTTCGGATTAGGAAGCGATTTTCCCGAGTATTTCATGGCTTTCATGTTTATTTTTCATAAACTACATTTGATCCTCAGATAGGGTATGATTTTTACTAAGTAATTTAATCTTTTTTACGTTTATTGTGATGAATTCATGATAAATTTAAGATAAAAAAAAATGAGAGATCAACCTCAATTTAGATAAGATTAGTCCTTGTGATCTGATTTGAGACGGCCTAGAGTTATTATATGGCATATAACATGCACATTTTCACAGGAATATGTGTTGAAATAATAACCTCCTTTTAATGATCCAAACCATTGGTCTTTAAGAGGCTACGATGCATCAGTCAAACATCACAAATTAGCCACATCCAAACAATCTTAACCTTTTGATCACATAAATTTAGCAAGCTTCCTTTCAGTCTTTATTACATCTTCCAATATGGATTGTCTTGATCTCCGCCGCCCCAGGATTAGAATGACTTTCAGGGCATGGCATTTTTGCAGCAGGGACCATGAGCTGATGGTTCTGTTAATTGGAAGAAAAGTGGCTTGGAGAAACTGGGCCACACACCACAGGCTACTCTGAAAAATCTTACCCATAAAGAGTGTGTACATGCATGTAGTCCAAATCCTGTTTGATCTGATAATGATAGGAAAAGGGCATCAAATTTGAAATTTATAGCAAGTCATGAGATTAGTTGGGACCCACTTCTTTTTAACAGTAAGATCAAGATCTAGCCAAGTAACTTCTCCATCAGCTAATTTTTTAAGCTTGTTGACATGTGTGGTGCTCCATGTCTAACATTGATTTTATTTCCTTTGTATTTTAATGGCAGCATTTTTGTTCATTTTTCTGGTGATTAAAGACTGCCTATTTGCTATGCCATTTAAGGAATCTAATGGTCCAAAGAAACCTAGGATAAACACCAACTATTGAGCAGTGACAAAAAATATCTTCCTCATGACAAGAGTATGTATCAAGTGGATTGATAAAATGGTAGGACTTATGAAATCATTTGTTACCATTAGAGAGACGGGTCTTAATTTGTCAAAATCTTGCAATTGTTGTTGATTTATCTCTTGATCGATGGCAAATTATTTATGAAATAAGTGCATGCTACTTGTAAAGAAACGATCTTATACCAGAAACGTCTGAACATTAATCAAGAGGAAAGACAACACTACTCAAACTTTCAATTTGATCACTTACTATAGATGATCGTCCTACCGTCTACTCTCTAACAGAGCTTAAATGGCTTCTGGATTAACAAAAAGAACTACCAGAAAAGTAGGACTATAAGTTAACAAAGAACTTCTGTGTACTTGAGAGGCCCCAGACCCTGCCGCCATGGGGCTTTAACCCCTTAGACCCCTACCAGGGCTACTGCCCCAAACCCCACTCCTTAGGAGCACTACCCCCGAACCCCTGTTATTTCTTCTTGTAACCATCGTGGTCGCTAATGACCTCATTAACAACTAAGTTGGTCATACCACTGTGGCACTTCTAGTGGTATTTTATTGATATGGGCATTGTCATACACCAACACTGCTCATAAGTTACAGAAGCAAATGACCTATAGCCTCTTAGCACAGTGGCACAAAAAGGGACTCTCTTGGTGTATGGTCTCAAACTTCATTTGAGTTTTGGGTTACTCACCAAAACACTCACTTGCCTCCCAAAAAAGAAAAGAAGAAAAAAAACAAGTTATTTAAGCTAATGGTATAATCTTTATACCTTAGGATAACATCTTATTATTATTATTATTATTATTATTATTATTATTATTATTATTATTATTATTATTATTATTATTGAATGTTGAAAATAAAACCTAGAATGGCCTATTAGATATTAAGGGTGAGCTAGCCCTTCTTGCACCACTATGCTAGAATATGAAAATAGCTTGGGTGAAGAGCTTTCACTATTAAAATTGGTGATTTTGAAAATGGCAAAAGTAAGACAATTTTGCATATGTAGATTGATCTTCCACTTTTGCAATTAAGTGGATTTTATAACTTAATATGCACATAGATGTATATGTCTATGTCTATGTATTTAGATGTTATCTACAGACTAGGGTGTATGTATGTATGTATGTATGTATGTATGTATGTATGTATGTATACACATGTGAATGTTCGTGCATATCTTGTGGAAGACTTAATTTGTGGGGTTTTGACTTTTGGTTAAATAAAAATAAAAAATGTATTTTCTCACACTTACTATAAGGATTTTCTTGCAAGTATCAAAAGTGGTGAATATGGAGTTACATAATTCAAGTTTGGTTATGATTAGACAGGCTTAGTGTGAAATTGGCTTCTAATTCAATATGTGAGAGTTTTTTAATTGTTCTTGTTCAAATCATTTCTTTCCATTCTTAGGAAAATGTCAAAGCAGCTAAATGTTGCCGTCCCGAGGCATGAGTTCAAGTCAACGAACAACTGCTGCCATCAAAAGTGCACTCAATAAATGGTCGAGGTATAGGTGCCCTAAACAAGGGGCGACAAGACCAAGTCCTAAAATGAATCAATGTAGCCTGATGAAACTTAGAGTTAAAGCCACTAAACCTTTTGCATAAAAGGGCTACTTCTTCTATGATCCAACTCATTCATCTTATTACTTCTGTGATGTCTAATAGTTCAAAAACATACGATCAAGCATATGCTAGAGAGCTGCAAAGTTATCTGCGACCAACTGCTCTAGACAATTTAGACATCGTTGACAAGCTAAGATTGCTTGTTCCACTTCCACTCTAACAGCAGGCCCTGAACATAGACATTGGGTTCAAAAGTCCAAGCCTTCTTATGGTAATCAACTTACCCAAGTCAAGAAAATCAACACATTTGCTTTACGTTCTTCTTACAGTAAGAAGAGGGGCATTTACGTCATTTCATTTGCACTTTAGCGGCTTACAACCGCCCTTTCCACCTAACTCAACCACGTTCTGAGCCGCAGTCCAACCAAAAACCGTTACGCGTGCGTCCGATTCACACTTTGGTCTCCAAAACGTCAACCACTGTTTTTCCAGGACGCCACCTAAAACAATGTGCCGGAAAGGCTCCGGATATATGACAAGCATCTTCGGAGCAGCGGAACAGCCGCCACGTCATCGGTCGCGTCATTTGGCGTTTTCCTGACCCGGCTTGGACTTCTGATTACGTGGCTTGTCAAGAAAACAAGACGCAATGTCGCGTTGAATTATTGAATCCTAGCCAGTGGTCTTTTGAAACGTAGTCACTGACTGTGCAGTGTTCGTCAGCATGATTAGTTATTTTGCAGAGCTAGAAATGGACGGTTGTGATAATTTGGAGGGGGAACTTGGTAGGTTGGAGTAGACTGAGCAGCTTTACTATTGGTCGACACTTGGAATATGCTAGGTTTAAGTGGGACCCACTACTTTTAATCAATGCATATAATGTGGATACTATAGGATTAAGCAGCTAGGATTTCGGGGACCCATTCGAATTCCTTATATGCGTTTGTGTCGTGTAGATCAGTGCCAATGAATACATGCAATGGGCCCCAATTGGTGATTCAAAATTCTTTGCTCCAAGAGCATCTCCATCTGATCCAATGGCTACAAATGTTAGAGATGCATTGGATTAGTGTTCTTGATGAATCTTGATGATCCCCAAATGGCTGATTTACCGCGGGTCCCACAAAATATGCCAAGTATTGACATTAGGAGTGGTTCTGTACTTACCTTGGGCAGATGGGTGTGGTTAGGCTGGAATTTATGTAGACTACTTTTGGAGTGGAGTACACTTAATAGATGACACATGCTGGTCCAAGTGGTACCTACTTATATGATTATATCCATCTCAAACTTTTTCCCTTTTTTTCTTTTATTATTTTATTGTAGACGAAGATTTTACTCACTTGAGCTCATTGAATATTCTGATGTTTATTTATTTAAGGGAAGGCCTCCATTTTTAATCTTGTTTTAGTTATTTAATTATTTCTTCCCGAGGAGTGCTAGTGCAGAACTTTTCTATGATGGGCCCCATTTACAATTAATCCATGCCGTTTATCGTACTTATATTTAATGGCCCAAAAATCATGCAAAAAAGAAGGCAGTACCCCCTATGCAACTCTTCGACTTTTATAGGTGAGCCCTATATTCAATGATCCATGCCGTTCATCTAACTCTCCTAACTTTGGATATCTAAGTATAACACAATAAAAGCACCATTTGTCAGATGCTAGAGACGCCAGTTCGGCGTGACTCATGCAGTGGTAGGTATTAAAAGGGATGAGTCAGATGAATGGCATGGATTAATATAATAATAAAATACTGTTAATGTCTATAGCAATCAACAGATTAGTGAAAATGATACATGTACTACCAGTCTGAAAATGACACTGCTTACTTTGTTAATACTTCTAATTAGCCTAAAGCAATCTACCGCAGTTGATCGTAGATATCACGGCATCTCTCCTGGTTATGATTGGTCAAGAGGTTTGAGGTGGTATTCTTTCCATATTAAGGAGATTTCAAGGGTATTTAAGAATTATGATAAGCTTCTTCTACTTAATTTGCTTCGTAAAAAAAAAAAAAAAAAAAAACCTTTCTAATTTGATATTCGAAACTCTTTTGCAAATAAACAGTTTCTAACAAATATATAAAAAAAAGAAGGTTTAAATTGCTGGTGAAATTTTTATTATCAAAAAGGGGATTTAAGTGATGTAATTAGCAAATGAGTTGGAAGTCTTCAAACATAGATAATTATTTAAGAGCAAAGAGCTGGCCCATAGCTTTAGGGCATTGTTTTATTTATATTTCAGTTTATTAAAGGGATGAATATATTATTTTAATGAAGTTGATTTAATAGTTAATCAGGTGAACGACTTGATTATCCTCTGTGCTGCATCAACGTTGTTATGACTAAGCTTGTGGTATGGTTTCTTTAATTATCGACAGTTATCCCGGCCGAAAAATACGGCGATGGATTCAACATTGAAAGGAACTCTTGCAGCTGCTCTGCCGGTGGATATGATTAACAGTGGCACAGCATAACATTTTTTATAGTATAAGGAGAAGATAGATAATTTTCTTTTATGGGTTGGTAAGATGGGATGAAGGAGACATAACAGAGGGATTTTTTTTTAAGGGGAGCCTTGGCGTAATGGTAAAAGTTGTTATCATGTGACCTCGAGGTCATGAGTTTAAGATGTGAAATTCTTCTCTTGTAAAATGCAAGGTAAGGCTGACTACTATAAGCCCTTGTAGTCTACCCTTTTCGCAAACCCCGCATAGGCGAGAGCTTCATGTATTGGGGCTGCCCTTTAAAATGGAGGTTTTTTCTTCTTCCTTGCAAGCCTTGAATTTTCTTGAATCAGCATTTCTGTGAGCAATCTTTTCTAATTTTCAATATTATCCTTTGATTATTATTTGTTACTCTTGTTGTTATATTGAAGGGGAGCCTTGGGATAATGGTAAAAGTTGTCATCATGCGACCTTGAGGTCATCGGTTCAAGGCGTGGAAACAGTCTTTTATAAAAATACAAGGTAAGAACGCATACCATAGACCCTTGTGGTCTCCCCCTTCACCAAACCCTGCATAGGCAGGAGCTTCGTGCACCGAGATTGCGCTTTTACTCTTGCTCTTATATTGGAGAAATAATAATTCAGTAGGTAGGCACTATTGTGGATGATGCTGACGGAAGATGGTAGCCATTTGACACGGGCTTTTGCCTATTTTCGATCACAGCCCTCCTTTTCGTGGATTAAACACTTGTGAAGGATTAGATTCTACAGCCCATGCACTCAAATTTATTGAATGGTGTGGATATGCATTATTATTTTGCTGATTATGGACTACTTAGTTAAAAAATAATAATAACTGTAGTTCTTAACCAATCAAAGGGTTGGTTAAGATCATTTATAGGTAGCCAGGGAAGAATTTCAGATAATGAAACAATCTTTGTGCGGTGGAGATCGTAGGTCAAGGTAATCTAGTGAAAATAGGATCAATCAATGGCTTACCTAATGGATTTGATTATGCCCACGTAGCACATATGAGCCCAACAATGTGGAAAAGTTAGAAGCAAGTGGCCTTTGAGATTCCACGTGTATCCTTTGATCTGAATGTTTTATTTTGGACAAAGAAAATGATAAATTACAAATAAAAGAAAAAAAGAGCAGTACGATGCATAAATCTCCGCATACATGGGGATTAAAGAAGAGGCAAACCATAAAAAAATTTATAGTATGCAATTTTACTTTGCATTTTGCATATGAGACTATTTCAATACCTCAAACCCATGACCTCCAGCTCATACGACGACAACTCAACCTTTCTGCTAAGACTCGCCTTATGATAACTCACAAATCATCTCATAATAAATCAAAAGAACTATATTTGTTTATGCTTCGTAGGTTTCATAGTTGCTTACACTCCCATCATTTTTAGAAGGGGAAACAATAATTAAAAAGGAAATTAATTATGAATTATTTTTTTATATTAAATTCTTCGGCCATGTGTCCAGGGAGACCTTGTAGTCACCCACATATCACGTACATATACATAGTTATATACCCCAGTTTAGTGCACTTGGCAGTATTAGAATTAAGTCTTTGAAGCATATTCTAAACAAGTGATACTTTTATATATATATATATATATATATATGTATGTATGTATAAGTATATGTATATATCAAATGGAAATTTAAACAAACCTCAAGATGCTTCATTATTATAAGATGGTACTTTATTTTTTCTAATGCTAATGCTAATAAAAGGGCATTGTTCATTGGATTGAGTGATAACTTTTTTATTCTAATGAGGTTGATTAAGCAACTTTACATGCAGGTAAAGGGAGCTTGCGCAATCGTAAATGTTATCATTGTGTGACCTTGAGGTCACGGGCTCAAAATGTGAAAACAGCCTCTTGTAAAAATATAAGGTAAGGTTGCGTACTATAAACCCTTGTGATCCTCTCCTTTTCTTGACCTCACATAAGTAGGAGCTTCGTTCACCGGAACTGTCCTTTTTACATGTAGTTGAACAGCTTGATTCTTGTCTCTATTATAAGAGATGACTCAGCGGATTGCAAGATAGGACAGAACTTTTTATGACAAATTTTTAAGACGAGAGAATTTTGCTTAGTGCTTTAGTAATAGGGATTAAGGAGACAGTTTGGATGCCTTGGTTCTTCTTCAAAATCCTTGAAGTCTCTTGAATCAGTCTATTCTACGAGCGGTATTTAGAGATCGCCAGGTGATCATCTTTTCTAATTTTCAATATTATCCCTTAATTATCATTTGTTATTATATTGGGGAACAATAATAAGTAGGCACACTACTAAAATTTGAATTTTATAAGACGGCAAAAACAAGACGGTTTAAAGGCAACCATCTTATTAAAAATAAAAAAAGATGATAATTATATTTGTCTAAGGCGTTTGGCTGTTATCACAACCCTTCATTTTGTGGACTAAGACAATTGTGAACGATTAATTAGATCAGACAGCCCATGTACCAAGTTTCTCCAATGGATTATCCTAATTACTAGTATTTTCTGTTGTGAAAAATACATGATTATATGAACGTTTTTTAGAACAAGTGTAGTTCATAACTAATCAAAGGGTTAAGATCATCCAATGGAGAAATTTCTCTGCAATATTGCCGACTTGGAAAATTTCACAGAAGATGAAACATACAATTTCGATTGGACCGCTGAATTATTTGATATGTATTCAAAGCTGTTGGATCTGTTAACATTTGCTTAGCTTGATGTCAGCCATTAGATTAATGGATTTGATCGTGCCAACATGAAAAACTTCATAGCTATTGGCCATTGATATATAAATACATTGTCCATGAAACTATTCGCACGTAACATTTTAGTCTTTAAAGTTTCAGAAAAGCAATTTAGTTTATAAAACTACTAGTTTAAGTTTAAACTGTCCATCAGCAGAACTAAAGGTTGAGACATAATAGCTTATTATTTTTTCAAAAAAACTAAAGTACAATTTAGTCTCTGAAACTATTCATAAGTATCGATTAATGCTCTTATTTCTCGAATAGAGAGATCCGTTAATAAATAATCTCTTAATATAATATATATATATATATATATATATATATATAATTTAGTACTTAACCCGGCCAAGACATTAAAAACATGCAAATGACTTAGATTTATAAAAGAGGCAAGTAAACTGCGGGAAAGAATCAAGTGTGCACTTGGATCAATCAGCGTCTTGCAAAATGCAAAGTAAGGCTGCCTACTGTAGGCCCTTGTGGTTCACCCCTTCTCCAGACCCCACATCGGCGGGAGCTTTGTGCACTGGGGCTGCCCTTTTTTTTATATATATATAGATATAATGAAATTTAAGGAAAAACTCAATATATTTCATTACTATAAGATGATACTTATGTTCCTTAGTATCATTGAAAGGGCATTTGAGAATAAATAAACAAATGTACGCTCAAGTTCATTGAATGGATGGATGTTTTTTATTCTAATTAAGTTGATTAAGCAACTCTACATGCAGTTGAACAGCTTGATTATCCTCTCTGTGCCTCAGTGACTCTGTGATTGAGCTTGTAAACTTGTCTCTTCAAGCGGTGGCAAGCATCCCCGCCAAGAAACATGGCGATGGATTGGGACGTTCAGCAGAATCCTGCCCAGCTGGTGCTACAGGTGGATTAACAACGGTGGCTTTACGTAATAGAACTTCGTTTGAGTGACAGGTGAAGATGAGATAATTTTCTTTTATGGGCTTGTAGGATGGGATTAAGGGAACACAATGGAGTGGGTTTCTAAAGAGGAGCCTTAGCGCAACAGTAAAAGTTGTCATCATGTGACCTTGAGGTCACGGGTTCAAGGCGTGGAATCAGTCTCTTACAAAATACAAAGTTAGACTGCCTACTATAGGCCCTTGTAGTACGCCCCTTCTCCCAACCCCGCCTAGGTGGGAGCTTCGTGCACCGGGAATGCCCTTTAATAGAGTGGGTTTCTTTCTTCTTCACAGGCCTTGAAATTTCTTGAAGTGGCCTCTTAAGCAAGTGGTTTGTTCATGTTTACTATTTCAACAGCACTTTTGAGTGATATACGGAGGATTTTTGTGAGGCTTGCTCTAAGATGACACGCATTCTATTTAACTTAAGTCATTAGTACATTTTAGAAGGAAAACCTTGGTACAATGGTAGAGTTGTCATCACATGACCTTTAAAGTTATAGGTTCACGACGTGAAAAGAATCTCTTACAAAATGCAAGGTAAAATTGCATATTATCGACCTTACATATATAAAAGGAACTGCCTTTTTTAAGTTATTAATATATTTTATTGGTCAAAAGACACTAAATTAGGATTGGGAGTTAAATGAGATACCTGGCGTGCTGATGAAAACCTCACTTTAATGCTTGATTAAAGAGCCCTATTTCTCTCATTTATTTATTTATGTGCTTTAGAACGCAACACTTGGACTGCCACAGTATGTTTCTCTCTCACAAGCACAAATTACAGTCAAATTTTAGGCTTCTCTGAAGATCGCTAGAGACTTCAGCGATCTTTACTAATTCTTAATATTATCTTTTGTCGTCTATTATTGTATGATTGACTCGATCTCTTAGGAGTTAGATGTCATGAAATACACCAGAAGATATGTAATCGGGAGCAGAAGTAAGGAATCTCACTTAGATGAATTCTAGTCAGATTCATCTGGCCCCACCAAGTCAAACAAGGATCAGTTTAGTGGGCCCTTTTATGGAAACATCATATCCTCAAATCACATTGATGGACGATCCCACCCACCATTATTAGTGGTGAAAAATGGATGGTTCCAAACGAAACTCTACAACAATCGCAGACATCATTAAACGTTAACACGTAATCGCCTATAATCACATGATTATAATTAATTTTTCCACCAATTTTAGGATACATGGCAAGACTACAACTAATTGTTTGAAGTAATGAAATGGAAATAAAAGAAAACCTCGAGATATTACATTTTCATGGGTAACACTTTCTTGTCACCGAGACAGTGAAAGGGCAAATGGAGACTTGGTGAACGGTAAGGTGAAGAGAGGAAAATAAGGAGGGATGTGAGAGAGTAAAAAAAGAAAATAAGGAGAGAACATGATCAGCACGGCCCTCTGCACCATCATCCAGTCATAGCACACAAACCAGACACTCCTATAGTCATTCCTGCATGCATGGTTGGTGGTGAGGAGAATACTTCAACCGAATTTTTTGCCTTCTTTCTTTGGAATTATTTATATGTACCCATAATCTCTAAAAAAAGGTAGCCTGCAACCTGGTGCACTAAGTTTTCGCCTATGAACAGTTGGGACAAGGTGCAAATCACAAAAATTTATAGTAGACATTCTTATCTTGTATTTTTGTAAGAAGCTATTTTAATAGATAAAAATAAATTAAAAGATCCATCACAGAATTTCCTATATCAGTCCGATACTCTGCTGTACTGACCTGGCTTAGTCAACTTGTTTTACCTCACTCTAAGTTTCGAGTTTGTAAACATTGGGTCCTACATCAGCATAAAATCCCACTTTTTTTTCCAACAAAAATGCCTTCCTCTTTGCTCACCTCAGCAGGTGAAGGGACAAATCTATTTTGAATCCACCTAGAGCAGTGTGTAGGGCTCTAGTCGGCTGCAATTTTGGGTAGAAAATGACTTACGAAGGAGAAGACATGAAAATACCTGTTTTGCGGCTATAGCAACAGGCTACAGGTATAAGTCCGGACACATGGGGTTTTTAAAGTCATGAAATAAAATATCGGGCCATTTTAGGATTTTTTCATTTTTTTTTAATTTTTTTTCAAAGATGAGGGGTACTTAAAGTTTTTAGCTAAAAGTTAGAGGCTTATATAGGATAGCACAATCAGAAGACACTGTTGCCTTATAGAGGCTATAGCAAGTTTTTACTTTGATTTATTAGTATAAATACTAAAGTAACATTGAATCCAGCTTGGTAGAATCCAAGACACTGTTGCCTTAAATCTCTTTGCACAATCAGAAGCTTCAACTATCTTCAATAAGCGACAAGTGCATTACTCCTTAAGGTTGGATTTGCAAGGAACTGATCTATTGATTTGGGGGAGAATATCACTCTCCATTGCCGCACAAGAGTGGGAGAGTAGATTGAGATAATCTTAGGCTCCCTAATCTCATTAGAACTCAAGTACACAAAAAACCAGTCATTAAAGACGTAGCCATACACACACACCAGACAGGGAATAGCATAACCCCCAAGAAGCAATGTGCATCGACAGTAGTTGTAATCCGATTCGGGCTCATCAAGCACCACCAATTCTCTTGCAAGTTTATCTGCTACGTGATTGGCAGATCTATGTGTACGCTCCACCTCATAAATGAAACATTATTAATTTTTTGTTATTTCTATCAAATACCCCCCAGAACTGCCAAGGCCGATTAGAGCTCTGTTTGTACTAAGAGAATCATCTTCGATGAGAATTGGTTGCCGTTTAGGTTGATTCCATTAACGGATTCCGAAAACCAGGGTTGATATCTCGGCTTCCGTAGAATTACAAATCCCCAAAGCTCCTGCAAAATCAAGAATTACGTTACCTTCATGATCAGTAATCATCCCATCTAGTCCATTTGGCTCCGCATTTAAATAGCATGCTCCATCAAAATTCGGTTTTGAATCAGTTGAGTGGTGGAGGCTGCCATCTGGGTTGTCAATTTTGTTTTCTCCTGAAATCGACGATGACATTGCTCGATTGGCTGAAGATGACACTGGCTGATTCCCATTGAGCTGAAACTCTAATGACTAAGTCGTTAAGAACCCCTTTGGTCTTGCTTCTTCCGCTTAAGCATCGGGAATTTCTTTCAAGCCATAAATTCCAGACTGCAGCGTGAAGGCATAGGAACCGTAGGTCTTTGGCTTTAGCATTCTTTTTGCCCCCCATCCAGTGAACACAGTTCCCCGTATAGAGTTTGGGAGCATCCAGGAGATGTTAAATTTCTGTAAAAGGCACAGTCATGCCTTTTGTGCCATTGTACATAGCAAGAGTAGATGGTCAGTGGTTTCTGAGCTTGTGTGACACATATAACACTAAGGACCTTGAAATCCTCTTCTGCATAGTTTATTCTGAGTCAGGATTTTATAGTGTACCATTGTCCAGAAGAAAAGGAAACTTTGGAGGTGCTGAGGAGCACCACTGTCCCAGAAGGTTCCCAATTGATTTCATTTGAGACCAGGCAATGATAGGCAATCTTAACAAAGAACTTACCATTGAAGCAATGCGTCCAGATGTATCCTCTCTGAGTGTCAATGAAGCCCTCAAGGTTTTGTACAAGGGCTTCTGATTGCTCGTTTTCCAGACCTCTCAAACGTCTTCTGAGGGGAATAACCATTTAATATCCTAGTCGTCTATATTGAAGCATTCTTTGACTAAAGCTGTTGGAGAAGCAGAAGCTCTTTGTAATCTGCTGAATTCCTGAGCCAGGGAACAGTAACCATCACAGGGTCAATCCAAAACCTTATTTTGTTATCTGAGTATAGCTTCTGTTTAGCCTTTGATCTGAAGAACCCAATATTTTTTTTCAAACATAGGGGCCTTTAGCACAATCCAAAGGTTATAGGGGGTTGTATCTTTCTTGAATAACTGCTTTCTATAATCCATCATTTTCAAACAAAAATCTCCACAGCCATTTACATGGGAGACTTGTTTTCTGATCCCTAGACCAACTTCCTCCTCCAACTTACAGTCCCAAGCAACAAGATGGATTTTAGTTCTACCTATATCCCCTCCACATAAAAACCTCCTTTGTAACGGTTCTATCTTTTGTATTAAAGTGAATGGGCTAAGGATAGAAAATATACTGGAAGATTAGCCAATGGAGATATAAATTGCTTGTACTTTGATAAGGGAAGACATTACACAAAAGCTCGTCGGGGAAAAAAGAACTGAAATATCAGTTCCCTAATCCATAATCCAAACATGACAAAAAATGCAATTATCAGAATAAATGGGCAAACTTGGATTTTCCAGAAACAGAAAAATTAGACAATGTTACAATCACCACCAGCCCAATTAGAACACAAATGTCAATAAAGAAGAACAGGAAAAAAAAAATCTGATTACAAGGGAAACGATGTTAATTCTAACATCCATGAACTTGGCAAACTTGCTCTTACTTGATTTCTTCTTACATTTTCACAACAACACGTAACGAAAGGATTATCAGCCCAAAGGAGCTACAGTTGCCTCCCGATACACGACATAAGAATGTCATCCTTCGCCTCTCAAGACATCACAAACCGTTCCATAAAGCATACATACAGCAGTCTCTAAGTGCCTCGCTTCCCGCTGCTTACCGACAACTCTTCCATCCGTCGACTTCTTCTGTTTAGAAGACTCTTTTTGTCCAATCCCATGGTTAGGCTTGGATTCAAGACTTCATACCTTGTGGCTAGCTCTTCACTATTAACCTTGTAACTTCACTTCCCCTTATATCCGTTAAGGCAGACACGATAACATAGAAGTTCCTATTCTCTCTCTTCTCTCTTCTCTCGTTGAATTGGAAAATGAGTTTGAAGGGGGAACGAAGAAGAGAACATGGAAGTTTGAGACTCGAATGGTTTATGAAACCGGATGCTATAGGAAATGAGTATGTTCACACCCCTTGGAAACGTTGTGGTAGTAATTATTTGATGCCATTCGGCAGTCATGTGATACCATATTCTCTGAAAATCCGGACGCTGCATAAACGTACGAGAATGGCGTGCAATAGATGATTGTGCACTCTTGCAATGGCAAAAGAAAAGGATATGGGTAATACAAAAGCGACTAACACTCGTCGCTTAGAGACGTTATGTAGTGCCTACTGGCGAATACACAAGCGACTAACGCAGTTCAACCCCATTGTTCATCCATTCTAGATAGACAATAGCCCTGTAATCTAAATACATCACTATCATTGTTTTGAACTTCGGATCCATCCTTTTCCTGTATAGACTCCTACTGATTAGGATCGACCATTCAGCAGAGAAAACTTTGGTGCATAGCCTAATATGTGGAAGATGAGATCTTTAGACCATCAAACATCTGGTCACATGTGCCAAGATTTGCGTTATTATACCATTGCTTTAAATCATTGTACTTTTAGAAGGACAGGCATATTAGATAAAAGCTCGTAATGGAAAAAGGTTTGAAATCCTTCTTTAATATGAAAACTTCAAACAAACTGGAATTCTGAAATATGCACTCCATAATCCATATCCTCAACATAATAAAGAATGCAATTATCAGAATAACTGGGAAAAAATGAACTGTCCAAAAACAGGAAAATAATATATTTCTCCAAGCAATGCATATGCAACAAGAACACAAACTCTCTATAAAGAAAAAGCAGAGAAAACATCTATAAACTAGGAAATGGTATCTAACAAGCTAACACCCATGAACTCAGCAGAATTGCTCTTAGTTGATTTCCTCTTAAATATGCACAATTAATTTACAAATAACACAAAACAAAAAAGGACTACCATTCCTGACTTCCCAAGTATCTACAACTGCCTCCCTATATACAAGAGATAAGAAATGACATCCTTGGCCTCTCAGCACATGACAAACCGTTCCATAAGCATACATATAGTAGTTTCTGAGTGCCCCACTTCCAACCCCTTCCCCGGAACTCCGGCCGTCGATGGCTTCTGTGTAGTAGTCTCTTTTTCTACAATTGTATCAAAACTTGGTACCTTCTGGCTCTTCTCCGTTAGCCTTGCAAGCTCCCTCCCTCATATATCTGTCAAGGCAGACATTATAACATAGAAATCTTCCTCCCCCGCCACCTCACCCCCTAGCAAATGACTTTGATGGTAAAAAGTGAGAAAAGGAGGGAAGCATATAAAAACTAAGAGTTTGAGAGACGGACACTTCGTGTTTGAATTGTTTATGTGAAGGCAGGTACAATGGAAAATTAGATGCTTTTACACCCCAGGGAAATGATGTGTCCATATGTACTGCCATTCTGTAGTCATGTGAGGACCATGATCTCTGAAAATCCGGAAACATGTGCAGAAGTGACAAGAATGATTGAATTACTGACTTGGCCTTCTTTTCTGTAGGTGTTGTGGGTCCCACAAAGATAATAACAACCGTCCAGTTAAGTGCATGGATGGAGGATCCTCATGATCTAGCCGCCCATATATTATCCATAAATTATGGCTAGGCAGGCGACTGCATCGATCACGTGACAATGGTCACATGTTTCATGATAGATAGTCCACATGGGTTTGATACTTTATGCCGCTGATTGCGGGACAAACCTCTTTGATTTAGAACTTCCATTGCTTTTGTTGCAGTTCCCTGTGAACTTTTGTGTGGAACTTGCTAAAAGAGTGCTAATACATTTGCTTCATTTTTACATGTATTTGACATGGAAGGTAATAGTTTATTCTGACTGGTTTTTTGGCATTGACAGAGAGGTGGATGAGACATTGTTTTTAATAAAAATTTCCGCCATGTTTACTGTCAGTAGTGACGAACTAGCATTTTACTGTCAGTATATTCGCTTGTGCCTTACCAGTGGATGCTTCAAACGAAAACAAATAAAAATTTTACTTCGTTGGAGAACCAGAACTGAAATTTACTTCCACTCCGCATTACCCAACTGAAAACAGTAAAGCTCACAGGAAACTTTTATACACACAGCAACAAGAACTCATATGGTCTTCCTCTTCAAAATCTAAGGGCTGAAGCAATCCATGAACATAGAAATAGCAGCCTCCGAGTATCGAAACATCGGCCTAGGCTCAGCTTGCGCGACATGAGAAGTCTCTTTTGCTGCAACTCCAGGCGCCTTGTTGGGCTCGAACCCTGCAGGTCTAGAGCCATTTGCAAAAATGGTTCGACCCTTCTGTTGGAGTTTCTCAAATTCGCTCGTCCAAATATCCACCAATCCAGACATTGTCGAAGAAAATGCAACAATGGTATCAAGAAACTGATTAGCAAAAAGCTGTTGAGAACAAAGAAGAAATCAGTTATTGTTTGTGGGTATGTTTGATGGGAGACTTGGAGAAGGTGCGGGTTGCATATATAAGTTGGGAGGGTGGATTGGAAACAAGGGGTTGCCGCTTCCTTTAGCGGTTTGGCGTTCTGGGGTCCAATCCCCCTGACAAGCGACGGTGGGCTAGCGGACGTGGTTTTGACGAAACAGACCGCCGCGGAAAATTCCGGGGGAAACTGAGAGCCGACTTTTCTAATCTTAACGTTGGAATCTTAGCCTAATGAGAACTTCCGGCCCCACATGGGAAGATGTTGCCAAGATGCATAACGTCGAACTTGTAAACTATTCACTATAGACATAGGCCCATACATAGGATCTTCATTCTTTATTTGGTTCTGCTCAATCTTTTTAGTAAAAGATTGGGCTGAGTTTAATTGCAATTAGGGTTATAAACAAAAATTTCTAGATTATAAGGTGTTTACTGTTTTGAATTCAAATTTGATCTCTTTTTATACCTCACAAGTAGTCGCTAGTTCAGGACTCCATTTGCTAGCTTCCCTTATAATTTTATTACCTTCAGTAACAAGATTGCATCCCTCATTATGAGCTTGTACATGCACTTCTAAAGCTACTCTATTAGCTACTGCACCAGGTGCACACAATTCTAACTACCCTATCAGCTACTACACCAAGTGCATTTTTCGAAGGAAACATGATTTTTGATCTCGTGGAACTCAGGTTGGAGCTGGTTTTACAAAATCACCATTTAGAAGGTGGCAATCCTACTGTCGGAACACAAAAGATGTGTCTCAAAGTTGAAACTCCAAAAAAGAATTAAGTTCATTCGTCTCAAGTCTGGTCAGGTAAAAAATGTGTGAAACATCCGTAACGGGACACTGTTTAGCATATCCGCGCCGTCTATATGTTTCCATGTACTATTTTGCTGAGGCAGTGCATTTGGTGAAAAAACTTACATCCGCGCTGGAACGCTTTCCTCGAGTTTCTATTGAGTTCTCAACGAGTCATTCTGATATAACCGTGACTGCTAGTTCTCTTTTTTTAAGAAAAATCTTGGAAGAAAGGTAAAGTTGTTGTCGTGTAATCCTGAAGTCACGGTTTGAAACATGAAAATAACCAATGCAAAATAAGGCGGTATACAATTGACTCATTGTGGGCATGCATAAGAGCTTTGTGCATCTGGCTACCCTATTAGTTCTCCTTTCAATAAGTGAACATTTCCAAAGATTATCTATCCTTTACAGATCCATTTGGTGGGAGGGTTACGGCGAGCCAAATTCATACTATGCTCCTGCATAATCAGTGTGCATAAGCCACCTCACTTGCTCAATGATCAAAACAAACAATCGGCTTCATGAGCCTCATATGGATGCCCTTAGGCCTAACTGATATCTACCGAGGCATATCCCCTTGGAACCCAAAAATAGACCTCATTTTGCAGGTGGCCTTTAGATGTATACTTCGAAATAAGAAAATTAAACAACAACCCACCGATCCGTGCCTCCCAAGTGAAAAGCTTATAATCATCTGTTCGACGAGGAGAACATTCCACAAACAGAAAAGCAAGGCATTTTCTCGAGCACCTCGCAGTCAATTAGAATACAAACTGTGCATACATAAACAAAGGGAAATCCATTGAATTCTAAGACCCATAAAACTTGGCAAACTTGCTCTCGATTGATTTCCTTTAAAATTTTGCAATTTACATACAACACACAACAAAAGGACTGCCGTTCCTAATTTCCCAAGTATCTACAACTGCCTTCATATATACAAGTCATAAGAATGACATGCTTGGCCTCTCAGCACATGACAAACCGTTCCATAAGCATACATATAGTAGTCTCCGAGTGCCTCACTTCCTGCCCCTTCGCAGGAACTCCTCCGCCTGTCGATAGCTTCTCCGTAGAAGACTTCTTCTCTACAATACCATGGTTTGGCTTGCCTTCACAGGTTGATGCCTTTTGGCTCTTCTCCATTAGCCTTGCAAGCTCACTCCTCCATATATCCACCAACGAAGACATTATAACACACCAATCCTTGTTCTCACTCTCTCCAATTAGCAAATGAATTTAGAGGGGGAGACAGATTTAAAGGGTAATGGAGAAGAAATCTAGGGGTTTTGAGAGATGGGCACTTGTTGTTTGAATGGGTTTTGCCAAACCAGGTGCGAGGGGTTATCCGTCTGTTTAACGCCGCTTGGAAACGGCGTGGTCAAGTAGATAGTGCCCAACAGTGTCTGAGAATCCGTCAACGTCCAACGCGACGTGAAATGGATGACTATGCACCCTTATCCATACACTTATGGGTCCCAGAATGATAATATTTACAGTTCACAAGAAAAGACACGACAATCTGAACCGTCTGTTCATAAGATTGCAAATGGATAGTTATGATCTTGGCCGTCCATATAAAGCAGGCGACAACATCATATTACTATGGACTCTTCTGGAGATTAAATGGTGCTTGTTCCACGTGGAGTTGGCACTTTTAATCCTTTTTCTGCAACGAATATGCTTTGATGGATGGACTCCTTTGATTTAGAAGTTTCATTGCTTTTTCCTATGGGCTTTCAATCCAATTGAACTTAATAAACAGAATGAGGCTTTATCCATCAAATTAGCAGATGGAGGTTCCAACCATTAATTTGCTTCATTATTATATGTATTTCATTTGGAAGGTAATAGTTTATTCTGTCTGCTTTTGACAGATTCTTATACATTGGTTTGTTACAGATTTTCCCACCAGAGATCAGAGATGTAGAAATTAAACAAAAGAGTGGGCCTTCTCCATTGGGCAACTGGTGAAAAGAAACTAGCATTAAGGATATATTCACACTCCCATTCTTTTAATAATGGCACTGTATTACACTCTGCACTCATGTTAGATGTAAGTAGCTCCATTCAGAATTACAACAACTTAGACAGGGTAGTTGTACTAATGAAAATTCCAGAGTACACTAAAGCACTGACCCCATCCGAGAGTGCAGATCAGTTTAGGCATAAGATAGAATCTAGCTTGGTCAAAATTCCCGAGATAAAACTGCTAGTAATCCCTACATAGAATCTAGAATGGAGGCCAATAGTTAGACCTTTGTGACCTTGAAGGAAAACACCAAAATGGTTTTGGACTTCTTTCAGGACATATACCAGAAGAAATTGAAGATGGCCTAGACGCGGATGATTGAAGCTTTGGGAGGTTTTTGCCATCTTCAAAATGCTGTCTTTTTTAATTGTTCGCTACTATCAATTCTCATAACTAAAGTCCTCCCAGGAGATTACTTGAATTCTCACTTCCTTAGGTGGGAACTAAATTACCAGGCTTAGGTTTCAGGAATCAGTTTCTCACTTAAGAATTAAAATATCCAATGAACACCTTCATAAGAAAGTTTCTCCCGACTTAACCTTTGTTTTAGTTAAAATACATGAGAAGAAAAAAGTACAGGAGAAAACATCTATTTGATGATACAACCCAATTCTAAAGTCATAACAATCCTAAGCTCCAATTCATGCTAGCTCTTTCAGTGGACAACTAGAAAGCAGAGAAGCGACGAACCAATTAGTAATTGGACAGATTTGCATGCATGCTTAGTAAGATGCCCATGGAAAACCAGTTTGATGCTTGTTTTCTAACTTTGTAGAAAATGAGTGGTTACCAACTAGTTAGAATCTTCATTCAACTTAACAGGGGTGCAGTTTGTGCTAAACTTGCAATTTGAGCTTCTATCCGAGTTTTGAGTGCTAAAGAAGTTCAGCTTAGAATGAGCAGAGTTGGTAATTCACTCCAGCATTCATTGGGTATGTAAGTTAGGACTCTTCATTCGACTTAACAGGGGGTGCAGTTTGTGCTAAAATTGCAATTTGATCTTCTATCCTTCTGAGTTTTGAGTGCTAAAGAAAGTTCAGCTTAGAATGAGCAGAGTTAGTAATTCACTCCAACATTCATTGGGTATGTAATTTAGGACTATCCACTGAACATTCTCAAGTGGATGGTTGAAACAAAAACAAATAAAACTCAGCAATTCAATGGCTAAAATCCATTGTTTCAATTCCATTACTAAACTGAGGCAGAAAAGCTTACACGAAATATAGGTATACACATAAATGCATGGGATCTCATTTGGTCCCAGTCTTCACTCTTAAGGGCTGAAGCACTCCATGAACATAGAAAGACTAGCCTCAGAGTACACAATAGTGGGCCGAGACTTGGCTTGGAAAGGAAGAGAACCACGCTCTTTAGCTCCAACATTGACCACCTTGTCTGAATCCAACCCTGGTCTTGAACCATTTGTCAAAATGGTTCGACCTTTCTCTCTGAGCTTCTCGCACTCGCTGGTCCATATATCCACCAAGCCAGACATTGTCAAAGCGAGCTAGAAATGGTATTTCGGAACTGAAGAGTAAGAAGGTCTTCTAAGTAAGAAGAAGGCAGAAACTGTTTCTTGGCTGTGGGATTGTTGGTTGGATATTTCATGGGAGCATATGCATGTATAAATACTAGGGAGAGGTGAAAACAAGGGGTTTGTCGTTACAGAATCCGTCTACTTCAGCGGTTTTCTTTTCTGGGGGTCCAGTAGCCGCATGTTGGCTGCCTGTCTGTGTGCTTCCCTGGTTTAGAAAAGGAGAGGAAATATCCCCATTTGGAAAACGAAGGGTACCGCTTGCTAGCCTTCCGGTGCTTTTGGGGTCCACATGAGTTGAGGGATTGTGCAACGGACACGATTGAATTTGTAGACCATCCACAGTGATCCATGGGGAAGGGGATACCCGAATCTCGAAAAGTTTTACGGAAAACGATGGTTTATCTTCGTAATTGATCCTTGCGCCCCTTGTTTTTTCATCATGAGCCCCCACTAAACCGTAATAATGGACATTTCCAAGGGGACCCGGGTTTCTGAATATCTAAATCGTCTGTGATGTTGCCCTTAACTTGGATTGGCCATGCTCCAACTTTCTCATCCACGAATTATCTTAGTTACTGTAAAGTTATAAAAAAAAAATAGTACAAAGTTTGGCCATCCATTTTATAACTAATAATTAGAGTTGCTAGGATCATCGAATAAAATGAGACTGCCAGAGCACGTTCTATCTAAGTCAAGAGCAAAACCTTGGCCTAGCTTGAGTTATAGTCATTCTCATCATTTATTGAAGGGCTCAAAGGGAAAAAAAAAAAAAAACAAGGATTGCATATCTTACTGTAGAGGAAATTAGTAGACTTCAAGATCAAAGGTGAGTTGAGTTAACTTGCAACGGGCTTGTGACTTAAAAAACTAGAAGGGAATTCATAATGAAATCTCTTTTGTTTGCATCTATAAAAAAATTTTGTTCCATCCATTATGATATTGAGTGGTTTCCAAAATATATTTATCAAATTTTCACTTGCACCACAATCTGTAGTTCAATGGTGTAACGAGGAGTCTCTGACTTGGGTGACTAGAGTTGAGTATGTGTACGGCTGTGTGTTAACTAATAAAAGAAAATTTTCTGTTCAAATGTTAATTGCTAGGTGAGTCCTGTGCTCAAACTCGGCCCGTCTAATTTATTTTGGATATTCAGCGTGTGGATTGCTCAAGTAACTCATTTTGCTACTGATGCAAGTAACTCATTAAAGTTTCTAAGTTGACTCGCATTTAGAAATATGATTAACAAAAAGTGATAACTACATTAAATCCTAATTTAATTTATATTTTAATTACAAAATTCTTTTGAAATCCCTGACGTGATGATCGATCAAGTCCATTCTCTGATTCATATCATCTATTGTACAACATCCAAAAGATTGGTTTAGGTACTTAGTTCATAGCAAGATGAGTGAAAAATAAATGATTATATAGCTAAGAAACAACCATTTCTTGACTAGGGTGTTGCCAAATTAAATTTACTTTCTTCTTTAAAAGAACTTAAACAATTTTGCAAAAAAGAAATGATATTTAAATTGTCTTTAGCTAGTCGTACAACTTGGAAGTGTCCAGGACAAGTGCAAGAGAGGTCTACCTTCTTCATAGATCTGAACGGTTCGTCCTTATCGTCTTGCTAAGATGGCCGTCTTATATCATAAAATTAATGGATCATCTGCCTATTGATTTTTCTTTCCAAAGATCTGAAGTATTAGTCCTAAATCGTCTTGCCACACTTTTCGCTGTCTGGGTGCTTTGTGGGACGTGGTTTGAATGACAAACTGCCTTGGATTTGTAGCCTGCTGATAACTTTTTGGGCCCACATACCCAAATGTCTGTGTGATCAAGATCTTTGAAGCTATAGATCATGGGTCTAGGATCATCCACTCAGAGGTGAAATCAGTGATAATGGAATGTAGTAGTTGTCTGTTAGATCTATGGTTTCAGTCACGTCAAAATGGCAGATGTGGCACATTCGTGGCAAGTAGCAAACTAGATAGACGATTGTGATCACTGAAACGAGGGAGCCCCATTTGTACTTTTGCTTAGCTATGGCTTAAAAGAGATTAGGGCCCTCGAAATGGCTGCCCAAAATCAATAATCGAACTAAATGGAGATGATTGATCTTCGAATTCTTCTCCTTGGTCAAACAAGACCTTCATTAAGAACGCACCTGTGGGTTCCTTGGCAAAGGAATAGCAAATTGAGAGGAAAATAATCCTTGGATATTGATCTTATCCTATGCTATTAACAGCAAACAAAATATGATTAAAGTAGTACTCCACCATGGACTAAATAGCTGGAAAGCCTCGGGATGTTTGCTGTTAATAGTATTTGTGCTTTAAGGATGCAAATAGCAAGGGAGAATATCATTTTACATGGATAAATTCATCCGCAGATTTTTATCCTGGTGCAAACAGCTTCATCAAGGTTTTTCTTAGTTCCAGGAGATTATTGTGGATGCTTCCGATTCATAAACAATGAGCCAAAAAAAAGGGGAGTACAATTTGCAACCAAGCAACCCAAAGGGATTAGATGGGCTTAATGCAGTGAAGCCTTTTGCGACAGTAGTGACCATTGTGCTGTTTGGCGTTGGGATAACAATTTCATGAATTGAGTTATTCATGGATAATTATTTTCCCCAATGTTATTTTCAACCTTAAAATAAAATAAAACAATTTAAAATCTATTTTCTCCAATGTCTGTGTCCATGTTCTTGGGCCACCAGTAGCTAGTAATAGGATCCCTTGTCCAAGAATAATTTTATCCACAGCTTCTTATTCCCATCTCTAACAGTTCATATAAGTCTTAAGTTTACTGTGATCCATTTTGGGAAAAACTTCGTATTACTTGGAACACAATATATGTACATAAATAAGAGCTAAGGGCTAAAGCACTCGTGAACATAGAAATGGTAGCCTCAGAGTGGGAAATGATTAGCCGACGCCCTACTTGAAAGGTAGGAGAAGCCTCTTTGGCTACAGCCCCAGGGTCCCTGTTGGGCTGGAACCATGCTCTTGAATCATTTGCAAAAATGGTTCAACCCTTGCCTCCGAGTTTCTTGGATTCACTTGAGTCCATATATCCACCAAGGCATGCTGACGTTATCGCTTGGATTGCTGAAGCTGACAAGACAAAAGTTATAACGTGGGTTTTTCTGAAGCTGTTCTAGAGGTGTTTGGATGTGGATTTCTTTAATGGAGTGGGAGTGTGGCGCGGTGTAGAAGAGGAGCCTTTGTTGGGTGGGCCTGCGTGGGTCTATACTCACCTGAGTACGAAACCCTTATAAGTACGAGCTTTAGAGTTTAGATCAGATGAGGATTTTTCGTTACTCTCTTCGGTGGATAAAAATCAAATGATCAAACCGCGTATATTTTGTTTTTCTCTTTAAATATATTTTTATATTTCTTTGAATGGTCTTTGAAGTAGGTTTTATCTTTAACATATGGTATAGAGCTACAATGCATATAATGTGTTTTTGGAGGAATTGAGTCTCTTGAAAAGATTTTGTATATTCTCGTCTCATGGGTGTGGAGGGAACAATATTGGGTAAGCCCACCCGCATGGATCTACATCCATGTGAGAATGAAACTCCTATAAATATGAGTGTTAGGGTTTCCCTAAGATAGAGAGATTGAGGGTAATGTAGCGCGGTAGGATGCGGGAGGGAAACTTTCCTCTTCCTAGTCTAAGCGCGAGGATGCGGAAGGGAGGCTCTCCTCCTAGTTTATGATCTAATTAAATAGTGAATTTTTCATTACTCTCTCTTGTGAATGTAGATCAGATGGTCGAACCACGTATATCTTGTATCTCTTCTTAAATGTCTATTTTCTCTTTCTCAATATTATTTTTCTTTAAATGATCTTCTACAAAATATTCTTGTGTAATAAGGTGACCTTTGGCTTCTGCTACAATCATTGAAGTGGGTTTTATCCCCGTGAGCGCATGACTTTGAAGTCATGGGTTCCAGGAGTGAGTAGAAACAACCTCTTGCAAAGCTAAATAGAACTGCATACTATTGACCCATTTTGGTCCTTCCCTTCTTTAGACCCTGCATATTTAGGAGCATCGTACATCGGGCTATCCTTTTAGCGTGGCATGGAGATCGGTATGCTGATTTACCTGAGCTAATTCCGGTTGATATTGTTGGTTTTCAAGTGCTTAGGTGCTTAGGATCAGTTATAGGCTACATGTTTTTTTGCATGGCCTAACTGAGATGTAACTGCTTTGGATCACAAAACTCGCAAGGCTATAACTTTCTTTGTCCGCTTCAGCAATCCAACCTATTTCTTTAATCCTTTCTCACCCAAACCACGTTCCACCGCCAAAATACTTCCAGCCTTCCCGATAGGCAGTGGTTCCACAAAGAAAAACCACTAAAATAGGTGGCTTTATGAAGCTGTTACCCCTTGTTTTCATTCCACTGAATGTTATAAATCACCCCAGTTGAAAACTCCCGTCAACCAAAACAGCCAGCCATTTCTTCTCTGCTTACTAAACTTGCTACTCTTCCATAGTTCTATTTTCTCCATCAACAATGTCTGCCTTGGTGGATATCTGGACTTGTGAATTCGAGAAACTGAAAGACAAGGGTCCAACCATTGTTTCAAATGGTTCAAGACCAGGGTTCTAGGCCAACAAGGCCCTCGGTGCTGTGGCCAAAGAGTCACCTTTCAAGTCAAGCGTCGGCCAATGATTTCCTACTCTGGGGCTACTATTTCTGTGTATGGACTGTTTCAGCCCTTAGCTTGGTTTCCTGTGCCTACCAAACCAATAGGCCTGCTTGATTTCGACTGCCTTATGTAGTGGTCTGCCTTTTTATTGGTTTTGGTCTAGAATGTTTTGAAGAGGAAGGCCAAATGAGCTCTTATTTTATGCACATATATTATGCTGCTTGTAATCTTTGCCCTTGACTTTCAGTAATGAAAATGAAGGGGCATTTCTGCATCATTATGCCATGCTTCTCTCAGAATGTTATATGTATATTCTAACTGCTATTTATTCTAACTTTTTTGTTTTCTATTTTTTTCCAACCAATCACCTGTTATCTACTTCTTGCACCTACAAGAAGCATGAAATAGCTGAAATTTCCGCTACACACGCATATATAAAGGGTGGCCCGGTACACAAAGCTCTTTTATATGCAAATCTAAGGAAAAAGTGGACCACAAAAAATCTATAACATGCAGACTTATATAGATGTGTTAATTTCAGCTGTTTCATGCAGGTGTAAGGAGCAAGTGATAAGAAAGCAGAAAACAGAAAAAGTTAAAGGAAATGGCAATTAGAGACCTTTTTCCACCCAATCACATATCACCTGCACTTTACACCTGCAACTTTTTGTTTATTTCAGCAAATCCTAACTTTTTGTGTTTTTTGCCTTTTTTCAACCAATCAAATGTCACGTGCTTTTTACACTTGCATGAAACAGCTGAAATTAACGCACACATATATTTAAGTAGCTTAAAACATAGACAAAGTCAATTAAGATCAAACAAGTAAGTTTATAGAGCTCATTATCTATTGTTAAATATTCTTTTCAATATTTTGTGCTTCTAATAGCAAGGGGTAAAACGTCCCATGTCAGGGCCCATATTTGCAAATTCATTCCTTGTTAAGCCGTCGACCACCATTGGAATTGGATATGAAAATCTGCTCACAAGCTCTTCAAGCGGGCTTTTGAAGAACAAAATGGGTATTTTTTGTTGAATTTGTTTCAAGTTAAATTGGATAACATTTATGTATTATTATGTATGAATAATTTATTTCATTTTCTGTTACATGAAACGACTAGGATTTTTGCATTTGTAATGGTTTTTAACATTGAATTTTCTTATTGTTTTCATATAAAAGGAGGGTGCCTCCTATGCCATTTTGCAACAAAAACAATTTCTCTCCTCCCGGAGCTCTCTCTCTCAAGAGTTCCCTTAGTTCTAGAGTTCAAGCTGAGAAAGATGAGATCTGAGCATATCTTTTTCTAACACTAGTTCTAGATTATTGATCAGGCAAAGTTCTTTTTACTTATACAAGTTTACCCAATTATAGTATGCTCATACTATTCGGATACCTTTGAGTCTCTAGTTGTTCTGAGCTTGGATGTGCAAAACGCGGATACTCTTTTGACTGCATCGAAATTGTTCACCCAGGTCGAAAAGATTGAAGATCTGGAAACGAAGTTCGCCTGTGAAGGCTGTAGGAAAGCAGGAGCATCAACAGAGAAACAACTTAAATTGAAGCAGGTTCCATCAGTTGCAACTTTTCACCTCAAGAGGTCTAAGAGCTGTGGTGGTTCTTACGTTGGGAAGAATTTTTTTCCAATACCCCTTGTTTCGGTTTCTGAAAGAGAAAAAGATGGATTTGGGTTTCCGTCACCCACAAAACACTCGGGTGCTCAAATAACTTCTGGAATTGCCTTTTGACAGCAAGGCCAATAACGCCATCGGAGAAACAATTTTGCTGCCTTCGATCCCCTTTCCTTCGTTCTAGTTTTAATCTGTTCACGCAGAAGAGCTGGCTTTGGGATTCAGCCGACTAAAACCCCCACACGAAAACAGTTTGCAAGTTTTTGGAGCCTCATTCCAATTTCGAGGTTACCATATTAGTACTGTTTGTCGGTTTCAGTCATGTGAAAGTAATCTCGGGATATCAATTTTTTCATAATCAATGCACTTTTATCGTGTCTTCGTAGTAATTGTCAGTAATCGTCGTGGCATTGTATAAAGATATGGGCTTGATATAGATCAATATACAATATGTATCTACATATATGTACATGGAAATAGAACTCCAATTCCATTTCTTCGCTATATCCATTTGTGTTGATTCCGATTAAGCCGAAATAATCGAACGTCAACTCTTCTAATTCCTGGGTTTCTTATTATTTTCAATATAGATCCCGGGATCTATCGAAACAATCACTGGAGGAAGAATAGTATGGACATTTTTTAGATAAAAGAAAACCAAGTCATTTTTTTAGCATCCTGAAGAAATTACTATTGAACTCCTTGGATCATCTGTTAACGGCTCAATCAATTACTTTTTCGGATTTGAAAAAAGGGTAGTAAACCCCCCCGATTTTTCGTGCTTGAACTATGACATGGGGTGAGTCGATAAAGAATGAAATTGTCAAGACCTTATTCCAACTAGGAGTCGGCCACATGAATCTTGTTCCTCCATTCCCCTCTATTAAGTTACATGGCTTCATTTAGTCTCAAAGTTTTTTGTATTATAATCATGTAAAGAATGAAATTCCCCCCCCCCCCCCCCCCCCAAAAAAAAACAAAAGAACGATTGCTGATTTCTTTGCCTTTCATCTAATTTCATACGTCCAGGTCAAGCCCAAAATTTTTAATGGTTACCTGTAGAAAACCATCAAAACTATCCCTTGATTAAGCAGTCAGAATCATTTGTTTATTGTAAACCAGTCATCGAGAGCCAACACAAGGCAGGGCCAATGAATGGATGGTTCAGATTATGATCAATCATCGAGGTTCAAGTTGCACCTTGATCACATATAGACTAGAAAAGCATCATACCCAGGTATCACCTGGGGGCCATGCTCCAGTTAGCAATACCGACGATTGGTGGCCCCAGCTTGGATTACCTATCCTGTAATGATTACCTTGATTGGATGATCCTACCCATCAATCAGTTTCACCTGATGCGAAGGTTCCAACAATGCCAATCTAGCTTTGAACAGAAGATGGACAATGGATCCTTAGGACTGATGATGTGGAAGATCATACAACAAAGAAGATGAGATCTTCATTGCAAACACATAACCCTAACCTCTTCTATTTACAACATCCAAGCCTTAGCCCAAGATGGGCATGTTGATAGAATACAAAGCATAAAATCAAATCCATGGCGTCCAACCTTCATACATATTACATAAATTGTCTATGCTTATTGCTTGCTTAAGGAGATAATCCACCTGCTCTGAAATGTTCATCTGCCTGAAATGAGTTGAAAATAATTCATTGGTAATGTAGAAAGGAAGAAATTACATCCATCAGAAGATACAATTTGACGATATATGAATCAGAAGTACCTGTTATCTTCAATATCACGACCATCAATTTTCATTTCAACTCGCCTCAGCACCGATAACGCGTAAGCATTCTTACCTGTGAATAACAATTGGTTACTGGCAGAACCAAGATACAAATCCTACCAAATCCTTTATAGCTACAACTTCGGAACAAGTATCCCAGTGAAAGAAAATAACAATTGAAGACCTCAAGATCGTAAAGAAACCAAAATCTAGAAAGGAAACTACAATGAGGACAGAATTATCATACCAAGCAGGGCTTTCAATTGCAAGAAGATTCATATGATGAAACTGAGTATGTTTCAGGGTTGGATTCCTTTTATAAATAGCAAGACAACTTATGACATATTCTCTAAAATTAGAACACATTGACAATTATAGGTGCTTTTGGGCCATTCAAAGAAGAGAGAAAAAAGGGGGATAGCAAGTTCCTGAATGGTGCATGATGCAGGGTGCTAAAGTCTTTGGAATTGTAAACAATGAACTGAAAAAAAATAGGTATGCAACCAGAGAGTACAAGAGTCAGAATATTATGTGAGCAGGGTGAAACCTTGTCAGAGCCTAGTTTTTTAACACTGTCACCATGAAGCAACTTGCTTCTGGTTTCTCTTCGTGTTTCATAATGGAAAAATGAAATCCACAAACCAAACTAACATAAGAAGGATGGGATTAAAAAAGGGGCAGCCCCGTGTACAAAGCTCCCGCGTATGTGGGGTCCGAGGTAGGGGCGGACCACAGGGGTCAATAGTACAAAGCCTTATCTTGCATTTTGCAAGATACTGTTTCCACGCCTTGAACCCATGACCTCAAGGTCACATGACGACAACTTTACCATTGCGCCAAAGCTCCCCTATAAGAAGGATGAGATTGCTACAGGAAAATGAAACAAATTTGATTCTTACCTCTAGAAACCCTTTTCACAGAATCTGTTCTAGAAGGATCATCACGATTTCCATCTTGCTCCTTTATTTGAGAAGCTCCATGTTTATTACCCAAAGAAGTCCCCTCATGGGGATTCTCCTTCTGAGTGTATTTTTCAGGCTCAGCTGAGGTGGCTGTGGGTTCATCAGATATTGACAAAGCTTGCAATTGCTCACTTGGCTCGAGTACTTCTTTAAAAGAAAAACTACTACCATTTTTTACTTCCACACTCTGTGATTCTGATTTTTCAGCGAATGAACCCTCCTGGGTATCAGGATTGGAGATTGGAGACAATTTTGAATTTTCTACTTCTTCAGCATTAACACTATGCAAATCCTGATCAGCATTTTGATGAACAATGGATCCATCTGAATGACTTGTTCCTCCGGAGGTAATGGTTGATTCAGTGCTGCCACTGTACATGGTATCAGGAGGAGAGATCCATCCTTCATCTTGGTAAGAAAATTCATCTACATCCACAAACTCAGAGACCTTGCCACCTATTCCACCAGAATAGAGATCACTATCCTTGTCAAACAGAACATCATCTTCAAGTTCTGGCCTTGACAAAGCAATTTCCCGTGACCTTACTTCCTGACTTCCTCCCAGGCCTTCAAGCGCCTGCAAACAACACATTATATAGACTTAGTTTTGTTATCTTCATCTTATCAACCAAAACAAAGACGATAGGTATAAGATCCAGATATCCTCAAAAGAACAAGAAAAGAAAACAAACCAGGTTCACTATAGATGGCAATCACAAGACTTGGATATCCTCATAACTTCCAGTAAATAACACAATGTCCTTTGGTTTGATAAGTAATAATTTTTTATTGTGTGGGAATATATATGTCATTTAGATGAATTCTTTTTCCAGGAAATCGCAAATGAGCGAAGTTGAATCAAACCTATGGGGAGAAACAAGGATGAGACCTTTCCACCTTGAATCATGAGAAGAGTAAAGCCCAAAGATGGGCCCTATTCTTTAAATGTATATTCTATTTCATAGACTAACTGCAGAAGTTAACATCATGGGTTGGTTGGTTCTTTTGCTATCCACCTTCTTCTCAATGTGTACAGATATTTTGACAAAATGTCCAGAAACAATATGCAGACAAACCATAATTTACAGAGATACTCGTGAAAGATTGACAGCCAGAGACGCAAAAGCATATCATCAAACTCAAAAATGTGTATTACAAAGGTGAAATTACTTTATGGAGACCCCCTGCATGGACACTTGCAGTTCGTGCAAGCCTGGTTAGCATGGAATGGAGTTCCTTTACAGAGTACGTAAGTGATGGCACCAAGGGTCTCAAGGACTGACAAGCCTCCCTAAGCCTTATGCAATAAGACTGGTATAATGCTTGTCCATGAATGGTAGAGATTTCCATTTTGCTCTCTCTTTCCATAGAAATTGCATCAGTCATGGCAGCCACATCCTTGGATAGTACTGATTCAAGTGGGAGGAGAATTGTGTTTGCCTGCCAAAACATAAAATAATTAGTGCAGAATTTATAGTTGCCTGTCTGGGATATTTAATTTGTAAATTCCTGTATTAGTGAACTTGATGGAGTTGCAAGCCAAATCATTCATCATTATAGACTATATTTTCATATTTCATGAAAGATATGACCCATGGAAGAATGAAAACCTTTGAAAGATCCTCCATGAGAGAACTATGTACTGCAGCAGCTTCCTTTCCCAAACTGTAAACATCGTGTATGCCCTCACTTATCGCCAGAACCTACAAACAATCGTGCCTCTTCAGAAATTTATTTGGTAAAATCAATAAAAAGCATCTCGTACTTAGCATCTGTAGTGAATACACTATTTATGACTTTGGCCATTGAGTAATATAGTCAAATAAATAATAAAAAAACAAGAACTTCCAGAATAATTCTGTTGCATGCTTATGAATTATCAATTACAAACCTTCCTAGATGGAGTTTGCAATTACCAACAGTTCAGTAAGAAAACTGGAACATAGTACTAGAACATTCCAGCCACAATCCAGATATTTTATACTGTTTCTAGTTTTTGCATGTACATGCATCATTCATACATATGGAAGCATGTTTGTGATATCACACATGAATCTCTACCCACATATGGAAAGAAGAATCTTTTCCCCAAAGATTTAATGTTTGTTGAGGTCATCACCTCTCATTTGAAAATTTATCAACACCAAAGTCACGATCAGATGTCAAGTACTTATATTAACAAACCTGAAATGTATTTAAAGCATGCCTAGCAAGAGAATGGGATTTTGTAATGTTCTTTGGGAAACAGCATCATACCTCTTCAAGCATGGATCCGCATTCTGAAGTCAGAGCAGTATGTCCTCTTGTAACACGAGCAAAAGCAGACAAAGCCGTGCTGGCTTCATAGGTGCAATCTCTCATGGCTGCAAGGGTGCCTTGTAGATCAGCTGCAAGTAATGATCAGAAACTTGTCAATTAAAACTCTGGGCAACTTTACATGCCCACATGAGTAACATACACAAACATGTACAGAAATAAGACTGTATATCTTGTATGTATGCACGAAAGGGCAGCCCCGGTGCACGAAGCTCCCGCCTATGCGGGGTCCGGGGAAGGGGCGGGCCACAATGGCCTAAAGTAGGCAGCCTTACCTTGTATTTTTACAAGAGGCTGATTCCACGCCTTGAACCCGTGACCTCAAGGTCACATGACGACAACTTTTACCGTTGCGCCAAGGCTCCCCTTCATATGTATGCACGAAAGGTATCACTAAATTCTGTTTATATCATATGCATCTCTTTATGAATATGAAAGTTTATGTCTGAAGAAAGTAGAGCCTACATGACAGAACAGAATTAACTAGAAATGGAAGTTAAACCTGAAGCTGATTTTGCTTTCACGGAGGCAATACATAGTTCATTAGTTGCAGAAAACAAGCCATTTGTAGCAGCTTCCATGCTACTTTGTGCCAATTTCCATTCTTGTTCAGCACCTGATCACAAAAGGAAACCTGGTCTCATAAACCATACAATAAGTAAACAAAAATGTAGTGGAAAAGCTAAGAGAGTTAGCCTTCAAACTCACGGGTGAAGGAGTGATAAGCCATATCTAATCTTGTTAAAGCATTCAAGTATGCCTGCTGCCATGTTCTGCCATCACCAGTACTGCGACCAGAAGATATCTCCCCTGGCATCTGAAAAAGACCATCTCTAGATGCTTCAAACTCCATCACAGATGTGCAAATCTTGATAACATCTGATGCCTGTTCTCGAGCAGCCCATAGCAACTGTCTTCTTCTTATTAGATGATCATGAAATTCAGGAGGAATTCCTGAGTTCTTGATCAAGTTATTGCCAGTACTACTGGTACTTGGACCTCCACAAGCCCATCCCATGGCTCTTTCAAGCTGTCCTGCTGCTGACACAGAAGTCTTTCCACATGCTTGAAGGCATTCCATCGATCTAGCTATTGAGGACATGGCAGATTGAATGTTTTCCAACAATTTGGGTCTGTTAAGGTCTAGGATTATAGGAAACAAGCTATCATCACCTAGAAAATTTTGAGGTACGGCCTTGCTTTTGTGTAGATATGATAAAGAAATGTCATGAAGCCACTCCACCTGTACAATTTCTAAGCTCATCTTGCGAAGAGTCTCTGTCAGTTCAGTCACCTGCCTTTTCATCAGAGCAACAGCCGACTTTGCAGCCCTAGCAGTCTCATGTGCATCACAATACTCTTCCAGCATAAGCTGCACCTTTTTTACTGCCCCAACATCTCTCTTTACTTTATCAGAATTGATATCTTTAGTCACTTCTGTTTGTTGTTTCAAATACTCATTTTCCTTCTCCAACCGCGCCAAAAAAGCTGGAATAACTCGTTCTCTCAAGTACTGGCTCAGCTGTTCTTGAAGCTGAATCTCAATCTTGTTCTTCAGTATGTTATACAGTTGTTCAAAACCCAGATTATGATCAAATGAAGAAGATATGTCTTGTATGCAAGAATCCAAAATGAAGTCCACCATAACAACTTTCCAAACAAAGAAGGAATTATTGTTCAATAATAAGGCAAACTTCCACACCGATGCTGATAGTGAATATCCAGAGGCCAACAAATCCGCCAAATTGAATGAAGATTCATTTAAGAACAAAGCATGGACACAAAATGATGATAACAATTGATCAATAGCTTCTAACTCCGAGAAGGGTTTTACTAAAGTAGCAAGAAGGACCCTGCTTCTTATGCTATGTAGATCTCCCTCTTGTTCGACACTTACTAGAGATGAGAAACGCCTTTCTGCAGATAGTAATGTATTCCTCAGATTAGCTACCCTTTTTGCCAGAGAGGAAGTGAGCGTGTCTTTTTGGTTCCATGATTGATGGAGTTGGTCCAGTTGTGCTCGACAAGCTTCTTCTTGTGTTGCAAGCTCTTCAGCCTCTTCCCAGGAAAGATGATCCCGGCCCTTTGCAGCAGCTTCTTCAAGAGCCAATTGCTGCTGTGTGATTGTTCCGACCTTCACAAAGTAGTTCTGTTCAAGCTCAACAAGAGAAGCTTTCTCCAGTTCAACCTCCACAAGCTGCTCCAGTGCTGTATCAATGGACCCCCGGATTTGTGAAAGAGATCCAAAGGCATCCATTACTTCTGAGTTGTATGAAACAACCAAACGCATAATCTCTGGGAGAACAACTTCAGTCATTTGAGAAAGCAAGATCCTAAAGGAGAGAATAGACCCTTGGAAAACAGAAGCCCAATTTCCCCCAGAAGCAAATTTGACATTACCAGCATCTGTACCTAACTGAGGTAAATCTATGCCAATCAACTGCTGAAGTTCATCAAGAAATCCAGCAACAAGTACACATTTCTCTATTTGCTCTTCAAACTCACCAAAAGAAATTCCTGAATTATGATGGGGATTATCTTCTCCAGATCTCAATCCAATTCTACCAGATGAGTTGCTCAAGATGTCAAGTACCTTCCCTCTAACCTCATTATACATAGCATTTGCTGCAGTTTTTAGAACAGAGAGCACCTTCATCTTCTTCTCTTCTAGATCTCCCTCCATTTTAAGATCTTTTGCACCATCATCCTTACTTTGCCCTGAATGACTGATAGATGAACCATCTTCTTTCCTAGAATAACCAGCAGACTGCATATATTTTGTGAAAGCAGATAGAAGACGATCTTTAGATTTTTCTTCAGTTTCTGACCCAATAGAGCTCATCAGTCCAGAACACTCCTCTTCAACTTTCTGAATTTTTATTGAAGAGTTTTCAACTGTCAGACAGAGATCTTCATATCTCTGTCGAATAGAATCGAGCCCTCCACCTTGGGCCTTTGCAATAAGCTCAGCAGCCTGTCTTTTAGCTAGAGTGAGAGCATCAGAGGAAAGGCTGTTCACTGATAATTGCAAAACTTGGGACCATCCATGCACTGGACTAGTTGTAATATAATTTAGTGGGAGGACTCTTTGCAATGCCAAAGAGTAAGCTTGGAGTTCTTTTATGGCACAAGAGAGTCCTTCATCCAACTCAGCTATGAGCTGAGAAATTTCCCTATCTAAATCCTGGCATTGTGCTTGTGTAGGCTCAGGTACAATTGTCAATGGAATTCCAGCCACCAGAACAGCAGCTGTAAGAGATAAAGCCTCCTGTACAGTACTAAGTTTTACGCATGCTTGAATTTCGGGGACTGAACCACTCCGTAATGCATCAAGGACTCTACCATGTTGCTCCATCCATATAGCTGCCTCTTGGGCTCTCTCAGCTGCCACAGTCTTTGCTTGAGCAAACTCATGAGCCTGTACTTCAAAAGATGTACGAGTCTTCTCTGAATGAGAAGTTGCTTCGGTCACTAATGACTTGGCTGATGTTTCATGCAGGAGAAGGTTTGATCTCTCTTGATCAGCTCGATAATAAATGGCAGAGACAACCTCATATTGGTTTAGTAGATCGGAAAACCTCTGCCATATGTTCAGTGTAAGTTTATAATCAAATTAATAATTGAAGACACAGTGTAAGACAATACTACCCTATCATACCTCAAGAGCAGATTTAGCAGCCGGTAAGGTAGTCAGCAAGAGATCATGATGTTCCTGAAGGATGAGAAAGAGTGAGCATTTTCACACTTCAAAAATGAAAAAGTTACTAGAAAGGCTATGTGATGAAATTACAACCAAAAGGAAGCACCTTATAAAATTCTATAGGAAAAACAGTAGTCCAAGCCTCACGCAAAACATTCAGTCCTCCACCTCCTCCTACTTATGTATGAGGGAGTGGTAGAATGGGAACAGAGAAAAAGCGAACTATCTTACCATACACAAAGAAAGATGTTGATGACAAAAATTGTGAGCATTTGCTTAAAATCATGGACAGATACAAGTGTGGCTGATAAATGATGATATCACAAGCATAAATAAATCATAAATAACAGTTTTTGTCCCAAAAAACCCTGAATTTTTTTACTTTTAACAACCATACCCAGAATTTTCTTTTAATTTGTGCACATCCACAGTTTGCAAAACAGTAACAATTGCACCCAAATGGCTAACAGTCTGTAACTCCATTGCAACATGCTGATTTGGATGCACCCATGTCAGGTCAAGCCTACATGGAGTGGCTGAGTTGGCTTGGATCAGTTTTAATTAATGGAAAACAAAGTCCATTTCAGCTTAGGCTGGTCTTTGGAAAACCAGCAGAGGAGGAATGATTGAAGCAGCTCCAGCTCCATCCAAAAATCTGGTTTGGTTTATGATTGTGGAAGAAGCCATTGACAGCAATCTCCCCAAAAGTTCTTTCAGAAAACCTAACCATTGAAATCATAGCTTTAAAAAGTCATAATCAAAGCTTTGAAATCATAGCAGCTCCAATTCAGACACACAACATACCCATCTGCTTCTACGATCTCACAGTTGCTTACACACCAAATGCCCATCACTCAATTTCACCCCACAACAGAAATGTGTAGAGATGAACAAAGGAAAGAGAAATCAATAAAATTCAAAGGAAACAAGTAAAATTTAAGAGGAAAAGAAAAGAGGTAGGGCGAGAAGTTTATTCCCTTTGTTTGACCTCCCCTTCCTTCGAATCAACCACTCCCCTATCCTTGCATCTGGGCCAAGAAGGTGCTGGTTTTCCAAGAAGACAGATTCAATTCCCATATGGTTTAAAGTTATTTTTTACTTTATAAAGTCTGGTCAACATCCATGCAGACCTGACCTGAAACATGAGCGTCCAATTCAGCATGTTGCTAACGGAATATCAGAGCTTCCAACTCTGCCGCTGCCAGTCCCAAGCCCATATAAAGGAGAGTTTTGGCCAGGCACCAGCTGGCAAGTAAAACCCTTGGTAAACCCCACGCATGAATCGATTTTTGACATTCGTTGGGGCTGGGGTATTCCCCGTATAAGACGCTCTGCATCAAATCCCGGATATAGTGAAAAATAGACAAGGGCTGCTAAGGCATTCCCCTAGAAGCGATGCGCTGCATCGAATCCAGAATGAGTGGAAAATAGGCAAGGCCTACTAGAGCGTTTCCTTGGAAGCAACGCGTTGCATCACAACCCATGTGCAATGAAAAGCATGCATGGGTTCCAAAGCCATTCAGGAAGGGTGTAGGTAGATAGGTTAGGTCAGGATAACAAGATTTGTATTGCTACATAGAATATAGGCACATTGACATGTAAAAGTCTAGAGTTAGTAGATACGATAAAATGCAGGAGAGTTAATATCGCTTGTATCTAAGAAATCAAGTGAAACGGGGCTAAAACTAGAGAAATAAATAGGTATAAGCTCTGGCATGTAAGAAAAGAAAATAATAGAAATGGCGTAGGGAGAATGGTAGATAAAGAATTAAAAGATAAAGTTGTAGACGTTAAACTTAAAAGAACAAGTGATAGAATTATACTAGTAAAACTTGTTCTAAGAGAGGATCATAAATATTATAAGTGCATACACACTACAGGTAGGGTTAAAATATATAATCAAAAGATAGTTTTGAGAAGATATAGAGGGAGTCATGTAAGACATTCCCAACACAAAGAGGGTATTTATAGGAGCAGATTTTAATAGTCATATAAGAAAAGAAAAAGAAGGATATGATAGGGTACATGGAGGGTATAATATTAGAGAAAGAAATGAGATGGGAGAAGCTATATCGATTTTTCCTTGGCACATAATCTAGCCATAGTAAACATATACTTTAAGAAGAGGAATGAACACTTAATAACCTTTAAAAGGGGACCATATAAAAGCCAAAAAGACTTTTTTTCTACTTAGGACTACTGAAAGATCAATGCGTAAGGATTGTAAGGTGATGCCCAATGAGAATCTAACCTCACAACATAGATTAATGGTTATGGATATCTACATTAAAATATGGAAGAAAAAAATAAACTTAAAAGGTTTTCAAAAACTAAGTGATCGAACTTAAAAGGAGACAAGATAGCATCATTTACAAACAAGTTGATAGTAGAAGGAAACTAGAAAAATAAAACAGAAGTAAATGCCACGTGGTCTAATATGGCTATGTCCATTAAGAAAGTGGCAAAAGATGTCCTAGGAGTACCTAAAGGTAAAAGGCAACCAACAAAGGAAACTTGGTGGTAGAGTGAAAAAGTGTAAAATGTTATAAAAGAGAATGGGTGTATTTTAAAGCATGGCAAGGGACTAAAAGTAACGAAGATTTTGAGCAATATAAGAACATTAAGAAGGTTGCTAAAAGAGTAGTAAGTGATGCTAAACTCAAGGCATACGATGATCTCTGTAATAGAGTAGGATCAATAGAACGTGAGAAAGATGTGTTTAAAATTGCAAAAATAGGAGAAAAGAAGAGTAAGGACTTAGACCATATTTAAGTGTATTAAAAGTGATGACCAAAGGGTACTAGTCAAAAATGACAAGATCAAACAAGGATGGAAAAGTTACCTCCAAAAATTACTAAATGACAATTACTGTGAGAATATAGGGATTGAAAGTACCATAAACTCAAATAATGGTAGGCATTATAAATATGATCGAAGGGATTAGAATACCTGAAGTGAAAGACGTAATGAAAAAGATGAAATCAAGAAAGGCCCCCGGGTGCGATGGTATACTAATAGAGGTTTGAAAGTATATGGAAGATACTAGAGTAGTTTGGTTGACAAAGTTGTTTAACAAAATTATAAAATCAAAGAAAATACCGGATGAATGGAGGAAGAGATCTATTATACCAAATTTTAAAAATAAAGGAGACCTATAGAGTGCAATAATTATCAGTAGATCAAATTTATGAGTCAAACCATGAAACTTTTTGAAAGAGTGATTAAGAAGAAGCTACGACATGAGACAAGTGTATCAAAGAACTAGTTTGGTTTCATGACTAGGAGATCTACCATGGAAACTATTTTCTTGCTTAGACAATTGATAGATAAATATAGGAGATGAAGAAGGACCTCCACACAGTCTTTATTGACTTAAAAAAATCTTATGGTAAGGTCCCCAAAGTTAATATGGTGGATGTTGGGCAAGAAAGGCATTTCACGAGGGTATATAAGCATAATTAAGTATATGTATCAAAGAGTGATAACAAATGTTAGGACCACTAGTGGAGAAACCGATAATTCCTATCGCTTGGATAACACCAAGGATTGACATTGAGCCCATACCTTTTTACCTTGGTTATGGATGAGTTACCAAAGCATTTGCATGAGGAGATTCTATGGTGCATGTTATTTGTGAATGATATAGTTTTGATTGATAAGATGAGGGAGGGCGTAAATATAAAGCTAGAGTTATAGAGAGATATATTAGAATATAAAGGCTTTAAAATTAGTTGAACTAAGACTGAGTATAGGGAAGCTAATTTTAGCCAAGGAGAGGAGCCGGAGTGGAGCACTAGTAAGGATTAATAACTAAGAAGTCCCATAAATGAACAATTCTACTATCTGGGATCAATAATTCATGAGAAATGAGAGATTGAGCGGGAGGTTACTCAAAGAATCCAAGCGGGTTAGAACAGATGGAGATGCATATCTGAAGTTTTGTGTGATAAAAAAGTGCCACTCAAACTAAAAGGAAAATTCTATGGAATGGCTATAAAGGAGGTCATGCCCTATGGATCAGAGTGTTGGGTACTTAAGGAACAACATGAATATAGGATGAGCATCGTCAAAATGCAGATGTTGAGATAGATGAGTAGCAAGACAAGAAAGGATAGAATTAGAAATGAAAACATTAGAAGAAACTTAGGACTAGCACCAATAGATAACAAGATGAGGGAGATTAAACTTAGATGATTTGGACATGTCCAATGGAGATCAAAAGCAGCATTGGTTAAAAGGAGAGGTGATCCAATCGAAGGTTCTAAAATAGCAAGGAGAAGGCCCAAAAGAACATGGATAGAAGTGGTGAGAAAAGATTTAAAAACTTTGGGACTAAATGAAGCCATGACACTTAATAGAGGGGAATGGAGGAAAAAGATTCATGTGACTAACCCCTAATCGGGATAAGGTCTTGATGATGATGATGATGATGATGATGAGCCATATGGGTCAAATTGTTACCGTTTTGCAAAATGAATATATTTATACAAGCACGCACACACATATATATTCTGGGTATAGTTTTTGCAAGTCGCAACATTCAGGATTTTTTGGCCAAAGACCCATCATATTAAGTAGGCAAAATAAATATAAATCACAAAGAAGAAAAAAGAGAACTTCTATGCTTCCATTTTTTTGCTTTAGGATAGTCCATTTTATTCAGAAATAATGCTACTGCCAAATTAGTTTTAGATGGAAAAGTGAATGATTATTAGTAATTATAAATAGGTATGCAAGTACAACCAAGGCCAAATGAGTAAATGGCATAGCATAAGATGTTGACCACACTTTGGCCTTATTGCATAAGGCCAAATCAATATGCTTGACGCACTCTGGTTGTGACAGAACCAACTACTCATGCCTAGCATAAGATGTTGAAGAGGCCGCATGGATAGCTTCACTGTAACAGTGCAGCAGATGCATAGACTTGCCTCCCTCTTTTCTTAATATTACAAAAGGATAGAGAAAACTACAAATCTGTTTTCCGAATTGCACATCATGTGAATGTATCACAGTGCTTTCCATGCAGTAGTTCATGTGAACAGGACCCAACAATTCAACACTTCTTTCTAGATTTCGTGCAGCAAGCAGAAGAAATGTGACACTTATTACATCTAAACATACCAAAGCTCCCTCTTCCAATGGGGTCAATTACCCTGAACCTTGAGGTTTGAGCCTTTGTAATTGTACAACTGCTAGTACCGTTGACCTTATCAAGGATCATGAGGCCTGAAGATGTTTTCTTTCCTTGGCCCTATGAGACCTAGAGATACTAAGCGGTGAAAATTACTATTTGTTAACTTATGGCTCCAGTTGCACCCAGAGCCTCCAATTGTAGAAGCTGATTCAATCATTGAAATATTATCTGTTGTATGCAGGAGAAACGCTCTTCCAGTGGAGAGTTCTAGATGCCATGGGTGAAAGGGTGAGCAGTGTGATGTATATTCTCTTCTAGCACATCGCTCCTCTTATGAGAAAGCTGAGGGTTTTTACTGGGGAGTTTTGTGATTATAGAACAAATAACAGTATCGGTTGTCATAAGTGCCTGAGCAGAAACCATTATATATCAGCCATATCAGTGGGCAGTAACAATCACATCAGCAACATAGGCATGGATTTAGAGTTATGAAATGACAAAGTCCCAGAATGGAGCAATATTCAATAATTCAACCCTGTACTTTGGTTTACTAATATTTTACATGAGAAGTATTTAAATCTACTTTAAAATGTGGTTTGCTATATTTAGTTCGATCTGTTAGCTTTTCTCCGTTCTGCAGAGCATATCAGTCGGCTGTATATTTGCTTTCTGTATATGTTTTTGCTATAGCCTCTTGCAAAAATGCAAGGTAAGGCTGCCTACTATAGACCCTTTGTGGTCGGCCCTTCCCTAGACCCCGCATACGCGGGAGCTTCATGCACTCTGTGCCTTTTTTATTTGTTTTTGCTATACCTTCAAAAGAAAACAAAAGAAACAAAGAACTTAAAAAGTCATCTATTTGAGATCAAAACCATTGGAGAGAGAGAGAGAGAGAGAGAGAGAGAGAGAGAGAGAGAGAGAGAGAGAGAAGGACGCACCTTTTGGAAGACCATGACCATCTTTAGTATTGGTCTTAGCTTACACCTATTGGACCCACCTTTTGAAAAATCTAAACAATCCACAATCTTGGCTTATGATACATGGGCTATGCACTGAAATCTCATCCATTTAAGAGAGAGAGAGAGAGAGAGAGAGCTCCTCTTATTGGGGGCAAGTTTTGGAAGAACTAAACAATCCACAAAAGTGGCCTTATCTTAGATGGACTATGCACCGAAATCTCCTCCATTGGGGTAGAGAGAGAGAGAGCGAGAGAGAGAGTTACATCTATTGGATCCACTATTGGAAGATCTAGACCATCCACAGTCTTGGCCTTATCTTAGATTGGCAGCAAAAGCATTTCATCTATTTGTGTGTGTGTGTGCGTGTGCGAGAGAGAGAGAGAGAGAGAGAGAGAGAGAGAGAGACTAATTGGGCCCACTTTTTAAAATATCTAAACCATCTAAATCTTGGCCTTATCTTATGGGCTATGCACTGAAACTTCACTCGTTGGAGGGAGAGAGAGAGAGAGATACTCATAATAGATAATGTATATATCAGTGAATTCAGGCTTTACAGATTTTTTTGCCGATATAACTGTTATAGAATGTTATGGCCCAATATCAAAGCCATGCACCAGCAATTTTCCTTTCTTGCATTATATCACTCAAATACAGTACCGGGGGGTCGGGCAATACCACTAATAGCCAATACACCTGTTGTAACGCTATTATTATCTTCTATTCTCAAGAGAGTTCTCATTACTGATTATTGTCTGAACGATGCAACTTTTCTAGGTGCTGTTTTTCTTTTCTTTTTTCTTGTCAATCACCTGTTCTTGCTAGAGACCAGCTCAGTCTTTTGAGCCTTTTGTACCTTTGCTCTCCTCTTTCTTAGTTTGTTCCATTGTAACAAAAGTTTTTAGTTCATAAAGGACATTCAAATAAATGAAAATCTACTTAGTTAATAGTATCTGCTCAGTTAATTGACAGAGTTCTTATGAATTACTTGAAAAGGCAAGTCAGCATATTGACATCCACTGTCAGGAAATTACATTGCGGGACAATGTTTAAGTCTAGTATTTACAGAAATGTGAATCATGTTGGCAACTGTCTATAGGACAACAGAAACCAACATAATCGACATTCTAACAAACATGACTTTATAACAACGAAAATATGCCTAGAAGCTCAAAAATGTCTGACTTCTGTTGTTTTAGGAGTCAATCAGCCAAAACATGAAATGCAGGGTGGTTGCAACTTGGAATTAGTTTAGTAGAAAGGAAGTTTTTGGACCTCAACAAAAAGTCATATGAACGGACAGCTGCATAGTATGAGTTAAGTTTACCTGTAAAGGGACACGGATTTCTTGCACTCGGGATGCAAACAAGCTCAAGCTAACAGCCAACTCCATGCCTTTTCTTTCTTCACCCCCAATTGCTGCCTCATCATGGCCATCTCCACGTGTCCACTCTACTAGTGGATCCCAAACAAAGACCTCCAAGAGCATCAAGAGAATATCCTTGTTCTTTCGTAGAACACTAACAACTGCTTCACAGTTTGCTCTGAAGGTACCTTCAATCCCTGTTAACCCCAAAGCTGCTTCAATAGTCTGGGTAAGGCGAAATGGGACAATCTCAGGAATTTTTAGTCTCTGCCCTTTATCAAAGCATATGTTGTAATCTATATGAACGACATCACCAGTGCAGAAATCCATCAGTATATTATCCAAATGCCTGTCCCCTAGACCCAGAACATGACCCATGATGCTCATAGCTGCTACAGTACCTGAAAATCTGCAAACATAATACCATTGAGTTGAATATTCTCATATTTTCAAGGTCCTACTCTAGCTCCATTCATGTAAAAAAATAAGTAATTAACCAATTTTTCACTCATAGCTAACATAGATACAATCGTAGGATGAGAATACCATAAGTGAAATAGGCCTTGAAAAAGAGGAAATCAGGAAAGGCCCTGAGTTGTGATGGTACACCAATAAAGGTTTGGAAATAAATGGGAGATACTGGAGTAGTTTGGTTGACAAAGTTGTAGACTACAAACCGAAGAAAATTCCAGATGAATGAAGTAGAAGCTCTAACATACCAATCTATAAGAATAAAGGAGATATACAGAGCTGCACTAATTATCATGGGATCAAACTTTGAGCCATACCATGAAACTTTGGGAAACAGTAATTGAGAAGAGGTTATAACATGAGATGGTGTATCAAAAAACTAATTAGGTTTCACGCCTGTGAAGTCTACCATGGAAGACAATTTTCCTCCTTAGACAATTGATGGAGAAATATAGTGAGAGGAGGAAAGACCTCCATATTATCTTTATTGACTTAGAAAAAGCTTATGATATGGTCCCTAGAGAGTTAATATGGTGGTTGTTGGGTGAGAAAAGGGTTTCACGGGAATATATAAACATTATGAAAGATATGTATAAGGGAGCGGTAACAAATGTTACCACCACTAGCAGAGAGACGGATGATTTTCCATCACCATAAGATTGCGCCAAGGATCAGCATTGAGCCCGTACCAATTCACGTTGGTTATTGCTGAGTTACTGAAACATCTGCACGAGGAGATTCCATAGTGCATGTTATTTACAGATGGTATATTTTTTATTGATAAAAGATGAGAGGGCGTAAACACAAAGCTTGAGTTGTAGAGAGATGCTATAGAGTCTAAAGGATTTAAAATTAGCCGAACTAAGACAAAGTATATAGAATGCAATTTTAGCAAGGAAAGAAGTGAGAGGGAAGCACCAATTAAAATTGATAACCAAGAAATACCCCAAAAAGACCACTTTAGATATTTGGGATAGATAATTCATGAGAGTGGACGATTCGTGCAACCAACCTTGTATTCTTTCTTTTTTAAAGGCTTGTGGTTCATTACACCAAAGGCTTTCAGTGAACTATTGAACCTATCGAGAGAGTACCAAATGCTAACGGTAACAAAGGTTACTGACTTTCAATGGAAGCAAAGCTAATGAGTTCAGTCGTTAAATGTCACAAGTCTAAGGTTACAGAAGAGTACGCTTACTTTGATAAGTATAGCATTGCAAGCAACTAGAGCAAAGAGCTTACCCTTTGTTTCTATTGGAGTCGCGAGCTTGTAGTAGTCAGTTCTAAATGGAGAACCTTGCTGCTTACTTGCTCTACCCCTGTGTCCTTGCACGGCTCCTTCTTTGAGCCATGCTTCTCACTTACGCCTCTCCCCAAGGCCCTTTCATGTAAGGGTCGTATGAAGTATAGCCAAGTGGTAAGGCATCGGTCTTTAGCACCGGCGTGCAAAGTTTTGACCCTTTTACTCCATATTATGAACATCTGATCGGATCTGTCAAGAATGAGCTGACAACTACAGGGAAGGGACTAACTGCAGCCCCTCAGCCTAGCTTGTAGCAAGCCAAAATTGAGAGGAATGTAACCCAAAGAACCCAAGAAGGTTGGAACAAATGATGTGCCTCTAAATTTTTGTGTGTTGGGCGGGTGCCACTCAAACTAAAAGGAAAATTCCATAGGACAACTATAAGACTGGCCATGCTCTATGGATTAGAGTGTTTGATAGTTAAGGAATAGAATATACATAGGATGAGCATGGCCAAAATGAGGATGTTGAGATGGAGGAGTAGCAAGACAAGAAAGGACAGAAATAGAAATAAAACATTAGAGGAAAGTTAGGAGTAGTCCAATAATCGGGATAAGGCTTTGATGACAATGACGATGACCACGACCATGATGAACTAACATATCCTACATTATTCTGTTCCCAACATGTGAATCCAGTACAGCATGAGCATGCAACCCAGTGTATAGATTGCAGCAGCATACATGCATAATGTACTACTGGCAGCTGACAATTTCACTTGCAACTCTTTGTATCAGCATAGCCCCAATTTGTTTTTTCTGATTTTTTACTCACTGAGAAGTAGCAGCTTATGAAGAATGAACATCTTCTGACAAACAGTGGAGTAATGTCTTCTAAAAGAAAGACAGAATTAGACTCGGATTCTGTAAGATGGAGCTTCAGAGAAGATGACAACAAAGTTAAATGGCAGACAGCAAAGAGAGAAGAAGAGAAGGTGCTCAAGATACCTTTAACAGAATCTGATCCCTTACAGGTTAAAAGCCAGCTCTAACACCATCAAAAAGCACCAACACTGGTGTAGTTTATGTGAAAGAATAAGGACAGAGAGAACAGCAAGAACATATACTCTTTATGATGGAGTATATACTCAGTTTCCATCATATGGAATATAATTACGTGGAACTGTTTTCCATGACCACACCTCTAGTTACAATTTTATAAAATTTTATGTCATCATTTACAAAATACGTTATTTCTCAACGAGGCATGGCATGTTGGTAATCAATCTGGATGAGCTCTATCAGAGGAGAGGATTAGAACTCAGAGAAACAATATAGTATTGCTATCTCTTCTACATTTTCCAAGGATACTTGCTTGTACTGCCTCAACTAGTAACAATTACAAAGAAAAAACAGAGAGAGGACCTAGGTGTGAACCATTCATTCAGGAGGTTAATGATAGAACGACAAACTCCCTTCATTCCCAAATCAATTCTAAAAAGGGAGGGGACAATCAAATCAGAAGATCAGAATATGAAAAAGTCATATTTTCATTTAATTTTACTTTTTTCAATTGTTCAATTGCAGGCCCGTATCAGATGATTAGTAAAATCCAGAGAGTAAAAAGTTTGACATTGCAATTTGATGGGTAACCAAGAAAACAACATCATAACTCATGCTGAAATGATATTGTCAAAGATCATTCTCCTCCCACTGCTTGGGAGCTCACAGTTTCATGTTCTATTTCACTCCCCAATGGGGGTTCTTTTCACCTTGCCCTCACAGTATACTTTGCTACTGACCCATCACAAGTTTCTCGTGTAGTTGCATCTCTATACTACCTGTCCCAGGAAGTAAAATGAAGATACTTTCACAAACAAAGGCAATTCAAACTACCAAGTTTAGACCATAACAGACTCAAAGAGCTCCAGACTAAACCAAGAAGAAAAGCTTATTGTCGCAAAAGACAAACACGCATGGATGTACCTCTTCAACTTTGAGCTAAAAGCTCTGAATCCTTCACTAGCGCACCAAATTTCTTGATAAAGAAGCTGTCTTGGAGTCTCTTTCATAAGATCCAAAAGAACCTTTCTTTTAACTTCATGAGGCCAGTCTCTTCGTGAAATTACCCTTCGTATACCTTTCTCTTTAAGTGCTGGAATAATTTTTCCATAGAACATATCACTTGGCCGGGGGACTGGTGGAACCGTATTAATCATATTTCCAGCACCAACTGAAGAGCATTGTGCCATCTGAACTCGGTTCTGCCAAGATTTGAAGACACTATAAATGCTTATTACATTGTCTACCCACTGGATGAGACCAGCACGACCGCTAATTGGTGTCACTGAGTAATAGCGGATGGCAAGAGAACGGCTATGAGTATCAGCACATGAATTCAGAAAACCATTAATAGCCTGCAACAGCTGCATAATTCTAGCATCAAGCCGCAGATCCTCTCGCCCCTTCAGAAGATATGTATATTTTTGACCATCTGAGCCTAGTATCATTAATTTTTTAGGTTTTGTCTTTGTTGACAAAATAGTCACCTGTTCACAGAAAGAAGAAATGGTGACGATACCGCGGATATCAGTACTGGCAGAGGCAGCAGAATCAGGTATTGCTATCTGTTTCTCTAGACCAGGCATTGGAACATCAGAAGATGAGAGCAGAGCAAGCTGTGGAGCCACATCACTCAAAGAAATTGAAGACTTCCTTTGGTAAGCTGCCAGTGATACCGCAATAGCATCAAATGGTCGCCAGACATCTCCAAGTGCAGCTGCAGATACTGGTGGAATCTTAAAAGTTGAGATGGCAGCTTTCAGTTGTTCCCCATACTCCTTTTGAAACCATATCTCATGAGCAGTTTCTGGTTTCCTTGAGGTGGAAGCAAGACGTCGCTCCAAGGCAACAATTACTGGAGCCATCATGGCAGAGTATTTTGCCGCATTTATCTTGTTCTTTTCGCTATGACTAAGAGTTGCATTTTCAGCAACCCTTGCAGCTTCTTCTTTTAGCATATTTATGCGCCTTATGATATCTGCAAAAAATTCAGTAGCAGCCACATATATAAAAGTTAGAAAAGATTATATAACAAACAATATACCATGAATTAAATAACAGCCAAAATTTTGCCCAACTCAGTGGCTTGTTACCATTTTTTGAAAGGCAAGGCCACATATGAAAACATGAGAAAGGCTAAACTTCGAATTACAATGAGAAACATCCCTCATTATACCACAGGCATATATTAATATACTGTTATGAAACTAAATGATCATCAAAAACCTGCAAGCTATGCATATCAAGTCAGAAGGAGCTTACTGAAAATTTGTCAGTTAGTACTTATGCAAATTTGAACAGACCGTGAATTGGAACCATGAAAGCATGTTACCTAGACGTATGCTGCATGAAATGATAAAATGGAAGGAAACATCAAAGGCCTAAAACAAATGAAATAGGGCACCTGTATGGAGATCTTGAAGCGTGCTGAGCCATTGTTCCTCCCAAAGAACAGTTACTATCCCTAGTTCATTAATCACAAGTTGCACATCTTGAATTAATTTTGGATAAAGGTTCTTCTGCATTTAAATGAAGAAAGCAGAAAATTTTAGAATCCTGCCCAACTGAGTACAATTCATATAACAATTCAAATGAAATACATAATAAAGACAGAATCCTGGGATAAAGGTCAAACAAGAAATAGAAAGTGACAAGCAATCTTCGCTTGATGAGGAATGCCCCACATCATCAGCCAGATAAAAATAAGCATGCTTGATACTAATACAACCTTTAAGATAGCGCTGAGAATCAATTTGCAGATTCCAAATGACACATCACAGAAACAGACAGGCAATAGAAAATGACACAGAAGAAACCAGTTAAGTTTCTTGAACCTAAATTTTTGCAGCCTACTGGTTTTGGTTTCTATCAGATGCAGACAGTTGAAAGATAAACTAGTATGCCCACTTTTCTGTAAATAGACAAGTCGACCTTCGCAAGAAGAAGAAGTTCAAGAGTTTGGGAAAAGCTTGAGATCACAACAAAGGTGGATCAAAGAAGGCTTTCATCTCTTTGAAAAGTAAGAACTCGACCTCTTAATATAAGGCTAAAGTAATTTGACATTTGATATGAGGATTCCAATAGGAAAAAAAAAATCAAAATAATGCAAATAACTAGGAAAATTATGTCTATGCAGCTTCTCTTTTCCTGGCTACTGAAATTCTTAGAGAAGATAGTGACTTAACAATAGAGAGGTCCTCCTTACGGATAGTATATTTACTAAGGTGAGATGTATCCTTCAATTGTCGTGGTGACATTCCAGCTTTGGTATTTATAACAAATCAATGTCAATCGGTAATCCAAGAAACAGACAGGACAGCTTGGTGGGATATCATATTTATTAGAGCAGGATGCATCCTCCCATTGACATGGCCACATTCCAGCCATGGTTACCTACCAGCTTTTGTATAAATCTGAATTTAGAAAGAACTGAATGAGTACAAAAGGTCATTACAATGAAATATTACAGGATCTCGACTGTAAAAGCCTAGGAAGGTGACCTACCTGAATTGAAACTGTATGAAGGTGATAATAGGATAACATTTCATATGGAAAGCACAAACCAAAAAGAAGTGACCTGCCCAATGGTTTAGATTTCTTAAATGCATGAAGACGTAAATATATTGAAGAGAACCATATATTACCAAGCAGCCCAGTAGATGCTGAAGCTCCTCTGAAGGGTGGCCTTCATAAGCATTCACATCAACAAGTGTAGGATACACTATTGACCAAGGAGTTAGCTTAGCTAGCATCATCAATAAGCCCTCCAGTTGCTTCCTGACTACTTGCTCAGGATGGGAACTTAATCTAGCAAATAGCTGGGGCGTAACTTCCTGAAGAAGAAGACAATAGAGGCAATTTATATTTGAACTTTTGTTTCTTAATTTGATATGTTAGAAGTGCAACAGCACTGCATTCTACCTGCCATGGCAGCAGCGGAACTGTTAAAAGTCCAGGTTCAAGTGTATCTCTTAATTCTACTCCATAGTTCAGAAGAATGTGAAGAACATATAATGTTGCCCTGAGAGTAGAGCTTCCAGCCATTTGCTTAGGAAAATCAGCATTGCAGGTAGCCCAGTGACTCCCTTGATGTTTGGAGGAGGAATGTGAAAGAAACTGCATATAACCATGCGCAGAATGTCCAAAGAGTGAAACCCTTCTCTGCCTTAATGACCACCAGACATCAACCAATTCATTAACTGAAGCTAAAATGTCAACTTTCACTGTGTCAACCTCCAGAGAGAGAAACAACATCGTTAGCTGAGAAGTTAGAGTAGCAGCCAGGCATTCACCATCAGAGTTTTCCACACCAGGTGCTCCTGATGCAGATTCAATTAGATACACTGCTTGCTGGACTAACGCTCTGATGGGACTTTCATATCTCGTATGCTCCCCTGAATAAGGCCAAATTATTGGGTCTTTGCCTCCGTCAGTTGCATTTCTCACATCTCCATTCTTTTCAAAAAGCTTTAAAATTGTTTTTTCCACTCTCGATACTTCTTCTTCTGTCAAGTGAAACCTGTCAGACTGAATCTCTGAAAGAAGAACAGGTGATAACGAGCATGACTGCAGAACAGTGTCTGGTGCCGAGAGAGAGCCTCTAGCTTGACTATAACACCAAGAGGCATAAGACAGCCATGACTTACCCATACTGGGACAAAGAAGAGAAGACACTTTTGTAGCTGCACCCACAATTTCCTCGAGAATAAGACCGCAGTTTGCTTCAACAGTTAAGTTCTCCTCATTGACTGATGATCTGCTTCTATTGATGGAAGAAGTGTTGCATGCATTGGAATCCACAAAATCCGCATGCATCTTGAGCAGTATATTTTCCAACTTCCTGTTCAAATACTCTCTTCTCAACCAGGTTGACAGTTTCAAGCATGATTTGGCTATCAGCAAGTTACCTGGCTCAGGAACTATCGTTGCCAGAGACAGCATAAAAGGACGTACAAATGACCAGAGATTTGTTATAGCATCTTCATGTTTGTTATCAGCATACATTAGTAGGACACTCTGGTACTCTAAATTTCTCATAAGCAAATCAGTACGCTCCCCTTCATGACGTACCAAGAGATCATTTTCTAGATAATCTTTTAATCGATGTGCCATCATGAAATTTGTCTGTTTACGGGCTAAGCTGATCAGTTTCTGACAAAGCTGTAATGGAATTGGTGACATTGGCATTACCGTACGACAAACTCGAAATACCTTTAACCATAAGCTACAATCTTGGTGAACATTACTTATAGGAGACTGCACAATTTGTAATGAATCTATCAATGATGGAAGTTGCTTCAATTCATCTTGGCTGTTAAGCTTGCAACCTTCTTCAAAAGCAAAGATACAATGAAGCTGTGTGGCATAGGGTGCTGCCTCATTTAGTCCATCAAGAGGAGCAATAGATAAAGCTTCCTCCAGCATTAACTTAGCCTTTTCAGTTTCTGGCACTTTATCAACATTTTCAACCTTCTGAAGCATTGCCTGCAAAAGCATCTGTTCACTTCTCTGTAAGGCCAGTTTAGGATCTAGTGTAAGTTGATTGCTGCTTTTAGGTGTTAAATCCAAATAGCCCCATGATGCCTGGATATCTCCTTCATCAAAGCGTGCCAATGCATGAATTGCATTTATTTCATTCCCTGCTGTGGTTAGAGCGCCTGAGTAACTCTTCCCAGCATGCTTCGAACGAAGTGTTTGTAGTTCCAATAGCCAGGCCTCTAAAGACTTCCAATCTGATAATGCTGCATAACTCTCAATTACACGTGCAATTGCAAACTGTATGCCATCAGAACCCATAGAACTAAGTGCCTCCTCTGACTGTAGCAGGTGACAGAAGTGAGCAGCAGCCTTTTCATACTGTCCTTTGGCCTGATATACAAGTCCCATCATCCATGACAGTGGTCCCAAGTTTCCAGCATCTCCCGAAATGGTACACCCTTCCTCCACGAAAAGCAATGAAAATGACACAGCTGCCCACTTTTGCAGACCAATCAAAGTATCTGGTTCATGACTCCTGCACAAGGCTAAGGCTGCCTGCCGAAGGACTCTTGAGACATCTCCAGCAAACCTGGCCCTAAGATTGTAGAGATGCTCGGCTACCTGTGCCCGGGGTTTGTCCTTAAAGGTTGAGGCTAATAGATGTAGGAGGTCTTGCAATCGTAACAGAGAGTAATGAATTGTTGCAGCAAGAGATTGAAGAGCCAATCCAGCATTCATCATTGGTTCACACATGCGAGCAAACCACTCCTCACATACCTTCTTATTTGCACGAAAGAACAAGGAGCTTTGCCTGGTTGCAGGTGGTAAAACAGAAGATCCATCATAAGCATTATAGACATTTTTCTTCAGAGCCTCAACAAAATCCAACAACAACCGCATTGGTAACAAGTGAGCAGTAGATGGACCAATATTTAAATTCCCTTCATTTTGGTCAGTGTCTAGCTGGAGTACATGAGCTACATCTAAAAGCATCCGCTCCAAAGCTGCAAAAGTCTGAGTCGGCCCACCTAGGTTGGTCCTGAGACGAACAGATATACAATACCTAGCTGCTTCATGTATGGACCACCAAGCAGCAGCCAGATTGTTTACTGAGCAGACATGGTCCAGCATATCACCGTCCAAGTTAACATCCATCCATGGGCCATTGGAATCAAGGTTTCCGGGCTCTTCTAGTTGACTTGGAACATTGTCCTTTGTGCCATGGCAGCTAAAAACAAGGCGTTGGATCCAAGACGAAAGAGGAACCTTCCATCTCTGTGAAATGTAACTCAAAATGGAAACCAGTTGCTGTGAGTGAAGCTGTCGAGGCAGCTTCCTGAGAGCAAATACTTGCTTCCAATGTATGCAAGGTATATTTCCCAATCTAATAACACCATGCCAGGGATTACCAATTTCATCCTCAGAAACACCACATCTGTAAATAGTAACTGGAACAACAATGGAAAGAACCCTCAGAAATGCATCTTTAACAGCAGTATCTGGATCACCAAGTCTTTCTAGGACGACTTCAGCAAGAGAGTAGAACTGTCCAGGATAAATGAGTCTTGCTAGCATAAGCAGTTCCAAGGTGGATGCAACATGTGACCTCACTTTCAACTCTCCATCTGATGCTGCATCTAGAATTGAGAAGAGTAAATTACTGCTAATATTTGCATATTCCGACATTTGATAGGAATAATTGATCAAATTTAGATCCTTATACACGGTTATGACAGACCTACAGAAGCTTTGGAGCCACACTAGGGATTCCAGTTTCACTGTCAGAGGAGAAGGAACATCAAGAGCTCTAAAAATGCATACACTGTACTTCCTTAAGTACTCAGAAATTGCAACAGAATATTCATTCTTGAAGTCATTCCCGCCTTGATGTTTACTGTCAATGTCAGGATTTGTCTTCCAAGAACTTTTTGTGATAGTCCACTTGGTTAGGTATTCAACCTCGCTGAGCTTGTGTAATATTCTCACAAGATGGACTTGCAACTCTACATATCCTTGCATGAGGTGGTCAAAAGGATTCAGTTTTGTACAAATAAAAGAAGTGAGTCTTACTGATCTCTCATAATGCAAAGTGGCAATTTCTGTTTGGTCCAGCGAACTACCACCAGTACCTAAGCATACACAACCTAATAACACTTTCAAGTCAAATTTAATCAGGGCAAGCAACTCGAGTTTCGAATAACGGTGACTAGTAACTAACTGCAGATTTGGTTCACGACATGTCTCACTCAAAGCATGAACATTATCATCGTCAATCACATCTCCACTGTCACCAAAATTTTCAAGCATGGCACATAATAACTCCAACTCCTCAGTTACTGAATCTATAGCCTGGCTTACAACTTCATTACTGACATGCTGAAGCAAGAAGAGATAAGTGGCAGCAATTGTTCCAGTCACAAGATGATTTGGATGCAAACGCAACTGAGATAAAGGCGAATAAAATTGCAGTATCTTCTGAACAGATGATGGGAGGAGACAGAGCTTTTGTAGGGATAGAAGTTGCAGATTAGTGTTTAGCCCCCCATGCACATGAAAGGTGAGAACCTTTCCAAATCCTGCAGCTTGAATAGCATTCTCCTCCCCCAAGCTCTGAAATAAGACATCAACAGCCACAGGATAGAAAGTGGAAAACCTTTCACACATAATTTCAGCCAAGAGAATCAAGCACCTCCACAATTCTCTTATCCATTTTGACCATCCGAATTTCTTGCCAACCATGGAAAGACATGCCAACAACTGAGGAAGCATTGTGGCAAGTGGTTCACTGATTTGGTCAAGTAGATTCATTTCTAGCATAGCAGAAGCTGTAACCTGCAAAACTGTCAGAAAGCACGAAAGTAAAGCAAGCAGTCTTCGAAACTGTTGTGCTGTTCCAACACTTGCATCCTGAAGTAGAACTTCCATATCACCTAAAAACTTTGACAATAATCCCAGTGAAAAGTGCAAGTTACTCAACCAGTGTTTCTGGAACTTCATAAAGCTATCCATTATAATGCATCTATCTGATTCCGAGAGGTCTGGTACCAATGCCCATCCAAGAAGCAGGTCAACAATGTCAACAAAATGAGGCTGAAAACACCAGCTAAACTTCAAAGAAATTAAAGTCAAAAGACCCAGCAGTTGATGCAGAAGGCTCAAGGAGGTTCTCTCGTCCTCAAGAAGTTCCTGGCATGCTTTAAGTATAGGCAAAACATACCTATCAAGTCCATTTGCGTCTCCAACATTGAGAAACTCTAGGAGACCTTCCAAGGCCACTTCAGCTGTCCCACTTCCAACACTACGGTCCCTAAGGAGAGGCAAAGCCCAACCAATAAAGCGATCAATGACACCCCCATTTATAATGTGATTTTGCCGTCCATTTGTTGCTAAATGGCTGGAACACACAACAGAACACAAGGAACCATATCCAATTGCCGCCAACCGCCTTACAGAGTAGGACCTGCAGGTAATTTAAGCAATGGCATATTGACATGAATTCTTTCCACAGGCTTCCTATACAACACAAAGTAAATAAGCGTACTTTAACTTCTTCTGACATAAAAGGCAGCCCCGGTGCATGAAGCTCCCACCTATGCAGGGTCCAGGAAGGGGCAGACCACAAGGGCCTATAGTACGCAGCCTTACCTTGCATTTTTGCAAGAGGCTGTTTCCACACCTTGAACCCATGACCTCAAGGTCACATGACGACAACTTTTACCATGGCACATTTGATACTACAAAAAATTTAGTGTGCATTCGATAATTTTGTACGTGACTTCAGAAAAGCTACAAAATAAGTGTTTCGTCAGGCATCATCTAACATAGGCCATATGGCAATAGACAATAGTTATAACTTCAGCACGAAAATATTAATCACAATATGCAGTAATTTTTCGTTCAGACCCTAATTCAGACATCAAATGTAATAGACTGTTTCTTTCAGCTTCCTGGGCAATTCCAATGATTAATGTTCAAAACCTCTGCTCCTCAAAAATCCACAAGAAAGGAGTGGAAACATCAAATACTTCCTTTGAGTTCAACCAGTTTCATCTTGAACTGAAACAAGAGGACCAAAGAAAGAAAAAAGTTAAGTCCCAACAACCAGAAGCACAGAGTACGTGAAAGTGCATGGTTTGCAACGCGGGGATTGCAAATTGGGTCTTTTGATATTGAACTCAACTTCCAAAACCCAAATTCCAACTTAGCCGTATATTCGGACTCATCATTAATTGACACATAAAGTTACAGAATATCTCAATATCTTTGGTAAATAGCAAAAATGCAATCTAGGTATCGCGAATTGGATCATTCAGATTAAGCCCGACTTCCATAACCCAAATTCCAACTTCAAAATACACTCAAATACGTTATAAATTCAAATAACAAAACGTCCTGATTCCACAGAGTAGAAAATTCACAACAAAAGAGGATGGAGACATTGAGAGGGAACAAGATTTCTTACTTGTCTGAGAGAAGTTGACAGAAACCTTGGGAAAGAAAAGATAAAGAGTGGGCCACAAGCAATGAATTGGGCGGGTAGAGAATCGCACGGTGGAGGGAGTTGAGAGCGGCTAGCCGTTGGTGATCATCCTCTTCGGCAGTGGAAGATGAAGAATCGTCTTTCGGGAGCGCGACGGAAAGTAGTGCTGCCAGTTGCTGCTGTTGATGGTGAAGACCTTGCATTGCATCTCCCTACCCGCGCGCGTACGGTGACGAAGCTCCGAATTTTTGCTGCTGCTTCTATGGTGTGCTTGGGGTTTCGAAGAAGAGCTATTGTACGCTTGATGCGCATATTATTACATGGAAAATATTAGCGGGCCACTTAGAACTGGCGCCGGCTCCCTCCGATGACGCAAACCGTCTATTTTACCGGTATTAGTGGTGCCTGAGATGTGATGAGATGAGATAGGTAGATATGATTAACCCGAGATAAGATAATTAATATCTCCTCGTCTTGTTATTAGTGGTGCTTGAGACAAAGTGAGAGGAAAACCATCTTATCTCAACTTACCACTGGCAGTGCTTGAGATGAGATGATATTATTAGCGATGCTTGAGATGAAAATCATCTTATCCCAACTCGTAGTTTTCATATCATTTCCACCTCAAACATCTCGTCTCATCCCTGCCATCTCACCTCATTCCCACCATAAAAAAGAGCCATTTCTTTTCATCAACAATTCAGCCCCCTAGATTTTGCTTGAGATGGAAATAAACTAGATAATGTTATCTCAATCCACCTTCTCCAACTCATTTCAACCCAATTTAAGTGATATTTTCAATCACTATACTTCATCTGGTGCTAAATTTATATCATCTTGACCTATCTCCAATCATCTCAAGCCAAATCTCATATCAAGCTATTTGATAACTGACTTTCTATATGGTACATAAAAAAGGGCAGCAGCAGTGCATGATGCTCCCGCCTATACGGGGTTTGGGGAAGGAGCAGACCACAAAGGCATTTTTGCAAGAGACAATTTTCACGCCTTGAACCCATGACCTTAAGGTCACATGTCAAAAACTTTTCAACCCAGTTTAAGTGATATTTTCAATCACTATACTTCATCTGGTGCTAAATTTATATCATCTTGACCTATCTCTAATTATCTCAAGCCAAATCTCATACCAAGCTATTTGATAACTGACTTTCTATATGGTACATAAAAAAGGGCAGCAGCAGTGCATGATGCTCCCGCCTATACAGGGTTTGGGGAAGGAGCAGACCACAAAGGCATTTTTGCAAGAGACAGTTTTCACGCCTTGAACCCATGACCTTAAGGTCACATGTAAAAAACTTTTACCATTTCACCAAGGCTCCCCTTATTTCTATACGGTGCTTTTCTTAATGATCCGAACAATTTATATTCAAGTTCATGCTAAGCCATTGGCCAAAGTTACAACCCATCTAGTAAACCTAGCCTTTTTATTTCTACGCCTTAAAATAGTAGTTAGAGGAGCAAAGCTACCATTTACGTTCTTCACGGGGAAAAAAACAGAAAGAAAAGTAAAGAGAGAGAATCCAAACCATCCATGTAGTAAATGAGAGAGAGAGAGAGAGAGAGAGAGAGAGAGAGAGAGAGAGAGAGAGAGAGAGAGAGAGAGAGAGAGTTGCATTACGTGGTTCTGTCTCTTAAAAGTAAAATCCATTTTCTTATACTATCATTTTACTTCTCTGAATTTATACTATTAACCATCTCATTTCCTTATTATGTTAGGAAGTAATATATTAGTTTAATTAGTCTCTTATCTTTTTTCTACCTCTCCTCTTCTTTTAACTAAGCCCCCACCCCTAAATAACTCTCTTCGCCTCATCTTCAATTTTTTGCTTTTCCCTTTCATGTCCTTTATTCCATCAAACTTAACTCACAAGGGCCTTTAAGATTTCAGGGTTTCTTTTCTCATGTCTTCCTTTTTTTATTAACATGAACAAGGTTGGATTAGTTTTGTGGAAAATTTTCCTTCTTTAATGAATTTCAAGCTTTGAATTTTCAGCTACCAAAACCTTTTATATCGTGGTGTTTTGTAGTGGTATGTTGTGATACATGAATTAGATTGAAAAAAAGGAAAAAAGTCTTACCCAACTTCTACATGCTTCGTTTTTATTCAATAGAAGTGATGCTCACGAGTCAAATCTGTAGAATCATAAGGCTTTGATGGATATTAATGAAAGTTCAGTATATGTTCTTTTCAATCTTGCAATCAACCCCACATAGAAGGATCTTCCAATGACCATCTATGTAAATGGCATGCATTTGTTTTGGAACCGATTCCCATCTAAACCTCCTTTTGTAAGGGCTCTACGATAATTATCACAACGAACTGCTTACCCATTTACTTGTGCACTTATAAATCAACAGCATAGTTCCATAACTTGTGAAATGTTCAAGCAATTTAGATGTTGCAAATCAATTGAAGTGTTGAAGCACCTCTTTGGTGGGTACTCTCAAAGTATTCAATTTTCCTTTTTTTTTCTTGTAAAGAAGTTGCTCAAATTTTGATCTTGGTCTTTTGCTCAATTGATAGAGTGCCTGAGAAATTGGGTTCATATCCCGTTTACCTCAACACAATGTTGTTACAACTCCACAAGACCATTCTCAATATCATGTTTATAAGGTCTTTGAATTTGCGAAAAATGACCAAACAATGTTGACTGTTTCCCATACTATGGTTTACTGATAAGCTATAAAGATACCATATAACTTATCCATATGTGGATGTTGTAAAGAAAATCTACACGAGCTTATATCCGCCAAATTTGTTTCCAATTAAGTTCTTATACTTGCAATTGTTATAGAAGAATCTAAGCACTCAAGTAGATTATTGTCAATAACAATTGTGATCTTTCTGTTGGAAGAGGATGACATTTTACAAAGGTATGAAGAAGTCTTTAGAGGCTAGAAAAGAATTTACAAATGAAGAAGGGACTGAGGCTTAAAAGGAAGAAAGAGAGTTTGTATTGATTCTCAAAATTTGCTTGATACAACTTATGACTAACCACTCCTATTTATACTAGTAGCACCTCCTTAACCAATGATTAGGATTGTGCCAATATACCCTTTAATCTTGTGGTTATAATTTGTTATCTAGATCACTCTTCAAAAATATCTACTTCTATTTTCAAAGTATGTAGATCTTTCTAATTGACTTTTGTAACCACATTTTCTAAAAAGTGGGCTTTCTAGAAGATGACCTTTTATCTATTCAATGTGAGCCTTCTAGAATATAGGTCATTTCCCAACTAGCTTTGGCCCAAATCAAGTTTACATTTCAAACACCCTCCCTTAAACTTGATTTATCCTCCTAAGCAAGCTTCTCATCTTGATGAAGTCTTCAAACTTCAATGGCTTGGTGAAAATATCGGCTGCTTGATTTTGAGACTTCATATACTCCAGTTGAACTTCCTTTCTTATGACACACTCTCTTGTGTAGTGATACTGCTTATCAATATGTTTGCTTCTACAATGAAAGATTAGATTCTTTGCTATAGCCATCCTCAACTTGTTGTCAACATAGATCTCTATTGGCTCTTCTTAAGGTGTGCCATGTCCTTTTAGCAACCCTTTTAACCATATTGCCTAACGAATGTATGATGAAGCAACCACATGCTTTGCTTCACAAGTAGAGAGGGGTGACTATTGGCTGCTTCTTTGACATCCAAGTAAAAGCAGTATCTCCCATGAAGAACATGAACTAGGTTGTGCTTTTTCGTTCATCTAAGTCTCCAGCCTAATCACTATCGCTGTATCTAATAAGTCTACAATCATTAGTATGAGAGTAAAACAAACCAAAGTCGATTGTACCTTTAATATACCAAAGAATTCTTTTCACTGTTTTGAGATGAGTGGTTGTTGGTGCTTCCATATAGCAACAAACCAATCCAACAGCATATAAAATATTGAGCCTCATACAAGTCAAGTAGCAGAAACTTGCAACTAAGCTCTTGAAATTTGTTGCATCTACTCACTATCTATCATTCTTAAATAGTTTGATTCGACACTCTACTTGCATACTAATGGGTTTCTAATAATCCATTTTGAACTTCTTAAGTAGCTTCTTTGCATAACCTTCTTAAGTGATGAAAATGCCGCCTTCGTTTTGCTTTACTTCTATACCAAGATAGTATGACATGAGCCAATCATCTCAAACTCTTTGATCATTGCCTTCTTGAATTCTTAAAAAATCCTTGGACTGCTTCTAGTGAAGATTAAGTCATCCATGTACAAGCACACAATCAAGATGTCTCTATCTTTGATTTTAACATACATTGCATGCTCATGAGGGCATCTTGTGAAACCGTTTTCTTGAAAATATTTTTCTATCCAACTATTCCATGCCCTTGGTGCTTACTTTAACCCATCAAGGGACTTGTTTAACTTGAGGACTTCATGTTCATGTCCCTTTACTTTGTAGCCTTGTGGCTGTTCAATATAAACTTCTTCTTGAAGGAGTCCATTTAGGAAGGTAGACATCACATCCATTTGATGAACCTTTCATCTATTTTGAGCAGCTAAAGAAATAATTAATCTAACAGTTTCTAAGCGAACAAGAAGAGCAAATACCTCTTTATAGTCAATCGCAGCTCTTTAACTGTAGCCTTTCACAACCATTCTTGCATTGTATCTTTCAATTTCTCCTTTAGCATTCTTCTTTGGCTTGTATACCCACTTTACACCCATCGCTTTGTGCCTTTTTAGTAGTGAAGCAAGTTGCCATGTATTGTTCTTCGTGATTGCTTTGATCTCCTCATCTATGGCATCTCTCCACATTTTACTTTGCACGGCTTCTTGAAAACTCAATGGTTTGTAATCAGCAAAGAGGCAAAGTAAAGTGAGATCTTCTTGCCTTTGGGTTACCTCATAAAGCTCTTATAGACTTCTTTGTATGTGGTGTCCTTAAGCTTGAACTTTCACTTGATGGTGATAAGTCTCCATGATTGCTTGTATTTGGTGAGATTGGACGTGTGATGTTCTCGCGTTAATCTTCTCTTGTTTGCTTGTCTTCATTTTCGGGGAAGAAGTTGTGACTTTCTTCATGAACGTACCAATCCCACGAGCTTTCTTCATCAAATTCCACATCTCAGCTGATAATGTTCTTCCTATTTGCTAGATTGTATAATTTGTAGCCCTTTGAATTTGAATTATAACTAATGAAGATAAACTTTACACTTTTATATTGTTTGACATATGTGCATAAGCTATACTTCCAAATACCTATAGATGAGATATGCCAGGCTTTCTTCCACTCCATGCTTCTTGTGGTGTCTTTTCTTGTCTACTTCTTGTTGATTGCGAATGCTACTGCTTCTGCTCAAAACTCCTTTAGCATTTTCTTACTTTTTGGCATGCTTTGAGTCATGTCCAAAATGGTTCTATTCTTCTTTTCGATGACTCCATTTTGCTGGGGAGATCTTGGAACAATTAATGGTCGACGAATTCCATTCTCCTTGCAAAATTTTTTAAATGCTTTTGAAGTGAATTCTTCTCCTTGATCAGATCTGAAGCCCTTGATTTTGCATATACTTTCTTTCTTCACTGCAGCTTTGAACTTCTTGAACGTTCCAAATTCTTTTGATTTTTCCTTCAAGAAGTAGACTCATGTCTTTCTAGAAAAATCATCAATAAAGAGAACAAAGTAGTTACTTTTACTTAAAGAGCTTGGTTTGATTTGACCACACACATCCGTATATATGAGCTCGAGCATCTTTTGAGCTCTCACCATCTCCTTCTTGGACAACAGTTCAAGTCCTCCAAAGTTGAGGTGCCCAAATCTTAAATGCCAAGGCCAAGATGGATCTTGGAAACATTCACTTGGCAACATCATTTTGAATGTTCAACAATAACATCCTATTTCTTAACATAGGTACTTTGGCAATCAAATTTATTTTTATCATCTTTTATGGAAAGACTATAATCTTTCATCAGAATATTATAGCCTTTCTCTAAAAGTTGTCCTAGGCTTAAAATGTTATTTTTCATTTTGGGCATATAATAAACATTTGAAATAAATTGATGTTCTCCATTCTTTAAGTGGATTAAGGTGTTTAGTAGTGGTCCCCCTTGATGGTTATTCTTTGACCAAGAAAAATTGGGATACTTAGCCCATCCAAGATTATAGGTCTTAGAATAAGGGTTATTGTTAGGTTGGCGACATGCATTCAATGCATTTGCTTGGTCTACAAGATATTTAGAAAATAATTTATTGGATGGACAACCTGAGGTTAAATGAGCTGGACTAGAACAAGTAGCGCATACCTCTTGTGGAGGTTTTTGGGATAATGTAACTGCCATGAAAGATTGAAACATAGTTTCAAGCTTGTCCATTCTTCCAACTAATTTTTCAGTGACAAAGTTGAACTTATAGGATAGATCAGTATGCACTCCTATCTCATAGATACCTCCTTTCTTAGTGGGCTGGTTAATTCTTTCTCTCCTATTTGAATAATCCCATTACTGAGAATTATTGACCATAGTCTAAAAGAATTCATGTGCCTCACTTTCATCTTTTAACATGAGGGTCCCTCCACTCTCTATATCTATCATTTGTCTATTTTGAGGAGTTAATGCCTCATAAAAGTATTGTACTTACTGTCATTTCTCAAATCCATGATGGGGGCATTTTTGCAACAATTCATTCCACTATTACCAACATTCATAATATTGCTCATCATCCCTTTTCCCCCTGTTCACCAATGATGGGCAGACCCGATCATCCCCAGTACTTAAGTTCCCCACTAACTCCGCTTTCCCCTCCTTGATCGAATCCCTTGAGTGCAATCAACTTTCCGCCAGTGGCTCAACTAAGCCATGGGAGGGTCGGCTAGCCAAGACCCATTTCCCCTATTTTTGCCTTGTGATTGGGCTCAGGTAGTGATTTCATCACAACCACCGTAGGCCTCCACTTGGCAAGTTAGGGTGGGTTAACTCACCGATCCAACTCATTCTTGACCATTTTGGGTAACCGAGTTGACCTAGTACGCTCTATTTAACCCTTGAACTTCAATCTTTGATTCTGACCAATCCAAGAAGGATCTTAGAGATCCGAGATGATCCTTGCAATCTCTGTAAAGCGAGGAACAATACCCATATTTCTATTTATTGATCAAGGGAGATCTAACCATCAATTTGATTAGACCATTGATCAGACTTTAGATCATTTGATTTGAGATTATATAAAGTTATTTTTAGATCTAAATAGTCCATTATGATCCTCATGGAGAATAGGTCAAGATCCATACAAGATATTTTGGGTTTGAAACATTTATTGAGATGATTTGACCTATCTTAATCAATGGATAAGATCAACTGAAGATCTAGGTATGAAATTAGTTTAAATTCTTTGATTAGTACCATTTAGACTACTTGATTAGATTAATTGGTTAGAATTACTAAATTTCTATTTTATCTAGGGTGATGAGGTGAAGAAATTTGACTAGATCAGCATGGATATTTGAGATCGAGTATAGTTGAGGCGATCTGTGGACGATCCGACCAGGTAGACAGCGAGATATTATTCAGGTTAACTTGTACAAGGTAAGATTACTATCTTAATCAATTACCAATGTGTACACTACTTTTGTTGATGTGCATGATTTATGCACTGTTTCTTGATGCATTCTATACTGCATCGATTGGATTATTTGAGAATGTTATATATGGATTTTTGATGCATGATATTTAATATAGTCTATTGACTTTATTTTATTGAGGATGGTTATCCATTAATTATCAATACTTGATTTCATAGTTTCTGTTGATTGTTTAACCGCAAGTGCACGGGCTATTATAGTATAGTTATGCAAATACGGGTCGATCCTACGAGGACTTGATTTAAAATTATGGAGTTTTAAATAAAATTTAACTAAAAAATAAAATCCAGATTTATTCAAATGTTCCAATGTTCACAAATATTTATTCCAAGGAAGACAGAAAATAAAAATAAAATGCTTCTTGAATAGTCTGTCTTGGATTGCACTGTCTCTGGATTAGTCTGTCCTTGAATAGTCTGTCCTGGATTGCACTGTCCCTGAATAGTCAGAATGAAGATAAGTTAAAACCAGAATAACATAGGGACACAGTTGGAATTTAAGAAATATGATAGAATTGTAATTTCTGAGATCTTCAGGTGCAGATTTGTAATTTCTGAGATCTACAGGTGCAGATTTGTAATTTCTGAGATCTGTAGGTGCAGATTTGTAATTTCTGAGATCTACAGGTGTAGATTTGTAATTTCTTCAGGTTCTGGTTTTTCACGAAAAAAACCAGAAAAACACGTTTTTGGGAGAAATCTGGAAGAGGGAGAAGAAGGAGAAGAATAGAGGAAGGAGGAGAAGAGGGAAGGAGAGAAGGAAGAGGGGAGAAAACCCGAGTTGGGTTTTCTCTCCCAGGGCGTCCTATGAAGAGAAGATCGAGGAAAACCCAATCTGGGTTTTTCCTCACTGGGTTGTCCGATGGAAGTGAAACTGCTGGGCTGGCTGTGAAAGCAAGGGAGAAAGGGACGGCTTTGGAGGTCACCTCTTGGGCTGTACGCTAGAGCAAAAGGGAGCAGGGAAGACAACGACCTAACCCAGTGACGACGATGGGATCAAGCCGTCTAGAGTGGAGTTGGGAGCAGACGCGACGTAAGATGGGTGGTGCACGCCTGGTTTGGACAAAGAATCGAGAGAGAGAGATGGGATGAGGTGAAGCCAATAATTTGGTTTCACCGGTGCTGAGGAAGGGGAGCTTGGTATTGAGAGGAGGCGGTGGGTTGAAGAGAACCTGTGCGTGATGGAGATGCGGCACTGGGTCAGTGGAGGCTGAGGAGGTACGAGGGTGATGGGATGGCTAGACTGTGCGTAGATGCTGCGTAGAGACAAGGAAGAAAGGTAATCGAGAGAAGGAAGGTGGGGCAAAGTGAAAGGCCTTGAACGGAGGTGTGACGGGTGAGAGAGAGAGAGAGAGAGAGATAGAGAGAGCCAGCCCAGCCTTTTCAAGAGGAAAAAAAAATGTTCTTTCAAGAGAGAGGGGAAGAGGACTTAAAAAGAGAGAGACGTGTGAAAGAGAATGAGAAAAAGAGATAGAAGAGAGAGAGAAAAGAAAGGAGAGGGATAAGAGAAAAAGAGAGAAGAGAGGAGAGAGGAGAAAGAGAAGGAATAGGAGATAGGTGGGGTCCACTAGCTTTCCTAGTTTCGCTAGAACTCTGCAAGTCTTCAAAGTCTTCAGTCTCTTTCCATGATTCAATCTGGAGCGTCCATGCCTGAGTTGACTGATCTGCAATGCACAAGACTCAATTAGCGAAATCTAAACCGTCCATTAGCTTTAATAGTCATTTAACCACTAAATTTTACAATTCAACGATTGGATGACCAATTAAAGCTAAAATGAAATATTTGATTTAAAATCTTAAAATTAATGGTCTAGATGCTCCAATCAAATACTAAATTAGGGATATTTTGACCAAATTTGAACACTTAACACACCCCCCAACCAAAGATTTTGCTAGTCCCACAAGCAAAAGATGCGAAGAATCGGCTCCAATTTTTATTTCTCAGGTCATCTCCATTTTTTCTGAGAGAATTATTTTAAATAAATCTTTCCACTTTAGCAAACTAATAAAGATGACTGAGGAATTCAAAACCCTACTCATATGCTAAAAATATTCCACTTAAGCTCAGATCTCAGAGTGAGTGTGCGTACAGTTTACACATAGAATAATCTTTATGTCTAAGTAGACTTTTAACTTTTGAACTCCATCTGAAATATGTTTTGACCTCAATCCTTACTAATGGCATACGCTCAGAAATAAAATCTCTCTGATAGAGGGTTCAAATCATATCTCTCTTGTAATTATGTGAGCAGAGTCAATAAAAACAAATTTAGCTCACATATACTCATGAAGAACGGGAGTTACTAAGGAATTTACTTGTATTGATCCCTTTGGAATGGATGCCATTACCTTTGAATATTTAGAAATACCATTCTTTTAATCCTATCCATTCATTTCCTCATCAAGACTATATTCATCCTAGAATCAATAGGTCTTTAATTGGGACGAAACATAGGCTTAGGATAGGGTACCAAAGAAAGGGTATAAAGGTATTCAACGTTTCTTCAAAAAATAAGTAGAGGTCTTCTACTAAAGTTGACAATTCTTCTTTTCTTTGCTGAAGTGAATATTCTTTTTCCATTTTTCTTTGCATTCTTCAAAATTTTTTTTTCTCTTTTTTCTCTTTTTCACTTTTCTTTCTTTTCATATTTTTGACTCACTTTGAAGAATATTTCTTTTCTTGATATCCACTTTTCTACTTTTGTTGCAACTAAAAGATATTTTTTTCCTTCTTCTCTAACTTATTTTTCAAAGAAAATTGGGTAATGGATAATTTATACTGGGTTAATATGGGTAAAAGGTTAATTTGGGTGACAAAAGAAAAGGCTTATATTCAAGGCTCAACTTGGCTAACTAGTGGTAAAAATACTTCTGGGTAGGCTTTATGTCTTTAGGTTAATAACAAGGATGGCCTAAATCATTTTCTAGGTTTCATATAATCTATCAAATTCAATGAACTTTCAGAATTTTAAAGGTAGTATTCTAATTATTTAGGTAATTAGCCAAATTTAAGAGTTTGGGATCAATTTTCTTTAAGCACGCTAAAGAAAATTTTGAACATTTATAACCTCTCAAAAAGGATGAATGGCTCTAAAACTCACTTGGGTTATAGGTCTCCACTGAATTTCTTCAGAATTTCTAAGTTATAGCCACTTATCAATCTAGATTATCTATATGCAACTGCGTGTACTATTGTGATATGAGACTTTGCTTTTATGGAATACTTTAGAAAATGAGTAAAATGATGAATTAATCATATTCAATTCTATTAATAAGCTAAAGTTATCCAGATTATACTTTAGACAATCCAATTCTCATCATGGTATAGGAAATGACCTTAATTTTTTTTTTAATTTTTTTTTTGTGAAAAAAAACCAAGGAAAACACCTAAAAACTAAAAGAAAACTAGAATTTGCTAGAATTCTACACCCCCCAACCTGACAGAAACATTGTCCTCAATGTTTAAAAAGTAGGACCTAAAATGAATATGGGTGATATAGAAAACAACAAAATACAAAATATGGTACAAAGAGATCAAATTCACTCAATCCTGATAAACAGGATCCTCCAGAGTTGTGGACTCAACTTCTGGATTCTCATAATCTAGGAAAGGCTTTAAACGTTGACCATTCACTTTAAAAGAATGACCAGTCCTAGTATTCTCAATCTCGACAGTCCCATATGGAAAAACTTCTTTTACTATGTATGGACCAGTCCATCGAGATCTAAGCTTACCTGGAAATAGGTGGAGCTTAGAATTGTAAAGTAGAACATTTTGGCTTGGAGTAAAGGATTTTCTCATTATGTTCTTATCATGAAAAACTTTCATCTTTTCTTTATATATCCTATTACTCTCATAAGCTTCTTGCCTGATCTCTTCCAACTCATTAAGTTGGAGCTTGCGATGTGAGCCTGCTTTATCCATATTGAAATTGAATGTCTTTATTGCCCAATAGGCTCTATGTTCCAATTCCACAGGCAAATGACAAGCCTTACCGTATACAATACGATAGGGAGACATACCAATCGGGGTGCGATGTGCAGTCCTATAAGCCCAGAGCGCATCAGTCAGTCTAAGAGACCAATCTTTACGATATGGATTAACAGTCTTTTGAAGGATTTGTTTGATGGCCCGATTTGATACTTCTACTTGTCCACTTGTTTGTGGGTGATACGGTGTTGCAACTTTATGTGTAATATTATATTTTTTCATTAGTGCTTCAAATGGTTTGTTGCAAAAATGTGTACCGTTATCACTTATAATGGCTCGAGGAGTCCCAAATCTAGAAAAAATGTTTTCTTTTAAAAATTTAAGAACTATTTTGTGATCATTATGCCTGCATGGGATAGCCTCAATCCATTTTGAAACATAGTCTACGGCCAATAAGATATAAATGTAGCCAAAAGAAGGTGGAAATGGACCCATGAAATCTATACCCCAACAATAAAAAATTTCTATGATAAGAATAGGATTTAGAGGCATCATATTCCTACGGGTTAATCCTCCTAACTTTTGACATTGCTCACATAATTTACAAAACACATGTGTGTCTTTGAACAATGACGGCCAATAAAAACCACACTGCAAAATCTTTGCCGCTGTTTTCTGGGTAGAAAAATGTCCACCACATGCTTCTGAATGACAAAAGGAGATAACACTATGTTGTTCTAAGTCAGGGACACATCTCCTAATGATTTGATCTGGGCAGTATTTAAACAGGTATGGATCATCCAAAAAATAGTGCTTAACATTGGAAAAGAATTTTTTCTTTTCTTGTTTAGTCCAATGTTAGAATTTTCCTGTGACTAAATAATTTGCAATATCGACAAACCAGGGAGGATGGGAAACATGAAAAAGTTGCTCATCAGGGAAAGTGTCTTTAATTGGCAACTCATTTAAAGGCTCTGTTAGGACTAAGCGAGACAAATGGTCAGCTACCACATTCTCTACTCCCTTTTTATCTTTTATTTCAATGTCAAACTCTTGGAGTAGGAGAATCCATCTAATTAGTCTAGGCTTAGCATCTTTCTTAGAAAGAAGATACTTGAGGGCCGAATGGTCAGTGAATATGACTATTTTAGATCCTACCAAGTAAGACCTGAATTTATCCACTGCGAAGACAACTGCTAAGAGTTCTTTCTCCGTAGTAGAATAGTTCATTTGGGTGCTATTTAAGGTCCTACTGGCATAGTAGATGACGTATGGCTTCTTTTCTTTTCTCTGTCCTAGTACTGCTCTGACAAAGATAGTCACCGGCATCACACATGATTTCAAAGGGTAGACTCCAATCGGTAATTTGCATGATAGGTGCAGTTGTCAACTTGTCTTTCAACTTTATAAATGCTTCTTGACAATCCTTAGTCCACTCAAAAGGAGTATCCTTTGTGAGGAGGTGACATAGTGGTCTAGATATTGCACTAAAATCCTTAATGAACCTCCGATAGAATCCCGCATGACCTAGGAAAGATCGAATGTCCCTAATAGATTTTGGAATGGGTAGATTGGAAATTAGATCAACTTTAGCTCTATCTACCTCTATACCTTTAGATGACACAATGTGACCTAAGACAATTCCCTTAGGAACCATGAAATGACATTTTTCCCAATTAAGCACTAGGTTCTTTTCTTTACAACGAGTTAAGACTTTTCTTAGATTTTCAAGACATGTTTCAAATGAATTACCGAAAACAGAAAAGTCGTCCATGAAAACCTCTAAAATTCTCTCCACCATATCACTAAAAATGCTTAACATGCAACGTTGAAATGTGGCGGGAGCATTACATAATCCAAATGGCATTCTTTTGTAAGCAAAAGTGCCAAAAGGACATGTAAATGTGGTCTTTTCTTGATCCTCGGGTGCAATTTCTATTTGGTTATACCCTGAATAACCATCTAAGAAACAATAGTACTGGTGTCCTGCAACCCTTTCTAACATTTGATCAACGAAGGGCAAAGGAAAATGGTCCTTCCTTGTAACAGCATTCAACTTTCGATAGTCGATACACATACGCCAACCAGTAGTAACCCTGGTAGGGATTAATTCATTGTTGGCATTAGTTATTACTGTCACTCCAGACTTCTTTGGAACCACCTGAGTAGGACTTACCCATTTGCTATCACTTATGGGATAGATGATTCCCACATCAAGCAACTTTAGGACTTCCGCTCTAACCACATCTTTCATATTAGGATTTAACCTTCTTTGCATTTGACGACATGGTTTAGCTTCATCCTCTAGATAGATCCTATGGGTGCAGATTAAAGGGTTAATGCCCTTTATATCAGCTATGGTCCATCCTATAGCACCTTTGTGTTCTTTTAAAGTGTCTATTAATTTGTCCTCCTGAGATGTTTCTAATTGGGAGGAAATTATTACAGGAAAAGTCTCTTTGTCTCACGAAAAGGCATATTTTAAATCTGATGGTAGAGATTTCAATTCAAGCTTAGAAGGTTGTATGAATGATGGAAGGGAAGTGGACTCCCTCAGTGGAAGGTCCTCGAAAGGAGGTTTCCATTTTTCTGTTTCCATGATAGGAACGAGAATCAAGGAGAGCATTAACTTCCTCTATTAATGCATCCTCATTACACTCATTAAAATGGGCCAAACAGGCCTCAAGTGGGTCCGATAAGGAAGATGATTGAAACTGATCTTGCACAACTGAATTGATCATGTTAACACAGTGCAAATCATCAGTAGTTTCACCAGGTTGCTTACAGATATTGAAAATGTTAAGTTCTATTGTCATATTGCCAAAGGACAATTTCATCACACCATTTCTACAATTGATTAAGGCATTGGACGTAGCCAAAAATGGTCGTCCCAGGATGACTGGTATTTCATTCTTCTCATTCACCACCGGGTGTGTATCTAGAACCAGAAAATCGACAGGGAAGCAAAATTGTTCTACCTGGACTAACACATCCTCTATTACCCCTCTCGGTATTTTTACTGAACGATCAGCTAGGCTGGAGCGTAGTAGATGTAGGTTTCAATTCACCCGGACCTAGCTGTTAGGTATACCGAGTATGGTAATAAGTTTACACTAGATCCTAAATCAAGAAGAGCTTGATTTATCTGGTAGTTGCCAATAATGCAAGTAAGAGTGGGGCAACCAGGATCCTTGTACTTTGGTGGTGTATGGTGTTGAAGAATAGAACTAACTGTTCGATCAAAAATGCCTTCTTTTGGACATTTAATTTTCTCTTGATGGTGCATAAGTCTTTTAAGAATTTGGCATATGATGGGATTTGTTTTATAGCATCTAAGATCGGTATGTTGATCTTGACTTGTTTGAAAATCTCTAAAATCTCATCATTAGATGCAGACTTTGGGGCTTGACGCAACCTTTGAGGGAATGGAGCAGGGACTGGACATGGCTCAACAGGTGAAACATGGTCCTTTTCTTTAGATTTTTCTTTAGGTTTTTCTACCTTTTCAATCTTTTTAGGCTCATCTTTCTCAATTATTTTACCACTCCTAAGAATAGTATGTGACTTTAGTTTGCTCCATGGTAGAGCTAGATGTTTCATCAGATGCATTAATGCTAACCGCATGCACTCCCTTAGGGTTTGCTTGAGGTTGAGCTGGGAATTTTCCTTTTTCCATATTTTGCATCATTTGACTCATCATGTTTTTTATTTCATTCACAGACTTTTCTAATTGAGAAATTTTCCTTTCCTGATTTTGATTAACTTGATTATCCTCTACATGCCTTTTAGGTGGGGGCAAGTAAAGTCCAGGAGAATGAGGTTGATGAGTTTGGTATGGTGGTGGAGCAAGTAGTCCTTGGTTTGGTTGTTGATGACTACGGTATGGGCACGATTGTGAGACATTTGCATTAGGTCCATTTCTCCAATTGAAATTTGGATGGTTTCTCAGGTTGGGATTATATGTCTCGAGAATATGGGGAGAAAGGTCTTTTATAATTATTAAGTGCATTAGCACGATCATGAAGTACATCTTGAAATGCAGGGATGGTAGGACATTCCTGAGTAAGATGTGATGTACTTTCACAAATGCTACACACTTGTTCATCATTAGTTAAGGTTTTCGTTCCCATTTCCATGGCTTCTACTTTTCTAGCTAGGGTTGCTACTTTGGCACTGATTTCATTTTTTTCAGTCATGGCATACATGCCTCCCCTAGTAGATGTGGTAGTGGGCTTAGGTCTATCTGAATGTTCTACTCTTTACGAGTCGGCCAGGTCTGTGCACTTTCAGCTAGCCATTCCAAATACTCCTTCGCCATATCTGGTTGTTTATTCAAAAAGTTACCATTGCACATCATCTCTACAAACTGGCGCATGTCAGAATTAAGTCCTTCATAAAAGAAGCTGATAATGCGCCATGGTTCATAGCCATGATGTGGGCAAGTAAGCAATAGATCTTTGAACCTTTCCCAGCATTGGTAGAATGATTCTTTATCTTTTTGGGTAAAGTTCATTATCTTACGACAGAGTGTATTTGTTTTATGTGTAGGGAAAAACTTTTTCAAGAATTCCCTAGTCATTTCATTCCAAGTCCTTATGGAACCTGGTGGCAGTGCATTAAACCACATTTTTGCTTTTTCCTTTAAAGAGAAAGGAAATAGCTTAAGCCTGACAGTGTCTAGACCTATATTTTGGGTTCTTTGGGTACTACATACCTCATCAAATTCTTTAAGGTGCAAATAAGGACTCTCACTATCTAGCCCATGAAATTTGGGAAGTAATTGAATTACCCCCGTTTTTAATTCTAACGCACCAGCATTTTGAGGAAGAATGACACAAGAGGGTGTACTGGTGCGTGTAGGTTGAAGGTAGTCTCTTAAGGTTCGTCCATGAGGATTTTGATAAACATCATTTTCTCCATGGTCACTCTGTTGGTCCCATTCCCTATTTTCATTCCTTCTCCAATTTCTTTGTTGATGATTATTCCTTCTTGGTGGAGGTTGATATTCATCATCAATTAGAGGTGGTGGGTCCTCATTCATGATGAGTGGAGCTTGATCACCTCTAATACTACCATGGGGTGAGTTACCCCTTGATCGTTGATCAGCCATTGTTGGTCTGTCTTTTTGGTCGTACGAGACTAACCTACCGGTTTCGTCGCGTATCCAAAAGGGCATACAATGAAAGATCTTTTTGATTTTTTTATGTTTTTATTTATTTTTATTTTTTTTTTTTCTATCCTAAATGATGCAACCTAAATGCCTAAAATGATGCACAAAACAGGACACAATCAAGCAATCCCCTAAGGCTAGCAAGCATAGATATTTTGATTTTCTTGATTTTCTGTGGGGACAACGCTTTTAATTAACCTACTCTAACGCTCCTACTCTCTTTAGGAGTTGACTACTGCTTACCAGTTAGGTTTTAACCAAAGCGGTTAATACAACCCTCGTGTAAGGAGGCGTTTAGACCTCAACAAACGTCGACAGGAGGTAGGGGAAGAGCGAGGCTCTATTAGGCAACCCCCAATAACCACAGTGATCAAAAGCAACCAGAGTAACGATGGTCGTGTCCTATTAAGAGGGTCCTATGAGCATGTGATAACCCTATAGGTCTCTTCTGATTGATTTTTAAATTAATGTGAAAGGAGAGGTTGCGCGCTTGAGATGATTATCCTAGGTGGGCCAAGGAGTGGTGATGAAATCCACCCTTGATCTTGTGGGGTAGGGTGCCCTTACTAATTAAATTTCACACACCATGGCAATTCGATCAACATATAATCCACCTTAAAGCGTTAGACGTGTCCTAAAATGCAATTGAAAGCAATAAACTAATGCAAAACCTTAAGATGCAATAATTATAACATATGCTTTCTATATGCAATTAAGTACCAAACAATGCAAATTATTCTAAATGCAAACCCTAATCTAGAAAATTAAATGAGTGAGAAGACTTACAGTGAGGTTTCTGATGAAGATCAAGTGTGGGCCACCGTGTCCCACACTTGCCCTGTATTATTACAACCCTTTAAAAATTAAAATTGAAAATGCAAATTACAAGGGGCCTCACTACAAGATTCACTCAAAAATAAAATTTCTAATCTAGGAAAGCAAGAAAAATCTATCAATTGATGAAGCTCCACTCCAATTTCCTGAAAAAGAAAAATAACAATTAGTACCAAATTCAGGAAATAAAGTGATTATGCACTAAAAATGCCTAAAGATGCACCTAAGAATGCCTAAAATGCAATTCCTAATTTTTTGTATTTTTCTGGATTTTTTTTCTGATTTTTTTTTTGGATTTTTAATTAAATTTTATAAAAACTCCATTTCAAGTCCAAAAACTTGTTGATTGTTTAACCGCAAGTGCACGGGCTATTGTAGTATAGCTATGCAAATACGGGTCGATCCCACGAGGACTTGATTTAAAATTATGGAGTTTTAAATAAAATTCAACTAAAAAATAAAATCTAGATTTATTCAAATGTTCCAATGTTCACAAATATTTATTCCAAGGAAGACAGAAAATAAAAATAAAATGCTTCTTGAATAGTCTGTCCTGGATTGCACTGTCCCTGAATAGTCAGAATGAAGATAAGTTAAAACCAGAATAACATAGGGACACAGTTGAAATTTCTGAAATAGGACAGAATTGTAATTTTTGAGATCTTCAGGTGTAGATTTGTAATTTCTGAGATCTGCAGGTGCAGATTTGTAATTTCTGAGATCTATAGGTGCAGATTTGTAATTTCTTCAGGTTCTGGTTTTTCACGAAAAAAACCAGAAAAACACGTTTTTGGGAGAAATCTGGAAGAGGGAGAAGAAGGAGAAGAATAGAGGAAGGAGGAGAAGAGGGAAGGAGAGAAGGAAGAGGGGAGAAAACCCGAGTTGGGTTTTCTCTCCCAGGGCGTCCTATGAAGAGAAGATCGAGGAAAACCCAATCTGGGTTTTTCCTCACTGGGTTGTCCGATGGAAGTGAAACTGCTGGGCTGGCTGTGAAAGCAAGGGAGAAAGGGACGGCTTTGGAGGTCACCTCTTGGGCTGTACGCTAGAGCAAAAGGGAGCAGGGAAGACAACGACCTAACCCAGTGACGACGATGGGATCAAGCCGTCTAGAGTGGAGTTGGGAGCAGACGCGACGTAAGATGGGTGGTGCACGCCTGGTTTGGACAAAGAATAGAGAGAGAGATGGGATGAGGTGAAGCCAATAATTTGGTTTCACCGGTGCTGAGGAAGGGGAGCTTGGTATTGAGAGGAGGCAGGCTGGGTTGAAGAGAACCCAGGCGTGATGGAGATGCAGCCTGGGTCAGTGGAGGCTGAGGAGGTACGAGGGTGATGGGATGGCTAGACTGTGCTTAGATGCTACGTAGAGACAAGGAAGAAAGGTAATCGAGAGAAGGAAGGTGGGGCAAAGTGAAAGGCCTTGAACGGAGGTGTGACGGGTGAGAGAGAGAGAGAGATAGAGAGAGCCAGCCCAGCCTTTTCAAGAGGAAAAAAAAAAACGTTCTTTCAAGAGAGAGGGGAAGAGGACTTAAAAAGAGAGAGAGACGTGTGAAAGAGAATGAGAAAAAGAGATAGAAGAGAGAGAGAAAAGAAAGGAGAGGGATAAGAGAAAAAGAGAGAAGAGAGGAGAGAGGAGAAAGAGAAGGAATAGGAGATAGGTGGGGTCCACTAGCTTTCCTAGTTTCGCTAGAACTCTGCAAGTCTTCAAAGTCTTCAGTCTCTTTCCATGATTCAATCTGGAGCGTCCATGCACGAGTTGGTGATCTGCAATGCACAAGACTCAATTAGCGAAATCTAAACCGTCCATTAGCTTTAATAGTCATTTAACCACTAAATTTTACAATTCAACGGTTGGATGACCAATTAAAGCTAAAATGAAATATTTGATTTAAAATCTTAAAATTAATGGTCTAGATGCTCCAATCAAATACTAAATTAGGGATATTTTGACCAAATTTGAACACTTAACAGTTTCGCTGATTTATGACGTGTTTCTACCCTATGGATACTATGCTATGAGGGTTATAGGGTTCGCCATCTGCTATCTGACTTATGGTGATTATGATAAACACCTGCCCAATAGATGGAAAACACCATAGGGAGTGATATCATGGGTAGTCCATGCTACAGTCCCTATCCCCATCCCATGCAAAGTGGGCATTGAAGTATCACATTCTAGTGTCAGTGGTGAGCGGCAGTGGTTGATACCCTGGAGTGGTTCCCACTACAACATAACAATCCATATACTTATTCTATGTGTACATGTAGTTACAGACATATCTAGATGATTATATCCAGAGGGACCCATAGTGTGACGACGCATCCTCTAGATGAAGCCTATGTGGGTGGGCCTACGAGTTGGGCGAGCTACATGTGAGGGACCTAGAGGGTTGGTATGAGTACTCATGGCTAGATATGAGAGTATGGTGGGATACTCGATGGATATGTTTGACTTGCATGCTCTGTTATTATGATGGATTTGATTGAAATTGACTTTACCAGTTGCATGAGTATGCATTGTTCATTGTTATGCTTGCTGTAGTATTGGGATATTATATTTTGTTTATATGTGCAAAACCATATCCTCATTGGTTTTGGTAAGTGATCCTGACTTATTATTCATACATCGTTTCGTACTTGATATCTAATGATTTAGCTTTTTATATAAATGTTTCATACCCATGAACTTTTATCAGAAACCAAATCTTTATACGTCATACTAAATCTGCTTTAAATTGATATTAAATGTGGTCACCTACACAAGCAATGGCTTGTTAAGGCATTGCTTTGGTTTTCATTGCCTCAGATATAGAGAGTAGTAGTAGGTTTGACATGCCAACAGATCAGACAAAGGCAACGGTAGCTTCCATCAATGTATAGAGGATATTTCAAAAACTATAAGGTTTTTTCATACCTTACATTGGCTATTATTTATGGACTATTACATTAGTAGGATTTACTCATGACCTAGATGTAAGGATATGTATTTATGTTGGATGTGATAACTGTGTATGGATAAACCCTGGGCAGTGTTGTCATATCTTAATTTTCTTATCCATCATTGGTGTATATGTTTTATTGAGTATTGTATTTGATTTGGATGGATGGGCATGGAAACTGAGTCTCCTAAGTGTCACGTCATGTCATTGTATTTATCATGTGTTTATTGTATTACATGTGTTATGTGTGATGGTCCAAAATACAAAGGAGACTTTGTCGGATTTTTGGTAGAAATGAGGATATTGATTCATTATTAAATTCATGATTTTGTGGTTGTATGACTCTTGGAATAATTGAAAGAAATGCTTTTTATTTCATTTTTTGCTTTTAGTTGATTTAAAAATAAAAATTTTTAAACACGAATCCGGACACATTTTAAAAATTGTTATTATATTATTGCGAAAAAACTTGAGGTGTCACAGTAGTGCACTTCATATTTAAAAGGGAGATATATAACATCTTCTTTTTTTTTAATCTTCGAAGGGCACAATCACACATTCCTGTAAGAAAAATGGAAGACGTCTTTTGCAATTTTTTTTATTTTTTTTTAAAGGAATTTCACTTACAAGAAGAAAGGATGTTATTTTCAAAGAGAAGGAGCTGATTTAGTATAAGAAGTAGAGGATGTCTATTAAGGAGAGGAATAGTGGGTTTTTCTAAGAAGTGAGTCACCTTTCCTAGAGGAATACACATATTATATAAGAAGAGAAAAAGAAAATCTTTCTCTAATAGGAGAATACTAGGATCATAAGAATGGAAAGAAAATGTCTTTTGAAGTAGGATATAAAGAGGTTTTTGTTTCAAATGCATGACGGCCTCTCGTGGATAAACATTATACACATTAGAAAGGAGGAAAAAAAGGTGGCTGAGACATGTTGCTCTCTTGGGGGATATTCACTTGGGTTGAGACATACTTTGCTTGGGAGGAAGGAAAAATGTTTTTGAGGGATATTTTATTTTTAGAAAGTGGATTGAGACCCTTTTTTTTTTAGAAAGTGGGAAGCACTTCATACAAGAAGAGAGAAGGAATATTTTACATACTAAAAGAAGGGGCTGTTAGGAATGGAGTGCAAAAGGGAAACACGTTTTTTTTTTATTTAAAGGGAGGTTTTAAAGAAGATTTTTTTTACACCACTTGGCAAGAGATGGTTCTTTCTTTGGATGCTAGAGGAGACATTCCACGCTTAATAAAAGAGTTCTTTCTATTAGACGTCATTTTTATGGGGGGTCTGGTTGGACAGACATTTTCTCTTTTGAGTGATGGTTGTTTTGGACTTTATTTATTCCCTATTGATTGACATATCAAGAAATAAGACTCTTGTCTTGGCTTGGTGAGGAGTAGCTATTAGAGTTTGCAAATATTTCATATGTGACATGTCGAGAAGGCTCATGGGCTTCCATTTCAATCGAATACCAAAAAGTTTTATACTATGTTTCTTTTTATTTTTCTCATATATGTGTAATTATCCAAGATTAGAATTCAAAAAAATTAGTTGTTCCTTTATTTATCTTTGAGTTTAGTTTATATTTTGATTTATATTTCATGCTTTATATTATAGCTTTTAAATTTAATCTCATGCTTTGTCACTTATCCATTCAATTTATCTTAGCTCAGTTTATGGGTTACTTTGTTCTAGTTTTTAGACATGTTTCTTTAGTTTATTTTGTGATGGTTCTAGAATAGAATTTTATCATATTTTTAGAATGCACTTTGTTTTACAAATCATAAGTAGTTAAATAATCCATTTAGGGTAAGGATGAAACAAAATTAAATCAATAATTTTGTCGATATATGTAACATCCCGGGTTTTTCTAACTTTTATTTGTTTTAATTTTTAAAGGTAGTAGAAATCTCCTCGTTTTTGAAAACAATATCAGAGTGATAATATAAGAAGGTAAAAACTCACCAACTTCATTCCAGCAGTTAACTAAGAAAACCTCCATATATGAGTGAAATAATAATAATCTGACCTAAGGATGGTTAGAGATACATGCCACAGGATCTACCACACAGTCACAAGTAGAGTCGCAATCCTTTTAAATAACTTAAGGCAATTATACCATAAGTATCCAAAGTGTCAACAAAAGTCTTGATTACTAATGTAGTCGATGCAAGTGTGATGGAGATTACTAATGCCTACGAAAATCCATGTCGACTGTAAGATCATAGTTAAACTTACAATTTTGTTAAAATCTATGCATATCTATCAATGTCGTCGAACTAAGGCTAAAACCTCTAAATCCACAAATCCACAAATGCATAAAGCCATGCCTACATTGCCGTGGGAAAACTGATCACTCCAATCACAATGGCATACAATCTTGCCACCCTGGACGAGGTCTAACGCTCAAGACATTACCCACATAAATATCACACAGACTAGACACCTATGCTCGTAGGGCCCTACTGTCACCCACAGGCGATTACCGTAACCTCTACGTCTGCTCGTGGATACTTGCACGAACCATAACTCACCGGACCTCATGGGAGCTACTCGGCTACCACTCAGAGCGCTTCCTCATAAGAAGCTACTCCTACTGCCCGCTGTCTCCATCGCAGGGCTGGTATCAAATCATCTCAGAGGTCAGTGGCCAACTGCACCTCCTAGCATAGGGTCTTAGGACTTATAATGCATAGCAGGCCTCTAGGACTTACGGTACTCTTAGAGCACCAGCCGAGTGATCCAGGACTTAGGGCACTCCAGGGGTGCCTGCCCAAAACATCAATAAAATCTATAATCATTAGGACTTATAGTTGCTCATCGAGCGCTTGCCTAAATATCAGTCAAATCCAAAATTATCGACTTGTAAAACAATCCAAGGTTTATGAGGATTTATCATAGTCTAAAGTGCTGGTGGTTGTGCCTAAATAGAAAACTATAAGTGGTTTCAATCTTAGGCTTACTTAAATTTTTTTCCAATTTATCCAAGTTTTAACCCCAAGGGTAATTTGGTAATTTCTCATACTTTAACTTGAATCTTCTTTTTACCCTTGTTCATATATCTGGGTTATAAATTATATTGTATTAATCAATCTTATGGTGAAATGACAGGTGAGATTTTTTCAAGGGATTCAACTTTTTTTTTCATATAATTATTTAAAATTTTAACTTGAGGTAGTTTTATAATTTGCTCTTATTGGGTGAATTTACCTCTATACCCTTCATCATTTCTAATTGATGGGAGAGTTGTATTACACTTAGTGTCAGTGAAGTACACAAGAAATTTGATTTCTTTCCTAGCTCAATAAACATAAATTTTAACAACATTTTATCTATACCGGAATTTTAGAATGCTTAGGAATTCTACATAAGTCGTATTTTACACTGGAAATTCCTGCAACGGGAATTCTCAAATGACTCAAGAATTCCAATCTTCTTCTACCTCTTGAACATGGTCTCCTGCCCTTTGTGAGCGTACAGTAAGTTGGATTCTCGTCCCATTTCGGGGATGTTCTTTTTAAAATTACAATCCTTACTATCCATTCCCTGATTCAATCAAATTTCCTTTAAGAAAAATCAATCGAGTAGAGTTATTTAAGATTGGGAACTCAAGTTTCCCATATGCATAAGAGCAAAACTAGTACCATACCTGGTTTGTTTGGGTTGAGATTTTTAATTACATTAGTTGTGTCTATAGGAGTAGATTCTATTGAAAACTATAGATTGCAATGTCATCTACAAAACCCATATCTTGTTTTCCTTAAACTCTCATTGGTTTAAGAGGTTTTCATATGGGAATTGGGTGTCTAAGACTGCCAGTAGGCAGAAATCTGGGCACGCCCAATCCCCTACTCTTATTTTCCTACTAAATTTGTTCTTCCTTGATTTCAATTCAAATCAATTTTCATGCTAGATTTCAAATTCAATGCACAAAGAGTAAGACCCAGATTTCTCTTTGTCCTAATTGATTAAAAATCTAAGATTTTAAAGGATGGGAATTGGGGCACCTTGCCTGCCTGTATGCAGAACAAGGAGCACGAAATCCTTGTTCTTACTTTGGTGTACGCAAAATCCATGAAAACAATTGCAAAATCACAACTTGAGTGCATGTATCACAAGTTAATACCCTAAGGTAGAAAACCTAACTATGCTTTTGGAAATAGTAGAGATTTAAGGGGTAACTAGCCTGATGAACCTCTCTTGTTCACCATAACCAAGAAATGATAAACAACCAGAGCATGATAAATCTTCAACAAAATCAAGATAATTTCAACAAACATAAATCCTTAAACTTGTCATTCCTACACAAGAACTATTCAATAATAGAATGTAAGAAAAGAGACCACGAATCTAGGCACGAAGAATCAATTCAAGGTAAGTACTCTATATTCTTCATGCCTACTAGTTCAACATGCAGAAAACCAGTAGCATGAAGAGTTGGGGATGAAATCATGTGATTTTTATGCTTGGCTAATCCAAGCCTATATTAGGTTTTCATCTTAGATCAAATCCCCTACCTGATGGAGTTTGAATAGCTGGAATTTTCAACTAATTCCTCCTCTCTTCCTTGTCTTTCTCCTCGATGAACATATAGTGGTTTGTTCAGCTGCACAACCTAGAATTTTGAGGTTTAGAAGCATAGTACTGTTACGATTTTGGCTTGATTAATTCAAGCTTCCATTAGTAACACCATCCTACTAGTCTCCCCTACCTGATGGAGTTCTTCTTCCTCTCCTTGATTTCTCCTCTCTTCACTGATCCCAGCTTCTTCTTCTTCTTCTTCCCTCTATCTTTATTGGTTCCTCAAAAGCTGAAAGCAGTTTCAACCTAGGTTGGGTTGATTTTTCTTCATACATAAGTTTGTGCATGTTGTTAGTATGACACGTGGGGGCCAGCTGCCCTTCGTTGGTGCTCCCACAAGAATGGTCCAGATTAACTAATCTAGATCTGGATCCACTAAATTTTCCATTCACTTCCATCCTAAGGTTAACTTCTTCCTTTCAATTATATCATGTAAAGTGAACTTTCTCAATTGTACCTCAAATAACATTTTATCCATTTCTAAAATTCCAAGCTATTTAGTTGAAATTCATTCTAGGATTTTAATGTAGTTTAGCTTAGTATCTCTCCTTATTAATGGGCTAATTATTTCTTTAATTTGACATCAAATTATTTTATTATTGTTTTCTTTTATTAGCCAGCTTAAGGTAAATTTTAAAGAAATCATCAAATCCTTCACTATTTCTTAAAACCTTCATTTCTAATGGGTTGTATTAACCTAACAACCACTTCCAACACTTCAATCTAACTGAATTTCTCAATGTGCTCGTTCTATTCTTCATTTTCATCTCTAATACCTACCCTAAAATCAACAAAATAAATTTTTATCACATTCTTTTTTTAAATGTAGCTTTACTTATTATATTTGTGTAATTACATGTATTACAATATATAAGTGATCATTAGATTTAAGAATTTAAATATTAATTCTTACAATATGACATATAGCTTAATGTGCATAAGTAGCTCTTTTTATGAGAATTATAATGTATTTTCTATAGTTTAGAGACTAGTTATAGTGTATTAATTACCTTGATATGTATGGATTTTTAGATAGTTTATTATTTTAAAAAATACAAGCTATGATTTGAATACATATAACTAAACTAGACAAATTATGATAATTAAAAAAATACAAGAATTTAGACTTTTAATGCACACATCTTCTATGTTATTATTTTGTCAATATTATACTAATTTTGTCATTATTATATTAATATATGGCATATTCAGTCAATGATGCTTATGTATGAATGCACTTAATTGATAATGTAGTGGATTTAGAATTCCTAAAATTTATAAATTAGCTAATTTATTTATGTTTAGTATAATTTATAGTTAATTAGAATATTCTATTTGTTTTTCATTACTTGGCCAAGTTAAAATAGTTTAATTTAGATTTTAATTAATATTATTAAAATTTTAATTGAGTCCTGATGTAATCGACTTGTATTTACATATTTATACTTTAATAGACCCATGTACCCGTGATATTTTAAAATAAGATCATTTAACAATGGAAAAAGCATTAATACTTTTGGCACTAAATGGATCAAAACAACTCTAGAATACCACATACAATCCGTGTCTTGTAAAATGCAATTGCCATGAATGTTTACCCAATTGCTTTGAAACAAAACAAAACTTTTTGATGCCTCCATGGAATCCAAATGATAGCTTGTTTTTCAAACAAATAGTTGAAATACTCATCAATGATTGAAATTGCCAACTAGGATTACTTGAATTTGATCAAAGAAGAAGTGCTTTAGAAGCAACCAAGGGATCTGCTTTTCGAAGAACTTGAGACGGAGAGGAAACAATAACAATTGAAGCAAAAATCCATTTGGGTTTGTCGGAATTAAAGATTAAAGATTTGAATAAACTAAACTAAATTTCTTCGCCTTCTTCTCAAGTAAAAAACTACCATTTTTTCTCTCAAACATAGCACACAAAGACAGTGCAAGAAACCCTCAAATACTCCATTTTTTCCTCTCTTCGAGCAGAGGGAAGAAAGAAGATAGATGTCGTCCGTACGGTTCTTGGGAAAGAAAGAAGCGTGGTTCTCCAAATCTAATTAAATATCATTTTAATACAAATTTTTACTTTTGTCCTTTTCCCTCTTTTCATGATATGACATCAGAAATGAGAGAGAGAGAGAGCTATGGGTCTCACTTTCTCTTTTTCTTACTACAAATATTATTAATAAAGTTGGGATTTTGTATTTGACAATTTTGTCCGTGCATTTCTTGCCATAATCAAATCAGTTTGTGTCAATATCAGCGCCTTATAATTAAACAATTTCATTAAATTGACTACAATTCTCAAGAGAAAAGTCATAGCATAAGTTTCCCGGCAGCCTCGAAACCCGAGTCACCCAAAAGACAGCGAAGAAAATTCTACAACTAATCCAAGAAGAAACTTCCAAAAAGTTAAGTGGCAGGATTTAACGCTGATGAAAACTCGGGTGTGGCGAAAAACTGGGGTCATTTGTTTTCAATTTTCGTGAAGGCTCCACCTGGCGGTAGAAGAATTGTGTCTCCCGTCGCAAAGCAGGCAAAAATGTTTAATGCGAGCCAGGCCAGAACCGCATTATAGCATGCATTTTGACACTATGGTTTTAACATGGAGGTGGAGTCACTTCGAACAGACAAGACCACTTCAAGGCTGGGTTACCTTTCAGCCATTAAAGGGTGACATCCCCACCCACATAAACAAGTGGGGACAATAGATGCACACCCAACCACTCTAGATATTATTGCTTCTTAGATTGATAATAAAGTAAGTTCTCAAAACCGTCGTGATTAGTGAATCAACAACTTTTCATATTATTAAATATGAAGCCTGAAAATGAAGGATAAAGTGACCCATCCACTTCTTTATGCCGTTCCTGTTCGTCGCCGGAACCATCTCTTTTCTTTCCCAAATTTTTAGGTGAAAGCAGGGACAAGTTCTCCTAGTTTCCTCCCTGTTGACCTTTCTTTTCTTTATTCTAGAAGGAGACATCCGCTATGTGAAGAGTCATTGTCATGATGGGGCCGTTCGATTAGCAAGAAAGTGCTCTATGAGAAAGTCATTTCCATTTCGACGACTCCTCTACCCTCCATTATTTTTCGTGTAAATGAGAGTTGACCAGAAATGAGGGCTGTTTCTCGTGGAACTAGTTTTCCATATCAAACCAAAGAGTCAAAATTATTGACCTCCAAAATCGATTTACATTTCCATTAGCTTCCATGCATTTCCTACTGACAAAGGAAGCCATTGGGAGAAGCTCAACTTTCCAGACGTGCTCCAATGAAAAATCTGTGTTATTGCATGCTATCTAACTTGTGGATCATCAATAAGCAAACTCGATGGCTTTTGTCCCGTGCAAAATGGATATTCTATCCATAAAAGTTTGCATTCCAATAAAAGCCAATGATTTAGATCCTTCTCGTTTCACCCTCGAAAAAGTTTACAAAAAAGTTAACAAATCAACGGTCTAGGATCATCCGTTCAAGGTAATATCAACGGCACCACAATGCCTTCGTGGAGAGCTGTCAGATTAACGGAGTCGATTGCGCCCAGTAAAAACACGTGGCTCCCAAAAAGTGCTTGTTACCAACTTCCCAAGGAACATGACCATACTTTTCCCTTCCAGAAAGTTGAAACGATATAACTTCTTATCTTTCCAATGATTTTTGCGGGGAAGACCGTCACACTGGTTGCTTTCTTGCTACTTTCCCTTCTTTGAGTGCTTACGGTCGTACTTTTTGCTTGCCATTAGGCTGGGTCGGCTGATTAACAACACTAGTCGTATTTGCAATTACTTGGATCACATATGTGGCACGAGTGTATGGAGTCTCTTGATCGCATCGTGACGGGTAGTTATAAGTCCTTAGAAAAGATCAATGGTTCGGTTTTTCTAACTTCTGGACCCATAAAAGCTTGTTTATTTCTTGATTCTTCTAAGTCATAATCCTGCGAACAAGTTGTCTTCGCTCGTGTCACTGGGTTTTTTGCTTGTGACGTCTTGCTTCCGTTTTCTGATCTTCCCTCTCTTTTTCGCTTGTTTTTATGATTTTGTATTGGGTGATGCATCATCCCCCTATTGGATTGTGTGCAAGATTTTCTCCCCCTGCAATGAATCTTTTAGAATATGCGTGGTCATATGTTTGAGTTGGGGCCTGATCCCTACTCGCAGTGCACAAGATTTAGAAAGTGTGTGAATGATTTGTTTGTTTAATCCATTTAGCAGTGCAATAGATTTAGGATAGTGTGTTGCTGATTTACTTTGTCAATTTTTGTTAGGATGGTAAAACACCATCATAAACACAGATATAACACTAGGTTTATGTGGTTTAGCCAAATTAGCCTACATCCACGAGCAGGGGGGAAGTGAAGCACTTTCACTATTTCTAAAAAGAATTACGATGATTTACAACTTTTGTTTTGGCTCCTATTTTAAGGGTCTAGAAGATATAAATTACGGATTCTGTCCAAATCAAATCCTATTTTTCAGATCCTGATTTTTTCTAGGATTCCCAAATCAATCCGTAATTGACTGTTTATCTTGATAGATTCAGACGATCTGTCCTTTTTGGCAGGTAAGACAAGCAAGATCACCATCTTCCATATGGGGATGGAATCATTTTTTACTTGTAAAAAAGAAGAAGAATTGGCAGTAATATGCATTCCAAATTGCAAGAAAGCTTATGTAGGCATCATTTGATGGTTAATTAAAAAGGTGTCAATATGCCTATTTGCATGTCCCCAGTGTTCAAAATGTTTGCCTATGTCATTTTCCAAAAAAAGGGATGAGAAAGAGAAAAAGGACTAACTTATTGCATGGATAATCTTACTTTCTATTTTATGATTTTTTTGTTGGTAAATTTTAAAACAAAGCCCCATTTTTTTCTTTGCTTTTTGTCTCGTTATGCAAACAAGGTTTTTTATCAATAACCCACAACCAACTCGAACCTATAAATTACACAAGAAAACCCTTCTTGTGCCACTATTATAGGCAGTTCAATAGTTCAAAGAGCTTATATGCCAAAAGTTTACATCAACTTAGTCAATCTCGATTTCGCTTAATGTGGATTAAGTTTCAACAATTTTGGTATTATTGGGCCAGATCATTGTTAGTCCGACCTAAGCCAAATTAATTTTCATGAAAATCTTATTAGCTTATAGTTACTCTTGCAAACTTAGTATTAGTCCATCCGAGCTAGCAAGTGTTTTATAAGATTTGGCTTAGCTCATTGTTAGTAGAAGAAATCTTAAGCTAGGTTGATTTAAACAAGGTCAAACTCATTTTAGCTCAAGTCAAGTTTGCCCTAGCTCGTCCTAATTTCTTGGAAAATATGGCTAGCTCAAGTTGCGCAAGCTAGATTTTTTATTTGGAGTAAACAAAATTTTAGACCAAATATTTGGATAGATCGAACTACCTTTGGTAAACCAAGATCAGGCAAACTTGGGCCAAATCAAGTGACCTCAAACTTGATTAACATGCTATTACTTTTTATCACAAAAAATGAAATGTTGAGAAATGTCTTCCACTACAAAAAAAAGAAAAAAAAGGAGAAAATTTATATAAATTATTATCTAAATTCAACAATGAAAACACAATTTGTAGGACGTTAGAATGATTCAATGGTTGTGAATTTTTGTTTACAAGATACTAAAAATTGAAGCATTGAAGCAATCAAATGAACTAGTGTGTGTTCCTCTAGAGGTGGATACTCTCACACAAAAATTGGGTTGCTTTCCAAATAGGCTCCTTGTACACTAAATGGTGTTCAAAGCAGTTAACTCTGTACTTTTCATGGAAAGTGACTTAGCTTGAATGATCTAAGTCATTCATATTGCTTGGAATGCCCTAGCTGGTACGGATACCACATTTTAATACCACTAGAAAAAAATCAAATGACACATGTACGGGTACTCTTGCTATCATTTTCCTTCAAGTAATGATATCCATTTATTCTTCCAGCCAGCCACATTTGACCCTAAAAAGTAACCCCATATTTTCGTCGCAAATATGACCTGAAAATCAATTAAAAAATCACATATAAGTGGCTAATATTGCCAGCCCGCAAATCAGATAAGGTTAAACTGCAGCACCAGGGTTACATGTTCCCAGAGTCGGAATGAAAAAGGAATTCAAAGATAGACAAATGGTCGACATGACCAAGGTGCTAGGAAATTAAACTAACAGTGGAAAAAAGAAGCATGGTAGGCCCCAGATCAAAGGATCATTGTTATGGTAAAGTTGAATTTTATTTGTGGAAATCTTCAATAAATACCCACGCAACTCTACCTTTCATGTTCATTCCATAACTAACTAATGGATTCGCTTCTGCAAATCCAAGTCATTGCTGGGCTTCTTGCCTCGGTTATAGTTCATATGCTGTGGACGACTTCTAAGAGTAACAAGACTAAGAGGAAGCCCCCGCCGGAACTTGCTGGCGGCTTGCCTGTAATCGGCCACCTCCATTTGTTAGCAGGGAACGAGCCGGTGGCTAGGAAGCTAGGAGCCATGGCTGATAAATATGGTCCAGCCTTCATGATTCGGATTGGCACGATTCCGACACTCGTCGTTAGTAGCCCTGAAGTAGCTAAGGAGTGCTTTGGTACAAATGACAAGATCCTTGCTTCTCGTCCAATTGGTGCCATCAGCAAGTATTTGGCTTACGATGGAGCCATGTTCGGATTTGCAGATTATGGCCCCTACTGGCGTGAGATGCGCAAGTACACCATGCTCGAATTTCTCTCCAATCGCCGTCTCGACATGCTCCAACATGTTAGAGCAAACGAGATCAACATATGCATTGGAGACTTGCACCAGATGTGGAAGAAGAACGACAACCATCCCGTAAAGGTAGAGATGAAGGAGTGGTTTGAGACACTTACTTTTAATGTAGTTGTTATGATGGTCGCGGGGAAGCGATACTTCCGCGTAAATGTTGATAGGAAGGCCTTGGAGGGAGAGGCAAGGAGGTTTCGAGAAGCCATGGATCGATTCACTTATCTGGCTGGTATGTTTGTTGTATCAGATGTAATTCCATTTCTTGGTTGGTTGCCTGATTTTCAAGGTCATGTAAGAGCCATGAAGAAGTTTGCTAAGGAATTGGACTCTCTTCTTTCAACCTGGCTCGATGAACATCGGCGAAAGAGGGACGCTGGGAAGGCCGAGGGCGACAGAGACTTCATCGACGTGATGCTTTCGATTGAAAAGGATCCGCTACTCTCTACCTACCATGACATTGATACAATTATCAAGGCAAACGCAATGGTAAGTTCATGAACTAATTGTTACCCGGGTATGAGTTTAGTTTTCTGTAGGAGCAAAGGTGAGAGTGATGCAAAGAAGTCAAAAGTCCATTTTGTGGGGAAGAGATGCTTTTTTTGGGAGATTTAAGCCGTTAAGTTTGTTCCAAATGGCTTGGATAGGTGTTACACCGTATTTCTTGAATTCTCTAATTTTGGTATGCCTAACAAGATAAAAGGCTTAGATCTCCCAAAAAAATGTTACCCCATCACAAAATGGAGCAATGACTTCCGCGCTAATCTTAATGGGACCTTCTATAATTATAACTGGTAAATTACACGTTTACGCTTGCACATGGTGCGTGTTGGACTTTTTTAATGAAAAAAATAAATGTCAGTGATAGCCATTGGATCCTTCTAGACACTAGTTTTTTCAGTAAAAAAAATCCAACGTTCACCATTTAAAACTCAAAATGCATACTGAAAATCATCCAACGGCCACAATTTTGACTTATAGTCAGTGTAAGAGAGACCGAATAGGATAAATGGCTCTAACATCCAAAGGTGGGTTTAGTTAGGCATAGTATCGGAGCAGACAGTTACTCAGCACAGTTAGCATCTCTTATATATATATCTTTTCAATCGTTGTTCAGATAATGTATTTGCATCCTATAACTTCCAACTTCCTGGTGAAGTCTGTCATTTTAGGTGCCGTCGACACCACAACAGTCACCATGACATGGGCCCTATCCTTGCTGTTGAACAACCCCAAAGTTTTAAAGAAAGCCCAAGATGAATTGGATACCCATGTTGGCAAAGATAGACAAGTAGAAGAAGCAGACATCAAGAACTTGGCGTACCTCCAAGCCGTCGTCAAGGAAACATTTCGCTTGTACCCGGCAGGTCCTCTCTTGGCACCACATTTAGCGTCGGAGGACTGCTGTATAGGAGGCAACTACATCCCAGCCGGCACTCGTATTTTGACCAATGCTTGGAAGATCCAACGGGACTCACGAATATGGTCCAATCCCGACGAGTTTCAACCAGAGAGATTTCTCACCACCCACATGGATGTGGATGTTAGGGGTCAACATCACGAGCTTATCCCTTTCGGATCTGGTCGACGATCATGCCCTGGGATCTCCTTTGCTCTCCAGATCGTACACTTGACGCTTGCTCGTTTGCTTCATGGTTTTGTGATGGCAACTCCATTGGATATGGCTGTTGATATGAGTGAGGGGTTAGGCCTCACTATGCCTAAAACAACTCCGTTGGAAGTTCTCTTGACTCCGCGTCTTCCTACTAATCTTTATTAATAAACTTAAAATAGAATATGAAAAGGTCTGTTTCCTTCACAATAAAGTCCACTTAAAGTAACAGCATTAAGACCAAAGTTTTTCCATTTGATGTAATAGGTCTATAGATAGCTTAAATAAATACATATGTGATGCGCATCGTTTCTATTATTATAGTTTGAAATTTTGCTCCTTCCTACTCTTTCTTAATATTTTCCACTCTCTCTCTCTCTCTCTCTCTCTCTCTCTCTCTCTCTCTCTCTCTCTCTCACACACACACACACACACACACACACACACACACACACACACATAAATTCCTCAAACTTGAGCAAATAGTGATAAGTGGGCCTTTTAGGAAACTTTAAAATTTTATTATCTTATTAGCTTTTTGAATTTATTATTTATCATGTTGGCTGAAGTTATAACCTAACACTTAGCTAAGCAAAATAATTAATTTATCATATATTAATTTAAGAGATTTGCAAGCATTTTTTGTCAAATCCATTGGTAAGACTTGATCATCACTGGATCCTTTTAAGTCATCAATTTCCATACTAAGCCATAAACAAAGATAGGAAATTGAAAAATGCAATACAAATGTCTATGGCACTATATTTCCATGTTTAGGTATATGGGATGTAGATTTTGGGGTCTACAAGCTACACACACGTATTAGTGGTATGGTTACTACAATAAAGATAAGGTGGGGGCTTTGGAGCTGCCACCCGTGTCTTTTGCTTAAGCTAAATTGCTAGGTTAGGCTCACAAGATTTTCAAGTTGATTTTAAGCCTAGTTAACTAATCTGGTATGTGGGGGTATAAAAGTACAGCCTATCAACTTTTGGAGACTATCTTTATTAGATTAGTTCTTTTAAGAGGATGGGTCCTTAACCAAGTCCTCTAGTTTGACTAGACTCAAGAAAATAAACAGTTGGAAGACTTAATGGTTTGTTGGGCTCACAACCTTGGGTACTTAAGAGGGTCAAGGTGGCTAATAGACGTGGGGTTATGTTATTGCAAAGTGCCCACTCTTGATAAGTATGATACAAATAATGTTAGTACCAGAATTTAAATAAGAAATATAAATATTGGGCTTGCTTAGTGAACTAGTAGGGTGATAACATTGGGTCCCTATCCAAGCTTACCCTAAAGAAAGGAAATAACAGCAATTTAGATTGATCACTCATTGGTTTGCATTACCTCAAGACATTAGGTTTCTGTCTTGGTTATCAACTATGAAATTTTAGGAGGAATTACCTAACATAGTTGTATTTAATTAAAGATGAGAGTGGTAAGAAAGCCTATTCTAAGGAAGAAGTATTCACTTATATGTGTAAAGGAAAAAAAGCTAAGAAAATTAAATAGAAAGCATAAACACATCATGTAAGATCATCTCGACCATTGCTCATCACTAGAAGCTGCTACAAGGAGGCATGCTAGGCCAAAAAGCCCATAGGGCCAGGTGCTTGTTCCTCTTTCATTCACATGGTATTCAACTTATAGCCTCTGAAGATTTTTGATAATAGAGGCTAAGAAACCCTGAACATAAGATATCTTACTTGGATAAACCCATATTTCTACTTTTGTGAATGAAGGAATTGTATGAATGATTTTGGACTTATATAGCTAGTGGTACGGGTGTGCCATTTACATAGGGATGCATACCACAAAAATGAAAGAAAAACAATAAGTGGGCAAATTTTGAGATTTGGTTCCTTTTTTGGTTGGCTTTTAGGCTCTAAGAGTGTTAGAAAACACTTGAAAAGGCCTATATGTCCAACATTGAAGAAATGAGAGAGAAATTAAAGGAAGGGTGTTAGGGGCAAAATGATAAAACCCCTTGGGAACCCCCTCTTAGAGCCATTTCTCTAGAGTTGCATAGCTTTCCTAGAGGATTTAGAGGCCTTTGTTTTCATATCCCCTCTTTCGAGAGGGCTTTGGCATTTATAGGCAAACATTTGCTGACTTTGTAGTTGATGTGGCACATCTCTGTTGCGGTCAAACACTGACACCACTAAACTAGATCCTTGCTTGTGACTGAAATAGAGTATGAGGGTGCAATCTAAATTGACTTTGGAGAGAGGTTAGTTGTCCTTTATTGCTACCTTGAAATATTGTAATAGTTGGTAGGCCCTGCCTTGATTATGTGATAGCCTTTTTTACTAGTGTGACATCTTCTTTTGTGTTGGCAAGTGAAGTGCAATGAGTTGACAGTGGTACTAAGGAGCCACTTAGTAATTTCCTTTTTTTTTTTTTTTTGTTATCATTATGTCATATGAAGATAAGGCAGATTCCTCTCATATTATGCACATTTTTGGCTTGTGCAGGAAATCCTACTCCTTTTGCATTAAATTGGAGGACAAATTTGGACACAATGTCAACCTTTCATCATTTATCCCTCAATTAGGACTAGTATAGGCTTGTTGACTTCCTTTGTCTTGAAAATAGTAGAAACTCATACTTTTTGTGTTCTTTGTGTTGTTATACTTGAAGGTATACAATTTAGCATACATAAAATGAAAGCATTTACAAAAGATAACCCTAATTACATTATATTCTAATACACCCTCTCAACTTGAGGAGTCTATGCACATGACTCTCAACTTGTCATATAAAAATACAAATCTAACAATGGATAAAGCGTCTTTGTTTAAAACATTGGGAACTTGATCTTTTGTTGAGATAAATCATAAATCAAGTAGCTCTCTTGAAACTAAGCTAGGTATAAAGTGAAATCTACTTCTACCTGCTTAGTTCTTGCATGAAATACAGGGCTAGCCATTAGGTCCTAGCTCCTAGTTGTCACATCACATGATAGGTAGTTTGGTGCTTCTATACCCATTCCATGAAGTAAAGATTGTAGCAAGACAACTTTGGTAGTGGCATTAGCAAGTGCAAAATACATACTCAGATGATATAGACTAGCGTGCGACAGTTGATTACCTCTTTGCAGACCCGGACATAAGATAATCATCTAGAAAAATTGCATAACCTCTTGTTGACCTATGATCATTCAGATTACCTATCCAATCGGCATAAATAAACACTTACAATTGCATGGAATTAGAACGAGTAATCCAAAGGCCAGAATCAATAGTGTGATAAAGATATGAAGGATTCATTTTTTATGATGTCCATCCCCATAATCACGCCTGAAATTTTTTGCAAAAGTAAGACAAGTTAGTTAAATGTAATCCTGATTAGGAGTCCTAATCAGAGAAAGGGAAAAAAAGGAAGGAAAGTATGATTCTAATCCTACTAGGAAATTTTTCACCGCCCCTGGCCTCTATAAATAGGACCAGAGGCAGAACCAAAAGTATTAGAATAGAAAGGTGTAATCCTTTCTCATAGCAAAGATATTCTCCTCCTCCTCTCATGAATGTAGGCTATATATAGCCGAACCACGTAAACCCTTTTTGTGTTATGTGTGCGATTTCGTTTCTGTGTGATTTGGATCATAACTGCTGCCCCTCACAATTTTGCCACTTGCCAATGTTCTTCGGTTGGCAAATGCATATACTAACATACTCTTGTAGCAACAAACGAAATATCAGGCTAGGTCAATGCTGTATACTGAAGCGCACCAACGACACTTCTATAGAGTGGAGGGTCCATGAAAGGTTTCCTTAGACGTTGTGCGAGCTTGACCGATGTGGACATCGGTGTTGACAACGGCTTAAAATTGAGCCATATTGGCATAGATAAGAAGATATGTGATGCTGTGATAGCATAAGACCATCAGTCTGCAAAAGAACTTCAATGTCCAAAAAGTATCCCAACTCTCTTAAGTCTTTTCACACAAAGTGTTTTTGCAATAGTTGAATGAAATGATGAATTGCATGAGTGTTGTTCCCAGTTAGAATGATATGTTCCACATATACTAGGAGGCACAGGACTAGGCTACGCTTGTAGTATGTGAATAGAGGTGAGTTAGTATTCAAACCAAAAGCTTTGTGTTTAGCATTGAGAACTGAGCTCGGGGAGCCTATTTTGGGTCATATATTGACTTGAGTAGGTGGTGGAGATAAGGATTGAGGATTTTCGAATGATATTTTTATATTTGGAGGAAGTAAATGTGGAGTATTTGAAGGAAGATAAATAAGAGGATTAGTAGATGTGTTTAGATAGAGTTTGAAGGCAAACATATGCGTTGGGTCCCACTGGAGGAGACGAGTTTAGGAATGGAAAAATTGTCCAAGGTGTTTGAACCATTGAGATTGTAACTGGTCCCAAAATTGATGACTTGAAAATGGACACTTATCTTCATCAAAATTGACATGTCTACTGGATAAATACTACTTGTTTTAATGTCTAAAGACTTGTATGTACTATGATTAGAACTGTACCCTAATAAGACACAAGGAATGGTTCTAAATTCAAATTTAAGAGTATTGAAAGTTCTTATAAAAGGAAAACATGTACATCCAAAGGTTTTAAGAAACTTGTAGTCTGGAATTTTATTAAAAAGAATTTCAAAGGGAGATTTTCATTGAAGATTAGGAGTAGGTATTCTATTGATTAAGAAAGCAGGTGTCTCAAAAGCAAGATTCCAGTAACGAAAAGGAGTCTTAGAATGTGCTAAAAGAAAGAGGACAATTTTGGAGGTGTTTGAACATTTCGATGCTCACCCTCCTATTTGGAATTGACAGCTTTGATCTTGGTACCAAATTGACGTTCAAGTAATGGTTTAAAGTATAAAAATTTTTTAGAACCCTTTCAGGATTTCTTATTAAGGGGTAAATCCAAACATACTTGGAAAAATAGTCTATAAAAACAAGCACATACTTGTGCCACAAAGATGACGCAACATGTGATGGTCCCCAGGCATCACTGTAAATTAATTCTAAGTGAGAGATACATCTGGAAGTCGAACTGGGAAGATGAGGTCAGTACGACTTTCCTGCATTACATACATGGCAAGCGGTGGCTGAGGACTTGTGCTTCCTAATTGGAGCAAATGACAGTTTGTGAAACTCGAGCACTCACATGAGTGCTTGATTATTGACATGACCTAATATGCCAAGTCTTAGTTGGAACCTTTTTACTAATCTGAGCCTAAAAGTTTCCCTAATTATTTGTAGTGTATGCTTGTAGATGATATAGCCGTCCCTAATGAGAAAGAAGTTTTAGTGAAATTCAAAACAACATCATTATTGTGAGCAAATTGACAAACTAAGAGTAAATTCTTTTTCATTTTAGGAACATGTAGAATATTAGGAAGAGTGAAACGAGAGTTACTGAAATGTAATAAGGATGTTCTCAACATTACAAAATTGCAAATCTCGACCATTTCCAACACGAAGATGACCTTGACTTGTGTGGTTGTGCGACTGAGATTGTATGTTACATGGTATATAGCACTTGTGTCCAAGAATTAACCAATCATCCAAATTGACAATTCTGAGCCTTCAGTGTAAACCATTTCTACATGTTTACACTAAATCAGAAACATATAATTAGCAGAAGAAAAACATATAGATATAAGAAACTTACCTCCATCCATAGCATTAATTCCTTAAGAGATCTTCTAATTCTTCAGCAGTAGACGTTGATGGAGAACAGAGCCTATTTTATACTCGAATCAGGGACCCCTTTTAAATCAAACAAATGGATGGTTAATGGCAGTTATCCTTTCATCAAGGATAACTGCCATGAGCAATTACCACTAACCTTGGATTTTGAATTTTAATGTTATAGACCACATGATTCTAACATTCTCCCACGTGGTCCAAACATTTGAAACTTAATAAATTCAAAAATCTTAACGTACTAACTTAAAGCACTTTATGCTCCAACAAAGAAATAAATTACATGAATCATGGAGATAATTCTTTTATAAATAAATATTACCTTCCATGTAATACAATGTAACTATCTGCATTGAAAAAGCCCTTTATGTGGTGTCTTATCTTTATAAAGAAGCTTGAAATGCTTATTCTGCATCCAAACACAAATATTTGTCATCTAATCATAAATGTATACAAAACAAAATTAGAGACAAATTCAAGAATTCAGAGTTTCATTACAAATATATGCTACATGTATAGCATCACATTTCAAGCAAAAAGTAACAAATGAGAACAAAGTCCCATTCGTGTTACATGATCTTGAACAATTTGGTGGCATGCCTTTCATCAAAGGGTTTGCAATTATCGGTTTAGTACGAATGTGTTCAACAAGCACTTCATTCCTTTTTATGTGCTCTCTGAATACTAAGTACTTAATATCAATGTGTTTACTATGACTTCCACTTTTATTATTCTTAGCGAAGAACACAGCAGCTGAATTGTTACAGTATATCTTCAATGGCTTAGAGATTGAATTAACAACTCGAAGCTCAGAAATGAAACTCTTCAACCATATACCTTGCTTGGTCACCTCAAAATAAGAAATAAACTTAGCTTCCATAGTAGAAGTAGCAATCAAAGACTGCTTTGTACTTCTCCAAGATATAGCTCCTCTAGCAAATAAGAAGATATATCCATATGTTGATTTATGAGAATCAACACAACTAGTGAAGTTTGAATTTGAATATCCAATGACCTCCAAGTCTAGTCCGTCTATATGTAAGTATGTAATCTTTAGTCCCTTGAAGGTATCGCATGACCTTCTTTGTAGCTCTCCAGTGGTCCAAACTTAGGTTACTTTGATATCTTCTCAACATTTCAACTGCAAATGCAATGTCTAGTCTAATACAGACCTGAGCATACATTAGGCTGCCAACAACTGAAGCATAAGGAATGTTTTTAATCTGTTCCCTTTCAAGGTCATTTTTGGGACATTGATTCAAACTGAATCTGTCATCCTTAACAACAGGTGCTACACTGGGTGAACAATCTTTCATCTGAAATCTCTCAAGAACTTTGTTGATATAGGCTTCCTGAGGCAAGCCCAAGATACCTTGAGACTTGTCTCTATCAATCTTAATGCCAATAACATAAGATGCCGCACCCATATCCTTCATATCAATGTTTTAAGAGAGAAATTGTTTCACTTCATATAGCAATCCCATATCATTAGTTGCAAGCAAAATGTCATCCACGTACAGGACTAGAAAAATGATCTTGCTCCCACTAACCTTGTGATGTACACATTCATCCATAATGTTCTCTACGAAACCAAATGCAGAGATAACATTACGATATTTTAAATACCACTAATGGGAGGCTTGTTTCAATCAATATATAAACTTTTTAAGCTTGCAAACCAAAATGATGACCATCACTTGAGACAAAACCCTCAAGTTGTTTCATATAAATGTCTTCCTCTAAATCACAACTGAGAAATGTCATTTTCACATCCATCTGATGTAAATCTAAGTCAAAATGAGCAACCAATGCTATGATGATATGAAAAGAATCCTTTTTAGAAACAGGAGAAAATGTTTCTCCATAATCAATTCCTTCCTTTTCTGTGAATCCTTTTGCAATAAGTCTAGTCTTGTATCTCTCAATGTTGCCTAATGAGTCTTTTTAGTTTTGAAAACCCATTTACAACTAATGGTTTTCGCCTCATTAAGCAACTCTACAAGATCCCATACTTGATTGTCTATCATAGAATCTATCTTATCCTTCATAACATCATACCATAAGTTAGATTTACTACTATTCATAGCTTGTGAAAATATCTCAGGGTCATTGTCAGCACAAATATCATAGTCAGATTCTTGTAGGTAGACAACGTAATTAATAGAAATCGCTGACTTCCTTACTTTAGTAGATCTCCTCAAAGGTGCATCATTAGCCTCTTATGGAGGCTCATGATCATCAACTTGTTGTAGTTGATGATTAATGAGATCTACTAAAACATTATCAGCCTGATCTGGATTTTCAACAACTGGTTGTCCAATATCCATCACATTTTGATGGGTGTCATTAGTAATAACTAGTCTGCTACTTGATGTAGGAGTTGAATCAGAAACACGATTTTTCACAAAAACTAAGTTTTGAGGTTGAACACTCCCACTAACTATGTCATTTTCAAGAAATTTAGAATTTCTTGATTCCATAATTCTACTGTTGTGGGATGGACAATAAAATCTGTATCTCTTAAACTTTAGCATATCCAATAAAATATGCACTAATAGTCCTCGGGTCCAACTTTTCATATGGATTATAAACTCTAACTTCAGCTGGACAACCCCAGACGCGTATATGTCTCAAATTTGGTTTCCAACCTTTCCATAATTCAAATGGCGTTTTAGAAACAACCTTAGTTGGAACTCGATTTAATATATGCACTGCTGCTTTTAGAGCTTCACCCCATAATGACAAAGGAAGATTGGAGTTGCTGAGCATACTCCTCATCATGTTCATTAAAGTTCTATTTCCTCTTTCTGTTATAACAATTTGATCTAGTGAACCAGGCAAGGTGTTTTGAGCTACAATACCTTGCTTTTGAAGAAACTTAGCAAATGGACTAAGTACCTGTCAAGTCCTTGTGTACCTACTATAATATTCACTACCTTTATTAGATCTCACGATTTTGATTTGTTTACCACATTATTTCTCTACCTCTACTTTATATATTTTAAAAACATCCAATGCTTCGCTCTTATTATGAAGCGAGTAAAGATACATAAATCGTGAGTAATCATCTATGAAGGAATGAAATATTTTTGACCATCCATGCTCACGTTAGGACAACAAATGTCAGTATATATGATCTCTAATATGTCAGAACTCCTCTTAGCACCTTTTTTAGTCTTGTTGGTTTGCTTTCCTTAAATGCAGTCCACACATGAATCAAAATTTGTAAAATCAAGAGTCTCAAGAACTCCATCTTTTACTAACCTTTTGATTTTATTAATGGAGATATGTCCTAATCTCCAGTGTTCCAACATAGAGGATTTCTCATCCATAATCTTACGCTTAATACTAGCGTTACCATGCACAGCTATAACTTCACTGGAGAAATCATTATTTAAATGAATTTTGTACAAATCATCATTCAATATACCACTTCAAATAATTATTGAATTTTTGTACAAATTAAAATAAGTTTTATGAAAATAGAATGAAAATCCAAGTGGCACAAGTTTAGATACAGAATTCCAATTCCTAGAAAAGCTAGGAATATAGAAAGTTCTTTCCAAATCAAATACAAAACCAGAGTCTAAAATAAGCCTATATGTCCCCACAACTTTAACAAGTGAACTCATCTTGTTTCTTGAATAAATGCTCCATTCACTTTCCATCCGTCTCCTTTGGTTTAGAAAATCCTGTATGGTATTGCAAATATGGATTGTAGAACTAAAATCAATCAACCATGTGGTATGTGAAACATCAACCATATTAGATTCATAACATACAAAAGAATTAAGATTACCTTTCTTTTCCAACTAAGCCTTCCTCTTAGGACAATCTTTTCTCATGTGTCCTTTCTTTTTATAAAAGAAACACCCCATAGCTTCCTTCTTATCAGTATGGGCTATAGCTTTGCCTTTCTCTTTCCTTTTAATGGCTTGCTTCTTGTCCTTTTTATGGGTCGTCATATGTGCACTCTCGCTCATTTCTTGAACTAATCTCTCCTCTCCTTGAACACACATGCTCAAGAGTTCATTAATTTACTAGTTTTTCTTATGTTTGTTGTAGGAAATTTTCAATGGTTTCTACTGAGAAGGGAGAGAGTTCAAGACAAAGTGCACTAAAAAGGACTCAGATATCTCAATCTGCCATGACTTTAGCTGAGCAACTATGTCCCTCATCTGCATAATGTGCTCACATACTCCTCTAGTGTCAATCAGTCTCATTGATGACAACTTGTTCATTATGGTGCTAGCCAGTGCTTTATCTGATAACTCAAATTGTTCATCAATGGCTTTCATAAGATCTTTGACATTCTTACATTCAGGTATCGACTCACGGATGCTAATACTAATGCGAGATTTAATGAACATCATGCTTAAGTGATTAGATTGCTCCCATCATTCATATAGAGTGATCTCGGCATCAGTACTAGATTCTGTAATTTCAGGAGGCTCTTCCTTAATAAGAGCATAGTCAAGTTCCATACATCCTAAATGAAGAAGAATTTTCTTCTTCTAGACTTTATATTGTTACCAGTTAAGTACAGAACTCAGATTTTTCGTCAGACAATATTAAAGATTGAATAACTACAAATAAATAAATAAACAAATAACACATGTTTACTAATAATTATGAAGTATAATCCATCAATCATAATTATAAGCTTACTAATGCAAGTCATATTCAATAAATATGAATCAACACGTCATTAAAATCTACCTGTAGGCAAAGATTTAAACACAAAATTGATTCATTGACATTAATGATGAAACTAGTAAATTATAAATATTTCTTAATGCCTGTGCGCCAATTAAGAAATAAATACTATTTTTACTATTTCATCCTAATTAATCATATTAATATAATAAATTTTCTGTGGGGTAAAATTACTATATTAATATGTTAATTAGAATTTGATGTCATTTAAAACTTAATGTGATCAACATATTTAATTAAATACTTAATATATGTATTTTTATATTTAAGGATGCTGTGACTATTCCTCAAATATTAAATACATATTCATCATATGATATCAAAAAATAATCAAGACAATTATATAAGCATACTATAAATTAAAACTGAATAATTTATTATGCTAATAATGTCTTGAAATTAAACTTTAATTGTTGACTAATTTAGAAATTTTTTCTAAAATAATAGTCAATTAATTAAAATATTCAATGAACAATTAATTCTAGTAATTTGTTCATGTATTCATCTATGAGAAACTTTATAAGGGGTGTAGCATGTGTTGTTACAAAATTTGCCCTCTCCCTTTTTTTTAATATAAAATTATATGTATATATATATATACCTAAGTATATATACACAATTTAATAACCTAACCCTAATCTCATTTCATTGACATCTCCCCTAAACAAAAAACCCCAAACTGACATCCCTTTCTTCCCTCTCTTACGAAACCCACCGACAACCAAATCCCCACCCACCATGGCTTCACAAGCAACATGGAGATCCAACATGTTGGCCAGGAAATTGCAGGCAGGGAACAGGGAAGATTGGTCGTGGTTGGGCTAAGGCTATGGGAAAAACAGGGAATCAACTATTTTGTGGTTGTCTGGGTTTTCTGATCAAGTTTCATCGAAGATGGTGCGACCAGCCATTCAGGTTGGTTGCACTGAATGGCTGGTCACACTGATCGAACAAGGAAAACAAGGATTTCGTTAATCCCTATTCATGCACACATGCCAGGTCACCAGCGCTGCAGAAATAAGATAAAAAGAGAGAAGATCGGTCATGGTCCAGCCGTGTCTGCTCTGCTTCGATAAGTAGAGAGAGAATAGGGGAAATCGTTGAAATACGCTTGAACAGTGATCACTGCACTCTTAATAGCTTGTCCCAGATAGGTCTTGGCAATTTCCTTCATCTTTGTCAAAACCATAAGCGAAATCTCCTTAGTGGCAAATTGCTTCTCCTCCGCTTTGTATTGAACGATTATCATGGGCTTGTTGCATGGCGCAGGAACGAATTTGAAATGCCAGAGCTTCATGTCACTTTGGGCCATTTGTAATGATCTCTACTCAATCATTTTCCCAGATGCAGACGCAGCTGTAGGTTGGGTTTTGGTCGATGCAATCATTTGATGCAGATGGAGCCTATTTGGGAAACTTATAGAACTTTGGCCTAATCAACTCAATCATCTAGTTGATCTAGGTATCTAATCCTAAAACCCAAAAAAGTCACAGTTTCTAATCGGTTTGGCAGTAAAAAGTTCCTTTCTAAAAACAACCTTGAAGTAAATTCCCAATCCTTCTAACAGTTATAATCAAAAGTTAGATTTGGGTATATGTTTCCTAGAATTTGCTTCTCAGGCTTCAATCAGAAATGGTCAAGAGAAGTGTTTGGATCCTTTTCCTCTGTTTCAGATAGTAAGTTTCCTCTTGATTTGCTTATCGTTAGACTCTTATTTGATTGATCGCAATGATTTATTAAACAGAAAGATTCAAATTGCTAGGTAGAGGAATTATTGTAGTCTGATGCCACATGTAAACCATTTCTACATGTTTACAATAAATCAGAAACATATAATCAACAGAAGCAAAACAGATAGATCTAAGAAACTTACCTTAATTCCTTAAGAGATCTTCTGATTCTTCAGAAGTAGACGTTGATGGAGAACAGAGCCTATTTTCTGCTCGAATTAGGGAACCCTTTTGAATTAAACAAATGGATGGTTAATGGAGATTATCCTTCCATCAAGGATAACTACCATGAGTAGTTACCACTAACCATTAGATTTTGAATTTTAATGTTATGGACCACATGATTCTAACATTTAGAAGTATCGGCATTAGCACTTGGAGATCACTCACCATTGATGACCTTTTGAAGAACACCACATCATCTACTATATGTCCATAATGATGGAAAAATTGATAGTCAATATGTGGTCTCAAAGAATTATTTAAACTAGAATGGACGTTATTTTCTTACCTCTCCATTTGTAATTGTTGTTGTTGAAAGAATTTTTGCTATAGGCATTGTTGGACTTGCCTAGATGACGACCAGCAAAGAAACGCAAACAATATTTGTAGCTGGAGAATGGGTATTTTTATGACTTATGAGGATGCTCTGTAAATCTAAGAAGGATGAGGTAGGCGATCAATAGAAAGGGCGGCTACAATATCATTGTAGTCTGACCCTAAGTTATGATAAATTGGCATATTGAACTCTTACTATGGGATAAGTCTTCCATCAACCATTTTGAACACCTTTTTGCTTGTTTTGCAGTTGGATATGCGACTAAATTATCTTTGCATCATTAATGATGCCTGTTAAGTGTTCAATTTTGGTCAAAATACCACTAATTTAGCATTCAGATAGATCATCTAACAGATCAAATTTGTAATTTTTAGCTTGATTTTGAATTTAGCTTCAATTGACAATCTAATCAATAATTTGTCAAAATTAATGGTCAGATGATCATTAGAGCTTAATAGATGGTTAGTGTGTGGTTCAAATTACTCTAATTTAGTGTTTTATTTTGTAGATTAACCAAAAGAGCTGTGAATGGCTAAGATCAAATTTTAACAGTGCGGATTATCCTAAAGAGCATTGAATGAAACAGATCCCTCACAAAGATGGATAAAATAGTTTCCTAAAAGATAATTGATGTCAATTGGAAATCATAGAGAAGATTTTATGAATGAAAAGTTGCATAATAGAGGGGGAGAAGTTTAAAAGTTAAAAAAAGAATTCTACACTTTTAAAGGGAAGTAAAGATATGATAATAAGAGGAATCGTCATCATCAATCTCTCTCCCTCCTAGGCTAAGCTGAAAAGGGTGAAGACCATCGCCCTCCTACCCCCTTCTTCTAGGGGCGGCAAAATATGACACGACACGATAACACGACTCGAACCCGACACGAATTTAGCGGGTTCGGGTCGAGTCTTATCGTGTTCGTGTCATTTTCGGGTGACCCGAAAATGACACGCCAAAAATCGTGTCGTGTTCGAGTCAATGAATTTGACCCGTCGTGTCTACCTGTTTGACACGCGACCCACTCATGACCTTATTACCTTAACACTTGAAAATATAGGACGGTTCATGAGTAACCGTCCTATATTAGTATTTATATTATATAGGACGGTTACTTACAAACCGTCCTATATTAGTAGTTATAAATATAATATAACTTATATATAGGACGGCTATTCACAAACCGTCCTATATTACTATTTATATAGGACGGCTATTCACTAACCGTCCTATATTACTAAGTTATATTGGAGAATGGAGGGTTCTTCTAGAGCCACTGTTAAGAGTTAATGAGTTATTCTCACACATATACTATAAAGATATTCTCAGAGGAACAGCTTCTTCCAGGTTCTCGTTCGGGTGCATCTTAGAGAATATGAAAAGAAAGCAAAGACATGAGAGTGACAAACTATAAACAGGAATTCACAAAATATAATCCAGGAATACGTGATTCAAGATCCGAATGAAGCAGGATTTCCTAAAATGTAAGCCGAAGCAACTTGACCTTCCGGTTGCAAGCACGATAAAACACATTTGATTGGCAACAGATAAGTGAAAGCTTGCAAACATGATATAATTACAACTAGTGGAACTTCCTCATCCCTCTTTCTGTTCACACAAATAATTGTGTTCCGATTGTCAGAAACTTGGTAGCTTAGAATCATGGGCTCCAATCATCACAATTGCCCAACATATCAATCACTTAGCACCATCTCCATGACTATATCATTCCAATTGTCAATAGGCCCAGGCAGGCACCAATGCAGACAATCATTCTGAACTTTGGCATTTTTAATTTTATCCTCATTCCTCAGCAAATGAATGAAATTGCTTGTATAGGCAAGGATGTCCATCAGGTCTCCATTCAAAACACCAACTTCACAATCACATCATTGAAATTTGAAAGTTTTTTGGTATCATATTCATATGAATCATATCTACAACTTCGGTATATATCAGTAATTTCAATCATCAACCTCCATTCCATATATGACTCCCTCTCCAATACATGATACAATACATGATATGATATCAACCACTCATACTGTATTTGTAGATTGTATGTACATACATGATACAATACAACCCATCTGCTGATCTAAGCCATCATTGAAAATTGATGATTAACCCATCTGCTGATCAAAACACCAACTTCACAATCACATCATTGAAATTTGAAAGTTTGAAACAAAGAAAGCACATACATTGATACAGTGTACTTCAATAAAAATAAAAATAGAACACATTCATTGAAATGAACTGATCTTTGTATTATATTTGAGTAAAATGTATATACATGAATGATAATATACATTCATTTACAATTTTACATCACTGAACTACAAATTAAAAATCATAATATGATCTGTCCATTCCATTCTAATATCATCTAGATCCAACTGGGAGTAACTCTTGGTTCCAAAATCCACCTACAAGAAACATATAATAACTTAGTTCAGAGATTAGACATGTAATCTTGAATTAAGTCAGGAAATATACAAATCAAAAGTGCAACTTTGGTCAGTAAGTCTAAGTGTTACCTTTCTCAATTGTGAGACCGAAACTCCATTGCGAATGAGGGTTCTCATGTATCTAAGAACATAATATCCACACTCCCAATCTGATTTTTGTTGAGGGCACTGCAAAACAATGCCACCAAAGACAACATAAAAGTTTCAAAATATAATTTCCAACAAGTTCGGGTTTAAAATTATATGAAAGAGTCTAAAGAGCGATAATTAGTAAAGCGTACCTTGGCCTTCTTCAGTTGAGTTTTGGTGGGTGGTGAATGCCTTCCCTCTCGGCCCATTTATACCATGCTCTACACACATATAATTGAAAAGCATTAGATTATGAATATTATTATAGTTGCCGAGGTGAGTAGTTATATTATAATAAAAAGAATAATAAAGACTTACTTGTTTATAATTTCCATAAGGTGTTCCCGAATGTGTGCTCCACATGAATAAAAAAAATTGCATGGCCACCATGCACATCCAAAGCTAGCAACATCCAATGGGACCTATAAAAATAATAGTTCAATTGCATTTTCTCTAATGTTAAGTGATGTAGTATTCATGTGTATGAAACTATGAATTGTGAAATTAAAATGGCATAATTAAGCAACCTATGTTACAACGTACCCGCTATTGTAGGGAATCAGTAATGCTTGCCCCTTCGCACAAGTCATGAGACCAGGAATGATATCTTCACTTTGTTTGTCCTTAGGCAAATGGGCCAATTGAAAGACAAGAGAAGGGTCAAGGAACTTGTAAATGTCCTTGACCTCTAGTCTATGCAAGCTATCATGCAAATACCTGCATTTGAAATTTGGGTTAATGTCAAATAATTATTAAGTTTTATTAAAAAAGCAAGTATTAAGTAATGTTACATTGATTGGTAAGTCTTAACTCTAATAGAACGAATACACGACGTACCCTATATAGACTATGATGTGCATGTACTCCAATTGATCCATATTACATATGGCTATGAGGTCTTCCTTGAAGAGTGGAACCTCAACCACATCGTTTGAAAGCACACACCTCTATCCTTACGGGGTTCATTGTATTTGTGTTGCCTTCATTGGCCGGTGCATGCAGTACCCTTAGGAATGGAGGTGTGTTAGGTGGAACCTCCACACGATACATACACCGTAAATGTAATCATGTAACATTTTAGAAATTAGTAATGAATATATACGGCATATCTTGATATACTTGAGATATATAAAAGAAGAAACCCGGTGAGGTAAAATTAGTATATTTTATAATATAACAATAATAACATTGTGACTATTGACTTGTGACTTGTGAGTAGTGTCTAGTGTGCACCTTACAAGTGTTTTGAACTAAAGAACTAGTACTATTGACTTATGACTTGTGAGTAGTGACTATGGAAAAACATAGAACTAGTACTACCTGAGAAGGCTGGGATGTGGCTACACTTGCCACTATGCCAGAATTTGCCGGCGGCAAGGTTTGCTTCAATTGCCCCTTGTGTTGCTTTTCGTGATCCGACTGTCCGACATGTTGCAGACAATATTAATCAATGAACAGTTTAGGAGGACTTAAAAAAAGGTAGGAGAAAATGAAGCCATGACTACAGTTAGTATATATGTACCTTGGAATTGGATATCATTGGTTTTATGTGTTTCTCTGGCCAACACACATGATATCCAATTGCATCCCCAACAGTTTCAATATCATCCCCTTCGACTGGAAATGGAAGGGGAGCATCTGGTTGAATGGCAGTAGTGATGCACACACGCTTAGTGTGTGGAGGCATCAACTTACCATGCAAGGTGGCAGAAGTCATGAGCCGAACCTCGTACAGAGTTGGCACAGCCACATGGTTCTCAAATGTATGTAGCTGCAACATGCACTGACCCACATGCATTTGAGAAATGACATATATATAATAATTAGTGATGTAATGTAAAGTGTAAACTAAAAACAAAAGTAAATAAGTAACATTGTAAAACTAAACAAGTGAATATACATACCTCAACGATTGGGAGTACTTGTTACGCCACCTCTTCATCGATAGAGGAGTAGGAGTAGGAGTGCAGCTATTATTATTTCTTGCTGGTTGAACTTGAGGTTGAGCTTCAGCTTGAGGGCCGCCAACATCCTCACATGAGGTTCTTCGGCCACCTTGGAGTTCCTTCAATAGTTGATCTTTGACCATGCTATATATCTCCACAACTGTTTGCTTCTTCCATTCTTCCAATTCTTGTAGCGTAGGAGCCTTTTGTTTGGGGAAAAATTTGGAAGGAACAACACCAGACCTTGGCCCCTTACCGGCCGGGGTGCTCATTCTTGTTGCCCATTGCCCTATACGGGATGTCCCCCTTTGCGGCAGTCTTGCTAAGAGTCCCCGTAGTTGCACTTTCTTCTTGTTCTTGGGTCAACTCTTTCTGCACACATAAAGATCATAACATGATAAAATCACTATTATATATGTAATATTTAAATAATATACTATGCAAGGGTATAAAAGTATAAAAGTATTTATCTAGGCAGTATGCAAATAAAGTAAAAGTATAAAACTTAAAGTCTTAAACCACATACAATTCTTGATGCAATTGTTGCGGTTGTCTCGTTGGCAAAGGTGCGGGAGTTACGCCCTTTCGAATGTGCCATTTTCCATAGAATAGCACGGTCGATGGGATCCGATTGTCCCAGCCTTCTTTTCCTGGAATAAGATTATAAGAGACACTAAGTCATAGTTAATAAAAATAATAATCTAATATGATTAGAAAAATGGAATGTGACATGATATACTTACTACATCTGCCTCTAATCGTGCATAGCCAACCTTTGAAAGGTGGTGCGGCGTGTGGTTTTGTGCACGAGCCTTTTGTCCTTTTATACGCTTTGCTTGGACATCAAAGTAATGTGATCAAAGATTCAAAATACAATCAATTATAATAATTACAAGACTCAAAATTTAGCTTGGCTAGTTCAAGTTGTGATTACCTCAAAATCAGGAGATAGCCTATACTGTACAAATTGATTCCATGCTTCTTGGTTAATGAAGCAGGAATACAACTGAGGGACCATGTGAAGCGTAGAAGGATCATGAGAATTTGGAAGTATGTACTTCCTTGCAAGCTCACTCTTCCATTTCCTCCAAGCTTCACCAGCTCCTAGCAAGGCTTGCTTCTTGCACTCATTAGATACGTCAAAGGCAGACTACAAAACAAAAGAAGAAGCATGTTAAAGTGACTAACTAGTGAGTATTGCAGCAACTTTGTGTATCTTATCGTGATTCATATGCAAACAAAAACAAAACATATAAATATAAAGGACATATTATGTTATATGTAGGAAGAATTTACATACCTTGACCATTTCCCATACTGAATCTTTGACTTGTGGAGATACATGTCTCCAATCGATCAACGATCTTGGCACAAGTCTTCTAACAGTGCAACATATGAAGCTAGCATAGGCATGTGCAACACCACCAATCGGTTGGCCTTTAGTGTTGAATTGTACTGTTTCTTTTATTCCAACTGAGGTTCTCTTATTTATATGTTCCATTTGCGTTGGGCCCCTCCCCCTGACCTTTCTCTTGACATTGACCACCGGTGGTGTTATTGATGGACATGTGCTTGATAGCCTTGATTGTTCTGCTTCTGTGTGTTGTAATTGTTCTACTTGTACCTCTCCTACCTCTTCTACTTGCTCCATGTTTGCTTCAAAATAAAAATGACTACAGTTAGACAAGAAAAGAGGAATACAATTATACAGGGATAATAAGCAATAGCACCCTTGAAAACCATCACAAAATTTTCATTTGACAGTGGAGACTATACTGGAAGCCTCCTACAAGGTCAGATTGTTGCTCCTTCTATCTCTTCAAACAAGCAATTATGCATGTTCCCATTTTTTGTGATGTTGGCATAGTGTCATAGCCCTAGAAGTATGCCATTCCAGTATGCAGAGTGGAAAAAAAAAATGTCATATTTTGTTTTTGTATAACATTCATTATTTGTAGCTTGATTTGGCCATTTCATTAAGTTTCCTATCTCAAAACATTCATTCCAGTCTAATAATAATTTAAAAAATCTGTTATGTTCCTTCATCCTTTATTTTTTATTTTGGTCAACTATCACTTAATCATTCCTCTTGTTTCAACAGTTCCAACACATCAAAAATGTTGAAAATCTGACATTGTTTGATGCGAGATATGAGATATGTTAATTTAGTTTTTGAGAGATTTTTCTTGATTTGGTTCTTTTTTCTAGGGCTCCCTTAAGGCAAAGAAGAAATTGGGATATAAGCTGTAGCTAGTTTGTGATAAATTAGATAAAGGTAATGTTTTTTCCATTTTGTAAAAGAAAGAACTAGTTTAATGTCTCTCTCCCTCAATCTTCTGACATCTGTCCTGCTTCTTCTCTTGCTCATTACGCTCTACATTTCAAATTTGGAGAGTGGAGACTATTTCAGTAGATGCAGTTCTCTGAGAACCTATCTATCAGGATTCACTGATTCAGCACTAATGAACTATGGGCAAAGTCAGAAGACTCAGAACCTTTATAATTTATATGTTTGGTTTTTCCGTCAGAGGAACATACATATCTGATATCTCCCATAATCCCATTCCACTTCCAGGCTTCCAGGTCCGTTTTTTTTTGCTCATCCATCTTTTTCCCAACAAACCCCGTTTCCAGACTCAAATGAAAGACAACATAAATCAAAATCTGAGAAATAGGTGTTTGACAACGAAATGACAGAACAAGTTCAAGGTAAGGATCAGAGAAACCAGACAGAGGTTTTTTTTTTTTATCAGATTGTGTTCTTTTATTACTTTTTACTGATTCTGAGTATATGAAGCTGTATACGAAATTACATTAAAGATGCAAAAAATCGTAAATACATACCTTTCTTTGCTTAGATCTGTGAAAGATCGAAGAGGAATGGTCGTTTTCACCTTCTCACTTCTCAGTATAGGTTGGATTGGATCGTTGGGTTGGAACTTGGAAGATTGAAATTAGGGCTGAGAATGACCAAGGTGAAAAGTGAAAAGTGAAAACGATATATTATATGTATAGAACCATATAGGACGGTTTTAAAATAACCGTTCTATATAATATACTAATATAGGACGGTTATTCAATAACTGTTCTATAATATACTTAAATATAAGACGGTTTTTCAATAACCGTTCTATAATTATAATTAAATATAGGACGGTTTTCAAATAACCGTTCTATAATATAATTAAATATAGGACGGTTTTCAAATAATCGTTCTATAATATACTTAAATATAGGACGGTTTTCAAATAACCGTTCTATAATATACTTAAATATAGGACGGTTTTCAAATAACTTAGTTCTATAATATACTTAAATATAGGACGGTTTTCAAATAATCGTTCTATAATATACTTAAATATAGGATGGTTTTCAAATAACCGTTCTATAACATAATCAAATATAGGACGGTTTTCAAATAACTTGGTTCTATAATATATTAAATATAGGACGGTTTCAAAATAACCGTTCTATAATATATTTAAATATAGGACGGTTTTAAAATAACTGTCCTATAATATATTTAAATATAGGATGGTTTGTTTATAACCATTTATATATTGAAATATAGGAGTTGTATAAGCTATAAGAGTTATGTATTTAATTAATCTTAGTTGATGATGTCCTTAAATAAAACTAGTCATTAAGTATAGAGTGGAGAAAGAGTTATGTAATTCACTCATCTTAATTTCCTTATGTTAAGTATGTTTGGGTGAGCTTAAACAGACAGGGCAATAGCATATAGGCATATATCATAAATGTATTATGTTCATCTCACTATCTCGTGCTCGAGACTTCTCGGTTGAGTTGAGTTACTTGAGTATCTATCGGCTTAAAAGCAAAGTTATGTTACTTATGTAAGTAACTCATACTATCATATTCAATTCAACATAGTTGTTGAGGTTGAGGTCGGGGAGGATGAGTAAAGTTGGTGTTAATTATGTATATAATGTATTTAACTCATCTGATGTCTGATGATCTCACTTGAGGATCATCTTAAAAAAGCAAAGTTATGTAAGTAACTCATACTCAATTCAAAAGTTGTTGAATGTTGATGATAACATTGATAAATGATAATAAGTAAAGAAAGAGAAAGAATCATGTAATTAACTCATTAGGTAAGAATGAGTGGCCCGAACTAGAATAGAAAGCAGTTATGTAATTAACTCGGTAGCTTGAGAATGAGTATAGAAAGAGTTGTGTAATTATCTCATTAGAGGATAATGAGTATAGTATAGGAACTAGGAAGGGTCCCAAGGGAATAGTTATTAGTTATTTAGTTATGTAACATTGTAATTAACTCATTAGGTGAGGTGAGAATGTGAACAGAGAATAGGAGTTGTGTGTTGAATTAACACAAATGTTGAATGATATTACTAAAGGAGTTACTAAATTTTACTCTACAATATCTACATGAATGATGGATCAAAGGATCATGGATGAATCATGAATGAGTTATTCCTAATCTATTATCATCAATTGGGAGTTAGAAATGAGAAACAAATATTGAGTTATATGAGTTGGATACATGATATTCATGAATTTGATTGAAAAGAGATATATTAGATCAATTGGTTGGTGAGACATGTGAAATTAACATAAGAAAATCATTATTCATTAGCATTTATAATTTTATACAACAATATATAATAGTTAGTTAGTCTCTCTCTCACTTCACTTTTACTTGTACAACTTACAAAACTTGGTTAACTTATCTACTAAGTGTAACTTGTAAGTTGTAACAATTGACATGTGACAATGTGTAGCTAAACTGAAAATGGTTGATAAGAAATTGGTTATATAGTTATTTATAACTTATAGTTATAGGCTTATAGTTGGATAATTGGATTTGGGCTTACTTAACTTACATGATACATTACAATTATCCTAAAATACAAAACAATTGCCTTAGACAGTTAGATTAGACTCTAGATTGACTTAGTAGTTAGTATACCTAGATAATTATTAATTAGTTAAAGTTAAACCTTTATGTTCTTTTCAGTTTTCAACTTTCATTTTGTTTTCCCGCCACTACAAGTCTACAAGGGGCCCCCGCCCCACCTCGGATCATCTATCATGATTCATGACATCTAACTATCTAAGTTATCTAACAAGTAAGTTAACTTAGTTAAGTAACATTAAGGACAATAACTAGGGGCATCAAAATATTTGACAAATGATTGAAGTGTAAGTTTCAACTTTCATTAACTCCACTTGCCACTTGCAGGTTTGGAATTGGAGGAAAGAAGGCTATCGGTCTTTGTCGAGCGGTAGTCACATGAAAAGCGAAAATCTGGCACATCACAGACTTCACAATCACAGTCTCACAGACTCACAGTCACACTCACAGATTGGTAATGAAGGAATAAACCATGTGTAAAATAGGACGGTTAGTAATTAACCGTCCTATATTATTATGTAAAATAGGACAGTTAGTCCAGTAGATCCTATATTATTATGTAAAATAGGACGGTTAGTGTATAATCGTCCTATATGTTAAAGCTTACAAAAAATAAGACGGTTAGTAAGTAATCGTTTCTATATTTTTAAAATATAGGACGGTTAATACATAACCGTACTATATTTTATAAATATATATATAGGACCGTTAATATTGTAATACATAAGTAACATAACCAACGTTACCAACCCAAGGTTGAAGTTGAAGGCTTGCAGGTTTGCAACTGCTTTTATAATTTACAATTTTACATCTGTTTCAGATTTCCCTTTCCAGACTCCAGAGGACCAGAATCCAGATATCTTCTTCAAGTTCATACATCAACCCTTCTAAGTTCTAACACGATGAGCAGCAGCACCCCTACTATAGCACCACAGGTATGTCATGTGTTTGTTTTTTGTTATTTCTCTATAAAATTATGAGTCTGACTCTTTTCATTCCTCTCAATTTCCTCACTCTCGAGTCTCAACTCTCAACTCTCAAGTCTCAGTGTCTCACTCACTAACTCACTCCCTTCCCTTATTACTTATTAGTAATTGTTGGTGAACTCTGAAGTGTTTAGTTTACTGTCAGTGTGAACTAATTTTTTTTTGTCATTTGCATTTTGCAATATAGGCACAAGTTGAAGTTGGGAGCACTGATGTTTCTGATAACTTGAATATGCTACACCACAACAACGATGATGATGAGTTTGCTGATTTGGAGAACGTGGAGTTAGTTTCAAAATCCAATATAGGTAAAAAGCATAGGAAACTAATGTCTCCAGTTTGGAATTTTTTTGAACACCTTCCTCTATCAGAAGATGGAAGGCAAAGGTGTAAATGCAAGAAGTGCTCTGCAATATACATTTGCGATAGCAAATTTAGTCTTGTAACTTAAATCGTCATATAAAGACTTGTCAACGGAGCTCTTCTCGTGATATAGGCCGGTTGCTTTTATCTCAAAGTCGGGGAGTATGTCGGTGTCCTTAAGTGCGGCTTCGGATAATAAGTTTGATCCTGAAGTTTATCGTGAGTTAGTAGCAATGCGGTTGTTATGCATGATTTGCCTTTCCAATTTGTTGAGTATGATGGAATTAGAACTCTACTGAAATATTTGCGTGCAGATTTGCACTTGATTAGTAGAAATACGAAAAGCGAGATGTTCGAGAATGTATAAAAGAGAAAAAGGAAAGATAAAAGAGATGTTAGAATTGGCACCTAGCGAGGATAAGTTTGACATCGGATTTGTGGACTTCTTGTATTACTGATGGTTATATAAGTCTCACAGCACATTTTCTAGATAGTCAGTGGGTCTTACAAAAGAGGATATTAAATTTTTGTTTCCTACCACCTCCACATAATGGAATATCATTAGCAGAAAAGTTATACTCATTATTGGTAGAATGGGGGATTGAGAAAAAGATTTTTTCAATCACTTTAGACAATGCTTCTTCTAATGATTCTTCTGTTGAGTACATTAAGGCATCAATTAAACATCAGGAACACTCTTGTTTGTGGTGGAGAGTTCCTTCATCTATGTTGTTGTTGTCATGTTTTGAATTTGATTGTGCAAGATGGTTTGAAAGAAATTGATGATGCTATTCAAAAAATTAGAGAGAGTATCAAGTATGTCAAAGCATCACAAAGTAGAAAACAAAAATTTTTAGAGTGTGTGAATCACATGTCAATTGAGACAAAAAGGGCTTAAGACAAGATTGTCCTACAAGATGGAATTCAACGTATTTGATGCTTGAAAGTGCTCTTTGTTACCAACGTGCATTTTGTCACTTAGAACTAAGTGACTCAAATTATAAGCATTGTCCTTCTTTCATTGAATGGGAAAAGGCTACAAAAATTTCGAAGTTTTGGCGCTTTTTATGATGCCACTGCATGTTCTCTCGGATCCAAATATCCCACCGCAAATCTCTACTTTCGTGCAAACATTTGTAATTTATTTCGGTTTAACACAATACATGAGAAGTGATGATGACTATATGAAGCGTATGTCCACCCAAATGTTTGCCAAGTTTTCAAAGTCTTGGTCCGAATTCAGCACCATTTTGGCAATTGCATGTGTGTTGGATCCTCGGTATAAGCTCTCCTTTGTGGAATTCTCGTACAAGAAATTGTTTGGCAGTGGCTGCTTGGAGTTTGCTCAAGTTAGGGAAAAGTTATTCTCTCTCTTCAATGAATATAAGGTTAAGATTTATCCTATTCCTTCCTCCTCATCTACACAAGTGGCTAGAGGTGCAGTGCGATGATAGACGGAACATGTCATATAGTCAAGAGGTTTTAGATGTCATGAAGGTGATTTTATTTATAATTGTATCTTTCATTATATGTCGCTTACTACTTAGCATATTAAAATTTGCTATGAAGTATGAATTGTCTTATTGTACGTTGAATAATATAATTGTATTTGCATTAGGAATTTGATTCATTTGAAGGTGAAGGAGGTACTTTGGCTATGCAAAAATCACAATTGGAGCTTTATTTAGATGAACCAAGATTGCAAGAGTCAAAGCTAGACATTCTTGCATTCTGGAAAGGCAATCAATACAGGTTGTTTGACTAATAATCTCATGTAAACACTATTTTATGTAATCTTATTTACATTTACATTTGATTCAAATTTTGATTTTAGGTATCCTGAACTTGCTGCCATGGCTCGTGATGTCTTGAGCATTCCTATATCTACGCTTGCATGAGTCTGCTTTTAGTGTTGGTGGTCGGGTTCTTGACCAATATAGATCTACTTTAAAGCCAGAAATCGTGCAAGCATTGATTTGTGTGAGAGATTGGCTATATGGATTGAAAGGTAATAGTTTATAATTCTATATTTACATTATATTTTATATGAGCTTAGTAATAACTAATGCTTGTTTATTCTATATGATTGTAAACTCTACCATTACATTTGCCGTGGATGAGCTTACTGAGGACATTATAAGCATAAGTAGCACTGCAGGATCACTTCAACCAACTGAAGACTCTGGATCAATTCATTTTGATTAATTTGTATAATTTTCATGACTTATTTTAATTTGTTGTGTTTGATACATAATACATTGATGGAAGTATATTTCCATCATGTGCTACTTAATCCATATTTATTTACTACTATTGTGGTTATTTGATTCATTTCAGTCTCTTTTTTTTCACATATCATGTGAATTGTGAACTTGTGAAGTGAGTCAGTGAGTGACTGAGTGGTGTAATACTAAACTATAGAGAGCTGTTTGCTTTCTAAATAAAATAACAAAATATTACAGGAACATTATTGGTAATTTGGTTGTCTATGTACTTGTCGTGTGGTGTGGTGGATCACCACCGGTAATTCAATGGATATAGCAATGACCAGGTGACAATGAGCATGAAAGGAGTTGGAGAAATGAATTCCCTCCTAACAATTTATACGGGGGTTGGTACTTGGTAACTTGAGTTGAAAGTCTAGTTCTTCATAATCGAAAGACCCATGCTATTCAATTCGATTTTACGCTCGAGAACCTCATTGTCATTGCTTCGGGTGATCAAAGATTCAAGATCTGATTCGGTCAGAATCGAGAAGATCGGTCATAACGGTGGAGTGGAATAAAATTATAAAAAGTAAACTATAGGACGGTTATTTCACAACCGGATTCTATAAAATAACATATAGGATAGTTATAAAATAACCGTACTATAAAATAACATATAGGACGGTTATTTCACAATCGTTCTATAAAATTTGTAACATATATATATATATATAGGACGCTTATTTCGCGATCGTCGTATAAAACCAATGATATATGGGACGGTTATGTTACAACCGTCCTATATGTTAGGGTTTTATAGTACGGTTGTGAAATAACCGTCCTATATGTTAGTTTATTTTATTGTGGTTGTTTTGGGGTTTGGCCCGATTCGTGCTTTGGCACTGCTCGATAACTTCTATTCACTTGGGAGTTGGGACTTGACTTGAGAGGGCAGTTTTATTAATATGTCGGGTCGTGTCGTGTCATTTCGTGTCGTGTATCCAACACGACTCAATTAATTAATCGTGTTACACAGGTCGTGTCGTGTCATTTTTTTAAGAACCGGGTCGTGTACGAGTCATAGGTTTTTGACACGACTATTAAGCGTGTCGTGTTCGTGTCGACCCGTAACACTATTCGTGTCGTGTTCGTGTCGCCACAAACACGACCCGCCAACCCGAATTGCCACCCCTACCTTCTTCCCTCTCTCCCTCTCTCCCTCCCACATTCTCTTTTTTCATCCCCGCACCTTTCTTCTCCTCCTGCATCCCCCTTAGCTGGAACAAGTAGGAGATAGGCAGATCACCACCCACCCCAGTTCCCTTTTTTCTCTCTCTCCCAATCTCTCCCGTTTGCCGTCTTCCTCTCGTTCTGCTATCTCTCCCTCTCCCTCTCGTTCCCAGCTTCCCCTCTTTCTCACTCACTTTCTCCACCCTGACCTCCTTGTCTCTCTCTGCATCGTTCCTCAGCTCCACCAGCAACGGTACCTCTGTCCCACCTCTCTTTCTCAATATCCTTCTCTGCGTCCTTATCTCTGATCTCCTCCCTTTCTCTCTGCCTGAACCTGACACCCATCATCGGGTGGTGCCGGATCGCACCTCTCTATTTCCCCAGCCCAGTTCTCTCCTCATCATTTCCCCTTCTGTTTTCCACTGCCCAATCCCAACCCAGCTTCTCCTCTGCTATCTCTCTCACCATCTTCCATCTCTTTCTCCTTGTTTCTCATGGCAACCCAGACCCCTTCCCTGCTTCTCCTTGAATGCCCCAGCCACACTACCGCACTCATCTCTCATCCTCTGTCACTCCGTCTTCTGTTGACTGGCTTTTCTTCTCATCCTGCTAGATTACCCAGCTCTCCTCCTCTGTCTTCAACCATCTCTACTTCACCGCACCTACCAGTGGAACCCAGCACCGGCAACCCCTCTATCTTGCTCTCTCTTTTCCTGGAAACTTAGCTCCACCACCGGTTTCCCTGCCCTTTGTTTCTCCCTCTGTAGGAGACCTTCCAAGGCCACTTCAGATGTCCCACTTCTAACACTACCGTCCCTAAGGAGAGGCAAAGCCCAACCAATAAAGCGATCAATGACACCCCCCTTTATAATGTGATTTTGCGGTCCATTTGTTGCCAAATGGCTGGAACACACAACAGAACACAAGGAATCATATCCAATTGCCGCCAACCGCCTCACAGAGTAGGACCTACAGGTAATTTAAGCAATGGCATATTGACATGAATTCTTTCCACAGGCTTCCTATACAACACAAAGTAAATAAACGTACTTTAACTTCTTTTGACATAAAAGGGTAGCTTTGGTGCACCAAGCTCCCACCTATGCAGGGTTTAGGAAGGGGTGGACTAAAAGGTCCTATAGTACGCAGCCTTATCTTGCATTTTTGTAAGAGGCTGTTTTCACACCTTGAACCTATGACCTTAAAGTCACATGACGACAACTTTTACCGCCGCTGAAAAGCTACAAGATAAGTGTTTCGTCAGACGTCATCTAACATAGGCCATATGGCAATAGACAATAGTTATAACTTCAGCACGAAAATATTAATCACAATATGCAGAAATTTTTCCTTCAGACCCTAATTCAGACATCAAATGTAATAGACTGTTTCTTTCAGCTTCCTGGGCAATTCCAATGATTAATGTTCAAAACCTCTGCTCCTCAAAAATCCACAAGAAAGGTGTAGAAACATCAAATACTTCCTTTGAGTTCAACCAGTCTCATCTTGAACTGAAACAAGAGGGCCAAAGAAAGAAGAAAGTAAGTTCCAACAACCAGAAGCACCGAGTACATTAAAGTGCATGGTTTGCAACGTGGGGATTGCAAATTCGGTCTTTTGATATTGACCTCAACTTCCAAAACCCAAACTCCAACTTAGCTGTATATTCAGACTCATCATTAATTGACACAAAGTCGCAGAATATCTCAATATCTTTGGTAAATAGCAAAAATGCAATCTAGGTATCGCGAATTGGATCATTCAGATTAAGCCCGACTTCCGTAACCCAAATTCCAACTTCAAAATACACTCAAATGCGCTATAAATTCAAATAACAGAACGTTCTGATTCCGCAGAGTAGAAAATTCACAACAAAAGAGGATAGAGACATGGAGAGAGAACAAGACTTCTTACTTGTCTGAGAGAAGTTGAGACAAACCTTGGGAAAGAAAAGATAAAAGAGTGGGCCACAGGCAATGAATTGGGCGGGTAGAGAATCGCACGGTGGAGGGAGTTGAGAGCGGCTAGCCGTTGGTGATCATCCTCTTCGGCAGTGGAAGATGAAGAATCGTCTTTCCGGAGGGCGACGGAAAGTAGTGCTGCCAACTGCTGCTGTTGATGGTGAAGACCTTGAATTGCATCTCCCTACCCGAGCGCGTACGGTGACGAAACTCCGAAATTCTTGCTGCTGTTTCTATGGTGTGCTTGGGGTTTGGAAGAAGAGCTATTGTACGCTGGATGCGCATATTATTACATGGAAAATATTAGCGGCCCAATTAGAGCTGCGGCCGGCTCCCTCCGATAACGCAAACCGTCTATTTTACCGGTATTAGTGGTGGCTGAGATCTGATGAGATTAGATGAGATGAGATGAGATGAGATGAGATAGGCAGTGATGATTAACCCAAGACAAGATGAATTAATATCTTCTGGTCTTATTATTAGTGGTGATTGATACAAAGTGAGAGGAAAGCCATCTTGTCTCAACTCACTACTGGCAGTGCTTGAGATGAGATGATATTATTAGTGATGCTTGAGATGAGGTAAGATGAAAATCATCTTATCTCAACTCTTTGTTAGTAGTTTTCATATCATTTTCACCTCAAACGTCTTGTCTCATCCCTGCCATCTCACCTCATTCCCACCATAAAAAAGAGCCATTTCTTTTCATCAACAATTCAGCCCCTTAGATTTTGCTTGAGATGGAAATGACGTTGGCGTCGCACGCGTGCAGAAGGGCCGCGATTGGCGGTCTCGGCGGGGTCGGGATGCGCTACGTCCTGGCGACCGTGACGCATGCAGCGGTGCGTCATGGTGCCGAAGACGCAAGCGGCGCGTCCTTACGGGGCTTCTCGGCTGCGGGTGTATTCGTGACGCCAGTGTACGCTAGTGTAAACTGCCAGAAAACTGAGCTGCCGGTATAAACCACCTTACGGTGGTCGGACAAGCCCCATTTTGAGTATATTTTTACAAAAACTTGATTTCTGAGAGCTAGAGCAGTCCAAATCATGATCCGAAAGAGGTGTTGTGACCCTATTGACGACGCGGACCTAGTTTTAACTTAAAAAACTTATAAATAACTACTTTTTATTTAGAAATTTTTTAAAATAGTGATGTGACATGTATAAGTGCACTTGAATATACCAGTTAAGGGGATTATTAGCAAGCTAGTGGTCTCACATTGAGGTAGGTGACAACAATTAATGTTTTTTCTTGATTTTTAAACCATGTTTAAACATAGCATCATGTGTGATTGTGTTTTAAATTGTAATTATTATTTGCCATGGATTTCATGCAACTTTGAGCACATTATGATTATTACAAATTGAAATCTTTATTTGAATAAACTCATGACTAATGTTTTTATGAGCATGATGCTAATTAATTATGCTTAAATAGAGACTTATTTATTATTATATCTTGAAAATGCATGGATTTACATGGAAATAAGAATAGAGGCTTATTAGATGGTTCTTTTATAGGCTAACCCCAGGATGAGAGGTATGTCTTGGGGATTTCGAGCTATGAGTGCTCTTGAGTCTTAGCATATACATATGATTTCCATGTTTTATATTTGATGACGGGTGCTCTCGCCCGGTGGGCTTCATGCTGGGAGGGATAGGGCCAGCCACCCACCTTCCGAGATTGTGATGTGATGATATTGTGATATGATAGACACTTGCCTATAGATGACATTCGGTAGGGGTTTGGTAACATGGATAGTCCACACTACCGGTCTGAGCCTTTCCATAGGGACAGACGTTAAGTCTCCTGTTATGGTGTCGACGGAGAGCGGCGGTGGTTGATACCCATGGAGGGTTGCCACTGCGGTATGATGACTCATATTCTTATTATGTGTGCATGTATGATGAGCATGGTTATGGATGGTATGCCTGGGTGTAACGACACTCAGAGGTTGGCTATGAGTACTCCTGATCAGTGATGTTAGTTCAATGTGGTGGGACCCATTACCTTAGGGTGCCCTTATTATTATTGTATGCTCATTTACATTGATTCATGTCATGTTTTAACTCCGTGAAATACATGTTTTAGCATATGGAATAAATTGACATTTATTTGGACATGACTTATGATACTGCTATTTTCATAAATGATAGACTTTTTATCAGTACTGTTAACTATTTCTTTCATTTATTACATTAATTGTCTATGTACTTACACAAGCGATAGCTTACTGAGGCATTGCTTTGTTTTGCAATGCCTTAGATCTTGAGCACGATATCAGTAAGGGCAAAGCTATTGAGAAACCGTGAGAGCTGCTAAAGATCTCTTTCCTATAGTTTTAAATAGTGATGTGAGTCATTAAACAGGATTATCATTTGGATTTAATTATGGACTGCATACTTTATATTTGGATTTGATTGAGATGTTTGGACATATGTTGGACATTTATATGGGATGTTATGATGGATAGACCCTGGGCCATATTATTATTGTGTTTTGAACATTTATTTGATTTAAAATAAAGGCGCCGATTTATTTGACATTGATTGATACGCGTATTATTTTATATACATGTATGTCATTTTGAGAAAGGAAAAATAACACCTGAAGTTTTTAAGAATTGTTTTAGTAAAATAATAATTAAAACTTTTCTCATGGGATCCCAAATGCTCTTATTCAAAATGCCATTATTATTATTATTATTATTATTATTATTATATATAATGTCTTGAAAATCCGGGGTATTACATAATGTTATCTCAATCCACCTTCTCCAACTCACTTCAACCCAGTTTAACTGATATTTTCAATCACTATACTTGATATAGTGCTAAATTTATATCATCTTGACCTATCTCAAACCATATCAAGCCAAATCTCTTATCAAGCCATTTGATAATTGACTTTCTATATGGTACATAAAAAAGGGCAGCCCCAGTGCACCAAGCTCCCACGTATGTAGGGTCTGGAGAAGGAGCGGACCACAAGGGCATTTTTGCAAGAGGCTGTTTCCATGCCTTAAACCCATGACGTTAAGGTCACATCACAACAACTTTTACCATTGCAAGAAAGCTCCCCTTATTTCTATATAGTACTTTTCTTAAAGATCCGAACAATTTATATTCGAGTTGATGCTAAACCATTGGCCAAAGTTACAACCCATCTAGTAAACCTAACCCTTTTATTTCTATGCCTTAAAATAGTAGTTAGAGAAGGGCAAAAGCTACCATTTACATTCTTTAGGGGAAAAAAGAAAAGAAAAAGAAAATTAAAGAGAGAGAATCCAAACCATCCATGTAGTAAATGGGAGAGAGAGAGAGAGTTGCATTATGTGGTTCTGTCTCTTAAAAGTAAAGTCCATTTTCCTATACTATCATTTTACTTCTCTAAATTTATACTATTAACCATCGCATTTCTTTATTATGTTGGGCAATAATATCTTAGTTTAATTAATCTCTTATGTTTTTTCTACCTCTACTCTTCTTTTAATTAAGCCCCCAACCCCTAAATAACTCTCTTCACCTCATCTTCAATTTTTTGCTTTTCCCTTTCGTGTTGCTATCTTGTCTAGGATCCTTTATTCCATCAAACTTAATTCACAAGGGCCTTTAAGATTTTAGGGTTTGTTTTCTCATGTCTTCCTTTTTTTATTCACATGAACTAGGTTGGATTAGTTTTGAGGAAAATTTTCTTTCTTTAATGAATTTCAAGCTTTGAATTTTCAGCTAGCAAACCCTTTTATATCCTGGTCTTTTGTAGTGGTATGTTGTGATACATGAATTAGATTAAAAAAAAGGTCTTACCCAACTTCTACATACTTCATTGGTATTCAATAGGAAGTGATGCTCACGAGTCAGATCTGCAGAATCATAAGGCTTTGATGGATATTATTGAAAGTTCAGTATATGTTCTTTTCAATCCTACAATCAACCCCACATAGAAGGATCTTCCAATGACCATCTATGTAAATGGCATGCATTTATTTTGGAACTGATTTCCATCTAAACCTCCTTTTGTAAGGGCTCTACGATAATTATCACAATTCTCATCACAGTAAGGGAACTCTACCTTAAAAACTTCTTATTCTTCTTTTTAACTTTTTTTTTTTTCAAAAGAAAACTCAAGAAATTCAAAATCTTTATGTGCATCTACACCCCCAACCTAAATGAAACATTGTCCCTAATGTTTGAAAAACATAGTATCTTGTATGGAAGTTGAGTGATGTAGACTCTAAACCCTTGGGTTGCCTCCTAGTAAGCGCTAAGTTTAATGTCTTCAGCCAAATGTTAACAATTAAATTGTCAATGTGTAAGACAAGCCCCTAATGGATCAAAGTTAAACAATGGTAGAAGAACTTCTGGAATTAAATCTTCAATCATGTTGCAAGAATCATCAAGATCTAATTGGTGATTATTGGCATTAAAGACATTGAGCTCAACTTTCATATTGCCAAAGGATAATTGTAATACACCATTTCTACAATTTATGATTGCATTGGACGTTGCTAAGAATGGATGTCCAAGAATCATGGGGATTTGACCAGTGGGGTCTGCCATAGGCTGGGTATCCAAGACAATGAAATCGACAAGGAAATAAAACTTGTCCACCTGTATTAACACATCCTCAACCATACCATAAGGTATTTTGACAGATCTATTAGTTAATTGCAGTGTGGTAGTGGTTGGTTTAACTCATTAAGTTTGAGTTGCTCATAGATAGAGTATGACAACAAGTTAACACTAGAACCCAAGTCAAGATGTGCCCCTATCTATGACATGATCTCCAATGATACAAGTAATTATAGGACATCCTAGATTTTTAAACTTTGGTGGGGTGTTGTGTTGAATTAAAGTGCTCACCTGCTCTATGGGGAAGGCTTTCTTTTTCACATTAAGTTTTTTCTTTGTTGTGCATAGCTCTTTTAAAAATTTGGTATAGGCAAGGATGTCTTTAATTGCATTGAGTAATGGTACATTGATTTGTACATATTTAAATACTTCCATTAACACATTGAAGTTTGTTCCCTTCCTAGTTTTATTCAATAATTGGGGAAAAAGGGCTTTAAGCACATAGGGTGCCTCCACTATAGGTTCTATAAGGTTGTTTTGTCTTTTTTCTTTTTCCTATGTTTTAGTTGCCTCTTTTTCCTCTACACTTTCCTTAGCATGCCCTTCTTCATTGTCGATCTGACGACTGCTCCTAAGGGTGGTTATGGACTTGGCATGCTCATGAGGGTTAGGATTCTGAGAACTTGAACTTGTCTCAAATTGACCCTTAGGGTTAGGGAAGGGTTGACTAGGAAACTGACCCTTTCCTCTATTATGTAGTTCAGCTAACAATTGGCCTACCTGCATTTCTAACTTGTCTATGGCTTGAGAATTGACATTCAGGTATTGGTTTAGAGTCCTTTTTGTGTCATCATTCTATTTTGCCATCATGCTCTCAATTCTATCCTCTAAAGATGGTTTCTTTAGTTGCTGAGGTTGTTGGAAGCCAGGTGGCTGCTGAGGAAGTATACGCCTAGGAGGAAAATTTTGGTTATGGGTGTTCAGTAGTAGTCCCCCTTGATGGTTATTCTTTGACCAAGAAAAATTGGGATGCTTAACCCATCCAGGATTATAGGTCTTAAAATAAGGGTTATTGTTAGGTTGGTGACATGCATTCAATGCATTCGCTTGGTCTACAAGATATTCAGGAAATAATTTATTAGATGGACAAACTGAGGTTAAATGAGCTAGACTAGAATAAGTAGCGCATACCTCTTGTGGAGGATTTTGGGATAATGTAACAGCCATGAAAGATTGAAACATAGTTTCAAGCTGGTCCATTGTTCCACCTAATTTTTCAGCTACAAAGTCGAGCTTATAGGACTGATTAGTATGCACTCCTATTGCATAGGTACTTCCTTTCTCTCCTATTTGAATAATCTCATTACTAAGAATTATCGACCACAGTCTGAAAGAATTCCTATGCCTCACTTTCATCTTTTAACATGAGGTTCCCTCCACTCCTTATACCTATCATTTGTCTATTTTGAGGCGTCAATGCCTCATAGAAGTATTGAACTTGCTGTCATTTGTCAAATCCATGATGGAGGCATTTTTTGCAGTAGTTCATTCCACTGTTCCCAACATTCGTAATATTGCTCATCATCCCTTTTCCCCCTATTCACCAGTGATGGGCAGACCCGATCACCCCTGGTACTTGTGTTCCCCTCCCTCTCCTCTTTCCCCTCCTTGATCGAATCCCTTAAGCACAGCCAGCTATTTGTCAATGGCTCAACTAAGCCATGGGAGGGTTAGCGAGCCAAGACCCATTTCCCACTATTTTTCCCTTGTGATTGGGCTTAGGTGATGATTTCATCACAACCACCATAGGCCTCCACCTAGTGAGTTAGGGTGGGTTGACTCGTCGAGTCAACTCATTCTCGACCGTTTTGGGTAACTGAGTTGACCCAGTACACCCTTTTTAACCTTTGAACTTCAATCTTCGATTCTGACCAATCCAAGAAGGATCTCAGAGAGCCGTGATGACCTTCGCAATCTTTGTAAAGCGAGGAACAATACCCATCTTTCTATTCATTGATTAAGGAAGATCTAATCATCAATTTGATTAGACCATTGATCGAACTTTAGATCATCTGATTTGAGATGATTTGAAGTTATTTTTAGATCTAAATAGTCCATTATGATTCTCATGGAGAATAGCTCAAGATCCATATAAGATATTTTGGATCTGAAATATTCATTGAGATGATTTAGCCGATCTTAATCAATGGATAAGATCAACTAAATATTTAGGTATGAAATTAGTTCAAATTCTTTGATTAGTACCATTTAGACTACTTGATTAAATTAATTGATTAGAATTACTAAATTTCTATTTGCTCTGGGGTGATCAGGTGAAGAAATTTGATTAGATCAGCATGGATATTTGAGATGGAGCACAATTGAGGCTATCTGTGGACAATCCTACTAAGTAGATAGCGAGATATTATTCAGGTTGACTTGTACAAGGTAAGATTACTATCTTAATCAATTGATGGGTTGATTTGACTATAATTAGATAAGATTGAACATGAAATTAATATAATAATGCTTGATTATTTAATTAAACAATAAATTACTTAAGATTGATATGATCTAAGCCTAATAGCTCTGAAATATGCAATGATATAATTAAGAAAAAAGGATCAAATGTTTGTGAGTGGGGCTGATTAAGTATGATTTTAATTATTAGCCAATTAGAGAGGGCCTTACTTTGAGATACCATAGCTGGGAATCATTGGATTGTCTTAAACACAATATATTGGAATATGAAAATATAATGATGTATAAGTAAGAATCCCAGTTAGATAAATTAAAATCTAAGTATGATCTGGATCTGATATGTATCTAGGTGGTGGAACTGGCAAACTGTGTTAGAGTTGGAGTTCGATTGATCTAGGAGGTATAGAAGAGTGGTACTTCGTATGAGGTAGGTGACTACATTTAGTATTTTTATGATATTATTAATCATGATCATTTCCTAGACGACTTTATCCACATGGATAGTTTGATGCATGAATTTGTATGCCAACCCCATGATTCTCTGAGATTACTTTTCAGCTTGTATTGCCAATGTGTACACTACTTTTGTTGATGTGCATGATTTATGCACTGTTTCTTGATGCGTTCTATACTGCATCGATTGGATTATTTGAGAATGTTATACATGGATTTTCGATGCATGATATTCAATATACTTTATTGACTTAATTTTATCAAAGATGGTTATGCATTGATTATGGATACTTGATTTCATAGTTTCACTGATTTATGACGTGTGTTTCTACTGGATGGATGCTATGCTAGGAGGGTTGTAAGGTTAGACATCTGCCATCTGACTTATGGTGATTATGATAGACACCTACCCAATAGATGGCAAACACCATAGGGAGTGATATAATGGGTAGTCCATGCTACAGTCCCGATCCCCACCCATACAAGGTGGTCATTGAAGTATCACATTCTAGTGCAGTGGTGAGCGGCAGTGGTTGATGCCGTGGAGTGGTTCCCACTACATCATAACAATCAATATACTTATTCTATGTGTACATGTAGTTACGACATATCTGGATGATTATATCCAGAGGGACCCACAGTGTGACAACGCATCCTCTAGATGAAGCCTATGTGGGTAGGCCTATTAGCTGGGTGAGCTACATGTGACGGACCCAGAGGGTTGGTATGAGTACTTATGGCCAAATATGAGAGTGTGGTGGGATACTCGATGGATATGGTCGACTTGCATGCTCTGTTATTATGATATGTATTCATGCCTTATTATGATGGATTTGATTAAAATTGACTTTACTAGTTGCATGAGTATACACTGTTCATTGTTATGCTTGATGTAGTATTGAGATATTATATTTTTATATCTATGCGCGAAATCATATCCTCATCGGTTTTGGTAAGTGATCCTGACTTATTATTCATGCATCATTTTGTACGTAATATCTAATGATTTAGCTTTTTACATAAATGTTTCATATCCATGAACTTTATCAGAAACCAAGATCTTTATACGTCATACTACATCTGCTTTAAATTGATATTAACCTACACAAGCAATGCAATGGCTTACTGAGGCATTGCTTTGGTTTTCAATGCCTCAGATACAAAGAGTACCAGTTAAGGGGATTTATTAGCAAGCTAAGTGATCTCACATTGAGGTAGGTGACGACAATTAATGCTCTGCCTTGATTTTAAAACCATGCATAAACATAGCATCATGAGTGATTGTGTCCTAAATTACATTTATTATTTGCTGTTGATTTCATGAGACTTATAGTACATTATGATTATTCCAAATTGAAATCTTTTATTGAATAAACCCATGACAAATGTTTTTATGAGCATGATATAAATTAATTATGCTTAAATAAAGACTTCTTTCTTATTATATATTGGAAATGCATGGATTTGCATGGAAATGAGAATAGAGGCTTGGTAGCTGGTCCTTTTATAGGCTAACCCTAGGATGAGGGGCGTGCCTTGGGGATTGCGAGCTACGAGTACTCTTGAGTTTTAGCATATACATATGATTTTCGTGTTTTTATATTTGATGACGGGTGCTCTCACCCGGTGGGCATCATGCTAGAAGGGATAAGGCCGGCCACCCACCCTCTGAGATTGTGATGTGATGATAGTGTGATGTGATAGACACTTGCCCATAGATGGCATTCGGTAGGGGTTTTGTAACATGGATAGTCCACACTATCGGTCTAAGCCTTTCCATGGCGACAGACGCTAAGTCTCCCATTATGGTGTCGACGGAGAGCGGCAGTGGTTGAGACCCATGGAGGGTTGCCACTGCAGTATGACGACCCATATTCTTATTATGTGTGCATGTATGATGAGCATGGTTATGGATGGTATGCCTGGGTGTGACGACACTCAGAGGTTGGTTATGAGTACTCATGATTAGTGATATTGGTTCGATGTTGTGGGACCCATTACCTTAGGGTGCCCTTATTCTTATTGTATGCTCATTTACATTGATTCATGTCATGTTTTAACTCTGTAAAATGCATGTTTTAGCATATAGAATAAAATGGCATTATGTTGGCATGACTTATGATACTTTTATCTTCGTAGATGATAGAATTTTTATTTTATCAGTACTGTTATTTGTTTATTTCATTTTATTACATTAATTTTCTATGTACCTACATAAGCGATAGCTTGCTGAGGCATTGCTTTGTTTTGCAATGCCTTAGATCTCGAGCGCGATAACAGGAAAGACAAGGCCATTGAGAAACCGTGAGAGCTGCAGGAGATCCTTTTTCCTAGAATTTTAGACAGTGATGTGAGTCAATAAACAGGATTATCATTTGAATTTAATTATACACTGTATACTTTTATTTTATGGAGTTGATTGAGATGTTTAGACATATGTTGGACATTTATATGAGATGTTATGATGGATAGACCCAGGGCCATATTATTATTGTATTTTGGATAATTATTTGATTCAAAATAAAGGTTTCGATTCATTTGACATTGATTGATACGAGTATTGTTTTAAATCTATTATCATAAAAATTTATTTATGTTTTAAAGTATATATGTGACCTTTTGAGAAAGGAAAAATAACACCCGAAGTTTTTAAGAGATGTTTTAGTAAAGTGATAAATAAAACTTTTCTCATGGGATCCCAAATGCTTTTATTAAAAATGCTATTATTATAAAAAAAAAATGTCTTAAAAACCTAGGGTGTTACAAGTTAGTATCAAAGCCCAGTCTAGTCCATCATAATCTTTGCAAATGTCCATTTATATGTGAGTAATAGTCCATAAATTGTTGTAGAGAGAGGAACTATGAGAGAGGAACTTACACTTAGTGATATTTAAAACTTTTGACAGATGGCTCCTCGAAGAAGGACAAGGTCTACCCCTGCTACACTAGTTGCCCCACCTTCTGAGTCCTCTGATCAAGGGGATCGAGATGTCGAGTTATTGAATCAATTAATGTCAGGGCTATTACCACTTATACAGCAATAGGTTAGGACTGTTGTTCACGTTGCTAACCCTAACCCTATTCCACCACCTCAAGTGGCACCTATGGTCTTGTCAGTTCATTCTTCCCAACCAGTACAGGAACCACTAGCACCTAAGACAGCTGAGGGCGATGTTACTAGTGACTCTAAGAAGACAGATAAGCTATTAAAGAGATTTCAAAAGATGGTGAAACCCTTTTATGGCTATGGTGACACTGAGGAGGCCGAGCGATGGCTATTTGAGGCTGAAAGGACATTTGACGCTATGAAGATTTCACCAGAGGATCAAGTTAGAGTAGCCGCCTACCTACTGAAGGGTGAGGCAGGCTTCTGGTGGCAGACTTTTATAGTTACCCGACCAGATCTGACTGAGACGATGACATGGGCAGCCTTTAAACAGGCTTTCGACACTTAGTACTTTCCACCCTATGCATTACAATCATTGAAGAAAGAGTTTACCACCTTGGAGTAGAGAGACATGAAGGTTTAGTAGTATCTGAACCGTTTTACACGACTGAGAAGATTTGCATCTCACGCACTGGCCTCAGACACAGAGTCAACCGACAAATTTGTGGATGGGTTGACACCTTGGTTGAGAGATCGGGCAATTTTTTCGCAATCCACTTCTGTGCGAGATGCCACTGACATGGCTTCCATGCATGAGAAGAACTCTCTCAGGACTAGAGGGGGTGTGTACCAGCCCTTTAAGGGAAAGAGACCGTTTGGTGTTATGCAGACACATGGTGCATCAGGTCATCCACCGCAGGCCAAGTTTAAGAGAGATACAGAGAGGAAGAGATGTGATAGGTGCAAGGGTTGGCACCCTAAGTGAGGGTGCAATAGATCTGATAGGCCACAGCATCAGAGGCAGCCCTAACCACAGCGACAGCACCATGCACCTTTCCAGAGACAGCCATACAGGTGTTTCAATTGTGGAGACGTAGGTCACTTCATTAAGGATTGTCCTAAGGGGCAGAGAGAGAGGCAGACCGAGGTGGGCACAAAGACAGCTACCACGTCACGTAGCCAGGGATGAGTGTTTGCCATCACATCAGGACAGGTGCAGGCATCACACCAGGTCGTTGAAGGTACTCTTCTAGTCTCAGATAGACATGCCAGAGCTCTTTTTGACACAGGGTCTACACATTCTTTTATATCATGCATTTTTGCATATTGCCTTGATGTATGTGTGCACAAATTAGCATTTGGATTAGATATTATAACACCTGTGGGGGAGACAATAGAGACTACCTAATATCTTAGAGAAATACCTATAGAGATATCAGGCGTGAGTATGGACACTAACTTCATCTTACTAGACATGGTAGACTACGATATTATTCCTAGAATTTTAGACAGTAATGTGAGTCAATAAATAGGATTATCATTTGAATTTAATTATGGACTATATACTTTTATTTTATGGAGTTGATTGAGATGTTTAGACATATGTTGGACATTTATATGAGATGTTATGATGGATAGACCCTGGGCCATATTATTATTGTGTTTTGGATAATTATTTGATTCAAAATAAAGGCGCCGATTCATTTGACGTTAATTGATACGAGTATTGTTTTAAATCTATTATCATAAAAATTTATTTATGTTTTAAAGTATATATGTGACCTTTTGAGAAAGGAAAAATAACACCCAGAGTTTTTAACAGATGTTTTAGTAAAGTGATAAATAAAACTTTTCTCATGGGATCCCAAATGCTCTTATTAAAAATGCTATTATTATTATAATAAAAAAATCTTAAAAACCCGGGGTGTTACACTGTCTTATTGAATGGGACTAGGAGTAGACCTGTAAACTTGGCATAGATGATAAAAGTAATGTTGATGCTCAGCATGCTGGTTTATACTTTAAAAAACACCAGTTATTTGCAAATTTCGAGTTCTTCAGCCATTTCTTGTAAAAAATTGGGAGAGCTGTCCTCACATTCAACAGAGAAATATAAACTACAACTAAAAGCTAGATGCTATAGCTTATAATTGTGAGGAATTCTTCTTTAAAGATTATGTTTGCCCACATCAATGAGTTCTACTTCTTCTAAACATATGAAATAGACACAGAACATTTTGTATGAAAATGAAACCCTGCCTGAAATATAGGTAATAACTGCTTGTTCACTTCCTTTTCTCTAGGGAATTGGTTTCTTGAATTCCATGCTTAAGAGTATCAGCTGCATATAACAAATATAGATCCTTTGGTCCTGTTAGAAGATAGCAAACTTTAAACATGCTCTTAGATTTTACCATAAGCATGCAAACAGCTTAGTCCATTCATAACATATGGAAATGATCTTACTCTTGCATTTATAGAAACAATAATGATCATGATACTAACAACATCATAGTATTCACTATGTCATAGTTGGTAAAACACGTCTCATTCCAGTTCTTTACTATTGTTTTTAGCAAGAGTTGAGATGTGTCTTGTAGCAGTAGCTTTAACAAGGTTTAAGGAGAATTTAAGGCAAGTTATAAGATGCTTTAGTATAAGTTTGCACACATTATTTCCTGCAGGTCCTCAACTAAATTTTCTGCAGATTTTAGGTGTGTTAACATCGAAATTCCTACTACTGGTTCGCCAGAGATTAAACATGGATTTCACGGCATTTATAACAGAGAAAATATAAGTCCAAATACTGATTTCCATAATGGTCTGATAGCTTGTCATTGGGGAATACTCCTACTAGTTTTCAATGCGTTTCTCATGTAGTTGACAGTTTTGTGTAGCCGTTTTAGTGCAGGTTTTTAGCATGATTTTCTATTATTGTTTTTAGTATAATAAGTTTCTACACATTATTTCCTTCAAGGCTTGCCTTTGAAGGGGAGCCTTGGCTCGTGTGACCTTGAGATCACAGATTCAAGGCGCGGAAATAGGCTCTTGCAAAATGCAAGATAAGCCTGCGTTCTATTCACCTTTGTGGTCCGTCCTTTCCCCGGATCCCGCATATGAGATAACTTGGGGCACAGGGGCTGTTTTTTTTGTTTGGAGCATAATATTGTTCATTTTAAATAGCCAAGATCATTAGTGGCATTTAGCATGACTTCCAGCCAACCCATTAACAGATGACAGTGGTGAACATAACAAGTAAACAATACCTATCTCTGCAGATAAACTCTCACTAAACACTCCCTAGTTCTCATACTATAACAACACTATACTTCACTCCAAATTAGACAACAATGTATTGCTATTTAAGCCTCCAATAAGTCACCATATAAGAGCATTCCCGGACTCTTTCCCGGACCCTGCATAGGTGGGAGCTTCGTGCAGGGAGGCTGTCCTTTCTACAAGGAGGAATACTAAATAGACACTCCATATAAGAGCATTAATTAACCACAAATGAGGACAGCCCTCCATTGGGATAGTCTAAATTCATTCATTTGAGTGCTCTAGCTATGGAGCCACCTGCTCCCTTTGAGATCTTTAGCTAGATCTCATGCCAAATCAAGATCCCATTCTTTAATCAAGACCTCCAACCAAAGGTCAAACACATGCAACAACCTACATATCTTAACTCACTTGTCTACGCATTTAGCAAGCAAACTTTCCCTTAATAAGGAGACACAAGTTTTGTTAGGAACCATGTGATTCTAGTAACGTGTACAGTCTAGCATCGGACCTTTTCTGGTTAAATTTCAACTGATCATTTGCTGGCCATTATTGCACTCAATGCCCAAGATCATCACTGTCTAAACCGCCAGATCAACAACCACAAAGATGTCCGTGGTGGGCCTCCAAGGACCCAATGATAATGAAGGAAAATGATAGAAAATTAGTCTTCTCAAGATCTTTTAATTATGTTATTTAACAAGGAAATGAGAATATTCTACATACAATTTTGTAGCATGTGGTGCCACACAAATGCATATACAACAAAGGTACTATAAAATCCCTGGGCCTTAGGAATATCATGGCATAGATGAATGGCCCAGATCATTGATGAATATCAAGGTGCTAGTTGATATCATGGCATATGTCAGAAATGCAACTTATTTAACTATGATATTTGAGAGGCATATGTTTCTCATATATGAGGCATGTTTCAGATATCACTAAAGATATCACCAGAAATATCGTCAGAGATATCACAGAACAAATGCCACATATCTCAGATATCACACAAGATATCACAGAACATATGACACATTTAAATATCACAGAAGATATCGCAGGAGATATTACAGGAGATATACCAACAAAAACGTCATACATACGCCGTTAAATAAACCCCCTTAATAAACTTGGGATTTTGTATTTTACAATTTTGTCCTTGCATTTCTTGCCATGATCAAATCAGTTTGTGTCAATATCAGCGCCTTATAATTAAACAATTTCATTAAATTGACTACAATTCTAGTTCGCAAATGAGACCAAGAGAAAAGTCATAGCATAAGTTTCACACCAGCCTCGAAACCTGAGTCACCAAAAGACAGCGAAGAAAATTCAACAACTAATCCAAGAAGAAACTTCCAAAAACGTAGGTAACAGGATTTAATGCTGATAAAAACTCGGGTGTGGCGAAAAACTCGGGTCATTTGTTTTAATTTTTCGTGGAGGTTCCACCCGGCGGTAGAAGAACTGTGTCTCCCGTCGCGAAGCAGGCAAAAATGTTTAATGCGGACCAGGCCAGAGCCGCATTATAGGATAGATTTTGACACTATGGTTTTAACTTGAAGGTCGAGTCACTTCGAACAGACAAGACCACTTCAAGGCTGGGTCACCATTCAGCCATTAAAGGGTGACATCCCCAACCACATAAACAAGTGGGGACAATAAATGCGCTACCTATGTTTATGACCACACCCAGCCACTCTAGATATTATTGCTTCTTAGATTGATAATAAAGGAAGTTCTCAAAACCATCGTGATTAGTGAATCAATAACTTTTTATAGTATTAAATATGAAGCCTGAAAATGAAGGATAAAGTGACCCATCCACTTCTTTATGCCGTTCCTGTTCGTCACGGGAACCATCTCTTTTCTTTCCCAAATTTTTATTGCTTAGGTGAAAGCAGGGACAAGCTCTCTTAGTTTCCTCCCTGTTGTCCTTTCTTTTCCTTGTTCTACAAGGAGACATCCGCTATGTGAAGAGTCATTGTCATGATGGGGCCGTTCGATTAGCAAGAAAGTGCTCTATGAGAAAGTCATTTCCATTTCCACGACCACTCTACCCTCTATTATTTTTCATTTAAATGAGAGTTGACGAGAAATGAGGGCTGTTTCTCGTGGAACTAGTTTTTCATATCAAACCAAAGAGTCAAATTCATTGACCTCCAAAATCGATTTACATTTCCATTAGCTTCCATGTATTTCCTACTGACAAAAGAAGCCATTGGGAGAAGCTCAACTTTCCATACGTGCTCCAATGAAAACTCTGTGTTATTGCATGCTATCTAACTTGTGGACCATCAATAAGCAACCTAGATGGCTTTTGTCCCGTGCAAAATGGATATTCTATCCATAAAAGTTTTCATTCCAATAAAAGCCAATGATTTAGATCCTTCTGGTTTCACCCTCGAAAAAAGTTAACAAATCAACGGTCTAAGATCATCCGTTAAAGGTAATATCAACTGCACCACAATGCCCTCGTAGAGAGCTGTCAGATTAACGGAGTCGATTGCGCCATGTAAAAACATGTGGGTCCCAAAAAGTGCTTGTTTCCAACTTCCCAAGGAGCATGACCATACTTTTCCCTTCCAGATAGTTGAAACGATATAACTTCTTATCTTTCCAATCGGGAAGACCGTCACTCTGATTGCTTTCTTACCACTTTCCCTTCTTTGAGTGCTTACGGTCATACTTTTTGCTTGCCATTGGGCTGGGTCGGCTGATTAACAACAATAGTCATATTTGCAATTACTTGGATCACATATGTGGCACGAGTGTATGGTGGAGTCTCTTGATCGCATCGTGACGGGTAATTATAAGTCCTTAGAAAAGATCAAGGGTTCGGTTTTTCTAACTTCTGGACCCATAAAAGCTCGTTTATTTCTTGATTCTTCTAAGTCATAATCCTGCGAACAAGTTCTGTTGGGCATAGGAGCGTAGGCATGCTGCTGAATACACTCCCAACATCAGCGGGATAAATTGCTAACTCCGCTCGTGTCACTGGGTTTTTTGCTTGTGACATCTTGCTTCCGTTTTCTGATCTTCCCACCCTTTTTCGCTTGTTTTTATGATTTTGTATTGGGTGATGCTTCATCCCCCTATTGGATTGCATGCAAGATTTTCTCCCCCTGCAGTGAATCTTTTAGAATATGCGTGGTCATATGTTTAAGTCGCGGCCTGATCCCTACTCGCAGTGCACAAGATTTAGAAAGTGTGTGAATGATTTGTTTGTTTAATCCATTTAACAGTGCAATAGATTCAGGAGAGTGTGTTACTGATTTACTTTGTCAATTTTTGTTAGGATGGTTAAAACACCATCATAAACACAGATAGAATACTAGGTTTATGTGGTTTAGCCAAATTGGACTACATCCACAAGCAAAGGGGCAAGTGAAGCACTTTCACTATTTCTAAAAAGAATTTGAATGATTTACAACTTCTGTTTTGGCTCCAATTTGTAAGGGTCTAGAAGATCTAAATTACGGATTTTGTCCAAATAAAATCCCAATTTTCAGATCCTGATTTTTTCTAGGATTCCCATATCAATCCTTAATTGACTATTTATCTTGATTGATTCTGACGATCTGTCCTTTTTGGCAGGTAAGACAAGCAAGATCACCATCTTCCATATGGGGATGGAATCATTTTTTACTTGTAAAAAAATAAGAAGAATTGGTAGTAATATGCATTCCAAATTGCAAGAACACGCATGTAGACATCATTTGATGCTTAATTAAAAAGGTGTCAATATGCCTATTTGCATGTCCCTGCCGTTCAAAATGTTTGTCTATGTCATTTTCCAAATAAAGGGATGAGAAAGAGGAAAAGGACTAACTTATTGCATGGATAATCTTACTTTCTATTTTATGATTTTTTTGTTGGTAAATTAGAAAACAAAGCCCCATTTTTTTCTTTGCTTTTTGTCTAGATAGGCAAACAAGGTTTTTTATCGAAAACCCACAACCAACTCAAACCTATGAATTACACAAGAAAACCCTTCTTGTGCCACTATTGTAGGCAGTTCAATAGTTCAAAGAGCTTATATTCCAAAATTTTACATGGACTTAGTCAATCTAGATTTCACTTAATGTGGATTAAGTTTCAACAATTTTGGCATTATTGGGCCAGATCATTATTAGTCCAACCTAAGCCAAATTAATTTTCATGAAAATCTTATTAGCTTATAGTTACTCCTCTTGCAAACTTAGTATTAGTCCATCCTGAGCTAACAAGTGTTTCATAAAATTTGGCTTAGCTCATTGTTAGTAGAAGAAATCTTAAGCTAGGTTGATTTAAGTCAAGTTTAATTATGGGGTAGATTCATAGTGTAAATTGAAGGCTTTTCAGCTTGAAGAAAAAACGAGTCACTTGTTCTTCAGTTGATTTGATAAGAGTTTTAGAAAATAGGGATTTGATGTTAGAAGTTGATATCCACACCTATTCTCAAATAAATGATAATATTCCCACTTATTTTTAAGTAAATGAAAACTATTCATATGGTAGGACCTAGAAGTTATTTCACACATATTTAAAAAAAGAAGAAGCCATTTACATGGTGGGTCCTAGAAGCTACTCACACACTTTTGAAATAAGAAGCTATTTATATGGTAAGCCGTACAAGCTATCCACACTACATTTTAAAAACTTGAAAACTTTACTTGACTTTTGAAAGTCAAGAGAGTCAAGTTAATTACTTGAAGACACTCATGAGTGACTCAAGAATAATTGAGGAAGATTTAAAATAAAATTTTACTTATTTAGACATATATTTACAATTTCCAATGTACATGATCAAATCAAGTGAGTTGGCTAAGTCATAATGTTGTTGCTATAGAGGTCTTTTGTTCAAACTTTAGCTCAAACAAATTTATTTTATTATGCAACAATTTTTGTGTTCAAATTAAAGCCATTACCATGGTGGACCTAAAAGCTACTCACACATATTTTCAAATAAAAGATTATTTACATTATGGGCCTTAGAAGCTATCTACACTCATTTTCAAATGAAAAGTTATTTACATAGGAGGGTGTAGAAGTTATTCATACATATTTTTAAATAAGAAGCTATTTATCTATTGGCTCCTGAAAGCAATCCACACCTATTTTCAAACAATTGAAAGTCTGCAAATAGGCTTCTTAATATGCATACTCGGCCAACAAAACAAGTTCCATCATTAGCAAGGAGGGCCACCAAATATGCTTTATAGTTTGCAAGGCCCAGAAATATGCTTCATGTGTATGCATGGAAGGCCTACAAATAGGTATATGGGTTTGTAATGCAAGCCCACAAACATGTTCTTGTTAGAGGTTGTTATCAATACCCACACTAGTTTCATAAGAACTGGGCCTCAATGTAGGTCATTTTATATAATAAATATTACATAAAATTTTACTTGAACAAGGTCAAACTCATTTTAGCTCAAGTCAAGTTTGCCCTAGCTCGTCCTAATTTCTTGGAAAATATGGCTAGCTCAAGTTGCACAAGCTAGATTTTCATTTGGAGTAAACAAAATTTTAGACCAAATATTTGGATAGATTGGGCTACCTTTGGTAAACCAAGATGAAGCAAACTTGGGCCAAATCAAGTGACCTCAAACTTGATTAACATGCTATTACTTTTTATCACAAACAAAAAATGAAATGTTGAGAAATGTCTTCCACTACAAAAAAAAAGAAAAAAGAAAAAAAGGGAAAGTTTATATAAATTATTATCTAAATTCAACAATGAAAACACAATTTGTAGGACGTTAGAATGATTCAATGGTTGTGAATTTTTCTTTACAAGATACTTAAAATTGAAGCAATCAAATAAACTAGTGTGCATTCCTCTAGAGGTAGATACTTTCATACAAAAATTGGGTTGCTTTCCAAGTAGGCTCCTTGTACACTAAATGGTGTTCAAAGAGTTAACTCTGTACATTTTCAGGGAAAGTGATTTGCTTGAATCATATAAGTCATTCCTATTGTTTGGAATACCTTATGTCACAGACTTACATTGCAAAACCCGTGACCAAGGCTTGCAGGCTCTAGGAAAGGCTTCCTTAGAGCATGGACTTGGCCTTAGGTACTTAAGCCTGTCGTTGAAGACCCATAGTACATAGCCTGAATCTAGAAGGCCCAGTTTCTAGTGAATTCTTTGTAAATATTTAGAAAGGTAGAAGGTTAGAGAGTTGTGTAGAGTTTTCTAGAGAAAGTTCTAGATTAGTCATTAACCGTTAGATGACTGACACTTGTAATAATCCGAACTATCCATTGAAGAGGTGGATGGGGGAAAGCAAGTATAAATAGGTGTAAGCTCCTCAATTGTAATCATCTTAGTTTTGGTTAAACTCAATAGAGTGAGAGAGTTTCCTTTTTGAGTTCCTCTCACTGTATTAGTGGGTGAGTGAGTGTAGCCCTAGCAAGCGAGAGTATGAGGTTGAAGGCTGAACTTAGCCTTGGTGCTTTGAGTGCATTACAAGACTAGTACTACACAGGAGTCTAAAAGTCTCAGCCCATGACACCTAGCTGGTACGGATACCACTGGGAAAAAATCAAATGACACATGTACGGATACTCTTGCTATCATTTTCCTTCAGGTAATGGTATCCACTTATTCTTCCAGCCAGCCACATTTGCCCCTAAAATGTAACCCCATACTTCCATAACAAATATGACCTGAAAATCAATTAAGGAAATCACATAGAAGTGGCTAATATTGCCAGCCCGCTAATCAGATAAGGTTAAAATGCAGCACCAGGGTTACATGTTCCCAGAGTCTGAATGAAAAAGGAATTCAAAGATAGACAAATGGTCGACATAACCAAGGTGCTAGGAAATTAAACTAACAGTGGAAAAAAGAAGCATGGTAGGCCCCAGATCAAAGGGTCATTGTTATGGTAAAGTTGAATTTTATTTGTGGAAATCTTCAATAAATACCCACGCAACTCTACCTTTCATGTTCATTCCATAACTAACCAATGGATTCGCTTCTGCAAATCCAAGTCATTGCTGGGCTTCTTGCCTCGGTTATAGTTCATATGCTGTGGACGACTTCTAAGAGTAACAAGACTAAGAGGAAGCCACCGCTGGAACTTGCTGGCGGCTTGCCTATAATCGGCCACCTCCATTTGTTAGCAGGGAACGAGCCGGTGACTAGGAAGCTAGGAGCCATGGCTGATAAATATGGTCCAGCTTTCATGATTCGGATTGGCACGATTCCGACACTCGTCGTGAGTAGCCCTGAAGTAGCAAAGGAGTGCTTTGGTACAAATGACAAGATCCTTGCTTCTCGTCCAATTGGTGCCATCGGCAAGTATTTGGCTTACGATGGAGCCATGTTCGGATTTGCAGATTATGGCCCCTACTGGCGTGAGATGCGCAAGTACACCATGGTCGAATTTCTCTCCAATCGCCGTCTCGACATGCTCCAACATGTTAGAGCAAACGAGATCAACATATGCATTGGAGACTTGCACCAGATGTGGAAGAAGAACGATAACCATCCCGTAAAGGTAGAGATGAAGGAGTGGTTTGAGACACTTACTTTTAATGTAGTTGTTATGATGGTCGCGGGGAAGCGATACTTCCGCGTAAATGTTGATAGGAAGGCCTTGGAGGGAGAGGCAAGGAGGTTTCGAGAAGCCATGGATCGATTCACTTATCTGGCTGGTATGTTTGTTGTATCAGATGTAATTCCATTTCTTGGTTGGTTGCCTGATTTTCAAGGTCATGTAAGAGCCATGAAGAAGTTTGCTAAGGAATTGGACTCTCTTCTTTCAACCTGGCTCGATGAACATCGGCGAAAGAGGGACTCTGGGAAGGCCGAGGGCGACAGAGACTTCATCGACGTGATGCTTTCTATTGAAAAGGATACGCTACTCTCTACCTATCATGACATTGATACAATTATCAAGGCAAACGCAATGGTAAGTTCACGAACTAATTGTTACCTGGGTATGAGTTTAGTTTTCTGCAAGAGCAAAGGTGAGAGTGACGATTGAAGGCGTGCAAAGAAGTCGAAAGTCCATTTTGTGGCGAAGAGATGCTTTTTTTGGGAGATTTAAGCCGTTAAGTTTTTTCCAAATGGTATGGATAGGTGTTACACCAAATTTCTTGAATTCTCTAATTTTGGTATGCCTAACAAGATAAAAGGCTTAGATCTCCCAAAAAAAATGTTACCCCAGCACAAAATGGAGCAATGACTTCTGCGCTAATCTTAATGGGACTTTCTATAACTATAACTGGTAAATTACACGTTTACGGTTGCACATGGTGCGTGTAGGACCTTTTTTAATGAAAAAAATAAATGTCAGTGATAGCTTTGTTGGAAGAGATAAAGTATTATATTTTGATAAATATTGTTATTTGTTTCATTAAGAGAGCGGGAAAGAGTGGTTTTTAATCTTTGGTAAAGAATGATTCAGCCCATTTTTGCATGATGAGCCCTATCCCTAGTTAATCAAAACTGTCCAATGGAAGGATCCAACTGTGTGCTAATGCTCAAAGATATTCTGGATTGAATGAACCTATAATCCAGAAAAAGAGCTTTTGATTATGAGAGATGGATAGTTGGATACATTGTGTAATGCAAAAGTGAGTGACACTAGACTAACCAAGGTTGTAGTCTTGGCCACTATGCTATCATTCCTCTAAATATTTTATCTAAACTAAGCTATCATTCCTCTAAATGTTTTATCTAAACTAATTATATTTTGATCCTTCCAAAGTTGGTCATTTGTGAGCAGACCTAGGGAGTTATCTTTATATTGCATATTCTCTATGGTATAGATGAGTTGGGCTAGGATAATTAAGAACATTTCGTTAGTGTCTATTTGATTGGTAGAAAATGAATGAAAATTAACTTTTACCTAAAAAACAATCTTCCATAAAAGTATTTGGTGCATATAAATCCAATTACCCCAAAGACCCAAAGTTCTCTCCAAGATGTTTTTTTTGGTCTTTGGGCTAATTTAATTTCCAAGAGTGGACACAGTTTTCATAAAAGTCAACTTCCATCCAATTATTAAAAAAAAAAAAACTCCCGTCCAATTCCTGCCAACGAAACAAGCCTAGGAAGTAAATTTCTATGCCTTTCATAGGTCGATAGTATTTAGAGACCTAACTCATCGATATAACCATAGTGCCTTCGATTGACGACAATTCTCATAGCCGACCCAATCATCTTGGTTCGTATCCCATAGGCTATTTGTAGTGATCATGGCCATTGGATCCTTCTAGACACTAGTTTTTTCAGTAAAAAAAAATCCAACGTTCACGATTTAAAACTCAAAATGCATACTGAAAATCATCCAACGGCCATAATTTTGACGTATAGTCATTGTAACAGAGACTGAATAGGATAAATGGCTGAATAGGATAAATGGGTCTAACATCCAAAGGTGGGTTTAGTTAGGCATAGTATCGGAGCCGACTGTTACTCGGCGCAGTTAGCATCTCTTATATATATATCTTTTCAATGGTAGTTCAGATAACGTATTTGCATCCTATAACTGAAACTTCCTGGTGAAGTCTGTCATTTTAGGGGCCGTCGACACCACAACAGTCACCATGACATGGGCCCTATCCTTGCTGTTGAACAACCCCAAAGTTTTAAAGAAAGCCCAAGATGAATTGGATACCCATGTTGGCAAAGATAGACAAGTAGAAGAAGCAGACATCAAGAACTTGGCGTACCTCCAAGCCGTCGTCAAGGAAACATTTCGCTTGTACCCGGCAGGTCCTCTCTTGGCACCACATTTAGCGTCGGAGGACTGCTGTATAGGAGGCAACCACATCCCAGCCGGCACGCGTATTTTGACCAATGCTTGGAAGATCCAACGGGATCCACGAATATGGTCCAATCCCGACGAGTTTCAACCAGAGAGATTTCTCACCACCCACATGGATGTGGATGTTAGGGGTCAACATCACGAGCTTATCCCTTTCGGATCTGGTCGACGATCATGCCCTGGGATCTCCTTTGCTCTCCAGATCGTACACTTGACGCTTGCTCGTTTGCTTCATGGTTTTGTGATGGCAACTCCATTGGACATGGCTGTTGATATGAGTGAGGGGTTAGGCCTCACTATGCCTAAAACAACTCCGTTGGAAGTTCTCTTGACTCCGCGTCTTCCTTCTAATCTTTATTAATAAACTTAAAATAGAATATGAAAAGGTCTGTTTCCTTCACAGTAAAGTCCACTTAGAGTAACAGCATTAAGACCAAAGTTTTTCCATTTGATGTAATAGGTCTATAGATAGCTTAAATAAATACATATGTGATGCGCATCGTTTCTATTATTATAGTTTGAAATTTTGCTCCTTCCTACTCTTTCTTAATATTTTCCATTCTCTCTCTCTCTCTCTCTCTCTCTCTCTCTCTCTCTCTCTCTCTCTCTCTCTCTCTCTCTCTCTCTCTCTCTCTCTCTCTCTCACACACACACACACACACACACACATAAATTCCTCAAACTTGAGAAAATAAATTGCTGTGATAAGTGGGTCTTTTAGGAAACTTTAAAATTTTATTATCTTATTAGCTTTGTGAATTTATTATTTATCATGTTGGCTGAAGTTATAACCTAGCACTTAGCTAAGCAAAATAATTAATTTATCATATATTAATTTAAGAGATCTACAAGTATTTTTTGTCAAATCCGTTGGTAAGACTTGATCATCGCTTGGATCCTTTTAAGTCATCAATTTCCATTCTGAGCCATAAACAAAGATAGGAAATTAAAAAAATGCAATATAGGTATATGGGATGCAGATTTTGGGGTCTACATCCTACACCCACCTGTTAATGGTATGGTTACTCCAATAAAGATAAGGTGGGTAGTTTTTGGAGTTGCCACCCGTTTCTTTTGCTTAAGCTAAATTGCCAGGCTAGGCTCACAAGATTCTCGAGTTGATTTTAAGCCTAGTTAACTAATCTAGTATGTGGTGGTATAGAAGTACAACCCATCAACTTTTGGAGACTATCTTTATTAGATTAGTGCTTTTAAGAGGATGAGTCCTTAAACAAGTCCTTTGGTTTGACTAGACTCAAGAAAATAAACAGTTGGGAAACCTAATGGTTTGTTGGGCTCACAACCTTGGGTACTTAAGAGGGTCAAGGTGGCTAATAGACATGTGGGGTTATGTTATTGCAAACCACTCTTGATAAGTATGATACAAATAATGTTAGTACTAGAATTTAAACAAGAAATAGAAATATTGGGCTTGCTTAGTGAACTAGTAGGGCCATAACATTGGGTCATTATCCAAGCTTACCCTAAAGAAAGGAAATAATAGAAATTTAGACTAATCACTCATTGGTCTTCATTACCTCAAGACATTAGGTTTCTGTCTTGGTTATCAATATGAAATTTTAGGAGGAATTACCTATCATAGTTTTATATAATTAAAGATAAGAGTGGTAAGAAAGCCTATTCTAAGTAAGAAGTATTCTCTTATGTGTGTAAAGAAAGAAAAGCTAAGAAAATTAAAGAGAAAGCATAAGCACATCATGTAAGATCATCTCAACCATTGCTCATCACTAGAAGCTGCTACAAGTAGGAGGCATGCTAGGCCAAAAGGCCCATAGGGCCAGTTGCTTGCTCCTCTTTCCTTCACATGGTATTCAACTCATAGCCTCTGAAGATTTTTTATAATAGATGCTAAGAAACCCAGAACACAAGATATCTTACTTGGATAAACTCATATTTCTACTTTTGTGAATGAAGGGATTGTATGAAAGATTTTGGACTTATATAGCTAGTGGTACGGGTGTACCATTTACATAGGGATGTATACCACAAAAATGAAAGAAAAACAATAAGTGGGCAAATTCTGAGATTTGGTTCCTTTTTTGGGTGGCTTTTAGCTTCTAAGAGTGTTAGAAAACACTTGAAAAGGCCTATGTCTAACATTGAAGAAATGAGAGAGAAATTAAAGGAAGGGTGTTAGGGGCAAAATGGTAAAACCCCTTGGGAACCCCCTCTTAGAGCCATTTCTCTAGAGTTGCATAGCTTTCCTAGAGGATTTAGAGGCCTTTGTTTTCATATCCCCTCTTTTGAGAGGGCTTTGGCATTTATAGGCAAACATTTGCTGACTTTGTAGTTGATGTGGCACAACTCTGTTGTGGTCAAACACTGACACCACTAAACTAGATCCTTGCTTTTGATTGACAATAGAGGATAAGGAAGCAATCTAAATTGACTTTGGAGAGAGGCTAGTTGTCCTCTATTGCTACCCTGAAATGTTGTAATAGTTGGTAGGCCTTGCCTTGATTATGTTGTAGCCTTTTTTACTGATGTGACATCTCCTTTTGTGCTGGCAAGTGAAGTGGCAATGAGCTAACAGTGATACTGAGGAGCCACTTAGTAATTTCCTTCTTTACTTGTTTTTTTCTGGTTCATCTATTCTATCATTCTATCATGTGAAGATAAGGCAAATTCCTCTCATATTATGCACATTTTTTGCTTGTGCAGGAAATCCTACTCCTTTTGCATTAAATTGGAGGACAAATTTGGACACAATCTCAACCTGTCATCATTGATCCCTCAATTAGGACTAGTATAGGCTTGATGACTTCCTTTGTCTTGAGAATAGTAGAAACTCATACTTTTTGTGTTCTCTGTGTTGCTATACTTGAAGGTATATAATTTAGCGTACATAAAATGAAAGCATTTACCAAAGATATCCCTAATTATATTATATTCTAATACACCCTCTCAACTTGAGGAGTCTATGCACATGACTCTCAACTTGTCATATAAAAATACAAATCTAACAATGGATAACGAGTCTTTTTTGAAAACATTGGCAACTTGATCTTTGTTGAGATAAATCATAAATCAAGCAGCTCTCTTGAAACTAAGCTAGGTATAAAGTGAAATCTACTTCTACATGCTTAGTTCTTGCATGAAATATAGGGCTAGCCATTAGGTCCTAGCTCCTAGTTGTCACATCACATGATAGGTGGTTTGGTGCTTCTAATACCCAATCCATGAAGTAAAGATTGTAGCAAGACAACTTTGGTAGTGGCATTAGCAAGTGCAAAATAGGTACTCAGATTCTATAGACCAGCGTGCGACAGTTGATTACCTCTTCGCAGACCAGGAAATAAGATAATCATCGAGAAAAATTGCATAACCTCTTATTGACCTATGATCATTCAAACTACCTATCCAATCGGCATAAACAAACACTTACAATTGCATGGAATTAGAACGAGTAATCCGAAGGTCGAAATGAATAGTGTGATAAAGATATGAAGGATTCATTTTGCCGCTTGCCAATGTTTTTCGGTTGGCAAATGCGTACACTAACATACTTTGGTAGCAACAAATGAAATATCGGGCTGGGTCAATGCTGTATACTGGAGCGCACCAACGACACTTCTATAGAGTGGAGGGTCCATGAAAGGTTTCCCTAGACGTTGGCCGAGCTTGACTAACGTGGACATCGGTGTTGACAACGACTTAAATTGAGCCATATTGGCACAGATAAGAAGATATTTGATATTGTGATAGCTTAAGACCATCAGTCTGCAGAAGAACTTCAATGTCCAGAAAGTATCCCAACTCTCTTAAATCTTTTAGCGCAAAATGTTTTTGTAACACTTGAAAGAAATGATGAATTGCATGAGTGTTGTTCCCAGTTAGAATGATATTGTCCATGTATACTAGGAGGTACATGACTAGGCTGCGCTTGTGGTATGTGAATAGAGGTGAGTTAGTTTTTGAACCAAGAGCTTTGTGTTTAGCATTGAGAATTGAGCTCAGGGATCCTACTTTGGGTCATATATTGACTTGTGTAGGTTGTGTAGATAAGGATTGAGGATTTTCGAATAATATTTTCATATTTGGAGGAACTAAATGTGTAGTATTTGAAGATAAATAAGAGGATTAGTAGATGTGTTTAGATAGAGTTTGAAGGCAAACATGCATTGGGTCCCACTGGAGGAGACGAGTTTAGGAAAGGAAAAATTGTCCAAGGTGTTTGAACCATTGAGATTGTAACTGGTCCCAGAATTGCTGACTTGAAAATGGACACTTATCTTCATCAAAATTGACATGTCTAGCTGGATAAATATAACTTGTTTTAATGTATAGAGACTTGTATGTACTATGATTAGAACTGTACCCTAATAAGACACAAGGAATGGTTCTAAATTCAAATTTAAGAGTATTGAAAGTTCTTAGAAAAGGAAAACATGTACATCCAAAGGCTTTAAGAAACTTGTAGTCTAGAATTTTATTAAAAAGAATTTCAAAGGGAGATTTTCATTGAAGATTAGGAGTAGGTATTCTATTGATTAAGAAAGCAGGTGTCTCAAAAGCATGATTCCAGTAACAAAAAGGAGTCCTAGAATGTGCTAAAAGAAAGAGGACAATTTTGGAGGTGTTTGAACATTTCGATGCTCACCCTCCTATTTGGAATTGATGGCTTTGATCTTGGTACCAAATTGACGTTCAAGTAATGGTTGAAAGTATAAAAAGAATTTGGAACCCTTTGAGATTTTCTTATTAATGGGTAAATCCAAACATACTTGGAAAAATCGTCTATAAAAATAAGCACATACTTGTGCCACAAAGATACACAACATGTGATGGTCCCCAAGCATCACTATAAATTAATTCCAAGTGAGAAGTACATCTGGAAGTCGAACTGGGAAGATGAGGTCAATATGACTTTCTTGCATTACATACATGGCAAGTGGTGACTGAGGACTTGTGCTTCCTAATAGGAGCAAATGACAGTTTGTGAAACTCGAGCATGACCTAATATGCCAAGTCTTAGTTGGGACCTTTTTACTAATCTGAGCCTAAAATTTTCCGTGATTATTTGTAGTGTATGCTTGTAGATGATACAGCCGTCCCTAATGAGAAAGAAGTTTTAGTGAAATTCAAAACAACATCATTATTGTGAGCAAATTGACAAACTAAGGGTAAATTCTTTTTCATTTTAGGAACATGTAGAATATTAGGAAGAGTGAAACGAGAGTTATTAAAATGTAATAAGGATGTTCTTAACATTACAAAATTGCAAATCTCGACCATTTCCAACACGAAGATGACCTTAACTTGTGTGGTTGTGCGAGACTAAGATTGTACGTTACATGGTACATAGCACTTGTGTCCAGGAATTAACCAATCATCCAAATTGACAGTTCTGAGCCTTCAGTGTAAACCATTTCTACATGTTTATAGTAAATCAAAAACATATAATCAGCGGAAGTAAAACAGATAGATCTAAGAAACTTACCTCCAACCATAGCATCAATTCCTCAAGAGATCTTCTAATTCTTTAGTAGTAAACATTGATGGAGAACAGAGCCTATTTTTTGCTCGAATCAGGGACCCCTTTTAAATCAAACAAATGGATGGTTAATTGTAGTTATCCTTCCATCAAGGATAACTGCCATGAGTGGTTACCACTAATTGTTAGATTTTGAATTTTAATGTTATGGACCACATGATTCTAACATTCTCCCACTTGGTCCAAATATTTGAAACTTAATAAATTCAAAAATCTTAACGTACTAACTGTTGATTGTTTAACCGCAAGTGCACGGGCTATTGTAGTATAGCTATGCAAATACGGGTCGATCCCACGAGGACTTGATTTAAAATTATGGAGTTTTAAATAAAATTCAACTAAAAAAATAAAATCCAGATTTATTCAATTGTTCCAATGTTCACAAATATTTATTCCAAGGAAGACAGAAAATAAAAATAAAATGCGTCTTGGATAAGCTTGTCCTTGGATTACCGTCTCTCGGATTAGTCTCGTCCTTGAATAGTCTGTCCTTGATTGCACCGTCCACTGAATAGTCGAATAAAGATAAGTTAAAACCGAATAGCATAGGGACACAGTTGGAATTTCTGAAATAGGACAGAATTGTAATTTCTGAGATCTGCAGGTGCAGATTTGTAATTTCTGAGATCTGCAGGTGCAGATTTGTAATTTCTGAGATCTGCAGGTGCAGATTTGTAATTTCCGAGATCTTCCAGGGGCAATTTTGTAATTTCTGAGGGTTCTGGTTTTTAACGAAATAAACCAGTAAAACGATGAAACCCGGAAGAGAAGGAGGAAGAAGAGGGGAAGGGAAGAGGAAGAAGAAGAAGAAGAAGAAGAAGAAGAAGAAGGGAAGAACGCGAGAGGAAACCCAACTTGAGTTTCCTTCCCAGGACGTCAGGTGAAGAGAAGAAGAGGGATTGAGAAGAAGGTGTGGAGAAAATGGGAGAAAACCCAAAATTGGGTTTTCTCTCCCAAGACCGTCCAGATGGGGCGTCTTTGGAGAAATCAGCATTTGGGTTTTGCTCGGCCTATTGAGTGACGGAAAGGAGAGAACACTTGGTGATAATGGCAACGGCGAACGGAGGAGATGTTGTCACCGAGATCTATGGGGGCTACAATCACGGGTGCTTAGTTGGTAGAGAGAAGAGAAGGAGGGATTTGGGTAGTTAGATCGACCGCGTCGGTGCTATGACGGTGAGAGAGAGAGAGTAATGAACGAACAGGGTAGTGGAGAAGAGGGAAGGAGAGGAGAGCACGAGGAGTGGTTGCCTGGCCATGACAGACAGAGGAGGGCAGTCCGGCCGTGGATGAAGATAGTGGGGTGAAGGAAGTTTGGCCGGAGAGGGAGAAAATGGTGCTAGAAGAGGGAGGCTGCATCTCGGTGCTAATAGAGAGAAGGAGGGAAAAGTGGAAGTCCGATGGCGGAGTACGGTGCGAGGTTGAACGATGAGGGAGAAATAGAGGGAAAGTAGAAGAGAGAGAGAGAGAGAGAGAGAGAGAGAGAGAGAGAGAGAGAGAGAGAGAGAGAGAGAGAGAGAGAGAGAGAGAGAGAGAGAGAGAGAGATTGCCTCCTCTAACCAGCCAAAGAGAGGAAGTTGGAGAGAATGGAGATTTGAGAAAGGGAGGAGACGAGACGGGATGTGGGAGAGAGACACCCTAGCCTTTTCAAGAGAGAAAAAAATACGTCTTTTTAGAGAGAGGGGAAGAGGACTTAAAAAGAGAGAGAGAGACGTGTGAAAGAGAATGAGAAAAAGAGATAGAAGAGAGAGAGAAAAGAAAGGAGAGGGATAAGAGAAAAAGAGAGAAGAGAGGAGAAAGAGAAGGAAGAGGAGGTAGGTGGGGTCCACTAGCTTTCCTAGTTTTGCTAGAACTTTGCAAGTCTTCAAAGTCTTCAGTCTCTTTCCATGATTCAATCTGGAGCGTCCATGCACGAGTTGGTGATCCGCAATGCACAAGACTCAATTAGCGAACTCTAAATCGTCCATTAGCTTTAATAGTCATTTAACCACTAAATTTTACAATTCAACGGTTGGATGACCAATTAAAGCTAAAATGAAATATTTGATTTAAAATCTTAAAATTAATGGTCTAGATGCTCCAATCAAATACTAAATTAGGGATATTTTGACCAAAATTGAACACTTAACACACCCCAATCAAAGATTTTGCTAGTCCTAGCAAAAGATGCGAAGAATCGACTCCAATTTTTATTTTTCAGGTCATCTCCATTTTTCTGAGAGAATTATTTTAAATAAATCTTTCCACTTTAGCAAACTAATAAAGATGATTGAGGAATTCAAAACCCTACTCATATGCTAAAAATATTCCACTTAAGCTCGGATCTCGAGTGAGTGTGTGCGTACGATTTACACATAGAATAATCTTTATGTCTAAGTAGACTTTTAACTTTTGAACTCCATCTGAAATATGTTTTGACCTCAATCCTTACTAATGGCATACGCTCGTAAATAAAATCTCTGATAGAGGGTTCAAATCATATCTCTCTTGTAATTATGTGAGCAGAGTCAATAAAAACAAATTTAGCTCACATATACTCATGAAGAACGGGAGTTACTAAGGAATTTACTTGTATTGATCCCTTTGGAATGGATGCCATTACCTTTGAATATTTAGAAATACCATTCTTTTAATCCTATCCATTCATTTCCTCATCAAGACTATATTCATCCTAGAATTAATAGGTCTTTAATTGGGACGAAACATAGGCTTAGGTCAGGGTACCAAAGAAAGGGTATAAAGGTATTCAAAGTTTCTTCAAAAAAATAAGTAGAGGTCTTCTACTAAAGTTGACAATGCTTCTTTTCTTTGCTGAAGTGAATATTCTTTTTCCATTTTTCTTTGCATTCTTCAAACTCTTTTTTTATTTTTATTTTTCTTTTCTTTCTTTTCATATTTTTTACTCACTTTGAAGAATATTTCTTTTCTTGATATCCACTTTTCTACTTTTGTTGCAACTAAAAGATATTTTTTTTCTTCTTCTCTAACTTATTTTTCAAAGAAAAATGGGTAATGGATAATTTATACTGGGTTAATATGGGTAAATGGTAATTTGGGTGACAAAAGAAAATGGCTTTATATTCAAGGCTCAACTTGGCTAACTAGTGGTAAAAATACTTCTGGGTAGGCTTTATGTCTTTAGGTTAATAACAAGGATGGCCTAAATCATTTTCTAGGTTTCATATAATCTATCAAATTCAATGAACTTTCAGAATTTTAAAGGTAGTATTCTAATTATTCAGGTAATTAGCCAAAGAGTTTGGGATCAATTTTCTTTAATCACGCTGAAGAAAATTTTGAACATTTATAACCTCTCAAAAAGGATGAATGGCTCTAAAACTCACTTGTGTTATAGGTCTTCATTGAATTTCTTCAGAATTTCTAAGTTATAGCCACTTATCAATCTAGACTATCTATATGCAACTGCGTGTACAGATGTGATCTGAGACTTTGCTTTCATGGAATACTTTAGAAAATGAGTAAAATGATGAATTAATCATATTCCATTCCATTAATAAGCTAAAGTTATCCAGATTTTACTTCAGAAAATCCAATTCTCATCATAGTATAGGAAATGACCTAAAATTTTTCATTTTTTCATTTTTTCATTTTTTTTTTTTTTAAAAACCAAGGAAATTACCTAAAAACTAAAAGAAAACTAGAATTTGCTAGAATTCTACACCCAACTTGTAAACATTGTCCTCAATGTTTAAAAAGTATGATGATGATAATGCATTGAGAAACACACAAAAATATTGAGAGATATAGAAAAAATCTGAAAAAGAAAAATAAGAAAGTAAAAACTACGCTACATACTTTATTTTCAAACGAAAATTTTCAGAGGAAAAAGATTACTGAGTTCGAAACTTCCCTCGATCCCATACGAAATAAGCTGGACGGGCATCTGAAAATGAATGATGGATAAATTTATCTTGCAATTTAAAATTTTTCATTTTATCACAAGGCAAGATAAATTTATCTTTGGGTTGCTTCTCAGAATTAGAGACAATTGTAGGAGTTCGATGCAGCCTTTTTTGAAATGGAGCAAGGATAATTTCCTGATCAATAAATTCATCTCTTTTTCTGACCAGTTTAGATACTATTTCAGCCTTTTTAGGACCAAATTGCTCAATTATGTTACCATTATGAATAATGGTAGTTGCATTTGTTTGTTCCATGTCTGTAAATGAAGAATTAATCTCATCTCCTACATCCATATCATCAAGATATCCATTTGGTGGAATAGGACATTCCTCTTTATCAATGGTCTGTAACATTTGAGACATCATGTCCTTCAATTCAGTCATGGAATTTGTATTCTCTTGTAATTGGGCTTTAATTTGAGCAATTTTCTTCTCCTGGTATTGCATGACTAGATGAAAATCATCCTCCACTTTCCTCTTATGTGGAGGAAGGTAAGGTCCAGGAACAAGTGGTCCTTGTTTTTCGTAATAAAGTTGGTGTTGGGCCTTCTGCGAAGCACTGTATTCATTTGTGACAGTAGAATGATTACTCAAGTTAGAACTATATGTCTCGCAAGGAGAAAAATGTTGCTCATAAGAATGTGTCGATTCATCATCAATGGGACATTCCTGAGTGAGGTGTGTATTACTTTCACAAATATTACACACCTGTTCAACTTTCTTAGAGAGACATTTCTCCATTTCCATGGCCTCAACTATTCTATCTAGGGATGCTATTTTTATATCATCTTTTTCAGTCATAGCATATATTTCTCCCCTAGAGGATGTGGTGGTGGTCTTAGGCTCACTTGAAAAATCTACTTTTTCTGAATCAGCCCAAGTTTGTGCACTCTCGGCCAACCATTCCAAATACTCTTGTGCTTCTTCAGGTTGTTTATTTAAGAAATTACCATTGCACATCATTTCAACAAATTGACGCATATTAGATTTAAGTCCTTCATAAAAGAAACTAATGATATGCCAAAGTTTGTATCCATGATGTGGACAAGTCAACAATAATTCCTTAAATCTTTCCCAGCATTGATAGAAAGTTTCATTATTCGTCTGGGTAAAATTCGCTATATTTCGACGAAGAGCAATTGTCTTATGTCTGGGAAAGAACTTATTCAAGAACTTCCTAGTCATTTCTTCCCATGATTGTATGGAACCTGGTGGCATTGAATGAAACCACATCTTAGCTTTTTTTTTCAAGGAAAAAGAAAATAGTTTGAGTCTTACCATATCTAATTCAATGTTTTGTGTATGTTGAGTCATGCACACTTCATTGAATTCTTTTAAATGCATGTAAGGACTCTCACTATCCAACCCATAGAATTTGGGAAGTAAATGAATTACTCCCACCTTTAAGTCAATCATACCAGCACTTGGAGGTAAAAGTATACATGAAAGTCTTATTTGGTATAATTAGGCTGTAAATAGTCTCTTAGTGTTTTCCCACAAGAATTTTGGTTACTCTCATGTGTTTTATGTTGGGTCTTTCTCCTATTTCCATGTGATTGAGAATAATTCCTCCATTGATGCATATCATCATGAAATAGAGGTGGAGGATCATCAGCATTAAAGAGAGGATTGCTCGTCCATGAGGAAACATCATAATTATCAAAGATGAAAGGTGATTCATCATCATTAAAGAGTGGATTGTTTCTCCATGGGGAAATATCTTCTCTATTACTGCTAGGGTGTAAATTACCCTTTGGATCAGTATTTAAATTATTCATTAAGTGCAACTGATCATGTCTTCTCTTTTCTTTTTTCTTTTTTCCTTTTTTTTTTTTTCTATCCTAAATGATGCAACCTAAATGCCTAAAATGATGGACAAAATAGGACACAATCAAGCAATCCCCTAAGGCTAACAAGCATAGATATTTTGATTTTCTTGATTTTCTGTGGGGACAATGATTTTAATTAGCTTGATCTAACGCTCCTCCTCTCTTTAGGAGTTGACTACTGCTCACCAGTTAGGTTCTAACCAAAGCGGTTAATACAACCCTCATGTAAGGAGGCGTTTAGACCTCAACAAACGTCGACAGGAGGTGGGGGAAGAGCGAGGCTCTATTAGACAACCCCCAATAACCACAGTGATCAAAAGTAACCAGTAACGATGGTCGTGTCCTATTAAGAGGGTCCTACGAGCATGTGATAACCCTATAAGTCTCTTCGATTGATTTTAAATTAATGTGAAAGGAGAGGTTGCGCGCTTGAGATGATTATCCTAGGTGGGCCAAGGAGTGGTGATGAAATCCGCCCTTGATCTTGTGGGGTAGGGTGCCCTTACTAATTAAATTTCACACACCATGGCAATTCGATCAACATATAATCCACCTTAAAGCGTTAGACGTGTCCTAAAATGCAATTGAAAGCAATAAACTAATGCAAAACCCTAAGATGCAACAATTATAACATATGCTTTCTATATGCAATTAAGTACCAAACAATGCAAATTATTCTAAATGCAAACCCTAATCTAGAAAACAAATGAGTGAGAAGACTTACAGTGAGGTTTCTGATGAAGATCAAGTGTGGGCCACCGTGTCCCACACTTGCCCTGTATTATTACAACCCTTTAAAAATTGAAATTGAAAATGCAAATTACAAGGGGCCTCACTACAAGATTCACTCAAAAATAAAATTTCTAATCTAGGAAAGCAAAAAAAAATCTATCTAATTGATGAAGCTCCACTCCAATTTCCTGAAAAAGAAAAATAACAATTAGTACCAAATTTAGGAAATAAAGTGATTATGCACTAAAAATGCCTAAAGATGCACCTAAGAATGCCTAAAATGCAATTCCTAATTTTTTTGTAATTTTTTGTATTTTTTCTGATTTTTTAATTAAATTTTATAAAAAAAACTCCATTTCAAGTCCCCGGCAACGGCGCCAAAAACTTGTTGATTGTTTAACCGCAAGTGCACGGGCTATTGTAGTATAGCTATGCAAATACGGGTCGATCCCACGAGGACTTGATTTAAAATTATGGAGTTTTAAATAAAATTCAACTAAAAAATAAAATCCAGATTTATTCAATTGTTCCAATGTTCACAAATATTTATTCCAAGGAAGACAGAAAATAAAAATAAAATGCGTCTTGGATAAGCTTGTCCTTGGATTGCACTGTCTCTGGATTAGTACGTCCTTGAATAGTCCGTCATGATTGCACCGTCCCCGAATAGTCGAATAAAGATAAGTTAAAACCAGAATAGCATAGGGACACAGTTGGAATTTCTGAAATAGGACAGAATTGTAATTTCTGAGATCTGCAGGTGCAGATTTGTAATTTCTGAGATCTGCAGGTGCAGATTTGTAATTTCTGAGATCTGCAGGTGCAGATTTGTAATTTCCGAGATCTTCCAGGGGCAATTTTGTAATTTCTGAGGGTTCTGGTTTTTAACGAAAAAAACCAGGAAAACGATGAAACCCGGAAGAGAAGGAGGAAGAAGAGGGGAAGGGAAGAGGAAGAAGAAGAAGAAGAAGAAGAAGAAGAAGAAGAAGGGAAGAACGCGAGAGGAAACCCAACTTGAGTTTCCTTCCCCGGGACGTCCGGTGAAGAGAAGAAGAGGGATTGAGAAGAAGGTGTGGAGAAAATGGGAGAAAACCCAAAATTGGGTTTTCTCTCCCAAGACCGTCCCGGATGGGGCGTCTTTGGAGAAATCATTTGGGTTTTGCTCGGCCTATTGAGTGACGGAAAGGAGAGAACACTGGTGATAATGGCAACGGCGAACAGAGGAGATGTTGTCAGCCGAGATCTATGGGGGCTACAATCACAGGTGCTTAGTTGGTAGAGAGAAGAGAAGGAGGAATTTGGGTAGTTAGGTGCGACCGCGTCCGGTCTTATGACGGTGAGAGAGAGAGAGTAATGAACGAACAGGGTAGTGGAGAAGAGGGAAGGAGAGGAGAGCACGAGGAGTGGTTGCCTGGCCATGACAGACAGAGGAGGGCAGTCCGGCCGTGGATGAAGATAGTGGGGTGAAGGAAGTTTGGCCGGAGAGGGAGAAAATGGTGCTAGAAGAGGGAGGCTGCATCTCGGTGCTAATAGAGAGCAGGAGGGAAAAGTGGAAGTCCGGTAGATGGCGGAGGTACGGTGCGAGGTGGACCGATGAGGGAGAAATAGAGGGAAAGTAGAAGAGAGAGAGAGAGAGAGAGAGAGAGAGAGAGAGAGAGAGAGAGAGAGAGAGAGAGAGAGAGAGAGAGAGAGAGAGAGAGAGAGAGATTGCCTCCTCTAACCAGCCAAAGAGAGGAAGTTGGAGAGAATGGAGATTTGAGAAAGGGAGGAGACGAGACAGGATGTGGGAGAGAGACAGCCTAGCCTTTTCAAGAGAAAAAAAAAACGTCTTTTTAGAGAGAGGGGAAGAGGACTTAAAAAGAGAGAGAGAGACGTGTGAAAGAGAATGAGAAAAAGAGATAGAAGAGAGAGAGAAAAGAAAGGAGAGGGATAAGAGAAAAAGAGAGAAGAGAGGAGAAAGAGAAGGAAGAGGAGATAGGTGGGGTCCACTAGCTTTCCTAGTTTTGCTAGAACTCTGCAAGTCTTCAAAGTCTTCAGTCTCTTTCCATGATTCAATCTGGAGCGTCCATGCCTGAGTTGACTGATCTGCAATGCACAAGACTCAATTAGCGAACTCTAAACCGTCCATTAGCTTTAATAGTCATTTAACCACTAAATTTTACAATTCAACGGTTGGATGACCAATTAAAGCTAAAATGAAATATTTGATTTAAAATCTTAAAATTAATGGTCTAGATGCTCCAATCAAATACTAAATTAGGGATATTTTGACCAAAATTGAACACTTAACACTAACTTAAAGCACTTTATGCTCTAACAAAGAAATAAATTATATGAATCATTGCGATAATTCCTTTATAAAGAAGTATTACCTTCCATGCATTACAATGTAACTATCTACTTTGAAAAAGCCCTTTATGTGGTGTCTTCTCTTTATGAATAAGCCTGAAATGTTTATTCTAGGTTCAAACACAAATATTTGTCATCCAATCATAAATGTATACAAAACAAAATTGGAGACAAATTCAAGAATTCAGAGTTTCATTACAAATATATGCTACATGTATAGCATCACATTTCAAGCAGAAAGTGACAAATGAGAACAAAGTTCCATTCGTGTTACATGACCCTTAAACAACTTTGGTGGCATGCCTTTTGTCAAAGGATCTGCAATCATCTGCTCAGTACGAATCTGTTCAACTAGCACTTCATTCCTTTTTATGTGCTCTCTGACTGCTAAGTACTTTATGTCAATGTGTTTACTATGACTTCCACTTTTATTATTCTTAGCAAAGAACACAGCAGCTGAATTGTCACAATATATCTTCAATGGCCTAGAGATTGAATCAACAACTTGAAGCTCATAAATGAAACTCTTCAACCATATACCTTGCCTGGTTGCCTCAAAACAAGAAACAAACTCAACTTCCATAGTAGAAGTAGCAATCAAAGACTGCTTTGTACTTCTCCAAGATATAGCTCATCCAGCAAATAAGAAGATATATCCAGATGTTGATTTACGAGAATCAACACACCTAGCAAAGTTTGAATTTGAATATCTAATAACCTCCAAGTCATCGGTCCGTCTATATGTGAGCATGTAATCTTTAGTCCCTTGAAGGTATTGCATGGCCTTCTTTGCAGCTCTCTAGTGTTCCAAACCTAGGTTACTTTGATATCTTCCCAACGTTCCAACTACAAATGCAATGTTTGGTCTAGTATAGACCTAAGTATATATTAGGCTGCTAACAGCTGAAGCATAAGTAATGTTTTTAATCTGTTCTCTTTCAAGGTCATTTTTGGGACATTGATTCAAACTGAATCTATCACCCTTAACAATAGGTGTTACACTGGGTGAACAATCTTTCATTAGAAATCTCTTAAGAACTTTGTTGATATAGGCTTCCTGAGACAAGCCCAAGATACCTTGAAACTTGTCTCTATCAATCTTAATGCCAATAACATAAGATGCCTCACCCATATCCTTCATATTAATGTTTTGAGAGAGAAATTGTTTCACTTCATATAGCAATCCCATATCATTAGTTGTAAGCAAAATGCCATCCACGTACAAGACTAGAAAAATAATCTTGCTCTCACTAACCCTGTGATATATACATTCATCTATAATGGTCTCTACGAAACTAAATGAAGAGATAACATTATGAAAATTTGAAGACCATTGACGGGAGGCTTGTTTTAGCCAATATATAGACTTTTTAAGCTTTCAAACTAAATGATGACCATCACTTGAGACAAAATCCTCAGGTTGTTTCATATAAACATCTTCCTCTAAATCACCATTGAGAAATGCTGTTTTTACATCCATCTAATGTAAATCTAAGTCAAAATGAGCAACCAATGCCATGATGATATGAAAAGAATTCTTTTTAGAAATAGGAGAAAATGTTTCTCTATAATCAATTCCTTCCTTTTGTGTGAATCCTTTTGCAACAAGTCTAGCTTTGTATCGCTCAATGTTGCCTAATGAGTCTTTCTTAGTTTTGAAAACCCATTTACAACCAATGATCTTTGCCCCATTAGGCAACTCTATAAGATCCTAGACTTGATTGTCTATCATAGAATCCATCTCATCCTTTATAGCATCATACCATAAGTTAGTTTTACAACTATTCATAGCTTGTGAAAACATCTCAAGGTCATTGTTAGCACAAATATCATAGTCAAATTCTTGTAGGTAGATAACGTAGTCAGTAGAAATCGCTGACTTCCTTACTTTAGTAGATCTCCTCAAAGGTGCATTATTAGCCTCTTGTGGAGGCTCATAATCATCAACTTGTTGTGGTTGATGATCAATAGGATCTACTAAAACATTATCAGCTTGACCTGGATTTTCAACAACTGGTTGTCCAATATCCATCATATTTTGATGGGTGTCATTAATAATAACTAGTATGCTGCTTGATGCAGGAGTTGAATCATAAATATGATTTTCCTCAAAACTAAGTTTTGAGGTCGAACACTCCTACTAACCACGTCATTCTCAAGAAATTTAGCATTTCTTGATTCCACAATTCTACTATTATAGGATGGACAATAAAATTTGTTTCCTTTAGACTTTTTAGCATATCCAATAAAATATGCACTAATAGTCCTCGGCTTCAACTTCTTTTTATATGCATTATAAACTCTAACTTCAGTTGGACAACCCTAGACGTGTATATGTCTCAAACTCGGTTTCCAACATTTCCATAATTCAAATGGCATTTTAGAAACAACCTTAGTTGGAACTCTATTTAATATATACGTTGTTATTTTTAGAGCTTCACTCCATAATGACAAAGGAAGATTGGAGTTGTTGAGCATGTTCCTCACCATGTCCATTAAAGTTCTATTTCTTCTTTTTACTAACCATTTTGATCTGGTGAACCAGGCAAAGTGTTTTGAGCTACAATACCTTGCTCTTGAACAAACTTAACAAATGGACTAGGTACCTGTCCAGTCTCTGTGTACCTGCCATAATATTCACCACCTGTATCAGATCTCATGATTTTGATTTGTTTACCACATTATTTCTCTACCTCTACTTTATATATTTTAAAAGCATCCAACGCTTCACTCTTATTATGAAGCAAGTAGATATACATAAATCATGAGTAATCATTTATGAAGGTAATGAAATATTTTTGACCATCCATGCTCATGTTAGGACAACAAATATTAGTATGTATAATCTCTAATATGTCAGAACTCCTCTTAGCACATTTTTTAGTCTTGTTGGTCTGCTTTTCTTTAATGCAATCCACACATGAATCAAAATCTGTAAAATTAAGAGTCTTAAGAACTTCATCTTTTACTAACCTTTTGATTCTATTAATGGAGATATGTCCTAATCTTTGATGCCACAACATAGAGGATTTCTCATCCATAATCTTACACTTAATACCAATGTTACCATGCACAGCCATGACTTCATTGGAGATATCATTATTTAAATGAATTTTGTACAAATCATCATTCAATGTACCACTTCTAATAATTATTGAATTTTTGTATAAATTAAAATAAATTTTATGAAAATAGAATGAAAATCCAAGTGGCACAAGTTTAAATACAGAAATCAAATTCCTAGAAAAGCTAGGAATATAAAAATCAAGAATAAAACCAGAGTATAAAACAAGCCTATATGTCCCTACAACTTTGACAAGTGACTGCATCTTGTTTCCTAAATAGATGCTCCGTTAACTTTCCATCAGTCTCCTTTGGTTTAGAAAACCTTGCATGGTATTACAAATATGGATTATAAAACCAGAATCAATCCACTAATGGTATGTGAAACATCAACCATATTAGATTCATAATATACAAAAGAATTAAGATTACCTTTCTTTTCTAACCAAGCCTTCCTCTTAGGGAAATCTTTCCTCATGTGTCCTTTCTTTTTACAAAAGAAACACCTCATAGCATCCTTCTTATCAGTATGGACTATAGCTTTTCCTTTCTCTTTCCTTTTAATGGCTTGCTTTTTGTTCTTTTTATGGGTCGTCATATGTGTACTCTCACCCATATCTTGAACTAATCTCTCCTCTTCTTGAACACACATGGTCAAGAGTTCATTAATTGACTAGTTTTTCTTATGTTTGTTGTATGAAATTTTGAATGGTTTATACTGAGAAGGGAGAGAGCTCAAGACAAAGTGCACTAAAAAGGACTCAGATATCTCAATCTGCCATGACTTTAGTTGAGTAGCTATGTCCCTCATCCGCATAATGTGCTCATGCACTCCTCCAGTGCTAGTCCATCTCATTGATGACAACTTTTTTATTCGGGTGCTAGCCAGTGCTTTATCTGATGACTCAAATTGTTCATCAATGGCTTTCAAAAGATTTAATGAACATCATGCTCAAGCGATTAGATCGCTCCCATCGTTCATATAGAGTGATCTCGGCATCAGTACTAGATTCTATAATTTCAGGAGGCTCTTCCTTACGAAGAGTGTAGTTAAAATCCATACACCCTAAATGAAGAAGAATTTTCTCCTTCCAGACTTTATAGTTGTCACCAGTTAAGTAGGGAACTTCAGATTTTTCATCAAACAATATCAAAGATTGAATAATTGTAAATAAAAAAATAACACATGCTTACTAACAATTATGAAGCATAATCCATCAATTATAATGATAAGCTTACTAATGCAAGTCATTTCAAATAAATATGAATCAGCATATTATTAAAATCTACCTGTAGGCAAAGAGTTTAACACAAAATTGATTCATTGACATTAATGATGAAACTAATAAATTATAAATATTTCTTAATGCCTGCGGGCCAATTAAAAAATAAATACTATTTTTACTATTTCATCCTAATTAACCATATTAATATAATAATTTTTCTATGGGGTAAAATTACTATATCAATATGTTAATTAGAATTTGATGTAATTTAAAACTTAATGTGATTAACATATTTAATTAAATACTTAATATATGTATTTTCATATTTAAGGACGCTATAACTATTCCTCAAATATTAAATACATATTAATCACAAGATATTCAAAAATAATCAAGAAAATTTCGTATAAGCCTACTATAAATTAAAACTAAATAATTTATTATGCCAATAATGTCTTGAAATTAAACTTTAATTATTGACTAATTTAGATATTTTTTCTAAAATAATAATTAATTAATTCAAATATTCAATGAACAATTAATTCTAATCATTTGTTCATGTATTCATCTATGAGAAACTTTATAAGGGGTGTAGCATGTGTTGTTACAAAATTCTCCTCTCCTTTTTTTTTAATATAAAAATTATATGTATATATATATATACCTAAGTATATATACACAATCTAATGACCTAACCCTAATCTCATTTCATCAACATCTCCCCTAAACAAAAACCTCCCCAAACTGACATCCCTTTCTTCCCTCTCTTACGAAACCCACCGACAACCAAATCCCCACCCACCATGGCTTCACAAGCAACACGGAGATCCCACATGTTGGCCAGGAAATTGTAGGTAGGGAATAGGGAGGATTGGTTGTGGTTGGGCTACGACTATGGGAAAAATAGGGAATTGACTATTTTTTGGTTGTCTGGGTTTTCTGATCAAGTTTCATAGGAGATAGTGTGACCAGCCATTCAGGTTGGTTGCATCTACCGGACAAGGAAAACAGGGAGTTTGTTCAATCCCTGTTCATGCACTCATGCTCTGCTTCAATCAGTAGAGAGAGAGAACAGGGGAAATCATTGAAATACGCTTGAACAGTGATCACTGCACTCTTAATAGCTTGGCCCAGATAGGTCTTGGCAACTTCCTTCATCTTCGTCAAAACCATGGGCGAAATCTCCTTAGCGGCAAATTGCTTCTCCTCCCCTTTGTATTGAACAATGATCATGGGCTTGTTGCCTGGTCCAGGAACGAATTTGAAATGCCAGAGCTTCATGTTGCTCTTGGCCATTTGCAATGATCTCTACTCAATCATTTTCCTAGATGCAGATGCAACTGTAGGTTGGGTTTTGGTCGATGCAATCATCTGATGCAGATGGAGCCTATTTGGTAAACTTACAAAACTTTGGCCGAATCAACTCAATCATCTAGTTGATCTAGGTATCTAATCCTAAAACCTAGAAAAGTAATAGTTTCTGATCGATTTGGTAGTTAAAAGTTCCTTTCTGAAAACAACTTTGAAGTAAATTCCCAATCCTTCTAATAGTTATAATCAAATGTTAGATTTGGGTATATGTTTCCTAGAATTTGCTTCTCAGACTTCAATCAGAAATAGTCAGGAGAAGTGTTTGGATCCCTTTCCTTTGTTTCAGATAGTAAGTTTCCTCTTGATCTTCTTATCACTAGACTCTTATTTGATTGATCACAATGATTTATTAAATAGAAAGATTCAAATTGCTAGGTAGAGGAATTATTGTGCTCTGATACCACATGTAAACCATTTCTACATGTTTACAGTAAATAAAAAACATATAATTAGTGAAAGCAAAATAGATAGATCTAAGAAATTTACCTCCATCCATAGCATCAATTCCTTAAGAGATCTTTCGATTCTTCAGTAGTAGACGTTGATGGAGAACAAAACCTATTTTATGCTCGAATCAGGGACCCCTTTTAAATCAAACAAATGGATGGCTAATGACAATTATCCTTCCATCAAGGATAACTGCCATGAGCAGTTACCACTAACCGTTAGATTTTGAATTTTAATGTTATGGACCACGTGATTCCAACATTCAGAAGTATCGACATTGGCACTTGGAGACTGCTCACCATTGATGAGCTTTTGAAGATCACCACATCATCTACCATATGTCCATAACGGTGGAAAAATTGATAGTCAATATGTGGTCTCAAAGAATTATTGAAACTAGAATGGAAGGTATTTTCTTACCTCTCCCTTTGTAATTGTTGTTGTTGAAAGAATTTTTGCTATAGGCATTGTTAGACTTGCCAGGACGACGACCAGCAAAGAAATACAAACAATATTTATAACTAGAGAACGGGTATTTTCATGACTTATGAGGATACTCTGTAAATCTGAGAAGGATGAGGTAGGCGATCAATAGAAAGGGCAGCTACAATATCTTTGTAGTCTGACCCTAAGTTATGATAGATTGGCATATTGAACTCTTACTATGGGATAAGTTTTCCAGTGGGTGGCTAAAACATCGACTATCATTTTTGCTTCTCTAAGATGGACAGCAACCATTTTGATCACCTTTTTGCTTCTCTAAGATGGACAACAACTATTTTGATCACCTTTTTGCTTCTCTAAGATCAAAAGTTAATGGTGTGGATTATCTTAAAGAGCATTGAATGGAACAAATTCCTTACAAAGATGGATAGAATAGTTTCTTAAAAGATAATTGATGTCAATTGGAAATCATGGAGAATATTTTATCAAGGGAATGGAAAGCTTCATAATAGAGGGGGACAAGTTTCAAAGTTAAAAAGAACTCTTCACTTTAAAGGAAAATAAAGATATAATAAGAAGAGGAATTGTACCAGGCTAGGCTGAAAAAGGAGAAGACCGTCGCCCTCCTTCCCCCTTCTTTCCTCGCTTCTCCCTCTCTCACTCACACGTTATCTTTTTCATCCCCTCCCATGTCTTCTCCTCCTGCTTCCCCCCTTGGCTGGAACACATAGGAGACAGGCAGATCACCACCCACCCCAGTTCCCTTTTTTCTCTTTCTTCCAATCTCTCCCGTCTCCCGTCTCCCTCTCCCTCTCGTTCTCATTCTGCTATCTCTCCCTCTCATTCCCAGCTTCCCCTCTTTTCCGCTCACTTTCTCCACCCTGACCTCCTTGTCTCTCTGTGCATCGTTCCTCTGCTCTGCTCCACCAGCATCGGTACCTCTGTCCCACCTTTCTTTTTCAATCTCCTTCTTTGCGTCTTTATCTCTGCTCTCCTCCCTTTCTCTCTGCCTGAACCTGACACCCATCATCGGGCGGTGCCAGATCGCGCCTCTATTTCCTCTGCCCAATTCTCTCCTCCTCATCATCTCCCCTTCTGTTTGCCACTGCCCAATCCCAACCCAGCTTCTCCTCTGCTATCTCTCTCACCATCTTCCACCTCTTCCTCCTTGTTTCTCATGGCAACCCAGACCCCTTCCCTGCTTCTCCTTGAATGCCCCAGCCACACTACCTCACTCATCTCTCTTCCTCTCTCGCCCCATTTTCTATTCACCGGCTGGATTGCCCAGCTCTCCTCCTCTATCTTGAACCATCTCTGCTTCACCGCACCTACCAGTGGAACCCAGCATCGGCAACCCCTCTATCTTCCTCTCTCTTTTCCCAGAAACTCAGCTTCACCACCGGTTTCCCTGCCCTTCGTTTCTCCCTCTGTAGGAGAACCTTCACCGGCCCAGCACCCCTGCTCCTCTCTCTCTCTCTCTCTCTCTCTCTCTCTCTCTCTCTCTCTCTCTCTCTCTCTCTCTCTCTCTCTCTCTCTCTCTCGGATCGTACCCTCTCTTCTTCCTACAACACCACACTAGTCCACCGAAGGCGTCCTTCTCTGCTTCGATTCCTAGAGCACCAGCGTCTGCTCTCTCCTGCAACTCTCCACATCCACTGTCCACCATCACCGGACAGCGCTTGACATCGTTTCACCTCTGTTACAGGTACCGGAGGGCCTAAAGGAGGAAACCTGACATGGGTTTCCTTTGATTTCCCCCTCCCTCTTCTCCTCTTCTTCTCCCTTCTCCACCTTCTCCTCCAGCTCCCTCTCCTCCACCGTCGGGTTTCCATCTTTCAATTTTTTTGTTTTAATTAGTTTTTTGTTTAATTCCAATTCTACCCTCGCACATCTGATTTAATTCCATCTCAGTTCTGTTTTTAATTACTTCTGTGTCCTTATTTATACCAGTTTTAGTTTATCGGTGTTTTTTTTATCCAGAAACTGTTCAATCCAAATCAGATCAAATAAGGCTTATCCCAATCAACGGGTTAGCCTTAATCAACCAATAACTCTCAATTTCTCCTCTAATTCTTTTCATATTTTCAATTAAATTTGATATTCCATTCTTAGGACATTCGTGAACTTAATTAATATATTTGATCTTTAATCTGAAATCTATAATGTGATCTAGACTGTCCAAATCCCAAATTCACAAATTACTCTCGATCTTTACAATTTTGACGAATCTAATAAACCCAACAGTCAAATCTTTAATCAAGGGCATAATAAAGATGTTTAAGAAGGATGATCAACTCCAAAAATTCTAGATTTGAAGAATTTGATAGTGATTAAGCTAGGAAAGTAGTTTTTTTTAATGTTATTTACTTTAATTATTATTATTATTATTATTTTGGAACTAAAATTTTTGAAATTTTTAGAAGTTAAACTGATCTGAACTTTGATTCTAATTCCACTAATTTTTGTTAATTATTTTTAATTTTTGTCAATTAAATTTTATTTAAACTCTCACTTTTTAGGTCGAGTCCCTGCAAGATTGACCTGTATTTGCATTAGCTATATTACAATAGCCTGTGCACTTACGGTAAAATACAATCAACAATGCCATAAGATTCTTCGAACACTTAAGAATTAATAGAAGATCGGATGCCAACAAGAGTTCATAGAACATCCTTGAAGAGAGCAGCAATGGTCAAAACGAGAGTTTGTTAATCACGGAGCCTCCATGTTGAAAGATGATGAAGAAGAAAGTGAGGGATTGAGTTGGGAGGAGGAGTTTCTTTTGGAGTGGACTTGTTGTTGTTAATGTTTGAATCTGATGAGGCCGTCGTGAGATAATGGGAAAGAACAGATGGAGATTTTGGAAGAAGAGAATGGCCTGTGCAAGGTAAGGAAACATGGTTGAGAAGAGAAAAGAGGGTGGGAGGGCAGGTTAAAATTTTGAAAATTGGAAAGAAGGAGAGGAGGTGAAATAGGAACCCAACCCTAAGATCTTGATACCATGTTGAGAATAATAGAATCTCAAACTTAATTGGTGTGTTTTTGTAATACTTTGAGGTATATAATTTAGGGTACATAAAATGAGTATTTACAGATAATGCCTCTAATTACATTTTATTCTAATACTTTGCATGGCTGACAACTGGTGGATACGTGGGACCATGTGGGTACCAGGTGTTTTGTGGGCCCAACTGATCTGGTCGTGGAACCTCGGACCTGCCTTTGGACTAATATGCGATGATATTAGTCTGATTTGGCTTGTTTTTGTTGTTTAATCTCATCTCCTCTAATGTTGCATTTTTTGTGAATAAACTTCACTGAAGGTTAGGGTTTTCCAATTTGTGACATGACTCATCCATTGAACGTCGTAAAATATTCGAGTCAGTTATATATGAGCTAAGCATACTTTTCATTTGGAAAATATAATCAGTAAATTTGTTGTGGGGGTCACTCTTTGGGTCATTTAGCGCATTTTAACAGGATCCAAACAGCCCTAAGTTTGGGATTAATGGTAATCAGAAAAAGAGAAAGAGAGAATGAATAAACATAAATGAAGAAGAAGAAGAAGAAGAAGAAGAAGAAGAGCAACTTTACTATTGGATGGATAGATATGGATTTTTCTGGACTGATTTTTCTTTCAATTTTTTATCAATGCGTTACTGGCTTTGATTTGGCCATGGGCTCTTGCTTTTAGTTCTTTGTTTTTTCTACATGAGAAGAATCATCTTTGGGTGAATCCATAGATTTCAGGCGTACTACGTGAAAAGTTTCAGTACCTTGTGGATTGGCATAAGGATTGTTGAAATTTTTTGGCATCAGGTCTCTAATTTTTTTGGGTTTCCGTTAGGATCGATTTACAAAGTACTGATTTCTTGCCAAAGTTGAGTCAATTTACAAATTAGAAATTCAGAATTCTGGAAGCTGATTAAGAGCTTGGTTTCCGCAATTTTATTATCATTTTGATAGAAATTTTGTTTTTTTTTTAAAGATCCATTAGGTATCCCTTGAGAAGAAACCATACAATAAAGGTCTAGTCGTAGAAAGGACGAAAAGAGACACACTTAAGAATCTAAAAATAAGTTTAATTATTGTATAAGAAGAACTCCAAAAATAAAAAAATTTAACTTGACTTGGACTATTCGGGTAGAAGACTCGACAAAATTCCCTTGAAATAAAAAATAAATTGAGCTGGTCGAGACATTAGACGAGTTGACTGAAAATTCCATTGGGTCAAGTGAACTCGAATGAGTTTTTGAGGTGACTCGTGAGTTTCTAAACTATGAGTGGAGCCGTAGCACCCCAATTTGTGTGTTGCACAAACGACTCAAGTATTCTTCTCTCTATAATTCTCTATTTGTAAGAAAAGCCTACCTTTAGAGTGTTTGGTCTTTTCATCTGATTGCTCCTACCTTTAGGCACTTGTTCATTCACTGAACAAATAAGATTGGGATCATAAAAGCAGTGATCATATTTAATAGGATACATTAAATTAAATGTTCAAATATTGATCAAATCTAGTTGAATTATTGTGATTGGTGCCGCAGGACTTCTATCCTGTAAATTCCTGTTGAACTACTAAACAAATGGGTTGCACCCCCCCTCCTACGGTCTCTCTCACGTGTGCACAGAGAGGATTTCTTCCGATAACCCGTAACTAACCACCCTTTAATTAATAAAGACGAACGGCTGCTAATAGAACCCATCAAATTACAAGTACCTGTTTGAAGAAAATAACAACCTAGCTTTATTTATATCAAACACTGTCGACAAATTTAAGCTCCTAAGGGTGGCGTGGCGTGATTATGACCTGCAAGGGAGTTGCTTTTGGAATGGTTAAACCTACTTCCTCAGCCATATCCACAGGCACATTTGAGGGGGTTGACATGTTGAAGCTATGAAGCAGACGAGCAAGCACCAAGTGCATGACCCGTAGAGCAAATAAATTCCCTGGACAAGATCGTCGGCCGCCCCCGAAGGGGATGTACTCGAACTGTTGACCTTTAGAGTCCGCGTCTGTATTGTTGGTGAGAAATCTCTCCGGACAAAACTCTAGTGGGTTCGGCCATACGCGTGGATCCCTGTGAATTTTCCAGATGTTGACTAATAGTTGTGTGCCTGCAGGAACGTAGTACCCATCAATCTGGCAGTCTTCTATAGCCGCATGTGGTACCCCGAGTGGTGCAGCGGGGTATAGGCGCAACGTTTCCTTCACAATGGCTTGGAGGTACACTAGGTTCTTAATATCCGATTCTTCCACCTGTCTATCACTGCCAACGTTTTGGTCCAACTCATCTTGGGCCTTTTTCAACACTTCAGGATTGTTGAGCAGCAATGAAACAGCCCACGTTAGACTCACCGATGTTGTGTCAGTGCCCGCTATGATAAGAGCCTACAGAAATCCACAAGTCATTTTTTTTTTTTTTCCCATTTTTTCTTTGTAGGGAGGCAGTCAAATTAACTTGGAACACGCAACATTAATATATACTACAGATTTTCAACATATTACTTGGTCTAGATATCTCATTATCAAACTATGTTTGACCTGTAGCCTTTAATACTGGAGTGGTTGCGGATGGGGGCTGAACTGAAACTATATGAGTTGTTACTCTTATATTGAAGCAATCTTCCATAACTCCCTCATCTGGGACATGCCATAAAGCGACGTTAATTCGAGTGAAGTTGGAATCTAAAATCAAAGGCAAGATATTCGCAGTACTCAAATTGATTTTGATCGATCTGACTGTACTGACTTTGACATAGGTGGATCTAATCCGAATATGATGGCTAGAATATCTAGTACTGAGACTCAAGCTGCCTGCTATCAGCATCCACCATATGGTTCTGGCATTTTGCCTAAGTGGATGGTACTCATGTAGATTAGTGACCAAGACTTCATTTCCAGCTGTTGTTCCTCTCCAAAGGGCAGGTTCTTATGAGTTACTCACCCATTCGCCGTTGGAAACACCACTTCCTGCAAAGCAGTCTAGTTAAATAAAGAAAAAATATTAAATTCTCTTCCCACTGTTGGAACGAAAATAGCAACTACATGGCAATGGAAACTCTCCCAATTGTATGATGTATATCGCTTCCCAGAAGTGAAAGCAGAACCGGGGCTCAGGTGGCTGGTGATCCAAATAGTAGTTTGAGTATGGGCTATTCAAGATGTGACCTGGACCATGAGCCACCACAACTTTTTTCTTTGTTTTTCTGTGGCACATATAACTGCCCCTCTTTAAGCAGCGCCAAACAGCAAGCAAAAAGATCAGAAAATAGTGAAAGCTGCCTTATTATTATCGAATTAAAGGAGTGCTTTAACCTAAAAAGAAAACAGAAAGATAGGCTGAATGTTATCATTACCCATTATCAAAATCCAAATGAAAATAGACCGAATTTAGTATTATTACCAGGGCAGTTGCCTTAATGACTGTATCAATGTCATAGCCATGAGTCTCTGTATTCCCGGAAAGTGACAGCAACACATGCATGAAGTCTTGGTCGTCGCCGGATTCGCCTAGGAGTCTTTCCCGGCGATGCTGCTCCAGCCATCTTACTAGTATAGAGTCAATTTCCTCAGAAGTCCTTTTCATTGCTTTTAAATGCCCTCCCAAATCCATCCACTCAACGGAAGGAAGAGCATCCGATGGTACAAAAACCCCACCAAGATGCATCAGTCGTTCAATAGCGTGCTGAAATTGCTTCATGTCAGCCTCATCACAGTTTGCATAAACACCGAAGCATCTTTTCTTGGCAATCATCATGAGAATCATATTGAACATCATTTCTCCAAATATTTTCTTCATGTCAACCTTCACAGGATTCCGATCATTGTTCTCCCAGAGCGTGCTCATCTCTCTTAAGCACAAGTTGATTTCATTGACCCGGATGTGCTTGAGCGATTCAAGCCGTCGGAGAGACAGGAGCTCCAGGGTGGCTATCTTCCTCATCTCTCGCCAGTAGGGCCCATAAGACGCAAAGCCGAAGGTAGCATTATTATAATTCATATACTTCCCAGCAGCACTTTTCGGCCGGCTAGCAAGAACCTTGTCATTGGTACTGAAGCACTCTCTGGCTAACTCCGGGCTAGTGATGACAAGCGTGCGATTGGTACCGATATGTAGAGTGAATGCCGGCCCGTACTTATCGGCCATGGCTCCCAGTATACGGAATGGTGGCTCAGGGCCTGCTAGGAGATGGAGGTGGCCGATTACCGGCCACGCACCAGCCGGTTTTGGTGCTTCTTTGGTCTTACTCTTAGTACTTTTGCTCCCAGCAGCAACCCATAGACTGTAGAAAATAACACAAGCGAGAAATCCAATAATGGCTTGGAATAAGAGAAACGACTCCATAATTGGATTGATGAATGGGAAGGCTTGGGGCAATATGCTATATATACCAATTTGTTGGCTTCATCGGCTGATGATAAATCGTCACGAATGAACACAGCCACGTCGCTCGGTTGGTAGAACCTCCGTATCTCTGGGCATGCAACGGAATTGCTAAAATGTCAAGAAAGTCATAATGCCAATTTACAGTCGGCCAATCCTTAAAGAGAAAAGTGGATTTGTTAGCCGCATGCCGCCATGAGGCTCACGTCATGGGTGCTGGCCATTGGTCGCGTGATTATATGATTTTCCAAGGAAATTACTAGTACATGATATCTCCACTCGATTTTCCATATTTGCACTCCCATCTCACTCTTATGCAACCTATAAATCTAACTTTGGCCCACATTTTGGAAGATTCAGATCATTCACAATCTTGTTTGTATACTATACACGGTATGCCCAGAATATCTCATTCATGCTGATAATATTAATAAACACTTTTTTAAATTAAAAATGGACGTTAAAACTGTTTACCATCCATTTTAAAAGTCAGAAAAACAGTGATTTACACTATCCAATAGATGAGATCTCCGGTGCATAGCTCATATAAGATGGGGGCAATTTAGTGAATGGCTGAGATCTTCCAAAAGGTGGCCTCGTAGGAGTTGTAGTAAAAGGAGGAAAATGAGAGCTTGGATTTCGAAAGTATTATAAATTAAATTGAAATGCAAACATTTTTATAGTGAAATCTTCGTTCTTAGTATCCCTTAGTCTAAATTACCGACTTGTAGAACGAAGGTCGCTTTGTCAGCCACAACGTGTCTTTGGTAGTTCTGGATGCTTGCGTCTTCATGTCACTTTCCAAAAGGAAAATAGGGAAGAAATTGCATTATTTAATTTGGAACTTTGAGAAAGAAAATATAAAGGCAGATTTTGAATACATGTTTAACGAACATCTGCGTTCTTAGTATCCTTTAGTCTAAATTGCCGACTTGTAGAGCGAAGGCAGTCGCTTTGAGACATGACGGGCGTCTTTGGCAGTTCCGGACCCTTGTCTTCAAATTAGTTTCCAAAGGAAAAACAGGGAAGGAATTGCATCATTGAAAAGGAAAAAGAGTTCGGATTTTGAAATGTGAAAATCTGCGTTCTTGTAGATCCAAGTCTGTCGCCCAGACGACGTTTGAAAGCGTGGAAGAGCCTCCCTACCATTTAACTCTTTTGTTTGGAAGATCCAAGCCATTAATTATGTTAGGAGTACAAAATGTAGATAATTGATAAGAAATTTATGAGTTTAGATTATCCTAATCACTTTCTTTGGTGATTTAAAATTTGAAAGGAAAAAAAACTGATGGTCATAATTTTCATCTCAATAAATATAGGCTGAAAATATCCAATGGGTATGAAATCTCATTTGTAGTCTACCTAAGCCATTCTGAGCATGATGAACGGCTTATAGATATATATATATATATATATATATATATATATATATATATATATATATATTATGAAGCATGAGAAAAATATATTGTGAACTCCAACGCTTTTGAGTGTGGATCCTTCTAGAACTCAAAAGACAAAACTACACTAATAAAATTTACACTTTTACCCTGCAAAATTATATTCAAGCGCCTAATGATCTGAACCATTTATCTTCTCTCTACTTTATTATATGATGAATTTGCACGTTTCAAGTTTTTTTTTTTTAATATTCATTAATCAAAAGGATCCAAAAGATTAATGTCTGGTACAATTTCTTTCTAACATTACACCACTAGCATCATTAATAAGAGAAATCAACAAAAACGCAGGCGGTATCTTTTCATTCTTCTATTTTATTTTTTAATTTTGAAAACTTTTTGTAGACAGTATGATGGATACATCTCTTCAATTATGCAGCAGCTTTTTATATGTTGAGATATTTTACATGATTGATTCATCTTCTTGAATGCAGTGGGATTGGCCAATTAAAAAGACATGAGTAACAATACTCCTTAATAAACTGAGGGCAGGTGTGATATTTTCTGCAAACGCTAAAGAATAATGCTATGTGACTTAAACGAACTTGAAACCCCTTAGCTAATCCCAACTTTGCGTGGTCTGAGCCATTTAGCTTGTTCAGTCTTTTCTACTTTGACTAACTGAGAGAACTCGTGCCCATTGATGCTTCCATCTACTAATTTCTTCAACTGAAAAAGCCACGAGCCATGACTTACAAATGAAAACAGACAGGTAAAATCATCCAACGATCTTCAATATTGGTATATGGCCAATCTAGAGGAGGACAAACAGGTGAATGGGTCAGATCATCTGAAAGTGAGACCTCACTGGGTTCCCGAAGTCGTCCGGAATCTGGGGAGATATCAGGATAGAATTTTTTTAAAGTGCAATTGGAATTGGAATTTTAAGTTCTTGTCATGTATTGTATAATAATGAAGATTTACCCTCTTAGCGCCACGGTCTAAGCTACTGACAGAGGAAAGTGCTTAATTTTCTCTTTTCGATGGCTTTGACGGGATCCACCTTTGTCTAGCTGTTTAACTGCTGCTTAATAAGTCGTCCCCGTGCAATTGATTCTTTCTATGACAATCTTATCATGTCACATGCCTATCTTTTCAAAGGTGAACAACCGGGAAAAACAAAAGAACATGTTATGTCGTTGGCGATCGAGAACACTGCATCAATAGACAAACTGTATTGCGTTAACGATGGGGTAGGGGTCTATTGAAGCTCAATACCTCCATAAATGAAGGTAGTGAGCTCAAACTTTATTGAATTAACCGATGGGAGACGTGTCACAGAAGCATACCTCCAGATATGAACAGAAGGGTTGGTAAAATAGTTGTGCATTTAAACCATGGATTGTTTGTCCGTGTACTTTTAACTTTCTATTAGCAGACAAGGCGCGAATGTCAGGGTGAATTGCATCATTTGAATGTAATTCCACTTCCCCTTACCTGGTAGCGATACCACTGATGGCTAATTGTACTGATATTACTTTACTAATTAGCAAATGACCAAATATGACTTCTTGTATATAGGGTTCTCTAAATCCATTAGCTGTCTTAAGAAGGCTTTCGTGGGCCTTGAGGCAGCTGGTCACCATATCCGAGCAGTTTCACACGGACGGCCGGAAGTATAATACAACCCAACTTTTCCTTGATTTGAACCACTGATTTTCTTGGGCCCGTCTTAGGATCAGTTCTCATAAGGTAGTGATCTATGCGTCCCTTTATTACTTTTTCATGTTCATTGTTTCTAATGTTGGTTCAGGTGCTGTAGATTTGACACTGGAGATGTCTTCATTTACCCTTGATTTCGTAGAGGTTTGTTCATAATTCTAGTGATTTCTTTTGTATGGTTTTGGATCTCCTAAATTCAGTTCTTAATGAATTACCAATAATAATAATAATAATAAAGTCAACTAAGTGCACAAATGGATATATCTTCAGTCGGATCCGGGAATTCTGAAGATTTAGATGGGGTCATGCCTGAACTTCTCAGAACCAGGAGGTGCTAGGATCACTTAATGAAAATAATTTTGGAGCAAAGCCAAAGGCAACATTGTGGACAGGAGTATGAGTCCACATGAAGTTATAGCTATTGGTACCATTTTATTGAGGGGTTCATGAGAGTAAGGGGCACATGTATTGCTGCCTATTCTTATATGGTGAATCACATAAAAAATAGCAGCAGGCAAGAGCGCAAGCAAGGATCATTATTTTTTTACTAGGACCGCCTTTGCTATTAGATGAAGCTGGCACTAAAATTTGACATCTGAATATTGTAAGCATCTCAAGTTTGGCCTTCTAATCTATATAGTATATATATAAAAAAACTTCCTAGGATGAACACAGACTAGGAGAGTCATAATATTTATCTATTATACTATAGAATCTAGATCAACTATATTCAAAATATTTAAAACTCACAATCACTAGTATATAGATCTACAGTTGATTATTGATGTGTTTTATGGAAAGAATAAAAAGTTGTTTTCTTGAAAAAGAAAATGGTTTTCTCCTTAATTAATGAAATTCTTTTGGGAAAAAAAATCCTATTAGGCTTCTCTCTCTCTCTCTCTCTCTCTCTCTCTCTCTCTCTCTCTCTCTCTAGGTTAAGGGTTTGAGGTGCTCATAGGTTGTTCAACATTGAAAAAAGAAAGCCATATATATATATTGGGCAAGGAATTATTGTCTATTCAACAGTATACATGGCCAACAATATCTAGCTCTTAGCAACTCCCTAAAATACGCTTGGTTGTAGGTTGGAGTTAGTGTTTTCTCCTTTGGTTTAGGATTAGATTTAGAAAGTTTGTTAGTGATCTACTTTATAAATTTTGTTTTGTACCACAAAACAGAAAAAAAAATCTTACATTATAGAATGTCACTATAAATAGGGATACTAATGGATGAAACTTAAATGGGCCAACTATTTCAATGATCCAAACCACTTATCTAGTAGAATATAGTGGAACGGTCACACATAAAAGTTATTCATCACTTGATGTTGAGATTTGATTACTCAAGTGCTTGCTATAGAGATAACAATGAGAACAACAATCCTAAAGTATTTTGGAAATCTTTACACTTTTTAGGATTGGTATAATCTATAAAACTAAGTAAAGGTCTCCTAGCATAGTGGCACAGGAATAGCCTCTAATATGTTATCAGTTCATGGTGTTGTGTATGTGTTTAACAACTATAAAAGAAAGAAAAAAGGTACTTTAAAAAAATATATAATCTAAGGAAATAATCTACAAGTAGCAACCAACAATATCGTCTACTATATATGGCTATAGACAACTCGGCATCTCTATTTGTGATGACCCAGGTTTTTCAATGCCATTTTTTTTTGTAAAAACACAGTGAGATCGATCTCTATTTTTAAAACAATTTATGCAGAAGAATGTAGGAAAAATTTCTTCTTTTTCAAAAACATTGTATAAAGAGCCCGAGTGTCAAAATGAACGCTCAATATATAGTGCCATGGTAATTTATAAACCAAATCAGAACAAGTAATTACTCCTAGGATTGTTAGTTACAGCCACAGCTACAATGAATACTTACAATCAAGATTACAGTAGCTACCAAAAGAAATCACTAATTAAGTCTTACCTTTGCCTACTTGACTTTGGTTCTAACGCCTCCTGATGTTTCTTCTATTTGTCTTTTGTTTGATCTGAAAAATAATGGATTTGTTGAGTATTTATCATACTCAGCAGGTAACCTGACACTACCCTTTTTGAAAAACATAGCAATGCATCATACAGAGTTCAAAGTGGTTGCATGAAAGGCATGTTAAATTTGTAATAGGTACGCATATGTATGCATAAAGTGTAAGTAATGCCATCTATTGAAATTCTTTACCAATCACGCGTTAGTATGCAATACTAACAGTATGTCTAAGTTCAGAAAGTCAAAATCACTAGATTCACTATATCCTAGTTATGAGATCTACACCATACGTCAAAGCCATGCATAGTACATAATGATCAGAAAATACTTAAAGTAGTCTTCATATGAGGTAAATGATAGCATCACGAAGTAACATGCACCGGTCTCAAGTCATCTGGTCATGAGTACTCGTTTACGACCATTTCAATGCTATATGCATATCCATACTACTGAAATCATAGGGTCACCATGCTTACGACCAGAACCACTCTGGATTGCATGTCTCCGGTATCTAGAGACCAGTCCACCATAGCCTCCACGGAGACTATGGATATGTCCCCGAAAGGGTGCCGTGAACACCTCCAGTGGTCCTCCCTATTGACCACAGCAGCCAGGGAAGGGACAATGTTGTTTAAGGCAGCGATACCATCCACTTTTTTGGTGGTAGAGGCCGGGAGGCCAAACCCATACCCCTCAGCATAGTGTCCACTGGGCTTAATAGCCCAAAACCATACATAGTCCAAACCTCAAATCAACATAAACCATGCAATTTATGGATTTGTTTTCAAAGTATGCAAGCATTGTGTAAAATGCTATGAATCCGTATAAAAACATTATTTCTCAACAACATCCTTCATTTAATGCAAGATTTTTCAAATACATAAATCATGAAAGCAGGTCCCGCATACTTGTATAAGAACAACATAGTTTAAAACACATGCTCAATACAGTATTAAAAACAAGTAACTTAATGAAAGTTTAGGATGTATTTTGAAAACATAGTAGGATCAGGTTACCTATCTCGTGCGTTGTTACGTCGCTCGTACCTGTCTTCACTTCGAGTCCGAGAATGTCTTGGTAAGGTCCTGAGTGATGTTCAACATAAGATCTAGGTGTTATTCTATGCTATTTTATTGTATAGGCTCTGAATTTGGATTTTAAAAGGTCGCGCCTTAACGGATGACTCAAATGTAGTGCCTAGGGTCCTGCGCGCCATGGTTCTAAAATGCGCGCTCTACAGTTTCTAGTATACACATGCGCCCTGGTCGCACCGTAACCAAGTTGGGTCACGTGCACACATCCGAATGGTGTGCCAGGGTGTGCACTCTGCACAGCATTGCGCGGACGCATCTTAGGTGCATCTATAGTGTGCCTCGGCTCCCAAGACATCCCATGCATCCCGGTCGAGCTAAGACAACTATTCGCACATGACGCATGAGCGAGGACAGCCCTCAGGGCGCTTGGCACGGGTGTGTGTCAAGCCAGGTGCCCCATGGACCGCACCATGCACCCGAGGACGTCCGCACCCCTGGGATGCCCATGCACAGGGGCCTTGGACGGGTTTCCACCTACCTGGTTCTCTTTGTTCATGGAGAACCGATGTTTTTCGGTCGAAAAATGCCCAGATTCGACCAGGCTCTGGGTTAGGAAGGAGGGGAAAGGAGGATCAGTCAGGGCAGCTTGGAACGACACCCTGGTCATCTGAACCCTAGGGTTTTGTAAGGAACCCATCTTCTCTAATGGGTTCTCCGGCCGGGAGACACTAGATCCGGCTGAATTGTGAGGGACAATGGAGGGGAAAGAGAGGAGAAGAGAAGCGTACCTGTGACTTCGAGATGGAGTGGGTCTCACGCCTGGGACTCTGCCGAAGACGGTATGGAAGTGGGTTTGAGCCGAAAATGCTATGCTCGGGAAGGGGGAGTGGGGAGAGATTTATAGGAGAGGGAAGACGGTGCCGTCTTATGGCGGTGCCGCCCTTTCCCCTGGCATCGCCTTACAGAGGCGGTGCTGGTGTTTCCAGAAAGTTCAGGAGAGGGGGTTTCTGGAGAAATCAGGATGTAGGGTTGGAGAAGGAAGAAGATGGGGTGCCGTTATCAAAATGGCCCCTGCGGTTTTTGGCTTTTTCATTTTTAGGTGCATTTTACCAAAATACCCTCAATCTTCTAATGCCTATAACTTCTTCATACGAGCTCCGTTTTCGGTGTTCTTTGAGGCGTTGGATTCCATTTGGAGAGTAGAATCTAGTGGCACTGAGCTTCTTCACAAAGTCCCAAGATTCCTATGTGAATTAGGAGGAAACATCCCACCACCTAATAAGACCATTAAACATGTAAGAAACATATATTCATTCCAAAGTAAACCAAGTTACAATATCGTTAGCAACGAGCCAATATCATGGTTGGTTTTTATACAAAATGTCTCAAAATTTGGGTCATTACACTATTGGAATATGCTTGGTCACAGATATGAATTGGCGCTTTCCTCTTTTATTAGGGATTACATTTAAGAGCATGTGTGAGTAACCTACTTTCTAATGTTTTGCATGTATGAAAAGGTAGATTTATTATATTATGGAGTGTCACTTCAAATAAGACTACTAGCGAATAGAAATACAAAAAGGGCTAACTATTTCAGTGATCTGAGCCATTTATCTGGTAGACTTCAGAATGGGTCAGGCATACTGCTTGTTGATTGTAAACTTTGATTAGTTAAGTGTTTGTTGTGGGTAGGACAACACCTCTAAATTTTTTTGACTTCCTTAAATTTGCATGATGATATAATCAAATAAATCTAAATAAAGGCTCCTAGCATATTGGGGTGTCTTGTACATCATGGGTTCGAGCTAACACAAGAAGGGCCTATTCGATGGTACCTAAGTGAAAGATTATATCAATGATCCAAACCACTTAGGTGGTAGACTCCATCTGAATAAGTTTTACATAAACTATGGATGAGTTGTACATAAAAATTCTTCTTCTATTGATTCTAAGCTTTTGAATATCAAGTGATTGTTGTAGGGAGAACAAAAACACTAAATGATATTGGAATTATTTAGATGGTGTAGCTAGGCTGATATAATCAATAAAATTGAGCCAAGGCCTCCTACCATAGTGGGAAAAGAAGGCTCTCTACCATGTGCCTATTAGGTCTCAGATTCGAGGCACTCATGTATGCCAACAAAAAAGGGAAAAAGAATAATTAATAAAATGTGGGCATTTTGCCTTTGCATTTTTAAGTTAAAGGAATTATTACCTAATTGCCATTCTTATAAAGATATAGAGTGGCATGTTTGTGTAAGGGACATGAATTGATAGTCTCGCATTGCTTCTGATAGAGAGATTAGAATAGAGGCTACCTGTGACGACCCGGGTTTTCACATGCATTTTTTAAATGCAAAACTAATTCCTAAGGCGGGATCGATCCCTATTTAAAAACATTTTGAAAAATAATGCAATGCAGCAAAAAATCCTTTTTGATTTTAAATTCATTTTGAAAACCTCGAGTGTCATTTGATTTCAAGATAAACAAGGAAATGTTTACAGTTTAAAGCATAAATGTCTCTCCAGGTCTATCCTTTTACAATGCATAGCCTAACTGTAATAATTACATATACATGTCCAAAGAGGAGATTATATACTTACATTGATACTTATCTTCTCTTTATTCTCTTGATCATCGTACTAACATCTTCTAACGCTTCTTCAAATCCTTTTGAACCTTATCTTTAAAAATGATATATTTTGGTGAGTATTTCTCATACCTAGTAGGTGATCTGATACTACTATTTTGAAAATATGGAATGTAACATGCATAATTTAAAAAGCTTTTTTATGTAAACATTAGTGATTTCTTTGTTTGTGTAAATATATGTAAATTTATGCATAAAACGTAAGCTCATTGATGCAATTTCAACCATAGAAATTCTTTACCGAAATCTAGTAGTCAATATTTAAAATCATAAGGTAGAAATCAATAGAATCATGTAATAAGATCTCGGTAACTACATTAAATCAACGAGTCAAATATGATAATCATGAAACTATTAAAATAGTCATTATTTAAAGCAGATGCTGGCATCACTATAAGTATCATGCACATGATCTTTTGGTTTTGTTTTCACCGTAGGCTACCTCATTCGGCGATCTACCTACTTGGGACTAACTGGTCACGAATACTCGTATACGACCATCTCAATACTATATGCATATCGATAATATTGAAATCATAGGGTCAACTATGCTCCTTCGCAAGCTGCCTCATTCGGCGATCTGCCCACTTGGAACTCAAGGGTTTTGTTCCCATTGTAGACTGCTTCATTCAGCAATCTACCCACTTGGAACTCTATAATTTGTTCCCACTGCAGGTTGCCTCATTCGGCGATCTGCCCGCTTGGAACTCATTTAGTGATCTGCCCACTTGGAATTCCATAATTTGTTCTCACCACAGGCTGCCTCATTCGGCGATCTACTCGCTTGGAACTCAAGGTTTGTTCCTACTATAGGTTGGCACATTCTGCGACCTACATACTTAGCATAATGCCCACTAGGCTCAATAGCCCAAAAAGCATATATAGATAAATCCAAATCTCAATCATCACAATCATGCAATTTATGCATTTATTTGCAAACCATGCGAGCAGTGCATAAAATTAGTCCATGCTAATATTGTATTCAAAGCCATAAAACATGAAGACAATTCCGCATATTCGTATAAGAACATATCTCAAAAATATGCTAAAAATGTTAATAAAGGCAAGTCAGAGTTTAAAATGCATTTAAAAACTTAGTAGTATCAGACTACCTACCTCGATGTTCCTCAAATCGCGTTCTTCACTACTCGACCTTAGATTACTTCTGTGAAACCTTGGATATTAATGGATAACAAAGATTCAAATATCATTTTCTATCCATTTATAGATCACTATTTAGATTTCTAGATTAACGGATAGATATACCTTTTTGATCATTGCTTAGTGCATCTCCAGGCTAGATCTTTTGTATAGTATTAGCATCTAATGATTAGATTTCCTTTAATCTCTTTCATGTAATTAAGATCGTGTAATTGAACAGTCAGATCTCCTACTCAGACCTCTAGGTCGCCTGTCTTGATGCCCAGAACAGGTCTGTACTTAATTTGGACAATCAGATCTATAAGTTCAAGGTGGATGTATGTAACTTAGAGTAGATCTAAGCATATTAGTCTCCTAATGGACCTAACAAATCAATCTATGAAGTTTGATCATATTTGATCCTGTAGATCTATGCGATCTCTATAGTATTTAGGCTATAGTCATACTTAATAGTCCTCTAATCCTAAATTTTATCATCTCATTAGGTTCATGTCATTAATACAAATGCAATGGTTCTTTCAGATCGTAAATCGAAGTCCTACAGCCCTTGTAATTGCATTTTTAGTGTCGCAACGTCACGGACGAACCAGATTCGTCTATATCGGGTTTGCGCATCATAGTTCCCAGCCCCAGTCAAACTGCAACTACACCGCATGCTAGCACACACCTGAAGGACACTCCAGAGCATACATTCTTGTCATGCATTACGGCGCGTGCGCCATGGGTATAGGATCAGGTCGCCTGTGTAACTGACCGTCGCCAGAGAAGACGATTGACGCAGTTGTCGCAGGTGATGATTTCTAAGTCTGATTAACTCTAAATTAAAAAGGTTTGTATATCAGAATCTTACCTTAACTCCTATCAAGTTTGGAGTCATTCCGTGTTCATTTGATGCCGAAAAACAAGAATTTCACGTCAGAGGTTCGCCTGAAAATGCATTGTTGTCAGAATTTGAATTTCAACCCGATCAATGGTGAAACTAACTCCGATTTAGAAATTTCTTGAGGGCTTTTGATCCTCTCTTCACAAGGAATCAAATGGTGTTGTTTACTCTTCGATCCTCCATCATTTGGACGGCTGTTTTTGAAATCTAACTAGCGATCATGTTCTTTGTTTCCAGAACCCTAGACGTCGAAAAACGTAGGAAAATGCTAGAGGAGAAGAGGGGAAGAAAGAGGGAAGGAGAGAGAAGAAGGATCTTAACTAGGAGCTCCACTGTCGATGCTCGATTGAAATCCTTGAAATCAAGCTGGTAGAAGGGGGAGAAGAGGAATTTATAGGAAGGGGAAGGCGCTGCTGCCCAATGGCAGTGCCACCATTTTTCCTGTGCTGCCTTATAGAGGCGGCATTATGTAGGTCGGTGGGTGGGGGTAGGGGATGACCTGGGGGGTGTCGTTATCAAAACGACCCTCTATGTTTTTTAGTCTTTCTCATTTTTAAGTTCAAATTACAAAACTGCCCTTAATCTTTAAACATCCATAACTTTGTCATACAAGCTCCGTTTTCAATGTTCTTTAAGGATTCCATTTTGAGTATAGAATCTAATAACACTGATTTTTCTCATAAATTTCTTTATTTTATATTTTAATTAAAATAAAACATCTAACCACCTATTAAGGTGATTTAAGCGTATATTAATTTCCAAAATAAACAAACCAAACATCATGATTGATCGTGATTGTAAAAGTGATATAATAATATTAAAAAATTTGAGTCATTCACTACCCTATATAAAGAGGTGCTCCCTGGGCAATTTATTGCACCAAATCATCTCTTTACCTAAAGTTTTTTAGTTTCTACATTTTTAGAGTCTGTCTAAATGAGACTCTCTCTCTCTCTCTCTCTCTCTCTCTCTCTCTCTCTCTCTCTCTCTCTCTCTCTCTCTCTCTCTCTCTCTCTCTTAGAGTTTGCTAGTTTTGCACATCACTCTATTCACTTATAGTTTTATTTTGAGTTTGCCAACTTAATACATTACTCTATTATTTTCTCTCTTAGAGTTTACCAATTTTATGCATTTGTCTATCATTCCCAAGGTTCTTCTAATTTTGAAGATCACTAATTCTATAGTTTGCCTCTTTAGGCATCACTCTTATTCTAAGGTTTTAAACTTGTGAAGTTCTTCTTGTTTTTAATTTCTCTTGAAACTCAGATTCCTTATCCATTTTAACCTTGTATCATAAGTGAATTGAGTTTCTAATGTTTTATCTCTTTGAGAGCTATTATGATTTGAAGATAGATTTTTAAAGACTTTACTTTACATCATTCATATTAGAGACTAAAGTAGAAAACAATTTTGATTTTGCAAATAAGGTGTAGATTAGGTCTGGCCTGGTTCAATCTTGTAGATTGAGTTACAATATCCTTTGCACTTATTGGGAAGCATCAACTATCTTTAAGAAGCTACTACAAGTCGACCTCTAAGCTAAGCTTTAATGGAATATTTTTTTTGTTCAAGACTTATATATTTTTAATACTTTAAAGATAGTTCTTTTCATTGATTTTCTTGATTGGTGAATGCGTGAGGTATGAATCTCTTTACCTTAATATTGTGATTTCCAATAAGCCAATGATTCATATCATGTACTTTTTAGGATTATTGGCTGAACGATTTAAATATAGATTTTGATAACAATGTTTTAGAGAAAAATAAAAATTTCCATATGAAATCAAATGCACTTAATTTCATTCAATATATATATATATTTGAGGGTTTTCTTTTTAGAAAAAATTGTTTAATAAGGTAAAAATTAGAAAATTTCATTTTCTTAGGTTCAAAATGGAAAATTGAGATATGAGTTTTCCAATATTTGTTCCTATAAATTTTTATGTTTTTGGAATAGTAATTTGAGAGAAAATAAATTTTTAGTTTTTACTTAAATAAATTGATAATTTTAAAAATTTAGATTTTATAGAGTTTTCAAAGAAAATTAAACAAGTTTTATGTGATGAAATTAGAAATCCTTAAGTCATATTTACATGTTGGATGTTTTACATAGGTCTATTTTGTTTCCATGATATACATGTATGTTATAGAATGTATTAATCATGAGATAAATTATTTATTTTTTAATTATTTTAATATGCAAAGAGTTTCACATATATATTGATTAGATTTAGTTTTAATGAGAAAGATATTTCTTTGGAATTTAAGACTTGATATACATTTAAATATTTAGAATCAGGCTAAGAAAATTTATAAGATTCTAAAGCACCAATGCTAGAATCCTTGATAAAAGGAAAGAAAATAAAATGTGATTTGTGAAAATTAATTCTTTGACACAAACAAAATTTTTAGTCCCTTGAAAGCCCCTTAAAGTTTGGGAAGTATTTTTTTGAAAAAAAGAAGAAGAAGCATTGCTTTGCAAAAAGATAGAAGGCTTAACCAATTTGTTTAATTGAAGAAAACAAAGATATTAAAGCTAATGCCTACCATTACTATCCATTTTCTACAATAAGACTATCATAACAAGGCATATAGTGGATGCTCGAATGAAATATCGACAACTACATTTGAAATATGACAATGAAAGAAACTCTATACTTGGTTTTATAACATGGAAGGTTCAAGATGTAAAGTATAGGGTTTAGAATAGTAAAAGTTGCAACTAAAAATTCAAAAGGAACTAGAGTATAACTATACTAATTGAACTACATAATATTCGGCAAAGACCTCAATGCAATAAGAACAAAGCTGATTAAAGGTATTCTAATATCTAGAACTAATTCATTTTGATGAAGTACAAATGCAAAATTGGGACACAATTGCTTGGTCAGACAACATAGGGTAAAATAGTGATTATGTAACTTTTATTATAGAAGATGAACCATCAAAAGTTGAAAAGATAACTAGATCAAAGAAGCTATACTTATTTACTTGAATAGTAAAAAGGTCATATAATTTTACTTGGATGCTTATTTTTCAGTTCTATTGAGAGTTCATTTTCTGACAAAAGCTACTCAAATGAAGTAGAAGAACTTCTTTCATCCAATATAAGGATTCCTTTAGAAAATAATCAAAATGAAGCAAGAAAAAAAGATTCAGCCAGTAAAAGTTCAAATTCTTCATTGACTATTTTTTTTTTTTTTTTTTCTATATTATGAGAAATGAAGATTACACCACATTTGCTGCTGCAAGTACGTATCATCCACTTACCTCCTCCAACACCCACCCCATCGATGACCAGCTATAGGTACATACCGCCCCTCTTCTTCTCTCTCCTTCCTTATTTCTCTTCTCCTCTTCTTCTCTCCCTCGATTTTTCTCTGTGTAAGTCAGGGATGGTGGGATGTCTATTTTGGGGTTTAAATATGAGTCGATAAAGAAGTTGTTTTATATGTAAAATGAATTTAAAAGTATATAATTTTTTAATTTAAAATATATACACCTTTTATGTTAGTACATCACAATATCTAACAAGTAATACACAGTAAAACATATATATATATATATATATTATTTTTTATGAAAGTCAACATTGATTCATGGGTTCATGCATCAAGGCTCAAGGTAAGGTTTCAAGGTACATATGTAAGTGTTCATGGTTCAAGTATTCGGGGTTCAAGTGTCTAGGTAACAATGTTGGGCTGGGGTTAGGTTAAGGGCTCAGAGTTAAGGTTTAGAGTAAGGGTTCAGGGTATGTACGTAAGTGTTTAGGGTTCAGGGTTTAAGTATTCAGGGAACAGGGTTGGGGGTTAGAGTTAAGTACTCAGGTTTAAGGTTCAATGTTAGGGTTCATCCATGGTAGATCTGCACTTAATTAATTTTAAATAAATATATATATATATATGTATTTGATTGAAACTAAGATTAATCCAAAGTTTACTTGCACTACAAAATATTATAAAAACACTCCTAAAGAACTAAATATATGTGATAAACAAAGAGGTACAAAAATTGTACCAATAAAAGAACTTAAAAATAAGATGATAAATTAATTATAAAGTGAGAATGTGGGGGTGCTACCTTAAATTTTCATATCCATTTCCTAACTTGTGTGTGTCAGAGTGGTTACTATATTAACATTAATTTTCTTGACACCAAATTCATATAAATCATACATTTGTAAATTGTTATTTAAGAATCAAAGATGTTAAATAATTAATACGATAAATTTAGGAAGTCTATCTCTTTTGTTGATACATTTATTATATATATAGTAGTTGTTTAAATTTTAAACGACTTTAAAAGTATACAAATTTTTATAATTTTTTATTCAAAATATATACACCTTTTATGTTAGTACTTCACAATATCTAACAAGTAATATACACTGAAATAGATTTTTTTATAATAGTCAACATTGATTCATGGGTTTAAGCATCAAGGTTCAAGGTAAGGTTTCATGGTATGTATGTAAGTACGTTCATGGTTCATGGTTCAAGTGTTCGGGGTTCAATTGTCCAAGTAACAATGCCAAGGTTAATTAGGTTAAGGGCTCAGGGTTAAGGTTCAAAGTAAGGGTTTAGGGTTTGTATGTAAGTGTTTAGGGTTCAGGGTTCAAGTTCTAGGAATAGGGTTGGGGGTTAGAGTAAAGTGCTCAGGGGTAGGGATTCAAGGTTAAGGTTCATGGTTGATCTACACTTAATTAATTTTAAATGAATATATGTTTTTGATTGACACTATGATTCCAAAGTTAACTTGCACCACAAAATATTGTAGAAACACTCCTAAAGAACTAAAAATATGTGATAATTAAATAAGTACAAAAATTATACTAATAAAATAACATTAAATAAAAAAAAGATGATAAATTAATTATAAAGTGGGAATGTGGGGGTGCTAGCTTAAATTTTTGTGGTCATTTCCTTACTTGTGTGTGTCAAAGTGGTTCTTATATTAACATTAATTTTCTTGACACCAAATTCACATAATTCAAACATTTATAAATTGTTATCTAACAAACAAAGATGTTAAATAATTAATACAGTAAATTTAGGAGGTCTATCTCATCAATATGTTGATATATTTGTTATACATAAAGAAATTATTTATATTTTAAATGACTTAAAAAGGATAGACTTTTAAAGTCATATATAGATAAATGACTTTAAAAGGTTACACTTTTTTATAAAAAAAATTCAAAATATATACACCTTTTACGTTACATACTTCACAATATCTAACAAATAAATACACAATGAAACTGCTTTTTATGATGGTTAACATTGATGCATGATAACCAAAGAAGTACAAAAACTGTACTAATAAAAGAACATTAAATAAAAAAAGATGATAAATTAATTATGAAGTGGGAATGTAGGGGTGCTAGCTTTAATTTTCATGGCCATTTCCTTACTTGTGTGTGTTAGTGTGGTTCTTATATAAACGTTAATTTTCTTGACACCAAATTCACATAATTCAAACATTTTTAAATTGTTATTTAAGAATCAAAGATGTTAAATAAGTAATACGATAAATTTAGGAGGTCCATCTCATTAATATGTTGATACATTTGTTATACATAAAGAAATCATTTATATTTTAAATGACTTTAAAAGGTTATAATTTTTTTAAAATTTTTATTCAAAATGTATACACCTTTTATGCTACATACTTCACAATATCTAAAAATTAAATACACAATTAAATTGTTTTTTATGATAGTCAATATTGATTCAGGCATTCTTTGTATGCACACACACACACACATAGCTCATTATCAATATTTCATATAGCTCATGAGAAAAGCAGAGTTAAAAATTATTAATGTGAAATTATATATATATATATATATATTACAACTGACTAATATACATATTTCACGTACCCAAAAATATATATATTGTTTTCAAACCTAAGCACCTTCCTCACCATTGTCACACATATAATCATCATTCTCACCAAGTAATGCTATGATTGATGGGATTGTTTTGATTATAGAAGGGTAATTTATTTCAACATTTCTTATACCGTCTTCATCACAAAAATCACTGGGACATGATAACAAAATAGTTGAGCATCTTTTATCAAGTTCATATTATACATAAAATGCTTGTTTTGCTTGAGATGCTCAAATAAATTGATCATTTTTATAGCCGATCTTGTTGAGGTTAACTAATGTCAATCCAAGGGCATCAGTTTTGATGCTATTGTGTTTCACCCAATCGCACTTAAACACAACCACAGTTCTGTAACAAATATCATTTGCCACTATTGGCCTGTTATCTTTTGAACTTGACAAGAATGTTGCATTGGCAACTAAGCTAACTCCATTATTTTGTTGCACTCCTGAGTTATTGTAATAACCCCAAAATTTTACTATTACATGATTAAAGTATGAGTTTTCTGGGAGAACAACTTTTTATAGAATTAGAATCAAGAATGAAAACATAAATAGTTAGATTCTACTCAAAAATTGAAATATAACAACCCAAAGAACGATGAAAACGGAGTCTGGATGAGGAAATTGTGGGATTTCAAAGTCAGGGCTATTTTGATGATTAAAAGTTAAAAAAAAAAATCTAAGAACATGAAATTGAAATTATAAAATCTAGATTTTATTCGTCGATACGAATCCAATGATACTAAGTTTACTGAAACTGTAGATTGGATGAATAAATGGTAATTTTCTTACATAGGAGTATTTTTGTAATTTCATTAGTGGGCCCCACTTGCAGAAATGTAGGTTCGATAGTGATGAGGTGTTGGGTATGTAACAATCATACATGTTAACGAAACTTAGGCTGAGTGGAATGATGAGGAAAACATCACAATCATTCTATGTTTAATATATAAAAATAAAAGAAAAGAAAATAATAAAAGGAGGGGCCATTTTGATAATGGCACCCCCTTATTGCACGATCTGTTCTCAAAGAGAACAAACTTGACAACCCTAACCCTAGCACCCACCATTCTCCCCTCTTTCCCCTTCCTTCCGGCGTACCTTTTCCCCCTGCTGGCAACCCACAAACTTCAGCAACCAGATGGCGGTGTCCCACCATCTTCACCATCTCCGGTCACCTAGGGCTACCTTTCACTGAGCAGTTCACTCCTTTCCCCATGGAAGACACCATCCCCATCAATCCGGGCACGATCAGGAAACCCTATCGGGTTTTCACATTGCAGAATCACTGACAAACACCCATTGTTTTCGGCAATCCCCCAAGCAACCCCTTCCATCCAATCTCCCCCTACCGATAATCTGCAAAACTCGGCAACCATAACCCTAATCTTCGGCGTCACCAGAAACCCTAATGTTCGGCGTCACCAGAAACCCTAGATCCCTATCATTTTCCTCTCTCTGTTTCCCATCACTTGTAAAACTCAAATCTCCGACTTACAACCCCTACCTCAGATCTCTTTCCCCATAGTTGGCAAACATTTTGTTCGAGCAGATCCCCATTCCCACTCACAGGCAATGAGCACACATATCTCCCCCATCTTCAGTGCGCCCAGGTCTCAACGGATCTCACTCTCTCAGATCTGTCCCCCATTTTCTCCGTCATCAAGCTCAACCAAACCCATCTCCTGAAACCCCTAATTTCTCCTTTCTTTCTCCGGCAACGATGTTAGTTGGATCTGAACGTCTATAAAGGAAAACCACTCGATAATCCTCTTTCCCTTGTCTTCTCCATGGTACTAGCACGGTCAGGCCTTTAGGGCGGCTGGGGGGTTCAAACCCATCAGAGATAGCTGGATTTTTCCCCTTAGTCTTCATTTTCCCTATGGTTTTCGATGACCTGGAATGGGCAGTGCATAATCTGGCCACCTCTACCACCAGTATCCCATTCTCATCCCTCTTTCCCTTGACTGTGACAAGTTAGGGGGGAGTAGACTCGTCGAGTCAACTTGCCTCTGACTCGTTAGAAGAAACTGAGTTGACTCTGTCACCCATTCTAAACCTTGAACTTCAAACCTGGATTCTAATCAATCCAGGAAGAGTTTTGGAAATCTGAGAGTACACTTGTGATCCTTGGGATGCGAGGAACGAAACCCATCTTTCCAATTCTTGATCCGGGAAGATCCAATTGTTGAATTTACCCGGCCATTGATCAAGGGTCAGATCATTGAATTTGTGATGATCTGATTTTGTTTTTCCAATCTAAATAGTCTATCATGACCATTAGGAAGTGTAGATCAAGAATCTAATGAGAGATTTAGGATTAATGGTCAAGATTGATCTATGATCTAGGTATGGAAATTGATTAAGTTATATGATCATGATCAATGTAGCTTATTCAATTAGATCGTTTAGTTAGAAGTTACTAATTGATTGTTTGATTTGGAGGGTCCAAGTAAAAATAAGGATTTTACCAACGTGAACGGATGGCGATCAATGCTAGTAGAATTGAAGAACGCGTCACATGAGGTAGGTGGAAATTTAAGACAGCATGTCTAAATAATAAGATGCATGCTCTAAACATGATCTTATTTCTAATTATGGATGTTATGAAACTAAAATGGTATGATTGATATTCGACATGCTTCAAATTGTAATGGTGAAAATAATGTTAATTAAAAGAATTGCATGTTATAATTTATGCTTATGACTTGTGCATCATGTATGTGAATTGTAAAATTATGTTTATGGTACATGGGTACCATGTCAATATTGATGATGTATGAGTCTAGGTTCATAGGATACATCCTTGGTGGATTATCACCAAATAAGTAAGGATGTTATTCTTGTTATGAAATATATGAATAAGCAAATTGCCTTTTATTACGATTACTTTACATTCGAGTATGGAGGCCTAAGAGTTTTGAATACAGGCATATGCCTAAGGATGCTATGGTAGGAGGGTTACGAGGGTTTGGCCACCCGCACTCCGAAATGTGATATATGATGTTACCATGCCCAAAGAGAGGCAAAAGGTCGAGTGGGGAAATTATGGGAAGGCCACCACTGTGATGGTCTGTCTACCCATTTAGACATGATATAGATGATTTTCCACATTTGGTATCCATGGAGTATGAAAGCAGTTTTCCTAACGCGTTGTACAAATTAGACTGCATGCATAGTAGTCCTTACATTTGATGCACTATGGTGCTTATATGGTGGCATTATAAGATGCCTTATATGATATGACATGATGATATGCCTTATATTGTTTTCCCAGCAGTGGTTAGAGGATTATGGAACTCGTATAGTGAAGGGCATGAGGATTATATTGATATACCAATAGAGGCTAGATGATTATGAACCTCACATGATGAGGGGTATGATTTTGAAACCTAGTATAGTCTAGGAATGTAGATTAGGAGACTTATTGATTATATTCATAATTTTGTATGTCTTTTAACAATTTCCATATATGTGTACATATGCTATATGTATATGATTGAGGGCCTAGTTTCGTATAAGTTTTCATATGGGTATATAAATGGGCAGAGCTGTTATGCAGAGTATGGTTCATGGAACTAGATTAGTTTATTTAGATAACAAATAATAATTAAAGATGTTTGATAAATTAATGGATTACGTATAATTATAAAACATGTTAATAATTGATTTATCAAGGGATTGTTAATGATCATGAAACATGTAATTATTTGGTTTATAAATGGATTATTGAAATGTGAAACATATAGTAAATCCAATTTAATATAATTGTCATGAAACTGAATATTTTGATAATATAAAATAGTTAATTTATATTAAATTTAACATGCTTCTTAAAAACCCGAGGTGTTACAGTTATCATAGTCTTTCGTGTAAAAGCGATAACCATTGATGGAATATCTAGCATATTTTATTACTTCTGGTCTTGGTCCTATCACCATCCAACCCAAGGTTTCTGATATTCCGTTGCCTGCTACTTCTCACTGATCTTGAATCTGTGTATACTAAGGAGGCTTAAGTAAGATTATTATATACATACATACATATACATATATATATGATATAATATTTTAAATTAAGTGAGATCTCTTGCATTTTACCTTCTTAAGCAGCTAATTATTGAAAGTGCGACAATGCTCAAATTGTAGCCACTTATGTTTCTTTGCGCAACTTGGATTCTTTACCTTGAGTACATCCATGTGTTCACTATGTACACACAAACACATAAATTAATAGAGTAATCATAGAAAATGTAATTAACCATCGGCAATTAAATTTTACATAAGTGTATGCATGCATGATCAACTTACTCAATGTAAGGTTGGACTTCAATAACATTTCGCAACACCATAGGTGGTAGCTTTCATCGATTCCATTAAAGCACAATTATTCTCTTAACACCCCTATAGTTACTTTTTTCAAGTTTTCACATTTTGAGCACGAACAACGAATGTGATTATGATCAACACCTACCCTAAGTGCAAACTCTATGAAATTTTCTATACTCTCATCATATTCTTTCGATGTCCTTATTGAAGACATTCAAGCATATTTTTCCATTATCATAAGAAATGGGAGCAAATTTGCGCAGAGACTTGTAAGACATGAAAAGATTAGGTTAGATATTTTGCCAAACATTAGATATACATGAATTAGAAGAATTTTAAAAAAAACTACATTTTATGGAAAATTTCAATTAACAATGAAAAAAAGTAAATTATGATAGACACATTCATGAATAAAATTAACTTTCAAAAAAACAATTTCTAACCCACAACCTTGTAAAAACTCTTCAAATATGCATAATACATATGAAACAAATATAGGGATGCTAACCAACACTCAAAAATCAATATTGACCCAGAAGTTGTGAATGCAATTCCAATTCACATAGGTAGGATTTGGTTTAAAGTAGGAAAATAGAAGTTTGGTTTACTTTTTGCTCATATATAATAAACACAAAGTGAAAAGGCATTGTGGAAGTCGGCGAAATAATTCTTAAAACAAAAGTATAATTGAAGTCGTTTCCAGAAAAATGACTTTAAAAGTAATCACTTTTAAAGTTGTTTCAATAAAAATGACTTTAAAAGTATAGACTTTTAAAGTCATTTTGTACAAATGAATTTAATAATTTTTACATTTTCACATGAAATATGTATTTATTTATCTTTTGTACACTTCAAATTCACATAAATACACATTGAAATTGATTTTACAACACAATCATATGTATATATATAAACAAACACATCAACAAGGAAATCATATTATTTTTTTACTACATCTAATGTTACATATTATTATATCATGTCAAGCTAAGATCAAACAGCGAATTTGCTCTTTTTCATCAAAATTTGGCCCAGTATTTAGCTGACACCACTCTTTTTCATCAAAATTGGCCAAAAGTTGATCTTATAACCACCACTCTTCATCAAACCCTAATTTTGAGTGACAATCACAAATCATATTGCTCGCCCTTTCTTCAATAGTGAGGCTTGAGAGAGAAGTAGTTGTCATTTTCAATGAAATCATATTATTTTGACAAAATCAAGATGATCAAACAGATTCTTTAATTCCATGATTTGTATTCCGAAAACCCACATGATCTACAAAATAAAAACCCAGAAAAGTTAGTAACATGAAAAGAAATATTTGTGTGATTTAAAAGAAGTGGTGGTTTACTTATAGTTTTTCCCATGACACAAATAGTCAAATTGTAAAAATGAAGAGAAAAAGAGAAAAAGAGAGAAGCACAAGGCCCAAAGACGAAGCCGTCATGCCAAAACCATAAGAAGAAGAGGATAAAAGAAAAACATACATTGACAGCTATTTATAAATCATTGAAGACATTAGAAGTAGTTTACTGCTAAATGACTTTAAAAATATCTAACTTTTGAAGTCGTTTAGCACTAAACAACTTTTGAAATGTGGAACTTTTAAAGTCATTTATATATAAACATCTTTAAAAGTCCAATCCTCCAAATAAAATATTTTTGCCAAATTTATCACGATACTTTTCAAGTCGCTTCCTTAAAACGACTTCAAAAGTTATCCATTTTTAAAGTTGTTTTCATAAAAACAACTTTAAAAGTCCTTCTCGCAAAAAATTCCCTTCTCGCACCAGTTTTTTAAAGTTGCTTACTCTTAAATGACTTTAAACGACTTCTTAAGTATATATATATATATATATATACATATTTAAAGTCATTTATTTTCAAATGATTTCTAAAATATTTATAAAGTCGATAGTCAAATAAGCAACTTTTTTCTGACTACTTTAAAACCCTCCTATGTAGTAGTGTACATATTGTAAAATTCTAATGGTAGATATGTAAGATATATAATCTTGGATATGCTATTAATTAAATCTTGAAGGATGTGAACAGAAAGGCATATCAACTTGGTATATTAAAGTCTATGAGTTCAGTTGGTGTTATTAGGATGAAGATAGGTACACAGAATCAACAAAAAGTGCTCTAAATCATATCCAACATCAAAATTACAACTAAATAATGAAATGATTCATTTACTAGATTAAATATAATATGATTACATGAGTTCAAGTGTGCTACTACAAACATAATTTCTTGAGTTCAAGCAACAAAAATTGACAAGGACATATGTAAACAATGTATAGATTACTTTCAAATGATTGAGTTTGATCAAGACATTTAAAATTTGATCAAGAACTAATAGGGATTTTGATACTTCATAGATAAACAATTAAGATATTAAAGTATGATTCAAGAGACATTTGAAATACTTTTGAAGAATATTCTTTCATTAATAATGAAAGTGTGGAGGTATCTACAATGCAAGTAAGAGAATCAGCTTTCAAATATTGAATAACTGATTGTACTTTCATTGGCTGTAAAAGTGTAATGACTCGTGCATTTCCGCTACTTTTGCACCCATTTTACAAACAAAATGAATTGGACATTCTATATGAAATTAACCATGTTAAATTTTTTATTTAAAATATTAAATAAATAAATTTATAATAAAAATTAGTACCATTAGATTCTATGTTCAAAATGGAATCCAACGCCTCAAAGAATGCTAAAAACAGAGTTCGTATGAAGAAGTTATGGGCGTTTAAAGATTAAGGGCATTTTTGTAATTTAAATTTAAAATAGGAAAAGAACGAAAAACGCAGGGGATGTTTTGATAATGGCACCCCCCATTGTCTTCCCCGTTCCAGCACCGACTAGTTAGGCGGTGCACAGCACCGCCTTGGCTGGGCTATAAAAAGCCCTCTTTCCCCCCTCTCTGATCATCTCCTTTTACCCATCTCCGGCTATTAAGCTAGGGTTCTAGTAAAACCAGAAAACCCTTCTCCAAACTCCTTTGCAACTTTCGGCAACAGCCAAACCCTTCAGGCCCGCCATTCCTCTTTCTCGTTTCCCCATTCCTCCTCTGGCTTCATCAAAAAAATCGAGATGTCCTCCTCTGTGTTTTTCCGGCAACCTAAGGTTTCAGAGTGGAGAAGGTCACATCTCCAGCAATGGACACCCTTTCAAGCCGCCTAGGTAAGACTTCCTCTTTCCCCTATGTTTTCTCCTTTTTCTGGCCCAGATCCATGCCGAAAATCTTTGATTTTCTGGGGAAGGAAACTAGACGGGTGAAAACCCATCCACAGTAACACGTCCAGGGGTGGACGGGTGTCCCTGGGTTGTGGCTGTCCTAGGGACGTGTGGGCATGACGCGCACCCATGCCGAGCTCCCTGGGGCAACTGTCACGCGCGTGCCGTGTGCAGACAAGATGCCCGACTCGACCGAGACGCACAAGTGTCCAAGGAACTAGGATGGGCGCAACCTCACTTAAGATGCGTCCGCACGACGCCATCTAGGACGCGCACCCTAGCGCGCCATTCGGATGTGCGCACATGCACTATTTGGACATACGCATGTGAGCCAATGTGGTTTAGGTACAACCAGGGTGCACACGCATCCTAGAACTTGTGGCACAGGGCCCTAGGCGACACATATGGGTCGTCCATTAAGACGCGATACTAAAAACCCAATTAAGGAGGCTTTATAACTTTGATCAATGATCCACAAGACTTGTTACGTTCGTAATGATGACACGGACCTAATGAGACTATACAAGTTAGGACCTAAGAACTATTTAGTATGACTATAGTTTAAAAACTATAGAGATCTTCTAGATCTACCAAATCAAAGATGATCAAAAAGGGCAGATCTATTTGTTAATCTAGAAATCTAAATAGTGATCGATAAAGAGATAGAAAAATGATATGGAATCCTTGTTATCCATTCATATCTAGGATTTTATAAAGGAGACAAGGGTCCAGTTGAGTATTGAAGAATGCGATTCAAGGAACATCAAGGTAGGTAGTCTGATACTCCTAAGTTTTCAAAGACATTTCAAATATGAATGCTTTACTTGGCTTTAATTACTGCATTTAGCATATTTGTTGAAATATGATGTTCTTATATGAGTACGCGGATTTGTATTCATGATTTATGGCCTTAAAGCACTTGAATCTATCACCGTGTTTAGCATGTTTTTGGGATATGACGTTTTTGTACAAGCATACGGAATTATAACTTTGAATGTAATTACTGGCATGACTATATTTTATGCATTGCTTGCATGTTTTGAAAACAAATGCCTAAATTGCATGATTTACGATGTATGAGATTTGGATTATCTATATACATGCTTTTTAGTGGGCAGATCGCCAAATGAGGCAGTCCACGGTGGGCACTATGCTGAGAGGTTGTTATGTACGGGGTTGGCCTGCCGGCCTCTACCACAAAAAAGGTGGATGGTATCACTGCCAAAAAGGCATTGTCCCTTCCTTGACTACTGTGGTAAACAAGGACGACCACTGGAGGTGTTCATGGCATCCTTTCAGGGACATATCCATAGTCGCCATGGAGGCTATGGTGGACTAGTCTCTAGATACCAGAGACACGCGATCCAGAGGGGTTCTAGTCGTGAGCATAATGACCCTATGATTTCAGTGTGATTGATATGCATATAGCATTGAGATGGTCGCATACGAGTACTCGTGACTAGTTGGCATGACATGTGTGCCGAGAGACTAATGTGCATGATACTAGCATCTGCTTGAATGATGACTATTTTAAGAGTTTCATGACTATTATATTTGACTCACTGGTTGATGCATTTGCAGAGATCTTCGTATATGGATCTATTAATTTCTATTTCATGATTTTGATCATATTTATATTGTTGAATACTAGATTTTGAGAAAGGATTCCATGATTGAAATTGCATAAAAAAGCTTATGTTTTATCCATAACTATGTATGCTTACACAAAAAGAATTACTGATGTTTTACATGAAAAGCTCTTGGAATCATGCATATTGCCTACCGTGTTTTCAAAATGGTAGTATCATATCACCTATTGGGTATGAGAAATACTCACCCAAATATATTATTTTTCAGGATAGCTCCACTCACGAGTAGAAGAAGCATTAGAAAATGTTAGTGCTACGATCAAGTAAATGAAGAAGAGACAAGTATGAATGTAAGTAAACTCTCTACCCTTTGGACATATATCTGTATTTATTTACAGTTAGGCTGTGAGCTGTGACTAGATAGACCTAGGAAGACATTTATGATTACCGTAATTTTAAAAAACTACTTTGGTTGTTGTGAGAGCAAATGACACTCGGGATTTTCAAAATGAGTTTAAAACAAAAGATTTTTTCGCTGCATTGCATTGTTTTTATAAAATGATTTTCAAATAGGGATGCATCCGGCCCTAGGAATTAGACATTGCATTTAAAAATGCATGAAAAAATCCGGGTCATCACAAAAAGTAAGTCCATTAGATTCTAAATTTAAAACTTTGCATCCAAATAAGGTTGTGGGAATACTTAAATATTGTGCAAAAATGAAAACATCTCTTATCAAATTTTGTTGACCCATGGACACTTAAAAAGTAAGGGGATTTTGATCTTGAATACTATATTTTTGGGTTACAATAATAAGGTGGTATTATCCTTACAGTACAATTGTCAGCTGTAAAGTGACAATGACTATGGTACTACCGATGGACACATTGATACATGGTTATTAGATATTATGATACAGACAAAAAAAAAAAAAACTAAGGATGATAACAAATATCTATTGGCATTGTTGAAATTTTTTTGGTTGTTTAAACAGTAGCTGCAAACAAGCCTATAAAGACAATTATGACAAAGAAATTTCCTATTGGCTAATATACATCAAGAGAGCAGCTTAAAAAGCTAGGAGATGTGACTATGTCAGTGTAATAAAGCAAATGATGGAGATACTTAAGTGTACAATAAGCATAATGAGTTGTGATTTTATGCAAATGATTTTGATCCATAGAAAGGTTTGCAATGTAATATTTGTAGATACTAGTTTGATATATAAATTTGGGTGTGACTTTTGCAATCTTAAGAATCAATATGGCTAGTTTTGTATTGTATAGATATTATGAAAGATTCTCATAGGATTTTAGTCAATTCGACTCATGATAGATAGTCTATTTATTCAACTAAAGTACTCTAAATATATGATGGTCTAATATAAGATATGATTTTCCAATCATAGAAAGAAGCTAAGTAATTAATCCAAGTTGTATATACTAAAAAAATTTGTAAAAGATAGTAGCTAGGTTTGTTCAATGTATAACTTTACATTAAAAGCTTTAAGACTTTGAATAAATTGAGTCAATGATAGCATGGATTTTCACCCAAAAGGTGACCCAAAAAAATTGTGAAGCCACGAGTAGACAACTTTAAAAATGATCATGCATATGCAATTGGTCAAGTTTTATTTTGTGGATTGTGACCATCTATTCTTGATAGGACATAAAAACCTATTTTTGTTTAGTGGAGTGTGAACATGTAAAGCCTTGGCCGATGAGGGCGGGCCAAGAGGGCTGGCAGGCTTCTAGGCAAGGTGAAAGACTGAGAGTTAGTCCCACATCGCTAGGGGAAAAGTTACTGGGCTCTTGATAAGAGTGATGAGGACTTTCCTTGCAACGAGGCCTTTTCCCTGGGCAACTGGGGAAGAACAAAATCGTGCGGGGTGTATGGGCACTCCGGCACGGACAATATCAATATCGTGGTGTGGGCCCTCGAGGGCCATTTACAAGTGGTGCGTCTTCGTGCACCCGTATACGTCGGTATAAACCGGCGGAAAAGGGCGCCGCCGGTTTAAACCACCTTATGGTGGTCCGGCAGGCCCCATTTTAGCTTATTTTTCACTAAAACTTGATTTTTGGGAGCTAGAGAGGTCCAAATCACGATCTGGAAGAGGCGTTGTGACCGTATTGACGACGCGGACCTAGTTTTAACTTAAAAACTTAGAAATGACCACTTTTTATTTAGAAAAATTTTAAAATAGTGATGTGACATGTACAGGTGCACTTGAATATACCCGATTAAAGGGAGTTATTGGCAAGCTAGTGATCTCACACTGAGGTAGGTGACGACAACTAATGTTTTGCCTTGATTTTTAAACCATGTTTAAACATAGCATCATGTGTGATTGTGTTTTAAAATGCAATTATTATTTACCGTGGATTTCATGCTACATTGCGTACAGGATGGTTATTCCAAATTGAAATCTTTCTTGAATAAACTTATTTCAAATGCTTTTACAAGCATGATGTTAATTAGTTATGCTTAATTAGAGATTTATTTCTTATTATATATATAGAAACTGCATGGATTTACATGGAAATGAGTATAGAGGCTTAGTAGCTGATCCTTTTATAGGCTAACCCCAGGATGAGGGGCATGTCTTGGGGATTGCAAGCTATAAGTGCTCTTGAGTTTTAGCATATACATATGATTTCCGTGTTTTATATTTGATGACGGGTGCTCTCGCCCTAAGGCCATGCTAGGAGGGATAGTAGGCTTCACACCCACCTCGAGATTATGATGTGATGAGTTTGTGATATGATAGACACCTGCCCATAGATGGCATTCGGTAGGGGTTTGGTAACATGGATAGTCCACACTACCGGTCTGAGCCTTTCCATGGGGACAGACGTTAAGTCTCCCGTTATGGTGTCGACGGGGAGCGGCGGTGGTTGATACCCATGGAGGGTTGCCACTGCAGCATGATGGCCCATATTCTTGTTATGTGTGCATGTATGATGAGCATGATTATGGATGGTATGCCTGGGTGTGACGACACTCAGAGGTTGACTATGTGTATTCCCCGATCTGGGATGTTAGTGTGATGTGGTGGGACCCATTACCTTAGGGTGCCCTTATTCTTGTTGTATGCTCCATTTATTGATTCATGTCATGTTTTAACTCCGTGAATTTCATGTTTTTAGCATATGGAATAAATTGGCATTATTGAACATGGCATTATGATATCACTATCTTCATAAATGTTAGATTTTTCATCAGTATTGTTCATTATTTCTTGCATTTATTACATTAATTGTCTATGTACCTACACACGATAGCTTCTTTGAGGCATTGCTTTGTTTTGCAATGCCTTAGATCTCAGCGATACCAGGGGAAAGGCAAGGCTGTTGAGAAGCCGTGAGAGCTGCTGAAGACCATTTTTCTATAGTATTAGACAGTGATGTGAGTCATTAAACAGGATTATCATTTGGATTTTTATTATGGACTGCATACTTTGTATTTGGATGTGATTTAGATCTTTGGACATATATTGGACATTTATATGGGATGTTATGATGGATAGACCCTGGGCCATATTATTATTGCCTTTTGGATGTTTATTTGATTTAAAATAAAGGCGCCTATTTATTTGACGTTGATTTATACGCGGATCATTTATTTATGTTTAAATTTCGTATACGTCATTTTGAGAAAGGAAAAATTAACACCCGGAGTTTTAAGATAGGTTTAGTAAAATGTTAAATAAATCTTTTCACATGGGGATCCCAAATGTTCTTATTTAAATTGCCATTATAAAAAAAAAAAATTGTCTTAAAAATCCGGTGTTACAAAGTTGGTATCGAGCCCCAGTCCATCATAATCCTTGTGAATGTCCATTTATATGTGAATAACAGTCCATAATAACAGAGAGAGAAACGATGAGAGAGGAACTTACACTTAGTGACATGTAAAATTTTGATAGATGGCTCCTCGGAGAAGGACAAGGTCTACCTGCTACACCCATGGCTCCACTGCCGAGTCCTCTCGATCAAGGGGATCGAGATGCCAATTTATTGAATCGGTTAATGTGGGGACTCGTACCACTTATACGGCGGAGTTAGGGCCGTTGACGCGGCTAACCCTAGCCCTATTCCACCACCTAAAGTGGTACCCATGGTTTCATTAGTTCGGTCCTCACAACCGGTACAAGAAACATCGGTGCACAGAGCTACGGAGGGCGTGCTACGAGTGACTCTAAAGTAAGACGGACAAATTACTAGAGAGGTTTCAAAAGATGGTAAAACCCTTTTATGGAGATGGTAACACGGAGGAGGCCGAGCGATGGTTATTTGAGGCGGAGAGGACATTCACGCTATGAAGATCTCACCAGATGATCAAGTTAGAGTAGCCTCCTACCCGCCGAAAGGTGAGGCACACGGTGGCGTACTTTCACACTCACCTGGCACACTATTCGGACGTATGCACATGAGCTGGTTGCGGTGCAACTAAGGCGCACGCGTATACTAGAAACCGTGAGCGCATTCTAGAACAGCGGCATGCAGGGACCCTAGGCACTACAATTGGGTCGTCCATTAAGGCGCGACTTTGAAATCCAATTTCGAGCCTATATAACTCCGCTTGACAAGCCAAAAGGACCGTTGCGTCCGTAATTTTGACACGGACCCAATTATACAATAAAATGCAGGACATTCTTAGATAAAGATCAACCTAAAAATATCAGAGAGTAACCCCTAGAAACCAACAAACCATATAGGATGGCTCCAGAGAGTTGAGAGAACTTCGGGTACACAATTCCAAGAGTTACTGGATAAGGGCTATATCAGGCCGAGTGGATCACCATGGGGAGCACCAGTGCTGTTCGTGAAGAAAAAGGATGGATCACTGAGACTATGCATTGACTATCGGTTGTTGAATGGTGTTACTATAAAGAACCGATACCCTTTGCCACGCATAGATGATTTATTTGATCGGCACCCAATCGGCACAAGTGTTCTCCAAGATTGATTTGAGGTCAGGGTATCATCAGCTGAGGGTTAGAGAAGAGGATATCTCGAAGACTGCCTTTAGGAGTCGTTATGGTCATTATGAGTTCCTAGTGATGCCGTTTGGATTGTGAACGCACTGCAAAGTGTTCATGGATCTAATGAACCGTGTTTTTCGAGCTTATTTGGATAAGTTCGTGATTGTATTTGTGGATGACATCTTGATTTATTCGCCTAGTCATGAGACACACAGAGAGCATCTCCACGGTATTAGACACACTTCGTCGACATCAGTTGTATGCCAAGTTCAGTAAGTGTGATTTTTGGCTAGACCAGGTACATTTCTTAGGCCACGTCATATCTAAAGATGGAGTGGCCGTGGATTCAACAAAGGTAGAGGCAGTACTACACTGGGAGAGGCCCAAGACAGTGACTCGAGATAGCTTTTCTCGGTTTAGCGGGGGTATTATCGTCGTTTTATAGAGGGATTCTCAAGATCGCATTACCATTGACCACCCTGACTAGGAAAGACACTCAATTTGTATGGACCGAGGCTTGCGAGGAGAGCTTCCAAGAGCCCAAGAGGAGACTTACTCGCTCCATTATTGACCTTACCATCGGGGCGGCGGTTATGTAGTTTATTGTGACGCCTCGGCAAGGGATTAGGAAGTGTTGATGCAACATGGGAAGGTAATTGCCTATGCGTAGACAGTTGAAGACACATGAGGTAAATTACCCAACACATGACCTGGAATTAGCAGCCGTGGTATTTGCGTTGAAGTCTGGAGACATTATCTTTATGGTGAGAGATTTGAGGTATTCACCGATCACAAGAGCCTCAAGTACTTCTTTACTCGAGTGAATTGAATATGAGGCAGCCGCAGATGGATGGAGTATCTCAAGGACTTCGACTTCACCATACAAGCACCATCCTCGGGAAGGCTAATGTCGTTGCGGATGCCCCGAGCAGGAAGGCGGGTGTGATGATTGCCAATTTGACGACTCGGTCTAAGTTCTTTGATGTGATCTTAGAGGCACGGGGCAAAGACAAGGAAACATAGGATCGTGATAAGACAGATTTTCGAGGGGACCAAATGGAGGAGTTAGATTTAAGGGGAGGTTGGTAGTACCAAGATGACGAATTGAAGCGCGAGTTACTTCAAGAAGCACACCAATCCCTTACACAATTCATCCCGGGGGGTACGAAGATGTATCAGATCTCAAGAGGCATTTCGGTGGAATGGTATGTAAAAGGATGTTGGAGAGTGTGTTGCACGATGTTTGTCCTGTCAGCAGGTCAAGGCTGAGCATCAGCGTCCATCAGGACTACTTCAGACACTGGACCTTCCACAGTGGAAGTGGGACCATATTACCATGGACTTCGTTCTAGGTCTTCCGAGGACCGCTAGCGGCCACGACATGATATGGGTCGTTGTGGACGGTGTTGACCAAGTCCAAGCCATTTCCTTCCTATCGGACAAAATCGAGCCGGACCCCCGACCCGGTGTGGGTGGCCAGCCGCACGTGGGCGCCGTGTGTGGTAAGACACGCGGGGACGCGTGTCCCCTTAAGGGGGAGAGGTTGTAAAGCCTGGCCGATGAGGGCGGGCCAAGAGGGGCCGGGCAGGGCTTTCTAGGCAAGGTGAAAGACTGAGAGTTAGTCCCACATCGCTAGGGAAAAAGTTACTGGGCTCTTGATAAGAGTGATGAGGACTTTCCTTGCAACGAGGCCTTTTCCCTGGGCAACTGGGGAAGAACAAAATCGTGCGGGGTGTATGGGCACTCCGGCACGGACAATATCGTTGCAGGGTGTGGGCCCTCGAGCTGTTACAGAACACCTTCTTAATCGAAGGACAATGAGTTTCATTTAAGAGCTAGATTCCATTAATAAGATTATTACTATTTGGAATGGCCTTTCTTTAGAATCTTGACTCCATTAATTAGATGAGCCCCATTTATAAAGAAATCTGGGAGTTGGACTCCATTTATTGCCTTGGATGTGCCTTATTTGGGAAGGACTTTGTTGAGGACCTTAACTCCCTAGATTGGCTAGAGGGTCTTTGGTAGACATACTAATTACGTAAATCTAGGCACAATTTAGCTGACCCTCTCTCCAAATGCCCAAGAAGAGAGGTTGTGGATATGAGAAGAATGGGCTTAAAGAATTTTACTTGATCAATAGTGGTAAACATACCTAGTGTCCTTGATTAGGTTCTAATGGACAAACAAGCCATTTAGATCTCCTAGATATACTATAATTATTTATAAATAAATTTTATTTTCATTTATATGGTGTATGCAGTATGATTTGTAGTGTTAAGGATGATTTATATTTTAATGACTATATAGATTTGTCAATTTGAATTGTGGTGTACACATGCACATCATTAATACACTTACTTATTTTGCGTGTAGGCATTTGGCCACCTCTTATGGGGCTCAGGTTAGTCTTTACAACACTAGATGAATTACGAGATTAGCATATGTCCAATCTAAGTACACTTGTCTCCTTTAAGAAAAATGTGTATTACATTTCTTTTCTTTGTGATAGTAGTTCAAGATTCATTTCCATAGTTACCCTAATACTTCTTGATTTGTATACATAGGTTGAAATTCAAGACCCAATTCACTTTCTTTGATGAACGGATCTTAATTGAATGTCAAAAAAAAAAAATTCTTCACATTGCCCTTATATTTGACTAATGTTTGATATTCTTAATTCAAATATAAGTTAAAATATTGTTTTAAGTTGTTTTAACTTAAAAACAAGTAGGGAATTGTTGACCTTATTTTTTAAATCAAAATATTAGTCCCACATTGCCTTTTTTTTCTTTTTTCATAAGAGATATAGAGTGATATCTCTATATATGGGACATGAACCAATAGTGTCATATGGGCAATTCCTTACACCAACTCCTCTCTTCTCCCAGATTTCTCTAGTTTCTAACTCTTTAGAGCTTGTCCAATTAAGACATTATCTACTCTCCCTCTCTCTTCTAGTGTTTGCCAGTTTTGTGCATATTACTTTACTCTCTTTTAGTTTGTTAGTTTGTCAGTCTTTTGCATCGGTCTTACTTTTGTCTAAGAGTTTATTAGTTTTTTGCATTAGTATATTATTCTCTTTCTTGGAGTTTTCCCATTTTGGTATTATCTTTAAAGGTTCTTCTAATTATTAACATCTCTAGTTCTAGAGTTTATCCCTTTTGGGTTCTAAATTTGTTAAGTTCTTCTTGATCTTGGTTTCTCATAAAACTCAAGTTCCTAATCCATTTTGATATTGTATCTGTGATTTGAAAGAGATATTTGAAGACTAGATTTAACATTATTTATCTTATAAACTAAAGTATGAACCTATTTTTAGTGTGCAAATTAGTTGAGGTAAATATTAAGTCTTGCTTGGTTGAATCCCAAAAATAGAGTTGTCATATGCCTTGCAATTATTGGAAGGCTTCAATTATTTTCAAGAAGCTGCTCTAAGCATGCTTATAAGCTAAGAGTTATCAAAATTTTATTTTATGTAAGACTCTATATTTTTAATAGGGTGCATGTTTTCAACATACAAGAAACAAATGGGGGGAAGTAAAGAAGGGCTTTCTTATTTCCATTGAGTTGAATACTAATGCCAAGAATTGCTATAGATAAAATAGCTAACACATTCCCCTTTATAGCTTATGGGTTCCTTCTTATTAACATAGGATTTATTAGTTTTCTGCCCCATTTGTGTTTCTTAATCTTCCTATAACAAGTAAATTAGCATACATAAGTGAGTGATTGAAAGCCTCCTTCATCTAAGAATCAAAACATAATGTAGCAAATTCCTTCACAAAGTCGAAGCATTCATAGTCAAGGAATAAATTGGTGGTATCATTTGTCATATCAAGAGGGAGGCAAAACCTTTACATCTGGGTTTTATCAATCCCAATAACTATATCAATGTGAATTATCCTTTATGATATCAGATATTCTAAAAATAGGTTAGTATTTTATAATTTGGTAATAGATTCCTATTTATGTATTTTTTATGGCACTTTTCATATACATATTTCTGCCTAAAAGTTTTGGGTGCTATTTTTATAGGTTTTCTACATGAAAACCTCATTTTTTTACTCTTAATGATTATATTTAAATTTTAAAATTTATTTTAACAACCATTGAATAATTAACATAAAGTGATGCTTAGGAGAAAAGAAAAAGGATGAAAAATAACTGGGGCAATCCTTTAGATGATCTGATTCATTCATCATGTTTGATATGCCTTACACTGGTTATCTACCAAAATTTATGACAATTGGATGTTTTATCCAAGCCATTTTTTATTTTTAAATCATATATATATATATATATATATATATAATCAAAGATCTAGTATTAGAATTCTTTGATGAGTATAAATTTTGGTATATGACCAAAATAGGCTAGGTTAAACAAGAAAAATGGTTAAGACCACTAAAATTGATATCTTTCTACATGCATCTAGTTCAACGTCATTTTTACCATTGGATTAGATGCATCTAGATAGATCCAAAATTTTAAGTGATCTGAACCACTCGTCTTGGTTGACCTGACTTGTTTTGGTTGTGCACCAAGATTCATGCCCATTAAAAGCTTCTAGATACTATATCTATGATAGAAAATATATAATTTAAAAACAAAAAACAACCTGGTAAAGGAAATCACATGTTCTTAAAGTTGGAGTGATAGTTTAAATCTTAATATACATTTCTATTTAGGTATGCTTTATATGATTTTTCATATATATATATATATATATATATATTTGTATCTAAAAGTTTCATATGCTATTTCTTTATATCAATTACTATTGTTTTTCTATTCATTGGTTTATATTAGTCAACTGCCTATTTGATTTTTATTTTTATTTTTAGTTATTAGTTATATATATATATGAACAAATAAGTTATAAAGATATAATAATGCTAATATTGATTTCTTTCCAATAGTAGCTAGTAATTAATATTTGTGCTAATCATAAGATTCTAAAACCAGAACAAAAATGAAAGATATTTAGTTCATCTACATGAATGTATTTTTCTAGCTATCTATTTCATCTACAGTTCTAATTTAGGCATTCAATACATTGTTTTCATCATAAACACTGTTCAATGAACAGTTCAAAAGGAATGATTTAAACATAGAATTTTTAATACCAAAATCATCTAATCCTGATGATATCTGTCATGTAAGATATTTGGACTTAAAGAAATTAGATGAATGGTAATGATTGCACTTGGTAAATGGTCAAGAGCATCTCGGTCTTCAATACCAAAATAAACAATACTATGTATAGAAGTTTGATTAACAGATTAAATCATCCAAAAAGTAGCTCTCATCATTCCAAACGTTAGACCCGTCCAAATAATATAGTTGAGAGACGTACGAATGTGAAATATATATCGCCCAATACCCTCCATATTAACTCTCTAGGGACTCTATCATAAGCTTTCTCTAAGTTGATAAAGACCATGTGGAGGTCTTTTCTCCTCTCCCTATATTTCTCTACCAATTATCTTAGCATGAAAATAGCTTCCATGGTAGACTTCTCAAGCATAAAACCAAACCGATTCTCCAATATACTTGTCTCATGCTATAGCCTCTTCTCAATCACTCTTTCAAAAGGTTTTATAGTATGGCTCATAAGTTTGATCCCTCGATAATTAGTGTAGATATGTATCTTTTGCCTCAAACTTATAGGCAATAAAGAAAACAAATCCCAAAATCTTAAGGATTCTCATGCACTCAGTCTCTTAAGTATAAAATGAAAATATAAGATTTGTTGGAGTGTCCACATCAAAATCTCAAATAAACTACACAACAATGAAAAAAAAAGGGTCAAAACAAGAAATTTTTATTTTTAATATAAGATATATATCCTTCATGATTGATATATTGTTACAATTGGAGTTTTTCGATCATATTTTTGTGATTTCATAGAACCATAAAAAGGGGTTCATTACTACAATGGGTAACCCAAAGTCCTATTTAATCCATTCTAACGCCACAATTTTGTTCCATGTTCTCAGTTTGCTTTGATAAAACTTCACCGAAATAAGAAATAAACTCACTCAATCTTGTTGGGTTTCACCATTTCAGAGGTCACAATGGTGTGCAATTAGAAGAGGAGAGAAGGGTGGGAACTATGTGGGAAGAAAACAACAGTATCTTTGAACTTTTATAGGGAAAGGTGAGTTGTGGAGATAAAAGGGAAGAAAAGAACCACAAGGAGGAGATAGACTACAATGAGAAACACCCCATGTTATTATCCTCTGGTACAGGATATCTTGGATCCGTTGTAAAGTTAAAGCAAAAGAAGTTTATGAGGATATTGATGCATAACCTTGTTGGGAATGCGCAGTTCTGATATCACTTTTGAGAAAGCTACTGTTGCAATCTAGATCTAGCTACCAGATATGGGAATCTGAGATTGAGAGGAACAATCGCACATGCACACGCACACATAAACAAAAAGAGATTTACGTGGTTTGGCCTGATATGGCCTACGTCCATAGGGAAAAGAGAGGAACTATCACTATTTATAAACATATTACACTGAGGACGAGGAGGATCAGATTAGATCCTCTCCCTACTCTACTTTACTCTACTCTACTCTACTCACTCACATTCACTCTTTTTCTCTCACAGATCGACTATGATATGTTTCTTATACCCTTGTTTTACAGCGATCGGATGTCCCCTATTTATAGGATGCAGATGATCTGATTGTCAAGATCTGAAGCACAGTAGATCTTGACAAATCCATAGATTTTTCTTGCCAATCTTGACCATCCAATTTAGTCGGTGCCAATTTCAACTTTTTCGGCACTGGCTGTTGACATTTTTGATGCAACTGTTCTTTTCTTGTTGCAGGTATTTCTATTCACATGAATTTTTCAATCAAATGTATAGCTGACCTTACATGGGTGTGGACCCAACAATTCTCAACCTCCATACCCATGGGAGGAGAGTATTCTTCTTCTTTTCAATTTGAGTCCATTCCTTTTATGTCTCTACATAGCATTTGCCTCTCGCATGGTACCACTTTTGTTAGCATGTCAGCTGGATTCTCATCTGTGTGAATCTTCTTTATCTTCAGCTGTTCCTGTTCTATTACCTCGCGTATCCAATGATAGCGAATATTGATGTGCTTTGTCTGTGAGTGATACATTAAGTTCTTGCTCAAGTTCAGAACACTGACTATTACAATGTGCCTTGTATTTCTCTTGTATAATACCAAGTTCCTGGAGAAATCACTTTATCCACAACATCTCCTTGCCAGCTTCAGCTGAGGCAATATACTCTGCTTCTGTTGTCGATAAAGCAACACACTTCTGCAACTTGGACTTCCAAGATACAGCTCCCCCTACAAAAGTGAATAGAAATCATGATGTTGATTTTCTGCCATCAAGATCCCCTACCATGTCAGCATCTGTGTATCCCTCCAGGACAAGTTTCGATTCCCTGAAACACAAGCACAACTTAGATGTACCCTTTGAGATACCTCAAGATCCAATTCACTAGTTCCCAGTGATCTCTTCTTGGGTTGGACAAGAACCTGCTAACTACACCTACTGCATGAGCAATGTTTGGTCTTGTACACACCATTGCATTCATCAGACTTCTGACTGTTGACGAATATGGTATCGCTGACATCTTTTCTTTTTCCTGTTATGAAGAAGGACACGTTTGTTTGCTCAGCTTGAAACGGTTATCAAGCAAAGTGTTGATTGGCTTGGCATTCTCCATGTTGAACCTGTTGATTACTCATTCAACATGCTTCTGTTGTAATAGCCACAACTTTCTTGCTTTTCTGTCACGAGCGATCTACATGCCCAAAATCTGCTTAGTTGGGCCTAAGTATTTCATGTCAAAAGACTTAGATAACTCCTTCAACTTGCTAATCATAGCTGCATCTTATCCTACAATCAACATATCATCTACATAGAAAAGGAGTATAATAAACATCCCATCAGGGAATCTCTGCACATATATGCATTGGTTTGCTGCTATTCTCTTATACCCATGACTTGTCATGAACAAGTCAAACTTCTTGTACCATGGCCTCGGTGCCTGTTTAAGACCATATAGGCTCTTCTTTAATTTACAGACTAGGTGTGTCTTCCCTGGTACTTCAAAACCTTCAGGTTACTCTATGAAGATATCTTCCTCTAAATCTCCATGAAGAAATGCAGTTTTCACATCCATCTGTTTGTTCGAAGCCTTTGACGGCCAATCGAGCCTTGTGCTTTACTAGCTTTCTATTACCATCCTTCTTGAGCTTGAATACCCATTTGTTCTTAAGTGCTCTCTTGCCCTTAGGAAGCTTCACTAACTCGTAAGTCTTGTTCTTTTGCAGTGAGTCAATTTTCTCCTACATAACTTGCATCCACTTACTCTTGTCTGCATGATTCTGTGCTTCCTGAAAACTTTTTAGCTCCCCCTCTTCAGTAAGTGTGATATACTCTGATTCCAAATATCTCTTTGAGGGAATCAGTACATGGCCTCTTGAAGATTCCTTTGGATGAGGCTCATGATCTTCTGGTGGAGGGATTTCTTCATCTTCTGATTGTTGTAATGGTCTTGCAGCTTTTGGTGGAGGAGGTTGTTGCTCCCCCTACTCAATGCCCTCTTCATCCTCATCTTCTTCTGCTTCTGGAAGGTCATCTTGCATGCTGTCAGTATCAGGATGTACTGGTGTAGGATCTGGAAAAAATCTAGAGCATTGGTACTTTCTTCACTGGACTTTGTGAGTTTTTCAAAGTCCACGTAGAAATGGTTCTCGTGGAATACAACATCTCTACTTCTGATGACCTCCTTAGCCTCCGAATCCCATAGCCTATATCTAAATTCATCATTTGTATAACCGATGAAGATACATGGATTTGACTTGAGATCGAGATTTTGTCTCAACTCCTTAGATACATGCACAAATGCTCTGCATCTGAACACCCTCAAGTATTTGTAGGAAACTTTATTGCCAGACCACGCCTTCTCCAAAACATCAAAATTCATTGGTGCTGATGGTGTTCTATTGATGAGGTAATAGGCAGTTTGTACAGCTTCTCCCCAAAATGGCTTAGGCAGCTTAGCCATACTAAGCATGGTTCTGACTCATTCCATAATAGTCCGACCCTCTTCTCATGTCTAATATCACGATCAGCACAATATGCCTCAAACTCTCTAGAAGTGTATTCTCCTCTATTGTCTGCCTGGAGACACTTCAATTTCTTTCCTATTTGTCACTCCACCATCACATGAAATTTCTTGAAGTGCTCCAATACCTGGTCCTTCGTTCTTACAAAATATTTTCACACCTTTCTAGAAGCATCATCTATAAAGGCTACAAAATATATGTTTCCTCCTAAGGACTCCTCTTCTATGGGGCCACATACATCAAAGTACACCAAACTCAATATTTCTTTTCTTTTATTACTGGGAGAAGAGAATACAACTCTATATTGGTTCCAAAAAAAATAGTAATTGCGAGGTTTTAGACTTATACCATTGGCAATTTTGATGAACTTCTTCTTGGCAAGTGTGAATAGCCCTTTCTCTCCCATGTGTCCAAGTCTTTTGTGCCAAAGATTTGGTGATGCTTCATCCTCCACTGCATTGAGACTATCTTCATATATCTTCGTGTGAGTCTTGTACAGGGTGCTGCAAATATGCCCTCTTGCCACAGTCATCGCACCTTTTGTCAGCTTCCAGGTGCTATTGCCGAAATAGTTTGTGTAACCTTATTTGTCAAGTGCTGAGACTGAGATAAGGTTTAGCCTAAGTTCTTGTATGTGTCGCAATCTCCAATCCCAATTATTTGGGACGCACTGTTGTTTACCAACTTCATGATGCCAAAGTCTCCTTCCTTGTAAGTGATGAAGAACTCTTTATGTGGTGTGTCGTGGTAGGAGGTAGCTGTGTCTACCACCCACTCAGCTTCACTGTTGGTAGGAACGTTTCTTCTTCAGCCGTCAGTACTGATATGTCCTGTGTAATGGTGACATTTGTTTAACCATTACCTTCCTTTGTCTTGTGTTGTCCCATTTCTTTCTTTAGTTTGGCAATCCTTCTTCATATGTCCTAGAATGCCATAATGGAAGCCCTTGTATTGCCCCCTGTGTCAATTCTTAGATTTGCCACGATCCTAAGATCTCTTTCTACTTTTGCTTTTGCTTCTTCCTCGGCCTCGGCCTCGACATCTACAGTTGTTGCTTTCTTTGTTTTCTGTAACCAAGCCATGTGCTTGGTCTGTTCTGGATTCTTTTCTCCTAACCTCCTCATTGAATAAGGCATTCTTGACCATCGCCATGGTTAGTTTGCCTTCTAGAGCTGAGTTGCTGAGGGAGATTACCAAGGTCTCCCAACTTTTAGGTAAGGAACTTAGCAGTAACAAGGCCTGCCCTTCATCCCCCCATGGAAACTCTGTTAATACAAGCTGGTTCACTAGGTTCTGAAATTCACTAGTGTGCTCGGTGATTGACGTTCCACTTTTCAACTTTAAATTCACTAGCCTTTTCATCAACAAGGCTTTGTTGTGGACATTCTTTACTTGATACATGTTCTCTAGCTTTTTCCAAAGAACATAAGCATTTTCTTCTTGGGCTACATGATGGAAGACATTATGATTGACCTATTGTCTGATCTGACCTATAATTTTCAAGTTCATTTTTGTCCACTCCTTTTTCGAAATACCCTCAGGTCTTTTTTCCTCATCATTTAGAGGGTCATGAAGATATTTAAAGTATAAAAGATCATTCATTCTAGGTCTCGATAAAGTGTAATTGGTGGCATTGAGTTTTATCATATCCCTAGTCATGACATTTGCTAAGCCAGATTCCTCCATGAATTTTTAAAGTTTATTTTTAACTTTTCTGAGTCTAACTGTGAGAAAAGGGATGCACAACTGAGTCCAAAATAGTAAAAAAACCTTAGAAGTGTTTGAGGATTGCCCAAGAAATTTTATGTACAGGGGTATAAATGTCATTTTAGAGGGCATACTATTCAGGATCAAAATTGTAAATATTTAGGTATTGCTTAGGAAATACTATTTACTGGTACTATTTAGGGTACTATTCAACCAGGTACTGTTCTTGAGTATAACTGTTTATGAGTCAACTCAGTCTCTGTTTTCAAGTTGCTACAGGATTATTGTTCATGAGTCAACCCTGAACCCGATACTGTTCATGAGTCAAAATAGTACCTCACATGGAGACTTGATAATATTCATAGGTGTGACAGTATCAATTTTACAAACTGTTATTTTTGGATTTTATATAAAAAGGAATACGAAGAAAGCCCTAACCTGTTCTTCCCCTGCAACTCTTGCTGCTGCAGTTTACTCCTGCGTGTGTGCATGCATACTGCTCCTTGATTTAGTGTGGCTTTACCAAATCAACTCCAGCAACAACTTCCAATGGCAGTTTCACCAACTCAGTTCCGATAACAAATTTCAGTGGCAGCTTCACCAAATCAATTCTGACAACAGTTTTTAGTGGCGCCTTCACCAGATCAGGCCATGCGTCACCAGATCTCTCTGGTTTTGTCCTACGAATGCAACTTGCCACCAAATGAGTTGACTTGTGATTTTTTTTCTTTTTCAAGGAGGGCTGGCAGCTTCACTGCCGCCAGTCCAAAACTCCTTCACTCCTCCTCCGCTTCTCTTCCCCCACTTTTTTTTGTTTCTCAGATTTGAGGGTTCTCAGATCTGGGATCTCATATATAAGATCTCTTAGATCTAAACTCTTCAATCTATGATATCTTTAGATCCAAGCTCTATGATCTAGGATTTTCTCAAATCTAGAGCGTGCTCTGATGCTCTGATATGGGATTGCGTTCTCTATACTCAAATATGGTTTTTCCAATCTAGACTGAGCCACTCCTCAGCCTAGGTTGGATCTGGACTAGGCTTGATTTGGCCGATCTCCTTGGCCTGGGACGGTCTCCTAGGCTTGGACTAGATTGGGATTGGGGTGGGCCAGTCTCCTCGGCCTGGACTAGAACTGAACTAGGCCGGGCCATTCTCCTTGGCCTGGGCTAGATTTAGATTAGGCTGAGCCAATCTGGATCTCGCCCGACTCTGATACCACTGTTGAAAATGTGCAGTTCTAATATCACTGTTGCGGAAGCTACTGTTGTGCTCTATATCTGCTGATCTGTACAGATCTAACCACCAAATCTGGGAATTTGAGATTGAGAGGAACACACACACACGCACACACACACACACACACACACATAAATACGAAGAGATTTACATGGTTCGGCCTGATCTGGCCTACGTCCAAGAGGAAAAGAGAGGAACTATCACTACTTAGGAACATACTACACTGAGGAGGAGGAGGAGGAGGAGAATCAAATCAGATCCTCTCTCTACTCTACTCACTCACTCACGTTCACTCTTTTCTCTCATAGATTGAATCTGATTTGTTTCTTACACCCTTGTTTTACAGTGATCAGATCTCCCCTATTTATAGGGTGCAGATGATCCGATTGTCAAGATCTACTGCAGATCTTGAAAAATCCATAGATTCTACTTGCCAATCTTGACTGTCCAATTTGGTTAGTGCCAATTTCAACTTTTTCGGCACTTATTGTTGACATTTTTGATGCAGCTGCTCTTTTCCTATTGCAGGTATTTCTATTCACATGAATTTGTCAGTCAAATATACAACTGACCTCACATGGGTGTAGACCCAACAAACTTGTGGGATGAATAGAGCAGTTCTCAAGGTAGAGTTGAATGCACTATTTTGAAAATTAGATCAGAAGCTTATGGGCATTTTAGTCATTATGTACATCAGAATCGATCCACACCATGAAAGAAGTGAAAAAACAAAACAAAACCTTATTTTCCTGGGGTATCTTTTGCAAGAGGATTTCCCTAAAAGAAGAACTTGCATTTAATCGTAAGTTACTGGTTGTGCATATCGCGATCAATATGTAAGATCTGGTATCTGTCACTGTCTCAACGATGATTAAGATTACACAGCAATACGTTCTTGATGATGGCATTAGGAGCCTAAAAGTAACAAGCAAACTACCTACATGCATATACTAATTCCGAAATTTACTTCAGTTCTTCTCAATAAGAAGAAAGTGCTACTTCAAACCTTCAACCAGGGAGAAGAGCCACGATGCACTAACTGACCAATGGGTACTCGCATATGTAGATCAAGGTAAAGTGTCCATAAATCCACAAGATTTTGATAGTATGTTGACATTATTCATATATCTTAGAAGGGAGGCGTGGGGTGAAGAGAACTTCCAATGCGTTGCTTTGGGCATAGTTAAGCCTGTGCTCTCCGTCATATCAACAGGCATATCGTTTGTAGTGGCCATGTCAAATCCATGAAGCAGACGAGCAAGTGTCAAATGCATGACTTGGAGAGCAAACGAGATTCCGGGACATGATCGTCGGCCTGATCCAAAAGGGGTGCACTCGAAATGCTGACCCCTAACATCAACATCCGCATGGGTAGTAAGAAATCTTTCTGGTATGTATTCTGTCGGGTTCGACCATACACTTGGATCCCGCTGAATCTTCCAAATATTCACCACTAAACGAGTCCCAGCAGGGACATGGAACCCGCTTATTTGGCAGTCTTCAATCGCTTCATGGTGTCCTGTGAGCGGACCTGCAGGGTATAGGCGCAGAGACTCCTTGACAACGGCTTGGAGGTAGGGCAGGTCTTTTATATCTGTTCGTTCACTTCTGTCCTTGCTGACGTGAATTTCCAATTCATCTTGTGCCTTCTTCAGCACATGCCGATGGTTTAATAGTAAGGCCAGAACCCATGTTACTGCAACTGAAGTGGTGTCTGTGGCGCCTGTGATGAGAGCCTACATGTGAAAAGACAACCATAAAACAGCGGATATCTTTATAGCCATTAGACAGTTGATTAGAAACATTATGATTGTGGCTACAATAGTTTAAAAAGTAGCCAATTGACTCGAAAACTTATCAGAATTAACTCAACTCGAGAGTGTTCCGAGTTAAATTCACCGAGTTTCGAGGTGATGGCATTCTCATTCCTAGGTAGGTTTTCAACTTCGATGTAGTCGTTATTGTTTTCCAATGGATTCTTCCTCTTGCCCAAAATGAAAGTGCGGAGTAGTTCTTTCTACCATTGATTTTGCTTCCTCTTCTTCCCTTCTTTACGCCTTTTTTTCTTCTCTGATTTCTTCAGTTCCTCTTCTTTGATTCCGTTTCCCTATCAATACACTTTATCCTTCATCCAAAATCATTGTCATCTTAAGTAAAATGAGAGAATGAGAATCCACTTTTTATTATCAGGTTTAGGTTTTAGAAGGGGCTGTTAGCCTGCTACTCAGGTTCAAAGAAAGAGAAGGGATGGGTTCACTATCATGAGATGAACTCAATACCCCTGTTTTCAACCCAGGCAGTTCTTAGTGAGTGCCTTGCCCCTTATGTCTGAATAGGACTGAAATAAGCATCGCTCTTTGAGTTTTCAATAGAAATTCTCCACCTATCATAGTCATTCATTACTCAGACTTCATCTTTAGACAAGCCATGCCTAAAGATCATGAGCTCCAAACTCTTCATTTGACAAGGTTTTATTATAATATTTTGAAGTACTCTTTAGTTGACAAGGTTTTATTATAGTTAAAAAAAAAAAAAAAACAAGCATCCATACCTGGTTGTTAGGTAGTAGTAGTAGTTAAGATCATCAAATGAAAAGGGTCTTGAGACATGATCTGTAAAATACTGGGCATAAAGATATATGGTTTGGATAACAGTTCGGTTCACATGTACTTTAAGCTACGCTCCAATTGATTCATATAAAACAATTATTTATTTGATAGAATCATAGAGTGATTAATTGGTAGGTTAATATATAATGTTGTTAACTTAGTAAGATTTATTAGGTACGTAAATAGAACATAGAAAGCATAATATGTTATTTATATATTTGTCCCTTGCTTTTTCTCATGAGCCTCTTAATAAATGATACAAACATCTGCAACTTCAAGTTTGGCCTAAATTTTTGAAAATCAAAACCATTCATAATGTTTTCCTTTGCTTAGATAGCTCATGCTCCAAATTCTCATCCACTGGATGATCTTACCTATCATTTTCGTAATTCAAAAATAAGGTATAGAGTCTTTCACCATCCATTTTACAACTAAAGGCAATAATAGTTAGAATAATCTGGGGGATGAGAATTTTGGATCAAGGCTGATCTAAGCCAAGGAAAATATTGTGAATGCCACAAATCTTCCAAAATATTGGCCTATCTAAAGTTATAGAAATTTATAACCATTTATTGAGGTGCTCATAAGGAAAACAAGGGGCGGATATATCACTACCTGAAATGTAACATACTAGTTAATAGCAGCTAATTAACTACAACATTTACCAATAAATTTCCTACATAGTACATGACATTTACTAATAAACACTACTACACATGAGGGTTTTAAAGTCAGCATAAAGAAGTCGTTTATTTTACTGCCGACTTTGTAAATATTTCACAAGTCGCTTGAAAATAAACGACTTTAAATAGATAGACTTAAGAAGTTGTTTACAGGTTAGCGACTTTAAAAAGCTAGCACGAGCTATAAATTTTTTGTGGGAATAACTTTTAAGTCGCTTAAAAATAAACAACTTAAAAAGTGATAAACTTTAGAAGTCGTTTAGATATAAACGACTTAAAAACTTCATGACTTTTTGAAGTTGCTTAATTAAGTGACTTGAAAAGTATCAGATAAATTCTGCGTGATTTTTTTATTTAGAGGGAACGTACTTTTAAAGTCATTTATAAATAAATGACTTTAAAAGTGATAAAGTTTTTAAGTCGTTTATAACTAAACGACTTCTAAAGTCTTCGATCATCTATAAATAGCTGTCAAAGTAATATTTTTTTCCTCATCCTGTTCTTCCCAAGGTTTTGGCATGACGGATTTGTCTTTGGTCCTTATGCGTCTCTCTTTTTCCCTTTTTACTTTCCCTTTTTATATTTTGACTATTGGTGTAATGGAAAAAACTGTAAGTAAACCACAACTTTTAAATCACACGAATATTTTTTTCTTGTTACTAACTTTTCTTTGTTTTTATTCTGTAGATCATGTGGGTTTTCTCTCTACATACATGGGTTAAAGAATCTGTTCAATCATCCTGATTTCTGCATAATCATATGATTTCATCAAAAATGAAAGCTACTTCTCTCACAAGCCTACTGCTAAAGAAGGGGAGAACAATATGGATTTGTGCTTCTCACCCAAAAATAGGGTTTGATGAAGAGTGGTGGTTATACCATCAACTTTTGGCCTATTTTGAAGAAAAAGAGTGGTGCCAACTAAATACTAGGCCAAATTTTGATAAAAAGATTAGATTTACTATTTGATCTTGGCTTAACAAGATCTAATAGCTAGTATGTAACATTTGATATAAATGTAACATTGGATATAATCAAAAAATAATTTGATTTCCTTGTTGATGTGTTTATTTATATATATGTATAATATGTGATTGTGTTTGTGTTTGTAAAATTCGTTTCAGAGTGTATTTATGTTATTGTAAAATTCGTTGAGAGAACACTTATGCTTTAATGGAATCGATGAAAGCTATCACTCATGGATCTGGCATAGAGAAGAACTTTCGCATCCCTCGACAAGGACTAGAATATATGATCAAGACACTGTAGGAAGTGTTGGAGACAATAGTACAGCTGTACCAATGTTTCAAGATGCATATGATGACTTTTAGGATGATCTTGAAGAATTTCATGCTATATTAGAAGAATCCGATGAGCTGTTGTACCCTAAGTGTAATGATTATACAAAGCTGTCCGCAGTGGTAGAACTTTACAACGTGAAATCAAGATTTGATTTTTTAGATCAAGGTTTTATAGAAGTCTTGAAAGTAGTGGGTAAGATGCTACCGAAGGATAATAAATTGGTGAGGTCCACATAAGAGGCAAAGAAAACCATAGCTACACTAGGATTGAAGTATGAGAAGATACATGTGTGTCCCAATGATTGCATTTTGTATAGGAAGGAGCACGGATAAAACTACATGCTCAACTTGTGGACGTCTGATTGCATTTAAGGTTCAAAAGAATGTTTCATATAACAGAAACAGTGAAGAAATTGGTGTGCCATGCCAATGACAGAGTAGCTAATAGCTTTTCATGCCATCTAGCAGATAGCCCAGCATGGAAACTTATAGACTTCATGTGGCCTAATTTTGGTGAAGAACCTAGAAACATTCGGCTAGCATTATCTGCAGATGGGATTAATCCCCATAGTTCGATGAGTAGCAAGTATAGTTGTTGGCCCGTTATATTAGTTTTTTATAACCTTCCACCATCTCTATGCATGAAGAAGAAGTAAATTGTGAAGCCTTGGCCGATGAGGGCGGGCCAAGAGGGCTAGTAGGCTTCTAGGCAAGGTGAGAGACTGAGAGTTAGTCCCACATCGCTAGGGGGAAAGTTACTGGGCTCTTGATAAGAGTGATGAGGACTTCCCTTGCAACGAGGCCTTTTCCCTAGCCAACTGGGGAAGAACAAACTGTGCGGGGTGTATGGCCACTCCGGCACGGACAATATCGTTGCAGGGTGTGGGCCCTTGGGTTGTTACAAGATTGTGGAGGCTAACCCCACGCGTGGTCGCGTGGCCCCTAAGGAGGGGAGAGGTGAATCGTCACCAAGATGGTAGCACGCTCGCAGTGCACACGCGTGCCTGCTGGCTGTATGCACACACATCCGTGAGCGGCACACGCATGCAGTGCATGTGCGTCATGTGCGGCGCGACTTTTTCTTGAATTTTGGGTTTTTCTTACCCATCCATTTACAAAAATTCATTTTTTAGAAGCTACAGAGGTCCAAATCGAGATCTGAAAAGAGGCGTTATGATCATCTCGACGACGCGAACCTAGATTCAAGATAAAAACTTAGCTTGAAGCACCTTTTAAATGATTAAACCACTAAATACTATTAGATGACCTAGTTCAGGCCAATCAATGTATGATTAGGCCTAAGACCTTGTTCGTACATCAAACATGAGATGATATAGGGGATTAGAAGAGTAGGTCTTATTGAATTGTCAAGAAAAATGATCTTGACCATCGATGTAAGCAGGTGCCTTAGCGTGTGCTGACCAGGGACCGTTTTGACCATTAAATGACACATAATCATAAAGATACATGTGAATCACTAAACGAAATAGAAATTTAATGGATCATGATGAAAAGGAGTAGGATTGAAATAAAAAATGACATATGATGGTCTAAATGTTAGGAAGACAAACATTTAGCTCAGGATTTCCCTAATGGAGGGTTAATCAGATGATCTGGGTCGTTTATCTAGCATTGACTACTAGATCAGGGAGGTTATTACTTGGACCTGTTATGTGAGATGTGAGAACACCAAGTGATCGATGACTTAAGATGTGACAGGTATGTCAAGGAGCACAATGTGAGATAGCTTACACACCTGATTGGAGTATCGCGTTATCAAGGTAGGTGATTACATTTATGATTTTTCATGATTTCTTAAATCATGACATAGTTATTGAAACTTTGAGGCGTTGGTTTTATGCCCTACCATGTTGCATGAGATCATTTTTAGCATGTATTGCCAATATGCTTGTTACTTCCTTTGTGCGTGATTTATGCACTGTTTTTAGTATATTTCAGTTACATCGACTTGACTATTGAGATTTTTGAGACGTGGGAGTTTCTATGCCTTGTCAATTGGGACTATTGAGCTTGTCATGGGATACATTCCCCCCTGGTGAGTACTTGAGTACCCCGTGTGGGTGAAAGGGTGAAAGCTGAATTGGAACATGTCTTTCCATGAGTGCCTGAGTGCCCCTTCGTGGGTGAAAAGGTGAAAGTGGAAAGTACTGAGAGATGGCCCATGTTGCCGTGAGTGTATTTGATACACTCATCAGGATGGACCGTATACGATGTTTTGTTGGTTTTGACATGCATTTATGATGCTTTATGGATACCAATTTTCATTGTTTTGACATACATGTATCTACATATTTTCTCATGTTATATATGTCTTGATGCCATGATTGATATCGCTTTATTTATATCATGGATTTTGTATGTTGTTCGTTATGAATTCTAATGTTTTGTGCATATATTCTTCTTATGGGAATTTCCATGATCTTAATATCTTGCGACATGTGATTTTATATCATTTTTGCAAATTGAATGTAAAGCACCTACACAAGCATTGCTTGCTGAGGCATTGCTTTGTTTTGCAATGCCTCATATTTGAAGCGTGATAGCTGGAAAGAAAAGCAGGTGGAGCAGCATTGATCTGGGCAAGGACTTGAGGACTATCTACTTTTGTATTCGGAGACAGATTAGTGTATGTCTCTTAGACTCATATTAGACTTTTGGGACTCTACTTGGATGTTTGTATATTTGGATAGATTGTACCCATACCATTGTGTCATGTACGTTTATTTACAGATGTAGTTGATGTGGTGATCATGGATGGAACCTGGTGGCTTTTAGATTTGTGTTATTATTGTCTTTTCTCAGCTTGTGTATTTATCATGGATTTTACATTTGAGCATGCTCAAAGCATCTGGATTTGATTTTATTCATTGACGCATTTTCGCGATGTGGTTGACCCCCGAGGTTTTCGTTTTTAGTTAGTTCTATTAACACTGCAAAAAATTATTAAATCTTGAGTTTTTGTTTTCAAGTATCCCGCCTATTTTTCTTAAAAACATATAATTATTATTACGAGTTTGGAAAAAGGTTTATAAAAACTTGGGGAGTCACAACTAGCAATATGTATGCGTACAAAAAGAATGCATGAATGCAATGCTGACTATATATATATAAAAAAAAATCATTTCATTGTGTATTAATTGTTAGATATTATATGTACATATAAAAGGTGTATAGATAATTTGAACAAAAAATGTTTTAAAATGTTGACTTCAAAGGTATGTACTTTAAAAGTCATTCAACTTTAAAGGTATGTAATTTTAAAGTCATTTATAAATAAACGACTTTTAAAGTATGTACTTTCAAAATCATTTATAAATAAACGACTTTAAAATTATAACTAAATAATAATAAATTATTCATCTTATTTTGCTTAATGTACTTTTATTAGTATAATTTTGGAATTTCTTTATTTATAATATATTTTTATTTATTTAGGAGTGCTTCTATATAGTACTTTGCGATGCACTTAGTGTAAATCGAATACACATATAGTATAAGAACAACTCTAACACACATAGGTCAAGAATGGGAATTAAGCTAACTCCCCCACATTTTAATATAATTAATTTATCATCTTTGTTTTGTTTAATGTTCTTTTATTTGTACATTTCTTGTACTATTTTTTGGTTATATTATATATTTTTTGTTTTTAAAAATGGAGTATTGTTCCTGCAATTTTGGGTGGGGCAAGTAAACTTTGGAATATTAGTGTCAATCAAATATATATATTCATTTAAAATTAATTAATTAAGTGTAGATCAACCATGCATAAACCCTAACCTTAATTAACTTGAGCCCCTAACACTGACCTTAACCCTGAGCCCTTAAACTCTAACAGTGAACCTTACCCCTGAGCCCTTAACCCCTAACCCCGAAACTTGTTTACTGAGTACTCTTGAGCCCTTGAACTTTGAACACTTACATACGCAAGTACCTTGAACCCTAAGCCCATAACCAAATTAACCCCATGTTGTTTCCTGAACACTTGAACCCTAAACCCTTAATTAAACTAACCCTTGATTCTTGAACTCACTATCATTAAAATTTTGTTTCATTAATTGCTTGCATTACTTATTGTTAGATATTGTGGAGTAAGTACTAATTAGCAAAAGAAGTGTGTGTGTGTGTGTGTGTGTGTGTGTGTCTATATATATATATATATATATATTAAATTTAAAAAGTTTACATTGTTAAAGTCATTTATAACTAAATGACTTCAAAAATCAATACTTTTAAAGTCATTTATAAGTAAGCGACTTTAAAAGTATAAACTTTTGATCTTCGCACATGCGCCTATACACATATCTCTGTTTCTTCTAAAAACCAGACAGAGCAAACCCGACGAGAGGGAGAAAATGTGGGAGAAGAAAAGAAGCGAGAGAAAAGAGAAGAGAAGAGAAGAGAGAAGGACCACCCCAGAGAAGAGAGAAGGAGAGGGTGGGAGCTCAATGGCATGCCACACCCACGCTGGAGAAGAGAGAAAGAGAGGGTGGGAGCTCATTTGCACGTCGCACCCACGCTAAAGAAGAGAGAAGGAGAGGGTGGGAGCTCATTTGCATGTCGACCCATGCCAAAGAAGAGAGAAGGAGAGGGTGGGAGCTCATCTGCACGTAGCACCCACGCCAAAGAAGAGAGAAGGAGAGGGTGGGAGCTCCTATGCACACCACACCCACGCCAAAGAAGAGAGAAGCAGAGGGTGGGAGTCCTCTGCACACCGCACCCACACCACAGAAGAGAGGAGGGTGGGAGCTCGTCTACACACCGCACCCACGCCGGAGAAGAGAGAAGGAGCGGGTGGGAGCTCCTCTGCATGCCGCACCCACGCCAGAGAAGAGAGGGAAGAAGAAGAGAGGAGAAAGGAGAAAGGAGAGAAGAGGGTTGGAGGTGATCTACATTCTGGAGAATGTAACAACCCAAGTTCCAATAGTCACAATATTGTCCACTTTGGCCTTTTGGCAGCACGGCTTTGCTCTTCCTTGGTTTCTCAGGAAAAATGTGTTGTGACCGTTAGAGTTCCTTGAACTCTTATAACTAGCATAGCTTCCACTCCCTGGGCGATGTGGGACTAACTCTCAATACCTAGCCCCCTTCCCTCGCTTGAGACTTTTGGCCTGCTCAGTTAGCATCTGCCCTCACCTGACTTGTTAGACCACAAAGTGTCACCTCTCCCCACCTTAGGGGATGTGCATCCTCGCATGGCCTTTTAACCAGATGTAACCACATGCGGTTAGCCCTTACCACGAGGGGTAATGGCTCTGATACCAATTGTAACAACCCAGGTTCCAACAGTCACAATATTGTCCACTTTGGCTTTTTGACCTCACGGTTTTGCTCTTCCCCGGTTTCCCAGGAAAAATGCATTGTAACCATTAGAATTCCTTGAACTCTTATAACCAGTGTAGCTTCCACTCCCTAAGCTATGTGGGACTAACTCTCAATACCTAGCCCCCGTCCCTTGCCTGAGACTTTTGTCCTGCCTCAGTCGGCGACTGACCTCACCGTAGGTCTAACAAACCAGGTGAGGCCAACCTTAAACTGAGGTAGGCCAAAAGTCTCAGGCAAGGGACAGGGCTAGGTATTGAGAGTTAGTCATACATCACCAGGGGAGTGGAAGTTGCGCTAGTTATAAGAGTTCAAGGAACTCTAATGGTCACAACGCATTTTCCCTGGGAAATTGAGGAAGAGCAAAGTCGTGTGGCCAAAAGGCTAAAGCAAACAATATTGTCATTGTTGGAACTTGGGTTGTTACAATTGGTATCAAAGGTGTTACCCCTCGTGGTGTGGGCTAACTACATGTGGTTGCGTTTGGTCAAAAGGCAATGCAAGGATGCATGTCCCCTAAGGTTGGGAGAGGTGACGCTATGTAGTCTAACAAGCAGGGTGAGGTCAGACGCCGACTGAGGCAAGCCAAAGTCTCAGGCTATGGACAGCAACTAGGTATTGAGAGTTAGTCCTACATCGCCCGGAAAGTGGAAGCTGCGCTGGTTATAAGAGTTCAAGGAACTCTAACAGTCACAACGTGTTTTCCCCCTTAGGGGGAAGAGCAAAGTAGACAATATTGTAATTGTTGGAACCTGGGTTGTTACAGAGAACCACCTGTGCCGAAGAAGAGAGAAGGAGAAGGTGGGACCCGATCTACACGCTGAACCCACACTAGAGAAGAGAGGGAAGAAGAAGAGAGAGGAGAAGAGAGAAGGAGAGGAGAAAGGAGAGAAGCTGGTGGGACTCGATTTGCATGTGCATCGAAGAAAACCAGAGGGAGAAAACCATGGTGATTGGTATGATGGTTACTTATGACTATGTTCTTACAGTGAAATTGTTGTTTCAGTTGCTTTATATGCTTGATTTAAGTTGATGTTCTTAACCACTTGAAATCTATAATAAAAAAATCTCCTTAATCTTTATGCTTTGTTTCTTGCCATCTAAATATCTTAATTGCTTGAATCCTTAGAAAACCATGTAGATTTTTTGGTTGTTTATTAAGTTCATTGGTTAGCTTACATGATATATTACTTTTTAATCATCAATTAAGGAAAATTTTCAACCTATAAACCATATGCACAATCCATGGACCATGCACATTGTACTATGTTACATTCCTCTTTAATTCTTGGTTAGTTTAGTTGCTTAATCATGCTTTGGTAGTTGTTAATTAGTTGTTTGCATCTTAGTTTAGGTTTCAAAAGTTTCCTTTATGAGTTTTAGAAAGTTTCATTTTTAAAAAGTTTCTTGTATAGGAAAGTGTTAGATTAGGAAAGCTTCCCTTTTAGTAGTTTCCTTAAGCTAAGTTGCTTAATTGGTTCATCCCAATCTTGCCATAGTTTCCTTTAGTTGAATGTATATTAGTTAAGTTACCATTTTCATTGTTTAGCTTTGTTTTTAGCAAGTTTCCTTTAGGCATAAGTTTTAATTTTATGCATGTTTCCTTCTTGTTTTATATTCCTATTTTAATCATCAACTCTTTCTCTTTGGCTAAATTTAAGTAATTTAAATAATATCCAATCTATTGATAATCCATGAGATTCCTCATGGGATCGACCACTGTCTTGTGCAATACTATTTTGATTCATGTGCTTGCGAGTTTAAAGCTACACTAATAACTTACTATTAAGGTAGACATGGTCAAGCTGGGTCATGCTAATGTTTGACTAAAACCGAACAAGTGGGGTCCACATGGTATGGGGTAATTACAATCTAGTATGAAAACACTGATCCAGTAAGAATTTCTTTTACTAATCAAGGCATGGAAGCTTTCTAATAACATAGCCACAAGTAATCAATGGCATGAATCAAAGTACTCCAATGTATGTATGTGAACCAGCCAATAAGTATTTTTGTGATTGGTATGATGGTTACTTGAATTGTATGGTTTTATTAACCAATTTCAAATTATTTCCATTTATGATTGTACATGAAAGTGTGGGGAACATGTAATATTTAGATTCATGCTCTTTCTTTTAAATCTGCTCATGACTATATGTATGTCATGAGGAATGGAAAATGGGTATAAGTCTATGAATGAATGGTAATTGATGATGCATGAATCACTGCTTTATGAATCATTTCCAACATACTTGTAATTATACCTGTTTATTTGTTGAAGATACATTCTCTAGTTAAACCTAAAGCCATCATGTTGATTGTTTAGTGCTTATTTAAATATGCATTTTTATCATGCCCTATCTAGTAATTTGAAAGACTGTAGTGTGACGACCGAGTTTTTGAAACACATTTTATAATATATTTTTCAAAGGCAAGGGCGTCCCCTTTGTAAAAAAAATTCGCGAAACAAAGCAACGAAAATTCTTTTCGTTTAAAACTTGTTTTGAAAACCCAAGTCACCACTTCATACATGCATAAGTACAATTTTTGTACAAAATAAAATTTCATTAAAGGAATATAATTTTATTAAACTTCCAGGATCCATCCAGTGGTTCACAATACAGCACAGTATCAGTACAATACCTGTCCAAATTACATAATCCAAAATTTGCAACCCTCATCATACATTAAAAACTCTCAATACAATACAATTCCCCTAAATAAAATACATGTCTTCAAGAGGATGTATCTTGATTGATTATTCATCAACATCTTCTTAAGTCTTCTATAGTCTTGAGCTTCTATCCCTCCTTGCTTGTATCTAAGGTATTGTAAACATGGAAACATGTACAATACCTCAGCAAGCTATGCTTAGCAGGGGAATACAGAAACATACTACTTCATCAACATAAGAATACATACCTCAGTCCTTATTTCATTATAGTTATCCATTCATAAGTTATCTCCACATAGGGTACATATGTTATTTATGTAGTACATGACAAATTAGTTAATATAGTGAAGATTGCTCAAAACTTGTTACTTTCCCTGGTTATACTCCCACTTAGGAGAGCAATACCTAGCCAAAGATTACTCAACCCTTGTTCCTTCCCCTGGCTATACTCCCACTTAGGAGAGCAATACCTAGCCAATTATCATATGGGGTTTTCATTCTAGGAACTCATGTAATAGCATATCATCATGCCATAGCATCATATTATGTCTATCATATGTGCATCATAATGCAAAATACATTAGGATTACTATACTTACAGTCTCAATCCGTACAGCGCGCCCGGATAACTGTATAATCCTCCACTGACATCAACTATGGAATAATTAATCCATGTCCTCATGGGGTGGACCATGGCTGTCACAGTGGGGCCTTCCCATTATTGCCCCACCCAACATTTAGCTTCTCTTTGGGCATGGTATCCATCATATAAGTTTCAGGAAGCGGGTGGCCAAACCCTCATAACTTCCCTAACATAGCATCCCCAGTCTCTATCTCTGTGTAAAAACAAAACCACAAGCCTCCATACTTGTATGGAAAATAGATTGTACATATCAAACAATCTGTCTGTTTAACTAAGGCTGGAATATTGTACATACCCTATTCTTAGGGTTTCCTTAGTCTCCATATCTCAGTACTTTCACCTCATTAGACTTGATCATTAGATCAAGTGGATTAGATTATGAGGTTAAATCTCTTTGTTTGATCGTTTAGTTAGATCACATGTTTTGGATCACTTTGTTTGATCATATGGTTTTGGATCACTTATTTAGATGTTTTGAATCCCTTAATTGGATCGTATGTTTTGGATCCCTTAATTTGATCATATGTTTTTGGATCATTTATTTGGATCATGTGTGTTGGATCATATGTTTTGGATCATATGTTTTGGATCACTTGTTTGGATTATGACTATGTTAAGGTACTAGGCATACTTATACAGTGAAGGTTTATAATTTTAGACACATAATCATGTATGCATACACATGAATCTCTAATATATCTTTGTATATCCACCTACCTCAAAGTAGTATCTTGATTCATACTTCTCAAGTGTATTCTTTCACAATGTCCATCATAGTCTGGATTCATCCATCTGTCAGACCATATGTATACGGTTATTTCTCTATTCAAGTATGTATTCCTATAGATGACACCCTAATTTTTCTTGAATCAAATTTGATCAAGGGTTTGGATTCTCTATCTATGTTCTTCTACATACGCATACATACTATACAGATACACATGTAATATAATACTACATTAGTATTTGTTTTTTTATCATCGAAGATCCTATAGATCTTGTTTGATCATCCTTTTCTTGATTACCATTTTTATTAGGATTAGATGATTTACTACATTTTATGATCTCATTATTATTACTCAACTAATTAATGTTTTAATGGTTGAGGGTAGCTTATTTAATTCTAAGTCTAGATTGCTCCTCTTATGTCAAATTGGCTAAGGCTTACTGGTTAAATGGTCGAACACAAAGTGACTACTTCAATCCTCATGTAAGGAGGCGTTTAAACCTCACAAACGTCAACGGAAGGTGGGGGCAGAGTGTGGCTCTATTAGATAACCCCCTTAACCACTATGTCCATCATTCACTAGCTTGACCCTAACTCAACCTTTCATAAGGTTCCTATGAGCATTTAATCCTAAGTATTCTTTCTAATTGTTTTTAATTAAATCCATGAACTAAAATGTCATTCATGGAGACTTATTATTCTCCTAAGTTGGACCAAGGAATTTATATTCCTTATAATATCCTCCTAACTATGATCCTTACTATCATTAAGTCCATGTCATACATTCCATGTGAATGTTCCTTCCTTCTAATTTCATTTAATTACCCTTTCAATGAAATTACAATTGCTTAAGCATTGAAGCATAAGTTTAAAGCATAAATAAACAATTAACTAAACACTTAAATAAATAATTAAATAAACAATTCTATAATTAACTCAACTAAGAAATGAAAGACAATAATGTTCAATAATTCAAATAGCAATCTAACATGCTATCATGATCCAAGGGTCTTAATTGATCCATATTTATTTTTCATCTCTTTAGGGTTTAGATCTTGATCTTTCATTTTATTTTAGATCCAATATTTTATATTAATGTAATTTAATTATTAAATCATTGATTTATCTCATCCATTGATTTGATCTTCCTTGATCTACCCGATCAAGGAGATCTTTGGTTACTTTATACCATTTAAGGGCATAGATCTTGATCTAGCCCAAATCCTCATCATCCATTTTATAAATACAGATGATCTTAACTCAATAGCATCATCAAAATAATCTATACAGTCCAATCATCCTGGATCATCTTGATCTAGGAGATACTATTCATTTTTAGGGATTTTAGTAACTCTTAAGGCTAGATCTCTTAAGATCTGCCTAATTAATTTCATTTAAGCCACTAATTTTATTTAATAAATTATAAAATCATCATCCAACAAGGTATTAGTAGCCTAATCATCCTAGATCTTATAGATCAAGGATGTTAGTTACTTATCCACTTAATTACAAAAAAATTAATTAATTAAAATTAAAATTTTATAAGTTCATTCGATTTTAATTATCATAGAGAATCTATCAAAACTTTCTGATCTCAATTTGGATCTCAATTGAGATCACAATTGAGATTTTAAGATTTCAACCCATTTTAAGGGCTGAATTTCATCTTACCGTTCTTGATCAATTTGACTGACCTAGGGACACAAAATTTATACTTTGAATATTTTTCTTAAGTTTTTTGGATCTTCTGAACACATCCTACGGTTCGGATTTTACTTTTGGGATCATCTGGGCTATGATCTAAGATCAATGACACGGATTTGACTAAAAAGATCATGTAAATACTAATTTAAAAAATGATCTAACATGTTCAGTGTATTCCTAACATAAATATGAATATAAGAAAAGTTTCTAATCTAATTTGGAGGTCCATTAAAATCATAATTAAGATTTTAAGATTTCAACCTGTTTTAAGGGCTGAATTTCATCTTAATTGTTTTTGATCAATTCCTTCATATCTATGAATACAAATCTGACTGTGAACATGATCCTATGGTTTTACTGTGTCTTTAAAGACATCCATCAGTTCAGATATTTCATTTAAAGTCATGTGAGCCATGATCTAAGATCATGGGTACTGATTTTACTAAATACATATATCATTACAATTTAAAACATGGATATGATGAATTCAATACCTAGATAAAGTCACAAGGAATCCATAGAAGATTTTTGATCTAAAATCAGAGCTCTATCAAGCTCTGAATAAAAAAAATAAGATTTCAATTAACTAGATGGATGACCCAGATTAGATCTGGGTTACAAGTACGGGGTGACCCGCATCCCACGCTTGTTACTGTCTATCCCAGGTGGCTGGGCAGAGGTAACTGGCTACAAGTAAGACGGTCCGATCTGGACCGTCGGATCGCCTGTGACTGGATCTCCTCCATCTGTTAACATCAAACGCCTAGATTTCATGTCCTAGGGTTTTTGGGCCCTAGGATTGCATCCAACGGCTCAGAATTTGGATATGAGCTGGAGATTGGTAGATCTCAACCCTCAATGCCGGATCCGTCATTCTCGACGGATCAACAGTTGGGGAGCTCTCATCCTTGCCGGAAAACCCAACATACCTATCGGAATTGAAAGGGGGAAGTGAAAGTGGCCTACCTGAGCCGGTCTAGGGGAGAAACATTCATCGAAGAAGAAGAAAACTAGCCAGAGAATAAGAAACCCTAGCTTTTGCCAAAAATTCCCATTCAGATGAAATTACTCTGTCTATGTTGCCGGATAATGTGGGGAACCATGGGGGTTTTGAAGATCTCCCTATTTCAAAAATGCCCAACAGTGCAAGATCACAATTGGAAGGCAGGATTGGCTGCAATAGCCTGAAGAACATGCCGGAGATGGTAACCCTTACTGGGTTAATTTTTGTTTTGACTTTTCCAACGATCCCGGAGATGGATCATCTTGGGACCAAAGGGCTTTTGTAAAGAACCCTTATCCGAACATATCCAATGGTTAAGATGAGGTTTCAATGGTTTTACTGGAATGCCTAATTGAAATAGGGTTTCTGGGTGGAAACCCAATCCCATCGGGGATGATGCGCCCTTGGACGCGCTTGACGTCTTCATTGAGTCTGGAGAGCGGGGTGCGTATGTGGACACGCCCACAGACTTAAGAAAGAGGGAGAGAAGAAGGAGAAGTTGGGGAAGATGGGGGACGTTTCTGGAGCTAAGATTTTGCAGCATACTAGGGGACCTCGTGAATGATTTTATGAAGATTTTTGAGAATTTTTCTGAGGTCTATTTATAGGTGTTTTGCGTGGTTTTCATAATGACATGTAATGAGTATGTTTTTTCCTTTTTATTATTTAATGTCTATTAGATTCCCACTACCACCTCCTTCTCCACTAGCAGGTGGTAGTGGTTTGACTAATGATGGCTGTTTTTTCCAGACGTTGGATCCCTTTGTGGGCCCCACATGTGTGTGAAAAGACCAAATTGCCCTTTTATGGAGAAAAATCCATTTCATTCTCTTGAGCTCAAAATCGAGTGTACTTAATGGCGTTGGATTTGTATTTTTGAGTACATTCCATATTTTGATGTCTCAAGTCTTAATTATTTGTGAAATTACCATTTTGCCTTTTCATTCATTAAAATGAAGAAAAATATAGATTTTTCATCCATATTCAGAAATTGTCATGCTTACAGTCATTTTAAAGCATTCGTTGCATATGTTTTCAATTATATAGGTCTTAGATCTTGATTTCACTTCTATGAGAAGTGCATATTTCATAACCCTAATATTTCAGCCTGATTTTCATTGAAAATTTTAATTTTAATATTTATTTAATTTCTTTACTAAAAATTAGGGGTGTTACATGTAGTATTATCTTTATTCTAAGGCAAGCATTTATTCATGTTGTTGTTGATGATTATTCATGTTTTACTTAGATGAGGGTTTTAATTAGCATGTAATTATTGAAAGGTCATTTAAAAGTATTGTTCTAATATCATTGAATGTTTCTTTGTAGTAACGATGGAACTAGGAGAACATCAGACTGAAGAACACGGATTCAATGAAGAGCATGAACAAGAGGCTCACATGAGCAGTACTACTCCAAAAAGAAAGGGCAGAGGACAAAAAATAATGGAAAAGGTTATCAAGAGAAAATAGAAGGGAATTAAAGAAACTGTCCAATACAATATTAGAAGGCAAGAAATTGGTGAGAGTGCCCCTGCTTATAGTAGTTTCATCTGCTCTACAGTAAGAAGCATTGTTCCTATCACATTTGAGGATTGGAGACTTGTGTCATCCTCAACCAAAGATTCAATATGGGAATAAGTACATATATTATTTACATTATAACTTTCTTTATTTTTCAAATATAGTAATTTGATGTCTTCCATTTGCAATCTGCCTTTGACGTGCCAAATGACAAGAAGACACATGTTTTACAAGGCTAGGTGAGTAATGGACAAAATGGAAGAACTACCTTGTTCGCAAGGACATAGTTCCAAATGTCAATGATCCATCAAGGCTATACACGGTGCCTTCCATTTACTCTAACGACATCAACTAGGAGGCTTGGAATACATTTGTACAGAACCGTACTTTTGCCAAGTTTGAGGTGTGTGCAGAAATGACGCTTCATTCTTTTAATTACATGTAATGTTCAATTTATTGTACTTGATCACACATATAAAAATGTGCAGGCGAAGAGTGCAAGGGGAAGAAAGGGGTACCAAACAAATTTGCAGCACCACCTATTTAGGATAGGCTATGCTCTTTTAGAAGAGCGCGAAGTAAGCATCTATGATAATTTATCCCATTCGATTTAATGTTACTATAATTATATACATGTTCTCTAACTATAGTGCCAATATTTGACAACAAAAAAAAAGCTAGGATGACAAAACCCATTGATCGCTCCATTCTCTGGAAGATGGCACACTCGGTGGGCCATACTAGCAAGAAGTTCTCAAATGAAACTATTGCGCAAATTGCTTCACACATAGTAAGTGGTTTCAACTTTCTATAAATTTTTTACAATTAATTAGATCAAATGATCGTGTCTTTCTGATTAAATTTTACAGGACACTCTTACCCAAGAAAGCACTACTATAAGAACTTTAAGCAACACTGCTGTCAAGGAAGACATCTTGTATAGGGCTATAGACAATAAGGAAGACCACCCTAGTCAAGTTAGGGGCATGGGTTGTGGTATTGTTCCTTCTAAATTCTTTGGCAGAGGATGTATACCTAAAGTTCAAGATGAGGAGGTAGCCTATAAAGTGTTCATTGTGAAAGTAAGGCATGATATAATTAAACAGATGCAAGAGGGAGGTTTGATGGTGGTTGTTGCACCCCTACTCATAATACTCTCAAACCCACTATACCTCCATCACATGCAAGCTACAATTCTCCAATCAAAGAAGATGATGAAGGACATCAGCTTCCCCATTAACAGGAAATTCCTGTCCATGAGGTATATATGTACATAGACAAAACTATAAATTTTCATTGTCATTTTGTAATAATCTTTTATATATCTCAACCTATCTATTGCATATTTGCGCTGTAGGTGGGTCAAAGCCTGTTGGCCATGGAATCCAGTAAAAATATTGTTGCAGTTGGTTCATGTTATGGGCATGAATCAAACATTTTGCATGGAATTATTATGCCACAAGGTACTAAGCGGGTTTCCATTACAATAGCATTGAATGCTAATGCTTGCCTACCATTCCCATTAGAAATGGAAAATATTATAACCGTTGGGCAAGCAGTTGCATATCACGTCACTTGGCTGGAGGAACTAGTCATTCCCATAAAGTCCATAGTATGTACCTTATCATACTACCTTTGTCATTAACATTCTTTAGCTAAAGGCCTCATAGAAGTCATTTAATAACTATATACGATTAATCAAAAACAAAATGCGGCACTGAGATCGGCTGTCATTCCAATGGCACTTGTTGTGTTGCACCAATGGAATAGGTACTTGTATATATCTTTGGTTTTCATAAATTAGGCACTCTTCATATATTAATATTAATTAGCTATAAATTTTTACATCTTTTACAGCAGTCGACCCAGGAGCATTTTGAAGTCCCACCTAACACACCTCGATCCCTAAGGGTACTCTATGGTCTCATCAACAGCAATATGGGCATTAGTAATCGTGTACAAATCAAGTGGGGAGTGCTTGTTGATAGCGTTGTTGAAGTGACACTTATGGCAGAGGACCTATTACACATTTGCCAATAGGATCAACTCTAGCACCCTCACATTGTCTCCTACATTGGGTATGTATGCGCATACTTGCTTATAAATCATTTGATATTTAATTACATGTTACATTTTAATGATATATGTACTAATTATTTCTTCTATGTAGTTCTTGAATGATGCTACTAGTATTTTCAAGGGTGAGGGTACCTTGAACCTAGCATCATTTATGGAGCTTCGGCGCAATGGGTGATCGAGCATCATAGTGAGGATATTTTAGCAGGTCTATTTTGTTGCTCTAAGGGATAGGGCTTAATGATTCTCTACAATAGTAGGTAAGTTTTTATTTTCTTGTTTTCTTGTCAAATTATTCTATACCTAGGGATTGTCAACTTCCATTACAATCCATATGACTCTCTATCTAGGTCTCATTGGATGTTGCTCATTTTGGATGTGCACAGTGGGCATGCTGTCTTTTTTTATTCTTATGGATCACACATTCGTCCCGCCCTCGTAGATATTATAAATAAGTAAGAATTTATTTTTTTCATGTGTTTTGTGTATATAAGTACATAAATTGTTATTCATCTATAACACATTTGAAATATAAATTTGTAGGGTTTGGTTGGATTGGGCTGTTCAAATCAAGACTATTCAGACCGACACTATACAACCACCAAAACTCACTTAGAAGAATGTCAAGGTATACTAAACAATTAATTGCTCTAAGTTATCACTAATTAAACCTATATTATTACAAATGATATTTATTAGTTGTTTTGTTGTCCTTGTTCCACAGTGCCCTAGACAATAGTCAGATTGGGAGTATGGGTATTATGTCCTGAAGTACATGAGGACCCTCACAATCGATGGTACCCCTATCTCCCATTTAAGAAAGGTAGAAAACTTTTTTTTTTCTATAATCTTATGTATTTCTGCACTTTTTATAGATCTAGCTAAAAAGTTTTAGCTTAATTAAATATGTTGTATTTCAAGCTATTATGCTTTTGAAGTGGGCATCCAAGAAGATTTACTCTAGGGTAATTCTTAATGAAATAAGATCTGAATGGGCTAACTATGTAATGACTTTCAATTAGTTGTTGGAGTAACTACATGAACTTGAAATACATATTAAAGTTTTTTTTTCTCATTGACTTATGTGTGCTCTGGATTTTATTATTTTCTTTGAAATATATATATATATATATTTGTATTTTAAGTAATGAATGAGTGGAAATTTAGAGTGTGGGAATAAATGAGTATAGATGAAGTAAATTTGGAATTTGAACATAGAGTGAATATGTGGTGGTTGAAGTATATAACTTTTATGAGACGAAGAATGCGAGGGTTACTTAGAGCATGAAAGTAAATGTGTATGGATTTACAAATGAAGTAAATGTGGATGTTATAGACAATGCAAATGTTGTAGTTTCTTATATAAAATTATTTTCAAGATAGATGTGGATGGGTAATGATGAGTATGGACGCTTTCAAGATAGAATGAATAGATAGCAGGATAATGGGCATCCTTGTTTGATTTTCATTGTGGTTTTGAAGAAATTTGTTGCTTTCCTCTTTTTTTGTTTAGTATTCATCTATAGAATAGATGCAAAAAAGTAGCAAAATATATCTTTATTATTTGGATGTAGTTATTTGAATGCAATATACAGAATATTCTTGAATAAGTGAGTGTATTTATACCTACATAAATCTTCAATATATGAACTCTTAAAACATGAATGTTTAGTTCTAAAATTTCCAACGATCTAATTAAAAGACCTTTAAAACTATGCATCCAATCCAAGGATGGAACACATGATTAAGAGGGCCCTTAGGGCTAAAGCTGGAAAACCTTGTTGAATTGCTTATTTATTTGTAGATCCGTAGTTTAAAATTCCACATCTATTGATTTAAAATGCATTTATCAAAACATGTTGGAACTATGCATGTAAGCCATGGCTGGAACACATAGCTTTGATTGATTTGGTGAGTGAATAGGTTCCAAGTTATGGCATTCATTCAAGTAGAAAAAAGTAATTAAGTTGATCTTGTTTAGTTTGTTATTAGTTGTTCAAGTTCATCCTCTTGATTCCCACTGCATTCTTTAGGATATTCCTTTCCAAAACCCCAAAAGTTTAAATCAAGACCAGACCATGTAACATGTATCACATGCCAATTTTACAATATAATACAAGATACCCAATAGAAACAAGAAATTTTCTTACACTTAGTGTATTACATTAGGTAGGGTCCTTGGTTATTTTAATGAGTAATATATATATATATATGTCCTTATTATGATGAAAGCCATGCTATATTGCAGCCATTAAATTTCACTATATTAACATTCCTCTATGAAATCGCACCAAATAAATGCAAGAAACTGGAACAACTATATGAATTGGAGAGCCTGTGAAGTCCTTAGGATTGAGATCAGCTATATATGCTAAATTTTCACCCTCATGATTGTACAATCTAGAGACATGGTAAGTTAGGCATCATAAAATAAGTCCTATGCCAACATCATGATCAAAGAGAAATTGGTTTATAACAGTTTGAGAACAATGATAGAAAGTTATTCCTTGGACAAACTTACATCTATTTCTATATTCAATAGTTCTCCAAATAGCATTTCCATTTCAATAGGTATTGAATAGCAATGTAGCAATGCCCCAGTCAGAAGAACCATTCACTTGATTTATGGGTGGAGTAAAATTTCATTGCTCATGGTTTATGTTTCAATCAAGAATGTATGCATAATATAACATGTAGAGCAAGGCCAAAATGTCCATGTATAGTATGTTGGCCTATATTTTGCTCAAAAAATAGGGAATCAGATCCATTTGTACCAACCAAAATATTGATTCTTGAGGATTGCACATCCATGCCACCCTCGCAGAAATTATAAAGAAGTAAGCTTTTATTCTTTTCATGTATTATGTTTTAATAAATAATCTGTTATTCATCTATAATGCATTTAAAATTTAAATTTGTAGAGCATGGTTAGCATGGGATGATGTGACCAAGACTGTACAACCACTAAAACTCACTTGGAAGGTTGTGAAGGTATAGAAAATATTTAATTACTCTATTTTATAACTAATTAAACTTACAATATTACAAATGATAAGTATCTTATTTTGATGTCCTTATTGCACAGTGCCTTAGATAATAGTCTTATTGGGAGTTCGGTACTGCGTGTTGAGATACATGAGGACCATAATAATTGATGGTGTTGGTGTCTCCCAATTAAGAAAGGCAAGACATTTAATCTTATATTTTTTCGTAGTTTTTTATGGATCCAACTAAAAGACTGTGGCCTTTATTAAATATTTTGTATTACAAGCTATTGTGTTTTCTAATTAGAAAAATAAGAAGAGTTACTCCAAAGTAAGCCTCAATGAAATAGGAAGCGAATTGATTGAGTATATACTGAGTTTCAATTAGAACACTTTGAGTAGCTACATGATTGTAAGATACATAATAAAGTATTTTTTTCATTCACTTAGATGTGTTGTTTTAATTTTCATTATTTTCTTTGAAATATATATATATATATATATAATTTTGAAGCAATGAATGAGTGGAAACTTAAAGTATGGGAGTAAATGAGTATGAAAGTTGTAAGCGAAGTGAATATGGGAGTTGGTTTTTAATATATTTATTGAATTATATAATTTTTATGGAATGATGAATGATGGCCACTTAGTGTGGAGTGTGAGAGTAAATGAGTATGGATGAAGAGAATTTGGAACTTATAAGTGAAGTGAATATAGGAGTTGGTTTTCAATATATTCATTGAATAAACTTTTATGGGATAATGAATGAGGGTAACTTAGTGTGAAAATAAATGTGAATGTATATAAGTTTGCAAATGAAGTGAATGTGTATTGTGGTTTCTCAAGATAGATGTGGATGCATTATAATGAATTTTGATATTTTGTATTAAATCTAGAAGTAAATGTATGTTTGTTTTTCATGTAAATAAAGATTGTAAGATCAAGAGTAATATTAAATTGTATACAGGTGGTAGTGTGTAATATCCTTAATTTTCAGTACAAATTAAGAAATTACTAAATAAATTAAATTAAAAATTTATAGATGAATTTTTTTCCTGAAAACTTAAAAATTTGAAAGTGCTCGTCAATAGGATTCCAATGCCACCAAGAACATGAAAAATGGAGCGCAAACGATAGAGTTAGGAGTTGTTGAAGTTATAGGGGTAGTTTAGTCATTTGGCAGAGACGTATTACACAGGGGCCCAAATTGATAATGGCACTCTCGTCTTCTACACGCCTGTACCGGATTCGGCAAAATCACTAGAGAAACCAGGGAAAGAGGCGTGAAGGGAAGAGTTTCTCTTCCCCTAGGACGCTAAGGCCTATATCTACCCTTCCCGAGGTGCCAAAACGCTCCACCTTGAGCATTTTTATTGAGCTTCACTCAGTAACCCTAGCTTCGCAAAGTTGAATTTTTCTGGCGAGTGGAACTCCGACAACGTCCATCAACGGCTAACAATGCAAGGTAAGCCTTAAACCCTAATTTCTGTATTTATTAAATAAGAAATATAAATTAGAATTACATTTAAATCAAGAAAAAATCATGTTTTTCCTGGGAACTCTATGCACGTTACTATTTAAGCCTGATTTCATGGATGAAACCATATTTGTTTGAAAATATGACCGTTCATCTAGTGCACAAGAGACCCAAGATCAAACCCTTTAAATTTGGAAGAGATCCAACGGTGGGTTTCTCCAAAATAAGTGAAAACCAGTACCTAGGGACATTTTTAGGAACTTGGAAAAAATTGTTTAAAAAACATGATTTTTGGAAAAATCAATGCAAAAGGAGGGTATAAATGAATTCTAGAGGAAATTCTGAGAAAAATGGTACAAAAATCGCACAAAACGGAGGTTTGTAGGCTTGCTGGAGACAACTGGAATCCGGTCGTCTTCTTCGGAGACGCGCGATGAGCACACGTCTATACGCGTGTGCGCAGCGTACACGCTTGCGGGAGTCCCTACGCGGGCTGTCTTGGAGAGTCAGGATGCACAGCGTCCTAACGACCATGACGCACGCGGCTGTGCGTCACGGTAATGAGGACGCACTCGGCGCGTCCCCGCGGAGCATTTTGAGGGCGGGCATCTTCGTGACGCCTGTTTACGCCGGTATAAACCAATGCCGCCAGTACAAACCACCTTGTGGTAGTCGGGCAGGCCCCATTTACGTATACATGAACTTAAAACTTGATTTTTGGGAGCTAGAGGAGTCCAAATCACGATCCGAAAGAGGCGTTGTGACCGTATTGACGACGGGGACCTAGTTTTAACTTAAAAACTTATAAATGACCACTTTTAATTTAAAAAAATTTTAAAATAGTTATGTGACATGTACAGGTGCACTTGAACATACCAGTTAAGGGGATTATTAGCAAGCTAAGTGGTCCCACATTGAGGTAGGTGATGACAATTAATGCTTTACCTTGATTTTTAAAACCATGCATAAACATAGCATCATGTGTGATTGTGTTTTAAAGTGCATTTATTATTTGCCGTTGATTTCATGAGACTTTGAGTACTTTATGATTATTACAAATTGAAATCTTTTATTGAATAAACTCATGACAAATGTTTTTATGAGCATGATATAAATTAATTATGCTTAAATAGAGACTTCTTTCTTATTATATATTGGAAATGCATGGATTGACATGGAAATAAGAATAGAGACTTGTTAGCTGGTCCTTTTATAGGCTAACCCTAAGATGAGGGGTGTGTCTTGGGAATTGCAAGCTATGAGTGATCTTAAGTTTTAGCATATACATATGATTTTTGTGTTTTTATATTTGATGACAGGTGCTCTCACCCAGTGGGTGTCATGTTAGGAGGGATAGGGCCGGCCACCCACCCTCAGAGATTGTGATGTGATGATATTATGATATGATAGACACCTGCCTATAAATGGCATTCGGTAGGGGTTTGGTAACATGGATAGTCCACACTGCCGGTCTGGGCCCTTCCATGGGGATAGACGTTAAGTCTCCTGTTATGGTGTCAACGAAGAGCAGCGGTGGTTGAGACCCATGGAGGGTTGCCACTATGGCATGATGGCCCATATTCTTATTATGTGTGCATGTATGATGAGCATGGTTATGGATGGTATGCTTGGGTGTGACGACACTCAGAGGTTGGCTATGAGTACTCATGATCAGCGATATTAGTGCGATGTCTACCTTAGAGTGCCCTTATTCTTATTGTATGCTCATTTACATTGATTCATGTCATGTTTTAACTCCGTGAAATGCATGTTTTAGCATATGGAATAAATTGGCATGACTTATGATACTGCTATCTTCATAAATGATAGACTTTTTATTTTATTAGTATTGTTATTCATTTATTTCATTTTATTACATTAATTGTCTATGTACCTACACAAGTGATAGCTTGCTGAGGCATTGCTTTGTTTTGCAATGCCTTAGATCACTAGCACGATAACAGGAAAGGCAAGGTTGTTGAGAAATCGTGAGAGCTGCAGAAGATCCTTTTTCCTAGAATTTTAGCTAGTGATGTGAGTCAATAAACAGGATTATCATTTGATTTTTAATTATGGACTGTATACTTTATATTTTGGATTTGATTGAGATGTTTAGACATATATTGAACATTTATATGGGATATTATGATGGATAGACCCTGGGCCATATTATTATTGTGTTTTGGATATTTATTTGATTCAAAATAAAGGCGCCGATTTATTTGACGTTGATTGATACGCGTATTGTTTTAAATCTATTTATGTTTAATTTATATGTATGCCATTTTGAGAAAGGAAAACTGTGACGACCCGGGGTTTTTCAACTCAATATATTTAAATCTTTTCGAAAGGTGGGGCCCCAATTTTTTTTCAAAAACCTAAAACAGTGAAAAATAATTTAAATCGAATTTCATTTTCAGAAAAATCCCAAGGTCAGCCATTGACACAAAACAAGATTTTATTTTCCAAGTAAACATGTTTAAAATAGATTTGCTATTCCAGGATCATCCAGTCATCAGCCACATTCCCATAACGGTATAATCAAGTCCAATAACATATATACATACACAGTCCATGTGAAATTAGAACATACCTCTAAATGAGACTTCTCGATCACACATGTGTCCTGTCTTTCTTTAATATCTGAGGCATTGCAACAAAAGCAATGCCTCAGCAAGCAAGGCTTGGTAGGTACATAGACATTTAATGTATATCAATGGAACAAAATCGAATAATTGTATTGATACAGTGAGTAAAGTAATTTTTACAGAATATAATTATTTTAAGCAATGCTAATAAAATCTCAAAACATCATATACGATAAAACATGCATCTCATGGATTTAAAACATGATATAATCTCATGTAAATGAGCATACAATAACAACAAGGCACCCTAAGGTATATGGGTCCCACGAGTGTCCCATACACTCTTATCACAGATCATGAGTACTCATATCAAACCTCTGAGTGTCATCACACCCAGGCATACCATCACATCTTCATGCTCATCATGCAAGCATACCAAATAAGAGTATGGATCGTCATGCCGCAGTGGCAACCCTCCATGGGTCTCAACCACCGCCGCTCCCCGTCGACACCATAACGGGAGACTTAGCGTCTGTCCCCATGGAAAGGCCCAGACCGGTAGTGTGGACTATCCATGTTACCAAACCCCTACCGAATGCCATCTACGGGCAGGTGTTTATCATATCAAAATCATATCACATCACAAATCTCGGAGGGTGGGTGGCCGGCACTCTCCCTCCTAGCATGACGCCCACCGGGTGAGAGCACCCGTCATAAAACTCAAAATAGGAAAATCATGTATGTCAAAACCAAGAGCACTCGTGGCTCGCAATCCCCAAGGCACGCTCCTCATCCTGGAGTTAGCCTCTAAAAAGACCAGCCACCAAGCCTCTACTTTTCTTTCTCATAAAAACTCATCAATTTCAATGATGCAATAAGGAAAGATAATTTTCTAATTGTGTATAAGTAGATAATCTCATGAAACCATCGATCATAGTCCATTCAATATATGATTGAAATCAAACATCAATCATAGCACAAAACTCTAAATCTCATAAAATCATTGATTAATAATCAGTATAATTTAAATCACCATCAATCATAATGCCATGATAATACAAGGTTTTAAAATCAAAACGAAACATTAAATGTCGTCACCTACCTCAATTGTCGTTACTTAGCTCGTGTCCCTCCTTCAGTCGAGTCCGAGAATACCTTGGTAAAGTCTGAATGATGTTCAAACATAAGAGCTAGACGTTATTTCTAGGTTCACATGGTAAGGTTAGATCCGTATGATTTGTTAGTTTCTAGGGTTACTCTACGATATTTTAGGTTGATCTTTATCTAAGAATGTCCTGCATTTTATTGTATAATTGGGTCTGTGTCAAAATTACGGACGCAATGGTCCTTTTGGCTTGTCAAGCGGAGTTATATAGGCTCCGAAATTGGATTTTTCAAGGTCGCGCCTTAATGGCGACCCAATTGTAGTGCCTAGGGTCCTGCGCGCCACGGTTCTAGAGTGCGCGCTCTACGGTTTCTAGTATACGCGTGCACCCTGGTTGCACCGCAACCAGGTTGGGTCATGTACGCACGTCCGAATGGTGTGCTAAGGTGTGCACTGCGGACGGCATTGCGTGGACGCATCTTAGGCGTAGCTACGGCGTGCTTTGGCTCCTAGGACATCCCATGAGTCATGATCGAGCCAAGAAAACTATTCGCACGCGACGCGTGCGCAAGGACAGCCCCCAGGGGGCTTGGTACAGATGTGTGTGTCAAGCTAGGCGCCCCTTGGACCGCGCCATGCACACGAGGACGTCCGCACCCCTGGGACGCTCGTGCGCCCCTGGGAGGCGCTCTCTCTCTCGCTCTCTCTCTCTCTCTCTCTCTCTCTTGACGGGTTTTCACCCGTCTGGTTTTCCTCCCCAAGGACCGGTGATTTCTGGTCGGAAGAGCACCCAGATCCGGCGTGGATCTGGGCTGGGAAGGAAAGGGGAACGAAGGTCTAGTTTGGGCAGCACAGGAACGGCGCCACGGTCGACGGGTTTTGGAAAGGAACCCGTCTTCTCCGAGTGGAAAAACCGGTTGGGCTAGGACCCGGATCCGGCATGGATCTTGGCCTGGGGAAAGCAAAACGAAAAGGGAAAGAGAAGTGGCTTACCGTAGCACGGGGACGCCCATTGCCGGTGATGGAACCCCATTTCCGTACGAAACCTGTGTTGCCGGATTTACGTGTTTGTCCGAACCACCCACGAAGGGGAAAAAACCCCAATGTCGACCAGGAACAAGAGGGGAGAGGGGAATGGGGAGACGGGGATGGCCGGCCTGACTTAGCCTGGCCATCGCCGGAGATTGCAGAGAGACGGGTTTCCGGTTTTTTGCCGGCAACCCCAGTCTCAAACGACTGGAAAAGACGCCAGGAAAACGGGATTTTTGGAGAGGGAAGATGGGGTTTTTATAGCCCTGCCATGGCGGTGCTTGCCAATGGCGGTGCCGCCATTGTCGGTGGCAGAAATCTCTGGAAACTAGGGTTTCCGGAGAAATCGTGAGGAAGAAGAAGACGGGGTGCCGTTATCAAAACGGCCCCCTGCGTTTTCTGTCTTTTTCGTTTTTAATTTAAATTACAGAAATACCCCTATCTTTAAACGGCCGTAACTTCTTCATACGGACTCCGTTTTGGGTGATTTTGGTCTCGTTGGATTCCTTTTTCCGAGATGCATCTAATGGTATCATTTTCAGGACCAAGTTTCTGGGTTTAGTTAAGGCAACTAGTGAAATGACCAAAATGCCCTTATCTTCAAAATTGAACTTTTCATGGGATTTTAATATTACAAAAATTGGGGTCATTACATTATTACCCCCTTAAAAGAATTTCGTCCTCGAAATTCCATAACTTATTATCTTCCAGGTATTTGTCTCTTAGATGGTTTCTTGGTGAATGCCTTCCCCCTTAGGAATCAAGTCTAGGGTCATCCTCAATTTCTCATTTTTATTGTTCCTCCTATAAGGCCTCACCTATAAGGGCCGTTTTCGCTGCGTACTCTGATGCTTACTCTCATACGTGCCAGTTTAACAATACCGGTCTCTAGCTGTAATGCATTTATCTCAAAATCCTCAGATGCTTATACTTTTCTCATTGTGTATAGGATAATCTCCTTGTAGGATCATGCTTCTTTATTCATGTATAAATTACTTTTTTCAAGATCATATTATCTTACTTCTCCTATTTCATTTCGAATATCATAGGATAATCTCTTTTTCTTTTTTTTTTCTTTTTTTTTCCTCGTCTTCCGTCTAATGATCTCTTCATCATCCACATCTCCTTCTAAAACATCATATTGATCCTTGATCACACCCGAGTTGCTGAAAAACAAAATGGACTAGTCGTTGTCCTATCTTGTTTCCTTTTTCAATAGAACTTTAGTTAAGCAGATAGCTGCAAAGTAGGATATCATCAACTTTCCCTTTTATGGATTACATCCACTGGTGTTTCTCAGAAGCTAATGGACCCGATAAGATTCTACTTGCAACAATTGATATAGACATCAAACTACTTTCATCTCTAGCTGGTCACCCTTCTTCTTCGAAAATTTCTTGCACATAATGTCCGTAATTTTGATACTCTACTCAAAGTCTTAAATCCCATATGCTTTATCTCTATTACACTAAAATCATCACCAACTCAACTATTATTATTCCTTCGAATTTGATTGGTTTATCTTCCCAGATGATTCAAGATGAAAGATTTGTATGGATCTATTCTTTCCTCAATAAAGTCATGACCTTTTTCTATTCACCCATTACTTATAGTTGTATCTCTATCTCGTTCTCTCTTTTTTTTCTTTTTTTCTTTTTTTTTCTTAATTGGTCAAAATCAATGTCTCCATTTGAGTGATTGCATATACTCGATCTTCTTGTCAGACAGGAGAAACTTAATACTTCCAGGAAATGTTGAAGTTTTCTAATATCATCGAAATCCTTAATTGCCTATAGCCTCAAGAAAATTCATACAATGTCTTAATAATGTCATTGATCTTTTGGTCATGCTATACTTCTACTCAAATTATCATTATTAGATAACACTTTACTCTTCATAATACTCCAATTAAGTTATCCAAAATTGCTCTAAGTCCTTCAGGATCCATACCATTGTGATCTAGTACGAGTTACAGTTATCTCCTAGTATCATCTTGTATTCTTATCCCTATTAGACTATCATCAAAATCTTCTAATGACTCTCTTGTGTTCAAATTCTTTGTCACTCTTCTCAAAGTCTGCCTTTTACATCCCCTATGATACACATGTTATATCCCTTTTGATAATATACTCATATTACAGGTCAGATAGCCATCTGGGTTCTTCCATTTTCTCACCTTTGATGAGATCAATCTATTACAGGTCAGAACTATCTACTAATAAGTTTACTAACATCTTCATTCATCATTCTCATCATAATCTAATCCATATATGAGTTTTCCTGTTTGCACCTTAATCCTTAAGTCGTCTTAGACTAGATTTTTGGACAAGGGTTGCACTATCCTCTACCTAATTATTTGTTAAACCAAGTTGTGTTTCACTTATTTATTGATGGTGTGCCTCTTTGTGATTTGATATTATTCGTGTTCTAGTCATCTCTACTACTTCTATTTATACTATAATTTATTCCTCAACTAAATCCACTTCACGTTTAGATGAATATAATACTTCCTTAAAATTCTCAAGTTCTCATTTGTTGTAACCATCAACGATCTTGCTCAATTGCGATTATACTAGCCTTTATACTTTTCAAAATTTATAAGCATAGTCCAAGTTATAACTTGATTTCTTAAAAGTAATTTATATACACATATCTTCTATCATATAGTAAAGTTTTCACCCAGAACTGATTCACAATCTTTATTCTGAATCTTTACTCACCATTAACCATTGTACCCTCTAAAGCGTCATACCTACTGTTCTCACATTAGATGTTATATTCACAGTACGGTTTCTCCATTAGAAATCATCTATTAACATGAATATTCTCAACTAGAGATACTAACTCACGCATGCCATGTAGCGATTTCTTACCCTTAGGAGCTTCATTATTCTCATAAGAATTTACTTTTCCTCTAGTTGATCGTTTTTCTTTTTTCCATGACTATTCATGTCTCCCACTTGAATCATTGTCTATTAATGATATGATTCAACTCTATATATGATTTTCACTCTATCCTTCCACTTACTAGTTCAACTCCTAGCATCATTAAATGGTGTTTATTCTAGTTTCGTAATTTACTAATTGATTTACTCATTTAGCTCTTACTAGTTCTAATTCTCACCTTGGACTGTCATCTTTCACATGGACTTTTGGGATTGGCTGTGAGTGGATGAACCTGCTCTGATACCAACTGTGACGACCCGGGGTTTTTCAACTCAATATATTTAAATCTTTTCGAAAGGTGGGGCCCCAATATTTTTCAAAAACCTAAAACAGTGAAAAATAATTTAAATCGAATTTCATTTTCAGAAAAATCCCAAGGTCAGCCATTGACACAAAACAAGATTTTATTTTCCAAGTAAACATGTTTAAAATAGATTTGCTATTCCAGGATCATCCAGTCATCAGCCACATTCCCATAACGGTATAATCAAGTCCAATAACATATATACATACACAGTCCATGTGAAATTAGAACATACCTCTAAATGAGACTTCTCGATCACTATTCTTCTAACTCCTCATGTGTCCTGTCTTTCTTTAATATCTGAGGCATTGCAACAAAAGCAATGCCTCAGCAAGCAAGGCTTGGTAGGTACATAGACATTTAATGTATATCAATGGAACAAAATCGAATAATTGTATTGATACAGTGAGTAAAGTAATTTTTACAGAATATAATTATTTTAAGCAATGCTAATAAAATCTCAAAACATCATATACGATAAAACATGCATCTCATGGATTTAAAACATGATATAATCTCATGTAAATGAGCATACAATAACTACAAGGCACCCTAAGGTATATGGGTCCCACGAGTGTCCCATACACTCGTATCACAGATCATGAGTACTCATATCAAACCTACGAGTGTCATCACACCCAGGCATACCATCACATCTTCATGCTCATCATGCAAGCATACCAAATAAGAGTATGGATCGTCATGCCGCAGTGGCAACCCTCCATGGGTCTCAACCACCGCCGCTCTCCGTCGACACCATAACGGGAGACTTAGCGTCTGTCCCCATGGAAAGGCCCAGACCGGTAGTGTGGACTATCCATGTTACCAAACCCCTACCGAATGCCATCTACGGGCAGGTGTTTATCATATCAAAATCATATCACATCACAAATCTCGGAGGGTGGGTGGCCGGCACTCTCCCTCCTAGCATGACGCCCACCGGGTGAGAGCACCCGTCATAAAACTCAAAATAGGAAAATCATGTATGTCAAAACCAAGAGCACTTGTGGCTCGCAATCCCCAAGGCACGCTCCTCATCCTGGAGTTAGCCTCTAAAAAGACCAGCCACCAAGCCTCTACTTTTCTTTCTCATAAAAACTCATCAATTTCAATGATGCAATAAGGAAAGATAATTTTCTAATTGTGTATAAGTAGATAATCTCATGAAACCATCGATCATAGTCCATTCAATATATGATTGAAATCAAACAGCAATCATAGCACAAAACTCTAAATCTCATAAAATCATTGATTAATAATCAGTATAATTTAAATCACCATCAATCATAATGCCATGATAATACAAGGTTTTAAAATCAAAACGAAACATTAAATGTCGTCACCTACCTCAATTGTCGTTACTTAGCTCGTGTCCCTCCTTCAGTCGAGTCCGAGAATACCTTGGTAAAGTCCTGAATGATGTTCAAACATAAGAGCTAGACGTTATTTCTAGGTTCACATGGTAAGGTTAGATCTGTATGATTTGTTAGTTTCTAGGGGTTACTCTCTGATATTTTTAGGTTGATCTTTATCTAAGAATGTCCTGCATTTTATTGTATAATTGGGTCTGTGTCAAAATTACGGACGCAATGGTCCTTTTGGCTTGTCAAGCGGAGTTATATAGGCTCCGAAATTGGATTTTTCAAGGTCGCGCCTTAATGGCGACCCAATTGTAGTGCTCAGTGGTCCTGCGCGCCACGGTTCTAGAGTGCGCGCTCTACGGTTTCTAGTATACGCGTGCACCCTGGTTGCACTGCAACCAGGTTGGGTCATGTACGCACGTCCGAATGGTGTGCTAAGGTGTGCACTCTGGACAGCATTGCGTGGACGCATCTTAGGCGTAGCTACGGCGTGCTTTGGCTCCTAGGACATCCCATGAGTCATGATCGAGCCAAGAAAACTATTCGCACGCGACGCGTGCGCAAGGACAACCCCCAGGGGCTTGGTACAGATGTGTGTGTCAAGCTAGGCGCCCCTTGGACCGCGCCATGCACACGAGGACGTCCGCACCCCTGGGACGCTCGTGCGCCCCTGGGAGGCTCTCTCTCTCTCTCTCTCTCTCTCTCTCTCTCTCTCTCTTGACGGGTTTTCACCCGTCTGGTTTTCCTCCCCAAGGACCGGTGATTTCCGGTCGGAAGAGCACCCAGATCCGGCGTGGATCTGGGCTGGGAAGGAAAGGGGAACGAAGGTCTAGTTTGGGCAGCTGGAACGGCGCCACGGTCGACGGGTTTTGGAAAGGAACCGTCTTCTCGAGTGGAAAAACCGGTTGGGCTAGGACCAGATCCGGCATGGATCTTGGCACAGGGAAAGCAAAACGAAAAGGGAAAGAGAAGTGGCTTGCAGCACAGGGGACGCCCATTGCCGGTGATGGAACCCCATTTCCGTACGAAACCTGTGTCGCCGGATTTACGTGTTTGTCCGAACCACCCACGAAGGGGAAAAAACCCCAATGTCGACCTAACAAGAGGGGAGAGGGAATGGGGAGACGGGGATGGCCGGCCTGTCTTAGCCTGGCCGTCGCCGGAGATTGCAGAGAGATGGGTTTCGGGTTTTTGCCGGAAACCCCGATCCTCAAACGACTGGAAAAGACGCCGAAAACGGGATTTTTGGAGAGGGAAGATGGGGTTTTTATAGCCTGCCATGGCGGTGCTTGCCAATGGCGGTGCCGCCATTGTCGGTGGCAGAAATCTCTGGAAACTAGGGTTTCCGGAGAAATCGTGAGGAAGAAGAAGACGGGGTGCCGTTATCAAAACGGCCCCCTGCGTTTTCTGTCTTTTTCGTTTTTAATTTAAATTACAGAAATACCCCTATCTTTAAACGGCCGTAACTTCTTCATACGGACTCCGTTTTGGGTGATTTTGGTCTCGTTGGATTCCTTTTTCCGAGACGCATCTAATGGTATCATTTTCAGGACCAAGTTTCTGGGTTTAGTTAAGGCGACTAGTGAAATGACCAAAATGCCCTTATCTTCAAAATTGAACTTTTCATGGGCTTTTAATATTACAAAAATTGGGGTCATTACAAAAACTAACACCCTGAGTTTTTAGGATATGTTTTAGTAAAATGTTAAATAAAAATTTTCTCATGGGATCCCAAATGCTCTTATTAAAAATGCTATTATTATAATAATAAAAAATGTCTTAAAAATCTGGGGTGTTATAAAGTTGGTATCAAAGCCCAGTCTAGTCCATCATAATCTTTGCAAATGTCCATTTATATGTGAGTAACAATCCATAATTGTTGTAGAGAGAGGAACTATGAGAGAGGAACTTATACTTAGTGACATTTAAAACTTTTGACAGATGGCTCGTCGAAGAAGGACAAGGTCTACCCCTACTACACCCGTGGCCCCACCTGTTGAGTCCTCTGATAAGGGGATCGAGATGCCGAGTTATTGAATCGATTAATGTCAGGACTAGTACCACTTATACAGCAGCAGGTTAGGATAGCTGTTGACGCTGCTAACCCTAGCCCTATTCCACCACCTCAAGTGGCACCCATGGTTTCGTCAGTTCAGTCCTCACAACCAGTACAGGAACCACTAGTACTTAGAGCCACTGAGGGCGATGCTATTCGTGACTCTAAGAAGACAGATAAATTATTAAAGAGATTTCAAAAGATGGTGAAACCCTTTTATGGCGATGGTAACATGGAGGAGGCCGAGCGATGGTTATTTGAAACGGAAAGGACATTTGAAGTTATGAAGATCTCACCAAAGGATCAAGTTAGAGTAGCCTCCTACCTACTGAAAGGTGAGGCAGGCTTCTAGTGGCAGACCTTTACACTCACTCGACCAGATCCGACCAAGACGATGACATGGGCAACCTTTAAATAGGCTTTTGACACTCAGTACTTTCCACCCCATGCATTGCAGTCAATGAAGAAAGAGCTTGCCACTTTGGAGCAAAGAGACATGACGGTTCAGCAGTATCTGAACCGATTTACGCGACTGAGGAGATTTGCACCTCACGCGCTGGTCTCAGACACAGAGGCAACTGACAGATTTGTGGATGGGTTGACACATTGGCTGAGAGATTGGGTGATTTCTTCGCGACCTACTTCTGTGCGAGATGCTGCTGACATGGCTTCCATGCATGAGAAGAACTCTCTCAGGACTAGAGGGAGTGCGTTCTAGCCCTTTAAGGGTAAGAGACCGTTTGGTGCTATGCAGACACATGGTGCATTAGGTCATCCACCGCAGGCCAAGTTTAAGAGAGATACAGAGAGGAAGAGATGTGATAGGTGTAAGGGTTGGCACCCTGGGCGAGAGTGTAATAGATTTGACAGGCCACAGCAGTAGAGGCAGCCCCAACCACAGCGACAGCCCTATGCACCTTTCCAAAGACAGCCATGCAGATGTTTCAACTGTGGAGACGTCGACCACTTCATTAAGGACTGTCCTAAGGGGCAGAGAGAGGCAGACCGAGATGGGTACAGAGACAACTACCGCGCCACGTAGCCAGGGACGAGTATTTGCCATCATGTCAGGATAGGCACAGGCATCACACCAGGTCGTAGAAGGTACTCTTCTAGTCTCAGATCGACATGCCAAAGTTCTTTTTGACATAGGGTCTACACATTCTTTTATATCATGTATTTTTGCATCTTGCCTTGATGTATGTGTGCACAAATTAGCATTTGGATTAGATATCATGACACCTGTGGGAGAGACAGTAGAGACTACTGAATATCTTAGGGAAATACCTGTAGAGATATTAGGCATGAGTATGGACACTGACTTCATCTTATTAGACATGGTAGACTACGATATTATTTTTGGGATGGATTGGTTAGCCAACTATTGGGCTATGGTAGATTGCCAAAAGAAGCGAGTCACTTTTCTTATACCTGGACAACTAGAAATAGTGTTCCAAGGTAGGAAAGATTAGTCAAGTACAAGCATCATTTCTGCTATGAAGGCGGCACGATTTTGTGCACGAGGGTGTAACGCATTCCTCGCATATGTGACTGTTGAGGACAAGGAACAACCACGGCTTGACGAGATTGATGTTGTCCGTGAATTTGCTGATGTCTTTCCTAAGGAATTACAAGGATTGCCGCCAAGTAGGTTGATTGACTTTACCATTGACTTGGTGCCAGGTACATCGCCTATCTCTCTTTAGGAGCTGACTACTGCTTGCCAGTTAGGTTCTAACCAAAGCGGTTAATACAACCCTTGTGTAAGGAGGCATTTAGACCTCAACAAACGTCGACAGGAGGTGGGGAAGAGCGAGGCTCTATTAGACAACCCCCAATAACCACAGTGATCAAAAGCAACCGTAGTGACAGTAATTCGTGTCCTATTAAGAGGGTCCTACGAGCATGTGATGGCCCTATAGGTCTCTTCCGATTGATTTTAAATTAATGTGAATGGAGAGGTTGCGCGCTTGAGGTGATTATCCTAAGTGGGTCAAGGAGTGGTGATGAAATCCACCCTTGATCTTGTGGGATAGGGTGCCCTTACTAATTAAATTTCACACACCATGGCAATTCGATCAACATATAGTCTACCTTAAAGTATTAGACATGTCTTAAAATGCAATTGAAAGCAATAAACTAATGCAAAACCTTAAGAGGCAACAATTATAACAGATGCTTTTTATATGCAATTAACTACCAAACAATGCAAATTATTCTAAATGCAAACCCTAATCTAGAAAATAAATGAGTGAGAAGACTTACAGTGAGGTTTCTGATGAAGATCAAGTGTGGGCCACCTTGTCCTACACTTGCCCTGTATTATTACAACCCTTTAAAATTGAAATTGAAAATGCAAATTACAAGGGGCCTCACTACAAGATTCACTCAAAAATAAAAAATTCCTAATCTAGGAAAGCAAGAAAAATCTATCTAATTGATGAAGCTCTACTTGCCATTTCCTGAAAAGGAAAGATAACAATTAGTATCAAATTTAGGAAATAAAGTGGTTATGCACTAAAAATACACCTAAGAATTCCTAAAATGCAATTCCTATTTTTTTGTATTTTTTGGATATTTTTTTTATATTTTCTTATATTTTTTGGGTTTTTAATTAAAATTTATAAAAACTCCATTGCAAGTCCCCGGCAATGGCGCCAAAAACTTGTTAATTGTTTAACCGCAAGTGCACGGGCTATTGTAGTGTAGCTTATGCAAGTACGGGTCGATCCCACGAGGACTTGATTTAAAATGGAGTTTTCAATAAAATTCAATTAATAAAAGAATAAAAACAAAGACTATACTAAAAATAAACTAAGAATAAACTAAAATCTAAATTTATTCAATTTTTGCAGTTTGCACAATTATTTATTCAAAAGACAACATAAAATAAAACTAAAAGGCGTCCTGAATAAGCTTGTCTTTGGATTGCACTGTCCCTGAATTACACTGTCCTTGAATAGTCAAAATGTGAATAAAACAAAACTGGGACATAGATGTAATTAAAGTGAGGACACAGTTAGAATTAAATCGGGGACCCAAATGGAATTTCCTTTGGGGACACAGATGGTATTAAATAAGGGACCCAGATGGGATTACTTAGATCTGCCAGGGGCCGATTTGTAATTTCTTCAGGGTTCTGGTTTTAAACGAAAAACTAGGAAAACTTGGGGTTTGAGAAGGAAGAGGAGAGAAGAAGAGAAGAGGAAGGAGGGAAGAAGGAAGAAGGAGGGAGAGGAAAAGAATCGGGACGCGGGAGTGGAAACCCGACTTGGGTTTCCTCCCTTGGACCGTCCGACTCGGATTACGCCTGGGCTGGCCTGAGCGGTGGAGGTTTCTGGCTTGCTGGAGAAGAATTGGGAAGAGTTGCCGGCTTCGTGCGAGTTTGCTGGGTAGGAGTAGGAGCCAGTGGCAAGAGGGGAAGTTGGGAACAATGGAAAGAGAGAGAGGTGAGGAAGAAGAACAAAGGTAATAGGGTCTGCGGGTCTGGTGCGATCTGGGCAAGGCACTGGCCAGTTAGGTGTGCGACTAGTGGAAGGGAAGATAGCTTCAGAGAGAGAAAGAAAACGGGGAGTTGTGGAGATGTGGAGTTGTTGAGTGGTAAAGGAAGAGGGATACTAGCCGAATTGGGCAGAGGATTGAACTGGAGATGATGACTAGTGAGAAAGAGAGATCAAGCGGGAAGCAGGGAGTTAGGAAAGAGAAGAATGGGGAAAGAGGCGTCAGGTCTGCCTACGGTCTGGCCAAGTAGGAAGAAGAGGAAGGTGAGAAGAACGTTAGAGAGAGAGAGAGAGAGAGAGAGAGAGAGAGAGAGAGAGAGAGAGAGAGAGAGAGAGAGAGAGAGAGAGAGAGAGAGAGAGAGAGAGAGAGAGAGAGAGAGAGAGTTGGGCATGGAAAAGAGAAATTGAGTGGGGAGGAGAATGTGTCGGCCGGCCCCCCTTCCCAAGAGGAAAAAAAATGTCCTTTTTGGAGAGAGATGGGAAGGGGTATAAAAATGAGAGAGAGAGAGAGAGAGAGAGAGAGAGAGAGAGAGAGAGAGAGAGAGAGAGAGAGAGAGAGAGAGAGAGAGAGAGAGAGAGAGAGAGAGAGAGAGAGAGAGAGAGATTGAAGAGAGATGGGAGAGATTAGATAGGAGAGATAAGAGAGGAGTGAGAGAAGGAAGAGGAGATAGAATGATAGAGATAGGTGGGGTCCACTAGTATCGTGGTCTTGCTAGAACTCTTCAAGTCGTCAAAGTCTTCAGTCTCTTTCCATGAAACTTCATCTAATCTCCATCTAATATCCTTGATTTGATCTAGAGCGTCCACACCTGAGTTGACCGATCTGCAATGCACAGGACCCAATTAGCACAATCTAAACCGTTCATTAGCTTTAATAGTCATCTAACCACTAAATTTTACAATTCAACGATTGGATGGCCAATTAAAGCCAAAATGAATTATTTAATGTAAAATCTTAAAAATAATGGTCTAGATGCTCTAATCAAATACTAAATTGGGGGTATTTTGACCAAAATTGAACACTTAACAATGATCATCTGGCCATTAGTCTTGCAATTCAACGGTTGGATGGCCAATTAAAGCTAAAATAAAATATTTCATATAAAATCTTAAAATTGATGGCCTAGATGCTTTAATTGAACACTAAATTAGGGGTATTTTGACCAAAATTGAACACTTAACAGTACCACTTTTGTCAGCATGTCCGCTGAATTGTCATCTGTGTGAATCTTCTCTATCTTTAGCATTTCCTGTTCTATTACCTCGCTTATCCAATGATAGCGAATATCTATGTGCTTTGTCTGTGAGTGATACATTGAGTTCTTGCTCAAGTTCAAAGTACTGACTATCACAATGTGCCTTGTATTTCTCCTGTATAATACCAAGTTCCTGGAGAAATTACTTTATCCACAACATCTCCTTACTAGCTTCAGCTCCGACAATATACTCTGCTTCTGTTGTCGATAAAGCAACACACTTCTGCAACTTGGACGTCCAAGATACAGCTCCCCCTACAAAAGTGAATAGAAATCATGATGTTGATTTTCTGCCATTAAGATCCCCTACCATGTCAGCATCTGTGTATCCCTCTAGGACATGTTTCGATTCTCTAAAACACAAGCACAACTTAGATGTACCCTTTGAGATACCTCAAGATCCACTTCACTACTTCCCAGTGATCTCTTCCTGGGTTGGACAAGAACCTGCTTACTACACCTACTGCATGAGCAATGTCTGGTCTTGTATACACCATTGTATGCATCAGACTTCTGACTACTGACGAATATGGTATCGTTGGCATCTTTTCTTTTTCCTGTTATGAAGAAGGACACGTGTGCTTGCTCAGCTTGAAATGGTTATCAAGTAGAGTGTTAACTGGCTTGGCATTCTCCATGTTGAACCTCTTGATTACTCGTTCAACATGCTTCTGTTGTGATAGCCACAACTTTCTTGCTTTTTTGTCGCAAGCGATCTACATGCCCAAAATCTGCTTAGTTGGGCCTAAGTATTTCATGTCAAAAGACTTAAATAAATCCTTCAGCTTGCTAATCATAGCCGTATCTTGTCCTGCAATCAACATATCATCTACATAGAAAATGAGTATAATAAACTTCCCATCAGGGAATCTCTGAACATATAAGCACATATACGCATTGGTTTGCTGCTATTCTCTTGTACCCATGACTCGTCATGAATGAGTCAAACTTCTTATACCATTACCTCATTGCCTGTTTAAGACCATATAGGCTCTTCTTTAATTTGCAAACTAGGTGTGTCTTCCCTGGTACTTCAAAACCTTCAAGTTACTCTATGTAGATATCTTCCTCTAAATCTCCATGAAGAATTCACGTCCATCTGTTCAAGCTCCAAATTTAAGTTAGCTACCAATCTGAGTACAGTTAAGATTTAAGTCATCTTCATCACTGATGAGAATATCTCGTCAAAGTCGATTCCTTTCAGTTGTTCAAAGCCTTTGACGACCAATCGAGCCTTGTGCTTTACTAGCTTTTCGTTACCATCCTTCTTGAGCTTGAATACCCATTTGTTCTTCAGTGCTCTGTTGCTCTTAAGAAGCTTCACTAACTCGTAAGTCTTGTTCTTTTGCAGTGACTCAATTTTTTCCTACAGAACTTGCATCCACTTACTCTTGTCTGCATGATTCTGTGCTTTCTGAAATTTTTTTGGCTCCCCCTTTTCAGTAAGTGTTATATACTCTAATTCCAAATATCTCTTTGAGGGAATCAGTACATGGCCTCTTGAAGATTCCTTTGGATGAGGCTCATGATCTTCTAGTGGAGGGATTTCTTCATCTTCTGATTATTGTGATGATCCTGCAGCTTTTGGTGGAGGAGGTTGTTGCTCCCCCTGCTCAACGCCCTCTTCATCCCCATCTTCTTCTGCTTCTGGAAGGTCATCCTACATGTTGTCAGTGTCAGGCTGTACTGGTGCAGGATCTGGACAAAATCTAAAGCACTGGTACTTTCTTCACTGAACTTTGTGGGTTCTTCAAAGTCCATGTAGGAATGGTTCTCATGGAATACAATGTCTCTACTTCTGATGACCTTCTTAGCCTCCGGATCCCATAGCCTATATCTAAATTCATCATCTTTATAACCAATGAAGATACATGGATTTGACTTGAGATCGAGCTTTTTTCTCAACTCCTTAGATATATGCACAAATGCTCTACATCCGAACACCCTCAAGTGTTTATAGGAAACTTTCTTACCAGACCACACCTTCTCTAAAACTTCAAAAATCATTGGTGCTGATGGTGATCTGTTGATGAGGTAACAGGCGGTTTGTATAGCTTCTCCCCAAAATGGCTTAAGCAGCATAGCCATACTGAGCATGGTTCTGACTCATTCCACAATAGTCTGACCCTCTTCTCATGTCAAATACCACGATCAGCACAGTATGCCTCAAACTCTCTAGAAGTGTATTCTCCTCTATTGTCTGCCTGGAGACACTTCAATTTCTTTCCTATTTGTAGCTCCACCATCACGTGAAATTTCTTGAAGTGCTCCAATACCTGGTCCTTCGTTCTTAAAAAATATTTCACACCTTTCTAGAAGCATCATCTATAAATGTTACAAAATATATGTTTCCTCTTAAAGACTCATCTTCTATGGGACCACATACATTAGAGTATACCAAACTCAATATTTCTTTTCTTTTATTACTGGGAGAAGAGAATACAACTCTATGTTGGTTGCAAAACAAAAAGTAATTGCGAGGGTTTAGACTTATACCATTGGCAATTTTGATGAACTTCTTCTTGGCGAGTGTGAATAGCCCTTTCTCTCCCATGTGTCCAAGTCTTTTGTGCCAAAGATTTGGTGATGCTTCATCCTGCACTGCATTGAGACTATCTTCACATATCTTCATATGAGTCTTGTACAAGGTGCTGCAGATATGTCTTCTTGCCACGATCATTGCACCTTTTGTCAGCTTCCAAGTGCTATTGCCGAAATAGTTTGTGTAACCTTATCTGTCAAGTGTTGGGACTGAGATCAGGTTTAGCCTAAGTTCTTGTATGTGCCGCAATCTCCAATCCCAATTATTTGGGATGCACTATTGTTTACCAACTTCATGATGCCAAAGTCTCCTTCCTTGTAAGTGATGAAGAACTCTTTATGTGGTGTGTCGTGGTAGGAGGTAGCTGTGTCTACCACCCACTCAGCTTCACTGTTGGCAGGAACGCTTCTTCTTCAGCAGTCAGTACTGATATGTCCTACGCAGTGGTGACATTTGTTTAACCATTACCTTCCTTTGTCTTGTTTGGTCCCATTTCTTTCTTTAGTTTTTGGCAATCCTTCTTCATGTCCTAGAATGCCACAATGGAAGCCCTTGTATTGGCCCCTGTGTCAGTTCTTAGATTTGTCATGATCTTGAGATCTCTCTCTACTTTTGCTTTTGCTTCTTCCTCAGCCTCGACCTCTACTGCTGTTGCTTTCTTTGTTTTCTGTAACCAAGCCATGTGCTTTGTCTGTTCTGGATTCTTTTCTACTAACCTCCTCATTGAATAAGGCATTCTTGACCATCACCATGGTTAGTTTGCCTTCTGGAGCTGAGTTGCTGAGGGAGATTACCAGGGTCTCCCAACTTTTAGGGAGATTACAAGGCCTGCCCTTCATCCCCCAATGGAAACTTTGTTAATACAAGCTGGTTCACTAGGGTCTGAAATTCACTAATGTGCTCGGCTATTGACGTTCTACTTTTCAACTTTAAATTCACTAGCCTTTTCATCAACAAGGCTTTGTTGTGAACATTCTTTATTTGATACATGTTCTCTCGCTTTTTCCAAAGAACATAAGCATTTTCTTTTTGGGCTACATGATGGAAAACACTATAATCGACCTATTGTCTGATCTGACCTATAGTTTTCAAGTTCATTTTTGTCCACTCCTTTTTCGAAATACCCTCATGTCTTTTTTCCTCATCATTTAGAGGGTCATGAAGATCTTTACAATATAAAAGATCATTCATTCTAGGTCTCCATAAAGTGTAATTGGTGGCATTGAGTTTTGTCATATCCCTAGTCACGACATTTGCTGAACCAGATTCCTCCATGATTTTTTAAAGTTTATTTCTAATTTTTCTGAGTCTAACCGTGAGAAAAGGGTTGCACAATTAAGTCCAAAATAGTAAAAAAAACCTTTGAAGTGTTTGAGGGTTTCCCAAGAAATTTTATGTACAAGGGTATAAATGTCATTTTAGAGGGCATACTATTCAGGAGCAAAATTGTAACTATTTAGGTATTGCTCGGGAAATACTATTTACTGGTACTATTTAGGGTACTGTTCAACTAGGTATTGTTCTTGAGTATAACTATTTATGAGTCAACTCAGTCTCTGTTTTTGAGTTGCTACATGATTACTGTTCATGAGTCAACCCTGAACCTAATACTATTCATGAGTCGAAATAGTAACTCACATGGAGACTTGATAATATTCATAGGAGTGGCAGTATCAATTTTACAAATTGTTATATTTTGGATTTTCTATAAAAAGGAGTACGAAGAAAGCCCTAACCTGTTCTTCCCCTGCAACTCTTGCTGCTGCATTTTACTCCTGCAAGCGTACTGCTCCTTGATTTAGTGTGGCTTTACCAAATCAACTCCAGTAACAACTTCCAATGGCAGTTTCACCAACTTAGTTCCGACAACAACTTTCGGTGGCGGCTTCACCAAATCAATTCCGACAACAGTTTTCAATGGCGCCTTCACCAGATCTCTCTGGTTTTGTCTACGAATGCAACTTGCCACCAAATGAGTTGATTTGTGATTTTTTTTTCTTTTTCAAGGAGGGCTAGCAGCTTCACTGCTGCCAGTCCAGATCTTCTTCTTCACTCCTCCTCCGCTTCTCTTCCCCCTTTTTTTTGTTGTTTCTCAGATTTGAGGGTTCTCATATCTGGGATCTCAATCTATGATGTCTTTAGATCCAAGCTCTATGATCTAGGATGTTCTCAAATCTGGAGCATGCTCTGATGCTCTGAGGAGGAGGAGAATCAAATCAGATACTCTCTCTACTCACTCACGTTCACTCTTTTTCTCTCATAGATCGACTCTGATCTATTTCTTACACTCTTATTTTATAGCAATCGGATCTCCCATAGTTATAGGATGCGGATGATCTGATTGTCAAGATCTACTGCAGATCTTGAAAAATCCATAGATTCTACTTGCCAATCTTGACTGTCCAGTTTAGTTAGTGCCAATTTCAACTTTTCCGGCACTGATTGTTGACATTTTTTATGCAGCTGCTCTTTTCCTATTACAGGTATTTCTGTTCACATGAATTTGTCAGTCAAATATACAACTGACCTCACATGGGTGTAGACCCAACAAACTTGTGGGATGAATAGAGCGGTTCCCGAGGTAGACTTGAATGCACTATTTTGAAAATTAGATCAGAAACTTATGGGCATTTTAGTCATTATGTACATCAAAATCGATCCACACCATGAAAGAAGTGAAAAAACAAAACAAACAAAACAAAACCTTATTTTCCTGGGCTATCTTTTGCAAGAGGATTTCCCTAAAAGAAGAACTTGCATTTAATCGTAAGTTACTGGTTGTGCATATCGTGATCAATATGTAAGATCTGGTATCTGTCACTGTCTCAACGATGATTAAGATTACACAGCAATGCGTTCTTGATGATGGCATTAGGAGTCTAAAAGTAACAAGCAAACTACCTACATGTATATACTAATTCCGAAATTTACTTCAGTTCTTCTCAATAAGAAGAAAGTGCTACTTCAAACCTTCAACCAGGGAGAAGAGCCACGATGCACTAACTGACCAATGGGTACTCGCATATGTAGATCAAGGTAAAGTGTCCATAAATCCACAAGATTTTGGAAGTATGTTGACATTATTCATATATCTTAGAAGGGAGGCGTGGGGTGAAGAGAACTTCCAATGGCGTTGCTTTGGGCATAGTTAAGCCTGTGCTCTCCGTCATATCAACAGGCATATCGTTTGGAGTGGCCATATCAAATCCATGAAGCAGACGAGCAAGTGTCAAATGCATGACCTGGAGAGCAAACGAGATTCCGGGACATGATCGTCGGCCTGATCCAAAAGGGATGCACTCGAAATGCTGACCCCTAACATCAACATCCGCATGGGTAGTAAGAAATCTTTCTGGTATGTATTCTGTCGGGTTCGACCATACACTTGGATCTCGCTGAATCTTCCAAATATTCACCAGTAAACGAGTCCCAGCAGGTACATGGAACCCGCTTATTTGGCAGTCTTCAATCGCTTCATGGTGTCCCGTGAGCGGACCTGCAGGGTATAGGCGTAGAGACTCCTTGACAACGGCTTGGAGGTAGGGCAGGTCTTTTATATCTGATTCGTTCACTTGTCTGTCCTTGCCGACGTGAATTTCCAATTCATCTTGTGCCTTCTGCAGCACATGCCGATGGTTTAACAGTAAGGCCAGAGCCCATGTTAGTGCAACTGAAGTGGTGTCTGTGGCACTTGTGATGAGACCCTACATGTGAAAAGACAACCATAAAACAGCGGATATCTTTATAGCCATTAGAAAGTTGATTAGAAACCTTATGATTGTGCCTACAATAGTTTAAAAAGTAGCCAATTGACTCGAAAACTTATCAGAATTAACTCAACTCGAGAGCGTTCCGAGTTAAATTCACCGAGTTACGAGGTGATTGCATTCTCATTCATACGTAGGTTTTCAACTTCGATGTAGTCGTTATGCTTTTCCAATGGATTCTTCCTCTTGCCCAAAATGAAAGTGCATAGTAGTTCTTTCTACCATTGATTTAGCTTCCTCTTCTTTACGCCTTTTCTTCTTCTTTGATTCCGTTTTCCTATCAATACACTTTATCCTTCATCTAAAATCATTGTCATCTTAAGTAAAATGAAAGAATGAAAATCCACTTTTTTATTATCGTAGATAAGATCATCAAATGAAAAGGGTCTTGAGACATGATCTGTAAAATACTGGGCATAAAAGATATATGGTTTGATAACAGTTCGGTTCACATGTACTTTAAGCCACGCTCCAATTGATTCATATAAAACAGTTATTTATTTTATAGAATCATAAAGTGATTAATTGGTAGGTTAATATATAATGTTGTTAACTTAGTAAGATTTACTAGGTACATAAATAGAACATAGAAAACATAATAGGCTATTTATATATTTGTCCCTTGCTTTTTCTCATGAGCCTCTTAATAAATGATACAAACATCCGCAACTTCAGGTTTGGCCTAAATTTTTGAAAATCAAAACCATTCATAATGTTTTCCTTTGCTTAGATAGCTCATGTTCCAAATTCTCATCCATTGGATGATCTTACCTATCATTTTCATAATTCAAAAATATGCTATAGAGTCTTTCACCATCCATTTTACAACTAAAGGTAGTAACAGTTAGAATAATCCACGAATGAGAATTTTGGATCAAGGCTGATCTAAGCCAAGGAAAATATTGTGAATGTCACAGATCGTCCAAAATATTGGCCTATCTAAAGTTATAGAAATTTATAACCATTTATTGTGGTGCTCAAGGGGCGGATATATCAATACCTAAAACATAACATACTAGTTAATAACAGCTAATTAACTACAACATTTACCAAGAAATTTCCTACATAGTACATGACATTTACTAATAAACACTACTACAAATGAGGGTTTTAAAGTCGGCATAAAGAAGTCGTTTATTTTACTGTCGACTTTGTAAATATTTTACAAATCGCTTGAAAATAAATGACTTTAAATAGATAAACTTAAGAAGTTGTTTACGAGTTAGCAACTTTAAAAAGCTGGTGCGAGTTGTAAATTTTTCATGGGATAACTTTTTAAGTCCCTTAAAAATAAAAGACTTAAAAAGTGATAAACTTTAGAAGTCGTTTAGATATAAATGACTTAAAAACTTCATGACTTTTTGAAGTCGTTTAATTAAGCAACTTGAAAAGTATTAGATAAATTTGGCGTGATTTTTTTATTTAGCGGGAACGTACTATTAAAGTCATTTATAAATAAATGAATTTAAAAGTGATAAATTTTTAAATATAAATGACTTAAAAGTTTTAAAGTCGTTTATAACTAAACAACTTCTAAAGTCTTCGATGATCCATAAATAGCTATCAAAGTAACATTTTTTCCCTTATCCTCTTCTTCTCAAGGTTTTGGCATGACAAATTCGCCTTTGGTCCTTATGCATCTCTCTTTTTCCCTCTTTACTTTCCCCTTTTATATTTTGATTGGTAGTGTAATGGAAAAAACTGTAAGTAAACAACAACTTCTTTTAAATCACACGAATATTTCTTTTCTTGTTACAAACTTTTCTTTGTTTTTATTTTGTAAATCATGTGGGTTTTCTCTCTACATACATGGGGTTAAAGAATCTATTCAATCATCCTTATTTCTCCATAATTGTATGATTTCATTAAAAATGAAAACTACTCTCACAAACCTACTGTTGAAGAAGGGGAGAACAATATGGATTTGTTCTTTTCATCCAAAAATAGGGTTTGATGAAGAGTGGTGGTTATACTATCAACTTTTGGCCTATTTTGAAGAAAAAGAGTGGTGTCAACTAAATACTAGGCTAGATTTTGATAAAAAGATCATATTTGCTATTTGATCTTGGCTTAACTAGATCTAATAGCTAGTATGTAACATTGGATATAAATGTAACATTGGATATAATCAAAAAATAATTTGATTTCCTTGTTCATGTATTTGTTTATATGTGTGTGTGTGTGTGATTGTGTTTGTAAAAATAGTTTCAGTGTGTATTTATGTTATTGTGGAATGCAAAAATGGTAAATAAAAAATAAATATTTAAAGTCATTTGTATTCAAATGACTTTAAATGTGTGGACACTTAATGTGACGACCCAGATGTGTCAATTAGGGCCCTACACGTCATGGGTCCCAGGACGTGTACTAGTTAAACAGAAACCGAAGCTGTGTTCGCATGCGTGACACGCTTGGGTGTGCATTCTGGATAGTGTTGTATAGACGCATCCTCAGCGCGGGTGCGTGCATTATGGCTCCCAGGGTGCTCACGCGCCCTGGTCGAACCAGGACCCATGCACCCACATCGCACACGCCCGGGCATCAGCGAGTCCTAATCGAACCTGGGACCGTGCTCATGCGGTTACACTCCTGCAACCCGTCCCAAGGACCCTGTCCCAGGCGTGCGACGTCCCTGGGATGCTTCTAGGTTGAGGGTTTTGAAACAAACCATTTTCCGGCAATTTTCGGTCGGAACCCACCAGATCCGGCATGGATCTGGGCCGAAAAAGAGGGGAAAACAAAGGGGAAAAGAGAAAAACGGAAGGAGGAAGGTGGGGACTTACCTGGGCAGCCAGAAATGGCGCCCCTCCCAACCGGCGGTGCGATTTCCTTAACGCCTGCCTGCACCTGTGATCGCCGGAATACACGAAGAAGGGGGGAAAATGGGGAAGAATAGAGAGGGGAATGGCTGGCCTAGGCTGGTGCCAGAAATTGCAGAGGACAAGGAAGGGGTTTTCCGATTTATTTTTGCCAAAGCCCTAGCTTGGCTAGAGAAGAAGAGGAAAACTGGATGGTTGGAGGAGAGGGGGGAAAGCAGGCTTTATAGCAATACTAAGGCGGTGCTCTCCCTATGGCGGTGCTGCCATTTCTCCTGGCACTACCTTACAGAAGCTGTGCTGGAAGTTCTGAAAAAATCGAGAAAGGTGGCTAGAGGAGGAAGAAGATAGGGTGTCGTTATCAAAACAGCCCCCTGTGTTTTTTGTCTTTTTCGTTTTTAGGTACAATTTACAAAAATGCCCTCAAATTTTAATTGCTTCTAACTTCTTCATCATAAATTAGGCCCTTTTCAGATATTAATATTAATTAGATGCAAATTTTTACATCTTTTAAAGCAGTCGACCCAAGAACATTTGGAAGTCCCACCTAACATGCCTCAATCCCTAAGGGTACTCTATGGTCTCATCAACAACAATATGGACATCAGTAATCCTATACAAATCAAGCAGGGAGTGCTTGCCGATGGCATTGTTGAAGTGCTACTTATGGCAGAGGACCTATTACACATTTGCCAATGGGATCAACTCAAGCACCCTCACATTGTCTCCTACATTGGGTGTATATGCACATACTTGCTTATAAATCATTTGATATTTAATTACATGTTACATTTTAATAGAATATGTATTAATTATTTCTTCTATGTAGGTCCTTGAATGATGCTACTGGCTTTTTCGAGGGTGAGGGTGAGGGTACAGTACTTTACCAATTCTTTGAACTTGGCATCATTTATGGAGCTTTAGCATAATGGGTGATCAAGCATCATAGTGAGAATATTTTAGCAGGCCTATTTCGCTACTCTAAGGGAGATGGCTTAATGATTCCCTACAATAGCAGGAAAGTTTTAATTTTCTTGTTTTCTTGTCAAATTATTCTATATCTGTGGATTGTCAACTTCCATTACAATCCATATGACTGTCTATGTAGGTCTCACTAGATGTTACTCATTTTGGATATACATGGTGGGTATGGTTTGTTTTTTTATTCTTATGGATCACACATCCATCCCGCCCTCGTAGATATTATAAATAAGTAAGAATTTATATTTTTCATGTATTCTGTCTATATAAGTACATAAATTGTTATTCATCTATAATACATTTGAAATATAAATTTGTAGGGTTCGGTTGGATTGTGCTGTTCAGACCAAGACTATACAACCACCAAAACTCACTTGGAAGAATGTCAAGGTATACGAAATAATTAATTGCTCCAAGTTATCACTAATTAAACCTATATTATTACAAATGATATTTATTAGTTATTTTGTTGTCCTTGTACCACAGTGCCCTAGACAACAGTCAGATTGGGAGTGTGGGTATTATGTCCTGAAGTACACGAGGACCCTCGCAATCGATGGTACCCCTATCTCCCATTTAAGAAAGGTAGAAAACTTTTTTTTTTCCCCATAATCTTGTGTTTCTATAATTTTTATAGATCTAGCTAAAAAGATTTAGCTTAGTTAAATATGTTGTATTTCAGGCTACTATGCTTTCAAAGTAGGCATCCAAGAAGACTTACTCCAGGGTAATTCTTAATGAAATAAGATCTGAATGGGCTAACTATGTAATGGCTTTCAATTAGTTGTTGGAGTAACTACATGAACTTGAAATACATATTAAAGTATTTTTTTTTCCATTAACTTGTGTGTGCTCCTTTGGATTTTATTATTTTCTTTGAAATATATATATATATATATATATATATATTTTTGTATTTTAAGTAATGAATGAGTGGAAATTTGGAGTGTGGGAATAAATGAGTATGGATGAAGTAAATTTGGAGTTTGAACATTGAGTGAATATGTGGCATTTGAAGTATATAACTTTTAGGAGACGAAGAATAAGAGGGTTACTTAGAGTGTGAAAGTAAATGTGAATGTGTATGGGCAATGATGCATATGAATGTTTTCAAGATAGAATGAATAGATAGTAGGATAATGGGCATCCTTATTTGATTTTCATTATGGTTTTGAAGAAATTTGCTACATTCCTCTTTTTTTGTTTGGTATTCATCTATAGAAAAGATGCAGAAAAGTAGCAAAATAGATCTTTATTATTTGGATGCACTTATTTGAATGCAATATACAGAATATTCTCGAATAAGTGAGTGTATTTATGCCTACATAAATCTTCAATATATGAACTCATAAAACATGAATGTTTAGTTCTGAAATTTCCAGTGATTGAATTAAAAGACCTCTAAAACTATGCATCCAATCCAAGGATGGAATTCATGATTAAGAGGGGCATTAGGGATGAAGCTGAAAACCTTGTTGAATTGCTTGTTTATTTGTAGATCCGTAGCTTAAAATTCGACATCTATTGATTTAAAATGCACTTATCAAAACATGTTGGAACTATGCATGTAAGCCATGGCTGGAACACATAGCTTTGATTGATTTGGTGAGTGAATAGGTTCCAAGTTATGGCATTCATTCAAGTAGAAAAAAGTAATTAAGTTGATCTTGTTTAGTTTGTTATTAGTTGTTAAAGTTCATCCTCTTGATTTCCACTGCATTCTTTAGACAATTGCATGATTAAGAAAGTATGTGTTAAAGCATGTTTTCCTTAAACTAGTTGATTAATTTCATGCTTTGTAACTCGTAAAACATTACTAGACCTTAAGTCAAAATTCAAATCTATCCATATTTGTTTTGCAAGTAAAGAATGTAGGATATGAATTTTTATGATGTTTCATATACTGTAAGTTATGAATCTTTGGAGAATTTGGTGCCATCTTGTTTGTAACTCTTGGTTTCTTCAATTGTTTGGATGTCCTAGTTATAGTAATGGTGTGTCAGTGATTCCTCCTTTCTAGCAGTAGCAAACAAGAGCCCTTCTTCAAAATGCTAGACCGTCTATGTACCCACACTATTCTAATTGGTTGGAAAAGCGAATTGGTGATGCACTTTCAAAAAATGTTGATCTATGTATGAGTTTTTCCCAACTATACCACCTAACTCACCTAAATTAGTTGTTCTATATGGCTACTCCAATAAGCTAAATTCAGTAGTTGTCTTCTTTTAACTATGATTGTCCTTTCCATTATGATTAGCTTCATTTTTCATTTTTGTTATTCTATACTTACTATCAATTTGGATCTTTCATTCATTTCTAATATTCTATATTCCCGGTGTACTTTTTGATGTTGTTGAACGATATTACTAAATGCCATTAGAATGTCATGATTTTCTTTGCTAAAAGCCATTATTGGACCTTAAGCATTACTCGACTACAATAAAGAAGGGGATGAATGTTGTATGTTAACAGAATGTTTATAAACATTGTTTGAGTATCAGGTTTTCAATGTATACAGGTGGTTGATCTAGAAAACACAATTAAAAAAAAAAAAAAAAAAACTTTAGAAGTCGTTTATTTTTAAACAACTTCTAAAGATGTATACTTTAGAAGTCGTTTAAAAGTAAACGACTTCTGAAATCAAAGACTTTACAAGTCGTTTAAAAATAAATGACTTCTAAAGGTCTATTAAATTCGTAAACTATAGAAGTCATTTAATTATAAATGACTTCTAAAGTCTTCAAATTTAGAAGTTGCTAAGTAAATGACTTCTAAAATTGAAGACTTTTCAAGTCAGGTGGGTAGAAGTCGCTTAATAAGCGACTTCTATTATTGGTTTTAACCAACTTTAAAAGCCTCCTGTGTAGTACTAAAATTTTCTAAACAATGTATGATAATAAGCGATGGTTAATATGCCTGCTAGAAAATGTGAGCTAACATCCAGTGGCAAATCATTAATCGTATCTTTCACTTGGTAGGGTGTGGTTAAAGTACAAGGTAGACCCACTCCTTCAATGATCCAAATCATTGCTTGGTAAAATGTGGTGTGGATGTTGATATCCTATATCAAAGTTTCCCCCACCGGATGATTCTTAGCCTCCACGAGAATCTAGATCACATATGGGTACAAAATTTTTCCATGACTCGTATCATTCCAATTTTATCAGATGTCTCCTTTGAGAAATTTTTCCATGACTCAAAGAGCTTGATTACTAGAAAGATGGTCTGGGTAATTGAAATGACTATGCCTAAATCAAGGTGCTTTTATGTCAAAGTGCGTCTACTTTTTGCATGATGGGATATACCTATAGATGAGCTATCTAGTTCATATAATTTGTTTCACTCTAGATATCTTCTAGTCCAAAATCATGTGGATTAGAATGTTATAAGATCATGATTTTTGCTTTTGAATATAGACTGTTGTTTAGAAAGTTTCTAGCTGTCCATGAAAAGAAGATATTGTTAGATGCTAAAATCATTAAATCATCTATGGGTGAACCCATTATGCAAAAAAGCAAAAGCACTTTGACACACAGTGGTTACAAGCACTTTGATTTAGCATTCCTTTTCATATTTTGTTAGTGGATCTTCTACTTTTCTAGGTAAGTAATATGGATCTTCTATTTATGATAACTCATAATAAATAAACCTAAGTGGCAACAATGTAATGGTAATCCGTTAAAAAAAAAAAATTAATCCATCTAATAAGGTAATTTACTTAATAAAAAGTAACATTAAACAGGCAATTCAATTATTTAGTTAAATATAATGTACTAAGACATGCTAACATTAGTTAGTATTAAACATGTAAAATTTACTTAAGAAGGTGAATTTAAGTAGTTGCAAAATTTATCATGGAATATGCGTATCCTAAAACGTGAATATGCAATTCTATATTTGTATTGCTTTTATTTAAATTAATTTCTTTTTATTCTAAAATGTTAAAATTATACGGCACTCGAGTGATTTCAATAGTGTTTATGCTCAAGTTTTTGAGTTAACTCAACCTGGACAACTTCCGAGTCGAATCGAGTTTTTAAACTATGGTGGGACCCATTTGGGGTTTTGGGTTGCTCAAATATGCTATAATCTAATGAAATGCATGCATGATTTTTAGGTAGAATAATGGCCCAATTTGGCATTATACAGGTGGGCCTTGTGGACGGATCGGATATATGTTTACATCTTTTATCTCAGAACTGCCCATGATGGCTCAGAGGATCGCTATTAGTCCTACATGTCAAACTCTTACAGACCCAAAAATTAGATTCTAACTAATGGTATCTACTTATTTCGACTGGTAAATGGGTGGTTATTAGATTAAAGAAAAACAAGAGTAAAACAAAAAAATATATTCTAAAACAATAAGAGTGTTGATCTCAGCATTAATTATTGAAAAATCTACGTACCACAGCAGTAGCCTTGATGATGGTATCAGGATCATATCTGGAGATCTGAACATTATCTATGATCGACAGCATCACGTCGATGAAATCTTCGGCTTTTCCGGATGGTTTCTTCTTTTGACGATGCTCATCTACCCATCTTGAAACCAATGGATCCAAATCACTGAGAGCCTTCTTCATGGCCCGTACATGCCCTTTCAAATCCACCCACTCAAGGAAAGGAAGAGCATCCGACGGCACGAAGACGCCAGCAAGATAAAAGAACTGATGGATAGCTTCTCGAAATAGTTTCACTTCACCCTCACATGCGACGGTGGAACCGAAATATCGTTTTCCGGCGATCATCACGACTACCACGTTGAACGTTAGATCCGTAAACCACTGTTTCATCTCAACCATCACAGGATTGCTTCGATTCTCCATGCACTGTCGATTCAACTCTTTCACACACACGTTGATCTCTACATCTCGGACATTCTTGAGCATCTCAAGCCGATGATTAGATAAAAGCTCTTGCATAGCAATCTTGCGGATCTCACGCCAGTAGGTCCCGTTTGCAAATCCGAAGACAGCGTAATCGTAAGTCGAATACTTGGCAAACGCCCCACTGGGACGGCTAGCCAGAACCTGGTCATTTGTGGTGAGACATTCCTGGGCTAGTTCCCAATTATTCACTACAATCAGTCGATGCATACCGAACCGGAGTTTGAAGATGGGCCCGTACTTGTCAGATATGGCTGCGAACGTACGGCCAAGCTGCTCAGGCCCCATTAGCAGATGAAGATGGCCGATTATCGGCCACGTACGGGCTGGTTCTGGTGGCTCTTTGTGATTCCGTTTCTTAATCCTTGGCCATGATAACCATAGATTACAGAAAATGATCAGGCCAAGTAGTCCAGCAATCGCCTGAATCGGGATGCTCAAATCCATGACTGGTTTACTTGCTACTGAAGATGGATCAAACAATTTGTTTGTGTATTAGACGGGAATGGCTGCCTTATCTGATAATTGGAGGATGAGGCCATTAAAGCAGATTGTCACAATCAATTGGATATAATATCTGATATTTACTTGGGACGAATGACCAAGGGTAACTTGTTCCCTTGTATTTGCCCGATCTAGGAATATTAGCAGCATGATTAGCAGTTCTATGTGGTGGTCCGCCGATCGTTCACAGCAGTATAATTATCCCAGCGACGAAACGAACAAGTGGGGCCCCTGTGAAAGGCCATCCAAGCCATTAATCCTTGGAACCTCTGATGCCCCATAACCATCTCCATTGGATGATCTCAGCCTTCACATTTTCATTTTGATAAATTAACAGGTAAGAAATTTGAAGAACCACTGTACAAAAATCCAGAGCGCAGAAGGTTAGGATTGTCGGATGCATTTGACTTTTCTAAGCCAAGCATATGAAAACATATCCTAGTATATGAACGGTCCAGATTGTCATAAACAAGGGACGGCTTGTACTTTTACCCCCTAGTATAAAACAAATGACTGTGGTCCAGCAGCCACGACGTAGAAGCTCCTTCAAGAGAGGTTTGCTCTATGAAAATTAGCATATTGCATTGCTAATAGATAGCTTTTTTCTTGATTTGTCCATCCCATTATTTTGTTTATCTGATGGTCCAACTTGGTTACTGACAGTGACACCCAAAAATAAAGAATTAGTGGGTGATCTTGACCATATAATGCGTGGGCTTAAGTACACAATAAAGTAGCAATGACCAATAATTTCAGATATCTTTCTGTCTTGGCGTTAAATTTAAGGAATAATTAGCTATTGCAAGTCAATGGTGAGAGGTTTTATTTGTATTTTTTAAGCTAAGAATTGCAAAACAAACCATGGCATTTCCATAGTGATGCCAGGCTGTTTGCAACTCTAATTCTTTACTTACAAAGAACATAGTTTACATTTTCGTGCACGAACGTTAAAATCTTGAATAAATAGATTAGTCTTTTAAATATTTTTAAATTTGACTATCTCATAGTTGTTTATTTGAATCCATATCATAGTACACCATAGGTACCTGCATGATATGTAATTTTAACTTTTATGTTATTTCTGATGTTGTATTCTTACTTATATAGTAGTTAAATAAGAATTACATAATAATTATTATATAAATAATTAAAAAAATAAAATAATGCCAAATCTAACTTTTGATATCTTAATTGTTTAACTTTTACATTTTTATTAATTATGTATGAAATTATTAATTACTCGAGAATTGGACTAAAACAAATGCTACGAAGAAAATTTTTTATATTAGAAATCGAGTTCTGAAATGATACGATACCAAGAAAGATAAAATCTTAATAGAGTTGTAGTTTTTTATGTCTCCGTATAGCTCACAATAGCTAATGAAGATATTTCTACAGTTTTTTTTCTTTTAAAAGATAGATAGGGCCTTACTTGGGTAGGTGCAGTCCAAAAAGTCAACAAACATCATTTTGGAATCTTCATTAACTTACCAAACATCATCATAAAAGAGTATAAATGAAGCTGCCCAGTCTTCTTCTCAGTGGTTCCATGTCAGAATACATGTCAGCCGTCCTCAAGCTCTGAATCTCCACTGCAGTTCTCGATTAAAATGAAATACGATGATAGTCAGTACTTCATCACAACCATATGAATGAAAAGGTACATTTTGTCCCTGAAATGACAAGCGCCATTTTTGGTTGATCCACACCTGCACATTGGACTATAACTTTGTCTACGAATTCGTGCGTCGCCACTTGGATTTTTTAGCTATTGATATGTGGTTCTAAGATGGGCCAATAAAAGGTTCTTCGGGCCATACTTTGCATCTTAGTCCTAGATGTAGACCTGCCTATTACGTCGCTTAGTTTATCTTCTCCAAACAAGTAGTCCATGTTAGGCCTCGTTCATATGGGCATACGTTTTGTATTTGGGCTTACAATAGGGACCCATCTGTCACTTATTTAAATAATTAGTCACTTTAAACTAGTACAAGCACGCCCACCTTTGTATCATCCAAACCATTCATTTTATAAAGTATTTGCAGCCCAAATTATTGTAACACAAACCATATCTCAGCATCTTTTGGTAGTTGTTTGTTGTGGCTAAAACTAGCCTAAAAGAATACTAACATTCTAAAGTGGCACTGTTGATCATGAACGTGGGCCATTAGGATTGCAAAGTTTCTGAATTTTGACGTTTCATACAAATGACGCTACTAAGTTGTCCTATTTTACGACTTTGGGAGCTATTTGACATCCAATTTAGGTGGGTTGCATCAGCCACAAGCATGCCCATCTTGTAAAAGTGGGTCCTTCTTGCTAAAGACCATTTAATGGAAGATAATTAGCAGTCTAGCATTTCATGGAAGAGGAAATATTTCAGGAACAAAATATTTATATATAAAAATTTTCTCTTAACTGTAGACACACCTATGTGAACAGCCTTGAACCCTGTTCATGAGTAATTATATGATGCTCCCGGGAGTGGACGGGAGCATATGTAAAACAAAATGAAAAGTGGCTAGCGGGCCCACTTTAAGTAGTTTTTCTTATATCCAAACAGTTCATAATCCAGATGAACCAAGTACCGAATTTCACATCTAACGAATGCCACTGAAGCATTGTAAAATCGACCGTGTAAGAGGATAGAGACTGTTTTCTATTTCTATTTTACACTTGTACTTTACTTTTCTTTCTCCCAGTTATAAGACAGTTCAGCGAGCACCATGAGACTACATGTGGGAGAAAAGAAAGTGAGGTGCGAGTTCACTTTTGGAATATTTTTAAGCATCCCAACCGTTCATCTTAGTTGGCTTGAATTAGATGGCCTATGTCTAATGCGTACTTATAAGGCCTTTATTCTTGGCCCATTTTCTATTGTAAAATATCAGTATTTTAAGATGGGAAAACAAAAAAAAGTAGGCCGTGCTTCCCTTTTTATTTCTGCCAAAATGTAGTTTAGCGGTGGTCCATGGACTATATAACTTCTCCTCTCTCTCTCAAATTTCTATCAGGAAAGCTGTCATGGCTTTCCGTTAGAGAAAATGCATGTGGGGCCTATTGCTTATACTTTTAAAATAATTTAAATTGTTCATCTGATTAATGCTGTCCTACATGCCCCTGCATACCAACAATCGCATCTATTAGATATAGGGTTGTGAAAGGAAAGGTTTTGAGCATTTCAACGTCCATGTTATAACTCCAAAAAGGCCAACAAACATGGTCTTAGAGGTATCCAATAGATTAGATTTTTGATACATAAGACATCTAGGACAGCCCAAATTAGATGAATAGCTTCGATCACAGACAAAGACAAGCAGTGAGCAAGCATGCATTTTATTTTATTTCAACAGGAAGCTTTCCATGATAGAATCTCTCATTTTCTCTGTAGAATTTCTTCCATACATACCATGCATTAATCATTGTTGTCGAAGCAATATCCTAATTAGGGGATGGCTACACGGACTTGTTTCTCCATTTTCCTCTATCGTGTCATGGCTTCGTCTGGTCCAAAAGTTTTAAATCCTTTTCCACCCCTTTTATTCACATCCTTTAGGGCCTTTCCCCTACCCTTTTAGAGCATTTAAACTTGGATCGACTCATTCTTTCTAATTGGTATTGTTGTCGGGCTCCCTTGGGCATATCCAAACCATCTAAGTCCACCCTCCTCACCTTGTTTCCTAATGGTACTATGATGACCTAGGTTTTTAAAACACATTTTCATAAATATTTGCAAAGGTAGGGCCCTTATTTTGAAAATTTTTAAAATACAAGCAGCTAGAACATATTTTCTTTGAAATTGATTTGTCAAAAACCGGAGTACCACCTCAAATTACTTATCATACATAGATTTTTGTATAAAATAAAATTTCCGTTAGATAACAATATAAATACTTTTATTAAAATCAGAATCGATTCAGTGGTTCACTTACACAGCCCCGGTAGTCATTACATACCTTATCCAAATATTATAATCTAAATTACAAAGACATCAATACAATGTTCCTCAAAGTAAATAACCTGAGCCGTAGTTCTATGATGATTATCTACAAGTCTTGAGCTTTCAATCTTCCTTAACTATATCTGAGATATTGTAAACATTCAAGCATTTTCAATATCTTAGCAAGCTATGCTTGGTAAGGGATTTAAGAAATATATTCAATATATCTCAAAATCAACAGTTCATTATATCCATAATATAAATAATTTTATGCTATTGGATAACCATTTTATCCTTCTATCATCATATAAATTATATGTATATATTACATATAAATAAAACCACTGAAAATCATAAATATAGCCAATATCATCAATAATAGTTAATATCATCAATACTACCGTACTGGGAATCATCTTCAAATATAACATCGATAATAACTTTTACCAGGCATCTCATCAGGCTATAAAATAAAGCATCTCATCATGCCACAACATAAGACATCTCATCATGCCATAACATAAGGCATCTCATTATGTCATAACATAAGGCATCTCATCATGCTACAATACAAAGCATCTCATCATGTCATAACATAAGGCATCTCATCATGCTGTAATCAATTGCATTATAATACAAAATATCAAAGGACTAGCATGTTGGCAGTCTCAATCTGTACAGCACGCCGAGATAAATGCCTAATACTCCATTGATAGTATGATGGAAAATACAAAATCCATGTTCGCATGGGAGAAACCATGGTTGTCACAGTGGCAGCCTTCCCATGATTGCCTCACCTGACGTTTTACCTCTCTTTGGGCATAGTATTATCATCATAATCAATTTTAGAGAGTGGCTAGCCAAACCCTCATAACTCTCATAGCATTAGCATACCCAGGCCTAAGCCTGTCTTAAAACAAAACCATAAGCATCCATGCTTGTATGAAAAATAATATTTCATACTTACAGACTTTGTGTCTGGTTATAATAGAATATGCCTATAACTTATTTCCTTAAGATTTGGGAGTCCAACTTATATAGGTCAAATCTTCACATTTTACCCATTAAGTAATTTCATAATTACTTAATCAATCCTTTGTATACATTTCACCATCATTTGTTGCCTTAAGTAATTTCATAATTACTCAATCAATTCCTTTGTATTCATTTCCACATCTTTGTTGATTCATAACAATCCCAAGGCAATTATAATCAAAACTCATTTATCAGGATAAGATCATGTGTAAAATACTTATATCTCATTTATTGAATATATCCTTAAGATCCACCTACCTTTACTTTCAATCATCCATCATCTTATTGATCTTGATCATCATATCCTTCATGTATCTATCAAATCATATGTATATAGTCATTCTTCAACTCATTTATACTTCCTAATTGTTCTTTTGATTATCCTTACATAGGATGATTTAGATCTTGTTCCTTGGATCATATTGATCAAGAGTCTAATCTATTGATCTATCTTTGAATATAATATTTATACTACTTCAAAATATTCATATAATATTATGATTCTTATTATTCTTGATCATTCAAGATCTCCCTATGGATCTTGTTTGCTCTTTGATTATCTTAATTATCATTTTTATTATGGTTAGATAGTTTACTATTCTTTTATGATCTTATTATTATTCAACCAGTTAATGTCTTACTGATTGAAGATAATTTATGCATTCCTAATTCTAGACAGCTCCTTATTTTAGAATTGACTAAGGCTTATCAGTTAAAAACTATACACAAAGTGGCTAATTCAAACCTCATGTAAGGAGGTATTTAAACCTCACAAACGTCATCAAAAGGTGGGGAAAGAGCGAGGCTCTATTAGAGAACCCTCGCAATCACCATGTTTAGCATTTACTGTGGTGAACTTAGCTCAACCTTCAAAAGTTTCCTATAAGCATTAAACCCTACATACTCTTGCTATTTGATTTTAATTAAATACATAAACATTAAAATGTCATTCATGAGATTTATTATTCTCCTAATTTGGGCTAGGAAAATGATATTTCTTATATTGTCCTACTAAATATAACCATTACTATCATTAAGTCTATGCTTATAGTCATTGTAAATGTTCATCAATATCTATCTTCATTTAATTACATTTTTCATGTAATTTATATAACATGAACAATTTAAAGCATAAATAAATAAATCTAACAATTACATCTAATAAGAAAATATAAGAACATTTACAATAATAATTCACATGCTCATTTGAATACATCATATTGATTCATTTTGATCCATTAATCATATTATTCATTTTTCATCCCATTAATGGTTTTGATCTTAATCTTTCTTTTTCTTTTTTCCAGATCTATCACATTCTCTTAATGTGATATCATCACTAGATTATTGATGCATCTCATTATATGATCTGATCTTTCTTGATCCAATTGATCAAGAAGATCTTAAGTCAATTTATCCAAATCAAGGGCACAAATTTCAATCTATCCCAAATTAGCCACATCAGGCTCATCAATCCATATGATCTTAACTTTAGATCATCATTAAAACTAATTTTAATGGTTTGATCATGCTTGATTACTTAGATCAAGTAGAACCATGATCATTTTTAATATTTCTCTTCCATTGAGGTTAAATTTCTTAATTTATACCAGATTAGTCATATCTAACTTTTGATTCTATATTCCATCATCACTAGATCACTGATGGATCAAAAATCCAACGTCTGATCATGGCAGATTTGACTGATCTTGGGAAATAGTACCTCTTTTTGTAATTTATAGAATTTTACAGTGAATAAAATATAAATTTTATATTTCCATTAGATTTTACTCTTCACCAGGAATCTGGAGGTTCTTTTTTATCTTGATTTGGAGTTAAAATAAGCTCTAAATTGTATTTTTAAGTTTTAGATCTATTTTGATAGTCCAAATTTGATTTGGACCATCAAAATGCGACAAACAGGGCCGGACGACGTCACCATCGTGGGGATGCAAGTGGCGTCTCATGTGGAGACTACCTACATCACATGAGCGATGCACGCGGAGGCACTCCCGCAGGGAGCGTCCCTGCGTGTGTTACCCAGCCATGTTCTGGGATTTGATCAGGGGGATCAGTTGAGATGATCTAATCTAGACTGTAGGATCAAATTTTTCCTCGATCTCCCCGATCTGAACGATCCAATACCCCAAATTTCATCCCCTAGGGTTTTGGGACCCTCTGAATCAATCCAATGGTTCAGAATTTCCAAAAAGTTATGCCTTACCAGAGTTTTTAGGTTTCATCACCGGTACTAGATACATTGGAGAAATATCTTGCTGGAAAATTCAGTCCAATGATCTTCTTGCCTTAAAATCTATCGAAATAGTTAGAGGGGAGCATGAGGAACCTACCTAAAGTGTTCAAAATTGAAGAAATAAGCCGAAAAAGGTGATTCACATCAGAAAATATACTGTCACTGGACTTACTATTTTTCGATGATTTCACCCACTTATACACCTCTGATCGTTATGAAATCATAGGCTTTTGAGATGATGAAATTTTGAATAAGATGAATGGTTTAGATTTAGATTTCAACAATTGAAAATGGATGTCTAATTGAATTAGGGTTTTTAGGCAAAAAAAACCTTATTTCGTTAGGGACGATGCATCTGTGGACGCGCCTGATAGTTTTGGGGGAAATATTTCCCTCGGATTCGTCTGTAGGCGTGCTCTGCAGCAGTAAAGGGAAGAGAGAGAAAAAGAAGAAAAAAGAGAGGAAGAGGGAGAGAGAGGGGGAGGGCCTAGGGAGTTTGTGCAATTTCATGCAATGGTGAGAGGAATATACATAGGGCTATTTTTATATTATTTTAATTTTAAATAAATTTTCACTTTTCTTATAAAATTAAAAGCATATTCCTCATCATGTTTATTCTTCATCATTGATATTCCCTGAGATAGCTTTCCACCAGCTCACCCAACTTTTGTGGACCCAACACAAAAGTGAAATAACCATTTTACCCTTATGAAAAATGTAAATTCACAAAAATTATAAAAAAATAAGATTTTTTTCACCCGAGCTTTGTAACATTCGCTATTTTAAATTCTAGAATAATTAATTATTATGAATTTTGAAAATTTGAGAAATTGAGAGATAGAATCTTGAGTTAAAACCTCAATATTTGATGTGTTCGAAAAATGGAGTCCAAGGCCAATAAAAACACTGAAATTGGATATTGGAGTAAAAATACTAAATTATTTTATATTTTGTATTTAAATAAAATTATTTACAAGGGCAAAATTGTCATTTCACATGTGGGGCCCACAAAAATCATCACAACTGTCCGAGTAGCAGCAGGTTGATGATTACCAGCATTAAATGCTGGTCATAAAAAATATATATAATAAAATAATAATAATAATAATAAATAATATATATGCATTTAAGAGGGGAAGTGCCTTAAATGCACTTCCCTCCCTCTTCTCTCATTCCCTGTGACTGAGCCACCGGCAACGACTTTCTGGGGACAATCATCACTGGCAACCGCACGGATGCGATGAGCTCTCCCCTCCCTTTGATTAGCCGGACCAAGATAGGGCTGCCCCGCTCTTTTCTCCATGCTTTCACAAGTTTTAACAACTTGTAAATGCCGAAAAACGACATGAACTTACCATTTTCTGGTAAAGTTTAGGCGTTACTGGCTTTCCTGAAATAACTCTATGAAACGGTATAAGATGACAATCTGAACCATTTATCTTGAGTATGATGATGTAAGGAACAGACCCATGAAATTTCATGGTGATTGGACTGCTAAGGACGCCGAAACTACAAAAAAAGTAGGTTGAGGGTTTTTAGAAACGTGGTAAAAATTGTGAAAAAATGGCATATAATGAAGGAATTTGATGGTGAAAATGGAATGTACGTGAAAAACTGGATAAAATGGTGTAAAAATCGCAAAAAAGGGAGCACTTGGGGTCGCTGGTGACGAGATTCCTGCTGTCGTCTCAGGCTACGGTGAACTAGTCCGGTCACTGTCCCCGACAACGGCGACCTGCGATAGGGCGGCGAGTGCGTCAGGCGGGGAGCATACGCGCGATTGCAGTGCCACGCACGGCACCACAATAGTGCGCCATGCGTCGACACCCGGCACAACCAGGCATGATGCACAGCACGACCAAGTGAGCCACGTGGTGTGCAATGCATGCAAAGCGCAGGGCAACATATGCGTGCCACACGGTGCGCTACCCGCGCGACATGCAGTGCGATGTACATGCGCCATGCGGTGTGCCACGTGCGCAACGCACAGTAGGACATACATGCGCCACGTGGTGTGCCACACGCGTGACATGCGTGTAGGGCACACACGCGCTCATGCATATCACTTGCACCAATCCTTGTTTTCCTAATTTTGAGTTCTCTGACTATCTGTTCATAAAAAACGTGATTTTAAGAGCTACATAGTTCCAAATCACAATCTAAAAGAGGCATTGTGATCGTCTCAATAAAGCAGACCTAAATTTAAGATAAAAATTTAGTTTAGAGTACCTTTTTAATAATCAAACTAATAAATATTATTAGATGATTTAGATCAAGCCTATCAATATATGATCAGGCCTTAGACTTTGGTTGTATACATCAAATATGAGATGATATAGGAGATTAGAATGGTAGATCTCATGGAATTGTCAAGAAAAAATGATCCTGACGATCGATCTAAGCAACTACCTTAGGATGTGCTGATCAAGAGTGATTTGAATGTCAGATCGATACATGATCATAAAGATACATGTGACTCACTAAATAAAATAGAAATTTTAGGGGTCATGATGAAAATGAGAGGTTTAACAATCAATGATAACTTATGATGTGACAGGTACGTAAGGGCGTACGACTTGATATAGCTTACGCGCCTGATTGGAGTACCACATTATTGAGGTAGGTGATTTCATTCATGATTTTTCATAATTTATCAAATCATGACTTAGTGATTGAAACTTTGAGGCATAGGTTTGTATGCCTTATCATGCTGCATGAGATCATTTTCAGTATGTATTATCGATATACTTGCTACTTCCCTTGTATATGTTTTATGCACTGTTTTTGGCATACTTCAATTACATTAACTTGACTATTGAGATGTTTGACATGTAGGAGTCTCTATACCTTGACGATTGAGACTATTGAGCTTGTGATGGGATGCATCTCTCCTCCCCTGTGAGTGCCTGAGTGCCCCTTGTGGGTGAAAGGGTAAAAGCAGGCATGAAATGCGTCTTTTCGTGAGTATCTGTGTGGGTGAAAGGTGAAAACGGAACGTGAACGTGCCTTTTGTGAGTGCTTGAGTGCCCTGTTGTGAGTGAAAGGATGAAAGTGGATGGTATTAAGAATTGACCCCACGTTACCCTGAGTGTACCTGAGACACTCATAGGGCTTGACCATGTATGATGTTTCGATACTTTTGATATGCATTCATGTTGTTCTCTGGATATAGACTCACATGGTTATGGCTTACTTGTATCTGTATATCTTTTGGATTTTGCATGTCCTGACACTATGACCTATGTTGCCTTATTTATATCATGGATTTAGTATATTCTTCTTCGTATGAATCTAAGGTTTTTGTGCCATGTATTTCTTATCATTTTATATTGAATGTAAATCACATACACAATCATAGCTTGCTGAGGCATTGCTTTACTTTGCAATGCCTCAAAGTTGGAGCATGATAAGCAGAGAGCGCAGCGGGTGGACTAACGCGGATCTGGACGAGGACTTGAGGACCCTCTACTTTTTGACATAGTAGTGTACATCTTTAGACTGGTATCAAACATTTGGTACTCTAATTAGATATTTATATATTTTGATAGATTAGACCCATACCACTGTATAGTATGCATATGCTTACACATGGATGCTGTGGTGATTTTGGATGGACCCTGAAGCTTTGGGACTTTTATTATCATCGTCTCTTTGCAGTTTGTATAATTTCTCATGGTTTTATATTTGAGCATGCTCAGAGTGTCTGAAAGTGATTTGGTTTAGCATTGTAGTTTTGGGGTGTAAATGACCCTCGGAGTTTTCCTTGTTGTGCATTTTTCCTTGATGATGAGAAAAACTTCTAAATATTTGAGTTTTATTTGAGGGATCACGCTTATTTTGTAATAATAAATTTTTTACTATTAATATATGTATTGGAAAAGGATTTTAGAAAACCTGGGGTGTCACAAGCTTAGATCTCAGCGTGCTTAGAGTCATTCTGACTGATTTTTCATGAATGATTCCAAATATCCATGTTTCAATACTTGATTCTTTTTTAAAAGAATTTAATACTACATGAAATATAATATTTCACCTCTATTTTTGTGAAAATTTCAATTAATTTCAAATAATTTTATAAAAATTTAAAAAAATTGGGGTTTTCACCAGTACTACTCCTAACTTTCCTCTAATATTTTCATTTCTGATTCTATCATTTCTTGACTCATTTATCTCAACATCTCTATACTCATCCCATGTATATGTTATTCATTAATTGTCGAATATGCTATACATTGATTTGTATTAAATGTGGTTTGGTCTGACATTTATTTATTTCTCATCAATCTAAGACATGAATCTGATTTAGCTGCAATATGATTTTCTTGGTACCAAAGCTCATTTCTAATGGGCATATCTAAGGTCTACATTTCTTGACTTCTTATGGTCATATAATGGACAAGGTAAAATGAAAAAAAACCTCTTGGCACCCATTTTACTACTATAAAAGGCCAAGAAATAAAGACCTTAGAAATTTTAGATAGATGTGAATTTTGGTATCAAGGATATTTGATTGAAGTAGAATCATATCAATGTTTTATATCAATGCAAAATACAAAAAGTGGGCCTAAATTCTAATTTTCTTCAATACATATTACTACATGCATATGTATGGAAAAAATTCTCCTATTTCTCTCTCTTAAGTAGGTAACATGGAGGCACTTAGTGACGAAAAATGGTGGAGTGCAGACCTACTTTTTGGATTATTTTTCTTTTGAAGATCTAAAGCATTCATCTTATTTGTCCTGGGTACCAAATTTCATCTAAAACAGAGATCTCTAGTGCCGTTAAAATTACTTTTCTTTTGATTGCAAAATGAATGATTTTTAGTAGATGAAGAAAAAAAGCCTTCTCTATCAGAAACCATCAATTTTGTATTCAAAAGACGAGTAACTTTGATAGTCCTAGTGATATCCGTTGAGGCGAGATTTGGTACTGAATCATTTGACCATTTTAGATCTTTGAGAAAAAGTCCAAAAAATAGGCTCACACTCTACTTTTCTTTCTGCTATTCGGTGCCTTCATGCTACCTACAAAATCAAGGAATAACCTCTCTCTCTCTCTCTCTCTCTCTCTCTCTCTCTCTCTCTCTCTCTCTCTCTACAATTTTGGCCAGCGAAGAGCTTCTACTAAAATTACTTTTATTCACTGAAAGCTATCGATCCGATTTAGGACCCTCTGGTTGATCGATCTATTCATCATTTTGTACCTGGCTTAGACTGCCTGGCCCTCAAATTTCATAATTGTTGAATGATTTGAGACACGCTATTTTTAGCTTTTAAATCTTGTCTCTTGATATTTTAACTTAAAAAAGCTAGTATTTAGAAGCTTCGAGTGGGTGTGAAATTTTGTACACTGCCTAAATGTGACACGCCTAACAAGATGAACGGCTCATATAGTAAATTTGAGACAGGCATCCCACTACAGGAACTCCAATTCGTTTCCTTAAATTTTATTTTATTTTAATAAATAGTATGTTTAAATACTAAGATAATCAGATGTGTGCCTCAAAACTAACAAAAGCATGAGGTGAGACTTGTGGTGATACCTTCTTACAAAGGGTTAGATATTTGTCTTAAATTTTGTAAAATTTGGATTCTTAGATGTCTACTAAATTTTTGGAATATTTGTCTTATATTTTGTTAAGATTTTTGGATATTTAGTATTTTACAAAATCTAAAATGATTTTGACCGCTGCAATATCACAATACCTCTTTTTATGTATAGAATATTATTGTTTATTAGATTGGCCCACTTTACAAAGAGACGTATGGCATGCGGGCCCGTTGTGAGACTACAAGTAGAGAAGCTTACTTTTATAGTTTAACCAATGCAATTGTAAATTATACTCAGTAGTTGACTTATTATTGATTTCATTAACTTGCTATAATAAAATGAAAATAATTAGGAAAATAACTTTTGACCATAGTAAAGGACAGGCCAAATATGATGAACAGTTCAAATCTCTAAAATGTGGGGACTATCTCGGTTGCATCCGTTCTATTTCCTTTTCAACCGCGAGGGTAACTCAAATAATTAACTAATGTACTGCCCAACCAAATAGCAATATTAACTGTCCAAACACATCATTAAGCACGAACACAACCATTAGAATACCATCTACTTATGTCTCCAAACCATCAATACCATCTACTTATACGTCTCCAAACCATCATAATTGATCCGAGCAAGTACAATACCTATGTGAACATCAATAATAACAAAAATAATATTTTACGTAACAAAAATATCAAGGTTACTAGGACAAGACAAAACACTGCAACAAGCGAGAACATTGCCTAGAGTCTACTGCTCACCAAAGACTACCTCATGATGCTCAAAATTTAGGCACTTATTCAAAAATAATAATAATAAATAAAAATAAAAATAAACTGTTTCTAATGTGAGTGTTCGTGTTTCAAAAAGAAAGGCAACAATGTGAAAATAATAATGTTTAAGGCAAGAATTTCTTCTAAACCACCCGAATATACGCATTGATCACTGCAGGATTAGCATCAAACATTTTATAATATTACCCTGCAGTTGCATGACAGAAAAATAAAGAAAGGGTAATGATATTTGCAACCCTTGTGTTTTAATCATGAACCCTTCATTAAGTAATACAAACAACTATAACTCTAGGTGGACCATTTATAATATCTTCCTATACATAGATAGGCAATGATCCAAAATTCTCATCTATTGTTTTCTTAAATTATAATTATGGAGGGTAAAATGGTTCACCATCCACTTTATAACTAACTGCTGCAGTTGCTAAGATCAATCCGTGGATAAGTATTTTGAGTTATTGCCCATCTAAGTCAAGGGCAATATTGTGAGCAGTTAAATTGTGAAAAAATTGGGCCCATTGAGAATTATAGCTGTTCGTATAAGTGAGGGACTCACGAGAAAAAAAGAAGGGGTGCATATATTACCAACTTAAAGAGGAGATAAAAGAGGACTAACAAGATCAAGTTTATTTGGTTTGGGTGAAACTGAAGTGGTTTTGGTAAAAGATATTTTATCCTCATAATAGGTCATGAGTTCAAGCCTTATCATAAAGAGGAAATTTGAAAAACCCTAGTGTGTTTGGATTTTTATTTTATTTTAGTTTTGGTTTATACCCACTCTGCACAAGTCATGAAAAGTCGGGCTCTCAATATCTAAATATCTTTAAAGCCAGGATTTATTCCTCAACAATTTTAAATTTAGTAAAATTCAACTTTTAGTCAATATCTCAATGCAATAAAACAAATTTTCTGAGTTTTGTCAATAAATCAAAGCATTGACAAAAGATATTTTAATATCTACTTTATTCACCAAAATCTCAACTATGTCAATGCTCTAATTCCTGTTATATGGTTAAGGGTAATAAACTAAAAGTTTGAACTTTAAAGACTAAAGTGTCAGTTGTGATTAGTTGAGGGTAATAAATTGTACTTGTCTAAAGAAAATGAAAATGCAGAAATAATCAGTGGCACTGCCACATGCATCTCTTCCTCTTCTTCCCATCCACAATGAAAGAATTGTGGCATTGTGGCATGATTATGTAAGCACGATTCTCTGTTGAAGCTGAAATTTCGGTTGGATTTGAAGCGTCACGTTGTGTGCTGCGAGTTAATATTCTTATTAATTAGCTTTTCGTAGTGTTCTGAACCACAAGCAAACCAACGCTTAGTTAACGAGAAAGCTGTTTTAGCTGGAAACACATTTATTAGGAAAGCCTTTTTCCTTTTTCTCTTTATGGTATCTAGAAATTTTCAATTTCTAGCTTTCTGATGCCTCCTTGATTTCCATCGGAATGAGATGTCAGAGGGAATGACTTCGCCAAACAATAAGGCCTTGGCGTTCAGTTCGACTGTATTTTCATCCAGATTTCAGTTTCATGTGAAGCCAAGCAATGAAAATCATGAGAAGTTCCAAAATGAAATTATAGAAGGCTGAAAACCGTTTTTCATTTTCATAAACTACCATGGATTTCCAGCTATTCACACCGGCCCTTAGTTTTATACTTTCAAATTTGATTTGGCACAATAATAACCCTTACCGAGGGCAAAGGGATCTCCAATGGAAGTACTGAAACCAATCAAAATCTTAGTTGACGGTATTTTGCATTTAGATCTCAAATTATTTCCTTAGTAGCATAAGGCACAAGAAATAAAATAATACTGATAATTCAGTAATGGTATGGAAATCCCAGACTAATCAGAGGATCGTGATTTGCTCGTGCAAAAGATTTTTCAAAAGCACTCTTACCTAATATCAGGCCCAACTAATAGTTTTTAACACTAGATAAGCGTTGTTTATTTAGTGATACTAACATTTATCACACTATAAGCACTTGTTTGGTAAATATCGAATAGAATGTCAACCGACGTACCTACTTAGATTACCATCCCCATCCGTTTAATAATGCTCAGAAGAGAGGCGTGGGGTCAGGAGGACTTCCAACGGAGTTGCTTTTGGGATAGTTACACCGATGCTTTCACTCATACTCACAGGTGCATTGGAAGGGGTAGCCATGTCAAAGCTATGAAGCAAACGAGCGAGGGTCAAGTGTATGACTTGCAGAGCAAGTGACATCCCTGGACATGATCGTCGGCCTGCCCCAAAAGGAATGTAGTCGAAATGCTGACTTTTAAAATCGATATCGATGTGGTGGTGAAGAAATCTCTCAGGCTGAAAGTCTAGCGGGTTAGACCATATACGAGGATCCCTGTGCAGCTTCCAGATGTTTACAAAGATTTGGGTCCCTGCCGGAACGTAGAAGCCATTGATATGGCAGTCTTCCATAGACTCGTGTGGTACCCCTAACGGTGCAGCTGGGTAGAGGCGCAACGTTTCCTTGACAATGGCTCGTAGATACACTAGGTTCTTCGTATCTGATTCATTCACCTGTCTATGTTTGCCAACATGGAAGTCCAACTCTTCTTTGGCCCTGCTCAGAACTTTCGGATGGTTGAGTAGTAAGGTCAGAGCCCATGTTAGAGAGATCGATGTGGTATCAGTGCCCGCTACAACAAGAGTCTGTAAGAATTGCCAGGAGTTAAATTAGATATAGACTGTAAAGGTTCTAAATGGACCAGAGACTCAGGGACAACTAAAAAATCCAAATCTGAATGGACTTGGATCCACAATCTAAGATGGGATCTGACAAATTCTCTGATTAAGTCGGATCCAACCAGACCCTGACGGTAACATACGTACATCAGAATACCAAATACGATCATCAATTAGAATAGCTACAAGCCCATGGATAGTGGGTAAATCAGTTTTCGTGCCACGCTCTTGATAGATGATCTATTCCACCAAACTATCAAACTGATTAAAGATTTTACCTTCTTTAGTTTTTCGAATTCCTAAGCAGTCCATGTCGTCCAGGGTTTGGATAATCCCTTTTTTCCCTTATCTAAAATTAATTAGTTAGAACCATCCAATTAAGATGATTTCTGGAGCATGGCCGGCCTATCACGCAGGAAGAGAATAGTTTTAATAACCGTAAATTTTCATGCTAAAAAATTTATTTATCCTAACATATATAAAAAGAAATACCTAGATCACAAAGACAAATAAAAAAGGTATTAATTAAGAATATCGGTTTACTATTCAACCTAAAAGCTTAAGCTGCTACAAAGTGAGTCACCAATGTTTATATCTCTAACACATTCCTTCACATGAATTGGGCCCTTACACATGGGTTTGATAAATAGGAGGTCTTAATATTTTTAATATTTGATAAATAGAAGGGGAGCCTTGGCGCAATGGTAAAAGTTGTCGTCATGTGACCTTGAGGTCACGGGTTCAAGGCATGGAATCAGCCTCTTGAAAAATGCAAGCTAAGGCTGCCTACTATAAGCCTTTGTGGTTTACCCCTTTCCTGGACCCCACATAGGCGGGACCTTCCTGCATCGAGGCTGCCTTTTTTATCTCTACCTTACCATTTGACCTAGTATCTCTAATATATATATATGGTAAAAAACTATATGGAAAAGGATTTCATGTGTAAGAAATATAAAAAATGCTATGACATATGAGCCTCTTGTTTTTCCTCATGAACCCCTCAATAAATGATCAAATAGCTATAACTTCTAGTAGGTAACATTTCTAAAGATCTATATCATTTATGATGTTGACTTAGATCAATTATGATTCTTGGATTATCCTGGCAACTACTGCCTTCAATTGTAAAATGAGCACTGAAGCATTTTACCTTTCATTTTTTAACTCAATAAAAAAGCAGCTAGATCATCCAATGTAAAATCTTACAATATAAGCCATCTAAATAAAAAATAAAAAAATATTGTGAATGGTTCTAATCTTAAAAAGTTTGGGCCTAACTTGAAGTTTTACACATTTATATTATTACTTGTGTAGAAAATGGAAGATGTAATTTGGGTAAAGAAAAAAAGAAAAAGAAGACAAAAAGTACACTTTAGTCTCTAAAACTGTTAACTTGTAGCTCTTCATTTTGTATTGTTGAGACATGAGAAAGTCTTTGACCCAAAGTGAGCTGCAAAGTCAAGTGAAGTGCCGTTTCTAAATTTCTAAAAACAATTCAATCCGTAGAAGTATTAGTCTAAGTTGCATTTTAGTGCTCTTATTAGAACCAACAATTGGGCCCATAAACAATAATTTAGCCACAAAACTATATTATTTTTCTAGAATTTTAAGGAATAAATAAGTAAATAATTTTAGGAATAAAATGTCATAAAGTGAATAATTTTAAAGACTAAAGTATGCATTGTCTGTTAAAATATAATAAACTATCATTTGCGAGTCTTAATGGTTAGTTCTATTGGTAAAAATTAATAGAAAGTTAATAAAAGAATTAAAATGCAACTTACTAATAATTTGAGGCAGTATACTTTTCTTTAGAAATTAAAGTGTCATAGTCCAGGACTAAAATATACTTTTCTCAAAAGAAATTAACAAATGGAAAAGTCAGAAAAGGTTCCCCGTACGCCACGCATTTCCTTTTATCTAGAGATTCTATCCTCTAGAGGCGACAATCTCTCTGTTACACCACGTGCATGTGTGCTGGTGACAGTCACCACGCATTTCCTTTTTCCCAGAGATTCTATCCTCTAGAGGCGACAATCTCTCTGTTACACCACGTGCATGTGTGCTGGTGACAGCTAGCCCTCACCGGAGCTCCACGGCCATAAATTAAGGATAGGCTACGTCCCAAAAGTCTGACCTGCCTGTCTCTGTCACACCAAGTGCATGCATGCTTGTAGCAGTTACTAGTACTCACGAAGACGATACCGGAGCTCCTTGGCCATAAATTAAGGACAGGCTACATCACAAAATATGACTTCTCACAGGCCTAATTGCCGCCCTTGCTGTGCTTCTATATTATTAACACATCTATTGGAAAAAATGTGGCCCATTTTTAGCCCACGCGGGGTGGTTCAAGTCATGACCCCATAATTTTGTGCGCTCCACATAAACAAAACAAGCAACGGGATCTTCAACAATAAAAGCTAGGGTCAATCAAAACAGAAAAATCCGGTAGCTATGTAATACAAGGTCCAGAGGACGAATGCAAGGCCGGCGCCATTACTTATCCAAGTATGTGGTGCAGTTATCAATCTCTGTCCTAAATCTGAGTATGTGGTGCAGTTATCAATCTGAGTCCTAAATCCAAAATAAAATAGAGTGAGTTTAGAAAAATTGATACCATGGCCGTTGCTTTAGTGATTGTATCTTGATCATGGACGGATATATCTTGACCCTCCAAGACTGCTAGCAGGACATCCATGAAATCTTGATCAGCATTGGATTCACCCGAGACTCTCTTCTGGCGATGCTCCTCCAGCCAGGTTACCAGGATGGAGTCCATTTCCTTGGAAGTCCTTTTCATGGCTCGCAAATGCTTCCCAAAATCCATCCACTCAAGGAAAGGTAGAGCATCTGACACTACAAAGACCCCAGTAAGATGCATCAACCGCTCAGTCGCTCGCTGAAATCGCTTCATCTCAATCTCATCACAGTAAGCATGACCGCCGAAACATCTTTTACCAGCGATCATCATGATAACAACGTTGAACATTAGTTCTCCAAACCATCTTTGCATATCGACCTTTACCGGATTCCTATCATTCTTCTCCCAAAGTCGATGCAACTCTTTTATGCATAAATCTATTTCGGTGATACGAATGTGCTTGAGAGATTCAAGCCGTCGGGCGGATAGGAGTTCCAGTGTGGCTATCTTTCTCACCTCTCGCCAGTAGGGCCCATAAGGTGCAAGGCCGAAGGTGGCATAGTTGTAACTCATATACTTCCCAGCTGCACTTTTCGGACGAGTAGCAAGAACCTTGTCATTGACAGTGAAACAGTCTCTTGCTACCTCCAAGCTACTGACGATAAGCGCGCTATTCATACCTAACCGGAGAGTGAAGACCGCTCCATACATATCGGCCATGGCTCCCAGTGTTCGAAAGAGTGGCTCCTGGCCGCGCAGGAGACGGAGGTGGCCGATTATAGGCCAGGCGCCAGCTGCTTGTGGTGCCTCCTTGCTCGTACCCTTGATATATTTGGTCCTAGCTATCACTAGATTGTAGAGAACGACCAACGCAAGAAACCCAGTAGTAGCCTGCAAAAGAAGAATCAAATCCATAACTTGGCTAGGCTGTCGAAATGGCATGGAGCTACAACCTATATATCCTTGTACTAATAGGCTACTCAATTAATCCCCTCCGGCCCATATTATTAGTTCTCAAAATATTTTTCCAATAGTTTCCGATTAAATCTTAAATATTAAGAAATTTACATGATAATAATAAATGAGGTAAAAATATATTAAAGTATAGAATAAAATTATGTTTGATGCGGCATGAGTTGTGAACACATTTTTATGATCTCATAGAAACACGTACTTTTACAAAGAGGACAAATAGTTATACGATGATAATATCATTGCTAAGAAAATGGCACAAGTACACATGCAAAAAATTCGCTGAAATTTCCACAACTAGGCTAATATAAGCTACATTGTTTCTTATACAATTTCCGGCTCACCACATGTACCTTTTACTCATAAGTAAAGTGTAACACCCCAAGTTTTTATAACACATTTTTTTATAATAATAATTATTATAGTCAGGATCCCAAAATTAAAAGATTCTATTAATTATTGTATTAGAACATTTACTTAAAAATTCCGAGTGTTATCTCCTTTTTTCAAAAACATCACGACCACTATTAAAAGATAAATATAAGTACGTAGTAATAAATTTTAGACAATACCCATATCAAATCCAACTTCAAAATCAATGGCGCATTTATTTTTAAAACAATAAATATCTAAAAAGCAAAATAATGTGACCTATGGACTATCCATCATAATATTCTACCATATTTATAGAATATATATAATGTCATAATTAAATCTGTCTAATGAAGATATAAAGTCTATAAAATAGGTTCAAGTTGCAGTCTTTCTAATCACTCATGTCGAACTATCTATCAGCCAAATCAAAGTGGTCACCACTGCTATCACTGTCCCTCCACGACCTTGCCCTTCTTGTTGTCGCGCTTGGCATCAGAGGCATTGCAAAACAAAGCAATACCTTAGCAAGCTATTTCTTGTGTAGGTACATAGACATTTAATGCGATAACAAGGAAAAATAATTCGAATGACAATGTTGATACAATGTGTAGATCAATTATCCATAAAAATATAAGTATCATAAGTAATGCCAATATAGTTTTAAAACATCATATGTGATGAAACATGCACCGTATGGATTTAAAACATGATAATCTGATGAATGAAAAACATGATATGATCCAATATCAATGAGCATATAATAACAAACAGGGTACCCAAGGTATGTAGATCTTACGAGTGTCCCATACACTCGTATAATAGATCATGAGTACTCATATTAATCCTCTAAGTGTCATCACACTCGGGCATACAATAACATCTCTATGCTCATTATGGAAGCATATAAAACAAGAGTATGGATAGTCATGCTATAGTGGCAACCCTTCCAAGGTCTCAGCCACTGCTGCCCCTTGTCGACACCATAATAGGAAACTTAACGTTCATCCCCATAGAAAGGCTCGGACCGATAGTGTGGACTATCTATGTTACCAAACCCCTATTGAAAGTCATCTATGGGAAGGTGTCTATCACATCGTGAATTACGTCACAATTTAGAGGGTGGGTGGCCAGCCCTACTCCCAGCATAATATCCACTGGGTGAGAACACCAGTCATAAATCACAAAACATGTAAATCGTGTATCTCATAAAACCAGGAATACTCATGGCTTACAATCCCCCAAGACACACTGTAACAACCTAAATTTTTAAGCTTTCTTATTATATATATATATTAAAATTTTTGAATGGAATGGAAACATGTGACTTTGAAAATTTGAATTTTAGAAGTAAAAGCTTCAATAAATATCAAATTGAGTATTAAGACCTCTATAATTGAATTGTACTTAGAAAAACAATTCCAAAATGACTTAACCCAGGAATTTGGTACTAAAAGTAGTTCCATTAGATGCGTCTCGGAAAAAGGAATCCAACGAGACCAAAATCACCCAAAACGGAGTTAAAATGAGCAAGATATGGCCCTTTGAAGTTCAGGGGCAAAACTGTAAATTTCACAAAACGACTTAACCTGAAAAACACAGGTGCCCATTTTGATACGGGCACCCCGTCGTCTTCAACCTCCTAGAGGTTTTTGGAACAGCGGTGTTTCAAGAAGAAACCACCGTCATTCCAGAGGGTTCCCCACCGCCATTCAAAGGCGGTTAGAAACCCTCCAGAACCCTTTGTAAAAGCTCTATAAATAGAGCTCTTGGGTGCCTCTAATGGCAGCCCACAAGCCTTGGAGAAAACTAGTCGTGAAGCAGTGACCAAGGGGGAAAAACGTGGAGAGAAAACCACCCACGAAGCAGGTATGCTCCAAAACTCCCAAACCCATCTCACCCATAATCTTAGGCTCAGTTTCCCTAGGTTTTTCCATGAAAAACCATGGAGAATAGGCCTCCAGGGGAGCCACAAAGACCCCTGGGATGTCCCCAGGCTGCACTGGTTCGACAGGGTCGAACCAGGGTGACCTGAGGACGACCCAGGTCACTAATAGGCGGGACGATCCAACAGGACCGTCCCACGTCGACGCCGTTTGAAAAAAAAACCAAACGGGCGCATCCCTGGACGCGCCCGCTAAAGAGACGACGAGCGGCTTTGTCGCGCGCGTCTGCAAACGCGCCCGCTGAGGCGCGCGACGCAGACGCGCAGCGCACTAGTGAAGCGTCGTTTTTTTGGTTCTTAAGGATGCTGGGCGCACGTCGCAGACGCGCAGCGCCCTAGCATTCCTCTTTTTTTGTCTTTAAGACTATATGTACATACAATGTTAAAACGCTTATAACTTGAGATCTAGAGCTCCGATTGAGGCGCCGCAAAAGGCGTTGTGTCCATATCGACGACGCAGACACATCCAAACCATAAAATCCCTAATCAAAGCCCAATAAAAGTAGGGCATGACCCTTAGAATAGGATGGTGGCGCGTGACCGCTAGGACTCTGGAAAACTGAGAATACCAAGGCCTAATTAGGACCTTAGGACACCCATAGACATAGGGATGGACCCTTAATGCCTAAGTAATGAGACCCAAATGCTCTAAACCCATCAAAGATAGGTTAAACTAACCTTAAGTCCCCAAACCATGTTCAGGAGTGTACGAGGACAAGAGGGTGAACGCGACCTAGTCAGGTAGGTGCTCTATCACTATTATATTCTTTTAAAAGATCTACTATTGTTTTGAGAACATATGTTATAAGTATATGACTTGTTTTAGCATGACTTGATTCAGTATGCATATGATAAACGTTTTGTACATAGCCATGTTTTGAAATGACTGCATATACATTATGCACATATATGTGTTGCAAACAAGTGCATGCATTGCATGATTTAAGTACTTGCAAAGATTGCATGTCCTTGAGGGTTGCCAAAAGACGCTGGAGTGCCGAGGGCCAGGCAGTTGTGAGGGACCCAAAGAGGACAGGTTTTGAAAAATACATTGTGCATGTATTGCCAAGACATGTGCTACATGCATAGGTTGCATGATAAGTGTAGCCTTGACCGATGAGGGCGGGCTGATGAGGGCGGGCCGATGAGGGCGGGCCAGAGAGAGCTGACAAGGCTTCTAGGCTGGCAGGCTTCTAGGCTGTCAGGTTTCTAGGCAGGGTTATGACTTTGAATGCTATATTAGCGTGAGCAGATTTTATGCATTTCATGCATGTTTTGCAACCAATTTCATGAATTGCATGATTTACAACAAAGAAGTGTCATAGGCCCCGTGGAGGCTATGACCAAGTGTCATCAGGTACTCGGGGACCACACGGCGAGGAGGTCGTGGGCATAGTGGGACCCTATGGTTTCGTGGATTTATGTGCATTACATATGGCATGATATAAGGTTGGTCGACCATACCATACTAGAGGTCCATGAGTTGGACTCCATGAGGCATCTATTGCATATCACGATGACATCATATATATATATGATACTTTCACCTTTGGATTATGTGATGTTTTAAGTTATAAGAATTTCAGTTGATTTTGGATTCTTATACTGATATTGAACTCGAGTATTCAAACATACGCATGTTTTGAATGAGCATATGATTTTGAAACATCTCATGCATTTATAAAACTAGTAGTGATAGGTCCTACTGAGTATATTATATACTCACCCAATCCTTAACATTTTTCAGACATCAGTAAGTACTCAAGGACAAGATACCTCCGTATATATCATGGTTCAGGACAGCTTAAAGAGGACATCTATGTTAGTGCTATGAGCAAATGAATCCAAAAGGAAACAAATACACATGTAAGTAAGCTCTCAACCCTCTGGACATGTGTTTGTACTTAGTTACAGTTGGGCTGTGCATTGTGACTGGATAGACCTAGGGAAAAAGCATTTGTGATTTCTAAAGTTGTTCAAAAACTACCTTAGTTGTTGTGAAAACAAATGACACTCGGGGTTTTCCAAATAAAAGATTTTTCCGCTGCATTGCACTATTTTTTTCAAATCGGGATCCCACCTTAGGAATTTAGATTTTTCATCTAAAAATGCATGAGAAAACCCGGGTCGTCACAGGTGTACCTGGGGAGCCCTCCATGCTATGCAATGAGGCCTTGAACTGGCCTCCAAACCCCTATTGCGAGATTTGGTTTTGGGAGAAATTGGAGAGGAGAAGCGCAATTTGGGAAGAAGGGGTAGAGGGTATTTATAGAGGGAAGAAGGCGGCGCCCCTCAATGGCTGTGCAACCATTTTTCCCAGCACCTGCACTACTTGCACGACAGCTGGGAGCAATGGCAGTGGGAAGGTCAGTGGAGAAGAAGAGGGGTGTCATTATCAAAACGACCCCCTGTGTTTTTGAACCATTTTAACTTAAATGCAATTTACAAAACTACCCTCAAACTTCAAAAGCCCATAACTTATGCATATGAACTCCATTTTCGGCGTTCTTTGAGGTGTTAGATTCCATTTTGAGTGTAGAGTCCAATGACACTAATTTTTCTCACAAATTCTTATGTTTTATATTATAATTAAAATTAAACATCCAACCATCTATTTAACTCATTAAACACAGATTAATTTTCAAAATGGATAATTTATTGATTCCTGGTCATACATGATACAAAATATCTTCAAAATGTTGATGCATTACATGATCCGAGCCATGAATTAACCCAGGAAGGGGATCCACACAAATCTCATACCTACTTGGAGAGTAGAGGATGTTAGGGCTATAGATCACCCTATCCCAAGTTTTGGTCATCTGATCGGAGCTCGGACAGTAGCGATCCTACACCAAAACAGATCCAAGGTGGTGATTTGGGCATGCAATCAACCTAAAAAGGGGATCCATGCCTCGAATTTCTTTCCTGGTTAGCAAATAGAGACTGCCAGGGTTGTTGATTGCCTTGTCTGTGGTTCTAATCATCTAATCATAGCTAAACGGTGGTGATCCGACCCTTGCAATTCTGATCAGTTGTGGAAATTATTGTCAATCTTGTCCGTGAAAGTGGACAAGGATTGACAGTAAGATCTAGCCGCCAATTTTGTCCATGTTTAGTGGACAGGGATGAACAGGGACTTAAATCAACAATCTGAGAAGAGATGGTGAAGATACGACCATTGAATTTTAAAAGAATTCAACTATTAGACCTTAATTTGTAAATTCTATAAAAATTGTAGGATCTAGGATGGATTGGAATGTAAGTTGCACTTGTATAACCTTAGAGAGATCAAATCTAAGTGACTCATAATGTTGGATCATATGAAATAAAGAGAACCAATCATTTTCAATCAATGTTAATCATAGGAGCATCTTTAAAAAGGCTGACTTGATTATTCAAACTAGTGGAAATTCACCATCGACACTTAACCCATGAGAATGGACTCAAATCACATCATTTAAAAGCATGTAAGGAGAAAGGAGGATTAGAATTAGGCCATTAATAAGTGATTCAAATGTATAGCCTAAGATCAATGACGAATCTAAAATCTAAAGGTTCCATGATCCTAAGCTGGCCTAGACCCTTAAACCTTGAAAGGGATGAAATTGTAAGTTATGTATATGTGAATAGTATGAAAATGAGAACTAACCATAAATACCTTGGGATTAGGCATTGAGTAGAGTGAGTTGCAATCAATTCTGTCATTAAAGATGATTGCGAAGGCTTGAATGAAAGGAGAACCTTCATAAGAGATAGGTGATCTGACACTACTACGTTTTCAAATGAATTTTAATTTGAAACCATCATTAGTATTATTTTTTAGATTTGAATGTATTTATGTGTGAATTTTCGCGTATATGATGTTAACATGCATGGTTTTATGATGAACTGATGTTTCTTTGTATTTTAAGAATAATTGAGCATAAGGTATTCTTATAACTAGCTTGAAAACTTGACTCCATGACTCATATTGCAAAACTTGAAAGTTTTATTATTGATATCTTACATGTTCAATTGTTATTTGGTAATTGAAAAGGACAACTTCACGTATGCATTTATTTCCATGATTTGAGATGAATTTCTTAAATGGCATGAATTGGAATACGCAGAATATTGCAAGTGGTATAATACTTGCATTGAAATTTTTGTATGACTTTAGTATTTGTTGGGCTAATAGGCCTAATGATTGTTATGCTAAGAGGTTATACGGGTTGGCCTTCTAACCTTTAACTACCAAAGGTGGGAGGTATCCGTACCCAAAGAGGCATCTATTTTCTCAACTGTTGTGATAGGAACAACCATTGGAGGTTGTCACAACACCCTTTTGAGACGTATTTGTAGTCGTCGTGGAGGCTGCGGTGGCTGTTCTCCAGATACTGGAGAGACATGATATAATGATTTGGTCATGAGCATAGTAGACCACACGATTTTTATTTAGTGACCCCACATAGGGGTGAGATTGTGATCTTTAGACGAGTACTCATGACCAAGATGGCTAATATATGGCCAAGTTTTCCTATCTATATGATATCTATAGAAGGAATGAGAATGATTGACAAGAGATTTCATCGACTACTACTTTAAGCATTTTGAAGCTAGTATGTTACAGAGTTAGTCGACGATTTCCTTTTTTGAATTTAGCTATATGTAAACTGTAAATATGTAATTGAGTGTTGTTGATGCATTGCATGAGACAGCCTAGATAAGATTGTTGTATGTTTTCCTATCACATGAAAAACTTATTCTTAAACTCGCATGTATGCTCTATGTCGTGTTTTTGAGTTTTGGTAGTGGTAGATTTTCTGCTGAGTATGTGGAAATACTCAACCTACTATCTTTTTTATAGATCATTGCAGACAAGATAACCAGAAGCAATAGCGAGTTCGGTGTTTTCTCAGGATCATATAAAGGTAATAGATTTGATTTGATTCATAGAATTATAGTAAGGTGTGGGAATGAAATGTAATAAATTAAAACTGTATACTTTCATAACTAGAACTGTGACTAGCAAGTCTTGGGGCCACACCATAGTGAGTATTGTTTTATTTCTTAAAATTATTAAATGTATGTTTATCAGGTACCTCGTAATGACATGCATTAAATGTCTAATGTCTGAAAAACAGAGAAAACTCTATAGGATTTTTGGCAGAAATGTAGTATTCATTTCACCATTAATCCCTTTTAAGGAAACAAAAATTAACACTCGAGGTTTTTCAGAATAAGTCTTTAAATAACAATGTTTTTTTGTTGTCATTTGATTTTAAAAATATTTTTGATAAAGATTGATCTCGCATCATAATCGTCTTTTTCATTTAAAAAGCATTATAAAAACCCAAGTCATTACACACACCCCTCATCCTAGGGTTAGCCTCTCAAAGGACTAGCCACCAAGCCTCTACCATCAATTTTTATGAAAACCCATCAATCTTAGTAATGTAATAAGGAAAGATAATTACTAATCATACATAAGATATGAAGTATCAATCTCACAAAAAATCGATTATGAAAACCCATTCAATAAACTATCAAAATCTAATATCGATCATAGCATAAAACGTTGAATCTTAGAATAAATAAACAAATGACAATTAATCACGATCAACCATGATGCTATGATAATGCAAAGTTTTAAAAATCTAAACATAACATTAAATGTCGTCACCTATATCAATGAGAGATAACCCAAATCAAGGGTGTAATCTTCTTTGCTCGCACACTCTGATGTACCTGTCAGTATCATGGTACCATTTTGTGTTATTTATTTCATCTCAGTGGAATCTATGGTGATCCAACCATTGGATCGTTCTCTAAGATCTCTATTTATGATTTGGTCCTTAATACCAATGTTACTTATTATTAATCAGTTCCATCTCATGTTTATATGCTCATTTTTGTATGCATTTAAAGTTTACACCTTGATCTAACGGTCAAATCATCCTTAGATCAACAATTTTTTAAGATCTGGGTTACTTATTAGAGTAAATACACCTAATCTGATCCTTAGAACCCTCAATTATTATCATATATTATCTAGTTTCTCAAGTCATGAGGCCTGATCACCATTTGATTGGCCAAATCTAAGTGATTTGGTATTATTTTATAAATTTGAGCTAACTAGATGTGATTATATCAAGATTTTAATGCTAAAATCATGTTCGCATCATTAAGATTGTTCCAACGGACCTTTCAGGTCGAAGATCGGGCTTCTTTAGCCTCCAGAATCTCAGAAAAACTATTTTATATCAAAAATCAATTTTACACTAGTTTGCACTGGCAGAGGGGGTTTACACCAGTTTATACAAGCATAAACCAGCGTTCTCGGTACATATAGATGCCACAACGTGTCACGCGTTCCAGCCGACTGAGACAACGGGCATAAGCGCTCCCAGGCGTGTGTTCTCGCATGCGCCTCCACCCCTGTGAGTCCCGATCTGCTTCTTGGGCTCTCGTGTCCATTTTCTTTTGGCTTGATCAGAGCCCCATATGCCCCAATTTTTTTTATTTGTTTTGGTTGTTCCTAGGGTTTTTGAGTCCAAAGATCATATTGAACGGGTCAGATCTCTCATTGGAAATGTCTTTAATATAGGGTCTAACCATGCTCCATGGTTTTGACTTCCTAGGCCATACAACGGCCTTTCAGCTTAGATCCATCCCAGATCTGTGAGGAAAAAGTTGAAAAACAAAGTGGAAAATAAGTTAGAGTGTGTGGCTTACTTGATTAGAGTCGGACATGGGCAATCGAGTTCCTCTAGTGCGTGCAAAGTTTCGTTCATTTTAACAGCGTGCAAAAGGAAAAGCTAGGGTTTTTCTGGTTATTTGGCATGGGAATGGGAAGGAGACAAGCTTATGTAGTCGTAGATCTAATTACATCGCAGGGCAAGGTAGATCACCGCCTACCTCCACCTACTAAGGGTTAGTGATGGGAAGGGGGTGCCGTTATCAAAATGACCCCCTCTAATTCGTATCCCTTCCTAATTACCAAATTGCCCGCTGATCTTAAAATGTTCATATCTCCCTCATTCGAACTCCATTTTTGACACTATTCATACCATTCAATTCCTATTGACATGTACTTTCTAAATTTAGGGTTAAAAATTGAGGATATTTCATAAAGGTTGACCAATTATCTATAAACGAGTCAAGGTTCTGCAGTCAAATACTATCTTAAGATTTCGTCCGCCCACACTGATGGTGATAAGATGGACAGTGCAAATCACACACATGTTACCAGATACACTAGATTAGAGATTGTACACAGTAGAAGCACAAGGAAATAAAAAAATGCGTCAGTAAACTTACTCTATCACTGCAAATATGTTAGTATAACCCCAAAGAGAGATGTGGGTTGACAAGGACTTTTAGCAGAGTTGATTTTGGGATATTTTATAATAATTAAAATTTTGAATTAATTTTATGATCAATAAAAATTTAGAGTTTATCCAAAATATAGAAATTAAATTTTTAGAAATTAAATAGTTTGACATTGAGACCTCTAAGCATGGATAGAGCTAGAGATAACTATCCAACAACACTAAGATAGCTAAAATCCAACTGTAAGATCTAAGTAGGAAGCAAAACAAGCTTTTACATTGATAATGACAACCCTTCTTAAATTAGTGTCCTGGAATGTTGCTATAGTGAATCTAGCTAGTCGTCATGACTAGGCAATCACATTAGCTAAGAAAGAATCCAAATATATTGAATCATGTAAAGAGAAAATAAAAACAAAGGTTAAATTAGGAAAAATATCTAGATGAGGGAAAGATACAAGGATCTAACGATGTACAACTTATGAAATATAAAAGGGATAAAATTTGAGTGTTAAAGGAAGAGAAAAAAAATAGCCAAACATTCAAATGATTGCTCCCCATTTTCTCTGACCTCTCTTTCTCTCTCACAGGTGATTGATAAAATGATGTTATCATTCCCTTCAACTCCAACAACAAGAGATAGACACCAACACTCTCTTCACCATCCTCCTCTCTTTCTTGATCTCCCTTTCCCCAAGAACTTTATCTTTCTAGTGATACAAAGGGGGTTAATGAAGGACAACATGCAAAATGACCTAATCTATATGTTGAGATTATATTAGAATCAACTTAAATAAGAAAATATAAATTAAGCTGTGACTAGCACTTTCACATGCAGAAAATCAGCCTTAAATAGCATGAATAGCCTACAATGAGTTACGAGATCTGCAAACTATCCCAAACCTCTGTCGATTAAGCTAAGATTTAAGTTTCTATGTAGATCATCCCTCTAATTGACGAAGGATCCTGATTAAGCTTTGAATCAAGGGTTCATGAATTTTATGCAGGATAAGAATTCTATATTATTACTAACACAAATCATGTAACCACATGCAACTTAGAAATTGTCCGTTCAAAGACAAGGTAAAAAAGTACTGACTTACATAATAAGATAATACAAAAGTAAGTCGACCTTGTACTAAACACACTTCACACCCACGAGAAGGAAGCTAGAAAGATGAATCCACCAAGTCTAACAAAATTTTCATTGATTATTCATCAAAAAATACTTTTGCAAAAGAGAAAAAGATCTAGTAGGGGACATCTGACCCTAATCTAGAAAAAAGACAAAATTGCCTCTACTTAAGTCACAACACACTAAGAAACCCAATACTCTTAGTGGGAAATAACCCAAGTAAACTAAAATATAACATAACATTAAAATAAATTAAAATAAGTAGGATAAACATCCTAATACTCATGTAGAATGGGTGATCCCTCGCTAGGATACTTAAGAGTCAGTAACGATGGGATCTCTTTTGCCACTAGTGCATAGAGGAAAGGCTCATCTCTAATGTTCCTTACAAATGCAACAGCGTTGACAATGTGTAAGCCTTCAGCTTTCACCTTTCTCTGCATGACTTCTTTGTTCTTACCTTCTTTTAACTTAGGTGGCGCTTTGGGTGATAGAGGATTGAGCTGGATTCTCTTGTTGTCATATAAGAAAGAGCACGATTTAGACCGGCCATAAATAGTAATGTCCATATCATAAAGCCATGGCTCCTAAAATAATGTGATATGCATCTATATGCACCACATCACACCACAAGGTGTCTTTATATGTTAGAAATTCAATGGAAACCTGACACCTCTGAGTAATTAAGAGTGATGAAAAAGCACCAACCCACTCAACTCAATAAGGTCTAGCGTGGGGAAGGGCTAAAAGTCCTAAGCAGGAGATCGCATGGGTGGAAATTATATTGTGTAGCTCTTATTATCAATGACAACTTCACAATTCTTTTTGCCACTCTTGACATATGTATGAAAAATGTTCATCTCCCACCAATCATCACTACCATTGGGTGCAAGAGAGCACACTGGACTATCATCATATATGGGATATTATCCTCCCCGTTGGGGCTTATAGGTCTCTCGCACCATAGCAACTCTTCAACAGTTCGCCTCATGGGCCTCTTCCTCATTGCTGGCCTCGCCAACATTTTCATAAACCTCCTTGGGCCATTCTTTATACCTATTGTCCACATCCTCGCCTTCTATAAACATGGATTTAGATGGGCTCCTAGAAGGGCATTGTGTAGCAACATGTTCAAATCCTTGACATTGATGACACACAATATTGTTGTTTCCCTTAACTTCTCTCCTAATACAACCTTTCCTTCATTGGCATTAGATGCTATAGTTGCTTGAGTTTTAGTAACCTAGAATAGTAGGAAAAGGGAAGAAATTTCTCTGTCAGCCTTTCCTTCATGTTCTCCCATGTGGAAATGGGTGGACATATGGCCACAACTCACTAACACTCGAAATTGGTCCAGTAGAGGCTTGCTTGATCAATCAATTTAATCTTAACAAATGGGACTAGCTCCTCTTAAATATTTTATACCAGTCAAAGTTACAATCCATGTCCAAAAGTCAGTCAAGAAATTGCTTTAGAATCAATTCGCCATCATAGGTAGAGGCCTCAAGCTTGACAAATTTCAAGGCCCAATTTTCAATGATATGTGGCTCATATAATTGAGATGATGGTGATCTCTGTCTTCTCTGTCATTAGCTTGCTCTTGCATGGCTAGTTTGGCATGTGCATTACCTACGAGAGGTTCGGGTCACGACTCTAAGGCCTCAATGCGGGAACCTTGATAATCTAATAGTGCTATCAATTCATCATGTTGGCTGATTACATGATCATTCAATTTAGCTAATTGGGCCAAACTTCTTGAAAGCTTTTACTGAGTTGTGAATCCATTGGTTGGTAGGATTGACCAATACAAGTCGACATATAATGGGATGCCTTGACAGTACTTGATAACTAAACACTCTATGACTTTATGGCAAGTACCCTAAATCTATATGCAATGCTCCAAATTTAAATGGAATGAGAAGACCACTAGAATGCAACTAAACACAATGACCTATAATGCACTTTTCAAAGTTTGTCATGGGTCAAACTACACGGTTAGGTCATCGGGGGTGCAATGGGTGGCACTCTCTTGCCAGAGGCTTGCGGACAGAGCCCTAAAAGGTAAACAATAATGCTGTTCTATGATACATGTGAAACACCAAAAAATCTATTGTAAATCTGTGGGGAAGGTGTCTGAATGCAAACTAATGTAGACCTTAAGTAATCTTATGCTCTAATTGGAAATTTGATGTAAGATAGGATGCAAAAATGACCTAATCTATATGCTAAAATCATATAAGAATTAATTTAAATAAAAACATAAATTAAACTACGACGAGCACTTTAACATGCAGAAAATCATCCTTAATTAACATGAATAGCTTACAATGAGTTACAAGATCTGTAGACTACCCCAGATCCCTACCAATTAAGGTAATATCAAAGTTTCAATCCAAATCGTCCCTCTAATTGACGAACGATCCTAATCAAGCTTCGGATCTAGGGTTCAGAAATTTTATGCAGGACAAGAATTATAGATTATTACCGATGCAAATCAAGTAGCCACATATAGCTCAAAAATTGTCTATTAAAAGACAAGGGAGAAAAGTACCGACTTATAGAATAGGAAGAGACAAAAGTAATTCAACCTCATACCAAGTGCAACTTAATGCCCACAAGAGGGAAGCTAGAGCGAGGAATCTACTGAGTCTATCAGAATTTTTATTCATTGTTCATCAAAAACTACTTACACAAAAGAGAAAAATATCTTAACTTGGGGACATCCAACCCTAGTCTAGAAAAAAGACAAAATTGCCCCACTTAAGTCACAACACACTAAAAAACCTAATGATCTTAGTGGTAAATATCTCAAGTAAACTAAGCTATAACATAACATAAAAATAAAAATGGGATGATGGTCCCATCTGGGGTGCCACATTTTTTTTGTCAAATCAAGATGCAAAACCCCATTACGCAGACAATCCTCACTAAGTTGGTGACGTTGAGTGTGAAAAGCCTCCTCAAATCCATTTTTCTTAATGATTGTGACTTTTCTAATGACTATGACATCTCCTGCAATGCCACTATAAAAACTCCTTTGGTGACCTTTAATTATTTCTCTAATGATGACAAATTGAAGCAAAATTGAAGCCCTCTTCAACAGTCAACTCACAAGAAGAGTTTAATTGGTTTTAGTTTAGATCTAGTAGAAAAAAAGCAAGAATAGTAACTGTAAAACTAGACTTTCATTGGAATTATCTCCAACCCATCTTCTTTAGCAGGGATATGTGGTAGAGATCTACAGATGATGTACGTTTCGCCTCTATTTCTCTTCAACTCTCTTTGTTAGCTATTTATCTACCTCAGATAACCAAATATGTTTTCTTTCAATGACCCAGCCCTATTTGATTTGCTAATTTATAGTCGAAAATAAGATATGTGATCTGACCTTTTTGTTAATTATTACTCATTATCGGGCTATCGAAAAAATCAAATCCATTCATGATCCATAACCATCGACAAATGATTCAAATATTTGACCATTCAAAAATTAGATTGATTGATGATTTGTGGTTAGAGATGATTTGCAAATTTGACCATGCTTCTTAGATTGGTGATTTTTTTATTATTTGTGTTTCCAATCTTAACAATGGATCAAAAATCAATAGAACATAACCAAGTTTCCAATGATTGTTTTGTGTTCATATTATCAATCTATAGAGAGCAACTTGGATTAGTGGTTCTAATAATTAAGATTTCGAGGTCTTATTTAGAGATTAGGGATAAAGGATTGATCTACATGTGATCTAAATCATTGGTTGATCTCAATAGATTTGAACTATTGATCAGTGATGTTATATATTTGATTTCTTGGTTTTTCATGTATTAGTCAATTAAAGTAGTTTAATTAATAAGAAAATGCATTGAATTTTGATTCTTAGTCTAAATCTATGGTGTGCAATATGTGACGTGCAATGTAAACGTATGGATGTGCAACCCATACTTTAATTTTTAATTGGATTTGATGTAATATCTAGGTTCGAAGCATTATTTAGATAATTGAGTATACAATTCATGTTGATATGTGGTTTGAGTAGCAATAATTGAAGAAAGACCCCGTCAGATTTGAGAAATCATCATGAAAGGTTTGTAGATTTGGGTTGCTAAGTTTTTAGTGTTTTGAAAACCTAAAAATACATGTTTTAGCCTCTTATTTTTGAAAAAAATGTGCTAGTGTTTCTAATGCTTAATATCTCTTGCCCATGCTTGTTAGAATGTAGACGACCTCATTCCCTCTTGATTTTTGTGATTGGTTATCATGCATCAATTAGACTATAAATAGTGAGATTTTGTAACTACCATAATGCATTTTCTAAGGTGATCTATCACAAGCTAATTTATGCTTACGATAAATTCATAGGAAGCAATCTTTCATGTTCTTTTATTGATGTGTTGATGACTATGAGGGAGCACCATTTTAAGCGCCCAATGATCATTTTATTAGTTTATGTTTTGGGTTACGCATATTTGTCTTTTCCACTTGATTTTTGTTCCTATACCTTGCACATCATCTAGTAATGATAATCATCGTGCTTGGTGTTTGTTTTTCAAACTCAATTTTTGTTAAACATAGATGCATGTGAGTGCATCTGCTAGTTAGTGGTAAACAATGTTTTGAGATTATATATGTGCGCATAATCTCATCTTAAAAGTGTAGTTCAAACTTTATGAAACTTTTTACAATTAGATCCTAAATAATGAATGGAAGATAATGGTATTTATTTTGGATTGAGATTTCATGACTAGTTTTTCCAAATAGAAGCATAAACATGATTTCAAAGCAACGTGATAGTTGAATTATTTTAACATGATTTCACTATAATATTGAGCATTCGATAGATATTGGAAAATTATGCCTTGTTATTATGTGCATGCACCCCTAGATTTGGATTATGAATCAAATTGATTAGAGGGTGATGGTTATAGAGTTAATTTATACATGTAAGTAATGGCTTGTTAAGGATCTTGTGCATTGGTTCCTTGGATAAATGATATGTCTATGCAATGAGGAGATTTCTAGCATAAGGAGTACTAAAAGAGAGTGATTTTATAGTTTCCAAAAACTCTACAAGATTTCTAAAGGTTTTAATATAAAAAAATTATTTCTTTTAAAAGAATGATTTGAGTCGAAAATTTCATCACCTTCCATTTTACATATATGTGCATTAAAAATACAAGTTTTAGCTTTCTAGAAGATGAATTGTAAAACTATGCTTTTGAAAGGAACAAATTTTCCTATGTCATAACACCCTTTCAAGACTTCCTGTAGGCCTTGTGAAGATGCGGTCAAAGTCCTCATAGGATACCAATGAGACATGATTTAATAGGTTGGTTGTAAGCATAGTGAATCTCATGAGATTTATGTTTTTGGGCTCTTGGGATTTACATATACATGCATTGAGGTGTTCATTAGATAAGTACTCATGACTAGTTGGCATATGTACTTGCCACTATGCCAAAGTGTAGGAGATATTTTATTGACCAGAGTACCAATTTCATAGTTTTACAAATATTCTAATTTAATATTTTTATCATCTTAGTTTACTTGAATTATCAAGTCTGATTGTTTTCTTACATGAATTAATGAATGCCTGTAAGTGTATTACATGATATGACTAAGGTAAGATAGTCATATAATTTCATTGCATTAGAAAATAGATTTTCAAAGGATGTGTGTGCTAGATGCCATTATTTTTGTGTTTGTGGTTTGGGTTTATCTATTGGGTATAGTCATATATACAACCTAATATAAAAATGTAGATCATTTTGGAAAGACTAGGAAAGAGGAGTAAAAGATTAAGAGAAAGGAATTTGAAGAAGAAATGTGGGTCATTAGACTATTTAAGAATTATCTTCATTGTATTACCTTGTTGACTATGAATGCTTTTATGCATGAAGTGCTAAATTCTATTCATTTAGCTATTGCACTGCAATTAGGCTATGATTGACTATCCTTGGGCATACTTTTTCAAAATAAAAATGGATTTTTGACGGATCATAAATGTGAGTTTTGAAATTTCCAATATGCATGTTAAGGTTGGATAACACTTGAGTTTTTGAAAATCAATTTCATCTAAAAGGGTTTCCCACATTTTGTTTTACAAAATGAATTTTCAAATAGGATCTATGCCTTTTAAAAACAAGTTAAGACTATAACTATTTTAAAACCATGGGACATTACATAGTCATACTAAGGCCCTCATGCATAACTAATATGGGACGAATAAATAGGTCGTGTGTCAAACAGGTCGACATGACAGGTCAACATTGATTGACCCGAACACTAGACGATTTTTCGCATATCATTTTTGGGTTGACCCAAAAATGACACAAACACTATAAGACTCAACCCTTACCCCCTAAATTCGTGTCGGGATTGAGTCATGTTATCGTGTCATGTCATATGTTGCCACCCCTACAAGCAAGCATTTATTGCATTACATGCAAAGTAAGAGACATCCTTGGGCATTATTACTAGCAAAACTAAAAGAGAGGTACCCAAAATGCTAACCATCAATATCAACCTCCGTGTAGTGAGTAAGAAATCTCTTTGGCTGTAACTTAGTGGGGTCTAACCACACCCAAGGGTCTCAATGCATCTAGTAGAGGTCCATAGATAATTGCATGCCTACAACAATGTAGAACCCACCATTTTGACAGTCTTCTATAGCTTCATGTGATACACCAAGTGGGGCAGTCAAATATAGGTGCAATGCCTCTTTCACATTAGCTTGGAGATAGATTAGCAGGTTTGATTCTTCTACTTGTCTATGTTTACTAAGATGCATGCTCAACTCATATTGCACTTGCTTTAACATGAGTGGATTGTTTGGCAGCAAAGCAAGGCCCCATGTGTTGTGGCGGAATACATTGAGTGAGAAAATATATTGAAACTCTTCTAGGCTTCAAGATGGATAAGTGTTGCTTTTCCTGGCAACACTTAAAGCTTAGCTAGGTTTCAATTGGTAATTCTTTAAGACTTCCAAGAAGTACTCCTTCATAAAATCAGTAAATATCAATCACAACTAGTTCTTCCCCATCTAAGAGAAGTATGAATATAATCAAAACCTAAGCTAAAATGATTTTAATGATTTAGTCCATAGTTAATCTATGGCTGAGGTTTACAAGAGAACATAATAATCACATCAATAAATAACCTAACAAAGATTATCCAAAATAATGCTTGAATTGGAACTGCAACAATCCCCCTATGTGAGAAAGAATTCATCCTCAAATTCAAAAGGATTGTATGTGGTTCATAGAGTTAAATACTAATCAAGCTGCATTACTATTATCTTGCTTAACTTTTTCTACAATGATCTCCAATGTATATATATTATCCCTATAAGATTTTGACTAAACCTTGGCTACTCCAACTATCCTCTATTGCCAACTTGCATTTTCAGCACAAAGAGTCAAATCTTACATATCAAAGCCTCTATTGATCTCCTAGTAAGAAAGAATGTTGGTACTATATACGTTGCCATATTCACAATCTCTCATACCAAATAATTCTATGTACTATCATGTAATAACATATATTGAGTAATGGGAAAACTATCACGTACAATTTCACACAACAAGTTACTCATGTGATTTGTAGTCTATCAAAATACTCTCAGCAATGAGCTAATTCCTATATTTTTTTGTCAGATACATCTTAAGGCAAAATGCTTTCATATATTGCATAAAAAGGGATAATATTCATAGAAATATTTGAATGGATATTATCTCCCTGAATGGACTCATCATAAATAGGATCCTCATGATAGTCTCCACACTAATCATCATCCATAAATATATGGCCATCACTTTGAGTCTCTACAATGCTAATCATCTTGTCTAACGAGTGCTTATGCACTAAATCACTCTCTCCATCCTATTTATCAAATATAGGACTAATTTCATCATCAAATCAAAGATGGATTGTGCATATGACTTAGGTCAAGTATTGAACACATTGCATTTGTATAAGAAGTAGGCCTCATTCACATCATAGATAAGATTGTCCAACACATTTTCCTTTTTGTTTTCAGATTGAATGTCAAGAAAGAAATTAAGAAATTGACTACTAGGTAGTAGATATGTTATATTAAAAGAGAGAAACAAAGGAAAGAAATAAAAGATTTGTCACTCACTCAATAAAAGATATGAATTACAAATTGGTTCGGCTTTGATAATAAATTGATGCAGCAAAATATATGAATAAGAAAATAAATTCGGGTGCTCTTCAAGGAACCAAGATTGAAGCTCTTGTAGGCTTCAAGATGGATAAGTGTTACTCTTTCTGAGGAAAGGGTAATTTTATTGATAGGAGAGAAAAATCCACCCCATGGCATGTAATTCCTAGAGAGCGAATAGATACATATTTCTTTGCAAGAGAATTCATGCCTTCATTTGTTGATCTATGTACATGACCAAATTCAATGTCCAAGCCCTCATTACTACTCTAATCTAATCACATGTGTGTCGAAAGCATACGAGGGGCTGCTCCTTGTTTTTCACCTAGGAAATAACAACTGCTAAATCGCCTTCAACAATAAGAGGTGTGCAAGATAGCTCCTTTTGAATCTAAATACCCAAAAGAATGGCTTTTACTTTTGTCATATACATGCTACAAATCTAATCTCTAGATATCTATAGTCCAAGAGCCCTTTCTTCAGGTGGTGACTCTAAGTTATTAATGAACGATGAACCATATCGATCCATCCAAATCCTAGTAAAGATACGAATACACGACCAAGCCTAAAAGCAGCTTATGGCATTCATTGTAATATTCTCAATTTTTAACCCTAAATTAGTAATAAAATAAATTAATTAAATTAAAAAATTATGCATAGAATTTGGTTTTAAAATAACTAAATTTAGAAAGTACAAGTTGATAGAAATTGAATGGTATAAAGAACATCAAAAACAAAGTTCAGATGAGGGAGATATGAACATTTTAAGATCAGAGGGTAATTTGGTAATTTGGCAAGGACACGAATTAGAGGGGGTCATTTTGATAACGGCACCCCCTTTCCATCCCTACCTTGTAGCAAGCAGAGAGAGCGGTGATCTGCCTTGCCCTACGAAGAAATCAGATATATCACTACATAAGCTTGTTTCCTTCCCATTCCCACGCCAAACAACCAAAGAAAAACCATAGTTTTCCCCTGTGCATGCTGCTAAAATGAATGAAAGTATGCATGCTTCATAGGGCTCCAATCTCCTATCTCCAGCTCTAATAAGGTAAGCCACACACTTTAACTTGTTTCTCACATTGTTTTCCAACTTTCCCCTCTCAGATCAGGGCTCGATCTAAGCAGAACGACCGTTGGATGGCCTAAGAAGTTAAAACCATGGAGCATGGTTAGACCCACGATAAGGACAACTCCTATGATAGATGTGAGCTGTTCAATGTGATCTTTGGGCCAAAAAACCCTAGGAATGGCAAAAACAAATAAAAAATCAAAGCATCTGGGGCTCTGATCATGCCAAAAGAAATCGAACAGCTTAGGCTCATCTTCCCTGATGGACGATGCGCCCAGGATGGCGACCGGGACGCCTAGGAGCAGACGACGCACTTGACCTATCCCGTACAGCCGAAACACCTAGCATCTTGGAAGCCAGGACACATGCAAGGAGTGTCCCAGCAACCAGGATGCACGCGGAGCATTCTACCGCATGTTCTTCCGTCCATTCATCCTGAGGATGCTGGTTTACACTAGTATAAACTGGTGTAAACCACGGGTGCAAACAGGTGTAAAATAGTATTTTTTTTTATCTGAAATGATTTTTCTAAGATTCTGGAGGCTACAAAAGCCCAATCTTCAATCCAAAAGGTTCATTGGAATTGTCTTGACAATGCATACATGATTTTAGAATTAGAATCTTGATCTAATCACATCTAGTCAGGTCAAATTCATAAAATAGTAGTAAATTACTTTGATCAGGCCGATCAAAGGGTGATCAGGCCCATAACTTGAACAACTAGATAACATATAGTACTAATTGAGGGTCTTAAGGATCAGATTAGGTGTATTTACTCTAATAATTGATCTAGACCATTGATCTGACTTAGATCTTGGAAATTTGTTGATCTAAGGATGATCTGACCATCAGATTAAGGTATAAACTTTAAATGCACACAAAAATGAGTATATGAACATAAGATAGAACTGATTAATAACAATAAATATTGGGATTAAGGATCTAATCATAAATAGAGACCTTATAAAACAATCCAATGATTGGATCGCCATAGATTCCACTAAGATGAGATAAATAACATAAAATAGTGTCGTGATACTAACAAGTACATCAGAGCATGTAAGCTAAGCAGATTATGTGCTTGAATTGGGTTATCTCTCAATGAGGTAGGTGACAACTTTTAATGTTATGTTTTGATTTATAAATCTTGCATTTTCATAGCATCATGGCTGATTGTGATTGATTGTCATTTGTTTATTTAATCTGAGATTTTGTGAGATTTAAAGTTTTATGCTATGATTGATATGAGATTTTGATAGTGTATTGAATAGGTTTTCATAATCAATGGTTTCATGGTATTGATACAGCGTATCTTATGTATGATTAGTAATTATCTTTCTTTATTTCATCACTGAGATTGGTGGATGTTCATAAAATTAATGGTGGAGGTTTGGTGGCTAGTCCTTTGAGAGGCTAACCCCGAGATGAGGGGTAGGCCTAGAGGATTGTGAGCCATGAGTGCTCCTAGTTTTATGAGATACGCGATTTCTGTGTTTTGTGATTTATGACGGGTGCTCTCACTAGGTGGACGTCATGCTAGGAGGGAGTAGGACCAACCAACCACCCTCCAAATTTGTGATATGATAGATACCTGCCCATAGATAGCTTTCAGTAGGGGTTGGTAACATGGATAGTCCACATTACCGCTCTAGGCCTTTCCATGAGGATGGATGTTAAGTCTCTCGTTATGGTGTCGACGGGGAGCGGCAGTGGTTAAGACCCTGGAGTGGTTGCCACTATGGCATGACGATCTATACTCTTGTTCTATGTGCTTACATGATGAGCATAGAGAGGGTATTGTATGTCTGGGTGTGACAACACTCAAAGGATGTATATGAGTACTCATGATATGTTATATGAGTGTCTGGGACACTCATGGGACCCACGTACCTTGGGGTACCCTGTTTGTTATTGTATGCTCATTGATATTGGATCATATCATGTTTTACATCCATGAGATTATCATATTTTACATCCATGAGGTGCATGTTTCATCAAATATGATGTTTTAAAACTATAGTGGCATTACTTATGATATTTATATTTTCATGGATAATTGACCTACACATTATATCATCATTGTTATTCCATTTTGTTTTTCCTTATTATTATATTAAATGTATGTATACCTACACAAGCAATAGCTTGCTGAGGCATTGCTTTGTTTTATAATGCCTCAGATACCAAGTGCGACAGCAGGAAGGCCAAGGCCGTAGAGAGATAGTGATAGTAGTGGTGCCCCACCTTGATTTGGCTGATAGATAGCCCGATGTGAGTGATTAGATGGACTACAACTTGAACCTATTTTATGGACTATATATCTTCATTAGATGGATTTAATTATCACATTATATATATTATGGATGTTGATGTTTTCCACAAGTGCACGGGCTATTGTAGTATAGCTATGCAAATACGGGTCGAACCCACAGGGACTCGCTTTAAGTGGAGTTTTTAATAAATTTTAATTATTTAAAACTAAAAGAAAATAACAAAACTAGCCTAACTATTGAGCTTTATTCAAATGATGCACTTTACATAACTTTCAATTCCAGAAAATATAAAATAAAAGTAATCAAACATCCCTGAATCACATTATCTGTGGATAGCATTGTCCTTGGATAACACTGTCAAAAGATGGATAAAATAAAGCTTAAATGGAACAGGGACACAGATGTAAATATGTTGATTGTTTAACTGCAAGTGCACGGGCTATTGTAGTGTAGCTTATGCAAGTACGGGTCGATCCCACGAGGACTTGATTTGAAGTGATGGAGTTTTCAATAAAATTTAATTAATAAAAGAATAAAAATAAAGACTATACTAGAATTAATCTAATAATAAAATAAAATTCAAATTTATTCAACTATTGCAATGTTTACAATTATTTATTCCAAAGAAAATAGAAAATGAAATTAAGCAAGGTGTCCTGGATAAGCCTGTCCTAGATTGCACTGTCCCTGGATTGTCAAAATGTGAATAAAATAAAACCAGAATAGCATAGGGACATAGTGGGTATTTAACTAGGGACACAGATGTAAATAACTGAGGACATGGATGGTATTAATGACAAAGGACAGATGAGGAATTTCTGAGATCTTCCAGGAGAAGAATTGTACTTTTCCTGGGTTTCTAGTTTTTAACAAAAAACCAGGGGAAAACAATGAAAATCGGAGAAGTGGAAGAAGGGAAGAATGAAGGAGGGATGAAGGAGAAGAAGAAGGGAAGAGGAAGGATGGAGATGCGGGGGGAAACCTGATTTGGGTTTTCTCTCCCTGAGCCGGCCGAAAACGGAGATGGAGAACGAAGAATGGGGAAAGGGAGAGAAGAAGAGAGGATAGGAAGGGAATGAGACAAGGGAGGAAGAAATGGAGGAAAACCCGTTACAAGTTTTCTTCTCTAGTCCATGCGGCTTCTCTTGGGCAAGCAATGAGGTGCATTAATGGTGTCAGGGGAATAGAGGAGGAAGGATGCTGGGAGCAGACTGGCCTGGGAGACGAGTGGTGTCTGGAAACAAAGCTAAGAGATGAGAAGATATGGACTAGAAAGAGAGAGGAATCCGAGAAGGATATAGAAGAGAGGAACAAGAGAGAGAGGGACGTCACTGGTGCTGGTCTGTAAGTTGGAGAGAGAGAGAGAGAGAGAGAGAGAGAGAGAGAGAGAGAGAGAGAGAGAGAGAGAGAGAGAGAGAGAGAGAGAGAGAGAGAGAGGAAGAAGAAGAAGTGAGGGAGCGGTCTGCCTCCTTCCTACGTCCAGCCAGCCCCTCAAGAGAGGAAAAATCGTCCCCTCTCAAAGAGAGAGGGGAAGGGGAATAAAATATAGAAAGAAAAGAGGGAGACGTGAAAGAGAGAGATAAGAGAGGAAGAGAGAAAAGAGAAGAGAGAAGAGAGATGAGAGAGATAAGAGGGAAAGAAAAGATAAGAGTTAAGAGATCGAGTGGGGTCCACTAGAATCCTAGACTTGCAAGAACTCTAGTTTCAACTTTGTCCTGTCCTAGGATATTTCAAATTCCATCTGATTTCCATGAAACTTCATCATCTTCATCTGATATCCTTGATTCAATCTAGAGCGTCCACGTCTGAGTCGATTAATCTGCAATGCACAGGACCCAATTAGCACAATCTAAACCATTCATTAGCTTTAATAATCATCTAACCACTAAATTTTATAATTCAACGGTTGGATGGCCAATTAAAGCTAAAATAAAATATTTAATGTAAAATCTTGAAATTAATGGTCTAGATGCTCTAATTGAACACTAAATTAGGGGTATTTTGACCAAAATTGAACACTTAACACACACCCCAACCAGCATTTTGCTAGTCCCTAACAAAAGATGCGAATTTCAAAATATTTTGTTCTTCAGGTCATCTCCAATTTTTTCTCAGAGAATTATTTTAAATATATCCATCAACTTCAGCAAAAAGATGACTGAAGAATTCAAAACCTTACCCACATGCTAAAAATATTCCACTTAGGCTCAGATATCAGAGTGAGTATGTGCATATACAGTCTACATATAGAATAATCTTGATCTCTAAGTAGACTTCTAACTTTTGAACTCCATCTGAAATATGCTTTGACCTCAATCCTTACTAATGACATATGCTCAGAAATAAAATCTCTCAGATAGAGGATTCAAATCATATCTCTCTTTTAATTATGTGAGAAAAGTCAATAAAAGCAAATTTAGCTCACATATACTCATGAAGAACTGGAGTTACTAAGGAATTTACTTGTATTGATCCCTTTGGAATAGATGCCATTACCTTGGAATATTTAGAAATACCACTCTTTTAAATCCTATCCATTCATTTTCTCATCAAGATTATATTCATCATAGAATTAATTGGTCTTTAACTGAGATGAAACATAGGCTTAAGACAGGGTATCAAAGAAAGGGTATAAGGTATTCAAAGTTTCTTCAAAAAATAAGTAGAGGTCTTCTACTAAAGTTGACAATTCTTCTTTTCTTTGCTGAAGTGGATATTTCTTTTTCTACTTTTCTTTGTATTCTTCTAAACCTTTTTTTTTTTTTCAGACTCTTTTCTTTATATTTCAATACTTTTGACTCACTTTGAAGAATATTTCTTTTCTTCATATCCGCTTTTCAACTTCAATTGTAACTAAAAGATATTTTTTCCTTCATCTCTAACTTATTTTTCAAAGAAAATTGGGTAATGGATAATGTATATTAGATTATTATGGGTAAAGGGTAATTTGGGTGACAAAAGAAAAGGCTTAATATAAAAGGCTCAACTTGGCTAACTAGTGGTAAAAATACTTTATAGGTAGGCTTTATGTCTCTAGGTTAACAACAAGGATGGCCTAAATCATTTTCTAGGTTTCCTATAATCTATCAAATTCAATGAACTTCTAGAATTTTAAAGGCAGTATTCTAATTATTCAGGTAATTAGCCAAATATAAGATTTTGGGATTAATTTTCTTTAAGCACGCTGAAGAAAATTAAGAACATTTATAACCTCTAAAAAAGGATGAATGACTCTAACACTCACTTAGGTTATAGGTCTCCACTGAATTTCTTCAGAATTTCTAAGTTATAGCCACTTATCAATTTAGACTATCTATATGCAACTGCTGTGTACAAATGTGATATGAGACTTTGCTTTCATGGAATACTTTAGAAAATAAGTAAAATGATGAATTAATCATATTCAATTCCATTGATAAGCTAAAGTTATCTAGATTATATTTCAGAAAATCCAATTCACATTATAGTATGGGAAATGACCTAAAATTTTTCTTCTTTTTTTTTTTTTTTTGAAAAACCAAGGAAATCACCTAAAAACTAAAAGAAAACTAGAATTTGCAAGAATTCTACACCCCCCAACCTGACAGAAACATTGTCCTCAATGTTTGAAAGGTATGATGATGATAATGCATTGAGAAACACAAAAAAATTGAGAGATATAGAAAAAAATCTGAAAAAAAGAAAGTAAGTAAAAACTAAGCTACATACTTTATTTTTCAGATGAAAATTGTCAGAGGAAAAATATTACTGAGTTCGAAACTTCCCTGGGTCCCATACAAAATGAGCTAGACAGGCCTCTAAAAAGGAATGATGAATAAATTTATCTTGCAATTTAAAAATTTTCATTTTATCACAAGGCAAGATAAATTTATCTTCAAGCTGCTTCTCATAATTAGAGACAATTGTGGGAGTTTGATGCAGCCTTTTAGGAAATGGAGCAAGTATGTCATATTGATCAGTGGGTGTGACATTTTCCTGAGCAATAAATTCATCTCTTTTTCTAACAAGTTTCGATACTATTTCAGCCTTTTTAGGACCAAATTGCTCAATTATGTTACCATTATGAATAATGGTAGCTACTTTTGTTTGTTCCATGTCTGTAAATGAAGAATTAATCTCGTCTCCTACATCCATATCATGAAGATATTCATTTGTTGGAATAGGACATTCCTCTTTATTAATAGTATGTAGCATTTGAGACATCATGTCCTTCAATTCAGTCATGGAATTTGTGCTCTCTTTTAATTGAGCTTTAATTTGAGCAATTTTCTTCTCCTGGTATTGCATGACTTGATGGAAATTATCCTCCACTTTCCTCTTATGTGGATGAAGGTAAGGTCCATGAGCAAATGTCCTTTGTGGTGATAGGGTTGATGTTGGGACTTCTGTGAGACATTAGCCTTATATTCATTTCTAAAAGTGGAATGATTACTCCATTTAGAATTATGTCTCTAAATATGGGGAAAAATGTTGCTCATAAGAATGTGTCGATTCATGAAGAGCATCCTGAAATGCAGGACCAATAGGGCATTCTTGAGTGGGGTGTGTATTACTTTCACAAATATCACATGCCTGTTCAACTTTCTTAAAGGGACATTTCTCCATTTCCATGACCTCAATTGTTCTATCTAAGGATGCTATTTTTATATCATCTTTTTCAGTCATAGCATATATTTCTCCCCTAGAGAATGTGGTGGTGGTCTTAAGCTCACTTAAAAAACCTACTTTTTCTGAATCAGCCCAAGTTTGTGCACTCTCTGCCATTCCAAATACTCTTGTGCTTCTTCAGGTTGTTTATTTAAGAAATTACCATTGCACATCATTTCAACAAATTGACGCATATTAGATTTAAGTCCTTCATAAAAGAAGCTAATGATATGCCAAAGTTTGTATCCATGATGTGGACAAGTCAACAATAATTCCTTAAATCTTTCCCAGCATTGATAGAAAGTTTTATTATTCGTCTGGGTAAAATTTACTATATTTTGACGAAGAGCAATTGTCTTATGTCTAGGAAAGAACTTATTCAAGAACTTCCTAGTCATATCTTCCCATGTTCGTATGGAATCTGGTGGCATTGAATGAAACCTCATCTTAGCCTTTTCCTTTAAAGAAAAAGAAAATAGTTTGAGTCTTACCATATTTAAGTCGATGTTTTGTGTATGTTGAGCCATGCACACTTCATCGAATTCTTTTAAATGCATGTAAGGACTCTCACTATCCAACCCATAGAATTTGGGAAGTAATTGAATTACTCCCACCTTTAAGTCAATCATACCAGCATTTGGAGGTAAAAATATACATGAAAGTGTACTGGTATAATTAGGCTGCAAATAATCTCTTAGTGTCTTCCCACAAGAATTTTGATTATTCTCATGTGTTTTATGTTGGTCCTTTCTCCTATTTCCATGTGGTTGAGAATGATTCCTCCATTGACGCATATCATCATGAAATAAAGGTGGAGGATCATCAGCATTAAAGAGAGGATTGCCTGTCCATGAGGAAACATCATAATTATCAAACATGAAAGGTGGTTCATCATCATTAAAGAGTGGATTGTTTCTCCATGGGGAAATATCTTCTCTATTGATGTTGGGGTGTAAATTACTCTTTTGATCAGTGTTGAAATTATTCATTAGGTGCAACTAATCATGTCTCTTTTTTTTTTAGAACTATCCTAAATAATGCAACCTAAATGCCTACAATGATGCATAATCAATGACACAATCAAACAATCCCTTAAGGCTAACAAGCATAGATATTTTGATTATCTTGATTTTCTATAGGGACAATGTTTTTAATTAGCCTAATCTAACACTGCTACTCTCTTTAGGAGATGACTACTACTTACCAGTTATGTTCTAACCAAAGCGGTTAATACAACCCTCGTATAAGGAGGCGTTTAGACCTCAACAAACGTCGACACGAGGTGGGAGAAGAGCGAGATTCTATTAGACAACCCCCAATAGCCATAGTGATCAAAAGCCACTGGAATGACAGTAAATCATGTCCTATTAAGAGGGTCCTACGAGCATGTGATGACCCTATAGGTTTCTTCTAATTGATTTTAATTTAATGTGAATAGTGGGGTTGCACGCTTGAAGTGATTATCCTAGGTGGGCCAAGGAGTAGTGATGAAATTCATCCTTGATCTTGTGGGATCGGGTGCCCTTACTAATTAATTTTCACACACCATGGCAATTCGATCAACATATAATTCACCTTAAAGCGTTAGACGTGTCCTAAAATGCAATTGAAAGCAATAAACTAATGCAAAATCCTAAAATGCAACAATTATAACATATGCTTTTTATATGCAATTAACTACCAAATAATGCGAATTATTCTAAATGCAAACCCTAATCTAGAAAATAAATGAGTGAGGAGACTTACAGTGAGGTTTCTGATGAAGATCAAGAGTGGGCCACCTTATCCCACACTTGCCCTGTATTATTACAACCCTTTAAAAGAATTGAAATTAAAAATGCAAATTACAAAGGGGCCTCACTACAAGATTCACTCAAAAATTCCTAATCTAGAAAAATAAGAAAAATCTATCTAATTGATGAAGCTCCAATCCAATTTCAATGAGGTTTCTAATGAAGATCAAGTGTGGGCCACCGTATCCCACACTTGCCATGTATTATTACAACCCTTTAAAAAAATTGAAATTAAAAATACAAATTACAAACGAGCCTCACTACAAGATTCACTCAAAAATTCCTAATCTAAGAAAGCAAGAAAAATCTATCTAATTGATGAAGCTCCACTCCAAATTCCTGAAAAAGAAAAATAATAATTAGTACCAAATTCAGGAAATAAAGTGTTTATGGGCTAAAATGCCTAAAGATGCACCTAAGAATGCTTAAAATGTAATTCCTAATTTTTTTATTTTTTCTAATTTTTTATTTTTTGGATTTTTAATTAAATTTTATAAAAACTCCATTGCAAGTCTCCAGCAACGGCACCAAAAATTTGTTGATTATTTAACCGCAAGTGCACGGGCTATTTTTAGTGTAGCTTATGCAAGTACAGGTCGATCCCACGAGGACTTGATTTGAAGTGATGGAGTTTTCAATAAAATTCAATTAATAAAAGAATAAAAACAAAGACTATATTAGAATTAATCAAACAATAAAATAAAATTCAAATTTATTCAACTATTAGAATGTTCACAATTATTTATTCCAAAGAAAATAGAAAATGCAATTAAGCAAGCTGTCCTGGATAAGCCTGTCCTGGATTGCACTATCCCTGGATTGTCAAAATGTGAATAAAATAAAACCAGAATAGCATAGGGACATAGTGGGTATTTAACTAGGGACACAGATGTAAATAACTAAGGACATGGATGGTATTAACAACAAAGAACAGATGTGGAATTTCTAAGATCTTCTAGGGGCAGAATTGTACTTTTCCTGGGTTTCTGGTTTTTAATGAAAAGCCAAGTGAAAACGATGAAAACCGGAGAAGGGGAAGAATGAAGGAGGGAGGAAGGAGAAGAAGAAGGGAAGAGGAAGGATGGAGACGCGGGAGGAAACCCGATTTGGGTTTTCTCTCCCTGAGCCGGCTAGAAACGGAGATGGAGAACGAAGAATGGGGAAAGGGGAGAAGAAGAGAGGATAGGAAGGGAATGAGACAAGGGAGGAGGAAGAAATGGAGGAAAACCCGTTACGGGTTTTCTTCTCTGGTCCGTGCAACTTCTCTTGAGCAAGCAATGAGGGTGCGTTAATGGTGCCAGGGGAATAGAGGAGGAAGGATGCTGGGAGCATACTGGCCTGGGCAGACGGGTGGTGTATAGAAATGAAGCTAAGAGATGAGAAGATATGGACTAGAAAGAGAGAGGAATTCGGGAAGGAGATAGAAGAGAGGAACAAGAGAAAGAGGGGCGTCACTGGCACTAGTCTGTAAGCTCGAGAGAGAGAGAGAGAGAGAGAGAGAGAGAGAGAGAGAGAGAGAGAGAGAGAGAGAGAGAGAGAGAGAGAGAGAGAGAGAGAGAGAGAGAGAGAGAGAGAGAGAGAGAGAGAGAGAGAGCTTGGCTATGTGAAGGAGGGAGATCAACTGGGAAATTAGAGAGAAGAGAGACAGAGATATCGGGTAAAAGAGAAGAAAAAGAAAGGGATTGTTAGTGATCAGAAGTGGGGTGAAGCAGGGAGGAGAAGAGAGACGGTTTGGGGTGATGCTAGAGAGAGAGAGAGAGAGAAGAAGTGAGGGAGCGGTCTGCCTCCTTCCTACGTCCAGCCAGCCCCTCAAGAGAGGAAAAATTGCCCCCTCTCAAAGAGAGAGGGGAAGGGGAATAAAATATAGAAAGAAAAGAGGGAGACGTGAAAGAGAGAGATAAGAGAGGAAGAGAGAAAAGAGGAGAGATGAGAGAGATAAGAGGGAAAGAAAAGATAAGAGTTAAGAGATAGAGTGGGGTCCACTAGAATTCTAGACTTGCTACAACTCTATTTTCAACTTTGTCGTGTCCTAGGACTCTTCAAATTGCATCTGATTTCCATGAAACTTCATCATCTTCATATGATATCCTTGATTCGATCTGGAGCGTCCACGTCTAAGTCGATTAATCTGCAATGCACAGGACCCAATTAGCACAATCTAAACCGTTCATTAGCTTTAATAATCATCTAACCACTAAATTTTACAATTCAATGGAGGTGATGGAGTCGGAGGAGAAAGGGGAAAGGGAAGAGATGCGCAAGGATAACCCGCTTAGGTTTTCCATCTCCCAATCGTTCGGTGAAGAGAAAGATGCCGGGCAGGTGGTGATGGCTTGGATAGAGGGCTCTGGCGTTGTACAGCAGAGCTGAGTGTCTAGTTATGGGAAATGGAGCCTGCTCGGGGAATTGATTAAACAGAGTGCAAGGGGAGATGACGTCCAGGCTTCTAGGAGTCGTCTGTTGCAGAGATAGAGAGAGAACCGGAGGTGTGTAGACGCCTGGCTGCTGGAAAACTTAGAGATGGCTTCTGTTGGGATGTAGCATCGGCTGGAGAAGCCAGTGATCTGGGTAGATGATGACCTGGCTTTGGAAATGACCTTGCCCACCGAATCGGGTTGCCTGGTTCAGATGTTGATTGAAGCAGGAGAGTGCAATGGCGCGTGGAGACGAGGGAGAGAGTTAGTCTTGTGCAGCCTGGGAAGACTGGTCAAAGAACTGGGGATTGGGCTGTGCGATGGTAAAACTGATGATGGGGAGAAGGGATGTGCTGGACTAGACCTGACTCGGTTGACGATGAAGAACAGAGGATAAAGTGGAAAGGGGGCTAGGTGATGGTACGGGAAAGTGGAGACGGTAATGGGTTTGGTGATGTTGTAAACATGAAATAGAACTGGCTGTGTTTGAGAAACCCAGAACAAACAAACAAACAAACACTAAAGTAATCAAGAAAATAGAATAGAATCAAAGGGGGTTGGTTGGGGCACTAATGGAGGTCTGGAATGAATGACTATGAAACAGAAAATTGAAAAGGAAAAGGAAAGGCTACCCAAAGGTAAACAAAACCAACTAAAAGAAACTCTTCCAAAACAACCTCTCTCCCATACAGCTCCCCTCTTTATAGTCTTTTTCCTTCCTTGTTTTTCTCCAACTCTTTCCTTATCTTCCTCCAACTCCTTCCTTGAAGAGATAACTTCCTTTGAGGAAACTATATCCTCTCCCAAATTAGGATTCTTCTCATTAGTAATTATTTTTCAATTTGGACTCTTCTCATTCTAATCTTCTCATTAGTAATTCTTTTTCAATTTGGACTCTTCTCATTCTAATTAAGACTTTTGCCTTCTTGATCTACACCGTTGGTCATAGATCTTGAGCCATCCAACCCTCCTTCAGTTGATCTGTAGAATAAAAGACTAAATTAGAATAATCAAACCGTACATTAAGCCTTTAATAAGCTCGAATGATCATCTAACTGTTGATTAAGGTCTAGATGGTTAATCAAGCTAAAATTTGAAATTTGGACGATTAGATGATCTAATTGAATGCTAAACTAATGGTCTTTTAGCCAAAATTAAGCACTTAACACACCCCCCAACCAGCATTTTGCGAGTCCCGAGCAAAACATGCAGGCAACTATTTTACACAACTGTACCAGGTGTCACTTTCGTAGATACTCACGATTGCATTTAGCACATGCAACAAGCCCTTGAACTCTTAGGTTACCCCTGGTGGACGAGTTAGGCCTCGTGAGGGTTTGTAGTGAATATACCCACAAAATTTAATAAAGTCGAGTTCCTTATTTTATCTCAAAAAATCCTCATTCATTAGCAATTTTACTAAATTTGCACAACTTAATGAAGAGGATTTGACAATTTTACACACAATCCATTTATTAAAGACATTTTATTTGAGCTATTTCTTAGAGTGCATATGTGTGTGTACAGTAACATAAATCTTGACTTCTAATTGGATATGCCTACATTCCATTGGAAATATGCCTTTACTTCACATTCTCACAGGTATACACTCAGAAATAAAACTTTGAGATAAGGGGTTAAACATATTTTGCTCATTATGTGACCGAATCCAACAAACTGATGGTTCACATATTTCTTTTTAATGCTCATGAGACAAAGGAAAGTGATCCCTAAGAGTGGATGTTAGCACCAAGAATATTAGGGGTCTTTTACTTTAATTCTTTCTTTTTATCTCCAATTTAAGGCTATGTCCACCTTAGATCAATAGGTCTTTAACTAGGATGAAATGTAGGCTTAGGACAGGTTTAAAAAAGAAAGGTATAAAGAATTCAAAGATTCAAAATTGAGTAGATATCTTCAATGGATATATGTAGAACAACTTTTCTTTTTGGTTCATATTTAAAGTGAATTTCTCTTTCAACGTTTGGTCTTTCTTTTTCTTTTCTTCTTCTCTTTTTTTTCTCCTTTTTTTTTCGGAAGAAACATAGCTAATTTTTCTCACTTCTTTGGATTTTTGTCCTATTTTTGAATTTTTTCTACTCTACTCATTTTGAAGATAGGTAGTGGTTATTTATTTTGGGTTAAGGTGAATGGGGTTAAGAAAGAAAAGGCTTAATAACATGCTCAAAAGGCTAACTAGTGGTATATTATATTGGGTAGGCTTTATGTCTCTGGGCTGAGCAAGGATGGCTATATCATTTCCTAGGTTTCCTAAAGCCTATCAGATTCAATAAATTTCTAGAATTAAAGCTATTACGCCTATTTATTCTTGATGATTAACCAAAACAATAATAACAGGATCACACTAATATATGTACGTTGAAGAAATTATGGAATTACTTATAACTCTCTCAAAGAAGATAATCCCAAACTCTTACCAAGTTATAGGTCTCTACTGATTTTCCTCAAGGTCTCTAAGTCATACCTCTATCTTAGTCTTGATTATGTTCTGTGTGTAAATGATTTCTAAGAATTAACTTTCATAAAATGCTTCAACTCATGAATGACATGCAAAACTAATCATATGCATTCCCATTAAGAGGTGAAAACAGTACATTTACTAAATTCTGAACATCCAGTTCTCCTCACAGTAAGGGAACTCTTCTTAAAAAACTTTTTATTTTTTCAAAATTTTTCAAAAAAAATTTTTTAACTCAAGAAAACTCAAAATCTTTAGTGCATCATTACCCCCAACCTGAACGAAAGATTGTCCCAATGTTTGAAAACATATGATTCTATATGAAAGTTTAGTGATGTAGACTCTAAACCCTTGAGTTGTTTCCCAATAAGCGCTAAGTTTAACGTCTTTAGCCAAACATTTCTTAAGCTAACTGGGTCAGCTTTATTTATCCTTATCTTAACCCTAAGATGAAACGGTGAGAATTCTCACGCCACTTCAGAATTTCATGGTAATCTATATATGGCCTCCACCTTGAAGTTTTAGGTGGTGATATGAATATAATACAGTAGTTCAACGCAATTGTAAGAGTGGTGGAACCATATTGATGATCCCCCATCTTTAATATTTCACGGTAGTCAATATAATTACTCCACCTCAAAAATTGAGGTGAGGGTAACACAATGACTACATGAACTACCGTGTATTTCCTTGGACCATATGGTGACAACCAGTCCTTGTCTTGACCAAGTTGAGGGATAATAATGACCATTCTTATGACGACCCGGGTTTTTTAAACACATTTTATAATATATTTTTCAAAGACAAGGGCGTCCCCTTAGTAATTTTTTTTTTTTCACAAAACAAAGCAGCGGAAATTCTTTTATTTTAAAACTTGTTTTGAAAACCCAAGTCACCACTTCATACATAACATAAGTACAATTTGTGTACAAAATAAAATTCCATTGAAGGAATATGATTTTATTAAACTTCCAGGATCCATCCAGTGGTTCACAGTACACAACCCATTGTATCCTTACAATACTTGTCCAATTACACAATTCAGATTACAAAGTTCTAAATACAATACATGCTCTCTATACAATGTTTCAAGGAATATACCCTTTTTACTTATTCTTCACTAGTTCTTCAAGTCTTGAGCTCCTAAGTCTCCTTCTCTGTATCTGAGATATTGTAAACATTTGAACATTTACAATATCTCAGCAAGCTATGCTTGGTAGGGGATAAGAATGTAAGTTATTGACAGTAAAATCTCAATAGTCAACTATCCCATAATTCATTCTATCATAAACACATTCACATGCCACTATTATTTATATGAACATCTCATTTCCTTATCATTTGTGTTCACCTTTATACATACATAGTATATAAGAACAAATCTGTTAAAATTGTAAAAATAATCAATAATCATTTCCATACAAAACTGATCAACTCCTTTCATTATAGGAGATTTGTATTTCAGCCAGTTACTATAATGGGATTTTCCCTTCTTGGAAAAAATATTGGTAATATACAATTACCTGGCATTTCATCATGTCATCCCTTAAGGCATTTCACTATGCCAATTTCATATGCATCATAATGCAAAATAATCAAGGACTACTATGCTTACAGTCTGATCCATACAGTGCGCCCGGATAACTGTTTAATAATCCACTTATACCATTCTCAGTGGAAATTACAATATCCATGTCCATATGGGAGGACCATGGCTGTCACAGTGATGGCCTTCCCATAATTGCCCCACCCGACTTTTAGCCTTTCTTAGGCTTGGTATTCAATATCATCAAGTTTCAAAGAGTGGGTGGCCAAACCCTCTTAACTCTCTTAGCATAGCATCCCCAGGCATATGCCTGTTTAAAACAAAACCACAAGCCTCCAAGCTTGTATGTAAAATAATACTTATACATATCAGACTATCACAATGCGTTTAACTAGAAATTTGGAATATTTTCTACTTTCCTATTCACTTAGGGTTGTTCTCAATTCTCAACATAACCATTTAATACTTATTTTTCTCATCATTTGGTTGGATCATATTTCAATTTGAGGTATTTACCTTAATATATTGGTATCATACATGTCAATACTTCAAAACATAAGATCATGTATTAGACATGTATCTTCATGTAAAGGCATTCTTAATAATCCACCTACCTCAATAAGGTATTCTTACTCCTTGAAATCTGTCATAGTCTCGATCAACATATATCTGTCAAATCATATGTATAATGTCATTTTTCTAATCAAGAGTACATACTACATGGTCTTTTGATCATCCTTATGTAGGATGATCTGAATCTTTCTTCCTTGAATATCATATATCAATGGGTTTAATATCATCTATACAAATACTATCTATATCATACATAAACAATCTAATCTACATTGGTGTTTCTTGTTCCTTATTGTTTTTGATCATACAAGATCTCATCTTGTTTGATCATCCTTATCTTACTTACTATTTTTATTAGGATTAGATAATTTGCTATCTTTTTATGTTCTTATTATTATTCAACCAGTTAGTGTCTTACTTGGTTGAAGATAATTTATTTCTTCCTATCACTAGACAACTCCTCCTTATTTCGGGATGACCCGGTACTTACCGGTTAAAGTCTGCTCAAAATGTGGTTAATACAACCCTCATGTAAGGAGGCGTTTAGACCTCTCTTACGTCAATGGGAGGTGAGGGAAAAGCACTTGGCTCTTGTATACCCCCTATAACCACAATGTTCGAGTCCATTTGAGTGGTACTAGCTCAACCTTTGACAAGGTTCCTATGAGCTCTTTACCTTAAGTCCCTTCTCTAATTGATTTTAATTAATTTCCATGGATATGCACAATGTCATCCATGGATGTTTATTATTTTCCTACTTTGGGCCAAGGAAATGATAAATCATTCCTTATATTGTCCTACTAACTATAGCCCTTATTAAGTCAAAATCATTCATTCATCTTAGTTGTCCATGAATTTCTATATTTCATTAGTTTACATTTTTGGTGATTTATGCTCCTTATATCTTAACAATTACTTAACAATTGAATAAATTTTGACAATAAGTAATTCATCAACTTGAAAGCATAAATCAAATATAAGTTTAACAACTATATACTAACATTCTTCCTATGAATGTAACTTAAGCTAGTGAAATAAAACTAACATGATCCTAAGTTATGAAATACATAAAATTGTACTTCTATCTTAATGGAATCATGTTTAAATATCTAATTTACACTAACATGATCCTAAGATAATCAAATCTACTAACAAATTACTCATTTAGGGTATATCATACTAAAATTTAAAGATTACACTATCACGCTTTCTAACTTATAACATAAATCACATTTACACTTTTATGTCCAATAAAAGACAATTAAAACTTAGAACATAAATCACATTTACACTTCTATATCCAATAAAAGACAATTTAAAAAACTTTAGTAAGATTATTATAAACCTTTAAATATGATCCAACCATTAGATCTTAGGTGTTTTCCTTTAGATCAAGGGTTTTAATTACCTTTAGGGCTTTTAATCCATTAAGATCCAAAAATCATATCCACATGATTTTGTCACATTTCATCCATGATCTAACTGGATTCCATCATAATATTATCCCTTTAATCCATCCCAAGGATCTGATCATACTTGATCTCATTGATCAAGTGGGTCCCTTTGTATTTTTTTATTTTTATTTTAGGGGTTTTCTACCATAAAGGGTAGATCCCCTATTTTATCCAAGATCTGTCCAAATTAACTATAGATATTAATTTATTATATTATTATATCATCACTAAAATAAATTTCCAAGATCTGATCACCTCAGATCTTGAAGATCTTAGAAATTGGACACTTATTTCCAAAATATAGAAAAATACAGAAAAATACAGAAATAAATTTTAGAAATTTTATGACTTCATTAGAAACTAGACATTACAAGCTTTCCATAGCTTTTTTCTGATCTCAATTTGGAGTTCATATGACTTCACAATCTTAAATTGAAGTTTTCAATCGTTCCTAGGGTCCAGATTTGATCTGGGCCCACCAGAATTAATCTCTCTCAATTGAGGGTCCAAACCTTGTTAGATTTTCTTGAAAATTGTACCCTAGGGGTTTTTGACCCTTCTGGATTGATTGGAAAACTCAGAATTTCCATCTGACCTCTCTATCACCATAAATTGAAGGGGCTGGTATTTACTTTATTTTTACCATTTTTCATTGAAATTAAATTACAGAAAAATAAAATTCCACTAAAACATAATAAATATGAATGGGAAGTAGTTCCACCTACCTGATTGGAGAAAAAACATATATTTGATGCTCAATTTGAGAGAATTACCGGTTGATGATAATATAGCCCGATTGTCTACCTTTTTGTAGTTTTCTGTTGTTGGAACCGTTGGATCTTGAAATTGATTTGGGGCTTTTGTATATACTGTGGTATAGGAGGTTATGGACGGTGGAATTAATCAGATTCTACCTGAAACGGAGTGCCTAATTGAATTTAGGTCTCTTGTTCCACTTAGAAAGAGGAGAGAGAAATAAGAAAAATAGAGATTTGGGAGGGATGAATGAGAATTTGGGGCTAAAACTCCAAGGAAGATTTGGAAATTTCGTGGTTAAGGTTGTGAAAATTTTTGGAAAATTTTGGGACATATTTATAGCCAAATTTGAATTTTTTATCATTTCTTTTAATAAGATATTTTATTACTTTAGATTTTTTTATTACAAGTGCATTCTCCATTCTCCACTACAATCTCCACTACATTCTCCACTATCAGCAATAATGTACTGAGCAATTATTGTTGCTTCTAGAACGTTGGCCCACTTTGTGGGCCCCACTTTTTATGTAAAAAGACGTTTTTGCCCTTTGAACTCAAAAATTGAAGAATAATAGGCAATATTTGTCCGAACTTGGAATCGAGCGTACTTAGTGGCATTGGAATCGTATTTCTAAGTACTTCATGAATATTGAGGTCTTATTTCTTAGATATGGAATATGGGTAAAATTACCATTTTACCCCCAAATGAAGAAAATTAAGGAATTTTCATTTTAACTCAGAATTGAACATACTTAATGTTGTTTCGATCAGTTTTCCAAGTACATCCATAATTTATATATTTTAATTCATTATATAATTTCCATAAAAAGAGAATTTTCAATAACCTAATATTCCAGCCCATAATTTCTAAAAAATCAAACTTTATGATTTTGCCTTAATAAGTTACAAAAATTTAGGGTCATTACAATTCTATGCAATTTATCATTTTCCGCCGTGTCCCTATCATTGTCCTGAATTAGGGTAATAACCTGACTCTGCCTTTCTCTAATAGGTTGTTCTTGTATTACTAGAGGCAGGGGCAAGGTTTGGCTTAAACCCCAGTTATCTTCTGATGTGTATCTTAGAGTAGGTCGATGCGTATCAATTGACTTTGCTTTAAGCATAGGTACGGTAGCAATTGGGCCTATATTATCATCTTATGTTTGTTCAAATAAGGTTGCTATGTCCCAATCAGGTACATCTTCTACATTGAAAGGCTCAATTTGAATTTCATGCTGTATAGGAAGATCTACTCTAGCTTGCCATCGAGAAGTGTCCATCAGAGGCACAGTATCCAACAATTCATGCTCCTCCTCAATAGATGTGTCTTCATCAAAGTCATAAAAAGAGGTGGGACATGTGTTTAAAGGATTAGGGTTGGATTTGTCTGAAGTTGGTCTCTCTTCATCAATGGAAGTCTCCCCATAATCAAAATCAGGACATGACGCAAGTATATCCAAGTTGGAGATTTCTCAGGATGGTTGTAGACGTTGTGGCTTATAAGGATCATAGGAACTTTCCTTCCTAGTGTCAAGAATAAATGGCTCTATATTCCCCCTAATTTGTTTCAGTTTTTCCTCAAATTCCTTCCTCCCTTGATTTATTTCCTTAGTGTAATCCTCCATCATTTGTCTTATTTCCTTATTCCCTTGTGCTATTATTTCACACATATGTTGCATTTTCTCATCTAATAATGGTTCTTCCCGTAGAGGAAATGACTCATAAGGTTGGTATTATTGTGGCATTGAGGTACTGAAAAAGGACTGATCAGGTTGAACACATGATGGTTTACCCTGATATTCGAAATAATCATGGTAGTACTGATCAGGGTAAGACCATTGTGGTTCTTCCTGATATTGGTAATCCTGAGACCATGGTTGTTCATGATGCCTAGCCCATCCATTAAAGTCTGGATAATTTGTCTCAAAATAAAAATTGCTAGGGTATGTGAATGCATCAGGTGCATCCAGTGGCTCTTGATAGTATTCATTGTATGTTGAGCTTGATGGGGGTGAGGAAGGGGTGGAATATGGATGCTCAGAATAGGTATAGTCATTATGGTATTGAGGTTGTGGTGCACTTTGCCTATAAGCTATTAACCTAAGCAATTGACTTTCCATAAGATCTAACCGATCCATCTATACATCTAATCTATGAAATCTATCCCCTTCTTGATAGGCACCTTTTTTCTTTTTTTTTTTTCTTTTTCTTTTTTTAAGTATGAAATCTAACCTACATGATGCAACCTAACTTCCTAGAAAGATGAACAAACAAAGGACACAATATAATTCTTGAGGCTAATAAGCAACATATTGACTTTCTTAAAATTGTGTGGGGACATTGCTTTTAATTAGCCTACTCTAGCACTCCTCCTCTCCTTTAGACTTGATTATTGCTTACCAGTTAGGTTCTTCACAAGGTGGTTAATACAACCCTCGTGTAAGGAGGCGTTTAGACCTCACAAACGTTAACAAGAGGTGAGGGAAGAGCAAGGCTCTATTAGACAACCCTCAATAACCACAGTGCTCAAAAGCCACTGGCGTGACAATAAATCAAGTTTTAGTAAGAGGGTCCTACGAGCATGTGATGGCCCTATAGGTCTCTTCTAATTGATTTTAATTTAAATTAAAGGGTAGGGTAGCGCACTTGAGGTGATTATCCTAGGTGGGCCAAAGAGTGGTGATGAAATTCACCCTTGATCTTATGGAGGTAGGGTGCGCTAATTAATTCCACACTCCATGGCAATTCGATCAGCATATATATAACCTTAAAGCATTAACCGTGTCCTAAGATGCAAATAAAAGTGATAAACTAATGCAAAACCTAAAAATGCAACAATTATAAGAGGATGCTTTCTGTATGATTTATACTACCAAATAATGCAAATTTACTCTACATGCAAACTCTAATCTAGGAATTTAAATGAGTGAGGAAACTTACAGTGGGGTTTCTGATGAAGACCAAGTGTGGTCTACCTTATCCCACACTTGCCCTGTATTATTACAACCCTTTAAAATGAAAATAAAAATTGCAATTTACAAAGATCCTCACTACAAGCTTCACACAAAAGGAAAAAAGAAAATCCTAATCTAGGAAAGGAGGGAAATTTCCATATTGATGAAGGTTATTTTGTCAATTTTCTCCACTTTCTTGTTTCCCTGAAAAGGAAATTTTAGAAATAAGTACCAGTTTCAGGAAATTAGGTGATTATGCACTATTTTTTTTTTAAATGCACCTAAAATTATCTAACTTGCAATTCCTAATATTTTTTTTTATTTTTTTCAATATTTTTTGGATTTTTAATTAAAATTTATAAAAACTCTTTTGCAAGTCCTCAGCAACGGCGCAAAAAACTTGTTGATGTTTTTCGCAAGTGCACGGGCTATTGTAGTATAGCTATGCAAATACGAGTCAAACCCACAGAGACTCGCTTTAAGTGGAGTTTTTAATAAAATTTAATTATTTAAAACTAAAAGAAAATAACAAAACTAGCCTGAGCTTTATTCAAATGATGTACTTTACATAACTTTCAATTTTAGAAAAAATAAAATAAAACTAATCAAACATCCCTGAATCACACTGTCCGTGGATAGCATTGTCCCTGGATAACACTGTCAAAAGATGGATAAAATAAAGCTTAAATAGAATAGGTACACAGATGTCAATAAAATCGGGATATAGATGTAAATAAATAGAGGATGCATATGTAATTAATGGAAATAAACAGAAATGTCATTGTATTTAAAGATGAAGGGCAAAAATAGAATTTTATTAAAAAATCTGGTTTTTAACAAAAACCAGACAAAACACATAATGGAGGTGATGGAGTCGGAGGAGAAAGGGGAAAGGGAAGAGGCGCGAGGAAAACCTGCTTAGGTTTTCCATCTCCTGATCATTCGCTGAAGAGAAAAACACCGGGCAGGTGGTACTGGCCTGGATGGAGGGCACTGGCGTTTTACGGCGGAGCTGAGCGTCTAGTTATGGGAAACAGAGCCTGCTCAGGCAATCGGCTAAACAGAGTGGAAGGGGAGATGACATCCAGGCTTCTGGGTGTCGTCTGTTGCAGATAGAGAGAGAACCAGAGGTGTGCAGACGCCTGGCAGCTGGAAAACTTAGAGATGGCGTCTGTTGGGATGCGGCATCGGCTGGAGAAGCCAGTGATCTGGGTAGACGATGACCTGGCTTTGGAAATGACCTTGACCACCCGATCGAGTTGCCTGGTTCAAATGTTGATTGAAGTAGGAGAGTACAATGGAGCATGGAGACGAGGGAGAGAGGTAGTCCTGTGCAGCCTGGGAAGACTGGTCAAAGAACTGGGGATTGGGCTGTGCGGTGGTGAAACTGGTGATGGGGAAAAGGGATGTGTTGGACTAGACCTGACTGGGTTGATGATGAAGAACAGAGGATAGAGTGGAAAGGGGGCTAGGTGATGGTACGAGAAAGTGGAGACAGTAATGGGTTTGGTGGTGCTATAAACATGGAATAGAACTGGCTGTGTTTGAGAAACCCAGAAAAAAAAAACCAAACGCTGAAGTAATCAAGAAAATAGAATAGAATCAAAGGGGGTTGGTTGGGGCACTAATGGAGGTCTAGAATGAATGACTATGGAACTGAAAATTGACAAGGAAAAGTAAAGGCTAGCCAAAGGGAAACAAAACCAACAAAAAGAAACTCTCCCAAAACAACCTCTCCCCCATACGGCTGCCCTCTTTATAGCCTTTTTCCTTCCTTGTTTTTCTCCAACTCTTTCCTTATCTTCCTCCAACTCCTTCCTTGAAAAGATAACTTCCTTTGAGAAAACTCTATCCTCTCCCAAATTAGGATTCTTCTCATTAGTAATTCTTTTTCAATTTGGACTCTTCTCATTCTAATTAAGACTTTTGCCTTATTGATCTACACCGTTGATCATAGATCTTAAGCCATCCAACCCTCCTTCAGTTGATCTGCAGAATAAAAGACTAAATTAGAATAATCAAACCGTACATTAATCCTTTAATAAGCTCGAATGATCATCTAACCGTTGATTAAGGTCTAGATGGTTAATCAAGCTAAAATTTGAAATTTGGACGATTAGATGATCTAATTGAATGCTAAACTAGGGTTCTTTTAGCCAAAATTAAACACTTAACAATGGACATGTCTTTAAGTATGGTGGAATATTATGATGAATAGACCATATACCACATTATTATGCTTTTTGGATATTATTGTTTTAAAAATAAAGGTGCCGTTGATTTTGATGTTGGATTTGATATTAGTATTGTCTTAAATTTATTACTGCTTACTTATATTTATCTTTTAATCGTAGTCGTGATGTTTTTTAAAAGAAGCTGACACCCAAAGGTTTTAAGTAATTGTTCTAATACAATAATTAATAGAATCTTTTGATTTTGGGATCCCAATTATAGTAATAATGTTATCACTATAAAAAAATGTTATAAAAACCTGGGGTGTCACATTCATCCTTCTAGGCTGGTTTCATATAGAGCACCCAAAAAAATAAAAAATTCAATGTTTGGATCATTTAAAATAAGTAATTTTTTAAACATGGCCCATCTATATCAAGATACTTAGGATAAACGGTTTGATTACTCAAAATAGTGGACCACACATATACTTTTGCTATAAAACCACAAAAAAAGAGGGGGTGGATTTAGTATCAAACTAAATGTGGGAGTACCAGCTCTTTGAAGTAAACTTCTAATAATACAAATAAAAAAATATGATGTGACAATTTGAGACACATTATGAGTTTGATTCAAAAGATCTAAGAGGCACACATACATGACCCTCTAAAAATATCCTTATATTACCATCAACTTGTCATAAAAAATTATAAGTTTCTAAACAAAAGGAGAGCAATTAACATACTACCCTATAAAAATTAAATACCAGTAATTTCTAATGAGTTTCAATATGTCATTATAAACATGGATTACAATTTATTTATTTATCACGATAGGTGATATCATAGAATTATAAAGTTGTCATTATTCGATGACGGCGTATACCGAGATGTATCTCACATGATAAAAATATAATTTTAAGGCCTTACTAATTGATATCAACTACGTTGATAAATAAATATCATGCCATGTTCTCCATGTCACTATGATTTTGGCATTTACGTAAGGGGTTGAATTTGAATGGTTTTTGTCTTTACGAGAAACATACAGCTGTAGACTGTGACACAGGAACTAATGCACTGCTTGGGATTTGTCTTACTATGGACCATTTTAGATCTCACAATAATATGCACTGAGACCAGTGGAAATAAAAATTGGTTTAAAGATTTCCAGTATTTCTTACTGGCTAGTTTGATATGGGAATCATTGCAAGTGAAAATCCAGTTCGAGCCAGGAAACAGAGCCTCATTTTAGGGCAAATCCATTTGCCCTCGAAAGCGTCATATCTGTTTTAGAAGCATAGTTAATAGACTCTCGAGTTGAACTTGGAATTCGTTCGACTTGACTTGACTCGGCCATTAATCGAGTCAACTCGCTCCCGTGCAAAATCCTTCGTGCAACATAAGAGACTTAAACATCCAACTGCCAAATAGAATAGAACTGCCTAACCATCTCGATTGGTGATTAACTGTAAAACATTATGGAAATTTTCAGTCTTATACAAAAGCCAACAAAAAAAAATTTCAAAATCGCGCTCAAGTATTTTTGCGTCACCATCGAGTTTGAGTTAGATCGAGTGGTCAAGGTTTTGAGTTTAGTTTTTTGGTTTTAAACCATGCTTAGGAGTCTTGAAATGTAGTAGAAACAGTAATGGAGAAATCCAATTTCATCGGAAACACTTACTCTAACCAACCAAGGAGAAGGGTACGTGGATATTAAGCAATTCGCCAAAGCAAAAGAAGTTTCGTTTCTTTTTTCATGAAAGTGCACTTTTTTCTTCGGATCAGGATCCATTCTTTAGTGCATGTTTTTCAATCGGCAAATTCGGCAATAGACGTCCTGCCGAAAGAGCAATTCCCAGAGTTCGTAACTGCAATGCCGAAAAAAATAATTGAGGTAATCTGAAATTTTCAAATCTTCTTGCATGGCTTTGTATTAGGATCGTCTGGATCCGGCTTTTATTAATAGTAGAACCACATCGCGGTTTCAAACTGCAACAATCAGATAACCCAATGGATGATAATTTCGGACCATTGCCCGTCCAAGTCAAGGGCAATATTTTAAAGTATTTAGATTTTGAAAACAAGGGGCCCAAATATCATAGTTATCACCACCCTATATATAGGCCATGTGTTAGAAACTTTCGCCTTCGGATTATGCGGTGTACAGGTAGACTTGGGGTTGGTGGAAAAATACGTACTTACATCTATATAGAAACAAGAAGAAAATACCTAGGGGGGTTTATTTAACGATATATGTTTGGCGTTTTGTTGGCACATTTCTTGCAATATCTCCGATGATATCTTGTGTGATATTTGAGATATGTGTTATATGTTCTGTGATATCTTGTATAATATTTGAGATATGTGATATTTGTTCTGTGATATCTCTGGAGACATCTCTGATGATATTTTTAATGATATCTGAGATATGCCTCATATATGAGAAACATATGCTTCTCAGATATCACAGTTAAATAAGCTGCATTTCTGGCATATGTCATGATATCAACTAGCACCTTGATATTCATCAATGATCTTGGCCATTCATCCATGCTATGATATTCCTAAGGCCCAAGGAGTTTATGGTACCTTTATTGTATATGCATTTGTGTGGCACCAAATGCTGCAAAATTGTATGTAGAATAGTCTCATTTCCTTGTTAAATAACATAATCAAAAGATCTTGAGAAGACTAAAAGGTCTTCAAAAGAATTTCATAATTGAGGTAGGCTGAAGTGCAAGGGTTAATTGCAGCCCTAATAAGTAAATTCCTCTCATTGCTTTAGTGAATAAATGTAGCCCTAACAAGTAAGAGTGAGACTCAAATGTTGACTTGTAACTAGCAAAAGGGTTATACACAAGTGTCACACAGGTTTGGAATTGCAAAAATGCCATAAAGTAATGAAAAATCTACAAAAACGCTAGTCGTAACGATCAATATGTGTGAATTTTCCTTCATCAAAATACATATTTTATAATTTCAATTTCTTAGAAAATTTGAAAATAATATCCAATGATTTAAAAAATCAAATATATCGGTTGATATTAACTGATATTTTGCCCATTGTGTCCGCCATACGTACCAATATATATATATATATATATGAGAATTTCATATGCCCAATAAAATCGGCCAAATATCGTATCATTTTTTAGTAAGCCGTATGTATCAGCTAATATAATATATACATGCGTGTTATTTTCTTCCATGTTCAATAGGCATTTTAAGAAGGGGAGTCTTTGCACAATGGTAGAGTTGTCTTCATGTGACCTTGAGGTCACGGGTTCAAGGGATAAAAACAGCCTCTTGCAAGGTAAAAGCTACGCACAAAAGACCCTTATAGTCCGCCACTTCCTTGAACCCCGGATATACGGGAACTTCGAGCACTGGGATGCATTTTTCTTTTTTCAACAGGTATTTCACGAGGTTTTGGTCTTTGCTGGAGTCTCACAAAATGCATTTATCATAATATTACTAAACGATTAACCTAAAGTAGAGTAGACTACAATTTGTTTATAATTTCTAATTAGGATCTTCTTTTATTATGATTTTGTTATTTGTCTTGGTCAATTCATCTCGAATTCTTTATTTATGTTCTTACTTTTTATCATAGTTTTTTATTCAGGCCAAAAGTGTTTTATGGGCTGAAAAATTGTGGCTTGATCTGAGGCATCCATCTAATAGCTTACACCTTAGATCACCAACTTCTCACTAACAAACTACAAATGCAGTTACATGAAGGGCCCAGGAACTCATAAAATTTCCATGCGTTTCAAACATTGGAGATCAAATGTAAGTCCCATCAAATCCACAGTTTGGATCATTCATAATGCATTATACTGACAACTACTTTGTGCCCCAACATGTGCCTCATGGATGAATTGCTAAGTGCCAACACTATTCCGTGTTGTGCGTGATTTCACCCAAGCTTGGATGGATCCATGGCCCTTGACTCATTAAGCATTAAATTACTTATATACTTTGGCATGTGGGTCCTGAAATTGGTTATTAGAATGGATCCCATCCTGCTGATCTGCATAGTTAGTTTGAATACTTCGTTTTGATTTGGATGGGGGTCATAAACTCAACTTTGAACTGATCACATGACTAGGTATTATGCTTTCCAAATGATCCAAACCGTCAAATTATCCATTTGGAAACTTAAAAGGGCCAAAAGCACAGTAGCTAGGATTATCCAAATGGGTGACATTTTTGCCTTTTTAATAGTGGATTTCAACTGGCAGCCCCTACAAATGGAATTTATTCCTAAAGTTCTATAAAGATTTGATACTAAAGACCTACCAACCAAGCAAACCCAAGAGTTCAAATAAGAACCATGCTTGACAAGATTTAAGAGTAACTATAGGAATTCTATAAGTTTCAATCACTCCACTGCACATCTGTGCATCCCAGCAAATGCATAATTAGGAAGACCATTATTTATAGTATAGAATTCTGATGACATATTTCCATTCCCCAACATCATCAATTAGCTTCAACAACTTGGTTGGGAACTTCCTTCTTCACAAAAGCTTCATAAGCCATCTAATCACATTTAATATTAATAGTGCCATGGATCATTCAGCCGTGCACTGCCTCTGCTGATCATTGAATTTACAGTTGCGGACACTTTGTTAAAGCTCAAGCCCTAGATCCAAGGACTGATAGATGAGTAATGGAAAGAAGTTTGAAAGATCTTAACTTAGGACCATCTACCAGAATCAGATCAAAGGAAAACTGAGAGATCATTCATTAGATCAATGGAGCCGATTAAGACGGAATATCCCCTGTAGAGAGATAATAAGTCAAGTATTAGTTTAGTAGTAATCGAGGATTATTTGGATGAGAGGTAGTATTCAATTTTAGCCATCTTCTTGTATTTTCTTTCATGCAGAGACGTAGTAGTTTGATTGCCAATTGTTGTGTAATACACTGCATAGCCACCCATTTGTTTTCTCCTCTTTGTGCCCGTTGAGAGCTCCTCCAGCACTCATTCTCTCTTTTATATTTTGCAACGCTTTTTGTTGTAATGGGCTTGATGTTAAGTGGTGCCACCAAGAAATGATAAAGATCATCTAATCCATGTACGAGATATTCTTATTCCTTCCTGCTGATGCAAAACAATTTCCAAGCAGAACCCCAAGCAAAATACATACAAAGTACATATTATAACTTCCCCTTTTCTCTCACTAGAAAATAGTGGTTTGAACTTGATTTTTCTCTCTCTAAAACTGGACGCATTTTACACTATATATTGGGTTTGGCATAATTCAAAAATGGCAAACATATCAACTCCTAATGTTAAATAAAGGTGATATCTTAGATATGGGTTTGGCATAATTCAAAAATGGCAAACATATCAACTCCTCCTAATGTTAAATAAAGGTGATATCTTAGATATGCTAAAGATATCGCAGTTAAATAACCTTGATATCTAAGATGTGCCAAAGATATCGCAGTTAAATAAACCCAATATCTCAAATGTGCAGAAGATATCGCAGTTAAATAAACCCGATATCTCAGATGTACCGAAGATATCGCAGTTAAATAAATTTGATATCTCAAATATGCCTAAGATATCGTAGTTAAATAAAGTGCACATTTGAAATATGCTGTCATATCTCAAAAACGTCAAAGATGCGCGATTAAATAAACCCCCCTTAGTTACTTTAGCTGCTTACATGTATAGAAAAATACATGGAAATTTTGACATTTATCTGATATAGTATTCAATTTTCTACCCTATGCATAAAGCTCATGAGCAAGGCGTGGGGTGAGAAGCACTTGCAATGGAGTTGCTTTGACTATATTAAGGCCTAAGCCCTCGGCCATGTCGACCGGTTTGTTTTCCGGTGTTGTAATATCAAATCCATGAACCAGACGAGCCACTGTCAAATGCATGACTTGGAGTGCAAATGAGATCCCCGGGCACGATCTTCTACCAGACCCAAATGGGATATACTCAAATTTTTGGCCCCTCACATCCAAATGCGCATGGCTAGTGAGAAACCTTTCTGGTCGGAATTCAAGTGGATCCGACCACTCCCGTGGGTCCCTTTGCAACTTCCACAGATTCACCATTAGGCGTGTGCCGGCTGGGACATGAAAACCGGCTATTTGGCAGTCTTCCATTGCTTCGTGTGGCACAGAGAGGGGTGCAGCAGGATAGAGGCGCATTGTTTCCTTGATGATCGCCTGGAGGTAAAGTAGGTATTCTATGTCAGATTCCTCCACGTTTCTGTTCTTGCCGACGTGGGTGTCCAACTCATCTTGTGCCTTCTTTAAAACATGGCGATTATTTAGCAGTAAAGCAATGATCCATGATATGGTGATGGATGTTGTGTCCGTGCCCCCTAAAATAATAGCCTGCACAAAGGATCACAGAGTTGTGAGAATTATGTAACTACATGCATATGAAGATGAAGAACATCAATCTCCATTTAAATATGCTCAAAAACAGGACGGAAACAGGATCCATATCGAGTAACCTAATAACATAACCACTTTCTGATGAGGTAGTCCCAACCATGTAGAGTCCCCACGATAAAAATCAAGAGCTTGTGTGATTTCTCTGGGGATGGCAGTGCGGCCCTTGGAGACAGATTTTTTGGCAGCCCTGCCCTTAACCCGTGTTGCATCCCGCACCGTATAACGGGTCAGTTCGTCGGGGTCATTGCGTATAAAACCATCCCTGCTAGGGGTTCTCGTTTTACACAAACCCGAACACCATTTTTCGAGACGGGTCATTTTTTATTTTTTGCTCATAACAGACGAGGGGTCTGGCTATCTCATGACCTAAAACTCATCTTTAGCCTCGTATAACCAGCTCACTTAGAGTTTAAAAAACGTCAATTGTTGGTACTGTTTATTATCTCAAAAAATTGATATTGTTTGAGCTCAACAATTTTATTGAAAATGGTCCCAGGACTCACGACCATGGATGGATCCGTATATTCGGTACAACTCCAACTTGGAAGAATGGAACCACCGTGATAGTGACGGTAATTCTAACATCTAGAGATGGCAATGGGAAGGGTTAAATCAGAGCCCGTCCCGTCCTGCACTGCCTATGACGAGTTAGGGAAGGAAATCGGTGACTCGCATCTATAAAGGTAAAAACTTTGTGACCAGAGGTGAGTCCGGGTTAGGGCGGGTCGGTGAGACAGTTCGGTGGATCGACTCTTATTCTTCACATATATTTATTCGTACAGCAAAAGTACCAGAAGCTGATATTGGTATGAATTGACTCTAGTTGCAAGAATTTCCAAGGGCAAAATGTAAGCAGTAATCACCCTTTAACCTTTTCGCTTTTGCCTTTTTTATCATCTTAATCTCTCTTTCCATATCTTCCTTATCTCTCTACCTTTTTGTCAAAATTAAGATGGTTTAGTCCGACACAGCGAAGTAGGTATAACCCGAACCGTTGATGCTGTTAGTATGAAAGGGGCGATTCACGTATCATAGTTTTGGGTACAATAAATATGTCATAAGCAAGCAAAAGAACCGACAAAACCAACGGCTTATATTAGCTAGCTCGAATAAGAAAGGAAATTTTATCCATTAGCGACGTACCATCATACTATCAAGGTAAAATCTGTTGCAATCAAAAATTAAAGAAGAAGAAAAAAAATTGAGAAATTTTTTTTTTTCTGAAGGAAGATATTCACTTGCCCGGCGATGTCTTGCCTTATCCTGTCCACAACAATTGGTGGGGTAGGACTGGTCAAGGTGCCTGCCTTTAAAATCTGCCCCGCCTCTCAGTGGGTTATAAATCTTGTGACCTACGGTGGGACATCGCAAGGTGCGGCAAGGAACAGCAAAAATTGTGAGGCAGGGCAGAGCAGGTGAAAACCCACTTCATTGCCGTCCCTACTAACTACAACCAAGCAGGATTACTACTATAGCTGTGGTGGTGGTTAGGATTGCCCTCACTACTATGACCGCTCCATTATTCTAAGTGGGAGTTGTATGTAATATATGGATCCATATATAGTCCCAGGACTTCTTTCTCTTTTGCTTCAGAATTTCTTTCATACATACATACATACATATGTATGTATTGGAATGCGTTAAAGAATAATAGTCTTTGAGCCCACTTTTTTGTATTTTTAATTGATCTAAGACACTTATATGACTTGACTTTAATAAAATGTCTTTGATACCAATGTTCACATCCATTGACAATTTTTAAGAGTCATCATCTACGGGCCATTCATGGTTGTAAAATAGACGGTAAGAAGGTTTTCTCATCTTACATCGCCTATTATATGACCATAACAAGCCCAAAAATAAAGACTTCAGTTATTCTCATTAAAAATGAGTTTTAGTGCGAGGAACACATGATTAAAGTCAAATTAGATGAATATCTTAGATCAAGGAAATATATAAAATATTGGGCCCAGGCATCTTTGTTCTTCGGTACAAATCATTACATATGCACGCTTGTCTAAAAGAAATTCCTCTCTCTTTCTCATTCATTGTATGATAGTGCCGAGACAAAAGACGAGATATGGTGCGGACATCTCAAATCCTATGTAGGCTCATATGTTGGTATATATATGAACTATTCATAGTTTCTTCATAACTTAGATTGGCCATGGTTCAAAAGCCATTGGATCACCCTTGAGCCTAAGAATCGCTTTCTTGATCTGTAAGTTGGATGGTATAAAATTTATATAAACATCCAACTTACAACATAAAGAGGTATATGCGAGGATCATCGAACATATAGATGAGATTTTCGAATCATGACATTCTGAACGATTTGGATTGTCTAGTATCTGAGCCCATGTAAAGTTAGCTGCTGGCGCAAAGAGTCACTCACCTGGGAGATCAGGTTTTGAGTCTATGCATGGGTGTGTCACTCTAACTTCCAAGTAAAAAAGTATATAACTTAGAAACGTACCAAGCATGTAGCCTTGACGATAGTGTCAGGATCATAACCGGAGATATTGCCCTCCTCCACCATCGACAGCATCACATCCATGAAGTCTTTATCGACTCCAACATCACCAGATAATCTCTTTACCTTATGCTCGTCCAACCACTTCGTCATGACGGAATCCAATACCTTGGCAGTCTTTCTCATAGCAGCCTCATAACCCCCTAAATCCATCCACTTCAAAAAAGGAAGTGCATCTGAAGCCACAAATACCCCCGTAAGGTACAGTAATTCGCTCAATCCTTTTCGAAACCTCCGTGTCTCACTCTCATCTGATTTCAAGACGTTGCCGCGAAACTGCTTTCCGGTAACCATCATTGCCACCACATTCAGAGTCAAATCTCCAAACCATTGCTTCATGTCAACCATGATCGGTTGTTTAGAGTTCTTCTCCCACATGTTATGTAGCTCTTTCACACACATATCAATCTCCCTGGCCCGAATGTGCTTGAGCAATTGGAGGCGTCGGTTTGACAACACCTCTAGGGTGGCGATCTTGCGGATCTCACGCCAGTAAGGCCCATAAGGGGCGAAGCCAAACATGGCATAGTCATAGCCTAAGTACTTACCAGCCGCTATACTGGGTCGAGTAGCTAGAACTTTGTCATTGGTAGTAAAGCACTCCTCTGCGACCTCCCGACTGCTAACGATTAGGTTCCGGTGCATGCCAAGCCTTATGGTGAAGGCAGGTCCATACTCGTCGGCCATATCTCCGAGGGTCCGGAAGAGTGGTGCGCCAGCGCCTAATCGATGGAGGTGGCCGATTAAAGGCCAAGCACCGGATGGTTGGGGTGCACCCTTCCTCTTTGTTTTGTTACTCTTTGATCTTGCTATCCAGTAGGACACAACCAAGGCAAATAGCCCGGCAACTGCTTGGAATAGGATAAGGAAATTCATGACTGAGCTCATAGTGGTGAACTTTGGAGGAAGATCTCTATATAAGGCCAATGAACAGTAGATTTATTTGTTTGATATTAAAGGTAAATGGATATTGAATATGGCCGACAGATGTCTGGTAAATGTTATTATATTAAATAATTATTATTTTTATTATTTTTTGGAACTATTCTTTTAGAAAATGGCCTTCAAGTGCCTTGGAATTTGTTGTATCATAATAATTAATGTTTTTATTAATTGTATCAAATATAGTAATCAAAATTATATTAAATAATATTTTTTATGGCACGCAATCATAAGAGAGATCCAGAGGAGATTTCGATCATGCAAAGCATCACATATCTTTGCATTGAAAAATAAAAATAAAATGCTAAACTGATCGTAATATGGTCTAACAATCATATTTTCTAAAACCAATTTTCTAATGATCTAACTCGTTAATCTTATTATTTTACCTTTAGATGTCTTATAAATTAAAAATCATGTGTTTAATGGATTTTTAATATGTATAAAAATTTGAAAAGGGCAGATAAGACACTTTTGATAAGCTGCACACAATTTTTTCCAGCAAAAATAAACTAAAGATATGCTGTTTTACTCTATTTTATTTTTGGATTTAGTACAGGAATTAATCACTACGACCCTTTAACTGCTACGGCAATCTTCTGTTTGATTGAACCCCAGCCTTGATGATAGTGAGGGATGACCTCACGAAATCATCCGGTCCTCACTTGAACCACACATGCAGATTAGATAGCGAGGCCTCGCAAAAATTGGACCTCATGTTATCCTACAGATAAGCGAATAATCTAGAAACACAGGAAGGGCCACAATTAGGCCTTTGACAAGCCATATTTGTGGCGTAACGTGTCCTTTTTCTGTAGCCGTGCAGCTTTGTTAGTCTTCCCGCATGCTAGTAAGTGCCCGTTTGCAAGTGCTGCAAGACAGATAATATCGAAAATAAAGGTGATAATATTGAGAAAAATTGAAATCCCTACGATTTCTGAGTTTTCTTCTTTTCTTTATTTTATTTTACCCAAATTATCTCTGTCATTTTTTACATTTCTTAGGCCAATTCTTTTATTCTCGATCATGATCCCGTCAATGATCCTTGACATTATATAAACTATTGTCAGAATTGACCAATTTTAGAATTAAAAAATTATTGTATTTATTTAATAATATTGTTTTGCCTAATATTTGTTAAAACCAGCCAAAATAATAGAGCCATGCTGAAAGTACGGCTTCTATAGAAGTAAAACGAATTTATTCACCCTTGCGGTGTTAAATTTATGTGGGTTCCGCAAAAGGTAAGTAAGCCTATATTATAAAATTGTTTTCAGAAAATGGTGTGGCCACGTTGCATGTTAACCCTGTAGAGGTGGCACCAATATATCCATCGATGTGGGTTCATGATACAAGCAAAAAGCACAATAAATTGATTCCGCATTTAACAATGTTATATTGTCTATAATAATATTTGCAAATGGTGCGCATCCACTCATACGGGCCCCACTACTTTTAAGCGGGTTCATATTAAGATCAGCATGAACTTATATATTATGCTCCCGTAACAAGCTAGACAGCCTATATATGCAATTAAGGAGTCAATAGAGAATAGAGACACCAAATTATAGCTTCTTTTTATAATTTTCTTGCAATAAAAGAACCTGCAAGCATCTAAAAGAATAGTATAACCATGTCCTTGTATAAATATACCTAATCATAATAGTTTAACATGGATTGTTTCAACGCGGCAACTCCTTGGCCAGCATACTCGAGTTTTTATAAAAGTCACCTTATGGATATCATAGATGAGTTGTGGCACACAAACAATTCTAGCACAATAATACTTGATAGCATCTCACAAGCTCAACAACTATTCCAGCATCAATAATAGTTGATAGCATCTCATAGTAATCCCCTGGATTTCTACATTTATCCTGTCTCAACCTGATTGGAATGCATTCTAATCAGGCATATGCTTATTTTGTTTAGCATTGAAAGAAAGAAGTTGAATAGAATGTAGTTACCCTCCTAAAGTCCTACCATATAACATCGTTGCGCCAAACGATGTAGCATCCAAAACCCAGTAGCATGTGCACCTTTTGTGGCGACCCGGATTTCATATTAAACATCAAAGTATCATAATTTGCTCATTTTAACTCCGTTTTGGGTGATTTTGGTCTTGTTGGATTCCTTTTTTTTAGATGCACCTAAGGGTACCATTCTAAGGACCAAATTTCTGGGTCTAATCAGGGTGAACAGTAAAATGACCAAAATACCCTTATCTCAAAAAGTAAACTTTTCATTACCAACATGGGATTTCAAGGTTACAAAAATGGAGTCATTATAGCTTTACTCAGAATCTTGAATTATTTCTTCTTCCCCTCCAACCAAAAATGGAAGTCATGAATAGTGTTTGCTTCCCTAGGTAGAGTAAGAAGCACCTGTGGTGCAACATGATAAAACAATTGCCCATGTTTGTATCGAATTCCATGGTTACCAAGGTTAACCAAATGTTGCAACATTGCTGCTTCTTTCGAGGCATGTCAAATGACAACGGGCCAACGTACTCCTATCTACATTCATACTAAGTCTCCATAGTAGTTCTTCTGACCTTAAGAATTTCAGTAAGTCCACAATTATGTGTGTAATGAGATGAAAGTGTGGGATTGTGCAAAGTAGCTCCCAAAATGTTGTCCCTAAACCATATCTTGTAGTGCAGTCAATTTAGTGTTTCTTTTGAAAAAATATACATATTGGGTCCATTTCTTTCAATTTTCCTGTGACCGAGGTGTATGGGAATTATTATCGTACTTCCTATTATTATATATACTTATTATAATACATTACGTATTGAGTTTCCGCAGCTCCACTGAAATTTTTCTTCTTTGATAAGAACTTTTATGGGATGCCTGCTCGGCCGGAGGACAAGGGTTGAACGTTTATAACTGTAATTTAGAAAGTCGGAGAACTCACGGGACTTGTAATTAAATGGGAATGGAAAGCTTCAGCGGTAATTTGTCTGTTTATTTGCTTAATTTTGTAATAAACGAGAATGGAAAATGGCCGGGTGCATGCCGGAATTAGTATTTTATTGTTATAATACATCACTTCTAGACTTTCGGCAGACCGACCACTAAAATTTGTCTTTTTGGATAAGAACTTCCATGCGGTGTCTGTACTGTGCATGTAAGACTACCAAGATAAGCAGGAGCAGTTAAAACTACATTTCACATTCACACCTTAAGTGATCCAAACCGGTCATCGTCCAGACTGTGTATGGGTAAGCCATGCGTGCATCTAAATATCTTCATCATATCCTCTTGAACATTGTATTCCGGAGTAGAAGTATATGTTTCGGAATGTTCAAGAAACAGACAAGTAAAACCTTAACGAAACAGACGATCAGAAGGTTAAGATCATCCAACGAGGAAGGCATTTGGCACATCGCCCATCACAGGAGTGAATCAGAGTCTGAAAAGGGCAGTCCCAGTGCACGACACTCCAACCTATGCGAGGTTTGGGAAAGGGGCGGACCACAAGAGCCTATAGTATACAGCCTTATCTTGTATTTTTTGCAAGAAACTATTTTCACGCCTTAAACCTATAACCTCAAGGTCACGCAACAACAATTTTTACAATCACGCCAAGACTCCCCTTGAACTCTATCCATTCCTAGCCCTTATTTTAGTGCACTTACACTTCTATGTATGTGAAACGGACAATTGACGCAGGTTACAGTGCCTGATAACTTTTTTAATCGTCAATGCCATTGATAATATATATATCACCGTCAATGTCTTTTAAATTTTAAATTTTGTTATTTTAATTGTAACTTCCTTATCAATCTTTGGAAAAGGAAAAAAAAAAAAAAAATTCCTATCATCATTAGTCAATTGGATTAGCTGATGCAATTAGGATTAGGATTTTGGAGGGATTCTGGACTACAACATAATCTAATAGATTTGATCTTTGGAAGATAACATAGATCCGGTCAACAAATTTTGTTTTTTAAGAAAATGTTCCGCGAGCTTATTTGGCACATATTTTTGTCGTTACAGAGACTGTTATATCTATTTAATTTCCTGATAACCATATTTTTGGGCCCCATTTTTCCCCAATAAACATTATTCAGAAAAAAATTATAAATTCAGCTCCAATTTCTTTTATATTTTGATTTGTAAATTTCCCTATCGTCACTATTCACAATTGGATTAGGTGACGAAATTAGTTGCTGTTTTGGATCAGAAATGGACTATAACATTGTTTAATATAGGTCTTCTTTGGAAGATATCACTGATCCTGGTCAACTAAATGTTTCCGGGAGTTTATTTCCTGCAAATTTTTGTCGTTATAATTGCGTTTTGGCAAACAGGCCGATTTTAAGCTTTTCAATTTCCTAATGGCAACCTTTCTGGGCCCCAATTATGCTGCCATCTGAGTAATCATATAAAAACTAAAAAATAAATTAAGCAAGAAACCAAATTGTGCCACAATGAGAAGTCAAACTACTTTATTGGTTTGATCGATTAGACCAAACAGCTTCTGTGGTCCAAACCAGGAAGGGATGACCTAAGCCCCTTGGCCCCTAATACAATTTTTATAGTCTTCCACGCTAAACATTTGGCAATTGTGACTATGAGATGATGTATTTCATGGGACTGGGTCTCTAGGCCAGGACTCCAATATTCAATTCATGATTGTTTCTTACATAGCTTGATTGGCCCCTTTTTTCTTCTTTAAGGCAACAGAAATAGTTACATTAATGAACGATCGAGATGATCACACCTGCACAGAGTTTCCCATGACCACTTTACAAATCAAGCAACGATCACTCCAAGCTAGAAGAGGTCCAATGGACATGCATAATTGATTTACCCTAACCCTCCCCAATAATTTATAACTAATAGTCAAGAATAATAATAATCTGATAATTTAGAAGAAAAAAAAAAGGTACAAAAGCAGATGAGTTAAGATTGAATATTTCTCCGTAGGGCCAAACTCTTAGTTGAAGGCAAATTGTGAGTCGGTGATCTTTTTTCCACCCACTTTTACTCCTATATACTGTTAAGCAACAATTAGCCCCTTACTGTTTTTAAATCTCTCTATCTCTCTCTCTCTCTCTCTCTTAGATTTGTCCTTTGTAATGTTTGCAATCTCCTCCATAGCTTTTTTATGAATTTTACCAATTTTCAAACAAAAAAAATCATCCGTAAACTTGAACTTTGAGATCCATCTCTTGACAAACTATCAGCCTCCTCATTTCCTGTTCCGTGGGTATGCCTAAGATGGAATATCCTTCGTCTAAGATGATCTTCAATCTCATAAGAAGTGTTATCAGATCTCCGACCAACTGACTCTGGTTCACTTAGCCATGTAATCACTAAATTTGAATCACTTTCTATAATTATAGGAATTCTTTTGAACTTATATTGGCCAATAATATACCCGGCCTGTCAGTGAAGCTTGAAACTTGGTGGGTGCTTTGGAATCCTGTATTATTTGGAAATTAAGGTGGAATGGACGATGATTAAGTTCTCAGTGATTGATGGAATTTTATCAGTGTAAAATGAAGGCGCCAGTGAAGGTCAAGGAAATTAATTCTCTTCTTCTAGGGAGCAGATATTCCTGCACGCGTTGGGTACTAATGCTAGGCCCTCTTGCTTTCGTGATAATCTTAACCGCCCATGGTACCTGTTTTGCAGCAGATGAGGTTTAACCCAAACATCACATATACTTGATATGTTGTACTACTGCGTTTTTTAAGTTCTAAAATAATGGTGAAATTTTAATTAATATTAAAAAAGCTAAAATATAGATATTCAAATGGTCTAAATATGTGATTTTTGAGACATGGCCCCTCTATAGTGATAAACTTAATATGATCAGTTTCAATACTCAAAAACGAGAACCACAGATATAACACCCCAAGAAGAGGATGTGGCATTAGGACTAAAGCAGCGCAGAAAGATCTGCTACAAATTTTTATCATTTCCATCTATGAGATACCAAATTCCAACTAAACAGTGCTTTCATTTTCCATATTTTGCTTGAGGTAAGCTGGACTACTCCAAGATCAGCAGGAATCATGTACAATTTAAGGTGGATCATTGGCAGGTACTACTTTGTGATGTAAAAGTTGATTTCATCACCTTGAAGAAACCGAAGATTAATCAATACTCTAACAAGTAACTTGCTAATATAATGATATAAAATCTGCATCTATGATTTTGTCATTCACGCAACAGTTTGAATGGTCTTTCTTTCTCACCAAGTAACATATGGCAGCAGATCATGATATGAACCAAAAGTATTCCATATTATTCATCTTAATTTTGAGTCTGTTAGTTAGCACGAAATTCACGGGAACCAATTGAAATGAAAACTGATTGCTAGCTTCCCTTGATTTCTTGTGTTTGGTTTAACATGAGAATTTAGTTCCAGTTGGACATTCAGGCTGAATGGAATTCAAGCAACTATGTACTTTCAAAGAATTTTATTTTATTTTTAACACAGAATTGCAGAACCCCATGCCACATCCATTTCCCATTAAAAACATGAATCTCATTTCACGGAAATGCGTAGAAATTTGCAAAGCATCAGAATGGAAATGGCTTTCCCCACAGATCCGTTTCCAGCGGAGAGCCCATTCCTGGTAGGCAAATGGGGATGTTGAGAAATGGTGATCATAAACCATTGGAAGTGGCTCAGAAATGATGACCACAACTAAAAGCTACAATAATCAATATACAACTCTCGAGAAACCTTTCATCAATACTTGTTGTATGATAGAGTCTGCGATTTGGATGTTGTTCACCAATAGTTTTGTGTCTTGCTGGAGAAGATGACAAAGTTTCATTGGCAAGATTTAAAACCCCATATAATAATATTTTTTAATTTAAAAAATTAGTTTTCAGATCTAGAATCCTAAAACCATAGTCTATGAACCTTAAAGTTTGGTTACTTTCGATGGAGAAACAGATTAAAATCTCACTAGAGAAGATGACTGCAATTTTTATCAGTGATATTTAAAATCTTTATATGATGCTCTCTTTTTTTAATTCTAGAAAATGAATTTGAGATATTGAATTCATAGGTCCCATGCTACAAACCTCAAATTTTGGATGATTTTTAGTAAGTAATGAATTTGAGGCTTTGTCCACAAATGATTGTCAAATTTCATAGCAGGCAATCTTGAAAACCTTGATTTTATCCTTTTTCTTTGATTTGTTGAAAAACAAATTTTAGACCTATGTTCTAGTTGATCCAATATATGAAACCCTTATAATTGGAAAGATTTTGTAGAAATGAATTTAGATTTTTGTCTGAAAATAGTTGTCAAATTCATGGCTAGCCAACCTTGAGAGAGAGAGAGAGAGAGGTAGGTAAATTTCTATGAAAAGCAATTTACCCTCTAAATTGATAGTTTTTCTAAAATATTATAATATACGTTATGAGTCCCACATTACAATTTGTTAATGTACCTCAATGAACATTGAAAAGGACTTACAATACAAAATTATTGGAAGTTTAAGGATTAATATGTCAAAAAATAGGTTAAGGACTAAAGGAAAACACACCACTAGTTTTAAGCATTAATAGTATATCGTACTTTCTTTAAAAAGAAAAATAAAATAAAACAACGTTGTCTTAATTTTTGTATGAATGGCCCACTCTGGATGATCCCAACCCCTCAAACGACTGCAACAACTTTAAATATCTAAAAAGTAAAAGATGACTACAATTGTATGATTCTAGTATCTTAAAAGACATTGTTTTTCAAATGCTAAAATTATTTAATCACTAGGCCTTTTAAACCACTGGACATCCAAGCGGGAGGAATCAAATGAATGGCCGGGCTAGATCAAGTACTCACAATGGGTTACTTCACTAAAGAAGTGGGGTGCTTTATGCAGCGGTCTTCATGGGTAGGGGGCTAAGTAAATATCCCGTTACTTTGGAAAAACTCAAAAAATTTATCATGAACCTGAGATTTTGGGACCAGACGTACCATCCTAAATAAAAGCCAGGATGCGAATGGAACAAAAGAGTTATGCCCGTCAAGTAGGGGATTGGACACGGGCAAACTCCTTGACAATTTGGGTCCCATTCTCGTCTCAGGATTATATACTACTAATATATATATATATATATATATATATATATATATATATATATATGTCATCATCATCATCATCATTATCAAGACCTTATCCCAATTAGGGGTCGGCCACATGAATCTTATTCCTCCATTTCCTCTCTATTAAATACCATGGTTTCATTTAGTCCCAAAATTTTTAAGTCTTTCCTCATTACTTCTATCCATGTTCTTTTAGGCCTTCACCTTGCCCTTTTAAAACCTTCAACTTATATTGTCTCACTCCTTCTAACTGGTGCCGTTGTTGATCTCCTTTGAACATGTTTAAACCATCTAAGTCTAATCTCCCTCATCTTGTTAGCTATTAGTGTTATCCCTAAATTTTCTCTAATATTTTCATTTCTAATTCTATCATTTCTTGTCTTACCACTCATCCATCTCAACATCCTCATTTCTGTGACACTCATCCTATGAGTATGATGTTCCTTAACTGCCCAACACTCTGATCCATAGAGCATGGCCAGCCTTCTAGTTATCCTATAGAATTTTTCCTTTAGTTTGAGTTGCACCCGCCGATCACATAAAACACTTTATGCATATCGCCATTTGTTTCAAACCGCTTGAATTCTCTGGGTAACCTCCCTCTCAATCTCTCCACTCTCATGGATCACTGATCCTAAGTATCGAAAGTGGTCTCTCATGAGGACCTCTTGGTTATCAATCTTGACTGGTGTTTTACTCCTACTCCTCTTGCTAAAATTACATTCCATATATTCTGTTTTAGTTCAGCTAATTTTAAATCCTTCCAATTCTAATGCTTCTCTCCATAACTCTATCTTTATGTTTACACCCTCCCTTGTCTCATTAAGTAGGACTATATCGTCTGCAAATAGCATGCACTAGGGAATCTCCTCATGTAGATGTTTTGTTAACTCATCCATAACTAATGTGAAAAGGTATGGACTCAATGCCAATCCTTGGTGCAATCCTACAGTGACAGGAAAATCACCAGTCATGTCACTAGTGGTCTTAACATTTGTTACTGCTTCCTCATACATATCTTTAATTATATCTATATACCCCTGAGAAACCCCTTTACCACCCAACACCCTCCATATTAACTCTCTAGGGACTCTATCATAAGCTTTCTCTAAGTCAATAAAGATCATGTGCAGGTCTTTTCTCCTCTCCCTATATTTCTCTACTAATTGTCTCAGTAAGAAAATAGCTTCCATGGTAGGCCTCCCAGGCATAGAACCAAACTGATTCTCTGATACACTTGTTTCATATCGTAGCCTCTTCTCAATCACTCTTTCAAAAAGTTTCATGGTGTGGCTCATAAGTTTGATCCCTCGATAATTAGTGCAGCTCTGAATGTCTCCTTTATTCTTATAGATTGGTACAATAGAGCTTTTCCTCTACTCATTAGGCATTTTTTTTTATTTTATGATCTTATTAAACAACTTGGTCAATCAAACTATCCCAATATCTCCTATATGCTTCCAAACCTCTGTTGGTATACCATCAGGCCCCATGGTCTTTTCTGATTTCATCTTTCTCAAGGCCTCTTTTACTTCAAGTATTCTAATCCTACGTTCATATCTATAATATCCAGTGTTATTTAGATTTATGGTATTTTCAATCCCTATATTCTCAGGGCCATTGTCATTTAACAATTTTTGAAAGTATATTTTCCACCTTTGTTTAATATCATCATCTTTGACTAATACCCTTTGATCATCGCTTCTAATGCACCTAACATGCTCTAAGTCCTTACCCTTCTATTCTCTTACTTTTGCAAATTTAAACACACTTTTCTCACCTTCTCTTATTCCTAGTCTATTATAGAGCTTATCATATGCTTTAAGTTTAGCCTAACTATTCTCTTAGCAATGCTTTTAGTATTCTTATATTGTTTATATATATATATATATATATTCAATTCTTTTATGCACATGCAAGAAGCAAGTGACATCTGATTGGTTAAGAAAAGTTAAAAATAGAAAAGTTAGAAGAAAGGAAAGTTAAAGACTTTTTCCCAAGCAATTAAGTTTTACACATTTTTAATGCCTGTAACTCCTTGCTAAAGCTAGCACTACCTGATATTTTGTAAGAAGGGGAGCCTTGGTGCAAATGTAGAGTTGTCGTCGTAGGACCTTGAGGTCACTAATCCAAGGCGTGGAAACAGCCTCTTACAAAATATAAGCTAAGACTGTATACTTTTGACCCTTGTGGTCTGCCCTTTTCCTAAACCCTGCATATGCAGAAACTTCGTGTACTGGGCTGCCTTTTATCTTACTAAAAATTTCTTCTTCATTTATTTTTCTTCTTTCCTCCTTGTCTTTTTTTGTTATTATTGAAACTAATGTATAGCCTTTTTAAGTTAAGACTTTTTTATATGAAATTGTACAAACTTTTTTTATATTAACACTTAAATTTTACATAAATAGTGTTTTCTCTTAAATTTTAGCTATTCTTACATGCTTTTTTAAATAGTAAAATTTTAATTTTTTTCGAAAATAGCAAATTATTTTAGACCCTATTTTTTATGAATCCATATGATGTTTGGGACGAGATGGGACGAAGACCTTACAGACGATAGGATAGGACAAAATTTTCGTATTCTAGCTTCTTCAGAGTGGGACAAGATTTTTCCCATGACCATCCATGCTCCCCCCATTTGTGAGCGCTTTGAACTATTATTGTGTAAGAAGGTAGCTAGTCGCTATTAGGAAAGGCCCACTAACAGAGAAACGTAGATGGCTAGGATAAGCAGGGTTAATGGAAGTCGTCCCGGAACTTGCGTGCACGTAAAATGATAGAATCTGATTATGCGGAGGAGATGGCACAACTCATCCACTTTTGCGTGATGGCCCTTCGTACCTCTGATGTTCGATATATGTGTAAAATGTCATCGAAAAGGACACCTTTGGTATCCAAAACATGGTGTTTTCAACTTGCTGTACCTGGAAAGGCGGGAGCTCTCCGTAAGCAACGGTTTGCATTCTGCAAACTAAAACACAATAGGTTGGATGCTACTTATACCTTTTGGGATGACTTTTATATCAGTCGATATCCAACGATAGAGGAGCCACATGAACGGCAAGGATCTATGATATTGGCTTCACCATGTATACGTCGAGTTGCACCATTATTGGAGCATTTGTCGTGTTCTCTACCAGCATTCCTCACTTTATAATTTGATTCATCCTCGACATATAGATCTTGTGAAAAAAGATATCTATGGATATAATGATGTATCCAAGCAAAGATCTAGTTGAATATTTTTGGATCCTAAGGTACGTGGATTGATTTGGACCCCCGAGACAATGACCTTGTGAGTATCTTATTTCAATCTGATAGGATCCACATCTTGCTTTGCACTAGAGACTTCGTTCAGACATTCGAGGGAAGTTGCCTTGATGATTCTATCAGCATCACAACCTTCCCATTACTCGTCTTCAAGGATCGAAATCTGTTGGGGCCTCACCACATTATCTCCTTCACCTGTGCTCTAACTATGCCACAATAATACTGTAGATCTGCTCGACGAATCTTCTACTAATTAATAAATCATCTACAGTCAAGGAAAAAAATGATTATTTAAAAATAATAATTATTGGTACTTATTTTTGTATTTGGATTCGCTTGCTGACAAGTGCATGTACTGTGCTTAAACTGACAGATCTCAGTTGACAACTCAGTGACCGGATGTGGTCGATGGGCTTTGTAAGTATCTAGATTTTAGGATAGATAAAGGACGGAGAAACACATGTCAATGAGGAACTCTTCTTGAAATGACGTGTAGGTTTGGGCCAGCAAAGCTTCTTGCTTATCCTATATGGTCAATAAACGGAAACCTCTTTTAAGCAGCAGCACCTGGCTGAGCACCTACCTGGATTAATCGTCCATCAATGGACCGCACCACAAGATGATCAATGCCAAATTCAAATGTGATATTAGGGAAGTTCCTTAATTGTTTTATCAACATCACCCCTGTCGGTGTCTTTCAAGATCACTATCGTCACATCGATGGTATCTGACTCACCGTTTTGCCTCCCCACTTGCTCTCCTTCTCCTACGCTCCTCCATCCAGCTTGCAGCCATCAAGTCAATCTCCTCGCCGACCTTCTTCGTGTCACTCTTAAAGCCCTTAAATCAAACCACTGAAGAAAGGGAATCAAATCTGAAATGACTAAGGTAGCAATAAGATAAAATTAAAAAAACTTACCGGATAGCTTTTTGAAATCTGGCTTCATCCTCGTCACAACCACTAATACCACTAATTTCTCCAAAATATGTCTTTTTAGAAATTGATATCCCCATCACATTGAAAATCAAGTCTTCATCTACACTTTGATAGAACGACTTGATCGATATTTCGGTTTGAAAGGAAATCTAGAGTGGCAATCTTCCAGATCTCGCGCAGGTCTAGAGTTTGGTGGTCAATAACTACTGCTGCATGTCTCGATTTTTCTTTCATTTTGGTTTTATTGTCCAAGCATTTTAACTATCTCAGTCACTATATGAGCTCTTCACTTGAATAAATAATAGTGATTAAAAAAATGCTCCTATGAAATAATTAATATACCTTGCTAAGAAGAAAGGAAACATAGTCCGAAAAGAAGCTTTATTGAACCAGCGAGGAATAACTAAAGCCATTATAGACATGAATTACGGTCTACTTATAGAGTTCCTCAGGGAGCCTCGGCACCACTTGAACATGGAGAGGACTTTCTTTGCGAAGAGAGACACCATTTACCTCCTCCATGTCGATGCCCTCATCACCAATTGTCATCCACTCAAATGACTGCAAAAGCCGAGCCAGAGTCAGATGCATCACCTGAAGGGCGAATCCCATGCCGGGACAAGCTCGGCGACCGGATCCAAACGGCATGTACTCAGAGCTGTGACCCTTAAGATCCATGTTTACATGGTCCATCAAGAACCTCTCGGGACGGAATTCTTCGGGCTCAGACCATACCTGTGGATCCCGATGAATCATCCAAGCATTCACCATTAAACGAGTGCCCTGGGGAATGCGGTACCCATTTACGTAGCAATCTTCGGCTGACTCGTGTGGCACCAAGAGTGGTACCGCCGGGTACAGGCGCAAGGTCTCCTTTACGATGGCTTGGAGATAGGTCAGCTTCATGTAATCTGATTCGTCGACGATCCTTTCTCTGCCTACATGGGTATCCAGCTCAGCTTGTGCCTTGTCTAAAACGTGGCGATGGTTGAGTAGTAGCGAGAGGACCCATACCATTGTGTTCACAGTGTTGTCCACCCCAGCTATTACTAAGTTCTGCAAGAGGATTTAGTTTGTAATGCTTAAAATATTCAGCAAGTTATGCTAAAAAACATGATGAAGCTCCAGAGTAACTGAAAATTTTCAATATTTGATGAGCCATGACTACATATTGAGACCATTTCAGTAAAATAAACTAGCATGTCCAGGGTATTTTTAATCTCAACACGTGGCTGAAAAGGAATAAGATGCCAATACCAATTAAAACTAGGTGATATATACAAGCATAGTTTGAAAACTCGGAAACTCAACTCGACATGAAGGTGAGGCAAGTCAACTAGAAGAGACTCAATTGGCAACTCAAAACAACTCAAGTAGAATGTTTTTACATAATTCACTTGATTTTCATATATATTTTCAACTATTTTAATACTAGGTGGTGTGAGATGGCTAGGATATTGTTACTATAGCCCTAGAGGTTTGAAACCCAAGCCAAAATCGATGGCATGAGTTTTTCCTTAACAAATTATAAGTTCCTATTCTTTTTTAAATACAAAGTAAATTCAAGAAATTAACATAAATTTACCTTATAAAATTTAAATTTTACAAATTATTAAATAATATTTATAAATCTAGTTAAAAATTCAAATGAAAAACTTTAATAATTTTCACTTAAATTTTTTTCAAGAGTTTTCATGAATATTTGCTGAATTTTATGAATATTTGACTTGTCAATTTATTTTTGAATTTGAACTTTCTGACTATGTTCCCTCCCCTTCCACCCATTGGCCCCTCCTAGATTGAGTCCTAGCTCCGTCTCTACTTGGAATAGTCTAAATTCATGAAAGTGGGCCAAAGTGCATTTAGATATCGTTTTGTATAAGAAAATATTTTTTGGTACAATACATAATATTTAGAGTGTCTATAGTTTCTTTTCTTTTCTTTTCTTTTTTGGTACAAGTGAAGAATTACGAAGCAAATTACTTATACACTTGCATTTACGAACACTCGTAGATCTAATTTGCAATCAAAGGGGAAAGGGACGACTCAAACCTACGACCAAGCCTATTCAAGAGGAGATGCCAAGTTATTTGTGACCAACTGAGACATTTGTTGATAGTTAAATTGTCTATAGGTACTCCCAATCCTTAAAAGGTATGTTTCGTTTGGCAGGAAATGCAAGGAAGTATAATTCATATGGAAAGCTATTATCTATGGAAATCGTTTTATGCCATCAACTGTCCCCGTGCCCGTTTCTTTTGGCAGCAAACGGAAGGAAATAAATTTCACATGAGGCGTTATTATCTCTGGAAATCAATTTACGCCTTCAAATTTTATTATGCCAAGGATCCAAGAATCCTACGTGTTAATTTTTTTTGGTCCTTGGCATATTTCATTTTGAAGGCATAAAATGCTTTACTGGAAGATTTCCTTTTTCCATTTGGATTTCCATCTATTTTCTTCCAACTAGACAAGCACTTAAAAAGATGAAACTTCGATTGAGTCATGACCTCCTTGTTGGGTCATTTGCGCTAATATCAAGCTCTTTCATTGGTCCGAAGAGCGAACGGTTCACTGGGGCTATTGACCGCAAAGTGAAATGGTTTGACAAAAGTACGGGATGCATCGTTATAGCTCGTATCTGGGCGATATCTGTTCGAATTGAATGTATGGAAGCATCAGCTACTATTTTAGAAAGGCTGGTGGCCTTATATAAACCAAAAGTTGGGGTACAAACCTCATCTATTACCAATTTAGCCCAATATGCCCGTCCATCGAATGATCTAATGATAGAATCAACAGTCATGTGAACAATCACCTAACTTACGGTCATTCATTAGCATGGTTAGGATCATTAGATCTGTGCTAATTTCGAGCTATGGTCATCAATCCAACAGTCTAGATTGATGGGTTTGCTTGCTTACCAGGGCTGTAGCTTTGATGACAGTGTTGTTGTCCCGATGAAGTTCTGTCAAGCTACCATCTTCCTCCATCGACAATAGCATATCAATGAAATCCGGTGTGCGATCACCAGAACCGTCCGATCCACTCCGTCTCCGGCGATGCTCATCTATCATGTTCTGGATGATGGTGTCCATTTCCATATGGGTCCTCTTCATTGATTTGATATGACCCCTCCAATCCAGCCATGCAAGTAGTGGAACAGCATTATAGATTGCTCCGATTGCAAGGAAGCGGTTGAATTCCTTTGCCGCTGTCCGTAATCTTAGAGCAATCTCCTTGTCACCTTCGGACACCCCATCACCAATATAACTTTTTCCTACGACCATCTGCATGACTATATTGAAAACAAGATCCTCCATCCTTTGGCTCATCTCGACTTCCGTGGGATTACGTCCATTCGCCGTCCACAGAACATATAAATCCTTCATGCATATATCCAGTTCCGAAGATCCAACTTTCCTGAGAACCTGAAGCCTACTTGCTGTGAGGAGTTTGGTGGTGGCGATCTTTCGCATCTCACGCCAGTATCGACCGTAAGGCGCAAAGGCGAACATGGCGTAGTCGTAACTCATCAGTTGATTAGCAAAACCCGTGGTTCTGTTGGCGAAGGCGCGGTCATTGACAGTGAAGCACTCCTTGGCAGCCTCCTTATCACTAACCACTAGGGTCAGTTGTCGGCCCGGGCGAAGAGTGAAGATGGTTCCATACCTCACTGCAAGATCTCTGTAGTTTCTGTGGGTCTTCGTATATCCAAACAGAAGGCGGAGATGGCCGATTACTGGTAACCAGCCAGGTAGCTCTGGTGCTTCCTTGACCTTTCCCATGCTCTTCTTTTTCTTATTCTTGACCCATAATAGGGAAAGGAAGAAGGTGGTGATGGCAGCTGCAACTGCTTCGAGCAGGGTCAGATCCATGGAGCTTGCCTGCAAATATGGCAGAGAGCTATGGGTTTGTATATATTGACACTGGAGATGAGGATGGAATTAAGAGTTACAGATAGGAATAGGGAGGTATCAAGGTAGAGATAAGGATGAAATTAAGAGTTAGAGATAGAAACAGGGATGTATCAAGGTTCATGCATCCCCCTCTTTCTATAGATCGATAGACGAGGCGGATTTTTTCCTGGCTTAAATTGTCAACTTCTGCATGCTTTTTTTCCATCTGTGGCTCTGCCATAAATTCAGTGTCAGTAAAGATTCTTATTATAGTAAGGAAACGTTCAAGTCTTTTTACAAAAATGCCCTAATCCACATTGCAAAGGATGGTCTGACATTGAACTTTTCATGCTTCTTGAATATACAGTTCTTAAATAACTCAGCTTTGTGCAAAAGATACATGATACAGTTGGAAGGGACACAGAAGTCTGGCCATGGATTTGGCCAATTTACACTAAAGAGTTATTTTCTTCGTATGCTGAGTGAAGAATGCTTTTCATCACCATGCATTGAGCCAATGATTGTTTACAGTGAAAAATATAGTGAATTTGGTCAAGATAACTGAACAAGAAATGCTGAGAATGTGCAAGTATTACACGAGTTAAAATGACCATTCAATAAAAATGGCATCAATGCTGTGTTAATCACTAATGCATACACCTGTACTTTCCCCTCAATATCACAGTTTTTACTTTATAACAGGTATGCTTCTTGAAACAATGCTTTCACTAATTCACAAAACCGAAAACGAAAGTTGGCAGCCTTGAAAGGGTGAACACAAAGCCCTGCAATCTGCTTGAAGCATCTGTGATCAGTTTCAAGGTGTATTCTCACAGAAATGAAGGATGCATATCAGTAGAAGTGCACTTCAAGCTAAGATATGACAGAAACATTATAGTAGCAAGCCTCTAGGAGATAATATTTGAAATTTTCAAACCACAGGAAGGAAAGGCATCAAGGTGAATACAGTTGGTTTTCCTAAGAATTTTAATGGTTTATAGATCAACTCACAGGAGATCAAAATCATGGGAGATTATCCACAATCTCATCATTCCCGAGTAACACATGCAGAGATCTAGGGATTTGTTCAAGTAAATTGTTATTATAATGCTGAGTTGCAGAACAAATAATATTATTCAATTGCAATGGAAAATGAATCAGAAAATGTATATTCCAGGTCGTTGTACCTTCTACTTAGACCTGCCTACTGAGCACTTCTGATATTGTCAATTTGCTGAACCCAACCATTTTCCCAAGCAGCTATTCTCACTGCATCAACACAATAAAGACTCATTTTGTACATACATGCCCCTTCTGTCTCGTGTAGATTTGCAGGTCTAAGCTGATCCTTCATGATAGACATGGCTTCAAGACCCAATCAATAACCATTCCCTCAGGCTACAGTACCTCTACAGTACTACTACAGAACCTTAATGATTACTGCTACAGTATACTCATGATGTCGGCTACAATATTGCTACAAGACCAAAAATATCGATGATATAGGAGACTGAGTTATAACAATATGAGTTACAACAATACGCATGTTACAATAGTCCGAGTTTCAACAGATATGAGTTACAATAGTTCAAGTTGTAATAGTATAGAGTTATAACAATACGAGTCACAATAGTATAAAGTTGCAATAGGAATGAGTGCAAACAGTTGATGAGTTGCAATAATAGCAATAAAGAAGCACATTAAGAAATTGATAATGACACCCTTGTTTAAGAAAACTGAAAAAGGTGAGTTGACTCGGTGACAACTAATGAGTAGTCTGGTAACAACTAGGAGTTGACTCAGTGAACAAGTGTAGAAAGTGGACACAATGATTACTGCGAATGGGCTGACTCGGGAACAGTAGTTGGATGACTCATTAAATGGTAGTGGGATGGCTCGGTGAATAATTGTGAAATGACTAGGTGAAAGGTGGCTGCAATTCCGAGTGGACTCAGTGGCCATTTCGAGTGGACTCGGTGACCATTTCAATTGAACGTGACCACTCCGAGTGATATTTATAAGTACCTAATGAGGGCAGCCTTGGAGGCTGATCGATGAGGGCAGGTGTGGGGCACTTGCAGGCTTCTAGGTGAATAAGCTTATAGATGTTTATGGTACACTCGATGACTGATTAACACTTATACTCGATAGAGAGTATTGAGTAGGGGGAGCAGCAACCCTTCAAGAAAAAGTCACAAATACACGTAGACGGTTAGTGTATCCGCTGGAAAGCACAGAAGACTGTTGAAGAGTGAGCTGGATCGAAGCTGTATGAAAATTTTGGGGGAGGAAAAACAAAGTAGCAATGTCTTTCAGTGTATTCTCCTCCTATGGGCATGGAGGGGGAGATTGTTGGGGTGAACTCACTATGATCCATACCCATGTGAGTGAAAGGCTAGCCGACATCTAGAACATTGGCACCAACTCTCAAAGTTCCATAATAACGGTCGACGATGCCGTAAAAGATGACTGTAACAGCCACCAATTTTGACAATCTTACAGTTGTAGTTCCTATAAATAGAATCTGAGAGAGGTGAGAGATGAGAGATGAGAGAGAAGAACAAAGATGTAATCTAATCAGATAGTGGTATTTCTCCTATGGATGTAGGCCAAGATGGACGAATCACGTAAATCTTCTCGTCTCCTATTATGTGAGTGTGCTATTGCATAATTCTCAGATCTAGAGATCCTGGTTGCCAAATCCGTAAAAGATCTAGCACAACAAGGTGTTTTGTAATTGACTAAGATGATAATAACATTACTAGCCACATCAATCAGCAGTCCTAAAATCCTTGCCAATGTACATCCTGAAATCTAAGGAAGCCTACAAAAGCAGAAGACAGATCATCTTTGATTATGATGAATACTTGTTATTATCAGGCTATTTTTAAGATAACCAATTAAGCCTGTAAATTATTATAAATCCTTATATACTCAAGGGGAATACCAATAGAGACAAAACAGTGCAATTAGAGAAAGAAATGAAGTGAGACTGTAATCCTAGACATCAACTGTCACTCTATTCGGGTTTCTTTCTTTTCCTCTTTTGGTAGATATTTAACAGAATCTTTAAGAGGAAGAAGCAAGCATAAAACAAAGATAGATATCTTGAAATGTCCTCAAGAACAAGAACTATAATAGCTAGTAAAAGGAAGAGAATATCCATCACTGAAGGTGAAAAAAGGACAACTTATGACCAAGAGTTCACTCCTAATGTGGACCGCTCTGGTAGTGCTTATACATCTTTTTGCATATAGCACTCCGGTTGGCTCATGATGGATTTGGATGTACTAGATAATATTTTCAGTGTGACTTCCAAGTATGTTGGAGGTGTAAAAACAGTCTCTTTTGAAAATGCAAGGTAAGGCTTGGTACTATAGACCCTTTGTGGTCCTCCCTTTCCTAGACCTTCGTGCACTATCCTTAAAATTTTTGTTTAAAGATAATATTCTAAGAAGCTCTCAGATATCTAACAAAGAAAGATATAGATATAACCTAGAAACAAGAAGGTTACAAGGAGAAATGATGTTATGCTTCATGGGAGTCCATGTCACCTATGGGCATGGAGAAAGATTTTTGTGGTGTCTCTTTTCTTATTCCTAGCACTCTTTGCCTCTATAACTTCATCAAAAGTTAAAAGGGAACCCAAGGTTATGAATCCTCCAGAAGCTTTCATTTTTCAGATTTTCCAGCTACAAATCATTACAAAAGCTCTCAAAAAATAATCTTTAGGAGGAACTACCGGTTAACATTGTGATGGAAACCGAACTTTCAATTGATGGGTAAACAGAGAGAAAGAATATTTATGGCATTGACAGAGCTGGAACCATATACTAAACTTGATCTTACATTGAAGAAAGTGGAGAGAACAAGAACAGCAACGAATATTGGCATTTCTGCAATGAAATCGCCATTATTGTGCGGCGCTTTAGCGAATTGTCGAATAAAATATGCGGGTTAGCAGCAGAAGAAGAATCCTATTTTGGGTTCTGCACCTTCTTATTCTTCCACAAATCTTAATATCATGGGTGTCAATTGTAGGAATGGAATTTCTCCGTCGAAGGGATGGAGCCAGAGGAACTAGTAAAGTGCAAAACTGAAAAAGAAGACCAGTACCATGGAAACAAGTCTAGTCGGACTGCACAAATTTTGTGAAGTCCAATTTAAGTGATCAAGATCATTTACATCTTGGCCTCAGATTAGATATGCCATGCTTCAAAAATTATCCACGTATTAGACAAGTGTTCAAATCGCTCATAAGCAAAGACTTTTATGGCGTTAGCTTGTTTGGGAACCGCCCATTTTTCACCCTGCAATAACAAGGTTAGGATGCCAACAAATGTTGATTGACAACTCGGCGTCTCAGAGGGGCCAGATTGAATTTTGTGGGATGGGAAGCCGGGCAGCGCACGGCCTGCTTTGACCTCAAGATAACTTCGTCTCATTCCCTAAAGTACGGTGATCGCATGTTCAAGTGGCACTCTCTCCTTTAGCTAGGAATTAAATCTAGGAGGGAGTCTAAGCGAGAGTGAGTGTTTAGCTTTATAAATCTTTTCTTGTTACATATAAAAGAGGCTAAGATACTACTAAAAAATGAAAAAGAAAAGAGTGCTAGTAACTTGCTTTGTCCTTGACACTTTCAACAATTTCCTAAGGGTATAAGTATTTGGTAGTGGATGTCACGAGAGGAAGGGTTTCAATTTTTGCGCGTGTGAAGGCTAAGATTTTCAATAGGAAACAACAGGTTCTTTCTAAAGCTGGTAGAACGACACTTTTTCAATTAGTTACAATGAGCACTGTCAATATGCCATACCAGCCTTCCTAGTCTCAAATCCATTTTAGCAGATTGCGAGAAAAAGACGAGGACATTTCATATAGGTCCATTCTTGAAATTCAAAAGCTGCTCACATGATGAGAAAGGATCTGTTCTAAAAAATTGGTTGGTGGTCTAGTTCTCAAAAGATGTGACTCACGTTGATGACTCCTTGAAGGCTAACGTTAAGAAGCAAATTCGTGTTTCTTTCAATTTTGGGGTGATGCACAGGAATAGTTTTCCGGGAAAAACTAAAAAAAGGCAGCCTAGTGCTCAAAACTCCCACGTATGCAGGCTTTGAAAAAGGGATGGACCACAAGGATCTATAGTACGCCTTGCATTTGTAAGAGGCTGTTTCCATGTCTTAAACCCGTAATCTTAAAATCACACGATGACAATTCTACCGTTGTGCCAAGACTTTTCTTTTTTCTCCTCAAAAAATTAGAAACAAAAAAATTTACAAATGAAAATTGCAATGATAGTGTTTCTCTAAAAGCAAAACTGAGAGAAACACCAGAGAAGAGGGGTTCCTAAACACACCGTTGGCGCACATCATATGAGTGCAATTGGGAAGCCAAATAGCTTCGAGAACATGACTTTTTCTATGCTTTCGAAGTTGGCTGCTTGGAAAGCAATTCTAGAGCTAGAGAAACCCTTCAAAGTGGTACCCTATGGGTATGACAGCAAGGATGACTGTAGAGATATAGCTTGGCTGGGTCAATGAAGCCGTATGGTCTTGATATCCCCATTCATAATAGTGATGCTTACTTTAGTTCAGTGATTAATTAAGGAATCTGATGGCTCACGGGTCGAAACCCTTTCATCAGAAGTTTCCTCAAGACATTAAAGAACTAATCCTTGCTACTACTATTCACACTCGCATAAGGAGTTATAAATTACTTTGGGGACTGCCTCAAGATGGGAAAATTTCTAACAAGTCGTGTTATCATATGTTGCTTAGACCTACTAATGAGGCTTATCTTGATAATCAATGCTTGTCGATATGTAGATTTCATTGCATAGGAGGGCGAAGTCAATATGGAGATCACGCTACATGCCGAATCCCTTCTTTCTGCCGTCATGAGATTAACTGAGGATCAAGTTCCTGTGGCACATGTAGGTCCAGGAAAAAGACCTCAAGTTCTGCAGGCAGCCGGTGCATAAAGCTCCTCCATAGGCGGGGTCTGGGGAAGGGGTGGACCACAAAGGGTCTACTCGGCATAAATACAGATACAGTATAAGATGCTCATTAGCTTAGAGCCTTTCTACGGAACTTCCAATCCACATTGCAAATAACTATCTGACAAAGACTATTTCATGCTTTAAAAATACACAGTTTTTCATTGAATAGCCCAACACGATGCTACAGTTCGGAGGAATACAGATGCTTGGTCAGTTTGCAGTTAAGAAGTCATTTCTGGCTACACTGAATGAGGACTTGGCCATGTAACCAAGTTGACAACAAAGAACAATCTTGTAAACTGATTATCATCATCAAGTATTAAGTCGATGATTGTTTGCAGAGGAAAATATATTGAATATGGTGAAGAGAGAAGCTGAACACGGAAATACCGATTATATGTAAGTATTACATGTGAACTAAAGTAATCGATCAACTGTCAAATCCAGAAGCATGCCATCAAATCCTTTTGAACTAGTAATCGCTAAAAGCCGCTGTTGTGCTTTCAATATCCACGTTACCTGTTGATGCCGGGAAAGCTTCTTGTAACAATGCTTTAACTACTTCATCGAACCGCCGGCGAAAAGTTGGCAGAATTGAGAGGGTCAGGCCGAAGCCCTGCAATCTGCTTGAAGCATCTATGATCAGTTGAAAAGTGTATTCTTGCAGAAACGATTTCAAGCTTCACAATATGATAAAACACGTAGTATGCACTGATGCACAGATAGGGAATATTATAGAAACTTCTCAGACCAAGATGCTTGTAATATCATCTGAGGACATCAAGAGCACTTGAGATCATCTAGAATCAAAAATCCTTCCCGTTTAACACATATAGAGATCTAGGTACTAGTCCAAGTGAATTGTCTGCCGTGTTTGCAGGAGTATTACATTATTCAACTGGAATGGGAACATAAATCAGAAGAAGCGAATTCCAGGTGAGGGACAAAAAGATTGCAGTACCTTCTACTTATGCCCTCCAACTGAGCTCTTCTGATCTTATCATTTGGTCGAACCCCACCATTTTTCCAAGCCTCTATTCTCACTGCATCACCACAATAAAGAGTCATCTTGTACAAATATGCCTCTTCTATGGGCTGTAACTCTGCAGTTTTAAGCTGCTCCTTCATGATAGACATAGGCTCAAAGAACCAGTCAAAAACTCTTCCCTCCGGCCTATTAACGTTGTTTAGTTCAACATTATCACCTGACAGCATTCAGGTTACTATTGGATCATCCCATACTTTCACATAAAGAAACAAATTGATATAAACTTCTAGGTTTTATTATCCTAACTAAATGAATTATGTAGGATAAGAAAATGTGAAATTGAGTGAAATCATACGCATCAGAAAACCGGTAGAACCACTCTTGATTGAGCGGAGAAAGCACTGTAGAAATACATATGCTGGAAGTCCGACGTTAATTATCTTGTTCTTTGAATGTTGCCATGATTCCAGATCTTGTACCCCTATGGCACCAACTCCAATGAGCTGCTTCCCAATATACACGCACGCCTCGAAAAAGTTGTCCCATATCTGAAGCAACCACGAGTAATGAACAAATATAGAGATAGATAGGCAAAAACAAAATTGCATTATGATGTTCTTACCACCACTGCTTTGAGCGCCTTGATTTGCATGGAAGATGTTCTAATTGGAGGTTGTTTGGCATTAACTGTGTCAGACATATCAGCCAGAGGATGTGGTGGTGGAGTGGATGCAGCTGCCTTTCGGTACTTAGGTCTGGCTATCGAAATGAACAAACACTAAGAAGCTGAGCCATAAAGCTCATACGCAATAAAAGAGAAGACCAAAACCTTTGAACAGATACATGGATCGCACAGGACAGGAATTTAAAGAACATATTTCAGATGAAACATCTATGTTCTAAATAACGATCAAGATGTGCTGGTAGCCAGGTCGATGACTAGCACTACAAATACATATATGACTTTACCAATGATCTAAGTCTACGTGATCCAAAGACCGTACCTTGGGAACCAGGATCCTTGTTGCAAGGAGAGGAAGTCATTGGTGTACTCATCAAATAGAGATATTCCAGAAATTATGTAGAGCAGTCCGCTCTTTGTAGAATTTTCCTAATAGGCAAAGGGATGGATAAGGTTAAGCACATGCACCCACAAGATTTTTTTTCTTATAAAAGAGCTACAGCACTAAACCGTTCACCCAACGGAAAAATGCACAAACATATTCATGGAATTAGACAACCTACTGCAGAATGCTTCCATCCAAAGAAATGTAAACAAAAAGTTGGAAAGCTAATTACAGGCATCAACGTACCTGATATACAACCACAGAAGCATAACATCCAATGAAGACGCTTGAGATAATTCCAGCTGAAGCAGCTAACGCCACTGCTGTTGGCCACAAAAAAATATATAGCGCAGCAAATGGAACACAAACACTTTCTAAGAAAGGACCTGCCCGTCCGATAAGATCTCGCAGCAATCGATGCCATCCTTTGAATAACATGATAGGAGTTTTGTAAATGACTAGAATGATTATCATAGGCACATCTATTAGCAGCCCTAAAATCCCAGCCAATGTGCATCCTGGTATCTGAAAAAGCCTAAAAAAGACAAAGGAAAATAAACTCTGATTCAGATGAGTAATCCAATGTTCCTATTATCAGGCTACTTTTAAGATCACCCATTAAGTAAATGGCAGATTACTACATACTCAAAAAATATAATAAGAGAAACCAGAGAAGTTATAGGGAAAGAAATGAAATGCAGTGAGACTGTAATCCAAGACTTCACTTGTCTAGCTTGTCTGCTTCCCCTCTTTTCTTCTTTCAAGTGAACTTTAACATAATGTTTTCTTCAAAGGAAGAGATGTGTGGCAATGTGGTGCAAGAGTGAGCTCTCAATCATGAAGGTCACAAGTTCAAGGCTCCTCAAAGCGGGGGTGTGAGTCCACTATTTCAAAAAAAAAAAGAGGGAAGAGACATGCCAAAAACAAAGTAGGGGTTGGGTATCCCAAAATAACTACAACACCCACAAAGAGAGAAGGGGATGTTTGGAAATGTAAACTTGATTTAGGCCCAATTTAATAAGGGCCCATATTCTAAAAAGGATCACATTATAAGCCCTTCTTCTAGCCCATATTCTAGAAAGCCCACTTTCTAGAAAGTGTTGCTACAAAAAATCAATTAGAAATATCTACATACCATGATAATAGAGCTAGATATTTTTGTAGAGACATCTAGATAACAAATTGTAATCACAAGATTAAAGGTGTGTTGGCACAATCCTAACCATTGGTTAAGGAGTGCTACTAGTATAAATAGGGGTGGTTACTCACAAGTTATATCAAGCAATTTTGAGAATCAATACAAGCTCTCTCTTCCTTTCAATCCCCCAAGTCCCTTCTTCATTTGTGAATCCTTTTCTAGCTTCAAAGCCTTCATCATGCCTTTGTAAAATACCATCCTCTTCCAACAAAGTGATATCAAAGCTACAAGATCCTTCAAGAGTTATAGCTAGTGGTGGCATGGCTCCCTTCCAAGTTCCTATGCTCAACAAGAGCAACTATGATAATTGGAGCATCAAGATGGAGGCTCTCCTTGGAGCATAAGACGTGTGGGACATTGTGGTAAAAGGCTACAATGAACTTGAAGATTATGCTACTCTATCCCATGCCCAAAGGTATAGTTTGAATGATTCAATAAAGAGAGACAAGAAGGCTCTCTACCTCATTTATCAATCTCTTGACGAATTTCAAGTGCAACATTGGCAAAGGAAGCATGGGAGAAACTTGAGATATCTTATAAGGGAGCCGAGGAAGTAAAAAAGGTACGTCTTCACACATTAAGATGAGAATTTGAATCTTTGCAAATGAAGAAAGACTATTTCTAATTACTTTTGTAGAGTTTTAACCATTTCTAATCTATTAAAAAGAAATGGTGAGAGGTTAGATGATGTGAAGATCATAGAGAAGATATTACACTCCTTAGATCCAAAGTTCATCCATATTGTTGTAACATATGAAGAAACAAAGAATTTAGAAGAAATGATTATAGTGCAACTCATGGGCTCATTACAAGCCTATGAAGAAAAACATAAAAAGCAAGAAGAAATCGAGGAGCAACTTCTCAAGATGCAACTCAACTCAAAGCAAGAGAGTTTTGGAAATGGAAGAGGTCAACAAGGCAGAGGTCGTGGCAAAGGAAGAAGTCATGGACGTGAAAGAGGAGGCTTCAACAATAGTAATGAAGAGAGAAGAGAAAGCTCGAGAAGAGGTCATGGAAGAGGCTATTTAGGAACAAGGTATGACAAATTTCAAGTTAAGTGTTATAATTGTCAGAAATTTAGACACTATGCCTCAGAATGCAGAGCTCCTAAAACAAAGTTGAAGAAAATGTCAATTTCATGGAAGAGAAGAGCCAAGAAGAAGGCACCCTCCTATTGGCATACAAGAACAATGAAGGAAGCCAAGAAAATACATGGTACCTTGATACCAGTGCAAGTAACCACATGTGCGGGAAAAGGAGCATGTTCGTGGACCTTGATGAGACGGTGAGCAATAATGTCTCCTTTGGTGATGAATCCAAAATAGCAGTAAAAGGCAAAGGTAACATCCTAATCCGCTTAAAGAATGGACGGCATCAATTTATTTCAAATGTTTATTACGTGCCCAACATGAAAAATAATATTTTGAGCCTTGGAGAACTTTTAGAGAAAGGCTATAACATTCTCATGAAAGATTATAATCTTTCTATAAAAGATGATAAAAATAATTTGATTGCCAAAGTACTTATGTCAAGAAATAAGACATTATTGTTGAACATTCAAAATGATGTTGCCAAGTGTCTTAAGGCATGCTTCCAAGATCTATCTTGGCTTTGGCATGTAAGATTTGGGCACCTCAACTTTGGAGGGCTTGAACTACTATCCAAAAAGGAGATGGCCAGAGGATTGCCTTTTATCAGTCATCCCAGTCAATCCTGTGAAGGATGCCTACTTGGAAAGCAGTTTAGAAAGAGCTTCCCCAAGGAGTCACATTCAAGAGCCCAGTAGATGCTTAAGCTCTTGAAAGAAAAATAAAAAATATTTGGAACTTTCAAGAAGTTCAAAGCTGCAATGGAGAAAGAAAGTGGATGCAAGATCAAGGCCTTGAGATTTGATCAAGTAGGAGAATTTACTTCAAAAGCATTTCAAGAATTTTGTGAGGAGAAAGGAATTTATCGACCATTAACAATTCCAAGATCTCCCCAGCAAAATGGAGTTGTTAAAAGGAAGAATATAACCATTCTCGACATGGCTCGAAGCATGCTAAAAAGTAAGCAAATGCCAAAGGAGTTTTGGGTAGAAGCGGCATCATACGCAATTTACTTGTCCAATCACTCGCCAACAAGAAGTGTATGAGGAAAGACACCACAAGAAGCATGGAGTGGAAGAAAGCCTAGGATATCTCATCTGAAGGTATTCGGAAGCATAGCCTATACACATGTGCCAGAAGAAAGAAGAACCAAGCTCGATGATAAAAGTGAAATGTTTGTCTTCATTGGCTATGATTCCATTTCAAAGGGCTACAAATTATACAATCCAAGAAACAAGAAGACTGTTATCGGCCGAGATGTGGAATTTGATGAAGAAAGCTCATGGGATTGGAACATTCATGAAGAAAGTCACAACTTCTTCCCTAAAAATGAAGATGAGTAAACAAGAGAAGATCAATAAGAGAATGTCACACCACTAACCTTACCAACTGCAAGTGAAAGTTCAAGTAACTATGAAGACTCATCATCATCAAGTTCAAGTCTAAGGACACCACGTACAAGAAGCCTACAAGAGCTCTATGAGGTCACAGAAAGGCAAAAATATCTCACTATACTCTGCCTCTTTGCTGATTATGAACCATTGAGTTTTCAAGAAGCTATACAAAGTAAAAGGTGGAGAGATGTCATGGATGAAGAGATCAAAGCAATCATGAATAATGATACATGGCAGCTGGTTTCACTGCCGAAAGGGCACAAGGCGATAGGCATAAAGTGGGTATACAAGGCAAAGAATAATGCTAAAGGAGAAATTGAAAGATATAAGGCAAGATTGGTTGCGAATGGCTACAATCAAAGAGCTGAGTTCGACTATAATGAGGTATTTTCTCCTGTTGTTCACTTAGAAACTATTAGATTAATTATTTCTTTAGCTGCTCAAAATAGATGGAAGGTTCATCAAATGGACGTGAAATATGCCTTCCTAAACGGACTCCTTGAAGAAGAAGTTTGTATCGAACTACTACTAGGCTACGAAGTAAAGGGACATGAATACAAAGTCTTCAAGTTAAAAAAGACCTTCTATGGCTTAAAGCAAGCACTAAGGGCATGAAATAGTCAAATAGATAAATATTTTTAAGAAAATGGTTTCACAAGATGCCCTCATGAGCATGTAGTATATGTCAAGATCAAAGATGGAGACATCTTGATTGTATGCTTGTACGTGGATGGCTTAATCTTCATTGGAAGCAGTCCAAGGATATTTGAAGAATTGAAAAAAGCAAAGATCAAAGAGTTTGAAATGACTGATATTGGGTTCATGTCATATTATCTTATAATTGAAGTAAAGCAAAAGGAAAACGACATCTTCATTACTCAAGAATGTTATGCAAAGGAGCTACTTAAGAAGTTCAAAATAGATAACTGCAAGCCCATTAGCACACCGGTAGAGTGTGGAATCAAACTGTCTAAGAAAGATGAAGGAGAATGATTAGATGCAACAAATTTCAAGAGCTTGGTTGGAAGCTTACCCTACTTAACTTGCATGAGACCCAATATTCTATATGTTGTAGGATTAATTAGTCACTATATGAAAGCACTAACAACCACTCATCTCAAGACAGCAAAAAGAGTTCTTTGATATATTAAAGGTATATTCGACTTTGGTTTGTTTTAGTCTCATACTAATGATTGTAGAGTTGTTGGATACATCGATAGTGATTGGGCCGGAGACTTAAATGATCAAAAAAGCACAACCGGGTTCATGTTCTTCATGGGATATCACTTTTACTTGGATGTCAAAGAAGTAACCAATAGTCACCCTTTCTACTTGTAAAGCAGAGTATATGGCTGTTACATCTTGTATTTGTCAGGCAATATGGTTAAAAGGATTACTGAAAGAACTTAGCATGCTACAAGAAGAACCAATAGAGGTCTATGTTGACAACAAATCTGCAATGGCCTAGCAAAGAATCTAGTCTTTTATGGCCGAAGTAAACACATTGATACATGGTATTACTACATAAGAGAGTGTATCATAAGAAAAGAAGTTCAACTAGAATATGTGAAGTCTCAAGATCAAGTAGCTGATATTTTCACTAAGCCATTAAAGTTTGAAGACTTTATCAAGATGAGAAGTATGCTTGGGATGACAAATCAAGTTTAAGAGAGGGTGTTGGAAATGTAAACTTGATTTAGGCCTAATTTAATAAGGGCCTATATTCTAGAATGATTGCATTAAAAGCCCTTCTTCTAGCCCATATTCTAGAAAACCCACTTTTTAGAAAGTGTTGCTACATAAAATCAATTAGAAATATCTACATACCTTGATAATAGAGCTATATATTTTTGTAGAGACATCTAGATAGCAAATTGTAACCATAAGATTAAAGGTGTGTTAACACAATCCTAACCATTGGTTATGGAGTACTACTAGTATAAATAGGGGTGGTTACTCATAAGTTGTATCAAGCAATTTTGAGAATCAATAAAATCTTTCTCTTCCTTTCAATCCTCCAAGTCCCTTCCTCATTTGTAAATCCTTTTCTAACTTCAAAGCCTGCGTCATACCTTTGTAAAATACCATCCTCTTCCAACAGGGAAGCAGTATTCACTAGTGAAAGATGAACAAAATGAGAGCTCATGAACAAGAACGAGTTCACTCCTAATATATGGACAGCTGTATTGTCTCTTATATTTCTTTTGGGTCTTGGTTTTATGGTGGATCTGAACATCTTAAAATCTAATATCCCAGCAAGTCTCAGATCTCTAATAAAGATGCCTCTTCCCTACAGACATGAAGGCTACAAGGGCAAAATGAGCATCTAGTTCATGCCAGTTGATGCTACCCATCTGATTTCTGAACGCTTCCAAGAATCAGCTTTGCCTCAAACTACTTCAACAGTTTAAGGAATCCAAGGGAGAACGGCCAACTTGCTAGAAAGTAACTTGGCAGGAATGGCACACAATTCCCTTCCAGTTACAAAACCTTCGCCAACCAATGGTCCTGAAATTCCCTCTCATCAATAGCACATGTGATTGTTGAAACTTTTATGTGCATAGCCAACTGTCAAGGAGGCATGTTTTCTTTGATATTCCTTTTTATCTTATGTTCCATAAACCCCACAGCCTGGCAAAGAATTGCACTGCCATGTAATCTTTCTCACTGAGAGCCCACATTAGCCTGTCATATAAAAGCTACAAAAATGTTGAACATGTCAAAAATATTAGAAAGCAGGGAGGAAGCTGTGAACTATTACACTGTTCAGCACGTAAAATGAATAAAAAGATGGCGTATGGCTCCTACAATTAACTACGAAGAGAACATACATGAGAAAGCCAAGACTTCTCTATTTCCATCAGATTCATTGCCAACAAAAGATGCAAATGTTGATTTGAACTCCTAAAATTATCTATAGATACATCTGTATATGCTATACCCCACAAAAGAGCAGCTTATTACAAACAGGAGGGTCAAACAACAAGAAAATGAACTCAACAGTAATGATTGTTTTTGGTCCAAGTCAACTAGAAGGATATTTCAGTTTTGTAGAACACAAGCAAGTAGCAGAACTAGCTGGACTAGCTTCGTCTAATTGATTCTTTGGTCTGGCAAACAAATCTGCTTCCTGAGAACAAAAATTAAGCAACTTGATACCCGAAAAACAAGAATTGGACTTACTGACGCTTAAACAACTTAAACTAGTACGTCAAAAACTCGATGAGATACATGACACTACACACTTCTGAGAATAGAAATTATGTCATTAAGGGACAATCTTCAAATTGAGTCATACATCAATTTTTCCAGGTAAATTTTGGTTGGCTTTTTAATATTTCCAGTTTTAAAATACTAAAATCAATATTTTAATTTTTTAGCAGTTGATCATATCATTTGTTCTTGATCCTTGGTCGTCAATAACATTATGTTGGATTTTAGAAACAAGTTAGCCCATTAACTTGACCTGATATAGATCAAACCAAGAGAGACTTAACAAATTTTGGGACTTCTCATTTGTGATTTTACATACATAATACTTTGGAAGTAACTGATATTATAGAGTTAGTACTTTTATATGGTTTTAGCCACAACCATTAGCAAGCACCGTGACTCAGAGCTCTCTGCTTCATTGCCAGTGTAGAAAGCCTAGAAGTTTGTTAAGTCATTAGTCTGTTACAATTTATTAACAGGACATCTATGAACTTCTTTTCTCCCTAAGAGAATGACAACTTCGTCGTAGTATGGTTTAGTTTTACGATTATTTTGCCACTGCAAAACAGCTTACCACTTTTCATTTTGTTGTTGGTCAGTTACAACGACGAGCTAAGTGCTCACCTCTGAAGCATTTCTCTCTTAAGAGTTATGAGAACAGTAGCTTTATGTACTGTTTAGTCATAGATCGATCTGTGTACCAACTTGTGTCCTTATACAGTAAACACTAGATTTTCTCTTCTCAATCCCCTGAAAAGGGGAAGATGCTTATCTAGGTAGGAGCTACTTAACTTTCGGTGTTCCGTGTTCCCTTCAAACTAATATCCAAAGATTCCTTGCAACAGGATGGCTAAAAATGATTGTTTATTACAGGTTTTGGTGACATCAATAGGATGAGCAAAGGAATGAGCCAGAACATGGATAACGTAGTGGTTATGAGAGAAGGGGAGCCATAACACAACAGTCGAGTTGTCATCGTGTGACCTTGAGGTCATGGGTTCAAGGCATAAAGATAGCAAGGGCTTCGTGTACCGGGGATGCCCTTTATACGGTACTATGAGATTAACAAGATGATTGAGATCATGTTTCGATTGTCGGTGGTTAAGAATTTGGAATGCCATGGACATAAAATTGAAAATTCTATCATTCAATAAATAGAGAAATCGAAAACAAAAAGCCTAAGACCCAATAAACATAAACAAATAAATAGAAATTCAAATGTATGTTCAGCAAAATCATCAAACAAACTACAGAAAGTTCAATATGTTGAGTATTACTTGATTTCGGTGGGAGACTCGGGTTTGGACTCCAGTAACTCATCCATCACAGAGGCATAGGAATGTAAGCAAACATCCATGAAATCACGAACGAAAGTGCACCCTCGCTGAACAGAGTCCCACGTACCATCCTATAGAGCCAATGGAACTAATCATCTGAAAACTCTGGTAAAACCGAAAGATAACTTTTACAAGAAATCAATCAATTCAACCTTTAAGATTAGCCAAAAGCAACATAAAATCAATACCTTCAAGCATCTGATAAATTTGTTGTCAACCCCCTCAGCAGTGGCCTCGAAGGTCTTCATCAAAGGCGAAAACAATCCGTATCCTAGACCTGTAAAAATGCTTCCAACAATCCCAACAATCGGCCATAACAGCAACGGAATTGGCAAAGTTAGAAACAGAAGGCCCTTGAATATTACACCGAACTTCCTTGTCCTGTCCCATTATCCAAAATTCAACACTAAACATTTTATCAAATAAAAAATATGTAAATGTAAAGAAACAAATTTCAAATTTATGAACAAAACTTATTACTTTCCAACACAATAGTAAGTCCAGGCAACGTGATACGGCCATAATCCAACGATCACCCCAGAATTTCCAGCCACGATCACGATAAAGTCGACTGGACAGATTATAATGGCTGAAAAATAATGACAAATTCTATTCCTTTAGAAAAAATTAAATAAAAATTGTAGGAAAAAAAAACTCCCAACGAGAGATTACCTTTGACGATTCCCACAGCTAACAGAAACAAGAAAACAGGAAGAAAAACCAGGAAATTCCTTGACAGAGAAAAGAAACCTCCAGAAACTTTCATTTTTCAGATCTTCCAACTACACTTCGCTGAAAATCATTACAACAACCTCAAATATAATATTTAGGAGAAAAATAAAAACTTAAACACTTCTTTACCTTGTCACAATTCGTTGAAGTGGAACCCAGAAGTTCGAACTTTTGTAATTGATAGAAAAACAGAGAAAAGGGCAGTTAGCGCATTTATTGAACTTGCATCGTATAAGAATCTTGATCTTACATCGCACGCAAGTGCAACGAACACGAAAGATTGATGGGTAATGGCTTTTTTTGCAATATTTTGCCATTTTTGTGCTGGCGAAGGTTTTTGCTGCTTTTTGGGCGAATCGTTTGAATAAAATAATTGCGTTCGTATGAAGAGAAGAAGAACCCAATTGCACCTTTAGTTCTTCGAGAACCTCGAGAATTGTTTGATGGAATGCCATTGAATTCCTTTTGCACGTGGGGTCTAATTACAGAGGATGGAGACAGGGGAGCTGCTGTAGAGCTACAACTGAAGGTGAAGAAAACAGTATCAGAACAGACGAAAGAGGTTATAATTAGGCGGGCGACCAGGAAATATAAAGACTAATCGTGCCGCTGAAAGTGCAAGCAGGGTCCAATTTTTTGTCATCGGAACTGTTCAGGTTCTGGGGCCAGGAAAAAGCTTAGTTATGCTGTCACAACGCCATTCATCAGATAATCCTATCCATTATTTAAGAATAAGATACTTTGGATTGGCCAGGATTATCTAAAGTTTTAGGATATGGCTCATTATGACAAGAGGGTTAACATGAACTGTTCAGACCATTATAATATGTGGCCATTTAATTGAGACCTCTGTACTAGTAGCCATGTGTAAAGTCCAGTTGGGCAGCTAATGGTTCTAAGAGAAGGTGGGGGGAGAGTGGAGGGGGGAATTTTGATTATCTCTAACCATAGGCCTCAAATTAGATGAGCCATACACTAAAGGTTTCATCTTACAGAACATCCTGCACTCCCCCACCCTCTGATATTTAAAGCAAATTGCATGTTTACAATACAGACACGGTGATCGGTTGGAACTTTGATTGACATTTCTTTTTTTAATGACCTTTTTTTGAATCTGCAAGCCACCGCTTCGCCCCAGGCTCAACATGACCCTATCGTATAATTCTAGTACGCCATCTGACGAAGTCCAAGAAGAGCAAAAAACAATCGAAGAAATGAAAGGCAATCCTACGAGGATCATTTAATGAATGAGATTTTTTGGACATTGCATCATAAGGAGTGCCTGAGAAGATGAGCGATTTTGATCAACAAAAATTTGTGTCCTGCTTGTTCATTTTAGCCAGCCAGATTAGACTTGAACTTTGTTCCTGTCACCAACATATAAAATCTCTTGAAAAGCTACATGTGTATCTCTTTTCACCAGACAAGATCATATTGGATCACTTTGTACAAGTGGGGTTATTAGCATCTTGCAGACTAATAAAAATATGATAAAAACTAAAGCATATTTCTTCCCATAATGCAAACTGTAGGCCTTTCATTCCTTTACAGGTATTTTTTTATGAATGGTGGAATATTGCTTTTTTACTTTTCACTTGATCGACCTCCATGCAAAGACCGCAAAATCGAACGGTTACGATTGCTCAAAGAAGAACTTTCAAAGGTGATATGGTGTCATCTAATTGATGCACCATTACCTGAAACATATCAAAGAACTCTATAGGATTTAACAGCAACGAGCCCTTGAAAAAGTTCACTAATTAATCAAATGGTTATCAAACACACGCTAAAAGTTTACTGATTGAACGGACGGTCAGGATGAAAGATCGATACCAAGGTCACAAATTTGTGTTCGTGAACAATTTTGAGTGACATCTTTGAATATGTGGGTAAAAGTTTGAAACTTTTTTCTCTTTGTTTACTCATATTAACTTATTTTTCTAAGTAACAGGAAAATTAAGAAACATAGAATGGCGGTTAAGTATATTGAATCTGTTCTAATGTTCTGCAATGTAAAGATGGATTTTGCTAAGTTCACGAACAATTAATGATAAATTGGTAAATTCAAAACTCACATGTTGTTCCATAAATATGCAGTTACTCCCAAAAATATAATAAATTTCTAAGTTATCCAAGAATCTTTCAGCATACTAGAAATTTGGATCATTTGACACGAAAAGTTTCTAATTATTCTGTGAATTCATGCGTGCTTTCTAGAGTCTATATCGTTCTCGTCGGCACTGTAATGGAGGTATTAGGAAACATTAATCACCTTTGTCAATCTTATGTATGAAAAAGAAGAAAAATGAAGGGCTAGAATGTAGGCTTCTAAGTTATCCTAGAATCTTTCAGCATATTAGAGATTTGGATTATTTTACACGAAACGTTTCTAATTATTCTGTCAATTCATGCATGCCATCTAGAGTCTACATCGTTCTTGTCGGCACTTTGATGGAGGTAGGAAACATCAGTCACCTTTATCAATCTTATATACGAAGAAGAAGAAAAATGAAGGGCTAGAATGTAGACTTAGTTGGAACTTTTTCCACCAATTGATAGTAAGATGCTCAGCCTTTTGTTCCACCCATGCATGGATCAGTTGGATGGGAGATAATTTTGAAGGATTCTTTGCATGTGAACTTCTCTGCTTAGTGTAATCTAATACATCTTCTACCTTTTTAAGAAAGAAAACATGCCCTTCTATCAATCAGTTGAATATGAATTTAAATCCATGATATCTCTTTCAGGGCTCATTTAGCAGGTGCAAATTACAGATCCACTGACTGTCTACCTAAATGTGAGTTTTGAGATCTTTACACACACATATAATTAGTCCTTTTCTTATCTTCACATTTATCTCTCTCTAAACTTACTAATTATAAAGAACTTCTCATTCTTTAATTTAGAGGCTCAACAAATTAGAGAACATACCACTTGATAAGAATAACTAAGTATGAATTAGCATATAAAAAGAAAATAAAAACACTAAGTATGAGTCAGTCACAAGTCCCAGGCAACAGTTTGCACATACATAGGAGTTTAGTGGTGTTATCAAATCTTCCTTCTATCTAGTGCTTCCTTTTCCTTTGCTTTTGGTAGGTAATCTCTCTCTCTATTATTTTTTGTTGTGAATTTGAAGCTATGGTATCCTGTCAGTGAGACATTTAGGAGACGCATGTGCATGATCGACTAACTTGCTTGCCGACTGCCTTCTAAAGGGATTTCTGAGGAGTTCTTTCGGTAAAGTACGTAGACCTTTCTTAAGCTTCGTGTATACTTGAGACTACTTTAATACATCTACTTTAATCGGGTGATCGGGATCATCGGAACAATGAATCTAAATCAATGGAATATCTTTAACTGTGCAGGTGCTACCCACAGTACGATTCTATATTTTCTTATGATTTAGGAGGAGATTTCACTAGAGGAGAGCTTTGGCGTAATCATAAAGTTGTCGTCATGTGACCTTAAGGTCACGGGTTTAAGCTATAGAAGCAGTCTCTTGCAAAAATTCAAGGTAAGACTGCTCACAATAGACCCTTGTAGACAGCCCCTTCCCTGAACCGCACATACATGAGCTTGGGCTGGCCTTTTAAGAGAGATTTCACTGTACTATAATGAATCATCGCCCCAATCTGATAGCTCGTGTCCAAACAAATATAGCAAAATCACTCAAATGGGTACGTAATTCTGAGGTCGATTTGTGTACTTATAATTGGTGTACTGTATTCATCAACATTTCATGTTTAACAGTCAAAGGTGGGGCGTACCATTTCTTATTTAGTGGGCATACCTTACTATATTACTACTGGGTTGCGTCTGATGGAAGCTTACTATGGAGGATCAAAGACTTTAAAATCATTTTCAATTCTACTCCCTAAATTCAACCCCCAGATCAAAGTAATCGTGTCCAGTTGTCGATCAACAAAACATCTTAAGCGTCTGTTTGGTAGGGGAAAACAATTCATTGACTCAGCTATGCATAGATTAAGATTAACTTTCAATCTTCCTATCGTCCTCTTCACCTCTTATATTTTGTTTTGCCATTTTTTTTTCTTTTTGAATGTCGAACACACCAACCATGAGCACCTCAAGCCTATGATCGACTGTGTAAGTACCACCAGAGAGGCCGTTCGTGCTCCACTGCGCTAAGAAAGTATTTGCTCCTTGTGAAAGTATTTTCTATTCTGCTAAGGAAAAGAGATAAAATCCTTTAACAGAAGACAGCCCAAAGTTAAATGCTTATTTATCTATGTTTGACACAAGTTATCCATGTAGCTGATAGCCCCCTGCTTGTTTATCTTAATTGGTGATGCTTGGGGCATTAGTTTAGCCCAAACATAAGATCATCATTCATCCTGAACTGCTCTAATAGGTCAAGGGAAGATAACATAGAGATGATCATGATATAGACAAGCAATTACACTTTAATCTCTTCTCTAGATCCATCTACGGTCCATATGTGGATGAGATTATCGTGGAGTGCATTTTTCTCAATCTGTTTCTTTTACCATTTCCTTTTTCTTTTTTATTTTACTTTCATAGTATGACTGTAGTCTTTGAAACAATCAAAGCACTTACGAAAGCTGCAATACTTGACCTTGGTTTCAGATACTCCTGTACTTCTGTTCAACCCTAGAAGTGATTCTCCACTAATAGAAACCTTTTCCTTTGATGAGAAATCTAAAACAAACTCAATTACCATGCACACGATATTGCCATTTTTTAAGGAAAACTTGTGGGGGACGGGTATATTTAACACTTAAGGGGGGTTAGTTCCTTTGAAGATTCAGTGTAGTCCGTTTGCCAACTTTGTCTCCCCAAGGTGAACTCTAGATTAGGTAGCATAGGATGCAATCTAGAGCCAGTATATGAGGATGGTAAAGAGCTCGTATACAACTTGTCACTCTCACTGCGAGACACGTGGCAGCCATCGCGACATTCGTCCACCTGTATTTAGATGAAGAAGTTTAGACTTTAGAGATTGTAGCTGCAAGTCAATGTACATGTTTATAGTTGCAATAATGCTTGGTAAATGACATGCTAATATGTTCTTCTTATTGATAATAGCTAGGTTATGTAATGAAGGGCATCAGAAGCTTGATCTTGATCTGGACCCTTAAAAACATCAACATGATCTGAGTCCTTCATTTTCAGGTCACATAAGGGATATAAAAAAGGCAGTCCCAGTGCACGAAGTTTCTGCATATGCAAGGTTTGAGAAAAGGGCAGACCATAAGGGTCAATAAGTAATTTAAGGGTCAGACTCGTTCCTCATATGCATGCATGACCTTCTGTTGAGGGTTAGAGTCCTACCTAATCGAATGATCCAGCTTCTCATGCCATTCCTTAGTAGAAGTCATACCACTTTGTGAGAGATTAAATGCCGTCTGATCAGAACCATTGATTTACCAAGTGTCTTTCTTGCTATTCTAATGCCTTTAATTTGCGGTGGAGTTAAAGTGTTGCCTCTTCATTTCCAGAGTCCATTTAAGGTCCTAAACTAGAGCATTACAGTTTCTAGATGAAGTTCAGTTTTGGTGCATGGCTCATCTACCATGACAAATGGTTTGGATCACTAAAAGAAGTAGGTTTTATCATATCGTCCAATGGAAAACATAGGCAGCAATTATACAAGACTTCCGAAATAAAAGCAAAAAGAAACGTGTTAGAACTAATTAAATGTGGGCCGTACTTTTGCCATGAGGGCTACATCCCTTTGGTTGATCTGGCCTGTTCATCTGATTTATCCCACTTCAGATATCTTGCAGTCTAACAATTTGAGGATTGGATGATCTAGCTTCTGGGGAAATGCATTTCTGATCATTAAAAACCGACGTTTAAAAATTTCTACAAGCAACAGATCACATGATAGAATCGTCCAATCATTATTCTTTCTAGGCTACGATCTCAGCTTGGTGAAATCAGACGAACGGGTCAGATCAAGCAAAGATGGCGCCCTTCGTGGACCCTACTGTAGCATTTGTGATTATATATTGCCCAGAATTATTATTTCAGATCAAGGGTTCACGTAAAGATTTTCATAAGAACATGAGTTAGGATAATTGCGTTTAGATTGCAAAAGTATGATTTATATTTCAGAAGCCAGACGAAACTCAATACCTTAGCTCCATCGTTGTTACAGTTGAGGTTGGAGTTTTTTGATGCGTTTTCTGACATTGTTGAACTCCAGGCATTCTCCTCCATTGATGACCAAGTCCTGCAAACAAGTCCCAAGATTCCCTATTAAATAACTTGTTCATGCAATGCCAACGAGATGCCTGAACCCAAAGACAAGATCAGCAAAAAGTTTCTTTCTATCAACTTAAACAATCTTGATTAAAGAACTTGTTAAAAATAAAAAGGCATCTCGGTGCACAAAGCTTCTATTTATGCAAGGTCCAAGAAAAGGGGCGGACTACAAAGGTCTATAGTTCGATAGCTTTATCTTACATTTTGCAGCCCTTGACTTTCAGATCATAAGATGACCATTCTAAGGCTCTCCTTCGAGATTAAAAAACTTGTGCTTTAAGTAAATGAAGACTACTTCACAGAAATTCATGGGCTTAATTCACATGGTAGGAGGGGGTCAGTAGGTGGATGCTCATATATCACGAAACGCCTACGGGTTTATAGACAGGGTCTGCATTGACTGCTATTGAGCACCAACAATTCCATTCTCCTTTTCACATGGCCAGGATCACCATTCACCAGATACTAATCTGGAGATAGAAAATACTGCTACAATCCATGCTTGACAGGGACCGTGTTTAAACTTTTCCTGTGTTCATACACAGTCCGATCTTATTCAGAAATTCTGGAGAGACCACTTCACCACGTTATTCAACTCTACGTACGTAAACTATAATCATTTCGGGAAAAGCAATCTAAGGCGGGGGAACTTGTTCTCCTCCCGTCTTTAATATATGATATAGACCAGTGCCAGTAAAAGCCTATACTACTTCCTAGATCCCTGTACTTAAATTAGGCTTTCTTTGTCACCTAGAAAGGGTGTTAAGATTCTAAACTATTAAGTCAAAAGCTAAAGTACCCAAGCCTGCAAGGTTTTTCTTCTAGTTTGCCTTGCGAACTTCTTTTGGTAATTCAAGACATGTTCTAGAACTCCAATGAAATGCCCAAGAAATACCAACAGCAATTAATGTAGTACTAACCTTAATGATAATAATGATGTAGAGTAAATAGTTATCAAAAGGACATTCTCTGATCTGGGTAACCAGTTGAGAGGAGGTCCCCAGAAGTATCAAGTTGTGAAGATTCATAGCTTCTCCGTATTCTTCCAGTGGCAAATCAAGTACTTAAAAAAGTTACTGAATAATCTATATATACTATTGCAAAAAGAGTTATTGAATAATCTATATGGAGCCATTAGACTGAAAAATCACGTAGCTTATGATATGCCAAGTACATTTACCTGCCGGCATATATAGTCCTGCTTGTTATGAAAACAGTAAAAGATCATCTCACTTTTTCCATAGCCGTAAACTTCCTACTTACTCTCCAACCTTCTTATTTGTCTCCAATCTTTATCCTCTAAAGTACCCAAACCTCTCTCTCTCTCTCTCTCTCTCTCTCTCTCTCTCTCTCTCTCTCTCTCTCTCTCTCTCTCTCTCTCTCTCCACAAGTGTACCTTGTGGTGTACCAGGGGTTAAATCCCATCTGCAGTCTTGCAGAACAGGATTGGGTAACCATCAAACAGGCTCTGTAGGGTAAACTCCAGCTGCTGCAGATTAAAAGCCACTTACCATAGAAAATATTCCATCCATATAATAAGTATGTACAATCTGTTTAACCTTTAAACATATGATTTTGATTAGTTCAGCTAACAATCCCTATTTCATTAATATATGGCATCTTGGTGACTAGTCAATGCACCTAGCAATAAACCTTGGTATATATTTAAATCATGCCGCTTGCAGTTTACAAAAGGTATATATCTCCCAATGAACAAAAACAACCAAATCCAACCATGAACAATAATATATACAAGGTAAGCTCATAGATACTCTTTTAATCATCAACATCTATGCGTCCTGAAAGCCTAACATGGGGGCGCATATTATCTAAAATATTAGCGAATGAAACAAATTATAATAAGTCTTTGTGCATGTGATTGCATGCAGGCACGTGTAAACTCACACGTATATGCACGTTGGATGACAGAAAGAAGGAGATGAAGGTGCACACCTGGGAGATTTGGGTAGTGGTGGCGGAGGAGGAGATGTAGGTGTTTTTAGTGAATAAACGGGGTTGATATCTGGTTTCCCACAAGATAATCTGCCTTCCACTTCAGTCATCCCTGTCCTTTGGCTCAAACCCATATCTAACTGCCCTTGGCCTGCAAACATTCATTATACACAGAGACGTTTGTTTGTGCTTTGTCAGACACCCAACAAATAATTCATGTGGGAAAGGTCATTCCAGTCCCAGCAATTTAGTAGTTGGAAACAGTAGATCACTGCGGGGAAAGATCTTCCACCTTTGGATTAACAGAAAAACCGATGGCTATGGGAGAGAAAATTAAAATACCTGCCCCTTTGTCAGTGCTCTTCACTGTTCTATACATCTGCAACAACACCCACACAAATATATTCAAAAAGTCTACATTGCTAAGATTACTCTGTAGATGCCCTTTTGTCCTTACTCCTTGTTTCCCACCCCCCACTACAAAACCCTAACAATAACAAAACAACAAAATGTAATGATAATATAGCAAGAAAAAAGACTAGAAATGTTGACCCCTCCCTCCGCAGTTCAAGCCCAATAAGATTAAGTTCGTTTTGTTCTCACCTGCAAATGACTCTTCACATGAGCAAGTGTTAGATCCTTCACATTCATCAACTCCAAAACTGACTTTGGTGTTGCTCCTGTCATGATATAATTTCAAAGAAAATTCAATGATAGTGAGAATCTAAATTTTGATGACGAAAATAAAAATATATATTGAAATTCATAACAAATATTATGCTTACTTTCATGGCCACCAAGTAGTTCTACAGCATGTACAAAATGGGCATGAAGAGTAGTGGTCCACCTCATCCTTGGAGCTCTAATGCATCTCTTACTTCCATTAATCAATCTCGAACTCCGCTTAAAATCTCGGCCGTATGTTTGTGGGTGGTGGAGATGGGGGAGATGACGGCGGAGTTGGGGCGTAGGTGGTTCAAGTGTGGCCATTTCAAACCCAAGACTCAATGTTGGTTCCCTTACATGGAGATCATGGCCTCTTTCAAGGTGCAAGAACCCTTGATCATGGCTTATATCGCTGCCACTGCTGCCGGAATCCGTGGATGAATTCCGGTCGCCCAAGAAGGCCCTTCTCATCGTGCCGTCAAATCCAACGTCTCTCGCTTCACCATCTGAGATCGACGGCGGGCTGATCTGGAGGGAGAGATCAGGAAAAGTTGACATAGGTCTCGTTTGGTTAAGCTTAAGAACACAAATAAGGGAGAACTAGATCAAGTGATGCAAAATACAAAAAGTAGACAAGAGCAGAAAGAAAAAGAAGAGGAGGGGCTCCAGGAATACGAACAGAAGAGACCCAGATCAAGTAATGCAATGTTATGGATACACGAAAAGATAGGTAGATAGATGGGCAGAGAGAGAGAAGATCAAACCATTAAAGTGTACAGAAAATGGAGAAATGAATGAATGAGAGAAGGAATGAATGAGGGAATAAGATGAAGGAAGATGAAGCGAGGATGAAGTGATTATATCATGAGTGGCTGATGATTTTGCATCAGTGCTTAGAGAACAATGGCCTTTAATAGCAGTGAAAGACCTTAAGGCTCTTGGATATATGTGAAAGAATTTTGCAGTCTGAAATACAGAGAGAGAGAGAGAGAGAGAGAGAGAGAGAGAGAGAGAGAGAGAAGATTTTTCTTTTTTGGTTTCGTTTTATGGTATATGGCTATGATGGAATGAGAAAGTGTGGTGCAGGGATGAAATGGTGGGTGCAGGGAGAGATAAAGAGAGAGAGGGGTTGGAAATCGAGAAAACAAAAAAGTCTCTTTGTTTTATGGAATTTAGGCATCTCTCTCTCTCTTTGACGTCAACAGATGGAACCCGAACATCTTCATCTCTCTCTTTCTCCTATCCAACCTGTTTTAATCTCTCTCTTTCCCCTGTCCAACCCGGTTTTAATCTCTCTCTCTCTCTCTCTCTCTCTCTCTCTCTCCCTCCTATCCAACCCTGTTTTCTCGGCCAACCTATGCACCCACTCTTTCGACCCATGACACCTACACTACAGTACTCATTCCTCTAACCGGATTACACAACTAGAAACACAAGGTTTTAACGGTGGTCGGACGTCCAAAATTACGAATCTACTTCACAGCTAAAACTTCAAGAAAGACCCATAAATTTTGTGATCATAACCATTCATCCGCTTCCTCTGTTAGATATATGAGCCATTGCCACACTTTCATTCATCAGACAATTCCATTCCTTTGATTACTCAAGATCTTTCCGCCATTCTGTTTCACCTTCTGTAATGCCACTCATGTTTAACCTCCGATTGATAGTGTAGAATCATCCAATGGAGATTTTCCTAGTTTATCTGATCTAAGGAGGACCCAAAATCTATGGCGTCGACTATCACCAAAATGTGGATCCCATTACTGAATTCAGCTTGTAGTTTTTGGTCGCCCGACTACGTACCACCATAAGTGATACAGGTTGGAAACAAACTTGTTAGTCCCTAGACTAGGACTTCAATGCAAACGTGGCGCACATCTAAGGGGGCCACGTGTTCAGATCATTCTCCACGTAACTCTCCCAATATCTCGCTTCCACCGCAAAAAACGTGAGATATTAAAAGCACTTGAAAAATATTCCAGGAGAGCTGTAATAAGCCTTGCTGGGTACCCCGGCGACATTGCGTTGCAAACCACGTGATTTGCTCCATCTCAAATTCTCCCGACCCAGTATTCGATAAACTTAGATCTTCAGCCATCTCAAAATATCGCGATATAATCGTGGAAAAGGAATCATGGCGTCCGGCGACATCGGGGCTGCAAGCCACATGCACAAGACCGCGTTCCATTGAGATGGGTCCCATCCAAGAAGAAGATTTCAACGGCTAGTATTTGTCTGATTGCGGGCTATCGGACTTCATCGTTCCTGCAAGAGTCCAGATATTCCCTCTCGAGCCCCTCGAGGCCACGTGGCGACGATCCAGATCGGACGACGGAGAGAATCACGGAGATGTCTACGTGCTCCACGTCACGTGAAGCGTTGGATAGGGAGCGTGTCCGGATGTGATGGGCCAAGGAATTTCGGATTTGGAATTTTAAACTGATCTGATTTTGTTGGTTAATGGTTAATTAAGAAGGTGAAATTGATTAAGAAATGGTAATCATTTGTTAATTGATTTGGAAGGTGGTGGTGGTCAGCGCATGATACGGTCGATTCATGGGGAAATGGGGGCTTTTATTCCCTTTCTTCTTCTTCTCTTGTGTTTATCTACTCTCATCAGAGAAGGAATTTATCGGTAAACGCAGAGTTGTAGCATGGTGTTTCTTGGAGTAGATCAGTGTATGGGTTTATACGTACTAATGGCGCATTTCAGTGTATGTTGTTGATGATCCAAACCGTTAGTTTTTTTAGCCTCTTCTTAGATGATCATCACCATTATTTGGTGTAGAGAGTGCAGGCGAGGAGATGATCTATGGAGAAATTTTAGCTGATGGAGGGTTAACCTCATCCGATACAAAAGATATGCCTCCATATTCATTAAGCACGTTATAAATGATTTAATTAATGTACCAAAGGTGAGCTCAAGTTTAGGGTTTCGCTCTAGATGCTAGTTACTTTCATTGGACCTCTTGGTGCTGTGGAGTTAGTTTTGTTATGAGTATGGAACCTGATTGGCTTGATCTTGTTGTACCCATGTCGAATTATGTTGCATATTTTCTAATATAGGTAGATGGTTTTCTATTTTATACTATAGGTAGATATTTCTTATTTTGTCAGGATAATTATGTGTATATGGTAGTCAATACGACCCTAGAGTTCTTTAGGGCTGAGAGAAATCTTGTGGCGGCTATTTTCTAGCAGCGGAGATAATAAAATTAGTCTGAACCTATAGACATACTTCAATTTAAAGGAAAACATGTAAATATGTATGTTTCTACTTCTTCATCTCTTTTTTAGTCTGCATCTTCATGGCAAATTCTTTCTGTGTCCTTATCGCTATGAATAATTTTTTCAAGACGATTTCTTTGTACTAAGGCAAACGCCATGCAAGTTGTAACAACTCCTCTTCAAAGAAAGAAGAGGATTGTCTATGATCGGATTTTATTGATTCAAAGTCAGCCATTGATCATCGATTATTTATGAAAAATAGCAAGCTCGATCAATGTTGGATGATTCGGATCACTTGTATTCTTATTCAACGGGCTTGCATCAGAACACTGGGACTAATTTTGCTCATACATGCAATCTTTTCGATGATCATCTTGATGGACTTACATCAAGTGGCGCGCTATTAATTACTAGTTCCACCTTTATGTTCTGTAAAAGGTCCTAAGTAATTAATCCAAAATAAATTGAATTGTTTTAAAATCTATCAAATTCTACTCATGTCTCAGTCTTGTAGTTCCTATGTGTAGGGAAAATTATTGCAATGAGACCGGTATTTAGTATTCAATATAAGGCATTAGTTGTAGGTCTGTTGAGTCTCTTATAGTGTGATCTTTGACTTATATTGTGAGATCATTATGAAGTCAATCAATGAATTATAATGGTCATGTCTTCTTAATTAATAGTATATCATAAGTAAAACCTAATAAAATTGAATTTGGTTGAATTTTGCAATGAGCTGCTCAAAGGAAAAAATGTGTATACAAGCTGTAAAATTTGTTACAAAATAAATATTCTCTCTGTTAGCAGTTTCGAAGAGAAAAAAATCACATTAAACACATTTCTAATGAAAGATTAAGCTAAGAATGGTTAGAATGAAAAGGAATGCTGAGCAATGGCCTTCCAGGCATAATTTTCAACCAAATGTGTGAACTTTAAACCAAACTTTTTAATGTTCTTGACTGTCTATAGGCATTCTCTGATAGAAGCTGTGAAGCTGCAGAAGAGGTGACATGTTACCTTATTTTTGGAGATTTTTTAACCAGATTTTTAACTACTTAGATGAATAACTCTTCCACAAGTACTATCTATAAAGGACCTAATATTGCTTACAAATTAAGTATATGTAAAAATTCAATGTTTAGGATTTTAATTTGATGAATAATTGTGTAAGTTCTTAAAAGATCTTCCTGACTCCACTCACAATACTGTTCTGGGTAAATAGCTAGGACACTAATTAAGGTTTTAATGAAGACAATGGGAGGGAGAAAACTAATCAGCACTTTTTACTCCAAATGAGGATTAATGTTTGATTTTGAAAAGTTGTAATGTGTCAACATCGCTTCCCTTCATAATAAACAGATAGTTGAGCCAAAAGGCTTTGATCAATTGATGATAGCGATTGATTCAAGCATATAACGATGATTCTTGTAAACCATGCCAAAGGTTTGGGGATAGGCTTGATTCTAGACTGCTTTTTGATAATAATTAGAAACTAAGTTTTAGCTGGTCATTAATTTAACAATGGTTCATATAAACCATTCAAAAAGTTAGATATATCATACATATTTTTCGTGCTATAAGATACCTGAGAAGCTAGTAATGAGCTAACCACAGTCAAATATTTACTTTGGAAATTATTCTTTAAAGCATGTGAAATTTGACAGTATGCTGTTCTTCACTTTTAGTTATTAATCAGAAAATAAAAATAGGATTTTAATGATGCTTTTATTGAAAATATCTTCAATGAAATTTTTCAAAAATAAAATAAAATAAAATCCTTTATTGAGGTTCTAGGAGATGAATTGCTTTTGGTGTTTTCAACGTAACGTGGGCCCTTCTCTAGCAGGCCATTAACCAGACAATTAGAATCAGAGATTGTCCTTCCCTTCCATTGTGGTGCCCACCACATGTACGATTTGAACCATCATCAAGACAATAGGACCAACACACAAAGTTTATTTCCTTTTGGACCTTATTATGTAATTCTACTTTTAGTACTTAGTACTGATCAACAGGTATATAAAAATAAAGCAGATGATCCATGAAAACCTTTTGAGTCATTGGTCCACCTGCTCCCACTCGAAGAAGCAGTAGACCCAATCAAATGGAGAGTGCAGACCACATGTATCAATATCCCAAGAAAACCACTAGAACAACTCTCTACATATCTATGGTCATTCTGCACAGTTTGTCACTGGGACCCCCATAAGCAAGACGAAGGGACCGTTCATCCAGTCACCAACCATGGAGATCGAAATCATTGCCAAGAAACTCGATTATGTATAACACGATAGATCCAAATTGATTGATCACCGCCAGATCAAATGGTTAAGATCACAGCAAAGATTTTAGAAGGTGGGGTCTCAGTATCTCATAGCATCATCTCCCTGATAAAACTCAGCTTATAGTATTGCAAGCATGGTGAAAGAAGCTGCCACTGCCATGCAGCTGTCCTGGCCTTCTGAACCCCAGTCCTTAATGAGGAGCAGAAGGAAAGTCCTAAACCTGCATGATCACTTTAAAGCAAAGAATGGGTGGCATTATCATTTCTCTTTTGTGGAATCATACTTTATGCATAATCATGATCACCATCATCATCTAATCATAATGTGGTAGCGTAAATGGCTTCCCCTACACAGTTGTTAGTTTGAAGATTCTTCTACACGTCCAATAAAGAAAGAAATCAATACGTCCAACTCCTAGAATTGGATTTCTCGTTCATCATTCCAAGGTATATTTCGGTCTCAGCACTCCAAACATATGAGGAAAAGAGTCCTTCAAAAGGAATTGGTTTCTGGGTCACCTGGCGAAGTAAATACCACCTTGATTCCGGAGGGCAAGGCTTGAGTGGGCCAGCTTTTATGTGATCCAAAACATTCATCCTTTTGGTTCCATCGAAGACCAAGAATCCTAGCTCTCTCGTTCAAGGTTTTCTATGCAGTTTTCACTTGAACTGTTTGAATCCAACTTCACACTTCAAAGGAACAATGGCTAGGATCGACTGATGAATACAAAATGATTACTGTTTTAGACCAGTAGCAGTAGACCACCAAAACAGTGGCTATCGGGAGAGACGGCGACAGCACTGTCCTTTTACCTCTTTCCTTGAAGGATTACAGCGTTACATTTACTTACCAGAGCATTCCCCATCTACCCACCTGTTCTGCAGCATGCATGTAAAAGAATAATCTTCTTCTCTTCGTAGAAACCGCCATTCTACAGCTTATACGGACAGCCTTTTATCCTTCTCTCTTACCCCAAGAACACCACCTCCTCTCTCTCTCTCGCCACAAAACTCGAGCAATGAAACCAACAGGGTGCACCATCTATGCACGGAACCCGGTCAAACCTGCATCAAGATTCAATAATGGAGCTTGGAAAGTTCGTACCCTTTTTCGCAAAGGACCATTTTCCAAGTGTAGTTACTGAACCAAAACCAGACCCGAGAACCATCTTAAAATGGTAAACATGAAGTCACACAATATCATCACCCATTTTAAGCCAATGCTAAAAAACCGGCTTTTTCCATATCTAGGAGACCTCCTAACAAAAGGCCTTCTTCCCTGTCAAATCTATTCAATGGAGATGTAGAAGGGTACATTATACCCTCCATATAAGGGGTCAAATCATAGCGCTGAACGTCGGCAAACAACAAGTGACTGCTTTTAAAACCCGTCCATCAGATGGACAGCATTTACTTTGGCCGTATACTTCAGTTCCCAAACTACTAGCCCCTCTTTTGCACCTCTACACCCCGTGGCCCACTTCAAGAGAAATGTGAAAATGGGTGGATGAGATATTCCACGATGAGTTTATTCTTTGATGTTTTGGAGATTCTCGACTTGGTTTGACTATCTCATACAATGTCAGGGATGTGCATTGGATCCAGCTAGAGAAAGCTCGCGAGAATGATGTGTATCAGGCGTATACACTGGTCAGTTGGTGTATAATAACATATGTTCGTCAATTCTCTTCTTCTTCTTCTTCCTTTTTAAGACAAATCATTAGATTATCAGATTGTTGGGACGTGGGCATGTCACAATGCATCATTTTGCTCTTGCAGAATAGCAGGTTGTGTACCAAACATAATAATGGTCATGCTATAGCATGTGTAACGATTATTTCACTGTTTGACTATTGCTCATGTGGTCAGGCCTGCGACCAATTAAAGTAGGTGGTGAGAATGGCCTGTTACCTACTAGGTACACGTGCGAAACTTCTCCCCAGTTGGATCCCACCATTGAACTCCATACTACAGCACGTGAGTGGACCATTCTGACTCTGCTAGATCACAATCTAATACAGAGCCCACAACTCTCATGTAGAATTCGATTCGAGCATACATGCTACTTGTTAGTTCGCTATCGTAATCAAACAATAGTCTATGCTGGATATTGGTCCCGGTACCTCTGTAGAAGTGGTGGGGACCACTAAAACTCAACCTGAGTCAAAAGTGAGATGAGTCAAGTTAACTCACAGCATTTGCTTGGGATTGTAAAGAGCTTGAATGGTAACCTTTTATGTATTTTGTTATGTATCCAATATCAAATACTCAACCAATTAGTTACAGAGCTTATCCTAAATTTTTCATTACATCTTGTTACTTCTATAAGGCCAACCCCTAATTGGGATAAGGTTTTGGTGATGATGATCGTGTTATTTCTACAAGTTGACTCTACGTGCTACTAAGTCAAGAAAGGGAAACGAGTTCGAAGTCAAGTTGTCAAGTTTCTAAACCCATGGTTAAGCCCTTGAATCATGGCTTTTGATAGCTATATAGATTGAATTAATTATATGCAAATCACTAGTAATACTATTGACTCTTGTGATCTGCCCTTTTTCCAAATCTTACATGCATGGGAGTTTCGTGCCACGAGGCTGCCTTTTTTGTAATGCTAAATGTAATGAACTTAGACAAATGGACCCTCCGCATGTTGTCCCGAGTTATAAGTCGTGCTTATACGATTCAATGGTATAAATTTTTGAAGATGCACGATTCCTTTAATTGCTTGGAGTATAACCCTGACAAGGGAACTACGAAGACTAACCAAATTAATCAATCACCGAAGGATATAAGAATTTTTTAATTTTCTATTTACTTACCCTTTTTCTTCTGTCTCGAGAAGCCCTAAGCCATTCTCGTGACACTGTCGCATTCCCATTTCCCAAGCTGTCACATGGACCACGAATATATCGGGTCCTAAACTTAGGTCTCCCATAATAATTTAATTCATCTTCCCCCATTTGACTCTTTCTAGCTCTGTTTGGAAATAGGCTCTCTTGCGCTGTCATGCATACCTTAATAGAAAATCAAACCATAAATGTCAACATCTACAAACCTCTCTCTCTCTCTCTTGGAAGATCTTGGATTTTTCTCATGAGGTATGTATGGGAGTTTGTACCAAGTAATTCCAATTTAATAGGGATTATGATAATGTGGGTATATCTTATGAATGTGGTGATGTTGGAAGGGAATAAGGTTGGGAATATATACTAGAACAAGCAAGAAACCTAGTCTGAAAATGTGGTCAAAATAGGTGGTGGCCCCCTCTAATCAATATATAATCTGGACTTACATGAATGGACTACTAGTTTAATGCATGGAAAAAAGGGGCCTTGAAATATGTCACCAATTGGAATGTTAAGATAGGCTAATCACATCAACATGTGCATTAAATATACAAACTTGTTGAACTGGGGATTAGTAGGCACACTAGTGTAGTGACTTAGAAGCAAATGCTATCGTCTCTCATCAGTATGGCCTGTCATGTCTGTGATGCACGTGGGACAAACATATGAACTGTAGATTAGTAAGCATATCAGGCCATGCACCAAATGCCTTCCACTGGATGATTCTGATCAATGTACTTCTGAGAGAGAAAGACTAGAGATTATGATATTAAATTCTTCACTAATCAGAATGTTATAATCATCTTAATTTAAAAACTCTCAACTCAACTCAAAAGGAAGGCAAGTCCAGTTAGCTCGCATTGACTCATAGCCCACTCGGGAAAACGCACGTGAGACTGGAAGTGTTATGCGACCTAGTTAGGATATGCTGCTTCAGTTCGAGAGATCTTGTCCGTAAATCCAAACCCAAGTTAAATTGTTTGGTCGGGAAGCTAGTTGACTCGTCGAATGACTTGATGTGCTATACTGACTCGAGTAACACGGACGAGTTTTCAGGTTAACTCATGAGTTTTCAATACTATGATTATGATCATCCGTTGAGGAAGATTTTTTGGGATATTCTATGTCTATCATTTGGATCAAAAGATGAGAGTTTTTTAATTTGGATCACAAACCAAATGGGCCCAACATGTAGTTTATCAACACCTGACACCGACACTATTGGATGTTGTAAGACGGCCAGACAGGGTGTGTTAGAGAGTAAAACAAAGAGAAAGCATGTGAAGTCAGTGGAGAAAAGATAAGCGGTTAGGATAATACAGGTAAAACAAGAGATTGGAGACAGAGAAGAGACAGGGATGGAATCTGATTGCTTAAAAATGCATGAAAACTTGCAAATGATCCAGTTCAAGAAGCAGTTTGATACGATTAGGATTTGGCACATATCAGCTTCAAGGAATTCGGTCTGTCTGCAGCCCATTGTCGAGTCGTCGACAAGTGGTAAAGCGATGTTTGGTAATACTAAAATAAGTGAGGATTTCGTTATCATAGGATAGGAACCTTTTTTAAGAATATGATTACGAAGACAACAGGCTTGGGTTGTGTTTTTGGAGTGTAGGGATGTGATTAGTCGAGTTCTTGTATCATATACGAGGGCTTGATCGAGTTAGATACAATCCAGCCGTCCGATCATATCAAACTTAACTTTGACAGCTCGTCCTTTGGTAAGACTGATCTAGCTGCTGTTGGTGGTTTTGTTTTTAACTTTAATGGTGAAATGACGTTGGAGCACTTAGGCCTCACTGATCGCAAAGGGATTGGTTGGATTAGACCACTTTTCTGTAGGTTATATATTCATTTATACAGCTCTCTTGATTGCCTCTACATCAGGCAAATTTGATTGATCAAATTCTATTGAGTCTGACTCATAGTAATCATTTATCAAAGAATTACTTTGGTTATCAAATGATTGAACAACCGGGATCAATTTACTTACAATACTTGTGCCAAAGATGAACAGGGCTAAGCGATCTGCTGAAGTTGTGGACTGTCAAAATGCATTCGTAGGAGTGCGTTTCACTTCGATGGAAGCTCCTGCATGAGCAGATGTGGACAAAGGTGGAGGTCAGGCTCTTTAATTTACTGGTTTTGTCATCTCTCCGACCTCAGCTGGGGAAAGAGACTATTCCAGTGTCATTTCTTGTGCAAAGGGTCCTAGTCTTAGACTGTGACTCAGGAGCATTATTAGATTCATTATGGACATTTTTTGATGTAACACAGTGGTTGTTTGGGAAGGCTTATATAATCCAATGATATGATTATGCTTGACTACTCCTTAGCTACATTATATATTGTATAATATGGTACAATCGCATACACTGGATCATATATATGCCTGGACAATCAGCCCCTCGCGATTGATATTATCCTAGATCAGTCATCTCGGCGTCTCCCTAGAATATGCTTGGTAGTAGATTTGAGTTGTCGCTTTCTCTTTGGCTCCAAATTAAAATTAGGAGTACGTGGTTGATGGATCATTCCAGTTGTTATCATCGACAAGACAATCATTACTTAGTTCCAAAAAAAAAGAAGAAGAAAAAATACAAACCTCTAAGCCCGTTTGTGTATACGTATGTGTTTACACAAGCAGATCAAAGTACATATATATGGCTTATGTGGCGATGACCAAAACACTCTCTTGGAGGCCGTTCTAAAAAATCTTATCTAGGTGAAATTTCAACCGAGTTACTCCACTTAGTAACAAGTCCAGTCGCTTGACCAGTCAACTTCCTGCGAGACAAAAATGCTTATTTGAATACAAAACTTTCCAAGCAATGGCACAATGACACAAAAGTGAATCTCAATCGTAAAGGTTATGGGTTTATGTTTAAGTGTGTATGTCCATCATTCAAAAACAAAAAAAGCAACTGATGGCTGTTATTACCGTGCATGCAGTGAAAATATTATGTACAAGGTATAAAAAAATTTATTCAAACTATGTTATTGAGTTTCGAGTTTTCACACTACGTTATAAAGGCTTTAGATGTCATATTAGCTAAATGACCTATTTCCGGAATGTGGTAGATACTAGATAGGTGAATAAATCCATACATGTACTGGTTTTGTGTGAAGTCATTTGCAATAGCTTATCATATCACGTGCTTGTCCTAACTCCTCAATTGATCGGTTGCCCTTAGTAAGAGGCATACTAACCTCTATGATAATGAGAGTTCACAATCTTCTAAGCAAATAGTTCCAAAAATTTTCTTGTATATGTTGGAGTAAACCACTAGGCCCAAACGGGGTCTATCCTAGTCTGGAAGTTCCCTTTGTCCTATAAATGTTCCTCAGTCATGTCTCTCTTGCAAAATATTTCCTTCATTTATTTTTTATTTTTTTGTTGAGTAGGACAAACTAACAAGCAAATAGAACAACTAAACACAAACAAATATTAACTACTTAGCAAGTCTAGCAAACTAAATTGATTATTCCCTTCTCTTAAAGAGATTCGGCATGGTAATGTTTGTGGCTTCTCCCACAAATGCTATGCAAAATACAAAACTTCACCATACACATAAAATTCCAAATTATGCAAACAAATCATTTGGGAAAAGGAGATGCTAGTGCATGATTTTTGGACTAGGATACATCCAAAGTGAAGGCATTAAATGAATTAGTTAGATCATTTATAGTGGATCCCATCATACAAAAAGTATGAGGGCTTTGACACAAAGCACTAGTAAACACTTTGATTTAGCATTCCTCAAAGAGCCTGTTCGTAAAAGTGACAAACTAAGAAGAGCATTTAGGGTCGCAACGGCTGTCATTTTCTAGTTAACAAACCCGACATAGTATATGTTGGCCCATCATGTACAAAGAGTACAAACTATAAAAGCACATGTGGGTATATATTGTGAGTTATACCTCTAAGTCAACCCACAATTTAGAAAATCTTATATAACCTATGATCTAAAATGGTTTACATTTTCTAAATATGGCCCAACTCTCACAAGCCTATGAATGGTTTACATCTTTTAAAATGGTTTAGATAGTTTTTTTATTCATAGCTTTTATGATCTAGAAACAGTCTTGGCACAATGGTAGAGTTATTGTCATGTGACCTTGAGGTCATGGGTTTGAGGCGTAGAAATAGCCTCTTACAAAAATATAAAGTAAAGTTGCATACTATAGACTTTTATGGTCCACCCCATCCTTGGACCCTGCATACACTAGAGCTTCATACACTAGGCTGCCCTTTTTAGGTTTGATGATCTGAATCAGTAAAATATTAGGCTCAAATATGCTCTATGTTTATACTTGTTCTACTTAATAGGTCCACATATATCATATGGGGTTTGTTAACTAGAAAATAAGATATGTTATAGTGATCTTTTAAGTGGTTTATTGGCTAGGAAAAGTAAAAACCTAAAATAGAGGGTTGTATGGTGTCCTGCCTAATTTTCATGGCATTCATATCACTAGCCATTATTAACTATTAATGAGTCATTGTTCGCCTCCACTCTTGCCAATTTACACACGAGTTATTCATTGGATTCACCCTTTCTTAATATGGAAGGACAACAAAGATCTCATTCAATAGGCACCTCTAAGGTGGGGCTCTTCTAGTTGAAATATTGATACTAGAGAGTGGTTTCTGTTATCACTATATTCAGGTGGAAGGGGCCCAACTTAGATATTCCCATTGTTGGATGGGATCATTGGTACCACTCCATCTAGGGGAAGGGCAAATACGATGAAGAACTAGGATCATTAGAAAGAAATAAAAAGTAGGCCCAAAAGGAAAAAATTTCACACTACACATTTCTATACATAAGTAATTTCCAAAGAGTCTCTCTCTCTCTCTCTACACACACACACACTTATAAATTGTCCGTGAGCCTTTGGCCCTTTTTTTCCTTTTTTGTTGAAATATCTTCTTTTAATAAAAGTTTATCCAAAATGTTAAAAACACAAAAATATATAGGTGCCTTAACATAAAGCACTAGCAGTGCTTTGATTTAGCATCAAAATAAGGATTGTTTTGCTCATTTCTAGTTATGGCTTGGGCTTCCCTAATGAGTTCCTAAACAAGTTCACGATATTGGTAGGCAAATGGACACTAAATGATGGTATGGGCAGGGCTAAGATAGATGGTACATGCATCATGAGTGGAAGGCAAAAATGGGTAGGTGGTGGTTATGACAAAATCTAACTTCCTAAAATTGTCTGCCTTGCTAGATAGATCTATTGGGTGCTAAATATTGTATAAACCTCCCACTCTCATTCCTACTTAAAATAGAATGTTCCAAAGAATTTTCACTTAAAATTAAAAAAAAAATTATATGCCTAATTTTTATTTTTAAGTAAATATGTCCTACCACAACTCGAGTGTAGATGATAATTTTTCTCGGTAAGACCCTCGTAGAAATGTTGCACAAATTGCTACTTTGGAAACACATGATGGGGATATTTCTAAACAAGATCCTTTAGTCTGTGCCAACTTTTGTAAAATTGATCATTAGGAAATTTGGAAAAAGTGGTAATATTTTTCTTTATTTGATTTATTTTGTTTGACACCTTGGGTTTTTAGAACACAAAACACATATAAAATAGGCAAGATCCCTGATTTAAAATTTTAATTTTTTGGTTACTTAAAATAGCAAACTTCTAAGAACTACACATTTCCAAAATCATCGAGTCTCAAATGACCGATAAAGCAAATGTGACATTCTTGAAGGAAAATGAGTAATAAAAATACATAATATGAAGTAAATCATGTTTGATTGCATGAAAACCCTATCAGAAACAAAAAGTGGTAATACAGAAAATATTAAAATCATCAAGACCCATGGTTTGTCCATCAGGACTCCACATCCATCATAAGGCTATCTGAATTATATAAGATAACATCTAAGTAGATATAGTCCATATACAAGCTCAAAATAATGTCTAATCAACTATGTGCATTACTGTAGATGTCTCAAAAGGCTTTTGTGGTCCCCTGTCACCCTCACTAGTTCTCCATCTATTTGCTTTCCTATTATCTCGCTCTATATCTGAATCATTATTGTGGTTTGCAATGCCTCAACAAGCTATCGCTTATGTAGCTACATGGAAATTTAATATTTAACAAAATATGTGCAAGTAGTGCGACACCTAAATAACAAAATCTCATAGTAAAGTCTCATGGATGACATGTAATAACATAATATAAATCAAGGCCTAATAATACTTAGCACATGAAACTCTAGAACATCAAAATGCATATGTATGTCATCAATGAAAGGCACCCAAACCACACGGGTCTCACGAGAGTACCATACACTCTCACATTAGGTCATGAGTACGCATATCAATCCTCCACGCATCATCATGCCATGGGTACATGAGGATATACCAATCTAAGTATACTCATGGTGCAGATGTGATGACATGATGAGATGCCTTATGTAATGTTATGATGAGATGCCTTAAGTGATGTGGAATGATGATATGTCTGGTATGAGCTCATTACTGATATGTGTACGGATGGTTATAGACCCCATATAGAGAGGGATATAGATATTGTATGTTGATATTATTATACCAGCAGAGGTTAGAGGATCATAAACACTGTATGATGAGGGGTATGAATATTAGACCCAGTATAGTCTCGGAATAGATATTATGATATCGTTATTAGCAATATTAATATTTTGTATAATGTTTAACAATATATATATATATATGGTAAAATGACATATAAATTATTGTGGGAATACTTTATGGAAGTTTTCACATGGGTAATTACATGGTAGACTTGCTGTCTAGAGTATGATTCATAGAAATTCTATTATGTCATTCAAATGAAAAATGATGGATATAGATATTTAAATTATTAAGGAATTATTGGATTATAAATTATGTTTTAAATTTCATATGCTTCTTAAATTCCCTATAGAGCATAGCTTGATGAAATATTGTAAATGTTTGAATATTTACAATATCGCATATACAGATAGACAGGAGAAGATTAATATGACACGGGGATGTCAGCAATCATACTACTATTCAAATGTATACATTTTATTTAAAGTGTTTGTATTGTGTAGTTAGTTATTTACATTATAAAATTTGAACATTTTATATAATAATTATAGGGGTTGTGTTAGTGAACCACTGAATGGGTCCTATTTTTAAGAAAATAAATTTATATTGTTAATTTAGTAGAAATTTATTTCATAAATAAACTATATATGTGTATATTACGAGAGTAAATGTGACATTTGGGATTTTGAAAATGAATTTCAAAGAAAATATTTTTTGTTATTTTAGATTTAAAAAAGAAATTGGTGAGACATCTTTTGAAAATAATCATGAAAAAGTGTTTAAAAAACCCAGTTTGTCACAATCATTCAGGCATGCTAGCATGGATTGAGATTGATGCATAGTAGTCCTTATATCTTCTACACTATGGTGCTTATGTGATGGCATAATGAGATGTCTTACGTGATGGCATGATGAGATTCCTTATGTGACGTGGCATGATGATATGCCTGGTATGAACTCATTACCGATATGTGTATATATGGATATTATATTATGATAGTATATTGACATAGGTTGGAGGATTACAAACCTGTATAGTGAGGGGTATGGATATTGGACCCAGCATAGTCTGGGAATGGATATTATAATATTATTATTGATGGCATTAATAATTTTGTATGAATTTTAACAATTTTCATATGTATGGCATGATTATATATTAATTATTGAGAGAATACTTTTATAAAGGTTTTCGCATGGGTATTTATAGGGTAGGTTTGCTATACAGAGTATGTGGATAATTGAATTGGATTATTTCATTCAAATGAAAAATGATGAATATGGATACTTGAATTATCAAGGAATTATTGGATTTTAAATCATGTTTTAAATTTCATTTAAAATGAATGTGATGGATGTGGATAATTGAATTATTGAGGAATTGTCAATTCATATTTAAATTTCATATGCTTCTTAAATCCATTACCAAGGATAGCTTACTGAGATCTTGTAAATGTTTGTACATTTACAATATCTCAAATACAAGTAGATAGAAGAAGATGGATACAACATGAGGATACCAGCAACAATACTACTGTGCAAAGGTATTCATTTTTATTAAAAATTTTGTATTGTGTGGTTAGTTATTTGGATTATAAACTTTGAACATTTCATATAATAATTATAGGGGCTATGTAAGGGAACCATTGGATGGGTCCTGTTTTCAAGAAACACATTTCTATTGTTAATTCAATAAAAATCTATTTTATAAATAAACTATATATATGCATGGTATAAGAGTGAAAGTGACATTTGGGCTTTCAAAAATGAATTTCAAAGAAAATATTTTTCTATTGTTTTGGATTTTTTAAAAATTAGGGGCACCATCTTTTGGAAATAAACACAAAAAAGTGTTTTAAACACCTAGGGTATCACATTTGGTATTAGAGTGATTCATCCAGTCACTTTGAGCCCTATATGTCCAACATAAATATTACAATCCAAATATACGTTAGGATAGAATGAGTTAGGTAGTTAGCTCATGTAGGAAGAGTAAAATATGGCCATAAGCCACCTAGGAGGACGGCTCAAGGAATTATTGATTCCAAGGTTGAGAATAGTGAACAAGAAAATCAAGTAGTAGAAATAGTTATGCAAGTGTAATAGAACAACCTTCTTTATCTACAATGTACCCAAACACCATAATCTATAGTGATTGGAAGCTACGCCCAATACACCTATTCCAAGACAGAACACCTCAACACTGATACATGATCATTCCTTGCTTATACCAAGTGTAATAAAGGGATGTTCAAAAGGAACGAATGATAATATGGAAAAGATGGTGGATAAATTTCAAAAGATTGTTCTCAACCTCATAAGAAAAGGTGAAATAGAAATTACTAAAGAATAAATATTTGAAGTAGAGAAAACGTTTGAAGTATTACAGACTCCTGTAGTGATGAGGGTAGGATTACCACATATACATTGAAACTATAAGTAGCATTCTAGAGGCAATCGGCCAAACGGACCTGTTTTTCAAATAAAGAAGACAATATTTGCAAAGAATTCAAGGAAATATTTAATAAGTATTTTCCTTGCCACATAAAATCAATGAAAGAGAAGAAATTTTAGAGTTACAACAAGGAAACTTTACCATATTAGAATATGAGAGTAAGTTTGTTCAAGTGAAGAGATTTGTGCTAAGGATAAACAAATAGCTAATTAATTTCTAGAAGATCTATATCCCAATATGAGAACTAAAGTAGGAAATCTATTACACTAGCAAAGTGCGAGATGGCCTCTAAGTTTGAGGAAAATTACATGACAAATTTGACATGATGTGTAGTGAGATGGAAAATGTCAATCCCAAACCTTTTAAGAAGACAAGCGACCTATGACTGTGTACAAACCGCAAAGAAATCAAAATCTATACATCAAGTATGAATTTACCAGTTGAAGAGTTGGGAATTTGATTAAATATGATATCACTAATTGGTGAATTAGTTATAACATAAGATTTTATTCGAGTGACTATCAAAGTAAAGATTTTATTCAAGGAGTGACTATCAAAGTGAATTAGAATGAATGATGCCCTTATGTTACTTGACATGATGAATTTTATTCTAGGAATGGATTAGCAAGCAAAATATTGGGCAATTATGAATTGTAGCAAAAGAAAATCATATTTGTATATTTGATGAGAAAATAGTCATTTTATTTGGGAGACAAGATTTTGTAGGTATATACATTATATTAGTTGTAAAGGTGGTTAAATCCATCTCTAAAGGCTGCCAAGCATTTCTGATGACTATGGCTACTGTAGATGATAAATGATCCAAAGTTGGGAAGATAGATGTAGTTGAAGCATTCCAAGATATTTTTCTAGAGGAACTTCCAAGATCACTACACCTATGAGAGATTGAGTTTACTATTGAATTATTACCATATTCAACTCAAATCTCTAAGGTACATTATAGGATGGCACTAACTAAATTGAAAGAGTTAAAAAGTCAATTACAAGATTTATTGGACAGAAGGTTTATTTGCTCAAGCAATTTACCTTGAGAAGTATCGATCTTAATTATAAAGAAAGAGGATGAATCAAAGTGATTATGCATTGAATAATGTTACTATGAAAAATAGGTACCCTCTATTGTGCATTGATGATTTCTTTGATCAACTTCAGTCAGCTATCATTGATTGTGAATCAGAGATGAGGATATATTAAAGACAACATTCAAGACTCATTATGAACACTATGAGATTTTAGTTAGGCCATTTGATTTGATGATTAAACTTATGATATTTGTGGATTTAATGAATTGAGTCTTTCGAACATTCTTAAGATGAAATTTGTGATTGTATTCATTAGTGATATATGGATTTACTTTACCAGTATTGATGAACATAAAAAAACACTTACAAAATTGTGCAAAATAGTCCCAGAACTCATAAGCTATTTGTCAAATATTGAAAGTATGAATTTTTATTAGAAAAAAAATTAAATTCTAGGGTCATGAAATTTCTAAGGATAGTATTGCGATGGACCTAACAAAAGTAGAAGTAGCGATGAATTAGGAAAATTGTAGGACAGTTATAGAGATATGTAGCCTTCTCGATCTTACAATATACTATCATAAGAGTTTCCTTGTATAACTCTACCTTTGACAGCATTGACAATAAAGGGTGTACAGTTCAATTACAGTATTGACTAAGAGTATATGAGTTGAGGAAGAAACTAATTTTGGCATCAGTTTTGATTCTTTCATCAAGAAATGAAGATTTTGAGATTAAGTGTGATGCTTCAGACAAAGGTTGGGAAGTATACTAATGTAATATGAAAAAGTCATAGCTTATACTTCATGACAGTTGAAGAAGCATGAAATGAATTATATAGTACACAATATGGAACTTGAAATGGTAGAATTTGCTTTAAAATTTTGGTAGTATTATCTATATGGTGAAAAATCAATGTCATCATCACGAGAGCTTCAAGTATATTTCGAAACAAGCCGATCAATATATGAAACAACAAAGATGGATAGAGGATATTAAAAATTACAATTTCATCATTTAGTATTATCCCGGGAAAAGGAATGTAGTGGTTGAGGCATTGAGTAGAAAGTTAAGTACTATGGTTTCAAGCATCACCATTAAATTAGTCTTTGTGGATTGGATATTTAGAACTCAAGAAGATGATGCAATGACTTAGAAATGAGTATAAAGAGTGGCTTTGTAAAGGTCAAGATAGAGGTATCCATTTTCAGGTTAGACTGGTAGTGCCATTAAATGATATGAGAAGATAATTATTACAAGAAACTCATTAGTCGATAATTTATATTCACTCTGGAGGAACAAAGATATACTTGGATACGAAAAAGAACTTTTGGTGAAAACGTAAAGAGAAATAGGTGATTTTGTAGCAAAATACTTGACTTGTCAATAAGTGAAAGTAGAACATAGTAGATCTATAGGAATGTTATAAACATTGAAATTTCCTAAATGAAAATGGGACCATAACACTACGGATTTCGTGGCAAGTTTATTTAAGACAAGTAATGGTCAAGGTGTAATTTGGGTAACAGTAAATAGATCAACAAAGTCAGTACATTTCCTTCCAAATAGAAAAAATCAATAGGTTGATAGTTTAGTCAAATTTTATGTGAAGGAAATTGTAAGTTTTTGTGGAGTGCTATTATCTATTACCTCAAACAGAACTAATAAATTTTCTCCCAGACGTGAGAAGAGTATATAAGGAGCATTAGATACATCGCTTAAGTTCATAATGGTATTTCACTACCAAATAGATTATCAAACAAAAAGAAATATCTAGACCTTGGAAGATATGTTGAAAAGCATATATATTAGATTGTAAAGAGGACAGATGAATACTTTTCACTAATTGAATTCACATATCACAATAGTTTTTTATATGGAACTCTATAAGACATTATATGCGTGACCATACTAATAACCGACTTGTTGCAGCAAGATTAGGAAAAGAAGGTTGATGATGTCAAAACTTAATAAGTGTTTAATTTTGCATAAAAACCACCCAATTGGTATGCATGTGTTACAACTTATAGTGTTAATTTAAGACTTTTAGACCAAATTTAGAACACATGCATTTTTTACCTAACGAAGCAAAAGTTTGTTATTTTTTAGGTTCAGAGGCTAATCCAAGGTAAGTATATGATTAATTATATTTTTTAATATTTAATTATAATTTTTTACTTTTTATAGGAATTAAGATGTTGATCCAACGACCGAGATCAATGAGGATGAAATTGAAGATCAAGATCAAAAGATCGAGTCAAAGCCTCAAATTTATCACTTCAATATAAACCAAAGGCTGAGACCATCTTAGGGACTAGTAATATATGTGATTAAAGGAGCTAAAGATGGCCAAAGTGGGTCAATGAAGTAAGCCATGCATTCTCACCACCTTTGCATAGAAGCCACTTAAGCCACCTTAGCTATGAAAAAAGGTGGCAAGCTAAGGAATTTAAGCCAAATCATAAAATTCACTCAAGTCAAAGGTTGAAGTCAAGGAAGCTTCTTAAGACAGCCATAAAGCTTAATCAATGAAGCTTTCAAAGTTAGTCATCTAAGTCATCAAGTTAAGCTAAATGGAAGGCTAAGATTGGAGGAAGTTCAAGAGATTTATCCATGAGTTATTTTGAAGACAATTAAGGAAAAATATATTAAAATGAGAGGGCATGTGGACCAATGAGATAAGAGCCATAAATTTTTAGAGTGTTTTTTAACTTTTTCCCACTTTGTTTCTTAATTTCCAACCCACCCTTTAGATTCAATAACAATTTCCAAAACTCTCACTCCTTTCACCTCTTAGAAAACTTTCTAACCAACTAAATTTCACTACCTACCATATTCCATCTCTTTCCTAACCCATTCTCACCTACCTTCCTAAAAAATAGGGGTTTTAACGTTTTTGTAAGGGGGAGACGTGTAATGACTCAAATTTGTCAATACTATTATATCACTTTTACAACCATGATCAATCATGGTGTTTGATTTGTTTATTTTGGGAATTAATATACGCTTAAATCACCTTAATAGGTAGTTAGATGTTTTATTTTAATTCAAATATAGAATAAAATATTTTGTAAGAAATGTCCATATCATTAGATTCTACATTCGAAATGGAATCCAATGCCTCAAAGAATATTGAAAATAGAGTTCGTATGACCAAGTTATGAGCATTTGAAGATGAGGGGCATTTGTGTAATTTGAACTAAAAAAAGGGCTGAAAACACGGGGTTCGTTTTGAGAACGACACCCCCCACCTGCGTCGTCTTCTTCCTTAGGTCAGGCTGTGCACAGCATCGCCATACCTGTACGAAGCCAGAAAATGTCGGCACCGCCATGCGACAGCACCGCCTTCTCCACTCTATAAATTCCCTCTACCCCCTCTTCCAAAACCAAGCTTTCTCCTCTCCAATCGCTCCTAAAAACAGATTAGGCAACAAGGGGTTTGCAGCCACATTCAAGACTATAATCGGGTAGCATGTAGGGCTCCCTAGGTATGATTCTCTTCCCCACTCTACTCCTCTCTCCCCCCTCTCCCTTCTCCCCTAGATCCCGACCGAATCTAGTAGGTTTTCTGGCCAGAAATCGATGATTTTCCGAGAAGTAAAACTAGATGGGTTGATAACCCGTCAAAGACGACGCATCCCGAGGGTGCATGGGAATGACGTGCGCCCATGATGAGCTCCCTGGGGCGACAGTCGCTCTTGTACTGCATGCGGGTGGATGCCCGACTCGACCAGGACGCACGGGGCATCCTGGGAGTCGAGATGCTCCATGCTTGCTTTGAAGACATGTCCACATGACGCAATCCAAGATGCGCTACAGAGTGTTGCTCGAGCATGCGCAGTGTGTGAACATGTTCGCGATTCGACCGGGACGCGCACGCGTCCTGGGAATAGTGACACGTAGGCCCTACACGGACAATTCTAGTTCGTCTGTTGATGCGCGACACTAAAAATGCCATTAATGAGGCTATATAACTCCGATCGATGATCCGAAAGAGCCGTTGCGTTTGTAATTACGATGCAGACCTAATTATACAATAACATTTAGAATCAAGAGATCATTTAAGGTGACTATAGCCTAAAGACCATAGGGATCTCATGAACCCACGAGATCAACTGTGATTGAACCTCATGAATTGATTTAATAGAGGCCTTAGGACATTCTTAGTCCAAGATCGACATAAGAATTAAGTAGATCAACCCCTAAAAACCCCCAAATCATATAGCTCTAGCCGTTAACCTGTAAATCTAGAAATAATGCTTGGATTTTCTGTTTGAGCAACATATAGGACCTCACTAAGGGTATTCTCGGGTTTGAATTGAGTAAGGACATGTGCTAAGTGATAACGATCGAGGTAGGTAGTCTGATACTAATAAGTTTTTAAATGCATCTTAAACTCTGTCTTGCTTTTATTACTGTTTTTAGCATGCTTTTGAGATATGATGTTCTTATACGAGTATGCGAAAATGTCTTCATGTTTTATGGCTTTGAATGCGATACTAGTATGAATTGATTTTATGTATCGCTCGCATGATTTGCAAATAAATGCATAAGTTGCATAATTTACAATGATTGAGATTTGGATTCTTTATATATATGCTTTTGGGGCTATTAAGCCTGGTAAGTATGCTGAGAGGTTATTATGTACGGGATTGGCCTCCCTGCCTCTACCACCAAAGGGTGGATGGTATCACTGCCAAAAATGGCATTGTCCCTTCCTTGACTGCTGTGGTAAAGACGGACGGCCATTGGAGGTGTTCACGGCACCCTTTTCAAGGACAACCATAATCTCCATAGAGGCTATGGTGGGTAGGTCTCCAGATACTATAGCCACACGATTCCAACTGTGTGATGACCGTGAGCATAGTGACCCTATGATTTCAGTGTTATCGATGTGCATATAGCATTGAGATGGTCGTATACAAGTACTCGTGACCAGTCAGCTTGATGTGTTTGCCAAAAGACCATGTGTATGATACTTATAATGATGTTAACATCTGCTTTGAATGAGGACTATTTTAAGAATTTCATGATTATTATATTTGACTCGTTGGTTGGATATGTTTGCCGAGGTCTTCTTACATGGATTTATTGATTTATACTCTATAATTTAAGTCATAATTATATCATTGAATAGTAGATTTTGGTAAAAGAATCCATGGTTGAAATTGCATCAATAAGCTTACGTTTAATGCATAAATATGCATGTTTACAGAAAGAAAAAAAAATCACTGATGTTTTCCATGAAAAGCTTCTTGAATTATGCATGTTGTCTGCCGTGTTTGTCAAAATAGTAGTATCAAATCACCTACTGGGTATGAGGAATACTCACCCAAATATATTATTTTTACAAATTAGCTCCACACAGGAGTAAAAGAAGCATTTGAAAATGTTAGTACTATGATCAAGTAAATGAAGGGACAAGTATGAATGTAAGTAAACTCTCTACCTTTTGGACATGTATTTGCACTTATTACAGTTGGGATGTAAGCTGTGTCTGGATAGACCTGAGAAATATTTATGATCTTTTTCATTTTTCAAAATTTCCTTATTCATCTTGAAAGCAAATGACACTTGGCGTTTTCAAAATGAATTTAAAATAAAATATTTTTCACTGCATTGCATTGTTTTTTCTAAAAGTGTTTTCAAATAGGGATCGATCCCGCCTTAGGAATTAGTTTTGTATTTAAAAATGCATGTGAAAACCCAGGTCGTCACAAGATGCCCCTTCCTAAAAGGTGGCATCTCCCACCTCCTTCCCACACACTTTCCTAATTGAAGTATACCTCTTTTTCCCCATCCTATCCATTCAAATTAACCCTCTTTAATCCCCATCACACCTTAATACTAGTTTACCCTAGGAAAAATAGGAAAAACATTATAAGACTAGCCCAAATTGAAAGCAAAAGAGGATTTTCTCTCCATTGTACAAGGATGCTCTTCCATTAGGAAGGAGGGAGAGAAAAAAGTCGACAGAGAGAGATTGCTCATTAGGAGGGACTTTTAGACTCGGATATCTAAACTTGGAGAAATCTGATCAATGGCTCATGATCCACGAATAGTGGGTCCCACTATATAAAAGTGCGGTACCTTGTGGTCACTTAAGCAAGCCACAACAACTCACAATGACTAGCAAATTGCGGTGCCAATTGTTTTATTTTCAGATTGGATGGGGTACGAAAATATCAAGAGACTAAGATTGTTTGCTTAAGATGGGAAAAACAGAAATAGATCATACTTGATGCTGCCTATCAGCAGATATGAAGCCAAAAACTATCTAACACAGCACCTAGTTGATGAATGATTTCGATCAATCAGAAGCTGGGCATACATGTACTTTTTACATTATCTAATTAGTTGATTTCTTGCGAAGTTCAAGTTGAGCCAACTTTTTACAAAATCTGGGCTGTTGATCTCCTAGAATATCAAATTTATGAGCTATATACAAAAATCTAAAAACAAGTAGTGCCAAGGTTCTCTTGAGCGTGTACTCACACCAGACTGTTGTTTACCACACTTAACTTTGGAATTAAGTTTTACCACATGCAAAGCATGTGCTTAATACTAGTACATCAGAAATAATAATAATAATAATAATAATAATCCTACATAGTGGACGAGCATAATTTCACGTGGGCTTGCTACTTCAACGATCACAACCATTCAAATGATCATTAGGTACGGTATGGACGAGAGATATCGACATGTTAGTATTCACTATTTGATGATTATCAACCTTTGTTACGAGCTGCTTTTGAGGATGAATTCAAACCAATCCGTTTTGGACCTTTTTAACTTACCAATGGATTGTAACTTTGGTATGGGGCTCATCATATCATGGCCTAGACTATGTATGATTCAGATCATTGTGGAAAGTGGGCACCACATATATCTTTTCCTGCTTATATGCATCATCTTGGAGTCGAAAAAGAAATATTCCATCTCACCATAATACTACAACATGCTACTGAGTTACCAATCTAGGTTCTAGATTTTAAAGTACATTAACGGCTATAGAATAAAACAGAAGTACTTCAACGACTTCTAAATAGTCTGACGTACAGACGGACGACACCCTCGCCACACCAAGCAAAACAGTGGTCAATGGTTCTGAAGTACTGATGCCGCCAGTTTCGCTTGAAGAAAAGAACTGCAACGGTAACCCAAAATCCCAAGATGTACGAGATACCCACAAAAGCATAGAAGAATAACAGACTATTGACAATTCCCGTGTGATCATCTCCGTCCTCCTTCTCATGGGGCTGCGATGGGTTATTAGTTGAGCAATTATCTAGTGGCGGGCCACACAGATTTGGATTGTCCACATAGCTGCTTTTGTCGAACGCGCCAAACTGGTTCTTGCAGCTGGAATACGGCCAGAGAGATTATTGGATGCAACAACGAAGTGAGAGAGTTTATACAATTGAGTTAGCTGAGGAGGAATAGACCTGGCTAACATGTTATGAGAGAGATCCAAACTTTCAATGTTCCCTAAGTTTTGGAAGGACCCAGGAATAAGACCAGTTATGTGGTTGTATGATAACTCCAATGAGTGAAGTGCCCTCAAATCTCCAATTTCTTGAGGAATATTGCCTGTTAATTGATTCATGGACAAATCAATGCCGGTCATCAAGGAAAGTGGCATGCCCTTGTAATCGTACTTTGAACTCAATATTGATAACAATGCACATCCAGCTCATCCTACCATACTCAACTGGCTTTTCTTCTTTCCAAGACGTAATGTTGCTGACACAAGAGGGTACTGTGCCCGAGAAACTGTTCTTCGAGAGGTCCAACAAATGCAGATTTTGCATCTGACATAACCCAACAGGGATGTCACCGGTGAAATTATTTTCACTTAAAACTAAGTGATGTAAGATTTGAAAGAATGGGTAACCAGTGAGGGATGGTGCCAGACAAGCAGTTCCGGCGAACATCGAGCTCCATTAAAGAGGTATTATTGAAGAGATCATGAGAGATTGTGCCTCGGAGAGAATTTCCAGCAAGATACAGATACTTCAAGGACGCATTAAAATACTTTAGCCGTATATCTCCTTCCAATCTGTTATTTGACAAGTCAAGATACTCCAAGTTATTATCTGGGAACAAGTCGTGTGGTATTTCTTCTGAGAAACCCTAGTGAGAGAGATCTAATATGTCTAAAGAGTTCCAAGCATTAGTCAAGCTCCAAGGGATTGCGCCTCCGAGACGATTTCTGGACATGTTAAGATACTTAAGCTGAGGGAATAGTGTACCCATGTTGGTAGGTAGCAGCCCATGAACATGATTGTCTGAAATGTCGAGAAATTCAAGCCTTGATTTTGAAAGGATAAAGGAAATGTGCCCCCTAACGAGTTGCCTTCCAACTGCAAGACAACATCCTCAGTCTGATTGTACAGCAATTCCCAAGGAAGGTTACCGACAAGGTTGCAATGTGATAGGACTTCATAATATAAGTTGTGCAGTCTGTCCAGGAAGCTAGAAATGACACGACCACTACGTTTATTGACTATGCAATTTGCCTATCCCAAATCCTCAAAGTCCTTTGGTGGGATCCACGTCGGATATTCAGTTTCTACCTCTAATTGGGGATTATCTGACAGGATAACGCTCTGAATTCGGGAGATACTGGCAAACATGGAGAAGAAGAATATGCCACTCAGATGATTAGACGAAAGATCAATCTCCCTCAGTGAAGTAAGGTTGTTCACAGGAACATTACCGTCAAATTGATTGGAGGAAACATCAAGTTTTTGGAGTGAAGTAAGTTTGTCAATAGGAGGAATGCTCCCATCAAATTGATTGTCGTTTAAAGTTATTGTTTCAAGAGAACTTTGGTTACCAAGACACGAAGGAAGTCTGCCTTTAATTCTGTTGGTCTGTAGCACCAACTTGCTTAATTTTCTTAAGCCGCAGAACCCTGCAGAAATAAAGAAACAAATTAAGCGATAATGAAGATCAACATGGAAATCTGGAATAACAACGTTTTGCCGTTAACATTGAGTCATCTTTTAGGGATCGAAACTTAGAAGTCTAGGAGCATTATAGCCTGCTCAGGAGTTAGAAGGGGTGGTTTCGAGCAAAAAAATCTTCTTATTCCTTTATATTGCTTTTCTTTGGTCCTTACAAATTTTGCGCACTTAAATTTTGCACCACCTTTTTCTTCAGTATTTGTTGTTTGCATCATAATTTCAAATTTATTTATTGTATGTTGGATTTGCTAAGGACCAGTAAATAATTAATTGGAGTTTTCGAGACATTATTTTCTAGTGCGGATGTCACACATAGAGTAGATAGATGGATTCAAGCAAGCGACAAAGCAGAGAGATTTCGCTAAGGGAAAATCTCGTTAAACTGATGAGTTACACAGTAGCTCACTAGTAACCTGCATGTCTATGTGCACATGTGTGAATTGAAGGATCTACGGGTGATAGTAAAGTCATTTTCAACGGCGGAAAAAACCACCTTCTTTTCTTAATATTACAACAATGCGACTCTACTTTTCATTTTGGATAACCCTTCTCTTTTTGGATATTTCTACTGAAATAACCTTCTTTTTCATGATATTTACAGATATGCTATTCTTTCATTCGTCGAAATGCCCATCTTTTGATGAATCCATCGTATAAATAATCTGGTTTTTAAACTTTATATTAAATTTCCATCGCATATTGTTCTCCTTATTATTGCTAGGTCCCCTCTTTCTCCTAATATTTGTTCTTCTTCTAATTCTCTCCTCTTTCTTCTAGTTTTTTAAAGTTTCATTACCTGAGTTTTCTTGTTGTTTTCCAACGCATTTAATTATTCGCATGTTTGAAAACTGGGGAGGGGCTACTCAATCAATTGTTAGGGTTCATTATATGGCAACCTTTTGTGATTTTTTCCATGCGACTTATGTAAACCTTAGACAAATTAATTTCTAGAAAGTTGTGCAAGTTTTTCTCATCTCACTATAAGAACCGGGCAAAAGGAGAACGAGGCCGTTGAGAAACTCAAGTTGCCTGTTGTACCATGCTCCTTAGATTGGGAGAAAAGGAAGAAGGTTCTGAACAGATCAGTGTTTAACCTCTTACAAATTTCAGAGTGTCATATTTGTAAATATATAAAAAAAAATGAAAGGTGTATGGGAAAAAACTAAAAATATCAGAAAATGACTTTTACCCAATAAGGCTAATAAATATGCTGGTGAAACCTTCTTTCTCTAAGTCTACCTTCTTTTTTCCAACTCATGTGCATGTGCATATGATATTTACTAGTGATTTTTAATAAAATAAAGAGAGAGAAAGAGAACTAATGGTTTTCTTTAGGGTAGAAATAGAGGAGAGATGCTATTAAGGTTACTTTCCTTTCTCCAAATGTGACATCAATAGCTACCAAGAGATAGAAAGAGAGATCATTTAAATAACTAGACTATATGGTTCAAAATATCGTACAAATGAATTACATAGATGCACACACACATATACACACTTGGTAGTCCTTCCCTTTTCTAGACATCGCATATGTGGAAGCTTTATACACCAAGCTACTCTTTAGATATATGTGTGTAAAATTTCCCTAATTGGTTAATCCTAGTCCACTAACCCTGGGAATGGACTACATGTGTGTAAATTTTCCTAGTTAGTCAATCCTAGCCCACTCAAACCTGAGTGTTTTATTTATACCAGTAACTGATAGGTGCATATGCACCCAATGATCTAAACCACCTGTTTCTGCGTAGGCTATAGCTGTGATCGAGCTATTCACTAAAATCTGAACTCATCTGGAAATAGCTCCTAATTAGAAAATATAACACATTAGAAAAGCAAGACGGATGCTGCTATCCTGCGAGACAAGCCAGAAGTTGCCGTACAGAGCTCATGATTTGTTCCATGGTAGGCCCTGCCATTGGTTGATCAGACCTGACTTGCGTTATCTAGCATCTAAAAGATCACAATGATTCGATGAGTTTAAGATCCAATGAATGTCCTTTTTGCTCGTTGATTGTGGACTGTTCTCTAAACAATGTTTTTAAGATCCTATGAATGTCCTTTTACTTGTTGATTGTGGACGTTCTTTAAACAATGTTTTTGATCATCCCAGTCCTCTAACTGACAGTGTATTTTTTTCAGACTTCAGACTCCTCCAGTCTCCAGACCTGCACTGTTTTATGACTTAAAGAATCATCAAGAGCCGGTAAATCGGATGAATGGGTCTGATCAACTATAGGCCCACCTTGTAAAAGTGAGGGCACTGTACTCATGTCCTGTTGCACAGGATAGCAGCATTTCTGCAAAAACAATGAAAAGAAATCTTAAATGGTGTAAAAGGAGAAAGAAAAAAGAACAGTATAGTTGTGGGTAACTTTTACGTTTCTCTTTCCATCTTTAATTGCATTTTGGATAATTGGCAGCACTTCTTTCTTAGCAAGTCAATCAAGTTTCTCTTTTCTTCTCCTATTTCTTTCTACCATTTTGGAAAACTGGCTTTTCCAAAAACACAAAACATTTTGGATAACTCCGTTTTGTTACTGCGGCGAGAGGAACGGATACTTGCACTTAACTGAAGGGGTCCAGAAGCAGAGAAGGAAGGAAGAAAAGGTGAAGTCTCTGTGAATTAACAGCAACATACAAATAAGTTATGCCTGATGGCACTCGGCAAGCCACGCACTGTGCTGGTGTATACCCCACGTAAAACTCAAATATGGCCCCCAGCGAGATCAAGGAACGCTATACGTACAGTGATCAAGGCCCAAGTTCTGTCTGCAAGTTCCTAGTGCGACGTGGATCTATGTAAAAGGGTTTAATCAGGGAAGAAGTACGAACCTACTGGATCCGTCACTGGACAAAGCCCATAGAGGTCCAAGAAGCAGTCTTCCCAGGCAAAGCTCACATATGGAACCACAATGAAATCAAGAAAAGCCGCAGGTGCAATCCGCCTGAGCCCACTAACAAAGGAAAAGTACAGTTTTTAGGCGTGTCCGACACGAGACCAAGCCTACGGAAAGGTGCAAGAAGCAGAGTCTCCAAGTAAGGTCACATATGGGCTCACCATGAAATCAAGTAACTATCCAACTGCAGTGGGCTAGGCCCAAGTAAGGGGTGCCTTGGTGCAAAGGTTGCATTATCATCATGTGACCTGGAAATCATGGGTTCGAGGCATGAAAATAGCCTCTTGCGAAAATAATAGGCAAGGATGTATACTATAGAGCCTTTGTGCTCTGCCCTTTCCCTGAACCCTGCATATGTGGGATATTTGTGTGCCGGGTTCCCCTTTTCTAAGTTGGGATTAGGCTTGTGGAACTTAGGAGGAGGGAGGCCTTTGCATTAAAAAGAACTCCAACTTATCATTGTTCTATCAACGAGAGATATAAACTTAGAAATCACTTGTGGGTGTAACTAAAAATGCTCCAATGGCTCTTCCACTCCAGAAAAACATCACAATAAAAATTAGAATTCTCCCATACTAACACAAGGTTCAAGGTGTGTTTAGGGAATAAAATATCGCTTTGCATTATATTTGGCCCCGTGTTAAACCTTCTATGATGAAATGTGGGGCAATATTGTTAAAAAGTTTAAAAGCAAACTTGTTGGGTGGAATAAACCTTTTTTTATCCTTGGGACGTAGAATTACACTACTCAAATCTACCTGTCATATCAATTTATAAGTCTACAACACAATAGTATAGGAGTTGGAGAAAAATGAATGAAAGTTCATTTCAAATGATGGATTAGACAAAAAGAAAATTCACTTGGTAAGTTGGGATTAGATATACATAACTCAAGAGGAGGGAGACCTTTGCAATTAAAAACTCCAACTTATGAACAAAGCTCTTTTGTGAAGCTAGCTATGGAGATTTCACGAAGCAAAAGATGACCTCTAGAAGAGGATTATTAAAAATAAGGATAATAAGTTAGGGGAATGGGGAATGGACATAGATAAGATGTTGAATGGGTCAAGCAAGGACATATGCCAAGAGGTGGATTCATTCTATATTGAAGTCAAAAATTTTGTGCTTCAAGGTAACAAAACTAACTTTTGGAATGATCCATGGGTAGAGGACAAGGTCTTAAAAAGAGAATTTAAAAGGGCCTTTAGGGTCTTAGGAAAGAAGAACAAAAGAGTTAGAGTTCTATTCAATGTCCAATGGTGAGAAAAATTGGGTTCTATTGCATATTAGGAATCTATTCTCTTTTAAAGAGGCTAAATTTAGCACTATTTCTATTAAAGAAGAAATTTATCAATTTAGATAGAGAGGATGTTTTCTATTGGAAACCTAAACTGAATGTTACGTTTTAAGTTCTATCTCATCATCATCATTAAAGCCTTATAAGTGTTTGTTGTTCTATGTTCCATCTCCTATTCATGCTCTTAGGGGTAAGCATGAACATTATGGTTTCTTCAAGTTTATTAAGAAGTCTAGTATACCCACTAGGATACAAGCATTTCTATGGGTTTTAGCACTGAGCAAACTCCTAACATTTGAGGATGTGTGGCGAAGAGGGTGGAGTAGTTCTTTCATGTGCTGGTTTTGCTTTACACAATATGAAACTATTGAGTACTATTTCATTCATTGTCTAGTGATCCCATTTATTTAGCAAATGGTGCTCCAAGAATTTGAGATGGAATGGGTATTACCATTTCTACTTTGGACCTCATGAGACAATGGCATTTTAAAAATAGTACCAAAAGGATTAGATCCTTTGGCAATTTACAGCTACAACAAATCTAAGGGGAACATGGATCAAAAGAAATAACTAGTGCTTTAATGGAAAATTCCACAAAAGCCATAGAATCTTTAAGAAGACCATAAGGTTTAGCTACCAAAAAAATGGCAAATAGTAAAGAATTTAGAGGGATTACTGAAGAAACAATAGGAAGAAAATGGGCAACATCCATAAAATAAGGATTTAGAAGATTGCTACTACTCCTATGTGGGAGCCACCTCTCCCTCGGGATTCTTAAAGTTCAATTTCGATGGAACATGTTTGGGGAATCTAAGGGATTCTGGTATAGGTGAATTACTTAGAATATCTGATGGGATTTGTATTTCTCACTTTTATGGCCCTCTTCCATTTGGAGATGTTCACCAAGCTGAGCTCAATGCTCTATTGCATGCTATTTTCTTAACAACAAATCTAAACATAAGTAAAGTAGTCTTTGAAGAAGACTCCAATAAAGTTATAAGTTGGTTGAAGACAAGCAAGTCTCCTCCTTGGAGATTCTAAAAACAACACGATAGAATTTGGAATGAGGCAAGGAGAACTAAGTCGAAGTTTATTCATATCTTCGATTCAACAAATAGTGATGATGATGCTCTAACGCAAACAAAGTGAGAGAATAATCCATGATTGAGCATGTCTTTCAGGTAAAGTAATAGGATTTTTAGGGTCCTAGTCTATCAATATCAGACCACTTAGTGCTTAGTGCTTTATGGGGTGTGTTCAAATTTTCTTTCTTGCTAGAGGGTTGGTTCCCTATCCCACTATCTTTTGTTGATTTTGATTTTAGTAAAATAGTGTATTAGTTGAATTTGTATATGAGATCACGCATTGGCCACCTGAGATTCTCAGGTGGATGAATAAATTAACCAATCCTTAAAAATAAAAAACACTCCATTCACTATGCTACAATGCTTATCATAGAGTTTAGAATTTATAGGGCAATTTGGAATAATTAACAATGTACTAGTCATGGACTTCCATACTAGTAATAATAATGGAGTTTGCTAAGAGACCAACTTAGGCTCCAAGTTTTCTCACTTTAGTTTGATTGATTCTTTCTTTTATTTCATTCATTCATTGTATAGAGAAGCTTCTATTTCTATATCAAAAAGTTTTTCTAATTCTAATATCTCATAACCCTAGTTGTTCCCTATATATTGAAACTTCTACAACCCTAGAGAGAATGTAGACTTGCTCCAAACTCTGTCATCTTTCTCTTTCTTCTTTATATTCATGTTTATACTCTTTCATGATATCAAAGGAAAATCATCCTTCTATGATTTGCTTTTCGATTCTCTTTCTCGTCTCTTAGACCTTATTTGGACCTTTTTACCTTCTGGTAGGTATATCTTGGTCACCCAATATTGGATCAATATAATCTTTAATTCATCGAAGGCTCTTCTCCTTATCTACACATTAATGTTCAAGGGCATGTTTTAAGGCATCTTGAACTTGTTTTAGCTCTCAAATTAGCTTCTAAATATTTTTGTTAGATTTTCTACCTCTTTTTTTGTCCTTTTTCACCTCTTCTTCTTCCCATGGCATTCTCTGGATCTTCTATGATGTCTTCTACTTTGAATCCCAACTTCATACCTCCTGCTATCACCGATTTCACATACTATGTTTCCACAAAGTTGGACGGTCATAACTACACTCTTTCACATGGTTACATGCAACGAGTTTTCATCAATCAAGGTTTACTTCTTTTCATTAATGGTACACCTACTCCATTCAAATATGTTCTAGATAGTGATCCTTCTCAACACTCATGATTATATTTTATAAGTGACTAATCTTTGCACATCTAAACAAGTCTAAGATTCTCTTAAGCCACCATTTTCTTGAGAATTCTCAAGGGCTCTTGCCAATTTTGAACTAAAGATTGTGGGGTTCTCAAGGAAATTGTGGTTCATTCATATTTGAACCACTATCTCCATGAGAACTCCATTGATAAGCACCACTATCTTTGTTGTATGAGATAATAAGTGATGGTTCTTTCCTTACAATTGTTCTCATATTTTCGTCAGAACACCTGTTTTTGACTAGATAGGTATGCAATGACTAAAAAAAGCTTTCCTTCAATTCATTTATATGTGTCATAAAGGGCAGCCCCAATGCATGAAGCTCCTACGTATGTGGGGTATGAAGAAGGGGTGGACCAAAAGGGTCTATAGTACACAGCCTTACCTTATATTTTTGCAAGAGGCTATTTTCATGCCCAGAACCATAACCTCAAGGTAACATTTATACATGTCATATCCCTATAAAATATGTAGTACAAAGGTAGTAAAGTATTAATGGCAAACAAATCTTGTTCTAATAGAGTTATATAAAGTATATGAGACTATAAATTTGAATATTAAAATAAGCGATACAAATATATATATATATATATATATAACATCATAGAAATGAAATAGAAGACATGTATTGTCATACCTAATGAGCTCCCAAAATAACCAGTCAAGTTATTTTGATCCAACCATAAAATCCTCAAGTTTGATAATTCGTACAAGCAAGATGGAAAGTCATCATCATTGAGATTGTTTCCAACTAAATACAACTCTTGAAGATTAGTCAGCATGCATAGTCCTGCCAAACACAAAAAATCATGTGATATTATACAAACAAAAATGTTCATCTTATGTATTTATTCAACACAAAAGATAGATACAATTTTGTCCTCAAGTGGGGGTTCATTAAGTACCAAATGTAAGTTCATACATATTCCAACCTTAATATGGTTTGTTAATTATATGTCAGAAAAAATAAAAGACAAACCTTTTATTATCCATATCATTTGATTGGTACTTCGTGCTTATAAGAAGATATTCTAATCCCTAAGGTTCTTTTATTTGACAATATAATATATAATCCTATGAAATAACATTTAAATTAAAAAATATATGATAGATAATCACTAAAATGGGACCAACATAAGCCTGTTCGTGAGAGAAAAAGAATTAGACAAATGAAGGATGTGTTGTGTATGACCCATGGTCTATGTAGTATGCCATTAATTATACTATACTTCGTATGCCATAAGCTAAGCCTATCATCAAATTGGCATTATGTCAAATATAACCATGGCATAGCAAGGGCCAACCATGGGCTCAAGCTACAAGTGTTTTTTAGTCTTAAGCATCACCATGAGGCAAGACTCAACCGAGGGCTTATTCATTATATAGCCATAGAGACTAACCCTAAATAGGCTAGGGCCATCAATCACATTTGTGTGGCATGAAGTAGTTGTGAGGAAGTTATAAAACTTTGTTTTCATGCAAAATTTCTATTGTGCCACTAATATTAGTGCACATCATAGTCACAAAATTCTCATAATAACTACAAAATTTTCAAAAAAGTTCCCTACTCTTTGATACCCAAACTTTGTCCTGAATGAATATTAATTTCTAAAATTTACAAATTTCAAGAAATTAACATGAAGCCACCTAATAAAATCCAAATTTTACAAATAATTCACCAAATTCTCAAATAGTATTTATAAATCTAGTTAAAAAATCAATGAAAAGCTTAAAGTCATATCTAAAAAATATTTTTTTGAATTTTATATAAATGTTTGTCAAATTTTATGAATATTTGGCTTAACAATTTATTCCCAAACCCAAACTTTTTGATAAACAATAGTTACTAATGATTATATAATTACTAGTAAAAGTCATCGATAGGAAGAAGTGTGGCTGATAGACGAAGAAGGTTGGTGGGAGACATACGTTATTAGTTTTAGATCCACTACTAAAAGATCAAATATATATGTGTGTGTACTATTTGAAAAATAGTCCACTCAAGGCATAAACCAATGGTCCTACAATTTTTTTGTAAGCCAATGGTAATTAATATGAAGTACCCAAGTCAGTAGTAATATAAAACTACTTAAGTTGCTGGTTACTACAAGTTTTTTTTTTTTTGTTACAAGCAAAGATTTACATAAGCAAATCACCCACACCCTCTCACTCTCTCACAAAGTAAATGGAAAACCCAGAACTTGTATTTCAATTCTCTCCAAATTTTTCACATAACCAGTGATCTTGTAAAAGTGTATCGATTACATTCAGAATCCGTCAGGGGGCTACCATCGTGTCTTGTCTATGCTACAATTGACTAATTGAGCTGGTAGTTAATCTGTCAATTTGGAACCCCTATCCATCTAAAATATCACCAATTAGACTTAATTCTACTGTTTTGAAGCTCAAGAGTACAAATGTAAAAAATGCACTAAATATATAATTTTACACAAGAAAGAGCAATTTCACATTCTAAATACGTTAAAAGATAAATTGTAAGCATACCCCTACATTTTGAATATTTTAGTTTTAGAAATCACTTAATTTCACTAATCAACGATCCTTTGCGAACCTTCACCTCACGCAAGCAACTGAAACTGACAGTCCTTGTTTTATCACCAGAACTTTGCTAGAGAGACCGATCAGAATGTGGAATGCCGTATCAAAATCAACGCTCCTACAAGAAATCCTCTGTTAAATTTTCTTTACGTGACCCTCATGCAATGAATTGCTCTGCATATGGAACCGCTCACACAAGGAATATACATACCTGTGATATCCTTTTACTGGTTAGTATGGGATGTTGCCCCCAAGTGAAGCCACCAAACACTGGGATCCACCTCGAAATTGGATTTGATCGTATAGGCAACGAATACCAGGTCGCACGGATGACAACTAATGTTTAGAAATGGAAAACAACTTTTGAGATCTATACGCCAGGGACAAATTCATAGAAGAATATAGGAAATTCATCTTACCCACATTGAGGAGAATCAGTATATATGTAAATGGAGATCTTCATAGACTGACGGCTGTTGGTCATGGTGAACTTCTAACTCAGCGTTTCTTTGGGAATGGAGGATAAGCAATTCCATGAGATTGCTATTCGCATTGTTGCTTCTATACGGAATTGGCCGGGGTGAGGGACTGTCTTACCTGTACGCTGTCAGTGGCATTGCAAAAATTTGGGTAATGAAAGGACAACTTGTGGACTAATGAAGCCATTAGTTTCTGACAAAGTATTAATCACAACTTCAGTGAGAGTCTTGTTATTTATGACTCCGAGCAGCATGTTCAAATTCAAAGGCTTCCAAAAGAAAGTAGGCCAATATTTGCCTATACAAGGAGCCTCATTTTAGAAAGGGAGCCTTGGTGTAATGGTAAAGTTGTTGTCGTGTGAACTTAAGGTCATAGGTTCAAGACATGGAAATAACCTCTTGCAAAAATGCAAAGTAAAACTGCATACTATAGACTCTTGTGATTAGCCTCTTTCTTGGACCCCATATACACGGGAGCTTCATGCACTGGGACTGCCTAGACCCGCATAGACAGGAGCTTTGTGCACCAGAGCTGCTATTTTAGGGAGCCTCATTTCACCAAAGGAAACCATTAGAGGTTCAAAGATATGGTACCCGAACAAAAGAACAAGCAAATAGCTAGAAGTCCTATCATATTATCCCATCATCCACCATTCTTTTATTGGTAGAAGAATTCATAATGTAGAGGATGCTTTTTGAAAGTTATTAAGTTTCATGGGATTGCTTTTGAAGTGCAAATCACGTTTTCCAGTTACTGTACCTAAACGACCAATCCTTCTGTGCCTTCTTCAAAAGCATTATTGCACATATCAGGCGCCTTCTTAAAAGCTCTGTTATTTTAGCTCTTCATCTCCGACCTAGAGAGGACAGATACCTTCATTTGATAACAACACCCCTTATTCTTGTTACACTTACAGAGGAAGCAACAGCAGCTTCTTCGACAATACATTAACACGGGATCCGTGGAAGGAGCCCGGGAACTCAGCACTGCATATGCAGCAACAAAAGACAATCAGAGCTGGAATGCTTGGCATTTCGATCGAGCAGCTCTATCCCGGGCACAATGCATTTCTCAGGGAATCCATGTTTGATTGATGAGGTTAACAAGTTCACGTAAATTATGTTTGATAGATGATGTTAACTCATGAAACCAAGAGCAGGCAAAACTACGTACATGTAGGTAGCCCCCCTTTCAATGATCCAAACCAGGCATGATATAAACCATCTGACAGTTTGAAGCCCTTGATTACTGGCATTAAATGATCGGCTGGAAAACAGGAAATCAAAGATTTCATATTCATTGACGAACCCTCCAGGAATCGAAGGCTTAGAATCATCTAGTATGGTAAAGAACCTTTGGCAAAAGCAATGCATCCATAGGATGCTAGCAGACAAATGATTTGGATTTGCTGGCTGTAACTACTCGTAATTTTTTATATCCACTAACTTAAACAACGCAGGTTTCCGTACTTCTTTCAGGAAAACTATGCTCTGTTTCTGTCAACCATCCTCAACCCTTGACGATTTCAGGCCAAAATAACATACAGAAACTTCATGTGAACCGCCTTCTCAGTGTCCTTCATGTCTAATATATTTATCTTTGGTAATTTACAATAGAATAAGTTAAACCTTAGGCCGAGCACAATAGACTGGAGAAGATATAATGGACCTCAGAGTGCTCAATAATAAACACGGTCAAAATGATCCATTAAAGACATGGATGCATTGTTACAACTTATAACTAGAACTGCCAACTTTGCCAGCAGAAAGCAGGGGCTTATCTTTAGAACTAGTACTTAAGACCATATCCGAGTTACTCGATTGGTTGTCAGCAGACACTGGCCTCATCCAAATCTTCACATGACCCTCGCGACAAACTGTAAGAATTGACTCACTTGTAAATATCAAGCCCGAAAGGGGTTCTGCATGCACACGGTGCGCAACTACGGGTGACAGTTTTGGCACATCTCGCATACTTGGAGCTGGTTGTAGAGTGCCCACAGGCGGGATGTTGTCCCAATGAGAAGAATGGTTTCCAACACCAGATGTAGGTGATCCACCGGGTGGACATCGGCGCAATGGAACTACGATCTCATCTGTTACCAGGTCCCACAAAAGTAACTGTGTGTCCTGCATGCAAGAACAACGTCACAATAGTGCGTCTAATTACAGAGGCGAAACACATAATTATATGGTCATATTGGCCAAATTGTAAGGTGAACATGGGAAGACATCATTTCCTCCGCAAACAACTCCAGCTAAAAGTGGATGATCGATCAATGGTGAGGGCTTGAGTCAAATCAACTTATTGATTCACATTTTTGTGTCGCTATGCAATAGGAATGCTATGATATATGCTGGCAAGAGTATCAGATGCCACAAATCAGAAAAACAAGGACAAGGTAATCCTGAACATGAATTGAAGGTGATAAAAAGCTTTAAGTCATTACTTTTAGTATTCATGAAACATGTGAAAGAGGTTTTTGTCTCTTTCAGATGTCAGTTACACATCGACCAGCTTGAGATCGTGGAGCGTATGGGAAATCAGATGGGGTTTTCACCAGGTGATTCAACTGAAGCTCTCACGTTACACCGCAATCTTCTTAAAACTGAATTACATCATCGTTTCTCCTTCATTAAAACCTATTTCAATTTAGTCCCTCCTATGCCTAAAGCTTAGATAAAGACAAAATTTTTACAGTGAATAGGCTGCTTTTTCTACCTTCAAGAAGAAGAAAACTTCATTTCTATCAAATATAACTAAGCAAAAACAGTAACCCAATTCTGGGTTAAGCTTATGAGCTCTTAGTTCTCTTCAACACTTACACGAACATGTGGAGCACCTTCTTAGATCTCCATAACAATAGAGAACAAGACAGGACTAAAAAGCATGTCAGGAAATTTAAGTGAGAGGAACTAACTTGAAATGGCTTTGATAAAGTAGTGACTATGATGTAAGTCGGTTTTCACAAAGGACCGCAGGGTTAATTCAGAGCTTTAGGAGGGCTACTTGTAAGAACCCCATATCAGATCTAAAAATAATCTAACAACTTTCTATATAGCCTTATCAGAGGCAGGCTGATGGAAGGGACATATACACTAATTAGGGTGAATATAGGACTAGCAGCAAAGCTTTGGAAAACCTTGGCGAGTACTGAATTCAATCCATTTCACTCTAGGAGTCTATTTTTGTTGTGGCTAAGTTACACAAATCACTTGTATGAGCACGCATCCACCAAGCTACTAGAATCAGTGTAGTCAATGCTGCATCGTACCGGCTGGTATTCTAGTATATGCTGTACTGGTTTAAAAGATGGTATGGTATTAGCTTGAATTTCATTTCAGTCAAAATTCATTAAATATCCGTCAAATACTGGAATGCCAACTGATATTTAAATACAGTTAGAAAATATGATATCTGCCAGCATGTTTCTGTTAAACATTTTTCCAAAAAAAAACTTTCAAATCCTGAATTTTCCATAGGTAAAATTGTAAAATGGTAAACATATACCATCTATGTTTTCTTTACATTTATTGCGGGAAGAAAAGACCTAAAATGAGTTGTCATGTCATCTTAAATGTTGGTTTTTTCTCTCTATAAGAGGATTACTAGAGTCCTTTGAGAGTGTGGGTGGCAAAAGTTGCTAACACTCTTGAATCAAAGCACTAATTTTAGCTAAGTGGCCTTGTGCTTAGATGATCTGATCTGCTCATTTTCTTGCTTTGGATGTCCAATTCATAAAAGGTCAAACTATTAGATGATTCTAGTACATCAAGAATTTCACTTTGCTTCACAGTGAATGAACGGTTAAATACTTAATAAAACAATGATTTGAATTCAACGACCTGAATTAGGGTGCTTAAATGTTAGAACCATTCAAGTTATTTCTAGACCATATACTTCAAGAGAATTTTGCGTGGAATGTCACTTCTTGCTTGTAAATTTTAAGAAAATTATGCATAATTTCTTTGCATTCTTATAAAATGAAAATTTTAGTTGCTTCACTTTAATTATTGATCTTTTCTATGTTAAACTTAAAAAAAATTTGGAGAGAAGAAAAACATTTAAGTTTAACATAGAGAATATCAATAATTAAAGTCAAGCAACCAAAATATTAGAAGTTTAGAACTTACAAAAAAAAAATTTGAAAAGAAGAAAAACATTTAAGTTTAACATAGAAAACATCAATAATTAAAGTCAAACAACCAAAATATTAAAAGTTTAGCATTTAAAAACCAATACATTATATGTAGAGCTGGCAACAATGAGAGTTTGTAAATGTCATTGTTATCAGATATTTAATGCCTATAATTTTAGTACTTTTTTTCTTTTTTTAAAATATCATCTTTTTTCTAATATTTTTTGTTTAGATAATTCAAACACCATCCAATATGGTATATGCCGCTGGCATATACCATTCTAAACCTAGGCCGGTACAGTATTGACATACTGATTAGAATTACACACATACTTAGTTGACACTGCTAAAAGAAAACAGTCAACTTTTGACCACCCTCTCTTCTCTCCCTTCCCTTCCACCCTGTGAATATTTCATTAAGGAAAAAAGAAGCATACTACAAGGCTCTCTCTCTCTACACCCCCCCCCCCCCCCCCCTCTCTCTCGGCAACAGAACCTAAAAGGAGCTGATAGACTGAATATGCTTCAGTTCATTTACATTTTTCTCCAAGATAAAGGTCATGTATTAAGCATAAAACATGTAAGAAGACTAAAAGAAGATGTAATAAGTGCTTCTAACAAGTTGGACTTAAGCACTTAACAGAGTTGGTTACATCTACTGCTTACCAATAGAATTTTAAAAAATAATAATAAAAGAAAATTTCCTCATGAAGTTGAAACAGTTGCATTCTTTTTAGCTCAATAGTGATAGTTACACTTTCAGGAAACAACACTTTGCTTATGCATAGTTTTATATTGTATGCCAACAAATGAAAACTGGGTTTCTATAAATAATTCAGCAAAACTTTGCATACCTGACCAACAGAACCAAAGCGATACATGACATTTTCTCCAGAGCCATCCGAAGTCAGTGACGACCAATAGGAGTCAAAAGCGACTCCACTAACCTGACAACATCATGAAACATATGAGACGAGAACTAAAAGGAAAATAAAAGCTAGTACATACCACATAGTTAAATACATAATAGAGAACTTACCCATGAGTTGTGACCCTCCCCCCATGCTACTACCTTCCGATCTTCCATACTCCAAACTTGTACAAGATCATCTTCCCCTCCGGTCAAAATGTACTTTCCATCAATGCTAAGAAATAGCATGTTAAGATACATTCTTAGATTCCATATACAAAGAATTCATGGTTATCAACATAAGGAACTCAGGCGTGTTATTAAAATTTCCACAATATACAAGTAACAAACTAAGCAAATGGGCTAAGTGGATAATCATTAACCTACATGACCAAATAGAATCACTAAACCATGAGATTGGTAATAATAAAAAAATAATAGCAAAAAAATTCCTACCTCCAGGCACAGCACAGTAAAGCACCATAATAGCTTTTCCCACCACATATTAACAGCTCCTTTGAGTAGTCAAATACTCTCAGGTAACCTGCATTGGGCACTTAGATATGAGGGTGTCTATTCCCAAGTGAGAAATTAACAGAAGTAACACAACCAACTGATTCAAATATTCTAAGTTCAAAGCAGTACCATCCCTTCCAACAGTGGCCAAATATGTCCCATCTGTTGAGAAAGAAACGCTATTGATCGAACCTTGGCAAATATGCCATCTGGAAATTGGGTTGCTCTGTGAGCAACTCCGGAAGCAGAGGTCAATGCTTAAGTATAGGATAAACAGAAGGTTACTAATTAAAATACACAATGATCACACATCACAAGGGAACTACAACTTCCATGATGGAAACTCCCAAATTATGCATTCGAAATGCAACTACAAAAACAAAATTGAGCTTGCAGTAGTATCCAAGATTAGATCGTTCATATTAACATCCAAGACTCCATTGAGTCTCAGAGACAAAATTAGTCATCATTTTCAATAGATTTCAGCAGGGAATTTTGGTGAATAACAACCTCCTAATGTGCTTGTTTCTGTGAAAAATAATAAGCTTGGATTGATGTTTTACTACAAGAACATCACCCCTAGACTATTAGCAGGAAAAAGAAAACTACACCAGGCATTATGCTTGAGTGCTATTCTCTTTTTAATCGTGATCGAGATTTTGTGAGTTGATTTGATAATAGGAACAAGTGAAAAAGTTTTGGCCAAGTAATGAAAATGACAAAGAATAACAAAAATAGAGATGATAATGGAAACTATTGAAAAAAAAAAAAAAAGGAACAGTTTTAAGAGATCAAAGAAATAGGAATCTTATATATTAAAAAGTGTCTAAACTCAAAATGTGGACTAGAATGGAGACTTTGCCAGGACAAGTAATCAGTATAAGCAGACATGCAGCTGAATTAGCATAAATTTTTGTGGCAGATTTCCCGGACCCCACATAGGCAGGAGCTTTGTGCACTGAGTCTGAATTACAGGCAGATTTTGACCACTGGACAAACTATTTTTTGGACCCAACAAAACTCAAGCGAATCATACAAACAAAATGCGAAAAGTTTAAAGCTACCTTGGCTCAGCTGATTTCTGAGTCGACCCGGTGCCACGGTTGTAAATGACACTGTTCCTGATAGAAAATGAAGACTCCAGAAAAAATGAAGTTAATCTAGTTCTTTTTCCCAAAGAAGTCCTGCTCCAATGGCCCAACGAGTCAACTACTTAAAATGGCCCTCCCTGCTGTGCGCTCCAAGTTTTGATACCAGGATTATAAAAGGACGCATGATTGTGATATATTGGATTTAAATTTGAAAGGACATTAACTTGAAATACTCAAGTGAGTTGTTTATCAACAAGACCGTTCCATTTTGGTGAATTCTCAACATCTGCCTTTTATAGTCCATCACTTACATGATATGCTTTGCTAAATATTCTTATATCACAACCTACTATGGGAAAAAAGATAACAAGTGCACAAACAAATTTAGAAACCAAACATAGCTCAATAAATAATAAAATTTTGACTGAAGGATTACCTTACTGGATCGTGCATGTGCAACAGAGAACTGAGTTTGATCTTTGATAACAGGAAATGAGGACTCACCAGTGCCATCCTTGTTCTAAGACAAACAAGACATAAAGAAAGACTCATTCAACTGCCAAAAGGATAAGCACAAATTGGATCACTTCTTATGAATGAATCTTTGGGTTTACTTTTTCATACACATATATGTTTCCGTCTGCATGAGCAGCAACAAAAGTACCATCACCTTCTGGCACCCATGCAATAGAAGTGCATCTACTGCAGAAACAGAAAAGTACTCCTTCAGATTAACAACCACATGTTAATTTCTGCAGTTAAACAGTAGATCAGTTATTTAAGAAAAGAAAAATTATTAACAAAAAGAAGAACCAAGATTCTGTTATAAGTCCACCCAAGTTGCGGATATGAAGGGAAGAAGAGAGGAAAGAAGGAAATTTGTAAGTTGGAAACCCAACATTCTCTCCATTTATTCACATCATCCCAGCCACATTTAATCTACTAACATACATGTCACAAGTAAGCAATCGCATAACACATGCATACCTACTTCATTACTCCTACCTCAAGCAGGAGCTTATGCATCATCCCTGGCTAGCTTAATAAACTACCCAACAGACTGCAACCAAGTGCACATGCAAAAATGTCTGCCATCTATTTGCCAATAACATTGATGAAGGGCAACGCTGAAGGACCATGGAGAAACAAAGAAATCAATGTGTGGAAGTAAAATTTAGGAAACATGAGTAGACAAGGAATTGAACTACTTTATAGATCAATTGGACTGTAGAAAACAAGAAAGACTAATTTCAGCCCAAGCACAGGAGAAAGTTGGATTGCTGCAGGTTTACTTTAAAGAAGAAAACTAGGACTTTGAGCAATCCAATTTCACTGAGTTACAAATTCAGAACTTAGAACATTATAAATAACTTTTCCAGAAAATGTATATCCACGATTAATATAAACCTAATATATTTCTCAGTTCATTTTGCCTCTCATTTAAAAAAAGAAAAGAAAATATCTAGAAAATGTAGTGACTGAAATCAGAAATCTACTGTAACCAGAGGAAACAACTCTTCCTCAAAGAATAACCACTGAAAACAGTTGCTGATTAAGAACTACAGAGAAGAACCGGCATGAACTGTATGGGAAGTGGAAGAACAAGGGAAATGATGGAAATCAGGGGATAATGGGGGATGCTTTAACAGAGTTTCGTGTATAGGTGCTGCCAACAGAAAATGATGACTGATGCACCAAAATAAAACTAAAAACTGATTTAATCAAGAAAGGAAAAACAAAGAAAGAAAAATAGGAGTCACAGAAGAAACAAGATGCAGTCTCATCAACAAGCTTCAGCATGCTTGAAATCTCTCCAAGCAGCTCTTGAAATCACTCCAAGAAGGGTATCTCCCTCAAAATGAAAGGCTAAAGCCAAACTTCCTCATTTATCAAAATCTAATCTCTACAAGAGAAAAGCCAACCCTTTTATACACTCAAGGGTTACTTGACTTAAGAATCTGTTATTTCTAAGCAAATAAGCAAAGGACTCTTTTGTCCTTGTTTAACTCAAACAAGGCCCACAATATTAAATAACTTAAGATAATGGCCCACTACTAATGTGTTAAACAAAATATTCACATGACAATCCCAATTGATAATGACACTCACTTAGTGCAGACAGACTAAAAGAGGAATGATGTAGTCCCTATCAGAGATTCTCAAGGACAAATCACAAACTGCTTCAGTACACTTTACTCTTTGATGGAATACGGAATTACTAGCAATTCAAATAGCAGCTTAAGTGTTGTCTCATTGAATTGCCACATTCAAGATGCATAACTTGCAAAACATCATCCCCCACAAAACTTAAACATAATTGATAAATTCAAGGCACTCTATGTATGCAACAAGGTTACTTCTTATTTCACTGGGTATCTATATTCCTCTAACAATCTTACAGTAACTCATCAGAAGTATTGAAAAGTCTTATGAAATTCATAGGCAAGTTTTTACTCTCAAGTAGTCATTCTTCTTAAACAAAGATCCTACAAGGTGCAGCATCTGAGTATCTTAGAAAGTCTACTAGATCCCAATAGTCAATGCACAGAGCTGACATAAACTAGCTTACTACACTAACATGAGATGCATATTGCACCACACAATAGCCATGTAAAAAGCCACCCAACAAGACTAGAATTTATTTTGTATAATGACATTTAAAGTGATAAAATTTACCGTTAATAGGACTAGAATTTATAAATGATCATAAAGACTTAAATCTTTTACAGAAATTGTTCTATACTAGATTATAGTGTTTATAACTTATACTCTACATAAGAAATACTTTATTATTAACAAAAGCAAACAACATGTGATTACTAAAATCATTCTTTAGATGAGGTTTAGTAGTCAAGATCCAAATCTCGTACCATTTCTTTTTAAAATTTTATAATTTTTATTACACATTAGAATTTATAAAAAACTGTTGGACGATGTGAGAAGACAAGTAACTAGTAGATCTGTTCTTAGATAGGAGTGTAACCAGCTTTGATCACTACACATAACAGTCAGTGCTGGACTGTAAAACAACAGGTTAGTTTGTTCTATGATTAATCTTTCCATTGCATAACTAATGCTAAATAAACACCATAAGAAACCTGATTTTTGGATTTTAACAAAAGCCTCTATCATATGAAGTTACTCTTTATAAACAGTTTGATAAAATAGTCCCATAAACCAGTTAGTATAGAAGTTTCTAACTGCGTATATCAACATAGGATATATTTGTAGTCTGTGTTTCAATGTTGTACAGTAACTACTGCTATTTGAAACCTTGATTATATTAAATCACAGTACAGTTTACAGATTAAAATTTTCAGAATTGAATGCATAAAACTATTTTCTATTATCTACAATGTACTGATTTATAACTACATTGAAAGAGGTTAAATATTTCAGAGCTTTTCTTTCTTTCTAAAATCAGAACGTACAGATAAAACAAAACAAAAAAAAATTAGAACTGATATATAACTGGTATTCTGTCCAATAGATGGAAACAAAACTCATTTATATAGGATTTTTTTTTTCTAGTTAATGTCCTATACAAAATCAAAGATATAGCAGATCACACACTATATAATACTAAATCAATTATTCGCTCTATAATATTTATGAATTTTTGTACTAGAATCAATAAAACTTATGCTGAAAAGTTTTCTTAACAGATCTAGAATTATCGATGACTATTAACAATTTAGTAAATCGCTAAACAGAATAATTTTACAAAACTATCTATAGTACAAAGGAGATTCATAGCAATTTAACAGCTATTCAACTATATTGTTGCTATTGAAAGATAGTGTAACATAGAATCAGAGTATCAAGATTCTGTTGTATAAAAACTACGTATGTTATCAGAAATTTCTTTTCTTTTTACTGATCAACAGTTACTGATTACATCAAAAATCAAGTCATGGGAATAATCAAAACTACATTTACTAATTTAACAAAATGGATTTCTATCGGCACAAAGCATGACTCATAAAATTTAACCTACACCATTACTGTCTATAAATCCAGAATAATAGTTTGTTATTCTATAAAACATGATTCAAAGTTTTAAACTAATTATCCAAGTAAAATTTCAACTTTATCTCAACTACGTAGTTACTGCCTAGAATTTTAAAACAACAGACTTGTATCATCTAAAACATGATTTAGATGTCTATGTTACCAATACTATATAGTTACTACCTGGAGTTTTAAAACAACAAGTTTGTATCATTATCATGATTCAAATATTTATGTCATTAATAACCAAAAAAGTTTGAAATAAACCAAATCATATAGATACTGATTTTTAGAAAGAAAAAAAACGATCAAAATTAAATCTAAACAAGTGAAAACCCATTTTCCCCTTACTTGTAAACACTACTTTTCCTTGCACACTTTTCAAATCCAGATATCCTCTGGTTTCCCACAAAAAAAATTGCAAAATAAACCCTCGATTCTCTACGTTTTTAGAAAAATTCCTCTTTCCTCTCGATTATTTCCTCTTCTAGGGCTTCCACGCAAAAGCCCTAAAAAAATTTCTTCTTCTCCTCCTCCTCCTTTTCTTCTTTCTTCTTTCTTCTCTTCTGCTATTCTGCGTTTCCTTCTTTCTTTCGGGTGTTTAACGCAGAATTCCTTATTTCATTTCAGTTTTTAATCCTTTTCTTTTACACATTTGTAACTTATAATTTATTAATTAGTTTAATGGGTTTTTTAATCTCAATCGTCAGATTGTTTTCAATTTTGACATCTTTTATTTTGAACCATTGGATCACTAAAAGCTCAATTTTATAACTGTTTATTTATTACACACTTTGTCTATAACCGTTGGATTATCATCTAATGTTAATTATTTGTAACAATTTTTTTTTTCAATTAATTTACTCTCCCATTTCCCTCACATGGCATGTGTATAGTATCATATGAGTTTCCTTGTTTAGATGTCCACATGGCAAAAATTCGTAATAACCAAATAATTAATTAATAAAATAAACTAAAGAAACATAATTTCTTCTTAAAAATGGTCAGGGAAGTCCAAACTCACCTTGACAAGCTGTACTTAGTACCGCTTAGCTACACCTAGCTTAGGTCGTCAACTCTTTCTAGATTAAAATTTTTATTAGCAATATTCTAACTATACATAATTTATTTAATGAGTTAAAATTAAGAAATTTGTTTAGGTTTATTTCAACTCACTTTTATACCATAATAGTAAATAATTGACTTTAAAATTTTGCATAATTTATAAAAATAATGTTTCTTTATTTCTCAAAAATGTGGGCTATTACAGCACCATATTATATATTATGTATCTATATTATGGTTTTTTAATTTGCGCCTTGTTGCCTAGTTGCCCGACTAGGAGAGCCTAGTCTCTCTAGGAGCAAGTCGGACCTCTTGCGCCTGTGACTACATAGACAAGGAGGCTTCAAATTCTTCCTATTGAGGCACATCTCATCTATAACAAGTTGAATTGTAACTGTACCTTATCATCAATCGCCAGAAAGAAAGGTGTTAAATATAAGAAATTTTCTTCTGCATTAGACTCCAAAGCACTGTTAAGTTTGCCCTCAAAGTTAAAATATTTTTCACTCACCTCTCACCAATCTCTTCCCAATTTCAAGATTTAGCTTTTGCTAAATGAATAGAGGTTTCTGCCAACATCAATGTCACAGTTGATTGGACGTTAACATATAACTTTTCAATTGGTGCCACCTTGTTCACCTCTAACCTGAGACTAGGATTTGGGTTGGTATGTGGACCTGGTCATTGCAGTCAGATTCATCTGCCAGCTTTTGCTTCAGCAGTCATCATGACACCAAGTCCTTGCTTACATATGGGGAAGATCAGAAATTCTCCCACTCTGTAGTATTTTTTCTCTCTTTTGATACCCTTTTGGATGGGACTAATCGAGGCCAGGATCAGTGAGTACATCAACATATCTTGCTCATTAGGTCAGAAATTTTTACAGACCAGTTCCTATCAGGTAGATAGGGCATCATATCGCAATTGAAATTTCAATCTAACATTTGCCCCTCAATTTGATTAGATCTCCTCCAAAATCAACATATAAATTATTAAAGGCTCTCTTACCATGTTGTCGCTCATTTTGGCAATGTCAATAGAGGTAAAGGGCAGCCCCAATGCACGAAGCTCCCGCCTATGCAGGGTCCGGGGAAAGGGCGGACCACAAGGGCCTATAGTAGGCAGCCTTACCTTGCATTTTGCAAGAGGCTGATTCCACACCTTGAACCCATGACGTCAAGTTCACATGACGACAACTTTTACTATTGTGCCAAGGCAATGTCAATAGAGGTGCCATGCGTAATTCATGGGTGAGAACTTTTAACAGAACCAGAGTTCATCCCACCAAATCAATGTATAAACAGATAGGGTACTAGCCATAAGTTCACTTTCTTATCTTAGACCACACCCATGCACTCAAACACTCTTTCCATCTTCACGACCCAATCGACAAAATTCCTCAACCCACTTGTGTCCTTTGAACCCAAGTATACACCCTTGTCAAGTAAACTAGTCTACATTCTTTGCCTGTAAAATCAAAACATTCCAGAGCCTAAACTACTCAATTTTCATTAAACCATGATAAGCTTTTACCATGCCCACAAAAATACAGATATTCGTGCTGAGTGTAAAATCAAAGTGACATCATCCACATATAAAGCACCAATGCTGCCAGAATTTCCACCAATAATTGAGTCAAAATCCATTGCTGGCTAACCCACTCAATGCAATAACAACTATAACATCTCTTTAATACGGTCAAATGTTTTTCATTAGATGCTGCTTTGGAAACCATGGAGTTCCAAGTTTTCCAGAAGATACCACACCCCTCAAAACCTATGTAATCCAGGAAGCTGGTAATTAAGACAATAGCCACAAACACATGAATAATCTAATGTCTCAAACTTACTCTGCTAAAAAATCTTACTTAAACATCAAACTAATGCTGTCACAAAAACTAAAAAGTCTTGAGGAATCAACAGCTCACACGGAACTGTAATGCTGCCTTACAGTAAAAATGGGTTTGTGCACTTTTGCTACTCTGGTTGAGATTTGTATTGGCAATTTAGTCTAAATTTCAATATTAGCTAAATGTGTGGTTAGTATCTCCTAGAACTTACAATAAAAATCCAGGATCACATGCTTAAAGCATACGCCATGTAAACTAGGAAAAATGTATATCTATGTATATCTCAAGGGCAACATCAGAGAACAACAGGATATGCCCTAGGGAAACATTCAGCACAGAAATTCTTCACCTAGAACAAGGTCCAAAAATATACCACTGAAACAATGAAAAATAGAACTAGAGAACCCCACAACCAAAGAAGAGATGAATATCTCCCTTTGCATTCATTTTTACCTAAAATGACAGGCTCTAAACCCTAGATCATTATTTAGGCATGAAGCACAGTACAACTCTTTGATTTTATTCAAAGACACAAAATGCACCATCCACATGAGGGGATTGCTTCATACTTTTTTATTACCATAAGGATGCTTATCACCCTCCAGTCCAGTTTCTCAAACTAATAACTCTGAAATATGCACAATCAAAGAGAATTTCTATATATATTGAAGTCATGTTTTGGGTCATAGTAAGATGCTATATGCCTAGAGGAAAGCTATCTGTTTTTTATATAACCCGTGTAGATGCAAACTCAAGGGGCCAAGTAACATCTTCAATTGGATCAAGACAATCGACTAAAGGGAAAGGACCATATATCAAGTAATTTCTACAGTCCAAAATTTATATGGAAATATGACAATAATCTTCTATAGCCCTGCAATGTTCAAGGGCAGCCCCCCGGTGCATGAAGCTCCCACCTATGCGGGGTCCAGGGAAGGGGCGGACCACAAGGGCCTATAGTAGGCAGCCTTACCTTGCATTTTGCAAGAGGCTGATTCCACACCTTGAACCCGTGACCTCAAGGTCACATGGCGACAACTTTTACCGTTGAGCCAAGGCTCCCCTTCTTTACAGTGTCCAAGCCATAAAAAATTCAATAAGCTATAACTTCTTACATTAAGTAAGAGCAGTCATGAGTAAACAAATTGACGAAGAACTTACTAACAAGGCAAGGCACACAAGTGACAAGATATAATGAGTACAATCTACAAAAGCTGCCATATTATTCAAAACAAATTTACAACTTAGAAAGAAAAGACACAAAAAAATACACCAAATTTGATGAAAAAGGATTATAACCAGGTTGAGCAGATCATGCATACCTGTTGTTAAGTGCCCCGTCTTTGTTGTAATGTTGAGCTCCAACAAGCTTCTTGCCAACATCTTGCAATTGTTGCCTCAAAGATACAGAATAGACTAAAACACATAAAGGTCAGGCCAAAATTTTAGCAAGAGATGGAGCCAGAGCAATCATATAGAGAAACAATTGGATATATCTAGCTTGGGTAGAAGAGAGTTACCATCTCCAGAGTTCAAACCAATAAGGAGATCATGCCCATCTTTGGCCTCGGGATTGAATGCATGACATATGGGGTTCGAGTTGCTAAAATGAATAGATTTGATAGGATCCTACAATAGCAAACAGGGGGGAAGAGACTTTAATGATCACTACTATATCAACATATTATAGGTAAGTACAAGAGTTAGGACATGCCTTGTCTTGTGAATTAAAGTCACTAATGAAAAGAGTATCCCCCACATTGAAAATCAAGTATGTTCCCTTGCCATCATAGTTGGAGAGAACTGAATAATTATGAGGGCCAGAAACACCTGCTGAACCAATTTTATTATTTCCTGTGGTTCCTTTAGTTACACCATTCCCTCCAACAAAGCTCAAAGCTCGGCTCCCATTCCCTCCACCTAGTAACCTTGCTGCTGCCAACCTAACTCCACTGGTAGTGCTCAAGTTGGACGGAGCAGTGGGTAAAGGGGAAGCTTTATCCTTAAGATGTGCAATGGTCACCTAAAACATTGACATTGTCATTCCTGACCTTGATATCAAGTGTAACAGAAGAAAAAGTCAGTATAAGGAAGAAAAACATCCTTATTACCTGAGTAACCGCTTTTCCATGTATGTAGTGAAGAAGGCCAGCCGGGTGAGTCTTTTCATAATGTAGCTTGTAACGACCTTCAGGCGTCTTGAAATACGTCTTCAGCCCTGGGGATTGGGCATTACCCAACGATGATGACATCCGACTAGTGCTCATAATCACAGCAAAAATGCAAATCACATAAGACCATAATAATAAGAATGTCCTCCCACTTGCATGCTTCTTTTATTTCATCTCCCAATAATTAGGAAATGAAGCCATCAAAAAGCATATCTGTCCACCCAAGTGCAATGCCTGTCAAAATCTAATCATATATCAGAGAATAAAGAATAAAAATTAGAAAGATAGAAGACACAGAAGATGGTTGCAATTGAGCAAAGTTTGAACCAACAGAGAATTAAAGTTTGTCAAAAAGCTTTCCAAAATCACTAAGAAACATTAAAAATGAACCTTCACTGTTAAAAGACATCACCAAAGCCACAATGTTGCTGAAAAGAATGTGGAACCTATAAGCCACGGTGAACTAAACTTCAAAAGTGTAGTAGAATTATACTATTTGCGTAAATGTTGTCTCTAGCACTTGAAAGCATCATTGTTTAACCATGTTAACATAGTGGTAGACATATCCAAGGAATGGTAGACGTTCATACGTGGCAATGTAACAATATTACTAACAGCAAGAAGTAAGAAACACTTTGTATTAGCCAATGCAACTTGGGGCTTTCATATGTTATTATCACCTTAAAAATATGATGCCTTTGTGGGGTTTTATGCATTATCCTTGAAGCAAATATAGACAAGAACCAAGGTGATCATATGATCTTATTAGTATCTTACACTAGATTTCTCATTTTAAGTTTGATTAAAGCTGCATTTCGATAGGTACAGTTGTTGGTTGTTTCATTAGAAGCCACGACTCATGCGAGCCATCTGGACTCAAATCAAGTTAGGGCATTAAAAACCAGAAAATAAGGCATCAATCCACACTCAAACAATATCAAACGAATCAAAACCTAGTTTTGGACGAGTGCATCATCTTCATCGATCTAACAAATCACAACACAGCCGTAGAAAATTGAGCGGAACATAACCAAAATCATATTTTCCCACTCTCTATCAAGAAAACTCGGGAAAAAAGGGAAATTGATGGTTTCTGAAACTTACTATTCAGAACTCATCGGGGAAGATCGCGAAACCAACAGAAGTACGATGAACTAGGAAGCGTGCCGGTCTGTCTACTTATCCGGCACGGAATCGCGACCAGACACCGGATTTTGGCCGAAAAATATCAGAAAGTGGGGACTTTTTCTTCACAGAGAGAGAGAGAGAGATGGGGTCTCAAAACATTGCAGTGGAAGGTAAAGGACACCCTTGGGTCAATGAATTAACATAATCAGCAATCTGAGTCCGCCAAAGAGCGAAATTTTGGAAGTGGGTGGGGTTGGGATCATGTCAAGGCTTATGGCTCCATGTTAGATCAAGGGGTTCGTCTGTGAACCTGGCACCATTAGACCTTCAGAAGCATCTGTGTTCCAAAGATCGTGACATTCACTCTTTATTAAATTGTTGCTTAGCCTATCGAATCACTTGGACAAAGTGAGATGAGAACTGGACTTAAAGGGCAGCCCCGTGGACGGAGCGGGGTCTGAGGAAGGGGTGGACTACATGAGTTAATAGTACGCAGTTTTACCTTATATTGGCATGATCCAAGATATTAATGACAAATCCATTAGACATCTCTAAAATCGCTGGTTTTGGGGGAACTATAGTGCCTATAAAATGTTTAGGTGGCATGGGAATAAAGCAGCTGTTTACAGTGTGCATGTTTATTGAGATGAATCTACACATAAATCTCTCCTTTTAAGCCAAGAATGTGTATTGTTTCCATTTTTGCAGGCTAGGAATCTAACTTCAAAGGGATGGTCCCAAGCCAAATAGAAATGTTAATGGTCTGGTTCTAGTTTTCTTAGAACCAAACTGGAACCAGACCATTTGCATTCCAAGTCTCCTGTCACTGAACTCGTGACTCTTGAGGCTGCAGCATCACTTCTAGCATAAGGCTCCTAGGGAATTCCTACGTGGCCAGTCAATTTTCCAATGATAATGCAAAGCAATTGTAGTTTGATTGAGAAATTGGAAATTTGGCAAGCCTCTTCCTTACATGTTAAGAGAGTGCACATGGTTACTGATCACATACCACATATGGATGGGGCCACAATGCTGTTGAACGATTAATTCTTGCTGATTTTTGCTGCCCAGGGGATTATCCTGCGCTCAACTTTCTAACTGACATGAATAAAAAAAAGTTTTTTGTAAAAATGCCATTAAGTTTTGACATATTTGCAAAAAAAGTACAACATTTTTTAAGTTTTGCAAATTTGCCATTAAGTTTTGGCCAGCTTTGCAAAGTTGTTAGTTTTTATCCTTTGTCCTTGTTAGTTTTTGCAAAACTTCTATATTACCCTTCTCTAATAGACATGCTACCTCACAAATGCAGATGTAATTAAGTTACTGACTTTAGCAAGTAAGTTAAATGACTTCTCAATAAAAAATTTCAGTTAAACTTGATATCTAACATAATTTGATAAGAAGGAATCTAACAAAAAATTTATGTTTAAAAAAGAAAAAAGAAAAAAAGCCAACTAACAGTGAGATATTCAATGGCAAATATATTATGTTCCCCAACCTGCTCACAATACCTCCTACCTCATAGACTTAGACATGATTAAGTTGAAGATTTTTGGCAACTATGTTCAATGACTTTTTAATGGAAAGTTTCAGCAAAACTTCATACCTAATATAATTTGATAATAAGAAATCTAATGATATGGTTAGATTTTAACAAAAACTAATCAATAGTGAGATATTTAATCGCAAACATACCATGTTCACCAATCTGCGCAATAGTACCTGAAACCTCATAGATGCAGTTGTGATTAAATTGCTGACTTTGGCATCTAAGTTCAATTACTTTCCAATGAAAAGCTTTAGCTAAATTTAGTACCTAATATAATTTAATAATGTAGAATGTAATGGTATGATTAGATTTCAACAATAATTAATCAATAATGAGATATTCAATTACAAACATACCATGTTCACCAACTTGCTCAACAATATTATTAAGCCTCTTTAATGAAATTCAATAATTTAAACTTTGATTTCTCTTTAAAAACTTATGTAAAACTCTTAATAACACAAATTAGAGCATAATTAATGCTTTGGATAAATCAAAGACACAATAATTAAAGAAAAATCCAAGTTAAAAACATAAATAGTGTTATTATTGTTCCCATGAATAATGATGGGCAACAAATTTTAAGCTCTTTGTTCAATGCCTTTATAAATGAAATTTAGAAATCTAAGACTTGGGTTATCTTCTTCCCCTCTATCAAGATTAATTTCAGAGATTTTTGTTGATTAACAAAGTAGAAAATTACACTCGAAATCCTCAACTTAATCACATCTGCATTTATGAAGTGCCAAGTACTATGCGCGGGTTGATGAACATAGTAATGGTAATCTTATTATTAAATTGTGTTAAATACCAAGTTTCATAAAAAAATTTCATCAAGAAGTTATTGAACTTAGTAGCCAAAGTTGGTGACTTAATTGCGTATGTCTTTGAGATAGGTTTGTTAGAGAAGGGTAATATTAGAATTTTCTGAAAATAACAAAAAAGAAGGATGGAAACATAACATAATGACAATTTTAAAAAGCTTACCAAAACTTAATGGCAAATTTGCAAAACTCATAAAATATTGGACTTTTTTCTAAATATGATAAAACTTAATGGCATTTTTTGCAAAAACCATAAAAAAAAAAAAAAGGCAGCCCAATGCACGAAGTCCCCACATACGTAGGGTCCAAGAAAGAGGCATACCACAAAGGGCAGCCTTACCTTGCGTTGCAAGAGGCTGTTTTTATACCTTGAACTCATGATCTCAAGGTCACACAATGACAACTCTACTACTGTGTTAAGGTTCTCCTTCAACTCTAATCAGCATGAATCTATACTAAAATTCGAAGCGAACAAAACCTTCTTTTAAGGGGCACTTAGGCAGTTTCTTCAAGATAACTATTTAAATTAAATTTTGCTTACATATGTAACTCCAATTTCTATTAAATGTAATCTATTATAAACTAAATTTCAAGTCTGTACCACAAGCTTAATTTTTCTATATTTTCCTACTTTTTCTTCATCATCTCCTTGTCTAACACATTTTCCTACATCCATATACAAGAGAGATGGTTTTTGTAACCAAACCTCTCACTGCTCTTCTATATATATTGTTATCATTACTGCAGTTAATTCTCTTAAATTTCTCTTTTTCACAAACTTCCATCCTCCATCTTCTCTTCTCTTTCCTGTTCTTTCCTTTCCTTTCTAAATACTCTTAGGACTCACCTATCACTAGCAAGTTTCAACTCCAGTATAATACATTGTATGGAAGCATTTGTTTTTTTTTTTTTGTTTTGACTTCATTTATCTTTTTGCTAGAAGGTATTAGGTATTTAATGATATAATACTTAAACTTTCTCTTCTCAATCTAAATGAATATATTTGCTTTGCATGATGCTTTTAGTATAGGATGGCTATATAACATTACAAGGATTTGGTTACTAGAGTACATGTGATGCCAAATGTTGGATGGTAAATTTTTACATTTCAAACTATTTCATTCATCTTAGGCACTTCACAAAAAATCCAGTTTGTGGGGGTAATATGATATAAATCATGTATTTGTAGCGCAAGTAGAATGGCTAAGAAGTAGCAGTTTGGGAATATAGTCCATCCAAGGATGCACTTGCATTTAAATCACTCTTAAGGTAGGTCTTCATCAATTGAAAAAGTGCAATGCTTATATAAATGGGGGCAAAAATGATAACACCAAGCTGGAGGTGATTCATAGGTGGATGCAGTAGAAGGATGATCTAGATCATGTGTAAAACTCATCCATATCAAGTCCCAACTGATAAATGGTTTCGATCATTGGAAAAGCCAACTCTAATTATACTATTACTACAATAAAACACCCTTAAATTAAGAGTCTTGGGCTTGGTGGTTTTCTATATGGTTTAACAAAGTTTTAAATTAATATACATGGGATGCTTATCATTCCTATTAATTTAGTAAGGTTCATGTCTTTTCTACTTTTTCTAAATGTTTTTCGTCCACTTCAACAAGCATAAAATTTATTTCTATAAATTCTCTCGTCTTTATCTCTTACTATTTTTTGTTTTTTTTGAAATATTATTTTTCCTGTATACCTTTTCAATTTTCTCTCAAATAGTAAACAAATATCTCATTCATTCTAATTTTTTCTTGAATAGATGAACAAATCTCTCCCCTTTCTAAATTTCTCTCCAATAGAATGTACATTCCTTTGTATCCGTATTTATCCTATGATCTCCCTATGCTCCTCAAAATTAAAAGAATATTAATTTATGTAATCAGTGGGCCTTAAGAAATTTTAAAATTTTATTATCTTATTAGTTTAACAAGTATATTAATTTAAAATGTTGGTTCAAGTTCTGACCAGAACTTTTGTATTCACTTAGAGGGATAATTAATTTATTATATACTAATTTAAGGGGGTTTTACTGGACTCATATTTTCTGAGCTTGGACAAGAAAGCAATTTAGCTAGGGATATTATAGATGCCATTCTTGTGCGTAAGCCCATCTGGGATGCAGTTAGGACCAGTATCTTATCCACCAAGTGGAGGGATAATTGGCTTACTATTCCGCATCTTACATTTGATAACAAACTAATCCCCCCGGCTGATGATATCCAACAAATGTATGGAGGCTTAAGGTTAGGGAAATTATACCCATCATGTTGTATCGCATCGTAGAAGTTCAAGTCACATGTTTAAGTTCAGCGGTCAGCCAGTAAGCTACTCCTATATTGATGGATTGATAATTTCCCTAGCGAGCAATGGGATTAAGGAGCCTCACCCTTGATCTGCAAGCCATAACCAGACTTGCAGAGTTTCCTTCTCACCTCTACTCTCATCAAAAGATAACTCATCTAGAGCAGGATAATTGTAATCTTGTATTCCCCACTCTCACAGGCTTCTCGTCTCAGGAGCATTGTTCTTGGACTTGTTATCTTTGATAAGACGCAATGCAGAGGGTGATCTTCAACTGCCCTCTGCCAGTATCATTGACACTAACTGGTTCTTGTAATCTAAATATTATGATCTGAGCAATAATATTGCTCAAACTCAACAGGATCTTTGCAGTTTCATGAATGATCAATCTTGCTTGTAAATGTGAAATCCGGACACTCAATCTCTGGTGTCTAGAGGTAAAATATAAACCTCATGGTTATATGTGCCATTCACTTAGCAAACATTTCTCATGTTTTCTTCTCATATTGTGTGTAATTCTCATCCATGGGCAAGATTCCAAAGAGCCTTCATTCCTACCACATATAATCATCTTCAGGTTCTTTGTCTAGACATAAAATTGCACCAACTCGATTGATGTTGTTGCTATCCTTATGCTTGTTGAGAAGCTCCCCAAATTTACAGGAACTTCACATCGGGTAAGCTGTCCATTTAATGATAGTATATCTTATATTTATGTCCCTATATGCATCCTGGCCGAAGTGAACAATTTGTGCCCGTTGAAAGCATCCGGCAAGCACAAGAACCATCACATTGCTTGTTAAGTCACCTCAAAGTTGCGAGGACAGCGTGTTACTTTTGTGAAACTGCTGCACGGTAAGTCACCAAAATTTAATTTGCTTGCCAATGCACCAGCGGTCAAAATACAAGTATTTGCCAATTTCAATAGGACAATTATCAAAGGTTCTTCCCTGGAATAGCTTCAACCCATGCTAAAATCTCGTATGAAGTCTAAAAGGACAGATAAACGGCAGGGAAGAGGAGTGTGGCCAGAAAGAAAAAAGGGCAGCCCCGGTGCACAAAGCTCCCGTCTACGGTGGTCCGGGGAAGGGGCGGGCCATAATGGCCTAAAGTAGGCGGCCTTACCTTGCATTTTTGCACGAGGCTGATTTCACGCCTTGAACCTGTGACCTCAAGGTCACATGACGACAACTTTTACCGTTCCGCCAAGGCTCCCCTTCAGTGTGGCCAGCTCTTGTGCAAAACATAGCGATCTTTCTCACATTTTTTTGTGGGTATCTTTCCCTCATTTTTCATAAACTTAGGTTCATTTTTTCTTCTTTTAGAGCTTTGGTAAGAACCTTTTTATAGCCAAGGCCTTACGCATATTTGTGAACATCCCTCAGCCAAAACATGAGCAAGAGACTTGGCCGACCAATATGCACGAACAAAGAAAAATCACTTTCTATAACTAAGTCTATTAGCTCTCTAGTGATAGGCTGAAACCTCCACAGGCCCGAACTAATTATGTTATAATTATCACAGCTGGTGGATGAAGAGAGAGATTATGCATGCTGCTCCATTAGACTCTGATTCCATCTGTTCGTGCAATTCGTTGTGCAAGACTTGGCGTCTATACTTAACACTATCTGTGGGCCAAAGTGCAGGTGGGCAGTCCTTGTTTGATCACTCCTGCTCTGGAAATGGAAAGCGGATACAATTTACTGTTACAAGAAGTGGCATAGCCCTTCTGAAGCTCTGTTTAGGCAGGATTTCAGGTACCTTGGAGTTCTAGTTATCTTGCTAGTCCTGGTATAGAGAAACAAATTGTGTTCACAAGAGCAGCGGATCCTGTTATTTTTTGAGTTGCCGTGAGACTTGGATATTTATATTCATGCACTCATTATATGCTTCCTACCAAACGAAAATGAAAAAAAGGTGAAGAGAAACTCTTTGACATGCTTCGCTACAGACTTTGAAAAGTGTGGTAAATTGCCACGAATCATTAACCAACTCTCTTAGTCCCCACAAGGGACAATCTGTGTTCACGCCTGTTAAAGTTGCAGACCTTCAACAGGAGATTTTCGTGGTTTAAGTCTCATGCCATGAAGAGGAGCCTTGGCGCAATGATAAAAGTTGTCGTCGTGTGACCTTGTGGTCACGGGTTCAAGCCGTGGAAACAGCCTCTTGCAAAATGCAAGTTAAGGCTGTGTACTTAGGCCCTTGTGGTCTGCCCCTACCCAGACCCCGCATAGGTGGGAGCTTCGTGCACCGGGGCTGCCGCCTTTTAAGTCTAATGCCATAGGAATATCTCATCGACATGACATGGAGAAATGTATAGCCATATTGAAATTAAACAAATTACTGGTTAGGCATCGGCATAATTCCTTCGATTTGATAATTTTAATTTAAACGCATAAGATTTCCAGGTAGAATCAGAAGCAGAAATATGCGAATCTTGCAACTTAAAAATCTAAGAAGTATGCACATTTATAAATGTTGAAGCAATCAGTTGGAGCCCTAAAGGAAGATCATTGCTGACTTCCCTCTAAATTATTGTCTTAGTCTTCTGGCCAAATCAATATGTACTGGTAACTGAGCAATTTTGCCAGGCTGGAGCAAATACTTAGATTCTATCAAGAACATGACAATGTTGGGATTCAAGGTTCCAGCTTAGGCAACATAAACAAATGAGAGAACATAAATATGGCAACGCCTCGAACCCGTGACCTCCAGGTTACACAGTGACAACTCAACCGTTGCACCAAGGCTCCCCTCCACTTATCTAAATGCTACTAAAGGATGAAAAATATATCAGAAAGGAAAGATAGTCCATTGCTGAATTTCGGTTTGCACTCCTGCTTAGAAAATTTAACTATGATCTTTTAAGCCTCTAGCTATCTCTTACCCATCAGGAATTGAGAACAAGAGTAAAAAACAAATGCCATAACATCTCTCTGTAAGGGATAAGGCAAAGAAATGGTGGGTGGTTTGCTTTTTGAAGCATCTAATGCATGTTTTAAAACATTTTATAGCATCACCACAACTTATTATCATGTAACTGGTCAAGTGCCTTACAGGTTGAGACTGCACCACGACAAGCTGACTCCAAGTCCCTGACTAGGTTGTAATCTAAGAAAAAGAATAGAAGAGGGGGCAAACCAGATTTGCATTTGCTTCAAGGCCTTGCAAATTGTATTCCCAGATAAACCCGAATCCTGTAGCACCAACCCAAAGGGTGCCAAACTGTGTAGAATGGAGTCAGCAAAAGGCCAACCTGAAGATAGTAAAAAATTGCATCATAAAATGTAAGTGAGGTAATTTAAAATACAGCATCTTAGCAATACAAGGGGATAAAAGGTTGCCAAAGTGCATAGAATCCAGAATTTGGTAATCACACTAATGTATGCCAGACAATAGTGGAGAAAGGTGATTTAAGAGAAGATAGCCTCATATTTTCAATTTAGAGATAACCTTCATGAACTATCAAAATACTAGAAAAGGGCAGCCCAGTGCACAAAGCTCCACAGATGTGGGGTCCAGGAAAGGGGTGGACCACAAGGGTCTATAGTATACAGCCTTACTTTGCATTTTTGCAAAAGGCTGTTTCCACAACTGGAACCTGTGACCTCAAGGTCACATGACGACAACTATCAAAATACTCCAAGTCGTAATTTAAATAGGTATCCACCTGAAGGAAGCCAAGAGCAACTTTCAAACAGAAATGCAATGCCATTAATATCCTTTTCTATTATAAGCCGGACTTATGCCTCATATAAATGGAATAATTTGGCACTACTGATTTTGAGATGAAACAAAGAAATAATCAAATTTCAGAAAACCAAGAGGCCAAGTTTTGCTCACCAGTGTAACAGCCTGGAAGTTATGATTCTCAGAAATGTTCTGGAGCATCAACTGTGTCATGCAAAATAGCCCAGCAACATCTATAATCCCAATTAAGGCTTTCAATAATCCCTGCAATGCATGAGCTACAATCAGCTAAGATTTTATACTTACATTCTGCACAGACATATGGCAAAAAATAAACTATACTTGAACAAGTGATTGTGGCAGCCATAATCAGAAGTAGAAAAATAACAATGAAAGCCAAAGAAATAACATTTGGACTAAGTTACAGTCAATTTCGACAACTTCTCTGTCTAATTTCTACATTTACTAGAAATGTAATTGTAACAACTTGAGTTTTTATAATATAAATATTTATTTTGCATGAGATTGACAACAAAAGGTTAATTGGCTCTACTGGCTATAGAGTGAGTATGAAAACTCTAGAACTAAAGTTCAGGTCTCTAAATGCCATAAGACAACTTTTTTGGAGGAAATTTCTTACCTAAAGCTAGGGGATGTCCAGATGCAATGTATCTCCTAAGTTTGGATATCCACTCCTAGTTAGGAAACTTAGATAAACTACAATACGAAAAGAGTAAAGGAGATTAAGTAAAATTTGGAGAATTCTGGTAGATAGAATGAGATCAAGATAAGTAATAAAGAGTGGATAAGATAAGAATTTGAGATGAAATAGGATAGGATAGGAATGAGAAACATATCTAGAAATAAGATAGAATACAAAATAATAAAGAGGGGAGTCAAATAAAATTGGTAAGGTGGGGAAGAAGAGAATATATGTGAGAGAGAGAGAGAGAGAGAGAGAGAGAGAGAGAGAGAGAGAGAGCATAGAACCTGTTTCTGTAGACTATCGCATTTTTAGACAAGAAGACCGTAGCATAACGATTTTGTCAACGAGGTAGGGGCATGGGAATTTTCCTAACCTAGTTGGTTTTCAAAACATAAAAATTATTGTTGTGCCTTAATACATGTTTTCTTGTTTATTAAATGAACGATTTTGCTCATAACTAAGTTCACATGTTCTACTTGATATCTTGATTCTAAATCCCTGAAGAATTATTAGTCTATGTCATACCATTATGTGCATAATATTAAGGATATCTCAATTATGTTTTGGAGCAACTTTTGGCATTGCACTATGGGCTGACTGAGCAAACTTTTGACGTTTTAATTTGGGTTTATAATGCCTTAATTGTCACACATATACAAGATCTTAGAAGGAGATCATGTACTGGGGATGGGGTACTCTGTCTCTGCATAGGTGTGCTAGGCATAACTTCAGGTTGAGCTTGAGTCCAAGCTATAATGGTGTCTGAATGTGTTGTAGATAAGGAAGAATGCCCTGCAACAATTGTGTAACTATTTCCAGCACTTGATTCCCTTGTGTATTATTTTCAACATTGGAATCAGTGGTTCTTTGAGTCATCCTCTTAGTTGCTCTCTTAGGTGGCATCTGCTCAAAGTTCAACATCTATACATGAGCTAACCATTTAACTCACTTTTATCCTATCCTATATTTGGATTGTTAACACTTAATGTTGGACATATGAGGCCAAAAGTGACTGGATAAAACATGCTCTATGTGAACTATTTAGTTAGGCTAGTTACACAAAAGTATAAAAACTTCAAGCCTTTTCTATTTGGGCTGCTCATATAAAATGAACCAAAGAGCTACTGAGCAAGCTCAACTTGAACTTTTTAACATTGTCAACCATATAGATGCATGCAGTTACGAAGAGTTATCAATGCAAATAACAAAAATTAACACGAAGTTAGACACTTAATCTGATACTTCATTATGGCAAACAAAACCACTACCCAGTTGTAACACCCCGGATTTTCAAGACATTTTTTTTAAATTTATAATAATGGCATTTTAATTAAGAGCATTTGGGATCCCATGAGAAAAGTTTTATTTAACATTTTACTAAACCTATCTTAACACTCCGGGTGTTAGTTTTCCTTTCTCAAAATGGCGTACATGTAATTTAAACACAATAAATAATCCGCGTATAAATCAACGTCAAATAAATAGGCACATTTATTTTAAATCAAATAAACGTCCAAAAGACAATAATAATATGGCCCAGGGTCTATCCATCATACCATCCCATATAAATGTCCAACATATGTCCAAACATCTAAATCACATCCAGATATAAAGTATGCTGTCCATAATAAAATCCAAATGATAATCCTGTTTAATGACTCACATCACTGTCTAACACTATAGAAAAATGGTCTTCAGCAGCTCTCACGGCTTCTCAACAGCCTTGCCTTTCCCGAGATCTAAGGCATTGCAAAACAAAGCAATGCCTCAGCAAGGTATCGCTTGTGTAGGTACATACACAATTAATGTAATAAATGAAAGAAATAATGAACAACACTGATAAAAAGTCTAACACTTATGAAAATAGTGATATCATAATGTCATGTTCAAATAAATGCCAATTTATTCCATATGCTAAAACATGCAAATCATAGAGTTAAAACATGACATGAATCAATAAAATGGAGCATACAACAAGAATAAGGGCACCCTAAGGTAATGGGTCCCATCACATCGCACTAACATCCCTGATCAGGAGTACACGTAGTCAACCTCTGAGTGTCGTCACACCCAGGCATATCATCCATAACCATGTTCATCATACATGCACACATAATAAGAATATGGGCCATCATGCTGCAGTGGCAACCCTCCATGGGTATCAACCACCGCCGCTCCCCGTCGACACCATAACGGGAGACTTAGCGTCTGTCCCCATGGAAAGGCTCAAACCAGTAGTGTGGACTATCCATGTTACCAAACCCTTACCGAATGCCATCTATGGGCAGGTGTCTATCATATCACAAACTCATCACATCATAATCTCAGAAGGTGGGTGGCCAGCCCTATCCCTCCTAGCATGACGCCCACAGGGCGAGAGCACCTGTCATCAAATATAAAACACGGAAATCATATGTATATGCTAAAACTCAAGAGCACTTATAGCTTGCAATCCCCAAGACATGCCCCTCATCCTGGGGTTAGCCTATAAAAGGACCAGCTAATAAGCCTCTATTCTCATTTCTATGTAAATCCATGTATTTTCTATATATACAATAAGAAATAAAACTCTAATTAAGCATAACTAATTAACATCATACTTGTAAAAGCATTTTAAATAAGTTTATTCAGTAAAAGATTTCAATTTGGAATAACCATCCTGTACGCAATGTCGCATGAAATCCACGGTAAATAATAATTGCATTTTAAAACACAATCGCACATGATGCTATGTTTAAACATGGTTCAAATATCAAGGCAAAACATTAGTTGTCGTCACCTACCTCAGTGTGAGGCCACTAGCTTGCTAATAACTCCCTTTAATTGGTATGTTCAAGTGCACCTGTACATGTCACATCACTATTTTAAAATTTTTCTAACTAAAAAGTGGTCATTTCTAAGTTTTTAAGTTAAAACTAGGTCCGCGTCGTCAATACAGTCACAACGCCTCTTCCGGATCGTGATTTGGACCTCTCTAGCTCCCAAAAATCAAGTTTTAGTGAAAACTACCCTCAAATGGGGCCTGCCAGACCACCATAAGGTGGTTTAAACCGGCGGCACCCTTTTCCGCCGGTTTACACCGGCTTGTACCGGCGCCACGAAGACGCATGCTGACGCAGACGTCACACGGGACGCGCACCGCGTCCCGGTCCCACCGCGACAGCCAACCGGGGCCTTCCCGCACGCGCGCGGCGCCACGCACGCGTGAGACGACGACGTCGTGTGACGTTGTCCTTCGGGCGTCACCGAGTGTGTCCTGGCGTCAGCGCCAGGCGCCAACGCCGTTGACGACGCCGGAGAAGACGACCGGATTCCGGTCGCCTCCGGCGGAGCTACAGAGCTCCATTTTGCGTGATTTTTGCGCCATTTTCTTCAGAATTCTCTCTAGAATCCATTTATGCCCTCCTTTTGCACTAATTTTTCCAAAAACCATGGTTTTTAAACGATTTTTCCCAAGTTCCTAAAAACATCCCTAGGTACTGGTTTTTGGGTTTTCTGGAGAAATCCACCGTTGGATCACTCCCAAATTTAAAGGGTATGCTCTTGGGTCTCTTGTGCACTAGTTGGACGGTGCGATTTTCAAACGGACTAGGTTTGATCCGTGAAATCACGCTCCAACAGTAGCGTGCACACAGGTTCCTAATAATATGATTTTTCCTAATTTTTTAAATGTTTTTCCTAATTGTTTTTCTATTTAATAAATACGAAAAACATAGGTTTGAGGCTTACCTTGCACCTGGCCGGAGTTGCTCGTGTTGCCGGGGCTCTACTCGCCGGAAAAATCTAAGTTTTACAGGGCTAGGGTTTTGCGTAGCACTCAGGGAAAACGCTCAAAGTGGAGCGTTTTGGCAACCTGGGGATGGTAGATATAGGCCTAGAGTCACAGGGGAAGAGAACCTCTTCCATTCACGCCTCTTTCCATGGCTTCTCCGGCGATTTTGCCGGATCTGGGTGCAGACGTGTGGAAGACGGGGGTGCCATTATCAATTTGGGCCCCTGTGTTATACGTTTCTGTCAAATGACAAAATTGCCCTTACAACTTCGACGGCTCATAACTCCCTCGTTTGAGCTCCGTTTTTCGCGTTCTTGGTGGCGTTGGACTCGTATCGACGAGCACTTTCAAATTATTATGTTTTCAAGAAAAAATTTCATCCATAAATTTTTAATTTAATTTATTTAATAATTTCCTATTTTATCTTAAAAATTAAGGATATTACACCAGTCCTATAGCATGTCACTTATTTGGAAGCAACCATGGCTTCCTTTAACTATTTAGGAGGTGGTGGGGCCAAATTAGATCAACTTGACAAAACTAAAGGTTCACCATAGACATTGGTGATTTACTATGAACATACATTTCAGCTAGAAAAATGTTAGAGATTGAATAACAGAGAAGTAGAAGATGATGGGTGCACCTTGTTGTGCAGCTGTTCCCCTATTTTATGACAATTGATAGAAAAGTTTCAATAATTGTAAACCAGCATAAGGGGGCCTTCATAGCCAAAAGGAGATCCCATTCAACATCATATGGAAGAGTTTAACATTAATGATTGTCTCCCTGATATCATTTACAGGAAAAAATACAGGAAGTAGTATGGAGTAAAAGCGTTAATGCTTCTAGAGAAGTTGAATAATCTATCTTTTGGAAAAGAACCTGCTAAATACAAATACCTGATATAGATCAAAGCTGTTGTTCTCAGGTACTTTGAAAAAGGTTGCAAGCAAAAGAGCAGCATTGACAGACATAAAGTCAAATGTAACACTAAACTATTGAGAAAGATTCCAAAAGCCAAAAACCTACTCGTGTGTCGTACAGAAAATAATTGCATCTCCGTTTCCCATCTCAGTCTAATAGAAAGGAATGACATAGAATCATTATCTTACAATACACAGAGAACATCACTTCTACACCCCCCACCAAAGAACACAACAAACACAAAGATAATACTTACCCCTTTTCATATTAAACAATTGCAGGCAGGATGCAGCAAATACTTAGTTTCTATCAAGAACATGACAATGTTGAGGTTCAAGGTTCCAGATTAGGCAACATAAACAAATGAGAGAACATAAATATGGCAATGGCAGTGTGGTATGTAACACAAGACATTATCTAACCAATAGATTGAAGTTAGCATGTAAGAAGAGTAGCACAACTATGATATCCAATATTCCAGCTTATCCACCATAAATGAATTAGAAAGCAGAAATACTTAAGGAGGTACATGCCATGAAATAAACCGAGATAGAATACGCCTACTGTCTTCAGTCAGTAGTATATAGAAACATATATGATTAAAACTTTCAATCAGCTATAACACATTGTTATGATAAAGTCCACTATTCTACTGCTTATGTTTGTTTGGATAAATCATGGCTGTATGTATCCAGTTCTGTTTTCATCCATCTGGATGTTGCTATCCGACTTGTAGTTGAAGTTCCTCCATAAGCAATCTTGAACTGGTCAAACAATCATTATAATGATAACAACTACAATAATAATATACGGAGAAACTCTTAATAAACAACATATTTGACGGTAGTCATGCAATAATGTATATATAATTTCTTATTAGAAGGATTTTTGTACCAATCACAAAATTTGATTAACATCCTTTAGAAGAAGAAATCATCACGAAATTCTCAAAGATGGAGTTGCATAAGTTGCTATCAGGAAAAGTAAGGTAAATAGTAGCTGGCTGAAAGAAATTAAGAAAGGGAATCAACTAACTGTGTCTACTGACAGTGAATTATGACTCAGAGATTGTAGTTGTAAAAAGGAAATAAAAGTTACCATGGTTTAGAGCCTACATCTCGCAAGAACTGATCTGCATGAATCTTGAACTTTGTGTAGAAATGTATATCTAACTGGAGCAAGACCCCTCTGTTTCCAGCAAGGTAGCAGAAATACTCAAAAAGCTATAAAGACAGGGAATAGTATTTCTGGCTGGTTCTCTGCCTATTAAACATCAATCGACAAAGACTTCCACTAAACCATAACCTCATTTCATAGGGTTCAGGGAAGACCAAGCCATAATCTTGCAGTCACAGAAGAGAACACAGAGTGAGTTCAACAATCAATTTGTAGTACAACTCAGCATTTAACATTGCTGTTCTCTTGATCATTTTGCCCTCAAGATTGCATCCTTATCTTTCATGCAAGTGGTCATTCTGAATCTCACCCAAAAGACATTTTTCTATCGCTTCATCACAAAGATCAAGGGTCATCTCCATGTTCCCCTCGTTAAAGTTTAGGTCAATGAAAATGTTGTATATCTCCATATCTGCAACTAAACCTTCTGCTCTCATGTCGTCAAACAGCTTCCTTGCCTCCGTTACTCTCTTTTTCTTAGAGAGCCCCTTGATAAGTGCATTATAGGAACTAGCTCTGAGATTAAATCCCTTGCTGATCATTTCACTGTGAAAGTAGCATGCCTCTTTCATATTCCTCGCTTTACAGTGCCCCTTTATTAATATGTTATAGGTGTTGGAGTCAGGCAGCACTCCTTGAGCACACATCCCTCTATAGATCTCAGTAGTATTTTTCATATTATTCCCAATGCAATATTGCTTCATAAGTGAATTATATGTCGTAGCATTTGGCATTATACCCTTTTCCAGCATCCAACTTAACAACCTTTTACCATCTTCAAGCATTCCCCTTGTACAGAACCCATTCATCAATACGTTAAAGGTTACAACAGTTGGTTGAAGGCCTTTATCCAGCATCTCACGGAGGAGATTGTGTGCTTGATCCATCTCTCCCATTTTACAGTAAGCATCCATAAGAGTAGTATAAGTAATTGTATCAGGATGAAGTCCTGCCACCTCCAAATCTTTCATGAGCTTAATTGCTTGCTCTACATTCCCAACTTTGCAGAGACCATTAATTAGAGAATTGTATGTACAAGTATTTAACTGCAGGCCTTTTCCACATATCTCATGCAGAAGCTCATTTGCTGTTTCCAATTCTCCACGTTTGCAGAGTCCATCTGTGAGTGCAGTATATGTGTAAATATTAGGAGTCAAGCCCATTCTGATCATCTGGTTATGAAGAGCAAAAGCTTCATTCACCTGACCCTTTTTGCAATATCCATCAATAAGTGAAGTATAAGTAACTTCATCAGGATTCAACCCATTACTAATCATCTCCTTATAGATTTTATCTGCTTCAACCATCTTTCCAATTCGACAAAGTCCTCCAATAACAGCGGTATAAGTCACAGCATCAGGACCAATTCCTCTGCTCTTCATTTCATCAGCCAACCGGTACACAGCCAGTATATTACCAATCTTGCAGAATCCATCAATAAGAGCCGTATATACAACATTATCTGGAGCAATTCCATAACTAATCATCTCCTCAAGCACCTTCTCCGCTTCATTTACCTTGCTGTTCTTACACAGCAGCACAATTATGCTGTTGTAAGTAAATGAATTTGGCTTCAAACCCTTAACATTCATTTCGCTTATCAGTTCTAATGCCATTTGAAGGTCACCAACCTGACAATAGCCATCTATAACAGAACTATAACTTACAACATCTGGCATGAAGCCTTTTGACTCCATTCCAGTAAGAACATTATGGGCTTCTTTCACTCTATCCACTCTACATAAGCCATGAATTATTATATTACACGACAGGGCATTCCAACAAACACCAAATTCAGGAAATTGATCAAAAACCTTTAATGCCTCATCTAACCTATCAGCATCATCCAACAAACGTGCCAGAAGAACATTACAAGAATCAACAGACATTACTAAACCATAATTCAGCATCCTATCAAATAACTTCCTCGCTTCATCAACCATTCCAGCCTCGACGAGTACCTGAAGTGCAATATCAAAGACCAAAGGATTCGCACCCCAATCCTTGTAAGTGTATATCAACTGTTCGATGAAGTATTTCAATGAAACCACCACATTTGAAGTGGACTTCGCCCTGGCCCACAAATCACTAATGAGGTTTCGAGCTGTTTTGGGGTGCTTTGAAGAAACAGAGATCTGTATGACTATACAACGGGCTTCCATTGATGGATTTCTTCGAGAGGAATACCAGTTGAAGAAATCTAGAACGAGTTTGTAATTGTTACTGATTTTCTGAAGGACCCAAATGAAATGATCGGGTCTGAAGCATGATTCAAATGGTTTTAGGATGCGGCCGATGGGTTCTGATTGGCGCTGCTTGAGAGATGTGGAGATTTGGTGGACCAATTCTGAGTCTTTTATGGTGGGCTTTTTTGGAGAGTAATCTGGGAATGGTCTTCTAAGTGTGGTGGGATTTGAGAAGTTTGGTGTTTGGTTTATACATCTGATGAAGTAGAGAGGAGAAGTCCGAAGGAGATGGTTTGGAGTGGAGATGAACTTCTTCATGTCATGTCGAAGAGAGAGAGAGAGAGAGAGAGAGAGAGAGAGAGGAGTGGCTGTTTTCATACAAGGCTTTGACCTTCTGATTAGCTCTGCGGTCCATTCTTTGAACTAGCAACCGTTGATTTGTTGTAGGGCTGGCAATTGGCTTGACTTATCCAACCAATCCCGTTAGATTCTGATCGATATGTGATCGTTAATTCGATGAATGCGAGGTTCGATTTTGCTTGGGTTCAACAGAAACAAACACCTAGGCTTTGGTGGATGGCATGACAAACTTTTTATAAGACGAAAATACCCTTAAAAGATGGAAAATTTGCAAAAATGCCAATCATTAAAGGGGGTGCTCAAAGTTCAATTGGGTTGTCTCTTTAAACAAAATTTAGTAAGAACAGGATGATATTAGATATGGTCAAAAGTGGTCGCTACGATTATTTTTCTTCTCCTTCTATTCAAGGCACTCCTAGAGAATCGATTCAAAATCGATGGTTCGAGAATCGTTTCGAAATTGAATGAGTGAACTAGGATTCAATCATCAAATCTAAACAACTCTTTGATCAGAACATAAATCAATCGAGATCATAATAGTTAGGATTATAAAATGGATGGATCAGATCCAACTCCAACCTCAAGACGGTCTAATTTGTTAGCCATATACATTATGATGAGGCCAGAACCAAAATGCATGTATGATGAGAAGCTGGTAGCTCTAGGTGGGCCACTTGCAATGTATAATCAAAGGGCCAAAATTTCCAGTCGGTACTTTACTTACTGGATGAATTGTTGTTGAAAGACTTGTTTTGGAATGCCTTTGTATTAAGAATTAAGGATACCCCAATAAATCGTCATAAGGGGGCCATTATCTTGGTCGGACCCACACTCTAGTATCCATTACAGTGGCTCCATCGTTATTTATCAAAGATTTGAAGGCCTTTAACTAAATACTTACCTTTCCCAGTTCGCCTTCGGTTCGGCCCATTCCCCACTTCCTCCGCCATCGTCCTCCTTCCACTAGAAGCCGCTAACGTACGCCAGTTGAGCACTGCCTCTCTCTCTCTCTCTCTCTCTCTCTCTCTCCGTGTGAGTGTGCAGAGAGAGAACAACAAAGACAATGACGGTGTTCCATTTCTTCAACTGCGCCATTCTGACCTTCGGGCCTCACGCCGTCTACTACTCTGCAACTCCTCTGTAAGGTTCTACTCTTTTTAGATAAAAATAGTACGAATTCACTACTTTCTTTACGACCCATCTGATCAAAATCTCTTTTTTTGTTTGTTTACAATCAAATCTGAAAGTAAAACGCTAATCTAGTTTAATCTCGTTGATTATTATCTGTTCTGGTACTCAGCTCAACTTGATTTTAATGATAACTGGTTTTGGATCTCACTTGATGGGTAAAACTCGGCTGACATTCAATAGATTCAGCTTCTCATGCTGCGAATAAAACCGAACTTCTGTGGAGGAAGAATTTAGTGACTTAGAAGTATGAACACTAAAGAGGGATCTTTAAACACGTCTGTGGACGGGTTACTACCGATTTGTGATAATAAGCATGAATATGCAATCAATTATGTCTGCAGTGTGTGTTAAGTATTATGGATTTATGTTAAGTGATCTTCAAACTCCTCTTTTTGAAAGTTGTTCACATCTGTGAATGGGTCTCTACCGATTTGTCATAATAAGCATGAATATGCAATCAATTATGTCTGCCTTGATATGTTTTAAGTATAATGAATTTATGTTAAGTGATCTTCAAAACTGTTGTTTTTGAAAGTTGTCACATCTTTGAACTGGTATCTACCGATTTGTGATAATAAGCATGAATATGTAATTCATTATGTCTGCATTGATATCTGTTAAGGATTTATCTTAAGTGCCATATGCTTGATCATGTCTTTAGTTTCTCTTTTCCTATTCAAAAAGGAAAATATAACTGTCTTTTATTGGAAAAATAGAGAATGGTATTGAAGAAGGGTGATGACAGCTTAGAACTTACATTTCTTTGCATGTATGGCTCACTCATAGTGGGGGTGCAATTTGGGCAAATTTTGTTGTTGGAGGTGTTAGCCTTTGAATAGTACATGTATCCAATGGCTTTCAAGTGCAAGTAGTCAGGAAAGTGCACCCTTCTTCTTTGGTGCTCTTGAATTTCTGCAGTCCCTTTCACTTTCTTTGCTTTGACACTCAATCAGAAGTCAAAATACGTATTTTTTTGTCAAGGGAAATGCACAGTTACCAGTTGGTAAAATGGGAAGCAAGTCTATACCACAGGTTCTGAGCACTGGAAACACTGTGGCCAACAATCACATTCTCTTTGGTAAATGGTTGTGGAGACTCAGAGGATGACATTCTATCAGAGATCTACTTTTGTGGGTAATATGGGGAGCTGGGTGATGTGAACCTAGTGTGGGTGGTGGAGAAACAGTGTTCTGTGTGAGTTGTAAGTTAATAAACTTCTGTTATTCTTCTGTTAGATTTGAGATGGGAAAAGGGGATAGTGTTACTTTCCATAAGATACATGAGCAGGTTTCTTGCTTCTGGAATCTTTCTCTTGAATTTTTAGAGATCTATGGGTTAGATGGAAACAATTTGTTGTCAATATTTGCTATTAGAGAGGTTGGTTTGGGCTGAGCTTTCAGGAGGAATCTGAAATCAACAATAAAGAGGGTAACAAGGGTTCATTTTTTGTAACCTATTGGTGAACTCATTTTCTTAAAGTTATTTCAGCAGTTGATAATACTTTATGATGTCAGGTTTTATTAACTACCAATAAATATTGACTTACAGGTCTGAGTATGATACTATTGGAACTTCTGTTAAAGCTGCTGTCGTTTACCTCGTGACAGCTTTGGTAAAGGTTGGTAACCTGATTGCTGAGATTAGTTTGACAAATCCATGACACAATAAAGCTTTTATATTTTGATAAAATTGTCATCTCCTATCTTATAGATACCTTAAGCTGAAGTATATTTTACACAGCATTATTCACGATATTCTCATTACCTATTTTATAGTTTACAGTCAAACATTTGGTGTTATATTTGATTTTATTTGTTTATGAATGCAGCTTGTTTTCCTCGCAACCTTTCTCAAAGTACCTGAGAATGACAGCTTTGACCCATATCAGGTATGCGTACATAGCGGGTTCTTTTCCAAATGACAGATTGTTGAACTTCTCTCAAAGGGGATATAGGAGGATTAACCTTTTTATTCAATGCTACTTCCTGTAGTTTTTCTAGTAAAATGACCTCACGGAGATAACCATTAATGTTAGTGATGAATGGCATCCCATTTTAGCTATGAAAGCCCCCTTATCATGGCTTACAATTATTGACCTTTTTCTATCAGTTATCATAAAGTAGGGAGCAGCTGCCCAACATGATGGATCCATCATCTTCTACTTCTTTATTATTCAATTTCTAACAATTTTCTAGTTGGAATGTATCATCGTCATCATCATCAAGACCTTATCCCAATTGGGGGTCGGCCACATGAATCTTATTCTTCCATTCCTCTCATTAAGTACCGTGGCTTTATTTAGTCCTAAAGTTTTTAAATCTTTCCTCGCCACTTCTATCCATGTTCTTTTGGGCCTTCCCATTGCCCTTTTAGAACCTTATACTTGTATTGCCTCACTCCTAAGTGGTGCTGTTGTTGGTCTCCTTTGAACATGTCCAAACTATCTAAGTATAATCTCCCTCATCTTATTACCTATTGGTGCTACCTTTAAATTTGCTTTAATATTTTCATTTCTAATTCTATCCTTTCTTGTCTTACCACTCATCCATCTCAACATCTTCATTTCTGAGACGCTCATTCTATGAGTATGATGTTCCTTAACTGCTCAACACTTTGATCCATAGAACATGGCCTGCCTTATGGCCATCCTAGAGAATTTTTCTTTTAGTTTGAGTGCCACCCGTCGATCACACAAAACTCCAGATGCACATCTCCATTTGTTCTAACTCGCTTGGATTCTCTGGGTAACCTCCCTCTCAATCTCTCTACTCTCATGAATCATTGATCCTAAATACAGAAAGTGGTCTTTTACGGGGACTTTTTGGTTATCAATCTTGATTGGTGTACCACTCCTACTCCTCTACTTGCTAAAATAGCATTCCATATATTCTGTCTTAGTTTAGCTAATTTTAAATCCTTTAGATTCTAATGCTTCTCTCCATAACTCTAGCTTTATTTTCCATTGTCTCATCAAGTAAGACTATATCATCTGCAAATAGCCTGCAACAGGGAATCTCCTCGTGTAAATGTTTTGTTAACTCATCCATAACCAATGTAAAAAAGGTATGGGCTCAATGACGATCGTTGGTGCAATCCTACAATGACAGAAAAATCACCGGTCTCGCTACTAGCGGTCTTAACATTTGTTACTGCTCTCTCATATATATCTTTAATTATGCCTATATACCCCTGCGAAACCCCTTTCTCACCCAACACCCTCCATATTAACTCTCTAGGGATTATCTCATAAGCTTTCTCTAAGTCGATAAAGACCATGTGGAGGTCTTTTCACCTCTCACTATATTTCTCTACCAATTGTCTTAGTAGGAAAATTGTTCTCATTGTAGACCTCCCAGGCATGAAACCAAACTGATTCTCTGATACACTTGTTTCATGTCATAGCCTCTTCTCAATCACTCTTTCAAAAAGTTTCATAGTCTAGCTCATAAGTTTGATTCCTCGATAATTAGTGCAGTTCTATATGTCTCCTTTATTCTTATAAATTGGTACAATAGAGCTTTTCCTCTACTCATCAGGCATTTTTTTTTATATATTTTATAATCTTGTTAAACAACTTGGTCAACCAAACTATCCCAATATCTACTTCCAAACCTCTATTGGTATACAATCGGGCCCCATGACTTTTCCTGATTTCATCTTTTTCAAGGCGTCTTTCACTTTAGGTATTTTAATCCTACGTTCATATCTATAATATCCAATGTTATTTAGATTTATAGTATTTTCAATTCCTATATTCTCAGAGCCATTGCCATTTAACAATTTTTAAAAGTATATTGCCCACCTTTGTTTGATCTCATTAGCTTTGACTAATACCCTTTGATCATCATTTCTAATGCACCTAACATGATCTAAGTCTTTACCCTTCTGTTATCTTACTTTTGCAAGTTTAAACACATCTTTCTCACATTCTCTTGTTCCTAGTCTATTACAGACTCATCGTATGCTTTAAGTTTAGCCTCACTTACTATTCTCGTAGCAACCTTTTTAGGTTTGACGACCCGGGTTTTCAAATGTAATATTAAATACAAACTAATTTCTAATGCAGGATTGATCCAATTTGAGATAATTTTTGTAAAAATAATGTAATGCAGAGGAAAATCTTTTCTTTTAAATTCACTTTGAAAAACCCCGAGTGTCATTTTTCTTTTCTAAAAAACAAGGATTCTCAGTGAAATGAGCACTCATTGCTACTGAAAATCCAACAGAATTTCCTCTTTTTCGGACATATGACATTTAACACATGTCATTGCGAAGTATCTGATAAACATTTGTTGACAATTTTAAAATATAAATGGAGACTCTATCTCCCTTTCATACATCTAACAAAACAAAAACAATTTACATCAACGTAACACACCCAGAACCTCCGCAGCACAACCCAGTCACATAATTCTTCCAAATTCCTATAATGACATACAATGCAGTCTCTTTCTCATTTCTAATACGATAACTTCAATTCAAAGACCAATTCTTACCTATCATCTTCCAAAGCATCCGTTGGCGCACTCCTGTTAGTATGTTGCTCCTATTTTTTGGACGCCCCCTATTTTGAGACACTATCAACATGCCAAACCTGTTACTATTCTCTGTATTTGAGGCATTGCAAACCAAAGCAATGCCTCAGCAAGCATTCACTTGTGTAGGTGGAATAAGACGCAAATTTTTATATAAACAGAAATCATGATAATTATATATAGATCAATTTAGCCATGCTGAATCATGCAAACAACAATTCAATTATCATTTAACTTGAAATCATTCAACATTATCAAAATCACGAATCCATGCCAAAATGGAAGAAATACTAATGCATCAGTACAAAACACATTTTTTGAAATGCAAAGTATGCAGTCACATATCAAACTTACAACTCATTTACATTTCCTAATACCAGTTTTCGTTCTTACTAGCCATTTCACATATCAAATACCAACGCGTTGTTGTGTGTATCTAATACATAGCAAACAATATTATCCTCTTTGGCATAGTGGGTTAAACCCAAAGACACATCTCAAGGTTTTGCTCCTAAGAGACCGGTAGCTTGTTCAGCCAGGAATCGGTAATTTGTCCAGCTTGAAGGCCCGCCCACATCATAACGACTCCATGGCCCGCCCACATCATAAGGACCCCTCAGAACGCGTCAAACTCCCCAAACAATGGGGCTTAGGGACAGGTAGCTTATCCAACCCGAAGGCCCGCCCACATCATAATGACCCATTGTGCTCGTGCAAGTCATTTCACAATTTCCTGGTATCAGTCTTACATTTCTCTCACATGGTTCACAATAATGCATAGCTTATGCATAAACAGTTTACTCATAATTCAATTTCAGCATACACATTCATCTTATTTTTCGTATAAACAAAAAAGATTAATTTCAATGCTTGAAATTCATAAACACATGCATATATAGTGAAAATCATAACAATCTTAATTCCACCTATGCCAAATGGAGATCTTTAGGTTCTCTGAAGCAAATAATCTCTTTAATTTGCATATGCGCTCCCAATCAATCACACCTCTGTAACAATACAAACAAACAGGCATTTAGATATACAATTTTAGGACTTCTCTTAGCTTCCATAGCATGGAAGTTTCCACTAAGTTAGCTCCTGATACTATTCATCACAAGGCGAAGTGACAATGCTTATTTCTATGCTAAGGGTGTTTCATTAGCTATTGATTGATAGCTAGTTGACTGATAAACAGTTACTAGATTTTTAATCCGTGCCATTGGCCCTGGATTGGCTATCCACTATTCTTCTTAAGTAACTACAAGTCACTATCACTGTTTAGTGGTCTTAACCCTTGATTCCTATCCATATTAACTCTTGGGTTGGAGCTAGATGTTATTTTCCATACTACAGTCCTTAATACAACTTATAATTGTATTCCTAAATCAGACTACTGTAATGAGCATCATAAACAGTTCATGTTACCCAATTTTCAATATAAGTTTATCCAAATTCCATACTTTATATCATATCTAAGCTAATTCAACATTCATGAATCCATCTGTGACCACTAATCATTGATCTGACATCATAATGTGTCTGTTTAAATAGTGGTAGATCAGACGGCCTATATCATCTGATCTGTTTCACTTCAAATTCATATAATTCTAATCATCCTATCATTTTTAAGGACAAGGAACTCATCTGTGGTGTTTGATCGTCTATCAAACATCACGAAGTTACTATTTGAACAGTACCCAATTGGACAGTTGAGATTGTCCGATCGGTTTATAACCAAAATTAACAATTTTTTGCTAAATCAAAGATAGTTCATACCTATATTATGCTTATCTAAGCATGGATTGAAGAATTAACGGCTAGATCATTACCAAATCTTAAATCTAGCATAAAATGCATTGATTTAACAAAATTCCACAAATCCAAAGTTGGGTTTTGTAGATCTTACCTTCAAGATGCATTTTCGTGTTTTCCCCCCTCTGGAATGGGTTTGATTGGCTCCGATTTGTTGAAAGTCCTCCAACCCTAGGCGTGCAATGATCTCCTCTTTGATTCGCAATCCAAATTAGCTCGGATTTTCCCTTAAACTTAGGGGTTTTGCTCGCCTCTCTAAGCTGAACAAATTGACCGGCTTGGATTAGTGATCTGAGCCGGCATTTTCTTCGGCGACGGCCTTGATTGCCGGTGGCCCAAAAACCCTGTTTCCTCTATTTTGCCGGCATGCCATCAACGCCGGCAGCTCGTCCCTTGCTTCTCCTTTCTCCTCTCCTTCCCTTTCTTCTTCTTTCTCCTCTCTCTTCTCCTTTTGATTTACTCATTCTCTCCCTCTCTTTGTCGAGTTTTTATTTTTATTTTTGTGGGATGTTACATTAGCATTCTTATATTGTTTATAGTTTTCATTATTTCTAGTATTCTGGCTTGTTTTAAAACATATTCGTTTTTCTTTAATAACTTTTTGTATTATTTCACTCCACCACCGTGTTTCCTTTACTAATTGTCTTTTACCTTTAGATACTCCTAAGACATCTTTTGCCACTTTCTTAATGGACTCAGCAATATTAATTCACATGGTATTTACTTTTGTTTCACAGTTCCAATTTCCTTCTACTATCAACTTATTTGTGAATGAGGTTATTTTCTCTTCTTTTAAGTTCCACCTCTTAATTTTTGGACACCTATTAAGTTCATTTCTTTTCTTCCATCTTTTGATATGAATATCCATAACCATTAACCTATGTTGTGAGGTTAAACTCTCATCGGGTATCACCTTATAATCCTTACATATAGATCGTTCATTATTCCTAAGTAGAAAAAAGTCTATTTGGCTTTTATAAAGTCCACTTTTAAAGGTTATTAAGTGTTCATACCTCTTCTTAAAGAGTGTATTTGCAATGGCCAGGTTATATGGCAAAGAAAAATTGAGGATATTCTCCCCCATCTCATTTCGTTCACATATAACCGCCCGAATCGAGGTTACATGGCACGAAATGAAAACGGGAGGCATCGTCGTATGCTCGACATTTCTTGCCCTGGTGTATATCCCGGAGTACTCCAATGGCCGATCTTTCACCCGTACATTCTGGGCTTGGCCCCGTCCCTTGTGGAGAATGCCCCCCTTACGGCATGGCTTAGTCAGTTATTCTCGCAGTTCAGAGTTGATTTGGACCGCCACTTCTTTGAAAGTAGGGTTCTTGCCTCCCTCTCTCCTCCCTCCTTGGAGCTTGTCCATTCGTTGGGTGATCCCTTGCTCTCACGTTTGAGTGTTTGCTCGTCGTTTAGGCCGGTGAGTGACATTTCTGCTCATTGCAGTCACCTCCGAGGTTCTTCGCACCTGGATAGTACTAGGACCCTTGTGCCCTGGATTGCACCGCCCGCCCTATGACCCACAACTCAAAATGAGCCTTGTGACGAGACGCGAACATTCCCCATGCTGCGGTTCCCTCCTGTCCGTTCCCGGGTTAGGTTAAGGGAACATCCAAGCGATTGCCTTTGCGGATCCAAACGCGCTCACAAGGCGCACAATAAGAATAAGACCAATAGAGACTTCATAAGGGACCATTTGAGCTGCAGATCGTAATGCTCCTATATAGAGGAGTGAAAGTTCCCAACAATCAACGTGAATATCATACCCCTAATATGAACCGTACGAGCACGTCCTCTGTCACCCCCCACCGTGCTTATGGCTCTATACACCAACCCAACTTGCTCTGGCCTCGGGTCCTCTCTTTCTATTCCTCGGTAAGCAGACGGGGGGGAGAGGGGGGCACGGTATCTGCTTGGGACTGATAGAAAGCATATCTCTTTTGTCCCTCCTGCCCTACTTACTAATAGGGCATGCCCCGCCCAAAAATCAAACAAAATAGAAGAAGTTGTTCTTGCCGGCGTCGGAGACATCTTTATCTGAGGAGGCTTCGTCGTCTGGCTCCTCATAAATAATGTTAGGATCGGCCAGCTCATCCTCAGAATCCAAAAAGAAAACAGAGACAGAACGGAATCACTTTCTTTCTTTGACATATCTAATCAGACTGAATAGGATTTGAAGAGCTGTCACGATCATTTACATCAATTTCAGCTGAAAAACGGAAGCGCGCCCTCTCACGCCTTACTCGAGAGGGCTAAGAAGGGCTAATGGGGGCATTTATGGCGTGAGAGGGGCCCGTCACGCCCTTCTCACGTATAGATTCGTAGTTGCCCCCTATTAACGCCCCTATTAGTAAGTTGAAGTTCGCTTGCTGCTTAAAATCCATAATCGCGCTAACGCACGCCACTTATAGCACTTTGAAGCAGCTTGCTTCAAAATTGAATCAAGAGTGCCCCTCTTAGCCCTTATTAGTATGTCGCATGCTTACGTTTTTCAGCAGCTTGTTGGTCTCGATCTCGCTTGAACTTACTGATTAAGGGTGTAAGGGGCCCCTCTCGATGATTGTTGACTCAACATTGATTTCGTGCTTGAGTTGGAGGGCCAGCCCTCCCTTCATCCATCGAGTCAAGTAATTCGCTATTGGAAATTCTTCTGTCGCGTATCTCATGCCATGTTTCTTTTTTCTTTTCTCCGAATCGGTTCCTAGTGTCAATCAAGATTTGCCATCAAGAGAGGGAAAAGCCTTTAGGCCGGTCTTGTCATTCATGCAATTCCCCCTCGATCAATCACGCGAGTACGCATCCAGTCAGCACATAGCAATAGATAAAAGTGTTCATCCTGGATTCTCTTCCTCAATATGTCTGTCTATCAATTGATCTCTATTCATTCGGTCAAAGTCTCCACGGCATTTTCACGCCCCTTTACTAAGAGGTGCACCATGTTGATAGGAATCGGCAAACACCTTCTTGTACATGTCCTCGAGGGCAGCATTCATGGCAATCATCACTAGTTTCTCCCGAGGGCATGGTATGGTCAGTAGTCGAGTGCCGCTTTTCCCCGTTCGAGAATCGGAATCTGCTCTAAGTGGGCGAGCTAGAATCCTTATGTCCGGTTGGTTGTTCAAAAGACTTTCTCTTAACCCTTTGCATCTTCATCTTTTCAAAAGCCCAGACCCATTCTTTTGGATCTTCTTTAGTCCTATTTCAGGTGCAAAGCCTCTTCAATAAAGACCTTCTCCCCCATTTCTCATTTTGTTGATTGAAAGAGGATAAGCGCTATCCATTGAGTAAAGGGTAGGGAGGGTTTGCTACAGTGATTCGGGCGGTTGGTGGTCTCTTAACCCTTTGTGTATTCTATCATATCCTTCCTTTCTTTTCCTACATGGCCATTTAAGTCTGCTCCTATAAATATCCCCTTAGTGTTGGGAATTTCTTGCATGGCTCCCTCCATATCTTCCCAAAACTGTCTCTTGATTATATATTATAACCCTACTTGTGGCACTTATAACATTTATAATCTGCTCTCCTAGAGTAAGTTTTATTATTATAATTCTATCACTGATTCTTTTAACGTCCACAACTTTATCTTTTAATTCCTTATCCACTATTATTCCTACGCCATTTCTGTTATTATCCTTTCCTACGTACCATAATTTATACCCATCTATTTCTTTAGCTTTAGCCCCTTTCCACTTGGTTGCTTGGATACAAGCGATGTTGACTCTCCTACGTTTCATCGCGTTTACTAACTCCAAACTTTTACCTGTCAATGTCCCTATATTCCATGTGGCAATACGAATCTTATGCTCTAAAGATATCCTATTTACTATCGCCTTTCTCGACCTCCATGGCATGAACCCATGTCCACTTTTCAGTACATCTGGGTTTTGATGCAGCGCATCGCTTCTGAGGGGACACTCTGGCAGCCCTTGCCCATTTTTCACTACACCCGGGATCTGATGTAGCGCGTCACTTCTGGGAGAACACCCTAGCAACCCTTGCCAATTATTCATCGCACCAGGGATCCGATGTAGTGCGTCGCTTATGGGGAATGCCCTAGCTTGAGGGAATGTTAGTCTTCAATTCATGTCATGTTAGGGTTGCCATAGTTTTAAGAAGCTGAAGATGATTTTCATTTCTTCCCTATAAACTAATATACAAATGCATATTCATTTGCAAGCAGAGAAGAAATAATAAAATCATCTTCAGCTCGTAGTAAGACCCAAGTTTTCATACTTTCTTTTAACTAGCCTAACTAAATAATTTTAATAGGGAGGTAATAATTATCCCTCCTTATTGTGTTCTTCCTTTTAATGGGTTTATGACTAAAACTAGAAAAGGTTCAGCAATCCTACAATGACTATAAAGGCGGGTGGATTTATAATTGCCCTTCAGAATGTACATAAATTTGTAGTAAATGAAGAAATTAGACAGAGAAGTTGTTGAAATTGGGTGGTTGAATAAGATAATAAAATACGTGACTTGTAACTTAGTCCATTTTTTTCCCCCTTTCTTTTGCTTTCATTGTTATTTTTCTAGTTCTGATTATGGCTGCCACAATCACTTGTTGAAGTATAGTTTCTTGTATTGTGACATGTCTGTGCAGAAGTATAAAATCTTAGCTGATTGTAGCTCATGCTTTTCAGGAATTATTGAAAGCCTTAATTGGGTTTATAGATGTTGCTGGGCTCTATTTTGCATTAACACAGCTGACGCACCGGAACATTTCCCAGAATCATAAGTTCCAGGCTGTTGGACTTGGTGAGCAAAACTTGGCCTCATCTTAGTCTTCTCAAAATTGATTTTTTTCCTTCTTTCATTTCAAAATCAGTAGTGCCAAATTACTCCATCTATATGAGGTGTAAGTCCAACTTATAAAAGAAAAGGCTATTAATGGCATCATGTTTCTGTACGAGAGTTGCTCATGGCTTCCTTTAGGGCTACACCAATGCAAAAATTATGACTTGAATAATTTGATAGTTCACGAAGGTTATCTCTAAATTGAAAACATGAGCCTATAATCTCTGAAATCACCTTGCTCAACTATGGTCTAGCATACATTAGTATGATCATATGGATAAACAAATGTATATATGTGATCTCACATTCATATGTAATATCTTTATGTAAAAGCAGGTGCTTATACTAGCATGCATACCATCATGTCTCTGTATGCTGACAGTGGAAATTTAGTACCAAATTCTGGAATCTATTAGCAGAATCTTTGTCACCTTGTATTGCTAATGTTGCTGTATTCTGAAGCACCTCACTTGCATAGTTATGAATGCAATTTTTTTACCATTGCAGGTTGGGCTTTTGCAGATTCTGTTTTGCACAGATTGGCACCCCTTTGGGTTGGTGCTAGAGGATTAGAGTTTACCTGGGAATACATTTTGCAAGGCCTTGAAGCAAATGCAAATCTGGTTTGCCCCTACTTCTATTTTTTTTTCTTGTTTTACAATCTAGTCAGGTACTTAGAGCCAGCTTGCACTTGACCAAAGACATGGTAAAAGTTGTGGTGAAGCTATAAAAATTTGGCGACATGCATTAGATGCTTCGGCAAGCAAACCACCCACCCTTTCTTTGCCTTCTCCTCTAGAAATTAATTTCCTAGTTGAACTTGTTTGCACAAGAAGAAGAGAGAAGTTGTGGCATTTGTATTTTTATGGTGCTCTGAATTCCAAATGGACCAAGGGATAACTGTGGTCTTAAAATATCATAGTTAAAATTTTTAAGTAGGGGTGCAAATGGAAATTCAGCCAGGGACTATCTCTCTTCTGATATATTTTTCATCATTTAGCGGCATTTAGATAGGCAGAAAAGCAAGTCACTGAACAGGTTTTTCATGAAGCTAGTCTTACATTTACTGGGTTGATCGAAGTATGCATGATTTACTGGATTAATTTATGTTACATGGTATTATATGTAAACTTAGATCGTCAATACTGTCAATTAAACTCATTGTTAGGAAATAAAGGTTTTTCATGAAGCTAGTCTTACATTTACTGGGTTGATCGAAGTATGCATGATTTACTGGATTAATTTATGTTGCATGGTATTATTTGTAAACTTAGATCGTCAATACTGTCAATTAAACTCATTGTTAGGAAATAAAGGATGGATCCAATCAGAACATGTAATGTAGTCCACTTTTTTAGCTTCCAACTAATTGAAACTTTAAGCAAATGCAAAATTAATGTATCCCCTCCCAGTGCAACATTTATTATCTTCTTCTTATATTGGTGTTGAGCTGCTCAGCTCACCTGACACTGTTATCAATATAACTAATGGAATGACATAGGTGATGATCTTAAATTTTCCTGATTGTCGCTTCTGTTCTGATGTAGGTGTTAACTGTATCACTTGCTGCATTGGGATCTTTGATGTGGCTGCGAAAGAACAAGCCCAGGACACTAATTCCTATAATTTATGCATGCGCTGGAATCCTTGCTACCATGCCATCTATCATAAGGTCTGCTTTCTGATTTTTAAGCATGTCTTTAAATCAGAGGTGTAATCATTTTCATTGTCATGAGACAACTTTTGAGACTATCTTTTTTCAGATTTTCAGATTCAGATCCCATTACCACAATATTTCCTATGTCATGCTTTCTTATGAGCATGCATGTAATTAGGACCCTGGGCATCAATCTTGCTCTCATATTTATCACTATTATGAGGTCCTGAAAACAGTGGCTTGAGTTGACAAGGTAGGGAAAGGATCTGGGCCATTATGGTGATTATGAAGGCTTTATAGCCATTGTCAAGTCCATTTGGGAGAAAAGCCAACTTTCTTCTAGTCATGAACATGATTCATTCTCTCAGTTCATTGATGAAAAAATTTCCAGCTGTTAAAATATTCTTGAGCAGATGAAGAAATCCAAGTGATGATGTTATTGATATTAATAAGTGGAACCAGGTAAATAATGTGAGTCTGATGTTTGAGACACCAGGCAAAGAGAGAAAAGCTAAATATTGATGTCAATGAACCATGAAAGATTTTGTAAGAACACCATACCTGGCCATACTTTAATCTTAACATCTGGGACAATAGTAAATAAGGATAAGTAATGGAGTTTGCAAACCATCAAAGTCAAGAGTTAAGAGTGTCATCAATTTAAAAAAAGAAAAAGAAAAGAAAAGAAAGGGCAGCCCAGTGCATGCAGGATCCGGGGAAGGAGTAGACCACAAGGGGTCTATATTATGCAGCCTTTCCTTGCATTTTTGCAAGAGTGACATCAATTAGACATAAAAAATTGTACAGAAAAGCATTTCTGGTCATGGTTACTGATCTTAGCCCGTCGAACAGTGTAAGCAGCGAAGTCTGATTCCAGGAAGGGAAAGTGTGAGCGTCTTATTATATTTTCTTGTTCCTTTTTCTTTAAGATATAGGAATGCAAACTGGAAGAAGAGGAGAGAGGAAAAAATGAGAAGGGAAGAAGAGAGAAAAAAATAAATAATCTTTAAAATAGTTTCTAGGTGCATATTGGAACATTGGGTCTTAAATATTGAGGATAGGGCTTGAAGAAGGGTATTGTAGTAAAGGGCTTACAGAAGGAGAGTAGAATAGGTTAGTATTTCAAACGAGATGGTTTTTGAATTTCTGAAAGGGGTTAAATCTGGATTCAGGTGTTGAATAGGGCTAGGGCTAGTGCTGCACCTAGGATTTGTTGCACAATTAGGGTGTACATATGCATTGTTATGGTTTTGAATGTGATCTGGAATCTATCAGAAGGATCATGTAGGACATCAAAATTTCTGTGTCTGATGGGCTAATGCCTGGGAAGTCTTAGGGTTGCACACATCAATATGATATATGAGATGGAGTAACCAATTGTAAAGAACTGGATCAGGAGCAAAACATTTTGCTCTGCCTTGCTCCCAGGTCCTAACTTCAGAAAATTGATTTTCAGCTGAAGCTTTTAGGGTAAATAAAGGACCAGGAAGAAGTTGCTCAAATGAAGCAGAATTTGGCTGCTCACCACCGGCTCTATATTTCCAAGGAAAATCTGTTTGGTCAGTCAACCATTGAAGGCGACTCAAGTGACATGATTAGCTTGTCATAGAGTTGTTCTTAGGAGCTTGGAAATCAGGGAGCTCTCTTTTAAATGGCTGTTTTCTCCATGTCCTGCCACATTACATGGTTTTCCGTGGTTCTTACTGCTGTGCATTTCTTTTCTAGTTTCTGTTTTCTCCTGCATGTTGATAATTCTATAATAACCACTGCTCAATAGCTTCTTCAATTTTTTTTAATTGGTGTGTATGATGTTCTCATGTCAGCACTTCTTGATCAGGAAACTCCTCTGTTGTAATGATTTTCCAATGAATATTTTGCTGTTATCAGTAAGTAAAAAGTAGCGTGTGAGAGTAGTTGCTGTCTGCCGAAGCAATACATTGTTGGAAATACCCCGACCTTTGGTTGTCTCAGGCCCTCGTATAACAAAGAAGAGACAGCAACACAAATACGGCAATCAATTCAGTAGTTGCACCATTTATCCTGCCATGATATTTATATCTTGCTAAAGAAAGCCCACACAAGAAAACCATTTCAAATGATGAAATTTGATGACCTGAGATGGTTGTTTTTGATGGATCGTTGGTGGGCTAAGTTTCATTGTTCTATTGTCATGCTTCTTGACAAATATGGTAGTTCATTCCTGCAGTTGATTCATCTGAATAGTGTAGATTAACTGCTTTTGTGGTTCTAACTTTGATACTGGGCATTCATGGTAACACATCTACAGCAGTATGATATCGTCCCTAATTTTTTTGGTCACTAGAAACCCACTAAACAAGTATACGGATTTTGCAGCTATCTGAGACGAGGCTTGGGGTGGCACCTTCCCAAGGTGGTGGGTTTTGAGCTGTTCTCTTCGCTAGTGATGGCTTTCATTAGCTGGTGGCTATTCTCTGCTTGTCAGAGACCATCAGTTTGAGAAACAAGATATCGGAAATCAGTTGATTCATGCAGGGAAGACACCGGCCATTTAACAGTTTTTGTCTGATGAAATACCCCATCCAGTTCTGTTTGCTGGGCATCTACTCATTGTTCACTAATTAATGTAGCTTATATAGCTTCTAAGGATCTGTTTCTTCACTGCCCACAAGATGCATTAAACCCTGAAAAGTGAGAGCATATTTTGTTGCTGATAATTTCACAATATTTTCTTTCCTCGAGCTCCTCTTTATCTTGTTTGGGTTCCTTTCGGTTGGCGACTCTTTGGAATATTTCCTGTTTCAGTTCTCTTTTTTCTTTTTCTTTTTTAAACAAAAAATAAGATAGATATATTCGTAGATATTAAAACAAATACACCGAACTGAGCATATAAGAAATTCTCAAAGACGTAACTGATTACATAAACCTCCCCCATATTAACACAACTTTACAATTTGCAAGAGGCTGTTTCTATTCGTCTTACAAAAATGCAAGGTGAGACTACTTACAATAGACCCTTGTGGTCTGCCCCTTCCCTGGACCCTACATAGGTGGGAGCTTCATTCAGCTGGACTGCCTTTTTTTACATGCGAATAGATCTGCCACACTGTATTAGTGGATCCGTTTTATATTCCCCAAGCTGTACTGATTTATGTAGTGTTCTGTCAGCTCTTTATTTGCTTTCTAAAGACATGCTTAATTAAGGTGTCAAAACTCAAAATGCAGACATAAATTGGATTTTCTTAGAATGAGACAACTTCGCTTCATGCGGACAAGAATGCAGCTTAATGGCTTAATGCTGGTAGTATGATTAAGTTCCTTTTCATTTTTTTATTCAAATAAAGGAAAAAAAATAATCTAAAATGGGGCAAAAAGTGGCCAAGTCCTGTGTGCAAACTGCAGAACCAGCTAAAACTGCATAATGCAGCCGTGTTTTGCTTTGAGGTGAAGCCTTTTGATACAATGTGCTGCAATAGTCTTCGGACTGCCTCCAATAAGCTATGGCATTTTGTTCTAACTTCTCCAATCCAGCAAAGTTTGATGAGTTTCCTTTTTATTCTTCAAGTGCTGTAAGGGTCTCTTGACTCTCTTTTGACCTGCAATATAGAATTTCAATTTGTTAGTCAGATTGAGTCTTAGATATAACTCCACATACTGCGCCATGTTTAGTGCGTTTTTGTGTAGAAATGTTGTAGATCATGCTACAATTTCTGGCAACTCCTGTGTTTGCTTCCCCTAAATTTCCTTTGGATAGGGCAGCTTCGGTGTACGAAGCTCCAGCATATGTAGGGTTTCAGAATGGGCAGACTACAAGGGTCTATAGTGTGTAGCTTTACCTTGCATTTTTATAAAAGGCTGTTTCCATGCCTTGAACCTATGATTTCAAGTCACACGACAACAACTTTACCGTTGTGCCAAGGCTCCCCTTCCCTAGATTTCCTTTGGATGATCCATTAAAATTAAGTTCTATATCCCCTACAATACTACACATTCAATTTACATGACCCTCTTTGTTGTTAGTTTTCAAGCCTTTGTTATTTCCATTTTCACAACTCTTAGATGTCATCTTCATCAAAGTTTCTGAAGGGATCTTCAGTGTTAAAATATCATGCACTTGAACTTCCCATTTTTTAAAGATCTGGCTTATTGTCATGAACCAACCCATTTCTTGCTCTCCCTATCCCCCATGCCATGTACTGTATTGCCTTTGATCTAATGAGATCCATTCCTTTTCTGTTTCCTTTTATTTCCACAGAGAGAGAGAGAGAGAGAGAGAGAGAGAGAGAGAGAGAGAGAGAGAGAGAGAGAGAGAGAGAGATCTGTTTTAAGGTTTTCCGTCCAATTTTAGTAAGAAGGCCTCATTCTTTCATTTTTCAGTGATTAAATGCCAAGTCCTCCAACAGCATCTGGTTTGCACATGGTTTTTCCAACTAATAAATAGCAAGCCTTTTCTCCGTGCTGAGTGCTTCCAGACAGTCTCTTTCGATGACTTTCTCACACACATCAAAGCTGATAGAAACTGGAAAGCATGATAGAGAATGACAATCTACGCTTTTATGGAGCTCAGTTTTTGTTGGCTCAATAACAACTTAGACTTCCACAATGCCAATCTACGCTTTTATGGAGTTCAACTGATTCCTACATTCTGAAGGGGAGCCTTGTCGCAATGGTAGAGTTGTGCTCATGTGACTTTGTGGTTACAGGTTCCAGGCGAGGAAACAGCTGCTTGCAAAATGCAAGGCTGCGTGCTATTGACCCTTGTGGTCCGCCCCTTCCCTGAACCCTGCATATGTGGGAGCTTTATGCACTGGGGCTGCCCTTAACTGATTTCTACATTCTGCTTATAAAAGGAAAAAACCATTCACTAAAGACGACGGAGCTAGCTCTGAAGCAGTTGTCCCTTTAGAGTAATCTATAACATCACCAAGTTTACTGAACTTCGTTTTAGCAATGTTTCTTCTGCCAACTCAATCTGTTACTAGCAAGAAATAGGTCGTGGAGGAGTGAAATCTTGCATTGGCAGCTCTATAGAATCGGTGAATTCTGTAAGTGTTACTTGCAGAACAAATGCAATTTGAAAGTTCTAATCTGTGTAACCAGAGACAGACTTGAGTAATATTATGGGAAAATCTTTAAGGGAATGCATTCTTCAAGAGTGATACTGTTGTGAAATGAAATTTTAACCAATACCCAGTTTGCTGAATCGCACTGAATTTTTTATTTATACAGCCAAAATAATTGAGCTCCACATTTGAAAAGAAAATGACTTTGATTGATCGAAATGACAAGCTTGCCCGCTCCTAACCCTCTGCTTCTTCCAGTGATGCTTCTATTCGGAGAAGGACGAATCCAACAGCAACTCCCACGAGAACCAGACCGTTCATGATAGCGGCGATCTTGAAGATCTCATCTACAGCACTGCAAGTCGAAGAGAGAGCTCCTCCTCTGCCATTGCCGTGAGACGGTTCCTTCAAAGAGTTCATAACCATAGCAAATGACCGGTTAGTGCACTTAGGAAGGCCTAAGGATGCTATGTTGTTGTGGGCTTTCAGCCCTCCAAAGGAATTCAATCCGTCAATGTAAACCACATTGCACTTTCTTCTCTGTGATGAATTCCGGCTACAACTGGTGGTCAGAGCAGCTGTAAATATTGCTGGAGAAAGCGAAGCAGATGCCATTGCAATACCTGCGAGACCCACTATCTAAAATGAGATCAATTTATGTGAAAGCTGAATGAGAAACACAGAATCTTTACTGAAAATATACTAGGCTTGTAGTAGAAGATAGAGACAGGTCACCCACTTTACAGAGTAAGATCAATTACATGAAAATCGAAAGAAAACTATAGAAAATTCACCAACAAGCATCAGATTTAGAGTAAAAGCTACAGACCCATAATCTAGGATAATATCAATCACATGAAAATTGAAAGAAAACCATATAAGATTGAAAATGTTCTAGAATGAGATCAACTAACGTGAAAAATGAACAAAACTATGAAAAATGCACTTCAATATTCTAAAACTTGGAGACCCACAATTAATCTAACAGGAATTATATTAAAATAGGAGTAGAAGTAAAGAAATGTAATGAAAGTAAGTATATTTGCAGTAGTAGAAGGTACAGAGAATCAGCAGAAGAATTGAATTATTTGAGTACCGTGGTGGATTACGTGTTGTGATGGAATTGAAGATTTGGTTGAGTTGGGTGGCGGGCGTTTCTGCAGTTTAGAGGAGAGGGAGGGAAGGTGAATTTGTAGTGATAAGAGAGGAGAGAGTTTGGATGAGGTGACAAGATGGTTGGTTGGGAAGCAGATTAGATTCTTTCCCCAAGAGAAAATGATTTTACAACTACGAATGTTGGCAAAGAAACGAGATGTCAGAGTTGCAATTAATTACTAAGCCCTGAGGATTACTCTAGTAGGCTCTACAATTAAGACACGACCCCTGCTGGCACAGTGGGGAACATCTATTTGATCTTCACCGTTGATTAGCTGCACCCACGACCATGAACACATCTCAACCGTCATTTGACCTCTCTCTCTCTCTCTTTGAAATGAGTTGGCTTTAAGAGAGAAACAGAGACATTTGGGTTATCAATTTCAAGCCCTTTATTTATTAAGGAATTAGGATCATTTGAGGATGTCATGTCAGATACTAAGAAATTATTAAGGTTTCATAAACAAGAAAGTGTTTGTATATTTTCAATGGAATTTACACATATTCAGTTAGAAGTCAAAATTTATGTGACTGTGCACATACATGCATTCTGAGAAATAACTGTAGCTGTACAAAATTCATCCATAAGTTTCCTCTTTCCATTTTTCATTTTTTGAGCTTTATGCCGGTAAACTTAGCATCTTGATTTTTATCTTAATTGGATATTTTCATATCCTTCATTAGATAAGCTTAGGGTTTTGTGTTGAGATCTTGTGTAGATCCATATCATTAAACTTGTACAATATTAACAACTTTTTTTAGTACTACAAGTCAAGAATTACAAAGCAAATTACTCGCGCACACTCCTATCTCTAATTCCTAGTCAAAGCGAAAAGAGGCAACTTAAACCTGGAACCAAGCATATTAAAGAGGAAATGTCAAGTTGTCTACACCCAATTGCACTAGACTTATGTTGGTGTGTAGTATTAACAACTTCACTATGTAACTTTTGGATACCACATTGATATTTTAGAACCACGCCATAATTCACCAAAAACCAAGAATTCATATCAAACCTTATATAAACAACGGGAATTGATAGGAACACCCATCTCAAGTAGCATGAAAAATCTCCAAAAAGCGTTGAATGATACCCATATACGCATGCATGCTATTTGAAAGGGGTGCATCCCTCTTTCGTAAAAGCGGAATGAGATGAATGTGTCTGATCATCCAAAACTGCACTGAGGCAGGTGTTCCCTGCTAACACAATAGGGAGGATAACTGTAACTGTGTAGTGAGTTTCTGTAGCGTCGCCCACTGTTGCACGATTGAAGGATCTTGGGTTCTAAACGACAACATAAACTGTTGATTGCAGATTTCTCCTGCTTGAATGCTTATTGCTACAAAAACTAAGGATTTGAAGAAAAACTAGTTTTGGTCAAGCAGACGGTCTTAAACATTGTTTAAGATTACGGAGGACAGAGGACACAACGGTTGGTGGATGTTAAGATCGTGCCGTTAATCAAAGTCGGATAAATCAGATGGACGGGTTAGATTAATCAATGTGTGTGCGTAGTTCAAGGAAAATGATTAGGGACGCAAAAGGCCGTTTACATTGCTAGTTCCCACCTTAAGATGATCTAATCCATTCAACATCTTTTGCCGGGCTTTGATTGGATGATCTTATCCATGCCGTTCGGGATTTTCAGTTCATCCAAACAAGATGAACGGATGAGATTATCCAAAGCTAAGGCCCAGAATGGCATCCTTTTTCAGTAACATTTCTACCCGCCAACATTAGTGGAAACCTCGATCTGGCGGGGGGCACAGTCCCCGCCCTTGGCTTGAAGTATTCTTCTCTCCCTCTCTCTTCGAGGAAGTTGGTGTCCGAATTCAGACCTAAAATGGCCTTCCAACCGCGACCGTGGTTGGGTCAAACAACAAGACACCGCTAATCTTGTGATCACGGTTCAAATCGTCCAATCACCTACTCCAAACCCTAGCTGAGTTGGGCTAGGGTTTTCAGATGCTCGCTTTTCTCCGCTGAAGAAGCAATTTCTTTCGCCATATCGTCACTGTTTCCTGTAATTGGTGAACCTCTTTCTTGTCTCTCTTTTAAGTTTCATTTCGTCTTGATCACTGGTTTCTTTCATCTGCATTTGAGTGTAATTTGATATTTCTAGCGATTTGTAGTGGATAATGATTCTTCTAAAATTAAGTGCATCTAGGAACCAGTTCTAGTGCAATTTAATATTTTTGTAATGTGAAATGTAAGCGTGAACCTGTGGTCCGGTCTCTTTCTTGCTTTAGGGGGTTTCTGATGCTCTTTTTTTTCTTTTTTCTTTTTGTGTGTGTGGTATGTGCTGCATTCTCGTCATTTTGTTTGGGAATCTTTTGCGTTCAACCGGTGGGATGTGGTATTGGGTTCTTGCCAATCTTGGAGATTTTTGATTAATGAAGGTTCCGGCCGCTGGCAGAGCTGTTTTCCTGGGGACTGGTCTCCATTTCTGGGAATTCGGTATCCCAATAGGTTACTTTTACTTTTGAGAGGGTGAAAGGCTGGTTGCTCGTCGATAGGGGTAATGGCTGGGAGTATTTGCCTAGTCTATTTCACATTTGATATTCTTGATGCTAGATCTTATATTTCTGACAAAGAGAGAAAATGTTGATGAAAGAAATTCTGAATGGCCTTATTAAAAAGATGCGGAGAATATACCCTTGAAAATTAGTTTATTTTTAGAGGGATCTACTTATAATTTTCAGATGATTTGATATCTTCGTTCATCACCACCATCATCATCAAAGCCATATACCAATTAGGGGTTAGTTACATGAATCTTGTTTCTCTATTCTCCTCTATCAAGGGCCATGGCCTCGTGTAGTATAAAAGTTTTTAAATCGTTTACTTACCACGTCTATTCACATCCTTTTGAGCCTTCCATTTGCCCTTTTAGAGCCATCAACTTGAATTGACTCACTCCTTATGATTGGCGCCATTTTCAGTCTCTGTTGGAAATGTGCATCTAAGTCTACCCCCCACCATCTTGTTACCTATTGGTGCTACTCCTAAGTTTTCTCAAGTGTTTTCATTTATGACTCTATCCTTGTCTTTCCATTTATCCATTTCAGTATCCTTATTTTGGCTACCCTCATCCTATGTACACATTGTTCCTTAACTGCCCAACACTCTGATCCATAGAGCATGCTAGCCTTATAGTCATCCTAGATAATTTTTCTTTCACTTTGAATGGCACCTACTAATCACACAAAACTCTGGAGGCACATCCCCATTTGTTATCCGACTGGATTCTCTAGATAGCATCCTTCTCAATCTCGCCGCTCTCATGAATTATCGATCTCATGTATGGAAAGTGGTCTTTTCGGGGGACTTCTTGGTTATCAAATTTTACTGGTGCTTAACTCTTAGTCCTCTCCTTGCTAAAATTGAATTCCATATATTTTGTCTTAATTGGACTAATTTTAAATCATTAGACTCAATTGCTTCTCTCAACAATTCCAGCTTTGTGTTTACATCCTCCATTATCTTATCAATCAAAACGATATCATTTACAAATAACTTGTATCATGGAATCTCCTTGTGCAGATGTTTTGTTAGCTCATCCATAATTAATAGAAAAAATGATGAAGCTCAATGCCGATCTTTGGTGCAATCTTGTAGTGATAGGAAAATCACCAGTCTTTACGCTAATGGTCCTAACATTTGTAACCGCTCTATCATACATATCCTTAGTTATATCTATATATTTTGGTGAAACCCCTTTCTCTCCCAACTCCCACCATATTAACTCTCAAGAGACTCCATCATAAGCTTTTTTTAAGTCAATAAAACCATGTGGAGGTCCTTCCTCCTCTTCTTATACTTCTTTATCAATTGTCCAAGTAGGAAAATAACTTTCATGGCAGACCTCCCAGGCATGAAACCAAATTGGTTTTCTGATACACTTGTCTCATGTCGTAGCCTCTTCTCAATTACTTTTTCTCAAAGTTTCATGGTGTAGCTCATAAGTTTGATCCCATGATAATTAGTGCAATTCTGTATGTCTTATTTATTCTTGGTTAGATTATAACAAATAAAAAGCAAAGGACTTTTAGCCTAATTTTCTGGTCTTAGGTTTGAAACTTCTTATAGTTTTTGCTAGATTTTGAGCTTACAATCTAACTTCTTTCTTAATCAAATACTGTTTATGTGATTTTCTATTCCTTTCATAGCTAATTGCTTTTTTCACTTTTCTGGCTTCTTTTACCACAAGTTGTGCAAAGTTATTTATTTGTTGTTAGAACGATTTTCAGTTCCTTTTATTTTATTTGGTGCCAAACTATAAGTAACATCTTGAACTAATGTCTTGATGCATTGCATATATTGGAAAATAGAACATGGATGAGAAATATCAGAGAAAAACAGGGCTCTGGTGCAGCTGGGTAAATCAGAGTTAGTAAATTTCCGAGCAGTTTTGGAAATCTGAGTTAGGAACCAAGTCTCCAAGAAAGGAAGAGTGAATCTCCCACTTCCAGCAGCTGTTGTTCACTCTAAGCACAATATTAGAGAATGGCAACTGGGAATTTTCTAAAGCTTTGGGATTTGTATGTCCTGGAATCTAAAATTGGTAGTATTGCTCCTTCATTATCTAGATTCTAGCATTAATAATGAATGGGAAATTTAGCCTCAACAGCTGAGCTTCCCTCTTTATGAATGAGATTCTGGAGGCTATTATTCACTCTATGCAGCATGTTAGAGAACAGCAATTAGGATGTTACTAAGGCTTTCAGAATTTACATGCTTTGAAGTCTAAGATTGGTGGTATTATTTTACATTGTCTAGATTCTGTGACCTGTTAAGAGACTACATGGATGTTAACAACTATAGATTTAGCATGATGATTGTTTTTTCCAGATCCTCGCCTTGTAGTATATGTGCCCATCCTTGCCTTGTAAGAAGTACAGAATAATGTGTGAACAAATTTTTCTCTGTGCGGTAGATTTTCTCTATTTCAGATTGCTGTAGCTATTGATGTTGGTCCTCAACAATTGTCACCATATTGCTAATCCCAACACCAAATCATTTAGTTGTACTGATTGACTCCTGCATATTTAGTTATCTTCACTTATCTGACGCATACCTTGACTATTGGGCCTGTCCTTGTTATGATCCCCATCAGCTTTCTGAAACGCAGAGTTCTGAAGAACTAGGCAACACCCTTGGTTGCGTCCTGACCCCTAAGCATCAGCCATCGTTGTTCAACTTACCATTCCAACAGCATTCTTCGTAAGAGAAATTAATTTGGTTCCACTTCTAATTCGTTGAAACCTAGGGAATATGATCCTTGGGAGGAAAATATATGGATATTACCTTGAAATTAATTCCAGTTGATCAATGACTGAGAGAGGAGCCTCAGAGAGAAGTTGATTCGTGGAGTTTCATGATGAAGTGTATTTTTTTCCAATGGATTGATTAGATGAATTAAATGGATTTTCTTTAACGTGTGGATGTCTGCCCAGTTGTTCCTTGCTTTTCACCACCCCTCAAATATACAACAGAAAGAAGAGGGACTACCTATCCTTGTTCCAGTTTGGTATACATGGAATATATAGACTAAAGATGCCTGACTAGAATCAACTAGTATTCCAAAAACTAAAGATAGCTGGGAAGAGTGGAAATGGAGAGTAAAATGGCCTGCAAGTAGGAATTAGGGCATCTTGGAATCTTATGATGCTTACAAATGCTACACATTGTGGTGGAGATCTGGGGCTTCATAACACGGTACAGCAGTTTGTTTCACGTCCCTTATTTTTATGCTGATTATTGGAATACTGATGTTTCTGGCTGTTGCTACATGACAGTGAAATGTTTGGGAACCTATAGAGTTCTTGTAGATGTCCTTCAATTTCTTTAGTCGTTTCTTTTTTTACTAAACTTGTTGCAGCCATCAACACAACCCGGAAGGAGAATAGTATGCCGAGGAAAAAGACCTTTGATGTATTTTATGATTATGTTTCCAAAATATTTATTTTATTCAAAAGATCATATGGTACCAAGGTATTTTGTTCCAGCAGACTCCCTAATGTGATTTATCTAGTGTATTGTTTCAGATGTAGTTAATTGCACCCACATAATTGTTTCAGATGAAGACCATATCTAGTGTATTGTATGCCACTCCAATTTAAAAGTTCCTTGATCATACGCCTTAGTATGGGACTTCTCCTTAAATTTGTATGAATTTCTGAGTTTGTGCTTTAGATTTTCAGCTCTCCTATTATGTTCTTCATTCTTGTTTCTTCATGTGAAAAGACTGATTGGATGGTTTCTTCACTTGTTTCAAGCAGTTTGAAGAAATGATCTCTTCAACTGAATTCATATTATTCTTTTGTGCTTTGAAGCAAAATAATGTTCTCTACAGGCATCAATGTAAGATGGTTACTTGGGGTCACAATGACATCATTAGTTGCTATGTGAAAGGAGTTAGTCGAATTGGCTTATTAAACTTACTCCATTAGAAAATGGAGGATGAGAATGGACTCGAGCTAAGCTTGGGTCTTTCATGTGGTGGTTCAGCTGGAAAATCAAAGGTTAAAGATGGTTCCTCTGATCTTAAGATGGAGGAGGGAGGTAACAGCAAGCCCATGACTAGCTTGAAGCATTTTCTTTGCCCCAGCATTGAGAAACCGGACTCCAACGTGCCACAGAGAAGTGAAGAAGGAATAAAGCTGCAAGAGAACTTCTGGACAGACCTTGGGAAGCGCTCTGGTCAGGACCCAGATGCCCCTACAGATACACATGGCAATAGTTCCCAGTTCAGCAGGTATCATGACCTGTGGGACGCAAATAACAAGTCGGGAGAAACTGTAGAAGAGGTATCAGATCAGCATAAGGTTGGAGCAAAGTTGTGGCCAGAGGCTTCTCACAAACGTAAGATGCCTCTGCTTCCATTTGAAGAGATAAAGCACCAAAAAAAGCTTGAAAGGGTTGCCGATACTGCTGATGTACATGGTAAGAACCATAAAGCACACCTAAAGTTTTGCAACCGTTCCAAATCGCTTAAGACTGTCATGCTACCTAGGGGCATATAATTAGTCTTGATTGTCTCACTCGTTAACTTCAATGAGGCTTATGGTCACGCTTGAATTTTGTTATCTCATGTGTGGATGCAGCTGCTATTCAGTTGCCTCATAGTTCATCTGAAGCTTCGCCATATGAAGGGAAGGTTGCAGAGTTGGTGATAGGCTGTGGGAAACAGCATGCCTCAGAGGATGTTGGCACTAGTTCTTCTTCTCACAAAGAAGATGAATCACAGGGAAATAACATAACCTTCAGGCAAAAAGAAACTCCAGACCAACCAGTTCCTGAAGGGTTCCCTCACGAAGGTTCTGCAATAAGGCCGGGCATTGCTCCTGGTCTGAAATTTGGGGGAAGTGGTTCATTCCCGGATCTACCTTGGGTGTCAACTACAGGTCCAGGTCCAAATGGTAGAACCATCTCAGGTGTTACCTATAGATACGGCAAAAATCAGATAAGAATTGTCTGTGCCTGTCATGGAACCCATATGCCCCCTGAAGAATTTATTCAACATGCTAGTGCAGATGCTCCTAACCCAGAAAACAACACGAGTCTGGCTTCACTTCCAAATGGCAATCCAGCAGCATCGGCTCAGAGCTGATCTCTCGTTTACTCTGTGGAATTGTGAAGCAGCCAAACAGTGACGATGTGTGGATTTTGTCGAACTATGCGTTGAGGAATCGGATAGCTTAAATTCTTATATTTCTATGCACCTTCGTGCCTCTTCCTATAGTTTATTTTCTTTCGTTCTGTTTATTCTCTGTCGTATCAAATGTATGAGCAGTTTGTAACTGATTGTGTGAGCAATATTTACCTCGATTAGTTTATGTGGCAGTTAAGAGTTACTCGACCTGATGGGCATTCATCGGAGCAGATAGGAATGAGAAATATGTGCCGCCTAGAAATACATGTGAAGTTCACCTATTGGATGAACCAAACGTTTCATTGGACACCACGCGGTGGATGAACATGCTTTTAAAAATAGTCCCCATTCGGACCTCACACAACCAAAGGGACAAGTTCACCCGGTGCGGTGGCTAAACACGTAGGTGGAGCTTGAGTGTTTGTTCATCCTTCATCTCTTGGCTCCATCTCCAACCATCTTCTCTACTGCACAAACCTACCTGCCCTTTGTCGTTCCCAAATGGATGGCCCAAAATGTTCGAAAGTAAATGATAAAATGTCTTGGAGCAATTACAGGTTGGGGATTTTTGGGGCCTGAACTCTAAGATGGGATGGACCTAAACATCAATGCTTTGTATCACTAAAACTTGAACGCTTGCTCTTAATTTTGCATACAGATCAAACTTGTACGTGGAGGCATGGAAACGTTTCCAATTTAAATTTGGGCAAACAAACTTACAAGCGCCCCTGAACTCACACCCTTCTAGAGGAGTATGTTTGAGTGGCTTAGCTTGTATGATAAAGGGTCCTGGTCTAGGAAGAGATGTAGCATTACAAGCCATTCTTAGAAGTAGTATACTATTAAGTTTTGTACGTGACGTAACCCCTTTGCCACATAAGGGATATATACCTGAGCCCAGAAATACTAAAAGAATATCATCTATTGGTCTAAGTAAATCCATTATGTATAAAATAAGAAATAAAAAGTCAAAATATTTTATGACCTTTCTCTTTTTCTTTTTTTTTTAGTATTTTATAATTTAGCAAAGAACTATAAAGCAAACTACCTAAAAGCTATTATACTAATTTCTGAATATAATTGACATGTTTCTAGTGAGAAAAGTGTCACCTTTAACCTCTGACCAACATATTTAAGAGACGTGCCACATTGCCCGTGACCAGCCGCTCTAGGTGCTTTTGGCAGCTTGTCTTCTCAAATTAGGGTTGTTTCCTTTTTCTTTCTTTTTTCCCCAAAATTGGTTGAATGGAGCGTCTTACATTGAGAAGGGAAGGCGTGAATAAGCTTAATGTCAACCAATGATTCTGTTTCTTTGGTTTTATAAGTACCGAGACGAAGGCAATTTACCTTTTTTTGGAAGGTGATTCACTTTTTGAATGAGCCCGAATATAGTGTTTCTGAAAATTTAGCAGTTGGACTTCGAAGGAGTTCAAGTGTTTAGTGAACTACCAGAATCTGATTCATTGGTCAACTATCCTTCTTCATCATAGCAATGATTCTACATACTTTGTCCGTCATTATGCCACTCACCGTAGTATTTATTTGTTTTTTTCACGAAAACAAGCAGAGATGGCGAGAAGTCACGTTCCTATTTATATTTAATGAAGCTGGTAGTTCAGAGGCAATTGCATGTGGGCATGTCAGGGGGCTGATCAGTGAACTGTGGAAGAAAATGAATGAAGTTCGTGCTTGTGGTTCCTTCACAATTTCCCAATCTCTTGTTGAGGAAATTGTGAATCTGGCACGGGTCTCTATTTGCAGCAAACCAAGTTGGAGACGGCAAGATCGAAGCATGTTTTTGCTACTTCAATCTATTCCTTCTCAGAAATCTATGTTAGTGATGGGTGCTTATATAGTTTATGTCTAGTGTTGGCAAATACAGCCACCGAAACTGGATTGTTCATATGGAGTCAGCTGTATGTTTTGCATATATGTGAACCAACATGCAGGAACATGTAATATTGCAACCGCTAACTACTTGTATTTATGCGCTTTAAGCATGTAAAGGGTTCAAAAATGATTGGCTTGCTTTGTAAAGTAGGACCGTGATGCAATACAATTCTAGTCAGGAATCTCAGCATCAATTCAAAGCTCTGAGAGGACGATCATGCATATGACAAAGCCGCAAGAAAAATTGCAAGTAAAGAAAATTTCACAGAGATAAAAATCAGAAGTTTGATACGGGGTTGTCATATGTTGGGGCGAGTCTTATCTTCACTAGGAGAATATGAGCAGGCTAAGTGAAACATTATAGGCCCACTCTTTCAATGAACCAAGCCAATCTTTCAAATACAACTCTATTAGTATATTTGAGTGTGCAATGCGGGTGTTCACAAAGTTAGATTTCTATCTTCCGAAAATAGAAGTTAAAATAAAGGATTTAACTGTGAAAAGATTATTAAGTATGAAAAGATAGAGTGCACTTGCAGATAATGCAATATAGAAGGATAGAGAGTATATGGATGTTATTGAGATCCAAAAGGAAAAAAGAAGGGAGAGAGAATATTATGGAAAGAAAGAATACTGAGAACCAACGTTTGATTTTGAGTAGATATATTGTAACAACCCTACATTTTATAACAGTTTTAATTGAAAGTTGGAGTAAAGAATCAAATTTTGTTGAAATCGAAATTTGTAAAAGTAAATTCACTCAAAACTTCAAATTAGACTTCAAAATCTCAAATTTTAGAATGTACATGACGGGAGCTTTCCAACAACACTAACTTTGCACGAAATGAAGATCTAAGACATAAAACCCCAAAATTTTACTAAATGATAGAAGAGGACCAAATTAATAATGGCACCCCCTTCACAAGAAAGGGCCCCACGCAACGACCAACTGGGAGGAGCTCGAAGCATGGAACACTATTCTTGGCTACTTGTCACGCAGGGAGAAAACTAGAGGGGGAAAAATCACCACCCTTCTCTCTCTCTCTCTCTCTCTCTCTCTCTCTCTCTCTCTCTCTCTCTCTCTCTCTATGCCATTTTTCTTGCAACCCAACTCATTTGAAGTTTTTTGACAAGGTTTTTTCAGCACCAAATAGTGGTGGAATAACTTCAAACTTCACAGGAATGAAGGTGAAGTAGAGATCTACAAAACCCATAAATTATTTTCATGAAATTCTGCATTTTTGGGCATTGTGTAATAGTAGTTGGCTACAATAGGATTTTAGCAAGGACAAAATTTGAAATTTATATCTTTAGAATCCTTGTTTCTTGTTCTACGCAGCCCTGTCTACAAAAGTTCAATTGAAAATTATCTTACATTTTAATTTTCTATCTAATTACAGTGCATGAGTGAAAGTCCTAGATCTATAAATTTAACCATTGAAAACGTGATCAGACAATAGATCTATAAATCTAATGATATGAGTTGCATGTTAATGATGATTTGGGTTAAGAACGATAAATTAAAAGCTTGTTAAATATATAAATTTTGATCAAACCATTAATTTGTAGATCCTATCACTCCAGCATTTATATCCGTGTGATCTAAGCCGAAAAGATTAGATTTGGTCGTTGATATAAGAAATTGATTTCTCCAACATCCAGATCTGTATGATATAAGGTTGAATGATAGATCAGGGACAATTTGACCATTCAAACTAGGTTTTTAATATATAAATCTATGATCAAGTGACTGAATTATGACATTTATTCTATATTTCTCATATTAGTGCTTAATTGATGATAAAAAAAACTTGATCGACGATTCCAAATTGTTGATCAACATCCAAATTGACTTGTGATTAATTCTAGTGAATATGAACTATAATGTAGATAGGTAATTCTACTGTTGCTATGTTTCTAGAGTAATTGCAATTATATATTATTTTGTTAAATACATGTGATTACTACTAAATTGTAGTTAATGATTCTCTTTGAGGTTGAAAAATAGTATCCTTATAACTTAAAATATGTAAAAATTCATTATCTGTGATTATTGGGTCTCCATTTTTATGAAACTATGATTATCAGGTGAATTGCATCACATGCATTAAATGTATATTGTCTTATAATTAGGGAAAACTTTATTAAATTTTTAGTAAAAACAAAGAGATTTTATTATTATACTTGAAATTGTAAAAATTATATCATGGATTGATTTCCTCATTAAATTTCTTGCACTAGTATATTTGACATTTCATTCGTATTTAAATGAAAAATATGTACTTTAAACCATGATTAGGATCTTATCATGTGATTAGTAGGTGACTAATATGTCACAGAGAGTACATTTGTACCTAGATTTTCTTGCATTGCTTTGTGAGGATTTGTTTTAGATAGGTGCTTTCTCCTAATAGATACTATAATATAAGGGCTATAGGGTCAGCCACCCACCTTCCAAGAGTTGATATTTCGACACCAAGTCCAAGTGGCTAAACTTCGGATGTGGCATCATAGGAAGGCCACACTGTGTGATCTGTTTTCCTCCCATACGAGACGATGATAAGTCTCACATAGTTGGCTTCAACATTGAACATGTGGTGTCCCGCAATTGGGCAGTTGCTGTAGCATAGTGATTCATGTATTCTTGTCACTATAGTGTTGCACGATTGAATAGTTTTTATAGTGTTGTGGTGTCCCACAATATGATAGTTATCGCAGGTTAATGTTGATTTTTTTAAGACACTACATGTGATAGGGTCATAGATATCCTAGGTCGTTGGGCATGGAAATGCATTGGATGATTTGAAAATTAATATATGTATGTATGTATGTATGTATGTATGTATGTATGTATGTATGTATGTATGTATGTATGTATGTATGTATGTATGTATGTATGTATGTGTTGAGAACTGATATGCTCAACATAAATTGGTAGAGATTTTCCTATAAGTGGTTTAAATTGATATTTCAATGCTTAACTATATTATAATTGATTTGTGCACATGTTTGACATGGATTCTTTGATATTGACATATCATATTACTCTTGTACTTATATTATTCTTGTATGAACTGAAATCTTTGATGGAATGCTTAAAAGGTATGCAAATGATCCATTGTGAATTCATAGTGACAAATCTTGGAGATAACACCTAAGGATGTTTAATTGTATGCCTGAGTGCATGGGTGTGAATTTATGCTAATTTAATATTTGTGATTTTAGTTGTACCTATTGAGTATATCTTCCTATACTCACTTCACCAACTCCACAGATAAACGTGAAGAAGATATAGGCAAGGGTGTTGAGGCATGGTGCCATACGTAGCTAGAGAAAGTATTGACAATGTACGTTTATACATGATTTATATGTTCATTTTATAAATATTGTAAAATGACCAAGTAGTTACGTAGCTATAATGATTAGTTGAGGCATGTATAAATATGTTTATTATATATTGGACCGTGGGTTGTAACTGGAAAGAATTTTGAAAATTGATAAGCTTTGACTTGTTATTTTTGAATGTATAAATGTTTAGTTTTTGAACTCATGAATGTGTTTTGATCAGTAAGATGACACTTAGGATTTTTAAGAAAGCCTTTTCAAAGAAAAATGTTTCTACTATTTGTTTTCTAAAATAATTCTAAAATAGGGATCCCATCTTTTAAAAATAATTACAAAAGAATTGGTGCTATTTTCTAACAATCACATGGTGCTATTTCAAGAGGGAGCTGGGCCTTAGTCTAGAATTGCACTTATGATACTTGAGTCTTCATATCTTTTGTGACCCACCAATATGTGTGCAAGACTTGATGCCATTCCAAGAGAATTGGTCTTTGGTTTAGAATCACTCTTATAATAGTTGATTCTTCATATCTTTTTAACCCTAATCCAAACTGAGAAATAGTCAAGGAAGATATGGCATCTATGTCTGTTGTATCATTTCCGGGTGGCACTCGTTCAGGAGAAGATAGGAAAGGCTTAGCCGGCATTTGCAATGGCTCCACATTTCTCTCTAACATCTCTAGAACTTTACTCATAGAAGGCCAATCTGTAGGCTTCATTTGTATGCACCAAAGGGCAACCATAAACAACTTCCTTATTATATCCTTTTCATGCTCTGTAGCATTCTCCATACCCATATTCCTTCCTTGATCAAGTTGGTCATAGATCCACAATGGGAAGTAAACTTGGCTTGTATTTACCTGTGCATCCACATTCTTTCTTTTTCCTGCCATTTCCATCAAAAGCATGCCAAAATTGTACACATTGGACTTGTATGAGACATCACCAAGGTTCTTGTAAAATAACTCAAGAGCTATGTATCCTCGGCTCTCTCTTACAGCTGTGACAGAGACAATACTCTTGTTCGTTAGATAAAATTTTGCCAAGCCAAAATCTGAAACATTTGGAGTAAAATCCTTGTCAAGAAGGATGTTATTCCTAATACAATCTGGTAAGTCTCTTTACAGCTCAACGGATTGCTTCTCTCTTTTTGTGAAAAGAGATATTTTTCTAACGATCCATTGGGCATGAAATCATATATAAGAGTTCTCTTGAAACCTTCAAAGCAAAACCCAACGAGGGTCTCAACATTGATGTGATGGATCCTTCCAATTGTAGCAACTTAATTGATGAATTCTTGGCAATTAGCCTTAGACTTGTCCAACACCTTCACCAAAAATAGACGACCATGGAGCTTTCCTTTGAAGACAGAGCCAAAGCCCCCTTGTCCTAGCTTTTCATTGAAATATTTGGTCATCTTCCTTACATCCGAATAAGAGTACCTTGTTGGTATTTTGCATTGATACTTAGGAATTCTTCAATTGTTGAATCCATCCATATATGCCTTCTTCAAAATTTATAGACTATAAAAATCACTGCGCATGGAATCCCAATTATTCTCCACAAAGTAAACCATATTCCTAAAGGAGTAGCAAATGGAAACAAGCATTAGTTTCCCTTGATGAAATGATAAATTTGTTGCAATTTAAATTGTCAAGAGTTCTCACCTCTGATCATCAGCCCTAGAAAAATTGCTGAAAAAGGGTTGAAGAGGTATAAAGTCAGCATTCAATGTTTTATAAATTTGAAATATGATGAAAATAATTCAAACTTTTTAAGGTTATTGTTTTATAGAGACAAGATTTACTTTGTATTAAGGCCGTGACAAGTACCAAGAAACCTGCATTATCCAAAATTGACCACTATTACAATACTCTCACTTGTTTTTTAAATTCATTTCAAATTAACCTTTTAGCTATTAGACACATTTTCTAAGGTTATCGTATTAAATAAAGAAAAGTAAGGGGTCATGGCTGTCATGCTACGTAGTTATACAAAGATAAAAGACAAAAGAAAAGACATCCCGAGCATGAAGCTCCTGCATATGTGGGGTCCAAGGAAGGGGTGTACCACATGGGCCTATAGTACAAAAAAAGGGCTGCCCCAGTGCACGAAGCTCCCGCCTATACGGGGTCCAGGGAAGGGGCGGACCACAAGGGCCTATAGTAGGCAGCCTTACCTTACATTTTGCAAGAGGCTGATTCCACCCCTCAAACCCGTGACCTCAAGGTCACATGACGACAACTTTCACTATTGCGCCAAGGCTCCCCTTCAGTCTATAGTCCAAATATAATGGAATAATAAATCAAGGCTTTGTTTTCTCAACTAAGTGAATATAAATCCTGCTTTCTGCAAGATTTGCTACTCATCTTGTTATTGTAGAACTTAATTTATTTTAAACTATTTACCTGTGGCCACAATAATATGTTTGTTGATGAACCTCCATTTTTAATCTTGTTGTTTGGATAGAAAAAGATTCTAACCTTTTAGAAAATCCTTACAGAAAAGATGATGGAACCTGAACTCTAATGTTCTTTTCTTTGTAAGATTAGGGTTTCTCTAAAAGACTTGTCTTTTTATACATGCTCGCTCCTATTGCAAGAATGCATGTGGTTTGAGATTTTTACAAATTTTAGGAAAAAGACATTTTTGATAAAGGTTAGAGATTTTGACAAACTTCAAGAAAGAGCCTTTCGAAAAACTTTACAAAAAAATATCTCACATTGTGTCACCCTTATAACTAAGACAAATGAAAATTGGTTGCTTTAATACTTTATGCAATACGGGCCACATTACGAGCTTGATTACTCCCACTTTGCTAACATTGCCACTAAATAATAATTTGAAAAGACCCCATAATGAGAATTAACTGATATAATATATTGCAAGAATCATACATTGCAACAGAACTAATATTACTCCGCTTTGACTAGCAGACACCGTCTCTAATTGGGGTCAAGTCGTCGTTAAAACATATTTGGTAACTTCGTGCTTGACCAAGGCACTTGTTCCCCGTCGATCGTCTATAGTCATTTGACGACATTCTCACCACACACGTAGCTTTCATTTTAATCTTCCTTTTAGTTTTGTTTTTGTAGCATGTGTAAGCAAATGTCATACACACTAATTTTTGGTCAGTGATGTGAAGTGACTTGTACGGATTTGTTGGCCCATTGGCCATATTTTGTGGAGCGCACCTTTGAATGATCTCATTCTTTCATCTCAGTACTCTAGATTTGAATATCTTATGAATTGATTCTAGCATCTAAAAAGCGTTTGAGTAGTCTCTTGATGATTTTAATACCGCTGCTCGGTAAAGGTGATGGGGCTGGGGTGTGGTAGGTTGCGGAAGGCATTTGCTTAACCCTAAGCCACGCAAGAAAGAAAGAACTTATGGGGACTGACTATATACTTCAGAACTTTGCTTCAGAGGTAATGTTCTAATTGAACAAAAAAATTATAAGGGCAAAAGAGGATGTGAAGTGAATCTTGTGTACATAGCAATTGGCCATTTGTAACAAGTAGAGCCACAAAACGGCATACTGAGCTGAGGTGTAAATGCGTCTTGCAAGGCTCCTAGGACTCTTTCATGGGATTCCAACAATTTCTCCCCTTCCTCAGAAGGCCCTGTGTTCGATGGCTAACCCCTCCTGTGAACACCTCTGGACCTTATGCCACACACCCCTCACACATAATTATTTGCCAAAGGATTTTTCATAGTGCTTAGAAACAGATCATTTTGAAACTTTATGAACAACAGTGAGATCCTTAGAAGCTAGAATAATCTATTGGGATGTATGTATGTTTTCCTCCGTTTGGATCTTAGTTTTAGGAGTTTTGATAGCCTCTAGCGGCCAGACACTAAGTTCCTTCGTAACCATTTTTCCTTGATTGCTAGGTAGGTTTACCAATTTACTCACTATATATACAAATATATGCTTCTGTTACATGACAGAAACACTTAACATAAATGCATACGAACACATTGAAAGTCTTTTATAAGAAAATGCTACAATTTGCTTCTTCCGCTACTTCAGGGATGGTACTTAATCTTGGGTCTTCAGTCCCTTCAAACATGGGCATATCAATATCCAATGGAGTTGTAGTAGTGAAAGGATTGGGTGGTATCACCAAGCTATCCATGCTTTTTTCCAGCATATGGATTACACCTTTCATAGAAGGTCGATTTCTAGGGCACCACTGTATGCACCAAAATGCCACAATAGCCAGTTTCTGCGTTAAATCAACATCTTCAGTTTCTAATATCCTCAATCCTCCCTCCTCTCCAAGACGTAAACATCTGTATATCCATTCTGGACGGGACATTTGGCTAGTGTTTTCCACTGTAGCACCAATGTTTTTCAGACCTCCAACCATTTCAAGTAACAACATCCCGAAACTGTACACATCAGATTTGTAGGAAACGTTCCCAAAGTTCCGGGAGAAGACCTCGGGTGCGATGTAACCGATTGTCCCTCTTGCAGCAGTCATAGATACAGTGCTTTGTCCCTTTGAACATGACTTTGCAAGCCCAAAGTCAGATATTTTTGGATTGAAATTACTGTCTAGCAGAATATTATGAGGCTTGATATCAAAATGGAGTATACGTCTGTCACATCCTTGGTGTAGATATTCTATTCCTCTAGCAATGCCAATGGCTATATCTTGAATCTTTTCCCAGCCAAGAGCGTCTTTAGCATCTGCAGTGAAGATTTTCGCTAATGATTCATTTGGCATGAACTCATAGATGAGAGCTCTCCTAAACCTATCAGCACAAAATCCTAGTAGCCTAACCACGTTGATGTGATGAATTCTACCAATGGTGGCCACTTCATTTATGAAATCTTCGCCATCACCACCATAATTCTGGAGGAGTTTTACAGCTACGTCGATCCCAGTAGGAAGTGCCCCTTTGTATACACTGCCATAACCTCCTTGACCTAACTTTTCCTTGAATTGATTGGTCATCCTTTTCAAATCAGCATAAGAATATCTTGTTGGTGTTAGACATTTGTAGTTCTCCAAGAACTTCTCAACCTTGCGCTGGTTCTCTATTTCCTTTCTATCTAATTTCCACCTGGGGTAGAGCTTAATGATGATTATAAGTGCCACTAAGAGAACAATCAAGCTTATGCTCACACCTGCACATAGATTAATTATAACATTTCAAATTACTGAAACCACATAACTTTCGTTTATCAAGGCTTTGTGCAAGGAGAAGATGAAGATTTACCTATTTTCATACGCTTCCCTGATGACCCTGCAGAACATTACAGGAAAATTAGTATTGTTGCAAAAATGATCTTCGTTCCATATTCTTATTTCATAAACGTGGACAAGGAGTACCCAGCGACCCAAGTGCAAGTGCATTATTTGAAAGATAATAAGTAAACTAGCTAGGATGGAAAGACCTTAGTCGTCAACATCAGAAATATCGCTTAAATCATTGAGTTGAGGTATTGACATTACTGTTCTGTATGAGAACATTCATCTTATCATGCAAGGTGAAACACCCCTCATGCAGACACTCTATTCATGGCTTTGCGCTGCTTAATATCTGATTTTCCGTTAGAAATTGTCATTTAAACATGAATTCTTAACCCCATCATATGGTAGGCGCCATAGCTAGAGTAGAGCTCTGACACTTTGAACCTCAACTGATCTTTCAACCAGCAGATCCTAAATTTATTGATTGGTTATGGTTTTGGAAGGTGCTAGGAAACAACTCCCTCATAAAATTATTGTTTCCTGCTTATACATTTGGATCAGGAAACATAGAGTATTTTTATGGTGAAACAATATAGAAAGATAACAAGAAGAAGACAACATATAACAAACAAGTGATCACTCTGCATCAGCCACGTTATCAGGGAGAAAACAAAACGTTGAGATCCCAACATTTGAGCACATGGTTGTAATAAGTTGCAAGTGCGCACTTGCATTCTCAGACACTGGATTGCCCTGGCTCGTGTTTCAGAGTTCAAAATTGCTTAAAAGACTGTTTTACTAAAAAAAGGCGCTCAGAATCAAGGTCTAGGATCACCCAACAGATGGGATTTTCGTAGCATGGTCTATCAAAGACATGGTTGTGAATGTCCGCACTACACGGTGTATCAAGAAACGATAAAAGGTAATGTGATGAAAATAGGATTAGAGTACCTTTTTTTCCGAGAGAACAAGTGGTTTCTGATCTGGTACCGTCTTCCTTCAAACGGCACTCCCCTCTTCTTGCTTCGCAACGCTTGCATTCAGGTTTATCCCACTTCATACTCGGACTCTCTTCCAGTACTGGGTTCGGAATATTATGCAGGGTCTTTATCGGCTGGCAAGAGACAAGAGACGCATCAGTGTACCGATCGGAATCTACAAGATAAACATGATATCCCGAACCGCTCAGGCAAGATATTTCATTGGAGAGGTAATCTGACGGAGTTGAACAATTGACGAAAGTCTTATAAGATTTTCTGTACTTAGAATGGTAACTGAAAGGAGAAGCGGAGAGATTCAGATCAAAGAAGAGGCCCCCAGTACAATGATGACGATCCAATATGCTTAGTGTCTGGGACTTGTAATCAATGTTCCTGATGAAAATCTCACTGGAAGATCGCAGGTGGAGGACGGTTTTGTTGTTATTAGAACAAGAAAGATCAAAGCCTGGATAGCCGCACCGCTCTGCCTGCTGGCCTTTCAGACGAAAGGGAAATCGGATCTCGGGCCCATCATGACTGCACGAAGCAGGTGGGCAAGGATCCTGTTGGCAGGCTCCAAGGTCTAAGAAAAATGTGAAGAAGAGGATGTAAGAGAACAAGATCAAGATAGTTTGCACCACCACACAACCCATTCTCTGAGTCTCGCTGCTGCTATACCGATTGAAAAGCTTTGCTTCTTTTTCTTACTCTTTCGGAATGTACTGTTAACGAGATGGAATGGAAGTCCTTGCTGTAGACATACACTGAGGGGTTCCTGGACGCTTCCTTCCTCCCGCAATGTATTTAGATTTTTTACGGAGGTTTTTGGTCATGAATGTCATTTGCCTTTCCTTATCACTCATATCCAGTGACCTTACTCCACTGCAAGGGGTCTGTCTAGTCTTGAGGAATTCTGCCCCTACATGGACCTTCCTTAAAGTCACCCTACATTTGGCAGAATGGTCGCCAACCTCTGGATGATCCAACCGTTCATTTCATTTCTTTTCCTTCATATATCTAGGAGAAGAAAAAATTGACGTGATTGGATGAGTCAAGGATCCTTAAAAACACTGTTGTTGGGAGTTAGAGTTTTAACCATTTTTAGTACAGAAGGTTTTTAACGGTCCTTTTCCTGACACTAGAATTATCCAATTCCCATGCTGTTTCAATTACTAGTTATGCAAAAGGGAAGATGAGATGAACAGATCAGATCATCCAAAGGTGGGCTGTCTTCATACCAAATGTGCAGTGCTTCTAGGAAAGGTCCTTTACATATGGGTTTTTAGCTAACCTTCTTCTTTTGTTTTAGCTAGTAAGTCAGTGAATTTAGAAAAGTCATTTGACTGTCTGGTATGTGGCGTTCCTTTTGACAGATCTGTTACGTTATGTGTGAATACAAACTCAGTCTGTCTTTGCTTCGACTTGGTTTGCTTTCTTCTTTCTCCTTAGTGAAGCCAAACGTAATAAGCAAAAACTGCAGAAGAAGTTGCCTTCAATTTTCAAAGCTGTGGATAGAATTTGAGTGACAGAGAACCCGTTTCGTATCAACTCTTGGTAGCTTGACTTGACTTCGGCGATAGGAAGATAAGGTCAATAGGGGCCACTCAAGATTCCAGCCGGAGGAAGTGTCGAGGCAAGTGCGTGCTTCATGCAGTACATTGTCATGCTATCACCCAATCAATCTATCCATATGCTTAGGTTAAATATATTCTCACACCAAGTCATATGTAGTTTCCGGTCATTATTTGGACGTTACCGGGAGAAAGAAACTTTCACATATAGGGGGCAGCTCCAATGCATGAGCTCCTACCTATGCAAGGTCAAGGAAAGGTGCGGACTACAAAGATCTCTAGTACGCAGTCTTACCTTGCATTTTTACAAGAGGGTGTTTCCACGTATAAATAAGCAAAATTTGAAGATAATCTTATCCTAGGTTTTTGTACTTTTTAGATCTATTGTTAAGTTCAACTCGGATATTAGAAGAGGATGAATACGAATTCAGTTATTCTCCCCCTCCATTAAATTATATCATCCACTATCTATTGTTTTTGTTTGAGCAAAAATCTTTGTTATGATACCAATATCTGACAATGATAAGGAATCCGCATATAGAAGTAATCACGGTTCTCAATTTACAGTCAAATTGTACCTTCTATATCAAGAAGCACCTACGTTGGAATCATCCTAATTTAGCCCAACAAATTGCTGTTTCAGGAACAAATCATATTCAATATGTTTCAGCACACAGAAAAAATTAATGCAACAATGTACTTTTTACAGAGGAGAGGAATACTGGGATAGTGAGCGCCCCAAGCTGCTTGCTCTGAAAAGAGCAAGGATTCGATGAGCTTCGAATCTCAACAATTTTTCTTCTGATCGCAGAACATCGACGGTGGGAGACATTGTTTAAAGAATGACCCACATTCGACAAGTAAAAAGCACAGTTTTCGGATGCTATATTTATTAAATAACTTTGACTTTTAGTGTACCTAGAAATTAGATGGACCAAATTTGGTACGAAATGACTGGAAATATCACTTGAGCTGGATTAAGATGAGTTGGTGGAAATGGATTGGGATATGTTGGAAGAGACGGTTGAGATGAGTTGGAGGAGATGGTTTAAGAAATATGATATCCCTCATTTTCATCTTAAGCAAAATAGGGAAGTGCTGCTGAATTTTAAGATGAGAAGAAATGACTCTCTTTTACACTGGGAATGAGATGAGGTGGCTTTAGATGGAAGTGATATGAAAACCACTAACAGTGAGCTAGGTTGAGACTAGGATTTCTCATATCATCTTAAGCTCCACTAATAGTGCCAGGATGAGATCATTTTTATCTCAAGCATTAATGATAGTGAGCTCAGATGATATGTTTTTTCATCTCAACTTATCACAAGCATCACTAATAGTGAACTACAACAAGATGGTTTTCATCTCATCCCAAGCACTACTAACTGTGAGACGAGGAGATATCATTTCATCTCAACTCAACTCAAGCACCGTCAGCAGTAATATGGCCACTTCATGTCATATCTAGCACCACTAACATTCAGTTAAACATTTAAATTCCATCGAGGAAATAATCTACCATGGAGCATCATTATCTAAGATTAGCAATCCGGTACTATTGAATCATTCTCCAATCAAGAAAGTATGCTAATTGAGAAGGGACTAGCTTAGAAGCAGATATCAGATAAGCACATAGGATATAATGACATTCAGATAAGTGCTATCAATGGCTACCCATGACCAGCAGCAATCTCCAATATAGATTGAGAATACTGGTGGAAAGCTGCGAGTTACAAGTCCTATAGCCTGAGAATGCTAGAGAAAAGTAGTAACCTTTTAAAACTTCAACGTTCATAGACCTAATTGAAATAGAGATAGTATTAATATAGATGTTGTCATGTGACCTTGAGGTCATGGGTTCAAGGTGTGGAATCAGCCTCTTGCAAAAATGCAAGGTAAGACTGCCCACTTTAAGCCATTGTGGCCTGCCCCTTCCCCAGACCCCACATAGGTGGGAGCTTCGTGCACCAGGGCTGCCCTTTTTTTATTAGCATAGATAGGTAGATGAGGCATAAATATGAATTTCTACCTACCAATAGAAAATTTGGACGTCAATTTCTGTGGAGCAAATTAAGCTGTGTAACAGGGCTTGAAATGTCCTCGCCTTCATCAATATAAACGATCAGCCTGGTATCCAGCTTTGATCTGCCACGAACTTGAACTCGATAATTGAAGGATCAGGAAAAGATAATCTCACAAAAGTTGAAACATATAATGGAAGTGGTTTAAACATTGGCTAATTTTGCTATTGTCCACTGATATCTTTTCCTTCAAAGTTCTACTGTCCAGACTCTAAAATTTTCCATCTTGTTTTTCCTGAAGCAAAATTTTGATGACAGTTTCCATTAAGTCGTCTCTGTTTGCGTTGCTCCTTAGCTAGGAAGGTCTTCTACTGTTGAAGGTTTATAACAGTTTATGGGTGTTCCCTTTTTCATTCATGGTGGTTGTTATACTGTGAAGCATGGACCCACGTCTAGGAAGGAGAGTGGTGTTCCTCGTCTAGGAAGAAGGGTCTTACTCTATGGTGCATGGCCACTTCGATGGTTCAGGTTGCTCCAAGTTTAGACAAGAAAGTATATTCTTCTGAGGATAAAGGAGCTTTTGATGATTCGGGTTGCTCCAATATACAGGTTACTGTGAGTTCTTTTAGTCAGACATTGGAAAAGGATGTAAAAAAGGATGCAAACTAAATAGACTCGAGAGATTCTGGTGATATGAACGGTTCATGTTTGGCCTGCCCTATTTAGGTTGTGTATCAAGATTCATGCCTGTTAGAAATTTCTAGTTCGGTTGAAAATTTTATGGGCATGATTTTGAAAGAAAAAAGGCATGTCTCAAATAATTCAATGGACATGAACTTTGGTATCTAGTCAATCTAAGATAGGACAAACACGATGAATGCATTTAATCATCCAAAGAATGCCCTATGCATGTAATGTCATTTACCGCATTAGAAAAGTATTTTCCTTCATCTGTCTTTTTGAAGGGAGCTTTGGCACAATAGTAAAGTTGTCATCGTGTGACCTTTAGACCACCGGTTCAAGGTATGAAAACAGCCTCTTGCAAAATACAAGGTAAGACTGCATACTATTGACCCCTGTGGTCTGCCCTTCTCCAGACATGCATACGCAAAAGCTTCGTGCACCGAGACTGCCCTTTATTCAACATGTATTCAAACTTTTTGAAATTTTTAAGTGGAGTCTTAGGAACCACTCCTATAGACGTGCAACCCACGATGCGTGTTGGTAAAGTTTCCACAGCTTGGGACTGCTTGAGAGCTCTGCTGAAAAGGAGAGAGAGAGAGAGAGAGAGAGAGAGAGAGAGAGAGAGAGAGAGAGATCTTCTCTGTAAGGAGTTCTGAAGGTATTTCTGGGACCCATTAATGGTGTAGGTGAAATAGAAAGTGGCATGGCAGCTCTGCTTCTTCCTCTTTTAAGAGGGAACTTGGAAGGAAAATCTTTTTCCAGTTTGATTTTCAAAGAGGTGGAAACTAACGAATGGCTTTACTAACAGTCGCATTCGTTGGTTCAGATGGGTACACGTGTTTATGATCCATCCCGTGAACTATGTACCATCATAAAGTTGGACCCATGTTTGGATGGGGGTATGCTAAACGAGGGCTGCACGTCAGATGATAGTCCTCAGAACATCTGGGTGATCAGAACCGTTGATCTTTTGACTACCATCTTAGATAGGCTATGCTCTGGATGATCCGCTTTTTGTTTGAAGCTTAAAGTCGTTACATTGAGCAAAATAAAACAGGGCCAACAATTTGGATGGTTATAATTATTAAGATCTGGAGCCAACCCGTAACTTAACGGCTCTTACTTTCTATCCAATATTGGGCCCACATAATCAGAAAGCTTCTCCCACCACTCAAAGCCAAGTAACTGCAGAGCAAGAAACAAGGATAGAAAGAGGTAGAGTGAGATGGATCACCAATTTTAAGTGAAATCTTCGCATGATTTTGAGGATGGAAGCCCTGTGATCAGACTTTGGCTTACTGCCCAATTTTGAGACAGTTGGAAAGAGGAAAAATTCCCACCGTGGATACATTTCATAGGCCCAGATAGCCTGTGTCCAACGTCAGATGTAAGATTATCAAAATTTCCAAATGTGGCACACATGGCCTCCTGCTGCACCAATCAAGAAGTGGATGATTAAAAGCAAAAATGCCATCCATCTGATAGTTTGGATTACTTGATGGCTGGCTCTTGGCTATTTCTGGATTGCATGGAACTGGTCCTCAAGGTAAAAGTACAGGCAACCTCAATGAACAGGAGGGGCCTGTCTTTTGGTAATCTACATCATTCATCTGTTGATGGCTTGTCTTAGTCCTTGCTTGTCTCGTGCATCAGACAAGCCTCACTCTGCTGGAAATATGCAATGAAAAAATTCAGTCATCCATTCCCCTCAGAACAACAAAAATGTCCATTAGGATGTCTGACAAAGTTCAAAATAATTAGAAAAAAGGAAAAAAGAAAACAAAGAAGAGTAAGATAGAAGTTCTTGCTCTTGACTAGAGTTTCAGAAGCTCAGATTAGCAAATCCTCCCAACTTTCTGCTACCATTGGAAAAAAAAGGGCAGTCCCGGTGCACGAAGCTCCCGCCTATGCAGGGTCCGGGGAAGGGGTGGGCCACAATGGCCTAAAGTAGGCAGCCTTACCTTGTATTTTTGCAAGAGGCTGATTCCACGCCTTGAACCCGTGACCTTGAGGTCACATGACAACAACTTTTACTGTTGCGCCAAGGCTCCCCTTCATTTTCTGCTACCATTGGAAGAGAAGCACAAAGTAAGCTCGTCCTAACAAAAGTACTTATACTGAGTTTTGACAGAGTAATTGGACTAATTGGACCTTTCACTACACAAACTTCTTAAAAAATCAGCCAAAGCATATTGCAAAATCTCACGAGACACATCATACGTACAACCGAATGAGTTTTCAGTCTCACCCATCACCACAATCCTTAGTGACTCATTCTTTTGGTGTGCTTCATGTTTTGCTTTTCTTTTACTTCCTGAACAGCATTGCTGGCACTGTGTCTTCAACAACCCGAAAAATGCGAACATACAACTTGATGTTGTGCCTGACTTTGTGAAGCTCAAAAACACATGCATCTCCTTCTTCAATTCTGTTTTCCACAACAAAATCGAACCACCCCCTGCTGATCACAGCTTGTGGGTTTTTACCCATAAATTTAACTGGCATTGTTTTTCCACTTGGACCACACAGTTCAATGAATTGGTCTTTATGACCCAGATATATCTTTACAAATTCAACAGGTATTGTCTACACAAGAAGATGAAAACAGCTCAATCATTCTTAGAGACACAGAACATCATGATCCAACTTCTAGCAAGAAAAGGATGATAATATATAGGCATACATATCTAAATGAGTGACTCATTACCAGTCCAATATTTCTCTCCTAACAATTGGAATACCATTTATTAGAATGGAAAGGGTACTTAACTGTGTAAGTCTAGTTCTTTCTCCCCTTAGCATTACCAGTAATACTATTCTAGCATATATTTCAAAATATAAAATTCAATGATAGACCCTTCTGGTCCACCCCTTCCCTGGACCCAGCATATGCCAGATGTTCGTGTACTTGGCTGCCTTTTTTAATAAAACTCAAAGATGCAAGATTTAAGGTCTTCACAATCAGAATTTTAACATTGAAGCAAGGGACTGCCAAAGAAGGGGAGCCTTGGCACAACAGTAAAAGTTGTCTTCATGTGACCTTGAGGTCATGGATTCAAGGCGTGGAATCAGCCTCTTGCAAAATGCAAGGTAAGGCTGCCTACTATGGCCCTTGTGGTCCGTCCCTTCCCCGGATCCCACATAGGCGGGAGCTTAGTGCTCCAGGGCTGCCCTTTTTACAATCAGAATTTTAACATCGAAGCAAGTTACTAGAACTAGGAATCTGCACAGTAACAAAATGTCTGATTAAAGTTGGTTGTTGTATATGTGCATGAAAAGCAAAGATATCTTTTTTTCCCCACAGTGTTATGACAAAGCAAGACGGTACAAACTAAAAGCAGTTAAAATCCTAAACTGCTTAAAGCATGACATAATCATGCTTGAATTTTGTTTTACAGGTTACCCTTTGTAACTTTTGGCAAAGTGATAATTTGGTAAGACAGTAACTTGGTTTATTTATTTTTGTTTTCACAAGTTCTAGAGAGAAAGAAGATTGCATGTTCAGTGTGAAAGTGTGCTCCAGAGATTGATGGCAGCCAATATATCTGTATCTAGTAATAAGCATGCTTAGCTAAAAATTCGGGCTCTCCCTTTTCCCTCTTATCACTGCCGAACCCATTGATTCAACCAGTTTGTTCATCAAAATGTTAAGATTTTTACACAAACTCATTTCCTTATAAATTGTCAAATTCATCAAATTTTATTAATACTTATAATCCAATGTCCACAAGATTGAAACCAGTTGGGGCTTCTTCTTCAATACCAATGCAGTAGTGCAAGAAGGGCCTCTCCAGTCGTACCAGTGTGTGTGTGTGTGTGTGCGCGTGTGAGCCAACATTTTCAAGAAGCGTCAGTAAGCATAAACTATCCATGCCCAGTGTGAAAAAAGAATGCTTCTAAGAACTAAAGTTACCCTTTACCAATCAATCAAAGACACAAGACATTAAAACTTACCAGATGAAATCCCCTGTATACATGAGTTAGCTGCATAACTACTGTGAAAGAAGGATTCCCAAGTTTCAAAGCACATGCTGCGGTTAATGCTCTTGCTCATTCTTCATTAGTTACAGGTCTCCTTTTTTATATCAATTGTACTGGATATGACAACCTTGTGGCAGGGATTGTTTGGAAAGTTGCTTGACTGTTGTGGTGCTTCCTGGATTTGACAGTCCCTGCATATTATTCCAAAAGATTTATCAACAAACAGTTAAAAAAAAATATTAAATCACAAATAGTATTCAAGACTTGACATCAATCTACAGATCATGAAATGAATATGAAACCCACGCTCACATTGATTAGTTAGCACTGACTTCACTGATAATCATCAGAGAGCTATCAGCAACCAATCAAAAAGGAAGCACAGGCATCATCTTGTCACAAATTTGAGATATCAGAATTACAACCCAGCAGAAAAAATTGGTTTCCATAGCTTCCTCATGTGTATAACTATGAACTATCAAAAAGTGAAGAGGCCTACTCAGGACAAAAAATCTCAATTGAAAAAGATGATTGTCTTAAGCAGAGAAGTGGGACATACTGGGTTCAACGTTTGCATTGTCAAAATGAAATGACGATCCTCTGCTTCTAGTTTTCCTTTTGCCATGCTTTGATAAAATAGTTTGAGTTTCCTCCAAAAAAATTTCATTAGACTGAAACTGGTAGACATCAACTGAAGGCTGTTGGTCTTGAAGGTTGTTGATCTCATGCTCTTCCTGTCTAGTAAATCTAAAAGCTTTGCATGGAGGAGAGTCATTAACAGGTTCCACCAAGTCCGTCCTTGTTACTCTGCTAAAACTTACATTGTCACATTTTCCAATGAAATAAGAATTTTCCTTCTCACAGCCACTTCCATCAAACATAGAAACCTGAAAATGAGAGCCTTTGATATGTTCAAATAGCAAAAGATCACCTTCTACTAAAGAGTGATCTTCAACAAACTTGTTCCAATAATTGTGCAGACAGATCTCATCAGTTGTTCTTCTCAAGCCTACATTCCATACATTGCCACTAGGACCCTTGAGAGAAGTAGTTTCAGATAATCTCTCTTTGAAGTGTTTCACAAACTTCTTTGGCATAGACTGCAATGGACAAAAGTATTGTAATCAGGTCCCATGTATTTGTAGACATGAAGCAGAAAATTGATACAAGCATGTAATATAGAAACATTTTGCTAAACAAAAACCATAAAAACATCAAATCCAAAACAATTTATTGTTGACATTACTGTGCTTCACTTGGATATTGTTAATTATGGAGCTTGAAGATGAGCAATAAATTTACATGGAATTACAGCCCCATCATGAATAAGAAACAAAAATGATATACCCAAAAGTGATATCCCTGCTTCAACTAGTTGCTTCATGGTGGCAGTATGGTGTTTATAACACTAAAACAATAGCACTGTGATGTGTATCAGCCAACATATGGTGCAAAACTGTAGCTAATACAGTTGCTCTTAAAAAGCAAGCAGGGGAGAGCAAAGAATTTGGTGACTTAATCCTGGATGAACAAGAGATCAGCCCATTTCAGGTGCCCAACAATACCCCACACTTGCTAAACTAGATACTAGAGAATGCTGCACGCGAAATTCATTTCAAACCCTCTACCAAACGTACTGAAGGACATGCAGGAGTGAAAGGACCCTCCATTCAATTAAATGGAACTGCCTACTAAGGCCAAACAAATACAATGATAGTGATGATCCAATAAAGATGTTTTTTGGCGCATGACCAGTTTAAGATGCCTTCTCAAGATGTGTGCGGATTACCAAACTCTAGCTCAACAAGTACTATCGCATGTCTTAAATCATAAATACAAACCCCATATAATTTCTCTCAAGAGGGCTTTTGGATACTCATGAAAAACAATTTTTAAGAATGAAAATAGGCTATCGACAAAGAAGTAAACAAATATGATTTGTATCATCCTCTATCAGCGAGACAGAGAGAGATAAAGAGCAACAATGTTTCAACCTATAGCTCTGTTTCATGTGTAAATTTGGTTGATTTTCCTGTTAGGTTTTTCTAGGACACATTTAGATGCAGCAGAAGTGTACAAATACCCCACTTTTCTTATAATATCAAGCAGATCATAGGCTTGGATTCTCCAATGCTCCAGACAAAAAAAATGTAAATAATTCTACCAATGGTCCAACATTAGTAGAATTCTACAACTATCAAAACGATTTCTAGTAGAACTTTTACAAGAAAAAAAGCCTCTCAAAAGGACAGAGAAAGAGTGAACTACCACGAAAGAGAAGAAATAGAGACATACAAGCAATACAGATATGCGTTATACATATAGTAAGGGGCAGAGAGAGAGATCAGAACAAATTCTGTGACACTCCAAGCATGACCTTGAAGAAGGAAGCTCTCTCTAATGATTCTGTTATGGAGACTAAAGGTTCATGTTTCCATTCCACCTTGTTCAGAAAACAAACTGAAACACCCATGATAAGAAAACCAATTTTTGGTGTTTCTTACCTTAAAAGCATATCAATAACAGAAAACAAGTGAAAAGAATTTTTATAACAGAGAAATATTTCATATGAAAAACCCTAAAATTCCTACTTTCAAGTCCTTGAGAGAAGCCTTTGCCTAAAACTACTGTGAATTTTGTCCTTGAAGAATGCTTCCAGTACCAGTGTTCTTCCCACGCTCCACATTTCTCTCTCCATCTTTTACATTCCCCACACCTTTCCACCATTCCATCTAAATCAACAAAATGAAAAGAAACAGATCCTGCATGTCTATGCATCAGCCTTGTCTCAGACGAATGCTCCTTATAACAGTGTTCTTTCCACTCCCAACAGCACTCTTTCCATTCCCTACATTCCCCACAGTTCTCATCCATTTCTACCATTCTGAACCAAAGAAATGAATGTCAAAAACCAGATTATATTAACTGGGTTCCTCTTTAAAGGTTCAGGTCCACAGGCCTGGAGCTTGTCACTTGTTTGGACCTCTTAAAACTGTAGGATCTTGCATAAACCATTGTCAGAATTCACAAGAACATGCACTCAGTTGTGGGTTTTAAGAAGCAAATCTATTCCCCCTTATCAGCAAAATCTTGCTTTTAGCAGGAAAATCTTGCTTTATCACTAAAACCTTCCTCTCAAAGACAGTCTAACAGGTCAATGTCAAAGTGACGGCCTTTTTTTGTCCTTGCAGTCGTTTTCTGGCGCGAGACTCCTCTGAACAATTGTGACCCATTGTGACAATGATCTAAACCATTCATCTAGTTGGATATGCTAGGATGAGGGGTGTGTAGAAATTACCCACTGTTGGATGATTATTTGACGACTGTGAACCATTAATTTCCCTCTTTATAACTGTCATTTTGAAGGCCTAGATTAACCCAGATGGGTTCTAATTCTGGTGCATGACTGATCCAAAGTATGTCCTGGAATGTGGATTGTTTGGATCATTGAGAAAGTGGTCCAACTTAATATGCTAGGATGCCCATATTTCACAAAGAAAATATTAGCGGGTTGAAGTTAGAGCAATGTTTAATCCAAGACTTCGCTATAGTTCTGCTGATTAATTTTCTCCATTTCTGACAGACCATTAAGCCAAGAATAGAAGGCCTAGAACATTTAGATAACTTCCAAATTTGGATATTGACTCATCTTTGGATCATTGCAAACAGTAGATCCCATAATGATTCTAAACCTATTTTAGTTTATACTCTTATTCACTAAGGACTATATTGAACCAGCAAAAGTACAAGTGCAGCCCAGTTTTTTAGATTATCTCAACCATGCATAGTGCAACAAAATTTGAACCCATTTGATAAAGTAAGTCCTCTGATTTGTGGGCTGCAAACGGATGCGTGGTAAATCGAAAAGCATCAGTTCATCTTCATCAAAAGTGCTTCTTGGACAACACACAAGATGCGAACATCCAACTTGATACTGCGTCTTGCTTAGTGAATTGCATCTCCAACTCTGTTTTCAACGGCAAAATCGAACCATCTTTTACTGATCCAAGTTCCTCCTGTACAACTTTGGCGTCAAACTGGCATTGGTTTACCACTCGGACCACGTAGTTTAATGTTTGAATCATTATTGGTGAGATGTCTTCTACGAATTCATCAGGGATTCTGTACAGAAGGAAATGAAAACAGCACTGTCGTTCCTTAAAGAAACAGAATATCAAAATGGTTTAAATGGTGTCTCAATGCAATTCTTGCAACTGAAGAAGTAGATAAATCTTATATCCAAGTTTTAGTAATCTAAGAAATGAATAAAATCATATTTAAGCATACAAATATGAGTATCTAGTTAGATGAAAGACCTGTCGTCACCATTATGACAGTCTGTTTCCAAGGACGTTGGGTAATATTGATTAGAAAAGAATGGCTACTTCATTTGTGTTAGATTAGCATCTGTCTCTAATATCATCATTGGAACAATTGCAGCACTTCTTGAAAATATCAGATTTAGTGATCCTAGCTGTTGAGATGGGAAGAATGTTTTCGCGATCCTCATTAGTAAAAGGTGCAGCCCAGTGCACAAATCTGCTGCATATGGGGGGAAGGGGCAGAGTACAAAGAGTCTATAGTACCCAGCCTTACCTTGTATTTTTGCAAGAGGCTGTTTCCACACCTCTAACCCATGACCTCCAGGTCACACCACGACAACTCTATCATTGTGCCAAGGCTCCCCCTCTCTCTGTCCTCGATATAAATGTAATAAATACCAAAGTAGAGTTTTAACATTGCAGCACAAGCCAGGCTGACTAAACTTATTCCATATGTGCAAGAAAAGCCTAAAGACTTCTTTATTCCTATGATATGAGAAAGATATGCAGTACAAACTAAGAAGCAAGTTAAATTTCTACTGTGGCTAAGCCAGGTATTATTGTGCTGATTGAATATTTCTGTAAGCATTATGATTTCCAACTCTTTGTTTCATATGATTTAGTAGGATGGTTTCTTGCTTTACTTGAAGGGGAGTCTTGGCACAACAGTAAAAGTTGTCGTCGTGTGACCTTGAGGTCATGGGATCAAGGCGTAGAAACAGCCTCTTGCAAAATGCAAGGTAAGGCTATGTACTTTAGGCTCTTGTGGTCCACCCCTTCCCCGGACCCTGCATAGGCAGGAGCTTCGTACACTGGGGCTGCCCTTTTGTTTCTTGGTTTACTTGTCCATTTCCACAAGTTCTCTCCATAGCTAATCCTTGTCAGTTTTACAGTAAGGAACTTAGTTTTATCAATCTGAAGTTCCAGATTCCAACATTTGGAAAAATTGTCAATCATCCTCAAGAGAATATAAAAATCGAACGTTCATGCTTAGTGCATATAAAGAAGGAAAGTTGGAACAACTAAATCTACTCTTCACGAAAGAAAGTTAGAAGGACAAGTTTACTCTTTACCAATAACCAAGGCACAAGAAGTCAAACTTACCAAATGAAACCTCATGTAGACGAGTTTGCAACATACATACTGTGAAAGGCTGAACTGAGTGGTCTGGTTCGTTTGTCATTAGTTACGAGTCTCCTTTATATGAGTTGTACAGGATATACTAGGGGTTGATTCAATACTTGTTTGATTACTGAGGCACTGCCTGGTTTTGGATGACTCTGCAAATCATTAAGAAAGGTATCTCAGTAGACATAAGGAGAAAAATGAAATCTCTAAATGTTTATGAGCTATAAACCGACCTAGACATAATAAAAAGGAAGTCATATCTGCAGTTCTTCCTTATTAAGGCATTGCTCTCTTTATTTTGCACTTCAATGGATTGTTAAAACCTTTGAAAAGCTAGCAGTAACCAATGAAAAGGGTAGTGAAGGTAATGGTTCTTGTGAAATCACATGAATATACTAGAGCCACTACACATCAGAAAAAATGGCTCCAAATTGATGAAGTTGAGTGTCTTAATTAGCTTCACTATCTACATTGTCAAAATGAACTGAAGATCCTCCACTTATAGTTTTCATTTTGCCATGGTTTGGCATTATACTCTTTTCTTCTGCAAACTTTTCATTAGATTGAAATTTGGTTGATACAAACTGAAGGGTGCACATGTGACCGACCCCTAATCGGGATAAGGTCTTGATGATGATGATGATGACAAACTGAAGAGTGCTGTCAAATTCTATGCTTGTTTGCCCTAGTGCATCTGAAAGATCTGTTTACATTTGAATCCTCCCTTGTTTCTATACTAACACTTATATTATCACTCTTTCCAACAAAATGGGAAAATGTCTTCTGACAACCACTTCCATTAAACAGGAAGACCTTAAAATGAGACTCCTTAACAATGTTCAGAAAGCAGAAGATCGCCTCCTACTAAAAATGATGTCGAACAAATTTGTTGCATCTATTTTGCAGAAAAATGTCATCAGCCATTCTTAGCAAATCCACATTTCACAGATTACCACGGGGACCCTTAAGAGAAACAAATTAGATGATCCCTCTTGGAAGTGCTTCATAAGCTTCTTTGCCATACACCGGAATACAGTAAAATAGTGTAGTCAAATGTCATGCATACTTAGCCAAGAAGAGGTAAAACGATATAATCATATCATATAGAAACATCTTGTTAATCAAAAACCAATGAAACATTCTTGATAGACCAACAAATTGGTTAGCGTATAATTAGTATGCATAATGTTTGTGTTTTTGAAGATAAAACGCAAATCTAAGCAAAAAGGTTCTCATCAGAAACTCCAAAGGACATCCCATAAATAAGTTCAGCACAATTTATTAACTCAATGATAAACTTTTACTAGAGTCCTGAATGATGCTCGATTGAACAAGGGGTTAGGAGCATCCAATCAAAGTGAAACAAAAAATAAATTTTAAATTATGAATGGCATAGATCTACAAAAAGTCATCATCATGAATGCAAAAAGGGAGCGTCTACTTCGTCAGAGGAGCAGAAACTTCACCAGGATTGCCTGTTCTCTCACCCACTTATAAAAAGCTCTAGGTGCAAGCCAGTATCAACCAGAAGCTCTGGGTCCAAGCCAGCATCAAGTTGCCACTTTGAGAGGGCTAAGGAAAGCCACCTCCAACAGTGTAGTTGCCAAATAGGGTGCATAAAGTCAATTTCCAAGAGAAAATTATGGACAAATGGTGAGCACATACAATTAATGAGATGATGCTTACTGTTCTTGACACATACGAGTCATTTGTTTTGAAACAAAATCTGCTCTTTTCAACTTTCAATCGGCTTTGACCACCATTTCCAAATTCTTTAAGTAACTCAAGGAAGACCAATGCCCTCTCTCTACCAATTTGTAGAACAGCAAAAAAGCTTCCCAGTTCTTCAATTTTTTGCAAAGACCCATTGTAGTTGCACTGTAAATTTCAATACCCAAACTTTGATACTTCTCCAAACTAAATAAAGCTCCCTTGCCTCTAAGAATTTATTTTCCTGATTGAGCAAGCGTACCAGAGTCTCCTTTTTTACTGAGTAGCTGCTACTATACAACAATCCAACAAGGTCAAGTGCATTGTCCCCAAGTACACTGTGGAAAAGAGCAAGGATAATATCAGTTGACAGATTGATATTTTGACGAATTATCCTTTCTAGCATCATCATAACAAGTTCAGAGGCTTCTTGAGCACGACCTTTCTGATTAGACCACCAATTATAGAGTGGAAAGTAGACGTTTTAGGGAGATGATCACTTGTCAACATCCTCTCAAGAGTCATCTGAGCAAAAGTCAATTCTTCCTTCCATAAAATTCCATTAATCAGAGAATCATACATCCCCACATCTAGCATAAAATCCCTTTTCATTATCAAAATTAATATCTCAGCAGCTCATGGTTCTTTTTTCAGATTTCCTGAACTTTTCTAGAGTATTATCAAAGAATTTTGAATGATTGCCGTATTGGTCTTAATCTTTGCCATTGGCAGCCTAAAGTAGAGTGGCTAGAAGTAATTGCCGTACTGGTTTTAATCCTTGTGTTGTTTAAGTAATTTTATCTCTGCGTTGCAGATAAACTGAAAGACTAGAAAAAAAAGGGAGGAAAAGCTCAAAAGGTTGAAGATTATAGTCTACAGTTAGCTATAATTGTTTGGCATTGCTAGAGCTCTTTTCATGCTGTTCAATCTCAGTATTGACAGCACAATCAGCTCCATCAACATCATTCAATTCCTCCTGCCGTTTAGCTAACCTCTGCTGGATCCTTGAAGTTTCTTGGGTGATCGCATTCATGCAGCATAGGAGTCTGTGATTTGGGGGCGGGGGGAAGATCATTCAAAAAAATTGAATAGATGTTGAATAAAGTTACAAAAAGATCCCTCTCCAATGATGGGAGGAAGATACTTCGTAGATGCAGTAAGGACATACATGGGATATCAATTCATCAGTAAGTGCGTGGGTTTGCCATATACAATGTTCTGAGGCTAAGGACGCTTTGAAGGTAAAAGGTTCATGCAGGGCCTGATGATGAACAGTAAGATCATCACACAAGTTGGACAGCCGAGTTTTATGCTTTTGGCAGCTTAAGATGCACGCATAACATCCGATAGAGACTGCCATAGAACAAATATAACAGTATCGGTCCTCATAACGGCCGGAGCCAAAACCTTATATCATCGTGCCCTCACAACAACCATATTGGCTGATATTTTTCCTTATATCGCTTAATGCTCATTGATATTCTGATGCTATTCTTGATTTCCTTGTAAACAACGGCATTATAGGCATTATAACGTCTTTATTTGGTTCTGTGGGGACTTCTGGTCTCAAGTTTTGATTGCTTGTGCACTTTTAAGTAGGCAAATGGATATGAGATGCATTGACTGAGACTATCATGACTTAGATTCGATCAGGAGTAGTCGTTCCACTCAGTCAAGCACGGTCGATCACGACTGTGTCACTACAGAAACTTCACCCATGAAATTAACATTGATCTACTTTTTCCCTTGCCATCTATCTGCAAGCTAACAAGCGAATGCTTGGAATTATCCAGTCAGAGTGCTTTTGTTGGGGGAGAACTGAACGATCCATCTGAACCATGCTACATTAAACTCAATGAATAAATATTGTTGCATCTCATAGGAGCTCGAGTTAATCTTTTAGCATCATTCAGTGGAACCAAGTTTAACACTTCTGTCTCTCAAGTTCAGGATCAAAACCCATGCCTTACATAGTCAGAACACAATAAACTAAGAGGCTGCTAACAGGGCTTCAATTCACTCTGTAACTCGGACAATATGAACCTGTATAAGCCGGCGTGTGCCATGATGTCTTCCAGGTATGAACTCAAATGTGCACATATCTCCTTCTTCCATCTTGTTCCCCTTACAGAAAGCGTGCCACCCAGCTCCCAGTTGCAATCCTCCATCTACACCCAGCTTGTAGTTACAGATTCCCACCTTCCACAGCTTTCCACTAGGATTATAAAGGATGACTTGCTGCTTGCTTTCAAGGCCAACTTCTCTTTTGAGAGGTTGTGGGATTCTCTGCAGGACAAACGCAATATCACGCATGATAATCAGCAGCCATCATAGGGAAAATGCCAATATAATATGGTAAAGGCAAATGTATGTGCACTACTTCTGCATGTTTGCTTTTCAAAGAATTGGAAATGAACAGCATAGCTGGATAGTACCAGTAGTAGACTATTGGCACTAGAAAGTTAAGTAACCACTGTATTATTCACCTTGATCACATGTCCAAGATGATTAAGCATGTTGCTGCACAACTAAGAGGTTGTGGGTTTCAAGTCCACCGGCCATTCAAAATTTATTACACAAAATACAACTCATAAGAAGGTTTCTGATCACTTCAGACAGAAATTTTAACAGCCCAATATAGAGACGATCTGTAACAAATGTTATGACTCCATTTTCAGACTGGGAAATTCCTACAAATGGAGAAAGCTTGCACAAACCACCTCCAAAGTTTTCTCAACAAAGTAGGTCTGCATATGGGTGGATATTTTTTAAGTGCGGGTACAGTAGCTTTAGGAGCAAACTAATAACAGTAAGACAAGTTTGTGGTCTTTGCACATCAGGATATTACACACTTGTAATACATCTTTCAGTGAGGATGGACACTGATAATGAGAAAGGAATCAGTTAATTTGGTCCTCAAGAACTGTTACTGTGCTACTGTTTTTTGTCTTCTTGCTATTGTTTTAGAATGGTGTTGAGCAGAATTGAACCCACAACCTGTTTGGCGTGGCACAGTACCTGATCCAGGTTGGATTGCGAGAGCATGCATATTAGTTTACATCTTCTCAGAACTTTATAAGAATTTAGGTTTTGACCATTCGGTGGTAAGCTCCATGAACAGTAGGATTTATGTTCATAGTTACTAATGACCTTGCTCCAAGTCATTACTACTCAAGGAGTGACACTGCCATCTCCATCAAAAAAAAATCTCAAGCTTTCCCAGATATTAGCAAAATTTGTAAGGTCCTACCTGCACAAATGCTTGACAAGTTTGGCAGGAGATGAGGTCTAAAGCTTCCAATTTGTCTATGAACATGGGATTTGCTCACTCCTTTTACATATCAGCATGTCCCCAGGAATTTTGTAGTCACACAAGTTTCAATTTACTACAAAAGTTTAAAGCAGAGGCAAGCTGCAGGCTTTCTCTTGGGAAGAAGAGTTTGGATAACCCTGTCTGTCAGAGGGCTCACCCTCCTAGTCCTAGAGCTTGGTCAAGTATGTTCCTTTATTACAAAGTTTTAGCCTTCGAATTGCTTGCCTTAGGGAATTTGGCACCTTTCCTGTTGGTTTGACACTCAAATATAAACATCCTCTTGACATCAACGTGTACGAAAGCACATCTAACTGAAAGAACACCACTTCTTTGCAAATGCAACTGCAAGGAGAGTACAAATAGGGGTTCTTTTTCCAACTGGACTCAAATTTGAATACTAATAATAGGCTACCACAGCTATAACCTTTGCCCCCACCCTGGTGCTTTTTTTCTTTTTGCCAGAAGGCAAGCCTTAAATTAAGCCTGAACATTCTAAGGCAAACAGTAAGTTTTAATACGGCAGCCCGGCCCGGCGCACGAAGCTCCCCTATATGTGAGATCTAGGGAAGGGGTGGACCATACCTTACCTTACATTTTTGTAAGAGGTTGTTTCCACGGCTTGAACCTGTGACCTCAAGGTCACACGACGACAACTCTACCGTTGCACCAAGGCTCCCCTTCTTAAACTGTAAGTTTTAATAGATAAATGTTAAATGCTAATAAGAAAACAAATTACTGCATACATAATACTCAGTTATCACAGTTTGGCAAAGCTTCTCTACAATACATATGAAAATAAGCTGCACATGACTGTGGTTTAAAGTGATATTTTATAGTCTGCAGTCTATACATGCTAATTTATGATATTGTCTTAGAACCATCACAAGCAGAAGTTAAAGGAGTTCAGCAATTTTTTTTCCGTTCTGCAAGGACGAAAAAGAAAATAGGACAAAAAACAACACCAAAAGCATCAAGCACAAACAAAGAATTTAAGATATACATGAGAAGGTATATAACTCACAACTTTATATGCATTCCTCCTACTCCAAACTATAGAAAAGTGTGGATTCTCTAGTTTCAATGGACATGAGACTGGTTGAACCATTACTTTGTCGTCTTCCTTGGCAAGAAATTTCCCTACTCCTGTACCAAATAAGGATGGTGCTGGTTATTGAGAGGCAAAAATGAGACGCTTGTACAGGTTTATTAATTGAAAATAAACAGAAGTACATACTATTTGTTTCGCTGGATACAACTTTTTTCACCCCTACATAACAGTGGCATAGATAATTGCCGCCAGGAAGCTGCTTTTGTTCTTCTTGCAATTGTTTCAAATTTCCTGAAGAGTGTGCAATCCTACCCATATTGACAAAAACATCCTCCTTTTGGCATCCACTTTTACCAAATACCATGACATCAAACTCCAGATTACCATCATATCCAAAAACTAAGAAGTCTCCAATTTGTAGTGAATTATCATTCACGAAGCTCTGCCAACCTTTTTGGAAAAACAAATCAGTTGCATCCTTTTTCATCTTTACATGCCAAAATTTCCCAGTAGCAACTTTTAGAATGCATTTGTCATGCAACTTTCCATTGAAGTGCTTGTTAAAAGCTGGTGGAATACGCTACAACAAATTTCAACCACTACATAAGCAATCAAACTAAGAAATCTCATGGCAAACCAACCAGGTAGGTGGATCAATTCTTCAGAAGATCATGTTTTTCAAAAGTATAATGAGAACTTTCACTAGTAAACAAATCATAATCTCCCACATATAAGACACAGCTAGAGAATATCTATGCCCACTTGTTTTGATATTTACCCTCATTTTTAGTTATTATTAGTTGTTGTTTATTATACAAGCTGACTGCGATGTGTAAAACAAAGATCTGTCAATAATAAAATAGGTATGTATTTAGGACCTGCATACAGATGTAACCTCTAAGACAGTGTGTGAATCAAAACTGTAGAAATCATAAACAAAATCAACAAAGCAGATGAACCACTGTCACACTTCAGGTCATATGATTTAGAGATACAACTCAGTGATGAAGTTTTGCTATTACATCAATCACTGAGTATAAGAAGTTTAGTGATGGAGGATACAAAGTGTTTGTGCAAAGGAAAGAGTTCTTTGAAAGTGTTGAGAAATTGCAAGATCCATGACAAGTTAGGTGGTTGAGTTGGTGATGAAGATTGTTAACTTCAAGCAGAAGAGGGAAGGACCCAACTTGCGACAATGGGTGCATGTTTGGCATCCAAAAACTAAACTACTTGGTGTCATTTGAATTGGCGACTCAAATAAAAGTTTACCTCCAGAAAGAGAGGACTCCTAGCAATTATTTGGAAGAATAATAAGAGGATGAAGGAACAAGCATATCAGCTTAAATATTCTGTTGTTTCTACGGCAATAAAAACCCAAATTTGGAAAGTATTTCCCCCAAGGTAAAACAAAATTACTTAAAAACTCAATGATTAATGCAATTAATTTTTCACAGAAGAATGCCACTATGAGGAGTTTTGGACTAACTTAGCTGGGAAAAATTGGAAAGGAAATCAGCCTATGTGAAGATCAGTCAATCATTTGTCTCATGGAGCTCTTAAACAAGTTGAGGGGAGCCTTGGCACAATGGTAAAAGTTGTCGTCATGTGACCTTGAGGTCACGGGTTCAAGGCATGGAAACAGCCTGTTGCAAAATGCAAGGTAAGGTTGTGTACTTTAGGCCCTTGTGGTCCGCCCCTTCCCCAGACCTTGCATAGGCAGGAGCTTCGTGCACCGGGGCCGCCCTTTGAGCTCTTAAACAAGTTAAATCCCTTTAGAATGATGGGCAAATGATCATGGAGGGTCTAGATTAATTATTGATAATCAAAGCTATGTCTGTACTGAGTGTTGACAGCTGAAGCTGCATAAGAAACAGAGATGAAGGGGCTCTCAATTGACTAGCGTCAAGAGGTGCTTTACTTCACAAAATCTACTTTCCCAGGACTTCCCAAAATTCAGACGGGAGTTTGCCAAAACAATTGGCCTTGGCTTAATGCAAGAGAATACTCGGTTAATGCAGAAAATTAAAAATAATGGTAAAAGAAATAGAAGAAGAAGAAGTGGTTGTATTAATTACATATTAGTTACTTCTGTTCATAAAAGCTGTTTTTACATGATTCGGCAGAACTCGTAAAAGTGCAAGATGCAAAATGCAGAAAGTCTGAGACAGCATCAACTCGGGTCACTTCAGAGCCAACTAGCTAATTTTTGCTGCCATGACATACATTAATCAAGAAGGAAACTGGTAGTTACAGCAAAAATCAGCAATCAGTTTCCCCTTACTTTTGATGCTTTTCTCAAGCATTTTGTGGGTTTTTTTTTGTTTTTTTCCCATTCTCCCTTTTGGGCTTGCTCTATTCAAGAAATCAATCAGTTTCAAACACCAAGAAACGTATTCTAAGGCATTACTCAAATCCATCTCCAAATTGAGCGAGACTAACGTGCTCTAGTACCATCCAATTAACCATGAAAATTTACCAATATTAACCCGCAAACATGCAGCATGCAAATGGTCATGGTAGCATGAGCTTGAAGAAAGAAAATCTCAAATTTTTTGAAGTTAACCCACAAATAAATTATTATTCAGCATAACTGTCAAAAGAAAATCTCTATGATATATATATGAAAAAGCAGAAAATACCAAGAAAGAGTTAGAGAGAGAGAATGATGAGCCACCAGTTTTTTGTAAAATCTCCAAGCATGACTATGAAGAAACCTCTCTATTGTGACTGTCATACTACCCATTTTTTATTCAGATGGAGCGAAGGTTCACATTTTATAAGCAGTAAACTTATCCAAAACATTACAAAAAGACTCACCTCAACTACCCAACTATGATTAAACATCACCAAAGTTCCGTAGGAGTTTGGTCCTCACAAAACACCAAAGAAACATGCATCCAGAACCACCAACAATCCAAAACTAATAGCAGTTACCTACAACCAAATGATTCAGCATAACTCTCAAAAGAAAGTCTCTAAAATAAAGATGTGGGAAGAGAGAAGGATCACCAGTGTTTCTGTAAAATCTTCAAGCATGATCTTGAAGAAGAAAGCTCTATGACTTGACCTTGACTTACTAGCCATTGAAACAGGAGGGAAAGAAGGTTCACGTTTTATCTTCACCATAACTTTGGTTCACTCTGCATGCAGCAACCCACTTCTCAGTGCTTCTTTCTACCTTGAAAACAAGCCTCCTGCAAGTATCAAGACGGTAACGCATGAAAGAGAGAGAGAAAAAAAAGGTAATAACAGACAGGATGTTGCAATGGAATGCATCTGTCAGCTCCTGCACAGAAGATTTGACTTGGTAGAGGTCAAATCAGACAGCGTCATGTTGCAAATTTGCATGAAGGGACCATCTTTTGATGAACAGAACGTTCATTCTGATTGGTCCTGATCTGATGTGTAGTGATAGAAAACAAAGTACGCTGATGCTTCAAGCGAGTTTCACGGTAAAAGTTGTCGTCACGTTACCTAGGGTCACAAGTTTAAGAAGTGAAAACAGCTTCTTGTAAAATATAAGATAAGGTTGTCCACTTTAGACTTTTATGATACACTTTTTTTCCGGACCCACACATAGGTGGGAGCTTCATGCACTGAGACTGCTCTTTTTTTATCTAAAGGCTCACCTTATGACTAGATGTTTAATACCCACAATGCCTAACGCATTTAGTTGCAGTCAGCTCAACATCGGCCCCGGGAATGCCGTCTGGTTGCAGTTCCATAGTTGCCACTTTCCCAGCTAACCAGGCCCCTCCTAGGTAAGCTCTACCTTGGCATAATCTGACCAACTATCTTGTTGTTCTTGTGCTGTTTAGGATCTCCAAAAAAAATTATACCCATTGGATGCTTCTAGTTGCTAATTCTTGTCCTTAAAAAATGAAATATTTATAATTCAAACATGAACATACAATGAAACTAAATAGCTGAACATGAATTTTAGTGTCTGGCCGATCCAAAGAAGGCCGAACAAGATAAACAAGTCAAATTATCCAAAGTGCAGACTCGGGGATGAGACTAAGTTAAGGCGAAAGTTGGCCATGCCCTCCTCCACAATTTCGAAAGTTCGTTTTTCTATATATACTTCGGTGCGTCCCCCATCTCATATGCATACATATTTTACCATTGGTCCCACCCTTCACCATATTCAATCATAGCTCCATTCTAGGTGGGATTTTGGAGTCAGTCTTAAAACTCAGTTTCAACAGTAATAATTCAATTTTTTAAATGCCCTTTTAATTGGATATCCGCTGACTGATTTGATTCATTTTTATCCGCTGACTGAATTTATCGTTTTGCTAGCTCTGTGAATGAAGAGAGACAAATAAATAAATAAATAAATTATTGTCATTAGATGATTTCAGGCGTTACCTATTGTTGGCAAGTAAACATGTTGCATTTTCATATTCATTCCATGGCTGCATATCAAGCTTATCAGATTTTGGTGGATGTGTTACATCAGGCCTATCAGAATTTGTGACCGCTCCTCTATGTGGGTACCTTTTCTCTTTTTCCCGGTGTCTTTTTCTCTTTTAAAATTAGCATTCATTACTCTACTAATCTGTAAAAATAGGAGCCTTGGTGCAACAGTAGAATTGTTATCGTGTGACCTAGAGATAACTGGTTTAAGGCATAAAATCAGCCTCTTGCAAAAATATAAAATAAGGCTGCGTACTATAGATTCTTTGTGATCTATACCTTTTTCAAATTTCACATGCCCAGGAGCTCGTGCACTAGGCTAATGGTTATTGATGACGTGGATATTAATAATATTGATGATGTGGATATTAATGATATTAATGACCTTGATACTAGGCTGATGGAAAAACCATTTAGCCACCCGCTTGGCCTTAGATGAGTTATGATCCAAAATAAATCATAAACTTTGCATTATCTTGCTACGATAAGATGATCACACAGCAAGTTTGCGCATTTTTTGTCAAGTTGTTTGCAACCAACTATACTATACTAGACGTTTGTTTGCAATTTAAGTAATAAGTTGATGCTTTTTATTATATGCATAATAAAAAGCATTGTTAGCTTGCTAGGGTGCAAGGAGCAGAGCCCCCCAAAAAATTGTAAATGGCTTTCTATTTGTACAACCCGGGGGTTCTATAGAGAGGGGTGAAGAAGTGGTGGCTATTTTCTGACTGTGTCCCTGGTGTGAACCCGCGAACGTATCTCTCAGTTCAGAGGAAACTATGTAAATCTGTGTATTTTTTATTATTTCTAATTCACATCTTCTTCTTTTTAAAGTAAAAAGTACAAGTGGACTCTCCTTTTTCAACGATGCAAGCTATTGATCAACATCTTGGCATAGATGGGCATAGCATACCCCCTTATTTCACATACTTTTGATGATGTTGCCACTTTTTTTTTGTCTTCAGTACAATCAATTTTACTACCTTGCATTTTGCAACTCAAAATAAGCTCAGAAAAACAATAGCCATGTCGTGTAAAATAATTTTATGTCAATATCATTAAAATGAACGGTTCAGATTACTTAAAAAGTTGCCCACAAGGGCCATAACCCCACATGAACTTTCACCAATGATCAAAAGCTGAGTCCGAGGAGTCCAAGCCACCTTGTTTTTATTCTTAGTCATTCTTCATGTTCAAAATGGCTTAGATTACACGATGTCCGTTGGATACTTTCAAGTTATGTTTTCTTGCTTTGCCAATTATGATTATTGATTTTTTAAATTACTAGATGAGCAAAATAAAATGGTTAGGATTATCCAAATTCACCCAAAATAATGAACGGCTTGGATGTTTTCAAAGGAAAAGGCCAAAGAAAAAGCTAGCTGGATTCCTACGCTTAGGAGCGCAGACCCGTCAGTCAACCAAGTCTACAGCAACTCTTGTGGACTTGTAGACTTGTAGTATTATGTTCGAGGATTTATGATCGATCTGCTGGTGGAAAAACCAGGTGAAGATCAAAACTCGTCTCTTCTGCTACTGTTTCTGGAAAATTCGGTCGAAATCAACCAAAATTTCTCACAGGTTGGAGTTATAGAGCCTCTGTGCGATCTACCCTGTTTTTTTTCTGGGCCTCTTTTAGCAGATTTTTCTAGTTAGTTTGCCTTGCGTTTGATGTTGTTTTCAGTTTATCTCGGCAGTGCGTGCTTCTGATTCCAGCATGGATGGTAGTGATTGGAGAATGCAATTATCGCCTGAATCTCGACAGAGGATCGTCAACAAGATGTAAGCCTCTGTCTTCCAGGATTGGGTTTCTTTCTTCCGGCTACTGTCTGCATATATTTCATCGAATATATGTGATTTGATATCAGTTTTAGTGCACTTCAAGTTGGTGCTTGATGTGATTCCGTTTTATATTTGGACGATGATTTAGGTTGTTGTGTGTTAGCTTGTAAATTGGGTGTAAGCGAGGATGAACATATGCACATTCGGCTTGCTGACTGGGAAAGTATTTGGGTTAATTTAGAACTTTTTGCGTTTAATTTTGATTTGGGGATCTCAATCTACTTCGGATCGGTTTTGGTTGCAATGCTTGCCGGGTTTGTTCTCTTGCCTGATTCGCATTTACTACCGATGTAGATAAGGAGGCCATATCTTATAGTTGCTCTTTTAATGGCTAGGATATATGTAGAATTCCATATAGTTGGTTGATGATTGAATGGGAGCCTTGGCGTAACAGTATAGTTGTCTTTGTGTGACCTTGAGCTCATGGGTTTGAGGCATGAAGACAGCTTCTTGCAAAAATACAAGGTAAGGCTGCATACTATAGACCCACATGGTCCGCCCCTTCCCCAGCCCCTTCATATGCGGGTGCTTCAGGGCTGCTCTTTTGATTGATGATTGAGCTGTGGAGACCATGAGAAGGTATGTAAATGTAAGAGCTGCTTTGTGAACTTTCAAGCATAAACTTGTGGCATTTCAGATTTTCTTTTGGCCCGAGCTCGTCACATAAGCATTCAAGAGGCTCTGCCAATACTTAGATAGTTATTAAGCGAAAATATTCTTAAAAATGTTAGTTGAAGATCTTATACAGAGCCTTTTCAGCGTAACGTGTATCTACATTTAACTGCAACTCGGATAGCCTCGTGCTTCTGTCATGCTAATTTAACTGTATTTGAATGCCATAAAATATGTCAAAAGGCACTGGCAAGGTCTTATTTCTACCTTTTCTTCATTGCACATTCCCTAATTCAGACACAGACTTTGTATGACTGTGCCTAAAACAGGTTGTATTGAGATATATTCAAACCAAATAACTTAGGTGCTGTTTTACTCATTAAGGACTTGATGAAAGATGCTGATCTCTGAAGCTAGTTATTGAACTCCTCCATAGCTCGTTGGACAAAGTTCCATATAGTCTTTTTGATTAACAAAAATTGCATTTAAATTGAGTTTGTACAATAAGATAGTAGTGATCCTGACTGCTGTTTGTCTGAGTTTTCGCCCTCTGTGTTTTCCACCCAAAATTCCTTGAAATCCAAACTCCTCTTTTCGTTTCTCTTCTGGGCTAATGCGTTAGGAGAAGCTATTATGATCACAATAAGTGTTGCCTTCTTTTTTCCTTTCATAATTTTGGACTTCATTGGAAAATTCGTCACTTTATAAGGTTGTAGGTTGTATGAATTAGCATCTTGTAAGTTCTGTCTTTACTTTGTTTGTGTATTTGATATATTATTTATATTGTGGAAATGATCTGATTCGGGTTATCTTTTTCCTCCTTGATTTTTTCTTTGCAACACAGTTTTGAGTGCTTTGTAAGCTTGTTGTGACATGTCAAGCTAGCCCTGAGTCAGGTCTTCATTGGTACATGGAAATAGTTCCCTTGGACATTTTAACTATTTAATAATCATAAGCTAGACCATTGTGCTCTACAGTCTGTACTGCTGCAAGATGAAATTGCTTCTCTAATGGAGTCTTCTTTGTGGCATAATGATCCAAGCAGCGTCCTTGGTTTTGCTTGTTTATACTTTCTACTTGAAACCTCGGTCAGTTATCTTTTCACATTTTGCCTTGCATAGAATGGAGACCTTAAAGAGGCACTTGCCTATTTCTGGACCGGAGGGATCAGTTGAGCTTAAGAAAATTGCTGTAAGATTCGAGGAGAAGGTTTATACTGCTGCAACAAGTCAGGTGCGTCCATCACCCCAAATGTCTTTTTCTGCCAGGACAATTTTAATGTACCCGTGGTTGGTAGTTAGTAGGACTGGATTTTTTCCCCTTAAAATCTTTGATTTTACTCATTAGTACTCAATATTTTCCTATCTGCTCCAGACTATAATTGAAGCTATAGATATCCATTTGTATAACAATTTTTAATCTCGCTCTCACAGACTGATTATCTACGGAAAACAGCTCTCAAGATTCTGGCAATGGAGAGCAAGTCTCAGCGTAATGGAGGAAGATCTGCTCTGTAGTGTTCAATCATAAGTATATGTATTCTCTGTGGACATGCCTAAACATTGCCACAAATATAAGGTAACGCCAGTTATGTCATTGGCTGTATAAGACAAGTGCCAACTCTAGGCCAAGCTCTTCTTTAATAAAAAACTTGGAACAATCAGTTCTGTGAATCGGCGGATGCTTCCACTGGGAAATGTCGTTTATATTATACAAAAATAATTCTTGTGAAGAATTACCAAGACTAGATTAAAAGAAGCCTCATTATAAGCAGCAGAGTATTTGTATGTGTGGTAAAGAACCACTTAATTTTCCAATTTGGATGTAAATATAACATAAATTTCTCACATATAGAAGGGCTGGTTCACTTATCCAAGTTGGCTGAATGCCTCTTTCACAACCAAAAGTTTTTGGATTCAAGTTCACTCACAATGGCAAATCAGAAAAACATCAATAAAATCAGCCAAGTAATAGAAAAATTAGCAATTGAGCAGTCCGAGTCCACTCGGGCACCATATTAAGAAAAGAAAAAGGAAATCTACAATAAAAATAAAATAGCTGTTACAAGATAAGGCTGTGTACTATAGGCTTTTGTAGTCTGCCCCTTCCCCGGATCCCGCATAGGTGGGAGCTTTGTGCACTGGGGCTGCCCTTTTAGCTGTTACAAGTGTCTAGGCCATTGTTGGCAGGAATCTCAGTTTACACCAAACCAATGGACAAGCTATAGTGAACTGGCTGCTTAGGAGTTGGTTAAGAATTGATACAAATTTTTTTTGGCAGTTGATGATGTAGCAGTTTTCTTCTAGGGAAACATTATATGGACTGAGCTTCTAGAACTGCTCTGTCTGGAACCTACCTTTGGATGATCTGACCAATTCTTCTTATCTGCCCTCACCTAGATAGGCTAGCTACAAAAACTCATCCCATTGGTTGCATCTAGCTAGTAGTTTTCTATACTTTTCTCAATCGAAAAGGAAAATAATCATAAATTAGGCACATTTAAATGGAGAGAACTGGTTCCAAGCTAGAAGCATCCAACGAGCATGAGCTTTTCCAAGTGGCGTAAATTGGGAAGGTAGAGAAAATGAATGGATCAGACCCTCCAAACGTAGGGTCTGGCTGAGGGTTCATAAACTCAATCTTGAAAGCTCAGACCAAATAACATTTCTCTTTCTTTTACTCTCATTTGCATCCACCTCTGGCATCTCTTGTGCTTCAATGTTTTCATTGGAACAGGGCTGAGATTTCAAACTCATGTACGAGTCTCTGTCCTCCGTTGTGAAGACTTGGCCGGTGAAATTCTTCGAGAGTAAAAAAAAATTAAAGAAAGCTTTTTTCGGTGAAAAAATTACAAAGCAAATCACTCACACACAGTGCTACATCTATGCACCGGCAAAAAGGAAAAGCCGATCGTCAAACCTGAAACCAAGCGTACCAGACATTTGTTGGCAATAGATGGAAGCCTCTTACATGAGCATTATAAGCGTTAGCCACAAGAGTAAAAGAATGGACTGGCTAATTGATATGCATTGCTAAATATAATCACCCATGGGCATCTAATGCATGTACACAGTCAATGCAAGGAGCAGTCTCCTTGCATTTTATATTTTGATTGACCTCCTTTCATATCAGGCATCATCCATAGCCTCGTTTTCGCAAGGAGAGTAGGAGTAGAACACCAGTCAAGATTGATAACCAAGAAGTCCCCGTCAAAGACCACTTTCGGTACTTGGATCAATAATTCATGAGAGTGGAGAGATTGAGAGGGAGGTTATCCATAGAATTCAAGCGGGTTGGAACAAATGGAGATATGCATCTGGAGTTTTGTGTGATCGACGGGTGCCACTCAAACTAAAAGGAAAATTCTATAGGATGGACATAAGGCCAGCCATGCTCTATGGATCAGAATATTTGGCAGTTAAGGAACATCATACTCATAGGATGAGAGTCGCAGAAATGAAAATGTTGAGATAGATGAGTGGTAAGACAAGAAAAGATAGAATTCGAAATGAAAATATTTGAGGAAATTTAGGGATAGCACCAGTAGGTAATAAGATTAGAGAGATTAGACTTAGATGGTTTGGACATGTTCAAAGGAGACCAACAACTGCACCGGTTAGAAGAAGTGAGGCAATACAAGTAAAAAGTTTTAAAAGGGCAAGGGGAAGGCCCAAAAGAAAGTGGATGGAAGTTGTGAGGAAAGATTTAAAAACTTTGGGACTAAATGAAGACATGACATTTAATAAAGTGAAATGGAGGAATAAGATTCATGTGGCCGACCCCTAATTGGGATAAGGTCTTGATGATGACGATGATACAGATGTAACCTCTAAGACAGTGTGTGAATCAAAACTGTAGAAATCATAAACAAAATCAACAAAGCAGATGAACCACTGTCACACTTCAGGTCATATGATTTAGAGATACAACTCTGTGATGAAGTTTTGCTATTACATCAATCACTGAGTATAAGAAGTTTAGTGTGAAGAGGTGCTTTACTTCACAAAATCTACTTTCCCAGGACTTCCCAAAATTCAGACGGGAGTTTGCCAAAACAATTGGCCTTGGCTTAATGCAAGAGAATACTCGGTTAATGGAGAAAAATAAAAATAATGGTAAAAGAAATAGAAGAAGAAGAAGTGGTTGTATTAATTACATATTAGTTACTTCTGTTCATAAAAGCTGTTTTTACATGATTCGGCAGAACTCGTAAAGTGCAAGATGCAAAATGCAGAAAGTCTGAGACAGCATCAACTCGGGTCACTTCAGAGCCAACTCGCTAATTTTTGCTGCCATGACATACATTAATCAAGAAGGAAACTGGTTGTTACATCAAAAATCAGCAATCAGTTTCCCCTTACTTTTGATGCTTCTCTTAAGCATTTTGTGCGTTTTTTTTTGTTTTTTTCCATTCTCCCTTTTGGGCTTGCTCTATTCAAGAAATCAATCAGTTTCAAACACCAAGAAACGTATTCTAAGGCATTACTCAAATCCATCTCCAAATTGAGCGAGACTAACGTGCTCTAGTACCATCAAATTAACCATGAAAATTTACCAATATTAACCCGCAAACATGCAGCATGCAAATGGTCATGGTAGCATGAGCTTGAAGAAAGAAAATCTCAAATCTTTTGAAGTTAACCCACAAATAAATTATTATTCAGCATAACTGTCAAAAGAAAATCTCTAAGATATATATGAAAAAGCAGAAAATACCAAGAAAGAGTTAGGGAGAGAGTGATGAGCCACCAGTTTTTTGTAGAATCTCCAAGCATGACTATGAAGAAAGCTCTCTATTCTGACTGTCATACTACCCATTTTTTATTCAGATGGAGCGAAGGTTCACATTTTATAAGCAGTAAACTTATCCAAAACATTACTCAAAGACTCACCTCAACTACCCAACTATTATTAAACATCACCAAAGTTCCGTAGGAGTTTGGTCCTCACAAAACACCAAAGAAACATGCATCCAGAACCACCAACAATCCAAAACTAATAGCAGTTGACTACGACCAAATGATTCAGCATAACTCTCAAAAGAAAGTCTCTAAAATAAAGATGTGGGAAGAGAGAAGGATCACCAGTGTTTCTGTAAAATCTTCAAGCATGATCTTGAAGAAGAAAGCTCTATGACTTGACCTTGACTTACTAGCCATTGAAACAGGAGGGAAAGAAGGTTCACGTTTTATCTTCACCATAACTTTGGTTCACTCCGGGCCCACTTCTCAGTGCTTCTTTCTACCTTGAAAACAAGCCTCCTGCAAGTATCAAGATGGTAACGCATGAAAGAGAGAGAAAAAAAAGGTAATAACAGATAGGATGTTGCAATGGAATGCATCTGTCATCTCCTGTACAGAAGATTTGACTTGGTAGAGGTCAAATCAGATAGCGTCATGTTGCAACTTTGCATGAAGGGGCCATCAGAATGTTCATCTGATTGGTCCTGAGTTAATGTTTACCAGATAGAAAACAAAGTATGCTGATGGGATAACTCTAGCATATCTAAAGGCCCACCTTATGACTAGACGGTTATTGCCCACAATGCCTAGCGCATTTAGTTGCAGTCAGCTCAACATCACCCCAGGAAATACCGTCTGGTTGCAGTTCCATAGTTGCCACTTTCCCAGCTAACCGGGCCTCTCCTAGGTAATCTCTACCTTTATATAATCTGACCAACTATCTTGTTGTTCTTGTGCTGTTTAGGCCCTCTAAAAAACATTATACTGATGCTTCTAGTTACTAATTCTTCCCCTTAAAAAATATAATATTTATAATTCAAACATGAAAATACAATAAAACTAAATAGCTAATAAAAATATCCAATGAACATGAATTTTAGTGTCTGCCCAATTTAAAGAAGGCTGAACAAGATAAACAGGTCAAATTATCCAAAGGGCAGACTCGGGGATGAGACTAAGTTAAGGCCAAAGTTGGCCATGCCCTCCTCCACAATTTCAAAAGTTAGTTTTTCTATACATACTTCGGTGTGTCCCCCGTCTCATTTGCATACGTATTTTACCATTGGTCCCACCCTTCACCAAATTCAATCCTAGCTCCATTCTAGGTGAGATTTTAGAGTCAGTCTTAAAACTCAGTTCCAACAGTAATAATTCAATTTTTTAAATACCCTTTAGATGGATGTCCGTTGATATATCCATGAGCATTAGAGATTTAAAGGATTAGATTGATTTGATCCATTTTTATCTGCTGACTGAAATTATCATTTTGCCAGCTCTGTGAATGAAGAGAGACAAAAATAATAATAAATAATAATAATAATTCTTGTCTGTAGATGATTTCAGGCGTTACCTTTTGTTGGCAAGTAAACATCGTTGCATTTTCAGATTCCATTCCATGGCTGCATATCAAGCTTATCAGACTTTGGCGGATGTGTTACATCAGGCCTATCAGAATTTGTGACCGCTCCTCTACGTAGGTACCTTTTCTCTTTTTCCCAGTTACTTCTTCGGTGTCTTTTTCTCTTCTAAAATTAGCATTGGTTACTCTACTAGTCCATAGAAAGGGGAGCTTGGTGCAACAAATAGAATTGCCGTCGCGTGATGACCTAGAGATAACTGGTTTAAAGCATAGAAGCAGCCTCTTGCAAAAATAAAAGATAAGGCTGCGTACTATAGACTCTTTATGATCAACACCTTTTCCAAATTCCACATGCCGAGGAGCTCATGCACCAGGCTAATGGTTATTGATGATGTGGATATTAATGATATTAATGACCTTGATACTAGGCTGATGGAAAAACCATTTAGCCATCCGCTTGGCCTTAGATGAGTTATGATCCAAAATAAATCATAAACTTTGCATTATCTTGCTACGATATGATTATCACATAGCAAGTTTGCTCACAGCGGGTTCACTTTTGTATGAAAAGGCTCATTTATAGCATCATAGTTCAAACAGAAGATGACAAATGAGAACAAAGTCCCATTCTTATTACATGATCCTTAAACAACTTTGGTGGCATATCTTTCGTCAAATGATTTGTAAACATTAGCTCAGTACGAATGTTCAACAAGCACTTCATTTCTTTTTATGTGCTCTCTAACTGCTAAATACTTAATGTCAATGTGTTTACTATGACTTTCACTTTTATTATTCTTAGCAAATAACACAGCAGCAGAATTGTCACAGTATATCTTCAATGGCTTAGAGATGGAATCAACAACTCGAAGCCCAAAAATGAAACTCTTCAACCATATACCCTGCCTGGTCGCCTCAAAACAAGAAACAAACTCGGCTTCCATAGTAAAAGTAGCAATCAAAGATTGCTTTGCACTTCTCCAAGATATAGCTCATCAAGCAAATAAGAAGATATATCCATATGTTGATTTACGAGAATCAATACAACCAGCGAAGTCTGAATCTGAATATCCAACAACCTCCAAGTCATCGGTCCGTCTATATGTAAGCATGTAATCTTTAATCCCTTGAAGGTATCGCATGACCTTCTTTGCAGCTCTCCAATGATCCAAACCTAGGTTACTTTGATATCTACCCAGCATTCCAACTACAAATGCAATGTCTGGTCTAATATAGACCTGAGCATACATTAGGCTGCCAACAGCTGAAGCATAAGGAATGTTTTTAATCTGTTCCCTTTCAAGGTCATTTTTGGGACATTGATTCAAACTGAATCTATCACTATCACCCTTAACAACAAGTGCTACATTGGATGAACAATCTTTCATCCGAAATCTCTCAAGAACTTTTTTTATATAGGCTTCCTGAGACAAGCCCAAAATACCTTGAGACCTATCTCTATCAAACTTAATGTCAATAACATAAGATGCCTCACCCATATCCTTCATATCAAAGTTTTGAGAGAGAAATTGTTTCACTTCATATAGCAATCTCATATCATTAGTTGCAAGCAAAATGTCATCCACGTACGGGACTAGAAAAATGATCTTGCTCCCACTAACCTTGTGATATATACATTCATCCATAATGTTCTCTACGAAACCAAATGAAAAGATAACATTATGAAATTTTAAATACCACTGATGGGAGGCTTGTTTCAGTCCATATATAGACTTTTTAAGCTTGCAAACTAAATGATGACCATCACTTGAGACAAAACCCTTAGGTTATTTTATATAAACATCTTCCTTTAAATCACCATTGAGAAATGCCTTTTTCACATCCATCTGATGTAAATCTAAGTCAAAATGAACAACCAATGGCATGATGATGTGGAAAGAATCCTTTTTGGAAACAAGGAAAAATGTTTCTCTATAATCAATTCCTTCCTTTTGTGTGAATTCTTTTGCAACAAGTCTAGCCTTACATTGCTCAATGTTGCCTAATGAGTCTTTTTTTGTTTTGAAAACCCATTTACAACTAATGGTCTTCGCCCCATTAGGCAACTCTACAAGATCCCAGACTTGATTGTCTGTCATAGAATCCATCTTATCCTTCATAACATCATGCCATAAGTTAGATTTACTACTATTCATAACTTGTGAAAACGTCTCAGGGTCATTGTTAATACAAATATCATAATCAGATTCTTGTAAGTAGACAACATAATCAATAGAAATCAATGACTTCCTTACTCTAGTAGATCTCCTCAAAGGTACATTATTAGCCTCTTGTGGAGGCTCATGATCATCAACTTATTGTGGTTGATGATCAATGGGATATACTAAAACATTATCAGCCTGACCTAAATTTTCCAACAACTGGTTGTCTAATATCCATCATATTTTTATGGGTGTCATTAATAATAATCAGTATGCTACTTGATGCAGGAGTTGAATAAGAAACACGATTTTCCTTAAAAATTAAGTTTTAAGGTCAAATAGTCCCACTATGTGACGACCCGGGTTTTTGAAACATAATTTGTAAAGTATTTTGAAAGGCAGGGCCCTTAAGAGTGTAAATTTTTTTTGCAAAACAAAGAAGTGGAAATTCTTTTCTTTAGAACTTGTTTTGAAAACCCAAGTCACCACTTCATACATAACATAAGTACAATTTGTGTACAAAATAAAATTCCATTGAAGGAATATACTTTTATTAAACTCCAGGATCCATCCAGTGGTTCACAAGTCTGACCAAATCTAGTACAATACTTGTCCAAATTACATAATCCAAAACTCAAGCTCACCATACAATAAAACTCTCAACAAAGAAAAATACATGTCTTCAAGGGTATACCTTGAAGATTATTCTCTTCAAATCTTCTATAGTCTTCAGCTCCTAACTCTCCTTCCCTAGATCTGACTGTAACGACCCGGGTTTTTGAAACACATTTTATAATATATTTTTCAAAGGCAAGGGCGTCCCCTCAGTAAAAAAATTTCGCAAAACAAAGCAACGAAAATTCTTTTCTTTTTAAACTTGTTTTGAAAACCCAAGTCACCACTTCATACATAACATAAGTATAATTTGTGTACAAAATAAAATTCCATTGAAGGAATATAATTTTCTTAAACTTCCAGGATCCATCCAGTGGTTCACAGTACATCACGGTATCAATACAATACCTGTCCAAATTACATAATCCAAAATATACAAACCTCATCATACATTAAAACTCTCAATACAATACAATTCCCTCAAATAAAATACATGTCTTCAAGAGGAGGTATCTTGTTTGATTATTCATCCACATCCTCTTAAGTCTTTTACAGTCTTGAGCTTCTAACCCTCCTCTGTATCTGAGGTATTGTAAACATGGAAACATGTACAATACCTCAGCAAGCTATGCTTGGTAAGGGAATACAAAAACATACTACTTCATCAATATAAGAATACATACATCAATCCTTATTTCATCATAGTCATCCATTCCTGAGTACTCTCCACATAGAGTATATACATTATTTATGTAGTACATGACAAATTAGTTAATATAGTGAAGATTGCTCAAAACTTGTTACTTTCCCTGGCTATACTCTCACTTAGGAGAGCAAAACCTAGCCAAAGATTATTCAACACTTGTTCCTTCCCCTGGCTATACTCTTACATAGGAGAGCAATACCTAGCCAATCCTCATACGGGGTTTTCATTCTAGGAACTCATGTAATAGCATATCATCATGCCATACTTGTTCCTTCCCCTAGCTATACTCCCACTTAGGAGAGCAATACCTAGCCAATTATCATATGGGGTGTTCATTTTAGGAACTCATGTAATGGCATATCATCATGCCATGGCATCATACTATGCCTATCATATGTACATCATAATGCAAAATACATTAGGACTACTATGCTTACAGCCTCAATCCATACAACGCACCCGGATAACTGTTTAATCCTCCACTGACACCAACTGTGGAATAATCAATCCATGTCCTCATGGGGTGGACCATGGTTGTCACAATGGGGCCTTCCCATTACTGCCCCACCCGACATTTAGCCTCTCTTTGGGCATGGTATCATCATAAAAGTTTCAGGAAGTGGGTGGTCAAACCCTCATAACTTCCCTAGCATAGCATCCCCAGTCTCTATCTCTATGTAAATCAAAATCCACAAGTCTCCATACTTGTATGGAAAATATATTGTACATATCAGACGATCTGTATGTTTAATTAAGGCTGGAATATTGTACATACCCTATTCTTAGGGTTTCCTTAGTCTTCATATCTTAGTACTTTCTCCTCATTATACTTGATCATTAAATTGGATCAAGTGGATTAGATTATGAGGTTAGATCTCTTTGTTTGATCATTTGGTTAGATCCCATGTTTTGGATCCCTCAATTGGATCATATGTTTTGGATCCCTCAATTGGTTGATATGTTTTGGATCCCTCAATTGGTTGATATGTTTTGGATCCCTCAATTGGATCATATGTTTTGGATCCCTTCATTGGATCATATGTTTTGGATCCCTTAGTTTGATCATATGTTTTTGGATCACTTAGTTGGATCATGTATTTTGGATCACTTGGTTGGATCATCTGTTTTGGATCATAAGTTTTGGATCATCTGTTTTGAATCATAAGTTTTGGATCACTTGTTTGGATCATGACTATGCTAAGGTACTAAGCATACTGATATAATGAAGGTCTATATTTTTAGACAGATAATCATGTATTTCTATACATGAATCTCTAATATATCATTGTATATCCACCTACCTCAAAGTAGTGTCTTGATTCATACATCTCCAGTGTATTCTTCCACAATGTTCATCATGGTCTGGATTCATCCATCTGTCAAACCATATGTATAAGGTTATTTCCCTATTCAAGTATGTATTCTTATAGATGATACCCTAATTTTCCTTGAATCAAATTTGATCAAGGGTTTGGGATTTTCTATCTATGTTCGCATACATACTATACAATGCTACATTAGTATTTGTTTTTTATCATCTAAGATCCTATGGATCTTGTTTGATCATCCTTATCTTGATTTTCAATTTTTATCAAGATTAGATGATTTACTACATTTTATGCTCTCATTATTATTACTCAACCAATTAATGTTTTATTGGTTGAGGGTAGCTTATTTCATTCTAAGTCTAGATTGCTCCTCTTATGTCAAATTGGCTAAGGCTTACTAGTTAAATGGTTGAACACAAAGTGACTACTTCAATCCTCATATAAGGAGGCGTTTAAACCTCACAAATGTCAACGGAAGGTGGGGGAAGAGCATGGCTCTATTAGATAACCCCCTTAACCATTATGTCCATCATTCACTAGCTTGACCCTAACTCAACCTTTCATAAGGTTCCTATGAGCATTTAATCCTAAGTATTCTTTCTAATTGTTTTTAATTAAATCCATGAATTAAAATGTCATTCGTGGAGATTATTATTCTCCTAAGTTGGACCAAGGAATTTATATTCCTTATATTATCCTACTAACTATGATCCTTACTATCATTAAGTCCATAGCATACATTCCATGTGAATGTCAATTCCTTCTAATTTCATTTAATTTCCATTTCAATGAAATTACAATTACTTAAGCCTTGAAGCATAAATTTAAAGCATGAATAAACAATTAACTAAACACTTAAATAAACAATTAAATAGCCAATTAAATAAATAATTCAAATAAGAAATGAAAGACAATTATCATAATGATCAATAATAGAAATCTAACATGTTATCATGATCCAAGGGTCTTAATTGATCCATAGTCATCCTTCATCTTTTTAATGTTTAGATCTTGATCCTTCATTTTATTTTAGATCCAACATATTATATTGATGTAATTTAATTATTAAATCATGGATTTATCTCATCCATTGATTTGATCTTCCTTGATCTACCCGATCAAGGAGATCTTAGGTTACTTTGTACCATTTAAGGGCATAGATCTTGATCTAGCCCAAATCCACATCATCCATTCATTAAATCCTTATGATATTATCTCAATATCATCATCAAAATACATCCATTCTGTCCAATCATCCTGGATCATCTTGATCTAGGAGATACTATTCAACTTTAAGATCTGCCTAATAAATACAATTTAATCCATTGATATTATTTATTATGTTATAAAATAATCATCCAATAAGGTAATTGTGGTCTGATCATTCTAGATCTTGTAGATCAATGATGTTAGTTACTTATTCACTTAATTACAGAAAATTTAATTAATTAAAATTTTATAAGTTCAGTCCATTTGGATCATAACAAGGAATCCATCACAACTTTCCAATCTCAATTTGGATCTCAATTGAGATCGGAATTGAAATTTTAAGATTTCAGCCCTTTTTAAGGGCTGAATTTTACCTTACTATTTTGACCATTTTGGACTGATATAAAGGCATACAAATTCTACTGTGAACATGTGTATTAAGGCTTTTGGATCTTCTGAACACATCTATCGGTTCAGATTTCATGTTTGGGGTTATGTGGGCCATGATCCATGGTCAATGGCATGGATTTCATAAAATAGATCATAGAAATACTAATTAAAGACATGATCTAACAATTTAAGTGAATTAATAACATCAACATGATTCTAAATAAACTTTCTGATCTAAAATCAGAGTTCAATTAAAGTCATAATTCATATTTCAATATTTCAGCCCGTTTTAAGGGCTGAATTTCATCCTTTCTGTTTTTGATCAATTCATTCATATATATGAATATAAATCTAACTTTAAACTTGATCCTATGGTATTAGAGTGTCTCCGAAGACATCCATCGGTTCATATTTGTCTTTTAAAGTCATCTAGTCCATGATCTATGATCATGGATACTGATTTTACAAAATAACTATGTAAATACAACTTAAAACATAGATCTAATAATTTCAGTACATGCCAAATGACACATGGAGTCCATATAATTTTTCAGATCTAAAATCAAAGTCCTATAGAGCTCTTAATTGAACAAATACAATTTCAATTAACTGAATGGACGGCCCAAATCATATCTGGGTTCGGGTATGGGACAACCAGCGTCCCATGCTTGTTACCGCCTATCCCAGGTAGCTAGGTAGAGGTGACCTGCTACAGGCGAGACGGTCCGATCTGAACCGTTAGATCGCCTGCGGCTGTATCTCCTCCACCCGTTAACATCTAAAGGCCAAATTTCATGTCCTGGGATTTTTGGTCCCTAGGAATCCATCCAACGGCTCAGAAGTTACATCTGAGCTATGGATGGATGGGATCTCAACCATCCAAGAAAATCCATCGCTTCTGACGGATCAACAGCAGGGAGATCCCTCCTTTGCCGGAAAACCCAAGATACCTACCAAAAATGAAAGAGGGGGTGCCAGTGCACCTACCTATGCCAGTATGGAGGGGAGGAGTTCACCGGAGATTGAGAAACCAACCGGAGAAGATGTATAAAACCCTAGCTTTCTGGAAAAATATACAGAGATTGATCCTTGCTGTTCGTTATCGAAAAATGAAGGAGACCATGGGGTTTTTGAAGATTCCTCAATGATGAATATTTTCAACGGTGAAAGATTATCAATAACCGGTCAGATGTGCCAGAATACAAAGAAAAACCTGCCGAAGACGGTAACCCTAACTGGGTTAACTTTCGTTTTCATTTTTCCGGAGATCCAAGGGATGGATCGTCCTCTAATTAAAGGACTTTTGTAAAGATCCCTTGTTCGAACATATCCAATAGTGAAGATTGTAATTAAACTGTTAAAAATTGATGGCTAATTGAAATAGGGTTTCCTGAGCAGAAACTCATTTCCATCAGGGACGACACGTCCCCTGACGTGCCAGACAGCTCCATTGTATCTGGAGTGTCCGGTGCGTCATTGGACACCACCCTAAAGGGAAAAATACAAGTGAAGAAGGAGAAACAAATTGGGGGAGATGGGGAATGTTTCTAGAGATGAAATTTTGCAGCATACTAGGGGACCTCGTGAATGATTTTATGAAGATTTTTGAGAATTTTTCTGAGGTATATTTATAGAGGTTTTGAGTGGTTTTCATAATAACATGCAATAATTATATTTTCTCCTTTTTATTATTTAATGTATATTAGATTCCCACTACCACCTCCTTCTCCACTAGCAGGTGGTAGTGGTTTGACTAATGATTGCATGTTTTCCAGACATTGGATCCCTTTGTGGGTCCCTTGTAGGCCCCATGTGGGCCCCACATGAGTGTGAAAAGACCAAATTGCCCTTTTATGGAGAAAAATCCATTTTATTTTTCGGAGCTCAGAATTGAGCGTACTTAGTGGCGTTGGATTTGTATTTCCCAGTACATTCCATATTTTGAGGTCTCAAGTCTTGGTTATTTGTGAAATTACCATTTTGCCCTTTCATTCATTAAAATAAAGAAAAATACAGATTTTTCATCCGTATTCAGAAATTGACGTGCTTACAGTCAATTTAAAGCGTTCGTCGCAACAAGTACAATATCTCAGCAAGCAATGCTTGGTAGGGGATTCAAGAAACATAATAATTGACAAGGTAATTCCAATACTTCATAATCTCATTATCCTTAAACATACTCTTTACTTTGTAAGTTATGTATATCTATATACATACATACCCTTCATGGGTAAACCAATTAAATTTGTGAAAATAGTCAAATATCATTCCCAACTAAGCTGATCAATTCTCTTCATTTTGAGAATTTAGTATTACAGCTAATCTTATACTGGGAATTTTCCTTCTTGGGAAATATTGGTAATATACAATTACCTAGTATTTCATTATGCTATAACATAAGGCATTTCACTATGCCTATTCTCACATGCATCATAGTGCAAAATAATCAGAAAGGTTGTTATGTTGCAGTCTGATCCGCACTAGCGCGCTCGGATAAGCGCCTGTTCCACCGATACCACGGTGGAAAATATTATGTCCTTTGCCGTATGGGGGGGCAAGACTTTCACAGTGGTGGCCTTCCCATAATTGCCACCACCCGACTTTTAGCCTCTCATAGGGCAAGGTATCATCATATCATTAAATTTCAAGGAGTAGGTGGCCAAACCCTCATAACTCCTCTAGCAATAGCATTCCCCTAGGCTTATGCCTATTAAAACAAACTCACAAGCCTTCAAGCTTGTATGTAAAATAAATTTCATATATATCAGACCATATGTCTGTTTACTTGGGGCTGAAATATTTCCTAGTTCCCTATTCACTTATAGTTTAGTCCTTAACCATCTTATATGTGTTTGGTTGGATCATAAGGTTTTCAAGAAATTTAATACAAGTATTATCATTACTCTTGTCAACATAAGATCATGAGTACAATCATGTATGCATTCATCAAATCCTCCTACCTTTAAGGATTGATCTCTTTTTCCCAATCTTCCATGATCTGGTGATGTATGTAATCTGTACATCCATACATATTGTCAATATATAAATTATGAACAATCCTATTGATCACTAGATCTGATGTTTAGAATGATCTTTAAATCATTCATATCTAAGTATTTTTCTATCTCTAAGTCTTTGTATGTCCATCTCCTTGATCTTGATCTTTCATAGATCCATTGATTGACAATCTACACATGTTGATAAAGATCAAGGTCCTAGATCTTCTATCATCTAGTTCTTCTTTGAACTAAGTTCAGTTATTGGATCATCCCTATGGAGGATGATCTTGGTTTTCTTCCTTGAATCATCTTTGATCAAGGGTTTGGATTATCTTATCTAATGAACTATAACAAGTATACTAATAAACATGCATACTAAGTACAATATAGTGTTCTTATTCTTATTGTTCTTGATCATCCAAGATCTAATGGATCTTGTTTGATCATCCTTATCTTACTTACTATTTTTATTAAGGTTAGGAAATTTACTAACCTTTTATACTCTTATTATTATTATTATTCAACCAGTTAATGTGCTGGTTGAAGGTAGCTTATTCAAGCCTAAATCTAGACTGCTCCTCTTATTTCCAATTGGCTAAGGCTTACTAGCTGAATGGGTGAACACAAAGTGGTTACTTCAATCCTCATGTAAGGAGGCGTTTAGACCTCACAAACGTCAATGGAAGGTAGGGGAAGAGCGAGGCTCTATTAGATAACCCCCTTAACCAGTATGTTCATCATTCACTAGAATGATCATAGCTCAACCTTTCATAAGGTTCCTATAAGCATGTTTACCCTAAGTACTCTTTCTAATAGATTTTAATTAAGTCCATGAATATTTATAATGTCATTCATGGGGTTTATTATTCTTTTCCTAATTTGGGCCAAGGACTTGATAATCCTTATATTGTCCTACTAACTACAGCCCTTACTAATTAAGTCCAAAGTACTCCATTCTTATTTGTATAATGAAACTCTACTTTCTCATTAGAATACATTTTTTATGTTTTATGCTCTTTATCTCATAACAAGTAAATCTACTAATAACATTCAACCATAAATGAATTATAAATTCAAAGCATAAAACTACATAATTTAACATTCGATGATAATAAGGCAAGGTACTTAAATTAAATCTAACACCTTATGATAACAATGAAATCACATATCATGCTAAAGTCTAAATGTTATACTAGCATGCTTTATAACATAATCATATTTAAAATGCTATGAAACTAATTACATTAACATTTTTAGAAACCTTTACTTATGATCCAACCATTTGATCTTATATCTTTTCCTTTGATTAAGGATTTTAGTTATATTTAAGGAATTTTCTTTATTAAGGTCAAAAGATCATATTGATCTATTTTTGTCATAATCCATTCATGATTTCCTTGGATTTCATTATATCAACATTTATTCTTTCCATCACAAGGATCTGATCACATTTGATCTCATTGATCAAGTGGGTCCCTTTGTATTTTAGGGTTTTTTCTACCATAATGGGTAGATCCCTTAATATATCTCATATATATCCAATTAAACCATAGATATCACTTTATTTCAATATTATATCATTATTAAAACATATTTTCAAGATCTGATAATCTCATATCTTGAAGATCTAGGTAATTGGAAACTTGTTTCTTTAATACATAAAGTTTTTACTAAATAACATGTCCATTTTATCAGAAAATAGAGGTTTCAAGCTTTCCATAGCTTCTTTCCGATCTCAATTTGGAGTTTAGATGACTCTGGAATTGGATCTGGAAGTTTACAGTCTTTCTTAGGGCCTGGATTTGATCTGGGCCCAAGGAACGGATGGCCCAGATCATTCGGGCGGAAAACCAAGCCGGGCGGAACGAGTCGGGTGCGTTCGCTGCGCTAAAATGTCAAAGCGCCCGCACAGGGCGTCCATGGACACGCGCGGGACGTCGTCCGTCCGATCGGGAGATCGGACAATCCATTTGGACCGTCCAATCAATCCCTTCTCAATTGAGGGACCAAACGTTCTAAGATCTTTGTGAAAATTCTACCCTAGGGGTTTTGGACCCTTCTGGATTGATTGGTGAGTCAGATTTTTCATCTGAGCACTCCATCATCATGAATTAAGGGTTCTGGTCTTTACTTTATTTTTACTTTTTATTACTAAAATAAATTACAGAAAAATAAAATTTACTTAAAGCAGTAGTAAAAATCTATATAAAGTATTCTCACATACCTGATTTGAGAAAAAATGGTGTTTATGTGTCCAATTTAAAAGAAATACCCTTTGACGAAGATATGGCCCAAGATCCACCTCTCTTGCAAATTCCCGTTGTTTGAACCGTTGGATCTTGAAATTTCTTTGGGGGTTTTGTAGAATAGATATGTTGGGAAGTTTTGGATGGTAAAATTGATCAAATTAGATCTAGAACAGAGTGCCTAATTGATTTTAGGTCTCTTGTTCCAATCTAAAAAAAAAAAAAAAACAAATTGAAAAGAGATCTATCTCTTGGAAAATTTGGGTTTTTGGGGAGGGATTTAGATCTAATTTTTCAGGGAGAGTGAAGAAAATTTTGTGGGAATTTTATGAGGATTTTTGGGGTTGTATTTCTAGGCATTTTGGGTCTTTTTTAATTATTATAATTTTTTATTTTTTATTATTAAATGGCATGAAAGTCTTCCATGTTCCATTTTTTCTTCCCCATGCTCCATTTTTTCTTTCCCATGCCCCATTTTTCTTTCCCAAGACCAGATGATGTTTGTTGACCCATGACTTCACTTGGGCTGTTGATAAGGTTGGTTGTTGGGTCCCTTGTGGGCCCCACATGGTGTAAAAAGACTGTTTTGCCATTTATGCATAAAATTTTGGGTTTTATTCCCATGATCTCGGATTTGAGTGTACTTAGTGGCATTGGATTCGTATTTTTTAGTACATTCTAAATTTTGATGTCTCATATTTTGATTTTTGGGTAAATTTACTATTTTACCCTTTTTGTCCAAGAAATGAAGAAACTTAAGGATTTCTCATCCGAATTCAGAATTTGTCGTGCTTACAGTCATTTTGAAGAGTTTGCTAAGTTTAATTTCAATTTTACATGTCTTATTATTTTATTGTAATTTTATAAAAAGTATATTCTAAATAACCCTAATATTTCAGCCCGAAATATCTGAAACTCAAACTTTATTGATTTTCTCAATTAATTACAAAAATTGGAGTTATTACACACTAACCACGTCATTCTCAAGAAATTTTGCATTTCTTGATTCCACAATTCTACTACTATAGGATGGACAATAAAATATGTATCCCTTAGACTTTTCAACATATTCAATAAAATATCCACTAGCAGTCCTAGGATCTAACTTCTTTTCATATGAGTTATAAACTCTAACTTCAGTTGGACAACCCCAAACGTGCATATATCTCAAACTTGGTTTCCAAGCTTTCCATAATTCAAGTGGCATTTTAGAAACAGCCTTAATTGGAACTCGATTTAATATATACGCTGCTATTTTTAGAGCTTCACTCCATAATGACAAAGGAAGATTGGAGTTGCTGAGCATACTCCTCACCATGTCCATTAAAGTTCTATTTCTTCTTCTGCTACACCATTTTGATCTAGTGAGCCAGACAAGGTGTTTTGAGCTACAATAACTTGCTCTTGAAGAAACTTAGCAAATGGACTAGGTACCTGTCTAGTCCCTATGTACCTACCATAATATTCACCACCTCTATCAAATCTCACGATTTTGATTTGTTTACCACATTGTTTCTCTACCTTTGCTTTATGTATTTTAAAAGCATCCAACGCTTTGCTCTTATTATGAAGCAAGTAGAGATACATAAATCATGAGTAATCATCTATGAAGGTAATGAAATATTTTTTACCATCCATGCTTATGTTAGAACAACAAATGTCAGTATGTATGATCTCTAATATGTCAAAACTTGTCTTAGCATCTGTTTTAGTCTTGTTGGTCTACTTTCCTTTAATGCAATCCACACATGAATCAAAATATGTAAAATCAAGAGTCTCAAGAACTGCATCTTTTACTAACCTTTTGATTCTATCAATGGAGATATGTCATAATCTCTGGTGCCACAACATAGAGGATTTCTCATCCATAATATTACGCTTAATACCAACGTTACCATGCACAGCCATGACTTTATTAGAGACATTATTATTTAAATAATTTTTTTACAAATCATTATTCATTGTACCGCTTCCAACAAGTACTAAATTTTTGTATAAATTAAGAGAAGTTTCATAAAAGTAGAAGAAAAATCCAAGTGGTACAAGTTTAGATACAAAAATCAAATTCCTAGAAAAGCTAGGAATATAAAAGGTTCTTCCAAATTAAGTACAAAACTAGTTTGTAAAACAAGCCTATGTCCCCACAGCTTTAACAAGTGAACGCATCTTGTTTCCTAAATAGATGCTCCGTTCACTTTCCATCGGTCTCCTTTAATTTAGAAAACCCTACATGGAATTACAAATATGGATTGTAGAACCAAAATCAATCCACGATGTGGTATGTGAAACATTAACCATACTAGATTCATAACATACAAAAGAATTGAGATTACCTTTCTTTTCCAACCAAGCCTTCCTCTTAGGACAATCTTTCCTCATGTGTCCTTTTTTTTTTTTACAAAAGAAACACCTCATAGCCTCCTTCTTATCAATATAGGCTATAGCTTTGCCTTTCACTTTTCTTTTATTGGCTTGCTTCTTGTCCCTTTTATGGGTCATCATATATGCACTCTCACCCATTACTTGAACTAATCTCTCCTGTTCTTGAACACACATGGTCAAGAGTTTATTAATTGACCAGTTTTCCTTATGTGTGTTGTATGAAATTTTGAATGGTCCATACTGAGAAGGAAGAGAGTTCAAGACAAAGTGCACTAAAAAGGACTCAGATATCTCAATCTGTAATGACTTTAGCTGAACAGCTATGTCTCTCATCCGCATAATGTGCTCACACACTCCTCTAGTGTCAATCAGTCTCATTGATGATAACTTGTTTATTAGGGTGCTAGCCAGTGCTTTATCTAATGATTCAAATTGTTCATCATTAGCTTTCATAAGATCTTTGACATTCTCACATTCAAGTATCGACCCAAGGATGCTAGTACTAATGCGAGATTTAATGAACATCATGCTCAAGCAATTAGATCGCTCCCACCATTCATATAGAGTGATCTCGGCATTAGTACTAGATTCTGTAATTTCAGGAGGCTCTTCCTTATGAAGAGTGTAGTCAAGATCCATACATTCTAAATAAAGAAGAATTTTCTCCTTCTAGACTTTATAGTTGTCACCAGTTAAGTAGGGAACTCTAGATTTTTCATCAGACAATATCAAAGATTGAATAACTACAAATAAATAAATAAACAAATAACACATGCTTACTAACAATTATGAGGCATTATCCATCAATCACAATGATAAGCTTACCAATGCAAGTCATATTAAATAAATATGAATCAGCATGTCATTAAAATCCACCTGTGGGCAAAGATTTTAACACAAAATTGATTCATTGACATTAATGATGAAATTAGTAAATTATAAATATTTCTTAATGCCAGTGGGCCAATTAAGAAATAAATATTATTTTTACTATTTCATCCTAATTAACTATATTAATATAATAATTTTTATGGGGTAAAATTATTATATCAATATATTTAATTAGAATTTGATGTCATTTTAAAACTTTAATGTGATAAAAAATAATAATTGTATACTTAATATATGTATTTTCATATTTAAGGATGTTGTGGCTATTCCTCAAATAATAAATACATATTGATCACATAACATCTAAGAAATCTTAATTTAAATCAAGACATTTTCATATAAGCATAACATAAATTAAAACTTATTAATTTATTATGCCAATATGTCATAATTTAATCAATCATGAATTTCACTTAAATTAAATCAAGATATTTCATACCATCACTTAAACTAACATTTTAGATCTAGAATAAGACTATAGAGGAGGGTAAAGTTCCTCGAAGCCAACAGAACATATCTACGAAGGCATCGAAAAACCAAAAGAGAGCCATCTTCTTCGGTCCCACCTCTCGCATTTCACACCCACACACATCTCGTTGTCTATAAGAATACCCATAACTTCAGTCAACAAACCAAGCAAGCAATTCTCCCCTCTATTTCTCTCTATAAAATACCCAAATAGTAAAGTCCTCTTTTCCCATCTTCCTGAAACCCTAAGCCTCCTTCTCACAAAAAACAAACCCATCTTCAATCAAAATAGAGGATCAAGTGCAGCCGACCAGATCAAGGAATATGCCGGTCAGCTGTATCTGTGAGAAGAGAAACAAGGAGTTTATGTATGAGGCTTCCAGGGTTTCTAATCAGATCTCGCCGAATGACGGAGGCCAAGCAACCTTGCTCAACCAAGCATGCTAGATCGGCGACACTAGATGTAATAACTTTCAATTTCATAATATAAGTATTCTTTTGTATAGAATTGACAACAAAATCTAATTGCTCTAATGGTTATAGAATGAGTATGCAAAACTCTCGAACTACAGTTCAAGTCTCCAAAGACAACCTTTTTGGAGAAATTCCCTACCTAAAACCAAGGAGTGTCCAAGTGAAATGAATCTGGAGAATTCTAAGTAGAAAAGGATGAGGATACAGGAAGGAATGCATGAAACACAAAGAGAAAGAGAAAGGGAGAGAAAGAGAGGAAAAGAGAAGAAGTAGAGAATCAGGCTGCGCTATTCATTTTGCATTATGGAAAAGAAGACTATAGAAGAATGATCTCGTCTACGAGGTAGGGGTGTAGGAATTTATCTAATCCAGTTGGTTTTCAAATGAAAATTTATTTTTATGTAACTCATTCCAAGATTAATCTGGTTGATAGGGATGCATCATAGACTAAAGAAGATATAGTAGTTTTCTTTGAGAGTTTTATATGGGTTAGATTGACATGGTAGGCTCTCAATATTGCTTATCATTTTTTTTTCGCGTTTTGATTCCTTAATAAATAAATAAGCATTATATGCTTGTTTTATATGGATCCAATCATGATTATATGTTTTTTCATTATTATAACCATGGTAATCCCATTTTATAAAAATTTAACCATGAATAAGTATATGCGTTTAGATTAGATATGTATACATATACGCAAGGTCATATATGCATGTTGTTGCATTATGAATACTTTAAATATAAATCTATACAATCAGTTACATATGTGGGTTTTAGATCGTTTTGATGGAGATTTTATCTCATGATCAAATAGCGCATGGATTCATAATAATGTACATTTGTGTATGATGTTTTAATAATAATTCATAACCTGCCTTTATATATATTGCATGTGCATTGAGATTGCTGAATCGTTAATGCTTCATTTTTTTTATTGGCAATGCCTTATTAATTGATAGATCAATTCGTAATGCTTTAAATACAAATCTTAACTTTGAAATTTTACATGCATATAACCACTTTTGATAACACGTTGAGCACTCATCAACATCATGCATGACGCCTTGGATTGGTGTCATGCTTGGCCTTAAAAGATGAGATGCGTGTTGTTTTTCCACACATGGGTGCCTTAATTTCATCAATTGAGCAGCACGCCATGCACTACACACATAGTAGATGTAATGAATATGTGTGCTTGAGTATTTTGCATGGTGCTTAATATGGGTCCATGCATAATCTAACAACCATGGATTAAAGCAACTACCATTCTACCCTTATGCCTTGCATGATACTTTCTTTTTTACATTCATGTGTTACGTGGCTTACACTTATAGAGTGAAGATTTTTGCATAAAGCTTAGGTCGCCCACCTACATGATATTCAATGCCTTAGATGAAGTGATGGGCAGCTAGCATAAAGCATGGTGCTTAAGACACAATGCTTGCACATGGCACATGGCATGTACTGCATGGACTGCGTGTATAGCAAATGGTGCACGGACAACAGGCATGATGCTCAACATTGAGGCATTGTGTTTGGCTATTAGCCCATGAATAGTCCGCATCGCCCTCACTACTTGGGTAGGTATTTAAAGTAGGGATAATGCTAAATGCTCGCTCAGATGCTCAACACACAAGATATTGATTGGTTTTACATTATGTAGTTTGGAAGTTGTGACCCAAGGTTATATGTTTTCATGTGTGCATAGTCTCTGTTTTATAGCGATTATAGCAACTAATTAAGATAACTATTATATTGATGCTTGTAATAATTAAAAATAATAATAATTGATCTCGGCATGACACATATATGAATTTGAAAATGTTGTGCTGCGAATATGGTATAATTATATATGCTAAGACTAGACTAAGCTAGTCGAAGATTTATGCTAATCAAAATATGGTCAGAGAACGGAAAGTTTTGAATACTCTTATATTGTGCACTAAATAGTGTGAAATGATATAATGAATGAAAATTAGGTGACTCAAAAGAGTTGTGCCTAGCCTAAAATTAGGCAACTCATAAGAGTTGAACCTAGCCCAAGGCAAATTCTAAGACCCCTCTGGTTACTATGCTAGGAAGATCAGTTGGCCACTGACTTCTGAAAGTTGATACCTGTCCTAAGAGGCCTATTGTAGAGAGTATTGTATCATGGGGAGACTGCTCTCTTGTAATCCAGTGCCCTCATGAGGACTAGTGTAGCCCGTGTGACATCCACGGCCGAACGTAGTTGGATGTGAGTCCTCTACATGCATAGTATACCATATAGTTATCAGACATGGACTGACAAGTCGGTTATCCTCAAGGATATTTGACCATTGCCCAGATGGGTTGGTGGTAGGACGCTACCACGCAGTGATATAATAGATTTTGATACGTCATTCTTTGATAAAAGTCCAAATGGGCGTGTATATATGAGATTTGAAGAATATATTAGAATTTATTGGAAACACTAGATTTTTATGAAGGCATAAATGTTGTATAATATTCACAACGTACTTATGATTGAATATTTAATTGTTTGCACTACTTAATTTATGCCAATATTGTTGTTGTAGTTTTCAAACGGCTAGTTTAGGTATTTTCCTACTAAGTCGTCGTACTCACTCCTACAAAACATTTCAGGGAAAGTACAAGAGGACTAAACGCTCAATTAGAAGAAGTTAAATAAGGAGAATAAGGAGGAACGAAGTATGGATAAGTAGTTAGACATTTCAATTATTATTTTGAAATAATGAACATTTGAGATAAATGTAATAATACAGGTTACATTAATATACTATATCCGAACTATGATTTGAAGTTAAATTACTTATTATTTGTGCTGTGACCAAGGAGATCCTGTAATGGTATGTTTTATTCTGCTATTATATGTGATGGTTTTAATGTGGCACCGAGTTGAAGGTGAAATTGAAAAAAATAAATATGTATTATATATTTCAAAAAAAAATCCTACCGAAGAGTTTTAATTTTCAAATTTTATTTCAAAAATCCTTTTCTAAAACCCGGGTCGCCACACTAGATAAAAAAGAAGAGGGTTTCTGTTCCGTTAATCACGCAAGATTGGCATCACTGAAGCAAAGGAAAAGCATGGAGGAGATCAGTCATTTTAGTTCTACTCCAATCGGATGTCTATATCGATTGGACAATGAAAAGAATGGGAGAGGCTAAGAGCGTTGCGGCTGGCCAAATTCTGGGAAAGACAACAGAGAAGAAGCTTCCACTGGTGGCCGGCCATCCCTGACGTTACCAGTCTGGCGTGCCTCCTAGGGTAATGGCAGAGTCTTCTTCCCTCCTCTTAATCAATCTGGTCGTCAGCTTAGCTCTTGTTGATTGGAGCAGAAGATTATTATTTTTTATTTATCAAAACATGCCAAGGATCACAATACTGTCTGATAGAAATAATTGTTGATGCAGCAGAGGCATCTTCACTGTCTTAAGGTCACTTAGATCAAATTACATCTGTAAGCTGGTTCTTTCTCCTAGTATATCCTTTTAACAGTGACAGAAGTCGAAACCAGCCATTACCGTGAAACAAGGTAAGTTTGCATCTCATTCTATCAATGTTTACTTTCTAGATAGATGATTTTAGTAATCTATTAAACAAAATGATAAAGCTGCTAGGAAGAGGAAATATGCTTTGATACCACATATAAACCATTTTCCCAGATGTTTACAGTAAATTAAAATCACAAGCAGAAGCAGAAGCAGAAGCAAAAAATGAATGATTTAGAAACTTACCTCCAGCCATAGTAAAGATCTGATATAGTTTAAGGAATCTTCTAATCCTCTTCAATTCACGATGATGGAGAACTAAAACTGCAGTAGTTGTTACTCGAATTGCAAGATTGGAATCCTTAAGAGATGATAGTTAATAGCAGTTATCCTTCCATCAAGGATAATTGCCATGGACATTTACCACACATGTTAAATGTGTGAGTAGACACGTTAGATTTTGAATAAATGTTATGGACCACCAAAAATTGTTTAACAGGTACAATGGTCATCTGCTATGCCTTTCTTAAGACTAGCAAGATGGCATGCAACTTTGTATGTATGCAACAACAAAAGATATAATTGATAAGTTGACGCTTTTTGTCAAGTTGTTTGCAACCAACCATGCTATACTAGACGTGTCTTAGCAATTTAAGTAATAAGTTTATTCTTTTTATTATATGCATAATAAAAAGCATTGTTAGCTTGCTGGGGTGCAAGGAGCATTGCCCCCCAAAAAAATGTAAATGGCTTTCTATTTATACAACCCTGGGGTTCTATAGAGAGGGGTGAAGAAGTGGCCAGTTTCTAACAGCGCACCTGGTGTGAACCAGCGAATGTATCTCTCAATTCAGAGGAAACTATGTAAATCTGTGTATGTTTTTATCATTTCTAATTCGCATCTTCTTTTTAAAGTAAAAAGCACAAGTAGACTCCATTTTCAATGATGCAATCTATTGATCAACATCTTGGCATAGATGGGCATACCCCCATATTTCACATACTTTTGATGATCTTGCCACTTATTTTTGTCAGCTATACAATCAATTTTACTACCTTGCATTTTGCAACTCAAAATAAGCTCAGAAAAACAATAGCAATGTCGTGTAAAATAATTTTATGTCAATATCATTAAAATGAACGGTTCAGATTACTGAAAAAGTTGCCCACAAGGGCCATAACCCCACGTGAACTTTCACCAATGATCAAAAGCTGAGTCTGAGGAGTCCAAGCCACCTTGTTTGTATTCTTAGTCATTCTTCGTGTTCAAAATGGCTTAGATTACACCATGTCCGTTGGATACTTTCAGATTATGTTTTCTTGCTTTGCCAATTATGATTATTGATTTTTAAATTACTAGATATGCAAAATAAAATGGTTAGGATTATCCAAATTCACCCAAAATAATGAACGGCTTGGATGTTTTCAAAGGAAAAGGCCAAAGAAAAAGTTAGGTGGATTCCTACTCTCAGGAGCGCAGACTCCTCAGTCAACGAACTCTACCGCAACTCTTGTAGACTTGTAGTATTATGTTCGAGGATTTATGATCGATCTGCTGGTGGAAAAACCAGGTGAAGATTCAAACACTTCTCTTCTGCTACTGTTTCTGGAAAATTCGGTCGAAATCAACCAAAATTTCTCACAGGTTGGAGTTATAGCGTCTCTGTGCGATCTCCCCTGTTTTTTTTTCTGGGCCTCTTTTAGCAGATTTTTCTAGTTAGTTTGCCTTGCGTTTGATGTTGTTTTCAGTTTATCTCGGCAGTGCGTGCTTCTGATTCCAGCATGGATGGTAGTGATTGGAGAATGCAATTATCGCCTGAATCTCGACAGAGGATCGTCAACAAGATGTAAGCCTCTGTCTTCCAGGATTGGGTTTCTTTCTTCCGGCTACTGTCTGCATATATTTCATCGAATATATGTGATTTGATATCAGTTTTAGTGCACTTCAAGTTGGTGCTTGATGTGATTCCGTTTTATATTTGGACGATGATTTGGGTTGTTGTGTGTTAGCTTGTAAATTGGGTGTAAGCGAGGATGAACATATGCACATTCGGCTTGCTGACTGGAAAAGATTTTGGGTTAATTTAGGACTTTTTGCATCTAATTTTGATTTGGGGATCTCAATCTATTTCGGATCGGTTTTGGTTGCAATGCTTTCCGGGTTTGTTCTCTTGCCTGATTCGCATTTACTACCGATGTAGATAAGAAGGCCATATCTTATAGTTGCTCTTTTAATGGCTAGGATACATATAGAATTACATATAGTTGGTTGATGATTGAATGGGAGCCTTGGCGTAACAGTATAGTTGTCTTCGTGTGACCTTGAGCTCATGGGTTCGAGGCATGAAGACAGCTTCTTGCAAAAATACAAGGTAAGGCTGCATACTATGGACCCACATGGTCTGCCCCTTCCCCGGCCCCTTCATATACAGGTGCTTCAGGGCTGCTCTTTTGATTGATGATTGAGCTGTGGAGACCATGAGAAGGTATGTAAATGTAAGAGCTGCTTTGTGAACTTCCAAGCATAAACTTGTGGCATTTCAGATTTTCTTCTGGCCCGAGCTCGTGACAGAAGCATTCAAGAGGCTCTGCAAATACTTACATAGTTATTAAGCGAAAATATGCTTAAAAATGTTAGTTGAAGATCCTGTACAGAGCCTTTTCAGCGTAACATGTGTCTACATTTAACTGCAACTCGGATAGCCTCATGCTTCTGTCATGCTAATTTAATTGTATTTGAATGCCATAAAATATGTCAAAGGCACTGGTAAAGTCTTATTTCTACCTTTTCTTCATTGCACATTCCCTAATTCAGGCAGAGACTTGTATGACTGTGCCTAAAATAGGTTGTATTGAGATATATTCTGACCAAATAACATAAGTGCTGTTTTATTCATTAAGGACTTGATGGAAGATGCTGATCTCTGAAGCTAGTTATTGAACTCCTCCATAGCTCGTTGGACAAAGTTCCATATTGTCTTTTTGATTAACAAAAATTGTATTTAAATTGAGTTTGTACAATAAGATGATGGTAGTGATCCTGACTGCTGTTTATCTGAGTTTTCGCCCTCTCTGTTTTCCGCCCAAAATTCCTTGAAATCCAAACTCCTCTTTTCGTTTCTCTTCTGGGCTAATGGGTTAGGATAAGCTATTATGATCACAATAAATGTTGCCTTCTTTTTTTCTTTTCACAATTTTGGACTTCATTGGAAAATTCGTCACTTTATAAGGTTGTAGGTTGTATGAATTAGCATCTTGTAAGTTCTCTGTCTTTACTTTGTTTGTGTATTTGATATATTATTTATATTGTGGAAATGATCTGATTCGGGTTATCTTTTTCCTTCTTGATTTTTTCTTTGCAACACAGTTTTGAGTGCTTTGTAAGCTTGTTGTGATATGTCAAGCTAGCCCTGAGTCAGGTCTTCATTGGTACATGGAAATAGTTCCCTTGGACATTTTAACTACTTAATAATCATAAGCTAGACTATTGTGTTCTACTGTCTGTACTGCTGCAAGATGAAATTGATTCTCTAATGGAGTCTTCTTTGTGGCATGATGATCCAAACAGTGTCCTTGGTTTTGCTTTTTTATACTTTCTACTTGAAACCTCGGTCAGTTATCTTTTCACATTTTGCCTTGCATAGAATGGAGACCTTCAAGAGGCACTTGCCTGTTTCTGGACCGGAGGGATTAGTTGAGCTTAAGAAAATTGCTGTAAGATTCGAGGAGAAGACTTATACTGCTGCAAGAAGTCAGGTGCGTCCATCAACCCAAATGTCCTTTTCTGCCATGACAATTTTAATGTACCCGTGGTTGGTGGTTAGTAGGACCGGATTTTTCCCCCTTAAAATCTTTGATTTTACTCATTAGTACTCAATATTTTCCTATCTGCTCCAGACTCTAATTGAAGCTATAGATATCCATTTGTATAACAAATTTTAATCTCGCTCTCACAGACTGAGTATCTACGGAAAATATCTCTCAAGATGCTGACATGGGAGAACAAGTCTCAGCCTAATGGAGGAAGTTCTGCTCCGTAGTGTTTAATCACAAGTATAGTGCTCAATCATAAGTATATGTATTCTCTGTGGACATGCCTAAACATTGCCACAAATATAAGGTAACGCCAGTTCTGTCATTGGCTGTATAAAATAAGTGCCAACTCTAGGCCAAGCTCTTCTTTACTCAAAAACTCGCTTTCTTTGAGAGTCCTAAGCCCAAGGCGCTGGCATGGTTTGCATTTTTGGTCAAGTCAAGGTATTTCCTAGATGGTGTAGAACTTTGTTCTACGATTCATCCCAATCTATATGGTGCAAGAGTATTATAAAGTGTTGTGAAGAAAAGAAGCCTCATTATAAGCAGCAGAGTATTTGTAAGTGTGGTAAAGAACCACTTAATTTTCCAATTTGGATGTAAATATAACATAAATTTCTTACATATAGAAGGGCTGGTTCACTTATTCGCAACCAAAAGTTTTTGGATTCAAGTTCACTCACAATGGCAAATCAGAGAAACATCAATAAAATCAGCCAAGTAATAGAAAAATTAGCAATTAAGCAGTCCGAGTCCACTCGAGCACCATATTAAGAAAAGAAAAAGGAAATCTACAATAAAAATAAAATAGCTGTTACAAGATAAGGCTGTGTACTATAGGCTTTTGTAGTCTACCCCTTCCCCGGATCCTGCATAGGTGGGAGCTTTGTGCACTGGGGCTGCCCTTTTAGCTGTTACAAGTGTCTAGGCCATTGTCGGCAGGAATCTCAGTTTACACCAAACCAATGGACAAGCTACAGTGAACTGGCTTCTTAGGAGTTGGTTAAGAATTGATACAAATTTTTTTTGGCAGTTGATGATGTAGCAGTTTTCTTCTAGGGAAACATTATATGGACTGAGCTTCTAGAACTACTCTGTCTGGAACCTACCTTTGGATGATCTGACCAATTCTTCTTATCTGCCCTCACCTAGATAGGCTAGCTGCAAAAACTCATCCCATTGGTTGCATCTAGCTAGTAGTTTTCTGTACTTTTCTCAATCGAAAAGGACAATAATCATAAATTAAGTACATTTAAATGGAGAGAACTGGTTCCAAGCTAGAAGCATCCAACGAGCATGAGCTTTTCCAAGTGGCGTAAATTGGGAAGGTAGAGAAAATGAATGGATCAGACCCTCCAAACGTAGGGTCTGGCTGAGGGTTCATAAACTCAATCTTGGAAGCTCAGACCAAATAACATTTCTCTTTCTTTTACTCTCATTTGCATCCACCTCTGGCATCTCTTGTGCCTCATGTACGAGTCTCTGTCCTCTGTTGTGAAGACTTGGCCGGTGAAAATCTTCCCAAGTAAAAAAATTGAAGAAAGTTTTTTTGTTACAGTGAAAAAATTACAAAGCAAATCACTCACACACAATACTATATCTAAGCGCCAGCAAAAAGGAAACGCCGATAGTCGAACCTGCAACCAAGCGTACCAGACATTTGTTGGCAATTGATGGAAGCCTCTTGCATGAGCATTATAAGCATTAGCCGCAAGAGTAATCACCGACGGGCATCTAATGCATCCACACAGTCAATGCAAGGAGCAGTCTCCGTGCATTTTATATTTGGATTGACCTGCTTTCATATCAGGCATCATCCATAGCCTCGTTTTCAACATTTGTAATGATCAAATTGAACCACATCTTTCTTGTCATCAAAGACTAGAATTAGATACGCCTGAACATGTGCTAATGTTCCTCAATCATGTGAACCAGGTCAGTCTTTCAACCTTTGTTGATGCCATTACATGATTGGGATGGAAAGAGAGATCCCACGCTGCATAGTTTTGCATTGAAAAAAATTGCATATTGGGCCCACTTTAAATATTTTTTTCAATGATCCCAGCTGTCCATAGTCAAAGGTATCAAACTTCTACTATGATAAATACCTATAAGACCTTGTTTATTGGACCCTTTTTGGTAATAAAATAGACAGTATAATCAAAAGAAAAAGAAAAAGATTTAAAAATTGTACAACTGAAGCCATAATATTTAATAGAGGAGAATGGATGAACAAGATTCATGTGGCCGACCTCTAAACCGTATAAAGTCTTGATGATGATGATGAACAATTCGAAAACTAAGCCATCTAAGACAAACCGAATCAAATAAATAGCTTAGAACATGGAGAAAATGATAAATTGGGCTAGGCATGCCATTTTTTCAATGCAAAACTACGCAACATTTTAAGAGAGAGAGAGAGAGAGATTGTATGGTGATAAGTTGAGCTACAAGTTAAATAGAGAGAAATATTGTATGGTGAGGAGAATGGCCAGCTCAGTGCCTTCTCTATGGTTGGAAAGCGTTGGTCACTCTAATAGATCATCATTAAGAAGGAGACTATAGAATTTCATCGATCTCTACATCATGCCATCATCTATTTGAATCTCAACCCTTAGATCACCAACAGGAGTCCCTTTACAGCTATGATATGCAAAGTTGTTGCCCACTAAAAACGGAAATAAATATAATATAAAGAAAACACTCCCTCTTACACTTCCCTTGGGCCTTCCGAGTCATTTTCAAGTAGCTATTTGGACTACTCGGTCGGGTAGTTCCTGTCCCATTGACACGTTACCCATGACTTTCATGTTGAAATCCTATGCTTACCTTCATTTCAAGTCATTTAAGAAAAATAATAGCAAATTCAACATTTGGATGGCATTTTCCGTGAAAAACTGAAGAAACCATATTCAATGTGCTATCCACACGACCACCTTTGTTGTTTTCTTACATTTCTCTATTTAAAACTTTTGGGTTTGTTTGGCTAGAAGGAAAGGTGATGAATATTAACTTACATGGAGAAAAGAATCCTCCCGGGGAGCCCTGGCGCATTCATAAAAGTTGTTATTGCGCGATCTTGAGGTCACGGGTTTCAAGGCATAGAAACAACCTCTTGTAAAAATACAAGATAAGGCTGTGTACTATAAGTCCTTGTGGTCTGTCCTTTCCTCAAACCACGCATAGGTGGGAGCTTCGTGCACCAGGGCTGCACTATGGAGAAAAGAATCCACCTCATAAAGCATTTTACACTTTCAAATTGAATTACGCCCTAAATTTTTTGGGTGTTCAAGGGAATTCAATTTGAAGGCATGAAATGCTTTTTGTGCGGGATTCTTTTGTCCACGGAAATCAGTTTGCATCACTTTCTTGCCAACCAAATAGGTACTTAATACAGTTAATGATCTACTTCTCTTTGAAAAGTAAGAAGGCAAATTTTATAGGTGATTACTAGGCTTATCTTTATTGTCAATCATATAACTTTGCAGAGTGGGAATCATTGCCGATTGGGCTTAAAATTGGTGATGAAGTTTGGACCCAATGCTTAAAATTTTAGGTGTTTCAGAAGTGAAGGGGAGCCTTGGCACAGCAATAGAGTTGTTGTCATGTGACCTTGAGTTCGCTGGATAAAGGCGTGGAAACAACCTCTTGCAAAATGCAAAGTAAGGCTATATACTATTAGCCCTTGTGGTCCGCCCCTTCCCCTAACCCCAAATATAAGGAAGCTTCATGCACCGAGGCTGCCCTTTCATATTGCAAGAAGAGAAAGTGATTGAATAGAATCTCAAGGGAGCTTCAAGGATGGAGGCAAATTATGTGATATTCTTCATTATCTTTGACTTCCACAGAAGGATATACTCATCCCGATATATTCACTACTAAAGCTACCAATAGTAAAAGTAATCAAGTGTGTATATTTAATCCATTAGTTTCATATAATGCCTTAAGGGCAGACTAATTAGTATTATTATCAGGGTATTGATATATAGACCCCTTATTTCTCCTGGTGAGCCCCTTAATAATGATTCTGGCAGCTACAACTTCAGGTTAGGCCCAAATTTTTGAAGATTAGAACTGTCGACAATGTTTCACTTCGTATAGATGGCTCATACTCCCAAATTCTAATCCATTTGATGATGCTAATTGCTATTTTCTTAAGTTGAAAAATAAACTCTAGAAGGTTTCACCCTTCGCTCTATAACTAAAAGCAACAATTGCTACGATAATCTAATGGATGAGAACTTTGGACCATGGCCGAAGTAAACCAAGGGAAACATTGTGAACAGATCTTTAAAAATATATACCCACCTAAGTTATAGCCATTCATAATCATTTGTTGAGGGGCTCGGGGAAAAATAGGGGCGCATATATTACAACCTTTATTGTTATAATCTAGCTTCTGAGATTTGAAGTTCTTATTCACTAAAAAAAGTACTACAGCACAATATCAACAATGTGAAGTGCGTTTTTTCTCTCGGTGGTGCTCTACCTTTAGTTGATCAGACATATTCATTGAATTGCTATAGCTTTGGTGTCATATACCCATGGTAGCAAGGACCGTAACTTATTTTGTTTTACAAAATGGAGGGCTAATTTGCTGGTATAGTTCTTTTTTGAGAAAACTTTTTGGTAAGAATTCATGCTCAAGATGGTGTGAAGAAGTTTGCATGGTTCATTTTCATGCATGATGATCTTTTTTGGTTGATCCAAGCCGCTTATCATGTTTGCAGTACCAAAAATAAGTGATTTACAAGAAATCATAGCACTTGAATAATCTTAATCACTTGTCTTTGAATTTCACATGCATAATGTAGCTTGGATCTACAAGTGAGAATTTCACATGCACGAAAAAGGGAAGTGACATCTTGACATGCTCTTCAGCGTTTGGACTATTAATAGGACCCACAAGGCAATTATTCCCTGGCTTTAGGACTATTGCATACCTTCTTTTTGGATTTTGTGGTTAATGCATTAGTGGGGCCAGATTTTAATTGATAGGAACCGTTCGTTTCAACTGCCTTGCCATTCATTTATATCCCAGCTTGAGCCTTTAGATTCATTTTCAAAAAGCCATTCTGACTTTTTTGCTAAGTGGCCCCCATCTTATTGACACCAGTAGCTCTAGGAAAATGACAGTGATTTCAAATAGCAAAGACTTATATAATTATCATTTAGTGCATTTTTAAGTTTCAGAAAGCTCAAATAAATGTTAAATGGGTGTCCATCAGTCCATGATATTTAAAATGGGCATTCCTATTAATATCCAAATTAAAATTTCATAATTAGTTCTTTTCTAAGTCGGCGACAAATGTCTAACACAATTGGTCAAAGATGGCTCTGCATTTCCGGACAAATCTTCTTGGTCATTGATATGAGTCGCCATTTTTCTTATCTGGCCAAAGATTAGCATCAGGAATGTGTGTAAGCAAAAGTGTGCCAGTTATTTGCTTTGTAATTCTTTCCTCTGAAAAAAGAACATATTTTTCTACTTAAAGATATAATTGTTTTTTAGTCTCACTTTTTGAAATTATGAATTTTTAAAGGAGCAAGTATTCTCACACCCATTTGGTACTAACCCCACAACCCTTTTTGGAGTTTTATCATATTTTATCTAAGGGCCCCATTTCATGATAATCTCAATCCTTCATCTTAGCAATTTTGTAATTGATGAGGTTTTACCCAAAAATCACATATATTTGATAATTGTGCTTTTGCATTTTTGAGCTCTAAATCAACGGCTAGAAAATATTAATGGTATTAAAAATAGCTAAAAAAAATCAATGCGTAGATTATTTAAAGTAAGTTAATTTTGAGAAGTGGTCATCTATAGCAAAATGCTTAAGATAAGTGGTTTGATTACTCAAATAAATGGTCAACACATGTACTTTTACTGTTAACCCAAGGGGTATAGCATTAGTACCAAAGAGGTATAGGAATATTAGCTCCATTTTAAAGGGAATTGATATAGGCGTTTCACTTTTTAATAAGCACACTCTCATATGTCTCATCCCGCTCTTCAACATGAGCTCACCTTTTGGAAGATCCGAACCATTCATAATCTTGTTCTCATCCTATCTGAGCTATGTACTAAAAATTTTATTGATTGTACAATTCTAACACATGCACCAAAGCTGGGTAAAGAATTGGTGCAAGGAGAATTCTCTCACTTGGGTGATTAAGGTTCGCGATTGTGCATTGGTGTCCTTTACTCTAAAAAAGAATATGTTTTTTTAATTTAGAAAATTGAATATCAAAATTATGTGCTTTTCATTTTAAAACTCAAGGAACCAGTGGTTAGAATCATCAAATAAATGAAATTTTTGATGCATAACTCGTTTAAGATGAGAACACTATTGTAAATTAGTTTGGATCTTCCAAATGGTGAGCCCAATCAAAATTATAGCTTTGGTGAATGCAAGTATTATGCACCTTTGAACATGAGATAGGACCACATGCTAATCGTTGTTCTTCTTTGAGCATGAGAACCTATTTTTACTTGTGCAATGTCATTAATTTTAAATTTTTTTATAAATTTTATTTTACATTGCCTAATTAGGTGGATAATTGGGCGCTTCTTATATACTCACTCTTAGTCACCAGTATGTCCATTCCTTAAATCTCTTTCCCCTTTAAACTTCCATAAAACTCTATCATTCCTAAATTTCCTTTTTTTAATCTATTCATAGATTGTAACTTATCCTTGAGTTTATCAAGGCCTCTTTGTCATCTATTACAAATCCTTAAGAGATTTCACTTTTGTACTCACTTCTCTATAATATTGAATTCCAATGCTTATTTTTCATATGAGTAGACCTCGCTTGAAACCCTAAAATATCACTTTCTCTCTAACATATATTATTAATCTTTTTATAATCATAAAATCTCTCTCTTTAACTTATTATATTATATTGTATCATTTTCAAATTTGCAATCAAATATCATTTTAATTATCAAAGTAGTCCATCAAATAATCTAAATTAGTATAAACAAATACAACTATATTAATGTAAAAAAAGACATTTAAAACTCATTTTTATGATCAAAGTCATTCATCTGATAGTTTATATAAATGTGTGTGTGTGTGTGTGCGTGCGCACATGTGCGTGTGTCTATATATATATATATATATATATATATATATATATATATATATATATATGAGGGCTGTTAGCAATATCAAATTATTGCAGAGGTAAGCTGCAGCTAACACCCCATTTGCTGAGAAAAAGTAAAAAGGTATCATTTCCTTTGTCTTTATTTGCTTTTTACTTTTTCTCAACTAATGAGAAGTTAGTTGCTCATATATATATATATATATATATATATATATATATATATATATATATATATATATACAACAATTATTATAAGCAAAGAAATCTAAACACACTTGAATCCCTAAAATTTCTCTTACTCTCTAATATGCAATATTTGTCCTTTTTCCAAGCCTAAAATATCTATTTCTCTTTGATCTATTCTATTATGATGTATGATCTTCAAAGTAACAATCAAATCTCATCTTAATAATGAAAGTTGTGCACATAATAGTTCATATTATTGCAAACATATAAATTTCTACATTAATGTAATAAAGAAAATTGAACCTTATCTTAATGATAAAAGTCATCCATCAAATAGTCCATATTAATGTAAAAATATAAATCTTTATATTAACATAAACAAAGAAATGTGAATCCACTTCAATCCCTAAAATCTCTCCTCTCTAGCATATATTATTTATCTTTTTTTAATCATAAAATCTCATAGTTTATATTAATATAAACAAATAAAATGGCATATCAATGCAAGTGAAGAAATTTGAACCTTATGTTAATGATGAAAGCCATCTATCTAATAGTACATATTAATGTAAATATAAATATATATATATATATATATAGACAAAGAAATATGAAACCCACTTGAATTCCTAATTCTCTTTTCTTTTTTTTTTCTAACCTATCTTATTTATCTTTTTCTAATCCTATTCTCTTTAACTTATTTTGTTATGTTGCATCATTTTCAAATTTGCAATCAAATCTCATCTGAATGATCAACGAAGTACATTTAATAGTTTATATTAATGTAAACAAATAAATTTGAACCTCAAAGCCATCCATCTAATAGTCTATATTATTGTAAATAAATAATCTCTCCCTATTGACATATTTATGTTTGATTTTTTAATTATTTTTATTGTCCTACCTTATTAATTGGATAAATAGGCTTCTATAAGATTTGCCTGTCTTTTTCATTAACATTGCAAATCTTTAAATCTCTTTCTTATTTTTAACCTTTCCTAAAATCTCTTTGTAGATTATCATTTTTGATTTCTTAGGCAGTTTAAAAAATCTCTTTATATTGCATCCTTTTCAAATTGATAATAAAACCTTACCTTAGAGATCAAAGTCGTTCATCTAATGGTCCATATTAATATAGACAAAGAAAGCTAAATCTAATATTAATTTATCAAAATTTTCTATTTAATAGTATATATTAATGTAAGCAAAGAAATCTTAAAAGGAAAGAAATATTTCTTAAAGTAGCTATCTCATCCTATTGATCTGAGTTATCCAATTATCCAATATATCGATCTAAACATTCTATATTAATATAAGCAAAGAAATCTTATGAGGAACTAAATCACGACTTGTGATCGCATGTGAAAATTTTTTATTAGACATACTTGTTAAACATTTTTCAATAATTCTATCAAGAGATATAAAATTTTGTCTCTTTCTATTATATACATATAAACAAATTAAACAGCTAACATGACTCTATTATTTCTTTTTCATAGGCATCCTATCTTGAAAAGCAAACCTCTAATAGAACTTATGCATATGTAAGCGCAAATCCTTCGTAATCGAAATTGTTCATCTTTTTGACTCATTATTAAGTAGATATTAGATTAAAGTAGATTTTCGATTAATCTTTTAGCTCTATTGAATTCAATAACTAAAATAGAAAAAACATTGAGAGTGGATATTATCAGTGTCTAATCTCCTTTATCCCCGGCTCTTTTCTAGTCAAAGTATCAATGCACAGCTTTCTTCTTCTTTATTATTATTATTATTTATTTTTTTATATGGCTCCACCTATAGTTGATGTAACACATTCATTTGATCTCCTCAATAGGAGTCTTGCCTAAGAGCTTTTGAAAAAGTTCATGCTCAAGAAATTAATACATTTGGATGATCCTAATTACTTGCGTTAGGATCTTTGAAAAAATTAAGGAAAATATATTTTCTTAACTTTTGACTCAAAGAAATATAGGTTAAAAAGCATTTAATGCACATGAAATTTGATATCTAACTTATCTAAGCCATTCACAATGTGACAAAATATCAGGCATGAAATTTCTTCATAATTTCTTGAGCATAGACTCCTACTAGGAATCACAAGAAAGTGATTCCCAAACCTTTTTAAAACTAGTGCATGCCTTCATTTGAGATTTGGGTGGTAAAAGTGTTAATGTGGCCAACATTTGGAATGATCCAAGCCATCTACAAAGATCTTGCCATCTATCTTTTGGACATGGTGTTATCAATGCTTGAGATGAGATGATCTGGCCTGATATGAAATAATATAGACCATATAATTGTTAGTCGTGCTTGAGATGAGATAAAATAGTATCTATTCATCTCACTGTTAGTGGTACTAGAGACGAGTTGAGATGAAAATCATCTCATTTTATGTCAAAGTCAAGCTAAATCTCATCTCATCTCATCTCATCTCATCTCATCTCAAGAACCACTAACACCGTCCAGGACGGTACATCAAAGATCATCTGGATGTTCGGTTTAAATTATGAAAAATAGAGGCCCCAATGGAAGGTCCAAACGAGGGCGTGGCAATAGCAATCAAGAGGTTGACAAATTCGGAAACCTGATGGAATTTTCCACGAAAATATGAAGAAAACATATTCAAAAGAAAACAGATTCCATAATCCGCAGCCAACACGCCCCATTCCACACAAACCCTTTAGAAAACCTTCTTTTCTTGCTCTTTCTGTTGCATTCCAAGAGTTGTGATTGATCTGCTCTCGGAAAGCCCTAGGTAAGGAGGAAGATTCTTCTCTTCAGGTATTTATTCTGGTAAATTCACTTGCAATTTGGATGAAAGGAAACCTAGACTTTTGAAAGATTCGAGTTTTAGCCTCGTCTGTGCGGTTTCCCCGTATTTCCATGGTTGTGGGTACTAAAATTTTGTAGTTGTTGCTTCCTTGAATCGATTTCTTCTCACTACTAAAACAAAGAACAAAACAGGAATTTTCTCTGGTTTTTTGTCCCTCTCTTTTCGACCCAGAATTCAAAGTCTGTTGGCTTCTGGGTTGTTTTCTTTATATCTGTCCCCTAATAATTTTTTCTTGCTACCCAAAAAAATTCTTCGTTTTTATTTATTTATTTATCTGAAATTCATTGCTTTTTTATGTTGTTTTCAGTTTGGGTTTTGAAATAGAGGGATAAATGATGGATGGGAACAATTGGAGACCTGCTCAAGGGGAGCCCAATTCTTCTTCCAATTCCAACATGGATGGTGGTGATTGGAGAACCCAGTTATCCACCGAATCTCGGCAGAGGATCGTCAATAAGATGTCAGTTCTCTTTTCCAGAAGCTGCTTTCTTCCTTCCTGCAAATTCTATCTATCACGTGAAGCGCTTGTTTCTTATGCATCATCTAATTATCGTGCGACTGCTACAGTCAGTATATAGTTCGTTGAATGATGCCCGATTTACTTTTCAGCTGTAATACACCTCAAATTGGTGCTTGATATTAAGTTCTTTGGGTTAGGTTCTAATGGGATAAGCGATGATCCATTAATTTCACTGTGGCAGGGGATTGGGAAAGATTTTGGGTTAGTTAAAAACTTTACGTGCGTAGTTTTGATTTGGTAGCTTATATTTGTTTGCACTTTTTCTGGTCACAATCTTGCTGGGCTAGTTTACAAACCTGAATACCCCCTACTCGACAATCTGTAGTAGTAGAAGAAATGGATGAAGATACAAAAGGTAAGAAGGGCATACTGACTAATGCATCAACATTGTATATTTTCAAGGTTTTGGACTGCTCTCAGCAAGATTCAACTAGGACTGTGGTTGGTAACGTGGATGAATGGAGAAACAAAATTGTTGTTCAGACGAAACTGTTGTTTGTTGTGTCCATAATAGAAACCAGGCAAACACTCTCAAACAGCCCATGCAATCAAAGAGAAGGGTCAAGAATTCAAACACTGAAAGAATTGCGTCTTGCATCTCTCTTCCTTCTTTGATCAAAATCATCACCACCTCACGTTCACTGCATGCACTACTAAAACACTTACTTTTTCTTGTCACAATGCTTGCCGGGCTAGTTTACATGCCTGAATCCCCCTACTCCACAATTCTAGTTGTAGAAAAAGAAGAAGAAGAAGAAGAAGAAATGGATGAAAAAACAAAAGGTAAGATTGCCATACCGAGTAATGTACTACCATTCTATATTTCAAGCTTTTGGAATGCTCTCAGCAATATTCCGTGAGGGCTGTGGTTGTTAAGGTTGATGAATGGAGAAAAGAAATTCTTGTTCACAGGAAACTGCTGGTTGTTGAGTCCTGAATAGAGAGTCGGTGAACACTCTCAAACAGCCCATGCAGAAACAAAAAGAAGAGTCAAGAACTCAAATGCTGAAAGAAGTGCATCTTGCGTCTCTCTTCCTTCTTTGATGAAAATCATTGACAGCTCCCACTCACTGCACTGCTTAAACACTCACTTTTTCTGGTCAAGATGCTTGCTGGGTAGTTTACAAGCCTGAATACCCGTACTCCCCAATCTGTAGTAGTAGAAGAAAAAGAAATGGATGAAGCAGCAAAAGGGAAGGAGCCCATACTGAGTAATTTATCAACATTCTACACTTTAAAAGTTTTGGACTGCTCTTGGCAAGATTCAGTGAGGGCCGTGTTTGATAAGGTAAATGAAGGGAGAAGAGAAATTCTTGGTTCACAGGAAACTGCTGGTTGTTGAGTCCAGACTAGAGACCAGACAAACGCTCTCAAACAGCCCATGCAGAATCAAAGAGAAGAGTCAAGAACTCAAATGCTGAAGGAATTGCATCTCGCATCTCTCTTCCTTCTTTGATCAAAATCATCACCACCTCCCACTCACTGCACTAGTAAAACAGTCAGTAACAGTAGAATCAATACAATCATGACAAGAAAAGAAGAAAGTGAACTAGAATAAAAATGCTCTCTAATCTCCCTCACTTGTCACCGCTTTTTTTTGTAACAAAGTTAGCCTCATCGCCTTGATTGATTGGTATGACAAAACCAATTGTTTAGCTGCTACCATCTCTTCCAACATCTCTGTTGAAACCTTCTCTCTCTGTCTCTCTAAGGCCCCTGTGCACCTCCCTCTCGCAATGGCTTACTGTTACTTTTACTCTCCTTGAAATTCTCCACTTTGTCTGCATCCAAAATCTCTACACATCTACTGTAGGCTATACCCTAGGGCAGTTTTTGGGAGATCTAATGATACCATCATGTTCGACATATGAAAACTGGGCAACATGCCACATATCACGACAATCAGCTGATTCTAACAAAAAATCATGACAGTCAGTTAACGGCTGTGAGTTTTCAATTAACAGCAATATCACCACTTGGTGCAAGTTTTATAGGTTGCCTGTCTAAGACATTTTGAAATTGATTTGCAGCTTAGATTTCTCGGAAACTAGCCACCACATGTCAAAAGAGAAAGCACGTGCTATGGGAGTCTACTATTGCTGGATTCTGCGTACAAGTTTCATAAATATCCTTGATTAATAAATTTTTTATTTAAGAGAAGAAATTGAATTGCACTAGGCAAGGTGCCCCCAAGTGCAAGGGGTGTGACTTGTGCCTGGACGAGAGAGAGAGAGAGTCCCCTCCTCACCGCCATTTTTACTGGCAGAAATGACAGACAACAGATGAAAATGTCACCGAGTGTTAGGCGCAACTAGTCATGCTACGACTTTCCCCTCGTGTGCTACCTAAAATCCAATCTGCTTCCTCCTAGCGACCAGTCACCCTTGTGACCACATAGACTGGGATAACCTATTATCATCATGAACTTTTGTTTCCTTCTCCTTTCCTTTCCACAATTTTTTGGACTTCATTGGTTAATTTGTCATGAAGTACGGCTTTAGGTATTATGTACGAGTTATAATCTAGTGATTTCTAGTTTACATTTTACATTGCTTGTGATCTTGATTTATTATTATATTGTGGAAATATATGATTCTGGTTTTCTTGGTTCCTCCTTGGCTGTTCTTTTGCAACACAACTTTGATTAAATGCCCTGTCAACTTGTGATCATAGGTTAAACTTTCCCTGGCTGTGGTCTTCATTTGGTGCATGGAAATAGTTCTGTTTGGAACTTTTAACTATTCAACAGGCATAGACCAGAGCACTGTGTTCTGTAGTTTCTATTGATCTAAGATGACTGTTGGATGAGTCTACTATTCTAATTGGGATTTTCCTTGTGGCATAATGATCCAAGCAGTGTCCTTGGCTTTCTTATTAACAGTTTCAACTCAAACATCTGTCGATTATCTATTAACGTTATCTTTTCACATTTGTCATGCATAGAATGGAGACTTTGAAGAGGCACTTGCCTATTTCTGGACAAGAGGGCTTAGGTGAGCTTACTAAAATTGCTGTAAGATTTGAGGAGAAGATCTACACTGCTGCGACAAGTCAGGTGCATTCATCACCCCTAATGCCTTACATTTGCTGATGTGCCTCCCAATGCCTCTCTGCCATGACATTCTTAATGTTTCCATTCGGTGGTGTTCAGAATGATCATATTTTTCCTTTATAATGCTCAGGGTTTTCCTACTAACTTCTGTCTTTATTTTAAGCTATATATTTTCGGTTGACATGACAATTGGAAATCTCTCTTTTCCAGACTGATTATCTACGGAAAATATCTCTCAAGATGCTGACTATGGAGAACAAATCTCAGCCTGGAGGAAACAACGTTGTCCATTCAAATCCTGGTGGTGGAAACCAAAATCCCTCAGATCCAGGTGATTTGCATGAAAGTTTGTTTCATGTTATCTGATCTAATAGGTTAAAGACCAATTAGACATGTATGATTTACTATGATCACTTCTCTCTGAAGTTTAGCTTGACTTGCAGAATGGACAATTTTAGAAATTCAAAATGTGGAGAACGAGATGTTTCTTCTGAAATTTATATAATCATATACATCTTTTTCTTTTCGTCCATTATATAAGTTCCTATTGCTTTTGGTTTCTCCTACCAATGTATATACTTCATTGCCTTGTTTTGTTAAAGCTATTGTAAACATTTATGGGACATCAAGCCCTCTCTTAGCAGACCAATCACTGGTCCACCAAATTGATGGGCAACCTCTCCTTGTTTAGCCATGTCCTGTGGGTCGTGCCAGCTAGAAGGTTGGACTCGAGATTCTTCCATTGTGAAGATCAACATACATATACCATGTGCGTGCGAGTGTGTCAGGGATCTGATATGATTCTCTTGCTTGTACCCTTGTAGTTTAATGGGGGGCAATATTAAAATGAAGGATGCAAGTATCACCTTTGCTGCAATATTGCCATGGTATGTGCTGCTTCTGTACCCCGTATCTAGTAAAGTTTTGGCTTTTGCAATCCACGGCAGCCATGTCTAATCTTTACTCTTATTTGACACAGGCAAATGAATTTGCTTGTAGATGCAATTGAGCAGCTAGGAAGAAAAATTATATTACAAGAGAGAAAAAAAAAATATGGTGGCAGAAATTGCTCTGTATACAGATGAGCAATGTGAAAACAACTTCAAGCAAGGGATTCAGCAACAGTAGCCAATCTTGCAACACAGACAGATTAAAACTCTCAAATCCAAAAATTTTCTTATCTATCTAATGATATTATACCTAACTGAGTGAGCATTTGAAGAGTTACCCTCCACCATGGGTGGTCCCTCCATAGAGCTATAGAACAGCTTAATGCCTAAGGAGATGGCCTTTATTCCTGCCTTACCAATGGACAGAAATATGCTAGTACTTGCCTCAGATGATTCCGAACAAGTCACCAATACCTTGGTGTTTATTAGAAGGTTAATTTTGTCTTCAACTTGCGGTTGGACCTGCAGTTCAATTGTTGAGGCACAAAAAACTGATCTTGGGGGCTTAGGGTCAATCCCAGCTAACCTACCAACAAAGGGAAAAAATTGTTTTCAACTTCCATACTTGTTTTGGTCATTCTAAATTAATTATCTTATATCTATTACAGTCTTTCACTTTCAATTTTACTGTTTAGGTTGGCAACAGGATATTGCTGGTGTTAAGTTTGTTGATCTCCTATGATTTGTTCATCTCACTCTCAATCCTGTTTGGTGTCTTGATCTAAAATAGCATCACATGGCATACCACAGCAAGTGCGAAACCCAGGTCAGTCATTACAGATTCCCCCTCAACAACGACAACAAATTCTACAACAGAATCTTCAACACACCATTGCATCAACTGGAGTAAGTTCTGCGAGTATGACACCTGCAATGCCATCTCTTACTGGACTACCTCAGAGTGGCATGTCCAGTGTGGTTGGCCAGAATAACAACTTGCCGAATATGTCAGGGATTCCACAAAATTCAGTTGGTAATTCTGTTGGACAAGTATCATCGACTATGTTTGCAAATTCACAGAGGCCAATACAAGGAAGACAGCATCAGCAGCAGGTTGCTTCCCAGCAGCAGCAGTCTCAGAATCCACAGCGTATTCTTTATCAGCACCAGATCCAGCAGCACCTTATGAAGCAAAAGTTCCATCAGCAGCAGCAGCTGCAGTCAAATCAAATGCAACCCTCACAACAATCTCTTATTCAAATGCCATCTAGTCACCAGTCAAGCCAGCCTCTTCAGCAGACACAACCTCCTATGATGCAGTCAGCTCCACAGTCAGCCCTGCAGCAGAATCAACAATCCTCTGTTCAACAGTCTGCACCAGTGGTTCTTCAGCAACATCAACAATCAGTTCTAAGGCAACAGCAGCAGTCACAACAAGCCTCTGTGCACCAGCAGCCATCTGTTCTTCACCAACAGCAAACACCAATCTCTCAGCAGCCAATATTGCCAACACAGCAGCAGCAGCAGCAGCAGCAGCAGCTGATGGTCCAGCAGCCAAGTGCCACAAATATACAACAGAATCAGCTACTTGGGCAGCAAAACAGTGTCCCTGACATGCAGCAACAGCAGCAGCAAAGGTTACTGAGCCAGCAAAATAGCCTTTCTAACCTGCAGCAGCACCAGCCCTTACTGGCTCAGCAAAACATCTCAAACCTGCACCAACAGCAGCAATTGGCCCCTCAAAGTAATGTTTCCGGATTACAGCAGCAGCAGTTGGCCCCCCAAAGCAATGTTTCTGGATTACAGCAGCAGCAATTACTTGGATCCCAACCAAACATCTCAAACATGCAGCAGAATCAGCATTCAATGCATTTGCTGCAGCAGCAACAGCCCAAAGTTGCTGTGCAGCAGCAACAGCAAAACCAGCAGGCATCATCGACCTTGTTATCATCACAAGGGCAGCAGTCTCAATCTCAACAACCACAGCAGCAACTCATTTCTCAACTTCAATCACAGCCACCCCAATTGGCTATGCAACAGCAGCCAAATTCTCTACAACGTGAAACGCCGCAAAGGATTCAGACATCAAGTCCGTTGCTCCAGCCTCCAAATACGATTGATCAACAGAGGCAATTATTTCAGTCACAAAGAGGGCTTCCAGAGGCCTCATCAAGTAAGTCATTTAATAAATCATCTAACTGTTTTTTTTATAGCACTTTTTAGTAATGTTGCACAAGATGGTGGTTGTTGAGTATATTAACCTAGTTTCATTGGCTTTTTTTGTTTGCCACAAAATCTTGAGTATCGAGAGAGGCAATGTATCATCAATCACAATATGAAGTTTAGTTTCAGAAATAAATTGGGATGGTGAGTGTTTGGAGAATTTGGGAAACATGTTGGGAGAAGTTTGGGAAAAAGTTGGAAAAGAAGTGTGATTGGGATGTGAATTTGACACTACGTAGTTGCACATATTATATTTGTGAAATTCACATTTTAACACAGTAATCTTCATGTTTGTCTGCTACATCCATAAAGTCTGTAGTTTTTAAGTCATTCAGGACTCTCTAAAGTTTAATCCGAGAGACCATAAGTTCAGGGTTCAGGAGTTGGGCGATGGGTCTGTAATGGAGGACATTGGGTGGTCTTGGTCAGGGATGGAATTTAAACAAGTTGGATATGAAAACTATGAGGAACAGAAGTTTGTGAGTTGAAAAGATTCACTTTTACAAGGATTGGACCTGGAGAACAGCCACAAAAGTTGTGGTAAATAAGAAAGAGATCCTTCAAGCCTTATTGCAAGTTGTTTGATGAATAGGTCATAAGGGGGTGCAAGAAGAGAGTTGTGGAGATTCAATTGCCTGGCTTATATCCTGAGTTGGGATGTGGGAGGGAGACATAAGCTCAGGCTTAGTGCTCTCTCTCCACAGGGCCCAAAGTTTAGACTTCTCTATTTACTAGATGGGAGGGAGGGAGGGAGTTGAAGATGAATGGTTTGATCACCTGAAAAATTGTCCGCCTTTATGCTTTCAACCATCCATGCTGCACTCTGACTCTCTGCTGCTGACTGACACAACAAAAACCCATGGAATGGATTGCAGAAGAGGTAGGTGAGAGAAGACGAGAAGGGAAGATGCTGACATATACACATGGTGGAGAGAGGAGGCAAAACGGAGAAAGAGAGCCTATGGGGAGGCAGAAAAAATTACTATTAAAGATACGTTTGACTGGTGAAAAGAGAAAAATGTACGGAAGTCAGAACATCATTTTCCCATATGTAATGTGTATTTGTGTATGTATGTGGTATGAGGGTGCAAAGGCAGTTAAGGCCCCTAAAGGACCACCCTTCAATGATAATGTAGGTAGCAGTGCAGAGACAACTAAGGTTGTTGCATGCAATTCTTTTTGGGCAGTCAAAAACATAATTGGGATCCAGCTTTTAGGGACCAAAACTATGCATTTTCGACAATTTAGGCTGTCCATTTATATCTGATTTAAGAGGACCCACTTGTTCAATGATCTAAACCATTTTGCTTAGGAGGTTTTGTTATTGACGGGCATGCACCACCATTCTTCCTCTTTTGATGATTCCAAATTTTTTGTTTTCTGAAGGCAATGTTAATGAATCTATATCATTATCATTTCATTTTCTATTATTCTGTTAAATGATCTAAAATTAGAGGCTTGTAGTTGTGCGAAGCATGCATTCTCATTTGTTATACAGTATTACACCTAGCAAATAAATGGTTGAGAGAGAGAGAGAGAGAGAGAGAGAGAGAGAGAGAGAGAGAGAGAGAGAGAGAGAGAGAGAGAGAGAGAGAGACTTTGGAGCTCCGCCATGTACATCCATATTGTTCACAAAGGAACGTATAAGCAGAAAAATAGGGTTTTTCGTGTCACATCACCTATTGTAGAAAAACTCCGCCAATGCCTGTCCCAAGCCCGGATGAAAAAGGAGGGTCTTGTGTCAAGTGCCAGTCGGCAAGGGAGAAGTTGAAGATGATTTTGTTGTTTTTTTCTTACAAATGAATATGCATTGTGTATATTAGCTTGTGAGGAAGAAATGAAAATCATCTCGAGCTTCTTAAAATATGGCAACCCTTGTGTCAGGTGCCAACCGTCAAGGGTGAAGCTGAAGATGATTTTGTTATTTCTTTTTTGCTTGCAAATGAATATGCATTTGTATATTAGTTTGCAAGGAAGAAATGAAAATCATCTTCAGCTTTTTAAAACTATAGCAACTCTAACATGACATGAATTGAAAACTGACATTCCCTTAAGCTAGGGTGTTCCCCATAAGTGACGCATTGCATCGAATCCCGAGTGCGGTGAAAAATAGGCAAGGGTTGCTAGGGCGTTCTCCCAAAAGCGATGTGCTACATCAGATCTTGGGCGTAATGAAAAATGGGCAAGGGCTGCTAAAGCGTCCCCTCAGAAGCGACGCGTTGCATCATAACCCAGGTGCAGTGAAAAGTGAACATGGGTTCATGCCATGGAGGTCGAGAAAGACGATAGTAAATAGGATATTGTTAGCCCAGGAAGGTATAATTCTTAATGAGAAACAGAATTCAGGAAGAAATGGAACTCAATTCAGTGATAACATGGATGAATTACAGGGAATTTCGAAATCAACCAGGCAAAAGACAATATAGAACTAGTAGGAAGTAGGAATCGGAGTTCCTCCTTTGCACCTCCCACTCCCACTCCCTTTTACTTTTTTTTTTCCTTCTTGCCTTTCCTCCCCCTCTCTTCTCCCCTTTATCCTTCTCTCCTCCTATTCCTGCCTAACTCTGTAACAGACTCAACAGATTTGGATACTAACTGCTTTGTTTGTTCAGTATATCCTACTCAAATCTGTATATCCTAATTGACTGACTGCATCACTTATTTGTTATATCCAACTGATTATATCTATGTATCTTAACCAACTGATTCATCCTCTGTAGAATCTTCTGTCAGTTGATCTGCATATCTGGAATATCGTTTTGCAATCAGAAGTGTTTCTGTTGTTTTGTTTTCAATTGCCTCCTCCTCCTGGAATAAGTCTGAAATATGGGAGGTGTAACAGATATCTTCAAAGCATAAGATTCGTATCGCCACATGGAATATAGGGACATTGATAGGTAAGAGTTTGGAGTTAGTAGACGTGATGAAACGTAGGAGAGTCAACATCACTTGTATCCAAGAAACCATGTGGAAAGGGGCTAAAGCTAGAGAAATAGATGGGTATAAATTATGATATGTAGGAAAGGATAATAACAGAAATAACATACGAATAATAGTGGATAAGGAATTAAAGGATAAAGTTGTGAACGTTAAAAAAATCAGTGATAGGATTATAATAATAAAACTTCTTCTAGGAGAGCAGATTGTCAATGTTATAAGAGCATACGCACTACAAGTAGGGTTACAAGATATAATCAAGAGACAGTTTTGGGAAGATATGGAGGGATTCATGCAAGAAATTCCTAACACTGAGGGAATATTTATAGGAGCAGACTTAAATGGCCACGTAGGAAAAGAAAAGGAAGGATATGATAAAATACACAGAGGGTATGGTATAGGTGAACGAAATGAGATGGGAGAGAATATCCTCGATTTTGCTTTGTCATATAACCTGGCCATTGCAAATATACTTTTTAAGAAGAGGGATGAACACTTAATAACCTTTAAAAGTGGACTTCATAAAAGCCAAATAGACTTTTTTCTACTTAGCAATAATGAATTATCTATGTGTAAGGATTGTAAGGTGATACCCAGAGAGAGTTTAACCTCACAACATAGGTTAATGGTTATGAATATTCATATCAAAAGATGGAAGAAAGGAAATGACCTTAATAGGTGTCCAAAAAATATATACATATCAAAAGATGGAAGAAAGGAAATGAACTTAATAGGTATTCAAAAATTAAGTGGTGGAATTTAAAAGGAGAGAAAATGACCTCATTCACAATAAGTTGATGGTAGAAGGAAATTGGAACTATGAAATAGAAGTAAATACCATGTGGATTAATATTGCCGAGTCCATTAAGAAAGTGGCAAAAGATGTCTTAGGAGTATCTAAAGGTAAAAGGCAATTAGTAAAGGAAACATGGTGGTGGAGTGAACAGTGCAAAAAGTTATTAAAGAAAAACAGATGTGTTTTAAAGCATGGTAGAAGACTTGCAATAATGAAAACTATGAACAATATAAGAATGCTAAAAAGGTTGCTGAGAGAATAGTGAGGCTAAACTTAAAGCATATGATGAGCTCTATAATACACTAAGAATAAGAGAAGGTGAGAAAGATGTGTTTAAACTTGCAAAAGTAAGAGAACAGAAGGGTAAGGGCTTAGATCATGTTAGGTGTATTAGAAGCGATGATCAAAGGGTATTAGTCAAAGATGATCAGATCAAACAAAGGTGGGAAACATGCTTTCAAAAGTTGTTAAATGACAATGGCTCGGAGAATATAAGGATTGAAAATACTATAAATTTAAATAACATTGGATATTATAGATATGAATATAGGATTAGAATACTTGAAGTGAAAGAGGTTTTGAAAAAGATGAAATCAGGAAAGGCCATGGGGCCCGATGGTATGCCAATAGAGGTTTGGAAGCATATGGGAGATATTGGGGTAGTTTGGTTGACCAAGTTGTTTAAAAAGATTATAAAACAAAGAAAATGCCTAATGAGTGGAGGAAAAGTTCTATTGTACCAATTTATAAGAATAAAGGAGACATTCAGAGCTGCAATAATTATTGAGGGATCAAACTTATGAGCTACACTATACAACTTTTTGAGAGAGTGATTGAGAAGAGGCTACGACATGAAACAAGTGAATTGGAGAATTAGTTTGGTTTCATGCTAGGGAGGTCTACCATGAGAGCTATTTTCTTACTAAGACAATTAGTAGAGAAATATAGGGAGAAGAGGAAAGACCTCCAGATGGTCTTTATCAACTTAGAGAAAGCTTATGATAGAGTCCCTAGAGAGTTAATATGGAGGGAGTTGGGCGATAAAGAGGTTTCGTAGGGGTGTATAGACGTAATTAAAGACACGTATGAGGGAGCGGTAACAAATGTCAATACCACTATTGGTGAGATTGGTGATTTTCTTGTCAATGTAGGATTGCACCATGATCGGCATTGAGCCCATACCTTCTCACATTGGTTGTGGATGAGTTAACAAAACATCTGCATGAAGAGATTCCCTGGTGCATTCTATTTGCATATGATATAATCTTACGTGATGAGACAAGGGAGGGTGTAAACATAAAGTTTGAGTTATGGAGAGAAGCATTAGAATCTAAAGGATTTAAAATTAACCGAACTAAGACAGAATATATGGAATGCAATTTTAGCAAGGAGAGGAGGAGAAGTGGAACACCAGTCAAGATTGATAACCAAGAAGTCCCCGTAAAAGACCACTTTCGATACTTAGGATCAATGATTCATGAGAGTGGAGAGATTGAGAGGGAGGTTACCCAGAGAATGCAAGTGGGTTGGAACAAATGAAAATATGCATCTGGAGTTGTGTGATTGGCGGGTGCCACTCAAATTAAAAAGAAAATTCTATAGGATGGTTATAAGGCCGGCCATGCTCTATGGATCAGAGTGTTGGGCAGTTAAGGAACATCATGCTCATAGGATGAGCGTCACAGAAATGAGGATGTTAAGATGGATGAGTGGTAAGGCAAAAAAGGATAGAATTAGAAATGAAAATATTAGAGGAAATTTAGGTTTAGCACCAATAGGTAACAAGATGAGGGAGATTAGACCTAGATAGTTTGGACATGTTCAAAGGAGACCAACAACGGCATCGGTTAGGAGGAGTGAGGCAATACAAGTAGAAGGTTCTCAAACGGCAAGGGGAAGGCCCAAAAGAACGTGGATAGAAGTGGTGAAGAAAGATTTAAAAACTTTGGGACTAAATGAAGCCATGGTACTTGATAGGGACAGTATTGGGCATATAAGGCAACAAGGATGGGGACGTATTGGGTGGATATATGCCAAGAGAAGTGGTCCTCAGGCCAAGCAGTTACATCGGATGCAGAGTTGTTACACATGCCTGTTGAGAGATGAATTTCCAGTCAGTTGAAGGAGGATCAAGTGGTTACAATTCAGCTAGGAAAGAGATGCAATATGTTGGTTAGGATATACCAACTATGCAATAGTGATGTAATCAGTTGGTTAGGATGTAACAAATAAGTGATGCAGTCAGTCAGCTAGGATATACAGAGTTGAGTAGGATATGCTGAACAAACAAAGCAGTTAGTATCTAATCTGTTGAATCTGTTACAGAGTTAGGCAAGAATATAATCAGTTGGTTAGGAATATATGCAGTTAGTATCCAATCTGTTATAGGTATCCAATCTGTTACAGATTTAGGAAGATAAGGAAGATAAAAGGGAGAAGGTAGGGAGAGGCAAGGGGGGAAAGAAAAGGAAGAAAGTAAAAGGGAGTGGGAAGTGCAGAGGAGGAACTGAGGTTCCTACTTCCTACTAGTTCCAGTAGTCTTTATTTTGCTTGATTGATTGCAAGGTTCCCTGTAATTCATCCACTTCATCAATAAATTGAGCTCCATTTCTTTCTGAACACTGCTTATTATCAAGTTTCATTTCTTCTTGGCCCAACAATGGTATCAGAGCGAGGTTATCTTGGGATAGCTTTGGAACTCGAATTGGGAGGAACTAGGAGCATGGAGGCTAAGATGAAGGGTCTACGAATGGAGTTTAGCATCCTTAAGGGGGATCTGAGGCAGATACAAGATAAGGTCACTGCCATGGGGGATTATCTGCTGGAGATAAGGAATTGGATGCATCAAAGGGAGGGCACTACAGGCATACCACTTCGCTGAGAAGCAGGAGGGAAGGCCCCAGTAATAGGGATAGAGGAATATTCGCATGGTGGAGACCAATGTCGGTCGGGACTGCAAGAGTTTCCGGCAGCTGAAACTCATCCCCAAAATGTCGTTCTACCACTCTTTCCGTCGGGGAAGATGTTCGAGGCAGCTGAAACCCTTCTCAGGGGATTCCAACCGTTACATACCAATGATGACTACAAGGCACTCCTCGCTCTCCAGCAAGATGGCACGGTTGCCAATTATTGCAAGAGCTTCGAGCTCTTGTCGGGTCCTCTGGTAGACCTACCCGACGAGCTCCTCATGGAGGTCTTCGTGAATGGGCTGAAAGAAGATATCCAAGCCGAAGCTAAGGTGTTCAGGCCCAAAACCCTTTCTAGGCTTATGGATCTGGCCCAAAAAATTGAAGAAAAGAATTGGGCTTTAGATCGGATACAGGCCCGCCCAGTAAGAATTGATGTTGGGCCAAGAACATCAGGGCCCATCCATATTCCTTTGAAGAAGGGATCGACGGAAGTGGGTTTGCAAGGGCAATTCCGTCATTTACCAGTCATCTTCTCCAATGCAGATCGGAACAACCTCACCATGAAGTTGCCCAGATGGGGCAAGCAGATCTCCCTCTTCAGCCAGGCTATGTTGATTAAAGCCAAGTTCAAAATGGTATACGCAAGAGAACCCATGGTCATGGTGCTGTTAGTCCAGAAATGGCGTCACCATCTATTGGGTCGGCACTTCAATCTACAGACAAATCAGAAAAGCCTTCGTTTCTTCATGGATCAACACATCTTGAACATTATTCAGTCCCAATTCCTTGAGTCCACCTTGAGGACAAGGTGGTTAAATTGGGGGGGAGTATTGATAGGGACAGTATTGGGCATAGAAGGCAACAAGGATGGGGACGTATTGGGTGGATATATGCCAAGAGAAGTGGTCCTCAGGCCAGGCAGTTACATGGGATGCAGAGTTGTTACACATGCTTGTTGAGAGATGAATTTTCAGTCAGTTGAAGGAGGATCAGGTGGTTACAATTCAGCTAGGAAAGAGATGCAATATGTTGGTTAGGATATACCAAATATGCAATAGTGATGTAATCAGATGGTTAGGATGTAACAAATAAGTGATGCAGTCAGTCAGTTAGGATATACAGAGTTGAGTAGGATATGCTGAACAAACAAAGCAGTTAGTATCTAATCTGTTGAATCTGTTACAGAGATAGGCAAGAATATAATCAGTTGGTTAGGAATATATGCAGTTAGTATCCAATCTGTTACAGAGTTAGGAAGATAGGGAAGATAAAAGGGAGAAGGTAGAGAGAGGCAGGGGGGGGAAAGAAAAGGAAGAAAGTAAAAGGGAGTGGGAAGTGCTGAGGAGGAACTGAGGTTCCTACTTCCTACTAGTTCCAGTAGTCTTTGTTTAGCTTGATTGATTGCAAGGTTCCCTGTAATTCATCCACTTCATCAATAAATTGAGCTCCATTTCTTTCTGAACACTGCTTATTATCAAGTTTCATTTCTTCCTGGCCCAACAGTACTTAATAGAGAGGAATGGAGGAATAAGATTCATGTGGCCGATCTCCAATTGGGATAAGGTCTTGATGATGATGATGATCACCTGTTGTAGAAAGTTAAGCAGAAAGTTGACATGGTGGTCTGGTGCTTGATTTGCCTCACTGAGCATATGGAAATCTCTCCAGGCTGAAATGAGGATAATACTCAAAGGAGTCAGAGAAAATAGATCAGCAGCATACAATGGAGATGTCTTACTTATAGTTAATTTTTATTTACTGTCCTGTTGCTTCCATATGTGGTCCATTTACTAGGCCATTTCTCCATTGCCTATTGTTATCTTGTTCCATACAGTTTTGTAATATTGCTAGATTGTGGCAATCCCTAATCCCAAAAATTCAGCTTGGTTTCTCAATTTTCTATGGGCTAATAAGCTTCTTGATTTGTGGGTACCTCCCTGTTTTTCTCATACTCCTGTTGGTGTCATGTTGATTCAAGGAATTTGTAGTTGTTCTTGTTTTATACAGATAAATTTCATTCTTTTTCTTTGTAGGGATAAATATTTGCTCGTTGTCTTTAGCTAACTGCTAACTATCCTTTTCTTGCCTTTTTGCAGCATCAATAGATTCCACAACTCAGACAGGCCATAGTGGTGTAGTTGATTTGCAGGAAGAGATATTTCAGAAGGTAACTTCACAAGCAGTCTCTTGTATATTGGATTTTTAAATATTCTCTTTATTCTCTTAGCTCTTCCTGTGTGATCTCTGACTTGTTAATATAATTATCACAAAGGTGCTAATTTCATATAGAGAAGCATGAGTTCTTTGAAATAGCATTGCCTCAAAATCCTTTTTGGTTGGGTTGAAAGCATGATCACAGAGATCCTTTGGTTTGTGGAATCTATTTATTATCATATGTATTCTATGTTACTTATTACCAGAGTTCAATGGAGAGAATCAGAACTCTGAAGCTTTCTTCACATTTGTTTTAACCTCCGGAGAAAATGTCTGCATGGATCTTTTGATTCTTTACTCCTACTCTTGATGCATCACATGAATTTGGCCTTGACCATTCCCATCCACGAGACAAAATTGTTTTTGCTTGTAGCCATTGGGTGGGTCATTTCTCTGGTTCTTGATCTACGGGGTTCTAGTGGCAGTAAAATTTGTCTTTGCAAGTTTTTAGTTCCAGAAATTGAATGTTGAAGCCTATAAACCAAGTTTAATCCTAAGATAAGAAAAATTGAGGTTAAATCAAATCCTGTTTGAGAAATCAAACTATAGATGAAAACGACTTCTCAATAACTTGATTATAGCAGACCCTGCGAAGATGTTGGATTTAAAGTGAAACAGAATTCTCTAAGTCAATTTAGAATAAAACCTATTGTTTTAATCAATATATGATAAACCGATCATTTAAATCAAATATGCATACGAGAATTCTTATTAATAAGAAATCAAACTCAATATTTCATTTCAGAGATGAAGGGAATTCAAAAACTCAGAATCAAGCTAAACCGTTTGCCTTGTAATGGAATTTTATCAAAGCCCTAAAATGACAAACAAAGAGATTCTGGTTTAGCATCTGAGAAAACTCAGACATAGTCTATGCATTACACTGAGGAATCAGAAAGGATGTTTGAGAGTTTCACTTGAAGGGGCTTAAGAGATTTGCCCTCTTAAAAGGAAAGGGGCATAAGTAGCAAAACAGCCTCACACTGAGTGAATCTCAATTGTTTGAATTCTTTAACTATGCAAAAACATATATAGATATTGGTCGTTCAAGCTTTAATAGAACTTGGACTTCTAATTTTTCTGAGTTCATGACTTTCAAAATCCTTGAACAATTAGGGAAACAATGTTTGCAATTGCGGACTTCCTAGCTAACTAAACTTTGAACAGTCAAAAAACCTTCCGAACAATTTCAATCAGATTACCTTAACTGATATATTAGTTTGTATTCATATCTTCCTTTCTTCCTGATCAGTTTTGCTATGAAATTCCTTGTGTGATGTGCAGTTATGATCTCAGTTGCATTTATTCAGATTTACATCACGTCACTTAATCTGCAGCTTTCTCACGAACCTAGCTGCACAAGTTCTATTGAGTTGCTACTGCTAACTGTCTTAGATTTTAACTATTGAGTTCTCAATAGTTTCCAATTTATGTATTCAAGTTTAGCTACTAGGTTAGCTGGGCGTTAAATATTCTCTCTTCTTTTTTCTTTCTTTCTTTCCTTGTTTATTTCTTTCATTCTTCTTCTTATATATACTAAAAGAGGCACCTCTTTTTTGCTGGGAGTCTGCTATACAGTTGTCGAATATAAGAATGCAATGGAAAGAGAAATCAAAGACCTATATATATATATATATCTCTATCATCATAAATGACAGATGCCAAATTTTATACTAATTTATATATTATGTACTCCTGTATCTGGAGTTACTCTAAATGTAAACTGCTGTTTCTGGTTTTACTTCTCAGTTCACAAATATCATGCACTTTGCTTCATATATCTTAATTGATACAGTGCTCTATATACAAATATATGGAATGGATTAATTCAGTGATTGTGTATGTGCTAATTTATTCTTCATGAGTGATGAAAATCTGAAAACATGTATGCTCATCATGTGGCCTTTTATATATTGGGATCAGGTAACCCCGTCTCTTTTATCTTTTGATTCTTATGGCTTTTGCTTTCTTGACCATTACTCTTGTTTCGCAGATCAAGTCCATGAAGGAAATGTACTTAGCAGAACTGACTGTGCTGTTTCAGAAGATTACTCTGAAATGCAGGCAGGTACTAGTTGTTCGCCACCAAGAACTCGGAGTTTGCTGAAAATTCAATACTCCAGAAGTTCTTAATGTTTTCATAAACTTATTTTGTTCCTCGGTATTGATGGCTGTATATTCTACTGACACCATTTTGTCCTTTCATTTATGGAAGTATGAGACTCCTATGCAGCAAGGAAAGCCATCAGAACAAATTGACAAGATCAGAATGTACAGGAACATGATAGAACACCTTATACAGTTCTTGCAATTGTCCAAGAGTGATATTGAACCCACTATGAAGGATAAGGTTGTGATGTACGAGAAACAGATCCATAATATCCTCACTGCAAATAAGAAAAAGCCTGGTGTTTCGCAGCAGCAAGGACAGCAACAGCTCCAGCAATCTGGTGGCCAAGTCCACTCCATGTCGCAGCAACTGCAATCTCATATCCCTCAGCTGCACCAACATGAGAATCATGTCAACCAGATGCAACCAATGAATTTACCTGGTTCAGTAACTTCAATGCAGTCTAGCACTGTGACAAGCATGCAGCATGTATCCATGCCGTTACCTACAAATATGGGGGTTACAACTACGCAACAGAATGGGATGAATACGCTTCAGCCAGGTTCCAATTTGGAGTCAGCACAGGGAAATGCAATGAGCTCAATGCAGCATGGTGTAATAGGCTCCTTGCAGCAGAACTCTGTGGGATCTCTACAGCAGAATTCTGGCAATGCACCCCAGCAGACTAACATTAGCACATTGTCACAAAGCACTGTGAATCAATTACAGCCTAATATTAATAACCTTCAACAAAATTCACTCCAACAGCAGCATCTGAAGCAACAACAACAACAGGAGCAGCAGCTGTTGCAATCACAGCTGAAACAACAGTACCAACAGCGTCAAATGCAGCAGCATTTGCTTCAACAGCAGAAACAACAGATGTTGCAGCAGCAACAACAACAGCCACAGCAGCCACAGCTACAGCAACAGTTCCAGCCACAGCAATTACATCAACAACAAAAACAGCAGCAATCTGCACAGTTACAGGCTCACCAAATGCCACAGCTTCATCAGATGAATGAAATTAATGACTTGAAGGTGAGACAGGGTGCAGGCCCAGGTGTTAAACCTGGTCTATTTCAGCAGCACCACCAAGCAAGTCAACGGCCGGGATATCATCAACAGCTAAAGACAGGTGCTTCTTTTCCTATTTCTTCCCCTCAGCTTGTTCAGGCTCCGTCCCCTCAAATTTCCCAGCATTCTCCACAGATTGACCAGCAAGGTTTGCTGCCATCCATGCCAAAAGCTGTAACACCTTTGCAATCTGCCAATTCCCCCTTCATTGTTCCTTCTCCTTCCACTCCATTGGCTCCATCCCCCATACCAGGAGATCCCGAGAAACAGCCTTCTGGTATTTCAACTGTCACAAATGCTGGAAGTATTGGACATCAACAATCAGCACTTCCACTAAGCCAGGCTCAGTCTCTTGCTATTGGTACACCTGGGATCTCTGCCTCCCCATTACTTGCAGAGTTCACTGTGATAGATGGGCATCAGGGTGGTGCAGCTACAGTACCTTCTGGCAAGTTAAGTGCAACAGAGAGACCTCTGGAACGCTTAATTAAAGTGGTTAGTTATTTTCTCTAATCGACAACCAGATTCTTGTTGCTGTCTGTTGGCATTACCATATAATACTGTTGATGTTTGTGTCACAGTACATCTATTAAAAGAAAAAAGAAAAAGAAGAGTTTGCGTGACTTCTCCTGCTAAGTTGGTATTTCTATTTTGTACTAATTGAGAATCTGTAGGTTAACTATCTCTTTTGGTTTTTGATATTGCTCTCCTTTTACTGCTGAGTCAACTTTTTTGTTGATATTGGATCTCTCTAACTTCATAGACAAACCTGAAAACATTACTATAATGCTGCAGATCTTTCTAACTCTATATATGTTCGTGCACACACGCACACGCACACACACACGCACACCGATAGGAAGGGGGGCCTGGTGCAACGTTTGAGTTGTAGCTGTGTGATCTAGAGGTCACGGGTTTGAGGAATGGAAACAGCCTCTTGCAAAAATGAATTCTACTGATTCCATTTAAGATTACTACTGTTATGAAAAGAGAAAGGGTAGCCTGGTGCATGAAGCTACAGTGGTCTGGGGAAGGGGTGGACCGTAAAGGGTCTATAGTACGCACCCTTACCTTGCATGTGAAGAAATTCTTATTCTTGGTCATGTAAAAATCAGAGTACTGTTGCGGGGATATCAAAAGTTGGTTTTAGGATAAACTTCACTTTTTAATTTTCACACCTTTAATAATTCATATAAACAGCTTAACAGTATTTTGGGTTTTCCAGGTAAAGTCAATGTCAACTAAAGCACTTAGTTCTTCTGTCGGTGATATTGGTTCTGTGGTGAGTATGGTCGACAGGATTGCAGGATCTGCACCGGGTAATGGATCGAGAGCTGCTGTTGGTGAAGATTTGGTTGCCATGACAAAATGCCGTTTACAGGCGAGGAACTTCATGTCCCAAGATGGAAATTCTGCCAACAAAAAAATGAGGCGGCACACGAGTGCAATGCCCTTGAATGCTGTATTATCAGCTGGCAGTATAAATGATAGTTTTAAGCAATTATATAGTCTTGAAACAGACTTAGAATCAACTGCAACATCTAGAATCAAGAGGCACAGAGTTGAGGTATGACATTCACTTTGGTCTGTTTCATTACTTATTTATAGGTAGCTGGCTTCCTAGAATATTCATGCACAAACAAATGTTTTTCATGCTACAATGATTTTGCTTGACAAATCCATGACAAGTATCTTAAACGGTTTAAAGCATCTAAGAGCCTTGATTTTGCTGGCTAAATCCTTCTTTATGACCATATCAATAAGTGCCAATTCTGAGAAGAGCCCTACTTAATGGCCCAGTAATGGTGAGCTGTTCCTGTATAATGTGAATGATTCCCATGAAAGCCTTCTTAGTAACTTCTGTCAGCCAAATTACAGTTCGTATCTACCATAAGCCCAGTGCACACAGATGCTTAATATTCTTCCTGGGTTTTCTTTAAACTCCTGAAAAGACTTAATTACTTATTGATTATATTCACGGTAATGCATTCTTGCATGATCATTTAGTTCTCTCTCATCCGTCAATACAATTTGTTTGAGCTTTCAGTCCATCTTGTAAGGGATTTCCATTCTCCATATAGCTTTACTAGTCTGCCAGGGGAGTGGGCAAAATAAATCTGGCCACGTCCTTGCTACATGTTTTCTGGTACTTTACGAGGTTGACCTTTTAGTTGTAAAGAAGCAGATTTAGGGTTGGGGGCGATCTAATATTTTCTTGTTATGATACTGGCTTGTCCTTTCAAGCTGTTTGGGACACACTTAGAGGCAATAAATTCCATAATTCACACATGTTGTTGAGATAAGTTAATATGGACTAGGAGTTAGAGACAAATGTTCCTTTGATGTTATTTTCCAGAAGCAACTCCATCTCCTCATTCCTTTCTGATGGTTTTTCTGAAAAGTGCTTGCGAAGGGATCACCGGGCCCACCCTTCAAGAACCTAGAGGATAAATGGAGGTGCATGTATCTCCAGCATAGCCATGCCCAGAGAAATTGGAAATTTTGCTCTCAGGACTTCAGGTTCTGTTCTGAGTTCTTTGGATCTTGACTAGCACTAAAAGGTGCTTGCTGCTGAACAAAAGGTAGAGTTTTAACTCTCGAGACAAGTAGAGGTGCTGAAAGGGTCAAGTGGACAGTTTTAACTCTCTTGTGATGAGACAGTGCTTATAGGATCAAAGGGACCCTGGTGGTGTTGAAATCTTAGCTATTGGTTTGATTAATCACACTCAGAAGTATCTAATGCAAAATAGAGCAATGCTTAGCATAACAGCCAAGGGTGCAAACTGCATGTAAGGAGCATGCTTGTATGACAGTCTCTTAACAAATTTGAAAAACTTATGGTGTTCTTCAATAGTACAACTATCTGGACCCAGTGGCATTATCATCCTCTTATTGTGGAAGGAGACACTTCCAGCGTCATCAATTGGACACTAGACAATGTTTCATTGCTGCTTCAGAGACATCTTCAATCAAGGATTAATATCACCAGGTGACCATGTTTTCTTTGTGCTACTTGAACAAAGCTTCCGTGTTCTGGCAGTGCCCTGGTTAACTTAATGATTGATGAGGTTAGTCAGATAATCAAATTTTGCTGTAGGACTAAAGTGTAAGAGCAGGTTTCTCTAAAATCCTTATGTTTGGTTGCTGCCAACATAACTCCAAATTGTTTCTGTTGTCAATATTCCTATATGGCAAATTGAGACCTTGTAATATCTGATTAACCTTGAAAGAATTGGATCATTTCCATTTTACTAAGTTATTCCTTAGAATTCTCTCTTGACCATTTCCTTTTTACTTCAACTTTCCCTAGAATTCTCGCTTTTAGGGTATATTATAGGAAAAAGTTCAGTCCTGCCCTATCAATTGCTGCAGCTATCTACACCTTCTGATGGTATTCATTGCTTGTTCTAGGCCAATCTTGCAGTATTAGAAGAGATAAGGAAGATAAACCAACGTTTAATTGATACTGTTGTGGAGATTAGTGAAGAGGATGTTGATTTGATAGCTGCCGAAGGTGAAGGCATAGTTGTCAAGTGTTCCTTTGGTGCCGTAGCTGTCAGTCCAAGCTTGAAGTCACAGTATGCTTCTGCACAAATGGTGAGTTCACCAAGTAATTGCAAGATGATGCAACATTTCAGATGATGCAATACTGATGGTACATTCTGGTTTTTGCAGTCTCCAATCTCGCCGTTAAGGTTGCTGATTCCTGCATCTTATCCAAATTGCTCTCCCATACTCCTTGACAAGTTGCCAGTTGAACTAAGGTGAGGGTTGCATTTCAGCATTTGCATTTTCCAGGCTTAATACCTCCTCCTCCTGACAGGCATCTGTACAATTGCAGTGAGGAATCTGAAGATCTTTCTATGAAGGCAAAGTCAAGCTTTAGTATATCCCTCCGTGGCCTTTCACAGCCCATGTCTTTGGGAGAGATGGCAAGGACTTGGGATATGTGTGCCCGGAAGGTCATTTCTGAATATGCTCAACGGAGTGGAGGCGGCAGCTTCAGCTCAAGGTATGGGGCATGGGAGAGCTGCGTGAGTGTCTGAGTAAGACATTCTTGATACGAAACAAATGTTGCCATGGATGAACTCAAGTGTCATCTCAGTTGGAGTTTGTAACAACCACTTCCCTGCCCAACGCCGGCGACCTTGATGAAAGAACGCGAAGGGTGTTCTGCGATTTGTACATGTAAACCAACCACGATTTGACTGGAGTGGGTTTAAACTGATCCATCCATGAAGGCTGTGATATTTGCTGTCTGGTATGGCGTTTTATTGATCAGTATGCATATTTTTGTGTCAGGCTTCTTTATGGTTTGCTTCAATTGAGGGATGTGTTAAGATTAAATGGTAGTGAAGTTGTAATTTACCAGCCTATGATACTGTATAATACTCTTAATCATCTTAATTTGCAAACAAAAGCTATGAGATCTTAGGAGGCCAGAACGTCGAAGTCCTTGTTTTGTTGTAAATAGGAAAAATCATATCCTCTGTCGGATTGTCTTTGAAGCTGTCTCATTGCAGATATGTGGATTAGATCTCCTGCACACTAGGGAATTTATCTGTGGCTTATTGCACAATCAAAATATGAAGCGGTTATTTCTCATTTTCTAAATTAACAGGAAGCCATACCAGATAGTAGTTGTTGCCATCAACTGGTATCTCAGCTTGCGTGTATGTGTATTTCTAAGGCGAATTTGATATATAAGATTGTATGTGCTGGATATTGGCAGTTGGGGTGTGCATCAAGCAAATGAATAACGTTGTATAAATGGGCTGTGATATGGTTAGTAAAGTGTAAGTACAGGCCTTAGAATTGCAGTTGGGTTTACTTGTTCAATCATCCAAAGTTGATTTGCAAGGCCTTCTGGTTAGATGTACCATACCGTGGATGATTCAAGTTTATCTGTAAAGATTTTGGTTGTAGAGGGTCTTGTAGGAGCGCTGAAAAATGCATCTGTGAGCAGAAGACTCTTCATCATGAGGCTTGATATTGAAGATCTTGCCCATTCATCTAGTTCAGAGGTCCTTAGATTAGTCACACACCAAAGGTCAAGCCGATTGGATGATCTTGATCATAGTTCCTTTCCTTTTAGAATAAGGACAATTTGTAAGAATTTTCATTTTCATAATATAAATATTCTTTTGCATAGAATTGACAACAAAAATCTAATTGCTCTAATGACTATAGAATGAATATGTAAAACTAGAAATTTACATAACAGATTAGAATCTGGATGGATGGAGAGGCTGCACTTAAGATAATCTACACTGTATTTTTGGAACAGGAGTGTAAAAGATTGTAGACAGAAGAGTGTAGAAGATTATTTTGCTACTAAGAAGTAGGGGGCGTGGGTTATTCAAGGTTAGATTAGTTGTTGTTTTCAAGGTCATGGATTTCGTTTATGTGCACTTATGATTTGTTTTGTTCAAACTGAATTGTTAATTTTTGCAATTGATCTACGCATGATCTATGTTTGGTTGTTGTTTAAATTATGCCGTTGATCCATATTATTATTAGCGAAGCAGCTACAAACAATTTGAGTCTCATCGTTGATTTATGTCCATTTAGGCGCATTAATTTGTTTGGAGTGCATGGATTTGATTGTTATAAGCACATGGAGAGCATGGGTTGTTTGTTATAGGCGCATGGGTTGTAGATGCATGAATTAATTGAATATAATTCAATCAAGGATTTAAACATCATTATATGCATGTGTGCCGACAAAGGTTCAGAACCAAATGCATCAATCCATCAAATATCATCCAATGGACCAGCACGTTTTCTCATAGGATCTTATCCCTCAAGCTAGGTTCTTTCTTATGTTGTCATTCCCTTCATTTTATAATGATTCTAAGTTTGTTTTGCCTTGAATCTCATCACTAATCATATGATGAACTATGATTTCACTCATACTTAATCATATAATGTCTCATTCGTTGATTGTTAAGGAAAGATGCGCACCTTACATCAATGTTTTAATCCATGCACACGGATTTAATTTCTGATCCAGATTCATGCGCATGCTTATTTGATGCAACCCTCTTCAGTCATTATTCCATCACACACACTAAGTTTCTTTATCATAGCTATATGCATGCTACTCATTTGATGCGCACTTGTATATTCATGGGAATATCATGGGCGTTGGTACTCCCCTATAACATGCAAATGCAGCAATAGATCTTAGCATGTTAGCCCTTAATCCCTTTTTGATCTTTGGATTTTAGTAGTTGCCTTATATTAATAGGAGTGGGTGCATTAGATTGACCATGCAAGGACTCCATGCATTAGAGGTAGGATGCCATGAATATTCCCATGCAAGGACTCCACACACACTTCTTATGCAAAAAGGAATTCCTACTTTTTCCTATGAGAACATGCATACGAAACAAGGTTTTAGAAGTCCTATGTATTGCTTTATTCGAGCATATGCATGCGCACTATGTGGTTGTTAAACACTATCACTCGTACACTGTTGATTTGTACTTTGACCCATATGTATGATCTACTCCTTACTACTATCTTCTATGTCAATGACCATCCATAGATTTCATCTTAAATTATACACATTAGCATCTGATCATCTCAGAAATCACGCACACAACCTATTATCAATCCAAAGCATGTATAAAATTATACTTTTGATCTTAAAAGCATTAAAAGAAAGTTAGCCTCGTTAAAACTTAGATTTTCCAACTTAAAAGCATAAATACACTGTTTGGGACCTGGTTAAATTTTTTTTGATAAATATATCCACCTATAATGTCTCATTACCTATCATTTGTAGCTTAAAATCATGGGCTGTTTGTTCTTGAAAAACTTTATCTACAAGGTCGTTATCCAAAGCATACCTTATCCTTGAGAAGGGGGTTCCTTGGTGCAACAGTAGAGTTGTCATCGTGTGACCTTGAGGTCATGGGTTCAAGATGTGGAAACAGTCTCTTGCAAAATGCGAGGTAAAGCTGCGTACCATTGACCCTTATAGTCTGCCCCTTCTCCGAACCCCGCATATGCAGGAGTTTCGTGCACCAAGTCTGCCCTTTTGACCTTATTTATCCATGCAATTGCTTTCAAAAACATGAAAAAAGCAGGGGCTGAGAGAACCACCCATGCTTTTTTTTTATCCTGGTTTGTGGTCCCTATGCCAGGGGCCATGAGTCCAAACTTATCTTTTAGACCATGAAAACTTAGCATAATCTCGCCATCGTTCTACTTATCCAGCTAGAACTCCATTCAACCAACTTCCGTACCATGTAAACAGAACAACAAGAAAAACACCAGTTCAAAAGAAGAGGATCGAGTCTCACAAGTTTCTTAACCAATCCGAGCATCATGACTCTATAAAATGTGCCTTCCTGGAGCCATTTTCCTTCTTCGTTGCCATTTGCGGAGTAGAAAGTATCACCAGAAATTAGAGCAATTTATGATGGCTTTCAACCTATTGAAAGTTTCATGACGTTTGCGAGGTTTATATATCCAATTTGCAAGATTATTTATCAAATCCAGTTTATGGGTTTATGCCGTCACAAACCAGATTACCTTGCCCATGGGCCTATTTTTAATGAAAGTAGGTAAGTGGGGTTTTTTACTTGGCATAATGGTAGAGTTGTCGTCATGTGATCTTGAGGTTACAGGTTCAACACGTGAAAACAGCCTCTTACAAAATGCTAGATAAGGCTGCATACTATTGACCTTGTGGTCAGCACCTTTTCCAGACCGCCAATATGCAGGAGCTTCGTGCACCAAGGTTGTCCTTAGGCAAACAGGGTTTTAAAGAATAACCCGAAACCAAAAATTTTGATTGAAGACAGCACCAGCAAAACAGACAAGCGGATTGAATCTGATGGGATACGGATTGACGATCTTTGATCTGTATCCCATCCGGGTGCGGCCGATGGATTCTCAGATAATCAGCGGATTATCAACAAAAGCATAGAAAGCATCAAAAAATGAATGATGAAAAGCAAGGAATACTCCTTTCAATTTCCCCCAGTGGATCGTTTTCGAATAGGCTGTCACCAGAAAATATCATATAAAGGGCAGCTCGGTGCATGACGCTTCTGTAGGTTCCGGAAAAGGTGGACTATAAAAGGCTTATAGCACGCAGCCTTATCACCTATTTTGCAAGAGACTGTTTTCATGTCTCAAACCCGTGACCTCCAAGTCACATAGCGACAATTCAACCGTTACACCAAGGCTGTCCTTCAAAAAAACATTATTTATCAAACATAATCTTTTAGGGGATTTTCTTTTACATCACAGAACAACTTAGCACTTTAGGATCATCTAAGATTTGGTAAACGGTTCGATTACCCGTATATACGGGTGGGTATAGAAGAAGCTCTACCGAACAGTTCGAATGATGAGATTTGAATGGCTTTTAAGACTTTCTAAAAGTCTTAAGGCTTGAGAATTGCAAAAAGGAAAAAGTATGACCCATCACCTGCTTTGCTGTTAGATCATGAGATGATAAATTAGAGGGTAACAACATATGCTCCCCTTGTTTTTCCCCTAACTCGGCTATAACTTTAGGTTGGCCTAGATTTTTTAAGGCCAAAACGTTCATAATGTTGTCCTTGACATAGATGGGCATGTCCGAAATTCTCATCCATAAAATGATACTAGACTATTTTCTTGAGTTGATGCGTAGACAGCAAAATGTTTTATCATCCATTTTATGACTAAAAGTAAGAGTTGCCAGGATTTTTACTATCGAAAACTTTTCATAGCTCTTCACAAGGTATAGAAGCCTGAAAATCAAGAGCATTCATATTTTAGAAGATCCAAACTATTCACCTATTGAGAGCAATATAGATGAGTTATGCGTTGAAATTGTCATACATGAAATGGTTTGTATGATTGAGACAACTAACTTCAACAACGAAAGCCTGAACCACTTTTGCAGAACTATTTCGGTCTTGGTTTCAATTTAACACTAAACAAGTCCGAACTAATTGAATACTTGTGTCAGTTTACAAGTGAATTGTGCCTCTCTCATTTATTTTGATGTAAAATATAATGCTCAAACAGCTTGTATATACAAGGAACTAATTGACCAAACACAAGGACCAATTGTATCTAAAATGGGCAGTTTGGCACACGAAGCTCTTGCTTATACATAGTCTAGGGAAGGGGTGGCGGACCATAAATGGTATATAGTAGACAGTCTTACCTTGTATTTTTGCAAGAGCCTATTTCCATGCATCAAACCCATGACCTTCAGGTCATATGACAATACCTCTACGATTGCACCAAGATCCCTTTGTAAGGGTCAATTTTATCTAAAACACTAATTATTAGAACTCACAAACATACTATGACTAACCTATTTGGATTGCACACAGGACCATGTAATATCTAAAAACTATAATAACAAGCTCCCGTGTTGGAAAGGGATAGATTACAAGGGTTAATAGTATGCGGCTTTATCTTGCGTTTTGCAAGAGGCTATTTTCAGGCTTTAAACCTGTGAGCTGAAGGTCACGCGACGACGTTAAATATATGATTTGACTGCAGAACTTGGAACAATTAGAGCCTCCAGTGGGACAGCTCTGGGACAAGAGAAACCTAGCCCCTCTCTCATATCTATACAATCAATACCAGGAGGGACTTTCCACTCAAATCCATGAAGCAGGCGGCCAATGGCAAGATGAAGGATAGAAAGTGCTAAGGAGGTACCGGGGCATGCCCGCCTCCCAGCTCCGAATGGTATGAGTTGAAAGTGACGCCCTACCAAATCAACCTCCCAAGCTGATCCATATCCTTTCATAAACCTCTCTGGGTGAAACTGTAGAGGATTTTCCCACCACTTGGGATCCCTGTGTATCTTCCATGCATTGACTAGAAGTTGTGTTCCTGATGGAACGCTAAAACCTGCAACTCTACAATCCTCGATGGAGTGGTGGGGCACTAGAAGTGGCCCAGGGGGGTGAAGCCGCAAAGTCTCTTTCACTACGGCCTTCAGATAAGGTAGGTCTGCTACGTCTGATTCTGTTAATATCCTTTCCATTCCAACCTTGGTATTGATCTCGTCTTGCACCTTTTTCAACACTGCAGGGTTGCTGAGAAGCTCCGAGAGGGCCCATTCCATGCTAATTGAGGTAGTATCCATTGTGCCGAAAATTAGAGCCTGTGTCATGTAGACAAGTTACTGAAATGTTAGAAGTTAAAATGGGAGAAATTTTCAAGATTCCTCTTGCTTTGGCTGTCTCCTGACCAGACAGACACGAGGTTTGATGATTCTAACAAAGGCCGCCTTTGCTGACAATAAATGGATGGCCAGAAAAAAGTTGGCAAGCAACGGTTCAAATTCAATGACTCATGAGTGGTAAATTTTTTCTTGAGGTGAAGGTGCATGTACCTTTGCTAATAATAAATTAACGGACAGAAACATTAGTAAACAATGGTTCAGATTCAATGATCTAAAATGGACTCTGGGAAGTGCTAGAATCATCGAAATCTCATGTTTTCTTGGTCAGGTAAGACCTTAAGCAAGAGAAATTAGATGAATTGGTCAGATCATCCAAAAGTGACAGCTGCTTTATGCAAAAAGTAGCGCGTTTAACAGTCCTCTTCTATTAAACATATAAATATTGTAGGTCCTATCAACTTAAGCTCTATGTCGACCAGTAATTCAACATAGGCATCATCGCTTTGCTGACTAAGAGGTCTTAAGTTCGACTTTTTAGAGCTCCATATCAGTGCGTCACTACTCAAAAGGCCATGTAAAGTAATTTTTAATGAAAAAATAAGTAACAATGACTAAAAATATATGTTAAACGAACAATTAATCAATTGCCCAAGTCTTCAATTTCTAAACTACCTCAATTATCACCCTGATAACTAGATCTAATATTGAACTTGCTAATTCTACAAATTACAAAGAGACAAGAAAACTTATCTAAATGGAGAGTATGATATGGATCTGCATTATGAAATTATATATATATATATATATATATATATGAGGGGTTTTAATTTCAGCTATTTAATGTATATGTAAAGTACAGGTGACATGTCATTGGCTGAAAAAAGTCAAAAGCAAAAAAAGTTAGAGGAAATGGCCGTTTTTGATATATATACCGTATTCTAAGCCAGACTTCTTTTATCCCATTTTCATCCCGACTTTTATTTTAAAACACTAGGCTTGGGATAAAAATTTGGGTTATCCCAAAGAAGCGGGACATTTGCTTAGCCTACAAAAAAAAATGGTAAATTACGTAATAGTCTTAAATTACTTTTGAAAATTGCACGTAATAACTTATAGTTGGCTAACATTTGGAAGATCGAAACTATTCTTATCATTGACTATGGGTTATATGATTTATGACCCAAAAATCTTATCCAAATTGGATGAGAAAGGCAATGTAAGCCTTAACGAACAATTTTCAAATGGCTTAGTTCTTCTAAAATGTAGACTCAGCTTTTACATGGCGTATAATTCTAATGAGTTAGATCTTCTAAAATATAAGCCTAACAAGGCCTGTGATTAGAGCGATTTACACCACTCAAATCATATGTCATGTTAGATCTAGGCCTACATTGTAGAAGCTCCAAACTATTCAATTCACAGGCCTTCGTAAGAGTGGGGTGTACACTTAGAAGATCTGCTATCAGCACTTTAGATATGTAAACTATCAAGTCTGCATATACTTTTATTATTTATACTAATTGTACGTACATGCTGGCTCACATATTGTATGTGGGCTTTAATAAGTAGAAAATAGCTTGTGTTATAATGATCTTTTATGTTTTTCAAAGAAGAAGAATAATATTTTATCTGGTTTACCTCCTAAAAAAATTAAAGCAGAGAAATGCTTAGTATGTGCATAAGTTAATTGATATATGCAAGTAGCTAACAAACAATTCATACATTTCTAGAAAAATAGGTAGTTCGATGCAAGAAGCTCCCGCTTATATGAAATACGGAAATAGGGCTGACGACAAAAAGTCTATAGTATGTAGCCTTACCTTGCATTTTTTTCAAGAGAAACTATACAGCCTTACCTTGCATTTTTTTATAGCAAAAGACTATTTCTGGTCTCAAACTTTAGGTTTTATGGCGACAATACAACTGTTGCATCAAGACGGCGGAAATATAACAGAACACACCTGAACGGTAGAAATTATGGCCAAATCTTTGCTTTCTGATTCCAATCCAGGGGCTGAAGCAAGCTGCTTCTGATCAGCAATGGCCATCAACACATCAAGAAAATCTTGACCCTTCTTGGAAGGCCCTTTCAAGCGGCGCTCATTAATCCATGACTGATTTACGGATTTCAGCCGTGTAATGATCTTAGTCATAGCATTTTTGGATCCTCGATCCAACCATTTCAAGAAAGGAAAGGAATCACCCATAAGGGGTACTCCAGCATAGTAGAAAGCCTGTTCCACTAGTTCTTTGAACTCCTCCACGGTCTCCACGTCTTCGAAGCTCAAAGACTCCCCTCCACCCACCATTCGCAAGATGGTGTGCAGCACAAGATCCATCAAATGCTTTCTCACGTTAACCACGGATCCTACCTCTCCCTGGCATGCCCGCCTAAATCCTTTTACGAGGTTACATGTCTCCTCATCTCTCACATAACCGAGAGCAAAGAGGCGATTGGTGGTGAGGAGTTCAGAGGTGCAGAGCTTGCGTGTATCGCGCCAGTAGGGGCCATACGGAGCCCATGGGATCATAGAGGAGTTGAGTCCAAGTATCTTACCTGCGGTGAGTGGAGGGCGTGAAGCAAAGGCACGGTCATTAGTGGTGAAGCACTCTCTAGCTACTTCGGGGCTACTTACCACAACGATGGATCGAAACCCAGCTTGAAGGTGTAGGACAGGGCCATACTGATCAGCAAGTTTCTCAAGTTTGATATGCAATGGATCGGGCCCGAAAAGGAGATGGAGGTGCCCAATGATTGGCCACCTCTGTGGCTCTGGCATAGCCCACTTCTTGTTAGACAGCTTGGTATAATATATTAGCCACGCACACAGTAGTGCAAGGAGCAGAGACAGACTGCAAGCTATATTTGTGAAGTCGACCATCTTTTAGCCTTTCAATTCTCTTGTGTCTATCTCTGTTTAAAAGCTCAAGAACTAAAACTGTCAGTCTTCAACGAGAAGAACTGCCTTATTGTTTGAAGAGAGGGAAGAATTAAAGGGCTAATCTCGCCGCCTTACTTGAATTAAGAGGAGACCCAAGCTCCTGACATCAGAGAACTAAAACTCTCACTCTTCAACGAGAAGAACTGCCTTATTGTTTGAAGAAAGAGAATAAGTAAAAGACTAATCTCGCCGCCTTATCTGAATTAAGAGGAGATCCCTGCAAAGTCGCCTCAACAACAAGTGCCGTGTGGGGAACCGGTTTTATTCTTTTTTGTTGAATTTTGCTATTTTACAGTATAAAATAAGTTTGGTTTTGCTGCTCTACAATAGAAAGTTGTAATAGAAACAAATAAAACAACTTCAAGCAGCATGCTTTTGCCATTCTCCACGCAAAATAAATTGCAAGGAAAAGCTGAAAAGACAAGTGTTCTTTAGAAAGCGACAATTGCACCTCTCAGACCTCACCTGTAGATGATCTGATCCATTCATTTTCTTCTCATTTTTTCAAATTAGATCAGTTGCAAAAATTCATATTTAATTGAATCTTTTAACTACTAATTTTTCTATTTGAAAAGTATTTAGTCATGACTATTATTAGACTTTTCAACAAATAAAACTAGTAGCATATAGATTGAAAACTTTATAAGTTAAAATGAATTAATATTATTAAAAATCTCACCCAGAGTTAAATCTATTCGCCTCATTTTTTAGTTGAGTGGAGTTTTTAAACAGAGCGTATAGTAAAACTTGGAAACCTACATGCTAATAGAAAAAAATATATACGAAGAAACATGGAAAAACAATAATGTTGGAGACATTCAATCACTAGTAGGAAATAGTTTGTTTGCATTTAGGCTAAAGAATCCTTGGAAAAATTCAGAAATACGAGTTGACCCAAACAAGATTCTTACACTCGTTGGAGCTATTATTGTAGTAAAACATTGAGTTTATATGCTATTTGGCAAAATTGTAATGTTTTGTTAGGATTTGAACCCAAAACCTCACAACAGCACATCTTAACCAATTCACCTAGTAATTACCTGTGTGCATTAATAATAATAATTTTTAAATATAACTACAGTAAATAAATATTATTAAAAATTTCACTCGAATAACTTCGTTCACCCATGAGTCATTTCAACTAACTAAACTCGGCCCATTTTTTACCTGAGTTTTTAGATTATATCTAAATCTAATCCCTAGCAAAGGCAAAATTGACCCCTTGTATTGAGACCAAAGAAATTTGAGGGGAGATGTTGAGTTGTTTACGACCAACTGGATTAGACATTTGTTAGCCTTTCTATTATTTTGCATCTCTCTCACGCACACGTTTAACAAATGTATAAAGGACTATGGAAAAAAGTCACGATGTAAAACATGAAACGTATGAGGGATGGTTTACATTGAGTGCTGCATCATATGATATTTACAAAAATATACCATTATATTGTAGATATATAACAGTGCAACCTTCTTATTATCTACTTAAAAAAATTTAAATTAAATTAAATGAAAAAAACTTTACTCTATCTCTAACGTCTTTTGTTTTGGGTAGGGAAAGGGGCCCTTATGGGCCCCAATGCACGAAGCTCCCACCTATGCAAGGTTTAGGGAAGGGGCAGACCACACAGGTTTATAGTATGCAGTTTGAACCTTCTAGAAGGTTGTTTTCAAGCCTTGAACTCGTGACCTCAAGATCACCGGACGACAACTTTACCATTGTACCAAGGTTCAAAGGGACCCTTATGAACAACCCTAAATCATTAGCTACTTACCATTGTACCAAGGTTCAAAGGGACCCTTATGAACAACCCTAAATCATTAGCTACTTGTATTCCTGACCTTGTATAGGGAAGCCCCACTGTCCTAGAAGGGTAGGACTTTATCACATGCCTTTTACTAGTTTATTTGACAAAGGCTGATAGTTTATGCAAGACGATCCCATGAGGACTTGATTTAAAATTATGGAGTTTTTAATAAAATTCAATTAATAAAAGAATATAAACTAACAAAAAAATAAAATCCAGATTTATTCAATTGTGTTCACAATTATTTATTCCAAAGAAAACAGAAAATAAAACTAAAATGCGTCCTGAATAAGCTTGTCCTTGGATTGCATTGTCCATAGATTAGTCTGTCCTGGATTGCACTGTCCCTGAATAGTCAGAATGAAGATAAGGTAAAACCAGAATAGCACAGGGACACAGTTGGAATTAAATCAGGGACTCAGTTGGAATTAAACTGGGGACATAGACGGTATTTCTAAAAAAGGACAGAGTTGGTATTAAAATGGGGACTTATTGGTAATTCCTGAGATCTTCCAGGGGCAGAACTAGAATTTTCCCTGGGTTCTGGTTTTTCACGAAAAAACCAGGAAAACACGGTGGGAACCGAAGAAGGGGGGAAAGAAAAGAAGAGGAAGGAGGAAAAGAGGAAGGAGAGAAGGGAAGAGGAAGGAGGAGAAGAGGAACGCGGGTGAGAAAACCCGTTCTGGGTTTTCTTCCCCAGTCCGTGCGATGATGCAGAGAAAGAGGATCGCGGGAGAAAAGATTGAGGAAAACCCAATCTGGGTTTTTCCTCACTGGGTCGTCCGGTGGTCTGGGCTATGCTGGACCGGTGGAAGAGGGACACCTGGACGTTGTCTGATGCAGAGAGAGAGAGAGAGATGCTGGGGCAATCTAGGCCGATGATTGGCAGATGGGGTGGAGAGGTGAGCGGCTGGGGAAGGAGATGGGGATGCTGACTAGTGAGAAAGAGAGATGAAACGGGAAGCAGGGAAGTGCAATGGTGTGTGGAGAAATTCTGGGAAGAGGAAGATGACGCTTGGTGCGTGGAAACTGATCTGAGTTGTCCGTGCTAAACTGGGCAGTGCAGAGCAATGGGGGCAGGGCCGATGGAGAGATGCAACAGGCCCCATCTGGGTCGAGAGCAATGCTGCGTCACACGGCTCTAGAGGAGCAGAGGTAAGATGGCGTTGCTTGGAGAGTGAGAGGGAACATAGACAGGCTGGACAAGGCAAACAACGAGTCGGGGCTAGGAAATGGATGCACGATGGAAGATAGAAGATGCAAGACAGGGGAGTTGAAGAAGGGTTAGAGGGAAACGTGGGAGAAGCCTAGAAGAGAATGGAGAGAAAGGAGGGGTGAGAGAAGATAATGCCAGGCCTTCTAGGTGTGTCACCCACCTATGGCCGGCCAAGGGAAGAGATAGCAGAGAGATTGAGGAAGAGAGGGAGCATGGGAGAGAATGGAGAAAGGGAAAAACCAGCCCAGCCTCTCCCAAGAGAGAAAAATATTCTTTTGAGAAGGAAGAAGGGTGTTTTTAAAAGAGAAATGGGGAGAGACTTACATGAGAGATGGATAAGAGAGAAAAGACTAGAGAAAAAGAAGGAAGAGGAGATAGGTAAGAGAGATAAGAAAGAGAGTGGGGTCCACTGAAATTCTAGTCTTGCTATAACTCTGTAAGTCTTCAACTTTGTCCTGTACTAGGATTCTTCAAATTCCATCTTATTTTCATGAAACTTCATCTGATCTCCATCTAATATCCTTGATTTGATCTGGAGCGTCCACGCCTAAGTCGATTGATCTGCAATGCACATGATCCAATTAGCGCAATCTAAACCGTTCATTAGCTTTAATAATCATCTAACCACTAAATTTTACAATCCAACGGTTAGATGGTCAATTAAAGCTAAAATGAAATATTTGATGTAAAATCTTAAAATTAATGGTTTAGATGCTCTAATCAAATACTAAATTAGGGGTATTTTGACCAAAACTGAATACTTAACAGTAGGACTCTATCATGTGCCTTTTACTAGTTTATTTGACAAAGAGTAGGTGGCCGTTAACTAAACTTCCAAACGACATCCATATATGACAATTAGACTAGAGCAGCTTGAAATATAAATACATCCACCTCCAGGTGATCGAAAATTAAAGGCTGATAGTTTTGTTCACACGAAGAAATTAGACAAGTAGTAATACTTTGTGTTCTTTATTGGTAAGGGCAGCCCCGGTGCATGAAGTGCCCGCCTATGTAGGGTCCGGGGAAAAGGCTGACAACAAGGGCTTATAGTAGGCAGCTTTACCTTGCATTTCTGGTAACCTTAAACATTTCAATGTTTTTATGTATCTTGTTGCTTTTGCAACCCAACCATGCTCAGCTAGTACTCTTTTTCTATCCAATGTTGTTGACAGTGCTATATAATACTCATGTAGGTTGGTTCATGCATGAGTCAGATGGAAAATTTAAAGGCAGAAGTATCACAAAGCTTAAGATTCTTGACAATCCATTACATTTGATGAATCTAATCGGCATCCTTGAACGATTGGGCACTGCTCATAGCTTCGAAACAGAAATAGAGGCATCTCTCCACAGCCTGTACAGAAGCCATGGTCCCGTTATCAGGGGTGACTTGCATGGGGTCTCCCTTTCATTTAGATTGTTTAGACAACATGGTTTCAGTGTATCTTCAGGTAGAATATGTAATTTGTTACAACTAGAATAATCTCTTTTAGCATCTCTCTCTGTAATTTCCTGACGTCTATGTTCTTTCAATGAAGCAGAGGTTTTTGACAAGTTTAAGGATGAGGAAGGGAGATTTAATCAAGAGTTGAAGGAAGATATAGAAGGACTTATGAGCTTGTATGAAGCATCCCACCTCAGAGGACGAGGAGAGAATGTTCTCAAGGAAGCTCATGATTTCACCTATGAGCACCTAAAGGCATCAATAATGTTCCTGGAACTAGGTCGAGCTCAACAAGTCGAGCACTGCGTGGAGCACCCTTTACACCAGAGCTTGCCTAGGTTTGAGGCAAGGCACTTCATTAATACACATGAAGAACAGAGTGGAGTTGATAGTGTACTAACACAACTCAAGTTAGATTTCAACTTTGTGCAATCCTTGCATCAAATAGAGGTCAAAGAGGTTGCGAGGTAATTGTCAAATCTGATAGTAGATTTAAATTAGTTTGTGCATCTCATGTCAATAATTCAAGTATAATCGTTTGGATGCTAGATGGTGGCATGATTTAGGAGTGGCGAAAGAAATGGACCTTGCACGAGGAGACCCTTCACTGTGGTTCATGTGGTCATTAGCAATGCTTCCAGAGCCCACATTCTCAAGGTTTAGAATTGAAATATCGAAAATCAGTGTGCTTATCTATATCATTGATGATATTTTTGATGTTTACGGTTCATTTGATCAACTAGTCCTCCTCACAAAGACCATTGACACGTAAGCAATCCTCTATATTTTATTTTATTTTTCACTTGAAACCTAGTCTAATACAGTTCAACCTTAAATGCAAAATCTCACTTTCGTATGTAATTTACATGTAGATGGAAATTGGACACTGATGATCAGCTACCTGGGTACATGAAGAGGTGCTTAATAGCTGTATTTGAAGCTACAGAAGAAATTGGGAACAGGGTCTTCGAGGAACATGGTCTCAACGCCTCTGTGAACTCATTGCCTCTTTCTCATTATTCAGAATAACTAGTTGAAAATTTATGATTAGTGTTCATAATAATACAGCTACACGTCTTTTCCCAGTGGGCATTGCTGTGCAAAGCATTCCTAAAAGAAGGAGAATGGCTTAGATTAGTAGTGGTACCCAAAGCAGATGACTACTTGACAAATGCGGTCACCGGCACTGGAGTTCATGTTATTTTGGTTCATGCGGTTTTTCTTATCAGTGATGGAGTTACAGAGGAAAGCATAAACTATCTTGATAGTCATCCTGGACTCATGTCCTGCCCGGCATTGATTCTAAGGCTTTGGGATGACTTGGCAAGTTGCAAGGTATGCATTGTGCGTATGTTTGCATCTGCCTGTGTGTGCGTGTGAGAGAGAGACTTTAGGCTCTTTTTTATCCTTCCAAGTGAAGATACTTCATATCACGAGGACCACCTCAACTTGTTCCTAACCCCTCTATCAAAACTCCATCTTTAGACGATCTGACCTATTCATCTTCTTCACTCTCTCCTAGATACACAGCATGCAAAAACTCATGGTCATTTGTTGCTTCTAGCCACTAGTTTTCTGTGATTTCCATACTTGAAAAGCTCAATGATCATGGTTAAAATGCTTATCAACCAGAAAAACTAGTATATAGAAGTATAAAACGGATATAAAATTTTACAACTTGCCTAAATTGGGAAAGCTAAAAAAGATGAGCATGTCAGACCATCCAAAAGGTGAGGCCTAGAGGGAAATACTACGGATTCAATCTTGATAGCATTTCTCTTTAACATCTCTTCTACCACCAGTCTCTGGGGGAGAGAGGCATAGCTTTGCACTCGGCTAGGTGCTCGACGTTTTTCCCAGATTTTACTACGGAATCTATTTTTTCTTTTCATTCTTTCAAATGTTACTCCTTCATTTTCAAAATATCATTTTTTTTAATTGACGGAAATACTTACTTTAAATATCATGAACACCCATTTGACGCTCTCTTTGACACTTGAGAAGCATCATATGGTACCTATATCGATGTGCATGCTATCTGAATGGTTGTTCCTCTCTCTCTCTCTCTCTCTCTCTCTCTCTCTCTCTCTCTCTCTCTCTCTCTATGTTGAAAGATCAATATGCCCTTCATTTTCCCCAGCACCCCATGCCAGATTACGGCGGATTGGGGGCGCTAGCATTAGTTAACATTAGCTTTTTCTCCACTTTGTACAGTTCAAATACTGAGAAACTTCTGCTACTAGTTCTCCATTACTATTTCGAATGGGGCTTCCTGTTCCACCTGGGCCAAGGTTTCCCACCGAGGAACCGTCAGAAGTCAATTCGTATGAACCTTCCATGGGAGGATACATCTATAGTTTTATGGTTTTGGATGAATGCAGCACTCAGTCCAATCACGGTTTAGCATTATAGATTCTCGCTCCTTAATATAAAGCATCTCGCCCTTTTGGCTAAAATTAAGCGAAGAAAATGGTCCTGATGAAATAAAAGTTGGTCTGTCTCTCTTCCCCACCAAACTTTTCGTGCATATTTATCTATCAATCCATTTTCTACAGTCATGCTAAGCCAGATAAGAGTAAGCAAATCCTAGAATTCAACACAAAGATCTCACACATACTATCTCTTTGTTTGAAGGAGGAGAAACATGGTGAATACGACGGTTCCTATGTAGAATGTTACATGAAGGAACATGGAAATTGTTCTGTTGAAGTTGCTCGAGAGCATACCTTAGGTATAATCTCGACTGCATGGAAGCGACTCAACGAGGAGCTTTTGACGCTGACAAATCCGTTTTCCATGCATTTCAAGAGGGCCTGCTTAAACTCTGCGCGGATGGTACGAGCCATGTACGACTATGATAAGGAAGGTCACTTATCTTCAATGCAAGAGCATCTAGAGTCATTGCTCATCCACAGTATTCCTCTTTAAGGGTTCGCTGGCATTGCTAATTCAAATCTACGTTAGACTCTCTGTCTGTATTTTGTTCTTTTACATAAAGAGTTACGAAACAAACACCCAGTAACTTGTCATCGTAATTCCTATATATACTTGAAATCTTTTTAACGAGGTAGTGCCACCTCAAACCTTCAATAAGATTTTATTTGCTCATACAAGAGGTTTAAGTTGAATAAGCTCATGCATGGGATGTCCAAGGTTCATAGTTATTTGCTTGACTAAGTTGAGCACATGGTCATCACCTGTGTCACAGTGGATCGAGAGGACAGTGGCTTGAACCCGGTCCAGTCCTTCCAGTCAACTTCCCTTGTCATTCCAAAGACAAAGAAAGAAAAACATTGGATCGTCAACCTCCCCTATTGAAAAATGCTTGTGAGATGTCAGTGTTACATGAATAATGAAGTGGAAAATCTGATCACTTTTGTCTTGAAGTCGTACTTCCTTTTAAAGTTGCATCAGACAGCTCAAGCAAATAAATTCCGCTCAAGGAATCACATAGGTCGCAATGAAATGAAAGTTGAAGTTTGGAGCCCAAAATCATGACTTTTGAAATATTTTCTCCAAAATCATGATAACTGGATCTAGCATTCAGAAAACTGAGCAATTTGTTGTCGTTTAATGTGGACAATTGTTCTGCCAAAGTTTCAAATTGTCAATTCCGATGATCAAATTAGATTTACATCAGATTCTAGAACCATTGGATTTCTACCACGCATTCTGGAAAACTCCATATAAAAAAAAAAGTAGCCCCGGTGCATGAAGCTCCCGCCTATGCAGGGTCCGGAGAAGGGACAGACCACAAGGGGTCTAGCAAACTCCATATCATGGCAGTATTTTGAGTTTTGAAACTTGAAAAGAGTCGATGCACTTTGTCCACCGAAGCTATAAATCAGGCTACAAGTGTAGAAACTCCCAAGGATTTGAGAAACTAATTGTTCAGATATACATATGAACGCTAGTGATGCACTATGAGGTGCGGTCCGGGGCCTATCTTTGCCTGATCGGAATTGTTAGTCTAACTGGTCCTACTTTAGATTTCTAATAGATAAAAAATTGTATAGATGATTCTTGTTTCTATGAAATTGTGTGTTATTTATGAAGTTTCTAAACTGTTTATTTCTAAGCACATTTCATTTGATGCAATTTAGAAGTTAGAATCATCCAAATCAAATGATTTTTAATCTATAAGATATCTAAATATGAAAGAATGTGATATATAGATTTTTCGTGGTCGGTTGTTTGAACTAAAAAAGGAAAAAGGCAACTCAATGCATGAAGCTCCCGCATATGCAGGGTCCGAGGAAGGGGCGAACTACTAAAGGTCTATAATTCGTGGTCTTAGCTCGCATGTTTGTAAGAGACTGTTTTTATGCATTGAACCCGTGACCTCATGGTCACACGATGATAACTCTACTGTAACACCGAGTCTCCTCTTCCAGTGGGTTATCTGAAATTCACTTGTCTAATAACGAACATGAAGATGATAGCTGCTAATAGCAGTTATTTTACTTTGAGTGTGGCTCTGGTTGGATTGCATCCTTTGTAAGTGGGGTTCTCAGTGTAGGCAGCTGCAATATGGGTCTGTGTCGTCCTGCTTGGCGTTAACTCTAAGAAACACAAACAATTCTTCTGCGCTACCTGACGGGTTTGGAAAATTGGCTTACAACTCCGATGGATGAGAATGCTGGTATAAGGCCCATACGATAAGAACAGGGTAAAGATTGTCCATGTCTTTGTTGAATTTGTTGTTTGCTACTTAGGGATAGGACCCACGTACAAGCAGGCAGAGTTTCTCAGTCAACTAAGAGAGGAATGTGCTAATTATGATCTGAGATTAAGCAGGTAAATAGTCCTGCTTTAAAGGAATTGTAAATGTGAAAGAGAAAGCTCACTTGAACTGGGTAATCAGAGGATTCCAAATACAAGTTGTGTATAAGCTGACATTTTAAGTTCAGCAAGGCAAGGATCCAACCAATGTAAACGGGATTTAGGTGACTAATGAATATGGGAGGCCTTCACTCTATTTGGATCGCGATCATCAAATTGCTATTACATACACAGACTGAGAATGATCACAGCAACAGTTTATTAATATGGATTACGATAACTGCTTAACTTTGCTTGATCGAGCAACACGAATCCTCCAAAGGAAAAAGAAAAAAAAGGAGGAAAATAAGACATCGCAAGGCACCAAATCTTCAGCTTGCACTTACTCATAAGACCAGCATTAAGATAAGAACATTCAGATCACCCGCAAATCCATTTGTTGTGATTGATCATTGGGATGAAACCTCCTCACTGAGCATTTCTTCCTTTGGAAGTGTGGACTTCCCACACGTTTTTCTCTTTGGAAATGAACTGAAAGATGCATGAATCCACTTCTTCTAGCTTGTTTTCAAGTATGAAACATTGTTGGGGTAGACTCCCATGTGGTCTATGCCCATGTGAATGAGATTAAACTGATTTCTAGAATATGGGCACGGACAAAAATTGTCAAAGGAAAATAGAGAGAGAGTCTGCAAATCTTGACATTTAGACCTGTATATCTCTTATAAATAGGAGATGTTTGAGTGTGTGGTTGAGAGTGAATGTAGAAAGAGTTGGAGGCGGCCAAGGCCTCCTCCTCATCACCCACGTAATCTGATTAGATGATAGTAAGTTAAATCTCCTCTCCCGTGGATGTAAGCTGAATTTGATCTAACTGCATAAATCTTCTTGTCTCCTAGTGTATATGTGATCGAATCCTCATTCAAAAAAGTAGTATCAAGGCAACGCTGCACATCCAACAAGCATGCCAACCAGCATGGAGCCAAGCAGTGTCATTCCGGTCCTCTCTGTGCAGCAATGTCCCTGCAGATGATCTCTCTGGATCTTTGAGGAAGACTTTGTTTATGTTATTAAGGTCATTTGCCACTACGAACTCTTTTGGAACACTCTGCGCTTTAGAAAACTCCAAATGACACGGAATGTCCACATGAACAATGTTTTCCGTACCTGAATTACAGAGTCCAAGCAATACAGATGAACAAATAATGCAAATAATGTAGTGCCTGTAAACTTTCATGCCATAAAGTTTGATCTATGTAGTTTTGTTTTGCTCCAAAGTCCAAACCACAAATGCACACAGGAATCCATTTCCTTGTGAGATCAAACTTAGGAAGAGATCATCTTCCTGCCCTTCTTGCCCAGAAAATTTTTCTTGGAAACGTGGACGTAGATTTCACTCTCTACTGGAGATAAGCTGGAATGTGCACAGGTCCCCTTCTCGTAGCTTGTTTTTATGATCAAAATCATGCCAACCGCAGCCTGTGAAAGCAGCATAGGCCCTGGGATCCTTCCTTTGCGATAGTGTTGCTTGGAATGACCTTCCGTCTGAATCTCTAAGGATGAGTTGCTTTACATTCTCTAGGCAGTTTGCTGCCACAAACCATCTTGGAATATCCTGCACTCAGAGAACAAAAAATGACACCATGTAAGTGTTATGTAAAACCACACTGTAGGCCTTGATCACACTGATCTAAACCATTAATCTTGTAGCACCCATATGGTGATGCCCAGAAATTCTGATTGGACATGATTTTGTCGTCTGTATTTATGAAAGTTTTGGACCATTTCTCCTTAGTTCACATCAGTAATGGCTAGTATCATCCAACTCTGAGAAGATTCGTGATGCCACCATGAGCTGTAGTCTTAGCCACTGGACTACAGATAAACCGATTGTTTTTCAGAACCGTTAGATGATGGGGGACCATGCGTATTCATCACCAATCTGATGGGTTGGGAAAATTATTCATAACAGTGAAAAAGTAACACACGGACCAGGTAGCGTCTAAGTACATGATACGAATTAATGTTAGCCTGGAAGCAAGTGGGCTTGGAAGAGCTAGCTGATTCAACTCCCACTTTTCCTTGACATTCTGCGATCAAGCAGTGAACAACAAGAATTTTCAAATTTCATTAGCCTGGAACAGAGCTCTCATCATCCTAAATACCAAAAAATCGTGGTAAATGGATCTTAGACATACCTTAAATAAACTGCATGATCAGCTACCAATACGTTATACATATCCAAGAAAAACTATGTTATATGAATGTCATCTCAATGAAATGAAAAACTGGAAAGAATTTACCATCAGAATCTTGATCCTTCTCAGTGCTATCTTCAGATTCTGCTGCGTGTTTATCATCCTTCCCTGCTACTTGTTTTCGGTTCCTTTTCTGATCTCTTTCCACAAGAGGAGGATATTCTTTCTCGCATCCTCTTTTATCAAATATAGACACTGAATATTGTATTACCTTTGTATTTAAAGAGTAAAAAAATCACCAAATGACAGATAATGATCTTTCACAAACTTTTTCCAACCATCTACAAAGATCAAATGGCCATCAATTGCTCTAACTTTGACGTGCCATGAGCCTCTAACGCTCTCTAGGACTGCAGTCGGACCCGTCTCTCTGATCAGGTGTTTCTCAAATGCAACAGGTATGGACTACAAAGTAAAACAAAGTCATCTCAATGTAAGCCTAAATGTAGAGACTGCAAAACTAATTATAATAACAGATATCAGTTATATGGATTGATCACAAACAGAACCTTCTCCATGGTTGGACGAGTCTTAAATCTCTTAATTTGTGAAGGCTGAGATGATGCCTGTTGAAAGACCACAAATCATAGATTGTTGTACGATGTTGCACACGTACCTCTGCACAAACCTACACAGGCTAGAAGTCCTAATGGAGTCCCATATAACTTGGTGATCAAACTGTTCATTTTCTTGGCTACTAACTTGCCAATATTCAAAAATCCTGTCCATGGAACAAATGTGGGATGTTAACTTTGCAATCGGTATAAAACTTTCCTTTTGGAATAATGGGTGGAGTGGAACCCACTCATGCATTGAATCAACCAGATTATTCAATATTTTTAGACTATGCATGTCAAAAGTTTGTGGCAGGTGTGCTTGAAGCCAAGGAGCTCTCTGCTGGCCAAAAAACAGCAGCAACGGATTTTGCTCTAGAAAATTTCAAGCAGCGCTGGGAATTAATTCTTTCTTCTTCTGTTTTTGTTTTTTGTTTTTCATCTTTCTCCTGAAATTACTCAGTCTTTCACCTTTTAATGTAATAATATTAGGTGGATCATCCAAATTTCTTTGATGCACAACATTTGCAAGATATAGCCCCGCAGAAGACGAACAGTTTAGATCACCAAAGCTTTGGTCCTACCACGTATAATAACTCGTGGAAGTAGCATCACTGATTTATTTTTCTCAAAAAGAAGAAGCATGCATTGATCTACACAAGCAGAAACCAAATAAGATAACTATTCATGTATAACTTCGTCCCTGTAATAAACCAAGGTCTCTTTGTTCTTAAGCAGTTCAATCTGTATTCTAGGACTGGCTAATGGCTATGCAGTATGTCTATAACTATTTATGGATAAATTTATCCCTGGACAGGGCTTCCTCCCTTGCCATTGGCAGCTGTAAAAAATCAAATATGTAGATTAAAAAGGAGGCCCGAAACCTTGGGCAGTCCGACTCCTACCGGGACTCATGAAACAAACTGCTGTGACTGAGTAGAGAATGGTACAGTACAAACGAGTACACATGGGTAACTCTATCCCCGGAATCTCAAACAGCATAAAAGCTGTTACCAGTGGCTGTAATAAACAAATCAGTCCGACCGCTGTAGTTTCTAAGATGTCCCATCAGTAACCTTAGACTAGGAGCTACTTCGCACGGGGATGAGATAACAATCCATGGGTTAAAGTTATTCATGGATAATGGTTTTCTTCCATGCTGCTCAGAAGCTGACTGCGGTTTTCAGCCTTTTCTGCCATGTTCTTGGGCCACCAATGGCAAGGCATAGAATCACAGTCCATGGCAATCTTATCCTCGGTTTCTTATTCCCACCCGAGACCGCCCCCATCATCATGAACGCTTGCTGATAAATAACAAGAAGAAGAAATCTCACCAATTTCTGAGATAATTCGGGCATCATGAACTTGAAGAAGCGAGGCTGTCTTGCTGCATCCATCTTCAGAGAAGAGCCCTGGTGCAATGATCTGTTTACTTGCTTTCTTTCTTCTTATTCCATTGCCAACTTTGGATACTTCTTTTGAAACTTCTGACCATTTTGACTTCAAGTACAGGTTGCCCACCTGTTGAACAACTGTAAGAGTGGGACATGTAGGTTCCCTGAAGATTTTGATTAATCACAGCCCTTGCAACATGTCTAGCGCTTGTTGGCTCTTTGAAAAGTACCTTTCAGACGATGATTTCCTCTGTTGAAAAGATTCCTTTACTCCGATTCCGGAATCAATGTATTAGAGATTAAGTATCAGCCAACTTCACACTGAAAGTAGATGTTTTAATTTAACTAAGGGGAGTCTGGTGTATTGGTGGAGTTGTTGTCGTGTACTTTGAGTTTACGTGTTCAAAGTGCTAAAGTGCAGAGGCAACTTTCTATAAAATGCAATGTAAGATAAAGTACTATAGATCCTTATAGTCCGCCCATTCTCTAAACCCTGCATATATATATGCGTGCTATCCTTTGGATGTCATAATTTACCAAAATGTCCTAGCCATTATTTGCAGCCCCAATAAAAAATGAACGGCTCAATGCATAAGGATCTCGATATCAATAGAAAAAAAAAGAAAAAAAAAAGAAAAAGAAAAAGAAAAAAGATAATATCAGGGCTTTGCCAATATATAATTTTCTTTTTTCCCATTTTCACTTGTTGAGAGGTCAATTTTGAAATTGGTTTTGGACATCAAATTTCATGAAGAATTTGCTGTTAATTTACTCATTTGCCACGATTTCTTTAAATGTCTGTACCCTTCATACGATGGTGTACATCACCTTGGTTGTATTTTGGAAGAACTACTTCGCCCTTTAGACTTGGGTAATAGCTTTATTGGGTTGCCTAATGATACTTTTATGCAATGGTTTCATTGCTTTGCCTAACATACAATATACTGGGTTATTAGATTGACAAATGGATACTTTTATCTACTCGGTTTATCGGTTTGGCCATGTACTTAATTTAACTATATGTCCCCTGGATAGTACATGAATTAATCTACTTTTAAAGCCCCGTTTTGAATCTTCAATCATGATTGTTGAATTTTTTAACTAGAAAAATTAGTAAGTAGAACTGTCCAAATGGGCATAAATTTTCACAACTTGCTAAATAAGATAGGCAGACAAGATGAATGAATCAGATCATCCAAATGTAAGACCTAGCTGCATGGCTTACGGTTTTAAATTTTCAATCTTGATGGTTGAGCTTTTCAACTAGTAAAATTAGCAGGTAAAAGCGTCCAATGTGCATGATCTTTCACAGCTAACCTAAATAGGATAGGCCAGACAAGATAATAGATTAGATCAACCAAATGTAAGCCTTAACTAGATAGCGCCCATTTTGGATTTTCAATCATTATCGTTAAACTTTTTAAGTAGAAAAATTAGTATGTAGAAACATCCAATGGATATCAATTTTCACAACTAGCCTAAGAAGGATAGTCCTAACAAGATGAATGAATCCATTATACTCATTTTCCAATCCTATTTTATCTTCTCCTAAGAGCTTCTACTGTGGAAATGACCAGTCCTCTTTAAGCTTTTACATATCTGATTGAAGAAAAGCTATGGATTCATGAATCTTTGACCTAAAACCCTATTTTTCTATAAAAAAACATAAAAATCAGTGCCATGTTTTTTATTTTTCATTTTTGTGGCGCTTGAAAACTAATTTCAGAACGGTGGACTTAGTCTAATGGGTTACATAGAGGAGTAGTCTAATGGTTGTACAGGGTTTCTAATTATCCGTCATTTAATTAAAATTACAATATGCTAAAACAATCCAATCCACATGCCTATAAAAAATAAAAAATAAAAAATAAAAAAGACGTGCTGATATCAGCTAAGTTTCTACCTTTTCTTTTCTATTTAATAAAAAATCCTTTTAAACGGGAGCCTAAGAGCCTTAGCACAACGGTAAAGTTATTGTCATGTAACCTGAGATCAAGTATTCAAAGTATGAAAACAACCTCTTGGGGTGGAAGGTAAGGGTTATTGTCGTGTAACCTTGAGATCACGTGTTCAAGGTGTGAAAATAACCTCATACAGTGCAAGGTAAGATTGTGTACTATTCACCCATTGTGGTCCACCATTTCCTTAGAGCCTGCATATGCAGGAGCTTCGTGTACCAAGCTAACCCCATTTAATAGAAAATCCTTCAAATTAGATTATACAATAAAACAGTCACTAGTGGGCTCGAAAACACAGTTCCGTTGGTAAATTTGACAAAACCGTGATGGAGATACACTTAACCACTAAACGTTGGCAATCCTTTGCTTGTTGCTGGAGAAAAAGTGGCAGATCATGCCATGCATTCTCCTTCTTGAGAGAGGGCAACACCTACAAAATTCTAACTGGAACCATCCATTTCGAATATGAAGGGCATTAGCTTCTCATTGAGTCATTGACCAATCTAGAACCATAAGATGGGTTAACTTCTTTGCCTTTTGAAATGTACTGACTGACAAAACCAACAGTTCACGATTTCGGGGAACAGAATATTGTAATTTGCTTATAGGAAAAAAGAAAAAAAGAAGAGGAGTCCTGGCGCAATGGTAAAAGTTGTCGTCACGTGACCTTGAAGTCATGGGTTCAAGGCATGGAAATAGCCTCTTGCAAAATGCAAGATAAGGCTGTGTACTTTAGGCCGTCCGTCCCTTCCCCAGACCCCGCATAGGTGTGAGCTTTGTGCACCAGGGCTGCCCCTTTATACGAAAAAAAAGAAGGAACCAACATCAAGAACTGCAAAGCGAAGATCAAAACTCAATCATTCTATAAGGTGGAATTGGCAGCCACTAGACTCTGCCCACCTATCCATCCTCCTTGTCTGTTCTCAATCTTATTAGGAAACTGCTGTACCATGTGTAATTTCATATTGCCCAGGATCTAACCTCCGCCTAAGAGGTCAAGACGTAAACATGCATAATCATTGTTATCCTCATTCCAGACAGCCCCATCACTGTACACCAAAACCCAATGCAGAATCCGACAGGGCAACGAGCATGGAGAAGATACAATCATAAGGTGGGTGCTACTAATTTGGTTTCCGTTCTTTTTCTTTTGAATGATTGTAAGCATACTAACATGAGGTGGCCGAAGACCTCATCAAGTGTCGGCTTGATGCATGGAATTGAACAAAAGGAAAACAAAGACATCAAAGAAGAATGCATCAAAACCAACTCCACAGAGGGAGCTTCAGTTTCTTGTTAATTCAGAAAACTTATTTAGGACGATGCAGTGACTAAACCACTGGGAGTGGCAGCAGTTCTTTTGTCAGATCCAATTCTCGCACGCATCCTGGGAGATGGGTTCTTGCTGGTGTTGCAACCTGTTCTCCTAGGAACAGTCCTCTGCATAATCCGAATGGGGATCCCTCCCATATTGAAATCCTCTTTCAGAGACTTGGTTAAGAACCTAATATCTGTGTCCGAGAGCTGAGTCTTCCCACTTACAAAGGCAACAAATGTTGGTGGGCGAGCTTTTACTTGAGTAAAATACTTTATCTTGGGTTGGGCAGCACAATCTTTCCAAGAATGCCTGCTCATAACCTGTTCCAAAGAAGCATTAAACAAGAATGGTAAATTTTGCTTATACATATATTTTCCTCATAATAATATTGGAGATTGGACTGTGCTTAAAGATATTTTTCTCTTCTGCAAACAAAGAATTGAGTGATTGACAAAGGGGAAAACATTAATGTTCCAGTAAGAGGAAAGCAGTCCCATGAGCTGATAACTGTCATTAAGAGAATGTTTTTTGGATAAAACATAGAATGAAGATATATACACCCCTTTTTCTTACCTGGGACATCCCTTTCTCTAGAGATAGATAAAGAAAAGGGCAGCCCAAGTAGAAAAAGGGGTGTATATATCGTCGCCCAAAACATATTGTTGATTAATGAACAGTTTCTCACATGGTCTCCCATGGAAGTGATTCCACAGACACAAATTGAACCAGATTTGATGATCCAAAATCAGGGATGTGAGCTATTTAAGGAACTTCTCATTAATAGGCAGAGAACAAGGCATATCACTTAATACATATAATGGGATCCTGTCTTACCTTCCGCATCCAACGGTTAAGGCGTGCAGTTGGCAACCTCAAACACCATTTTTGGTATGTATCCATAACGCAACGCATAACTGCTATCCTCCCTTTTCCTTCCAACGCAGAGACAAATACAACTGGTATACCTGTGATCTGTTGTCAATGGCATTAGAGATACACGACCATTTGTCAGTTTGGACTTTGGAGGTTACCAAGGAAAGCAAAGGTCACAAGAGAACCTAAATATAATTCTTTACATGGAAAAGCTTAGACCATACTACCGCAGCAAGATCAAATTTTACCTGAGTTAGTCATACTAACCAAAACAGCAGAAGACATTGAACTATTTCCAGCGGTTGGTTATATTTATACCTAAGCACTCAATTATTAGGTGAAATGCAAGTGTTGTTTCATCATGGTATACAAACAGTCAAGATGTGCTACATATTGTTTAATTTTGATGTAGGAGACTTAGGAAAACTCTTAAAGTTCCTTGCTCATGACCTGTGTAGTTAGAGGCGCGCCTAGGTGCACGTACTGCACCTGAATTTTGTAATGTCGTAGTGGTTTGTGGTGCCAGTGCCTGGGATGTGCCTCGGTGTGCCTAGATCCTATGTTCAGGAACGCCTTGGATGCCTAGGCGCAGGTGACGAGTTGTTAAAACCGCAAACTTCAATTTTTTTCATCTTCCAATCCTATTTTCTCTTCTCCTGAGAGTTTCTACTGTGGAAATGACCAGTTCTCTTTAAGCTTTTACATATCTGAGTGAAGAAAAGGTATGGATTCATGAATCTTCCACCTAAAACCCTCTTTTTTTTATATAAAAAAACATAAAAATCAGTGCCATGTTTTTTATTTTTCATTTTTGGCATACTTTTTTTTTATAAATCTTGATGGTTTCTCATTCTATAAGTAGAAGCAAACATTCTATTTGATTTTCTTGTTTGTTTGCCATAGATTTAAATTCTTTTTCTTCTTTCTTTTTTTTTTGAAAAAACAGTTATAGAATTTTGAAATAATTTTTGTTTTTTACATTTATTCCTTGAAACAGTTTTTCATTCACATATATAGCTTCCATTCATAGAAATTAGCGTGTTTGAGTAATATTTCATCATAGATTTTTATTTCTTTGTCTTTCTTACTTTTTTGGGATTTTTTAGATTTTTTGAATTTTTATAATTCGTAATATTTATTTTTGCGCCTCAAGATTCAGGCGTGCGCCTAGCACCTCTAACTGCATAGTTCATGATACTTTTTCAATAATTTTGACTCTTTTAAAAGTAGTCTGGTATGGAAGGATAGACAGTGCACTACTACCCCTACCATCCTTCCAACTCACAACCATAAGTATTATCCAAAACCAGACAACCTGAAAATTAAATTAGTTTCCAAGTTGGAAAAGACACGACAACTAGAAACAAGCAAACCTGAGGAATAACTGTTTGGATTTCTTCAGGAACAGCTTTAAGGACCTTCTCATATAACTTGGAGCCTCTTAAGAGATCCATCTTGTTCACGATCACAACAAGACCACGACCTTCTTCAACTGCCTGCCTTGCTATTACAACTTCTGCATGCTTCATACTACTATTCACTTTTGCAATCTGTAGTCATATAAAAACTTACAGCATCCAAAGTATAACACAAGTAAATCATGATATAATCATACAATTACAATACTTGTTCACTCCCATCAAAACTGTGTATTCATGAAGCAATTAATAGGAGGGAGAGCGAACTGCAGGAATTTTTTCCCTTTTTCTGGTTGGGCAAGTGAGTGAACTGCAGGGTTTACAGAACAATGTTTAGAAAGTTGGCACTGGAAGTTGGAATCTATTAAAATTACTCTTTCACTCACAATGAGAGTCAATTTGTACTATATTTACTGAAGTACAGCATGTATAAAATTGCAAAGATGATCTTGAGATAAGTGCATATTTAAACGGTCTACTATCCCGCCCCCAGTTGAAGAATCTAACAACATGATCTTAACTTGTCCCCTAACAGAGATAAACAAGAAGCAGCTAGTTGCTTTGTCAATATATCTACCAGCTGTTGGGAGTTGAAATGAACCACACCTTCGGTAACCTCTTGGATACAAGATAACCCACAAAGTGAAAGTCCACTTATACATTTTATGTTCGTGCATGGAACAAAGGATTGGTTGTGGCACCTAGGCTATCGCACACAAAATTATTGGTGGATGTTTAGATTGAATCCACACAACTTCTGTAGCATTTGCAAGAGCCATGTATTCTGACTCGGCAGAAGATCAAGCCATAGTTGGTGCTTCTTGGCCAACCAGAAATGAGATTATTTCCAAGAAAAATAGCATAGCCACAAGGGCACTCTATCATCTGGGCATCTGGCCCAATCAGCACCAGAGTAAACTTTCCAAGAAAAATCGCACAGCCACAAGTGGACTTTCTGTCATCAGGGCATCCGGGCCAATCAGCATCTGAGTAAACTTTCCAAGAAAAATCGCAGAGCCACAAGTGGACTTTCTGTCATCTGGGCATCCAGCCCAATCAGCATCCAAGTAGATTTGACGATCAAGTGACATGGAGGGTGTAATGTACAGCCCATGAGTATTTGTATGACAAAGATAGTGTAGAACATGCTTCACTGTTTGTCAATGATCATCTGTTGGACAATGAAGAGTTGCTAACCAAAAAGGTGAGTGCTATATAATGTAAAGCCCCAACCATGCTACGATACTATGAAGGATCTGATGATGATCTCATGTGCCTGGTTATTTTTAGACACAAGAGTGGCGAGTGGTTTGGCCTGCGACATGCTAGCACAAGCTAGAATGTAATTTATATACTTTTTCTGCAATAGGAGCAGACCAAGAGAGGAGTGATGAACCTCTATCCCAAGATAAAAATTGAGATCGCCTAGATCTTTTAATGTGAATGATCCCTGCAAAACTTTGACAAAACACGAGAGTGTTTGAGTTATTTCTTGTAAGAATGAAATCGTCTACATAGATGAGAAGATAAAGCAAGACACAATTTCCTATAAACCAATAGCTAAGTATCTGTTTTGGAGCAAACACATTTCAGTTCATATGTATGTTCTGGAGGAAACACATGAAAATTCCATTGCTAGAAGTGCAATTTATGATTGTTCACTTGATAACCACAAACTACTTCCCTCTGTAAGTAGTTTCTCTCCATTATACACTTGCTTTGGTCACTCCTAAAGTAAATATCATAAAAGGGGAAGGCTTTCAAAGAATTCGACTTTGTCCCAGAAGGATTGCAATAAGTAAGGGGCAGCCCCGGTGCACGAAGCTCCTGCCTATGCAGGGTCCAGGGAAGGGGCGGACCACAAAGACCTAAAGTACACAGCCTTACCTTGCATTTTGCAAGAGGCTATTTCTACGCCTTGAACCCATGACCTCAAGGTCACATGACGACAACTTTTACTGTTACGCCAAGGCTCCCCTTTAGAAGGATTGCAATAAGTAATATCTATGAAAAGATCAACTCCATGTTCGGAATTTTTATAAAAGAAAACCCACATCCACTCAGCAAGTTGCCTGTTGACAAAGAGATTATTTGCTGATTTTCTCACTTATCTATGCATACATTTAGACATCTTACTTTTCTGGTTATTTGTATGTTCTGCACGCTGATTTGCTTATTCTTTGCACTCCAATAAAATGCAATGGACTGTAGATGAAATTAAATAAACCCACACCTTAGCCAACAAATACCAGAGTCTCCCATTCCTGGTTAAATTCTTGTGAATAGTTTTACCAAAAGAGTTATGGTGATCCCAAACCATACTCCACTATCCTTGGTAAATCATACATGAAGCTCTGAATTTCTACAGGATCTATACCTTCAGATATTGAGTTTACCACTGAAAACCAACCCTAAAGCAAAACCTTCAATCCCATGCTCTCTAACAGTCGAGCACAAAATGCCCTATGGGTAAATGACAGAGGGGTGAGACAAGACAAAAGGACTGCTGCTGCTGTAATTTGCTACAGGACGTGTTACAGTGATTTTCTACAGTAACATCTGCAGTGATTTCTTTTCTTTCTTTCTTTTTTTTTTTTTGATTAATATGTGTTCAGTTTGTTTGTCCTAACTAGTGATTAAGCATTGGTGCTACTTCAAATGTTTTTGAAGAGAATCTCTGTCTTTAGGTATACTTTGAAAGCAGAGAGAAGAATATTTATTTCCTTTAGTTAGTAGTGGTTGTATCAATTAATACTATATACATTCACTAAAAGTCTTGCTAAGGTATTTGAAAAGGCCTTAAGTATTTTCCTATGAATATTTTTTATTTCCCCAAGAGTCTTGTAGTGAAAATGTCATCATCATCATCAAGACCTTATCCCAATTAGGGGTCGGCCACATGAATCTTATTCCTCCATTCCACTCTATTAAATACCATGGTTTTATTTAGTCCCAAAGTTTTTAAATCTTTCCTCACCATTTTTGTCCACGTTCTTTTGGGCCTTCCCCTTGCCCTTTCAGAGCCTTCTACTTGTATTGCCTCACTCCTTCGAACTGGTGCCGTTATTGGTCTCCTTTGGACATGTCCAAACCATAAAGTCTAATCTCCCTCATCTTATTACCTATTGGTGCTACCCCTAAATTTCCTCTAATATTTTCATTTCTAATTTTGTCCTTTCTTGTCTTACCACTCATCCATCTCAACATCCTCATTTCTGCGATGCTCATCCTATAAGTATCATGTTCTTTAACTGCCCAACACTCTGATCCATAAAGCATGACCGGCCTCATAGCCATCCTATAGAATTTTTCTTTTAGTTTGAATGGCACCCGCCAATCACATAAAACTCCAGATGCACATCTCCATTTGTTCCAACTCGCTTGGATTCTCTGGGTAACCTCCCTCTCAATCTCTCCACTCTCATGGATCAATGATCCTAAGTCCCAAAAGAGGTCTTCTACAGGGACTTCTTGATTATCAATCTTGACGGGTGTTTCACTCCTACTCTCCTTGCTAAAATTACATTCCATATATTCTGTCTTAGTTCGGCTAATTTTAAATCCTTCAGTTTCTAATGCTTCTCTCCATAACTCTAGCTTTATGTTTACACTCTCCCTCTTCTCATCAAGTAAGACTATATCATCTACAAATAGCATGCACCAGGGAATCTCTTCGTGTAAATGTTTTGTTAACTCATCTATAACTAATGTAAAAAGGTATGGACTCAATGCTGATCATTGGTGCAATCCTACAGCGACAGGAAAATCACCAGTCACGCCATTAGTGGTCTTAACATTTGTTACCGCTCTCTTATACATATCTTTAATTATGTCTATATACCCCTGAGAAACCCTCTTACCACCCAACACCTTCCATATTAACTCTCTAGGGACTCTAGCATGAGCTTTCTCTAAGTCGATGAAGACCATATGTAGGTCTTTCCTCCCCTCCCTATATTTCTCTACTAATTGTCTTAGTAAGAAAATAGCTTTCATAATAGACCTCCTAGGCATAAAACCAAATTGATTCTCCGATACACTTGTTTCATGTCGTAACCTTTTCTCAATCACTCTTTCAAAAAATTTCATGGTGTGGCTCATAAGTTTGATCCCTCGATAATTAGTGTAGCTCTGAATGTCTCCTTTATTCTTATAAATTGGTACAATAGAGCTTTTCCTCCACTCATCAGGCATTTTCTTTGATTTTATAATTTTATTAAACAACTTGGTCAACCAAAATGCCCCAATATTTTCCATATACTTCCAAACCTCTATTGGTACACCACCAGGCCCCATGGCCTTTCTCGATTCCAAACATAGAACAAATATGATGAAAAGGAATAATATACAACTGCGAGAACAAGCCAGTGATTCATATCATCTTGACTTGGTTCTACTCTATGTAGTTAAAGGCGTGAGGAACACCGAAGGGCAAAGGGGTGCGCCTGGAGCCTGGGGCGCCTAGGCGCGCCTGGAGCCTGAGGCACAAAATTATATTTTTCATAATTAAAAATTAGCTAAAAATACAAAAAAGCATGAAAAATACAGCATACATGAAGACACAAGCATGGGAAAGCTATATATGTGTATAAGAATAGGTATTAACTAATAAATATAAATAGAACAATTTTTTTTTCTAATTTTCGTAAGTTTTATTTTCAGAAAAATTGAACAAAATAACACTACAAAACAAAAAAAGCAGGAAAAGTACATCATACATGAAGATACAAGCATGAGTAAGCTATATATGTGGATAAGAAGAGGTATTAACTAATAAATAAAAAAAGAACAATTTTTTCCTAATTTTCGTAACTTTTTTTTTTTGAAAAATTAAAAAAATAACCCTAAATTGCAAAAAAAAGATGAAAAAATTATCACACATGAAGACACAAGCATTGGAAAGCTATATATGGGGATAGAAATACGTTTCAATGAAGAAATACGAAAAAACAATGACTTTTTTTATTTCCATAACTGATTTTTTCGGAAAAACAGTAAAAAACCTAAAAACAAACTCAAATCTAGAGCAAAGAAGTATAAAACTCAAATGGAATGTTTTCTTATATACATAGAACTAAAACCCATCAAGATCTATGGAAAATAATTAACAAAAAACAAAAAATTTGAAAAAACGGTACTAGTTTTTACGTTTTTTACAGAAACTGTATACAAATGCTAAAATTCGTAAATCCATACTTTTTTTGCTTAGATCTGTGAAAGATAAAAGAGGAATGGTCGTTTTCACCTTCTCAGTAGGTTGGAAGATTGAAATTAGGGTTGGAAGGTGAAAAACAGAAAGAAAAAAAAAAAACAAGTTTATACGTTACAGGGTAAGTGGGCTGCGCCTAGAGTCTGGGGCGCGCCTGAAAGGGGCGCCCAGGTGCACTCAGGCGTGCGCTAGGCGACCGTGCCTCATTTCCTCTGTGCCTGGCACTCTCCCAGGTGCTTACCTGTCGACTTGCGCCTAGGCACGCCTTTAACTACATAGGTTCTGCTTCTCACTGCTTTTCACAAAATTTCTGGTTCTTCTCTCCCAGTATCAAATAAAGCATGCTAAACAAAATAATTTTTCTGCAAAGCCCACTTGATTTTAAGTTGATTCTACATTGAGATTTTACTTATACCAACTACTGTCTCAGTCAGTTAAGTTGTCACCTTTATACATACAATTTATTATTTTTGAATTGGTGGACTCATGAACTCAATCACAGACCCTTTTTGAGGATCCTAATACATGACCTTCACAATAGAGAACTCACTCTTGGGCCACTGTGCCACACACACACACCTTTTTTCATACAATTGGAACATTTTGAAGATTCTGAAATAAGCCTATATACAGACAACAGAAATGCAAAACAAAAGAGCCGCACCTGTTCAGCATCAAGTACCAGCGCAACAATGTGAGCCCTCATAAGGCTTTTCCTTGACTGCATAACACTCAAGGAAGCTGGTCCTTTCTCTTGTCCTGATCTTTGCAACCAACCAGCAGTATCAACCTGTACATAAACAAGAAATCAACCATATGAAACAGAATTTTCCAGGTTTCCTCTATTTTAACAATGTAATGACGGTCTCGTATTTAAAAATATGTAATGATGGTCAAAGTTCAAGGAAAAAATACTCTTCTGAAATATATTAAAAATAAACCAAGCAAAAATTGTGTCCAGCAAAGCAAGTTTTTTGTACTTCCACACGTGGGTGGGTGTATGAATGCATATACTTGCATGTGGAACTGTTTGTTAAGTAAGGTTTCCAGTTAAGAAAGCTTCCATTAGTAAATTTACTTCCTGTGGTTGCCCAAAAACTAGTGTATAACTATTCTATTAGCTTCCTGTGAAGCATCCAGAAAGAAATCGTCATCTTCTTTTTGTGAACTTAAAGATTTCTTCCCAACTGCAGAGAAATTAGATTTTGTGCAACCAGTTGAACTCATTTAACATAGTTCCACAATCAAAAGTGCATAAACTATTAAATTTATATCATAAGTTCAATATGATGTACAGGAAGAGTTCGGATAACAGGGACTTAAATGATGGTCCTGGACTAAATTGGATATTGCATTACGGATGACTAAAAGTACACCTGTGGCCCATATTTCAGGAAATTCTAACTACCTTCTAAGGGTTGTCTTGGATCTCCCATGACCAGAAAATCTCATCCATTCTTGGGTTGTGAAATGGATTGTAATACTCAGGAGAACCTCAGAATCACAGCATAATACCATCAACGGATGAGATTTTTGTCCCATGGCAATCTAGCATATGATAGAAAGGATGAGCATCCCAGAAACCAAAATGTTGGACCTTGTCTCAATAGTCTACACTTGAATCCCTCCATAACATATGGCCCACAGACAACCGTATTTTCTCATCAGTAGCATACAACTTCTCACACGCACTATTGAAGTTCTATAATAAAAGGGAGTAAATGGGAATACATCCACTCAAAAGAATCACATAACTAGCTGGAAAGATCATGTCTGCTACATGAAAAGGGAATGCAACCAAAGTATAACATAATTGGTAATGGTTTTTGGCAGTTTGCTTGGCGTAGGAAACATAGTATACTTAAGTTTAAAATAGAAATAATCATCATTTGAGAACATAAACTTGCCGAAAAACTTACAAGGTTAAATGAACTGCATCTCGATAATCATGACTAACAGTCCCAAGTGATCATGGTATGGGAACATTGCCGGTTGCAAGAACTTATAAAAGTGGATGTGGAAAAAGTTCAGGCATCCTTTTCCATCCCTCCAAGCTAAAGAATCTCATATAACTCTGTATTATATCCACTAGTAAAGGGGCAGCCCCGGTGCACGAAGCTCCCACCCATGCGGAGTTCGGGGAAGGGGCGGACCACAAAGGCCTACATCCAGTAGTACAAAATAAAAAATAATCTGAAGGTGTATGTGGTCCTCTTGCGTTGCTAAAGAAGAAATAGTATTCTTGAGTTGCAGTCCTCTTGCTTTGTTAAACAAGAAATAGTATTCTTGAGTTGCAGTCCTCTTGCTTTGTTAAACAAGAAATAGTATTCTTGAGTTGCAAACAAACATGGCCATTATTTGAGAATATAAACATGTTTAAACTCACAAGTCAACACAACAACACTTAGTAATCACCATCAGAATTCCAAGTGATCATGGTATAGCAGCAATGCTGCTTGAAGAAGTATGAGCATCCTTTACATATAAAGCACGCACACAACCTAAGAACCTTGAAGATTTTGTTTAACCAGAACAAAAGACCCCATAGTGCAGGAAAAGGACATGTTTATGCAAGGATCTATAGTCCCTCTGATCAAATCTGAAACAGAATGAACAGAACACTTTCTTATTCCAGCCACCAGCCTGGGCTTCTTTTCATTTTGACAGGTAGCATGGCCCACTATAATACACCAAAAGCATTACAAGAATCACTTTCCACCAAAAGCATGCTGGTGACTGGATGCAGTATCTGCAGGTAATAAGAGTCAGACTTTTTGGTGAGGATCACTAATCAAGCTTTGGTATTATCTGGTCAGTTTTGACATTGGAAGAGCATATGAAAGCATACTTGTTCACACAGTTTTGTTTTGTCTTTCCTGTATGAGTATTTCAGTCAAGTCCACTAGATTTCTTTTTCTTTTTTTTTTCCTTGTACCACTTGTGTGAAGAGATCTCATCTAACATTTACTTTACAGAGAGAGAGAGAGAAGAATTCAGTTCTGGCTGCCTCGACATACGTAAATATAACATAGAAGCAATACCTAATGGTTAGATTTGGTATCCCAAAACAGGATATCATAACCATAACTCAAAATAAGCAGTAGAAGTGGACGTAGTCATACAGCTAGATGCCCTCTTATCTATAGCTTGCATTCAAGTAAATGACTTGAGAAACCTACCCACAAAAAACATACAGCAGATTGTATCATGTCATTCACATCAAATGATCAACAGCACTTGTATATAACTTCAAATTTTATAAATGAATAAGAAATGCTGGGCAAAACTGTTTCAGCTAAAGGCAACCAGAATAAGAGATAAATTAGTTTAGCAAAAGTTAGAGAAATATGATGCATAGGAAACTTCAATGCTTACCAAGTATATCTTTCGCCCTTGGAATTCAAATTCAGCTCTAACTGAGTCTCTCGTCAAGCCAGCTTCTGGCCCAACCAAAACGCGATCATGTTGTAATAATGCATTCAAAAGTGTAGACTTTCCTACATTGGGTCGTCCTACAATTGCCAACTGCACGGGTAACTCAGCCTCCTCAACTTCAGAGGAAGAAGTATCATGAAGGACATCATCTGTAATAGAGCAAGAATCATGGATTAGTATTTAAGCATGCCAAAGAAATACGGGAATCTCTTAACAAATACAAACTCTAGAAGAAGATAAACAATAAAAGAAGCAAAAATAAGAACTGACTGCCTAAGAGAATACAACCATATCATGTAGTAGAATCTTAACCAGTATAACGTACTTCTGTTTCATCTTGATCCAAGGAGAAGTTCCATCAAGATTCAGCTATTCAATGTTCCTATTACTGGTTGAACTCCTAGAACTAAGGCTCTAAGTCTATGGAAACTAAGGATCTATTTCTGGACCTGCATTACAAAGCTATCAGCAACTGTATATTTAAAATTATTCTAGTTGTTGTAATCAAGATAAAATAAGAGGAAATCGGTACTGTTCCTGTATGATAACTGAAGCAACTCCCTTGGCAGCAGTGCTGCAAAAGAAATTATTCTTGTATAGTCCCTCATAAATTTTTTTATTCAGTTTCCTGATTGACTGACGTGTAAGAAGCACAATATTCAACTCTGACAGAGAAAACTAAGATAAAAGATTCCAAGGATACTGGCCAGCATTTTAATGGTAGTCATCATCATCATCAAGACCTTGTCCCAATTAGGGGCCAGTCACATGAATCTTGTTCCTCCATTCCCCTCTATTAAGTACCATGTCTTCATTTAGACCCAAAGTTTTTAAATCTTCTTTCACCACTTCTATCCACGTTCTTTTAGGCCTTCCCCTTGCCCTTTTAGAACCTTCTACTTGCATTGCCTCACTCCTAACCGATGCCATTTTCGGGTTTCATTCGACATGTCCAAACGATCCAAGTCTAATCCACCTCATCTTGTTACCTATTGGTACTACCCCTAAACTCCGCTGATGCCAGTCCCAAGCCCGGATAGAAAAGGAGGGTTTTGCATCAGGTAACAATCAGCAAGTAAAACCTTTTTGAAGAAGTTGAAGACGATTTTGTTATTTTTTCTTCTTACTTGCAAATGAATATGCATAAGTATATTAGTTTATAAGTAAGAAGAGAAGATAATAAAAACATCTTCAGCTTCTTCAAAGTATGGCAACACTAACATGACATGAGCATTCCAATGATAGTATCAAATACAATTAGGGGTCACAAAGGAACATGCTTGTCTTCATTTTGCAGATTCAAAGCTAGAGAAAAGTGTCTTACCATTTGAAATTTGATGCATGTAATTCTCAAGCATAGGGCGGAGAGCTTCATAAAGCTCTACCATGCCTAATCCAGTCTCAGCAGATATTGCAATAGGATCTCCAAATCCTAATTTATGGGCTTCCCCAGCTGCAGCAGTAAGAAATCCACTCTGCTCATCAAGTGATTCAGATTTATTCATCACCAGAAGTGTAGTGATTCCAGAAGCATGCTTCCGCAACCATTTCCTGACATCCATGTCTAGAGGGTGCAGCCCATCCCTGGTGACAAGCAATACCCACAAATCACTTCAAGAAGACTCGCATTGTTCATTAATACAATGGCTTTAACAACTTTGTAATGTATGACCACGACAACACAAGATAAATGCATTTTAAAATCAAGCTGATAAATCTTTTCCAAGACCAACCTTGCATCTATCAAGAAGATTGCAAAGTGAGACCTTGCTAGAACATTTGCAGTCATTTCAGCAGTTCTACTAAGAATACTTCCTGAAGTTGCCGCCGATTCCAAGCCAGCAGAGTCTAATACCTTAAAGCGCAAATCACCCAATTTAGCAACTCCTTCTCGTACATCTCGAGTGACATGATCATCAGGAGTGTTGTACACAAGAGCTTCTCTCCTCCTTATCAAACTACATGAGCAACAGAAAATTTTTAAAGTATAAAGTAAGCTTAAACTGCTAGCTCTAGTAGATTGAGATAATCAGATCACTTAATAATTGAACAATCACGCTGAAAACCATAACCAGACCTTGGCCCTCACCGATTAAATAGTGCTGACTTGCCAACATTTGGACGTCCAACTAGAATAACTGTTGGAAGTTGTTTGATGTCAAATTTGCTGAAGTTTACTGTTGATTTCTTCTTATGGATGCCCTTACCAACTTTCAGCTCAACAGAATCAACATCAAAGTTTATGAATTCATGACTTGGATGACAATGTAAAGAAGAATCTTGACCATTTCCGCTTGTGAAGGTGTTATCCAAGTTCGAGTCTTCCCTTGTAACTAGTGCTGAGAATCCTTGTGCAATTGGCAATCTCCACAAAGGCGGTAAGATTCCCATCCTACCAATACCACACGCAATCGAACGAAGCATCACTGTTGTTTTATCACATGCCGTACCCACAAGGGGAATGAGAATTCTAGGTTTTATTGATGCTGGTCCTCCTGCTGCAAAGCAAGTATTTCAGGGCCATGGATGAGCATGGTCCCATCATCAACATCAATCAGAAACAAAGATACTAAACAAAAATAGAGAATCAACAAAGATAGACAGAAGTTTTGCAATGGATGAACAAGTCTATTTATCATTATCAATGACAACTGATGATAATTTTGCACCCTACTACTAGTTACAATAACCCAAACCAAGTATTACTATTCTAGTACATGCTGTTGATAATAATAGTTGAAGATTCTGGGTTCTGATAATAGTGGTGCGGCTGCTGAAGAACAAGCATTTGGCCATTGATGTCTATGCTCATCCTATCATCATCATTCAAAAGACATGATATCAAATAAAAATACGGAACCAGAATACTTAAACTGGAGGAAAGTTGGGTTATGATGTTTGTGGTTTCCCATTAGCAGAGCCTTAATTTGTTTATGTTGCAATACATCTCTTTTCAGCAGCAAAAACAAAAATACAGAATCAAAGATGGATACAGAATTAGTGTAGCTGAGGGTAGATTCTAAAGATTGATTACCCACAAAATGTTTGCCAGAAAACCAAAGCAAAAAAGGAAAACCAGGTAGCAAGATTACCAACAAAATGATGAGGATATTCCCAGGCTGAAGAAACATGACCCTTTCTCTGCCTTGAGCCCAGAAATGTTCGAAGAGACCGAAACATGACAATACATGCTACTGATATGACTTACTGTTGCATCACAAAAAATGCCAACAAAGTGTAGTGACGTCAGTGTTAGAATACTATGAAACTACAGGGAAAAAACATGATCATACAAAGCTATACAAAGGCACATAAGAAGAAATCAACAGTGGAGTTTAGTGAATTTAACATCAAACAACTTCCAACTGGTATTCTAGTTGGACGTACAAACATTGGCAAGTAAACACTACTTAATGGGTCAGAGTCCAAGGTCTGGTTATGGTTTTCTGTGCATTTGTTCAATTACTTGATGATCTGATTATCTCAATCTACAACAGCTAGCAGGTTAAGGTTACTTTCTGCTGCTCATGTAACTCAAGATGTACGAGAAAGAGTTGCTAAATTGGGAGATCTGCACTTTAAGGTATTAGACTCTGCTGGCTTGGAAACTATAGCAACTTGAGGAGATTCTTAGTAGAACTGCCGAAATGATTGCATATGTACTAGCAATGTCTTGCTTTGCAGTCTTATTAATAGATGCAAGATTGGTCTTAGAAATGTTTTATGAGCTCAATTTGAAATTGGATTTATCTTGCGTTGTCAGTTGGGGATATATAGATATAATTAAAGATATGTATGAATGAGCAGTAACAAATGTTAAGACTATTAGTGGCAAGACTGGTGATTTTCCTGTCACTGTAAGATTGCAACAAGGATCAGCATTAGGCCCATACCTTTTCACATTGGTTATGGATAAGTTAGCAAAACATTTGCACGAGGAGATTCCATGGTGCGTGCTATTTGCAAATGATATAGTTTTATTTGATGAAACAAGGGAGGGCGTAAACACAAAGTTAGAGTTATGGAGAGAAGCATTAGAATCTCATCATCATTATCAAGACTTTATCCCAATTAGGAGTCGGCCACATGAATCTTATTCCTCCATTCCTCTCTATTAGAATCTAAAGTATTTAAAATTAGCCAAACTAAGACAAAATATATGGAATGAAATTTTAACAAGGAGAGGAGTAGGAGTGGAATACCAGTTAAGATTGATAACTAAGAAGTCCCCATAAAGACCACTTTTGGTACTTAGGATCAATGATTCATGAGAGTGGAGAGATTGAATGGGAGGTTACCCAAAGAATCCAAACGGGTTAGAACAAATGGAGATGTGCATCTAGAGTTTTGCATGATCAACAAATACCACTTGAACTAAAAGGAAAATTCTATAAGATGGCCATAAGGCTGGCCATGCTCTATGGATCAAAGTATTGGGAAATTAAGGAGCATCATGTTCATAGGATAAGTGTCGAGGAAATGAGGACAGTGAGATGGATGAGACAAGAAAGGATAGAATTAGGAATGAAAACATTAGAGGAACCTTTGGGGTAGCACCAATAGGTAAAAAGATGAGAGAGATTAGACTTAGATGGTTTGGACATGTCCAAAGGAGAGCAAAAATGACACCAATTAGAAGGAGTGAGACAATGCAAGTAGAAGGTTCTAAAAGGGCAAGGGGAAGGCCCAGAAGAACATGGATAGAAGTTGTGAGAAAATATTTTAAAACTTTGGGACTAAATGATGTCATGGTACTTAATAGAGAGGAATGGATGAATAAGATTCATGTGACTGACCCCTAATTGGGATAAGGTCTTGATGATGATGATGACTTATCTTGCATCGTCCTGGTCATAGATTCCAAAGTTGTTAAAGCCATGGTATTAATGAACTTTGTCAATCTTATTGAAGTGATTTGTGGGTATTGCTTTGTCACCCAAGACTCCACAAAGTTTATCACACAAACAGGCCCTTCTTCGGTGCATTTAAAAGAAAACCCAATGGCTGAATTTTGACATTTTCACATCTATAATCAGTAACTTAGAATATAATAAATGAAAGATATTAGCTAAGCAATCCATATTTTCTTCAGTGCATTTAAAAGAAAATCCGAATGCTGCATTTTGACATTTTCACATCCATGATCATCAAAATCAGCAATTACTGAAACTTAGTAAATGAAAGATAGAATCTCAAGATTCTAAACATCCAACATTTTCTTCTGTGAATTTAAAAGAAAACCCGAAGACTGCATTTTGACATTTTCACATCCATAATCAACATAGTCCGTAACTACTTAAACATAGTAAATGAAAGATAGCGAATGTCTAATCAGCACAAAGTCACAAACAATCTAGCATTCTAAAATAGTAAATTTCTAACATTATATTCAGACGAAAAACTGAAAAACAGTTGATACATTAAGTAGTCTGATACTGTCTAACATTCTAAAGAATCTAAATAGAAGAAGAAAAAAAAGACGCTCATAAAATGATCATTTAAAAAAGTACGAACAGCAAACTAAAATCAAATTAACACTTAATCGTGCTCATAAAAATCCCTCAAAAGATTCCTGCTCATAAAATCTCCAAAGAAAAAAAAAAGGGTTCTCCTAAAATTTAAAAACCGTAATTCATTAGGAAAATACCCAAAAAATAGAGATTTGGAAAATAAATGGAATCATATTTAGACAAAGCTATATAAACTAAATTCATAGTTGATTTGAAGCCAAACCTCCAATAAGTTCTAGCAAAAGCTAACAAAAATAATAAGAAGTAAAACATAAAACGCTCCTCTTGTTGATTTCCAGCGTAGTGGTTTTTCCAAGTTTTCCCCAACCTTTTATAGAAAAAATAGAGCTCCCCAGTCCTGGTTATCTTCTTCCTTGAATATTCACGTTTTAGCCCAAAAACAGAATCAATCAGGTCGCAATCACCTCTTTATTGCATCTGGAACGATATTCCTAAGATTTTAATGAAATTTCTGAGATTTCCACGGTCATCTTCTTCGTGGGGATGGAGTTGCATCGTGGGGATGGAGTTGCATGTACAGGGTCTCGGTCATGAACAACGGAAAAACAAAGGCAGAAAAAATGAAGTAAAAAGGCTCCAAATCGAGCTTCTTTTTCTCCATTTATTTCTTTATCACGTACAATTACATCAAAGCCCTTCTTTGTTCTTAACATCTGCTTAACATTTATTGTTTACGATTTTTTCCTTTAATTTGTATAATTGCATTATTTTACTCACCGTGATGATGTCCAACAAAGACCAAAAACGGTATCGTTAAAAAAGAGTAAAGAATGCAAGTAGAAGATTCTAACAGCGCAAGGAAAAGCGATAGAAATAAAGAGAAAAAATTTTAAAATTTGAGACTAAATAAACCTATAGTACTTAATAGAGAAAAATAGTCTTGATGATAATAGTGATTATACCCTGTACGTAGATATCGTACATTTACGTCCGATATCGATGATATTTGGCAATTCCACCGATATCTCAACCAATATAAAAAATGGGGTTATATCATATCTGAATTTGCGATTTCGTACAATGTTGACAATGTTGCCATTACACCGATTGGAATGTCCCTCGGAGCTTTTTATATAGCCTTTATCCGCTAGCAGGAATTTTGGCACAACAGTAGAGTTGGCTGCTGCGTAACCTAAAGGCTACGGGCTCAAGGCGTGAAAATACCTCTTGAAAAATTGTAAGATAAGGACTAGACCTTTCAAGTGTTTCCTCCAGAATGTACATATGAATTGAAGAAAGTTTTCTTGAGTGAGGAAAAGAATCAATATTAGGTGCCAACTTTCTCACGGAAGATTCAAAAAAAGTAGAGGCTGGATCCTCCCTGGTCTTGGTGACTTTCCATGAGCTTAGCACTAGGCTTAATAGCATTGGATTCTTAGCAAGACACTAGAGCAACTGAAGTTCTATAGTACGGATGCTCTTTTGTCCTAGTATGGGTGTACAATGTTTTCACTTGGATGGAAGCTGACTTGGTAAATCATTCCATTATCCCGTTTCAAATGATAAGGTCACACATGATTTTAGATATATTTGGCTTCCCCTAAAAGTCACAATTTCATATAAAGGGCAGCCTGGTGCACTAAGCTCCTAAGGAAAGGGGCGGACCACAAGTACATAGTCTTACCTTATATTTTTGCAAGAGGCTGTTTTCATATCTTAAACCCATGACCTCAAAGTGACACGATGACAATTTTACTGTTGCGCCAAGCTCCCCTTAGATAAATTGAAGGGTAGGAGTTATTTGCTTTTCTCCTCTGGCTTCATATAACTCTAGTTGCTAAAATATAAGGCAACCATTTTTTGTGTTCATCTTGCTCATCAACATCATCAATTCACCTTCACCATAAGGTTTGTGTCCATTAACCATAGGCATTGCATGATCATTACATGCTAATCCATACCAGTCGCTAACTTCACCAAATGTTATCGTTGATGGAGTGGAGCTCAACTGATCAGCTTTCAATACTAGCAGGACCCTCTGAAAATTGACAAACCCAGCATCGGGACATAAATCAATATGCTATTGAGATGTATGATGCATTCAGCTACCATTTAAATCTCCGTCTTCTTCCAGTTCTCCTCTTTCACCTTTCTTCTAGAACTGATAGGATGGAGCGAGTTCTCAACGACTGTTACCAAGTGACACCCCTCGTTGGTTTTCATGTCTTCTACCATTGTAGCCATTACTTGAAAAGCTGATGCAGCACCGTTTGAAGACATGTGTACAAATTTTGTTGAAATTAAGCTCCCAAAAATCCCTATAAATAGGGATGATCGTAAGGAGTTATGTATTCCACCACTAGTCCCCAATCATCCACAAAAATCTGCATATATTGAGCGAGAGTGATTGAACCTCTGTAATCGCTCCCTGGTTGTATTTTTCATCTGTTGATAGTGGATAGCTGCTCTACAACCGTGGAAGTACGCTTTTTTTGCCGAACCACATAAAAACGGTGTCTTTTGCATGCTTTGAGTGTGTGATTGATCTTGGGCGGAGATCCTTAATCCCCAACAAATAAAAGCACGAACTACTACTCGTTGGTCGTTGGAGACCAAATACTTCATCTGGGGAAAGGGATCTCTTCAGTAGCTACTGAATTCTACTTACCCAATTACCTTTAGTGTTAGGATCTGTAAAGGGTCGAAGATAAGGAAGATCTACATCTCACCTGCAAAATTTAAGCTATCAAATTAGGACTTTTATACTTGTAAAGAACACACCTTCTTCTCTATTACCTTTTTGCTTATGGCTAAAAGGGATATCAGGCACAGGATTTTAGTTAACAAAACCGTTCCTTTGTTGAATCCTGTAATTGGTAGACCATGACACCACAAAATCTGCTCCTTTGGAGGTTCTTAGCATTATCTCTCAGGTTTTAGAATGGCAAAACATGGCCACATTTTTTTTTTAGCTGCTGCTTTAAACTTCACCTGCTAGTCGCCCAGAACTCCACAATCTATGTAGTATATCATCTAGTGCTTTTGTTTGCAAATAACGGGGCACCTCTCCCCGCTACATTTGGTTGGATGTTCAAGGTGGCACTTCTCCTTTATTGAGGAGATATCAAGTAGATTTGGGAATTAGAATATAGCTTCAAGTAGTTAGTTTGAAGGGGAGCCTTGGCGCAACGGTAGAGTTGTCGTCATGTGACCTCGAGTTCATGGGTTCGAGGTGTGGAAATAGCCTCTTGCAAAATGTAAGATAAGACTGCGTACTATTAACCCCTGTGGTCCGCCCCTTCCCTGAACCCCTCATACACAAAAGCTTCGTGCACTAGGGCTGCTCTTTTCTTCTACATAGTTAGCTTCGCAGCTTCTAAGTACTTAGCTTCATAGCTCCTAATAATAAATGGAAGAACTTCTTGCATTTTCATTGATTCTAGCTGCCACAAAGACTCCAAGTGGCATATCTCTAATTTGCATTCTTTTATCTCTAATAATTTATTACACAATTCTTTTTGGGAAGAGAAAAAGGTTTTCTTAATAAACGTTTAAACTTCTCTATCTTATTGTTTAAATGGTTATCTCTTTTTCTCTCTTTAACATATCTATTTTAGTTACACATTTGTAGTTAACATGAAGCTTTGTAAATGCAAGGTAACGATAAAAGTTGTCATCGCGTGACCTTGAGGTCAGGGGTTTAAGGCGTGAAAATAGTCTCTTGCAAAATGCAGGGTAAGGCTGTGTACTTTAGGCCTTTGTGGTCTCTCTCTCATTTTCTTTTAAAACTTCCTTCACTTTCTCAAAATTCTCAGCATATCTTCCTCTTTTTCTTTCTTTATATAATTTGCAACATCAAAAGAGACAAAGAAGAGATCATCAAGACTGAAACTTTTGTGGAAAAAAAGAAAACAATATTAGGAATAAGATTTTGTAATATATCTAATTTACTATTTATTATCATTTCTAGTAAGTTTTAAATTTTAAATTTTCTATAATTAGTGATTTTTACCTTTCTTTAATAGACCTAATATACCTAAAGGATTGATTTTTCTTACAAATAGCTATTATTATTATTATTATTTTTTGTTCATTTCAATGTAAGTTTTAGATTTGTCTTATTTTTATTAACTAATCATTAGATATAATACCTCTAAAGTATTGATTTTTCTTATCAATAAGTTCAAAGCTTATCCATCTATTCGATGAAGGGCCAATAATTTTTAATTATATGTAATACTAGAAAGTATTATATATATGCCTATATTATAATAATATATGTATGTGTAACAATATACAATTATGTTTATTTACACTTATAAATTTATCTAAATTTATTATGTAATTATAATTTTAAAATAGAAACTATCAAACAATAATTCTATCCCGTGCAATCATAGAGAAAATGCTAGTAAAAGAACAAAAAGACAAGGTCAAAAGATAGACCGTTTGATGTTTGAGGACTTTCTGAACATGTAGAGAAACTTACCCAAAATATTGATTGTAGTTCTTCCATTATAGAACCTCCCAGAAGGCCCTTGATAGAAATCAATCCCATAAAACAAGTAACTATACTTTGCTGAAGAGTTTAGTTAGTTATTATTTCCACCATCAACTATAGAGTCACCGAACAAAAAAACTGCTGGAGCCTAAGCTGAAGAAACCACCATAATTGAGCATTGTTGGAATAGGAAAATAGCGGCAAACCAACTGGAAAATTGAGCCGTGTTGACAGGCCTAGAGCTTGTCTTTTCCATTTTTACTCAATCACTTGAAAGGTCCAGGACTAGTTACATGTAGAAATGCGTGACTTGGGTTAAAAGGACAGCCTCAGTGCACAAAGCTCTCACATATGTGGGGTTTGAGGAGGGGCAGACCACAAGGGTTAATAGTATGAAGTCTTACCTTGCATTTTACAAGAGGCCATTTCCATGCCTTAAATCCATGACCTCAAGGTCACACAACGAAAACTCTACCATTGCACCAAGGCTGCCATTCAAATATGTGACTTGGGTTATGATTAGAAATATGAGTGGAAGCCAAAAACAAAGAAGGATTTTGAAATGGTTAGCATCTAAGAAACCATAAATCTTGCTCTTTTATTTCTACTTTTCCTTATTTTCTTGCAGATTTTGGTGGTAAGATTGTTCCTTTTGTGGCTCTGTTTTTCCTTAGATGATAGAGTACATGTTTGCATCACACAATCCAAGCAAAATATGAGTGAAACATGTGAATCCTCTTGTTCTTTATAACCCTGTATTGAAGTAGATGAGTACAATAGTAGCTTTTGCTACTTGTCTGTTTCTAAGTAAATGAAAAAGATACAACTTATTCAAGTAACTATGTTCATCTTTGCACATATACTACTTTTGTTGGACGTTCTGAACAACACCTTCATTTATATGCAGAGCAAGTAAAGAAGCAGCCCGGTGCACGAAGCTCCCGCCTATGCGGGGTCTGGGGAAGGGGCGGACCACAAGTCTATAGTCCGCAGCCTTACCTTGCATCTTTGCAAGACTCATAGGCAGAGCAAGCAACAAAGTGATAGATGTGCTAGGGAAACAACCGTTCTTAGTTTCTTGCTGCAAGAACTGCCTACCCTCTTAACTTCAGCACCAATTTGATCAACCTTATCAAAGGCCTCTTGCACTATCTGTGTTCATCACCCATAGGTTTTGCCTATTTAATGTCCATATCTCAAAATAAGTGTGATACAAAACGAATATGAGAGTAGTTAATAAAGTGCAGAGAAGTCGAAAGAAAGAGTGCTGAAGGCACCATTTCTCTTTGAGAACTTAATCAAGAAGTTGCTAACACATTGACGGAGTCCTATCTCTATGTAAACTGGAGTGAAAGATGAACAGACTTCAAAGGTGAACTACACATAAATTTAGAATACATAGTATACATTCTTTCCTCCATTTCTTAAAAAATTTCTCCTTCTTTACCACTTTCTTATCTTATAAGCACACACCAAACAGTAAAATTTATTCTTATGGCTAAAAGAGAGATCCTCCATCAGTTAATTTTATGGCAATCCATTCTTACTTCTCCTTGACCATCTTCCTTGACATCAAGCAATCCCATTTTTACCATTGCCTGTGAGAAGTCAAAGAAGAACATAGCCTGGTTCATTGCATAATTGTTCACAAAGCCTCTAGTTCTGGGGCTAACGTATAGGGTTTGATCTGAGGTCAGGAGGCCAAATCCTGATTGTATTGCATTGTAATATGCATTGTCGAATTGAGTTCTTGTAAAATCGAAAGATGCCTCTGCGTTATCGCCCGCACTGCATGTTTGGGAGAGTGTCCTCAGAAAGTCAGAACTGACAGTTGGATCATTTAGACGGTTCTTGAATGAAGAACACCTTGCCACGCCCAATGTATGTCCTCCTACGTACAAGCATAGAGAGAGTCCATAAGTGTTGCATGGATACAATCAATAAATAGTTCTTCTAAGTAGATTTAGGAGGTTTGGGGTGTCACTTTTTTTTTACTGGAGATATTTCGAGTAGATTTAAGAATTAGGGTATGCTTCTAGATAATTTCCATAGTAACTCTTCACTGTACAAAAAATGGGTTCTTCATGCTTTTCAGGCATCATATTAAAAATCCCAAGTTTAGAAATACCAATTGACTATATATTGTCCTCTCATTTTCAAGTAAACATAACTAATAACTAATCTTATATAAAAAAGGGCAGCCTCCGTGCACAAAGCTCCCGCACCTTCCCTGTTTATATAACTAATTCTCAAAAAAAAAAAGATAGCTTAGTGCACGAAGCTCCTAAGTATGTGAGGTCTGGGAGCGTACAAACCCCAAGGATCTATAGTACAGTCTTATTTTGCATTTCTGCACAAGGATATTTCTATGCCTTGAACTTGAGATCTCATGGTCACATGATAACAACTCTATAGTTGTGCCAAGGCTTTCTTTCTAATTAAATAAAACATTGATGGCCCATTGTACCTTTAGTTTTGAGGATAAAGATCACCTGTTGCCCCTGACTTGATCGGCGAGGCCGAGCACCTAGCTAGTTAGGTGACTCTCTCGTTGTAAACAGCTCTAGGCCTTGTCTTTGGGAGGCTTAATGTCCACAAGAGGTGTGGAGGATGCATGTAAAACATTGCTACTTTGTGCTTCACTAGTTAGGACTTCCATTAAAACGTACACCTCTAGAATAAGAGAGATGTCGTCAAAAGAGTAGAGTTGTCATCGTGTGACCTTGAGATCATAGGTTTAAGACATGAAAATAGTTTCTTGCAAAATGCAAGATAAGGCTGCATATTATTAATCTTTGTGGTCTGGCCCTTCCTCAGACCCTACATATGCAGGAGCTTTGTGCACGGGGACTACCATTTTTAACCTCTGGAACGTGATTAATTAGAACTAGAGAAATTAACGCGTAAAGTTTGATATATTTACCAGATAAGGCCACCAATTCTTGAACGCTGAAACCATGCTGACCAAAGGTCTTGATAAGGTCGGAGGCATTGAAGAAAGGAGCCGGTAACTTCGCCGTGTCTTCTATTTTGGACCTTCTCCCGTCCTTTCTTCCCTTGGGTATATCGTACAAAGGACCTCCTGCCTGAAAATTATTCAACGTGAGACGTGAATGCATACCTAGAAGAAAGAGGATTGAACAGACGTCCATAACAGTAGAGACATTATATGATTCCTGCACTGTATGTGAAAGTACGTATGGGGTCCAAGGACTTGGTGCCTGAAGTGTGCTTCTAAGCGAAATCATATCCATTGGATGATCATACCTCCGATGGCTGCTTATTTAGCTGCTTTCCAGTCACCAAGTTTCTGATCTCAGGACCGTCCAACGGAAGAGATTATGGTGCACGGTCTAGCTAGGATGTGAGCCAGAAAAGGAGCGGTCCGGGTCACCAAAAGATGAGCCCACAAGCAGGTTTAGCTGTGGCTAAATCCATGTTCATTACCCCAATTACCATATAACCGCTCCTTAAAATATGGGACCAACCTGATATTTGCAATTATTATGATAATAATATCATATACCCCTTCTTGTTTTAGAGTCTCCATCAACTGTTTATGGCTTATTACGGATTCTAGCAAAACCAATTAAAGAATCTAACTGAAGAAAGATGTGTTGCAGCAGAAAAAGAAGTGCATGCAAGTAGCAGCTCCACTGAGCATCTCTAATCACTTTGGAATTTGTAGGGGTTTGTTGTAAAAGAAATGATGGGACGATACTAATAGTGCAGTAAACATTGTTTCCTAGCTCCAATTAGATCAAATATCAAACTTCCAAAAGCTATAAAAGAAAAATAAGCATTAATTTGCAATAACATTTATTAATAATCAAGAAATCATATGGTAAAATTTATGCTCATGAATCTAAAAGGGATATATAGTTTGAAGAAAATAATCTCCATAAAAACTGGCTTGCCTGAAAGAAAAACATATTCTTACCCATAAAACTGCATCTCTAGCAGCCATTGCAACAATATCAGCACATGAAACGACTCCCGGGCATTGGTACTCGATTTGTTGTTTGGCTTGATCGATGACCTTGTATCCCCGTAAGCTAAGATTTGCAGGCGAGTCCTTCTCAGCTGTATTACCCTTTGTTGAATCAATGAGAACTGACGCATCACATCCCTGGCTACCACCACGGAAAGTGAAAATTGTAAGATAAAAACAAGAACCAAAATGAATTTCCACTGATTAAGTGCCTCGAGATGGATTTCCCTATCAAATATGCACCACCAAAACCATGCCAAACGTCAACTTGTTAACACCGAAACATAAGACAAGAAATGGTTCATTTATGGGTAAAAAAGCATGTTTTTGAGTTTAGGATTATTAACTGTGTTAACCAAGAATGAACCAAGTCATGCCCCTTTTATCTTTCCTTTTGATGAGTTTCATGTGATTAGTCTTTCTTAAAGTCAAGATAATTGGTTGGATCTCCTATCAAAACTTGTCAAAGAACAGGAAATAAAAGAGAGACAATGATATATAAATTAGAAATGTAGGCACAAAAGTTGCTTTTACATAATAACATGAGGAAAAATAAAAGTTCAAACCAGAAGATCAAAAGAGAAGATGCTTACACACCAAGTACTCGCACTTGTAACCATTATTAAAATGAAAAAAAGAGCACTTGTATTTGTAACTCGTAATTACCTGAACAAAGCAGTCGTGGAAATGCATCCTCAAGAGTGGCCCTGAAAGAGTTGGATCTTGGTTCAGAGCGGTATTAACTGTGTTTCTCACTATCATTTCAGCAAACGGGCAAGTAAAACCGTAGTAATCCATGCTTAGCGCGTTCACCCTAAATCTAGCTCCCCAAATCATCACTTCTACAAGCAAAATGAACTCAATCCACTGAGAAATGGCCATTATTGAAACTCAGAGGTGATATCAGCCACCAAGTATTAGTGACACCTAAAACATACAACTCCTAGCCTAATGGGTTGATAAGTGGAGAATTTATCTACCAGGAGAGAGAGAGAGAGAGAGAGAGAGAGAGAGAGAGAGAGAGAGAGAGAGAGAGAGAGAGAGAGAGAGAGAGAGAGAGAGAGAGAGAGAGAGAGAGAGTAGAACAACTACCCCTACTTAAACAATGAAATTTCTAAACAAGATCAACTAGAGAGCAGCTAGGAAATCTTATGACTGTGCATGGAGGCAATTAACAAAGCTGTGAAAAACTAGCAAAGGCAATGGAAGAGAACTTGGAGTGCAAATTGCTAGATTATTGAGGCAGTTGAAGGGTATATATATAAGTGCAACTTGAATGCATCTGATCTAGAAAGTTCACCCACAAAGAGGGAATTCGAGTAATGCGGATTCACTAGAAACATAAATGTTAAAAAATTATTTAACATTAAAAAGAAGAGGAGGGAAATGTTCACAGTGCTTGTCATCTGACCTACCTAAAAACTGTAATCAATTTGGCCATAAGTTAATGGAAGTCGACATTGAAGCTGGTCACGCGCTTCCTAAACTTTTTTTTTTTTTTTTTTCTTTGCCGGCTATTTAAATTTGCTGTTATGGAATGAAGATTTTTTGGAAAGAATTGCTAGAATCTTCAAAAAATTAAAACTGAACCACAGCCTTTAATCCCTCTGCACAAAATGTCGTTAGGATTTCAATCAGGATGTAGGTCACTTGCTCGATCAAACTTTGCTAAGGGGATAATATAATGACAACAACTCGGGTCAACACAATTCAAGAAGAGAGTAAACAAGTGTTAAAAGGCCGTGATGGTACTTCAACTCAAACTTATTTGCACTTAAATAGAGAAAGAAAAAGGTTTGGGCAGACTATGGTTGAATCTATGTCTAAAGGAAGTCAATGAAGTGGAAGTACTGCAGTTGGTTTCCACATACAAGTTCTCTCTCCCCCTCCCTCCCGCAATGGCAGCTTTTTGAAGTGGGTTCTTTTTGAAAAGTTGAGTATACGCGTGAAATTCCACAAGCTTGAAAGTGGAGAGCACACTTATTGACTGTTGTGATATCATACACGGGCTATATTCTTGACTTATATGTGGGCACTCTGAGAGAGAGAGAGAGAGAGAGAGAGAGAGAGAGAGAGAGAGAGAGAGAGAGAGAGGCCTTGTGTAGAAATGAAGCAAATGTCGTGGCCGACCAACTTGTAGTGGGTATTGCATGAAAATGCTTCTGTACATGAACGGCACCAGAATTAATACTACAAACAACTGGATGGTAAGTGAAGTCTCAAGGAGCTTACAGATAGCACTTCTGTTTGTGTATAGGCACCTTCCGCACCCCAACCAAAGTAGGCTTATGATATCGAGAGCCCACCAATTGAAAGACTGCGACCCCAACCATGGTTCTTCTGTCACATCAGAGTAGAATCTACCACTTACAATTGGGGTGGATTGCCTTGTTGTCACCACGTTGCCTACTGAAGCCTTATCTCTAACATCCGCTTGTGATATTTGCAAATCATCCAATTAAAACCAAGCATGTGTACACATGCATGTAATGATAGAAGCCCAAAGGTATTTGTAATTCAAGGTTCGTCTTGTCATATTAGATATTTTTCAATATGATCAACAGTTTGTGCCACATTTCCTTCACCTGTGGTGGTAAGAAAACTCTTCAACAATTGAAACAAGTTCAAAAGCAAAACGGAGAGAGGAATATATTTCTACAATAAAACTATGCTGGCTTTAGCGTAAGAAAAGTACAGTTTACTACTTGAAATGATCTTTTTATCATTTTGTTACACTTTAGTCTCTAAATTATTATTTTTGCATATCAGTCTTTGAACTATTGATTTGCACCATAAGTCCTTCCATCTTATATTTATTATCTATCAACGGAAGTCTGATGTGGGTTTCACAATGTATATTATAATATTTTGTAATAAAATTTTATAGAATTTATCTAGAGACTTTAATGAAAAAAATAATTTAGAGACTAAATTGTTGTTTGCAGATAATTCTATATCTCGTCGGAGAAGATGACTAGAATGAATTTTAGTGATCATTTTGGCAAAATTATGAACCCTTAATTTCTCACAAAATCTTTTCTAAATATAAGGGTTTAATAGATCGGTTCAACTAAAACCTAGATCCAAAATTTGCTTTCCAAAAAATTAAATAACAAAAGCACAGAATCAAGGTTTTCAAGGTTGTTGGCCATGAAATCTGGCACCTTATTCTGGTGAAGCCTTAAATGCATTCCTCACTAAAAATCATCCAATGGGACCTCTAGATTCTAGATTTAGAAAGTATCTTCCCAAACTCTAAGAAAAGGGCATCATATAGAGATTTTGAATCTTGTCCATGAAAACTGTGGTTGTCTTTTTTTGGCTATATTTGTATTCATTTTATTGAAAATACCCAAACTTTAAGGATTCATAGATTATGGTTTTAGGATTTTAGATATGAAAGATAATTTTTTGAAACCCCAATAAAAAGAGCATTATATAGGCTTTTAAATCTTGCTAGCAAAAAACTCCAATCATCTTCTCGAATGAGATAAAAACTATTCGTGAACAACCCTTTAGTCCTAAATTATTGGCTTTTTTTTTTTTAAACTTTGATGCATGCACATATCTTGTAAAATTTTATTTTAGTACATTATAATATATGTTGTGAGGCCCACATTAGATGTTCGTTAATAGACAATAGAAGGAAGGACTTGAGGTACAATTTTTTTAATAGTTTGGGGACTAATTAGTAAATGTAAGAGTTTAGGAACTAAAGTGAAACAAAATAACAATTTAGGATTGTAAACTATTACTTTTCTCAAATCCTTATATATTAAAGGTTTATGAAAGTGCAAGTACTCTCTCTCTCTCTCTCTAGCTGAGTCAACAAAACTCTAGTAACAATTGCTATTATCCCCTATCCAAAGCTCATAGCTACAACCATTCTAGGTAGGTATATTTTGCCCATTCATCTTCATAGAGTGCTAGTAGCTTGTCCTTGTTCATATTGTCAAAGTATGAGTATCCTAGTTTATGTATAGTTAAAGAATTAAACTTTAACTTGCCATTGTGCATGAATGATATATGGTCTTAAGTAACCATAGGAAAAAAGAATATATTAAACTAAAAATTCTCATGAAAAGCTAAAAAAACAAATAAATGACAAAGTGACATATGCCCAAAGAATGTAGAGTGAGTGGCTAACCCTTTTTCTTTGGTATGGTAAATTATGATTGGCTTTCCAAGGGTAAGTATTCTGCAATAGTATATACGAGAGGTAGGCCTATAAAAAATTTGCCCCAATTACATATCATGGTGCACTCCGGCCATTCAAGAAAATATGTGGGTTTAAAATGACTAAGCACACGAAAAATCCTTCCTCCGTCTAATGATCAAAACGACTTTATTCTGCAAGGAAAATGGATGGCTAAGAATATTAGAATCCAATGATAGTCAATTCTTTAGTTGTCCAAGTTTAAGAACAGTTAATAGGGACTCAATCTCGGTATATTATTATTATTATTATTATCTAGATTGTATGCCGGAGGATGAGATCTTAAATTACCCACCATATGGTCTCGCATGTGCTTAGTTTCTGTTGAACGCTTAATGTGAGTGCAGCTACTACATGTAGGACCTGCAAGCTTAGTGATCATATATAACCATTCTTGATCATATCCTAGACGGCCGATTTCCTCAAAATCTTCTCCTCTTGATGATCTCAAACCTGGAAATAACTAGGTCTTGAGTATCTTCTCCATTCTAAAAAGACAAACTCACGACTGTAGCCACTAAAAGCATAACCCTTCATCCTTTCCCACACTCCCTCAAACAGTCTCGCTGTTCTATAAGTACTCATTTTTTCTATGTTTACCTCAAAATTATTACCATTATCTAGCATGTGCATGATCTGAACGGGTCCTTAAATTTGTCGTACTAAAAAAATCATATAGTTTACGTGATTCTAGCCTTAAAAACTTATATAAGGTATCTATTTCTAAGCACTATAATCATTCAAATAAATTGTATAAATATAAAAATTGAGATGAACGATTTGAATCATTTACGAGTGAGTACCTGTAGCATGGACTGACCAACCAACCCCAAACCAAACCTGACTGCTTGCAGAGAGCTCCAAAATGTGTCAACAGATTCATTGCTTATCCCCATGTGAGTTGTGCTTCATGCACCAAGCCATACTCTACGTGTCTTACACGTTTCCAAACCTTACCATCTGTCAACACCCCCGTCCTCTATAAACAGACCCTCTCCCATTCCAGCTCTGTATCTCATTCCAAACTTTGTCAAAATGGCGGAACACAGGGACCAACCACGCCCAGAAGCCACCTTGAAGAGTCTTCTACCAGACAAAGGCCCTTCAGCATCCCAAGTTCTGGCTGTTGTAACCCTTGTCCCTGTAGGGGGGATTTTGCTGACTCTCTCCGGCCTGACGCTCACCGGAACACTCATCGGCACGGTGCTTGCCACCCCGGTTTTTATCCTTTTCAGTCCTGTTTTGGTCCCGGCAGCGATCGTGCTTCTTCTGGCGGTGGCAGGTTTTCTGGCTTCCGGTGCTTTTGGACTGACGGGGTTATCGTCAATGTCTTGGATTGCGAACTACATCGGGAGTATACGTGGTAAGCTGCCGGAGCAGGTCGATCAAGCCAAGAGAAAGATGCAGGAGACGGCTGGGCAGGTGGGTCAGCGGACTAAGGATTTCGGGCAGACGGTTCAAGAAAAGGCCCGTGAAGGTGGAAGAACATGAAGGAAAGAAATAAGAAGCTCACTTTGTGCCAACTTTTACGTGTGTTTATGTAGAATGTATGTAGATGAGATCTGTGATTACCCACTGTATGGGATCGCTTGTGCTTAATTTCTGTTGAACGGTTAATATGAGTGCAATTACTAGATGTGGTACCTGCATGTTTGGTGCTCACTTCATCTTCTTGTTCATGTCTTCGATAGCTGCTTTCCTGAAAATCTCTCGTCTTGATGATTTTAAACTCTAAAGGAACCAAGCCTTGAGTATCATTGTTTCAGACTTTCTAGCTCTCAGTTACAAACACATTTTCTGATAAACTTTGGACGAACATCTTCCTGCTGTCTAACTACTAGTAGTAGGATGGATAGCAGTCACGGATAAAGTTATTCATGCATGGAGATCTACACGCTATGGCCCCTGGTAGCAGCTCCAAGCTAAACACGGATAACAACATTCGAACATTGATAAAAGTAAACCCAACATTTCGAGCTGTTTATGCTCACTTTATGTATGATTTAAGCGACAAATATCATGGGAAGTCATTATTCCTTTAAGCTAGTCAATCTCAACATATACAATTATCCCTGTGCCAAACAACCTCTATATATATTTGTCAAGGAGAAAGGATGTTCAATCCATCTACGGCAAGAAAGGACCCACTGGAAATGGATCTGAGTTCATATATCTCAGTAGATCTGCGTAGAGACATAAATCACCATCTGATCATGTTAAGACCAGAAGATCATCACACCGTATGGAACTAAATGAAATTGCTTCTCGAATCCATGCAGATATCATTGATTCAATAATGTAAATCTATTAACATCTAAATTTTCAACGACATTTTCTTCATTTTCTATTTAACAGCCTCTATTTCTTCGGGGCCACCAGATATTTTGTAACGCATCATCATTTGTATTGAAGAAGGCGTGGAAGCACCCAATGGTCGCCAATAAGATTGTGTCAGGCTAATTCTCACCATTTTACCCGAAAAAGGTCTCATGATCTGTTTTACTGTTATCATCCATCACGATCATCTATTGGAATGAAGTATTTGATCGTATGGTTTATATTCTCCTTTATGAAACGAAGTAAAGACCAGGGACCACTCCATTAATTCTTTTACCTCAAACTATAACTCATTCTTCTATAAAATACTCATTTTTTTATCCTTAGGAAGGTATACCCGAAGGAATAGCCGTGGCCGTGTTATCATTTCCTATAATTCTTGGAGTCAAGTACGAAAAACTATGAAAAACTATTCAAATCCAACAACGGCAGTTCCAGTGGACAAAGCTTGTACCCAGTCTTACCTTACATTTTGCTGACTTTAAAATCACACGACAACAACTTTTACATTTTCACCGAGCTCCTTCTCCTAAAAAATCCAATGGACATCCAAAATAAGCAGGACGATACTTTTTATCGTTTCTTCTCCTTCTCTAGAGTCCAGACAGGAGCTGGTGCAGCAAAACAAATGTGAGCAGCTTTAGGTTACATAAAAGAGGTCCAGGCTTAAAGATTTTCCATAGGATGATTGATAGACTCTCTTTTCAAGAAAAGATTTTCACCTGCTCTACTCTAAATTGGATTTATATTTTCCAAAGGTCATCAATCAAGCCTTTTCATTTCTTCGCCACCGGGGGCATAAGTCCTCACTTCTTTCGAGGACAAGTTTTGATCATAACATGGTATCGGTAAAATGAGTGGTATAAAGCTCTCAATGGTCATCTCACCTACATCTCTCCAACAGGTCACCTACATCCTTCCAGCAGATCGATGATGGACAGCCGTCCATGCAGAGGCGTATAGCGGCCCGCCAATGTTTCATAAAAACTATTGCTATGTGCACATTCGACATGCGGGATGTCTCTCCCAATTTTCCTTCCAATCAAGTGCATTATGGTGGTCACTGGTGTTGCATGAATACTCATGATCTCCTTTACATCCAGCTTAACAAAATTGTGAAGAAAATGAGTTGACTGCATCAATTTGCCCACAATCACCCAAATCATATCATAGCCACTCTCTATCTTAAGTAGTCCCACTAAAAGGTCTATCATAATATGATCTCATATCTGCTCCAGAAGCTCAAGTAATATGATCTCATATCTGCTCTAGAAGCTCAAGTGCCTGCAACATCTCTTCTGATGATCAGCTTTACTTGTTGACAAGTTAGATCATGCCACACGTACATCGTGTCCTGTTACATTCTATTCCATCAGAAATTTCTCTTTAAGTCTTGGTACGTCATTCTACCTTTCAAATGAATGATGTACTCAGACTAATATGTGTCCTATAGTGATTCCCATCTCAACTCTACAATTGCCAAGACCATTAATCTCCTTTGGAAGCGTACACCTCTATCTGCCCTTCTGCTAAAACTAGCCCCCACACAAATCTTATGTCTCCATATTATTAACCTATGCCTGTAGGATTCAGTCTGCAAAAACTGACCTCGCTGACACACTCGAAATCTTGCACTTGACTTCCCCCTCAATGCATCAGCCACCATATTGACTTGCCTGGGGTGTTATTGGGGTGTTATTTGATGGTGATGTTGGAATCAAGGACTCCATCCACCTCCGTTGTTTTATGTATAGATTGCTCTGCAAGAAGATGTATTTGAGGTTTTTATAATCTATGAAAACCTTCAACTTCTCGCCATACAAGTAATGTCGCCAAATCTTCCAATCAATTATAACTCCTGCAAACTTTAAGTCATGTACGGGTAATTTACTTTATGATTCTTCAACTAGAGAAGCACAGGCCATCACCCTCCCATGCTGCATCAACACACATTCGAGTCTCTTACCTGATGCTTCACAAAAGACCATAAATCCTCCATTGCATGGCGTGTTAAAATCAACACAAAAGTGAATCCCCTTTTCAACTCCTAGAAGCTTATCTCACATGCATCACTTCAAACAAAATGTCTCCTTCCTAGTCATTGCGGTTAACGATAGCGTAATAAAAGGAAACCATTTGATGAATCAGCTCTAATATCCCGTGAGCTAAGAAAACTTCGGACCTTTGTCACTGACCTAGGTCTTTCTCAACCCATCACGGCTTTCATTTTCGCTGGGGCTATGCAACTCTATCCTTAGAGATAATGTGACCTAAGAAGTTAACCTACTTTAACTAGGACTAGCACTTGCTGAACTTTGCAAACAAGCAATGAGTCTGAAGCATGCTCAAAACAATACTCAGAGGCTCTTTGTGCTTATCTTAGTTTGTGGAGTAGACCAAGATGCCATCCACAAACATAATGACAAGCCTATCTAGGTAAGCTAAAAAACCCGGTTCATGAGATCCATGAAGACTACTGGCTCATTCACCAACTCAAATGACATCACAAGAACTCATAATGACCGTAACAAGCCTTGAACGCATCTTGAGGATATATTTCTTTTAAAATTAGTCATCTCAAATATGCAAGTATTTTCATGTAGTAACTCCTATTCTTTCTCTTCGACTTCTTTTTGTTCTTTCTGAGCAAAAGAATGAAATTTTATCAACAAAAGAAAGGTACCCAAGTGTTTCATGAGGGTATTGTTTGCTCCCAGTCAATCGAACGACATGACAAGCATATATTATGTATAGAGAGAAAAGGCTTCAAACTTTGCGAACAATTAGTCCTCATGGTAGCCAACATCTTCATCTTGAGTATGTCAATAAATATAAGCAATATTTGCTATTCTTGTTACTCCTACTTTCTCCTTTTGAAAAGATAAATGGAACTTGTTAATACAAAGCATGTACCACAAAACTCAATTTGGAGAACAAATTGCCTCGCAGCATAGATGCTCTAGGACACCTGGGGGTATCTTCCCAAGTTGAGATGGGTCAGAGATCTGTCATGACCTATTGGGTTGAGCACAACTCCCAAATTTGACCTCCTTCATATGACTCAACCTAAGCACTATCTTGTGGCCAATCTCCACACTCACTGCCATCTTATGAATCTTTATCTTGCTGCTTGAATTTGATCCCAATTGATTAAAGTCAACATGGATGTCTTTTGTACAGTGAGACTAGTGTAAGTCAAGAAAAGTCAACTTTTTGAACCACATTTGAGAATTTGCAGTTTTGAGGAGTACTGCAATCCATTTTCATCCTATCAATCCTTCAAGTTTTGCCTGGAGAAATGCTAATTGCTTAATGTAGAGACCTCACTCTAAGAAGGGGAGCTTTGGTGCAACAATAAAGCTGTTATCGTGTAACCTTGAGGTCATGGGTTTGAGGCATAGAAACAGCCTCTTGCAAAAACAGCAAAGTAAAGTTGCATACTATAGATCCTTTGTGGTCTCCTCCTCCCAAACCTTGCATAAACAGGAGCTTCAAGAACCAGGCTGCCCTTTTTTATAGAAATCTCACTCCATTGTCATCCATAATCCTAGAGACGACAAAGGGTTTGAGCTCAGCATGCTAGGAGGCAGTTTATATACCCAAAATTGCAAACGGATCAAATTAATAATAAAAAACGAATATAATTTGTTCATTTAGTAGATATAAGGAAAAATAACATGAATAGACTAATCTTGAAACAACAACTATTCATTACTATAACTATAAAACAAACTCATACATTATCTTTGTTACTTCTTAATAATGAGAAACAATTGTGAGCTTCAAGTCAAGGGAATTTTTACTACACTGGTGACTAATGCCTCTCTTCAGCCTAGTCACATGGCCTGACTCTGTTTTGTAAGACTGAATTCCCTGTAATATGCTTCTACTTTTTTGGACGTATTATATCACTGTTACTCGTCAAAGAAAAAATTCAAAACATAACTGAAAATTCTGTGGTTGACTGTTTCTGCCTCTTCAAAGTTGGACCTATAGCAATACAAAAAAGGTTGTCACCGTTTCACGAGTCCTTGTTTCAACCATCACATTGCACTTGCCTAACATAAGTGTTGTGTCAATCTGTTTCCCTTTAATATTTTAGACAGGAGAGCCACATACATAGGAAGATGGAAATCATAAGAGCCCTGATGCATGCATTTTTTATGGCAATGTCAACATAAAAATTGCAGCTGGGATCCTTCCATTGCCAGTTCATGGCAAGTCTCATCAGATGTACTGTCTGGATTATCTGACGTGTGATATCATGCTGGTGCAGAGGGACCCTCTTACGTTTCACATTCCTAATCAATGGTTTAATATTTCTCACCACCCTGAAAATATGCACTTGAATTTTGTTTCTTCCAACAAGCTCAAAGACACACGTGGCCTCTTTCGAGGTTATTTCCATAGCTAAAGGCAAACCAACCACCGCTCAAAAAGCCATAGGTATTTTGGATGATGTACTTCACGTTCCATGCCTTCCCACTAGGATCATATAGGATCAATACTTGATTTTCCTTGGGAAGATGGGCAACCACAAAACAATTAGGTAAAGCCTGCATTTGATAAGTAATCTAGTTAGAAAATTAGGATCAGTTCACAAAGATCAGGTTAGCTTTTAGGTTGTAGCAATTCCAGGGTGTCTCCTAGTTTCCAAACATAAATAACTTGTTTGAACTTGATTATTAGAAACTCTTGTTGAACTTGTTTGTTAAGTAAAGAATGGAAGTTTAACTTGGAGCTGGTGCAAAGCTAAAATTGTGCCTATGATCTCCTACCAAGCCAATCTTAGTGTATGCATTCATCATTTGTTAGATGTTTCCACACATTAGGAAGGATCAAGAGATTTAGACTATTATTTTGATTCAAAAATAACTCATACACAGCCAACCCCTTGATTCCACAACAAAGTTCAAGAGGCTGGTATATTTCTAGTTCAATAGTACTATTTACCATTCAGATATGCTTATGTGAAGTAAAATTAAAGTAGAAAAGCAGGTCTACGCCAGACTAGCAAATATGAGACCAAACTCGACAAAATTAACGTATTATAGTTATTCACGATGCAGAGAATCTGATAAAGTCCTCCCAAAAGTTACCACAAGAAGGAAACAAATGGAAGGGGAGAAAAGATTCTGGACTCAGAAGCAACTGTTTTACTGACATCACTAGGCCTTCCACTTGGACAGACCTTTATCCATCCTTTTTTTCATCATTAGGAATTAGTGCACCTTCTCAAATATCAATTGGTTTTGGCTTTTTATATTGTAAATTTGGTTGTATCATGTAGTCTTCCTGATGAGTGTAATCAAGTGTAAGGGTTTATTTGCTAATCCTTTTGTTTAATGCTATAAATGTGAAAAATAGCATTGTTACTGGGATTGAACTGTCAAACGTTAACCAAATGCAGAAATTCACCCAGATTTTTCAAGGATAGTTACAGTTCTGCTTTTGTAATATAGTTTCAGTTGCTATTTTGAATTATAATACTAAAGTTTCAGCTGTTTCAATAGAATCACAAGTTAGATTTGGAGTAAGAAACTGTTCTCCATCTGTAAATAAATCTCCAGAGTGAGTGCGAAGGGACAAAATTAAAGAATCTGAAATAATTATGTGATGCTTCATATTCCAGAATACTTCAAATTTTTACTTTTTGTTGCTTTTTGCTCAACAGTCCAACACTTGACGACTGATAACCACTTCCTGCTTATGTTCATGCTGAAATTCCTAGGTGTACTGTGTTTAGTGGGTTAAAGTTCTACTCCATGAAAAAATTTTAGCATCTAAAATTTCTGTAATGACCCCGAATTTTTGTAAATTATTAAGGAAAATTAATAAAGTTTGAATTTTTAGAAATTCTGGGCTGAAATATTAGGTTATTGAAAATTCTCTTTTTATAGAGATTATATTATAAATTAAAAATAGAAATTATGGATGTACTTGGAAAACTGATCGTAACAACATTAAGTACGTTCAATTCTGAGTTAAAATGAAAATTCCTTAATTTTTCCATTTGGGGGTAAAATGGTAATTTTACCCATATCCCATATCCAAGAAATAAGACCTCAATATTCATGAAGTACTTAGAAATACGATTCCAACGCCACTAAGTACGCTCGATTCTGAGTTCGGACAAATATTGCCTATTATTCTCCACTTTTAGAGTTAAAAAGGGCAAAAAGGTCTTTTCACATAAAAGTGGGGCCCACAAAGTGGGCCAAGGTTCTAGAAGCACCAATAATTGCTCAATGCATTATTGCTGGTAGTGGAGATTGTAGTGGAGATTGTAGTGGGAGTGGAGAATGCATTAGTAATTAAAAATTCTAAAGTAATAAAATATCTTATCAAAAGAAATGATAAAAAATTTAAATTTGGCTATAAATATGTCCCAAAAATTTCCAAAAATTTTCACAACCTTAACCACGAAATTTCCAAACCTTCCCTGGAATTTCAGCCCCAAATTCCCCTTCATCCCTCCCCAAACTCTCTTTTCCTTATTTCTCTCTCCTCTTTCTAATTGGAACAAGAGACCTAAATTCAATTAGGCACTCCGTTCCAGGAAGCATCTCATCAATTCCACCGTCCATAACATCCTATACTACAGTATATACAAAATCCCCAAATCAATTTCAAGATCCAACGGTTCCATCAACAGAAAATCACAAAAAGGTGGATAATCGGGCTATATTATCATCAACCGGTAATTCTCTCAAATTGGGCATCAATTATATTGTTTTTCTCCAATCAGGTAGGTGGAATTACTTCCCATTCATATTTATTATGTTTTAGTATAATTTTTATTTTTCTGTAATTTAATTTGAATGAAAAATGGTAAAAATAAAGTAAATACCAGCCCCTTCAAATTATGGTGATAGAGTGCTCAGATTGAAATTCTGAGCTTTCCAATCAATCCAGGAGGGTCAAAAACCCCTAGGATACAATTTTCAAGAAAATCTAACAAGGTTTGGACCCTCAATTGAGAGAGATTAATTCTGGTGGGCCCAGATCAAATCTAGACCCTAGGAATGGCTGAAAACTTCAATTTAAGATTGTGGAGTCATATGAACTCCAAATTGAGATCAGAAAGAAGCTATGGAAAGCTTGTAATGTCTAGTTTCTAATGAACTCATAATATTTCTAAAATTTATTTCTGTATTTTTCTGTATTTTTCTATATTTTGGAAATAAGTGTCCAATTTCTAAGATCTTCAAGATCTGAGGTGATCAGATCTTGAAAATTTATCTTAGTGATGATATAATAATATAATAAAGTAATATATATGGTTAATTTGGACAGATCTTGGATAAAATAAGGGATCTACCCTTTATGGTAGAAAAACCCTAAAATAAAAATAAAAATATATAAAGGGACCCACTTGATCAATGAGATCAAGTATGATCAGATCCTTGGGATGGATTAAAGGGGTGATTTGATGATGGTATCCAGTTAGATCATGGATGAAATGTGACAAAATCAAGTGGATATGATTTTTGGATCTTAATGGATTAAAAGCCCTAAAGGTAATTAAAACCCTTAATCTAAAGGAAAACACCTAAGATCTAATGGTTGGATCATATTTAAAGGTTTATAATAATCTTAATAAAATTAGTTTAATTGTCTTTTATTGGATATATAAGTTTAAATGTGATTTATGTTTTAAGTTTTAATTGTCTTTTATTGGATATAGAAGTGTAAATGTGATTTATGTTCTAAGTTAGAAAGCATGATAGTTTAATCTTTAAATTTTAGTATGATATGCCCTAAATGAGTAATTTGTTAGTAGATTTGATTATCTTAGGATCATGTTAGTGTAAATTAGGATTTAAATATGATTTCATTATGATAGAAGATGTGTTTCATAACTTAGGATCATGTTAGTTTTATTTCACTAGCTTAAGTTATATTCATAGGAAGAATGTTAGTATATAGTTGTTAAATTTATATTTGATTTATGCTTTCAAGTTGATGATTTACTTATTGTCATATTTAATTCAATTGTTAAGTAATTGTTAAGATATAAGGAGCATAAATCACCAAAAATGTAAACTAATGAAATATAGAAATTCATGGACAACTAAGATGAATGAATGATTTTGACTTAGTAAGGGCTATAGTTAGTAGGACAATATAAGGAATGATTTATCATTTCCTTGGCCCAAAATAGGAAAATAATGAACATCCATGGATGACATTGTGCATATCCATGGAAATTAATTAAAATCAATTAGAGAAGGGACTTAAGGTAAAGAGCTCATAGGAACCTTGTCAAAGGTTGAGCTAGTACCACTCCAGTGGACTATGAACATTGTGGTTATAGGGGGTATACAAGAGCCAAGTGCTTTTCCCTCACCTCCCATTGACGTAAGAAAGGTCTAAACGCCTCCTTACATGAGGGTTGTATTAACCACTTTTTGAGCAGACTTTAACTGGTAAATCTTGGTCATCCCGAAATAAGGAGGAGTTGTCTAGTGATAGGAAGAAATAAATTATCTTCAACCAAGTAAGACACTAACTGGTTGAATAATAATAAGAACATAAAAAGATAGCAAATTATCTAACCCTAATAAAAATAGTAAGTGAGATAAGGATGATCAAACAAGATGAGATCTTGTATGATAAAAAACAATAAGGAAAAAGAAACATCTATGTAAATTAGATTGTTATGTATGATATAGATAGTATTTGTATAGATGATATTAAACCCATGGATATAGGATATTCAAGGAAGAAAGATTCAGATCATCCTACATAAGGATGATCAAAAGACCATGTAGTATGTACCCTTGATTAGAATAATGACATTATATATATGATTTGACAGATATATGTTGATCGAGACTATGGCAGATTTCAAGGAGTAAGAATACCTTATTGAGGTAGGTGGATTATTAAGAATGCCTTTACATGAAGATACATGTCTAATACATGATCTTATGTTTTGAAGTATTGACATGTATGATACCAATATATTAAGGTAAATACCTCAAATTGAAATATGATTCAACCAAATGATGAGGAAAATAAGTATTAAATGGTCAAGTTGAGAATTGAGAACAACCCTAAGGGAATAGGAAAGTAGAAAATATTCCAGTCCTAGATAAACAGAATGAGATAGTCCGATATGTATAAGTATTATTTTACATACAAGCTTGGAGGCTTGTGGTTTTGTTTTAAACGAGGCATAAGCACAGGGATTCTATGCTAGGAGAGTTAAGAGGGTTTGGCCACCCACTCTACGAAACTTGATGATATTGAATACCAAGCCTAAGAAAGGCTAAAAGTCGGGTGGGGCAATTATGGGAAGGCCACCACTGTGACAGCCATGGTCCTCCCATATGGACATGGATATTGTAATTTCCACTGAGAATGGTATAAGTGGATTATTGAGCAGGTTATCCCAAGGCTGTACGGATCAGACTGCAAGCATAGTAGTCCTTGATTATTTTGCACTATGATGCATATGAAATTGGCATAGTGAAATGCCTTAAGGGATGACATGATGAAATGTCAGGTAATTGTATATTACTAATATTTTTCCTAAGAAGGGAAATTCCCTGTATAGGAACTGGCTGAAATACAAATCTCTTATAATGAAAAGAGTTAATCAGTTTTGTATAGAAATGATGCTTGATTATTTTTACATTTTTAATGGATTTGTCCTTATACAATATGTATGTATAAAGGTGAACACAAATGACAAGGAAATGAGATGTCCTTATAACTAATATTTATTAATGAATGTGTTTATGATAGAACGAATTATGGGATACTTGAATATTGAGATTATACTGTCAATAACTTACATTCTTATCCCCGCTGAGATATTGTAAATGTTCGAATGTTTACAATATCTCAGATACAGAGAAGGAGACTTAGGAGCTCAAGATTTGAAGAACAATTGAAGAATAAGTAAACAGGGTATATCCCTTGAAACATTGTATTAGAACATGTATTGAATTTTGAACTTTGTAATTTGGATTGTATATTTGGACAAGTATTGTAAGGATACAATGGGGTGTGAACTGTGAACCACTGGATGGATCCTGAAGTTTAATAAAAGTATATTCCTTCAATGGAATTTTATCTTATACAAAATTCTACTTATGTTATGTATGAAGTGGTGACTTAGGTTTTACAAAACAAATTCTAAAGAAAAGAATTTCCGCTGCTTTGGTTTGCGAAATTTTTTTACTCTAAGGGCCCTATCTTTACAAAATGTATTATAAAATGTGTTATAAAAACCTGGATCGCCACAATTTCAAGATCAGAAATTTCAGCAGCTGGAATTTTATTGGCTGTTCTAGTTCAGCCTTCGGGCAATAACCTTCGATATTTACAGTGGGCATGAATATCTGCCATACCAACTGGCTGCATAAGATAAGTACACTTTCCTGAACTAATACTCGAAACATACAAACATCAAACTGTTCTATTTATACTTCACAGATATTTCAACAACGTGTACCCAAAGTTGAGCTAGATGCCATTCCATGTAGTGAAAGTAAACCGCCAACTACAACTTATGGAGAAGCATAATTTGAGCAAAAAGGAAACTAAAAGGAGACCATTTTAGGGGTGCAACTACAGGAAAGTAAAATGAAGATGATCTTTCTAAATCAAGCAAAGGGAATATCACAATAATTTGTCTGAAGATGACTTTTAAGAATTTCAAAACAAACATGGAATAGCAGCATAACTATTAAAACAAAAGCCCCTTTCGAGTAGAGGCACTCTTCATTTAGCATATATTAGACCGCATCCACAGATAGGAAAAGGTCAATAGATTTAGCCTAATGTGTTATTCAAAACAGAAATCTTGAACACTATAGTCCTTTCATCCAGTATGAAGTTCAAAGGAGACTGGTATCTGTAACTCAGAGGTATTGAGGTACAGTCTTAGATACTCCTATTTGCTGACTGAAACTACAAAAAAGTAATACAACATAGATTGACAATCAGACATGGCATGAAGGCTCCAGCTGCAAGAGGACTGCAAAAGTTGACTACCCATTGAGTATATGACTGTGTTGATCTTTGTAAAGAAGCTAAAACTTTTGAAAGATTTGCCAAAATGAAAAACCTGCAGTGTACAATCCTGTCATGTCTAGATCTGAAGCACTATATTCTTTTGACAATAGGATACTAGAGATAAGTTTCTAGCATGAGATAAAAATTGAAAACTTCACTGGAATTCAATGGGTTCGGCTTGAACCAACATAGAATTCAAGAAAACTGAAGACAAAAAAGATTTGCCTTCTCCAGCGCAGCCAGATGCAAGGATTGGTAGCATAATTGAAACTCTTTAATGAACTATCACTCACAACATAGCACCAAGTTTTTACTTATTTTTTTACGGAGATTTCAACGACGCTGCTAGAGACTGAACCTAAATATGAAAAGAAAATAAACAATCAACAAAACAATTTGCAGAAAAACATATATTGAGTGGAAAGAAAACAAACATAAGACCATGTTTCAGAACAGTAGGATATTAAATGTAATTGATTTTCATAAAGGAATTCCAACAATCAATACGAATATGTTTGAAGATGGACTTGCCATAAGAAATCCAAAATAAACATGGCATAGCTGCATAACCTTTAAAACGAAGAACTTTTCTGATTTGAAAGTTTTTGCCTCTTCAAATGTTCTATTCACTTCTTCTTCTGTGACATCTCTTCTTTGTGATTTTAAAGCTCCAGATACTGAATTAAGTACATCTGCAGCACAATCTCAATATCATATTTGAACTTACATGTTGGGTAAGCAATTGTAAATTTATAGCTCATCAGTGCATGCTGGCACAAACTCCTATTATAAATATAATATACAAATTAAATAAATAAATAGACAATCAAAAATGATCTTTGGTCATGGATTTAGAATCTACCTTCTAACTTCCGACACATCTGCTTAGCTTTATGCAATTTTGTTTGAGTAGACTAAACAGGTTTCTTACACAAAGATTGCCACCCTGGTAGCACCACACAGAAGTTATAATATTGTTGACAATAGTAAACCACTGATTCATCATCATCATTGTCAAGACCTTATCCCAATTAGGTGTCGGCCACATGAGTCTTATTACTCCATTCCACTCTATTAAATACCATGGCTTCATTTAGTCCCAAAGTTTTTAAATCTTTCCTCACCACTTCTATCCACATTCTTTTGGGCCTTCTCCTTGCCCTTTTAGAACCTTCTACTTGTATTGCCTCACTCCTTCTAACTAGTGCCGTTGTTGGTCTCCTTTGAACATGTCCAAACCATCTAAGTCTAATCTCCCTCATCTTGTTAACTATTGGTGCTACGCCTAAATTTTCTCTAAAATTTTCATTTCTAATTTTATCCTTTCTTGTCTTACCACTCATCCATCTCAACATCCTCATTTCTGTTATGCTAATCCTATGAGTATGATGTTCCTTAACTGCCCAACACTTTGATCCATAGAACATGGCCAGCCTTATGGCCATCCTATAGAATTTTTCTTTTAGTTTGAGTAGCACCCGCCGATCACACAAAACTCCAGATGCACATCTCCATTTGTTCCAACCCGCTTAGATTCTCTGGGTAACCTCCCTCTCAATCTCTCCACTCTCATGAATCATTGATTCTAAGTACCAAAAGTAGTCTTTTACAGGAACTTCTTAGTTATCAATCTTGACTGGTGTTCTACTCCTACTTTCCTTGCTAAAATTACATTCCATATATTCTGTCTTAGTTCGGCTATTTTTAAATCCTTCAGATTCTAATGCTTCTCTCCATAACTCTGACTTTATGTTTACACCCTCCCTTGTTTCATCAAGTAAGACTATATCATCTACAAATAGCATGCACCAGGGAATCACCTCGTGCAAATGTTTTATTAACTCATCCACAACTAATGTGAAAAGGTATGGGCTCAATGCCGATCCTTGGTGTAATCCTATAGTGACAAAAAAATCAACAGTCATGCTACTAGTAGTCTTAACATTTGTTACCGTTCCCTCATACATATCTTTAATTATGTCTATATACCCTTGAGAAACACCTTTATCACCCAACACCCTCCATATTAACTCTCTAGGGATTCTATCATAAGCTTTCTCTAAATCAATAAAGACCGTGTGAAGGTCTTTCCTCCTTTCCCTATATTTCTCTACTAATTGTCTTAGTAAGAAAATAGCTTCCATGGTAGACCTCCCAGGCATAAAACCAAACTGATTCTCTGATACACTTGTTTCATGTCATAACCTATTCTCAATCACTCTTTCAAAAAGTTTCATAGTGTGGCTCATAAGTTTGATCCCTCGATAATTAGTGCAGCTCTGTGTGTCTCCTTTATTCTTATAAATTTGTACAATAGAGCTTTTCCTCCACTCATCAGGCATTTTCTTTGATTTTATAATCTTGTTAAACAACTTGGTCAACCAAACTACCCCAATATCTCCCATATGCTTCCAAACCTGTATTGGTATACCATCTGGCCCCATGGCCTTTCCTGATTTCATCTTTTTCAAGGCCTCTTTTACTTCTAGTAAACCACTGATTAAGGAGCATAAAACATGCCAATTAACAAAATTTGTGGACAAAAGGCTATGCCATGAGATTTAAATTTAACTATCTATCTATTTGGGGAACTTCTTCCCTTGGGTTAACATAGGTCAAAGTTGTAGTCACATCAATTGGGTTGAGCAGACTTGCAAAGTTAACACCCATTGGGATCTTGAATATGTTTCTTCTTGCTTATCATTGACGTGAGTTGAATATAGTCGACAATGGGTGTTTCTGCACAATGTGGCTACTCGGATTTCAAGAGACATTGAGACAGTCACTTCTCTGAACCACATTCAGCAATCTAGAGTTACATTTTTCTGAAATCAATTATTGCAATTTATTTACATGGTCTTCTATATTTGAGAGACTATTCCAGCCCCTTGCCATATGTTTTTGCTCTTTTCAATTTATTATATTCTTGTTATTTTTCAAAGAAAAGAATAAAATATAATTGAAAATTCTGCGGTTGACTGTGTTGGGCCTCTTCAAAAACTGTTAGAATAATACCAATACCAAAGATTTGAACCATTCACTTCAGGTTCATCTTATCTCAAACATCACATAGATCTTGAGTAGCATATGAGTTAACATCAATCTATTTCTTGTAATATTTCAGAGAGGAGAGTGACATAATGGAAAGATGGAAATTGAAAGAGATGTGATGCAAGCATTCGCTATGTCCAGTGCCAACACAAAAGGGACAATTAGCAAGAAACACTTAAGCATGCAAAAATGTGGGAGTGCTAAAGAATGTCATGTGATATCATGCTGAAGGAGAGGGACTCTTCAATAGTTGCTTCATCTAGTTTTCCTTCTTACCTTTGCCATTTCTAATCAATGCTGTAATTTCTTTCACCACCCTGAAAATATGCACCTGTAATTTGTTTCTTCCAATAAGCTCAAAGACACATGCGTCGCCTTTTTCCAGGTTATTGCCATAGGAAAAGGCAAACCAACCATTGTTTAAATAGCCATAATTTCTTTGTATGATGAAATTCACGTTCCATGCCTTCCCACTTGAATCATATAGAATCAAGACCTGATTTTCTTTGGGAAGATGGGCAGTTACAAAATTGTTAGGTAAAGCCTACAAGCACAAAAATATTAAGATCAAATGATGAATGTGTAAAGTATCAAAATGATGAATGCATAAAGTATCAAAACTCAATGTGGACACAATGGTAGACTTTGTCAAAAGGAGTCAACATGGCCTAATATGGTGAGTCCTCAACTGATGTGGACAAAATGAAGCATGTTGTCTCATAACGCTAGCGGAGATTTAGTGGCGGCTATTTCTGTCAGAAATTCTCTTCTCTTGGAATAGGCAAAACTTAGCAAGCCCAAGCAGCAAAATCCAGAATACTTGAAGCCACATTGACTTTGCTGACTTCTGCACTGAGTCAACGAGTTTTGATACCATGTCAATGAATGAAGAATAGGTGTTAAATTTTATAGGTTGTACCAATTTCAAGGATGTCATATGAGGATCCTTAGCACTACGGTAAAAGTTGTCGTCGTGTTGGGATCAAGATGTGGAAACAACCTCTTGCAAAAATACAAGGAAAGGTTGCGTACTATAGGCCCTTGTGGTCCACCCCTTCCCCAAACCCCGCATAAGCTGCCCTTTTACCAATTTCAAGGATGTCGCCCTATTACCCAGACCTAAGTAACGTGTTTAACTTGATTATCAGATAGTAAGTCCACTAAAATTGCTCATTAAGTAATTGAAGCCAAACTTGGATGCAAGTGAAAGCTGTTTCTATGAATCTTCTACAGATTAGACAGTCTCTGCATTCATCACACATTAGATATTGCCAATAAGAAGGATGAACTAGACTACTATTTTGATTGCAGGAGAACTCTTGAACGGCCCAACCCTTGTATCCAAGATGAAGTTGTTGATTGTTTAACCGTAAGTGCACAGGCTATTGTAGTGTAACTTATGCAAGTGCGGGTCAATCCCACGAGGACTTGATTTAAAATGGAGTTTTCAATAAAATTCAATTAATAAAAAAATATAAACAAAGAATATAAACTAACAATAAAATAAAATTCATATTTATTCAATTATTGCAATGTACACAATTATTTATTTCAAAAACACAGAAATAAAACTAAAAGGCATCCTGGATAAGCTTGTCCTTGGATTACACTGTCCCTGAATAGTCAGAATGAAGATAAGGTAAAACTAAAATAGCACAGGGCCACAGTTGGAATTAAATCAGGGACCCAGATGGGATTAAATTGGGGACATAGACAGTATTTCTGAAAAAGGACAGAGTTGGTATTAAAACAGGGACTCAGATGGGATTACTGAGATCTGCCAGGGGCATATTCGTAATTTCTGGGGTTTCTGGTTTTTAACGAAAAAAAACCAGGAAAACGATGAAAACTGGAAGAGAAGGAGGAAGAAGGAAGAAGGAGAGAAGAGGAAAAGAAGAAGGAGAAGAAGAAGAAGGAAAGGGAAGGAGAAGAAGGAGGGAGAGGAAAAAGGTGGGGAGAAAACCCATTCTAGGTTTTCTTCTCCGATCCGTGCGATGAAGGAGAAGGAGAGCAGAGGGAAAGAGGATTGGAGAAAACCCAATCTCCAGGACCGTCCGAGATGAACGCCTGAGTTGGAGATGACGCCGGAGATGGAGAATCCGGAAAGAATGAGGATCGCGGGAGTGAAAACCCAGAATGGGTTTTCTCCCCTGGATCATCCGGATTTGGGCTTGTGCCTGGCCTAAAGCAACGCCTTTTCTGGGGCGTCAGATGAAGAGGGCTTGCTCGTTCGATGAGGGAGACGATGCCTTTGGTCTGGGCGTCGTTCGGTTCTCTGGGCGGTGTTGGTTAGGCTGGAAATGGGACGGCCTGGGTTTTGCTTGCCTGCAGATAGGTAAGAAACGGAAAACGCAAGAGAGAGAGAGAGAGAGAGAGAGAGAGAGAGAGAGAGAGAGAGAGAGAGAGAGAGAGAGAGAGAGAGAGAGAGAGAGAGAGAGAGAGAGCTGATGCCAAGCCTTCTAGGTGTGTCACGCACCTATGGCCGGCCTGGCAGTAGGTCTGATGGGAAGCAAAGGAGAGAGAAAGAGAGAATAATGGAGATGGAGAGGAGGAGAATGTGTGCCGGTTAAGAGAGGTGTGGAGATGGAAAGAGAGAAGAAAGGGTGAAAGAGAAACAGTACGTGAGATGGAGGTAAGGAGAGGAAAGAAGAAGGGAGAAAAGAGGGAGTGAGGGAAAGAGAGGAGAGGGAGAAAGTCAGCCAGCCCCACCCTCCTAAGAGGGGAAAAACGTTTTTTTTTTTTAAGGAAGAAGGATGCAATTATAAGAAGAGGGAGAGAGAGATGTGAAAGATAGGGAGATAAGAGGGAAGAGAGAGAGAGAGAATTGAGGGAAAGAAAGAGATGTAAAGGAGAAATTAGAGGAAGAGAGAGAGAAACGTGTGAGAGGGAGAGATTGAAGAGAGATAGGGAGATAAGAGGAAAAAAATAAGAAAAAAATAAAAGAGAGAAGATAGTGGGATAGGGATAGGTGGGTTCCACTAGTATCCCGATCTTGCTAGAAATATGCAAGTCTTAAAAGTCTTTAGTCTCTTCATCATCCTCATTTGATACCCTTGATTCGATCTGGAGTGTCCACGCCTAGTCGATTGATCTGCAATGCACATGACCCAATTAGCGCAATATAAACCATTCATTTTTCATTTAATTAGCTTTGATGATCATTTTGACCATTAAATCTTTCAATTCAATGGTTGATGGCCGATTTAAGCTAAAATGAAATATTTTATGTAAAATCTTGAAATTAATGGCCTAGATACTCTAATTAAATACTAAATTAGGGGTATTTTTACCAAAATTGAACACTTAACAGAAGTTCAACAGCGGCTGGTATTTGTAGTTCAATTATGGTACTATTAAAATACTTTCAAGTGTGGTAAAATTAATCCCAAAAGGCAGGTCTTGGCCAAACAAGTAACCAAACTTGACACGAATAAAATAAAGAAAACTAGGATCAATGCTGCAGAACATCAAATAAAGACTCGAGAAGAGGACTAGACTTTACCCTAGGAAGAAAAATAAAGGGAAAAAAGGATTCTGGATTCAGAAGCAAATGTATTACTGACATCACTAGGGCTTTCCAATTGGTATATCTGAGCTGAAGTTTACCATGCCCTTCCTTTTTTACCATGAAGAATTACTGCAATTTCCCAACTATATTGTGAATCAATGCAATTGGAATTGACTTTTGACATTCTAACTTCGGGTTGCATCTTGTACAGAAGGTCAATTGATAGAAGTGCACATAAGGTTTAAGGATTTCACAATTATTATGATTGGGATATTTTGCATTATGAGAGTTAGTAACTTGATGATCCATGTTTGGATAGAATTTCAAGTTAGATTTGGAATATAAGACTGTTTTTCTTCCTTTGTTTTTGGTGTTTTTTGGGGTGGGTAGGGAGGTTCAACAATTGAAAAGTGATAACACATTTTTGTTTATGTTGATGCAGGAATTTCAAGGGCTTGTTGCTTTAATGAACTGAAGTTTTATCATCTTCGAAAGTTTCTTGGAGCTGAAATACAAGAAATTTCAGCAGCTGGAATTTTGTGAGTTGTTCCAGATCAGATGTCAGGCTATAACCTACAATATGCAATGGCCACAAATGTCTCTCATACCAACTGGTTGCATAATTGGAACTCTTTCATGAATTGTTACTCGAAGCATTCAAACAGCAAATTTGTTCTACTTAAATTTCAACAGTGGTGCATATGAACTGGAGCTAAATACCATTCAATACAATGAGAGTAAACCATCAACTGAATAACTTCCTGAGAAGCATAATTTGTACAGACCGAAACCAAACAAACTAGTTTTAGGGTTAACTACAGGAAAGTAAATTGAAATTAGTCTTCTGAAAGGAGGCGTATGTGACTATGATAATGAATATGGTTGAGACGGACTTACCACAAAAATTCCAAAATGAAGATGGGATAGCGGCACAACAACTAAAACAAATGGCTCGGAAAGACTTTGCTCTTATCATATATTAGGCATCGCCAGCACTTAGGAAGGGGTCAAGAGATTTAGCCTAATGTTTTGATTCAGAATAGAATTTTCGAAAGGGTGGCCCTTGAATCCTGTGTAAAGTTCAACGAATGTTGGTATCTGTGTTTCAAATGCTGCTGTCTCATAAGCTCCTGCTTGAGATAAAATGGTTGCAGAGATTAAAAACAATTATTAACTAGACATAGATTGACAATCACATGGGTGCATGAAGACCCAAGCTGCTAGAGGACTTCAACAGTTGACCACTTGATGAGTATATCACTGCATTGATTATTATCACGAAGCTAAAACATTTGATGAAATGAAAAACCTGCGGTTCACAATTCTGTCAACAAGCATAGAAACTTCAAAACACTAAATTCTTGGACAATGGGATGCTTGAGAAAAGTTTTCTAGCATCACCGTGCATATGAGCTAAAAGGAAGACTTCACCAATGTTCAGTTTTTCCTGAACCAACACAAAAATGAAAGAGAAACTGAAGTGAAGAAAGATCGATCTTCCCCAAGACTACAGGAATTGGCTGCATAACTGGGACTCTTCAATAGTGTCACTATCACATCCTAGAAGCAAGTGTTCTACCTAATTTTTACAGAGATTTCAACCACACTGCACACAAACTGGAGTTAATGTGATAATAACTATGTTCAAAGATGGACTTACCACAAGAAATCCATAATAAACATGGCATCGACATATAACTTTTAAAGCAAAAGGCTTTTCTGATCTGAACGATTGTGCCTCTTCAAATGCTCTATTCACTTCTTCTTCTGTAACATCTCTTCTTTGTGACCTTAAAGCTCCACGCCCTGAATTAACCATAACTACAGCACAAGCATCAATACCATATTTGATGTCACATGTTAGGTTGAGCAGTTGTAAATTTGTAGCAGTCGAGAGAAATGCTGACATAAGCTTCTATGAAAACTGAATACAAAAGATCTAGAACCCACCTTCTAAATTCTGGTTCATCTGCTTAGTCTCAACAGGTTCCTTACACAAAGGTCGCCACCATGCTAGTTGACTATTCTGAGGTGAACAATTTGAATGAACTAGGCAAGATACTCGTGTCTTGATTCTTTTGTTGGAACTGATAGGCTTCCGACTCTGTACTTGACTGTTCATGGTCAAGCAACTCAAATCAACCGAAGCAGATGAATTTGCCATGCCTATCATATTTGGATTGGCGGCTTCTTTAAATTGTGAATTATTTGCTGCAAGCTGATTCTGCATCTTATTCATTCTCCTGAAAGTACCTTTGCGAGCTTTACATGAGGAAATCTTCAAAACCTCAGGAGCTGTTCCTCTTATTTTCTTCTTTCTGTTACACTCTTCAATATGAATAACATCCTGGGAAGATTCAACAATAAATGCATCTTCTTTCTCGCATCCACTCATGCCGAATATTTGCACTATAAAACGCAAATTCCCAGCATATCTAAAAACCAACATGTATCCAAATTCTAAACAGTGATCTCTCACAAAATCCTGCCAACCATTTTGGAAGCACAACCCATCAGCATCCCTGTCCAAAACTACATACCAGAGGCTCCCACTCGGACCAATTAAAGAAACAGTTCCAGACGATTCGTCCTCAATGTGTTTAAAGAACGCCGGTGGAATTCCCTGAAATACAAAACACGTAATATGGGTAACTATTGAATTCCCCTAAAAAACCTTCAACGTGCTTGACATTGCTTAGGAAAGGAGCAATTCATTCATCAAAATAACCATACAGATTTGAAATATGGAATAGCTTCCTTCAAAATTGATTGCCTAGCATAGTCTTCTTATGGTGACCATGAAGAAATGCAAAATGCAGGAATCTGATCCAAAAACAATACAGAAAATCTTAAACTTCCCCTTCAATTCTAGAACACACTTTTTCCACGTATCATTTATGCAAAGATGAAAAAACAAGGCATTCAGATCTACCTCGCACCATTTTCTTTCTTGTTATCACTTGTTATACTTTATTAAACATTCCCAAAAACAGACCAGAAAAAATCTTAAAATTTCCTCTTCCATTCTACAGGGACGAAAACCAAACATGAACAGAAGACCCGAAAATCACAGATTAAATAACAGAACTGAAATTACAGAAAAAAAGCAAATGTGGGTTGAGAAGATTACCAGTCTATGGTCGGTAACACCTGGCAAAAAGACTTTGAAGAAATGGGGTTGCCTCTCCTCACGATCCATCTTCTGGGCTTTCACCATTATTAGGATATTTGGTTACATTCTAGATTTTTGAGAGCCAGTGGCAGTTTTTGCATTGTTCTGCAAATGGGTGCTCACAAATATTGCGTGCGACCGAATCTCTGTTTCAATTCAAATTTCCCGCAAAATTTTTCTGCGTGGGTTCCTAGCCCTTGATTGGGGTACGGTAAATCATCATTGACTGGACCTCTAATCAGTGCGAACACGGGATATAGTACTAAATTCTTGTTGGATACAGATAGCTACCAAACAAGCGAGGAACGCTAAGCAGACACACCTTACACTGTGTGTCCGTAGAAGCGCTCCTCTTTGGCTTGCATGGGCTCCACTTGCTGATGATCCTATCCATTCATAGCGCGCAGATTGGATGATTCCACCATAGATTAGACATGTGCTCACAAGAGACAGACATTTATGAGGAATAGTCTGATCATTATTTTTTTTGGAATGGTAGACACAACAATCGTGCACAATTTCAAACTCTAATCATCCAGCTCAGAAACCCGTTGCCTGATTGCACTTAAAAGGCATTGGCAATCAGATAAATGGAGCGATCATCCAACAACGAGGCACCTTCGTCTAAACAGAAATGCTAAAATGACAGCACTACAATAAACTACTTTTGTGATCCAAGTTATTTATCTCATTGCCCTAATTTTAGATTTATTATTGGTTAAAAAGCATATAATTTGAACGAGTCTAGCTTCGAAGATTTGTATTATTTATCCAAATTTCTAGAATGTGCATTTTTAAGCACAGCTTTTCATATCATTTTTAGGAGCTCAGATAGCATTCTTTGTTTAGGAGGCCTAATACTAATGTAGACCACTTCAATGCGGTGATTTTTGTTAAAGCCCTTCTACATCATCCACCATAATAAGAGGAATGCTAAATTAACTGCACTGTAATATAGTCTAACAACCACATTGTTTAGAGCCTACCTTTAAATGATCCAAATTATTCAGCTATTGCTTCGGATTTGGATGTACTATAAATTAGAAATCATGTGAGTTGGATGATTCTAGCATCTTAAAAGTATATGAGAAATTATGGAGTGAAGTCGCAACAAGGTCCATGCTCAAATTTCCTTTTCAAACTACTTAGTTGGATGGAGCAAAGTGACTACTGCAAATGGCCTATCTTATATAATAGTTTTTAGAATGGCTTGTGCCTAGTTAAGATATGAAGAAAAAGATGCATGCCGGAAGACTTTGCACGAATAGGTATAAGTTCAGATGCAAGATTATCCTATAAATGTCTTTCTAAGCTCAAATTACTGGATTTCAAGCTTTCCAAAACCGGATTGCACTGATCTAATTAAGCAAAAGAAAGATGCCATCATGATAAAGCTTCCTGTTGTAGAGAATTAAGGCATGAAGAGTTTCCATGATGTGGCGATGGTCAACATGCCCATTCAAAAGGCAACTAGGCCAATTAGACTGAAAGAAAGGTGCGAGCAGAGAAAGTACTGCTGCCAATAGTTTATAAACTTCATCAAAACCTCATTGTTTCATAAAAGCTAAAATCGTCCATACCATATAGTTTTTTACATATAAGAAATTTAAATCTCATGCGAACGAGATAAATGATTCCAATTATGCGGAGTGAAAGTCGTTCAACAATGCTTCACTTGGGATTTATCAAGAACCTTACGAACCGAGCAATAACACGTCCGGATATAACATTGAGAAGGAGGTAGGGAAACACGCACATGAGGCAGACTACAATGGCCAGGGATTTGGCTTCCGGTCGGATCACCACATACACGCCTGTCATGAAGGAGACAAGCATCGCCGAGGTTGCCAGTCCGGTAAGATAGAAACCCCAAAACAGAGTACCAGCCATTGGTATGTGACGCATTGCCCGTGCCATAATGAAGCATAAGATTGCAGTAACGGAGAAACACAGGGCAATGGTATTGGTTACCATGAAAGCTTTGAAAGCTGCATGACGTACAAGCAGGGCGGTGCCATCGCTATCGTAGCCGCCTGGTATGGTGAAACCAGCGGCAAAGCTGACTGTGGTGATGAGCGCGGCTACCACTGCGTAGGAATCAGTTGTTGCACGCATGCGTTCACCTTCTCTGAAGGCTTTACTGCTTCCTTGCAATTGCTCTCCTTTCCCCTTGAAGACCTGTAGATTTCGGCCTCGAACAGCACCTCCACTTCGCAATGACTTCTTCATTGCCCACTGTGTCAGCAAAAAACATTAGTGGGCAAATGGTTTTAAACTTGGAGCCATGGTAAGGAATTACATGTAAAAAGTGCAGGTGACATGTGATCGGCTGAGAATATTGAAAGTTAATAATTGTGTTACATAATTTGTTAAGATGTTTACACTAGAGAAAAAAAGATCCTTACATGCTCCCATCCGTGTCTCATGAACCAATGGGATAGAAGGCTTTTTCTCTATTTCTTATAGTTGTTCTGAATAGTCAGACAACTAGACCCACTTAGACTTCTGATCACAACTATCTGTACAAAAGGACATTTATGACTACTTACAGCAAAAAGTTTATTTGATACCTTCATGCTTATTTTCATAAACTTGCATTAAAATTGAAATTGTGAGATAAAAGGCAAAACATTTATTTGGTACCCTTCATGTTTATTTTCATAAACTTACATTGAAAATGAAAATGTGAGATAGACAGCAAAACACTTACTTGGTACCTAGAAGCATATCTTACTTCCTAAATCTACTTAGGATCTCCCTCATAAGGGGAAAGTACCACCTCCAATCAAGTGTAATGAGAGAGGTGCAATGATGTCTATGACCATCTGGTTTAGACGGCTTTTGACAATACTGTATTTTTAATTTTCAGTGTTAGGACTGCAACTTTTATCTTCAAGCTACAAAATGTTCCATGTTCCAGCAGTGCAGAAAAAGCCATTCCATTAAGTGTTGTCAACAGATGCTCAAGATCCAATGAGGTATTCACTAGATGAACGGTCAAATTAACATTGTTGGGGCCCTTTAGGTAAAAGTGGGCATATATTATGCCCAAACCTATGACCTACAATGAGAACATAGCTCAAAACTAGAAAACTCGAGTCGACTCGGAAGTGACAAGACCTGCTAGCTTGAGTTGAAGTTTAATTAGCTCGCAAATTTTCATACTACGTAAGAACTTTGTTTCATTAAAGCTTTCATTTGTATATCTAAGAGGCGACAGTCGATAGTACCTGAAATTCATCCTCTTCTTCTTGCTCCACGAGGTCAAGAGCTGTGAGACCGTCTTTGTTCATCAGTGTCAGGTTTGTTTCTTGTAATAAGAAAGTGAAAGAAAGCCAGTCATGGGATTTCACGGCCAGATGCAGGGGGGTGTTCCCTTCTCTATCTCCCGAGTTTACTAAACCCTTCGGTTCTAGCACTAAGCCGAGAACTATATTGGGCTTTCGGTTTATGGCTGCGATGTGAAGGGCATTTCTATCATTTCTGTCGAGTTGTTCAATGGTATCTGGGAAGTGCTCAAGCAGTAGCTGAACAACAAGTTCAGAGCCAGCAGCAGCAGCTATATGAAGAGGTGAACGGCCTTCATCGTCTAATAGATATGGAAGTTGAACATCAGTTCGGACTAGCACCATACCAATCTTTTCCATATCTCCGAATGCCGCGTAGTGCAGGGCGGTTCGATTCCATTTATCCTGCATTCTAACTAGTCTCTTCTTGTCCTCCATTGATAAGTCTGAGATTGGAAACCAAAAAAGATCTTCAATGTTAGGAAAGCTCTTGTACCATAGATGATTCTATTTTAGCAATAGCATTTTTGTTTTTTCCTTTTGAATAGTATAATGTAGCAATAGTTTTTTTCTTTTTCTTTTTTTCTGAAAGGAACTATTTGATTAGATTTCTACGGGAATTATTACAAAAAGTGATCAAGTTTATCACAGTTAATATATATATAATCACAAATGAAAGCGCCTACATATAACCACAGAAAACCGCCAAAAACCATTATAGAAACGTAATGACATGATCCAAAAACATAACAATCTTCACTTTCACTCCACCTGCTCATAATCAGAAGTTTTCCTTTAATCTTCCCCCTGCCGAAAGCATCCCTAAGATCATAAGAACCGAATTTCTATATTATATACTTGCACTATTTTGTTTCCCTTGAACCTATGGTTTAAAGACATGCTACAAATTGCCGCTAGCTTCTTAAAGATAGTTGAAGTCTGTTTACATGTTTACAACCATTGAAAGGACACATGCGTCAGACATGTCCTGATCCATGTGGTCTCACCTCTTCCATGACGCATCAAATTATGCTAGTTTTTTATGGGTCGTCCCAATCATTAAATAAAAAATTTCAAAGATAAATAGATACCTCTTGGCACAATAATCCTCTGAACTATTGTGACTGTCTTTTGTGCTTTTCATTGCTTATCTATGCTCAATGAATTAGTTTATTTGCCAGAAAATAAATAAAGTCAGGAAAACTGAGGAAGGTTGTGCAAATCACTTCTACGCTCCTTGGTCATGCCATATGAACTGCATTATTTAACAACTGGAGTCAACACGAAAATCAGCTTAGTCTTGTAAACTCAGGGCACTTATTGATGACTCGGAAAGACCCGACAAATGTTCTTCAAAGAAACAGGTTAGCAATATAAATACGTAACAGCTATAGATTAACCCACAGCTGCTTACGACTTAAGCTTAAGGTCATAGTAGGTCGTTAGGTTCATAGTTGTTTTCAATTAATGAATTGTTTCGAAGAGGGTGTAAAGGTCTTACTGTCAAACACCAAACGAAGAACTCGCGTGAGAATATGATATAAGGGAACTTACTAGAACGAGTTAGGACTTCCATAAAGAGTTGCACCAAGCCAGATCTTGCAGCCAGATGCAATGGCGACTCCATGTTCTTGTTAACCCGATGCACCAATCCTGGGCTAGCTTTGAATAATTCAATTGCCACAAGGAAATGTCCATTCTCTGCCGCTTCGTGCAGAGCTGTGTTTTCATTATTGTTTACCATTCTCAGCAATCCATTTCCATCTTCCAAATTACTCGATGATCCCCTGGTTCGCCTTATAAGAATTTCAACTACACCAAGCTGTCCAGTCCTAGCGGCGGAATGTAGAGGAGTATCATCTTTTGAGTTTCTTTCAGTAAGAAGGTCGCTGGACAATTTCAGTACTCTATCGACAAATTGAGCATGTCCTAATCTTGCTGCAATATGTAGTACAGTGTATCCATGGGGTGCAACAAACCTGAGTAATTCAGTGTTGATATCTCGAAGAACATCGACATCTCCTGCTGTTGCTGCTGTGTACAATTTAGGACCCATTAACCTCTCTGCTTGCAATGATACAGGATCCATTGTAGAGGATATGATGCTGTCTCTTTCTACTCGGTCTCGATCTCTAAGATGTTTGATCCGTACTACACCGATGGGGAAGTCGACCTTCACAAATCTCTTGTAGCGATGATAGTAAGAAAATGCAAGTATTTTGAGCTGGATGAAGATGGAAATGAGGGGGCATTTTGTCTAGACACAACCGTCCTGAGAGTTGAGGTCTTTGAAATGCTCGTCATATACCAACACTACATGGGAGATAGCGTGAGGTCATGCTGAAGTGTTTCTTTGAATATCTGAGCCGTTCATCGTGTATAACATCTAGAACTTAAATAACCCCGGATAAATCATCACTTTGGATAATTCTAGCCACTTGGGTCCTTCGAAAATGAAATATAAATGAATAACCTTGATTCCTGACCCAAAGAAACAAGGCTAAAAGCATTCAAAGGTCATAAAATTTGAGTTCTGGCCTATTTAACTCACTCCAAACACGGTGAATAGCCTACATCTATAAAACATTACCACCCTAACTAAGAAAAGGCGGCATCTACTCCTTAGGACACTTGGGAGCATCTAACCCTACCATGACTCAATCCAAATAACTTTTACTAGCCTTGTTTTCAAGAGTGCTCAATATGCATACATGCCCTTTTTTATAGACAGTTACAAAGACACACACCCATGCATAGTCCATTTACCCAAGTAAGAGACTCCTCTTTGTATGACTGCACTAGGTAGGCATACATGCTCCTTTTTTCATATATGATTATTTTTCTTATAGATCTAAACCAAATATTCATCGTATTCTCTATATCAAAATAGGTAATCCATTAAAAATTGATGTATCTAAATGATTCTAACTACTTGTTTTGGGCCTTCGAAAAAATTAGGAAAAATGAAAGGTCACTATTTCTTGCTTATGAAACATAGGTTAAAAGCATCCAATGAATATGAAATTTGATCTCTAATATATCTAAACAATTATAAAAATACTAAATGGTTTAGATCTATGGAGCAAAGCTTCACCATGCACGAAAAATAGGGTGTGTTCTTCTGATCCTCAAGCATGTATGCATCTACTAGGACTCTTTTGTTTACTACTAAGATTGGAAATTTAAAAGTAATGTTAAGGTGGTTTAACACTTTGAGCATTAAATCATTATATGTATATATATATATATATATATCTATTTCTATTTAAAAATAATGTTAAGGTGGTTTGAAACTTTGAGTATCAATTCATTATTTGTATCATTTATTTACTTATTCCTCTTCTTTTGAAAATTCTAAAGTAAGTCCATTGTCAGGATTTATATATTGATTTATCAATCTCAAGTGCTAGGATATTAGGTGGATCAATATATCTTTTGTTTTGGTTTAGGTACATGAAAGTGACTATTTTGAACTGCAAGGGTTCGCTGTAGTAGTGGAGCTATATGTATTTTGAAGCAAAGTTGAAGCTTTTACAACACTTGCTCTCTAGTATGTTGCCACAAAATCTAACCACTATATAGAACCCGGTTACCTTGTTTCTCAGTTAAAATGGTACGTAGGGAACCAAAATATATACAGTGAGTATTTAGCTACAGTTATAAGTGAGACCCATATTTCTAGGGAATTATGCCATTTACCTATAGGATCTACATATGTCCCATGCCCAATAACTTCCTTCATTGAATGATTCTAGTCTTTATGGTTGCTAATGCATCATCTATGCTATATGTAAAGCAAATACCCCCTTCGATTGATTTACTAACTAAGGTCTAAGGGTGGTTGCTTTATAATAGTATCTATACAATATGTGGACCAATCAAATATAACAACTTAATAATATAAGATATCATATATTTCTATACTTTAAGTAGAAGAAATATATATGAAGAGTTTTTTTTTCTGAAATTAGTGGTAGACCATTTTGGAAATAGGAGGAAGGCTATTTGGAGAATAATAGAGTGCGTACAAAATAAGGGCTTTACTGGCAGAAAACAACTGTCACTAAATTAAAAAATTGTTGTTTCATTGTCAAATATATATTTGTTCTAGTGAATTTTACTAGCGTTATTGACTGCCAATAAAAATGAAAAATCACTTTTAATATATACTTCTCTAATCTCACACGTGCATGTCACGTGTTGGTGACTAGTATCAAGAGAAACTAGAAAAAACCACTTCAATACGCCAAGAAAAGAAACATGATAAATATGTAGAAGAATCTGATGATAGCTTTTGAGATGAATGAGAAAAAAAATGTGGGAGTTGAAGCAAGTAGCTCCTAAAACCCAAAGGTTCCCTATTTGTGGTTATGAGCAAGTATTACAACCTAAAGAAGAGAGGCATGGTTAGTGTATTGTAACATCGTTTCCTATTAGAGGGCTAGGATTGCGGGGTTTGCTAGATTTCTTGGTCATGCCTACATGGGTCCTAGAAGATGAATGTACTGGCTTAAGAAATTTAGTTGGCAACAACCATATATATTGCAGGCTTACAGTGTTGAAGATGGCGAGTTGGCGGGTAATTTAGGATGCAAACTAGAGAGAGAGAGAGAGAGAGAGAGAGAGAGAGAGAGAGAGAGAGAGAGAGAGAGAGAGAGAGAGAGAGAGAGAGAGAGAGGTCTCATTTCCAGAAGTTCTTAATTCTTTACCTTGATTTTTATACTCAAGAATGGTTGTAGGAGGGAATGACATGGTCAATCTTTTAATCCATATCTAACCTGTTTCCTACACATATTAGGATTTCAAAGTCACCCATCAACAAGTCGAAATAAATCAATACTAAAACTCACCTAGCAATCGACATGCTATTTGGCATTAGCATCTTATAAAGACACCCAAGTGCATCAAACAAAACTGAAGCCCAACGCGTACACGACTAGTTATAATGAAGTAGCGATCTACGAATTTGAACCAAACATTGAATTACAAACAACTCAGTCTCAGCCACAGGTTAGTTGAGCATTCACATCTTTGATGAAATTTCTACAAGATCTAAAGAGATAAATAAATAAATAAAAATAAAAAAAAAAAAAAAAAAAACAAATCAACTCCTCCCACCAAATTTTACACCCTTGACTACTGAAATTTCTTGCAGTTTTGATTCAGCATCAAAATAAGAAGCAGATTCTATCGCATCTTGATAAGAATTCTAGAACATACCTTTCCCTTTTCCTTTCCTAAATTCACTAGTAAACAGTACATCCACATGCAGACACTTTAAGGTAGAGTTTAATAGAAATTTTTTACTTGTAAATATTTAACTTTACTAGCAGACACTTTATCACAGAAGGGAAGCATTAGTGTATAGAGTCGTCGCTGTGTGACCTAGAGGTCATGGGTTTGAGGCATAGAAATAACCTCTTGAAAAAATGCAAAGGAAGGCTGTATACTATAAACCTTTGTGGTCAGCCTCTTCCCTGAACCCTGCATGGGTATTTCATTCATCCGTTCTTTATGCATTTCGTGAGCATTTAAATGTTTGGAACTGTATATATGAAAAACATTTTACCGACAAATTTATTAGTTTTGCTGGTGGTTAAACGTTTGGAACTATATGAAGAAGTTTTTATGAGCAAATTTCTTAGCTTTACTGGTGGTTAGCTACTAAATCTTTGCAAGCCTCTTGCCTGAAGTATTCTGGAATGGAACAATATACTCTAGTTCTCTCTTCCCTTCAAGCGACCTAGTTTTTTGGTATAGAACAACTTACTCTAGTTATCTCTTCTTTTTCAAGCAGAAAGCAGCAACACAAAACTTATTCAAGTGAGAACAGATGGCTTGCAGTCTTGGAAGTAGCGGACAGGTGAAATCTCTTCTTGGCCAAGCGCTCACTCCTCTGCTTGCGTTGCTTCTTCAATGGAGGATGGATCTGGATAGAGAATATCTAGCCATTACCAAGATGGTCGGAGAAGAACACCAACCGGAGAGACTACAAGGGAGTAGGACAAACGAATGCTAGAGTTAGGATGCTAGGGTTTCTCTCTACTCTCCAAAGGGCTCTTTTTCTGTTTTTCAGCTTCTCCCTGGAGTTTTGACAAAATTTGATTTCATAGCTTAACCGTGTAGACTCCAGCCAACCAGCCTTCAAATTAAAAGGGTGAGCCGGGCACAGATCAAATTTAAATGGTTCAGCAACTAGTTACCGATGACCTTGGCTATTCATGTGCGATCACAGGTCAAAAGAGGTTACAGGCTAAGATTCAATCCTCTTGATTCATCTTGATAAAATCACACAGGCCAAAACTTCAATCTTCGATGATGATGACTAGATACTTTTGGAATATCTCATTTATTTATATTTATAAAGGAAACACGTACAACAAAAAAGCCTTGCAATATCAAGAGTAATAAAAACATCAAGCTTAGGTAGAAATGGCATGTGGCCACATGACATAAGCTCATGCAACCACATGACCTAACCCTACAAATGCATCACTTGGACATGACTCCCTTCTGCTGGAATATTTCATGTTATAGCTGCATGATCTCAAAAGTATACATGTAGCCGCACAACTCAAAAGCCTTGTACATGTGTTTCCTTTCAAAAGATGATGGAAACATCCGGATGATAACGTGTGTATGCAGCTACGCAATGAAGGCCATGCCACATACCCAAAGTCATGGACACAACTAATTATCACACGACGGCATAACTCAGACAGCCAGCAAAAAAATATAGATTTTGCAACCTGATTGGCTGGAGGCATCCCTTGGAAGGCTGTATAAAGGTGTGTCATCTAGCAACACAAGGATGCATTTCTCATAGGTAAGGTTCCTCACTCTTGAAAATCATTTTCTATGTTTTCAGCCCGTATAAGGATGAGAACACTCTTTTAAAAAGTGAATGAGTAATTATCTTGCTTCGATAATACTTAAGGGGAAGGCATAAAAGAACGTGAATATAAATGGTGAAAGAAGACCTAAAAACTTCAAGACTAAATGAACCCATAATATTTAATAGAGGGGAATGGAGGAACAAGATTCATGTGGCCATCCTAATCGGGATAAGGTCTTGATGATGCTGGGTGATACTTTAGGAGAGTTCTAAAAGTTTTGAAGGAAGAGTCTCTTTTAGAGCAATTCTCTATTCTAATTTTCTAGTATTCTAGTCTTCTTTTTTGCAAACTCAAGCATGATTTCTCTCTTCTTTTTCTTATTTAATTTTTAGTCTTCTTGCATATTAAAATAATTGTATATAAAATAAGAAGTTAACTTTGTTTCTGCTGTTTATTATAGCTTTCTACTTTTTTGTATATTACTATAGAGTAGAGAGCTTGTCCAAAAGGAGAGGGAAAGGAGAGAAGATAGTCTTCCTCCTTTCATCGGGATCCTTTAAGCTTGGTTAAGGGTTCTCCTTATTTCTATGGTTGGAGGGAATTTCCTAACATAGAGCTTAAAGGGTCCTCTATAGTTGAGCTATTGTAGTAATGCCTATAAAAGGAGGATTTTTGCACTATGTAGGAAGAGGGCTTCTTACTAGGTTATATATCATTTCATATATTCTTTCAATGAAGATTTTTAACAATATTGATTTAGGTATAATATATATGTTTATATCTCATAAGTATCTTTATGCATTCATTCTAGCATGGGAAAAGCAAGAGAAAATAGGATAACCATCTTCAATTCCTCTAACCCAAGATAGCTAATCAACTTATTTAATAAAGACCAGTTATGGTGTTAATGGCTATCACCTTCCAACCCCATGGTAAAGCTATAAACTTGATCTCTAGGTATTTATAGGTCATAAAGCTTTTCTCTCTAGGTAGTGACTTTAAGTTAGCAATGAAGGATGAACTAGTTTATCCCAATCCCCATAGACACAAGAAGATGTGGTCGAAGAGCAAAGAGGTCAATGGCGTTTGACATCCTTGGAAAACTATCTTAGAACACCTAACCCCAAGTACACACTTTTTTTTTTATACACGAGCAAGTTTTTTTGTCAATCTAAACCACTCATCCTGTTAGGATCAAGTTATGTAGGTTAAAGAACAAAATTATATGTCCATTGGGTGTTTTTAGCCTATATTTCTTTAAAGATCCAAAACAAGTTTTTATGTCCATTGAGTGCTTCTAGCCTGTATTTCTAAGTTTTTACTACTTTTTTAAAGATCCAAAACAAGTGGTTAAGATTATACAAATGCACTGTTTTCTTACGGGTTACTATTTTTCTTCACATAATCTTAGCCAAAATTATGAGAAAGGTATATATATATATATATATATATAGAAACATGAAAAGAAAGGTTGTGTGCTTCTTACACCCCTCTTGACCTTACAGGGAGCGTAATATATATTATCAGTCCCACTAAGCATTCATGCGAAACAAGTATGAATAAGGTGTCTGCACCACCTGTTGGGCCTAATATAATGATTTTCTTGAGTGATCCAACCCATTCATTGAAATCCCAATCCCTCAAGATGGGCAATACCAAAAAATCTCATATGATGAAAGCCTCTTTAGAGGGCTCCTTCCACAAATACATGGACGATATTAATAAAAACAGACTACTATTCATATTTTAAGGAGAACACTAGCCAAAGATGCAGCTCTTGCATGAGATTTTTGAGAATAGCTCATATAAGTTAAGAACGAGATTGGCAATTATTTAGATCTTCTAAAAATTCGCTTAGTTGAAGTTACACCTGGTTAAAGAGTACACAGAGACACAATTTGACATCTTTGTAACATGAAATTTAACGAAGTTTTTTTTTTTCTATTTAGAGTACTTCTGAAAGCAAATGGGGTGCCTATTGAAACACGAAGGTCAGATATCGGGTTGTCGAAAAACTAAAATGGCTAGAAATAGCTAAATACTTCTATAAGTGAGTTATTTATTGATAATTTCAAAAAAAATAAATTATAATGGTTAGTAAGCATCCAACTGTGAAGTACTTCAGCGATTACTTATTTATTCAAAATTGTCCAAAAATCACAATCTTCCTGAAGGAGCAGCCCTGGTGCAAGAAGTTTCCACATATATGCAGGGTCCAGAGAAGGGGCAGACCACAAGGGTCAATAGTATGCATCCTTATCTTATATTTTGCAAGAGTTTGTTTCTACGCTTTAAACCTGCAACCTCAAAGTCACACTACAACAACTCTACCTTGCGCCAAGGGTCCCCTTCAATCACAGTCTCCCTCAACCAAAGAAATTATTAGTAGAGTATTTAAGGCATGTGGTTACCATCACCCATACTTAATAGAAGGAAATGGAGGAACAAGATTCGTGTCTCCTATTCAGAATAAAGTCTTGATAATGATGACGAGGATGATTAGTATCACCCGGTTTAGAAGATTTTGCACCGAGGATGTGGGACCTATAATATAATATAGGGATAGGCGGGATCCAGATATAATGATTATAAGATACTCAGTAGAGAAGATTTTGCACTGACCATGTGGGACCTATAATATAATATAGGGATAGGTGGGATCCAGATCTAGTGCTTATAAGATACTGCTAAACACCATAAACCGATGGATCGTTCAGGGCATAGCCCATCCAAGAAGGGAGTCAAAAGATCAACGGCTCAGATCACTTATATGGTCTGAAGACCGTCACGTGTCCTGCAATCCTCATTTGGTATAGACCCAGCTAAAGTGGATCGAACTTTATTATAGCACATCAGCGAAGGCAGCGATCATAAATACGTGTCCCCATCTGAACCAATGAATGTGATTGTTGGAGAAAAGACATCCCTTAACGTCTACATTTTTTGAAAATCAGTTTCCTCTGTGGAGAGTAGAAGGTTTGCCTTCCATGCAAACTCTGCTGCTTGTTTTAATGATGGGCACTTCCAGAGTTCCCTCCCAAAAGAAGAAAAAGCAAAGCCCCTTTCACAGAAGAACAACCCTCCCCCCGCCAGTTTCAGTTATGGGAGGTTTGCTAGACTGTTCTTCACTTCCATTGCGAATTTTCCAGGTTTGTGAAAGATCCCACACTTCAGGTAAGTTTTCTGAAGATTTTTGACCTGCAATGTGAGAATTTCAGGAGTGTTTTGTCTTAATCTCTATAATCTTTCTGTTTTGCAAATTATTCATGATTTTGGTAGAGTCTGAGCTGGATATATGTATTTGTAAAGTGAGTTTTCTCTTCATCCTTCTTCTTTTTTTTTTTTTTTTTTTTTTTATATATGTTTCTCTTGATCATAATATGTATTTGCTTTTAGTTTATCCTTTTGTTCGGTGAGAATTTCCTACAAGTTTTCGGTTTAAGTCAGTTGATTTCTTCTGAAAATAAGACCTTTTAAGTTCCTTTTACGTCTGAAAATAAGACCTGTCTTGCTTGATCGTTGATATTGTCTCTCAGTAGTTTTCTGATGATTTAGAATGATTAGAGTGGTGGAGAGCAGGTTTTATTTGTCAGATGGGTTCATTTCCTATCTTTCCTTAGAAAAAGCTGTTGTTTGATTATTTTTTGCTTTGATCTCTATTCGCTATCTGTTTTTGTCAAGTTTCTTCTCATTCAGATCTGAGTCTGTCATTGTCATTTTGAGTTTACACATGTTAAAGATGTGGATCAGAGTTTCACATATCTTGCTCTGCTTTAACATGATCAGTAATTTAGAGCATATTTGTTGGTTCCGATTTCTACAGGTTACGACCTTGAATGGTTTTGATAAGGATTAAGTGGAAGGTTTTTGGAAACATAGATAGAATTAAATGATGTTTAAGAAAATGATTTTCCAAAAAATGTGGGTGACTTATTGTCCTACTGCTTTTTGTTTCAACGGGTACACGATATCTAACTGGTGCAATGAAAAGAAAGTGGAAAAATGCTTGCTTTCCTCTAACACTTGGATAGGTATAGCCAAGTATGGTTTCTATGAATGCATCCAAAACCTCTGTCACAGTTGCAACTGTCATCTTGACGTGCGGCTTTACCATGATCTATACCCTTTTGCTTATTTACATGTTTATATAAAGACCCAACAAGATATAAGACTGCCTATTCTCTTTGAGAACAACCTCAAATGTCAGAAAGAAGTTTGATGTCATGGAACTTGATGATCAAATGTCTTGCTCCTCACAGTTAGAGTGGTAATGTGATTCCTATGTTTAAAGAGCGAACTTGTAGGCGTTGAACCAGATGAAGTCATCTTTGTAGTAATTTCAGAATCTGGTACCCATGAAGGATCAATGTTGTAGTTAATTCAAGCTGGTGAGTGAAGATTATAGGATTGAGCCCAAAGTTTGAGCATCATACCAGTGGAAGTGAGAACTTCAGAAGGTTCTGTACATATCATTACTCTCTTCATATATTTCTCATGTTTTGAAATTTGAACCTGCAGAAATTACGACGCAGAATTTCAGATGCTTCTCAATGGGTTTTGGACAAAAACATTAGGCCTGTATTTACATCTAGCCTGTCTATAGGAAATAAACTAGTTCCAGAAGTAATGGTTGCTTCTTACTTCTGGCATTAAATAAGCAAAACCTTGAACTTTTCAAGAATTTCTGAGTATACAAACTGTTGGCATAGAGAAATCAATGCTTCATGGGCTTTTTTTCCTTTTTTCTTTCTCTAAATGTAGTTCAGTGTCTTCATTCCTGTCTTTAGTATATCATCTATTGGGTTGTTAGGAGTCTGTAGATTTTCTTTCATTCCTCCTTTGTTCATCTACTAGAACATATTTTTTCTTTGTTTCTTTTCTTTCTTCTTCTTCCTTTTTTTTATTTCTATTTTGATCCAGCACAGCTAGCCTTTCTTGTCTTCATCTTAGATGTTTGAAGTTTGAACCCATTCCCCACTCTGTCTTTCCCCTTCTCTATTTCCTTTTTATCTCATGATTTTAACCCCAGCAACACAGATTGTTAAGCTGCTTTCTCCCAAAAGCATACTCTCTGGCTCTCACACACACATTCGTCTTTTTCTCTCATGGCTTCTTCAAAGTTGGACCAATAGCAATACAAAAAAATTTGTCATCGTTTCATAAGGAGTCCTTGTTTGAACCATCACATTGCACTTGCCTAACATAAGTGTTGCGTCAATCTATTTCCCTTTAATATTTTAGACAGGAGAGCAAAATACATAGGAAGATGGAAATAATAAGAGCCCTGATGGATGCATTTTCAGTGGCGATGTCAACATAAAAATTGCAGCTAGGATCCTCCCATTGCCAGCTCACGGCAAGTCTCATCAGATGTAGTGTCTAGTTTATCTAATGTGTGATATCATGCTGGCGCAGAGGGACCCTCTTACGTTTCACATTCCTGATCAATGGTTTAATATTTCTCACACGTCGCCTCTTTCAAGGTTATTTCCATAGCTAAAGGCAAACCAACCACCGCTCAAAAAGCCATAGCTATTTTGCATGATGTAATTCATGTTCCATGCCCTCCCACTGGGATCATATAGGATCAATACTTGATTTTCCTTGGGAAGATGGGCAACCACCAAACAATTATGTAAAGCCTGCATTTCACAATTAATCTAGTTAGAAAATTAGGATCAGTGCACAAATATCAGGTTAGCTTTCAATTGTAGCAATTCCAGAGTGTCTCCTAGTTTCCAAACATAAATAACTTGTTTGAACTTGATTATTAGATAGTAACTCTTGTTAAACTTGTTTGTTAAGTAAAGATTGGAAGCTTAACTTGGAGCTGGAGCAAAGCTAAAACTGTGCCTATGGATCTCCTACCAAGCCAATCCTAGTGTATGCATCCATCATACTTTAGATGTTTCCACACATTAGTAAGAACCAAGAGATTTAGACTATTATTTTGATTAAAAAAGAACTCATACACAGCCAACGCCTTGCATCCACAACAAAGTTCAAGAGGCTGGTATATTTCTAGTTCAATAGTACTATTTACCATTCAGATATGCTTGTGTGATGTAAAATTAACCTAGAAAAGCAAGTCTACACCATACTAGCAAATATGAGACCGAACTTGACAAAAATATGATATTATAGTTATCCACGATGCAGAGGATCTGATAAAGTCCTCCCAAAAATTACCACTAGAAGGAAACAAATAGAAAGGGAGAAAAGATTCTGGACTCAGAAGCAACTATTTTACTGACATCACTAGGACTTATCCATCCTTTTCTTCATCGTTAGGAATTAGTGCACCTTCTCAACTATCAATTGGTTTTGGCTTTTTATATTGTAAATTTGGTTGTATTATGTAGTCTCCCCGATGAGTGAAATCAAGTGCAAGGGTTTATTTGCAAATCCTTTTGTTTAATCCCATAAATGTGAAAAATACGCATTGTTACTGGGATTGAACGGTCAAACATTAACCACATGCAACAAATTCACAAAGATTTTAAAGGATAGTTATAGTTCTGCTTTTGGAATATAGTTTCAGTTGCTATTTTCAATTATAAGACTAAATTTTTGGCTGTTTCAATAGAATCACAAGTTAGATTTGGAGTAAGAAACTGCTCTCCATCTGTAAATAAAGCTCCAGAGTGAGTGCGAATAGGGCCGACCCCTAATTAGCATAAGGTCTTGACAATGATGAGCGAGTGCGAAGGGATAAAATTAAAGAATCTGAAATAGCTATGTGATGATTCATATTCCAGAATACTTCAAAATTTCACTTTTTGCTCCAGTCCAACACTTGACGAGTGATAACCACTTCCTGCTTATGTTCATGCTGTTCCTAGGTGTTTTGTGTTTAGTGGGCTGAAGTTCTACTCTCTGTGAAAAAAATTTAGCATCTAAAATTTCAAGATCAGAAATTTCGGCAGCTGGAATTTTATTAGCTGTTCCAGTTCAGCCTTCCGGCAATAACCTTCCATATTTACTGTAGGCATGAATATCTGCCATACCAACTGGCTGCATAAGAACTCGTTCGTGAACTGCTACTCAAAACATACAAACATCAAACTGCTCTATTTATACTTCACAGAGATTTCAACAACGTGTACATGAACTCGAGCTAGATGCCATTCCATGTAGTGAAAGTAAACCGTCAACTACAACTTCCGGGGAAGCATAATTTGAGCAAAAAGGAAACCAAAAGGAGACCATTATAGGGGGTGCAACTACAGGGAAGTAAAATGAAGATGATCTTTCTAAACTACATACCAGAGGTTCCCACTGGGACCAATTAAAGAAACAGTTCCAGACGATTCGTCCTCAATGTGTTTCAAGAACGCCGGTGGAATTCCCTGAAATACAAAACACCTAATTTGGGTAACTATTGAATTCCCCTAAAAAACCTTCAACGTTCTTGACTGTGCTTACGAAAGGAGCAATTCATTCATCCAAATAACCATACAAATTTGAAATGTGGAATGGCTTCCTTCAAAATTGATCGCCTAGCATAGTCTTCTTATGGTGACCATGAAGAAATGCAAAATGCAGTAATATGATTAAAAAACAATACAGAAAATCTTAAACTTCACATTCAATTCTAGAACACACTTTTTCCACTTATCATTTATGCAAAGATGAAAAAACAAGGAATTCAGATCTACCTATCACATTTTCTTTCTTGTTATCAGTCATTATACTTTATCAAACATTCCCAAAAACAGACCAGAAAAAATCTTAAAATTTCCTCTTCCATTCTACAAGTGTGACGACCCGGGTTTTCTCATGCAATTTTAAATGAAAAGTCTAAATTCCTAAGGCGGGATCCCTATTTGAAAAACAATGCAGTGCAGCGGAAAAATCTTTTATTTGAAATTCAATTTGAAAACCCCAAGTGTCATTTGCTTTCACAACAACCAAGGTAGTTTTTGACAAGCTTTAGAAATCATAAGTGTTTTTCCCCAGATCTATCCAGTTACAGCACACAGCCCAATTATAATTAAATACAAATACATGTCCAAAGGGTTGAGAATTTACTTACATGTATAATTGTTTCCTTTTTGAATCACTTGCTCGTAGCACTAACATAGATGTCCTCTACTCGTGGATGGGATTATCCTGAAAAATGTTAAGGATATGGTGAGTATATACTATACTCAGTAGGAGTCTATCAGTACTAGTTTTGCAATGCATGAGATGTTTAAAAATCATATGCTCTTTCAAAATATGTGCAAGTCTGAATACTCAAGTTCAATATCGATATTAAAATCCATTGTCAAACTGAAATACTAACGACTTAAAAGATCACGTAATCCAAAATCGAAAGTATCATATACATATATATCATAACATTATAATATGCATAAGATGTTTCATTGAATCCAACTCATGGATATCTATCATGGTATGGTTAACCAACCTCATATCATGCCACATGCAATGCAAATAAGTCCATAAACCATAGAGTCCAACTATGCCCACGACCTCCTCGCCGTGTGGTCCCCAGGTACCTGAGGACACTCAGTCATAGCCTCTACGGGGCCTAGGACACGTCAACCCAGTGCCGTGACACCAGTGGTAGCCCCCTGTACCACATGCAGTCGACGTAGGGACTTGCCTCTTTTTGGGCGTGGTACCCATCCACCTAATAGTGGTAGAGGCCGGGTGGCCAACCCAGACCCCTCGGCATAGCACCCACGGGCTTACTAGCCCAAATCACATAAGATCAAATAAGCCAAAACCTCTTTTCAAAACCTGTCCTCTTTGGGTCCCTCACAACTGCCTGGCCATTGGCACTCCAGCGTCTTTTGGTAACCCTCAAGGACATGCAATCTTTGCAAGAACTTAATGCTCATAGATCATGCAATGTATGCAATAGTTTGCAAAACATATCTATGCATAATGTACATACAAAACATGTCTATGTATAAAACATTTGTCACATGAATGCTAAATAAGTCATATGCTTAAATCATGTATTTGCAAAACAATCATAGTTCTTTTAAAAGAATCTAGTAGCGATAGAGCACCTATCTGACTAGGTTGCGCTAACCCATTTGTCCTCATATGCTCCTGAACATGGTTTGGGGACTCAAGGTTAGTTTGACCCATCTTTTATGGGTTTTAGGGTAATTAGTCTTATTACTTAGACATTAGGGGTCCATCCCTATGCCTATGGGTGTCCTAAGGTCCTAATTGGGCCTTGGTATCCTCAGTTTTCCAAAGGTCTAGTGGCCACACGCTACCATCCTATTCTAAGGGTCATGACCACCTTTGATTGGGCCTTGATCAGGAATTTTATAGTTTAAATGTGACCGCGTCGTCGACACGAACACAACGCCTTTTGCGATGTCTCAATCGGAGCTTTAGATCTCAAGTTATAAGCATTTTAGTGTAGCACGTACATAGGCATCTTAAGAATGAAAAAATGGAATGCTAAGGCGCTGCGCGTCTGCGTCGTGCGCCCCAACTTCCCTAAGGAACGAAAAAATCCCATAGCGCTAGTCGCTGCGCGTCTGCGGCGTGCGCCTCAGCGGGCACGTATGCATACGCGGCGGGTTTTCCGCCCAACTGTCTCTTTTGCGGGCGCTTCCAGGTTTGGTTTTTCAAACGAAAATGACGTGGGACGTTCCGACTGGAACGTCCTGTTCGTTGGGGAACCGGGGCGTCCTCAGGACACCCCTGTCGAACCAGTGCGGCCCAGGGAACGTCCCTGGGTCCTTGGTGAGTCTCCAGGGCTCCATTTTGCATGGTTTTTCATGCAAAAACCTAGGGAAATTGATCTTAGAACTACGGTGGAGATGGGTTTTGAGGGATCTTAGGCATACCTGGCTCGTTGCTGGGTTTTTCTTCTTGTTTCCTCTCTAGGTCACTGCTCCTCAACGGGTTTTCTTCAACGTTTTGGGTTGTCATTAGAGGCGCCCAAGAGCTCTATTTATAGAGCTATGAGAGGGTTCTAGAGGGGGCTCTCACCGCTTTTGAATGGCGATGGAGAAACCTCCAGAATGACGGTGATTTCACTTCCAATCACCGTTGTTCTAGAACCCTCTAGGAGATGGAAGATGAAGGGTGCCCGTATCAAAACGGGCCCCTGTGTTTTGCAACTAAATCCGTTTTATTAAAATTACAATTTTGCCCCTGAACTTCAAAGGGCCATAACTTGTTCATTTTAACTCCGTTTTGGGTGATTTTAGTCTTGTTGGATTCCTTTTTCTGAGACGCATCTAATGGTACCATTTTCAGGACCAAATTTCTGAGTTCAGTCAAGGTGACTAGTGAAATGACCAAAATACCCTTGTCTTTAAAACTAAACTTTTCATGGGATTTTTATATTTCAAAATTGGAGTCATTACAACGAGGACGAAAACCAAACATGAACAGAAAACCCGAAAATCACAGATTAAATAACAAAACTGAAATTACAGAAAAAAGCAAATGTGGGTTGCGAAGATTACCAGTCTATGGTCGGTAACACCTGGCAAAAAGACTTTGAAGAAATGGGGTTGCCTCTCCTCACGATCCATCTTCTGGGCTTTCACCATTATTAGGATATTTGGTTACATTCTAGAATTTTGTGAGCCAGTGGCAGTTTTTGCATTGTTCTGCAAATGGGTGCTCATAAATATTGCATGCGACCGAATCTCTGTTTCAATTCAAATTTCCTGCGAAAATTTTCTGCGTGGGTTCCTAGCCCTTGATTGGGGTATGGTAAATCATCATTGACTGGACCTCTAATCAGTGCGAACCCGAGATATGGGACTAAATTCTTGTTGGATACAGATAGCTACCAAACAAGCAAGGAACTCTAACACACCTTACACTGTGTGTCCGTCGAAGCGCTCCTCTTTTGCTTGCATGGGCTCCACTTGTTGATGATCCTATTCATTCATAGCGTAGATTGAATGATTCCAGCATAGATTATACTTGTGCTCACAAGAGACAGACATTTATGAGGAATAGTCTGATCATTATATTTTTTGGAATGGTAGACACAACAATCGTGCACAATTTCAAACTCCTCGTTGTCTGATTGCACTTAGAAGGCATTGGCAATCAGATAAATAGAGCAATCATCCAACAACGAGGCACCTTCATCTAAACAGAAATGCTAAAATGACAGCACTATGATAAATTACTTTTGTGATCCGAATTATTTATTTATCTCATTGCCCTAATTTTAGATTTATTATTGGTCAAAAAGCATATAATTTGGACGAGTCTAGCTTCTAAGATTTGTATGATTTATCCAAATTTCTAGAATGTGCATTTTTAAGCACAGCTTTTCATATCATTTTTAGGAGGCCAGATAGCATTCTTTGTTTAGGAGGCCAGATACTAATGTAGACCACTTCAATGTGGTGACTTTTGTTAAAGCCCTTCTACATCATCCATCACAATAAGAGGAATGCTAAATTAACTGCACTGTAATATAATCTAACAACCACATTGTTTAGAGCCTACCTTTAAATGATCCAAATTATTCAGCTATTGCTTCGGATTTGGATGTATTATAAACTAGAAATCATGTGAGTTGGATGATTCTAGCATCTTAAAAGTATATGAGAAATTATGGTGGAGTGAAGTTGCAACAAGGTCCATGCTCAAATTTCCTTTTCAAACTACTTAGTTGTATGGAGCAAAGTGACTATTGCAAACTGCCTATCTTTATATCATAGTTTTTAGAATGACTTATGCCTAGTTAAGATATGAAGGAAAAGATGCATGCTGGAAGACTTTGCACAAATAGGTATAAGTTCAGATGCAAGATTACCCCATAGATGTCTTCCTAAGTTCAAATTACTGGAATTCAAGCTTTTCTAAACCAGATTGCACTGATCTAATTAAGCAAAAGAAAGATGCCATCATAATAAAGCTTCCTGTTAGAGAGAATTAAGGCATGAAGAGTTTCCATAATGTGGCGATGGTCAGCCTGCCCGTTCAAAAGGCAATTAGGCCAATTAGACTGAAAGAAAGGTGCGAGCAGAGAAAGTACTGTTGCCAATAGTTTAGAAACCTCATAAAAACCTCATTGTTTCATAAAAGCTAAAATCGTCCATACCATACAGTTTTTTACATATAAGAAATTTAAATCTCACGCAAACAAGATAAATGATTCCAATTATGCGGAGTGAAAGTCGTTCAACAATGCTTCACTTGGGATTTATCAAGAAACTTACGAACCGAGCAATAACACGTCCGGATATAACATATAGGAGGAGGTAGGGAAACACGCACATGAGGCAGACTACAATGGCCAGGGATTTGGCTTCCGGTCGGATCACCACATACACGCCTGTCATGAAGGAGACAAGCATCGCGGCAGTTGCCAGTCCGGTAAGATAGAAACCCCAAAACAGAGTACCAGCCATGGATATGTGACGCATTGCCCGTGCCATAAGGAAGCATAAGATTGCAGTAACGGAGAAGCACAGGGCAATGGTATTGGTTACCATGAAAGCTTTGAAAGCTGCATGACGTACAAGCAGGGCGGTGCCATCGCTATCGTAGCCGCCTGGTATGGTGAAACCAGCGGCATAGCTGACTGTGGTGATGAGCGCGGCTACCACTGCGTAGGAATCAGTTGTTGCACGCATGAGTTCACCTTCTCTGAAGGCTTTACTGCTTCCTTGCAATTGCTCTCCTTTCCCCTTGAAGACCTGTAGATTTCGGCCTCGAACAGCACCTCTACATCGCAATGACTTCTTCATTGCCCACTGTGTCAGCAAGAAACATTAGTGGGCAAATGGTTTTAAACTTGGAGTCATGATAAGGAATTGCACATAGAAAGTGCAGGTGACATGTGATGAACTGAGAATATTGAAAGCTAATAATTGTGTTACATACTTTGTTAAGATGTTTACACTAGAGAAAAAAAGGATCCTTACATGCTCCCATCCGTGTCTCATGAACCAATGGGATAGAAGGCTTTTTCTCTATTTATTATAGTTGGTCTGAATAGTCAGACAAGTAGACCCACTTAGACTTCTGATCACAACTATCTGTACAAAAGGACATTTATGACTACTTACAGCAAAAAGTTTATTTGATACCTTCATGTTTATTTTCATAAACTTGCATTAAAATTGAAATTGTGAGATAGAAGGCAAAACATTTATTTGGTACCCTTCATGTTTATTTTCATAAACTTACATTGAAAATGAAAATGTGAGATAGACAGCAAAACACTTACTTGGCACCTAGAAGCATATCTTACTTCGTAAATCTACTTAGAATCTCCCTCGTAAGGGGAAAGTGTCACCTCCAACCAAGTGTAATGAGAGAGGTGCCATGATGTCTACGACCAACTGATTTAGACAGCTTTTGACAATACTGTATTTTTAATTTTCAGTGTTAGGACTGCCACATTTATCTTCGAGCTACAAAATGTTCCATGTTCGAGCAGTGCAGAAAAAGCCATTCCATTGAGTGTTGTCAACAGATGCTCAAGATCCAATGAGGTATTCACTTGATGAACGGTCAAATTAACATTGTTGGGGCCCTTTAGGTAAAAGTGGGCATATATTATGCCCAAACCTACGACCTACAATGAGAACATAGCTCAAAACTAGAAAACTCGAGTCGACTCGGAAGTGACAAGACTTGCTAGCTTGAGCTGGAAAACTAGCAAAACTCGAGTTCAAATTTAATTAGCTCAAGTTTAATTAGCTCGCAAATTTTCGTACTACGTAAGAACTTTGTTTCATTAAAGCTTTCATTTGTATATCTAAGAGGCGACAGTCAATAGTACCTGAATTTCATCCTCTTCTTCTCGCTCCACAAGGTCAAGAGCTGTGAGACCGTCTTTGTTCATCACTGTCAGGTTTGTTTGTCCTAATAAGAAAGTGAAAGAAAGCCAGTCATGGGATTTCACGGCCAAATGCAGGGGGGTGTTCCCTTCTCTATCTCCAGAGTTTACTAAACCCTTAAGTTCTAGCACTAAGCCGAGAACTATCTTGGGCTTTCGGTTTATGGCTGCAATGTGAAGGGCATTTCTATCATTTCTGTCGAGTTGTTCAATGGTATCTGGGAAGTTCTCAAGCAGTAGCTGAACAACAAGTTCAGAGCCAGCAGCAGCAGCTATATGAAGCGGTGAACGGCCTTCATTGTCTAATAGATATGGAAGTTGAACATCAGTTCCGACTAGCACCATACCAATCTCCTTCATATCTCCGAATGCCGCGTAGTGCAGGGCAGTTCGATTCCATTGATCCTGCATTCTAACTAGTCTCTTCTTGCCCTCCGTTGATAAGTCTGAGATTGGAAACCAAAAAGATCTTCAATGTTAGGAAAGCTCTTGTACCATAGATGGTTCTTTTTTAGCAATAGCATTTTTGTTTTTTCCTTTTGAATAGTATAATGTGGCTATGGTTTTTTTCTTTTTTTTTCTGAAAGGAACTATTTGATTAGATTTCTAAGGGAATCATTACAAAAAGTGATCAAGTTTATCACAGTTAAAAAAAAATAATCACAAATGAAAGCGCCTATATATAACCACAGAAAACCGCCAAAAACCATGATAGAAACGTAATGACATGAAAAACATAGCAATCTTCACTTTCACTCCAGCTCCTCATAATCAGAAGTTTTTCTTTAATCTTCCCCCTGCCGAAAGCACCCCTAAGATCATTAGAACCGAATTTCTATATTATATACTTGCACTATTATGTTTCCCTTGAACCTATAGTTTAAAGGCATGCTACAAATTGCCGCTAGCTTCTTGAAAGTAGTTGCAGTCTGTTTACATGTTTACAACCATTGAAAGGACACATGCGTCAGACATTTCCTGATCCGTGTGGTCTCACCTCTTCCATGACCCATCAAATTATGCTAGTCTTTTATGGGTCGTCCCAATCATTAAATAAAAAATTTCAAAGATAAAGACATACCTCTTGGCACAATAATCCTCTTAACTCTTGTGACTGTCTTTTGTGCTTTTCATTGCTTATATATGCTTAATGAATTAGTTTATTTGCCAGAAAATAAATAAAGTCAGGACAACTAAGGAAGGTTGTGCAAATCACTTCTATGCTCCTTGGTCATGCCTTATGAACTGCATTATTTAAGAACTGGAGTCAACACAAAAATCAGCTTAGTCTTGTAAACTCAGTGCACTTATTGATGACTCGGAAAGACCCGACAAATGTTCTTCAAAGAAACAGGTTAGTAATATAAATACGTAAGAGCTATAGATAAACCCACAGCTGCTTACGACTTTAGCTTAAGGTCATAGTAGGTCGTTAGTTTCATGGTTGTTTTCAGGTAATGAATTGTTTCGAAGAGGGTGTAAAGGTCTTACTGTCAAACACTAAACGAAGAACTCGCGTGAGAATATGATACAAGGGAACTTACTAGAACGAGTTAGGACTTCCTTAAAGAGTTGCTCGAAGCCAGATCTGCGCTCCAACTCCAAACCAGATCTTGAAGCCAGATGCAACGGCGATTCCATGTTCTTGTTAACCCGGTCCACCAATTCTGGGCTAGCTTTGAATAATTCAATTGCCACATGGAAATGTCCATTCTCTGCCGCTTCGTGCAGAGCTGTGTTTTCATTATTGTTTACCATTCTCAGCAATCCATTTCCATCTTCCAAATTACTCGATGATCCCCTGGTTCGCTCTATAAGAATTTTAACTACATCAAGCTGTCCAGTCCTAGCGGCGGAATGTAGAGGAGTATCATCTTTTGAGTTTCTTTCAGTAAGAAGGTCGCTGCACAAGTGCAGTACTCTGTCGACAAATTGAGCATGTCCTAATCTTGCTGCAATATGTAGTACAGTGTGTCCATGGGGTGCAAAAAACCTGAGTAATTCAGTATTGATATCTCGAAGAACATCGACATCTCCTGATGTTGCTGCTCTGTACAATTTAGGACCCATTAACCTCTCTGCTTGGAATGATACAGGATCCATTGTAGAGGACATGATGCTGTCTCTTTCTACTCGGTCTCGATCTCTAAGACGTTTGATCTGTACTACACCGATGGGGAAGTCCACCTGCACAAATCTCTTGTAGCGATGATAGTAAGAAAACGCAAAGTATTTTGAGCTGGATGAAGATGGAAATAAAAGGGGCTGTTACAAGGAAAGGCTGTTTACTATATGGTCTGCCCCTTTTCTGGATCCAGCATAGCTGGGAGCTTCGTACACTGGGCTGCCATTTTAGCTGTTACAAGTGTCTAGGCCATTGTCGGCAGAAATCTCAGTTTAGATAGAGAGAAATATTATATGGTGATAAGTTGAGCTACAAGTTAAATAGAGAGAAATATTGTATGGTGAGGAGAATGGCCAGCTCACTGCCTTCTCCATGGTTGGAAAGCGTTGGTCACTCTAATAGATATCATTAAGAGTGAGACCATAGAATTTCATCGGTCTCTACATCATGCTATCATCTATTTGAATCTCAACCCTTAGATCACCAACAAGAGTCCCTTTACAGCTATGATATGCAAAGTTGTTGCCCACTAAAAACTGGAATTAAATATAATATAAAGAAAACACTCCCTCTTACATTGCTCTACTACCCACTTTGATTCGTACACTTCCCTTGGGCCTTCCAAGTAATTTTCAAGTAGCTATTTGGACTACTCGGTTGGGTAGTTCCTGTCCCATTGGCACGTTACCCATGATTTTTATGTTGAAATCCTATGCTTACCTTCATTTCAAGTCATTTAAGAAAAAAAATAGCAAATTCAACATTTGGTTGGCATTTTCCGTGAAAAACTGAGGAAACCATATTCAATGTGCTATCCACACGACCACCTTTGTTGTTTTCTTACATTTCTCTATTTAAAACTTTTGGGTTTGTTTGGCTAGAAGGAAAGGTGATGAATATTGATTTATACGGAGAAAAGAATCCTCTCCGGAGAGCCTTGGTGCATTGGCAAAAGTTGTTGTTGTGTGACTTTGAGGTCACCTGTTTCAAGGCATGAAAATAGCCTCTTGTAAAAATACAAGGTAAGACTGTGTACTATAGGTCCTTATGGTTTGCCCTTTCCCCAGACCACGCATAGGCGGGAACTTCATACACCGGGGCTGCTCTATGGAGAAAAGAATCCACCCCAGAAAGCATTTTACACTTTCAAATTGAATTATGCCCTAAATTTTTTGGGTGTTCAAGGGAATTCAATTTGAAGGCGTGAAATGTTTTTTGTGCGGGATTCTTTTGTCCATGGAAATCAGTTTGCATCACTTTCTTGCCAACCAAATAGGTACTTAATACAGTCAATAATCTACTTCTCTTTGAAAAGTAAGAAGGCAAATTTTATAGTCGATTACTAGGCTTATCTTTATTGTCAATCAAATAACTTTGCAAAGTGGGAATCATTGCAGATTGGGCTTAAAATTGGTGATGAAGTTTGGATCCAATGCTTAAAAATTTTAGGTGTTTCAGAAGTGAAGGGAAGCCTTAGCGCAGCAATAGAGTTGTAGCCATGTGACCTTGAGGTCACGAGTTAAAGGAGTGGAAACAAATATACGAGAGCTTCATGCACTGGGGCTGGCCTTTTTTTATTGCAAGAAGAGGAAGTGATTGAATAGAATCTCAATGGAGCTTCAAGGATGGAGGCAAATTATGTGATATTCTTCATTATCTTAGACATCCACAGAAGGATATAATCATCCTGATAAAATCACTAATAAAGCTACCAATAGTAAAAGTAATCAAGTGTGTATATTTAATCCATTAGTTTCATATAATGCCTTAAGGGCAAACTAGTTAGTATTATTATCAAGGTATTGCTATATAGACCCCTTATTTTTCCTAATATTGATATATAGACCCCTTATTTTTCCTAATGAGCCCCTTAATAATGATTCTAGCAGCTACAACTTCAGGTTAGGCCCAAAATTTTGAAGATTAGAACTGTCAACAATGTTTCACTTTGTATAGATGGCTCACACTCCCAAATTCTAATCCATTTGACGATCCTAACTGCTATTTTCTTAAGTTGAAAAATAAACTCTAGAAGGTTTCACCCTTCGTTCTATAATTGAAAGCAACTATTGCTATGATAATCTAGTGGATGAGAACTTTGGACCATAGCCAAAGTGAACCAAGGGAAACATTGTGAACAGATCTGTATAAATATATACCCACCTAAGTTATAGCCGTTCATAATCATTTATTAAGGGGCTTGAGGAAAAACAGGGGGCGCATATATCACAAACCTTATTGTTATAATCTAGCTTTAGAGATTTGAAGTTCTTATACACCAAAAAAGGTACAATGGCACAATATCAACAATGTGAAGCACTTTTTTATCTCTTGGTGGCACTCTACCTTTAGTTGATCAGACATGTTCATTGAATCTCTCTGGCTTTGATTTCTATACCCAGGGTAGTAAGGACAATAACTTATTTTGTTTTACAAAATGGAGGCCCAATTTGCTGGTGTAGTTCTTTTTTGGGAAATTTTTTTGGTAAGAATTCATGCTCAAGATCATGTGAAGAAGTTTGCATAGTTCATTTTCATGCATGATGATCTTTTTTGGTTGATCCAAGTGGCTTATCATGTTTGTAGTACCAAAAATAAGTGATTTACAAGGAATCGTAGCATTTGAATAATCTTAATCACTTATCTTTGAATTTCACATGCATAATGGAGCTTGGATCTCCAAGTGAGAAATTCACATGCATGCAAAAGGGACGTGACATCTTGACATGCTCTTCAACGTTTGGACTATTAATAGAACCCACAAGGAAATTATTCCCTGCGTTTAGGACTATTGCATACCTTCTTTTTGCATTTTGTGGTTAGTGTATTAATTGATAGGAACTGTTCGTTTCAATTGCCTTGTCATTCATTCATATAGCAGCTCTGAGCCTTTAGATTCATTTTCAAAAAGCCATTCTGACATTTTTGCTAAGTCGCCCCCATCTTATTAACACCTATAGCTCTAGGAAAATGACAGGGACACCCATTTCAAATAGCAAAGACTTATACAATTATCGTTTAGTGCATTTGTTAAGTGTTTAATTTTGGTCAAAATTCCCCTAATTTAGCGTTCAATTAGATCATCTAACCGTTCAATTTTACAAAACTTAGCTTGATTTTGAATATAAATCCAATTGACCATCCAAACCTTAATTTGTCAAAATCAACGGTCAGATGATCATTAGAGTTCATTAGATGACTAATGTGCGGTTCAGATGATTCTAATTTAGTCTTTTCTTTTGCAGATCAACCAAAGGACGCACGGATGGATACGAGTAAAAGATAACGGTGCAGATCAGCTTAAAGGGCGATGGATGGACCAGATCACCCATGGAGATGGATGGAATAAAAATGGACAAAATGGAAAGAACAACTCCTTCCCCCACTTCTTTCTTTCCTTTTCTTCCTCTTTCTTTTTCTTCCTTTTTCCTTTTCCTCTTCCTTCTCTTTCCCTTCCTTTTTCTCTTTTCCTTTTCTTTTCTTTCTTTTTCCTTCCTTTTCTTTCTTTTCTTTCTTTTCTTTTTCCTTCCTTTTCCTCTTTTCTTTCTTCCTTTTCCTTTTCCTCTTTTCTTTCTTTCCTTTTCCTTTTCCTTTTCCTTCTCTTTCTTTTTCCTTCTTTCCTTTTTCTTTTTCCTTTCCTCATTCTCACGTACCCAACTCTCCCTCCTTATATTTTTATCTTCCTCTCCCTTAAGGGGGAATCGTCTCTCTCTCTCTGGTGCTTCTTCTTTTCCCAGTCCATTCACCGCATCTCCTCTCTCACTCACTCTCTCGCTCTGTCCCATCTCTCTGTTGCAATCACTGGTGCATCGATCAGCCAGTTAATGCCCAGAACGCCCTCATCTTCTCCCCCTTGCATTGTTTCCTTTCTCCAACCCAGCAGGCAGTCAGCCCAGCACTGCACTCACCACCCCTCTGTTGATTGCTCCCCCTAGCGTTGGCTTCTTCTTCCCACTCCTTCACCGGTCGGCTCCAATTCCTCTTCTCCTCTTTCTTCTTAGTCACAGGCATGCGTCTCCATTCTCTCCCCATGTTCTCTATCGTTCCACTCTAATTGGATCCAGTCCAGACTAGCATCAGCCTCTGCCCAGTCCGTCCCACATAGACCGGCTTGAACTCCCCTCTCTCCGACATCTCCCTTATCACCCTTTTCTTCCATCCTCGGCTCAGCATCACCTTCTCCTCACCTCCTTTGTTCACCCAGCTTCTCCTCTCTTCTCCCTTGTACTCTCTTTCCCAAACAGACCCAGCAGCACCACGACTTTTCCTTCACTTGCCTGGACCTCCATCATTCTCCTGCTTGCAGTTTCATTCTTTTCCTCTGCCTTTACTTGTTCTTCTTAGATCTGCCAACCTTCTCTTCATATCTTAGTTTTGTCATATCATCTAAGCCTCTGTTCATGCTTTATGCTTTCACAGTCGTTTCTGTTATTCTGTTTGATCTTCCTACAGTTCTTTTGGGAGTTCATCGTTTTCTCAGCACCAATTTTTTTCCTTTCTAGGTTTCCAACAGGAAACCGTTCCAAAAGCCGTCGACCACTCTCCCCTGTCTCATACCAGTTCCTTTGGCATCTCTGCTCCCACACCCCATCTCTCAATTAGCCGCTCTCATCATACCCACCGGCCCAGGCATTAGACCAGCATAGCCAGTCGACACACCAACCCAGCCCCCACTGCAGATTCACCTTCTCCAGGCCCGACGAACCCTTTGCTCTGTTGCGTGATCTGCTCACACCCTCTTCCACTTCTCCTCTGTCCAACCGAAGCAGTGCCTTGCTTCTCTCCATCGACTCCCTCTCCCGTTTTTGTTTTTCTCCACGCCTTCTTCCTCTTCCCTTCTCCTCCCTCTTTTCTTCTTCTCTCCTCTTCCTTCTCAAACCCCGAGTTTTCCTGGTTTTTCGTTTAAAACCAGAACCTTGAAGAATTCCAAGTCTGCCCCCCGGCGCATCTCAGAAATCCCATTTGGGTCCCCTGTTTAATTCCATTTGGGTCCCTGTTCTATTTACATCTATATCCCGGTTCTGTTTTATCCTCATTTTGACAATCCAGGACAGTGATAGCCATGATAGATTGTTTCGTATTGTTTTCTATTTTCTTTGGAATTAATAATTGTGTACATTGCAATAGTTGAATAAATTTGAATTTTATTTTATTGTTAGTTTAATTCTAGTATAGTCTTTGTTTTGATTCTTTTATTAATTAGATTTTATTAAAAACTCCATTTTAAATCAAGTCCTCGTGGGATCGACCCGTACTTGCATAAGCTACCCTACAATAGCCCGTGCACTTGCGGTAAAACAATCAACAGCATTTCAAAGTTTCAGAAAGCTCAAATAAATGTTAAATGGGTGTCCAAGATATTTAAAATGGGCATTCCTATTAAGATTCTCGTAATTAGTTCTTTTCTAAGTCGCCAACAAATGTCTAACACAATTGGTCAAAGATAGCTCTACATTTTCGAAGAAATCTTCTCGGTCATTGATATGAGTCTTCATTTTTCCTATTTGGCCAGAGATTAGCTTTAGAAATGTGTGTAAGCAAAAGTGTGTTAGTCATTTGCTTTGTAATTCTTCTCTTTGAAAAAAGAACATATTTTCTATCTTAAAGATATAATTGTTTTTTAGTCTCACTTTTTGAAATTAGGAATTTTAAAAGGAGCAAGTATTCTAACACCCATTTGGGACTAACTGTAATGACTCCAATTTTGTAATATTGAAATTCCAAGTTTAGCAATGAAAAGTTCAGTTTTAAAGAAAAGGGCATTTTGGTCATTTCACTAGTCACCTTGACTAAACCCAGGAATTTGGTCCTAAAAGTGGTTCCATTAGATTCGTCTCGGAAAAAGGAATCCAACAAGAAATAGAGTTAAATTGAGCAAGATATGGCCCTTTGAAGTTCAGGGGCAAAACTGTAAATTTCACAAAAACGACTTAACTTGAAAAACATAGGTGTCCGTTTTGATACGGGCACCCCATCATTTTCAACCTCCTAGAGGTTTCTGGAATGGCGGTGTTTCAAGAAGAAACCACCGCCATTCTAGAGGTTTCTCCACCGCCATTCAAAGGCGGTTAGAACCCCTCCAGAACCCTCTTTAAAAGCTCTATAAATAGAGCTCTTGGGTGCCTCTAATGGCAGCCCAAAACCTTGGAGAAAACCCATCGCGGAGCAGTGACCAAGAGGGGAAAACGTGGAGAGAAAACCACCCACGAAGCAGGTATGCTCAAAAACTCCCCAAACCCATCTCACCCATAGTCTTAGGCTCAATTCCCCTAAGTTTTTGCATGAAAAATCATGCAAAACGGAGCCTGGGAGCGCCACCAAGGACCCTGGGACGTCCCTAGGGCCGCACTGGTTCGACAGGGTCGAACCAGGGTGACCTGAGGACGACCCTGGTCTCTAACGGGCGGGACGATCCAATAGGAACGTCCCACGTCGACACAGGTTGACGTCCGTTTGAAAAACCAAACGGGAGCGTCCGCTAAAGGGACAGACGGGCGGAGTTGTCGCGCTTGTCTGCGGCGCGCGCCTCAATGCGCTAGCGCACGTTTAATTTTCGTTACTTAAGGAAGCAGGGCACATGACGCTGACGCGCAGCCCCCTAGCATTCCGACTTTTTGTCTTTAAATACTCTATGTACATACAACACTAAAACGCTTATAACTTGAGATCTAGAGCTCCGATTGAGGCACCGCAAAAGGCGTTGTGTCCGTATCGACGACGCGGACACATTCAAACCATAAAATCCCTGATCAAGGCCCAATCAAAGTATGACATGACCCTTAGAATAGGATGGTGGCGCGTGGCCACTAGAACTTTAGAAAACTGAGGATACCAAGGCCCAAGTAGGACCTTAGGACACCCATAGGCATAGGGATGGACCCCTAATGCCTAAGTAATAAGACCCAACTGCTCTAAACCCATCAAAGATAGGTTAAACTAACCTTGAGTCCCCAAACCATGTTCAGGAGCGTACGAGGACAAGAGCGTTAACGCGACCTAGTCAGGTAGGTGCTCTATCACTATTAGATTCTTTTAAAAGAACTATTGTTATTTGAGAATATATGTTTTAGATATATGACTTGATTTGCATGTGATTTGCATGAATTAATTCAGCATGCATGTTAAATGCGTTGTACATAGCCATGTTTTGAAATGACTGCAAATACATTATGCACATATATGTTGCAAACAAGTGCATGCATTGCATGATTTAAGTACTTGCAAAGATTGCATGTCCTTGAGGGTTGCCAAAAGACGCTGGAGTGCCGAGGGCCAGGTAGTTGTGAGGGACCCAAAAGAGGACAAGTTTTAACAAAAGGTTTTGACTTATCTTATGTGATTTGGGCAAGTAAGCTCGGGGGTGCTATGCCGAGGGGTCTGGGTTGGCCACCCGGCCTCTACCACTAATAGGTGGATGGGTACCATGCCCAAAAAGAGGCAAGTCCCTACGTCGACTGCATGTGGTATAGGGGGCTACCACTGGTGTCACGGCACTGGTTCGGCGTGTCATAGGCCCCGTGGAGGCTATGACCAAGTGTCCTCAGGTACCCGGGGACCACACGGCGAGGAGGTCGTGGGCATAGTAGACCCTATGGTTTGATAAGTTATGTACATTTCATATAGCATGATATGAGGTTGGTCGACCATACCATACTAAAGGTCTATGAGTTGGACTCCATGAAGCATCTATTGCGTATCATGATGTCATCATATATATATATATATGATACTTTCAGTTTTGGATTATGTGATCTTTTAAGTTATAAGAATTTCAGTTGATTATGGATTCTTATACTGATGTTGAACTCGAGTATTCAAACATACGCATATTTTGAATTTCAGTTGATTATGGATTCTTATACTGATATTGAACTCGAGTATTCAAACATACGCATATTTTGAATTTCAGTTGATTATGGATTCTTATACTATGATTGAACGCGAGTATTCAAACATACACATATTTTGAATGAGCATATGATTTTGAAACATCTCATGCATTTATAAAACTAGTAGTGATAGGCCCTACTGAGTATATTATATACTCACCCAATCCTCAACATTTTTCAAATACAAAGTAAATACTTAAGGGCAAGGGACATTTGTACTAGGAGACACAGGCTAAGTACAAGTAAGTAAACTCCTATCTTATCTTTCAATGTTACTTGATTGTAGTTACTTTCTAATAGCTGGGGCTGTGACTAACACTTTTTTGGGAACAATATTGATTTAAAACTTTGCCATGGCTAAATAGATTGAGAATGTGTTTTCACACTTGGGGTTTTTATGAAAGATTGTTTTCCAAATGAAAAAGATTTTCATGCATTTCATATTTATAAAACAAGAGATCTCGTCTTTTTATCAACATTGCATCATATAAAAACCCGGGTCGTGACACTAACCCTACGACCCTTTTTGGATTTTTATCATATTTTATTTAAGGGGCCCATTTCATGATAATCTCAATCCTTCATCTTAGCAATTTTGTAATTGATGAGGTTTTACCCAAAAATCACATATATTTGATAATTGTACTTTTGCTTTTTTGAGTTCTAAATCAACAGCTAGAAAAAACTAATGGTATTAAAAATAGCTTTAAAAAATCAATGTGTAGATTATTTAAAGTATGTTAATTTTGAGAAGTGGTCATCCATAGCAAAATGCTTAAGATAAGTGGTTTGATTACTCCAATAAATGGCCAACTCAAGTACTTTTACCATTAACCCAAGGGGTGTAGCATTAGTACCAAAGAGGTATAGGAATATTATCTCCATTTTAAAAGGAATTGATATGGGCATTTCACTCTTTGATAAGCACACTCTCATATGTCTCATCCTGCTCTTCAACATGAGATCACCTTTTAGAAGATCCAAACCATTCATAATCTTGTTCTCATCTTATCTGAGCTATCTACTAAATTTTTTATTGATTGTACAATTCTAACACATGCACCAAAGGCGGGTAAAGAATTTGTCATCCAAATCCTCTATTTTTCTTTCTCATCCAAATCCATCCATTTCAATAAATGTAATAAAGAAAAGAAATTGATATCTATGCATAATTAGATAATATCATGCTCATAAAATCATTTATTATAGGTTTATTCAATACATGATTTCAATTTATAATAATTATAACGTAACTCTAAATCTCATAAAATCAACGGTTAAGAATAAATGCAATTTAAATCACAATCACTCATGATACTAGGATTATGCATGGTTTTAAAATTAAAATAAAACATTAATTGTCTCACCTACCTCGACGTGAGATCACTCAGTTCGCTCATAAAATCCCTTTAACTTATATGTTCGGAAGCACCTCTCAATGTCACATCACTATTTTTAAAAAAAATTCTAAAGTAAAAGTAGTTATTTATACATTTTTAGGTTAAATCTAGGACCACGTCGTCAATACGATCACAATGCCTCTTTTGGATTGTGATTTGGACTCCTATAGCTCTCAAAAATCAAGTTTAAAGTGGAACTATGCCTCTTTTAGGACTGACCGACCACCATAAGCTCTTTTGCACCGGCGGCATAGTTTACATCGGTTTATACCGGCACCCAATTTACATTGAGTTATACGGGCGGCCGCGGTTTACACTGGGTTACACCGGCGACGCGAAAATTGGCGCCGAAGAGGACGACCGGCTTCCGGTCATCTCCGGTGACCCTACAGGTGTCCAAATCACTTAGTTTTGAGCCATTTTGTTCGAAATTTCGTCTAGTTTCCATTTCTACTATCCTTTTGCATTGATTTTTTCAAAAACTATAGTTTTTATTCGATTTTCTCCATGTTCCTAAAATGTTCCCTGGGTACTATTTTTTGCATATTTTGAAAAAATCAGCCGTTGGATCTCTCCCAAATTTAAAGGGTTTAATCTTGGGTCTCTTATACACTAAATGGACGGTCCGATTTGCAAAATAATGTGGTTTCATCTATGAAATCATGCTCTGATAGTAGCATACTCCAGGTTCCAAGAAAAACTCTGTTTTTTCCTGTTTTTCCTGATTTCATGCTTTTCTATTTGGCATATCCATGCCTATGTAACATGAAACTAAAGAGATTAGACCTTACCTTTGTGAGCTAAGTGTTACTTGAGGTTGCCGGAGCCCTACTCGCCTGAAAAACTCGGATTCTTAGAGGCTAGGGTTAGGGTAAAACTAGTGGTGCAATGCTAAGGAGAAAATGAGATGATTGAGGGCTAAACTTGATAGGAAGGTGCATTTGAGGTGGGGGAATGAGGCTCTTCCTATTATATGCCTCTCCTCCGACGATTTTGCTGGCAAAATCATCAGATCTGATAAGGCAGGCTGGTTAGGGGTGCCATTATCAAAACTGGCCCCCTATATTTCGAGCCCTATTAATTTTCTAAAATGCCCTTGCACTTCAATGGCTCATAATTCCTTCGTTTGAACTCCGTTTTTCGCGTTCTTTATGTCGTTGGAATCCTATCGACGAGTACTTTCTAATTCTTTGTGTTTTCAGGACCAAATTCCATCTATAAATTTTTAATTTAATTTATTTAATAAATTATTAATTTATACCTAAAATTGAGGATATTACAAGTTGATCAGACATGTTCATTGAATCTCTATGGCTTTGATGTCTATACCCATGGTAGCAAGGACAATAAGTTATTTTGTTTTACAAAATGAAGGGCCAATTTGCTGGTATAGTTCTTTTTTGGGAATTTTTTTTGGTAAGAATTCATGCTCAAGATCGTGTAAAGAAGTTTGCATAGTTCATTTTCATGCATGATGATCTTTTTTGGTTGATCCAAGCCACTTATCATGTTTGCAGTACCAAAAATAAGTAATTTACAAGAAATCATAGCATTTGAATAATCTCAATCACTTGTCTTTGAATTTCACATGCATAATGGAGCTTGGATCTACAAGTGAGAATTTCACATGCATGAAAAGGGACGTGACATCTTGACATGCTCTTCAGCGTTTGGACTATTAATAGGACCCACAAGGAAATTATTCCCTGCCTTTAGGACTATTGCATACCTTCTTTTTCGATTTTTGTGGTTAATGTATTAGTGGGGCCAGATTTTAAAATCATCCATACCATATAGTTTTTTACATATAAGAAATTTAAATCTCATGCCAACGAGGACCCACAAGGAAAAGGGATGTGACATCTTGACATGCTCTTCAGCGTTTGGACTATTAAGAGGACCCACAAGGAAATTATTCCCTGCCTTTAGGACTATTGCATACCTTCTTTGTGGATTTTGTGGTTAATGTATTAGTGGGGCCAGATTTTAATTGATAGGAACCGTTCGTTTCATGATATTTAAAATGGGCATTCCTATTAATATCCAAATTAAAATTTCGTAATTAGTTCTTTTCTAAGTCGCCAACAAATGTCTAACACAAATGGTCAAAGATAACTTTGCATTTCCAAAGAAATCTTCTTGGTCATTGATATGAGTCACCATTTTTCTCATTTGGCCAGAGATTAGCTTTAGGAATGTGTGTAAGCAAAAGTGTTTGAGTCATTTGCTTTGCAATTCTTCCCTCTGAAAAAAGAACATATTGCCACCATGATAATGCTTCCTGCTCGTGAGAATTAAGGCCTAAAGAGTTTTCATAATGTGGGGTCGGCATGCTCATTCAAAAGGCAATTAGGCCAATTAAACTGAAAGGAAGGTGCAAGCTGAGAAGGAACTGTTGCCAATAGTTTAGAAACTTCTTAAAAACTACATTGTTTCATAAAAGTTAAAATCGTCCATACCATATAGTTTTTTACATATAAGAAATTTAAATCTCATGCCAACGAGATAAATGATTCCAATTATGCGGAGTTTAAGTCGTTCAACATTGCTTCACATGCGATCTACCAAGACCCTTGCGAACAGAGCAATAACAGGTCCGGGTATAACACCGAAGAGGAGGTAGGGAAACGCGCACATGAGGCAGACTACAATGCCCAGGGATTTGGCTTCCGGTCCGATCACCGCATACATGCCTGTCATGAAGGAGACGAGCATCGCCGAGGTTGCCAGTCCGGTAAGATAGAAACCCCAAAACAGAGGACCAGCCATGGGTATGTGACGCGTTGCCCGTGCCAAAATGAAGCAAAAGATTGCAGCAACGGAGAAGCACAGGGCAATGCTATTGATTACTATGAAAGCTTTGAAAGCTGCATGATGTAGAAGTACGGCGGTGCCATTGTGATCGTAACCGCCTGGTACGGTGAGACCAGCGGTAAAGCTGACTGTGGTGATGAGCGCGGCTACCACGGCGTTGGTATCAATTCTTGCACGCATGCGTTCATCTTGTCGGAAGGCTTTACTTCTTCGATGCAATTTCTTTCCTTTCCCCTTTAAAACCTGTAGATTTCGGGCTCGAACAGCACCTCTACTTCGCAATGACTTCTTCATTAGCCACTGTGTCAGCAAGAAATATTAGTGGGCAAATGGTCTTAAACTTGGAGACATGGTAAGGAATTGTAAATATAAAATGCAGGTAACATATAATTGACTGAGAATATTGAAAATTAATAATTGTGTTACATACTTTGTTAAGATGTTTGCGCTAGAGAAAAAAAGCTCCTCAGGTGCTCCCATCCGTGACTCATGAACCAATGGGCTAGAAGGCTCTTTCTCTATTTATTATAGTTGGTCTGAATAGTCAGACAAGTAGACCCACTTAGACTTCTGATCACAATACTTTCTGTACAAAAGGACATTTATGACTACTTAGCAAAAAGTTTATTTGATACCTTCACGTTTATTTTCATAAAGTTGCATTGAAATTGAAATTGTGAGATAGACAGCAAAACACTTACTTGGTACCCGTACGGGGTGATTTCCTTCTTTTCTCTTTTGATAATATCACTGTTATTTATTTATTTTTTTAACAGCAAAGAGTTATGAAGCAAACTACTAAAAGCATATCTTACTTCCTAAATTTACTTAGAATCTCCCTCGGGAAAAGCGCCACCTCCAGCCAATTGTAAAGAGAGAGGTGCATGATGTCTACGACCAACTGGTTTAGACGGCTTTTGACAATACCGTATTTTTAATTTTCAGTGTTAGGACTGCAACTTTTATCTTCGAGCTACAAAATGTTCCATGTTCCAGCAGTGCAGAGAAAGCCGTTCCATTAACTGTTGTCAACAGATGCCAAAGATCCAATGAGGTATTCACTAGATGAACGGTCAAATTAACATTGTTGGGGCCCTTTTGGTAAAAGTGGGCATATATTATGCCCAAACCTATGACCTACAATGAGAACATAGCTCAAAACCAGAAAACTCGAGTCGACTAGGAAGTGACATGCTTGCTAGCTTGAGCTGGAAAACTAGCAAAACTCGAGTTTAATTTCTAATAGAATTTGTCAATTCATGTGGGTCACAAACTTTCATTTGCTTTGAACATTGTAATTACTAGAGAGCTGGTTAGGAGGCTTCACCCCATCAAAACCCAGCCTCTCCATTAAGCATTTTGCTAAGCAGGTGAGGTACTTGAGGAGCTACTCGATTTGCTACGAAGTTCAATTAACTCGCAAATTTTCATACTGCGTAAGAACTTTGTTTCATTAAAGACTTCATTTGTATATCTGAGAGACGACAGTCTATAGTACCTGAAATTTATCCTCTTCTTCTTGCTCCACAAGGTCAAGAGCTGTGAGACCGTTTTTGTTCATCACTGTCAGTTTTGTTTCTTGCAATAAGCAAGTGAAAGAAAGCAAGTCATGGGATTTCACGGCCAGATGCAGGGGGGTGTTCCCTTCTCTATCTCCCGAGTTTACTAAACCCTTCAGTTTTCGCACTAAGCAGAGAACTATCTTGGGCTTTCGATTTATGGCTGCAATGTGGAGGGCATTTCTATCATTTCTGTCGAGTTGTTCAATGGTATCTGGGAAGTGCTCAAGCAGTAGCTGAACAACAAGTTTAGAGCCAGCAGCAGCAGCTATATGAAGAGGTGAACGGCCTTCATCGTCTAATATATATGGAAGTTGAACATCAGTTCGGACTAGCACCATACCAATCTTTTCCATATCTCCGAATGCCACGTAGTGCAGGGCAGTTCGATTCCATTTATCCTGCATTCTAACTAGTCTTTTCTTGTCCTCCATTGATAAGTCTGAGATTGGAAACCAAAAAAGATCTTCAATGTTAGGAAAGCTCTTGTACCATAGATGATCACAGTTTAAAAAAATAATAATCACAAATGAAAGCGCCTATATATAACCACAGAAAACCGCCAAAAACCATTATAGAAACGTAATGACATGATCCAAAAACACAACAATCTTCACTTTCACTCCCGCTCCTCATAATCAGAAGTTTTTCTTTAATCTTCCCCCTGCTGAAAGCATCCCTAAGATCATAAGAACCGAATTTCTATATTATATACTTGCACTATTATGTTTCCCTTGAACCTATAGTTTAGAGGTGTGCTACAAATTGCCACTAGCTTCTTGAAGATAGTTGAATTCTGTTTACATGTTTACAACCATTGAAAGGACACGTGCATCAGACATTTCCTCATCCGTGTGGTCTCCTCTTCCATGACGCATCAAATTATGCTAGTTTTTTATGGGTCGTCCCAATCAATAAATAAAAATTTCAAAGATAAATAGACACCTCTTGGCACAATAATCCTCTCAACTCTTGTGACTGTCTTTTGTGCTTTTCATTGCTTATCTATTCTTAATGAATTAGTTTATTTGCCATAAAATAAATAAAGTCAGGAAAACTGAGGAAGGTTGTGCAAATCACTTCTATGCTCCTTGGTCATGCCATATGAACTGCATTATTTAACAACTGGAGTCAACACAAAAATCAGCTTAGTCTTTGTAAACTCAGTGCACTTACTGATGACTCGGAAAGACCCGACAAATGTTCTTCAAAGAAACATGTTAGCAATATAAATACGTAAGAGCTATAGATTAACCCACAGCTGCTTACGACTTAAGCTTAAGGTCATAGTAGGTCGTTAGTTTCATGGTTGTTTTCAGGTAATGAATTGTTTCGAAGAGGGTGTAAAGGTCTTACTGTCAAACACTAAACGAAGAACTCGTGTGAGAATATGATACAAGGGAACTCACTAGAACGAGTTAGGACTACCATAAAGAGTTGCTCCAACTCCAAGCCATATCTGCCATATCTTGCAGCCAGATGCAACGGCGATTCCATGTTCTAGTTAACCCGGTCCACCTATCCCGGGCTAGCTTTGAATAATTCAGTTGCCACAAGGAAATGTCCATTCTCTGCCGCTTCGTGCAGAGCTGTGTTTTCATTATTGTTTACCATTCTCAGCAATCCATTTCCATCTTCCAAATTACTCGATGATCCCCTCGTTCGCCTTATAAGAATTTTAACTACACCAAGCTGTCCAGTCCTAGCGGCGGAATGTAGAGGAGTATCATCTTTTGAGTTTCTTTCAGTAAGAAGGTCGCTGCACAACTGCAGTACTCTATCGACAAATTCAGCATGTCCTAATCTTGCTGCAATATGTAGTACAGTGTATCCATGGGGTGCAACAAACCTGAGTAATTCAGTGTTGATATCTCGAAGAACATCGACATCTCCTGCTGTTGCTGCTGTGTACAATTTAGGACCCATTAACCTCTCTGCTTGGAATGATACAGGATCCATTGTAGAGGATATGATGCTGTCTCTTTCTACTCGGTCTGGATCTCTAAGATGTTTGATCTGTACTACACTGATGGGGAAGTCGACCTTCACAAATCTCTTGTAGCGATGATAGTAAGAAAATGCAAGTATTTTGAGCTGGATGAAGATGGAAATGATCGTACAAATTTAGGAATTCTTATAGGATTCGTGCAGAGATTATATTATCTGAACGAACCATCGGCGAAATGCTAGATCACTTGCCATGAAAGTGAACTCCATAAGGAATGAATAATTTTTGTATGGTGTTCATCTTGTCCTTGCATTAAGGAAAATGTCGAGACATTAGGCATTCATAGTAAGCATCAAAATAGGGGGCATTTTGTCTAGACACGGCCGTCCTGAGAGTTGCGGTCTTTGAAATGCTCGTCAAATACCAACACTACATGGGAGATAGGGTGAGGTTATGCTAAAGTGTTTCTTTGAATATCTGAACCGTTCATCATGTATAACATGTAGAACTTGAATAACCGCTAACAAATCAACACTTTTGGATAATTCTAGCTACTTGTTTTGGGTCTTTTGAAAATGAAAAATATAAATGAATAACCTTGATACCTAACCCAAAGAAACAAGGCTAAAAGCATTCAAAGGTCATAAAATTTGAGTTCTGGCCTATCTAACTCATTCCAAACACAGTGAATAGCCTAGATCTATAAAACATAACCACCCTAACTAAGAAAAGGCAGCATCTACTCCTTAGGACACTTGGGAGCATCTAACCCTACCATGACTCAATCCAAATAACTTTGACAAGCCTTGTTTTCAAGAGCACTCAATATGCATACATGCCCTTTTTTTTATAGACAGTTACAACGACACACACCCATGCATAGTCCATTTACCTAGGTAAGAGACTCCTCTTTGTATGACTGCACTAGGTAGGCATACATGCTCCTTTTTTCATATATGATTATTTTTCTTATAGATCTAAACCAAATATTCATTGTATTCTCTATATCAAAATAGGTAATCCATTAAAAATTGATGTATCTGAATGATTCTAACTACTTGTTTTGGGCCTTCGAAAAAATTAGGAAAAATGAAAGGTCGCTATTTCTTGCTTATGAAACATAGGTTAAAAGCATCCAATGAATATGAAATTTGATCTCTAACATATCTAAACAATTATAAAAATACTGAATGGTTTAGATCTATGGAGCAAAGCTTCAGCACGCATGAAAAATAGGGTGTGTTCTTCTGATGCTCATGCATGTATGCATCAACTAGGACTCTTTTGTTTACTACTAAGATTGGAAATTTAAAAGTAATGTTAAGGTGGTTTAACACTTTGAGCATTAAATCATTATCTATATCTATTTCTATTTAAAAATAATGTTAAGGTGGTTTGAAACTTTGAGAACTAATTCATTATTTGTATCATTTATTTACTTATTCCTCTTCTTTTGAAAATTCTAAAGTAAGTCCATTGTCAGGATTTATATATTGATTTATCTATCTCAAGTGCTAGGATATTAGGTGGGTCAATATATATTTTGTTTTGGTTTAGGTACATGAAAGTGACTATTTTGAACTGCAAGGGTTCGCTGTAGTAGTGGAGCTATATGCCTTTTGAAGCAAAGTTGAAGCTTGTACAACCCTTGCTCTCCAATATGTTGCCACAAAATCTAACCACTATATAGAACCTGGTGACCTTGTTTCTCAGTTAAAATGGTACGTAGGGAACCAAAATATATACAGTGAGTATTTAGCTACAGTTATAAGTGAGACCCATATTTCTAGGGAATTACGCCATTTACCTATAGGATCTACATATGTCCCATGCCCAATAACTTCCTTCATTGAATGATTCTAGTCTTTATGGTTGCTAATGCATCATCTATGCTATATGTAAAGCAAATACCCCCTTCGATTGATTTACTAACTAAGGTCTAAGGGTGGTTGCTTTATAATAGTATCTATACAATATGTGGACCAATCAAATATAACAACTTAATAATATAAGATATCATATATTTCTATACTTTAAGTAGAAGAAATATATATGAAGGGTTTTTCCTAAAATTAGTGGTAGAGCATTTTGGAAATAGGAGGAAGGCCATTTGGAGAATAATAGAGTGCGTACAAAATAAGGGCTTTACTGGCAGAAAACATCTGTCACTACATTAAAAAATTGTTGTTTCATTGTCAAATATATATTTGTTCTAGTGAATTTTACTAGCGGTATTGACTGCCAATAAAAACGAAAAATCATTTTTAATATATACTTCTCTAATCTCACACGTGCATGTCACGTGTTGGTGACTAGTATCAAGAGAAACTAGAAAAAACCACTTCAAGATGCCAGGAAAAGAAACACGATAAATATGTAGAAGAATCTGATGATAGCTTTTGAGATGAATGAGAAAAAAAAAGTGGGAATTGAAGCAAGTAGCTCCTAAAACCCAAAGGTTCCCTATTTGTGGTTATGATCAAGTATTACAACCTAAAGAAGAGAGGCATGGTTAGTGTGTTGTAACATCGTTTCCTATTAGAGGGCTAGGATTGCGGGGTTTTCTAGATTTCTTGGTCATGCCTATATGGGTCCTAGAACATGAATGTGCTGGCTTAAGAAATTTAGTTGGCAACAACCATATATATTGCAGGCTTACAGTGTTGAATTGAAGATGGCGAGTTGGCGGGTAATTTAGGATGCAAACTAGAGAGAGAGAGAGAGAGAGAGAGAGAGAGAGAGAGAGAGAGAGAGAGAGAGAGAGAGAGACGTCTCATTTCCAGAAGTTCTTAATTCGCTACCATTGATTTTTATACTCAAGGAGAAAATGACATGGTCAATCTTTTAATCCATATCTAACCTGTTTCGTACACATATTAGGACTTCAAAGTCACCCATCAACAAGTCGAAATAAATCAATACTGGAACTCACCTAGCAATTGACATGCTATTTGGCATTAGCATCCTATAAAGACACCCAAGTGTATCAAACAAAACTGAAGCGCAATGCGTATACGACTAGTTATAATGAAGCAGCGATCTACGAATTTGAACCAAACATTGAATTACAAACAACTCAGTCTCAGCCACAGGTTAGTTGATGAAATTTCTACAAGATCTAAAGAGATAAAAAAAGAAAAGAAAAAAAGAAGACAAATCAACTCCTCCCACCAAATTTTACACCCTTGACTACTGAAATTCCTTGCAGTTTTGATTCAGCATCAAAATAAGAAGTTGATTCTGTGGCATCTTTATAAGAATTCTAGAACATATCTTTCCCTTTTCCTTTTCTAAATTCACTAGTAAACAGTACGTCCACATGCAGACACTTTAAGGTAGAGTTTAATAGAAATTTTTTACTCATAAATATTTAACTTTACTAGCAAACACTTTATCATAGAAGGGAAGCCTTGGTGTGTGACTTAGAGGTCATGGGTTTGAGGCATGGAAATAGCCTCCCGAAAAAATGCAAAGGAAGGCTGTATACTATAAACCTTTTGTGGTCAGCCTCTTCCCTGAACCCTGCATGCATGGGTATTTTGTTCGTTCGTTCTTTATGAATTTCGTGAGCATTTAAACGTTTGGAACTGTATATATGAAAAACATTTTACCGACAAATTTATTAGTTTTGCTGGTGGTTAAACGTTTGGAACTATATGAAGAAGTTTTTAGGAGCAAATTTCTTAGCTTTACTGGTGGTTAGCTACTAAATCTTTGAAAGCCTCTTGCCTGAAGTATTCTGGAATGGAACAATATACTCTAGTTATCTCTTCCCTTCAAGCGACCTAGTTTTTTGGCATAGAACAACTTACTCTAGTTATCTCTTCTTTTTCAAGCAGAAAGCAGCAACACAAAACTTATTCAAGTGAGAACAGATGGCTTGCAGTCTTGGAAGTAGCGGACAGGTGAAATCTCTTCTTGGCCAAGCGCTCACTCCTCTGCTTGCGTTGCTTCTTCGATGGAGGATGGATCTAGAGAATATCTAGCCATTGCCAAGATGGTCGGACAAGAACACCAATCGGAGAGACTACAAGGGAGTAGGACAAACGAATGCTAGAGTTAGGATGCTAGGGTTTCTCTCTACTCTCCAAAGGGTTCTTTTTCTGTTTTTCAGCTTCTCCCTGGAGTTTTGACAAAATATGATTTCATAGCTTAACCGTGTAGACTCCAGCCAACCAGCTTTCAAATTAAAAGGGTGAGCCGGGCACAGATCAAATTTAAATGGTTCAGCAACTTGTTGCCGATGACCTTGGCTATACATGTGCGGGTCGCTGGTCAAAAGAGGTTACAGGCTAAGATTCAGTCCTCTTGATTCATTTTGATAAAATCACACGGGCCAAAACTTTAATCTTCGATGATGATGACTAGATACTTTTGGAGTATCTCATTTATTTATATTTATAAAGGAAACATGTACAGCAAAAAAGCCTTGCAATATCAAGAGTAATAAAAACATCAAGCTTAGGCATAAATGGCACGTGGCCACATGACATAAGTTCATGCAACCACATGACCTAACCCTACAAATGCATCACTTGGACATGACTCCCTTCTGCTGGAATATTTCATGTTATAGCTGCATGATCTCAAAAGTATACATGTAGCCGCATAACTCAAAAGCCTTTGTACACGTGTTTCCTTTCAAAAGATGTTGGAAACATCTAGATGATAACGTGTTTCCTTTCTGCTTTTTATTATAGCTTTCTGCTTTTTTGCATATTACTATAGAGCAGAGAGCTCGTCCAAAGGGAGAGAGAAAGGAGAGAAGACAATCTCCCTCCTTCCACTGGGATCCTTTAAGCTTGGTTAGGGGTTCTCCCTATTTCTATGGTTGGAGGGAAATTCCTAAGATAGAGCTTAAAGGATCCTCTATAGTTTAGCTATTGTAGTAATGCCTATAAAAGGAGGATTTTTGCACTATGTAGTAAGAGGGCTTCTTACTAGGTTATCATTTCATGTATTCTTTCAATGAAGATTTTTAACAATATTGATTTAGGTATAATATATATGTTTATATCTCATAAGTATCTTTATGCATTCATTCTAGGATGGGAAAAGCAAGAGAAAATAGGATAACCATCTTCAATTCCTCTAACCCAAGATAGCTAATCAACTTATTTAATAAAGATTGGTTACGGTGTTAATGGCTATCGCCTTCCAACCCCATGATAAAGCTATAAACTTGATCTCTAGATATCTATAGGTCATAAAGCTTTTCTCTCTAGGCAGTGACTTTAAGTTAGCAATGAAGGATGAGCTAGTTTATCCCAATCCCCATAGACACAAGAAGATATGGTCGAAGAGCAAAGAGGTCAATGGCGTTTGACATCCTTGGAAAACTATCTTAGAACACGTAACCCCAAGTACACACACTTCTTTTTTATACACGATCAAGTTTTTTTTGTCAATCTAACCTACTCATCCTGTTAGGATCAAGTTATGTAGGTTAAAGAACAAAATTTTATGTCCATTGGGTGTTTTTAGTCTATATTTCTTTAAAGATCCAAAACGAGTTTTTATGTCCATTGGGTGCTTCTAGCCTGTATTTCTAAGTTTTTACTACTTTTTTAAAGATCCAAAACAAGTGGTTAAGATTATCCAAATGCACTGTTTTCTTACGGGTTACTATTTTTCTTCACATAATCTTAGCCAAAATTATGAGAAAGGTATATATATTTAGAAACATGAAAAGAAAGGTTGTGTGCTTCTTACACCCCTCTTGACCTTATAGGGAGCGTAATATATATTATCAGTCCCACTAAGCATTCATGCGAAACAAGTATGAATAAGGTGTCTGCACCACCTGTTGGGCCTAATATAATGATTTTCTTGAGTGATCCAACCCATTCATTGAAATCCCAATCCCTCAAGATGGGCAATACCAAAAAATCTCATATGATGAAAGCCTCTTTAGAGGGCTCCTTCCACAAATACATGGACGATATTAATAAAAACAGACTACTATTCATATTTTAAGGAGAACACTAGCCAAAGATGCAGCTCTTGCATGAGATTTTTGAGAATAGCTCATATAAGTTAAGAACGAGATTGGCAATTATTTAGATCTTCTAAAAATTCGCTTAGTTGAAGTTACACCTGGTTAAAGAGTACACAGAGACACAATTTGACATCTTTGTAACATGAAATTTAACGAAGTTTTTTTTTCTATTTAGAGTACTTCTGAAAGCAAATGGGGTGCCTATTGAAACACGAAGGTCAGATATCGGGTTGTCGAAAAACTAAAATGGCTAGAAATAGCTAAATACTTCTATAAGTGAGTTATTTATTGATAATTTCAAAAAAAATAAATTATAATGGTTAGTAAGCATCCAACTGTGAAGTACTTCCGCGATTACTTATTTATTCAAAATTGTCCAAAAATCACAATCTTCCTAAAGGAGCAGCCCTGGTGCAAGAAGTTCCCGCATATATGCAAGGTCCAGAAAAGGGGTAGACCACAAGGGTCAATAGTATGCAGCCTTATCTTGTATTTTGCAAGAGTTTGTTTCTATGCTTTGAACGTGCAACCTCAAAGTCACACTACAACAACTCTACCTTGCGCCAAGGGTTCCCTTCAATCATAGTCTCCCTCAACCAAAGAAATTATTAGTAGAGTATTTAAGGCATTTGGTTGCCATCACCCATACTTAATAGATCCTATTCAGAATAAAGTCTTAATAATGATGACGAGGATGATTAGATCACCCAGTAGAGAAGATTTTGCACCGAGGATGTGGGACCTATAATATAATATAGGGATAGGTGGGATCCAGATCTAGTGCTTAGAAGATACTGCTAAACACCATAAACCGATGGATCATTCAGGGCATAGCCCATCTAAGAAGGGAGTCAAAAGATCAACGGCTCAGATCACTTATATGGTCTGAAGACCGTCACGTGACCTGCAATCCTCATTTAGTATAGACCCAGCTAAAATGGATCGAACTTTATTATAGCACATCAGCGAAGGCAGCGGTCATAAATACGTGTCCCCATCTGAACCAATGAATGTGATTGTTGGAGAAAAGACATCCCTTATCGTCTACATTTTTTGAAAATCAATTTCCTCTGTGGAGAGCAAAAGGTTTGCCTTCCATGGAAACTCTGCTGCTTGTTTTAATGATGGGCACTTCCAGAGTTCCCTCCCAAAAGAGGAAAAAGCAAAGCCCCTTTCACAGAAGAACAACCCTCCCCCCCACGCCAGTTTCAGTTATGGGAGGTTTGCTAGACTGTTCTTCACTTCCATTGCGAAATTTTCCAGGTTTGTGAAAGATCCCACACTTCAGGTAAGTTTTCTGAAGATTTTTGACCTGCAATGTGAGATTTTCAGGAGTGTTTTGTCTTAATCTCTATAATCTTTCTCTTTTGCAAATTATTCATGATTTTCGTAGAGTCTGAGCTGGATATATGTATTTGTAAAGTGAGTTTTCTCTTCATCCTTCTTTTTATATATATATATGCTTCTCTTGATCATAATATGTATTTGCTTTTAGTTTATCCTTTTGTTCAGTGAGAATTTCCAACAAGTTTTCGGTTTAAGTCAGTGGATTTCTTCTGAAAATAAGACCTTTTAAGTTCCTTTTACGTCTGAAAATAAGACCTGTCTTGCTTGATCGTTGATATTGTCTTTCAGTAGTTTTCTGATGATTTAGAATGATTAGAGTGGTGGAGAGCAGGTTTTATTTGTCAGATGGGTTCATTTCCTGTCTTTCCTTAGAAAAAGCTGTTGTTTGATTATTTTTTGCTTTGATCTCTATTCGCTCTGTTTTTGTCAAGTTTCTTCTCATTCAGATCTGAGTCTGTCATTGTCATTTTGAGTTTACACATGTTAAAGATGTGGATCAGAGTTTCACATATCTTGCTCTGCTTTAACATGATCAGTAATTTAGAGCATATTTGTTGGTTCCGATTTCTACAGGTTACGACCTTGAATGGTTTTGATAAGGATTAAGTGGAAGATTTTTGGAAACATAGATAGAATTATATGATGTTTAAGAAAATGATTTTCCAAAAAATGTGGGTGACTTATTGTCCTACTGCTTTTTGTTGCAACGGGTACACGATATCTAACTGGTGCAATGAAAAGAAAGTGGAAAAATGCTTGCTTTCCTCTAACACTTGGATAGGTATAGCCAAGTATGGTTTCTATGAATGCATCCAAAACCTCTGTCACAGTTGCAACTGTCATCTTGACGTGCGGCTTTACCATGATCTATACCCTTTTCCTTATTTACATGTTTATATAAAGAGCCAACAAGATATAAGACTGCCTATTCTCTTTGAGAACAACCTCAGATGTCAGAAAGAAGTTTGATGTCATGGAACTTGATGATCAAATGTCTTGCTCCTCACAGTTAGAGTGGTAATGTGATTCCTGTGTTTAAAGAGCGAACTTGTAGGCGTGGAACCAGATGAAGTCATCTTTGTAGTAATTTCAGAATCTGGGTACCCATGAAGGATCAATGTTGTAGTTAATTCAAGCTGGTGAGTGAAGATTATAGGATTGAGCCCAAAGTTTGAGCATCATACCAATGGAAGTGAGAACTTCAGAAGGTTCTGTACATATCATTACTCTCTTCATATACTTCTCATGTTTTGAAATTTGGACTTGCAGAAATTACGACGCAAAATTGCTGATGCTGCTCAATGGGTTCTGGACAAAAACATTAGGACTGTATTTACATCTAGAACCTGTCTATAGGAAATAAACTAGTTCTACAAGTAATGATTGCTTCTTACTTCTGGCATTAAATATGCAAAACCTTGAACTTTTCAAGAATTTCTGATTATACGAACTGTTGGCATAGAGAAAATCAATGCTCCATGGACTTTTTTTTAATTTTTCTTTCTCTAAATGTAGTTCAGTGTCTTCATTCCTGTCTTTAGTATATCGTCTATTGGGTTGTTAGGAGTCTGTAGATTTTCTTTCATTCCTCCTTTGTTCATCTACTAGAACATATTTTTTCTTTGTTTCTTTTCTTTCTTCTTCTTCCTTTTTTTTTTTATTTCTATTTTGATCTAGCACAGCTACCCTTTCTTGTCATCATCTTCGATGTTTGAAGTTTGAACCCATTCCCCACTCTGTCTTTCTCCTTCTCTATTTACTTTTTCTCTCATGGTTTTAACCCCAGCAACACAGATTGTTTAAGCTGCTTTCTCCCAAAAGCATACTCTGTGTCTCTCACACACACACATTCGTCTTTCTTTCATAAACATTCATCAAGTATCTAACTTAAGACTGGTTTATTTTTGTGACAGAAGAATGGCTATAGAGAGAAAAACTTCTTTCTTCAAGATCTACTTTGATTCTTTCTAAGAAAAACTGGTAATGTCCTTTCCTAGATTTTGGTTTATATTCTTTTAATGTACTTGTGTAACCATTTGTGTTCTTAATTCTTATAGTTCTTTCTTTGTTATCCAATTATATGGTATAATAGCTGGCTTCTCTGCTAAGTTTTTGCACTACTGATTCTTTTCTCTTTCATTAATGATGAAAGTTTTTCAATACTTTCTACTTTCATCATGTACATTTTATCTTGAAGTTCGGGATCTCTTTTCTTTGTAAGACTACCTGAATTCCCTGTGATATGCTTCCACTTTTTTGGAAGTATTATATTATTGTTACTAGTCAAAGAAAAAATTCAAAACATAATAGAAAATTATGTGGTTGCTGTTTCTGGCTTCTTCAAAGTTGGACCAATAGCAATACAAAAAAATTTGTCACCGTTTCGTAAGGAGTCCTTGTTTCAACCATCATATTGCACTTGCCTAACATAAGTGTTGTGTCAATCTGTTTCCCTTTAATATTTTAGACAGGAGAGCCACATACATAGGAAGATGGAAATAATAAGAACCCTAATGCATGCATTTTCTGTGGCAATGTCAACATAAAAATTGCAGTTAGGATCCTCCCATTGCTAGTTCACGGCAAGTCTCATCAGATGTAGTGTCTAGATTATCTGATGTGTGATATCATGCTGGTGCAGAGGGACCCTCCTACGTTTCACATTCCTAATCAATGGTTTAATATTTCTCACCACCCTGAAAATATGCACCTGGATTTTGTTTCTTCCAATAAGCTCAAAGACACACACGTTGCCTCTTTCGAGGTTATTTCCATAGCAAAAGGCAAACCAACCACCGCTCAAAAAGCCATAGCTATTTTGCATGATGTAATTCACATTCCATGCCCTCCCACTGGGATCATATAAGATCAATTCTTGATTTTCCTTGGGAAGATGGGCAACCACAAAACAATTAGGTAAAGCCTGCATTTCACAAGCAATCTAGTTAGAAAATTAGGATCAGTGCACAAAGATCAGGTTAGCTTTCAGGTTGTAGCAATTCCAGAGTGTCACAAAGATCAGGTTAGCTTTTAGGTTGTAGCAATTCCAGAGTGTCTCCTAGTTTCCAAACATAAATAACTTGTTTGAACTTGATTATTAGATAATAACTCTTGTTAAACTTGTTTGTTAATTAAAGATTGGAAGCTTAACTTGGAGCTGGAGCAAAGCTAAAACTGTGCCTATGATCTCCTACCTCCTAGTGTATTCATTCATCATACTTTAGATGTTTCCACACATTAGTAAGAACCAAGAGATTTGGACTATTATTTTGATTCAAAAAGAACTCATACACAGCCAACCTCTTGCATCCACAACAAAGTTCAAGAGGCTGGTATATTTCTAGTTCAATAGTACTATTCACCATTCAGATATGCTTGTGTCATGTAAAATTAACCTGGAAAAGCAAATCTATGCTAGACTAGCAAATATGAGACCAAACTTGACAAAATTAAGATATTATAGCTAACCACGATGCAGAGGATCTGAAAAATCCTCCCAAAAATTACCACTAGAAGGAAACAAATAGAAAGGGAGAAAAGATTCTGGACTCAGAAGCAACCATTTTACTGACATCACCAGGCCTTCCACTTGGACAGACCTTCATCCATCCTTTTTTTCATCGTTAGGAATTAGTGCACCTTCTCAAATACCAATTGGTTTTGGCTTTTTATATTGTAAATTTGGTTGTATTATGCAGTCTCCCCGATGAGTGAAATCAAGTGTAAATGTTTATTTGCAAATCCTTTTGTTCAATCCTATAAATGTGAAAAATACACATTGTTACTGGGATTGAATGGTCAAACATTAACCAAATGCAACAAATTTACAAAGATTTTCAAGGATAGTTATAGTTCTGCTTTTGGAATATAGTTTCAGTTGCTATTTTCAATTATAAGACTAAAGTTACAGCTGTTTCAATAGAATCACAAGTTAGATTTGGAGTAAGAAACTGTTCCCCATCTGCAAATAAAACTCCAGAGCGAGTGCGAAGGGATAAAATTAAAGAATCCGAAATAGCTATGTGATGATTCATATTCCAGAATACTTCAAATTTGCCCTTGTTGTTGCTTTTTGCTCTACAGTCCAACACTTAACTAGTGATAACCACTTTCCTGCTTATGTTCATGCTGAAATTCCTAGGTGTTGTGTGTTTAGTGGGCTGAAGTTCTACTCTCCGTGAAAAAATTTTAGCATCTAAAATTTCAAGATCAGAAATTTCGGCAGCTGGAATTTTATTAGCTATTCCAGTTCAGCCTTCCGGCAACAAGCTTCCATATTTACAGTAGGCATGAATATCTGCCATACCAACTGGCTGCATAAGAACTCTTTCATGAACTGTTACTCAAAACATGCAACCATCAAACTGCTCTATTTATACTTCACAGAGATTTCAACGTGTACATGAACTCGAGCTAGATGTCATTCCATGTGGTGAAAGTAAACCGTCGACTACAACTTCCGGAGAAGCATAATTTGAGCAAAAGGAGACCATTTTAGGGGTGCAACTACAGGGAAGCAAAATGAAGATGATCTTTCTAAACTACATACCAGAGGTTCCCACTGGGACCAATTAAAGAAACAGTTCCAGACGATTCGTCCTCAATGTGTTTCAAGAACGCCGGTGGAATTCCCTGAAATACAAAACACCTAATTTGGGTAACTATTGAATTCCCCTAAAAAACCTTCAACGTTCTTGACATTGCTTAGGAAAGGAGCAATTCATTCATCCAAATAGCCATACAGATTTGAAATATGGAATAGCTTCCTTCAAAATTGATTGCCTAGCATAGTCTTCTTATGGTGACCATGAAGAAATGCAAAATGCAGGAATCTGATCCAAAAACAATACAGAAAATCTTAAACTTCCCCTTCAATTCTAGAACACACTTTTTCCACGTATCATTTATGCAAAGATGAAAAAACAAGGAATTCAGATCTACCTAGCACCATTTTCTTTCTTGTTATCAGTCATTATACTTTATTAAACATTCCCAAAAACAGACCAGAAAAAATCTTAAAATTTCCTCTTCCATTCTACAAGGACGAAAACCAAACATGAACAGAAAACCCGAAAATCACGGATTAAATAACAAAACTGAAATTACAGAAAAAAAGCAAATGTGGATTGGGAAGATTCCCGGTCTATCGTTGGTGACACCTGGCAAAAAGACTTTGAAGAAATGGGGTTGCCTCTCGTCATGATCCACCTTCTGGGCTTTCACCATTATTAGGATATTTGATTACATTCTAGAATTGTGAGAGCCAGTGGCAGTTTTTGCATTATTCTGCAAATGGGTGCTCATAAATATTGCGTGCGACCGAATCTCTGTTTCAATTCAAATTTACCGCGAAAATTTTCTGCGTGGATTCCTAGCTCTTGATTGGAGTATGGTAAATCATCATTGACTGGACCTCTAATCAGCGCGAACACGAGATAAAGTACTAAATTCTTGTTGGATACAGATAGCTACCAAACAAGCGAGGAACGCTAAGCAGACACACCTTACACTGTGTGTCCGTAGAAGCGGTCCTCTTTTGCTTGCATGGGCTCCACTTGTTGATGATCCTATCCATTCATAGCGCGCAGATTGGATGATTCTAGCATAGATTATACTTGTGCTCACAAGAGACACACATTTATGAGGAATGGTCTGAAATGGTAGACACAACAATCGTGCACAATTTCAAACCCTAATCATTGAGGTGAGAAACTCGTTGCTTGATTGCACTTAGAAGGCATTGACAATCAGATAAATGGAGCGATCATCCAACAATGAGGCACCTTCGTCTATACAGAAATGCTAAAATGACACCAGTATGATAAACCACTTTTGTGATCCAACTTATTTATCTCATTGCCCTAATTTTAGATTTATTATTAGTTAAAAAGCATATAATTTGGACGAGTCTAGCTTCTAAGATTTGTATGATTTATCCAAATTTCTAGAATGTGCATTTTTAAGCCCAGCTTTTCATATCATTTTTACATTTTATATGGTAGAATTATATATATATATATATATATATCATCATCAAGACCTTATCCCAATTAGGGTTAGTCACATGAATCTTATTCCTCCATTCCACTATATTAAATATCATGGCTTCATTTAGTTCCAACTTTTTTAAATCTTTTCTCACCACTTTTATCCACGTTCTTTTGGGCTTTCCCCTTGCCATTTTAGAACCTTATACTTGTATTGCCTCACTTATTCTAATCGGTGCTGTTGTTGGTCTCCTTTAAGCATGTTCAAACCATCTAAGTCTAGTCTCCCTCATCTTGTTACCTATTGGTGCTATTCTTAAATTTTCTCGAATATTTTCATTCCTAATTCTATCCTTTCTTATCTTACAACTCATTCATCTCAATATCCTCATTTCTGTAACGCTTATCCCATAGGTATGATGTTCCTTAACTACCCAACACTCTGATCCATAGAGCATGACCGGCCTTATTGCCATCCTATAGAATTTTTCTTTTAGTTTGAGTGGCACCCGTCGATCACACAAAACTCTAGATGCATATATCTATTTGTTCCAACTCACTTGGATTCTCTAGGTAACCTCTATCTCAATCTCTCCACTCTCATAAATCATTGATCATAAGTATCGAAAGTGGTCTTTAATGAGGACTTCTTGGTTATCAATCTTGATTGGTGTTCTACTCCTACTCTCCTTGCTAAAATTACATTTCACATATTCTATCTTAGTTCGTGTAATTTTAAATCCTTCAGATTCTAATGCTTCTCTCCATAACTCTAACTTTATGTTTACACCCTCTATTGTCTCATCAAGTAAGACTATATCATCTGCAAATAGCATGCACCAGAGAATCTCCTCTTTGGTGCAATCCTATAGTGACAGGAAAATCACCAGTCACGCCACTAGTAGTCTTAACATTTGTTACCGCTCCCTCATATATATATTTAATTATGTCTATATATCCATGGGAAACCCCTTTTCCATCTAACACCCTCAATATTAACTTTCTAGGGACTCTACCACAAGCTTTCTCTAAGTCGATAAAGACCATGTGGAAGTCTTTCCTCCTCTTCCTATATTTCTCTACTAATTGTCTTAGTAAGAAAATAGCTTCCATGGTAGACCTCCCAGGCATGAAACCAAACTAATTCTCCAATACTCTTGTTTTTTATCGTAGCCTCTTCTCAATCACTCTTTCAAAAAGTTTCATAGTGTGGCTTATAAGTTTGATCCCTCGATAATTAGTGCAGCTCTGTATATCTCCTTTATTCTTATAGATTGGTACAATAGAGCTTTTCCTTCACTCATCCGGCATTTTCTTTGATTTTATAATCTTGTTAAATAACCTAATCAACCAAACTACCCCAATATCTCCCATATGCTTCCAAACCTCTATTGGTATACCATCAGGCCCCATGGCCTTTCCTAATTTCATCTTTTTCAATGCCTCTTTTACTTCAGTTATTCTAATTCTACGTTCATATCTATAATATCCAATATTATTTAAATTTATAGTATTTTCAATCCCTATATTCTCAGAGCCATTGTCATTTAATAATTTTTGAAAGTATGTTTCCCACCTTTGTTTGATCTCATCATCTTTAACTAATACCCTTTGATCATTGCTTCTAATACATCTAACATTATCTAAGTCCTTACCCTTCTGTTCTCTTACTTTTGCAAGTTTAAACACATCTTTCTCACCTTCTCTTGTTCCTAGTCTATTGTAGAGCTCATCATATGCTTTAAGTTTAGCCTCACTTACTTTTCTCTTAGCAACCTTTTTAGCATTCTTATATTGTTCATAGTTTTCATTATTTATAATCTTCTGCCATACTTTAAAATGCATCCGTTTTTCTTTAATAACTTTTTGCACTGTTTCACTCCACCACCATGTTTCCTTTGCTAATAGCATTTTATCTTTAGATATTCCTAAGACATCTTTTGCTACTTTCTTAATGGACTCACCCATATTAGTCCACATGGTATTTACTTCTGTTTCATAATTCCAATTTCCTTCTACCATCAACTTATTTTTGAATGAGATTATTTTCTCTCTTTTTAAGTTTCGCCACTTAGTTTTTGGATGTGTATTAAGTTCAGTTCTTTTTCTCCATTTTTTGATACGAATATCCATAACCATTAACCTATGTTTCATGCCAAAAGACATTGCATATCCTATAGATGCCTTCCTAAGCTCAAATTACTGGATTTTTAGCTTTTCTAAGCCGGATTGCACTAATCTAATTAAGCAGAAGAAAGATGCCATCATGATAAAGCTTCCTACCCGAAAGAATTAAGGCACGAAGGATTTCCATAATGCGGCGATGGTCAGCATGTCCTTTCAAAAGGCAATTAGGCCAATTAAAAAGAAAGGAAGGTGCGTTGCCAATAGTTTATAAACTTCATAAAAACCACATTGTTTCATAAAAGCTAAAATTGTCCATACCATATAGTTTTTTACATGTAAGAAATTTAAATCTCATGCGAACGAGAGAACTGATTCCAATTATGCGGAGTGAAAGTCGTTCAACGTTGCTTCACGTGGGATACGAACTCACCAACAACACGTACGGATTCATTGAGGAAGAAGTAGAGAAACACGCACATGAAGATGCCTATAGTGGTCAGGGTTATGGCTGCCCGTCCGAACACCGCATGTATGCATGACACGAAGGCACCGAGCATCGCCCAGGTTGCCAGTCCGGTAAGAAAGGAACCCCAATACGGAGTACCAGCCATTGACATGTAACGACGCATTGCCCGTGCAATAAAGCATATGATTGCACCAACGGATAAGATCAGGGCCACGGAATTGAGGACCACGAAAAGACAGAAAGCGAAACGATCTACAAGCACGGGGGTGCCATGGGGATCGTAGCCGCCTGGTATGGTGGTACCAGCGGCAAAGCTGACTGTGGTGATGAGCGCGGCTACCACGACGAAGGAATTAGTTGTTGCACCCATGCGTTCTTCCTCTCTGAAGGTTTTACTGCTTCCTTGCAATTGCTCTCCTTCCCCCTTCAAGACCTGTAGATTTCGGCCTCGAGCAGCACCTCTGCTTCGCAATGACCTCTGCATTGTCATCTGTGTTAGCAAGAAACATTAGTGGGCAAATGGTCTTAAACTTGGAGCCATGACAGGGAATTGCAGGTGTAAAATGTTGGCGACATGTGATTGGCTCAGAATATTAAAAGTTAATGATTGTATTACATACTTTGTTAAGATGTTTGCACTAGAGAAAAAAGGGATCCTTGGGTGCTCCCATCCGTGTCTCATGAACCAATGGGCTACAAGGCTTTTTCTCTATTTATTGTAGTTGGTCTGAATAGTCAGACAACTAGACCCACTTAGACTTATGATCACACAACTTTCTGTACAAAAGGACATTTATGACTACTTAGACAGCAAAAAGTTTATTTGATACCTTCGTGTTTATTTTCATAAACTGACAACAAAACATTTATTTGGTACCCTTCATGTTTATTTTCACAAACTTACATTGAAAATGAAAATGTGAGATAGACAGCAAAACACTTACTTGGTACCCTTATGGGTTGATTTTCTCACTGTTGTTTATTTATTTATTTTAACAGTAAAGAGTTATGAAGCAAACTACCTAGAAGCATATCTTACTTCCTAAATCTATTTAGAATCTCCCTCGTAAGGGGAAAGTGCCACCTCCAATCAAGTGTAATGAGAGAGGTGCCATGATGTCTAGACCAACTGGTTTAGACGGGCAACTTTTATCTTCGAGCTACAAAATGTTCCATGTTCGAGCAGTGCAGAAAAAGCCATTCTATTAAGTGTTGTCAACAGATGCTAAAGATCCAATGAGGTATTCACTAGATGAACGGTCAAATTAACATTGTTGGGGCCCTTTAGGTAAAAGTGGGCATGTATTATGCCCAAACCTATGACCTACAATGAGAACGTAGCTCAAAACTAGAAAACTCAAGTCGACTCGGAAGTGACAAGACTTGCTAGCTTGAGCTGGAAAACTAGCAAAACTCGAGTTCAAGTCTAATACAATTTGTTAATTCATGTGGGTCACAAACTTTCATTTGCTTTGAACATTGTAATTACTATAGAGCTGGTTAGGAGGCTTCACACCATCAAAACCCAGCCTCTCCATTAAGCATTTTGCTAAGCAGGTGAGGTACTTGAGTAGCTACTCGATTTGCTACGAAGTTTAATTAACTCGCAAATTTTCATACTACGTAAGAACTTTGTTTCATTAAAGTTTTCATTTGTATATCTAAGAGACGACTGTCTATAGTACCTGAAATTCATTCTCTTCTTCTCGCTCCACAAGGTCAAGAACTGTGAGACCGTCTTTGTTCATCACCGTCAGCTTTGTTTCTTTTAATAAGAAAGTGAAAGAAAAACTGTCATGGGATTTCACGGCCAGATGCAGGGGGGTGTTCCCTTCTCCATCTCCCGAGTTTACTAAACCCTTCAGTTTTCTCACTAAGCCGCGAACTACATTGGGCTTTCCGTTTATGGCTGCAATGTGAAGGGCATTTCTATCATTTCTGTCGAGTTGTTCAATGGTATCTGGGAAGTTCTCAAGCAGTAGCTGAACAACAAGTTTAGAGCCAGCAGCAGCAGCTATATGAAGAGGTGAACGGCCTTCATCGTCTAATAGATATGGAAGTTGAACATCAGTTTGGACTAGCACCATACCAATCTCTTTCATATCTCCCAATGCCGCGTAGTGCAGGGCAGTTCGATTCCATTGATCCTGCATTCTAACTAGTCTCTTCTTGTCCTCCATTGATATGTCTGAGATTGGAAACCAAAAAAGATCTTCAATGTTAGGAAAGCTCTTGTACCATAGATGATTCTATTTTAGCAATAGCATTTTTGTTTTTTCCTTTTGAATAGTATAATATAGCAATAATTTTTTTCTTTTTTTTTTCTGAAAGGAACTCTTTGATTAGATTTCTACGGGAATCATTACAAAAAGTGATCAAGTTGATCACAGTTACAAAAAAAAATATCACAAATGAAAGCGCCTATATATAACCACAGAAAACCTCCAAAAACCATTATAGAAACGTAATGACATGATCCAAAAACATAACAATCTTCACTTTCACTCCACCTGCTCATAATCAGAAGTTTTCCTTTAATCTTCCCCCTGCCGAAAGCATCCCTAAGATCATAAGAACCGAATTTCTATATTATATACTTGCACTATTATGTTTCCCTTGAACCTATGGTTTAAAGGCATGCTACAAATTGCCGCTAGCTTCTTAAAGATAGTTGAAGTCTGTTTACATGTTTACAACCATTGAAAGGACACATGCGTCAGACATTTCCTGATCCGTGTGGTCTCACCTCTTCCATGACGCATCAAATTATGCTAGTTTTTTATGGGTCGTCCCAATCATTAAATAAAAAATTTCAAAGATAAATAGATACCTCTTGGCACAATAATCCTCTGAACTATTGTGACTGTCTTTTGTGCTTTTCATTGCTTATCTATGCTTAATGAATTAGTTTATTTGCCAGAAAATAAATAAAGTCAGGAAAACTGAGGAAGGTTGTGCAAATCACTTCTACGCTCCGTGGTCATGCCATATGAACTGCATTATTTAACAACTGGAGTCAACACAAAAATCAGCTTAGTCTTGTAAACTCAGTGCACTTATTGATGACTCGGAAAGACCCGACAAATGTTCTTCAAAGAAACAGGTTAGCAATATAAATACGTAAGAGCTATAGATTAACCCACAGCTGCTTACGACTTAAGCTTAAGGTCATAGTAGGTCGTTAGTTTCATGGTTGTTTTCAGGTAATGAATTGTTTCGAAAAGGGTGTAAAGGTCTTACTGTCAAACACTAAACGAAGAACTCGCGTGAGAATATTATATAAGGGAACTTACTAGAACGAGTTAGGACTTCCATAAAGAGTTGCTGCAACTCCAAGCCATATCTGCCATATCTTGCAGCCAGATGCAACGGCGATTCCATGTTCTTGTTAACCCGGTCCACCAATCCCGGGCTAGCTTTGAATAATTCAATTGCCACAAGGAAATGTCCATTCTCTGCCGCTTCGTGCAGAGCTGTGTTTTCATTATTGTTTACCATTCTCAGCAATCCATTTCCATCTTCCAAATTACTCGATGATCCCCTGGTTCGCTCTATAAGTATTTTAACTACAGCAAGCTGTCCAGTCCTAGCGGCGGAATGTAGAGGAGTATCATCTTTTGAGTTTCTTTCAGTAAGAAGGTCGCTGCACAACTTCAGTACTCTATCGACAAATTGAGCATGTCCAAATCTTGCTGCAATGTGTAGTACAGTGTATCCATGGGGTGCAACAAACCTGAGTAATTCAGTGTTGATATCTCGAAGAACATCGACATCTCCTGCTGTTGCTGCTCTGTACAATTTAGGACCCATTAACCTCTCTGCTTGGAATGATAAAGGATCCATTGTAGAGTATATGATGCTGTCTCTTTCTACTCGGTTTCGATCTCTGAGATGTTTGATCTGTACTACAGCGATGGGGAAGTCGACCTTCACAAATCTCTTGTAGCGATGATAGTAAGAAAATGCAAGTATTTTGAGCTGGATGAAGATGGAAATAAAAGGGGTAGCCCGGGCACCATATTAAGAAAAGAAAAAGGAAATCTACAATAAAAATAAAATAGCTGTTACAAGATAAGGCTGTGTACTATAAGGTTTTTGTGGTCTGCCTTCTCCGAATCCCCTTATACGTGGGAGCTTCGTACATCGGGCTGCCATTTTAGCTGTTACAAGTGTCTAGGGCATTGCCCCGGGTATTTTGAGCTGGATGAAGATGGAAATAAAAGGGGTAGCCTGGGCACCATATTAGAAAAGAAAAAGGAAATCTACAATAAAAATAAAATAGCTGTTACAAGATAAGGCTGTGTACTATAAGGTTTTTGTGGTCTGCCTTCTCCGAATCCCTTTATAGGTGGGAGCTTCGTACATCGGGCTGCCATTTTAGCTGTTACAAGTGTCTAGGGCATTGTTCCGGGAATCTCGGTTTAGATTGAAAGAAATATTGTACGGTGATAAGCTGAGCTATAAGGTAAATATAGAGAAATATTGTATGTGAGGTGAATGGCCAGCTCACTGCCTTCTCTATAGTTGGAAAACAGGGACACCCATTTCAAATAGCAAAGACTTATATAATTATCATTTAGTGCATTTTAAAGTTTCAAAAAGCTCAAATAAATGTTAAATGGGTGCCCATGATATTTAAAATGGGTGTTCCTATTAATATCTTAATTAAAATTTCATAATTAGTTCTTTTCGAAGTCACCAACAAATGTCTAACACAATTGGTCAAAGATTGCTCTGCATTTCCGAAGAAATCTTCTTGGTCGTTGATATGAGTCGCCATTTTTCTTATTTGGTCAGAGATTAGCTTTCGGAATGTGTGTAAGCAAAAGTGTGTGAGTCATTTGCTTTGTAATTCTTCCCTCCGAAAAAAGAACATATTTTTCTATTTTAAAGATATAATAGTTTTTAGTCCCACTTTTTGAAATTAGGAATTTTAAAAGGAGCAAGTATTCTCACACCCATTTGGTACTAACCCCACAACCTTTTTTGGAGTTTTATCATATTTTATCTAAGGGGCCCATTTCATGATAATCTCAATCCTTCATCTTAGCAATTTTGTAATTGATGAGGTTTTACCCAAAAATCACATATATTTGATAATTGTACTTTTGCCTTTTTGAGTTCTAAATCAATAGCTAGAAAAAACTAATGGTATTAAAAATAGCTATAAAAAAAATCAATGTCTAGATTATTTAAAGTATGTTAATTTTGAGAAGTGGTCATCTATAGAAAAATGATTAAGATAAGTGGTTTGATTACTCAAATAAATGGCCAACATATGTACTTTTACCATTAACCCAAGGGGTGTAGCATTAGTACTAAAGAGGTATAGGAATATTAACTCCATTTTAAAGGGAATTGATATAGGCATTGCACTTTTTAATAAGCACACTCTCATATGTCTCATCCCACTCTTCAACATGAGCTCACCTTTTGGAAGATCCGAGCCATTCATAATCTTGTTCACGTCCTATCTGAGCTATGTACTAAATTTTTTATTGATTGTACAATTCTAACACATGCACCAAAGCCGGGTAAAGAATTGGTGCAAGGAGGATTCTCTCACTTGGGTGATTGAGGTTCGAGATTGTGCATTGGTGTCCTTAACTCTAAAAAAGAACATGTTTTTTAATTTAGAAAAATGAATATCAAAATTATGTGCTGTTCATTTTAAAACCCAAGGAACCAGTGGTTAGGATCATAAAATAAATGAGATTTTTGATGCATAACTCATTTAAGATGAGAACAATATTCTCAATTAGTGTGGATCTTCCAAATGGGGAGCCCAATGAAAATTATAGCTTTAGTGACTGCAAGTATTATGCACCTTTGAACATGAGATAGGACCACATGCTAATCACTGTTCATCTTTGAACATGAGAACCTATTTTTACTTGTGCAATGTCATTAATTTTAAATTTTTTATAAATTTATTTTACATTGCCTAATTAGGTTGGATAGGTAAAGATTGGAAGCTTAACTTGGAGCTGGAGCAAAGCTAAAACTATGCCAATGATCTCCTACCAAGCCAATCCTAGTGTATGCATTCATCATACGTTAGATGTTTCCACACATTAGTAAGAACCAAGAGATTTAGACTATTATTTTGATTCAAAAAGAACTCATACACAGCCAACCCCTTGCATCCACAACAAAGTTCAAGAGGCTGGTATATTTCTAGTTCAATAGTACTATTTACCATTCAGATATGCTTGTGTGATGTAAAATTAACCTAGAAAAGCAAGTCTATGCCGACTAGCAAATATGAGACCAAACTGGACAAAATTAAGATATTATAGTTATCCACGACGCAGAGGATCTGATAAAGTCCTCCCAAAAATTACCACTAGAAGGAAACAAATAGAAAGGGAGAAAAGATTCTGGACTCAGAAGCAACTATTTTACTGACATCACTAGGCCTTATCCATCCTTTTTTTCATCGTTAGGAATTAGTGCACCTTCTCAAATATCAATTGGTTTGGGGTTTTTATAGTGTATATATGGTTGTATTATGTAGTCTCCCTGATGAGTGAAATCAAGTGTAAGGGTTTATTTGCAAATCCTTTTGTTTAATCTTATAAATGTGAAAAATAAGCATTGTTACTAGGATTGAATGGTCAAACATTAACCAAATGCAACAAATTCACAAAGATTTTCAAGTATAGTTATAGTTCTACTTTTGGAATAGAGTTTCAGTTGCTATTTTCAATTATAAGACTAAAATTTCAGCTGTTTCAATAGAATCACAAGTTAGATTTGGAGTAAGAAACTGTTCTCCCATCTGTAAATAAAGTTCCGAGTGTGAAGGGATAAAATTAAAGAATCTGAAATAGCTATGTGATGATTCATATTCCTGAATACTTCAAATTTTCACTTTTTCTTGCTTTTTGCTGTACAGTCCAACGCTTGACGAGTGATAACCACTTCCTGCTTATGTTCATGCTGAAATTCCTAGGTGTTGTGCGTTTAGTGGGCTGAAGTTCTACTCTCCACGAAAAAATTTTAGCATCTAAAATTTCAAGATCAGAAATTTCGCCAGCTGGAGTTTTATTAGCCGTTCTAGTTCAGCCTTCCAGCAATAACCTTCCATATTTACAGTAGGCATGAATATCTGCCATACCAACTGGCTGCATAAGAACTCTTTCATGAACTGTTACCCAAAACATACAAACATCAAACTGCTCTATTTATGCTTCACAGAGATTTCAACAACGTGGTCATGAACTCGAGCTAGATGCCATTCCATGCAGTGAAAGTAAACCGTCAACTACAACTTCCGCAGAAGCATAATTTGAGCAAAAAGGAAACCAAAAGGAGACCATTTTAGGGGTGCAACTACAGGGAAGTAAAATGAAGGTGATCTTTCTAAATCAAGCAAAGGGAATATCACAATGATCTGTCTGAAGATAACTTTTAAGAGTTTCAGAACAAACATGGAATAGCAGCATAACTATTGAAACAAAAGCCTCTTTCGAGTTGAGGTACTCTTCAATCATCATATATTAGGCAGCATCCATAGATAGGAAAAGGTCAAGAGACTTAGCCTAATGTGTTATTCAGAACAGAAATCTTGAACACTATATCCTTTCATCCAGTATAAAGTTCAAAGGAGACTGCTATCTGCAATTCAGAGGTACTGAGGTACAGTCTAAGATACTCTGGTTTGCTGAGTGAAACTACAAAAAACTAATACAACATAGATTGACAATCAGACGTTGCATGAAGGCTCCAGCTGCAAGAGGACTACAACAGTTGACTACCTGTTGAGTATATGACTGTGTTGATCTTTATCAAGAAGCTAAAACTTTTGAAAGATTTGCCAAAATTAAAAACCTGCAGTGTACAATCCTATCATGTCTAGATCTTCAGAAGCACTATATTCTTTTGACAATAGGATACTAGAGATAAGTTTCTAGCATGAGATAAAAATTGAAAACTTCACTGGAGTTCAATGGGTTCAGCTTAAACCAACATAGAATGCAAGAAAACTGAAGACAAGAAAGATTTGCCTTCTCCAGCACGACCAGATGCAGGGATTGGCAGCATAATTGGAACTCTTTATAGACTGTCAGTCACACCATCATAGCACCAAGTGTTCTGCTTATTTTTTACAGAGATTTCAACGACACTGCTAGAAACTGAACCTAAATATGAAAAGAAAATAAAAAATCAACAAAACAATTTGCAGAAAAACATATATTGAGTGCAAACAAAAATAAGACCATGTTTCAGAACAGTAGGATATTAAAGGTAATAGATTTTCGTAAAGGAATTGCAACAGTCAATACGACTATGTTTGAAGTACCATAAGAAATCCAAAATAAACATGGCATAGCTGCATAACCTTTAAAAAGAAGGGCTTTTCTAATTTGAAAGATTTTGCCTCTTCAAATGCCCTATTCACTTCTTCTTCTGTGACATCTCTTCTTTGTGATTTTAAAGCTCCAGATACTGAATTAAGTACGTCTGCAGCACAATCTCAATATCATATTTGAACTTACACATTGGGTTAAGCAATTGTAAATTTATAGCTCATTAGTGCATGCTGCACAAACCCCTATGAGAAATATAATATGAGAAATAAATAAATAAATAGACAATAAAAAAAGATCTCTGGTCATCGATTTAGAATCGACCTTCTAACTTGCGACGCATCTGCTTAGCTTTATGCAATTTTATTTGAGTAGACTCAACAGGTTTCTTCCACGAAGATTGCCACCCTGGTAGCACCACACAGAAGTTATAATATTGTTGATAACAGTAAACCACTGATTAAGGAGCAGGGTAATATGAATCTATATTGGTAGACAGGGTAAACCACTGATTGCCACCCTGGTAGCACCACATTTCCACTATTACGATCTCCTAAAACAAATCAATTACCAAAATTTGTGGTCAAAGGGCTATGCCATGATATTCAAATTAACTATCTATCTATTTGGGGAATTTCTTCCCTGGATTAACTAAGGTCAGAGGTGTAGTCGCATCAATTGGGTTGAGCAGACTTGCAAAGTTACCCTCATTGAGAGACAGAAACTAAGTGGCATCATGACTTGATCAGTCTATGCACCCATTGGGATCTTGAATCTGTTTCTTCTTGCTTATCATTGACCTGAGTTGAATATAGTCGACAATGGATGTTTCTGTACAATGTGGCTACTGGAATTTCAAGAGACATTGAGAGAGCCGCTTCTCTGAACCACATTCAGCAATCTGGAGTAACATTTTTCTGAAATCAATTATCGCAATTTATTTACATGGTCTTCTATATTTGAGAGACTATTCCAGGCCCTTGTCATATGTTTTTGCTCTTTTCAATTTATTATATTCTTGTTATTTTTCAAAGAAAAGAATAAAATATAATTGAAAATACTGTGGTTGACTGTGTTGGGCCTCTTCAAAAACTGTTAGAATAATACCAATACCAAAGATCTGAACCATTCACTTCGTGTTCATCTTATTTCAAACATCACATAGATCTTGAGTGGCATATGAGTTAACATCAATCTATTTCTTGCAATATTTCAGACAGGAGAGTGACAAAGATGGGAAGATGGAAATTGAAAGAGCTGTGATGCAAGCATTCGCTATGTCCAGTGCCAACACAGAAGGGACAAGTAGCATTCCGCCCTTTCTTGTATGCTTGGGCCATCATCAGTCCGCAGCAAGTCTCACAAGTTGTAGACTTGGATCATCCTACTGACTTTTGGCCTATACTAATCCAGCATGCAACAGCAGGAATGCTCTTAAAGAAGCAAGAAACACTTAAGCATGCAGAAGTGTGGGAGTGCTAAAGAATGTCATGTGATATCATGCTGGAGGAGAGGGACTCTTCAATAGTTGCTTCATCTAGTTTTTCCCACTTACCTCTGCCATTTCTAATCAATGCTGTAATTTCTTTCACCTGAAAATATGCACCGGTAATTTGTTTCTTCCAATAAGCTCAAAGACACATATGTCGCCTTTTTCCAGGTCATTGCTATAGGAAAAGGCAAACCAACCACCGCTTAAACAGCCATAATTTCTTTGTATGATGAAATTCATGTTCCATGCCTTCCCACTCCGATCATATAGAATCAATACCTGATTTTCTTTGGGAAGATGGGCAGTTACAAAATTGTTAGGTAAAGCCTGCAAGCACAAAAATATTAAGATCAAATGATGAATGCATAAAGTATCAAAACTCAATGTGGACACAATGGCAGACTTAGTCAAAAGGAGTCAACATGGCCTAATATGGTGAGTCCTCAACTGATGTGGACAAAAAGAAGCATGTTGTCTCATAATGCTAGCTGGGATTTACTGGTGGCTATTTCTGTCAGAAACTCTCATCTTGGACTAGGCAAAACTTGGCAAGCCCAATCAGCAAAATCCAGAAAACTTGAAGCCACATTGACTCCGCTGACTTCTGCGCTGAGTCAACAAGTTTTGATACTATGTAATGAATCAAGAACAGGGGTTAGCTTTTATAGGTTGTACCAATTTCAAGGATGTCGCCCTATTACCCAGACCTAATTAACGTGCTTAACTTGATTATCAGATAGTAAGTCCACTAAAATTGCTCATTCAGTAATTGAAGCCAAAATTGGATGCAAGTGAAAACTGTTTTCTATGAATCTTCTGCAGATTAAACAGTCTCTTCATTCATCACATATTAGATATTGCCAGTAATAAGGATGAACTAGACTACTATTTTGATTGAAGGAGAACTCTTGAACAGCCCAACCCTTTTATCCAAGACGAAGTTCAACAGAGGCTGGTATCTGTAGTTCAATTATGGTAGTATTAAGGTACTTTTGGGTGTGGTAAAATTAATCCCAAAAGGCAGGTCTTGGCCAAACAAGTAACCAAACTTGACACGAATAACAAAAAGAAAACTAGGATCAATGCTGCAGAACATCAAATAAAGACCGGAGAAGAGGACCAAACTTTACCCTAGGAAGAAAAATAAAGGGAAAAAAGGATTCTGGATTCAGAAGCAAATGTATTACTGACATCACTAGGGCTATCCAATTGGTATATCTGAGCTGAATTTTACCATGCCCTTCCTTTTTTACCATGAAGAATTACTGCAATTGCCCAACTATATTGCGAATCAATGCAATTGGAATTGACTTTTGACATTCTAACTTCAGGTTGCATCTTGTACAGAAGGTCAATTGATCGAAATCAAGTGTACATAAGGTTTATGGATTTCACAAGTATTATGATTGGGATATTTTGCATTATGAGAGTTAGTAACTTGATGATCCATGTTTGGATAGAATTTCAAGTTAGATTTGGAATATGAGACTGTTTTTCTTCCTTTTTTTATTTGGTGTTTGTTGGGGTAGGTGAGAAGGTTCAACACATTTTTGTTTATGTTGATGCTGGAATTTCAAGGGCTTGTTGCTTTAATGAACTGAAGTTTTATCATCTTCGAAAGTTTCTTGGAGCTGAAATACAAGAAATTTCAGCAGCTGGAATTTTGTGAGTTGTTCCAGTTCAGATGGCAGGCTATAACCTACAATATGCAATGGCCACAAATGTCTCTCATACCAACTGGTTGCATAATTGGAACTCTTTCATGATTTGTTACTCGAAACATTCCTTCGGTAAAGCTTGCTTTTCATGTACTCCTATCAATGATTCAGATGATCTTTGTAACCATAAATCTGTTTATTTCGTTGGTTTTATACATTTCTCTTTTTCTTGCATGGTTGATGGCACTATCAACTAATTGTATCATCTTATTTTGTAGCGCATACCACCTGCTTTTAAAGACCGTTTTGGTGGGGAGTTACGTGATAATGTCACTTTGAAGTGTCCTACTGGAAGAATTAGGGAAGTAAAGGTGGAACAAGCAGGCAACCATCTGTTTCTTCAACAGTGTTGGCAGTATTTTGTGGATGACAATGCAATTAAAGCTCAGGACTTCTTGATTTTTTGGTACAAGGGTACTTCAGAATTTGATGTCACGATATTTGGTAAAAATGCCTGTGAGAAGAAGTATGCTCTAGTTGATAGGGGTCGACGTGAGGACCATGTGAGTACAGATAAACAAAGGAAAGAAACAAAAAAATGTTTACAAAAACTCTGAAGACTGTTCAGGCAGCTGTCACAAAGCAAGCGTAGAAGTTCATTGGAGAGAATTCTGTGGGTTATCTATTATTTTCTTGAAACATTTAAGCACTTTCTAATATTATATTATATTTACACTTGGCTATGATTCAGGTGGATGTAAGATACCAAGAGGACCTCTGAAAAGTAGTAGGTTTACATCAGCTTGTTGTCCCGTAAAGCTACAACATCCACATTTTACAGTCGAGATCAAACGCCCTGAATTCTATCATGTTGTGAGTTTTTGTCTTTTGACATATCATTCCTTTGTTTCCTTTGCACTTTATGCTTTAATATTAACTTTTTATTTTCTCATATTAAAAATAAAAGCACAGTATAATTTATTGGTTCCTCTGCTGCTTAAGCTACTTTATGGCAGTGGTTGTATCAAATAAACACATTACATGAATAGACTAGTGTACAGAAGTTTCCACCATATCCCATTGTGGGTATCCAAACACTGTGCCTAAGGACTGCTTAACGGAGACAAAGAAACATCTGCAAGCTACTACTCTTTGGACTAAAAAGAATGAAAGTTTAGCAATAATGAAACTTTTTTTTTTAAATGGGCTGATTATATGATTGAAACAGCCTTACATCTAGTCTACACGTTCCTACTGACTGTTCAAGCTTGAATGCAAATACTTGACTTAATTCATTGGTTCAATTAGATATAAGCAGTTCTACAATTTGCATATACCCATTTCTGGGACAGGCTTTTCTTGCTTAATACAGAAGCGAATGAAATAAACTCGCAACTCTGTCTGTTTTTGTAGTCTGATTAGCAAACTCCTGGAAGAATTCACCACTGCAAATTCAAAAATCAGTGTTACTTGATTTTCTTCACAAGCAAAACAAAATAAAACTAATGTAGACTGTCTTTTCTTTGTTGTTAACATTGTACTACCTTAGATAATCAGAACCAGTCCAGTGTCTTTTTAGCACTAATACTTCAATCCTCTTTCTTGTTATAGCTGTTGAAAAGATTTCATAATCCTTTTCTTTTGGATTGCAGACAATTCCAGCACTTTTGGTGGATGAAATAGGCCTTGTTGACAAACAGGTTCTGAAGCTTCGCAATTCTAAGGGCAAGCTGTGGCCTGTGAACTTCAATTGCAGGAAAGATGGTCGTGTTGACTTGGTGGGAGGGTTCAGTTATTTCTTGAATGCATACAATCTTGGAATAGGAGATAAGATCTCCTTTGAATTCACTCCTAGAAATGCTGAAGAAACAACCACAGTCATACAGGTTCACATTTTCCAATTAGGTGAGCAAATTCCTCAGCTCCTTTGGAGTGAGCTCTGGCAATTCAATTGAGGCGTGAGCTACTATGTGAAGTTTGATTAATATGCTTGGAGTTTTACATTCCAGATGATTGAATTCAGCTTCTTTAGAATTGCTCTGGATTTTCGTTTAGTCTTGGTTTGGATAATTTCTATTCCTGACAATTCATCAAAGGCATATCAAAGGCTTTACTGGATATTTTAGCTGAACCAGTAGATCTCCTGGGACATTGTATGTAACACCCCGGATTTTTAAGACTTTTTTTTTTTTGTTTGGCTTTTTAAATTAGAACATTTGGGATCCCATGAGAAAAGTTTTAATTATCATTTTACTAAAACAATTCTTAAAAACTCCAGGTGTTACTTTTCCTTTCTCAAAACGGCATACATATAAATAAAACAATACGCGTATCAATCAATGTCAAATAAATCGATGCCTTTATTTTAAATAAAATAAATGTCCAAAATACAATAAGAATATGGCCCAGGGTCTATCCATCATAACATCCCATATACATGTCCAACATATGTCCAAACATCTCAATCAAATCCAAATATAAAGTATGCAGTTCATAATTAAATCCAAATGATAATCATGTTTAATGACTCACATCACTGTCTAAAACTATAAGAAAAAGATCTTTAGCAACTCTCACTGTTTTTCAACAGCTTTTCCTTTCCTAATGTCGCGCTCGAGATCTAAGGCATTGCAAAACAAAGCAATGCCTTAACAAGCTATCGCTTGTGTAGGTACATAGACAATTAATGTAATAAATGAAAGAAATAATTAACAGCACTGATGAAAAGTCTATCATTTATTAAAATAGCAGTATCATAAGTCATGTCTAAATAAATGCCAATTTATTCCATATTCTAAAACATGCATTTCAAGGAGTTAAAACATGACCTGAATCAAAGTAAATGAGCATACAATAAGAATAAGGGCACCCTAAGGTAATGGGTCCCACAACATCACACTATATCACTGATCAGGAGTACTCATAGCCAACCTCTGAGTGTCGTCACACCCAGGCATACCATCCATAACCATGCTCATCATACATGCACACATAATAAGAATATGGGCCATCATGCCGCAGTGGCAACCCTCCACGGGTATCAACCACCGCCGTTCTCCGTCGACACCGTAACGGGAGACTTAGCGTCTGTCCCCATGGAAAGGCCCAGACCGGTAGTGTGGACTATCCATGTTACCAAACCCCTACCGAATGTCATCTATGGGCAAGTGTCTATCATATCACAACATCACAATCTCGGAGGGTGGGTGGCCGGCCCTATCCCTCCTAGCATGACGCCCACCGAGCGAGAGCACCCGTCATCAAATATAAAACACGAAAATCATATGTATATGCTAAAACTCAAGAGCACTCATAGCTCGAAATCCCCAAGACATGCCCCTCATCCTGGGGTTAGCCTATAAAAGGACCAGCTAATAAGCCTCTATTCTTATTTCCATGTAAATCCATGCATTTCCAATATATAATAAGAATAAATCTCTATTTAAGCATAATTAATCAACATCATGCTCATAAAAACATTTGTCATGAGTTTATTCAATAAAAGATTTCAATTTGTAATAATCATAATGTACTCAAAGTCGCATGAAATCCACGGTAAATAATAATTGCAATTTAAAACACAATCACACATGATGCTATGCTTATGCATGGTTTAAAAATCAAGGCAAAGCATTAATTGTCGTCACCTACCTCAATGTGAGACCACTAGCTTGTTAATAACTCCCTTTAACTGGTATATTCAAGTGCACTTGTACATGTCACATCACTATTTTAAAAATTTTCTAAATAAAAAGTGGTCATTTATAAGTTTTTAAGTTAGAACTAGGTCTGTGTCGTCAATACGGTCACAACGCCTCTTTCGGATCGTGATTTGGACTCCTCTAGCTCCCAAAAATCAAGTTTTAAGTTCAAGAAACCCTAGCGCAAAATGGCGTCATGAAGATGCTTGACTTCCGAACGCGACACGGGGACGCGCCGCGTGCGTCCTCGGTATCGTGACGCACCGTCGTGTGCGTCATGGTCGCCAGGACGCGCCTCGTCCCGACCCCACTGCGACCGCCAATCGCGGCCCTTCCGCACGCGCGACGCTGCGCTCACGTGCGACGCCGACGTCTTTCGACGTCCTCCCCTGGTGCGTTCCACCGTGCGTCCTGGCATTAGCGCCAGGGCGCTGACGCCGTTGACGACGCTGGAGATTCCGGTCTTCGGCGGAGCTACAAAGCTCCATTTTGTGCGATTTTTGCGCCATTTTTCTCAGAATTCTCTCTAGAATCCATTTATGCACTCCTTTTGTACTGATTCGGAAAAAAATCATGTTTTTTAAATGATTTTTCCCAAGTTCTTAAGATCATCCATAGGTACTGGTTTTCCGTTTTCTGGAGAAACTCACCATTGGATCTCTCCCAAATTTAAAGGGTTTGATCTTGTGTCTCTTGTGCACTAGTTGGATGGTGCGAATTTCAAACAGACGTGGTTTCATCCATGAAATCACGCTCCAACAGTAGCGTGCACAGAGTTCCCAGGAAATCCAATTTTTTTCCTAATTTTAAATGCGTTTCTAATTATTTTACCTATTTAATAAATACTGAATTTAGGGTTTAAGGCTTACCTTGCGTCTGGCTGGGGTTGCTAGTGTTGCCGGGTTCCACTCGTCGAAAAAATGCAATCTTTGCAGGGCTTAGGGTTACTGCGTGAAACGCAATGAAACGCTCAAGGTGGAGCGTTTTGGCTCCTGGGGATGGGTAGTTATAGGGTTTAGAGTCTTCCCCTCACGCCTCTTTTCATGTCTCTCCGGCGATTTTGCCGGAACTGGTAGAGACGTGTGGAAGACGGGGGGTGCCATTATCAATTTGGACCCCTGTATAATACGTCTCTGTTAAATGACAAAAATGCCCTTACAACTTTAATGGCTCCTAACTCCCTCGTTTGAGCTCCGTTTTTTGTGTTCTTTGTGGCGTTGGACTCGTATCGACGAGCACTTTCAAATTCTTAGTTTTCAGGAAAATTTTTCATCTATAAAATTTTAATTTAATTTATTTAGAATTTCTAAATTTATACCAAAAATGCAGAATATTACATTGTACTAATCCAAAATTTCTCAAGATGGTGGTGGCTTAGATCCTTAACTTTCTATCATGCTTTTATTTTATATTTTTATGATGTTTATTATGGATGATGGAAACAGCCTCTTGCAAAATGCAAGGTAAAGTTGTCATTGTGTGATCTTGAGGTCACGGGTTCAAGGCATAGAAATAACCTCTTGCAAAATACAAAGTAAGGCTGCATACTATGGACCCTTTTGGTCCGCCCTTTCTCTGGACCCTGCATACACGGGAGCTTCATGCACCGGGGATGTTTATTATGGATAATGTGTAGGAGAAGACTGAGCTTCAATGAGGGTGTTGAATGATTTATACTGCAGATTTGGGAAGTTTTTATATCATCCATCAATTCCTCACCTACAGACCATAATGTGTTCCCTATTCTTTTTCCCCTTTACAGTCACAAGCCTCAGTGTCAAGTTTGCTTTAGGGTTAGGTCAGTCACTGAGTATGATCATTTATTGGTCAATTTCATTTTTGTGCGTTGCACTGTCCTCCATAATGCTCCTGTCTTATTTGACAGAGAGACTAAGAACTCCTAATTCTGAACAAAGTGGTCTGCATTTATAAAATCTAGTAGACTCATACTGTCTTTACAGTGAGCATGCTAGAGACCAGACCACATTTTATGCATCAAGATCAAGTAAGATATATTAACCCTTTTAAGTTACAATCTTAAGCTGCTGGCTAATAAAGACAACACAAATTACATAATTTACAATTTGTCTACCTATGCCTTGAGATTCAGCTATGAAGTTACTAGAAACCTTCAAGGAAGTGATAGGAGTCAGGGTCTTAGCTTTATAGAGGAACACCGCAAAGACCTGGTGGCTTCTCAATGGCCTATTTTTGCATCCTTTTATGGCAGGGAAAACAGGGGAAAAAGATGGGATGGAGGTGTGCCTTCAGTTCTACAGTTCTAATCCACGTCTATACATTTTAGCTTTAACTAGAACTCGTAAACACCCCCAAATCTTTGCTTAAAATTCAGAATGGTCCATCAAGTCAATTCCATGAAACTATGAATCACAAATTAGTAGCTTGTTAGATGTTTTTTTTCCTTTTTATGCAAAAACCATTAGAATGTCTTGAACTGCATCACTTTGCTGTCCTAACTCCCAAATGTACATCCCATCAACTGAAATCCATAGACCAAGGACTGTAAATCAGTAGCTTGTTAGTGTTCTTTCCTTAGACAAATTAACTAGCAGAAATTCCTTAATGGTTTCATTGGTTGTCCTAACTTCAAGTACAGATTCTAGTCCTCTTTTTTTCCTTCTTATAATCTCAAACAAATTCTAGCAATATCTGAATACTAGCAACAGGTGCTTAACCTCCTACTAGTATTTGGGTAGGTATTGCCTCTATTGCTAAGGATTCAATAGTAAATCTACCTAGTCTACTTTTTCTGTGTTTTGTTCTCATTTCGTATGGCAGTAGAGAGGCACAGAATCTAGTTTAACAGTCGAATTATGTAAAACCCTTTGCATCAATCTTTTCCTATAATTGAATCACATCTTATTTGCCGGGAAGATGTTTATTTATGTTGAGGAAAATATTGTTTTTACCGCAGAAAGAATTCCATTTTGGGCTAGGAATTACCACAGAAAGTAGATCCAACTACACAACTTTTAGCTGATTCTAGCCTCTCTAAGAATGCTAAAAGGAGAATTTTCATTAAATGTCCAAATTGTTATCTATGATCTGAAACAACCTCAAAAGGATTGGGCTAATGCTATCAGCCTCAGCAGTGACATCCAGAAAAGTCCCTTCCACTTCTGAACTACCCCAAATCTTGTCTATAAAGACTGAAGAGTGATGTCCAGATTGTAAACCTCTACCTGATTAGAACACGTGCTCAATCATCACTCTAATGGATAACAGAAATTCTCCTATAATCTCAAAATACCACACACAACCAACACCGTTTGGCCTAGATTCTGTAGTGATTAACTGTTGAAACTTGAAAACAGTAAGTGCTAGAACCATATAAACCCTCTCTGCAAAACATTCTAAACTTTAAATCTTAATACAACTATAGAAGTTTGATACCCTGCCAAGAGTCTTTTAATTTGAAGACAATTGGAAATTTCTGGTAGACTGAAACGAACATGATAAAGCATGGTTGCCATTACTGAGAAAGAAAGTATTGCCGAGTAGAACAAACTGGGCATAATCAAAAAGTACTATTTTTCCTTAACTAGCTGGGAATAATGCCGCTCTGAATGGTATAGCAGAATAATTACCTTGTTTTTAGAATTATAGAATAATTACATCTTCATGACAATTGCTTGATTTGTCTTGCTTGGAGAAATGTCAATCACCTTGGGAACCCACATCCCATCTGCCAACCATGTTTCACTTAATTGGATATCATTTTCAACCTGCCAACCATACTCCTGGAATGACAAAAAGAAGATAGACCTCTTCTTGAGGGAGGGAGCTGATAGAGAATCCACATAACACTGGCTGGTGCTTCATGTTCTATGAAACTACATCAACCCATTTGAGATTCTTCCCTAAATGTCCTTTATCGTCTTGTTATTTTACAAAAGAAAACAACTTTTGTGATTGGAAGTTCTGTAGTTTAATGCGGTTGACCATTTCAACAATTTAGGACCAATATCATACAAAAGATTCCGCATTATTTCACATGGCAAATCTTGCTTCATTGCGTTGTAGTAGGCATGTTGCATTACTACTGTTTGGATTCCCTCGATATCAGAAATGTGTAATATAAAATGGAATATGGAGATTAAAAAAAGAAGAAGAACCATTTAGATTCCCCTGGCTATGTTGCAGTGTCAGCAGAAAATAAAATGAAGAGTTGATAATGCAATTCCGTGCAAACAACTCGATAACTTGAGCCCAGTTCAGCATCAACCGCAGAAGAGATTTCAGAGGCGGAATAAGCAGAGAGCGTTAAACGAAAGCTACAACAAGACTGCAATAGTGTAGAAATAGAGGGACTCTCTTTAAGAACTCCATGATCTCCATTTAACTAAGAGGGAGAATAGACAGGGCAAAGCCGATATTTTCAAAAGATTTAGCAGAGAGAAGAGGGAGACCTAAGACAATGTATTTTGGCATACATTTTCAAAACTAAATGGAAAATTTGCAAATATTGAAAAATATTCGACTGTTTTGCAAATATACGAAAATGTAATGACTTTTTTACAAAATTTTCTTTGCAATATCTAATCAGTGGTATAATTTTTCTTGCTACTCTAAAAATATGCACATGCAGCTTGTTTCTCCCAATTAGCTAAAATACACATCACATTGTTTGAGCTCTGCTCTAACAACGTTGCAGACTATTAGGTTGAAGATGGAGACCTAGCAGATGTATTTTGCAAATATTTGTATAATTTAGTGGCAAATTTACAGATATTGAAAAATATTAGACATTTTTACAAATATTCCAAAATATAATGTCATTTTTGCAAAAATCCTTTTGTAATATTTAAACAGTGCTATAAGTTCCCTCATTGCCCTGAAAATATGCACTTGCAACTTGTTTCTACCAATCAACTCAAACACACATCACACTATTCAAACTCTAATCCAACAATGTTGCAGAGTTCCAAGTTGAAGATGGAGATCTAACAGAATGTATTTTGCAAACATCTGCAAAACTTTAATGGCAATTATTGAAAAAACATTGGACTTTTTTGCAAATATGCCAAATGTAATGGCATTTTTACAAAAATCCCTTTACAATAATATCTAATGAGTGGTGTAAGTTCTCTCACTACCCTGAAAATATGCACTTGCAACTTGATTCTACCAATCAGCTCAAACACACGTCACATTGTTCGAACTCTACTCCAACAATATTGCAGAGTTTCAAGCCAATGATGGAGACCTAACAGAATGTATTTTTTCCAAACCTTTGCAAAAATCCCTTTGCAATATCTAAACAGTGTTGTAAGTTCCCTCATTGCCCTGAAAATATGCACTTGCAACTTGTTTCTGCCAATCAACTCAAACACACATCACATTGTACAAACTCTAGTCCAATAACATTGCAGAGTTCCAAGCCAAAGATGGAGACCTAACAGAATGTATATTTTGCAAACATCTACAAAACTTAATGGCAAATATTGAAAAACATTGGACTTTTTTTGCAAATATGCCAAATGTAATGGTATTTTTACAAAAATCCCTTTCCAATGAATGGTGTAGGTTCTCTCACTATCCCGAAAATATGCACTTGCAACTTGTTTCTGCCAATCAGCTCAAACACACGTCACATTGTTTGAACTCTACTCCAACAATGTTGTAGAGTTCCAAGACGATGATGGAGACCTAACCGAATGTATTTTTGTAAACCTTTACAAAATAGCAAATATTGAAAAATGTTGGACTTTTTTCCAAATATACCAAATGTAATGTCATTTTTGCAAAAATCTCTTTGCAATATCTGATCAGTGCTGCAAGTTCCCTCACTACCCTGAAAATATGCACTTGCAACTTGTTTCTGCCAATCAGCTCAAAAACACATCGCATTGTTCGAACTCTACTCCCACAACGTTGCAGAGTTCCAAGCCAAAGATGGAGACCTAGCATAATGTATATTTTGCAAACATTTGCAAAACTTAATGGCAAATTTTTTTTTTTTTTACTTTTTTGCAAATACGCAAAATGTAATAGGATTTTTGCAAAAATCCCTTCACAATATCTAATGAGTGGTGTAAGTTCTCTCACTACCTTGAAAATATGCACTTGCAACTTGTTTCTGCCAATCAGCTCAAACACTCTACTCCAATAACATTGCAGAGTTCCAACCCTAAGATGGAGACCTAATAGAATGTATTTTTGCAAACATCTGCAAAACTTAATGGCAAATATTGAAAAAAGTTAGACTTTTCTGCAAATATGCCAAATGTAATGTCATTTTTGCGAAAATCTCTTTACAATATCTAATTAGTGGTGTAAGTTCTCTCACTATCCTGAAAATATGCACTTAGGAACTTGTTTCTGCCAATCAGCTCAAATGCACATCACAAACTTTGCTCTAACAACATTGCTGTAATATCCTCAATTTTTAATCTTAAATTAGCAATAAATTAAATTAAATTAAATTAAATTTTTTTATGTATATAAATTGGTCCTGAAAACTCAAAAACTAGAAAGTACACATCGAGAGGAATTGAACGGTATAAAGAACACAGAAAACGGAGCTCAAACGGAGGAGTTATGAGCTGTTGAAGTTGAAGGGCAAATTGGTAATTTTGAAAGGCCCGAAATACAGGGGTTGCTTTTGATAACGGCACCCCCTTCTTCTACACGCTTCTATTAGGTTTGGAAAATTCGCCAAAGAAATAGTCGAAGGGGAGTGTATAAGGGAAAAGCTTCCCTTCCTCCTCCCCAGCAAGATCTCTCTCTCTCTCTCTCTCTCTCTCTCTCTCTCTCTCTCTCTCTCTCTCTCTCTCTCTCTCTCTCTCTCTCTCTCTCTCTCTCTCCTCGCATCATCTTCTCTACCACGTCTTTTCCCTCTAACTCTAGCCTCTGCAAATTGTGTTTTTCCAGCAACTAGGGATCCGGCAGTTTCAACAACCGCCCAGCTGATCAAGGTAAGCCCCAACCCTCTAATCCCCTTTTGCATGTGTAGTGTATACAGCAGTGACGTGCATGAAAGTCGAGATTCGTTGTTTTTCTTGGAAATCTGTTTACGCTACTGTTGGAACGCAAATAGGTTGATAAAACATCATTAAAATAGAGATCGGACCGTCCATTTAGTGCATAAGAAACCCAAGAACAAACCCTTTAAGTTTGAGGGAAATCCAATGGTAGACGAAGTTGAAAATCACGAAGAACAGTACGTAGGAAAATTTTAGGAATATGAGAAAAATCAAGTAAAAACCTTAGTTTTGGGCAAAATCAAGCCAAAAGATTGTTGAAAATGGAAAATACATGAAATTCTGAGCAAAAGGGTGCAAAAATCACTAAATTTGGGCACCTATGGGGTCACCGGTGACGACCAGACTCCGGTCTTCTTCCCTAGTGCCGGTTCCCACCTCGCGCCGATGTAACCCAGTGTAAACCGGTGCACGGCCTGACCCCCTATAAATTAATAATATTAATTTATAAAGTATTTTCACAAAAAACTTGATTTTGAGAGCTATAGAGGTCTAAATCATGATCGAAACATCCGTTGCAATCGTCTTGATGACGCGGACCTAGATTTAACTTAAAAACTTACCATTGATCGCTTCTATGATAATCCAACAGTTAGATCATCATAGATTCCATTATAATATAATAAATAACACGAAATAGTATTGTGGTACTGACAGGTACATCGTACAAGCTAAGAAGATTATATGCTTGAGTTGGGTGATCTCATGTTGTGGTAGGTGACAACATTTAATGTTATGTTTGATTTTAAAACCTTGCATCATCATAACATCATGATTGACTGTGATTTAAATGACAATGTTCATTTAGTCTAAAAATTTTAAGACTTAGAATTTTATATATTATAATTGATACTTGATTTCGACAATGTATTGGATGGATTATAATTGATGATTTCATGAGATCGATATTACACATTTATGCATAATTAAAAAATTTCTCTTTTATTGCACTACTAAAACTTATGGGTTTTCATAAGGAAGTTGGAGGCTTGGTGGCTGGTCCTTTTAGAGGCTAATCCCGAGATAAGGGGCGTGCCTTGAGGATTGTGAGCCACGAGTGCTCTTGGTTTTTCGAGATATGTGATTTTTGTGTTTTGTGTTTTATGACGGGTACTCTCACCCGGTGGATGTCATGCTAGGAGGGAGAGGGCCGGCCACCCACCCTCCGAAATTTGTGATGTAATTGTAATATGATAGACATTTGCCCACAAATGGCTTTTAATAGGGATTTGGTAACATGGATAGTCCACACTACCAGTCCGGGCCTTTCCATGGGGACGGACATTAAGTCTCCCGTTATGGTGTCGACAGGGAGCAGCGGTGGTTGAGACCCTAGAGGGTTGCCACTGTGGCATAACGATCCATACTCTTATTCTGTGTGCTTGCATGATGAGCATGGAGATGTTATTGTATGCCTGGGTGTGACGACGCTCAAAGGTTTGATATGAGTACTCATGATTTGTGATACGAGTGTATAGGACGCTCGTGGGACCCATGTACCTTGGGGTGCCCTGTTGTTATTATATGCTCATTTCATTTCATTAGATCATATCATGTTTTAAAATCCATGAGATGCATGTTTTATCGTATATGATGTTATAAGATTTTATTGGCATTGCTTATAATTATTATATCAATTTATTTATTATATAAGCACTGTTATTCGATTTTGTTCCATTGCTATTACATTAAATGTCTATGTACCTACCAAGCATTGCTTGCTGAGGCATTGCTTTATTATTGCAATGCCTCAAATATGAAAGAAAGACAGGATAGATGAGGAGTTAGACAAATAGTGATCGAGATGTCTCATGTAGAGGTATGTTCTAATTTCACATAGACTGTGTATGTATATCTATCTTATTGGACTTGATTATGTTGTAATGGGAATGTGGTTGTTGACTGGATTAGTTCTGGAATAGTAAATTTATTTTAAACATGTTTACTTGAAAATAAAATAAATTTTGAGTTTGCTTCAATGGTTGACCCTAAGGATTTTTCTAAAAGTAAAATTTGTTTGAAATTGTTTTTTTGTTGTTTTGGTTTTTATAATAAATTTGGGACCCCACCTTTCTAAAAGTTTTATTAAAAAGTATTGAAAAACCTGGGTCGTCACAGTTGGTATCAGAGCAGGTTCATCCACTCACAGCCAATCCCAAAAGTCTATGTGAAGATGACAGTACAAGGTGAGAATTAGAACTGATAGGAGCTAAATAAGTAAATCACATAGTAAATTATGAAACTAGAATAAACACCATTTAATGGTATTGGGAGTTGAACTAGAAAGTGCAAGGATGGAGTGAAAATCATATATAGAGTAAATCATATCATTAATAGACAATGATTCAAGTGGGAGACATGAATAGTCATGGGAAAAAAAGAAAAATGATCAACAAAACGAAAAGTAAATTCTTATGAGAATAGTGAAGCTCTTAAGGGTAAGAAATCACTACATGACATGCATGAGTTAGTGTCTCTAGCTGAGAATATTCGTGTTGATAGATGATTTGCTAATGCAGGAAACGTAATGTGAATATAATATCTATTGTGAGAATAGCAGGTATGACACTTTAGAGATACAATAGTAAATGGCGAGTAAAGAATAAGAATAAAAATTGTGAACCAGTTCTTTGGGTGAAAACTTTACTATATATAGAAGATATGTGTATATAAATTACTTTTGAGAATTCAAGTTATAACTTGAACCGTGTTTATAAATTTTGCAAGAGTATAAAGGCTATTATAACTACAATTGAGCAAGATCAGGGATGGTTACATCAAATGAGAACTTGAGAATTTTAAAGAAGTATTGTATTCATCTAAATTTGAAACGGATTTAGCTGTGGAATAAATTATGGTATGAATGAAAATCATGGACAATTGATAGAACAATATTAAACATTCTATAGAAGAATTACTTGATCTATGAGTTGAAATTTATAAGTCCTTATGCACACAAAAATATTGATAACTAGACATTGGTGAAAAGTTAATGTTATGAATTTTATTAGGGTTTTAATTATGATTTGGAAGTGCATGGCCCTAGTGGATGCGATAATTGTTTATGAGAATAATTATTAAATATTAATCATAATGTGATTTAAAATGGCTACGAAAGTCATTATGCAATATCAATCACATTGGATGAGAGGTTGATGGTTGTAAATGATTGATAAATATGACCATGAAATATTTGATTAGTTAAAGGAAATGAAATAGTGGAAGTGAGAACGCCAAAAAATGTGATTATGAGAATTCTATTTATGGTTGGTTGGGAGATCATGTTCCTCCATTACTGAGACTTTATATGAAAGACTCTTAGAAAGGCTAGTGATAATCAGTATCCTTGTCTTATGAGCAATTAGTGACATGGTGAGAGTTGTTACTATGGAGCAGAGAAATTAAATGGTTCAATAGTATTGAACTATATATATATATATAATTGATTGATAGGCCCCTAACTTCTTTGTGTTGGGTAAGGAGGCTACAATAGATAATGATATGTTGATGCTTGGATTGAGGAATCACAAGATGGTAGCTCATCCTACAGTGGTGACAAAGGCAATAGAATTGGACTCTATGTTATCGAGAGACATTCTCTTGGGACTCAAGCTCAGCGTAGAAACTCAGACTTGAGTAGTTTGAGTTAGCCTAGAGAGAGCAAGAGAATTTTTTTACGTTGACATAATTATAGGGGCCACTGAGCCAGTAACATTTGATTAGACAAAATTGAGATGTGAACTAGAGAAAGTACATTAGTGAAAGGAGAGGCACCTTGACAGCTATGTCTTAGAGTTGGTAGATTATGGCAATAGAGGTAATAATAGCAACAACAGCCATTATAGCTACAATCCTTTAAAATGTTTTGATAATGAGGAGACAGAGTAATTGATAGAGACTGTTGTTGATTGTTTAACCGCAAGTGCACGGGCTATTGTAGTGTAGCTTATACAAGTACGGGTCAATCCCACGGAGACTTGACTTAAAAAGTAGGAATTTCAATAAAATTTAATTATCTAAAGTTAAAAATAAATCACTAAAAATTATTGAAATTATTAAAATCATAATCAAAGATTATATCCAACAGAATTATAAAATTTCCAACTTCTAAAGAAAATAAACAAAATCAAATAACAAGAAAAAAACTACTTCCTTAGATCAATCACTATCAAAATCTTCAACTTTGATGTCTTGAGAGATGATCATCCTTCATATATGTCTTTATCACATCCTTGATTGGAGATCCACTAGTCGGATTTGTCAGATTCATCAAAATCAAAGAGATCTGGGCTAAATTGTAATTTCAAGATTTGGAAGGCTTAGATTGATTTCTGAATTTTAGATCGAAGATTAGAAATGTTAATTATATCTAGGGAGATTCTAAGAATGACTTTGTGAATTTTATTTGAAATAAGATGAGAAAAGAATGAGAAATAGGAGTTTTTGTGTTGAGTAAGGCTAACCCGTTGATTGGGTTACCTTAATTGATCTGTTTAGGATTAGGCAGTTCCTGGATAAGAGAAACACATGTATAATAGAACTAGAATAGCATAGGGACACAGATGTAATTAAAATGAGGACATAGACAATATTAAATAGAAAGGACATAATTGAGATTTCATTAAATAATGAAGGGCAGGACTGGAATTTTGTAAAAATTCTGGTTTTTAAGAAAAAACTAGACGAAGGAGAGAGCCGAAGAGAGGAAGATGAGATGTGGAGTTAGAGAATGAAGAGAAGAGGATGGTGGAGAGAAGAGGAAGCGAGAGATGAGGAGAAGAGGAAGTGAGTCAGCCCAAGGAGAGGGAAAACGAGAGTGTGGAGAAGAGGAGAGAAGAAGGGAGAAAGTCTAGCCCAAGGAGGTGAAGAAGTTCCCCCAAGAGGGAAAAACAGTGTGTAATGGGGAGAGGAGAAATGAAAATATAAGAAGAGAGAGAGAGAGAGAGAGAGAGAGAGAGAGAGAGAGAGAGAGAGAGAGAGAGAGAGAGAGAGAGAGAGAGAGAGAGAGAGAGAGAGAGAGAAAGAGAGAGAGAAGAGATAAGAGAGATGGAAAAAGAGATAAGAGAGATGGGTGGGGTCCATCAACATTCCAGTCTTACTAGAACTCTGGAGTCTTCAAACTTCTTTTGTTTCTAGGAATCTTCATCATTCTCTCTTTGATTTGATCTGGATCATCTGGATCATCCAAGCTCTGTTGATTGATCTGCAATGCACAGGACCTAATTAGCATCATCTAAACCGTTCTTTATTCCCCTGATTAGCTTTGATGATCATCTAACCGTTAATTTTGCAATTCAACGGTTGGATGGCCAATTAAAGTTAAAATAAAATATTTAATGCAAAATCTTGAAATTGATGACCTATATGCTCTAATTGAACACTAAATTAGGGGTATTTTGACCAAAATTGAACACTTAACACACCCCCCAACCAGCATTTTGCTAGTCCCTAGCAAAAGATGTGAAGAATCAACTCATAGAAAATTTCAGGTCATCTCCATTTTTTCTCAGAGTATTATCTTCAATAAATCTATCAACTTTAACAAACTAATAAAGATGACTGAAGAATTCAAACCCCTACCCATATGTGAAAAATATTCCACTTGAGCTCAGATCTCAGAGTGAGTGTGTGCATATACAGTCTACACATAGAATAATCTTTATCTCTAAGTAGACTTCTAACTTTTGAACTCCATCTGAAATATGTTTTGATCTCAATCCTTACTAATGACATACGCTCAGAAATAAAATCTCTTAGATAGAAGGTTCAAATCATATCTCTCTTTTGAATATGTGAGAAGAGTCAATAAAAGCAAATTTAGCTGACATATACTCATGAAGAATGAGAGTTATAAGGAATTTAATTGTTTTGATCCCTTTGGAATGGATGCCATTACCTTTGAATATTTAAAAATACAACCCTTCTAAATCCTATCCATTCATTTCCTCATCAAGACTATATTCCTCCTAGAATCAATAGGACTTTAACTGGGATGAAACATAGGCTTAGGACAGGGTACCAAAGAAAGGGTATAAGGGTATTCAAAGTTTCTTCAAAAAATAAGTAGAGGTCTTCTACTAAAGTTGACAATTCTTCTTTTCTTTGCTCAAGTGAATATTTCTTTTTCTTTTTCTTTGTATTCTTCAAACCTTTTTTTTTTTTTTTCTAGACTCTTTTCAATACTTTTGACTCACTTTGAAGAATATTTCTTTTCTTCATATCCACTTTTCTAGTTTCATTGCAACTAAAAGGTATTTCTTCAATCCTCTTTAACTTATTTTTCAAAGAAAAATGGGTAATAGATAAGTTATATTGGGATAATATGGGTAAAAAGGTAATTTGGGTGACAAAAGAAAAGGCTTATTTTGAAAGGCTCAAGTTGGCTGACTAGCGGTAAAAATACTTCTGGGTAGGCTTTATATCTCTAGGTTATAACAAAGATGGCCTAAATTATTTTCTAGGTTTCCTATAATCTGTCAAATTCAATTAACTTTCTGAATTTTAAATGTAATATTCTAATTATTCAGGTAATTAGCCAAATTTAAGAGTTTGTGATCAATTTTCTTTTAGCACGCTGAAGAAAATTATGAACATTTATAATCTCTCAAAACAAATGAATGGCTCTAAAACTCACTTAGGTTATAGGTCTCCATTGAATTTCTTCAGGATCTCTAAGTTATAACCACTTATCAATTTAGACTATCTATATGCTACTGCGTGTACAAATGTGATCTAAGACTTTCATGGAATTCTTTAGAAAATGAGTAAAATGATTAATTAATCATACTCACTTCCATTAATAAGATAAAGTTATCTAGATTATACTTCAGAAAATCCAATTTTCATCATAGTATAGGAAATGACCTAAATTTTTTTCCATTTTTTCAAAAATTTTTTTTTTTTTGAAAAATCAAGGAAAGCACCTAAAAATTAAAAAAAAAACTAGAATTTGCTAGAATTCTACACCCCCAACCTGAGAGAAATATTGTCCTCAATGTTTTAAAAAGTAGGACCTAAAATGAATATGGGTGATGCAGAGAAAACAACAAGAATGAAAAACTCTGGGTTGCCTCCCAGTGAGCACTAAGTTTAACGTCTTCAGCCAGACATATTCTTATATGTCCTAATCTATACCCAATTGGTATTGAGTTCTCCTAATCTTAACAATGAAATGGCAAGATTTCTCACGCCACTTCAAAATCTGGTGATAGTCTATATTTTTCATTCACCCTGAAACTTTTGGTGATGGTATCATTATGACATAGTAGACTAACATGAATGTCAATTGAATGAGACCACTCTAATGATCTCCTATCTTGAAATTTTCACAGTAATCAATATAACTCCTCCACTTTGAAAATTTGGTTGGTGGAATCTCTATAACAATTAGAACTACCATTTTTTTGAATTCTATTGGACCATATAGATGTGGATGGTCTTGCTTTTCCCTTACATTTTCCTGAAATTGAGGCATAAGCTGACTATGCCCTTCCTTAAAGGATTGTTCTTGTATTAATAGAGGAGGGAGCATAGTTTTGCTTACATCATGATTATCTTCTACTGTGTACCTTAAAGTTGGTTGATGTATGGGTAGTATATCACTAGACTCTTTCTTTTCCTGTTCTATTGGCAACTGCAATACTTCAAGTGAGCCTAATTTCATATCTAATGATTGTTCAAATAAGGTTTGTAGCTCCCAATCAGGTACATCTTCAACATTACATGGCTCAATTTGAATTTGAGGCTCTACAAGGGGTTTTACTCTATCTTGCCATTGAGGAGTGTTCATTAGTGGCACAATCTCCAACAATTCCTTTACCTCTTTCAAGGATGTTCCTTCATCAATTTTGTAAAAATAGACAGGACATGAATTGAGGGGTTTTGTGTTGGAGGTTTCTATGAATTCATCATCTTCCTCAATGGATGTCTCTTCGTCGGAATCATAATAATGACTAAGATTTGCCTCGAGTATATCTGTATTGGAGATTTCAGTGGATGGTAGGGGACTTTGTATTTCAAAATGATCACATGAATTCTCTATCCTATCATCACTAATAGATGGTTCATCCTTATTCTTACTTGGTTCAAATTCTCCATATCTTTCCATAAATGTAGCATGTACTCGATACATCACTTCACGAAGTTGTTTAGTCGATTCTGCAAATTCCCTAAGGGTCTCATCGAATGTGTCCTCCTCCTGTGATGAAGGCATCAACTCAACAGGCATATACTGTTGTGTCATTGAAGTACTGGGAAAGGAGTGATGAGGTTGGACCCATAATTGTTGCCCCTAATTTTTGTGATAATCCTGGTAAGGTTGATTAGGGTACGACCATGCTGGTTCTTCCGGAGATGGTTGATAATCCAGAGACCATGATTGCTCCTGATGCCTAGCCCATTCATTATAATCTTGGTAATTTGTCTCGGGATAGTAATTATTACTAGGTTCAGTGAATGCATGAGGTGCATCCATTGGCTCTTGATAATAATCATTATATGCATAGCCATATGGCCAAGTAGAATTGGGATATTGTGGTTTAGGATAAGCATAGTAATTATGACTCAGTATCTTGCTTTGAGGCAAATAACCTATTCCTTGTACGAGTCTTCCTTTATCTATCCCTTCTTGATAAGCCATTGTAATCAATCTTTATATACAACAAAATGAATTGTATATAATGAATGAGTACTTTTCTTTTTCTTTTTCTTCTTCTTCTCTCTTTTTTTTTTTTTGAAAGACTATTCTAAATGATGCAACCTAAATGCCTTGAATGATGTACAATCAAGGACACAATCAAACAATCCCCTAAGGCTAACAAGCATAGATATTTTGATTTTCTGTGGGGACAATGCTTTTAATTAGCCTAATCTAACGCTCTTCCTCTCTTTAGGAGTAGACCACTGCTTACCAGTCAGGTTCTAACTAAAGCAGTTAATACAACCCTCGTGTAAGGAGGCGTTTAGACCTCAACAAACGTCGACAAGAGGTGGGGGAAGAGCGTGGCTCTATTAGACAACCCCCAATAACCACAGTGATCAAAAACCACTGGAGTGACAATAAATCGTGTCCTATTAAGAGGGTCCTACAAGTATGTGATGACCTTATAGGTCTCTTCTAATTGATTTTAACTTAAAGTGAATAGTGGGGTAGCATGTTTGAGGTGATTATCCTAGGTGGGCCAAGGAATGGTGATGAAATTCACCCTTGATCTTGTGGGGTCGAGTGCCGTTACTAATTAATTTTCACACACCATGGCAATTCAATCAACATATAATTCACCTTAAAGCGTTAGATGTGTCTTAAAATGCAATTGAAAGCAATAAACTAATGCAAAATCCTAAAATGCAACATTTATAACATATGCTTTCTATATGAGTTATACTAACAAACAATGCAAATTATTCTAAATGCAAACCCTAATCTAGAAAATAAATGAGTGAGAAGACTTACAGTGAGGTTTCTGATGAAGATCAAGTGTGGGCCACCTTATCCACACTTGCTCTATATTATTACAACCCTTTAAAAATTGAAATTAAAAATGCAAATTACAAAGGGGCCTCACTACAAGATTCACTCCAAAATTAAAAAAAACTCCTAATATAGGAAAACAAGAAAAATATATCTAATTGATGATGCTCCACTCGTCAATTTTCTAAAAAAGAAAGATAACAATTAGTACCAAATTCAGGAAATAAAGTGGTTATGCACAAAAAAAATTAAAGATGCACCTAAAAATGCAATTCCTATTTTTTTTTCCTGGATTTTTTTTGGATTTTTAATTAAATTTTATAAAAACTTCGTTGCCAGTCCCTCGCAACGGTGCAAAAAAACTATTGATTGTTTAACCACAAGTGCATGAGCTATTGTAGTGTAGCTTATGCAAGTACGGGTCAATCCCACAAAGACTTGACTTAAAAAGTAGGAATTTCAATAAATTTTAATTATCTAAAATTAAAAATAAATCACTAAAAATTACTGGAATTATTGAATTCATAATCAAAGATTCTATCCAACAGAATTATAGAATTTCTAATTTCTAATGAAAACAAACAAAATCAAATAACAAGAAAAAACTACTTTCCTAGATCAATCACTATCAAAATCTTCAACTTTGATGTCCTGAGAGATGATCATCCTTCATATATGTCTTTATCACGTCCTTGATTGGAGATCCGCTAGTCGAATTTGTCAGATTCATCAAAATCAAAGAGATCTGGGCTAAATTGTAATTTCAAGATTGGGACGGCTCAGATTGATTTCTAAATTTCAGATCGAAGATCAGAAATGTTAATTATATCTAGGGAGATTCTAAGAATGACTCTGTGAATTTTATTTGAAATAAGATGAGAAAAGAATGAGAAATAGGAGTTTTTGTGTTGAGTAAGGCTAACCCGTTGATTGGGTTACCTTAATTGATCTGTCTGAGATTAGGCAGTTCCTGGATAAGAGAAACACAGATATAACAGAACTGGAATAGCATAGGGACACAGATGTAATTAAAATGAGGAGATAGACGGTATTAAACAGAAAGGACAGAATTGAGATTTCATTAAATAATGAAGGGCAGAACTAAAATTTCATAAAATTTCTAGTTTTTAAGAAAAAACCAGACGAAGGAGAGAGCCGAAGAGAGGGAAAACGAGAGTGGAGAGAAGAGGAGAGAGTGGAGAGAAGAAGGGAGAAAGTCCAGCCCAAGGAGGTGAAGAAGTTCCCCCAAGAGGGAAAAACCGTGTGTAATGGGGAGAGGAGAAATGAAAATATAAGAAGAGGGAGAGAGAGAGAGAGAGATAAGAGAGATCGGTGGGATCCATCAGCATTCCAGTCTTACTAGAACTCTGGAGTCTTCAAACTTCTTCTATTTCTAGGAATCTTCATCATTCTCTCTTTGATTTGATCTAGATCATCTGGATCATCCAAGCTCTGTTGATTGATTTGCAATGCACAAGACCTAATTAGCATCATCTAGACCGTTCTTTATTCCCCTGATTAGCTTTGATGAATATCTAACCGTTAATTTTGCAATTCAACGGTTGGATGGCCAATTAAAGCTAAAATGAAATATTTTATTCAAAATCTTGAAATTGATGGCTTAGATGCTCTAATTGAACACTAAATTAGGGGTATTTTGACCAAAATTGAACACTTAACAACTGTTCCATAAGACTATGAGTCAGACCGAATAACATTGGAGATGGGACATAAATGGCCCCACATTAGTAGTGATGAGTTTTGGTCATTACTTGGAAGCAAGGATAGACCTTGACTTGGGCAATAGAAAATATTTTCTTGATTTCTAGTAAACATGCTCGGGTACTTATTGATTTAGGACCCAGTGATTTTGGGCTTTATGTAGTAGTCCTTTGAGGAATATATTTGTGAATATATGGCAGTATTTGGGATCATATGTAAGGATACTGGTGAGAGGGTTATGGAAACTTATAAGTATGTCTAGGGACAAGTAGTAGAGATAATGAGCGATAGGATGAATGTTGATTTCCTTCCACCCAATATGATTGATTGTAATATTATCTTAGAATGGATTCGCTAATTTGGAGATAGTGATTTCTATGAGAAGAAGATTACTTTTGGTGTAACTGGACAGCTATTGGCCTCACTTGTGTAAGAAGAGGCATCTTTAAGAGTTGTGTTATTTCTATCTTAAAGGCAGTAAGGTACTTTTAAAGTTTACTAAGTATTTCTTAATTATAAGACTATGGAGTAACATGAGCGACTATGGAATGAGCACAAAGATGATGTGCAAGAGTTTATGATTTGCCTAAGGAGTTTCATGATTTTGCCACAAGGGGTTGATATTGATGTTAATTAGACATAGCATCACTTCCTCTAAATGCCATGTGAGATATTCCTAATTGAGCTAATAAAGTCTCCACTATACGAGCTTTTGATGAGAATTTTGACAGGCCTAGTGGGTATTCATGAAGTGCATTAGTCTTCTTCATGAGAAGAGAGCTAGATCTTTATTAGTATGCACAGATTTTCGTCCATTTGATAATACTGTGATAGAAAACTAATAATTTAAATCATATATTGATTATTTATTTGATTTATTCTTGATGGTACATGGTGTCTGTAGAGAGTGAATTGAAGTGTGATGATACCTAACCTAGGATTCTAAGTATGAAGTCTTTAAGATGATTTTTAGAACTTGTTATGATTGTTATTAGTTCTGGATGGTACAAATTGGTGGAACCCACACACTGACAGAATGTATGGATATGAGGGTCAAATCTTCAAATGTTATTTTGATAAGCCATGATTGTGTAAATAGATAGTATTATTGAATACTTCACAAACACGAAGGAGCACAAGGAATCATTGTGCATAATTCAGAATGTCTAAAGGCTCACCAATTATTGCAAACATTTATAGCATGAGTTATGGTGAGAGGAAGTGAATTCCCTTTTTGAAACACTTGGAATAACAGAGGAGTTGTTTATAGAGACGGTGGTGGGTTGAGATTAGCCAAATTGGTGACTGAGGTTTATAGTCCCTTGGTCTCATAAATTGCAGGCACTGTATAATTGAGTGTCACCATGATATCAGTGATATATAACATTATGTGAGATTATTCCCTTATGATTAATCAAAATTCAATTTACAATCGATGCTGGTGAGTAACTAATGAGGGCATGTGCTAGACACACTATTAGACCTTTAAGTGGCAAGCTCATAAGTGCTTACAAGTACAATCATGTTGCAAATTGGTTCTCATTGGCATAGAGTTCATGTTGGTGAGTTGGTATGTTGTCGTTGTGACTAGCATATGATTTCCTGTTGGTGAGCTGTATGATTTGGTTTTGGATTGGTAAATGAATTTCTATATATTAACAAAGATGCTCTGAATCAAGCAAATATAGAAAGATAACTAGTACTAAGTTGTACCTAAGTAATCAACTCCTAGATGGAAGTTGGTTTGTGCTAATTGCGTCATATGTGGTTATGATGTGTCTGATTATATAAAGAGAGGATTGATAGGCATCGATTTATATGATGGGTTGAGGTAAGAAGGTATGACATGTCGTGGAATTGTTTATTGATGTTGACTTTGGAATTATTGTCATGATTATCATATACTGTGATGTGAGGATGACGCGGGAAATATTTAAAGGGAGTACATGTCAGATCCATCTCACAAACGTGAGTAGATTTCAGAAGAGTTACAGCCTGATATGACAATTGAGGAGAGACCTGTGCGTATATTGAATGCAAAAGTCAAGGAGTTGAGGACTAAAACTATTTATTAATCAAAGTCTTTTGGCAACATTATTCACTATAGGAGGCCACATGAGAGACAAAAGAGAAGATGTAGAGGATCCACCCAGAGCTATTTACATGGGGGTATGTATCGAAATTTCGAGGACGAAATTTTAATAAGGTGGTAAGGATGTAATATCCTCAATTTTTAATCTTAAATTAGTAATAAATTAAATAAATTAAATTAAAAATTTTATGTATAGAAATTGGTCCTAAAAACTCAAAAACTAGAAAGTACACATTGAGAGGAATTGAACGGTATAAAGAACATAGAAAACAGAGCTCAAACGAAGGAGTTATGAGCTGCTGAAGTTGAAGGGCAAATTGGTAATTTGGAGAGGCCCGAAATACAGGGGTTGCTCTTGATAATGGCACCCCCTTCTTCTATACGCCTCCATCAGGTCCGGCAAATTCACTGGAGAAATAGTCGGAGGGGAGTGTATAAGGGAAAAGCTTCCCTTCCTCCTCCCTAGCAAGATCTCTCTCTCTCTCTCTCTCTCTCTCTCTCTCTCTCTCTCTCTCTCTCTCTCTCTCTCTCTCTCTCTCTCTCTCTCTCTCTCTCTCTCAAACTCCTTGCATCATCTTCTCTGCTGCGTCTTTTCCCTCTAACCCTAGCCTCTGTAAATCATTTTTTTCCAGCAACTAGGGATCCGACAGCGTCAACAACTGCCCAGCTGATTGAGGTAAGCCCCAACCCTCTAATCCCCTTTTGCATGTGTAGTGTATACAGCAGTGATGTGCATGAAAGTCGAGAAAAACGACGAGGGTTCATCGTTTTTCCTGGAAATATGTATACACTACTGTTGGAATGAAAATAGGTTGATAAAACATCATTAAATCAGAGATCAGACCGTCCATCTAGTACATAAGGAACCCAAGAACAAACCTTTTAAGTTTAAAGGAAATCCGACGGTGGACGAAGCTGAAAATCACAAAAAACAATACGTAGAGAAAAATTAAGTAAAAACCTTAGTTTTTGGCAAAATCAAGTCAAATGAGTTGTTGAAAATGAAAAATACATTAAATTCTGAGCAAAAGGGTGCAAAAATTACTAAAATTAGGCAACTGTGGGGTCACCGACAACGACCAGACTCCAGTCTTCTTCCCCGGCGTCGCTTCCCGTGTTGCACTGGTGTAACCCGATGTAAACCGAGGCCACTGGTGTAACTCGGGGCCGCCGGTGTAAACCGGTGCACCGCTCGACCTCTATAAATTAATAATATTAATTTATAAAGTATTTTTACAAAAAACTTGATTTTGAGAGCTATAGAGGTCCAAATCACGATCGAAAACATCCGTTGCAATTGTCTTAATGAAGCGGACCTAGATTTAACTTAAAAACTTACCATTGACCACTTTTAATTGAGAAAAATTATAAAATAGTATCCAATAACTTAGATCTGGCCGATCAAAGGGCGATCGGCCCTAAAACTTGAACAAATAGAAAATATATTATACTAAAGAAGGGCAAGATGAGGAAATTAGAGATAATTACTCTATAAATTGATCTAGATCATTGATCTAACTAAGATCTTGGGAAATTGTTGATCTGAGGATGATCTGACAGTCAGATTAAGGTATAAATTTTAGATACATGCAAAAATGAATAGATGGACATGAGATGAGACTAAATTAAGAACGAAATCATACTTAGAGATCTTAGAGGATGATCCAATGGTTGGATCATCATAGATTCCATTATAATATAATAAATAACATGAAATAGTATTGTGGTACTGACAGGTACATCTGAACGTACAAGCTGAGAAAGATTATATGCTTGAGTTGAGTGATTTCACGTCAAGGTAGGTGATGACATTTAATGTTATGTTTGATTTTAAAACCTTGCATCATCATAGCATTATGATTGACTATGATCTAAATGGCATTGTTCATTTAGTCTAAAAATTTTAAGACTCAAAATTTTATATATTATGATTGATACTTGACAAGCTAAGAAAGATTAAATGCTTGAGTTGGGTGATTTCACGTCAAGGTAGGTGATGACATTTAATGTGATGTTTGATTTTAAAACCTTGCATCATCATAGCATTATGATTGACTGTGATTTAAATGACATTGTTCATTTAGTTTAAAAATTTTAAGACTAGGAATTTTATATATTATGATTGATACTTGATTTCGACAATGTATTGAATGGATTATAATTAATGATTTCATGAGATCGATATTACATATTTATGCATAATTAGAAATTTTCTCTTTTATTGCACTACTAAAACTTATGGGTTTTTGTAAGGCAGTTGGAGGCTTGGTGGCTAGTCCTTTTAGAGGCTAACCCTGCGATGAGGGGCGTGCCTTGAGGATTGCAAGCCACGAGTGCTTCTGGTTTTTCGAGATACGTGATTTTTGTGTTTTGTGTTTTACGACGGGTGCTCTCACCCGGTGGATGTCATGCTAGGAGGGAGAGGGCCGGCCACCCATCATCCGAGATTTGTGATGTGATTGTGATATGATAGACATGTACCCACAGATGACTTTTAATAGGAATTTGGTAACATGGATAGTCCACACTATCGGTCCGGGCCTTTCTATGGGGATGGACGTTAAGTCTCCTATTATGGTGTCAACGGGGAGCAGCAGTGGTTGAGACCCTGGAGGGTTGCCACTGCGGCATGACGATCCATACTCTTATTCTGTGTGCTTTGATGATGAGCATGGAGATGTTATTGTATCTCAGAGGTTTGATATAAGTACTCATGATCTGTGATAAAAGTGTATGGGACGCTTGTGGGACCCACGTACCTTGGGGTGCCCTGTTGTTATTGTATGCTCATTTACATTAGATCATATCATGTTTTAAAATCCATGAGATGCATGTTTTATCGTATATGATGTTATAAGATTTTATTGGCATTGCTTATAATTATTATATCAATTTATTTATCATATCAGCACTGTTATTCGATTTTGTTCCATTGCTATTACATTAAATGTCTATGTTCCTATCAAGCATTGCTTGCTAAGGCATTACTTTATTGTTGCAATGCCTCAGATATTAAAGAAAGACAGAACAGATGAGGAGTTAGACGAATAATGATGGAGATATCTCATGTAGAGGTATGTTCTGATTTCACATGGACTGTGTATATATATCTATCTTATTAGACTTGATTATATTGTTATATGAATGTGGCTGTTGACTGGATGAGTCCTGGAATAGTAAATTTATTTTAATCATGTTTACTTGAAAAAATAATAATTTTTGAGTGTTGCATCAATGGTTGACCCTCGAAATTCTTCTAGAAGTAAAATTTGTTTGAAATTGTTTTGGTTTTTATAATAAATTTGGGGCCCCACCTTTCGAAAAGTTTTATTAAAAAGTATTGAAAACCCCGGGTCGTCATAGTTGTAGAGTATCAAGCCTATTAGACATCTCACTCATCATCTTCTTCCAGGTTATTAGCATAAGAAAATGATGCTTGCCCACCAAAAAGAGAGCCACATCCACCAAAAAGGTCAGCATGCCGTTTAAAAGGAAATTAGGCCAATTAGACTGAAAGGAATGTGCCAGCAGAGAAGGAACTGTTGCCAATAGTTTAAAAACTTCATAAAAACCACATTGTTTCATAAAAGCTAAAATCGTCCATACCATTTAGTCTTTTACATATAAGAAATTTAATTCTCATGCGAACGAGATAAATGATTCAAATTATGAGTAAAGTCGTTCAACAATGCTTCACTTGGGATCTATCAAGAACCTTACGAACCCAGCAAAAACACGTATGGATATAACCTTGAGGAGGAGGTAGGGAAACACGCACATGAGGCAGACTACAATGTCCAGGGATTTGGCTTCCGGTCGGATCACCACATGAAGGAGACGAGCATCGCCGAGGTTGCCAGTGCGGTAAGATAGAAACCCAAAGCAGAGTACCAGCCATGGGTATGTAACGCATTGCCTGTGCTTTGATGAAGCATAAGAGTTGCTTCCATAAAGAGTTGCTCCAAGCCAGATCTTGCAGCCAGATGCAACGGCGATTCCCTGTTCTTGTTAACCCAGTACACCAATCCTGGGTTAGCTTTGAATAATTCAATTGCCACAAGGAGATGTCCATTCTCTGCCGCTTCGTGCAGAGCTGTGTTTTCATTCTTGTTTACCAGTCTCAGCAATCCATTTCCATTTTGCAAATTACTCGATGATCCCCTGGTTCGCCTCATAAGAATTTCAACTACACCAAGCTGTCCAGTTCTAGCGGCGGAATGTAGAGGAGTATCATCTTTTGAGTTTCTTTTAGTAAGAAGGTCGCTGCACAAGTTCAGTACTCTATCGACAAATTGAGCATTTCCTAATCTTGCTGCAATATGTAGTACAGTGTATCCATGGGGTGCAACAAACCTGAGTAATTCAGTGTTGATATCTCGAAGAACATCGACTTTTCCTGATGTTGCTGCTCTGTACAATTTAGGATCCATTAACCTCTCTGCTTGGAATGATACAGGATCCTTCGTAGAGGATATGATGCTGTTTCTTTCTACTCGTTCTCGATCTCTAAGATGTTTGATCTGTACTACACCGACGGGGAAGTCGACCTTCACAAATCTCATGTAGAGGTGATAGTAAGAAAATGCAAGTATTTTGAGCTGGATGAAGATGGAAATGATCGTACAAATTTAGGAATTCTTATAGGATTCGTGTAGAGATTATATTATCTGAACAAACCATCGGAGAAATGCTAGATCACTTGCCATCAAAGGGAACTCCATAAGGCATGAATAATTTTTGTACGGTGTTCATCTTGTCCTTGCATTAAGGAAAATGTCGAGCCATTAGGCATTCATAGTAAGTATTAAAATAGGGGGCCTTTTGTCTAGACATGGCCGTACTGAGAGGTCTTTGAAATGCTCATCAAATACCAATACTACATGGGAGATCATGTGAGGTTTTGCTGAAGTGTTTCTTTGAATATTTGAGCCGTTCATCTTGTATAATGTGAAAACTCCAATTATTTTGAAATTATTTGAAATTAATTGGAATTTTCATAAAAATCAAGTTGAAATATTATATTTAATATAATATTAATTTTTAGAAAAAGAATCAGGTCTTAAAACATAGATATTTGGATTCATTCATGGAAAACCAATCAAAATAATTGTACGCACGTTGAAATCTGAGCTCGGGTGAAAAATTCTTATTTTTTGTAATTTTTGTGAATTTATATTTACCTATAGGGGTAAAATGGTCATTTTACTTTTGTGTAGGGTCCACAAAAGTTAGGTGAGCTGGTGGACAGTCAGCTCAGAAAATATCAATGATGAGAAATATGCTTTTAATTTTATCAGAAAAGTAAAAAATAATTTAAAATAAAAATAATTAAAATTTTAATTAAAATAAGGCAAAAATAACCTATAAATACCCCTCCTACAGAATGCACAAAATCCCACAAACCCCTAGACTCTCTCACTCTCTCCCCCTCCCTTCCCTTTCTCTTTCCCTCTCTTTTTCCTCCTTTTTCTTTTCCTTTCTTTCCTTTCCTCTTTGCAACCGTAGAGGCAATCCCCACACGCAATCGACACAAGAACCATCCTGTGCTAGGATGGCTTGTCCTAGGAAAAGGAGAGGAGAGATAAAAGAAAAGGAAAGAAAAAAGAAAAGGAGAGAGAGAGAGAGAGAGAGAGAGAGAGAGAGAGAGAGAGAGAGAGAGAGAGAGAGAGGAGAAGCCTTGGGGATCTGTGCAATTTCGTGCAACTTGAAGGAGGGGTATTTATAGGTTTATTTTTACATTATTTTAACTAAATTTTAATTATTTTTATTTTAAATAATTGTTTACTTTTCTTATAAAATTAAAAGCATATTCCTCGTCATATTTATTTTTCATCATTGATATTTCCTAGGATGGCTGTCTACCATCTTACCTAACTTTTGTGGACCCCACAAAAAAGTAAAATGATAATTTTACCATTATAGGTAAATATAAATTCATAAAAATTATGAAAAATAGAAAATTTTCACCCGAGCTTAGATTTTAGCATGCTTACAGTTGTTCTAACTGGTTTTTCATGAATGATTCCAATTATCTATGTTTCAAGACGTGATTCTTTTTCTAAAAGTTAATATCATATTAAATATAATATTTTACCTCAATTTTTATAAAAAAATTTAATTAATTTCAAATAATTCCAAAAAAATTGGGGTTTTAACGGAGGGTAGTTCTAAAAGTTTTGAAGTGTCTCTTTTAGACCAATTCTCTATGTTAATTTTCTAGTATTCTAATCTTCTTTTTTGCAAAGTCAGACATGATTTCTCTCTTCTTTTTCTGGAATTTTCACTAAAATTGAGATAAAATATTATATTTAATATAATATTAATTTTTAAAAAATAATTAAGTCTTGAAACATAGATATTTAGAATCATTTGTGGGAAGCTAGTCAAAATGACTGTAAGCACTCTAAAATTTGAGCTTGGGTGAAAATTCCTATTTTTTGTAATTTTACATTTACCCATAGGGGTAAAATGATTATTTCACTTTTATATGGAGTCCACAAAAGTTAGGTAAGCTAGTGGCTAGTTAGCTCAGGAAATATCAATGATGAGGAATAAACATGATGAGAAATATGCTTTTAATTTTTTTTAAAAAGTAAAAAAATCATTTAAAATAAAAATAATTAAAATAAGGAAAAAATAACCCTATAAATCCCCCTCCAATAGAATGCACGAAATCCCACAAACCCCTAGACTCTCTCACTCTGTCCCCCTCCCTTCCCTTTCTCTTTCCCTCTCTTTTTCCTCGTGTTTCTTTTCTTTTCTTTTCTTTCCTTTTCTCTTTCCAGCTATAGCGACAATCCCCACATGCAACCGACACAAGAACCAGCTTGTGCCAGGCTGGCGTGTACTAGGAAAAAGAGAGGAGAGAAAAGAAAAAAGAAAAGGAGAGAGAGAGAGAGAGAGAGAGAGAGAGAGAGAGAGAGAGAGAGAGAGAGAGAGAGAGAGAGAGAGAGAGAGAGAGAGAGAGAGAGAGAGAGAGAGAGAGAGAGAGAGAGAGAGAGAGAGGGGGGGGGGGGCATCTTGATAAATTCAAGGATGGAGGCAAATTATGTGATATTCTTCATTATCTTAGACTTCCACAGAAGGATATAGTCATCCTAATAAATTCACTAATAAAGCTCCAATAGTAAAAGTAATCAAGTGTGTATATTTAATCCATTAGTTTCATATAATGCCTTAAGGGCAAACTAGTTAGTATTATTATCAGGGTTTTGGTATATTAACCCCTTATTTTTCCTGATGAGCCCCTTAATAATGATTCTAGCGGTTACAACTTCAGGTTAGGCCCAAATTTTTTAAGATTAGAACCATCAACAGTGTTTCACTTTGTATAGATGGCTCATACTCCCAAATTCTAATCCATTTGATGATCCTAACTACTATTTTCTTAAGTTGAAAAAATAAACTCTAGAAGGTTTCACCCTTCGTTCTATAACTAAAGGCAACAATTGCTATGATAATCTAATAGATGAGAACTTTGGGCCATGGCCGAAGTAAACCAAGGGAAACATTGTGAACAGATCTTTAAAAATATATACCACCTAAGTTATAGCCGTTCATAATTATTTATTGAAGGGCTTAAGGAAAAATAGGGGGGCACATATATCACAAACCTTATTATTATAATCTAGCTTTCGAGATTTGAAGTTCTTATTCACTAAAAAAAGTATGATGGCACAATATCAACAATGTGAAGCGTTTTTTTTTTTTTTTTTTTCTCTTGGTGACACTCTACCTTTAGTTGTGTAACACCCTAGGATTTTATGACAATTTTTTTATAATAATAATAATAATAATAGCATTTTGGATCCCATGAGATTTTTTTTTATATTAATTTGTTTACTAAAACATTTCTTAAAACCTCAAGGTGTTATTTTTCCTTTCCCAACATCACAAATTTTAACTTAAAACATAATAAAAAATTTATGATAATAGACTTAAAACAATACGCATATCAATAAACGTCAAAATGCATCGGCGCCTTTATTTTCAATCAAATAAATATCCAAAATACAATATTAATATGGCTCAGGGTCTATCCATCATAATATCCCATATCCAAATGTCAATCTTATGCCTAACATCTTAATTAAATCCATAAAATGAAATTATGCAATCCATAAATAAAGTCAAATGGTAGTCCTATTTACTAACTTACGTTACTGTCTATAAATCAAAGTAAGAGGATCCCCCACTGCTATCATGGTTTCTCAAAAGTCTTGCCCTTCCTGATGTCGCGCTAGAGATCTAAGGCATTGCAAAACAAAGTAATGCCTTAGCAAGCTATTGCTTGTGTAGGTACATAGAAAATTAATGTAATAAAATAGAATAACAGTAATGACAAAATAAAATATCTATCATTTATGATGATAAAATCATTATAACTTATGCCGACATAATATCAATTTATCAAGTATGCTAAAACATGCATTCCACTTATTTAAAACATGATATGAATCAATGTAAATGAGAATACAATAATAATAATAATGACAGCCTAAGGTAATGGGTCCCACAAGTATCATATAAACAAATATCACTGATCATGAGTACTCATATCCAACCTCTGAGTGTCGTCACACCCATGCATATCATCTCATCACCATGCTCATCATGCAAGCACACATAATAAGAGTATGGGTTGTCATGCCGCAGTGGCAACCCTCCATGGGTCTCAACCACCGCCGCTCCCCGCTGACACCATAACGAGAGACTTAGAGTCCGTCCCCATGGAAAGGCCCAGACTGGTAGTGTGAACTATCCATATTACCAAACCCCTACTGAATGCCATCTACGAGCAGGTGCCATTATATCACAATCTCATCACATCACAAATCTCGGAGGGTGGGTGGTCGGCCCTCTCCCTCCTAGCATGACTCCCACCGGGTGAGAGCACCTGTCATAAAACACAAAAACACAAAAATCATATATATGCCAAAACTTAAGAGTACTCATAGCTCGCAATCCCCAAGGCACGCCCCTCATCCCGGGGTTAGCCTCTAAAAGGACCAGCCACTAAGCCTCTATTTTTCTTTCTCATCCAAATCCATCTATTTCAATAATGTAATAAAGAAAAGAAATTGATATCTATGCATAATTAGATAATATCATGCTCATAGAATCATTTGTCATAGGTTTATTCAATACATGATTTCAATTTATAATAATTATAACGTAACTCTAAATCTCATAAATCAACGGTTAAGAATAAATGCAATTTAAATCACAATCACTCATGATGCTAGGATTATGCATGGTTTTAAAATTAAAATAAAACATTAATTGTCTCACCTACCTCGACGTGAGATCACTCAGTTCGCTCGTAAAATCCCTTTAACTTATATGTTCGGATGCATCTGTCAATGTCACATCACTATTTTAAAAAATTTCTAAAGTAAAAGTAGTTATTTATACATTTTTAGGTTAAATCTAGGTTCGCGTCGTCAATACGATCACAATGCCTCTTTTCGGATTGTGATTTGGACTCCTATAGCTCTCAAAAATCAAGTTTAAAGTGAAATTATGCCTCTTTTAGGGCTGACCGACCACCATAAGCTCTTTTGCACCGGCGGCGCAGTTTACACCGGTTTATACCGCACCCAGTTTACATTGAGTTATACGAGGGTCCGCAGTTTACACCAGGTTACACTGGCGACGCGAAAATCGGCGTCAAAGAAGACGACCGACTTCTAGTCATCTTCAATGACCCTACAGGTGTCCAAATCACTTGGTTTTGAGCCATTTTGTTCGAAATTTCATCTAGTTTCCATTTCTACCATCCTTTTGCATTGATTTTTCCAAAAACTATAGTTTTTATTCAATTTTCTCCATGTTCCTAAAATGTTCCCTGGGTACTATTTTTCACATTTTTTGAAAAAAATCAGCCGTTGGATCTCTCCCAAATTTAAAGGGTTTGATCTTGGGTCTCTTATACACTAAATGGATGGTCCAATTTGCAAAATAATGTGGTTTCATCTAAGAAATCACGCTCTGACAGTAGCGTACTCAGGGTTCCAAGAAAAACTCTGTTTTTTCCTGTTTTTCCTAATTTCATGTGTTTCTATTTGGCATATCCATGCCCATGTAACATGAAAATAAAGGGATTAGACCTTACCTCTATTAGCTGAGTGTTGCTTGAAGTTGCCGGAGCCCTACTCGCCTGAAAAACTCGGATTCTCAGAGGCTAGGGTTAGGGTAAAACTAGTGGTGCAATGTTGAGGAGAAAAGGAGATGATTGAGGACTAAACTTGATAGGAAGGTGCGTTTGAGGTAGGGGAATGAGGTTCTTCCTATTTTACGCCTCTCCTTCGACGATTTCACTGACAAAATCATCAAATCTGACAAGGCAGGCTGGTTAGGGGTGCTGTTATCAAAACTAGCCCTCGGGCCCTGTTAATTTCCCAAAGTGCCCTTACACTTTAACGACTCATAACTCCTTCGTTTGAGCTTCGTTTTCCGCGTTCTTTATGTCATTGGAATCCTATCGACGAGTAATTTCTAATTTTTAATTTTCAGGACCAAATTTCATTTATAAATTATTAATTTAATTTATTTAATAAATTATTAATTTATACCTAAAATTGAGGATATTACATCCTTCCCTCCTTATAAAAATTTCGTCATCGAAATTTTGCTACATACCTCTATGTAAATAACTCTGGATGGATCCTTCACATCTCCTCTTCTGTTTCCCAGGTAGCCTCCTGTAATGAATGATGTTGCCAAAGTACTTTGACTAATATGATAGTTTTATTCCTTAACTCCTTGACTTTCGTATCCAGTATGAGCACAGGTCTCTTTTCAAATGTCATATCAGGCTGTAATTCTCCTGGGATCTACTCTAACACATGTGAGGGGTCTGGCACGTATTTCCTTAGCATGGAAACATGGAAGACAGGACATGTAGGTGACGACAATTAATGTTTTATTTTAATTTTAAAACCATGCATAATCCTAGCATCATGAGTGATTGTGATTTAAATTGCATTATTCTTAACTGTTGATATTATGAGATTTAGAGTTATGCTATGATTATTATAAATTGCAATCATGTACTGAATAAACCTATGACAAATGATTTTATGAGCATGATATTATTTAATTATTCAAAGATATCAAGTTCTTTTCTTTATTTCATTATTGAATTGGATGGGTTTGGATGAAAAAAGAAAAATAAGGGCTTAGTGGCTGGTCCTTTTAGAGGAAAAAACTCTGTTTTTTCCTATTTTCCCTGATATCATGTGTTTCTATTTGGCATATCCATGCCCATGTAACATGAAAATAAAGGGATTAGACCTTACCTCTATGAGCTGAGTGTTGCTTGAGGTTGCCGGAGCCCTACTCGCCAGAAAAACTCAGACTCTTAGAGGCTAGGGTTAGGGTAAAACCAATGGTGTGATGCTGAGGGGAAAAGGAGATGATTGAGGACTAAACTTAATAAGAAGGTGCATTTGAGGTGGGGGAATGAGGCTCTTCCTATTTTACGCCTCTCCTCCGACGATTTCACCGGCGAAATCGCTGGATCTGATAAGGTAGGCTGGTTAGGGGTGCTATTATCAAAACTGGCCCCCTATATTTCGGGCCCTGTTAATTTCCCAAAATGCCCTTACACTTCAACGGCTCATAACTCCTTCGTTTGAGCTCCATTTTTCGTATTCTTTATGTCGTTGGAATCCTATCGACAAGTACTTTCTAATTTTTAAGTTTTCAGGTCCAAATTCCATTTATAAAATTTTAATTTAATTTATTTAGTAAATTACTAATTTATACCTAAAATTGAGGATATTACATCCTTCCTTCCTTATAAAAATTTCTTCGTCGAAATTTCGCTGCATACCTCTATGTAAATAACTCTGATTGGATCCTTCGCATCTTCTCTTCTGTTTCCCAGGTAGCCTCCTGTAATGAATGATGCTGCCAAAGTACTTTGACTAATGTGATAGCTTCATTTCTTAACTCCTTGACTTTCGTATCCAGTATACGCACAGGTCTCTCTTCAAATATCATATCAGGCTGTAATTCTCATGGGATCTGCTCTAACACATGTGAGGGGTCTGGCACGTATTTCCTTAGCATGGAAACAAGAAAGATAGGACATGTAGGTGACGACAATTAATGTTTTATTTTAATTTTAAAACCATGCATAATCCTAGCGTCATGAGTGATTGTGATTGAAATTGCATTATTCTTAACCATTAATATTACGAGATTCAGAGTTACGCTATGATTATTATAAATTGCAATCATGTATTGAATAAACTTATGACAAATAATTTTATGAGCATGATATTATCTAATTATTCAAAGATATCAAGTTCTTTTCTTTATTTCATTATTGAAATGGATGGGTTTGGATGAAAAAGAAAAATAGGGGCTTAGTGGCTGGTCCTTTTAGAGGAAAAAACTCTGTTTTTTTCCTGTTTTCCCTGATTTCATGCATTTCTATTTGGCATATTCATGCCCATGTAACGTGAAAATAAAGGGATTAGACCTTACCTCTATGAGCTGAGTGTTGCTTGAGGTTGCCGGAGCCCTACTCGCCAGAAAAACTCGGACTCTCAGAGGCTAGGGTTAGGGTAAAACCAATGGTGCGATGCTGAGGGGAAAAGGAGATGATTGAGGACTAAACTTGATAAGAAGGTGCATTTGAGGTGGGGGAATGAGGCTCTTCCTATTTTACGCCTCTCCTCCGATGATTTCACCGGCAAAATCGCCGAATCTGATAAGGCAGGCTGGTTAGGGGTGCCGTTATCAAAACTGGCCCCCTATATTTCGAGCCTTGTTAATTTTCCAAAATGCCCTTACACTTCAACGGTTCATAACTCCTTCGTTTGAGCTCTATTTTCCGCGTTCTTTATGTCGTTGGAATCCTATCGACAAGTACTTTCTAATTTTTAAGTTTTCGGGACCAAATTCCATCTATAAAATTTTAATTTAATTTATTTAATAAATTACTAATTTATACCTAAAATTGAGGATATTACAAGTTGATCAGACATGTTCATTGAATCTCTATGGCTTTGATGTCAATACCCATGGTCGCAAGGACAATAACTTATTTTGTTTTACAAAATGGAGGGCCAATTTGCTGGTATAGTTCTTTTTTGGGAATTTTTTTTGGTAAGAATTCATGCTCAAGATCGTGTAAAGAAGTTTGCATAGTTCATTTTCATGCATGATGATCTTTTTTTGTTGATCCAAGCCACTTATCATGTTTGCAGTACCAAAAATAAGTGATTTACAAGAAATCATAGCATTTGAATAATCTCAATCACTTGTCTTTGAATTTCACATGCATAATGTAGCTTGGATCTACAAGTGAGAATTTCACGTGCATGAAAAAGGGACGTGACATCTTGACATGCTCTTCAGCGTTTGGACTATTAATAGGACCCACAAGGAAATTATTCCCTGCCTTTAGGACTATTGCATACCTTCTTTTTGGATTTTGTGGTTAATGTATTAGTGGGACCAGATTTTAATTGATAGGAACCGTTCGTTTCATGATATTTAAAATGGGCATTCCTATTAATATCCAAATTAAAATTTCGTAATTAGTTCTTTTCTTAGTCGCCAACAAATGTCTAACACAATTGGTCAAAGATAGCTTGCATTTCCAAAGAAATCTTATTGGTCATTGATATGAGTCGCCATTTTTCTTATTTGGCCAGAGATTAGCTTTAGGAATGTGTGTAAGCAAAAGTGTTTGAGTCATTTGCTTTGCAATTCTTCCCTCTGAAAAAAGAACATATTGCCACCATGATAATGCTTCCTGTTCGTGAGAATTAAGGTACGAAGAGTTTTCATAATGTGGCGATGGTCGGCATGCTCATTCAAAAGGCAAATAGGCCAATTAAACTAAAAGGAAGGTGCAAGCTGAGAAGGAACTGTTGCCAATAGTTCAGAAACTTCATAAAAACTACATTGTTTCATAAAAGTTAAAATCGTCCATACCATATAGTTTTTTACATATAAGAAATTTAAATCTCATGCCAACGAGATAAATGATTCCAATTATGCGGAGTTGAAGTCGTTCAACATTGCTTCACATGCGATCTACCAAGACCCTTGCGAACAGAGCAATAACAGGTCCGGGTATAACACCGAAGAGGAGGTAGGGAAAAGCGCACATGAGGCAGACTACAATGCCCAGGGGTTTGGCTTCCGGTCCGATCACCGCATACATGCCTGTCATGAAGGAGAGGAGCATCGCCGAGGTTGCCAGTCCGGTAAGATAGAAACCCCAAAACAGAGGACCAGCCATGGGTATGTGACGCGTTGCCCGTGCCAAGATGAAGCAAAAGATTGCAGCAACGGAGAAGCACAGGGCAATGGTATTGGTTACCATGAAAGCTTTGAAAGCTGCATGATGTAGAAGTACGGTGAGACCAGCGGTAAAGCTGACTGTGGTGATGAGCGCGGCTACCACGGCGTTGTTATCAATTCTTGCACGCATGCGTTCATCTTCTCGGAAGGCTTTACTTCTTCGATGCAATTTCTTTCCTTTCCCCTTTAAGACCTGTAGATTTCGGCCTCGAACAGCACCTCTACTTCGCAATGACTTCTTCATTAGCCACTGTGTCAGCAAGAAATATTAGTGGGCAAATGGTCTTAAACTTGGAGACTTGGTGCCACCTCCAGCCAATTGTAAAGAGAGAGGTGCATGATGTCTACGACCAACTGGTTTAGACGGCTTTTGACAATACCGTATTTTTAATTTTCAGTGTTAGGACTGCAACTTTTATCTTCGAGCTACAAAATGTTCCATGTTCCAGCAGTGCAGAGAAAGCCGTTCCATTAACTGTTGTCAACAGATGCCAAAGATCCAATGAGGTATTCACTAGATGAACGGTCAAATTAACATTGTTGGGGCCCTTTTGGTAAAAGTGGGCATGTATTATGCCCAAACCTATGACCTACAATGAGAACATAGCTCAAAACCAGAAAACTCGAGTCGACTAGGAAGTGACATGACTTGCTAGCTTGAGCTGGAAAACTAGCAAAACTCGAGTTCAATTTCTAATAGAATTTGTCAATTCATGTGGGTCACAAACTTTCATTTGCTTTGAACATTGTAATTACTAGAGAGCTGGTTAGGAGGCTTCACCCCATCAAAACCCAGCCTCTCCATTAAGCATTTTGCTAAGCAGGTGAGGTACTTGAGGAGCTACTCGATTTGCTACGAAGTTCAATTAACTCGCAAATTTTCATACTGCGTAAGAACTTTGTTTCATTAAAGTCTTCATTTGTATATCTAAGAGACGACAGTCTATAGTACCTGAAATTTATCCTCTTCTTCTTGCTCCACAAGGTCAAGAGCTGTGAGACCGTTTTTGTTCATCACTGTCAGTTTTGTTTCTTGCAATAAGCAAGTGAAAGAAAGCAAGTCATGGGATTTCACGGCCAGATGCAGGGGGGTGTTCCCTTCTCTATCTCCCGAGTTTACTAAACCCTTCAGTTTTCGCACTAAGCAGAGAACTATCTTGGGCTTTCGATTTATGGCTGCAATGTGAAGGGCATTTCTATCATTTCTGTCGAGTTGTTCAATGGTATCTGGGAAGTGCTCAAGCAGTAGCTGAACAACAAGTTTAGAGCCAGCAGCAGCAGCTATATGAAGAGGTGAACGGCCTTCATCGTCTAATATATATGGAAGTTGATCATCATTTCGGACTAGCACCATACCAATCTTTTCCATATCTCCGAATGCCGCGTAGTGCAGGGCGGTTCGATTCCATTTATCCTGCATTCTAACTAGTCTCTTCTTGTCCTCCATTGACAACTCTGAGATTGGAAACCAAAAAAGATCTTCAATGTTAGGAAAGCTCTTGTACCATAGATGGTTCTATTTTAGCAATAGCATTTTTGTTTTTTCCTTTTGAATAGTATAATGTATCAATAGTTTTTTTCGTTTCTTTTTTTCTGAAAGGAACTATTTGATTAGATTTCTACGGGAATCATTACAAAAAGTGATCAAGTGGATCACTGTAAATAAAAAATAAAAATAAAATCACAAATGAAAGTGCCTATATATAACCACAGAAAACCGCCAAAAACCATTATAGAAACGTAATGACATGATCCAAAAACATAACAATCTTCACTTTCACTCCACCTCCTCATAATCAGAAGTTTTTCTTTAATCTTCCCCCTGCCGAAGGCATCCCTAAGATCATAAGAACCAAATTTCTATATTATATACTTGCACTATTATGTTTCCCTTGAACCTATAGTTTAGAGTCGTGCTACAAATTGCCACTAGCTTCTTGAAGATAGTTGAATTCTGTTTACATGTTTACAACCATTGAGAGGACACATGCGTCAGACATTTCCTGATCCGTGTGGTCTCACCTCTTCCATGACGCATCAAATTATGCTAGTTTTTTTATGGGTCATCCCAATCAATAAATAAAAAATTTCAAAGATAAATAGATACCTCTTGGCACAATAATCCTCTCAACTCTTGTGACTGTCTTTTGTGCTTTTCATTGCTTATCAATTCTTAATGAATTAGTTTATTTGCCAGAAAATAAATAAAGTTGGGAAAACTGAGGAAGGTTGGTGCAAGTCACTTCTATGCTCCTTGGTCATGCCATATAACTGCATTATTTAACAACTGGAGTCAGCACGAAAATCGGCTTAGTCTTGTAAACTCAGTGCACTTATTGATGACTCGGAAAGACCCGACAAATATTCTTCAAAGAAACAGGTTAGCAATATAAATACGTAAGAGCTATAGATTAACCCACAGCTGCTTACGACTTAAGCTTAAGGTCATAGTAGGTCGTTAGTTTCATAGTTGTTTTCAGGTAATGAATTGTTTCGAAGAGGGTATAAAGGTCTTACTGTCAAACACTAAACGAAGAACTCGGGTGAGAATATGACATAAGGGAACTTACTAGAACCATTTAGGACTTCCATAAAGAGTTGCTCCAACTCCAAGCCATATCTGCCATACCTTGCAGCCAGATGCAACGGCGATTCCATGTTCTTGTTAACCCGGTCCACCAATCCTGGGCTAGCTTTGAATAATTCAATTGCCACAAGGAAGTTTCCATTCTCTGCCGCTTCGTGCAGAGCTGTGTTTTCATTATTGTTTACCATTCTCAGCAATCCATTTCCATCTTCCAAATTACTCGATGATCCCCTGGTTCGCTCTATAAGAATTTTAACTACATCAAGCTGTCCAGTCCTAGCGGCGGAATGTAGAGGAGTATCATCTTTTGAGTTTCTTTCAGTAAGTAGGTCGCTGCACAAGTGCAGTACTCTATCAACAAATTGAGCATGTCCTAATCTTGCTGCAATATGTAGTACAGTGTGTCCATGGGGTGCAACAAACCTGAGTAATTCAGTGTTGATATCTCGAAGAACATCGACATCTCCTGCTGTTGCTGCTCTGTATGCTTGGAATGATACAGGATCCATTGTAGAGTATATGATGCTGTCTCTATCTACTCGGTTTCGATCCTGAGATGTTTGATCTGTACTACAGCGATGGGGAAGTCGACCCTCACAAATCTCTTGTAGCGATGATAGTAAGAAAACGCAAGTATTTTGAGCTGGATGAAGATGGAAATAAAAGGGGTAGCCCGGGCACCATATTAAGAAAAGAAAAAGGAAATCTACAATAAAAATAAAATAGCTGTTACAAGATAAGGCTGTGTACTATAGACTTTTGTGGTCTGCCCTTCTCCGAATCCCTTTATAGGTGGGAGCTTCGTACATCGGGCTGCCATTTTAGCTGTTACAAGTGTCTAGGTCATTGTCCCAGGAATCTCAGTTTAGATTGAAAGAAATATTGTATGGTGATAAGTTGAGCTACAAGATAAATATAGAGAAATATTGTATGGTGAGGTGAATGGCCAGCTTACTGCCTTCTCTATAGTTGGAAAACAGGGACACCCATTTCAAATAGCAAAGACTTATCTAATTATCATTTAGTGCATTTTAAAGTTTCAGAAAGCTCAAATAAATGTTAAATGGGTGTCCATGATATTTAAAATGGGTGTTCCTATTAATATCTTAATTAAAATTTCATAATTAGTTCTTTTCTAAGTCGCCAACAAATGTCTAACACAATTGGTCAAAGATTGCTCTGCATGTCCGAAGAAATCTTCTTGGTCATTGACATGAGTCACCATTTTTCTTATTTGGTCAGAGATTAGCTTTTGGAATGTGTGTAAGAAAAAGTGTGTGAGTCATTTGCTTTGTAATTCTTCCCCCCGAAAAAAGAACATATTTTTCTATTTTAAAGATATAATAGTTTTTAGTCCCACTTTTTGAAATTAGGAATTTTAAAAGGAGCAAGTATTCTCACACCCATTTGGTACTAACCCCACAACCTTTTTTGGAGTTTTATCATATTTTATCTAAGGGGCCCATTTCATGATAATCTCAAGCCTTCATCTTAGCAATTTTGTAATTGATGAGGTTTTACCCAAAAATCACATATATTTGATAATTGTACTTTTGCCTTTTTGAGTTCTAAATCAACAGCTAGAAAAAACTAACGGTATTAAAAATAGCTAAAAAAAATCAATGTGTAGATTATTTAAAGTATGTTAATTTTGAGAAGTGGTCATCTATAGAAAAATGCTTAAGATAAGTGGTTTGATTACTCAAATAAATGGCCAACGTATGTACTTTTACCATTAACCCAAGGGGTGTAGCATTAGTACCAAAGAGGTATAGGAATATTAACTCCATTTTAAAGGGAATTGATATAGGCATTTCACTTTTTAATAAGCACACTCTCATATGTCTCATCCTACTCTTCAACATGAGCTCACCTTTTGGAAGATCCGAACCATTCATAATCTTGTTCTCATCTTATCTAAGCTATGTACTAAAATTTTTATTGATTGTACAATTCTAACGCATGCACCAAAGCTGGGTAAAGAATTGGTGCAAGAAGGATTCTCTCACTTGGGTGATTGAGGTTCGAGATTGTGCATTGGTGTCCTTAACTCTAAAAAAGAATGTATTTTTTAAATTTAGAAAAATGAATATCAAAATTATGTGCTGTTCATTTTAAAACTCAAGGAACCAGTGGTTAGGATCATCAAATAAATGAGATTTTTATGCATAACTCATTTAAGATGAGAACAATATTGTCAATTAGTTTGGATCTTCCAAATGGTGAGCCCAATGAAAATTATAGCTTTAGTGAATGCAAGTATTATGCACCTTTGAACATGAGATAGGGCCACATGCTAATCATTGTTCTTCTTTGAACATGAGAACCTATTTTTACCTGTGCAATGTCATTAATTTTAAATTTTTTATAAATTTTATTTTACATTGCCTAATTAGGTTGGATAAGTAAAGATTGGAAGCTTAACTTGGAGCTGGAGCAAAGCTAAAACTATGCCAATGATCTCCTACCAAGCCAATCCTAGTGTATGCATTCATCATACGTTAGATGTTTCCACATATTAGTAAGAACCAAGAGATTTAGACTATTATTTTGATTCAAAAATAACTCATATACAGCCAACCCCTTGCATCCACAACAAAGTTCAAGAGGCTGGTATACTTCTAGTTCGATAGTACTATTTACCATTCAGATATACTTGTGTGATGTAAAATTAACCTAGAAAAGCAAGTCTACGCCAGACTAGCAAATATGAGACCAAACTTGACAAAATTAAGATATTATAGTAAACCACGATGCAGAGGATCTGATAAAGTCCTCCCAAAAATCACCAATAGAAGGAAACAAATAGAAAGGGAGAAGAGATTCCGGACTCAGAAGCAACTATTTTACTGACATCACTAGGCCTTCCACTTGGACAGACCTTTATCCATCCTTTTTTTCATCATTAGGAATTAGTGCACCTTCTCAAATATCAATTGGTTTTGGCTTTTTATATTGTAAATTTGGTTGTATTATGTAGTCTTCCTGATGAGTGAAATCAAGTGTAAGGGTTTATTTGTGAATCCTTTTGTTTAATCCTATAAATGTGAAAAATACGCATTGTTACTGGGATTGAACGGTCAAACATTAATCAAATGCAACAAATTCACAAAGATTTCCAATTATAAGACTAAAGTTTCATGCTGAAATTCCTAGGTGTTGTGTGTTTAGTGGGCTGAAGTTCTACTCTCCGTGAAAAAATTTTAGCATCTAAAATTTCAAGATCAGAAATTTCGGCAGCTGGATTTTTAGTAGCTGTTCCAGTTCAGCCTTTCTAGAATGTGCATTTTTAGGCACAGCTTTTTGTATCATTTTTACATTTTATATGGTAGAATTATATATATATAGACACACACACTCTAGCGTAAAAACTAAAAACTGGGCGTGTAGCGTCAAGCATACACAATAGGATCAACATGTGGTCGATCCAGGCCGTCTATCTAACTTCCCCAACTTCAGATGTCAAGTAACCCAAGCATTGAAGCAACTATTTTTATGCACGACGCACCTCACAATCCCATATATTTAGCGGTCCAGATAGCTGATATTGCGGGGCCCACCTTTTACTTTCAATCATAGTAAACGTACGGTTAGTAGTTAATATAGTCAATAGTGCACATTCAATGACCAAAACACTGTCTTTAGTAGTAAAACTGTCCAATCGCTGCGAGTTTTGGTATCTTAAATTAGTCGTGAGAAATCAGCTTAACGGGTGGGATCAACCAAAAGTGAGATTCCACATGGCAACTTTGTCACGGGGTCAGTCTCCATGCATGATAGCATTCTTTGTTTAGGAGGCCAGACACTAATGTAGACCACTTCAATGTGGTTATTTTTGTTAAAGCCCTTCCACATCACCAATCATAATAAGAGGAAATATTAAATTGACTGCACTGTGATATAGTCTAACGACCACATTCTTTAGATCCTACCTTTAAATGATCCAAATTATTTAACCATTGCTTTGGATTTAGATGTATTATAAACTAGAAATCATGTGATTTGGATGATTCTAGCATCTTAAAAGTTTATGAGAAATTATGGTGGAGTGAAGTCGCAACAAGGTCAATGCTCAAATTTCCTTTCCAAACTACTTACTTCGAGGAAGCAAAATGACTACTGCAAATAGCTTATCTTATATACTAGCTTTTAGAATGGCTTGTGCCCAGTTAAGATATGAAGGGAAAGATGCATGCTGGAAGACTTTGCACGAATAGGTATAAGTTCAGATGCATGATTATCCCATGGATGTCTTCCAAAGCTCAAATTACAAGATTTCAAGCTTTCCTAAATTGGATTGCACTGATCTGATTAAGTAGAAGAAAGATGCCACCGTGATAAAGCTTCGTACTTGAGAGAATTAAGGCACGAAGAGTTTTCATAATGTGGCAATGGTCAGCATGCCCATTCAAAAGGCAATTAGGCCAATTAGACTGAAAGGAATGTTAGAACAAAGAAGGAACTGTTGCCAATAGTTTAGAAACTTCATAAAAACCACATTGTTTCATAAAAGCTAAAATCGTCCATACCATATAGTTTTTTACATATAAGAAATTTTAATCTCATGCGAACGAGATAAATGATTCCAATTATGCGGAGTGAAAGTCGTTCAACAATGCTTCACTTGGCATCTATCACGAACCTTGCGAACCAAGCATTAACACGTCCGGATATAACATCGAGGATGAGGAGGGGAAACAGGCCCATGAAGCAGGCTAGAAAGGCCAGGGATTTGGCTTTCGGCCGGATCACCACATACATGCCTGACATGAAGGCGATGAGCATCGCCCAGGTTGCCTGTCCGGTAAGAAAGGAACCCCAAAACAGAGTACCAACCATGGACATGTAACGGCGCATTACCCGTGCAATGAAGCATAAGATTGCAGCAACGGAGAAGTACAGGGCAATGGCATTGGTTACCACGAAAACTTTGAAAGCTGCATGATGTGCAAGCAGGGCGGTGCCATGGCTATCGTAGCGGCCTGGTATGGTGGTACCAGCGGCAAAGCTGACTGTGGTGATGAGCGCGGCTACCACGACGAAGGAATTAGTTGTTGCACCCATGCGTTCTTCCTCTCTGAAGGTTTTACTGCTTCCTTGCAATTGCTCTCCTTCCCCCTTCAAGACCTGTAGATTTCGGCCTCGAGCAGCACCTCTGCTTCGCAATGACCTCTGCATTGTCATCTGTGTTAGCAAGAAACATTAGTGGGCAAATGGTCTTAAACTTGGAGCCATGACAGGGAATTGCAGGTGTAAAATGTTGGCGACATGTGATTGGCTCAGAATATTAAAAGTTAATGATTGTGTTTCATACTTCGTTAAGATGTTTGCACTGGTGAAAAAAGGATCCTTAGGTGCTCCCATCCGTGTCTCATGAACCAATGGGCTAGAAGGCTTTTTCTCGATTCCTTATAGTTGGTCTGAATAGTCAGACAAGTAGACCCACTTAGACTTCTGATCACACAACTTTCTGTACAAAAGGACATTTATGACTACTTAGACAGCAAAAAGTTTATTTGATACCTTCGTGTTTATTTTCATAAACTTGCATTGAAATTGTGAGATAGACAGCAAAACATTTATTTGGTACCCTTCATGTTTATTTTCAGAAACTTACATTGAAAATGAAAATGTGAGATAGACGGCAAAATACTTACTTGGTACTATTATGGGTTGATTTCCTCACTGTTGTTGTTGTTTTTTTTTTTTTTTTTAACAGCAAAGAGTTATGAAGCAAACTACCTAGAAGCATATCTTGCTTCCTAAATCTACTTAGAATCTCCCTCATAAGGGGAAAGTGCCACCTCCAACCTCTAACCATGTAATGAGAGAGGTGCAATGATGTCTATGACCAACTGGTTTAGACGGCTTTTGACAATTCTGTATTTTTAATTTTCACAGTGTTAGGACTGCAACTTTTATCTTCGAGCTACAAAATGTTCCATGTTCCAGCAGTGCAGAAAAAGGCATTCCATTAAGTGTTGTCAACAGATGCTAAAGATCCAATGAGGTATTCACTAGATGAACGGTCAAATTAACATTGTTGGGGCCCTTTAGGTAAAAGTCGGCATGTATTATGCCCAAACCTATGACCTACGATGAGAACGTAGCTCAAAACTAGAAAAGTCGAGTCGACTCGGAAAACTAGCAAAACTCGAGTTCAATTTCTAATAGAATTTGTTAATTCATGTGTGTCACAAACTTTCATTTGCTTTGAAAAGAGTTTCTCCAACTCCAAGCCATATCTGCCAGATCTTGCAGCCAGATGCAACGGCGATTCCATGTTCTTGTTAACCCGGTACACCAATCCTGGGCTAGCTTTGAATAATTCAATTGCCACAAGGAAATGTCCATTCTCTGCCGCTTCGTGCAGAGCTGTGTTTTCATTATTGTTTACCATTCTCAGCAATCCAATCTTCCAAATTACTCGATGATACCCTGGCTCGCCTTATAAGATTTTTAACTACATCAAGCTGTCCAGTCCTAGCGGCGGAATGTAGAGGAGTATCATCTTTTGAGTTTCTTTCAGTAAGAAGGTCGCTGCACAAGTTCAGTACTCTATCGACAAATTGATCATGTCCTAATCTTGCTGCAATGTGTAGTACAGTGTATCGATGGGGTGCAACAAACCTGAGTAATTCAGTGTTGATATGTCGAAGAACATCGACATCTCCGGCTGTTGCTGCTGTGTACAATTCAGGATCCATTAACCTCTTTGCTTGGAATGATAGAGGATCCATTGTAGAGGACATGATGCTGTCTCTTTCTACTCGGTCTCGATCTCTAAGATGTTTGATCTGACTGCACCGATTGGGAAGGGGAGCATTCCTCTATTTTTTCACTTCTTTTTTTTTCCTTGTCTTTTACTTTTTTCTTTTCACTTCAATACCTAGTCAACAACTGCCAACAAATGTCTAGTGCAGTCATAGACAACACCTTAGTTACAGTTTTGTGTCACCACTTTTTTCTTTGGGGAAAGATTATTTAGGAGAGTCCATGAGTGATTTGCTTTGTAATTATTCACCCATATTAAAAGAAAAAGAATACAAAGAAGAAGAAGAATTATCCGAGATGGATTGGTCTAATCACCCATGGAGGGCTCCCTTCATGCTAAATATGGGGCACTTCTAGGGAAGGTTGTTTGTATTTGTTTTGTATGGAAATTGATTAGCATGGAAAATAAAAATAAAAAATCCGTAGAAAGTGTCTTAGGCCTTGAAATTGAATTAATCCAAACAACCAATAATCATCAACGTAATTTAATTTCAAAGCATAATTGTTAATATCTTCGACTAGATACATTTGTATGTGGTTATTGCCGAAAGCAATGAATCATTGTGTAAACTTTAGAAAAGAAGCCTTGCAGAATAATAGCATCTATGTAGAAGTAAGGGGCAGCCCCGGTGCACAAAGCTCCCGCCTATGCAGGGTCTGGAGAAGGGGCGGACCACAAGGGCCTATTTGAGAGCGTCCATAGACCACTTCTTCTTGACCCATAGAAATAGATGGGCTAGAAAATTTTAATAAACAACAGAATAGAATCATTCAATTCATGTGCTTTTTTTAACTATTAAGCTGAAGCAATCAAATGAATGAAATCATCAAATGTAGTCTCTAGAAAAGTCATCCATAGACCCTCCCATATGACAGTTTTTATTAAAGGTTTCTCTAGAGCTAAAGATGCCTTTCTCAAATGTTCTCTGGACATGGTCACCTAGTCCAATGGTAAGATGCTTGTTTCCTACACCAAGGTTGTAGATTCAAGTCCGCTTGCCACAACCACTTCCATAAAGAAAAAAATAATTTGGACCACACACACAAGCACACAAAGAGAGAGAGAGAGAGAGAGAGAGAGAGAGAGAGAGAGAGAGAGAGAGAGAGAGAGAGAGAGAGAGAGAGAGAGAGAGTTTCAAAGACTCAAAACAAATGGCTATGACCATCCAACTGCACTAATTTATTTTGCCTTACCTTCTTTTGATATGTCAGACATGATGCATGACCTAGTTCTAAAAAAATAATTTTCAGCACGCATGAAAAAGAAAGAAAAAGGATGCAGACTTCTTCGTGGATTCTACCAGGACTGAAGTGATAACTTTTATCGTTGCACCAAGGCTCCCCTTCTGGATGAAGATGGAAATGATCGTACAAATTTAGGAATTCTTATAGGATTCGTGCAGAGATTATACTATCTGAACGAACCATCGGCTAAATTCTAGGTCACTTGCCACGAAAGGGAACTCCATAAGGCATGAATAATTTTTGTATGGTGTTCATCTTGTCCTTGCATTAAGGAAAACGTCGAGACATTAAGCATTCATAATAAGTATTAAAATAGTGAGCATTGTCTAGACACGGCTGTACTCAGAATTGAGGTCTATGAAATGCTAGTCAAATACCAACACCACATGGGAGATTGCGTGAGGTTATGCTGAAGTGCTTCTTTGAATATCTGAGCATGGGAGATAGCGTGAGGTTATACTGAAGTGCTTCTTTGAATATCTGAGCCATTCATCATGTATAATGTGAAAATCCCAATTTTTCTAAAATTATTTAGAATTAATTATATTTTTTTTACAAAAATTGAGGTAAAATATTATATTTAATATAATATTATTTTTAAAAAAATAGGTCTTGAAACATAGATATTTGGAATTATTGATGAAAAACAAATTAAAATTACTACAAGCACGCTGAAATCTAAGTTCGGGTGAAAATTTTCTATTTTTTGTAATTTTTTGAATTTACATTTACCCATAGGGATAAAATAGTCATTTTACTTATGTGTGGGGTTCACAAAAGTTAGTTGAGCTGGTGGACAGCCAGCTCAGGAAATATCAATTATGAGAAATATGCTTTTAATTTTATCAGAAAAGTAAAAAATAATTAAAATAAGGCAAAAATAACCCTATAAATACCCCTCCTACAGAATGCACAAAATCTCATAGACCCCTAGAGTCACTCACTCACTCACTCACTCTCTCCCCCTCCCTTCCCTTTCTCTTTCCCTCGCTTTTTCCTCATTTTTCTCTTCTTTTCTTTTCTTTCCTTGTCTCTTTCCAGCTGTAGCGGCAATCCCCACACTCAACCGACACAAGAACTAGCCTGTGTCAGGCTAGCATGTCCCGAGAAAAAGAGAGGAGAGAGAAAAGAAAAGAAAAGAAAAAAGAAAAGAAAAGAAAAGGAAAAAGGAAAAAGAGAGAGAAAGAGAGAGAGAGAGAGAGAGAGAGAGAGAGAGAGAGAGAGAGAGGGAGAGAGTGGGGGAGCCTTAGGGATTTGTGCAATTTCGTGTAACTTAAAGGAGGGGTATTTATTGGGTTATTTTTGTATTATTTTAACTAAAATTTAATTATTTTTATTTAAAAAATCACTTCTTTTTTTCTTTTCTTTTTTATAAAATTAAAAGCATATTCCTCGTCATGTTTATTTTTCATCATTAATATTCTTTAAGCTGGCTATCCACCAGTTTACCTAACTTTTGTGGACTCTATGCAAAAGTGAAATGACCATTTTACCATTATGGGTAAATATAAATTCACAAAAATTATGAAAAATAGAATTTTTTTACCCAAGCTCAGATTTCAGCATGCTTACAGTTGTTCTTTCTCATGAATGATTCCAATTATCTATATTTCAAGACCTGATTCTTTTTCTAAAAGTTAATATTATATTAAATATAATATTTTACCTTAATTTTCATAAAATTCTAATTAATTTCAAATAATTCTAGAAAAATTAGGGTTTTCACGGAGGGGAGTTCTAAAAGTTTTGAAGTATCTCTTTTAGAGCAATTCTCTATACTAATTTTCTAGTATTCTAGTCTTCTTTTTTGCAAAGTTAGGCATGATTTCTCTCTTCTTTTCTAGAATTATTTGGAATTTTCACCAAAATCGGGATGAAATATTAAATTTAATATAATCTTAATTTTTAGAAAAATAATTAAGTCTTGAAACATATGATATTTGGAATCATTCACAAGAAGCTAGTCAAAATGACTGCAAGCACTTTGAAATTTGAGCTCAGTTAAAAATTCCTTTTTTTTGTAATTTTACATTTACCCATAGGGGTAAAATGATCATTTCACTTTTGTATGGAGTCCACAAAAGTTAGGTGAGCTAGTAAACAGTCAGCTCATGAAATATCGATAATGAGGAATAAACATGATGAGAAATACGCTTTTAATTTTATAAGAAAAGTAAAAAAAAATAATTAAAAAAAATAATTAAAATAAGGCAAAAATAACCCTATAAATACCCCTCCAACAGAATGCACAAAATCCCACAGACCCCTAGACTCTCTCACTCTCTCCCCCTCCCCTCCCTTCCCTTTCTCTTTTTCCTCCTTTTTCTTTTCTTTCCTTTTCTCTTTCTCTTTCCTTTTTTTAAAATAATTTTTTTACTTTTCTTATAAAATTAAAAGCATATTCTTCATCATGTTTATTCTTCATCATTAATATTCCATGAGCTAGTTGTCTACCAGCTTACCTAACTTTTCTAAACCCCATACAAAAGTGAAATGACTATTTTACCATTATGGATAAATATAAATTCACAAAAATTACGAAAAATAAGAATTTTTCACCCGAGCTCAAATTTCAGCATGCTTATAGTCGGTTTGACTTGTTTCCCATGAATGATTCCAATTATCTATGTTTCAAGACTAAATTCCTTTTCTAAAAGTTAATATTATATTAAATATAATATTTCACCTTGATTTTCGTAAAAATTCTAATTAATTCCAAAAAATTTGGGGTTTTCATAGAGGGGTGTTCTAAAAGTTTTGAAGGAAGAGTCTCTTTTAGAGCAATTCTCTATACTAATTTTCTTGTATTCTAGTCTTCTTTTTTGCAAAGTCAGGCATGATTTCTCTCTTCTTTTTCTTGTTTAATTTTTAGTCTGCTTGCATATGAAAATATTTGCATATAAAATAAGAAGTTAACTTTGTTTCTGCTTTTTATTATAGCTTTCTGCTTTTTTGCATATTACTATAGAGCAAAGTGCTAGTCCAAAGGGAGAGGGAAAGGAGAGGAGAGTCTCCCTCCTTCCATCGGGATCCTTTAAGCTTGGTTAAGGGTTCTCCCTATTTCTATGGTTGGAGGAAATTTCCTAACATAGAGCTTAAAGGACCCTCTATAATTTAGCTATTGTAGTAATGCCTATAAAAGGAGGATTTTTGCACTATGTTGTAAGAGGGCTTCTTGCTAGGTTATATATCATTTCATATATTCTTTCAATGAAGATTTTTAACAATATTGATTTAGGAATAATATATACGTTTATATCTCATAAGTATCTTTCCGCATTCATTGTAGGATAGGAAAAGCACGAGAAAATAGGATAACCATCTTCAATTCCTCTAACCCAAGATAGCCAATCAACTTATTTAATAAAGACCAGTTATGGTGTTAATGGCTATCACCTTCCAACCCCATGATAAAGCTATAAACTTGATCTCTAGATATCTATAGGTCATAAAACTTTTCTCTCTAGGCAGTGACTTTAAGTTAGCAATGAAGGATGAACTAGTTTATCCCAATCCCCATAGACACAAGAAGATATGGTCGAAGAGCAAAGAGGTCAATGGCGTTTGACATCCTTGGAAAACTATCTTAGAACACGTAACCCCAAGTACACACTTTTTTTTTTTATACACGATCAAGTTTTTTTGTCAATCTAACCCACTCATCCTGTCAGGATCAAGTTATGTAGGTTAAAGAACAAAATGTTATGTCCATTGGGTGTTTTATGCCTATATTTCTTTAAAGATCCAAAACAAGTTTTTATGTCCATTGGGTGCTTCTAGCCTGTATTTCTAAGTTTTTACTACTTTTTTAAAGATCCAAAACAAGTGGTTAAGATTATCCAAATGCACTATTTTCTTACGTGTTACTATTTTTGGTATTCTAAGCATGATGAAGGACCTAGATCTAAAAAGGATATATAAATTATTTTTCTTTACATAATCTTAGCCAAAATTATGAGAAAGGTATATATATATATATATAGAAACATGAAAAGAAAGGTTGTGTACTTCTTACACCCCTCTTGACCTTATAGGGAGCGTAATATATATTATCAGTCCCACTAAGCATTCATGCGAAACAAGTATGAATAAGGTGTCTGCACCACCTGTTGGGCCTAATATAATGATTTTCTTGAGTGATCCAACACATTCATTGAAATCCCAATCCCTCAAGATGGGCAATACCAAAAAATCTCATATGATGAAAGCCTCTTTAGAGGGCTCCTTCTACAAATACATGGACGATATTAATAAAAACATACTACTATTCATATTTTAAGGAGAACACTAGCCAAAGATGCAGCTCTTGCATGAGATTTTTGAGAATAGCTCATATAAGTTAAGAACGAGATTGGCAATGATTTAGATCTTCTGAAAATTGGCTTAGTTGAAGTTACACCTGGTTAAAGAATACACAGAGACACAATTTGACATCTTTGTAACATGAAATTTAACTAAGTTTTTTTCTATTTAGAGTACTTCTGAAAGCAAATGGGGTGCCTATTGAAACACGAAGGTCAGATATCGGGTTTTCGAAAAACTAAAATGGCTAGAAATAACTAAATACTTCTATAAGTGAGTTATTTATTGATAATTAAAAAAAAATAGAATTATAATGGTTAGTAAGCATCCAACTGTGAAGTACTTCCGCGATTACTTATTTATTCAAAATTGTCCAAAAATCACAATCTTTCTAAAGGAGCAGCCCTGGTGCAAGAAGTTCCTGCGTATATGCAAGGTCAAGAGAAGGGGCAGACCACAAGGGTCAATAGTATGCAGCCTTATCTTGTATTTTGCAAGAGTTTGTTTCTACGCTTTGAACCTGCAACCTCAAAGTCACACTACAACAACTCTACCTTGCGCCAAGGGTCCCCTTCAATCACAGTCTCCCTCAACCAAAGAAATTATTAGTAGAGTATTTAAGGCATTTGGTTACCATCACCCATACTTAATAGAAGGGAATGGAGGAACAAGATTCGTGTCTCCTGTTCAGAATAAAGTCTTGATAATGATGACGAGGAGGATGATTAGGATCACCCTGTAGAGAAGACTTTGCACCGACGATGTGGGACCTATAATATAATATAGGGATAGGCGGGATCCAGATATAATGATTATAAGATACTCAGTAGAGAAGATTTTGCACTGACCATGTGGGACCTATAATATAATATAGGGATAGGTGGGATCCAGTGATTATAAGATACTGCTAAACACCATAAACCGATGGATCATTCAGGGCATAGCCCATCTAACAAGGGACTCAAAAGATCAACGGCTCAGATCACTTATAGGGTCTGAAGACCGTCACGTGACCTGCAATCCTCATTTAGTATAGACCCAGCTAAAATGGATCGAACTTTATTAGAGCACATCAGCGAAGGCAGCGATCATAAATACGTGTCCCCATCTGAACCAATGAATGTGATTGTTGGACAAAAGCCATCCCTTAACGTCTACATTTTTTGAAAATCAGTTTCCTCTGTGGAGGGCAGAAGGTTTGCCTTCCATGGAAACTCTGCTGCTTGTTTTAATGATTGGCACTTCCAGAGTTCCCTCCCAAAAGAGGAAAAAGCAAAGCCCCTTTCACAGAAGAACAACCCTCCCCCCCATGCCAGTTTCAGTTATGGGAGGTTTGCTAGACTGTTCTTCACTTCCATTGCGAATTTTCCAGGTTTGTGAAAGATCCCACACTTCAGGTAAGTTTTCTGAAGATTTTTGACCTGCAATGTGAGATTTTCAGGAGTGTTTTGTCTTAATCTCTATAATCTTTCTCTTTTGCAAATTATTCATGATTTTGGTAGAGTCTGAGCTGGATATATGTATTTGTAAAGTGAGTTTTCTCTTCATCCTTTTTTTCTTTTTTTTTAATGTTTCTCTTGATCATAATATGTATTTGCTTTTAGTTTATCCTTTTGTTCAGTGAGAATTTCCAACAAGTTTTCGGTTTAAGTCAGTTGATTTCTTCTGAAAATAAGACCTTTTAAGTTCCTTTTACGGGTTTTATGCGAGTCCAAAAATAAGACCTGTCTTGCTTAATCGTTAATATTGTCTTTCAGTAGTTTTCTGCTGATTTAGAATGATTAGAGTGGTGGAGAGCAGGTTTTATTTGTCAGATGGGTTCATTTCCTGTCTTTCCTTAGAAAAAGCTGTTGTTTGATTATTTTTTGCTTTGATCTCTATTCGCTATCTGTTTTTGTCAAGTTTCTTCTCATTCAGATCTGAGTCCGTCATTGTCATTTTGAGTTTATACATTTTAAAGATGTGGATCAGAGTTTCACATATCTTGCTCTGCTTTAACATGATCAGTAATTTAGAGCATATTTGTTGGTTCTGATTTCTACAGGTTACGACCTTGAATGGTTTTGATGAGGATTAAGTGGAAGGTTTTTGGAAACATAGATAGAATTAAATGATGTTTAAGAAAATGATTTTCCAAAAAATGTGGGTAGCTTATTTTCCTACTGCTTTTTGTTTCAACGGGTACACGATATCTAACTGGTGCAATGAAAAGAAAGTGGAAAAGTGCTTGCTTTCCTCTAACACTTGGATAGGTATAGCCAAGTATGGTTTCTATGAATGCATCCAAAACCTCTGTCACAGTTGCAACTGTCATCTTGACGTGCGGCTTTACCATGATCTATACCCTTTTCCTTATTTACATGTTTATATAAAGAGCCAACAAGATATAAGACTGCCTATTCTCTTTGAGAACAACCTCAGATGTCAGAAAGAAGTTTGATGTCATGGAACTTGATGATCAAATGTCTTGCTCCTCACAGTTATTGATTCCTGTGTTTAAAGAGCGAACTTGTAGGCGTTGAACCAGATGAAGTCATCTTTGTAGTAATTTCAGAATCTGGGTACCCATGAAGGATAAATGTTGTAGTTAATTCAAGCTGGTGAGTGAAGATTATAGGATTGAGCCCAAAGTTTGAGCATCATACCAGTGGAAGTGAGAACTTCAGAAGGTACTGTACATATCATTACTCTCTTCATATACTTCTCATGTTTTGAAATTTGAACTTGCAGAAATTATGACGCAGAATTGCAGATGCTGCTCAATGGGTTCTGGACAAAAACATTAGGCCTGTATTTACATCTAGAACCTCTCTATAGGAAATAAACTAGTTCTACAAGTAATGATTGCTTCTAACTTCTGGCATTAAATAAGCAAAACCTTGAACTTTTCAAGAATTTCTGAGTATACGAACTGTTGGCATAGAGAAAATCAATGCTCCATGGACCTTTTTTTCGTTTTTCTTTCTCTAAATGTAGTTCAGTGTCTTCACTCCTGTCTTTAGTATATCGTCTATTGGGTTGTTAGGAGTCTGTAGATTTTCTTTCATTCCTCCTTTGTTCATCTGCTAGAACATATTTTTTCTTTGTTTCTTTTCTTTCTTCTTCTTCCTTTTTTTTTTATTTCTATTTTGATCTAGCACAGCTACCCTTTCTTGTCTTCATCTTCGATGTTTGAAGTTTGAACCCATTCCCCACTCTGTCTTTCTCCTTCTCTATTTACTTTTTCTCTCATGGTTTTAACCCCAGCAACACAGATTGTTTAAGCTGCTTTCTCCCAAAAGCATACTCTGTGTCTCTCACACACACACATTCGTCTTTCTTTCATAAACATTCATCAAGTATCTAACTTAAGACTGGTTTATTTTTGTGACAGAAGAATGGCTATAGAGAGAAAAACTTCTTTCTTCAAGATCTACTTTGATTCTTTCTATGAAAAACCGGTAATGTCCTTTCCTAGATTTTGGTTTATATTCTTTTAATGTACTTGTGTAACCATTTGTGTTCTTAATTCTTATAGTTCTTTCTTTGTTATCCAATTATATGGTATAATAGCTAGCTTCTCTGCTAAGTTTTTGCACTTCTGATTCTTTTCTCTTTCATTAATGATGAAAGTTTTTCAATACTTTCTACTTCCATCATGTACATTTTATCTTGAAGTTCGAGATCTCTTTTCTTTGTAAGACTACCTGAATTCCCTGTGATATGCTTCCACTTTTTTGGAAGTATTATATTATTGTTACTAGTCAAAGAAAAAATTCAAAACATAATAGAAAATTATGTGGTTGCTGTTTCTGGCTTCTTCAAAGTTGGACCAATAGCAATACAAAAAAATTTGTCACCGTTTCATAAGGAGTCCTTGTTTCAACCATCATATTGCACTTGCCTAACATAAGTGTTGTGTCAATCTGTTTCCCTTTAATATTTTAGACAGGAGAGCCACATACATAGGAAGATGGAAATAATAAGAACCCTAATGCATGCATTTTCTGTGGCAATGTCAACATAAAAATTGCAGTTAGGATCCTCCCATTGCTAGTTCACGGCAAGTCTCATCAGATGTAGTGTCTAGATTATCTGATGTGTGATATCATGCTGGTGCAGAGGGACCCTCCTACGTTTCACATTCCTAATCAATGGTTTAATATTTCTCACCACCCTGAAAATATGCACCTGGATTTTGTTTCTTCCAGTAAGCTCAAAGACTCACACGTCGCCTCTTTCGAGGTTATTTCCATAGCTAAAGGCAAACCAACCATCGCTCAAAAAGCCATAGCTATTTTGCATGATGTAATTCACATTCCATGCCCTCCCACTGGGATCATATAAGATCAATACTTGATTTTCCTTGGGAAGATGGGCAACCACAAAAAAATTAGGTAAAGCCTACATTTCACAAGCAATCTAGTTAGAAAATTAGGATCAGTGCACAAAGATCAGGTTAGCTTTTAGGTTGTAGCAATTCCAGAGTGTCTCCTAGTTTCCAAACATAAATAACTTGTTTGAACTTGATTATTAGATAGTAACTCTTGTTAAACTTGTTTGTTAATTAAAGATTGGAAGCCTAACTTGGAGCTGGAGCAAAGCTAAAACTGTGCCTATGATCTCCTACCTGCTAGTGCATGCATTCATCATACTTTAGATGTTTCCACACATTAGTAAGAACCAAGAGATTTGGACTATTATTTTGATTCAAAAAGAACTCATACACAGCCAACCTCTTGCATGCACAACAAAGTTCAAGAGGCTGGTATATTTCTAGTTCAATAGTACTATTTACCATTCAGATATGCTTGTGTGATGTAAAATTAACCTAGAAAAGCAAATCTATGCCAGACTAGCAAATATGAGACCAAACTTGACAAAATTAATATATTATAGTTAACCACAATGCAGAGGATCTGAAAAATCCTCCCAAAAATTACCACTAGAAGGAAACAAATAGAAAGGGAGAAAAGATTCTGGACTCAGAAGCAACTATTTTACTAACATCACTAGGCCTTCCACTTGGACACACCTTTATCCATCCTTTTTTTCATCGTTAGGAATTAGTGCACCTTCTCAAATACCAATTGGTTTTGGCTTTTTATATTGTAAATTTGGTTGTATTATGCAGTCTCCCCGATGAGTGAAATCAAGTGTAAATGTTTATTTGCAAATCCTTTTGTTTAATCCTATAAATGTGAAAAAGACACATTGTTACTGGGATTGAACGGTCAAACATTAACCAAATGCAACAAATTTACAAAGATTTTCAATGATAGTTATAGTTCTGCTTTTGGAATATAGTTTCAGTTGCTTTTTTCAATTATAAGATTAAAGTTACAGCTGTTTCAATAGAATCACAAGTTAGATTTGGAGTAAGAAACTGTTCCCCATCTGCAAATAAAGCTCCAGAGCGAGTGTGAAGGGATAAAATTAAAGAATCCGAAATTGCTATGTGATGATTCATATTCCAGAATACTTCAAAATTGCACTTTTTGTTGCTTTTTGCTCTACAGTCCAACACTTGACTAGTGATAACCACTTCCTACTTATGTTCATGCTGAAATTCCTAGGTGTTGTGTGTTTAGTGGGCTGAAGTTCTACTTTCTGTGAAAAAATTTTAGCATCTAAAATTTCATGATAAAAAATTTCGGCAGCTGGAATTTTATTAGCTGTTCCAGTTCAGCCTTCCGGCAACAAGCTTCCATATTTACAGTAGGCATGAATATCTGCCATACCAACTGGCTGCATAAGAACTCTTTCATGAACTGTTACTCAAAACATACAAACATCAAACTGCTCTATTTATACTTCAAAGAGATTTCAACGTGTACATGAACTCGAGCAAGATGTTATTCCATGTGGTGAAAGTACACCATTATTAGGATATTTGATTACATTCTAGAATTTTGAGCCAGTGGCAGTTTTTGCATTGTTCTGCAAATGGGTGCTCATAAATATTGCGTGCGACCGAATCTCTGTTTCAATTCAAATTTCCCGCGAAAATTTTCTGCGTGGATTCCTAGCTCTTGGTTGGAGTATGGTATATTATCATTGACTGGACCTCTAATCAGTGCGAACACGAGATAAAGTACTAAATTCTTGTTGGTTACAGATAGCTACCAAACAAGCGAGGAACGCTAAGCAGAGACACCTTACACTGTGCGTCCGTAGAAGCGCTCCTCTTTTGCTTGCATGGGCTCCACTTCTTGATGATCCTATCCATTCATAGCGTGCAGATTGGATGATTCCAGCATAGATTATACTTGTGCTCACAAGAGACACACATTTATGAGGAATGGTCTGATCATCATTTTTTTTTGGACACAACAATCATGCACAATTTCAAACCCTAATCATCCAGGTGAGAAACTCGTTGCCTGAGTGCACTTAGAAGGCATTGGCAATCGGATAAATGGAGTGATCATCCAACAACAAGGCACTTTTGTCTAAACAGAAATGGTAAAATGACAGCACTATGACAAACCACTTTTGTGATCTGAGTTATTTATCTCATTGCCCTAATTTTAGATTTATTATTGATTAAAAAGCATATAATTTGGACGAGTCTAGCTTCTAAGATTTGTAAAATTTATCCAAATTTCTACAATGTGCAATTTTAAGCACATCTTTTAATATCATTATATATATATATATAAACTGGCCGTGTAGCGTCAAGTTTACACCATAGGATCAACATGTGGTCGATCCAGGCCGTCTATCTAACTTCCCCAAATTCAGATGTCAAGTAACACAAGCATTGAAGCAACTATTTTTATGCACGACGCACCTCACGATCCAATATATTTAGCGGTCCAGATAGCTGATATTGCCGAGCCCACCTTGTACTTTCAATCATAGAAAACGTGCTGTTAGAAGTTAATATAGTCAATAGTGCACATTCAAGGACCAAAACAGTCTTCAGTAGTAAAACGGTCCAATCGCTGCGAGTTTTGGTATCTTAAATTAGTCGTGAGAAATCAGCTTAACGGGTGGGATCAACCAAAAGTGGGGTTCCACATGGCAACTTTGTCACGGGGTCAGTCTCCATGCATGATAGCATTCTTTGTTTAGGAGGCCAGACACTAATGTAGACCACTTCAATGTGGTGATTTTTGTTAAAGCCCTTCTACTTTACCCATCTTATCCTAATAAGAGGAATGCCAAATTGACTGCCTGCGATATGGTCTAACGACTACATTTTTTGGAGCCTACCTTTATATGATCCAAATTATTCAGGTATTGCTTTGGATTTAGAAGTATTATAAACTAGAAATCATGTGAGTTGGATGATTCTAGTATCTTAAAAGTATATGAGAAATTATGGTGGAGGGAAGTCACAACAAGGTCCATGCTCAAATTTCCTTTCCAAACTACTTAGTTCGAGAGAGCAAAGTGAATACTGCAAATAGCCTATCCTATATAATAGTTTTTAGAATGGCTTGTGTCCAGTTAAGATATGAAGAAAAAGATGCATGCTGGAAGACTTTGCATGAATTAAGTGCAAGTTTAGATGCAGGATTACCCCATAGATGTCTTCCTAAGCTCAAATAACTGGATTTCCAACTTTTCTAAACCAGATTGCGGATTAAGCAGAAAAAAAATTCCACCATGATAAAGCTTCCTGCTCTAGAGAATTAAGGCATGAAGAATTTTCATAATGTGGCGATGGTCAGCATGCCCATTCAAAAGACAATTAGGCCAATTAGACTGCAAGGAAGGTGCGAGCAGAGAAGGAACTGTTGCCAATAGTTTAGAAACTTCATAAAAACCACGTTGTTTCATAAAAGCTGAAATCGTCCATACCATATAGTTTTTTACATATAAGAAATTTAAATCTCATGCCAACGAGATAAATGATTCCAATTATGCGGAGTGAAAATCGTTCAACAATGCTTCACTTGCTATCTACCAAGAACCCTGCGAACAGTATCACGTACCATCATAACAGTGATGACGATGGCGGGAAACATGACCATGAACCGGACGACAGTGGCCAGGGATTTGTCTTCCGGTCGGATCACCACATTTATGCCTGACATGAAGGACCAGAGCATCGCCAAGGTTGCCAGTGCGGTAAGACAGGAACCCCAAAACAGAGGACCAGCCATGGACATGTAACGACGCATTGCCCGTGCAATGAAGCATAAGATTGCAGCAACGGAGCAGTACAGGGCAATGGCATTGCTTACCATGAAAAATTTGAAACCTGCATGATGTGCAAGCAGGGCAGTGCCATGGGGATCGTAGCCGCCTGGTATGGTGAAACAAGCGGCAAAGCTGACTGTGGTGATGAGCGCGGCTACCACGATGAAGGTATCAGTTGCTGCACGTATGGTTTCATTTTCTCTCAAGGCTTTACTGCTTCCTTGCAATTGCTCTCCGTTCCCCTTGAAGACCTGTAGATTTCGGCCTCGAGCAGCATGTCTACATTGCAAAAACTTCTTCATTAACCACTGTGTCAGCAAGAAACATTAGTGAGCAAATGGTCTTAAACTTAGAGCCATGATAAGGAATTATAGGTGTAAAGTGCAGGCGACATGTGATTAATTCAAAATATTGAAAGTTAATAATTGTGTTACATACTTTATTAAGATGTTTGCGTTGGAGAAGGCTTTTTCTCTATTTCTTATTGTTGGTTTGAATAGTCAGACAAGTAGACCCACTAAGACTTCAGATCACACAACTTTCTGTACAATAGGACATTTATGACTACTTAGACAGCAAAAAGTTTATTTGTTACCTTCATGTTTATTTTCATAAACTTGCATTGAAATTGTGAGATAGACAGCAAAACATTTATTTGGTACCCTTCATGTTTATTTTCAGAAACTTACATTGAAAATGAAAATGTGAGATAGACGGCAAAATACTTACTTGGTACTATTATGGGTTGATTTCCTCACTGGTTTTTTTTTTTTTTTTAACAGCAAAGAGTTATGAAACAAACTACCTAGAAGCATATCTTATTTCCTAAATTTACATAGAATCTCCCTCATAAAGAGAAAGTGCCACCTCCAACCTCCAACCATGTAATGAGAAAGGTGCCGTGATGTATAGGCCAACTGGTTTAGACGGCTTTTGACAATACTGTATTTTTAATTTTCAGTGTCAGGACTGCAACTTTTATCTTCGAGCTACAAAATGTTCCATGTTCCAGCAGTGCAGAAAAAGCCATTCCATTAAGTGTTGTCAACAGATGCTAAAGATCCAATGAGGTATTCACTAGATGAACGGTCAAATTAACATTGTTGGGGCCCTTTAGGTAAAAGTGGCATATATTATGCCCAAACCTATGACCTACAATGAGAACATAGCTCAAAACTAGAAAACTCGAATCGACTCGGAAGTGACAAGACCTGCTAGCTTGAGTTGAAGTTTAATTAGCTCGCAAATTTTCATACTACGTAAGAACTTTGTTTCATTAAAGCTTTCATTTGTATATCTAAGGGGCGACAGTCAATAGTACCTGAAATCCATCCTCTTCTTCTCGCTCCAAAAGGTCAAGAACTGTGAGACCGTCTTTGTTCATCACTGTCAGGTTTGTTTCTTGTAATAAGCAACCGAAAGAACACCGGTCATGGGATTTCACGGCCAGATGCAGGGGGGTGTTCCCTTCTCCATCTCTCGAGTTTACTGAACTCTTCGGTTCTAGCACTAAGCCGAGAACTATATTGGCCATTCCATTTATGGCTGCAATGTGAAGGGCATTTCTATCATTTCTGTCGAGTTGTTCAATGGTATCTGGGAAGTTCTCAAGCAGTAGCTGAACAACAAATTTAGAGCGAGCAGCAGCAGCTATATGAAGAGGTGAACGGCCTTCATCGTCTAATAGATATGGAAGTTGAACATCAGTTCGGACTAGCACCATACCAATCTCTTTCATATCTCCCAATGCCGCGTAGTGCAGGGCAGTTCGATTCCATTGATCCTGCATTCTAACTAGTCTCTTCTTGTCCTCCATTGATAAGTCTGAGATTGGAAACCAAAAAAGATCTTCAATGTTAGGAAAGCTCTTGTACCATAGATGATTCTATTTTAGCACTAGCATTTTTGTTTTTTCCTTTTGAATAGTATAATATAGCAATAATTTTTTTCTTTTTTTTCTGAAAGGAACTCTTTGATTAGATTTCTACGGGAATCATTACAAAAAGTGATCAAGTTGATCACAGTTACAAAAAAAAAATGACAAATGAAAGCTCCTATATATAACCACAGAAAACCGCCAAAAACCATTATAGAAACGTAATGACATGATCCAAAAACATAACAATCTTCACTTTCACTCCACCTCCTCATAATCAGAAGTTTTTCTTTAATCTTCCCCCTGCCGAAAGCATCCCTAAGATCATAAGAACCGAATTTCTATATTATATACTTGCACTATTATGTTTCCCTTGAACCTATAGTTTAGAGGCGTGCTACAAATTACCGGTAGCTTCTTGAAGATAGTTGAAGTCTGTTTACATGTTTACAACCTTTGAAAGGGCACGTGCGTCAGACATTTCCTTATCCGCGTGGTCTCACCTCTTCCTTGACGCATCAAATTATGCTAGTTTTTTATGGGTCGTCCCAATCAATAAATAAAAAATTTCAAAGATAAATAGATACCTCTTGGCACAATAATCCTCTTAACTCTTGTGACTGTCTTTTGTGCTTTTCATTGCTTATCTATGCTTAATGAATTAGTTTATTTGCCATAAAATAAATAAAGTCAGGAAAACTGAGGAAGGTTGGTGCAAATCACTTCTATGCTCCTTGGTCATGCCATATGAACTGCATTATTTAACAACTGGAGTCAACACGAAAATCAGCTTAGTCTTGTAAACTCGGTGCACTTATTGATGACTCGGAAAGACCCAACAAATGTTCTTCAAAGAAACAGGTTAGCAATATAAATACGTAACAGCTATAGATTAACCCACAGCGGCTTACGACTTAAGCTTAAGGTCATAGTAGGTCGTTAGTTTCATAGTTATTTTCAGGTAATGAATTGTTTCGAAGAGGGTGTAAAGGTCATACTGTCAAACACGAAACGAAGAACTTGCATGAGAATATGATATAAGGGAACTTACTAGAACCAGTTAGGACTTCCATAAAGAGTTGCACGAAGCCAGATCTTGCAGCCAGATGCAACGGCGATTCCCTGTTCTTGTTAACCCAGTACACCAATCCTGGGCTAGCTTTGAATAATTCAATTGCCACAAGGAAATGTCCATTCTCTGCCGCTTCGTGCAGAGCTGTGTTTTCATTATTGTTTACCATTTTCAGCAATCCATTTCCATCTTCCAAATTACTCGATGATCCCCTGTTTCGCCTCATAAGAATTTCAACTACCCCAACCTGTCCAGTCCTAGCGGCGGAATGTAGAGGAGTATCATCTTTTGAGTTTTTTTCAGTAAGAAGGTCGCTGCACAAGTTCAGTACTCTATCGACAAATTGACCATGTCCTAATCTTGCTGCAATATGTAGTACAGTGTGTCCATGGGGTGCAACAAACCTGAGTAATTCAGTGTTGATATCTTGAAGAACATCGACTTTTCCTGATGTTGCTGCTCTGTACAATTTAGGATCCATTAACCTCTCTGCTTGGAATGATAAAGGATCCATTGTAGAGTTCATGATGGGGAAGTGGACCTTCACAAATCTCTTGTAGCGATGATAGTAAGAAAACGCAAGTATTTTGAGCTGGATGAAGATGGAAATAAAAGGGGCAGCCCGGGCACTATGTTAAGAAAACAATAAGGAAATCTACAATAAAAATAAAACAGCTGTTACAAGGTAAGGCCGTATACTTATAGGCCTTTGTGGTCTGGCCCTTCCCGGATCCTGCACAGGTGGTGGGAGCTTTGTACACCGGGCTGCCATTTTGGCTTTTACAAGTGTCTAGGCCATTGTCCGCAGGAATCTCAGTTTAGATAGAGAGAAATATTGTATGGTGAGGAGAATGGCCAGCTCACTGCCTTCTTTATAGTTGGAAAGAGTTGGTAACTGTAATAAATCATCATTAAGAGTGAGACAGGGACACCCATTTCAAACAGCAAAGACTTATATAATTATCATTTAGTGCATTTTAAAGTTTCAGAAAGCTCAAATAAATGTGAAATGGTGTCCATGATATTTAAAATGGGTGTTCCTGTTAATATCCTAATTAAAATTTTGTAATTAGTTCTTTTCTAAGTCGCCAACAAATGTCTAACACAATTGGTCAAAGAATGCTCTGCATTTTCGAAGAAATCTTCTTGATCATTGATATGAGTCACCATTTTTCTTATTTGGTCAGAGATTAGCTTTAGGAATGTGTGTAAGCAAAAGTGTGTGAGTCATTTGCTTTGTAATTCTTCCCTCTGAAAAAAGAACATATTTTTCTATTTAAAAAATATAATTGTTTTTAGTCCCACTTTTTGAAATTAAGAATTTTAAAATGAGCAAGTATTCTCACACCCATTTGGTACTAACCCCACAACCTTTTTTGGAGTTTTATCATATTTTATCTAAGCGTCCCATTTCATGATAATCTCAATCTTTCATCTTAGCAATTTTGTAATTGATGAGGTTTTACCCAAAAATCACATATATTTGATAATTGTACTTTTGCTTTTTTGAGTTCTAAATCAACAGCTAGAAAAAACTAACGGTATTAAAAATAGCTAAAAAAAATCAATGTGTAGATTATTTAAAGTATGTTAATTTTGAGAAGTGGTCATCTATAGAAAAATGATTAAGATAAGTGGTTTGATTACTCAAATAAATGGCCAACGTATGTACTTTTACCATTAACCCAAGGGGAGTAGCATTAGTACCAAAGAGGTATAGGAATATTAACTCCATTTTAAAGGGAATTGATATAAGCATTTCACTTTTTAGTAAGCACACTCTCATATGTCTCATCCTACTCTTCAACATGAGCTCACCTTTTGGAAGATCCAAACCATTCATAATCTTGTTCTCATCTTATCTGAGCTATGTACTAAATCTTTTATTGATTGTACAATTCTAACACATGCACCAAAGTTGGGTAAAGAATTGGTGCAAGAAGGACTCTCTCACTTGGGTGATTGAGGTTTGAGATTGTGCATTGATGTCCTTAACTATAAAAAAGAACATGTTTTTTTAATTTAGAAAAATGAATATCAAAATTATGTGCTGTTCATTTTAAAACTCAAGGAACCAGTGGTTAGGATCATAAAATAAATGAGATTTTTGATGCATAACTCATTTAAGATGAGAAAAATATTGTCAATTAGTTTGGATCTTCCAAATGGTGAGCCCAATGAAAATTATAGCTTTAGTGAATGCAAGTATTATGCACCTTTGAACATGAGATAGGACCACATGCTAATTGTTGTTCTTCTTTGAACATGAGAACCTATTTTTACCTGTGCAATGTAATTAATTTTAATTTTTTTATAAATTTTATTTTACATTGCCTAATTAGGTTGGATAAGTAAAGACTGAAAGCTTAACTTGGAGCTGGAGCAAAGCTAAAACTGTGCCTATGATCTCCTACCAAGCCAATCCTAGTGTATGCATTCATCATACGTTAGATGTTTCCACACATTACTAAGAACCAAGAGATTTAGACTATTATTTTGATTCAAAAAGAACTCATACACAGCCAACCCCTTGCATCCACAACAAAGTTCAAGAGGCTGGTATGTTTCTAGTTCAATAGTACTATTTACCATTCAGATATGCTCGTGTGATGTAAAATTAACCTAGAAAAGCAAGTGTACACCAAACTAGCAAATATGAGACCAAACTTGACAAAATTAAGATACTAGAGTCATCCACAATGCAGAGGATCTGATAAAGTCCTCCCAAAAATTACCACTAGAAGGAAACGAATAGAAAGGGAGAAAAGATTCTGGACTCACTAGGCCTTCCACTTGGACAGACCTTTATCCATCCTTTTTTTCATCGTTAGGAATTAGTGCACCTTCTCAAATATCAATTGGTTTTGGCATTTTATATTGTAAATTTGGTTGTATTATGTAGTCTCCCCGATGAGTGAAATCAAGTGTAAGGGTTTATTTGCAAATCCTTTTGTTTAATCCTATAAATGTGAAAAATACGCATTGTTACTGGGATTGAACGGTCAAACATTAACCAAATGCAACAAATTCACAAAGATTTTCAAGGATAGTTATAGTTCTACTTTTGGAATAGAGTTTCAGTTGCTATTTTCAATTATAGACTAAAGTTTCAGCTGTTTCAATAGAATCACAAGTTAGATTTGGAGTAAGAAACTGTTCTCCATCTGTAAATAAAGTTCCAGAGCGAGTGCGAAGGGATAAAATTAAAGAATCTGAAATAGCTATGTGATGATTCATATTCCAGAATACTTCAAATTTTCACCTATTTTGTTGCTTTTTGCTCTACAGTCCAACACTTGACGAGTGATAACCACTTCCTGCTTATGTTCATGCTGAAATTCCTAGGTGTTGTGTGTTTAGTGGGCTGAAGTTCTACTCTCCGTGAAAAAATTTTACCATCTAAAATTTCAAGATCAGAAATTTCGGCAGCTGGAGTTTTATTAGCCGTTCCAGTTCAGCCTTCCAACAATAACCTTCCATATTTACAGTAGGCATGAATATCTGCCATACCAACTGGCTGCATAAGAACTCTTTCATGAACTGTTACTCAAAACACACAAACATCGAACTGCTCTATTTATACTTCACAGAGATTTCAACAACGTGGTCATGAACTCGAGCTAGATGCCATTCCATGCAGTGAAAGTAAACCGTCAACTACAACTTCCGGAGAAGCATAATTTGAGCAAAAAGGAAACCAAAAGGAGACCATTTTAGGGGTGCAACTACAGGGAAGTAAAATGAAGGTGATCTTTCTACAGTGATCTCTCACAAAATCCTGCCAACCATTTTGGAAGCACAACCCATCAGCGTCCCTGTCCAAAACTACATACCAGAGGTTCCCACTCAGACCAATTAAAGAAACAGTTCCAGACGATTCGTCCTCAATGTGTTTCAAGAACGCCGGTGGAATTCCCTGAAATACATAACACCTAATTTGGGTAACTTTTGAATTCCCCTAAAAAAACCTTCAACGTGCTTGACATTGCTTAGGAAAGGAGCAATTCATTCATCCAAATAACCATACAGATTTGAAATATGGAATAGCTTCCTTCAAAATTGATCGCCTAGCAAAGTCTTCTTATGGTGACCATGAAGAAATGCAAAATTCAGGAATCTGATCCAAAAACAATACAGAAAATGTTAAACTTCACCTTCAATTCTAGAACACACTTTTTCCACGTATCATTTATGCAAAGATGAAAAAACAAGGAATTCAGATCTACCTAGCACCATTTTCTTCTTTGTTATCAGTCATTATACTTTATTAAACATTCCCAAAAACAGATCAGAAAAAATCTTAAAATATCCTCCTCTATTCTACAAGGACAAAAACCAAACATGAACAGAAAACCCGAAAGCCACAGATTAAATAACAGACCTCAAATTACAGAAAAAAGGCAAATGTGGGTTGGGAAGATTACCAGTCTATGGTCGGTAACACCTCGCAAAAAGACTTTGAAGAAATGGGGTTGCCTCTCCTCACGATCCATCTTCTGGGCTTTCACCATTATTAGGATATTTGATTACATTCTAGAATTTTGAGAGCCAGTGGCAGTTTTTGCATTGTTCTGCAAATGGGTGCTCATAAATATTGCGTGCGACCAAATCTCTGTTTCAATTCAAATTTCCCGCGAAAATTTTCTGCGTGGATTCCTAGCTCTTGATTGGAGTGTGGTAAATCATTGACTGGACCTCTACAGTGCGAACACGAGATAAAGTACTAAATTCTTGTTGGATACAGATAGCTACCAAACTAGGGAGGAACGCTAAACAGACACACCTTACACTGTGTGTACGTAGAAGCGCTCCTCTTTTGCTTGCATGGGCTCCACTTGTTGATGATCCTATCCATTCAGAGTGCGCATATTGGATGATTCCAGCATAGATTATACTTGTGCTCACAAGAGACAGACATTTATGAGGAATGGTCTGATCATCATTTTTTATTTTTTTTTAATGGTAGACCGAACAATCGTGCACAATTTTAAACCCTAGTGAGAAACTCGTTGCCTGATTGCTCTTAGAAGGCATTGGCAATCAGATAAATGGAGAGATCATCCAACAACGAGGCACCTTCATCTAAACAGAAATGCTAAAATTGTGATCCGACTTATTTATCTCATTGCCCTAATTTTAAATTTATTATTAGTTAAAAAGCATATATATATATATATATATATATATATATATATATCGGTCAGTTTAGCATTCCTTTAGCGTTAAAACTAAAAACTGGGCGTGTAGCGTCAAGTTTACACAGTAGGATCAACTTGTGGTCGATCCAGGCCGTCTCTCTAACTTCCCCAACTTCAGATGTCAAGTAACCCAAGCATTGAAGCAACTATTTTTATGCACGACGCACCTCACGATCCCATATATTTAGCGGTCCAGTTAGCTGATATTTCGGGGCCCACCTTGTACTTTCAATCATAGAAAACGTACGGTTAGAAGTTAATATAGTCAATAGTGCACATTCAACAACCAAAACACTGTCTTTAGTAGTAAAACGGTCCAATCGCTGCGAGTTTTGGTATCTTAAATTAGTCGTGAGAAATCAGCTTAACGGGTGGGATCAACCAAAAGTGAGATTCCACATGGCAACTTTGTCACGGGGTCAGTCTCCATGCATGATAGCATTCTTTGTTTAGGAGGCCAGACATTAATGTAGACCACTTCAATGTGGTTATTTTTGTTAAAGCCCTTCCACATCACCCATCATAATAAGAGGAATGCTAAATTCAGACTGCACTGTGATATAGTCTAACGACCACATTCTTTAGATCCTACTTTTAAATGATCCAAATTATTTAACTATTGCTTTGGATTTAGATGTATTATAAATTAGAAATCATATGAGTTGGATGATTCTAGCATCTCAAACGTATATAAGAATTTATGGTGGAGTGAAGTCGCAACAAGGTCATGCTCAAATTTCCTTTTTGGCGCCGTTGCCAGGAGACTTGCAATGGAGTTTTTATAAAATTTAATTTAAAATCCAAAAAAATTTCAAAAAATTTCAAAAAAATCAGAAAAATCTAGAAAAAAAAATAGGAATTGCATTTTAGGCATTCTTAGGTGCATTTTTAAATTTTTTTAGTACATAACCACTTTATTTCATGAATTTGGTACTAATTATTATTTTTCTTTTTTTGAAAATTGGAGTGGAATATCATTACTTAGATAGATTTTCCTTGCTTTCATAGATTAGGAATTTTTTAGTTTTGAGTGAATCTTGTAGTGAGGCCCCTTTGTAATTTGCATTTTTAATTTCAATTTTTAAAGGTTTGTAATAATACAGGGCAAGTGTGGGATAGGGTGGCCCACACTTGATCTTCATCAGAAACCTCAATATAAGTCTTCTCACTCATTTATTTTATAGATTAGAGTTTGCATTTAAAATAATTTACATTGTTTGGTAATTAATTGCATATAGAAAGCATCTGTTATAATTGCTGCATTTTAGAATTTTGCATTAGTTTATTGCTTTCAATTGCATTTCGGACACGTCTAACGCTTTAAGGTAAATTATATGTTGATCAAATTGCCATGGTGTGTGAAATTTAATTAGTAAGGGCACCCTACCCCTACAAGATCAAGGGTAGATTTCATTACCACTCCTTGGACCACCTAGGATAATCACCTCAAGCGCGCAACCTCTCCATTCACATTAAATTAAAATCAATTAGAAGAGACCTATAGGGTCATCACATGCTCATAGGACCCTCTTAATAGGACATGATTTGTTGTCATTCCAGTTGCTTTTGATCATTGTAGTTATTGGGGGTTGTCTAATAGAGCCTTGCTCTTCCCCGACCTCCTGTTGACGTTTGTGAGGTCTAAATGCCTCCTTACGCGAGGGTTGTATTAACCGCTTTAGTTAGAATCTAACTGGTAAGCAATAGTCTACTCCTAAAGAGAGTAGGAGCGTTAGAGCAGGCTAATTAAAAGCATTGTCACCACAGAAAATCAAGAAAATCAAAATATCTATGCTTTCTAGCCTTAGGGGATTGCTTGATTGTGTCCTTAATTGTGCATCATTATAGGCATTTAGGTTGCATCATTTAGGATAGTCTTTCAAAAAAAAATCAAAAACCAAAAAGATCTTTCATTGTATGCCCTTTTGGAAACGCGACAAAATCGGTAGGTTAGTCTCGTACGACCACAAAGACAGACCAACAATGACTGATCAACGATTAAGGGGTAACTCACCCCATGGTAATGTCAGAGGAGATCAAGGTCCTCCACTCATCACAAATGAGGACCCATCACCTCTAATTGATGATGAATACCAACCTCCACCAAGGACGAATATTCATCAACAAAGAGATTGGAGAAGGAATGGAAATAGGCAATGGGACCAACAGAGTGACCATGGAGACAATGATGTTTATCAGAATCCTCATGGAAGCACTTTAAGAGACTACTTTCAACCTACACACACCAATACACCATCTTGTGTTATTCTTCCTCAACATGCTGGTGCGTTATAATTAAAAACGAGAGTAATCCAATTACTTCCCAAATTTCATGGGCTAGATAGTGAGAGTCCTTATTTGCACCTTAAAGAATTTGATGAGGTATGTAGTACTCAAAGAACACAAAATGTAGGTGTAATATCCTTAATTTTTAGTATAAATTAAGAAATTTCTAAAGAAATTAAATTAAAAATTTAGAGATGAAAAATTTCCTAAAAACTAAGAATTTGAAAGTGCTCGTCGATACGAGTCCAACGCCACAAAGAACGAGAAAAACGGATCTCAAATGAGGGAGTTAGGAGCCGTTGAAGTTGTAAGGGCATTTTGGTCATTTGACAGAGACGTGTTACACAGGGGTCCAAATTGATAATGGCACCCCCGTCTTCGACACGTCTATATCCAAATTGATATAGGCTAACCCCAAGATGATGGGCATGTCTTGGGGAATTCGAGCTATGAGTGTTCTTGAGTTTTAGCATATACATATGATTTCAGTGTTTTATACTTGATGAAGGGTGCTCTCGCCCAGTGGACTTCATGCTAGGAGGGATAGGGCTGGCCACCCACCCTCCGAGATTGTGATGTGATGATATTGTGATATGATAGACACCTGCCCATAGATGGCATTCGATAGGGGTTTGGTAACATGGATAGTCCACACTACCGGTTTGAGCCTTTACATGGGGACAGATGCTAAGTCTCCCATTATGGTGTCGACAGAGAGCGGCGGTGGTTGATACCCATGGAGGGTTGCCACTGCAGCATGATGACCCATATTCTTATTATGTGTGCATGTATGATGAGCATGGTTATGGATGGTATGCCTAGGTGTGACGACACTCAGAGGTTGGCTATGAGTACTCCTGATCAGTGATATTAGTGCGATGTTATGGGACCCATTACCTTAGGATGCCCTTATTCTTGTTGTATGCTTATTTATATTGATTAATGTCATGTTTTAACTCCTTGAAATGCATGTTTTAGCATATGAAATAAATTGACATTATTTGGACATGACTTATGATACTGCTATTTTCATAAATGATAGATTTTCATCAGTATTGTTAATTATTTATTTCATTTATCTTACTTATTACTTATATTTTTTTCTTATTAAAAGCAAAAGCCTACCCATCCCAGCTATGAAATCAGTGGAAGGAACACAGCAGGGAAACATTATCCGATTCATCTACAGAATCTGGTTGAGCAAAATAAACCGACTAAGCAACAACAACCGGTTCAGCGATTATACTAGATTCTACTTCTATAATCGATTACCGATACCGATTGGAGACATCAACCCATGAAGAGACAACCTCTGATTAATTTATAGAGAAACCTTTCCTGGGAAAGAAGGAATACATTAATTGTCTATGTACCTACACAAGCGATAGCTTGCTGAGGCATTGCTTTGTTTTGCAATGCCTTAGATCTCGAGCGCGATAACAGGAAAGGCAAGGCTGTTGAGAAACTGTGAGAGCTACCGAAGATCTCTTTTCCCTATAGTTTTAGATAGTGATGTGAGTCATTAAACAGGATTATCATTTGAATTTAATTATGGACTGCATACTTTATATTTGGATTTGATTGAGATGTTTGGACATATGTTGGACATTTATATGGGATGTTATGATGGATAGACCTTGGGCCATATTATTATTGTGTTTTGGACATTTATTTGATTTAAAATAAAGGCGCCGATTTATTTGACGTTGATTGATACGCATATTGTTTTATTTATATATATGTCATTTTGAGAAAGGAAAAATAACACCCGGAGTTTTTAAGATATGTGTTAGTAAAATGATAATTAAAACTTTTCTCATGGGATCCCAAATGCTCTTATTTAAAAATCCATTATTATTATTATATATATATATATATAACGTCTTAAAAATCCGGGGTGTTACAGTAGGTCTACACACTTTTAGACTTAAGCTATTTTCTTTTTCTTTGAAAGAAAAAGCAAAAATGTGGTTTAATGCATTGCCATCAAGTTCCATAAAGACTTGGAATGAAATGACTAGGGAATTCTTGAAAAAGTTTTTCCCTATGCATAAAACAAATACACTTTGTCGTAAGATAATGAACTTTACCCAAAAAGATAAAGAATCATTCTACTAATGTTGGGAAAGGTTCAAAGATCTATTGCGTACTTGCCTACATCATGGCTATGAACCATGGCATATTATCAGCTTCTTTTATGAAGGACTAAATTCTGACATGCGCCAGTTTGTAGAGATGATGTGCAATGGTAACTTTTTGAATAAACAACCAGATGAGGTGGAGGAGTATTTGGAATGGCTAGGTGAAAGTGCACAAACCTAGGCTGACTCAGAAAGAGTAGAACATCCAGATAGACCCAAGCCCATTACCACATCTACTAGGGCAAGCATGTATGCCATGTCTGACAAAGATGAAATCAGTGCCAAGGTGGCAACCCTAGCTAGAAAAGTAGAAGCCATGGAAATGGGGAAGAAAACCTCAATTAATGATGAACAAGTGTGTAGCATTTGTGAAAGTACGTCACATCTTACTCAGGAATGTCCTACAATCCTTGCTTTTCAAGATGTACTTCATGATCAGGCTAATGCACTCCATAATTATAAAAGACCTTTCTCCCCATATTCAGAGACATATAATCCCAACTGGAAAAACCATCCAAATTTCAGCTGGAGAAATGGACCTAATGCAAATGTCTCACAACCAGGCCCATACCAGAGTCATCAACAACCAAACCAAGGACTACTTGCTCCACTCCCATACCAAACTCATCAACCACATTCTCCTGGACTTTACTTGCACCCACCCAAAAGGCATGTAGAGGATAATCAAGTTACTCAGAATCAAGAGAAGAAAATTTCTCAATTAGAAAAGTCTGTGAATTAACTAAAAAATATGATGAGTCAAATGATGCAAAATATGAAAAAAGGAAAATTCTCAGCTCAACCACAAGCAAATCCTAAGGGAGTGCATGCAGTTAGCATTAATGCATCTGATGAAACATCTAGCTCTACCATGGAACAGACTAAGGCTGTCACCATTCTTAGGAGTGGTAAAAGAATTGAGAAAGAGAGTCTCAAAAGACTAAAAAGGTAAAAGAAATCTACAAAAGAAAAAGAAAATCTACAAAAGAAAAAGAAAAAGAAAAATCTTGTCATTTCATTGTTGGAATCAAGAAAAATCAAGGATAAATTAGGATATGTCTAGCTGAAAACGTTAAACTTAGCGCTCACTAGGAGGCAACCCAGAGTTTTTTTTGTTTTCTGCATCACCCACATTCATTTTAGGTCCTACTTTTTAAAACATTGAGGACAATGTTTCTCTCAGGTTGGGGGTGTAGAATTCTAGCAAATTCTAGTTTTTTTTTAAAGGTTTTTTTAGGTGCTTTCCTTGGTTTTAAAAAAAAGAAAAAGAAAAAAAAAAGTTGAAAAAATAAAATTTTTTAGGTCATTTCCTATACTGTGATGAGAATTGGATTTTTTGAAGTATAATCTTGATAAATTTAGCTTATTAATGGAATTGAATATAATTAATTCATTATTTTACTCATTTTCTAAAGTATTCTATGAAAGCAAAATCTCATATCACATTTGTACACACATTCGCATATAAATAATCTAAATTGATAAGCGACTATAACTTAGAAATTCTGAAGAAATTCAGTGGAGACCTATAACCTAAGTGAGTTTTAGAGCCATTCATTTGTTTTGAGAGGTTATAAATGTTCATAATTTTCTTCAGCGTGTTTAAAAAAAATTGATCCCAAATTCTTAATTTTGGCTAATTACCGGAATAATTAGAATACTACCTTCAAAATTCTGGAAGTTCATTGAATTTGATAGATTATAATAAACCTAGAAAATGATTTAGGCTATCCTTGTTATAACCTAGAGACATAAAGCCTACCTAGAAGTATTTTTACCACTAGTCAACCAACTTGAGCCTTTCAATATAAGCCTTTTCTTTTTTCACCCAAATTACCTCTTTACCTATATTAACCCAGTATAAATTATTCATTACCCATTTTCTTTGAAAAATAAGTTAGAGAAGAATGAAAGAATATCTTTTAGTCGCAATGAAAGTAGAAAAGTGGATATCAAGAAAAGAAATATTTCTCAAAGTGAGTCAAGAGTACTGAAATATAAGAAAATATTCTAAGAAAAACAAAAAGAAGTTTGAAGAATGCACAGAAATATTCACTTCAGCAAAAGGAAAGAAGAATTGTCAACTTTAGTATAAGACCTCTACTTATTTTTTGAAGAAACTTTGAATATCTTTATACCTTTTCTTTGGTACCCTGTCCTAAGCCTATGTTTCGTCCAAGTTAAAGACTTATTGATTCTAAGAGAAATATAGTCTTGATGAGAAAATGAATGGATAGGATTAAAAGAGTGGTATTTCTAAATATTCAAAGATAATGACATCTATTCCAAAGGGATCAAAAATAATTAAATGGCTAGTAACTCCCGTTTTTCATGAGTATATGTAAGCTAAATTTGTTTTCATTGACTCTTCTCACTTATTTAAAAGAGAGATATGATTTAAACCCTCTATCTGAGAGATTTTCTTTCTGAGCGTATACCCTTAGTAAGGATTGAGGTCAAAACATATTTCAGATGGAGTTCAAAAGTTAGAAGTCTACTTAGAGATAAAGATTATTCTATGTGTAGACTGTGTATGCACACTCACACTCTGAGATCTGAGCTTAAGTGGAATGACTTTGACATATGGGTAGGGTTTTGAATTCTTCAGTCATCTATGTGTAGACTGTGTATGCACACTCACACTCTGAGATCTGAGCTTAAGTGGAATGACTTTGACATATGGGTAGGGTTTTGAATTCTTCAGTCATCTTTATTAGTTTGCTAAAGTTGATAGATTTATTGAAGATAATTCTTTGAGAAAAAAGTGGTGATGACCTGAAAAATAAAAAAATTTGATCTGATTTTTAGCATCTTTTGCTAGGGACTAGCAAAATGCTGGTTGGGGGTGTGTTAAGTGTTCAAGTTTGGACAAAATACCCCTAATTTAGTATTTAATTAGAGCATCTAGGCCATCAATTTTAAGATTTTACATAAAATATTTTATTTTAGCTTTAATGGGCCATCCAACCGTTGAATTGCAAAATTAATGGTCAGATGATCATCAAAGCTAATTAGAGAAATAATGAACGGTTTAGATGATTCTAATTGGGTCTTATGCATTACATATCAATTGAATCTAGCGTGGACGATCCAGATCAAATCACAGAGATCAGATGAGGATAATTAAGGTTCTTAGAAATAGAAGAAATTTGAAGACTCTAGAGTTCTACCAAGACTGGGATGCTAGTGGACCCCACCCCACCCCTCTCTATCTCTCTATCCTTTCTCTCTTATCACACTTTTCTCTTTCTCTCTTATCTCCCTCTCTCCTACACGTCTCTCTCTCCATCTCGTTCACGTCTCTCACTTTCTCATGTCTTTTTTTCTCTCTTTCTTCATATACCCTTCTCTCCATTCTCCACCCCGCTTCACATTCCAGGCTGGGGGGAGTTCGAGGGAGCAAAGTGACTACTGCAAATAGCCTATTTTATATAATAGCTTTTAGAATGGCTTGTGCCTAGTTAAGATATGAAGGAAAAGATGCATGCTGGAAGACTTTGCGCGAATAGGTATAAGTTCAGATGCAAGATTACCCTATAGATGTCTTCCTAAGCTCAAATTACTAGATTTCAAGCTTTCCTAAATTGGATTGCACTGATCTGATTAAGTAGAAGAAAGATGCCACCATGATAAAGCTTCCTACTCAAGAGAATTAAGGCATGAAGAGTTTTCATAATGTGGCGATGGTCAGCATGCCTGTTTAAAAGGCAATTAGGCCAATTAGACTGAAAGGAAGGTGAGAGTAGAGAAGGAACTGCTGCCAATAGTTTAGAAGCTTCATAAAAACCACATTGTTTCATAAAAGTTAAAATAGTCCATACCATATAGTTTTTTACATATAAGAAATTTAAATCTCATACGAACGAGATAAATTATTCCAATTATGCGGAGTGAAAGTCGTTCAACAATGCTTCACTTGGGATCTATCACGAACCTTGCGAACCAAGCATTAACACGTCCGGATATAACATCGAGGATGAGGAGGGGAAACAGGCCCATGAAGCAGACTAGAAAGGCCAGGGATTTGGCTTCCGGTCGGATCACCACATACATGCCTGACATGAAGGAGACGAGCATCGCCCAGGTTGCCAGTCCGGTAAGAAAGGAACCCCAAAACAGAGTACCAACCATGGACATGTAACGACGCATTGCCCGTGCAATGAAGCATAAGATTGCAGCAACAGAGAAGTACAGGGCAATGGCATTGGTTACCATGAAAACTTTGAAAGCTGCATGATGTGCAAGCAGGGCGGTGCCATGGCTATCGTAGCGGCCTGGTATGGTGAAACCAGCGGCAAAGCTGATGTGGTGATGAGCGCGGCAGCCACGACGAAGGAATCAGTTGTTGTACGCATGCGTTCATCTTCTCTGAAGGCTTTACTGCTTCCTTGCAATTGCTCTCCGTTCCCCTTGAAGACCTGTAGATTTCGGCCTCGAACAGCACCTCTACTTCACAATGATTTCTTCATTGCCCACTGTGTCACCAAGAAGAAATATTAGTGGGCAAATGGTCCTAAACTTGGAGCCAGGATAAGGAATTGTATATGTAAAGTACAGGCGACATGTAATTGGCTCAGAATATGGTGAAAGAGGATCCTTAGGTGCTCCCATCCGTGTCTCATGAACCAATGGGCTAGAAGGCTTTTTATCTATTTCTTAGAGTTGGTCTGAATAGTCAGACAAGTAGACCCACTTAGACTTCTGATCACACAACTTTCTGTACAAAAGGACATTTATGACTACTTAGACAGCAAAAAGTTTATTTGATACCTTCGTGTTTATTTTCATAAACTTGAATTGAAATTGAAATTGTAAGATAGACAGCAAAACATTTATTTGGTACACTTCATGTTTATTTTCATAAACTTACATTGAAAATGAAAAGGTGAGATAGACAGCAAAACACTTACTTGGTACCCTTATGGGGTGATTTCCTTCTTTTCTCTTATGATAATATCACTGTTGTTTATTTATATTTTTAACAGCAAAGAGTTATGAAGCAAACTACCTAGAAGCATGTCTTGCTTCCTAAATCTACTTAGAATCTCCCTCATAAGGGGAAAGTGCCACCTCCAACCTCCAACCATGTAACGAGAGAGGTACAATGATGTCTATGACCAACTGGTTTAGACGGCTTTTGACAATACTGTATTTTTAATTTTCAGTGTTAGGACTGCAACTTTTATCTTCGAGCTACAAAATGTTCCATGTTCCAGCAGTGCAGAAAAAGGCATTCCATTAAGTGTTGTCAACAGATGCTAAAGATCCAATGAGGTATTCACTAGATGAACGGTCAAATTAACATTGTTGGGGCCCTTTAGGTAAAAGTGGGCATGTATTATGCCCAAACCTATGACCTACAATGAGAACGTAGCTCAAAACTAGAAAACTCGAGTCGACTCGGAAGTGACAAGACTTGCTAGCTTGAGCTGGAAAACTAGCAAAACTCGAGTTCAATTTCTAATAGAATTTGTTAATTCATGTGTGTCACAAACTTTCATTTGCTTTGAAAAGAGTTTCTCCAACTCCAAGCCATATCTGCCAGATCTTGCAGCCAGATGCAACGGCGATTCCATGTTCTTGTTAACCCGGTACACCAATCCTGGGCTAGCTTTGAATAATTCAATTGCCACAAGGAAATGTCCATTCTCTGCCGCTTCGTGCAGAGCTGTGTTTTCATTATTGTTTACCATTCTCAGCAATCCAATCTTCCAAATTACTCGATGATACCCTGGCTCGCCTTATAAGAATTTTAACTACATCAAGCTGTCCAGTCCTAGCGGCGGAATGTAGAGGAGTATCATCTTTTGAGTTTCTTTCAGTAAGAAGGTCGCTGCACAAGTTCAGTACAGTGTATCGATGGGGTGCAACAAACCTGAGTGATTCAGTGTTGATATCTAGAAGAACATCGACATCTCCTGCTGTTGCTGCTGTGTACAATTTAGGACCCATTAACCTCTCTGCTTGGAATGATACAGGATCCATTGTAGAGGACATGATGCTGTCTCTTTCTACTCGGTCTCGATCTGTAAGATGTTTGATCTGTACTACACCGATGGGGAAGTCGACCTTCACAAATCGCTTGTAGCGATGATAGTAAGAAAATGCAAGTATTTTGAGCTGGATGAAGATGGAAATAAAAGGGGCAGCCCGGTGCACAAAGCTCCAGCCTATGCAGGGTCCAGGGAAGGGGCGGACCACAAGGGCCTAAAATACATAGCCTTACCTTGCATTTTGCAAGAGGCTATTTTCACACCTTGAACCCGTGACCTCAAGGTCGCATGACGACAACTTTTACCGTTGCGCCAAGGCTCCCTTCTGGATGAAGATGGAAATGATCGTACAAATTTAGGAACTCTTATAGGATTCTTGCAGAGATTATATTATCTGAACGAACCATCGGAGAAATGCTAGATCACTTGCCATGAAAGGGAACTCCATAAGGCATGAATAATTTTTGTATGGTGTTCAACTTGTCCTTGCATTAAGGAAAATGTCGAGACATTAGGCATTCATAGTAAGTATTAAAATAGGGGGCATTTTTCTAAACACGGCCATCCTGAGAGTTGAGGTCTTTGAAATGCTCGTCAAATACCAACACTACATGGGAGATAGCGTGAGGTTATGCTGAAGTGTTTCTTTGAATATCTAAGCCGTTCATCATGCATAATGTAAAAACCCCAATTTTTCTGAAATTATTTAGAATTAATTAAAATTTTTATGAAAATCGAGGTAAAATATTATATTTAATATAATATTAATTTTTAGAAAAGGAATTAGGTCTTGAAACATAGATATTTGGAATCATTCACGAGAAACTAGTCAAAATGACTGTAAGCACACTGAAATATGAGCTCAAGTAAAAAATTTATATTTTTCGTAATTTTTGTGAATTTACATTTACTCATAGGGGTAAAATGACCATTTTACTTTTGTATGGGGTCCACAAAAGTTAAGTGAGCTGATTGATAGCCAGCTCAGGGTATATCAATGATGAGGAATAAGCTTTTAATTTTATAAGAAAAGTGAAAAAATTATTTAAAATAAAAATAATTAAAATAAGGCAAAAATAACCCTATAAATACCCCTCCTACAAAATGCACGAAATCCCACAGACCCCTAAACTCTCTCACTCTCTCTCCCTCCCTTCCCTTCCTCTTTCCTTCTCGTTCCCTCTCCTTTTCTCTTTTTTCTTTTCTTTTCTCTTTCCAACTGTAGCGGCGGTCCCCACATGTGACCGACACAAGAACCAGCTTGTGCTAGATTGGTGTGTCCAGGAAAAAAGAGAGAAAAGAAAAAAGGAAAGAAAAGAAAAAAGAAAAAAAAAAGAAAAAAGAGAGAGAAAGAGAAAGAGAAGGAAAGAGAGAGAGGGAGAGGGAGAGAGTGGGGGAGCCTTGGGGATCTGTGTAATTTCATGCAACCTAAAGGAGGGGTATTTATAGAGTTATTTTTTTTATTTTGAATGATTTTATACTTTTCTTATAAAATTAAAATCATATTCCTCATCATGTTTATTCTTCATCATTGATATTCCTTGAGCTGGCTGTCCACCAACTCACCTAACTTTTGTAGACCCCACACAAAAGTGAAAAGACCATTTTACCATTATAGGTAAATGTAAATTCACAAAAATTACGAAAAATAGAAAAATTTCACGGGAACTCAGATTTCAGCTTGCTTAGAGTCATTCTGACTGGTTTCTCATGAATGATTTCCAATTATCCATGTTTCAAGACCTGATTCTTTTTTTAAAAGTTAATATTATATTAAATATAATATTCTACCTCGATATTCATAAAAATTCTAATTAATTCCAAATAATTCTAAAAAAATTGGGGTTTTCACAGAGGGGAGTTCTAAAAGTTTTGAAAGAAGAGTCTCTTTTAGAGTAGTTCTCTATACTAATTTTCTAGTATTCTAGTCTTTTTTGCAAAGTTAAGGATGATTTCTCTCTTCTTTTTCTTGTTTAATTTTTAGTCCTCTTGCATATTAAAATAATTGTATATAAAATAAGAAGTTTAACTTTGTTTCTGCTTTTTATTATAGCTTTCAGTTTTTTTGCATATTATTATAGAGCATAGAGCTTGTCCAAAGGGAGAGGGAAAGGAGAGAAGACAGTCTCCCTCCTTCCATCAAGATCCTTTAAGCTTGGTTAAGGGTTCTCCCTATTTCTATGGTTGGAGGGAATTTCCTAACATAGAGCTTAAAGGATCCTCTATAGTTTAGCTATTGTAGTAATGCCTATAAAAAGAGGATTTGTGCACTATGTAGTAAGAGGGCTTCTTACTAGGTTACATATTATTTCATATATTCTTTCAATGAAGATTTTTAACAATATTGATTTAGGTATAATATATATATATATATATATCTCATAAGTATCTTTATGCATTCATTATAGGATAGGAAAAGCATGAGAAAATAGGATAACCATCTTCAATTCCTCTAACCCAAGATAGCTAATCAACTTATTTAATAAAGACTGGTTATGGTGTTAATGGCTATCACCTTCCAACCTCACGATAAAGCTATAAACTTGATCTCTAGATATCTATAGGTCATAAAGCTTTTCTCTCTAGGTAGTGACTTTAAGTTAGCAATGAAGGATGAAATAGTTTATCCCAACCCCCATAGACACAAGAAGATATGGTCAAAGAGCAAAGAGGTCACTGGCCTTTGACATCCTTGGAAAACTATCTCAGAACATGAAACCACAAGTACACACTTTTTTTTATACACGATCAAGGTTTTTTGTCAATCTAACCCTCTCATCCTGTTAGGATTAAGTTATGTAGGTTAAAGAACAAATTTTATATCTATTGAGTGCTATCACCTTCCAACCTCACGATAAAGCTATAAACTTGATCTCTAGATATCTATAGGTCATAAAGCTTTTCTCTCTAGGTAGTGACTTTAAGTTAGCAATGAAGGATGAAATAGTTTATCCCAACCCCCATAGACACAAGAAGATATGGTCAAAGAGCAAAGAGGTCACTGGCCTTTGACATCCTTGGAAAACTATCTTAGAACATGAAACCACAAGTACACACTTTTTTTTATACACGATCAAGGTTTTTTGTCAATCTAACCCTCTCATCCTGTTAGGATTAAGTTATGTAGGTTAAAGAACAAATTTTATATCTATTGAGTGCTTTTAGCCTATATTTCTTTAAAGATCCAAAACAAGTTTTTATGTCCATTGGGTGCTTGTAGCCTGTATTTCTAAGTTTTTACTACTTTTTTAAAGATCCAAAACAAGTGGTTAAGATTATCTAAATGCACTGTTTTCTTATGGGTTATCTATTTTTGGTATTCTAAGCATGATGAAGGACCTAGATCTAAAAAGGATATATATATAAAAAAAAAATTCTTTACATAATCTTAGCCAAAATTATGAGAAAGGTATAAAATTTTTTTTTACAAACATGAAAAGAAAGGTTGTGCACTTCTTACACTCCTCTTGACCCTACAGGGAGCATAATATATATTATCAGTCCCCCTAAGCATTCATGTGAAACAAGTATGAATAAGGTGTTTGCACCCCCTGTTGGGCCTAATATAATGATTTTCTTGAGTGATCCAACACATTCATTGAAATCCCAATCCCTCAAGATGGGCAATACCAAAAAATCTCATATGACTTGATCAGTCTATGCACCCATTGGGATATTGAAGCTGTTTCTTCTTGCTTATCATTGACTTGAGTTGAATATGGTCGACAATGGATGTTTCTGTACAATGTGGCTACTCGGATTTCAAGAGACATTGAGAGAGTCACTTCTCTGAACCACATTCAGCAATCTGGAGTAACCTTTTTCTGAAATCAATTATCAAAATTTATTTACATGGTCTTCTATATTTGAGAGACTATTCCAGCCCCTTGTCATATGTTTTCACACTTTTCAATTTATTATATTCTTGTTATTTTTCAAAGAAAAGAATAAAATATAATTGAAAATTCTGTGGTTGACTGTGTTGGGCCTCTTCAAAAACTGTTATGATAATACTAATGCCAAAGATTTGAACCATTCACTTCGGGTTCATCTTACTTCAAACATCACATAGATCTTGAGTGGCATATGAGTTAACATCAATCTACTTCTTGTAATATTTAAGACGGGAGTGACATAGATGGGAAGATGGAAATTGAAAGAGCTGTGAGCCAAGCATTCGCTATGTCCAGTGCCAACACAAAAGGGACAATTAGCATTCCACCCATTATTGTATGATTGGGCCATCATTAGTCCGCAGCAAGTCTCACAAGTTGTAGACTTAGATCATCCTACGGACTTTTGACCTATACTAATCCAGCATGCAACAGCAGGAATGCTCTTAAAGAAGCAAGAAACACTTAAGCATGCAAAAATGTGGGAGTGCCAAAGAATGTCATGTGACATCATGCTGGAGGAGAGGGACTCTTCAATAGTTGCTTCATCTAGTTTTTCCTTCTTACCTTTGCCATTTCTAATCAATGCTGTAATTTCTTTCACCACCCTGAAAATATGCACCGGTAATTTGTTTCTTCCAATAAGCTCAAAGACACATACGTTGCCTTTTTCCAGGTTATTGCCACAGGAAAAGGTAAACCAACCACTGCTTAAATGGCCATAATTTCTTTGTATTATGAAATTCACGTTCCACGCCTTCCCACTCGGATCATATAGAATCAAGACCTGATTTTCTTTGGGAAGATGGGCAGTTACAAAATTGTTAGGTAAAGCCTGCAAGCACAAAAATATTAAGATCAAATGATGAATGCATAAAGTATCAAAACTCAATGTGGACACAATGGCAGACTTTGTCAAAAGGAGTCAACATGGCCTACTATGGTGAGTCCTCAACTGATGTGGACAAAAAGAAGCACGTTGTCTCATAACGCTAGCTGGGATTTACTGGTGGCTATTTCTGTCTGAAACTCTCGTCTTGGACTAGGCAAAACTTGGCAAGCCCAATCAGCAAAATCCAGAAAACTTGAAGCCACATTGACTCCTCTGACTTCTGCACTGAGTCAACGAGTTTTGATACCATGTCAATGAATGAAGAACAGGGGTTAGCTTTTATAGGTTGTACCAATTTCAAGGATGTCACCCTATTACCCAGACCTAATTAACGTGTTTAACTTGATTATCAAATAGTAAGTCCACTAAAATTGCTCATTCAGTAATTGAAGCCAAACTTGGATGCAAGTGAGAACTGTTTCTATGAATCTTCTGCAGATTAAACAGTCTCTGCATTCGTCACATATTAGATATTGCCAATAATAAGGATGAACTAGACTACTATTTTGATTGAAGGAGAACTCTTGAACAGCCCAACCCTTTTATCCAAGATGAAGTTCAACAGAGACTGGTATCTGTAGTTCAATTATGGTACTATTAAGGTACTTTTGAGTGTGGTAAAATTAATCCCTGAATTAACCATAACTACAGCACAAGCATCAATACCATATTTGATGTCACATGTTAGGTTGAGCAGTTGTAAATTTGTAGCAGTCGAGAGAAATGCTGACATAAGCTCCTATGAAAACTGAACACAAAAATTAACTAAAAGGAGTAGACAATTAAGGAAGAACTGTGGCATTGATCGAGAACCAACCTTCTAAATTCTGGTGCATCTGCTTAGCCTCAACAGGTTCCTTACACAAAGGTCGCCACCATGCTACTTGATTATTCTCAGGTGAACAATTTGAATGAACTAGGCAAGATACTCGTGTCTTGATTCTTTTGTTGGAACGGATAGGCTTCCGATTCTGTACTTGACTGTTCATGGCCAAGCAACTCAAATCAACCGAAGCAGATGAATTTGCCATGTCTATCATATTTGGATTGGCGGCTTTAAATTGTGAATGCTTTGCTGCAAGCTGATTCTGCGTCTTATTCTTTCTCCTGAAAGTACCTTTGCGAGCTTTACATGAGGAAATCTTCAAAACCTCAGAACCCAGCCTCTGCATTAAGCATTTTGCTAAGCAGGTGAGGTAATTGAGGAGCTACTCGATTTGCTACGAAGTTTAATTAACTCGCAAATTTTCATACTACGTAAGAACTTTGTTTCATTAAAGTTCCCATTTGTATATCCAAGAGACGACAGTCTATAGTACCTGAAATTCATCCTCTTCTTCCCGCTCCACAAGGTCAAGAGCTGTGAGACCGTCTTTGTTCATCACCGTCAAGTTTGTTTCTTGTAATAAGCAAGTGAAAGAAAGCCAGTCATGGGATTTCACGGCCAGATGGAGGGGGGGTGTTCCCTTCACTATCTCCCGAGTCTACTAAACCCTTCAGTTTTAGCACTAAGCCGCGAACTATCTTGGGCTTTCGGTTTATGGCTGCGACGTGAAGGGCATTTCTATCATTTCTGTCTAGTTGTTCAATGGTATCTGGGAAGTGCTCAAGCAGTAGCTGAACAACAAGTTTAGAGCCAGCAGCAGCAGCTATATGAAGAGTTGAACGGCCTTCATCGTCTAATAGATATGGAAGTTGAACATCAGTTCGGACTAGCACCATACCAATCTTTTCCATATCTCCGAATGCCGAGTAGTGCAGGGCAGTTCGATTCCATTTATCCTGCATTCTAACTAGTTTCTTCTTGTCCTCCATGGATAAGTCTGAGATTGGAAACCAAAAAAGATCTTCAATGTTAGGAAAGCTCTTGTACCATAGATGGTTCTATTTTAGCAATAGATTTTTTGTTTTTTCCTTTTGATTAGTATAATGTAGCAATAGTTTTTATCTCTTCTTTTTTTCTGAAAGAAACTATTTGATTAGATTTCTACAGTAATCATTACAAAAAATGATCAAGTTGATCACAGTTAATATATATATATATATATATATATAATCACAAATGAAAGCGCCTATATATAACCACAGAAAACCGCCAAAAACCATGATAGAAACGTAATGACATGATACAAAAACATAACAATCTTCACTTTCACTCCAGTCCTCATAATCAGAAGTTTTTCTTTAATCTTCTCCCTGCCGAAAGCATCCCTAAGATCATAAGAACCGAATTTCTATATTATATACTTGCACTATTATGTTTCCTTTGATCCTATATTTTAGAGGCGTGCTACAAATTACCGCTAGCTTCTTGAAGATAGTTGAAGTCTGTTTACATGTTTACAAACATTGAAAGGACACATGCGTCAGACATTTGTGATCCGTGTGGTCTCACCTCTTCCATGACGCATCAAATTATGCTAGTTTTTTATGGGTCATCCCAATCAATAAATAAAAAATTTCAAAGATAAATAGATACCTCTTGGCACTATAATCCTCTTAACTCTTGCGACTGTCTTTTGTGCTTTTTATTGCTTATCTATGCTTAATGAATTAGTTTATTTGCCAGAAAATAAATAAAGTCAGGAAACTGAGGAAGGTTGGCGCAAATCACTTCTATGCTCCTTGGTCATGCCATACGAACTGCATTATTTAACTGGAGTCAACACGAAAATCAGCTTAGTCTTGTAAACTCAGTGCACTTATTGATGACTCGGAAAGACCCAACAAATGTTCTTCAAAGAAACAGGTTAGCAATATAAATACGTAAGAGCCATAGATTAACCCACAGCTGCTTACGACTTAAGCTTAAGGTCATAGTAGGTCGTTAGTTTCATAGTTGTTTTCAGGTAATGAATTGTTTCGAAGAGGGTGTGAAGGTCTTACTGTCAAACACTAACGAACAACTCGCGTGAGAATATGATATAGGGGAACTTACTAGAACCAGTTAGGACTTCCATAAAGAGTTGCTCCAACTCCAAGCCAGATCTGCGCTCTAACTTCAAGCCAGGTCTTGCAGCCAGATGCAACGGCGATTCCATGTTCTCGTTAACCCAGTACACCAATCCTGGGCTAGCTTTGAATAATTCAATTGCCACAAGGAAATGTCCATTCTCTGCCGCTTCGTGCAGAGCTGTGTTTCCATTATTGTTTACCATTTTCAGCAATCCATTTCCATCTTCCAAATTACTCGATGATCCCTTGGTTCGCCTTATAAGAGTTTTAACTACATCAAGCTTTCCAGTCCTAGCGGCGGAATGTAGAGGAGTATCATCTTTTGAGTTTCTTTCAGTAAGAAGGTCGCTGCGCAAGTTCAGTACTCTGTCGACAAATTGATCATGTCCAAATCTTGCTGCAATATGTAGTACAGTGTATCCATGGGGTGCAACAAACCTGAGTAATTCAGTGTTGATATCTTGAAGAACATCGACTTTTCCTGATGTTGCTGCTCTGTACAATTTAGGATCCATTAACCTCTCTGCTTGGAATGATAAAGGATCCATTGTAGAGTTCATGATGCTGTCTCTTTCTACTCGGTCTCGGTCTCGATCTCTAAGATGTTTGATCTGTACTACACTGACGGGGAAGTGGACCTTCACAAATCTCTTGTAGCGATGATAGTAAGAAAACGCAAGTATTTTGAGCTGGATGAAGATGGAAATAAAAGGGGCAGCCCGGGCACTATGTTAAGAAAAGAAAAAGGAAATCTACAATAAAAATAAAATAGCTGTTACAATGTAAGGCTGTGCCTTTGTGGTCTGGCCTTTCCCCTGATCCCGCATAGGTGGTAGCTTCGTACACCGGGCTGTCATTTTTGCTTTTACAAGTGTCTAGGCCATTGTCGGCAGAAATCTCAGTTTAGACAGAGAGAAATATTGTATGGGGAGGAGAATGGCCAGCTCACAGCCTTCTCTATAGTTGGGAAGAGTTGGGAACTGTAATAAATCATCATTAAGAGTGAGACAGGACACCCATTTCAAATAGCAAAGACTTATATAATTATCATTTAGTGCATTTTAAAGTTTCAGAAAGCTCAAATAAATGTGAAATGGTGTCCATGATATTTAAAATGGGTGTTCCTGTTAATATCCTAATTAAAATTTTGTAATTAGTTCTTTTCTAAGTCGCCAACAAATGTCTAACACAATTGGTCAAAGAATGCTCTGCATTTTCGAAGAAATCTTCTTGATCATTGATATGAGTCACCATTTTTCTTATTTGGTCAGAGATTAGCTTTAGGAATGTGTGTAAGCAAAAGTGTGTGAGTCATTTGCTTTGTAATTCTTTCCTCTGAAAAAAGAATATATTTTTCTATTTTAAAGATATAATTGTTTTTTAGTCCCACTTTTTGAAATTAGGAATTTTAAAAGGAGCAAGTATTCTCACACCCATTTGGTACTAACCCCACAACCTTTTTTGGAGTTTTATCATATTTTATCTAAGGGGCCCATTTCATGATAATCTCAATCCTTCATCTTAGCAATTTTGTAATTGATGAGGTTTTACTCAAAAATCACATATATTTGATAATTGTACTTTTGCTTTTTTGAGTTGTAAATCAACGGCTAGAAAAAACTAATGGTATTAAAAATAGCTTAAAAAAATCAATGTGTAGATTATTTAAAGTATGTTAATTTTGAGAAGTGATCATCTATATCAAAATGCTTAAGTGGTTTGATTACTCAAATAAATGGCCAACGTATGTACTTTTACCATTAACCCAAGGGGTGTAGCATTAGTACCAAAGAGGTATAGGAATATTAACTCCATTTTAAAGGGAATTGATATTGGCATTTCACTTTTTAATAAGCACACTCTCATATGTCTCATCTTGCTCTTCAACATGAGCTCACCTTTTGGAAGATCCAAACCATTCATAATCTTGTTCACAACCTATCTAAGCTATGTACTAAATTTTTTATTGATTGTACAATTCTAACCCATGCACCAAAGCCGGGTAAAGAATTGGTGCAGGAGGATTCTCTCACTTGGGTGATTGAGGTTCGAGATTGTGCATTGGTGTCCTTAACTCTAAAAAAGAACATGTTTTTTAATTTAGAAAAATGAATATCAAAATTATGTGCTGTTCATTTTAAAACTCAAGGAACCAATGGTTAGGATCATTAAATAAATGGGATTTTTTATGCATAACTCATTTAAGATGAGAACAATATTGTCAATTAGTTTGGATCTTCCAAATGGTGAGCACAATGAAAATTATAGCTTTAGTGAATGCGAGTATTATGCACCTTTGAACATGAGATAGGACCACACGCTAATCGCTGTTCATCGTTGAACATGAGAACCTATTTTTACTTGTGCAATGTCATTAATTTAAAATTTTTTATTTTACATTGCCTAATTAGGTTGGATAAGTAAAGATTGGAAGCTTAACTTGGAGCTGGAGCAAAGCTAAAACTGTGCCAATGATCTCCTACCAAGCCAATCCTAGTGTATACATTCATCATACGTTAGATGTTTCCACACATTAGTAAGAATGAAGAGATTTAGACTATTATTTTGATTCAAAAAGAACTCATACACAGCCAACCCCTTGCATCCACAACAAAGTTCCAGAGGCTGGTATACTTCTAGTTCAATAATACTATTTACCATTTAGATATGCTTGTGTGATGTAAAATTAACCTAGAAAAGCAAGCCCACGCCAGACTTGCAAATATGAGACCAAACTTGACAAAATTAAGATATTATAGTAATCCACGATGCAGAGGATCTGATAAAGTGCTCCCAAAAATTACCACTAGAAGGAAACAAATAGAAAGGGAGAAAAGATTCTGGACTCAGAAGCAACTATTTTACTAACATCACTAGGCCTTATCCATCCTTTTTTTCATCGTTAGGAATTAGTGCACCTTCTCAAATATCAATTGGTTTTGGGTTTTTATAGTGTATATTTGGTTGTATTATGTAGTCTCCCTGATGAGTGAAATCAAGTGTAAGGGTTTATTTGCAAATCCTTTTGTTTAATCCTATAAATGTGAAAAATACGCATTGTTACTGGGATTGAATGGTCAAACATTAACCAAATGCAACAAATTCACAAAGATTTTCAAGGATAGTTATAGTTCTGCTTTTGGAATAGAGTTTCAGTTGCTATTTTCAATTATAAGACTAAAATTTCAGCTGTTTCAATAGAATCACAAATTAGATTTGGAGTAAGAAACTGTTCTCCATCTGTAAATAAAGCTCCGAGTGTGAAGGGATAAAATTAAAGAATCTGAAATAGCTATGTGATGATTCATATTCCTGAATACTTCAAATTTTCACTTTTTCTTGCTTTTTGCTGTACAGTCCAACGCTTGACGAGTGATAACCACTTCCTGCTTATGTTCATGCTGAAATTCCTAGGTGTTGTGTGTTTAGTGGGCTGAAGTTCTACTCTCCGTGAAAAAATTTTAGCATCTAAAATTTCAAGATCAGAAAATTCGGCAGCTGGAGTTTTATTAGCCGTTCCAGTTCAGCCTTCCATCAATAACCTTCCATATTTACAGTAGGCATGAATATCTGCCATACCAACTGGCTGCATAAGAACTCTTTCATGAACTGTTACTCAAAACATACAAACATCAAACTACTCTATTTATACTTCACAGAGATTTCAACAATGTGTACATGAACTCGAGCTAGATGCCATTCCATGTAGTGAAAGTAAACCGTCAACTACAACTTCCGGAGAAGCATAATTTGAGCAAAAAGGAAACCAAAAGGAGACCATCTTAGGGGTGCAACTACAGGGAAGTAAAATGAAGATGATCTTTCTAAACTACATACCAGAGGTTCCAACTCGGACCAATTAAAGAAACAGTTCCAGACGATTCGTCCTCAATGTGTTTCAAGAACGCCGGTGGAATTCCCTGAAATATAAAACACCTAATTTGGGTAACTATTGAATTCCCCTAAAAAACCTTCAACGTGCTTGACATTGCTTAGGAAAGGAACAATTCATTCATCCAAATAACCATACAGATTTGAAATATGGAATAGCTTCCTTCAAAATTGATCGCCTAGCATAGTCCTCTTATGGTGACCATGAAGAAATGCAAAATGCAGGAATCTGATCCAAAAACAATACAGAAAATCTTAAACTTCACCTTCAATTCCAGAACACACTTTTTCCACGTATCATTTATGCAAAGATGAAAAAACAAGGAATTCAGATCTACCTATTTTGGAATGGTAGACACAACAATGGTGCACAATTTTAAACCCTCATCATTCAGGTGAGAAACTCGTTGCCTGATTGCACTTAGAAGGCATTTGAAATCAGATAAATGGAGCGATCATCCAACAAGGAGGCACCATCTAAACAGAAATGCTAAAATGACAGCACTATAATAAACTACTTTTGTGATCCGACTTATTTATCTCATTGCCCTAATTTTAGATTCATTATTGGTTAAAAAGCATATAATTTGGAGAAGTCTAGCTTCTAAGATTTGTATTATTTATCCAAATTTCTAGAATGTGCATTTATAAGCAGTGCTTTTCATATCATTTTTACATTATATATATATCCTCTAGCGTAAAAACTAAAAACTGGGCGTGTAGCGTCAAGTTTACACAATAGGATCAACATGTGGTCGATCCAGGCCGTCTATCTAACTTCCCCAACTTCAGATGTCAAGTAACCCAAGCATTGAAGCAACTATTTTTATGCACGACGCACCTCACGATCCCATATATTTAGCGGTCCAGATATCTGATATTGCCGGGCCCACCTTGTACTTTCAATCATAGAAAACGTACAGTTAGAAGTTAATATATTCAATAGTGCACATTCAACGACCAAAACACTGTCTTTAGTAGTAAAACGGTCCTATCGCTGCGAGTTTTGGCATCTTCAATTAGTCGTGAGAAATCAGCTTAACGGGTGGGATCACCCAAAAGTGGGGCTCCACATGGCAACTTTGTCACGTGGTCAGTCTCCATGCATGATAGCATTCTTTGTTTAGGAGGCCAGACACTAATGTAGACCACTTCAATGAGGTGATTTTTGCCCTTCTACATCCCCCATCATAATATTGACCACATTTTTTAGAGCCTACCTTTAAATGATCTAAAGTATTTAACTATTGCTTCGGATTTTGATGTATTATAAACTAGAAATCATGTGAGTTGGATGATTCTAGCATCTTAAAATTATATGAGAAATTATGGGGGAGTGAAGTCTCAACAAGGTCCATGATCAAATTTCCTTTCCAAACTACTTAGTTCGAAGGAGCAAAGTGACTACTGCAAATAGCCTATCTTATATAATCGCTTTTAGAATGGCTTGTGCCCAGTTAAAATATGAAGGAAAAGATGCATGCTGGAAGACTTTGCATGAATAGGGATAAGTTCAGATGCAGGATTATCCCATAGATGTCTTCACAAGCTCAAATTACTGGATTTCAAGCTTTCCTAAACCGGATTGCACTGACTTGATTAAGCAGAAGAAAGATGCTACCATGATAAAGCTTCCTGCTCGAGAGAATTAAGGCATAAAGAGTTTTCATAACGTGGTGATGGTCAGCATGCCCGTTCAAAAGGCAATTAGGCCAATTAGACTGGAAGGAAAGTGAGAACAGAGAAGGAACTGTTGCCAATAGTTTAGAAACTTCATAAAAATCGTCCATACCATGTAGTTTTTTACATATAAGAAATTTATATCTCATGCGAACGAGATAAATGATACCAATTACGCGGAGTGAAAGTCGTTCAACAATGCTTCACTTGGGATCCACCAAGAGCCTCGCGAACCGAGCAATAGCAGGTACGGGTATAACATTGAGGAGGTAGGGAAACACGCACATGAGACAGACTACAATTACCAGGGATTTGGCTTCCGGTCGGATCACCACATACATGCCTGTCATGAAGGAGAAGAGCATCGACCAGGTTGCCAGTCCGGTAAGAAAGGAACCGCAAAACACCATGGGTATGTGACACATTGCCCGTGCCATAATGAAGCATAAGATTGCAGTAACGGAGCAGCACAGGGCAATGGTATTGATTACTATGAAAGCTTTGAAAGCTGCATGGTGTACAAGCAGGGCGGTGCCATCGCTATCGTAGCCGCCTGGTATGGTGAAACCAGCGGCAAAGCTGACTGTGGTGATGAGCGCGGCTACCACGATGTGGGCATCAGTTGTTGCACCCATGCGATCATCTTCTCTGAAGGCTTCACTGCTTCCTTGCGATTGCTCTCCTTTCCCATTGAAGACGTGTAGAGTTCGGCCTCGAATAGCACCTCTACATGGCAATGACTTCTTCATTAACCACTGTGTCAGCAAGAAACATTAGTGGGCAAATGGTCTTAAACTTGGTGCCATAGTAAAAAATTATAGGTGTAAAGTAAGGGGAAAGTGCCACCTCCAACCTCTAACCATGTAACGAGAGAGGTGCCCTGATGTCTATGACCAACTGGTTTAGACGGCTTTTGACAATACTGTATTTTTAATTTTCAGTGTTAGGACTGCAACTTTTATCTTCGAGCTACAAAATGTTCCATGTTCCAGCAGTGCAGAAAAAGGCATTCCATTAAGTGTTGTCAACAGATGCTAAAGATCCAATGAGGTATTCACTAGATGAACGGTCAAATTAACATTGTTGGGGCCCTTTAGGTAAAAGTGGGCATGTATTATGCCCAAACCTATGACCTACAATGAGAACGTAGCTCAAAACTAGAAAACTCGAGTCGACTCGGAAGTGACAAGACTTGCTAGCTTGAGCTGGAAAACTAGCAAACTCGAGTTCAATTTGTTAATTCATGTGGGTCACAAACTTTCATTTGCTTTGAACATTGTAATTACTAGAGAGCTGGTTAGGAGGCTTCACACCATCAAAACCCAGCCTCTCCATTAAGCATTTTGCTAAGCAGGTGAGGTACTTAAGGAGCTACTCGATTTGCTACTAAGTTTAATTAACTCGCAAATTTTCATACTGCGTAAGAACTTTGTTTCATTAAAGTTTTCATTTGTATATCTAAGAGACGACAGTCTATAGTACCTGAAATTCATCCTCTTCTTCTCGCTCCAAAAGGTCAAGAACTGTGAGACCGTCTTTGTTCATCACTGTCAGGTTTGTTTCTTGTAATAAGCAAGTGAAAGAACACCGGTCATGGGATTTCACGGCCACATGCAGGGGGGTATTCCCTTCTCCATCTCCCGAGTTTACTATACTCTTCATTTTTAGCACTAAGCAGCGAACTATCTTGGGCTTTCGGTTTATGGCTGCAATGTGAAGGGCATTTCTATCGTTTCTGTCGAGTTGTTCAATGGTATCTGGGAAGTGCTCAAGCAGTAGCTGAACAACAGGTTTAGAGCCAGCAGCAGCAGCTACATGAAGAGGTGAACGGCCTTCATCGTCTAATATATATGGAAGTTGAACATCAGTTCGGACTAGCACCATACCAATCTCCTTCATATCTCCCAATGCCGCGTAGTGCAGGGCAGTACGCTTCCATTGATCCTGCATTCTAACTAGTCTCTTCTTGTCCTCCATTGATAAGTCTGAGATTGGAAACCAAAAAAGATCTTCAATGTAAGAAAGCTCTTGTACCATAGATGGTTCTATTTTAGCAATAGCATTTTTGTTTATTCCTTTTGAATAGTATAATGTAGCAATAGTTTTTTTCTTTTTTTTTTTCTGAAAGGAACTATTTGATTAGATTTCTACGGGAATCAATACAAAAAGTGATCAAGTTGATGGCAGTTTAAAAAATAAATAATCACAAATGAAAGCGCCTAATATAACAACAGAAAACCCCCAAAAACCATGATAGAAACGTAATGGCATGATCCAAAAACATAACAATCTTCACTTTCACTCCAGCTCCTCATAATCAGAAGTTTTTCTTTAATCTTCCCCCTGCCGAAAGCATCCCTAAGATCATAAGAACCGAATTTCTATATTATATACTTGCACAATTATGTTTCCCTTGAACCTATAGTTAGGAGGCGTCCTACAAATTGCGGCTAGCTTCTTGAAGATAGTTGAAGTCTATTTACATGTTTACAACCATTGAAAGGACACATGCATCAAACATTTCCTGATCCGTGTGGTCTCACCTCTTCCACGACGCATCAAATTATGCTAGTTTTTTATGGGTCGTCCCAATCAATAAATAAAAATTTTCAAAGATAAATAGATTCCTCTTGGCACAATAATCCTCTTAACTCTTGTGACTGTCTTTTGTGCTTTTCATTGCTTATCTATGCTTAATGAGCTAGCGTGAGGTTATGCTGAAATGTTTCTTTGAATATCTGAGCTGTTCATTATGTATAATGTGAAAACCCCATTTTTTTTTTAAATTATTTGAAATTAATTAGAATTTATACAAAAATAGAGGTAAAATATTATATTTTATATAATATTAATTTTTAGAAATAGAATCAAGTCTTAAAACATAGATATTTGGAATCATTTACGGGGGCCGGTTCGTCCTATTCAGATATTCACGACCAAGAGGTACTGGATTCTCTTTCGGATAGGCCCCAAAATGACTATAAACACACTGAAATCTGAGCTCCAATAAAAAATTCTTATTTTTCGTAATTTTTGTGAATTTACATTTACCTATAAAAATGGTCATTTCACTTTTGTCTGGGGTCTACAAAAGTTAGGTAAACTGGTGAACAGGTAGCTTAGAAAATATCAATGATGAAGAATATGCTTTTAATTTTATAAGAAAAGTAAAAATAATTAATAATTTAATCTAAATAGACAAAAATAACCCTATAAATACCCATCCTACAGAATGCACGAAATCTCACAAGACCCTTAGACTCTCTCACTCTGCCCCCCTCCCTTCCCTTTCTCTTTCCTTCTCTTTCCCTCTCTTTTTCCTCCTTTTTCTTTTTCTTTTTTCCTTTCCTTTTCTCTTTCGAGTCGTAGCGGCAATCCTCACATGCGACCAACACAGGAACCAACTTGTGCTAGGCTAAGTGTCCCAAAAAAAAGAGAGGAGAGAGAAAAGAAAATGAAAATGAAAAAAAAAATGAAAACAGGAATGAGACCTATAATATAATATAGGGATAGGCAGGATCCAGATCTAATGATTATAAGATACCCAATAGAGAAGATTTTGCAGTGAGCATGTGGGACCTATAATATAATATAGGGATAGGCGGGATCCAGATCTAGTGATAATAAGATACTGCTAAACACCATAAACATGGATCATTCAGGGCATAGCCCATCTAAGAAGGGAGTCAAAAGATCAACGGCTCAGATCACTTATATGGTCTGAAGACCGTCACGTGACATGCAATCCTCATTTAGTATAGACCCAGCTAAAATGGGTCGAACTTTATTATAGCACATCAGCGAAGGCAGCGATCATAAATACGTGTCCCCATCTGAACCAATGAATGTGATGGTTGGAGAAAAGCCATCCCTTAACGTCTACATTTTTTGAAAATCAGTTTCCTCTGTGGAGAGCAGAAGGTTTGCCTTCCATGGAAACTCTGCGATGGAAACTCTTCTAGAGTTCCCTCCCAAAAGAGGAAAAAGCAGAGCTGCCATGGGAATCTCTTCCACCTACTCCCTTAATGGCTCTCCACAAACAACTTCAAAGCCCATTTCAGAGGAGAACAACCCTCCCCCCATCCCCAAAACCCGGCCTCCCCCCCCTTCAGAGCGAGACCCTTAAAATGTCCCCTACTGTGGCCACTACATGAACACTCCAGTTTCAGTTCTGGGAGGTTTGCTAGACTGTTCTTCACTAACATTGCGAATTTTCCAGGTTTGTGAAAGATCTCACACTTCGGGTAAGTTTTCTGAAGATTTTTGACCTGCAATGTGAGATTTTCAGGAGTGTCTTGTCTTAATCTCTATAATCTTTCTCTTTTGCAAATTATTCATGATTTTGGAAGAGTCTGAGCTGGATATATGTATTTGTAAAGGGAGTTTTCTCTTTCTTTCTTTTTTTTCTTCTTTCTCCTGATCATAATATGTATTTGCTTTTAGTTTATCCTTTTGTTCAGTGACAATTTCCAACAAGTTTTCAGTTTAAGTCAGTTGATTTCTTCTGAAAATAAGACCTTTTAAGTTCCTTTTACGGGTTTTATGCGAGTCCTGTCTTGCTTGATCGTTAATATTGTCTTTCAGTAGTTTTCTGCTGATTTAGAATGATTAGAGTGGTGGAGAGCAGGTTTAATTTGTCAGATGGGTTCATTTCCTGTCTTTCCTTAGAAAAAGCTGTTGTTTGATTATTTTTTGCTTTGATCTCTATTCGCCATCTGTTTTTGTCAAGTTTCTTCTCATTCAGATCTGAGTCCGTCATTGTCATTTTGAGTTTATACATTTTAAAGATGTGGATCAGAGTTTCACATATCTTGCTCTGCTTTAACATGATCAGTAATTTAAGGCATATTTGTTGGTTTTGATTTCTACAGGTTACGACCTTGAATGGTTTTGATAAGGATTAAGTGAAAGGTTTTTGGAAACACAGATAGAATTAAATGATGTTTAAGAAAATGATTTTCCAAAAAATGTTGGGTGGCTTATTTTCCTACTGCTTTTTGTTTCAACGGGTACACGATATCTAACTGGTGCAATGAAAAGAAAGTGGAAAAATGCTTGCTTTCCTGTAACACTTGGATAGGTATAGCCAAGTATGGTTTCTATGAATGCATCCAAAACCTCTGTCACAGTTGCAACTGTCATCTTGACGTGCGGCTTTACCATGATCTATACCCTTTTCCTTATTTACATGTTTATATAAAGAGCCAACAAGAAATAAGACTGCCTATTCTCTTTGAGAACAACCTCAGATGTCAGAAAGAAGTTTGATGTCATGGAACTTGATGATCAAATGTCTTGCTCCTCACAGTTAGAGTGGTAATGTGATTCCTGTGTTTAAAGAGCGAAATTGTAGGCGTTGAACCAGATGAAGTCATCTTTGTAGTAATTTCAGAATCTGGGTACCCATGAAGGATCAATGTTGTAGTTAATTCAAGCTGGTGAGTGAAGATTATAGGATTGAGCCCAAAGTTTGAGCATCATACCAGTGGAAGTGAGAACTTCAGAAGGTTCTGTACATATCATTACTCTCTTCATATACTTCTCATGTTTTGAAATTTGAACTTGCAGAAATTACGATGCAGAATTGCAGATGCTGCTCAATGGGTTCTGGACAAAAACATTAGGCCTGTATTTACATCTAGAGCCTGTCTATAGGAAGAATTCACCACTGCAAATTCAAAAATTACTGTTACTTGATTTTCTTCACAAGCAAAACAAAATAAAACTAATGTAGACTGTCTTTTCTTTGTTGTTAACATTGTACTACCTTAAATAATCAGAACCAGTCCAGTGTCTTTTTAGCACTAATACTTCAATCCTCTTTCTTGTTATAGCTGTTGAAAAGATTTCATAATCCTTTTCTTTTGGATTGCAGACAATTCCAGCACTTTTGGTGGATGAAATAGGCCTTGTTGACAAACAGGTTCTGAAGCTTCGCAATTCTAAGGGCAAGCTGTGGCCTGTGAACTTCAATTGCAGGAAAGATGGTCGTGTTGACTTGGTGGGAGGGTTCAGTTATTTCTTGAATGCATACAATCTTGGAATAGGAGATAAGATCTCCTTTGAATTCACTCCTAGAAATGCTGAAGAAACAACCACAATCACACAGGTTCACATTTTCCAATTAGGTGCGCAAATTCCTCAGCTCCTTTGGAGTGAGCTCTGGCAATTCAATTGAGGCGTGAGCTACTATGTGAAGTTTGATTAATATGCTTGGAGTTTTACATTCCAGATGATTGAATTCAGCTTCTTTAGAATTGCTCTGGATTTTCGTTTAGTCTTGGTTTGGATCATTTCTATTCCTGACAATTCATCAAAGACATATCAAAGGCTTTACTGGATATTTTAGCTGAACCAGTAGATCTCCTGGGACATTGCACTAATCCAAAATTTCTCAAGATGGTGGTGACTTAGATCCTTAACTTTCTATCATGCTTTTATTTTATATTTTTATGATGTTTATTATGGATGATGGAAACAGCCTCTTGCAAAATGCAAGGTAAAGTTGTCATTGTGTGATCTTGAGGTCACGGGTTCGAGGCATAGAAATAACCTCTTGCAAAATACAAGGTAAGGCTGCGTACTATTGACCCTTGTGGTCCGCCCCTTCCCTGGACCCTGCATACACGGGAGCTTCATGCACCGGGGATGTTTATTATGGATAATGTGTAGGAGAAGACCGAGCTTCAATGAGGGTGTTGAATGATTTATACTGCAGATTTGGGAATTTTTTCTATCATCCATCAATTCCTCACCTACAGACCATAATGTGTTCCCTATTCTTTTTCCCCTTTACAGTCATAAGCCTCAGTGTCAAGTTTACTTTAGGGTTAGGTCAGTCACTGAGTAAGATCATTTATTGGTCAATTTCATTTTTGTGCGTTGCACTGTCCTCCATAATGCTCCTGTCTTATTTGACAGAGAGACTAAGAACTCCTAATTCTGAACAAAGTGGTCTGCATTTATAAAAGCTAGTAGACTCATACTGTCTTTATAGTGAGTATGCTAGAGACCAGGCCACATTCTATGCATCAAGATCAAGTAAGATATATCAACCCTTTAGTAAGTTACAATCTTAAGCTGCTGGCTAATAAAGGTAACACAAATTACATACTTTACATTTTGTCTACCTGTGCCTTGAGATTCAGTTATGAAGTTACTAGGAACCCTCAAGGAAGTGATAGGGGTCAGGGTCTTAGCTTTGTAGAGGAACACCGCAAAGATCTGGTGGCTTCTAAATGGCCTATTTGCATCCTTTTATGACAGGGAAAACAGGGGAAAAAGATGGGATATAGGTGTGCCTTCAGTTCTAAGTTCTAGTCCACGTCTAGACATTTTAGCTTCTAACTAGAGCTCATAAGCACCCCCAAATCTTTGCATAAAATTCCAACTATGAATCACAAATTAGTAGGATCATTCATTGGTCAATTTCACTTTTCTGTGTTGCACTGTCCTCAATAATGCTCCTGTCTTATTTGACAGAGAGACTAAGAACTCCTAATTCTGAACAAAGTGGTCTGCATTTATAAAAGCTAGGAGACTCATACTGTCTTTACAGTGAGCACGCTAGAGACCACACCACATTTTATGCATCAAGATCAAGTAAGATATATTAACCCTTTAAGTTACAATCTTAAGCTGCTGGCTAATAAAGACAACACAAATTACATAATTTACAATTTGTCTACTTATGCCTTGAGATTCAGTTATGAAGTTACTAGAAACCTTCAAGGAAGTGATAGGGGTCAGGGTCTTAGCTTTATACAGGAAAACCGCAAAGACCTGGTGGCTTCTCAATGGCCTATTTTTGCATCCTTTTATGACAGGGAAAACAGGGGAAAAAGATGGGATGGAGGTGTGCCTTCAGTTCTACAGTTCTAGTCCACGTCTATACATTTTAGCTTTAACTAGAACTAGTAAACACCCCCAAATCTTTGCTTAAAATTCAGAATAGTCCATCAAGTCAATTCCATGAAACTATGAATCACAAATTAGTAGCTTGTTAGATGTTTTTTTCCTTATTATGCAAAAACCATTGGAATGTCTTGAACTGCATCACTTTGCTGTCCTAACTCCCAAATGTAGATCCCATCAACTGAAATCCATAGACCAAGGACTGTAAATCAGTAGCTTGTTAGTGTTCTTTCCTTAGACAAATTAACTAGCAGAAATTCCTTAATGGTTTCATTGGTTGTCCTAACTTCAAGTACAGATTCTAGTCCTCTTTTTTTCCTTCTTATAATCTCAAACAAATCCTAGCAATATCTGAATACTAGCAACAGGTGCTTAACCTCCTACTAGTATTTGGGTAGGTATCGCCTCTATTGCTAAGGATTCCATAGTAAATCTACCTAGTCTACTTTTTCTGTGTTTTGTTCTCATTCGTATGGCAGTAGAGAGGCACAGAATCTAGTTTAACAGTCGAATTATGTAAAACCCTTTGCATCAATCTTTTCCTATAATTGAATCACATCTTTATTGCCGGGAAGATGTTTATTTATGTTGTGGAAAATATTGTTGTTACTGCAAAAAGAATTCCATTTTGGGCCAGGAATTACCGCAGAAAGTAGATCCAACTACACAACTTTTAGCTGATTCTAGCCTCTCTAAGAATGCTAAAAGGAGAATTGTCACTAAATGTCCAAATTGTTATCTATGATCTGAAACAACCTCAAGAGGATTAGGCTAATGCTATCAGCCTCAGCAGTGATGTCCAGAAAAGTCCCTTCCACTTATGAACTACTCCAAATCTTGTCTATAAAGACTGAAGAGTGATGACCAGATTGTAAACCTCTACTTGACCAGAACACGTGCTCAATCATCACTCTAATGGATAACAGAAATTCTCCTATAATCTCAAAATACCACACACAACCAACACCGTTTGGCCTAGATTCTGTAGTGATTAACTGTTGAAACTTGAAAACAGTAAGTGCTAGAACCATATAAACCCTCTCTGCAAAACATTCTAAACTTTAAATCTTAATACAACTATAGACGTTTGATACCCTGCCAAGAGTCTTTTAATTTGAAGACAATTTGCAAATTTCTGGTAGACTGAAACGAAAATGATAGAGCATGGTTGCCATTACTGACAAAGAAAGTATTGCTGAGTAGAACAAACTCGGCATAATCAAGAAGTACTATTTTTCCTTAACTAGCCGGGAATAATGCTGCTCCGAATGGTATAGCAAAATAATTACCTTGTTTTTAGAATTATAAAATAATTACATCTTCATGACAATCACTTGATTTGTCTTGCTTGGAGAAATGTCAATCACCTTGGGAACCCACATCCCATCTGCCAACCATGTTTCACTTAATTGGATATCATTTTCAACCTGCCAACCATACTCCTGGAATGACAAAAAGAAGATAGACCTCTGCTTGAGGGAGGGAGCTGATAGAGAATCCACATAACACTGGCTGGTGCTTCATGTTCTATGAAACTACATCAACCCATTTGAGATTCTTCCCTAAATGCCCTTTATTGTCTTGTTATTTTACAAAAGAAAACAACTTTTGTGATTGGAAGTTCTGTAGTTGAATGCGGTTGACCATTTCAACAATTTAGGACCAATATCATACAAAAGATTCCCCATTATTTCACATGGCAAATCTTGCTTCATTGCGTTGTAGTAGGCATGTTGCATTACTGCTGTTTGGATTCCCTTGATATCAGAAATGTGTAATATAAAATGGAATATGGAGATTAAAAAAGAAAAGAAAAGAACCATTTAGATTCCCCTGGCTATGTTGCAGTGTCAGCAGAAAATAAAACGAAGAGTTGATAATGCAATTCCGTGCAAGCAACTCGATAACTTGAGCCCAGTTCAGCATCAACCGCAGAAGAGATTTCAGAGGTGGAATAAGCAGAGAGCGTTAAACGAAAGCTACAACAAGACTGCAATAGTGTAGAAATAGAGGGACTCCCTTTAAGAACTCCATGATCTCCATTTAACTAAGAGGGAGAATAGACAGGGCAAAGCCGGTATTTTCAAAAGATTTACCAGAGAGAAGATGGAGACCTACGACAATGTATTTTGGCATACATTTTCAAAACTAAATGGAAAATTTGCAAAATTCGACTGTTTTGCAAATATACGAAAATGTAATGACATTTTTGCAAATTTTTCTTTGCAATATCTAATCAGTGGTATAAGTTTTCTTGCTACTCTAAAAATATGCACATGCAGCTTGTTTCTCCCAATCAGCTAAAATACACATCACATTGTTTGAGCTTTGCTCCAACAACGTTGCAGACTATTAGGTTGAAGATGGAGACCTAGCAGATGTATATTGCAAATATTTGTAAAATTTAATGGCAAATTTACAGATATTGAAAAATATTAGACATTTTTACAAATATTCCAAAATATAATGTCATTTTTGCAAAAATCCTTTTGCAATATCTAAACAGTGCTATAAGTTCCCTCATTGCCCTGAAAATATGCACTTGCAACTTGTTTATGCCAATCAACTCAAACACACATCACATTGTACAAACTCTAGTCCAACAATGTTGCAAAGTTCCAAGTCGAAGATGGAGACTAACAAAATGTATTTTGCAAACATCTGCAAAACCTTAATAGCAAATATTGAAAAACATTGGACTTTTTTGCAAATATGCCAAATGTAATGGCATTTTTACAAAAATCCCTTTACAATATCTAATGAGTGGTGTAAGTTCTCTCACTGCCCTGAAAATATGCACTTGCAACTTGATTCTACCAATAAGCTCAAACACACGTCACATTGTTCGAACTCTACTCCAACAATATTATAGAGTTTCAAGCCGAAGATGGAGACCTAACATAATGTATTTTTGCAAACCTTTGCAAAAATCCCTTTGCAATATCTAAACAGTGTTGTAAGTTCCCTAATTGCCCTGAAAATATGCACTTGCAATTTGTTTCTGCCAATCAACTCAAACACACATCACATTGTACAAACTCTAGTCCAATAACATTGCAAAGTTCCAAGTCAAAGATGGAGACCTAATAGAATGTATATTTTGCAAACATCTGCAAAACTTAATGGCAAATATTGAAAAACATTGGACTTTTTTGCAAATATGCCAAATGTAATGGTATTTTTACAAAAATCCCTTTCCAATGAATGGTGTAGGTTCTCTCACTATCCTGAAAATATGCATTTGCAACTTGTTTCTGCCAATCAGCTCAAACACACGTCACATTGTTTGAACTCTACTCCCACAACGTTGCAGAGTTCCAAGCCAAAGATGGAGACCTAGCATAATGTATATTTTGCAAACATCTGCAAAACTTAATGGCAAATATTAAAAATTTTGGACTTTTTTGCAAATACGCCATATGTAATATCATTTTTGCGAAAATCCCTTTACAATATCTAATGAGTGGTGTAAGTTCTCTCACTACCTTGAAAATTTGCACTTGCAACTTGTTTTTGCCAATCAGCTTAAACACTCTACTCCAATAACATTGCAGAGTTCCAACCCTAAGATGGAGACCTAATAGAATGTATTTTTGCAAACATATGCAAAACTTAATGGCAAATATTGAAAAAAGTTAGACTTTTCTGCAAATATGCCAAATGTAATGTCATTTTTGCAAAAATCTCTTTACAATATCTAATTAGTGGTGCAAGTTCTCTCACTATCCTGAAAATATGCACTTAGCAACTTGTTTCTGCTAATCAGCTCAAATGCACATCACAAACTTTGCTCTAACAACGTTGATGTAATATCCTCAATTTTTAATCTTAAATTAGTAATAAATTAAATTAAAAATTTTATGTATAGAAATTGGTCCTGAAAACTAAAAACTAGAAAGTACATGTTGTGAGGAATTGAACGGTATAAAGAACACAGAAAGCGGAGCTCAAACAAAAGAGTTATGAGCCGTTGAAGTTGAAGGGCAAATTGGTAATTTGGAGAGGCCCAAAATACATGGGTTGCTTTTGATAACGACACCCCCCTTCTTCTACACGCTTCTATCAAGTCTGACAAATTCGCTAAAGGGGAGTGTATAAGGGAAAAGGTTCACTTCCTCCTCCCCAGCAAGATCTCTCTCTCTCTCTCTCTCTCTCTCTCTCTCTCTCTCTCTCTCTCTCTCTCTCTCTCTCTCTCTCAGACTCTTGGCATCATCTTTTATGCCACGTCTTTTCCCTCTAACCATAGCCTATGCAAATTGTGTTTTTCCAGCAACTAGGGATCCGGCAGTGTCAACAACTGCCCAGTTGATCGAGGTAAGCCCCAACCCTCTAATCCCCTTTTGCATATGTAGTGTATACAGCAGTGACGTGCATGAAAGTCGAGAAAAACGACCAGGGTTCATCATTTTTCTTGGAAATCTGTATACGCTACTGTTGGAATCCAAATAGGTTGATAAGACATCATTAAAACAGAGATCGACCATCCATCTAGTGCATAAGGAACCCAAGAACAAACCTTTTAAGTTTGAGAGAAATCCAACGGTGGACGAAGCCGAAAATCATGAAGAACAGTACGTAAGAAAATTTTAGGAACATGAGAAAAATCAAGTAAAAACCTTAGTTTTTGGCAAAATAAAGCCAAACGAGTGTTGAAAATGGAAAATACATGAAATTTTGAGCAAGAGGGTGCAAAAATCACTAAATTTGGGCACCTGTAGGGTCACTAGCGACAACTAGACTCCAGTCTTCTTCCCTAGCGCCTGTTCCCGCGTCGTGCCGATGTAACCCAGTGTAAACGGGGGCCACCAGTGTAAATCGGTGCACCGCCCGACCCCCTATAAATTAATAATATTAATTTATGAAGTATTTTAACAAAAAACTTAATTTTGAGAGCTACAGAGGTCTAAATCATGATCGGAAACATCTGTTGCGATCGTCTTGATGATGCGAACCTAGATTTAACTTAAAAACTTATCATTGACCATTCTATGATGATCCAATGGTTGGATCATCATAGATTCTATTATAATATAATAAATAACACGAAATAGTATTGTGGTACTGACAGGTACATCTGAACGTACAAGCTAAGAAGATTATATGCTTGAGTTGGGTGATCTCATGTCAAGATAGGTGACGACATATAATGTTATGTTTGATTTTAAAACCTTGCATCATCATAGCATCATGATTGACTGTGATTTAAATGACATTGTTCATTTAGTCTAAAAATTTTAAGGCTTAGAATTTTATATATTATAATTGATACTTGATTTCGACAATGTATTGGATGTATTATGATTGATAATTTCATGAGATCGATATTACATATTTATGCATAATTAGAAAATTTCTCTTTTATTGCACTACTGAAACTTATGGGTTTTCATAAGGAAGTTGGAGGCTTGGTGGCTGGTCCTTTTAGAGGCTAACTCCGAGATGAGGGGCGTGCCTTGAGGATTGTGAGTCACGAGTGCTCCTGGTTTTTTGAGATACGTGATTTTTGTGTTTTGTGTTTTATGATGAGTGCTCTCACCTGGTGGATGTCATGCTAGGAGGGAGAGGGCCAGCCAGCCAGCCACCCTCCGAGATTTGTGATGTGATTGTGATATGATAGACACCTGCCCGCATATGGCTTTCGGTAGGGGTTTAGTAACATGGATAGTCCACACTACCAGTCTGGGCCTTTCCATGGAGACGGACGTTAAGTCTCCCATTATGGTGTCGACAGGGAGCGGCGGTGGTTGAGACCCTGGAGGATTGCCACTGCGGCATGACGATCCATACTCTTATTCTGTGTGCTTGTATGATAAGCATGAAGATGTTATTGTATGCCTGGGTGTGACGATACTCAGAGGTTTGATATGAGTACTCTTGATTTGTGATACGAGTGTATAGGACGCTTGTGGGACCCACGTACCTTGGGGTGTCCTGTTGTTATTGTATGCTCATTTACATAAGATCATATCATGTTTTAAAATCCATGAGATGCATGTTTTATTGTATATGATGTTATAAGATTTTATTGGCATTGCTTATAATTATTATATCGATTTATTTATTATATCAGCACTGTTATTCGATTTTGTTCCATTGTTATTACATTAAATGTCTATGTACCTACCAAGCATTACTTTATTGTTACAATACCTCAAATATTAAAGAAAGACATGACAGATGAGGAGTTAGACGAAAAGTGATCGAGATGTCTCATGTAGAGGTATGTTTTGATTTCACATAGACTGTGTATATATATCTATCTTATTGGACTTGATTATATTGTTATAGGAATGTGGCTATTGACTGGATGAGTCCTGGAATAGTAAATTTATTTTAAAACATGTTTACTTGAAGAAAAAAAAATTGAGTTTGCTTCAATGGTTGACCCTTGAGATTTTTCTAGAGTAAAATTTGTTTGAAATTTTTTTTTTTTATGTTTTGGTTTTTATAATAAATTTGGGGCCCCACCTTTCGAAAAGTTTTATTAAAAAGTATTGAAAAACCTAGGTCATCACAGTTGGTATCAGAGCAAGTTCATCCACTCACACCCAATCCTAAAAGTCCATGTGAAGATGACAGTCCAAGGTGAGAATTAGAACTGATAGGAGCTAAATAAGTAAATCATATAGTAAATTATGAAACTAGAATAAGCACCATTTAATGGTATTGGGAGTTGAACTAGAAAGTGCAAGGATGGAGTGAAAATCATATATAGAGTAAATCATATCATTAATAGACGATGATTCAAGTGGGAGACATAAATAGTCATGGGAAAAAAAGAAAAGAAAAATGATCAACAAAAGGAAAAGTAAATTCTTATGAGAATAGTGAAGCTCTTAAGGGTAAGAAATCACTACATGACATGCATGAGTTAGTGTCTCTAGCTGAGAATATTCGTGTTGATAGATGATTTGCTAATGGAGGAAACGTAATGTGAATATAATATCTATTGTGAGAATAGTAGGTATGACACTTTAGAGAATACAATAGTAAATGGTGAGTAAAGAATAAGAATAAAAATTGTGAACCAGTTCTCTGGGTGAAAACTTTACTATATATAGAAGATATGTATATATAAATTACTTTTGAGAATTCAAGTTATAACTTGAACCGTGTTTATAAATTTTGAAAGAGTTATAAAGGCTATTATAACTGCAATTGAGCAAGATCAGGGATGGTTACATCAAATGAGAACTTGAGAATTTTAAAGAAGTATTGTATTCATCTAAATTTGAAATGGATTTAGCTAAGGAATAAATTATGGTATGAATGAAAATCATGGACAATTGATAGAACAATATTTAACATTCTATAGAAGAATTACTTGATCTATGAGTTGAAATTTATAAGTCCTTATGCACACAAAAATATTGATAACTAGACATTGGTGAAAAGTTAATGTTATGAATTTTATTAGGGTTTTAATTATGATTTGTAAGTGCATGGCCCTGGTGGATGCGATAATTGTTTATGAGAATAATTATTAAATATTAATCATAATGTAATTTAAAATGGCTAAGAAAGTCATTATGAAATATCAATCACATTGGATGAGAGGTTGACGGTTGTAAATGATTGATAAATATGACCATGGAACATTTGATTAGTTAAAGGAAATGAAATAGTGGAAGTGAGAACGCCAAAAAATGTGATTATGAGAATTCTAATTATGGTTGGTTGGGAGATCATGTTCCTCCATTACTGAGACTTTATATGAAAGACTCTTAGAAAGGCTAGTGATAATTAGTATCCTTGTCTTATGAGCAATTAGTGACATGGTGAGAGTTGTTACTATGGAGCAGAGAAATTAAATGGGTCAACAGTATTGAACTAGATATATATAATTGATTGATAGGCCCCTGACTTCTTTGTGTTGGGTAAGGAGGCTACAATAGATTATGAAATGTTGATGCTTGGATTGAGGAATCACAAGATGGTAGCGCATCCTACAGTGGTGACAAAGGCAATATAATTGGACTCTATGTTATCGAAAGATATTCTCTTGGGACTCAAGCTAAGCGTAGAAACTCATACTTGAGTAGTTTGAGTTAGCCTAGAGAGAGCAAGAGAATTTTTTTACATTGACATAATTATAGGGGCCACTGAGCCAGTAACATTTGATTAGACAGAATTGATATGTGAACTAGAGAAAGTACATTAGTGAAAGGAGAGGCACCTTGACAGCTATGTCTTAGAGTTAGTAGATTATCGCAATAGAGGTAATAGCAGCAACAACAGCCATGTAGCTACAATCCTTTAAAATATTTTGACTGTGAGGAGACAGAGTAATTGATAGAGACTGTTGTTGATTGTTTAACCGCAAGTGTACGGGCTATTATAGTGTAGCTTATGCAAGTACGGGTCGATCCCACAGAGACTTGACTTAAAAAGTAGGAATTTCAATAAAATTTAATAATCTAAAATTAAAAATAAATCAGTAAAAATTACTAGAATTATTGAAATCATAATCAAAGATTATATCCAACAGAATTATAGAATTTCCAATTTCTAAAGAAAATAATCAAAATCAAATAACAAGAAAAAACTACTTCCCTAGATCAATTACTATCAAAATCTTCAACTCTGATGTCCTGAGAGATGGTCATCCTTCATATATGTCTTCAGCACGTCCTTGATTGGAGATCCACCAGTCGAATTTGTCAGATTCATCAAAATCAAAGAGATTTGGGCTAAATTGTAATTTCAAGATTTGGACGGCTCAAATTGATTTCTGAATTTCAGATCGAAGGTCAAAAATGTTAATTATATCTAGGGAGATCCTAAGAATGACTCTGTGAATTTTATTTGAAATAAAATGAGAAAAGAATGAGAAATATGAGTTTTTGTGTTGAGTAAGGCTAACCTGTTGATTGGGTTATCTTAATTGATCTGTCTGGGATTAGGCAGTTCCTGGATAAGAGAAACACATATATAACAGAACTGGAATAGCACATGGACACAGATGTAATTAAAATGAGGACATAGATGGTATTAAATAGAAAGGACAGAATTGAGATTTCATTAAATAATGAAGGGTAGAACTGGAATTTCATAAAAATTCTGGTTTTTAAGAAAAAACCGGACGAAGGAGAGATCCGAAGAGAGGGAAAACGAGAGTTTAGAGAAGAGGAGAGAAGAAGGGAGAAAGTCCAGCCCAAGGAGGTGAAGAAGTTCCCCCAAGAGGGAAAAATTGTGTGTAATGGGGAGAGGAGAAATGAAAATATAAGAAGAGGGAGTGAGAGAGACGTGAAAGAGAGGGAGTTAAGAGAAAGAGAAAATAGAGGAGAGAGATAAGAGAGATGGAAAAAGAGATAAGAGAGATGGGTGGGGTCCATCAGCATTCTAGTCTTACTAGAACTCTGGAGTCTTCAAACTTCTTTTGTTTCTAGGAATCCTCATCATTCTCTCTTTGATTTGATCTGGATCATCCAAGCTCTGTTGATTGATCTACAATGCACATGACCTAATTAGCATCATCTAAACCGTTCTTTATGCCCCTGATTAGCTTTGATGATCATCTAACAGTTAATTTTGTAATTCAATGGTTGGATGGCCAATTAAAGCTAAAATGAAATATTTTATCCAAAATATTGAAATTGATGGCCTAAATGCTCTAATTGAACACTAAATTAGGGGTATTTTGACCAAAATTGAACACTTAACAACTGTTCAATAAGACTACGAGTCAGACAAAAGAACATTGGAGATGGGGTAGAAATGGCCCCACATTAGCAGTGATGAGTTTTGGTCATTACTTGGAAGCAAGGATAGATGTTGATTTGGGTAATAGAAAATATTTTCTTGATTTCTGGTAAACATGCTGGGGTACTTATTGATTTAGGACCCCGTGATTTTGGGCTTTATGTAGTAGTACTTTGAGGAATATATTTGTGAATATATGGCAATATTTGGGATCAGATGTAAGGATACTGGTGAGAGGGTTATGGAAACTTATAAGTATGTCTGGGGACAAGTAGTAGAGATAATGAGTGATAGGATGAATGTTGATTTCCTTCCACCCGATATAATTGATTGTAATATTATCTTAGAATGGATTCGCTAATTTGGAGATAGTGATTTCTATGAGAAGAAGATTACTTTTGGTGTAACTGGACAGCTATTAACCTCACTTGTGTAAGAAGAGGCATCTTTAAGAGTTGTGTTATTTCTATCTTAAAGGCAGTACGATACTTTTAGAGGTTACTAAGTATTTCTTAATTATAAGACTATGGAGTAACATGAGCGACTATGGAATGAGCACAAAGATGGCGCGCAAGAGTTTATGATTTGCCTAAGGAGTTTCATGATTTTGCCACAAGGGGTTGATATTGATGTTAATTAGACATAGCATTACTTCCTCTGAATGCAATGTGAGATATTCCTAATTGAGCTAATAAAGTCCCCACTATATGAGCTTTTGATGAGAATTTTGACTGGCCTAGTGGGTCTTCATGAAGTGCATTAGTCTTCTTCATGAGAAGAGAGCTAGATCTTTATTAGTATGCACAGATTTTCGTCCATTTGATAATACCGCGATAGAAAAATAATAATTTAAATAATATATTGATGATTTATTTGATTTATTCCTGATGGTACATGGTGTCTGTAGAGAGTGAATTGAAGTGTGATGATACCCAACCTAGGATTCTAAGTATGAAGTCTGTAAGATGATTTTTAGAACTTGTTATGATTGTTATTAGTTCTGGATGGTACAAATTGGTGGAACCCACACACTAACAGAATGTATGGATATGAGGGTCAAATCTTCAAATGTTATTTCAATAAGCCATGATTGTGTAAATAGATAGTATTATTGAATACTTCACGAACATGAAGGAGCACAAGGAATCATTGTGCATAATTCAAAATGTCTAAAGGCTCACCAATTATTGCAAACATTTATAGCATGAGTTATGGTGAGAAGAAGTGAATTCCCTTTTTGAAACACTTGGAATAACAGAGGAGTTGTTTATAGAGACAGTGATGGGCTGAGATTAGCCAAATTGGTGACTGAGGTTTATAGTCCCTTGGTCTCATAAATTGCAGGCACTGTATAATTGAGTGTCACCATGATATCAATGATATATAATATTATGTGAGATTATTCCCTTACGATTAATCAAAATTCAATTTACAATCTATGCTGGTGAGTAACTAATGAGGGCATGTGCTAGACACACTATTAGACCTTTAAGTGGCAAGCTCATAAGTGCTTACAAGTACAATCACGTTGCAGATTGGTTCTCATTAGCATAGAGTTAATGTTGGTGAGTTGGTATGTTGTCGTTGTGACTAGCATATGACTTCCTATTGGTGAGCTGTATGATTTGGTTTTGGATTGGTAAATGAATTTCTATATATTAACAAAGATGCTCTGAATCAAGCAAATATAGTAAGATAACTAGTACTAAGTTGTACCTAAGTAATCAACCCCTAGATGAAAGTTGGTTTGTGCTAATTGCGTCATATGTGGTTATGATGTGTCTGATTATATAAAGAGAGGATTGATAGACATCGATTTATGTGATGGGTTGAGGTAAGAAGGTATGACATGTCGTGGAATTATTTATTGATGTTGACTTTGGAATTATCGTCACGATTATCATATACTGTGATGTGAGGATGACGCAGGAAATATTTAAAGGGAGTACATGTCAAATCCGTCTCACAAACGTGAGCAGATTTCAGAAGAGTTATAGCTTGATATAACAATTGAGGAGAGACCTGTGTGTATATTGAATGCAAAAGTCAACAAGTTGAGGACTAAAACTATTTATTAATCAAAGTCTTTTGGCAACATCATTCACTATAGGAGGCCACATGAGAGACAGAAGAGGAGATGCAGAGGATCCACCCAGAGTTATTTACATGGGAGTATGTATCGAAATTTCAAGGATGAAATTTTAATAAGGTGGGAAGGATGTAATATCCTCAATTTTTAATCTTAAATTAGTAATAATTTAAATTAAAAATTTTATGTATAGAAATTTGTCTTGAAAACTCAAAAACTAGAAAGTACACATTGAGAGGAATTGAACAGTATAAAGAACATAGAAAATAGAGCTCAAACGGAGGAGTTATGAGTTGTTGAAATTGAAGGGCAAATTGGTAACTTAGAGAGGCCCGAAATACAGGGGTTGCTTTTGATAACAGCACCCCCTTCTTCTACACGCCTCTATCAGGTCCGACAAATTTGCTGGAGAAATAGTCGGAGGGTAGTGTATAAGGGAAAAGCTTCCCTTCCTCTCTCTCTCTCTCTCTCTCTCTCTCTCTCTCTCTCTCTCTCTCTCTCTCTCTCTCTCTCTCTCTCTCTCTCTCTCTCTCTCTCTCTCTCTCTCTCTCTCTCTCTCTCTCTCTCTCTCTCTCTCTCTCTCTCTCTCTCTCCCGCGTCTTTTCCCTCTAACGCTAGCCTCTGTAAATCATGTTTTCCCAGCAACTAGGGATCCGACAGCATCAACAACTGCCAGCTGATCGAGGTAAGCTCCAACCCTCTAATCCCCTTTTGCATGTGTAGTGTATACAGCAGTGACGTGCATGAAAGTCGAGAAAAATGACGAGGGTTCATCATTTTTATTGGAAATCTGTATACACTACTGTTGGAACACAAATAGGTTGATAAAACATCATTAAAACAGAGGTCAGACTATCCATCTAGTACATAAGGAACCCAAGAACATACCTTTTAAGTTTGAAGGAAATCTGACGGTGAACGAAGCTGAAAATCACAAAGAACAATACGTAGGAACATTTTAGGAACATGAGAAAAATTAAGTAAAAACCTCAGTTTTTGGAAAAATCAAGCCAAATGAGTTGTTGACAATGGAAAATACATGAAATTCTGAGCAAAAGGGTGCAAAAATCACTAAAATTGGGCACCAGTGGGGTCATTGGCAACGACCAGACTCCGGTCTTCTTCCCTGGCGTCGGTTCCAGCGTCACGCTGGTGTAACCCGGGGCCACCAGTGTAAACCGGTGCACCGCTCGACCCCTGTAAATTAATAATATTAACTTATGAAGTTTTTTTTTTACAAAAAAACTTGATTTTGAGAGCTACAAAGGTCCAAATCATGACTGAAAATATCCGTTGCAATCGTCTTATTGAAGCGAACCTATATTTAACTTAAAAACTTACCATTGACCACTTTTAATTTAGAAAAATTATAAAATAGTATCCAATAACTTAGATCCGGCCAATTAAAGGGCGATCAGGCTCTAGAACTTGAACAAATAGAAAATATATTATACTAAAGAAGGGCAAGAGGAGTAAATTAGAGGTAATTACTCTATAAATTGATCTAGACCATTGATCTCACTAAGATCTTGGGAAATTATTGATCTGAGGATGATCTGACAGTCATATTAAGGTATAAATATTAGATACACACAAAAATAAACAGATGGACATGAGATGAGACTAAATTAAGAACCAAATCATAATTAGAGATATTAGAGAATGGTCCAATGGTTGGATCATCATAGATTCCATTATAATATAATAAATAACACGAAATAGTATTGTGGTACTGACAGGTACATCTGAACGTACAAGCTAAGGAAGATTATATGCTTGAGTTGGGTAATTTCACATCAAGGTAGGTGATGACATTTAATGTTATGTTTGATTTTAAAACCTTGCATCATCATAACATTATGATTGACTATGATTTAAATGGCATTGTTCATTTAGTCTAAAAATTTTAAAACTCAAAATTTTATATATTATGATTGATACTTGACAAGCTAAGAAAGATTATATGTTGAGTTGGGTGATTTCACGTCAAGGTAGGTGATGACATTTAATGTTATGTTTGATTTTAAAACCTTGCATCATCATAGCATTATGATTGACTGTGATTTAAATGCATTGTTCATTTAGTCTAAAATTTTTAAGACTCAAAATTATATATATTATGATTGATACTTGATTTCGACAATGTATTGGATAGATTATAATTGATGATTTCATGAGATCGATATTACATATTTATGCATAATTAGAAATTTTCTCTTTTATTGCACTACTGAAACTTATGGGTTTTTGTAAGGAAGTTGGAGGCTTGGTGGCTGGTCCTTTTAGAGGCTAACCTCAGGATGAGGGGCGTGCCTTGAGGATTGCAAGTCACGAGTGCTCCTAGTTTTTCGAGATATGTGATTTTTATATTTTGTGTTTTATGACGGGTGCTCTCACCCGGTGGATGTCAAGCTAGGAGGGAGATGGCCGGCCACTTACCATCCGATATTTGTGATGTGATTGTGATATGATAGACACCTACCCGCAGATGGCTTTTAATAGGGGTTTGGTAACATGGATAGTCCACACTATCGGTCCAGGCCTTTCCATGGGGACGAACGTTAAGTCTCTCGTTATAATGTCGATGGGGAGCGGCTGTGGTTGAGACCTTGGAGGGTTGCCACTGCGGCATGACCATTCATACTCTTATTCTGTATGCTTGCATGATGAGCATGGAGATGTTATTATATGCCTGGGTGTTGCAACACTCAGAGGTTTGATATGAGTACTCATGATTTGTGATACGAGTGTATGGGACGCTTGTGGGAACCACGTACCTTGGGGTGCCCTATTGTTATTGTATGCTCATTTACATTAGATCATATCATGTTTTAAAATCCATGAGATGCATGTTTTATCGTATATGATGTTATAAGATTTTATCTGTATTGATTATAATTATTATATCGATTTATTTATTATATCAGCACTGTTATTTGATTTTGTTTCATTGCTATTACATTAAATGTCTATGTACCTACCAAGCATTGCTTTATTGTTGTAATACCTCAGATATTAAAGAAAGACAGGACAGATGAGGAATTAGACGAATAATGATCGAGATGTCTCATGTAGAGGTATGTTCTGATTTCACATGGACTGTGTATGTATATCTATCTTATTAAACTTGATTATATTGTTATGGGAATGTGGCTGTTGACTGGATGAGTCTTGGAATAGTAAATTTATTTTAAACATGTTTACTTGAAAAAAGAAAAAAAAATTTTGAGTGTTGCATCAATGGTTGACCCTCAGGATTCTTTTAGAAGTAAAATTTGTTTGAAATTGTTTTTTTGATGTTTTGGTTTTTATAATAAATTTGGGGCCCCACCTTTCGAAAAGTTTTATTAAAAAGTATTGAAAACCCGGGGTCGTCATAGTTGAAGAGTACTAGGCCTATTAGACATCTCACTCATCATCTTCTTCCAGGTTATTAGCATAAGAAAATGCTGCTTGCCCACCTGAAAGAGAGCCACATCCACCAGAAAGGTCAGCATGCCGTTCAAAAGGAAAATAGGGCAATTAGACTGAAAGGAATGTGCCAGCAGAGAAGGAACTGTTGCCAATAGTTCAAAAATTTCATAAAAACCACATTGTTTCATAAAAGCTAAAATCGTCTTAGCTTTTTACATATAAGAAATTTAATTCTCATGCGAACGAGATAAATGATTCCAATTATGAGGAGTAAAGTCGTTCAACAATGCTTCACTTGGGATCTATCAAGAACCTTACGAACCGAGCAAAAACACGTACGGATATAACCTTGAGGAGGAGGTAGGGAAACACGCACATGAGGCAGACTACAATGGCCAGGGATTTGGCTTCCGGTCGGATCACCACATACACGCCTGTCATGAAGGAGACGAGCATCGCCGAGGTTGCCAGTGCGGTAAGATAGAAACCCAAAACAGAGTACCAGCCATGGGTATGTAACGCATTGCTTGTGCCATGATGAAGTATAAGAGTTGCTTCCATAAAGAGTTGCTCCAAGCCAGATCTTGCAGCCAGATGCAACGGCGATTCCCTGTTCTTGTTAACCCAGTACACCAATCCTGGGCTAGCTTTGAATAATTCAATTGCCACAAGGAGATGTCCATTCTCTGCCGCTTCGTGCAGAGCTGTGTTTTCATTCTTGTTTACCAGTCTCAGCAATCCATTTCCATCTTCCAAATTACTCGATGATCCCCTGGTTCGCCTTATAAGAATTTCAACTACACCAAGCTGTCCAGTTCTAGCGGCGGAATGTAGAGGAGTATCATCTTTTGAGTTTCTTTTAGTAAGAAGGTCGCTGCACAAGTTCAGTACTCTATCGACAAATTGAGCATTTCCTAATCTTGCTGCAGTATGTAGTACAGTGTATCCATGGGGTGCAACAAACCTGAGTAATTCAGTGTTGATATCTCGAAGAACATCGACTTTTCCTGATGTTGCTGCTCTGTACAATTTAGGATCCATTAACCTCTCTGCTTGGAATGATACAGAATCCTTCGTAGAGGATATGATGCTGTTTCTTTCTACTCGGTCTCGATCTCTGAGATGTTTGATCTGTACTACACCGGCGGGGAAGTCGACCTTCACAAATCTCATGTAGAGGTGATAGTAAGAAAATGCAAGTATTTTGAGCTGGATGAAGATGGAAATAAAAGGCATAGCAACGGTGCACGAAGCTCCCGCCGATGTGGGGTCCAGGAAAGGGGTAGACCACAAGGGACTAAAGTACACAGCCTTACCTTGCATTTTGTAAGAGGCTGTTTTCATGCCTTGAGCCTGTGACCTCAAAGTCCCATGATGACAACTTTTACTGTTGCGTCAAGGCTACCCTTCTGGATGAAGATGGAAATGATCGTACAAATTTAGGAATTCTTATAGTATTCGTGCAGAGATTATATTATCCGAACAAACCATCGGCGAAATGCTAGATCACTTGCCATGAAAGGGAACTCCATAAGGCATGAATAATTTTTGTATGGTGTTCATCTTGTCCTTCATTAAGGAAAATGTCGAGACATTAGACATTCATAGTAAGTATTAAAATAGGGGGCCTTTTGTCTAGACATGGCCGTACTGAGAGGTCTTTGAAATGCTCATCAAATACCAACACTACATGGGAGATCGTGTGAGGTTTTGCTGAAGTGTTTCTTTGAATATTTGAGCTATTCATCATGTATAATGTGAAAACCCTAATTTTTTTGAAATTATTTGGAATTAATTGGAATTTTCATAAAAATCAAGTTGAAATATTATATTTAATATAATATTAATTTTTAGAAAAAGAATCAGGTCTTGAAACATAGATATTTGGATTCATTCATGGAAAACCAATCAAAATAATTGTAAGCATGTTGAAATTTGAGCTCGGGTGAAAAATTCCTATTTTTTGTAATTTTTGTGAATTTATATTTACCTATAGGGGTAAAATGATCATTTTACTTTTGTGTAGGATCCACAAAAGTTAGGTGAGCTGGTGGACAGCTAGCTCAGGAAATATCAATGATGAGAAATATGCTTTTAATTTTATCAGAAAAGTAAAAAATAATTTAAAATAAAAATAATTAAAATTTTAATTAAAATAAGGCAAAAATAACCTATAAATACCTCTCCTACAGAATGCACAAAATCCCATAGACCCCTAGACTCTCTCACTCTCTCCCCCTCCCCTCCCCTCCCTTCCCTTTCTCTTTCCCTCTCTTTTTCCTCCTTTTTCTTTTCTTTCCTTTCCTTTCCTCTTTCCAACCGTAGAGGCAATCCCCACACGCAATCGACACAAGAACCATCCTGTGCTAGGATGGCTTGTCCCAGGAAAAGGAGAGGAGAGATAAAAGAAAAGGAAAAAGAAAAGGAGAGAGAGAGAGAGAGAGAGAGAGAGAGAGGAGCCTTGGGGATCTGTGCAATTTTGTGCAACTTGAAGGAGGGGTATTTATAGGGTTATTTTTGCATTATTTTAACTAAATTTTAATTATTTTTATTTTAAATAATTTTTTACTTTTCTTATAAAACTAAAAGCATATTCCTCGTCATGTTTATTTTTTATCATAGATATTCCCTAGGCTGGCTATCTACCATCTTACCTAACTTTTGTGGACCTCACAAAAAAGTAAAATGATCATTTTATCATTATAGGTAAATATAAATTCATAAAAATTATGAAAAATAGAAAATTTTCACCCGAGCTTAGATTTCAGCGTGCTTACAGTTGTTCTAACTGGTTTCTCATGAATAATTCCAATTATCTATGTTTCAAGACTTGATTCTTTTTCTAAAAGTTAATATCATATTAAATATAATATTTTACCTTAATTTTTATAAAAATTCTAATTAATTTCAAATAATTCCAAAAAAATTGGGGTTTTAACGGAGGGTAGTTCTAAAAGTTTTGAAGTGTCTCTTTTAGAGCAATTCTCTATGTTAATTTTCTAGTATTCTAAGCTTCTTTTTTGCAAAGTCAGGCATGATTTCTCTCTTCTTTTTCTGGAATTTTCACTAAAATTGAGATAAAATATTATATTTAATATAATATTAATTTTTAAAAAAGAATTAAGTCTTGAAACATAGATATTTGGAATCATTCATGAGAAGCTAGTCAAAATGACTGTAAGCACTCTAAAATCTGAGCTCGGGTGAAAATTCCTATTTTTTGTAATTTTACATTTACTCATAGGGGTAAAATGATTATTGCACTTTTATATGGAGTCCACAAAAGTTAGGTAAGCTAGTGGTTAGTTAGCTCAGGAAATATCAATGATGAGGAATAAACATGATGGAAAATATGCTTTTAATTTTTTTTAAAAGTAAAAAAATTATTTAAAATAAAAATAATTAAAATAAGGAAAAAATAACCCTATAAATCCCCCTCCAATAGAATGCACAAAATCCCACAAACCCCTAGACTTTCTCAGTAGCTCCCCCTCCCCTCCCCTCCCCTCCCCTCCCTTCCCTTTCTCTTTTTCCTCCCTTTTCTTTTCTTTTCTTTCCTTTTCTCTTTGCAGCTGTAGCGACAATCCCCACACGCAACCGACACAAGAACCAGCTTGTGCTAGGCTGGCGTGTACTAGGAAAAAGAGAGGAGAGAAAAGAAAAAAAAAAAGGGAAAAGAAGAGAGAAAGAGAGAGAGAGAGAGAGAGGGGGGGGGGCATCTTGATAAATTCAAGGATGGAGGCAAATTATGTGATATTCTTCATTATCTTAGACTTCCATAGAAGGATATAGTCATCCTAATAAATTCAATAATAAAGCTCCAATAGTAAAAGTAATCAAGTGTGTATATTTAATCCATTAGTTTCATATAATGCCTTAAGGGCAAACTAGTTAGTATTATTATCAGGGTTTTGGTATATTAACCCCTTATTTTTCCTGATGAGCCCCTTAATAATGATTCTAGCGGTTACAACTTCAGGTTAGGCCCAAATTTTTGAAGATTAGAACCATCAACAATGTTTCACTTTGTATAGATGGCTCATACTCCCAAATTCTAATCCATTTAATGATCCTAACTACTATTTTCTTAAGTTGAAAAATAAACTCTAGAAGGTTTCACCCTTCGTTCTATAACTAAAAGCAACAATTGCTATGATAATCTAATATATGAGAACTTTGGACCATGGCCGAAGTAAACCAAGGGAAACATTGTGAACAGATCTTTAAAAATATATACCACCTAAGTTATAGTCGTTCATAATTATTTATTGAAGGGCTTGAGGAAAAACAGGGGGCACATATATCACAAACCTTATTGTTATAATCTAGCTTCGAGATTTGAAGTTCTTATTCACTAAAAAAAGTACGATGGCACAATATCAACAATGTGAAGCGTTTTTTTTTTTTTTTTTTTTCTCTTGGTGACACTCTACCTTTAGTTGTGTAACACCCTGGGATTTTATGACAATTTTATAATAATAATAATAATAATAATACCATTTGGGATCCCATGAGAATTTTTTTTATTAATTTGTTTACTAAAACATTTCTTAAAACCTCCGGGTGTTATTTTTCCTTTCCCAAAATTTATGATAATAGACTTAAAACAATACGCATATCAATAAAAGTCAAAATGCATCGGCGCCTTTATTTTCAATCAAATAAATATCCATAACACAATATTAATATGGCTTAGGGTCTATCCATCATAATATCCCATATCCAAATGTCAATCATATGCCTAACATCTTAATTAAATCCATAAAATGAAATTATGCAGTCCATAAATAAAGTCAAATGGTAATCTTATTTACTAAGTTACGTTACTGTCTATAAATCAAAGTAAGAGGTTCTCCCACTACTATAACTATTTCTCAACAATCTTGCCCTTCCTGATGTCGTGCTCGAGATCTAAGGCATTGCAAAACAAAGTAATGCCTCAGCAAGCTATTGCTTGTGTAGGTACATAAAAAATTAATGTAATAAAATAGAATAACAGTAATGACAAAATAAAATATCTATCATTTATGACGATAAAATCATTATAACTTATGCCGACATAATATCAATTTATCAAGTATGCTAAAACATGCATTCCACTGATTTAAAACATGATATGAATCAATGTAAATGAGCATACAATAATAATAATGGCAGCCTAAGGTAATGGGTCCCACAAGTGTCATATAAACAAATATCACTAATCATGAGTACTCATATCCAAACTTTGAGTGTCGTCACACCCATGCATATCATCTCATCACCATGCTCATCATGCAAGCACACATAATAAGAGTATGAGTTGTCATGCCGCAGTGGCAACCCTCCATGGGTCTCAACCACCGCCACTCCCCGCCGACACCATAATGAGAGACTTAGCGTCCGTCCCCATGGAAAGGCCCAGACCGGTAGTGTGGACTATCCATGTTACCAAACCCCTACCAAATGCCATCTATGGGCAGGTGTCCATCATATCACAATCTCATCACATCACAAATCTCGGAGGGTGGGTAGCTGGCCCTCTCCCTCATAGCATGACGCCCACCGAGTGAGAGCACTCGTCATAAAACACAAAAACACGAAAATCATATATATGCCAAAACTTAAGAGTACTCATAGCTCGCAATCCCCAAGGCATGCCCCTCATCCCGGGGTTAGCCTCTAAAAGGACCAGCCACCAAGCCTCTATTTTTCTTTCTCATCCAAATCCATCCATTTCAATAATGTAATAAAGAAAAGAAATTGATATCTATGCATAATTAGATAATATCATGCTCATAAAATCATTTGTCATAAGTTTATTCAATACATTATTTCAATTTATAATAATTATAACATAACTCTAAATCTCATAAAATCAACGGTTAAGAATAAATACAATTTAAATCACAATCACCATGATGCTAGGATTATGCGTGGTTTTAAAATTAAAATAAAACATTAATTGTCTCACCTACCTCGACGTGAGATCCCTTTAACTTATATGTTCGGATGCACCTGTCAATGTCACATCACTATTTTAAATTTTTTTAAAAGTAAAAGTAGTTATTTATTCATTTTTAGGTTAAATCTAGGTCCGCGTCATCAATACGACCACAACGCCTCTTTCGGATTGTGATTTGGACTCTTATAGCTCTCAAAAATCAAGTTTAAAGTGAAACTATGCCTCTTTTAGGACTGACCGACCACCATAAGCTCTTTTGCACCGGCGGCGCAATTTACACCGGTTTATACCGGCACCCAGTTTACATTGAGTTACACGGGGGGCCGCAGTTTACACCGGGTTACATCGATGCACGGTTTACACAGGGTTACATCGACGGCCGCGATTTACACCGGGTTACACCGACGACGCAAAAATCGGCGTCGAAGAAGACGATCGGCTTTTGGTCATCTCTGGTGGCCCTATAGGTGTCCAAATCACTTGGTTTTGAGCCATTTTGTTCAAAATTTCGTCTAGTTTCCATTTCTACCATTCTTTTGCATTGATTTTTCCAAAAACTATAGTTTTTATTCGATTTTCTCCATGTTCCTAAAATATTCCCTAGGTACTATTTTTACATTTTTTGAAAAAATCAGCCTTTGGATCTCTCCCAAATTTAAAGGGTTTGATCTTGGGTCTCTTATACACTAAATGGACGGTTTGATTTGCAAAAAAATGTGGTTTCATCTATGAAATCACGCTCTGACAGTAGCGTACTCAGGGTTCTAAGAAAAACTCCATTTTTTCCTGTTTTTCCTGATTTCATGCGTTTCTATTTGGCATATCCATGCCCATGTAACATGAAAATAAAGGGATTAGACCTTACCTCTATGAGTTGAGTGTTTCTTGAGGTTGCTGGAGCCCTACTCGCCTGAAAACTCGGATTCTCAGAGGCTAGGGTTAGGGTAAAACTAGTGGTGCAATGTTGAGGAGAAAAGGAGATGATTGAAGACTAAACTTGATAGGAAGGTGCGTTTGAGGTAGGGGAATGAGACTCTTCTTATTTTACGCCTCTCCTTTGACAATTTTGTCGGTGAAATCACCGGATTTGGTAAGGCAGGCTGGTTAGGGGTGTCATTATCAAAACTGGCCCCCGACCCTGTTAATTTCCCAAAATGCCCTTACACTTCAACGACTCATAACTCCTTCATTTGAGCTTTGTTTTTCGCATTCTTTATGTCATTGGAATTCTATCGACGAGTAATTTTTAATTTTTAAGTTTTTAGGACCATATTCCATCTATAAAATTTTAATTTAATTTAATTAATAAAATTTTAATTTATACCTAAATTTGAGGATATTACATCCTTCCCTCCTTACAAAAATTTTGTCATCAAAATTTTGCTACATACTTCTATGTAAATAACTCTGGATGGATCCTTCGCATCTCCTCTTCTGTTTCCCAGGTAGCCTCTTGTAATGAATGATGTTGCCAAAGTACTTTGACTAATGTGATAGTTTTATTCCTTAACTCCTTGACTTTCGTATCCAGTATGCGCACATGTCTCTTTTCAAATGTCATATCAGGCTGTAATTCTCCTAGGATCTGCTCTAACACATGTGAGGGGTCTGGCACGTATTTCCTTAGCATGGAAACATGGAAGACAGGACATGTAGGTGACGACAATTAATGTTTTATTTTAATTTTAAAACCATGCATAATCCTAGCGTCATGAGTGATTGTGATTTAAATTGCATTATTCTTAACCGTTGATATTATGAGATTTAGAGTTACGCTATGATTATTATAAATTACAATCATGTACTGAATAAACCTAAGACAAATTATTTTATGAGAATGATATTATCTAATTATGCAAAGATATCAAGTTCTTTTCTTTATTTCATTATTGAAATGGATGGGTTTGGATGAAAAAGAAAAATAGGGGCTTAGTGGATGGTCCTTTTAGAGGAAAAAACTCTGTTTTTTCCTATTTTCCCTGATATCATGTGTTTTTATTTGGCATATCCATGCCCATGTAACATGAAAATAAAGGGATTAGACCTTACCTCTATGAGCTGAGTGTTGCTTGAGGTTGCCGGAGTCCTACTCGCCAGAAAAACTCGGATTCTTAGAGGCTAGGGTTAAGGTAAAACCAGTGGTGCGATGCTGAGGGGAAAAGGAGATGATTGAGGACTAAACTAGATAGGAAGGTGCATTTGAGGTGGAGGAATGAGGCTCTTCCTATTTTACGCCTCTCCTCCGACGATTTTGCGGAGAAATCGCCGGATTTGATAAGGCAGGCTGGTTAGGGGTGCCGTTATCAAAACTGGCCCCCTATATTTCGTGCCCTATTAATTTTTCAAAATGCCCTTGCACTTCAACGGCTCGTAACTACTTCATTTGAGCTCCGTTTTTCACGTTCTTTATGTCGTTGGAATCCTATCGATGAGTACTTTTTAATTTTTAAGTTTTCAAGACCAAATTCCACCTATAAATTTTTAATTTATTTTATTTAATAAAATTTTAATTTATACCAAAAATTGAGGATATTACATCCTTCCCTCCTTATAAAAATTTCTTTCTTGAAATTTCGCTACATACCTCTATGTAAATAACTCTGGATGGATCCTTCGCATCTCCTCTTATGTTTCCCAGGTAGCCTCCTGTAATGAATGATGCTACCAAAGTACTTTGACTAATGTGATAGCTTTATTCCTTAACTCCTTGACTTTCTTATCCAGTATACGCACAGGTCTCTCTTCAAATATCATATCAGGCTATAATTCTCATGGGATCTTCTCTAACACATGTGAGGAGTCTAGCACATATTTCCTCAGCATGAAAACATGAAAGACAGGACATATGTAGGTGACAACAATTAATGTTTTATTTTAATTTTAAAACCATGCATAATCCTAGCGTCATGAGTGATTGTGATTGAAATTACATTATTCTTAACCGTTGATATTATGAGATTTTTAGTTACGCTATGATTATTATAAATTGCAATCATGTATTGAATAAACTTATGACAAATGATTTTATGAGCATGATATTATCTAATTATGCAAAGATATCAAGTTCTTTTCTTTATTTCATTATTGAAATGGATGGGTTTGGATGAAAAAGAAAATTAGGGGCTTATTGGCTAGTCCTTTTAGAGGAAAAAACTCTGTTTTTTTTTCCTGTTTTCCCTGATTTCATGCGTTTCTATTTGGCATATCTACGCCCATGTAACATGAAAATAAATGGATTAGACCTTACCTCTATGAGCTGAGTGTTGCTTGAGGTTGCCGGAGCCCTACTCGCTAGAAAAACTCGGACTCTCAGAGGCTAGGGTTAGGGTAAAACCAATGGTGCGATGCTGAGAGGAAAAGGAGATGATTGAGGACTAAACTTGATAAGAAGGTGCATTTGAGGTGGGGGAATGAGGCTCTTCCTATTTTACGCCTCTCCTCCTACGATTTCACCGGCGAAATCACCGGATCTGATAAGGCAGGCTGGTTAGGGGTGCCGTTATCAAAACTGGCCCCCTATATTTCGGGCCCTGTTAATTTTCCAAAATGCCCTTACACTTCAACGGCTCATAACTCCTTCGTTTGAGCTCCATTTTCCGCGTTCTTTATGTCGTTGGAATCCTATCGACAAGTACTTTCTAATTTTTAAGTTTTCAGGACCAAATTCCATATATAAAATTTTAATTTAATTTATTTAATAAATTACTAATTTATACCTAAAATTGAGGATATTACAAGTTGATCAGACATGTTCATTGAATCTCTATGGCTTTGATGTCAATACCCATGGTCGCAAGGACAATAACTTATTTTGTTTTACAAAATGGAGGGCCAATTCTTTGGTATAGTTCTTTTTTGGCAATTTTTTTTGGTAAGAATTCATGCTCAAGATCGTGTAAAGAAGTTTGCATAGTTCATTTTCATGCATGATGATCTTTTTTTGTTGATCCAAGCCACTTATCATGTTTGCAGTACCAAAAATAAGTGATTTACAAGAAATCATAGCATTTGAATAATCTCAATCACTTGTCTTTGAATTTCACATGCATAATGTAGCTTGGATCTACAAGTGAGAATTTCACGTGCATGAAAAAGGGACGTGACATCTTGACATGCTCTTCAGCGTTTGGACTATTAATAGGACCCACAAGGAAATTATTCCCTGCCTTTAGGACTATTGCATACCTTCTTTTTGGATTTTGTGGTTAATGTATTAGTGGGACCAGATTTTAATTGATAGGAACCGTTCGTTTCATGATATTTAAAATGGGCATTCCTATTAATATCCAAATTAAAATTTCGTAATTAGTTCTTTTCTTAGTCGCCAACAAATGTCTAACACAATTGGTCAAAGATAGCTTTGCATTTCCAAAGAAATCTTCTTGGTCATTGATATGAGTTGCCATTTTTCTTATTTGGCCAGAGATTAGCTTTAGGAATGTGTGTAAGCAAAAGTGTTTGAGTCATTTGCTTTGCAATTCTTCCCTCTGAAAAAAGAACATATTGCCACCATGATAATGCTTCCTGATCGTGAGAATTAAGGTACGAAGAGTTTTCATAATGTGGCGATAGCCGGCATGCTCATTCAAAAGGCAATTAGGCCAATTAAACTAAAAGGAAGGTGCAAGCTGAGAAGGAACTGTTGCCAATAGTTCAGAAACTTCATAAAAACTACATTGTTTCATAAAAGTTAAAATCGTCCATACCATATAGTTTTTTACATATAAGAAATTTAAATCTCATGCCAACGAGATAAATGATTCCAATTATGCGGAGTTGAAGTCGTTCAACATTGCTTCACATGCGATCTACCAAGACCCTTGCGAACAGAGCAATAACAGGTCCGGGTATAACACCGTAGAGGAGGTAGGGAAAAGCGCACATGAGGCAGACTACAATGCCCAGGGGTTTGGCTTCCGGTCCGATCACCGCATACATGCCTGTCATGAAGGAGAGGAGCATCGCCGAGGTTGCCAGTCCGGTAAGACAGAAACCCCAAAACAGAGGACCAGCCATGGGTATGTGACGCGTTGCCCGTGCCAAAATGAAGCAAAAGATTGCAGCAACGGAGAAGCACAGGGCAATGGTATTGGTTACCATGAAAGCTTTGAAAGCTGCATGATGTAGAAGTACGGCGGTGCCATTGTGATCGTAACCGCCTGGTACGGTGAGACCAGCGGTAAAACTGACTGTGGTGATGAGCGCGGCTACCACGGCGTTGGTATCAATTCTTGCACGCATGCGTTCATCTTCTCGGAAGGCTTTACTTCTTCGATGCAATTTCTTTCCTTTCCCCTTTAAGACCTGTAGATTTCGGCCTCGAACAGCACCTCTACTTCGCAATGACTTCTTCATTAGCCACAGTGTCAGCAAGAAATATTAGTGGGCAAATGGTCTTAAACTTGGAGACTTGGTGCCACCTCCAGCCAATTGTAAAGAGAGAGGTGCATGATGTCTACGACCAACTGGTTTAGACGGCTTTTGACAATACCGTATTTTTAATTTTCAGTGTTAGGACTGCAACTTTTATCTTCGAGCTACAAAATGTTCCATGTTCCAGCAGTGCAGAGAAAGCCGTTCCATTTAACTGTTGTCAACAGATGCCAAAGATCCAATGAAGTATTCACTAGATGAACGGTCAAATTAACATTGTTGGGGCCCTTTTGGTAAAAGTGGGCATGTATTATGCCCAAACCTATGACCTACAATGAGAACATAGCTCAAAACCAGAAAACTCGAGTCGACTAGGAAGTGACATGACTTGCTAGCTTGAGCTGGAAAACTAGCAAAACTCGAGTTCAATTTCTAATAGAATTTGTCAATTCATGTGGGTCACAAACTTTCATTTGCTTTGAACATTGTAATTACTAGAGAGCTGGTTAGGAGGCTTCACCCCATCAAAACCCAGCCTCTCCATTAAGCATTTTGCTAAGCAGGTGAGGTACTTGAGGAGCTACTCGATTTGCTACGAAGTTCAATTAACTCGCAAATTTTCATACTGCGTAAGAACTTTGTTTCATTAAAGTCTTCATTTGTATATCTAAGAGACGACAGTCTATAGTACCTGAAATTTATCCTCTTCTTCTTGCTCCACAAGGTCAAGAGCTGTGAGACCGTTTTTGTTCATCACTGTCAGTTTTGTTTCTTGCAATAAGCAAGTGAAAGAAAGCAAGTCATGGGATTTCACGGCCAGATGCAGGGGGGTGTTCCCTTCTCTATCTCCCGAGTTTACTAAACCCTTCAGTTTTCGCACTAAGCAGAGAACTATCTTGGGCTTTCGATTTATGGCTGCAATGTGAAGGGCATTTCTATCATTTCTGTCGAGTTGTTCAATGGTATCTGGGAAGTGCTCAAGCAGTAGCTGAACAACAAGTTTAGAGCCAGCAGCAGCAGCTATATGAAGAGGTGAACGGCCTTCATCGTCTAATATATATGGAATTTGATCATCATTTCGGACTACCACCATACCAATCTTTTCCATATCTCCGAATGCCGCGTAGTGCAGGGCGGTTCGATTCCATTTATCCTGCATTCTAACTAGTCTCTTCTTGTCCTCCATTGATAACTCTGAGATTGGAAACCAAAAAAGATCTTCAATGTTAGGAAAGCTCTTGTACCATAGATGGTTCTATTTTAGCAATAGCATTTTTGTTTTTTCCTTTTGAATAGTATAATGTATCAATAGTTTTTTTCGTTTCTTTTTTTCTGAAAGGAACTATTTGATTAGATTTCTACGGGAATCATTACAAAAAGTGATCAAGTGGATCACAGTAAATAAAAAATAAAAATAAAATCACAAATGAAAGTGCCTATATATAACCACAGAAAACCGCCAAAAACCATTATAGAAACGTAATGACATGATCCAAAAACATAACAATCTTCACTTTCACTCCACCTCCTCATAATCAGAAGTTTTTCTTTAATCTTCCCCCTGCCGAAGGCATCCCTAAGATCATAAGAACCAAATTTCTATATTATATACTTGCACTATTATGTTTCCCTTGAACCTATAGTTTAGAGGCATGCTACAAATTGCCACTAGCTTCTTGAAGATAGTTGAATTCTGTTTACATGTTTACAACCATTGAAAGGACACATGCGTCAGACATTTCCTGATCCGTGTGGTCTCACCTCTTCCATGACGCATCAAATTATGCTAGTTTTTTTATGGGTCATCCCAATCAATAAATAAAAAATTTCAAAGATAAATAGATACCTCTTGGCACAATAATCCTCTCAACTCTTGTGACTGTCTTTTGTGCTTTTCATTGCTTATCAATTCTTAATGAATTAGTTTATTTGCCAGAAAATAAATAAAGTTGGGAAAACTGAGGAAGGTTGGTGCAAGTCACTTCTATGCTCCTTGGTCATGCCATATAACTGCATTATTTAACAACTGGAGTCAGCACGAAAATCGGCTTAGTCTTGTAAACTCAGTGCACTTATTGATGACTCGGAAAGACCCGACAAATGTTCTTCAAAGAAACAGGTTAGCAATATAAATACGTAAGAGCTATAGATTAACCCACAGCTGCTTACGACTTAAGCTTAAGGTCATAGTAGGTCGTTAGTTTCATAGTTGTTTTCAGGTAATGAATTGTTTCGAAGAGGGTATAAAGGTCTTACTGTCAAACACTAAACGAAGAACTCGGGTGAGAATATGACATAAGGGAACTTACTAGAACCATTTAGGACTTCCATAAAGAGTTGCTCCAACTCCAAGCCATATCTGCCATACCTTGCAGCCAGATGCAACGGCGATTCCATGTTCTTGTTAACCCGGTCCACCAATCCTGGGCTAGCTTTGAATAATTCAATTGCCACATGGAAGTTTCCATTCTCTGCCGCTTCGTGCAGAGCTGTGTTTTCATTATTGTTTACCATTCTCAGCAATCCATTTCCATCTTCCAAATTACTCGATGATCCCCTGGTTCGCTCGATAAGAATTTTAACTACATCAAGCTGTCCAGTCCTAGCGGCGGAATGTAGAGGAGTATCATCTTTTGAGTTTCTTTCAGTAAGTAGGTCGCTGCACAAGTGCAGTACTCTATCGACAAATTGAGCATGTCCTAATCTTGCTGCAATATGTAGTACAGTGTGTCCATGGGGTGCAACAAACCTGAGTAATTCAGTGTTGATATCTCGAAGAACATCGACATCTCCTGCTGTTGCTGCTCTGTATGCTTGGAATGATACAGGATCCATTGTAGAGTATATGATGCTGTCTCTATCTACTCGGTTTCGATCTCTGAGATGTTTGATCTGTACTACAGCGATGGGGAAGTCGACCCTCACAAATCTCTTGTAGCGATGATAGTAAGAAAACGCAAGTATTTTGAGCTGGATGAAGATGGAAATAAAAGGGGTAGCCCGGGCACCATATTAAGAAAAGAAAAAGGAAATCTACAATAAAAATAAAATAGCTGTTACAAGATAAGGCTGTGTACTATAGGCTTTTGTGGTCTGCCCTTCTCCGAATCCCTTTATAGGTGGGAGCTTCGTACATCGGGCTGCCATTTTAGCTGTTACAAGTGTCTAGGTCATTGTCCCAGCAATCTCAGTTTAGATTGAAAGAAATATTGTATGGTGATAAGTTGAGCTACAAGATAAATATAGAGAAATATTGTATGGTGAGGTGAATGGCCAGCTTACTGCCTTCTCTATAGTTGGAAAACAGGGACACCCATTTCAAATAGCAAAGACTTATCTAATTATCATTTAGTGCATTTTAAAGTTTCAGAAAGCTCAAATAAATGTTAAATGGGTGTCCATGATATTTAAAATGGGTGTTCCTATTAATATCTTAATTAAAATTTCATAATTAGTTCTTTTCTAAGTCGCCAACAAATGTCTAACACAATTGGTCAAAGATTGCTCTGCATGTCTGAAGAAATCTTCTTGGTCATTGATATGAGTCACCATTTTTCTTATTTGGTAAGAGATTAGCTTTCGGAATGTGTGTAAGCAAAAGTGTGTGAGTCATTTGCTTTGTAATTCTTCCCCCCCTAAAAAAGAACATATTTTTCTATTTTAAAGATATAATAGTTTTTAGTCCCACTTTTTGAAATTAGGAATTTTAAAAGGAGCAAGTATTCTCACACCCATTTGGTACTAACCCCACAACCTTTTTTGGAGTTTTATCATATTTTATCTAAGGGGCCCATTTCATGATAATCTCAATCCTTCATCTTAGCAATTTTGTAATTGATGAGGTTTTACCCAAAAATCACATATATTTGATAATTGTACTTTCGCCTTTTTGAGTTCTAAATCAACAGCTAGGAAAAACTAACGGTATTAAAAATAGCTAAAAAAAATCAATGTCTAGATTATTTAAAGTATGTTAATTTTGAGAAGTGGTCATCTATAGAAAAATGCTTAAGATAAGTGGTTTGATTACTCAAATAAATGGCCAACGTATGTACTTTTACCATTAACCCAAGGGGTGTAGCATTAGTACCAAAGAGGTATAGGAATATTAACTCCATTTTAAAGGGAATTGATATAGGCATTTCACTTTTTAATAAGCATACTCTCATATGTCTCATCCTACTCTTCAACATGAGCTCACCTTTTGGAAGATCCGAACCATTCATAATCTTGTTCTCATCTTATCTAAGCTATGTACTAAAATTTTTATTGATTGTACAATTCTAACGCATGCACCAAAGCTGGGTAAAGAATTGGTGCAAGAAGGATTCTCTCACTTGGGTGATTGAGGTTCGAGATTGTGCATTGGTGTCCTTAACTCTAAAAAAGAAAGTATTTTTTAAATTTAGAAAAATGAATATCAAAATTATGTGCTGTTCATTTTAAAACTCAAGGAACTAGTGGTTAGGATCATCAAATAAATGAGATTTTTATGCATAACTCATTTAAGATGAGAACAATATTGTCAATTAGTTTGGATCTTCCAAATGGTGAGCCCAATGAAAATTATAGCTTTAGTGAATGCAAGTATTATGCACCTTTGAACATGAGATAGGGCCACATGTAATCGTTGTTCTTATTTGGACATGAGAACCTATTTTTACCTGTGCAATGTCATTAATGTTATTTTTTTTTTATAAATTTTATTTTACATTGCCTAATTAGGTTGGATAAGTAAAGATTGGAAGCTTAACTTGGATCTAGAGCAAAGCTAAAACTGTGCCTATGATTTCCTACCAAGCCAATCCTAGTGTATGCATTCACCATATGTTAGATGTTTCCACACATTAGTAAGAATGAAGAGATTTAGACTATTATTTTGATTAAAAAAGAACTCATACACAGCCAACCCCTTGCATCCACAACAACGTTCAAGAGGCTGGTATATTTCAAGTTCAATAGTACTATTTACCATTCAAATATACTTGTGTGATGTAAACTTAGCCTAGAAAAGCAAGTCTGCGCCAGACTAGCAAATATGAGACCAAACTTGACAAAATTAAGATATTATAGTTTTCCACAATGCAGAGGATCTGATAAAGTCCTCCCAAAAATTACCACTAGAAGGAAACAAATAGAAAGGGAGAAGAGATTCCGGACTCAGAAGCAACTATTTTACTGACATCACTAGGCCTTCCATTTGGACAAACCTTTATCCATCCTTTTTTTCATCGTTAGGAACTAGTGCACCTTCTCAAATATCTATTGGTTTTGGTTTTTATATTGTAAATTTGGTTGCATTATGTAGTCTTCCTGATGAGTGAGATCAAGTGTAAGGGTTTATTTGTGAATCCTTTTGTTTAATCCTATAAATGTGAAAAATACGCATTATTATTGGGATTTAACGGTCAACCATTAATCAAATGCAACAAATTCACAAAGATTTTCAAGGATGGTTATAGTTCTACTTTTGGAATATAGTTTTAGTTGCTATTTTCAATTATAAGACTAAATTTTCGGCTGTTTCAATAGAATCACAAGTTATATTTGGAGTAAGAAACTGCTCTCCATCTGCAAATAAAGCTCCAGAGCAAGTGCGAATGGGGAACCTTGGCGCAACGGTAAAAGTTGTCGTCATGTGACCTTGAGGTCATGGGTTCAAGGCGTTGAATCAGTCTCTTGCAAAATGCAAGGTAAGGCTGCCTACTATAGGCCCTTGTGGTCCGCCCCTTCTCCGGACCCCGCATAGGCAGGAGCTTCGTGCACCGGGGCTGCCCTTTTATTGTATGGAGGTGCAAGGAGTAGGTGATATTTGATTGATTATGAAAGCGAGTGCGAATAGGGCCGACCCCTAATTAGCATAAAGTCTTGACAACGATGAGCGAGTGCGAAGGGGTAAAATGAAAGAATCTGAAATAGCTATGTGATGATTCATATTCCAGAATACTTCAAATTTTCACTTTTTGTTGCTTTTTGCTCTACAGTCCAACACTTGACGAGTGATAACCACTTCTTGCTTATGTTCATGCTGAAATTCCTAGGCGTTGTGTTTAGTGGGCTGAAGTTCTACTCTCCGTCAAAAAAATTTAGCATCTAAAATTTCAAGATCAGAAATTTCGGCAGCTAGAATTTTATTAGCTGTTCCAGTTCAGCCTTTCTAGAATGTGCATTTCTAAGCACAGCTTTTCGTATCATTTTTACATTTTATATAGTAGAATTATATACACACACACACACTAGCGTAAAAACTAAAAACTGGGCGTGTAGCGTCAAGTATACACAATAGGATCAACATGTGGTGGATCCAGGCCGTCTATCTAACTTCCCCAACTTCAGATGTCAAGTAACCCAAGCATTGAAGCAACTATTTTTATGCACGACGCACCTCACGATCCCATATATTTAGCGGTCCAGATACCTGATATTGCAGGGCTTACCTTTTACTTTCAATCATAGAAAACGTACGGTTAGTTGTTAAAATAGTCAATAGTGCACATTCAACGACCAAAACAGTCTTTAGTAGTAAAACGGTCCAATCGCTGCGAGTTTTGGTATCTTGAATTACTCGTGAGAAATCAATATAGTCAATAGTGCACATTCAACGACCAAAAACACTGTCTTTAGTAGTAAAACGGTCCAATCGCTGCGAGTTTTGGTATCTTGAAATACTCGTGAGAAATCAATATAGTCAATAGAGCACATTCAACGACTAAAACACTGTCTTTAGTAGTAAAACGGTCCAATCGTTGCGAGTTTTGGTATCTTGAATTACCTGTGAGAAATCAGCTTAACGGGTGAGATCAACCAAAAGTGGGGTTCCACATGGCAACTTTGTCACGGGGTCAGTCTCCATGCATGATAGCATTCTTTGTTTCGGAGGCCAGACACTAATGTAGACCACTTCAATCTGGTGATTTTTGTTAAAGCCCTTCTACATCCCCCGTCATAATAAGAGGAATGCTAAATTGACTGCACTGTAATGTAGTTTAACGACAACATTTTTTTAGAGCCCACCTTTAAATGATCCAAATTATTCAGCTATTGCTTCGGATTTAGATGTATTATAAATTAGAAATCATGTGAGTTGGATGATTCTAGCATCTTAAACGTATATGAGAAATTATGGTGGAGTGAAGTCGCAACAAGGTCCATGCTCAAATTTTCTTTCCAAACTACTTAGTTCGAGGGAGCAAAGTGACTACTGCAAATAGCCTATTTTATATAATAGCTTTTAGAAAGGCTTATGCCCAGTTAAGATATAAAGGAAAAGATGCATGTTGGAAGACTTTGCAGGAATAGGTATAAGCTTAGATGCAAGATTACCCCATAGATGTCTTCCTAAGCTCAAATTACTAGATTTCAAGCTTTCCTAAATTGGATTGCACTGATCTGATTAAGTAGAAGAAAGATGCCACCATGATAAAGCTTCCTACTCGAGAGAATTAAGGCACGAAGAGTTTTCATAAAGTGGCGATGGTCAGCATGCCCGTTTAAAAGGCAATTAGGCCAATTACACTGAAAGGAAGGTGAGAGTGGAGAAGGAACTGTTGCCAATAGTTTAGAAGCTTCATAAAAACCACATTGTTTCATAAAAGCTAAAATAGTCCATACCATATAGTTTTTTACACATAAGAAATTTGAATCTCATGCGAACGAGATCAATCATTCCAATTATGCGGAGTGAAAGTCGTTCAACGATGCTTCACTTGGGATCTATCACGAACCTTGCGAACCAAGCATTAACACGTCCGGATATAACATCGAGGATGAGGAGGGGAAACAGGCCCATGAAGCAGACTAGAAAGGCCAGGGAATTGGCTTCCGGTCGGATCACCACATACATGCCTGACATGAAGGAGACGAGCATCGCCCAGGTTGCCAGTCCGGTAAGAAAGGAACCCCAAAACAGAGTACCAACCATCGACATATAACGACGCATTGCCCGTGCAATGAAGCATAAGATTGCAGCAAAGGAGAAGTACAGGGCAATGGCATTGGTTACCGTGAAAACTTTGAAAGCTGCATGATGTGCAAGCAGGGCAGTGCCATGGGGATCGTAGCCGCCTGGTATGGTGAAACCAGCGGCAAAGCTGACTGTGGTGATGAGCGCGGCTACCACCACGAAGGAATTAGTTGTTGCACGTATGCGTTCATCTTCTCTGAAGGCTTTACTGCTTCCTTGCAATTGCTCTCCGTTCCCCTTGAAGACCTGTAGATTTCGGCCACCAACAGCACCTCGACAATGCAATGACTTCTTCATTGCCCACTATGTCAGCAAAAAACATCATCATCATTGTCATGACCTTATCCCAATTAGGGGTTGGCCACATGAATTTTATTCCTCCATTCCACTCTATTAAATACCATAGTTTCATTTAGTTCCAAAGTTTTTAAATCTTTCCTCATCACTTCTATCCACGTTCGTTTGGGCCTTCCCCTTGCCCTTTTAAAACCTTGTACTTGTATTGCCTCACTCTTAACTGGTGTCGTTGTTGGTCTCCTTTGAACATGTCCAAACCATCTAAGTCTAATCTCCTTCATCTTATTACCTATTGGTGCTACTCCTAAATTTCCTCTAATATTTTCATTTCTAATTATGTCCTTTCTTGTCTTACCACTTATTCATCTCAACATCCTCATTTCTGCAACGCTCATTCTATGAGTATCATGTTCCTTAACTGGCCAACACTCTGATCCATAGAGCATGACCAGCTTTATCGCCATCCTATAGAATTTTCCTTTTAGTTTGAGCAACACCCGCCGATCACATAAAACTCTAGATGCACATCTCCATTTGTTCCAACCCGCTTGGATTCTCTTGATAACCTCCCTCTCAATCTCTCCACTCTCACGAATCAATGATCCTAAGTACTGATAGAGGTCTTTCACAGTGACTTCTTAGTTATCAATCTTGACTGGTGTTCCACTCTTACTCTCCTTGCTAAAATTATATTCCATATATTCTGTCTTAGTTCGGCTAATTTTAAATTCTTCAGATTCTAATGCTTCTCTCCATAACTCTAGCTTTATGTTTACACCCTCCCTTGTCTCATCAAGTAAGACTATATCATTCGCAAATAGCATGCACCAAGGGATCTCTTTATGCAAATGTTTTGTTAACTCATCCATAACTAATGTGAAGAGGTATGGACTCAATGTTGATCCTTGGTACAATCCTACAGTAACAGGAAAATCACCAGTCACGTCACTAGTAGTCATAACATTTGTTACCGCTCCCTTATACGTATATTTAATTATGTCTATATCCCCCTGAGAAAACCCCTTGCCAGCCAACACCCTCCATATTAACTCTTTAGGAACTCTATCATAAGCTTTCTCTAAATCGATAAAGACCATATGTAGGTCTTTCCTCTTCTCCTTATATTTCTCTACTAATTGTCTTAACAAGAAAATGGCTTCCATGGTAGACCTCCTAGGCATGAAACCAAACTGATTCTCCAATACACTTATTTCATGTCGTAGCTTATTCTCAATCACTCTTTCAAAAAGTTTCATAGTGTAGCTCATAAGTTTGATCCCTCAATAATTAGTGCAGCTATGAATATCACCTTTATTCTTATAGATTAGTACAATAGAGCTTTTCCTTCACTCATTAGGCATTTTCTTTAATTTTATAATCTTGTTAAATAACTTGGTCAACCAAACTATCCCAATATCTCCTATATGCTTCCAAACCTCTATTGGTACACCATTAGGCCCCATGGCCTTTCATGATTTCATCTTTTTCAATGCCTCTTTTACTTCAATTATTCTAATCCTACGTTCATATCTATAATATCCAATGTTATTTAAATTTATATTATTTTCAATCCCTATATTCTTAGAACCATTGTCATTTAATAATTTTTGAAAATATGTTTCCCACCTTTGTTTGATCTCATATTCTTTGACTAATACCTTTTGACCATCACTTCTAATACACCTAACATGATCTAAGTCCTTACCCTTCTGTTATCTTACTTTTGCAACTTTAAACACATTTTTCTCACCTTCTCTTGTTCTTAATTTATTATAGAACTCATCATATGCTTTAAGGTTAGCCTCACTTACTATTCTCTTAGCAGCATTTTTAGCATTCTTATATTGTTCATAGTTTTCATTATTTCTAATCTTCTGTCAAACTTTAAAACGTATCTGTTTTTCTTTAATAACTTTTTGCACTATTTCACTCAACCACAATATTTCCTTTGCTAATAGCCTTTTACCTTTAGATACTCCTAAGATATCTTTTGCGACTTTCTTAATGGACTCAGCCATATTAGTTCACATGGTATTTACTTCTGTTTCATAGTTTCAATTTCCTTCTACCATCAACTTATTTTTGAATGAGGTGATTTTTTGTCCTTTTAAGTTCCGTCACTTAGTTTTTGAATGTGTATTAAGTTCAGTTCTTTTACTCTATGTGACGACCCGAGTTTTTATATGATGCAATTTTGATAAAAAAGGCGAGATCTCTTGTTTTGTAAGTATGAAATGCATGAAAATCTTTTTGGTTTGGAAAACAATCTTTCATAAAAACCCCGAGTGTCAAAACACATTCTCAAATTATCTAGCCATGGCAAAGTTTAAATCAATATTATTCCCAAGAAAGTGTTAGTCATAGCCCCAGTTATTAGAGAGTAACTAAAATCAAGTAACATTGAAAGATAAGGTAGGGGTTTACTTACTTGCACTCAGCCTGAGTATCTTCTATCACAAGCGTTCCTTGTCCTTAAGTATTTACTTTGTGTCTAAAAAATGTTAAGGATAGGGTGAGTATATACTATACTCAGTAGGAGCCTATCACTACTAGTTTTATAATGCATGAGATGTATTAAAATCATATGCTTTTTCAAAACATGTGCATGTTTAAATACTCATGTTCAATGTTGATATTAAAATCCATTGTTAAACTGAAATACTAACGACTTAAAGGATCACATAATCCAAAATCGAAAGTATCATATACATATATATCATAACATCATGATATGTATAAGATGCTTCATTGAATCCAACTCATGGATATCTAGTATGGTATGGTCGACCAACCTCATATCATGCCATATGAAATGCAAATAATCTTTACAAAATCATAGGGTCCAACTATGCCCACGACCTCCTCACCGTGTGGTCCCCGGGTACCGAGGACACTCGGTTATAGCCTCCACGGGGCCTATGACATGTCGACCCAATGCCGTGACACCAATGGTAGCCCCCTATGCCACATGCAGTCGACGTAGAACTTACCTCTTTTTGGGCGTGGTACCCATCCACCTAATAGTGGTAGAGGCCGGGTGGCCAACCTAGACCCCTCGACATAGCACCCACGGGCTTACTAGCTCAAATCACATAAGATCAAATAAACCAAAACCTCTTTTCAAAACCTGTCCTCTTTGGGTCCCTCACAACTGCCTGGCCCTCGGCACTCCAGCGTCTTTTAACAACCCTCAAAGACATGTAATCTTTGCAAAAACTTAATGCTCATAAATCATGCAATGTATGCAATAGTTTGCAAAACATATCTATGCATAATGTATATACAAAACATGTCTATGCATAAAGCATTTGTCACATGCATGCTAAACAAGTCATATACTTAAATCATGTATTTGCAAAACAATCATAGTTCTTTTAAAAGAATATAGTAGCGATAGAGCACCTACTTGACTAAGTTGCGCTAACCCCTTTGTCCTCGGACGCTCCTGAATATGGTTTGGGGAATCAAGGTTAGTTTGACCTATCTTTTATGGGTTTTAGAGTAATTGGTCTTATTACTTAGGCATTAGGGGTTCATCCCTATGCCTATGAGTGTTCTAAGGCCCTAATTGGGCCTTGGTATCCTCAGTTTTCCAAAGGTCTAGCAGCCACGCGCCACCATCCTATTCTAAGGGTTATACCCACTTTTGATTGGGCCTTGATCAGGGATTTTATAGTTTGGATGTGTCCACGTCCTCGACACGGACACAACGCCTTTTGCGCGCCTCAATCGGAGCTCTATATCTCAAGTTTAGGGTCACACGTACATAAGGGTCTCAAGAATGAAAAGACGGAATACTAGGGCGTTGCGCGTCTGCGTCGTGCGCCTTGGCTTCCCTAAGGAACGAGAAAACCCCGTACCGCTAGCGCTGCGCGTCTGCGGCGTGCGCCTCAGCTGGCGCATTTGCAGACGCGCCAGGTTTTCCCGCCTGACTGTCTCTTTTGCGGGCACGTCCCCGGACACGCCCGTTTGGTTTTTCAAACGCAGTCGACGTGTGACATTCCGACTGGAACGTTCCGTCGTCTGGAGGACCGGGGCGTCCTCAGGACACCCTGGTTCGACCCTGTCGAGCCAGTGTGGCCCAGGGAACATCCCTGGGTCCTTGGTGAGTCTCCAAGGCTCCATTTTGCATGGTTTTTCATGCAAAAACCTAGGAAAATTGATCTTAGAACTACGATGGAGATGAGTTTTGAGGGGTCTTGGGCGTACTTGGCTCGTTGCTGGGTTTTTCTCCTTGTTTTCCCCTCTAGGTCACTCCTCCACAACGGGTTTTCTTCAACGTTTTGGGCTGCCATTAGAGGCGCCCAAGAGCTCTATTTATAGAGCTATGAGAGGGTTCTGGAGGGGGCTCTCACTGCCCTTGAATGGTGGTGGAGAAACCTCCAAAATGGCAGTGATTTCTCCTCCAATCACCGCCGTTCTAGAACCCTCTAGAGGTTGAAGATTTTTTATAAAAAAATTACATTTTTGCCCCTGAACTTCAAAGAGCCATAACTTGCTTATTTTTAACTCCATTTTAAGTGATTTTGGTCTTGTTGGATTCATTTTTCCGAGGCGTATCTAATGGAACCATTTTTAGGACCAAATTTCTAGGTTCAGTCAAGGTGAATAGTGAAATGACCAAAATGCCCTTATCTTCAAAAACTGAACTTTTCATTGCTAACTTGGGATTTTGATATTACAAAATTAGAGTCATTATACTCCATCTTTTAATATGAATATCCATAACCATTAACATATGTTGTGAGGTTAAACTCTCACCAGGTATCACCTTACAATCCTTGCATATAGATCGTTCATTATTCCTAAATAGAAAAAAGTCTATTTGACTTTTATAAAGTCCACTTTTAAAGGTTATTAAGTGTTCGTCCCTCTCTTAAAGAGTGTATTTGCAATGGACAGGTTATATAATAAAGCAAAATCGAGGATATTCTCCCTCATTTCATTTCGTTCACCTATACCATACCCTCCGTGTATTCTATCATATCCTTCCTTATCTTTTCTTACGTGACCATTTAAGCCTGCTCGTATAAATATCCCTTAAGTGTTGGGAATTTCTTGTATGACTCCCTCCATATCTTCCTAAAACTGTCTTTTGATTATATCTTGTAACCCTACTTGTGGTATGTATACATTTATAACATTTCTAATCTGCTCTCCTAGAATAATAATTATTATTATAATTATATCACTGATTCTTTTAATGTCCACAAATTTATCCTTTAATTCCTTATACACTATTATTCCTGCGCCATTTTTGTTATTTTCCTTTCTTATGTACCATAATTTATACACATCTATTTCTCTAGCTTTAGCCCATTTTCACTTGGTTTCTTAGATGCAAGTGGTGTTGACTCTCCTAAGTTTCATTGCGTCTACTAACTCTAAACTCTTACCTATTAATATCCCTATATTCCATGTAACGATGCGAATCTTATATTCTGGAGATATCCTATTTACTACCGCCTTTCTCAACCTCCATGGTATGAACCCATGTCCACTTTTCACTACACTTGGGTTTTGATGCAATGTATCGCTTCTGAGGGGACGCTCTAGCAGCCCTTGCCCACTTTTCACTACACCCATGATCTAATGTAGTGCGTCACTTCTAGGAGAACGCCCTAGCAACCCTTGCCTATTTTTCACCGCACCCTGAATCCAATGCAGCACGTCCCTTATGGGGAACGCCCTAGCTTGAGAAAATGTCTGTTTTCGATTCATTTCATGTTTGGGTTGCCGTAGTTTTAAAAAGCTAAAGATAATTTTCAGTTCTTTTTTACAAACTAATATACAAATACATATTCATTTGCAAGCATCAAAGAAATAACAAAAATCATCTTCAGCTAAACCCTTATCGGTTGGCAACCTGATGCAAGGGTGGCCATATTTTAAGAAATTGGAGATGATTTTCATTTCCTTACAAACTAATATACAAATGCATATTCATTTGTAAGAAAGAAATAACAGAATCATCTTCAACTTCTCCCTTGTCAGCTAGCACCTAACACAAGACCCTCCTTTTTCATCCGGGCTTGGGACCGGCATTGGCGGAGTTGTTAGCAAGAAACATGAGCGGGCAAATGGTCTTAAACTTGGAGCCATGATAAGGAATTACAGTTGTAAAGTGCAAGCGACATGTGATTGGCTCAGAATATTAAAAGTTAATGACTGTGTTCCATACTTTGTTAAGATGTTTACACTAGAGAAAGAAGGATTCTTAGGTGCTCCCATCCGTGTGTCTCATGAACTAATGGGCTACAAGGCTTTTTATCTATTTCTTATACTTGGTCTGAATAGTCACACAACTAGGCCCACTTAGACTTCTGATCACACAACTTTCTGTACAAAAGGGCATTTATGACTACTCAGACAGCATAAAGTTTATTTGATACCTTCATGTTTATTTTCATAAACTTGCATTGAAATTGAAATTGTGAGATAGACAGCGAAACATTTATTTGGTACCCTTCATGTTTATTTTCATAAACTTACATTGAAAATGAATATGTGAGATAGACAGCAAAACACTTACCTGGTACCCTTATGGGGTGATTTCCTTCTTTTCTCCTATGATAATATCACTATTATTTATTTATTTTTTTAAAAGCAGAGTTATGAAGCAAACCACCTAGAAGCATATCTTACTTCCTAAATTTACTTACAATCTCCCTCATAAGGGGAAAGTGCCACCTCCAACCTCTAACCATGTAATGAGAGAGGTGCAATGATGTCTATGACCATCTGGTTTAGACGGCTCTTGACAATACTATATTTTTAATTTTCAGTGTTAGGACTGCAACCTTTATCTTCGAGCTACAAAATGTTCCGTGTTCCAGCAGTGCAGAAAAAGCCATTCCATTAAGTGTTGTCAACATATACTAAAGATCCAATGAGGTATTCACTAGATGAACGGTCAAATTAACATTGTTGGGGCCCTTTAGGTAAAAGTGGGCATATATTATGCCCAAACCTATGACCTACAATGAGAACATAGCACAAAACTAGAAAACTGGAGTTCAATTTCTAATAGAATTTGTTAATTCATGTGGGTCACAAACTTTCATTTGCTTTGAACATTGTAATTACTAGAGAGCTAGTTAGGAGGCTTCACACCATCAAAACCCAGCCTCTCCATTAAGCATTTTGCCAAGCAGGTGAGGTACTTGAGGAGCTACTCGATTTGCTACGAAGTTTAATTAACTCGCAAATTTTCATACTACGTACGAACTTTGTTTCATTAAAGTTTTCATTTGCATATCTAAGAGACGACAGTCTATAGTACCTGAAGTTCATCCTCTTCCTCTCGCTCCACAAGGTCAAGAACTGTGAGACCGTCTTTGTTCATCACCGTCAGGTTTGTTGCTTGTAATAAGCGAGTGAAAGAAAAACGGTCATGGGATTTCACGGCCAGATGTATGAAGAGGTGAACAGCCTTCATCGTCTAATAGATATGGAAGTTGAACATCAGTTCGGACTAGCACCATAACAATCTCCGTCATATCTCCCAATGCCGCGTAGTGCACATTCAAGGACCAAAACACTGTCTTTAGTAGACCATGTTTCAGAACAGTAGGATATTAAATGTAATAGATTTTCGTAAAGGAATTGCAACAGTCAATACGAATATGTTTGAAGTGCCATAAGAAATCCAAAATAAACATGGCATAGCTGCATAACCTTTAAAATAAAGGGCTTTTCTGATTTGAAAGATTTTGCCTCTTCAAATGCCCTATTCACTTCTTCTTCTTCTGTGACATCTCTTCTTTGTGATTTTAAAGCTCCAGATACTGAATTAAGTATGTCTGCAGCACAATCTCAATATCATATTTGAACTTACATGTTGGGTTAAGCAATTGTAAATTTATAGCTCATCAGTGCATGCTGGCACAAGCTCCTATGATAAATATATTATAAGAAATAAATAAATAAATAGACAATAAAAAATGATCTCTGGTCATCGATTTAGAATCGACCTTCTAACTTGCGACGCATCTACTTAGCTTTATGCAATTTTGTTTGAGTAGACTCAACAGGTTTCTTACACGAAGATTTTCACCCTGGTAGCACCACACAGAAGTTATAATATTGTTGACAACAGTAAACCACTGATTAAGGAGCAAAAAACATATCAATTACCAAAATTTGTGGTCAAAGGGCTATGCCATGAGATTCAAATTTAACTATCTATCTATTGGGGGAATTTCCTCCCTGGGTTAACTAAGGTCAAAGGTGTAGTCACGTCAATTGGGTTGAGCAGACTTGCAAAGTTATCCTCATTGAGAGACAGAAACCAAGTGCCATCATGACTTGATCAGTCTATGCACCCATTGGGATCTTGAATCTGTTTCTTCTTTCTTATCATTGGCCTGAGTTGAATACAGTCAACAATGGACGTTTCTGTACAATGTGGCTACTCGGCTTTCAAGAGACATTGAGACAGTCGCTTCTCTGAACCACATTCAGCAATCTGGAGTAACATTTTTCTGAAATCAATTATAGCAATTTATTTACATGGTCTTCTATATTTGAGAGACTATTCCAGCCCCTTGTCATGATAAACCACTTTTGTGATCCGACAACTATGATAAACCACTTTTGTGATCCGACATATTTATCTCATTGCCCTAATTTTAAATTTATTATTAGTTAGAAAGTATATAATTTGGACGAGTCTAGCATCTAAGATTTGTATGATTTATCCAAATTTCTAGAATGTGCATTTTTAAACCCCGCTTTTCATATCATTTTTACATTTTATATAGTAGATTTATATATATATCGGTCAGTTTAGCATTCCTTTAGCGTTAAAACTCAAAACTGGGCGTGTAGCGTCAAGTTTACACAGTAGGATCAACTTGTGGTCGATCCAGGCCGTCTATCTAACTTCCCCAACTTCAGATGTCAAGTAACCCAAGCATTGACGCAACTATTTTTATGCACGACGCACCTCACGATCCCATATATTTAGCGGTCACGATCCCATCGATGTATTATAAACTAGAAATCATGTGAGTTGGATGATTCTAGCATCTAAAGTATATGATAAATTATGGTGGAGTGAAGTTGCAACAAGGTCCATGCTCAAATTTTCTTTCCAAACTACTTAGTTCGAGGGAGCAAAGCAACTACTGCAAATAGCCTATCCTATGCGATAGTTCTTAGAATGGCTTGTGCTCAGTTAAGATATGAAGGAAAAGATGCATGCCAAAAGACATTGCATATCCTATGGATGCCTTCCTAAGCTCAAATTACTGGATTTTTAGCTTTCTAAACCGGATTGCATTAATCTAATTAAGTAGAAGAAAGATGCCACCATAATAAAGCTTCCTACCCCAAAGAATTAAGGCACGAAGGATTTCCATAATGCGGCGATGGTCAGCATGTCCTTTCAAAAGGCAATTAGGCCAATTAAAATGGAAGGAAGGTGCGAGCAGAGACGGAACTGTTGCCAATAGTTTATAAACTTCATAAAAACCACATTGTTTCATAAAAGCTAAAATTGTCCATACCATATAGTTTTTTATATGTAAGAAATTTAAATCTCATGCGAACGAGACAACTGATTCCAATTATGCGGAGTGAAAGTCGTTCAACGTTGCTTCACGTGCGATACGAACTCACCAACAACACGTACGGATTCATTGAGGAAGAAGTAGAGAAACACGCACATGAAGATGCCTATAGTGGTCAGGGTTATGGCTGCCCGTCCGAACACCGCATGTATGCATGACACGAAGGCACCGAGCATCGCCCAGGTTGCCAGTCCGGTAAGAAAGGAACCCCAATACGGAGTACCAGCCATTGACATGTAACGACGCATTGCCCGTGCAATAAAGCATATGATTGCACCAACGGATAAGATCAGGGCCACGGAATTGAGGACCACGAAAAGACAGAAAGCGAAACGATCTACAAGCACGGGGGTGCCATGGGGATCGTAGCCGCCTGGTATGGTGGTACCAGCGGCAAAGCTGACTGTGGTGATGAGCGCGGCTACCACGACGAAGGAATTAGTTGTTGCACCCATGCGTTCTTCCTCTCTGAAGGTTTTACTGCTTCCTTGCAATTGCTCTCCTTCCCCCTTCAAGACCTGTAGATTTCGGCCTCGAGCAGCACCTCTGCTTCGCAATGACCTCTGCATTGTCATCTGTGTTAGCAAGAAACATTAGTGGGCAAATGGTCTTAAACTTGGAGCCATGACAGGGAATTGCAGGTGTAAAATGTTGGCGACATGTGATTGGCTCAGAATATTAAAAGTTAATGATTGTATTACATACTTTGTTAAGATGTTTGCACTAGAGAAAAAAGGGATCCTTGGGTGCTCCCATCCGTGTCTCATGAACCAGTGGGCTACAAGGCTTTTTCTCTATTTCTTGTAGTTGGTCTGAATAGTCAGACAACTAGACCCACTTAGACTTCTGATCACACAACTTTCTGTACAAAAGGACATTTATGACTACTTAGACAGCAAAAAGTTTATTTGATACCTTCATGTTTATTTTCATAAACTGACAACAAAACATTTATTTGGTACCCTTCATGTTTATTTTCACAAACTTACATTGAAAATGAAAATGTGAGATAGACAGCAAAACACTTACTTGGTACTGGGTTGATTTTCTCACTGTTGTTTATTTATTTATTTTAACAGCAAAGAGTTATGAAGCAAACTACCTAGAAGCATATCTTACTTCCTAAATCTATTTAGAATCTCCCTCGTAAGGGGAAAGTGCCACCTCCAATCAAGTGTAATGAGAGAGGTGCCATGATGTCTAGACCAACTGGTTTAGACGGGCAACTTTTATCTTCGAGCTACAAAATGTTCCATGTTCGAGCAGTGCAGAAAAAGCCATTCTATTAAGTGTTGTCAACAGATGCTAAAGATCCAATGAGGTATTCACTAGATGAACGGTCAAATTAACATTGTTGGGGCCCTTTAGGTAAAAGTGGGCATGTATTATGCCCAAACCTATGACCTACAATGAGAACGTAGCTCAAAACTAGAAAACTCAAGTCGACTCGGAAGTGACAAGACTTGCTAGCTTGAGCTGGAAAACTAGCAAAACTCGAGTTCAAGTCTAATACAATTTGTTAATTCATGTGGGTCACAAACTTTCATTTGCTTTGAACATTGTAATTACTATAGAGCTGGTTAGGAGGCTTCACACCATCAAAACCCAGCCTCTCCATTAAGCATTTTGCTAAGCAGGTGAGGTACTTGAGTAGCTACTCGATTTGCTACGAAGTTTAATTAACTCGCAAATTTTCATACTACGTAAGAACTTTGTTTCATTAAAGTTTTCATTTGTATATCTAAGAGACGACTGTCTATAGTACCTGAAATTCATTCTCTTCTTCTCGCTCCACAAGGTCAAGAACTGTGAGACCGTCTTTGTTCATCACCGTCAGCTTTGTTTCTTTTAATAAGAAAGTGAAAGAAAAACTGTCATGGGATTTCACGGCCAGATGCAGGGGGGTGTTCCCTTCTCCATCTCCCGAGTTTACTAAACCCTTCAGTTTTCTCACTAAGCCGCGAACTACATTGGGCTTTCCGTTTATGGCTGCAATGTGAAGGGCATTTCTATCATTTCTGTCGAGTTGTTCAATGGTATCTGGGAAGTTCTCAAGCAGTAGCTGAACAACAAGTTTAGAGCCAGCAGCAGCAGCTATATGAAGAGGTGAACGGCCTTCATCGTCTAATAGATATGGAAGTTGAACATCAGTTTGGACTAGCACCATACCAATCTCTTTCATATCTCCCAATGCCGCGTAGTGCAGGGCAGTTCGATTCCATTGATCCTGCATTCTAACTAGTCTCTTCTTGTCCTCCATTGATAACTCTGAGATTGGAAACCAAAAAAGATCTTCAATTTAACAAAGCTCTTGTACCATAGATGATTCTATTTTAGCAATAGCTTTTCTGTTTTTTCCTTTGGAATAGTATAATGTAGCAATAATTTTTTTCTTTTTTTTTTCTTCTGAGAGCAACTCTTTGATTAGATTTCTACGGGAATCATTACAAAAAGTGATCAAGTTGATCACAGTTACAAAAAAAAAATCACAAATGAAAGCGCCTACATATAACCACAGAAAACCGCCAAAAACCATTATAGAAACGTAATGACATGATCCAAAAACATAACAATCTTCACTTTCACTCCACCTGCTCATAATCAGAAGTTTTCCTTTAATCTTCCCCCTGCCGAAAGCATCCCTAAGATCATAAGAACCGAATTTCTATATTATATACTTGCATTATTATATTTCCCTTGAACCTATGGTTTAAAGGCATGCTACAAATTGCCGCTAGCTTCTTAAAGATAGTTGAAGTCTGTTTACATGTTTACAACCATTAAAAGGACACATGCGTCAGACACGTCCTGATCCGTGTGGTCTCACCTCTTCCATGACGCATCAAATTATGCTAGTTTTTTATGGGTCGACCCAATCATTAAATAAAAAATTTCCAAGATAAATAGATACCTCTTGGCACAATAATCCTCTGAACTATTGTGACTGTCTTTTGTGCTTTTCATTGCTTATCTATGCTTAATGAATTAGTTTATTTGCCAGAAAATAAATAAAGTCAGGAAAACTGAGGAAGGTTGTGCAAATCACTTCTACGCTCCTTGGTCATGCCATATGAACTGCATTATTTAACAACTGGAGTCAACACAAAAATCAGCTTAGTCTTGTAAACTCAGTGCACTTATTGATGACTCGGAAAGACCCGACAAATGTTCTTCAAAGAAACAGGTTAGCAATATAAATACGTAAGAGCTATAGATTAACCCACAGCTGCTTACGACTTAAGCTTAGTTTCATGGTTGTTTTCAGGTAATGAATTGTTTCGAAGAGGGTGTAAAGGTCTTACTGTCAAACACTAAACGAAGAACTCGCGTGAGAATATGATATAAGGGAACTTACTAGAACGAGTTAGGACTTCCATAAAGAGTTGCTGCAACTCCAAGCCATATCTGCCATATCTTGCAGCCAGATGCAACGGCGATTCCATGTTCTTGTTAACCCGGTCCACCAATCCCGGGCTAGCTTTGAATAATTCAATTGCCACAAGGAAATGTCCATTCTCTGCCGCTTCGTGCAGAGCTGTGTTTTCATTATTGTTTACCATTCTCAGCAATCCATTTCCATCTTCCAAATTACTCGATGATCCCCTGGTTCGCTCTATAAGTATTTTAACTACAGCAAGCTGTCCAGTCCTAGCGGCGGAATGTAGAGGAGTATCATCTTTTGAGTTTCTTTCAGTAAGAAGGTCGCTGCACAACTTCAGTACTCTATCGACAAATTGAGCATGTCCAAATCTTGCTGCAATATGTAGTACAGTGTATCCATGGGGTGCAACAAACCTGAGTAATTCAGTGTTGATATCTTGAAGAACATCGACTTTTCCTGATGTTGCTGCTCTGTACAATTTAGGATCCATTAACCTCTCTGCTTGGAATGATAAAGGATCCATTGTAGAGTTCATGATGCTGTCTCTTTCTACTCGGTCTCGATCTCTAAGATGTTTGATCTGTACTACACCGACGGGGAAGTGGACCTTCACAAATCTCTTGTAGCGATGATAGTAAGAAAACGCAAGTATCTTGAGCTGGATGAAGATGAAAATAAAAGGGGCAGCCCGGGCACTATATTAAGAAAAGAAAAAGGAAATCTACAATAAAAATAAAATAAATGTTACAAGGCGTGTACTATAGGCCTTTATGGTCTGCCTCTTCCCCTGATCTCTCATAAGTGGTAGCTTCATACACCTGGCTGTCATTTTGACTGTTACAAGTGTCTAGGCCATTGTTGGCAGGAATCTCAGTTTAGATAGAGAGAAATATTGTACGGCGGTGATAAGTTGAGCTAAAGTTAAATAGAGAAATATTGTATGGTGAGGAGAATGGCCAGCTCACTGCCTTCTCTATAGTTGGGAAGAGTTGGTAACTGTAATAAATCATCATTAAGAGTGAGACAGGACACCCATTTCAAATAGTAAAGACTTATATAATTATCATTTAGTGTATTTTAAAGTTTCAGAAAGCTCAAATAAATGTTAAATGAGTGTCCATGATATTTAAAATGGGTGTTCCTATTAATATCCTAATTAAAATTTTGTAATTAGTTCTTTTCTAAGTCGCCAATAAATGTCTAACACAATTGGTCAAAGATTGCTATGCATTTTCGAAGAAATCTTCTTGATCATTGAAATGAGTCGCCATTTTTCTTATTTAGTCAGAGATTAGCTTTAGGAATGTGTGTAAGCAAAAGTGTGCGAGTCATTTGCTTTGTAATTCTTCCCTCCGAAAAAAGAACATATTTTTCTATTTTAAAGATATAATTGTTTTTAGTCCCACTTTTTCAAATTAGGAATTTTAAAAGGAGCAAGTATTCTCACACCCATTTGGTACTAACCCCACAACCTTTTTTGGAGTTTTATCATATTTTATCTAAGGGGCCCATTTCATGATAATCTCAATCCTTCATCTTAGCAATTTTGTAATTGGTGAGGTTTTACCCAAAAATCACATATATTTGATAATTGTACTTTTGCCTTTTTGAGTTCTAAATCAATAGCTAGAAAAAACTAACGGTATTAAAAATAGCTAAAAAAAAATCAATGTGTAGATTATTTAAAGTATGTTAATTTTGAGAAGTGGTCATCTATAGAAAAATGCTTAAGATAAGTGGTTTGATTACTCAAATAAATGGCCAACATATGTACTTTTACCATTAACCCAAGGGGTGTAGCATTAGTACCAAATAGGTATAGGAATATTAACTCCATTTTAAAGGGAATTGATATAGGCATTTCACTTTTTAATAAGCACATTCTCATATGTCTCATCCCACTCTTCAACATGAGCCCGCCTTTTGGAAGATCCGAGCCATTCATAATCCTGTTCACATCCTATCTGAGCTATGTACTAAATTTTTTATTGATTGAACAATTCTAACACATGCACCAAAGCCGGGTAAAGAATTGGTGCAAGGAGGATTCTCTCACTTGGGTGATTGAGGTTCGAGATTGTGCATTGGTGTCCTTAACTCTAAAAAAGAACATGTTTTTTAATTTAGAAAAATGAATATCAAAATTATGTGCTGTTCATTTTAAAACTCAAGGAACCAGTGGTTAGGATCATAAAATAAATGAGATTTTTGATGCATAACTCATTTAAGACGAGAACAATATTCTCAATTAGTGTGGATCTTCCAAATGGTGAGCCCAATGAAAATTATAGCTTTAGTGACTGCAAGTATTATGCACCTTTGAACATGAGATAGGACCACATGCTAATCGCTGTTCATCTTTGAACATGAGAACCTATTTTTACTTGTGCAATGTCATTAATTTTAATTTTTTTATAAATTTATTTTACATTGCCTAATTAGGTTGGATAGGTAAAGATTGGAAGGTTAACTTGGAGCTGGAGCAAAGCTAAAACTATGCCAATGATCTCCTACCAAGCCAATCCTAGTGTATGCATTCATCATACGTTACATGTTTCCACACATTAGTAAGAACCAAGAGATTTAGACTATTATTTTGATTCAAAAAGAACTCATACACAGCCAACCCCTTGCATCCACAACAAAGTTCAAGAGGCTGGTATATTTCTAGTTCAATAGTACTATTTACCATTCAGATATGCTTGTGTGATGTAAAATTAACCTAGAAAAGCAAGTCTATGCCTACTAGCAAATATGAGACCAAACTGGACAAAATTAAGATATTATAGTTATCCACGATGCAGAGGATCTGATAAAGTCCTCCCAAAAATTACCACTAGAAGGAAACAAATAGAAAGGGAGAAAAGATTCTGGACTCAGAAGCAACTATTTTACTGACATCACTAGGCCTTATCCATCCTTTTTTTCATCGTTAGGAATTAGTGCACCTTCTCAAATATCAATTGGTTTTGGGTTTTTATAGTGTATATTTGGTTGTATTATGTAGTCTCCCTGATGAGTGAAATCAAGTGTAAGGGTTTATTTGTAAATCCTTCTGTTTAATCCTATAAATGTGAAAAATAAGCATTGTTACTGGGATTGAATGGTCAAACATTAACCAAATGCAACAAATTCACAAAGATTTTCAAGTATAGTTATAGTTCTACTTTTGGAATAGAGTTTCAGTTGCTATTTTCAATTATAAGACTAAAATTTCAGCTGTTTCAATAGAATCACAAGTTAGATTTGGAGTAAGAAACTGTTCTCCCATCTGTAAATAAAGTTCCGAGTGTGAAGGGATAAAATTAAAGAATCTGAAATAGCTATGTGATGATTCATATTCCTGAATACTTCAAATTTTCACTTTTTGTTGCTTTTTGCTCTAGAGTTCAACACTTGACGAGTGATAACCACTTCCTGCTTATGTTCATGCTGAAATTCCTAGGTGTTGTGTGTTTAGTGGGCTAAAGTTCTACTCTCCAAGAAAAAATTTCAGCATCTAAAATTTCAGGATCAGAAATTTCGGCGCTGGAATTTTATTAGCTGTTCCAGTTCAGCCTTCCGGCAATAACCTTCCATATTTACAGTAGGCATGAATATATGCCATACCAACTGGCTGCATAATAACTCTTTCATGAACTGTTACTCAAAACATACCAACATCAAACTGCTCCATTTATACTTCACAGAGATTTCAACAACGTGCACATGAACTCGAGCTAGATGCCATTCCATGTAGTGAAAGTAAACCATCAACTACAACTTCTAGAGAAGCATAATTTGAGCAAAACGGAAACCAAAAGGAAACCATTTTAGGGGTGCAATTACATGGAAGTAAAATGAAGATGATCTTTCTAAATCAAGGAAAGGGAATATCACAATGATCTGTCTGAAGATAACTTTTAAAAGTTTCAAAACAAACATGGAATAGCATCATAACTATTGAAACAAAAGCCTCTTTCGAGTTGAGGTACTCTTCAATCATCATATATTAGGCAGCATCCACAGATAGGAAAAGGTCAACAGACTTAGCCTAATGTGTTATTCAGAACAGAAATCTTGAACACTAGCCCTTTCATCCAGTATAAAGTTCAAAGGAGACTGGTATCTGCAATTCAGAGGTACTGAGGTACAGTCTAAGATACTCCTGTTTGCTGAGTGAAACTACAAAAAGCTAATACAACATAGATTGACAATCAGACATTGCATGAAGGCTCCAGCTGCAAGAGGACTACAACAGTTGACTACCTGTTGAGCATATGACTGTGTTGATCTTTATCAAGAAGCTAAAATTTTTGAAAGATTTGCCAAAATGAAAAACCTGCAGTGTACAATCCTATCATGTCTAGATCTTCGGAAGCACTATATTCTTTTGACAATAGGATACTAGAGATAAGTTTCTAGCATGAGATAAAAATTGAAAACTTCATTGAAGTTCAATGGGTTCAGCTTGAACCAACATAGAATGCAAGAAAACTGAAGACAAGAAAGATTCGCCTTCTCCAGCGCTAGATGCAGGGATTGGCAGCATAATTAGAACTCTTTAATAAACTGTCAGTCACACCATCATGGCACCAAGTGTTCTGCTTATTTTTTACAGAGATTTCAACGACGCTGCTAGAAACTGAAGCTAAATATGAAAGGAAAATAAAAAATTAACAAAACAATTTGCAGGAAAACATATATTGAGTGCAAACAAAAATAAGACCATGTTTCAGAACAGTAGGATATTAAATGTAATAGATTTTTGTAAAAAAATTGCAACAGTCACTACGAATATGTTTGAAGTACCATAAGAAATCCAAAATAAACATGGCATAGCTGCATAACCTTTAAAACGAAGGGCTTTTCTGATTTGAAAGATTTTGCCTCTTCAAATGCTCTATTCACTTCTTCTGTGACATCTCTTCTTTGTGATTTTAAAGCTCCAGATACTGAATTAAGTACGTCTGCAGCACAATCTCAATATCATATTTGAACTTACACATTGGGTTAAGCAATTGTAAATTTATAGCTCATTAGTGCATGCTGCACAAACCCCTATGAGAAATATAATATGAGAAATAAATAAATAAATAGACAATAAAAAATGATCTCTGGTCATCGATTTAGAATCTACCTTCTAACTTGCGACGCATCTGCTTAGCTTTATGCAATTTTGTTTGAGTAGACTCAACAGGTTTCTTACACGAAGATTTTCACCCTGGTAGCACCACACAGAAGTTATAATATTGTTGACAACAGTAAACCACTGATTAAGGAGCATAAAACATATCAATTACCAAAATTTGTGGTCAAAGGACTATGCCATGAGATTCAAATTTAACTATCTATCTATTGGGGGAATTTCTTCCCTGGGTTAACTAAGGTCAGAGGTGTAGTCACGTCAATTGGGTTGAGCAGACTTGCAAAGTTATCCTCATTGAGAGACAGAAACCAAGTGCCATCATGACTTGATCAGTCTATGCACCCATTGGGATCTTGAATCTGTTTCTTCTTTCTTATCATTGGCCTGAGTTGAATATAGTCAACAATGGATGTTTCTGTACAATGTGGCTACTCGGCTTTCAAGAGACATTGAGACAGTCGCTTCTCTGAACCACATTCAGCAATCTGGAGTAACATTTTTCTGAAATCAATTATAGCAATTTATTTACATGGTCTTCTATATTTGAGAGACTATTCCAGCCCCTTGTCATATGTTTTTGCTAAAGAATATAATATAATTGAAAATTCTGTGGTTGACCGTGTTGGGCCTCTTCAAAAATTGTTAGGAGAATACCAATACCAAAGATCTGAACCATTCACTTCGTGTTCATCTTATTTCAAACATCACATAGATCTTGAGTGGCATATGAGTTAACATCAATATATTTCTTGTAATATTTCAGACAGGAGAGTGACATAGATGGGAAGAAGGAAATTGAAAGAGCTGTGATGCAAGCATTTGCTATGTCCAGTGCCAACAAAAAAGGGACAATTAGCATTCCACCCATTATTGTATGCTTGGGCCATCATCAGTCCTCAGCAAGTCTCACAAGTTGTAGACTTAGATCATCCTACTGACTTTTGACCTATACTAATCCAGCATGCAATAGCAGGAATGCTCTTAAGCACTTAAGCATGCAAAAGTGTGGGAGTGCTAAAGAATCATGTGATATCATGTTGGAGGAGAGGGACTCTTCAATAGTTGCTTCATCTACTTTTTCCTTCTTACCTTTGCCATTTCTAATCAATGCTGTAATTTCTTTCACCACCCTGAAAATATGCACCGGTAATTTGTTTCTTCCAATAAGCCCAAAGACACATACGTCTCCTTTTTCCAGGTTATTGCCATAGGAAAAGGCAAACCAACCACCGCTTAAGTAGCCATAATTTCTTTGTATGATGAAATTCACGTTCCATGCCTTCCCACTCGGATCATATAGAATCAAGACCTGATTTTCTTTGGGAAGATGGGCAATTACAAAATTGTTAGGTAAAGCCTGCAAGCACAAAAATATTAAGATCAAATGATGAATGCATAAAATATCAAAACTCAATGTGGGCACAATGGCAGACTTTGTCAAAAGGAGTCAACATGGCCTAATATGGTGAGTCCTCAACTGATGTGGACAAAAAGAAGCATGTTGTCTCATAACGCTAGCTGGGATTTACTGGTGGCTATTTCTGTCAGAAACTCTCGTCTTGGACTAGGCAAAACTTGGCAAGCCCAATCAGCAAAATCCAGAAAATTTGACACCACATTGACTCCGCTGACTTCTGCACTGAGTCAACAAGTTTTGATACCATGTCAATGAATGAAGAACAGGGGTTAGCTTTTATAGGCTGTACCAAATGCAAGGATGTCGTCCTATTACCCAGACCTAATTAACGTGTTTAACTTGATTATCAGATAGTAAGTCCACTAAAATTGCTCATTCAGTAATTGAAACCAAACTTGAATGCAAGTGAAAGCTGTTTCTATGAATCTTCTGCAGATTAAATAGTCTCTTCGTTCATCACATATTAGATATTGCCAATAATAAGGATGAACTAGACTACTATTTTGATTGAAGGAGAACTCTTGAACAGCTTGACCCTTTTATCCAAGATGAAGTTCAACAGAGGCTGGTATCTGTAGTTCAATTATGGTACTACTAAGGTACTTTTGGGTGTGGTAAAATTAATCCCAAAAGGCAGGTCTAGGTCAAACAAGTAACCAAACTTGACACTAATAACATAAAGAAAACTAGGATCAATGCTGCAGAACATCAAATAAAGACCCGAGAAGAGGACTAAACTTTACCCTAGGAAGAAAAATAAAGGGGAAAAAGGATTCTGGATTCAGAAGCAAATGTATTACTGACATCACTAGGGCTTTCCAATTGGTATATCTGAACTGAATTTTACCATGCCCTTCCTTTTTTACCATGAAGAATTACTGCAATTGCCCAACTATATTGCGAATCAATGCAATTGGAGTTGACTTTTGACATTCTAACTTCAGGTTGCATCTTGTACAGAAGGTCAATTGATCGAAATCAAGTGTACATAAGGTTTATGGATTTCACAAGTATTATGATTGGGATATTTTGCATTATGAGAGTTAGTAACTTGATGATCCATGTTTGGATAGAATTTCAAGTTAGATTTGGAATATGAGACTGTTTTTCTTCCTTTTTTTATTTGGTGTTTGTTGGGGTAGGTGAGAAGGTTCAACACATTTTTGTTTATGTTGATGCTGGAATTTCAAGGGCTTGTTGCTTTAATGAACTGAAGTTTTATCATCTTCGAAAGTTTCTTGGAGCTGAAATACAAGAAATTTCAGCAGCTGGAATTTTGTGAGTTGTTCCAGTTCAGATGGCAGGCTATAACCTACAATATGCAATGGCCACAAATGTCTCTCATACCAACTGGTTGCATAATTGGAACTCTTTCATGATTTGTCATTCATTCAGTAAAGCTTGCTTTTCATGTACTCCTATCAATGATTCAAGTGATCTTTGTAACCATAAATCTGTTTATTTCGTTGGTTTTATACATTTCTCTTTTTCTTGCATGGTTGATGGCACTATCAACTAATTGTATCATCTTATTTTGTAGCGCATACCACCTGCTTTTAAAGACCGTTTTGGTGGGGAGTTACGTGATAATGTCACTTTGAAGTGTCCGACTGGAAGAATTAGGGAAGTAAAGGTGGAACAAGCAGGCAACCATCTGTTTCTTCAACAGGGTTGGCAGTGTTTTGTGGATGACAATGCAATTAAAGCTCAGGACTTCTTGATTTTTTGGTACAAGGGTACTTCAGAATTTGATGTCAAGATATTTGGTAAAAATGCCTGTGAGAAGAAGCATGCTCTAGTTGATAGGGGTCGACGTGAGGACCATGTGAGTACAGATAAACAAAGGAAAGAAACAAAAAAATGTTTACAAAAACTCTGAAGACTGTTCAGGCAGCTGTCACAAAGCAAGCGTAGAAGTTCATTGGAGAGAATTCTGTGGGTTATCATCTATTATTTTCTTGAAACTTTTAAGCACTTTCTAATATTATATTATATTTACACTTGGCTATGATTCAGGTGGATGTAACATACCAAGAGGACCTCTGAAAAGTAGTAGGTTTACATCAGCTTGTTGTCCCCTAAAGCTACAATATCCACATTTTACGGTCGAGATCAAACACCCTGAATTCTATCATGTTGTGAGTTTTTGTCTTTTGACATATCATTCCTTTGTTTCCTTTGCACTTTATGCTTTAATATTAACTTTTTATTTTCTCATATTAAAAATAAAAGCACAGTATAGTTTATTGGTTCCTCTGCTGCTTAAGCTACTTTACGGCAGTGGTTGTATCAAATAAACGCATTACATGAATAGACTAGTGTACAGCAGTTTCCACCATATCCCATTGTGGGTATCCAAATACTGTGCCTAAGGACTAGTTAACGGAGACAAAGAAACATGTGCAAGCTACTACTCTTTGGACTAAAAAGAATGAAAGTTTAGCAATAATGAAACCTTTTTTTTTTAATGGGCTGATTATATGATTGAAGCAGCCTTACATCTAGTCTACGTGTTCCTACTGACTGTTCAAGCTTGAACCCAAATACTTGACTTAATTCCGTTGGTTCAATTAGATATAAGCAGTTCTACAATTTGCATATACCCATTTCTGGGACAGACTTTTCTTGCTTAATACTGTGATGACCCGGGTTTTCTCATGCATTTTTAAATGCAATACCTAATTTCCTAAGGCGGGATGCATCCCTATCTGAAAACCATTTCATAAAAACCATGCAATGCAGCGGAAAATCTTTTGTTTCTAAACTCATTTTGAAAACCCCGAGTGTCATTTGCTTTTACCACAACTAAGATAGTTTTTGAAAAACTTCAGAAATTATAATTGTTTTTCCCCAGGTCTTTCCAGTCACAACGCACTGCCCAACTGTAACTAAGTACAAACACATGTCCAAAGGGTTGAGAGTTTACTTACATGTATATTTGTTTCTTTTTGGATTCACTTGCTCATAGCACTAACATAGATGTCCTTTTTGGGAGTGGAGTTGTCCTGAACCATGATATATACGGACGTATCCTGTCCTTGAGTGTTTACTGATGTCTGAAAAATGTTAAGAATTGGGTGAGTATATAATATACTCAGTAGGAATCTATCACTACTAGTTTTATAATGCATGTGATGTTTTAAAATCATATGCCCTTTTCAAAACATGTGCATGTATGAATTCTCAAGTTCAATATCGACATCAAAATCCATTGTCAAACTGAAATACTAACGACTTAAAAGATCATATAATCCAAAATCGAAAGTATCATATACATATATATCATAACATCATGATATGTATAAAATGCTTCAAGGAATCCAACTCATGAATATCTATTATGGTATGGTCGACCAACCTCATATCATGCCATATGCAATACACATAAACCATCAAACCATAGGGTCCACTATGCCCACGACCTCCTCGCCATGTGGTCCCCGGGTACCTAAGGACACTCGGTCATAGCCTCCACGGGGCCTATGACACATCGACCCAGTGCCGTGACACCAGTGGTAGCCCCCTGTACCACATGCAATCAACATAGGGGCTTGCCTCTTTTTGGGCGTGGTACCCATCCACCTATTAGTGGTAGAGGCCGGGTGGCCAACCCAGACCCCTCGGCATAGCACCCACGGGCTTACTTGCCCAAATCACATAAGATAAGTCAAAACCTCTTGTTAAAACTTATCCTCTTTGGGTCCCTCACAACTGCCTGGCCCTCGGCACTCCAGCGTCTTTTGGCAACCCTCAAGGACATGCAATCTTTGCAAGTACTTAAATCATGCAATGTATGTACTTGTTTGCAACACATATATGTGCATAATGTATATGCAATTATTTCAAAGCATGGCTATGTACAAAGCATTTATCATGCATGCTGAATTAATTCATGCAAATCAAGTCATATATCTAAAACATATGTTCTCAAAATAACAATAGTTCTTTTAAAAGAATCTAATAGTGATAGAGCACCTACCTGGCTAGGTCGCGTTAACCCTCTTGTCCTCGTACGCTCCTGAACATGGTTTGGGGACTCAAGGTTAGTTTAACCTATCTTTTATGGGTTTAGAGTAGTTGGGTCTTATTACTTAGGCATTAGGGGTCCATCCCTATGCCTATGGGTGTCCTAAGGTCCTAATTTGGCCTTGGTATCCTCAGTTTTCCAACGTTCTAGTGGCCACGCGCCACCATCCTATTCTTAGGGTCATGCCCACCTTTGATTGGGCCTTGATCAGAGATTTTATAGTTTGGATGTGTCCACGTCGTCGATACGAACACAACTCCTTTTGCGGAGCCTCAATCGGAGCTCTAGATCTCAAGTTATAAGCGTTTTAGTGTCCTATGTGCATAGAGTCTTTAAAGACAAAAATTCGGAATACTAGGGCGCTGCGCGTCTGCTACGTGCGCCCAGCTTCCTTAAGTAACCAAAAATTCGACGCACGCTAGCACGCTGCGCGTCTACGGCGTGCACCTCAGCGGGTGCGTCTACAGACGCGCAGTACGCTCCGCTCGTCTGGCTCTTTAGTGGGCGCGTCCCTGGATGCGCACATTTGGTTTTCCAAACGGAAGTCGACGTAGATCGACGTGGGACGTTCCTATTGGATCGTCCCGCCCGTTAGAGACCTGGGTCGTCCTCAGGTCACCTTGGTTCAACCCTGTTGAACCAGTGCGGCCCTGGGGACGTCCCAGGGTCCTTTGTGGCTCTCCTGGAGGCCTATTCTCCATAGTTTTTCATGAAAAAACCTAGGGAAACTGAGCCTAGGACTATGGGTGAGATGGGTTTGGGGAGTTTTTGAACGTACCTGTTTTGTGGCTGGTTTTCTCTCCACGTTTTCCCCTCCTGATCACTGCTTCACGACTAGTTTTCTCCAAGGTTTTGGGCTGCCATTAGAGGCACCCAAGAGCTCTATTTATAGAGCTAAGAGAGGGTTCTGGAGGGGGCTCTCACCGCCTTTGAATGGCGGTGGAGAAACCTCCAGAATGACGGTGATTTCTCCTCAAATCACCGCCATTCTAGAACCCTCTAGGGGTTGAAGACGACGGGGCGCCCGTATCAAAATGGGCACCTGTGTTTTTCAGGTTAAGTCGTTTTTATGAAATTTACAGTTTTGCCCCTGAACTTCAAAGGGCCATATCTTGCTCATTTTAACTCCGTTTTGGGTGATTTTGGTCTCGTTGGATTCCTTTTTCTGAGACGCATCTAATGGAATCATTTTTAGGACCACATTCCTAGGTTCAGTTGAGGCGACTAGTGAAATGACCAAAATGCCCTTATCTTTAAAACTGAACTTTTTATGGGATTTTAATATCACAAAAATTGGGGTCATTACAAATACAGAAGCGAATGAAATAAACTCGCAACTCTGTCTGTTTTTGTAGTCTGATTAGCAAACTCCTGGAAGAATTCACCACTGCAAATTCAAAAATTACTGTTACTTGATTTTCTTCACAAGCAAAACAAAATAAAACTAATGTAGACTGTCTTTTCTTTGTTGTTAACATTGTACTACCTTAGATAATCAGAACCAGTCCAGTGTCTTTTTAGCACTAATACTTCAATCCTCTTTCTTGTTATAGCTGTTGAAAAGATTTCATAATCCTTTGCTTTTGGATTGCAGACAATTCCAGCACTTTTGGTATGTGAAATAGGCCTTGTTGACAAGCAGGTTCCGAAGCTTTGCGATTCTAAGGGCAAGCTGTGGCCTGTGAACTTCAATTGCAGGAAAGATGGTCGTGTTGACTTGGTGGGAGGGTTCAGTTATTTCTTGAATGCATACAATCTTGGACCTCCTTTGAATTCACTCCTAGAAATGCTGAAGAAACAACCACGATCATACAGGTTCACATTTTCCAATTAGGTGAGCAAATTCCTTAGCTCCTTTGGAGTGAGCTCTGGCAATTCAATTGAGGTGGGAGCTACTATGTGAAGTTTGATTAATATGCTTGGAGTTTTACATTCCAGATGATTGAATTCAGCTTCTTTAGAATTGCTCTGGATTTTTGTATAGTCTTGGTTTGGATAATTTCCAGTCCTGACAATTCATCAAAGACATATCAAAGGCTTTACTAACCAGTAGATCTCTTGGGATATTGTACTAATTCGAAATTTCTCAAGATGGTGGTGACTTAGATCCTTAACTTTCTATCACGCTTTTATTTTATATTTTTATGATGTTTATTATGGATGATGGAAACAGTCTCTTTCAAAATACAAGGTAAAGTTGTCATTGTGTGATCTTGAGGTCACGGGTTCGAGGTATAGAAATAACCTCTTGCAAAATGTAAGGTAAGGCTGCATACTATTGGCCCTTGTGGTCTGCCCCTTCCCTGAACCCCGCATACACGGGAGCTTCATGCACTGGGGATGTTTATTATGGATAATGTGTAAGAGAAGACCAAGCTTCAATGAGGGTGTTGAATGATTTATACTGCAGATTTGGGAAGTTTTTCTATCATCCATCAATTCCTCACCTACAGACCATAATGTGTTCCCTATTCTTTTTCCTCTTTACAGTCATAAGCCTCAGTGTCAAGTTTACTTTAGGGTTAGGTCAGTCACTGAGTAAGATCATTTACTGGTCAATTTCATTTTTGTGCGTTGCACTGTCCTCCATAATGATCCTGTCTTATTTGACACAAAGACTAAGAACTCCTAATTCTGAACAAAGTAGTCTGCATTTATAAAAGCTAGTAGACTCAAACAAATCCTATCAATATCTGAATACTAGCAACAGGTGCTTAACCTCCTACTAGTATTTGGGTAGGTACTGCCTCTATTGCTAAGGATTCCATAGGAAATCTACCTAGTCTACTTTTTCTGTGTTTTGTTCTCATTTCGTATGGCAGTAGAAAGGCACAGAATCTAGTTTAACGGTCTAATTATGTAAAGCCCTTTGCATCAATCTTTTCCTATAATTGAATCACATCTTTATTGCCGGGAAGATGTTTATTTATGATGAGGAAAATATTGTTGTTACCGCAGAAAGAATTCCATTTTGGGCCAGGAATTACCGCAGAAAGTAGATCCAACCACACAACTTTTAGCTGATTCTAGCCTCTCTAAGAATGCTAAAAGGAGAATTTTCACTAAATATCCAAATTGTTATCAATGATCTGAAACAACCTCAAGAGGATTAGGCTAATGCTATCAGCCTCAACAGTGACGTCCAGAAAAGTCCCTTCCACTTCTGAACTACCCCAAATCTTGTCTATAAAGACTGAAGAGTGATGTCCAGATTGTAAACCTCAACTTGATTAGAACACGTGCTCAATAATCACTCTAATGGATAATAGAAATTCTCCTATAATCTCAAAATACCACACACAACCAACACCGTTTGGGCTAGATTCTGTACTGATTAACTGATGAAACTAGAAAACAGTAAGTGCTAGAACCATATAAACCCCCTCTGCAAAACATTCTAAACTTTAAATCTTAATACAACTATAGAAGTTTGATACCCTGCTAAGAGTCTTTTAATTTGAAGCCAATTTGCAACTTTCTGGTAGACTGAAACGAAAATGATAAAGCATGGTTGCCATTACTGAGAAAGAAAGTATTGACTAGTAGAACAAACTAGGCATAATCAAAAAGTACTATTTTTCCTTAACTAGCTGGGAATAATGCTGCTCCGAATGGTATAGTAGAATAATTACCTTGTTTTTAGAATTATAGAATAATTACATCTTCATGACAATCACTTGATTTGTCTTGCTTGGAGAAATGTCAATCACCTTGGGAATCCACATTCCATCTGCCAACCACGTTTCACTTAATTGGATATCATTTTCAACCTGCCAACCATACTCCTGGAATGATAAAATGAAGATAGACCTCTGCTTGAGGGAGGGAGCTGATAGAGAATCCATATAACACTGGCTGGTGCTTCATGTTCTATGAAACTACATCAACCCATTTGAGATTCTTCCCTAAATGTCATTTATCGTCTTGTTATTTTACAAAAAAAAAAAAACCAAATTTTGTGATTGGAAGTTCTGTAGTTGAATGCGGTTGACCATTTCAACAATTTAGGACCAATATCATACAAAAGATTCCCCATTATTTCTCATGGCAAATCTTGCTTCATTGCGTTGTAGTGGCCATGTTGCATTACTACTGTTTGGATTCCCTTGATATCAGAAATGTGTAATATAAAATGGAATATGGTGATTTAAAAAGAAAAAGAAAAAGAACCATTTAGATTCCCTTGGCTATGTTGCAGTGTCAGTAGAAAATAAAACGAAGAGTTGATCATGCAATTCCGTGCAAGCAACTCGATAACTTGAGCCCAGTCCAGCATCAACCGCAGAAGAGATTTCAGAGGATTTTGGCATACATTTGCAAAACTAAATGGAAAATTTGCAAATATTGAAAAATATTCAACTCTTTTTGCAAATATACAAAAATGTAATGACATTTTTGCAAAATTTTCTTTGTAATATCTAATCAGTTGTATAAGTTTTCTTGCTACTCTGAAAATATGCACATGCAGCTTGTTTCTTCCAATCAGCTCAAATACACATCACATTGTTTGAACTTTGCTCCAACAACGTTGCAGACTATCAAGTTGAAGATGGAGATCTAGCAGAATGCATTTTGCAAATATTTGTAAAATTTAATGGCAAATTTGCAGATTTTGAAAAATATTGGACATTTTTACAAATATGCCAAAATATAATATCATTTTTGCAAAAATCCCTTTGCAGTATCTAAACAGTGCTATAAGTTCCCTCACTGCCCTGAAAATATGCACTTGCAACTTGTTTCTGCCAATCAACTCAAACACACATCACATTGTTCAAACTCTAGTCCAACAGCATTGCAGAGTTCCAAGCTAAAGATGGAGACCTACCAGAATGTATTTTGCAAACATCTGCAAAACTTAATGGCAAATATTGAAAAACATTGGACTTTTTTGCAAATATGTCAAATGTAATGGCATTTTTACAAAAATTCCTTTAGAATATCTAATGAGTGGTGCAAGTTCTCTCACTACCATGAAAATATGCACTTGCAACTTGTTTCTGCCAATCAGCTCAAACACTCTACTCCAATAACATTGAAAGTTCCAAGCCGAAGATGGAGACCTAATAGAATGTCTTTTTGCAACTTAATGGCAAATTTAATGGAAGATATGCACTTGCAACTTGTTTCTACCAATCAGCTCAAACACATGTCACATTGTTCAAACTCTACTCCAACAATGTTACAGAGTTCCAAGCCGATGATTGAGACCTAACAGAATGTACTTTTGCAAACTTTGCAAAAATAGCAAATATTGAAAGACATTGGACTCTTTTACAAATATGCCCAATGTAATAGCATTTTTGCAAAAATTCCTTTACAATATCTAATGAGTGGTGCAAGTTCTCTCACTACCATGAAAATATGCACTTGCAACTTGTTTCTGCCAATCAGCTCAAACACTCTACTCCAATAACATTGCAAAGTTCCAAGCCGAAGATGGAGACCTAATAGAATGTATTTTTGCAACTTAATGGCAAATTTAATGGAAGATGGAAAGCCTAAAATGAGTCACTCAAGCTAAATTCAGAGCACCAATGTGAGATTTTTGAAATTTATGTCTTCAAGTGAGAGCATGTGCAAACTTCAGGGCATAGAAATGAATTTTTTTTTAAATTTTTTTATACCAATTAACTCCGCCAATGCCGGTCCCAAGCCCGAATAAAAAAGGAGGGTCTTGCGTCAGATGCCAACCGGCAAGGGGGAAGTTGAAGATGATTCTATTATTTCTTTCTTACAAATGAATATGCATTTGTATATTAGTTTGTGAGGAAGAAATGAAAATCATCTCCAGCTTCTTAAAAGATGGCAACCCTTGTATCAGGTAGCCAGCCAGCAAGGGGGAAGTTGAAGATGATTCTATTATTTCTTTCTTACAAATAAATATGCATTTGTATATTAGTTTGTGAGGAAGAAATGAAAATCATCTTCAGCTTCTTAAAATATGGCAAACCCTTGCGTCAGGTAGCCAGCCGGTAAAGGTGAAGCTGAAGATGATTTTAATGAAAATTATCTTTAGCTTTTTAAAAACTATGGCAACCCCAACATGACATGAATCGAAAACTGACATTCGCTCAAGCTAGGGCGTTCCCCATAAGCGACGCGCTGCATTAGATCCCGGATGTGGTGAAAAATAGGCAAGGGTTGCTAGGGCGTTCTCCCAGAAGGGACGCGCTACATCGAATCCCTGGTGTAGTGAAAAATGGGCAAGGGCTGCTAGAGCATCCCCTCGGAAGCGACGCGCTACATCAGAACCCAAGTGCAATGAAAAGTGGACATGGGTTCATACCATGGAGGTCGAGAAAGGCAATAGTAAATAGGGTATCTCCAAAACATAAAATTCGCATCGCTACATGGAATATAGGGACACTAACAGGTAAGAGTTTGGAGTTAGTAGACACGATGAAACGTAGGAGAGTCAACATCGCTTGCATCCAAAAAACCAAGTGGAAAGGGGCTAAAGCTAGAGAAATAGATGGGTATAAATTATGGTACGTAGGAAAGGAAAATATTAGAAATGGCGTAGGAATAATAGTGGATAAGGAATTAAAGGATAAAGTTGTGGACGTTAAAAGAATCAGTGATAGAATTGTAATAATAAAAATGATTCTAGGAGAGCAGATTACAAATATTATAAGTGCATATGCACTACAAGTAGGGTTACAAGATATAATTAAGAGACAGTTTTGGGAAGATATGGAGGGAGTCATGCAAGAAATCCCCAACACTGAGGGGATATTTATAGGAGCAGACTTAAATGGCCATGTAGGAAAAGATAAGGAAAGATATGATAGAATACACGGAAGGTATGCTATAGGTGAACGAAACAAGATGGGGGAGAATATCCTCGATTTTGCTTTGTCATATAACCTATCCATTGTAAATACACTCTTTAAGAAGAGGGATGAACACTTATTAACCTTTAAAAGTGGACTTCATAAAAGCCAAATAGGCTTTTTTCTACTTAGGAATAATGAACGATCTATATGTAAGCATTGTAAGGTGATACCCAGTGAGAGTTTAACCTCACAACATAGGTTAATGGTTATGGATATTCATATCAAAAGATGGAGTAAAAGAGCTGAACTTAATATACATCCAAAAACTAAGTGGTGGAACTTAAAAGGAGAGAAAATAATCTCATTAAAAAATAAGTTGATGGTAGAAGGAAATTGGAACTATGAAACAGAAGTAAATACCATGTAGACTAATATGACTGAGTCCATTAAGAAAGTGGCAAAAGATGTCTTAGGAGCATCTAAAGGTAAAAGGCTATTAACAAAGGAAACATGGTGGTGGAATGAAACAATACAAAAAGTTATTAAAGAAAAACGAATGCGTTTTAAAGCATGGAAAACGATTAGAAATAATGAAAACTATGAACAATATAAAAATGTTAAAAACGTTGCTAAGAGACTAGTAAGTGAGGCTTAACTTAAAGCATATGATGAGCTCTATAATAGACTAGGAACAAGAGAAGGTGAGAAAGATATGTTTAACTTGCAAAAGTAAGAGAACAGAAGGGTAAGGACTTAGAGCATGTTAGGTGCATTAGAAGCGATGATCAAAGGGCAATAGTCAAAGATGATGAGATCAAACAAAGGTGGGAAATATACTTTCAAAATTTGTTAAATAACAATGGCCCTGAGAATATAGGGATTGAAAATACTATAAATCTAAATAACATTGGATATTATAGATATGAACGTAAGATTAGAATACTTGAAGTAAAAGAGGCCTTGAGAAAGATGAAATCAGGAAAGGCCATGGGGCCTGATGGTATACCAATAGAGGTTTGGAAGCATATAGGAGATATTGGGGTAGTTTGGTTGACCAAGTTGTTTAACAAGATTATAAAATCAAAGAAAATGCCTGATGAGTGGAGGAAAAGCTCTATTGTACCAATCTATAAGAATAAAGGAGACATTCAGAGCTGCACTAATTATCGAGGGATCAAACTTATGAGCCACACCATGAAACTTTTTGAAAGAGTGATTGAGAAGAGGCTACGACATGAAACAAGTGTATCGGAGAATCAGTTTGGTTTCATGCCTGAGAGGTCTACCATGGAAACTATTTTCTTACTAAGACAATTAGTAGAGAAATATAGGGAGAGGAGAAAAGACTTGCACATGGTCTTTATCGACTTAGAGAAAGCTTATGATAGAGTCTTTAGAGAGTTAATATGGAGGGTGTGGTAAAGGGGGGTTTCTTAGGGGTATATAGACTTAATTAAAGATATATATGAGGGAGCAGTAACAAATGTTAAGACCACTAGTGGCTTGACTAGTGATTTTCCTGTCATTGTCGGATTGCACCAAGGTTCGGCATTGAGTCCATACCTTTTCACATTAGTTATGGATGAGTTAACAAAACATCTGCATGAAGAGATTCCCTAGTGCATGCTATTTGCAGACGATATAGTCCTACCTGATGAGACAAGGGAGGGTGTAAACATAAAGCTAGAGTTATGGAGAGAAGCATTAGAATTGAAAGGATTTAAAATTAATCGAACTAAGACAGAATATATGGAATGTAATTTTAGCAAGGAGAGTAGGAGTGGCACACCAGTCAAGATTGATAACCAAGAGATCCCTATGAGAGACCACTTTCGATACTTAGGATCATTGATCCATGAGAGTGGAGAGATTGAGAGGGAAGTTACCCAGAGAATCCAAGCAGATTGGAACAAATGGAGATGTGCATCGGGTGTTTTATGTGATCGGCGGGTGCCACTCAAACTAAAGGAAAAATTTTATAGGATGGCTATAAGGCCAGCCATGTTCTATGGATCAAAGTGTTGGGCAGTTAAGGAACATCATACTCATAAGATGAGTGTCGCAGAAATGAGGATGTTGAGATGGATGAGTAATAAGACAATAAATGATAGAATTAGAAATGAAAATATTAGAGGAAATTTAGGGATAGCACCAATAGGTAACAAAATGAGGGAGATTAGACTTAGATGGTTTGGACATGTTCAAAGGAGACCAACAACGGCACCAGTTAGAAGGAGTGAGGCAATACAAGTTGAAGGTTCTAAAAGGGCAAGGGGAAGGCCCAAAAGAACGTGGATAGAAGTGGCGAGGAAAGATTTAAAAACTTTGGGACTAAATAAAGCCATGGTATTTAATAGAGTGGAATGGAGGAATAAGATTCATGTGGCCGACCCCTAATTGGGATAAGGTCTTGATGATGATGATGATGATGATGATGAATGGCAAATATTGAAAAATGTTGGACTTTTTTGCAAATATGCCAAATGTAATGTCATTTTTGCAAAAATCCCTTTACAATATCTAATTAGGGGTGCAAGTTCTCTCACTATCCTGAAAATATGCACTTGCAACTTGTTTCTGCCAATCAGCTCAAACGCATGTCACAAACTCTGCTCTAATAATGTTGCAGAGTACCAGGCCTACTAGACATCTCACTCATCATCTTCTTCCAGGTTATTAGCATAAGAAAATGCTGCTCGCCCACCGGAAAGGGAGCCACGATTTTCGCAATTTGTGGGGTAATTCACTCTCCATGCTTTCCTGCTTGAGTCACAAAGAATGATAACTTGACGGCCTTTGGGAAGATGGATATTGGAGAAACTGAGGCGCAGACCCTGTTTTTGCAGAAGAAATAAAGGGCAGTCCCGGTGCACGAAGCTCCCATGCATGCAGGATCCCGGGAAGGGGCGGACCACATGGGTCAATAGTACGCAGCCTTACATTGCATTTTGCAAGAGACTATTCCCACGCTTTGAACCCGTGACCTCAAGGTCACACGACGACAACTCTACCATTATGCAAAAACTCCCCTTCTTTTCTTTCAGAAGAAATCTGATCAGAAAATCTGGATGAATACATAAAAAGAATAATGAATTTTGCAAATAGTTATCGCACAACAAAATCTGTCAAAGCTGTTAAGAAAGTACCCATGAAAGCTAAACTCAGATGAAAGTGGAGACGTGCCTATAAATCTCCCACCAAGCCAAACTTAGGCTCTGTATTCACTATATATTAGGTGTCACCCACGATAGGTAAGAGTTGATGAGATATAAGTCCACTATCTTGATCAAGAATAGAATGTCCAAAGACCATAGCTTTGCCTCCTGTGACAATTCTTGACGGCAGGACTTGCTTTTAGACCAAAAAGGCTTGAATATATAGTACTGACCTCCAACAAGAAATTTCCCCCCAAGTAATTAATGCTATATGAGTTATGCATACAACCTTAAGTGGCAGGGTGTGGACGAGACCGGGGTCTGCCAGCTCACTACAAGCAATTGATTTTTGCTCTTTGGAACAATGCTGCTAATTTTTTTTCTCTTTATGGATTTACATAATTTACTGTTTTTTTTGCGTTAGGATCTTCCGTAGCACGATTGGATGTGGCAAAGAGGATATTTTGGCTCCGGAGGAACCAGACAAATCTGTTCAGGTTAATTTCCGGAGCAGCAAGGACTTCCAATTTGTCGCTGTACACACCTCTTCCAACACTTCTTCAAAGGTATCACTAGAATATGAATATTCTGACTGTGGTTTCTCACTCCCACATTGCTAGTCCCAACTTATGTTATTAATTCTGCAGGTATACTTGATAAATGCTGGTGATCCCTTGTCTGACATGACATTAGTATGGGAATGCTAATCTCTAGCTCACTGCATAGTCTAGCATCATTGAGGATATCTTTATCTATTTACAGATGCTGCAATAGGGGGAGTACTGTTGATTCTCATTATCTGCTCCGATGCCCGGTTGAAGCTTTTAGCTCAAGAATTTGGGAGGTCCAACTATTAGACTCATTCATTTATCCCGGCATGCATAAATTTTAGTAAGAAATTCATATTCTGATTTTGTATAATTTATCAAGTGAAATTTCTTGTATGCTTGGTGTATTACTTAGCATGTCGATTTCTATTACATGCTGAAGACTGAAGAATGATTACTTCAGGAAAAAGCACTGAAGTTAACAAAGAATATGAATGTCAGAACAGGACCTAAATATCAGACTTTTCATTTGAGGTGTCTGTTACTTGATTAATGGGATGAGTTGATTCTTCAAATTAAAATTTTGTTCAAGTATGCTTCGGTTTCTAGTGAGGAGTCATTCCATAATTACCAGAGTGAATGCAAGAAGCAATGCGGGAGGCAGAAGTCAGAAATTGCCTTGAAATGGATAAATGTAGAAAGCTAAAAGCTCTAGGGACTCAGTGATGAAAGCAGGGAGAAAACATGTGGAAAGCGTCATCATGATAACACAAAGCATGTGGGAAATTGACAAGAGTAGTTGTGATGGGTTAGGAGAGGAGGATATAATAACTGAGGATGGCTTCGTGGTTATTTCAGTTAAAGTAAGGATACAAGTTTAACATTCAAGCTCTAGAGTTATACTGTGCACTGGGATTACCCTTATGAGTTGAGTAACACTTTGGAGAATAATTCAGATAAGTTTGCTCTGAAACTTAAAGTGAGCTTTTCAAGGTTTAAAAAAACATTTCTTTAGAATATACTTGAAAGGAGTACTTAAGATTGTAAAACACATATTTGGTTCATCACCAAGTAATCCTCTAATAGAACTATGTTCTTAATTATGGGGAAGCCTTCTGAGAGTGTACTTCTGGTCTATGCTCTTAATTATGGGGAGCTTCCACTAACTATTGAGTTAAACTACCATTGACGCCTTCATAGAGTCATCTAATCGTGCTTTACCAGCGACCTAGAGAACATAGGGAGGCTGTTAGCATGACTTGGTGGCTACAATGCTATAGTTGTGCCTCATGGAGGATTAGAATATGTTAAGGAGAGACCCAGCATTGACTGGATTGCCTTGCTATATCTGTCTTGTTTGGCGAACTAGCGATAGACTATCGCAAGTGTCTGGTGTATGGTTTAGAAGTTCTCGAGGGAACACATACTTCATTCTCAACTTACATGGTGGGTTAAGAAACTAAAGCAAATCTTTTTTTCGCTTTTATAAATTTCTTCCACCACAGTAGAGCTATTGTTCTCTGCTACAGAAGACAGTGATCACACGCATGGCTTGTAGGACTATAGGAGACAGTGATTAACTGTCTTCCTCCACAGTGAATCAACAGGAGACAGTGATCAACTGCTATGAAAGTAAATATCATAGGAGCTCAAACAAATCCCTCAGCAGTCATTATGAATAGGAGAATTGCATGCGTTATTTGTAGGACTTCAGGATTCACATGTTTTGACGTTTTATAATTTTCTTCAGAAAGGGGTTCTCATGGTGATGAGAGGACTTTCCTCAGATATTTTATGCATGAAAGTTGCTAATCACACCCTAGAATATGAATGAGAGTAGATATTATTAATAGCATTAGTCATAAAATAAGAGGTTAGATGCCTCATTTCACCATCCTTATAGTTAAATGCTGTTCTGGAGTCATAGTAAGTTGGAGCACTGGAGCTGTCTTCGTGTGTTGGGATGTAGTTTCCTTAATGTAAAGTTCTAAACTGTTCATTTGCATTCTCCTCTTCCCTATTTGGATAAGCATGCTGAAGTACGCAATTGAAGAATTGGAAGAAAATAATGCAACTGTTGCCTAAACTGTCAGTTGGAGCTTAAGCTGCATGGTCAGCTTGCTTTATGTTTAAATTGATTCATTTGATTTTCTTTTCCTCAACTCTATTTCTATGTTATATATTTATTATTGATTCTAAGACATTGAGGTCACAGGTTTAAGGCGTGGAAACAGCCTCTTGCAAAATGCAAGGTAAGGCTGTGTACTTTAGGCTCTTGTGATCTGTCCCTTCCCCAGACTCTGCATGGGCGGGAGCTTCGTGCACTGGGGCTGCCCTCTTTTACTAAGACATATCACTTGTCCTTTTGACATACATTTTAGAGCATTCTACAATGAGGTTTTTACTCAGTTACTGCTAAATTCCTCTCCTTTTTGTTCACATTTTCCAAAGAACCGCAACTCATTTATTCCTAAATTCTTCTGTCAGCATTTGAAATGTTTAAGTAATTGTTTGTTTCTTATCCTCTTTTCTTTAGGACATAGTCCTCGATTACCCGGATACTAGCATCGAGGATGTTGATTTCAGTGCCACGCACTTGGTGCTTATCTTGAGAGAAGGTCAGAGGTTCAAAATTTGCTCAGTGGTAAGTTGGCATATTCTTGGTTTTCACCATGTTTGTATATCCCATAGGATGGTTTGTTTCACATCATAGATGCAATATTGTCTGCAAGCTATTTACAATCCCAGACCAGGTGTAACTTGTGGGCGCTACATCTTCAGTTGCAATGACACAACTGTAGTTACTGCTAACAGCAAGTTGACACTATTGAAGTACTGATAGAGTATTATTTAATCCATGCTGAAAATCATTATTATGGTGACGTTTGTTAAAATACGGTAAAAGCCATACAAGACTGCTAGGATGAAGATGGGGTTCTACAAGAAGTCATAGAGGCTGTAGGGCATTTCAATGCTCATTAGGATCGTGTTTGTATTGTAGTCTGGAATCCCCTGTTTCCATGGTCATACAGTTTGAGTAGTTCATGAGCCATTTGATTGCAGCATAGCTGATGTCAACAACATTGGATTTATCATATTTCTCCAATCTCAGTGTTATTGTGTTCCGGATTCTGCATGCTTGTGTCTGAGGTACATTACAAGTTTCTCAGGCTAACTACTGGAAGTTGAATTTTCCCTGTTGGTTATTATTCACACCTTTTCCTCGTTTTCTTGATTCCCTTTTGGCTTGCCTTTCTCCTGCTCACAGCTTTTAAACGCTTAGCTGGGAGCTAATGCAGGTCTATTGGCGTTTTCCAGTTGATGAGTGCAGTTACTTAAGATGAGAATCTCTCTAGGGAAATATCTGCCAGCACTTGTACCTTGCTTTGATCTTTTATTTTTTCAATCCATTTGTAGGATTTCAAACAAAAGTTGCTGGAAGATATACTCAGTAATTTCCTTCAGAACACCAACAGAAACTGAAACCCGCTTCTGCCAGTTGTTCTCTTGATGATCCAAATGTGCATTTGATAATATAGATGACTAAATGTGTCACCATCAACATTTCAATGTTTCAGGTTTGGAGTATGGGAAAGGAGAGCCTCGGGGCAATGGTTGAGTTGTTACCATGGCCCTAGAGGTCACGGGTTGGAGGAGTGGAAACAGCGTCTTGCTTAATGCAACAAAATGCTGCGTATTATAGGCCTTTTGTGGTCCACACCTTTCCCCGAACCCCACATATGTGCGAACTTCGTGCACCAGGCTGCCCATTTAGGTGTGGAGTATGGGAGGCTGCAAAATGGGGTTGCTGTGGTCCCAAGATGCGCTATTAACAACCCACAACTTCCAATACCACTAAATTTAACAAAAGCGATAGTGGAAGAAAACAAGTATTTACAGTGCCAGCTTTCCTCTTCAAAATGGTGGATACCTCAAAATATCCCCAATTTACTGCTTCTGCTTTTCCTGAAGGTCTCGGATCGAAGCTTTATCATTGTCAGATCAACACGCATCATAGCCATAAGAAATTGGGCATTACCCATATGGCAACTACCCGATGACGAAGTTGCTTTCATGGTTGGCATAAACTGGCAGTGGAAAACATTGCTGACTTTGTCAGTGGCTTCATCTGGGTGGAGCTTTTGGTGAGATTGGGTGGAAGGTTTATGGCTTTTCTTGAGTGAGCTCGTTTGTTGTTCCTTTGATAGGAGCCTCCATGATGCCAATACCAATTGTTCAGTGCGTAAAAAAAGTTGAAAGCAAAACAAATAAGACAATCTCAAGATGCCATTTCTGTGGAAACGAGTGGCAGCTGCCTAATTCATTGGTGTCAATGCTGATTCTATATTTTTTACATATACTGGATCCTCAGCTGTTGGTCATTATAAGGATTATACAGATTTCACTTTTTATATTGGAGTTGCAGTTGTGGTAATGGCATTGTTGAATTAAGAAGGAAAGCTTTTGGTTCTTTCATACTAGGTGGCATTTCAAGATGATGATAATGGCATGCACTTTTGAGATGCTTTAACTGAGGTATGTACTGTGCTGCTAATGATGAACCGCATGCATCTTTGAGCGTATGCATGTCAATATTCACTGTAACTACCCACCACTAAAAGTTTCCTTTTAGAGGTGGCAGATCTTCCTGCACTTTTTGTGTCAATCCAATACATTTTTCCACCATTATTTGAATACTCCCTCTTAGTTGGGTAGTTTCTGTATATACGTGTAAAAAATTTAAAGATATTCCACGTACATGCAACACCATCCAAAATTAGTAGCAAACTTTAGAAGATATTGAAGATTGGTCATAGCCATTTGATTGACTCTGATCAGCATCTCTTTTTCTAGACCAAATATTGATCATTTGGTAGCTTTCTGATACTAGTTTGCAGATCATCTCGCGAATGGTTAATGTAATCATCTCAAACATCATTCTGAGCCCACTGGATGTTTCCTCTTGGATCATTGCAGGCATAAATTATGTACATTGTAGGTCACATCTTCCCCATCACACTCTCTCTCTCTCTCCATATATATACATATATGATACATTAAACATGGTGGGCCAAAATCACAAAAAGGGTCATAAATGGTGAAATTAAGCTGTTGACCAGGATTGGCATCAGAAACCATAAGGGCTAGAAAATGTATGAAGTTCTGGTGACTGTGTTGACAGAGGGACTTTAGTCGTACCTCATTATTATTTAATGGGTCTGGCCTTCTTCATCATGGTCACGCCCAAAACCTTGTTTTGATGGGTCTCTCTTTCTTGACTCAGAGTTTTGTTGTGATCGAGCATCCACCGAGAAACCATTAGAAAATAGCGCAGAGTGCCAATATCAAAGAGGGTTGCAAGCATTGATTTTGCTGATTCCTCTGATTTTTTAGTATTTGACACCTCTGTTTTCTTGCCCAGTTAGCTGGTACTGAATGGGACAACAGGACACCTCTGCTCGACATCTTTGAAATTAGCTAAAAATGGGTGGAAAAATTAGTTCTGATATGAGAGACCATCACATGCAAAGCCAAGCATTTGACATCAAAGAGAGAACATCTATGGTTCTATGGTAGATTACAGATAAAAATACCCAATTATATATTATTTCTCTTTCCTTAAAAAAAAATTAAAAAAAATTGGTCCTCATTGTATAATGGGTGAGATGATCCAAACTCCAAATAATAGAAAATTTAGATGTCCTCGGTGAGATGATATGGCCACCCACTCTTAACTTTTGTAGCAATGTGGTAGTGCTTTCCATTTTCGAGTATCTGCTGGAGTGAGGTCCCCATAGCAGGAAACTAGAAAGTGGACGAACTAATGCTTCCCAAAGCGCTCATGGCAAACAATATTTAGTGGGAATGGCCCACTAGAGAAAAGAAAGCAACAAGATTATCATCCACCAATTGGATCATCAAAAACTGCTAGTAATGCCATTTACTTTGGCTTTTTCAAATTAGTGGTGGATTATCCGCTGATCCTCTTTTGACATTGTTATACTTTACTAAGTTTGATGGCAATGAACAATATTCAGAAGGAACACTCTTATCTGTTTAAGCAGTTATCTCCACTCACACTTATGCCATGAAACCTCATCCGATTTTCTTTTGATTGGCTAATGCAGCAAGGGGCAAAACTCTGAATTTAGTCATTTAAAAAAAGCTCTTTCAAACTGGCAACTTCCAAGCCACTTGTCTACAACAGCATCTCCTCTACAGGAAAACGATACGATGGACTATTATGAGAGGGGCTGCAAAAATCAATTAATTAAAGGGTTAATCCCCACACATCTGTACTTTGAACCTTAACCTTAGATTGAAGGAAAGATAAACTAGAATTGTAACAAATCTAAATTTCCAGAAGAAATGTACATGAACCAACAGGTTATCAATCTAACTAGTATTTATACTCCAAAATAGGATGGCAAAGTCAAAGATACATGGTGGCTGACAAAAACAAAGTCAGAAGTCCTTCATAACAATTTTATCTAAAGGGCAACCAACCAAACCTACCATATGCAGACCGAGGTTTAGTCTATGCTTCATGAAAAAACAAGGATTAAAGTCAAAAGATCTAATTCTCTTACAACAACCATTTTCTAGAATCCAGTTGTGGGTGACAAAGGAAGCTTCAGAAAACAAATAATCTCCAACAGAAGCATGACATTATTAGCAATCTTACCGGGGAGAACTCCAAAATCAACAAACTTATAATTGGGCCATGTTGTACAAGCAGGGTCCCAGTCCCTGGTAGTCTTGCCTTGATAGAACACAGGTTGAAATGATAAACAAGAAGATTGAAAGATAACATAAAGAGTGAGCTGCCTCCGACGGTAGGAACATTAAGATGTTGCAGTGTAGGACTTCCCATCCTCAAGGTTACTTCCTATCTTCTGGCATTTTGTGGATATTCAGAGGCCCAGTTCACCTTCTACTTTGGTAGCATCCATTCAAGGAACTTAGAATCCGGCAATCTCTTACAAGATTCAAAGATGGAACAGTTTGACCTTCAACTACTCACCTGCACTTCGTGCTTTGGACAAGTGCATGTCAGTGAAAACTTAACCACAAATAGGTTGCTAGAATGATGTTGCAATACTGGTTATGCATCAGAGTTTGCATCAGAAAGACCAACAGATCCATCAATCTGAGCAAGCAAATAAGCACAAAACTTGCCCGCAATTCTAGCTAAAATTCGTCGCATTCCTAACTGTCAAAATTCTAGTGAAGCAATACATAAAGATATACAGAAGGGCACATAAAATGTGAGTACAAGTGTTGCAACTGACAGAACGAATTAGCATAATAGTGGAACAGCTTTTCAGCTCATATAATTTCTTCCACAAAAAGCATCTCATTGAAGACAGTCCCAATGGTGCTCAGACTGATAAGCATTTTTAAAGCAAACTCTACATGTACCAAAAAATACATAACAAGAAAATAAAACAAGAATGAACAAATTCACCCGCGGAATGAATAGCTATGGCCCCGCCCCAATGGAAAAGCTCTTGAGGAAGTAGCAAAAGAAACAGAAGAACAAAATAGTACCTTGTGTGTTCTGTTGGCTTTGCATCTCCCAACCACCATTCTGCAATACGAGCTCCCCAAAGATTGTCTACAATGGTGATTGCTGCTGTCCTTGGGGTGCAAAGGCAGCAGGTTCTCTCCTCAAACTTGACAGAAAACATCTATGACTGCTGTTGATATTAAGTTTCTGAGGCCTCTTGAACAGTAGATAATGCATCATCATCTTCAGGATAGGCCGGATTAAGAAACTTGGCCACAAATGCCCACATCTTATAAACATCTTCAAAATTTGTGAGAAAACCAAGTGACGCAGTAACAACCTCAATCCGGACTACTGCATTTTTACTATCATGGCGGCCATTTGATATTGGTCTGCACAAAGACATGTCATCCGAATCTAATGCCCCATGAAGCTGTTTCTGACTCTCTAGAATCCGAATATGACTAAGGAAACCAACACCAAGAGATATACCATTTTTCTCCGCAAGTTTCATAACAAGTTCAGGATTAATCAACCCTCCAGTACTGTTCCTTACATTGAAAGCAACAGCTGCACCCCTCTCATATTTGATCTTGGGCCCATAGATGTAAACAAGAGGTGTTCCTGATCCCCCTTCCGGACTTGGCAAGCGTAGTTGCAGCAGTGAGGTTACCAACCAGTTGATCAGATAACGAAGTCTGAGGGTAGTTTTGTTCAGACCCATCATGTTCGCATGATCAAGATGCCTACATATTATTTCAGGTTCTCTTCTGTTCCAGTCTTCTGCATCACCATCCTCTCCATCACTAAAAGCATCATAATCATCATCTAGTGTGGTTGCAGATATTTCTGCAGCCTCTGGATGATGGCTCAGATGATCCCTGTGGTTGTCCTCCATGCTAAAGGAAACCCTTCTTCCCATACTTACAACCCGTTCATTTTCTTCCACACCAAAAAGCCTACCGCCACCAAATCTGTTTCCTTCTCTCCTTCCTAACAGCCTAAATTCACCTTCAGTCTCTCTTCTTATAGCACTTTCTTTGGTCTCTGCTAGGCTTCCTTGGCATATTTCAGACGTTGAGCCATTCCCAAGTCCACCACGACAAAAGCCATTTGCCGAAGAACTCAACTTTTCCTCTCTGATCTCCGGTTCTTCCTGGATCTCCCTACAATGCTGAAAATGTAGATCCTTTCCACTGTGTACAGGAGCAGAATCTGAATCCTCTTCAGGCACTTCCTTGACACGGTCTAGTTCCTGAGAGACAGATAACACTGCTGCATCAAATGACAATACATGGTCTTCACTTGAGAGGTTTACTCTACTGTCATCATATATTGGACTCCTAGATATCTTCGAAGCTGGCTTTGGGGATGGTCGCTTGCCATTTTTCCTGCCAGTGAACCATGAGGGAGGCAATGGTGAACCCAGTTTTTGTCTGTTTAATTGACCAGAGTTGTCAGACCCAAATGGGCTCTGACCTAAATCAATCCAGAATGAATTGTCTGATGACTCATCTTCGCTGAAAACTGGACTTTTCATGACCTCCCCAACCAAAATGCTCTCTGTTTCTTCAAAGATGGTGCTGGCTCCATCCCTGTCAGAGCTGTTATCCTGGTCCATCTCACTCTCAAACACATCCCTCACCTGAGATGATGAGAAAACACCAGAGAAGGCTGGCAACTGTGATCCTTGACGAGTCTCAGGTGTGATTTCTTCATTTTCACCAATCCCCTCATCCTCAATTCCAGCAAATCCATCCAAACCATCCACAGAGTCACTAAGATATTGTGGAAACACTGGTATGATCCTCACCATTCCCGACCCAGCACATCCACACTGGTTTTGCAAGCTTCCCATGACAGATTTCTTGATAAGAAGACATCCAAACCCAGTGGGGTCAGATCCAAATACTCGGTAAAATGAAGTAATTATAAAATCAGGTCTGAAAAGCGATAGCCCAAGTGAGTCCATATCCTTTGGACCCAATGATCCTGCATCAAGCAAAACATGCCAATTGTTCTGTTGCGCCAGGGCCATCCACTGATATGAATACTTGGCCCCAGTAACTCTGGATTGAACTGGGAACACAAAAAGCCCAACAGCCGAATCTTTCTTCCTCCTCTTCTTATTCGAGATCTGTTTTCTCAAATCTGTGGAGCAAAGTTTCAATGTAGGCCATTTGAACCATGCACTGTGAGTCTTAGCACCCTTCTCTTTTGCACTCTGAGCCATCCAATTCACAGACTGGCTCTCATAATCAAACATGGTCAACAATTTCTTATTTGTCTGGAATGGATATGATTCCGCAAGCAATTTAAAAGCAGAACCTCTACTAACAGTGAAAACAAGGCCATACTCATGTTCAGGGATGTTCAAATAATCCATTATCCTAGTTTTTATATCATGTTCGGTAGTGCCTTTCTCAGCCCCACCGTAGAGAGCATGGTTACTCAAATTTGCAGTTATTTCAGACAGGCTAAAAGCAGAAGACTCCCAGTACTGAATACTCTGAAGGTAAGAAAAAAGTCCGAAACCGCAGTAATCAAGGCATACCTTGGCAATTTCCGAAAGATTACTGTACTCATCCGATCTCAGCTGGTCAATCTTTTCTGATGTTTGGAATTTGGGGTACATTGTGAGGAACTTGGAGAAGGCTTCCTGTAACGTAGGGATGGAGTCTTCGCTATGGAAGGTGCGTTCGGCTGCAAGCGCAGTAGCACGGAGAAATTCCCTTTGGGCATGGAGTCTGGCAAGTGATCTAGACCGTCCAAAGCTTCCATCCTGATTGGACAAGGCCTCAGTGTCCATATCCTGGGATTTAACAAGAGACCCATCTTCAGATGCTTCTTCGAGTGCTTCTCTAAGCTTGTGCTCTTGCAACTGTCTGAGTATTGAAGGTTTTTTCTTCCATTCCTCCGTCAAACCAGATCCATCTCTTCTTCTGTTCTTCTTCTCTAATATCAGAGCAGCGCAGTGAGATATAGGCTTCCATAGTGATAGATGCATGAATGCTCCTCAATCAGGAACAACCCAGAACAGAGAACCAAAAAAAAATCCACCAAAAACCGGGTTTTAGCCCATCTAACAGCCAAACACCAAAGATGCAGCACAAAAACTCGAACTACTCCAAAAAGAGGCAGAATCTGAACTTCAAAATATGACGACTCCCACTTCAAATATCAAAACCCAAACATCACGAGGGAAAAAAAACTACAGAGACGCAACAACATTCCCAACTTCACCTAGACCGAGAAGACTTTACCTTTTGCAAAAAACATTCAAAACCCATAAAAATGAAAAAGGGAAAGAGTGGGAAAAAAATAAAATAAATACAGGGGCCTGATTCCTCGCCAACCTTTTACCAGATCAAAGAAACCCTAGCTTTTGTTCAGTGGCCACTGGTCCAATTCAAATTCAACCTTCCCAGGACACAAAAGGGAATTTATGAACAACAAATATTCCCACCCAGAAGCTCCCAACAATTTGACAAAGCCAGCAAACCACCAATCCCAACAAAGATCCAAACTTCCAAGTTTCCTCACATATCCCAACTGAAACCCATCAAAGACTACAAAAACCCACCAGAAAAAAATTCATAGATTCAGCAAAATCCAACACCTCTGAAGAAACGCAGTACACCCAAATCCAAAATAGCCAAAAAACTCAGCTTTCAAACAGACCCAGAACCTAAATTTCCAAAAGCCCAGAATCAGAACGACCCAGACTCATGGATTCCACCAATCCCAACCCTGGATTCTTCTTTCCTTGCAGAAAAGAAGGAAAAGGTAAGAAAACCCTAGAATCACATCAAAACCCCCTAAAGAGCCCTGATGAAAACAAGAAGAAGAACAGCCCCAACAAAACCCTCTCTCTCTCTCTCTCTCTCTCTCTCTCTCTCTCTAACACAATTAAAAGCGAACCCTCTTCTCCATCAGCTTCATTACTTCGATGGTCAATCCAAACATGTCTGCATTGATTGCCCCTGCATTTCCCTCCTTCATAATTACTTTTTCTCTGAAATAACCCCCTTCTTTAACTAACAGTCGAACCAATGAAAAACCCAAAAAAAAAACTCATGCATTGACTTTACAACCCTTTGAATCTCTTTTCCAACTTGTCTTCCCTTATTTCTCCCACGGCTCTCTCTCCCAAAACCCTTTAAATATTCATCCTCTTTGCTGGTGGGCCCTCTGCTGCTTTTTCCTGCCAAGAGCTAAAGTCAATCAGCAACCAAAATATAAATTTATTCATTAATTAAAACAAAAAGCTGGAAGTGAAAAGTTCTTTTCTGTCCTCAAATCCTGCCTGAAATTTCAAGATTTTCTCAGTTTTTGTTTCTCCTAAAAGTTGGCCTTACAGTATGCGTACTGTAAAGTAGTAGTAGGCATCTTGCTTGCATAGCCTATTTGATGGCTGCACTGAGAACCAGCTTAGCTGGAACTTACTTAGAGAAATTTTTCCTTAATTAGAGCTTAACAAGCTTGATTTAGGTTGGTTTTGATTGATGCAATTAATGGTAACCAGTTGGCTAATTTGGAATTATTGTAAATATATGTGAGATCATGTTAGTGATTAAGTCAACTATTTAATGGATTAAAATTTTAAGCTTTGAGAGTTTGTTGATCAACATGGGATACATCTCCCACTCAGGCAAGTACCTGGCATTCTACAGGTCCAATTATTGGGACCCATTTCAAAAATATTGGGTTTTTTTTTTTTGTATTAGAGCTAATATTATGGATTACATAATCACAATCCATAGAAATATTTAAATAAAAATGTCTATAATGCATGGGCTGATTGCACTCTCAATCAACGGTAATCGGTGGTTAACATGCTCCTAATTGGAAGTGGGTCCTGTTATGAAGTCATAAGATGCTGATCCTACAGCTATACTCTGACAGTTGAGTGTATTATATGTTGGGATGATTCCTCTTGATATCCTGCTACCATATACTACTAGTTGACGGAATATATACTCAAATGTATTAAGAATGATAAATATCAATAAAGTATAATTAATCATATGCAAAAAGTATTAATAACATCCTTTGGATCTAAAAAAGGGCAGGTCCGATGCACGAAGCTCTCACTTATGCAATGTTCGGGAAGGTGCAGACCACAAGAGCCTAAAGTACACAGCTTTACCTTGTATTTTGTAAGAAGCCTAAAGTACACAGATCCCTTTGGATTTGTTACAATGTTTATTTCTTAGTATTTAGCACCCATAGTCCCTTGTTAGAGTTTTCTAGAATACATTTATCCTCTTTGAATAGGGTTTGTTTTGATGCCCCACAAACCTAATCTCCTCCTTTCTATGCTCAAGAAATCCAAAAATAATGCTAGGAAAATCTCAATCAATCTAGAAAATAGGATTATGTGATGCATGAGTTTCTGTGGCACTGATCTGTTGTCTCTAACATTTGGGAATCAAAATCTAACTCTATTTGTTACTGATTTTAACATGTGTTATAACTGTTGCTGGCAGTTATCCTCGATGCCATTAAAGGGAGTTATTTATAGGAGTCCCTGATTCAAGCAGTACACACTTTTATTTTGCCATCATCATATAATGCCGAAGAATCAGACAATTTCTTAAGAACTGCTTCAAATCTGCTGCTATGGTTAGAGGTAAGTTGCTGTTTATTTTTTATTCCATTTTATTCTAATTTACTGTAAACATAGTGGAAATGGTTTACATGATCATCTAAGTTGGGATCCAAACAGATGGGTGAGCCTAATCGGATTTATATGCACAAAGACACTACAAATAGTCCGAAAAATAGCCGATAATGTCTCGAGTACTTGGTCGTTGACTACTTTGGCATCTCTCCTCAAATACGCTTAGTTGCATGAGTTCTCACTTTCTCTTGATAATTAGATTTAAGAGATTATGTGAGTGATTTGCTTTATAATTCTTTGCTTATATTTTAACTAAAAAAAATCTCAAAAAATAAACAAAATATTTGCTCCAAGTCTGCTTTGTTTTCTAGATATTCTGGGGTATATTTTCTCTAGCATCCAATAACGTGCTTGCACAGATATGCTCATGCATTTCCCATGCCTTTCTTCTACCATACATAGTTTTAATTATTCTATAAACTTGTAGCTCACATGTTTCTCCCTCCATTATATTGTAATTGTATACATTCTCAAACCTCGTTAGGTATGCCTACTATATTATCTACCCATTGTTCCTTGGACCCCGCATAGGCGGGTGCTTCGTGCACCGAGGCTGTCCTTATACATCTTTGAAAGGAACCCTGATAATACAAGACATATATTGAGAGTTGTTATCAAATTGGTTGAATTATTTCTCTTCCTTCAAGAGTTGCTATAAACTCAGTTGAGGGATTTACACGCAGCAAAAGTTGATAATGATTCCAACTGCTCTTTGGCTAAGTTGCTTCTTAGAAGATCTTCTTGTCCGATGAACGATTTGGATCACCAACCAGTTCAACATATAAAAGGGTAGACCAGAATGATCAATAGTACTCAGTCTTATCTTACATTTTGCAAGAAGCTATTTTCATGACCTCAAGGTCACACGACGACAACTCTACCATTGATGAACTCGAAGAAGCCTATTCATGGATAGCTAGCCTGTTGCCGAACTGTGTCAGGAGTTGTGAGTGAAAGTAACATACAGTTGGAGCAACAGGCGATTGGCATACTGATAAGCCATGTAAGAACTTACGGCTACCAAAATGGGTCCATGCAGATGCAAGTTTAAGTCTTAGACTGCAAACCAAGTCTTCCGGAAATGGACCACTTCTTTCATTGCTCAGTCTCTAAGTTTGCTGACATATTCCCCCTAAAGGACACTTTTTCACAGGGAAAATAACAAAGTGGGCCCTGCTTGTTCGATGATCTTAGCCCTCTATTTAGTAACCCTTGAAATAGATTGTCTGTAGATGATGTTCTTCGAAGTATGAAAGTACCTTTCACTGTTGGAGCTTTTGCTGATGAATATGAATTAACTAGTGATTATTTCTAACATTTCTTTAATGGCTACAAATTGGAGGGCTTGGATTGGTTGGTCTGATAAATTTGAGATCAGTTCATTTGAGGTAGTGGGTTGCAAAACAAATATCATTTCTCGACATATTCATCCGCATCAGGACTTTATCTCGATTAGAGGTCGGTCGCATGAGTCTTCTTCTCTTATTCCCTTCTATTAAGTATTATGGTTTAAATTAGTTTTAAATTTTAAAAAAAATCATCACATCTATTTATGTTCTTTAGGCTTTCTTTTTTGTCTTTTTATAACTTTCGACTTGAATTGCCTCACTACTTTTAATAATTGATGCCGTTTCTCAATTTTTTCCGTAGGCATCTCTGAAAAGACTGAAACCCCAAGTTTTGCCATTGGGAAGTTCCTTTTCGCCCGTGATATTTGACTGCACTTTCTTTCCTTCTTCCTTCTACTTCTCAAAGCCACTACAAACTACTCCTTTTTAATGATTGAAATCCCATGCTAAAATTAATAATTAACTGAAAATATGAACCATGGATTAAAGAGATTTTTATTTTGAGCGGTTGAGATTAAAGAAATTGACACTGGATGACGAATTTCGATGTTGGAAAAGGAATGAATGTAGACTATTGTTTATCCGAGGTAGTAAGAAAATACTCGTCCACTAGGAGTCAAATGGGCTGACCCAATTTTCGAAAGTGGACCCACCTGGATTTTGCTGATGGCCCATACTTTCTTTTGATTACAATCCCAACCCTTCGATCAATGGATCTTCTGTTATGATAGTGTAGCTTACTTGCTTCTAGTCTTGTTCAGCTTTTAGATACGGGGTACAGAAAGCAAGCAGCAAAATTGTGGCCCACAAGATGAAAGGTTTTCGATCATAACCGTCCATCATGGATTGCCAGTGCTAGTAATACCTAACCAGTGAGATGGTCAATTAAGATTATCCACTGGACAAGATCTTTGGGTTCACCTGCAAAATTGTGGCCCACAAGATGAAAGGTTTGGATGAACAACAATATTCGACTCGCAATTACTTTTAGCTGATCAAACATGTACTGTCCAACCAAGTAACGTACAAATTTCGCATTGCAAGATTGGATGAGGACCTCAGCCAGCTAAACCCTACCTCCGGATGATCTGACCCGTCTATCTTATTCTCATCCATTAGATTGGCTAAATACCAAAACTCACGATCGTTGGATGACTTTAGTAATGCCATTTCTGGGTTTTAAATTATGACCATTGAATTTTTAAACCAGGACACTAGTGGCTAGAAGCATCCGATGGGGATGAGTTTATGCAGATATCCCAAAGAAGGAAGGCCGAACAAGATGATCAAGTCAGATCATCCAAAAGTAGGGCCTAACTAGGCATGGCCCCAAGTTAATATAGAAATTCAGTCCAGATAAAAAAGGGCAGCCCTATTACACGAAGCTCCAGCCTATGCAGGGTTTGAGGAACGGTCAGACCACAGGGCCTAAAATAAACAGTCTTATCTTGTATTTGCAAGAGACTGTTTCTATGGCTTAAACCCGTGACCTCAAAGTCACACGACGCAAATTCAGCCCATATAGCATTTCTCTAATTTATACTTGAAGTTAATAATCAATCATTTTCATAAATATTATAAATTAAAATAACTGAAAATTGCACTACCTTCTTCTTGGAAGCTAACGTTCTGACTGCTTGGAAAATTCAAGCGTTGATTTTCTTGTCATTTACGGAGAATTCAACCCACAAGGCGTTTCATTGAATTTTGGGGCTTGTTTATTTCACCTCAATTGTTTGTTTAACCGTTCCCTAAAAATTCTTCTTGGCTTCATCTGGGTGCAAGATTAGCTTGCATTATCAGCAAATTACTATTATTTTAAACAATAATTTATTTTAAACTCACGTGTTTAATTTTTAATCTACAATTAAACTTCAATCTCGACACTATCTAGTCAGAATTCGGTTGCCCAATACATGATCAGATAAAAAGGGACGGCCCTGATGCACAAAGCTCCAAATTATGCAGGGTTAAGGAAAGGGGCAGATCACAAGAATCTGTAGTACGAAGACTTACCTTGTATTTTTACAAGAAGCTATTTTTATGCCATAAACTCATGACCTCAAAATCAGACGACGACGTCTTCGTTCATTTATCAAGGTCGCTGGTTGAGACAGGACACGTATCATTTTAGTGCGAATATTAATTTATGAAGGTTTAAAATTAATCCTTCCTCGTTAATAATAAAATTTCCTTTTTTATTGAAGAACCTCGGAGTATACAAGGATAGGTTTTAGAGAAGCGGAATGAATTTTACCATGACTAAAATACCCCTAACAAAAAATAAAATGTAGCTATCCGTATTTAATCGATGATTAATTACGATGCTTGAGTTATCATTTTCAAAAACTTTTTTGCATTTCTTTTCTTGAAGGAATAGGGGTAGTTTGGTCTTTACACATCCATCACTGTGGCATGGAAATCTTAGTAGCAGAATCCTATGACAATGTTTTGGAAGGCTCAGAACACAAGATTGCGCTCGTCCCTATCACAATTAAAGCTCATCTTTTGGTAGCCCTAAGAAACATCAATCTTGGGTGGTCCTTCCTCACCCCCTTTGTGCTCCATGGATGGTTGTGAATTGCCAATGTAACCCTTCAGCCAATCCTAGCCATCTGTTAATGAGATGGGAATAAACAATCGAGATGAACTTAGTCACAAACTCATGCACTTGCTTGTTCAAGGAAGAAGTGCACTTTTTGATGCACATATGTTCCTTTTTGCATGATCTAATTTGTTAATCTACAAGATACTGACAATACCATCTCACTAACGCTGAATTCATCTCATTGGACAATTCTAGACCCTTCATTCAAGAAGCCCGATTTAGGTTTTTGCGAGGATTATAGCGTGTCAATGAAATATCCATTAAGCATGGGACCGAAGCTATATTTGATAGCCATTGATGGTGTGCAAATTTATCGAAAAGGATTCAATATAGATTTCCTTTATGTAGGCTTAAAAAGTGTACTTCTTCGTTCAGACTTTGATTTTACTTCTCTAAGATAAATTAAAGGCACTAGTCATTGAAAATATTTTTTTAAATTAAAGAATATTTATTCTAAATTATTATTTTTGAGAATTAGAGGGATTATTAGCTAAATCCCATGGATAAAATGCATTAGTTGATGTAGTGTGGAACTAATGGTCAGGAAACTACCAATTTTGGTAGTCCAAGCACAACCTTCGGAGGCTAACTCTTCCAGGGCAAGTGTGGTATTTATTATTTTTCATTTTATCATAAATTAATACATTTTTGGTCCTAATTCATGGAATGGACTTCTCCGGAGTCCTCATAAAATATGTATTAACCTTGGAGTGTGTAGGAAGAGTGGGTCCCATCTATTTTCCTTGTTTTATAATTTTTATTTTTATATAAATACTCTTTTGAATTCCCAATCAAGATAGCATTTTGAATTATTTTAATCTCGTTTATTTCCATTATATTAATTTCATTAGGTAAAAAATAAAGGTTTTCTAGGGTTTCGTATGTCTAGTGTCAAAGTTTCAATTTCTAAGCAAAGGATGGCGTAGGTCGTTGGGTAACCCTCATTTTTGAGAAAGGGAGCAACCCACTGATTGTTTTTTGACTTTGACAAAAATGCCATTAAAGGATATTTTCCTTAATTTTTAATTAATGGGTTATGGTGGGGCCACATTTTCGTGGGCCCCTTTGATTAATCTTGTTTTTTAGCTAATCAGAATCGAATTTTAATGGAGAAAAAGATAAAAATTCCAACAGTTAGTGCTAACAAAAAGCCATGGACATGTTGCATAAAGGGATGATGCCAGCACAAGCCTTTGTCTGAGATGCTGCAAGAAACATTTTTGACCAAAACCATCTGGATGGTGTTAGAATGATCTATGAATTATGATCTAAGCCGTCCATTTTGGGGCCCATCTACCACTTTACTTGGATGCTCTTAACAGTTAAGCTATTGTTGCTTGCAAGTGTAATGATCTTTGGGAATATCTCATAATGGCTTTTTGGGACCTCACATATTCGGGAGCTTTGTGCACGCCGTACTTTTTATTCATGTTTTTTTTCTTTTTTCTTTTTTTGGAGGCAAGCGAAGTTTCGAAATAATCATTACAATGGCGATGAACAATGCAGCATTTTATCTGATCCAAAGTGATTTGCTTTTGGCTTTTGCTATAATGCTCTCTTTGGATGCTTTTCCTTTGCCATCGCCCATGATGCTTACATCCATTTGAGTTCTTGAAGTGGGGCACCCAGGCTTGTGTTGCTTGAGCCAAACTAGCAAAAAGGGAAGAGAAACACAAGTACTTATGGTGGTGTCTTCTCAAGTTACTTTGGCAATGTTTTGATAATGTAAGAAAAAGCTCAAAGTTGGGAAGAAGACCCACCTGGCCTTAAGAAAAAGGGTGGCACTTTTCCTATTCAATTGGAGAATGATCCACAGAAGATTGGATAGAGTTTGTGGACTTCTCAATATGATTGCAGGTATTGTTTGAGACTTAAGGCTGAACGGCAGAGTTGTCATCATTGGATCTTGTAAGTCACAAGCTTTAAGGCGTGAAAACATCCTCTTGCAAAATGCAAAGTAAGGTTGCATACTATTGACCTTAGATCCTGCATATGCGAGAACTTCGTGCACTCAGGCTGTCCTTTTTACTCTGCTAACCAACTGCTTTATGATCTAGACAAAGAAGGTTGCTATGCATGGATAGTAAGATAACAGAAGCAGATCCTTACCCTGGTTTCAAAGTTATCAATGGCATGTGAGAGTTTTGCATATTCCTTTGATGCCTCATGATTACTTAATGTATTAAAACACAGTAACTAATCAGCTAAAGCATAAAATTAGATCACAGCTTCCTACTACCAGATCCTGTAGCCTTCCAGCTGATTACCCTTTGAAAAGAAAAGTTCCAAGTATTTTATCTGAGCTCATTTGAGCCTGATGCTCTCATCTTATGTTTGAAGGGGAGCTTTGGCGCAACAGTAATAAGTTGTCTTCACAGTAATAAGTTGTCTTCATGTGACCTTGAAGTCATAGGTTCAAGGCATGCACCGGGGCTACTCTCATCTTATGTCTGTGAATGAATAAATAGTCTTCTGTAATTGACTGTTTAATCTCTAAGTTTGACAGCTTTTCTTATGTTTGCCGATGAATTAGTAACTTAAATTTAAAACCGATCAGTCCATGATTGAGGCAGGTTCAGGCAGTAGATCAGTGACCTGCACCTCTGATGGGGCAAAAGTTTGTGATCCAAAGGGGGTAATGAGTTGGGTTGGTGAGAAAGTTCCATGGGTGGACCCTCATTATTTGCAAATATCATATACCACAAGTGAAGGGGAGCCTTGGTGCAATGGTAAAAGTTGTTGTCATGTGATCATGAGGTCACGCGTTCAATATGTGGAAACAGTCTCTTGTAAAAATACAACATGAAAATGCTTGCTATAGGCCCTTGTGGTCCGCCCCTTCCCTAGATCTTGCATAGGCGAGAACTTCGTGCACCAAGCTGCCCTTTATATACCAAAAGTGCCTATAATTTAGTATCATGTTTTAGTTATAAAAGAAAGGTATTTGAAAAAATAAAATAAAATAAAATACAGAAACTATTGACAATAGGTTTCTTATACTCAGTCGCTTTAATTAAGAAGTCCCTTCACTTAACTATAGAAGAAATGGTAAAGCTAACCAACCCCACACTATCCCACCCAAGCTACAATGGTTGATGGGGTGAGGCAGGTCAAGGTGGGTTTTTCACAATCTGTCCCATCCTGCAGTGGGCTGTAAATCTTATTGACCCGAGGTAGGTTGAAGCAAGAAAAATAAATTATGGAGCAAGATGGGGCAGGTGAACACCTGCACTGCCCCGCCCCATTGCCATCCCTGTGGAAGAGGATATGCGGTGAAAATGTTTTTAATACTTTATACTATCTGTGAGATTAAATTCATCTGCCTACTTGATTATCTTAGCTATTCTAGAAATGGCATCCAATTTTATTTTGTTGCAGTAAGTGCATAAGATATTACTTCTTGCAACTAGAGGCTGTTTCATTGGCAGGTTGCTACAGTTTTCTGAATTTTACTGCCTACTGAAACAGAGCTATATTTTTTACCAAGAAATCGACCATAGTTTCTGATTCTGGTCGAACTTCAACAGACAATTATTGGTCCAGAAACCTGATAGACTGCAGGAATTTTAGGCTGAGCTCTAAAAAGTCCATACAATTCGGTTTAGCAGTTAGCTGAAGTTCATGGATCTACACATACTCCAATTATGGCATGTAAAAGTCAAATGTAAATGCAGTAAATATTTGTAACAGAAGAATTTGGGCTTGGCCATTTTGTGTTGTCATCGGCAGATGTTCAGGAAAGTACATCCTTGGGAATTGTTTGTTTCCAAAATTAATCTGTCATGAATTCTTCACAATATATAATATTTTTATTTACAAAGTTACCTATGAAACAAGCAAACATGAATGTAAAGTAGGTAATTGTTTATGTAAAGATTTGATACACTTTTACAGACAAGTGCCACAGTTCAGAGTAAACCATTAAAAGGAGACAAGGCCTTGCTAGAAAAAACTCAACCATCTTTTCCTCTTGCTTCTCTTTTACTGTTCAAGTTGTTTGGTTATCAGGGAAAGGGAGCTAAGTGTCACAGACTTGCATTGCAAGGCCCGTGACCAAGGCTTGCAGGCTCTAAGGAAGGCTTATTTAGATAGTGGATATGGCCTAATTGTTGAAGATCCATAGAAGAAGGCCTGCTTCTAGAAAGCCCGGTTTTTGGAAGATTCTTTGTAAATATCTAGAAAGAGGAAAGATTAGAGATTTGAGTAGAGAGTTCTAGAGAAAGTTCTAGAGTGATCCTCAACCATTAGATGGTTGACAGATGTAATGATCTCAACCATCCATTGAGGAGGTGGATAGGGGAGAGCAAGTATAAATAGGTGTAAGCTCCTCATTTGTGATCATCTCAGTTTTGGTTAAACTCAATATAGTGAGAGAGTTTCCTTTTTGAGTTCCTCTCATTACATTAGTCGGTGAGTGAGTGTAGCCCTAGCAAGTGAGAGTTGGGAGTTGAAGGCTGACTTGTGCCAAGTAAAGGAGTTGTGCACAAGTGCCGCATAGGTTTAGTAAAGGTGAGAGTGCGGCCCAGTGACATAAGGAAGCTTATACAATGCAAGGGATAAAAACAATGGTGATAAAAGAAAGTGAAAAGGGCAGGAAACTAAGACTTTCTAGTGATTACCAAATCATATGATTAACTGATCCATTGAATGCAGAAATATTTGAACTATCTGGAGTTAAAGGCTATGTTTGAATAGACTAAGTCTCAAGACAGTTTAGGAAGAGAAGTTAATCCCACATATCCATGGGCAGTACTTGAAATAACAATTAAGAAAGTGATAAGAGAGACAGCAAGATGCTACTCCAGTACACTTAATAGCCTCACTCCTGTGTTTTCATGGCTCTTTCTGTTGGTTTAAGCTAAGTAGTTTTAGTCGCTATGATCTTTTGTTTCATTGCCTAATCTTCTTATGACTCCTGGCCTGCATCCAAGGTTGCAGTGACTCTAGAAGGGCCTCTCTTGTACTTGGGTCACTGGTTTGTGGCGCTTAAGAGTTATGGGTTATCCATAAAAGCTGGCTTATCCATAATAGCTTCAGCATTTGGTAATGTTTCCAACTGCAAATGGAGAGATGTGAACCACATCAATCAAGTCTGCAACTCTGCATATCTTTCAACGATAATTAGTCTAGCAAGAAGATCATTCCACCTCTCAATCCTTTTCATGAATTTGGGGACTTCAGCCAAGGCAGAAAGCCTTGAACCCAACAACTTTAGCACATCTGGGGAAACAATCGGAGGATCCTTAGCTTTCAAAAAATTAAAAAAAGAAAGGAAACAATCCCGTTGAACTTCTGAATCCAGCAGATGATAGGACAAGAAAGCCTAAAAATTCAAGATTTTGCAGCTAATAAAAGAACAGCAGAAGTTTGAATGTATGATGGATATCACAATGACAAAACCTGAGGGTACCTCTAAATAGATGAGCTTCGGCAGTAAACAAAAAGGGCACCTACTTAGACATGTCACTAATACTAATTTGTTAGTGCTTCAAAGCCAAACACAAGCTCAGCAATCCTTTTTGTTACAAGAAAGAAAACAGGCTTTCAAAATGCCTGTCTTTGATCTTCCAGCAACAATAAGAACCTTTTCCTCAATATTCCAGCAAAAAAGCCATTGCCCTTTTCTTCAATCTTCCAGCAAAAACAAAGTAGGGACCCAAAAGAATTCTTGTCAAAACAAGTAAACCATCTGCTCTGCCTCTTCCTTAAATTTATAGCAAAAGTGAATGTGACATTTGACTCCTTGTTACAAAAAGGAACACGATAGCATATATTCAGAACTGACTAACCAGTTCATTTTCCTTGTTGCACTTGTTAGGCCTCTTCCTCAACCTCCCAGCAATGTTGCAATAGACCTTCTGGCCTTCGTCTGCAATTTTAATTTTTGAGAGTTGACTGATAAAAACATTACTAGCTGGACACTTATCTGAACTCTGCACTTCGTTTTCTTTGTTGCATGTATCATCATTGTTGTCTTAGGTACAAGCTTTAAGCACTCACTGCTAACCAGTTCATTTCCCTCGTTCCACTTGTCATCTTTGTTATCTTCAGGTACCAGATTTGAACAGTCTGTCAAGGACTTGTATTGCAAGGCCCACAACCAAGGCATACAAGCTCCAAGAAGGCTTGTTTAAGTTATGGATGTGGCCTGAGGGACTTAGGCACATGTTCTTAGATCTATGGAACAAGGTCTGATTCTAAAAAGCCTAGTTTTCAGAAGAATCCTTGTAAATATCCTAGATCTTCTGAAGTAGTCTAGAATACTCTGGAAGAATGGTAGAGTAATCTAGAAAGAGTATGAGAGTTCCATAATAGGATCTGAACCTTTGATGCATTAACACTTAGAATAATCCTACTCATCTATTGAGGAGGTGCATGTGGGTGAGCATGTATAAATAAGGGTTAACTCCTCATTTGTAATCAACTCAGACAATTTAGTTGTATCTCAAGCAAGGGTTAACAAGTTCTCTTTGATCAAAGTCTCTTTCTGAGTTCCTCTCATTACTCTAGCGGGGTGAGTGAGTGTAACCTTAGCAAGTGAGAGTAAGAGTGGAAGGCTGACTTGTGTTCTACAAAGGAGTTACACACAAGTATTGCACTGGTTTAGCATAGGTGGAACTGCAACCACATGACAAGTCACTGATAACTATACAATTCCTTCAGACTGTTGCAGTTCATAACTTTGATGTCCCGAGGCACTGGACTAGTAACTGTCATCAACACCATCACCTGAATCTATACATTCATTTCTCTGGAAGGAATAAACCATATCTGGAAATGATAACCTTTTAGCAGAAGTATGAGAATCAGAAGCTGAGTATTCCGTGTTTGGTTTAGAGCGTCGGGTTTGTATAAGATAGTGTGCTACTGACTTGAACCCAAGACTGAAAATCTGAAAAATATCTGGACACTGTGTGAGCATTGTTGCACTTTACAATATATTGTGAGATGAACAAGGTATTTTCATGTTTAACTTTCTTATAAAGTATTCCAGTGGGAGCCCATCCTTTCTTGATAAGACAGAAACTGCAATTGCAAATGCCACGGCAAACAGGGCAAATCCAATCAGGATTCTGCTTGGCTTCTACCACATTCTCACCATATCTGCAGGTAAGATTGGGATCAAACAAAAAGTTATTGTTGCGTATAAATACCACATATCTGCTAAAAAAAGACAGACTTGCTCAAAGATCTATCATGCACATAAACAATGAATGCTTTCCCAGGGTAGAATAAAGAAAACTTGGCTTGACAGGCTATACCAAGAGATAATCCAGAACCCAACCATTGATTAACTTCTTAGAACTACATTAGAACTTCACATATATTTAGGCCTAAAACACCTCTGCTACTTTAGTCACGGCCATTACTAGAGACCAATTTCAACCATAGAATCAATCTACATTAAACTATTCTCTATCCAAAATCGAATGACAGAAAAAAAGAAAAGAAAAAGGGTTATACATTCTCGTTCAAGAAACAAGGAAAACTGCAGAACAAAATTTATTGCTGCCATGTGAAGTAAAAAACAGAATCACGAAGAATGACACAAACATCCTCAAAAGGGTTTATATTTCATCATATTATACGATTAAGTCCAACAGGTATAATGGGCATTACTTATCTTCTAAATGCGAAAGGAATCCTGACTATCAGCAACAGAAGAACAAAATTCGGGATTAGAAAGCAAGCATGTAATTTAAGCAAGACCCAAAGTATATTAAGAGCTTAGGAGGTTGACGATCTTTCCACCATTTTATCATCTTTAGCAATATCATCATTATCGTTACTATCAAGACCTTATCCCGATGGGGGGTCAGCCATATTAATCTTGTTCTTCCATTTTCTCTATTAAGTATCGTGGCTTCATTTAGTCCCAAAATTTTTAAATATTTTCTCAACGACTTCTATGCACATTCTTACGAGCCTTTTCCTTGCCTTTTTAAAACCTTCAACTTACATTGCCTTACTCTTTCTAACTAATGTTGTTTTCGGTCTTCATTAGACATGCCAAAATCATCAAAGTCTAATCTCCCTCATCTTGTTACCTACTAATGCTAATCCTGAAGTTCTACCCGTTGTCTATTCTTTGGTATCCTTGACATCGTATGGTCATGGACGGCAGCTTATATTACAAGTTTATGATTGACGATTGTGATCAAATACGGGCAGCAGCATGCTCAAGTGATGGGGCATCAGTAGATTCCTTTATTGTCTACGCCAACGCCAAATTGCAAACCTGATCTTAAGACTTCTCTCCGAATTAAGAACTCTCAGTACGTTTTTAGTTAGTAGGAAATGAGCAGAAATTGATTTTCATGAAACAAATAATTCTCCGTGAAAAGTATTTTACCTCTTGAAATTGAATTACACCAAAAAACTCAAAAATCGTTCATCCATCTAGAGCCCCAATAGGTACACTCGCACAAGTACACGAGAAGAAATCAACTTTTATACATGGTGAAACTTCTTTATGAGCTATTCAGAATGTTAGAATTGACTTGGATAGGCTAGAAATTGACTTTCATGCCATTGGATACTTTTAACTCATCTCTTTTAAGTAAAAAATAATGATCATCCATTTTTATTACTTTCTTTAAAGATCCGAAACAAGTAGAGCATTGGCACAGCGGTTGAGCTGTTTCTGTGTGACCTAGAGGTCTATAGGTTTGAGGTGTGTAAACAGCCTCTTGCAAAATATGACGTAAAGCTGTGCACTATAGGCCTTTTGTGATCCGCTCCTTTCCCTGCATACACGGGAGCTTCGTGCACAGGATTACCACTTTTTTTCTGTTTTTTTTCCAGAACAAGTAGTTAGGATATCCAAACCAGTTATTCCAAGTGGATTACCTATTTTGGAAGAATGGCATAGATCTAAATAAAAGATCAGCATTCAGGAAAAAAGGGCGTTGACTTCTTCTCACGCATCGGGACTTGTTCGATCAAATTCTAAAACACAAAAATTCCATAATTACAGGTGCAACAACTCTTGCTCAAACAATCAATAAAATCAAATGAATTTGTACAAGAATAATACAATTTGCTGTAAACATACTGATTGAAACACCACAGACGGAAGCATATGGCAACATTGCAATTTGCACGGTGTGTATTCACGAAGCTTAGATTACGAAAGCTTTGACAGGTTTTGCACACATTGGCAGCAGAACATGGTTGACGGAATTTCTATACAGACTACAAATATACACATGTACAGTTTGAACCGGCAATGTAAAGCTTCCTTTCCAATACAAAAAGATCTCATGCATACTCACTTTTCGCAGAGGCATAAGCTTCGTGCCCCGAGCTGCCCTTTTATATACTCATTTTCCGAGAAAATGGAAAAAAAATTATACCCGTAGTAGGTCGGAGGGATTCGCTCACTCAGTATGTACTACCTAATTGGATGCTTGGGTCATCAGTCATCTGATCACCAGAATGCAGGTGTATAATTGCCATCCTCAGAAGGAAAATTCGTACAAGTGATGGTGTTCTTAAGCTGGTTACATACGTGCCTTCTCATGTATGTCTTGGATAAGATCACGAAGCTCCGGAAACAATGAAACAAGAACTAGTTCCAACCCGCAGTAAGCAAGCTGCTTGAGGCAGACAGTAGACTGCAAAATACAGGTCTTTTGAGAACAAAGGCAAAAGAGGAGGTAAGGAATGCCACGTGGTTTTGTAGCTTGTACAGTATTACCTGAAGGAAGAAATAAATATCTTTCGCACAACGTCGATACTGTTTATGCCCAATCAAGCTGACCAAGGCAGTTGGAGCTCCACCTGGCAATAAATGCTTGCTTGTTAATTCTGTTGAATTTAGGTGGATTATCATTGACTAACATAAAAGCTTGCATCCAAATTTACAAGAGAAGAAAAAAAGAATGAATTATAAAACATAAGTAATATTGCCCAAGATTAGAAAAACAAGGACAGTTTCCTTGGGGAAATGATAGGAACTCCAATATAGGTGTGATTTGATGCTTTTTGAAGGGTCAAAAAAGCATCAAATGGGTGTTCCTATTAATTCCCTTTCCTTAAATTGAAATTTTACTCATGAATACATCAGTAGTTACTCCAAGGGAAATACACGACCATGATCATCATCTACGAAGAGAAGTTTTGCAACCAAGCATGTGAAGAAATTATTAGGAAGTGTAGAGATAAGAAGGTATGGCATTGCATGATGTGGCCAGGTAGTCAAGATGATAATACAATCGGGAAATCATATTGCATATGGCATTGCATGATGTGGCCAGGGAGGCTGCTTTAACTAGTCTCAATGGAAAGTTCCTTCTTCCATAGGATTGATTCAATGAAAATAAATAAGAAATTTAACTGGATTCCCAAGGCCTGGTCTCTATGCTGCAAATCCCTTGGGGGTCTCTAATCAACCCCCCTATTCCAGTATCACCTGGACTGCCTTTAGATGCTCGGTCAAAATTTTGAGCACCTAGAAGTTATCTGGAGCGAGTTGCCATTTAAACCACTTTACCTGATTTTGTTTCTGTTCCACTTTACATTGTTTCATTCATCAAGCTTTGGTAAATCCTCAAGGCAGTAAAAATTATCCTCTGATATTTGTTATCTCAATGATGTGAGCACTTATTTTTTTAGCAAAGATTATTAGGTCACCTCCATTCTTTTGGAAAGATTTTAGGATTCTCTTTTTCCAACTTAACCATGCCGTATAAACAAAGAGATTTAGGCCAATCTCTCATTCTTCCCTGTTTATTCAGATCATCATATATGAGTAATAGTGCAATTTATTCCTGTCAAGTATCTCTCAGACAAAGAATCAAATGCCTGGTCCTTGGAGATTAGCGGCTTCTATTGATGAAACGCTATTCTAAAGGTACATGTTTCCCTTCTGTCTTCCTCTCAGTTAATAATCCTAAACACGTTGGAATAGTATCCTGGACAATTCTCAAACCTACGATACCAAACAAAGTAACTGCCTTAGAGCATTTCTAATCTAAGTTGCAATGTATGACCACGAACCAGAAAGCCTACTTCAGAATATAAAACTGATTCACAATATGTTATCTCATACTCAAAGAAACCATTCCAGTAAATTGATGGACTGAACATTGTGAGACAGAAATTCATTTAGTGTCTGATAGATCATGCAACCAAGATTATCGGTTCATGCTCAACATTTATCTGGTAGATAATGCATAAAACTGGATATATAAAAAAGGGCAGCCCCGGTGCACGAAGCTCCTGCCTATGCAGGGTCCGGGGAAGGGGCGGACCACAAGGGCCTAAAGTACACAGCCTTACCTTGCATTTTGCAAGAGGCTGTTTCCACGCCTTGAACCCATGACCTCAAGGTCACATGACAACAACTTTTACTGTTGCGCCAAGGCTCCCCTTCATCAAACTGGATATATGGATGATACAGATACTCACCGAGTATCATCTTCTTAACATCACTAGCCCTACGAGCTGCCTCAAGTTGCACCTCAAATGAGCCAGGTCTGGTGGCATTATTGGCAGCTATCCGGCCCACAGTTTGCTTTGGATTTTGGTTGAACTGATCATCATCTCCCTTGCCTTGGAAATTTTCCAACTTCAGAAAGAATGTCCCATTAGGCCAGAGAACCTGACAATAGAACAGTAGTAAAAGAAATGTGTTAGAACTCTAGTTTTTAATTGGAAATTGAGTGCCCTAAATACAGAGAATGGGGAAGAGTACAAGACACTACATTTAGCTAAGCAAAGCTATTGGGGTTGCATGTGAATCTGCTCTTTCTTCTCTGTTCAAGGAGTGGCCCAGCTTACTTTATTAGAGCACCACATTTTCCAAATAAATCAAATTATGACAAGCAACGCCATATCTATAAGCTTTTCAATAATGGCTTTAGTGCAGAAACTTTGTGAACTGCAGCATATCTTAATTGGTAATAAGGAAATGCAAAAGATATAAAAGATATATATATATATATATATATACACACACACATGATTTTAGGACTAAGATAAAGAATCCCACATGATTGCAGTTGGTATGTTGAAAGATTTCTACAGGAGAACAAAAGAACAACAATATAATCCCTCAAACACTTCTGACTGTGAGAAACAGCATATAAATAGCAAGTTAGATGAAGAAAATGGATCAAAGAGGTTCAAAAATAATTTCAAACCCCCCCCATAAGGGTGCCTCTAATGAATCAGACTTATTTGATTGCCAAAAGATGCTATAGACCATAATGACCAAGAATAAGTGTCAAAGTAACAGACAGTGATAGAGATCTAATACATGAAGGGAACAAGAAGTGCATGGCTTAAAGACACTTGCAAACCAGTGGGAAAGGTACATACTGCTTAAGAGATGATGAGGTGAAGCCTACAAGAAGGGGAGAGTCAATATAGAAATAAATAGCTGTCTTAGAGGAAAAAAGAGTGCAAAGTTAGACAGCACAACAGATCACAAAATAATTAATCTGTGATGTAACTGTCCTTAAACCTCATATTTCATGAGGAAAAATGAAGCAGTGGATAATGTCGTAACTTCTGATGATTGTACTACTAAACGTCTAATAAATGCTTGCCAAGGATAACCATACATTAAAATAGAGTAGAAAGTTCAGAACATTAAAGATGATACGGAAATCCAACAGAACTCCATATTGAATATATGTATATAACTTCAAAAAAGGTACAATATTTTCAAGCAATCATAGTTTGTTTCCATGGTTACAAATTTTGGATTCAGGACAAATATGCAAGCCCAAAATGGAAATCTCAGGGATCATTCAAGACAGAATCAACAAAATACTGAAAGGAAAAAAAGAAACACAAACAAACTCACATGCACACTCGCCCACAACCCACAACCCACACACAGACACACCTACAATTCACAGGTTCATACCCATGCATCTGCATGCATGCACATGCCCACACAGTTTCTTGTTATTGATAATCATCAGATATTTTCACAAAGTGTCATGACTTTGGATTTATTCAGGCGTAGATTTTAATTTTCCCAGGTTATGTTGCCTGTTGACTTAAAGAACTCTGAGTACATTAATCCAGTCACTTTGCTTAACTTGGTGGATGTCAGTTTGCAACAATTCAGAGTAAACAGCTTCCATGTATCATATTATACAATTCTGTTATGCAGACCATAGCATAATGTTCAAAAGATCACACTAATGTTCTTGACAATACAGAACCATATACCGAGTTTCTCCATGGAAAATATATAATACCACAGAAGATGCAAATAATGTTCGCATTAAATGATCAAGTACCGAATGATGTATGTGTCTCAAGCTTAACTCCTAATATAACTTCAAGAATTAACCGCTACAAAACTTAATTGAGCTAGATCTTATGAAACAGAAGAAACATGACTTACATCTTGAACCCAACGAATCCCTTGAGCAATGACATCATCTCTCCGAAGCCAATGGATTTGTCTCAGAAGCCAATCATCAATAGCATCTTCCATCATTAACTGCAAAATTTGCTTTGAAATCCAGAAAACCTGCCTCCTGCAAAATGAAAAAGAAAAAAGTATGATGTCAATTTAGAAATTTAAGCAAAGATGATAAAGGAAATATAGCAGTGACTTCATTTGACACTTTGAGATACAGATGTAGCTGTTTATCATTTCTTCCCATAAAAAGGAAATAACACCTGACTACGGAACAATAATTTAATGGTCAGTTTTTGGTGCATAATTTTCAATTTATAATTTGGTGCAACTTGAATCTAAATATGCAAAGTGCACCATTTGGGATGAGGATTACACACCCAATGGCCAGGAACCTAGCAGAAACTTGAAATGCCACATCATGATATGCCACATAATAGTTCATACAGGCAGTAAGACACTGTTAAACTTAGTTAAAGTTCCTAGGAAGGAAGCAGGATCACTGAACAAACTAGATGCCAAAACACACACTCTCTCTCTCTCTCACACACACACACACACAAAGGAATAAATTTTGACTCCATCTTCAAAAACAGTAAGTTATAGAAGAATGGGACCGAGAGCAATTTCTAGTAAAAGTAGAAATAAGTTATTATTGGCCCAAAGCATCGATTAACTACAAGACCATTACCAAGCAGCAAGTGATGAAGATTCATGCAACCATAATCTCCGTGCAACAAAAGAAAAGACTAAAAATCTAGAGAAGTGCAGTGTTACAAAAGTTTTACCAGAGAATACTATGACTGCCTAAATAGCATTCTATCAGATCACGTAAATTACTCTTATAGCAACGGACGTAGAAGAAATTGAGCAAGACTGTACTCTGAAGGGGGAATATTAGCTGAAAAGAACATCTAGTGGTCCTATACTAGATAAATTAAACTTAAGCTTATCAAGATTGAGCTATTTCCCCAATGAATCTCACATCCTTCCACAGGAATTCTATGGCATGCAATGATACAAGTTGGCAAAGTAGGTGGGTTCAGCACTGTTTTAAGAGAAATTTGTGACCAAAGAGTAAAGGAGAATGGACACAAGATGTAGAGGGACAAATCAGTCATATCAAACAATAAACTAGGGAGACTTTTTTTTCCTCATTCACCTACCCATATTAAGGAAATTCAGACATGTCATAAAGAAGAGGGTTAAGGATAAGAGTAATTAAAAAGCAACGAAATATATCCCATTCCTGGAAAGTGTGTATTATACTTTAGAAGATAACCAGAGTATTCATTCACAGACTAAAAATAAGCTGAGTCAGATGATAAACTTCAGCCCAACTAAGAAAAAAAGGGCCCTAAAGGACTTTCTGTATGGAGAAAAATAGGGGTTCCATTGATCAAATAGAAAAGAGAACAAGTTTTCTACTATAGAAGTTTGAATAAAAGGAGTATCTAATAAAGAACAAAGAAATGTGTAAAAATAAGAAAGTAAAAAGGAAGCCAAAAGTGAAATTAGTGAAGCAAAAAGACAAGTAGGTACCCAGGCAGAGTAAGCATCTAGTGTACCATAAAGAAGGTAACAGTATGGAATATAAAGGGTGTGGAAACCATGGAATAGGAGAAAATAGAAATTAGGAATCTCTGATTAAAAGTTGAATGTGAAATATTAATGAGTTGGGGAAGGAGGGATTGACTAGTAGCAAAGTGGGACTTTTAACAGACTTTACCAAGTGACCAGGTCATAGCTAAGTTTTCATTTCATAAGTACACTAATTGGTCAAGACTTTGTTTGTATGCCACTTATTGGAGAGGATTATGCATAGATTTGAATGGATCGGACTCAAAAAGGAAATGAGTGCCAGTGGAGATTTAATAACAGAAAATTCAATAAAGAATAGTCTCAAACGAGCACAGCCATTAGAAGCATGTTCAGATTTTAAGATTTCATCAGGCCAAATGAAGTCATTGACCTTCCTTGGGGGAGCACAACTTCATTGCATCAAATGGGTACTAGAAACACTTGCAGATGTATGTCAAAGTGCTAGCCCATCCGTCTCTACCACCAAACTTTTGATTCTTGAGAAGGGAACCAGGCAACTCACCATTCTCGGGTATGTGCAGTCTGAAGACATACTCTATACCAAACACAGATAGATTTACCTAGTTGTCTGAGTGAACTATCAAAAGTGACCTGGGCTTCTGATGGCTCCAAAATTCCCCTATTTGTTGTTTTATAGTTGTGCTTTCAAACTAATTCAGCTCTTGTTTTCTTCTTTTTGGTTCTTGCATGTCTTCTTTAATAAAGATTATACATTATTATGAAAAAAAAAAAAAACTCACAGAATCTTTGACATTTGTGGCTAACTTCTTTTAGAAACATGATGCCCAATCCCAAATGGGTTAATGCACAACCATGTCACTCACTAGGTCCAAAATATCATAAACAACGAAATCTAGCCTCTACAATTGGACTGCTAGTCAATATTCTAAGTAATCCAATATGTGGAATTACCTTCGACCATCAGCTTGCAGCTTAGTTGGAATATCTGAGTCTTAATATGGTAAAATTGCTAAACTCACTTCCCATCTATCTTCTCTAAATAATGAATCTTCAAAGCCCATAATGAAAGATTTAAATAGACCTAGCCAGGGCTTGAGAGAGATGTCAAGATACAAAAGTGAGGTTGATTGCACTAACCAACTCCTCCAAAGAACTTACCTCCTTCATTCCAACTAAATTATGGTCTTCTTTTTGCCCTAAAAAGGGGGAGCCTTGGTACAGTGGTTGAGTTGTCACTGTGTGACCTGGAGGTCATGGTTCTATGGCATGGAAACAGCCTCTTGCAAAAATGCAAGATAACGCTGTGTACTATTGAACCTTTGTTGTCTGCCCCTTCCCCGGACCCCTCATACGTGGGAGCTTCATGCACCGGGCTGCCATTTTCCCCTGAAATCTAAACAATTAATGTAGTAAGAAAGGAGATGGTCAAAGTGGGACCAGAGATTGCCCCATTCTTGGTATGATATCAGCCATCTCATTGGATGATCATATAACAAGTGAAAAAGAGAATGAATTACAGGAAACAGTTCAATATCTCATCAGTGTTAGAGGCCAATGTCTAAGGTCAGAAGTCGCCTTCTTAAACCATGAAACACAAGCTGAAAAATGACATTTTGTCAAAGTAGGAAGCAAATATTTCTGGACTTGCTCTGCAATAACTAATTCTCACTTGATTCCCTCTTGGCAAGAATAGACATATCCTACCAAAAACAACTCCTAGATCTTCACTAAACCCAACTCTGACACTGTTCAGCACTTTCACCCTACAACTATCCATCTCATAGACAGACCTGATACCCATTCAGATCAAACCCTTTGCAAATTTCCACCACCAGAACCAACTCCTCACCTGTATTGTCTATAGTAACCTTTCTCCACTGTGCACAGGCCCTCTTTTTTTGCTCCTGAAAATTCAACAAGAATTTACATCTTCTGCCATTTTTTACTCTGAATAGAAGGCCAAAATGGAGAATATGAAATAGACATAGACATATTCTACCAAAAACTACTAAATCTTCACTAAACCCAACTCTGAAGCAGTTCTCTACTTCTCCCAACAACAATCCATCTCACACACAGACTAAAACCATTCAGATCAACCCCCTAGCCACATTTCCACACCGGCACTGGCTCCTCACCTGCATTTTCTATAGTAACCTTTCCCCACAGTGCACAGCCCTCCTTTTTTGCTCATGAAAATTCAACAAAAATTTCCATCTTCTGCCACTTTTTACTCTGAATTGAAGGCCAATGGAGAACATGATATACACATATAACACAAAGTCCACGTAATTATAAGAAAGTACTTCATCAGTTCATCTTACTTATTAGGTGCCTCATTGTGAGTATCATGGTGAATGATGTTCGCAACATATAGAATTGATACCTATTTATGGGACTTCTATATGTTGCGGACATCATTCACCATGATACTCACATATAGAATTGCTACCTATTTATAGGACTTGAAGGGGAGCCTTAGCGCAACGGTAAAAGTTGTCACTGTGTGACCTTGAGATCACGGGTTCAAGGCATGGAAACGGCCTCTTGCAAAATGTAAGGTAAGGCAGTGTACTTTAGGCCCTTGTGGTCCGCCCCTTCCCCAGACCCCGCATAGGTGGGAGCTTCGTGCACCAGGGCTGCCCTTTTACCTATTTATAGGACCTATACATCTGTTAGGTTGTAAGATCATTGTCATCCATAGCCTATATCCTTACACAGTGGCAAAACGTGAGCTAAATTTTGGTAGCAAGCACAGTATTCAGTTTACCTACTTTTGTATTGGATTATTGGATCCAGTATCTTCAGGGAACACCAGCAATTAAGATTTGAAAAGGATATCTCAGAAACAATATCCATATGAGAGAAAATGACAAAGAACTGGAGTTTCTTTGAATAAATGTAGTGTGTACATGAAATTGCAACGAGAACATCTCACAAACTACAATGTGGATTTTATTTTTTTTTGAAAGATACAGTATGGATAATACTCCTTAAAAGTAAAGCCAAAGATTATGAAGAAAATGGATGCATGAATAAAAGATAAAAGGAAAAAGGATATCAATGGCTCACCTTAGCCAACCTCTCCGGTTGAGCTGAAATATCTTATCGACTAAGTTCAGCACAGGCACACTTAAATTAGGTGGTGACCACTGCAAGGGAATGTTTGTGTGAGCACGGGGCCTAATTAAAGTTGAATCAGTAGCAGTTGTTTCAAACAAAAGAGAAAAGGAGTCAAATCCCAAATGCCATAAGAAATTGGAATTTCTTATTTGATTGAATATTTTTCCACCATGATTACTGTTTTACCACCTGCATTATCGTGTCTATTCCCATTATTCTCATATTAATAGATCTGATTAGGTCAATTAAAAGAAGATACTAAAGAAAATGGAACATTCCAGAAACTATCAAACTCCGACTAGCTACGTGTTAAACGCATAAATTGATTTAATCAAGTCACATATCAGAAAAATGAGTAAATTGCGCCACAAAAGTAGTTAAAGCCAGTTAAGTATACATACAGAATCAATGAAACATTCGATGCACTTAACCTTTACTATAGCAATTAATGTGATTGACGAGTCAATGGTTAAAATCAACTTACTGTTTTGAATTTAAGAACCAGAAATTCAGTCACAGCTTAAAATTATGACCTATTGCCCGAACTAGAGGTTCAACAGTATCTTACAAGTTATAATGATGTTACTTTTCAGAAGAGGAAAACATTGATAATACGTACTAGTTCATCAAGTAAATGCACACTCAAAACATTGGCTTATATTTCCTACATGCTGCAAGGTTCAGTGGCACAAAATTTCTAGGAATTTTGAAAAGCACCAGAACCAACACTCTTACAAGAAAACTGAAATACTTGTCCAGTGTCAAAAACTCAGTTGAACCCACCACTCACCAAGGACAAAAATGTATGTTGTCATCAGAGCACCAAAAGACGAACCAGACATTTAGATGGTTTGATTGATGAAACATAAAAAACATGTCAATACATATGTCAGTAAATAGGACTTTCTTCTTCTACGAAATGTTATCAGGGTTAGCTTATCCTTACTGAAGGAATCACTAAATCAATGGTCATCACATCCTTCAATTAAATAGTGATGCGGTAGATATGAGTTTACAAGACAAGCTTTGTGTTTGCAAGAACGCGACCATTAGGTGAAAATCTACAATAGATATGTCATGTTAAGGAAGCATAGCAAGTAAATATGAGAATGTTAACTTCAACTCATGAACAAAATTAAAGCATATATAGAAATCCAACTGCAAGGAATAAACAGCATCTGCTGATGAAGTCATTATACCTCTGGTGGAACACCAACTGGATCCTCTATATTAGCAACTACTGAAATATCTGCTGCCAAATGCTCACCAACACCAACCCTTTCATATTTTGTCTGTGATCTTTGGCTACTCTTAAAACCTAAGCCAGCATGCTGTTCAGAATGTTTAACAACACGAGGTGGGTAGCCCTTTGAGTTCAATTCATTGTCTGAATGCCATCCATTCACTAATGCAGCTGAACCTATTTCATCATTGGCCCCATCCTTGTCACCTTCCTCATTGTCAGATAGGCTTTGAGTTTCCATGTTACTGTTTGAACTATGTTTACTTGCCCCCTCCTCATGCCAAGATGATCTTTCGTTCATTGCGGAAGAACCGGTATAAGGTAAAGAAGGAGATCCAGACACTTTACGCAATAGACCATCTGAAACCCCTTTAAACTGGCGTACTATATCATCCATAGCATCATCCACATTCACTGTTAAATGAAAAAACAAAAAAAGTTAACAATAACAATGAGTGACATAAATCAATATTTGAGATACTTCTATTGGATATCAGTAACATATTCAGGTACTGAATGACAAAGACTGACATTAGTGTCACAAGATCCATCGCACAACAACAGAACATTACATAGCATTGACTATAATCAATGATCAAACTCTCTCTTTACTCCTAACATTCATGATACCTGTAGTCTGCATACTACATGATAAGAAAATATCACCAGCTTTTGCAAGCAAAACCTTCTCCCTCAATAATAGGCCTTTCCACATAACTTTTACGTCCATAAGTTCATGACTTCAAAATCTCTCTCATATCACTTACTCTATCATCCAAAATCATTTAAAAATGTTTCCACGCATAGCGATTAGAGACATGAATCGTAATGGTTAAGCTCTCTAGAGCATCAATAGCTTGTAATAAGTAAACATAAAAATGTGGATAGGAGGAAAATACTACACATAACCATACCACTACAAGCACGTAATCAATGTTGAATCAATCATTCACTAGTTTAAATCGGTAGAGACCTACTTCAACGCTAATGCAATCTTATGATGGGATAAAACACTGTTGATAGCAAACTTCAGTTATCAGCCAAATGGAAATGATGGAGTCTTATTCTATTATGAGAGTGAATTCTAAGAAGATGGAATTGTTTTGCATTCTCAAATTGTGATGGTGATCTCCACATAAAGCAGTGCCAATCAAGTATCCTCCTTTAATAACATAAGCATACGAGCTATGTAGCCGTGGGGGCAAGACACACCCAGATGCAAGGGGTGTGACTTGGGCCTAGAGGGGCTAGGTGCGCCAAGTCCTGCGACTAGGTATCAAGGCACAAAATTAAGTAATTTATTTTTTTTAAAAAGAAAAAATTCAAAATAAATCCCAAAAGTACAACAACAAAAAAAACCAAAGAAAAAAAAAACATAGAAATATAAAGATATGAATAAATACTTGTCAAATGAGTAAAATGGAATTTTTAAGCAATAAATCAACATGTCAACAGGATGAAAAGAGGAAGAAAAAACATCAAAAGATTCCATTGATAAGTGAGTTTATAGCACTCTTATGGTGACATTTACACATTTGCTGCAAAAACCTATATATATATATATATATATATATTCCATTCATAAGTGGGTTTATAGCATTCTTATGGTGACATTTACACATTTGCTGCAAAAACCAATATATATATATATATATATAATACAAAAACAGTGCATAATACACTATATCAATGAAAATAAATAGAAAGAATGAAATGGAGTTTTCGATTTTAGCTTTAGAGTGTAGATATGTTGATATTTCAAAGAAAAATGAAGCATTACGCATAAAAATTGAAAATTGAAAAAAGCTACTATCTTTACCGTATTTTTACATTAAAAAAAAAAAACAAAAAATAAAACAAATAAAAGTTAAAATCTTACCTCAATTACTTGAAATGGCTTCAATCAATGATTGAAGATCACTCATTCAATACTCTCGCAAGAAGGAAATAGTGGAATGGGGAAGAAGAAGAAAGAAAAAATATATGAAAAAGTAAGGCTTTATTTCATTTATGCTGCGCCTAGAATTGGGGGCGCATTAGCTGCAAGGCCCAACCAGGCACGCAACTGGTTGCAACCAGTTGCAGTGCAACTTATGTTGCTTGCGCCTACCCTGACTACAGTCGCAAGCCAGCACTTTTTGCACCTAGCGACTAGTTGCGCCTTTGACTACATAGCAAATGAGTGGAACACACATGATAAATGTAAGATATAAGTCTGGAAACAGCAAATAGACAATTAAAACTAAAGTAGTAATAGCAATGTGCAAGGAAACTCATACCTGCCAATGTTTTCATCACTGAGGTAGACTTTCCAAAGGAATAATTCTTCAAATGAAGAAATGAAAATCATATTAGATGGATTACGTCTTGTTCTGGTTCAAATGAACATCAGATGCACTCAAAATCAACAACATGCATGTTCATCAAAAAGTTGCATACCTTTGAGGTACTACTTAAAAAATCCCAAACTTCGTGCTGCTCTGCGACATTGGCTATTGATAGAAGATCCTGAAAAGGAGGCACTATTAGAGGATATATGCTAATTGGACAGAGGCAAAGGGATGAAAAGAAGAAAACAAACATACTTGCAAATATTTGTCAAGCAAAACACAACGCTGGTGGACAAAGTGATCATCAATACTTGATGAAAGAAACCTCTTTGGAGGCAAATGTAGTGAATAGTTTGGTATGTCCTTCAGATGCCTGTGTAGTCGTTCAAAGTTTCTGTATCTGCATACCATAAATCGTATAATATCAACTGAAAGAAAAACAGATCAATGCATGGCCACACAGAATTATGTCTTCAGAATTTAACACCACAAAACCACTTCATGCAAGGCACAAAGAAGATATACAGAATATAAACAGCTAATATCTTGATGCATTTGAAAAAAGCTATTGAAGAAGAAAACATGAAAAGGTGAAGAACTTTACCTTCTTTTCACAAACCATGTTGTGTTGTCTGCATCTGTCACAGCAATTGAATAAACAGCAAAAGATTTTGACCCAATTTTTTCGAAGTATGCTCCCACAACCTGCAGAAATATTTTAAGTACCAGCGATATGAAGTTAGATTACATGACGTCTATCACAAACAGCAGAAGGCTTGACAATCAGATATGATAAAATTGCCTTTCCTTTAACCAAGCACCACATGAATTTGCATTTTTCATTACTCAATCACAATATGTGTGTGTGTGTGTGTGTGTACCTCACATTAAAAAGATAACCAAATAAAGCTTTTGTGGCATTAAAGTTCCTTGCATTTGTGGAAAAATCAAGCAATGGACTCAAAAGCAAGTGTAAGCCTTCTTGACCTGCTTTCAGAGATCACTCTTGGGTACAGTAAAATGGATCAAGAATTTGACAGACCCTGATATTTGATACAACTTAAAAACTTTTGAGTCAATGGTCAACTCCCCAGAATCAACTCTTTCCAAAAAGGCTGCTTTTTTCTATTTCCAATTTTTTCCCAACCGAATCCACCAATATATGAATCATGTGAAACCAAAGCCATAAGTGTAATTGACTGACACCAAGCTGAGCTGACTTCCTTTGCCACTGCCACTCTCTGATCTACAGGATGCTATTGAAACACCAATTCCTTTTCCCTTAAATGGCTTTACCAAAAGACCATCAACAGACTCACCCAGCCAATTAATTAAGGCACTGGAATATGCTGATATTAACTATCTAGTGGCACATAAATTACATTAGAAAAGGAAAAATAGATATACTACCTATATCTATCATAGGAAAATATAGGGACAAGCCATGAAATTAGACGGTCAAATTTTGCTCCCAAATAAGAGGATGTGTTATCCACTCTCTTATAGTAGGACATTCAAGATTGTCAAAATGATAATCAAGAGAAATGGTATGATGGAAAAGAAGAAGAAACCGCATCCAACCAGAACATGGTATAAGAGGACAGTCAATTGGAATGTATTAGTGAGCCATAGCATTTTAAGAAGACATAAAGAGTGCTGCTAAGGGACACGGAAAAGAACGTGTTGAAAATGCAATCTGATCAGCCATATATTTGGATGATCTGATGCATTTAACATTGTTCGGCCTATCCTATTTAGGCTAGCTGCAAAAATTCCTACTCTTTGGGTGCTTCTAACTAATAGTTTTTCAGTTGAAAATTTGTAATGATCATGATTAATAAAGCCAAAACAACATAGCTAGAATCATCCAGTGATCATGAATTTTGGTATCTAGCAAATCTATGGCAACCCAAACATGATGAATATGATCATATAAAAATATGATGCCATCAAATTCGTCTCCTAAACATGTTATATTTCCGTGTTCCCGAATCATTTTCCAAACATAAAAGCCAAATGCATTACGTTTTAACATTTCAAAAAAAGCAGACCATGAGAAAAACCATATGTTGCTTGTACATCAATCACATGTACTTCACCAACAAACCTCTGTTAAGGTATGATAAGAATTTAATAGGTTCTATTGCATATTCATTTAAAGAAAAATATAAGACTCAGTTCTCAATGAATATGTGAGGTATGGTCATAATTGCATAGTTGCATTTTCTGGTGAACTTGCTCAAATGTCATTTAATTGAAGTTGGAGGAAGAAACTTAAAGAAGGGCAGCCCAGGTGCATGAAGCTCCTGCATATGCAAGGTCCGGGGAAGGGGTGGACCACAAGGGTGAAAAATGAAAATAAGCAATGTGCAAAAATGAGAAATTTAGAAAACAAAAACATGGAAAACTTCAACGGGTTTATGATATGGTTGCAGTAGTAAGCTTTGCAGAATAAGAAAGCTCACATCACTGTCGCAAAAGAGTACTCACCCGGCACTTGAGCTTGGGGGCTTGTAATGATCCCTCAGTGTGTAAAACCATTTCCGGGATACTTCTACCACTTGGCTCTTCTTTGTGCTTCTCTAAAGTTGTGTTATAGAACTCTTTGGCGACCAGAGACTCAGCTGGGAATGTTGTATCAGTCTTAAGTTGATTCTTCAAAGCAGAAGTGCTACTTGATCGTCTAAGCTGAGTCTTGTTCCCTTTAGCATCTGGGTTGCTTTCATATTCCCATCTATCTTCAGGATGATATCCATCAGAATATTGTCCCTTATTCAAATCTTGAGATACCTGTGTTTCTGTACTGCTAATTGGACTGTTACAAGTCAACCCATGTATTATCCTAGCTCTATCTTCTGTTTCTGTCCTGGTGGTTATCTCCTTCCAGGGGTTCCCCAGATGCCCACTACTGGTGATGGCTCCTGAAATCTTCCTCACAGGTCCTGATGATGTTCCTGCTTTAACACCCTTATCAAGTTTATTTCTATAATTCCTTCCTTTAGTCCACATGTTTTCAAGATTTTCAGGAGCTAGAACTTGAGTTCTTCTCTGTGTTGCTGCCTCGAACATTCTTGCCCAATCGGCTGGCCGTGGCTGCATGCCATGCAGAGAATCTGCCTGAAATGTGTGTGAATGACCATGCTCTGAACTATTTAAGGATGTCTCTCCACGATTACTGGCTTTAATCAACACCACTTCGGCAGACTGATTAGGAAAGACAACAAATTTCTTTGGGTGAGATTCAGCACTCTGACACATTTCTCCGTCAACAGAGTGATCGTGGTGGCGACTAGTTAGATCAGTTGCGCTACTATGTCTGCTCTCTCTACTCTTATCATTTGAAACAGCGAGAAAAATATATTCAATTAACTCATTGATATACCTGGAAAAATAAGATATTCGGTTAACTAGTTCAGAAAGATATCCTCATAAAAAATTTTAAAAAATCAGAGATGCAAAAAACTCAAGGCAACTATTAATGGAGGTAATAATAGCTGTAGGCACTGTCCTTGGAACAAATTGAAAGAGTACATGCTCCAACTCCACTGCTTCAAATACCAGAATGCCAACCTCCATATTAAAGAGAATAATTTAAATTTGAAAAAAAAAAAAAAAAGGACCTAGCAACTATACAGGTCTAAAGTAAATGGTGTCAACTGCTAACACATATTGAAAAACTACAAACAGATTCTTCATGACAGTCGAGTCCAGCACCAAGAAAACTTCTGGTGGACAATGCAGAAGTGTCTTTGTAATAGAATTGGTGTCAAAGTCATAGCTCCCCTGTGTGCTTTTGACATGGATAATTTTAATTTTATGGGTAAACTTTATGAGTGCTGATAACAGGAAGACAAAGCCATAAGAAATTTGCTACATAGAAACTTGAGGTGCCACACACAAATACACCTATGCACCATGATAATTAGGGTACACTTGCGCGTTTAGAAAATGACAGTCTTCAAGTTGAATTGGAAACTCATGAGAGGCATACTAGTGTCCTTCGAACATAAAATCCCATGACACCTATGAAAAAATAAAATCCTACAGTAAAAGAAATGCTGTTTGATCCATCACTAGTCATGAAATTCCGTATCAAGAAATCAGTGCTGATCTTCCCGGAACACTTCCCAGAATAATACCAAATCACAAAGGCATTGTCATTTAGAGAAGATGGCCAGTATCCAGAAATCAGTGCTGATCTTCCAGGAACACTTCCTAGAATAATACCAAATCACAAAGCCTTTGTCATTTAGAGAAGAAGGCAGGTATCCAGAAATCAGTGCTGATCATTTTTGGTGATAAGTAACGATTTACACTCCTTTGGAACAAGCTGAAGGTCAAATGACCATTGAAGAAAATGAGGTACTTAAAAAAACACTTACACTGGACTGGCGAAATTCATAACAGGCTGCATCACCAGACAAGTTAGAAGCTCCCGTGCAAAGCAGCGAACCAGGGGGCATTGTGCCTCTCGAGGTCTTAAGACTACAGCTAATACTCCTCCCATAAGCCGTTTAAGAACCTGAACCAGCATGAAGAAACTAAGCATGCAACAATATGGCAAACATACAGGATTTAGTAGCAAGAAATATGAACCAAAATACTCTAAAACCACACCTTGTACTCACTCTCGGGAGATATCAAAGCAGGATGAAGCTCCTTAGAAGCTATCAGGTGGTGTTTCAACCTTTCATCCCTTTCATCAAAAGATAGGGTTCCCATAACATCCACACCAATAGCAGACTGATTTCTTCTGTAAAGGTCTAGGTGATCCCCAACTAAGTCAACCATATCCCTGAAACGTCAAGTTATTTAGTTCTGATAGCAGAAGAACTAGACTATTCATCCAATTTAAAAAAGCTTGTTGATGACTTACAAAAGTAATATAAAAGCACCTTGTTAATAACTCGACAAGGTTGATCTCCTTAATTCTTCCTGATATCTCACCAAGAACATCATTGATTAATTGGTGTATTAGCTCAGGTGCCTCCTTGTCAGGAGTAATTTCTGAATACCACAAATCTATCATGAAATCCTGCAAAATCTTGTTAATGAAATCATCTATGGCAGCTTCCACAAGAGGTGAATCAATTTTCCTTTTCCATTTTGGTGGATTTGGTGGAGATGAGAGACAAGGATCATCAATGGATAATTGTTTTTTTTGCAAATGAGAGAGATATGTAGCTCGAGGAACTGGACGGACCCTCCAGCGGAACTCCACATGGTGAGATATAAGGCGTAACACTGAAAGTATAAGAATTGCCATGGGGATGTTTGTCCACATTGATTTACTTGCATCTGCAATGAATATAGAAAAGCATTTGTCAATCTGAAATATAGGACAAAAACATAGCTGACAAGGATTGGATCCATAAATTCACAGGATGAGATGTTACAAACATCTCTTATTGAGTGGGAATCTATAATAATTCTTCAGATCTTCTGATGTCAATTTACAAGAGCTACACCCTCAGTCTCAGACACATAATTTGAGATCAAAACATAGGCATAATTCATTTGCCCAAGGTATCAGAAGAGAAGTTCACAATTGCATTCAGATACAACTATAACAGTCTGGAGCCTCATAGAACAGGTTGCAGCCTATGATATAGTGCATTGTGTTATTCATACAAGTTTAAGCAAAACTATGTCCTATTTATAAGCACTAAAATTTAATTTCATGATGACAAAGACCATTTCTTGGAAGTTACTTTTGCAACCAAAGTATTATTCAAACAAGTTTAGGCAAAACCACATGTTCTATTACATCTTATTTCATCCCAAGTTATTTTCAAAGCATAATCTCTATAATAAGATTATTTAATAGAGTGGAATGGAGGAATAAGATTCATGTGGCCGACCCCTAATTGGGATAAGGTCTTGATGATGATGATGATGATGATGATGATGATGATGAATCTCTATAATAAATTAGGCTCAAGAGAATGTGACAAAGAAGTGTTCAAACTTGCAAAAATAAGAAAACAAAAGAGTAAAGACTTAGACCACGTTAAATGCATTAAAAGTAACAACCACAAGGGTACTAGTCAAAGATGACAAAATCAATCAAAGGTAGGAAAGTTACTTTAAAAAGTTGCTAAATGACAAATGTCCTGACAATATAGAGATTGAAAGAACTGTAAACCCAAATAAAATTGAACTATATAGATAAAATAGTAAGATTAGGATACCTAAAGTGAAAGAGGCCTTGAAAAAGATGAAATCAGGAAAAGCCTTGGGGTATGATGGTATACCAATAGAGGTTTAGAAGTATATGGGAGATGCTGAAGTAATCGGGCTAATGAAGTTGTTTAACAAGATTGTAGAATCAAAACAAATGCCAGATAAATGGATAAAAAAGCTCAATTGCACCAACTTATAAAAATAAAGGAGACACACAGAGTTGTACTAATTATTGTGAGATCAAATTTATGAGCCATAGCATGAAACTTTGGCAAAGAGTAATTGAAAAGAGGTTATGACATGCTATGAGTATGTCAGAAAAACACTTTAGTTTCATATCTAAGAGGTCTACTATGGAAGCTATTTTCCTGCTTAGACAATTGACAAAGAAATATAGAGAGAGGGGGAAGGACCTTTATATGGTCTTTATTGACTTTGAAAAAGCTTATGATAGGGTAAATAGAGAGTTAATATGGTGGGTGTTGGCGAAAAAGTGGTTTCCCAAAGGTGTACAGACATAATTAAGGATATGTATAAAGGAGCAATAACAAATGTTAAGACCACTAGTCCGATAATTTCCCTATCACTACAAGATTACACCAAGGATTGGTCACTACAAGATTACACCAAGGATTGGCATTGAGCCCGTACTTATTCATAATAATTATGAATGAATTAACAAAACATCTATATAAGGAGATTGCATTGTGCATATTATTTGTAAATGACATAATTTTTATTGGTAAGACAAGAGAGGGTGTAAACACAAAGCTAGAATTGTAGGGAGATGCTATATAATCTAAAAGATTTAAAATAAGCGGAACTAAGACAAAATATATAGAATGCAATTTTAGCAAGAAGAGGAGTGGGAGTGAAGTACCAGCAAAGATGGATAACCAAGAAGTCCCCCAAAAAGACCACTTTTGATACTTGGGATCAATAATTCATGAGAGCAAAGAGGTTGAAAGGGATGTTATCCAGTGAATCCAAGTAAGTTGAAACAAATGGAGATGTGCCTTTAGAGTTTTATATGATTGGCAAGTGTCATTCAAACTAAAAGGAAAATTCTATAAGATGGAAATAAGGCAGGTCATGCTCTATGAATCAAAGCATTGGGCTATGAAGGAACAAAATATATATAAGATGAGCATAGCTGAAATAATGATATTCAGATGGATGAGTGGCATGATAAGAAAGGCTAGAATAGAAATGAAAACATTAGAGAAAACTTAGGTGTAGCACCATTAGGGAACAAAATGAGGAAGGGTAGACTTAGATAGTTTGGACGTGTCCAACGAAGAATGAAAACGACATTGGTTAGGAGTGAGTAAATCCAAGTCGAAGGCTCTAAAAGGGCAAGTGGAAGGCCCAAAAGAACGTAGATAGAAGTGATGAGAAAAGATTTAAAAACTTTTAAACTAAATGAGGCCATGACCCTTGATAGAGGAGGATGGAGGAAAAAGATTCATGTAGCCGACCCTGAATTGGGATAACGCTATGATGATGGTGTACTTATTAGGAATCCCAACGTTTAGGCTTACAATTGGAAGTACAAAACTATTTCATCAGTGCATGTTAAAGTGAAAGCATTAACTTCTAGGTCATCACTACCATGAATTCCCTTAGTCTTTTAGTCAATAAGAATTCTTAAGTTCAATGGAGATTTTTAAGGTAGTACTCAGATCTCCACAAAGAAGGAGAGCCTTGGCACAATTGTAAAGTTGTCACCATGTGACTTGCAGGTCACAGGTGCAAGGCGTGGAAATAGTCTCTTGCAAAAATGCAAAGAAAGGCTGCATACGTCTCTTGCAGAAACACAAGAAAAGGCGGCATCCTATAGACCCTTGTGGTCTGGGGATACCAGACCCTGCATATGCAGGAGCTTCAGGCAAAGGGCTGCCCATTACTTAGATCCCCACAAAAAGTTTACCCAAAAAAAAAAAGGATCTCTACAAAAAAGAAAAATTGTAGATTTTTTCCTGAATGGTGCCATTTCAATATCACTACTTTTCTAATAAATCATTAGCTTTTTGATCTTACATGAAGGCATATGTGTTCAACTGAAGCCAATGCTAGTAAAACAAAAAGTTGCTCCTACTATTCGCATTTAACTTATTTAGTTACATTGAAGCCAATGCATATATAACAGAAAGTTGCATTTACCATTCTCATTTAGTTTATACAATTACATCACATTTGATTTTGTTGGCATGTATTTTACGACATGTCACAACCTGACATATGGCCCCAAATGTGTGGGTTAGCATGGCTTCACACTTATGCCATAGCAAGCCAAGCCTAGAATGGGCCTACAAATGGCCTAGTATGCCCTGCATATGGACTAACAGTCTTGCATAGAAAGTTTAACATTTCCCACTGTAAACCTAGCGGGTCAATGACCCACTATAGACTGGATCCATTGCACTTGGCTGTGCCCAGCAGGCTTTGACACACACCTTGATGCAGCAGCCTTGCCCGGACCTAGCCTTGGCAAAAGGACATAGCAACCTCCGCTGACCTTTGCTCTGTCCTGGCCCTGGCAAGCACATACAAAAACATAAGCTGGCTTGGCCTCTGCTAGCACACAGAAACTCTTGGCAGGCCTAGCATCTTAAAATGCACACAGCGCCTTGGCATGCATGCAGCAGACTTAATCCCGATTGGTAGTAGACGTGTGGCCTAACATGTGGCACCCAGCTTCAACCTTATGGTTTTCACCACCTTGTATTGGCATAATACCTAGCACCCTTATCATTACCATCATCATTATTGTTTAAGTTTTCCTTCTCATATAAATTTTTAAACAATGTGCTAAAAGTATATCAAATATCATGCTAAATGAGGGTAATTTATACAATAATGGCCCCTTAACAATCATTATCATCAAGACCTTATCCCAATTAGTGGTCGGCCACATGAATCTTGTTCCTCTATTCTCCTCTATTAAGTATCATGTCTTCATTTAATCCCAAAGTTTTAACTTTTTCTCACAACATCTATCCATATTTTTTTGGCCTTCCCCTTGCCCTTTGAGAACTTTCGACTTATATTGCCTCGCTTCTAATGGTGCCATTTTCACTCTCCAATAAACATGTCCAAACCATCTAAGTCTAATCTCCCTCATCTTGTTATCTATTGGTGCTACTCTTAAATTTCCTCTAATTTTTTCATTCCTAATTCTACTCTTTCTTGTCTTACCACTCATCCATCTCAGCATCCTCATTTCGGCTACGTTATTCCTATATACATTATGTTCCTTAATTGCCCAATGTTCTAATCCATAGAGCATGGCAGGCCTTATAGCCATCCTATAGAATCTTCGTTTTAGTTTGAGTGGCACTCGCCGATCACACAAAACTCCAGAGGCGCATCTCAATTTGTTCCAACCCGCTTAATTCTCTGGGTAGCCTCCCTCTCAATCTCTTTACTCTCATGAATCATTGATCCAAAGTACCGAAAGTGGTATTTTAAGGGGGCCTCTTGGTTATCAATCTATACTGATGCTCCATTCACGCTCCTCTCCTTACTAAAATTGCATTCCATATACTTTGTCTTAGCGTGGCCGACCCCTAATTGGGATAAGGTCTTGATGATGATGATGATGAGTTCGGCTGACTTTAAATCATTTAGATAATAATGCTTCTCTCCATAACTCTAGCTTTGTGTTTATGTCCTCCCTTGTCTCATGAATTAAAACTATATCATTTGCAAATAACATGCACCATAGAATCTCGGCGTGCAAATGTTTCACTCGTCCATAAACTATTATAACCATGTGGACCCAAAATTGTTATACTCATTTCTATCCTATGTGCTTCATGTATGCCCGGATTTGATCATACTCATTTTCATAGTTTCTGTGCATCATCTGTGGTGCCAACCGCAACCATGTGCCCCAATGTGATCCATTCATCCCATAGTTTATGTGCTTCACCTATAGGCCACCACAACCATGTGGGCTTAGTATGGCTATGGTCATTCCACCACCTATGTGCCTAACCGTCTATGTTTACTTTAACACTTTCCTATGATATAACCCTTATAATATCATCCAAGATGGTTTTGAGTAATTTTAAAACTACCAAGAAGTTATTGATTTAACAACTGCCATAACTTCCCACCTAGCCTCTTGATTGTAAATGGTGATGAGTTCTCATTCCCTCATACACAACACACAACACTTTCATAAGGGAGACAGAACTTCGCAGGAATGAACCCTATCTGCAAATTTCAAGGTTAGAGGCTAGCTCCCATCCTCTCTTATTCTTCTCTTTTCTTCTTCTATACAACTTGAGACCAAATCCTACTGAATCAAACTCTATTCTTTCTAATGGATGCGATGCCATCTAACTCTTTTAGAACTCAATCCAATAGAATAGGACATGGTTCTTTTCTAATGGGTATGATTAGTAATTATCAACTACGGAACCAAATCTTATCAAATTGAATTCATTGTTCTCTATGAAGGCACTTCCATGACAAATGACAATTCTTTAGGGATCCATCTATTCTATGAGACGATAGGGATTCTCTTAACTACAAAAAGGAACTTAAGCCATGGAGAGAGCAAAATTGATACATAAATATGAGGCTCTCTCCCTCATAAAGAGGTATTCACTTAAGTTGGGATATGAGACATCTCCCTCACTTGTAAAGACATTCCAGATGAGATAAAAAAGTGGAAACATGAGACCTCTCTCTCTCACTCTCCAAGACAACTATTCTTTTTAAGTGTAAACAACAGGAGTGGAGAATTCAATCTCACACTTTTTTCTGCAACTATACAATGACTGTTTTGTTAAGTTTGGAATTTGGAAAGATAGAATCACACCCTCTCTCTTCCATATTTAAAGAGGTAAACAAGTTATAGGGCTCAATTAGAGTGGTTCCTTTAAGGATAAATGGATAATTCTGCCATGAACATTCTCCAATGGATATCGTCCAATTAAATACAGGGTACAAAGGCCATTAATGGACACTATACATGAATAGATACCATACATGATTGGACATTGAACAAAAAAAGGACTTTGGACCACTTTGGCATTCCCTACAAGATACATATTTGGACATGGACATAATTATCCTTAAAAAGTCACATTTAAAAGGACTCTTTTGATATGTACATTTCTTTCCATGAGCCATTGAAACAAGAGCATGAGACAAATCAAAGGTATCTTCTGGTCGCAATGATCTAATTATGGCAAGAAGCAAAGATCCCAAAATTACTTACCCGATTATTGGACATCCTTCTTGAGTGGATTTGTACCATTTCTTTACGTGCTTATTACATGTTTGGAGCGAGCGGCTTTCTAGCCCTCTACAAAAGTACCAAATGTGTTTTTAAAGCATGACCATGCCAATTTTCTTGGGTCTTTCTTTCCTTTTCACATCTACAAGATAGTGCTACACAAGCGCAAAAAGGAAATAAAATAATGCCTACAAGATGTGTTTCATGGAAATCATCTAATCTCCACAGGAATGGATCAGCATATTGCATCCTATGAATAACATCTCTAGAGTGTCATCCACGCTCAATAGCTCAGCACAATTGTGGCCATGGCTTTATGTCAACCCTAAAGCTTCGGCATCATTAGAATTTCCAAAATCAATATGATGATAAGACAAGGCCATATTGGTCAATCTGTCATGGTCCCTTATACGAGCACCAATGCACCCATGTGCCCATGCACACACAATGACACATGTATATACATACATATTTCCAAGCCTGCAGCAGCTCAAGCAAAGAATCCAGTGAGCAGTTCAAATATAACCACCCATAGAAGTTCAAAAGCACATTGAAAGACAAAGCATAGATCCGGATCCCCCACAACTCTCCTGTCCCACACTTCCAACATGCATCACAGTGTTACCAGGAGGAATAATCTCCATTACACCCTCCTCCAATCCACAACCATAATGAAATGCACAATGGTTTGCTGATGAGGCATGAAATGCGCATCATGGCGTTTTGGGGAACATATGAATTAAGAGTCGATTTCAAAAGGATTCATATGGCAGAAGTTTAACTCATCATGCCAACCACAAGAGAAGCAACCCCTCAGTCTCCCAACAGATGATGGTCCTCGTAAGCAATGGATAGATTGGGTTATCCTCCGTGATGGAGTCTGAAGTAATATAACAAGACAGCCGTGTGGTCCAACTCTAACTTTTTACCCATCAAATTCAATGCGACTCACATGTTGGCTGCTGAGTGCCTGAGACTACTCCCTTCGCCCAAGGCTACTTTTAACTCCACTGGAACAAACACAATCCACACCTCTGTCACAATTGCAGGTAAAAGAAAAAATAAGTCTTTACAGAAAAGATCATCGCAACAAGCATCAAGCTAAAATCTAACCCTGTTGTGCACTCTAACAGATAACCCAATTCCTTGCCTGAACTTATCCTTACTGCTAATATCTTTGCATGCTCCAAACCCTGCGAGGCTAGATTTCCCAACTATCATTGAAACCACCCATCCTCTTTGAGCAATCATTTCTCTCCAAAGTCTGTCACCATCATCCAACTGACATCCAACTAAAATCCTAAGTTGGGCAGCATTGATGCCTCTAACTCTTCCAAGCCAAGACCACCTAACAGAAACACACCATCTCCATATCTGACATTGACATATATACGGTGTAGCTTAGATGAACCAACAAGCACCCTTCGGTAGGAGTACTTTCAGTAAGCACTAAGAACCTACCACTCAAAGTTACTTTTCAACGTCTAATAACAAAAGAAATACAAAATCTGTAGTACTAGATTACTAAAATCCAAAAGGTCTCCACTTCATAAGCTCGTATAGATTCAAACTGATTTAAGAAGAAGTCGCATCAGTACTGAACAAATAAATCCTACAATCTTCATCAGAAAACCAATCTCTCTGGCAGCTAAGAAGTAATGCCACTAAGAAATGCACAATTCGGTGCCTGATTCATAGCAAATCCCACAATAAGTCAAAAATTCAATACCAAAACACAGAAAGAACCCTAATTTGCAGGTTTCCAACAATATTATCATCTAGAACATAATCAAAATCACCTCATAAAAAGCTCCCAATTCAATAAAAAAAAGTTAATTAAACTTACGAGACAAAATGTAAGCCATTCCAAATACGCAAATCGCCCACCAAACTGTTCGAACTTTAGCTTCCTCGATCAGATCTTGTACGCTCTCCATCGCCTTCATTATCTCAAAACCCTAACAGATTCACTTCCTTTGTCCAAAAACCGTATTTCTTGCCAAAGGCCGACAAAATTATTTTCCCGGAACCGAAATTGAGATTCAAAGATCTTCCATCCGGTGAGGAAACCAGTTGAGATAGATTCCGTCGGTGCAGCGACTAGAAAACCCTAAAATCTGTGAATTTTAGATAGGATTCCAAAAGAATTGGGAGTTTTCCTCAGAATTTTCGTAGATTCCTTTTTTCTTCCCCGTTCTCTTTTTCGTGTTACTACGCGGAAGGTAAAAGGAGGCCTTCGTTTGTTTGTAGTCTGTCCAAAGTTCTTGACTGCAACGAAGAAGATATTATAGGCACTACAAATGATATTGGCACTCCTATGTTTTTTATTATGACACTCCGTCCTCGTTGTATAATTTTTGTCGTTTCGGAACATGGAAGCAGAGGGGAGTCATCGATGGAAACTGTTAAATGGTGGATTCCTCGCTATTTTCACTCGCATGATCCAGATGAACGGTCCGGATCAATGCAGTGGGTCCCACTATACACAAGCGGAAGAGCTGACCCTCTCGAGGCTTCATAGCAGCATTCCTCTTCCCTTGGAAAATGTATGGCCCACAAGAAAGATCAAGTTGGACCCACTCGGTCGAGACTGCGAGCCGTCTATCTTGTGGGCCACGCATCAAATTTAGAATCTACCTAATAATCCTATAATTTTGCCCTATGGGGAATGTGCATATTTTAGCTTGAAAATTGTTAGCTGGCCGAATTATTGCGGGAGCCAATATTTCAATTATCCTGGCCAAAGGCTCCACAGGGGCGCTTCCCCAGACGCGCCCCCCGTTTTCATGAAGGGGTCCATGTTTGGATATCCCTCCTGCCTTGCATATCTAGGATTGCAAACACCATGCAGATTGGATAATTTTAACATATAAAAAGATATACATTTTATCACGAGAAACAGTTGATCATCATGATTATTGGTTTACAAGACATTCAAGACTAGAGTAATGAGATGAATGGATCCGATCATCCATAGGTGGGCTCTATTATGCCAAAAAAAAAAAAAAGGAATGGCACCTCCAGGATAGGGGCTTCTGTCTAGCATTTATTCATGAAGGGGTAACAGGTGGTAATTGTGGTGTATGGCTTGCCCTTAGTAATGGCCTAGCATATAGATGGGTTGGATCATTGAAAAAGTCAAATATGCATTAAAATATATATAAAAAATGGAAAAATAAATATATAGGGTATTATTATTAGACATGGAAATGAAATTATTATTTGGTTTTTTAATAATTTTCAAATTTATTTTTAATAGTATTTGGCTTCTTATACATTAGTATTTATGGTAGTGGCTTGGGAAGGCAGCTTTGCTTGCTCTTCTTCTTTTCTTTACTGACTCTTTCATCTCATCTTCCACCATTGCAAGCACGGCACGTGATTCATTGATCTGGATGGTTGATCTTCGAAGATACCCCAACATACATACTAGAATCATCTGCTTCCACACCTGCGTTAATCATGCTCGAAAGCGAGAGCTAATCCCAGTGAACAAGATCTGGCCGTCGGTCAATCTGGCGGAGGCCATCAGCATGAACTTCTTGATGTGAAATCCTAGTGTCCGTCCTTATTACAAAATAGAAAAAACCGTCCACCTTTCTTTTGGCCCATAGGCTTCGCCTCCTCAACCGTTATTCGTAGCGTAATATAATTTGATGCGGGTCACAATATAATCCAGCCAATCAAGCTCCACGCTTATAACCAAATCTCATAATTTCACTTGCATATACAAACTGATAGGTCAATATATTGGTTGATATTTTATTGTTGCATCATCAATGCATATTATATACCCTTGTGGTTTGCCCTTTTCCTAGACTTTGCATATGCGAGAGCTTCATGCACCGAAGCTGCCCCCCCTAATGATACGATACAAAGAGGAGACTTGGCGCAATGGTAGAGTTGTTACCGTATGACCTTGAAGTCATGGTCTCGAGGCATGGAAACAACCTCTTGCAAAAATACAAAATAAGGCTGCGTATTATGAACCCTTGAAGTCTGCCCCTTTCCTCAACCTTGCATATGCAGGAGCTTCATGCACCAACTTGGCCTTTATTACCAAACTCTCGCGTATGTAGGGTTTGGGAAGGGGCAAACTACAAGAGTTAATAGTATGCAGCCTTACCTTGTATTTTGCAAGAGGCCATTTTCACGCCTTAAACTCGTGACTTCTAGGTCAAATGACAACAACTTTAAGAAATATAAATTGTCAAACACATTTCCTAGCTGCAGAGTTCGAACAACCAAGATTTATTGAACTATTGATTAGATCGAAACACAAGTTTTTATTGTGTTTTTCTTGCTAGAATTGCCTAATTGACAACTATATTATTAGTGCACACACATATATATTCTTGAAGGGGAGCCTTGGCACAATGGCAAAAGTTGTCGTCATGTGATCTTGAGGTTACAGGTTCAAGGCGTGGAAACAGCTTCTTGCAAAATACAAAGTAAAACTGTGTACTTTGCGCCCTTGTGGTCCGCCCCTTCCCCGGACCCGGCATAGATACCAACTATAATAGGGGCTGCCCTTACACCCATATATATTCCTAAAACTAAATATTTGTGATTAACAAAACTTCTTCTCTTTTTTTAACCGGAATGGCCATGATGACATTAGCAAACTACGGACCAATTCTTTCTTTTTTCTGTTGGCAAGCTGGGTAGCACTGGAGAGCCCTTCTAAATGCTCAAGACACATGAAACAAATTGTTTTTTTTTTTTGGGTTCAGGGTTCAGGGGGTCTAAAAGAGAAGATTTATAGCAGTAGTAATGTCAGCATACAACCTTAAGAGGGAGGAAATTCAAACCGAGTACACGATTGTTTAGATCTTACAAACCATTTATCAAACACCAGCAACTCCATTGTATAGAGTTGTCATCATGTGACCTTAAGGCAACAAGTTCAAGACATAGAAACAGACTTTTACACAATACAAGGTAATACTGTATAATATTAACCCTCATGGCCTGCCTCTTCTCCGAACTTTGCATATGCGAAAGCTTTGTGCACTGAACTGCCCTTTTATCAACAACGCCGCTAGCTTCCCCACATACATGACAAAAGTTCACTGACTAAAGCTAGACGCCAACTTTTTACATTTCTTCATAATCAGACAAGACGTCCATGATAGGCTGCATTCCTTTGCCCTCCTCATGCCGTTGTGCGTGCATTTATCCCCACCTGGGACTCGTTTAAGAGCTTGAAATAGAGCCTCCACTCAGCCTTATTATTTGTCGTGTCCCTAATAAAAGGCAAAACCAACAAGAAAGTTGTCAAACGAGTCTCTAAACCGCCACAACTCCCCAAGTGCCTGCCCTGCTAGGCTCGTTCTGAGAGGCTCCATCGAAACAGAGTGGCACACAAATGTGATCAGGAGATGCCATGTAACACAAATGCAAAGGCCGCTGGATGATCGAAGTGTCTGTATCGAATTACGTTGTACTAAAAATTGGGATCTGGGGGAGACCTTTGGTGCGGGTTTAGCTACATGGTCAGCTTGTAGAGGGTGCAGGGGCATTGTGTTGGGGATTTTCGTCCCCGCCCAAGATCATACACACAAAAAACGCAAAGTTTAACGTGGTTCGGCCAATAAGCCTACGTCCACGGGAGAGTGATTTCACTATGAAACTGGGGTTTTACAGAGAGGTATACACGGGGTTTTACAGAGGAATGGGGTTCTACCTTGCCCTCTTGGTATCCCTATAAATAGGGAATTTTCGGGTCTGATTTTCAACCCGTTTTACACAAATTCAAAGGTTGGTGGCGGTGGCCGACGGCGGCACCGCTTGCATTGTTGAAATCGACGGTCGACGCAGAAGCTAACTGCGCCGCCACCATTGAATACGGCGGTACGAAATGGGTACGGACCAACAAATCTCCCCTTCCCGGGCCCGTGCTTGAAGGAGGTTTCTTCACGTATGGACTTTTAGCGAAGCCCATCCAGACCAAGTCTGCAAATCTCGAACTTGCTCCAGAGGTAATGCTTTTGTCATCATATACGAACTATTATCGTCGGTATGAATTTTCTCAAGCTCTAACGACTTCGAGTCCAAAATATCACGTATCCAATGATACCGGGACATCAATGTGCTTTGACCTTCATGAAAAGTAGAATTCTTCCCAGGTGTATAGCACTTTGACGTCGCAAAATAACGCATACCTCTTACGCATAAAGCCAAGTTGGATTCACGAACTTCTTCATCCTGATAACTCTTTGCATGCTTAGTCACGGCATAAACTCGGCCTGCATGGTAGATAAGGCAACACACTACGTAGCTTTGATTGCCATGACACGGCTCCCCTGCAAAAGTAATCAAGTAGCACAGTAGACTTCCTCGTGTCATATCACCGGCCATATCTGAATCGGTTGTAGCCCTCGAAGCACGGGCTTGCAGTGCCAAGTCCCATACACAACTTAGAAGTACCACGTAGATATCTCAATATCCACTTCACGCATTCAATGTTCTTTTCTGGATTTGATAGAAAAACGGCTCCCTGTACCAGCGCATATGTAATACCGGTCTAGTGCATACCATGGCATACATAAGGCCCTTAGCAGTGAAGCATAAGGAATATCTTGCATGTATTCCTTCTCAGCATCACTTGTTAGAACTTGATTCTTACTAAGCTTAAAATGAGTAGCAAAAGGTGTCTTAACCACTTTAGCTTTATCCATGTGAAATCGTTGAAGTACCTTTTCTATGTACTTCTCTACAACTGACCATAACCTCTTATTCTTCCTATCACGAATGATAGAAATCCACGAGAATCTGTCTCGCAGATCCTAAGTCTTTTATAGCAAAGACTTTGTTCAGCTCCTTCTTTAACTGACTGATCCTTGAAGAGCTTCTTCCAACAATAAGCATATCGTCGACATAGAGTAGCGAGATGATGAAATCATCTTACGAGAATCTACGCACAAACACACGGTGATCTGAAGTAGTCTTTCGATAACCTGTTGGGTCATGACTACTCGAACTTCTGTACCTGCTTGTTTGGGAGCCTGCTTTAAGCCATACTGACGCTTCTTCGGCTTTTTGAGACATACTTCTCTTTGCCTTTAGCAACAAACCCATACATTTGCTCCATATATATCTCCTCCTCTAAGTCACCGTGGAGGAACGCTGTCTTCACATCCATCTGCTCAACCTCCAGATCAAGGTTTGAGGCCAAACCCAATACAACTTGGATTGAAGACATTTTAACAACAGGAGAAAATATCTCCTCGAAATCAACACCTTTCCTTTGACCAAAGCCTTTCACGACAAGTCTAGCTTTGTATCGTGGTCGTGAAGTGTCACCTTCGTACTTCACCCTGTATATCCACCGATTCTTCAAAGCTTGTACGCCCTTAGGTAATCTTGCAAACTCAAAGTGTGGTTGTCTTGTAAGGATTTCATCTCATCCTTCATAGGCTGCAATCCACTCGCATTCTCTTCACTTTCGGTGCCTCTGTAGCTCTCGGGTTCTCCCCTTCGGTGAGGTACGTACTCATCGATGAATATCGAGTGGAGGGTTGACGATCTCTTGAACTTCGTCTCAATGAAAGCTGGCGGTTCCTCGATTAGGAACCTCTGTTGGAATATCATCAGCCTCTGACGAAACACCCATGTCTTGACGGCTTCATGTTCTCCCTCGGCTGATTATCTTGAACATCAAGCTGGAGCACCACCATGGTCATTGGTGCCATACTACACTTGGCGTATGTGAAACGAGGAGCTCGGATCTAAATACGTCGAGTATCGAGAACTACGAGTTACGATACTTTGGCTTTGTCGATGTGTTCGATGGTTTGGTCTTCCCATAAAGACCACATCACGACTTCTAACCGGCTTGACTTTGCAACGGATCATATAGCACAGCAACCAAACTCATCCTGCCCATGGCGGAGTGAAAATGCATTGTTTGGTCTTAACGTCTAACTTGGACCTCTCATCCTTAGGTATACGTACAAATGCTTTGCACCCAAATACCGCAAATGATCGTAGAGACATCTTTTCCATACCATAGCTGTCGGGAACATCGCATTCAAGGCAACTATTGGAGATAGGTTAATAACATAGGCTGCGGTGTATAGGGCCTCACCCAGAAGGAGGCAGACTTTGCTCGAAAGCAAGCATCGACCCTCTCCATCAATGTCACTGTTCATCCTTTACGCTAAACCATTTAGGCGAGGAGTCTTCGGAGGAGTTCTTTAATTTCGATCCCTTGCTTCTTCTGATAAGCATCGAAAGGTCCACAATACTAAACGCCATAGTTGTACGTGCGAATGCATTTCGGCTTCTTCCCGTTTGCTCAACAGGCACGCTTGAAATTCTTTAAACTTGTCAAGCACACGATCCTTAGTTTTCAAAACATAGACCCGAGTTTCTGGAATAATCATCGATAAATGTGACAAAATATAATGCACCACCAAATGTGCGTACCTTCATAGAATTTGCCATACATCGAATGTACCAATTCAAGTACGCACAGGCTTTACGGAAGAATGATGGCTTTTGAAGGAAACTCGTTCTTGCTTCGGCAAGGCAATGAGCACATTTGCTCACCTTTGTAACTTTGAGCCACGAAGCAAATTCTTCTTGACTGACAACCTAGTCCTTTCTCACTCATGTGGTGAGCCGCTGTGCCACAGCTACGAAGAACCTGACAACATCAAGCTGCGTTCACGAGTTAATAGGAATCGAAGCTTGCATCACATACAAGCTAGATGATTTCTTCCCTCTGGCAGCCACCAGCGCTCCCTTATAGGAGCTTCCACTTGTCCATCGCAAAGGTCTTACGGTACCATCATCATCATCGAAGCTTTCGGGCGTATTGGGATTCGGTCGGATATACGGTACATGTCGAACGTCCTTGAGAATCAACCTTGTTCCGTTGTTGGTGTCCAAGCAGACGGTCCGGATCGTCTCAACAACCTTTGTGACGGCCATCGTTACCCATCTTCAACACTCCAAAGTCACGGGAGTGTACGAGGTGAAAAACTCCCTCCTCGAGGTAACATGAAAAGAAGCACCACTTTGTCAACAACCCATCCAATTTCATTGGAGACTAGGTTGATTTCATTTTCATCTGAGACCACAACAAGGCTGAAGTAGTGGCGGCTACACGATCATTCCCCTCATCATTTCTTCTCTCCACCTTGGCATTTTGTTTTGTTCTCGGCTTTCCATTTTGTAACACTTGCCTTTTAATGTGACCCTTCTTGCCACAATAATTGCATTCAGGATTCTTGTATACGGACTTAGATTTACTCACCTTCTATTATTTTTCTCTGTCCTTTGATCTTGCTTCTCCCTCGATTTTACGAGATCGAAAATCTCGAGGCTGTGATGTGGTGACAACTTGAGCTCGTCGCCTCATTTCTTCATTTAGAGCTGCACTTCTCGCGAGATTCCCATGTCACATGACACCACACGGAGTAGAATTAGCTAAAGAAGCAGGAAATTTTTCCCATGAGTCGGGCAAAGTATTTAAAAGCCATAAACCCATGATATCATCGTCAAACGGCCTTGCAACATCGAGATAGTTCTTTGAAAGCATCCGGTCAACTCGTTCAAGTGGTCGGAAATAGAACTCCCTTCCTTGTATCTCAAGTGCATCGCTTGATTAAGTAGGAATAACTTATTATTCGCATTCTCGACGCGTCTGAAGGTTTACAATTTGATCCATAGAGTTCTAGCATGTATTTCATTTTGAATATGATTCAAAACATTATCTTCACCCATTGTCGAATAAAACCACATACACATGTTCGTGTTCAAAAGCCCACTCTTCTTCGGACTTATCATAGGTTTTTGAGTAGCAAAAGCAGTAGATGTAATTTTTCACAAAAAGAAGATCTTTCATTTTCCCTTCCACTTGTGATAGTTAGTACCATTTAAGCAAATTATTTTGCTCATGTTTTGCCTCCATAAGTAAAGAAAGAGTACTTCTGACAATTTCGGGAGAAAATCTTACAAATATGAGAACATCCTTGCGTTTGCCGAGCGATCTATCCCCCTTGGCTTGCCAAAAATAGGTCTACTCCAATCGAATCACTGTTGCAACCTTCGTTACTATTGCAACTCGGCTACCATTACGGTTGCACTCGGCCCCATTGCAACCGTCTTGTTGCAATACTGTCTTTTGTTTCAACTCGGCCTCTTGTGCAAATGCGCTACTATTTGCACTCGTCTTTACAACTCTATCTTGTTGTAACTCCGTATTTGTTGAAACTCGAGCTGTTGGAACACTTTGAGTCTTGTGCCAACTCGATCTTGTAGTAGTCTTGTAGCGATTCTTGTGGCCAAACGGTAATGATGATGCTGTCTTTGTAGCAACATGATGACGTGCTTTTCCTTGTAGCGACAATGATGATTCTTGTAGCAAGCGTAGCAGGATTTTCTTCCTCCTCTCGGCCGTGGCTGCAATTAGTCGTTTTACGCGTACGTTTCACGGCGAGCAGAGCTCGATACCACTTGTTGGGGATTTTCGTCCCTTGAAGATCATACACGCAAAAAACGCAAAGTTTAACGTGGTTCGGCCAATAAACTGCGTCCACGGGAGAGTGATTTCACTATGAAACTGGGGTTTTACAGAGAGGTATACACGGGGTTTTACAGAGGAATGGGGTTCTACCTTGCCCTCTTGGTATCCCTATAAATAGGGAATTTTCGGGTCTGATTTTCAACCCGTTTTACACAAATTCAAAGGTTGGTGGCGGTGGCCGACGGCGGCGCCAGGCCAGTTGAAATCGACGGTCGGCGCCTGCACGGCTAGCGCCCCGCCACCATTGAATACGGCGGCCATCTGAAATGGGTCTGGACCAACACATTGCTCTACGTGTATGTAGGTTTGTGTAGAGGGTGGAGAAATTTTTTGTATCTTGTGGTAGCTATTTTTTACCCATGAAAATAGTAAAACTGGTGTAAGCCTGTGGACATACCTCAATTTAGAGCAAACCACATTATTTTATTTTATTTTATTTTATTTTTAAATTTGCATCTTCGTATGTAGCCATGGGCCAAATAATAGAAAGTTTGTAAGTAGCTTTTTCTTTCACGGCCCAAATTTAATGGCTTCACCAGTGAACAAGCACTTAGGGTCATCTGCATCAAAGGATTCAAGAAGTATTCTTTGGATGTAGTCTAATGGTAGAGTTGTCATTGTATGATTTTGAAGTTACGGGTTTAAAGCATGAAAATAGCTTTTTACATAAGTACAAAATAAGACTTGCGTTTATGGTCCTCACCTTGTCCGAACCCCCCGTAACTTTGTCTACCGGAGCTGCCCTTGGGACGTGGGGCAATGATTTGCACTTAAGAAAAATATGATCCTTCGATTGAGGTTCTTCGCTAAAAAACTGATAAAGCTTTTGCTTTTCGTCAAAGCCAGTGAAAGTACACAGCTGAAAAATCTTGACCATACGATTAAAGGACTCGAGATAGGACCTCCCATCAGAATCGTCCAATTTCAAAGGTGAAAGTCAGATGAACGGCTTAGATCACTCAAAAGTGCTTGTTAGGTATTTGTATTAAGCATCTGGATGCACTTGTGGTCGGCCACAAGATGATTGGTCCATATCTTCATTCGAAATTCCAAATTGAAAAAGCAAAAGATCATCCGTCGAGAGTTACGGTCTAGATCTTATTCCATTCAACCTGTCGTCAAGATCCGGACCCACCCATTAGTAGTCTCCGTCTAGTGGTGGTCCCACCATCTCGCTCATGTAGTCATGTCTGCTGAAAAGGGTGGGAAAAAGCGTACGAGAGCAAAACCAGTGGGCCCACCTGGAAAACGACGGGCACGAAATATCTGGGTGCGCCTCTCTTTTTCCCTTCGTCCCCCGTGGATCGTTATCCATCCACTGACACCGCGACATGCCAAATTGCACCGATAGCTTAACCTCAACGACTCCTAATAAAAAACTTCGGAATGTCAAATTTCGTGATCTAGACCACATATCGCGGGCCCATTGAGACACCATCCATCGGACCCTTAGAACATTCTTCTGAATGTGATAATATGGTGCTAGATGAGATGGGTTGGGATGGCAAAATACCCATCATGGGTCCGAGTGTCATGAGGTAGAATGAGATGAATCCTAACCCTAACCCTGAACCTAGATCCTGACCCCTAATCCTCAACCTTAAAGGTGGATAAGATTGAGATTTCTCATCTCATCTCATCTCATCTCATCTCAAGCATGAGAGAGTTGAGATGAGATGGTAGAGATTTTCTCTTCTTGGGTCTACCTCTTTCCCTGGCCTCAATGGCCGGGAACTTTTGCTTGCCATCTATGTAGGGCCCACACAGACTATACCTAAAGGTAGGCTCGCTTATTCATGCCCCCACGTAGATTTTCAATTATCTTTTAGATTGCCCACGCACCAAAAAATATTCTCTTGATGATCCCATCTTCGTCTGAAAATGGAAGATTAAGAAAGTTCAATAAATAAAAATGGATATAAAAAATCTTATCAGATCGGAGGGCTAAGATCATCCATTAAAGAAGATTTTTGACATTTCACGCATTAAGATGCGGCCTATCATTTTATTACCAATGGATGTGGGCCTTGGAAACTCTCCCTCTGAAATGAACGGTTATGATTGCAGGAGCGCAATTGTGGGTTCACTACGTGAACCTTCCCTTCACAGGAATGAAGCTCTATTGACTTCCTCTTAAACTACACCACCCGGCGCAAGCTAGTTGACTGACAAACACAATCCTGATCTTTCACAGCAATAAAATTACACTAAACAATTATTCATCCTTATCCAACAATTAATCTAAATTGCCGTCACTTTCGCCCAAGCAGGTCCCACTTCCAATCCGACGGCTGGGAGCAATCGTGGTACCAATTCAAGCCTCTGTATAAGTTTTGATAAACTCACCCTTGCCTTCTCGTCCCCGTAAACCAAAGCAAAGATGATGAGTGCAATTCCTTTCCCTTCCCCTTCTTCTTCTCTGCTTGCAGAAATTCTGGATCCTTCTCAATCCAGAGCTTCTTCTGTAATCTGTAATGCTGGCAGAAGTAGTGCTTCTATTCCCAAACTTGAGCCTTTCAGCAGAAGCAAGATTGCTCGTGGAGTCAAAGAACCTTCATTCATCCAGAAATGTGAAAACGAACTTGCAGGTACTTGTTATCTACTTTTTTCTCATCTTTGGTTGGTTTTTGGATGGAAATGGTGCAGATTTTCTGTGTTTTGGGAGGGCTTTGTGAGAAAGCAGGTGTTTATAGGTTTCCTTTTCTGTTGCTAGATCTGTGTTTATGGTGGAGTTTGCTTCAGAGTGATAAAAAAATGTCTTGAAAAATTGATGGGTTTGTGAAATTTCTCTGTTGCTTTTGGTTGTCTGTTCATCAAGGGAAGAACCCAATGGAGAATTGTACACTTACAGTTTTCTGGAACTACTTGGTATTATATTTCCACCCTCTTTCCCTCTCTGTGTTTTTTGTGGAATATCAGACAAATCAAACTGGGTCGATTAGTTTTATGAATCGGTTAGCAGATGAATATCTAATCAGTGGGACGGATTTCTTCGACTGCTTGAGAGTGGGCCCAATTTGAATGGTGTGGATAGATCATTGAGTGGGACCACAAATTTATCTCCCCGTTTCATTCGATTTTAAGGACTCGCTGGCATGGACTTCAAACTCAGACGAGTTGAATCGTTGTGTAGCGATCAATCATCAGTCTTTGTTAATTACTGGAGGTTCCCCTCTGCAGCTCTGCTTTTTAATGTCTACATGGATATTGCTCTATAAGATTAGCTCGGACGGGTTATGGGATTAACTCGCCGAGTCGGCTAGGCTTGGTCTCTGAGCTAGCTCTGTCTGTTAGTCTTTGATGCTTGAACTTCAGTACTGATTCAATTCTGCTCAGGCCTTTATGTTTTTGTTTGTTTTCCTTCTTCTGTTTCTCTCTAACATGGGATGTATCTTGTGTATTTGTTGTAGTGACCTGAGAATGGACAGAACATATTCCAAGAATCTCATTGATTAAAATTTACCTAACCTTCTAAATGAGTTTGATCTAGTGAACTATCATGGATCCACCATTCGTCCAAAATGTTTTAGCTTACTGGTCCACAATCATCCTTTTAAGTCCGGCCGTTTGTTTATTTAGGAGTGGCTGATAAGTGAGAGACTGTTGGGTTTACAAACTATCCATGAATCAAATAAATAGTATTCGTAGTATGCCATGTTTACCAAACCTTAATGCTTGATCCCCATGAAAAAACAGTTTAATTTCATTAGGAGATTTTTTATATTTATCAGTCTTTGATCAATAATTCATGGTTGTTTTTGTATCAGACTATTGTTCGACCCTTGAAGGAGACAGATCCTACAGCTGCTGGAGAGCCTACTTTGAGCTGAAAGATCTAGAGGTAACTCTGTCTGCAGCTCTACTTATGCTTACAGTTACTGAGTTCTTTTAATGATTGAAAATTAGTTAAAAAATGTGCCAACTCCTTGATGCCCTGATTTACGCTATACAAAATCTTGAATAGTATGAAGACTCACATTTCTCAAACTGAAAGCAAATTTAACTTAACACAAACTAGTTAACCACTTTCAGGATTACCATTGTCTAACCTCTTTGGCTTCTTTGATTTTGCACAGAGCGAGTGTTCAAAAGACGAGGTAGAGAATCTCATCAGGCAGACTGATGGAGTGAAATCACTAGTTGGTTGTCTCCATGGGATCACAGCAGCGAGAAAGATGAAGAACAAGGAGCTCGAAACACACAAATCGGATACCAAGAAACAAATTGACAGACCTTGCCCCATACCAGATGGATTGCCCAAAACCCAACAAGAGATAGAAGAAGAAGAGCAAGCTAGAATGCCAGACTCCCCTTACACCAGGCTCCTCAGAAGCAAAGGAAGGTTTCCTGCCTGGTATTCCCCGGCCCCTGATCATGAAACGGATTGATAAATATGTGAGTTTGCTGGATTCCATGTTGGTCACTGTAAAATGTCAGCATGTCTACATGTATTTGATCTGTTTTGGGTGAAGTTAAGATGATAATTAGAGGGATTATAGTAGTTCTCCATGCATATAAATAATGGAACAACTTGAGGTCTTTGAGACTAAATTTTTATATAATGTCTAGTCTTGTCCGTGGGATATATTGCTCTGGTCGTTGTGATTAGATTTTGTGTATAATATCAAGTATTGTCTCTGGAGATACTTTTCTAATTCTGTTGTGTTAATGCAAATTGTTCTCTACTCTTCTTCTTCTTTTAAAAGCAGTAAATTATTCTTTATGCTTTCCAGAGTTCAAATTTGCCTCAACAGCTATTCCTACATTTGCTTCGGAGTAAACATGGAATGCGATTAGTAATCCAGTTTTGATGTAATATGCGAAGGGGAGCCTTAGTGCAATAGTAAAGTTGTCGCGATAGGTTCGAAGTGTGGAAACAGTCTCTTGCAAATTAAGGCTGCGAACTATAGACTTGTGGTTTGCCCCTTCCCTACACCCCACGTACGAGGGAGCTGCATGCTCCGTGCTGTCCTTTTTTCTTACCATTGCCAAAACATTGGATTACTGTAAGTAATGTAATACAGCTAAGGCTTTTATGATAACCTGCATTTGGTTCTTTCTCGATCAGACTTTCATGTTTGATCTATGACTGGCTTTTGCTTTAAGATCCATTTCATTCCTCTGTGATAGCTCAAGATAGAATAGACATAAATTGATCTTATTTGTCATGGGTAATCTATGAAGGTGCAACATAAATTAAGTGTTTCACTGAAACCAGAGAGGCCAGCATTTTCCTGAGGGGAGCTTACATATACTTTCGCTACTTCCCTCTCATCTCGAGTTCAGGTTCAAAGTTCTTTTAACCTGTCTTTCACGGATAGTTTATCTACTCGTAGTCTCTCTCTCTCTCTCTCTCTCTCTCTCTCTCTCTCATATTAAGAGCTTACATAGCTTTTCTCTCTCTGTCTATCTGTACTTGTCTCTCCCTCAGTGTTTGTGCTTTGTAACTACTACGATTTATGGCTACTATTGGCATGAGCTCCCAGCGAGCTGACCTTGGTCTCCATCCTGGCTCCTCTTAAATCGGTACAATTGTGAGATATACACACTCGTTCATCTTCAGCTCCAATCTAATGGAGCAGCTCCGATATCCCTACTTTGATGTTTATCTTTGATATGTCACCATGGTGACGTGAACATGGGACGTTCGCGGAGCTGGCAGCTGGTGTAAGATCATCAAGATCACCACTGCCGTGTTGGTTTATATGTGCAAAACTTGAACGCATCTTCGGGATAACTCTATGTTAGCATCTCCTCGTCCCTTCTCTCCTTCTTGGTGGGTCTCTCAACCAAAAGTCGTCTGGTTGTTTTAAGCTCTAGAGGATTGGATCCTAACCGGCGTCCTTGAACTTCTCTAGCAACCTGCTTTTGTTGGTACTGCTTCTACGTAGTCGAGTAGGTATTAGTTTCCATGGAGGAGGCACCATTTCTTACGTGTATCTCAGCTTCCCAGGGTAGAGGGTCCCGGATCTTCACCTTCACCAGCCTCTTTTCCTCATGACAGGAGATGTTGAATCAAGTCAATGGTTGTCTCCATAATCAGCGTTATTTTCTCATCAAATAGTCGATGGCCGATCAACATTCGCTTGGTTCCAGATATTATGTACAATCAAGTTCCCGAAAATACTTGCACTAGAGGTGACAACGATGCCAAAGTAAGAATAGCCAAGAGAAATGAATTTGTTCGTATGCTCCTTTACAATCGGCGTAATGCACATTTGCCTGTTGGTAGAAGTTTCTAGGGTCATCTCTTGAGAGCGATTTCATGCAAGCGACTCCGACGTGCTGGGCCAAGTAACTACGGTGTACTTTGGGCGTGGCTGGGGCTTTACGTCTGGGTTGCCCGCTTGATGGTGTGTTCATTTAATTCTGCCTTATTTAGATGTCCTTGTTAACAAAACTCATATTTGTGGGAATCTCTAAAGCTTTCATTTCTCACCTGGGTGTAAAATCTTCATCATCATCAAGACCTTATTTCAATTAGGGATCGGCAAATGGGCAGCGCTCCCGCCTATGCAGAGTCTGCGAAGACGCAGACCACAAGGGCCTAAAAAAAAAGGGTGTAAAATGAACGGTGTAAAGAAAAAAAAGAGAGAGAGGGAAAAATACACTATTATTATCTATTTAACGCAGAGATGAAGGGCATAAAAATTCTTAATAGATTTGAGTTTTGGGACGGAAGACACTTGATCGAGGCCGAATCTCACGAACGTTTTAAATCTATAAAAAGCTATAGAAAAATGGGCGTGGCCCAATTTTTCTTCAATACCTACCCCACAAAGGTTATATGTTTATATTCTTGAAATAAGGAGGCATGGAGATTCCTAATAGATTTGAGTTTTGGAACAAGGACATTTGATTGAGGCAAAATCTGTTGAAGGTCTTGGATCCATAAAATGTTGTAGAAAAGTGGGTCTGCTCCCATTTTTCTTCAATACCTACCACACAGGTTTATATGCTTGCATGCCAGAATTGAAAAGGGGGTTGCGGATTATGCACTACACTACTACGCTTAAGTGTGGCATAAAATTTCTCATCTTTAACTCACTTTTTACACTTTTTTGATGATCCAAGTTGTTCATCTAATTCGCCCTCCATGAAAGGTACCAAAGATATCAAAGATCTTCAATGGGCACTTAAGGTGGGCCTCTTTCAGCTAAAATGTGGACAACATCAACATAAACTATTCTAATGTCCACATTTGAGCTGCAAGGTGCCCATCATAGAGGTGCTGCTTGGATGAGATCTTTGGTACCCCTCCATCTTGTGGGAGTGAATGTGGTGAACTACTTCGATCATTGAAAAAGTAGAAAAAATGAAAATTTTCATGCTAGACTTGAATAAAGCATATAATTTCTAGAGAGAGAATTTTGCGTACAATTGTATGATGTAGTGCGCAGCAAAAAAAGGTGAAAGTTAGGCCCATTTTGTATACTTATTTTAATGATCCAACTCATTCATTGGATTTGCCTTTCCTCAAGATAAGATACCAAAAATCTCATCTAACAAGCACCTTTTTGTGTGCTCTCAGCAGCTAAAAGGTGAACGGTGTTAACAAAAACAACTCTCCATGATTCAATTTTGTTGGAGGGAGCCCACCGTAGGAGTGGCCATTGGATAACATTTCTAATGCCCTTATATTGCGGGAGGACAAACAAGTTAGATCATCAAAAAGTGGGCCCAATGTACACAGCCACACACAATTGTAGGTGTATAAACCATTCACCCCCCATGGATCCAATCTTAAACAGTCCATACTCCATAAAATGGCATCATTGAATGATCTTAACCACCATGTACTCTAGGGCGTGAAATGCAAGGCCCAAAAAAGGTTTAGCAATAATCACAAAATCATGAAAAGATTGTTCCCATGTATAAGATTGTGGTCCATGGCCCATTTAGGATGGATTTCACCCAATAGACAAACGACTTGGACCACCTAAAATGTAGGGGGGCCTATATGTTCGATCGATGTGGACTCTTGAGGATCTTCGGATCAGTGTGGTATTTTGGCCCTGGAGTTTATTAGTCTAAGCTTTATCTCATCGTTGATGTGGATCTACTACTAATTTCTTCAATTAACTACCCGTGTAAATCTTTGCACTCTAATTGCTCTCATAAAATGTCATGATCTTCAGGCACTAGCAACTCATTGATCAACGAATCAAGGGCTGATAATGGAAGGATTACTCTTGATCGTTCTCAAACACTCCATTGCAGTCTACCTTCTCCCAAATTAGTCCGGAATTTATGAAAATTCTACCCACTAAACATAGGAGTCTTCTCTTCTAAAATTAGCTAAATGAGAAATAGCCAGCCTCAAACTTGTGGTGGCTGCAAACACCAAATGCCAGCCTTTCCGGGGTAGATAGTAGCCAACCTTGTGCCTCCTCCACCCTTCCCCAACACAACAAACCGAAAAAGTAGAGAGGAGAATGCAAAGAGACCAACCATTCGTTTGTTTCCCGTAAACTCTATAACAACCCCTTCACCTCGCTCCTCTCTACACCTATTTGCACAGCAGCCTCAGGCCTCTTAGGGAGGTGACAATGCGGGCCTTAGGCTGCTTTCTCCTATCATTCCTCTTTCTATCCTCATTCTCCTCTCTCTCTCTTGCCCTCTCTAATGAAGAGGCCTCCTTCATAGCTCGTAGACAGTTACTGACCTTACCTGAAAATGGAGACTTGCCAGATGATTATGAGTTTCAAGTGGATGTCTCCGTCGCATTTGCTAATCAACGACTCCGAAGAGCCTACATTGCACTCCAAGCATGGAAGAAGGCCATCTTCTCGGACCCATTCAATGTCACAGGCAACTGGGTGGGGTCTGACGTTTGTTCCTACAATGGTGTCTTCTGTTCTGAATCATTAGATGACCCCAGCATCAATGTGGTTGCCGGGGTTGATCTCAACCATGCTGACATTGCTGGATACCTTCCTGTTGAGCTGGGTTTGCTCACCGATGTGGCTCTCTTCCACATCAATACCAATCGGTTTTGTGGGATCATCCCCAAGAGCTTTGCAAGACTCCAACTACTCCATGAGCTCGACGTTAGCAATAACCGATTTGTAGGCCCCTTCCCGAAGGTTGTTCTGGCACTGCCTGGATTGAAGTATCTGGATATCCGATTCAACGACTTTGAAGGCCCACTACCTCGCGAACTCTTCAACAAGGATCTTGATGCTTTGTTTTTGAATGATAACCGATTTAGCTCGCATATTCCAGATAGTCTCGGAAACTCGCCGGTTTCCGTTGCAGTTTTCGCCAATAACAAGCTGGGTGGTTGCATTCCGAATAGCATCGGGAAGATGGCAAACACCTTGAACGAGATGATTTTGTTGAATAATGGCTTGTCAGGATGTTTGCCGCCTGAAATTGGGCTGCTTGGCAATGTGACCGTGTTTGATGCTGGTTATAACTTATTGACTGGAGTCTTGCCCAAGAGCTTTTCAGGTTTGAAGAGTGTTACTGATTTGGACATATCTCATAACATTCTGACTGGGTTCGTGCCTGAGAGCTTGTGCAAGCTTCCCATGCTTCAAAACTTCACCTTTTCGTATAACTACTTTAAAGGTGAAGCGGATGAGTGTGTTCCGGATTCAAGGCCGGGTGTAGCATTGGATGATACAAACAACTGCTTGCCTGATAGGCTTAAACAAAAGAGTGCCAAGATGTGCACACCTATTGTGAGTAGGCCTGTTGATTGTGGAAAGTCCAAATGTGGTGGGAGAGGAACTCCTAGGTCTCCTAGTCCTAAATCCTCGACATCACCAGTACCTTCAAAGGCATCTCCTCCTTCGTTGACACCATCGGTCCCAACACCTACTCCAGTGACACCATCGGCCCCAACACCAGCCCCAGGGACACCATCCCCTCCAACACCAGCTCCAGGGACACCATCAGCTCCGACACCATCTCCAGTGGCACCATCCACTCCAACACCATCTCCAATGACACCATTAGCTCCAACACCATCTCTAGTGGCACCATCCACTCCAACACCATCTCCAGTGGCACCATTAGCTCCGACACCAGCTCCAGTGGCACCATCCACTCCAACACCATCTCCAGTGACACCATTAGCTCCGACACCAGCCCCAGTGACACAATCCACTCCAACACCATCTCCAGTGACACCATTAGCTCCAACACCATCTCCAGTGGCACCACTAGCTCCGACACCAGCTCCAGTGGTACCATCCACTCCAACACCATCTCCAGTGACACCATTAGCTCCGACACCAGCCCCAGTGACACAATCCACTCCAACACCATCTCCAGTGGCACCATTAGCTCCAACACCATCTCCGGTGGAACCACCCACTCTAACACCATCTCCAGTGACACCAGCCCCAGTGACACAATCCACTCCAACACCATCTCCAGTGGCACCATTAGCTCCGACACCAGCTCCAGTGGCACCATCCACTCCAACACCATCTCCAGTGACACAATCCACTCCAACACCATCTCCAGTGGCACCATTAGCTCCAACACCATCTCCAGTGGCACCATTAGCTCCAACACCATCTCCAGTGACACCATTAGCTCCAACACCTGCCCCAGTGACATCATTAGCTCCAACACCCGCCGCAATGACACCATCCACTCCAACACCAGCTCCAATGACACCATTGGCTCCGGAAACACCTTTGGCTCCAACACTAGCTCCAGTGACGCCATCTGCTCCAACACTAGCTCCTGTGACACCAATGGTTCCAACACCAGCTCCGATGACTCCAGCGACTCCAACAGTAGCTCCAGAGACACCATTGGCTTCAACACCAGCTCCCTTGACACCGACTCCAGGGACACCACCAACGCCAGCACCAAGAGAGCAACCATCTCCATCTCTAGCACCAGTTACACCAACACCAAAACCAGAGCCAAGGCCAACCACTGCACCAGAACAATCACCACCAGAACATCGTGGGTTCATACAACCACCTCCATATGATCCTTTTGAGCGATTTAGGCATCGCCCACCTCCACCTCCAGTACAGTCACCACCCCCACCAGTGTCTTCACCCCCTCCACCACCAACGACTCAATCACCGCCTCCATCAGTCCAATCACCCCCACCCCCAGTTTATTCTCCTCCACCTCCGGTTCACTCACCTCCTCCACCTCCAGCGTACTCACCTCCTCCCCCGGTGTACTCGCCTCCTCCTCCTCTTTACTCGCCACCTCCACCTCCAGTTCAGTCACCTCCTCCACCAGTTCACTCTCCGCCACCACCAGCTCACTCACCACCACCCCCTGTCCACTCACCTCCGCCCCCATCTCCTCCACCCCCAGTCAACTCACCACCACCTCCAGTTCACTCGCCGCCACCACCACCAGTTCACTCCCCTCCCCTCCAATCCACTCACCCCCTCCACCAGTTCACTCTCCTCCACCACCTGTCTTCTCCCCACCACCACCTGTCCGATCGCCTCCTCCACCATCTCTATCTCCTCCCCCACCATCAAACGATGAGGTGATCATCTTCCCACCTAACTTTGGTTTCCAGTATGCCTCACCACCTCCTCCAATGTTCCCAGGATACTAAGTAGTATATAAGTGTTCGAACCCTCCACACTTATATACACCCGCTTTTGCCAGTTGATCCTTGAAAAGAACCATAATCTCCCCAAAAGAGAACTCTCTCCTCTGCAAACATGCAACACAGGCAACAACATGTAACTCCTGAGTCTAAGCAATTTCTGTTTGTTTATTTCAATCTTTCTCTCTTCTTCTTGTTTAGGGATTCATCCCCCCATTTTATTGAATGAATGTAATCAACAAATAAGCCTTTTTATACAAGTTCCTTTTAATTCCTATCTCTGTCACCTTTGGGTTGTGAAAGTCCTTCATGGTATGCATGCAAGAACAATATATTTGGAATATCATTTGGTTATTTGATGTGAGAAAGGGTTGCATGAGACTGGAGAGATTCTCTCCATCTAGTTTTGACAAATGTTTCCATATTTTGAATGGAGAGGAGAGATTCAACAATTCTGAGAAGCTTAGTTTAGTTTCATCAATATTAGGCCTTTAAATCTCCCCAGTAGTCATGCTTGTTGTCATTGGTGGAGGAGATGGCAAGTAGAAGGGTCACATCACTACTACCAATATGAGTGGACAGAGTCAAATGTGGACGGAGTATTGTTCTTTATGTGGTTCAAAGATCATTCAGCAATGAATACTTGCTTGATTCATGTCCTCTCGATGGGGTCTTCTCCAAATAATAAAGCAAATATGATTCACGTCCTCTCGATGGGGAGGCTTCTCCAAATTATTAACCCAAATTTAGATGATGTTGGAGCAGTTCTTCTCTTCAAAATCATCTTTTTCTATTCCTCAAAAGACAGTAAAAATTTCACACACAAAAAAAAGATAGCAAAAAAGCTAAGAAAGGCAATACTCTTTCATGTTCTACCTCCAAACTAGCAAATTTTAGTATCGTTTCCTAACCTGAATGGGATAAACCGTAATCTAGAAATATTAATAATACTTTGAAGCCTAAACTTATGGGTGTTTAACATAGGTTTAGCAAATCATGGGTGGGATTATCCATGGATGGTCATCTTCTTTTTGCTACTGCAACCTAAAACATTGATACAACTTATGTTACCATGGATAAAGATCCTTAAAACCTGGCGTTTGTTCTCAAATAAACTTTGAGTATTAGTGCTGTCAATGGCAAAGCATAAGGTCACTATCTGGGAGGATTATATCCATGGATGTTAACTTGACGCCAACCAACCCCTCAGTTTCTTTTTGAAGTAAATTGGCATAGGAAATCACCCTCTCAAATGCTGCGACCCCGTAGAACAGAGTACACACCAGCTTGCCATTAATGGCCAACCCACGTCTAGAAACTAAATTAGCCAAGATCCAACCACATTAACATACTGAAAAAGAAAAGTGCTATAAAGAAGGTTCAGTTAGTCTCTTTGCCAATAGCCATTTTCGTTCTCCATACGTGCTAGATGAAGATAATCGAGTCCACTCGTTTGATCATTGTGGGGAAATCTATCCTTGAATGGCCCTAATGCCTTGTCTGATCAAACCTCGTTTTATGTTTGTTTAAGAAGAAAGCAAACTTTTGTTTTCTCTGTGCTGCTTTATTAACAAAAGCGTTCAACATAGGACTAGAACCATGTTGCATCCTTGTGACAGCTTACTAGATCAATGGTCTTGATATATTACACAGACACGTTAGAGATCTAATATGTGACTAAGGGCTAATTCTATTTCAATTTCCAACCACTGGCGTCAAAGAGGATCAACTAAAGTAAACTACAAATAATTACATGTAAGTTCTTTATTTTTCCAATATTTTAACTAAAATCACCCAAAGCTATGAGCATTAATCTACGTATGGGTTTTTTCCCCGTCTCCCTGTAGAGAAGCTCCGCCAATAAGTACATATTATAGTAAGATTCTTCCACCTAAGAAGTTGAAACATCTACATAAACAGAACAAGCTTTGTCAGCAAATGATGGATAAAGTATCCTCATGCAATGGTTGAATCAACTTCACTACTTTCTCCATTGTAGGCCTTTGCTTTGGATTTGGCTTAAGACAGAGCTCTGCAATCTCAACCATGGTGCACATGCTATCTCTTAGATCTGTCATTTTATCATCAAATAAACATTGCAAATCCTTCTTCTCTCTCTTATTTGTTACATAATCTACTAGCCATATGTCACCATGTCTCTCACTTACAATTGGTTTCTTTCCTGTGATTAGCTCTAGAAGTAGGATCCCGAAGCTGTAAACATCTGACTTTTGAGTAAATGTGGCAACGTTCTTGGCTCGTTCTAGTTCTGGTGCAGTCCGTCCAGGATTCTTCTGATTATCACCTTTGGAGATGCAAGATAAGGCACTTCATATCCAGAAAGGCATGCCGAGACGTCAGTACGGATCAAGATGTTGGAGGCCTTGATTACCCCACATACCATGGCTTCCCCTCTCACCGAGGATTGGGCATGGAGGTTCGCGATCGCCTTGGATGTGCATAGAGCTATATACAATTGAATTCCCCAGTTTAGAGCAGTGAATTGGATTCGCTCCTTTCCTGTATCATTGAAATGCAAATTGGTGATTGTGTCTAGGACTGTCAAAAATGCTACACGAGTGTCCGAGTTGAGTTATTTTCACTGCTCTGAGTTGGGCACTCTACATGAAACAAGTCAAGCCCCTCGGACAATAATCTGTTAGGTCCACACTGGGTCGAGCCCCAGTTGACAAATTGCCCATGTTGAGCCAGTAACTGATTTTGTTGCCAATCTCCTAAACTAGTTAACTCATATTCATTGAGTTTCCAAACATACATCGCTTGTAAGCTTCTTTCCTTTCTTTACTGCTCGGGGGCCAAGTTAAGATCTATACTTAGTCGTAGCTCCCAACAAGGAATGCTCCCTGTGGGTGACCTCATTGCAATACTACGAGGCATACAGATTCTTTCATGGTCGAACTCAATTGAGGTGGATCCGAACCTTTCCCCTGATCACTCGTACATCTATAAACCACACTAGTTGGATAATTTAACATTAACATTCAAGTAAATGTGCAATGGTTCACGTTCAACGACCAAAAACAAATCGCTTAGGAGTAGGATTTTCCTACTGACATGAGTCTAAGGACAGGGAAATCCTATGAGCAAGCTACGGGATGACATAGTAGGAAGAGATAAAAGTAGAAGAAATTCCATACCATGCAAGAGCTCCTCAAGACTCCCCAAGCACATGTACTCGTAGAGAAGAAAAACTTCACTCCCATACCAAAAGCTGAACAATATCGAGGAGAGTTGAACGTCAAGAACCCCACCGAGGAATTTTATTGTAACACCCTGGATTTTTAAGACAAAATTTTTTTTTTTTTTTTTTTTTATAATGGCATTTTAAATAAGAGCATTGGGGATCCCATGAAAAAAGATTTATTTAACATTTTACTAAACCTATCTTAAAACTCCGGGTGTTAATTTTCCTTTCTCAAAATGGCGTACATGTAATTTAAACATAAATAAATAATCCCCGTATAAATCAACGTCAAATAAATAGGCGCCTTTATTTTAAATCTAATAAATGTCCAAAAGACAATAATAATATGGCCCAGGGTCTATCCATCATAACGTCTCATATAAATGTCCAATATATGTCCAAAGATCTAAATCACATCCAAATATAAAGTATGCAGTCCATAATAAAATTCAAATGATAATCCACTCTAATGACTCACATTACTGTCTAAAACTATAGGGAAACTAGTCTTTCAACCTCTCAAGGTTTATCAACCGCTTTTTCCTTTCCCGGTGTCGCGCGTAGATCTAAGGCATTGCAAAACAAAGCAATGCCTCAAAGAGCTATCGCAGTAGGTACATAGACAATTAATGTAATAAATGAAAGAAATAATGAACAACACTGATAAAAAGTCTAACACTTATGAAAATAGTGATATCATAATGCCATGTTCAAATAAATGCCAATTTATTCTATATGCTAAAACATGCAATCATAGAGTTAAAACATGACATGAATCAATAAAATGGAGCATACAACAAGAATAAGGGCACCCTAAGGTAATGGGTCCCACCACATCGCACTAACATCCCTGATCAGGAGTACACATAATCAACCTCTGAGTGTCGTCACACCCAGGCATACCATCCATAACTATGCTCATCATACATGCACACATAACAAGAATATGGGCTATCATGCTGCAGTGGCAACCCTCCATGGGTATCAACCACCGCCGCTCTCCGTCGAGCTCTCCGTCGACACCATAACGGGAGACTTAGCGTCTGTTCCCATGGAAAGGCTCAGACCGGTAGTGTGGACTATCCATGTTACCAAACCCCTACCGAATGTCATCTATGGGCAGGTGTCTATCATATCACAAAATCATCACATCATAATCTCGGAAGGTGGGTGGCCGCCCCTATCCCTCTTAAAGATGACGCCCACCTGCGAGAGCACCCGTCATCAAATATAAAACACGGAAATCATATGTATATGCTAAAACTCAAGAGCACTTATAGCTTGAAATCCCCAAGACATGCCCCTCATCCTGGGGTTAGCCTATAAAAGGACCAGCTAATAAGCCTCTATTCTCATTTCCATGTAATCCATGCATTTTCTATATATATAATAAGAAATAAGTCTCTAATTAAGCATAACTAATTAACATCATGCTTGTAAAAGCATTTTAAATAAGTTTATTCAGTAAAAGATTGCAATTTGGAATAACCATCCTGTACGCAATGTCGCATGAAATCCACGGTAAATAATAATTGCATTTTAAAACACAATCACACATGATGCTATGTTTAAACATGGTTTAAAAATCAAGGCAAAACATTAGTTGTCGTCACCTACCTCAGTGTGAGACCACTAGTTTGCTAATAACTCCCTTTAAATGGGTATATTCAAGTGCACCTGCACATGTCACATCACTATTTTAAAATTTTTCTAAATAAAAAGTGGTCATTTCTAAGTTTTTAAGTTAAAACTAGGTCCGCGTCGTCAATACAGTCACAACGCCTCTTTCGGATCGTGATTTGAACCTCTCTAGCTCCCAAAAATCAAGTTTTTGTGAAAACTACCCTTAAATGGGGCCTGTCGGACCACCATAAGGTGGTTTATACCGACGGCGCCCCTTTTCTGCCGGTTTACACCAGCGTACACTGGCGCACGAAGACGCACGCCGACGCAGACGCCGCACGGGACGCGTGCCGTGCGTCACGATCGCCAGGATGCGCCGCGTCCCGGCCCCACCGCGACCGTCAACCAGCGCACTCCCCACACGCGCGCAGCGCGTGCGACGACGACGTCGTGTGACGTCGTCCTGGGTGCGTCTCCGAGTGCGTCCTGGCATCAGCGCCAGGGCGCCGACGCCATTGACAATGCCGGAGAAGATGACCGGATTCCGGTCACCTCCGGCGGAGCTACAGAGCTCCGTTTTGCGTGATTTTTGCACCATTTTCTTCAGAATTCTCTCTAGAATCCATTTATGCCCTCCTTTTGCACTGATTTTGCCAAAAACCATAGTTTTTAAACAATTTTTCCCAAGTTCCTAAAATCATCCATAGGTACTGGTTTTTGAGTTTTCTGGAGAATTCCACCGTTGGATCACTCCCAAATTTAAAGGGTATGCTCTTGGGTCTCTTGTGCACTAGTTGGATGGTGCGATTTTCAAACAGACGAGGTTTGGTCCGTGAAATCACTCTCCAACAGTAGCATGCACACAGGTTCCTAAAAATCTGATTTTTCCTAATTTTTTAAATGTTTTTCTAATTGTTCTTCTATTTAATAAATACGAAAAATATAGGTTTGAGGCTTACCTTACACCTGGCCGGAGTTGCTCGTGTTGCCGGGGCTCCACTCGCCGAAAAATTCAAGTTTTGCAGGGCTAGGGTTTTGCATAAACACTCAGAGAAAACGCTCAAAGTGGAGCGTTTTGGCAACCTGGGGAGGGTAGATATAGGCCTAGAGTCCTAGGGGAAGAGAACCTCTTCCATTCACGCCTCTTTCCATGGCTTCTCCAGCGATTTTGCCGGATCTGGGTACAGACGTGTGGAAGACGGGGGTGCCATTATCAATTTGGGCCCCTGTGTTATATGTTTCTGTCAAATGACAAAATTGTCCTTTTGCCGGATCTAGGTACAGACGTGTGGAAGACGGGGGTGCCATTATCAATTTGGGCCCCTGTGTTATATGTTTCTGTCAAATGACAAAATTGCCCTTACAACTTCGACGGCTCATAACTCCCTCGTTTGAGCTCCGTTTTTCGCGTTCTTGGTGGCGTTGGACTCGTATCGACGAGCACTTTCAAATTATTATGTTTTCAGGAAAAAAATTCATCCATAAAATTTTATTTTAATTTATTTAATAATTTCCTATTTTATCCTAAAAATTAAGGATATTACATTTATCCATTGCTCGAGATCTGGCAACTGTTTTTGGTCGGAGTTTCCGAACAATGACCATCAACCCACTGTCGAGCACAGTCTTGAACAAAGGCCCCAGAGTCCCTTCTCCCAGCCGGATTGCCAGAATTTGAGCAAATTCTGATGGATAATCCACACTCAATAAACTCTCATTATTAAATATGATTCGACTGGGCATATTGATCTTAACCTCTATAATTGATACTGGGGTGGTGCCATATCTCAAATTCCGATCTACGAAATTTACAGGTTTTTCTATGAGTGGGACTAATTTTGATCTGACGAACCTAATGAATGATAGGACTGTAACACAGCTAGAAAGTAGATGGTGCCAATAGCAAGTTGATAACCAAGATGTGCCATACTTGTGCTGGGAAAGGTGATAAAGCTTGGCCGTTTCTTTTAAATTAGAAAAAGAGCTAATCTTGTGCTTCACTAGCTGAAGTAGTTACTTAGGTCTCGTTGCACTAACATTGGAAATAGCCTCTTGCAAAATACAAGATAAGGTTGCATACTTTAGGCCCTTGTGGTTCACCCCTTTCCCGGACCCCACATAGGCAGGAGCTTCGTGCACCGAGACTGTCCTTTATTCAAATTTTGAATTATTAGCAACAATTGTCCTTATTCTCTTCTTAAATTCTATCTGTCAATATGCCATTGAAGAAAAGTGGTTTCCACGTGAATGAAGAACACAAATATCTAATCTAAGATGGTCAATGGACTATATACTCAAAATAACTGCTCAAGTTTTAACACAAAAGAAGCAAGTTTTTGCCTCCCTAAAATGCTTTAGATCGTCATTAATATAGTTTCTAAACAGGCCACAGAAACAAAACCTGAATTCAACTTGTTTAAGCCACATTAGTAGTACTAGCTTGATTAAGGTAGTTGGGACCTTGGAGCCTACCAAGCCCAAACCTGGATTGTAAGTGGGCCTGGCTTTCCAGTTTGGAGATGTGATTTAAGAAACTGTGGATTTGTTTATCCATGGATAGAGATCTTATCTTCAGGAGGTGTATTGGAATTAAGATCAAGAATGGAATAGCATTTGATAGCCTTCCCAGAACCAGTGGACAGCAAGCGGGGACACCACAAGCAACTGAAAAGTGGGAGGGTCTTGTCCGAGGTCCCTGCATATTCGTCAGCCTTAATCGAATATAGATAACAAACTGAACATATACAAAACAGCCGTGAAACCTCGGCTTTCTTGTTCTTGTATAATGTTATCTATGTTTTATGGCCGCCAATAACCGTGAAGAAAGCCATTATCTTTCTCAAAACAAAAAATCATTATCAGTGGATAATTTAATCGTTGAATTGCTGTCCCTTGTCAAACAGGCCCTGAATTTTTGGAGTGCAATGTTTTGTCTATTAGTCTAGTCAGTATCAAAGCTCGACATGATCAAGGGTAGTCCTAAAGAAAATTCTCCAATTTGTTATTTCCAGGATACCAGTTTTTGTAACAATTGGGTTAGTTTTGTAATTGTTGTTAGCTGTTAAGTTTTAACTCTTTAAGTACTCTTTGGTTCTATGAAAAACCATCGGGGCTCACTTTTGAGTCATCAGTTTAAAAACATACATCGATGGATATGTTCAAGAAATGTGTGACATATAAACCATATATACAATGTGTTCAAGAAAAGAAGATATTAGAAGTAATAGTCAAACATGCAAGATAATTTGGATCTAGCAAGATCCCATATCATTGTATTTGAATCACTGGAACAAGCCCAAAGAGACCTGAAAGTTATATAATCCATACGAGAGGAGTTGGTAATGTCTGCAAAATGAAGAGATGAACTTGGGTTTTAGACCATTTGAATGAAGGTGCCAAAAGAAATATTGGACGCTGTTTTGCTGAGTTATTTGGCAGAGAGTAAGTTATCAAATGGGAAGGGCCTGAGAGTTGAATTATGAAATGCACTCTAGGTGTATACTGGAGCACAACATTGTGATCTACTGGACTGGTTACCTATTCAACCTAAAACTGTTGCGACAAGCTTTTTAGGTTGTCAAACGTAGTTACAACAGTATAATTGAATGTACGTATGTGTCCCAGTTTAAGCTGTAAAAGGTATTCCATAATTTAAGTTTCTTCAATTATTCAAACTAGATGTAAACGTCAATTAAACATGCATTACGTGAAAATTTCATCAGTTTATCATATATTATTTGTAAATGTAGTGGCAAACCCACCTTGTTTCAAATTGAATTAGAGGTGTAAGTGAACCCAGACTGTTTGACAGATCTAAACGATCCAACTAAACCGCGCTTAGTGAGTTAAGCTTCATTAATACAGATGCATTAACGAGAACCTTAAACAAAGGACCATGCCTGCACCAACAATGATGCTGTTTGTTTATTAATGTTTTGGAATTTACAAAAGGCATCCATGAGAAATCCATAGCCGTAACACCCGCTTTGTTCAAGTCATGATTTAATTGAGACAATATGTTCGGAAGAGTGATATTATGTTAAAATCTTGAGTTACTTCAGATGATCATAATCTCAAATATATGGCGTAAGGAGCATGGGGAGGGCTATTTCCACTAATCAATATAATTACCTTTCCTTTAAATCAATAAAAAAGACACGATCAAAGAACACAATCAGTCAAGTGATTAGAAATCCAGTTAAGATCTGGCAAGATACAAAAATATCCTTCTATCTTATATATGTTTTTCATACAATATTAGACACTTAAGATGGCCAAGCAGAATACAAGAATTATATACATGCTCAATTCTTTGTGATGGTAAATAATTTCTTTTTTCTTAACCCACAAAAAAATTCTTTTTTTTTCTTCTTTTTTTTTTTTTCAGATTGGATCATGGACTCTTTTGATGGATAATCTGAATATGAATTAATTTGGAGCCAAACATTGAAGATAAGATCCAATAAGCTGTTTAATTAAAATACAATCCATTTGGGAGCCTAATGGATTGTGATTGTAATACAAGTATATCTGATCCAAACCTAACCATTTACACCCCTAACGCTACTAAAATTTGGGTTTTATAAGACAACAAAAATGAGACAATTTAAGCAAAACTGTCTTATTAAAAAAATACAGTTTTTAAAAATCATCTAACAAAAATATGACATTATAAGACAGTTTTAAAAAAATCATCTTATAAAATATGTTTATAAGATGATCACATGAAACAGTATTATTCATATAAAATAAGATAATTTGTTATAACCGTCTTACATCTCATGAATAAAATAAGACAGTCATAACAAAATATCTTATTGTTCTTTATGAATAAGATGTTTTTTTGAAACTATCTTCTTCTTTTTTAAATAAAGAATTTTTTTTATAAAAAATTATCCTTTAAATCTTCATTTTAAAATAGTGTGAAGTTTAACTTGTTATTTTTTTACCCTCACTTGTTTCGATGAAAAACTCCAAAATTGAGTTGGATTTACATGTGTTTTGTTTCAAACTTGCATTTTTCTCAATTGATATCAATTTGAGTATTTATTCTTTCTTATTTTTGTCATACATTTAATTTATTTGGCTAATTATAGGTATAAAATTCTTTTCTAAAGTTTTTTCTTCCTGTGTATAGATCATTCATGTGTATGGATAAGTATGTAGATCATTCATGTGTATGTATTAGTTATGTTTTTTCATCATTCTTTCTTATCTAAATCCTAGAATTGGAAACTTGAGTCCTCTAATATGTGTGTGTGTGTGTGTGTGTGTGTGTGTGTGTGTGTGTGTGTGTGTATATTTCAATTATATATACATTTTCCATGCGCATTAAGTGTTTGGTTAATTGTCTGATCAAATGTTAGTAATCTTTTCATTCTAGAAAGCCTTTGCATGTATTTGAAGTTTAATTTTTTTGAAAAAATGAACAAATATGCTTGGATGACTGTAGAAAGATAAATTGCACCAAAGCCTCCCCTTCTTAGCTGCAGAAAGATGACTAATATAATATGAGGAGGGGTGGTGATTGTAATTGAATGCAATGTCCATATTGAGATGTGGAAATCTGAAAAAAGTTAATATTCAATGAGTTCAAAGAATATTTGTGCTTTAATGGAGTTACTGAAAGCTATCGCCCCTGAATATAGCATGCAGAAGTAATTCCTCATGGGCCCGTAGTAAGGGCAAAATGTGTATATATGATCATGAAGTCATTGAAGGAAGTGTTGCAGATATGACACTGTACAAGGTTCTTTCTTTCAGTCACTTTTGCACAATAAGTTGATGCATCAATACACTAAGTTTGTGTATATTACTATCTCCCTCCATCCAAATGACCATACTATTTTTTTATTATTTTTTTTTATAGAAGTGAATGCTATTCATACTATTGAGGATGCAATTAGATATCACGTAGCTTGCCTAGAGAAGTATATCAAACTGATGTTATCCAAAGTATATATATGGCATCATAACATCATTTTTAACAATATTTTTTAAGGCCACAACTAAATTGTTTAATATTATCCGCATCCAATGTTAACCAAAAGCTGCAAAAGGCACCATTATGGCTGATGTGCTCTCTGACATCAAATTTCGGCATAGCAACTACCCCATGGGGGTATTTATGTCTATTTTTATAATAAAATTTAATCTCTTTATCTCACTTCTTATATATATTCATTACTAATTCCTTAAACATTACATCTACAATGTATGGATCAAGTAGAGGTTCCACGTAACATGCCTTCATTTTTAAGGAGATTGTATAGACTACTCAATGAAGATAAGGAAAACAATCATGTAAAGATAGAGGTTAGTGTACTTGCCAACAACATAGTTGAGGTTATAGTCATTAATGAGAATCTCTTAACCATATGTAATATGACTCAACTAGAATACATGTATATCATTGTTTATATCAGGTATGTCATGTGACTGCTCTATTAAGAATTAGATTGACATTACTTGTTAATAAGACGTGATTGATATTTGAAATTTAGTTTCTACAAGTCTTTGCATGATAAATTGCAAAAATTAAAGGTTAAGGATGTTTACAAATTCCTTGACTCTACTGTCATCTTTGAACCAATGGAGCATTTGTGCATGGAAAAACAAATAGAAAATATTATACTTAGGTTCTTGTGTTATGAGAATGGGTAAGCCTAACTAATTCCATAACATAGAGGGTAAGTTATCATATGTCTTGCTTAATTATGTTATTTAATAAATATGAATATCTATATAAGTTAAGTTTTTGCAAATTTTAATTGAATGATTGTAGATATAGGTCTCATTGGATGCTGCTAGCTTTAGATGTGTAGGGTAGGCATGCATTATTTTTTTCATTCTTATGGAGCACATATTCGAGCCCAGCTGATGAAAATCATTAACAAGTAAGTCTTTATTATTTTATCCAATATAATAGTTGTACTACTAATAACTATCATATTTATTCTCATCTAATGCTTTTTTACTTATATATGTGTATTTTATAGTATAAATGGGTTGAGATGGAAGATATTAACCACCTAATAAAACTCACTTCAAAAAAGGTCAAGGTAAGGTTTATAAGTTCTTTAGTATAATTTATAGCCTAAAGTTACAATTAGACAAGATATATAAACTTTTTTATTGCCTTTATTATACAGTGTTTTAAACAATAATTTGACTAGGAGTGTGGGTATTATGTTCTCAAATACACGAGAACCCTTATTCGTGAAGGATTTACGATTTCATAATTGAGAAAGGTAAGATAGTTAATTTACTAATCATCATTCTCATAGTTTTATATATTTTCTAAATGACTCCAAGATTGAATATCTCAATTGATTTAACCAATTTGGGAAGCAAGAGTTACCCCCTATTAGATCTAGATAAATCTTTTGAATTATAATTTGTAGATCACTAAAGTTATTGAATGTGAGCATTTTTATCAATGAAAAACAAAAGAGAAATTCATTTAGATAGATGTCTTCCTTGTTCTTTTGATTGAAGTCTATGTGTGGTTTCTTTATTTCAACAAGAAAAAGTTAGTTTGTCGAATCAAACATATGGGTGTGTATGGAGAAGTGTGAATGTTTATGTTTTGCTTTTTGTATTTCAATGAAAAGTATATATGGAGGAGTTCAATGTGGAGTGTTGAAAGTGAATATATGTTGTAAAATGATTATAGCCTACAGAAATAAAAGTGAATGTGTTCTTTTGTCTTGTGATAATGACTATTGAATGCACTTTGAACTGCAGAAAGAATGTACAAATAGTAAGCAACAAAAGAATAGAGACATGTACAAGAACTATGTATAAAATAAGATTATTTTAGAACATTCATCTTGTATTTATATATTAAATAGGATTATTTTTGAAAAATCATCTTATATTTTTAGAATAGTCTTATAAAATTCTAAATAATGTAAGGCAATTTTTTAAAACTATCTTATATTACAATGAATATAAGAAGGTTTTTTAAACCATCTTATACTAATATGAATATAAGATGGTTTTTTAATCATCTTATATTATTTTTAATATAAGACAGTTTAAAAAATCATCCTATATTAATTTTAATATAAGATGGTTTAAAAAATCATCTTATATTAAAAACAATATAAGATCATCTTATGTTTGTCTTTTATTTTATAAGACAATTACATATAAGATGATTTTTTTAATCTTCTTATATATACATTTTTAATTGTCTCAAAAACCACTAGCTATAGTAGTGTAAATTGAATGTCAAAATGGAAATTGGGAAGCATTTTCGATTTAATTGTTAAATAAGTAGGATGGCTAATGCTTGTTCCATTTATATATGTGGATTAATGTAGAAGTAGGATTGCATATTTAGGTGGCTAAATGCTTGACTAGGTTTACATCTAGTGGGTGAGCCATAACAATGATTACTATGGCAAATTATACTGATAGTATACATGCCATAGTTATTATATCATATAAGACTATGCTATGAAGTATGTTTAAAATGTATAACACATTTTTGTATGTATCTCTGGATCTTGCCAATTTTTCATAGGCCAAAGCAGGCTTTATGAAACATATGCGGCACCTAAATTGTCCACAATATATGTGCCACTTTTCTTTATCTTTTTCCTTTTTTTATTATAAAAAAGTCAAGGATTCTGAAAAAGAAAAATAAGGGAATAGAGATTCTAGAGAAAGGGATGAAAACACTAGTTCGTTAAGGCATGATATGGTTTAATTACATTACAATATATGTGCCACTTTTCTTTATCTTTTTTCTTTTTTTATTATAAAAAAGTCAAGGATTCTGAAAAAGAAAAATAAGGGAATAGAGATTCTAGAGAAAGGGATGAAAACACCAGTTCGTTAAGGCATGATATGGTTTAATTACATTACAATATATGTGCCACTTTTCTTTTTCTTTTTTCTTTTTTTATTATAAAAAAGTCAAGGATTCTGAAAAAGAAAAATAAGGGAATAGAGATTCTAGAGAAAGGGATGAAAACACCAGTTCGTTAAGGCATGATATGGTTTAATTACATTACAATATAGACGCCCTGGATTTAGTATATTTAATTTGGAAGATTTGAGAGTGTTTACCTTAATCATAATATCAAAAGCACTACAACTGTGATTCTCATGAAGATTTCTTCCTCATAGTCAAACATAGGCTCCATGGCATACTACATATGTGAATTGGATCTGAAGTGAGCTCCCACTGGTGGACCCGTTTACATTTCTCATGCTGTCATTGGATCTTTATAGCAACTTCTTTAATAATCCCATAAAAGAGAATCCAATCGTTCATTTCTTCTAGTGTTGATCTCGACAGTTAGAGTATCGATCAGAACCATGCATATATCCTGTCTTAGATAATCCAACAGATCAGCAAACCATGTGGGACCCATTATTGACCGTACAATGAATCCTAATGATGATTACTAGTAATAAGTCAAGCTCAACAATATAAGAAACATGTATGCATACGCATAGAATACTCTAGTACCTTTGAAATTATTAAGGAAATTGCTATAATATATGTTTTTCAATTTATATGATATGTTTAATACTTTGTCCATTCCTTCGGTATTCTTGCCACATGTATTGTGGACAGGAGTAGGTTTATTCAAGCACATTTCTTACCTATATGGCAGCTAAATTTCCAACAATATTGGCAGACAAGTAATCCCGTGTTACGTTCATCAGCAAGCTCTTTGACTCCTGTTTGTCTCACTTCCTTGCTCTAAAAGCAAACACATCAATTCTTGGCACGCAAACAACAGTCAGGAACATGGGTAAACTACCTCCTCCATATGCTCCATAAGTCTCTTCTTCTTCCTCATTGGGAGGGCAAACCAACTAAGACGATTAATACATGGCTTATCCCAACACGTTTTCATTTGGTTTCTTTCTTCTTTGCTAAGCAACTGAGTATAAACTGTTGATAGGGAAGCTTTTTGGTTATGTTATTGTAGCTGTGAACAATCATGGACAGGTTATTGGTTTTTTTGGTGCTAATCAGCTTGGTCCAGCTTAGTACAGGTGATGGCCAGGGTCTAGGAGCCTCTTTCCTCTTTGGAGACTCTCTCGTGGATGCCGGAAACAACAACTATATTCAGACGTTATCGAAGGCTAATATACCTCCAAATGGGATCGATTTCGTGGCTTCTGGAGGGAACCCGACTGGACGATACACCAACGGGAGGACCATCGGAGACATCGTTGGTGAGCTCTCTCTCTCTCTTTCTCCCTCTCTCTGGTGGGTGGGTGGGTGATGCACATTGAAGAAACTGCATGGTGAGTACACATCTTGCAATTCAGAAGTAAGATTGCGTCCGGCTTGTGCACACATAGTTTTATGAGTGAAGCCTGTGATTTCTCGCTGATGATGGGCAATCAAAGCTGCATGAAGTGAATGGTTAGAACAATCCAACAGTGAAATTTGGTGAGCCACCGTGTTGGTTCGACCACAGAACTGAATTTTCATTGAAACTGGTCTTGTTCACTTTTTAATGTTTGCAGGAGAGGAGTTGGGAGCTGCAGATTATGCACCTCCATTTTTATCTCCAAATGCAACGGGCAAGGCAATTCTGAATGGAGTGAATTTTGCTTCTGGTGGAGGAGGAATTATGAACGCAACAGGAAGAGTATTTGTAAGTTCCTCCTTTTTTCTTACTTATAGGATTATATTTTTCTCTTTCCCTCTCAAATTGACTTTCGTTTTGTTAACGGTAATAATATTAGATTGAGATAATCTACACCACCCAGCAAGATCAAGCAGCCTCTAGGAGTTGGAGGCAATCAGAACACAAACCCAAAGGAAAAAATATCAAATTGAGTTCTTATATTATGGGTGCCCATATTTTTATCTTGAAGAATGTAGGCAGCCATTAAGTACAAACGGGACCTAGTTATTTGATGATCTAAACGCTTAATCTGTTAGACTATATTACCATGAGCTAATCACGGAAATCCAACCCCATCTGAAAAATATTTTAAGCCTCTAAATCTTAAGCCCTTCAAACTTTTGATCTTCTAATACCATTGATCACGATCCCTTGGATAAGTAGAGCCACGTATGGACAGCAAACTGGCACTTAGTAATTTGTGAGACTAACCTCGTGTGGTGATTCGTGTTAGACTATTGTTGGCCCACTTCCTATCATTGTAAGCTTTTAGGTCCAATGCTAGTTCCACAATTCATTTGTTTTTGTAGGTTGGGAGGATTGGAATGGACATACAAGTGGATTACTTCAACATCACTAGACAGCGTTTGGATGGATTGCTAGGAAAGGCGAAAGCAAGAGATCATATAATGAAGAGGTCCATCTTCTCATTAACCGTTGGATCAAATGACTTCCTCAACAACTATCTGCTTCCAGTTCTTTCCATTGGTGAAAGAGTCTCTGAAAGCCCGGATGCTTTCATTAACCACCTAATCAGCAATATAAGGATTCAGCTCACTGTATGCAACTCTCTCTCTCTCTCTCGTATGTCTACCAATAAAAATTGTTTATGTTGATGATATTGTTGTCACAATAGAGGCTGTACAAATTGGATGCTCGAAAGTTTGTGGTGGGAAATGTAGGGCCCATAGGGTGCATCCCCTATCAGAAGACCATAAACCAACTTAATGAGAACGAGTGCGTGAAGCTAGCTAATGACCTAGCCCTTCAGTACAATGGCAAATTGAAGGATCTGTTGGCTGAGCTAAATGATAACCTCCCAGGAGCCAAGTTTTGCCTTGCAAATGTCTATGATCTAGTTATGGAACTAATTACAAATTACTCCAAGTATGGTAAGTACTCTCTCTCTCTCTCTCAAGTGAGGCCTAGATTTTGGTGATCCAGATCATTCCTTTTTGGGCCCTTCAATCGATAAAGAGAGTAGTGTCCTGGTATCATCTCAAGTTAGACGTCTAACAAACAGTTTCAATTCTGCAGGATTTAAAACAGCAAGCACTTCCTGTTGTGGCAATGGAGGACAGTACCAAGGAATCATCCCTTGTGGGCCGACTTCATCCTTGTGTGATGAAAGAACCAAGCATGTCTTTTGGGATCCTTACCATCCCAGCGAGGCTGCCAATCTCATAATCGCCAAGCAACTCGTAGACGGAGACACCAAGCATATTTCCCCAATGAATCTTCGCCAACTTAGAGACCTGTAACTTGTTACTCTTCTTATTGATACATTGTTTCATACATACAGGACATGATAAACCTACATGGTTTCATGTTGGTTTCGTCTATTTATTTATTGAAAGGATGAATGTAAAATCCAAAGAGAGAAGTGTAAGTTGGCTTTGGCTAGTGTAATGTTGCACTTGATTCAATGAGACTTGGTCTGAGAATCTCTCTCCTCTCTCCTCATTCCTCTCTCTAACCCATCATGGATAGATAAAGGGCAGCCCCGGTACACGAAGCTCCTGCCCATGCGGGTTCTGGGGAAGGGGCAGACCACATGGGCAGACCCATCATGGATAGATCTTGGACATTAATTGGATGATTCCAACAGCCTCTCGATGGCAACCTGTGGCTTCTTCGTTGCTACCCATTCTCCCATATACTTGTACACCAAAACTCTAAAATTCTCAACCATACAACAACTAAGAAGTTTAATACATTCACATATCTAACACTCTCAAGCATCTAAAATTTTAGACAAAAACTCACTCTCAATTTTATTTTTTGGGCCCATAATCCCATATCATTTCCATTGCTAACTAATTTATCATCCTCATCATTCTCTTTATCTTATATTATTGATCTCCAACCAGACGGTGGGCATATGAAACTCTACAATTGAACAACTACAGAATGGAAGAATACTCATTTCTGCTAGAACAGATTCTCAAACTAAAGAGGCAATTACAAAAAGACCAAAATCCAACTTAGGCTATAATCCCATAAACTTAGTATGTGAAAAAACTTACTAAGCAATAGAACACAATATCAGCCACTGAAAAATCTAAAAAATCAAGCAATATTATTTGTTCAGGTAACCCAGAAACCCACTAAGCAGTATCAACAGCAAAGATGGTGCGAGCACGCATAATAGAAATGCAAAACAACAATAACAAAAGCTAGGAAGACAACAATATCAGGCGCCATAGAACTTTACTAGTAGGAACATTACATCCTACTGAGAAAATTTTAGGCTAGCAAAGTATGTAAGGCTCACCAAATTAGTTTGGACCACAAACAATATGAGCCATACATGTACTTATACAACTTCTAAGTTATTGTACTCATTACAAAATTATTTCATAACAAAAGTTATTATCATGTTATAGTGGTTGTTCCAATAAAATGGTAATGCTTTAATAATTTCCAATGCTAAAGATTTGTAGGCCACACAACCTATCGAAGATAAAGGAGATCTTTTGGTGCAATGGTAAAGTTGTCGTTGTGTGACCTTGAGGTCATGAGTTCAAGGGGTGGAAACCACCTCTTGCAAAAAAGCAAGGTAAGGCTGTATACTATAGACCCTTGTGGTCCGTCCATTCCTTGGGCCTCGCATATGCGGGGAGCTTCGTGCACCTGGGCTGCCCCTTTTACAACCTATCTAAGATAGAGACACGAAGAAGGATCAAGTCTTGGATCACAAATTAACTTGTCATGACATCTTAAAACTGAAAAGGCACACCTTACAACAATTTGAGCAAATTATATATAAACTTCTTAGACGAAAGCAACCAAATAAAGAGGAAAATTCCTAGAAGTCTCCCCTCCTTCTGCATCATTAGCCACACACATGAAAGCTAAGGCTTAGTGCAATAGTAAAGTTGTTGTTGTGTGACCTTGAGGGCATGGAAATAACTTCTTGAAATGCAAGGTAAAGCTGCGTACTATTGACCCTTTGTGGTCCACCCCTTCTGGAATGTTGCATATGTAGGAGCTTTGTGCACTGGGCTACCCTTTATGGATCTCTTGTTAGAGCCTCGCAGTTAAAAGTTAATTCCTGTATTGACTTGTCACATCCATCCATTGCCACGCAATGCTTCTTCTCCACACAAAAAACTCCATTACATATCAATCATCATTTGACTCCATGAATATATGATTATGAGGAAAGGGTGCATTACTTTCTTTTGTTGTTTTACCTAATGAGAGATGATACATACTTTTCTAAGGTTACCAAGGCAGTAATTCTTTGGTATATGGAGTAGCCATGACCAAGAACGATGGAGAGACACTAAGCCTTCTCTCCCATTATTAGTTCTATGTGATAATGTAACACACACCAGTATTAAGCCATGGCAGCTGTAATCTTTGATAGTGAGAAGAGAAAGACTTTTTTATCCGGTGGGCTCTCTCATAGAGCTAAAGGTGCCACAAGACAAGGTACAACTGTTGGGAAGGAGATATGATCAATAAAACCTGGCTGGATCCAGGCTGGTCCTGTGAAGCCCATTCCTAACCAGTTTGAAAAGGTTCGCTCATGTTGGAGGGAGCATCCCCACTTAGTGATCGGTCCGCTAGTTCACGTAAATCAGTGAACTATTATGGCTTCCAAAGGAAAAGAAATGTTTAGTAAGTACATAATTGAAAAGTCCTAGCTTTCAACTGTACTAACTTAATCCCATGTACTTGCTTAAAATATTGATAGAAGGTTGTCCATCAACTTCAACATTTACATTATAGTTGGTATGTCTATTTTTGTGGTTCCCTGCTCTAAAACTTTTGGAGGCCATCTAGTCTCTATAAACATTTAGCCTGAAATTTGATTTCTTCCATGAGATTAGCTCTCCTTCAAGTCAAAGCAAAAGAGACGCACACCAAACGATCATACATCTGACGTCGTACAAAACTACCAATAATATTGCGTTTTTTTTAGTTTTCGGTAAGATACGTCTTCTACAAATTGTCGCGCCGTCATGTTAATAACCTTCCACCAGCTCAGAGAGGCCCCTTTCTTCGAAGCAACTGAAGAGACTTGCAGAGAAAAATCAGAAAAAAGAAAAGAAAAGAAGGAAAAATCCAATTTTTCAAAAAATAATTTCAGAAAATCAAGAGGAATTGGGAATTTAGGGTTTAATGGAGGAGAATTCGAATTCTGGTTCACCCACGAAAGAAGAAACTCCAACTGCAGCAAAAGGATGGGGAGGTTGGGGAATTTCTCCACTTTCAATGTTTTCAGATCTCCAAAAAGCCGCTGCAGTTGCTGCGGAAGAAATTTCTCGAAATGTAATTCATCTCAACTTCTTTCAGTTTGTTCCGCCAAATGTTTAACCAAATATCACTCTAATTTTTTTTGGCTTTTCTTGTGTTTGGATGCAGGATGTAAATTCGATTTCAGATCTGCTGTTTGTTTCATTGATTATAACATTTTTGGACTGCTAATTAGACTTAGAATGCAGTAGATTTTGATTGGGATCTTGTTGTGCTGCTAAATTGAACTGTATATTGATATTAGTTTAGTTTGATATTAGGTTGAAAATGTCCTTTGATGGTTTCGTTTTGTTAAGAGAAAGAAAGGTGAATTTTTTTTCTACATTTATGATGTATCTTTTGCTTGATTGTCAAAATTGGATCAGAAATGTTTTGAAGTTCTAATTAGGCTTGTAAATGAATGATTTGGGCATCGATGTTGTAGATGTTGTTCTGCGCGGAAGCGTGTCCCCTAAGGGGGAGAGGGCTATCCGTTGCTGTCTTCCAAGATGGCCTGAGGGTGAGCCAAAATGGTGTGAGGGGGAGGCCCCAAGCTCGTCTGAGACAACAGACCAAGATGGTCGGAGGGGATCAAGGCGGAGATGCGCTGAGAGTTAGTCCCACATCGCCAGGAGGAAAGTTCCTGGGCGGCTGATAAGGGTTTAGGTGGGCTTTACTAGTAACAACGCATTTTCCCTTGTGGGGGAAGAACAAAACCGTGTGGGCCTCAGGCCCAGAGCGGACAATATTGTTACTGAGGGAGCCCAGACCCGGGGCATTACAGTATTTGATTTTGCGAGAAAGCGAAGTGCAGTGCAGAGATGTTAACTTGGTTGTTTTTTAATTTAAGAATGTATTTGGTGGATTTTCTTTGTCAAGAGAAAGAAAAGTGGATTGTTTTCACTTCCTCGTATGATTCCTTTAACTGGTATGATACATGGTCACATTTTCAGCTAGTGGTAGAAAGTGAAATTTTATGTTTTGAACTTCTGATGAACTAATCAGACTAATAAATGATTGGTTTTGGCATCATTTGGTAGATGTTTATCTGTGTTTTGTTTCTCTAGAAAATTAATCAGTACACAGATATGAATATGCTTTTATTTTGAGCTTAGAATGCATTTGGTGGATTTCGTCTGTCAAGAGAATGAATGGAAGTTTTCCCCTTTTTTAGCATGGCAAGCATTGGGTAGCTCTTGGAGAGGGGGTTCGGACTTGGTTCAAAAGTATGCAGGAACAAAAGTGTATAAGCTATAACTGTACTGATTAAATCTTTTTCATTCCCAAGTAAGTGACAAGTTGTTCTACATTTGATGATGTAGAACTACGTTTCCAGTTTATATTTTTGAGAAGAGTAGATCTTCCAGTTTATGGATCAGAATTAATCAAAATATGAGCTAATAGGAAGTCATTACATTAAATAGTTTAGTTTGATATTAGGTTGAAAATGTACTTTGATGGTTTTGTTTTGTTAGGAGAAAGAAAGGTTTTTTTTCTACTTTTATAATGTATTTTCTGTTTGATCGCCATGAGCCAAGGGCACACTTCAAAATAGTTGCCAAAATTGGATTAGAAATGTTTTAAGTTCTAATTACGCATGTAAATGAATGATTTGGGCATCGATGTTGTAGATGTTAGTCTGTATTGATTTTGCTAAGATAAGTGCAGTGCAGAGATGTTAATATGGTTATATTTTAAGTTGAGAATGTATTTGGTGGATTTTCTTTGTAGAGAGAAAGACAAGTGGATTGTTTTCACTTCTTCATATGTTTCCTTTAATTGGTATGATAAATGGTCACATTTTCAGCTAGTGGTAGAAAGTAAAATTTTACGTTTTGAACTTCTAATGAACTAATCAGACTAATAAATGATTGTTTTGGCGTCATTTGGTAGATGTTAATCTGTATCTTGTTTGTCTAGAAAATTATTCAGTACACAGATGTGAATATGCTTTTATTTTGAGCTTAGAATGCATTTGGTGGATTTCATCTGTCAAGAGAATGAATGGAAGTTTTCCTCTTTTTTAGTATGTTTTCTTTAACTGGTATGACTTCTAAACAAAGGATATGATCCGAACTTGTTCCAAGAATTGATTTTGATAATTGAATGCCATAGCTTATTTGACTAAATCTGTGCTATAATTTATCGGCTCAGGCAGTTGCAGTAGCTAAAAATGCAGCTAAGGGCATTTCAGAAATACAAAATGTGGCTCCTGATTCAGAATCTGATGCGAAGGATGAGAAAGTGGAGGAGTCAACAGAAGATAGTGAAGAAACTGACGAGCACAAAAGGCGGAGGTCTGCACTGGATAAATTGGAGAAAGCCAGTGAGGAATCTACACTGGGCCAGGCAAGTCAAGGCTAGAAACTGCGGTTGAGATTGACTTCTTTAATTCTACAGTTGATAAGAGACATTTCCTGATGCATGAGTTGCTGTCTCTGTTCTTGTTGTCCTACCACGCATTCTCCCAGAGAACATACTTTTGTGTTTCTCCCTTGTGTTGATATAGATCTTGTTTGGTCCTAGTGTATACCTGATTTATGCTGCTTACACTTCCTCTCCTTGTTTTGTAAATTAACTTTGCATAAGCGCTCTTCTTGCTTTTCTGTTTCTTTTGTTGAAGGATCTGTAGGAAGATATTACTCTAACACTTAATAAATCATGTAAATTGAATTTCAAACACAAGATGAATGCTGAATGTATTGGAAATCGATCCTGTTTGCAGTCTTTGTTGCCCAGAGCTGGTAGAACTAATTTTTCCAATGATGGCCTTGTTTTCTCCTGCACAGGGTCTTAGAGCTCTCGACAACTCTGTGGAAAACCTTGCTTCAGGAGCATGGCAAGCATTGGGTAGCGCTTGGAGAGGAGGTTCAGACTTGGTTCAAAAGTATGTAGTAACAAAAGTGTATAAGCGATAACTGTACTGATTAAATCTTTTTCATTCACAAGTAAATGACAAGTAGTTCTACATTTGATGATGTAGAACTACGTTTCCAGTTTATAGTTTTTGAGGAGAGTAGATCTTCCAGTTTATGGATCAGAATTAATCAAAATATGAGCTAATAGGAAGTCATTACATTAAATAATTGCTAAACATGTTGATTTGAGCAAAGTTTATCTGCTTGTGGATATATTTTTAACAGATTGTCTTAAAAGCCATAAATTATTTGTTATTTTTGACAATGAGTTTTGTCTTACTAATGTTGGGAATTCATGTAGTGAAACCACTTAGACCAGATTTTTGAGAAAATTTTGGAATTTTGAGTTGCTGACAGCGTCTGTGTTTATCAATTGGACTGAACTAGCTGTTTCTTTTCCTAATAACTGACCTTTACTCTAGGATGTGATTTGCCTGTTACTGTTTCTCAGGCTTGAGCATTCTGCTGCAAGCTTTGCTGATTCTGTTCAGCAGGGTAATGTACCTGTACCTGCGGATTCTCTTGCCCCATCTCTAATAGAGGTATTAATCATATTCATGATTCTGTTCCTTTCCTTCTCTTGGAACGCATGACTTGCTTATTTTAAGCTGGCATTACAGACAGGAAAAGCATTTACGACAAAGGGAATGCAAGTCCTGGAATTTGTAGGCAAGGAAACCATGGAACTTCTGATTAGAGAGACTGGTTTTGAAGTGGAAAAGGATCTGAAGAAAGCTGATGAAGAAGCTGACGAGGAACAGCTTTTTGAGGAAGTCACATTTGATTGATGTTTCTACATTTATGGAGGTCCGGAGCAACTTGAGGTGATACTCTTTCTTGGATGAACTTCTTTTGCATGTATTTATTATTGACATTTTAATTTTTTTAAGTGGATGAATTTGTTATATATCACAGGAGTTGGAAGCATTGTCGAACCATTACACACTATTATTTAATCGGAGGAAAGGAAAACTATCGGCTGAACAAAAATCCTTATATGATGGAATGCTTAGAGAGGTGCAGCAAGTATTCACTTTAAGTACTGAAATAGAAGGAAGTGGTGTAGACCCAGACAAAGGGAAGAATGTCAAAATTGTAGATGAGGGCAGTGGCAACGAGATGAAAATTTTGTGTGATTCAAGTGTCAGCAAGGCTGCTGACATGGCTACAGGGTATCAGTTATAAACTTACTTCTTCCTGGTCTAAAACCTTTAGATGCCCATCCTTTTTCTGTAACATGTTGAATTTGTGGGTGTCTGAATGATTTCTCATGCATGGATGTTTATATAAGGGTGACTTGAATCTGAAATATGCTTGAGCAAAGGAAATGGTAAAATATTTGAAGTCTCATTTCGGTGGTATCATCTATTCTTTTATATAAAAAATGGAGCACAAGTGTCTCTGTGAATATTTAGCACTCGCATTGCGGTTAGAAGGTGATAGATGCTCCAATAGATTTCAATTTCAACAAGAATCCTGATACAGAGTTTCAATTACAATCAGTAAGCAAAATGCAGAACTATCTTGGTTCTGGTTCTGTATGCATATACTCTATCTAATACATTCTCTAGCTTTCGAGGAGTTAGAACCTCCACTTCTTTTCTTCCAGAAAATCCCCCCTCCCTTCTGTTCCCTCCTTCCTCTTATATCCCCCCTTCCTTTCCCATCCGTAACTGTCTATACAGATGTAAACAGATGTAACTGCCTGTTGTTTACTCTTTGTCCTTCCTTCTTTTTGTATAATATTTACCGGATCTGCCTTCTTTGGCTCAGTAGATGTAACAGAAGGGTAGGTGCTCAGGCATGCATAGGTGACATTCTCCTTTTGAAGCTAATATCAAGATTGTGTGTTTGGCTTGTTGTTAAGTGTTTAATTTTGGTCAAAATTCCCCTAATTTAGCGTTCAATTAGATCATTTAACCGTTCAATTTTACAAAACTTAGCTTGATTTTGAATATAAATCCAATTGACCATCCAAACCTTAATTTGTCAAAATCAACGGTCAGATGATCATTAGAGTTCATTAGATGACTAATGTGCGGTTCAGATTATTCTAATTTAGTCTTTTCTTTTGCAAATTAACCAAAGGACGCACGGATGGATACGAGTAAAAGATAACGGTGCAGATCATCTTAAAGGGCGATGGATGGACCAGATCACCCACGGAGATAGATGAAATAGAAATCATGGACAAAATGGAAAGAACATGTAAATGGCAACTCTTTCCCCCACTTCTCTTTCCTTTTCTTCCTCTTTCCCTCCTTATTCTCTTTTTCTTTCCTTCATTCTCTCTTTCCTTTCCCACTCCTTTTCTTTCTTTTCTTTTTCCTTCCTTTTCTTTTCTTTCTTTTTCCCTTCTTCATTCTCACGTACCCAATTCTCTCTTCTCATCTTTTTCTTTAGTCCCTTCTCAACATACCCACTTCACCTCTTCTTCTCTTCTACCACTTGCCTCTTCTATTCTATTCTCTCTTCTTTCTCTCCCTAAGTTGGACCGTAGAGGCAGACACCACCCTTCACCTTCCCTTCTTCTTTTCTCTCCCACTCTCATCTCCTCCTCTCCTACGTACTCCCTATCTCCTTCTCTCACTCTCAATTTTTGTCTCATTTTCTCCCTGTCCCCATCATCTCTGTCGCACCCTTCTCACCTGCCCAATCTTCACAGCACCACACTGCCCTTTGTTCATCGCACCCCCATTTGCCGGACCCCCTCTTTTTCCTTCTCTCCCAGTCACCCTTCACCGGCGTTGTCACCAGCACATGCGTCGTCTGTGCAGTCAGTGTTCACCACCCGAACTCTTCTCTGCATCACCAATCTTTCCCTCTGCGGCTCTCCCCCCCATTCTTCTCACCATCTCCTTCTACCGAGCTCACTCTTCTCCTCTCTCCCTTTCCATCGGCTCCTCTTTCTTTGTCCATCATTGCCGGTGAAACCTTCTCCGCCTAGAAATCCCCTCTGTCATCGTTGTTAGCACGGCATCTTTTGCCACTCTCACCTCCAAGCCCAAACCCGACCTCCCCTGCTTCCTTGCTCTCCTGCTCGTTTATCCCGATCCACCTCTTTCTCGGTTACCAACTCCTCCACCGCACCTCGCCCCCCTTCCCAACAACCCTCTGCTCTCTCTGATGACCGACGACACTTCTTCCTAGCAGAGTCAGGCCATCGGTCTCCTCTCTGTTCACCAGCCAGGACCGCACCAAAGTCCGTACCCAACCCAAATCACTGCTCCACCGGGCAGCCCCTTGCTTCTTCACCGCACAAGATGCCGAGATCTCCTCCAGCTTCCATCTCCTCCTCAGGCGTTTTTGGCAACCGGACATTCTAAGGAAGGAAACCCGGATCGGGTTTCCAATCCTTTGCCATCTTCCTCTCCTACTTTCTCTTCTTTTCTCCCCATCTTCTCTTCCTTCTTCTTCTTCTCCCTCCTCCGTTTCTCCCTTTCTTCATCGGGTTCTCCGTCTGGTTTTTCTTAAAAACCAGATTTCCCATTTAATTCCCGTTTTGCCCCTTTCTTCTTTAAGTCAATTACAATTATGTCCTTTTCTGTTAATTCCATCTGTGTCCCCAGTTTAATTCCATCTGTGTCCTTCTTTATTCCGGTTTTGTTTTATCTGTGTTTTTCTTATCCAGGGACAGTGCAATCCAGGACAGGCTTATCCAGGACTGATCATTTTATTGCATTTTCTGTGTTTTTGGAATAAATAATTGTGTACATTACAACAATTGAATAAATATAGATTTTATTTTATTGTTAGTTGAATTTTGCTATATTCTTTGTTTTGATTCTTTTATTAATTAGATTTTATTGAAAACTCCATTTTAAATCAAGTCCTCGTGGGATCGACCCGTACTTGCATAAGCTACCCTACAATAGCCCGTGCACTTGCGGTAAAACAATCAACACTTGTCTATTGAATAAATGAGATGCTCTTAAGTCCTTTGGTGAGAGTACCTGCTGGCAGTTCTTACTTAGAAATGTCTGCTTCTGGTGCTCGGCTTGTCTATTTTTCTTTGTTGTTCCTTTTTAAGCATAATGGCAGCCGTATCAACAAGTTTGGATTTAACCTGAAAGGCCAGATCTTGTAACAACTCTATGTAATCTAGTTATCATAATGTCATGTGTTTATGGAATTGTGGGTGAAGTCATCAGAACTAGGTGATTCGTGCAGCTGTAAATGCACGGCCATCTATCCAGCTTCACCACTTCATCAGACCTCTATCTATTACTTTTTGTTGTTCCAAGATATCAAGAGCCCATTTAAGAAAATGGTGCCTCTATTGCTTTTATATCAGCTTCACAACCTTTAGATCAGAGTTGACAATTCAAATATCCATTGATGATTTTGCATTAATTCATTATTCTTGTTGTCCACCTTTCCCAGCGGTTGTCTTCTAACCAAATGAAATGGTGCTAAAGTGAATTCTCACTGTCTGCAAAGTTAACTAGCAAACAATACAATTCTTCTGTTGTCCGTTGTGAAGTATGTGTTGCAGAAGCTACATAATACCATCCCATCATTTGAAAAACCCTCAACTTAATGCTCAAACTCAAGTTTGTAAGGTTTCTCTTTTGCTGTGTTCTTGTCCGCATCTGGGCTTCGGCTTAATGAGTCACCAACACTTACACAACTTGTCAGGCCAAGTTTTCTGAGTACGCAGCAGATAGTGATTTAGTCTTTCTTTTTCTGAAGCTCACATGCTTAAATTGGAAACTGAAAGCTTTGTTTCCCACCAAACAAGATGGAAATTAGGTACATGCATGGAAGTTCTTAGGACTGCAGATTTGAGCTAACATGGCTTTATCCCTAGCTGGGTCTTTATAATTGGCATTAATTTTGCAGGTTTGCAGCTGCTTTAGCTGGGTTACCTGCGAATGAAATGATTCAGCGAACTGCTGACAGGCTTGAAACTCTTCACTCAGAGGGAATCCATGTATGCAAATATCAAAAAGAAAAAAAAGCTTTCTTCAGTCAAATGACTGCTAATTTTTTAGTTACTTATCTCCACAGTTCTTATGCTGAGACTCTCAGAACTATGTTGCTCTGCTGTTTCTCGACTTGTCACTCTGGGAAAATCTGTCATCTCTAGTACAAACAAGTCTCAGGACGAAGATGCAGAAGAGGAGGATCTGAAAATTGACTGGCCTGAAGACTCTGCTTCGAAAGCAAAAATCATCTGAACCAAAACACAAGCTATGACTGGAGATGTGGAAGCAGTTTCCAACAGTTTTATTACTGGTGCATCTTCAGACATCTAAGTCGTCTTTATCATAGTCATAATCATGTTAATAGATACCACTGTGACTTGCCTAGTTGTTGTGATATATAATGCAATTTATATGCACACACACACACACACACACAGATATATATATATATATATATATATATATATATATATATTCTCGAAGTGACCTTGCCAAATTACACACAGATATATATATATATATATATATATATATATATATATATATATATATATATTCTCGAAGTGACCTTGCCAAATTCTTGAGAGGGTCTGAGGTTTTTCAACTTTCAATTGAAATGTAGAAGTTTTAGCACAAAATACGTGAAATAATTATCAAGATAATCTTCTACCTAAAACTAAACAAACTGAGATAACAATCAAGGTCAGTCTTCCACTGTCCAAGAGTGAGCCTCAATTGTATAGCTCACTATTCGAGGCCACTCAAGGTTGTATGTGTGCAGCTGTGATTATTTATCTAACAATGTTCATGTTCAGAAAAGAAGAAGAAGAAACACATCACTCAGGCAATCTTGCCTCACACCATAACCAGAGTCTTCGGTATCTGATGCGAAACAAGAAGAATTTTTCATTCACTTGTTTTTGTTTTGTCTTTTGTCTTTTGCATTTCATTTTTCTTTTCAGCATTGAAAGGTAATTATCTCTGTTTAAACATTCTGATACTTAAACATCTGGTTTGACATGATTATATGATCCTTGTTTAGAGTCTGAGTTTCTACAAATCCCGAGCAGTGTAATATTGCTTCCTCTGTCTCCCTTTCTCAACATAAATTCACACACACGCAACCAAACCAAAAAGAAAAAACCCATGACATTTTGTTAGACCTCCCATACACCACACGTATTCCAGAAAGAAGATATAATTGCAAGGAAACAGAAATACACTGGTTGGCAAAAGAATTCTCCAGAAGAAGATCCGGGAGCATATTGGTTAGGATATAATTAGTTGTGATATAGTCATTAACAACCAAGTCAGAAGTCGCTTAGGATATACAGATATCCATGCAGTACAAAGTTAGGATATACAGATATCCGATCACATGTATGACTCGGAATGGAAGGAAAAAGAAAAGATAAAAGGAGGTGAAGAAGGAGGGAAGAGGGGAGAAGAGGAAGAAAGTAAAAGGGAGTGGGAAGTGCAGAGGAGGAACTGAGGTTCCTACTTCCTACTAGTTCCAGTAGTATTCGTTTTTCTTGAGTGATTGTAAGGTTCCCTGTAATTCATCCACTTCATCAATAAATTGAGTTCCATTTCTCATTTCTTAAGTCGCTCCACAAAAATTTCTACCGTAGCTCCATCAATGGTATCAGAGCTCGATCCAATTTTGGGGTATGGTAAGAACTAGGTCGAGACTACAGAAGACATGGAGAAAGAGATGGAGAACGTGAGAGCAAGAGGTAGGGAGCATGAAGGAAGATATTGGGAGGCCGCAAACAAATGTAGTCGCGATCGGAGAATTTATGGCTGAGATCGGTGGTTTGGATGAGACAAAGGCCCGAAAGTAATGAACCCTTACCAAATCAAGTCCGGGAGACCGAGGTAGAACTAGGGTATCCGAAGAAGGAGAAGCATCGGCGAGATCTCCGCGGCTCGGGCCTGTGTGAGTCGAAAACCCTAGGCGGAACATCGCGGCTAGATCTTCCCACATTTGACGGGACGGACCCACCGGGGTGGCTATGCCGGCGGAGCGCTACTTCCTGGCTGAACCACTTGCTCCGAGACCGAGAAGGTGACCGCCGCACCGTGTGCTTGAGGGGAGAAGCCCTCCATTGGTTCCTCGTGGTCGATGCGAGATCGCCGTTCCGGGCTCATGGACCACTTTCCCGGGACTCGGCCCTCCTTCAACGGTGCTCGGCCCTCACAATCCGACGATGACCGTGAGGCCTTGCCGTCGATCGCAGTGTCGCCTCCGTCGACTTCCAGTGTGACTGAGCTACTATCGTGCCCTTGGTGGATCTCGCCCGAAGCGGTCCTAAAAGGGGCTTTTCTAAATGGGCTAAGGGAGGAGTTAAAGGCCGAGGTGAAGATGTTCCGGCCTGCTCGCTATCCGGGCTTATGGACCGGCCCGAAGATCGAGGAAAAAATAAAGCCCTTGAACCTGCACGAGCCCAAGGGAACAATAGTCCAAGAACATCGTGGGGTCATGGGCCTTCCCAAAAGAGCCCCGCTGCTGAAACTAGCCCACAAGGGCACTTTCGTAACTTTCCCACTCAAACCTACGCCCGCTCTCCGGAGACGACGAAGGAGCTAGGGTTTCCTGTGGAGAACGGCCATCCCGCATGGGAGAACCTTCCGGCTACAAAGTGACACTTTCCGGCGACTTACGAGAAAGAGCTTCAAAGCAGAGAACGAGCTATGGGGCTTTGCTTTCGATGCGACGAAAAGTTTTCTCCGGGCATCGATGCAAGAATCGCAGTGCGGTGTCCTTCTTTGGCGAGGATGGCAACTGGGGGGAAGATCGGGACACCTTAACCCCGACGATGAAGGCCAGCATGGGGAGGAAACGACCGACTTGGAGCTATCCATGCAAGCTCTAGCTCGGGATGTCGGTCGCCAACGTTATGAAATTGCGTGGGCTTCTGGAACACAGGGAAGTGGTGGTCCTTGTCGACACGGGGGCTTCCCATAATTTTATATCCCGGAGATTGGTTGACGACCTGCACCTTCCGATCACCAACACTCGGTCGTTCGGAGTACAGGTGGGAGATGGATTTTGCATCCGTGGTTCTGGGGTATGCCGCAACCTGGTCCTGCACCTTCCTGGGTTGGTCATCAAACACCATTTCCATCCCTTCGAACTGAGTGGAACAGACATGGTTCTTGGCATGGCATGGCTGAGTACTCTTGGCAACGTTTCGGCCAACTACCTCGAGCTCACCATGGAGTTCATCGTGTGGCCAAAGGGTTACTCTTAAGGGCGACCCATCCCCTGTCTGCATCACTCTTATCTTTCAAAGCACTACAACGTGCCATCCCCTACTCCGGTTCAAGCTACATGGTTGAGTATCAAGGCCTTCAGCTAGAAATGGACACGCAACCACCACCTTCGGACCAACCCTGTCTAAAACTTCTACTAGACAAGTATGCCCATCTCTTTGATCAGCCATTGAAATTGCCTATTAACCGACCACAAGATCATGCCATCAGGGTCCCAGACCATACAACACCACCTAATATCAGGCCATACCGTTATCCACACCGGCAAAAGAACTAGATTGAGCGGATCATCAAACAATTATGGGAGGCGGGGCATCATTGGGCCAAGACTAGTCCTATTCCAGCCCAAGACTTTGAGTTAAGAAAAAGATGGAGGGTGGCGTTTTGCATAGACACCGCGCCCTTAACAAGATCACCATTCCGTATAATTTCCCATCCCAACAATTGATGAATTATTGGATGAACTAGGTGGAGCTAATGTTTTCTCTAAACTCGGATCTTCAATCCTAGCTACTATCAAATTCGCATAAAAAGAGGATGTTCCCAAGACGGCGTTTAGGACGCATGAGGGCCACTACGAGTTTTTGGTCATGCCCTTCTGACCGACCAATGCACCCTCCACTTTTCGAAGCTCTTATGAACGACATCTTCCGCCACTATCTCCGTAAGTTCGTCCCGGTTTTCTTTGATGATATACTTTAAGCATTACCCGATATTCAACTACATTTACAAAGCATCCTGAAATGGTACTAAATTGTTATCTCTCATAACTTAGTTGTTAACAAAAAGAAGTGCCGCTTTGCACAACCTCAATTGGAATATTTAGGCCATATAATCTCAGTAGATGGAGTCGCCGCTGATAACTCAAAGATAGACTGGTATGCTCCACCGGCCTACTCCACAAGATATTACAAAGATTAAGGGGCTTTTGGGCCCCACCGGTACTATCGCAAATTTGTACAAAACTATGGCATTATTGCCGCACCCCGACCAATCTTCTCAAGAAAGATAGCTTCAATTGGTCGATGGAGGCACAACAAGCCTTCAACAACTTAAAGCACGCCATGACGACGGTGCCCGTATTAGCTATTCCCAACTTTAACAAGCCATTCATTTTGGAGACGGATGCGTCGGGTAAAGGCATTGGAGCAGTTCTCATGCAAGAGGGAAGGCCAATTGCCTTCTTCGCCCAATCACTCTCTCCCGTGCTCACCCAAATCGGTGTATGAAAGGGAACTTATGGCGATTGTTCTCTGTTCAGAAGTGGCGCCATTACTTGTTAGGCCAGAAGTTCACTATCTTAACAGATCAAAAGAGCCTCCAATTCCTCCCCGCACTTAACGTCCTTAGCAGTGAGCAGCAGAAGTGGATAATCAAATTACTGGGTTTCAACTTTGACATTCACTACAAACCAGGCAAGCATAATCGGGCAGCTGATGCCCTCTCCAGAATAGATAACAAAGGCTTCACTGATGCACACAACACTTCTGCCCCTGAGCATGCATCAGACCTGATACACCCTTCTCCTTTCATGGCTCTTTCAGTAGTCCAGCATTCAGCCTTACAAGCTTTACAAGAGGAGATCAGACTCGATGAGACTTTAGGCCCCATCCTCCAGGACTTATTGGCTGGCCTCAACCATCACAAAGGATTTTCTCTGCGCCATGGCCACTTGCTCTTCTATGATAGACTCGCTATCCCTAAAACTGCTCGAATTCCCATCCTACTCGTGGAATTTCACTCCACCTCCAGGTGGACATTCAGTGGACCTTTTAGGACATTCAAAAGGCTTTCTAATGTGGTCTCTTGGAAGGGAATGCGAATGTGCAGTAAATTTGTGGCTTCGTGAGGTATGCCGCAGGAATAAATACCAAGCTCTTAAACCCGGAGGTCTTCTTCAGCCTTTACCCATTCCCGAACAAGTACGGGATGACATTTCTATGGACTTTATTGGCGGCTTACCCAAATCTAAGGGGCTGGATACTATTCTCGGTGGTAGTAGACCGTCTTTCCAAATACTGCCATTTCCTTCCTTGGGCCATCCGTTTTCGCTCAAGAGGTGGCTGCTCTTTTTATCAAGGACATAGTACGTTACTGCCATTACCGCGATCCATTGTATCCGACAGGGACCGTCTCTTTATTAGCCAATTTTGGACCGAACTATTCAAAATGGCGGTGGATGAGTTAAAGATGAGTACCGTTACCATCCTCAAACGGATGGCCAAACAGGTTGTCAACCGCCGTCTCGAAACCTATTTGCGCCGCTTCACCTACCACCATCCTAAGCCTCGGCCCAAGTGGATTCCTTGGGCTGAATTCTCGTATAATACTACATTCCAAGGTGCCGCCGGCATGACCCTTTTAAAGCACTTTATGGGCGTGATCCTCCCACCGTGTTACCGCCTCTTGAATGAAGGGTCAGCTTGTGGAGGAAGTCAACAGCAACTTCACGATAGAATACAATTTTACAAGAACCGAAAAGTAATCTTGTAAAAGCCCAAGTCCGAATGAAATCCCAAGCGTATAAAGGTCGCAGGACATCCCGATTCCGTGTAGGGACAAGAGTTTTTTGAAACTCCAGCCCTTTAAGTTCAAGAACCAAGCTAAACGACCCAATGAAAAACTTAGCCCCTGTTTACGCCCCTTCACTATTTTGGAGCGCATTGGCGCAGAGCTCACCGCCTTGATTTACCTTCCACCACCCGGATCCATCCCGTTTCCACGTCTCCCAACTCAAGGCTGCCCCGTCCACCCAGCCCAATCTCAACCCCTACCTCCCGGACTCACCGAGGAAATGGAACTTGTCCTATATCCCGACTCCGTCCAGGAAATCAGGTCATTGCCAAATGGATGCACCGAAGTTTTGGTGAAATGGAAAAACCTACCTGAATGTGATAGCACATGGGAGCTCTATGGGGATTTGGACACTCAATTTCCCTCCTTTCACCTTGAGGACAAGGTGAACCTACTTGGGGGGGGTAATGTTAGACCTCCCATACACCACACGTATTCCAGAAAGAAGATATAATTGCAAGGAAACAGAAATACACTGGTTGGCAAAAGAATTCTCCAGAAGAAGATCCAGTGGCAGCGTTGGTTAGGATATAATTAGTTGTGATATACCGCTTAACAACCAAGTCGGGAAGTCGGTTAGGATATACAGATATCCAAATACCGTTACAAAGTTAGGATATACAGATATCCGCCTCAACATGTTACAAGGGGACGGGAATGGAAGGAAAAAGAAAAGATAAAAGGAGGTGAAGAAGGAGGGAAGAGGGGGAGAGGAGGAAGAAAGTAAAAGGGAGTGGGAAGTGCAGAGGAGGAACTGAGGTTCCTACTTCCTACTAGTTCCAGTAGTCTTCGTTTTGCTTGAGTGATTGTAAGGTTCCCTGTAATTCATCCACTTCATCAATAAATTGAGTTCCATTTCTCATTTCTTAAGCTGTTCCACAAAAATTTCTACCGTAGCTCCATCACATTTGCATTGATCACTTAGTTACCTATGTAAGACATAGTTTCAAGAAACCAACATCCAAGCTCAAGTTAGGATAATCTTGTCTTGTGTAGCAGTGCCCTTTCCAAAATATAAGCAATTAATGAGATCACTTTTATAACTCACTAAAATCTTTCTACTGGAAACTAAGGTGGCTTTTGTGTCTTCTCCCATTCCTTTGTTTCGTGGCATTTATACCTACTAGATGACTGGTGCTCCTGAAGGGGAGCCTTGGCGCAATGGTAAAAGTTGTCGTCATGTAACCTTGAGGTCACGGGTTCAAGGCGTGGAATCAGCCTCTTGCAAAATGCAAGGTAAGGCTGCCTACTATAGGCCCTTGTGGTCCGCCTCTTCCCCGGACCCCACATAGGCGGGAGCTTCATGCACCGGGGCTGCCCTTTAGATGATTGGTGCTCCTACATCTTGAATTTTAGGCTACGTGTGAACTGTGTTTCTAGCCCAGCATGATACGTTTGCTTGAACATGGTGATGTGGGTGAATAAACTATCTAGATAGGATGCTCTGTGGGTGCACTATGGCATCCCCTGTGGATGTAGCCAGGAGAATTACCGATATTGTTCCAGAGCGCTTGTATAGTGGATGGCGAGCAGCACCCAAGGCTGTCTTGTTGAGCTAGGATTTTTCAACTCTAGCCAGAACCACTACTACCTGCTAAAGCTAATCCTACAAGTAGGTGTCCCCTACTTTCAGAATGTGTTGGAGTAATACAGTGCCAATTATATGATATCTGTGAAGAGGTCTTGGACTGGTTCTTGTCACTACACAATTGATGTATATGCAAGTAATTCCACCTTTTTTTTTCTGTTGTCTTTGAAGAAACACCATATTCTCCTTTCATGTCTTTCACTACAGTATTATTTTTTGGGTTTAAATTGTTTCATAGTTTTATTATCTTATTTCTGTTCCCCCTAATTGGTATTGGAACAAGTTAAGGACTTAAGAATACATGGCTTTGAGGAACTGCAGCCAAGCAAATTTTGTTGGAAGCTAAAGGAATGTCAATCAATGTTTTGAAGTTGCTACTTGACAAGGACAGAAGATATTTTGAACCAACAGATCGAGACATTTATGCCATGATGATTGGCTGAGGCTACACCACAAGATGCCAGCAATCCCATTAGAGAAATCTAACTGTCAACAGGAAGGTGTTCAAGGTGGAAATCAAGCCTCAATGCAACCAGGAGGTGAAACCAAGGTTTTATTTGGTGAAAACAAGTATTCAGGGGTTTAGAGGAACCAAAGTCATCATTGAAGTGGCATATTGATGCATTTTGTCGCAAAGTGGACTAGGATGAAAACTCAAATATGACCAACATGCCTTTGGAGATTACTTATGGGGATAGCATGGTGAATTGTTAGATGGATTCTTTGAAGCTTCAGTTATGAGATTTAAGCTTGATGTGGCTGATTTCCATGGCAAGTCTACCTGAAACTTTCCTAGATTGGTTCGAAAGCTAGGAGAGTCTCTTTCATAGGCAAGCTATGATAGAAGCTTGGAAGCTCAAGAGATCAAGTTTATCAAGGCAAAAACTTCTTGAAGCTGCATCAGTTTGGTGGAAGCAATTATAGGAGAATCAGCGAGAGAAGATCTCCCACAAGAGAACCAAGCACCATATGTCAGGCTGAGAGTTCACTGTGATTTTTCTTTTGTGTAGCTAAGGGGTGACTTCAAACCACAACCTCTTATTTGTGAGACAAGGCACTTAACTAGGCTAAGCACCATCCTTCGAGAAGTATATAACAATTTTGACATTTTACATGTGAAGCAATACCTAATAATTTCCATAACATTGGGAATGAGAAGAATGCTTATTGTGGCTTGAGATACTCCATTCCACTTAAGACCACCAGATAAAAAGGCATAAAACAAAAGACTAATGCTGCCCTATCTTCAACCACATATTAGGCAGTCTTTGTTTCTGGCCCAGTGTTGGAGCATCCCTCTGTTGTGCGTGTTTTACTTGGCTCAATTAAGCAATTTTCTCCACTTGGGGTTCACTCAACCAACCAAACATCCCTTCAGCAGGATTCTCCACTGTTCAGATGAACAAATTGTACCATCGTACAACACTTACAGAGAGTACCTTATTCTCAGCGCTCCGGTTCTGCTATCCAGTAAAACGAATATTGCATCTCTAGTCCTTCTTGGAGACTGGCAAAACTTCCTTTTCTGTATTCAATATAGCATTGTCATTGGAAGTTTGTTTCTGTTTTGACCATGAAGCATTTAGGTGCTGGAGTTCTCTAGAACAACCAGATAGGAGCAAAGTGTAGTCCTTCCCTTCAAAATACACTACTATACTTTGTGCTTGTATGGAACAAAGTTTCCAATGCTTTGAGGGGGAATGTCCTCCCTAGCTTAAAGTGCTTGAAGTAGCTTATTGTTTTCTCAAAAACATGCGTTTGACCTGGTATTTATGTTAACTTTCAGGTGTTAGGTTGCCATGGCTTAATGTAAATCATATTTGGTACATCCAAGAAAGAGATGACTGTCTATAGAAGAAACCAATGAAAGTGCAGGAAGAGTACTAAGGAGATAGATTGTTGGTGCATTTGCATTAGGAGCATCATCTCTAGGGTTCGTATCACAAATGGTAAGAGAACTGCTACACCATGGTTTTGAAGAAAAGTGGCCCAAATGCCTAATATTTGGCTCCTGAATGACCTTAATACCAGCTCTATATTTCACATGTCTTTTCTGTTTTACTTGATTATGTCCAATACCCAGTAGGAGAAGAACAAGTGCACCGTTGAAGAAAGAATAGGGTAGCCCTCAAAGAAGCTGCGGAAGAGATTGGATCATGGGAGCATGAGGAACTTAGTCTATGTTCCTCAAAATTAGAAGAACAAAGAACCAACAGTAGAGGATCACTTTATTCTTTCCAAGAGAAGAACAAAGAACCAACCAAGCTTCAACTTGGACTTCAGCATTGTGAATAACACGTCAAATGGTAGGAATAGGTAAGAGAAGAAAGGACACACAACTTTGAGTCTTCATTTTCTCCTGTTATCCAGAAGGGGAGCCTTGGTGCAATGGTAAAAGTTGTCGTCATGTGACCTTGAGGTCATGGGTTCCAGGCGTGCAATCATCAGCCTCTTGCAAAATGCAAGGTACGGCTGCCTACTATAGGCCCTTGTGGTCCACCCCTTCCCTGGAGCCCAAAGGTGGGAGCTTTGTGCACTGGGGCTGCCCTTTTCTCCTGTTTTCTGATTTTAAACATAATAATCATAGCTTCATCCACCTTTATGTGATGAATTAGAAGTTGGATAGTTTTACTTGAGAAATTCTGGTCTCTGTGCTTTGTGATATCATCAAGACCACCATCCAAGTGAAAAACGAGGGCTTTCTATACGAATTTTGCCTGGCAAAATGATATTCAGCATACACAAATATAACATGTATGCCCACTTATGTAGATCAGTACATGCTCTGCAATTATGTATGCTAATATATGCTTGTTTGCATTTATATACGCGCAAAACCAACAGCAAAATGGAAGTAAAAATTTATACATGCATATTCTTCAGATAGTTCTGCATATTGCATTTTGACATTCTGAATGGTCAGGTATCTCGGACGTCTTGGAGGCCTATCTAGCTGCCCTGAAAGGTGCTTCTGTTGATGGCCGTGACGGCATTCCACAAGAGACCCCAGTCCAGGATAAGGCCAATACAATCTCTGATCATCTCCGTGCTGGCCGAACTGCCGCCATTGACAGGATTCAGGATGGACTTCAATACTTGGCATTTGTAGCTCTTGTAACCTCTATGCCTACAGCATGAAATTCAGTACATCATACTCACCCTTTCATCCTCAAATGCTTTAGTTAATGGCTTCTGTACATATACTTTCTCATTTTCCCTTGATTGAAATTCATACAAAGTCTGTAGCATCATGAAGTTCCTACCCATCTGAAATACTGCAATTTACTTCACAATTGTTGCAGTACTTCTAACTCTGGGTTTTGCCACATGCTGTGTTTCAAAATGATCCTACCCCAACCCCCCCTCCCCCCTAAACTGGTAAAGAAGGGCTTTTTGGGGCCTCATTTTCTTTCCATCTAACAGCACAAACAAATACGAAGGGATGGTTCTTTCATTGCTGCCACTAAAAACGGATGCTGATAAAGAGTTTGAAGTCCCCAGTGCACGAAGCTCCTGCCTATGCAGGGTTCAGGGAAGGGGCGGACCACAAGGGCCTAAAGTACACAACCTTACCTTGCATTTTGCAAGAGGCTGTTTCCACGCCTTGAACCGTGACCTCAAGGTCACACGATGACAACTTTTACCATTGCACCAAGGCTCCTCTTTTGTAGGCCACATAGAGATACATATACTAAAAGAGAAAAAGTTGCCACCTTAACTGATTTTTCTCTCAAGGCCGCTCCAACTGGGTAGGATACTACCTGATTGACAGGCGTAGCTTTTATTTAGTATGGTTTAAGAATATTGGTGTAAGAACTCATGTTTAGGATGGGTGCTAAGTAATTCGTTTTAAGGATGTCATATTGAAGCTCGACATCAAGGTGTCAAAGCTTAAAATGTGGATACAATACAGACTTGGCCAAAATGAGTCTACTCACGCTTGTCGCAGAATGCGGATTTTGCCAAAATGAGTCAACTCGGGCTTGATTCTGAGAGCACTTGGATAATGCAGAGAAACAGTGAAGCTTTTTCTCTTAGATGCAAAATTCAGAAAGTCTAAAACTGCATAGACTCAGCCGAGTCCTAAGTGGACTCGCTACTGTCTACCTTTTCATACCATGGCTTTTATAATCACAAATCCATGTGTTTATAGTTGGCTCGTGGGTGTGATACTTTGATCAAGTGCAGCTTCATCTTTTAGCTTCTGGGATGCCCAAAATGCCGAAACGATCCTGTTCACTAGACATCTCCATTACTGAATCAACGGCTTGTAAATAAAACAACAAGAAGTAAAAAACTGGGCAGTAATTTGTACAAAAATATTACTTCTCCGATCAAGTTCTAGTTTGATTATGTCTCATATTATAATTCCCATGATGATAAGAACAGCAATAACGGGGATGATGACACACTTGATTTCAATAACGATATAAATTTGACAGATGAATTGGTGCAGGCCCCACAAAGAAATCTCTCAATTATCTACAGGGTTTTATCAGTCTCAGACCCACTTAATAATGATTGCACTGTAAGAGACAAAGATTATAGAGATGACTGCTTGTAGAAGTAAGATTTTTCCACTTATGATTATTTCCTAAACAATTCCCTAATCTCAAATTTTATAACAATTTAGTACATTTTTATATTATTTTTTGACCTTTTATAGTTATTTTAAGTTATATATTTTGAGGTTGCTTGGGGTTTGGGAGAGAATATGACCCTTTGAAATTGTCAAGGATTCTGTTGGTCGTGTTAATCATTTCAAAGACAAGAAGATCAGCTCTGGTGATTTTGTGGTACTAATTTGAGGTTGACTATCGGACCAAAATACCCTTGGTTTCAATTGGCGGTTTGCCCTAATGTCAGAGGTATTTTAGTCATTATGGGTGAAATTTCCCGTTACGGCAAATTTGTCAGCAAAAGCGGCGCGTAGTTATTCGAAACGTTCCCATGTTCCTCCTCCGTTTGTTTGTTTGTTTGTCAGTAGTCACACCGCCTTTGTTGACGGAATTACCCTTCTGTGCATGAGAAATTACTGAGTTATCCTTTTCAATTAGGCTACAAGCTGATGGTGGAACCTTAATTCATAAAATGTGAAATTTCAAGTGGGACCAACATCCTATTTTGCCCTGACCGAATAATTCTACTGCTTGATCAATGCTTCAATCAAAGGTAAGCTATTTAATTTCTGCTGGAATTATCTATGGGACTGTATTCGGAGTGGGACCAGAACCATATGTGGGTCCCCTATTAACAGGTACATTTACCCATGTAGGCCCAATATGTCTACAATGAAGCTTTTTGTGGGACCAGCTTTCTTGACCTCCTGAGAATGAAACAACGAGGCATGGGAGAAATCGTCGTGGTTTTCATTTCAAAGAAACAGTATCCAAGCCGTCAAATCTATCACCGAACTCTGATGAGATTGGAGGGCCCACATGCCGACTGTCTGTGACTTTCCGTACCAAATTATAGGTTCTGCTAACTTATCACCTCCGGATAATACTTCTCGGATATCCAAACAAAAGAGGCTAATCTGAACCGTTGATGTATTCCACCAAAAAATACAAAAAAACTGTTCATCTATTGGAGATGGCAGGTTGAGGCAGGAATATGGGTCTTGCCCCTAGTCTTGTTGCGGTGCGATCATAAATATTACATGAAAAATAAGAATCTTATTTAAACATTAATTGGCGAGAATAATCAGCAATGCTAATATAATTTATGTGATTTATGCTAAATTATTTTATATAATTATTATATATTATAACATAATTCAGCAATTCCAATTGTGCAAGAAAAAACTTTCCTGTGTAAGGTCATGGGTTGAAATTGCGCTCATAACATTGCTTGCTATAGCAAAAATTAATGCAGTTGCATAAACAACCCACCTGGACTACATCTTTAGTTAAGATGAATACAAACCCTTTTAGGCTAAGTTTTTGAGAGATACTAGAAGGGGAACCTTGGCGCGATAGTAAAAGTTGTCACCATGTGACCTTTGAGGTTATGGGTTCAAGATGTGGAATCAATCTCTTGCAAAAATGCAAAGTAAAACTACCTACTTTAAGCCGTTATGGCCTGCCCCTTCCTCAAATCCCACATAGGCGAGAGCTTCGTGCACCAAGGCTACCCTTTTCTGAGACAGCTTGCAAATACCTCTAAGTAAGAGATGCTGGATTTGAATTCTAGAAGCATTTGCAAAGGTTGGTTTCATTAACTATTAGCCAGTGGATGCATGGATTTGTTTTTGTCTATGGACAAGAAATTTTCTATGCACTGGGTTATTTATTGAGAAATTTATTTCATAATTTACTCACATTTTTATAAATTTATTTATTTTTTTCGCAACTAAGAAGATAGTGGAAAAAAAAGACAGTTCAATACACGAGGCTCTCTCATGCTAGGTTCCCTGAATGAGCAAGAGGATCACAAAGCAATTTTATTTTGTATTTTTTCAATAAGTTATTTTCACTCTTTGAATGTGTGATCTTAAGTTCACGCGACGACAACTCTATCTTTGCGCCAATATTTCTTCTGTTAAATATAATTTAGGTGAAGCTAGATTTTTTAAGATGATATTATTTTCTTAAACTGTAAAAAGATGGTAAAAACTTTCGTTGTAGGATTCCTTCGACAGGAATTGTCATCTTCCTCATATACGACAAACGAACAGGGGTGTCGTACCCAAACAGTCCCCCTGCAGTGCCGACCACAGAAGAACTAATTGTATTACCGTGAACGACAGCGCCAGTGGATACCAGCGAGAACTCCACAGTGGCACTACTGGTAATTTCTTCAAATGATTGTAAGTCAGAGAAACAAGAAAGACAAAGACTAGAGAGAGAAAGAGTAGTGAGACGAGAGGGGGAGTGGTCGATAGACGTGGGCGGTCTAGAGAGAGAGAGAGAGTGGTTGACAGGGACGGGTGAGAGCTAGCGCGGACCGTGCTGCCCGAGAAACAGGCAATGACTGGAGCCTGGTGCGCCGCTGCAGTGAGTTGGGTCGGTGCAGTGAGCGGGAAATCCGGCTAGACAACGTACGAAAGGGGACTGGACGGCTTTGAAACTGACTGGGTGCAGCCCAATTATTGCCCCCCACGCTGCCCGACATTTATGAATCTGGCGGTTCACGCTCCACTCAGTCTCCCTCTCTCGCTCTAGACTTCTCTCTTACGACCGGGCATAAGCTGAACCTAGTCCCACACACGCGGTTCTTCCATCAAGCTGGCTTTACTGTAACAGTTCTTCATTATCTTAATAGTCCCAATGATTAACCGTTTATACCTCGCATAATCTTGCATGCAAAACTAGTTTATATATACAAACTCCATCAATGTACATTTTTTTTAGTTTAATAGTTGGTGGTCCACCATATTCTAATTCTCAATCTTTAGTGTTGAATCGTGTCTGCAAGGCTACTCTGTCACTAACATTGATCGTAAACTTGAGTGTAGATACAGGCAATAGCATGTGCTGGATGTAAAGCTTGTTATCGTCGTGTAAGTGATTACTACACCATTGAAAAACTAGTTCCAGGTGTATGAAAATGGAGAATTATAAAAAGTTTAAAATATATAATTTTATTTTGAATTTCTGTAAGAAATTATTTTCACGCCTTAAACTTGTGATCTCAACGATAACTTTATCCAAGACTCCTACTTTAACTCTGTATGCCTGCAATGTGATAATCTTAACTGTTCACGGGAGTGCTTCTTAATTCAAATTCAGAGGAGGAATGGTGACACTGAGTTCATGCACAACTACTATAATTACTCTCGACCAAAAATGGCTCTTTTAGAGGGACAACCTTAAAACCCATTAAAATAACCAGAGCCATGTTCAGGCCATTGGCTCCACAAAACAGGCCCAAGGCCATTAACTGGTTCGCCCTTGGAGAACTCGCCCGGCCACGTTTCCACTAACGTCCAGGACATCCCAAGAAGAATGTCTCTCTCTCTGGGTTTTCTCTCTCTAAAGCCCATAAAATCCCACACCAGTTTCGAAATCCTTCCTTGTTTCCTCCCCCACCACCTTCTCTCTCTTCTCCTTCCCTTGCTAACCCCACAAAAACCTGACTGCCATTACACCCAAGAAACCAAAGCAAGATGCCGTCAGATTCCGGGGAAAGCCACTCCGTCCGACAGGCCCAAATCCCGGCAACGGAGCAAGAACATCTGCGGTGCCCCCGCTGCGACTCCACCAACACAAAGTTCTGCTACTACAACAACTACAATCTCTCCCAACCCCGCCATTTCTGCAAAGCCTGCCGTCGATACTGGACGAAAGGTGGGGCCCTCCGCAACATCCCCGTAGGCGGTGGCAGCCGGAAAAATGCCAAGCGCGCCCGGAACTCCACTCTAGCGACAACCACTTCCTCTTCCTCTTCCAATAATTCCCCTGCCCCACAAATTTCAATGACTGAAACTGAAATGTCGGCAGCCGAAAATGACATCGATATGACCGGAAGTTTCAGTACTCTTCTGGGCACTCCGGCGCCGGCGTTTTTGGCCATCGGCGAGCCCTTTTTGAACCGGGGAAATGGGTTTGGATCCGGTCTCGGACTTGGACCCATATCCGGGCTTGATGAGATGGGTTTCGGGCTTAGTCGGAATATTTGGCCGTTGACGGAAGTCGGAGAAAATGGTGGGAACACGTGGCAGATTGCGAGTAGGGATCCTCTCGTGGACGGTGGGGATTGCTTTGCTTGGCCGGAACTTGCGATATCGACGCCCGGAAAAGGTTTGCAGTGAACTGAATTGGATTTCTGGTCAGTGGCATTTTGGTAGTATTATGGGTTTTGGATGGGCATTTCTGGAATTCGGAGATGATTGTTGGTGGATAGTGGCGGTGCTTGTGTGGTGTTTCTTTGGTGTTTTGTGCAAAGTGAAGAGGACTGAGTGTACGTATGAAGAATCCTTTTTATCCTTAATGTTGTAATTTTTGTTCTTTTGAGGGTTGTATAGGCAAATAGATTTCTAGATTTAAAATTTCTTTTTCTCTAAATAGGTTTCTGTAAAGAAAATCAAGTGTCTGCATTGATGGAAAATTACAAAGAAAAATAGGAACCTGGTTTTTTCTTTTCTGTATAATCAAAATGTCCAAAATGCCATCGTCTTTATATGAAATTTCAGAGGTCATTTTATTTAGGCATTAAGACAGAGCCACTGTTGTCATTGCGGAGAGAGTTTGATATTTACACCCTTCCTTGGTTTGGCAACTGACACCCCTTTGTTTCTAAGTTTTGTCATGGGAGGCTAATTAAGGACATGAAAATGACTGAACTTCCTGAACAGGAGGATTTGTGATGCCAAAACAATGCAAAGGCTGCAAATATCACTTCGTATTTGGGCAAATTGGGGGAAATGTGGTGTCTGAGTGTCCTCGTTGCTTATTTGGGCCATCCCCGCCAGTGCAATCCAATAAGTGGGCCATACCACTACCGACCTAAGCCGTTGGTATGATATGTCCCACATGATCGCTCTGTTCTAACTTCTATATATAGGGAAGTAATGAGGGTCGGAAAGGTGCACCAAATGCCCTGGAATGGTTCAAGCCTGTTGTAGCAAAATGGGTTATGGGTTGGTGAGAGAACATGTTTTATTCTTGATGGATATTTGTTGGGGAGTGGACCCACTTAATCAAGTGCCATCCTATGCATGTGATGAGATGAATTTATGGGACATTGACTATATAGGATCCAAGGTTTAGGTTACCAACTAGGGTAACTGTGAAATGTGACAGACTACCGACCATGGGTCCATGCCTCTCCCAGCGTATTTATGCATGCATGGTGGCATGGATGTGCATGCATTGACATATGTTTTAAGTACAAGGGATGGAAGGTTCATGTGAGTTCCATGTCAGGCATTGCTTGGGCCATTTAGGAATGACTTAAGTGTATGGTGCAGCAGCAGATGCCCATGTCCATGAAACCCTATGTCCCCCATGATGTGATGATGTTTAATTAGTACATGATGGAAGGCCTGGAGATGTCATCCATTACATTTTGGTGAATGTGTTTGGTTCTATGGCTTAATTGCCAAGGGACCATATGAGTGGTTGAGATGAAGTGAAACCCATTTGTTTAATTATCATAGCCGTTTATCATATTAGGCCTTGATATAGATGGATTTGTATCCCAATATTTGTCCCTCCATTTTGACTATTCTGAGCCTTTGTTTTTATCCATTTTAAAGGGAAAAATCTGATTGTATACAGTATGGTGGATTTCACCTACAGGTGAATTCAAGAATACATGAGGTAGAAAACAAATGAAATGAGCGGTGGGTGGGCCGCCTTGACGCGGGCCCACACATGGACTATTCCATAAGAATATCATCTGTTGAATTAAAATGGGCCCCACCTCGCTTATCAGGACACTTGATAATAAATAGGCCTTGCTGGAAGAAGCTATATGTTAATACATTTGCTGCATTTGACAATAAAATAAATGGGTGCAACCTAGGCTATAGTTGAACTCTTGATGCATGACTACCATAGTGGGTCCTAGCATCTAAATGGTTGAGATCTTTAAATTTGTGGGTCCTATTTTGAAGTATGCACGTGCTCCTATATGTATATGTATGTATGTATAAACTTCTATTATATAATAATAACAACACATGCAGTCTCTTGCTTTGATCATGGTTTTCCTTTTTTTTTTTCTCAATGCTTGAATTCTTTCAGTGATCTTGATGGGGCTCCTGGGCTATCTGGCATGAGATGGATCGATTGATTATGCATGAATGATGATTTAATTGATCATTATTTGCAGCTCTAAAATATAGATAAAATTATTTAAGAACAAATATCATCTGTTTTTGAATAATTCTATCCATTATTAATTAAGAATGCTAGTACCAACTAGCAGGGATAAGATCACTATTTTTATTCTTTGTTTGGTATTTCCTTGTCAAACAGCTGATTTGGGAATTACACACTAGAGCTAATAGTGATTTAGTATTGTTTTACAGGGACAGTTAGTCTAGATGGAAATCATTGTAGAATTCAATTCTATCTTGGTCCATCCCATTGAAAATTCACCATGGGAAGTCAACTTACAAAGATTTTGGATTAGAAGTAAAAAGGGCAGCCGCAGTGCACGAAGCTCCAGCTTACGTAGGGTCTAAGGAAGGGGCAGACCATAAGGGCCTAAAGTACATAGCCTTACCTTGCATTTGCAAGAGGCTGTTTCCACACCTTGAACCTGTGACCTCAAAGTCACACGACAACAACTTTTACTATTAGGCCAAGGCTCCCCTTCTTTGGATTCGAAGTAGATGTTGAAAATTTTAGGAGAGTAAAATAAGGGTGTAAGTATACTTTTATAGAAATACAATGTAGTTATTTTCTATACTAGTATGTCTTCACTAGATGTCTATTCACTAGTTTGTTGACTTCTACTGCAGAATTAGTTCCTTCATTTGAAGTTTTAAGACACAACCTTTTGTTTTCAAATTTTAAATTTGATAAATATATATATATATATATATATATTAGCGGCGATAATTTCATATATTTTTATTGCAGGTGCAAAAAGCAGGTGACATCTGATTGACCTAGAAAAAGTTAAATGAAAGGGCAATTAGAAACTTTTTACCAACCAATCAAGTATCACATGCTCTTTACACCTGCAGCTCTTTACTGAAATTATAGCTCCCATATATATGAGGGGTTTAGACGTTTATAAGGCACTTCTTGCTTGCTTACTTGACTAAACTAGAGGTTAGAGGATTCCGTCTCGACGGAACGGGGAAGAGGAGCTGCTGATCTGCGAGATTCTGTGGGCCTTGAGGAGATTGGTTAACTTCTCGAAATTCCAGGCCCCTTGGTTTATAGTTTATGCGCTTTGCGTCTTAGAGAAGAACATAGAGGGAAGGAAGCGGAAGCTAGAGTATCTAGGGATTCAGGTATGTTGCTCAGTTTTTCATATATATCAACGATAATTTTAGCTATTCCATATAGACGCAAGGAGCAAGTGACATCTGATTGATTGAAAAAAAAATAGAAAACAGAAAAAGTTGGAGGAAATGGCAGTAAGAAACTTTGTCGCGGCTAATCTAATGTGTTCTAATTCTAGGAATGAAAACTCCATGGATATAAATCCTGTACTTGTAAATAAGAATAATGTTAGGAACTTTAGGTAATATTTGGACGAGGACAAGGATCTTGATACTGATATAATGGGTATATCCCTGGGTGCATTTATTCCGCATAAGGATAAATACCTTGTCATAGAATTCAATTCCAACTGTAGGCAATATTAGTACAAGCATCTTGATACTGATATAATGGGCAAGTCCACTAGTGCATTTCTTCCGCATAAGGATGAATACCCTGTCCTAGAATTCAATTCCATCTTGACTAAGATGAAAGCAAACAGATTAGTTTCATGGGTTGCCTGATTATAACATCCAAGGAAAAGGATTCCAAGATCTTCTCATGCGTCTGAATGTAAACAGAACATCATATCACCATCAAATGCCAAAGATTTCCATCAAAGAAGACAAATTCACATGGAGAACAAAGGAATGGACACGAGAGAAGAAAGAAATGATTTCCATGGCTTCATGGGTCTTGGGGACATGGACGTTTCATGCTTGATAAAAGAGACAGCTTGGCTTTTGGCCAACCTGGTGGGCATATTTCAGACATTATCTAGGGGGGAGCTGTTGTGCACCATGACTCAAGTGTGCATGGAATTACATTTAAAAAGTTCATAAACTATTGACGTCTGATATGCAACAGTACAAATGGGCCCTGAGACACTTGAAGAATGATCCTAACTGTTCATGCGCATGGCACAAATACCATGAACTGAATGACAAAATGATTGAGTGTAATTGATTGTGAAGCCATGGCCCTAGTTTGGGGAAGGAGTGGAGTTCACCGGCTCTTGTAGTTGGATCTATTTGCTTATCTGGTGTAAAGCTGGCTTTCATAACCCTGCAAATCTCAAGCATTATGGGTCTGGTTGGCAAGGCTTGTGTAAAATCCGGCTCGTGTAGGTGATTGTTGGATTACTCAATATAAATCATGCCTGAATAAGTCTCATATAATCCAATGGATTAGGAGATTAAGTAGACGAGGACTTTGAGTCTATTTTTGTTTTGCTGATCTTTCAACGTCGTGGGATCTCGCTTAAAACCATAGTTACAAAGTTTGGATTCGAGAATAAATCAGCAAGGCACATATTCAAAAAATTTGGCAAACATTCCTAAAGATTCGACAAATAGGTCAAGATAAAAGTTGTTTAAGCTTGGAAGCCAAACAACATTCTAGATTTCGTTTCTCCTAGTGCCATGAGAATGATATGAAGATCAAAAGTAAGCAATTTACAAGAGAAAGACAACTTCTTTGGTTGCACTTTACTTCCAATTATTGGTTTTTAGGGATTTGAAAGCATAGTCCACATAGTTTAGAAACTCATGAGTTGACTCAAAAGCTCGGTTGAGTTAACTCGATTCACCAATAAATCTAGTTGACTTGCAAGTTAACTCGTTGTATTCTAAAATGCCAAATCTATTGGTTATGATACAATCTCCTCACCAACAAAAGCTCTTGTAACCGCCTCATAAGCCAATGAATTGTGTAAATTTTGAATATATTACAAAAATTATAAGCAAATATTATACCAAGCCTGCCTCCTAAGTATTTTTGTGTCATCTACGAGTTGGTGTAGGTTAACTTAACTTTTCTCTTGTTTGAGTGGAGTTTTTCTATTTGTAAATTATATAATCTATCACTTCTTGAGGGACAATTTTTTTTTTTTTTTAATGTTTCATAATGACTTTTGGTCACTCAACTTTTTCTTTTAGAAAGAGGGTGCACAAGGAGAGTAGCAATAGGGTCCCTACTTTACTACAACCAAAATTGAGAACCCACCGCTGTAGAATAAATTGGGTTTTCTCGTTGTCTGTTCCCCTTCAAAAAATTAGAGGTCTATTAGTCAAGTTGGAATTAGAATCTATGATGTAGTCCATGGTTTTCACTAAGTTGTGGAACCTACACTTGGAATTAACTTAGAGATAAAATCCATTGTATAAGATTTCGTTGGTTATGAAAAAATAAGTAGTTTAGATTTCAAAAGAATCATAAATTGAACTACACAATAGAGGTTAAAAAGAGTGCAATAGAGACCAATTCTTATTCTCTCCAATCCTCTTTCTCTAACTACTTTCCTCTCTAGTAACTTTGTAAAGGCTCCTCTAATAAGATTTTGGTGCATTACATTCTTGTAATGTTAGATCTCTAGATAAAAAGATGGAGAGTGAAGAGCAAAACTCAATTATGAAAAGATGGAAACAAAAGCCACCCCCACCAAAGAAATCTTTTTGCGAGGGGATCCTAGAAAAAATCCAAAGAGAAGAGGAAAAATGAAGAAGTAGTGGGGCGAAATAGAAAGGTTGGCAAAAGAGGTAATCAAAATATAGTGAATGATGAAGGAGATTAGAAGGTAGGATAATTGTTCAGACTAGTGTTGTCTTTATAACTTCAAAAGAACAATAATTTGCCTTAGATGCAAGAAAATTAGGTCAAGGAGGGATCCTCCTGTCTACCCACTAAAAAAGCAAGACCTTAACTAGTTTTTGTGAGGAAGAAAGATCTAACAAAAAACTCAAACATAATGTTTTGGTCAACAAAAGTAAATCTTTTGATGCTCTTAAAGAACTTACTAACACGAAAAGGGGTGCCAAACAACGCTTCAATCTATTAACTCCAATAGGAAAGAAGGAGGCCCAAAATTGAAAAATAACAAGCCACAATCTTATAAACATGTCTTACTAACTGTTGATGCCTTTGATCAATGCTCAAAGGACTTTCCATCCATTGAAGTTCTTAATAGACATGCAAAGAGAAACATGGATCTTCTTGATTGTACAATGTTAGAAAAATATACAAAACAAGATTGAAAAAGAGATGATATTTGTACATGAGTTCAAAACTCTTGGAACATTAAGGTTGTAGTAAAAGTTTGGCCTGCAAAATTATGAGAAAAGTTCTTATTATGTTTTCAACTAGAGAATTGATTGATTAAATCCTAGTTGGTTACAATAACTTGGACGTCAAAACTTTCAAAAGGATCCATTATTGGTGGTCTAGTACTTCCATTCGGCCTCTACCATTTAATAATGGGAGGTGTCTCTCCACATGGATGGGGAGTGGATGTCTTTAAGAAAACTTTGAAGCTTTTTGGAGATTTTACCACAGTTGACTTCATGAGCTTCTTTAAATCTCGAAGAAGATAAGCTAAAATTTTGGTTAAATATAGGAATCAAGACCATCCCAATTCTAACTCTAATTAATCTTCCTAATATGTGAACAAAACCGATGGTAGTTTAATTCTGAATATGACATTAAAGTTAGATAGATTAATCTCTTAAAAAAAATCATAATTCTCATATTACATTGAATACCTTAAATCTCAAGTATTTCATGCAAATATATCACTACTCTAATATGATGTATTGGGAAAATTAGTCAAGATCTAAATCCCTAGTTTAGTATAATCAATTGACTCAATTTAGATTGATCTTTTTTTAGGAATTATGGGATCACAATAGTCCTATATTTCATCCTTTAGATAGCTACACATAGGCATATGATCAATGCCTGAACAAGCATCAAACTAATATCTAAAATGTGCAACAAATCATGTCTAAAAGCATGAAATGAAATAAACTTAGAAAAAAATCACTAAACATGTAAGATAAGCATGAAAATTCTCATCTAAAAATTGAGAAAATTGTACCTAATTAGTTCAATTAATCTCTTCAACAAATTAGGCTAAAACTGATGCCTAATAAATTGAAAATTAGTACCTTATTTTATGATTGAAAATTTTCACATAAAATTCCTAATTAAATAGATCAAACCTAATTGATATAAAACATTAAGCATGGGGCTTTAATACTAGTGTTGGTCCTAGACACTCTAGATTGAAATATACGAAAAAAGGAGAAACAATAAATACAAGAAAATCACACTTTTATAGTACTAAAATAACAAGCAACTAAACTAAATTAGGTTCATTGGATTACACAGATCTTACTTTTGTCAACTGATAATGATTTCAAATATAAGGATGAGCAGTGATAACTTGCTGGCAAACAAAAAAAAAATCTTCAGAGAACTCTCTTTTACAACCACCTTCAAAAGCATGCATTGGGATCTTCAAAAGCTCCTCAAGCTTCCCCAGGTTGGATCAGAAACCATCCAACTCTTTTTGGTTTCACCAAAAATCGCACAAGAGAGATGAAAAACCAAGTAGTTAATTTTCCTCTCTTTATGTATATGTAATACATAGTTTTTCACTTTCCTTTACTAATTAGAATAGTTTCTTAATTAGGTTACTTCATGGTAATCTATAATCCTATCCATCCAATGCTTCACAGTATTCTAGGAGTTTTAATTAAATATGAGAACTTGTTTACCTATAACTCTAAGTCCATAAGGTAATGTAAGGCTCAATCACATTAACCTGAATGTGTCCCTACGATCTTAATTGTCTAGATCATCTAATGGTTGGTCAAGCCAATTAGATGACCCGATATATGGCCAAGCTTAATAACCTAAGCCATAAACCGATCCCATGGTTTAATTGACCACTAAGACCACCAAGGGACACTCGCCTCAAACAGCCAAAACACATATAGGCATCAAATAGGTATCATTTAATGCTTTTTGACATGGCAAGTAGCATCATTTGAGTTTTCCTGCTATTTGAGTTAGTATTCCTATCATTTCTCTTTATTAATAGATTCAACACAAGATTATCAAATACCTTTCAGGTTTGATTTGGTTGAAGCTTTTCAAAGAGGTCAAAGGTATGTCTTACTATAGTTTAATTCTAGCAAATAATCATTATTGTGGCATGACTTGGAGTAGGATTTTTTCTAAGAAATGTTTGCTTTGTACAAATCTTGATGGAAATAAACTAGACATGGGCAACAAGGATGACAAATGATCAAGTATAGGGGGCCTAACCCTAATTGATTCATAAGAATCGAGTTATGGCTAGAAATTGTGTTGTTATTGTTGAGCTATGATAAAAGATTGTAACCCTAATTCATGTTAGGGTTGGGTTAGGGCAAGTGAATAAAATGTTAGAGGTCTAAACGTCACCATCATCGTCAAGACCTTTTCCCGATTAGGGGTCGGTCACATGAATCTTGTTCCTCCATTCTCCTCTATTAAGTATCATAGATTCATTTAGTCCCAAAGTTTTTAAATATTTTCTCAGCACTTCTATCCACGTTCTTTTGAGTTTTTCCCTTTCCCTTTAGAACCTTAGACTCTCATTGCCTCACTCATTTTAAGCAATGTCGTTTTCATTCTTCGTTGAAAATGTCCAAACAATCTAAGTCTAATCTCCTTCATCTTGTTACCCATTAATACTAATCCTATGTTTCCTCTAATGTTTTCATTCATAATTCTATCTTTTCTTATCTTATCACTCATCATCTTAATATTCTCATTTTGGCAATGTTCATCCTATGTACATGATGTTCCTTAACTACCCAATACTCTAATCGATAGAGCATGGCCAGCCTTATAGTCATCCTATAGAATTTTTCTTTCAATTTAAGTAGCACTCACCGATCATATAAAACTCCAGAAGTGCACCACTATTTGTTCCAACCTGCTTGGATTCCCTGGGTAACTTTTCTCTCAATCTCTCTACTCTTGTAAATAATTGATCCTAAGTACTGAAAGTAGTCTTTTAAGGGCCTGAACATTATCTATATAAAATGCCCTTGCATATATTTCTTTAAAACTCTAAGTGCAAAGGCATTTTTGTAAGTAAGTGACTAACTTAATATTTTATCATAAAATTTACTTAATAATCATTATCAATCATCTTTAAGGATTAAATTTTTTTATGTGCTATTAGGGGGCCCAACCTAGATTGTAACTATAGATTAGGGATAGGGCCATCAATTTCTTAACCCTAAAAATATTAATATCATAAAACTATGACCCAAAGTTAGTTAAATTTAGAGCTCTGCCCAAGATAAAAGTTCTAGAGTTAGAATTAGAGTTCGATCAAAATTCTACATCAATTCGACCTGTTACACCCTTGGTGGGCAAGCTTCCTACAAACTTGACTAAAATTTATATCTTGCCCGCCATGACTATTGTTGGAAATAATACTTGTAGTACAAGAGGCTTTCAAAAAGATGAAATTAGAAAAGGTCTTGAGGCGCAATGGTATACAAGTAGAGATTTAGAAATATATGGGAGATACTAGAATAATTTGGTTGACAAAGGTGTTTTACAAAATTTTAAAATTGAAGAAAATGTCAAATGAATAGAGAAAAAGCTCTATCATACCAATTTATAAGAAGAAAGAAGAAGCATGGAGTTGTAGTAATTATCGTGGGATCAACCTTATGAGCGATACTATGAAACTTTAAAAAAGAGTGATTCAGAACAGGCTACGACATGAGACGAGAGTATCAAAAAACTAGTTTGATTTCATACTCTGGAGGTCTACCATGGAAGTTATTTTCCTTCTTAGGCCATGGATGGGGAAATATAGGGAGAGCAAGAAGGGCCTCCATATGATATCTATTTACTTAAAAAAAGCTTATGATAGGATCCATAGAGAGTTAATATGTGGGTGTTGGGTAAAAAAAGAGTTTTACAGGGATACATAAACATAATTAAGGATATGTATGAGGGAGGGGTAACAAATGTTAAGACCATTAGCGAAGAAACAGATGATTTCCCCTTCACCATAAGATTGTACCAAGGATCGGCATTGAGCTTGTACCTCTTCATGTTGGTTATAGATAAGTTGATGAAACATGTGCATGAGGAGATTATATATTGCATGTCATTTGCAAATGATATAATTTTAATTGATAAGACAAGGGAGGGTGTAAACACAAAGCTTGAGTTGTAAACACATGCTACAACATATAAAGGATTTAAAATTACCTAAACTAAGAGTATATGGGATGCAATTTTAGTAAGGAGAGGAGTGAGAGGAAAGCATCAGTAAAGATTGGTAACCAAGAAGTACCCCAACAAGACCACTTTTTATATTTAAGATCGCTAATTTATGAGGGTGGAGATATTGAGAGGAATGTTACTCAAATAATCTAGGCTGGTTGGAACAAGTGAATATGTGCCTCTAGAGTTCTGTGTGATATGTGAGTGCCACTTAATTTGAAAGGAAAATTGTATAAGGCAGTTATGAGGTTGGCCATGCACCATGGATTAGAGTGTTCGGCATTTAAGGAACAACATATGCATAGGATGAGCGTAGCCAAAATGATGATTTTAATATAGATGAGTAGTAAGACAAAAAAGGATAGAATTAGAAATGAAAATGTTAGAGGAAACTTAGGAATAGCAGCAATAGGTAACAAGATGAGAAACGGTAGACATTGATAGTTTGGACATGTCTAGTAAAAACCAAAAAGGGCACCAGTTAGGAGTGAGTTGATCCAAATCAAAGGATCTAAAAAGTTAAGGGAAGGCCCAAAAGAATGTGGCTATAAGTGGTGAGAAAAGACAAAAACTCTTAGACATAATACTCTTGGACTTAATGAAACAATGACACTTGACAGAGGTGAATGAAGGAACAAGATTTGTGTAGCCAATCTCTAATTGAAATAAGGCTTTGATGATGAGGATGGTACATGTTAGGGGAATACTAGTTGCCTTATGTCACGGACTGTTGCTACACAGCCCATGACCAAGGCCTACAGTCTCTAGATGAGGCTTGTTTAATCCATGAACTTGACCTAAAAGACATAGGTCCATTGACCTGTGGAGGAAGATCCATAATCTAGAAGGCTCAAATTCTAGAATTGTCTTTGTAAATATCTACAATTTAGAATGTTATAGACTTAAGATATTTTGTAAGAATATTCTAGAGGACAATCTGGACCATATATATACAATGATCCTATCCCTCTATTGAGGAGATGGAAAGGGGATGGGCACCTATAAATAGAGGAACTCCATAATTTGTTAGGCATTAAGGAATCAGGGTGTAGGCTAGTGGCAGTGATATATAAAGAGTACTTTTCTGGTCTCTAGCTCTCTTTGCATATTTTCTTCTAAGCTTCTGCAATTCAGGCTGAACTTAGCTGAATTGCCTTGAGTGCATTGCAAGACTAAGTGCCACACGGGAATCTGAAAAGCTAAGTTCATGGCACTTAACTTTTTATCCTTTAACACATGTAAGGAGAGACCAGAAATATAGAAAAAGGAAAATGATCTCTTTCTCTATCCTGGACCTGGCAGCTTCTTGATGCTTTCCTTGTGCTGCCTGGAGGAATTAGGTGCAGTGCCAGTTTGGTTATCTGGGCGAAGAAAAAGAAAGAGTCTGGTCAGTTTGCTCAGCAGGGGAACCGGGTTTGAGAGGGAAACACAAGTCAGGATTATTTACCTATGGCCATTTCTGGTCACTCATTTGGAGCAGTTCTTACTCTTAAGTTGATGGTAAAAACCTGAGACCCCCTTGTAAAGTTGATATAATGGATATTAGTTACCACTTGTAGGCGTTGCTTCTTGTAATATTGGTTTCTTGTTTGCACTCCTCGTCAAGGTTGCAGAATTTGGCAGATAAAATTCACTCACCAGTGGAAATCTTATCTTTTTTAACCAAGAGGATGCTTCCCTGCTTTCTCCTTGTTCCTAACTTTTCCTTATTTGTTCTGTTATGAAAGATGCTTCTCCGATTCCCTTTCTCTTCTCTTTTCTTTTGGGGTTTTGTTTTTCACTTTTCTTTCTTTAGGTTGTCTTACAATTTAACCAGCTGAGCCACTGTAACATTGTAGTGTGTTGGGAAATGGCAAAACAGGCACAACGTTATGGCTTTGAAATGATGTTTTAAGGTCCAACCCACACAGTATGCCCTGCAATGTTCTCCTCTCAAAAGTGGAGTTGACTGTGGCTGCTCGTAGAGGCATAGGAACACATATCCTTTTCACAGCCATGATCTGTGCCAATTGATCTGGTAGTCTCTTGAAATGTGGGTGTGGCGAGCCAAACTATAGGGTCTAAATCACTGATCTGTTGGTCTGCTAATAGTTCATTGAAAAGAGACATTGATCACATGTCTGCATGTGACTGAGCCATATATGAAGAAACCTCAATGATGGCTCTTGACAAAGCAGTGTATGAATAAGTGCTAGATTCTTAAACATATAAACACTTGACCGAGAGAAGCCAAAGCATATTACTAGCGTGACATACGCAAAGTCTGAGTATGTTGCTCAAATTACATAAACATGCATTGGACTCTTCTGTACTCGTTCACCACTGAAAGTGAACACAATGTCCTGACCTCTCTTAGCAGATGACTAAGGAAGGATAACTGAACATTTTAGCTCAAACTGTTTGTGCTTGTGTCTGAGAAGCAGGTAACAAAGGCCATTAATTAGCAAATAAATAGTAGTAAATCCAGGGGCAAATACAATAAATGGTAGAGCTTCAAGCATTATGATGAAACTCTGGGATTATGATGCGACGAATTTCAGGTTTACATCCCTGTTGCTTGCAATTCCTTTGTTATAATTCATATACAAAAGAGTACTAATAAAATGAGTGATAAAACAACCACCTTACCAAGGAGAGACCAGTAATATGCAGCTTCCTTGTAGAACAATCATCATGGATACTTCTCTCATTGATTGCATGAGTTGATGGTATATTCCATGCCTTGCACACCAAACAACGGCCGGGATACCCGTCCAGTGTGCAAGAGATGGAATAAACCACATACCCATGTGATTGATAATTTTGTGCCATGACCTGGACTTAGAGACATGTGGCTGTGGAGAAGAAACATGAGACATGTTACCTTGGAGAAAATGAATGTTTCAGCTAAATCTCACTCGCAGAGTCCACGGCAGAGGGGACTTACCACTAATGGGTGATGTCGGTGGTAAGTAACAAGCTCTTGGCTTCTGTGGCCGGGTCTCCTATGCTTGGAAGCATGGATTTATAGAAATCTTATGTTGTGATGAGCTTGACTAGACAATGAAAGCCTTTTCTAAAGTTAAAAAAGTGGTGGCAAATTCAACTGTGACTGGTTGCTTTCTCATTTGAAATTGAAAGAAAGGATGAAAATCTTTGAAGGTAGATTGAGTGTCTGATCATGTTATTCGTTTGTTTTTTATTGACTTCAGGAACCCACGAGGGGGGAGGTGTGGGAGGAAAAGAATGCTCGCTGATGTGGAGATCACCAACGACTGTGACCCAACAAGAGGAACTCGTTGGTTTCTCATTCTCTCTGGAAGTCAGTGCACCTCCCCTTGGTATCTTCAAAAAGGAGTTGTCCAAGGGTTATTCTTAGGCTAAAAATTTTATGCCTTTGCAGAGACGTGTTCTTTTGTGTGGATTGAAAAGGGCCTTTTTGTGAGGCGCTGGGAAAGGCCTTTTAACTTTTATCACCTCCATGGTTCTTTATCAGCCCAACCTTTTTTCTTCCTTTTATCTTTTTAAAAAAGTTAAAGCTCGCATGGTGTCTGTCACTCTGCTGTCCTTCCATTATTCTTGTGCTTGCTTCCCCTTGTGAAGGTCTGTTCAGGGAAGTTCTGGTGAAGGTGCCTTGCTGCCATTTATCTTTTGTTTTTGAGGAATCTATTAATGTGTACATGCGGCCCATTTCACATAATGCTTTAATAAGTGATGTGAAGTTATTGTCTGAGATTTGTTCTTCAGTTTTCTTCACTCCAAAGGCCTACTGTTGCAGTTTGTGTCCTATTGTTGTCTATGAAATGCCATTTTCTACTTGAATAATTGCACAGATACTTGGTGATGTTGGAAGCTTGTGATCTTTGTTGCCGTGCCCGCTTGCTGGTCTGGTGTAGGGGATATTTAGAGACTAATTTTGGTGTTTCGGAATCGTAGATCAACATAGTCTGCACGGTCCAAACTTGTTTGCACAATGATCCGGTTATTGCTTGGTAGGGCTATGTGACACAGGGATAACAATCTCTGGGTGAAGTTATCCTTGGAGACTAACATTATTCCCTGCTATTTTCAGTCTTAGGAAATGGATAAAACTACCAAGAAACAAGACGTCAGGTCTTTAGGACTATTTTGTCTTTGTAATTAGCCATGTTCTGGAGGGGATAAGATCACTGCTCATGGACAAGTTCCCGAAGTGATGTGGTATTCCCGTACAGCCCATTGACGTTCAGTTTAAGATCACTGATCTACTGAGAATGGATGCTTTTGCGTGTTGGATGTCAGACACTAATGACTAGCTGATGAGATTCAGGGGGGCCTATTACCCATTACTATCTGATTCTGGATTGAGTCGTGGAGGGTTTAATCAGTGGTGAAACTTTAATAATTGTCAAGATTCTGCATTAATGCAAATCTTTGATGCTTATTAGTAAATAATTGTTTAAAGAGCCACAAATCTTTTCAAAGTACTTTGCAACTATTGACAGCTCTGATGTTTCGCATTATTCTGTGATTCTTTCGCACTTGCAGCATGGATGTTTAATATGAGAACCATTGATCTGACATCGTGGATATCACTTGGCATTTGTGGGCTACTGATTGGATGCTGGATCTGATGGTGGACTTCTTGATCAGTGGGATTGATCACTGGGACATGTGTATCATGGACCCACAAAATCAAGGATATGTCTCTACGCTAAGTACTGGCAGTAACACTCTACCTTTACCTAACTGTATAGGCAATTCTAGGATTATCATGACTGCAACGAGCTCACGGGCTATGTTAGTGAATAAGGCCCACTGACCAATGAATCCATTGCCTATACCGCTTTGACAGGCTAGGTTTCCTGTTGGCGTGTGCTTAGCTGTTTTGATCCTAGCTTTTTAATCCAGTTTATGAATAACCTGTTTTTGGCTAATGAGATAAGTAAAAATTTTCTTTTGAATATGTTCCTGTAGAAGAATGGTACAACCAGTCATTTAGGGCCTTGGCCCATCCGCATTGGCCTTGGGGGAGATGATGGAAACAGCCAATTTTTTGTACCTTCTCCGAAACAGAACTCACTTTGCTTTTTTAAATTGGAGGACCAGCTTGATTTGAGGAGGGAATGGGACCTGAGCTCACATGTCAAGCCACTGAATTAAGGCACCCACGGGTCTCAGTCATGTTGGCACTATGAACCCCTTTACGCAGAAAGTTACCATTATTTAAGTAAAATCTGTATAGTGACTTCTGTGATTAATCAAGTGTTGATAATGTCCAGAAATGTCATCAGACCTTGAGGTTTATGATAATAATTGCAAGTTTCCTTTGTAGAATTTGGCATTCAATTCAATTCTCACCCCTATCCATTGGAGATGGATCAAATTGTGACTGATCTTATGAGAGGCATTCTAAACGAGTAAACGGACAGAGATGTGTCCTTAGAAATGCCCAATCATGCATAAGGAACCCCACCTTTGGATGATCATCCAATGGAGGGGCGCTTCTTGGGAGACACCTTATGATGGAAGCAATGGCCAATGAGATAACCAACAAGAGAAATAAAACAACCAAATTCAATGATGATCTTCATAAGAATGTATCAGTTGCTTCTTTCCAATGAGAAAACTCAGTAATGCAACATTTCACTGATTCTGATAACTGAAGCAATTAAAATCAGAAATTCCTTCACATCATTATCAATACATAAATAAATACATACCATAGGGAAAACAAGAGATTATATGACTGAAATAGGTTTTTTTGTCATACAACTCTGAAGCAAAAGCATAAGAAACCTTGTGTATATATTTGTATCTTGAGTTCATTCTACTATAATTAGAGGGGCAACCATTCCCCCTAAAATATGTCTAGGACAGCTAAGTCTCTCTCTTGTATGTCCATCTCAATCTTAATTAGGCTTAAAGAATTTAAGCTTAAGCCCATTATTCACCATACTCCAGACACCCCCAACAGAGAAAGCCAAGCTAAATCCAATTCCCAGTAGCCCCAAAGTCCAATTGAGATACCAGCTGAAGCTGTATCTTGGAGGCTTCTTTATGAGAACCCACATGAAGCAAGGGTAAGCAAAGGTGACTGGAAGAGTTAGGCCTCCCAACAAGCCAGCAAGGCTAGAGAGGAAAGGGAGTGCCACCCCAATGAAGAAGGAGATGAAGCCATAGAAGATTCGGAAACCAGATCGGACCCAGATAGAGCAGGGGCGGTTGGTTCTGCCGGTGTACCCTGCTTCGAAGCTATCAAAGACTGGCATTGAGTATATCTGGAAACTACTCAGGCAATTGAATACAACTAGGAGAAATGTAGTTGCCAGTAGTCCCCTTGGAATATCATGGCTGTGAAATCCATACAACGCATTTAGAATCCCCCCTGAAGGCATCTGCCGAAGACAACAGTTGAAATGAAGTTCAGATACATATGATAGCGTATGGCCTACACACACAAAGCAGTTAAATGCCATACCGAACTCTCAAGGCTAATTGTCATACTTCAATCAAATAACAACAATGATAACAGAGGTTAGTCACTTACAAGGTTTCCATAAGCCCAGAAACCTCCAATAGCGACGGGGAATAAGCACATGGCAATAAAGAAATAGGCTACCTTGGCTCCTCTCCACATGGGCACATGAGCCGGATGTTTAAAAGTCGACGGCATCGTTGCCTGCAAAACAGTCCCAGCAAGACTGTCATTACAAAATGGCAGCAAGTCTGACACAAATTTTTTCAGACTAACATAGCTCATACCTGAATCTCCAAAGCAAGATTGTGGCCTCGGAAAGCAAAGGCAATGATTCCAAGGGCATTGAGGACAGAAAAGACTGAGGCAGAGAAGGAAGGGGATGCAAGAGGCCGGTAAGAGATGGAGGGGGGCCTTGGTTGGCTAACGGAGAGGACCCAGACCATGGTAGAATAGGTGATGGCTGTTATTGCTCCAATGAGAGAGAGTCCTGCAATTGAGTTGAGGTTTGGGAGCTGAGAGAGAACAATGCATAGAGCAGTAAATACCAGATACCATTCAACAGTTGATAGCGGATTTGATGAGCAAAGAGGCCCACAGACAATCTGGAAGAATAGTTTCATGGTCTCCCCTCCAATCAGAATCAAAGCAGTTGCAGTCCCTGCTGATAGATAAACTGTTGGGAACAAAGCCAACCAAACTCCTAACCTTTCCCCTGAAGATAAACAAAACCATGTAGGGTGAAGTTATTTTTAGCTTATCAAAGTGTTCTTTAGAAAGATGCTATTTTCATTTTGGCTAAACAAAAAAATTAGCTTCTAACAAGCAATTTGCCAGTGTGAGTACAAAACTTCTACTCGTGGTATCTTGCTTAGGAGGGACATGCTTCTTCACATTATGGTACACCAAACCAAGAATTAACAATAATGTAGAGTGCATTAGCTCAACGTAATAAAGGTCACACTGCTCATTCTCGGCAAAGCTTGAATGAGAAAGGGTAAGGACATGATACTTTATGAGTCAAAGCATATAAGAATTGTGGTATTATGAAGCAGGACTACACCTATTTGAGAATATTTTTGGTGAATATAGCCATCACTGCACTAACTATGGACCAACAGGGAGTTCTTTGGAAGTTAGAATCTTGATAACCTTAATCTGCTGAGTGAAAAATTACTAACAGAAGCACAATAGCACAATGTTAACATAACAAAATTTATTTGTCAGCTGGTGTACTGAGACAAGAAATTTAAATTGTGTCTTCTTCTTTCACTTACTTCCTCCTGATTTTCAGGTTGTGATCATTGTTGTCTGGACATAATTTCCAACTTTTCATTGTCTACATTGACTTGTTTGGCTAGCAAGCTTAAATGACCAAATTCAAGTTCTTTCATTTTAGTGTTTGCATCTGTCTGGCTAAGTGGATGGGTAAAAGGGCTAAGGTAAGTACAAGCTTGGTTCAAATCAGTCCTAGATGTGGCATTCATAGATGAAAACCAGCTTGGCAGGACACTTAAACTTGTGAACCGAAGTTATTTAAACATGAAAGCATCTCTAGGAATTAAAACAGCAGAATTAGTAGCCAAGTGTATTTAACAAGAAGGCAGTTGCAAAGGGATCAGCATACAAACAAATGCATAATACTAAGGATTTTGCTGCAAGGAACATGATCTCACCAAAAGCTGCCTGTGCAAGCTCAACATATCTGTTATACCTCCTCCCTGGAACAGCTTCATGTAGCTGAACTAGAATCCAAAGAGTGTACAGTTGCCAAAAGTAGGCTATAATCAAGCATATTATCCCCCACGACCTGTATTAAACCCAATAGCAGCAGCTCAAGAAAATACTTTATTAAATGGGAAATAGGCCACTTTATAAAGTACAATTAAGATGATGGGAGGGATGAATTCACCAGCAATTTTAAAGCAAATAAGGTACAGAATTCCCCTATTAATGTAAGTGGCAGTTGAATTGCCTTGAGATATATTGAGATTAGCAAATACTTTCATGATGTTGGAATACAAAAATTTCCCATATTCTTTTCAAGTGATCATCTCCAAGAAACTGTAGAACTAATCAAAAGAAAATACATCAATATTTGATAATCGATAAATGAAAACTTACACAAGCCAAGAAAAAAACAATGGCTACTGTGGTTGACATTTCATTCCTCCCAACCGGGAGAAAATTCCTCAAGCAGCTGACAAGAAATTACATATTTCTGTTCTAATTTAAATGACCACGACCAGTGACTAATGCTGCCCCTATTAGCGTTTCTGTAAAATGCTATTTATTCTACTTTTACAAGTTACTTGGTCTATTAGAGCGCAAAACCAATCAGCAAATTGGAATTCTTGAGTAATACTTCAGAAGATAACTTGTTCAACTTCACACGTAACAGCCTTGGTACACGTACCCAATACAAAGGGCAGCCCCAGGGCACCAAGCTCCCATGTATGCAAGGTCCGGGGAAGGGGCAGACCACAAGGGTCTACAATACGCAGCCTTATCTTGCATTTTTGCAAGAGGCTGTTTCCACACCTTGAACCTGTGACTTCAAAGTCAAGGCTCCCCTTTATAGTCCGCCTTGAACCTCATACCCAATATGCAAGAAGGAAGGGGATACGATATCCTCACTTTCTTTTCTGATAATGGTACTCCTCGCTTATTAAACATAGTAAACACTCTCCTAGTCAGCTGTTATTTATGGTTCAGAACTAGAATAGTCAGCAGGTGGGATTGAATTCTATGGTGGATTTGATCCTTCTGTGGGATGGACGATTGAAGTCGCCCGTAGGTGGACCGTTCAGGATAAATAAAAGGGGAAAAGAGTCATCTGTGGGTGGATTCAACAATATTAGATTCCAGCATCTCTTCTCAATGCATTCATGATATGCAAATCACATGGTGGGCTCACGCCTATATGTGAATTCAAGAGTGCAGTCCACAAGAGGATGAAAGCACCATAGAATTCAATTCCTGCTTGAGTATGGGCCCTATAAGTAAAATTCCAAGAAGATGGATGGTTCAAACAAAAGAACAAGACATATTACAGTGTCCAAGTCCAAATCAAGGCACAGTAGCAACTATTTCAGAGTAAAAGAATCTAATCAGTACACCAAGAAAAAAGAAACGCTGCCAACTTCTGCCTAGGAAACTCAACCAGTGAAAAAGAAAGGCCCCCGCTTCTATAAAATATCCAAAATCCATGTTGCAGGGAATTGGTAAAAGTTGAAAGCAATGGATAAAAGCAACCACCAACAACCAAACAAAAGAGAAGAAAAAGCACGGACAAAATGAAACCCAGTTTTCTAGACCAGAAGATTGATGCTGGAAAGAAAAAAGACGACGAATTGAAAACGACATGCAGCTTAAAATATCACAATCCGAACTCCAAATTCCTATGGCGCTTCTTTGCAAAATCAAAAGATAAATGAATGCAAGAGAGAAAAATGACCCGTAAAACCAAAAAATCTGGAAAAATAACCCAAATGTTTTAAAAATCCAAATATAAGAAAAAGAGTAGAAGAAATTGTTTCGCACTTAGGCCCGTATAAAATAACATAAATATATATAATAAATTTTGGAAGCTGATATTCCCTACCCGTTTGCTATTAATGTCTGCACTCTCTTTTGGAGTTTCATGGTAAAAGTTCGTGCATAGTCTGCATTTTTAAGTAATCAAACCGTTCATCACAAGCATCTTGTATAGATGGACATGTCTCAGAAATCACATCTTTAAATAATCCAAAATAATAATTTTTTAGCTGTAGTACTGCTAATTTTTATATCATTGATTTTAGAACTAAAATATGCAATAGTGCCTTCACCCAGACCTCATTTAACTCGATGATATTATCATGAAAATGAGCCCCTTACAAAAAAAGTATCATAAATCTTCAAAAAGGATGGTGCGTTAGTAGGAATTTGGTGTGGGAAGTTTAACCGAACTACACAAACCCAATTTCAGAAAATGAGAATCAAAAGGAAAAGACTATATCATCTACAACAGGCAGTACCACAAGATAAAGACCAACAAAACCGAATTTCTTTAACAAATAGGAAAAGGAAAGTGGTAGCATGTTGCTACCAAGATGACCAGAAATACATGAAAGAGAGAAACATTTCAGCAAAAAATCCGGCAAAAATATAGAAGATAGAACACTCAAACTGATCCAAGTACAACACCTTTAAAAGTGTAAGAACTACAATTACAAAATATCTAAAATAAATAAATAGAAAAAGGGGAAGAAAGAAGAAACCCACAAGAAGGTCAGCCTAAACTACCATTTATTAAAGAAAAAATAAAAGAAGAAGAAGAAAACTAGCAACAAACTACATAATCAAGCTAAACAAAAGGACAAAAAAACAACAGTTAACAGAGAAATGTAGTACTGAGTAAAGCAAATGCTACATTCAAAAAATACAACCAAAACCCAGATTTGTAGAACCAGAGAGAGAGAGAGAGAGAGAGAGAGAGAGAGAGAGAGATGAAAGAATGTGTGCACAGTACATAAACAAATACAAGGAGAAAGTGTATACCATCCAAGGAATGCAAAAGCCACAGGCAAAACTAGAGCTTGAAAACCAACACCAGCATTCAGGTTATGGAACGCAGCATAATGGGCATTCCCGTTGCGGGACTCTGTGATAGGCAGCCACGCATCCTGCGGGTTCAGCTTTGTGAGGTGACCAACTTCTTCCAAGTACCCTTTCATGTTCACAAGCGCCCTCTTCATTGGAGTTCCGATCGGGGACAAGAATCTTGGTGATATAAGCGACGTCGGCGTCCATGACTTGCCGGACGGGCGGGGAGATCTTTGCCCAGACGGCGTCAGAATCTCCGGCGTCGTTGAGGCTCGTGGGGTCGCTGGAATGGAGACTAACTCCGTGCTTTCTACTGCTCTTTCGTCCATATCTGCACCCGTGTTTTGATAATGGCACCCCTTTCCTCCCTCAAGAGAACGGCGAGAAAGGACGCAAGGGAAACAGCGAAGGGAGGTTTGGTTTTTGCTGCTACTGTCATTTGTAGAGCGAGAGAGGAGAACACATTACAGTGAACCTGCTACCATCCGGCCCTGGTCTAATGGTCCAGGGCCCACCTACTGTTTTCAAAAGACTAAAATGCCATTGGATGGTTGTCGTTGGAGAAAGGCTAAATTGAAGCACTCTCACAGTGTTTCCATAGAAGCGCCTTGGCATGCAGGAGGGGTTGATCTGACTGCACCGATGCAGATTGGATGATTCCAGCACTTTGAAAATTTGAATAGAAACTTTTAACATCGTAAATTTAACTTGCAAACCATGGATTTTAATATGTTTGTTTAAATAGGATAAAGGGGTTGGATCATCCAAAGGTAGGCCCTGCTCGTGCCAAAGAGGGGTGCTTTTAGGGAAGCACCTTGGTGGGTGCTTAATTTAGCACTCCTATGAGTGTTTTTGCAGTAATTATGTTGTTTGTTAATTAATACTGTACTTTGAGTTTTTAATATTATTTTGGCCTTGGAAAAGAAGAGGAGAAAAATGGATGTGTATGAGTGAATTTTGATGGTCAAAGCCATGCTGTGTTTCAGGGTTTGAATACCATGCTGTGTTTCAGGGTTTGAATGTCCAAGTGGGACCATCCAGTCTAGCATATTATGGTTTGGGCCCACAAGTGGGGTCCAGGGGTCTGTTGGCTTGATGACAAGCACTATTTTCTTTGTTGTGGTATACATGGACTCATGGATACCTCTAAATGCTACACTGAAATAGAAGTGTCATTGTTTATATGGGTGAGGGGCCCTCTAAACAACCAAAGTGCTCTTTAAAAAAACAAGTATCTATATTATATATATATATATATATATATATTATTTGTACTTTGGGCTTTTTACAAAATCTTCTATGGTTGATTTGGATCTCGCCCAGCTTTCTTTTTGCTTAATTTTCTTTTGTTAGTGTTGTACTTTTGACAATTGGGTTTGCTAAGTGAGTGCTTAGAGCAACAGTGTTGATTGGATTATCCTACTAGGATATAATAGGAGCCATCTTAGGATATGACTTAACAGACAGATAGTCCTAACTGAAGGTGATTGAGTGGTAGAATCTCTCTCGCTCTCTCTAGGCTGAGAGGATGGGAGGAGGGAATCAAACAAGTTAGTTCAATCATGCAAAGGTAGGCTCTATAAGATGCAAATTTTCAAAACTCAAAAACTCAAAAGTTAGGCAAGTCAAGTCAATTTGAAGCTACTTGTGCAAATGTACGCGAGGAATAACTGCAATGAAATATCACTGAATTATAGCTATGCTTATAAAATTTATTTTATATGTAAACAAAAGCTATGAGAAAGTTGGTTAGGATGAGGTGGTGTTTCAGAGGAATTTTGTTCAAATCTTAGCCAAAACTAATCTGTTTTCTAATGCATTGAGCCAACTTGAAAATGACTAATTTTGCTATCGAGTTGAGTAACTCATACGAGTTTTCCCAGATGACTAGTGAGTTTTAGAACTATGACCAGAAGTGGTCAACTTACAGTAGCACATCTCAATGTCTAATTCTCAAAAGAATTACGAACAAGTCAATAGCGTCCATTGCAAGACACAAGATAGGAGAGTGTGCTAGTAATTTGCTTAGTAATTCTTCTAGTATACTCAAATTAAAATAAATAAATAAATAAATAAAGGAGAATAAACTCTCTTACATAAAATATGTAAAAACAAAAGATAACCATACTTACATTATGATTTATTTTCTAAATGGCATCCATTTCCTTCCAAATAATCCTTGCAATGTTTGCTGCCACACTTTAGTGATTTGTCTTTATTCTCAATATAGAAGGGCACCTCCGGTACATGAAGATCCTACCTATGCGGTTCGGGAAAGGGGCAGATCACAATGGCCTATAATAAACAGTCTTACCTTATAAAATATGCAAGAAGCTGATTTTACACCATGCATCCGTGATCTCACCGTTACGCCAAGGCTCTCCTTCTCTTTATTTTCAATATGCCCCTGCTAAATTTATTTAATAGCCTTAATAAATACTTGTTATAATGGACAATTAAGGCTGGTCTTGATTCATGAAAACAACCCTGGTGTAGTTTTCAGACAACTTAATGGCAAAATATCACCAGCCAATCATGAAGCTTCATTTCCTTAGGATTCTCTCTCCCACTCCAAACTCCCAAGAACATTTGACTGCAATTGTTTGCCCCCCTTTAAGGGTTTTTTTATGAGAAAAAACAGGGGGCGCACTTATTAATCATGATTGTTTACTTCTCAACGTCATGTCACCATATTCACTGCGGACAGCTTGGACCTGCAATGGACTGTACAGAACCAGGCATTCATAGTTTTTCTCTGAGGACGATTTAGACGCCCGTACATTTACCAATCGCACCCCTTTTTACCTTGTTTCACTGGGCAGAAGAGAGGCCTGGATTTACGGGTGTTTCCAACGCTGAAAAGCTTGAAAATGAGAGGTGCAATGACACTAATGCCCCTAGGTTTTCCAAGAAAAATTCTAACATTTGACTCTTTGATGAAATTAAATGTATACCAGTATATTTGCCCGCATGAAGGGGTGAACAATTTGATTATTGATCTGAACCACTAATTCTAGTCAAACCCAATTTGAGAAAAAAGCTTTGATTAAAGTGGGTCCTACTTTTTAAAATAAAGGGAAGAATAGTGATAGACAGATTTAGATAAAGAGAGAAGTTTTAAAATTTCTTAATATCCTAAATTAGACAAATACAAGATGCAGAAGGAAATATTACATGGAAGTACATAAGTTAATGACTCTTAATGGGTTACTTATTTGACTAATAATATAAGGAGATATTAAATTAAAATTAGTAGTTAAATAGAAAAGGGTAGAAAAGGATATATATTAGGGATCGATGGTAGATGATATATTCAATTAGAATTAAAAGTTGAAGAAATTATAACAAATTTTATATGGCTGAGAATGAGGGGATGCATAAAAACAAATTCCTTTTAGGCTCAACTCATACAATTAATGACGTATTATAGAAATAAAAAAATAAAAAATACTTATATGGAACAAGAAAAATGAATTTAATAAAGGCACAAGTAGAAGTATGGTTTTAATGTGCTTCAAAGAAATCATATTTGCTTAATGTATAATAGACTTATTGAATAAAACATATACTAATGCATATATGACTAATTGAGAATATATCATCTGCTTATGATTTCTTTAAGATAGGAAAACATAATAAATTGTACTTTTGTGGGAATCCCTCTCAAAGTATTTGTATTTTTATTATTTTTAAAAATATGATTATTTTTCTCTATTAATTTGAGTTTTTCTCTAGTAATCTGACTACTTCCTCTGTGTTCTAGAATTTTTTATGAGATTTCTTTTATTTCTTGAACAAACCTTCTTCATTGAGTTTGTGTTTGTTCATGCACTAGTTTCATTTTCTCGGATTAGATTTACGCATTTTATTTTTTAGAAAAATGAATAAATTTGTTCCAATATAAATAAAATAGCATTTAAAATCAGGGCTCTTTGTCCTTGCAATGTTAAGGGCAATATAGTCAAATGAGTAGGGCTACAATTACCTCCCAAATTTTCGGTTCTTTTTACGGCGTGTTTTCGCTTGCATATTTTGCGTGTGACCAAGGTGTGTCAGAAGCGGTTGTGGTGGTAACTTTTGCGTACAAAAGAGGGAATTTACCGACAATAGCACGTGCGGCCTCCTCGTGTAGGGTGGGAGGGTTCTATTTTATTCGCACGGGCAGCGGCTAACATGCGCCTCGGGCACCGAACTCGCACGGCCCAGGCTACGGAATTTCGAGCCGTCCGATTCACGAGGTATGCGGTCCACACATAGAGAAATTGAAGATCATAAAATGGCGTTGTCCGTGTGGAGGTTCGCGTGATGAAAATTTGAGGCCGATGCTAATATAATATAAGCGGTATAGATTGAGTGGGGTCCAATTAGAACATCATTATCCACCATCGAGTGGTAGGCAAAGCGTGAACGGCTCAGGAATGATTTTGGTCGTGTTTTTCTAATGGAATTATCCATGTTGGGAGTGCGGAATATCAAAGTTCTAAAGCAAGGGTGGGCCCACAGTTTAGAAATCCAAGGCCCCACGATGCAATCAGAACTTTTATAATATATGTTTAGGATAATTCAATAGAAAAATAATTAGAAGTACAATATGAAGTATTTGAGTGAAGTAAAAGCAAAGTCATCCTTTTTATTAAGTAGAAAAATTCTTCTACAAGTTTTTTTTTTCTTTTTTTGTTTAAAAATGCATTTAAAATTATAGGAGTAAAAGTATGCACACTAGGTCAGTAGAAAAAACAGAGAACAAAAATTATAAAAGAGTATCTATGCATTTTAATGTTATGCATATAATCCATTAATTCATGAAGATCCAAGCCATAGAAAATGTCACACATGACTCAAATTGGGCTTGCTTCAAAAATCTCAATCATCAAATGATCCTCACATATAATGCTTTTATTTTGAAAATTGATGTGAAAATTAGGGGATTGGAAACCCAAATGGGTTTCATGTGCTTAAATAATCTTATACATGTTTAATCACAATCTAAGAATTCCAACAAAAAGAAATATAATCCAATAATAATTCAGTTCATGGTTTACTATTCCACTAACAAACAGCCCAAATGTTCCTTTACTTGCTTAAACAGGGTTATAATAATCATGAATAAGACTATTTATTGAATATAAAAAGGATAAGATCACTAGTAGTAAATATCAAATTATAGATTAAATTATTTGTTTATTGTGATTTTGGTCCCCAACTTGACTTACTAATCATTCTCGGTGATGTAAAAGGGGCAGCCTCGGTGCATGAAGCTCCCGCCTATGTGCGGTTCAGGAAAGGGGTAGACCACATGCAATGACCCGAGTTTTTAAAACACATTTTCATAAATATTTGTAAATGCAGGGCCCTAATTTTGAAAATTTTTAAAATACAAACAACAAAAACATATTTTCTTTGAAATTGATTTGTCAAAAACCCGAGTATCACCTCAAATTACTTATCATATATAGATTTTCGTATAAAATAAAATTTTCATTGAATATCAATAAAAATACTTTTATTAAAATCAGGATCAATTCAGTGGTTCATATACACAGCCCCAGTAGTCATTACATACCTTATTGGAATATTAAAATTCAAATTACAAAACAATCAATATAATCTTCCTCAAAGTGAATACCCTGAGTAATAGTTCGGTAATGATTATCTTCAAGTCTTGAGCTTCAATCTTCTTTAACCATATCTAAGATATTGTAAACATTTGAATGTTTACAATATCTTAGTAAGCTATGCTTGGTAGGGAATTTAAGAACTATGATCAATAATTCTCAAAATCAATAATTCTTTATATACAATTGGATAACCATTTTATCTTTCACTCATCATATGAATTATATATATATGTTACATATAAATATAAATAAAACTACTGATAATAGTGAATATAGTTAATATCATCAATAATATCTCATTTCCAAACTGATTTCAATATTAACACTAAGTATTAATATATAATCATACCGTATTAAAAATCATCCTCCAATACAACATTGGTAATAACTTTTATCGAGCATCTCATCATGTCATAAAATAAGTCATCTCATCATGCTATAACATAAGGTATCTTATCATGTCATAATCAATTGCATCATAATGCAAAATAATCTCAAATGACTACCATGCTTGCAATCTCAATTCATACAGTGCTCGGATAACTGCTTAATACTTTACTGATACCGCGGTAAAAAATATAGATCCATGTTGGGAGGAGCCATGGTTGTCACAGTGGTGACCTTCCCATAATTGCCTCACTCTATATTTTGCCTCTCTTTGGGCACGGTATCATCATCATAATTATTTTTGGAGAGCGGGTGGTCAAACCTTCATAACTCTCCTAGCATTAGCATCCCCAAGCATAAGTCTGTCTTAAAACAAAACCACAGGCCTCCATGCTTGTATGAAAAATAATATTTCATACTTACAAACTGTGTGTTTGGTTATAATAGGACATGCCTATAACTTATTTTCTTAAGATTTGGGGGTCCAACTTATATAATTCAAATATTCTCATTCTACCCATTAAATAATTTCATAATTACATTAAGTAATTTCATAATTACTTAATCAATAACTTTGTATTCATTTCAACATCATTTGTTGTCTTAAGTAATTTCATAATTACTTAATCAATCACTTTGTATTCATTTCAACATCATTTGTTAATTCATAAACAATTCTAACACAATTATAATCAATCTATAGTTATCAGGATAAGATCATGCGTAAAATACATGTATCTTCTATATTGAATATATCCTTAAGTTCCACTTACCTTTACTCTCAACAATCCATCTTCTCATTGATCTTGATTATCATATCCTTTATATATTTGTCAAATCATATGTATACAGTTATTCTTCAACTAATTTCTACTTCCTAGTTGTTCTTTTTATTATTATTCAACCAGTTAATGTTTTACTAATTGAAGATAATTTATGCACTCCTAATTTTAAATAGCTCTTCTTATTTTCAATTGACTAAGGTTTACTAGATAAAAGCTGTTCGCAGAGTAGTTAATTCAATCCTCATGTAAAGAGGTGTTTATACCTCATAAATGTCTCCATAAGGTGGGGGAATAGAGAGGCTCTATTAGAGAACCCCCTTAACTACCATGTTTAGCATTTACTAGGGTGACCTTAGCTCAACCTTCATAAGGTTCCTATGAGCATTAAACCCAAAGTACTCTTGCTATTTGATTTTAATTAAATCCATGAACATTTAAAATGTCATTCATGTGGTTTATTATTCTCATAATTTGGGCCAAGTAAATGGTATTCCTTATATTGTCCTACTAACTATACCCTTTACTATCATTAAATATATATATCCATATTCATTGTAAATATTCATCAATGTCTATTTTCATTTAATTACATTTTTCATGTAATTTATATAACATGAACATTAAAGCATAAATAAAAAAGTCTAACAATTAAATCTACTAAACAAATAAAAGAACATTTAAAATAGAATATAATAACTCACATGCTCATTTTAATATATCTTATTTGTCCATTTTGATCCCATGATCATATTTTGACCATTTTTCATCCCATTAAGGATTTAGATATTGATCTTTCATTTTTATTCAACTTTATCATATTCGCTTAATTTGATATCATCACTAGATCATTGATGCATTTCATCATATGATTTGATCTTTCTTGATCTAACCGATCAAAAAGATCTTAAGCTATTTTATCAAAATTAAGAGCATAAAACTCTATCTATCCCAAATTAGCCACATCAGACCATTCATTTCCCATGATTATATCATTAAATCATCATCCATACTGATTCATAGTTTTTTATCATCCTCAATCAATATGATCAAGAAGATTATTATATATTTTCAAGGATTTTATTACTTTTAATGGTCAAGATCTTAAGATCTGCCAAGTCAATTACATCCAATCTATTTATGCAAGTTATTACATCATTATATCACTATTGGATAAGAAATCTAAGGTCTAATAATGTTTGATCTTTCAGATCAAGTAGTCATAATGTTATTTTTATGATTTTTCATCAATTAAGGCCAAATTTCTTAATTTACTCCAAATCAGTCACATCCAACTCATGATATCATGTTCCATTATCATGATATCACTAATGGATCAGAAATCCAAGGTTTGATCATGTTAGTTTTGACTAATCTTGGGAATTAGTACCACTTTTTGTGATTTACAAAATTTTACAAAGAATAAAACTTAAATTTTATATTTCCATTAGATTTTTCTCTTCACTAGAAATTTAGAGCTTATTTTTCGATCTTGATTTTGAGTTAAAATGAGCTCTGAATTGCATTTTGAAGTTTCAGATAAGAATGAAAGATCTAGATTTGATTTGGAATCCAAAATGCAACAAAACGGGGGTGGCGCCCATCTCTGTCCCTGGGAAGCATGCGGCATCTCAAGCGGAGACTGCCTGCATAGCACGCATGGAGGGAACATCCCTGTCCTGTGTCCTGGTCCGTGTCTTCGACGCAAATCAATGTGGTCCGTTCAAATCATTTGAGCTAGACGGTCCGTTTTCTTTTAACCTGGATTTACATCCAAGATCTAATAAAATTTTTACTATGATCACCTATCCTGGGGTTTTGAGACCCTCTAAATCCATCCAACGGTTCATAATTAAAAAAAAAAAACACACACACACACACACATCTCATAGGTGTTTTCCACCTAGGTTACCGGTACTGGATTCAGAGAAAAAATCTCGCCAAAAAATCCAATTTGGTGATCTTTATATATGGAAAATTGCTAAAATAGTTAGAGGGGGATGATGAGTACCTACTTGTAATGTCTAGAATCTAAAAATATGGCTGAAAACTCAAGATCCATGCTGAAAAATACAGGGTCGCAAGACTTACTATTTTTCGGTGATTTGATCGGTGAATATATCCTTGGTCATTATGAAATAATAGGGCTTTTGAAGCTTGGAATGATCCGAACACAATGAATGGTTCAAATCTTGATTTCAACTGCTGAAATCAGATTCCTAATGGAAAAACAATACTAGGGTGAAACCCTGGGTCCGTCGAGAACAATGTGTCTATGGACGTGCCTAACAAATCTGGGGGAATATTCCCCTCGGGTGCGTCCTCAGACGCACTCTGCGGTTGTAAAGGGAGGATGAGAGAGAAAAGAAAAGAAAATGAAAAGAAAAGAAAAAGTAGGAAAGAGAGAGGAAAAGGTAGAGGGAGAGGGAGAGTGGGGAGAGAATTTTGGTGCAATTTTGTGAGATTGTTAGGGAAGGTATTTATATGCTTATTTTTGTATTATTTTAATTATTTTTATTTTAAATAAATTTTCTACTTTTCTTATTAAATTCAAAAGAGATTTCTCATTATATTTATTCTTCATCATTAATATTCCTTGTGCTGGCTATCCCCTCGCTCACCTAACTTTTATGGGCCCCACACAAAAGTAAAATGACTATTTTATCTCTATGGGTAAATATAAATTTACAAAATAAAAGAAAATAGGAATTTTCACGCGAGCTCAGATTTCAGCATGCTTATAGTCATTCTGACTGGTTTTCCATGAATGATTCCAAATATCTATGTTTCAAGACTTGATTCTTTTAAAATAATAATAATATATTAAATATAATATTTTACCTCAATTTTAGGAAAAATTCTAATTAATTTTAAATAATTCCAAAATTTTTGGGGTTTTCACACCACAAGGGCCTATAGTTGTGACGACTTGGGTTTTCACATGCATTTTTAAATGCAAAACTAATTTCTAAGGCTGGATTGATCTCCATTTGAAAACTCTTTTAGAAAAACAATATAATGTAGTAGAAAATATTTTATTTTAAATTCATTTTGAAAACCCTAAGTGTCATTTACTTTCAAGATGGACAAGGAAATTTTTAAAAATGAAGAAAATCATAAATATTTTTCAGGTCTATCTAGTCACAGCTCATAGCCCAACTGTAATAATTACAAATACATGTCCAAAAGGTAAATCATATATTTACATTTATACTTGTCTTCTCTTCATTCTTTTGAGCGTAGTACTAACATTTTTTTATGCTTCTTCTATTCTTGTGTGGAGCTAATCTGTAAAAATAATATATTTGAGTAAGTATTCCTCATACTCAGTAGGTGATCTGATACTACTATTTTGAAAACACGGCATGCAATATACATGGTTTCAAAAGAAGCTTTCCATAAGAAACATCATGCAATTTCTCTTTGTGTATACATTTTTATGCATAAATCATATGCTTGCATGCACATTTTTAATCAAGGGAGCTTTTATCGAAATCCAGAAATCTATGATATAACTATGAATTGCTTTACTGAAATCCCATATGCAATAAGATAAAGATGACTAAAATCATAAAGTAGTAGTCGTTCAGTCCATGTAAGAAGATCTCGGCAAACATATCAAACTAACGAGTCAAATATAATAATCATGAAACTGTTAAAATAGTAATAATTGAAAGTAGATGATAGCATCCTTATAGATATCATGCACATGGTCTTTCAGCTTTGTTCTCACCGCAGGCTGCCTCATTTGGTGATCTGCCCACTTGGAACTCAAGTCGATGGATCGGTAAGCACATCAAACCAACTGATCATGAGTACTTATCTACTACCATCTCAATGCTATATGCATATCGATAAAACTGAAATCATAGGGCCAACTATGTTCACGATCAGCACACAACTGGAATCGTGTGTCTCCAGTATCTAGCAACTACCCACCATAGCCCTCCATGGTGACTATGGATATGTCCCCGAAAGGGTGTCGTGAACACCTCCAGTAGTTGTCCCTATTTACCACAGTAGTCAGGGAAGGGACAATGCCATTTTGGCAGCGATACTATCTACTTTTTGTGGTAATGGCTGAGTGGACAACCCCGTACATAACAACCTCTCAGCATAGTGCCCACCAGGCTCAATAGCCCAAAAGCATATATAATAAATCCAAATCTCAATCATCTCAATCATGCAATTTATGTATTTATTTTCAAACATGCCAGCAATACATAAAATCTGCTAATGTTAGAAATCGTATTGAAGGCCATAAATCATGAAGACAATTCCGCATGCTCGTATAAGAACATCATATCCCAAAAGCATACTAAATACGGTGATAGATTCAAGTGCTTCAAGGCCATCAAATCATGAAGATAGGTTTGCATACTTATATAAGAACATCATATCTCAAAAGCATACGAAATACGGTAATAACGGCAAGTAAATCACTTAGAGTTTGGGATGCATTTAAAAACTGTAGTATCAGACTATCTACCTCTATGTTTCTTACATTGCGTTCTCCATTACTCGTCCCTGAGTTACCTTTGTGAAATCTTGAATATCAATTGATAACAAGGATTCAAGTATCATTTTCCACCCTTTATAGATCATTACTTAGACTTATAGATTAATGGCTAGATCTGCCTTTTAGGATCATAGACCCCTGTTTAATGCGTTTCCAGGCTAAATCTTATGTATAGATCTAATGTTTAATAGTTAGATCTCATAGATCGCCTGTCTTGATGCTTAGAACAGGTCTGTACTTGAATTGGAGGGTCAAATCTATACTTCAAGAGTTGATACATGTAATTTAGCGTTGATCCTGAGTTATTGAGATCTGATCATTTTTTACATGGTAAATCTATGAGATTTCTATAGTTTTTGGGCCATAGTCATACAAAATAGTCCTCTGATCCTAACTTTTAGTCTCATTAGGTCTACATAGTCAATACGAACGCAACGGTTCTTTCGGATCGTCAATCGGAGTTATATAGCCTCATTTATTGCATTTTTAGTGTCGCTAATCAACGGACAAACCAAACTTGTCCATACAGGGCCCACGCGTCACCGTCCCCATGTGACACCCCGAGTTTTTCATGAAGTTTTTTCGCAATTATTTCAAAAGATGGCGCGCCTCTAAATTTTAAAATACAAAAACAGCGAAAAGTTATTTTTTAAAATTCATTTTTCCAAAAACCCGGATGTCACCTTCATGCTCACACTATACATATATATATATATATATATATATAGTTTTCTAGAAGATAGAACTTTATTTCTAAAAACAGGACCCATCCAGTGGTTCACTTGCATAGCCCCCATAACATTATCTTAAATGTCCAATATCACAATTCAAATGACTAACTACACAATACAAAAGCTTTAAATACAATGTATACCTGTGCGTAGAAGTATTGTTGCTGGTTTCCTTTTGTTGTGCACATCTTCTCCTATCTTTCTGTATTTGATATATTGTAAACATAAAACATTTACAATATCTCAGCAAGCTATGCTTGGTAGGGGAGTTTAAGAAGCATCCTAAATCTTAAGATACATTAATTCTTCAATAATAATTAGAATATTCATTTCCATAGCAATTAAGTTAAATTGAATTTACAATATGTTTCATATCTCAATAACCCATTAGTAAGCCAAATATCTACATGTTTTCATCATTCTTAATAATTCCATTAATAAATAAGATATCTTTACTTATTATTTATCATCAAATAAATACTTCAATCCCATTAATCATACTCTGCATACAATTCTACCCATTCCTTAACCCATATGAAAACATATATGAAACTATCCCCTCAATCATATTAATATAACAATAATACACATATATGAAATTTGTTAAAGGACATATAAAATTATGAATATAATCAACGTCACCTAATTTGCATTCCCAAACTATACTGGTTTTCAAAATCATATCCCTCATCATATGAGTTTCATAATTATCCAGCTACTACTGGTATATCAATATAATCCTCCTACCCCTCACCATACGGGGTCCACAATCCTCCAACAATTGCTGGGAAAACGATGCAAGGCATATCATCATGCCGTATCATATAAAGCTTCTCACAATGACATCATATATATATATATATATGTCTCGTGGGCAGAATGCACAACGAATACAATATTGTCCTCTTTGGATCCCTCACAACTGTCTGGCCCTCACACTGCCTCACCAACATCTTTTGGGCACTCTAGTGTCTTTTGGGGAGGACCATGGGTGTCACAGTGGCGGCCTTCCCATGATTGCCCTACTCGACTTTTTGCAACACATAGTGCATGGTATCCATAACATAATAAATTTCAGAGAGCGGGTGGCCAAACCCTCATAACTCTCCTAGCATAGCATCCCCAGGCCTATGCCTATCTAAAATAAAACTCTCAGGCCACCATGCCCAGATGTAAAATAATCATAATAGCAAGTAATTCTCCTGTTCATATATTTCATAACAAGAATAACATCCTCAATTATTTGGTGATAACCTACCAAGGATGTGTCCTATAACCTAGACTCATACATCATCAATACTGACATAGTACCCATGTACCATAAACATAATTTCACAATTCACATACATGATGTATAAGGCATAAGCATCAATTATAACATGCAATTCTTTTAAATACATTATTTTTATCATTACAATTTAAAGCATGTAGAATATAAATCATACCATTTGAATTTCATAACATCTATAAGCAGAAATAAAATCATGTTTATAACATACATCTTATGATTTAGACATGCAGTCTTAAATTTTCACCTACCTCGTGTGACACATTCACCAGATTCTACTAGCTTTAGTTGTACTCTTTTCCATGATCGACCCCTTATGCTTCAACTCATTGTATGCCTTCCAATCTTTGTTCAATAGGTCCCACAAATGTCAGATAACTATTGGATCATGGCAGCTTGCCACGGATCAGCATGATCATAACCACACATCACTGTTGCATTTGGATCATTGTCAGATCAACCACGATTGCCAAATTTCTTAAGGGGTTTTCTTTGTAACGTTGAGAGGAGCACGATGAACGGCTCACATTATTCATCCGAATAGTTTTAGGATCCATGTGTGCTGTTCTGGAAGACTGTTCACCGTCACCGGAGTTGTGTCGCGAGTGATGGAGAAGAAGGGTGAAATGGGTTTTGGGCTCGGGTGTGTAGTTGGCGGGAACAAGAGGGAAAGGGAGAAGAGGAAGAAGGGTTTCGGGTTGATTTGGCTAAACAAAGTTGGTGGAGCAAGGGAGAGAGAAAGAGGAGAAAATGGGTTTTGGGGTTCTGTGCACTGCCGACTTGAGTGGGAGGAGAAAGGAATTCTGGCACATTTGACTGGATCTGGCAGGTGCGCTCCTCTTCTACCGTGCAGGAGATAGGGAAATAGGGGTTTTTGCATGGGTCGCCGATGGAAGATCCAAGTAAAGGGTTTGGGTTTGGTTGGGTTTTTCTGGTGGCAAAGGGATCCAATTGAAGAGCAGGTGAACAGAGGGTCTTTGTGGGTCATAGTCGATGCTGGATAAATGGGTTTCCATTGGTAGATATCTGAACGAAGCAGAAGCGTGCGATCGCCGGAGGGGAAAGGGAAAGACGCCAGTGAAGAGGAAGATGATCAGAGGGAAGAGGGTTTTCCATGCATGTTTTGCCGGCAATGATCCAAGCAAAGTGGTTCCATCGCTGCACCGGTTGGATCTCCGAGCAGAGGGGAACGTAGCCATGCTTATGGCTGATCGAAGTAGGGCAAAAAGCCCTAGGTTTCGTGCTGGTCGCGTGCGCGCGCGCGAGAGAGAGAGAGAGAGAGAGAGAGAGAGAGAGAGAGAGAGAGAGAGAGAGAGAGAGAGAGAGAGAGAGAGAGAGAGCAAACGCGGCTTTTCATCGGGTTTGCAATGTGTTCTTCTTTCTTGGGCTTTGTAATTCCAATTTACAAAATTGCCCCTTATCTTTAAAAGCCAATAACTTAGTCATACGAACTCCGTTTTCAGTGTTTTTTGAGGCTTTGGATTCCATTTCGAGAGTCAAATCTAATTATATAGATATTTCTCATAATTTTCTTTGTTTCATAGGTTAATTAAAATAAAACATCCAACCACCTATTAATATGATTAATGATCTATTAATCTCCAAAATTTTCCAAAATAAACAAGCTATACCTAATGATTGATTATGGTTATAAAAGTACTATAATAATATTGAAAATTTTGAGTCATTACAATAGTACACAGCCTTACCTTGTATTTTTATAAGAGGCTATTTCACGCCTTAAACTCATAACCTCAAGGTCAAAGGACGACAACTTTTACCGTTGTGCCAAGGCTCCCATTCTTAGTGATGTGAGTAAGCTAATCGTATATGGAAATAAAAGGCAATGGTCATCTATTCTTTATAATACATAGGTATTTCAAATCTTTTAAGATATAAGAGTACATAATATCATCATCATCGTCATCATTAAGGCCTTAGCTTAATTAGGGGTAGGCTACATGAATCTTATTTCTCAATTTCCCTCTATTAAGTATCATGGCATTATTTAGTTTTAAAGTTTTTAAATATTTTCTCATCATTTGTATCTGCATTCTTTTGGGCCTTTCCTTTGCTCTTTTAGAACTTTCGATTTCCATTGCCTCACTTTTTTTAACCGGTGCTGTTTTCGGTTTCTGATATACATGCTCAAACCATCTAAGTCTAATCTCCCTAATCTTATTACCTATTGATAGTACTCCTAAGTTTCCCTTCATGTTTTCATTTCTAATTCTAGTCTTTCTTGTATTGTCACTCATCCATCTCAAAATCCTCATTTCGGCTACATTCTCCTATGTGTGCATTGCCCAAAGAAGAGGCGGACCACAAGGGTCAATAACCACTAGACTTGAAGTTGTTTCCAACCTATTTTGAACTCTTTCTGGAAATCTCAATACCAGTGGAGTTCATAACAACTGTACTAGTCTTGAGGGTGAGAAGCTCACCTTTCTTGATTCGTGTTATTTCATCAACATGCTAGATTAGATATCCTCTTTTAAGAAACTTACATGGCGCCTCCTTAGCAATCCAAGAATTTACAAGCACATCCAAAGTACAAGTGGGCCTATATTATTGATGATCTAAACCATTCATCTTTTGTACTTGATCGTCGAGATAGCATGTGTAAAAGATTGACAATCTTATTGAATGGAGTAAATTATTGGCATTTTAGGTATAAGTGATGGAATGTAGAAAAAAGATTAATGTCATGGTGTTTGCCAAAGGATTTTATGCCGGTTAGCACTTGACACAACCCTCCTTTATCTAGGTTTAGGAGCATCGTGAGATCACAAAATCATACTATGACTGAAAAGAGCACCTGTTAGAAAGAGTGAGTCGATCCAAGTTGAAGGCTCTAGAAATACAAAGAGAAAAGGCCTAAAAGGAAGTGGATAGAAATGGTGCAAAAAGATTTAAAAACTCCTATAGAGGTGACTGGATGAACGATCAAGACCATGATGATGGGTATTGTGTGATGGAAGATGAATCTTTCAGATCATTAGGTATCTAATGCTACATTTTCACTTACAATCAAGAACATTCATAGGCTTTGTTGTAGCAGTTAATCAAATGTGCAGAAGAATAACGAATGATCCAGATGATACAGATATCGGATGACTTATCATTTGTGGGACCCATCGTCAAACTTCTTCAAATTCAACGCCTAAGATTTTGATAGTGACACACCAATCACCATGAACTTATGTTGATTAAGATTTTAAAAGTCAAATGGAATCTGGCTTCTGTTGGGCTCGGTTGGACTCTAGTTCTCTAATACGCACGCGCTTACATCACTGGTACTTCTGGATATGGGGGCCGACTGATTTGTGGGCCACCACTAGGTTACATCCTGAGCCAATTGCTTTATCTATTCATCCTGGTCATTTAAATCTGGCCCCACATTGTCAGCTGCTGATTTTGTGGGCCATGATCAGATTAAAATTTAGTTAACAACTTCCTTTGTGGGACCTTTAGCAGAACGCTGTGGGCCACACTTGATGTGTTAAACATAAATAAGAACGCAGGTCTCATTATCAAGGTAGTTTGTTTGACTGCATTACCCTTTCAGTCTGGACGCCGATACTGAGTCAAACAAGGCTAGTACCGTCTTTTCCTAATTCTGGGATTTGGTTATTGATTATGGGAAAGTCGAAGGAAACGTCGATAGCTGTCCTGGTTACGTCAATGCCAGTGATCTGTCAGACAATACCCATCATTGACGTGTTATTTACTGAAATACCTTTGATGCTTTTCCACCTCTGACAAAACTTGACTCCACGTAGGAGATGGGAAAGGGAGTTGGTGAACCACCGGACCTCTGAAGCAGCTTAGAAGTGGTGATCTCGCGCAAAGGGTAGAACCAACTTGTACAGTTTTTGAAATGAATCCAACTTGTATAGTTAGTAGTCATTATATTGTTATTAGTAGAGTGGAGGAGGGAACTAGTAGCGGAGTTCTTTTTTTATTTTTATTTTTAAAAGTGGTAACCAAGAAGGGGAGCCTTGGCACAACAGTATAAGTTGTCGTCATGTGATGGAAACAGCCTTTCGTAAAATGCAAGGTAAGGCTGTATACTTTAGGCCATTGTGGTCTACCCCTTCCTCGAACCCTGCATAGTCGGAAGCTTCGTGCACCGAGGCTGCCCTTTTAGTAGTGACCAAAATGTTGAGAATATAAAACACTTTAACAAAATCAATATAATGAATCTAAACTTAGAGGTAGTGTTAAAATGAAGTTTTGAAGATGATTAAAATTTCTCAATAAGTACAAGAGATATGACAGCTCTATCTTTGGGTTCAATCAAGTTATACTTAATATGTACCTTAATTGATTTACACGATCAAAATTAATCTGTACCTCCAAACGAATGTATTAAATTAATTTTTTTTAAAAATAAGTCTGCGATAATATGTCTTAAACAGAGAGTCAAGATGGATATCTTTATGTCAATAAGGAAAAAAATATATTTGATGACAAGAAAAATCTCAATTAATTAGTCAAGATAATAATTAGATGTCTTGAAAGACAACAAGAAGCGAGAAACTAAAGATCTCTGGGAGAAGAGAGAATTTAGTGCAATGAATAGCCTAAGAGGTCAACCCCTCATATAGATATTCTTCTCCTCTATAATCTCTGCCTGAAGCACTATTGGCCTATTAGGTCATGTCCCTTATATGGATATACTATTCTATTTCTTATGAAAAAGGCTATGTGGCACTAATGGTCTTTGTAGCTTAAAAAACAAAGTCAACACGAGATGGTAAACTCGTTTGGAAGCTTGATGATTATGGTAATTTTATGACAAGAACTACTTATCTATTGCTAGAAACAACAAGAATCAACAAGATGTTAATATTTTTTGTAGAAAAGGATTTGGTCTGTCAAATTATAGCAAAAGGTCAAGTCTTTTTGTGGTCATTAACTCACAATAGATTGCTTATTCTTTCTAATCTTCATTGTTTGCCTTTGTTTGACATCTTTTGTAAAAACTATTCTGATCGGGTTGAATCTGATTTACATGCTTTCTTTACATGCCATAATGTTAATGCCTTTTGAAGAAACTTAAATTGGAATTCCCTACCTATTCTACATCTCGAAATAATGCAAAAGAAATTACTGAAAAATTAATTTAACAACTCTCCTATAATAAGTAGGATAAAAAACTTTGTTTATTGCTCATCATGTGTATCTTGCTTGGTACATGTGAAAGAATAGAAATATGAGAGAACACAATAATATTATTGTCTAATGAGGAATTATGGATAAAAATGAAAGCTCAATCATATTTTTAAAATTCCTAACCTTGATAAGATTAATTGCCAATTTTACCCATATGAATTGAGAACTATTGATAGATAAGAACAAAAGAATATCATGGAAATTGTTGAAAGAATCATCATTGTTCAACGGAATTCACCTATTTGTGATAGAGTTAAACTATATTTTGATGGAGTTTCATAAGGGAATCTAGAATTTGCAGGAATTGAGGTGCTTTAGAGACTTTGACAAAAAAATGCTTATAGCCTATTGAATACACATCCACGAACAAACTAATTTTGCTGCAGAGTGCTGCCCTTACATTTCGATTATTGATGGTTAAATAATTGAGTTTTTTTTTTTTAATTATAGGTAAGTGGGTTAAAATCCACCAACCTTTATTTCTAAGTTATTATGGGAGGAAATACATTGACTTCCTAGAGATAGAGTAGTGTAGATCTTAAGCTTTTAGTAAAGTTAGAGAGTCAGTTAGTTTCCTACAGAGGGACTCCCTTTTCTCAACAAAAGAAAAAGAGAGTTCAAATACGCCTTACCAACATTGTCTAGTAGATAACAAGGCATCTCTCCAAGAATACACATGGTTGCAGATTTGAATTTTCATTTACCATATAGTCGGGATTAGATTTAGGACAGTGTATGAGTCACTGGTAAATGTTTATATATAGTTTTGGAGCACAAGAAGTAAAATGATTTTTTGATTTTGAGGAAAAATGCCCATAATCTCTTGGTTAGTACTGGTTCTTACAAGTTGGTACTTTTTCATTGTTGAATTCTCTGTGGATTTCAATTGTTTATGGAATTTGGTATCTTCTAACTAATGCTTGGTTAAGCCAGAGTTGGAATCAACTAGGCTTAATTCTCCAACAGACTGATTTGTAAGGGCAAATAGCTTAATTAGATGAAATCTTGGAACCCCCTAATCCACCTAGTTGTAGATTTGGCTTAAATTTTGACTAACGCTTAGTTTCAACTTGACCATCCAAATCCGTCTAACAAAGCAATGTGAACTTTAGTTTCAACTTTGTCTTTGGATTTTGCATTTTGCCACATTACAATTTTCAGTTGCATGAATGCTAACAATGCCCCTCAATGAAGGATTATCATGGGTCACATGATCAATCATGGACATCAACTCCCTTTAATCTCGACCATCCATCAATTGCAACTTAAACTCAAACTAAAGTCAATCTTAATGTTGAAATTATGATTCAAGGAATTAAATATTTGAGGGAATCTTGATCACACTCATGTCAATAGCCCGCGGACGATATTGGCGATTTAGCCCAAGTAGGATACTCCTGTAAATATAACCAAAGCCAAGGGCTTCTTCCTATGCTCTGTTCATAAAAGCCTAACTCCGGGACGCGTTGGGTGCTTTCCTTCCGGGCTTCTTGGTTTCTCTCCCTGTCTCTCTGGACGAGAGAAACTAGGAACTCCAAAAATTACACTGATTTCTGCCCTCTCTTCAATTTCCCAAAACCCTAACCCTAGATTTCTCCCTGCATATCCAGCCAATCTCCCTCCTCCAAGAACCCTAGATTTTTCTGAAATTTTTTCTTCCCCCAATCGTGTCTTCTCTTGAAGCCTAATTTATTTTCCCCTCGGCGGTCTTCCCACTCTTATCTCAAAACCCTAGAAATTCAATCTTTGATCCGTCGATTCTCAGTTTTAGTCAGTAGAAATGGAGCTTCTGTGATTTTCAGAGTGAAATCGTTGAGAACCGTGAACTCAAGAAGAAGTCTGTATCCGATCCTTTCTCGGTTCTTCAAACTCGGAGCTATGGCGATCAGAATTACCGTCTCTTATTCCGGTTACCTCGCCCAGAATTTGACCGGAATAAGGGGAGGAAACTGCAGGTTCGTTCACGAATGCAGCGGGCGATCTCGGACGGTGTTTTCGAACCCAAAATCGGACGTGGATGCGACGGCGAAGAGGAATTACCAGACCGAATTCTGTAGGTCTAGGAGCAGAAATTATTCAAAAATGACGTCGTTTTCGATATATGATTCAGCAGCTTCGGGCTGCAGAGTTGGGGTTCAGGATTGCAAATCTCCTCTTATGTTGGGTCTGGTGTCGATGATGAAGTTAACAGGATTTTCAGCTGGTTTGAGTAGTATAGGTATTTTTGGAGTGTCGTCTTCGTCGTCCGTAATTGGGTTTAAACCGTCTTCAATCCTTCCATTTTCTCAAGGGACTAAGTGGCTTCCTTGTAATGAGTTTTTTCAGGGATCTGGAAGGGAAGTGGATGATAAAGGTGGGACGGATTCTTATGAATTGGTTGATAAAGGAGGTATGAATTCTTACAGAATGGTTGATGATAGCGAAATATTGGGAGAAAGTTCGAAAGAGTCAACTGAGAATTCTGGTGGAAGGAGTAGTTGGTTGCCACGGTGGGCAAATTTTACCAAGGATGATGCGAAGACGGTTTTTACTGCAGTGACTGTTTCGATACTGTTTAAATCGTTTCTGGCAGAGCCTCGGTCGATCCCTTCGCTTTCTATGTACCCGACTTTCGATGTGGGTGATCGAATTTTAGCAGAGAAGGTATAGACACATTTCTCTATATTACATCTGATTTCATCTTTCAATGTAGAGTAATGGCTGGACTTGTGGATGATACATCCTGTCATATTTCCATGTCTTTTTCAATTGTAAGAAAGTTAATTATATTGATTTATAGTCGGAAAACTTATGAGGTAAGTGGAATTGAAGTTGCCCTCTTTGGTCTTAGGCCTTAAACATAGGTCAGATGATTTAAGAATGCTTGAGGTTTCAACAGTATTGTGTCTCTGTCTGAATCTCTGGCTTGTTATTCCCATGCCAAATACAAATGCAGTTCTATGTTTATGCAAGTTTAAAAGTTCTATAGGAAAACCAAAAACTTATGTGCTTTTCTTATTGGTTGGGGGGATTCCTTCAAGATCATTGATTTATTTTATTTTTTTATTTTCAATGTTACAGGTTTCTTACCACTTTAGGAAGCCTGAAGTTACGGACATTGTGATTTTCAAGGCTCCTCCAGTCTTACAGGTATGCTTTAAACTGCACGTGGAATGTACTAGATCAGATAGTAGGCAAAAGTATGAGATACATGGAAATTGAACTCAATTTGAAACTTGTGTAGGCAATCGGTTGCAGTCCAGGAGATGTTTTTGTCAAAAGAGTCGTGGCCAAGGCAGGGGATTGTGTTGAAGTAAGTTCATTCGCTATTCTTTCATCACATTTTAGTTTCACCAAGTTGCGATTTTGTCCTGCCCGCGATACTAATTTCTGGATATATATGCTTTTGCTCTGTAATAGGTTCGTGATGGAAAATTAATTGTAAACGGTGTCATCCAAGATGAGGACTTCATTCTAGAGCCACTTGCTTATGAAATGGAACCATTGGTATTATCTCATTCCATGCATCTTTTAAATTCAGTGTTTTATCTTCAGAATTTAGCACGAAGATTTAGTTGGTTGATCTTAAAATACATAACGTGGACAAAGGAAAGTTGGGTGTACTGATTGAAGACTGGAATCTTTTGTTTGACTAGCATCTTCTGATTTTAGATTTATTGAAAAGGATTATGTTCATGTACAAATGGAAATGTATTGGACGCAGTTTGATTTGACCTTACCATGTTCTTTTGTTCTTATGTTAATAGATGTTATTTTTTGTTGCTCAAAAAGAAATAGAAGAAAAGAATGAAAGAACTTCTTAACTTGACATGAATATGATAACATGTGCCAAAACTTTGTTGAGCAAGCAGCTGATGTTATTGTTTTGCTGATCATTGGTTTCTCTTCCGTTCTCAATGTAGATTGTTCCTGAAGGTTGTGTATTTGTTATGGGTGATAATCGGAACAACAGCTTCGATTCTCACAACTGGTATGCCCTGAAACCACTGACTTATGGAAATGGAGTGTCAAATTGATGATAGGATAACCTAGTAAAACTTAAAAACACGTCCATCAAGAACAATGCAGATGAACGTGACATGTTCACAGTTGGTTTTGCTATTCTCCTGTATTTCATTGCGCTGGTGTTTTTTAGGCACGACTGATGTCAAATCTAACTGGTTTTCAGGGGTCCACTTCCTGTCAAGAACATTGTTGGCAGATCTGTGCTTCGGTATTGGCCTCCATCTAAAATCTCCAACACCATCTACGAACCTGGGGCTGGGGAAAATGTTTTGGCTGTTTCATGACAGATGAGACCCACTTTGTGAGGAAACTCCAGAGAATGGTCCAGAAGTTTTGCTGCATCCCGGAAGATGATCTCCGTGTTGGTTCTTTTATTTGTTTATTTGGACCGAGTTTTGTACATATTTAACTGCTGCGTGTTGTTCATGCATCTCATAATGGACATGCTTCCCGGATCGGAGCATCCCCTAGTGTATTTGGGATCATGCATTGGCATTCAAAATGCTGCTCTGTAAGGCCGACAATGGCCAGGAATGCATTTCTTCTTTCCTTTTTTTCCCTGTAGCTGGGGCAACTCATAAGTTTCAATGTATTTTCTGAACAAGAACACTAATATTATGTGAATCATTTCTCTTCTGAATCAGTAATTGTATCCCCTTCTGCTTTTCCGAAACCTGAATTCTACATACAACAGAAACCACATCGGGCTTTTCCAGAGGTTGTGAATTAATCAAATCAGCGGCTGTGATTGCCAAAATCTCCCTATTCAATGTGTTACAGCCTGGATTTTGTAACAAAGGTAGAAACCCATATAGGGCTGACAAATGGAAGTTGGTTTTGCTTTAAGTAAAAGGATTTGCATATTTTGTTGTCCCCGTTGGCTAGCAACGGATAGTAGTTTGTCTTATAAGAAGCCTGGAGAGACCAATGACAAGGTGTGGATGATCGAACCTACAAGAAGCCCCAAATTTTGAGGCGAATGGTACGACCTGCAGGCAGCTTTTTCTTTTTACTTGCTGTAACAGTACTTCATGGCATAGCCTTAGATATAAAAAATACTACGGCGAATAGGTGTTGGAGTATCTCAACGCTGACCCTGCGGAGGTCCATTTCCCATCGCCGGACTGCCCCAAAAATTATGCTCATTATATACCTATCTCAGAGTATAGAACTCCAGCCAAATGGTAATTGGATAGACCTGATTGTGGTTTATCCATAATCAACAATGTCAGGTAAAATCTCAGGCGATTCAGATCCTTTCATATTTGCTTGCAGCCTCTGTAATTCATCCCTTGCATAGTCAACTTGAGGGTGGAACTCATCGTCAGCTGAAAAAACATGAGTGTCATTAGTGATCTCAATGCAGCTTAGCCCAGCATCCTTTTCTATCTTCAACCCTCTGATCTTTCTCCTCATTTCAGCCACAGCATCCCATCTCCCTGCAGAGGCATAAAGGTTAGAAAGCAATATGTATGTTGGCCCTTCTTCTGGGTCAAGACTTAGAACTTGCTGTGCAGCATAGATTCCTATCCCCAACTCTCTGTATGTGACACAGGAGCTCAGAAGAACCCTCCATAATTCTGGAAATTTGTTGCTGAAAGGTGACCTAGTGATCAACTCCTCTGCCTTCTGCAGCAAGCCAGCCCGACCCAACAGAGTTACCATGCAAGAGTAGTGCTTAAGCCCTGGTTCCAAGCCAATTCTAAGCATATAATCCCAGTAGAATGTTCCTCTTTCGATCAGTCCACAGTGACTGCAGGCAGATAGCAGAGAAACAAAGGTCACATGATCGGGTCTTATACCTTGTTTCAGGATCTCATCAAAGAGGCCGAATGCCTCTTGAGCATATCCATGGTGACTGAATCCTCCGAGCATTGCATTCCAACATTTCAAATCAGGTTCTATGACTCCTCCAAAAACTGAACAAGCAAATTCAAGGTTACCATTTTTGGCATACATATCGATCAGACTCCCACAAATGCACATTTCTACTTCGTATCCTCTTTTTATCACTTGGGAATGAATCATTTTTCCTTGGTTGAGAGCCGCAAGATCAGCACAAGAGTTCAAAACACTACTCAATACAAAGCTATCAACTTTGTGGCCTTCCTCTTGCATTCTGTAGAAGTACTTGACTGCATGGTCAGCTTTACTCGATCTTGAATAACCAGAAATCATCTCTGTCCAAAGGATAGCATCTTTCTCCAATATCGAGTTGAAAAGCCTCTGAGCACACTCTGTTTCATTGTTCTGGAAGTACATGTTAATCAGAGTACTTCCTACATAGACACTACACTCAAGTCCTGCTTTCTGCACTTGGGCATGTAGGGGTTTACCATAATCCAGAGCTGATAAGGCTCCTGTAGCGGAGATGATGGAAGCAAAAGTGTACTCATCCGGTTTTTCTAAAGATGTCTGCTGTAATTGAATAAAGATATCCATACCCTTCTCTCCATCTCCATTCTCTGAATACCCAGATATCATTGAATTCCATGAAACCAAATCTGGTGCCGCTATCATTCTGAAGACACAAAGCGCAGTTTCAGGGTCTCTGCAACTCGAATACATGTCAAGGAGAGCATTCTGCAAAGGAAGATCAGCTTGAAAATCAGATTTAACCATTTGGTCATGGATGATTCTCCCACTAGACAAATCTCCTAATTTGCCACAAGCATTGAAAACAATTGAAAAGGTGAACGGTGTGGGAGCCAAACCAGTCCGTATCATGCTACAGAAGAGCTGTAAGCCTTGATTGATTCTATCATTCTTCATATTCCCGAAAATAATAGAGTTCCAAGCAACGGTATCCCTTTCAGTTATTCTGCTGAAAACTCGGTTGGCAGATTCTACGTACCCGCAATTCGAGTACATCACAAGTAGAGAAGTTTGAACTCGAAGGTCATCCGAGAAGCCTGATTTCACAAGAAGGGAATGAATTACAGTTCCTCTCAATGCGTCTTTAAGGGAAGAACAAGCTTGAAGAAGGCTAGAGAGTGTAGAAGCATTGGGTCTCAGACCTTCGATTGCCATCTCTGGAAGGAGTTCAAGTGCAGATTGGGCGTGATCGGGAGAGCGAGAATAAGCTGCAATGATGGCATTGTAGGAGACTGGATTCCTGTGGGGCATTTTGTCAAAGATCTGTCGAGCTTCTTCGAGTGAACCGCATTTGGCGTACATAGAGATAAGGTTATTGCCGAAGAATGGCGTGGGAGTAGACCCAGCACTGGTGAGAATGAGGGCGTGAAGTTGGCGGGCTCTTCTTAAAGACTTTGTAGCCACGCATTTTTGAATGAGTGCTGCTGCCAGAGTAGTCTCAGAGGAGGCCATTATAAGTTTAAACAGAATTCACCGTAGAATTCAATTCCACCTTGACCGACCCTGTTGATAGTTGTCGCCGTGTGACCTTGAGGTCGCAGGCTTAAGGTGTGGAAACAGCCTCTTGCAAAATGCAAGATAAGACTGTGTACTTTAGGCCCTTGTGTCCGCCCCTTCCCCGAACTCCTCATAGGCGGGAGTTTCGTGCACCGAGGCTACCCCTTGACTGATCCCATTGAAAATGGAATGTAGTGTAGAGGAGGGACTTAAAGAGTGCACTGCTTATAAGAAATAGTAAAACTCTAGAATTTGGAATTCAGTGGACTCAAGAAACGGGGTAGAGAATTCAATCATTTGTTGAGTACCCATATCTGACTTTGGTTTCCAGTAGGGCCCATGCAATGCATATACATTTGATCAAAGTCGTTCATCTAATAAGCCTTAACCAGGTCATATCAAACTCAATGATAAACATACGGTTAGGATTGATGTTCAATTACGATATGCAGATAGTTAGATGGTTTAAGCTCCAATGTGCCATCTGAACCCCCTATTACATGAAGGCTCCGCCAGTGATTGATCCGACTCGTTCTTCTGATTCTATGACTTTAGATGCTTGATCATACGGGTTGGATGGACTCTAGCATATGAAAGATGATAGCAACAGACAGGTTGGTAGGTAGTTAGCTAGCTAGATACTGGTATACGTATGGTTCACATTCAACGACTAAGCACAACTCCTTGGATGTGATTGGGAGCTAGCAGATATCAAAATTCAGAATATCATATGAACGACATGGATCAACCAAAAGGGGCGCATCGTGTGATTCTTAGCTGATCTCATTGTTGGAAAACCAGCTCATGATCAGTCATTTGTTTAGCTAGTTTCTTCTTGTATCTATTGCTTATTTGGTATCTGTAAGAATCAGGACTTAAAATAATCACGTAAATTTGCATGACTTTAACATGATCTTAGCATTAGGAATGCAAGATTGAAACCCACTTTTGCATGCAAGGGGTCCCACCTTTGGTTGATCCAACTCGTTCATCATACCTCCCTGTGGTTGAAATATATTATATGTAGCACCCAAGAGGCAAACCGGATCACAGGATTACTTTCACAATGAGAGCTTTGGACGTACATTAATTATGCTTGAAAATAAACAGATTTGTAACTTTTCATAAGTAACGCATAGCTTTTCACAATCCAACGCAATTTCTTTTTGATTTACTAGACATTCAAAGCTAAGCAATGAGATGAACGACTTGGATCATGCAAAGGTAAAAAGGGACAGCCCCGGTGCACAAATCTCCCACCTATGCAAGGTTTGGGGAAGGGGCAGACCACAAGGGCCTAAAGTACATAGTCTTATCTTGCTTTTTGCAAGAGGCTGTTTTTACGTCTTGAACCCGTGACCTAAAAATCACACGACGACAATTTTTTCCTTTGCACCAAGGCTCCCCTTCTGAATCATGCAAAGGTAGTTCCCAGAAAATGAAATGAACTGACTACGACCCACCACCGAGGATTAAGTTGCTCATGCTGACTTTGACAACCTAGTTGTTACAGATGAAGTTGTGAGTATAACGACCGTATTCATGAAAAGAAATTACTTCCGGCTCAAGAGTATTGTACATCAACAGGTACAAGCCTCTTGACTAGTATTCTTTTTTTCTTCTTCTTTCTGAGAGTCTTAGAGCAATGGTAAAGCTATTGTCGTGTAACTTTGAGGTGACGGATTCAAGAGGTGAAACTGATTATTGCAAAATGCAAGATAAGGCTGCATACTATTGACCCTTGTATTCAACCCCTCCTTGAACCTCGCATGCGAGGGAGCTGCTTACACCTTGGCTGCCTTTTTTCTTGCATGAATTCTCTGAACTCCCGCTTTCATTCCCCACACTCTGCTTCTACTCCTCCCTTCCAACCGCTACTTCCCGCTCTCCATTCTTCTCCTCTTCTCACTTTGTTCGTAATCAACACATATGCATTTCTGGAGCTGGAGTTGATGGAATTGTGAGACCACACCATCCACTGAAGATGAAGTTGTTCATGCTGACACCGATGAACAACTTTTTACAGATGAAATTGTCATGACTCCAATCCCCAAGGCCGCAATTAGGCTTAATCAAGCCTAACGATTGGGCGTGCTAGGCCTACGTGGCCTTACCCCCTTCTTCTTCTTTCTTTTTTTTTCATAATTATATCACAGCAGAAGTGTTGAGAGAGCTAGGTGCTCTTGTCCTGTGCAAGTCACAGTTTACTAGTAAAATATTTTTCTCCTTTAACAACCGAGTCCTCCCGAAATTTTGGCAGAGTCTCCCCTGTTTTTCGGACATTATGCATTTAACACATGCTATGCGGTTCACCTGATAGATAATATAGCAATTGTAATTTACTGAAGGGAGACTCAGTCTCCATACTATCTATCATAATAAGACATACATAATGCATAAGGATTCAGTGTCAAAATAATACATAACTCGTTCTGACAAAGATTAGCACATATATACATGTATTTATATACAACTCAAAATTTAACAGCTTCAAGCAAGCTTTCTTCAACTCACTCAATGACCTTTCTCTTCTCTGCCTGACTGATACCTACAAAATAACAAGGTGAGCTGCGAAGCCCAATAAGGGAAAAGAACTAAACCCATGCATATCCAGTCATTTTCATTGCTACGCTTAAAAGCACATTCAATATAACATGAGCATGCATTTTCCATTTTAACTAGTCATATATAACATAGTTAGCATGTGTTATCAAGTAAGGCCTATGGTTATTATAGCAGAATTATAGTTTTTCCCCAAATTCAAAACTGACACAACAGTCATCGCATGCAAACAAGCACACCCTATAAGGATTTCCCATTCGTGTCCAACCATAGGATATTCAATCGATGAGTGACTAAGTTATAGACCTCGTTTTATAGTTAAATGCAAATCATAAGCGTTACATCCAACAAAGCTGCATGCTCATTGATGACTTTCTCAGTAATAATAATCATGTCTAGCATTACACCAAGATTCAATAGTCATCTCCCTCAAGGATTACCATCTTGGGTGGCCCACTATGTGTATCATCATCAAGGTAGCTAGACCCTCAGGATTTACCATCTTGGGCAGCGCCAAAGTTAGGTTCTCTCAAGATTTACCATCTTGGGTAGCTCCACCTTAGTCGAAAGCAACTAGGCAACCCCTTTCCCTCAGGGTTTACCATCTTGGATAACTCAATATGCCAGCTCATCCCTCAGGGTTTACCATCTTGGGCGGCTCCACCGTGATCCCAAAAGACCAGGTAGCCCTTTCCCTCAGGAATTACCATTTTGGGAGGCTCAATACCTGACAGCTCATCCCTCAGGGTTTACCATCTTGGGCGGCTCTACCATGATTCCAAAGAACCAGGCAGCCCTTTCCCTTAGAGTTTACTGTCTTGGGAGGCTCAATACCAAACAGTCCAATCCTCAGGATTTACCGTCTTGGGCGGCTTCACCTTAGTTGCAAGCAACCAGGTAGCCCTTTTCCTCAGGAATTACCATATTGGAAAGCATCATCATAGCTTACCAGGCGGCCCTCAGGGCTTACTATTTTGGGCTTGACTATTTTATAACAGTTTGCATCATCACAACAGTTAAGTATAGTAAATCATACTATAACATGACCTTTTTGATAAGAAATTACAATTTTTATCATTCATTGAACCAAGGTGACAATATATACATTTTACACATGCATAAAGTTAATTTCAAGAGAACATAACAACAAGAATTTAAAGAATGCAAGGGTTCAGGATCCTTACCTGCTCTTTGTGTACAATTCAAGGTTCTATCATAGAGCGATTCACATCAAGCTCTCAAGCCACTGCAATAAATGCAAGTTCTAAGTAAATTTTTGAATTTCATGCCATTTTCTATAATCACTTCTAGTTCTACATTCACCAGGTTCTTAATCTACCCTCATATATCTAGATCAAGGATTTGCACACCAATTGGTCGCTATCCAATTGGATCAGCGCCATTGGTCTCACATCGATGGTTTAGATCAGGCGCGTACCTCTAGAAGTTTCAATTTTCAACATTTTAGGTAAGTTATTTCCGTGATAATTCATCACCAATGGTTACTTGGAGTTATATTTGACCTAAATTTACCTCCCGATGACATTTTTAACGGTCGGATGTTAAGGTTCCAATTTTTTCCTATGCATTAACAAGCAATCTCGTGGACCAATCTATTGCTAATCAACGATCCGTCTTCCCGGATGGAAAGATCATGCACGAATTGTCCATATATAAAATTTTTTTTTTCACATTTTTTTAAGGGGTCACCGGAAAACGTCGCCATCGCTGGAGAAGGTGACCGGATTCCGGTCGTCGCCGGCGACACAGGCAACCTCATTTTCTAGCGAAATTTCACGGGAATGCCCGGAATTTCCTGAATTTTTATTTTTTAATGTTTTCCCCTTTTGATTTTTGCTGAAACTAACATTTTTTGCTGGATTTTTCAAGGGCTTTTAGAACTAACCATAGGTGCTGTTTTTTCCATTTTTCGGCGTTGTTTCTTGCCGGATCTCAGTGAAACCAAAGGGGTTTCACTTAGAAACGTCTAAGGAACGACCTGAACGGGTGGATCTTCAATCCAATCTTGTTTCCCTCCCTGTATAACATGAATCTGATGGGATTTTTCACCACCCCAACTCGTCGGAAAACGGAGGAGGAACGAGGAATGGAGAGGAAAAAGGAACAAGGGGGGAAAAGAGAGGTGAAGGAGAAGACTCACCCTTAACCTCCGCTGGTGTGCGAGTCGTCGAGGGAGAGGAAGTCCGGCAGGAAGAGGGAATCATGGCGAGGAGTTTCTGTTTGCCTGAGAAACAGGAACGACCTGGTTCCTAGGCAAGTGGAGCTTGACCGGAAGAGGAGGGTGATCCAGGGGAAGGGGGTGAGTGGGTAGCCGGGAAAAATCGTGCCAGAGGGGAGGGAAAGCAGCCGGAAAAATGAGGGGAGAGGGTTGCCGGCTTGGCTCCCTCTTCCCCGGTGTTACAGACGTAGGGCGCGTGGGAGTAGAGCTCCACGCGCTCGTGTGTAGAGCTCCTCCCACGTGGCACTGAGTTCACACACATTAGGGGGGTGCCCTTATCAATTTGGACCCCCTCTACTCAATGGGAAAACCCCCGGGTCTTTCGCTCTCGATCTTCGTTTCGCGCGTTCTTAGTGTCGTTGGAAAGCTCTCTCCGAGCACAGTTTGACGAGTGACTTGGCATCATGGATTTCTAATGTTCGTGATTTTTTTCGTTTTACTCTACTATTTAGGACACGAGCGTGATAGAAATTGTGGGTATAACGATGGTATCCATGAAACAACATGTCTTTACTAGTATTTTCCTTTGTCCTTCTTTTTATGCATCCTCTTAAGAGTTTACTCTACAAATGAAACCAAAAAGTCAAGTTCTATAGGCAAAGAACTTGCATAAAAGAAAATATGATTTGCTTAGTCCTTTTATAGATATGGCTGTATTAGTATAAAAAGGTCTTAATAAAAATTAAGGGATACATATAATGGATAATAGTACGACTTTTATGCACTTGTTCATGTAAAGACCAAATAAAAATCGGATTAGATTTCATCTCATACATTGAATAAGTTTTCAAATATTGACCAAATCTATTTAGACTATCTGGATTGGTCGAATGTTCTTAACCAATTGACACCCCTATCTACATAGGGGTGGCAAAATATGACACGACAAGACAACACGACTTAAACCAGACACGGATTTGCAGGTTAGGGTTGAGTCTTGTTGTGTTCGTGTCATTTTCAGGTTGTGTTCGGGTCAATCAATGTTGACTCATTGTGTTGATCTGTTTGACACCAACCTATTAATTCATCGTGTTGACCCATCTAACCCGCAAGCTGTTAACCAATCGGGTTGAAAATATAGGACTGTTTATCAGAAACTGTCCTATATTAATTATTTTACATTTATTTAATCGTGTTACATGAGTCGTGTCATGTTGACTTGTTTAATAATCGTGTCGTGTTCGAGTCACAGGTTCTTGACACGATTATTAAGCGGGTCGTGTTTGTGTCGACCCATAGACTATAATGGGTTAGTCTTGACACAACACGAACATGACCCGCCAACTCGAATTGCTAGGCCTATATCTACACGTCGGCCTCAAGTAGGTGGCACCCTTTTTCTTTTTCTGCATACTATTTCCAAGCCCAAAAATCGTTATCCAAAATCCAAATATCCAGGCAATCTTTTGGATAAAAGGATCCTCCTTTGCACTGCATACCACTCTAGTTCTTTAGAAAATAACATTCTCTTGGCAAAAGGGACCCCTCTATCTCCATGAAGAACAGGAGATTACATTACATATTGCAAGGGCAAATAAATAAAGTAACAACAAAAAGTTTGTGGAAATTATTGTCCTAAACCAATTATGAAAAAGATTGGCCAACATAATCACATTCACAAAAAACCTTGGTCAAAGCCCACATGTGTCTTTTTCCCAAAATGTTTTTAGGTTTTTTGTTTTTGTTTTTTTTTTTAATGCAACAATTTAGAATGGGAGCCTCTTGGCATAACGGTAAAAGTTGTCATCATGTGACTTTGAGGTCACAGGTTCAAGACGTAGAATGAGCCTCTTGCAAAATGCAAGATAAGGCTGCCTACATAGGTCCGCCCCTTCCTTGAACCTCGCATAGGAGGGAGCTTCGTGCACCGGAGCTGCCCCTTTTTATTGTGTAACAACTTAGTTCCTACTTTAACCATTTGGAGGCTTAATTTTTAAATACTTTACTTCTCTCACAAAATTGTCACATGAATAAATAGTCACTCATTACAGCACTAAAAAGGATTATACCGAACTATCTTTGAATAACCAATTCTATATAGTCTTTTCTGATCATTGTAAAATAATTTTCTTTAAAACATAAAAGAACATGTAAAAAAGGTGTAACAATAACTATGAGAAGAATTTGTGCTTTCTCTATCATCTATTTGTAGATGCATCAACCCATGAATAATTCTTTTGTCTATAATTTATCTAGAGCCCACAGGAGAATAGTTTTGGATCCATAAAAAAAAGCTTAGCGTGCTTGAGGCATGCTAAGCGGCTAATTACAACTCAAAATTTGACAGAAGACTATTTTTTTGCTCAACTCTTTGTTATTTTGCCACGTGACACTTTTGTCATTTATCTTTTTTAAAGTTTTTAAAGTCGTTCTCTCTTATTGTTAATTGAATACATTCTGTGCCAACAATCTTAGAATCTCTCTCTATATATACACTTATATTATACTCTTAAGATATTACTTGAAAAAGCGGTTCTCTTTAAGAGTCATTAAATTTTTTTAATTATTTTTTCTAAACTTTCCTATTTATTATTGTAAATATTTGCTAGAATTCCGGTAGGAGTAGACTCTATCCTTAGAGTCTAGTTTTGGAAGATCGAAGCCATTTGTCCTCCTCGGGACACAGAAATTAGGTACCGACGAGAATCAGTGTATTGAGGAAGAGTAAGAAAAGCGTAGTTGGATAGTTTTGAGGATCCTCCAAACAAGCACTAACTTATCCCCAAGTGTTTATCTTTTCAATAATTTATTTGCATTGGTCGGCCCTTTCTCCGGATCTCACATAGGCGAGAGTTTTGTGCACCCGGACTACCTTTTTATTCGTGCCTTCTGAAAAGAGGTGTTAAATAAAGTTGTCGTTTACGCGAAGGAAAGTATCGCCAACAGCTAGCCAGGCAGGCAAGAAAGTCAGGCCACAGCCTCCTGCATATGGTCGAAACACAGTCAGGTAATTTTCCATATTAGTAAAACAGCAAACCACTCGGCTACTATATTATTTAACCATCCAACAACCAAGTCATAATCTCTCTCTAAGATGTTAGTTCGGCTATGATGTAAACCATTTCTACTATGTTTAAACTAAATTAGAATCAAGCGGAAGCAAATTGATTGAATAAACAGTAACTGACCTCCAGCCATAGCAACAGATTTGAAGCAGTTCTTAAGAGATCTTCTGATTCAATAGCAGTATGCAATGATGGAGAATTGAGTGTATCAGATCTGCTTGAATTAAGGACCCTTAAAGATGATGGTTAATGGCAGTTATCCTTCCATTAAGGATGATTGCCATGGACAGTTACCACATGCATATATGTTAGATTTGAATATAATGTTTTGGATCACTAAAATTCCAACATAGGTTGATACCTACCATACCTATCAAATAATCCAAAGCGATCCAAGCAATTGTCTTCCAAATTCCACACTAACTGAGGAAGAATGTATTATTAGTTGGTAGTATATCATATATGAGAAGAGGGAGCCTTGGTGCAATGGTAAAGTTGTCATCATATTACCTTGAGATCACGGGTTCAAGGTATGAAAATAGCCTGTTACAAAAATGTAGGATAAGATTGCATACTGTAGACCCTCCTTTCCCTAGGGGTGTCAAAATATGACATGGCATAATAACATGATTCAAACCTGACATGGATTTAGCTGGTTAGGGTTGAGTCTTATCGTGTTCATGTCATTTTCAGGACAACTTAAAAATAATACGCCAAAAATCGTGTTGTGTTCGGGTCAATCAATATTGACCCGTCATATTGACTTGTTTGACACACAACCTATTAATTTATCGGGTTGACCCATCGGGTTGAAAATATATGACAGTTCATCAGAAACTATCCTATATTAGTTATTTTACATTTATTTAATCGTGTCGTATTTGAGTCACGGGTTCTTGACACGATTATTAAGCGGGTTGTGTTTGTGTCGACTCATATACCATAGTGGGTTAGTCTTGACACAACACAAACACAACCCGCCAGCCTGAATTGTCAGGCCTACCTTCCCTCGACCCGTAGAGCTTGAGAATAACCATAGCAGAGGAAAAGGTATAGAAATGCAAATGACACAAGGAAGGAATCGCCCTTTTTCTTTTTGAAAGATAAAGATATTAAAGAGGTGATCACTTTCACACGACTAAAGTATAATACAAACAATAAAACTGGTAAAGCTATGTGACATCAATAAAGAAAGTTATTCCCTTTGCATGGAAACACAATCCCTGTATCTCTCTCTTCATATATTAACCGGTGCAGGATCTCCATTTTCATTCACAGGTAGTTCTCCCCAGAGAGGTTCAAGACAAAGAACAAATCCGAGAAAGAAAAAGGGGAATGGAAGCCCAATCTCATGCTGCTTTGCCTCGTACGTTCGAAACTTTCCAACCGTCGGTCTACTGGAATCGAGAGGAAGAATCCGACACATGTCTACTCAGTCTTCCTGGTAAAAATGCTTATTGCAAATTTTTACGGCCTTTGTCTTTTATGGTCCATGAGTCGTGGCATGGTACATGCATTGGCTATGTTGGCATTGACCATAACACAATGGTAAAATTTGTCGTCATGTGATTTTGAGGTCACGGGTTCAAGGCGTAGAATCAATCTCTTACAAAATATAAGGTAAAGCTGCTTACTATAGGTCCTTGTAGCCTGCCCCTTCCCCAGACCCCACATAGGCAGGAGCTTTGTGCACTGGGCATGCAACTAAGATCTACCAATCCTTACGGTTCCTATTTCGTATGGATAACTATCTACGAATCAACTTTCATGGGTGGCTGTCTTATTCCTTGTTATATATTGCCTGTCACGTAAACAAGGATGAAATATAAAATTGCAAATACTCTCTAGTTAAATGTTGTCCTCAAATGACACAACCTACGAAGGAAAGCCTTAGCGCAACGGTAGAGTTGTCGTTGTGTGACCTTGAGGTCACGGGTTTAAGGCGTGAAAATAGTCTTTTACAAAAATGCAAGGTAAGGTTGCGTACTATTGACCCTTGTAGTTCGCCCATTCTTCGAATTCTACATATACAAGAGCTTCCTGCACTGGGGTACCCTTTTTTTTATGTGAGTGATTTGCATTCCTTCTGGGAATTAGATTTAGTAGAGTGTATGAGTTATTTGGTTTGTAATTCTTGACATGTTAAAAAAAAACACAAAAAGACTAGAGGAGCCTCAATAGCCTAGGCGTGTGCACCGGGGCTGTCCTTTTTATTCATATAACTCTAAATAATTACTTTTCAGTTTTTAGAATCAAGACTTGTAGTTCTTGTCAGATAATAACATAGGCTATGATCATCCAATAAGCGTGAAAATTTGAAGGTACCCCATCCGAGAACCACCGAACAAGATGAATGGCATAGACCTTCTACAAAATATGCCTAGATTGGAGTTACCATAGAGGCTCAGTTTTGCATTTTCTTATTAGCTTTCTTCTTCTTATTTGCAGAATTCAACAAGGACCAACTTAGAGTTCAAGTTGACAGTCTGGGCAATTTGAAGGTCACGGGACAACGCCCACTCGAAGGTAACAAATGGAGCCGCTTCCACAAGGAAATTCATGTGCCGGAGAATTGTAAAATGGACCAGATCCGTGCTAGGTTTGATAATGGCACCCTTGTCGTGGTAATGCCGAAGGCAGTCACGCATTCTCTCTAATAATTTGGACTACCAAAACTGCGCCCCGCTTACAAGCTTTACTTATGTGTACATTTGGAAGAATAATAATAAGTCTATCTTTCATGGGTCTATGCCGTGCGTAATTCTTTCCTAGGTTCAGATCAATTGCTTAATCCCAACCACTTACATGCGGTAACCAACATTTTTTATGATCAAAACCATTCATCTCGTGGACGTCTTAGATAAACTGCACAGTGAATTGACCAACAGAGGACAAGCTTCAAATTAAACCGATGGATTTGGATTTGCAACTGAAGGAGAGCTTTGGCGCAACAGTAAAAGTTGTCGTTGTCTGACCTTGAGGTCACGGGTTCAAGGTGTGGAAATAGTCTCTTGCAAATGTAAAGTAATACTACCTACTTTTAGGCCCTTGTGGTCCGCCCCTTCCCCAGACTCTGCATAGGTGGAAGCTTCGTGGATTGGGGCTGCCCTGCTCTTTATTTGGATTTGCAACTATAGCTAGTTTAGCTTCATGTTGTTCGTAGCTCGTAGCACCAGGACTTGACCAAAATTAGTTTGTCAACAAGAAATGTAGCAAAATTGGCTTGTTCATTTTGGAGATGAATTTCTCCTTATATTTAAAAAAACATTCCGTTAAGCAAACATATGCTGAAATGGCTAGTGTTCTAAAGATTCAAATTAATCTAATTGCGCATGAAACTCCTCGTATGCGGGACTCAGGGAAGGGACGGACCACAAAGGGTCTAAAGTATGTAGTCTTACCTAGCATTTTTGCAAGAGACTATTTCCACGCAACGGTAAAAGTTATTGCCATGTGATCTTGAAGTTACGGTTCAAGGTATGAAAACAGCCTCTTGCAAAAATGCAAGGTAAGGCTGCCTATTATAGGCCCTTGTGGTCCGCTCCTTCCCCGGATCCTGCATAAGTAGGAGCTTTGTGCACCGGGTCTGCCCTTACTATTTCCACACCTCGAACCCGTGAGCTCCAAATCACATGACAACAGCTCAACCGCTGCGCCAAGTCTCCCCTTCATACTCCAAATGGCTTCGTTTACGGGCAATCAGCCATAAATCTTCTCAATTGAATGATCTTAGATTGGCCGAAGAAACAGACTGCCACAGAGTCAGAAACCTAAATCAGAACTTATCGCAAGCTTAATTGTCTCTGCAGATCTGGGAAGATTGTTCTTCATTATGTGGTGCAACACCCTAAATCCTGCAAGGCTTGGGTAACTGTCAATGCTGGAGCAAATAAAAGGCCCGAATTACCTCCTCTGTCATGGTGATGTTCTATTCACCCTGGAGGCTCCCACACAGGGCCTACACCATAGATGCATCCTGAAAAGATTTCTTCTATGTGGCAGCTCTTACTGCTTTTCTTTCTAAAACCAGGATCTAAAGATGTGTTCTTGGTTGGGCCTTTGTAAGCGTTAAGGAATTTCTAGTCAGTAACTCCAATAGTCAACCACTAGCAATGGAATTAAAGGGCAGCCTCGGTGCACAAAGTTCCTGCATATGCAGGGTCCAGGGAAGGGCGAATCACAAGGGTTAATAGTATACAGCCTTATCGAGTATTTTGTAAGAGGCTGTTTCCACCCCTTGAACCCGTAACCTTAAGGTCACACGATGACAACTTTACCATTGCATGCCAAAGCTCAGAAAAGGACACAAGAAAGAAGAGAAGCAACAGCTTGGTTCTCTGCTATTCATTTTTCAAAACTCGATCCTGTTAGTATATCCACAATTCCGTAAGAAAGATATAGGCAGCTACGACGATGGATGCACATATGAGCAAATATTCACATCACATTTCATCCTGTTCCATCGCCTCCGCATTCTCTTAGGCTGAAGCCCCTACTATGAATTCAGCTTCCTGATTTCACCAACGATGGCTGTAGCTAGGCATGAAATGGCCATCTGGATCCCCTAATGTATCTCCATATAACCTGTTGTGAAAGCTCATAAATCAGACATCAGCAGGTCTCCAATGATTCAAAGGAACTTCAAATTACTCCATTAAAATAACTTGAAAGACCAGAGATCCCACAATTCCACCATATGGTGGGAACTAATATCAACATTTTACTGTTAAAAGAAACTCCAAAACACTATTTTGAAATAGCTTGGAAGATGATAGAACCAATAATCCCCCCATATTGAAATCTTACTGTTCAAAGAACAAAAGATAAGCAAAGTCGAGAGAGTTCACTGTAATGAAACTGCAAACGTGATAATCCCAGCTAGTTTGTACCATTATGTGGCAAATGAATGGTAATCGGTACAGGTGATCCATACAGTCCTGATATGACAGTCCAGGGTGCAAGTTTTCAGTAATCTGATAACTCTAGCACACTCTAGCCTGCAAGCAAGATGGTAACACAACCATAACCAATCTTCTTAACATCCCAAACATGAGGAAATGCAGTTACATGACTTAGTCACCCCCTCCTCCCAACTATACACACAAGGACACCATTTTTTTTGTTGTGATCATTTCATCAGATTTGAAGGGGAGCCTTGGCGCAACGGTAAAGTTGTCATCATGTTGACCTTGAAGTCATGGGTTTAAGGCGTGAAAAGTCTCTTGCAAAAAAGAAGGCAAGGCTGTGCACTATAGACCCTTGTGCACCAGATGCCTGACCTTCTTTATCATTTCATCCGATTCAATGCAACTTTAAGATTAGGATAACTAGTAAACCAATCAGAACTTGTAAATACCAACACCCATGTAGCTGAAGTACCAGGAAATTTGCAGACTTGGCACTACTGTGAATGAGGCCAAGTCCTAGTAAGTTATACCAATCCGATTTTAGCTGTTGGATGGACTCCCAACTGAATCTGCTTTTCAAATGTTCTTCTCAAAGGTCAATGATCGAACGACACATGTTATCTATTGGGTAATTTTTCATCTTGTGGGGCCATTCGAGAAGTCTAAATCATCCAACTGTAGAGAACTTTTATCTGGTCAGAAGTTACTGATTGAGTGGTGTGCCTTTTACTGCCTTGCTTCCTGAGGATGGCTTTCATTGGACTACTTGAGCAGACATAGCATTTCAAAGGCTAAAACAGGCCATAACTACAACTGTTTAGCTTGACCAGATTTTACTAAATCATATCTGGTTGGAATCCTGTTTCAGCAGTTCCTATTTACAGCGGATCAAATGTGAGTGTGAAAGGAGGGTACATTAGACAATATAACCCCTTGTTCTTCTTTGAAACTTGTGTTCCTAAGCATCCAACGAATGAACGGCGACAATCAATTTCTTCACCAGGCAATCAATCAATTTCAAAACCAAGAAACCCAATGCCATAAAAGGGCTGTCTGGAACAGGAAAAAGAATCGCCAATTAAGTTATTCCTGAACAGCAACAGTTATCCCAGAATCTGCAGCCTTAAAAAGTAGATAAAATGAAGGAAACGTGGACAAAACAGCCTTGGAAGCTTGGGCCGTTTGTTCTTAGATAATGTGTCTATGCTTAAAAGCTGGGGTTTCAAGCGCTAACCCAAGAAATTTCCTGGCTCCAGCAGCTGGAAACATCTTTTCCTGCTGTCTCTCTCGCTGCAGTATATGTAGGCTGTGGCTGCACTTAAAACGTTGTATATTAAATTCTTCTTGTTTAGCCTCTCCTATTTAGGTTAACTGCAAAAATTTATGCCAATTGGATGATCTAACACATTTCAGTTAAAAGTTTCAATGGTCATGATTTAGAGTTCAAAGTGGCATAGCTCCTCGAGTCATTAAATGATCATGAATTTTGGTGTATAACCAATTTAAGAAACTTCTAAAAAAGATGAATGGGTAAAATCATCCAAAGATATGGAGTAATCCCACAATGAGTCTGCTTCGCATTTTCGAAGCTGCGTGAGAAAAGAAATTGTATATTGTCACGGTTAAAGGAAAGACATGGCTAGAATCATTTATTGATTAGGCTAAACATGGGGCCCCAAGAAGACGAATGGCTTTAGATCCACGGAAAAGGAGATGTTTGATATCATATGCTAGTCTAAACAGGGCAATTCGGTTGGAGATGAATGGAAGAATTTTCCAAGGAGTTTGTCTAGCAGGGCGCCCATTTGCTCATGGGCAGTAATCCATAAGTCTTTCAATAATATCTTTGCTCAAGAAAGGGCAGCCCTAGTGCAAGAAGCTTCTGCATATACATGGTCCGGAGAAGGGATCGGAGAAGGGGTAGGCCACAAAGGTTAAGAGTATGCAGCCTTACCTTGTATTTTTCTTGTTTCCACACCTTGAACCCGTGACCTCAGCAAAGATCCTTGCAGTTAGCCTAAGAAGCAGATACCTACTAGACTCTGAGGTGCCCATCTCCCCCAGGTCTGGATACAGATTGTGCATCTTGAGCAAACGTGGAATCTCGGATATTGGAGACCTTCTCTGAGATTCTTCGTGCCAAAGCTGACTGTCGACTATGCAGGGAACATTAGCCACTCTAACTAGCAGGCTGCTGAGATGTTTGCTAGTCACAGAGGAGTGCAAATTTGGAGGGGCTACGGTTCCAGCCTCTGGTTACCAATGGGGACTCTGAGAAGTGAGAATTCATCAGTTGGTTCAACTCTGGGTCCTCTGACTCATGGTGTTTGTGGGTCGTTATCAATCAGATTCCGTAGATGCTTGTTGGCCACCAGAACTCTTTGGTTCATGTCAGACGTTCTGCAAATGAAGATGCAGATCATTTGGCAAAGGTAGGGGTGAACCTTGACGGGCTGAGAATCAAATTATGATCCGGGCTAATTTCGTTTGCTGTTTCTCTCTTTTTCAGAGAGACTACTGTGGTGATGTTGGTTTTGTTCTCCTTTTCTCTGTTCAACGATGGGTTGTAAAATATTCTGAATCTTGCAATTAAATTACCATTAAAGAAAAAGGAAAAGAATAGCGAGTAGCACTCAAAAAGTATGGCTCCAAGAAGGGCACAAAGAGAGGAGAAGCAACAACTTGGTTCTCTGGGCATGCATTTTTCAAAACTTGAGGCCATGGGTTTGAGACGTTGAAAAAGCTTCTTGCAAAATGCAAGTTAAGGTTGTGTACTATTGACCGCTGTGGTCCGCCCCTTTTCCTAACCTGCATACGTGGAGCTTCATGCAGTGGGGCTGCTCTTTTTTAGTTCCAAACACACATACAAATGGTCAGCTACGCACATTCTCCTTTACATATGGGCAGGCAAAGTGAGCCCATTATAGTCCATTATAATGATCATGGAAGTCCGCAAACTGTTAGTCCAGGGACATATATTTTAATTCACACATTTCAAATCCCTTCATGAACGCTAGAATCTTCACCACCTTCTAGCCCGGTACACTAAGCTCTTGTGCATGGGGAGTAGACTACAATGGGTTAATAGTATGTAGTCTTATCTTGTATTGTAAGATGCTGTTTTCACATCTTGAACCCGTAACCTCAAGGTCACGCCACGACAAATTCACCATTGCGCCAAAGCTCCCATTCAACCTTCATAACATATTTCAATAAATAAAGACAAAATGAACCTCAAATGACCATCTTCAAGTAACTTGAAGCACCGTATAAGTATAGAACCTACACCATGTCTTAAAATTGCACACCAATCAAAACTTGGCAGAACTACTTTTGTACGTTGCTGGGGTCATATATAAGCAGCTCAAATGAACTTAATGTTGGAGAAGCCTTATGAGCCACATAGAAACAAGGTTAGAGAGAACAACAGGATCTACTGATAATGCAATACCCTACAGTTAATTTGGAGAACAAATTTTGCCAAAATAAGTAAAAAAAGAACAAAAAAAGGACCTGATTTTTAATTTCTTTTGCTTGGGTGATTCTCAGTTCCTTTAGTTCTGGAAAAGTTCCAACATTTTGCTATGCTAGAGTCTTATTCAGAAGTTCCCTATTCATGTTGGATTCTACTGTTGGGACAAATGGAAAGGATAATGAGAAAAATGTCACAGATTGTTCTTCTCCAAAGGTGTTCATGAGAATAGAGGCTAATTCTCCTCCAAAGAAATCCCTGATCATAAAGGAACTGTGAATCAGATGTCCAACACACCGTCGATCAGCAGCATCCAGCAGCTCCTCCAGCATCTTTTCTTCTTTGATACATCTCTCCACTCTCCTCTCTCCTCTCTCTTCTCTACGGCTTCTTTTCCGGGGCTTTTACATGGCCGATTGGCGGGCTAATATACAAGCGGGACCCAAAGGTTATCTGGTCCAGTTGGAGAAATCAGTGAGTGGACCCACACTTTCGCTGATACGAGCCGTCAAATTGACAGCCCTACTTTGATCACTTACTAGAAGTTGTATAGGGATTATCTGGACCATTGATCTATCGGGCCCACATCTAATTAGCTGATCTCATTGTTACTATCAGGAGGGTGTATGGTATTTGATCTGTATTGGCGTTGGGGAACAGAGAATCAGAGATTGAAAATGGAAGCATAAGTGGTCTGATCTTACCGGGTCAATGCCCGAGGCCCCACTAGATGGAAGGTGCAGATCACTTTATAATCAGTGGATCACCTTTTGATGTGCATAAACCTCAAACTGTAAGAAAAATTTGACGTCTCCCCCCAGAACAGCCATGGCTTCAGCCGACCTGTTCCGTCTCTGCAATCTCATCACCAACTCTCTGCGTCCATACACGGTTAGTCTCTTCTCTCTCTCTCGCTCTCAATTGCTGGCTTTTCTGTAACATTCTTGCTTTCCCTTTTCATTGATGCAGGGAACAGTGCCCATTTTGGTAGACAAAGGAAAGGAGAAAGATCTTCTAATCCTTCTCTCCCGGGTGCATATCTCATCTCTCTCTCTCTCTCTCTCTCTCTCTCTCTCTCTCTCTCTCATATGCGATACCTGAACTTCCCTTTTCTTTCTTAGATTTAATTGGGCTCATTTGCCAATTTCAGTTACTTGTTTATGCATTTCCTTTTCAGGTTTCTAGAGAAATTAAGCGGTGGACCAATGAAGTAGATTGCAATTCTGATGAAGTAAGTAGTCTCAGTTTCATTGACTAAATTCCAATGTATTTCTTTCCTTATGTTTGAGTTAGTAGAACCGACAAGTAGCGCAATATGAAACAATATGGAGTTATGGATATTTTGCTGATTATTGCAACTGTAGTAATATGAAACCATGTTCATTCTCATTCTGGGTTGCAGGAAATTGTGTCAAAACCTTTGCTTGATGGAAACTGTCTTCATGGGTTGGAACCATTTTCAGGAAAAGAGTCTAATTGCTTGGCAAATATCGTATCCGTCTTGGTAAGCTTCTGTCAAAGGATTCTTTCTGTTGTATGCAATATGATGAAAAAAATTAATATCTTTTACGAACTCACATTCATATGCTATAAAATATGATTGGTTAGAAATGTCTTCCCTTAGTTTTTTGAGATATTTCATTCTGTTGCAATCTTTCAAGTCTTGACTCGGTATGCATTATTCTCTTCTATGAAAGTTCAGATTTTGAGTTTTGGTTTGTAAAAGTCAGGAAAATTAACATGAAAAAACGGTGAATAATCTGATTTATGGATTCTGTTTTGAAGATGACCATGGGTTATTTAACCCCGTAGAAAATTTTGAAAGTCACATTTGGAAAATTATACTAAATGTTCTAGAGGCATGAATTAGGCCTTGTGAAGTTACTAGTAGGATTAACCTATAGACAAGTTGTGCTTAATTAATCAGTTGAGCACATCTGAGGATGTAAATACTATATATCCTCTTTTGTGCATGCTTTACTTTGAATTCACTTGATTGTTATGACACAAATTGCTGGAGTACTGTTCAAGAATACTTGAAAATTCTCAATGAACGTATCTTCTATGGATCCATAACAGTTTGATCATCACCAGTAAGGAGCTATACACGTTTTGTTGGTTTATCATAGAATTCTGCTCATAGTTCACATGGTTCGAGTAAGTCCTTGTTAATGATTTACATGGACTTCCATCTTGCTATTGTGATATTGAATATATGTGAGATTCCATTTTTGGGTTTTTGATTGCCTTTTTCTCTAGCAGGTAGTTTTTCTGACAGTTGATAATCAATATGTTCGACATTTGGCTGAAAATGTTTTGGTGGTCATCTCCAATTTTCTCATTGCATCTGTACGTTTCAAAAGGTGGCCTTGGACAGCCTTGTCTGTAAGTTTAAACTCATGTTGGTTGTTTTTATCTAGTAAAGAATGAATCTTTTCCAGGGAAGCGAATGGAAGGAATTTCTTCATTGGTTATGGTCTGGCCTAGAAGCAGTAATTTCACAACTTCATGTATCTTCACTAGCATCTCCAGCACCTGGATCTGATACTCTTGCAGATGAAAAGTTGACACATTGTTACACCCATACCAATGATGAGGCATCTGGATATGACACTAAAAGGCTCATCTTGTTTTTGCAACCCAGATTGATTAATGCAGATTGGTTTACTGCAACTGGCCTAATTAGAGTTTTACGTAATACACTAAAATCTTTGAGGCAAGACTATGGTGAACTTGAAGAAGTATACATACGTTCTTTCTGTTATTCTCTTTCAAATGATGTGTGGGTTTTGTTGCAAGAGATTCATGTCGGTAAGATAGGTGGAGCATGCAAGAGTTTTAGTAAGAATGCTTTATGTCAGCGAAACATATGTTCTCCAGGGTCAATGGATATTTTCCTAGGGGCTCTACTTCAGCTATTATGTTCACTGGTTGGTAGTCATGGTATGGAGGAAGCTGAGTGTAGTCACTTGAATGGACTTCCTTTCTTTCCTAAAATTATCAATCTTGTCCCAAAGCTTTTATGTTGGTGCCTCAGCAGGCAGGGTGGTGATAGCCAGAACAGTGTTTCTCAGTACTTGAAACACAAGATGTTGGTAAGTGTTAAACTTTTCTGTCCCAAAAAAAGGTCAGTAAAGATTTTCGCTGAAGCGATATCTACCCTCCCGTAATTTTCTTTGGTTTCTCAATACAATGTTTCTGTTATAATTGACAAGAAAGAAATCTGCTTTCCTGCCATGTAGGTGTTAATGATGAGACTTAGCTTCCAGATTCACCAGGAACGCTCCCTTCTTGTCCTGTGGTTGCAATTACTGAGAAAGTATTTTGAGGATATATTATACCAACCTATCTCTGAGTGTGCTGCTGCTTTAGATAATTCTCTTGAAGGTTCTCCGTTTATGGCAAGTATTGTGAATGGAGAAAAGATGCATAATAATTGCAGCCATCACTTGCAGAGACAGGCCTTCTTCATTCTCTTCAAGTGCTCCTTCAGTTTGATCAGTCTCAGTAAGAAAACGGGTCAAGACTGTGCATGTGTGACTGCAAATTCTTGTCTGACCCATGAGCCACAGAGTAGAATGGATGACTGTTGCACAATGGCTTTATCACAACTTTCTGAGTGGCTTGATAGGCATTTCGCACTTGACAACTGTTTATCATTTGACGATTACTTGAGAAAATGCAGCAGCTTTGCTTCATCCTTTTTGGCATTATATATAGATGAGGTACATCTTCTACACTTGCAGCCACTTCTTGGAAAACTCACTGCTCTTTTCTTTCTTCAGGATATATGCTTGTATGATTCAAATATGTCTGATTGATTAACTGTAAAACATAATTTGATGTTCAGCAGCGAGTTCTGTGCATCAGTAAAACAAATTTTCCATCCATTCTGAGACATTCTTGCTGGCCTGATACATATACTTTGTATAATTAGTCTCATGTTGAGAGGGTTTTATCTATGATTTTCCATTTGAACAAATCATGTGATACCACCTTCTCTATTCCATTGAAGCAGAGCTCTTTATATCATCATGTGGGCTTTGAAGTGATCAATCCATAGAGATTAGCATGCATAGTGATGAGCTGTTGGATTTGTTTATTGCTTTCTCTTTGTGTGGATGGTAATAGACTTTAGAATGGAATTTTAGCACTATTTTTCAAGTAGGTATTTGCAAGTTGATGAATCCTCGTATAATCTAATAGTAAGATCTTAATCTACTAGTCAACCTTGAGCTATTTTGGCTTTATCTAAGCATGACCTTCATTCTTCAACTGTAGGATGATTTCTTGTTTGAAATGCTCTTGCAACTTCTGGCATCTCCTTTACCTGTCAAACCTGTGTGAGTAATGCCTCTCTTCCTTATGCATTTTTTTGGTCTTTTGGGAACTATAGCTTACATACTTTCAGAAACTATGCAGACGGTGCAATGAAGATGCAAACATTCTTGAAGAGGTGAAAGGGGATGTCCTCTATCATATGTCAAGCATTTTTAATCCCACAGACCTTTTCCATCTATTTCTTTCTAGGGTGAGTTTCTCAAGTAATGAGCATCTGTTGTCACATGTCTATTTATCCTGTTGTTGACATGTGATGCATAATATTAGGAGCACTTGTTATACCTTCCTTCATGGTAATTATGGTGAATCCTGTCTTTGGTGTACAGTTGCAAAATGCACACTTATGTGATTTGCTGAATATGGATCTGGATGCTTAAATGCTGTTTAGCAGAACTTAGTAGTGGGATAGGTCTTAGGGGTCAGCATATACCTTTTTCGTTCTTATTATCTTTATTTTTTGAAGAAATTTCATTTCTGTGCCTTGAAGTTTGCACTGTTCTCAATTGATGAGATAGCTTTCAAAACACTCAATGTGGTACCCTGAATTTAACTTAAGTGACCCACTTTAGAACTTCTGTCTGATTACCATTAAATTTCCAGAGGGGAAAACCTTCCAGGTACTTGCATGTGAGAACTTAAGGACAATAGAGTCACTTTATATTCCCTTTTCTTCTTCTTTGTCACGATCTGTGAAGGGTGTTCAGAGCCCTAGTTTGAGGAAATTTAGGGATTGTTTGTGCTCTATGTATATTAAAGTTGTTAAAAGGATGTACTTGGGGGAGAATTGAAGCTGGAAACTGGGTGGGAGTTGAGAGGATGGACCATATCTCCTTTGATTACAGTTTGTAGATTACATTTATTCATGTGCTGCAACCATGTGGTTCTTGACATTTTTTTGATGCCCCATTGAAATAATGAAGTTTCTACTCTATTAACCAAATGCAAATTCTTCATGGGATTTGCCTTTTTTAAGATGGTTTCATCAGGAAAGCTTTGAAGGGAAATTTCTTTTCCTTACCACCATTTTTTGCAGAATCTGTCTGTCATAAAGGTGAGGCTAGTGTCATGTGAATTTTGCTACTGCAATGGAATTCACTTTGTAGTTGATGTGACTGAGACATCAGATTTATGGACATTTTTCTTGCGGCTTAGAGAATAGAAGCCTTTTACGGAGCACTTGATCATTACTGGTATTTTCCTTGTCCACATTGATCGTTCATGACTGTAGATCTTGCAAATATATGTGGGAAAAAGAAAAGAATCCTGTCTAGTAAGTAGATGGAAAGTATATGTGTCTATAGAATTCGAATTATTAAGCTTATATGTTTCTTGCAGTATACAGAGTGTAGAATTAGTTCTATGTTTCTGGTACTTGGCATAAACTTTGGCTTGACAATGTCAGTGGCATCTAAGACATCGATCTTGATCTAAGTGAAAGGGGAATGGAATTATGTGGGTCTGACCCAGCTATCTGAGCAAGCCTGATCAACTGTGTAATGGATTTAAGCCCTGCATATTGTGAGCTATTCTTTTCCTTCAAATAATTGGAACATAAATGACTGCAGTAATCACTCAGTTCACTCCTTTTCATGCTATTGGATCATTCACATACATATTTTGTGAAGATCTGAATATCAAATCACCTTGGTCTATGAACATGGATTATATGATTTAGACTTTCAGATAAAATAGTTCTGAGTGATGTCAATTACACCAAACTGGTAGCCAAATCTTAGCACCAGAATTTTACCTACATGCTACCTGCTTCACGTGAAAGGTTTTCCATCTGGAAATTTAACAAAAAACAGACAGAAAGTGTAGGACTTTTTTGCCCCTAAGCTTTCCATGTTAAAGGTTTTCTCTAGAAATTTAATGGAAGATGGAAAGCTTAAAATGAGTCACTCAAGCTAAATTCAGAGCACCAATGTGAGTTTTTTGAAAATTATGTCTTCAAGTGAGAGCATGTGCAAACTTCAGGGTATAGAAATGAAATTTCTTTTTTTTTTCCTTTTATACCAATTACTTGCAATAATAATTTGGAGGATGCTACTTCTGTTTTGCAGATACACTATGATCATTTAGTTCTTCTTGATTATCTAATTTCCAAGGACACAGGAATTAATTGTTTGCAATATCTTTTAAGGTAAATCCCCCATCACTTTTACTTCCACCACTATTGTCAGTATATTTGTAAAAGTTTACAATCGTCATAGCTACTCTTTTTTTTATTTTTTTGTCTGGGGTTATGTGAGCTTTTTATGGTAAAAGAGTTCATGTGAACTTGTACACTGGAATCCATTGCTCTTTCTTGTTGGGAAAGCCTCATCACTTGTTTTCCTTTTTCTTTCTTGTAGTTTGGTTAGGCTTAGCATTTGTGCAAATATTCTTTGTTCTTTGAATGTGAAGATCCTTCTGGTTGATTCAGCGATTGTTGTTTACAGTCTGAAATCCTTCTGGTTACTCCCTGTATTACATTTCTGGGACCCATGGACTGCATTCTTTGTACATCCTATCTGATTCATCATGCAGCTAAAATAAAATCCATAGGGCAAAACTGGATCTGTCAGTAGGTTTCTTGATTATGTAACTGACATCACAGTTAAAGTCACATCTCTAGCGAGTCTTGTCATAGACTTGTTAACAGTGCCATTTGGTTTCTAGTTTAGTATGAAACCTGCTTGCTTTCTATCACGTTCTTGCATGCAGGCCTAGATACAACTTGTATTTTCACAATATAAGAGTATAGTCATGAGGCTTTCCTGTTTGTGGAGGACGTAACAGAGGTCCTCTTAAGTAAGGCTCTGGCTGTTCTCCCCTTTTGACTCAACTGAGCTGAGATAGGTTCAACTTTGTAGGAAATAGGAAGTCCACGCAGCAAACCAAGGCCCTGCATGCACTGGACCGCTGACGAATAAGAGGTACCCCCACCCCGGGCAGAGTTAGTGATCCATGTAATAGGCGACCATTTCATGCAGTTTGGGGGGCACTTGAGTCACTCACTGGAAGTCGGCTGCATCTTGACCTCTATCCAATTTTTGGGCCAATTCCCCCTTCATACTACCAAAAATGAGATCTTAGGTTGCCTCTATCTTTGTTGCATCACTGAATGCCAGCGACTCATCTACAAAGTTGAGAACTTGAGTTGTCAATGATGCTTGCTTCTGTTTCTCATGAACAGAAATCTTCTCATCTAGCTATATGATATTGCTAGTGATATTTGATGCAATATGTTGAGCAGAATCTCTAGTTTTTAAGGATAGAGTAGGATCTCGAAGTGGAACTGTAGGAGTCACTTCTCTGGGTATCACAATCTCATGGCTATAAAAGTGCATATCATTGAATAAAACATGTTGTTGAGTTAAAAATTTTGTAAGAAGACAGTAGCACTACTAATGCTTGTGACTGTTACATACCCACAACATAAAAAATTCTTATGTGTGCCATGAAGAAGTGAGTGGTATTAGGAACTATGTGAATAAGTCAGATAGAGAGACTTGACCAAATGTAGCCTACAGAAGCTTTTAATGATGTAAAGTGCAGTGTGAATAAACTTCCTCCTTGGGATGCTTTCATGCTTCTGGTAAACGGCACTATCCCACTTCTGTAATATAACCTTATTGAAGTCTTAATAGCATCCCTGACTTGAAGGAGGTGTCATTAAGACTATTAAGCTTCAGTTAAATACTTCCTCTCTTTTAAAGAAATTAATGTTCAGGTACTATCCATTTTAAAGATCTTCAAAAATCATTTTATCCTTTTGTAAAATGTTGACTTACTATATGTACTATGGATAACAAAAGGTTCAGTGTCCAATTAATGTACTTGTTTGGCATATGTTTGGTGAATACCTACCTAAATATCCAGTTTTGATTCCAGTTAATTGAACCTTAGAATTATTTGTAAATATGGAACTGGAAAGGTTGGTTCTTCTTTTTATTCTGTTTGCATTAGAATATGACTTCTTTACTAGTAGTGTTCTGCAATAAAACCTGCTGTCTATTTGTGCTGAAGAACTTACTCATGTCTTCTGTGCCAATTTTTGCTCTTAGTGGTAACTTTCAATTGAATCCTTGGTATTCTTTTTGTTCATTTATTTTGGTTTGTTAGTGGTGAGAAAATTGCTATTTATCTATAAGGGCCGTCAATAGTTCTGTTTCCTGTGCAAAATGCTTATGTATTTTGAATTCTTAATAAGTTTCGTTTTGTTCTAGGTCATTACGCATACTTTGCAGATCATGGCATATATTTGTGGACTTTTCATCAGAGTATGAAAGTAAGCCAAGTCACTTATCTTGCAAGAAAAGAAAGGCAGGTAAAGTCATGAATGTGTCAGATTCAAGACGGAAAGTAGAGATCGCATCTTCATCACTGCAAGGGATTGAAGATGTGAGGCTAACTGAAATGCTGAATTCAGAAACATCTGGCTGCATGTGTAAGATTTGCACACAAGGGTCCTTTGGAAAAGCAAAAGAATGCTTGCTTTCTTTAAAAAAATCTGTGGAAAATCTTCAAATGAAGAACTTATTTCCTTACAATCCAGCAGCTCTTCTGAGAAGGTGTGTTGTTTTGCTCCATTGCTCGTGGCTTATTTGTTCATACTTCTGAAACCCATCCTAGAAGCTGCTTCATAACTCATTATTTAATGAATTACCTGTATCTCTGGATCTGTGGCCTAAACAATGAGTGCGGCCTCAGAGGTGGAGAAAACCACTGGATTAAGTTGTTATTTACTGATAGTCATTTTATTTTGTGTATTCCTGTTCCCTGTAGGCATTTGGACTGTCAGGTATGTATGTCCCCTGTATTGGGAGCATACTAATAGCTTACAGGGTTTCCTGAAGAAATTTACATAGACATCCTGGTACACAATTTTTGCTCTTGTAATGACCAAGCAATTTCAAAATTTCATTGGGTTGTCATTCATTCCCAATGAGCAAAGGCCTTCTAGCACAGTGGTGCATGAAGGAAGCTCTCTTGTGGACTGTGGAGGCCACAGGTTCAAGGATGCTCGTGGGAGTATGTGTCTAATATTCTAGGAAAAACAAAATACTATCCATTCCTATCAACTATGTTCGAGCAGAGTTCACTTCAGAACCATGTCTAAATATAAGATAATCACTTCACTTCCCAGGTGCTGCATATGTATTACAGTTTCATAAGCCTTCAATGTAGTCAGAAGTGAAACTGCTTGGCCTGTAAATTTTGTATATTGGCTCAAAATTTGAGATAGTACTAGTCACTGAACAGCTTAGGCTGTATATCAGTCTGATGGATGCAGTCTGACTTTTTGTTGTGGGGATTTTGTATGACGGGTAGTAGTGATGTGATTATGCAGATCTAGACTATTTTTAACTTGGCCATATCAACTTGGTTTTACCTTGGGGCAGCTAGTTTGTAAGAGACTCTACAAAGGAAGTACTTTCTTGAGCAGCCCTTGAGGAGTTTCTATATCAATTTTCATTTTTATTCTGTTGTTATTTGTTGGCTTCATATCTTTGTTATTCTCAGGTTGAAGTAGATTTACCTGCAAACATAAACTCACTACACTTGTTTAATGCAGTTTGACAAGATTCCAGGAGCTTTGCCAACAACATGAGGAGAAATACCTGAAAGAAAATTGATATTGAAAAGAAAAACACATCCATCTGCTGTACGAGTTTTGCCAAAGGTTGTGTTTCAAGCGCCACTTGCAAACCTTGTTAGGCAGGTAATAGTTGAACGTGAAAAGGCAGTCCTTTGCAAGTGATAATCACTGGGCACTTCCCAGTCAACAGATACAAAGTTGAGTTCTGGGAATCATAATCACTGGGCACTTCCCAGCCACCGGATACAAAGTTGAGTTCTGGGAATCATTCTGCTGTTAGCAAAGAAAGGAAGGTGCACACCAAGATGGAGATAATTTCTAGGGGTATGAGATATCGTGTGTACTGTGAGAATATTGGAGACATAGAAGAGGTTCATCTTTCTCATTGTTAACCTACTTACGAAATACAATGGCCATTGGCTCATCTGGCTGGTGCAAGGGGTGCATGCTGAATAGTTTGTATAAATCATCGGAAACGAGGTAATGTTTGCGGTTAAACATTTGTTTGAATAAGCAACAATTGATATGAAATGTCTGGACGATGGGACTGGAAAAACATTTGTGCTCGTAATCATAGCTGGCAATAACAGAAATTGAGGAAAGTTAGGTTTAATTAATGGCATATTCCTTTGTATTAGAGGAATACTGAACTGTGCGTGGATGTGAGGGCTATTATGAAAGGAACTCCAGGAAGTAGAAGCTGATCTGATTTTCTGAAATGTGGAATATGTCCTTCCTGCAAAATAGAATGACATGAAGTGGAGCATTTGAAATTCTCTGGCAAGCAAGCCAATTATTGTTGGTCTTCTAGTTTTTCATTTCTTCAGGCAACAGAAAGAGGAAGGCGATTCAGTTGAAACTAATCTCTCTATGCATGGATCACCAGGAGTCTTCTTTTTGGTAGACGGTCTTGAACCAGCAGTTAGTGTTTTATAGAAAGACTTCTGGTGTTATAAAACTTATAACCGCATGAGCTTGAACTGATATTTCTCCTTGTCATGCTTTGGTATGATTTCACAGATACTGCAGGTAAATCTGGCCATAAGACAAGCAATGGAGTAAAGATTGTGAAATCCAGTTCTGGAATCTTATAACCATTGGACTTCTTATGTGGTAAAGGAAGCTTTAATACCAAAACCCTGACTGAAACTAACGGATGATCACACAAGAACCAGCTTAGCTATGTTTGGCACGAATTTATACGCTTGTTATCTTCTTTCTGTTTCTCTATCCAATCAAGAGGAATAATTTCGTATACTTGTAAATCTCATCTTTGAACATTGGTGCAATGGTAAAGCTGTCGTCGTGTGACCTTGAGGCTGTCTCTATCCGATCAAAAGGAATAATTTCGTATGCTTGTAAATCTCATCTCTGAACCTTGGTGCAACGGTAAGTTGTCGTTGTGTGACTTTGAGGTCACGGGTTCAAGGTGTAAAAACAACCTCTTGCAAAAATGCAAGGTAAGGCTGCCTATTATCGACTCTTATGCTCCGCCCCTTTACCCAGACCCTGCATACGTGGGGGCTTTGTGCACCGGGCTGCCCTTTTTTATTTATTTTAAATCTCATCTCTTTTGCTCATAGAAGGGGAGCCTTGGTGCAACGGTAAAAGTTGTCGTCGTGTGACCTTGAGGTCACGAGTTCAAGGTGTGGAAGCAACCTCTTGCAAAATGCAGGGTAAGGCTGTGTACTTTAGGCTCATGTGGTCTGCCCCTTTCCCGGACCCCGCATAGGCGGGAGCTTCGTGCACCTGGGCTGCCCTTTTTGTCTCTTTTGCTCTCTCCCTCAAAATTAATGCAGATTCCTTTTTGTCAACAATTTTGTATGTTGAGCCATAAAACATTGAATTTGGAGAAATTTGGAAGAAAGAAGGTAGCACTCTGGCTGCTCTGTCAAGCGAGATCGGTAGGTTCCTGTACACCTCACTGAACGGTTTGTGGCCGGTCCAAATGTTCACTGATCATTAGTGCTCTATTCAACTGGTGACCTTCAGTTAATTCCCGATACTAGCCAACATCTGATCTTTGTGGCTTTTGGATTCATAGACATTGCACCGGATGGAATAGCTTAGAGATGAGACTGGACTCCAGCTAAATTTTGTGAATGATGGAAAATTGTTAAGGAAGTGATCAATTTGCGGTTCTTGGTTTAAAATTTGGTTTGTGGAAAATGGAGGATTAGCATATTTTGGAAATAGATACAAATGCGCCATACTTAAATGCAAATTTCTCAAATATATTTTTATTGGTACGAGTGAAGAATTACAAAGCAACTCACTCGCCACTCTCCTTAAATCTAATTGCTTGTCAGAAGGACAAGTGATGACTCGAACCTGCAAGCAAATATATTCCAGCAAAGTTGTCTGCATCCAACCGGAAACTTCACAAGCAATATTATAGAAGGGGCAAGATGCAGGGGAAAATAATGTTGTGCCAGCATTTGGTACCTCGCGTCTCCTTGTCTGCCATGTTCTTAAAATCTCATCAATGAATGATCCTGGCCCTTTTTTTTTTTCTTCTGTAAAATAGAAGTGGAGATCATCAAATGAAAAGATTTGGGGCATTGCATTTGTTATGGACTCTAAATCGCAACGGCTCATAACTCGGCTGAGTTGATGCAATTCAGATATTCCTCTTTCTACCTCTTGGATTCATACATTTAGCCAAATCACGTTTACAGGCCGATAAAGCTTTGATGATGATAATGATGTTAAACAGCTTTTGCCGGTAAACGTGCTGCAATTTTTTATTATTAATGGCTCTTTGTTGAGAAGGGGAGCCTTGGTGCAATGGTAAAGTTGTCTCGTGTGACCTTCGGGTCCTGGGTTCAAGGCTTGGAAACAGTCTTTAGCAAAAATGCATAATAAAGCTGGTTGCTATAGATAATTGTGGTCTGCCCCTTTTTCAAACCCTGCATATGAAGACGCTTCGTGCACTGAGCTGCCCTTTTGTTTTTTAAAAGAAAAAAACCTGTCACAAATTATTATGACAATATGCACCATAGGCCTTTTGTCCGCTTGATGCCAGTACTTGCCACATCAAAACCGGGTAATGAGTTTTTCCTACATCGTCTCATATTTTGCTTTTCGCTACTATGTTCTAAGGTAGACTTGCATGCTCAAGAGTGCGAAGAAGTGTATGTCTCTCTTTTATGCATGGGAAAACATTTTGTTTGTAGATCTTAGCAATTTATCATGTTTGGAAGGACTTAGATAGGTTAAAGATCATATTTTGAGTAAACTTGTTTTGCCCCATATTTTTTAAAGTAAAAAGTAACAATAATCTATTTATGTTAATTTTTTCAAAGACTTAAAACAAGTACTTAGGATCATCTAAATATATTAGTTTCTAGAGAGATATACATTTTTGGTACGGCGAACATGACTAACAATTTAGATCTGGAAAGGGCAGCCCCGGTGCACGAAGCTCTCGCCTATGCGGAGTCTGGGGAAGGGGCGAGCCACAATGACTAACAATTTAGATCTAAAATAAAAAAAAACAAACAAAACATTTAACATTCATGAAAATGGAGAGCGTGGATTTCTTCACAAGCTCTACCGAAACTCATGCTTTAAATACAGCGTTCCATCTGGAAGGTTTGGTGTTTGGGGTCATCCCTAAAAGCAAGTTCTGTGTCTGCGTGGTGCGTCTCCAGTTGACTCATAGGTGCAGCTTATATTGCACTTTCGTACCTCTCCTAATACAGCTTAGAAATTGTGCTTGATTGCTAAGTACAGGTCTATTTTGATGACCAAAAAGCCATCCAATTCTTTCTCATTAGAATCATTCACATTTTAGGTTCTAACTAAGGCGATCTTGCTCTAAGAGTTCCTTCAATCAATCCTAATTTTTATACTAGCTAGGTGTCTCATGTTTTAAGATGAAGTTGTGATCAATAGAGGAACTATTATGCACCAAGTCCTGCCCCAAATGGGGATTGCAGGGGGAGGGCGGGCCTCTGTAGAGGTTCATGGGAACTACGGATATAGTTTACGGTACATGTATCTGGGTATTTATTTGATCTTTTGCACAATATCTTCGGGATTCAGGAAGTTCCGGACAGGGTTTAAATAGCAATGACTTACGTTGGAAGAAAACTCTGCTTTCTTGTTCTTTCATGATCATACCAGTGATGTAAGCACGCTACTGAACAACTTTTGTTGTTGTTGTTATTATTATTATTATTATTATTATTATTATTATGCTAAACAAATTGTTTTCTTGTATGTTTAATAGTTCTTTGATGAATTCATAGACACCTTCCAATCCTAACTCTTTGATGTCTAAAGCATTTTTGTCGGCAAACTTTGAGCTACCCACTTAGAATTAATCTCAGCATAACAAAGGTTAGGATGACCTATCAAAGATGGGTCCCAGAAGATGCTTATTTATTTATTTATTATTATTATTTAAAGCTTTATGGATTTTATTATATAGCATGAGGTATTCTAACTAGTCTTTTGTTTGAGAAAGCTTTTCTTTCTTTCTCTTTTTTGGTAGCTTTGTTTGAGAAGGCTTCGTACTGAACTTGTGTTCTCATGTAATCATGCACGAGGAATGCTGGTAAGGAGTCTCACACCTAGGTGACCAGTGTACGAGACTTAGGTGACCAGTGTACGAGACTGTGTCTCAACCTAAAAAGGGCAGTCCCCGTGCACAAAGTTACCATATATGCAGGGTCTAGGGAAGGGGGCAGACCACAAAGGTTAATACTACATAGTATTACCTTGCATTTTGCAAGAGACTGTTTTCACATCTTAAACCCGCAACTTCAAGATAACACGATGCCTTTGAACTCATATGCGTGCGTCTCTACCTGTTCTCCAAAAATGAAAGGGAATTACAAACTAATCAAAAGTAGCAAGTTGATCAAAACAATAGCAAACACGATCTGTCCCCAAAGAATGGTTTTTTATCACAGAAAATTCCCATCCTACTAGATTTCCAGTTTGTAGTGGGGCTAACATCTAATTTCTCCATGTAACCTGCCTAGCTTTGGAGCGACAGTAAAAAGTTGTCGTCGTGTGACCTTGAGGTCACAGGTTCAAGGTGTGAAAACAGTCTCTTGCAAAAATGCAAGGTAAGGCTACGTACTATAGGCCCTTGTGATCCACCCCTTCCCCAGACCCCACATAGGCAGGAGCTTTGTGCACCGAGGCTGCCCTAACCTGCCTAGCTTTATCAGCTCACTTCGTTATCTTTCACCTGTTCTGTAATGACGGCCGGAGCCAATCTAAGAAAATGCCGTTTGTGGCCACCAGGAAACGTTCCATGTGAGTCCAAGAATACACGATGAAGCCAAATCAACCATGGACATATAGGTAAGCTAACTAGTAAATTTAACTTCTAGATTCAATGTACCTAATGACCTTGTAATCCTGTTACTACCATCCCTGCATGTAATTTAGAGAGACAGAAAGATGGCTTGTGAAGTGGACTCGGGCTTCGTCCAGCCAATAAGGCATAGGCCTAAGCTCATCAGTGGTTGATTTTTCCCTCTTGAACTCTAACAATCCCGATGACCCACAAGCCCTTTCTAGCCTTGTTGCAGAGATAGAGGCTGCTTGTAGAGTCTGGGGATTCTTCCAGGTGATCAATCATGGCGTCCCATTGGAACTTCGACAGAGACTTGAGTCGGCCGTCAAGAAGTTCTTTCATCTCCCTCTGGAGGAGAAGCGTAAGGTGCTGAGGGATACGGTCAATCCGTCAGGCTACTATGACACTGACCTCAGGAAGAATGCGAGAGACTGGAAGGAGGTGTTCGACTTCATCGTGGAGGATGAGGCAGTGATCGCTGCTTCAACTGAAAGGAATCAATTGCCAGACTACCTTCCTGAATTTAGTTGAAAGGCTGTGGCCATGTAGAGCTTGCATACTATCCTTCGTCTAGATTGCTTCTATTAACATTGCTTTCAGAATTTCCTTACCAGACGAGCATGCAGGGAATACGCCGGCGATGTAGAGAAATTGGCGTTTGACTTTGCTCGAGCTAATTTCACTAAGCTTAGGATTACCGAGAAAGCGGTTGAACGACTTCTTCAAAGATCAAACCAGCAATATCCGCCTCAATCACTGCTTTCCTTGTCCTTCACGGTACCTTGTTCTAGCGTCGATCGCCACAAAGAGGGTAGTGCCTTAACCATCCTTGCTCAGGATGTTGTTGGTGAGCTTGATGTAAAGTGGAAGGCTGGTGGACAGTGGATCAGGGTCAAGCTAATCCCAGATGCTTACGTTATCAATCTTGCAGACATTGTTCAGGGGATTTAAATTTAATGTGAATCTCGTATAAAAGTGGGAAAATTGTTCTAAAGAAAGAAAGTTGAAAAAACTTTGCGCAATTGAGTGGATTGGTCTAAATATGTCATGCAGAGTGGGGATTCAGACCTTAGTTTCTTCGTCCTTGCTAGGTTCTGGCTAAGCTCATATTTCGCTAAAATACAAGAAAGGTACATGACATCTCATGCCCCTTCGGATTATTGCAACACACTATGGGTTTTTTTGGAACTTTAACCGGAGGGCCATTCTGTCTTGTTATCAGAACCAGTCATATTAAGGCCCATACAGATGAGCCCTGTGACAAAAAATGCATACTTTGATGATCCTAACCAAGGACAGAGGTAAGTCATGAGATGTAAGGGTGAAGCCTCTAGGGGAGCTGGTAAATAAGGAGAATCCTCCCAAATGTAAAGCATATAATTGGGGAAAAATCTTTAAGTCGAGGAGGAACAGCAATTTCAAGCATCTTGGTATTGAAAATCTTCAGATAGCTCACTTCAAGATACCAGAATAATCTGCCTCTCATGTGTTAGATACAGATATGAAGGTTTTACAATGTGACGTGGGTATGAGCAATGGGAATAATTTATGTGGATATTACAAGTTATGTAAATATTGTGTCTTTATAAGTAAATGATAACCTTTGATCAGATAGTGTTGTCTATAGTTTAAAAACTCGAAAACAATTCAATTGGAAAGTGAGGCAAGTAGAGTCAACTAAAAATGAATAGTGCACTATGACTCAAAATCACAGGAGTAAGATTTTTATTAATATTTTATTTATGTCAAATTATATATTTAAATTTTACTCTATATGCACAAACTAAAGATAGAAAGCTAGGTGAGTTGGATACTATGTTTTATGGTTTTTCTACAGTTCGTGGGAACAAATCCTGGCAAAAAATGAAGTATTTTTGTTATGCAACAAGTTGACTCAACGAGTGACTTGATTTGTTTCCAAGTTGAGTAATTTGAATACTTGCAACTTTAAAGATGAATAATTTGAAAAGGAGGAATTATTAAAGATTTATGTGTTTGGTCATTGTATTTGTGCTTCAAAGGCTTCAAAGCAGACAATCACCTTCTGGAATAACATAAATAAAAAGCGTGTGAAAATACTAATACAACACTTAGAACAGTGAGAAAAAAAATGGTTGGTTGAAGTGGCTGAAACCATAGAAATGGCAAGTCTTGACATAATTTATATGGGATAGTATAAAACATACCGATTTGCAAGTCCTAAGCAAATGATAACATGGTGCAATCACAGAAAAGTATGGGAAAACCATTTGGGTGAGGTGGGCACTACCAAGACTAGGAAGGGATTAAACTGTCATAATGAAATTATTGATGAGTCAGAGATCATTGAGACTTGGCAAATTCTGATAAGGAAGAAGGACTATGTGATGCTGATGGCGTCATGATGCGACTAGAGACGGGGAACAAAGTTACTGATTTACTTGCTAATCATGTTGCTTCCACCATACGCTTTAATGTACAGATTGAAAACCATCTAGACTTTATTTGAATATGTTAAAAATGACTGTAACGTCACATAGGCCAAGAATAATTTAGTACCACGCTAATATAAAATTAGGACTTTTACAAAAGAAAAAAAAAGGTTAACGTAGATAATTGACAAGTTATAAGTTTTAAATTTGAACATTCCAAAAGTTAGACATGTTTTAATATGATGCATTGCAAATGATTTAGAATAAAAAATAACTTATTTTAGTAGACACATGGTGCTCCCACTTTTCTTATTTCCTTTTTTTTTGTTAATTGATATATATATATATATTTATCATTATATCTCGCAAGAATGGTAACTTAGTTCAGTGGTGGGGGAGGATAGGCAGGTGGTTGTCAAGAACACGAATCCGATTTTATCATGTGTACAATTGTAAATCTTTTTGACAAAACATCCTCATAATCCTAAGAAATGAGTAGGGCTCAATTGGCAAAGATTACAGAATTCAGTTTATTGGATTGCGTTGAATTATGCCTTTTTGATTTAACAAAAAAAATCTAGCTTAATGAAATAGACCAGATTATATAAGTCTTGCCAAGTGGGCTCTAATTAAGCTGTGACTTTATTGAGCTCATTTGGTTAGCAGAGTAGGGGTGGCAAAATATGACACGACTTGAACCTGACACGAATTTAGTGGGTTAGGGTCTAGTCTTATCGTGTTCGTGTCATTTTCAGGTTAAATTTTAGGGTTAACCCAAAAATGACACTTAAAAAATCGTGTTGTGTTCGGGTCATTCAATGTTAACCCGTCGTGTCTACTTGTTTGACACACGACCTATTAGTTTGTCATGTTGACCCATCTAACCCCGGTTGAAAACGTAGGATGGTTCATTAGAAACTGTCCTATGTTACTATAATATAGGACGGTTCTTCAGAAACTGTCTTATATTACAAATATTGGATGGTTCATTTGAAACGGGCTTATATTACTATAGTAATATAGGACGGTTCTTCTGAAACCGTCCTATATTAGTTATTTTATATTTATTTAATGGTGTTACACGAGTTGTGTTGTGTCGACTCGTTTAATAATCATGTCGTGCTCAAATCATGGGTTCTTGACACGATTATTAAGAGGATTGTGTTCGTGTCGACCCATATACTATAATGGGTTAGTCTTGACATGACACGAACACGACCCGCCAACCCGAATTGCCAAGCCTAAGCAGGAGACACATGGAAAGCAATAAAATGGGAAATTGGTTTCCAACATTCAATGAATTCCACTATTTGGTTTGACATATGGAAGTCTAGGTATTCCAACAAGAAATTGAAACACCTTCCTTCCTTTTTCTTTGTACAAAAGATGAATTACAAAGCAAATCACCACATACTCTCTTTAATCTATCCCCATTTTGTTCAACAATCTATACTCCCCTTTGAAACATGAACTCTTATTTCCATGAGAATTAAGGAAGTGTTGAGTGGAAATTGCTCTCCTGAGAAATGCACTTCCATTGGAAGAGCTTTCTTGATGTCTAATCTTTTCCTTCTAGATTGTTTTGGTTGTTGAGGAGTCGTTTTACTTCTTTCAGAAACAATCCAAATCCCTGTTGCCACGTAAAGGCAATCTTCCTACCAAATTTTTTTTGCTTATGGCCGTCCGATGTGTGCCCATTTCTTGGTTTCTGGCTCTAGAGATGCTCATGATTTCAATTCCTTGTACTCATAGACTTTTATATTTTAGGGCGTAAGCCAAAAGAAAACGCCCTTCTGGGTCCACTTGAAAACAATGCATAAGTCAAGGAAATGTCTCATGTGGCCCACTTTGAAATCTATATGACATGAAATTGGCTAGCTGGTAAACCATCCACATTTCTTTTACATGAATTCCACTTCATTTGTTCCACCCACTCCTTCATGCGGGTCAGAGAGAGAGCCCACCTATATACGTGTATGAGAAAGAGATAATGGAATAGACTAAAGTCTTCGATCAATCCAAGAAATGGTATTATGTGGGCGAAACCAAAACTTAGAAATTTTGGCAGCTAACACCTAAGGCGTCTAGATTCGATGTACATGTAGCACCTCTACCACATTAAAAAGTCCTTGGTACAACCACTCCGGCAGAGAGAGAGAGAGAGAGAGATCATGGCTTGTGAAGTAGACAGCGCCTTCATTCAACCCTTGGAGCACAGGCCAAATCTCAATGTCCATGAAGCAGGAGGAGTCCCACTGATTGATCTCTCACCATTGAATTCCAATGATCCAACAGCCTTATCTAATGTTGTTTCGGAGATAGAAGCTGCATGCAGAGACTGGGGCTTCTTCCAAGTGATCAACCACGGCATTCCATCGGAACTTCGGCAGGGAATCGAATCGGTGGCGAAAGAGTTCTTTCGCTTGCCACTGGAAGAGAAGCACAAAGCAAGCAGAGACAGCGTGAACCCACTAGGATACTACGATACTGAGCACACAAAGAACGTTAGAGACTGGAAGGAGGTTTTTGACTTCATAGTGAAGGATGAAGCCGTGATACCGGCTTCGGTTGGCGATGAGAAAAGCAAACTTCTACGGTTGACTGCTGTGTGGCCGGAATATCCTCCTGAATTCAAGTAAGTATTGCTGCCCCAGACGTTTGTTCTTTGATCAGGACCGTCTATGTCCTAGATTAAAATGAAAAAAACTCGACTCCGATCGACATTGGGGCGAATCAAATTAGCTTGGTGCGGATCGGTAGTAACTCGAGAAAGTTGGAGTGGGATTTAAAAAAAGATTATTTTAGCATTTATGTATATGTACAATTTTGTTTTGTTAATGGAGTCTACTATGGTAGACTTTACCTATAATTTCTTTTTCTTTTCTTTTGTTTTTTTTTTACAAATGTTATCTAGACTGAGTTTCAAGACTGAATCTAAAATCCCACCTAGCTAATCTCCACCTTTGAATGATCTAAGCCATCCATCTTCTTTGGATTCTTTTTGAGTCTTTCAAAGTGACCATTGGACTTTTCAACTGAGATCAATGAGCATGAATTTTGGTAGATAGCCTAAACATGGCATGGTGAACAAGATATTTGGATCAGATCATCCATGGATGAGGAATTGCTATGCTGGGTTCCAGAGTCAGTCCTTGAACTCAGTCTGCATGACATTTCTTCATTTTTTTTTCATTTTTGAAAATTGCCTCCAGTTAAATTGAAGGGTCTTTTTCCAAGAATAGGTGGAAAACATGGAATCCACCATAGAATTCATTCCATTCGACTACTGGCCGCTTATAGTTGTCTGATGACCTATATTTGATAACTGGGTCATCCACAGCATGGCTTAGTAAACACAATGGTTTGGCAAGCTAGATTGTGTACAGACTTTCATTTGATAACCTTGGACTTATAGCCTATAGGTTTCCTCTACATTGACATGGCCTTCAATTTGTCCTCACAGAAAGGTATGCAAAGCATACGCCTATGGTATAGAGAAGTTGGCGTTCAACTTGTTGGAGCTCATCTCACTGAGCTTGGGGCTACCGCAGAAACGTTTGAATAGCTTCTTTAAAGACCAAACCAGCTTCGTTCGGCTTAATCACTATCCCCCTTGCCCTGCACCACACCTTGCTCTAGGTGTCGGTAGCCACAAGGATGCGGGTGCGTTAACCGTGCTGGCTCAGGACGATGTTGGTGGGCTTGATGTAAAAAGCAAGGGCGACGGCAAGTGGGTCAGGGTCAAGCCTATCCCAGATTCTTACATTATCAATGTGGGGGACATTGTTCAGGTATTGTGCACCAGATGAATGAACCACATCACAACATGCCTGCAACATCTAACCACCTGGTTCTTCATGTGACTGTGGGTAAATAATATGATTCTAACATGGTTTTCAGGTGTGGAGCAATGAGAAGTATGAGAGCCCAGAACATAGAGTGATGGTGAACTCAGAAAGAGAGAGGTTTTCCATCCCTTTCTTCTTTAACCCTGCACACTACTGGAATTTGAAGCCTCTAGAGGAGCTGGTAGATGAGCAAAACCCTCCAAAATATAGAGAATATAGCTGGGGGGAGTTCATCAAGTCAAGGAACAACAGTAATTACAAGAAGCTGGGTATTGAAAATATGCAGATATCTCACTTCAGGATATAGGAAGAATCAATCTCTCATCTCAGCTGTCAGAGACCAGAAGGAGCATTTCGTTTCATATCATGGTGAGTGATGTATAGGAAAGTAGTAGCTAACGGGGCCCTTGAGCAAGACGGAATTGAATGTTGTGTTGGATTCCACTGTTTCCATCCTTTTGGGGAATGCACTCTTTGCCCAGTATTAGATTCCATCTGTCATGAATTCTACCTGGAATCTAACAGTTGGCTTTCGACAATGGATACTGCCAATATGGAATTGAATTCCTTGGTGAAATCTGTCTTGACTAGTGGGTCTCTATGTCAATAGTTTATGGTCTGTTTGTATTGTACAAGTATATGGTCTGTGTTTGGTCATGTAGTTTTATGTATGGAGTCTATGGACAAACATTTCTCTTCAATGGTTTAATGGTTGGTCCTAATCATCCAGATTTGTCGCCCCTAATAATTTTAGCTCCATGTTCATCGTACAGCAGCCCATCGAAAATGTTCACCCATAATTTTGCGTCATTATTTTTTATCTTGGCCGTTAAGCAAAAATATGTACCCATCATTTGCTATCAAATATCAAGATAAAGGTGGGACCTGGGTGAATATTATGAAGGTCAGCAAGCTATAACTTCAATAGGGCCCACCTTCTGAAAGATCTAACCATTCACAACCTTGTCCACATCCTAGATGAGCCATGCACCGTAAGTATCATCAATCCGATGATCCTAGCTACTATTTCCCAGTGTTTTGAGATAGTTGGTAAACAGTTTCTATTTTCAACTTACAGAAGCATATATTAGAATTATATAATGGATGAGGCTTTTGGTTCATATCTCACCTGGTATGAGAACACGACTGTTAACGGTTCTGATCTTGCCCAGTAGAAGTTATATCTTGCTGAAGAGGGGAAAGGGCGTGTGTCTATCATATGGGTCCAGCTTAAAATCTCTGTCTTGAATTTAGAACAGTGCAGCCAAACCACAATGGGATTAACCAACCGCTGAGGCTTTGCCATCGAGAGGCTTGTCCAGTAGGCATAGTTTTATCCAACCCTTAAGAGCAGACCAAATCACGCCTTCCATGAGGCCGGAGGAGTCCCAGTAATTGATTTCTCACGATTGAATTCTAAAAGTTGGGATGACTCAGTAGCCCTTTCTATTCTTGCGGTTTACCCCTTCCTCAGACTGCTCATAAGCAGGAACTTGGGGCACCGGAGCTTCCCTTTAGTCGGGGATGAAGCTGCAACTCCGGCTTCGGCCCAGGGTGAGGAAAATGAACTTAAAGTGCTGCGAAATCAATGGCCAGATAATCCTACTGAACGCAGGCAAGTTCAAGGACCCGTGGGCTCAGACTTTTTGATGATATTCAAGCAATCTATTTTTGTGGGCTTGTGTTGAATCATGCACTAGTATTTGGAATCTTCTTACAATTCCAAGGGTTTGATTTATACTCTCTCGAAATCCATTGTCGAAAAATAAGGAAGCTAGGGAGCACCCTATAGCTGTGGTAAATGTGAGGGCCTACTCTTTTCGATGATCAAAACCTTCAGTGTGATTAAAGCCGCTACGCGTCTAGCAATTCTAGTCCTTGATTTGTTGCTCTAAATGGAGCATCAGATAATAGAAAGCATATATCTAGATTAATCCACAAATGAAGGAGTTAGAGAAGGCCAATGGTGGACAATTGAACTTGTACCAGACTACTAGTTTGGATCATCAAAGAGTGGGCCAAGCCGTGATCGTTGGTCATCCATACTGATCATCTTCCAAGCTAGATCAGGTATTCAATAAATCAATGTCCATTGCAAGTATCGTTTAAGATTTTTGTACTCTGGTTGCTTAAGAGTTTTCACGTGAAAATCACAGCATTAATTTTGAGAGAGAAAATATTGCACGGCCCACCAAAATCATACTGTTTAGTTGAGCCCACCATTGTTTGCGAGCTATTTTGAGTTACAAAATGAGCACACAAAGCTGCATCCTTGCAGAGTCGAGTGTCATTGACTCGTTGAAAAATCCTTGGTGTTTCCTATTTTGAAGTATATATATGCGAAGAATTATAAAGGAAATAGGCACATTTAGTTGCACCCTTTTCCAACTATTCTTTAGAAGGCCCAAAAATAGGAAGCTTAGAATTGTCCAATTAGGTTGTATAATTTTATTCATGATAATTGGCTTCTATGGGCTTCTTCACGTTGACATTGCCTTCAAAATTGCTTCATCAGACAAGCTTGTAAGAATACGATGCTTCTACAGAGAACTTGGCATTTAACCTGTTGGAACTTATTTTACTAAGCCTGGGTTTACCAGAGAAAAGGTCCAATGGCTTCTTAAAAGATTAAACCAGCTTTATTAGCCTTAATCACTGCCCTCCTTACCCTTCACCAAGCCTTGCACTAGACGTTGGCCGCCACAAGAACGCCGGTTCCCTTACGAATACAGAGAATGTAACTGGAGGAAGTTCTTCAAGAGAAGGAAGAACAGCAATTTCAAGAAGCTGGGTGTTGAAATTGTCCAAGTATATCACTTCAAGAGAGGGCAATGAGTAGGCTCTCGTGTGGTTGAGACCATGTGAAACATTTCTTGTCACATGGTGTGTGTAGTAGCAAATGATCAGCAAACTATAGAGAAATTACAGTATATTTCAATAATTTGTCCTCTATTCTGTGTTAATTTACTACTAAAATATAAGGTTTCGACGGATCCTATGAAAGATTAATTTGATCATTCCTGACTCTATACTTTCTCAACTGAAGGAATTGCAAGTACTCAGATTGAGCAGGATTAGATATAATATATGAGGTGGCTTAGAAGCCACTGATCTTCATATCCTGCAAATCATGAGATTGGAACCTTTGTAATGACATGGGACCTAAATCACTAGGCCACTCAAAGATTATCCATTTCGGAGCCACGACGGTTGATCATCTAAAATATTAGCACTTTTGGCCAGTAATGACATGATCTTGTTAATCATCGCTATTTGCAATTTGTAAATCCGGAACAATTTAGTAGTCACCTTGGTCATATTTTTGTAATTTATCTCTAACTTGAGATGAGATGGGGCATATCACACTCGCAAGTGCTTGTGCTGAGATGAGATGAGGTAATATCTTCTCATCTTTGTTAGTGGTGCTTGGGAGGAGATGAGATGAAAACCATCTTATCCCAGCTCACTTCTAGTGGTGCTTGAGATGGGATGAAATGAAAGCCATCTCAGCTCTTCTTGCTATTAGTGGTGCTTGAGATAAAATGAAAATCATATCATAACAACTCATTGTTAGAGGTGCTTGAGATGAGATGAGAAATCCCAATGTCATCTCAGCTCACTTTTAGTAGTTTACATATCACTTCCATCTGAAGTTATCTTGTCACATTCCCAGTGTTAAAGATAGACATTTGTAAAGTCATCTCATCTAAGGACAATTCCTTCGACACCACAAATTGCCCACCAACGATTTGTCACATGTGGGCATCACAGCACATTCTTCCAAACTACACTATCTCCATTCAAAAGTTGAAAGCCTTTGGCAATTATGATCCACCCATTTCACTATCCTAACCATTAGGAATCCCAACCATTTAGATCCTTGTGGGCGCTTCTTTGGATCTTGTATGCAATGTTCAAATCCTTACTTATTTGAAACTAGATCACATTTTAGATGGTCTTAGATATAATACACAAAAAAGTAGAAATACATACTAGGGGTGTTAACGAGAACCAAAGAATGGAAAAACAAAAGGGAATCAGACTAAAAATTAGGTTTTAGTCCTTCAATTAGGACCTCAGCCTAATACAAATTTTTTGTCAATAGAATTCAATTAAATTTGGTCTCATTCCAATTTCATTCCAGAGAAACAAGATCAAAATAAAAAAAATAGAATAATTAGACTATAATATATATATATATATATTAATCTATATTTAACTTTGGACTAAATAAGAGTAATTTGGTCTTTTTAATTCAAATTTTGTAAGACAAATTATGCCTCAACATAAATTTGTGTCATATATGTTATAAAGTAGAAAATGGACTTTCTAGGTCAAAATAATGGAGGATAAACTAAACACGATTGGTACCAAAAAAGTCCTAAGCTGAATCATAAAATTTTATACCCTAATTTTCCTCCATTAGTTTGTTTATACGTCCTTGATTGACTAATGGTTGTTATGGAGGAATTGTAGCAGCTTGTCTTTGTTGATATATAGTATGTATGAGTTTCTAGGTCCATGTACAGCAAAGAACTAAACTTTAACTTTTCAATTATTTTATCTTTAGATTGGTTAGTGATTGTTCATGAATGATATCTTAATTAACTATAAGAAAAAAAAAGAATATATAAGGTAAGTATGCCTCAGAGAGATAAATTCTTGAATAATTGTCATAAATGAAGATACATTTTCTTTGGCGTGTAACACTTTGAATGAACTCACACGAGCAACTATATTTTCATGTTAGTAATTATTACCATTACCACTTTCATTTAACTTGAGATAAGCATTTTAGAATTAGTTTAGGTACATAACCAATGACGATCGATAAAAAAAAGGGCAGCCCCAGTGCACGAAGCTCCTGCCTATGCAGGGTCTGGGGAAGGGGGGAACCACAAGGGCCTAAAGTTAAATAGTTTGCTTATAGTTCTTCACTCTAGAACTAAACTAGAGACTGCAGTTTCCGTCTTACTAAATCCTTTATGGTACAATTCTAATTAGGAGTGCAACCAAATTGGGAATCGAACCTTTTTGACACCCCTAATACTTACTATCATAAAAATAAGTGACACATGAATGCTTTATGATAACCTAGCTATACATAAGAAGAAAGAAAGTATGAAACTTGAGTAAAGAGTTTACTCTACAAGGAAACTAGAAAGTCAGGTGCTACATGCTGGAGAACCTAGATAAAACAAAATATGATTTACTTAACCCTTTTACATATTTGGCTATATTAGTATAATAAGGTTTTATTAAAAATTAAGGACATTTGAGTCTTTTACAACAATACATATTATTTTAGATAATTGGATGGTTCTTAGGCACTTGTTCACATACATACCAAATAAAAATTGGAACATAAAACCAATAATCAGATTTGATTAGACATTGAATTAGATGTTCAAATACTAACTAAATCTAGTTGTATTATTCACATTGGTTGGATCGTCCTAACAAACTGACACTTCTAATTGCTTTATCTTTGTTAATGAATATACCCATATATCAATCTCGAGTAAATGAGTAAATTTGCTAAATCTTTGGAAAACATAAATGGGAACCTAACCAATTAACATTAGAAAAAAATAAACAAGATTAATGATCTTTGGAAGTGATTGTTGAGTGTTTTCCACAAGTGCATAGCTACGCAAATACGGGTCGATTTCCACAGGGACTCAACTTAAATGTGGAGTTTACACAAATTTCAGTTAATAAAAATAAAAATAACAGAAATAAACTAACAATAAAAGAAAATTTTAGATTTATTTAACTGCTGAAATGTACAGGATTATTTATTCAAAAGACAACAGAAAATAAAACTAAAAGCCGTCCTGGATAAGCTTGTCCTTGGATTGCACTGTCCTTGAATTGCATTGTCCCTGAATAGTCAAAATGTGAATAAAATAAAATCGGGACATAGATGTAATTAAAGTGAGGACACAGTTGGAATTAAATCGGGGACACGTATGGAATTCTTCTGGGGACACAGATGGAATTTTTGACAAAGGACAGAAGAGGAATTAAACTGGGACAGAGTTGTAATTCCTTAGATCTGCCAGGGGCAGACCTGTAAGTTTATGGGGTTTTGGTTTTTAATGAAAAACCAGGAAAAAAAATGATGGAGAAGAAAACCATAGAGGGGGAAGAAGAGAGGAGAAAAGAGGAAGGATGGAGAAGGGAAGAGGAAGGAGAAGGAGAAGAAGGAGGGAGAGGAAAAAGGTGAGGAGTAAACCCGATCTAGGTTTTCTCTCCCGTGGCCGTCTGGTGAAGATGTGTGACACCCCGGGTTTTATCAATCTGTTTCTCATATTTATACTCAAATAATAATAATAATTTATTAATAATAGATGGGATTCCAGAACTTAAAACTCATAATTTAAAATTTGTCGCAGCGTCAAGCAAATACCATTTAAGAAAACCCCGAGGGTCACTTCTCCTCAAAACCATACTGAAAAATAGAACGAAAATTAACCATTTTGAGCATGCTCACAAATCAAAACCACAATAAAATTTTGTAACTGCAAAGACACGTAATAGTGAAGTTACAAAGCTTCAGGGTCTGTCCAAGATCACCACATCATCCATGAATAAACATATAATCACTATACAGTGATATGGGTCTAATTTATCCATATATACAATGACTAAGGAGAATGCCAAAAAGCCAATACCAGTCTAACCAAAAGTACACCACTCTGTCAGTATCTGATAGTCTCTGTCCTCAAGCCCTCGTCCAACTCCACGCTAGTCCACCTTTCCTTTTTGACTGTCGCGCTTTGATTCTGAGGCATTGCAAAACAAAGCAATGCCTCAGCAAGCTATGCTTGTGCAGGTGATATACATTCAAAATAACTCAATAAAACAAAGCATATAGCGCAAGGCATAAAGATCGAAAGATGATCAATAATATATAAAGTCTTAAATCGCACGATGAAGGACATATCATGTCTATGCAATAAATAAGATATCATCAACTATGATATCAAACATGCACAATTCGAGAAAATCTAGAAACATATGAATGCATGTCAAAGGAATCAAACCTCATACACAGTCAAGCCCTATGAGTGTCTCATATACACTCACGGCAATGTGGGGTCAGCTCTCTGTACTATCCGCTTTTACCCTTGCACCCTCACGGGTACTCAGGCACTCACGGGAACTACGCGCACCACTTTCGCTTTCGCCCTTTCACCCTCACGGGCACTCAGGCACTCACGAAAAGTCGCGTTGCACACCTGCTTTCACCCTTTCACCCTCACGGGCACTCAGGCACTCACGGGGTGAAAATCGTATCCTACCACAGGATCAATAGTCTCAAATATCAAGTCAGAGCGACTCCCACATGTCAAGAAGACCAAAAATCCAAGTGGATATCACGAAAGATATCAAAAACAGTGCATGCAATAACCACCATAAAGATAGCACGCACATGCGAAGCTACATGCTGAAGTCAATCTCACACATATGGTAAAGCATAAATCATATGCCTCAAAGACTCAAATTATCAAATCACTATTTGAGAATCATAGAAAAAGTATGAATGAAATCACCTACCTCAGTATCGCAATATCGCTAATAATCACGTATCCAATATCAAGTGTATGCCCTGATGTACCTGTCAGGACATAAATCATGTCATGGTTAACAATTATAACTAAAATCTAAAGCCTGATCATCTATTGATCAGCTCGATCTAAATCATCTAATAGAATTTCATAGTTTTGCTACTATAAAGTTACTCCAAACTAGATTTTTATCCTAAATCTAGGTCCGCCTTGTCAAGACGATCACAACGCCTCTTTCGGATCATGATTTGGACTCCTGTAGCTCCTAAAATCAAGGTTTAAAGGCAAAAAGGGTCAAAAAAGACCAAAATCCCGCAAATGGGGCCTGCCGCACGCGCAGTGCTTGCTGGGCGCTTCTGTAGAAACGCCTCGCATCAGAACCCGCTCCAGGGGAGTGGGCGCTTTTGTGGACACAACAGGTGCTTTTGTGGAAGCGCTCTGCATCAAAACCTGATCTGGGCAGCTGGAGCTTCTGTGGAAGTGCTCTGCGTGTGGGGGACGGAACAGGGCGCGTGGCGCATTCCAAACCCTCCACGTGGCGCGCACGAGTTGCACCACGTGCCCAGTGCAGGGCGCACCCTCATCGCGCCACGTGGCGCTCCCTCAACCATGTAATTTTCCTGTTCCGGTCGCCGTCGCCGGAGACTACGACCAGACTGGTTTGCCGTCGCCAGCGACCCCAAGAGCTCTGTTTTTTGTGATTTTTACACCCCCGTGTCCTATTTTTCATGTACATTCCATTTCCACCATCCATTTTCCCAAATCCTTCCTAAATCTAGCATTTTTTCACGCTTTTTGTTTCGTTTTCAAAAACTCCCGTATTCCTGTTTTTCAGCATTCCTAGCTGTCCGATCGTCACGAAATTTTGTGGGTTCTTTCCTCTCCTCATCATACAAAATATGAACAGCCCAGATAATCTGGCACCGTATCATCCAAATTTTTTAGGAAAATCAGTACGCACAGATTTTTGCAAAAACTTACGTTTTCATGCTGTTTTTCGGCGTTTACAGGTAATTAAACGTTGAAATTAACACAAAAGGGAAGGATGGAGTGATCCTACCTCGTTCTCGGCTGTTCAATGGTGGCAAAATCTGCCTCCCCAGTGCGTGATGGTCCACGTGAAACACAAAGACTTGAGAGAGAGGAGAGTGCGTTTTGAGCACTCTCTCTCTTCTCCTTACCTTATATCATTTCTTTTTCTTTCTTTCTTTTTTTTTTCTTTTTTTTTTTTAAATCAAAATGTTACAAGATGGTAACTCGGGAGAGAATGAGAGATGAGGGAAAAGAGGAATCCGGAGGGAAGAAGAAATGAAGGGGAAGATGAGGCCTTGGGGAAAAACCCGATCTGGGTTTTCTCCTTTGAGTCGTTCGGTGATGGAGGAGATGTCAAGTGGAGACAAATAGAAGGAGAGACTGGTCAGGTGGTCTGAGCATTTGCCGGCATTTGCCGTGCGGTGGAGAAGATGGGGAAGAAGAAAGGAGGGTTTGGGTTTTCTCTAGGAAGCAATGCTGTGCGAGAGAAACAAGGGATCGGAGGGTGATGGGTGTTGGCTGATAAAGGAGGGTGCTATGATGCAGAACAAAACAGCAAGAGAGAGGAGAGTGTGGTGTGATCTGGGTGGTGGTGAGTAGAGGAAAAAGAACAGAGATGGAGAATGGGAAAGAGCCCAGAGAGATCAGGGAAATGGGAGAAAGAGAGGAGTGGGAAGAAGTCTATTTGGTCTATGAAAGTGTGTCACGCACCAACGCCGGCCAATGGGTGATGAAGGGGGGTGAAGGAATGAGAGAAATAAAGGGGATCCCAGTATGCAGAGATAGACAATGGTCTGCTCTGCACCGGTGTGTCACTCACCGTTAATTCGACAGCTGGAGACCCGAGAAAGAGAAGAGGGATGAGAGCAGAGAGAGGTGGATAGGAACTGTCCTTCCACCCCTCTCCGTTAGGAGGGAGAGAATGAAGAAGGTGAACAAGAGGGGGAATGAGCATGAGAGAGGGAGAGAACGAGAGAGAGGTGGAGAGGAACAGTCCTTCCACCTCTTCTCTCTCAAAAGGAGAAGAAAGAAAAAAACAAAAATGAGAAAAAGGGAAGAGGAGAACTGGAGAAGAAGAAGGGGAGGAAAAGAAGAGGAAGAGAGAGGTGGAGAGGAAGAGTCCTTCCACCTCTCTCCTCAAGGAGAAAGAGTGAAAAAAAAGAGGGAGCCCTAAATCCAACAGATCCTTCATTTATAAGGGGATTTGCCATCATTGGTCAACTTTGCCCAGATTTGCCATTATTGCCCAGATTTGGTCAGATTTGCCATCATTGGTCAAATTTGCCCAGATTTGTGGCGTGGGACCTATCAAAATAAGTTGATCTGAACCGTCCAACATACTTTGACTTATCTACAAAAATAAAATACAAGATTAGAATTATCTTATGTGAATAATTAGCTATAATGATCATCCGATCGTTAACTTTTCAAATTAACGGTTGGATGATTGATTATAGCTAAAATTGATTTAAAATCACAAAATTAACTTATTAAATGATCTAATAAAATAGTACTATAAGGTTATTTTTGACAAAATTAAGGACTCAACACACCCCCAACCAGCATTTTGCTAGTCATTAGCAAAACATGCAAAAAATTATTGAGGACAAAATGATCGTCATTTTCGTAGGTACTCACGGTTGCATTTAGTGTATGCAACAAGCCCTTAAGCCCCTAGGTTACTCCTAATGGACGAGTTAGGCTTTGTGAGGGTTTGCAGTGAATATACCCACAAAATTCTAAAAATATCATTTTCAAGTCAATTCCCACTTCTTCTTCTTCTTCTTTTGTTTTTTTTTTTCAAATAAATCTATTACTTTAGCATGTGAATGAAAAATTTACAACTCTACCCATATGCTATAAACATTCCAATTTAGCTTAGTTCTCAGAGTATGTGGGTGGATGCAGTATACATATAAAATAATCTTTATCTTTGAATAGACAACAACTTTCAACTCCATTTGAAACATGTTTTGACCTCAATCCTCACTAATGATATACACTCAGAAATAAAGTCTCTCAAATAAAGGTTCAAATTATATTTCTCTTAAATATGTGAGCAGAGTCAATAAAAGCAAATTTTATCTCACATACGCTCATAAAGGAACAGGAGATATTATGGAATGTAGTTTTGATCCCTTTAGAAAGATGTCATTACCTTTGAACTTTTAGAAGTATTATTCTCCAAATCTTATATTTTCATATCCTCATTAAGACTGTATTTACCCTAAAATCATTAGGTCTTTAACTAGGACAACATGAAGGCTTAGGACGGAGTACAAAAGAAGAGGTAAAAGGGTATTCAAAGTTTCTTCAATAAGAAATAGAGGTCTTCTAAAGTTGACAATTCTTTCTTTACATTGCTCGTATTAAAGTGAATATTTCTTTTTCCACTTTTCTTTGCATTCTCCAAACTTTTCTTAATATATATATATTTTACTTGAATCTCTTTTGAAGAAAATTTCTTTTCTCAATATTCACTTTCATGCTTTGATTGCAACTAAAAAGTATATTTTCATTCATCTCTAACTTATCTTTTGAAGAAATAGGTAATGAATATATTACAGTGGGTAATATGGGTTAAGGTTAGTTGGGTGAAAAAAAGAAAAGGCTTATATAAAAGGCTCAAATTGGCTGACTAGTGGTAAAAATATTTTTAGGTTGACTTTATGTCTCTAGGTTAACAAAGATGGCCTAAATCATTTTCTAGGTTTTTTATAATCTATCAGATTCAATGAACTTCCAAAATTTCAAAGTTAATACTCTAACAATTCAGGTAATTAGCCAAACTTAAAAGTTGATGGGATCAAGTTTCTTTAAGCACGCTAAAGAAAATTAGAAATATTTATAACCTCTTAGAAAGAATGAATGGCTTGAAAGCTTACTTAGGTTATAGGTCTACATTGAATTTCTTTAGGATTTCTCAATCATTGCTACCATCAATTTAGATTATCCATATGCAACTGCGTGTTCATATGTGATATGAGACCTAGCTTTACTAGAATGTTTTAGAAAATGAGTAAAATGATAAATTAGTCATGTTGAGGTCCATTAATAAGCCAAAGTTATTATAGTCTAGGAATTGACTTAAAAATTTATTTTTTTGAAAAATCAAGAAAATCACCTAAAAACCTAAAAATTAGAATTTAGTAGAATTCTACACCCCCTAACCTGAGAGAAACATTGTCCTCAATGTTTTAAAAGTAGGATGATAATAATGCATTGAGAAATTTGAAATTAATTAGGGGATGTATAAAAAGAATATCTGAAAAAGAAAAGAAAAAAATAAGGTACACAATTATTACAAAGGAAATTTTTTTTTAGAGGAAAACAATGTTACTGAGTTCGAAACTTCCTTGGGTCCCATACAAAGTGAGATGAATAGGCCTCTAAAAATGATAGATTAGTGAATTTATCTTGCAATTTAAAAATTTTCATTTTATCACTATGCAAGATAAGTTTATCTTTAGGCTGCTTTTCATAACTAAAGACACTTATAGGAGCTCGATGCAACCTTTTTGGAAATGGAGCAAGGATGTCATATTCTTCAGTGGGTATGACAAATTTACATCTTTTTCTAACAGGTTTGAACACTATTTCAACCTTTTTAGGACCAAATTTCTCAATTTGGTTACCACTAGGAATAATGGTAATTGCCTTTGTTTGTTCCATGCTTGTAAGTGAAGAATTAATCTCACCTACCACATCAGTATCATCAAGGTTTTCATTAGGTGGAATAGGACATTGACCTTGATCGGTAGTTTGCGTCATTTGGGACATAATATCCTTCAATTCAATCATGGAATCTGTGTTCTCTTTCAGTTGGCCTTGAATTTGAGTAATTTTCTTCTCTTGGTTTTGCATGTGTTGATGGAAATTATCCTCGACATTCCTCTTATGTGGAGGAAGGTAAGGTCCAAGAGCAAGTGGTCCTTGTTTTTGGTGATAGGGTTGGTATTGGGCCTTGTGTGAGACATGTTCATTTCGATGATTACTCATATTTGGACTATATGTCTTTGAAGATGGGGAAAATTGTTTCTCATAAGAATGTGTCGGTACATAAAGCGCATCTTGTAATGCAGGAGCAATAGGACATTCCTGAGTTGGGTGCGTATCACTTTCACAAGTATTACACACCTGTTCGACTTTCTTACAAGAAAAATTACCCATTTCCATGGCCTCTGTTCTAGCTAGGGATGCTATTTTCATATCATCTTTTTCAGTCGTAGCATAAATGCCTCCCCTAGCAAATGTGGTGGTGAACTTAGGCTCACTTGAGTAACCTACGTTTTCTGAATGAGCCCAAGTTTGTGCACTCTCTGCCAGCCATTCCAAATACTCTTCCTCCTCTTTTGGTTGTTTATTTAAGAAATTGCCATTACAGATTATTTCAACAAACTGGCGCATATCAGAATGAAGTCCTTCATAAAAGAAGCTAATGATACGCCAAAGTTCATATCCATGATGGGGACAAGTTAACAACAATTCCTTGAATCTTTCCCAGCATCGATAGAAAGTTTCTTTATCCTTCTAGGTAAAATGCATTATATTTTGACGGAGAGCATTAGTCTTATGTATAGGAAAGAACTTATTTAAGAACTTCCTAGTCATTTCTTGCCATGTTCATATGGAATCTGCTGGCAATGAATGAAACCACATCTTAGCTTTTTCCTTTAAAGACAAAGGAAATAGTTTGAGTCTTACAATATCTATTTCAATGTTTTATGTATGTTGGAACATGCACACTTCATCAAATTCTTGAAAATGCATGTAAGGACTCTTACTATCCAACCCATAAAATTTTGGAAGTAATTGAATTACTCCAACCTTTATTTTAATCATACCAACATTTGGAGGTAAGTTTATACATGAAGATATGCTGGTATAATTAGGTTGTAAATGGTCTTTTAATGTTCTTCTAGGAGAAATTTCATTGTGCCCGTTATCCTCCTGTGATCTATTTTGGTCCCACTACATGTTATAATTCCTTCTCCTATTTCCATATGGTTGAGAATGATTCCTCTATTAATGTATATATCATTGAATAGAGGTGGAGGATCATTAGCATCAAATAGAGGATTATAATCTTCTCTATTAATGCTAGGGTACCAATTATTATTTTGGTCAGTGTGCAGATTTTGAATGAAACTGACCATGTCTTTTTTTCTTTTTCTCTTTTTTCTTTTACTATCTAACTAATGCAACCTAAATGCTAATGATATGGCACAAAAATTCAATCACCCCTAAGGCTAGCAAGCAAAAATTTGATTATCTTAGAATAGCGTGGGGGAGAAGCTTTTAGATTAGGCTAATCTAAAGCCCCTCCTCTCTTTCAGACTTGCCTCACTGCTTACCAGTTAGATCCTACCTAACTAACCACTTCACACCCTCCTCAGCTAGCCGTAGGTAGTCTGAGTCATCGAATGTGCTAACAGAGCTAATCGTTTAAAAACCAGCGTAGTCGGTTAAATGGGGTCCACTGGGGTGGCAATAGGTCGCCTCCTTCCAAGAGGGTCCTATGAGCATGTGGTGGGTCCTATAGGTCTCTTCTAATTGATTTTAAATTAAATTGGAAGGTTGGGATACGTGCTTGTGGTGATTATCCTAAGTGGGCCAAGAGGTGGTGATGAAATCCACGCTTGATCTTGTGGGGTCAAGTGCCCTTACTAATTCATTTTTCCATTCCATGGCAATTCGGTTAACATATAATCACCTTAAAGCAATTAAACATGCCCTAAAAATGCAAGAAAAATTTAACAAACTAATGCTAACCCTAAAAATGCAACATATATCGAATGTATTCTATATGCTTTTATACTAACACCCAATGCAATTTTAATCTAATAATGCACCACCTAAACTAGAACTTTAAAGGAGTTCAAGACTTTCTCACAGTGGGGTCCTGGAAAATGTCTTCTCGTACAAGGGTAGGTGTTAAGTGTTCAATTTTGGTCAAAATACCCCTAATTTAGTATTTAATTAGAGCATCTAGACCATTAATTTTAAGATTTTACATCAAATATTTCATTTTAGCTTTAATTGGCCATCCAACCATTGAATTGTAAAATTTAGTAGTTAGATGACTATTAAAGCTAATGAACGGTTTAGATTGCGCTAATTGGGTCCTGTGCATTGTAGATCGGTCAACTCAGGCGTGGACGCTCCAGATCGAATCAAGGATATTAGATGGAGATAGGATGAAGTTTCATGGAAAGAGACTGAAGACTTTGAAGACTTGCAGAGTTCTAGCAAGACCAGGATACTAGTGGACCCCACCTATCTCTATCACTCTATCTCCTCTTCCTTGTTTTTCTCCTCTCCTTTCTCTCTTTTTCTCTTATCCCCCTCTCACCTACACGTCTCTCCCTCTAATCTTCCACTCTTTCACGTCTCTCTTCTCTCTCTTCTTATATTTCATTTCCTCTCTTCCCAAGAGGAACGGTTTTTCCCCTCCTAGGAGGGATGGGCTGGGCTGGTCTCTGTCTCTCTTTCACTCCAACCTCCTCCTTGAATCCATCTCTCTAACTCCCTCTTCTTCAACCGTACCAAACCCCCTACCTGTTCTCCTCTCTCTCTCTCTCTCTCTCTCTCTCTCTCTCTCTCTCTCTCTCTCTCTCTCTCTCTCTCTCTCTCTCTCTCCACCTTGCTACAATCCAGCCCAGCACATCTCCCACCATCCTCCACTATCAATCAACCCTTCTCCCTTGATCTCCATCTCTCTGTTATCTCTCTCACACACCCACTATCTTCTCTTCCTCAAGTCTTGTCCCTCTTCTCTTGGCCGGCCATTGGTGCGTGACACACCAAGAAGGCCTGGCCTTCTCTCTCTCTCTCTCTCTCTCTCTCTCTCTCTCTCTCTCTCTCTCTCTCTCTCTCTCTCTCTCTCTCTCTCTCTCTCTCTCTCTCTCTCTCTCTCTCTCTCTCTGTGTCTGCCCCCAAAACACCCCCGCGTTCACACTTCTCTTCTTCTTCCCTCTTATCCCTTCTTCTCATTCCCCCTTCCCCTCCGGCTCCACGTTCTTCCGGCTGGGCATATACCCATCTGGCTGGATCAGGGAGAGAAAACCCGAATTGGGTTTTCTTCCATCTTCTTCCCTGTCTCCTAGCTCCGGTAGGTTTCTTGATTCCGAACGGCCCAGTGGAGAAAATCCGAACTGGGTTTTCTCCCAACCTAGCTTCTCCTCCATCTCCATCACCGGACGGTCCAAGGGAGGAAACCCAAGTTGGGTTTCCACTCTTGCGTCCCGATTCCTTTCCTCTCCCTCCTTCTTCTCCCCCTTCTTCCTTCTTCCTCCTTCACCGGGTTTCATCGTTTTCCTGGTTTTTTTCGTTAAAAACCAGAAACCCCAAAAAATTATGAATCTGCCCCTGGAAGATCTCAGTAATTCCACTTCTGTCCTTTTTCAGAAATCCCATCTGTGTCCCCAAAAGAATTCCATATGTGTTCCTGTGCTATTCTGGTTTTACCTTGTCTTCATTCTGACTATTCAAGAACAGTGCAATCCAGGACAGACTATTCAAGGACAGTGCAATCCAAGGACAGTGCAATCCAAGGACAAGCTTATTAAGGATGCCTTTTAGTTTTATTTTCTGTTGTCTTTTGAATAAATAATTGTGCAAACTGCAGAAATTGAATAAAGTTAGATTTTAGTTTGTTCTTAGTTTATTTTTAGTATAGTCTTTGTTTTTATTCTTTTATTAATGGAATTTTATTGAAAACTCCATCATTTTAAATCAAGTCCTCGTGGGATCGACCCGTACTTGCATAAGCTACACTACAATAGCCCGTGCACTTGCGGTTAAATAATCAACAATGCAACTCTTAAAAATTTTGAATTTTTAATTAAAATTTATGAAAACACCATTGCGGGTCCCCGGCAACGGCGCCAAAAATTTGTTGAGTGTTTTCCGCAAGTGCACGGCTGTTGTAGTATAGCTACGCAAATACAAGTCAATTTCCATAGGGACTCGATTTAAGTGTGGAGTTTACACAAATTTCAATTAATAAAAATACAAATAACAGAAATAAACTAACAATAAAAGAAAACTTTAGATTTATTTAACTGCTGAAATGTACAGGATTATTTATTCAAAAGACAACAGAAAATAAAGCTAAAAGGCGTCCTGGATAAGCTTGTCCTTGGATTGCACTATCCCTAAATTGCACTGTCCCTGAATAGTCAAAATGTGAATAAAACAAAACTGGGACATAGATGTAATTAAAGTGAGGACACAGTTGGAATTAAATCGGGGACACGGATGGAATTCTTCTGGGGACACAGATGGAATTTTTGACAAAGGACAAAAGAGGAATTAAATTGGGACAGAGTTGTAATTCCTCAGATCTGCCAGGGGCAGACCTGTAAGTTTATGGGGTTCTGGTTTTTAACGAAAAACCAGGAAAAAAAATGATGGGGAAGAAATCTGTAGAGGGGGAAGAAGAGAGGAGAAAAGAGGAAGGAAGGAGAAGGGAAGAGGAAGGAGCAGGAGAAGAAGGAGGGAGAGGAAAAAGGTGAGGAGGGGTTTTCTCTCCCGTGGCTGTCCGGTGAAGATGGTAACGCGGAAGAGAATGAGAGATGAGGGAAAAGAGGAATCCGGAGGGAAGAAGAAATGAAGGGGAAGATGAGGCCTTGGGGGAAAACCCGATCTGGGTTTTCTCCTTTGAGCCGTCCAGTGATGGAGGAGATGTCAAGTGGAGACAGATAGAAGGGGAGACTGGTCGGGTGATTTGGGCATCTGTCGTGCGGTGGAGAAGATGGGGAAGAAGAAAGGAGGGTTTGGGTTTTCTCTAGGAAGCAATGCTGTACGAGAGAAATAAGGGATCGGAGGGTGATGGGTGTTGGCTAATAAAGGAGGGTGCGATGATGCAGAACAAAAGAGCGAGAGAGAGGAGAGTGTGGTGTGATCTGGGCGGTGGTGAGTAGAGGAAAAAGAACAGAGATAGAGAACGGGAAAGAGCCGAGAGAGATCAGGGAAATGGGAGAAAGAGAGGAGTGGGAAGAAGTCTGTTTGGCCGGTGAAAGTGTGTCACGCACCAATGCTGGCCAATGGGTGATGAAGGGGGATGAAGGAATGAGAGAAACGAAGGGAATGCCAGTATGCAGAGATAGACAATGGTCTGCTCTGCACCAGTGTGTCACTCACCGGTGGTTTGGCACTAGAGACCCGAGAAAGAGAAGAGGGATGAGAGCAGAGAGAGGTGGATAGGAACTGTCCTTCCACCCCTCTCCGTCAAGAGGGAGAGAATGAAGAAGGTGAACAAGAGGGGGAACGAGCGTGAGAGAGGGAGAGAACGAGAGAGAGGTGGAGAGGAACAGTCCTTCCATCTCTTCTCTCTCAAAAGGAGAAGAAAGAAAAAAACAAAAATGAGAAAAAGGGAAGAGGAGAAAAGGGAGAAGAAGAAGGGGAGGAAAAGAAGAGGAAGAGAGAGGTGGAGAGGAAGAGTCCTTCCACCTCTCCTCAAGGAGAAAGATTGAACAAAAAGAGGGAGCTGTAAATCCAACCCATCCTTCCTTTATAAGGGGATTTGCCATCATTGGTCAACTTTGCCCAGATTTGCCATTATTGCCCAGATTTGGTCAGATTTGTCATCTTTGCTCAAATTTGCCGAGATTTGTGGCGTGGGACCCATCAAAATAAGCCGATCTGAACCGTCCAACGACTTTGGCTTATCTACAAAAATAAAATACAAGATTAGAATTATCTTATGTGGATAATTAGCTATAATGATCATCCGATCGTTAACTTTTCAAATTAACAGTTGGATGATTGATTATAGCTAAAATTGATTTAAAATCACAAAATTAACTTATTAAATGATCCAATAAAATAGTACTAGAAGGTTATTTTTGACAAAATTAAGGACTCAACAGTGATCATATTAAAAGATTGATTTCTTTAACATTAGTGCAAAGATTCAGTTATTGAACAGACTTTTATTGTTGATTAAGTTAAGGACGTATCTAAAAATGCCTTTAAGAGATTCAGGTCTCTTCATCTCAAATCCAAAATGAACATTCAAGATAAAATGTTAAACAGATCATAACAACTCAACAAATTCAAAAAGTAATATTTTTGTATTACATGTTGATAGTCGACCTAGATTTCACCAAAGCTAGGTCAATCTAGGGCGTGTTTGAATGGTTTTCCCATGATTAGGCTAAATCTTCATTAGCCATACCTATGCTAGGTTGAATGAGAATCAACTTAGATCATTGTTAATCCTACCTAAGGTAGGTTGACACCTGAGCTAGGTTGAGTTTGATTATTGGCTTGTGCCCTTCAAAATCATTGTTAGTCATACCTGAGCTAGCAAGAGTTTAACAAAATTCAACCTAGTCCATTATTATTGAATTCCATCTCGAGCTAGGTTGATTCGCTAGTTTTTGTCTATTGCCAATGTATATTGAAGGCTATCTTTAGCTAAGAGAAAAAATAAAGAGTTATTTTCCGCCAGAGTTGCTGTAGTTTGAGAAAGCAAGGGTTGGACATCTACAATTGATATCCAAACTCATTTTCAAGCAAATAAAAATTGATATCCACAGTCATTTTGAAGGAAAAAGCTATTTCTATTAATGGCCTTAGAGACTATTTGCTCCCGTTTTCAAACAAAATGATATTTATACAGTGGGCCCTAGAAGCTATTCCTACCTACTTCATAAAAGAACTTATTTACATAATTGGTCTTGGAAGCTATTTATCTTCACGCATGTTTTCATATAAGAAGCTTTTTACATGGTAGGCCCTATAAGCTATCTATTTTCACATACATTTTCAGATAAGAAGCTAAGTACATGGTAGGTCCTATAAGCTATCTATTCCACACCAGTTTTCAAATAAGAAGCTATTAACATGATAAGCTCTAAAAGCTATCTATTTTCACACATATTTTCAAATAAGAAGTTATTTTACATGGTAAGCCCTCAAAGTTACACCCATTTATTTCAAATAATAAGTTATTTACATTATGAGCTCTAGAACATGTGCATTGTAATACATACTTTCCAATAAGAAGTTATTTACATGTTGTGCCTAGAAGTTACCTATAGTCTCAGACCCATTTATTTATTTGGTGAGGCTAAAATATAACTACACCCATTTTCAATAAAAGCTATTTACATGATAAGGCCCAAAAGCAATACAAATATTTTCAAAAGCAATACACACATACCCACCTATGCGCAGCTTAAAACTATCCATTGTGGCACTGCACCAAAAGGCATTGCTGCGACTATATTTTGTATATTTTGATTATTGAATGTAGATCATTGTATATACAAGCCGTCCACAATTTGTAAGTATTCGAGCCATAGTAAACATGCATTTTGGATTACTAGGCATGCATAGCTTGAGTAATCAGGTGTCCTGATTAGATCATCCTAAACTGCCCCCTTCCTGAGACAGTGGGCTAGCTGCCATATTGACGCGCTATGCATTCCACATGTAGTCATAGTCTTTATCTAAATTTTTAGATTTTTAAATATAATGATTCCATTAAAAATTATCAGGGCAATTTTTTTCTCACAGTGAGAAAACATGCTTTATATATATAATAGTTAGCTTATTAATACATCTTAAGGAGCCTTGGTGCAATAATAAAATAAGGCTGGATACCATTAGCCAATTGTGGTCCGCTCCTTTTCCGAATCTAGCATATGCGAGCATCATTAATTAGACATAAACTCCAGTTTACATGAACCTACAGACAAACCAGACCTCGTCTCTCTGAGACATGCAAAACAGGAACAGGTCTTACAAAGCTCGACAGTAAGATAACATGCTTGCTGCTCTTAGTCGATCATAACCTTCTCACTCTTCCATAAATGACTTCAATCTTTTGTGGATGAAATGGCTCGTACACCTTAAGGCATGGCTCATGTGGCTACTCATCTCATAGTTTATGACTGTGTGTTGGAAGGAGATACCAAGCCAGCGAGCCCAGATGTTTCTACTGTGATTTTCCATCTTCTTCTTGCCGTTTTCTTTCATGAACTGCTTTAGTGATGTTTTGAGCTCCGTTTAGAGCTTGATTCATCTAATCCATTTGACTTTGGATGTCTCTTAGTTGGAAAATCATAAAGATTGGAACGCTATAAGATTTTTTTTTAAAATATAAATCATTGTTTTAAATGGTTGTAGCTGTATGTGAAAAGAAGATTTCTTTAGATATTAGAATCATTCAATGTGCATGATTTTTTTACTAGAAAACATCCAAAACTAAATTTTAGAGGTGAATCCTATCATACAACAAGTATGATAGTACAAGTGCTTTGATTTAGTATTCTTCCCAGCCCTCCTACTATTCTTAATAATAAAAGTTATTAACAATTTTAATAAGAAAACAATACTTTTCTTGGTAAGCACTAGAGCAATAGGCCCGGGTGTTCTTTCTAACATAACTTTTTCTATATTTCCATGTGATAGTTGCTGGTTAGAGTCGTATCACCATACAATTTAGCCAGAACACATGATAAGAACGTGGAGTATATATTTGAGAATTTTGGGGAAGGGGAGCCTTGCTGCAATGGTAGAGTTGTCTTCGCATGACCTTGAGGTCACGGGTTTAAGGCATAGAAATAGCCTCTTGCGAAGTGCAAGGTAAGGCTGATTATTATCGACCCTTGTGATTTGCCTCTTCTCTGAACTCCACGTACATGGAAGCTTCGCGCACCGAGGCTGCCCTTTTAAGCTCCTAATAAACATTGAAAGGTGGAAAGAGAGATCCAAAACCATCTATGACCATCCACGATACATTATCATATTTTTAAAGTAACAAAGAAACTCCTTATCGACAATACTAGTCGTCATAATCATTATTGTTACTAGGACCACTAAAAGTACGTGCCTGGAGGAAAGACAACTAATTGTAAGTGTTGGATATCTCCAGCAGAGAATTGAAAAACTCTTGAGGCCTTGAGAACATGGGCATATGGTCTGATCCTTTAATCACCTTCACTTCTTTCGCCGGATAATTCTCGATCATCCAACGCTGAAAATGCTCGCCGATCACCTTATCCTCATCACAGACCAAGTAAACTCTGTGAACAGATCCATATCCCTCCTTGGAAAAGGTTGGAGACTTTGATAGATCATCCATAAACAACGACGACTCCCTTATCAATGTCGTGGCCAATGTATAATCCTTTTCACCAGCAAAGGATAGAGTATATTAGTTAAGGAATGGACCAAAGCAAAAGCTAAAAAAAGTACGAGTTCCTATATATATATAGGGCAAAGGAGACTGCCCGGACGCTGTAATTTCCATAGTAAAAGGAAGAAATTTGTTCTAAAAGCTATGACCTAAAAAATGGTAAAAATATGGAAGTATTAAAATTTCAGCTAATAACTTCGATCAGCCTTATTTGAGATTCACATTATTGACCATAGCTTAGATGACTTATAATCCAAAAATCTCATCCAAAATGGATGAGATTTTGGGCATACGCCATGTAAACCATGACCACCGATTTAAATGACTTATATCTTCTAAAGGTATGTCAACTCCTACGTTCTCATAATTCGGAAGGTTAAATCTTCTAAAATATTGGCCAACTTCCATAGCCTATGATTTGAACAGTTTAACTCTTCTAAAATATAGACTGATCTTCAGTCACTGGGCCAACGTTTGGACTAAACCTTTTGACATAGCTTTGGTAAATATCTGTACCATTCATGCTAGCTTGAAGTGAGTATCTGGCAATCGATTTTCGGGAGTTGTTTGATGGCCAATTTTTTACCAGGCCTGATCAAGTGCTCAACAAGACAGTAGTAGATTTACATACATACAGACACACACACACACACACACACACACACACACACACACATATATCAACAGCCAGGATCACTAGATAGATTGCATGTGTGGTCTAGTTTGTTTTAAAATGTAAATAATTACTGCAGGATATTATAAAGGACAGCCCCAGTGCATGAAGCTCCTGCATATACGGGGCTAGGGGAAGAGACAGACCAGAAGAGTCAATAGTACACAGCCTTACTTTGCATTTTGCAAGAGATTATTTTCACCCCTTGAACCTGTAATCTCAAGGTCAGCTTAAGATATTATATATGTTGAAAATATTTTGAATTTTTTAGGGGAATGCCAAACCAAAGCACACAAATAATGTTCTCTAACCAGGCCCCTCGCTTTAGAGAAGGGCCTCACCTTTGGATGATCCAACCTTTCTGATTCCTCTTGCTTAATTTGTATGAAGTTGCCTCAATCATCCAAAGGTGGAGGTCTCTCATGCAAAAGTAGGCGCTTTAAGTTAGTGTTGTTTGTCTGACCACTTCGGTTTAGCATTTCTGTTCATACCGAGAGCACGTACCTCTAAAGGGGAGGCTTGATAGAGATTGAGTGACAAGCACTTGGGGCCAAAGAACATTGTAGCTGGAACTTTGTTGAAGTTGAATTCAGTATCCACAAAGATCTCCATTGGTGTTCTCCCAAAGTACTTTTGTTCAAAAATCGAAAGAGAGACTTGTTAGTAACTCCACTCATGAAGCACGCGAGAGAGAGAGAGGAGGAGAATTTCTATTATATAAAATATACATTGTTTTGCATTAAAAAGGGCATTTTGGGCTCACTCTGCATATTTTTGTAGTGATCCAAGCCATCATCTTACTCAAAAAATCTGAGGTAGCCAAGGCACCAAAGTGTCCCTTATTGGATATCTATCTTGTGGGTGCAAAATGAACAGCTGCGCTTATTTTGTGATATACTGTCTATTCTATAATCACAAAGGATCTACGAAAATATCATATCTCGTGGATGCAAAATAGACAGCTTTGAGCTGATTTTGTGTTATACTGTCTATTCTACAATCACAAAAGATCTACGAAACAAGGATTCATAGATACCATTAGAGGAGATGCATGATGCCTTGCTTGGATCATTGAAAAAATATACAAAGTGCGCTCAATATATCTGTTTTTCAATGTAAAATATAGAAATTCTAGCTCCATGTTTTGCATCAAAGAAATTCTAGAGGGAGAATACCTCATCCAAGACATAGGATGGTCGATTAGAAGAATCAGGCATGAAGGCAGTAGCAAAAACAGCAACCGCTACCTTCTCGGGGTACTTCTCCATAGCTAGAGCCAAACACATCCCTCCAAAGCTGTGGCCCACAAGGATCACCTTCTCTTTTGTTGGAAGCGAATCCATAAATTCTATCAACGGCTGTGAGTAGTCTACAAAAGTAGGGATCTCTGATAACTTCTCTTGACGAATGCCAGAGGCTGCAAGATCAATGGCTGTCACTTGATGACCCGCACTCTTCAAAAGATTTGTTACTTTGTACCAACTCCAAGCTCCATGGCAAGCACCATGAACAAGGACAAAGTGGTGCTGATTCTCAGTACTCTTCTCCATTTCTTCTTCAATGTCTCTCTTTCTTTCTCATTGCGTCTCTCTTCTGTAAGTTGAAAGTTCCACGGGTGAAAAGGAAAATACGTTGGTGATGACTTTCGTCAGAAAAGGCCAAAGGGAAACAAATAATTTAAGTTCGGAGTTAACAATTTGTGTTCTTCTACATATGATGGGAAGCCAGCATACTGAGTTCATTGGATGCCAGGTAATGTGTCGGGTGATAGTGATAGGACCAAGCCATTAATTTGTTGGGCCCATCTTACATACGTCATCCAAAACATTCACAAATACAAAAATATTCTTAACCGTCCAAAGCACGACCTTCAAGGCTAATTAGTTGGGCTGGATCGCTCGCATATTATTGACTCTTGTGATTTGCTCTTTTCTCCAACCTTACATACATAAAAGTTTGTAGGGGTCACAAAATATGACATGACACGATAACATGGCCTGAATCCGACACGAATTTAGCGGGTTTGGGTCGAGTCTTATTGTGTTCGTGTGATTTTCAGGTTGACCCGACCCGAGAATGACATGCCAAAAATTATGTTGTGTTCGGGTCAATCAATGTGACCCGTCGTGTTAACCTGTTTGACACGCGACCTATTTATTCATCACGTTGACTCATCTAACTTGTGGTTGAAACTATAAGACGGTTCTTCAAAATATAGGACGGTTCATCTGGAACCGTCTTATATTACATTTAGTCCTATAATATTACATATTACTTTCTGCTGAAGTGGATTCACTTCAAAATGCCTACCCATCCTTGTAGTGGATCTACTTTCTCCCTCTTTCAAATGAAAAACGTTCTAAATATTGCGGGAAGAAATGGCGCCCAAATTTTGGCAACCTTTTCAACGTATTTTTCCTCTTTTAAAGGCTCTCTTCTTGCCTTCATTTTCCACTCGTCCCCTTCTTTTCCTAAATTCTCAGTGCTTTCAATCAAAAATGGGAAAACAAGATCAAATCACAAGCCCTGAAATCAACGAACTCCTCCCAAAACTTTAGAAAACCAACCAAAATGGCGTATCCACAGGTTCTCCAAACCTTCTCTTTCTTTTGAGGGTAAAAGGACCAGTTTGCCTTCAAAAGGTTCTCCTCTCTCAGCAGGATATGATCTTTCAAGGTAATGTATGCTTCAATCCATCTGGGTATCAGTGATTTTGAGCAATGCCCATCTCAATCTTCCATCGTTTGTTTATTTTACTGTTATACGTCAACAATCATTCCTGCCAAAGGAAAAGCCCTTGTTCCTACCGATTTAAGCATAGGAATACCCGAAGGAACCTACGCTCGCATAGGTATGTGCTCGAAATAGAAAACCTTTTGATGTGTTTGATGATATACTCATGGACGGGCTTGTTATTTGCAGCACCGAGATCTGGTCTGGCTTGGAAGCATTCGATCAACATGGGTGCAGGTGTGATTGACGCCGATTACAGAGGTTCAGTGGGTGTGATTTTGTTCAACCATTCTGATGTTGATTTTGAAGTGAAGCAAGAAGATCGGATTGCTCAGTTGATCATTGAGAGGATAATGATGCCCGAGGTTTTGGAAGTTGAAGATCTTGATGCTATGGCAAGAGGCATGGGAGGATTTGGATTTACAGGAGTCTGAGTAGTCGTCCATGTAGCGATTTACATAATCATTTATGTTGGCTCTTTTGCTTTTTTCGTCTTTATTTGGAAGGATGATTCATTGGAGGACTTCTATCAAATGTAATATAGGATGGTTTTATATTACAACTGTAATGTAAGTGTAATATAGGACGGTTTATGTGCAACCGTCCTATATTGCATTTTACAGATGTAATATAAGGTTGAGAATGAGAACATCTTACCAGATCTGGAGCAGGTTGATGGCATGTGGGGACTTGGTCCACCATATGACAGTTGTAAATGCTATGGCTTCAAGCTCAACTGAACTAAACAAAACCAACCACTGCAAGAATGATTAACAACTATCTACAGTTGAGGTCTCTATCTGTGATTACTAAAACCAGAACGACCAAGTAGAAGCACGATTCCAGTATGCTTTGCAAAAATTGAATGGTTGAATGAAAATTAGAAGCTGTATTTCTTTTCTCTCCTCTGTAGATAAAATACAAATCAGATACACACAACCTGAGCTGCAAAAATCAATGCCAACCAGCAGCATATGTGATGCTTGCAATGATCAGCCAAAACCGCAAATGAGAAATGTACAAGAGATTGATACATGCTTCCTAAAGGAATAGCCTCAGAAAAAAGAAGCTTACTTCTGTTTATGGGAATGTTTCCTACCGCTTCTAAAATAAGCATCCCCCTTCTATCTGTTCCTTCTTTCAATAATTCTGGAAACAAAAGAAATGGCACCAATTGCGGCCATTGCATAAAATGCTCTGTAGGGAGCCAAGTCAGGTGCAGAGAGATAACAGTAATAACCAGCAACAAAATAAAGGAAGCTCAGGCCAAATCTCCCTTTGCGGATGCCTAGGAAAGAGAAAGAGAGGGTATCCAAGCTGGGCTTCCAACTACATAGACCATGGAGAATTACACCCACACACAGAACTGAATCTACAAACAAGGGAAAACTCTGACCCATCCCCATCCTCTGCAAGAGAATATAAAATCCAATCAGTGTTGCAGGCTCATGCTTCTAGGTGTATAGTACCAGGAAGACAAAAGCAATAAGGTCTTGGTATAAGATGTATTTACAACTGTAATGTAAGGCATCCTCACCTCCCAATCAACATCAGCTCCATACAGGTGGCCTCTCTTATGCCATACTAGCTCTTTTTCTTTTTCTTTTTCTTCTTCCTCTTCAACATCATCGTGCATTTCATCCTCAACTCCACCAAGCTCTCTACGCATAGACTTTTTTGCCCTTGCAACTAGAGAAAGAATGCAACTAATATAAGACGGTTCTTATATTACAAGACTAATATAGGACGGTTCATCGATGAACCGTCTTATATTACAAGGGTAATATAGGACGGTTCTTTTGAAACTGTCTTATATTATTTATTTTATATTTACTTAATCGTGTTACACAAGTCGTGTCATGTCGACTCATTTAATAATCGTGCCATGTTCGAGTCACGAATTCTTAACACGAGTATTAAGTGGGTTGTGTTCATGTCGACCCATAACTCTAACGTGTCGTGTTTGTGTCGACACAAATACGACCCGCCAACCCGAATTGCCAGGCCTAAAAGCTTGTAAAAGAGGACTGCCCTTTACTTTTAAAGTCAGTTTCCATAATCTAAGTAGTACATTTGGGCTTTAACTATACGTTAGAACTGCACGGCCAAACACCATGTTTAGTTGGGCCCATTCTGGTCAATTAGCTGCTTTTTAGTTATTTTATTATATTTGTCTGTTAAATAGTCGCTCCCCGTGATTCCATATGATGTGAGAATTGAGTTGGTACAGAAACGGATACATACAATACGGGTTAAAGACGGTGCAATTCTTTAAACGGTCAAAATTAAGCACATGAAGGTCCATGTATTCACTGCAGTGATCCAAGCGTTCATCTTTGTGGTACTGATCTAGGTGGACTACATCCCAAAAGTATCATCCATTGAATGATCCTACCTTTGTGTTCTTTTGTATTTTGTAAGTTGTCAAGCTGACAGTCTATCTTTTCAACTCGAGAAAGTAATAAAGGACTAAGATCGTAGGATCAACGGATGAGCCTTTTAGGACATAGGCCCTCAAAAACAGTCTCATACAGATGAACAGTCTGGATCACTGAAAAAAAAGTTCAGATGTGCTTTCCAGCGTTTCAACGGTTTCCACTAGGTTTTCTACTTGTAAGGCTCTGGACCGAATGACTATCGATAATGGTTGTAACAAGATTTCCCTTCTTTCTTTTTTTCCTTTTTAAGAAGCAACAAAAAATTTCGCCCTTTAAAAAGGCGATAAAAAATATCGCATATACAACAAAGCTAAAAGACTTGATAAGGTGGAAAGACGGAGGATCACAGAGCCAAATGAGAGGTCTATTGACGTAGTTGGCCACTAATAATCTTACCAACAACCTCTGCCCGAACTAAGTCGATACAAATTACACCGAAGATCAATTCATGATCTTACATCAGAAAACAACCTTTGAAACAAAGTCGTCTGATACGTCAATTGTTAGTTGCCAAGGACCAGCTTGTATCCTTCCTCCGTTATTGAAATAGAAAAAAACCCAATCTAGTTTACCACTGATTGTCCTAGATCATCAGCCACCCCATTTGCTGATCTAGGAGTGTGTGATAACGAGAAAAAAAAATTCTAGAAGGATACTAGAATTTCATCCATTAGATGTTCAAGTCTCCACTCAACCGTTTCCAGTTCTTTAACCCATCAGATAACCACCTTGGAATCACCTTCAATAATTCCATAATTTTTTTCACGATAAAATACTGTTCTAGTCACATCCATTTTGGCTTCTATGACCACTTTATCACCTATAGGCCCCGAATATTCAACAATAGATCTCCTGCATAGGTGGTAAAGTTATCATCATGTGACCTTGAGGTCATGGGTTCAAGGCTTGGAAAAAACCTTTTGAAAAGATGCAAGATAAGGTTGTGTACTATAGACTCTTGTGGTCTGTCCTTTCCCAGACCCCTCATAAGTGGGAGCTTTGTGCACCGAGGCTGCCCTTTTTTATCTCCTGCATCATCTCTAACAATAACCACTCTATCAACATAATTCATTACAAATACAACTTCATGTCTACTTTTAGTTTCTCATTAACATAGAGAATTATAGGTCATGTGGAAGCACATTACTCCGAATCAAGTTAGGAAGATTCCAATAAGTAATGCCCATTTAAGTTATTAGCTGGAATGAGTATCAGAGCTGCACAATGAAGGGGTTATCAATTTTTGTTAGAATGTCTATCTCAGCTTTCATGTACTCTGCTTGATTCTTCTCCATAATCTTATCCTTCCATATTACTTTTTTCTAAAGTAACTTTATTTTTCACTTGAAGAAGGCAGAGACCACAGTAAAATGCGTCTTTGGAAGAAAATAACAGATCAGCGGAATCTACAAGAAGTAGAAAATGATCAGTGAAGAATTCATGAATACTTTCCTTCTCATAATTCATCTTCAAGGAAATGAATTTAGCCAAAAAGGTACAAAAGGAAGTCCTATAGTGGAATCCACATGTAAATGTTTAACAATCAAATGACTATTGACCAATAATTCAAGCAAAAGAAGAAACAAGAAAAAGGGTTATTTGGGAGAATAGATACCCGATTTTGATCACAACAACGCGATCTACAATGGAACAACTTATTCGATTCACTAGAGCAATAAGCATTATATTAGTGTCTACTACGTACATGAGGCCAAAGTATTTATAGGTTTGTAATATTGCATGATTTAAGTCATAAGAAATTCTAATAAAAAAACAAATGACGAATATGGCAAGTCATTTTGGTCCAAGTGCAAACCGCAAAGAGAGACAAAAGAACAATATCAAACATATTTACTTTAAATGCAAGTGCAAAAAGAACCAGTTAATCGAGTTCATTCATTGGGCCAAGCAACACAATTCGAAATGGCTAGTCGGCTTGTTTCAACAGTTGCACAAGGCCTTACGAGACGTTAGTCTCCCAGCAATGACACAACAACCTTAATGAAAAATAAATAAATAAATAAAATATCTTATCTAGCTCCTTGTTTTTTTACTTTTTTAGATGGTTTCACATCCGTAGCAATCCCATATGGAACGACTCTCCAGTAAAAATGCTTAGCAACTTAACATTATATCTGCCTACCTCCTCCTCATCATCAAGACCTTATCTCAATTAGGAGTCGGTTGCATAAATCTTGTTTCTCCATTCCTCTCTATTAGATGGCATGGCTTAGTTTAGTCCAAAAGTGATTAAATCTTTTTTACCACTTCTATCTATGTTCTTTGGGCCTTGCCCTTAACCTTTTAGAACTTTCAAATTGGATCTCCTCACTCCTAAATGGTGAGTATTTGGTCTCTATTGGACATGTTCAAATTATCTAAGTCTAATATCCATCATCTTGTTACCCATTGGTGCTACTACTTAGTTTTCTCTAATATTTTTATTTTTATTTTTATTTAGTTTTCTCTAATATTTTTATTTATATCATTTATTGTATTACCACTCATCCATCTCAACATCTGCATTTCTGCAATGCTCATCTAATGTACATGTTGCTCCTTAACTACCCAAGACTCTGATTCATGGAGCATAATCGGCCTTACAGTCATCTTATAGAATTTTTCTTTTAATTTGAGTGGTACTTGCTGCTCATCTTCATTTATTCCAATCTACTTAGATTCTCTAAGTAACTTCTCTCTCAATCCCTCTCCTCTCATAAATTATCGATCCCAGTTATCTAAAGTGTTCTTTTATGGGAACTTCTTTGTTATCGATCTTTACTAATGCTCTACTCCTTCTCTTGTCCTTGCTAAAATTGCATTCTATGCACTTTTAGATTATAATGCTTTTTTCGCAACTTTAGTATTGTGTTTATGCCCTCTGTTTTATCAATCAAAATTATATCATCTGCAAATAATATGCACCATGAAATCTCCTCGTGCAATGATTTTGTTAACGCATCCATAACCATTCTTTATAAGCTACTTTTGATGGTTTTGGATTCATGTTTAGAACCTGTGACACCCCAAGTTTTTTTTCAAACCTTTTTTTCATAATAATAAAAATAATAATATGTTTTAAGAAAATAGATGAGATCCCTGAATATGAAAACTTGAAATCTATAAATTTTAGCGCAGTTTTAAAAGAACTAATTGAAAGTGAAAACCTCGGGGGTCAACCACATTAAAAATTGTAATCATAAATAAATTTAAAACCATGCTACTCTAAGCAAGCTTGATTCAAAACCACAATAAATACACATGCTATTTAAAATCAATAATAAGTCAAGTTAAATGTCATCAGGTTCCATCCATGATCACCACAATATTGACATCTAAGATTTAACATTCTCCATAACATAATATGGGTCCAATCTATCCAATTATATAAACATATAAGTAAAATCTCAAAAGTCGAATACCAGTTCAAGAGACATACTCTAATCTATGTCCGAATATAGAAATAAAATGGATGGTCTTCAAGTCTTCTTACAAATCACCGCTACTTTGCCGCTTTCCTTTTCGGTTATCACATTCCAAATATGAGGCATTGCAAAACAAAGTAATGCCTCATCAAGCTATGCTTGTATAGGTGATTTCACTCAATTAAAGCTTAATAAAATAATAAGGTGGATCTCATGAAATAAATATTCATAAGACTCATCAAATAATTAATGCTCATAATCATAAGCCTTCACAAAACAAGTATCAATTCAAATCAGGATAGCATATAATGCATGATCAAAATATAGAGATGCATCCATTAAAACAGTACGAGTTTATGTCTACAGAGTAATATGCGTGCAAATCATAATAAATAAAACACAGTATCGAAACAATACCAAAAGTGTGCCAAGATACTCAATCACCAATGATATGTACCCATACTAACTTTGGATCCCTCCTGTACAGCCTGCATCAGCCCCTGGAGTCCCTCACTACCTAAGCCCAGCTTGCCCCGATTCACCTCATATATAAATCCATATGAGCATGCAGAATAACTATATGGGCTACTATGCTGCAGTGACAACCCCATCAGGATCTGAACCACTGATGCTCCCCGTCGACATCTAAACAGGAGACTTTCTCCGTCCCCATGGGAAGGAACGGACCCATAGGGGGGACTACCTATGATACCACCACCTACGTACCTGACCCTGTATCACTTAAGGGCGGTGTCTAATCTTCCTCATCACAAAGTTAGAGGGCGGGTGGCCAACCCTACAACCCTCCTAGCATAGTACCCATCGGGTGGAAGCACTTGTCATAAATCATCGATAAGATGTAAATCATGTAAAGACTTTATAAATAATCCCAATAAGTACAATCAAAGTCATGATAAGATAGTATATCACATGTAAACATGGTTATTAAAAAAAAAGGAATGTCATGCTACAACAAGAAAGTAGGGATCTATTTATATAACATTATAAGACATAAAATACATGCTTCAAAACTTTAGAGAACAAGTCATAGTTACTGAAATTACAAAGTAATTGAATGAAATCACCTACCTCGATAATTACGGTGCTCTAATCAGGTGCGTAGAAGTGTCACGTCGGGCGCTCTAATGTACTTATCACATTATAAATCCTCTATCACTTGGCAATTTATCTCACATTTGATGTATACCATTAAGATCTAAGGCCTGATCATTCATTGATCAGCATGATTTAGATTATCTCATGGCATTTAGTGGTTCAACCCTTAAAAAGGAATTTAGATCTAGATTTTCAAGTTAAATGTAGGTATGCATCATCAATACGATCGCAACGCCCCTTTCGAATCGCGATTTAGACCTCTGTAGCTAATAAAAATCAAGTTTTTGTAATTGGACAGGTCAGAGAACCCCAAAAATCCAAAAAAAACTGCGCGCCGCACATGCCGCTGCACGCCTGTGCCATCTCGCAAGTGCGCGCATATGCATTGCCAATTTATGGGCACGTGGGTTGCATGCATGCGCGCATGTGGTGCTACATGGTGTGAGCATGCCGCTGCGTGTCACACGCGTGTCGGGTGGGTGTGCACTGCACGCATGGCATCTGCGTGGCTCACGCTGGTTACGATGCATGTCGCGGCTCATTAAGTGCTGTCGCGCAGTACGCACTGCCTATGACCATGCAGCCCAACTAGTAGCCTGCGTGCACTGGCAAGTAGTTGGCAGTGGGGTTCTGTCGCTGGAGAAGACGGCCGGACTCCGGTTGCCACCGGTGACGCTCAGGTGTCCAAATGGTGTGATTTTTCCACTATTTCGCTTAGTTTTTCACATAGATCTCAATTTTTAGTACTTTTCAACAAACTCTGTGATTATCTAGTGTTTTTACATGATTTTTATCACGTTCTTAAAAGTTTTTCTCTTACTATTTTTTATGTTTTTTGGCATCCCTAGCTGTTCGATTACTATGAAAATTCATGAGTTTGTTCTTCATGTTACCGTGCACAAGATGAATGGTTTAGATCATGATCTAATACCATTTCATCTGTTTACTTTAAAAGGAATAATAACACCTATCATTTCACCAGAAAATGGCAATCCACACTGTTTTTCGACATTAAAATGGCAAAAACTTTAAGAAAAGAAAAGAAAAATCATAGAGGGTGGTCTACCATGATCAGATCGGCCCGAAATAGTCTTCCCTTTGCTGCGTGCACCTGAGAGGGGAGTTTCACGTTGTTGCCGATGTTGTCAACATGGAAACCGAGAGGAATAATTTGGCCGTACAAAAGACAGAGCAGGCTTTTATAGCCTTATCATGGGTCCCACACCCTGTAAGCCTACATGTATTTACCATTTTACCCTCTTATTATTATTATTATTTATTTTGGTTATTACAAAACCTCTTTGCTTTGTTAAGTTCTCTCTCTTGGTAGGCATATGATGTTGATGCAACTTTTATTTTTGGAGTTGTTTTCAAATTTTTTGTTTTACTTTTCTTTGGCAATATGTTTGTGGAGGATTATGGCATGTATGCCGAAGTGAACTTTTAAAAAAAAAATTCTACATCTTTAAAGCAATCATGTAATAATGTCGATCATGATATAAAGGAAAAATGCTACAATTGGTAGACCGAAGGTCTATTGTATGTGCACTACTATGGCACTTGTAACTATACACATGTTCGATCTTAGGACGAAGAAAACAAAGGCCTGAGACCATAAAAGGATGAATAAAAAAAAGCTTAACACGTGTTTGGATATAACTTTTTTGCGTTTCCGGATAAAAGAAATCAAAATCCCATTTGAATATAACATGATAGTAGATTATATTATGATCACTTTATATAATAATAAATTTAAAAAATATTGAAAGCATGTAAAAAGGCATCTCAGGAAAATCTGATAAGTAGCACCTTTTTATGAAAACTTTATTTCTACCTTTTCTTCTCCACCCACTCCATCTGCCATGAGAAAAAACGAAGCCAAAGAAACCCGATTCAATCGACCGTGGAAAAACGAATCAGGGCTAGTAGAGGTCCCATGGACGTCTCTAGTCGCTAGATTCAAACCATAACATTGAAAGAACAAGGAATTCTGGCGATGAACCATCTTTTCCTGCGGCTCTGATTTATTTCCTTAATTATTGCAATTATTTTGCTAGAGATAAAAAATGTGATAATTAACGTGTACGTGTTCCTTTCACATCCAGATGAGAGATTTAAAGAGAGATTGTTCGGTGCATCATGGTAGAAACCGAATAAAAAAAGGGCAGCCTCAGTGCAAGAAGCTCCTGCTTATGGGAGTTCGAGGAAGGGGCGGATCACAGCGGTCTATAGTATATAATCTTATCTTGCATTTTTACACAAGACTGTTTTCACTCCTTGAACCTGTGACCTCAAGGTCACTTGAATACAACTTTACCGTTACGCCAAGATAGAAACCGAATAGTGGAAAGAAAATTAGGACACAACTCACTTATCTGTATGTTCTCATAGATTTAAGACATCGTCTGCTCGGCCTCAATCAAATAACTAAGGTACCAAAAGCTAATGTGTAATGAATACCTTTCAAAGGTTTTATTTCGAATCCAGGGCTTTTTGTGATTGTAAAGGGATGATGTTTGGCAAAACGGTTTCTCTATTTATACACCAACGGAGTTCAAAACATCACTAAAGCAGCTCATGAAAGAAAACGGCAAGAAGAAGATGGAAAATGACAGCAGAAACAGCTAGGCTCGCTGGCTTGGTATCACCTTCCAACACACAGTCATAAACTATGAGATGAGTAGCCACATGAGCCATGCCTTAAGGTGTATGAGCCATTTCATCCCCAAAACATTGAAGTCATTTATGGAAGAGTGATTATGATCAACTAAGAGCAGCAAGCATGTTATCTTACTGTCGAGCACTGTAAGACCTGTTCCTGTTTTGCATGTCTCAGAGAGACGAGGTCTGGTTTGTCTGTAGGTTCATGTAAACTGTTGTTTATGTCTAATTAATTATGTTTAGGCAAACGAGTATAATTTGATTTTCTCGATCAAATGTATTAATAAGCTTCAAAAGGGTACCCAGTGCATGAAGCTCTCGCATATATTAAATTGGGGGAAGGAGCGAACCGCAATCGCTCAGTAGTATGCAGCTTTATTTTATTATTGCACCAAGGCTCCCTTAAGATGTATTAATAAGCTAATTATTATAAAAAGAAAAAAAGAAAGAAAAAGCATGTTTTCTCAAGGTGAAAAAATTTGCCCTGATAAATTTTAATGGAATCATTATATTTAAAAATCTAAATTTTTTTATGAAGACTATGATTACATGTGGAATCGATGGAGCGTCAATATGGAAGCTGGCCCACTGTCCCAAGAAGGGGGCAGTTTAGGATTATCTAATCCGTACACCTGATTAGTCAAGCTATGCATGTCTAGTAATCCAAAACGAATGTTGACTATGGTTCGATTACTTACAAATTGCTTGTATCTACAATGATCTACATTCAATAATCAAAATATACAACATATAGTTTCACTAATGCCTTCTAGTGCAGTGCCATAATGGATAGTTTTAAGCTGCGCATAGATGGGTATGTACCTAACTTAAAAAAAGAAAAATAATAATCAAAACATGGTTTTTTGATGTCCAAGCCATTCAATTGTCATGATCTTTTGTTTAAAAGATATCCAAAGCAAGAATAATCAGGTGAATTGGTTACATAGTCTAAAGTTTGGCCGTTCATGCAAAAGTGGGTGACTACACCTCTACTTGCCACACTGGCAGGCACCAAATTACGGAAAGAAAAATAGAACGCCAGCCATGTTTTGTAGTTCTTAAGGTTTATTGGATTGGGCTTTAATCAAATGACTTATATACCAAGCCTCACATTCTTTAGCATAATTTAAGTTGAAAGTATAAAATGCTTTTCTTAGAGAATCCCTTCTTCCATGAAACTTTCTACTAACCAAATGGGCAATAAGAACTTCATTTGTAGGCCTCTTATGATAGGCAAATGGATGGTGTTGTTTTGTGTTTTTTTCGGTTGCATTCTGCTACGTAACTGGTGATTTAGCTGCTAGTAATAACCTAGCATATCTCTCTCTCTCTCTGTCTCTCATCAAACCATATAGTGATTTTTCTCGGGGGGACTCTTCCAGACGGGGAAAACATGTATTACAAGTGCTTGGTTTGAGAAAAAGACCGTCAGGGAATGATAAAGCAGCCATCAACTCCTGTTTGGCCGGCAGATAGCGTACGGAAATCGCTTTCAAATGTTTTGCGTATTGAAAACGCCACCGATTAGAAAATTTCAGCAATGAAATACTTTAACGTATCTGACGTAATGGTGACTTTTTCGTTCCGTGGAAATTAATTTCCGTCCATTTCCTACAACCGATCAGGCTCTCAGGTGACTCTTACCAACATTTGGCGCGTCAGACATGAAATGTCATTTGCTTATTTCCAATCAGCCTCCCTGATCGAGAAGTAAGGATTTGGAATCTAGAGACTCGCTAAGGCAGATGAGCACATGCTTTGGTCCACAAGTTGTCTCTTTTCTTTTCATTATAAATGCCATTTGACTCTTGCAGCAGATAGCAAAAAAGTTAACAAATATATAGATGACAAAAGATTAAAGAGTGAGGAGATTTGAGAAGATAGGTTAGGCGAGGGAGGTAAAGATAAGACAAAAGCTGGAGGATTTTGCATGAGGGGCAACAGGTTACCAAATAGATAATAAAGAGTGAGAAGACGAGAGAAGATGAAGAAAGGAAAAGCTGCTAGTTGGAGAAAACAGTGGAAGGAGAAGAAATGAGGAGACAGAAAGTGAACGATCCAAATCATGATTTGAATGATGAGTGACGAGTCCACTAAGAGTACAAGCTTAGGAGGAAATGGAGCACGGGCCCTCGTTCTATGCATGGTAAGTCTTTTTCTTATCTAAGTGATAACCCAAAAGATTAGGATCTATAGTTTTTGCTTATCATCGTTATCAAGTCCTTATTCCAACTGAGGCTAGGCCGATTTATATACTGTAACAGAAAATTGTTTTTGGAACAATAATTTTTGGTTGCTAAGAAGAAACACAGTATAGTCCTTGTGATTGCTTTTTCATTGCCGTAATTTTTCATAAAACTTTTTCCTTGATCCAAATGATAGTCTGATTTTTTAGTTGTGGTAATTTCAGCTATTTAATGTAGGTATAAAGTGTAGTGACATATAATTGGTTAGAAAAAAGTCAAAAGTAGTTACTTCCTCTAATTTCTTTTGTTGTTGACTTTTTTTTTACCAATCACATGTCACCTATACTTTAAACATGTATTAAATAGCTGAAATTAACAACCCTCAAAATATCCATTATCAAAAGAATGCTAGTCATCCATTGATCCTTATCAATATGTTTATCAAAAGATCATCGTATGAAATCATTGAGATTACCCTTTTTGATAAGTATGTCATCAGTGCTCAGGACCATGATATAATGGTCAATCAGTGGCCCACTGGATCAACGTAATTGATAGTTATAGCATGTCACATATAAGAAAAAGTTTAGTCGTTCTAGCTACTACAATAATAGTTCCTTTTTTCACGTGTGGCCTCTGCTGCCATTGCCTGTCGTCCTCTTCTGTTTTTACTTGGTTCACCGTCGTATTCTAGCCTCTCTGGAATGTTAAATCAAAGCACTTCAGCTTCTTTTTACACGATGGGGTCTACCTATGGATAATCCATCTAATCCATTGACTTTGAATCTCGTAGTTGGAAAATCATAAAGATTGGCACGCTATAAGATTTTCTTTTTCTTTTTTTGAATATAAATCATTGTTTGAAATGGTTGTAGTTGTCTGTGAAAAGAAGATTTCTTTAGATATTAGAATCATTCAATGTGCTAACTTTTTTACTAGAAAACATCCAAAGCCAAATTTTAGAGGTAAATCCTATCATACAACAAGTATGATAGTATAATTGCTTTGATTTAGTGTTCCTCCCATCCCTCCTACTATTCTTAATAATAAAAGTTGTCAACATTTTTAAAAAGAAAGCAATAGTTTTCTTGGTAAGCACTAGAACAATAGGCGCGGGTGTTCTTTCTAACATGACTTTTTCTATATTTCTATGTGATAGTTGCTGGTTAGAGTCGTATCACCATGCAATTTAGCTAGAACACATGATTAGAACTTGGAGTATATATTTGAGAATTTTGGGAAAGGAGAACCTTAGTGCAATGATAGAGTTGTCGTCGTGTGACCTTGCAGTCATATGTTTAAGACTTGAAAATAGCCTCTTGCAAAGTACAAGATAAGGCTGATTACTATTGATCCCTTGTGGTCTGCCCCTTATCTAAACTCTACGTGGGAGCTTCGTGCACAGGGGTTATCTTTTTAAGCTCGTAATAAACATTGGAAGGCAAAAAGAGATCCAAAACCATCTACGACCATCCACGATACATTATCATATTTTTAAAGTAACAAAGAAACTCCTTATCGACAATAGTAGTTGTCATAATCATTATTGTTACTAGGACCCCTAAAAGTACGTGCTTGGAGGAAAGACAGCTAATTGTAAGTGTTGGATATCTCCAGCAGAGAATTGCAAAACTCTTGGGGCCTTGAGAACATGGGCATATGGTCTGATCCTTTGATCACCTTCACTTCTTTCGCCGTATAACTCTCGATCATCCAACGCTGAAAATGCTCGCCGATCACCTTATCCTCACCACAGACCAAGTAAACTTTGTGAACAGATACGTATCTCTTCTTGGAAAAGGTTGGAGACATTGATAGATCATCCATAAACAACGACGAGTCCCTTATCAATGTTGTGGCCAATGCATAATCCTTTTCACCAGCAAAGCATACAGTATATTAATTAAGGAATGGGCCAAAGCAAAAGCTTAAAAAAGTACGAGTTCCTATATATATATAGGGCAAAGCAGCTAGAAATTGATGCGGTCCGTAGGGAAGGGTCGAAGACTGCCCCGGACGCTGTAATTTCCATTGTAAAAGGAAGAAATTTGTTCTAAAAACTATGACCTAAAAAATGGTAAAAATATGGAAGTATTAAAATTACAGCTAATAACTTCGATCAGCCTTATTTGAGATCTAAATCATTCACATTATTGACCATAGCTTAGATGAATTATAATCCAAAAATCTCAACCAAAATGGAAGAGATTTTGGCCATGTGCCATGTAAATCATGACCAATGATTTGAATGACTTCGATCTTCTAAAGCTATGCCAACTCCTACATTCTCATGATTCCGATGAGTTAAATCTTTTAAAATATTGGCCAACTTACATAGCCTATGATTTGAATAGTTTAATTCTTCCAAAACATAGGCTGATCATGCGCTGCGTACATGGAAAGATATTTGGTGCATGATTTTTCAAAGTCAACATACAAAAAAAATTTCAGTCACTAGGCCCAACGTTCAGACTAAACCTTTTGAAATAGCTTTGGTAAATATCCGCACCATACATGCTAGCTGGAAGTGAGTATCTGGCATTCGATTTTGTGGAGTTGTTTGAATGGCCAATTTTTTAACAGGGCTGATCAGGTACTCAATAAGACAGTAGTAGATTTACACATATATCAACGGCCAGGATCACCAGATAGATTGCATGTGTGGTCTAGTTTATTTTAAATTTTACATAATTACTTTAGGATATTATAAAGGATAGCATCGGTGCACGAAGCTCCCGTATATGCGAGGTTGGGGGAAGAGGTAGACCACAAGGGTCACTATTACACAATCTTACTTTGCATTTTGCAAGAGATTATTTTCATGCCTTGAACCCATAACTGCAAGGTCAACTCAGAATATTATATATGTTGAAAATATCTTGAATTTTTTAGGGGAAGCCCAAACCAAAGCACGCAAATAATATTCTCTAACCGGGCCCCTCGCTTTAGAGAAGGGCCCCACCTTTGGATGATCCAACCTTTATGATTCCTCTTGCTTAATTTGTATTTGCCTAAATCATCCAAAGGTGGAGGTCTCTCATGCAATAGTAGGCACTTTGAGTTAGTGTTCTTTGTCTGACCACTTCGGTTTAGCATTTATGTTCCTACTGAGAGCACGTACCTCTAAAGGGGAGGCTTGATAGAGATTGAGTGACAAGCACTTGAGGCCAAAGAACATTGTAGCTGGAACTTTGTTGAAGTTGAATTCAACATCCACAAAGATCTTCATTGGTGTTGTCCCAAAGTACTTTTGTTCAAAAATCGAAAGAGAGACTTTATAACAGCGCAAGGGCTCACACATTGCAACGATATTATCCGTACCAAAGTGCCCATACACCCCGCACGGTTTTGTTCTTCCCCCGTAAAGGAAAACGTGTCGTTCCATGGGCAGAGTGCACAGCGGACCCGATATTGTCCTCTTTGGGTACCCCAGCCACCTTGGCCTGGCCCCTCAAGGTTTTAGTCCCTACAGAGACCTTCTCCTCGAGATGCATCGTTACAAGGGAAGTCCTCAGCACTATTATCAACCACCCAGGAACCTTGCCCTGAGTTATGTGGGACTAACTCTTAAGGTCTTTTGCCTCACAACTGCCTCACCCACCTTGGGCACTCCATCGCCTTTTAGCTCACCCCTTACCCAACCTAAGGAACGGACGTCCTCGTCCTCAGACAGCCACACACCGGGTCAGCGTCTGAGCTCTGATACCACTTGTAACAGCCCAAGGGCTCACACATTGCAACGATATTGTCCGTGCCAAAGTGCCCATACATCTTGCACGGTTTTGTTCTTCCCCCGTAAGGGAAAACGCATCGTTCCATGGGTGAGTGCACAACGGACCCGATATTGTCCTCTTTGGGTACCCCAGCCACCTTGGCATGGCCCCTCAAGGTTTTAGTCCCTATGGAGACCTTCTCCTCGGGACGCGTCATTACAAGGGAAAGTCCTCAGCACTATTATCAACCACCCAGAAACCTTGCCCTAAGCGATGTGGGACTAACTCTTAAGGTCTTTTGCCTCACAACTGCCTCACCCACCTTGGGCACTTCAGCGTCTTTTGGCTCACCCAGGGAACGGACGTCCTCGTCCGCCGACAGCCACACACCGGGTCGAGGTCTGGGCTCTGATACCACTTGTAACAGCCCTAGGGCTCACACATTGCAATGATATTGTCCGTGCTAGAGTGCCCATATACCTTGCACAGTCTTGTTCTTCCCCCGTAAGGGAAAACACATCGTTACAAGGGAAGTCCTCAACACTATTATCAACCACCTAGGAACCTTGCCCCGAGTGATGTGGGACTAACTCGTAAGGTCTTTTCCCTCACAATTGCCTCAGCCATCTCGGGCACCCCAGCGTTTTTTGGCTCACCCCTCACCCACCCTAGGGAACGGATGTCTTCGTCCACCAGCAGCCACACACTGGGTCGGGGTCTGGGCTCTGATACCACTTGTAACAGCCCGAGGGCTCACATATTGAAACAATATTGTCCTCTTTGGGTACCCCAGCCACCTTGGCCTGACCCCTCAAGGTTTTATTCCCTATGGAGGCCTTCTCCTTGGGACGCATCGTTCCATAGGAAGAGTGCACCGTGCCAGAGTGCCCATACACCCTTCATGGTTTTGTTCTTCCCTCGTAAGGGAAAATGCGTTGTTACAAGGGAAGTCCGCAACACTATTATCAACCACTCAGGAACCTTTCCCCGAGCGATGTGGGACTAAGTCTTAAGGTCTTTTGCCTCACAACTGCCTCACCCACCTTGGGCACTCCAGCGTCTTTTGGCTCACCCCTCACCCACCCTAGGGAATGGACATCCTCGTCCGCCGGCAGCCACACACCGAGTCGGGGTCTGGGCTCTGATACCACTTGTAACAGCCTGAGGGCTCACACATTGCAACGATATTGTCCGTGCCAGAGTGCCCATACACCCTGCACGGTTTTGTTCTTCCCCCGTAAGGGAAAACGCATCGTTCCATGGGTGAGTGCACAACGGACCCGATATTGTCCTCTTTGGGTACCCCAGCCACCTTGGCATGGCCCCTCAAGGTTTTAGTCCCTATGGAGACCTTCTCCTCGGGACGCGTCATTACAAGGGAAAGTCCTCAGCACTATTATCAACCACCCAGAAACCTTGCCCTAAGCGATGTGGGACTAACTCTTAAGGTCTTTTGCCTCACAACTGCCTCACCCACCTTGGGCACTTCAGCGTCTTTTGGCTCACCCAGGGAACGGACGTCCTCGTCCGCCGACAGCCACACACCGGGTCGAGGTCTGGGCTCTGATACCACTTGTAACAGCCCTAGGGCTCACACATTGCAATGATATTGTCCGTGCTAGAGTGCCCATATACCTTGCACAGTCTTGTTCTTCCCCCGTAAGGGAAAACACATCGTTACAAGGGAAGTCCTCAACACTATTATCAACCACCTAGGAACCTTGCCCCGAGTGATGTGGGACTAACTCGTAAGGTCTTTTCCCTCACAATTGCCTCAGCCATCTCGGGCACCCCAGCGTTTTTTGGCTCACCCCTCACCCACCCTAGGGAACGGATGTCTTCGTCCACCAGCAGCCACACACTGGGTCGGGGTCTGGGCTCTGATACCACTTGTAACAGCCCGAGGGCTCACATATTGAAACAATATTGTCCTCTTTGGGTACCCCAGCCACCTTGGCCTGACCCCTCAAGGTTTTATTCCCTATGGAGGCCTTCTCCTTGGGACGCATCGTTCCATAGGAAGAGTGCACCGTGCCAGAGTGCCCATACACCCTTCATGGTTTTGTTCTTCCCTCGTAAGGGAAAATGCGTTGTTACAAGGGAAGTCCTCAGCACTATTATCAACCACCCAGGAACCTTGCCTCGAGCGATGTGGGACTAACTCTTAAGGTCTTTTGCCTCCCAACTGCCTCACCCACCTTGGGCACTCCAGCGTCTTTTGGCTCACCCCTCACCCACCCTAGGAAACGGACGTCCTCGTCCACCGGCAGCCACACACCGAGTCGGGGTCTGAGCTCTGATACCACTTGTAACAGCCCGAGGGCTCATACATTGCAACGATATTGTCCGTGGCAGAGTGCCCATACACCCTGCACGGTTTTGTTCTTCCCTCGTAAGGAAAAATGCGTCATTACAAGGGAAGTCCTTAGCACTATTATCAACCACCCAGGAACCTTTCCCCGAGCTATGTGGGACTAACTCTTAAGGTCTTTTGCCTCACAACTGCCTCACCCACCTTGGGCACTCCAACGTCTTTTGGCTCACCCCTCACCCAATAGTCTCACATCGCTCGGGGAAAGGTTCCTGGGTGGTTGATAATAGTGCTGAGGACTTCCCTTGTAACGACGCGTCCCGAGGAGAAGGTCTCCGTAGGGAATAAAACCTTGAGGGGTCAGGCCAAGGTGGCTGGGGTACCCAAAGAGGACGATATCGGGTCCGCTGTGCACTCTGCCCATGGAACGACACATCTCGAGGAGAAGGTCTCCGTAGGGAATAAAACCTTGAGGGGACAGGCCAAGGTGGCTGGGGTACCCAAAGAGGACAATATCGGGTCCGCTGTGCACTCTGCCCATGGAACGACGCGTCCCAAGGAGAAGGTCTTCAGAGGGAATAAAACCTTGAGGGGCCAGGCCAAGGTGGCTAGGGCACCCAAAGAGGACAATATTGTTGCAATGTGTGAGCCCTCGGGTTGTTACAGACTTGTTAGCAAATAACTCCACTTAGAAGCACAAGAGAGAGAGAGAGAGAAGGAGAATTTCTATATAAAATATAGTGTTCTTTTGCATTAAAAAGGGCATTTTGGGCTCACTTTGCATATTTTTGTAGTGATCCAAGCCGTCATCTTACTCAACAAGTCTCAGATAGCCAAGGCACCAAAGTGTCCCTTATTGGATATCTATCTTGTGGGTGCAAAATGGACAGTTGCGCTTATTTTGTACTATACTGTCTATTCTATAATTGCAAAGGATCTCCGAAAATATCATATCTTGTGGATGCAAAATACATAGCTTTGAGCTTATTTTTTGTTATACTGCCTATTCTACAATCACAAAAGATCTACAAAACAATGATTCATAGATACCATCAGAGGACATGTACGATGCCTTCACTATATGAAACATGTTAAATCAGATGAATGGCTTGGATCATTGAAAAAATACACAAAGTGCACTTAATGATGGGTCCATACCCATAATATCTGAAAAGACAAAACACGGAAGTCAATATTTGGTGTAGTAAAATTGAAAATTAGCACCGAATGAAAAGTCAAAATTGGCAAGTAAAATCTGTGGATTTGTTGCACTATAGATCTTGACAATCGGATCATCTACACCCTATAAATAGGAGAGATCCGATCATTGCTAAACATGGCTAAAAGAAAAGATCAATTGATCTGAAAAGAGAAAGAGTGTGAGAGAAAGTATAGTCGAGTGAGGATCTGGTTGTGATCCTTCTCCTCCTTCATTGTATTTCGATTCAACTTAGTGACTAATTTCTCTCTCGTGGACTTAGGACAAAAATTAGGCCAAACCACGTTAATTGTTTTTTGTATAGGTGTGTGTGATTGTGTTTTCATCATCTTCTTAGACTCGGCCCTCAAATCTAAACAGTTCCCAAATCTATTCTCAACAAGTGGTATCAATGCCTGGTTGAATACCCGAGAAATACTAGAGGTACGATAGAGAAATAACATATTTGCCAAAGGCTCTTCGAATAGAGGCTCAGTCTCAATTCAAAGGCCAGACGTCACACAGACCCAGATCTAGATCTAGTCTAGGCTGAACATAGGCCCAATCTAGATCCCATCTAGATCGAGGAGCAGCCCAGTCCAGATCCTAGCTAAGGAGCAGTCCACTTCAGATTCAGCTCAGATAGAGAGCAGTGCAAATCTGGGATCTGAGACATCCCAGATCAGAGATCTAGACATTCTAGATCGGAGATCTAGAACATATAGGAGGGACCACTGCAAGCAAGCCTAAATCGATCAGATCTAACAACCCAATCCAAATCTGAGAAAGAGGGGGCAAGTAGGGGAATAGGGTAGCTGACACTAACTAAGATAGTCGGCAATTATCACTGGTAGAAAAGGAGAATTTTTGTCCAGTGACTTCGCCACCCCCCCTTGAAGAAGAAGAATAGAGTCGACAAGTAGAGATCTTTGGCCAGCAATCACATGCAGTAAATATTGTAGCAACTTGAAAATAGAGACTGAGTTGACTCATGAATAGTACCGAGGTTAAACAATACCCTAAACGGTACCAATAAATAGTACCACTGAACAATACCTAAATATTTATGACTATACCCCTAAATAGTACTTCCTCTAAATTTACAATTATACCCCTATAAATAAAAATTTCTTGGACAACCCTCAAACACTTCTAAGGTTTTTTATTGTTCCAAACTCAATCGTGCACTCTATTTCCCACGATTAGACTTAGAAAAGTTAGAAATAAACTTTAAAAATCCATGGAGGAATCTGATTAGGGTAATATCGTGGCTGGAGCTATGATAAAACTCAATGCCACTAATTACACCTTATAAAGACCCAGAATGAAGGATCTTTTACACTATAAAGATCTTCATGACCCTCTAAGTGATGAGGGGAAAAGACCTGAGAGTATTTCAGAAAAGAAGTGGACAAAAATGAACTTGAAAACTATAGGTCAGATCAAACAATGGATTGACCATAGTGTCTTCCATCATATAGCCCAAGAAGAAAATGCCTATGTTCTTTGGGAAACAGTTAAAGAACATGTATCAGGTGAAGACTACATGCAACAAAGCCTTGTTGATGAAAAGGCTGGTGAATTTGAAATTGAAAAGTGGAACGTCAATAGCCGACCACACTAGTGAATTTTAGAACCTAATGAACTAGCTCGTATCAGCAGAGTTTTTACTAGGGGATGAAGGGCATGCCTTATTACTATTGAGTTCATTACTTAAAAGTTGGGAGACCTTAGTAATCTCCCTTAGTAACTCAACTCCAAAAGGCAAACTGACCATGACAATGGTCAAGGATGCCCTATTCAACAAAGAAGCTATGAGAAAAGAATCCAAAATAGACTAGGCACATGCCCTGGTTACAGAAAACAAAGAAAGTAGCAACAGCAGAGGCTGAGGTCGAGGAAGAAGTAAAAGTAGAAGTAAGGGAAGATCATAGGATCGTGACAGATCCAAGAGCCAACATAGGGGGCAACACAAGTACTTCCACTACAGCATTCCAGGACACATGAAGAAGGATTGCCCAAAACTAAAGAAAGAAATAGGACAAAACAAGACAAAGGAAGGTGATGGTGAAACAAATGTTACCATTGTTACCATTGCATAGGATATAACCATACTCACAACTTAATAAGAATCATGCTTGCACGTGGCTGACAGTGAAGCTGAGTGGGTGGTAGACACAGTAGCCTCCTACCACGTAACACCACATAAAGAATTCTTCATCACTTATAGGGAATGAGACTTTGGCATCGTGAAGATGGGAAACAATGGCGCATCCCAAATAATTGGGATTGGAAATGTGCAGATCAAAACAAACCTTAGTTGCACAGTGGTGTTAAAAGAAGTGCAGCACGTATAGAAACTTAGGCTGAACCTGATCTCAGTCCCATCATTTAACAGACAAGGCTATGCAAACTATTTTAGCAATAACACCTAGAAATTGATGAAAGATACAATTATCGTGGCAAGAGGGCATATCTGCAACACCCTGTACAAGACTCACGAGAAGATATGCAGAGATAGCCTTAACGTATTAGAGGATGAAGCATCGCCAAATCTTTAGCACAAAAGACTGAGACACGTGGAAGAGAAAGGGCTATTCACACTTACCAAAAAGTAGTTCATCAAAATTGCCAAAGGTATAACTCTCAACCCTTGCAATTATTGTTTATTTGGCAAGCAACATAGAGTTGTATTCTCTTCTCCCAATAATAAAAGGGAAGAAATATTGAGTTTGGTGTACTCTAATTTATGTGGTGCCATAGAAGATGAGTCCTTAGAGGAAACATATATTTTGTAACATTTATAGATGATGCATCTAGGAAGGTGTGGGTATATTTTGTAAAAACTAAGGACCAAGTATTCGAGCACTTCAAAAGATTTCACGGGATGGTGGAGCAACAAACAGGAAAGAAATTGAAGTGTCTTGGGACAAATAGTGGAGGAGAATACACTTCCAGATAATTTGAGGCATACTGCACTGATCGAGCTATTGGACATGAGAAGACGTCCCACATACCCCACAACATAATGGCGTTGCTGAAAGAATGAATCAGACCATTGTGGAACGAGTCAGAAGCATGCTTAGTATAGCTAAGCTGCCTAAGCCATTCGAAGAAGAAGCTATTCGCATTGCTTGTTACCTTATCAACAAATCACTATTAGCACCGTTGAATTTTGAAATTCGAGAGAAGGTGTGGTCTGGTAAGAAAGTCTCTTCCAAACACTTGAGGGTGTTCAAATGCAAGTATTTATGCATATATCTAAAGAGTTGAGACAAAAACTTGACCTCAAGTCAAATCCATGTATCTTCATCAACTATGGAGACGACAAATTTGGATACAAGCTATGAGATCTAGAGGCTAAGAAGGTTATCAAAAGTAGAGACGTTGTGTTCCATGAGAACTAGTTCTACGGGGATTATAAGAAACCAACAAAGTCCAATGAAGAAAATATCAGTGTTCCAGATATTATTCTAGATCCTACACCAGTACAGTCTGCCACTGACAACATGCAGGATGACCTTCCAAAAGCAGAAGAAGAAGAAGAAGAAGAAGAAGAAGAAGAAGAAGAAGAAGAAGAAGAAGAAGAAGATACAAAGGATGTTAAGTAGGGGGAGCAACAACCTCCTCCACTAGAAGTTGCAGGACCATCACAACAACCAAATGATGAAGAAATCCCTCTATCAGAAGATAATGAGGCTCACCCAAAGATATCTTTGAGAGGCTGTGTACTGATTCCCTCAAAAAGATATTCGGAATAAGAGTATATCACACTTACTGATGAGGGGGAGCTGGAAACTTTTCAAGAAGCACAGAATCATATAGACAAGAGTAAGTAAATGCAAGCTATACAAGAGGAAATTGACTCACTGCAAAAGAACAAAACTTATGAGTTAGTGAAGCTTCCTAAGGGAAAGAGAGCACTGAAAAACAAATGGGTGTTCAAGCTTAAAAAAGATGGCAACAGAAAGCTAGTAAAGCAAAAGGCTTAATGGGTTGTCAAAGGCTTTGAACAAATGAAAAAATCAACTTTGATGAGATATTCTCACCGGTGATGAAGATGACTTCAATCCGAACTGTACTCGGGTTGGTGGCTAGCTTAAATTTGGAGCTTAAACAGATGGACGTGAAAACTGCATTCCTACATGGAGATTTAGAGGAAGATATTTACATGGAGCAACTAGAAAGATTTAAAGTTTTAGGGAAGCAACACAGTCTAGAAATCTATGATCTCAAATAGGCGCCGAGGCAATGGTATAAGAAGTTTGACTCGTTTATGACGAGTCATGGGTACAAGAGAACAATAGCAGAGCAATGCTTAAATGTGTAGAGATTCCCTGATGGGAAGTTTATTATATTCCTATATGTAGATGATATGTGTAATATCCTTAATTTTTAAGATAAAAATAGGAAATTATTAAATAAATTAAAATAAAAATTATGGATGAAATTATTTCCTGAAAACATAATAATTAGAAAGTGCTCGTCGATACGAATCCAACGCCACCAAGAACGCTAAAAACGGAGCTCAAACGAGGAAGTTCTGAGCCGTCAAAGTTGGAAGGGCAATTTGGTCATTTGGTAGAGAGTATTAGACAGGGGTCCAAATTGATACTGGCACCCCCGTCTTCCACACGTCTCTACCAGTGCCGGAAAAATCGCCGGAGAGACGTGGAAAGAGGCGTGTGGGGAAGAGTTTCTCTTCCCCAAGACTCTAAAACCCTATATCTATGCTCCTCTAGGAGCCAAAACGCTCCACTTTGAGCGTTTTCCATGAATGATACGCAAAACCCTAGACCTGCAAAAATCTGAAGTTTCCGGCGAGTGGAGCCCCGGCAACACGAGCAAACCCGACCAGGCACAAAGTAAGCCTCAAATCCGTGTTTTTTCTATATTTATTAATTAGAAAATTAATTAGGAAAGTATTTAAAAATTAGGAAAAAAATCAGATTTTTAGGAACCTGTGTGCACGCTACTGTTGGAGTGTGATTTCACGGATCAAACCTTGTCCGTTTGAAAATCTCACCGTCCAACTAATGCACAAGAGACCCAAGAGCATACCCTTTAAATTTTGGAGTGATCCAACGGTGGAATTGCCCAGAAAACTCAAAAACCAATACCTAGGGAGGTTTTTAGGAACTTGGGAAAAATCGTTTAAAAACCATGGTTTTTGAGAAAATTAGTGCTAAAGGAGGGCATAAATGGATTCTAGAGATAATTCTGAAGAAAATGGCGCAAAAATCACGCAAAACGGAGCTCTGTAGCTCCGCCGGAGGCGACCGGAATCCGGTCGTCTTCTCCGGCGTCGTCAACGGCGTCGGCGCCCTGGCGCTAACACCAGGACGCACACGGAGACGCACTGAGGACGACGTCATACGACGTCATCGTCGCAAGCGTGCGCGGCGCCGCGTGCGTGCGGGACGGCCTCGGTGGGCTGTCACGGTTGGACCGGGACGCGGAGCGTCCTGGCGACCGTGACGCACGCGCGCGTGCGTCACGGTGCCGAAGAAGCACGGCGCGTCCCGTGCGGCGTCGCGACGCCGTGCGTCTTCGTGCGCCGGTGTACGCCGGTGTAAACCGGCGGAAAGAGGCGCCGCCGGTTTAAACCACCTTATGGTGGTCGGCGAGCCCCATTTTAGCGTAGTTTTCACTAAAACTTGATTTTTGGGAGCTAGAGAGGTCCAAATCACGATCCGGAAGAGGCGTTGTGACCGTATTGACGACGCGGACCTAGTTTTAACTTAAAAACTTAGAAATGACCACTTTTTATTTAGAAAAATTTTAAAATAGTAATGTGACATGTACAGGTGCACTTGAATATACCAATTAAAGGGAGTTATTAGCAAGCTAGTGATCTCACACTGAGGTAGGTGACGACAACTAATGTTTTGCCTTGATTTTTAAACCATGTTTAAACATAGCATCATGTGTGATTGTGTTTTAAAATGCAATTATTATTTACCGTGGATTTCATGCTACATTGCGTACAGGATGGTTATTCCAAATTGAAATCTTTTACTGAATAAACTTATTTCAAATGCTTTTACAAGTATGATGTTAATTTGTTATGCTTACTTAGAGACTTATTTCTTATTATATATATAGAAAATGCATGGATTTACATGGAAATGAGAATAGAGGCTTATTAGGTGGTCCTTTGATAGGCTAACCCGGGATGAGGGGCATGTCTTGGGGATTGCAAGCTATAAGTGCTCTTGAGTTTTAGCATATACATATGATTTCCGTGTTTTATATTTGATGACGGGTACTCTCGCCCGGTGGGCGTCATGCTAGGAGGGATAGGGCCGGCCACCCACCTTCCGAGATTATGATGTGATGAGTTTGTGATATGATAGACACCTGCCCATAGATGGCATTCGGTAGGGGTTTGGTAACATGGATAGTCCACACTACGGTCCGAGCCTTTCCATGGGGACAGACGCTAAGTCTCCCGTTATGGTGTCGACGGGGAGCGGCGGTGGTTGATACCCATGGAGGGTTGCCACTGCAGCATGATGGCCCATATTCTTGTTATGTGTGCATGTATGATGAGCATGGTTATAGATGGTATGCCTGGGTGTGACAACACTCAGAGGTTGACTATGTGTACTCCTGATCAGGGATGTTAGTGCGATGTGATGGGACCCATTACCTTAGGGTGCCCTTATTCTTGTTGTATGCTCCATTTTATTGATTCATGTCATGTTTTAACTCAGTGAACTTCATGTTTTAGCATTTGGAATAAATTGGCATTTATTTGAACATGGCATTATGATATCACTATTTCCATAAATGTTAGACTTTTCATCAATGCTGTTCATTAATTCTTGCATTTATTACATTAATTGTCTATGTACCTACACAAGCGATAGCTTGCTGAGGCATTGCTTTGTTTTGCAATGCCTTAGATCTCGAGCGCGACACCAGGAAAGGAAAAGTGGTTGATAAATCTTGAGAGCTGCTGAAGACTAGTTCCATATAGTTTTAGAAAGTAATGTGAGTCATTAGAGTGGATTATCATTTGAATTTTTATTATGGACTGCATACTTTATATTTGGATGTGATTTAGATCTTTGGACATATATTGGACATTTATATGGGATGTTATGATGGATAGACCCTGGGCCATATTATTATTGTCTTTTGGACGTTTATTTGATTTAAAATAAAGGCGCCTATTTATTTGACGTTGATTTATACGCGGATTATTTATTTATGTTTAAATTACATGTACGCCATTTTGTGAAAGGAAAATTAACACCCGGAGTTTTTAAGATAGGTTTAGTAAAATGTTAAATAAATCTTTTCTCATGGGATCCCAAATGCTCTTATATAAAATGCCATTATTATAAAAAAAAAAAAAATTGTCTTAAAAATTCGGGGTGTTACAATATGCTAATTATAGGATAAGATGTAGTTATGATTAGGAAACTGAAGAAGGAGTTATCTAAGTCTTTTAACATGAAAGACTTAGGCCCAGCTTAGCAGATTTTGGGCATGCAAATTGCTCGCGATAGAAACGGAAGAAAGCTGTGGTTGTCATAGTAGAAGTATGTTGAACGAGTGATCAAGAGGTTTAACATGGAGAATGTCAAGCTAGTCAACACTCCGCTTGATAATCATTTCAAGCTGAGCAAACAAACCTGTCATTCTTTATAACAGGAAAAAGAAAAGATATTAGCAATTCAATATTCGTTAACAATCGAAAGTTTGATGTACACAATAGTGTGTACATGACCAGACATTGCTCATGCAGTAGGAGTAGTAAGCAAATTTATGTCCAACCTATGAAGAGATCACTTGGAAGCAGTGGAGTGGATCTTGAGGTATCTCAAGGGTACATCTAAGTTGTGCTTATATTTTGGAGAATCGGAACCTATCTTGATGGCAGAAAATCAACATCAGAATTTTCATTTACTTTTGCAAGGGACTATATCTTGGCATTCCAAGTTGCAGAAGTGTATTGCTCTATGAACAATAGAAGCAGAGTATATTACTGCAACTGAAGCTAACAAGGAGATGTTGTGAATAAAGCAGTTTCTCCAAGAACTTAGTATTATACAAGAAGAATACAAGGTACATTGTGATAGTCAAAGTGCTCTGGACTTGAGTAAGAATTCAATGTACCACTCACGCACAAAGTACATTGACATCCGCTATCATTAGATACATGAGATGATAGAGCAGGAACTGCTCATGCACAAAGCACATTAACATCCACTATCATTGGATACACGAGGTGATAGAGCAGGAAATGCTGAAGATAGAGAAGATTTACATAGATGAGAATGCAGCGAACATGCTGACAAAAGTGGTAGCATGAGAGAAACTGATGCTATGTAGAGATATAATAGGTATGAACTCAAATTGAAGAGATGAAGAATGGTCTCCTCCCATAGGTATGGAGGGGGAGAATTAATGGGTCCATACCCATGACATCTGCAAAGACAAAACACATAAGTCAATATTCGGTGTAGTAAAATTGGAAATTAGCACCGAGAGAACAATAAAAAAAACTGGCACAGAATGAATAAGCAAAATCTGTGGATTTGTCAAAATCTAATATGCTGCAGATCTTGACAATCGGATCATCTACACCCTATAAATAGGAGAGATCTGATCACTGCTAAACATGGGTGAAAGAAAAGATCAGTTGATCTAAAAAAAGAAAGAGTGTGCGAGAAGGTAGAGTTGAGTGAGGCTTTGGTTGTGATCATCCTCCTCCTCCATTGTATTCTGATTCAACCTAGTGACTGATTTCTCTTTCTCGTGGACAGAGGCCAAAAATCAGGCCAAACCACTTTAATTGTTTTGTGTTTGTGTGATCGTGTTTACATCATCTTCTTAGATCCAGCCCTTAAATCTGAATAGATTCCCATATCTATTTTGAACACTTAATATATCTGTTTTTCACTGCAAAATATAGAAATTCTAGCTCCATGTTTTGCATCAAAGAAATTCTAGAGAGAAAATACCTCATCCAAGACATAGGAGGGTCGATTAGAAGAATCAGGCATGAAGGCAGTAGCAAAAACAGCAACTGCTACCTTCTCGGGGTACTTCTCCATAACTAGAGCTAAACTCATCCCTCCAAAGCTGTGGCCCACAAGGATCACCTTCTCTTTTGTTGGAAACGAATCCATAAATTCCATCAACGACTGTGAGTAGTCTGCAAAAATAGGGATCTCTAATAACTTCTCTTAACGAATTCCAGAGGCTGCAAGATCAATGGCTGTCACTTGATGACCCACCCGCACACTTGAAAAGATTTGTTACTTTGTACCAACTCCAAGCTCCATGGCAAGCACCATGATAAGTGTTTAATTTTGGCTCAAAAGACCCCTAGTTTAGCATTCAATTAGATCATCTAACCGTCCAAATTACAAAATTTAGCTTGATTTAAAAGTTAGCTCAAATTGACCGTCCAAATCTTAATATCTCAAAATCAACGGTTAGATGATCATTAGAGCTCATTAGATGATTAATGTACGGTTCAGATGATTCTAATTTAGTCTTTTCTTTTGTAGATCAACCAAAAGACACATGGATTAGTACGATTAAAAGTTAACAGTGCAGATCATCTTAAAGAAGATTGGATGGACTAGATCACCCATGGAGATAGTTGGGATAGTTTCTTAGAAGACAAGGGAGCTTAATTTGGAATCATGAAAAAAAAGGAAAGGCAACTTTAAATTTTGAATAAATTTCCAAAAAGGAGAGCTTAAAGGAGGCAAGCAAAACTCTCTCTCCCCCACTCTCTTTCCTCTTTCCCTTTCTCCTTTTTCCCTCCTTATTCTTCTCTTTTTCTTTCCTTATTCTTTCTTTCCTTTCCCACTCCCTCGCGTCCTACCACTTCCTCTCTTCTTCTATTCTATTCTCTCATCTTCTTCTCACCGCCTTCCTTTTCCCCTCCATCTTTCTCTTCTCATTCCCACTTTCCCATTCTCCTCTCTTCTATTCTTAAACCCCTTCTTTAAAAACCGTGGGAAGGGCTCCCATTTTTTTTATGACGTTTCTCTCCCTGCTTTATCTTTTTGTTTTCCTAGTTCTGGTTTTTTCTTTCCACAGCTATCTCCTTTTCCAGCATAAAGTTTGCTTTCTTCTTTTCTTACACATCACTCTCTCTCTCTCTCTCTCTCTCTCTCTCTCTCTCTCTCTCTCTCTCTCTCTCTCTCTCTCTCTCTCTCTCTCTCTCTCTCTCTTTGCCCAGATCACCTGTTCTGCCTCAGTGTTTTCGACTGGATCTCAGTGAGAGGCAGAACCCACCACCCTACTTCTCCCATCTCCCTCTCGTTCCTCCCTCTTCCTCATCCCTGCCCAGCCCTCTCTCTCCTTGTTCTCCCTCTCACTTTGTCGCCCCCGTCACACTCTCTTTCTCCTTCTCCGCACCCAGCCTAGCTCGCACCTTCACTTCCAGAACCAGACCGCCAAAAGCTCTGCCCAATTGCGCCATGCCAAACCAAACCAATCACTAGCCAGCCTCTGCTAGCCGGCTCTCCACATCTTATCCCTCTCTGGGATAGTCCAGGACCAGAAACCTGGATCAGGTTTTCCCTTCTTCCCTCTTTCTCTTCCTCTCCTCCTTTCCTTTCCTTCTTCCTCCTCTTCCCTTTCCCTCTTCTCCATCATATGTTTCTCTCCTTCTTCATCTAGTTTTTACTTAAAAACCAGAGTTTTCATGAAATTCTGATTTTGCCCTCACTCTTTAAAAGAAATTACAATTATGTCCTTTTTTTATTAATTACATTTGTCTCCCCAGTTTATTTATATCTGTGTCCCATTTTATTTTGGTTCTGTTTTATCTATGTTTTGCTTATCCAGGAACTGCTTAATCTCTACCAGATCAATTAAGGCCTAACCCATCAACGGGTTAGCCTTAATCAACCAAGAATCGCAACTATCTCCTTCGTTACTTGGCGGATTTCAAATTAATTTTACAGAATAATTTTTAGGACATCCCTAGACATAATCAACATCTCTGATCTTCTATCTGAACCTCATCAATCAATCTGAACCATCCAAATCTCGAAAAGACAAATTAGACCAGATCTCTTTGCTTTTGAAGAATCTGTCAAATCAACTAGTGGATCTCTAATCAAGGACGTGATAAAGACATATATGAAGGCTGATCATCTCTCAGGACATCAAAGTTGAAGATTTTGAGAGTGACTGATCTAGGGAAGTGGTTTTTTCTTGTTATTTGATTTTGTTTATTTTCTTTAGGAACTGGAAATTCTGTAATTTTGTTGGATATGATCTTTGACTATCATTTCAATAATTCTAGTATTTTTTAGTGATTTATTTTTAATTTTAGATAATTAAATTTTATTAAAATTCTTACTTTTTAAATCAAGTCCTCATGAGATCGACCCGTACTTGCATAAGCTACACTGTAATAGCCCGTGCACTTGCGGTTAAACATCAACACACCATGAACAAAGACAAAGTGGTGCTGATTCTCAGTACTCTTCTCCATTTCTTCTTCAATGTCTCTCTTCCTTTCTCATTGCGTCTCTCTTTTGTATGTTGAAAGGTCAAAGGGGGACAAGGAAGAAACGATGATGATGGCTTTCGTCAGAAAAGGCCAAAAGGAAACAAATAAATTAAGTTCCGAGTTAACCATTTGTATTCTTCTATGTATGATGTGAAGCCAGCGTAATGAGTTCAATGGATACCAGGTAATGTGTCAGCTCATTTGATTCCATACACTTGTTCTGGCAACATATAGCTGAAAAACGTGTGTAATTATATATGGTAAATACAGCTCAAATCCAAGGATTTAGGCCCCATGGTTGTAAGTTAGGTGGTAGTGATAGAGCCAAGCCATTAATTTGTTGGGCCCATGTTACATAGGTCATGCAAAACATTGACAAATACAAAAATATTCTTAACCATCCCAAGCACGACCTTCTAGGGTCATTAGTTGGACTGGATCCAAATTGCTAGTCTCTTGATGAACTCTTAAATATACTATACAAACCACATTAAAATCAACTTTAGAAGTAGACACTTGAGATTATGGGTTCAAGGCGTGAAAACAGCCTCATGCAAAATGCAATGTAAGTCTGTATATTATTAACTTTTATGGTCTGCCTTGTGCAAAAATTTATGCTTCTAGGCTATCGTAAAGTCATTTTTTATAACAGAAATAATACATTTAGGCCTTAGCTACACGTTAGAACTGCATGGCCAAAAACGATATTTAGTTGCGCCCATTCTGATCAATTAGCTGCTTACAGTTACATTATTATATGTCCGTTAAAGAGTCGCTCTCCGTACTTCCATATGATGTGAGAATCGAGTTGGTACAGGAATGGATACATGCAATACGGGTTAAAGATGGTGTAATTCTTTAAACGGTCAAAATTTAGCATATGAAGGTTCATGTATTAACTACAGTGATCCAAGCGTTCATCTTTGTGGCACTGATTTAGGTGGACTATATCCCAAAACTCTCACCCATTCAATCATCCTACCTTTGTGTTCTTTTGGATTTTGTAAGTTGTCTAGCTGACAGTCTATCTTTTCAACTCGAGAAAGAAATAAAGGATTAAGATCGTAAGATCAACGGATGATCCTTTTAGGACATAGGCCCTCTAAAACAGTCTCATGCGGATGAACAGTTTGGATCACTGAAAAAAAAGTTCAGATGTGCTTTCCATCGTTTCAACGGTTTCCACTAGGTTTTCTACTTGTAAGGCTCTGCACCGATTGACTATCGATAATGGTTGTAACAAGATTTCCCTTCTGTTTTTTTTTTCCTTTTTAAGAAGCAACAAAAAATTTCTTCCATTAAAAAGGCGATCGAAATGTCGCATATACAACAAAGCTAAAAGACTAGATAAGGTGGAAAGACAGAGGAGGATCACAGAGCCAAATGTAGTTGGCCGCTAATAATTATACCAACAACCTCTACCCGAACTAAGTCGATACAAATTACTCCAAAGATCAATTCATGATCTCATATCAGAAAACAACCTTTGAAACAAAGTCGTCTAATACGCCAATTGTTAGTTGCCCAGGACCAGCTTGTATCCTTCCTCCCGTTATTGAAATAGAAAAAAACCCAATCTAGTTTACCACTGATTTTCTGATCTAGGAGTGTGTGATAATGAGAAAATTTTCTTCTCAAAGGATACTAGAATTTCATCCATTAGATGTGCAACTCTCCACCCAACCGTTTCCAGTTCTTTAACCCATCAGATAACCACCTTTGAATCACCTTCAATAATTCCATAAATTTTTTCACGAGGAAATACTGTTCTAGTTGCAGTCATTTTGGCTTCTATGACCGCTTTATCACCTATAGGCCCCGAATATTCAAGAATAGATCTCCCACATAGGCCGTAAAGTTGTCATTACATGATCTTGAGGTCATGCGTTCAAGGCGTAGAAAAAGCCTCTGGCAAAGATGCAAGGTAATGCTGTATACTATAAACCCTTGTGGTCTGCCCTTCCCCAAACCCTGCATAGGTGGGAGCTTCATGCACCTAGTATGCCCTTTTTATCTCCTGCATTATCTCTAACAATGCGTGCAACACCTTGATGACTATTACTTAAACCATCAAAATTGAGTTTAAGCCAACCACTTGGAGCATTTGACCATGCAATTCGACCCTTAGCTTTCTTTTTCTGCGCCCCCCACAAGTGGCTACCGAAACTCCTATTACTTTTTCAATCGAATAACTACTCTATCAACATAATTCATGACAATACAACTCCATGTCTACTTTTAGTTTCTCATTAACATAGAGAATTATCGGTCATGTGGAAGCACATTACTCCAAATTAAAACAGGAAGAATCCAATAAGTAATGGCCATTTAAGTTATTGCCTGGAATATCAGAGCTGCACAATGAAGTGGTAATCAATTTTTGTTTGAATGTCTCTCTCAGCTTCCATGAAGGCTGCTTGGTTCTTCTCCATAATCTTATCCTTCCATATTACTTTTTTCTGAACTTTCTTTTACGATTGAAGAAGACAGAGACCACAGTAAACTGCGTCTTTGGAAGAAGATAACAGATCAGTGGAATCTACAAAAAGTAGAAAATGATCAGAGAAGAATTCATGAATACTTTCCTTCTCATAATTCATCTTCAAGGAAATGAATTTAGCCAAAAAGGTACCAAAAGGAAGTCCTATAGTGGAATCCACATGTAAATGTTTAACAAGCAAATGACTACTGACCAATAATTCAAGCAAAACAAGAAAAGGCAAAATGGGTTATTTGGGAGAATAGATACCTGGATTTGTCCACCAACAAAGCGAACTACAATGGAACAACTTATTCGATTCACTAGAGCAATAAGCATTATATTAGTATCTACTACATGTGGCCAACGTATTTATAGGTTTGTAATATTGCATGAGTTAAGTCACAAGAAATTCTAATAAAAAATAAATGACGAATATGGCAAGTTACTTTGGTCCAAGTGCAAACTGCAAAGAGAAAGACAAAAGAACAATATCAAACATATTTACTTTAACTGCAAGTGCAAAAATAACTAGTTAATCGAGTTCATACATTGGGCCAATTGTTTCAATAGTTGCACGAGGCCTTGCGAGACATTAGTCTCCCGGCAATGACACAATCACCCTAATGAAAAATAAATAAATAAGTAAATAAAATATCTTATCTATCTCCTTGTTTTCTACTTTTTTTAGATGGTTTCACAACCGTAGCAATCCCATATGGAACGACCTCTCCCTTAAAAATGCTTAGCAACTTAACATATATAGTTGCCTACCTCATTATCATCATCAAGACCTTATCCTGATTAGGGGTTGGTAATATAAATCTTGGTTATCCATTCCCCTCTATTAAGTGTCATAACTTTGTTTAGTCCTAAAGTGAGTAAATCTTTCTTACCACTTCTATCCATATTCTTTTGAGCCTTGCCCTTAACCTTTTAGAACTTTCAACTTGGATATTCTCACTCCTACCTGGTGCGCATTTGGTCTCCGTTGGACATGTCCAAATCATCTAAGTATAATATCCATCATCTTATTACCCATTGGTGCTACTCCTTAGTTTTCTCCAATATTTTTTATTTTTAATTATATCCTTTCTTATCTTACAGTCATCTTATAGTTTTTTTTTTTAGTTTGAGAGGCTCATCTTCATTTGTTTCAACCTACTTTGATTCTCTAGGTAACCTCCCTCTCAATCTCTCTACTCTCATGACTTATTGATCTCAAGTACCAGAAGTGTTCTTTTATGGGAACTTCTTAGTTAATAATCTTTATTAATGCTTTGCTTCCACTCCTGCCCTTGCTAAAATTGCATTCTATACACTTTTAAATTCTAATGCATCTTTACACAACTCTAGCTTTGTGTTTACTCCCTTTCCTGTTTTATCAATTAAAACTATATCATCTGTAAATAACATGCACCATGGAATCTTCTCGTGCAAAGATTTTATTAGCTTATCCATAACCAATCTCTATAAGCTACTTTAGACAATTTCGTACTCGTGTTTAGAACCTCTTTGGTTTGTTAAGTTCTCTCTCTTGGCGGGCATATGATGTTGATACAACTTTTATTTTTGGAGTTGTTTTCAAATCCTCTGTTTTACTTTTATTTGGCACTGTCTATGGAAGAATATGGTACGTATGTCGAAGTGAACTTTTAAACAAAAAATTCTAGATCTTTAAAACGAGCATGTAATAATGCCGGTCATTAAGAGAAACCATAATATAAAGGAAAATGCTACAATTGGTAGAAGGTTTGTTGTATGTGCACTACTATGGCACTTGTAATTATACACATGCTAGATCTTAGGATGAAGAAAACAAAGGCCCCAGACCATAAAAGGATGATGCAATAAAAGCTTAACTTGTGTTTGGATATAACTCTTTTGGGTTTTCTTATAAAAGAAATCAAAATCCCATTTGGATATCCCATGATAGTAGATTCTATTATTATCACTTTACATAAAAAAAAAGTTGAAAGCATGTAAAAAGGCATCTCATGAAAAAATAGATAAATAGCAACTTTTATAAAAACTATATTTCTACCTTTTCTACTCCACCCACTCCATCTGTCAACATACTTCTCAAGAGAAACGTTCTCCAGCAAGTCTAGTAGTTTTTTGGCTACTTGTGAGACTCTCTCTTGTTTCTCACTCTCTCTTTAGCTAGAATTTAGATATATTTTAAGGATTTAGTTGTAGAAATAAGAAAAAAATAAAAACATATAACTTGTATTATATATGAGGGTCAAAATAAAGGTAAATTTTGGAAAATGCTATCCAAATGGAGCCTCAAGGAAGTAAAAAGAGAGAGCTAGGAATTTTTATTTTCATCTAACTCTGGACGATACAAAAAATGAGTTACGTTGGACTCCACCTTTTAGGTGTCCTACTTCCAACCTAAGTCTCATCCTCCTTACATTTCTTGATTCCTTTTAAAGTCCTTTTTAATTTATTGTAAGTAGAATTACACAATTTATTAAAATATCCTTACAATCTCTACAATTACATATTACCAATATGTCTCTTTTTTTCTCAACTATTATACTTATCCATTGATGATAAGGTGACAAATATTCTTCATGTTTATAATATGGTACTCATATATAATACTTAGGATTTCCATTTAGTTTTTACCTAATCAAATATCATTCAACTAATCTTGAAATGATCCCACATAAGAATCTAACTTTGATCTCTAATATCAAGAATTAATCAAGTGAGACCTATGAGACCAAAAATCTTCTTAATATAGAGAGTGTATGGGTCAAATCTCCATCTAACTAGCATGGTAGGATTCTAACTCCATCTAGCCTCTCCTAGATTCACAAGACATATATAAAAAAGAATTAGCTCTAATCTTATGCCAACAAAGCTCTAAGTATTCATTCACTTAATTATGCTCTTATAAACTTATCAAGTAAACAAATTTTCACAAACTCTTATTTTTAAAATAAATATTTGATTATATAAGTAGATTTAGAAAATATCTTACAAACATTAGAAAAAAAACACTTGCTGCCAATAGTAGATAAGTGCATGTCACAACCATTTGATAACAATCAAGAACCCTCATTGATGATTAGATTTACAATGAGTAATGATACAATATCATGGAGTTTTTCTCAAGCACAATATGTTATTCAGTATCAACTTAGCTAACTTTTTATCAATGCATGTCCCACAACATTAGTCATGGCCATAGAAAATAATGCCAAAGTAGCATTACTAAAACATCCACATCCTAAGAAGGTGAAGGGTTGCTAAGGGCATAAGAGTCACCTATAAGTTTGAATTCTTACTCTATAATAGGAATAGGGATTAACCATGTACACACATCTAATGGTCTCTATAGCATGAGTAATGTGATATATACACCATGGTGTAAATGCAAAAAATAATCTCAAACTAGGTATATGAAAGCATAATTACTATGTAGGAAAAGTTCTCCATGATTTGGATTGTCTATATCGTATATGTTAGGCATTCCATCATGGCATATAAATAGGTACTTGTTCATCTAGGTCTCCTTAAGAATTAGGACAACATAATACCTCCTCATAGTTGGCCTCATCCAAAACTTCTACACATGTCTTAGGATGGTCTCATGTTGTCCAAGTAATAGACCATCTATTGGTGACAGTTAGTTAACTTGAATGCATTAACTAATTTCTTTGATTCATAATGTACATCACTTTAGCATGCATATAAGCATAACGACATTTCAATGATTATGCATGATACAATCTATAACTATCATCATGAATTAATCTATAACAACTATACGCATTCAATTAAAATAAATGAAAGTTCATACCAATGTGTAACACCTTCCACTTGGTTTAAAGTAGTTTTAGCCATGAAAATTCCACTAGGCAAAATCTCAACCCAAAAATATCTAAGAGATCTTATAACAACCTAATAGATTGATTTGCAAGTCCATAACTTAGTAACATGCCATGACATTATCCTCACTAGTCATCTTAATATGAAGTCATAATTATTTGGTGTTGGTGCACTTTAAATAACATTAATGACATAAGATCTAATACTAGTATTAATATAATTGTTTGTATGATTCTCTTTTCTAAAATTCTTAATTTTAGAATTAATTCTCAAAACTAAAGTCACAATTTTTGCAATTACCTAAAGCCACCTAGTAGACCTCTAGTATATGATATGAAAAGATAATAACATAGTCAAATGCAGCATCCTCATTAACAATATGCTCAAACTAGGTAAAAAATTTCTTAAACCAAGTCAGATTAAACTGTAGGTCTACTTGTCTTATTTTCAATTCAGGAAAGTTCTGACTGTCGTGCTATAAAGGACCCATAAGTAAATATGATCTTTGAATTTTATTTTGAATATTAGGATGATACTCTAGGATCTAAAGAAAGGTTTAATGAGTTAATCTTTGAGTAATGTCCTTCTTGTTCTTAATTATTGTTCATTTAGGGAAGAGGAGGTAACTCTAATTTTGACTTATTTATGGTAAACTTACCATAATTGATTCAAATAAATGAAATTAAATAAACTCAACACACAAATGAACTCATATATAGAATTAATAAAATGAAAATTTAACATTGTATAACCAATCAAAATTTACATATTTATTTAACTAACATATAAGAATTTCATATAGATAATAATAACAAAAGCCCCAATCTCTAGATGCTTCAAGAAAAATATAGATAAACCTTTGATAAAGCTATCTTGAAACAAAAATCATAATCTCATATATCTTGGACTAAAATAACAATCACATTAACTTCAAAATTAGGAACTTGGTCTCTCATCAAAATAGTGTTGAATACAATACTACTTCATAGCTCAAAAGATGGGATTTTAGAATCCTTACTTCTTCCTTTTTCTTTGTTGTCAAAAATACAAAAAAGCTTTAGAATCCTTACTCTTTCCTTTCTTTGTTGTCAACGATGCAAAAAAGCTTCTTTATATTTTTCTTTTTTTAGACTAATACTAGTTCTCTCTCTTTCTCTTCTTTTGAATCCTATTGGGCTCACTGCATTGTAGATAAATAATTTATAAATAATTGAGGGAGCATTTGAGGCCAAACTAAAAAAATAACATTATTATTTAAGAATTTTCAAAATTTTAGAGGGGACAATTGCCCCCATTGACCCCATGCTGGCTCTACATATAACTAAAGGCATCATTTGATGATCCTCAGCCACCAATATGGGCTCCACTACCCTTTTAAGTAAAGGTGCAATAGTCCCACATCAATTTCAAAAGGGTAGCAGAGAAGAGGCATCCCCATGTAAGGGCTTACCTCTCCTCAAGTTTTAAGTCAAGAAAATTTGTTTAGAAAGTGGACCATGCATGTGTATGCGCTCGTGTGAATGGTCCAAATGCTTATACTCCTCATTGTAGAGTCTTCCTAGTGCTACAAGATCCAACTCTGACTAGTGGGGCATACCCAGGTGTGGCAGAGTAAAAAGGGTAGGTCTTTGAGGCTTGTTGCCCAATGCAAACTCCCTTATATATAAGGTGTCATAGCCTTTTAATTCATTATTTCATTCATCAATTTCAAAGTTTGTTCTATTGGTTTTCGAGTTTGCTTTGCCAAGGTCTTCTTGGTTTTGAAAAGTGCTCTATTTGATTGTGTAGATGAAGATTGTGTTCTCTCTATATGTCTAAATACGAGACCTCTTGAGATCTCCTTTGTGTGTTCACTCTAGTCTCTTTGAGATCTTATCTATTTTTCGATCTCATTAGGGTCTTTGAAACCAAATACCTACAATACACATGCACACACATGATCATACCTTTTGGGACTTGAACTATGAGGTTAAGATTTTGTACTCTTTGCTAATCAAAACTGATGATTACTAGATTATCTTGCTCTTCAAGGCTTAAAATTTGAAGAGAAGTTTCTGTACTCTTTGTGACTCAAAACATGGGTTTTTCAAATCATCATACTCTTTATAATTGGAGATCTAAAGGTGCTTATTTCTCAAAGACTTTTGATGCACCAGTTGAATAGACAAAGACAAAGAGATTTGTTGTTTCGAGATAGAGTTGACTTTATGGGAAAGAGAATTGTATTGGTGAGATGTGTTTGATTTCTTATTTAATTTCAAGAGATTTATTATTTGAGGCATTTATTTACTAAAGACAAACACAACTTGAGAGTGCAACATAATTTAGGAATCAAATTGATTCTAGTTTGACTAAATCCTAGAGATAGAACTGCCTTCTCTCCTTGGCACAAGGAGGGCTTGACTATCTTCAAAATGCATATTTTGAAGCATGGTTCTAAGCTAGATTTAATGAATTCAATATAGTCTAAGTATTTATTCCCAAGAGAAAAAAAAAAAAGGAAAATAATTGGAATTGGAATTTGTTTTCCAATTTTAATATTAATAGTCAAGACTCTCAACCTGCTCACCCAATTGGCTTGATTTTTAGTGAAGGTAATCTAAGGGAGGCTAAATAGGCTATATGACTTAGATCATCCAACTATCACAGCCATCCCATGAGAAAAGAAAAATCTCCTAGGGAGATATGTTTCATGCATCTCTATGTATCATTATACATAGAATAGTCATAGATAATTGTGTTAGACATCTCATATTGTTATCCTTACTTTAGGTCTAATGGTAATCCAACATGTTATTAGAGCCTTACAACTTATGAGACTGTGAGTTTGAATCCTAAAAGCACATATCAATTTTTGACATAAGGTAGAATAAGCCCAAAAAGGGGCCATGGCAATCCAACAAATGGACATAAGGGCAACAAATGGTAATCCAACATAAATTATATAACCTGTGTAAAATCAGTCCTTATCCCTTTCATGAAAATCTCTTCTTTTCGTAACATTCACTAAGTGATGATTGTCCACGTTCACGGTAATGTTGTTTCCTAGCACACCTGGTTTAAATGTGAGGAAAAAGAATGAGCTATACTTTTCTCATAATTCATGATCAGGCTGCCCTTTTAGATAGAAGTGGACCTGCAACTTCCTTTACTTTCCTCCATATCTTGGTGCCCACGAGAAACACATGCCCCAGGAAGTCAGACGCACATACCCAAGAGAAACTATATGATATGTCTGCAGAGTATCATATATACATGTATATAGACACACTCACTAGGGGTAGATAGACCGTCATCATTAGTTGATAGTCCTTCGTTTGGGTTTTTCGTTTGAAAGATGAGGCTGAACGATTTCCACCTCACTTTTAAACCAAGAAACACAAAGGCTAGAATCATTAGGATCTAATGGATGAGAACTTTGAGAGATTTAGCAATTTAAGAAAAGGAACATAAGACGTAATCTTTCAATCTCCAAAAGCCGAAACCCACATGTAATGGAGTTTCTAACAAGTTCAGCAATTACTTCCCAATACTTCTTCAACTACTATAAATGGATTTCAATATTAATGGAGAGAGGGTGCTTAGTGGTCATCGTAAACCTGAGGCTTTTCATGTGGCACAATACCAAGGATGATAATGAGAAGCTTGACTTGAAAAGGGCGGAGCGGAGATCTAAGCTGCTGCAGTTGGTGGAAGTGATGCTGTTGGCCCTCTGGTGGGTAATGGAAACGAAGGCTTATTGCTGTTTGGTATGCGAAGATTCGGGATATGGAGATCAATGGCAACTGATATGGTCTCACAAGGAGAGCCCCAAGCACCTAGAGCCTTCGTTTGAAAGATATAAGCTATTCACTTTGTTTGGTGCGTGCAGGAATCGGAAACAAATGAGAAATAAATTCATTTGTATGATCCTAACTAATTGTTTGGGCCTTTCAAAAATCTAACAAGAATGGATGGTTATAAGCTAACAGTGTTCAATGGGCATAAAATTAATCTTCTAGGCTATCTAAGTCATTCTTACATGATTAATGGCTTAGATCTAAAAAAGTTTCCATAATTAATGAAAAAGGGCAGGTCTACTCCAACCTGATTCTCTGTGATAGGGGTTAAAAGCAAAATGCTGACTCCAATTGACCGAATCATTGTACCATAGAATGGTACCTGGGCAAAAATAGAAATTAAGAACATCAGATTTTAAATTAGAGAATAAAACGATGCATTCTAGGAATAGACATCAGTGAGAATCACAATATGTTTGTGCTACTCAATAGTATAGGGCCTCTTATTTCACTCAACATAAGACCCAATTAATGGCTAGCTACTTTTCCAAATATAACTGGCAGGAGAGAGATCAATTCTGTGTTCTCGCCACAATTACATGGATAACTTTAACATGACCCATGAAAGTTTATTTGATCAAATGATTCGACGAAGGGAGATTGCTGATGGAGATGACCAATGCTGGACGCCACCAATATCAATTAATGTGTAGGGCTCGTTTATATAAAGGCCTCACTGCATCGCGCGCGCCCTTTATGAGATCGCAACTTATGGAGTTCCCCTCGTCCACACTGCTTACGTAGAAGAAGAGTCTTCTTTGATCGATAGATCCTTCTCAGTAAAATAGTGGTGGTGAAGGAAAAACATAAAAATACAGTTCTTATCCTTAGAAAGATAGCGTAACCAAAGTAAGTACTTGGAGCATCATACAGTGTTAAAATGGTTAGTTTGTCGGATACAATGAAAGAGAATGAACCAGTAAAAGAAGGGTTTCCTTGGTGCCTTAAGTTCAAGGCTAGGTACACGTTTGGATTACACGAAAAAGCAAAAATGGGCTGCAGAATTAATTGAAAGATTTGTAAAGGAGATTCCCTTAGCTTCGAAAGTGTACTGATGAGACCGACCATTTGGATAAAGGCATCTCACCTTGTCTTTTCACCGCATCTTGGTGCCCTAGTGAACTTTAAGCATGGGGCAGAAATCAGAGAAACACCATAATGGCATGAAAGAGGACGAATACTTGAGAACTTTTGTGGTAGGAAAGCAGGTTTGTGTGGATAATTCTAAACCGACGAATAACTTAAATCTATCACCTACTACAGGAAAGCCCTTCTTGCGCACCGAAGGCCAGAACTCAATCTTTGATATCATTAAAACGTGGTCCGTCGTATAATTGCTAAAGGAAGATAATGGATCAGACTTTGCTGTTGTTGGGCCAAAATTAGAAATAGACTCCGCCTACGAAGAATATATATATTTTCCGACATGTTTGAACAAAGGAGAAGAAAGTCCGACATAATATGAGAGTGCATAAACTTGCGCGTCGGTAGTAGGATTAAGTCTCCGCATTCGTCTTTGGAGGGAAAATAGATTTATGAGATTGTGGGGGTAAGAGTAACTGAGTATGCTTTGTGATTATTGACTTATACAAAATAATAATAAAGAAAGAAAGAAAGAAATTTTAAACCAAAGCACTCATTTTAGTATAAAAAAATATTAAGTTTTGAATGATCTAACAGGTTTATCTCATTGAACATGCTCTGGATATCTTCCAGTCAATAAATCTGGAATTTTGGGTGATTCTAATAATATCTTAAAATTGTATTTTTATTGTTGAATTAGACTTTTGTTTTAATATATATATATATATATATATATATATATACTGTCTAATTTCTATAAATAAAAGTATAATCTTTTAGATATTAAAATCATCGAATGATAATGCTTTTTACTTAAAAAAAAAACATCCATGTCATCAGCAATTGAGCAATGAGATAAATATTTCAAATCATGCAAAAGTGGGCTCTTTCCATGCAAAATGAGTGCTGTGGTTTTGGTGCTTTTGTTTGCACACTTTGGTTTGGAACTCCTCAAAAAAGTAAAAAGGAAAATATCATTCCCGACCCTCCCCTCAACTTCCGATTGAAGAAGTGCCACAGCCACCTCAGCTCCATACAACTCATCCATACCTCAACACAAGTCACCCGAATGGTCCCATTATTTCAATAATCAAAACCGTTCATCTACCTTACTTGCCGTAGATCAGTCATAAAGTAATTAGATGTCGATTTGTTTAAGATTTTGATTAAAGGTTAAAATCAGAATTTTAACCGCTGAATTTAGATTTCTAATAGTATGATTGAAGGTGCAGATCATAGACATCCAATATTCAGATGTCCCACAATTTTTGTAAATCAATCACTTATCGTAGCATCAAGGCTGGTAATTGTCGGTACTTTGGGTAAGTGATTCTCAAAAACCATATGTTTGCCAGTTTTGAGGTGAATTCAGTCATTCATCATCTAAGACGTGTTTAGATAGACTGCATATAAAAAAAGATTGGTCATTGGCAAATGTGCATTCCCGAATTTTTTATTTTTTTTATTTTTATTTGAAAATAGAAAACTTCTTGCTGGGCCGATTTGTGATCACATTAATTTCTCAACTCAATATGATATATGGGTGCCAAATGATCACTTTGAACATGTTCAAGCATTGCAACATGCTGTAGGGAGGATACGTAGGAGTGGTGGCAGACTGATGTTATAGGTAAGAGTGGCTCATAAATTACAATCAACGCTAGATCATTTGATGGCTCGGCATGCATTTACGTAGTATTCGTGGAATGAGAAATATCATTAAGTATGGTTCATTTGTCAAGTCTAAAGAGTGACAACAACATCCTCACTGCATCAAACATGCCCCAGAAACTGAATACGAAAACACAATAGTATCCAATCTCACTAAGAAACGTAGAATAGCCACACCCGGAAAATTGGACAGGAAGATCATGAAGCCAGCAAAGCAACTCAATCTGCCCACATTTTCTCTTTATTTTAGATAATATATTATTTTAATAGTAGTAGGTGTAGAAGCGGCATTTCATCAGTATTTCTTGGAAATCTCCAGGAGATGGTTGAATACTCCATTTGGGTTTGAGAAGAAGGCCACATGGTCTGTGTTTGGCATCATTATCTTCTCCTTTGCTGGGTAGTTCTTGTTCATCCATTCTTGGAACGATGTGATGATACATTTATCGTCGTCTGCAATCATGGTAACTCGAGGGACAGTTCCGTATCTCTCTGCTGATAACGGTGGCTGTTTCTTAAGATCTTCGAGAAAAAATGAGGTCTTCCTTCCCAACAATCGAGCCAAAGTATAATCCTTTAAACAGCCAAAGAGAAGAGAAGCATTGTCAGGGAAAGACGGAAATATTGGAGACTGGAAAAACAGAAAACTAGTAAAGAATCGTACCGAATCAGGGGAACGGTTATAGAGCCCATCTTTCAGGAATAATGGCCCAAATACAATTACAGTCTTTCCAGCTTCAGTAAATGACTTGTTGTCCTGAGGCACGGAAGGATCCGGAGGGATCTTATCGTTCTTCATTCATGACCAAGAGAAACTTTTATTAGATAATATATGTACGTGTAAGAGGAGAGACAGAGAGAGTCAGTCGGATCATACCTGTTCAATGACATAAGATGGCGGATTAGTTGTATCTGGCATGTAAGCATTGATAAAGACTCCAACTCTGACATGCTTAGGGTACTCGTTCATGGCCAGAGCTATGTTCATACCACCATAGCTCTGGCCAACAAGGATTACCTTTTCACCCGATGCCAATTTGGCCATGAAGTCCAACAACGGCTTCGAGTATTCTTTGAAGGTCTTAACATTGGAAAGATGCTCAAGGTTGATACCAGAAGCAGCCATGTCCATGGCCGTGACTTTGTGGCCAGCCTGCTGTAGCTTGGTTTTTACCTTATACCATTCCCAGGCTCCATGGCCAGCACCATGAACAAGGACGAAATGATGGCTCATTCTAGCTTACTCTTTAACCTCTCTCTCTCTTTCTCGTTTTCTTGCCGTCTAAACAAGAATCCTTGGGCGTTTTATAGACCATCTTTGGTGCCTTGAGGCTCAGAGGGTCAAGAAGAACACGTGTTCCACAGCGTGTTCGCACAGGTCTTGATTAATTGTAAGCATCAAAGAAACAGCCGTAATAATTCATTATCATTCAAAAGGATAAAAAGTGAAAGGGACGCTACATACCTGGGCCCTCATTTGGATCGTCGAATCCATTCACCGTGTTCTTCGTACCTCAGTTGGCTAAGCTAGCAGGCTTTGTAACCATTGGATGATTTGAGCCCTGCTGTTTGTTCATTTTACATCATGCCCATTGAAATCTTTAACTGAAAAAGCTGACAGCTAGAAGGTCCGACAGAGCGTGATGTGGGTTCCACAGCTTAAATAAGGAATTCGATCATAATGAATGATTCAGATCACCACATTAGAGGCCTATTCAGATTGCGTCTTTTTAGTGTCCTGTTAGAATGACTCAAAGACTTTTGCTTTCCTTCTTTTTTGTTCGCAACTTAGTGGCCACGTGAAGCCCATGGCTACACAGAAAGAATAAATTATGTATCTTGATACTCCTAAAATGTGGTACATTCTGCGTTTTATAATTTCTAGAGTGACAGAGAGAATCAAATAACATATGCATCTCCATTGGTTAATTGTCTAGTCCGGCATTTTCTCGCTCATGGTGATTATATTTTGTGGATTTTAGTGGTTTGTCACGTTTGGTTTAGATAGTCTAGAAATTAAAATTCATAATTGGTTGCTTTTAATAATGTTTCTTAGGGTCAAAAAATAAGATTATTTATTTTTATTTAATTATTTACAGATATAAAATAAATGGCGAAGATCTTCTAAATGCATTGATTTCTTTTTAGTTACCTAATTTTGTATATGTTTAGTGTCTACTTTTTAGGACCCTTATGAGCCTCTACTCCTGCTAGAGTCATATATAAGATCGAAAGTAGAGAGTCCCGGTAAGCATACAGCTGTACACACTAAAGACTGTGAAGAAGTCCATCAACGCGTCCTTTTTTCATATATAGTGAAATACATTTTATAGATCTAAGCTACTCATTATATTCAAAACAACTTAGATAGGTTAGAGATCAAATTTCATGCTCGTTCATGCTTTCAGCTTATATTTTTCCATATAAAGCATAATACCCACCTATTTTTCTTAGTCTTTTAAAGGCCTAAAAGTAGTTTAGATCAGTGAAAAGTATTGATATTTAGTGATTTACATATTTTGGTATGGAGAACATGATGAATGGCTTAGATCCATAGAAAAAATTCAGCTGAAACAGTTAAAAAGATTGGGATTTTGATTCTGGTTCGGTTTCAGAAAAGCATTTTGACGACAAACCAATCAAAAACTGGGACTTTTCTAGGCTTTAGGATCAGAAACCTATTGGGATTGTCCCATGTTTATCCGATCACAATTGTGAAATAAGCGGCTTCAGTGTTTTATTTCTGGGTTGCCGCAATGTAATTAGAAAGTAGTATCAAGATGGTTACTTTTCATACCCTCCATTGTTTCTTTCTAGGAGGGCGCATTTGATTGTCACGGTTGTCTGATTTTGGTCAAATTGCACCTGATTTTTCTCTCCCTGTTTTCCTCTTGCTTCGGCACTGCTGATCTGGTGTGCTTGCCCAAAGTAGCGAGATGGTAGTTGGATCCCTATATTTTCCCCTCTGGCGAGGTCAGGTCAAAATACCTAAACCCTTGCTTGTTTTTTATTCCCTTGTTTCTTCCCCTCCGATGAGGTCTGGTCACTGTTGTTTGATTTAGCTGACTGCACCCCATTTTTCTGTCCCTAGCTCTTACTTTCCCCGCATAAGAAGACCCAATGCCATAACCGCATGTCCCTAACATGTTCCCTGCTAGTATTTGCTCATTGGATTTCTTTGTTACTCGCGATACCAATGTGTTTTTCACTATTGTGTCGGAGTCTATCACTGGTAGATTTCTTGTCCTCTGTAGGTTTGTGAGAAAAAGGAGGACGAGGGTTTGGGGAAGGAGTATGGGTTTTTGGGTTTGCTGTTTTGGGTTTTTACAGAAATAAGGGATCAGTGGTGGATGGAAGAGTTGGGGGGAATTGTGTATGTTTGTGTGTGTCTATATATAAAATTCTAAATGAGTCCATAATTAAAGTTTATGATTGATTAAATTAAGACATACTACCATAATAGATTAATTAGTTTAATTTCTATTGTACCTATATGAGAATGTCTTGATTTAATTTATGTTTTCTAAACGTCATATGATCAATATGTATTTTTATATTCAAGAAATAGCCACAACACCCTTAAATATGATAATATATATTAAGTATTTCATTAAGAGTATTGATCAAATTAAGTTTTAAATGACATTAAATTCTAATTAAGCATCTTAATATAGAAATTTTATCCTACAAAAAATTTATTATATCATTCTGATTAATTAAGATAAAATAGTAAATTTATTTTTATTTCTTAATTAGCTCATAAGAATTCAGAAATATTTATAATTTAGTAGTTTCATTATAAATGCTAACAAATAAGTTTTTGTATTAAAATATTTGCTCACAAGTAGATTTTAATGGCATAATGATTCATATTTATTTAATTTGACTTTCATTTATAAATTTATCATTGTATTTGATAATTTATGTCTCAAAAATATTAGTAAGCATGTTTATTTATTTATTTATAGTTATTCAACCTTTAATATTATCGAATAAAAATCTGAAGTTTTCTACTTAAATGTTGACAATTATAAAGTCTAGAATGAGAAAATTCTTCTTCATTTAGGATGCATGGATCTTGACTATGCTCTTCGAAAGGAAGTGCCACCCAAACTCATAGAAATTAGTATAAATGCTAAGATCACTTTGAACGAGCGTTAAGAGTGATCTAATCGCTTAAGTGTGATAGTCATTAAATCTTGGAGTAGTACCAATGTTTGTGGGTTAATACTTGAGTGTGAAAATGTCAAGGATCTTATAAAAGTCATTGATGAATAAATTGAGTCATCTAATAAAGCACTGGCCAACATTTTGATGAATAAGTTGTCATCAATGAGACTCACTAGCACTAAAGGAGTGCACGAGCACATTATAAGAATGAAGAACATAGTTGCTCAACTGAAGTCATTGTATACTAAGATTTTTGAATTCATTTTAGTGCATTTTATCTTGAACTCTCTCCCTTCACAATATGGATTGTTTTTAATTTCTTATAATACACATAAGAAAAAATAGTCAATTAATGAATTGTTGACCATATGTGTTCAAGACGAAGAGAGATTAGATCAAATGATGGTTGAAAGTATACATATGAAGATCCATAAAAGGGACAAAATGCAAGCCAACAAAAGGAAAGGGAAAGGCAAAGTTGTAGCTTATGCTGACCAAAGGAAGCTATTAAGTTATATATATAAAGGAATACATGAGAAAAAATTGCTCTAAAAGAAAGGCTTTACTAAAAAAAAATGATAATCTCAAGTCTTTTATATGTTATGAATCTGATATGGTTGGTATTTCACATACCCCATGGTAAATGATTTAGGTTCTATAATCCATATTTGCAATATTATGCAGGGTTTTCAAAACCAAAGGGGATTGATGGAAAGTGAATAAATCATCTATTCATGAAATCAAATGCGTTCATATGTTGAAGCTGTGAGAACATATAGATTAGTTTTAAAAACTATTTTATATTAAATTTGGAACAGCCCTTCTATATTCCTAGTTTTTCTAGAAATTAATTTTCTATATCAAGACTTATACAATTGAAATATTCTTTTTATTTTCCTAAATTCTTTGTGTACATGGTACAATGGATAATGATTTTTTCAAAATTTATTTAAAAATAATGTCCCAATGAAGTGATGAATGTGCATGGTAATGCTGATAAACGTAATGATATGATAAGAAATCCTCTATGTTATAACACTAGAGATTAGAACATATCTCCATTAATAGAATTAAAAGGTTAGTAAATAATGGAGTTCTTGAGACTCTTGATTTTACATATTTTGATTTATGTATCGACTGCATTAAAGGAAAAATATCAACAATTAAAAAAGGATGCTAAGAATAGTTCTAACGTATTAGAAATCATATATAGTAATATTTATTGTCCTAATATAAGCTTAAATGGTCAAAAATAGTTTGTCATCTTTATAAATGACTACTCAAGTTATGTATCTCTACCTGCTTCATAATAACATCGAAGTATTAAATGCCTTTAAAATATGTAAAGCAAAGGCAGAGAAACCATGTGAAAAATAAATTAAAATCGTAATATCTGATAGAGATGATGAATAATGTGGTAGGTACACGGGGACTAGACATATGCTTGGTCCATTTGCTAAGTTTCTTTAAGAGCAAAATGTTATAACCCAAAATGCTTTATTTGGCTCACCAAATTAAAATTGTGAACAGAAAGAAGAAATAGAACTTTAATGAACATGGTAAGGAGTATGCTTAATAACTTCAATCTTCCTTTTATCATTATGGTGTAAAGCTTGAAAAATAGCTATGTATATATTAACCCGAGTTCCTACAAAAGTTGTTTCCAAACACCTTTTAAATTATGGAAACGTTGGAAATCAGGTTTGAGACATATATGCCTTTGGAGTTGTCCAGCTGAAGGTAGAGTTTATAATCCATATGAAAGGAAGTTAAACACAAGGACTATTTGTGTATATTTTATTGGATATGCTAAAAAGTCTAAGAGACATAAATTTTATTGTCCATCCCATAATAGTAGAATTGTAGAACCAAGAAAAGTTATATTTCTTAAGAATGACATTGTTATAAGAAGTTATTAACCTCAAAGCTTAGTTTTTGGGAAAACATCATGTTTTTAATCTAATTTACATTAAGTAGCAGACTGGTTATTATTAATGACACTCATCAAAATATGATGGTGGCCAATCAATAGTTAAAGGTTGATGTCAAGTTTATAATGCTTTAGTAGATGACATTGAGCATCAACCACAACAAGTTGAGAATCAAGAGCATCTACAAGAAGCTGATGATGTACCATTGAAGAGATCTACTAAATTAAGTTAGCAATTTCTATTGATTGCATTGTCTACCTACAAGATCTGATTATAATATCAGTGCTAACAATGGCCCTAAGATATTTTCATAAGTAATAAATAGCAGTATATCTAAACTATAGTATGAGGCTATGAAGGATAAGATGGATCTTATGACGAAAAATCAAGCCTGGGATCTTGTAGAATTGCCTGATGGGGTTAACACAATTCGTTGTAAATGTATTTTCAAAACCAAGAAAGACTTATTATGAAACATTGAATAATTCAAAGCTAGACTTATTGTAAAAGGATTTACACAAAAAGAAGGAATCGATTATCGAGAAACATTTTTTCTGTTTCTAAAAAGACTCTTTTCCATATTATCATGGCATTGGTTGCTCATTTTGACTTAGATTTATATTAAATGGCTGTGAAAATAATATTCCTCAATAGTGATTTAGAGAAAGTGTTTTATATGAAACAACTCAAGGGATTTGTCTCAAGTGATGGAACTAAAGCAAGCCTCCCGTCAGTGATATTTAAAGTCCATAATGTTATCTCTTCATTTGATTTCACAGAAAACATTATGATGAATGTATATATCACAAAGTTAGCAGGGACAAAATTATTTTTCTAATCCTATATGTAGATTAGTTTTTGCTTATGAGAAATAATATAAGATTGCTATATAAGGCGAAATAATTTCTCTCACAACACTTTGATATGAAGGATATGGGTGAGACATCTTATGTGATTGGCATTAAGATCAATAGAATAGATTTCAAGGTATCTTGGGTTTGTCTCAGGAGGCCTATATCAACAAAGTTCTTGAGAGATTTCAGATGAAAGATTGTTTATCTAATATAGCACCTATTATTAAGGATAACAACTTTAGTTTGAATCAATATCCTAAAAATAACTTTAAAGGGGAACATATTTAAAAAATTCCTTATGCTTTAGCTATTTGAAGCCTGATGTATGCTCAAGTCTAAATTGAATATTGCATTTGCAGTTGGAATGTTGGGAAGATATCAAAGTAACCCAGGTTTGGACTACTAAAAAGCAATATAGAAGGTCATACGATCCCTTTAGGGAACTAAATATGTCATGCTTACATATAGAGGAACTGATGGCTTGAAGATTATTATGTATTTAGATTTAGACTTTGCTAGTTGTGTTAATTAGAAGGGGAGCCTTGGTGCAATGGTAAAAGTTGTCGTCATGTGACCTTGAGGTCACGGGTTCAAGGCGTGGAATCAGCCTCTTGCAAAATGCAAGGTAAGGCTGCCTATTATAGGCCCTTGTGGTTCGCCCATTCCCCAGACCCCACATAGACGGGAGCTTCGTGCACCAAGGCTGCTCTTTTTAGTTGTGTTAATTCTTGTAAGTCAACATTTAAATATATCCTCTTATTTGCTAGAGGCATTATGTATTAGAGACGTGCGAATAAACTTTGATTGCTACTTCTACAATAGAAGCTAAGTTTTGTTTCTTACTTTGAGTCGACAAAACAAGATATTTAGTTTAAGAGTTTCATCTCTAGGCTTCGAGTTGCTGATTCTATCTGTAGGCCACTTAAGATATATTGATAAGAGCGAAAGTTTTAAGTATATTGACATTAAGTACTTAGTAGTCAAAATGCATATTAAAAGGAATGAAGTGCTCATTAAACACATTCTCACTAAGCTAATGATTGCAGATCCTTTAATGGAAAGCATGCCACCAATGTTGTTTGATGATCATGTAACACGAATGAGACTTTATTCTAATTTATCACTTTCTATTTGAATTATAATGCTATACTTGTAGCATATATTAGTAATAAAACTATGAATTCTTAAATTTGTCTCCATTTTTTGTGTGTATAAATTTATTATTGGAATGACATATTTATGTTTGGACCCAAAATAAACATTTGAGGCTTATTCGTAAAGTTAAAATACCATATAAAAAGTTTTTTTAAAAGAAAATTTTTATATTGTGATATATAGAAGGTAATACTTGTTTGTAAGGAAATTACTACCATGATTCATGTAATTTATTTCTTTATTTGAGTATAAAGTGTTTTAGACTAGTATGCTAAGATTTATGACTTTATAAAGTTATAAATGTTTAGATCAAGTAGAAGATTATTATAATTTTTTTATTTTCTTGTGGTCCTAAACATTTAAATTCAAGATGAATGTGGGTGTGAAGGTGATGACTAGTACCCAATTACTAGTCTAAATGTTATTGGTAGTGACAGTTTTTTGTATATAAGTCTTGTGGTTAAGTTATCCTTGATGGATGAGTAACTGCAAAAATTAAAAGGACTTATTTTAAGGGTTCCTAATCCTGCAATTTGATCTTTCTATTGTTGTTGTTGTTCTCAATCACTGTGAATTGCAAATGATTAGAAGATCCCTTAAATACTGCTGGATTATCTACTATAGCTGGAGTTATGTTTTTGGTCACGCTTCTGCTTATTTATATTTATAATTGCTATGTAAACATGAAGTAAATTGGTTTACAATATTTCCATCAATTTTTACTTCCTTAATTACTTATTTGTGTGCGAGGAAGCGTGGGAAAGCCACGGGTACGCGTCATACAAGTAATCCGTACTACCAAGAGAAAGAGTCAGTTAACATAATTCTAGAAGAGATGAATTGACAGTTTGCGTGATTCTTCATATAAATATACTTCCTAATCAAGGCTTACGGTGGGAAATTGGGAATAATGCATGGAGCATGCTTATCATGGGCAGCCAAAGACCCAGATTTACAAAACTACTCGAAAACAAGAACACAGACAAATATCAGCAAACGACAGCGAGGAGCAGATCTGCAGTTAATCAGTATTTCTTGGCAATTTCCAGCAGATAGTAGACTACTCCATCTGGGTTCGAGAAAAAGGCCACATGGTCTGTGTTTGGCAACTTTATCACCTCGTTTGCTGGGTAATTCTTGTTCATCCATTCTTGAAATGGTGGTATGATACATAAATCGTTTTCGGCGATCATGGTAACTCGAGGCACAGACCCATACTTATCCTCTGAATATGGAGGCTGCTTCTCAAGTTCATCAACAAAAAATGAGGTAATCCTCGACAATGATAGAGCCAAGGTATAATCCTTTCCACAGCCAAAGAAACATAACATTGTTAGGGAAAGCCAGCATATTGATTGCAGATGAAAGAAAAACTAGTAAGAACTCATACCCGATCAGGGGAAAGTTGATATAACTTTGCTTTCAGGAACTCGGGGCCAAACTTTATCTCAGTCATTCCCGGTCGATCAATTGCCTTATTGTCCATAGGATCGGAAGGGATCTTATCGTTCTTCATTCATAAGCAAGAAGGCTTTCTATCAGATACTGATAGATAGATAGATAGATAGATAGATAGATAGATAGAGATCAGCAAGAGAGAGAGGGAGAGTGAAATTATTCACTACGCTGAGGGGTAGCGTATCCAATAGGCACTTCCAAAGTGGACCCTTCAGCTGAAATGTGGTAGCTAGAGAGTGAGTTTTGTTAACAACGTCCACATTTCAGCTAGAAGGGGCTCACCTTAGAAATGCACGTTGGATGAGATCTTTGCTGCCCTCCATCTTGAGAAAGGGCAAATCAAATGAACAGCTTAGATCGTCAAAAAGTAACAAAAAACTGTGCCTAGAGAATAATTTCAGGAGGGAGAGAGAGATCATCCGGGTCCTACCTCTTGAATGACATAAGATGGTGCATGAGTTGTATCGGGCATGTAAGCATTGATAAAGACGCCAACAGAGACCTTCTCAGGCTGCGTATTCATAGCCAGAGCAATGTTCATACCACCAAAGCTCTGGCCCACAAGGATCACCTTTTCATCAGATGGCAATATGGCCATGAAATCCAACAAAGGCTTAGAGTACTCTTCAAAGGTCTTAACGTCATAGTAGAGGCGCTTAAGATTGATGCCAGAAGCCGCCATGTCCATGACTGTGACGGTGTGGCCAGCATCCTCCAGCATGGTTTTTACGATATACCATTCCCAGGCTCCATGGCCAGCACCATGAACAAGGACGAAATGTTTCTTGCCGCTCATTTTCTACCTTACTGTCTAACCTTGTCTCTCTCGTTCTTCTGTTCTTGTTGTCCAAACAAGAGCCACTGTGCGCTTTATATAGGCTTCCTTGGTGTCTAAACGCGATCGAAGCATGCATTTTGATGCTACTTTTGGCCGCCCACGTGAAAGGATTCCTAGTCCCAAGTGAAGGCATAATTTGGAAACGGCGTTTTTTTGTTTTTATTTGCCCTTTTTACCACGAGAAGTCCTATTATAGAGCATTATTGGAACCGGATAACACTCCCCAAAGCTGTGCAGTTCATTGCTTTCGTATACTGAGATTCACATATCATGATCCATGCCGTTTATTGGACTTTCTAAAAGTTGGATATCTAAGGGGTCAAATATCATGCCAAAAGAGATCCACTGGCATCCAAGAGATGGTATTTGCTATGCTGAATGTAAATTAAACCGTTGCTTACGTAGAGCTTGTGACCTCCATGTCCAGCAACATGAATGCACCTTTTCTTTGATACTAGAGGTGCCCTTTCGGCATAAAATTTGCACCAGTTAGGCATTGATTCAGAGTAACGGTAGAATCACTGGTATTATATGGATCGTTGCATGATTTTAGTGGGGGTTCGCGCTCTCTATACCAGCGTCCATCATAAATAACCGTTCTGTCCACTTAAACCCGAAATCAGGGACTTTTTGTGGTTTACTGGTGCGTAGTGGTGCTTATGTGGACATCTTTTTTTATGAGGAAAACTATTGTCCTCGCATCGAAAGTGGTCAAGCTGCCCTTTCACTGATTAAAAATAATAATAAGATAATAATGTTAGGCACCTAACGAGATGAACTTTGCCGACGATGCCAATGGACTAACAATTAAATCTTGGATGAAAACATTTTTACTTATTTCTGTGGGTAGTTTCTTTGGGCTTTGATTGAATCGAAAATCAAGAAAGATCTCAGATCTTATTATAAAATGAATATTTCCTCATATTTTGGTAAAATAAATCATCTTCTCCTTTCATCGTAACTATTAAATTAAGATGTGCTGCAAAAGCCTTATTCTTTTATTCTCTTGTTCACCTGTGGATGTGCACGAGATCCTCGTGATCAGAGAGAGAGAGAAGAGATAGTAGTCTTGGTAAAGGTCGGTGCGTTGAAAGAACTCAATGTTTCATTTGGAGGGTAACATTTTTTATTTTTTTTAAAGATCTAAGCCATTCATCTTATTTGGAACGACTTAGATAGGTAGATATTAAATATCAGTGCACTTGGATTGTTACAGACTATTTTATATTCATTTGAAATCACAATCATTAATTTTTTAAAGATTATCAAAGAGCAAAAGCAAGAAAAATTATCCAAAGTTTTGCACATTACCTATCCAAGCTATTTTAAACAAGCTGAGTGGATTAGATCTTCCAAAATAAGCCATACTCCATCCCAAAATGGAGTGTCAACTTCTTCATATGCATGAGTATGCAGACTCTTTTTAAAAACTTGACATTAAATGTACTGCAAAAATTACCTTATAATATCTCTTTGGTTGGCAGGAAATTATGCAGAAATTTTTTCCATGATAAAAGAAATACTTTGTGAAAATTGTTTTATGTTTTAGAATTAAATTATACCAAAATCTAAAAAACTTTTATGACATAAAGTTAAAGTGGATGCTTGTTATTTTTTACCTAAAGAAACATAGGCTAAAACATCCAATGGAAATGAAATTTAAGAGTACTTCTTCCTCTTATCTTTGTCTTGTCTTATATAGACAATGTGCCATTAACAACATTTAACATACAAGTCAACTTCTCCCCTTAAGTACACTTGTTTCGAAGGAGGTTTAAATTGTTGCTTTCCCATTTAGTCAAGGATTAGATATAGGAGAGTGTATGTGAGAGTTGGATTACTATTATACCTAAATGCTTAAGTTGATAGGAAGTGGGCCAATAATGATTATATGTATGGTACCCCATTCGCCACGTGAAAGGGTTTTCTCCTAGCTCTTGCACATGGGCTTGATATATGGGGGGTCTCAATTAATAAGGTTGTAATACAATGTTACATATTTACCATTTGACTTAAAAGCTTATGAGTCCCACCAAAAGTCTATGCTCAAAGGCATTTGAAGAAGTCACGATCCAAAAGATAACAATGTCCCACTTGAAACTAACATCAATTTCTTTAGCGGTCTATTTTAAACAAAGAAATTGTCAACTAAACTTTTTAGATTGATGCGATTTTTGGCTCATGATAGAATAACCCACTAGATAAATGGTTTCACTCGTATTAAAAAGCAGGCCTCTGTTGTATTTGTACTAGGTTATATTCTTCCCAAAGAGAAGATTAGGCCATACTCTTCTTCAAGAGAAGATGCGAATCCACCGTGTATACTTCCATCGATTATCTTTGTGTGCGAGAGCATGGGAAAAGTCGGGTGGTACATCATAATACCAATATTCATATTACCAAGAGGGAAGGATCAATTTACAAATTCTTCAAGAGTTGAATTGGCTATTTCCATAATGAGAATTGCGACGACCCTATTTTTTTTTTCTTTTTATACTTTTGAAAATAGAGGGGCCCTTAGTCTTAAAATATCTTTTTCAAAATTAAATACTAAAATCATATATTTCTATATAAGATTTGGTAGAGTTTCTTCTATTTTTTGGACTTAAACATTTAACGCATGCTATGCGGAAATACCTAATAACATTTATAAGATTCAATATAATATAAAGATTTAAAATTTTCTTTTCTTTCACTACCATATACTAGTCACAACCCCAAATATACTCATTAGCCAAAATTTACCAACTATGAAGTATATCAAATGTATCCTTAATAATAACTCGTCAACTCTTTATTACAATAAAAAAGTAAATAGTGTTGAACACCCTTTTCTAGTTTAAAGGTCTCTTCAATAACCAATCATTCAATAGTCAATCTCCTTTTACTCCTTATTAGAACTCTCACTTGAAATTGTTGGTTGTAAGGGGGTGAGTACGACAACTCGTAGTGAGAAATTTACAAGGTTAGATAAAACCTTAACAAACCAAAATCCATATTGATATTCCATATAAGTGACATATCAAATCCTTCAATATCCACAATGACCAATTTATATATAGTAAAAATTATCAAACATGAATCAATACATATAAATGATCTTTATTCACAAGTTCAATCATATTCAAAGACATAATGATTTAAATAAAAATAATTAAATATCATTAATCAAAATTTGTCAAAGCAGAAACTATCAAAATGAGTCACTAATCCTTTAGGATTACATGACTTGAGTTGACATGTCTCAAGTATAACATATAAAGTGTAAAACATAATGCCCACCATCAACCTGTGGCTTTGTTATGCATCAATAGTATGCCCGGATACCTCTGCCACTGTACCGCCTCCATGGAAAGGAATGAATTAGTACAAGATGGAGTCTATCCCATGTCCTCCACCCTTATATCATAAAATGGTATTAGTATCAAAAGGAATCAAGGGCCAACCTGATCCTATGTCATACATAGCTAGTATGAGTGTCTAATCGACCACTCACCTAGTGTAAAACAATTCTTAAGAGTGTAACTGACAACGCGAATGAATTCCAATATTTATAAGAATGCCTAACTGATCATTCCACTAATCTAATTATGTCTTTAGACATAAAGGGCAGCTCCGGTGCACAAAGCTTCCACCTATGCGGGGTCTGGGGAAGGAGTGGGCCACAATAGCCTAAAGTAGGCAGCCTTACTTTGCATTTTTGCAAGAGGCTGATTCCACGCCTTGAACCCGTGACCTCAAGGTCACATGACAACAACTTTTACCGTTGCGCCAAGACTCCTTAGACATAAGAATAAAATTCTAAATACATAATTGTCAAAACATTTTCAAATACAATACTTTCCTTAAGCAATTATTCACATTAGAATTTCTCTTTTACAAAATCAAATTTATAAAGTCTAATCAAAATCCTTTATTTCTTTATAGTTTCAACTTGGTGGGTGTAGGTTGAAATTTTCAATACTAAATTTCAAAACAACTAATGGTCTTTACCTTAAAATACGAATGTTAACACATAATTCCATTACACTTGCGTTTGGGATCACTTAACCTCTTATAATTAGAAAACTTTTCACTTTATTCCTTGTGAGATGCTCAACCTAAGTTGTTATATTCCTATATTATAGTTATCTTTCTCTATTAATGATTTTATTATTAACTCTTTACTTACTATAATTTTTCCCTTTAGAGTCATCACCTTAATGTGGTTGAAACTTACATAAGAAAGTCTCCAAGTACTAATTCAGTTGCATTGTAAATTTGTTATAACTTACTTTATTTCTTTAAAACCATTACTACATTATATCCGAAATTCAAAGATTCTCATCATTGGATCACAAATAAACTGGGATATATATATATATATATATATGTAGTAAATTTTATCGTTAACATTTTCAACTAATGTATACTTAGTAGTTTCCCTACATATGTTCTCTTATCTATTTAGTATTCAAAATTAAAATATTTATATATAATAACATTTAGAGTAATATAATATATTTTAATTTGAAAACTAACAATTTCTAAAGTATCATAAGTTCTAATTTCATAGATTTTGTTCTATGTAAATTTGTAGTATTGATGACATATATTCTTTAAAATAAACAGTTTATAGCTAATAAAAGAAAACCGAATATAGTTACTAAATTGATCCTTTAGCTTAAGGTTTAGTAGTCAAGATTCAAACCTTGTGCTATCTCCTTTTAGAAAATTTTGACTCTATTACTACTTTAGTACTTGTACGGAGTTACTAAATATTTGAAAAGACAATAGTGAATAGCATATCTACTCTTAGATAAGATTTGTAAAGTTTAATGGCTGAAGCAAAATAGTCACACCTAGTCCAACAACAGTTTTGTTTGTTCTGTGATTGATCTATCCATTGCATCACTAAATGTAAGTAACATTTACAAGGTGTGTAATAAAGAACCTTAATAAAAGCCTCCATCATATGGAGTCACTCGTCATGAACAGTTTGACGAAATGGTCTCATAAGTTAGTTAGTATAGAAAGTTTCTAACTATCTGTATATCGGCATAGAATTTATTTGTAGACTGCTACTTAGTATAGAAAGTTTCTAACTGTGTATACCAGCATAGGATATATTTGAAGACTGTTTGTATATCAACGTCATATAGTAACTACTGCTATTAGAAATTTAATGATTATTGCCACTTGATTAAATTAAATCACGGTACAATTTAGAGATTAGAATTATCATAATTAAATGCATAAAATTGTGTGTGTGTGTGTATATATATATATATATGTTGTCTAAAGTTTATTGATTTATAACTACAGTAAAAGTGGTTGAATTACTTTAAAACTTTCCTTTATTTGTAAAACTAGATCATATGAAGAAAACAAAAACCAAAACTAATGTATAAACTGGTATTCGGTCCAATAGATGGAAACAAGTATTATTTATATAGGATTTTGTAAGTTAATATCTTATACAAAATTAAAGATACAGCAGCTCACAGACTATATATAATATTGAATCAATTGTTAACTCTATAACATTTATTGATTTTGTATTAAAATCAGTGAAACATTTGCTTAAAAGATTTCTCGACAGATCTACAATTATCAATGAATGTTAACAATTCGGTAAATCTTTAAATAGTATAAATTAACACAACTATCTATCATAGAAAAGAGATTCCTAGCAATTTAACAGTTCTTCAACTACAGTTACTGTTGAAAGTTTCAAGTTAATATTAAGCTATCATAAAAAAAATTTTAAAAAAAATCTTGAAATCTAAGCTACTGATTCAAATAAAAATAAAGTTAAATCTAATCAAGTAAAATAATAATAATAATAAGGGTCAAATTTTAGGGTCATCTCAAGAACACTTCCTATAAGTATACTTCATAGTTTTTACCGTGGGAAGTTAGGAATAATGCATGGGACGTGCTTATATGGCTGCCAAAGACCCAGATTTACAAAACAGTCCAAAACCAGAAGACAGACGAATACAAACTATAGCGAGGAGCAGACTCAATCAGCAGACAGCATTTGATCAGTATTTCTAGGCAATCTCCAAGAGATGGTTGATCACTCCATTTGGGTTGGAGAAAAAGGACACATGGCCTTTGTTTGGCATCATTATCACCTCGTTTGCAGGGTAATTCTTGTTCATCCCTTCTTGAAATGATGTAATGATACATAAATAGTCTTAGCGATCATGTTAACTCGAAGGAGAGACCCATATTTGTCTGAATATGAAGGCTACTTCTTAAGATCATCAAGAAAAAATGAGGTAATCCTTGCCAGTGATAAAGTCAAAATATAATCCTTTCAACAGCCAAAGTTATTGCTAGGGAAAGGCAGCATATAATAAGGATCATTCCTGTTCAGGGGAGAGTAAACTAATGACGCATACCTGATCAGGGGAAAAGTTGATATAACTTTGCTTTCAGGAACTTGGGACCAAATATTATCTGATCGAATAATTGTCTTGTTGTTCATAAGGATCCGAAGGGATCTTATCGTTTTTCATTCACAAGCAAGAATGACTTCTATCAAATAATGATAGAGAGAGACAAGATTATTGGCACTGCAGTTTAGTGTAGCTGTGTATGGTATAAAACTTTTCTATATAGACCCACTTCTTTAATAATAGAAGGATATATACCAAAGATACCATCCCAAGGGCACTTCTAAGATGAGCGCTTTCCAACCGAAATGTGAACCGTATACAGTAGTTTTTGCTAACACTATCCATATTTTAGCTGGAAGAGGGCCCATCTTAGACGTGTCGTTGGACGGGACATATCCTATCCTTACATCTTGAGAAAGAGCAAATTTTGATGAATGGCTTTGATTATAAAAAAGGTAAAAATAAAGTTGGCCCTGTTGCAGATATAAACATAGTTGGCATACTTTCTACCGGCTTAGCCAGAGCGATGTTCATACCACCATAACTCTGGCCAACAAGGATCACCTATTGTCCTAATGGCAATTTGGCTGTGAACTCCAGCAAAGGCTTAGAAGACTCTTCATTGTAGAGGTGCTCAAAGTTGATGCCAGAAGCCGCCATGTCCAAGGCTGTGACTGCGTGGCCACCCTCCTCCAGCATGTTTTTTACGTTACACCATTCCCAGGCTTCATGGCGAGCACCATGAACAAGTACGAAATGCTTCTTGGCTCTCATTGATGCATGGCCTATCTGAGCCGAGCCAAAGAAAATGAAGAGTTTGAAACGCCAATTATCGTGCTTCACGGCACTACTAGAGAGAGAGAGAGAGAGAGAGAGAGAGAGAGAGAGAGAGAGAGAGAGAGAGTTTTAAGTGCATGATAGTATGTCCACAGCACCCTATTTCCCTCAAGATTAATGTGTACCGAGTACACAACAGATCGTTTTTTTTTTTTTTTTTTGGAAAATGAAATCTATTAAAAGAGAGGGATGGAGTTGGTTGCAGAAATTACACAAGGGGTGATATCGTAGTTCTTGGTCTGTGAAGATGCGTTGTTAGGTGCTCCATTTTTCCATTGAGGCCGAACCTAAACCTGTGCTCGAGAGATAGCTGTCCATACATTGATAAGGGATGTATGGATTCTCGAGAAGAGAGGAGCCGTGGTGGTCCCAACATGTTAACTAATTGATTACGATAAATTGGATCGGATTTTGCAGTTTTTTCTTCTGCAGTACCTCGACATGACATGAGCGTGAAAGAGGTTCAAGAATCAGTTTTCTTTTTATAAGGGCTAAAAATGAATCACTTATTTTGGCTTTTTAACCCCATATTGTAAAGCATCAATACAAATTCGTCCATAATTAGATGAATCCGGTTCATAGGAAAAATGAAAACAATAAAGAGCCTCGAGTCAATAGAGATTGAGGAGATTGACTCGGGAACAACTTAAATTGGGTGAAACACTCAATTTTTCGTGCTCTTGCTACGGTTAAACGATCTTCTTCGGATAATTCGTCCAACCCAAGGATAGCTATAATGTTCTAAAGTTCTTTGTAACGTTGTGAAGTTTGCTTAACTCTTTGTGCAGTTTCATAATGTTCCTCGCCAACAATCCTAGGTTGGAGCATAGTTGACGTTGAATCTAAAGGATCTATTGCTGGATAGAAACTCCTGAAGCTCAACAAGAACTTATAATTACAACTGTCCTGAACAAGTAAGAGGTCGATAAGACGTAGCGTGTTGCAAGAGACAGAACTAAGAAATGAGTTTTCAAGATCAAAAGGCTACAATATAACAAGAAATACATATACTAAAATCAATTAAAACCGATTCCGTTTAGAACCATAAGACTCCTGACACACCACCCTGAAACCCAAAAGGACGTGCAAAGGCACGACAAAGGCGAAGAGAAAGATCATTAATGGAGCTAGGAAAGACACTTCACCACTACACCTTAACAACTCCCTTGCAACCACCGTAGCGTCACCGATTAAACAGAAGAGCTTGCACATCTTTTTCTCTCCCGTTAAGTTAATTCTCAAGCAAAATACTTTTCTCTATCATTTGTTAGGGAATTCGCTTTTCATTTGCTTCCATAGATCTCCCCCATGAAGTGAGCAAATCTCCATCCAATAACCTTTTTAGGATCATGCAGCTGATAACCACCTTGGAATCAATTTCAATAATAAAAGGATATATGGCGGAATTTTTCAATGAGTACCGACCTTGGCTTCCATCATTTATGTTTCAGTAGCTTCCTTTCCATCAGACGGCCCTTAATATTCAAGAAGTGTTACCCCTTGGTGATCCAAAATCACCCTGCCAACACCTGCACATACCTTGTCTATTCGCCGGTCCATCCAAATTTAATTTTATGTACCCTTCATTTAGACATGCCCTTTTCTTTGCCTTTAGACGCTGTACATACCCGCAGCCAAGATCTTCTAATTTCCAGCAAATAATAATTAGAAAAATCCCTGTCATAAGGAGCTCATGATGTAACTAGGTTCTTAACACGATCAGTATAATTTGATCGACAGTTGCCTGTAGATGTTTACCTTTGAAGATACGCTCATTTCATTCAGGCCACAACAACTTGAATGTTGCTAGTAGGCACCACACCACAGTTATCCTATAACCTTCTCGATTTTTCGATTGTAGGAAGTTCAATCGTTATTGATGACCACCACAACTCACGGCAAAGAAATGCCCGATAAAAAGTGATGATAACGCGGACCGAGGCAAGAATATAATATACAAGACGCAGGCCCAGGCCATAATGGCAATCGAGGAGGTAAGGATTCAAGGGAAAGGGCATGGATTGGATAAGATTGGCCAAATGTAACCCTCGTTTGCAGCCTCCAAGCAAGTTCATTTTTGACAGGTCCAGATCATTGGAGTTCAATTATTGTGGGGAGATCGACGAAGTCGGTCCAAGAACCAATCATGGGCAGAGCAAGATCCAAGAATGGACCCGACTGGTAAGGCTCATATAATTCATTTTATGCAAGTACGCTGACTATTTCACGATAATATGGACTGCACTTGTGGAATTATCAATCTGAACTAAGTTCAAAGATTTCCAGAGGAGATGATTATCAGCTCTCCAGTAAAGAAACAAAAGTTCGCCTCCAGATGGGCTAAACCTCCTCTAAATTAGGTAAATTTGATTGGTCTGGTTTCTTTTACTCGTTTTCTCCAATAATGAATTTTCACATTTACCAAATAAAAGACCTATAAATTATTAGGAATTGAATTTTTTATGGTGCCTGTTACGGCAATCCAGGCCGAAATTGGAATATGGTGAAAGTTTTCAAGATAGGAATGCCGAGCCCAGTCTTTTATTACACCGGACCCATTAGTTTTGCTGAAGGGGAGCCTTGGCACAACGGTAAAAGTTGTCGTCATGTGACCTTGAGGTCACGGGTTTAAGGCGTAGAATCAGCCTCTTGCAAAAATACAAGGTAAAGCTGCCTACTTTAGGCCATTGTGGCCCACCCCTTCCCCGGACCCCGCATAGGCGGGAGCTTCGTGCACCGGGGCTGCCCTTTTACCCATTAGTTTTGCTGATCTAAAGGAGGCATGGACCCATTGCTTTTGGTGATTTAAACCGGGGCAGAAGTGTCAGTGATCCCTAATGGCATTAGATTATTCTTATAATCAGCCCATGGAGATTGTGGGACGTCATTGATGGGATCTTTGTTACTATTAGAGAAGATCCACTTTCCTTAAGCAAGCCTATCAATCGTCAAATGGCAGAGTCGGACGATCCTGCCCACAATGGTGTAATTCTAGATGATATCCTTGTTCGTTTTCTTGGCAATGTCTGTTTGGTTCTATTCTGTTGCTGTTGGTATAAGTCCCCCACCCAAGAGACAAACATTGTGACCTCTTGCTCTAGAAAAGACATCACTTAACATTGAGCTTCAAATTCTTACGAATTCAAATAAATCATAAGAAGGAAAATAACACCAGTTTTGTGGCGCTTGACACTGATTCGGTCAAGTCTATAGTTTTAGTCAACGGAGAAGATTGTTTATGTGGCCCAAATATATGGAGCCCAATAGTGGCCATTATATAGGCACCTCCCAAAGACACAAAAGTTGGAATCTTCTCTTTTATTAAGGATTAAACAAGGCATTGAATTTGGCAACCAAATGTCCGGCGCAGCTGGTCTCATCCAATTCAGGCAACTTACCTGAAATGAGTTTGATCGACAGTTATGAGTCCACTTTCTCTTGCCTAGGAAGGTCAAGGATCAGATTTAGGAGATGGTGTAAGTGGCAGTTCATGTGTGATTTGTTTTGTAATTCTTGATTTACTGGAAAAAAGAAAAAAAAGAGGACGAAGAATTTTCTTTCGTTTTCGTAAGAGAATTTATTAAGAATTCAGATCTTTAGTTTTGCGAAAGCCCAATTGGCCTAAGGCAAACCAAGAAAACCACTCAAGCAAAAAGGAAAAAACAAATCAAACTGACACAGAAAACAACCCAAAAGCATAACACCAACCCAGAACAATGATCAGTATTTCTTGGCGATCTCCCCAAGAGATTTAAATACTCCATCTGGGTTCGAAAGCATGGCAAGATGATCAGTATTTTCCATCGTTATCACCTCGTTAGCAGGGTAATTGTTGTTCATCCAATCTTGGAACCATGGAATAATACACAAATCTTCCATTGCAATGATGGAAACCCGAGGAACAGACCCATATCGCTCTGCTGAAAATGGCTTTTGTTGGCGAAGATCTTCAAGAAAAAATGATGTTTCTCTTTGCAACGATCTAGCCAACGTGAAGTCCTTTCGGAAGCCAGAGATAAAAGAAGAACTCTCAGGGCAGGAATAGCATAGTGGAGATTGAGAAAGACACGAAAACTATAGCAAATAGTTATACCTGATGAGAGGTAAGTTGATAGAGCCTTGTTTTGAGGAACTTGGGGCCAAATATTAAGACAGTCTTTCCACTTTCAATTTTCGTCTCAATGTCCATAAGATCAGATGGGAGCAGCTCATCGTTCTTTATCCATAAACAAAAAAGGGAAGCTTTAAGCATAGGCCCCAGAGAGAGAGAGAGAGAGAGAGAGAGAGAGAGAGAGAGATTTATCATTTAGGCATTACCTTGTCAATGACATATGATGGTGGATTAGTAGTATCAGGCATGTAAGCATTGATGAACACGCCAACTGCAACCTTCTTAGGATAGGTGTCCATGGCTAGAGCGATGCTCAAACCTCCATAGCTCTGGCTTACAAGAATCACCTTTTCTTCTGATGGAATTTCGGCCATGACGTCCAACAATGGTTTTGAGTACTCGGCAAAGGTGTTAACGCTAGAAAGGTGCGCAAGGTTGATCCCAGACGCAGCCATGTCAACCTTGGTTACCTTATGCCCAGCCTGCTCCAACATGGTGGCTACCTTATACCATTCCCAAGCCCCATGAGCAGCCCCATGAACAAAAACGAAGTGCTTCACGTTGCTCATCTCTCTCTCTCTTTCCCTCTCCCCTTGTCTACTCGAAGAATGTTGCATGGCCTATTTATGGGCTTCCTTGGTTCCTTTGTTCAAGGCTTGGAACACGTTTGGATTAAATGTAAAATAAAAAATGGCCTGCAATTTTCTTCCAATAGTTGAAAGCAACAAAGAGGAGATTCCCATATCTCCGAAAGTCTACTTATGAGACCATCCACTTGCCTAAAGAACCCTTTCCTTGGGTACTTTACCTTGTCTTTTCACCGCTTCGTGGTGCAACGTGAACTCCGTGCATGGGGCAAAAATCATAAAATTTTCATTAGCGCATGAAAGAGGTTAGAGTTGTTGGGAACTGTTTTTTTGGTTGGCGAGAAGGTTTGCATGGAGAACTCTAAACCGATGAGTGACTTGAACCTAGGACTAGCACAACAAAGACTTTTCTTTCGTCACTTCGGTAGAAGTGAGTACTCAATCGTTGATATAGTTAAGAATTTTTATATTTGCCGACATGTTTGGACAAAGGAGAACAAAGGACATAATGCGAGAGTGTATCCAACTTATGCTTTGGTCCTGGGATTGAGTCTCTGCCTTTTTTTTGGGCTGGAAAATAAATTTTAGAGAATGTGTGGGTAAGAGGAAATGAGTAATTTGTTTTGTAATTATTGGCTTGCACAAAGAAAAATAATAATTTTATTCCAAAGCACTAGTTTTAGTAGGAAAAGGACTCACTTTTGAATGATTTCACCTGTTCGTCTCATTTATTATATTATGGATATCTTTCAGTAAAAAAATGAGGAATTTTTTATGATTCTAACATCCGAATATCTTAAAAGTGTATTTTTAGTTATTGAATTTAGACTGTTGTTTTAATTAATAATTCTATCATCTATTTGTTAGAAATAAAAGTATAATTTTTCACATACTAAAATCAATGCATCAGAATATGTATATTTTTTTTGCTTAATAAACAACCATATCAAGACAATGAGATCAACTGGTCAGATAATTCAGGAGCGGGCTCCTTCCATTTCAAAATGAGTGCTTTTCTTTTGGTGGTTTCTTTGTACACTTTGGTTTAGCATTCATCCAAAAGAAAGAAATATATATAATCATTCCTAACCCTGTCCTCAACTTCCGATTGAAGGAGTGTCAACTCAGCTCCATCCAACTCATCCATACCTCACCATAAATCATTAGTACGGCCCGTTATTTCAATTATTAAAACCGTTCATCTACCTTGCTTACTATGGATCAGTCGTACACAAATAGTTAGATGTGGATTTGTTTAAGCTTTCGATCAAAAGTCAAAATCATATTTTTAACCGCTGAATTTAGATTTTTTACCGTATGATTATAGGTCAAAATCAGAGAAATCCAATATTCAGATGTCACCCAATTTTGGTACACCAATCAGTCATCGTAGCATTAGGGGCTGGTAATTGTAGGTATTTTGGTAGGTGATTCTCAAAAGCATATGACATCATTTAGGCCGTATCTTAGATTCACTACATACCAAAAATTTTGGTCATTATCAAATAGGCACTCTTGAATTTTTCATTACTTTCATTTTTATTTGATTTCATGAATAGAGGCCCCTAAAAGATTTCCTTTATAAATCTTCTCTTTCTTAGGCACATAGCATTTCTATCTCAATTTATTTAACTTATAATTGGAATTAATACTTTCTCATACCACCACTCTCTCTCAATGCTTTCCTCATATAATAATGGTATATAACAGGTTAGTCATGTATATGGGCCCTTGTTTTTCCTCTTAAGCCCTTCATAAATGATATGAATTACTATAATTTCATGTGGGCTCAGATCTTTAAAGATCCTAATCATTGACATGTTGTACTTGATGTAGGTTATGCTATAAAATTTTTGTTCATTGGGTGATCCTATACTTAGTTTTCCTCTGTGAAAAATGAACATTAGACAATACCACTGTCCATTATAATACTAGAAGCAATTGTTAGGATCATTTACTATATTAGAATTTCATAGGCCCATCTAAGCCAAGGGCAACATTGTGAACGATTTGGATCTTTAAAAATTCGAGCCAATATGCACTTATAGGTGTTTGAATCATTTTATGGAGGGGTGCATGAGGAAAAACTCTCTTTTTTCTCTTTATTTTTTTATTACAAGTGAAGAATTACAAAGCAAATAACTCACATGCACTCCTAAATCTAATCTCCAGCCAATGGAAAAAAATGTGACCAAGGGCACTTCAATGGAGATCCCCAATCATTTATAACCAACTGCTTTAGACATTGCTTTGCAAGTACTCTCTTAGTTTTTCTCTATCTTTTTTATTTTATTTTCTAGCCTCTCTCTCCATAGTTTTTGTTTCTCTGATTTAAGGTATTGTTATATGGTTCTTAAAGGTAAAAAAGAAGAAGTTATATATGTCTTTATCTATAAATTTAGACTATAAGGTCCCCTTCTCTACTATCTATCAAATAAATTCACTTACTTCTCAAACAAGCAGGCCACTAGTTTGAATCAATAGTTTTAAAGGAAAATTTTTATCTTTCCAAACAGCAGGTGAGAAGATTAAGTGCAGCACAGCTTAAAATGCATCAGTTGATCCTATAATTCCTCTTGTTCCTCCATGCAACAAAATCTTCAACTCATGGACATCCTTTTGGAGTGACCCTCCAACGACCAAAAATCGACTTAAAATGCAAACACATGATTGGATCAAGCTCAACTTTGATGGTTCTAACTTAAGTGGCACTGGGCCAAGGAAATTAGCGACGTTATTCATGATGCAAATGGCCACAACTTGGCCATTTTGGGTTCAACCTGGGCTGGTTCATACAAATGATGCAAATATCCTTGTGGCTAGGGAAGGTATTCAAACCCTCACATATTCAGTCCGATCTCCTTGCTCGAAGGCGATTCAACAAACACAACGAAGCTGATGAAGGAACCATCAAACATCCTTGGAAGTATATATACGCCATGGATGCCCATGAGTTGAGGATTTTGTTCTTGGATGTCAAGGAGATCGAAGGGTAAGCAAATATCATCATCCAAGCAGATTTAGAATCGATCAATTGTCAATTTTGAGAATTGATCAATACCAGTTACCTTTTCAAGATTCTACATCTCACTTGTCCCCAAGTGATGTTCTTAAAATAATTGAACCCAATTTAAAAACTTTGGACCATAACAGATAATAATAGGTCATGCTTAATACCATTGATAAAAATATTATTTTAATATAAAATATATAATGTACTTCAAGATGTGGGCAATACAAATGCTACAATGTGTCAAAATAATAATATATGTCCGCGTAAAACAAAATTGAGTGCCCGCTGATATAGCTAAATATCGATGTAAGGGCAAAACTAGATATCCATGGATATCAGCTTGGACACTAATTTTATATCCTCGTCTACAAACACCTACAGTGGAGCTTATCTTTGAATGATTTGACCCATTGCCTTATTGCTACAAATTAAGATAATTAGCAGTTCAAATACCGTGAGAATTGGATAATTTCAGCACTTGAAAACTCTACTTTTCATTAGTAGAAAGAGATTATTAGAAATTTTGTAAAACAATGTTGTAAATTCAACTCCGAAAAACATAGTATTTATGATGCTAGAATCATCAAATCACAGTGAATTTCTGTTTAGTAGTTATCTTAACATGCTGGCGATGAGTTGAATTTGTTAGATCATTCAAAGGTGTGCTCCTTTAGTATCAAATCTTGGGCAATTCCAGCTAAGGTCCCTTTAGGGCCTTTGGCATTCCTCTACTAATAGTTGTGTTTGGTAACTTTTCTTTTTCTTTTCATTTCTCATTCTAGTGTTAAAAAATAGAAAATAGAGAATCACTTTCCTATATAAGCACATACAGCGTACTTAAGCACTTAAAAATGGAACTTCATCAAACCCATTTCTCCAACACATTAAGTATCAATAATAAAGATAGAGTCGTAGTAGTAGCATTACCCATGACAGTAGCAGAATAAATCAGAAGAAGAGCCTTCTTGCAACAGTAGAGCTGTCGTCGTGTGACCTTGAGGTCACTGGTTCAATGGGTGGAAACAGTCTCTTGCAAAATGCAAAGTAAGACTCTGTAGTATTAACCCTTGTAGTCTGCCTCTTCCCTGAACCCCTCATACACGGGAGCTTTGTGCACTGGGGCTGCCCTTTAGTAGCAGAAGAAATCAGGAGTGCGTCTGTGCAATCTCCAAGAGATAATTGCCGAGCTGTTGAGGCTTTGAAAACATAGGCATATGATCTGCACCTTTTATCACTTTCACCTCTTTCACAGGATCATTATCTATCATCCAGCGCTGGAAATCCTCCTCCATGATTCTATCCTCTTCGCATACAATGTAAACTCGAGTTACAGAGCCATATCGCTCCTTTGAAAATGGTGGTGTGCTCCTTAGTTCTTCCATGAACAAGGAAGCAATCCTTACCAACGTTGTCGCCAGTGTGAGATCCTTTTAATAACATAAGAAACTCCACATTTGTTAGGAAATGACGGCTCATTTTCTAGATAATTAACAATGCATCCCACACAGCTTAGTTACCTCTAAAGAGGAGTTCTGATAGAGATTCTCTGCTAAGAAGTTGGGCCCAAATAATATTTGTGGTCCTGCGTCGTGGTTGACAGGATTATCCATTTGTGGCTTAGGTTCCCTCTCCATGCGCTTCATTCACCATTCAAAATGTTAGAAATGGTTAATCAAGTTTCCTCCCAAGAAAATAGAAAATAGGCAGCCTCAAAGACTGGTGATATCCACTCACGCCAGAAAATAGGTGGGATAATGCTTATTTCAAGTATTTTATTTTCCCTAGCTAGAAAACTACTGTTCAGAAAATTATTATACCTCTAGCTATTAGTCGCTTAACAAATTAAAACCGATACACATATAGCATACAAGGGCTTAGTAATCCAAATCGTTCAAGCTATGACCCAAAAATGTTTAATCGTATGAAAGTCTTACATTTACAAATATAAATGCATATATATACGGTAGTCTTATATTGACACACACACACACACACATATACATGTATATACACTAGAGTTTTGTAGGACCAATAAGTTTCATTCAAACTGAAAGGAAAATTATATAAGATTACTGTAAGGCTGATCATGCTCTATAGATTAGAGTATTGGATAGTTAACGAACAATATGTGCATAAAATGAGTGTTGCTAAAATACAGATGTTGAGATAGATAGATGGCAAGACAAGAAAACATAGAATTAGAAATGAAAATATTAGAAAAAACTTCGGAGTAACATACCCTGGATCATAAAGTAAGTAAACGTCGTTACTTTCTAACACATGTGGCTTGCTTATGTGGTGTACACAAGGCATTTCTAGAAGTCTGAAGTCATCTTCTTCTTTAAAGAACGATACTAACAAGAATAGATGCAAAACCAATTTTCAGGGAAGAAAAATGCTTTCCTGACTCTGGAATGATGCTAGAAACGTATGGATACAACATAGTTGGGGCCCTTTTTCGGATGATCTGATCCATTCATTGTGTTTAGGGTACCTTAGATTATCTATCCACCAAACTTCATGATTTGAGCTTTGCTTTTTTTATTTTAAATTATATCCATTGGACGTTTTAGTTGAAAAATCTAGCATATATAAGTTATTGATGGGCATGAATTTTTCTATACAGCCTAAATATGACAAAACAAACAAGATGAGTGGCTCAAATCTCCTAAAATTGGACCTACTTAAGTTCTGTCCTTTCTCCCGTCCTCTTTCTAGCATCTAGTTAGAAGAACTTTCTAGCAAAATTGTTGTTGCTCAAATGTAGCTCATAGAGACTTTAGGGGGATGAACTTGTGGGGAACAGTTCTACAAAGATAGTCACAGAATCAACTTTGTAGTAAAGTAACGGCCTTTGTTAGATGTAGCTGCTCAAAATTGTGGTTTTACAGGTCTTCCCTTTGGCCTCCCTGTTTAAAAAAAGAACTTCAAAGCTTCAAAAATTCCCTTGAACAAAAGTGTTGTCCATGTGTAAGTCAACACCATGTAGGCAAGCCACTTGTGTTAGAAATTATTGGCATTTACTTGCTTCACGATCCATGGTATGATTGAAAAGGAATTTTCCAATTTGGAGTACAATTGAACATGATCAGAATTTGGGGTACAAATGACAAAACACCAAATTCCAGTTTTAAAAGACCCATTCACATCATTAATCATAGGTTAGATGGCCTATGACCTTAAAATATGTTCCAAAAAGGATAAAATTAGACAGATGAGAGCTTCTGGTCATAGACCACGTGAGATTGACCAATCATGTGGTCCAGATGAATCATAGGTGGGGCCTAATAGTTTAAGTGAGCCTCACTGTTGCATCACAGTGATCTGCATCCTTCCTAGGCTTTCCCATATTTTAAGTAAGATATCTCATCTTTATTATCATCACTTTTGGACCACGATATTTTAAGTCATGTTTATCACCTTGATTAATTGACAGTGGCCCTTGATCTAACTAGGGTTTGTCCACCACTCCATGTTTAGGATCACACATGATTTATTTCCATTAGTGACACTATCAAATGATTAATTGATGCTTAAATAGTTATAACATACCTAATTAACCTAACTAAGATGCAAGATAGATAATTCAGTTCTAGAGATGATTGTCTACATCGTGCACCTGATCATATACTGTACCAATGGATCATATCAGCCAGACACTACCACATGATGGGCAGTGATGGGTGATAGATGTGCGAATGAGATGATGAAGACAGATTTCAGTGAACACCAACTCAATGGATCTCAATTGACAACTGAAATCAAATGATTCTTGCAATACAGTTCCAATAGATCTTAGCTATAGATTCGTATGAAATTAACTTTAGAATATGAAATAATTGCTAAGAAAGATCTCTTTTATTTCACAATTCATCAAGAAATCAACCCATCCAAAAAAAAAACATTTTTGATTGGATGGGAATGAATGAAAAAATGCGATATCATCCCACATTGAATCTGGAACCTTGGTTCTTTTCCTATTAAAAGACCAGTACTAATCCTAGTCGGGGTAAAATCTTTTGACAAATCCTATGATATTAAGCCGACGCCTAATCAAGATTAGACCTTTGATGATGATTCACCCCAGCCTAAAACGAAGAGACTATTCTCTTTGCACCATGGTACATAGGATAAATGGGAGTCCTAGTGCACGAAGGGGTGGATCACAAGGATTAATACTATGCAGCCTTATCTTATACTTTGCAAGAGGCTGTTTTCACACCTTTGACTCATAACCTCAAGGTTACACGATAACAACTTTACCATTGCGCCAAGGCTCCCCTTGACTATGGTACATAGGATGTAGTGTAAATAAAGATGTAATGCAGAAGTGTTTGCAGAGTTCGTACCTTATCCATGGCATGTAAAGGATGGTTAGAAGTATCCGGCATCAGGGCAGCAATAAACACAGCCACTAATATCTTCTCCGGAAACCGATCCATTGCTAGACCAAGGCTTATACCACCAAAACTGTGGCCTACAAGGATCACCTTCTCGTCGGAAGGGAGACCGGCCATGATTTCCATCAGTGGTTCCGAGTAGTCGGAAAATGTTGACACCTCCGTGACTTTCTTGGGGTGGATACCACTGGCAGCAAGATCGATCGCCGTGGCTCGGTGGCCCGCAGCAGTTAGGAGTGCAATTACTTTGTACCAACACCAAGCTCCATGGCATGCTCCATGTACCAGAACAAAATGTTTCCTCTCGGCAGCCTCCATCTATCTCTCCAATGAATCTGCTCTCCGGCATGTTCTTCCGATCTTATTTGTGGTGATGGAAACAAAGTGACTGTTTGTTGGCTTGTCTTGTTCTTCGTAGAGGAATGCAGCGAGGCACGCCATTTGTATATAGTTGGTCCCATGCGAAGTTTATCTGATAGCGCAGTTACTGGATCTACATTGATCCAATTTAATGTGGTTGGTGGGTACTTGAATTTGGACTAATTAGAAGCTTTGCATAGGCTAAGAAACATGTATAATTGCTGGTAGGGTTAATCAAAATATGAACATGGAAGTTTAACTCCTAAAGAAGCACTTTACACGATAATTTGACATGTACCTTTCAACAAAAAAAAATTATATTTCTGAATCTCAAATTTGTAATCATGGCTGGTTAGGTGACCGTTAGTGCTGTTACCTTATAGTAAGAAAGCGGTCTTTTAATCTTTAATAGTTACTTTCAAAGTCAATTCTAAAGCCTATTTTTTATTTTATGAGCTCTCATTGAGAGAGCATTTCGGCGGAAAATCACTAGGTTGGTTAGAGTGCTGGTACCCTTTTTCTAGCTCCGATTTTGTGTATAACCTAAATGACTAATTTGGGACAATTTATCAATTTTATCCAAATAGATTGCACACTGGATTCTCGATGTATACATCCCAATCCCTAATCAAATAAAAAAAAGGGAGATTAATCAAATAAAAGATCAAAGATCCAATAAAAAAAATGATGATGATATTATAGAAGTACCTTGTATCTATTGCCATTTTTCTTTATTCTAGTTCTTAAAGTATATGCACCGCGGTGCAAACCGTGCAAAACTTGCGTTTCTCATTGAAACTATTTCTGTAAAATGTAAGAAGCTGAGTTCTCATCATTCATCAATATTCATTGATACAAACAAGTAAGTGTTGTCAAATTAAGTCAGACATTACAAACCCAGTAAAAGCCTACAGTCCTTTGATAACCTAGATGGATTAAGAACCGTAAAACATAAAATTCTTCAAGAAAACAAGGTTTAGAAGAAAATAAAAAATTGGAGATATATAAGAACTAAAATTCCACTCAATTAAAGTGGAATCCACAGGAGATGCCTCAGTGCTCTTTATAGTGATATGCAAGAAAACAATCACAATACATTAACATTTACCTCATCTAATAACTTTCTAGTAATAGAATTTTTAAGAGGAATTTCTGCCTTGCAGGAGATTGCTGGTGCAAAACACAATTAGAATGACTTGGAGGATTAGTTCTTCCTATTTTTCAATCTCCATCACTACAAGCCCCCTAAAGTTGGATATCAGAGACTGAATAGCACTGCGTAAGTGGCCTGTCACTGTCAGACAGCTCAGGAGGGGATCAAACAAACGAGTCACTACGTGCACCAAGCTCCCTCATATGAAGGGTCTAGGGAAGGGGCAGACCACAAGGGTCAATCGTATACAGCCTTACCTTACATTTCACAAGAGGTTGTTTCCATGCCTTGAACCCATGACCTCAAGGTCACACAACGACAACTCTACTATTGCGCCAAGGCTCCCCTTCTAAGAAACTCCTATTAATATGTCCCAAAATAAAGTTAGCATTCAGTTTCTGTTCTCGTTGAACTAGTAAATCATGGCTTTCGAGGGCTCCAACAAGTTGAGAAAATTGAGGATATAACGGTAACAAAAGATTGATACTGCACCAATGCCAAGTGGCTCGAGAGTTCGTCTCTCACCTAGATGACAATGGTTTGAGGCTCTGACCAACAAGGATAATCTTTTCATATGGTGCAAGAGACTGCATAATCTCCATCAATGATTGAAAGTTGTCATGTATCAATTGAACGCTTCTGAGTTGCTTCATGTTGATCCCAAAAGCTGCAAGATCTGGGGTGGCGACTCTGTAACCCACGGATGTTAGTAATGTTGCCATTAACACAACTTACCCAAGTTCCAAATTAAGAAGATAAATAAGTGAAGGAATCACATTGATTTGATGGACCTGCTGCTTATGAGAGTCAAATTTTGTAACCGGCAAAAGCCATGCAGAACAACAGTATGGAACCCACTTCTCTTTTGTGGAGTTTGCTCGTGTAGATCAATATGTGGCACATGTAGGTGGATGATCAAACACGTCTCCTTTGGATGATGTTGACATTGTTGAAAATGGAAGGTTTAAGGTAGTACAATGAAAAATTGGGAAGAATTATGATTCAATGCATTTAGAAGAAGAGTTATTGCAATTGTACTTTCTGATCGGCTCTAGGCCAAAAGGTTTGCATCTTTTACTTCCATTGGGAAGAAGGGAATAGGACCCTTTTGTTGGCATTGGTCATGTCTTAAGTTCCCATCTTTCACTTTTATTGGCAAGTATGGGATATGACTCTTTTTTTGGCATTGGTCTTGTCTTTTTTGCGGTGCAGAGTTTTTTTGCCTTGGTTTGGTTTGCACATTTATGATTGTGATCTCCTTGACCACTTTGTGTTCACTCTTTTCTTCTTATAATGTTGAATGAGTCTTGATAGACCCTCTTATATACTGATGATTTTTTTTGTAAGTCAAATAGACTTTTTTCTACTTAGGAATACTAAAAGATCAATGTGTAAGAATTGTAAAGTGATCCTAGTGAGAGTTTAACCTCACAACATTAGTTAATAGTTATGGATGTCTATATTAAAAGATAGAAGAAAGGAAATGAATTTAATTGGTATCAAAAAACTAAGTGATGGAACTTAAAAGGAGAGAAAATAACCTCATTCATAAATGAGTTAGTGGTAGAAGGAAACTAAAACTATAAAACAGAAGTAAACACCATGGGGATTAATATGGCTGAGTCCATTAAGAAAGTGGCAAAAGATGTCTTAGGAGTATTTAAAGGTAAAAGACAATTAGTAAAGGAAATATGGTGGTAGAGTGAAACAGTGTAAAAAGTTATTAAAGAAAAATGGATGTGTTTTAAAGCATGACAGAAGATTAGAAATAATGAAAACTATTAACAATACAAGAATGCTAAAAAGGTTGCTAAAAGAATAGTAAGTAAGGCTAAACTTAAGGCATATAATGATCTCTATAATAAACTAGGAATAAGAGAAGGTGAGAAAAATGTATTTAAACTTGCAAAAATAAGAGAACAGAAGGGTAAAGACTTAGATCATGTTAGGTGCATTAGAAGTGATAATTAAAAGGTACTAGTCAAAGATGATGAGATCAAACAAAGGTGAAAAACTTACTTTTAAAAATTGTTAAATGACAATGACTCTAAAAATATAGGGATTGAAAATACTATAAATCTAAACAATATTTGACATTATAGATATAGACGCAGGATTAGAATACCTAAAGTGAAAAAGATGAAATTAAGAAAGGCCATGAGGCCCAATGGTATACCAATAGAGGTTTGGAAGCATATGGAAGACAATGGGATAATTTGATTGACTAAGTTATTTAACAAGATTATAAAATCAAAGAAAATGTATGATGAGTGGAGGAGAAGCTTTATTATATCAATTTATAAGAATAAAGGAGACATATAGAGCTGCACTAATTATCGAAGGATCAAACTTATAAGCCACACTATGAAACTTTTTGAAAAAGTGATTGAAAAGAGGCTACAGCATGAGACAAGTATATCGGAGAACCAGTTTGGTTTCATGTCTTGGAAGTCTACTATGAAAGTTATTTTCTTATTAAGACAATTTATAGAGAAATATAGGGAGAAGAGGAAAAACCTCCACATGGTCTTTATCGACGTAAAGAAAGCTTATAATAGAGTCCCAAGAGAGTTAATATGGAGGGTGCTGGGCTAGAAAAAGGTTTTGTGGAGGTATATAGACATAATTAAAGATATGTATGAGGGAGTGGTAACAAATGTTAAGACCACTAATGACAAGACTGATGATTTTACTGTCACTTTAAGATTGCACCAAGGATCGACATTGAGCCCATACCTTTTCACTTTAATTATAGATGAGTTAAAAAAACATTTATACAAGAAGATTTCATGGTGCACGCTATTTGCAAATGATATAATCTTACTTAATGAGACAATGGAGGGTATAAACACAAAGCTAGAGTTATGGAGAGGAGCATTAGAATCTAAAGGATTTAAAATCAACCAAACTAAGACAGAATATATGGAATGCAATTTTAGTAAGGAGATGAGTAGGAGTAGAACACTAGTTAAGATTGATAACCAATAAGTCCCCGTAAAAGACTACTTTCAATACTTGAGATCAATTATTCATAAGCGGAGAGATTGAGAGGGAGATTACCCAGAGAATCCAAGCAGGTAAGAACAAATGAAGATGTGCATCTGGAGTTTTGTGTGATCGGCGGGTGCCACTCAAACTAAAAGAAAAATTTTATAGGATGACCATAAGGCCAGCCATTATCTATGGATTAAAGTATTGCGCAGTTAAGGAACATCATGTTTATAGGATGAGCATTGCGGAAATGAGGATATTGAGATTGATGAGTAATAGGACAAGAAAGGATAGAATTATGAATGAAAACATCAGAGGAAACTTAGGGATAACACCAATAGGTAACAAGATGAGAAGGATTAGACTTAGATGGTTTGAACATGTCCAAAGGAGACCGAAAACAGCACCAGTTAGAAGGAGTGAGGCAATGCAAGTAGAAGATTCTAAAATGGCAAGGTGAAGGCCTAAAAGAACGTGAATAAAAGTTGTGAGAAAATATTTAAAAACTTTGAGACTAAATGAAGCCATGATACTTAATAAAGAGGAATGGACGAATAAGATTCATGTGGCCAACCCCTTATTGAGATAAGGTCTTGATGATGATGAGTTTAGATAGGCTAGATACCAAATTTTATGCCCTTCCGATGTTATTAGAATATGCTTCTTTGAGATGAAAATCAAAACAATCAGTTTTTCAAAGCACAAAACATGTGGTTCAGATAATCTAAATGCACTGATTTTTTATGGATTACCTAATTTCTTTACCCCAAACATGTTGAACAGCTTGTATCTTCCAAAAATAGACTCTAGAGGCAGAGTCTATGCTATTAGATGCTCATGAGCGCTTACTCAATTACACCATTAAAAGGAAAAAACACAAGCTCTCAAGATTAAGAAGAGCCGACAGTAGAGGAACTAGCACTTACTTTCGCTTGCGAGCTCCACTTTTAGTCGATGTTCATCCCATTTCTGTGACTCTAGTCGACTCCAATGAACCAGTTGATCCTGCTTTGGTGATTCATTGGAATAGATTTGTGAAGCATCTGAATAGTTTAAGCCCCTTATTTTCAGTTTTCAAAAGGAAGGTCAGAAAATCAAGAGGCAACAATGTATATTCAACAATATGCATTTCACAGGTCAAAGGCCTAGGATCACCTCATGAACTTTTATTAAGGACTCATCCAAGCAAACTCCACCAGATAAAGAGGTTTGGATCATTCAAAACACATATAGGTCCCACTTTCACTGCTGAACGCTAAGCGTATTCACCGTATCAGACTTACGGTAACACAACCATCTTCCCAAAACAAAACGAAGAAGATGTACAAAACCCATTACAGGGATCCTACTTGAGGCTGTGGCCTGCTTTCTCTATCCAGTCCAGTCTCCATGAAATCTCCGGCTGTCTTCCAATGCAATGGATGAGGAACCGTCTCTTTTGTTGCAATGGAGAACAGCCAGAGACTCCATGGAGAATGGACTTGGTAGGGAAAGATGGCAAAATATCTGCGCCATCAACTCCAGCATGAGAGGAAGAAATCATGGAATCTATCCGTCCATCCAGCAGAAGCCACTCTGATGAGCCATAAAAAAAATGGTCACTCTTAGTGAACAAAACAAAATGGTCACTTCCTGCGGACGCCATGTCTGCATACCAAAGCTGAATTCTCATTCTCGAATCGACCTTCACTCGGAGAGTGAAAATTCAAAAAGCTGGTTTTCCAAACACGGCTCCATTACCGACTATACATCACATACTAACAGCCTGATTGGGAAAGGTTATATAATCTGGTCCATACGACTACACTGGAATATCCCGTATAAACAAGATCATGAATAGATCAAAGATAATTGCAAGTACGAGAAGCAAAAATTTCTGTAAATATATTGTGTTATGAATACAATCTCTACATTCATTCAACCCATTTCTTCGCAAGCTACTCTTTTCTCTTAGTTTGGCTCCAAAGACCTACAGATGGATGAAAAGGGAGAAAATGATAAAATGAGAGAATAATTACAAAGAGTCTGCCAAGTCAATCCACACACTATGCTACATACAGCACATATAGAGAGGAAAACTTTTCATTTTCAAGAACATCATTGCTTACTCCATGAAAGCAGTGTTTGTGTGCAATTATAACAAAGTGACAACAGCTCCTGTCCCTTGGCCCTTTCCCTCCTCATCCCATGGCCAAGGATAGAATACAGACAACAGGTGAAGAAATTGATGGCATTTTAGCGCCTTATATCTGGGAACATCTCAAATATATCATATCATTATTCTCTACCACTTGACATCCAATGTTAGAGCCTCAGGTGGAACAACAACAGAGGGAAACTTGGTAAATGAAACATTGGACATCAGATTACTCCATGCAGCCGTGTCTGCTGAGATGAAGGGTCTTATCTTCTTCAGCATCAAAGGCTTCAGCTTCTCTCCTTCTACCCTTGCCACTATCTCAAACCAAACCCGTTCCACTGAAGGCTTTGTTCTCCATGACGCCAATGTCTCTTGCTGTGTATCATTAAGTCTGACGTCTCTTTTCAGCTCCAGCTGGAACCGAACTAAGTTGGATGTCATAATTTTAGCTTTTGAAAAGCCTGATACCTGATTCTGGAGGATTCTGTCACCTAGAATGCTCCTCAGAAGTTTTTCTAGTAGAGCCAATCTCGAAGCTAGGAAGTGGATTGGGCATTCCAGCTTCCTGTGAAAATGATCACTGTAACACTTATCAGGTAATAACTCAACTGAATCCTGAGATAGGAAGGAAGTTGCTATGTAAGTCTCTGGATTTGAAATTCTATAAGCAACTAACGATGCTGAACTTGAAATGTCTATTGTTGGTAAGGGCATGCATGAAGAATAACTAGAGGGCCAGAACTGGCTACTGGACTGTTTGACCGCTGAGCTTCTATTGGATGGTATAACAGAGTTGTATGGGTGAAAAAGAACAACTTCTTCAGCATCTTTTATTTGAACTGTAATGCCTTCACGTACGAGCACTCGTCTTAGTCCTGCATGTGTGGTATTTTGCTGCATGCAAAAGTTAAAAAATAGCACAGTAAGTAAAACTGCCAGGCAGGTGACTAGAAGAGAGCAGAAGTAAACAGCAACACAGTCAATTAAATGGGAGTCAAAAGCATCTCAACATGTAAAGCAGCCAGCTATCAATTATGATCTATGTTCTACGGAAGCACCACGTTAATTTTCTTTCTTGTTGGATAAAGAAAAGAACCAGAAAACTTAACTTGAGTGAAGGTCTTCCCAGAAAAAATGAACCTGAACAGAAGCATTCCAAAAGATCTGACTAGCGAAAAGGAATCCTACATGATGCCATGCTGTTAAAGCACATGCTATAACACAGATTAGATCTCCAAAGACTAGCATGAAAGGGTCTAAAGGCCACATGGATCAATAAGTCTACTCAGGTGCATGCATAACATCGCTCTAGAACCAGTGTACCACAACCAAATGGTTGTCTGACACATACATGGCTATAGGACACCAGGAAAGACATCAAATTTGGTATCATCTTTGACACGATGGACCATGATGGGGTCTTCCGTTAATCACTCAGGAAGGCCATGGTCACTGCCTTGGGTGGCGATTAGATAGTAAGCATCATAAAGCATTGCAATTACCAGTGAATCACCACCCTCAGATATCAGCAACCAAATATATCACCTCGTCCTAAATTTAAAATTGACAGCAACCAACATAACCAGCAAAAAGTTCAATTTTCTGTTTCAACTTGACCAACCACTGTTCTAGTCCAAAAAGGTCATCCATGTAGTTTTTTAACTCTTAACTAGGTATGGCAAATTATGATGATCATAGAAGAAACCTGTGGTATAGATTGTGAACAAAACTCTTTCTTTAAGTTCCTTTTTATTATTAGTCTTATCACTCTCTTGATCCTTGTACTCATTGCCACCAAATTAATGCAGTTCCTATGAAATTGACCTTTCAATCTATGATCATATTGCACAAACTGAAGAAGTACTTTATAAAAGTCCACGTGGGTTTTCTTGTCTCCTAGCTAAGAATAAGCCAATAATGACCTTGAAATCTCTATGACTTCAGGTTCCCTTTCAACTTATTAATTATCAACTTTCCACTATCAATTAACAAAGCAACATTACTCTCATCACATGAATGATGTTCTTTTCTAAATTCGGAAACATGCATTGATTTGCAGTAATCATGAGCAATCAAATCAACACTCATATCATTCCAAAAAGCATCAAAATCTGATCTTTCAATTAAAAGACAATACGTGAGACTTTAAAGTTGATCACCAACTCAAAACTGGGAAAACCACATCAAAACTCCTTTGCTGTAGCACAGTAATAAATAAATAAATAAATATATCCGATTATATAATACACATAGTAACAGTTAATAGATCTACTTAGAAATCCCAACAAAATACTGTGGCCGAAAAGATACATTAAGTCGATGCCATAACTTACCTATTTCCACTCTGTCAACATAATTGATAATCAGATGCATTAAATTCATAATGCAAATACAAGAGGAACTTTTCCAAAGCACATATGTTGTTTGGCATGAGCCTATATGCCTTTCTATCTCCCCCCAAATGTCCAAGCAGATCAAATCATCCATGAACTCAAGGATTACCAAAAGCCAACTTGCCACCAAAGTGAAAGGCAGCTAACTTATCCACTGAAATGGCTTCTTGCATGATAACAGGAACATGGATTAGTCCTACTTATGTAGGTTGTAGGTTCTACTGCATGTTGTATGATATATATGCCTTGATGTAATTCTAGAAAATTTATTGGTCTCCGATTAAATATATGTATGATATTGTAATTAGATCAGGCTGGGCAATAATCATTGGAGAGTGATTAGCAATCACATAGTACGATTTTCTGAGGAATCGGGGCAGCCCACCAACAGTCTCCAATGATTATCTCCAAGTGGCAATAGTTGTTGGCTATCAGATAATGACAAGCCTTGGTTATCAGACAATTCGATCTTCTGAAGGATCAAAGCAGCCTACCAACACCTCATGGTTGGTTTTGACTCTCATTCTGAATTCACTCAGGCAATGCCCTGTTTGGTAGCTGTCTTAACAATTAATAATTATTAAGCTAATTATTAATAAAATGGTCTAGGCCTTGGAGATGCATCTGCACAAGCATGGCATAAAGTTAATTATGAAGTTATCTTGATAGTAGAACAGTCATCATCGAATATTCATAGCACATATATAACATGAGGATCCACACAAAAGAAAAAAGAATAAACAAAAGAAAATCATTGTGAAGCCACATCAGTGTCTAACATTGACCACCTATTACACTTCAGATGGAGAATGAAGCAAGTGATCCCTATCTTATGAGCATGGCTGGATCAGATAATGATTGGTACTCCAAAATTGAATGGCTATAGCATGCTAGGGAGAGGTGGCTTATTTGGCCCCATATCTAGTATAACTAAAATTGGCTAACTGGAAAAAGATGTGCAAGTGACCAGTCCAAAGGTCAAATGTGCAGTTATAGATAGTGGGAAGGTACAAAAAAGCGTGGCAAGGAACAAATTGTTTTCAATTAGCTGGGGCTGCCAAGTCCCTGGCATCATTGTGATGATAGCTAAACTGAGGAGACAACTAAGCCAGATGAAGGGCCTCGAAAATGCTTTTAGAAGTGGAGAACAAATGCATCTGCTTTGGTGGAAGCACAGAAGCCATCATAAGTTGATAGAAGCAGCCAAAACTCAAAGGACAGAAATTAAAGATCTTCTCAATTAAAGCCTATTGAAGAAGAAAATACCTGCTTACCCATTGAGAAAATCAAGACTACTACCTCTAGTTACTGTTCTACCAAGCGAATCACAACCAGCAATAGCACGAAGAGAAGATCAATGTAAGTGAAGTGAACTAGACAAATATACAAAAGCCAATCGTTATTCCAATCAACAGATTCAACTCCAAGACTATGAAAAATAACAAACGATAACATGTGAATCCACAAAGAACTGAAAGACCCATCTAAATTTCCCACCAGTTTATACCATAAGCTGCATTAACAACCAAATTAGCAGATTAATCCACAATAAACTTCCTCTTTTCTCATCATTTAAAACCAAAACAAACAATTTCCTGCTGCAAGTTCAGGTACCAGTGGCCATCGAAACTGCCCAAAATCAATAACAACATAACACTAGCCCCTAAACTAACAAAGCAGAACTATACAAAAAATAAACGAAAAGGGAAAAAAGAAACAGTTTCGACTGCTTATCATTTATAAACATACAGGCAATTGCAACGAGAATTCGTGATCTCCATAAGCTCGCAATTCAAACGGTCCTTCCAATTCGATAGGTTTCAGCACCGCTGAACTGGTCCCACCAATCAAATCCAATCCAAACTCCCCCTTTTTCCTCAATTTCTTCCACAAAGAGATCTCATCCGAAAACCTATACACCAAATCAGTTTTCCCGAACCTAACACGAAATTCATACCTCTGGCAATTCCCAACCCTTACATTCCTCACATCTACTTCAGACACCCTAACTTCCTCCAATCTCCACCGTTGCTTCACTGAAATTGCCTTCAAAACATCCTAATTCCACGAAAAATCAAAACATATTGAATATTCAGAGGCTTATAAATTTGAATTACCGCAACAAAATCTAGCGTTTTTGAGATTTATTACCTTTAGGAAAGGGGAGGGAGATGGAGGAGATTCAACCGTTGAATGGAAAAGATTGAGATGGGAAACATTGAATGCTGCAAGGGTTTGAAGAGAGAGAAATAAGAGAGAGAAAGTAAGAGGTAATACCATTATCTGATTTTTTCCTCTTCGATTTCGAATTTTTCGTCTTCGCGTCTAGCAGAGGGGAATACGCCGGTCCACTGTTGCTACAGGCACCAATATTCCTTCTTATTGACGATAATACCCTTGAAGTTTGATAATGGCACCCCCAATGTGGAGATGTCGATTGTGGAAGTGGGTTGGGCGTGGCAGAAATCCCGAGAACCGCTGTCGTTACATTGGGCTGGGCCTGGCCCAATTTTCGGACTCAGCTCGTATTCAGATTTAGATGTGGGGCTCAGATGGTTGGTGATCCAACCGTTGGTCTCCTCAGGCCATGTAGGACCTAACAATTATTTCCATTGGATGATCTTTACAACCTGATCGGTTAAGGTTTTCTTAGATTTCTTTTGACCTTTTGGAGTCATTAATTTTCCATTACTTACAGTAGCGGTGAGGATCGTTTGATGATGATGGATTACTGGTTGATGACCCATCTGAGATTGGTCTGAGGATTAGGACCTTTGATCACAAAAATTGAAGGTCTCAGATGTATATTACGCGTCAGTTGATTTATGCTTCTAAGAGAGAGAGGAGGAATTATAAGATGGAATGGATCTCATCACAGTTACCAAAAAAAATGAATAATGGTCCCACTTTTTTTGCAATTTTTTATATGATCCGTGCAGTTCTTGGCATTCTTCTTGTATCAGACGGCCAACATATAAAATCTCACATACATTGAATTTATCTAGGCCCTTTATTCATGGACATTTTAAAGCCCTAAAAAAAGACATGATGAGCTTCAACAATTCAATAGATACAATCTGATTTCCAGTGTTGTAATATATACAAAGCATGATGAGATTGACCAAGCTTCAACTTGTTCATATTACAATTGCACAAAGGTAGTTTGGTGCACAAAGCTCTTGCCTATGCAGAGTCTGGAGAAAGAGTGCACTATGCCTTGAACCCATAATCTTAAGGTTACATGACGACAACTTCATCATTTCGCCAAAACTCCCTTCGCTCATATTATTTCTTTAGAAAATGTAAAAAAAAGATGACTTACAGCAAAGCAATTCTCTAATCTCAAAATGCCCCACCTTCTACAATTGAACAGCATAATAGTTATTATTTAACTGAGGTCCGAAGGAGAGAACCACAAGGGTCATTGGTATAAGAATTGATACAAAAACAATTGAACAGCATATTGTATAAGAATTCAAAAGTATCACTATTTGTTTAAACACAAACGATCCCTGTGATGCATGTGAAGTGGATTACTATTCATTAGTTTGCGACTTAAGGATTCTATTGAAAAGCTTTCCCTCCCTCAAAAGCCTTACTAATATAGGGCAGCTTTCAATACGATAAGTTACGCTACGCTGCCATATTTCCAATGTCATGGAATAGCATGGCCTGGGGCTAAGGTAACTCAAGTGGGAGTATTTGTTTCCATTGCAATTGAATGGACCAAGCCCACTTTGGATTGGATGAGTAGATTCACGGATGCTCAGAAGACGCACAAATTCTTTTGCTCCCAGAATTGGAGTTCCAAATTCTTCCTTCGCCTACACCTCCAATAGTAACGAAACGAAATAAACCAAGTTATTTTAGTTTTATTCACTGATCAGATACCTTAATTTATGCATTTGTACATGATTGTGAGATTTTGAAGGGGAGCTTTGGCTCAACTATAAAGTTGTCATCGTGTGACCTTGAGATCACGGGTTTAAGCCGTGGAAACAGCCTCTTGAAAAAAATGTAAAGTAAAACTATGTACTGTAGACCCTTGTGGTCCTCACCTTCCCCAGACCCCTCATGCGTTTAGCATACTTTGTCCTCAACTATCTGAGCAGTACCTGAAGTTAAGATATTACTATCATGTTAAATTGAAATGGAATATATGAAGCACTTAAAAAGGGCAGTCCCGACTCACGAAGTTCTGGCGTACACGGGGTGTGGGAAAGGGGCAGACCACAAAAGTAAATAGTATGCAAACTTTCCTTGCATTTAGCAAGAGACTATTTCCACGCCTTAAACTCGTGAACTCAAGGTCACACAACGACAACTCTATCATTGCGCCAAGGCTTCCCTTCATATATGAATCCACCCTCACACTTTCAACGATATGTCCGTCGGAAGGTTATAAGAGAAGTTTCTTGATTGGATGTAGGCCAATCATAGGGTTGGATGATGCTTACTTTAAAGATGCTTATGGTGGGTAAATATTAGCTACTATTGTAAAGATGTTGGCAACAACATCTTCCCACCAACTTATGTTGTCTGTGAGGTAGAAAACCAAGATAGTTGGATATTAGTTGTGTCTTTACTTCTTGATGATATTGGAGTGCAATTGGGAGTCACTTCATTAGTGACCAATAGAAGAAATTGCATATGTATTTGACTTTATTGTATTTTCAATTGAATTTCTTCTATATGTAACCAATACTAACTCAAAGTGCAACTTTCAAATATCTTTTATAGGGATTGGTTCAAGCTTTGAAGGATTTGGTGCACCACTTGCAGATGTTAGGTGCTGTGAGAGGCACTTTTTTATGCCAACTTCAAGTTTAGTGCAGACAAGTCTATGGAAGAAGAAGCTATGTGGGGTGTAGATGGAGCTACTACCAATAGAGAGTTTCAGTTATCAATCAAGAAGCTAGGAGACTTGAATGCACTAGCTCTATTGTGGCTTATTGAGCAGTATGCCATGCTTTCGATCCAGGAGCCAAAGAATGATATGCTCTTGAGTGGTGTAGTGGAGTGTTGCAACTCATAGATTGTGCAAACGAGAGAGAAGCCCATCTTAACAATGTTGGAGACCATCAAAAGGATGAATATAAGGAGATTTCAAGCTAAGATAAAGGAATGACAACCTATAAGGGAAAGCTATTCCTTAGGATGTAAAAGAAATTGGAGGTGTCTGGGTGCAACTCTTCACAGTGGGTTTGTCGAGACAAAAGTAATGATACTTATGAGGTTGATCACTACCAAAAGAGTACCAAAGTTGTCGACATTGCAGAGAAGACCTGTAAAGTCAGCCCCCCCAGTGCACAAAGCTCCCATCTATGTGGGGTCTAGAGAAGGAGCAGACTACAAGGGTCTATAGTATGCAGCCTTACCTTGCATTTTTGTAAGAGGCTATTTCCATGGCTTGAACACTTGACCTCAAGGTCACACGATGACAATTTTACTATTGTGCCAAGGATGCCCTAGAAAGATGACCCCTAATCATTGTGAGCCCATATTGCCTCCAAAAGCTTAAGAGATAGCCTAGCAAACCAAAAAAGAAGAGGAACATTAGGGAGGTGGATGAGCCTCAAATTTCAAATAGACTCTGAAAATGTGGGATATAGCTAAAGTGTGGCATTTGTGGTCTATAGAACACAATACAAGAACATGCACTAGGAGTCAACCTATGGACCGTAAAAGCATTTGAAGGTTGAGGAAGAGAGCTAATGCTAGGAAGATCAAGAGGGCCATTATCAAGTGGGGAGATGACTATGTTCATCATGTATACTTTGAGATCAATACTCAAGGTATTGAAAAGAAGCTAACTAAGAAGAGATTCCCTGCAACAATGTGCCAGTGTGACTTAGGAAACTCAATAGAGCAAGGTAAAACAAGGTGGCAATGTCACTCAACCAACTCAATAAAGTCAGATACATGGGCCTAGCAAACCAAAAAGGGAAAAAGAAAGGAAGAAGAACATTGATGTTGTTGGTGAGATGGTTGCATAAGACCTTTGAACAATTGTGCTATTGATGTATTGGGGGTTTAATTTTTCAAATAGTTGATCACTATCTTTTGTAGTGTCTCTTTTTTAATTCTAAATGCAAAGGAGAAGGTACCATTTTTGTCTCCTTTTATCAGTGTCTTTTATAAGAGTTGATCATTGGCACCTGTCTGCATTTTGAATGACTTGTTGCTTTCTACCAAAGAGCCAGGTAAAGCTGAGTACTATAGACCCTTGTGGTCTGCCCCTTTCTCGAACTTTACATAGGTAGGAGCTTCGTGCACCAGAGTTGCCCTTTTTTTGCTTTCTAGCATAAATTAAGCCTTCATATCAACATTGGAATTCAACATATATAAAGGGGTGTGTTAATTTCATATGTTTCATGCAGGTATAAGGAGTAGGTGATATTTGATAGGCTGGAAAAATGCAGAAAACATAAAAAGTTAGAGAAAATGGTAGTTAAAAACTTTTCCCTGGCCAATCAAATATCACATACACTTTATACTTGCAACTCCTTACTGAAATTACCTCTCCCCATATATATATATATATACCATGTACATAAAGATAAGATATTTTGAGTGCATCTATAGATCTATCTTGTACTATGCATGCAATTGACTTGTACTTAAGGCTTGCACTTAGGGTTTGCAGTACGCATTGGCTTATACTTGGGACCCATCCTTGGCATGATCCATATGTCACATTTTAACTTGATAGTTAGTCCTATTGATGACTATTAAAAACCATAATTTGCTTACAGAATAATCCGTCTCTTGTCATTGGATTGTATTTTGATGTTATTTATAAAGAAATTTTTAATAGGAAAAGTGAAAAGAAAAAACTATGATCTATTGAACTCCATTCTTCAATTACATGTGCAAGTTACACTATGATCCATTCACACACATACATGATTTTACAACACACTTGCTACTTATTTCAGTAGAAATTTCAACATACATGACGTACAAAAAGGGCAGCCCCACTGCACAAAGCTCCTGCCTATGTAAGGTCTAGGAAGGGGCAGACTACAAGGGCTTATAGTGTGCAGTCTTACATTGTTTTTACAAGAAGTAGTTTCTACACCTTGAACCCGTGACCTCAAGGTCACAAGATGACAACTTTTACCATTGCACCAATGCTCCCCTTCAAAACAAAATAGCAACAATTGCCATTAACCTGATTTGAAACAAGAAGCTAACCAGCAGGAAAACATGAACATCTAAACCTCTTTCTCTAGAAATTCAATGCTTAGATTGCCTTCCACACCTACTATTACAGCCTTAGATTGGTCTCACATATACAAAATGGTCCACATAAACTTGCCTATAGTCATTCTACTTCCACTCTGGGTGTCTATACAACACATGATCTGGGATATCTTGGCTCCTAGATATGTAAATTGGCATCTCACCACGGCCTTCCTCACAAGAGGCCATGGTCAAGGGCTGCAAAACAATAGAGAAAGATAAAAGGGCAGCCTCAATGACGAAGCTCTTGTGCATGTGGGTTTCGGGGAAGGGGAGGACTACAAGGGTTTATAGTACGCAACCTTATCTTGTATTTTTGCAAGAGACTACTTTCACGCCTTGCGCTCATGACATCAAGGTCACATGAGTTGTTCCAAGGCTCCCCTTCAAAACAATGAAGAAAGATGAAAAGAAAAAGAAAAAGAAAAATAGGAAGAGAAGATGGCATATCTTTGGCATTTTGTTGGCACATCTCCTATGATATCTTCTGTGATATCTGAGTTATGTGTCATATGTTCTGTGATATCTTGTATGATATCTGAGATATGTGGCATTTGTTCTGTGATATCTCTGGTGATATCTTTGGTGATATTTTTTATCATATTTGAAATATGTCATGAGAAATATATGCCTTAGATATCGCAGTTAAATAAGTTGCATTTGAAGTCATTAATCTATGCCGTGATATTCCCAAGCCTCAGGGGTTTTATGGTAAAAGTACACGAGGAGCCCAATTTCTTCAATGATCTGGGTCATTCATCTTAACCATCTTACCATTGATAAAAACAATTCCTTGCCTCGCCTTTCTAAAGTGCTATTGCTATTGCCGAGGTAGAACTCAAGAGTAGCTTTTCCGCATTATTGAAAAGGTGGGCCCCTTCAATAAAAGTTTGAGTCCTGCTAAGTCTCCACGCTCAATTTCACCTCCCAATTTTTCTGCATGTGAAACATTTTTTTCATATCCAAGCTATTCATGAAGGCATTAGATAGGTTAGATATCAAATTTCATGCTTAGCCTATGATGCTCAATAACAAATTAAGACCCATCCATTTATTCTTTTCTTTTTTTCAGAGACCAAAAGTAACGCAGTTGAGAACTGTGACGACTTGGTTTTTAAAATACATTTTCATAAATATTTGTGAAGGTAAGGCCCCAATGTTAAAAATTTTTAAAAATACAATTAGCGAAAACATATTTTTTTTTAAATTGATTTTTCAAAAACTCGAGTGCCACCTTAAATTATTTATCATACATAATTTTTTGCATAAAATAAAATTTCTATTGAATATCAATAGAAATACTTTTATTAAAATCAGGATCGATTTAATGGTTTACATACATAGCCCCAGTAATCATTGCACACCTTGTCTAAATATTACAATCCAAATTACAAATAAATCAATACAATCTTTCTCAGAGGAAATACCCTGAGTCAGAATTCGGTGACGATTATCGACAAGTCTTAAGCTTTAATCTTCCTTAATTGTATCTGAGATATTATAAATATTTAAACATTTATAATATCTCAGCAAGCTATGCTTGGTAGGGGATTTAAGAAATATATTCAATATATCTCAAAATCAACAGTTCATTATATCCACGATATAAATCAATTTATAGAATTGGATAATTATTTTATCCTTCACTCATCATATGAATTATATGTATTTATTACATATAAATAAAACTACTAAAAATCATAAATATAGTCAATATCATCAATAATACCATATTGGGAATTAGCCTTCAATACAACATCAGTAATAACTTTTACCAGGCATCTCGTCATGCCATAAAATAAAACATCTCATCATGCTAGAATATAAAGCATTTCATCATGTCATAATCAATTGCATCATAATGCAAAATATTAAAGGACTACCATGCTCGCAGTCTCAATCCGTATAACGGTCAAATAACTACATAATACTCCATTGATACCATGGTGGAAAATACAAAATCCATGTTCGCATGGGGCCAACCATGGTTGTCACAATGACGACTTTCCCATGATTGACCCACCCTATGTTTTGCCTCTCTTTGGGCATAGTATCATCATCATAATCAGTTTCGGAGAGCAGGTGGACAAACCCTCATAACTCTCCTAGCATTGGCATTCTCAGGCCTAAGCCTGTCTTAAAATAAAATCACAAGCCTCCATGCTTGTATGGAAAATAATATTTCATAATTACAGACTTTATGTCTGGTTATAATAGGACATGCCTATAACTTATTTCCTTAAGATTTAGGAGTCCAACTTATATAGTTCAAATCTTCCCATTCTACCCATTAAGTAATTTCATAATTGCTTAAGCAATCCCTTTGTATTTATTTCAAGATCATTTGTTGTCTTAAGTAATTTCATAATTACTTAATTAATTCCTTTGTATTCATTTCCATATCTTTGTTGATTCATAACAATCCTAAGGCAATTATAATCATAACTCATTTATGAGGACAAGATCATGTGTAAAATACATGTATCTCATATATTGAATATATCCTTAAGGTCCACCACCTTTACTTTCAAAATTCTATCATCTCATTGATCATGATTATCATATCATTCATGTATCTATCAAATCACATGTATACAGTCATTCCTCAACTCATTTATACTTCCTAATTGTTCTTTTGATCATCCTTACATAGGATGATTTGGATTTTGTTCCTTGGATCATATTGATCAAGCATCTAAGCTATTGATCTACATTTGAATTTAATATTTATACTACTTCCAAACATGCATGCAATATTATGATTATTATTATTTTTTATCTTTGAAGATCTCCCTGTGGATATTGTTTGACCTATGATTATCTTAATTACTATTTTTTATTAGGATTAGATAGTTTACTATCCTTTTATGATCTTATTATTATTTAACCAGTTCATGTCTTACTGGTTGAAGATAGTTTATTTCTTTCATAACACTAGACAGCTTCTCTTTATTTCAAAATTGATTAAAGCTTACTAGTTGAAAACTGCACACAAAGTGGTTAATTCTATCCTCGTGTAAGGAGGCGTTTAGACCTTACAAATGTCGTTAGAAGGTGGGGGAAGAGTGAGGCTCTATTAGAGAACCCCTTAACCACCATGTTTAACATTTACTAAGGTGACCTTATCTCAACATTCATAAGGTTTTTATAAGCATTAAACCCTAAGTACTCTTGCTATTTGATTTTAATTAAATTCATGAACATTTAAATGTCATTCATGGGGTTTATTATTCTCCTAATTTGGGCCAAGAAAATAATATTCCTCATATTATCCTACTTACTATAGCCATTACTATCATTAAGTCCATGTCTATATTCATTGTAAATGTTCATCAATATCTATTTTCATTTAATTACATTTTTCATGTAGTTTATATAACATGAACAATTAAAGCGTAAATAAACAAATTTAACAATTAAATCTACTAAGCAAATAAAAGAGCATTTACAATAACAATTCACATGCTTATTTGAATACATCATATTTATTCATTTTGATCCATTAATCATATTTTGATTTCTATTCATTTTTCATCCCATTAAGGGTTTAGATCTTGATCTTTTATTTTTATTTAGATCTATCACATTCTTTTAATGTGATATCATTACTAGATCATTGATGCATCTCATCATATAATTTAGTCTTTCTTGATCCAACCGATCAAGAAGATCTTAAGTCAATTTATCCAAATTGAGGGCATAGATTTTAATCTTTCCCAAATTAGCCACATCTGTCCATTCATTTCTCATAATCTTATCATTATATCATCATCCATATTGTTTTATAGTTTCTAATCATGCTTGATTACTAAGATCAAGTAAATCTATGATCATTTTTAAGATTACTCTTCCATTAAGGTTAAATTTATTAATTTATCACATATCAGTCATATATAACTATTGATTCCATATTTCCTCATCACTAGATCACTAATTAATCAGAAATTCAAGGTTTGATCATGTCAGATTTGACTGATCTTGGGAATTAGTACCTCTTTTTGTAATTTACAGAATTTTAGAGTAAATAAAACTTAAAATTTATATTTCCATTAGATTCTACTCTTCACTAGAAATCCATAGCTTCTTTTTTTATCTTGATTTGGAGTTAAAATGAGCCTAGAATTGAGTTTAAGTTTCAAATCTATTCTAAAGGTCCAGATTTGATCTGGACTGTCAGAACGTGACAAAACAGGTTAGATGGTGTTCTCTATCGTTGAAACGCAGGTGGCATCTTAGGCGAAAACTGCTCGCATCGCACGCTCGGTGTCTACCTTATGCGTCTTTGGAGCAAATCTCAGGAGCCCTGTTGAGACAGTTCGATCTAGACCGTTTGATCAATAGTTTCCTAGTTCAACATCCAGATGACCCCAAAAATTTTCTATGAAATCATACCTAGGGGCTTTGGGACCTTCTAAATCCATCCAACAGTTTAGAATTTCCAAAAAAAATCTCATCTCATAAGTGTTTTCAAGCTTGATCACCGGTACTGAATTCACCAAAAAAATCTTGCTGGAAAATCCAGTACGGTGATCTTCATACATGGAAACCTACCGAAATAGCTAGAGGGGGATGAGAGGTACCTACTTGTAGTGTCCAGAAGGAAAAAATATGGTCTAAAAAGAGAGATCCACGCCGGAAAAATATAGGTCTTTTGAATCTTGTGAAATTCCGAACAAGATGAATGGTCAAAATCATGTTTTAATGGCTGAAAGTTAATGTCTAATTGAAACACAATATCCAAGGTGAAACCCTAGTTCTGTCGAGGACGATGCATCTGTGGATGCGCCCGACAATTTTGGGGGAAATATTCCCCTTGAGTGTGTCCGCAGATGCACTTTGCAGCTGTAAAAGGAAGAGAGAGAAAAGAAAAGAAGAAAAGAAAGAAAAAGGAAAGAGGAAAGATGGGGAGACTCTTGGGAATTTGTGAAATTTCCTAGGAAGGTTAGGGGGTATTTATAGGGATGTTTTTGAATTATTTTAATTAAGATTTTAATTATTTTAAAATTTTAATTATTTTCACTTTTCTTATAAAATTAAAAGCATATTCCTCATCATGTTTATTTTTCATCATTGATATTCCTTGAGTTGGCTGTCTACTAGCTCACCCAACTTTTGTGGACCCTACACAAAAGTGAAATGACTATTTTACCCTTATGGGTAAATGTAAATTCACAAAAATTACAAAAAATAAGAATTTTTCACCTGAGCTCAGATTTCAACGTGCTTACAGTCATTCTGAATAGTTTCCTATGAATGATTCTAAATATCTATGTTTCAATACCTTATTCTTTTTCTAAAAATTAATATTATATTAAATATAATATTTTACCATGATTTTCATGAAAGTTTCAATTAATCCCAAAAAATTTGAGGTTCTCACAAGAACAACCAAAAGCATTGAAATTTTGTGGGTTATGGATTATGGTAAACATGATGAATGGCTTTGATATAAAAGGGTAGCCCCGTGCACAAAGCTATTGCATATGCAAGGTCTAAGAAGAGATAAACTATAAAGGCCTATTACAAGCAGGCTTATCTTGCATTTTGCAAGAGGCTATTTACACGCCACAAACTTGTGACCTCCAAGTCACACGGCAATAACTCAACCATTGTGGCAAGGCTCCCCTTCTTGATGAAAGGCTTAGATCCATAAGAAAAAGTTCATGTCTCCCACCAAGATGCCTCATCTACTAACCTACAAAGACAAGTCTCAAACAGGTTGATCAAATCTCACTAATAGACCAATTTTCATGGGTTTTTGGCAAAAAATGCCATTACACTTTGGCACTTTTGCAAAAGAGTTTAACATTTTTTTAGTTTTGCAAATTTGTCATTAAGTTTTTGTGAGCTTTGCGAAATTGACATTCTTTGAGTTTTCCATCCTCCTTCCATGTTAATTTTTCAAAATTTTAAAAATAAATCACCCTTTTGAAGGAAAAATAGAAAGAAAGTACGAGCAGAAGGCGCTAAAATTTTCTTTGCAATGAGAATGATGAAACTAGATATATTGCAGTAATGCCCGTAGTCTTAGTTTCCTGGCTTGCTTTCTAACTTGAACGAGTTACAAATGTCTCTACAGAGATTCGATAAATTGGAAAGTAGTAAAACTCAGAGAGAGAGAGAGAGAGAGAGAGAGAGAGAGGAGGAAGGGGGGGGGGGGGGGGTTTAGGAGGAGATTCACTGCATTGTGGCAGTGCAGTGGACCCATCACTCAGAAGCAAAAACTTGTTCAAACCCAAAACCTACCAATCAATCAAACTAGTGGTAGGAGAATTTGTAACTTGCTCCTGACTTCTCATAATGCATCAACCGAATTTATTGATCTATTTCGACAAAAGATTAACCTAAGAACAACAACAAACAACAGAGTCAAAAGACACGTAGCAGAAATTGTATCTCATGTTTTCTTGCAAGGCAATTGGAGGTGACAAACTTAATTGAAAATAAATAGAACCACCTCAGTTTTTCGTACAGAAGGGGGAAACAAAATAATCAATGGGCTGCTACAATCACTACCTGAAGCAACTACTACAAAATTCTCTAATAACCTCCCAATATGATTACATTGCTTGAGCCTCCCAAGATGAAACTTTAGGAACATAAGTAAAAACCTCTAAGCACACTAATTCAACCAACCCAGCCCCGTATTGTAACCTTGTTTTATGTTTTGATTTGTTCACATAGACTATGTAAATCAGTTTCAATTGCTGCTGCTAGGCTCTCTTAATAATCCATGCCACCATTCACTGGCGGAGCTTCCTTCACATCCTTTGGAAACTCAACAACAACAACCTCAGTGATAGATGTTAGAATTAAGGTATATTGCTACTTCCCATGACTATCTTCCCACTGTAGTAATCCACCCTTGCTGCATCTGGCAGTTCTTATTACTTTCAATGGGTCAATGATCCCTGACTTAACCATGTCAACATATTCACTTGGTTATAAGAATAGGAGGAAACAGATTAGCACCCATCCTCAAATTAAACCATCAAACAAGAAAAAATGTCAAGCATTATGGAAAAGGAAATCTACCTTTAGCTGCATCATATTCAAGATTCGGGTTATCCTGTTCCAAGAGCTTGCCAACAACCACAGCCCCTTCAACTCCAGCATTGGACGCAATCATGTGCACTAGTGTCTGTAATTAAATAGACATAATCTTTATTAAGTTAAAATAAAACTAGAACTAGTAGGGAAGTCCCAAGACCTAAATGAGCAAGTAATGAATGTGGAACCTTGAGAGCATTCTGAATTATTTGGACTGCAATCTTCTGATCAAAGTTAGCAGTTTGAAGCTTATCTAGCTCTCTTGACACATAAAGAAGGGTAACACCACCTGCTGCAAACAGAAAGTACTTTTGTTGAGTTCAGGTTATGACAGCAACCATGATGACCTCAAGAAAAATCACAAGGACAATGAGTTACCTGGTACAATCCCCTCTTTAACAGTTGCCTTGGTTGCATTTAAAGCATCGGTAACTCTATCTTTCTTCACTCCAACCTCTACTTCGCTGGCTCCTCCAATATGCAAAATGCAGCCAACTAAGTCTCACAGAATTCACTTTTGGAAATTGCAACAATGGTAATGGCATTTTTTTTTATATTCTCTTTACAATGTCTTCATAGGACAATGCAGATTATGCAGGCATGCACCTCAAGTAACAGGGACTATCAATCTCCAAGTTTTGTTGATTGGTTGACTCAGGACTCAAAAGGGCACCTTATTTATCTTTGCTAGGAACTAAAAGCAAATTATGTTGCCAAAGTTCAAGACTCCCAGGAAAGAAATTTAGCTTCTATTTCCACCTTGTCAAAGATTTTGAGGGAAACAAGAGCCAAACATTACATATTTTTGGCCACATGAAACTAGTTCAAAGAGAGTGCCTCATTGAAGAACAAAATCTTCTTGCTCTAAACTATCTTAACATAGAGAAAATACATCCTTTTCATACTGCAAGCTGATTTCAGGATAATGCCCTTCTAAAACACTAAAAGAGGGATGCTATATATCATAAGCTCTTCCCCAATCCATTTGCATTGAATTGTTAAGAGTCCAAATACACCACAATATCTCAACTATTTTGTTAGCATTTCTCTTCCAGGAGGTAATAAAATCTTGAAATATCAAGGGTGAGAACACAATAATTATTTTCACACTGTTTTGGGAAGCTAATCCCATTTTCATCTTTTTACAAACAATGTACTCCACTTCACCTTCATGCCACTTCGTTGTAACTTCTTTACCATACAAGAGTATTGAGAATTCCATATTTATTAATTGTTCCAATCATGGTAATTTATTGATTGATGCCAAAATTGAACACTAGAATACAATAAGACGGAAGTGTATGAAATCAAGCAATCACTGTGAATCCATTGGGCAGAGAACAGCACCTGACAGTATCTCTTGCCATTCCACCAGATGCATTGGCATCAAAATTTCCTCTATCAATTACTGCATTAAGCTGAGAGATCCTTCTTAAAGTCTTTCTAGGTCCCATGTCATTTTTGTCTGCCTTCACATCAGAACAGCATCCGAACAACATAGAAAGCATTAATCTCTTCCGCTATTGATGGTCCAGGATCTAACTTTGGCAACCGAGAGGCAGGTATACGTCCACTAGATTAGCATCGAACAGGAAATCGCATCAACATGCATTCTAATTTTATCACTCTAATGCCAGTATGCCATATACTTCTTTTCCACGATGTTCTAGTGGATGAACCAAAATGGGACAGATCGAGTGCTGAGGAAAGGATCTTGCAGATTCAACGCTCGTGATTTTTGTGCCATAAGATATTGGAAGTCCAGAAATCAGATGAACGGGCGAGATAAAAAAGATTAGGCCCTTCAGGAAAAGGAAGGCACCACATGGTACGGTCGCGCCCTTCAATATCATTCTCCCTACGTATATTTTAGCGTTGGTCAAAAGAATAGTAAGATTTTCAAGTTTCCCATGATTTTGCGCGGTCGCTCATCAATTGCCTACAAATCAAATGCTGAAAAAGTTGGAGCTGAAAATGGCTGTTCATCAAAGATTCAACGGGCAATGACTCTTTAATTTATGCTAGCAACACTTCCATCACTGTCGGACCTGGCCCACTTCTGTGATGGCCCATTAAAGAAACTAGTCCTAATCACCCAAAAAATGTGTCACATTTATGACACGGAAACATTGGGGAAAGGCAATATATTATCAACTTACAAATTAATAGCGGTGCCAAACTCCTTGAGGCATATCATCAAGTAGAATTTTAAATGGGGTCCATTTAATTTGTTGATCCAGGCTCTATCAATTATATGAGAGTGAGTCCTTATATTAGTCATATGAACGGTATGGATCATCCGTGAGTGGGCCCTCGTCTAAAAGTGGGTTCATCTCGTGGTAACTACCAATGTAGGTCCCTAATCTAGTATTATAGTGGGACCTACATAATATTATGATCCAAACCACCCACAAGGATTGCCAAAGATAAAGAAAAATAGAGGACCATTAATCAGACTATCTCTTACCCAATGATCTTGGGAGAGTACTTCTGTCTTTTGGTTAAGAAGAAGAAGAATGCTAAATTGACCGCAAAGGGCTCTGTGTCCAGTGATTATAATTTTCTGGAGTCTATCCTTGGTCCACCTTTGAATATCTAATGGATCAAAAAGCAAGAAGATTAGTTGATTCTCCAAATGGAAAGAGGGGATGAACGTCTCAGATCACGCTTTGTTTCTTTCTTCACAGCAAATTGGAGGGTTAAGATGTGGGGTGGTAGATCATCCACAGCTCCGGTTACAAATTTACAATCCAGTAAGTAGGGCCCATTGTCCATGTGCGGTCGCAGCCGGCTTATCATTTACGACTTACGGGTCGCGACAAAAGTAAAATTTTCCTTGAAATTTCAAAACTCAAATGAATAAAGTAGCCGTTATCAAAGCGAAGTCATAATTACCAACCCATTAATTTCCAAAAACACCCCTCTCCTGTCGTAATTCAAAATCGCAAACGCGCGGCGACATAGAGAGAATACTATATTTCAAATCCAGATCAAATCATAGCCGTTCGATCTAAATCTGCCAAAACGCAATTCAAAAACAGGGTCTCTCTCTGCTCCTACTCAGCTCGAACGCAGCTAGAGAGAGAGAGAGAGAGAGAGAGAGAGAGGCCATTCTCAGTGATCCAACATTGTAATTTTCTCTGTAAACCCTAGAAGAAGAAGAAGAAGAAGAAGAAGAAGGAAGATAATCAGGCCTGCGAATAAGAAGATTTCAGGAATACACCCGCTGCGGATCTTGTTTTTCAATTCGTCTTTCAGGTGTGTAATCTTCTCGAGTTTTCAGTTTTTTGAGCTTCTGATCCGCGTCTTCTTCTCATTTTCCTTTTTGCATTTTCAAGATCCACGTCTTAATGATTGAATCTGAAATTTTTTCCCTTTCTTCTCTTTTGCGAGAACATTTGCGTTTTCTTTCATCCTCTGTAAGAAATTCTTCCAAGCATTTGGGTTGAAGATTCATTTTTTATTTTAATTCCATGAGATAGATCGTGATTTTTTCTGGGATTTGGTTTCTAACTGAATGCAAGATGCCCTGGATGGAATTTATTTAAGTTGTTTGTAATTTGTTGTGCTCTTTTTCTTTTTGAGCAGAATGTTGAAGGATTTGAGAATCTTTCGACGCAATTCCGGCAAGAATTCCCAGATGGAAGGAAATGAGAATGTGCCGGTAAATCCGATGGACTCTTCGGTAATTCAAACAGTTCCGGACTCTGCAAGGGCTCCCTTAAACACAATTCAGGAGTCATTTCAAAACCCGAAACCCATACCAGAACAAGAATTAGGTTCTCAAAGTAAGATCGATAGAACCCCTTCAAAGAACAAGAGAAAGGGTCCTGATGCCCCGGTGCCGTTTCGAACCCCGGATAGACAAGGTGCGGGCCTTACTTCAACAATGCAAGGGAGGGGTAAGTTTGGATGGACTCGGAAGAATGAATATGGATTAAATGGTGGAGAAACACGCGAGGAGGGGAAGACGGATACGAGTCAGGGTTTGGGTCATTTGCCACTGTCGTTGAATAGAGGGGCTAACATTGGAAATCCTGGTTTTGCGACTCCTCGTTCTGTTCGGACCACAGGAAGAGCAAATTCTACCCATTCTGAAAGTAGTTCAACTCAAAGTACACCAACTAAGAGTGTCACCAAGCCACCGAACCCGGCCATGGCTCCATATGGGTCTCGCCCTCCTCTGGGAATGGGGCCTCGTACGACAAATTTTTCTGCAATGTCGAAAGGGATTTCTATCTCAGCTATTCCATCTACGGTTGTTAATACGGTAGAAGTTCCTCATTTTGAGCTCAGAGAGGATCCATCTTTCTGGTTGGATCACAATGTACAGGTATTCTGCTTCCCTTCTTTTGATATGTACCGATATTGTTCTCATGTGATTTTCTTACTAGAAATTAAGGCAAATAGCGATTGATGGAGTTTCATTGTTGGTTATACTTATGTGCTTTCCATTTCTGCAGGTTTTAATTCGTGTACGTCCTCTTAATAGCACAGAGCGCAGCATGCATGGTTACAGTCGATGCTTGAAGCAGGAGAGTGCACAAAGCATTACCTGGATTGGGCAACCAGAAACTCGTTTCACATTTGACCATGTTGCGTGTGAAACAATCAACCAGGTCTGGGCTTAATATTTAATGGAAACAAGAAAAAGCTCTCTTTAATCATGTTTGTTGCTTACATATCTTTGACAATTTGCAGGATATGCTCTTTAGAGTGGCAGGCTTGCCAATGGTAGAGAATTGCATGTCTGGATACAATAGTTGTATGTTTGCTTATGGCCAGGTATTCTTTCTCAGTCTTAGAACAAGTTTATCACCATAAATCTCATTTCTGACAATCTAGTGGCAATTTTTTTGTTCCCCCTTTTTGAATGATAATCTATATATCTCATTTTTGAATGCGTATACTTTTGCATACACTGGGTAAGTGGGGTTGCATGCAGCAGAGGCAAAGGTAGCTATTTGTCGTTCATTCAGGTGGTTAATGTGAAAAGTACATGTACATGTCATTTAGGTCCTTGTTAACAATAGCTGCTTACCATTACAGAAAAGAGAAGAAGAAAAAACAAAGGCTACCTCTTGTTAACTTAGCTCTTCTTGTAGTCACTAAACTATTAGTAAATCTCCTATATTTTGTGTTGCAGACGGGAAGTGGGAAGACATATACAATGTTGGGGGAGATTGATGAATTGGAAGTCAGGCCTAGTCCTGATCGTGGAATGACACCACGCATCTTTGAATTTTTGTTTGCAAGAATTAGAGCTGTAAGTTTCTCTCCCTATCTGTTCAACCTGCTAATCCACTGGAATTCTATGCATCTGTAGCTGATCGAAGTTTCTTGTCCCATCTTTCTGATTGCAGGAAGAGGAAAGTCGGAGAGACGAAAAGTTAAAATACAACTGCAAATGTTCATTCTTGGAAATTTACAATGAACAGATTATGGATCTTCTTGATCCTTCATCCAGTAATCTGCTTGTAAGTTTCCTAACACGAATCTTTGAGTAGTTAAATAGTGAGAGGACACAGGTGCTTGTTCAAGGATCACAATAGATATTCTGAACCCAAATCTCTAATGGTACCAATAGTTCAAGGATATAATACTGTGACACCCCGGATTTTACCAAAACTTTTTCCTCATTAAAATAAAAATAACAATCTGTTTTAAGAAAATAGACGGGATCCCTAAAATTTAAAATTTTATATCATAGAGCTTTTAACGCAGCTTTAAAAGAATTTCTCGAAAGCGTAAACTTCGGGGGTCAACCTCATTCAAAACCGTAATCATAAACAACATTAAAACATTGATACTCTGAGCATGCTCGATTAAAAACCACAATAAATACACTGGCTAATTAAAGATGATAGTAAATCAATTCAAACGTCACCAGGTTCCATCCATAATCACCACAATATCTCCATCTAAACTTAACAATCCTCCATAACATAATATGAGTCCAATCTATAATATGTATCCACATCTAAGAAAGTCTCAAAAGTCTAATCCAAGTGACATACTCTAATATATGTCCGAAGGAGAAAATAAAATAGAATGTCTTCAAGCCTCCTTCATGATCCCATTACTCACTGCTTTCCCTTGTTGTTATCGCGTTCCAAATCTGAGGCATTGCAAAACAAGGCAATGCCTCAGCAAGCTATGCTTGTGTAGGTGATTACACTCAAATAAAGTTTAACAAAGTTTACAATATAATTCTCATAAGGGAAGCATACCCAAAACATGTCAAATAACTAAAATGCTTGCAATCACAACTTTCACAAATCAGATGCCGAGGTAAATCAATATAGCATGCAAGGCATGATCAAAATACATGGCAATTACATCAAAACCATACTAGTATATATACCCATGGAAAGATATGCATGCAATCATTGATACTAAAACACTGTATCAAAACTATATCAAAATTTCTCAATATACTCAATCACCGGTGATGTATATCCATATTAACGTTGGTACCTCCCGTGCAGTCAACATCAGCCCCCGGAGTCTCTCACGGCCTAGGTCCGACTTGCCCCGGTTCACCATACATACAACATCATATAAACATGCACAACAATATGGGTTACTATGCTGCAGTGGCAACCCCATCAGGGTCTAAACCATCGCCGCTCCTCGTGGACACCAAACGAGAGACTTTCTCCGTCCCCATGGGAAAGAACGGACCCGTAGGGGGGACTACCCATGATACCACCCCTACGTGCACAGCCTGCCGTATCACTCTACAGGGCGGTGTCTATCATCATCCTCATCACAAAATCGGAGGCGGGTGGCCAACCCTACAACCCTCCCAGCATAGTACCCATCGGGTGACAAGCCGTCATAAATCATCGACAGGAGTATAAATCTTACAAACCTTGTAAATACATTATAAATAATCTCAATAACACAATTAAAGCCCGACAAACATTGTCATTTCCAGATAGAAAAGTCATGCTGTAACATGAAAATAGGGATCTAATTATGTACATGAGAAGATGTAAAACACATGTCTCAAAGCTTTAAAATCCATTCATGGTTATTGAAATCATGACATAATTGAATATAATCACCTACCTCGGAAAATGTAGTGCTCAAATCAAGCGCGTGGAAATATCACGTGGCGTGCTCTGACGTACCTGTTACATCATAAATCTTCCATCATTTAGTAATTCAATACTGTTTAACCCTCTAATCTCCTAGATTATCTCGCATTTGATGTATGCTATCAACCTCTAAGGCCTGATCATCCATTGATCAGCCTAATTGAGACTATCTAACCACATTCTGTGGTTTAACTCTAAAATCAGAATTTATATCTAACTTTTCAAGTCACATCTAGGTCCGCGCCGTCGATACGGTCACAATGCCTCTTTCGAATCGCGATTTGGACCTCTGTAGCTCCTAAAAATCAAGTTTTTATGAATGAACGGGTCAAAGGACCCGAAAAATCACAAAATCACGTGCGTTGCACGTGCTCTCGCGCGTGCGGGCGCGTCCACAGACGCGCTGGGCGTCGTTTTGTTGGGCGCGCACGTGCGTGTACCTTTTTCTTGCATGCGCGTGCACCGTTCTCTGTGCGTTGGTTTTCGTGCGCACGTTTGGTCGTGTTGTCGGTGCACTGCATTCCGCGTGGCGCGTGGTGCATGGCGCCACGTGTTGCCTGTGTGGGCGCGTGCTGTGCAGGTGCTGCACGCGTGGTGTTGCGTGTCATGCGCGTGCCGTCTGTGTGCGTGGCGCCTACGTGGCCCGCGTCAGGGGGTGACACGTGTTGCGGTGGTTTGCCGTCGCCGGAGAAGACGACCGGACTCCGGTCACCGCCAGCCACACACAGGTGTCCAAATGGTGCGATTTTTGCACCGTTCCGTTCAATTTTTCACGTAGATTCCATATATGAGCTCCTTTTCAACCATCTATGCCATTTTCTAGTATTTTTATACGATTTTTGTCACGTTCCTAAAATTTTTTCCTATACTGTTTTATGAGTTTTTCGGCATATCTAGCCGTCCGATCACCATGAAAATTCATGGGATTGTTCTTCATGTTACAATGCCTATGATGGACGGTTCAGATCACAATCTGATGCCGTTTCATCAGTTTACTTTAACAAAAACGATGTGCTTATGTTGTTCACTTGGAAAACGGCAATCCACACCGTTTTCCGGCTTTGAAAACAGCAGAAACAATAGGAAAACACAGGGAAATGTGGAGGGTGGCCTACCGTGGTTAGATCGCGCTAACGTGCGCCTTTGCTCGGAGGGATTCGCGTCGTGCTCTGCTTCGCCAAACCGAACTCAGAAGTGCATGATTTGGCTGCACCCGAGACAGGGCTGGCTTTTATAGCCTCATTGTGGGTCCCACGCACTGTAGGCCCATGCATATTTACAATTTTACCCCTCTTATTATTTTAAAACTATTAATATTTTTGGGTTATTACAAATACAAAGCATCCAACACATACTATATTATGTTATTTCTCAAATTGAATTTTTGATGTCCAAGCTTATAATTCTAGTGCATTAGTAATATAACAAGAGATTACTATAAAGAAAAAGTGCAGCCGATGCATGAAGCTCCTGCCTATGCGGGTTCCGGTGAAGGGGCAGACCACAAGGGTCTATAGTACACAGCCTTACCTTGCATTTTTGCAGGAGGCTGTTTCCTGCCTTGAACCTGTGAGCTCAAGGTCACACGATGAAAACTCTACTGTTGTGCCAAGGCTCCAATTCTATAACAAGAGATTACTATGAATTGATTAAATTTGTGAGGTTTTTGAATTTATGTATTTGAAGCTGATAAACTTGTATAATTGGTTTCCATTTCTTTTAACTGCATGTTAGTATGATATCTTTTATATATAAGGGCACGAGACAATCCCATGAGATGTAACTGGTCTCGCCACCATTGTCTCCTTAAAAGTGGATGCTTGAGTATAATTGGTTTCCATTTTTCAAGTTTTATGCTTGATCTAATTTGTTCGTCTGATTTGTCTCATTATAGATAGTCTAGGTATAAATGATCTTGTCAATTGCACACCTCTAAGATTTTTTTTTTGTTTTTGAATGTCTTAAATAAAATAATAGACATTGTAACACAGAAAAGTTTTAGAGCATAAAAACCCTATTTTTTGGCTCTAAAACATCTAAAAATAAGCAAATTAGAGATACGTAATAGATATGATTTTGTACACCTAGGCTATTCATGATGAACAGATTGGATCAAGGAAAAATTTGAAAAATTAGGCCTGCCAATTTGAAGGATGCCTACGAGGCAACCATGATGAGACCGGTTACATCATATAATTACTCTAGTCCCACAACTGATCTAAACTATCCTATCATCTACTACAAAAGTCAAATCACATGGCTAGGTTAAGTCTCAAGAAGGATTGCTTTCAAGCCTTTTTTATGCGGTGATGTGTAGAGAAAAGGAAAATCCCATGTGCATGTGGAACCTTTCTCGTGAGATATGGCTGAGAATTTATTTAGACAGACTAATTTCTAAGCCTATTATTTATTGACTATCCTAGAAAGATGAATGCTCCATATAATATATCTTTTGATGTGCTTTGCAGCTCCGGGAGGACACTAAAAAGGGTGTCTATGTCGAAAATCTTACAGAGTTTGAAGTGGAAACTGTCAATGATATTATTAGACTTTTGCTTCAGGTAACCACAGTTTGATCCTTACGTCTCACACTGGTGAGACTGTTATCACCCAAAAAGCCTCTGCCTCATGCCTCTAAGCATTCTCCACAGGGTGCTGCAAATAGGAAAGTGGCATCCACGAACATGAACCATGAAAGCAGCCGTTCACACAGTGTCTTTACATGTGTGATTGAGAGTAGGTGGGAAAAGGATTCTACAACCAACCTGCGATTTGCAAGACTGAACCTTGTAGATTTGGCAGGTTCAGAAAGGTACTGTTCCAAGTCCTTGGTCTGTTTAATTAGTTTCCTTGAACTTAGTTGTGATGACAGTCTGACTACTTATCATCCATGACAGGCAGAAAACATCAGGTGCAGAAGGTGAGCGCCTAAAGGAAGCTGTTAACATCAACAAATCCTTATCAACATTGGGGTACTTGCATACTTTGTGCCATTATTATCCAATTGAGTTTTATATGTCTGATTGGTATTTTGTGTTTAAGGCCTTGCTCATAATTAACCATGCATTTTCATTTACAGTCATGTCATAATGGTTCTAGTAGATTTGGCACATGGGAAGCAACGACACATTCCTTATCGAGATTCTAGGCTGACATTTCTTCTTCAGGTGATGGTTATAATTAAATCTGTTTTCTACAATCCACTTCTTTCATGTACTAACTCCTGGCATGACAAGCTTAGTGTGAAATGCATTGTAGGACTCGCTTGGTGGGAATTCAAAAACAATGGTTATTGCAAATGTCAGTCCTTCAATCAGGTCTGATATACCATTTTCTTTCCTAGTTTCACATTATATTTTCTCTATTATTTACTTTATATTGTCATCTAATACTTGACCTTTCCAGTTGTGCAGCAGAAACACTGAGTACTCTAAAATTTGCCCAGCGCGCAAAACTTATTCAGAACAATGTAAGCATATTAACATTGCTGCTCCTGTACATGTTGATATCTGGCCTGGTTTTCTGTAGGAAAGTAACCCATTTTATTCTAATTATGTTACTGTTTAAATTTGAGGCTGTCGTGAATGAAGATGCTCCTGGAGATGTAATCACTCTGCAGCACCAGATACGTCTGTTAAAGGTTGTGTGGAATCTTATTGCATGCAACTTCTTGCTGGTTTCAATAATTAAGACTTAATATGAGGCTTGGTAAACAGGACGAACTCTCTCTTCTCAAGCGTCAAAATGTTTCAAGATCTCTCTCGTTTCGCTCGACAATATTTGGAGATTCAGGAGGTGCTGCTGACCCTGAGGATAAGATACTTGAAATGGATCATAGGAATCTTGATAGGTCCCCTGGGTGTTTATCTTCTGGCATTGTAAGAGTTTCCACTAAACAGGTATGATGTTTGTGCTGTCTATTGACGCTCTTGAAAAAGATTATGCTACCTGTTGAATTGTTGACTAGTAATGGAAGGATAATATATAGGTGTATAAGTCTTACATAGGCTTAATTTTCTAAAAATTAGACTTAATGCCAAGTTTGTGTATTACCAATAGTAATTCCGCTTGTTTTGAAAGTTATGCAAACTTATTTATGAGTGGGTATGTGATGATTCTGTTTGAAGTCAATGCTGAAAACACATCAGATTGGTACTGTGAGGAGGTGATATTTGAGACGAAAGGCTTGGATTGGTTGGGTACTAATAAAACTCGTGGATGAGTTTAGTTCAAATTCCACATATCTATTTGAAATTGTTATTTAATGTTATCTTTTAGTCGAAATTTTGATCAGAGACTTCTCTTCTTGATGTAGATGTTAGATCCACATGTCATTGCACAGCTTTTTTAATATAGATTTGATTCTATGTGTCAAGAATTACTTTTGGTTTTTAGATGTTAAGATGAGCATTATTTGTGGGTATGTTATGTACTTACATTGGTAATGGAAGCAGGTCTTACAAAAATGAGGAAATCAAACAGCCTTTCTTTCTGTCATTCTCAGTTTAACTACACCTTTTTATTATCACTTAGTTACCTTGTGCATAGGTGCCTTTTATCATTATGCAGAAATTTTACAATGTTTTAAAGGCAAATTCTGTGAAGAAAAAGTGCATACTTTTAACTTTTTGTTTTTACATCATCTACATGACGGAATTGACTCGGCTTGTTTGGTGCTTTCTTTGTATCAGCTGAAGTCATTGGAAACAATATTGGCTGGTGCTTTGAGACGAGAACAAATGGCAGATACTGCATACAAGCAACTTGAAGCTGAAGTTGAGCAATTGAACCGCTTGGTAAGTATGGCACCCTGAAGAAGAGATTTATATGCTTTCTGATAAAATTGCTTTTTGTTTATTAGAGTGTTGGGCAGCTAGGGAACAATATGAACATAAGATGAGTGTAGCTGAAATGAGGATGTTGAGATGGATGAGTGGCAAGACAAGAAAGGAAAGAATTAGAAATGAAAACATTATAGAAAACTTAGTAGTAGCACCAATAGGTAACAAGACGAGGGAGGGTATATTTAGATGGTTTGAACATGTACAACAAAGACTGAAAACATCAACAGTTAGAAGGAGTGAGTTGATCCAATTTGAAGGCTCCAAAAGAACAAGGAGAAGTCCCAAAAGGATATGGATAAAGTGGTGAGAAAAGATTTGAAAACTTTTGTACTAAATAGGGCTGTGACCCTTGATAGAGGAGAATGGAGGAACAATATTCATGTAGCTGACCCCCTAATTGGGATAAGCCTTTGATGATGACTACGATGTTTAATTGCTGATAACCTTTGCATGATAGGTTCGCCAAAGAGAGGAGGACACTAGGTGCACTAAAATGATGCTGAAGTTTCGAGAGGATAAGATTTCAAGAATGGAGGCACTTCTGGGCGGTTCAGTGGATGTGGATTCATATTTGTTGGAACAGAATGCTGCTCTAAGGGATGAAGTTCAGTTGCTTCGTACACGTCTTGACAAGAACCCGGAAGTAACTCGGTTTGCATTGGAAAATATTAGGCTTCTGGACCAGCTTAGAAGGTAAACAACTCAGCTTATGAGCACATTTTTCAGAGTCAATTGATAAATTTCTGACATTCTTCTGTATGACAAATGGTTATAGGTTTCAGGACTTCTATGAAGAAGGGGAAAGAGAAATTCTTTTGAGAGAAGTATCTGCAATGCGTGATCAGGTCAACTTGGAAGTCTAAATTTATTTTGCATCTTTTGTTCATTTTGTGTGGTTTTGAGTTACATAACACATAAAATTTCGTATTTGCAGCTCCTTGAATTCTTCAATGGGAAGTCAGGGGGTGATAAAAATACAAAGTCAACCATGGCATGCCAGGTTTGTTGATGTCAACCAACCTATCTTCTCTGTTTTTGGTTGTACTTAAGTAATCATAATTTCCTTTTCTAAATTATCTATTTTCTCTCATTAATGGCATATTCTTCTCATATGCACAGGAAGTTTCACATGATGGGTTTGCTAGTGCTGTTAAAGAAGAGGATCCGTTATGCATTGAGGTTTGCTTATATTATCTGTGTGACATGCAATAGACTGGCATGTGCTATTTCTTGCTCTTGTATTGACATCATAGTTTTCTTTCAGTTGAAGACTACCTGCCTGGAGTTGGATGAATGCCGGAATAATCTTAAATCATGCTTAGAGATGAATGCAAAACTCACTAGGTGACTGGAATTTGCCTTTGCTTTCAAATGAACGTGGAGTTGTGTTTTTAAATTGGCACTGTTTGGTTCTTGAGCCAGTTCTCAAATCCCCGTTCTCATTAAGTCTACTTTTTGGTAACAGGGAGATAGATGATTTGCATTCTCAATTACGCAACCATAAGTCTGCATGTTGCAGTCGACATTCTGATGTTGCACCCCAGAAGGTAAACTCCTGAACTTCTTGGGTGAAGTTAGTACGGATGTATTGGTCCGATAATCCAATTATACAACATGCCTGTGTTATCTGCTAGTGAGCTGGCTCAGACAGTAATCAGAATTTTTGTGTCTCATTCTTTGTCCCTTTCTTGACTGTGATTATTCTCTTTTCAGGACTCCCTTTTGGAAGTATCCTTAGCAGAAGCTAAAACATTTGAGGCACCAATGCGTGTAGCAGTTCAAGGAAAGAAGGAAGAACAGAATGTCGGAAGTGAAACTATGATGAAGCATGCTGAAGAAGTTATGAATTTGCAACTCGAACTAGATATACTAAAGAGCATGCTTGAAGAAGAGAGGTTGTCTCGTGGTGAGGCAGAACAAAGGGCATTCTGTGTTAATAATGACCTTGTGATTGCCAAGGAGAGGTGTTCTGTTATTGGTAAACAGTATGAGAATGTTGAGAATGAATTGAAGGATGCAAGATCCATCATTGACGCTCTTGAATCTCAGCAGATTCTATCAATCAATGAGTTGGAAGAGCTGCGGGACACTAATAGTCGATACCTGGGTCTTCTGAGGAAGCATGAGCACGAGATCTCAACTTTGAGAAAACAGCTCGCGAGTCATTTTGAAGGAGATGACAGAATGATACACGAGCTGAAAGACCAACCATCGATTCGATCGGAGGATGGGGACTCCCCCTTGCAGGCAAAATTGAAAAGAATGCAAACTTCTCTTGAAAAAGCCAGGAGACTGAACATGAGGTACCAAAGTGATCATTTATCCCAGACATCACAAGAGCAAGAAATGGATGAAGTTCGTAGTCAGGTTGAGGCTGAAACAGCAGAGGTGATTGTTTGCCTACAAGAAGAGCTTAGCACACTTCAACATGAAGTTAATGACAGCAAGACAAAAGAGTTACAGACAAATCAGAAATTGCTGCTTCTTGAAAAAGAACTGAGAGAACTGCAGGAAAGGTTTGACTCAGTCACAGACGATAATAGCAGGTTAGGGGAGCTACTCGATGAGAGAGATGAGGAAATAAGATCATTAACTGAAGAATGGGAAAGATTAGCCTGCGATGTTACTGATGTCCTTGCCGAAGGAAATATGGCACTCGAAGATGTATCTGATCAGGTTGATCTCATTGCTGATTCCTTCTCTCACACAAGGTCCTGGATTGGTGATCAGGTTGGGAGGATTATTAGAAACATCTCTGAAAAAGAATTGATAATTGAAGAGCTCCAAAAATGCCTGGAAGATGCACAGAAAATCAGGAATGACATGGAGTGGAAATTGAGGTCCTTAAGAGGGGCAACAATGGCTATAACCGAGGCACAACAGCAAGAAAGCAGTGAGAGAAGAAAGGAAGTTCTCATGTTGATGTCACAACTGAGTGAAAAATCATTTATTATAGCTGAGTTAGAGAAAAAGATTGGGCTTAGTGAAGAGCGGGTCAAGAAAGCAGAGATCTGTGCAACTGTCGCATTCATGACAGCCAACAGATTCTCTGAGATAAATTTGAGCCAACAAGAGGAATTGAAGCACAAGAACAGTCATCTAAGTGAGTTTATTGAAATGAATGTGCAGAGAGATGCTGGTTTGCAAGAGCAGGCTGTTATGGAGGCTGAAGCAGAGAGGCAGATTGAGGCTCTGAAGCTTCAGTTACAATGCTGTGAGGAAGAAAGAGATGAACTAGAGGTCAAGCTTGCTAAGGAGCAGGAACGTACTCAAGTAATGGAACAGCAGCTAGAAAAGCTTGAGAAAGATTTTGCTGAACCAAAAAGTGTCGATGATCTTTTGAAGATAAGGGAGAAACTGAATGAGTTTAAAATGGGCGTATCTGCACTTAGTTCATGCATGAATAACTGTAGCGAACATGTTGGACGTCCTGAACAAGTAGATATTCCAGCAGAGCATGACCTTGCACATGCAGAAGGCGATCCTGAGGGTCTGGTGAGCTAAACACTCTTGCTTTTTTCTGAAGCTATTTCTGTCAAAACCCTGCGCATTGAAATTTGTTCAACAAATTGAGCTTATTGTTGGATATATATCAATTTCATTGAATGTATTTGAACATTTGCAGACTGAAATTGACAGAGAGCTGAAGTATGCCCAGGTTCCTCATAATATCATGACATCAATGAATGGAAACTTTTGTCAATGTCCAGGCAATGTGAATAACGAAGTGAATGATATATACTCCTGTAAACAGGAAGAGTGCAGGCTTGGAGAGACTTTGGAAAACACATGTGAGAGAGATACAACCATTCTTCTTCTCAGAAAGGAAGTAGATTCTGCATTTGACAGCTTGAGGGGTGTACACGCCCAAATGCATAAACTACTTGATGAGAAAGAGGAGATTAAGAAATCTGAGAAGAACAGTCAGAAAAGTATTGAGTGTCTGACAACCCAACTACTTCGATTGCAGTCTACGATGAGTGACAGTGAGAAACATTTTGAGTTGAGAATGCTGAAGTTTGATTCGAAGCTACAAATGATCAAAGACATGGTGGAAGAAGCTGACACATGCTGGTGCAAAGCTAAAGAAATGAAAAAGGTAATAAACATGTTGCTTTCTTCTCATCATCGTCATCATCATCATTGTCATCATCATCATCATCATCATCATCAAGATCTTGTGGTGATTAGGGGTTGGCCACATGAATCTTGTTCCTCCATTTCCCTCTATTAAGTATCATGGCTTCATTTAGTCCCAAAGCTTTTAAATCTTTTCTCACAAATTTTATCCACGTTCTTTTGAGCCTTCCCCTTGCCCTTTTAGAACCTTCGACTTGCATTGCCTCACTTCTTCTAACCCATGCTGTTTTCAGTTTCTATTGGACATGTCTAAACTTTCTAAGTCTAATCTTCCTAATTTTGTTACCTATTGGTGCTATTCATAAGTTTCCTCTAATGTTTTCATTCCTAATTCTACCCTTTCTTGTCTTACCACTCATCCATCTCAACATCCTCATTTCGGCTACGTTCATCTTATATACATGATATTCCTTGATTGCCCAATACATATATAGAGCATAACTGGCCTTATAGCCATCCTATAGAATTTTCCTTTTAGTTTGAGTGGCACCCGCCGATTACACAAAACTTCAGAGGCACATCTCCATTTGTTCTAACCCACTTGGATCCTCTAGGTAACCTTCCTCTCAATCTCTCTGCACTCGTGAATCATCGATCTTAAGTACCAAAAGTGGTCTTTTAGGGTCTCGGTTGTCAATCTTTATTGGTGAAAAAAACTGCTCCACTCCCGCTTCTCTAAAAGGGCAACCCGGTGCACGAAGCTCTGGCATATACGGGGTTCGGGTAAGGGTAGACCACAAAAAGCCTCTAGTACGCAGTCTTACCTTACATTTCTGTAAGTGGTTGTTACTACGCCTTGAACCTGTGACCTAAAAGTCACGTGACGACAACTCTACCATTGCGCCAAGGTTCCCCTCCTTGTTAAAATTGCATTCCATATACTCTATCCTAGTTCAATTAATTTTTAATCTTTTAGATTCTAATTATTCTCTCCATAACTCTAGATTTGTGTTTATGCCCTCCCTTGTCTCATCAATTAAAACCATATCATTTGCAAATAATATGCACCAAGAGGTTGTTTCCATGCCTCAAACTCGTGACCTAAAAGTCCACGACGACAACTCTACCATTGTGCTAAGGTTCCCCTCCTTGCCAAAATTGCATTCCATATACTCTATCCTAGTTTGACTGATGTTTAATCTTTTAGATTCTAATTAATCTCTTCATAACTCTAGATTTTTGTTATGCCCTCCCTTGTCTCATCAATTAAAACCATATGATCCGCAAATAATATGCACCATGGAATCTCCTCGTGTAGATGTTTTGTTAACTCATCTATAACCAATGTGAAAAGGTACAGGCTCAATGCCGATCCTTGGTGTAATCATACAGTGATAGGAAAATCACCAGTCTCTCTGCTAGTGGTCCTAACATTTGTTATCACTCCTTCATACATATATTTAATTATGTCTATATACCCCGGTGAAACTCTTTTCTCGCCTAACACCCACCATTTAACTCTCTAGGGACCCTATAATAAGCTTTTTCTAAGTCAATAAAGACTATGTGGAGGTCCTTGCTCCTCTTCCTATATTTTTCTATTGATTGTCTAAGTAGGAAAAAGCTTCCATGGGTGACCTCTCAGGCATGAGACCAAACTGGTTCTCTGATACACTCATCACATAATGTAGCCCCTACTCTCACTCTTTTAAAAAGTTTCATAATGTGCCTCATAAGTAAAATGGGCAGCCTCGGTGCATGAAGCTCCCGCCTATGCGGGGTCCGGGGAAGGGGCGGGCTACAATGGCCTAAAGTAGGCAGCCTTGCATTTTTCCAAGAGGCTGATTCCACGCCTTGAACCTGTGACCTCAAGGTCATATGACGACAACTTTTACCGTTGCGCCAAGGCTTCCCTTCTAATGTGCCTCATAAGTATGATCCCCTAATAAAAATGTTGCTTTCTAACTTGTAAAAGACAATGTAATGGCCTGTTGCAATTTATTCTTCATTTGTTTATTTTGTCCTGTTTTTACTTTGAATTTCTTTGTGCCACGAATGGCATGTGATGTTTGACTCTTATGTTAGCTCCATGCAGGTGCTTCAGCTCCAGCTTAGTGATGCAAAGGCAGTTGCTGCTCAGAAAACTGCCGAGGCTACCAGTCTGCTTGGGAAATTTGAGGAGGCTCAAGAAACAATGAAAGAAGCAGATATCATGGTAAATGCTCTGATGTCTGCGAACGAATCTGCAAAGCTTGAGATAGAAAGGTGTAAGAAAATTGAATCCTCTTTAATCACGGAGAGAGACTTCTTGACTGATGAAATTCAAAATCTGCAGTCTTGCAATAATCTGAAGGGACATCAATATGAAGACCTTGAGAATCAGTTCCATTCACATTTGGAAGAAACAAAGAGCCTGGTTCAGGCACTGGAAGATATTCTTGTGCAAATGGAGACCACTTTCAATGAAGAATCCAAATCAATTATCTCTGATATTTATTGGCTGAAATATGAGGTTCTATGCTCTACAAACTTAACACGAACGTGGTTAGAAGACATCTGGTCTGAAATCATTGGCAAAGACTGTGCCATGTCTGTCTTACACCACTGCCATATTGGGATTTTGTTGGAGTCAGTAACTGGGTTGAATGCAGAGAATGGGCTCCTTCATCACGGACTCTGTGAATCAAACTCCATGATAGCTGATTTAAGGGAGCGAAATTTTAGAGCAAAAAGAGAACTTGAAATGTGCAGCATCCTCAAGGGCAAGCTACTGGTTGACATCAAGAAAAGTTTCAATCGTATCACAAGGAAAGAAGATGAAGCAGGGAAACTTTGTGCCAAACTAAGCTCTTTTGAGAAAAGAATTGCAGATTTACAGCTACTAGAAGAATCGATGCTGGCTAGGTCAAATTCTATGGGTTCAGAACTTGCAATTCTGATGAAAGAGTTAGAGCAGAATAACAGAGCTGCTTTAACAAACATTTTGGACCAAGAGGAAATTCTGAGAAAAAAAGACAGCTTGCAAGCACAGATTGAAATTCATCATGAACTGTTTAGTGATACCATATGTAATGATCTGGATAGGTTGAAATATGACTCCTTATCTGAGTCTCACAGAAACTTGAATGGTTTCAAGACTGAGACTGCAAAATTTAAGGAAGTGATTCAGTATTACAAGGATCTCATAAACCGTCAAACTGATCTTATAATGATAGATTTATCTGCTAAAGACTTGGAGCGGCTATTCTTGGCATCAGAGTTGAAGCAGAAGAGTCTGGAACTACAGGAGATGGCTGATCAAACAGATGAGTTTAAACGCACGCGTAACACAACCAGTGCAATTTTTGATGAAATGAGAAAGGAAATGATTTTCATCAAGATAGATGAGGAATTGAAGGAACAGTTACTAACGGAAAAGGATGCCGAGGTTTCTTTGTTGAAGAAAGAAATTGAACAAGCCCATATTCAACTTGCAAGTGTACACAGTGAGAGATATGAACTTTCATCCAAGTTGAATCTAAACAGTGAAATAATTTCAGTGATGGAAGAAGAAAAGAAGGCCCTTGAACTAGAGATACAGTCTCTGAAGGAAGTTGCTCATATGCAGCATGAGGATTTGAGCAGCCATAGCAATGAATTGAATAGTCTTCGAGAAGCTGCAGATAATGCCAATGAGCAAATTAGGTGCATAAATTTGGAGATGGAAGTTACGCATGAAAATTTTGCACATGGAAGACAACTACAACAGGATGAAATGCACTTGCTGCAAAATCTCCTTAGCAGTAAGGAAAGCAGCTTGGATGAGAAAATCACAGAGATGAAAGAAGTTAAAGAATCCTACAACATTGTCCTTCAAGAGCTTGAATTGAAAAACCGTGCTGTGGAAATTCAAATTGAGCAAATGAATGACTTGGCTAATGAAAACTGTATGTTAAAAGGCCAACTCAAAGAAGTCATGGGCGAGAGAGCAATGTTGTCACTCCAACTTCAAGATCTCAAGATTGAAACTGAAAAGCTTCTTGAAGATCTGCAGAAGAAGGAAATTGCTTTGGAAACTTCTTCCAGTCATATGTCCGTCCTTGATCAACTGAACCAAAAGTTACTGGATGACATTTCCTTGCTTCAAACATTGTTTCCCAGAGCTCAAACTGATCTAGAGATGAAAGATAAAGAACTTAATGATTCTCTCCATTGCAACTCTGTTGCTTGTAATGATTTTGAATTGAAAAAGCTAGATGTCAAAATTCTGAGTAGCAAAGTCAGCGCAGTGAAGGTGGAAAATGAGAAATTGAGAAATGAGGTACAAAATCTGAAAGTGGAGCATGATAGACTGCTTGAAGATTTTGAGGGGAAAAGATCAGAAGTTGAGACATCTTGCAGCCACTTACATGTCTTTGATCTGGAGAACCAGAAGTTGCAAAACAAAATCTGCTCCTTGGAAGCTTGTATTATGAGGCTACAGACTGAAGTAGACATGAAAGATGAAGAATTGGAGGACGCTCAACATTCTCATTCTGTCATCACCAAGGAGCTTGATTTGAGAACTTGGGAAGTTGAACAGAAAATTAACACGATTAATAAGTTGAAAGAGGAGAAAGATTCCTTGGAAAATGAAATTGTGATCTTCAAACAGAAGAAGGATGAGGTCCTCACATTGCTTTGCTTGAATGTTGAGCGCTGTATTAGCCCTCTTCAAGCTGTGGGGGGGATTTGTAAAGAAATATTTCACATATTAGATGCAGTACTTCCCCCTACACTTGCGGGTACCAAGGGTGGCACTGTTGTTACTCTATTAGATAAAATGTTTGATGATATTTGTGATTACGAAGGAAAGGTATCTAAGTTCATGACAGAGTCTGAGTTCTTGGAGATATCTGCTAAACAACTGATGTCTGAAAATTTGTCACTCCAAGCAGAGTTGGAGAGAAAAAATGAAATCTTGAAAGGCTTGTCATTTGATTTGAGCTTGTTGCAGGAGTCAGCCTCTAATGCGAAGGATCAAAAGGATGAATTGGAAGAGATGATGGTCATGTTGGAGTCAGTAGAAGATGACCTGCAATTGAAATCAACTGAACTTGATGCTGCAGTTAGTCATAACCAGATGTTGGAAGCCGAACTGCGGGACAAAGTCAATATGATCTCTGCCCTTGAATTAGAGCTTGCCAATGAGCAAGGTTCAGTGCAACTGATTTCTGATGAAAACCGTGATTTAAAAGCTAGGGTGGAAGACCTCCTTGCAAGCAAACATTCCATTGAGGATGAGTTGGCCAAGAAAATAAAATCAAATGAAATGTTAGAAGAGGAACTTCTTGAGATGAGTGCTTCACTAGGACAGATGGATTATGTACTTGAAGATATGAAAAATAATTTGACCAGAGTTACGAAGGAAAGGAGTTGCCTTGATTCTGAAGTATATGCCTTAAGAGAGCAGTTAGACATGGCACAGGCTCTTGCTGAAGAAAATGAAGCTATTGCGACTGAAGCTCGACAGGTATGTACCAATCTTTGCTGCTCTTTCCTAAGTTCTTCTCTGGTCATGTTTTTATTTCTTTGTATTTGTCTACGTATTCTCAGATAGCTGAGGAGCGAAAGGCTTATGCTGAAGACAAGGAAAAGGAAGTTAGGCTGCTTGAAAGATCTGTCGAAGAGCTGGAACGCACTGTAAATGTACTGGAAAACAAGGTGAAGTTGATCAACATAAATAACATTTCTATAGTCGTCTTGTACTTATTATTATTTTTTCCTTTATTGGACTATTTCTCAAATGGCTCACTTTGTCCACTTTTCAGGTGGAGATTGTCAAAGGGGAGGCTGAAAGGCAGCGTTTACAGAGAGAGGATCTTGAAGTGGAGCTCCAAACACTGAGACTACAGCTGTTGCCCATGCAAACTTCTGGTGAAATCGTGAATTCAGAACTCCCAAATGTTTCAAGAGGCAGAGACAATGATCTGCCAAGGTGTGGATCTCTATCTTCCTATAGTTCCATTATACTAACAACCACATCGCTTAAGCATGTGTACATCAAAATCTATTTCTTTTGTTTTATCAGGTGTTATGAAGAGAAACTGACTGATCTGCAAGAAGCTTGGCAGCAGATACAAATTCTTGAGAAAAATATGGCAGAAAAGGATGCAGAGGTCTGACCATTTGGTGCATGTTGTGATACTTTCTAATCTGAGCAAGTTGATTGCTTGAACATTTTTTTCCTTTTGGCACTTCTTCTTTTGTTTCTCTACTTCTGCTTTTGCATTCATAAATCCATATTTTTAACCTTTACATGCTTCCGCATCCCAGCTTGGTGCTTATGTGAAGCCTGGCACATTCAATCAAATTTTGAGAAGCCTGACACATCTAATCAATTTTCCAGTCTCCGTTCCTTGATTTTTGTAGCTTATGTATATTAATTTTCATATATTTTAACCTTCTCACCATTCAAAAAGAATGTTCACTTATATCAAGTTCAATATCTCAGATGAAACAGTAGTACTATGAAAGAATCTGAGTGACATACAGCTTTTTGAGTTGATAGGAAATAACGCAGCTCATCTCTCTGTCAAAGACTTGAGCACAGCGGTAACCAAAAACCATAATTTTTGACAAAAATTGCTTATTGAATCTTGAAATACTATATTTTTTCTGCAGATTCTCCAGTGCAAAGCACATATCTCTGAGCTAAACATGTATGCAGAGGCACAAGCGCGAGAATACAAGCAGAAGGTAGATTTCCACTATAACTCTGATAATTAGAAAGCAGAATCGATAGATTTGATTCCTATCAACAAGTGGTTTACACCTTTTTTTTTTGGTTTTTGTTTGTCACTTGATGCAACTAATTAATGTTTGAAAGTCAAAACAGTTCAAAGCACTGGAAGCCATGGCTGAGCGTGTCAAACCTGAACCTGTCTCCTCTCATGTTGCAAACTCGACAACTAACAAATCAGAGAAAAATGCTGCAAAGTCCAGGGGTTCTGGTTCTCCTTTCAAATGCATTGGATTGGGCTTGACACATCAAATAAATTCAGAGAAGGAAGAAGAGTTGACTGCTGGTAGACATAGAATAGAAGAACTGGAAGCATTAGTAGCCAGTCGGCAGAAGGAGGTACATCGCTGTCTTTCATTTTTCATCGTTCTAGTTTTACGTTTGTAATGCATGAGGATGCATTTATAGTTCATGATGAGATACCCGGTCATCCTTTCCAGATATTTATGCTGAATGCCAGATTAGCTGCTGCAGAGAGCATGACACACGATGTAATTCGTGATTTACTGGGAGTCAAGCTGGACATGACAAACTATGCTGTAAGATTGAGGAACATCTATCAGTACTAAATTTGTCTGATTAGGATATTAAAGATGAATAATTATGTCTTTTCAGCACCTAGGCAGAATTTACTCGCAAGATCTTCACAGTTGCACTTACTATAGTCTCCATTTGTTAATTTCAGTCCCTGATAGATCATCAGCAAGTTCAAAAGATAACAGAGAAGGCTCTTCTCTGTAGCGAAGAATATTTAGAGAAGGTCTACACTGTGTGCTAGTCATTCTATAATTATATAGAGGTCCTTTTTCTTCTTGTTTGTGAATGTTGTTGAAAAATGTGTGGCTTGCAGGAGGAGGTGGTTAAGCTGAAGCAGCAGCTCAATGAGTTTATTGAAGAGAGGCAAGGGTAGGTTCATAACCAATCAAGAAGTGCTAGTCCAAACTCTATGTTTGAGTCCTGTGATAGTCCGTGATATTGCCCTTCTATTTTATTAATAGTATATCTAAGTTTCTTGTAAATTTATTCTGTAGCTGGCTGGATGAAATAAATAGAAGGCATGCAGAGATGGTAGCTGCACAGGTTGCCTCGGAAAGGTTTCGTCAGCGTGATCAGTTCCTTACAACAGAAAACAATACGTTGAAGGTCCAAATAACTGTTCTCTTATACATTGCCTTATACTGTGAACTCTTGATCTAAGGAATTGTTTTAGCCATTGTAGAAGACAGCTTTCTTTGGGTTTTTGACCATATGGGAGTGCCTTGTAAAATTGGGCAGGTGGACAATGCAAATCATAAGAAGAAGGTTATGGAACTTGAAAATGAAGTGAAGAAGCTATCAGGACAACAAAACCTCCAGCAGCGAATTCATCACCATGCTAAAATCAAGGCAAGAAAATTTCATTCACCCATTAAAACTTTTGTCCTGGTTTTCATTCAGTTCTCACTAGCTTTTATCATTATTCATGCCCCCATGCAACAGGAAGAAAACAACTCTTTGAAAATTCAGAATGAAGACCTTAGTGCTAAGTTGCGGAGAACAGAAACTCTTCTTTCACGTGTAAAGGAAGAGCTTGCTCGTTTTCGTGCTTCTAATGGAAAGACTCCTTATGCTGATATTGATGAGGAGCAACGATTAAAGAACAAACTACAGGTTGGTATCTGATAATTGGGATCTCCTACTATGTACTTTGTCGTAAAAGAAATAACCAATTCTATCATTGGGAACAAGCACATGTGAAGGCAGAACGTGCAGTAACAGTTCAGTGCAATGGCCTATAACAATCTTGTTTAACTTTTCAACAGGAGACTGAAGAAGAGAAACTCCAACTAGCTCAGAAACTGTTGAGCTTGTGTACGAGCATTTTGAAGGTGGCGTACATTCTAGATTTCTTTCTGTTTCTTTAAGCTAGTTTTAATGTATGTGCTTGTCAATGAGCATGAGTTGATCCACATTACAGGCAGCTGGGGTGACAAGGCCAATGTCAGATGTAAGCCCTGATGTGGCAGAAGAAGCAGTGATTCAGCTCAAGGATCGGGTTACTTCGTTGGAAAGAGAACTCCAAGATTTGAAGTTTAAGGTAAATGGATCCTGTCCCATACTCTAGATAGTGATCAGAGAGCTTCATACTTCTGACAGGATGCAACTGAATGTCGAAATACTAGGCTAACAAAACAATCGATCTTCTTTTTCAGAGTAAAATATCAAGTGAAAGAATGCGTTTAACTGAATTGAGGCAACAATCTTCACCACTAAGCTCGAGGAGCAACGAGAACAGTCCTCCGATGATGTTCTCACATACTCAACCGCTCTCCCCTCTAAGTCGTTGATTTTGCAGGTCCAGGGGGAGGTTCTTTCACAAGAATTGTTAGTACTTTGCTAGCAGCTCCGTTGTTTGCTTTGTGCTTCTGTGTAAATAAGAGCTATATCTCTTATTCTCTTTGTTCATTGATTCTTTTGAAGCTGTAATCTTGCATTTATATTGTATCAATGAAAGCAAAGTTTTCCAGCTTCTCTTGCATTCATTTGCAGCAACAATACAGACTCTTTCAGTCTTTTGTTTGCCTTTTTTTGGGAAGGTTTATGATTTGGGTCTCTGTCTCCCAAAGATAGCTGAGAAAATAAGCCAATGGAGCAGCAATAAACTTGAAAAATGATACATCAAAAGAGTAGGAAAGGAAAGCAGCAGCACTTGACCATGCACAAAATGCAGGATCATAGCTTGCCGGCTTGGACGTGGTCCATAATGCTGGAAACCTTCAACCGGATCAAGTTTTGATCCAAGGGCTACGATCAGCTATTTCTTATGGGACCCATAAAGATGCTACTTATCAATCGCATCTGGCATAGGGACATACTTTGGTTCCAACTCGTAGTCTAAGTACCCTATCGATCAAGCCAATTAGTACAGTGGACCCCAATACTTTTCTAGGTAGAAATTCTACCGTGCCGAAACTTTGAGTCTATGAAAATCCGAGCGTCAGAGTTCTCCATGGATGCATTGACTAAGTGGGACCAGCAGGTTAATGGATTTCATCACCAGCAGATTGTCCATGTGGCCCTCAAAGTACGCCTATCAGCAATTCATCTTCTGCACTGGGGACCTTGACGTATTGGATTTATCAGTTTTGGGTTTGGACAAGGTGGGATCTACAAATTGAACGGATACGGTCACCAATAACTGGCCAGCCGAGACAGCTTATTAGCTAGGTGGCGTCAATTCTCTTCTCCGATCTTTCCCCACCAAAACCCTAATCTACTCGGAATAATCTCAGACTCCTTTACTCTTTTTCCTCCAAAAGAAATACCTTCCCACTTTGAGAACCTCCATTATTTCAGAACAAAGTTCTCTGATTTCAACAATCAAAGCATCTTTCGGTAAATTATCCACCAGAATATAATCTTTAAATCTCTCAATGATTTCCACCATTCAATTAGCATATTCCTGTTTTTAAATCTCTCGTTGCTCTCCAGTTCTCTTGTTTCAATTCGACATTTGTTATTCTCGAGTTTGCAGTTGCAAATGAATTCGTCAACGTTAGGATCGATTGCTGTGTATGACAAATGGATTTGGAAGGTCAGTGTGCGGGGAAAATTAGTCCTTTTCTACATAATTTGGAAATTTTGCTTGCTGTAATGGAGGAGAATGTGGAGGAATGCAAGATTAAGGATAAGGGTCTGAATTTTTTTATATATTTTTTTGGTATATTAGGAGGAAACAATAAATCTGAAGTTTAGGCAGAAGGGTAGACGCATGCTTCGAGTTAAAGGTTCTGTTGCTTCCTCACCGCAAAGTTTGCAGTTTAGGAAGAGACAGACAGGGACATTGGAAAATACGGTTCGCATTGGTGTACTTGGAGCCAGTGGTTACACTGGTTCTGAGGTAAGATTCTTATCCTTTTCTTATGTTTATGTTTTTTCTTGTTTTGTTTGTTTCTTTCGATTGGTCCGTAAGTTGTCAAAATTGAAACTCAGGAAGATGGAAATTGGACTTAATACAGTTTGTGTTGATTTCTTTTTTGTTTAATTTTATTTGTTTAGTGGAAAATTGTATGACAACTTTTCTCAAGAGGCTAGGTGCAATGTGAACGTCAGCAGTGGAGAAACCAAAAGAGAGAGAGAGGAATCCATAGAAGTAATGGGCAGAGAGCCATCGTTAACAATAGTCCTAGATGAACTGCATTGCAATGAACGAAAGAGGTGAAAGTACTGCACTCATCTGAAGTGCAATGTGAGCTCCTATTATGTAGTACACGTGAAGTTTCAGACCAAGTGCAAGTTAAAATCAGTCATAGGATGAGGCAAATTGGTAAAATGCGGTAGTCAAAGGAGAGTCATGGTGGTAGCAACTGTGTTGAGCTATGTTGTCATTGTGTACCGCACGTATAGTGACTACAAACTTCCTGGCTCATAGATTTCAGTACTATAAGACACAGAATAGTGCGCGAGGATTGGCCTTGGGAGAAGACAAACAAGTAGTCTGAGATGTGGGATGAAGACCACTCAATGTCCATCCTGCTGTTTCTTTCGTACCTATTTGACTGAGGATACAGCCACATGCTTAAGGTCAGTACTTGAGTTGTTGCTGTGTGGGAGAAAAGCCTCCTCTATGTCTTTGGCTGCAATTATACCTCAGCTTCTAGATGGAGCCGAGCTGGACAGATGTAAAGTGTCCAAAGCGTTATGTAGAAGGAGCCTCAGTTGCTGGAGGCTTGTTAAGAAGTCTTGGATGCCTCAGATCAACTATCAAGCCATGATGTTGAATAAGAAGGTTACAAAAGTCAAAAGAAAGAAGTCAATGTTAGGCAGGTAAAATTTTGGTGAGGTATGATTGCCTAATCATCCCTGAGGCCCTCAAAGTGCATTGCGTTTTGTCTTTCCATCTATAGGCCATTGAACAAAGTTTCTTGTTTCCACAGGTACTCCTCAAGGAAAGAACTTTCCATATATTGCGCTTCAATGCAGTGACATAGTATGTACTTCAGACGGCTCAACATACAGTGGATATATGGAGTAAAGGATCACCTTTTAGTTGGTTATGGTGGCTCCATCTGACAATAAAATGAACAGTACATGTAAATTATATCTCAAGTTTTAGATGGTTTGGAGGATTTGTTTTTTCTTTCTTGCTGGTTTTGAACTTCTGTTGAAGTAGATGGAGAGATGTAGTTAGGTTTGGACTTCAATAAAGAATTAGATAGCGTTTATGATTGTTTTGTTTAAGATGTTGATTTAACATTGCCATACTCAACCCTATAGGTAAAATAATTGATTGGGAGGGTTTGGCCAAGATTCAAGAAAGAGGAACTGAAAAGTTCAAAAGTGTCATGCAATAACAGCCACTAGCCCATAGGTATCCTTGTGTCATCCTCCCGAAATACACACAGATATTTGTGATTCTCCTGAAGTATAATATGGTCATTCTCATGAAGTATAATGTAGTCATTGTCCCGAAGTACATACACAGACAATTTTTGTGATGATTGGTGGTCTTTTGTTTTAATTTCAGTAAAGATAGTTAGGTTCTTATGGTTTAATAAGGGTGATTTTCTAAAACTTGGAAGCTTTGCAATTGGGGGACTTTCTAAGATTTGAGGTAGGTGATTTAATTTTTGCATATTACTTGATGATGATGATGATGATGATACATTTAGAGTGCTAGAGTTCAAGAAAGTCAACAGAAATGTTAGTAGTTATGAAAAATTTCCAGTTATGGGAAAGGGGTAGTGTTTTTTGTTTTTAGAAAATGTAGAACACATGCTATGTTGATCTATTTGAAATGGAAGTTAGGGTTTTTGCTTATCTGACTGTTGAAAAAGGCCTTGTCCAATGATTAGGTGAAACTAGGTTGAAAGCATTTTTAGCTTTTTTATTTTTATTTTTATTTTGATGTATTTAAGTTAATGACTAGATGAAGAGTCACATTTTTCTCTGTTGAGTATTTGACTTTGTTCTACCTTTTCATATTTTGATCAAATATATTGTCCTCTTTCTAGTTTCTACTTCTACTTGTACAAAATTTATTTGATCTTTACCATTAAAAAAGAAGATAGAATTTTTTTTATCTGTTTGGTTGCAATTTGATTCTCTATTTTTGATGGATCTCTAGGAACTTGCATCGGATCGTAAGCAACCTTTTTAGTTTGTTTTAGGCCTAATTTCTTATTAGCCCCTCAACTTAGAGGTTTGCCTATAAATAACCCTGGATGTATGATCTGTCTATAAGTAACCCTGTAACTTTAAATATTGGTTTGTCGTTTGCTCTCATGTGAGTTCTCCTATCATTTGAGAGAGAAGGGGGGGGGGCGCGCGTGCGAGTTTTGGTATTTCAACTGCCCCTTGTCCTTTAAACAACCAACTCACGAGGAGTTGCAGAAAACAAATAAACATATGTCCAACTGATCTAGGGCTTCGTTTATAGCCTAAACAAGACCTTGAGTTCAACAACTGTAGACAATGGAACTTGAAATGAGAAGTCAATTCATCTACAGATAAACTGTCATTATAGTAGTAAAAATGCCAATATCTATTTAATAATAACCTAAAGGTGCCCATCTTGAGTTCCCAATCTATAAGAACATAAGTTGAGGTTAAAGAAACACGAAATGGAACAAAATGGGATGAGTATGCATTTTATGCAGGTGAATCTGCATGCTGATGAATGTAAGAGTTTTCCTTGTTGGTCAATCTGCTTGATGCAGGTCGTATATGCACTTAAGGAGTCCTCTCTTATGTAAATATATTGAGAGAAGCACCACAAAGAAACATGATTTGGCAACCAATCAATTACCATCCTAGCTGTCTGAGTTGCCAACAACTTTCCTTTTTACAAACAGAAGGAACTAGAGTGCCTTTCAGAAGAAGAAAAAAAGGAAACTATAATAACTAAGATGTGAAGGTAGGAGGACAATACCATTTGAAGGTAATACTAAAGGTGCCAAGCAAATTTTCTACATTATATTTAAGATACATGCATTCTGTTAAGACAGGGAAGGCAAGCATCAAACTATTTGCACAAGCCAATCTCCTGACTAAAAAGTTACAGTGCCTGCTAATTCTTAGAAAACAGAAAGAAAATAGCATTAGCTATCCCAAACGGCCAAATATGGTCCATAAATTCTTCCTATCTAGAGTAAAGAATCAGAAAGTCACTTTGTTATAACTTTTCCAACAGTCTATAGAATAAAGAACAGAGTGTCTTTAATTGAGGCCCTTTACACTGGCTTCTTATATCTTAAGTATGATCTCCTTTTTATAGCAATTACCATCCAGAGTGGCACAAGGGATTTGGAGCACCTGGGTTTAGGAAGGCAACAAGAATTTTGCATATACTTGTTCCATCTCTACAGAATTTTGTTGCTAGATAATAATTCCTGGGGCCTATTGCTAGATCACTTGTAAACAGTGAGCAGCAGTTTTCTATTTCCTGCTGTCGGAGTTATTGCTACTTGCTAGATCACTTAAACAACTACCATCCAGTCATTTATGATCTGTGGACCTCATGGATAGAATTTAGTCTGTTATTTAAATAGACATTTGAGTATTGGAGGCCTAGAAAGTGATATTGTAGATGCTTTGCCATTCATTTCTTTCAGAGCAGAATGCACAGCTTCTTCTGTGCTGTATTCTATGAATGCATAGCCCTTGGACCTTCTGGATATATTTTCCATTATAACTTTAACTAGCAAATTATCAGCATCACTTGCAGTAGAAAGAGCTGCCCTGCTGGTATAACAGGAGAGTTGAAATAGAATCAGAGGTTCCTCTCATATGCATATAATCCTACAGTTGCATTTTACTTGGCATCACAAGTGAATAAGTGCCACGTTTTAAGCCCTCAGAAGTGCATATCTAATGCTTCCCAGATTCCCTTTTTCTTTTTTCCTTTTCTCAACAAGGTAATAACAGGATTAAAAAAATCACAAAGCCGCCACAGATTAGAAGTCACCAGAATTACTAAATCTCCAGCAGATATAACTGAGCCAAACAAAATACATATTCCAACCTTTTCATGATAACTATTTTGACTCAAAGCAGCAATTGAGGATGAAATAGAAATTGGCAATGAAATCAATGCAGTGGGTCCCTCAATCAAGCACCGTCACCCACGATCTAGGATCCACCAGTACACATTGAAAGAATTTAAAGGCTGCAGTCAGTCCCTGCTGGGAAGAAGAAGGGGGGCTGAAATCGATTTTCCCCCTTTCCTTCAACTAGTTTTGTTTAAAGAAGGGGGCAGTTGAAATACTGAAACTACCTCCCATTGAACGGTGCTTTTAACAGAAAGTTCACATGAGGGCAAATGACAAGCCCAAATTTAGAGTTTCAGGGTTACTTATGGACAAATCATACTTCCAGTGCTAATTATAGATCAACCTTCAACTTTAGGGGCTAAATGGCAAACCGGACCCATTTGTTTTGATGCTGTTATGGCCTATAAATTTTTACCTAAGAGATCCAATCATTTTCTTTATTTCCTGTTTGTTTACCAGTTCCCTAATTGAACTTTCTGTATTGTTTTGCTTCCAGGATATCAGTGCTTTTCTGAATTGTGTTTCTGGCTATTTTCAATTATTCTTATGGTCTGTCAGTTGATCACCTTTTGTTTACAGATTGTTCGTCTCTTGGCAAATCACCCCCACTTCTCTATTATGCTGATGACTGCTGATAGAAAAGCTGGTCAATCTATTGGATCTGTTTTTCCTCACTTGATCACACAGGTATATCTTCAGATTTATGAAATCACTTCCAGTCATTTGTATGTCTTTACAATTCTTATTAGTTTCTAATTGATGGCTACTCTTATTGTTTTCACCAACATTTTCTGTATACGTGACCATCTTGTGTGAGGTCAAAGTATTAGATTGTATAATATTTTTGGAAATAATTCATACATTCTCTGATCTATGTTCAGAGTGTATGTTTACTTATTGGCTTATTGCTTATGGGCACATGCCTTAGCATAGCCTTTTGCCTAACTGAAGATTTAAAAGCACTTAGCTGGAATCTGAAGACTTGAACCTAACTTAATGTTTATTCTTTTGTACAAGTTCTGCATGAGTGTGAGTCATGAACTATGGACTTATTGAGGAACTTTCTTGATTCTGGGAGGGGACATCATCACTAAGACTACCTTCTACCTCTGACCTGTGGCCACCTAAGGGTTTGCTTGTTGCATTAACCACTAGGAGGACTAGCAAAGGGTAAATAGGCCAAAAGGATTAGGGTGTTCGCCAAACCAAGGAAGGTTGAACAGTGCTGGATTTAGGCCCTGCCTCTGTCCTGTACATCTAATCAGAGACATGCACACAACCAGCCCCTTTAGTGACCACTTGTGATATTGAACTGAACTGAGCTTCAACAGTAAACCTCTCTTATTGTTCCTTTGGTTAAACATAAATGGAAGGGCACTATCACAGGCCACGAGTACATTGCATTTGAATCATGGATTCCTGCTCCCTTTCTCTCCACTTGTGTTCTTACCCGCTCTCCAATCTACCCAAAACCCCAAGGCCTGTCACATAACCAATTAAGTATATAGTTTTCTTATTTCAGCTTTCTCTATGTAAAGTAGCAAAAGTAAGTCTGAACCCCTAAAGCTTAATACAATTGTAAGTATCTGGTCCATTTTATGCTCGAACAGTGGCTAGAGAACATACCTTGCATGTTCTATTCTAATATGCCTTACCAATTTGTAGTTGAAAGTGCAAAATCTATGCATTCAAAGAACCTGGGTTCTGACTGATAAATTCTGGCTACAGTATGAGGCTTCTATGCAACTTTATTGGCAAATATGGTATAACCTGTGTCAACTATTCTTGCTTCTACCAAGGTTTATTGGAATATTTCTTAGAACTCTGTATATCTCTCCGGAACCCTTTAGAGATATGATGCTTACCTTGTACTAATTTTCAGGACTTGCCAAATATGGTTGCTGTCAAAGATGCTAACTTTTCTAATGTAGATGCTGTGTTTTGTTGCTTACCACATGGAACAACACAGGTAATTTGTTATGTCACGTGCTCCAACTCTGACATTGAATAGTGTTGAAACCACCTCTTTTGGAAGAAATATTATGGATTAAATAAGATGCCTTCTTTCCTATATTCATGTGCTGGGACTGTCCTTGTTGCAGGAAATTATCAAAGGCCTTCCCAAGGAGTTAAAGATTGTTGATCTTTCTGCAGTATGCAGTGCAACTTTTAGTACATATTTCTTAAGTCAGAAAGGTTTTCTTCTGTGGAAAGTTATTTAGGCTATAGTAAGAAAAATAAAATGCTTCTGCAGGACTTTCGACTTCGTAACATTGATGAGTATGAAGAATGGTATGGTCAACCTCACACAGCACCTGAGTTACAGGTGAACTTATTGTTTATTACATGAATTGTCAGAAAGATTATTTATACATATGGACTATTATTTCTTTTTTCTTCCTTATATTGTTGCATAAGATCTTTCCTGATGTTGTTTCATTTGAGAATGTGACTACCTGCACAGTCATTCAAGACTTGCATTAATTCTGTATCCTCTCAGAACCCTTCCTCCAAGCAAAATACATGTAAGATAGTTCCATGATAACATGAAGTTGTTGGGACAGTATTTACATTATATAGTACACATGTATTTCAAGATAGTAGGGATCCAGGGGGCTGCTTTTCATCTTCTGGGGCTCAACTGTAGGGATATGTGGTAAGTTTTGTTGGTTTTAGAAATAGGATTAATTTGTGTTTTAAGATTCAAATTATAAAAGTTCCTGATTTTAAGTTTGACGTTAATTAAGAATGGGAATATCAATTTCTTTCTATGCATGAACGGCATCTTACTCTATAGTAAATAGTCCATGGATTTTGGGTTAATTGTCTCCAAATGAAACATTTAATACCAGATAGCCAGAGAAAATTTTGTAGTAATAACTGCGTATTCGTGCGTCCTACTCTAAGAAACCTAGATACTCGGTCAAACACTGTATAGTGTACATACTCATACTGCATCCTCTGTACATTGGTTGACATTTCTGTTTGTTGGAATAACTAATATGTTTGATTCATATTTCTATCTTCATATTATCATGCTTTGCTTGTTAATGTTGCATGAGTTTTTGCATTTCACTGCTTTAAGTTTTTGAAAACTTCCCAATCTTAAGTTTGCACTAGTTAAGTGCTATGCATGTCATTTCTAAATACATTTTGTCTTATTTCATGGTATAAGATAATCTATCTATATCTATATCCTACTCTTGGAAAATGCTGAGACACTTCAAGATCTATATGTGCAATAGTTGTTGATCTGGTAAAGGCTTCACCTAAGTATACAGGCTACTACAGCATGAAGAATTAGTGATGCAAGTAAGATCCATGTTGTAAAATTTGATTGTGGAGTCCCGATGGTTTTTCTCCTTTGTGTATCCTCTTGGTAGCTATATCCCTTCAGATTGGACTCTGTCTTCCTCTTTAGAATTGTAACTAAACAGCTGAATCACCTCCATCAACCATTGCCTGTCATCTGGAATTTTTCACGTCTATGTATCTATAATCAGGACCTTCCAAATGGCTGCTGGATTGTTCTTATGAGAGTTGATGATATTCTTTGTTATTTTTGGAAGCTACATTCTTATTCATTATGATATGTTTTAGGACATTATTATTGTTCTTTCTTTCTTTTTGAATGGTTATAGAACATTATTATGGATGAATCTATTTCATTATCGTAGTATTAGATAATTGTCTTGCAGATAACAAAAACTTCAATTATGGATGAGATGTTGTTATCTGAAACTGTTATTGTTGTGTTTTGCTTCTGTTTTGTGCACCTCTGTGATGCTTCTCATTATTTGCTTTCAGAAAGAAGCTGTTTATGGCTTGACAGAAGTTTCAAGGGAAGAGATTCGGAATGCACGCCTTGTTGCTAATCCTGGTTGTTACCCGACATCTATTCAGATTCCTCTCGTTCCCTTGCTAAAGGTTCACAGCTATCCCATGTAAATGTTGCAGAAGGGCCAAGCATGTTGGCAACTAAACTTTTGGTTTCTATCATGTGTCGCTTGGTCCTCCTTTCAGCATCTTTATGAAGAAAAGTATCAGTTTGTCAGATACAAATTCACAAGCACCTAATTTTATATCCAACATATTGTTTACTAGAAGCTTATGTCTATATTCACAGCTAGTTACTTGGATGAGATAGCATAATTATGCAGTTTCTATCCAAGTTTTCCCAACTAGTATTAGTTTTAAGTTTGTAGGGTTGTGTGGTTCTTCTAGCTAATTGGGCAGATCAACCACAGTGATAAAAGAACATAGGAAACTTCAAGCTCTGGAGAAGAAAAGAACTTAGGTATGTTGTATAGAATGATTATTGCACTAAGATATATCATCTGGATAATTTCTAGATCTTGGAGTTTTTACCTTGGATTTTCTTAAAAAAGGAAAAAGAAGAATTACTGTATGTTGTAATGGTTCCCTTCCAAAACTCACTGGTCATATAATTCTTAGTACATAATATTGTCTGAAATGTGCTATAGAGTAAGTCATTGTAACTATCATGTTGAATAACATAATTTTATGATGGTTATATGTTCTTCTCTCTTTTACTTTGGTTAATGATATATACTTGATGTGCAGGCCCATCTCATTGAGCTAAGAAACATAATCATTGACGCAAAATCTGGTGTAAGCGGGGCAGGTTAGAATGATATAACTTCTACATCCTGCATGTATTTCCATTGCATCCCATGCTGGTAACTCTAGCATTCGATATGTGTCACAGGTCGTGGAGCTAAGGAGGCAAATCTGTATACTGAAATTGCTGAAGGCATTCATGCTTATGGAATTACAAAGCATCGGCATGGTATGTCCTTGCACTGATGAATGTTTTGTTATGGCAAAGCACATATTTGTAGCTATTACTTAGGATCTGTCTTAAAAGATCCTCAATATGAAATTATTGGTATTTTCTGACTGCTACGTGATGGGATAAATCTAAAATGATAAATACACAGATCAAATCTTGGGGCTTATTGTAGCTTAGTTATTTGGATCAGTCTGGTGTGCAACAGAAACCTTGAAAAGGCCTTTCATTTGAGTGTATAAGTTGAATTTCAAAACTAGAGCAGAGAGCTTTATTTAGTTAATTAATACAGTAGAGAAAACTAAACATCTATATTGAAGAACTTCAGGAAAACAGCTACATCGTATATTCAGATTCTGTTGTTGTGGTGCTCTCAGAGTCAACATGCATTAACTTGTTTGTCTGTATGTGTGCATATGTACAAAACTTTGTTAAGATTTTGACAATCTGTTTGTTTGTGATTTGTTATGTTCCCTTTCTCCACTGATTGTAAGTTTATACTTTGACAAACTATGGATATAGGACATAGCTGATACTTTGGTAGTGCCAACCAACTGACCCCCTTTAGGTCACGACAGTTTTTCCTATCGAGTGGAAGAGAAGGTGCACATTCTCATATGTTCCATGTCCATATTTCTGTTACTTGGACATATTTGTGGGGGTTAGTGTTTATTTAGCCAGAGAGCAAAACCAATTTGACCTATATGGTCGGAAATAAAAGCAATCAGAGATCACAACAAGAACTGAAGGGAATGCAGACTAATGTGAATCCGTGCAACCATTTCCTTGCACCAGTTCAAGCACTAATGGAAATTCATGGGGTTGATCAGGTGATCTGTTATATACCTACAAATATAAAAGAAGAAGCAATTAACTAATAAAATATTATTGATGTAGCCACTGGGGGGCCAACCTCCATGAATGACACTTCCATGGGGCAAAACCTCCTTACAAGACAATCTTTGTTTTTATTCTTCTTCAACCACTCAGATCACATATTTACAATAATTTTAGTAGCTAACTTAACTCTAGTAACTGCTTTCCTACAATAACTACTGCCAACTTCCCTAATCCACAACCGTCATCCTAATAATTATCCTACATTGCTTATTTCATTAAACATCATAATATGAAGATAAACATGCATAACCGCATGCACATATCACAAACTTGCCTGTAGTGGCCATATCCATGTTTTCTTACTTTCAAAATGTGGGCTTTTCACTAATATCTCCATTCATACATCTATCTCCTAACCAGATTTGAGTATGAGGAACCCTCAAGAAAATAATACTAGATTATCCAGCCTTCTATGCAAATTTTCAGTTCTCAGTTTATGCATTGTTTGAAATTAGTAGGAAAACTGATCTTGTTCCCCCATTTTCAGTTCCTGAAATTGAGCAAGGACTCTCTGAAGCTTCACATGCAAAAGTAACAGTCAGCTTCACTCCTCATCTAATGCCAATGGTAAAAGGTTTACTAGAATACTGTAGGAGACAGAAACTACGGAGAGTTTACTTAGTTAGAAACATTTAAGTGATTGTTAATAGCTGTAAGTCCTATTTTGGCTCTTATTTCTATTTATAATATTCTGTAGAGCCGGGGAATGCAATCAACCATTTATGTAGAAATGGTTCCAGGAGTGACAGCTGATGATCTGTATCAGCAGTTGAGGACTTCTTATGAGGTAAAATTTCTTTAGTAATTTGAAGCTGCTTATGCAGTTCTTTTTGTAAGATTCTGTTCAAAATCCTATTATAAATTGGGCACTCGGAAACTAAGGATAATAGAACAAGCTTGTGTGAATATGGTTGTATTGATTAAGAGAGTATATAATGTTGCATGTTCTCAAGGCAAGAGAGTTAGAAGCTCAGTCACTAAACAAACTCGTACGCGAACAAAGCTCTTTTGGGCCTTAGTAGGTCCTGGCTCCATGGCAAAATTTGAAAAAAAAAGAAAAAAGAAAAGAAAAGATTATATATGTACATGTATATATTTTAAATTATAATTTGTAAATATGAGCTCTTTAAGTGTGTGTCCCCCACTCAATACTTCCAGCTACCAGTTGAATTGAGTCCTAGCTGGGTCCCTGGTCATATTGAAACCTTCACCATTGAACTGTGCAATTTGTGGAGGTACTGTTTCAGCTCTTCTCCAAAAAAGAAACTCATGGTCTTGTTTGAGTTGCAGAAACTTATCTAATCTTCCATTAGACTATACATTTCAGATATTTAATTAGGACTTTCTTCAAACCCACCACAGATACTTTAAGTTTAGACATCCAACATGGACTGGCACTATAGGTGTACAAAGAAACTCATCTGGTGGTGTGTATTTCAGTGAAAGGAGTTCCTGAGTACTCAAAAGAGGATTTCTTCCTCTGAAGGCAGGAGTCAGAAGGGGTATCAGGAACATATCTGTTGTTCCTCTATCATAATTTATTACTAGATGCCCTCTCTGTTTCATTCCCTTGCATTCTGATAGGCTGCTGCCTTCCTCTTTTTAAGTCTTTAATGTGTAGTTGATTAAAAGTAGGTTAAATATAGAGTTTTGGCAATACATGCATCTCTCTCATAATTAGAGTTTTCAGTGGCTCAGTGCTTATTCTCATTTTCCTTATCCACTTCTTTTGTAGGTCATGCTGGCAGGGCTGCAATTTGGATTTCTACCCAAATTGGTGCTCCTCTTCTTGCATTTTGTGTAGCTCTAGTGGACATGTTTAGGCATTTAAAGACTCCTAGATTCAGGTTATTTGGTTTTTCTCATGTTAGCAGGAGTTTTGAAAGAGTTGTCCTTGATGTAGCATTGCTAGTTGCATATAGATACAGTATGTCCTTATTACAGCGATGCTCGACCTGAATTACATAGGTCTATTGACTGTTCAACCATAAGGGGAGCCTTGGTACAATGGTAGAGTTGCTTCTATGTGACCTGGAGCTTAAGGATTTGAGGTGCGGGAACAGCCTTTTGCAAAAATGCAAGATAAGGCTGTGTACTATAGATCTTTTGTGGTCCATCCCTTCCCCGAAGCTCACATATGCGGGAGCTTTGTGCACTGGGCTGCCCTTTTTTCTCTTGGCTGTTCTACCGTGTCACTCTTTTCCTTTCTATTTCTATTTCTTTTTCTTAGTTTTGATGAAAAGATACTATTTGAGCCAATCTTCTTAGCCCTCTTCAAGAACCACTGCAGAAAGTCTGAACATTATCCTTGTTCCTGTTGGCCTTACACTTGCTTGCTGGCAATTTGCAGCAATTTCCAAGATGTTTTTTCTTTCCCTCTTTTGTGCTGCTAATTAGTTTTGTTGGCAATATGTCCTGAATCAGGATGAGGAGTTTGTTGTTTTGTTGGAGAAGGGAGCTGTACCTCACACTCGGAATGTCCGAGGATCCAACTATTGTTTCATGAACATCTTTCCAGATCGAATTCCTGGAAGAGCGATAATAGTATCTGTTGTATGTGAACTACCTTATAATATTTTGCCTTTGGATGCCCTATGCTACTGCTGTTGGCATAACCTAGCTAATTCTTTTGCAGATCGATAACCTGGTAAAAGGAGCTTCAGGTCAAGCACTACAGAACCTTAATCTGATGATGGGCTTTCCTGAAAACACAGGGCTCCTCCAGCAGGCTCTTTTTCCGTAAACTGTTCATAGTTTTCGAAGTCAGCATGTATCCTAGTCGTTTGCTTTTTCCATTTCCAGTCTTACTAGTCTTATCTAACTTTGAATCCGAACAACTAGCTGACAGCAAATGCAAGGACAGAACTGTTGGACCTTTTCCTCAGCATTGTGATGGACTTCTTTGGGAAACAATTTTTCTGTTTTGATCACATTTATCAGCCAGTCAAAAGCTTGGCAGGGTTTTGAAGTTTGTATCATTGAGGATAATTATATTACAATAGGCTGAATGAGGAACAAGGTTATTGAGTCAATAAAGGTGCAGGAATATAATGCCTTGTCTTGCGGGTGTTTGAGTTTCATAAATGCTTTTGTGGTCCAAGTTGTATTCCCAGTGGCTTCCCCCTACTCATTGTTTCCAATTATGACATGGCTATCCGTACAACAAATATTACAATATTCAGAAGAGACTCTAGGATTTGAAGTGCTCCAACATTTTGTTCGACGGAGGCCCGCCTTGGGATGATCTAACCCATTTATCTGATTTCTCTTACTTTGGATGACTAGTTCAAAAAGTTTGCGGTTGATAATTCCAGCATGTCAAAATTTTTACTTGAAGATCAGGACAAACCCATGGTTAGGAACTTTGCACAAACTAGTCTAAACTCCAAAAAACCTGGTTATGGGATGCCAAAATCATCCAATGATTGTGATTTTTGTCTATGGGGTATCTAGGGCTAGAGAAATCAGATGAATGGCGGGATCGTCCAAAAATAGGGTCCTTCCATGAAAAATGGGGCCTTAAGCCTAGCAGGAGATGTTTAGAATGTCTCCTGTCCTGGGGAAAATGATACATCCCAAGAAATCTCTGTTCCTAAACATTCTTGTAAAGAATCCCGGTATACGTGGGTGTGTGTATGAAGTATGGCCTCCTCTGTTCTCATGCATGGTGATAGCTTGTTACAAATATAAGCCATTCATTCTGTTCTACGACAGACGAAATCATACGCCCATTGGAAACTTTTAGGCAATGTTCTTTGAGTTGAAACTTATAACTAGTTTTTACTGAATTTTTGAAAGATCCAAAATAAGTATTTAGAATCATCCCAACGCATTGAATTTTCACACATCTTATCATTCCTCAATATTAAAAATGCTAGAAACCGAGTAGTAGACAGAGAAAATGGGAGCATCATAAGGCCAACTATTAGCGTGGACACTTAGGCTTCAGTCCAACCCGGTATCGAGATGTCTAATGGGAGCTCTTGCTTTCGATTATAAGGCTAACTATTACACTCTTCTTCAGGATTTTTCAGGCGTTGGGATAAGGTCTTGATGATGATGAATCGGGGTAAAGGCCATTTCTGCTGTAGTCGTTGGGCATCGCAAAATTGCTTGTTACATACAAATGAAACGCACTTGTTGAGACGTGCACCTGATAGCTTTCAGTTGCTTCTACAAGTTGTTTCCCTACCGTGGACACTAAGCAGTTTACTTGATCCTTTGTTATCTGAAACATTTCTTGCATGCTTGGTTTAAATCATGCCATTTTCCTGCTGTAGAGAAATGTTATCTACACTGAAGGGTGAAGACTACCATCTTAAAACACCACGCAGGCATGAGGAATCACCTCTAATTATGCTGTTTTCTGTATTTGGAGAAGCCAATCAGAAAGCAATTTCCCGATGCCTATATTAGGCCAGATGTAGTTTCCAAAGGAAACTGATATTAGACCCCTTTTCTGCCCCTCTTCTTGAACTTTCCCAAAGATGTGTCACCTGGGGGAAGAAATGAGAATGAATTTATCAAAACAAGGTGTAGAATGCCCCATTTTAGCTACTCTGACCAATCATTCCCTTCTAAGAATAAACAGATTGGTAACTGCAAGCCTTTGGAGGTGGGCACATTATTAAATGCAAGGAGGGCCCAGGAAAGGGAAGTAAAAGCTAATAGAACCACAAACTAACCAATCAATGATGGGGTTTCAAATGTCATACTCGACAGGAAAGGTCAAAAGAAGTAGCTCCGAGGACCCACATTTCTAGACGGATAGCAAAACTCTCAGTAGTTTGATCTGACAGATGGATTCAACTCCATAGAATGTTTGTCTCCATCTAATGCACCAGGCTGAAGTAACTTAAGGAAGAAGTAAAGAAAATTAAATAATCATTTCCAAAAAAGGAAGTAAAGCTAATAAGATAAGGAATAAATTAACAAAATATCCCACTACCAAGCATAGGCACTTTCCCGATCAAGAAAGAGTAATTTTTTAGCCCACTTGGAAAGATCTGCCTATGGATCCAATAAACTACACATTATTAATATTTCAACTAAATTGCTTCGGTCTCATGACAAATGGATATTTTGTTGGCATGCTTTAATTTACCAAAAACCCAGGTACTCTGGAAATGTCCCGGTCATGACAAACTTAGCGTTGACTGGATAGGCTTTATCATTATCTGCTCGATTAATGGAGCAAGTCCATTTCTTGAGAGCATTTTTCCTAGCAATATGTGATCAACTCGAACGTGTTTATGTAGTTGAATATGCACCAAAGCCTTCTAGTGTGGGAGAGCAAGAAGTCTCTCCTGAATTTTTTTACCACGGTCTGAGGTTGTTCAGTGGTGGATACGTGTGCCAATATATATTGTAAATGTTAATATAGTTAAAAAAATTTAGAACCTTGGTCAAATGTATTAGGCAAAAGTTCTCTGGTTAGATGTTATTACGGAATGTAGACACTACAAGCCAACTCATTTGAGTGCGGAAAATCCAGCTGCAAAGCAACTGCAGAGATAACAAAGTGGAAAGCACAGGTTGGGATGAAGATGTCTTCCACAAGTTCAAAAGGCTAGACTGCATTTGTTCACGATAATACAATAGTCCCAAGAGTCCTAGTTAATGAAGCATTCAGGAAAAGGTTTTGCCTGCTCATATTTTTGAGACGTTCAAGCTTAGCCCAAAATGACAACACTAGAATGGAACTTTGCACAGAGCTAAATTACTATCAGTGGGTGGCTCTGGCACCTTTCATCGGCATCTCGGGGTGAATGCAAGTCGCAGGCCAATCTTCAATGGGGCTTCCTGTTCAGTATATTAGGCCTTATTAAACAGTGGCTCATTGAACATAGGCCTAAAATTTTCAGGACCAGGTTGCATGTGCTGTGCTTTACAGTGGCCGGATATTAACTCCCCATGCATATTTTTCTAACAACTTTTTATTAGACTCGGGGAATGCATTAGCAAGACACTGACCGCCCTGGAAGCTCCTGACCTATGCATTTTATCTAGGATGCTTGTATATATTTACCTTTTTTACTTCTCCAGAGCCTTGGCGCAATGGTAGAATTGTCGTTGTCTGACCTTGAGGTCATGGGTTCAAGGCTTGAAAACAATTTCTTGCAAAATACAAAGTATGGTTCCTTTTTCTTCCCCACCCACCCCTTCTCTCTTCAACTCTTTCTAAGTGTGAAAATGTTAATGCCCCTTTGTCTATGGTTAATTTTGGTCCTGGTAAAAGTTATTTGACGTTTGTAACAACCCTCTCAACATGTCATTATGCTTTTAAGTCACAAAATGGTGAATCAGAATCACGCTTTGCACTCAATTCACCTAGTGACATTCAGTTCACAAGGCAGGCAAGTGGCTAATCATAAAACAAGGAAAACATGGACCCTTGTTAATTTGCAGTGACGTAAAACATGACAAATCTCATGTTCAGACATAAACCGATGTCGGTAAACATCATCAGTAACCATAAATCACATCCCGTAAAAGACTAATCATATTCTAAATCTAATCTTGTAAGATTTGTTTAACATAAGACGACAAAGATGCATTTCAAATCATAACTCACTTTCACACTTACAACTACCTTCCGTGAACTAACCACCTACTAAGACCCTAGTAATCCAAATCAGATTGTGTGAAGGGAATGGTTTGCGCATCCATTAAGGTTACTTTAGTCTAATACTTGCGATAAGAAGCACATCAGCCATCCGATCTGCTGTATTCTTCTGGTAGACTAATCATGTTTCGCGGTCATTCAAATTTTATCATGTTAATATCCAGACATGATTATCTGAATTCTTCAAAAGGTGGTTTATGAAGTTGGAATAACTTTTCAATTTCCACACTGCATGATTCCCTCGGGACATGATGATCATATGTCACACGTTTGAACACTAGAAAGCTTTCATGGCTACTACCTCAGATCTACACAGCAAGGGGCAAATCGGATGATTAGTCTATTTATATATGCATGGGATTCGTCCATCTTGTCGTGTAGCTGACAATGGTGGGACCCAGATGTTCTTCTTTGGACTAGCCAACGACCCACTTCCATTTGGTTAGAAAATGTCACTTGGGTCTCTCAATCTCATATTTGGATATGCTTATGTCACGGGGCATTGTGGATGGCAATCAGAATCACGAACTTTTGGGCATGGCTATGGCTTGTTTGGCTGATTTGTTCTTTGTCATGGCTTTGGTGACCCTTTTCTTCTTGTTTCCTTTGCAACTATTAGTGGCAATCTTTCTCACCGAGTTCCAATATCAAGGGAGTTTGTCACTTATGAGCTTTGATTCATGCAACTTGTAGACCAAAGCGTGCTTGGAGTTGGGTGGAAGAATTTCATGGTGGGAACTGCTATCTGTAGCCAGCTTTTGAAATTGGCTCGTCCTTTTTAATTTTTTATTATCTGATAGATAGTTGAAGCTTTTGATAAATATGAATGGAATAAGTTAAACGGTTACATTACAGATTAACCCTAATTCTCAGTTGAGAGTTGAGCCAAACTAGAGGGACAATATGGCCAAGGTTTTTGTTCAGATTTAATTCACCCATGGAGCAATAGCAAATCATGGGTTTAAGATAATCCGATCAGGGTAAAATCAGTGGCAATACAACACAGTTGTATTAGATTAAGAAACTGGATAATTTTCACTTGTTACATTTAAACCAAAAAGTGTCTGCAAGGAATTTAAGAATATCCCAGCATTACATTTTGGCATTTCCTTGTCGTGTAGAAACCAAAAAGGCAATAATTCATTTGATTGTGCCTTGCGCTTCGCCGCAGATCAAGTTGTTGAGGTAGAAACAAGGCAATATTGTAGATCTCACCTTCACTACGACAGCGAGTCATTGATCCCATAATTGCACCATCCATTGGATCATGTTTTAGTTAGTTTTTGCAAATTATGTTTGCAGTATTAAGATATAGTTGAGTATTATTCTCTCTCTCTCTCTCTCTCTCTCTCTCTCTCTCTCTCTCTCTCTCTCTCTCTCTCTCTCTCTCTCTCTCTCTCTCTCTCTCTCTCTCTCTCATATAGTAGTCAATACCTTTTTCTTTCTCCAATTTCTTCTAAATTTTTGGACATAAAACATCTATCCTCGTTCACCTTCTTCATGTGAAAATCTTTCATAAGTAACATCCCAAGACTCTCCATCATTGTTAGAATAGGTTTGTCCCTTGCATCTCACATGCACGAGTTGAATAACTCAACAATATTGTTAACTAAGATGTCACTCTTAGGCTTTCAATTAAAGTGATCTTTTGACCACATAGAGAGACTATAAGCAACCACCATTCAATTATGAGTCTCTACTTCTAGTTTTTTCAAGTCTTTCATAGGCCTTTGAAATCAATTCATTGTTGTAGCCCTTGCATAGTTCCACAGTGACTGATTCATTACCTTTTCATATATATCTTGTTTGAATGTTTCCACTAAACCTTACATTCAAATAAAGATATGACAGGAAAGAAGTTAGTACAAGAATCAATTGTATTTAATGAGCAGGAATAATGTAATAGATTTTCAAAGAGCTTTTATTTCTTACATTTTATTGATTAGAGATGAAAGTCTAACCTCATTCCCTCATAGAATCAATGTTATTTAAGAGTAATTGCATAAACTATGTCCAAGAGTCCTTGTTTTCCACATCAAAAGCATCATAAGCAATTGAAAAAATGTTATCATTTGCATCCATACTAATTGTAGCCCTTATTTTCTATCTCAAAAAGCATGTTTTTAATACAATTATGAGTTTACTATCCATCAAGTTTTTTGTTTTTTGTTTTTGCATGCATCTAAGTAACAATAAAACCTTTAGAATGATGGTGGCTAAATCTTTAGCTTCAATGTGATGCATGCATTCCACTTTAAACATAGTTGCCAAATACTTATCCAACTTAGAAAATTGATCCTTAAGATGTCCTCTAAGAATGTCTACAACCTTCCTCCTAACCTCCCTACACTAACCACTTGATACTTCAAAGTGGCAGTGCCTCTTAATTTGTGCCATAAAAGTGTGGAGTCTTCTAGGCTTATCTCCTTTCCCTATAAGCTCACTTGCCTCATCTTCATCTCCTCCAACTTCACTTGCCTCAACCTACCCTTTTGTCACATCTTGCACCTCACCAAGAGTTCCTAGCATTGGTCGGGAAGCGGCAATTAGAAATAAAGGATGCATATGGGCCTCTTCTGAGTATATATCATGCTTCACAAATATATGAACCCATTAACCTTCATGCATGTGAGCAATCATGCATCATTAGTATATCATCCTCCAATGCTAGTAATGCTGGTCCATCATTCATTGATTAATTTTCATATCTATAATACAAGCTCTACACATTATAACCTGTAAATGCTACCCCATTCTTCAAATCAACCACTAACAAAAAATAGGGTCTTGGTGTTCATTCTAATGGATGAAACCACCAATGTGCCTTGGAATAGCACTACATTAAAAAAACTCCTAAAATGTATGATGATGGATATCAGTCCATATCTACCTAGACAAAAAGTAGTGGCATGCAAATCTAATGAATAAACTATGAAATTCAACATAAATTGCACTACATATTTGTTTAAGTAAATAATTAAGTATGAAACAAATAACATATGCAAGAAAGCATATTCAAGCAAAAAGTCATACTTGACTTACTAAGTAACTAACAACAAAGTGAAGGGACTATAAAAACCACAAATTTTATTTGAAGTTAAATGATAAAATAAAAACATGGTCAAATGATGAAATACAATTTTCTTTGCAAATAGGAATCTCCAACAAAGTATTAAAAATGCTCCTAACAAAACATAAACAAGGTACAAGTGATTGGCAATGTGCATGATAAATCTCCATGAACTCTGCTCTAGACAGTGACAATTCTGACAAAGGAATACAATGCGTAACACAAACATATTCTTTTTTAAGAACATTCTAAAGAGAAAACAAACCTTCCCTAATGAAGAGGACCATAATTTCCTAAATTATTTCAATATATCCTCTATCTATGTTGAACTCACCTCTACCACTTGAAAATCATGCAATCAAATAGCACCCTCTGACATGGTCCATCAATCTTTAATCCAACCATAGTGGCTAGGGGATTTCAAATGATTAGTCATAACAACCCCACACCCAAAAAAATTCATGCAACAAAATATTGTTTCTATTGATTCATGCAAAAACCTAGCATCTTTTTCCACTGCAACAAAACCCTAGCAGCAATTTTGCCCTTTTGAAGTGAACACTAAGGTTACGTCCCAAATGGTCCACAATTTTGTAAGTAATTTCATTAGACAAATAAACGGAAGGAGATTGATACATAGTCATTAGTTAGAGGGATGCATTAGAGAAATCAACAGCTAGGGCAGGAGGGTGGTGCTTGTTAGAAAGTGGGTGGTAGTTGAGGGGGTCTAGTAATGCTTTTCTCTAAATTTTACACAAACATATTACAAATTTAACAAGTTATGATCCAAACTGCCTCCATAGTACTCAAGTTATTTCACTTTCCAATTGAAGCTTTTGAGTTTTTTAATTATGTAACGGTATGAACAGAAAAAACATCAGTCATTAACAAAAGATTAGAAATTTTACAAAAGAAATGTACGTTAGATTCCACAAGACTAGACCTTAGATCTTTAAGCTAAGAGATAATGTTTGTGTAGTTATTTTCTATACATGAACTTCCAAAATGATGACCAAAGATTTAAAACCAGTCAATAGAGACATTAGCATCATTAGAATCAATAAAGCCAAGACTCATAGAATCTTGAATGAGTGAAAAAATAAATAAATAAATTATTATGAGATTGCGTTTTGAAAATACCAACTGCCAAATCTCCACTACATTACCACTAATTTATATCCTTTATATAAAGTTATTAAATTCCCTGTCTACAGCCCTATTTCTGTGGTGTCTAAGTTACAGTTGTGAATTATAACTTGGAAGTCAAAGATAAATAAAGGGAGGAAAAATAGATAAGTACCACTCGCATGTTGACAAATATCAGTTTCAGCTCGTTGAAATAAGAATCAAAGGAGAAAAAGCTAGATCATGAGGGAAGCTATAGAAGCTAGAAATCAAGGGTTGTTAGGTGAGTGCCCTGAAGGATAAATTTCGGTAAGAGTTTATGCAGGATCTTATGGAATGTTGATAGCATTATTGCCTTCAACTGCAACACTAAGGAGGGAAATGATGCTGAGATTCGTATGCATTTCTGCCTCGGTGAACTAGTTGACCTCTTGTTCTACTGTCCACTCCTTGTCATTCACTACAGCATCCTGGCCTGCCTAATTCATGTAACAAGTTAACAACCCCATGAACCGGATGCAGTTTGTGATGATCTGCAAAGAAATTTCTTTTCTTTCTTTTTTCTATTCTCACTTAAGCAAAAGGGGTCCACAACTTTGCGAGATTGTACCCTTATGTCCACCCAACAATTAGGTGGGTTAAAATAGGGATCCTTCCACCATTTTTGGTTCCTAATTAATTGATAAAATTGTGACTTTCTCCAATATGTTATAGGATAGAGCCAAATTAGCGTTATAATTTAGAGGAGAGGACCAAAACTGTTGATATAAGGGGGCAGAGGTATGGATGTATCTAAGATGAGATCCTCTAGATGAATGGGTTGGACTATGAATTTTGAGTTCCACATGTGCATTGGATGGTCAAGTAAATCCTTGCATTTTATACATACAGACACCATATAATTCTCTGCAAATTGATTAAGTATTTACACATCTGATTCTTCAGGTGCTAAGCAACCCTCTACTATTCCCCTCCCCCCCGTTATATTAAACTACCTATGCTGCCTACATATGCACCTAGGTAATTACAAACATACACACCTTGTTGGAAACATGGCTCATCCATTTGCCTACAAGATTCGAGATACAACACGTATTGGCACAATGCACGTCAATATATATCTTGCAAATCTTCAATCCATTTTATATCTTCCCTACATGTTTATGCTTCTCCCCTTTGCCTCTTAATAGGAGTTGTAGTGAGACAACTTCTTGTTAGTTATTCCTCTTTGGGTTGTATCAGGACCCAAAAACTGTTGTTTTATGGAAGTAAATATCATTGGTTGATGAGACTAGCACGTGGACTAGGATAAAACACATATGATGGGCATGATGACTTGCTAGTTTTCCAATGAAATTTGACTCAGATGCCTCTATGTTGATCACAAGATATGGGATCTTCACATGGAAACTGAGCCCTTGCAGATTGCAGATCTTGAAGTCTTAAACTTAACTTTGGAAAGATTAGTTTATTGCTTATGGTGAAGATTATGTAAACGGTTTACATTTAACAAGTCTACCCAAACTTTTATTCTTAGTCAGATGACACTGGGATCATGCTACACTGGGGCAATGGGGTCCTAAGCCTATGTCAGAGGAAAATTCTCTGCCTGTCGAACTCATCATGCTCGATGTGTGCCATTCAATAGGAGCCTCAGCACATGCAGACTGCAGGGTATGAGATAATCCATGGTAGTCGAGAAGGGGATCTTGTCCATCCCAGCTTTTGTCAGGTGAACCTTCATTGGAGTCCTCATCATGGATAACCAATTTAGCTATGTTTCACAATGTGGGGCCTGGGGTTTTGGGAATGAAGTTGAGAAGAACCGTCCATTTTCCTCTTTTCATGGAGCTTCTCCTTTTTCATATTCCCTAAGAGGACATCATGGCCTTAAATCAAGGCCAGAAAAACACAAAATTGTCCCTTGGCTCTTCAGTAGCTTGCCAAAGACCTTATGATCCCAAGAGAGAAAATATACCCTCAAAAGGTTATATTCTCTCCTTCTATATTTGACCAAATTAACATCCTAGATCTTTTTGTTTTCTTGTTGTCATTGAATCTAGACCACCCAGTAAATAAAGACAGTCTAGGACTGCCTTAAAAGTGAAACCCACTTGCTAGCTATTGGGGCCATGTCGTTCAACAGCTTAGATTTCGCAAAAACAAAGGAATTATAAACTATGTTTCTTCTTTGTTTCAAAGGACCACATGGAAAACTCCAATTTGGTTTGAAAGATGAAAATGCGTCTAGAGAGGGAAAGAGAGTAGACTGTAAGACTTGAAAGAGTCCTTTTATAATCATAAACAAAGATGAATCATCAAAACGTACCATCCATGGGGGAAACCCTAGAAAGGCTGGAGTGTCTCATAAGGGGAGGACATAATGGGCCCACAAGGGAATGTTGGAATCACATCCATGCATGGAGCTTGTCAGTCACATCACATCGTATGATGTATTGCTGTTGCCATGAGTTTTGGGCTTTTGGCTAGCATGTATGTGACATGCATTGTGCATACCGTGAAATATATGTGTATCCATGTGTAACGGAAAGCTGCGGCTGTGATTTGTGTATTTTAAGAGGGAAAGGAATCTAAGGGAAGATTAAAAAAGAGAGAGCGGCTGACAGTGACTGACCGAGGTGCCCGGGCATCGAGGAGGAAGTCTTTGGGCTTACTGCAGCTGCTGCCCGGACTCTTCCCTCTTCCGTCGTTATCTACTGCCCCCCACGCTGCCCGGCCAACTTCCAAAAAGTCGGAAATCTCGTGCCGGTCAATATCGTATACATCTCGCGTTCCGGACGGCACGCGCGGTCAGGTACCTTACACATGAGAGTGGGATCCACTTGATATAATCCGACGTCGCATTCCATAATTTGTGTATGTTCTCTTCTTTGTTTTGCAGGTGCGCTTTCAGGATAGTGGAAATGCATGGGATTTTGATTGGCAGGTGAGTTGATAAGGACACTCCATTTGGTAATTGCGTGCTTTTTGTTAAGTGATGGTGACCCTTCTTCTCATTGTTATGCTTTTGACGAGGGAGGTCTTCGTGGTAAATGCAAAGAAAAAGGGTGGTTCACATAAAGAAAATGGGGTTTTATAACACACAAGAAAAATAAGAGCAAGGATTTGTATGCAAGCATGTTTTCCTATTTGGAATCTCATGTTTGTCTTAATTAAGAAGTTTTCTTTAAAATGATAATTAAGAAGTTATTTTCTTGTTTTTTAATTCAAACCATGTTTATTTAAGCATAGTAATGAAGTTCACATTTAGGAATAACTCAGACAAATATTTCGTCTAGAGAATACAAAAGAAAATGCATCATTACGTATGACTTTAATTTTTAATTTGAATTTGTAACTATATTTATTAATTATATTTGAGAATCAACAATCAGTTGTGAAACTTGAGTTTAATTTTGATACATTCATATTTCTTTTAGTAAAATTTGCATTGAATTCAAAAAATATAACTACTGATGGCATCTGAGGTCAGGAATTTTCCAAAAAAAATTAGTTAAGTGGAGAGCATGGGAGGGTAATGAAGTATTATATAATTTACATAATTCTATTTCAAGAAAGAAAATGGAAAAGGAAATGTTCCATTTGATCTTCCAAGCTCTTCCATTATCTTCTTCCTAGAGAGCACTTACCCATAACGTTGATAAATGTACCTGCTTCATATATATATATATATATATGTATATATATATATATATATATATATATATATATAATCCTCTCTCTCTCTCTCTCTCTATATATATATATATATATATTTATATATATATATATATATGTATATATATTATGTTTTATAAATATGTTCGAGAATAAAAAGGAAAAGAGGAATTGAATCATTCCCCAAAAAATAAAGAAATGATTGAACTTTTTAGTGATCTAAGAGAACTTTCCTTGTTACACCCTCTAATATGGCATGAGAGACAAACATACTCTTTTTATAAGTAGTTATTATTAAAGATGGAAAAAGAGAAGAACTTTAAAGTAGAAATTTTGTCATCCAACAAAAGTTGGTTATTGATCCCATTTCCACAATTAAGGTTTGGTATAATTATCTTGTTATCATACTATAAATTATGGCTTTTATGAAAAAGTCCAAATTGGATTGAGTGTGTTGTAAATTACTCATAGCAAGTTTATCTTGTTATATCATTACCATATGAATTGAGGTAATTATCTTAATCCCCCATCTTAGAACAAGATTAACACAGGTGCATGAAGTTCTTCAAATGTTCAAAGATCACTTATTTTACATATGTGAGACATTTGGTCCCACTTCCATTTAATCTCTCTCTCTCTCTCTCTCTCTCTCTCTCTCTCTCTCTCTCTCTCTCTCTCTCTCTCTCTCTCTCTCTCTCTCTCTGTGTGATAATTTGCGTATTTATATTGTAGATCTGTGAATAGAAGAGCAATGCATTTGGAAAAAAAAGGAGAAAAAGAAAGAACAAAGGTAGATAAGGAGACAAATATTTGAAGGATTAGGAAAATTTTGGCAGGATTGGAATTGTAGAAAATTAGAAAGAAAAAAAAAGAATGATTAGAATGCGAATCCAACCTTTTGATGTGGATATTTTCCTATATATCTAGGAGTATTAGACTAGAAAGTTAACTTATATATATATATATATATATGGCTTAATTCACAATTAAATGATTAGTTAAGTTCTCATTTAATTTGAAAATGCAAGATTTTTTGAAGCAAATTAAGTCTCTTGTGGCTAATCAGCCAGTTAGTTTTCAACATGTGAAGAGATTGGCAAATTCTATGAAGTGTAGCTTGAAACAAGTGGAGTTAACAGAAATATTTTCTTCATTTCTGATGTTATATATTGTTGTTTAATATTTTGCTTTGTACCCGCATCATCTTGTGAGAGGTTTTTATTTACTAATAAATCATCACCCCTGAAAAAAAAGGCTTTTTGAATTATTCTAAACGTTTTAAAGTTCAAGATACGAAAATATTTTGGGACTTTTTGTGAAATTTTTGGATCATCGAAACAAAGGTTTATTGGCTACCAAATCTTGGGACTCTAATGCTAATTTATTGAACCTTTATTGCTTAACCCGGTGGGGTCTCGACTAGAGGACCATTAACTCCAGCAAGTACAGTATATATGCTAAACACACGCGCATGCAGCCATGCATGATGGCATGCAATCACATAAAACGAACGATCGGGATGAGATCTAACACCTACTCGTGCCAGTGATCCTTAGGCTGTAAGCATCTATGAACAAATTTAGACCTCACGAATGTAGTAATCATCTTTGTTTTGTGTGGGTGACTAAATTCAAGCCATAAGTTTCGGCAGTGGCTTTGTACATGGGACATTGCCTTTACACGTATTTTCACGTGATAAGCCTTCTCCTTCAAGTCGTAATCATTGTCTTTGAACGAGCATCTTCACGATGACAACTAATCTTCTTCTATCACCAACTAACAGCCAGCAAATCATTTTTAAAACCTTATTATTATTCCATCTCCATATTACTTTCTCTTAGCTCCCTACCACTTCCAAGTAAATTAATAAAATACTAGCCAAATAGCCTATATCTAATTGCACTTCGATTCTCACCACATTATCTTAAAAAAATATGTACATAATTGCAATATGGCCCCATGATAGTTTAATTATGCCTAAATTAGCCCTTTTAATCTTTTAACTATGGTTGATTGATTGAATTCGTACATGGCATGGCGCGTGTAGATCAATACCAATGGTTGGTGATCCAACTTTTTCGTTTTCTAAGCCACATTTTAGATAAGTTCATGCCCTACAATTATTTCTTCGTGGGATGATCGATATTGACACTCCAAGCGGCTAAGATTTTTCGGCCTTTATTTTCTTCTAAACTATTGAGCCATCCACATTTCTTCTGTAGAGTAAGAAGGGTCAGGATGAACCAGTGAGTGCAGACATTTTCTTGTTCATGGCAATTAATTACTCGACTCTAAGCCCCACATGTACTTCAGCAGGGGGCACTGGCTTACCTGCCCAAACACCATGTAGAATGTTGATTTTGATATCAGCCGGGGGCTTGAGAAGGATAATGCAGGAAATTAAGGCCACTATATTATATCCCTCCAAAACTACTTTCCATGTTCAAAAACCGCTTTCGTGGGAAGATCAGCGGTTTCTATCTACTTCCATCTATATTAAAGCTCCTCCCCCTCCATTCCTCTACTCTTTTTCACCTGCAAAAGCCCATACTACATTACTTGCCCACAAAAAAGAAATCCACCCAACAACAAAACCATCCAAACTGAAATCACAAAGGCAAGTCCTGTTCCCATCTCTCTTATCTCCATATACACTACAAAACCATACTTTCCTTGCCTTTTTCACTACTCACCACACAAAAAAATACTCACCATCTTTTTATTTTTTGTTTTGGATTCTTGTAGAAAGAAGCACAAAGATGATTCAGGAGCTGTTAGCTGGAGGTGGAGTAGGGGGAGGAGGTGCAGAAGAGAGAAAAGTGTCCATTAATGGAGGAGGGGGAGCAGTTGATGGGTCTTCTTCTTCTTCTTCATCCACTTCTGAAAATCTGAGGTGCCCAAGATGTGATTCATCAAACACTAAGTTCTGCTACTACAACAATTACAACCTCACCCAACCGCGCCATTTCTGCAAGACCTGCCGACGTTACTGGACCAAAGGTGGAGCCCTTCGAAATGTTCCGATTGGAGGTGGCTGTCGGAAGAACAAGAGTGCAAACGTATCTACCTCTGCCAGCAAATCCAGCAGTGGTAAAGCGAAACCCACATCCGACATCGGGAAACAGAATTTGGGAAGCGGTTTTGATCATGATCTTCCATCTAACCCCATCTTGTGGGCTGCACCACAGAGTTCACAGTTGTTGGCCCTACTGAGAGCCACACAAAATCACAATCCTAACCCTAACCCTAGTATTACAATCAAAGATGAAGGGTTTGTGATTGGATCACAAATGGGTTCTGAGTCTTCAGCAGTGACAAGTGCACTAAATGGACGAACTCTAGGCATGGATCCTTTAACACAGGCCCCTATTGGTCTATGCAGTTCATTTTGGAGGAACAATCAACATCAGCAGCAGCAAAACCAACAATTACAGCAACAGCACAACATGTTGTTGGGTGAAGTTCCAAGCAGCGGAATTCAAGAGCTATATCAGAGGCTCAGATCATCGGCCAATTACTATAGTGACCACTCACAGGCAGTTTTCAGCAATGTAGCTACTTCTTCCACTTATGCCATCTTGGAGCCGAATCCCATAGCCGGGGGTGAATTGGGTTACTGGAATTCACCATTTTCCTGGTCTGACCTATCCACAACCAATGGTGCATTTCCTTAAAAACCCTCTTTTAGTTAATCTATTTGTTGTTGTTTTTAGTTGTCGGTGCCACTGAATATGAATTTGGATGTAGTAGTGTCTTTGGGCTTGTTCTTTTCTTGTTTATGTTTTTTGGTGTGTTTATTATGAATGTTTAGCTTGTCAGAATGTGCTAGGACTGATCGCAAGGAAATGAGAAGTGTTTTTGACTGAAAAAGAAAAACCCCATGTTGCATATTCTGCTTTACTTTCTCAAATTCTATCCTTGTGGATTTGTTGCTACAATCAACTGCAATTGCTTTAGCATTTATTTGCAATTAGACCAATAAAAAAAGAAAGAAAAAGAGAAGTGCTAGTTATCATGAAATCTCAATTCACTGGGTAGGCAAGATGAACACATTTCTCTTCTTTGCTTTCCATCAAATTTTCCTTTTCGTTTCATATAGTGAAGGATGAAAAAAGTATTGAGAAAGGTAGAAGGAGAAGAGTCCCTTATGTTTTGCTCTCTCATGGTTCTAGGTTCCTTTTTAGTGGTGCGTGGGTGGTAGTACATGGAGATTCGTTCGTTGTTTTGTTATGAGAAAGTGGTGAATATAGGATTAAAGCAGCCTTTGGAGAAGTATGCCGAAAACAGCATTTTGATTCGATTTTTGCAGTTGCAAGAGTTCCAGTGCAGCCTTATGTAGGGGCCTTGTGTATGGTCGTGCATGACTCCCTTGAAACTTGCAGTTATATTCCCTTTCAGTACTGAAACATATACGGGCTTGATACCGAGAAATATGCATGTCATAAACTCGCTTTCCAATGACCAATCTAGTATAGCCGAGTGAGTTTCATACTTATGCAGACATTGAGAGAGAGAGAGTATAGATAAATAGGTAGGTGCAGTAGAGCCCCATTTTGAGACATCATTTTCATGGACATAGTGTTGCTAAGGATTTCAGGTGGTTTTGAGCGTTGGGGGTTTGGGTTCTTCAAATCTATTCCAGCAGCCTTACCATGCAACAAGTAAAATCAGATGGACACTAGTACATATTTGTTTTCTAGTGGTTTGAATTCCACGGAACATTTCGACCTTGCAAGATTTTGTTGATTTTATGCCTTTCAAAGTAAAAGATTTTGTTGATTTTATGAGGACGGTGGAACATCTTCTATGCTTCAATAACCATTTCTTCAGAAGATATCATTCATCTTTAGCCATCATAATTATTTGGACTACTTCAATAATTACCAATTAGACTTTAAAGCCTTTACATGATCTATAAGCTCGCAAAGCTCTATAACATCCCTTAATGCTAAATTGTAGCTTTGACCCCCGAGTGAAAACTCAACGAGAAGAAAATGGAAAGAGAATGTTTCTCAAATGTGCCTTTCTAGTTAAGCCAATCAACTACGAATTTGGAAAGAACAAGTTCAATTAAGAAATGATGAAGCAAAGATATAATGGTTGCTAAAAGAAGTTCTTACCAACTCCCGCTTTTGTATGGCATGCAGGACCTAAAGGAATGATCAAAGGAAAGAAGCCCCAACCGGAGTTTCATCTCCTCATTCTTTAAAAGGACGTGTTTCCTGTATCATTTTTGCATAGTTTGTGAATGCAAAGAAAATGCTAAAGTATAAAATCGTAAATTTTCCCTATTCAGCTCATATATTAAAGGTTTGTCATTCTTAACAAGTGAAATCTTCCAAATCCCTTTGCAGAAATGAGAAAGGGATCCAAAATATTTGAATATGGATCAAGAAGAACTTTAGGGAAGAAATTCAGGGGCGTAGAGGTCCCAAGATGTAATCCTAAAACAATATTTATGCATTGAGAAAGGCGAGAAGGAACAAATGCTCATATGATTTTGATGGTATCTTGAAGATCCTACCTCTAAGAAAGGATTAAGAAATTCACACACAGGATAAGCATAGCGTAAGGATAAAATATACTAGATTCGAACAACAGGAAAACCCTATTTAGAAACGTATTTCTAAATAGAAATGTGTTGTAGAGGTAAACATTGAAGGTATATAGTGTGGCGCATTCGGTAGTATGTGTTGACCGAGCAATATTTTGTGTGTGTGTGTGTGTGTGTGTGAGAGAGAGAGAGAGAGAGAGAGAGTGGGGGGGGGGGGGTTTAGAAATGGTGGCGAGTTAGGGCTCAAACTTAGAAAGCAAGTAACGAAATTAACAAACAAATATGATCAATGAAAGAGAAAGGATTTTAACTTTTATTTCATTTCATGACAATGATTGCTTAAAACAAATTTAAGAATATAACATTTACAATGTTAAGCACACCTAATTCTTTAATACATCTTCTATGATCTTTTGGATCAGAACTGGATCTTGGACATCTAAAAGAAAAATAAAAATAAAAACAGTCAAATCTTAGATATGTTGGCAAATCCTACAGTCTCGGGGCCAAAATTTCTCGGACCTTCTATAAATAAAAATCCATTTCAGCTCCAATGTACTATAACCTAGGCTTGATATTCCATATACTTGATCGTATGGTCCAAAATCGAGGTTCATGAACAGCCCTTTGTCTGAGGTGTAACAATGAAACGTAATGCCATATATGCGAGACCCTTGGTCTTCTCTCTTTGTTTGGTGACTGTTTTGTTTTCTTGATCATCTCAATCAATAGATAAGTTTCTCTTCCCTTTATAAAATCTCTCCCTTCAGTCAGAAAAATATACATTGTGCTTGGACTATAAGATTAGATAAGGTCTATGCGAATCAGTCTGCCCCCTAAAGATAACTGAACCTATGCAAATGAGGAAATAAGTGAATTGCTTGTAGATAATTGAACCTATGTACGCAACCAAAACAAAAGAATAAAGAGAACCTAAGTAATTGAGGAAATAAATGAATTTATGTTTATATGTGCCATGTTAGCGGTGCCTGAGATGGAGTGCTTATTCTAGATGAGATAAGAGGATCCAAATCACTGTTATTAGTCCTTGGATTAAATTGAGATGAAGACATATCTACTCATCTCAGTGGTAGTAGTGCTTGAAATGAGTTAAAATAAAAATCATCTTGTCCTAACTCACTGTTAGTTGTGCTTCAAATGAGTTGAGATGAAAACCATCTCATCTTAGAGATAAGGTGAGAGATCCCAATCTCAACTTACCTCACCATTAGTGGTTTGCATATTATTTCATCTCAAACATCAGTATTGAATATGCAAGTCATTTCTACTGTAAGAGAGAACCATTTGTTCTCTTCCAAAAACTCATCCCCCCATTTTGCTTGACATGGAAATAAAATATTACACAAAACTAGGATTCATATAATTTCATATCATGTCGTCTCAACTAATCTCAAAATTAGCTCAGGCTAGCCCAAGTTACATTTCTAGTCATCTCATGTCAAATTTAGGTCATATCAACTCAAGGTAGCTAGCCTCATCTCAAAAAATACTGATACCTATGTGTGCTTATGCATGTGCTTTTAGCATTTATTTATAGAAGGAAGAATTTTCCTTTTAAAGGATAGTAGGAATACGTCCTTGATTCAGAAGGTTCACAAAAATTTACAAAGGAAGGTCACACAACATAGTTTCTTACATGACATCACCTATATTGAACCAAAAAAGTTATGAGACAAAGTGGTTGGTTGCAATAAGGTCAATGTGGTCAATTCTTAAGTTGGGACTGTTTTAAATGATAAGAGAAATGCTATCTGGAGTAAGTTCTGAGGCTGACTTTAAAACTCCTTCAAGCTAAGCCTCAGCTTTGGATGATTTGACCTATCCATCTTATTTGGCTTCACTTATATTGGCTAGATAGCAAAAAGTCATGTCCATTGGATATCTTAGGTATGCATTTTTGGTGTTTAAATAATAATTGTTAGATTTTTTAAGGAAAAAATTTAGTAGCTAGAAGCATTCGATGAGCATATCTTTTGCAAGGAGCCTAAATAGGACATCTTGAACAGAATGACTAGGGCTTAGGTATTTGGGGTTTCAATTTATTTATTTATATATAAGGTAGTTTAGACAATTTAGGATTGCACAATGACTAAATGAAAACTATTCTTATTAGAGTATATAAGTATTCTTATTGGAGTATATAGTTAATCCTATTGCAATGGTTAAAAAAGCAAGTGATGACCAAAAGCCATGTAGCATAACTGGCCGTAGAAAATATGGCAACTCACCTTGTTGCACTTGGTTCAAGGTTCAAGGTGGCAATTGCACCTTGTTGCAAATATTTCAAGTACATGTAGGATAATGAGTTCTAGGTAGTTTGCTTCATAACTCTTAACTATAAAACTAAATAAATAAAGAAGGAAGGAAGGAAGGAAGAAGAAGCTAGTGATGGCCAACAAATGTATACTGCAGTTGGTCTTAGATCCCTTAGCATCTCTTCTAATATAAGCTTAGTTAATGGATTGAGCGCTGCTTTCCCCTTCTTTCCAAGGATTAGATTTAGGAGTGTGTGAGTGAGATTGCATCAGTTAGTTGCTTTGTAATTCTTTGCTTATACCAAAAAAAGAAAAAAACAAAAAAACAAAGCTTATGTTGTAAATAACAATATGCTACAATATAGCAAAAAAGAGAAAGAAACAAATGACATTTTAAAGTTAACAAAATATAATATGTTAGTAATATTTATTTAATCAAATAACTATAAAAAAAATTGAAATGGAATTGGATTAAATAAGTATCATAATTTCATTGAATAAAATGACGATTTAATTGACAAATATTTCAAGAAATATATAATGCTATTTATTCATCCAGAATGGATAATCCAATCTTCACATGACCCCTCAAACAATGAGAATTCAGCAATTAATTATTGGTCATAAATTTTATGAAAGCATATGAGCCCACTAATCAAGATCCGTCCCATGTCCTAGTAAAGGAACACTTGTTCGAAAATCAAAACTCTAGAGTAAAGAACAAACAATCTCAATGTTGAAGAGGCAGTGAATGGAAAATCACTTTTTCCTATTGTTTTCCTTTTTGAACTATGAACGGGCACATGTTCATATGAGAGAGAGAGAGAGAGAGAGAGAGAGAGAGAGAGAGAGAGAGAGAGAGAGAGAGAGAGAGAGAGAGAGAGAGAGAGAGAGAGAGAGAGAGTATGCGTGTGTGTGTGTGTAAATAAGGTATATTAAAGAAAAATTAGATGTTAGCATCTTGTTCTCTAGCTTTTACTGTTCATGTAGAGGAAGAATATATTAGGTTTATTGTTTTCATAAGTCTAAAACTTGGTTTACTCTTTTGAGAAGCTTCCTTAAAACAGTAAGGGATCTTCATACTTACCTTCTCAAATAAAAAAAATCAGATTAAAGAATTAGCTTATGAAAAAGAAGAAGAGGTAATTGAGGATTCAGTTCTATTTTCTCTACTATTTGCTTGAATTCATTATGTTTAACAAGCTTATTTAGAATTTGTTACTATTAGCTAAAAAAACCCAAAATGTGAATTTCAAACTAATTTAGAACAATTTCTAGATGTGCTAGTAAACAAATAGCAAAGTTACTAATTTAGAAAAAAAAAATGGCGAATTTATTAGTCCAAATATGTATGTTTTATGTTAATGCATGGCTAATGTTCTGGGTTCTCTCACATGAACCAGGTAGAGAATTTTACTGGAAGGAAGAACATCCATAGTCAAAGTCTTAATGAAAACAATAAAATATTAGCTTTGTGTAATTTTTTCTTCTTTTGGGCATCATGCCGACGTGCCTTGAAATCAAGATCCATCATATGCATATTTACTAGCCAATACAATGGAACTAAGATAAGATGACACTAATGTGCTTTGATGGATCATCATCATCATCATCAAGACCTTATCCTGATTAGGGGTCACTCACATGAATCTTGTTCATCCATTCCCCTCTATTAAGTGTCATTGCTTCATTTAGTCGTAAAGTTTTTAAATCTTTTCTCACTACTTCTATATATGTTCTTTTGGGCCTTCCCCTTGTCCTTTTAGAACCTTTAACTTGTATCGCCTCACTCATTCTAACCGGTGTCCTTTTTGGTCTGTGATGGACATGTCTAAGCCATCTAAGTCTAATCTCTCTCATCTTATTACCTATTAGTTTTACTCCTAGGTTTCCTCTAATGTTTTCATTTCTATTCTATCCTTTCTTGTTTTGTCACTCATCCATCTTAACATCCGCATTTCGATGACACTAATCCTATGCGCATGTTGTTCCTTAACTGCAATCATCTTATAAAATTTTCCTTTCAATTTTAATAGCATCCTCCTATCATATAAAACTCCAGAGGCACATCCATTTGTTCCAAACCACTTGGATTTTTTGGGTAACCTCCCTCTCAATCTTTCCACGCTCATAAATTATCGATCCCAAGTATCAAAAGTGTACTTTTAGGGGGACTTCTTGGTTATTAATCTTTATTGATGCTCCACTCCCGCTCCTCTCCTTCCTAAAATTGCATTCCATATACTCTATCTTAGTTCGACTAATTTTAAATCCTTTAGATTCTAATGCATTTCTCCATAACTTTAGCTTTGTGTTTATGCCCCTCCATTGTCTCATCAATCAAAACTATATCATCTGCAAATAACATGCATCATAGAATCTCCTCGTGCAGATGTTTTGTTAACTTATTGATAACCAACCTGAAAATGTACGGGCTCAATGCCGATCCTTAGCGTAATCCTATAGTGATAGGAAAATCACTTGTCTCTCTATTAGCGGTCCTAATGTTTGTTACCGCTCCCTCATACATATCCTTAATTATGTCTATATACTCTCGTGAAATTCCTTTCTCGCTAAACACCTACCATATTAACTCTCTACGCACCCTATCATAAGCCTTTTCTATGTCAATAAAGATCATGTGAGGGGCCTTCCTTATCTCCCTATATTTCCCTATTAATTGTTTAAGCAAGAAAATAGGTTCCATTGTAGACATTTGAGGTATGAAATCAAACTGGTTCTCTGATATACTTGTCTCATGTCGTAGCCTCTTCTCTATTACTTTTTCAAAAAGTTTCATAATACTGCTCATAAGTTTTATCCCCCAATAATCAATACAATTCTGTATATCTCATTTATTCTTATAAATTGGTACAATAGAGCTCTTCCTCCATTCATTTGACATTTTCTTCAATTTCACAATCTTATTAAACAATTTTGTTAACCAAACTATCCCAGTATCTCTCTTATACTTCCAAACCTCTATTGACATATTATGAATTATATATATATATATATAGGCGTGTGTTAATTACAGTTGTTTCATATATGTGTCATTTGATTGGCTGAAAAAAAGTAAAAAACAGAAAAGTTAGAGGAAGTGACAATTAAAAACTTTTTTCCAGCTAATTACATGTCACCTACACTTTACACATGCAACTCCTTACTAAAATTACCACTCATTATATATATATATATATATATATATATATATATATTGATCTTTTTGTGAATGTGGAACACACATGTATACTATGAGCACCTCGAACTTGTGAAGATATTAGCTAAGACAGTTCAAAAGAAATATATTGACTAAGGGGATCGAGAAGGTCCAAAGAGGAGCATTAAATGATTCTGTTATGTATCCTTTGTGTTCAATACACTACTGGGCAGTAGAAGGAAAATCAAGATTTGTTTCCTTCAGCCTCACATTTCCAAGATTACAATTTTTTTCCTTTTTTTAGATAAGGGAAGATTTTGTTCATTAGAATCAAGATGGTCATGACGAAAGAGAAAAGCAACAAAAGAAGTTCAAAATCATTTCTCTCTCAATAATATAAAAACCTGGACCGTTTTTATGTACCCTGTTTTGACTAACCACCAGCAACTTTGTTTGCTGATTGCAAAACATGATTAGCTTTAATTAGAACTCCCACGATCAATGGAGACATGAATTTCGTTCAGATTATTTCCGGAAAGCCAAACAGTAGAATCCGACATAGTGAGCCAACTAATCACTTGTTTGAGAGTCCTTCCTCAATTCTTAATCTTCAAAATTAACAAACCTGATTTTAGAGGCAATTATTTCAGTTAGAATAATGTCCTCCTTACCAGCTGGACCTCGGAACTCCATCGACTTATGACCATGTTCATCCCAAATTGCACCTTCGGTGTCATATCCACTATTGGATGGACATTCATCCCCTCAGAGCACCACTGACCGTGAATGTACAAACAGGGGAAGCGCCTTTTGGCCAAGTATGCCAATGATTCCTATTAATAACACAGTAGTTTGAGCAGTAGCCATCCAAACTCTTTATATCGTTATGTCCTAAAACTCGAGGGAGCAACTTTCTCAATGTAAATCTATACGATGAGTCTCAGCTTGATCCACCAAAATCGTCACACAACCAGACAATCCCGTGTATAACATGGGTCTTTTGTGTCTGTTAAATGTTGAATAATTCGATGTTAATAGGGCTACCAATATCAGGACAAGAACAGCAGATAATCATCCACATCGGTTGTTATCCTAAACAGAAAGCTTCTAAAGGGCAGCTCCAGTGCACGAAGCTCTCGCGTTCACCGTGTCTGGGAATAAGGCAGACCACAAGGGTCAATATATGCAGCTTTACCTTGCATTTTGCAACAGGTTGTTTCATACCTTAAATTCCCATATGCCAAGACTCCCCTTCGAACAGAAAACTTCTAACAGAGATAATTAGTATTTTGATGCATAAACTTATCCAAATATTAAACTAAAACCTTGGTCCTCGTAGTGTCTCACAGAGAGAGAGAGAGAGAGAGAGAGAGAGAGAGAGAGAGTAGGGTGTTGGAGGGTGGAATGTGCCGAGTCTTTGTGGTCCAATTGGGTATCCTATGCTCCACAATACACCGTCATCCAAAAAGGAAATGGAAGACAAAGGCTGAATGTCTCGCTAATGAAGGGGTTGATGGAGTAAATCAAGTGGCCTCGTGAAATCGATTTTTCACCAACTTTAGCTTGGATTCTGCAAGGAGGTACAGCGGACAACACGTACATGAACAAGAAGAGTTGTACGCACCCCACTGACACAAGGAAAACCAATGACCAAGACTGTACAGCTTTTTCTCGAAGTATTTATTGACTATTAGATGAGCTAAGCACTGAAAATCAACCTCAAAAAACACTAATATAAACAGAAAACAACGCCCACCGTGGGGCTCGAACCCACGACCACAAGGTTAAGAGCCTTGCGCTCTACCGACTGAGCTAGACGGGCACTACAGATTGCTGTGGTAAGATCTTTCTTCAAAAATATATATATAGAAGTATCGCAACGCAGTTTCCGGGCGATTTCATACTTTTGTTTTTGGTGGGAAAGGTGAAACTGAGATGCTTCATATCTCTAGGCATAGTATTGCCATTCATCATCCATATTTCCTAATCATTAAAGTCTTCCAATTTTACCCTATAAAGAATGAAGGCCCGAGGGACACCCGCCTTAATACTCCCAAATCTGAAAATCCTAATCACAGTTTCAATGTTAATGGGTGATACGAATCTTGTTCATCTATTCATTTCTATCAAGTGTCATTGTTTTATTAAGTCTAAGAGTTTTTAAATCTTTTCTAGTCACTTCTATCACATCTTTTTGGGCTTTTCCGTTGCTATTTTAAAACCTTCAACTTGATCGGCAGTGCAATTTGCTAGAGCATCAGCTACTCTCTTCGCTTCCCCACCGCCTTCCAGTGGCAGTATCTCTCGTACCTTAAAGGGGTATGAGGGGACCTCGTACATAAAAGACAAAAAAAGAAAGAAAGAAAAAGAATGAGATCTTCTGCATCATTATCCTTCGACTAAAGGGATTTAGGAGCTTTGATGGTTAGGAAATTTTTTAACATCCCATCAGAAACATAATACAGTCTCGATATCTGTCCTGGATCCTCATCATTAGCATCCTTAAACTATGTGCTTAAATAACATAGTTCGAAAGTTCTGATTCGGGAAAACTGGATGACACAAATGCCCAGAAAATTTGAGGAACGTTTGTAAAGAAATCGTGCCAAAAAGACACTAAAATTTGGATTTATAACTAGGTTATAAAACAAATGAAACTGGAATTTGAGTCCATATTGTTACATTCATGTTTACTTGGGTAAATTTGCATTGAATTTGGAAACTGAAGGAATATACTATTTGCGGTTAAATCATCAAAATTTGAGACTGCTGTGCCTAGTCTTGGTGAAACAACTTTAGATTCAGCAAGACTGTTTGATGAAACTGTTGATCAGTAGGAAAACCTGCTGCCATCTTTGACAGTCCATGTCTGCCGAAAGTTGGAAGTGATTTAAGCATTATTGAGGGCTGTTTGTTTAGAACTGGAATGGTTTTAGAGTTGCAACATTAGCAGAGAGCGTGTCCTCACACCCTTCTGCCTTTTGCTCACTTTGATCCTGCAGTTGCTGAAGTGTCCTTGTCTTGATAAAGAAATTGCCTGCCAGTCCTAGTGCATATTATCTCCGCCAACATGTCCAACAGAGAACTGTTTCCTTGACAGAGACCGGAGATGGAAGAACTCACACCATCTTCGGTAAAAGTGCTTCCTTGGCTTCAAATTCACTGCATATCTCTTTATTAGTCCATAAAGAGCTAAACTTGCTAATTGATGCTCATAAATACGCCTGATTTAGCTTCAACCTTTTTCTTTTATTTCTGGGACATTGTTTAGTCTCAAATTTTCTCCATTAGCCACTCTGGTTTATTTGTTTATTTCTTAATAAGACTGTCTTAACTAGAAAATTTCATTAATGCAAAAGTATGATAAACTATCCATTATATTCCTTTTTAATGACACAATATTATGCTTAACTTGGCGAATTTGTGTTCAATTTAAAAAGGAGATGATATTCCAAGACCTCTTCTTTTGTACAAATGTCAAACCCTCTTTTAGACTTTTATGGTAAAAGTATATACATGATCATCTTAAGTATTTTGCTATTGATGGGCCATGTCTCAAAAGTGACATTTTAAACTATTCAAACATTAATTCTTTTTAACTGTTTTTAATATTTCTAATATTTGATTTTAAAATTAAAAAAATAATAGTATAATCATCCAATGCATGTGATTTTTGGGTCACACTCATCCACTTCAAAATAACTAAGATAAACAGCTGAGATTATCATAAAGTAGGACCCTTAGATAAAAGTATTATAAAACTTTAAAAGGTGTGCATTCGTACTAAAGGGACGTGAGGAAGGCCCTGGGGGATAATAGTTTGATAAAACTTCAAAATAAGGTATACGTTAATCTTAAAAAGGCTTGTGGAAATATCAGCTCCTTTATAAACTGCCAAAAACCTTTTTAACATGTTATAAACACACATGAGCAGGCTGGAACACTGTCAATAGGAGAGAAACTCCTTAGCTACTGCACTAGAAGGCATTTGCTTAATGGGAAAATTGAAAATTTTTCTCTTGTTCATGATAATTAGGAATTTGCCATTACCGCGTCCCTTTACGACTGAATGCCACCTCATTTAGGGTTTTGAGGTATTTTTATTGGAGGGGTCCGCCTTTCTGACAATCTAAACCGTTCATATGAAATGTCTTCCGCAGATGAGCCATCTCCCAAAAGTCACAGACAGTCGGATGATTCTGCCATTGTTTTCCTGAGCTGTCTGAAGTTCTAAAATTCTAAAATGGACCGCAGTAGAATCGACCGAGCTCAAAACAGCTGAGGAAGTTTGTGATCTGTGGGCGGACATGGCTCGTCAATGGTAAGACAACAAAGATAAAGGTTTCAGATCATTCAAAAATATGAACCCAGCTTGTACTTTTGCCCCAATGCCCAAACGATGGTGTAGTCTTAGTTTTAAAAGGGGAGCTGGAATATCACTTCCCTATTGAGAAGTTCAACTCTTCATACATAGTTTTGTGTCAGAAAAAGGACGAAGACCAGCAGTTGACAAGAAAGAAAGCTTTGATGGATTGGAATTTACTTTGTTTACAACATTGTTTTATTTCCTGTCCATCACCTTTGAGACTACAAGCTGTGATGTTGAAGTTTTGATATAAAAATCTGACAATATAAACAGCATTGTTGGGTACTACTCCCTCTCCACATTACAAGCATGAAATCACCTGTCGGTCATAGAGAAGCATGTTCTGTTATACTACAAATGGAGTATGTTTTCAATGACTTGTAACTTTCATCACAAGCAGACAATGGGTCTAAGGAACTTGCAGAATATTAGATCCTTTCATGTGATGCAACCAGTAAAACCAACCAAGTACACGGCAGTTTACATGTTTAATAACCAAATGGATATTAAACTGCATTTGACAGGAAGAAACCAGTACAAATTGTTGCTTACCATTAAGTAAATATTTCCCCTATGATACATCAGCTACTTGTGTTCACCTGCTTGATTTACAAAGTTATTGGCCCAAAAATAACTCGAGTGACGTCTAATTTAAGCTGCAGTAATCGTAACAATATATGTAGCATTACAGGATGACGCAGAGCTTCTAAACCAAAAAAAAAAAAAAGATGTTCCATTACCAGAACATGCTCCTTCATCCAGTCCCATGACAAAGTAACATGGTGCTTCTGACCGTTAACTTACAGACCTTCACAGATTCTATCCCTGAACCAAGGAAGAGCAAAAGAAGAAAAGAAGAAAAGAATTGCATCTTTGCTACAAAAGAATGGAACAAGTGAGATGCTTGCCTCAAAACAAAATACATGTGCATGGAGCGGGCTGCCTCCTCTGAATAGGTTATCTCACAGCCACCTCTTCTTACTCGGTACCCAACAGCTACACTGGCCATATCACTGCTGATTTGGAGAGGCTGTATCACTTTGAACTTCATCCTCAGCATAATACATGTACAGACTGTTTGCAGCTGCACAGGCAAGAGCATTAGCACTAGGGTGCCATGCCAAGTGGAGCAACTTTGTTGAGAAATCATATGCTGAGCCATTTGCATCCACACTCTGATTTTCAGCTCCTGTAAAATGGCAACAGGAAATTTGGAATCAGGACCAGGACATATTACAAGGCAAAATAATAAGCATCATTCTTGTGGTTACATCCTAATAAACATCTATAATGTTGCTTATACACTAGAAGTTGAAATGCAGACAATTCGAGTTCCCTCTGCCAGGCCCTCACTATCTAGCTCAGCCTCTGATTTTATGGAATTTAAGGTCTACGCAAGATTGGATTGACCACATTCTTTCTAGATCTCATCAACTCACCCAAGTCAAGCAAAGGAGACGTCTACAGGTTCTCATCTGAGTGTTTGAACATTGTTAAAGATGCAGGTACATATCTGCTAGGATGGTGTACATGCATTTTCTGCAAGCAGGCACAGGTAGACGTAGCACAAAATAAAAATTAGAATATGCAACACTTTGTGAACATCAAGAAAAGCGAACACCTAATCTCGACATCATATCTAAGTAACTGGCAGTATGGCAAAAGCTCAAACTTTAGGTGGTAGCTAACCGGGGATATGCAGCATTCTTCAGATGTTGAGGTAGTATTTGTCATAACCTCTCTGTTAACATCAAGGAGAGAGAATGAAGCAGCATGGACATCTTTTATATCTTATCAGGATGCCAAGCATCTAGAACTTCTCCCAAGTCCAAAAATTGGTCTCTAGTTCTTTTCTTTGAGGCTTATTTAATTGCAATGAAGAAGTCAAACCCAATGAAAACCATTCCTTCTGCTTCATTTGATCTCTCACATCTGCTAGATCTGGGGGCAAAAAAAAAAATCGAACCCTCCATCTCTCATCGCTAATGTTGGTGAAATCACCAAACTATCATCATGATTTGCCTTCAGTATGTTGATTGATTTCCTGTTCCCCAGGCTCTTCCTCCTGCATAAGTTTTTCCTATTCCCTGTGCTCTTCCTTCTCCATACTCATAACTTCTTGGATAACAGCAGGAGTTTCCTTCTTTTTTTTAGTGGTAATAAAACAGTAGGCATTTCTTACAATGAAGCTATTCAGGTTACTGAAAACATCAGGGACATATTCAACGTGATCATTTGACCAGTCAACTTAATAAAATCCCATACCTGTCCTGTTATATCCCATCAAGTACAATTCTATAACCTAAACAGTGTTATTACATTATTCCTCTGCAAATAAAACAATATTTCCCACACTTTTCAATCCCCACTCCCTATTTAGCCTCCTCTTCCCATATTCACTTGTGAATCCTCTCCACCTTAGCCCTCAAGTTTAGACCTACTTGATCATGTATCCTGCAAGAAGTTTCCCCAACTACACTACTCATTATGGATTTCCTTGGTCCCAGGCCAATATAATAGGACAGAGTTCTTAGCCATTTGGCTTTCACTTTTAGTTATTGGCCCCGTTTTTCTCCTTTCCCTAAAATTCTCACATGTAGATACTTTCAGAACTACATCTAACTTTCAAACTCTAGCAGAAACAACATCTGATCATCTTAATTGTTGAATACAGCCACTATGACTGATTCGACACCCTGGAACCTAGAAAACCACTTTGAGTTCAGAGACAATTACTCTGCTGAGGGATCACATTGGATCTTCAACGCAGCAATCTCCGCTCTTTCACCCAACATTAAGTGTGGCTGCTCTTTCTACATTTTTTTCTACTAAGGTTCCAACCCATCCTCAGCTTATCTCAAATTGACCACATTTCCTAGCAATTTATCCTTCTTCTCCATCTGTTTCTACTTTCTGTCAATTTTCTTCAGATACAATTGCAACTATGATAATTGACCTCCTTATTGCTAGAGAAAAACACCAAATGCAAGCTTTTGCAGTAATAAACCAGCAGACACAGCCTACATCTTTATACTGAGACAGGATATCATGATCCCAAATGGTCGAATGCACCCAGGCCAACATAGGGTTGCATAACTTATTTGCTCCCTCCATCCCTCCCTCTTCTTTTTCCACTTCTTTTGCGTGCGTTTGTTTCTGTTTTCAGGGTGGGGCAGTTGGGAGGTGCCTAGGGTTTCATAAGAATCAAAACTGAAAATATATGTCAATAAAACATAAAAGCAGAAACTTGTACCATGTGCAATCTAAGAAAAGCTTCTCCCTGAGAAGATTATTGCCATTACGAAGAGATCAAACAAGAATAAGAAACAAAAGACAGAAACTTATAGCATAGCATAGATTGCACATGAAAAGAGACAAGTAAACACCACTATTGACATCAGAAAAATGTCACATTGAGAAGTACTCTTTATGTCCTCTTTGGTTCACTTCTCCTAGCTAATTTTTCCATATACAAAGACATGTTTCTAACGAGAGTTCCGGCTCCCATTTGCATCAAAAAATGACAATATAGAGTTCCATTTGGGAATTCATGTCCTTTTACATAGTTGTTACAACCTTATTATCTCCCAGCCATACTGTCAGTGTCTGCATGTTGAGAAGTGATATATTCTATTCTACATACATCAAACAAAAAGCTTTTTCCCCATTTCTTTGATACTGGAGCCAACTACCCCTGTGGCATTGGTTACAGAAGTTCCTGAAGAGATGTCTATTGTATTGCATCTCTGAACTGTAGCATTTAAGCAAAAATCTTCCAAGTTCAAACCCAGAGTGTCCCATCTCAGTAACCAGATAAGGAACTGAACCCCAAACGTACAAAGAGGACATGAGTTCTCACCTCGAGAAAGATATTTTCAAACACAAAAACAGTTGGAGATTTTCATCACATCATAGAAGTTTTAACAGAATATATCTTAAGGATACAAAAGCTACATTGTCACCTCAATCTAATTGAGATAAGTGACTAGTCTTGAACAATTATACTGCTCAAAAGGAAATTGAATTTCCAATAACACTAACCTCTTCGACGAGCACGTGATAGACTTGTGAGTGATCGTAAAGGCTTAGAAGGCATCTGAACTTGCCGTCTTAATACCACCAAGAACACGCGAACAGCAATGAACAAAGGAAGCAACATAAATTAGTCGCCAGAAAATCCACTTGCTATCTCAGAATATAACTTCAATTCCAAGTACCTTGTAGGATTTTTGCTAGCTTCTAAGGTTGTTGCCTCATTGCTACTGGGGGCACAACCAAAAACACGGAAAAGGTTGCTGCAATAAAAGACAATAGCAGGTAAGCAAACAGAAACCAAGACAAAGATAAATGCAATGCAGCAAAAACACTAATCAAAACCTATAAGAGCCAGTTGCAATACGGAGACCATCGCCACTTAGACAGCACTCAAATTTGTCAAAAATTGAATCACTTTCGTATAAATCACATAGCTGTACAGGAGAAAGATAACAACTAATTAGCTCCACAGATTAGTGCCAGGTTTAGAAGCTAAGGCTAGGTGGGAATGTTACCTTCGGTCGAAGGTACTCGTGGACTTGGAAGGTTGCAACAGGGCCAGCTTCCATGTTTAGATCCCATAGCTACATTGAGAATCACGGCATTAAAAGAGCCAAAGTGCAAAGAATCACAGCATTAAGATTCTTGTATTAAGCAAATGTAAGTGGAATGTCATTTCGTTGAAAAAAGGTTCTTCTGTCAATTTGCCAATGTATTTACTAAGAGATCATCACAAGATCGTGATCTTTCCTTCTCGTCCACATTCTGACAATTTTGCATCTCATCATGCTGGTGAATGCCGGAGAAATGTTTATACATTATTCTGTTTCTTATCTTCCTTTATTTCTTTTAGTAAATACTGGGAAACCATCATATTTTACACTGCAAATTCAGTGAGGTGAATCTTATAGATTTACCTTTCTCCACTTTGTATTTACATGGGAAGAATAACTTCATGCAAGCTTCAGGGAATCATCGCTCACTGCTGAGACTTCTTAATATTTTCCCCTTGTAAACCTTGTATTAGCATGGGAATGATATATAGTCTTATCCTGGGAACTCGTAATTCATTGCCCACTACACAGAGCTATTTATGTTTTCCCTATCTCTGTCCCCTGTTCACTCCCTCCCTTGTTAAAATGGTGGAGATATATAATCTAATTCAAACTTTTTGAATAAGTAATTCGTTGCACACTACTGATAGTTATGATGTTCTCCCTATCCTGATGCACCTCCCTCTATTTTTTCTTCTGCTTTTGCTTTTATTTTAAATTGTCAGTACTATATACATTTCAAAATAGACATCATTTCCACACCAAAAGAAGAACTCCAAAATAGAAACACCAAGAATTATTAAAACAAGAGGAATGCAAAAATATCAAGTCACACTCACCAACTTGATGTATGCTCTATTTTTATGAATCATTTAGCTTATTTTCTGGACAGCAACAGATAAAGTAACAAAATGCAAGGACAAATAATCTAAAGCAAACCAGAGTGATGCATCAAAAAATTAGTATTAGAGTTGAATGAAATATATGCAGAGGTCAAAGTCAGAGGAGATCCTATTAGTAGACATCTAGAGCTGTGTCCAATAAGTAGGCATAGAACCTATAAAAGGATTGCACAAACAGGGTAAACCAGAGGGCAATCTTATCAAATGTCACTCTATCAGTGATTACCAAACTTAAAGGAAAAATACCAATAATATTATTTCCCCACAACTATAAGGAGCAAATGAGACAAAATTTGGGTATGCATTATAGATATCAATACTGCATTTTCTCTACTGGAACTCTTCAACCGTTAAGGCTCAACGCATATGAAAAACCAGGATCAGATGAATGCAGGGCATCTGCCTGCTGATTTTATTAGCACTTTTAAGTAAAAGGAACCAGAAGCCAAGTCTTATAGAAATTTTGCAAGATATCAATAAAGACAAACCTTCAGGGTCATGTAATCACGACTTAATATGTATCTTCCCTCCTTCCCAAATTTAATATCTGATATTGATGCAATTATCTCTGTGAAAAATGACCTCGAACCAGGTGCCTCCTGCTCCTCAAATCTGAATGAACAATGCAAACATCTCTCCCATTGAGGTGAAAAAAATGAAAACACTCGATGAAAAACAGAGTGAAATCTTCACAGAACAGGGACATCATGTACCAACTGTGCAGCTTAAAAGATGTCCACAGTTCGGGACAAATGATGAGTGAACCATACAGACCATAATCCTTACAGTTTTGCATGGGTATCACATAAGGCTGATTGCCGCATGTCAATAAGCCGAACTGTGCCCTTGGAGCTACTGTATGCTAACATATTGCAGTGAGTAGGATGAAATTCTGCAGAAGTTATAACCTCTACAAGTAACACAAAAATTGCGATCAGTAAACAGTAACAAGTTGAATGGAGAAAATATGAACAAAAACGCAGTGCATCATGAAACAAACTTATCAACTGCATTCTTACTGCAGATAGTAGTAGTTTCATAGTAAGTGCACAAGCAGAGTAAGAGAAAACTAAAAACAGGTGAATTATAGAAACAGGTTCAAGATAAAAGAGACAAATAACTGTTCTACTTGGAAACTATCTGGTATTCATCTTTTGACTAAACCTAAGCTAAACAGAAGGGGAACTTGCAGGATGACATTAAGAAGCTTATACAACAAACTATTACAGGTAATGCTTAAGATGCAGCCTCCTGGAAGGACATAATATGCTACAGAAGTTTAAGATTTATGAGACTGAGAACTACGAGAATTGATTATACGACTTATAAAACAGAAACAACATCCTGAACAGCACTGTAACCTCATGTTCTTGATTATTCAGGAACAAACAGTTATGCCCCAATTGCAAATTTTATACCAGCTTTGATCTGTCTGAAATTCACAATAGTGGAAGAAGAAGGCCATAGGAAGCCATCCAAGCCTGTACTTTCTTCACAGATTTACGTCCACATTCAACAGATTCAGCTTGCTTGGTAGAAATCTGGTCTACTGGATAGAGTGGACAGAGGAGGTCCCTAGAAAATAGAATCTTTTGCCAAAATTTGGAGCAGCTTAACATGAACTGAACTTGCTGAAGCTGCTTTATGAAATTCCAGAGTCCATAATGAAATCAAACGAAATGAATCATCATTCTGTTAGAGACTTAAGCTATCATTTTTAGAAAGGATAACTTATTCATATAACATAAATCTTTTGGTATGACAACATCAGTGGCTGAATGGGCATTCTTTCCCCATGGGTTAGCATAAATATCTTTCACTTCCTTGATTTGACAGAGGCTTAATGCACACTGCTCCAAAGAGGAGATTTCTCTTCTTCTGCACTTATGGATTTCAAAAAGTTGAATTGCTTATTGTGAGCTTTCAGTGGCCCACACATTTTCTGCTATAGAACAGTAGGTCAGTCAACAGTTGACTGACCCCATCCTTTGATGCTCACATAGCTCCAGAACCATAATTGAAAGGTGAGAGCATATGCTTCAATGAAAATGCTAGGCAAGCCGATGGTTTTTATTTATGTAGAAAGAAACCAACAGCAGAAAGAGAAGTTTCTTTCTTTCTAACATATAAGGTGCACATAGGTTTCATTAGATATGAAAGTATAGTATCTATCACAAGACCAATTGTCCCTGAAGAGTTGCATAAAGCTATAAGATGATGTAAGAAAGAAGCTTAAGTATAAAAGAAAAAGGAGCTGTAAAGTTCTTTTTGAGCTACTCAACAGTCAGTATGACGGGATAGTTCTTAAAATTCCTTCCTCAAATTTCACATGGAAAAGCCATCTCTTCAAGTGTCCCAAAATAGTACTAGCACAAGTAATTATGGTGGGATTCATCAAGGAGGAAATGCCATAAGAATAATATAATAGAGGAGAACAACTATTCCTTTTCTCCTTCTCAAGAATATTGCAGTTTATACACAGGCGGGAATGCTGATTGTCATCCTCACAAGATGGAAGTTGCCCTCCCTGGATAGTCAATGCCATGCTACATCGGGAGTTCTAAATTAATTCACTGGCTTCAGTCAATGCGGAAGTCCCTCTTCTCTGGCATGTTTTCCAGACTGCAGTGCTGCCTATCCTTTTTCATTTTTTTTTTTTAAGAGAGAGAGTTAGAGACATACACACCCATGCACAGTCTTGAACCCTGGTCACCCAGGTAAGAAACTCTTATCAAGAATGGGCATTCTCCATAAGATCTAGCTTATCAACCCCTACTGTTTTGCTGCCAGTGTCTCAGGTGGCATGATATCTGACAACATGCACTTATATTAATCCTTGAGCATATCATTGGCGGAAGAACCTCAAGAAGTGCAAAACTGATAGCTGAGAACATTGCAAGAACCATTATAGGGCAATGAAAGGACAATTATTTTGAAGTCAACCATTATCTGTCACATAAATGACGGCTTATTTTGCTTTCGTCTTTCAGAACAATTAAATATATGGTCCATAAATAAAGGGCAGATGCAGCCAAGTGATTGACAGTTAACCTATGGATACTTCTAGATTGGCTAGCTTTGGTTTATGACTAGCAGAGGATTAATAGAAAATGTTGCATGAAAGCAACATCAGAATTGAGAATAAAAGGGACCTCCACATCTGGTTTGTAAAGACAGTTGCATTGGGTTTGTAGAATAGGAAAAAGTTGCAATCTATGCTGGGAAAAGACATTGGAAAATGATATCAAAAGCAGCGACAGCATGTAGTCCAGTTTTGCAACTCAAGAGGGTTCTAGCTGTTATTTTTTACTATCTTGATTCGACGCGACGGCTACTGTGATGTGCCCTTCAACTTCAGGAAGTCTCACTAGACATTCTTTTCAAGGCAAACTACACACATACATTCAGGTTTCAAGATCATACTAGACTAAAACCATCAACCACTTAATTCGTTTCATAAAATGCTGATGATTCTGGTCATAGTCAGATTGCAAAAATCCAAATATTGTAAGGTAATAACCATCAGCCATTGGACGTACACAAGTAGTTCATAATTGTATGAGTAGGAGAGGCTTTAGGATTTACTTTGTATATCTTGTGACAATGGTATTTACATATAGCCAAATGCCACACAAAACAAAAAAAAAATAGAAAATGAAATTCCAATTATTGACAGTAATGTGAGAAATATTTCCATTTAAGCATGAAATACAAATTGAGTCCAACTAGGTTGAAATAATAGCTAATTAGATACAAACATCATATACCAGTAAGGTCCTCCATGTTTACAGGCTTCACATCCACAATATTGAAGCTCTGGTTACTTATTTCCAGATTCCACAAATTTATCCTCAAGTCATCCGCTGATATAAATGTCTCACCATCACTGCAGACATAGAGAAGCATAAATACTAAAAAAATGAACAATTGAAACCAAAAAAGAACTGTAAGACCCAATGTTATTTTCAATATCCAGGTCAAAAGCAAATGATGAGAAAAAAAAAAGCCAAGTGCATGCTATTAAAGCGACTCTACGAAGTGCAGAGGAAAAATAAAGACCACTGATGTCATTAACAGATCTGAAACAAGAAATAACCTGAACAACACATCAGATTGAAACCAAACCATGGTACAGAGTCCTCAGAACATAAAAACTATGATACTGCCGACAAAAGAAAAAGCATCGCAGCATTCTAAGTAGGATTCGACCCAAATCATTGTCTAGAATCTTTTCAAGTGAATCATGGATTTGGCCAAGTTGACTAAGTTTTGTCATTATGAAGTCAATCAGAATTCTTCCACTCGGCTGTATCAATAAAAAGAACTTGTCAAATCAATCATTGACTCACACAATTTGACTGGTTTTCACCTTAGGGTGACCCAGTAGTTCAAAGTTTTAAATTTGTCCTGAATTTTGGTTACTATAATATAGAATTACAGGCAAATTTAACATTTTGTGTCTATGTCAATAAACACAAAATATCAGCTTGAGGTGCTGTTTAAGCAGAAACTATAAAGAGTGATGCTGGCTAATGTGAACGCAGATTGCTTGTTTCCATACCAAGGTGAAGAAACCCAGTGAGAGTCCTCAGGTGATAAGCCATATACTCTGCTCAGGTGTGTCACGCTTTATATACGATTAATAAGCACAAAGTATTGTCTTAAATGTTTCAATCTCAACAAACTGTTAGCTAAGCTAGCAGTAGCATTATGGATGCTTAACCATGAAACATTCCTTAGCAGAACAAAGATAACAGAGCATAAAAAGGAAAATCATGCCAGTCTCAATCCTCCCACAAAACAAGGACAAGTGACAACAATCTGATCAGCATGCTACTACTAGATAACTGAAAACAAGGAAAAAAAGCTCCATTCCTAAATAGCAAAAGACAAATAATCTAACCACCTGTTGTTAGAAATAGAATTAATATGGTAATCATGTGCGTGAGAATATATTCTCCGACATCTGGGAACAAGGTTTGTCTCATGGCTCACTACCTGCTCAAAAGAACCACAAAAAGTCAGATTTCACTGTGAGTATTTTGGTAAGATCATTTGTGCACCAACGACCCTAGTTTGAAAAGCTGAGCTTGAATTGACAAAAATTAAGCACCTCATAGGAGAAAACAAATAAAAGAGCTCGAAATGAATCACTCGTCTTACAGAAAAGAATAGGTGCAAATTTGAGCAAAATGGAAGTGAATGATGCAATACTTAAAGAGGTCCAAAGTTTTACCAGGCTAATACAAAATTGTTATGAAATTCTAAATTAGCATGTCAACATGCAAACAGTGAAACAAAAAGGGATATTAGCAAGAAGATTTATTCCAAATCATCGACCCTCAGAGTACAGAATCCATAACTCAATGACATTCTGTCTGGATGTACCGACTAATATAATATCAATGAACTAGTCAAGTAAGAGAAAAACTCTACCAATATTGTTAATACAAATTGGAAGAATACCATCATAAATCCTTATCTTAAACAATCAATCAATCATATGTCATTGGGGTCAAAGTGAGCTTACTAAGTGAAAACGCTTAATGTAAAAGTGATGACCATCAAAAGCAAGATCAATAGATAGCAGTAAACAGCTCCGGCTTTATTAAATTGAAGCCGCTGTCACTTTTTTTATTTGCATAAGGAGAACAGAGAGCTTCTGTTAAGTACGACTGTACTACTACCACTGGTAGACGAAGTGATGGGATTCCTCCAGGGGGGAATTCAAAGTTAACTGCTCCACAATGACGAGAAATGCTTCCATTTCCGACAGATGCTGTGTCTATATTCATGTTGCACACCTTCTTTATCTTCTTTTCTTGAACCTGTCAAATGAGAAAAGAGAGAACAATAAGTTGCATTTGAAAGGATTTGTTATCTCTTCTCTTGAGAAACCGGTATAATTCATTATCAAAACCATCTTAGCAAAACTCATTAAATTGGCAGGGAATGCAGCCAAGTCCATATTATTTTGGAGTTCTTGAATTTTGCTTTTCGGCCTCTCCAAGTTTTGCAGACCCAAGGAGAAAAGTTCTACCAGTGTTCAGATGCCACCAGTAAATGTCTCAAAACCAAGGATAAAACTCATAAGAAAAGATGTGGCTACTTTTGTAGGCATCAGCCAACTACTCCATCAAAACCACATTGTTGCGTTTTTTCTACAGCTGCTTTGTGTCCACCACTTTGCATTTTTGCTACTATGGTCAAAACAGATAGATGCACAGTGCATTATACAGGACATATAGGTGTTACTGTGTCAAGTTTGTTAAAGTGCAGAAGCAGTAAATGGCAGCTTATCAATGTGCATGTCACAGAAGCAAGAGAATTCATATTGTTATATCATTTCTGATTTGTTTGAATTTGGTCAAAATTGATAAATATATAATCAGCAGATTACTCTTTCCAATAACAGAAATAGAAAGCAGTGGTAGGCTGGTGGGCACATCTAGGACTCATCGACTCTGGGTTCCCTCAAAGTGAAAGTAATATATTCATGAGAGTATGATAATGTAGTTCCCATTTTTTAGAATCATACAAGTTGTTGCAACAGTTGAGTTGTCACTGGGAGACCTAGAGCTCATGGGCTCAACACATGGAAACAGACTTGCACAAATACAAGGTAAGGCTGCATGCTATAGACCCTTTTTGGTCTGCCTCCGGACCCTGTATACCCAGGAGCTTGGAGCACAGGCCGCTCTTTTATACAAGTACTCCATCAAGTTCCCAAGTTGACAATGAAAGAGGGTCCTTATCAACTTTTAGTCAACTTTGATCAGTTAAACTCATGAAATTGCCAATTCAAAACCAGCACTAGAGCAAGTAATCCACAAATAAATAAAAGCGAGGCATGTCAGCTCTTGTGTGGGAAGTGAGAATTGTAGTGCCTCATCTACTAGTAAGCCTGAAGCAAGGCCTTAGGTCACTATAACCCAAGTAGTTTAGTAAGGATTTCACTTTACATGTGGAAAAAAAGGGCAGCCTGGTGCACGAAGCTCTCACATATGCAGGGTCCAGGGAAGGGGCAGACTACAAAGGCCTTATAGTAATGTGTTAATTTGCAAAAAGAAAATGTCAAAATGCAAACACACCTTCCAATACTTCACTGTCTTGTCATTAGTCGAGAGAAGGAACAAAGCACCATTGGCTGTCTGACACCATCGAACTTTGTTGATTTTCTCTTCTATTTCCAAGCTTTTAAGGTAGTCAAACTAAAACAGAAAATAATTATGCTCAGTAACAAACACTACAATACAGGTAAATATAGAAGCAGACAACCTGAGAAAGGGTAAATAGTACCTCTGGTTCATGACTTTGGAACTCTGTCTTGTACCTGAATTCAGGGTGCCTGGCAACAGGATAATCCATTCTCTCCAGATCCTTTCGGAAGGTATGCTGCACGTAGAGCACATTCCAAGTGAAACATGAGAATCCAACAAAGAAGTTAACTTGGAAAAGAGATTGCACGGTGAAATAACAAAATACTACACTCTAGACCAGTTGAAACCAAAAAGAGTTAACAAACAAGAGAAGTTTACATCTTTTCCATCCGTCCTTTCAAATAGAACAACGCGACCTCCGCGATCCCCAGTAGCAAGATGCTCACCACTCTTGTCAAATTCAATAGCTGAGATAATATCAACTGCAGGGTACAGACAGGAGAAAACATTAAAAGACCAGTAGGAAACTAGTAATGGAATGTCTAGAACCAACAGGAACCAGAATACAGGATAGCAGCATATTATGCTCCTAAGATTCTTTAGATATAGATGCTCACGAATTAATTGAATTCAATGCAAAATGTTATTCTTCTAAGATTTCTTAGATATAGACACTTATGAAATTAGATGTACAAACAAACATAAGCAGGACAAGTTACAAAAGACAACCAAGTCTAATACTCAATCAGAACAACCTTCATTACCAAGCACAATGAAGCGCTGAATATTTTAATCACATCACCTTCATAATCAAATAATTCTTGATGGTCACAATTCGATGGGTCTTTGACTCAGATGTTCCGGTTGCAGTAGTATGAAAACAACATTAGCAAACAAGCAAATTGTTATTAGGGGATCCTACCATGCAAGAGCATCTTGGCCATTTGTTCATCAGATAAATTACTAAAACAGTAGCTTCCCAAGTTTATCACATACATCAAGACAACCCATCCCACTATGAGAAGGTCAAATCCAGGGCAGATCAACTTGATGAAATCCATGAATAAGTTGACGTAAAACAATCACCTTAACACAAATATAGACCAACCCAACAATCAATATAGTAGTCTTTCAAAATATTAATTTGGTTACTCAGTTCGTGTTTAGTTTGCCATACTGCAACCCATAATAAGCAATTGCATTATGTAGATTAGCAGCCTAGCAGAAAACAGATCACAGAAACTAAGAATCCATAACTATCACAAACTAACAAACTTAAAATAAAACACAACACTTCAATTAGGCCCAAAAGCCATTGCCTAAATGGACCAAACATGCAGAATCAGCAGACAAAAACAACTCTAAAATAAAACCCACTTTGATCACTACACGCTAACACTGGAAAAACGAAACCACATCAAGCAAAATCACCAAAGAAACGGGAAGACATCAAACAAGCAAAAAGAAGTAAACCTCACAAAGAATCCACAACGCAAAATTACCAAAAAATAATAAAATGTACAGATTCAAGCCATTAGTCAGCCTAAAGCAAAAAACCCACTTTATTTACAGCTTAAACTATCAGATTGTAAGACGCACCTTCCTGAACTTCTTCTCCGGCGGTGCGCTCGCCAAAAACCTGAGAGAATTTCCATTCGAGGCGAGGTGGAGGGCCCACATCTCCGTTTGTCACAGGAATCATTTTCTACACGAAATCTCAGCTACTTTCAGCAACCCAACATGGTCGATCCGGTTGTAGGACGCATTAGAGTTATGACGGGGATGGAGTAACTACATTTGTTGAAGAAATGCAGGTAAAAAATCTACAGATTCCTCGATATTTCTGTTTCTCTCTCCATTGAAGAGTGCCGTTTCTCTACCAATTGAAGAGCAAGTCCTGGTTTAGGAAGAGGGGAGTGGAAAGAAGAAAAAGGGGAAATTGATGATGAAAGGAGGAGAAATTGTATGGAGAACTGCTTTGTTGTATTCTGTGAATGTATGTTCATCTCTCTCCTTTAAGTTAATACATGATTATATCATCATCTCATTGTCTCCTGATATGGTGAACTGAAGAGAAGGGTGTAACAGCTGAGAAGCTAGTGTCACTTTCTTGTATACCACAATATGAGCTACGATACGTGCAATTTAGACTTGAGGCTACGGGTTCAAGGCGTGGAATCAGCTGCTTGCAAAAATACAAGGTAAGGCTGCCTATTTTAGGCCATTGTGGCCTGCCCCTTCCCCAGTTCCCACATATGCAGGAGCTTCGTGCACTGAGGCTGCCCTTTTATACGTGCATTTTAGACTTGAAAAGTCTGATCTGCAATATAAATGCTAACAAATATCAATGATTTATCTTCTCATAAGGAAGGTTAATAGTGTCTTGACAAAGCAAAAGGTCCAGCAGTGGTTGATGATAAATATTCATTCTTTTAGACATTAGGTTTCACAGGTATATAATTTGGAATATCAAACCAAAAAGAAGAAATGGAAATAGAAATTATCTCTAAATATAAGAAATTAGGATGTGGAAAACAAGACAAGGATTCTCTACAATGACACTGCACAACAATTGATAGGGATGTAGTGCAACTTGGTAACACAATTGTTTTGGGTACAAAAGGAAAACAAGTAACAATAGGATGGATGGTGATCACCTATTAGATTAGTGGAGTTGGTGGCATCCATGTGGGCATGTGTCATATTTGGGGCTCTAAAGGTGTTTATTAGGAAAAATTGTTCATCTTTTTGTCTTCTTAGCTTTTCACTATGTCATGGAAAGAGAGACTTGACACAATGATAGTGCTTCGTTGTGTGACCTTGATAGGTTCAAGGTGTGGAAATAACTTCTTGTAAAAATGCAAGATAGAGTTTAATACTATAGATCATTGTGGCCTATCCCTTTCTTGAAACTTGAATACACGGGATCTTCGTGCATCATGTTACCATTTTTAAGCTCTTTACTATGTAAAATTGTGATTGATCAATCAAGGTTGTGCAACTAGCTGCTTTCCATTGGATGGAAATGTCCCAAAAGTACCCCAATTTAACATTTTTCTAGTAATATATGAGCAATCGCCATTAACAAATGGTCATTTATATTTTCTCTTGAATAGTTGTGTTGCAGCACTTGATTGGACAATTAAAATAAAAAACTAATCTAGAGTAAGATGTTCAAATAGATGATTCAGATTTATTAGGTCTAACAACATCAGTATCAGACTAGTAATTTTTCTGTTCTATTTTTTATTTGTTTTTCTAGTTTTATCCCAAGAATTGAAGAGGGCAAGACATTACAATGTTTTATTATTATTAAAAGCTAGTCATTTGACCCAAGGCCTTCTAGTACAATGGGAGATATAGGCATCTCCTTAGAAATACCTCCATTTCTTAAGATGTAAACTGGTATGTAAAAATGTTATCAAAGAGTTGAGATTGCTTCACTAGATAATTAATTTTTTTAAAAAAAGGTCTCCTTTCCTTGCTAATTCTGCCAAGCCCATTCCCTTGCCCATCAAGAGTTTAAATTGTTTGATACATGGGATTATTTTGGATAGCATAAAGGGGATTATTTAAGTGACAAGCATAACATGAAGACATGCTCATGTAGACATGAACTTGCCAGAAAGTGCATTTGCCAACAGAAATATGACTTTGCATGTTCCTACAATATGCTTGGTTGCAAGTTCCAATCCCTCATTTTTATTTGGCTAAGAATTAGACTAAGGAATGTGTGAGTGATTTGCACTATAATTCTATGTTAGCAAGCAGAGGAAAAAAATGGTAGAAATAGTTTTTTTGCTTCAGCAAAATGGGGTGAGGGTGCTCTTGTTATAATAAAGTTACCATGTGTGATTTTGCCATGAGAGAAGCCCTGTCATTCTTGGCAAGGGCGTGTCTTCCTAGCATCCTCACTAAACTTTGTCAATGTTTCTTCACATCACTGAAAATAGCGTGGCACGGTCATCTCGTGAGAAAATGGATACAATATCAGTTAGCTTTCCTGTGATATATATTCGATGTCCAGTGGCTTTGGATGGTGGCATGTGTGAAAGTTAAAGAGGTTGACGTGACTCTGAAATCAATGAGTTTGAGGAGCTTTACTACACCAAGGCTAAGTACGTACGTTCTAATATCTCCCTGAGGGGAGAAGAATGCACCATAAATAGGTATTGCAATGGAAAAGCAGAATGCTTTCAATAAAGTCCTTTGAAAAGAAAAGTACTATACAACTAATCTTTCACCTTGGCAGATGAAATCTAAGGTTTAATCACTTGCACTAAAAGTACAATCTGGGGAAGATTATAGGAGTTGATGGGAGCCTGAATTTTCCCCATTGAAGATTGGTTCCCTCGTCCATCCTCATGACGAGGATCGCTTTGATACCACTTTGTTGAGGATGCGCAACTCTGATATCACTTGATGAGGATCGCTTTGATACCATTTCGTTGTGCCAGATTTTTTACTTCTCTAGCAACCAGGATCTTTGGATTTGAGAATTATGTAATAGTACACACACATAATAGGAGATGAGAAGATTTACGTGGTTCAGCTATCTCAGCCTATGTTCACGGGAGAGGAAAAAAAAATACTATTTGATCATATTACAAAGGAGGAGGAGGATCAAAACCAGATCCTCTCTCAACTTTACTTATACAAATATTGCATCTCTTCTCTCTCTTCTCTCACCTTTTCACGATTTGAAATCTCCTATTTATAGTAATTACTGGTGTGTGTGTGTATGTTAAGATTTACAGGCGGTAAAGTCTTCAACCTACGGCACCGTTGGGCATCAATGCATCAATATTGAATTCCATTGAGACGGTGCTAACATTCTAGATGTTGGCTATCTTCATCACATGGGCGTGGACCATAGCAGGTCACCCCAACACCTCAAACCTTCATCCTAATGACAAAGCTGTAAACATAAAGATTGGATTAGAATATGAATTATACATAGGAAAACGATACAAGAACATAGGTCCACTTGAAAAAATGGCAAGGTCCATTGAGCATGTGAAAGGAAAAAAGCACTTATAAATAGAAGAGCTTACTCATTTGCAAGGCATCTAAGAGTTGTAAGCATCTTTAGAGCAATAAAGTTAGAGTTCTTTCCAAGTCCTCTTCAGCTGTTCTTCTCCTTAGAGATTTTAGTCAAGCTTACTTAGTTGGTGCAGAGTGAAAAGTCAAGCTAAGTGCTGCACAGGAGTCTGAAAAGCTAAGCCCTTGACATTAGGTAGCATTCTATTCAATTTATCATCAATAGGACTCTTTAAGTATACTGTCGTATGAATCATTTTTCCTTTTTTGGCACAAGCAAAGAATTACAAAGCAAATTCCTTGTACACTCTTTTAAATCTAATCCTCATCGAAAGTGAAAAGCAACGCCTCGAACCTCTAACCAAACATATTCAACAGAGATGTCAAGTTGTCTACGAACAACTATACTAGATGTTGTTGGCTATTAATCATTTTTGCCAAGGAATATAAGTGGCTTTCTTTTCCATTCCACTTCCAAGGATCCTTATGAGATAAGCGATGACATTGGACTGCATAGTCAATCACATGGTAATAGGTAAAAAAACCACATTATAGGTAAGCTTGCTATTTCTTTGCAAAAGAGATGGATCATTTGATTAGGTAAATTCGTGAGTGCAAAACATAAAGTCGACAATGACATTGCGCAATTATGTTATGTACGAGACTATGATCACAATATAGTATCCCATTGTGCTTTGGTACCGCAAAAGATCCCATTTATGCTTTTTCTTTATATTTTCATTCCCATGGTAGAGTGACGTTTGGGGTACAAGAACCTTGTTATAAAATGGGTAGCTTTGGTGTGTGTGCAGGTTTAAGAAAGGGGCAGACTACAAGGGTCAATAGTTCACAGCCTTACCTTGCGTTTTACGAGAGTCGGTTTCCAAGCCTAGAACCCTGTAACTTCATGACAACAACTTTACCATTGCTCAAGGCTCCCCTTCGGGCACAAGAACCTTGTTATGTGTTCTTAATTGGAAAACGACACCTCAAATCATTAATACATCAATTAAACCTCTTAACAAATTGAGCTACGAGTGTGATGGTTTGGCCTGTCCTTTGTGGAGGCATTATTAGTTGTACCATTGTGTAGGGATTCGTTAATGGGGCTAAGAGTCATTAAAGTAGGCACGATCATCGATGATGTTGATGAAGGCTCCTTAACTTTGTTAACACTCCTGCCCAGAATAATTCATCAATAGAGAAATCATCCAGCCTTTAAAGCCATTGGCCATTAGTGTGGTTTCCCATAAGGGAAAATATAACTACTGGTAGGTACGAGGATGCATTCGGAAGGTTTGCTTTTGGTGTTGGCCACAAGTATGGCGACCTTCTAAACTTTAACTAAGTATGCCACAATATAAATAAACACCCACAAGCATGTCATTTGCTTCCTTGCCTAAAAGGGGGAGCCCTCTCGCATGTGTGGGGTCTGAGAAAGAGGCAGACCACAAGGATCAATAGTACTCAGCCTTATCTTATATTTTGCAAGAGGCTGTTTCTACACCTTCAACCGTAACCTTAAGGTCACATGACAACAACTCTACCATTATGCAAGATTCCCCTTTCTTGCCTGAAAATGACGAAATATCAATCTAAATAAACATCCCCAATCTAGCCATTTGTTACACTATTTTTCTTCTTTACCTATGATTTCTCTTATCTTCTTGTATTAAAATTATGGTCTTCATTGTCAACGGTTTTTCTCCCATTCTTTAAATTCCCTCCTTAGGCAGGTACTTTCCACTAGTCAAGTCTTTCACCTTCTTAGCTTAAAGACGTCCCCAACCTCTAGCTGGAATATCCTTATTTTATCAAATCCTAGACTCTTTTACCTTTAATGTCCTCTAATCTTCAAGCCTGAAAGAGAAAATGCTGTGTCCAAAGAATGTCAGAAAAATGTCTGTGAATTGCTTTTCATTTTTCTTTGAATGATCTTGGCCATCGTCAACTCCAAGATTTTGTTTTATATCCATGTTTCTCTTCTTCTATCCACCTTTTCTTGAGACTGATTACACCTTGGCGTTCTTGTTAGGCACTTAATTTGCTTATAGCAAGGCTAAATTTATCTTCTTCTTTTCACCATTCATGAGAGTGATTAGACCTTGGCGCTCTTGTTAGGCACTTGGTTTGCTTACACCTAGGCTAAATATCTTTTGTTCGTTTTACCTTTTCTGGAGAGTGATTAGACCTTAGCGCTCTAGTTGGGCGCTTGTTTTTTCTTATGGCTAGGCTAAGGGACTTGCAAAAGGTAGAGCTTGCAAGTCAATCCTATTTAGTTTCTGTCTTCCAGCGTGGGAGCAAGTGGTTACTTCATATGGTCGATGTTAGGCATATAAATCTTATTGGTGCACTTCTGCGAAAGTTTTTAGGTTGAAGGAGGTAAGGTTGCCTACTTTAGGCCATTGTGGCCCTTCCCTTTCCCTGCCCCCGCATAGGTAGGAGCTTCGTGCTCTGGAGCTGCCCTTTCTTTTTCTGCTAAAGTTTTTAGGCTGAATAGTAAGTCTAAAATGATATTAAAGCCATACTGACCGAGAGATCTTATGAGTTTGAATCATAAAACTTCCATATTTATTTCCCAGTTAAGGTTTTCAATTCCATCAACAGTTCTAGTCGATTTGGGCATGCACTTGGGTCCATTTTGTTTATATGCCTAATAGCCGACACCTTGAAGGACTTAAATCTTAGTGTGTCTGATTGGGCAGAATAATTAAAGGTAAGACTGCCTACTATAGGCCTTTTAGGCGTCCCCATTCCCTGGATCCTGCATACGTGTTGGCTTTGTACACCGGGCTGCCCTTTATGTTTGGTTGGGCAGAAAAACAATCCATAGATAAATAACTTCATCGATATTGATTTTCTCCCGGGCTATTTTACAGCCTTAAAAATGTTTAAGAACAAACAACACGAAATCTTAAAAGCAATCTAATATCTGTGTCTAAATAATGTTTTCATTTTTTATGTCATCCATCCAAAAGCAAAAAAGATATCACTTAGCCATAAAATAAGTTTATCCGCTGTTTATTACCCATAAGAGAAAAAAACAACCATCACCCAGGTAAACTTTTCATGTGCCAAATGATGGTGGAGTCTGTTGTAAGTCTCCATACAGTAGTGTGAAAATACCAGGACTCTTTATCATTCTCTAAAATGCATAGAATTACAGTAGGAACTAATCACTAAGAAAGAGTGTACTCCAGACGTATGTGACATGTGGAAGAGAAGGAGAAACTGTTAGAGAAGTCAAATGACTACATGTACCACAACACAGGAACAAAAGAAAAGTGCGTGGTTAGGTTAGTCCCGGACAGGGTAGCTTCCTGTCATTTTCCCTTGGTCATTTTTCTTGTCATTTACATTTTCGTGGGCAATGGGTTTTGCTGCTTATTTTTATCTTTGTTTGCTAGGTACATGAAAACTCGCTCGTATCCCAAGTTAGACCGATGCAAAAGATGTAGTTCGGACCCACAATTTGTTGTTGTGTTGGATTGGCCAACCTGGTTGGGGAGTCATGTTTGCTAAGTAACTGCGTAGTCCAATTTACAGTGCTCAAGTTGTTAGTGAAGTCATTGCCTTAAGGAGCTAGGGGAGAGAGAGAGAACTTTTTAGGTCAAGTTCATACCTCATCAAACGAGGTTTATTATTTCTCCCTGCCAGAGAGTTAGCAAAGGGTTGAAGTTAAAGCATGGAGAACTATTAATGGAGAATAAGATGCATATATCAATTCCCTTTGCAAACAACAGTAAACAAGCAACAACTCTGAATATCGTTAATAATAAGCTTACAACTATGTAAGACCTCAACAGAGCGAGTCATCATTGAATTTACTTAATAATAAGCTTAATATAGTCTTCCAGTGAAAAAGAAAACTATTATGTTCATGTGCCATCTTAACCAGGTGATATCACGTTAAGGAACTCTGAATAGTACTATACTTGTAACATGAAATTCTTTGTAAGCTGCAAAAGTCGGTCAATTTTTGAAGTAGGGAGAGGAAAAGGAATCTTGCCATTCTCTCTGAAATACCCTCGAGTTTTCCCAAATCCACTTCAGTGTCAACGACAGTTGTCCTTGATGGGTCAGTTCGTGTGGCAAAAAATTTATATTATAGTTCCTGATTTTATTAGTCAGATGGGTGGCTCATAGTTAAAGAAATAAAAAGTTGAAGCGCTTCCATTGGAAAGCCTAAACAAGCAAACTAAATGACCGACGGAATCAACATAGTTGAAAAAAATGTAACTGGTTCTTGATACAAAGATTAAATAATACACTTCCAAAGCCACTGTCTCCATTTTCTGTCTTCTTTCCCTCTTGCTGTCATACTCTCATGACATAAAAATAGTAACAAATTACAGAAATCGTTCCACCTTACAGTCTGTGGTGGCCCCTGGCTCTGCCACAACGGAGCGCATTGGAAGGCATGTTGTACTCGTTTGCAAGGCTGCGTTCAGAAGACCAGACTCTGAGGTAGAGCTGCTGACCTAGGTACTGCCTAGCCCACATTGCAGATCTCAAGTTCCACATACCTTGATTATCCAAGGACACATAAATTGCAGTCCAAGAATAAGGGTAAACCTGCAAGAAATAAATAAATAAAGTTAATTGAAATATTGGTATTTTAACCGACCAATGTTGCATATCTGTATGCTATGAATGTGGGGAGAGAACACTTTGGGGGTGCCCATGTTTAGTTCAACAATGGGATCAGTGGAAACCTATACCTAAGTAAAAACAAAAAAGACTTAGTTTACCTGAGTAGTGTGTCGGGTGACTGCATCAACCAGATTGTATGCTTTCCTACTTCCTGATGTCCACTGTCCATTGCCAAAGCTGTATTCATCCAAGGAAATGATCAGATTGTTTGAAATTTTAGTTGGGACCGACTTTTCAAATAGATGAATAATAGCCACTGAAATTGTATACATTCTTCAATGTTTAAGACTGGATTGGTAAGTAACTGGTTTGGTTTAGACATTCACATCTGGCCAACAAAGCCGATCAAGAACTAAAGAGGCTGGTATAAGTTGATCACAAACTTGTTCAGCTTAGAAATAAACTTGCCTTGTGGAAAGAAATGTTAACTAAAATGATTTAGAATGCATCATTAGATGTGTACTGTTGAACATTTTCTAGTGAGGGCAACACAGTGTTCCTGGCAAATGTTCAATATACAAAATCCATCTCTGTTGTACGTATGTCCATTATTTCAAAAAATAGGATGCAGACCCAAAAAACAACCACGAACAAGAAGAGCCAATTCCAATTACTTAAGTGACTTTGGCAATTTACATGAGTCGATAAATATTGCTAGTGGATTTGGTAAGGTGAAAATTGGATGCAGATCATTTAACTGGTGTGATCCAAAGAATTCATCTTGGGTGTTTTAACATTAAATTTCTTCCTAGTTTCTAACTCAAATAAGAAATAGTACTTATACACATGCACCTCTATTACCATTTTAGTAGTTATGGTGGCAAATTTCCATGTGTCAAAAACATCTAGATTTCTCCACCGAACAAGATACTCTAAAGTATTAAATCTTTTGAAGGTAAGTCTACAGTAATATATCCAATCAAAGAAAATCAAGTTTGATTACATAGCCTACAAAATAAAGAAAGAGCTACTGACTTACCCGACAACCCAGAAGTCGTAACCATCAAGATGCCAAGATTGCATGTTGTTTTCATTGTTTTGGAAGACAATTTCCAAAAAGTCATGGAGGTTAGCTGGCATGACAGAGGTGCCAAGGTACGAGGGACCATTAGATGGCATAGCCTGGATGGTGTTAAAACTGAATACGCCAGGGATGTTGAAGTGATCTGCAAGCTTTACAGGCGTATTTGAGGTAACATAGGAGACCCTGTTTACAGCATAACGTTGTTTTCCGTTAATAAGAGGGGCTGAGTTGGCTAGTACAATTGTTCTTGTAGGTACTATCTTCCCATAATGGAATGATCCTTGAGGGTTAGGCCTGGCTGCGTTTGCTGTCAAATTCCATCTTAACAAAAGAAAATAAAAAGATAAGTCAGAATAAATTGCAATACAACAACTCATAATTATGCTACTGAATGTTTTAGCATCTACAAGATCAAAAGAAAAGGGCACTTTTGCTGTGCAAGCACTAGTCTGAATCCTAACCGGAGTTGCACAAGGTTTACCTTCCTCGACTAAAAGAGCAGCCCGGTGCATGAAGCTCCAGCATATGCGGGGTCCAAGGAAGAGGCGGAACACAATGGTCCACAGTACGCAGCCTTACCTTGCATTTTGCAAGATGCTGTTTCCACGCCTCAAACCCATGACCTCAAGGTCACACGAGGGCAAGCCTACCATTTTTTGTTAACCGTCCTTAATAGAATCAAATATAATTGTTAGTCCAGTCCTATTGGGTTGCTTTTGCAAAATTTCAAAACTAGAGGTGATTCAGTGCTTTTGCATGAAAGGAAGTAAATCATGTTCTGTATTCACAATGTACCTGATGGTCCTGGCTTGCTGAACAGACAAGGGCACTTGGTAAGTTGGACCAGCAGGCAGTGGCCCAGAAGCTCGTGTCCGAGAATTACTATAATGTAATACTGAAGTTGCAGTTAGAACACGCCTTGTAAAACGCGTAGATGCAATAATATAGTAGTCTTTGGGTGGCTGATTCAAGGTGACCAGGACTGCAACAGACTGTCCAACATGGACATCAAGAGAGCTATAGACATTCTGGATCGTATGAGATCCTTCTACCTCAACCAGTTTCATACTATGGCCCTGAATCCTGAAGTTTATTGAGGTGGACAAACCTACATTTGAGATCCTGAACATGTAGGTCTTCCCTGAAACAGTAAAAAAAATTATTGAGATTTTCAAATTCATTTGCGTAAATTTTAATCCTGAAACTTAGTGAAGATACATTAGCATGGGAAGTTCAAAAGTACAGCAGTCCAAAGAAATGAGAAGGAATTTAAAGGGAAAGACACAGATGGAAATGAAATCTGACCTTGATCTCCATTGAAAGACTCTGACTGAGTACGTCCATTTATAAGAAGAGCATCAGGGAAGGGAGGAGTCTTTCCAACATCCAAAGTTCGCCTTAATACCTGTAAATATGAGATGTTACAAATATGTTCACATTGTGACTAGACATAATAAGATCTAGCAATAACATCATTGTAAACATTCAAGCAACTATGATATAAATATATAACTAAATACAAAAGCAGTGCATATGGGTGTAAGAACTGCTAACCTTGTGGTTGGTTCTGACCCAATCTCCAACAAGTAGAGTAAAATCTCCGGCTGGAGGAATGTAAGGAAGTGGTATCCGTGGCCTCTTGTAGATATTTAGACCACCAAAACCCCCAGCCGCTCTGTGCATTAGGGTTGATGGGAAGTAGGTATAGGTTCCAATCTGATCCTTTGTTTGGAACTTGTACGTGTAGTTTCTGTTCGGAGGGATTGGGCAGTTGGTCCCCAGAACTCCATCTTGCCATGAGTTTTTTCTCTGTTTGATGCCATTCCTATTTTTTATTGATAAAGTGCACGTCAGTCCAGTTTCAGATCTAGAAATCAAAATCAGATGAATAGACAATAGATTAAATCGAAAGGAGAATGCCTGCAGAAAAGGAGCTTTCATATCTCCTCTTACATTCAGACATCTTAATTTTGGGAAGAGTACAATAATCTTTGCTTCAAGTACTCTTCAATTCACATACTTGCAGCCAGAGAAACAATTGAACAAACTCCCAAGGAGATGAGCTCTGAACAGATTTCTTAACCAACTTTATAGCTACTATTGTAAGAAATAGTGGAAAACACTATTATACTTCAATGGAATAATGACATATCAGAGATGTATCATCAATGAACTTTTAATACCCCAGAGTTTAGTGTACGAAATTCTTCTGGGCCTTCTATGTAATAGAAAAGCACTCGAAGGGAGGGATTCAGAACGAGTATGAAAGGTTTGCAGCTAGACCCTCAATAGAAGAGGATTAAACATCTATTTCTCTCGGTTGACTATTCTGTAACTTCTGAGGACATTCTCAGTTCATCAACTTAGGAAGGTTTAAAGCTATTCACGTTAAGGAAAAAGGAACACATGGCACAACTTGTTACAAGCACAAGAAGTTGGTCTGAAGGAACCAAAAGATGATTCTTTCTCCATGCCTCTGTTGCAGACTTGATCTGAATTAGATTTGGAAAACAGACTTAATCCTTCTGCTTCACAGGCAGAAGTACATGGATGATTCAACAGGCGATGCCAGGAGTAATGAATACATGGACAACTGGACAGACGACGCAAGATGTAGACCTATAGAGATTGTATCTACTGTTAGCACGTGAAAGCAGCCTTTAAGATTTGCCAATTGTCATTTATGCTATTTCAACTTGCTGACTCAGGCTCCACAGTTTGGAAGCCTTAAAAGTCTCATTAATCTTGATTTAATGGTTACTAGCATCTTAGATAGTTCTTAGTAGTGTTCTGATATCTATTGTTTTCCTTATCGGTTGCTGCTAGCTTCTTTATCTAGTTGATAACAAGTAGGGAGTGGTGCCTGATAAACTAAAGTTCGATACTCCACCATACAGACAATATTTTCACCAGAGACAGTTGTGCTTTCTTTTCTACTTACAATATTTGCAAGTATTTTCCCAGAAATAGGCAGTTCTCTATACAGCACACAGAGAAAAACAGAGACAAAGAGACTCACCATGTCAGCAGGAAAGGCTGGTCTAGCTTATTGATTAGATTGAGGATAATGTTGTCATTGGTCACAACATCAAGTCGAGGACCAGGAAACTGTCCATTGATGAGAATAGCCTTCAAACACAAAGAAGTAAAAGACAACAGATTAGAAATAGTAAAAATTGAATGAAAGAAGAACATTGTGAAGCTTATGATGAGAAAGACAATAAGCTTCAGAAACCAACCTGTTGAGGGACGCCAAGAGGATAAATTGTTCCATAGGTAACAGTCCAGGTGTAGTATCTGTAAGGATCCTCAGCTTCCACCGGGAAAGAACTCAAACACCACAGAGCCCCAAATATGAAACAGAGAAAGCCTACCCCTCTCATTCGGCCTCAATATTCTAAGCTCTGATTTCTGCATAAGATCAACCAGAGAATAGGCACAACAGAACTCAGATAACGTGGGAGACAAAAACACTAAGAAGTCTATCTCCAACTTGAAACAGAGAAAAGTAAACCAGATAAACAAATACAGAAAAGATAAAGATCCATCAGCCAGACTACTGAAGCAATATACAAAAAAAGAAAGAACACATAATTGAATGGTAGTGAAACATTAACAGTCCTCAGAAAGAATCTAGATCAAAACTCCAAGAAGAGGCTCAAAGCAACTGCTTAGTGAAAACAACTATACAATCTTCCCTGGACTCAATGCAAAATTAAGCTTTCCAATTTAGAACTCAAAGAGCTCAGAATGTAAATCACTGCAAAGGGACTTGTAAATAAAAATCATAAGCAACATATAAGAGTCTTCAAAAGCAATCTATCATCGAAACCGCAGAAAAGTTTATTTTAATTTGGCATTCAGAAAATTTTATAGACTGCAAAGGTGAACTCAATTCAAAAGGAAATACGAAACCTTAGGCAAATGCAGATTTCAATCTGCATTGAACGTAAAGAGAATAGGAAAGTATTTCACATTACACAGCAATCCCAACAAGTCAAAAGCATGGGAAGATTATCACAATGCCGACAAATAGACCCAAATTCAAACCTTTAGATAACTGGAGATCCATAAATGTCTTACTCATATAAACTAAAACAGGGAAGAACTCTCTCAATGAACTAAAAGAAATAAAGAAACTCACTTACCAATGCGATCTTCCAAAAACCTCATAAAAGCAAAAGACATCACTTTCAAATAGTAAAAGACCATTTTCTAACTTAAACTTAGCAAACAAGACGTATAGCAAGTATTTTAGATCTAGCTGAAATCTCGAAATGCAGTGCAGATTTTGTAATGAAAATCGTCGCACCTAATATCTATAAAAGAACAAAAGATCTCAATCAAAATCCGAAAATGCAATGCTCATTTTGTACAGAACATCAATCTCACCAAAGATTTTTTTACAGACTATGGATCTCAGCTAAAACTAAAACAAAATCCGGTGACTCTTGTTGTACAGAACAAACAATCTCCCCTGAAAATAATAGAAAAACACAAGATATCAAATAATATCCCAAAATGCAGCTTACATTTGCTACGGAACACCGAACTGAACTAAAGACTACTACAATCAAACAAAATCGGTACAGAAGATTACAGACACCTGGTTTTCTCATCGCTGATGGAGAAATAAACTAAAAATTACTAACAGCATTGCACCGAAACCGATCTAAACTAAAAAGCTACTGAATCATACAAACAGAAGATTTATAAATAATAAAAAAAAAAACCTGATTTTTCTCGTTGTTGCCGTTGAAAACACTGATGCAAGATAGAGATCTTCTGTGTTCTAGTTCATGAACTGCAACACCTGGATCTTGCTTTAAAAAGAGGCGGGAAAAGGCATTTGTTGTTGGTTGCCACTCATTGCTTGTGTCCAGCTCAGATCATTCGACGCGTTTTCGTGTTCGGTGGAAAGAAGGGAAACCGTGGAATATGACCGGAAGCTCTTTTGCCTGGAATCTCGCCGTGAGAATGGCGAGTAGATAAGGTGGTCTAGGGGGTTGGATGAAAGGAGTGCGGTTATCAAAACGGGACGAAATAAATTAGCCAAAATATTTTACGGGGCGAAATTGGCGCCGCGGATCCAACACAGGAAAGGTGTCTCGGGATGGGAAGCACTCGACGTTCACATGGCAAGAAGCAGAGTTTGTCAGGAAGAACTTTTCCAAATTGAATTTTTTTTATTTTTCATTATTGGATTATATGGGCTTGGAAAAGAAGAGAAAAAGTGGAAAGAGTTTTTCTTATTCTATTTTTCCTTCTTCCCGCGGTTGGATGGTGAGAGAGAGAGGAACTACTCATTTGTAATGCTGGGATGGCCCTTGGCTTTTACTCTAATGTCATTTATGTCCTATATTAGTGTTCTCCTGGGCTTCCCAAGCTTAAATAGCCCAAACTAACTCCCCTGAAATGCACTTGGTAACTCCCCCTTGCTTTGTAGTTAGGCTAGAAAATACATAGTAGAATCTACATTATACTTCAGCGCGGTAACATTTAAGTGAAACATGCCCACCAACTAGTAGAATCCTTGGTTTTAATAATTATAGGTGGGATATGGCCGTCGTTCTGTAAAATGAGAAGGGTGTTTTTGTTATTGTAGCAATTTTTGAAAGTTATGAGCGTCGTACGTTTCCCCGTGGACGTGTATCCACGTCGAAGTTCAGAGTTGGTGGGAGCACGCGCTTTGGACAGCTTATTACATGACCCGCTCACAGCGCCAAGAGATTGCTCCAAGATGGGTGCACTTATCAAAATAGGTAGTCATGAATATTACCTGGTAATTATGCAGCGAAGGTGGTCTATAATTCTCTTCCGACACGGATGGCCCGCATGCTTTAAGTCATTGTAAGGGTCAAAATTTGTCTTTCCCATTGATACTGCGTCCACTGGCACGTGGGTGCTGGCAATTATCCTGGCGGTTGGAATTCCGCAGCTTCATAAAAATTGCCGTTTCCATTATGATTCGCCTTGGATTCCTTTGTAGGTAATGTTGGAAAATGTCACCATCGCGAACGAATCCTAAACAAGGATTGGTATATCAAGGTCTAGGATCCACTATCAGGACGAAATCAGCAGAAAAGAGTTGGGTTGGTCAGCTGTCAGATTAATAGATTGGATCACATGGAGTACATGTGGGCCCTTAGCAGTGTTCACTTAGGGGAAAGGCTGAGACAAGAAATAGAAAACAAAGAAAGCTGATAGTCAGTAATTGCATGCATTCAAGAAATTGGCATAGAATGGAAACCCTAAGAGCTTAATGGTCTTTTTTTTTTTTTGTCTTTGCGAGAGTAGCTAAAAGGTGTCGAGATAATAAAAAAAAGAGGTCATTTATTTTTTCAATGAAAAAAAAACACACAAAAAAGTCACTTATTGATAACAATTTTTTATGAAAATATTACCCTATACTAGTAGAATTTTTCCATGAAAGTTGCCCTGGCATAATAGAATTTGTCTTTGTTAAGTAAATTAGCTTGAGCTAAGGGGGCCTCTCCTGCGCTTGCTTCGATCATGGATTGGAGGTGCTCATGGGCTATGAGTTATTCATAAACATATCCTTGCTTACCAGAAAAAAAAAAAGGTAAAATATCAAGCAAAGGTGAGATTTGCTTCCAAAATAAAGTAAAATGATCGAAGTTAAGAGCCATTGACCTCATACTCTGACTTGACTAGATATTTTCTTTTTCTTTTTTTGGTAATAAGATTTTTAATTGCTTCTTATTTGAAGGGGACGCTTGACGCAATGGTAAAAGTTGTCATCATGTGATCTTGAGATTATGGGTTCAAGCTGTGAAAATAGCCTCTTACAAAATACAAGATAAAAATGTGTACTTAAGACTTTTACTATTTGCCCCTTCTCCAGACCCGCATAAGAGGAGCTTCGTGCACCGGTGGGTGCCCCCTTTTGGACATATCTCCTGTCTGTGTTTCAACTATCACATTGAATTTCATAAATTAATCACATCATGCTATATTTTTTATAACGAAATGCAATATATTATATTATAAATGTTGCGTTGGTGTACTATATATAGTTTAAGAAGATCCGAAAGAACGACCAGATCCACCACCACGTAGCTTTCACACCGACCGAACGTGGAGCCCATTATGGAAACATGGGGGCCTCTCGCTAGCATTCTTCATTGTTTTCTGCACGATGGTTTAACAATCAAAAAGAAAAAGAAAAAAAAGCAGCCCCAGTGCACCAAGCTACTGTTTATGTAGGGTCTGGAAAAGGGTAGATTATAAGAGCATAAAGTATACAGTTTTATCTTATATTTAAGGTTATTTCTATGCCTTCAATCCGTAACTTTAAGGTCATGCAATGACAACTTTTACAATTGCGCTGAGACTCTCCTTCTATAATATATATATAACAATTTAGAGCTCACATGCGTCAAATATAAAAAAAAGTATAAATGTATGAGATATTCAATAATGCATCACCTAATTCTCCAATTTCCAACACAAATAAATTTTTCTATAGGTGGTCATGGCACATGTTCGGCGGACTGCTTGTCATCGTTTTGATGACATTCCAGAACATTAAAAAGAAGAATTTTTTTTTCATAATTGTATAAAAAATCTCATATGAGGGCCCATCTTTGAAGTAGCTAGATCAATTGAGGGCGATGTTTGTTTAAGTGTTCCTTTGCGGGACTTCTTTTGATGGTCCGTTAAAATTCACTTGGCTTGACGTGTCGTACACTTGTAGTTTTAAAGGGTCAAATTATCATAAACTCAATATATGCTGTTTTGAATTTTTCAATCGTGACCTTTGAAGGTAAAAGTATCTAATGGCTATAAATTTTGGATCAGATCATCAGAAGGTGGGCCTAACTAGATGGCATAAAAAGGGTAGCCCCAGTGCATAAGCTCCCGCCTATGTGGGGTCGTGGGAAGGGGCGAACTACAAGGGCCTATAGTAGGTAGCCATATTTTGCATTTTGTAAGAGGCTGATTCCATGTCTTGAACCCGTGACCTCAAGGTCACATGACAACAACTTTTACCATTATACTAAGGCTCCCCTTCAACTAGATGACATCTAGTTTTGAAATTTTCAACCATGACCATGGATTTTTCAAATTAGAAAAATTAGTAAGAGAAAGCATTAAATGAGTATAAATTTTCACAAATAGCCTAAATGTGGTAGGGCAAACAAAGTGAATGGATTAGATCGGCAAAAAAGTAGAACCTAGCTAGACGGTGTATGTTTTGGATTTTTCAATCATGATCATTGAACTTTTCAACTAAAGAAAATAGTAGGCAGAAGCATCCAATGGATGTACATTTTTACACGTAGCCTAAATAGCATAGGCCAAACAAGATGACATCCAAATGTTAGGTCTAGCTAGATAGCATTCCTTTTTGAAATTTTCAATCATGACCATAGATATTTTCAACTAGAAAAATTAGTAGGTAGAAATATCCAATGGGCATGAACTTTTATAAGTAGGTAAGGTAAACAAAATGAACAAATTAAATCACCCATAGGTAGATCCTAGCAAGATGGCTTCTACATGAGTATATAATAATTCCAATCCCTCTCTTCACCAATCCAATCATGTAAGGTTTTTTGAATATTTTTTTCTTTCTAATTTTAGCATGAAGATTTTGAGAATTCGTATAGCAGATTCAGTGTCCAATCTTTGAGAGCAGTTTTTCTTCCCCTAATTTTGTTAATTTTCATGTAATTAATGGGTTGCTAACAGTGTTGTGGTCATTGATTCCATTGATTTTGTGTTTTTGGCAGATTTAGGCTTGGATTGGCATTTCTTTTTGTGGAGAGAGAGATTGAATGGGGTTGAGTGGCATATAGATAATAGTTATCGATTTCAATTATCCATGAATAGTTAATGGCAGGTGTTTGAAAATTTGACCCTAAAATGAGGTTATTTTAGTTATTTTAAAAGATTTTATGACTATTTTACACCTTAAACTAACTACGCATTAGACGAGGCCCTTGGGGAGAACCACTTAACATAACTTGGGGCCCTTAAGTGATCTATTTCGAAGATTTAGCCTTTTGAGTGAGTTTTTTGTACGAAGGGAGCCTTGACGCAACGGTAAAAGTTGTTGTCATGTGACCTTGAGGCAATAGGTTCAAGGTGTGAAATTAGCCTCTTGCAAAATGCAAGGTAAGACTGTCTACTATAAGCCCTTGTAGTCCGCCCCTTCCCTGGACCGCGCATAGGCAAAAGCTTTGTGGACCGGGGCTACCCCTTTTTAGTGAGTTTTTGTACAACTTCAGCGTAGATTTATGCAAAAACTCTTTCTATTTCTTTGGCTTTCAAAAGGTTGATCAGTGCAAATGAAGCAGTTAATCCTAATTCTAAAGTTTGAAAGTGGAATGTTCTACCATGTATTCAATGTTTTGGATGAAGGCTGGTTGGGAAATAGACAATCTCAATGCTAAAGCAAGGCAACACGTGAATATTGGCATTGAATTAGGTAATCCTATTTTTCTTCTTTATGAAGGGGAGCCTTGGCGCAATGGTAAAAGTTGTTATATGACCTTGAAGTTAACAGATTTAAAGGCGTAGAAACATCCTCTTGCAAAACTACAAGGTAAGGCTGTGTACTACAGGCCCTTGTAGTCTGCCTCTTCCCCAGACCTCGCATAGGCAGGAGCTTTATACACCAAGGCTGCCCTTTTTTTATTCTTCTTTATAACTATGCATCCGAGATTTGGACAATGGAATGTCCATACAAAACACAAATTTATATGATCAATAGCAATGGAAATGCGGTTCACTAAAGGAAGAAGTTATGGAAGTGGTCGTTATCTACTACTATTTGGACCATATGAAAAGAGAGGAATAATTGTTGACATAAGATTGGGAAGAGAATCAAATTGATTATTGCTATTTGGGCTTCTCTCTCTAAAGAATTTAGAGGTTATTCTCTTGAAAATGCACACAAAGAGGAATAATTGTTGACATAAGATTATGATTTTGAGAACAACTATAGTAGGTAGTCTTACCTTGCATTTTGCAAGGGGCTGATTCCCCGCCTCAAACCCGTGACCTCAAGGTCACATGACAATAACTTTTACCTTCACGTCAAGACTCCTCTTTGATTTTGAGAACAACTGCTTATATAAATTCTAATGTGAAAGCTATCTGGTTGTACTCATAATTTTCTAGTGTGAGGTGGTAGTTTAATAGTGATGTTTTAGTTATGTATATATTTTACTCCTTTAGACCTTTGGTGTACTCAAACCTAGGTCATGGCTTTGAGAAGCACTTGTAGCTTATTTGTGATCCTCTCAACTGCCATTAATAAAAAAAATTATCTCCTTTTAGAATGATCACTGGACCCTTGGAGCTAATATAACCCCAAATGTTCACTATTTGTTCTGATCTTCCTTTGCATCATGTGCATCACATTTACTTTACATATTTTATACTTCTTCTAGAAGTCTTGGTTAAGGATCGGAGGCCGTTTGGCTTGAGGGATTACTAAGCCTCCTATTTTTGGTTTTGAACACTTAGTTAAGGGCCTCACCTTTGTAAAAAAAAATAAAATTGCCTCTTAAAAATTGCCAGACCCTGTCAACCAGAAAATGTTCAACAATGCCCCCCAGAATCAGCTGGGAATCCCGTAAGGCGAGCCTAACATCTGGTTCAGGCAGAAACCCAAGTGGCGACTCCAAAATCCAATCCTTTAATCTTTGGTAGAGCACTCATACCATTGCAATTAGGTGTGTGGGTTGTGTACCCAAATCTGCATCCATAGTCTTACATATCATTCAAAAAACAATGTGAAACCATCAATCTAAGAAGGATCAATTGGTTTCATGTACATCATTAATAAACATATTTTGTCTATGAACAGCTGAGAATCTACTACAAAATTGGCATAACGTTTAACATGTTTGAAGGATACTTGAGAATCCTATATGCATCTCCATAGTATTGAACTCACTAAAACTTCCAAGGAAGATCACTGGCTCCTGGAATCCATCTGATCATATTTGTGGAGTCCCATCCCACAATTCACACCGAGGCCTAGTTATCCAGTGCATTCGACCCCTTGACCAGTTGCACTCCCCATTGTACATTGAATGGCCGGCAATGCATGATCAAAGAGCCACAGCTTTTATGTTAAGGTCAAATAAAAAGTATGTGCTACTGAAATTTAGGGTGAGAGCAACTTAAACCACTTAGAAGGAAAGCCTTGGTGCAACTTGAAATTATTGTCGTGTGATCTTGAGATCACGGATTCAAGGCGTGGAAACAGTTTCTTGCAAAAATGTAAGATAAAGCTGCATATTATAGACACTTGTGGTCCATCCCTTTCCTCAACCCTGTATAGGGGAGAGCTTCGTGCACCAAGGCTCCTCTTTATCAACGTAAACCTCTTAATAATGAGTGTTGGCAAGGGAACATGCACGCATATTGTTGACCTTTAATCTGCTAGACGATTGTTGCGTTTATATGGCCATAGGATTCGTATCTTTACAGAGGGTAACTTGGTGGCAGGCGCTCTAGCTAATTTTATTGTCGAGTCGTGAGGTACTTTTTCTTTGTGTGATAGCTCACTGAAGTTTTCAGTTAATAAATTTCTTGCATGGTGACATACGAGAGATGCCTTTGCCAAACCTTAAGTTATAGAAAGACACTCATGCCGAACTCGTTACCAGGCATCCCTTGAAAGACTGACACATGTACCAGAGTAAGGGTAGAAATACAAACAAGTTTTTTTTTTTTTTTTGAAGGTCAGAAAATACAAACATTTGAAGATTCTTTTTGTGATGAAAGTCATCTCTTGGTATAGTTTATTTTTCTAAAAAGATGTTCTACAAACAACTTGGCATCTCCCTTAGAAAACACTTTGTTGCAAGTTTGAGTCAACAGTTTCACCATTTCACCCATTAGCAAGGTTTAGATTTGGTAGTGTGTGTGAATGATTTGCTTTAATGGAATGCTCAGTGCATGCTATGTATGTCTAGCTTCCACAAATTTATGGAAACCACATTTAAATAATCGACTCATTCATCTTATTGCTCCACATTTGGATATCCAAAGATCAAAAAAGCCATGTGGATTGATTGATTCTACCACTCAAAACTTGTCCTCGAAAATGAATACTGTAGAAACTTTTATAAACAAAGGTCTACATTTTAGACTTGAAATCAACCAATCAATATGCTTTTTGATCTTTTAGATATCTAAATGCTGGGCAAGGAGATGGATAGTTAAAGCATGCAAAGATGGGCTCGAGAAAATGTGGTTGCTGGACACACCTCCCTTTATTGTCAATTTAGCATTCTTTTTTTTTTTTTTTGGCATTGTTATTTTTCACTTGTACCGAAAGGAAAAGAAAAACCAGCAGCAAATTTTCTATGTCCTTCTTGGTAGAAGAAAAGAAAAGAGAAAAAGAGGGGCAAAAAAAAAAACTTTACTTGCAAATCAACAAGATCAACGTTAGGTCTTCTTCTCATCCCTTAACATTCAGAATTTCCACCCCCTTTACACTGGACCCCTCACCATCACAAACTGATTTCTTAACCTCCACCTTCTTATACCTATACCAAGAGGCACAAACCAAGTATACCCCAAAATTGACCACACTTAGCCCTGCTAAGAGCCAATAGAAGTAATTCAATTTATCCCTATTCAAGTTGTTACTAGACAACCAGCCCCCACTAATCTTGTTCACCAGTTCTACCACGACTGTACTCCCATAATAGCCAAAAGCCAGGCTACTCCATGAAATGGATGTCCCAAGTGACTTCATGCCTGCTGAGCTCTCTTCATAGAAGAATTCGAGTAGCCCAACTAGTGTAAACATGTCAGCTGCCCCAAAGATTGCATATTGAAATCCTAGCCAGAAGAAGGTCATTGGAATGGGCTCGAGAGAGTCCACCATGTTGTGCTCGACCGCAACAGACTTTCGACGGGTCTCTACAACGCCAGCAACTGCCATGGAGACTGCGGAGAGGACAAGTCCGACCCCAATTCGTTGAAGGAGACGGATTCCAGTTGGGATTCCTGTTATCTTTCGGGCTAGCGGGACAAATATGAGGTCGTAGAGGGGGATGAGGAGAGCCATGAATACGAGAGGGATTACTGGGAGTGAGGGGGCTGGCACGCGAAAGCCTAATAGGTTAGTGTCCATAGTGACCCCCTGTTGGACGGAGAAGGTTTGGAGTTGCGCTAGACATGTATTCATGAAGATTGTGCTGAGGATGATGGGGAGCATTCGGAGAAGGATCTTGGTCTCTTCGACTTGGCTCACTGTGCACATGTGCCATGGGCCTGTATTCTGTAATGGCGCTTCATGAGCGCTCTTTATGATTGCTGCTTTGTCCAAGAACCTGTGAAAGGGGCACAAAATTTAATTCTAGTGCACGTTGATAAGGGTTGCATGCTCTTAAGATAGAGCCTTTGTACAGTCACCAAGTGTGTAAAATAGTAGAAGGAATTAGCGAAGCACATGCAGGGTGTGCAGGTTTTGATCATTCAATCCTCTCATCTTTTAGACCCCATCCTGAAAGGGCATGCTTACAAATTTCTCCATTAGATAAGGGAGATTAGACTTAGATGGTTTAGACATGTTCAAAGAAAACCCAAAACGGCACCGGTTAAGAATGAGACAATGCAAGTAGAAGGTTCTAAAAGGACAAGAGAAAAAACTCACATTTTAATTCTATTGCATGTTGACAAGGGTTGCATGCTCTTAAGATAGAGCCTTTGTATGGTGACTATGGGTCTAAAATAGTTGAAAGATTTAGCAGAAGCACATGCAGGGCCCACAAGATGGGAACCTTGGCGTAATGGTAGAGTTGTCGTTATGTGACCTTGAGGTCAAGGGTTTAAGGCGTGGAAACAGCCTCTTGCAAAATATAAGGTAAAGCTTCATACTATTGACCCTTGTGGTCCGCTCCCTTCCCGAACCTGCGTATGCAGGAACTTGGTGCACTGGGTCTGTCCTTTAAATACAGGGCCCTCAGGTTTGATCATCCAAGCCCCTCGTCTTTCGGAAACCATTTAAAAGGGCATGCTTACAAATTTCTCCATTGGATGACCGTCACCGCTATCAACCTGTTGCGAGAAGATAATCTTAACCACTAAAGGAGGGTTACGATCATCCGAAGGAGAAGATTTTACCTGGGGTATCTCTTATCTAGAATGTAGCCAAAAATATCACAAACATTTGGCGCCATCATGTTCTTTTATCTGTATACCAATGTCGGTCCTTAACAGAGGTTGCATTTTGACCCCTTGTTTTGATGCTCCTGTCCTTCTCTAATTCGAACTTTTCTTTTATAGGCTCTAGCAAGTGGATATTAAGGCGCAAAAGCAGCCAAGAAGAAAATTCTGAGCGGTGAAAAGTACCAAAAGAAGGGCTTGGAAATATCAAGTTCCTTTACACGACACTGATTTAGCTATCTAAACCGCTTACCTGAATTGATTAGTTCTCTCCAGGATTTCACCCACTCCAGCTTCTTTGTCATGCAACTCGTACAACTCATCTTTCATGTCCGGAACCGAAAGCCTCCAATTCCTAGCAGCAGCCACAAACACCTGACCAAGAACATACACCATTATTGATGCATATTTTCCACTTCCCTGACTCGTCTATATCACTAAACAGAACACATACAGGCTTTACATACCTGTAAGATCCGAACTGTTGGGCTTCCTTTGGGCACATTGTGCCGATAAGAAGACTTGCCCATAGAGATGAAGATGACGGCAAAGAGAAGGGCCAAACTACAAACACCAAAGCCCCAGTCCCACCCTCTATTGCTACTGATCCACACCACAAAGGTCACACCTATCGCAGAGCCGATCGTAAGGCTGAAAAGGAACCAATTGAAGAAGCTCGAAAGTTGGGCCACCTCTTTTGGATCCCTCTCATCAAATTGATCTGCCCCAAGAGATGGCAACCCGGCTTTGACCCCTCCTGTTCCCAGTGCAACCAAATAGAGACCGACGTAAAGGAACGCTGCCTGGCCTGAGCTAGCAGCTTCGCACTGAACGTTGCTGTTTATGTCTAGACCTTTGCAGGGTGTGGGCCTTAGGACGTCGAAGTGTGCTTGAAGAGTTAACAGTATGTACCCCTACGAAGAAAATGTGGCGAGTGTAAAATTTCAGAAGTTTGTACTCGACTTAACTATATATGATTGTAATGGTTCAATAAGGAGGTATCAATATTTTATTTATGGAGCTGTTTACAAGGCAATGGATACCAAACCATGGATAGTAATCTTATACATAAAACAGCCCCAAAACTCAGTTGAAATCAACCAAACATACATAAAACAGCCATGGAACCTTAGGGTGCTCTTGTATAGACTTTATGCTTCAAATCTGCAAACAGCAGGGCAGTAAATCACTCTCCCTGGATGTTATCCCTATGCTAGACTCCCTATAACAAAATCTATTGGTATTAGACGAAAAATTCTTGTGGGTGCCAATAATCGATCTGATTGAGTTTTACAGGACCATGCTTTTGAACAGTCATGAAAGTGACTAGAGTGGGCGGCAGATGTTTTTGTTTCCAGTCTTGTGCTTATGGGTGGAAGATATTTGTGGGCAACTGTTGTTCCGTTTATTTATGCAGAAACGCTAACACACACTGTTGGGGGGGGGTTGGTGTTTGCCGGCAGGTGCCAATTTTGCCGGAGGATCTATTCATGGCTATCCGAAGTAGAGCTTTTCATGCCTCTATAGTCTATGATTTGTATAAACAAGCAGAAAATCATTATCCAAAATACCTCCACCATTGATTAATTGCACAAACCTATCAATTTAGATAGAACGTCCAATTAATGAGCTACCTTATCCATTGGACCTAAAAAAAAAAAATCATCAACCAAAGGAATCTATGGCATTTAAGTGGAACGTTTCGCTGACTTTTTGTCTGTTGGCTGCAAATTCGACAGCCCAGATCATTAGCAGGTATAGAAATCGTGGAATAGAAGGCATATGCACTGGGCATTTGGGGGGCAACGTGTACTAACTCATCATTAATTAGATTAGCAAATGTACGTCATGGGTTTTATTCCAGTCTTCCTATTGGGAGTAATTTTTAAATGTAATATCTCTTGTATTAGTGTAGACAAAAATGTTAGGTTTACGTTAGTTTTCTCTCATAAAGGTATGGTGCCATATTTATTGATTTCCAAGTCAATGGAATAATCATGTACTGCATGATCTATTTAATTAATGCATAACGACATGATGCTCTAGTCATTTATCATACCTAAGTCAATAATACAGTGTATTATATTGTAATCATAGGTTGTTAGACGTGCTGTTAACCAACAGATAACAAGGCAATGAACATCCTAAAACATGTAATGGCTCGGGAACTCACCCCCAATTCAATGCATCCGAAGATGACACACGTCTTAAATCTCGACAAATACGTATCAGAGATGAAGCCGCCGAAGAGGGCCAATAGAAATGAAGTCCCCATGAAGTTTGTGAGTGTGGTAGCTGATTTAGTCAGGCCAAAGTTCATGTAGCCATTAAAGTAAGTGACTAAGCTTACACCAACTGAGATAAATGCCATGTTTTCAAGCCCCTCCATAGCTGCATGAATCAATCAGCAAAACACACAAGTTAGGAAAATTGTAAAATGCAAGACAAAGTGCCTGTTATACTAGCTCAGATAATATCCTGTTTGATCATAATCCATAAAAAGTTAGGGAAATAACCATAGACAAATAGAGCAGCTCTAGTTCCTCCAAGCTTTGGTTGTTGGACAAGTTCGGACTTTCCATCCTTGCAGAGAGCCTGAACAATAAGATGTTAGAGGGTTAGATGTGTGTCAAAATTTGGCAGAAAATAGAGGGAGATCTGGTTTCAAAGGCTAGCTACCATTGTTCCCATGCTCCTCCTTCCTTCAACCTGGATACTTTTGATTATGGTGTGTCTTTGCTATATATAGAGAGGGGAAATGATTTCCTCCTCCCTACCTCCACAAGGAACAAAACAAAAGTATAACACCAGAGCATCTAGGAATTTAAAATATTACTTAGGTTGGCCTTGCATCTTATTAAGACATCGCATTTAGAAGGTTGTTGGCAAAGACTTCTCTGCCGCTCTGTTTCTCATGAATTGGAATGCAACTACTATGACAATGCATCTGACTGCTGGAAGGTTGACTTAGGCATCAGAGTAAAACATGAATCTTGTTATATGTGGGTCTATATTGCTCCTTCACTGATAAATAATATATTAGAAATGCTAAACCAAAGCGCACAAATAAAGCATCACTTTTTTTGTACGAAGGGGCCCCACTATTGGATGATTTGACCAATTCATCTGATTCCTCTTGTTTTGGATGTTTCCTACCAAAAAACATATAAGGTTTGTAAGATATCTATGGTTAGAAAAATCCAAAACAAAAAGAACTAGACAAACTAGTTAGATGAACCAATAGTAGGGGCACTTCATGTAAAATGTAGCTCTTTGGTTTTGACACTTTGTTTGAGGCATTGGTTTAAAATTCCTCATTTATATATGTAACATTTTCTTTATATATATATATATATATATATATATATATATATATGGAGCTATAATTTCAGTAAAGAGCTACAGGTGTAAAGTGCAGGTGATATTTGATTGACCAGAAAAAAGTTTTTAATGGCCATTTTCTCTATTTTTTTTTTCAGCTAATCAAATGTCACTTGCTCCTTATACCTACACAAAATATATATATATATATATATATCTTCTTCTTTAATGAATAAAATAGCTTGTAATTGCAATTTCTCCCATTTAAATGGATGGTTAGGAAATTAAAGGGTAACATATGCACATTGTGGTCATTTCATAGTTTGAGTTACTTAGCATTTCTTCGACTAAATGGAGTTATGTGAGGGTTAAATTGTGATTAACAAAGTCCAATATGATGACTACGATGATGCCTAACAACCTAAATGGAATCCACACAATGTGAAACATGCCTTTCCCTGCCTCGTGGCTCATGGTGGTGAAATTTGTCTGTTCTATATATCTCCACCGATGACGAACGATAGCAAGCTAATCGGAGATGCATACAGGTACACAGAGAAAATGACCAATGGAGATGTATTTTCGTTAACTGCAGTTCAAATTACTCAGTGTGAATAGTAATTTGATGGTCTACTAAGAAAGTGAGATACCTTAATGTGGCATAATCACTGATCAAATTGTAACGCGTGCATTGTAATACATAAATCATTGGAGCAAGATGTGACCATGATCTCAAAGTGGAGTGCACCACCCATTCATCTGCACATGCATGCAGGTGTCCGCCCCATTGATTGATCGTGTTGGATGCTGAGTTACACGTGCAGGTTGAGCAACATACATGCATCTTTTAATGAATGCACACAAAATTCACTTGAGACTTTCTTCTCATGTATCTCATATATCTGTAGTTGGGATTTGTTGTTTCTTTATGGTCGTAACAATCACTTTAAGCAGTGGAAACAATAAAGTTAGGGACTAAGTCAAGCAAGCAGCATGCTGAATTGAGTTAGCTCATTTTCATGACATTGACGGGCCTGCAAGTCAATCCTGTCCGTCCGGCGACTAAGACGAGCTATGAACATTCTTGATCGTTGGCGTCTGAGAACCTTGACTGCATATTATGCAATAAATCACAGTAAGCAGCTCTTGTAATGGTTTTTGTTTAATCAAAGAAAGTTTTAAACAGTATAATAAACAGGGTTGTTGAGAGGGCCATGTCATGCCTGCCCCACAGTTATGGTGTTCTATGCATGTCATTTAGTGCAGCATGTTTACATATATACTTGTGCTTAAACAAAGGAGGGGTTTACTTCACCGGCTTAAAAAATTCTACGAGCATATGAATGTGGCTAAGTTGTGAGAGATTCTCAAGTGAAGTTCAAAGATACTTTCCCTGTTGCTATCAACTGTGTATAGCTGTTTGAATGTTCGGCGGTTAGGGACTAGAATGTACCAACAAAAGCCTATGAAAGAAAATGATTCAAAGTCATTGGATCTAAGATATCAAACAAGAACGGCACACTATCTTGAAAACAAAGATTAAATGTGGGGACGTGTATGTGAGATCTCAACCATTCATCTGGTGGCACCAAATATTTATGCCTCTATAGATTTGATTATTCCCTTTGGAAAAGGCTGAAAAAATAGTGGTTTTTAGCGTTTATGAAGAGCCGTTCTTTGGGCCCCGCATGTGTAACATTGTTGTGATTGGATGTATTAACCTAATAGGTGACTAGTAGTCTGTCCTAATTCTGTTGACTTCACCTTGATTGGATGACTGTAGCCCCTCGATCAAACTTTGTACTTTTTGGGCATCATCGTATGGATGGGATGTCCCTTGGCGTGCAATGGATGAGTAATATATAAAACGTTAACTCTGGTGCATGGTGGTTTTCTTGACGAATGTCAATGGTTGCCTTCTGTCACATGCTTAGCTTCTCAAATTCGTGTGCAACTTAGCTTGATTTCTTGCTATGCACAAACTAAATAAGTCTAACTAGAATCTCTAAGAAGAAGAACAATTGAAGGGGACTTGGAGAGAACTCTAGCTTTATTGCTCTGAAAATGCTTACAATTCTTGGATGAATTCTGAGATTGTTGATTGATGTTTTACAAATGAGGGAGCTCTTCTATTTATATGTGCTCACCTTCTTTCCACCTCTTCAATGAATGGTAGAGATTGTTACTTGTGTATGGTCTAAATTTTTCTCTAGAACATTCCTATAAAATATCTAAAGTCTATCACATTCAAGATTCTAGATATTGACAAGGATAGTTCTAGAATGCAAGCCTTCATCTACAGATCTTCAATTGTAGACCAAAGTCTCTCGGCCGAAGTCCACAACCCAAAAGGGGCCTCTCTAATAGCCTATGGGCCTTGGTCATGGCTTGTGTAACAATAATTCGTGACATTTGCCCCCACCTGACAACATTGACACCCTCGTTGACACATCTTTTTTGGTATCGAAAAATTCATTGGGTCACATGTTTTGTATTTGTATGACTTGCATCTCCTCCGTTGTCTTGTGGCCCTCCCCTTGCACTTCAAATTCTGATTTCTCATGTTTAACTTCCACTCCGTCGAGTCCCATGTTATGTCATGCACCTCTTATACATTTTCGTGAATACTACTATGCTTCGTACCTCCTGCATGTTCACGTTGGGTCTTCCTCCTCCTTGAGCTCTCTAGTTGTAGCATGCTTCTCTTCATTCCTTCGACAGTGATCGCAGTCTTGTTGACCATTGTTTTCCCGTGGGGTTCTTTAGTTGTTATCACCCTTATGGTAGTTAGGTGTTGCAATGTAGCTAGCTGTACTGTCTCAACATTTCCTGCAGAGTTCTCCTATCTTAGGACATTTATCCTTGCGTCCTCTTGTGTGGCAACATCTTTACTAACCATTAGTTTCTCCTGGGGTTCCGTGATGTTTCTAATTCTTCCAACACACTCTTGCTAGTTTCTAATTTCTCTGCTGTTTTTCTCAACATTGATATGCATGTGACATTTAGGTGTTGTGAACCTAGTTGCAACGTCTCCTCACTTGCTGTAACTTCTTTCCATTGTAGCAGGTCTCCTTTTGTGCTCTTGTGTGGCAACACTATTGCTGTCTCGGGTCTTTTCAATTTCAATTATGATCGCACAATTTGGTGGTGTATCTGATTGTGCAAGATTCTCCAATTCAAGTTCCTCATCTTCTTCCTTATGCATCACCGTGTCATATGGGGCCTTTCTCATTGGACAATCTCGTACGAGATGAGGTCCGTCACAAAAGTAGCATGGCTTTGATAGGACAACCTTTCATCTACTAGCACAGCTCCTTGGTTTTGAAATGTTGATCTTAGAGGTTTAACGAAGGCTTACATTCCTTGTAGAGCTCAGTCCATCCTCCCCCTTGCCTTTAAGCTCTTTCGTCGCAGTTTCAAGGAAACCAGACCTTAGGTGCTCTTCTTCTAGCTAAGTGGAGATGTCAGTCACAGCTGCCTCCATCTTCTCAAACCTTCGCTCCAAACCTGCTTTGATACCAAATGTCATGAGCTTAATTTCTCAAACTCCCGTGCGGCACTTAGCTGGACTTCTCACTCTATACCAACTAAGTAAGCCTGACTAAATTTTCTAAGGAGAAGAACAACTGAAGGGGACTTTGAGACAACTTTAGCTTTATTACTCTGAAGATGCTTACAACTCTCAGATGAATTCTAAGATTGTTGATTGATGTCTTACAAACGAGGGAGCTCTCTATTTATAGGTGCTCATCCCTTTTCACCCCAATAAATGATGGAGATTGTTACATGTGTATGGTCTAGATTATTCTTTGAACATTCCTATAAAAAATCTAAAGTCTACTATATTCTAGATTTTAAATATTTACAAGGATAATTCCAGAATATGGGCCTTGTAGGAAGGGGCCTTCATCCATAGATATTCAATTGTAGACCAAAGTCTCTCAGGCCAAGTCTACAAACTAAAAGGGGCCTCTCTTAAAGTTTGTGGGCCTTGGTCATGGATAGGGGTGGCAAACTACGACACTACAAGATAACATGACTCAAACTTGACATGAATTTAGCAAGTTAGGGTCAAGTCTTATCGTGTTTATGCCATTTTTGGGTCAATCCAAAAATAAAAAGTCAAAAATCATGTCGTATTTGGGTCAACCAATGTTGACTTATTTGACTCGCGACATGTTAACCCATCATGTTGACCCTTCTGACTCACGATTTCTTAACCCGTCGTGTTGAAAAACCACCCTATATTCTATTTAAATATAAGATGATTTTTGATAAATTGTCCTATATTACTATAAGAACATAGGATAGTTTTTCAAAAACTATCTTATATTATATATAATATAGGACAATTTTTGAAAAACCATCTTATATTATATATATTATAGGACGATTTTTTAAAACTATCCTATATTATATATGATAGTTTTTCAAAAACCGTCTTATGATTTTTGAAAAAACTATAATGATGATTTTTGAAAAACCATCCTATATTTATAAAAATATAAGATGGGTTTTCAAAAACGATCTTATATTCTTATAGCAATATAGGATGTTTTAAAAAAATCGTCCTATATGGTATATCCTTTTAATAGTGTTACATGAGTCGTGTCATGTCTACTTGTTTAATAATTAGACCGTGTTCGAGTGACGGGTTCTTAGCAAGATTATTACTTGGGTCGTGTTTGTATTGACCCATATACTCTAATGGGTTAGTCTTGATACGATATAGACATGACTCGCAGACACGATTTGCCACACTTAGTCATGGACTGAGTAACAATAGTTTGTGAAACTTTTCTTTTCTTAAGCCCCCTTTGAAGTCACCAATCTTAGGCTTAGAAAATATCGAATGAGTTTCAATTTTGGTGCTTGGCTCAGCTATACCATGTGCTAAGATTAATGGCTTGGTTCATTGAATGAGTAGGCCCTTCTTGTACATTAGCCCGCTAAAATTTTTGAGGGATAATATGGGCCTCTACCACTTAGTAGCTCTTAAATCATTCATGTCCACATACAGACATTTATAGATGATATCTCAAGATCTTTTTAATTGGGTGACCAGTTCTTTCCCTTAATGACAACCATTCAAGTGAGGAGATTGCATTTGAGATCAAATTTTTGGACAAGACTGTGTCAATCATAAGTTAGTGGGCTTCAAACAACATTAGTTAAAGGTGTGTCAAGACAAGAGCTTAAGAAGATTTGGAGAAGTAACTTGGAGATTCGACTTTAGACACCAAAGTTGATTCTGACTGAACTCCAAGGGCCCTTCAATTGGCAAGACTTGGTTACCTAGACTTAGAGGGTTGAGTTGAATAGTGAAAGAGGCCAAATGGAGTGGACAGAGTGGTAGACTCCCTCTAAGTCCAAGTTGTTTTGTAGTGGCTTATCTTATGGGCCTCAAGTGGACTAACTTTTATGATGAACCATTGAGAAGGATATAACTAACATGATTAGGTGGCTCAAGGGCACCTTTTTTGAAGCAAAAGTAAAGACTTTATATTGAAAAATGATTCAGGAGATCACAAAAAAGGACAATTGTCACTACAGGCAGAGGACATCTCCTACCAAGGGAAACACAGCCAAGAAGAGGTTCAGTGGACGTAATTTGCTGCTAGTAAGTCCCAATTCAAGATACTCCAAAGCTAGAGGATCAATTACGAATTATAAGTTAAAAAATGCACTGGCACAAAAGTACCTCTCACATTCCTTGGAAGTTTTTGGGACAATTTTGAAGTTACCACCCTATTGTTGCAAGACAACTCATATTTCATTTAGTCACGTGTATCTTAAAATGACTAGTAATGTGGTAGTGGATAAATTGGTTAAAGATTGGGTCTCAAGGAATTTACTATGGTATCTTTTTCTTTGTAATTAAATGTTTTTGCTTCGTTTGTTCTTTTGACTATCTTAGTCAAAATTGCTCTATTTGTTCCCTTGATTAAATGTTTGTTTCTTGTTGTTGTTGGTTTTTTTCCCCCTCCACTCTTTTCATCAACAAACACCAACATTCAAGGAAAATAAAAAGAAGAAGAAAAGGAACAAACATTCAAGTACAAATGCCTTTTAGTATATTGACGCAAGAAAGGCCTCTCCCATGTACCTACTCGGTCAAGTTTTTCAACTCATGGGAGTGTTGAATATTCAAGGGGAAAACAAATTAAAAAAAAAAAAAAAACTTCTCAATTGGATTCTTTTAACCTTCTGATCGGTTAAGAGTCCTAAGGAACATAGTTTCACTAGCAAACTATGAGCAAGTAAATGCTTTTGTAGAGCCTACTCCTTATAGAGGCCCAAATCATCTTCTAAGCAAGAGCTACGAATAAGGAAAATTATATTGTGGATCTATGTAATGTCATTTACAAAACATAAGTAGCAGGGTAACGTTAGACTCTCTCTTTCCATATGTTAATTTATAATGGTGGACATAAATAATTCACTACACTATAGAAGTAAATCAATGGATGGCAACTCTAGAAATTTTTTATTATTGTCATGACAAATTATTTTAGCTTAATAGTCGAGGACAACAACAATTTTTCATATAATGATATTATTGTAGGAGACTCAAGATATTCATTCATAATTCTAAAGTATTTACTCCTCCAAAGCTCCAAGTCATGATGAAAACATAGTCACAAATCATTAATTTCTAAAATTTTTAAATTTAAAGCAAATTTCAAGAAATTAAATGAAGTAGCTAATAAAACTCAAATTTCACAAATAATTTGTCAATTTCTCAAATAATATTTATAAATATAGTTCAAGGTTGAGATGAAAGCTTATATTTATATTTAAAAAATTATTTTTCCTTAAAATTTCAAATATTTTATGAACATTTGTCTGACTTCAAACTTTGTAATGTTGTTCAAAAGAAGAAAGTTGATAACTTTCTAGAATTTCACTGCATATAGCATTGCCTAGAATGAGTAGAAGATCAAAGGATCATTGAGAATTATGTAATCCTTTTCTCCTTCTATGGGGTTTGCAAAGGGGTTAAATGAGCAACTTTTCTTCAGTGGTCAACTATTGCCTGTGTCAAATTTTACATTGTATGTACTGGATATAAGCAATTGCACAAAAGAAACATGAGAGCTAATTTTCACAGAGAAAGGCATATATATATATATATATATTTCATTATATATTAAGTAATTGTAAGTACATTCCTCCTATTACATTGTAATTACATCTCTCAGTTACTTGTTGTCATTAATTATATTTCTTTGATGATTGAATACATACAAACAATCTTTTGATCACCAAATGCATACAAATAATCCTGTGATTATCTGGGCATGGTTCGGAGAGATATCCCGAATGGCTTAGAAGGGTGAATGTCATTGGACTCTCTTTGGTTCATTAGATGTATATTCTTAAATTTCTAGTGATTGGGATTTACCAATGGGTTCATCCTTCATTGGTAACTTAGAGTTGCCACCTAGAGAGAGCCCTAGGACTTACAAATATCTATATATCAGGTTCGTAACTTGATTATGAGGTTGAAAGCTGTTAGGCACCAACAAACCTAGTTTGTAAACTGGTCTCTACTAGATAAATTACTCAAGCTATCTTGGGTGTAAAAGAGATGAAGATGGTTGTCTTACTCTTGCATTTGGCCTTCGAATGAATGCATAAGAGTTTTGGAAAGATAAACATGCTATGTACTTGAAGTGATATGCTTGAGATGTTAAGACATATGTAGCCTTGAAAGGGGCTTTCATGCTATACAGAGAAAGCAAATCTATCTTTTACAGCCACAACAAGGATAATTAAATTTTGCTATGTTAGAAGATACATAGTAAGCAAGCATGACTTTATGTTATGAGTTTCTCTCCTTGCTATATGAGTAGGGAGAACCACTAACAAAGCTTAAAGGATCTTGGGGGGAGGAGGGGGGCCAGCTCCTCTTCTTTTCATCTTCTCTAGAGAAACCTCTACTTTACTCTTGTAATGACTTGGATTTTTAAACGCATTTTAAAGTCATTTTTTGAAAGTTCCTTGCTTTGAAAATTTATTTTTGAAAAACAAACAAAGGAAACATTTTTCTTTGATAAACACTTTTCCAAAACTCCAGGTGTCATATATTTCACAAAAACTTGGATTTGATGGAAAAATAGATATTCCATGTCTACTAAAAATTAGGCAATCTCCTTTATTTTTTTTTTCATTTGCATTTAATGCACGCGAAGTGGCAATACGTAATAAACTCCCAACGACTATCAAATATAATTGGAGACTTCGTCTCCACATCAACACACTTAGAGTTTGTTAAAATTGTAAAGAAATAACATTTTTAGGATAAGTAGTTTAAAAACCTCATCATTTATCCAGACTCTCCTCTATTCACAATCCACAATCTATTATACATACACTATATGTATACAAGTCCAAATCACTAAGAAAAACTCAAAGTTTAGTAACCATACAGTCCAAACATAACCAATAGGCAAAATGCTTTATAAACATACATCAATACTGCTGGCTCGTACAACTACAACCCACGTACAACACCTCCCAATTGTAAGCTACTACTTCTCAATCACTGCTTCAGATATAAGTTATTGTAAATACTATAATATCTCAACAAGCTATGCTTGTATAGGTGTCTAAAATCACAATTACAAATAATTTCAAGTACAAATGAAATGTTATGTCATGATGCAAAAGTAAAGTCATCAACTATTCATGAATCTATTCACATACAGTATGATGATTTTAAATAATCATGATCATGCGAGCATGACATCAAACTCAAATCTTATGAAAGTGCAAATCTACTCAAATATAATTTAAGCACAATATCTCAATGCAATTCATGCTCTTTGCAAAATCATTTTTCAAAAGTGACGATGCACCCAAGGATTCATAAACTCACAAAATACTTGTATAAGTACAAAATCTCATCATTAGAGCATTACGTTATCTCATGAGTTCCTAGGAGTGTCTCAATACTCATACTTTGGTCTTGAGTACTCATACAACATCCAAGCATCATCATACCATATCAGTACATGGAATCATCATCCTATCATGCCCATAGTGCTATGCCATATTCACAAATATAAAAGAAATACATGGACTACTATGCACCCACAACTAGGACTTAGTCCATCTACATTCTTAGTGCCAATGCCATAGCAGGGAGACTATGTTCCCATAGCATGGGGAGGTGTGGAACGATGGGCCAAGTGGGGCCTTATTAAATTAATAAGCAGCTATGCACAAAGACTCTGATTTAACTAGGAAACATCCAACTTACTTGCGAAGTAACAAAGCAAGACATAATCAAGATGACTTGCTATAGATGTACATTGGTAACTAAAACTAGGACCAACTTTAGGTAGGTTGAGAGGAATCCATCTATCTCAAGAACAATGGTTCATCTCCCTTTTACATGAATTTAGAATATTTACTTGTGTTTCTTAAGAAAAGGAATGCTAGATTGATGCCTTAGATTGAGGCTTGTCTCATTTTATCATTTCCATAGTAGCTATAGTTATAAAGTTCGGAGCTGAGAAAAGTTGATTGAGGAAAAAGTTGTAAAATTTGAAAAGGACTCAGTAAAAAAGGCAGCAATCTTTGAAAAATTATAAAAAATCAAGGAAATAATTGCAACTTATTTAAACAAAATCTTAAGCATAAAGTTATAATATCATAAATAGAATTAAACATTATATTGTAGATAGAAATTATATTATTATAGACAAACATGAAGTTTAAGAAAACTATTGAAGAAAACTCAAAAAAAGAAAAGTCAAGAAAAGAAAAAAGTCATAAAAATTAGAAAATTTTTAAGATGGGTTTTAAATAGAATGAGCTATAATGACCAATGTGCATTAATTAACATGTTGTTTGATGTATTAAACCTCGAAAACTAGAGCAATAAGTTGAACCATGCAAAGATAGGCGCTACAAAAAGTGGTTCCCAACTTCTCTTGCATGGAGCATCTAGTATTCCCTATTTTTTAAAGGTCTTTTATCCTTGCCAAAAAACCAAAAGAATCTTCTTTCAAATTGGTTGAAGATAAGCTCAATCCTTCTAAATGAGTGAGGTTGCTCACCAAATGGCAAGTATAGAATGAATAAAGATACATGAGGATTGCTAAACTAACCACAATGAGGTGTGTCTAGTGATCACATCTTTTTTGGAGCCACCTATACAAAAATAAGTCAATCCATCTTTGGAGGTCGAATGGGTCAAAAATCATGTGAATTGGCTACTTCTAGCATCTAGTAAATTGTACCTCAAAATAATAAGTTAATAAAACTTTGATATACAACAATGAAATTCTAAATGTATTAATAACCAATCTGCATGCTTTCTCATCCATGAAACATCTAAAGGCATGTATCAAGGAAATGATCGAGTCAGATCAAGCAAAGGTGGTTCCAGAAATTAGGGCACTAGACACACCTCTCTTGGACTCAGAATTTTCTCAAACTATGTATACCTACAATACCCAAAGCCACATTTGTGAGAAGTATATGGTATTTTCAAAAGCTACATTTTTCATAATTTTAGGTATAATTTTCAAAATATTTAATCCATTCGTATTATTGGCATTCTCTTAGATTACATACATACAAAAATTAATTCATTTGGATGCTAATCACAATCATTGAAATGTAAAAATAATAAAATAATAAAAATAGTCATAATCAACGGATTGTCATGATTTTTCATGATAAGATTAAAAACAGTGACCTGAACAAGATGATCATTTTATTTCTAAGAGAAAACAATATAAAGGTAGTGTTTGAAAATAAAATGCTTCTTTCGACATTTGATACGAAACTCTTGTCAAAGTTGGTACTTGAGCCAAGTCTTTAGCATTCGCTTTTATATAAGCACATATTGATAGACAATGTGAGGAGCAAGATCGATTCTATATGAGCTTAGTCTTTTATGGAAAGACTTTCCATAAAAGATTACTACTGTGCCAAAATCAAGTGAAGAGACTTTCACTTGATTAAAACTTTTGAACTGTTAAAAAAACCAATTTCTTCACCTAACTGCTCGTAAATGTTCCAAGTTCTAGTGAAGTAGACTTTCTTTCAATTGCTAACATCTCATGTAATGAGATAAAATCTTTCTAGACTCTTGTGTTATTGACCGAGCAACATTCTTATGCTTTTGTCAACTTCCTAAATATAAATTCCAAGCACAACTCTAGAACAGGATTGTTAAACTTAATCAAAGGTGTGGTCAGATTCTTCTAGAACTGGACATTTTCACTGTACGCAAGGTTCATTTTGCTGATTCAAAAGATTCATCAAGGACTTTAAACCAATAGCAAAGGTACAGGTAGGTAGAAATTTCGTAATCCAAACCATTGCTCATTAGTGGCAGCTAAATGGTTGTGCAAGGCGTAATTTTTTGTAATCCAGACTACTAGTTTTCCGGGTCATTACGATAGATTTACAGTGACAACTAAAAGTGGAATCAACCTCAGACAGGAGAAAAACTGAGGAAGTTTACTTGTGTTTTCTGAGAAAAAAACTACTGCAAAAAATAATAGGAAGTCATTTAAGAGCCGGATGACTCTCCCCCAGATTGTTTCCATCATATAGTAGTTTTTCTAACTGAGAGAGGTCGCTAAGCAGACATGGTGGAAATGCTACCGAGCTACTGTAATCGTAGTTTCCTCAAACCACGTAAATCTGTAGAAGTGGATAAATGGGATAGATAACATCTGAATGGCTTGTTTCAGAAGGATTTTAGTTACTGCCGAAAAAGAATATAAAAAGAAAAAGGAGAGAGATTAAACATTCAGGGCAAAACATTTGGTCGTGGAATCTAATGCAAAAAAATTAAATATGCGGAGATCTTATGGTTATGATCGTTCATTTCTTTATGACTGCTGCCTTTCTACTTGGAATGGTGGTCCATCTTCGCCACCGATATGATCAGGGTTACTTAAGAAAGATGCGTTCAGCGTGAGCCCATGTCAATTGGAGCGCAAAGAAGAATGGTTGGATCAACAAATGAAGTGGACTCTCCACATGCAGCATTTTTAGTGATCAACCATTGGGTTCCACCAAGGGCATATGTATTTTCTAGTAAGGACTCTGATCTTTCAGATCATTATTGAGGTCATTTGGCTTATAGATGCACACCAAAGAAAATCAGCATTTCAGCTTTTCGGTGGTTGGGTGCAACTTCGCAGAGGTTTGGTGATTAGAGGGCTAGATCAAGCGATCAAGGTGGTGTCAACTGCAAGAAGTCGATCTCGTGCTCACTCATGACATCAACATGTGTCCAATGTCTCCAGTAATCCACATTTGGCCATGTGGGACTGGCAATTGCCTAAAGATGTAAGCTATGGGAACAAGACCATTTGGTTCCTTCTTTCCGAATCATTCTAAGAGCCGTTTGCCCATTATTAATCCATCCTCCGATCTTGTTCTAGTTAGGCCACGGCCCAAAATATCTTCTTCGTTAGATGACCATGGCCCGCCCTTGTTAAACTGGACGGTTCACGAAGTTCGAAATAAATGGCACAAAATTAGTTAGCGAACAGACTTATTTGGTGAAGATGAAAGATCGAATGGCCAAAAAGCTATGCCCTTTCAACACGGAAAGAAAAGGAAAAAATTAAAAGCTTCTTCCCGCACTACTAACCCCTGGCTAAGCTTTGGCTACTGGTCGACTACTCAGCACGTTGTAAACTCCACAATTTGCTCCCAGCGTGCTTGACCCTCCAGAGATGACTCTCTCTCTCTCTCTCTCTCTCTCTCTCTCTCTCTCTCTCTCTCTCTCTCTCTCTCTCTCTCTCTCTCTCTCTCTCTCTCTCTCTCTCTCTCGCGGACAAACATAGTCACTCATCTTGGTGACCATACCTGGTTTGCGCGTTGGATCCGGTATGCTTAGAAATTCTCATTGACCCTCTAATTTGCTCAAGATTGGTCAATTAGGCATTTTCATTTCTAAGCAATATACATTAAACAGGAAATCAAGGAAATTAAATTGAGAGGAGATCTAAGCATGGTTTACCCAAGTGACAATTGGTGATGAATGATCAAGATCAATAGAATGTGGGGCTTACTACTATTATTTTCTAGGGCTTTACAAGCTTGAGAATCACAAAAATACTTGCAGTTTGTTGAAAATCTTACAAAAAACTGAATTGAATGAACCTCAGCTTACAAGTGTGCTTATTGCAACTTCTTCAAGATATTTGAGGTCTCCCAAATTTATGTAATGGATATGAGAGAGAGAGAGAGAGAGAGAGAGAGAGAGAGAGAGAGAGAGAGAGAGAGAGAGAGAGAGAGAGAGAGAGAGAGAGAGAGAGAGAGAGATTTGAGATCTAACATCAAGTAAACCTTTGGATACCAAGTCTCTTGCTCTGGTTCGCATGTATCCCCTATAGTTTGGGTTCAGTTTGCCAGTAGTCTTTAAGGGGCTACTTGCAAACAAACGTAACCTTGAGGGCTACTTGTTAACCAACTTTAAATTGTAAGGGCCACATGGGAACCACAGCCCAAGGTTCTTACTTAGAAAATCAATTTCAATAGGCTTGGTATGTGCATGAAAGACTTGATTGACGGTTAGGTACTTGGCTTTGAAGTTGTCACACCAAAGGATAGGCGACTGAGCCCATTGAATGCCAAGTTCTTTAAGCAATGATTGAAGTCATATAACTTTCATTGTGGTATTGCACTACTAGACACTAGGATTTTAAAGTCAATTACAAACATATATCCAAGATGGTTCCAAAACCGTCTTCAAAAATCAATGAAAAAAGAAGTTAGTTGTGAACTGATTTTAAAAGTTTACAAATTTAAAGTCGGTTATAGAATACCAACTTTAAAACTGAAAACTTTTAAATTTGGTTACGAGATATGACTTTAAAAGTCTAAACATTTAAAGTCAATTCATGAAAGTCGACTTTAGAATTCAAAATTTTAAAGTTGGTTTAGAAAAACAACTTTAAATGTTTGAACTCTTAAAGTCAATTTTCGTGAACCGACATTAAAAGTTTTCACTTTTGCAGTTGGTTTTTGATAACTAACTTTGAATGTTTGAACTTTTATAGTTAGTTTTCCAAAACCGATTTTGAAAAGTTCTTTTACCTATCATATACAACAATCTTAACCTACTATTACAATATTTCTTCATACATTTAATAAACTACTACTATTACAGTCTTCCTTCAATAATTAAAGACATTTAAAAGAATCAGCATTCACTTCCACTTCCACATCCACTATAACATTCAAATTGAACATCCATGCACATATATAATATGCTATTACAATCTTCTTGCACATTTATTAATTACAATATACAATCTTCCGCCTATGATTTTTTCATTACAACTCACCGATGACAACAATTTCTCAAGTAAAGATATAGTTCTATGACCTTCCAAGTCAGTGCCTCTTGATATCTGTCCAAAGTTGAAAAATACTTGTCCTTCCATTTCTTGTTTATCAAAAGAGAGCCAATAACTATCCAGAACCCCAATCCATATGACATTGCAACAAACAAGTAAAAGATAATATGATTATCAAGAATATTGGACTTTTTTCTCATGATTATATGGGTTTGGGAAGGAGTACTGAATGAGCAGTTTCTTCTCAATGGCTTTCCACAAAGACTTGGATTTCCTTCATAGCTACTCTCATCAAATGTGAAAAGTTTTTTCTCAAAAGGGATTTGGCCAGATAGGTTATTGAAAGAGACAAAAAAAGTTTCAAGAGTATCAAGCCCTGTTATTTCGAAAGGGATTCTTCCAGTCAAATTGTTGTACGAAAGATCCAAGCTCTCCAAATTTTCTAAAGCTCCAAAGGAATGTGGAAAAGGGCCAGTTAGGAGGTTGTGTGATAAGTTTAATGAGTGAAGCTCTGTCAAGTCTCCTATTTCTGGGGGAATGCTCCCTGATAATAGGTTTGAAGACAAGTCAATTCCAGTCATTAAGGTGAAGGGCAAGCCAGTATACTTGTAAATTATGCCCTTGGTGGTGAAGAAAGTCGAAACCTCAACTTTTGCCAAATACGCATCAACAAGTAGGTCAGTCTAGATTTGGGACTTTCTTTTCCATGAAGTAATGTTTTTGAGACAAGAAGGTATCTCCCCTGAGAGATAATTATGTGAGAGATCTAAGAAATGAAGGTTACTCATGTGACAGAGTTCACTTGGAATGTCCTTTTGAAAGAAGTTGTCTTTTAAAAGAAGGGACACCAAATTTGAGAGATAAAATAAGAAACTTGGAATGTGGCCAGATATGTGATTCTGTGTTATATCAAGAATGGTTAGCAATGGACTCTTTAACAAACTTAATGGGATTGTCCCTGTGAAGCAATTTTTGCTAAGAATTAAAATTTTCAATGCTATCATATTTGAATTTTTGGGAAGCAAAGATCCATGCAGAGTATTGTTTGAGAGACTCAAATACTGCAGATGCTTGAAATTCTTGGTCAATTCAATTGGTATTTCTCCAGAAAGTTTATTGTTAGAAAGGTCCAAAACATGTAGCCAAGTCATTTCACTCATAGATAATGGCATACTACCTTGAAGTGCATTTGTAGATAGGTTGAGGTAGACTAAGTTAGAGAGCAACTTTCCCAGATTTGTAGGAAGTGGTCCATCTAATTTATTTGCAGAAACATCTAGCATTACAAGTTTTGATCGATGGTTGTTGAAAGTTTGAGGAAATGAGCCCTCTAACAAGTTACCACAGAGTGATAAGTACATCAATGCACTTTTGTACAATAACCAAGACGGAATGACCCCTTGCAGAGAACTATAACCTAAATATAAATATCGTAAATCATGTTGAGTGGAGATGAAGGTAGGAATGGAACGGGTACTATTTTGGTTGAGGTTACATCTTTCCAACAACAAATATTCAAGTTGAAAAGTAGGAAGCCAATGAGGGTGCTCAGTTTCAACATTCAATTGAGTATTTCCCGAAAGATCAATACTCAGAAGTTTTGAGTGGTTGGCAAATGTGGAAAAGGGGAATACACCGGAGAAGTGATTGTTTGATAAATCAATTGTCTCAATCTTTGTTATGTTATTGAAGATGGAGGAAAGAATCTCCCCTGTAAAATGGTTGTAAGAGAGATCTAGAGATGTCAAGGAATGCATGCCTCCAATACAAGGATGGATACCACCTTCCATTGTGACATTCGTAAGATCCAAAGTGTTTAAATTCCTCAATTTACAAACCCCTGCAAGTATTAAACAAAGAGTCATAATTAGAAAGCTTGTGTGAAATAAATAATAAAGCAATTAATTGAGGCAAGATTTCATTGGATTGGACTAAAGTTTATCAACTTAAGTTAAATCTCTACCACACGTGGTATGTTTCTTGATTAATTATTTTAAAGAGTAGTTCTTATGAATGTCTAAGCTGTCCACTAGATCACTAAGAAAATAATGTCAAGCTAATTGAGTAGGCTATGCTTACCATTTGATAAAAAGACTCCCTATACACTATCTCTAGTTTTTCTCCAAGTGAGGGAGGTCATCTATAATGTCCATGTTGCTAGGCTAATGTGGGCTTTAAGGTGAGTGATTTAGTTCCTAAGCATGATGGTTTTGTCCCTGTGAACCAATTGTTGTTAAGAATTAAAATTCTTAATGATATCACATTTGAATATTTGGGAAGCAAAGTTGCACGACAAAATTTGAGACGCTCAAATATTATAGAAGCTTGAAATTCTTTGTCAATTCAAATGGTACTTCTCTTGAAAGTTGATTGTGGGAAAGGTCTAGGAGATGTAGTCGAGTCATTTCACTCATAGATGAGGACATGTTACCCTGTAGTACATTTATATATAGGTTGACATAGACTAAGTTAGGGAGCAACTTTTTGAGACTTGTATGAAGAGGTCCATGTATAATTTATGTATGAAAACATCTATCATTAAATGTTTGATAGATGGTTGTTAGATATTTGAAGCAATAAGCCCTTTAACAAGTTACCATACAGTGATAAGTACCCAAGATGGAATGATCCTTTAGAGAGAACTACAACCTAGTTTTAAATTTTGTATGTCTTGTTGACTAGAGATGAAGGTAGGAATGTGATGAGTTCTATCTTGGCTGAGGTTGCAACTTTCCAGGTACAAAGATTTAAGTAGTAAAGTAGGAACCCAATGAGGCTGCTTTGTTTCAACCTTTAATTGGATATTTCTTGAAAGGTCAACGTCTAAGAGTTTTGAGTAGTTGAAAAATATGGAAAAGGGTAAGATATCTATAAACTAATTGTCTAATAAATTAACTAGTTTAATCTTTGTTACATTGTTGAAAATGGAGAATGAAATATTCCCTATAAACCTATTATCAGAGAGATCTAGATATGCAAGAGCACACATGTCTCCTTGACAAGGATGAATACCACCTTTCATTGAGATATTTGAGAGAGACAAAGAGTTTAAATCACTCAATTTGCAAATTCTTGCAAGTATTAAACACAGTGACATAGTTACAAACTTGTGTGATACAAAATAATAAAGTAATTAATTGAGGTAAGATTTCATTGGATTAAAATAAAGTTTGTTGACTTAAGTTAAATCTATACCACACCTGGTATGTTTCTTGATTGATTATTTTAAGGAGAAATTTTGTAGATATTAATAAAATTAGAATACGTAGCATTTTCCTACAAATTATGCCTCTCACTCTTCCATGTAAATAAACAATCTAGGTTGTCCACTTTAGATATCTAGCAAAATAAAATCAAGCTTGCTGAGTAAGCTATCATACCCATTTGAAAAATGGGCTCCTTAGATGCAGTCTCTTATTTTTCTCCCCTTACTATACCAGTACATTTTAAGATCTTGATATGTTTAAAGTGATACAAGCCATCTAGACTATCCAAATAGCCAGGCTAATGTAGGCTTTGATGCAAGTGATTTGGTTCCTAAGCTAATCTTTTATAAGGTGTTGTGATGTTTAGGATGAGATAATATGACTTAACTAAGAGGAGATGATATGGGACATATCACTATTGGTCGTGCTTGAGATGAGATGAGATAAGATGAGATGATGAGTAATATTTTATCATCAAACTACTAGCGATGCTTGAGATGAGAAAAAAATCATCACACTTCAGCTTACTATTAGTGGTGAATGATGGGTAATGAGATAAAAATCATCTCCTCACAACTCACATTTAGTTATTCTTAAGATGAGATGAGATAAAAAAGAATTTATTCCCAACTCACTATTAGTGTTGTGCATTTCAGTTTCATCTCAAGCCATATAATCTCACTCTTAGTGTAAAAGAGTCATTTATTCTTATCCCAAACTTTAGCCCCTCTATATTTCGTTTGGGATGGAAATGCATCTCAAATATATTTTCCAGTTCATCTCCTATATTTCTTTTGAGATGGAAATGCATCTCAAATATATTTTCTAGTTCATCTCAACTCACCTAAATCATCTCCTCTAGCTCATCTCAACATATCTCCTTCAACTCATTAATTAATTAAAGTTATATTTTTAGTTAGCTTCTTCATCTAATTCCAAATTCATGCCATTCTAGCACGAATCATCTCGAGTTAGATTTCTTCTCAAGTTGACTTATCTCATGTCAAGAACCACTAACACCATGTGGTGATTCTTAAACATGTGAGAAAATACAACTAAAAATCCATGTAGGGCTCGTATGGTTAATGATTGGAACATGTGATCATCTACGATACATCTTTGAAAGGCAATAATGCAAAATCTTCACATAAACATCCAATTCATGGAGATTTTTTTATTGATATCTTTGACTATTTCTACATTTTAAGTCTTATAACTAACATCCCCTTTTGCTAATGAATTAAGAGAGGATAAATGGGCTAACATATATTAATATGTATTTTATGACATTTTGGGTTTGCCCCGCGAAAGTAAAATGGGGCCTGCTTGTATCTAAGCTTTTATTCTAATTATCTTTTTAAAGGTCCAAGAGTTTAGAAGTTTTTAAAGGGTCTTAATCCATTTTTAGAGTTCAAATCATTCGATGAACCTAGAAAAGAGGGTGGGCACCCAGTTTATTTAGAAATGGGGTCCACTCTAGTATATACAAAAAATGATATAGTCTAGTTATGAATGAGGCCATTCTAGCATATTTCCATATGATTAGATCAGACAAACTTTTGTGGCATGATGAGCACTACCCCATAATGAAAAATTCATCAAACCATGGCCCTAACAAAAATCTCTTCTGGACGTGACGTGCATTGTCCATGATATGGAGAGTAAGCTAGGACTTAGAGAAAGAGAAGGAGGGTCTCTCTACTTGAAAAGGAGAGGCTAATCACCTTTTTCTTAGTATGAGTATTAAATGAAACTCCAACTATAGACAGAGTGGGTCTTAATATGAGTATTAAATGAAACTCCAAAGGATTGTAAAGGATCAACAATGAGTAGATTAAAATATGATGGACTCTCTCTCTCCCTCTCTGAGAGTCCTAAGAACTTTGGAACAAGGACGGTCCTTAGGGGCATTTTCTTTTGAATGATAGTAATGGGTCCCATTTTGAGGTATCTTAGGATAAAGTTTTACTTGTAAACATGGGACTTTCCTTGGGAGAGTCCTAAATGGTTTCAACTAAGGAAGCCTTGATGGGGAGATTTCCTTTTTTTTTAAGCTAATGGGTCATAACCATATGCAAGTACGGTCTCATTCTCAAGAGAATCTTCATTTCTTTTTTAAACTTAGAGAAAAATGGGACTCTCTTTGGCAAAGTCCTAGATTTTTTGAACTAGGGAATACGGCATTTTCTTTTGGATAGTAGTGGTCCCCACTTTGTAGATAAGTGGGTCCCATTTTGGATTGTCTAGGAAAGTCTTGAGGATAGTGGAGATTCTATAAATGCTTTTAAGATAAATATATCCTAAAGAACCAAACATTCTCCAAGAGAGTTTTAGGTAATTTCACACATGAGTAGGCACAATGGGGGCATTTTTATTTGAAAGTGGAAAGAGGGGTGTTTTGTCAAAACCACCAGTGGTACAACATGATAGCATTGTATAGATTACTTGTGTACATTACAATGTCAGTTACACTAATATTTTTTTATTAATTTAGTTTCATATACTTAAGACATTATAAATTAAAAATAAGAAAATATTCACATTTGAATTTAATAAAAATAGTCACAATTCCTAATTGCAAGAGAAAAAAGGTCAACTCTTAGCTCTTAGTAGTAAGTCAATTTTTTAAAACTCGGATTCTAAGGATATTTCATTGATTTTAAATGCTTAAGAATTTTAAAATGATATATTATTTCTAAAAATCAAAAGACTAGTAAGTAACCTCCTAAGTTTAGGCTCTTTAAAAAATAGTTCTGTCAAGTGTGCATTACCATAATCTTTTAGAAAGCTTGACCACCAGACAATGCTTCTGAATTGCCTTCTTCTTTTTTTCTTCAAAACTTTGTAATATTAGTTTAAGGTACTTGAGAATTACAAAGCATAATCTTATGGAACCTTTGAACATTCTACTACTTATTCATGCACATAAAAAGCATGGTTAAAACTACATTTTTTTTACCATCAAAAGTGTGAAAATTTTGATGCCAACAATGTCACATGTCAATATAGCTTACTCTAGTATGTTGTCATCCTTTTATGTGCACGTACTCCATTAAAATGCCTTGTATGTCTATAATGTGTAAGTTAGATGGTCTTACATGTCAATGTCGATGAATTTCTCAAGTTATTGTTGCCCAAGTTGAGACTGATCAAGGAAGTGGAGTTGTAGAACCAGGGAATAATGTTCGCAACACCTTCATCAGTTATGGAATTGCCTTCAAGGTATAGTGTTTGAAGATTCATAAATGGCCTTACTCCTGCAAATATATTGGAATGATTAGATATTGTGAATTCCCAAGAAGGTTCATCTTTAAGACATATAATAGGAATTTGTAAAAACTACTTCACATGTCATCATTTCTTTTGATGGGATGCCAAATGGTATTCTAAGATAATTATCACGTAAAGACAATGTTTCCAGGATGGGAAGGTCTCCTAGACATGATGGAAGAATTTGATCTTTAAGATCGCTTGAATAGATAAAGGCACACTTAGGTCTTCTCAAGCCACATAAACCTACAAGAATGAGCATAGTATGTATACAATGTGTAAGATATTTCCTTGTTATCAATGGGAGGTGAAACTAAAGGCATGTTTAATTTTATCTTTTGTGAATTTATTTGGTTTTAACATTTACAACCACCATATAAGCACTCTCTCATATAAATTATGTGCTATTTACACTTGATTCCTTAGATTAAGGCATGTCTCATTTTATCATTTCTCTTGTAGCTATTGTTATAAAGTTTGGAGTCGTGAGAAGTCGACTGAGGGAAAACGTTACAAAAGTAAAAAAGGTGTCATGAAGGAAGGCAACAAATTTTAAAAAATTAGAAACAAATAATTGTAACTTATTTTAACAAAATCTGAAGCATAAACTTATATTATCATAAATAGAATTAAACATAAAAATGTAGATAAGAATTATATTATTATATACAAACGTGAAGTTTAAGAAAATTTTGAAGAAAACTAAAAAAAAATGAAAAGTCAAGAATAGAAAAAGTCATAAAAGTTAGAATTCTTCTAAGAATGGTTTTAAACAGAATAAGCTATAATGAGCCACCTACATAAATTAGCATGATGTTTGATCTATTAAACTTCCAAAACTAGAGCAATGACATTAATAAGTTTAACCATGCAAAGGTAGGCTTCAAAAAAAGTGGTTCCCAAACGCTCTCACATGGAGTATCAAGTATTCCCCATTTTTTAAAGGTCCTTTATACTTGCTAAAATACACGAAGACTCATCTTCCAAATTGGTTGCGGATAAGCCCATTCCTTCTAAAAGAGTGAGGTTGCTCAGTGAACATAGCAAGTATAGAATGAATAAAGATATAAGAAGATTGCTAAATTGACCATAATGAGGTGTATCCAGTGACCTCAATTTTATGGAGCCACCTAAAAAAAAAATCTGACAATCCATTTTTGGATGTCTAATGGGTGAAAGATCATGTGAATTGGTTACTTCTAGCATCTATTAAATTGTACTTTGAAACAATAAGTTTGTAAAACTTTGGTAAATAACAATCTAAATTCTAAACACGCAATCAACATTTTCACATGCTTTCTCATCCGTGAAACATCTAAAGATATGAATCAAGGAGATGATCGAGTCAGATCAAGCAAAGGTGGCTCCAGAAAATTGTGCTCATTGGACACACCTCTTTTGTAATCGATTTAGCATTCCTCTAACCATAAAACCTTACATCCATCCACATTTTCTTGTTATAAATGTGGGTGCAGCTAACACACAAAGGCACCTGTGATTTTCACCTCTTGAGACGTTATTTCGCTATGACATGTGCAACTGCCATATAAGCACTTCACCAAATGACTTTAGAAATGATATGTTGTTTGTGCATGAAGATCCAAGGGTGCCTACCTGTCACTACCAGTCTAAGTGATGTCTGATGTCCCCGTAGCTTAGATAAGCTAGGTCCTTTACCGAAAAAATTAGGCATTAACTAACATCAATACGTTTGGTCAAGTTTCTATTATAGATAGTTTTTGAGTTTTTTTATGTCCTTATGTCCATGATTTGGTTCACTAAATGTATGATTGTGCATGTGTATTCATCTTATAATTTGACAAATATTTAGTCCATCTTTTTCACAGCTATAATACCTGTTAAAAAGGTTGGTGGGTCAATGCTAATATGATTCTCAGATAAGTCCAACATTTCCAGCAGAGTGAGGTTACTCAGAAGATGCAGTGGAAGTGGTGCTCCGTTGCCAAGATTGATGTTTGAAAGAGATAGTACTCGTAATTTTGTCATACTATGTAGACCTACAAAACCCAAAGTAACATTTGTGAGAGGCATCTGGTATTTTCAAAAGGTACATTTTTCATAATTTTAGATATAATTTTTCAAAATATTTAATCCATTCATATTATTTGCATTCTCTTATATTACATAATACAAAAAATTAATTCTTTTGCATGCTAATCACAATCATTGAAATGTAAAAATAATAAATAAGAAAAATAGTTAGAATCAACAAATTGGCATGATGATATTAAAACAATGGCCTGAACTATTGCAAAAGTGTAATGCAAAAGACATTTAAGAGCTAGATGACGCTCCTCCTATATTGTCTTGATCATGTTATAGTTCTTCTAATCAAGAGAGGTTGCTAAGAACACTTGGCCGAAGTACTCCATTATAAACCGAGCCACAATATTCTTAATTTTCTCAAACCACATGAATATGCAAAAGTGGATAAATGGGATAGATAACACATGAATGCCTTATTTGTGTTCAGAAGGATTTTAGTTAGTTATTGCCCAAAAAGAATATGAAAAGGGAAAAATTAAAAACATGGTAACACATACACTTTATGTAGCTAGTATAACTAGTAGAAACTAGAAATTTTTCTCACAAATTTTAAACTTGTGGGGCAATACATTAGGTTATGCAATCATAATCCAAAAAAATTAATGTTCACACCTTGTACTTTGAGTTTTAAAGTATAAGATATTTGGCATGTGTATGTGTCACTTGGGACTATACATTTACTCTATGTGTGCAATATTTTGTGAGTCCCTTTTGCACCCCAAAGTAGCGGCCTGAATTGGATTTTTGGTTTACTAGTATCAACAAAGAAGCGGGTTCGATAAATAAAGTGCATCTCTTTCACTTTTATAAATTCATGAGCGAGCAATAAAAAAAGTTGTATGTTATAAGCTTAAAGCTTCATTCACCAAATAATTTCAAACTAAAATCAAAAGACTTTTGTTATAGGTTATTCATAGTCTCCTTTATTCATACCTTTTAGGATGGTGGATGACTTTCCTCCTAGATTGTTATCATCCAAGTACAATTCTTCTAATAGAGAGAGGTTGCTAAGCAAACATGGTGAAAATGCTCGGCCATCAAGTTTGTTAGCTGAGAGCATCAGCACTCGAAGTCTTCTCAGACCACATAAGTCTGCAAAATATGATAAATAGAGATTGAATAGCACTTGAAAGGCTTATGTATATGCAGATGGATTTTACATAGTGCTAAAAATAGAAAATAAAAAGGAAAAGGAAAAAGATAGGTAACAGATAAACTTAATTTAGCCAATACACAGCTAGTAGAAGCTATAAATGATTCACACAATTTATAAACTTTCAGGCAATACATTTGGTCATGTAATCATAATCCAAAAAAATATTGTTGATCTTTGTACTTTGAGTTTGGAAGTATAAAATATTTGGCATGTGTCCATGTAAGTGGGATTCCTACATGTGCTGTGTGTCCAATATTCTGTGAGTCCATTTTACACCTTTTTTTTGGTAAGTCCATTTTACAACTCAAAGTAGTCATGATCTGAATTGGATTTTTGGTTAAACAATATCTGTGGTGGGTCCCAATAGATAACTACCCTAGATTTTAGATCACCAAAAAAATGGATCTTATAGATAAAGTGCATCTCTTTGACTTTTACTAGCTTTTACAAACTCGTCCATCAAGTAGAAATTTCACGACTAAGCAGTTAAAAGAAAACATTAATGATATAAACTAAGAGCTTCATTTGCCAAATAATTTCAAACGAAAAGCTTAAGACCCATGTTAGAAATTATTCAAAGGCTCCTTTAGTCATACCTTTTAAGATGACGGATGACTCTCCTCCTAGATTGTTTTCACTCAAGTACAATTCTTCTAATAGAGAGTGGTTGCTAAGGAGACATCGCGGAAATGTTCGGTAATCAAGCTTGGAACCCCTTAGCCTCAGTGATCGTAGTTTTTTCAAACCACATAAGTCTGCAAAAGTTGATAAATAAAGATTGATAGCATTGAAAGGATTTAATTATATATAGTAGGATTTTAGTTAGTTACTGCCAAGAAAGAATATGAAAAGGAAAAGGAAAAAGATATGGTAATAGATACACTTAATCTAGCCAGTACAACTAGTAGAAACTAGAAATATTTCACACAAATCATAAATGGGGATATTTGAGTCGGTATTGGCAACACAAGTTTGGTCAAAATGGGGATATTTGGGTAAGTATTAGCCTCACAAGGCTATTTGGTGTGCACGTGTCCTTGTATGTTGTAGCCCCATAGATGAATAGTTGGATCAATAAATTAAATGGACTCCTGCATATACAGCTAAAGGGCAGCCCCGGTGCACAAAGCTCCCACCTATGCAGGGTCCGGGGAAGGGGCAGACCACAAGGGTCTATATTAGGTAGTCTTATCTTGCATTTTGCGAGAGGCTGATTCCACACCACACGACAACAACTTTTACCGTTGTGCCAAGGCTCCCCTTCACAATGAAAGGGTTGGAAACAGAGGAAAAAGCAACCATTAAATTGAACACTCGTTCCATCCAAAAAGACTCCTTTACCTATTAAGAAGCCAAAAGTATTTCCTCGTACATTGTTGTAAGATAAGTCCAGTTCTTCCAATAGGTTAAGGTTGCTTGCTAGACATGGTGGAAATGCTCCCACATCAAGTTTGTTGTCTCCAAGGAACAGTGTTTGCAACTTCCTCAAATTGCATAAACCTACAAAAGTCGATAACTAGGATACATGAGAACATTTTGAAGGCTTATTGGAGTTAGGATTTTAATCCACGAATCAACAAGATCTATTGATTTGATTAAAATTGATGAGTGAATCGAAGAAATCCATTCATTTGATGATTGGATTAACAAGATGCAGTGATTTTGATTGATGGATCAAGAAGATCACATGTTTGACTTGAAATTAATGAGTGGATTGAAAAGATCTGGTAATTTGATGATTAAATCTACGAGATCTAAGGATTTAATTCATAGATCGATGGGATTCATTGATTTGATTGAATTGATGAGCAGATGGACATAATCCATTCATTTATTGATTAGATCAATGAGATCCAATGATTTTGATTAATAAATCAGTGGGATCCGTTGATTTGATATATATATATATATATATATTAAAGGGAAGATATATTAAACATTCAGGGCAAAACATCTGGTCATGGAGTCATTAATGTCCGAGTAATCCATATTTGGCGATGTGGACCCGGAAATTGGCTAAAGATGTATGCAGATGGGAAACAAAACCAAGTTATTCCTTCTTTACTAATTACTTCAACGCCTGTTTGACCATTATTAATCTACTCGTTACAAAACTATATCTAAGGAATCAAAGAAGACCTCACTTTACCTTCTGGATTAACCCATCCTCCGATCTGGTTCCTGGACAGGTTCAGCAACTTTAATTCCGTGAATTGCGCAAACAAAGTTGCATTCAGGTACCATTTTCCCGAAAATGGTCGCCTTGCACGGGCAAGATCAATTTGAGTGACACGGGATACTTGAGAAGCAGAAGAAGAAGATGAAGAATTGCATCCTACACCTCTCCATTTGCAGCAATCCTCTCCAATCCATGAATCAGAGCCGATAAAACCACCATCTAAATTGATAATGGAATCTCTGATTTCAAGGAGAGCCTCTCTCTCTTCCCTCAAACATCCAAGACACTCATTAAAACAACAGCAAGACAAACTCACATACAACACCGGTTAAGCTAAAAGCTTCATTCGCCAAATAATTTAAAACTAGAATCAAAAGATCTTTATTATAGATTATTCATAGTCTTCTTTATTTATACCTTTTCAGATGGCGGATGACTTTTCTCCTAGATTATTGTCATACAAGTCCAATTCTTCTAATAGAGAGAGGTTGCTAAGTAGACATGGTGAAAATGCTCCGCCATTAAGTTTGTTCGCCCCAAGCTGCAACACTCGAAGTCTTCTCAGACCACATAAGCCTGCAAAAGTTGATAAATGGATATTGAATAGCACTTGCAATGCTTATTTATATGCAGATGGATTTTACATGGTGCTAAAAAAAGAAAAGAAAAAGAAAAAGAAAAAAGATAGGTAACAGATAAACTTAATTTAGCTAATACACAGCTAGTATAAATTTTTTCACACAATTTATAAACTTTTGGGGCAGTACATTAGGTTATGCAATCATAGTCCAAAAAAATTAATTTTCACACCTTGTACTTTGAGTTTTGAAGTATGAGATATTTGGCATGTGTCCGTGTCAGTTGGAACTATATATTTACTCTGTGTCCAATATTCTGTGAGTCCCTTTTACACCCCAAAGCAGCGGCCTGAATTGGATTCCAAGAGCATAAAACTACAAGCAGGTCATATTCTGAAGAGGTGGAATCTTAGACTAACAAATTTCCAAAAGGAGGGATCCACCAGAGATTAAAGTTCGTTATCTTACCTTCTATCACTCAAGCCCATTCTTTCTTGTGTCTTTTAATCCCTTTAAAAGTCTTCCACGTCCAAACAAAATGACGACTTGACTCCTCAATTTGTTCCCGGCGTGCTTGACCCTCCAGAGATGTCTCTCTCTCTCTCTCTCTCTCTCTCTCTCTCTCTCTCTCTCTCTCGCCATTTCAAGTGGGGACAAATACTACCATTCATCTGTGATGCCTCTCAAGTAATGACCCTACAATTGCTCGAGATTATATACAGTTGTTTTTTGATTTCATTGGATTAAACTAAAGTTGGTTATATGTTTCTTGATTAATTATGTTAAGTAGCAGTTAGTTAGCTATTAAAGGAATTAGAATATGTGGCATTTCACTACAAATTATGCCTCCCATTCTTCCATGTTATTAAAAAATAGTTCTCGTCTTAAATAGGCAACAAGGCAAAATTCCAAAATTCTGTCTTTTTCTATTTTTTAAGTATTTTTCCTAAATTTTTCTAGAAAACAAATATATATCAAATAGCCAATCTAAAATCCTTTACAAAACAAATAGATACTTATCAAATACTTATATGCAATTATTTTTCATAAGGTGACCCTTTATATGGTTTTTAATTGCCAATCTAGCCTTATCTTAATGATCTAAGCCATCCATCTCTTCCTAGTTGGCAATCCAATCTCTTCTTACTAATCTAGGCCTTCCATCTCCTATGCTTGGGTAATGGGTTAGAGTTTTCTATTTATAATCCCTAAAATCTCTTCTCTAAACTTTTTTATTTATCTTATTTTAATTTTAATTTTAATCTTATATTAAACCATCCATTTCTCCCCTTAAAAGGACTATCAACTTTTATGATGTTTATTAGTAGTGTCAATTTTGGCTCGTAATCCTCATGACCGTCAATTCACACAACGATCCGAATCCCTCCACTCCATTTACTTCGTTATTTTAAATTGAATCTTTATCTTCCACTTTCAAATGCGATAAACATTGCTACCTCCAACTAATACGTACTTCCACTTTAATCTATAGAAGAACAGATGTGCAGGAAATGCTTCTGGGACCCATACTTTACCTATTCATCTTGCTCGGCCTCCTCCCTGTTGACTACCTGCCCATTGAATGCCTCTAGCTCTAACGATCATGAATCGGCATATCTCAAATTAGCCACGGACCATGAATTTTGGTATCTAAACCATGTAAGAGACTTTTTAACATGATGAATGGGTTCGATCATCCAAAGGTAGGGGCTCACTAGGGTGAGTCCAAAATGTGTCCCGCTATGAATCTCACGTATCTACTCCTTTGCAGGCAGCACAACATCTATTGAGCCGGTATATAGGCAAGACTTCATACATGTAGACTAAGATAAAGAAATAACCAAAGATAATTCTGATGGCCAAGATTGAATTTGCTGAAATGATTTCCTCCAAGATAAAAGACTTTACTCCATAGACAGCGTAGACTGAACAGTAGTAAATATAAAAGATTGCTAGTGAAAATACTTCGGCAAGACATGATCAAATCGTCTTCCTCAAATTAGTTGACCAATATTACCTTTGATCAATCTTGACAGTCCAAACTAAAAGCCGCAATTGGGACGATCTCAGATTACAGGTGGCAAAGAGAAAGATGGATGGTCCAGATGAGTGAAATTGAACTTTCCTGTCTTTTGTATCTGATTAGTCTCATCTAAAAGCTTAAATGATCGGTTTGGATGACCCGCAATAATTTTGTGTGCATATATGGCTTATCTAAGATGCAGCACGCCCAAAAGATGACCCGTTTGGATCAGCAAACATATGGTCCTATACTTGATTTGAGCAGTAAATATATGGGTCCTATACTTAATTTTACTAACGATCCAGATCTTTCGTTTTGGTAGTCTGATCGGTGGCCTATTTGGTCTAAAATAGGCTTTTATTCTTCCATTTAACCAGAGCTTCTTAAATATATCCCCATTAATTTGAGTGATTAGGATATATCATCAACTACAAATTTAAAAGCATATTCTAATTCCTAAATCTTAGATGAAATCTTCTCAATAAAGGGAAGAGTCCCGCAACCAAGCACAACGAGGAGAGAGTTGTAGTTAAGAATTATTGATTAGTTCAGGTCTAAACCCACCACATCCACTCATCCTGTTACCAACAAGATGAGATTTGGCAGAAGAACAAATTTGTTTCACCATAAAGAAGTAGATGAACTAATTGCATCACCATCACATATCCGATCCGTGGATGGTTTAAACAGTTAGACATTGCATGGAGATTTCCGTCACCTCTCATCTTGCTGCCGAGATTTACTTTAAGCGAGTCTATGCTGTGAACTCCTGATTTACCAATGCAAGCATGTTGACGAAGAGAAGCTTTGGCGCAACGATAGAGTTATTGTTGTGTAACTTTGAAGTCATGGGTTCAAGGCGTGGAAACAGCCTCTTGCAAAATGCAAGGTAAGAGTGTGTACTATTTGACTCTTGTAGTTCGCCCCTTCCCCATACCCCACATAAGCGGGAGCTTCGTCCACCAGAACTGCCCCTTTTTAAGCATATTGACAAAGGAAAAGTTACGCAGATAGCCCATACCATTACCAACATTTTTCTCAGAGAGGGGTGCTAGAACTGTTAACAGATAGCCCATACCATAAGCAACATTTTTCTTAGAAAGGGATGCTAGAACTGTTAACTGATCTCCCACTTAATCTCCCTCACCACTCAAAATGTACAAAAATTTGACACGAGCTTGTCTTCACTTTGTATTTCTCTGATCATACATTTTGGTCTAGTGTATACAACAGAAACAAATAAAAATAAGAGATCAGCATATATTTAACAGGCAGCATAACAACTATCAGGACTCTAAAAGTTGGCTGCTAAAAAATCTAATCAGCAAGGAAAATATGAAATGGACACGGGTTGCGCATTGGACACGGTATGTTTAGGAATTCTCATTGACCCTCTAATTTGCTCAAGATTGGTTAGTTAGGCATTTTCATTTCTAAGCAATATACTTTAAACAGAAAATCAAGGAAATTAAATTGAGGGAAGGTCTAGGTGTGGTTTACCCAAGCGACAATTGGCGGTGAATGATCAAGATCAACAGGATGTGAGGCTTACTACTATTATTTTCTAGGGCTTTCCAAGCTTGAGCATCACAAAAATACTTACAGTTTGTTGAAAATCTTACAGAAAATTGAATTCAATGAACTTTAGCTTAGAAGTGCGCTTATAGCAACTTCTTCAAGATATTTGAGGCCTCCCAAATTTATGTAATGGGACAATATTTAAAAGACTAAATTGTTTGCTCAAGATTTCAACTTTCTTACTAAAAAAATATCAACTATGTTATTTACAAATAGAGAATTGAAGTTACCTATATAAGAGAGAGATAGGGGTGATGAAAGTACAAAGGAGATCGGCTGAAGGGAAGAGCTACATGTGCGAGAGAGAAAGAGGAGGATAGGAGAGGCTACTTGCAAACAAACATAACAGCGAGGGCTACTTGTGAACCGATCACAATCTATAAGGGCTACATGGGAACCCGAGCCTAAGGCTCTTACTCAGCGAAAATCAACTTCAATAGGTTTGGTATGTGCATGAAAGACTAGATTGGTGATTAGGTACCGAGCTCCTAAGTTGTCACACCAAAGGATAGGCGATCAAGTCTATTGATTGCCAAGCTCTTTAAGCAAGGATTGAAGTCATATAACTTTCATTGTGGCATTGCAATACTGGACATGAGGGTTTTAAAGTTAGTTAAAAAACATATATCGAAGATGGTTCCAAAATTGTCTTCTGTCTACTTGTCCTCAATAATCAGTTGAAAAAGAAGTCGGTTGTGAAATGACTTTAAAAATTTAAGCATTTAAACTCTGTTACAAAAAACACTTTTAAACTTCATTACAGGATACTAACTTAAAAAGTCTAAACATTTAAAGCAGGTTCAGGGATTTTAAAAGTTCAAAAATTTTGAAGTTGGTTGTAAAAAATGAACTTTAAATATTTGAACTTTTAAAGTAAGTTCTCCTCGAACCCTCGCCTTTAAAAGTTTTCACCTTTAAAATCAATTTTCAATAATTGACTTGAAATGTTTGAACTTTTATAGTTAGTTTTTCAAAACCAATTTAAAAAAGTTTTTGTACTACTATAAGCAGCAATCTTAACCTACTATTACAACATTTCTTCATACATTTAATAAACTGCTGCTATTATAGTCTTCCTTAAATAATTAAAGACATTTAAAAGAATCGGCATTTACTTCCACATCCACTATAACATCCATGCACATATATATAATATGCTATTACAATCTTCCTGCACATTTATCAATTACAATATACAATCTTCCTGCTATGAATTTTTCATTCCAACTCAGCGATGGCAACAATTTCTCAAGTAAAGATAGAGTTCTGTGACCTTCCAAGTCAGTGCCTCTTGACATCTGTCCAAAGTTGAAAAATACTTGTCCTTCCATTTCTTGTTTATCATAAGAGGGCCAATAACTATCCAGAACCCCAATCCAAATGACATTGCCACAAATGAGTAAAAGATAATATGATTATCAAGAATATTTGACTTTTTTCCCTCGATTATATGGGCTTGGGAAGGGGTATTGAATGAGCATTTTCTTTTCAATGGCTTTCCACAAAGACTTGGATTTCCTTCATAGCTACTCTCATCAAATGTGGAAAGTTTTTTCTCAAAAGGGATTTGGCCAGATAGGTTATTGAAGGAGACAAAAAAAGTTTCAAGAGTATCAAGCCCTGTTATTTCGTAAGGAATTCTTCCGGTCAAATTGTTGTACGAAAGATCCAAACTCTCCAAATTTTCTAAAGCTCCAAAGGAATGTGGAAAAGGGCCAGTTAGGAGGTTGTGAGATAAGTTTAATGTGTGAAGCTCTGTCAAGTCTCCTATTTCTGGTGGAATGTTCCCTGTTAATAAGTTCATAGACAAATCAATTCCAGTCATTAAGGTGAAGGGCAAGCCAGTAAACTTGTAAGTTATTCCCTTTGTGGTGAATGGAGTCGAAACCTCAACTTTTGCAAAGGACAACTCATCAACAAGTAGGTTGGTTTGGATTTGGGACTTTGTTTTCCATGAAGTAATGCTTTTGAGACAGGAAGGTATCTCCCCTGAGAGACAATTATGTGAGAGATCTAAGAAATGGAGGTTACTCATTTGACATAGTTCACTTGGAATGTCTTTTTGAAAGAAGTTATCTTTCAAAAGAAGCGACACCAAATTTGAGAGAGAAAATAAGAAACTTGGAATGTGGCCAGATATATTATTCTGTGTTATATCAAGAATGGTTAGCAATGGACTCTCCAACAAACTTAATGGGATTGTCCCTGTGAAGTAATTTTTGCTAAGAATTAAAATTTTCAATGCTATCATATTTGAATTTTTGGGAAGCAAAGCACCATACAAAGTATTGTTTGAAAGACTCAAATACTGGAGACGAGTGAAATTCTTAGTCAATTCAGATGGTAGTTCTCCAGAAAGTTTATTGTTAGAAAGGTCCAAAACATGTAGCCAAGTCATTTCACTCATAGATAAAGGCATGCTACCTTGAAGTGCATTTGTAGATAGGTTGAAGTAGACTAAGTTAGAGAGCAACTTTCCTAGATTTGTAGGAAGTGGTCCATATAATTTATTTACAGAAACATCTAGGATTAAAAGTTTTGATCGATGGTTGTCAGAAGTTTGAGGAAATGAGCCCTCTAACAAGTTACCACACAATGACAAGTACCACAATGCACTTCTATACAGTAACCAGGATGGAATGACACCTCGCAGAGAACTATAACCTAAATTTAAAGTTCGTAAATCATGTTGAGTGGAGATGAAGTTAGGAATGGCACGGGTACTATTTTGGTTGAGGTTGCAACTTTCTAAGTTTAAAGATTTGAGTTGAAAAGTAGGAAACCAATGAGGGTGCTCTGTTTCAACATTCAATTGAGTATTTCTTGAAAGATCAATATCTAGAAGTTTTGAGTGGTTGGCAAATATGGAAAAGGGGAGGACACCGGTAAATTGATTGTCTGATAAATGAATTGTCTCAATCTTTGTTATGTTATTGAAGATGGAGGAAGGAATCTCCCCTGTAAAACGGTTGTAAGAGAGATCTAGATATGTCAAGGAATGCATGCCTCCAATACAAGGATGGATACCACCTTCCATCGAGACATTCATAAGATCCAAAGTGTTTAAATTCCTCAATTTACAAATCCCTGCAAGTATTAAACAAAAAGACATAATTAGAAAGCTTGTGTGAAATAAATAATGAAGCAATTAATTGAGGCAAGATTTCATTGGATTGGACCACAGTTTATCAACTTAAGTTAAATCTCTACCATGCGTGGTATGTTTCTGGATTAATTATTTTAAAGAGTGGTTCTATAAATATTAATAGAATTAGAATACGTGGCATTTGACTATAAATGATGCCTCACATTCTTCCATATTATTAAATAATTTAAGTTGTTCACTAGATCACTAAGAAAAATAATATCAAGCTAACTGAGTAGGCTATGTTTACCATTTGATAAAAGGACTCCCTAGACACTGTCTATAGTTTTTCTCCAAGTGAGGCAGGCCATCTATAATGTCCATGTTGCTAGGCTAATGTGGGCTTTAAGGTGAGTGATTTGGTTCCTAAGCTTGATAGTATTGTCCCTGTGAAGCAATTGTTTCTAAGAATTAAAATTCTCAATGCTATCATATTTGAACATGTGGGAAGCAAAGCTCCATAGCAAAACATTGTTTGAGAGGCTCAAATATTGGCGATGCTTGAAATTCTTGGTCAATTCATATGGTATTTCTCTAGAAAGTTGATTGATAGAAAGGTTTAGGATATGTAGCCAAGTCATTTCACTCATAGATGAGGGCATGCTACCTTACAATGCATTTATAGATAGGTTGACATAGATTACATTAGGGAACAACTTTTTGAGATTTGTAGGAAGTGGTCTATATATAATTTGTGTATGGAAACATCCATCATTAAAAGTTTTGGTAGATGGTTGTTAGAAGTTTGAGGCAATGAGCCCTCTAAAAGGTTACCACACTGTGATAAGTACCAAAATGCACTTCTATACAATAACCATGATGGAATGACAACTTAGAGAAAACTATAACTTACTTTTTAACTTTGGAAATCTTGTTGAATAGAGATGAAGATAGGAATGCTATGGGTACTATCTTGGTTGAGGTTGCAGCTTTCCAAGTACAAGGATTTAAGTTGAAAAGTAGGAAGCCAATGAGGGTGCTCTATTTCAACCTTTAATTGGATACTTCTTGAGAGGTTAACGATTGAAAGTTTTGAGGGGTTGGAAAATGGGAAGACATTTGTAAACTGATTGTTGGATAAATTAATTAATTCAGTCATTGTTAGTTTGTTGAAAATTGAGGAAGGAATATTCATTGTAAAACTGTTATCGAAGAGATTTAGATATGTCAGGGAATACATGTCTCCTTGAAAAGGATGAGAACCAACTTCCATTGAGACATTTGTGAGAGACAAAAAGTTTAAATTTATCAATTTAAAAATTCTTACAAGTATTAAATATAGGGATATATTTACAAACTTGTGTGAAATACAATAATAAAGTAATTAATTGAGGTAAGATTTCATTGGATTAAACTAAAGTTTGTTGACTTAAGTTAAATCTATAACACACATGGCACATTTCTTGATTGATTTTTTTAAGAAGTGATTTAGTAGATACTAATAGAATTGGAGTACGTAGCATTTGCCTACAAATTATGCCTCTCACTCTTCCATATAAGTAAATGATCTACCTTGTCCACTTTAGATCTCTAGCAAAATAAAGTCAAGTCATCTGAGTGCGCTATCCTATGCATTTAATAAAAGGGCTCCTTAGATACTATCTCTTGTGTTTTCTCTAGCTTAACAACGTGTAGAGGATTAATATGAGTACTCATGACCTGATATATGAGTGTGTGGTACACTCATGGGGCTTAGGTGTTAGGGTGCCCTATATTGAAGATTTCTCGTTGATTTGACGCATCATGCAGATGTGATTTTTGACCATCTTAGGACTTGTATATGTGGGTGGCCTTGTTGATGACTTGCACATTCACTGTTATATTCTCCAAGCTTTTGATGCTCTGTATTGATATGGTTTTCATGTATTTATGAACCTTAGAAGCTTGATTGATTTGGCATGTTTTCAGACACGCGGTTGATGTGAGTTACATTGATTTGATATTGACATCTTAATGAGCCTGAGAAGCTTTGTGTGCTAAGCATGTTTTGGAACACGCAGGTGGCATGGATGCACCACCTTATTTTTCACATTTTTATGAGCTTTGTTGCCTTACCAATTTAGTTGGTTTTGGATGCTAATTATCCCTACTTTATCACTATTTACTCTCATATTTGAGATCATGTTAAAACTATTTTCATGAGAAAGATACTTATCAAATGCCCTAAGGTTCATACATGACTGCTGCATATTGTGTTAAATATTTATAAATTACTATTGTTATTATCATCGTCTGAACAAGCATAGCTTACTAAAGCATTTCAATGTTTTTGTAATGCCTTAGATACAGAGAGAGATAATAGGTAATGCAAGTAAGAAACGAAAAAGTGAGGGAAAGATGTCCTTATGACATGGATGGATAGATATCATCTAGCTAGATATGTATATGGTTTATGGATTGTATATGTATACGGTTTATACCCTTATGACATGGATGGATAGATATCATCTGGCTAGATCTTAGGGTTATATATGGACAATCCCTAGGTAATGTTGTTGTTTCTTCTCGATTTTTACTCTACTATTAAGGTATATGGTTTTATCAAAATATGTCAATGATCTGGATGAATGGGTATGGAGATTGAGTCTCCCAAATTATGTATTTATGTTATTGTACTTTTCAAATGTTGTCGCATCACATGCATTACATGCACTGGTCCAACATACCGTGGAGACTCTGGCAAATTTTTGGCAGAAACGAGAATATTATTTCACTATTAAAGCCATGATTTGTGAGTTGTATGACTCCCAGATTTTTTAAATGAATATTTTTTTTGGAAATGTTGCTTTCAATTGATTTTAAAAATAAAATTTTTAACTAGGGATCCTGACTTTTTAAAGTTGGTATTTATATGTTGTGTAAAACTCGGGGTGTCACACATAAACACCAAGAAAATTAGGCATCCTGTTTAAATTACGTAGCCTTGACTTCAAAAAAGGGGGGTCTCTCTTTGATGCCTTAGAATCTTTACAGTCCTTGGATTCTCATGGCTAGACCTTTGGAGAGAATTTAGAATTCTAAGGCTTCTAGGTGGGACCCTTTTGACTTTTAAAAAGACAAGCGAGGAACACATTAGGATTGGGCTTCATTTTTTGTCTTCCCTTTTTAATTAAAATGGGGCCCACAAGGTCTTCTAACTTAGAAAGTGTTAAACATGCAAGACTCTTTTTGGGAGTCTTTTTTTTTGGAAGTTTAGAGAAGCCCTCAGTAACATTTTTAAAAAATATTAACAATTGGGTCCCTCTTCCATATTAGAGTGGGTCCCATTCATAAAGCTTTAGAAACTTCTTAAGAAACCTTTAACAAAATGAGTCTCACAAGCATTAAGCACACACACACACACACACTCTCTCTCTCTCTCTCTCTCTCTCTCTCTCTCTCTCTCTCTCTCTCTCTCTCTAGGAGAGCCCTAAATACTTTTAAAGTTAAGAAAGCCCTATGGGCATCTTTGGATGATAATAGGTCCTACCTATAGACAGAGTGGGTCTTAATATGAATGTCAAATGAAACTCCAAAGGATTCTAAAGGTTCAACAATGGATAGACTAAAATACGAAGGACTCTCTCTCTCTCTCTCTCTAGGACGGTCCTTAGGGCCAGTTTCTTTTGAATGATGGTAACGAGTCCTACACTTATAGACAAAGTGGGTTCCATTTTGAGGAATCGTAGGATAAAGTTTTACTTGTAAACATGGGACTTTCTTCATAAATGGTTTCAACTAAGGAAGCCTACATAGGGAGTCTTCTTTTCTTTTGAAGATAATGGGTCTTACCTATAGACAAAGATGGTCTTATTCTGAAGGGAATCCTCGTTTCTTTTCTAAACTTAGAAGTCCTATATATCTTGCACTAGGGAATATGGTATTTTCTTTTAGATAGTAGTGGGTCCAACTTTGTAGATAAGTGGGTCCCATTCTGTGTTGTCTAGGAAAGTCTTAAGGATTGTGGAGATTCTAGAAATGCTTTTAAGATAAATATATCCCAAAGAACCAAACACAAAGACTTTCTCCAAGAGAGTTTTAGGTCATTTCACATATAAGTAGGCCCAATGGGGGCATTTTTATTTTAAAGTGGAAAGAGGTATTTTGTCAACAATACCAATGAAACAACATGATTGTCTGTGCTGGTTATATATATATATATATATATTAATGCAAGTTAAGAGAATGATTTATTATTAATTTAGGTTCATATGCTTAAGACATTGTAATGTAAAAATAAGGAAATATTCATATTTTAATTGAATACAAATAGTCACAAGACCTAATTGGAAGAGAAAAACGTCAACTCTTAGCTGTTAGTAGCAAATCCATTATTAGAGCTTAGGTCGAATTTTTAAAACTCAAATTCTAAGGATATTTCTTTAATTTTAAATACTTAAAAATTCTAAAATGACATATTATTACTAAAAATCAAAATTCTAGTAAGTAAAATCAAAGTCTAGGCCCTTTGAAAAATAGTTCTGTCAAGCAATGGCATTACTATAATCTTTTAGAAAAGCTTGACCACCAGACAACACTTTTGAATTACAATTTTTTTTTCTTCAAAACTTGGTGATATTAGTTTAAAGTACTTTAGAATTACAAAGCATAGCCTTAAAGAACCTTTAAACATTCTATTGCATATTTATACATGTCAAGAGCATGGTTGAAACTACATTTTATTGACCATCAAAAGTGTGAAAATTTCTATTCCAACAGTATCACATTTCAATATAGCTTACATGAGTATGTTGTTGTATTTTTATGTGCACGTACTCCATCAAAATGTCTTGTATGTATATAATGTGTAAGTTAGATGCTCTTACATGTCAATGTTGATGAATTTCTCAAGTTATTGTTGCCCAAGTCGAGACTGGTCAAGGAAGTGGAGTTATAAAACCAGGGCACAATGTTTGCAATGTCTTCATCAGTTATGGAATTGCCTCCAAGGTATAGTGTTTGAAGATTCATAAATGGCCTTACTCCTGCAAATAAGTTGGAACAAGTAGATATAGTGAATGCCCAAGAAGGTTCATCTCTAAGACATATAATAGGAATTGTAAAAGCTACTTCACATGTTATCATCTCTTTTGATGGGATGTCAAATGGTATTCTAAGATAATTATCAAGTAAAGATAGTGTTTCTAGGATGGGAAGGGCTCTTAGACATAATGGAAGACTTTGATCTTCAAGATTGCTTGAATACAAAAGGACATACTTGAGTCTTCTCAAGTCACATAAACCCACAAGAATGAACATAGTATGTGTACAATGGGTAAGATATTTCCTTGTTATCAATGGGAGGTGAAACTAAAGGCATGTTTAATTTTATCTTTTGTCAATTTATTTGGTTTTAACATTTACAACCACGATACAAGCACTCTCTCATAGAAATTATATGCTATTTGCACATGTAGATCCTAGATTACATATGTGAAACTAAGAATTTGTGTCTTGTTATTTGGTGTGTGATGTTTGCTAGCATGGAAGCACAAGGTCCTTACCTCATAGATCATACATTTCCATTCATCAATATGATTGGTCAAATTCCTATCATAGATGCTTTTGAGTTTTCTAAGTCTTCAGATGTTTGGTTTCACAAGTGTATGATTGAGCCAAGTCTTTGAATAGGAGTTCACAAGTTTCTTTCTGGAGACTTATGGCCTCCTGTTGAAAAGAAATGAATATAATGAAAAGATGTGTTTGGCAAAAAAATTTATTCATCATCTTTTGGGGTGGTTTAGAATCAAAATGTTCCATATTAACAGTTTCATTAACAAATTTTTGATCTAGTTTATTCCTTACATAGCTCCTTGATGGTAGCTAAGTTTCTATGTACAAAGACTTGGGTGTTATTTGACGTAGTTGACCAAGCAGCAAGGCGAGACATGATCTAATTGACTTGCTATAAAATAAAATAAATTGATTAGTGCTATGATCTGAACATTATCGAGTTGACTCAACTCACTTAACCTTTAAGTTGAGTCAAGTTTTTGAGTTTTTAATTATGGTACAAGAAACGATTCTTTGTGATTCATGCCACTAGTTTATTGGCTCCTTCCTATAGATTCATGCTGATAATTAAAACTATGATAAGCTTTATGTAGGCTAAGAGGATTCCATCTATCTCAAGAACACCGGTCCATTTCCCTTTTATCATGAATTTAGAATATTTATTTGTGTTTCTTGAGAAAAGGACTACTATATTGATGCCTTAGATTGAGCCATGCCTCGCTTTATCATTTCTCTTGTAGCTATAGTTATAAAGTTTGCAGTTGAGAGAAGTCAACTAAGGGAAAAAGTTACAAAACTCCGAAAGGAGATGGGAAAAAAGGAGGCAAATTTTTAAAATTTATAAAAAAATAAAAAATAATTGCAATTTATTTTAACCAAATCTTAAGTATACAACTATAATATCATAAATATAATTAATCATTCTATTGTATATAAGAATTATATTATTATATACAAACATGAAGTTTAAAAATATTTTGATAAGAAAACTTAGAAAAATGAAAAGTTGAGAAGAGAAAAATTCATAAAAGCCATAATTCTTTTAGAATTGATTTAAATAGAATAAGCTATAATGAGCCATATACATGAATCAACATGTTGTTTGATCCATTAAACATCTAAAACTAGAGCAATGCCAATAATAAGTTTAATCATGCAAAAGTAGGCTTAAAAAAAAAAGTTGCTTCCAAACTCTTTCACATGGAGTTTCGAGTATTCCCCATTTCTTAAAGATCCTTTACACTTGCTAAAAAACCAAAAGTGTCTTCTTCCAAATTGGTTGCAAATAAGCCCAATACTGCTAAAAGAGTGAGTTTGCTCAGTGAACATGGCAAGTATAGAATGAATAAAGATATAAGAGGATTGCTAAATTGACAACAAGGTGTATTGAGCGACCTCAATTTTTTGGAGCCACCTGTACAATAACCCTCGGATCCATCTTTGGATATCTAATGGGTTAAAGATCATGTGAATTAGCTACTTCTAACATCTATTAAATTGACCTTTGAAACAATATGTTTATAAAACTTTGATAAATAACAATTTATATTCTAAACATGCAATCAACCAATCCGTATGCTTTCTCAACCATGAAACATCTAAAGACATGAATCAAGGAGATGATTGAGTCCGATCAAGCAAAGGTGGCTCTAGAAAATTATGGTCACTGGACACACCTCTCTTGTAGTCGATTTAGCATTCCTCAAGATATAAAACCCGATATCCATCCACATTTCCTTGCTATCAATGCAGGTGAAACTAATACAAGAAGGCACCTGTGATTTTCAACTCTTGAGAATTTATTTAGCTATGACATGTGCAATCGCCATACAAGCATTCCACCAAATGACTTTAGAAATGATATGTTATTTGTCCATGAGATCCAAGGGTGCCTGCATGTCACTAAGAGTCTAAATGATGTATGTTGTCCCCTAGCTTAGATAAGCTAGGTCCCTTACCTTAAAAATTAGGCATTACCAAACATCAATATGTTTGGTAAAGTTTCTATTATAGATAGTTTTTGAGTTTTTTTATGTACTCAAGTCCATGATTTGGATAAGAAAATATATGATTGTGCATGTGCCTTCATCTTATAATTTGAAAAAATATTTAGTGCATCTTTTTCAAAGCTATATTACCTGTTGAAAAGGCAGATGGGTCTCTGCCCACATTATTCTCAGATAAGTCCAGCGTTTCCAGTAGAGTGAGGTTACTCAAAAGATGCAGTGGAAGTGGTGCTTTGTTGCCAAGACTGATGTTTGCAAGAGATAATACTCGTAATTTTGTCAAACTTTGTATACCTACAATACCCAAAGCCACAATTGAGAGAAGTATTTGGTATTTTCAAAAGCTACATTTTTCATAATTTTAGGTATAATTTTCAAAACATTTAATCCATTCCTATTATTGGCATTCTCTTAGATTACATACATGCAAAAATTAATTCATTTGGAAGCTAATCACAATCATTGAAATGTAAAAATAATAATAATAGTTAGAATTAATGGATTGGCATGATTTTTCATGATAAGATTAAAAATAGTGGCCTAAATAAGATGATCATTTTAGATCTAAGAGAAAACAATATAAAGGAAGCATATGAAAGTAAAATTCTTCTATCGACGTTTGATACAAAATTATTGTCAGAGTTGGTACTTGAGTCAAGTCTTTCGGATTCATTTGTTGATGAAAAAACTATTGCAGAAGTATAAAAGGAAGGCACTTAAGAGCAGGATGACTCTCCTACTATATTGTTTTAATCATGCAATAGTTCTTCTAATTAAGAGAAGCTACTAAGTAGACATGGTGGAAGTGCTCCAACCCAACCACAATATTCTTAGTTTTCTCAAACCACATAAATTTGTAGAAGTGGATAAATGAGATAAATAACACATGAATGGCTTATTTATGTTCAGATGGATTTTAGTTTTTTACTACTGACAAAGAATATGAAAAGGGAAAAACTAAAAACATGGTAACAGATACACTTAATCTAGCTAGTACAACTAGTACAAACTGGAAATGTTTCTCACAAATTATAAACTTTTGGGGCAATACATTAGGTCATGTAATCATAATCCAAAAAAATTATTGTTCACTCCTTGTACTTTAAGTTTTGAAGTATAAGATATTTGGCATGTGTCTATGTCGATTGGGACTCTACATTTACTCTGTACATCCAATATTCTATGAGTCCCTTTTACACCCCAAAGCAGCGGCCTGAATTGGATTTTTGGTTTAGTAGTATCTATGATGGCTCCCAATAGAAAACTAGCCTAGAATGTAGATCAGCAAAGAAGTGGGTTCCACAAATAAAGTGCATCTCTTTCACTTTTGCACATTCATGAGTGAGCAATAAAAAATGTTTTATGTTGTAAGCTAAAAGCCTCATTCACCAAATAATTTAAAACTAGAATCAAAAGACTTTTATTATAGATTATTCATACCTTTAAAGATGGCGGATGACTCTCCTCCTAGATTGTTTTCATCCAAGTACAATTCTTCTAATAGAGAGAGGTTGCTAAGTAGACATGGTGAAAATGCTCGGCCATCAAGTTTGTTAGCCTGGAGCTCCAGCACTCGAAGTCCTCTCAGACCACATAAGTCTGCAAAAGTTGATAAATGGAGATTGAATAGCACTTGAAAGGCTTATTTATATGTAGATGGATTTTACCTAGTGCTAAAAAAGAATATAAAAAGGAAAAGGAAAAATATTTAAAAAAAATATCTATGATGGGTCCCAATAGATAACTAGCCTAGATTGTAGATCACCAAAGAAATGGGTCTGACAAATAAAGTGCATCTACTTAGCTTTTACAAAGTCGACCATCAAGTAAAAACTTCACGAGTAAGCAATTAAAAAATAATAATATTATAAACTAGGAGCTTCATTCACCAGATAATTTCAAATTAAAAGCTTAAGATCTATGTTATAGAGTATCCATAGTCTCCTTCAGTCATACCTCTTAAGATGCCAGATGATTCTCCTCCTAGATTGTTTTCACCTAAGTGCAATTCTTCTAATAAAGAGAGGTTGCTAAGTAGACATGGAGGAAATGCTTGGCCATCAAGTTTGGAAGCCCGGAGCCCCAGCATCCGTAGTTTTTTCAAACCACAAAAATCTGCAAAAGTTGATAAATAAAGATCGATAGCACTTGAAAGGCTTAATTATGTGCAGTATGATTTTAGTTATTTAATGCCAAAAAAGAATATGAAAGGGAAAAGAAAAAAGATATGGCAATAGATACACTTAATCTAGCTACTACAACTACTAGAAACTAGAAATGTTTCACACAAATTGTGAACTTTTGGGGCAACACAGGGCAATTTGGTGCATGAAGCTCCCATGTATGCGAGATCCAGAGAAGGGGCAGACCATAAGGGTCTATAGCACAGTTTGACCTTGCATTTGTAAGAGATTGTTTCAGGACAATCTATATTTAGTCAAAATGGAATATTTTAGTAGATATTGGCCCCATGTGTCCTCTGCTGGAGGCCCATAGATGAATAGTTGGATCAACAAATTAGGTGAACTCCTGCATGTACTACTAGGAACAGATGTAAATTGTTGGACTAATTTACTTTCCTGAAGCATAACCAGTCCTACTAGAGTAGAAACACAAAGAGCATTTTCATCGTGTGGCTGGATCTACAAAATCAGAGGAAAGGCCTGATTTACCTCCTGGGTTACTTAGTTCATTCACCAATCTTGTTCTTAGGTTAGAATTAACAATCCTAGTTCCATGAATTCGGCAAATGAAGTATTCATTATTGGATGTAAAAAATTCATTATTGGGTTAATTGGTTAAAAAGTTCCAAAATTGTGAGAATAAAGATATTTTATTGATTAGATTGAGAAGATCTACATCATAACAACCAACAAAAAAGAATATCAGCTCAAAAACAAAAGGGAGGAAAAAACAACCCTTAAATTGTAATTCTCATGCCATTTAAAATGACTCCTTAACAAATCTTTAATAGGCTCCTTTACCTGTTAAAAAGCCAGATGTATCTCCTTGTATATTGTTGTTAGATAACTCCAATTCTTCCAACAGGGTGAGGTTTCTTACTAAACATGATGGAAATCCTTCCGCGTCAAGATTGTTGCCTATAAGAAACAGTGTCTGCAACTTCCTCAAACTGCATAAACCTGCAAAGGTCAATAACTAGGGTAAGATAATAGCATTTAAAAGGCTTATTGGAGTTATGATTATCATTCATGGATCAATGGGACACACTGATTTAATTGAAATTGATAAGTGGATCGATGAAATCCTTTCATTTGATTATTAGATTGAGGAGATACAATGATTTTGATTGATGGATTTGCTATCCATTGATTTTACTTGAATTGAAGGGATCACTTATTTGATGATTGGATCGATGAGATCCAATGATTTTGATTCTTGGATCAATAAGATTTATTTTTTGATTGAATTGATATGAGAATTGATGGAATCCATTCACTTATTGATTAGACCAATGAGAATCAATGATTTTGATTGATAAATCAATAGAATTTGTTAATTTTATTTGAACTCGATTTATCAGCTTGTATGATCAACTATTTGTGTGGCAGCATTGCCTGTGAAAGTGTGTGTGTGTGTGTATATAATATATATATATATATATACAGAGAGAGAGAGAGAGAGAGAGAGAGAGAGAGAGAGAGAGAGAGAGAGAGAGAGAGAGAGAGAGAGATTAAACATTCAAGGTTACTTGAAGAAATAAACGTCACGTTACCTTCTGGATTAATCCATCCTTCAATTTTGTTCCAGGACAGGTCCAGCGACTTTAATTCCGTGAATTGCGCCAACGAAGTAGCATTCGGGTACCATGTTCCCGGAAATCCAATCAGGGACGATGTTACTGGAGATTCTACCGGAAATTCAATTTGGGACAATGTTCCCAGAGATTCTACCCTTACACCGGCAAGATCAATTTGAGTGACACGAGATACTTGAGAAGCAGAAGAAGAGGAAGAACTGCATCCTACACCTTTCCATTTGCAGCAATTCTCTCCAGTCCACGAATCAGAGTATTTAAAAACACCATCTCCATTGATAAGGGAATCTCTGATTTCTAGGAGAGCATCTCTCTCTTCCTCCAAACATCCAAAACACTCGTTAAAACAACAGCAGTACAAACTCACGAACAACGCCAAAATGCTGTAGCCACATGAAGCCGTCTTCATACTTGAATAGCTTTACGTCTCAACTCCAAATTCCAAATGCAATTTCACTCGATTTATAGACTCTCTCCAGTCCTGTCAATCCACACAACCGTCTTTATCGTTCCACTCCGCATTGCTATTCTAAATTGCATCTTTATCGTCCACTTCCAAAATGTGATAAACTTTGCTACCTCCACTAATATGTATTCCCACTTTTAATCTTCTAGAAGAGTAGAACATTGCAAAATGCTACCGGAACTCAACCTAGCCAGCCCCATCTTTAGATGATCTGATTCATTCATCTTGTTCAGCCTCTAGTTGCAAAAGTTCAGGTCCAATGGATGCTTCTAGCTACTAGTTTTTGTAGTTGAAACTTCAATGGTTATAAATCAAAAACCCAAAATGGCATATCACAAATCATCTACCGACCATGAATTCTGATGTCTAGCCTACCTATGGCACTCCAAACATGATAAATAGGTCAGATCATCCAATGATAGGTGCCAGTTAGCTAGGTTGAGTTCCAAAAATGACTCTCGCTAGCATTTCTCTTGATAAACCGGACGTATCTATTGAGCTAAGACATCATAGTCAAGAGTGGACACATGTGGACTAAGTTAAAGAAATAAGAAAAGATTCATTTCTGATAGTCAAGCCTGAATTTGTCTAAATGAAATGATTTCCTCCATCGGGTAGGTGTTCCAAGATAAAAGACTCTACTAGGTGGACGACTTATACCAAGCAATGGTAGCTGCAAAAGACTCCTAGCGAACCTACTTTGACTGACTTGATAAAATTGTCTTCCTTAAATTAGTTGCCAAGTATGACTTTTAGCAATCTTAACTGTCCAAATTACATGCTGCACCTTGGACCTCCTACATTGCACAATTCATAGAGAGAAATGTAATCCCGATACATTTAGCTTCCTGTATAGCTTGGCTCCGTTTTTAGATGGCCTTCCCTATTTACGGAACTGCAAAAACTCTGGCGTGTTCATTACATTCTACCGTTTAGATCAGTGATGCATGCCCCCCGATGGAAAGTGCAACAGCTTGTTTTCTTCTTAAATGGTGATAGGACGCAACTCCGCCAAGAGTTACACCCCAGCTTAATATAGAAGAGGAACCGGCATTTTGCTGATCACAGCCATCGATCCAATCCTGGGTTTGGTCCGGGACGGGTTATTTTTCATAAATCAGACCCTTTCGTTGCTCAAGATTTATTTACTATTATTTCTAAAGTGTCTGGGGTAATGTAGTTTATACTTGATGAATACAATAAAATCATGGATCATCTAGCAAAGAAAATTTTCCGGCGTGGACATATCAAGATCGCAAGGAGGAAGATGGATGGTCCAGATAGGTCCAGCTGAAAACTTCCCTGGATTTTGCTTACAACTAAAGCTCGCATCTAAAGACCGGTTCGGATTTAATACAATAATACATTTCACAAATAACATAAAATGCGTGCTAGATGGGCTGGTCAAAGAGCTGTTTTCTGTATTCAAGGTCCGGTGTTCGGAAGTAACAATTGGGGGCCACTCTTTCTATGATGCAAACCATTTTAGTGAATTCCATGGGGATGACTGATATATTAGACTTGTCTGTCACATGTATGCAGACTGTTGGATGGCCTTAGATTTTATTTCTTCAGCGACTGAAGTTTCTAAGTGCTGAATGCTTATATATTAAATTACTCACACACTCTTACACTAAGCGTGTATTTCACGAAAGATGCAGAGTTTTCTGCAATCATCTGAGCTAGACATTTGCTACCTGATATCCCGTGACTTTGATGTTAGGTATAAACCGTTGCTTACAATTCTCTCTTTTTATCTACTTTTGTGCATCTGTTTGGAGAAAGTTATATTGTAGCTGATAAACTATCCAAGTGAGGCCATTGAGGCTACGGAGTCATTTGTTTGGACTGGGGTCCTTCCTAATGTAAGGATACTGATACATGCGTTCATTGTTTTTGTTTTTTGTTTTTTGTTTTATGAGCCGCCCAATAAAGAATTTGCATAGGAGTAGATGATTTTAAATGTCTTAAAGAGTAGATGTTGCCTTTGGAGTATATTTTTTGAAGATCTGCCCCATTCATCATGTACATCGTATCAATGCATTTTGACAATCCTAAACACTAGTCTTGAATCTTAAAAAATTAAATAGAAATGAATTTAGTCTTGATTTCTGAACCAGAGAAACATAGGCCAAAAGCATCTAGTGGTCATAAAACTTGATTTCTTCAAAAAAGTATTCTTTTGTAAAGTCTGATTTTATTTATAAAGCATTCATTTCCACAGAAGAAATAAAACTTAATCATCTTAATTCCCCCTGTTAGTAGGGCATGGGTTCGAGGTAGTGTGTCGCATCTCTCTATGAGATGTAAGAAAGGATGTGGCATATTGAACGATTGTCACAAAGATAAGTTTGGAAAGGCTACATACATACATACATACGTGTCTGTGTAAGAGGCCTATAGGGTGCGTAAGTTACTAGTTCAAAATAAAAAAAATAAATAAAACACAATCATGTCAATCTCTCTAGTCCCATTTACTTTCCTATTTGAGCTTGCACTTCAGTTTGCCTTCTACTTCCAATCGTGATAAACATTGCTAAGCTCGACCAATATTTATGTTTTATTACAAAGAATAGAATAAGTAAGGCCATCGAGTCTACAAGTCCCTTGTTTGGATTGCGGTATACTAATACATACGCTCTTTGGTTTTCCTCGCAAACCCCTCAATGACTAAGCCCAGTAGAAGTAGATGTTCTTAAGTCCTAAGGAGTAGATACTGCCTTTAGCGCATTTTTATGAAAGATCTGATCCATTTATCATGCACATCATACCAAAATAAGGTAACTTGCCAGAAATCATTACATTTGGACAATTCTATCCACTTGTTTTGGATCTTTGAAAATTTAAATAGAAATGAATGGTCTTAATTTCTGACTGACAGGAATATAAGCCAAAATCATCCAATGGTCATAAAACTTCGTTTCTTCAAAAAAAGACTTCGTTTATAAAGTCTGATTTTATTTATAAAGTATTCATTTTTGCAAAATAAAAAATATATAATCATCTCAATTCCTCCCATAAGCAAGTCATGGTTTCAAGTAGTGCATTGCATCTCTTTAGGGGATATAGAAAAAGTGTTGTACATTGAGGGAATGCCAAAGGATAGGTTTGGAACGTGTGTATATAAAAAAGGCCTATAGTGTCCACGAGTTACCAGTTCAAAACAAATAAATAAAACACAATCATATCAATCCCTCTACTCCCACTAACTTTGCCATTATAACGTGCACTTTAGTTTGTCTTCCACTTCTGATTGTGATAAACATTCCTAGGTCCCACCGATATTTATGTTTCATTATAAAGAACAGACTAAGTTAGGCCATTGAGTCTATAGAGTCTTCTATTTAAACTGGGGCCCTTCCTATACATGCACTTATTATTTGTCCTTGGGAGCCTCTTAATAAAGAATTATAGGAGTAGATGTTTTTAAGCATCGTAGGGAAAAATGCCATGATTCTTTTAGGTACTGGAGTTTCCTAGATCAATTTAGCTAGAAGACACTCATTTTCACCAATTGTAGCTACATGGTAGGCAAACTTAACTGAGATGTTCTCATCAGTTGATGGGATCCAAATTGGCTTATCTTGCCTGCTGGTATCGATGGATACCCTTGAACAACTTGTGAGAAGCCCTTGATGTTGTTCAGTTTCTAGACCTCTTAGCGGTGTCCTCGGCTGAATATTCCAGTGAGTGATGCCCTAAAGAATTGAGGAAACGATGACATGCTTTGATATCCTGAATCCGAGAAGCTCTGAGATATGGCTGATCATTAAACCACATCCATTTGGTCATAGGATGTGAACCACATGGCTTGTAAAGCTTTTATTATCTATATCGTAACTAAATGCACATGCATTTTATCACACGATAACTTTCAGTCCACCATAAGTGGGTCTATCATGTAAAAATGGTGTAAATCAACTATGGTAATATAGAAACCTCATAAAGAGAGTGCATTTAAGGTATAAATTATTCTTTTACAGCGTTTAAGCACGGAAGGAACTAAATTGCAATGAATGTCACAAAAACAAAGATCGAGTATCATGTAAATTCAATATTCATTAGGGATTGTACCAAAAAATTGGAGTTTAGGAAGACTAACACGTAAAAATTAAAGCCCAAGAGTTTAGCTGGGCAAGTGGATCTCTCTTTCGGGGTTCAAAATTCTGCCTCTTACCAGAAATTTACTTCCACATGGTACATGAGAACAGTTCCAACCGCATGGGCTGCAATGCCAGCACATTGCGCCATTACTTCTCAACCAATACGCCTGCAAAGTTAACTTCACAGCCATAAATTAATATCTTACAGGTAGGCATTGGTGCCTTCTAGAAGGGGAGCTTTGGTGCAATGGTAAAAGTTGTTGTCATGTGACTTTGGGGTCATGAATTCAAGGTATGGAATCAGCCTCTTGCAAAATGTAAAGTAAGACTGCCTACTATAGGCCCTTGTGGTTTGCCCTTTCTCCAGACCCCACATAGGAGAGAGCTTCCTGCACCGAGGCTGCCCTTTATGCACTGATGCCTTCTCAACCAATATGCCTGCACAATTAACTTCACAGCCATACATTAATATCTTACAGGTAGGCATTGGTGCCTATAAAATCGTAAGAGGCTCTTTGGAAACTTAGGACACAAATTAGAAGCAAAGAGAGACAACATAATTTACATGGATTCCTACGCGGTTAGGAGCAGTGGGTTTGTGTGTTTTCTGATAGTGGTGGGATTTTATGCAGAGGTGTGTCTAGGTCAAGTCACACCTAGGTCTTTGGTTAAAGGCCCTTATTTTCTTAGTCTCCGCTCATCTAACCCAGACAGCTGCCAGGGCAAGACGTTCTACAAATACCAGGCCTTCATCACCGCTGCCGAGGCTGCTGCTGGTTTTGGCACCACTGGCACTGATGCTGTGCGTAAGAGAGAGATCGCTGCTTTCCTTGCCCACGCCATGCATGAGACTGGAGGTAATGTTGGTAGATCGTCACTAACTTTGGACGCCCTTGTATACTTCTTCCAATTAGAACATGATAAGAGACTTGCTAGCTAAATGATGAAGAGAAGAACTCGAAACTGCAAATAACGGGCTCTTATTCAGAGTGGCCTGCAATTCTTCGCAGCAGGCCCACTAGTTGATGAGAAGAATAGTTACTGAAGTCTCTGAATAATTTATTATTATTATTTTTAATAAAAGAAAAGTCGCAAGGTTTTCATCTCCGCACTTTATTGTCAAGTAATCTGAAACTCCTTACTCTTTTATTAAAAAAGGCAGCTCTGGCACACGAAGCTCCCACGTATAAGGGTTTTGGGGAAAGGGCAGACCACAAGGATCAATTGTTTATATCCTTATCTTGCATTTTGCAAGAGGCTGTTTGTACGCCTTGAACTCGTGACCTCAAGGTCACATGACAACAACTCTACCGTTGACAGCTCTGAAAGTTCAAAAGCGTTGTAATATAAGATCATCACCATTTTGAGGTTTGGATTGTATCCTATATGTGGTTTTGCATTGCCTCGCTTATCAGACAGATTATTTGGAGTACCAATTGCTTGGCTTCACATTTCATGCAAGGCTTAAAGTACTACTTATAAGCCTCAGTTTTATCTACACTGCTAGGTATTAACTGGGAAGACCAACCATTTTGATTTACATCTGCAGGGTTTTGCTACATAAGAGAAAGAAACCCCACATCGGACTATTGTAATCGTTCGTACACTCAATGGCCCTGCACACCTGGCAAGAGCTACTTCGGACGCGGACCGTTGCAGTTGTCATGGTAGTATGGATGGATGATCAGTGTCAGTTGTTTTAGCAGCAGAATCGGGCTTCAAGAGCACCTAACTCCTTCGTTTTGAAACAATCAGTGTTATACAATATATCAACTAATGCTAACTGTTGTCTTTCTAGGAACTACAACTATGGGCCAGCTGGGAAGCAACTTGGGTTTGATGGTTTGAACAATCCAGAAATTGTGGGTCAGGATGCACTGATATCATTTAAGGCTTCTTTCTGGTTTTGGATGAATAATTGCCACAATATCATTGTATCTGGCGGGGGATTTGGAGGGACTATCAGAGCTATAAATAGTGGAGAATGTAATTGTAACAGCCCGAGGGCCCACACCCTGCAATGATATTGTCCGTGCCAGAGTACCCATACACCCCGCACGGTTTTGTTCTTCCCCAGTTGCCCAGGGAAAAGGCCTCGTTCCGTGTATCAAAGTGCACAGCGGACACGATATTGTCCTCTTTAGGTCCCTCACCACTCCGGGCTTCACCCCTTAAGGTTTTGTTTCCTTAGGTCCCTCACCCCTCTTGAGCTTCACCCTTCGAAAGGCCTCATTGCAAGGGAAGTCCTCATCACTCTTATCAAGAGCCCAGTAACTTTCCCCCTATCGATGTGGGACTAACTCTCAGTCTTTCACCTTGCCTAAGCCCGCGCCCTCTTGGCCCGCCCTCATTGGCCAAGGCTTCACAACCTCTCCCCCTTAGAGGACACGCGTCCCCGCGTGTCTTACTACACACGAGCGCCCACGTGCGGCTAGCCACCCACACCGGGTCGGGGTATGGCTTTGATACCACTTGTAACAGCCCGAGGGCCCACACCCTGCAATGATATTGTCCGTGCCAGAGTGCCCATACACCCCGCACGGTTTTGTTCTTCCCCAGTTGCCCAGGGAAAAGGCCTCGTTCCGTGTATCAAAGTGCACAGCGGACACGATATTGTCCTCTTTAGGTCCCTCACCACTCCGGGCTTCACCCCTTAAGGTTTTGTTTCCTTAGGTCCCTCACCCCTCTTGAGCTTCACCCTTCGAAAGTGCCTCACTGAGGAAGTCCTCATCACTCTTATCAAGAGCCGGTAACTTTCCCCCATCGATGTGGGACTAACTCTCGATCTTTCACCTTGCTGCGCCACCCCTCTTGGCCCGCCCTCATTGGCCAAGGCTTCACAACCTCTCCCCCTTAGAGGACACGCGTCCCCGCGTGTCTTACTACACACGAGCGCCCACGTGCGGCTAGCCACCCACACCGGGTCGGGGTATGGCTTTGATACCACTTGTAACAGCCCGAGGGCCCACACCCTGCAATGATATTGTCCGTGCCAGAGTGCCCATACACCCCGCACGGTTTTGTTCTTCCCCAGTTGCCCAGGGAAAAGGCCTCGTTCCGTGTATCAAAGTGCACAGCGGACACGATATTGTCCTCTTTAGGTCCCTCACCACTCCGGGCTTCACCCCTTAAGGTTTTGTTTCCTTAGGTCCCTCACCCCTCTTGAGCTTCACCCTTCGAAAGGCCTCATTGCAAGGGAAGTCCTCATCACTCTTATCAAGAGCCCAGTAACTTTCCCCCTATCGATGTGGGACTAACTCTCAGTCTTTCACCTTGCCTAGAAGCCTGCCAGCCCTCTTGGCCCGCCCTCATTGGCCAAGGCTTCACAGTAATGGAGGAAATCCAGGACAACTTGGTAGCCGTGTGAACTATTATCGTCGTTTCTGCCGTGACTTTGGCATTGGGCCAGGGCCAAACATCAGTTGCTAGTGGATGTTATGCGGAGCAACTACTAAGCAGCATCAGTTATCAATAATGGACCACTAGTAACACTAGGATATCGGGCTTGCTATGTACTTTCAAGTCATCTCCTGATGCAATAGACATGTTAACTGGAGGATTTCTATAACACTAGGCAAGGATTGGCTTTCCTAATACCTCCTCAAGAATGTACCGTGTGAATACTGCCTAACTTCCAAAATATCTGTCAAAAGAACAAATCCGTCTGTCTTTAGTGAATATTTAGACGTGAGAGTCGGCTAAGTCTGCCGACGTCTAATTGGGATAAGGTCTTGATGATGATGATGAGTTGGATAAGTCTCTCGCACACTTTATGCAGTGGAGAGTGAAGTATTTATAGGCAAATAATACAGCACGAAGATGTGTACAAGTAATCATAAGATTTTAGATATAATCCCTGAAATTGATCAAGGGCTACAACAATGAAAGTAAAATAATGGGGAGTTAATCGTTAATTTGATCAACTCTTATCTGGAATTTGAATTCAAGATATATAGAAAGGGCAGTCTCAATGCATGAAGCTCATGCGTATGTTGCGTTTGGGGAAGGGACAGACCACAAAGGTCAGTAGTATGCAGCCTTAACTTGCATTTTGCAAGAGGCTATTTCCACCAATTGAACCCGTAACCTCAAGATCACACGACAACAACTCTACCATTGCACCAAGACTCCCCTTCAATTTGAATTCAAGATATGGAGGAAAATTAGGAAATTTCTAATCCTAGATTGGGCTATCCTCAACATGCCCCACAAGAGATTCATGCCATAGTGCAAGTTAAGATTGAATACTCTCTTAACTCGAGTGTGTATTGTATTGTATTTACTGTTGGATGCAAGTTTATTATAAAATTAGCTTTGTAAATGCTCAGTGCATGAAGCTCTCACATATGTGGGGTCTAGGCAAAGGGTGGACCACAAAGGTCAATATTACTCAGCCTTATCTTGCATTTTGTAAGAAGTTGTTTCCAAGCCTTGAACCTGTGACCTCAAGGTCACATGATGACAACTCTATCGCTGGCCAAGTCTCTTCTCAAGTACTATAAAATTAGCCTTGTAAATTTGTTACACAAAATGTACTGTAATATGCCCCTAAGTTGACGAGTCTAAACTTTGGACTCTCAACTTGTCACGTAACAGGGAAAAAAAAAAGAGATGATAGTAGTTTAGACATGATATACGCTATCTGATCTTGAGTAGAAATAAATCCAACATCAAATCATCAAGTAAACCTTTGGATGTATACCAAGTCTCAGGCACTGGTTCGCATGTAGCCCCTGCAGTTTGGGTTCGGTTCGCAAGTAGTCTTGAAGGTGCTATTTGCGAAATTGGAAGAAATAGCTAGTATTGTAAGAAATGTGGCTAATAGATGTTGTTTGATTGCAAAATTGGCTTCGTGCCCACGTCATTTGTCCATACCGTGGAGTATCAGGTGGTGAATTCTCATCGATGTGCCCTGTAGAGGTGGATCTACCCGAGCTGAGCTTGCCAAAGCAACAAAAAGATCTAGACCATTCGGATTAACAAAGGTGATTTGTTGATTCTTAACTGAAGTAATTGAATACTTAGCCGCGAGCGATACAAATTGAGGCAAACTCTGAATATTAGATATGACCTCAAAGTAACAGAGTTCAAGGTTGGCCAGTGAGACAATGGGAGATAAGCTTCGTTGTCGAGAGGCAAACAACTCGGATCACCAGCTAAGGCCCCTAAATGACTGCTCAGTGATAAAAGGAGGTAAGGGTGCAGAGGGAGCTTGGAGGTTTGCCTAGAAGCAGCCACGCGTAATAACTCACTGATCAATGCTCTCGGCCCAAGGATAAATGAAGAGGAGCCGGAATAGGAGAAATATAGGGATCTGTATTTGGAGATTGGGATGAGTATAAATTAGAATCTTGATTTGCCGAATTTAAGGATGAGCCGGTCTGAAAATTGGGATTTTTCAAAACATGGATTAAATGAGTTGCCAAATAAAGGATTAGTAACAACGTGAGTTGAGCAAGTAGCTGCATTGGGGCCCAAGAAAGCTGAAGTACGCTGGAACGTACACGTGACCTGATATTACATGAGAGGGCCCCAGAATTTAGAATAAATTCAATCTAATGAACCATAACTCCTTGATGAAGTAGATTGGAGATGGATATGACTTTTGATGTGTTTGATCTACTGGCTATCTGAAAAAGGATTAGAAGCTCGTGTGGTATTCTCCGCTAGCCTTATTCATGGCTCAATAGAATACTTTGCAGATCAGAAAATGATGGTGCTGGAGATCTAGTTGAGAGAGCAGCCACTGTATAATCAAAATCAAATCCACGGTTGCGATATATTGTGGCATTGAACTCCTCTTGAGGAATGGGATGACCGATTGCCGCAAGAACATCGGTGATCATTTTACTCTTGCGGGGATATGCAGAGAGAGATTGATCACCCTTTTTCAGGTTTTGTAGCTAGCTACAAGTGTAGTTGCACGATCTTTGCGTCGTTCAATACACCAAATGATTCTTGAAGAATTCTTATGCAGCCTTTGCTGATTTAATACTGATATAAATCCAGTGATTATACAATCACATTTTTTTTTTGAAGTAAATCTTGCCCCTGAACCCTGTAACAACGAGGAACTTTGATCAAAGAAATTATTCTATTTTCAAGCTTTAACAAACTACGAAAGACAAAGGGGAGCCTTGGCGCAGCAGTAAATGCTGTTGTCATGTAATCTTGAGGTCACAGCTTCAAAGTGTGTAAATAGCCTCTTACAAAAATGCAAGGTAAAGTTGCATACTACAGACCCTTGTAGTCCTCCCCTTCTCTGGACACTGCATACACAAGAACTTAGTACACGGAACTGTCCTAACAAACTGGGTTTTGATTATAAGTTTCTAGGTCATCTAAGTATGTCAGAGCCAACTGCAACTCAAGCTGTTCATGTTAACGCGAGTCCTCCTTTTGAGAGGAATTAACTTGAATTTTGCTTTCCATCTCGGATGCCACTTTGGTCATTATTGAGATAAGGTCAATGGTCACCTTCTTTCCGCAGACTCCTAAGGATGTTCCACGGATCAAGGTGCAGGTCTATCAACTCTTTTGAGATCAACCGGGACCTGCTACACATAGCATTGCCTGTATCAATTGAACGGATTGGATTATTAGAAGAGTTCTCCGCACAAGTATCCAGCATTGATGCTGATTAAATGAATATATTTGGAAATTAGTTCAAGAGGAATCACGAAATCCTTGCAGAGAAGGGAACGAAAATGGAGATAATTTGCAACTATAATGCTTCATCCAAGAGAAACAAATCTCAATTGGGTGGCATCAAAATATAATCAGGATAGGAGTCCCCGCAAGAGTTGGCGCTCTAATGGGTGAGGCGTTCATCCTGTTCTGGAAGAAAGACAAATGGATGCATTTGATGATTCTAACCTCTTGTTTTGGGTCTTTGGAAAAGCCTAAAAAAAATCAGAGGCTGTGATTTGAAGGGTACGTAAAATAGATTATAAACATCTAATGGTCATAAAATCTGATCTCCGGCCCATCCAATGCATACTAAACAAGATAAATGGCTAAGATCTTCCAAAAGAAATCATGCTCCTTCACAAAATGAAGAGTAACACTTATTTGGACACATTCAAGCGCCGCCTATTGGGAAAAAGTGGTGGAATCTTTCGCTGCTAAGGGAAATGCATTGTTTCGTCTTGGAAAATGACAAAAGATCCCTACAGTAGTTTCAAAATTTTCTACTTTTGTCATCATATTTCTTTTGGTTTTTATAAATATGCCATTACATTTTGACATTTTTGCAAAAAATTCCAATGTTTTCTGATTTTTGCAAAGTTGCCACTAAATTTTCATGCGCTTTACAAAATTACCATGCTATTAGTTTTTCTTCTTCCTCCATGTTAGTTTTTTTTTCTAATTTCAAAATTACCCTAGAACCTCAAATGCACATTCTGAATGAACAAATGAGATCAAATATTACTTTACAGTTGTATGGTATGCAAGTCTATTAGTATTCATCCATGTATGAGTTTTACAAGTGGGCTCATAAAATGTTCATCATCTTTATTGGGAAAGTACCTTACTTGGTAATTGAGATGATACTGTTTGCAATTATTTATACTGAATTTATTTATGAGATTCTATGAGTAAAAGAAAATTCAAAAAGGGAATTAGAATTGATAACCCTACCCTCTTCTATTTGTGATTTTGGTTTTGCACAATTTAGCATATCTTTCCATTGCCAATTTTGTTTCAACTACCAAAGCTCGTGTTAGACAAACACCCACCCAGATTCTAAGCCTTTCATCTTTGAGGATTGCTATATGCATTATTAATTGTAGTTGCACAATTGACTTTGTTGATAAGCAACATGTTGCAAAAAGTTACATGTTCAGAAAAGAATTTTTTTATTTTTATTTTGGAATTGATATTCCACCGGCTTGAATTGACCTTACTCCTGCCTCATGGTATTTTAGTTATTTAGTTATTAAAGGGAGCTGGCATTCCCCACCCTTTTGGTGCTAATATCATACCCTCCAAAGTTTTATCATACTTTTATCTAAGTGGTCCCCTTTCATGATAATCTCAGCTATTTATCTTAGCTGTTGTGCAATAGAAAAGGTGAAGACCAAGAATCACATATGTTGAATGATTCTAATATTGTTTTTTTTTAGTTCTAAAATCTACAATAGAAAAAATAACAGTATTAAAAATAGCTAAAAAATAACATTTCGATCATCTAAAATACAAGATGTTGAGACATGGCCATTTATGACAAGATGCTCATATGAACAGTTTGATTGCTCAAAAAAGTGGACCACACATGTCCTTTTACCATAAAACCGCAAAAGAGAGTGTGGTATTAGTACCTCCCAAAGAATAAAATGTTTGAGCTCCTTGTATTTGAGGTAACCCAACAAATGCAAGGCTTACAAGGAGATAAAGAAATACAATAAAAAATTATTGTGAAGAAAAGAAACAATAACAATTAATCAAATTTAGAAAATAAAAAACTCATTCACAACAAATGAAAGTATCCTTTTTAAGGATGTTAGAGTTAGAGATCTTTTGACAACTACAAAAGTCTAAAGCTGCTGAAATCATGTAATAATGTCCGTGACTTTGTTTCAAGGGATTAATCTTGTGTTTTAGAATATCCTTGCTTTATTTACTAAACTGCTATTCAAGGAAAAAAGAACAAAACATGTAAAAAATGAAAAAAAAAAAAAAAAAAGAAGAAGCAAGAAAGTATTAACTAGTCAAAATTTCTTAAGCATACAATTTTCTTTTCAATTCTCATAAATATATGCTCAGTTTTCTTCTCAAATTTTTTTAATTGCTTTGGATGTTACAACCAATTTGTTAGCTAATGTAAATTAATGCAGTACAACTCAAAATAAAAATTTCTTACCATTAGAATTTCCAATATAGCTCAATCACAACAATAAATTCTCAAGTAAAGATATAAACCTAAAATCTTCCAAGTTAATGTATCATGAATTTCTATGTACATTTTTGAGGTATATACACCCCTAATTCTTGTTGGAAGAAAAAAAGAACCTATAGCTACTAGAAAACCCAATGCATATTACATAAGCACAAATGAGCAAAAGACAATAGCATTACCAAGAAATGCTAGAATCCTTTCTATTGATTCAAAGGGTGTTGAATGACAAATTTCTTTCAATAGCTGCCTACAAAGTACTAGATTTCTCTTAGAGATACTATCTTCAAATGTAGAAAGTTGTTTCTTAGAAGGAATTTTCTTAATAGGTCATTGTAGTCTACATTACAAGTAGAAAAGTGTATGAACTTTACTAACTTCATAAGGCATTATCCATTCAAGTTCTTATGTAAAAGATCCATCCACTCTAAAATTTCAAATTCTAAAAAGGAAGAGGAAAAGGACCATATACAAGGTTTTATGATAAGTTTAAGGCATGGCGCTCTCTCAAGGCTCCAATTTCTATGGAATATTACCTATAAGTCAATTCATAAAAAAAATCAATTTCAATCATCATAGAAAAGGCACATCCTTAAAATAATATCTTAGCATCTGAAGGAATTTGTAATTCTAAGTTCTTTGAATGCTAATTCTACAAGTTGGTCAGTTTGTATTGGGGACATTTTCTTCGATGAAATAATGCTATTGAGGCAAGAAGTTACTGAGAGAAAATTACTAGAATGATCCAAGATATGGAGATTTCTTACTTTACATATTTGTCTCTAAGTATTTACTTGTAAAAACTTATCCCCCCAAAAAAGTGATGCCAAATTATTTGAGAGGGAGAATAACCAACTTAGAATAAGGCCAGCTATGTTATTCCCTCTTATATCTAAAATTGTCAGGAGTGGAATATTCAACAAGCCAGATGGGACTATTCAAATGAGGTGGTTGTTGACTAAGAAGTAAAATTATTAGCAATAGTTCATTTAATTTATCTGAATTTAGATATTTTACACCTAAAAAACACAAGGATTGGATAATTATAAGAGTAGATAAATGTAACCTGATTACTAGGAACCTATAATTTAAAACTCATATGGAGATTCACATTCAATGGCCAAAAATAAAGTCTAATTGGACCCCAGATCATCCAATAATAACAGCCTTTGGAAATTTTCTTATATTATTTTTTCTTTTGAATGCTAAGTGCATGCACTCATGAGCTACCTGAACCTGTGACCTAGCATAATAGAGGCCATTTTTTGAGCATCTAAGCAAATACATTCTCTCTCAAATTGTTCTATAAATAAGCTCTATTTTTTTTTTTCTTTTTTTCATATTGGTAGGTAAGAGGGGATCTACGACCTCAAGGTAGGGCTTTTATATCTCAACTTTCTAAAATATAGATCCATACCCAACAAACTCCATTCATATTCTAAAAGAGTAAAGTAATATACTAATACATTTCTCTTTTTAGTTGTTTTTCTTATATATAAATAGAAGTGGAAATTTATTAATCTAAACAAAGTCAAATTCACATTAAAATGGGAAATGGGACATAGACTCTACATGGCTCCTCTAGCCCCATGGCGATATATGAAAGATTGTAACATATAGAATGCACATCAAATTATTCATTTCTTGGAGCTAATTTGTTGTACTACTTTGAGTACGTTAATTTACGATATTGGGCGTAGCCATTCAATTTATTGCAAAACCAAACTAATGCATTACAACTCAAGTAAATTTATATTATTAGTACAACCATCAATTTCCATTACAATTTAAGGACAAGAATGGTTTCTCATGAAACTATGGAGTTGTAAGATCTTCTCCATTGCTGACTCGAGATATCCATCCATAGTGATGAAGTATTTGTGCCTCCAATTCTTGTTCAAAAGAAGAAAGCCTATAAATCCCCAAAATCCCAGTGCATATGACATCGCCACGAATGAGTAGAAGTAAATACGATTATCAAGAATCATGGAATCTTTTTTCTCATTTCGAGGACCTTGTGAGGGTATGCTAAATGAACAATTTCTCTTTAGTGGTGGTCCACAAAGACTTGGGTTACCCTCATAGCTGTCCTCCCCAAAAGTGGAAAATTGTGTCTCAAATGGAATTTGACCTGATAGATTATTGAAGGAAACTTTGAAGCTGCCAAGTGAATGGAGTTGAGTTATTTGATGAGGGATTCCACCTACTAACTTGTTATGGGAAAGATCCAAACTCTCCAAGTTTTCTAAATTTTTAAATGACTCTGGAAAAGGACCAGTTAGGTGGTTGTTTGATAGGTTCAATGAATGTAGCTCTCTCAATTCTCCCGTTTCTGGTGGAATGTCACCTATAAAGTGGTTCATGGACAAATCAATCCCGGTCATCAAGGAAAGGGGTAAACCCTCAAAGGTGTAACTTGTGCCCTTTGTAGTGAAATCACCTACAACCCTAACAGTAGTGTAAGGAATACTTTCAACAAGCTGATCAAGTTGAATTTGGGACTTTATTTTCCATGAGCTAATATTGTTAAGACAAGAGGGTATCTCTCCTGAAAATGAATTTGTTGAGAGATCCAAGGTATGAAGGTTACTCAATTCACATAGTTGTCGAGGAATGTGGTCATGAAAGAAGTTGCGCCTTAAAAGAAGTGTTGCCAAATTTGAGAGAGAGAATAACCAAGTTGGAATAGGGCCAAATAGTTTATTTCCTCTTATAGCTAGAATAGTTAGGAATGGACTATTTAACAGACTAGATGGGATAGTTCCTGTGAAGTTATTGTTACAAAGAATCAAGATTTTCAACATTGTCATGTTAGAACCTCTCGGGAGCAAGTTCCCTCCCAAACTGTTGTTTGTCAAACACAAGAGCTGAAGGGATTTGGATTTGGTGGTCAATGTATATGGAATTTCTCCTGAAAGCTGATTGATAGAAAGGTCCAAAACTAGTAATTCAGTCATTTCACCCATAGATAAAGGTATCCTTCCTGACATTGCATTTCCAGATAGGTTCAAGTAAGATACTTCAGGGAGTAGTATTCCAATTTTTGCAGGAAGTGGCCCATGTAAATTGTTTTTAGAGATATCAAGCATGCGCAAATTTGAGCCATTGTTATTGGAAGATTGAGGAAATGGACTGTCGAACAAGTTGTCCCTCAAGGACAAGGACAACAATCTATTTCCATATAATAGCCAAGGAGGAACTACCCCTTTGAGAGAATTATGACCCAAATGTAAAACTTGTAAATGTTGTTGCTTTGAGATGAAAGTAGGAATAGAACGGGTACTAAGGTGGTTGAGGTTGCAATTTTCTAAGTACAAGAAAGAGAGTTGGAAGGTAGGAATCCAGTATGGGTATTCTGTTTCAACAGCTAATTGGATATTTCTTGAAAGGTCAACTTCTAAAAGTTTCGAGTGGTTGGCAAACTTGGAAAAAGGGAAGACACCTGTAAATTGATTTTCTGATAGATCAATTGACCACATCATTGTTAGGTTGCTGAACATGAATGGATCTATCTCTCCCATAAAGCGATTGTTTGAGATATCCAGCCTTCCTAAGGAGTGCATATCCCCCATACAAGGCTGAATACGACCTTCCATCGAGTTATTGCTTAGATCCAAATCATGTAAGTTCCTGAGTTTGCAAAGCCCTGCAAGTATGAGGGACATAATCATGTCATTATAAAGAAATAGCACCTCCAAAAGAGAAAAATATTTAAATAGTAGAAGAATCAAGTAAGGTTTGACATGTTGTTCCTGAATTGGGTATGAAAATTCTTCTACTTGTAGATGCATATTATCCTATAGAAGATCCACAAGTGTAGAATATGTGCAAGATAGATGTTCTTACATGTCAAACTTGACGAGTTTCTTAAGTCATTATTGGCCAAGTCAAGAGTGGTGAAGTATGTCGAGTTATAAAGCCTTGGAACAATATTCAAAATCCCTTCATCGGTTAAGGCATTATCTCTGAGATGTAATTGACGAAGATTCGAAAATGCCCTTCGTCCTAGGATATAGTTGAACAAGTAAAGTTAGTAAGTAGTAAAATATAGTGATCACACTAGGGTCCTAGAATTAGCAATATAAAAAATAGAAAGTGAACTTTAAAGATCCAAAACTAAAGCCATTTATCATTAGTTTGGGTAAGATAATACTGTGTTTTGCATACCTCTTAAGATACCAAATGGAATCTTAAGTTTGTTCTGTGACAAATCAAGTTGTTCTAAGAAGGAAAAGTTGCCCAGACATGGTGTAAGACTTTCATCTTCAAAATGGTTTGAGCTGAGATTTAGGTGCTTGAGTTTCCTCAAGCCACATAAACCTATAAGAAGTAAACATATCAATAAGAAAAATATATATTATATAAAAAAGGTATGACATGATCACCAAGATACAAGATACAACACACGGAGGGAGGGAGAGAGAGAGAGAGAGAGAGAGAGAGAGAGAGAGAGAGAGAGAGAGAGAGAGAGAGAGAGAGAGAGAGAGAGTGTGTGTGTGTGTGTGTGTGTGTGTGTGTGTGTGTGTGTGTGTGTGTGTGTGTGTGTGTGTGTGTGGACACACAAAAAGTAGACAAAAGATAACAAATCAAGTTCTCACTAAAATTTCAAATAGTTATCTCGAATTCAAGATGATTATGTTTGGCTTCTATATTTTGGAAGCAAACCAATTTTAGAGCAGCTTTGTGATAATAGAACCAACCAACAAAAAACATTAACCTTATGAAAATCAATGCACCATTTGTAGTACAATAGAGTTGCAATTTACTAGTTATTTCAAGCACTGAGCAAATAAAAAAAGGGCACCATGGAACTACAAACTGTAATATATATATATATATATATATATATATATATATATATATATTGGCGCAATGGTAGAGTTGTCATCATATAACCTTGAGATCACAGGTTCAAGGCTTGAAAATAGTATCTTGCAAAAAACAAGGTAAGGCTGTGCAGTATAAATCCTTTGTGAGCTATTGCATATGTATGTATGTATGCATGTATGTATGTATGTAATCCTACTTTTTAGGATTTTGGAAACTAAAAGTTGTCTAGTTTGTGCAAATAAGATGTTACTTGGAGTTAAGTATCCTATCATAGATGATTTTACAAACTATAATTAACCACTACTCTCTATGATTTTCCATGACAATGGGCAATGGGGTAGAAGTAGATAGCTTTTTGGTCAACATCTTTACGGATCAAGGCCAAATGTTTACAACCCACCTTGTTTGTTAAACTATGGTAGGGCGGCCCATGTCAATGTAAATCTACAAAGCTTGATCAAACTTGCAACTTCATCTTCTTGAGCAAATTTTAAACTTGTAGCTAATAACATTAATAAAAATTAATAAAATTCAATAATAAAGAGAATATCTGCAAGGTAAAAGTCAAAAATCAAAGTACAAAAACTCAATATCCCTTTGGCTTTGGAAGAAATAGCAAATTTATAATTCTATCCTTTTAAATAATCTATGTTGACCATCAAATGTAAGGGCATTTTAGTTTAAATAAAAATAAAAAAATCTGACAATGATCTGAATCTAGCCCCATCCATCCCCTGCTTGAGAATCGCATCTACAAAGAATGAGCAGAAGAGATGGTCTTCTCCTTTTGTATTTCCACTCCAATAGGGCTCTTTTGAGGGTCAAGAAAGATGCTAAACATAGAAAATTTATGTAAGTCCTACAACTCCAAGTCAGAGACTACACACATGCACGATCAATATTTCGCCAGTCATAACATTCATTTGATAGTCTTCAACTTATATAAGAATACCCTTAGCTAGAAACCTCACATATCAGACACTCCTATGCTGTGATTGCTAAAGACTATAGATTATGCCATCGTTTTAAATTTAGTAGCCAAAAGTGAGAGTGAGAGTGATAGGAGGATCATCCTATACAAAAGAATAGTTATGATGAACTCATATCATGTGGCAATTGTTTGGGTGCTATTCTAAAGGTGACAATTTTAGCCCATGACCCCCACTTGTATAAACTTGATATAAGTTGGGTTTTCAAAAATCATTCCAAATCACGTATATCCAGTCATCCCATTTAATATTCGAGTAGGATCAATCATACCCACAGATCATGGGTTTTACCTGTTTACTTGTTTGTCTTAACCATTGGAACCATGGTTCACTAGTAGGCGTTCTATGCAAGATGAACGAGAGAAAACAAGATAATTCACCATTCAATGCTTCTTCTAGTCAAAGAATTCCTTAATGTTATGAGGCCATTATAAGACTTTTTCTAGACCAAGACAACCCCAAATTTCAACTACTTCAACTTAAATCCTCCTTAGATTCATCTTCCACCTTGAAATAATAATATTTAGATCACAACTAAAAACTTAATATTTCAGATACCTTCGGTTGCAACTTTTACGAGTCCTTTCAGTCTCAACTATACATCCTAGTTAGATGGACATAGTCCTAATTGTTGGATTAACCTGATTCCAAATCATACATTCTAAACTAAAGGCTGGTTTAGTGTTCTAGATATAACCCCTTAAAATCTACTACCTTTTCATGTCTCCACCACCTTCATCTCAGTAAAATGGTAATAAGATGATGTGGATTAATTAAGAGAACTTGTCTCCACTGGTGTAGGATGAGATGCTCCAAGGAATGCATTCATCTTACACATCCATCAAGAGAAGAAGTGCAACCATAAATCCCTAACCTATACCATTACTTGTTCTATTAATGATCTTAATCGTCTAGAAAGCCCAATTATAACCTATGGCTACTAAATTTCATTACAATATTTGTTGACACTCATAACATACTAGCACCCCTTTACCTTAAATATAGTCAATATTTTCATTACCTATTTAAATCTGAAAAATTCTACCTGCACCCATTTGACCTGGACTCGGATTGTCCTTTTGATACCTCTTGTAGGATCATCAAACAAATGGCTATGGACCATAAACGGCTCTTACTTTATTTCTTGAGTTTTTTAATAGTCCCTAGCAACCCCTTTCTGATGAGAAGCTTCTCCCAAAACCATTCTCCCTTTGTAGCATTAATGTGCATAACTTTTGAAATTTCCTTAAGTAGCTCCCAACTTATAAAATTTTCTTGAGTAGTCCTCGACTTTTAAAAGGAGGCTTTAAATAATCTTTTATGATCAAAATGAATTGGTAGAGCGTTTAGAAACAATGATATCTTAGGGAACTTAGGTCCCCTTTCTTCCTCAAGCACATAGATGTGTATTTTTACTTAGTTTTTTAGAGTAAAAACCATAGATGGTCTCCTATGGTCCCCTAAAAAGGTCATCTCCAAGCTTGAGGAAGAAAGAAGACCGGATATCCCCAAGATACCCTTGTTCCTAAAAGCTTTGACGACCCCTTCGTGGGATGAAGAACTACTTAAAGTTGGATTTTAGAAGTTGGGGACTACTTAAAGATGTATAAAATAAAATAGGGGCCACTTAGAAATAGAAACCTCAAACACATAAAATTAGAAAAAAATTCACATTAGTACCCTAAACTTTATCTGAAATGTCATATAAGTACCATATCTTTCAAAAATGTCATATAATGCCCCTCCATTTGATACTTTGCATTTCTGTAGTTGATTATGTAAACTATTGTTAAATTTTGACATGGATATCTGTCACATGTATTTTATGAAGGGCAGCAAAGTCATTTCATAATTGAATTGTATTTTCTTCCTTTTAGAGCCTACAACTTGGAACCCTAGATGCAATCACTGGTAAGAAATCAGATATTCATTTCCTTCTTCTTAAAGATAAAGAATGTCAAAGTTTATCATCTGTTTGCATAAAAAGAAGTGAAGGACATCCTTCATTATCTCTCGATCAGAGGTTGCCACTTCTTCAATTCCTATCAGTTTCTTCAGTTGTGTGTTTTCTCTCTAATTTTAATAGAATTTTTCTTCAATTTTTAGTCGATTCTTGCTATTCTAACTCCATCTTGAGGATTTAGAAGCTCCGAGCAATTTTGTCTGTGTAGAAATAGCAATAAACAATAGGCTTTAGTCCCTTAATTTCTTCATTTTCTAATATTCATATGTCGTTTCAAATTCAGACCTCCAAAATCGTTTATTTAAGAAAGGCAGTCAATTCTCTCTCTAGCTGCTCTTTTCTGAATTTTCTTCATATTAATCAACTTGACTGCAATTTACTATAAAGAGCATCTGTTTAGGAAATAGCCTTTCTGCCCTTTAGAAAATTCATGTGAAAAATCACGTCCTACATCTCCATATCAAAGTTTAAGGAACCATTACATAACGGATGTTGGAGATACACATAACAAATAATAGGGCCCTTATGCAATACATTTAAAAGGCATGCTCTTTATGCAAGTCTCCGGGCAAAGTTAGTGGCTAGTGATGTGAAATTCTTCCTTAAAATTAAACTACAACTATTTGTTGGAACAATTTTTCCTCCAACGATAACCAATGTTTATTATGGAAAGAAGCATTTAAGGTAAAACACGTGTCACTCATTGATTTAAGTAGCTTGCTCAGGCAAACGTCTATCTCTTTCAGATTTTTCTGAAAACTAAAACTCAAATAGTTCGGTCATACCTATTATATTGGCTTTGTCTTTGCCGAGACTGTTCCCAGACAAGTCCAAGTCTTCCAAGAGAGAGAGGTTGCCAAAACATTGCGGAAATGCTTTATCATCAAGGATGTTGTAGCTAAGCCCCAACCTTCGAAGTTTTTTCAGACTACATAAGCCTGCAACAGTTGAGAAGTAGGATAAGATCAGGGCACCTAAAAGGCTTAGCTGTGTTTACTAACTTTTCAGTTTCCCAAAAGAAGAAAATGAAAAGGACAAGAAAAAATGAAAAGAAAAAAGAAGAAGATAGAACAGTATGCATAACTCGATAAAGCAGCGGGAGGAGAAATGTTTCATGCAAAACTATAACACGAAGCCAACCTCTATCCAAGGCATAGGAAGAGTCCTAGCCATTGCTACACATTTGCATCATTCAAGATCTTGAGAGTCTATCTGATTCGGATCGAGGAAGATGGCCTCCACAAGCTCATTTAGCCGCAGAGATCCGAATTGTATATATAAGCATGAGCAGGGATGGTACCACCCCGAGCATTTCAAATATATTTATGCTGCTGTAGGGAGTTGGGCTATATACCAATAAGAAAATCTTTTTGGAACCCAAATAAAAATAAGAAATGGATAGCCATTCAAAAAAGCATGATATAAATGAAGTAACAAGTAATTCTAAAAATGAGGTACTCTCTAACATTTCTACAAAGTGACTAAACACAACCCTACCAATCACTAATATTGCTGTGGCTATGGGCCATAGTGCTGTAGGAATACCATATGAAATGAGGGCCTTTCTATCATTCCCTTCATGTGGGCAAAAATGCTACATGTCCCGTGGTTCTAATTACAGGAGTTGGACTGATTAGTTGTTTTTGTAAAGTTAGAAAAATTAAGATTACCTTCCGGCATGTTCCATCCGCCAATCTGATTCTTGCTCAAATCTAGTGATTTTAATTCCTTGAATTGGGCAAATACAGTACCATTTGGATACCATGTAATCGGAGCTCCTCCCCTCAAACCCGAAAGATTAATGCTGGTCACACGAGGTACCGGAGAAGATGAAGAATTGCATTCTACACCTTCCCACTTGCAACAATCCTCTCCACCCCATGTTTCGTTGTAAGGAAAGGAACCGTCTAAATCATTGATGGAGTCTCTGAGCTCTAAGAGAGCATCTCTATCTTTCTCCAGACATCCATGAACCCCCTTAAAACAGTAATAGAAACTCAGAAACACTACAAAAATGCTAGAAGCACATGAAACTCTCATATTTGGACAGCTTTAGTTCAAACTCCGAACTCACAGATGCAGTTTCACTCGTTAGTGGGAGTAACTACAAGCTCAAGTGCAAATATATAGACATTTGCGGTTGCGTGCTTGACCCTCCATGTACACGACTACATTATACACATCCATGCAATCTTAGCTTCCTCTGACCAATACTTACCTAATATTTGCAAGAAGTTTTCTTTACTTCAACAAAACAGGAACCCACAGGAAATGCGCATATCGCTTCCCTTGAATAAGTAGGTAAGCATAGCATACGATCAATCTTAACCGACCAGAATTTTTGTGGTGGAACACTATTCCCCCGATTATATGTTTCTTCTGATATAGATTTTTCAAGCATGTCACCTTCCACCATTAATTTCATGGAATTATGGGTTAGCATATTTCCACTTTCCTCCAGAGATGAAATGTACCTCTCTTATGTCTCTCGATTCAAAAGTCATCCATGATGGGCCTCAGAAACAAAGAGTCAATAGCTTGTTAGATCGTTAACTTCGCCATCCCCATCTGTATCTTCCACCCAGGACCACAAAAATCAATGCTTTATTCCGATGGCCGAAGAAAAATTTGAAGTTGCGCCTCGTGGCTACAGCTGGGGATCTTTTTTCAACAATCACAGGGATCCATGTTTTCGTCTAGTCTTAGATAGGGGGGCTCCAAATTAAAGATATTTCTCAATGGATGATCATATCCATTACTTTTCCAAGGTGCTAAATGAAGGGTTCGAAAATAATTTACCGTACAAAATTCTATAGCAATTAAACGAGTAGCCGTATTAAAACTTTTGGGTTTGTCCTATAAAAGAATGGCTCAGAATATGAATAATTTGGCAGGGGATTAGATTTAGGAGAGAGTGTGCCAGTGGTTTGCTTCTATTCTTGTAGACGCTTATGTCTACTCCTACCGGGACTCTGGAAGTTAATGCACCGATCAACGCAGAAACATCGCCAATAATCCATCCATAAATATGCTGACTTCCACCTTTAAAGAGTTAGCATAGGGTCACGAGACACATGGCACACAAAGACAATTCATATAATGAGATTATGAGAGACCGCCATGGAAGAATACTAGTTATACTGCACACGCTTCAAAAATGATAGTACCGACACGTTCAGACTGTTTAAGAAAGAAGCAACTAAACCATTTTAGAGAAAAAGAAAGAAAGCAGCAACTTGTGTTATGATCTTTGATTTGTGTGACTAATCAGAGCCCCCAGATCATATAAAATGTACCTTAGGAGATAAGTGGTTCATGGTTTAAAATCTTACAAGTCCCATATTACAATGCCAACTACTAAGAACAAATATTTTAATCAAGTAAATTAAGCCAATTAAGTGGCAATACCCAGTATAATGGCACAAAATCTAGATTTCTATTGGCCATGATTTTTATTTCGCAAAAAATGATGAAATTCATGAAGCTCGAATTCATATTGACTCAAACCTTCTGTTAAATAGTGGGTCTCATGAGGTTGTCATCCTGATCATGATTAGCAAATCTATCGAAGTGGGTAAAATTAAGGAGTCAACAAAATTACCAAACATATGAACAAAGTTAAGCATTTATAGATAAATTATCTTAAATTGAGCCATAGAGTCTATGAACATAAAGGTAGAACATAAAAATATTATGCGGATTAGCTGAAAAAATTCCAATGACATAATACCAGCATATAGACCTATTATTTTTTTTCTTTTGCTGTATTCCCTTGCAGAATCAGTTTTTGCATACGTGGGCAAGCTTGAAAAAGATGTTAAAATCAATACAGCAAATACATTAACAGTGAAAGTTGGTCACTACATTTTTGAAAATTTGTAACATCCCTTTAAATGGACAAAATTGGAGGGTTAGAAGAGCCTATTGGGGTTGAATGCATGGCTCATCCATAGTATGCCGTGCTAGAAAAATAATCATGGCCTGTTAAAAACCTGGCCCGCAGGAATTGGAGATCTCATATGATGGATAAGCATATTTTCAAGAGCCAAATACAAATTGAACCCATTTCACAATTGTGAATCTGTAATTTGTGATTTCTAGCAAGAAAAACGAAAGAGTAGACAAGAGAATGTAAAACAAAGAAAAAATAATAATAATTAAAAACCAGACATCAATCAACGTAAGTTGTGGGGCAGCAAAGTAATTAACAGCTAGTAACAGATTAAGAGCTGTTGTAAGTGGGATCCACTATTTCAATGACCCAAGCGACTGAGGCCTGTAATGTATTGTGACATGTATTAGTTATCCACTCTTAAATAATTATAAGGTGTTGATATGTGCTGATTTTATTGATGAATGTAAACAATTGCTCTTGTTCTCTTCTCATCATTTCAAGTGAAAGTATGTGCATCACTTGCAACAGCTCATTCATAGCGTGACCTGATATGTTGGTCTTTTGATTGAGAGAGAGAGAGATAGAGATTACTTTTTGGGTCAAGTTCATACTTCATCAAACGAGGTTTATTATTTCTCCCTGCCAGAGATTTAACAAAGGTTTGGAGTAAAGGCATGGAGTACTGTTAATGGAGAATAGGATGCATATATCAATTCCCTTCACAAACAACAGTAAACAAGCAACAAACCTGAATATCGTTAGTATTTTACAACTACGTAAGACCTCAATATCCATGTTTGTAGATGGGGATATCACATTTGGATTGTAACATACGGGACCCCACTCAGCAACGATATTATCCTCTCTGGGTCTGTGCTCGCCCCTCAGCCTATTTTGAGTCCCTCAACTTATTTTGGGCTACCTCAGACTATCTTGGGGCATCCCCCTCAAGCCATCTTGGCTCACCCTCAGGCCATCTTGACAGACACCTCTAGGTTCACTGGGCCACCTCAGACTATCTTAGGGCATCCCCCTCAAGCCATCTTGGCTCACCCTCAGGCCATCTTGGCATTCGCCTGTGGGTTCACCTTTTCCCCTTTAAGGACACGTGTCTATGCGTGCGGCTAGTCCACCCCATCACAAGGGAACTGACTATGATACCATTGTAACAGACGGAGGACCCCACCTAGCAACGATATTGCCTGCTTTGGGCCGAGGCCCACACGGTTTTATTCTTCCCTCTTAGGGGAAAACTGGTACATGGATATAGAAAGTTCATGTTTGTGAAGTTAGTACATAAACATTAGGCAATGTCTAGCTGGTAGAATCTATTGAAAAGTTCGGTAATTTGGGATCAATTTTGGCCATTCAATTGTCATATAAAAATATTACTTTATTATAACAAGATTATAATTCATTTTAAATTGTATAATAAATTATTAATTTATTACGGAGGCCAGATCTGGCATCGTTAGTAAAAATTATTATTTATTATAATTTATTTTCAAATTGCTTACTAATTTACGAATTTATTATATAGGCCATATTTAATACTATTAGCAGAAATATTACTTTACTATGAAAGTGCTAAAATTTATTTCAAAATATGAACAATGCAATGTTACAAAATGCAAAAATAATAGAGTTCTTGTACCTAGACGCTGAAAGGATGCAACCACAGTAGGCCCTAAATTTGGTTATCTAGACCGTTCATAATATTTGGACCTGCCCTATTTAGGTTGTATACCAAAAATTGTGCCCATCAAAGCCTTCTAAATAATAGGTTTTGAATATAAAAAATTAATGACATAACTTAAAAACAAAAATCCATAGATAAAATCATCTAATTATTATAAATTTTGGTAACTAGCCAATCAAAGACAAGGTGAGCATGATTAAGGAATTGGATCATTCGAAGACATACCTCGGGTAGGTAGCATCCTTTTTCGTGTCTAGAAATTGTTTTCCAAAATAATAAAATGGATGTCCACAGACATGGCTAGATATCTACATAAGGACATCACCTTCGGGCTAAATGTTCAATGTCCATGAAAAATAAAAGATAGCTTTGACAATGTTATATCCTCGTCCACACACCTTGTGAGATAGAATCATGTGATGTATGCTAATCTGTAAAAGGAAGGGGTTGTTGTGTGGTTAAAAGTACAGTACAACAAAATCTGCTCAAATCGGCATTTCTGTAAGCATCTCCTATGTTTAAATCATTCTTATTAAACATTTCATCAAAATTTTCAGGTGTGAGATCTAATATTGATGACAAATAGGGAAAAAATCTTATCAGTAAGACCTATTCTGCAACCGCGCGTTACTCTGTTACAGGTTTAGAAATTAGAAGGGGACAGTAGTTTCATCTCTTAGAAGGGGAGCTTTGGTGCAACGGTAAAAGTTGTCACCATGTGACCTTGAAGTCACAGGTTGAAGGCATAGAAACAATCTCTTGCAAAAATACAAGGTAAGGTAGTGTACTATCGGCCCTTGTGGTCCACCCCTTTCCCGAACGCAACATAGACAGGAGCTTCGTGCACCGGAGCTGCCCTTTAGTAGTTTCATCTCTCAACTTCAAATCATAAAACCAATGAACAATAGCAATCTGAGACCCCTCTTTCTTCTCTAGGAAAACTTACTCAATAAGTAGGATTGTTCTCTGTCTTGCTTATTTGTAAGAAGAATTTGCACCATTGAGTCCTGTTGCTACCACAAAGGCTAGTAGCTATTGGTTTGTAACAGGATTTTCACCTCAAACGAGATTACGTTATAAGAAGACAATAGTAGCCACTGAAAGGGCATTAACTTCCTAGCCGAACAGCAATAGTAGACCATTTGTATCTTAAGAACCGATACAGGAAGCATGTGTTAGGATGAGATAACCATAACCATAGTCAGTTCAAACTAAAAGAGAATGCGAAGACTAGGCATACTCCAACGAAAGACTAATTAGAAACTCTAAAAACTAGAGTGCTAGAAGATCGAATACTCTCAGGTCTCATATTTTTAGGTGGAAATCAGAAATGGGCAATCTCTAAGGAAAATTAGAAACCAAGCTCTATCAAAACTCCAGGAAGAGAAGAAGGAGAGAAATGGTAGGAGTAACTATTATAAAGGAAAGTCCTAGGCTTTGGCTAGTAAGGCAGGTGGTTTAGGCCTCAAGGCTCTTGAAAACTGCCTTTAGCCATCTCTAGACCTAGGTATGATCCACGTGAGAGTTGGTCCTTGTAGCATTGAGCTGCCTATATATTCGGACCACTCATACTCACTTATATATGCACGCTCTCACTTTAAAAGGTTGTTCTTTTTCTGAAATTAAGAAGAGGACCTCTGTTTCAAGCAAAAAAAAATACAAGGCAAATCACTCACACACATTCCTCAATCTAATCTCAGCTTAAAACAAACCTACAACCAGAAAAGACAGCCCCAGTGCACAAAGCTCCTGCCTATGTAGGGTCTAGGGAAGGGGCGGACCACAAAGGTCTATAGTATGTAGCCCTTATTTTGTATTTTTTAAAGAGGCTGTGTAACAGCCTAATCACCCAGCCCCCTCACGGCTTTGTTTTTTTCCTTGCAAGAAAATGCCTTGTTACATGTAAAGTCCTCATAACTCTTTTCAACAGCCCAATTACATTCCCCTTAGCTATGTGAGACTAACTCTCAGCACTACCAACCATCTGCTTAACGGTGCCCTACCCACCGTAGGGAACACGCATCCCCACACGTTGGCGGCCACTTGTAACCCTAGGAACCATGTGCCGGCTAGCCTATACTGGGTCAGGGGTTGGCTCTGATACCACTGTAATAGCTCGAGAGCCCCACACATAATAATATTATCTGCTTTGGAAACTAGGGCCCATATCACCTAGCCGCCTCACGGCTTTGTTCTTTTCTTGCGACAAAAGGCCTTATTACATGTAAAGTCATCCTAACTCTTATCAACAACCCAGTTACATTCTCCTTAGCGATGTGGGACTAACTCTCAAGACTGGCAGGCGTTATTTAACACCATCCCTACCCCCTTTAGAGAACATGTATCCCCATGTGTTGTGCCCACACATACTTGGGAACCACATGCGATGGCTAACTCACACCGGGTCAGGGGTTGGCTTTGATACCACTGTAGCAACTCGAGGGCCCTACACATAACAATATTATCCGCTTTGGAGATTAGGATCCATATCACCCAGCTCCCTCATGACTTTGTTCTTCCCTTGCGAGAAAAGCCCTTGTTACATGTAAAGTCCTTTTAACTCTTATCAATAGCCCAATCACCTTTTCCTTAACGATGTGAGACTAACTCTTAGAGCTACTAACCGCCCACTTAATGGTGCCCCACCCACCTTAGGGAATACACGTCCCCACATGTTGGCGGCCACACGTAACCTGAAAATCATGTGTCAGCTAGCTCATACCAAATCAAGGGTTGGCTTTGATCCGACTATAATAGCCTAATGGCTCCACACACAATAATATTGTCCACTTTGAAGATTGGGGCTCATATCACCCAGCCCCTCACAACTTTGTTCAGAAGCAGACAATATTGTTGTGTGTGGGGCCCTTGAGCTGTTACAATGGTATTAGAGCCAACTCCTAATCTAATGTGAGCTAGCCAGTACGTGGTTCTCAGGTACATGTGGGTGCTACATACGGGAACGCGTGTTCTCTAAGGGGGTAGGGATGGTGTTAAGTAGCACCTGTTAGTCCTGAGAGTTAGTCCCACATCACTAAAGGTAAAGTGACTATGCTGTTGATAAGAGTTAGGAGAACTTTATATGTAACAAGGCTTTTTTCCACAAGAGAAGAATAAATTCGTGAGGGGGCTAGGTGATATAGGCCCCTTTCTCCAAAGTGGATAATATTGTTGTGTGTGGGGCCATCGAGCTGTTACAATGGTATTAAAGTCAACCCCTAATCCGGTGTGAGCTAGCCGACACGTGGTTCCAAGGTACTTGTGGGCGCAACACGTGGGAATGCATGTACTCTAAGGGGGGTAGGGATGGTGTTAAATAACGCATGTCAATCTTAAAAGTTAGTCCTACATTACTAAGGAAAAAGTAATTGAGCTGCTGATAAGAGTTAGGAGAACTTTCTATACAATAAGGCCTTTTCTCATAAGGGAAGAACAAAGCCGTGATGGGGTTGAGTGATATGGCCCCAATCCCTAAAATAGATAATATTATTGTGTAAGGCATTCGGGCTGTTACAGGCTGTTTCTACACCTTGAACCCGTGACTTCAAAGTCATTTGACGACAACTTTTAGGCACCCCTTCAAAACAAACCTATTACCACATTGACTAAATATAGAGGTGGGTTTCCCCGTGAGTAGGGACCTGTTCGTGTCAAACATTTCCCATAAATCTGTCATTGAAGTAAACGAAGAAGGAACTGAAGCGGCTGGGGCTGCGGCTGCTGCCTTAATTAGGGCGTCTTTCCCATGTATATGGACTTCCCAGCTGATCACCCGTTAGTGTTTCTGATCAAGGAAGACATGACTGGGGTGGTTCTGTTTATTGGGCATGTTCTCAATCCTCTCTTGTGTAGTTAAGTGGGCAGTAGTTTTGATGATCGGACCTGATTTGGAATTAGAGTTTCCAAATGTTCCTCACTGCTGTTCAACTCTTTTGAATATTTGCAGAGCTTGTATACAGTGCTAGGCATTGTAAACATGACCTTTTGTAACAAGATCTTGATTTGGTCTTTTTTTTAATCAATGAGCAATAGTAATTGAAGATTAAAAAAAACAGCCCAGTGCACCAAGCTCCAGTATATGCAGGGTCCGAGAAAAGAACAGACCACAATAGGCTTATAGTAGGCAGCCTTACGTACATTTTGCAAGAGGCTGTTTCTTTGCCACTATTGAAGATACTATCACTGAACTTTCTTTCTTTCGTCACCCAGAGTTTGTATTCATCAGTATTTAGGACGTAGATTTACAGAGACCATGGGTGAAGTGAAGTCTTGGGGCAACAGTTGAGTTATTGCCATCTGATCTAGAGGTCATGGCATGAAAACAGTCTCCTACAAAAATATAAAGTAACTATAGAACCTCCGTGGTCCGCTCCTTTCTCGCCAACCCTGTGTATGCTTGGTGCACCAGGCAGCCCTTTTTATAAACAGATGAATTGACAATTCTAATTGGAATCGTCAAATTCCAGAAGGTAACGAGGTAGAAACTAATAACCGTAGACGATCTGGTGAGCAAGACACGTTTTTGTGTCTTTGACAGTTCGTACGCCTTCTTAAATCCCTCGTTTTCCTTTCGACGACTGCAAACTCAGTAAAGGAGTTACACAAACTGATACACGCAGCCATAGGTAACTTCACCTCCCGTTTGATATCTCCAGCCCATCGGAATCCTCCACCATTCGGAAACCTCCCTCAATGGATCTCCGAAAATCGATCTGCAACCAAACCGATTTCTCTCTCAGAATCGCGAAACACATCCTACTCAAACCATCCAACGGGGGCCAAAACATCGTGTTTTCTCCCTCATCTATTCATGTAGTTCTCAGTTTGATTGCTGCGGGATCGAAGGAGAAAACCCTGGAGCAGTTGCTTTCTTTTCTGAGATCCGAGAGCAATGAAGAACTTAATACCCTCTCCTCGCAATTGATCGAGCTGATATTGACGGATGCATCACAGAACGGTGGGCCCAAGCTTTCTTTTGTTAATGGTGTTTGGGTGGAGAAATCTCTCCCTCTGAAGCGCTCTTTTCAAGAGATCACCAACAAGCTTTATAAAGTAACACCAAAGCAAGTTGATTTTCAGACCCAGGTGAGGTTTTTTCTTTTTTTAATTAGAAGTTGCTTAAAATTTCAATTACCCATTTTGCAGTGATAGCAGGAAGTTATTTATTAATTTGTGTGATTATTGTAGATCTTTAGAGTTATTTCAGGTAATTGCTTTGTTAGTATGATACTTGATGGGTAAGCTCAATACTTAGGCTTTGGTAATCCATGTCGGTTGCTTCTGGAGGCATGGAACCGGTAATTTATGTTTTTGATTCTTTCTTGTTAATAGAATTAGTTAGTTGCTTAAGGAATATAGTTTGCTAAATCGGGGGATTTCAAATTCTGAAAGAACTGGAATTTCTTTTGATTTTACAACTTAAATTGCTATTATTATATTTACGGCTTGGCATCGCTATAGCTCCTATGTAGTAGTCGACCTTCCTACCAGAATGCCTACAGACTAGAAGCTTGGCCAGAAGCAAGTAAGACTAGGAATCTATAGATCGTAGAGAAGGCTTGTTCCATGCTTGACTCTATTCCGTTGATTCTTCTCCAAACAGGAACGACCCATTTACAAATCTCATTAACTGCAGAATATAGTGAGCTGCGCCAAATCTTTCTATACAAATTAAACTGCCATTATTACATCTATTCTTAGTGGTAGACAATCATGTTGATGGTTTGGGATGGTTGAGAACTTTGAGATATATGTATAAGTCTAAATCATTATAATCTACTGAATGTTTAAATTACCAATCAATCGGCTGACAGAGTTATGCAACTTGAATTTGCACTATACAGTTTTCAGAGTAACTGTACCTGTATATCTTGTTGATACAGAGGCAGTCAATGACTGTTTGGTCTTCTGTCTTGTTTCTTTTATTGATTTGTTGATGCTAGTGGAAGTGCCCCAGACGATCACCTGTGATGGTTCCTTTTGCAAGTCGTTGTTGTTGGTTAGCTATAATAGTTTTGATTTCACTAAAGGCCTGGAGACTTGGATGTTGAGGCATTGTCCAAATGTATTATATGTTAATTTGGTTTTAGCGAGGGCATCAAGAGGAGTACTCATGTAAATAGGCAGTGTAGCTACTACTGCTAGCTACAAGCATTTATGTCAATACATCCACATAGGACTAAAGTTTCTAGTTGTCATTTTTGGAATCAAAGGTGCACGAGGATGTAGGTACGCCATGCAATGACATAAGATACACTAGAAAACTTCGAAAGCATTACCAGCTGAATTCATTGATCATATGGAATCTACGTCCCACATACTTGAAATGCTGTTCTCGTAATATTCAAACCTAAGAAACAAGAAACATGAAAGCTCTAGTCAATGAGTTCTCATCTACTTGAAGCATGATTTTAATTTGATAGATAGAAGTATCAATTTGAAGTATATGCAAATATCAGTAGCATGTCATTTCAGGCATGAGATTTTGGCCTATTTGACTAGATATAAAGGTACAAGTCTGTGGAAGGTTTGATACTAGGATTGCTAGCATTATTAGCATTAGACTGGGAAGAAAAACGAGAAAAGAAAAACGCTGAGTATGTTGTTCACATCAACAGTCCAGTCCACTTCTCTGAAGAATGTGAAACACTTTGGTATTATTCTGATAGTTAGGTGCTAGATTCGTTATTGAAAACCTTCTGAAGTGGATTAAAACTCAAGTTAATTCAGTTTTGACCCCATGAAGTCAAAAGAACTCCTTCAAGTTGTGTGAGTCAAGTTGATTCTGCCTTGTCCAAGTTATCTCTAAGCCTGAATGTTTGGGCACGGTTTGATCTTAGTCTGTGATTAGAATGGAATTTCCTTGACCTTTGATGTTTGCTAATCTCAATGTAACTTTTGTACGCATATTAACAATAAATATTTAGGATTGTTCCCTTCCCTTCTCTCTTCCATCTTTATTGTAATATTCCTTTCTTCTGAGTTGTGGTTCTGGTATGTTGCTTTCCTTGTTTCTAGCATGTTAATATGAATTTAGATTGTACTAAAGTCTGCTAAACTTCATTCAGTTGTATAGAATATGGTCGTAACTGCTTTAGCATGGAACAGGGTGTCTTGAGGATGTCACTGCGACATGAATTGTTAAGTAGGTACTTAGAATACACGTTTCTTGTCTAGAAGAATCCTTCATGTGTGCAAGCAATGGTTGGCATTGGAGTTAAGAAGGTAGACATTTTTGAACCAGAAGAAAGTCAGCAATGATAATGCTTATGCCATTTTGACTGGCTGAAACTATGAATAACTGTGTAAAATTATGTGGATCTTATCCATTATGTCTTTTACGAAGTTACTATAGATCCTTGTGGTCCAACCCTTCCCCGGACCCTGCATACGTGGATCTTCATGAACCGGGCTATTTACTAGGTCAGTCGATATGCATGTAGGATGTCTCCGCAGACTGCACTCTATGGGGGATGAGTGTGTCAACATTTCCACTGACCTTGCAAATCTAATCGGTGGAGGGAACATGGGTTGCTTTTCATGGTTCAAAAGATTTTGAATCAGACTCTATTGGTTCAGTTCATTCGCTTAGATGGTACATGCATATAATGATTAGTTATACGTGGCAATTAGAGTTCATGGGGTAATGGAGTTCCCCCACTCCATCATGATCATGTAAATCTAGTATTGATGGCTGCACATGGGTTTTTTTTCCATTTTTTCAATAGATATTGGACTAGAATCCAATTCAAAAGAGAAGATATATAACTGTTTCATGATTCAGATCTCAACAGTTGGAACCTGTATTGCTTTGAAAAGAAATTAAATGACTTTCGAATTAGTGTGTCATCTATAGTTCAGGAAGAATGGACTTTCTTGAGTCTTGTTTGTATAGACCCTTCTTGGAGCACACCCTTCATCCAGGACACAGCTGATGCATATGCTTACGGCGATGGATCACCTTTAAAAATGTCTAATGGTCCTGAATAGCTTTAAAATACCCAGGATGGGGGCAAAAAGAAAGAAAATATGTCACTAGAGACAATCCAGGATGCCCTGTGCCACCTATGTTTCCTAGTCAGGATTGAGCATGCCATGCTTCCTCTACATCATTGTTTTTAGTTTGGTGAAATGTTCCACTTTTGTGTGCCGCTTGTATTGATACTCTATCCAGGATCTCCATCTAGTAGCACTGCTGTCTGTCGCTCATTCAATGAGCAATTATAAATCTGCCTTCCTGTTGTTAGACTCCCACAGCAACTTTTCTATTCACATAATCTCGATTCACATTTGGCTGCTGAATAATAGTAACTAAGAAACTAATATTAGTCTTCAACATCAAAACTCTTGGAATCAAGCTTTAAAATATGACTGTTATGTCTCTCTTGGTGTTATTTAGTATGTTAGTTCTGCTGCTGCTGATGATGATGATGATAATGTGATCTTTATGATTGTGATATGCATATGTAGTCATTATATCCGTACTGAAGGTGCTGTTAATGGTGTTGTTGTTGGTGGTTCTGAAGTACAGTCAAGTGGCTAATGAAGTGAACACGTGGGCTGAAAAAGAGACCAGTGGCCTTATCAAAGAGCTTCTTTCTCCTGCATCTGTCGACAGTTCGACAACGCTGATATTGGGAAATGCACTCTACTTCAAAGGAGCCTGGAAAGAGAAATTCGATGGATCACAGACAACAAACTCTGACTTCCACCTTCTTGATGGTAGCTCTGTTCAAGTGCCTTTCATGACCAGCAATAAAAAACAGCTTCTCAGCTCCTTCGCTGGGTTCCAAGTCCTTACACTTCCTTACCAACAAGGTGCAGATAAGAGGCAGTTTTCCATGTATTTCTTTCTTCCTCGTGAGAGAGATGGGTTGCCAAATTTGGTGGAAAAGATGGGTTCTGATCCTGGGTTCATAGATCGCCATCTCCCCATCAAAAAAGTCAAAGTTGGGGAATTCAGGATCCCGAAGTTCAAATTTTCATTTGGGCTTGAAGCTTCTGCTGTTTTGAAGGAACTGGGGCTTTCATTGCCTTTCTCTGATGCAGGTGATCTAACTGAGATGGTGGATTCACCTGTGAATAAGAACTTATACGTTTCTAGCATTTCCCATAAAGCTGTCATTGAAGTAAACGAAGAAGGAACTGAAGCTGCTGCTGCTACGGCTGCTGTGGTACGTCTGATGTCCTTGCCCATGCGCATGGACTTTGTAGCTGATCACCCGTTTGTGTTTCTGATCAGAGAAGATATGACTGGAGTGATTCTGTTCATCGGACACGTTCTCAATCCCCTCTTTTCTAACTAGGTAGAAGCGTTCAAGACCAGCCTGGAATGGTATTAGAGTTTCCACGGTTCCTTGTTGCTCTGCTACTCTTTTGAATATTACCTAGCTTGTATGGTACCATCCATCGTGGACTTGGCATTGTAACAAGATCCTGATCTGGACTTCTTGATCAGCAATAGCAGCCATGATATTATTAGTGAACTTTCATCTATCAGTCATCTATATGAATCTGTTTATGTCACATTTCTGGGAGTAATCCATTGAGTATTTTAGCTCTTAAGAGTACTTGCCAATGTGGAGTTAAAGACAATTTGTGTGACAACCCGACATTTTGTTATAATTAAAAAGAAGGGTTTGAATGCAAAAGAATTTAATTTTCGCTTCTAAATTTGACATTGAAACCTCAAAAATCAGAATGTATGCCCTCTCACTGGATGAGCCCCACACGAAGGAGCTAAGAAGTCACCGCCTCCCTCACCCCCAATTTCCTGCTCTCCCATCACTCTCTCTCCCTCCATTTCTCTCACCGTTCTCCCTCTCTTGTGAAAACGCGCTCTAAGCACACCCCTTTCCCCTCTGTCAATAGCGTTTTTCCCCTCACCGGCGGCTATCACCGGCACAAGTAAGAACTTTACCTCGCCCGGCAACCTCCCTTGCTTTTTCTCTTCTTTCCCTCACTCTATTTCTCCCTTTACCATTCCTCTTATTGCTAGCAACGAAGGAAAAACCAGTTAGGGGTTTCGTCGGGTTTTCCTTGGTTTTCAGTAGCAAGAGTTAACGAAATCACCCCAAATTTCATTAGAGTGAAGGGAAAGACAAGACCTACAAGACTCCGGTTTCAATTTGTGAAAAATTCAAGTTTTATTTTCATCGTTACAGTCACCAGCGACGAACGTTTTTGGTCGTCTTTTCCGACGACGGTGACTGGATTCGACGGCGGCGACCATTTTTTGGCGAGGTAAAATTGGGAAAATTTATATGGGTTGAATTTTGACTGAATGAACTTTGCAAGAGTTAACAAAAGTTTAATTGGAGATTTTCTGAAGTATAATCTAAATAACTTTTAGATCATTTCCTATATTATTATGAGAATTTGATTTTTTTTAAGTATAATCTAGATAATTTTAACTTATTAATGAAATTAAATATGATTATTTTTTATTTTATTTATTTTTTAAAGTATTCTATGAAAACAAAGTCTCATATCACATCTGTACACACAGTTACATATAGATAATCTATGTTGATAAGTGATTATAACTTAGAAATCATAAAGAAATTCAGTAGAAACTTATAACATAAGTAAGTTTTAAAGCCATTCATTTTTTTTAGAGGTTATAAGTGTTCCTAATTTTTTTCAGCGTGCTTTAAGAAAATTAATCCTAAACTCTTAAATTTTGCTAATTACCTGAATAATTAGATAACTACCTTTAAAATTCTGAAAGTTTATTAAATTTGATAGATTATAGGAAACCAAGAAAATGATTTAGGTCATCCTTGTTGTAAATCTATAAATATAAAGCTTATCCAGAAGTATTTTTACTACTAGTCAGTTAGCTTGAGCTTTCAATATAAGCCTTTTCTTTTGTCACCCAAATTACCCTTTATCCATATTAACCAAATATAAATTATCCATTATCTATTTTCTTTGAAAAATAAGTTAAAGATGAATGAATAAAAGTAGAAAAGTAAATATTAAAAAAAAAATCTTCAAAGTAATTCAAAAGTGTGAAAAGAAAGAAAAGTGTTAGAGAAGAAAAAGTTCAAAGAATGCAAAGAAAAATAGAAAAATAGAAAAAGAAATATTTACTTTAGAACAAAGCAAAGTAAAGAAGAATTGTCAACTTTAATAGAAGACCTATAGTTATTTTTTAAAGAAACTGTGAATACCTTTATACTATTTCTTTAGTACCTTGTCCTAAACTTATGTTTCGTCTAGTTAAAGACCTATTGATTCTAGAATGAATATAGTCTTGATGAGAAAATGAATGGATAAGATCTAAAAGAGGGGTATGTCTAAATATTCAAAGGTAATGACATTCATTTCAAAGGAATCAAAACAATTAAATTTCTTAGTAACTCCCATTCTTCGTGAGCATATGTGAGATAAATTTGTTTTTATTGACTCTTCTTACATATTTAAAAGAGAGAGATGATTTGAACCCTTTATCTGAAAGATTTTATTTCTAAGCGTATGCCATTAGTAAGGATTGAAGTCAAAACATATTTCAGATGGAGTTCAAAAGTTAGAAGTCTACTTAGAGATAAAGATTATTATATGTGTAAACTGTACACGCACACACTATGAGATATGAGCTCAAATGAAATGTTTTTAGTATATTTGTAGGGATTTGAATTATTTAGTCATCTTTATTAGTTTGCTAAAGTTGATAGATTTATTAAAGATAATTCTCTGAGAAAAAAGTAGAGATGACATGAAAAATAAAATTTTTGAAATTCTGTGATTTGGCTTTTCACATCTTTTGCTAGGGACTAACAAAATGCTAGTTGGGGATGTGTTAAGTGTTCAATTTTGGTCAAAATACGCCTAATTTAGTATTCAATTAGAGCATCTAAATCATCAATTTCAAGATTTTACATAAAATATTGTATTTTAGCTTTAATTGGGCATCCAATCTTTGAATTGTAAAATTTAACGATCAGATGATCATTGGTGCTACTTAGAAGAGTAACGAATTGTTTAGATGATTCTAATTGGGTTCTGTGCATTGCAGATCAATGAACTCAAGCTTGAATGATCCAGATCAAATCAAGGAGATTATATGAGGATGATAAAGCTCCCTCGAAAGAGGGGACTTTGAAGACTCCTAGGACAAAAGAAATTTGATGAATAAAGCAGTCTTGCAGAGTTTGGCAAGACCAGACTGCTGGTGGATCCCACTCTCTCTCTCTCTCTCTCTCTCTCTCTCTCTCTCTCTCTCTCTCTCTCTCTCTCTCTCTCTCTCTCTCTCTCTCTCTCTCTCACACACACACACACGCACACACATATCTTACTCTCTCCATCTAACTCTCACTTCTATCTTTCCTCCCACTCTCCACACCCTCTCCTTTTTTGCTCTCTTTATCACATTCCTCTCTCCCCTTAGGCTAGATCACCAAAGGAGGAGGTAGATCATCTCCTTCTCCTTCTCTTCCTCGTCCATGTCTCATCCCTCTCTTTTGGCCGACTAATTATCTTCTCTCCACCCTCCTCTCTCTCTCCATTCTCCTCACTTCTTCTCTTTGGCCGGTTAGAGGAGGCAGACCTAGCAACTCTTCTCCTTCTTCTCTTCCTCCTCCACGTCTCATCCCTCTCTTTTGGCCGGCTCATTCTCCTCTCCACCCTCCTCTCTCCTCACTTCTTCTCTTTTGGCTGGTTAGAGGAGGCAGACCTCTCTCTCTCTCTCTCTCTCTCTCTCTCTCTCTCTCTCTCTCTCTCTCTCTCTCTCTCTCTGCTATTTCTGCTTCACCTCACAGCCCAGCTTCTGGGACCAATCCCGTCTCCATCTCTCTTTCTCTCTTACTCCTCTGGCACGAAAACCCCAGTCATCGCACCATCTGCGCAAACTAACGGCACAGACCTTGGAGCGCACCACCCTCATCTTCTTCTTCATTCCAGTCTAGTCTTTCTTCTCTAGCCCAGGCGACCACTTCACCTCCCCAGCTTTTCCAGTGTTTCACATGCCAAGCAACTTCCAAAAATCGAACGACGCCCGTCTCCACTACCCGGACAGTGTGCAACGGTCATCTTTCCAGCACAGCCAGGCAACGTCCCAGGCTCCCCTGCTTGTCACGATTAGGATGCCCAGATCACCATAGGCTGCCCGCTTTCACCATCTCCACCGAGATCATCGGCGTTTTCCCAATTTTCGGCGTCGACCTCACTTGCCCTCTGCTTCGGTGTTCTTTTCCATCATCGGCCGACTAAGAGGAAGAAAACCCATACCTGGGTTTTCCCCGTTTTTCCTTCCCCTCTCCTCCTCTTCTTCATCCTCTTCCCTTCCCCCTTCTCCTTCTTCAGATTCCTCTGGTTTTTTGTTTTAAAATTTTTATTGTTAAATTCCAATTTTGCCCTTAGGTATTTAATTCAAATCTCATTTCTATTCTTTTGCTTTAATTATATTTGTATCTTGTTTGTTCCAGTTTTATTTTATCTATATTTTACTTATCCAAGAACTGCTTAATCCAACTCAGATCAATTAAGGTCTAACTCAATTAACAGGCTAGCCTTAATCAACTAAGAATTGCTTGTTTCTCATCCATTTCTTATATGATTTCAAATTAACTTTATAATTTCATTCATCTCTAGACTTAATTAATGTTTTTTTATCTTTGATCTGAAATCAGTAACTTAATCTGATCCGTCCAAATCTCAAAATTACAAATTAGCCCAGATCTCTGTGATTTTGAGGAATCTGACAAATCCAACGGTAGATCTCTAATCAAGGATGTTCTGAAGAAATCTGTAAAGGCTGATCATCTCTCAGAAGATCAGATTTGAAGATATAGATAGCGATTAAGCTAGGAAAGTAGTTTTTTTCATGTTATTTTATTTATTTTATTTCTATTTAAATTGAAAATTCTGTAATAGTTAGAAATTGAACTAATCTGAACTCTAATTCTAATTACAGTAATTTTTTGTCTTTCTTTTTAAATTTTATGCTCGGTAAAAGTTATTACCGATGTTGTATTGAAGGATGATTCCCAATATGGTATGATTATATATTAACATCTAGTGTTAATATTGAAATGAAATCAATTTGGAAATGAGATATTATTGATGATATTGACTATATTCACAATTTTCAGTGGTTTTATTTATATGTAATATATACATATAATTCATATGATGAGTGAAGGATAAAATGGTTATCCAATTGTATAAATTAATTTATATCATGGATATAATGAACTGTTGATTTTAAAATATATTGAATATATTTCTTAAATCCCCTACCAAGCATAGCTTGCTAAGATATTGTAAATGTTTGAATATTTATAATATCTCATATACAGTTAAAGAAGATTGAAAGCTCAAGACTTGTAGATAATCAACACCGAACTATGGCACAGGGTATTTACTCTGAGGAAGATTGTATTATTTTTTTGTAATTTGGATTATAATATTTGAACAATGTATGTAATAACTACCGGAGTTGTGTATGTGAATTACTGAATCGATCATAATTTTAATAAAAGTATTTCTATTGATATTCAATAAAAAATTTATTTTATACAAAAATCTATGTATAATAAGTAATTTGAGGTGACGCTAGGGTTTTTGACAAATCAATTTCAAAGAAAATATGTTTTCGCTATTTGTATTTTTTAAAAATTTCAAATTTAGGGTCCTACCTTTGCAAATATTTACAAAAATGTATTTTAAAAACCCAGGTCATTACACCTACCCCACTTAGAGAACACACGTCCTCACCTGCTGCACCCACACGTACCTGAGAACCACGTGCTGGCTAGCTCACACCAGATCAGGGGGTTGGCTTTAATACTACTGTAATAGCCCAAGGGCCCCACACACAATAATATTATCCGCTTTAGAAACTGGGGCCCATATCACCTAGCCCCCTTATGGCTTTCGGAAAAAGGCCTTGTTGTATTTAAAGTCCTCTTAACTCTTATCAACAGCACAGTCACTTTAAAGCCATAAGGGGACTGGGTGATATGTGCCCCAGTGTCCAAAGCAGATAGTATTGTTGTGTGTAAGAGGCCGTCAGGCTATTACAGTGGTATTAGAGCCAAACCCTGACCCAGTGTGAGCTAGCCAGCATGTGGTTCCCAAGTATGTGTAGGCGCAACATGCTAGGATAAGTGTTCTCTAAAGAGGGTATGGATGGTGTTAAGTAGCTCTTGTCAGTTCTACATCGCTAAGGAGAAAGTAATTTGGCTGTTGATAAGAGTTATGAGGACTTTTTATACAACAAGGCGTTTTCCTATAAGTGAAGAACAAAGTCGTGAGGGGGCTGAGTAGCGTGGCCCCAGTCTCCAAAGCGGATCATATTGTTGTATCTAGGACTGTCGAGCTGTTACATGCTGTTTCTACGTCTTGAACCCATGAACTCAAAGTCACAACAACTTTTACCGTTGCGCCAAGGCTCCCCTTCAAAACAAACCTATTATCACGTTGACTAAATACAGGGATGCCGAACATTTGTGGGTGGCCCTTTTTAACTTAAAAACAACTGCGACCACCCGATCAGCAACCGAACCGATTTCTCTATTCGAATTGTAAGTCATATCCTAATCAAACAATCCAATGGCCGCCAAAACATCATGTTTTCTCCATCGCCCGGGATCGAACAGTTGCTTTCTTTTATAAGATCTTAGAACAATGAAGAGGTCAATACTCTTTCTTCGCAGTTGATTAAGCTGACATTGACGGATGCATCACAGGGTTACAGGCCCAGGCTTTCTTTTGTTAAATGGTCTTTGGGGGAAGAAATCTCTTCCTCAGCTCCTGCGATGGGTTCAAAGTCCTCAAACTTCCTGACCAACGAGGTGCAGATAAGAGGCAGCTCTCCATGCATTTCTTTGTTCCTCATGAGAGAGATGGGCTGCTGTAATTGATGGAAAATCTGGGTCTGATTCTGGATTCACAGATCGCATTCGCTTCCGAAAAGTTTAACTGGGGGACTTCCGGAGTCTGAAGTTCAAATTTTCATTTGGTTTTGATCCGCAGTTATGAAGGAACTAAACGGACGTTGCACTGCTTTGATGAGGGAGATCTAACTGAGACGGTGGGTTCCCCCTTGAGTAGGGACCTGTTCGTGGCAAACATTTCCCATAAATCTGTCATTGAAGTAAACGAGGAAGGAACTGAAGCGGCTGGTGCCTTAATTAGGCGTCTTTCCCATGTATATGGACTTCCCAGCTGATCACCCGTTTGTGTTTCTGATCAAGGAAGATATGACTGGGGTGGTTCTGTTCATTGGGCATGTTCTCAATCCTCTCGTGTAGTTAAGTTGGCAGTAGTTTTGATGATCGGACCTGATTTGGAATTAGAGTTTCCAAATGTTCCTCACTGCTGTTCAACTCTTTTGAATATTTGCAGAGCTTGCATACAGTGCTAGGCATTGTAAACATGACCTTTTGTAACAAGATCTTGATTTGGTCTTTTATTTAAATCAATTAGCAATAGTAATTGAAGATTAAAAAAAGAAGAAAAAAGCAGCCCATTTCACCAAGCTCCAGTATATGTAGGGTCTGAGGAAGGGACGGACCACAACAAGCTTATAGTAGGCAGCCTTACCTATATTTTGCAAGAGGCTGTTTTTACGCCTCGAACCCATGGCTCCCTTTCAACAATAGTAATTGAAGATACTATCGCTGAACTTTCCTTTCTTTTGTCGCCCTGAGTTTGTATTCATCAGCATTTAGGATGAAGATTTACAGAGACCATGGGTGAAGTGAAGTCTTGGGGCAATGGTTCAGTTGTTGCCATCTGATCTAGAGGTCATGGTATGAAAACAGCCTCCTGCAAAAATATGAAGCAACTATAGAACCTCCGTGGTCCACTCCTTTCTCCCCAACCCTGTGTATGCTTGTGCACCAGGCAGCCCTTTTTATTAAACAGATGAATTGACAATTCTAATTGGAATCGTCAAATTCCAGAAGGTAACGAGGTAGAAACTTAATAACCGTAGACGATCTGGTGAGCAAGACATGTGTCTTTGTGTCTTTGCAGTTCGTATGACTTAGCTTCGGATATGGTTTCTGAAAAAATAAGCCAGCAGGATAAGTGGGACTCACTCTCTTAATAATCGATCCGAACCGTTCATCTCGTAGGCATTTTGTGGATGAGTCATTTACCAAAATTTGGACTCATCTGAATATTGTAAGTCTCTAAGAAAATGCCTTTGGAGATTGTTATGATGTTATCAAATGCTCCGAAGGGCCACGTTCCCTTCTAGATAAGGTTTCCAATGCACATTGAAGAATAACTTTGGGCACATTGATTCCAAACGCTGCTTCCGAGTACTTTACCCGACCGACGGTTTAAGATCATAATCTAAAAGTTTTCAGTCATTTACGTACGTTGACTTCCGATTTGATCTGCCAATTTTCTGTTTACACGTGATTGCATTTATTATCCATGGCATGGGCCAGTTAACTTTTATATGCACCAAAGTATCATCACAAGTGAAGTGTTCACACTGTCAGCTAAAAGTACAAGGAGAGCCTGATATTTCAAATGATCCTGATCATTCATCTACTTTGTCCTATCTTACAGGGATTTAGTGGTGCTTGAGATGAGATGAAGTGATGTCCCCTCATCTTACATTAGTGTTGCTTGAGATGAAAATCTTCTTGTCTTAACTCATTATTCAGTTGAGTTTTCAGTAATCTCACTTCATCTCATTTCAAATTTGAATCATCTCAACCCAGCTCAAAGATTTATCATCTCATCTCATATCAAGACAACTCATTTAATCTCAAGCACCGCTAACATCATCTTAGATAGATTAGGACTGAAAGTTTTCATTCATAAGGCAAGTGGCAGGCAACTTTTTAAATAATCCAAACCGTTCAATCCGTCCAAAGATTACCAAAAATTACAGACTCTTGAAGATCCAGCCCTTGACTTTTCCGGACTGTCACAAACCGTGCGGATATCAATTTGGAGCGGAATGGCATCTGATTCTCCGCGTTCGAATCTCGCTTCGTTTTATCACTAGCTACGCCTTCTTAAATCCCTCGTTTTCCTTCCGACAACTGCAAACTCAGTAAAGGAGTTACACAAACTGATACACGCAGCCATAGGTAACTTCACCTCCCGTTTGATATCTCCAGCCCCTCCGAATCCTCCTTCCATTCGGAAACTTCCCTCAATGGATCTCCGAAAATCGATCTGCAACCAAACCGATTTCTCTCTCAGAATCGCGAAACACATCCTACTCAAACCATCCAACGGGGGCCAAAACATCGTGTTTTCTCCCTCATCTATTCATGTAGTTCTCAGTTTGATTGCTGCGGGATCGAAGGAGAAAACCCTGGAGCAGTTGCTTTCTTTTCTGAGATCCGAGAGCAATGAAGAACTTAATACCCTCTCTTCGCAGTTGATCGAGCTGATATTGACGGATGCATCGCAGAGCGGGGGGCCCAAGCTTTCTTTTATTAATGGTGTTTGGGTGGAGAAATCTCTCCCTCTGAAGCGCTCTTTCCAAGAGATCACCAACAAGCTTTATAAAGTAACACCAAAGCAAGTGGATTTTCAGACCCAGGTGAGGTTTTTTCCTTTTTTAATTAGAAGTTGCTTAAAATTTCAATTACCCATTTTGCAGAGATAGCAGGGCAGTTATTTATTAATTTGTGTGATTATTGTGTATCTTTAGAGTTAATTTAGGTAATTGCTTTGTTAGTATGATACTTGATGGGTAAGCTCAATACTTAGGCTTTGGTAATCCATGTCGGTTGCTTCTGGAGGCATGGAACCGGTAATTTATGTTTTTGATTCTTTCTTGTTAATAGAATTAGTTAGTTGCTTAAGGAATATAGTTTGCTAAATTGGGGGATTTGAGATTCTGAAAGAACTGGAATTTCTTTTGATTTTACAACTTAAATTGCTATTATTATATTTATGGCTTGGCATCACTATAGCTCCTATGTAGTGGTCGGCCTTCCTACCAGAATGCCTACAGACTAGAAGCTTGGCCAGAAGCAAGCAAGACTAGGAATCTATAGATCGTAGAGAAGGCTCGTTCCATGCTTGACTCTATTCCGTTGATTCGTCTCCAAACAGGAACGACCAATTTACAAATCTCATTAACTGCAGAATATAGTGAGCTGCACCAAATCTTTCTGTACAAATTAAACTGCCATTATTATATCTATTCTTAGTGGTAGACAATCGTGTTGATAGTTTGGGATGGTTGAGAACTTTGAGATATATGTATAAGTCTAAATCATTATAATCCACTGAATGTTTAAATTACCAATCGATCGGCTGACAGAGTTATGCAACTTGAATTTGCACTATACAGTTTTCAGAGTAACTGTACCTGTATATATTGTTGAGACAAAGGTAGTCAATGTCTGTTTGGTCTTCTGTCTTGTTTCTTTTATTGATTTGTTGATGCTAGTGGAAGTGCCCCAGACGATCACCTGTGATGGTTCCTTTTGCAAGTCGTCGTTGTTGGTTAGCTATAATAGTTTTGATTTCACTAAAGGCCTGGAGACTTGGATGTTAAGGCATTGTCGAAATGCGTTGTATGTTAATTTGGTTTTAGCAAGGGTATCAAGAGGAGTACTCATGTAAATAGGCAGTGTAGCTACTACTGCTAGCTACAAGCATTTATGTCAATACATCCACATAGGACTAAAGTTTCTAGTTGTCATTTTTGGAATCAAAGGTGCATGAGGATGTAGGTACGCCATGCAATGACATAAGATACACTAGAAAACTTCGAAAGCATTACCAGCTGAATTCATTGATCATATGGAATCTATGTCCCACATACTTGAAATGCTGTTCTCACAATATTCAAACCTAAGAAACAAGAAACACGAAAGCTCTAGTCAATGAGTTCTCATCTACTTGAAGCATGATTTTAATTTGATAGATAGAAGTATCTATTTGAAGTATATACAAATATCAGTACCATGTCATTTCGGGCATGAGATTTTGGCCTATTTGACTAGATATAAAGGTACAAGTCTGTGGAAGGTTTGATACTAGGATTGCTAGCATTATTAGCATTAGACTGGGAAGAAAAACGAGAAAAGAAAAATGCTGAGTATGTTGTTCACTTCAACAGACCAGTCCACTTCTCTGAAGAATGTGAAACACTTTGGTTTTATTCTGATAGTTAGGTGCTAGATTCGTTATTGAAAACCTTCTGAAGTGGATTCAAACTCAAGTTAATTCAGTTTTGACCCCATCAAGTCAAAAGAACTCCTTCGAGATGTGTGAGTCAAGTTGATTCTACCTTGTCCAAGTTATCTCTAAGCGTGAATGTTTTGGCACGGTTTGATCTTAGTCTGTTATTAGAATGGAATTTCCTTGACCTTTGATGCTTGCTAATCTCAATGTAACTTTTGTGCATATATTAACAATAAATATTTAGGATTGTTCCCTTCCCTTCTCTCTTCCATCTTTATTGTAACATTCCTTTCTTCTGAGTTGTGGTACTGGTATGTTGCTTTCCTTGTTTCTAGCATGTTAATATGAATTTAGATTGTACTAAAGTCTGCTAAACTTCATTCAGTTGTATAGAATATGGTCGTAACTGCTTTAGCATGGAACAGGGTGTCTTGAGGATGTCGCTGCGACATGAAATGTTAAGTAGGTACTTAGAATACACGTTTCTTGTCTAGAAGAATTCTTCATGTGTGCAAGCAATGGTTGGCATTGGAGTTAAGAAGGTAGACTTTTTTGAACCAGAAGAAAGTCAGCAATGATAATGCTTATGCCATTTTGACTGGCTGAAACTATGAATCACTGTGTAAAATTATGTGGATCTTATCCATTATGTCTTTTATGAAGTTACTATAGATCCTTGTGGTCCAACCCTTCCCTGGACCCTGCATACGTGGGAGCTTCATGAACCGGGCTATTTACTAGGTCAGTCGATATGTATGTAGGATGTCTCCGCAGACTGCACTCTATGGGGGATGAGTGTGTCAACTTTTCCACTGACCTTGCAAATCTAATGGGTGGAGTGAACATGGGTTGCTTTTCATGGTTCAAAAGATTTTGAATCAGACTCTATTGGTTCAGTTCATTCGCTTAGATGATACATGCATATAATGATTAGTTATATGTGGCAATTAGAGTTCATGGGGTAATGGAGTTCCCCCACTCCATCATGATCATGTAAATCTAGTATTGATGGCCGCACATTGGTTTTTTTCCATTTTTTCAATAGATATTGGACCAGAATCCAATTCAAAAGAGAAGATATATAACCGTTTCATGATTCAGATCTCAACAGTTAGGAACCTGTATTGCTTTGAAAAGAAATTAAATGACTTTAGAATTAGTGTGTCATCTATAGTTCAGGGAGAATGGACTTTCTTGAGTCTTGTTTGTATAGACCTTGGAGCACACCCTTCATCCAGGACACAGCTGATGCATAGACTTACGGTGATGGATCACCTTTAAAAATGTCTAATGGTCCTGAATAGCTTTAAAATACCCAAGATGAGGGCAAAAAGAAAGAAAATATGTCACTAGAGACAATCCAGGATGCCCTGTGCTACCTATGTTTCCTAGTCAGGATTGAGCATGCCATGCTTCCTCTACATCATTGTTTTTAGTTTGGTGAAATGTTCCACTTTTGTGTGCCCGCTTGTATTGATACTCTATCCAGGATCTCCATCTTGTAGCACTGCTGTCTCTCGCTCATTCAATGAGCAATTATAAATCTGCCTTCCTGTTGTTAGACTCCCACAACAACTTTTGTATTCACATAATCTCGCTTCACACTTGGCTGCTGAATAATAGTAACTAAGAAACTAATATTAGTCTTCAACATCAAAACTCTTGGAATCAAGCTTTAAAATATGACTGTTATGTCTCTCTTGGTGTCATTTAGTATGTTAGTTCTGCTGCTGCTGCTGCTGATGATGATGTGATCTTTATGATTGTGATATGCATATGTAGTCATTATATCCGTACTGAAGTTGCTGTTAATGGTGTTGTTGTTGGTGGTTCTGAAGTACACTCAAGTGGCTAATGAAGTGAACACGTGGGCTGAAAAAGAGACCAGTGGCCTTATCAAAGAGCTTCTTTCCCCTGCATCTGTCGACAGTTCGACAAGGCTGATATCGGGAAATGCACTCTACTTCAAAGGAGCCTGGAAAGAGAAATTTGATGGAACAAAGACAACAAACTCTGACTTCCACCTTCTTGATGGTAGCTCTGTTCAAGTGCCTTTCATGACCAGCAATAAAAAACAGCTTCTCAGCTCCTTCGCTGGGTTCCAAGTCCTTACACTTCCTTACCAACAAGGTGCAGATAAGAGGCAGTTTTCCATGTATTTCTTTCTTCCTCATGAAAGAGATGGGTTGCCAAATTTGGTGGAAAAGATGGGTTCTGATTCTGGGTTCATAGATCGCCATCTCCCCATCGAAAAAGTCGAAGTTGGGGAATTCAGGATCCCAAAGTTCAAATTTTCATTTGGGCTTGAAGCTTCTGCTGATTTGAAGGAACTGGGGCTTTCATTGCCTTTCTCTGATGCAGGTGATCTAACTGAGATGGTGGATTCACCTGTGAGTAAGAACTTGTACGTTTCTAGCATTTCCCATAAAGCTGTCATTGAAGTAAACGAAGAAGGAACCGAAGCTGCTGCTGCGACGGCTGCTGTGTTTAGTCTGAGGTCCTTGCCCACGCGCATGGACTTTGTAGCTGATCACCCGTTTGTGTTTCTGATCAGAGAAGATATGACTGGAGTGATTCTGTTCATCGGACATGTTCTCAATCCCCTCTTTTCCAACTAGGTAGAAGCGTTCAAGACCAGCCTGCAATGGTATTAGAGTTTCCACGGTTCCTTGTTGCTCTGCGACTCTTCTGACTATTACCTAGCTTGTATAGTACTATCCATCGTGGACTTGGCATTGTAACAAGATCCTGATCTGGACTTCTTGATCGGCAATAGCAGCCATGCTATTCTTAGTGAACTTTCATCTATCAGTCATCTCTATGAATCTGTTTATATCACATTTCTGGGAGTAATCTATTGAGTATTTTAGCTCTTAAGAGTACCTACCAATGTGGAGTTAAAGCCAATTTGCGTAACAGCCTCACATTTTGTTATTATTAAAAAGAAGAGTTTGAGTGAAAAAAATTTAATTTGCGCTTCTAAATTTGATTTTGAAACCTCAAAAATCAGAATGTACACCCCTTTCACTGGATGAGCCCCACACGACGACGAACCAGGGAGAGCTCAATGCGTGGAGCTCCACCCTTGGCTGACTGTTGCGCAGGGAAGTCACCACCTCCCTCTCCCCCGATTTTCGTCTCTCACATCACTCTCTCTCCCTACATTTCTCTCACCATTCCCCTTCTCTCGTGAAAACGCCTCTCCAGGCACACCCCTTTTCCCTCTGTCGATAGCGTTCCCCCCCGCCCCCCCACTGGCGGCTGTCACCAGCACAAGCAAGAACTCTTACCTCTCCCGGCAAATTCCCTTACTGTTTCTCTTCTTTCCCTCACTCTATTTCTCCCTTTACCATTCCTCTTATTGCCAGCAACGATGGAAAAACCAGTTGGGGTTTTCGTCGGTTTTTCCTTGTTTTTCGGTAGCAAGAGTTAACAAAATCATCCCAGATTTCATTGGAGTGAAGGGAAAGACAAGACCTACGGACTCAGGTTTCAATTTGTGAAAAAAAATCGAGTTTTTTTTACATTGTTATAGTCGCTGGCAACGACCATTTTTGGTCGTCTTTTCCGGCAACGGTGACCGGATTGCAGCCCTGGCGACCATTTTTCGGCAAGGTAAAATTAGAAAAATTTATATGGATGGAATCCTGATTGAATAAGCTTCACGACTGAGTCAACAAAAGTTCGATTGGAGATCATCTGACTGTTGAACTCTTGATCTAAATACGGTACATGAGCAATGTTAGATCTACAAATCTGACCGTTGAAAACATGATTAGACAATAGATCTATGAATTTGATTATGTGAATTATATGAAGAGGATAATGTGGATTGGAAACACTAAATGAAAAGCCTATTATATGTACAAATGGTGATTGGACCGTTACTTTATAGGTCTGATCATTTCAACGCTTAGATCTAGGTAATTTAGGCTTGGAACAATATCTGATTGACTGATGTGTGAAATTAAATTATTCAACCCTCTAAGATATCTAATCTGAGGTTAAATGATAGATCAATGACAATCTGACTGTTTAAATTAGAATATTAATGTATGAATCCATGATCAAGAGACTAAATTATGATATTTATGTCATATTTTTCAGAATTGATTTATAGTTGATGATAGAAGCCATGATCCTCATTTTATGATTTATTGAACAACAACTAAAATGACGAGTAATCAATTCAGGTAAATCTGAATCATCAGGTTAAAGGGTAGCCTTGGTGTACGAAGCTCTTGCCTATGTAGGGTCTGAGGAAGGGGTGGACCACAAGGGCCTATAGTAGGTAGCCTTACCTTGCATTTTACAAGAGGCTGATTCCACACCTTGAACCCGTAACCTCAAGGTTAAGATAGGTAAATTCCAAGAGTGCTAAGTTTTCATATTTATTTCACTTATGCATTGTTTTATTAAGTACATATAATTACTACATATAATAGTAGTTGATGATTATCGTTGAGACTCCGAAACAGCATCCTCATAATTTGAATTATGTGAAAACTTTTAAATTTTCTCTGGATGAAATTGTTAGGAAACAGAGTCTCCATTTTCATGTGAATATGAAATTATGTTTATCAGGTGATATGCACTACATGCGTTAAATGTGCGGTGTCCTATAAACAAGGGAAACTTTGTCTGATTTTGATTAAAAATATAAGGATTTTGTTATTATATTAGAAAACATAAAATGCCCATTATGGGTAATTATCCTAATTAAATCTCATGCATCATTTAGATTTGACATCTATTGGCTTTTATATGGAAAATATGTATTTTAAAAACCATGATTATGATTTGATTATGTGATCAATGAATAATATGTTATAGAGAGTATAATGGTAGTTAGATTTTCATGCAATGATTTGCCAAGGATTTGTTTTAAATAAGCGATTTCGCTTGGTGAGCACTATGATAGGAGGGTTACAGAGATGACTACCCACATTTTGACAGTTGATATTTCGACACTAGGCCCAAGTGGCTAGATTTCAAGTGTGACATCGTGAGAAGGCTGCAGTGCCCAATCCGTTGGCCTCTCATGCGAGATGGTGATAAGTCTCACATAGTTGGTGTTAGCATTTGAGCATGCAATGTTCCACTAATAAACAATTGCCGCAATAAAGTGGTCCATGTATTGCTACAGTATCCCACGATTGGGTAGTTGCTGTAGTGTTACGGTGTCCCATTATAGGGCTGTTGTCGCAAGTTGATTTTTGGCAACACGCGTGTGATAGCGTCATGGATACCCTGGCCACTAGGCATGACTATGCCTTGTATGATTTGAGATTTGATATATTCATATTTATATGCTAAGAACCGATATGTTTGATATAAATTGACGAGGACTTTCTTATATATTGTTTAAATTGAGATTTTAGCACTTAACTACTTTACCGTCAATTTTGTATACTTGTTTATTGAATACTCTTTTGATGTCAACATATTATATTGTTCTTACGCTTATATTGTACTTAGATGACCTAAAACCTTGAGTGGAATGTTTGAAAAGCATGCAAATGTTATATTACTAATAAGCCTTAAGAACAATACATAAGGATGGTTCACTGTGTGCATGAAAGCGAGTTTGCATTGATTTGTATTTGTGATCTTAGTTTTACTTGCTGAGTATATTCACCTATACTCATCCCACCAACTCTACAAATAAACGTGTAGAAGAGAAAGACAAGAGTATTGAGATTAGGCATATAGAATAGTCAGAGAGAGAGAAGGAGAGAGAGTATAGAGAGTGTATGTATGATCTATATATTTTAAAAATATTGTGAGATGACTAACTAGTTATGTAACTATTATAAACAGTTTGGATATATATAAATATGTTTAATACATATAGGACTATGGGTTGTAACTGGACAAATTTCTAGGAAATGATTTTGACTTGTCATATTTGAATGTAAAAATGCTTGAAGTTTGAACTCATAAATTTGTTTTGATCGGTCTTCTGACACAGGATTTTCTGAAAGTTTTTATTTTAAAAGAAAAATGTTTTTGCTTGTGACGACTCGAGTTTTTACATGCATTTTTAAAAGCAAAACCAATTCCTAATATTGGATCAATCCCTATTTGAAAACACTTTTATAAAAACAATACAATGCAAGGAAAAATCTTTTATTTTAAATTCAGTTTTGAAAACCCTGAGTGTCATTTGCTTTCAAAACGAACAAAGTAATTTTAAAAACTAAGACAAATGTATATACATTCCAGATCTATCCTGTCACAGCTCACAATCCAACTGTAATAATGACATATACATGTTCAAAGGGTAGGTCATATACTTACATTCATACTTGTCTTTATCTTCATTCACTTGATTGTAGCACTAACATTTTCTAGTGCTTCTTCTAATCATATTGGAGCTAATCTATAAAAATAATATATTTGAGTGAATATTTTTCATACTCAATAAGTGATCTAATACTACTATTTTGAAAACATAGCATGCAAACTGCATAATTTTAAGAGAGGCTTTTCATGTATAGATCATGCAATTTCTTTTTATATAAACATGCATATTTATACATAAATCATAAGCTCATTTGCACATTTTTTGACCATGGAATCTTTTATCGAAATCCAGTAATATAATTATTACAAAAATCATAGAGTAGTAATCAATCAATCCATATACTAAAATCTCGATGAACACATCAAGCCGACTAGTCAAAGTCAATAATTCATAAAATAATAATAATTATGAAATTCTTAAAGTAGTATTCAGTCAAAACATATGATAGCATCTTAAACCCACTATAGATATCATGCACGTGGGTATCTCGGCGAACACATCAAGCCGATGGGTCGGCGAATACGTCAAGCCGATTGGTCACGAGTACTCGTCTACGACCATCTCAATATAATATGCATATCAATATCAAAACTGAAATCATAGGGTCCACTATGCTCATAACCAGAACCTATTCTGAAATCATGTGGCTCCGTTATCTAAAGACCATGCCCACCATAGCCTCCATGGCGACTATGGATATATCCTCGAAAAGGGTGCTATGAATACCTTCAGTGGTAATCCCTATTTGCCACAGTAGTTGAGGAAGGGACAATGCCGCTTTGGGTAGTGATACCTACCACTTTGGTGGTTAGAAGCCAACCCCGTACATAAACAACCTCTCAGCATAGTACCCACCAAGCTCATTAGCCCGAAAAAGATATATACATATAATTCAAATCTCAATTATTGTAAATCATACAATTTATGCAATTAGTTTCAAAACATGCGAACGATGCATACATAAATGCATACATAAAATCTGTTCAATGCAAGCAATCGCATTCAAGATCATAGATCATAAAGATAATCTACATGCTCATTATAAGAATATTATATCTCAGAAAACATACTAAACACGGTAATAGAGTTAAGTAAATCATTTAAATTTCATAATGCATTTGAAAACTTAGTAGCATTAGACTATCTACCTCGGTAATGTCCCTTGGATAGCTTTTCTCTTTAATTCGAATCATGGATCACCTTTGTGAGGTCCTAAATATTATTTGGGAATAAGAGTCCAAGTATTATTTTTTATTCTTTATATATCATCAATTAGATTGATAGATCAACGACTAGATCTATCCTTTAGGTTATAGATCATTAATTTGTGTGTCTCCAAGCTAGATCTTACTTACATATATCCAATGTTTAATAGTTTGATTGTCTTCAATAACCTTTATGTCATCATTATCTTGTAATTGAACGGTTGATCTCATAGATCACCTATTCTGATGCTTAGATCGAGTTCATACTTGATTTGGACTGTCAAATCTATAATTCAAAGGTTGATCTATGTTATTTAGGGTTGATCTTGAAATATTGATCTCATAATGCATCCAATGGATCAATTTATGAGATCTGATCATCTTTGATCTTGTAGATCTATGAGATTTCTATGATTTTTAGGTTATGCTCACATTAAAAAGTCCTCTAATCCTAAAATTTATTGTATAATTAGGCCTGTGTCGTCAATACAAACACAACGAACTTTTCGGATCGTCAATTGGAGTTATATAGACTTCTTAATCGTAGTGTTAGTGTTTTAGATCAAATAAACGATCAAGATTAGATCTCTGGATCCAGAACGCGACAAGACAGGCCCTGCACATCACGGTTCCCAGGACGCGCTTGCGAGCCGTCAAACCAAGACCGCACCCGCACGCCTGCACACTCTCGAAGGACGCTCTAGGAGCTATGTTCCCATTGTGCGCCCGTAAACTAATCCGATGGGATTGAGATGGTCTGATTGGGACTGTTCGATCAAACCCATCTCTGATCAATGCATGGAATTATCCAATCTTCTTTGTTTTTCACCCTTTACGATTTTTGGGACCCATGATCTTCATCAGACGGCTTGGATCTTGGATTCGATCTATCCTTGAGATGACTCATAAGAGATTCGATGGACCTGTTTTCACTCGTGAGAACAGATCCAGCACAAATCTGTGTTGATCTTGTCGAAAAATGGAGAGAGAAGGAAGGGTAGACGAGAGATCCTACCTGATTAAGTTGGAAGGAGGTGGGTTTTGGGTTTTCCGGTGGTGGGTTCCACTGTGCCACTGGAAACTCCGATTCCAGTGGGTTTTGGCCGGTCCGAGTGTTCTCAGGTGGTGTTGATCGTTTGGTGCCGCTATAGAAGATTAGGTCACCTGATTCTCGGAGGAAAAAAGAGAAAGATGGGAAAACGGAAAAATGATTTAGGGCCGATGCTGGGGAAAGAAAAGAAAGAGAGGGGAAGAGATTTTTCGATTGTGGTTTTTGCCCGACCCCTGTGTCACTGGAAAATACAGAGAGCGGGGGCAGCCAGAGAAGAAGGGGAGAAGGGGGCGGCGCCTACCACTTTTCAGGCGCAGACGATAACGACACCCTGTGTTTTCTGGTTTTTCCTTAATGCTTATAAAATTACAAAAATGCCCTCAAATCTTCAAACCTCATAACTTTGCAATCTAACCTCCGTTTTTCGTTTTCAATATTCTTTATGTCGTTCGATTTTATTTTTCAAATAAATCTAATTATGAAAATATTTCTATCAAATTAATTTCTATAAAATCTCATTTTTAATATTCAAATAGAACTTTAAAAATTCAGGTTATTACACCACTATTTGTTTTCTAAAACAAATTTTTAAAATAGAAACATGCCTTTCAAAAATAATTCTCAAAAAAGCATTTGAAAACCTAGGCTGTCACAATTTACCAGTTGAAACCTGTTATTTGGTTTTGCAGTTCATATCACTCTCTTCCTGCCAGTTAACCCTGTTTCAGTTTGTTAGTTTTGTTGAATCATTCCCAAATGCTTCATTTTCACTGTCTTCCCCACATCCTTCTGCTAATTTCTTGCACAAACTGCCTATTGGCTGTTTAGTAAGCTAGTACCAGTGTGCTGAATTTAGCTTGTGGTTGATCCCCACAATCCAGTTGGCAGCGTGCAATCGCGTCCAAGCAACGCCAATTGTGGATTGTGTAGGCCAGCGACTAATCTCATTGTGTGGTGGCCTTCTCAGATGCCAATCCCGAATGTTTTCCATTGCTAGGATAACTTGTATGCTGTTTGTGTGTATAAACAGGCCGATGCGCAGTTTATGGTGATCCAAACCGTTCATCTTCGGCTCTACTTCAGAGTTGCTCCATGCAAAAACATCTCCACTCGATGATCCTACCAGAAAGTGGATAGCCATGAAAGACCATTGCTAGTAAGATCTTCACTGACAGGAAGATTAAGATGTTTTGCAGTGCCCAGAATCTAAGAGATCATTTAGAAGATGAACAGTTCGGATCACCAGCCATACATCTTTGCTTCTACGTAGTTTTCAGTTTAGCGTAATCCATGTCCAGATTTCAGGCTCAAACACCAATACACCATATTGGAACGTCATAATCGCATGATCTTCAAGGAGTGGAAACAGTCATTGACATTGTGGTCTGCCCCTTCCCTGAATCCCACATACACGAGAGCTGTGTACTGGAGTTGTCCTTTTATCACCAGATTAATGGTGTCAACTCATCTTATCGTTTAGATGATCTAAGCCCTTCAATTGATCAAGCTCTCTGGATCATCCAATGGAGATTTTTTTTTTTTTTGCATGTTATATCTACGATGTGATCCGGAACATGAACAGTGTGGATCACCACATGTCTGTTTACTGGTTGTAATTTCATCTGCATCCGTCTGAGTCAAAATTGTAAGAGCTCTACTCATAAAGAAATTACCCTCTTTTGAAAATTTATTATACTTTTATATAAGGGGTTTATTTTTATGATAATCTCAACTGTTAATCTTGGTTGTTTTATAGTAGAAAATATTTGACTCAAAGAATGGCATACATTTTTTGAGTTCTAAAATTTACAATAAAAAAATTAAGGATATTAAAAGCAATTAAAAAAATTAATATTTGAATCATCTAAAATATATGACTTTGAGCTATGACGTATCTATATCTATATCAAGCTGCTTAAGATAAATGATTTAATTACTCAAAAAAAAGTAGATTATAGATTTATTTTTACTATAAAATTCCAAAAGAAGGCGGGCATTATTACAAAAGGAAATATCAGCTCTCAAAGCCATAACGTAAGAGGTACATGATGAGCGTGACGTGGCCCACTTGTTTCGGGCCAGTGTAATCGTTAATCCTTATTGGCAGGCCCCACCGTAAAACATTAAATCGATCCATTGAACACTGCCAACAACTCCATCGTGGATATTGAACGTCAATTCTTGTTTCGTCTTTTATGAATCATCCGTTTCAACACTAATCTTATCCGTAGAATCGCTGCAATTTCCGAATAAGGTAAAAGAAGTGCTAAATGAAGGGAGAAGATGACACTAATTTAATGTAGGTGGGGCCCAAATTAGACTATTGACGAGCTCCACGTTATCATTTCCCAGAAGGTGATGGGTTACTGTGTGAGAAAGGATGGGGGAGACAAATGGACGGAGTGTCGGGAAAATGTCGGTGCCGTCAATAATTAATTATTGAGGATGGGTCCTACTTTCCCGGTGCGTTTCGCAAAGGTTTAAAATTTCGTCAACGGCACTTGCGTGACTAACTTCGTGACGGGAGAACAATAGAATAATAGCCCCGTTCTAAGCGTAAAACTACAAAAATGCCATTATTTTATTCCAGCCTACCATAAATATTCTGGCCCACTAGAAAGTACATCTACGGATAGATGTCAGGGAACTACAGCACCGTCCAGAGCTAAACCACATGGTTCTGGTCCCACCCATGCCAAACCGATATTTTATCTACAAAGAAATCAATGGTTCACATTTTACTGTCAAAATCCTAAAGAAGGTCATTTTGATGAAAGGTCGAGAAACGATCAAATCAAGACAAAATCAATGTATGGGTATAGCTGATCATCATCTTTCATCTTAACGGATTAGATCAACCAAATGTGATACTATAAGCCCCATAAACTGTACTTCTTCTTTGAGCAAACTAATATGCTTCTATGTAATATTTAGACATAATCTCTGCTCAGGGTGGCATCTTCCTTTTCTAATCTATTGTCATTTTAATTATATAATTTGTTTATATAATTTATTTACTTTTATAAAAGTTGGTCGATCAATAGACTCGAACCATCAATCTCTTAGTGCTGTTATCATTATCTTTAAAAAGGACAGCACATTGCACAAAGCTCCTACATATGCAGGGTTTATATAAAGAATGGATAACAAGTATAAATAGTATGCAACCTTATCTTATATTTTATAAAAAGCTATTTCTACACCTTGAGCCCATACTCATGTCACATAACGACAATTCTATCCTTGAGCAAGACTTTTTTTTATCGTTGACTTTATGTCTATAAATTATTTCAATTTTCTCGTCTTACGGAGACTATTGAAGTATTAGAGCCTCGTATAGACCGGGGGGTTAACCCTTTTTATCATGCCCGTGTTTCCAATTTCTCTTTATTTTCTTTCGTCATATTGGCACGGTGGCGTCATGGTAATTTATTGCATGAGCGGTACCATTTAGTTAAGGAAGTTTCTTCGAACTGAAACTTCCTCGATCTCTAGGCAGTACCCACGCTGTTTCCCGTACTTTTCGGTCATCGACACAAACAACAATCTCGTAACGTCCTCTCTCTTTCTCTCTCTAAATACTTGAATTATTATTTAACAAACATTCATAGCTTCCAGTTGAAGACCCATTTCCCTGCACGTTTACTCGTAGTTGATATTTCAGTTTGGTAACAAGAAGAAGCCGTTCAGAAGAAGAAGAAGATGGTAGAGACAAATCCTGCACCAGTTGTAGTACTACCACCACTAGCAGCAGCGCCACCACCAGCTGCTGTATCAAGAGGCCCTGTTATTCCTCCACAAGAGCAACTCCATCAGCTCAATTTCTGCATCCACACACATCCATCATGGCGTGAGTTTTTTCATGTTCTCTTTATCTTTATCATTCCATTTCTCTCATTAGTTTTTCTAGATTTTTTGTCTAACATGTCGTTCTACACTTATCTTTCAAATTTCAATCCAACTGTTCATCATTTTCATACTATTTTGTCTTCTCATTATACTGGTTTCTCTGTTTAAGGGTCGTTTCTATGATACCCATCTAAGTAAATCCATTTTTTCTTTGGCTAACTTCCACAACACTGGGAAACTTCCTCTGTTTTTTATAGGGTAGCACAGTGAAATTTATTTCAATTCTAATGCTTTCCAAGCTTGTTCTTTATGCAACAAGGTTTGAATTCAATTCCTACAAAAAAATATATTAAATTTTGCACTTGTTCTTGTTTCTCAATTTTAGGCATGGTTTGGGATACTGAAGTGCACACACAAACACTTTCTCCTTCTTTAATCTAGATTTGAACGGTTTCCTTCCTTCTTTTTTACTTTTTTTTTTTAATATCTAATTGACTTCTTCTTGGTGTCATCTTTCATTAGCCAGCTTATCAAACATATCTTGCCTCCACCTTCTACTATCATTCTAGTCAATGTAATAGCATTAGCAAATGATGTGTGATTTCTTCTTTTTCTTTCCAAATCTGAAATTTTGTTTCTTATTTCAAACACTAAAAAGGGCAACCTCGGTCCACTAAGCTCCCATGTATGCAGGGTCTAGGGAAGGGGTGGACCACCCTTATCTTGCATTTTGCAAGAGACTGTTTCCATGCTTGAACCTGTGACCTCAAGGTCACACGACAACAACTCTACCTTTGCGCCAAGGCTCCCCTTCTTCTTATTTCAAATACTGCTCGAGCTAATTGTCAGCTATACATTGGTTAATGTAGAGGTCCAACTTTCAAATCCTTAGTCTCACAACGACTTCGATTACCTGACTGAATTTACTTGATTATTCTTTTGATTAGAAGCTTAATTATGTTTTACTTCAATTGTGAGCAAGTATTGCAAAAGAAATTATGGTATTCTTACTTTCAAATCCTGATCTCGTAATGACATTTACCTGGCTGATTTAACTCAATTATTTACTGATTTAGGAGCTTAGCAATAATATCCTCCAACTAATGGTATCATGAATTAAACTTTACAGCGGAAACAATTTTGCTCGGTTTTCAACATTACATCGTTATGCTAGGAACTATTGTCATGATTTCGACTCTTCTTGTTCCTCAAATGGGTGGAGATCATGTAAGAGTTTTTCAGTACCCTGCTTCAATTTTACTTCTCAATATTAGGTGCTTATGCTCTGTTTCTTTGATATTAATCAGTTTCCTTTTTGTGGAATCTTGAAACAGGGGGATAAGGCTCGCGTGATACAGACATTACTCTTTATAAGTGGACTGAATACACTTCTTCAAACATTCATTGGGACACGGCTCCCTACAGTAATGAATGCATCCTTTGCATTCCTCATCCCAGTAATGTCCATAGTCAATGATTTTCGCTTCCGGGACTTCAGAAATGAGCACGATGTAAGCAGAATACAAACATGATTTCTAGTTACCGGTTTATAGATGACTGTCAATATGACTGCTTTTGTTTTATTCACTCTCACAATTTTCTTAGGTGCTAGAATTACTTGTTCATAAGTTTTTCGACTCAGTTAAGTACTGATACATTCTTGGGTGATTGCAGAGATTTCTCCACACAATGAGAGCTATTCAAGGGGCCCTGATTGTTTCAGCATTTTTCAACATCATCATTGGATACAGTAAAGCATGGGGAAATTTTACAAGGTACAAGATGTTATATAGTCCTGAAAATCTACTTCAAGCTGTCCTTATGTCCTTAAGTTGCTCATTTTCTAATCCTTCTCTGTGGCTACACAACTTCAGAATTGATAACTCAACCAGCAGGATTTAAAGATAACTTAGTTCAATTATATAACAACACTTGACCTCATCACTTTATGCAGATTCTGTAGCCCTGTTGTGATTGTTCCAGTTGTTTCTGTGGTGGGTCTTGGACTATTCGACAGGGGTTTTCCTCAGGTATTCCTCTTTAAACACCTCTGTTCCAGGTTGTAAACTCACCATTTGAAAGAACTAGATTCAGCACACATAGAATGTTTCTTTCAGGTTGGCAAGTGTGTGGAGATTGGCTTGCCTATGCTACTCATATTGGTTGTATGCCAACAAGTAATGACTCACTTCTATTTTTGCTCAAAATAATGCTTTTCTCTATTTTGGTCAATCCAGTTATCTTTAGTAGAAAGCAAAGTAGATAATAGATATTGGCTTGTTGCAGTATTTAAAGAATCTCCATCACAAAACACATGCATCGCTTGAGCGGTTTGCATTGCTTTTCTGCATTGCGATTATCTGGATTTTTGCAGTGGTGCTTACTGGTGCTGGTGCCTATAACAACGCCTCTCAGAAGACTCAACAACATTGCCGTACTGATAGATCATACCTTATATCATCAGCTCCATGGTACAGTAGAAAGCAATAGCTAACCAAAATTTCTACCATGATTGCAGTCATTAAATTAGCTTTAATCTCAAAGCTCATAGTTTCTTACTCATTACAGGATTAAAATTCCATATCCCTTTCAGTGGGGTCCTCCAATCTTCAGTGCAAGTCACGTGTTTGGAATGATGGGAGCAGCAGTTGTATCAGCTGCTGAGGTTAGAGTCACTACCCCAATCTCTTACTTTTGAAATGCTGAGGATTAGAGAACTAACCAAATCTCTTACTACTTCACCACTCATCAATGTTTCAAATGGTAAAGATGGTGTACTACCCTTCTTGTGAGATGAGGCGCAAGCCTTGCAAATTTTTACCTTTAAAAATTTTGAATTTAAGAGAAACAAATAAGATTATGGAATTTCACTTTTATTCTGAAATTAATTTAGTTCTAGGAAAAGTGTACGTTTGAAAGGTTCTTCCCTTCAGAAGTGTACTTTTTTGACAATTTTTCAAGAATAATCATCATTGAACAGAAAAGAAACATAGAAATTTTAAACGTCTATAGTGATAACATAGTGTGAATTCTGGAACATAAATGGTTCCATGCCAAACCCTCACTGGACTATCAGAGGGAAGTTAGATGAAAACATTATCCTTTGTTACAAGAGTGGCTTTCTTTCTTGATCTTATGTTAGATATGGTGGAAAAAGAAAAGAAAACCAAAGCATTTTAGCTTAATTAAGTATTACCATAAGATTCCCTTCAAAAAGTATAGCCATAAGATTTTGATAGAAATGGACAAAGGAAACGAGAGACAGTTTTTATCATTTATCTCACAGCCATGCCTGTTAGGCTCATTAACTCAGCTATATGAGATGAAGCAAACATCTCACAGGCCTATACTCCTTTTGGTATTTGCCTCGAGCATGACTTATAAATACTGTCTCCTACTCATCCTTGATCGGACTAATGACTTGGGGATCACTATGCAAAAGGACTTGTTTTTCAGTCCTAGTGCAAGAACTGTAAATTGGAAAAATGTCTTACACATTGTTGTTTCAATGCAGTCAACTGGAACATACTATGCAGCTGCACGGTTTGCGGGCGCTACACCTCCTCCTGCTCATGTGCTTAGTCGAAGCATTGGTCTACAGGTTTGTCTACAATTAAAGAAATAAACATTCAACATCTAGATTGTTCAGTATTGAGGTTTGCTCTCCATTCATAAATGTTATATGGTGTCTGGTAATCACACAAAAACAAGAATATAAACAAGGGACCATGCCTTACAGGTATGTAAGCTCTTGAATAATATGAGGACACAAGGTCATGAAAACTGAAGTTCCAATTTAAAGCTGATTCATTCTTACATAATAAAGAAGGGACAAAAACTTTGACAACTGTACTATATTCTTGAAGATGATAAATGACCTTTTGCATACTGTGAAATATACATAAAGACAACTTGCCTTCTAAGATATCACCTATATAAAGGACCAGCACATTTTACAAAATTATCTGTCCCGTTCCAAGTTTGTGATCAAAATATATGTTATTTTTACAGAATTGCATCAAACTTAAACTTGGAATCAACCCCACTGACATCTATAATTTGTTGCTGCAGGGAATAGGTATGCTTCTTGAAGGGATATTTGGTGCTGCAGTAGGTTCAACTGCATCTGTGTAAGGCAACCAGTTCCTGTTATCTCAGTAGCCATTCTTCTTTCTCATGGGTCTGGTTCATCTGGACCCCATACAATTGATTGTATAAATGATCCTTTACTTCAGCAAACTAGAACATTTTGTTTGGCATTTGCCACTTCGAATGAGTTCCAACAGCAACCTACATTTTTGTCTGTTGTGTAGAGGAAAAATATCAAATGTAACATCAGTTGAGTTGTTGTGAATTTGGGGTTTGCTATAGTAGTTTTTTTGTCAATTTGAATGGCAACAAACAAACATTTTAACCTCTATTAACCTCATTATTTACCTTTTTTATGAAACTTGATGTTTTATTAACCGTCAATATTTCTTCATTCTCAAAGAATCCCTGATTTTTCCATTCTGACCCAACTCATTCTTGCAGTGAAAATGTTGGGCTTCTTGGACTAACACATGTAGGAAGCAGAAGAGTGGTGCAGATATCAACTGCCTTCATGATATTTTTCTCCATCTTCGGTCTGTTCAACTTTTACATATGCAAAATAGAATAAGCCCACGCTCTTAAAGATCAATATCTTATTATATCTGATTCAATTCTTATGCAGGGAAGTTCGGGGCCTTCTTTGCATCAATTCCGCTCCCAATATTTGCCGCCATTTACTGTGTTCTATTTGGGCTTGTGGGTAAGTTGAAATCAAGGTTAACAGGACATGATAGTCATTGTTTACTATGATCATTTCCATCAAAGTAGAGAAACATTGTAGTATAAATATGTTATCCTCATTGTTACTGATTGTTCCATGCATTCTGCAGCTGCTGTTGGTGTCTCCTTTATCCAGTTCACAAACAACAACTCCATGAGGAACCTCTACATCTTGGGCCTGACTCTGTTCCTAGGAATATCTGTTCCTCAATATTTTAAAGAATTTTCAGCTTCTGCTGGCCATGGACCTGTCAAAACCAATGCTGGATGGGTGAGAATACTTTTTTCCACTAACAAACAAAACGAATTTCAGCTGTTAAACGTTGTGACGGAGTGAATCCTACATACACTAACTTATTTCTGAAGACTCATTTGGAATTGTAGAAGTAATTTGTCCACAACTTTTTGTGCCGTATGCTCAAGTATATCATAACTGAACTGCTATTGATATGATCTAATATTTTTTCCTTTTCGTAATTTGCAGTTCGATGAAATTTTGAATTCAATCTTCTCATCGGCCCCGACAGTTGCATTTATAGTTGGAACACTGCTTGATAACACACTCGACCCCATGAACACAGGCATTGACAGAGGTCTACCATGGTGGGTTCCATTCCAAAACAGGAAGGGAGATGTCAGGAATGAAGAGTTCTACAGTTATCCCATCAAGATACATGAACACATTCCAACCAGATTTCTCTAGGGGGCTGATTCACGTGCGTGTAAATTGTTATTCAGGTGTTGAAGAAATTTTGTTCTTTCTATTAATACTTCTGAACAAGTTATGCATCACTGGACAACTGTAGAACAGTTAGTTTGTGGTGGAATATATAGTTTCATTCTTTTATTTTGAATGAGGGTCATAAGCCCTTGGCCACAAATTATTGACGTATAGCTTCATTCTTTGTTCCCAAAGTTCCCCTCCAGGTTACTTGGGGGCCCAATGTAGCACCATGATGCTATAGATCTTTTTGTTTGGGTGTGCAGACCTATTGCATTTTAAGGAAAGTTGGTGATATCCAAACACTTTCTGTATGGCGACACCATTTAGTCTATTGAGGTGGTTGGTAATGGTTACAGAACCTGTTTACGCCGTTTCCTTTCATCCATGGGACATAGTAAGGTTGATCTCCTAGTTGGTGCTTCGGATATATCTTTATACATAAACACCGATAGCTGAAAACCGTTGCCAATCACTGGCAGCTTTTAGTTATAGAGGAATACTAAACGAATCTTCAACTAAAGGAAAAATCTCTGTTCTCCTCTTCATTTTAAGGTGTAATTTCAGTTATCACCTTCTACTAAAGGATTGGTGAACTTCTATTCTGTCGTAGATTTTTGACCCAACAATTCTTTTTGACAATCTGTTAATTATATTTGATAGGATTCATGAAGTCTGCATCATGGTATTACAAAAGAAGGTAAAAGGAAACAAAAGCTAAGGACAGAGTTTGCCCCCAAAGGAAACAAAGAACAAAAGAATAGAAAAGAACAAGAAACATCAAATACCCCAAAATCTATTCAAATACTTCAAGCAAGTCTTTCTGTAAATTTACTGAACCCTTAGCGTGTGAGGGTATTACTCACCTCGTTTGCTGACTTGTAGACATGTTTATAATGAAACTAGGGGTGGCAAAATATGACACGATACAAAAAACATGACTCGAACACGACATGGATTTAGCGGGTTAGGGTCGAGTCTTATTGTATTCATGTCATTTTTAGATCGCCAAAAATCGTGTCGTGTTCGGGTCAATCAATGTTGACCCATCATGTTGACCTGTGACCTATTAATTTGTCATGTTGACCCTTTTGACTCACAACCTATTAACTAATCGTGTTGAAAATATAGGACGGCTTTTTAAAAGTAGTCCTATATTATGATAGGAATATATGATGGTTTTTGAAAATCCATCCTATATTCTTATGATTTTTGAAAAACCATCAATATAGGATGGGTTTTGACATCCTATATTCCTATATAAGATGGTTTTTAAAAACTCATCCTATATTCTTATAATTTTTGAAAAACCTTTAATATAGGATGAATTTTAAAAACCCACCATAACTCTTATAGAAATATAAGATGGTTTTTCAAAACCTATCCTATATTCCTATGATTTTTGAAAAACCATTAATATAGGATGGGTTTTTCAAAAACCGTAAGGGTTTTTAAAAACCGTCCTATATTCTTACGGTTTTTGAAAAACCAACCGCCCTCATATTACACGAGTCGTGTTGTGTCGACTCGTTTGATAATTGTGTCATGTTCGAGTCACGAGTTTTTGACACGATTATTAATTGGGTCGTGTTCGTGTCCACCAATATACTATAATGGGTCAGTTTCGACACGACACGAATCTTGGATACGATTTGTCACTCCTAAATGAAACTCCTTAGCCCAATTGATTGGCACAATTTCATCAAGTAATGGCCAAAATTGCTGAGGAGGTTATCCAAGCCTTCAACCAAGATACAACCACTTTGAATCACCTTCTATAAGAAAAACTCTAGAGATGCTAATGAAGACGAAAAAAAGCGCAGCCCCGGCGCAAAAAGCTCCTGTCTATGCGGGGTTGAAGAAGGGGCAGACCACAAGGGCCTATAATACGCAGCCTTACCTTGTATTTCTGTAAGAGGTTATTTCTATGCCTTGAACCCCTGACCTCAAGGTCACACGTCAACAACTTTTACTGTTGTGCCAAGACAAAATGGTGTAAAAATATTTCATACTTCAAAACCATGTATAAGCCGATTACTAATGCGTCAAATCCTTAACAGCTCCCTTATTGCTAATAAACTTATTTCAAAGAGATTCAACTCCAAAAAATGGGGCATTGTCAGCAAGCTAGACCTGGGAAAGGCGTTCAATCGTTTGTAAACTTGCAATTTGTTGACTATATGCTTCTCAGAATCGGTTTTGGTGCCTTGTGGAGAAAATGGATTAAGGGTTGTCTTTCGTCTCCTTAGTTTTCCATTCTTTTTAAAGGTCAACCGATTGGATTCATCAAAAGCAGCCGCGGATTGAGGCAGGGAGATGCTCTATCCCTGCCTTGTTTCTTATTGTTACCGAGTCCTTTAACGAGCTTATGGACACAGCCTCTGTAGAAGGCTTCGTTAAAGGATTCTCTATCGGATCGATTTCCTGCAATACAAATTTGGAGCACATCACATGGAGATTCTGTACGTGATGTCATGTATACCATCCTTCTCAATCTTCATGGCCAGAATTACTACGTTAGCCTGTCCTTCGTTCATCCAACGAAGAAGCCAATCAGTCGGATATGGTATCACGGCCCAGTCTTCTACTGCTTCTCGATATCTTCTTCTGGGCCATTTTTCACTTCATTCTCACTCTCGTGTAAGTTTAGACCATCTCTGTCCTTATGATCAATAGATCCACACCTTATTCTCAAAAGAAAACAAACAATGAACAAGCCTACTCCATGATGGTGCACTTTCTTTCTGCATATCTTCTCAAGATAAAACTATGAGCGAGTAGAAGCAAACCACATTCCAGCAGTTGCAAAGAAGCACCTTCGCATTGAGACACGAGCGCTTACGCTTCTGCTGCTGATTTGTTCGATAATCTAGACTTTTTTCTGGCAAGCGTTGGTTCGGATGAACATGCATAACCAAAGGATCCATCACCCAGAAATTATTTCAAACCTTGAATCTGTGGTCTAAAATTGCTGAATTCTCGCACGAGAGTGTTTTAGGTTTTAATTTGGACCCAAGCTAAGGTTTAGAAGGGAAGCTTTGGTGCAACGGTAAAGTTGTCATCGTGTGCCCTTGAGGCCACAGGTTCAAGACTTGGAAACAGCCTCGTGCAAAATACAAGGTAAGGCTGTGCATTATTGACCCTTGTAGTCAGACTCTTTCCCAAACCCTGCATATACGGAAGCTTCGTGCATCAGGACTGCCCTTTTTTTACCTAAGCTAAGGTTTAGTTGGGTCGTTAGCATAGTAGTGCAACTTGGCTAGTGTGGCGGAGTACAAAAGCATTCCACCTTGACATTTGGGGAATGGAAGACTCCAAAAACTACACCCCTTAAATGATCATAACATATGTTATTTTGGTGAAAATCACAACCCTTGTACTATGAACTGAAGAAAAAGTAGCTACAGTCGTTCAATTGACGTGATTTTTCACATGTAACCTGAGCAGGGAGGGTCAACGAGATGAGTGAGATACATCTTCCAGAAAACATGCTCGAAATCTCCCGTTGAGCAGTTGGGGTTGGGAATGGGGATGTTAACATAAAGAGTCAATATTGGATGCTATATAGAAATTAGAAAGGTATTTCTCCTTTGTTATCATCTACTATTTATTTTCATACCCTTTTCTTGGCCTTTAAGTTACAAACTCTTATTTTGTAAATTCTGGACCAGTAGAACTGTCTGTTTTGATCTGTCTATTTCTACCCATACCCATAATAGGTATCCGTTTTTATCCCTATTTCGTTCTCTCATTACCCTTGAGAAGGTAGAAGCTATTCTATCTAATTACTATTATAAATGGTTTTCATAAATAAAATAGAAAGGCAAATAATTCTGTGATTTAAAATGTTTTTATCAGTTTAATACTATTCATTTTCTACCAGAGAGCAAGAGAGAGAGAGAGAGTGCTTTGCTAGCTAAAAGAGTAAAGAGTTGGATGCCTCTTTGAGCTTCTCCGTGCAATACTAACACCAGTAGCTAGTTCTGAACTATCACTAGTTGCTGCTTAGCCTCCTACTGTTGAAGGAGAAGGTCCACCTTCGGATGATCCAAACCGTTTCTTTTATTTCTCAGAGTTTGAGTACATATAGTTTTAAACTTTGTGTGAAAAATAGTCTATGTCCAATGACCAAACACACAGATTTAGGATGCTAGAATAATCCAACGTTCATGACGTTTTGTTGCACAAGTAGCTCCCCGCTCTCTCTCAAAAATATATAATATAACTAGTTGTAAGGTAGTTGTACCAAGTAATTAATAAAAAATACAAGTTAGCCTCACTTGCCAGATTTTTGCTAAACATTCAAATAGCATCTTTATATGAGAATTTTGGGTGTTTAGCTATCTGATGTATTGCAATCAAATGAACGGTTTGGGTTATTTGATCTAGCTTCGTCCAGCTCTCTCTAGCTCTAGTAAAATGGATTATCACATATTTTATTAAATGAAATGAAAATTAGATTTTGAGATCAAACTCTTGCTAGACCATGTACACTTTAGTTAACTCAAAATCTAGCAAACTTTAAATAAATTGGGTGTTCCCACCTTCAATAACATGAGTGGGGCCGTTCACTTGATGATGCATGAGAACTGTTTATCTTTCTAATGCGTGCCATGCAAGATCGGATCTCCACCATGTCAACGAATTGTAAACCTCCATTTAGGGAGCACTAAGCGGACAGCTTTAGAAGAAACAAGTTGAGAGTTCAAACTTCAAAGCTGTAGATCTAAACCATCCGTTATCATCGACTTCTCAGTGGCTTTTGGCTGGTACTTGTTAAATGTGTGCCAGTGCCTCTATTTTAATGTGTACTGCCCCATCTAAATGTAGATGTAGTCAACTAATTACTGTGACATATCCATAAACCATTCACCAGTTGCTTAGATATCTATAACTTAGAATTCAGCGGTAGAAGACAATCTTAACCATTCAAATGGATCTCTTCCGCAACAGTCTAGCTTGTCACTCCAATAATCAATGCTGTCCATCGATTCTCCATCAAATAGAAGGCTCAGACTGATAAAATCAATTATTGAATCTATATTCGTCGAAGTTTTTCCATGCCCCACTCTCTCAAGATTCATGGCCATGAGAAGCCAATTTATAATCAACGTGTCAACAATACATTCACTCACTACTTGTAATTGCCTGGTTCATTATAATTGCACTTATAGAAATACAGCAGCTTCTATGCTTTGCACCAAATAATCCTTTACGTCGGCATCTGTCATCTTATTGTGTAAAAGTCAGGCATACGCGGGATCCGGGAAAAGAGTGAACCACAAAGGTCAATTGTATGCAGCTTTACCTTGCTTTTGTAAGCGGCTGTTTCCACGTCTTGAACCCATGACTTCAAGATTGCATGACAACAACTCTAATAAAAAATTTCGCATAACCATTCAATTCCCAAATCACATCATTTTGAATGCCATTTTAGTCCAATAATCGTGATTTTTCCATTAGGCAATAATACAATATCCAAGCCCGGAACAACCAGATGAACGAGGCCATCATCCTAACATTAGCCCTAAGTGCAAAGATGGTTGATGCCTACAAGGCAACTTGCTACGTCTAGGGTAGCTCCAGGATGGCACTTTTTCCATAAGATTATATAGTAGAGAAAAGTATACTTTAATCCCTTAAATTATTCACTTATAACATTTTAATTCTTAAAATTCTAGAAAAACAATTCAGTGCCTGAGACTATTAGTTTAGATTGCACGTTAGTTCTTATATTAACTTTCTATTAGCAAAATTAATAGTTAAGCCTTATAGATAATAATTTATTATTTTTTCAAAAAAATCAAAAGTATACTTTAGTTCGTAAAACTATTCACTTATCAACTTTAATCCTTAAACTTAACTCTCACACCAAACTGTTACTCGTTGGGCATAACATTAGTTCAGTTGGCAGAAAGTTAAACAGAAGAATTAGCAACCCAAATAAATAGTTTCGAAGTCAATTATTTTCCTTAAACTATAAGGATTAAAATGTCACAAGGTGAATAGCTTCAGAGACTAAAAATTCTAATAAATTCGGATATTTTGGGAGCTAGTCAGTGGAGATTCTTCAATTATTTGTGGGTCCCGTTGCTCCAATTACATTGCACCTTTGCCACAGTATGCACGCAAAGTAGTGATAGCTTTCAGCGTGTCAGTACGGAAAGTTGATCTACCGACGCTCCAAAATTACAAGATGGACCGCCTTGATTTGATCGGACACGTTCATCTGATTGATCTTGACATAAAGCTGCCCCTGGGGATCGTACGTTGAATGCTTTACAGCGAAGGGATTCCTCCTTGGTATTCGATGCATTTTCCACCTCAGAATTAGAAGGGTAAAGGTATCATTGCCTTGTTATGAGATCGAGAGTTCACACTCAATCTTACTTTCTGTGAGTTAACACCAACAGCCGTTGCTCTGGTAGTAGTTCATTTCTTGTTCTTGGAAGAAGAAGCCATGGCAGAACAATTTATACAGCCTCTTGTTGAATCACTTGTTGGCAAGTTGGTAGACAAAGTCATCCAAGAGATTAAATCAATGTGGGGCGTCGAGGAGGAGATAGATAACCTCTACAGCACGTTATCTACTATTAATGCTGTGCTCAAAGATGCTGAGAACAAGCAACTAACTGATGAAGCAGTTAAAGATTGGCTTCGAAAGCTCAAGGACGTCGCTTACGATGCAGATGATGTACTGGACAAGTTTGCTTATGAAGCGCTTCGATCCAAGGTGGAAGGTACAATCCAAACCAGCAAGCAGAAGAAGGTACGTAACGTGGTCTTCTCTTGTTTCACTTGCAAACCACTTTTATTTCGACATGAGATGGCAGATCGGATAAAGGCAATTCAGGAGAAACTGGAGAACATTGCAAAGGAACGGCAAGATTACCATCTCAATGTAGTATCTGGTGATAAGGGGCCAGAAACAAAGAGGAGGGCACCTACTGGATCCTTAATTGAGGAACCTGTTCTTGGTCGGGAAGATGATAGAGAGGACATAATCAAGATGTTGTTGGGATCCGATGATTTTGTATCCTCAGACGAGATCTTTGTCATTCCAATAGTGGGTGTTGGGGGCCTTGGGAAGACAACTCTAGCTCGGTTTGTGTATAATGATGAGAGGATAGTGGATTATTTTCCGATTCGTGTATGGGTCTGTGTTTCTGAAGAGTTCGATATTATCAGAATAACAAAAGCAATTAGTGAATCAATTGACAACGAACCTTGTCAATTCAATGAAATAGATAGGATCCAAATTTCTCTTAAGAAAATGTTGTCTGGGAAAAGATTTTTACTCATTCTGGACGATGTATGGAATGAAAGTCTTAGCCAGTGGATGCAATTACGGGCCCCCTTGACCTATGGAGCAAAAGGAAGTAGCATCATAGTAACCACAAGAAGTCTAGCAGTTTCAAAAATGATGGGCACTATTCCAAGTCCCTACCATTTGAAGTGCTTATCACATGATGATGGTTGGTCATTGTTTTCTCGACGAGCTTTCTTGGCTGGAAACTCAAATGTACCTCAAAGATTGGTACAAATAGGTCATGAGATTGTAGAGAAGTGCAAAGGTTTACCTTTGGCAATAGGAGCTCTTGGAGGTCTCCTGCGCTATAATTTGGATGCAAGTAAGTGGGAGGATATATTAGAAAGTGATATTTGGGAACTATCAGAGGCTAAGAAGGACATTTTTCCAATCCTAAAGATTAGCTACAATTACTTGCCTACACATCTAAAGCAATGTTTTGCCTATTGCTCACTCTTTCCGAAGGGTCATAAGTTTAGAAAGGATGATGTCATCAAGCAATGGATTGCAGAAGGATTTATTCAGCGCCAACATAATAGGCTACTGGAAGACACTGGCTTTGACTATTTTGATGATTTGCTGTGGAGGTCCTTCTTTCAGCATTCTGAACATTATGAGGAACCGCTGTGGAGGTTCTCCTTCCAGCATTTGGAACATTACCGCAAACCAGAATACATGATGCATGATTTGATCCACGACCTAGCGCAGTCCATTTCAGGAGATGAATATTTAAGAGTGGAGGATGGCTCTCACAAAATGGGCGACATCAACTCACTGGGCATCTTTGAGAAGGTTCGTCATTCATCATTTGTGTATAAGGAGAGTGACCGGGGACAAGTTTTTGAGGCATTTCATGAATCTAAGAAATTACGAACATTTATGTTGTTCAAGGCAAGAGCATGTTTCATTAATCAAGTTCCTCGTGATTTCTTCTTGAAATTGGGATGCTTAAGGGTGCTGGACTTAAGCGACACTAGCACTGAAGAATTGCCGGATTCCATTGGCAATTTAAGGCATTTAAGGTACGTGAACCTTTCTTCAACTCACCTCCAAAGATTGCCTGAATCAGTCACTTCCCTCTATAATCTGCAAGTGCTTAAACTTGAGGGATGCTCTAGACTTTCTGCTTTACCAACTAAAATAAACAACCTTATTAATTTACGGCATCTGGTGCTGCGGGGATGTTGTGTTATATCAATGCCACCCGGAATTGGCAAATTAACAAATCTCCTAACGTTGGATGAATTTGTTGTGGGCAAGGAACCTGGATGTGGAATCCGAGAGTTGAAGGATTTGAAGCATCTAAGAGGAGAATTTTGTATTTCAAATCTAGAGAATGTGACGAATGCTGAGGAAACAAATACGAGGGTACTTGAAACAAAACGCCTTGCCAAGTTAACCTTGCAATGGAACGATGGCAGGGATAATAATTCTGAAAATAGAGGAATTGACGAGAAGGTACTTGAAGCCCTCGAGCCTCATACCAACCTCAAGGAGTTAACAATAACATCTTACAGCAGTATCTCTTTCCCAAGGTGGATGATGGTAGGGAGTTACTTTTGCAAGTTCAATATAACAAGAATTAATCTGGAAAGATGTCTGAATTGTGAGCTCCTACCACCCTTCTGCAATCTAGGAATCCTAAAAGTTCTCCATATAAAAAGGTTGAATAGATTAACAAGTTTTAGGCAGGAGGTTTTTGGCGGATCTAATACGGTTCAAAAGGCTTTTCCATTGTTGGAAGAATTATATTTGTTTGAGATGGATAACTTGGAGGAACTCGCTATCGTACAGGAAGGCGACATGCCCTGCCTGCGCAAACTCTGCATGTCAGGGTGCCCCAAGCTGCAAGAAATTTCGACATTTGCATCTCTTCGTGAACTGCAATTGTCTCGATGCAATGCAATAATACTAAAAAAGATGCCTCATCTCACCTCTCTTACATCATTGAGTATTGAAAATTTTGAAGAGCTAACATCATTTCCGGAAAGGATGCTTCAACGTCTACCTGCACTTAAAAGGCTAACTCTTAGTCGTTGTTCGGAGTTGGTGTCATGGCCAAAGGAGGTTGGATTGCATACAGTATCTACTCTTGAGGAATTACAAATTGAAGAGTGTCCGAAGCTCGAGAAATTGCCAGATGAAGAGGGGTTTCCAACAACGCTTAGAGTGCTATCTATAACCAGGTTTAATAACCTGAGGTCCATCCCGATACATGGGTTGAGAAATCTCACCTCCCTCCAACATTTGGAGTTGGTCACTGAACTTGCTTCCTTTCCAGAAGTGGCACTTCCCTTACCCATCACTCTTCAATACCTTGAAATCTTTACAAGTCATAATCTGAAGACCCTGCCTATGGATATGCTCGAGAACCTATCCTCCCTTCGGTACCTGCACATTGTTGGATGTTCACAACTGGAGGCCTTGCCCATGCTCAGCAGTCTCATTTCCCTCCAAGTTCTAGAAATCTGTAGTTGTGCACAGTTGAACTCATTGAAGGGACTACCCCCCACACTTAGAGATCTGACAATCAGTACTTGTGACAACCTTAGGTCCCTGCCTATGCTCAATAATATCACCTTTCTTGGTATCCACAGCTGTCCGCAACTCGAGCCGCTTGTACATCCACCCAAAGGGGTAAAAACTCTCCGGACTGAGAATTGCTGCTGGGATTACCTCCACCAGATGATACAATTCCTCACCTCTCTCGAGTCTCTAGAAATTATCAATTGTCCGCATCCGGAGTTGTTTACAGATGAGGTCTTACTGAGCGAACTTAGAGATCTCACAATCATTGGTTGCGAGAATCTCGGAAGCCTTCCCGTGGACATGAAGAATAACCTTCCCTGCCTCCAACGCCTGACCATTAGATACTGTCGTCAACTTCTTTTCTTGCCGGAGGACGGGTTGCCTTCGTCACTCCGAAGTATATATATTGATGGATGTCATGAACTAGTCTACCAGTGCCTAGAAGGAGGCTCATATTGGTCGAATATCTCACACATCCCTGATCAATATTTCTATGGGTACTCCTCATCCAGTGACTAGAAGGAGGTTCATATTGGCCGAAGATGTCACACATCCCTGTTCAATATATCTCTGAGTAAGTCTCTCTCTCTCTCTCTCTCTCTCTCTCTCTCTCTCTCTCTCTCTCTCTCTCTGGATAAGAGAAATTATTAACTGGTCATTGTTTGAAGCAGATATTGAGAAGATGGTGCCGATAAAAGGGACAACCATTAGTCATAGCTCAAGTATACCTGAAAAATCATGGATGCTATATTTTCTTACCTCAATGTTGCTGTTTCTCTGGTCCCATCATTGTTGATAGAGGTAAAAGAATGATCTATATTGGAAGTCGAGTTCTACATCATTGTTACTTGTTACTTATTGAGACTTTTACTGCCATCTTCCCCAGTACTAAGACAATTTCGAATAACACAGATTCCTCATATCAACTTGCCTTGTCCTCTGTAGATTCTGTAGCGCTGTTGTGATTTTTCCAGTGGTTTGTATGGTTGGCCTTGGACTGTTTAAGTGGGGCGTTCCTCAGGTATTCCTTTGTAACTCCTCCATACCAGGTTTAAACTCATTGCGTTCCTCTTTAGTTCCTCCACAGCAGGTTTTAACTCATCACTACTTCAAAGATGGACTTGATCAAACAGGAAAATTGCATAATTAATATTTGTCCTACTGCACTACTAGATAAGCCTTCATCAGAAAGCACACATAGATCGAGAGGTTTGCCTTACGTTTATTTGTTGTAATTATCTATATATTCTCTCTCTAGAATTTTTTATTTTTTTTTTTGAGGGTTAGAAACATACACAACTATGTGCAGTCTTGAACCTTGGTCACCCAAATGAGAGACTCCTGCCACTGTGTTAGGAGGCTTTGGTGCTTTCTCCCTGCGGTGTATATAACAATTTTCCTTTTTATATTTTTGGTAGGCATGCATATAACAACTTCTCTCGAAAGCCTAAGTAGCATTGACGTACTGACAAGTTCTACTATATATCATCAGCTCCAGGGTACACTAAAAAGCATAATCTGCTGTAATTGGACAGCTTTTTTACTTTTCTTTTTAACATGCCACAGGATTAAAATTCCATGCACTTTTCAGTGTGGTGGAGCCACGCTCAAGTCATGAATTTCTTTTTGTTTCAGCTGCTGAGGTTAGTCATTATCCAAATCTCTTATTTATCCTTGTTTGAACTACTGATATTAGAATCAAAACCCAAATCTCCTATCACTTAGAAGTGTTTTACGATAGTGTGTAATCCTTCCAGTTTTATGGTAAAATCTGAACTTCATGAGAAACAAAAAGATTAAGAACAATTTCAAAAGTAGCAGTCCAACTTCTAAGAAGGATATGTACTTCATTCAAAAAAGAAGAGACAGGAAAAAGTCCTCCAACTTTCCAATAACAAATCATCATTCAACTCAAAAGAATACTCCATAAATTCTGAACATCTAAAAGAGATAGTATAGTGATCTGTAATCTAAATGGTCCCCTTTGATTGCTTTTTCCAATCAAGAGATGATGTGACAATCAAAACCTCCATTGACCATTACTTACGAAGTTTGAAAACTATCCTTGTCAGGAGGGTGTTTCTGTGGATCTTGATGATCTTGTATTAGACATGGTGGAAGGGCAAAAATGCAGTCTATTTAACTATTAGTAAAGATTATGCTAGAAAGGAAAAAAAAGGAGGGAGAGTTTTTTGCCTTTTGTCACAGACAACCCTGCTGGGTTAATGTCTTGGCTTATAGCTATGTTACTTACTAGCTATGTTAAAAACCTAGCGACTACTATCAATAAGCACGTAAAGAACAAAAGAGAAGATAAGGGAATAAAGCACTCACAAAGACAGCAAATTTGCGAAGTTTGGTAATATACCTACTGCACAATATTATCCTTCTTCACTATTAGAAATTAGAGAAAAATAAAGTACAAATTCACTATTTTGGATGGAGTCCCTTGAAGAAGAACATAGAAAACAAGGGTTGAAGAAGAAGAAATACTGACTTTCTACTTATCCTTGAGTCTCTCTCACCGAAACCACTCTTTAAATAGTCCCCTTGGCTTGCAGCGTACACTTAAAGAGAAGTTGCTTCTCTTAAGGACTCGAAAGATCAAATGTGCCCCACCATATATAAAAAATATTGATATGAGACATCGCTCAACGAGTTGAATGCCTCCATAACTGTTTTATTCATCCTTCCTTTGAACTAATGATGGAGAATCAATATGCAAAGACTTGTTTCTAATCCGAGTGCAAAAACTGCAACTTGGAAATAGTTCTTACTTCAGTGCAGGCAACTAGAACTTTCAGGAGCTGCACCCCCCTCCCGCTTATTTGCTCAATCGAAGTATCGGCCTCAAGGTTGGCTTACAATTGAAATACTGAACTTTCAACTTCTAAAATTGCTGTCTTGAGGTTAGTCTCTAAATATCCGCGGTATATGATATTGGGTCATTATTATAATAAAAATAAAAGTACAACAAGTGACCATGCGTTTGATGCAGTAGATTCTTGAGTAATTATCATAAATGATGGACAGTATCTTGGCAACTGAAGTTCAGGTTCAAGACTTCTCTTTCTTAGCTTAGACTATATACTACAATAAATGTCCTTCTTATAGAGAAGGGAGCCTTGGCATAGGTAAAAGTTGTCATTATGTGACCTTAAGGTCACAGGTTCAAGGCATGGAATCAGCCTATTGCAAAATGCAAAGGCTGCCTACTATACGCCCTTGTGGTCCACCCCTTCCCCGGACCCTGCATAGGCAGGAGCTCTTTGCACTGGGGCTGCCCTTTTATAGAGAAAATATACATAGAAGATAACCTGCCTTGAACGTATCTTCCATGTGAAGGACCACTCCAATTTAGAAACTATTAGAGCTGTCTCCTTCCAAGTTACGTGATAGAAAATCTGATTATTTTTCATAGAATTGCATCATTTCCTATCTTTGGGCTTGCAGAAGTGATGCCACAAACTTGTCTTTGTTGCTATGGAGCATAAATGTATTGCTCAAAGGGATATTGGTGCTGTGGTATGTTCAACTACATCCGTGTAAGGCAATCATGGTCTGTTATTTCAGTAGCCATTCTGCTTGCTCATGGTTCTGGTGAAGCTGGCCAAAATAGCTTATAAGATTTTTATTTCTATGATCTTATACTTTACGGCAACCCCAAATTAGGATAAGGTCTTGATGATGATGATGGTCGTATACTTCACGAACTAGAATATTTGTTGGGAATTTGGTACTTTGAATGAGTTTTAGGAGCAACCTACATTTGGCATGTTGTACGGTTGAAACATGTTAGACGAGGTTGCATCAATTTCGAGCTATTGTTACGTTAGTGTTTTCCATTGTAGGCTTTATTTGCTATTTTCATGGTAAATAGCAGCCAATTTTACTTGTATTAACCTCGTTATTTTATCCTTCATAAAACTTGGTATTTATCAACTATCAAGTAATTCCGTCCTTCACTTACCATCCCTGGTTCTAGTATTCTGAGACCAACCCATTCTTAAGGTGAAAATGTTGGGCTTCTGGGATTAACTCGTGCAGGAATCCAAGAGTGACGCAAATTCAACTGCCTTGATGATATTTTTCTCCACCTTTAGTCCAACCATGCATTTTCAAAATAGAACAAGATCCATGCTCTTAATCATCATTGTATTGGATTCAATTCTTTGCAAAGGCCGTTCCAGGAAAAAGATCTTTGCAGAAGTTTGGGGCCTTTTTCTGCACCAATTCCACTCCCAATGTTTTCTTGTCATATACTGTGTTCCATTTGGACTTTGTAGGTGAGTCAAACGAAAGGTAAAGAGGACATGATCACCATTGTCGACACCACCTTCTCATCAAACTAGAGAAGCATTCGTTCATGTTGGTCCATATTTGTGGTCCAATTAGTGCTAATATTTCTGTCTTCCAGTTACTGTTGGTGTTTAGCCAGTTGACAAACAACAACTCCATTCCAAACTCTCCATCTCGGGCCTGTCACTGTTTTTTGGAATATCTATTCCTCAATATTTTAAGGAATCCTTTGCTTCTACAGGCCATTGAACGGTTAAAACCAATGCTAGATGGGTGAAAATTATTACTCCAATAACAAACATAACAAATTTCAGTTGTTTTCCATTTTAAAAGCCTTACCAAAAATTATGATAAAAAAGAAATCCATCAAACACTCTAATACTTATATCCAAAGACGTTGCCGAAATGCCAAGTGTTTGGAGTCTTCTAAGCATACAACTTATTCATAATGTTACAAGTCATTTGCCTACCTGCTGGACCTGGATAATCAAATATGTCAAACTACATTGACTTGGATATGATCTGATATTGTTTCTCTTTTCATTATTTGCAGTTTGATGAGCTACTGAATTTGATCACCTTAAGTTGGTTCCTACTGTTGCATTTATGGTTGAAACACTAGCTTGAAGATGCCAAGAACAGAGGCATTAACAGAGGTCTCCCATCGTGGTTCTCTTCCAAAATAGGAAGGGAGACGTCAGGAATGAAGAGGTCTACAGTTACAATACCAGGATAGATGAACACATTCCAACTCGATTTCTCTAAAGCTACTTCATCTGCATCTCCATTGAACTTTATAGGTGCATGTTCAAGAAATTATGTGCTTTACTGCAAATAACTTTGAACTTAATATATATTGTGGGAAAACTTTAGAACAGCTGGTTTATATTGAAGTTTGCAGTTTCCTTCTTGCTTAAAATCTTCTCTTGGTCACTTTTGAGAAAAATGTAGCTCCACTTCTCTCGCCATGGTATGTTTGGTTGTGGAAAGTTCAGACGGATTGCACTTCGAGTGCAACTATGGGGAATGGTCCAAATGGATGTTTTGGATTGTAATAGTTGATTCTGAAGTCGTAAGCCAAGAGTGAGGTTATCTTCTTGATCTGCTTCATCTAAAACTGCTATCCAGAAACCTTCTTCAATGCAATTCGTTGAAAATGTAGAAAACTTGCACTAAGTCATTCTGATGACTCTTATCTCGGAGGCATGCGTTAAAATGTGCTTTTTGAAGATAATTGAAGCCTCCCAATAAGTACAGAGGATATGGCAACTCTATTTTTGAGATTCAACCAAGCTAGACTTATATGTACATTAACTGAAATTGGTCCTTGTAAATCTATCTCCTGAATTTGAATGCCTAGTAAATCACAATTGCATTACAATGTTCAAGAGTAATGATGGGTATGGGCTACAAAATGTGCACTCGGTAAATATCTAAGATCTTTCAAACAAACTAAGAGGTGTCAAAATCAGGCTGCAAAATGTACACCTAATAAACTTCTAAAGCTTAACATCTAGGAGAGATTACAGATATGAATTGCAAAATTTGCACCCAAATAATATCCAATAACCTTCAAATAAGTTAAAAGAGGTGCCTGCAAATTATGCACCCATTAAAATTTTAAAGCCTAGCAACCATAAAAGAGCTAAAGAGACGTCAAATTCAGGGGGCAAAGAATTTGATGTAATGAATGGGTCTAGGGGGTCACCCCTTTATATAGGAATTCCTCTCCTCTAGTCCTTTGATAAGTAATGTGGGACTATTAGTTCATGTCCCTTATATAGAGATATCACTCTACATCTCTTATGAAAAAGCTGATATATGATGGATAACCCTTTAACTTAAAAAACAAAACTAACACAATTTACCCACAAATTGCACAAGATGTAAGTGGAGTTATGCAGTTCAGCGACAAATGGTGATGCTAAAGAACTTGTAAAAATGTGTTTTTGGTGATTGGCTTTCATAGAGTATGTAGTGCTTCAGATCCACATTAGAAAAGAGCTTTAAAGGGTATTAAAAATCTAGTAGATTTTTCTTATTTGGGCAGGTAGAACCACAAGTGAGGCCACTTTCTCAATGGTTCAAATCGTTCATCTACCAGCTCTTGCTATGCCTGAGCTAGCATCTGGCGAACATCATATAATTGCTCTATGTATGGAATTGACATCAATTAATTCAAAGGACTAGAGCAGACTTTTGAAACCCTGCTTTGATCTCTGATTAATTGCAAATAGGCTCACCTAAAGGCAATCAATTGGGGTCCGTTTGGTCCTCATGAGACCGATGCCAAAGTTTCCCATGACTATCAACATCTCGACCACTCATTAAGTGGGCCACAGTTGCATCATGTATAGTTCGTAAAAGCAGCAGACAACCTTAGCCGTAAAAATTGGTGGGGGCCGGAACTTGGCTGCTGTTCATCGTCCAGCTTCCGTTAATAAATCAAACGACCCAGATCATTCGATAACTACTACTATTACCAATATCTCATTGAAATCTAACTGTCTGCCTGCAAACGGTCCAGATTTTTCAAAGTTCGTAATCCTTATCAGGTCGTCAATTTAATTCAAAACTTGAAACAGAGATGTCTGCCACCCCAACACACGTGTCCGAAACATTCTTAGCCTAGCATTATCAAAGGCACCACGTGGGCCCAAATGGTGGACGTGTCTTTAGCAACATCCACGTCGCAGATTCAAGATCCACGTCTAAATAAACAAACCGGAGAGAGAGAGAGAGAGAGAGAGAGAGAGAGAGAGAGAGAGAGAGATTCTGATTATGTTATTTATTTATTTATTTATTTGTGTGTTGCAGATGCATTGAAAGATATCTTCCTTTGGAGGAAGAAGAAGCTGAGTATATTGGATCTTGCTGCTTCAACTGCAATAGGGGTGCTTCTAGAAATTTATGGATGCACTTTTCTTCAAGTGGCTTCTTGGGTCGCCATGGCTATTGTTATGGCCAGCTTTGCATGGTCAAAAATAGCTGCACTTGTAGGCAGGTAAGAATGCACCTGAACTACTTCTATACATTGCAACTGGCAACCATGTATGTGTATATAGACTGAGTTTTGATGTGTGATGTTTTACCTACCATCTTAAGATATCTGGTTGATGAATAGTTTATGGAGCAAAACTGCAATGACTGGATAATTTTGGGAATTTGATCATTGTGGACTCTAGATTTTTTGTAGTGTGTAAAGCAGACTGTGGTTGCCGTTTTCATTCTGGGCCCATTAGCATAGAGGAGTTGTATTTAGTGGATTTTGATGTACATCCTTTCAGCTTGGTTAATTCTTAGTAGGAAGGAAAAGAGCAGGTATTTTGTTTTATAAGAATGGCACTTTAGAAACCATGGATAGGAATCTTGGGTGGAAGTAGGATCATGGGTTGGGTCTTCAATTTTTGGTGATGCCATCTTTGTGATGGGGATGGTCTAGATTGTTCTATGTGAGATCAGGGTCTTGTTTCTAGGATCTCACCAACTTTTAGTAAATGCATTTGGCCCACTTCATACAGCTGCTAGGTTGAATGGTAATTCAACGTGGTATGAGAGCCTTAAATGACTGCAAATCCACCCACGTCAGAGATGTAAATATAGTTTGGCTTAAGGTTGAATGGTAATCTGGCATTTTCATTTTTTATTGAACTCTTTCGCGTAATATTGATATTATTCATGCATGTGGGAATGAATCATTGTTTTAGTAGACTTTTTGTTTCTTGGAAGATAGAGGAATACAAGCTGCACATTCCGCACCAACATAGATTTTCCAAATCAATGGGCCATTAGTCAAGACAGATTCACCGTAGAATGCGATTCTTTTTTTATAGACCACATTGAAAACGTGAAAAAACAATTAACAGGGATTTCAGACTGGGTATAATGCATGTCAAGTGGAATCTAAGATGGTGGATTCCACACGCACGTCGGTCCAAAGTGCACACCACTAAAAAGATGGAAACTGAAGAATCACGCCATTCAATTGAATTCCATCTTTAAACCAAGGGCTCCGAAAAACAGAGCTTGATAACTAGAAAATAAAAAGCAAATCTAATAGACAGGGTTCTATGTGCAAAATTAGGATCCAGTTTAATGTCTGATATCCATAACTCAAAGAATGTTGATGTTTTCATGGTCAGAGAGATACCAGATATGTCTGCACTTGAACTCTCAGAGGAAAAGACATTGGAGACAGCGCAAGCCCTGCGAACACGACTGGAACAAGCAGTAAGATGGATGTTACATGTAGCTTTGGAGCGAGATTTGTTAACGTTTGGAAAGGTGGTAGCTGCTTTGTGGCTTCTATCCTTAGTTGGCCGCTACTTCGACTTCCTTACACTTCTCTATATAAGTACTCTCTCTCTCTCTTCTTTGTGAACAGACCATTCATCTTTGCTCTCTCTCTCTTACCTTTTACATTGTTTAAACTTACAGGTATTGTAGCAAGTTCTACTCTTCCTGTACTTTATGTAAAGAACGAGAAAAGGATAAAGGACTGCATGGAGCGGGCAAGGATGAAGGGCCGGAAATGGTATGAAAGGATGGATGAGAATGTATTTATGAGGATCAGAAGCAAGCTTGTCAGAGAGAAAAGGTAAAAGGAGAAGAAAATTGACTAGTTTGTTGGCCTTATTTTCTGTCTTATGTTGCATGCCCCAATGTAATCTACATATATAATTCTTCAACTGTGTACTTGTAGTGCTAGAGCTACAGCATTTCCCTGCTCTGAATATGGTTATCGAAGTACGGATCACAGTGACACATTGTACTGTACCAAGCTGCACCAACCAACTGACCATCAGCACCCAGCCTATTGGCAAGGTGGGCTTGCTCCGGGACCAGCTCCGGTTTCAAGTCTACTCGCCCACCAACACTCGAACTAGAAGGCTATATTAGTTCAACTATTTGGACCTTCTTAGTATTTACTTTTTGCTGTTAGAGTATAAAATTTGATTGGCCACTGCAAAAAAATATCATTAGTTCATAACAGTGAGAATTAAGATGGGACTTTTGCCGTGATTATCGGTGTTAATGAGTTGCCGCGAAGTTTGGGCCGGCGACTGTTGCCAGTAAGAACTACTACAGAAAAAAATGTATTAGACGTGCGCCGCCAAATTTACAAAAGGAGGAAAGCTCGGTCCTTCTGGCGAGGAGGATGCACCGCCAGTTATACAAACTCAAGACTTTGAAACACTCCTCTCTCTCTCTCAAAACGCCTGAAGAAAAACTTCAGAAAACAAGTCCAGAGAAACTACTTATCTCTCTCAGTTACGAATGTTTTTCTCACATTCATGCCATGTATTTCATTCTTGAAAGGAACTTCTCAATAAACTATTCCTCTCTCTCTCTCTCTCTCTCTCTCTCTCTGCTAGGAATGTTTTTCTCACATTCATGGGCGTGTATTCCATTCCTGAAAGGAACTTTTCAGTAAACTTTTCCTTGGAGAAAAAGTCAGAAAATATCATAAGTGGGTCCACCACAATAATTTCCACTTTGGTTTATCACAGCCACCTTTAAGATGTTTCTAATTAGCCTCCTACCTTTAAAGCCAAGAGATAGTCTTACCCAAGCTTTAGGCCAAGGTGTTTCCGTCTAAGCAATGCTTGAACTTCTTCGTAGGAATAGACTTTGTAAGCATTTTTGCTTTGTATGAATCTTTCTGGGAAGTTTCATCTATCTTCAATAATGAGTAACGCTAAGTCTAAGCGATGCTTGACATTCTTCGAAGGAATAAACTTTGTGTGCTCAGTAATGGCATTGTATAATGGCATTTTTATTGCCACAATACAATTGAATACCTTCTTGTTCCAACCCAAGCTTAGTGGTCAATGGCTTCAACTACAAAGCCTCTTTTATGCTTATATAGCTGGTATGTTTCTTAATATAATTGTATTTTCTTTTTTCATATTTTAGTTCCCAATGATTTAGTGGATCCCTCGCAAAGAAGAAGGTACATAAATCATCTTTGCATGCAGAGGCACAATCTCTACGATTCTGTCCCCCTAGATGTAAATACTTTTATTCATTTTTACAGATATGTATATCAACCATGAAAAAAAAAAAAAAAAAAGTCTCTACACGTGTATATTATATTTTGGGCACATTAAGAAATAATAAAAAGAATATATATCAACCATTACATACTTCTATTTATCTATTGACATATATAAATATATCGACCATTAAAAAGACACAAGTGTACTGAGACTCTCTCTTTTTTGTTTGACAAAAATATGATCATGCATACAAGCTCATGAGTGTGAGAAGATGAGAAGAAGTTCATGCATGTTAAGTCATTCATTACGTTTTCTATACCAAAAATAGGTAAACCGTTAAGAATTAATGCATTTAAATGATCGTAGCTACTTGTTTTTTTGCCTCTTGAAAAAACTAATAAAAATAGATAGTTGCTAATTTTTTTCTCACGAAAACATATACTAAAAGCATTCAGTAAACATAAAATTTAATCTCTAACCATATACATTTTAAATATAATAAAACGGATTAGATCTTTTAAAAAAGAAGAAGAAGAAGTTTCTTCACTAATGAAAGATAGGGCGTGGACTTCTTCTCACGTTCACAGCACCAATGCCTATCAGGACTAAAAATAGTTAATAATAATAATAAATAAGAAGAAAGAAGAAAGATCTTCGCAAATAAAAGTTAAGCTTTATGGTACGTTCTTAAGTTAATAATGCTTGCAACGAGGACAAAAGGAGGAACTCAATATGAACTAAAACACTCTGGCTGCATGATCCGAAAGCACAAGAAGATATGAAAGAAGAATACAAGCGATTGAAAGAGAAGGTGCATCCTACCAATCCATTCTCGAAGAGTCAGAAAAAGAAGGATTCTAAGGAGATAAGGCCACCACGTATGCTAGGTTTAGACCTTTGAACAAGTTATTATCCTCCGATCAACCTAAGTACCTCCAGTCTAAATTAAGGCCCTTTTGGGTCAACAAATAGCCATTAAATTCACAAAATAACAGCCAAGTTGTCGAATTATGTGGACCTACTTGGTTTTGTAGCATGTGAGGACCATACTGGGCCTTTGTCTTGGGTTTCCACCCCTTGCCAAACGAATGGAGACGTTTCCTATGACTGAGACTTATGGTAGTTCTAAAAAGGGCAGCCCCGGTGCACAAAGCCCCCGCCTATGTGGGGTTTGGGGAAGGGACGGGCCACAATGGCCTAAAGTAAGCAGCCTTACCTTGCATTTTTGTAAGAGGCTGATTCCACCCCTTGAATTCGTGACTTCAAGGTCACATGACAACAACTTTTACCGTTACGCCAAGGCTCCAAAAAGGGTAGCCCATGTGCAGCCTTATCGTGTAATTTGTAAGAGGGTGTTTTCATGCCTTGAAAATGTGACCTTAAGGTCACATGACGACAGCTCTACCATTGCACAAGGCTCCCCTTCAGACTTACAATGATTCTATTAGTCATCAAACATACCTGTTATACTAGTGTAATGGTAATTCTCTTTCCTTTTCTTAAAGATGAAGAGGCTATCTAACTGCACTACTTTGCTTAATGGAGAAGTACAAGTCGAGCTAAGGCCAAGCTAACAATGGCCTCTTCTACTTTTGCCCCCTCCTACTTACCTGTGTGCTTAGGCCACAGGTTTAAGTTTGTCGGTCATTAGTTTAGGTTTATAAAATAAACCCGCCTGCCTACCACAAAGAACTCTCGTTAAGTTAGTATTTTTCCAGAGAATTGTAATTATTATTTTGAGAACTTTGGAACTGTGGCTTGCACCATCAAGGTGATAAAATGAGGTGTAAAGTTTATCTAAGATTGACTCTTGACCATCAAATAGACAGCATTAAAAGTGGGTCCTATTCTGTACAACCTGAAGACCATTGCCCTTCTCCTTGGTCTTTTTCACACGCTTTGTTTCATCCAAAATACGAACAGATTCAATCGTTGGGTGGTACGCCATTGAAGTGTTTCACGATCAAAGTGATCCCCTAAAGAACATTTTCTTCTTTCTTTTGGTAATAATCAGAATGGCCCATCAAGACTAATCTCCTTCTAATCCCCCCCACTCACACTTTGTTGCAATCTGATCACGGGACTGCCTTTTGATTCATTTTTACAAATTTGCAGTAATAACAAGTTAGCAAGGCAATGAAAACACATTATATGCAGGGTTTTTTTGGAATACACTTAGTCATAGGTTTGAGTAGACGCTCACCAATTTAGCAAGGATTAGACTTAGGAGTTCGCATGAACGAGAGTTTATGAATGATTTGCTCTCTAATTCTTAGCTTAAATATATATATATTTTTTCTTGTTCCCTGAGGATGGTTGAAAATGATGCCATGGATTTGGTTTGGGTAACTTTCAGGTTGGTGGGGGAAAAGGAGCTCCAAACGTTGTGAACGGTTGGGCCCATTTGACTCAGCTTAAAGTTCTTGACCCAAGAATTTAGGCTTTAAAACTACTGATCAGCATCTGATTGAAGAGGTTGTGAAACAATTCCTGGATGATTCCATGGATGAAGTTGGTAGTTCAGAAATTACGCGACATTAAAACTCTAGTTTTGCAATTTAACGTTCAGAAACTATTCATCTGATTTTTGCATTGTAATATCATCTTTTGAGTCCAAGGCTCAGATGTCCCAATTGGGTGGATTCGGGTCAAGCTTATCAAACAACTAATTGCAGGCCATTAACACTTTAACATTTAAGACATCCCCAAGTAGTATCTAAACAAGCAAATCGAACACCATGGCTCAACTTCCATCTGAAGATCCAAGTATGAGATGTTCTATCAGCTGGGGCCCTGTTGTAGATCGACCGCGGTTCAAAAGTCACATCAATTATTTGATTACATCGTGAGAAACACGGCATTTGATTAGATGGGAACCATATCTTTTTCCTTCGAAAAAGTTTGTTATTTCTTCAATAATTTCTCTCTCTCTCTCTCTCTCTCTCTCTCTCTCTCTCTCTCTGTTATTTATGATTCAAAATCTCCCTTTTTTTTATGTTGTTTATGACCAACTGTGCTAGACGGCTTTTGGCTTTAATAATAGCCTTAATATACATTACTTCTCAACATCAGCCCCTGGTGTACGAAGCTCCCACCTATGCGGGGCAGCCTTACCTTGCATTTTACAAGAGACTGATTTCACGCCTTGAACCCGTAACTTCAAGGTCACATGACAACAACTTTTACCGTTGCGCCAAGGCTCCCCTTCACTTCTCAGCATCAACATACACCAAAAATTTAGGAAAATAATGGTGCAAATCCTCCTCACATTGTTGGTGACAAAGGTTATCATCATTACCATGTTAATAACTATGCCCACGAACACTATAACTCTTGTGAAATCCAGTCTAGCCTAGGACGAATCCTTGCAAAATCTTTATTATTTCAAAAAAATGAAAGTTATTTATACAAGAATGAAGGAAAGAGAGCTGCTAAAAGAATTTACACAATTTACAGAGAATGTCATACAAAGAAACAGTGATTTGGAGGAGAACTTCAATCCATAAGCCAGTTCAAAGTATGGCACACTTCTGCCACTTGAACTCGGAGATCAGGTATCGCCTTACCGGCTTCTTTCCAGTAAAATGAAATATCTTCGTCACATATCACATGTTCTAGAGATCTCAATGATGCCACTGATCCAGGTACGTTATTGATCTGCAAACACTCCCTCATGTCAATCTTCTCCAGGCTAATCAATTGACCCGTTCCTTCAGGGAGGTTTCTCAGGTTTACACACTGAGAGACGTCGAGATATTTCAGTTGTTTCAGCTTGCAAATTGACCGAGGAAGCTTTGCTAAAGATGGGCAGGCATAAACTCTTAGAATCTGCAGAGAATTTAGGTTGCCCAATTCAGCTGGTAATTCGATCAGATCGTGACAGTTGGTGATACTTAAACTCTCAAGAGAGCAGAATCCACAGGCACTCGATGGCAGCTTGATCAAATCTATACAATGATCCATGGTGAGATCAGTGAGGCCAGGGAATATCAGAGGAAGATCAGTTGTGGAACTGGCGAGGCTCTTATTGACCTGGCACAGGACAAGAGAGATTTTTTGCAGGTTTCGCAGAGGAACTGTGTTTTTGGGTAGTGGAGGAACACTTATCTTTTCTAACCACAGGCTCCTCAAGTTACCCAAAGAAGCAAACACTGATAGGTTGCGAAGGGTTGTACACGAGGTTCCATAGTTTATTGTCACTAGAGCCTTCAGCCTTGGCATTAATTTGATAAATGGTGGTAAGAAATAAGTGCTTGATGAGAAATTTAACATGAGAACTTCAGCATTGGGGAAGTACATCTGCAGCCAGTCCGATTCTTTCATCTCACCTATTACAAAGCATGTTCTGATCAGGGTCAGAATCTTGTTTGATTAGGCTACACTGTTTACGGGAGAAAGCAATCACATGAAAACAGAGAAGGAGAAGAGAACCATTTAAGAACTAGAATAAGGGGACAAAATGAAGAACAGAGGGCAGTATAAGCTCAAGTAGAATGGTAATTTGACAATGAATTATGTACCTGTATGAAGTGAAACAATCTGGGCATCAAATGGTTGATCCTTATTCCTCTGCCAATCCCTTGGGACCCCATCTTCTTTTCTTGGCATAATCAAACGCTTCCGCCTGTTTATATTCTCACAATTGCTCATATGAACTGCTAGATCTCTCAAACAATCATGCTGAGTCACAGAAAGCTCACTGTAACTGCTATATATGTCTCCAGCCTTGTTCCTGGATAACAAATGACGAAAGGTAGAATATATTAACGTGGAATTCATTATGAATTACTTGAACTTTAGAACTTGAAGATAATAGGAGGGCATCATTACTTACTGTGGATCTTTCACGAGAGTGAGGAGACTTTTGTTTGAAAGCTCAATCAGAATGGCAAAAGCATCTTCTTCTTCTAGATCATGTATCTCCACCCACATGTTGATGAGGACATCTGCAGGTATCTTTTTGTCCTCTGGAAAGGCACCCAAATCTAAAAAACACTCCCTAACCTTTGTCGACAAGCAGTTGACACTAATGGCCATTCGCTCTAGCAATTTGAATTCATGAGACTCAGATATCGTCTCTCCTCGTGACAATTTGCTGCTGGCACTTTTCCAAACTTTGGGAGGCTGACCTTTCATAGAAGCTCCAATCACTTTTAAAGCAAGAGGGAGCCCTTTACACTCTGCAACCACCTGCATTCAATTGAAATCAAGTCTTGAAACTGATAGTGGAGTCTGGTATGCAAGCCAAGTTCACATAACATCATATCTATAATTAAAAAGGGTATTATTACTGTTGAAGAAACAGAGATACGGAGACCTCAAAGAAATCAATAAAGGAACAAGAAAGAAAAAAAAACCTTTCATATTCCTGAATTGAGTAGATATAGGTTCATATTTGCACAAAATCCAAACTATAGAATCATGATATAAATCTATAAACTGCTGCAGCTCACTCTGATTTACTGTACATTCTACTAATATTTGTGGGGGGCATGTAAGTGAATGATATATTGCCAGATTCTACACAGAAAATAGAAGGAAAGATTTACAAATAAGTGGTGTTTGTTAAAAGTACCTGCTTTACAAGTTTCTTCTCGGCAGTTGGAGGAATGGACTGCTGTCCAAAAGCCGAATAACAGAATAACGATTGAGCTTCATCTTCTCCAAGCACTTCGACATCGTAAATGCTGTCAAATATATTCAAGAACCTGAACCTTGACACAACAAGTGTCTTGCATCCAGGTATTTTAAAGATCAACTCTTCAAGCTCAGGTAGAGACCAAACATCATCCAGGACCACCAGAGTTGGTCCTCTAATCCTCTGCTCAAATCGAAGCTTCCATTGTGGAACTGGATCAATCAGGTTAGTGCTGCGATTTCCAGTTATATGTTCCCATATTTTTACTTTCAAGTGTTCCACATTTGGCGACTGCGAGACTGTTTCGAAGATAATCCTATTATTGAAGTGACCTAGAAATGAATTCACAGAATTAATGCTTTTGCAGAAAGCAGGACGAATAGTCGAAAACAGGAAAAGATTAAATCACAATCCTGAATATCAAGAACAATAGTTTCAGATGAATTTTCAGAGAAACTAATAAATCTTCAAGAATGACTAATAAGAAGAGAAAAAAAATCATTAAATCAAGGAAGTCCACAAAGCGAGGAAAAAAAGACTTTTGAGAGCACTTGATTCAGAAAAGGAACGAAAATGCTCATGGCAAGACCAGAGGCTTAATGCAGGAAGGAACATACCCTAATGAAGTTTCTGATTTGAGAGGTATACTCAAATTAAACACATTAACTGCATAATATCCATTAAAAAGATGTGATTATACTACTGCAACCACGCAGACAAAAGACCAGATCAAAGAAGGAATTACTTGAGGGGAAAAAAAAGCTTGTTCTTTGAGAAAATGCTATACAGAATCAGCCCATCATAAACATTCAGAAGCCAAAATTCTCCATCGTTTCTCATTGCGCAATAACATTAATCAATCAAACAAAATCCTCTACAGTTCAAGAACAGAAAATAAATTGAAAAAACCACAGAAAAATCTTTAAAAAAACAGAAACCAAAACCTTTATTTTCCGAAATTTCCGAGAACCAGAAACCTTATTCCTCTGCATTCAACAACAGAAAACACAAGCCACAAAGGAACCAAGAAATCAAAACCTCAATTTTCAGAAACCCAGAACCAAAATCATCTAAATTCGACGACAAAAAGCAAAGAACCACCAAATACCCAGGTATCAAACCTCAATTTCCAAAACCCCAGAATCCAAATTCCTCTACATTCAACAACACAAGCCGTAACCCAACAAAAACTCATGACACACCAAGTCAAAAGAGAACCAGAAAACTTACTCCTTATCTGCTGATCCTTGCAAATCTCTCTTACCAAAGTAGTCTTCCCACTCCCCCCAATCCCACAAACACCAACGACCCTCATATCATCCCTCCTAATCAACATCTCCTTCACCTTTTCCTTCCCAATCTTCAACCCAGAAACTGACACAACTCCCTCTTTCTCCTCTTCAATTCTCCTCACAGCTTCATCAATCAACATACCATCACCAACCTTCGCAGCCCCAAATCTCTCCTCCCGTCTCCTCCCACCTCCTTCAATCCTACCAAACTGTTCATTACACTCCACCCTCAGATGATGAACGTCTGCCATTATGTGTGCCTGCATGGTGGTTTTGATAAAACGTGATACATATTTTTGGAGTTTTTCCATCTTTTTCGAAATTTGGAGGTTCTTGTAGATATTAAAACGGCTTGAATTGGAGGCTTTTTTTACTAGTTCGAGGCCATGGTTGAGTTTTTGGGAGAGTTCGTCGAGTTGTTGTTGGCGATTTTGTGGGAGTTCGACGCCCGACAGTTTGATTTCTTGGATGATAGGAAGCAATTCGCCAATGGTACGTTGTAATTGCTCGGCGTTTGTTTTGAAGCAGGTGACTTTTCCACATAGTTTTCCGACTTCTTTTGCGAGCTCGAATACTACTTCACCGGCGAAGAGCAGGTCTGCCACCATTCTGTAGGGAGTGAGGCTGCAGAGAGAGGAGAGATTGCAGCGTAATCAGGTATCGTTCTTGGAGAGCGAAAGAGAGTAGTCTGGTCAATACAGAAGGAGAGAGAGAGAGAGAGAGAGAGAGAGAGAGATGCTTTAGGCGTTTGTAGTGGCAAGGTGTTGATGATAGTCGTGGGCACCGGTGTCAACGAGAACCCAAGAACAAAAAAGGCAACGAAACTGGACTCTAAAGTTAGGTTTGATACTTTAATTAGGAAGTTTGGTTAGATTGTAATTCCTTATTAATTAAATTAAAATAAATTTAGTCTGTTTTCAATTTTATTCATAGATCGAATCGAAAATAGAACTATTGACTATAATACTTTTATTCATATGTATTTAACATCAGACCAAATAAGAATAATTATTTTTAATTTAATTTTATAAAATAAATTATGCCTCCACATAAATTTGTTGCTTATTGGCTACAAAATAGATATTTTAGTTCAAATTAATGGGAGGATAAATAAAACATAATTTTTCCCAAAAAAGCACCAAAATCCAATTAATTTCCCTCTCTTAGTTTGTTTATACTCCCTTACTTCCTTGATTGGCTGATTATTGTTATAGGAAATTGTAATAGCTTATCTTTGTCGACATAAAGTGTGAGTTTTTAGGTACATGTACAGTTAAAGAACAAAACTTTGCCCTTATTCTTTCGTGCTTGGTAAGCGCTTCACTGTAGCCAAGCTTACTACTAGCCGTTTCGGCTAGAGCGAAGCTTTGACCGCGACTGCCTGTTGCTTCTAGCCGCCTTATTCCGTCACCAGAGATCCAAGTCAGCACTGGCAAAGATCTATTGATTCCTCGCAGTAGGCCGAACACTTTTCAATAGTTCTACCGTAGATTGGTTAGTGAATGTATACGAATGATATGTAATTTTAACTAACCATAGGAGAATACACACAAGCACACACATATATTGTGTGAGCATACGGGAGAGGTATATAGTCTCTTGAAAATTTATTGAGCATACATTTTCTTTAGCATGTGATACTTTAAATGGGTTCACAAGAGCAACCTACATTTTTATTGTAGTAATTATAATCATGAACACTTCTTATTTATCTTAAAGAAATATTCTAGAATTAGTTTACGTACAACACCTACAAGGAGCGAGAGCCTAACAGAAATCAAACAGTTTGGTTGTCATCCTTTAAGCTATAATCGAAGTCCAAAATGGTTTAGTTCGAGCCTTACTAAATTCTTTATGGTACAATTCCAATTTTGGATAGAACCCAAGTAGAACATATTTTGAAAAAAAAAAAAAAAAAAAAAGGAGAAGAAGAATATGAAACAAAACAAAACATCATTTAAATATAATTTCCAAAATACCACTGAAATGGCAAGGAATAGGTAAAACAAGCGGCCAGAATATCATTTCCCATACAATCTACTGTATTCTAAAGTAAAAGGGTCAAGCACTAAAAAAAGATAAATTACTGATATATCATAAGTATTAAAGATTTCACGTTGAGGATCTTATAGAAAATATAAATATATGGGAGGAATCGCCGGTTCAATTTTTTTGGGGAAAGGATAAAAAAGGGTAACCCCGGTGCACGAAGCTCCCGCCCATGCGGGGTCTGAGGAATGGACGGACTACAAGAGCCTAAAGTACACATCCTTACCTTGCATTTTGTAAGAGACTGTTTCCACGCTTTGAATCCATGACCTCAAGGTCACACAATGACAACTTTTTATGAGAAAAGGATGAATGTGAATTTTATAAAAGATAGAGCTACAGAGATAGAGTGCACAGTTTGATCCAAAAATCTATAATATTTCAAAAATATCAATTTGGATTCAAATTCCAAACTAGTCACATGCTTATTAGATTAAGGAAGCTCTTTTTTTTGCAATAGCATCCATTGCAGGTAGACTAGTTCATATAGATGTGATGACAATGGATACAGTTGTTAGAAATGTTATAAAGTTCAATTTGCATAGACATGTATTACAATTGATGTGAAGGGGAGCCTTGGCGCAATGATAAAAGTTGTCATCATATGACCTTGAGGTTACGGGGTCAAGACGTGAAATCAACCTCTTGCAAAATGCAAGGTAAAGCTGCTTATTATAAACCCTTGTAATCTTCCCTTTCACCGAACTCCACATAGGCGGTGCTTCGTGCACCGGTATTTTCCTTTTATTTATTGCAATTGATTCGAGCAAGCCTATTGCTTAAGGGACACCGCTTGGACCCTATTGCCAAAGGCAAGAGTAAGCATGGGATGGCTATTGACAAAATCTTGTCCCTTTTCGTCACAGAAAAAGGTCTTGTCACCTCTGGTCCCAAATATCCGAGTTCAGGAAAAGTAGTATTACAAATAGCTTATTATTTCTTTTAAAAAATAAAATTTTATTATTTAAAAAACATTTAAGTGGAGAAAGAACACCATTTATGTTTGTGGGCTCACATCGTGGTCCCTCCTCCCACCACGAGTTCTACTCTCTTCCACTCCGTGAGTCCCACACGCTCCCTCTCTAACCACGTGGGCACCTATCTTCTAGTCCCTATCTCCCCTCTCCACCGACTTTTCGGAGTTTATTCTTTTCTTTGTCATCAAAATCATTCATCTTCTAGATCATGACACGGATGGCTCGAGCAAAAAGTTGAGACCCATTTGATAATATAGGAAAGGAATTGTATACTATAAATTCTTTGTGATCAACTCTTTCTCCGAACCTCACCTATGTAGGAGCTTTGTACACGGTGTCGCATAGTCGCAATTTTACCTTTGCTAAACCCATGAAGCACTTGTGTGTAATTTTCTTACTAGGCACAAGTCACCTTTCTATTCCTACTCTCACTTGCTAAGGCTACACTAACTCACCCACAAAAGCAATAACAGAACTCAAGAGATGAGACTTACTCAAAGACAACGTATTATCTCTTACTTGAGTAATTTGATCTAATCTGCTTACAAATAAGGAGTTTACCCCTCTTTATAGTTGTTTCCCTCCATCCACTTCTTCAATGAATGATCTAAATTATTATATGTGTTAATCATCTAATAGTTGAAGACTATTCTAGAACTCTCTTTAGAAGTTTCTATAAATATCCAAGTCTTTCTCTTTCTAGATATTTACAAGGACTTTTCTAAAAACCAAGTGTTCTACTTGTTCCATCAATCTTCAACAGCAGGCCTAAATCCTTCAGGCCATATCCATAGGCTAAATAAGTCTTCCTTTTAGTCTCAGGAGCGACAACAGCCTTCCCTTTTACCGATTAGATAATTTAAGTCATCCATTTGTTACCTTTAAATGGACAGCAAAGAAAAGGTTTAAAATCTTCAACGAGTCTTGATCGTTTGTCTAGTGACGAAAGGAGCCTGATCAGCAAATGGTGACTCACCTTGTGTTGAAAAAGATGATTTCATCAAATTGATTCTAGGAAGGAAGGCTTATGACTCTGTATGAATTAGGCCTTTTCATTTCTTGTTATTTTAGACTTCAACCAGTATTAGGTACGAACTACCAGTCACCGGAGAGCCAACAATGTCTAGCACAATTATTTGCGACCAACCAGTATTAGAGTGCCATGAACTCTCCCAGCCCGGTCTCTTACACGTGCACATGCTCTTATTTTTGTTCTCCTTTTGGTGGAAGGAAAATTAAATTAAACAAAACAACAAGAACATGGGGTGGCACTCTTGTGCTAATACATTCTGAATTACACAGACTTCGGGGAAAAGCGACAGATCATAGAGGTCAATTGTGCGCAAATTTACCTTGCATTTTGCAAGAGGCTGTTTTTACATCTTGAACCTGTGACTTCTAGGTCACATGACGACAACTTTACTGTTACACCAAAGGCTCCTCCCTTCTTTAATGTCTAATTAAAATATAAGAAAAAATCCATGACACATACAAAATCCCCTTGGGACTAATAACATAGTTAGCCAGAGCATCGGCCACTCGGTTTTCCTCTCTAAAGATGTGGGTCGTCGAAGAATTGGTCTAGTCGTTCACCAGTGAACCACAATCCTTCATTGCCTGAATCTGCGACGACAATGGTTGATCTTATACATGTGCTCATATGCCTTTATTTTTGCAAGCCTCAATTCAATGGTCAAACAACCACTTAGACCACCACTGAGCCATGAAAATCACAACGATAATCCTACTTTAGTACAGTAACCACATTAAGTAATCTGACTTCTGCGGATGATAGTACAAGGAGTAAACCTTGGACTGCTCAACAACTCGTAATAATGATAAGCTTTTGACATATACTTCAGGCATTTCATCCACATACTTAATATTTATTTACCAGGACTTTGTAACTGGCTATACTCCAACTTCATGACTAGGGAATGCCAGTTTTGACGCTCTAGTGGAGGGGGAGGGACCTATGATTTTATGGAATGACAGATTTTTGCCCTTTGCCACTTCTAGATGCAATGAACATGAAGCCATGGGTCAACCGGCTGTAAATGTCCAAGAAGTACTTGAAAATGATATCAGGACGCGCTTTTGATTTCTTGTTGAAGATTAATTGTATTACTATCGTATTTGGGCATGTGATATTGCAGCCGAAGCACATCTAGATAAGGATCTAGGACCAGTGGCCATTTTTTATGGAATGAGGAAAAGATCCATCATTTTCAGGGTAAAATTTTTACTCAAAAGTTATTATATGACAGTTGCACATAGTTTCACCTAGGAGTGAAAGAAAATATAAAGGGCAGCCCCAGTGCACTAAGCTCCCGCCTATATAGGGTTCAGGGAAGGGGGCCTTACCTTGCATTTTGCATTTTGCATTTTACAAGAGGTTGTTTTCACATCTTGAACTCATGACCTCTAGGTCAGATGATGACAACTTTTACTGCTGCGCCAAGAAAAAAAAATATGAAAGGCCAAATTCTCCGGTGGTGGGCAAATTCTAAGCATTTGATTCATGGAGTAATGATTTTCTAAACGTCCATTTGAAGGCTCGGACATGGGTTAGAATTTGGTGCATGGCTCCTCCACTTAGAGACACGGTTGCCAGATTTTCCAAGGGAAAATTTGTGCATCCACCGTGCAAGAACTCTTGAAATAAATCCTTCCGACTTGTTCAAATGTCCAACTTTTCGCCCCAACTGAGATCGTATGGCTTCCATGCATCACCATGAGTTGATGGCAACCGGCCGACAAAAGTAGTCTGTTGACTAGGAGAAGGTTTATTTTGTTAGTCTTTCCATATTTTCTACTGCTAAATAATTGACCACCTTTTTGAGCAGGGCTCTAGGTCTGGGAGTTGAAGTTTGATATACTTCGAATGAATCATTGAGCCCCAAAACTGAAAAGATTTACATTCACATATATAACTCAGAGATTTACACAAGTAGAAGGGGAGCCTTGGTGCAACGATAAAAGTTGTCGTCATGTGACCTTAAGGTCACAGGTTTAAGGCATTGGAACAGCCTCTTACAAAATGCAAGGTAAGGCTGTATACTTTAGGCTTTTGTGGTCCGCCCCTTTCCCAAACCCCACATAGATGGGAGCTTTGTGCACCGGAACTGCCCTTTTTTATTTACACAAGCAGCTAAATGCATGCAGGTCCGAATACTTGGTGATTGAAGTCACTGATCTTCAAGCCACGTACATCTTAGATGGACCATGCACCAAAAAATTCATACGTACGATGGTAGAAAATTTTTACTTGAAACGGTTAATTCATTTGTTAGAAAATGAAAGTAAGACACATGTATTAAAGTCATGCAAAATCCTAATATTTTTGCATGTCTTTTATAAATATATATTAAATAAATCAGTATTAATGTATAGTTAGAAAATTATATACTTGTACTCAAGGGAAAACTACTAGGAAAACATGGGAATCTTTCTAGAATGCCTCTATTTTTTTCTGAATAAAAATAGACTAACAGAACTGAAAGGCATGTCTTCTAAGTTCAGTACCTTCTTATGATAGATATTATATAGAAATTTTGTTTTACTTTCCATATTTCTTGAGCGCGTGTACAGTTGACTTGATGAATTAGGGACCTGCAAATATCATTAGTTTATGAACAAAGAACGCCCATTTCCCTATTTTTTTCTGAGAGGGATTGAATCAGTACTGCCTTTAGAAGCTAAATGTAAAAGTGCAGCTCCGGTGCATGAAGCTCCCGCCTATGCAAGGTTCGGGGAAGGGGAGGACCACAAGGGCTTATAGTACGCAGTCTTATCTTGTATTTTTACAAGAGGCTGTTTCCATGCCTTGAACCCGTAACCTCAAGGTCACATGACGGCAACTTTTACCGTTGAACAAAGGCTCCCCTTCCTTTAGAAGCTATATGTAATAGTTTAAATTATAGAATCAGAGATGTGGTTATTATCTTCCATAAAAAAATTATATTAAATCATAGGTATCGTGAATAACAGACAGACAGACAATTAGGAGACCTTTTTCTCTCTTTTTTTCTGAATGGTGGCAATTTACTAGTAAGAAAACGTTCTCATTGAGAAGCTCCGACTACAGAAGAAGATCACAGCGAAAAACTAAACAAGAATAATATCAGCGACAAGAAATTTATTCTTCCAAAAGAAAAAACTCACTCACTCACATAACAAATGCATGCATGACAAATTTTTCAAACCTTTGCCACCAATTGATCTCACAATTGGGTGTGTGGGTGTGGCGAAATGGTGTAAAAGTGGGCTGCATGTGGGTTTTAAGCCCTTTAATAATATGCTTTTAAGGGTGATGATATATACGCCCTTAATTTTCTTCGTCACCTCTCACTAAATGGTAAAAATGGCTAGATTTTTTTACATAATGTTATCCTTTGACTTAGATGGATCATTTTCCAAATTTCTCATCCATTGCATCATCTTGAACTACTGTCTTCATGAGTTGTGATGGACGAGACCTTTGAATATCATCCATCTAAGTCAAGGGTCATGTTATCAACTTTTAGGCCTTCAAAAACTCAAGCCTGCTCAGAATTATAGCCATTGAGATGCTGAGGAAGAAAGTGACACGCGTATACATCACAATCCTTTTTTATGCCTAATTTGACGATGAAGTAATGCGTTGTACCTAAACTTGAGGGAGAAGCAACTGATGCAGTGAGCCAGCCTTGTGGTTAACGCGGAGTGATGGGAGTCAAATGATACTACTAGAACGCACTTTTTTATTCCTCCACTCCATGCCCACCTTGATGTGACCATGCTTTGCCACATCTCTTGGATAATAGGATTGAGGTTGTACAGGAAACTTGGACCAATTTTAACAAATCTGCATGAAATTAGAAAATTATAGCATCTTTCATGAATAATTAATTGTGCCATAAGATATCAAATACCAGTCTAAGATATCAGTGAAAAGTGTCACCCTATCCTCGTGATGTTAGCCATGCCAACCTTAGACAAGTGCTACCGGGACACAGTTTTGGGACTGACTCCAAAATCCTGTCTAGTTAAGTCCCATCTTAATTTGATGATCTGATTTATCTATCTTATTTGGCTTTTTTTAGTTCAATGATTTTAGCTTGTTTTGAGTTTTGAATCATAACTGTTGGATTTTTAATTGAAAAAACTAGTCGGTAAAAATATTCAATGTCACGATATTTTGCAGATAGCATAAGTAGAAAGCACAAAGGAGAGCTTTGACGCAACGGTAAAAGTTGTTGTCGTGTGACTTTGAGATCATGGGTTCAAGATGTCGAAATAGACTCTTGCAAAAATGCAAGGTAAGGCTGCATACTATACACCCTTGTTGTCCGTTGCTTCCCCGAACCCCATATAGGCGGGAGCTTTGTGCACCGGGGCTGCCCATAAGTAGGAAGCACCCGCCACTTGAGGGGCAGGCAAGCATTATTACTCTAATGGTTACAATAAAACACTTTAGTTATGGGTGGTGAGAGTGAGAGTTTTGAGTTTGGCAAGTGGTTTATGACGTCCGCAGGTCCAAATAAGCTTATTAGATTCAGATCATCCAAACGTCAGGCTTAGCTGGGTGGGTTTCGGAGTCAATTCTTAAACTCAGTTCGGATAGTATTTCTCCTACTAGTAACATTTTCCACTTGTTCTTGAAGTTTTCCAATGACATCACCTGCCAAAGTAGAAGTTTACCTTTACAAAGAAGATTGACAAAGGGGTGGTTTAAGACTTAAGAGTTAATATATGGAATGGAATAATATATAAGGTTTGACATAGAGGATCAACAAGGTAAGATTGCCTATTATAGGCCCTTGTAGTTTGACATAGAGGATATCCAGTCTAAGATAATAATGTGTATGCTTAGATCAAGCTTAAACACATGTCTTAGTGGCATGACCTGAAATTTTCAACGGTCAACATTGGATCTATATGAAAAAATAAAGGTTTTATTTATGATTTTGCCACCAATGGATCATATGGGCCCATGTTGTTCAAGATAAAGAAATGGTTAACTCTTTTTTATTAGCAGATTCTCTTCTTATGGAAGCTGCTGATCACCCAACTTGTGTAATCTCTTGGGTCAAAGGTTAATTAAGAGAGCACCACTTGAGATTAAAAAAAGAGCAGCCCGGTGCGCAAAGCTCCCTTCTATGCAGGGTCCAGGGACCTTGAGAGCATCACTTGAGATTACAGACTTATTATCAATTTTTTTAACGGTAAAGATGGTTCTAAACTCTCTTTATCAGATCTTTCTTCTTTACATTCCAGATCAGAGACCACTCTCACTCCAAATAGAATCACTAGACCTCTAAGTTTGCTAAGATATTATTTTATTCAAAATTCTCGATAAATTAATATGATATTGGCACCTATGATTTGTGTTATTTATAAAATATTTGATGCAACGTCTTTTTATATTTATTTTTCCTGCTACTTCAAAGTCTAATTTATGCAATCATTGTGCCTTTCCAGGCGTTTCGAAAGCTTATTAGAAGGGTACTAATTTATGACAACGGGCCAAGTTGAGACCAACCATGTTGGATCAATGGAGCATGACTCGGCCGCTCAGGTCTACTGGAAGACCCAAGTCTTAGGTGGGGCGTGTCCCTCTGTCGGTTTGGATTAAATTCGTTTATCTTAGTGACTACTATAAAGTGTAGCTCTGGTACATGAAGCTCCCGCATATACGGGGTTCAGGGAAGGGGCAGACTAGAAGAGTCAATAGTATACAGTCTTATCTTGTATTTTGTAAGAGACTGTTTTCACGCCTTGAACCAGGGACCACTGTATGCTACAAATATTCTACTGGAGCCTTTAGCAGTGACTAACAATCTTAGAACCATATGGTTCATTTCTTATCTATTATATTTCCTTTCTTCGCCACTTTGCAGATAATCACTAAACTCACTTACCCTCCAAATTCACCCAGCATTTAATCTATTCACATCCTATTTGGCTAGGTTTTTTACTTACAGTGGGGGTTGTTTTTTCTTTTTCTTTTTGGGTACAAATGAAGAATTACTAGTAAATCACATATATAATATCTGAAATCTAATCTCCCACAAAAGGAAAAGCTGCGACTTGAATATGTGAGCAAGAAGTTTATGTAAAGATGTCTTGTTGTTTGCGACCAACTGCACTAGACATTGTCAGCAACCCATTTAAGAAAAGAAGACTCGGTAAAGCCGACGAGGACTTTTGGGAAGCAAAATAATGTTCTTAATTATTTACATTGACAATTCACTCTCAATTAGAAGTTGATGGTCAGGAATGCAAAAAAAAAAAAAAAAAATTCTTAAGAAAGACTATAATATATTGCCTCTAAAAATTTATATATTATATGTTAATGGAAGCCTAAGTTTTAATCCTTATACAAAGGAGTAATAGAAGTGCAAGTGGGCTGCTTTTTGAATAATGCAAACGATTTACCTGCTAGCCTTGACTATGGTGAGCAGGGCACCAAAATCAGCTTCATCATAATTAAGAACAAACTATATCATGAACAGGTTCTAACTTCTATTTTACACCCTTAGAATTCAAAGGAGAAATATCTGATAGGATCTATAAAAAGTTTAAGTGGACTTAGCTCCACCTTAGATGGACCATGCTCAAAAATCCACCCCATCAGATGATCTTAGAAGTTCCTCCAAGTTGTAGAATGGTCCTAATCAGAGAGAAGTCCAAAATATTAGTAGAATCATAAAAACAATTGGATTTTGGTAGTCTGATCTGTTAGATATAAATAGTGTTGGCCCACTTGCTATTAGCTTAAGCTTTTAGGTTGCCTAATAATTCAAAGTTTGATCTTTCATTTCATAACCAAAATAAGTCCCAAATCCATGCAAAATTATTCAATCTCCTAATAGCATCATCAAATATTTCCTTATCAGGAGGCAACCTTACCAAACACAAAGATCTTTGATTATAGTTTTAATCATGATAATCTTAATCAAAAGTATTGAAATAACCACAACAATGACCAAATTACTCTCGAAAAACCTCACTCAAGTAAGAGTCCCAGTAAAAGCATATGCTCAAGAGGAGAGGAAGGAGTACATCCGCTTTTTCGTGCATGATAAAACTTTTTATGTATATCTAAGATATTGATCAAGTTCGAAATATGAAAAATAGGTAACCCATGGGAAATTGATGCATTTGGATTATCTTAACCACTTGTTTTGCTTTTCTAAAAAATTATTAAAAATAGATATTCTTCATTTTTATCTATTCTAAAAAATTATTAAAAATAGATATTCTTCATTTTTATCTAAAGAAACATAGGCCAAAAGCATGCAATGGCCATGTAATTTGATGTTTAACCTACCTAAACCCCTTATAACATGATAGATGATTTATTTCTACAAAAAGGATAGTTTTAAAGGAGTGTATTCTCCTTCCTCACCACTTCCCTTGAACATGTACTCTTAATGGGACTCAAAAAGTAATACTCCCAAGTGCTGAGTCCATGTAAGTGTACAAGCTCAATAGGAGAGAATGGAATAGACGCCCTTTTTTTCATGCTTGGTAAATTTATTTTTGTTAGATTTAAAACTACTCATCATGTTATAAATAGGCTACATATGAAATTTCATGCCCATCGAATGTTTCTTGCCTAGAAGTTCACTGGAAAGGCTTGCTTTTCTCTGAGGCTCTCAAAGAAAACCAAAAATTTCAGCACGCCATGAGAACTCAACACACAAGGTTGAAATGCAAGAGCAAGATGAGAACAAACTAATACCACCTGTTAAATAACCGTGGAAGAGTACATATGTGCGAGTTAGAACTTACATTACAGGAGCACAACATTACGAGGAACACATGAAAAAACATCACAGATGGGGGATATTCATCAGCCTACAGAAACAAGTACATTTCCACATCTTAATCTCCCCTTGCAAGCAGTCAACATGGTCCTTCCAAACGCACAGACAGTGTCAAGCTGCAGTTCTTATCAACAAGCATCACTCCGATGGCCAGAAGGATCAGAATTAAGGGAATCCCTCTCCCCCCTGATAATCTGTCAGCTATATCAAGACTTACAGCCTGGTCCCTCCACACTTAATCCTGCGTAAGACCCAGAAGAGTATATGACCCTTGGTGAGAGCTCGCCTTCTCAAACCAAATTTGATAGCTTATCACATTGCACAGATAATTTCCCCACTGCTATCAGCATCAAGGTCAGGATCAGTGTCTTGATCCTCCATGTCATCATCAATGTCAAGGCTTCCCATGAAGTACTGGTCAGGGCCACGGGTCCCAGCTGCTGGTATGGTAGCCTCAGCAATGATCTGCATGATCTCATCGATGCTCTGCATAGGTTGATCAAGCTCCTCAAACTGACTGTTCATCATGTTTTCATCCATCAGATCTGCTGGAAGGTTCTTTAGAAACCATATATGGTTCCGGATCTCAGGGATGGTTATCCTCTGTGGAGATAGCCAAAGGTGAGACTAGAAGTTTTTTGAAACCCAAATGAAACCAAAAGGTGTATTGAAGCCCCCTGATTAGACTATATTACTTAGAATTAATTGATGAAAGGAAAACGAATCCTAGAGTTCCGATAAGAAAGAGATACTGATATGCTAGAGAATGAACTGCCCAGATTCAACTATTTGATTTGGAATTAACAGAAGAAAAGGTTAAATCCTAGACTTTAGATAACGTACCGAGCATACTTATATGCTTAGAGCATGACTAGCTTGCATCCTTAAGGGGCTGTTTGGCATGGTAATGACAATCAACTGATCAAGTTATTCATGGATAATGAACTTTTCCCCTGCAATCTGAAACCTTAAAACACAGATAAAATATTCAAGAACAAACAGTCAAGCTTTTATGGCTGTTTTATCTATGTTTGAATAAATTTTATCTATGTAACAAGGCGCCAAATAGCAGGGAAGAAAATTGCTGTTCACAGGTAACTGAATCCACAGTTCGTTATTCCCCTGCAGAAAGCCCATCAATGTCTAGACCCGATTCTTAACTATCTAGAACATTTCCAAAATCTGGGCTATGGAAGTTGTTTCAGCTCATTCCATTGGGTAAAGGAATGGCACCCACGTTACCCTATAAGGGATTTCACTGGTCCAATAACGTCCAGCAACAGTAGCAAGAAATATTAAGCAATTGCAAAAAACAAATCTTTCCTTCCCTTAAAATACACCAAGTGAACATTAGCATCAACAACTAGTACGTTTATTTGATAGTTCATCTGGTTGGAAAATGACACCCATATCATGGTTAAACGTCACAGTGAAATCAAAATATGCATATATCTTAAGGCCTATAACCAAACATTTGGAAGGAAAAAATCATAACGGTGCCCCAAGTGATCCACTGTTTGATAATGAAGAAAAAATTGCATATTTCATCGAGTTGAATGGTAATAGCCAAGGATTTGAAGCACAATGCAGTTTTATGAGCAAGGAAAGAAAAGTTTCTGATGCTCACTATGTTTCCAAGTAACGAAAACTTATTCAATAAGAATAGAGATGCAAGAAGCTAAAGTTAAACGGAAATATGAATGACTAACCATGGCAGGATTGCCAACAAAAATCCTTGAGATTAGATGACGGCATTCAGGAGATATATGAACATAATCTGGTATGGAGTATTTTACGCTCGAAACCCGCTGCAAGAAACAAAGAAATGATTTGAGTCAGCACTAAAAAGCATTTGCATATACTGCAGAAGTGAGAGCTAGAAGTAACCTGTATTGTCTTCATAAAGTTCTTGGGCTCCTCGGGATCCTCAAAAGGGTATGCCCCAACTAGCAGGACATAGAGGGTTACTCCACACGACCACACATCAGCAATCTGCATTGAACCAGTAAGAAATACTTGTTAGCTATGATATTGAAATCAACATGTAATGAAGTAGAGGTCCGGTCATCTTATAAATCCCAATTTTAAATGGGAAAATATCACATTTGGAAATACAAGAATGCAAAATCATAGTTTTAACCAACATTAATAATTGACAACCAGCTACAATAAAGCAGGGAAGGAAGAAAGGCAGGTGATAGTCTTAGAGTAAATAAGCTCAATTACCATGGCATAAAGTTCTTAAAACAGCAAGTTTTTTAAGTTAACAAGGTAACAACCAATGTGGATAACAACATGAAAAAGCTATTCTGAAAACTGATAGAGTCCACCACCACTATTTCATATGGTTAGGTATTCAAATTTCTTCGGATTTCTTCAGACAAGCTTAAAGGAAAATAATTGGAAGGTTGTGTAATTGATTTGTGTTTCATTTCTTACATAACATGAAACTGACTTCCTGAAAGACTGGTGAAAATAAACATGGCTTGCTAACATGCTAAACTCTTCGAACTCTACTTCAATAAAACACAAAACCAATTTTAAAGCGTCATGGATCTATATAAATATATTATACAGGAGTTTAACACATATCATTGAACCTTGATTTTCAGAACATGAAAATTATCCAAGTCCAAACCACAGAACATAACAGTTTAGAAATGAGTAGCTTCTCCATTCGTATCAGCAAGCATTTGGGTCTCAGACCTTGATCCCCATTCGACACTCTCTTTCAATGCTGCAATAATGCTACAATAACACTCACTTTCTCTCAAGAATTTTTCTCTTGATAAAAAATAGCAACAATTTGTGCACTTGAATGACCGGGCAGAAAAAGAACAGAAATCACAAAGTTCTACACTCAAGTACAAACCACAAGCAGAGGTGAAATTTTTCTGAATAGTGAACAAGACCAAGAGGGGAATGATGGAGCTGTATTAAAGAGAAACAGAAAGGAGGGGTGGCGACATGAAGAAAGCTTCAATCATATAATGTTGGCAAAGCTAATCCAACTATCTCGTATATAGAACATAAACTTGAAATGTTAGTTTCTCAACTTAACCAAGTCCTAGCCATTTTGAATGCTACAAAAAGGCCCAAGAGATTCCTACATTATGAATTCTAAGTTCACTTAATAGTAAGGGTCCAAAAGCTTCAGACAGTTCCATTTTTTTTCCAAATTGTGATCTCTTGAAAGCCAACAAAAATGAGCAGCATTATAAGAGGTTCTCTTCCACAGCTGTCCTTCGTTCTCCAATTTCTGGTTTTGAAAAGCCTATGAACTTACACTAAATAAACCTTTGCAGCTGGAAAAAGCTGGTCACAGAAAATTTTGAAGCACTATCATATTGTCTTTATGTTTCAAAGAAATTGTCAAAACACCTTTGACCAAATTAAATTATTTACAGTTGAGATTCATATCCCTCTTTACAGTACTCTTAAGATATACATTTTGGAATTTTTGTTCAATTTTTGAAACCAAGCATAATACAAATTAATGATGTGGCAACCCCATTATCAGCAGTCTCGTGAGAATAGGATGTGTATGTTTTCCTGAAATATGGGTCAAGGGCCTGTAGGCATTTGTTCATATGACGTTTGCAATGAACTCTGAGATATGCAGAGATAAGATTTTGCTTCAAGTGTACGACTACTTGGCTTATGTCTGCTTAAAGCATCTAATTCATTTTCTCCAATAAGCTCCAAATGCATTACAGAACAAACAGTAATAGACTCTTTCACTCTGCATGTGCAAAGATCCACAGAATCCCATCAATGTGCAGTCTTCTTGCTATACTAAGGGTAAGAAGGGGTCTATATGGAAAGAGGAACATAAGAAAGCTAAGCATCTGTGGTGAATCCAAGGAAGGAAATGCATAAAACAGGAATGACAATGTGTGAGTTGGCAGAAGCAATTCAGAATGGAGGATGTCATATTCATGGAAAATGTTATGCACATTCGCTGATTAGAGAATATGCTTTCCAGCAGAACATTACTGGTGGCAACTATGGAGCATACACTGTGAGATAGCATAGTAACTCCCATAGAACAAAAGAATCATGAGCAAAGGAGGGCCATTGTCTCTTCCCAAAGCAGCTTTCATATAAATCAGCTTTGATGTTTGAGGGAAAGGAGGGAGGACCAGCAATGAGGCTTATCATCCTTGTTCAACTTTTTCTCAATCCTCCATCTTGTAAACTGGAGTATGAGGAAACATTGGGCATTGGGCTAATGTAAGCAAGATCAGAGTATAGCTTGCTAGTATTTGTTGCTTTAATTGACAGCTTCCCATCTCACCTTATGAAGGTGGTAACATGATTTCAAGTCCTTGACTCAAGATGCTAGGATCACTCTGTTCATATTCTTCAACTTTATGGAATGGGGTGTGCTTGCACCCGTTCCACCTCATATAGGCATTGACTGGCAGCAGCTGCCAACTCAATACATGATATATGCCAAGAACAAAACAAAAGAAAACTTAAGACTTTCAATGTATCAAATGCTCTATAGGGAAGAAGACGGTACAAGCTAAAAGAGCAAAGGTCCATACTTGCAAGCATTTCCATCATTTGTATAGAAGGGAAATCAGAAGGATCCTTTACTTATTCATTGCGAAGTAGTGCTAAAAGATTGGCTTGGATCGAATGTACACTTTTGAATTAAACAGTGTGCTTCTGAGATAACTTCTTGGCAATTTTGCAGATTTTCCCAAGGGACCAAACTTTAAAATGTGACTTCATATAGGCAAAGTGGTCCATTTGCCCAGGAGAAACTTAGGGAAATGATGTTCCCATGCCCACTTAGGACTATCAGCACACCCTCATTTGGGGTTCTGAGGTAAAAGTACAATCAGGGCCTAGCTTTTTGAATGATCTAAGATATTCATCTAAACCTCTTGCCAAAGATGGGCCATGCACCAAAAATAACATACTATGCTGATCCTGAAATTAATATTTTTGAGCAGTTCTTGAGCACTGTCAAGTTTACCATCATCCATTTAAGGACTCAAAATAGCACATGAAAAACAATGGTAGGTCATCCAAATGATGTGATTCTTGGGACAGATCATATATGGCAGGGCCATTAAAATGAAAATTTTAGATTATCACAAAGGTGGGCCCCTTGGGTAGATAGACAACAACCCATGTTAGGGTGTGGCAACAGTTCTAGAGAGGAATGTGAAAATCATTTGCCAAAGATATGGAATTTTATTCTACAAAGAGGAAGCTCAATTGGAAGAGCAATCTGGAGGGTTAGTACATTATATATGTGCATATTTTATCTTCAGAAAATATGAGTTAGCAGAAATGATTACGGGCACAAATATTCAATATTTAAACCATTTGTCTATTAGCATTGCTATGGGAAGAATTGAAACTTATCCACACCGGACAATTCTTAGCATTTGATTTATAGAGGCCAGGCTTCTATGAGTAGCTGTCATTGTTTGTTCAATTTCTTTATGTTCTTCAAAGGGCCACAAATCGGAGGGTTAGAATTGCTTTATGTTGAATTTTGATGCATGGATCATGCATAGCATCACTTAGCAGGTAAGTATGTTTTGCTTTACTTTTTTGGTACATAAATTCCCAAATCTACACCTATAATCATCATGATCTTATTGGATGGAAGAGTGAAGCCAACTCAATTAGAGGCTTGTGCTCAGAAGAAAAATGGTTTCAGTAAGAAAGAGAGCCTCCATTTATATTTTTTTCTTTTTTCTCTTCATAGTTTGCTACAAAAAGAATATGGACATCAACCATATAGCAAACCCAGCCCCACCTAGGAAATCAAACTGCTTATCACTAGTGGGTACACATAGTTGGTTATTGCTAGTAGCATGTGCATAGAGCTGGTTATCACTTTTGCATATGCATAGTTGGTTAATATAAATTGGGAATGGACAATCAATACCAAGGTTTCTTCGACAACTGACATTCTTGAGATTGATGGCTGGTTCATATTGCAGGTGAATTGAAGGTGTGGTGGAGGCTTGATTCGATCATTTCACTTCATGAGGCAGGAGCACTATTGAAAAAGCCAAGATTACATTACAAATGAATGAAGGATGGAAGATCATCAGGCAACGATCCTAAGTGAAAAGAAGAAGAAAAACCATGTTCTAAGCCAAGAGAACTAGTGAAACAATTGTGATCTAACCAATCATTTAAGGGATTAGTTGACTTTTAGGAATTAAGTTATTAGAAGTTTATTTTTGTTAGGTACAAAAGTTTGGTAGGTTTCTAAATTTTGTCTGCTTAAGAGAAGAGCTACTTCAGTTTAAAAAGTAGGATTTGCTTAGGAGATTTGTGTTATCTCTTTAAATACAAGATGCAAGGAACATTTTCTCTCAGTTTCTAAGTTGAGGATTCTATGAAATTCTTGGTTTCCTCTCTTTGGTTTTCAATTCTTCTTCATAGCATCAATCTCTGATTTTGACTAAAAATGGATGTTGAAATACTAGAGAGAAGCAAGTCATAGGATTGAAATCAAACCCACAACCTTGCAACGCCAGTTTTCCTCCCTGGTGAACATGTTTTAGTTGCTGATCTTCTTTGTTTGAAGTTTGTTTGATAGCTGTGAAATGACATCACTGCACCTCCTTGGCCCTAACGTAAGAAAGCTACACTTAATGGTGCTTCAGGTCGCAGCCTTAAGACTGGCTCGGTAGAAAGGAGTTTAGGAATCATAAGGGGAAGTTGTCAAAGCTTTTAGCAGACATAGTGGTTTGCAAACTCAAATGACAAGGAAATGAGTTGGTTTATTGTCTGTTCTTCGAGGCGAATTAACCACATTTTTGTGATGGAAGGTGAAGACTGCTAGAGCATTGACTATGGGTTTAATCCCAGGACCAAAGAAACTAACCAATTATAACCTCTAAATAAAAATATCAGTAATAATTGTTCCCGTGTTTCAATGATATCCAAAGAAGCACCAACATTATGGAGGATGGATTTTTAAGGAAAGAAGTGCAATATGCTCTCAACTATTGAACAAGCATTTCTGTTTAATATATGATGATGAGACAAAGTAATTTTCTCCCTTCTCTCTTTTCTTGAATGATCTTCCACCCATCCTTCTGTATCAGACTTTCCAAACATGTCATCCCAATTTTATCTCTTGTGATATTGCTTTTCTTGATATAAGATTTTTATGTCATAGCTCAAAAGTCTATTTCAGCAACTTTTCTTGGGCATATATGGTAGTCCAGAAACAAGATAATAGATCAGTTAGAAAAATGAAAAGAGGAATGAGGATCACTTGACCATTTTCTGTCAATTTCTACTCAGATCTAAGAGAACTCTGATTGGATCCGGCAAAGGAGACAAAGGGAACCGAAAGAATCTTGGTATGACATTTGGAAGGAAATAACCAGCAACTAGAACTCATCTTATGTAAGGTTCTAATCTTATGCTATGAATTTTTAATTACAGCAATTCTTTGAACCCCATAATCTGTGCATGTGATTAAGCAGAGACTTCAACAGCTTTTATTGACACATCACCACTCTAGCTACAGCCTGTCTTCTAATAAGACATAGCACCAGACTCATTCAGCCTTATGAGAGCCAAGCCCTTCACTAGCACAGGCACAGATGGGACATCCATTCCAGTAGTGAAGTCCCAATAATAAGACTGCGCAAGGCATTAGATAACCCCTTTGGCTGGTAACTGAGCAAAGTGGATGTCAGAAATGGTCTTCCGATACAGTTGTCAAAGAGAGAACCATGCATGGAGTAGCCCATGTATTTTTTTGTCAGAACTGCAGAGAGGAATTATATATGAAGCAGCCTCCATGTTTTGAGCAAAAGAACAGGAGTGAAGGATACTCTGGGATATCGCAACATCTTAAGTCACAGCACCTTACTTCCGCAAGACCTAAAGCCACCATAAAGGAAAGAAAGTACAAGATCCTATGGGATTTTGCAACATGATAGAGGCAATATCATATTCATACCTAACTTTCCAAGATCTACTTATAACCTACACAATATTTTAGGTTTATCTGCACTTCTAAGATCCAAAAGAAGAACAGCCAGACGCAGCCAAGTGAATCATAAACTATGTCAAAGGCATCACTGCTCAGGATATCACAGGACAGAAGACAGGGAGAAACCAATATTAAGGTAAAACGATACATAGATCTCAACTGAGAGAAAATCCTGATACATTAGATCAGACAAGTTCATTTGTGTCCTAGTTAAATAATTCGCTAGTATTTTTGTTTGTTGCTAGACTCATATGTGTTTTTGGAAGTTCACTTATCAATCAAGAATCCAAGTAGTAATGAATTAACTTAGTCTGTCAACAAATACATACACGATGCCAGACTTAATTTTTTTTATCGTCAATTCTCTGCAACATTGCTGTAGTTTGTCAACAAGTCGCCCAAACAACTTTGGTCCAACAACATTTCTATTATAATTAAGGTTTCATAGTTTGAATTACCATGGCCGACCCCTAATTGGGATTAGGTGTTGATGATGATGATGAGTTTGAATTACCATATGAATTGAAGCCTTAGCGCAATGGCAGAGTTGTTATCGTTTGCCCATGAGTCGCGGGTTCAAGGCATGGAAACAGCCTCTTGCAAAAATGCAAGGTAAGGCTGCACAATATAGACCCTTGTGGTCCGCCCCTTATGCAGACCCCACATACGCGGGAGCTTTGTGCACCGGGCTGCCATTTTTTATTTAGTTTGAATTACCATATGACAATTGAAGGACATCCTGTCATAATCTAATATGATTTCACCACCAACCTCCTTAGGCCAACTACGTCAAATAAAGATGACAAAGTGGTTATTGGATGCGATTTCCCATCTACTCTGAAATGCCCAAAGCACTTGACTGTGATCATGCTTAATAATGACTTCTTCTGCCATCAGTGTGGAAATTAGGTTTAATAGTAGATAACTAAGTTTTTTGAGACAGAGAGAATATGTGACTAACAGTATTTGGGGCTGAAGCGTTGAACTAGCAACTGTTTCATAATGAAATATAAATCCCTTTAAGAATGATTTTGTATCACTCTTTGCTATATACACTTGACTTTCCTCTAATCGCTATACAACATAATTTCCTTGAAGAATGAGCCAATTGGTCAAGGTAAACATATCTTAATGTCAACTTTTACCTGGATCAATACCAGAAAAAATAGACAGATAGGTTTGTTATACTATTCCTAAAGTTCACCTCTGAATACACGGTCAGACCGTCAGAGCAGTATATTGGAATGGTTAAGCAATGATATTTCATGGATCTATTCTGGAGTTTAAACTCCAATGCTAACAACCTACAACAAATTAACGAGCTTCTCAGTGGCTTAAATTTCGTCATGTGCTGACACTGTAACAATTGCAGTGAGCTTCCTTTTCCTATGTCTTACGTCCCACAGAACAATTTTGTTAATATTTTCATTCATCCAATAACTTTGATAAAAGTTCATGCTTGTCTGTATTATGGTACCATTGTTATCTTAGATTTTTATTTTTATTTTTTGTAATCTTTGACTTGTCCTACGCAGCCTTGGGAATGCTATATGTACAAGAATAGACAAATTGCTGGTCATGAGTAGATAACTATAATTTTACTTTTCCCACTACATGAGAATCCAGAAGTGCTCTTTTTTATTGGCTAATTATATGAAAGTTAGTCGGTAAAAGATCAACTGACCTTCCCATCATATTCTTTCCTGAGTAAGACTTCTGGAGCAATGTATGCAGGAGTACCAACTGTTGATTTTGGTTGTGAATGCAGCACTGACGACTGAAAAAGCCACCTCACATTAGAAATGGTCCACAGATTTTGTTGCTTAGTAATCCTCAAATAAAGGGACAAAGATTGCAGTTAAATGACAACCAGAGCTACTACTTTTCTTTGTCACCATAAACTCGATATATTTGTAAAGTAACAAAGAAACCAAATGGACTCTAATAAAATCCCTTGCCTTTGAGTATCCAAAATCACATATCTTCAAACGGGGCGCAGGACTTCCATCCAAAAGTGTATTTTCCAGCTTTAGATCACGATGACATACTTGCTTCATTGCAGAATATACAACAGAAAAAATTAATAACTAGCAGACACCCACAGAAAGTAAATAAATACATATAAAACAGATTTTTGTCTTGTTCCATACCATCGAATGGCAAAAGCTGACTCCTGATATGAGTTGTTGGAAGAAAAAGCGGGCCTGCATGGTGGATAGCACTGGTTAGAACAGAACAAAGAATGTGGAAGGGTAGATCAAAAGATTAGATCGAAAACCTCATCCTCACTGAAGCGACCAGCATTGCATATCCGCCCATAAAGCTCCCCTCCAGATGCATACTCCATGACAATAGCCAAATGTGTCGGAGTTAATATAACCTGGAGAATGATATCAATAAAAAAATATTAGATCCAGCGCACCTTCAAAAGAATGCTAAAGAAGAACAAGTTAAAGCAAAACAAACCTCTCTGAACCTCACGATATTGGGGTGCCTCAGTGATCTGTGGTTAATAATTTCTCGTTGTACATTTTCATCTATCTGTTACAAGACAGCAGATCAATATCATAATCAATATATCCAGAAAACAGCAGTATTAATGTTCCTATATACACCTAATTCAGTCAAAATAAAGACAGAACCATCATGCTCACAAGCAACCTGACTAGTTCCAATCCACTCTGGTGGAGTCACTAATTTCAGATTGAGCTGCTAGAGCTATAGGGCTTCCTGTGCTATGACAATCAACAATATCTCAAAATATCACCAAATCTTTTCAAAGTTTATGTTGTTGTTTACGAAAAAGAAAAAAGAGAAAGAATCCCCGATCAGTAAAAAGTTACATAGGCACACCAATACATGCTATTAATACAACAAATGATTGATCTTTATCACCAAACTAGAACCATAAACAGATAAACCCTGTGACTGCTAACAGATACAGATTAATCAAAATCTCTAAACTACATATATTCATCCCAAATTACTACAGCTCACTTTACTAAGACACTGAAGCACATAACAAAGGTCCTGAAACAGCACCACCTGCTACCCAAATCAGTAATAATTCCTCTTTCTTTCCTCTTTTGTCTTTTTATTTTTCATTTTTTTCCTTCTGGTTGTTTTGCTGAATCACTTAGGAAAACAGCCTGCACCCATACATAAAAATACTAAAAATCATTAAATTCACGCCAATTATTCATCTAAATCTTCACAATCTATACCAAATTCCCTAATTTCAATCAATAATAACAAACAAAAAAAACCCACAAAATCCCAAACAAATATCATGAACGCTAATCCAAACTTTATCAATAAAAAAACACTTCAATCCTACCAAAAATGCTCATAAATTCTTCAAATCCCAAACCAACAACAAACACCTGATAACAAAATCACTACGCACAAACAAAAATGTTACAAAATTAAAGATAAAAAATCACAAAAACGGAACCTTTAACAAACCAACCTTCTTTCCACGCTCAATATACTTCACAGCAACCAAATCCTTGGTCTGTTTATCCCTCAGCAACCTCGCAATCCCAAAATTTCCCGACCCAATATCTTTCACAAGCTCGTAACGATCGCTGTCATGCATTATCGGCAAATCCATCCCGGGACCCACAGTAACCGCCGATCGATCCATTGCAAAAATCACACTTTCCTCCTCCTCCTCCTCCTTCCAAATGAATTCCCGTTCACATCATCACCCTAAGAAACCAGCTTTTTCAGAAACCCCAAATAGAACCGAACCAGAAACGCGCAAACGTGATCAGCAATCAACCGCCGCATTCGATCTCGACCAATCGAGAAAGCGAGAAAGCTTGTTGTTGGTTGAAGACAGAGATAGGGGACACGATCGCCGGTGAAAACCTCACCTTCCCTTGCCAAAAAATTTCACCATTTCTAGGGTTTGAGCTGAAGATTCAGAGAGAGAGAGATGAAGTTGCAGAGAAGAAGCTCGTGAACTGCTTTTCCTTCGATCGAGAGAGAGGAGAAGATATTTTCTGTCTGAAGCTGGAAGATGGGCAACTGATTAAATATCTGGGAATGGGGTTGGAGTGGAAGTATTATTAAAAAAAGGGGTGGAATTATCAAAACTAGCCCTGGGAATTTTGCCAAATGACGAGGGAGTTTTTTGGTTTTTCGATTTTTAGATTGATGATCTTGTCCTTCTCTGGTAGACGGAAATGTGCTCCCATCCGGATCAGTATTTAAATACGGCGGGAATCGTGAACGGGTATGAGGGGAATGGTGGTCCCCCGGAGTAGGCGTTTAGGTGGCTCGCAGTTTGGCATCAGCCGAAAATGGCGGCTGGGATTAGGTGAACATCATATTAATTTAAACTGTTATTCTGAAATTATGTTGGACTTCGAAAAGTATCAGAACTCCAAATTTAAAATATTTAAATTACAAACAAATTTAAGATTTTATTTATCTTCTGACATATTTTACTACATATTCAAATAAAAAATAGTTAATTTACATTAACCTCCTCACTCCTTGCATAAGAAGGTGCCTTTTTGGTGTTAGGTCAAGGGTTCAAACACGTGGTGATTCAAGTTGTCTCGACATATATCCTATCGTTGTTAACTATGCATAGCCTTGAACCCTGGTCACTTAGACTATGGATTTGCACTGTTGCACTAAAAGGCTTGGCTGCAATTAGAAGCTCTTGCTTGTTTTTTCCAACCCATGTGTTTACCATATCAAAATTTCAAAAAAGAAAAAGGAAATTAATGAAAATCAGAAAGAATATTTTAGTGTTCATTAATATGCCGTTAAACATAATAAATTATTCAAATAAAATTTTAGTTTGTTCAAGGGTATTATCGTAATTGAACACATCGGATCACGCCAATTTGAGGAGGGGGGGAACGCATTTGGACACAATCAACTTGCAGCCAGTAAACTCCAAAAACCAGAACTGGCCAAATTACCAAACTGTCCCTACCAAATTACCGGAACCGCTGGTGGAACTTCTTGAACCGAAACGTCTGGAATTTTCGGCCCTTGGCCGAAACACTACTTTCTCATATGACCATAATACCCTTCACCAGAGGAACGGCCCTTCTGGAAGGCATCTTCGGTCTTGGAGGGCTAGCACGGTAACTTCATCTGGAGAGAATTCCATAAAGTACGGCCTACGCGTGGGGTTGACAGCAAAGACAGAAGCAATGAAGGATGTGGAGATGACACGTCATCCATTTTCACCTGCTCACCGTTTTTTATCGGTAAAAGAACTGCTGGAGCGTTTATTAAAATTAGCGTCTTTTTCGTAGTTCGAGCTTTTTATCTTTTCGTCGACTTAAGGCTTTGATTCGCTGGAGTAGAGTTTTGCATATCCGTTCATCTCGAGTTATGTAGTCCGCGCGGGACCGCCCATTCATGTGGTTCACACACATCCGACCCTAGATCTACCTCTTCATATACAATGTTGATCTTGCGATGATGAAATTGGATCTCTCAGAGGAAGGCATCATGGACGAACAAGATCTTATCTTATAGAACGAATAAGTGAATGATCACATGCAAATGAACAATTAAAACATAAATAGGAGGGTTATACTAAAGGACAAGAGAAATAGTTAAGAAAGGGTTGCAACCATCCTTTGACAAGAGCTTTTTATTGAAATATTTGGCAATTGCACGCCACAAAGCAGTGCCACAAGAAGAACCCTGTACTGTGTTGGGTCATGGTTCGAGGCAGCTCAGGATGTGCATGTTCAGCACTCAAAAGAAGAAGAAGTAGGAGAAGGAGGAGCCCTGAACATTTGACCTACCATGGAAGAGGCTTCTTGTAACTCCGTTGCATTAAAAAGGCCTTGCTCAAATGGTCAACACAAGTTATTACTAAGATTTAAGAAAAGAAAAATCATTTATCCATATGATCTATCATTCTCTCGAATGTGACTTATCTAAGGATTGTTTGATCTTTTGCACAAACTATTAGAAGAGTATGATACCAAGAGGACATCTGCTTGTATGTCAAATTTTATCATGTCTATTTAGTATCTAAAAATTGTCCCTTTCTTTGTCTCCTGGAAACATCTATTAGGGGAATCTTTTATTTATTTATTTTTGGTAAAATAGTATAAGCAGACTCAACTTGTTCTAGTCCTCCATTGCTTAGATTACTCACAAACATAAGCTATCATTCAATGCCATTTAAATAGTATCTCTTATTAGTCAATTGCAAGGTGACATACTAGTCAGGTAGTAGGTGATACTTGATAAGGTATTAAAATACAAAATTTTGAGCAAACTAAGCCTGCACTCTCTTGTTTAAATGCTAACTCTTTTTTCTTGTCATGTTTTGGAACTCAAGTAGCTAGTTCCAATCAGAGAGATCTCTGTCAAATTCAAAGATCAAAGAGCAATGAAAAAATCCCCATTAACTTGAAGTAATATAGTATAGAACAGAGGCATTCTGGACAGATTACTATAACTAGATGTGCATCTAGTGCAATGGCTGGTTAGGAGTTGTCTTTTTTCTCATTGGTCAATTTGCCTCCGTTCTATTGGAAGGTCTTCATTCCTACAGTGGTTTTGTCAACAAACGCGTCTAGAGCCAGATTGACTAACCTAACCATTAAGAAGGCCTTGCTATAGTTGAGTACTCTGTTTTAGTACGTGAAAGGGGGCCTTTGCACATCCTTATCAGAATGTGAAGCTTTTTAGAAGCTAGGCAATGAACTGGGAAGGCAAGATTAAGAGCCCCATTATTAAACCAAGGGAGTGAAGTATCAGTTTCGAATTTCAAATTGTTCTTCTCCTTTTATACATTGAAATAGCTCTAAGTAGAAAATCATGGGTAGTCACACAAACTCAACTACTTTGTCACACTGCATTGACCAACAAATTAAAGTGGGAGAGAAGCAAAAGGCAAGACCATCCATTGAGTAGGAAAAAACAAAATAGATGCAGTTTTTTCCATACCCTTTGCATAGAAAAGGCAATAGTTTTCCCAAAAGGGGAAGTTCTTCTACATTCTTAGCTTGTGCATGCAAGCCATGTCAAACATGGGGATTGGGATGGGCCATTTTTTCTTAGTTTTTTCCAAGGCTTGTTAGCAAGTAGGACGCAAGGCAACAAGGTCAAAGGTTGGATCTTATCTAATGGTAGCTCACCTTTCAACAAGCTGTTTTTTGGTGGGGGTCAAACCGCCCAAAGCCCAGGATAAAAAAGGCAGTTTCAGAGCACGAAGCTTCTATTTATGCAGGATTAAGGAAAGGGGTGGACTACAAGAGTTTATCGTATGGAGTTTTACAGGCTGTTTTCACACTCTAAACCGCCCATGACCTCAACATCACATGACGATGGCTTTACCTTTGTGCCAAGCCCCCTTCATCCCAAGTCCAGGATAATGAAAAGAAATCCCTACTTTAAGGCAACATTAAACATGTCAAGAAAAGAAGGGGACCTGCCGGAATCCGGCTGATGTCCGGACTCTTTAGCCGAGAATCGAACCCACCACCTGCATCATCCAGGTGTCTCTGCTAAACAAGAACACCTGTCTGTCTAAAGCTCAATGCTCTAATAATTTTAGGACAAACAAAGATTTCCAAACTTGTTTATGTCTTATTCATGCAAGTGGTGGTGGGCCACACTAACCTTTTTTTCCAGCAAAAGTGAAGATGATAGTTCGGTAAGTGGAGGCACGGTGGAGTAAAAGGTTGAAAGGGTAGGAATAAGATTTCAAACGTGCAATCTTTCAAGTGAAGGCATATTTCGAGCAACATAAGTGTGAATGAGTAACAATGTACATGTAAATAGATGGTGTAAAATCTGGAGTAATGAGCGGTTGTTTCTTGGTAATATATAGAACAGATATAATGGTAAAAGTTGTTAGAAATATATTGGTGATCTTGAGCTCACGGGTTCAAGGTGTGAAAACAGCCTCTTGCAAAATGCGAAGTAAAGCTACATACTATAGGCCCTTGTGGTTTGCCCCTTCCCCGGACCCCGCATAGGTGGGAGCTTCGTGCAATATAATGGTTTTGACTATCAGTATATCATGTTGGCCATTTTATCTTGGTATGTATGCCAATCTCAACTAAAATTTTCATTTTACTAACATTTCTATCATGGCCTTATGTGAGTACACATTTTTATTAGAAATACATTGGTGATCAATCAATCTCTCTCTCTCTCTCTCTCTGACTTATATAATCTGGAGTAATGAGCTGTTGTTTCTTGGCAATATATAGAACAGATATAATGGTTTTGACCATCAGTATGTCAAGTTGGCCATTTTATCTTGGTATGTACACCTATCTCAACTAAAATTTTCATTTTACTGACATTTCTATAATGCTAACGGTCTTATCATGATTGCATCATAGGTGTAAAAAAAACTAAAAGATGGGGGTACTTTTTTTTTCTTTTTTCTTTTTGCAATCTTTCTATGATCTAAACCGTTCATCGGATTTACCTCATTTTAGATGGTCTAGTCTTATTTAGATCAAATACCTCTATATCCTTCATTTCTTGATGTTTTGAAGCTAAAACAACACAGTTTTTGGAGCTTTTTTGTTTGTGCCATCTTTTTCTTTCTTTCTTTCTTTTTCTTTTTCAAAACATCAAGGAATGAAAGCCTGGCGATATCCAATGAGTATGAGATTTGGTGCCTAGACGACTTAGCATGAGGTGAATCTGATAAACGATTCGGATCATGGAAAGAAATGCAAAAAGAGGCTCCATCCGATACTTTTCTGTACACCTATAATGCAAGTGTGATGAGACCTATTGCATCTATAAGTCCTCTCTCTCTCTCTCTCTCTCTCTCTCTCTCTCTCTCTCTCTCTCTCTCTCTCTCTATATATATATATATATATATAATGTGCATGTGTGTATGAGTATTTTCTGCTCAATAAGTGGGTCACTTGTGAACCATAGAGTAACTATATTTTGGCATTAAAGTGAGACCCTCATTTATCTACTCTATCTAATTAAATAGGACCAAAACGGATGTACTTATATATATATATATATAGATGTGGAATAAACTAAACCAAAGGATCAAAGAAGACTGGTAGAAGACAATAGGCAAAGCAGATGGGAGGAAAACTTTCAGAGAATAGCATCCATGGCTAGAATAGAACATCCAATATCAATCAATCAACATTTCTTAAAGCATCCATGGCTATGTTTCTTTTACGAATCTTGAAATTCTAGTTAAATATGATTCTAGCTAAATACAAGCATAGAGCTCTTGTAACAGTTCGTAATTATCGTTTATTTTGTTGCACAATTAAAAAGGCTGTCCCGGTGTTTGAAGGTCCCTCTTATGCGGAGTTTGGAGAAGGAACAGACCATAAAAGTCTATAGTAGGCAGCCTAACTATTCCAGCAAAAATGAGCATATTTTTTCCGAAGGAAGGATAAGCAGACTAAGCTAGCTAGTAGCTACTAGTATACTTGCTCAGGCTGGCTGTGGATGTGATACATAAAAATTCCATTGTTGAATGATTCTTGCCTTTGATTTCCATTTTTTGTGGACGACATGTGGATGAATATAGACCGTTGTTTTCTTCCCTTATTACTACCTACTGAAATGCTAGAACTAGAGGCTCAGAATCCTCCAATGGGGATGAAACTTGGTGCTTGGCGCATTTATAGCACGAGCTAGAAGAAAAAGGATTTGAGTCATTAGAAGAGAGACCCACTTAACACTTTTACCCTGCCGATGCTTTTTCCAAGTGAAAATTTGGTCATCCAACGTATATAAAGAATATCTTCCTTCAAGTGTCATGGGAAAAAAAATCATTTCTCCTATTTTTTTTTTTGGAAGATTCAAAGGTAGTTTCCGAAGGGGAGTCTTGGCACAACAGTAGAGTTATCATCGTGTGATCTTGAGGTCATGGGTTCAAGGTGTGAAAACAGTCTCTTACAAAAATACAAAGTAAAGCTGCATACTATTAATCCTTGTAGTCTACCCCTTTCTCCGGATCCCACATATATGAGAGCTTCATGCACCGGGGCTTCCCTTTCTATTCAAAAGTAGCTTCTCTTTAAAGAACCTTTTCTTTTCTTATACTGTCATGGCAAGGCACATGCTCACTCATTTCACCTACAAAAGCTTCGGATTAAGGCTCTTAAAGGGTGTCATGTACTTCTTGAATGAGGTTCATCTGCAAAAGGAAAAAGGCTAAGCTTATCCAACTTTTCATTAAACCATTAATTTCTTTGTAATGATTGAGACTTGCTGTATTTAGTTTTTTGCATTATAAATGCTAAGATTCTTGTATTATTTGGGACACTAGACCACCATTGATTAATCCAAACAATGCATACAACTTGTTTCCAACTTTGTATATTATCCATATTTTGTTTTGTCTTTGGGCTTTTTCTTGTTTTAACATAAAATTCTCATATATGTTTTATTCTTTACTTATTTTCTCGTCCTCCCATCCGTTTCTTTTAATCCTGCATATTCGCGTATATATGATATTGACATGTTAGCTTGTGTCCAAGGAAGGGGTGTGCCACAATGGCATAAAGTAGACAGCCTTACCTTGTATTTTTGCAAGAGATTAATTTCACGCCTCCTTAAACCCGTGACCTCAAAATCATCGAAACATAGTTTGAACATAGTTAATACTTAAAAGCAAACAATGGTTTAAACATTTTCTTATGGATTAGGTACATATAGAGAGGTTCATAGCCACTCCTAGAGGAAGAAACTTTGGCTAGCAAATGGGAGAATGATGAGACCCGTGAAAGAAACGAGGGGATGAACCATTTCATTCCACAAAATTTCCAACTGCTCCATCTATCCCCTGAGACAGACGCCGTACGAGTCCCATCACCCACATCAATGATATGACAAAGGCATATCTGTCAAGTAAGTGCACCAGCATCTGCTACTTTTGGCCAGCATTAGTTCACATCGGTTGCTAACTTTACTAAAAAGCCAACAATATGGCAAGGTTACTTGGGACTTTGGATGTACTTACAACTAAAGTTGGAGCCTCATATCACGACAGGCTCCAATGAAGGTGGGATGTACTTACAGCTAAAGTTGGAGCCTAATATCACAACAGCTCTAATGAAGGTATGTTTAGCTCGTGGATATCGTCCGAAGGATTTAGGCTTGTGTTTCTGGATCTATAGAATAAGGCATGTTTGCAAAAGGTTTAGTTTCTAGAGAAATCCTTCTAAATATCTAGATTTTATATAGTAGAGTCTAGAATGTTCCAGGAGAATGATAAAGTAATCTAGAAAGAATAGGAGAGTTTTAAAATCCAATCTGGACCATTGATGTATTAACACTTACAATAATCCTAGCCGTCCATTGAAGAGGTTGATGTAGGTGAGCATATCTAAATAGCGGTGACTTTCTCGTTTGTAATCAACTCAAACAATTCATTTGTATCTCAAGCAAGGATTACCAAGTTTTCTTTGAATAAGTATCTTTCTTAGTTCTCCTCGTTGTCTTACTGGGTGTGTAAATATAGCTCTAGCAAGTAAGAGTAGGAATAAAATGCTGTGTTTTGCAAAGGAGCTGCGCACAAGTGCCGCATAGGTTTAGAAGAAATGAAACTGCAATTCCGTCATACTTGGGAGACTTGATTTGGGTACCATTAGAATTGATCCTTATTTGAACCTAAGGCCATCTTTAGTTTCTCTATGAGGAATCAAAAGGGTCTTCATAGGCCCAAGCCAACACAAAGTTTTCAAAGCTAGAGGACCAAATTGATCTCCTGCTTAGCCCAATAAATGAGCACCAGTTGCATGCTCATGTTAGTCCATGGGAAAACTCAAATTAAAACAGATGGCTGTAGTTGTGTTATCTTACCAGTCCTGAGAAAAGGCAATTTAAACAAATAACTAGTGGGACCTGGCATTTCAAATGATCCAAACCATATATCTGCTATCCTATGTTGCTGAATTGTGCACCAAAATGGAACTCCATCTAACAAAAACCTCAATGCTGTAAAGCAGATGGTTGTGGAAAAACAGACAAACCTCCCCATCCATCAACTGAACTTTCAGAAATGAAACAGGGCCAATGTTTTGGTGATCCAAGCCATTCATAGTCTGTCATAGAAGGCCACACCGCAAAACTCTCCTCCATTTGAATGATCCTAGCCTTTATTGATCTTACAGGAAAAAGCGATACAAAGTTCAAAATATTGGAAGACGAAAGGGTTAGGACCTTCCAATGCATGAGAACTCTGATCCACCGGTTATCCAACCCGGAACAGAGTGGATGAATGGTTTAGATCACCCACAAGTTTAGTGTGACAACAACTGAAAACTGGCCCAAACCCAATCTGCAGCAGAAATAAATTAATCCACAGCCCAACTAAAGCATTTTCTCAGTTGGGCTTTCGTTTGTCCCTGACCCAACCTACTCCCAATGATTATAGCCAGATGTAAGGCAGAGACGATGGATGTCACCATCTTCTATCACATGGAAAACATGAGCAGGCAAAAAGTAATCCTTAAATAATCCAGACTTTCTATTTTAAGCCTTCTGTCTGTTTAGGGGATGCAATTCAGTGCCTTAGAACCGTCAGATGGGTTCAAATTTTCTGCCTGATTGATCCACAGGGCGTTGGATAAGTAGACGGTTGGTTTGGATCAATGAAAAGAGTTGGGGCCCCTTTTCTACCATTTTCAAAGGGAGGATAAGACCATCCATCATATGATATCCTCCAGAAGTTGCCCTTGCGCTGCAATCTGACTGCAATCTTTACCTGCAATGAGTGGCTGGGAGTTTACATGGACAAGTCACAAGTTAGGCCAACAAAACCTATGAACATATAGAAGGACAAAATGTCAGATGTTTCCCATTAAGGGAGGTGACTCAGGCAAAGCATAGCTTTTGCCCAGCCCCATTTATGGATGCAGCAGACCCACTATCAAGATAGAAGACCCAACTTGTTGTGCCATATTCAGCCCCCCCTTTTTTCTTCTCTTTTCAAAGCACACACAAAGTATTCCCACACTCTCAGTCATAAAAAAGGCAGCCCCACTGCACAGAGCTCCCTCTTATGTAGGGTTTGAGGAAGAGACAGACCACAAGAGTCTAAAGTACACAGCCTTATTTTGCATTTGTAAGAGACTGTTTGAACTCATGACCTCAAAGTCTCACGACGACAGCTTTTACCATTGCGCCAAGGCTCCCCTTCACTCTCAGTCACACAAATTCCTAATTCTAATCCCCATCCCAAACCTACAAACAGACTATTCCAAGAGATATGCTGAGTTGCTACAAACAACTATAGTAGACATTTGTTGGCATTGTTCTACTTTATTCCGCGATTGAGAAGTGAAAGGTTGTCTCCTTGCAGGAAGTGATGAGACCCCCTGTCATGATAAAGAACAATAGCAGCCTCACAAATTTCATTCTATGATCCAACCAGTTCATGAAAGGCTCGCTTTTTTTGAAATTTTATAGTAATTCAAATGGTTAATTTGATTCGCTCGTCTCAGATGGCTTAGGTACCAAAGATCTTATTTAATGAATATCTCTAGGTCTTTTATTTTTCACCTTTTTAAGCATAAAACATATTACTATTTATTGTCTCGCTTCAAAAGATTAAAAAATGGAGGACCTTGAGATATCCAATGAACGATAATTTGGTACCTAAGCTATCTAAGGACGGGCAAATCTGATGAATGGTTTGAGAAAAGCCCTACAATTAGATTACTATCATCCAAAAGATTGAAAAAAGTGAGCCCATCTCCTGCTTTTAAAATAGGGGTGGCAAAATATGACACGACATAATAACACGACTCAAACTCAACACGAATTTAGCAGGTTAAGGTTGAGTCTTATCGAAAATGACACACCAAAAATCATATCGTATTCGGGTCAATCGATGTTGACCCGTCATGTCGACTTATTTGAAACGCGACCTATTAATTTATCGTAGTGACCCATCTAACCCCCAATTGAAAATATAGGACAGGTTATTAGAAACGGTCATGATTAGTAGTATAGGACGGTTCATCTGAAACCGTCCAATATTAGTTATTTTACATTTATTTAATCGTATTACATAAGTCGTGTCTTGTCTACTTGTTTAATAATTGTGTCGTATTCGAGTCACAGGTTTTTGACATGATTATTAAGCGGGTCGTGTTTGTGTCGACCCATATACTATAATAGGTTAGTCTCGACACAACATGAACACGACCTGCCAACCCGAATTGCCAGGCTTACTTTAAAATACCTCTGATTCAATTACAATGAGACCGATTGCATCATATAATTAAGAGATAAAGAGAAGAAAAAATTAATATAAAAATTTAAGGATGAGATTAGGGTGTTCTTATTTCTCAATTAGTGTTTAAGAGTAAGAATATGGCAACAGGTTTTGGTTTCCTGAATTGAATCTTAGTAATGGCCAATTGGGCCCAAGGGGAGTTCCTTTTGCTGTGTCGACTACTTGTTCAACGACTTTTGTCACCTTAATGAAGCGGCTCCGTCCATCTTTAACTAATCTAGATGAACGATCCAGATCTGCTCATCCAATATGCTACGTAAAATCAGAGCAAGAGCAAAACCCATTAAGAGACCACCGCCATGCCACCAACTCTCCGCTACTTTTTGACCTAACCTTTACCATGGCTATTTTCGTCCATCCATAAAAGTGATAAATGGTGTCTGCGCTTGCGAAATAATTTGTTTACACGAGCAGCCCAAACTTTAATCCAACGTGCTAGATCCCATCTTAAGTAGGCCAGGCCTCAAAAAAAAAATCATGACGGTTGGACGATTCAACATTTGGAAAAAATGTAGCCATTTATTCATACATTGTTTGCAACTGTGATTAAAAAAAATTTATACTAACTTTTTTAGTTAAAATTTTAAATCATCATCATCGTTAAAGCCTTAATTAGAGCAGGGATCGACATTAGTAATTTAAATAGAATATTTATAATCATTCCATGATCATGAATTTTGGTAACAATCTAAGGCACCAACAGATCATATCTTCTAAAAATAAAGTTTATTAAATTGTATTTGAAAACTATATTCTTTTAGATCACTGCAGATCCCACCAGATGTCGTTCTCATAGTGGGTCCAAACAACCTGGTCCCACACCGTTCCCACTCGGTCCCACATGCACTTTTATCCGACGTGTAAAGCCCCAACTTTACACGAGCAGACACGGGAAACCTTGCCAAAGGAGGACCTAAAAACAGAAAACAAAAATCTACCGTAGATCTCACGCTCTTACCACATCCCATAAATCCACTGCGCGAGAAAATCCATCGTGTCAGAAACGTGGCATTTTTACTGAAATACCCCAAAACTTTCCCATATTCCATTTCCATCATTGCCCGGCTTTCTAAAAGTCCATTTCCGTTCTTCAAAAACAAGGGTATGCCCACCTGAATTCTCGGAACTTCAAAGCTTGAATCCGAGAAAAACCAGCAAAAATGGTCTCAGATTCGGAGCTAATTGAAAGATTACGAGAGTTCTTAGCGGAATCTGACCTGAACACGACGACAACTGCGACAGTGAGGAGGCAACTGGAGAAGGATTTTGGAGTTGATTTGTCAGATAAGAAGGCGTTTATAAGAGAACAGGTGGATTTGTATTTGCAGAGTCAGGCCGAGTTTAATGATAAAGGAGAGGAAGAAGAGGAAGTGAAGAATGAGTCTGATTTGGAAGAGGAGGAAGAGGAAGAAGACGTGGAGGAGGAAGAAGATGGTGCCAGTAATGAAAAAGAAAGAAGGAAACGAGGGTCAGTTTCTGTTTCTGTTGTTCTTAGTTTTTTGTTTCTGGGTCCTGTTCATGTTGTTGTACTTGGGATGTTTTGTTGTTTCAATGAATGCATAAAGTTGGTTTTTTTTCTTTCTTTTTTATTTTTATTTTTTATTACGGAGGGATTTTCTCTTGTGGAAGAAGAAATTACTTGAAAATCTTATTAATTAGACTGCATCGTTTTGATATATGAGAGTTTTTCAGACTACGATGATAGGAAAACCTAGGTGCATGGAGTGAAAAGGTGGCACCCAGATATTATAATTAGATATAATGTGCTTTTTGTGTGTGTGGAAATTTTGTTGTTTTGAGGAATGATTAAATTGTTTAGTTTTGGTTTATTACAGAGGAATGCTCTCTCATGCAAGAGGAAGAAGGAAGTTGGAAATCTTAGTTATGATATAGACCTTATAAGGAAACTGCTGATAGCCATAGTGGATTTGTCTATGTTGGTGTGGAGAAATTTTGTTATTTTAGCAATTGCATGAAGTTGGTTTTGCTTTGTTTTATTTTGAAGGGAATTTCTCTCAGGCAAGGAGTTGTTGAAATTCTTGGTTGCGATGTAACTTTTACAAGGAGAATTCTAGAATTGTGTGTTTAGGGATGATATGAAACTTGTAGGTAATTTTGTCGCATGCAATATTTGTTTCATAAATTTGAAATCTTAATATGGTTCTTATATCCTATAAATGTCAGAAAGATGCAGTCAACTTCATTTGCTTGTCAGTTACTGATATTGTGGTTGGATTCAGTTGATGGAAGAGCTCATTACTTCTTTCTTACAAGTTGGAACATTCAGACCTGTTACAGTTGATGGAGGGCATTGTTGGGGGCATTGTTACGCAGCTTGAGTACTCATAGCTTAGGCTTCTATTATACTAAAAAGGCCAGCTAAATAGGTTTTCAAACCCAATGGATTAAAGGTTGGACCAAAGATTTTGAGTTGGAAGAGTGGTCTGTCTCCCAATGGCAGCATCGCCCCATTGAAGTCAGTGTCATACACCCTCTAGATGTATTTTCTGTTGTCATTTTTAATTGTCTTATTGGCATTCTTAACTGACTTAATTGTAAGAAAATATTTGTGGAATAACAAGGAGGATAGCAGAATTGTCATGTTGCTGCAAATGGTCTGCTAAATTAAGAAAATTGGGTATGTATCTTTTCACGTTAGTTATGGATGAGTTAACAAAACATTTGCACGAAGAGATTCCCTAGTGCATGCTATTTGCAAATGATATAGTCTTAATTGATGAGACAAGGAAGGGTGTAAACATAAAGCTAGAGTTATGGAGAGAAGCATTAGAATTTAAAGGATTTAAAATCAGTAGAAATAAGACAGAATATATTGAATGCAATTTTAGCAATAAGAGTAGGAGTGGAACTCCAGTCAAGATTGATGACCAAGAAGTCCCTGTAAAAGACCACTTTCAGTACTTAGGATCAATGATTCATGAGAGTGGAGAGATTGAGAGGGAGGTTACCTAGAGAATCCAAGCAAGTTGGAACAAATGGAAATGTGCATCTGGAGTTTTGTGTGACCGACGGGTACCCCTCAAACTAAAAGAAAAATTTTGTAGGATGGTCATAAGGCTGGCCATACTCTATGGATCAAAATGTTGGGCAGTTAAGAAACATCATGCTCATAGGATGAGTGTTGTAGAAATGAGGATGTTGAGATGGATGAGTGGTAAGACAAGAAAGGATAAAATTAGAAATGAAAATATTAGAGGACATCTAACTAAGATTAGAGAAAGAGTAGCAGGATAAACATTAAAGATTAAACATTAAGGTAAAGGTAGTTAAAACTTTAAGGAGAACAATGGAAAAGAAAAAATGTCCAAGGCATATGAAGGTAAAAGAAGGATCCAGTAGCAGTCACTCACTTTGCCCGAGAGTTCCTTTCTTCTTCTCCTTCCTTTTGAAGTCCTTTTTGTCAGCCTATCTGTCTTTTCTTTACTGTCTCCTTTTAGAAGATTTTAAGATTTCCTTATACAGTTGTCGACTTTAGGTTTCATCGGATAATGATCCTGTACCAGCAAAATCTCAACATGAATGACAGAAAGAAGGGCAGAGTTGCTCCTGAGCCAGTGCTGTCCCTGTTTCAGAATAAACTTGTATGCGAAAAAGCAGTCTGATGAATGGTTGGCCTTTTTGCAACATAGTCTCTGAAAATGGCGCTCTAGAGTGGGAAACTCATTCAACCAAAAACACATTTCCACCACTGAATTGAGACACATCCAGAAAATAGGGGAAGCATATGAAAATGCCTGGTGAACGTATAAAGGAAACATCTGAAAATACCTAGTAAATATATGTGAAACATTATTCCCCCTTGCCACTTTTTCTGGCATTATTTCCATATATCCCCCAAATTTTTATCATATCTTTCTCTAGTTGTTTCCCTTTTTTATTTCAGAAACATTTCCCTTGACATCTCACTATTGTTTTACAAACATCTTTTTGTGCATTTTTCATCTGATTTCTTTTTGCTTCCCACTTTTCAAATCACATCTCTGTAACCCCATTTTTCCCGCTGCTGATTCATGTTTCACCACCAGAATTCATTTTTGGACCCGGTAACCATGGTCTCTGCAGTAGCTATCAAGTGCGACAATAGCAGGAAGGCTGGCTAGCACATTGGCTATCTTGTGCTGTGGAATGTAAAGTCATATTTGTGGCTGTTTGGGTGGTAGTCCTGCCTTCTGTCACTCGTTCTATTGATGACGTGACTATGCAACAGCCAGTCTATGAGCCTAGGTCATAGAACCCACACAAACTGTGTAATGACCACTCCATAATCACCATAGTAATTGATTTTATTTGTGCCACAGCAGGTCTTGCAAGCCATCTTAGGAAGTCAGCAATTTGTGAACCAGCAGGTCTGCGAGCAATGGCCAGTCATAAAACCTCGTAAAAAACTTGGCACTTTTTTGACTGACATGTATGTGGGCAGAAAAAAGGGCAGCCCCGGTGCATGAAGCTCCCGCCTATGCGGGGTCCGGGGAAAATGTGGTCCATAAGGTCCTATGGTAGGCAGCCTTACCTTGCATTATGCAAGAGGTTGATTCCACACCTTGAACCCATGACCTCAAGGTCACATGACGACAACTTTTACTGTTGCGCCAAATTGTGTAATGACCACCGAATTGTGGGCTGAAGTAAAAATAAAAATCCACCAAATTGTGTAATGGCCAGTAAAAGAGGAATTCCCTGACTAGGGTGGCTGTTGGTCTGTGGGCCAGAGTAAATATTATAAAAATAAAGGGAAGCCTAGTGCACGAAGCTCCTGTATGTGCAGGGTCTAGGGAAGGGTTGGACCACAAGGGTCTATTGTATGCAGCTTTACCTTATATTTTTGCAAGAGGCTGTTTCCACGCCTTGACCTCGCAACCTCAAGGTCACATGATGACAACTTTACCATTGTGCCAATAAATTATTCTGAACATGCAATAGCCTGGCTTTGTGCCATAACCATAAAGATTCATCTAGCTGTACTTGGCTGCTCTACATGTCAAATGGTCATTTGTATGGTGAAGCCATAAAATACACTAAGTTAAGTCTTCAGCTATTCATGAGTCCTCAGAAACTGGTGGCCGTGAAATCAACTTACTGAAGACTGAGGAACCATTTGCAGGAGCCTTCAATTACCTTCATAGACACTTCTGTGTGCAGACATCATGTTCATAGATGCACATAGAGATGGATATTGTCAACCTGCCCCTGAAGATGTTAATCCATCCTGATATCATCAATGTTGATCCAGTAGATCCATTTCACAATGTGTATGTGCATCAAAGCTGATCCAGGACAGTGCAAGTCATAGAGTTAAGGCATCTGAGCTAGGTTAAGTACTCAAATATGTTAAGTACTCAGTTATGTTTGTTTGATTTAAAATCCAGTACTTATAATGATTATTAAAGATTTTAGAAAACCATTGGTTTCCTTATTGAAGAGTAATCTTACGACGCTTAAAAAGGAGAAAAGTTCATTTCTAGCATATTTTCGTGTGTATTTACAGTTACACCCATATAGATATTGAATGTAATTCAATCTTTTTTGCTACACTGTTGTTATTATTTCATAATATCATGATTTTATATGAAAAATTTTATGATACATTATGTATTTTCATGGAAAATCAAAAGGTTTTTTCTTTTTTTGTTCCAATGTCTTTACTTGTAACTTGTATGGAATTTTTTTTTTTCTTTGTTATTGTTTTTCATTTACCTTTTTTATAAAAGATTGGTGTTTATTAAAGTGAAGAGTTCATACACTGACTGAGATAGTCAAAAGGCTTGGATAACAGAAGTAATTGAAGATGAGATGACTAAAATGAAAGAAAAACCAAGACCGGCAGCTAAAAATAATCAACCGCCAAACTCTTTCTAAAAAACTCCTTTAGCTAGGCGATCTGCATCCAAAGTTGGCTGAACAGAGAACTTTAGAGATGGAAAATGATTCCCCTCTAGCAAGGCTTGAATTTGAAGAATTTCTCCACCAATGACATATGTTCATGTAGTCACCTTGTACTGCAGTTGGATTGTGTTTCTCCTTTGCCCAAATTCTGACTCTATGAATGGGGGCTTGGGATCCAAATTTCCAAGCATACCAGAGAACGAAGTTCAAATCATACCGTTCTAATCTCTGATAAGTTTGCCAAATCCTGCTAAGCCAGGGTTGCCTATTGATGATCCATCAACACTAATTTTGAGGTGACCAATCACTGGTGGCTCATTTCTGAATGATCTGAGGTTCGTGTTTTCCAATTGTTTTATAGATATGCCATCCCCTTCTGATTTCTGAAGCCGGGACTCCTCTGAATTTCTCAGTACAAGAAATCCACCAACACAAAGTATTGAAAATGGACTCTCACAATCTATGTTTGGGCAATCTTTCACCCTTAAAGATTCTAGCGTTTCACTCTCTCACAAGCTCCAAAGTACTGCTGACAAAATTAGTTTCCACATCTCTTTTCCTTTTCCTTTTGCATTTGCTTTTGAAATCCACCAAGAGTGGATCAAAGCTTAAGCGGTCTGTGGTTTAACCCAGGCCATGTTGAATAGTGCCAAAGCTTTGTTCCAAATAAAATCTGAGAATGAACAGTGCAGGAATAAATGAGCTGCCATTTCAATGTATTTGAAGCAAAATGCACATGGGCTAGTGATGTTCCATCCCTGTCTTTCCATTTGTTGATGCATGAGTGCCCTGTTCCAAGCCACTTCCTACAAGAAAGTAAAGGTCCTAGGTGGAGAATTAAGAAACCAAATGCGGTGATGATTAAAAGGGACTGCAACTTCAGTTGCTTGCATTTTCTTAAGCTACATGATATCGAACATTGAAATTCCTGTCAACATTCCACTTCCAGATCATCTGTCCTTTTTCGCGGCAAGCCAGCATTTGTCCCAATCTATCTTCTTCAAAATCTCTCAGTGTTCTTCTTTTTGAATCGACCATGTAATCACTCCATTGCTGATAGTGGCTAAACCAGCATTTGTTGCTTCTTGATTGATAGCAATTCTGTAAAATCTATTGAACTCCTTGAGAAGATTTTCTTTGCATCAAAGGTCCTCCTAGAAGTGAATTATGTGCCCTCCTCTGGATTGGGACCTAATGCTAACCATGAAGAATGGAAGCTTCTCCAGCACCCCTTTCCCGAAAAGGGTGCAATTATTTGTTGATTGTTCCTGAATTGTCCAGTTTCCCCTAGAGGCATTGTACTTCGCCTCAGTCACTTTCCTCCACAGGTGTTGCTGGTCATGTGCAAACCTCTAGTGCCACTTAAAAATCACAGCTTGGTTGAACCTAGTCAAGTCCTTAATGCCCAACTCTCCCATCTTCTTTGGTTTACAAACAACTTCCCACTTAAGAAGCGAAATTGGTTTCTTGTCTATGTTTCCTGCCCAGAAGAATTGTATCTGAAGGCCATTCAATGTGTTGATCATCGATTTAGGGTATGTGAACACCAAGAAGAAATACGTAAACAATGAATTGAGTACCATTGAATCGGTTGAGTTTTACCTGCCAATGGCAGGTAGTTTTTTTAACATCCCAATGATCTCCTCACAAATCTTTTTACAACCAATCCCAATGTGAAACCGTAGGTTTATCAATGCAGATAGGTCATCCCAAATAAGCAGAAGGCAAGGAATCAATCCGGCCCTTCAAAACTTTAGCAATCTCAGAGACAGTATTGTCATCAACTTTGATTCCCAGAAAGGCTGACTTGTTAAAATTAACTCGCTGCCGGAAAACATTTCATAGCAACAAATAGAAGCTTTTAGGTAAGAGCACTCTACCTTGGATGGATTTGCAATGAGCGTAGTGTCATCTGCATATTGAATAATGTGGACTTTGGGGTCGAGAGGGGCAGAAGGGAATCCAAGCAACAATCCAGAGTTAAACCTTTTCTAAATTGTCATGCTCAAAGTCTCAGCCATGACTGAGAACAGAAAAGGTGAGTGCAGGTCTCCCTGTTTCAGTCCTCAACTACCTTGAAAGAAGCCGCGTGTGGCTCTGTTGATCAAGATCGAATACCAAGCAGCTGAAAAACTGTAAGATCCAAAGCCTCCAAAGAAACCCATATCCCGTATTGTGGAGGCAGAAATCCAAGAATCTTCAACAACCCTGTCATAAGCCTTACTTATGTTCAACTTCCACAAAACATCCCCTAATTACATTTGGACATAGAAGGAATGATTTCATTTGTGATAACAACACTGTCGATGTTTTGGTGATCTGTAATGAAAGCTATTTGCAAATGGGATATAACATGAGTTATAACTTTCTTAGTTCTGTTTGCGAGGACTTTGGAGACAATTTTATACAAACTGGAAATAAGGCTGATTGGACAAAATTCCCTAATGTTGAGTGGCCCTGATTTTTTCAGAATGAGAATGATGAAAGTGGCACCAAACCCTCGATCAAGGTCATTTCTGTCAAAATTTCCTTCAAAAACTTCCTTGATGTCCTCCTTGATGAATTTCCAACCAGTCGAAGGACATGGTGAAACAGTCCGGCCCGCGTGAGACTTCTCTTTTCTCTTTTGAAATTGCTTTCAAAACCTCTTCCTTTGAAAACTATTATTCAAGTTGCCGTCTACAATATGAGGGAAGCTGCTTGAACTTGAGATTCTCAGTTCATAACTTCAAATTGGTCTTGGCAGAAAGCAAGTCTTTAAAGTATTCTTCTCTTGCATCTTTGGTGCCTATAGATCTTTGTAACTATATATTTTTCTTTACTTTTTTGTCTCTGTTCTTGAGCATTTTGATCCATATTATATTACTTATATTATTAAGTTTCATACATACTTAAATGATTTTATCTCTCCTGACACTTTCCTAGTATGGCCCTGGAAAACAATAACGAATAAAACCTCTCAAGATATTCCGTTGCTGAGAAAGTTCTGGGATGTATATTTGTTTCTGTGCTTTGTATACAGATATAAATGATGTGTCAATAGTCCTAAAGGTGCAGGGAAATATTATTCCCCATATTGTAGGCTCTTCTAGTGGGAATAAATTATATGCTTCTCTCATATAGATGCATGGGCATAGTTTTTGGGAGATGTAAGGCATTCATCATTTAGATCATGTCTTTGATGGGCTATACATCAAAAATCAGGATATATGTGTGTATTTGCATGCATGTCTTTCATAGTGCCAATGGACTACCATAGATGGTCAGACCTGTAAAAGATACATTACATATAATTGTTTTTTATTTGGTTAGGTCTAACTTTTGGAAGAGAACAGAATTACAACAAGACCAATTAATACTGGGGCAGTGATTGCCTCACATACAACTCTACATCCCAAGCTCCTCTCTTAGATAGAGTATGAGCAACATCATTAACAGCCTAATAATATGTTTGAATAAATACTTGGAGGACTGGATCAATGACAAATCTCATCAATGATTGAAGCAGGAGGAAGAATTAGATTCTCAAGCTATAACTTGAGTTGTCTTCCACCTTTAAGTTCCCACCCAATTCAGTCACCACTATTCTTGGACCCATAAGGCCTGAGCTTCTGCTTCCTTACAATCTTTAAACCCTATTGGGGCCTAACTACTGCCCCTTCATGATCTGAATTACACTCCCAATCCTGTATGGCCCTGGATTGCCAAATAATGCACAATCGAGATTACACCTTAGAGATCCTAGCAGAGGTGGAGACCATCTTTTTTGGCTTAGACTTTGCCACTCTGCCAATGATAATAGAATCACATCCTTGATGAATGTGTAAGGTGTGTGACCCACAAACTCTTGTAACTGATGCCCAAGAGATGATAAGACCATATATCTCTAGCATAAAGAGATGATTCTCTTCTCCTTTTCTGAAAAAATTCTCTGATTACACTCATTCCATAATGACCAAATAATTTTAACAAAAGGCACCAAAGACCAAAGAAGCTTTCCTTTGCCTCCCAAGTTGGGAGCATCCCAACAAAAGAAGAAGAGAGCTAAACCTATTTGGAAACACTCGTATAATGTTGAATCTGTCAAGGGTCATCTCCAAATTGCATGAGCCACCTCTTGAGGAATGGACAAATAATCTCAAGACTCTTCTTCAAACTTGCACAAAACACTGATTAGAAGGGCATGGTTCTTTTTCTCAAGGACATCCAACAAGTATTGATCTTTTGATGACAAACTGACCAACCAAGACATTTGAACTTGAGGAAGGACGGGAGATCAAACCTTATTCCAAACACCAGCATTGGTTCCCTTAGGGAGAGACAAAAGGCACTAGTTCCCTGTACTCTGCACTTCATGTTTTATGACATACTACTTGTTTGATGTTGCTAATTGGAAATAGTTTCATATAATTGTGCAGATTGAACACTCTGAATAAAGAGAAGAACAAAAGAGGGAGTGGATTTACCAAATTATGTAGTCTCTCTCCAGAACTTCAAAGTTTTGTTGGCAAGTCTGAGTTAGCCAGAACTGAGGTAATAATCTCAACAGATGGTTGTTTTCAATTGTCATTAGCCAAAAAGCTACAAATTTTCAGGACCATTGTTTCTGTTTTTTAGGTTGTCAAGCAACTCTGGGCTTATATTCACAAGAACAATTTGCAAGACCCAGGCAATAAACGAAATATAATATGTGATGCAACTTTGCGCAGCCTTTTTGGCGTTGATTCTATCAATATGTTTCAAATGAATAAGGTTCTGTCAAAGCATATTTGGCCTTTGGGTTCAGAAAGTGGTAATCCTTCCAATTTCAAATTTCTATTTGTAAAGCTACATAATGATCTGAACTTCTAATTCACTAGTCTACCCCTTGATTTTTCTTTGTTGTTTATACATACAATAAGCTTATAAATAGAGAATTGCTGGAGGATGGCAGCATGGTGGACGGCACCATGTCCTGCTGATGTGTCAATATAGCATGGGGTATCTTCTTAGAAGGTCAAGGATTTCTAAAATGGGCAAGATATCTCTTACGCCAGCATTTAGTGTGGCTTGGTGCCTTCCAAGATATACATTGTCCTTCTATCATTTTCTTACAGAAGAATGATATCCACCAATTACTTGTGTCAGTTTTTTAGTCATTTGGTTGTTATGCCATATATCTACCTTTACTGTGCATACTCATCTGTTATCATATTGGTCAAGGACCCTTAGAACTGTTGTACACCTTTCAAGAAAAAGGAAAAAAGGATCTTGTTCTTGCATTGCAATTCATTGCCCTTTGTTTTCACTTTTATAATTCCCTGAACTTCATTGCGTATTAAGTCAAGCTATAAGGATCTTCATTGTTTCCATAGAAGTTATGTAATAATGAAATCATCTGATGCTTTGGTGGCTATTGCTTCAAATGATAAACAATTTTCTGTCATGAACCAATGATTATAAACATATTATTTGTTACTAAAGACCATTATCAATTTGCTATGTAGTTAGAGGACTAAAAATACTGGAAATGCCTGACGTAAGACAGCTAGGATTCCTGCCTACCATGTCAAGCTCTGATTTGGAGAGCACAGCTGTCCACCTGCCATGGTGTTCGAATTTGGATCCTCTAAAAAAATTAGATTGCTGACCTTCCTTTCAAGTTTGCACAATATCGACTACAATTCAAAATTCATTTTTATTTATCAAACAAAAGAAAAAGGAAACATGGTGGAAAATTGTCCAATGAGTTGTTGATTGCTCCACAAGAACGTCTCAAGTGAGTTTAGGGTTCCCCACATTGCTCTTAAAGGATGTTGAGAGCTACTCATGAATCTTGAAAATATGTAACTTTTGGTATTTTACTTTCCTTATGTTAGTCCAACATTCTTGAAGTGACTTCAAACTCATTTTGTCATAACAATGTTACATTTCAGATCATCAATGTTTCCTAAAATCTTGTGATGATCTTTTTTGTTAAGAAATGATTAAGTGAAAAATATTTGCTATTTCATAAAAAGCTACATAATATAAAATGAAAGTTTCTCCTAATTGTTCTTGGGAAGTATAGATTGGCGTGGTTTCTCGGACAGCCTTCTAACATGTAGGTGATGGTCTCAATGTGTTCTCTGGAAACAAAGAAATGTGAGTTTTTAAAAGAAATTCCTAGCTCTTTACACTAGCATACAACGATTTGTTCTAATATATTGAGGTCTTTGACAATCATTCCACCTAGCATGTCCTGTTGACTAGGAAAAGAAATTTATTTGTTCAAATTGACAATTTGTCAATTCAATGAAGAACTCCATATAAGAATATAAAATGGTCCCTAACTGTCTTAGACGTGTCTAACAGTCATCATCATTATCATCAAGACCTTATCCCAATAAGGGGTCGACCACATGAATCCTGCTCCTCCATTCCCCTCTACTAAGTGTCATGGCTTCATTTAGTCCCAAAGTTTTTAAGTCTTTTCTCATCACTTCTATCCATGTTCTTTTGGCTTTCCCCTTGCCCTTTTAGAACCATCTACTTGCATCATTCTAACTGGTGCCATTATAGGTCTTCATTGGACACGTCCAAGCCATCTAAGTCTAATCTCACTCATTTTATTACCTATTGGTGCTACCCCTAAGTTTTCTCTAATATTTTCATTCATAATTCTATCCTTTCTTGTCTTGCCACTCATCAATTTCAACATCATCATTTCTGCTACTCTTAACTTATGAACATGATGTTCTTTAACTGCCCAACACTCTGATCCATAGAGCATGGTTGGCCTTATAGCCATCCTATAGAATTTTTCTTTTAGTTTGTGTGGCACCCTCTAATCACACAAAACTCCAAATGCACATCTCCATTTGTTCCAATCTGTTTGGATTCTCTGGGTAACCTCCATCTCAATCTCTTCACTCTCATAAATTATTAATACTAAGTACCAAAAGTGGTCTCTTACGGGGACTTCTTGGTTATCAATCTTTGTTGGTGCTCCACTCCCCCTTCCCTCCCTGCTAAAATTGCATTTCATATACTCTATCTTAGTTCGGCTGATTTTAAATCCTTTAGGTTCCAATGCTTTTCTTCATAACTCTAGCTTTGTGTTTACGCATTCCGTTGTCTCATCAGTTAAAACTATATCACCTGCAAATAGCATTCACTACAGAATCTCCTCATGCAGATGTTTTGTTAACTCATCCATAACTAACATGAAAAGGTATGGGCTCAATGCCGATCCTTAGTGCAATCTTACAGTGATAGGAAAATCACCGGTCTCTGCTAGTGCTTTTAACATTTGTTACTGTTGCCTCATACATATATTTAATTATGTCTATATACTCCCGTGAAACCCCTTTCTCGCCTAACATCCTTCATATTAACTCCCTATCATAAGCTTTCTCTAAGTCAATAAAGACTATGTAGAGGTCCTTCCTCCTCTCCGCATATTTCTCTATCATTTGTCTTAGTAAGAAAATAGCTTTCATGGTAAACCTCCTAGGCATGAAAACAAACTGGTTCGCCGATACACTTGTCTCACGTCGTAGCCTCTTCTCAATCACTCTTTCAAAAGTTTCATAGTATAGCTCATAAGTTTGATCCCCCAATAATTAGTGAAGCTCTATATGTCTCTTTTAGTCTTATAAATTGGTACAATAGAGCTCTTCCTCCATTCATCCGGCATTTTCTTTGATTTTATAATCTTGTTAAACAACTTTGTCAACCAAACTACTCTAGTATCTTCCACATGCTTTCAAACCTCTATTGGATCTCAGGGCATTTCTTGATTTCATCTTTTTCAAGGTCTCTTTCACTTCAGTTATTCTAATCCTACGGTCATATCTATAATGTTTAATGTTATTTAGGTTTACAGTACTTCCAATACCTATATTCTCAGGGCAATTGTCATTTAGCAATTTTTGAAAGTAATTTTCCCACGTTTGTTTGATCTTGTCATCTTTAACTATTACCCTTTGATCATCACTTCTATTGCACTTAACGTGGTCTAAGTCCATACCCTCCTGTTGTCTTATTTTTGCAAGTTTAAACACATTTATTTCACCTTGTTTTGATCCTAGTCTATTGTAGAGATCATCATATGCCTTGAGTTTAGCCTCACTTACTATTCTCTTAGCAACCTTTTTGACATTTTTATATTGTTCATAGTTTTCATTATTTCTACTCTTCTGCCATGCTTTAAAACACTCATTTTTCTTAATAACTTTTTGCATTGTTTCACTCCAACACCAAGTTTTCTTTACTAATTTCTTTTTACCTTTAAATACTCCTAGGACATCTTTTGCCACTTTCTTAATAGAGTCGGCCATATTACTCCACATGGTGTTTACTTCTATTTCATTGTTCTAGTTTCCTTTTAACATCAACTTATTTGTGAGTGAGGTTATTTTCTCCCTTTTAAGTTTCACCACTCAGTTTTTGGATACTTATTAAGTTCATTTCCTTTCTTCCATCATTTAATATAGATATCCATGCCTATTAACCTATGTTATGAGGTTAAACTTTCATCGGATATCACCTTACAATCCTTACACCTTGATCTTTCGGTATTCCTAAGTAAAAAAAAGTGTATTTGGTTTTTATAGAGTTCACTTTTAAAGGTTATTAAGTGTTCATCCCTCTTCTTAAAGAATGTGTTTGCAAGGGCCAGATTATATGCCAAACAAAATCGAGGATAGCTCCCCCCATCTCATTTCGTTCTCCAATACCATATCCTCCATGTACCCTATCATATCCTTCCTTTTCTTTTCCTACATGTCCATTTAAGTCTGGTCCTATAAATATCTCCTCTGTGTTGGGAATTTCTTGCACGAATCCCTCTATATCTTTCCAAAACTGTCTTTTGATTATATCTTCTAACCCTACTTGGGGTGCGTATGCACTTATAACATTTATGATCCACTCTCCTAGAACAAGTTTTATTATTATAATTCTATCACTGGTTCTTTTAACGTCTGCAACTTTATCCTTTAATTCTTTATCCACCACAAATCCTATGCCATTTCTGTTATTATCTTTTCCTATGTAGCAGAGCTTATACCCATTGGTTTCTCTAATTTTAGTCTCTTTCCACTTGGTTTCTTAGATACAATCGATCTTGACTCTCCTACGTTTCATCATATCTTGTTATAGGTGTCATGTTTGCATGCATGCATGTTTGCGTATGGGTCTGCCTCTCTACATGGATGCTTGCATTTTCCTCTGCGTCTTTGTGTTCCACATATTTTATGTCTCGCAAGATAGCGCCCTTGGGATTCTTAAAGGATCATCTTGTGACTTCAAGGTGTCTCATTTAGGATTGTGCAGAAATTGACAGATTTTATGTAGATGCAATGATAGACTTGAGCACTTTGGTGCTATTGCCAACATATGTAGGATAAAAAGGGCAACCTTGGTGCACGAACCTCCTGCCTGTAGGGTCCGAAGAAGGGATGGACCATAAGGGTCTATAGTACGCAGCCCTACCATGCCAACATGTGTAGGATATATGGTTAAAACCCTTGTTAGGTGCCTTACACCAATACCAGCTGGTACATTGAGGTCCCCGAGGACTTGTTTCACCCAGAAAATGTCTGTTTTTGTCATAGATCCAGCACAAGATATAGCTAATGTTTTGTTTTGTTGTTCTGTGAAAGACTCCAGAAGAATATGAAGCATCAAAAATCCTTTTTTATTTGGATAATGCCCATAAAATGAATTTTTTCTTTCCGACATTCCATAGATTATTGGTTCTCCATATTAGTGGTTTTGATGCACTTAAAAAGTATCTGCTTTGTGACTTTAAGGTGTCTCGTTTGGAGGTGGGGAAATCGACTCACTTGATGGATATTTACATAAATGCTTAGTAGGTGCAATGACGGCTATTCTTTTCTCATTCAAATTTAATTGGGCTGCTGCTAGTTATAAGATAGATTAGGTCTGGTAAAATGCTCAGGAATATGTTGTGTTCATGAAAGTTGTAGAATTTAAATTTATTGGATATGGAACCTATTCAATACACAACTACACCATTTCTTGTGTGAAGTAGTATGAACAGATTTCTGTTTGCTGTTTGCTGTTTGCTGTTGCCCTGTCGTCATGTCTGTGCATGTGTAATTTTTTGGATGGTGGGAGTGTTGTTGAAAGAAAAAGAATCTTATAAAGATTGACTGAACTGGTCAGCAGGAAAATCATTTCTGAACATTCCATCTAAACATTCGTAATTGAGGAAGGTGAGCTGAGATATATAGAACATAGGAGCATATAGCTATTGCAGCCTTACATTCTAATTCTTTCTAACCATCGTACCTCAAGAATCTGTAGTTCACAAAATTCTTACATCATGGCAAAATATTTGTAGTTAATTATTTTAATTCATAAGCATATCTCTTTTGATGAATGGGGTTACTATGTGATTGGCCGTCTTTTCATCACATCTGACAGGGCATCCTGTTGCACTTCTGTATGACATTTATCTACTTATTTGTTTAATATTCTGCAGTTTCTCTCATGTTGATCATTAACTTGTCATGTAATAGCTTGACATATTATGGTTCTCTATGTTACGCAGGTCCAGTCAAGCCAGTAGAGGAGGTCCAAAAGGAGAAGAAACACAAACAAGGAAGTGAAGGTAGGAAAAGAGAGTTTTCATTTAGCAGCCAGCAGTTGCTAGCAACAATAATCCTGTGATTTTCAGGTGCAGGCCGCTCAATGCCCAAAGAAAAACGGCAGAAAGGGGCGAGTACAGGTGAAGAACGGCAAAAGTCAGGTTTTCTTGCTCCTGTTCCACTTTCAGATGCTCTAGTGAAGTTCATTGGTACTGGAGAAAGCGCATTATCACGAGCCGACGTTGTGAAGAGAATGTGGGACTATATAAAACAAAACAAGCTACAGGTATTCTTGGTTACCTATATCATTAAGAAAGTTGAGAGGTGACAGTTGTTAAATGAGTCATGAATTGAAAACAGTGCCTGACATGCAGAGTTTTGCTAGAAATGAAGCCTTCTCTTAGAGCATATAGGAGCAATGAGTGAGCCTGAGAAAAATTGCTTGTTTATCTTGTTTAAATGTTGAATGCCCACATCCCAAGACCTCCCTTGTGCTAGTAAGGGTAGGATTATCCATAGGATGAGATGATTGGTGCATAGCTCATCCAGGGTGTGTACAAGATTGTAAGTTTTGTGGATCTCTTCCAAAATGTGCAGCCAGTTGGTGTTATAGCTTGCCAAGTGGGATTGGCATGCACCTATTAAAATGAGGCTGCACTTATCAGGCACCTTATTTCTATCGTTATAAAAGGTCTTGGCCCAAGGGAGGTCTAGGGTGTGAAGACCCATATTTCCTCTGCTGCAAGGTCAGGCCTTCTCTGGCGCCAATCTCAACCTGATCATAGCCTGCCATTTCGCTAATCTACTTCTGCTTCAGGTCTAGAAACTTTGGTTTTCTCAAGTTGTCAACTTGGGAAGCGTAGACAATGCTTTTAGTCTACTCAAAGTTTCTTTCTGCTGTCATTGACTTAATTCACTATGCTGTTATGGTTTTGCCTAGTTTTTTCCCTTTTAGTTTGTTGTTATGGATTCTTTTCATTTAATCTCATCTATTTCTTTGAGCATAAATTCGGATTGCTTAGTATTTCATGCAGTTTTTCCATTTGTTCAGCTTCACTATGACAGTATATCAAATCCTTATAAATGGGTGAGGGGAGAGTTGCACGTGCATGCGATATTATCTCCGTATAGTAGTAGATTGAAGTTCTATAGAAATATTGGCCTGCAGTGGAGCACCTGAATATCTACAAATTAAAGCCTTTCACATGGAAGCTTGTGTCATTACTGGCCCTAGTTAATGCAGATGTTCTGTAGAAATATTCGCCTGCAATGGAGCACCTGAATATCTACAAACTAAAGCCTTTCGCATGGGAGTTCTTAGCATTAACCCCACTTACCCACATCCAGTTTGAGGGTCTCTTTTCAGCTGGCTATACGTATATATTGAAATAATTTGGTTTTCATTCTTTTTGTTGCCTAGGATGCTGCAGATTCTTTTCTACTCGAAGGAAGCTTCTTCTAGATGCAGTTATGTCTTATGTGTTAGAAAGTAGTAGGATCGGGTAAGGGATCTCTTTTCTGCAACGGAAAAAGGCGGAGCAGATTTAACTCAGCACAACCTAACGATACATCCAATGCCAATGATCTTAGGTTTTCCTCTAATGTTTGAGCCATTCCCATTATCTGTAAGCCTGGCCTCTTTCCCAGAGGAGGATGCTAGAGAGCTGCTAATTCAGGAGAATTATAGGTAATTGGTTTGACTAAATCGTCATCGTCTGTGCAGGCTGGCAGCCTGCCTGCTTGCTTGCTGTTATGCTCGGGCCTATCTTTGGATAGTCCCTTAACATATTCTATGCAAGAAAATTTATACAGAGAAGCAGGATTATGTTGTTTTCTTGCACCTAGTGCCTTACACTATTTTCTTACCTGAGATGAATCCTCAACAGTTACTGTAGGTTCTGAATGCAGTTGATCATGGCCAATCAAATATATTTGTAAACGACCAATGTTTACTATTTTACTGAATGCTTAGTGATTAATCTAATGCATTGGCACAAGTTTGGAATTTCAAAGATATTGACAGTGCTAGTCATAGAATTCCTCTTTGCAGTCATTTCCACCATAGTTATTTCAAAAGCCGTATTGGTGTTTCCTGCTATTAATTATTTCAAAAGAAGTGCCGTTTGTGAATGAGATCCTACTGGACTGTACAGGCTTAATTGGTCCTGATGTGAAACATACTTCTGGTAGCAGCTGTTAATATGGGATGGCCATTTTTGTTTAATAGTGGCCCTTGCAACCTAAGCTGCAAATCCCAATAAGAAGTCCTTATTTAGTCTGTAAGTTAATTGTAAATCATCCTGAACACATGCTTTGAGCGGGAAATAGATGTAGGGAACTCTTAGATGTGCAAGAGATTGAACTGTTGGCTACTCATGCAAAGTATATGGTCTCTCTCATTGGTCCCCAATTCAGATGTGCTTCTGTTTCGAATTATTTCTTCTCATCTTCAGCATGAATTTCTGTGTATCGTCATGTATTTATTTTCACTATTTTCCTTCTTGTCATTGAAGGATCCTTCTGACAAGAGAAGAATTATATGTGATGATAAGCTAAAAGAACTATTCAAGGTAGACTCCTTCGTTGGTTTCACGGTACAAAAGCTACTGACAGCACATTTCATCAAATCAGAACAGTGAGTTGCTCCCTCTTAAAACCCCAAGGAAATGGGCAATTTTGCTGCAAGTGTAATTTGGAATTTGAGCAACTGTTCTCTGTTTCTGTTAATTATCCTTTTCTACAGGTCCAAGAAAAAGGCCAGAGTAAATGTGAAAATGAAATTACAATGTGGAAGAAATCTTACTGTAGTTGTTTATTCTTTTGGAAAGATGTAAATATCTGGGTTTGGATGATTTAAGGAAAAACAAGCAGGTTGTGATTGAAAACTTCGGGTTCACCCTCTTTCCTTCATTCTTAGGATGCGTGGGTACTCCAAGGTGACAGGACAGTCACAGAATTCCCTAAACGGTTGGAAACTTATTAAAAAAACCCCACAACTCTCGATATCCTTTTAAACTTTAGATGTTCCCAGTAGTTGCAAAACTCCTTTCATATTTAGACCCTGGAGCAAATTTCTTCTTTTGGAGTTAAATGTAGGATTGCCAAAAAATATCTGGAGATTCTCGTATATTCTTTGTAAAATCTTGTAATTAACACATCTGTAAGGGGACAAAGTTATAGTGGAGATGGAGTCTACCTCCCGATCTGCTAAACCATCATTCCATCATTATCTCTGTATGTCTTTTAGAAAGTTTAAGTGATAACAACTTGATGTAAATACAAAAACACTTGTTCTTCTATTTCATATTTCCCTTTACTGTTTCTAAATGTTCCTCAAAGTTCTTATACGTTTACCTTATCAAATTATTCCTCAACCCCAAACTGCAAATCTCTGGATGGAACTCATGCTGATCCAACTCATCCATCAAAGATGATACAGGGAAAGTTGCGAATGAACCAGCACTCTCTTGGCAAGAGAGGGTAAGGATTGAGACCTTTTATATGGTAACATGATTGCCTCATTGTAATCTGTGTATTTCTTATATCATTTTGTGTAAATATTACCTATCTTACAATTCAAAAGAATTGTTGTTTCTTATCGAAAAGACAAAACAAAATTGATTATTGCTACTTTCCAATTTCTGATTGTGGAAAGACTGGTGTTTTTGCAACCATGCAATTCTTAAAGCAGTCAGAAACTAAGATTCAGTATGCAATCTCCATTTGCTATTGGAATGTTGGACAGTCACTGCTGAGCTGCCTTGAACCTGTGTCATACCGCAGTCGAGGCTCCTTCAGTCACTGCTCTAGAAGGCCTGTGCTCATCATTACCTGGTAAGACACTTGGAGGTTTGGAAATTTTCTTTTTACCAGAAGAGATTGAAGTGACTTCGCTACTCCTTGAATTGCTACTGTCTTAGGGGTAACTAGTTGTACACCACTGGAAGAATTCAGATAACAGGAAGGATTGTAAAAGGAGTGTTGGTTGGCTGTTACTAACAGCTTGTAAAGAGCTACCAAGCCACCCTCTGACATATAGCAAGTAGTTTCTTGGATATGCCATACTTGATGCTTCAAGGCTCCACAGGAACCAGCATGGAGAAGCATCTTTGATCCTATTTTTTTTAGTCCTGGCTTCTGCCTCTCTCAGAACCTTAAAGCCCAAATTGTTAGCTCTCACTTGTTGTCTCAACCATTATAGGTGAATTCTTTGCAGTTGCAGTCCCTTTCTTCCTTGTCTTGGTAGTGAAGTTCCTTGAGTTCTATTGCAGATGTCATATTCCGTATCAATAGTCAAACATCTGTCAGGTGCAATCATCTTTCATGCCATTTTCTTCAATCTGATGACAGTGACTAAGCTACATCAACCGTCCTAATATTTCATTATTTAGTGCTGAAAAATGGTAATTCCCAAAATTCCTCCATGGGCGGTGCCACTTTTGGCATTTTCTTCTATATGTCAGCCGTATATATTGTTGGCCCGCCAACCCAAATCATGTGTAAAAAGCACACGGGCTGGTTTTCGTTGGCCCGTGCCCACCACCCACCCAAACAAACGTGCAAAAGAAGGGATCGAGGGGCTGATTCTAACTGCTGTTTTTCTAGTCCAACGAATCAGTTGCTGCGATTCTCAACCCAAAGCAACACAGGCGAAGATTATCCAATCACTGCTCTTCTCCTTATGTAGCCCATCTAAGCTTGACCCAATGTCATGGATGACTCAGAGCCTTCAAGAATCATGCTTATTACATGAATTTCTGAATGTGGAATGCCAGGCTCAGATCACAAAAGTAGTCTCAATGACCCAAGATGTAAAGACTGAGCTTTTCGTTCAAAAGGTTCTACACTGAAAACAATCCACTCTTGCTTGTCTGCAATTTCCACCATGCTGTGGTCCATGAATCTTCAGCAGATCAACTCAATCGTGGTTCATTCCCCTGCCTAACCTCCACCACGCAAAGGCCTGTTCATCGTGACCAATGCAAGGTTGACACCTACGAAGATTCGTCCATCCACATCTTAATCGCAGGCACACGGGCTCGACCGCCTGGGGTATTGCGCGTTGCCACCTATTCGATTCCCGTAATTCTTTCATTATGTTTCCAGTATTACGATGAATCGCTTTCATGACAACTGCCGTGGTTCACACCAGGATCCTAGGTTTGGCCACTGTGGTCTCATCTTATCCAAGTAAAAGTAACAAATAAAAAAGTAGCGCGTTGCACAAAGCTCCTACACATCGGGTCCAAGGAAGGGGCGAGCTCAAAGATCTATTTTTTTTTGTAAGAGCTTGTTTTTACGTCTCAAGCCCGTGCCCTCAAGGTCACACAATGATGACTCTACTATTGTGCCAAGACTTCCCTTTCCAAAGTAACAGAGACAAACTGTTTGTAGGGATGACCACCTTTACAAATTAGTAGACTCCATGATCTGAAACATAGCAGTAAAGATCTCTTCAGCAATGAGCAGGTTAAGATTGCGTGATGCATAATATGGTGTTGGTGGTTCTTTAGTTCTTCGGAGAGCCGACTTAGATAAGATGATATGAGATCTAACTTAAGATGACTTGACCTGGCTTGACTTAAACAAATTCCGATTAAGATGACTGAAAATTCCACTAAACAGCGAGTTATGATGGGATGATTTTCATTTCAACTCATCACAAGCACTGGTAGCACTTAGATAAGGATATAATATTTTTTTTCATCTCAGCTCGAGAGCTACTAACAGTGATGTGGTCCATATCGTCTCATATCTTGTCAGATCATGTCATCTCAAGCTCTCACTGTGTCAAAGGTCATTTATTAAGCATTAAGAAACTGTTGGCAATATCTTCACCAATGGAAAAGAGGAGAAAATTCCAGTCCATGTGAAAGGGACCTTTAGAAGGAAGCAACAAAAGTAGGAATAAGAAAGCGATGACTTTAACCCTCTTCATGAACTCCCACAAGGCATACAGCTTGCGGGCATTTGAACAAAAAAAGGAAGGCAAAGGAAAAGAGATGAGGCAGAAGAATAACCCCACTGTAGACCCTGCCCATAATGTTGAGTTTTGGTGCATCAACGGTAAAAGTTGTTGTCGTGTGAGCTTGAAATCATTGGTTCAAGGTGTAGAAACAGCTTTTTATAAAAATACAAGGTAAAACTGTATACTATAGGCCCTTGTGGTCCGCCCCTTCCCTAGACCCTGCATAAGTGGGAGCTTCGTGCACCGGGATTATCTTCAAAAAATTGCTCACATTGTCATTCAAATCGATCAAGCCAAATTGTAACTCCCTTAGAGTGTTTTAAATCTAATTTGTAATTTAGTATTTTTTTTCTTCTGAATGGCATACACAAACACACAACCATGTATAACATCGAACTCTAGTTACCCACATGAGAGACTCCTTGCAGTGCCTAGACTGTGTTAGTGTTTCAAACGAGTACTAGACATGGACCCAAGTAATCAAGTTAGATCTACTTTGTTGGTCCCTGTAAAAACTTACAAAAATTCTTCTGCACTGAATTATGTTGCAATTTTTAGTATTTTAGAATATAAGCAATCTAGCAGTGATCCAAACAATCAATGAGGTGTACCCTACCATGGATTACCCATGACCCAAATATTTTCCTGATTGAGAATGATCCTAACCGTCGGATCAGAGATCTCAAAAGCATTGGAAAATTATAGCTTAAAATATTTTAATTTCTCGTTGGAGTATAGAAAAACGAGATATTGCTGAGAAGGAGATATTTCATTACTCTTTTTTTCAAGGAAACATCAATGATTACGCTATGGAGAGGATTCTTTACCACAAATAAGAAAAAGTTACTCTTTACAAAGTGAATTTCTCGTGATATTTTGCTCTATCTGATCATGTGAGTTGTAAATGAGAAAAACAATTTCTCAATCTGAGTTGATGTGATTCCCCAACTCATAAAAGAGCCATTCTTTTGGAATCTAACCCTAATTGTAAGAAATAAAATATAATTTTATACCCAAGCAAGGACAGCAACCACCGCCATAATTGTATGCTTATCTTCCAACAGGGCCCACAAAAATACTCACAAAAAGATGGTATAGAATCGAGTCATGAAGTTTGAATAGACATGTTAGATTATAAATCTCATCTTTTAGTTGGGCCGGGCTCATGTCAATCCATCTAATTATGGGCCCCCACATGACTGACCCTTTTTTACTTTCTTCCCATCTCAGTGAGTATGATTTTATGTCTATCAAACGGGTCCCAGATGATTGTGCAATGTGAGCAAGATTGGACCCACCAGTTTGAATGATAGGTAAGCACAAATCAATGCTAGACCCTTGATCTATAAAACCTCTTTTGGAACAGGAATCAAATCCGTTTATGTAACAGTTGATCACAAGTCTGTCCCTCTACCTCTATTCTTCTCACTCGGGTGAATCCTAGACCCTTGATCCATGTAAGCCTCTTATGGGGTTTTGACAACTGAATGTGAAATACTGATTTTGGATGAACATTCGTTTGGCATCAGATCATAATCTTTTGATGGTCTACAAGTTTAACAGCATCGATTGACCTATAAATTTTCCAATATTGACCGTCCGATTATGATTCTCCCCAGATCTCGACTCTATAGTTGGTCTTAGAAAGTATAGAGGAGGGAAGAAGACCATTTCTTTAAGAGTGCAAAAGGGCTTTGCTTGTAAAAATGTTTAGTCCCATATCAGATATCTCACAAAGATTATTATAGTCCTCGTACTGACCATCCACTTTGTGGGGTCCTGTGTAGATTGTCAAGGGACAAAATCTCAACCGTCGGATGATCTTGATGGTCCTAATTACTACTCGATCGAGACGCTTCCAATCATCAACCAATTGCTGGAGGTGGAGGTCCCCACTCAATGCCACATCAATTAGAGCAGACCTCTAAATCATACTCTACTAACCTTTTTGGAATGATTAATCCATTAATCTTCTATTTGATCTGAAAATCCCAATCAGGAATAGTTTGGCTAGATCTGCACCATCCAATCTTTTAACAAGATCAAGGGACTTCTGCATCATTGAATCTAAAAGTAGGGGTATAAGATGCGAGACTCTTCTTGTGAGCTCCGGCGACGAAAAAGCCCCGGCTCTTTTAATCGATGGGAAAAGCCAGAAAGAGGAAAAAGTGGGAAACAGGGGAGACCGATTTCCATCGTCCATCCAGAAAGAATCCTGAACCGGGCCCCACCACGTCAACCTCGTCGCTCATACGCGGCGGAACAATAGGAACCGAGACACGTCACCGAAAGCGCCACGTGGACAGCGTATGGATTCTTCGCAGTGGAATCTTTTTCTCTCTTCAGTTTTGGACAGTACAATTGCAACACTAGAGAATAAAGAAATACGGAAAAAGAATAAATTGTGAGTTTAGTAAAAGAAAAAGGGAAGAATATTGTGCAAGAGGTTTACTTTAGACCTTTGTGGTCCGCCTCTTTGCCTTTTCACTGAACCCTACATAGGTGGGAGTTTCGTGCACCAGGGCTGCCCTTTAGGTTTACTTTGTGAGGAATCTCGTTCTTCTCTTGCCCTCTTCTTTCAGTTGGTGTTTTTATGATTAAAGCTAATTAGCTCTTAGAGATTATCTATGTGTTTGTTTGGATCTAACTATGTTATGTGTTTTAAGTGGGCCTGACTGAATTTAGTAAGCTTTTTGGGGCACTTAATTGAGCTTTTCTATCTTCAGTGGCTTATGTTTAGGTTATATTCGATTCAATTTGACTCAATTGTGTGTGAATGGTGATTCCTAGAGCAATCTTTAAAGATTGGATCTAATTTGTGCTAAACATTTTGAGTTGATTCAGAAAGTCTTTTGGAATATAGAACTAAGCTTTTAGCTTTTAAATTTTATCAACAAATCCTTTTTTGAAGGGGCCTCCCTCCCTCTATGAGGTGTTGAGTCTAGAATTTTCTTTTATTAAGTTAGACAAGCATATAGTCACGCACACTCTTAAAACTTGGTCACCCAGACGAGAGACTCTTAATTTTTATCAACAAATCCTTTTTTGAAAGGGCCTCTCTCTCTCTGAGGTGTTGAGTTTGGAATTTTCTTTTATTAAGTTAGGCAAGCATATAGTCATGCACTACCTTAAACCCTGGTCACCCAAATGAGGGACTCTTAATTTTTATCATCGAATCCTTTTTTTGCAAGGGTCTCTTTGATATGTTGAGTTTGGATTTTTCTTTTATTAAGTTAGACAAGCATATAGTCATTTTTTGAACCAGTCTCTTTCTCTCTCTCTCTCTCTGAGGTGTTGAGTCTGAATTTTTCTTTTATTAAGTTAGACAAGCATATAATCACACACACCCTTAAACCCTGGTCATTGAGATGAAAGACTCTCCTTGCACCATTATAAAAGAAGGCCTTTTTCACTCATTTTCCAATTGTGGAATGATTAACTATAGCTTGCTACAAATGGCAGGGTTCCTTTGTGTTCGGTGTTCATTAAGCAAGCCCGGATGACTCACCCTTTTTCACTTAGCATTTAACTAGTGCTTTCCTGTTCCAAAGAAAGGATTGCAAAGGCGTTGGAGGTTTGCCTATGGCTGTGCTATTATATCATCCCACAATCAAGAGTCATGTCAACTTATATTCTATGTGTCTCGGATATGGTATGCAATTCCTGGAGGGTCTACATTAGAGCATCTCCTTATCATTTTCTATTCTTAAAATATTTTTTAAATCTTGTTAAAAAAGACAATAATTATGTCGAGAGATCGAGAGAGAGAGAGAGGGTAGGAGACAAAAGTTAAGAGAAAGATGACTTAGTAGTTGGAAAGAGAAAATGCTCTAAAGTTGTTTAAAACTTTTGAGTCCTTCAACTTAATGTATGCTAAACATAAAGAGAAACAAGGGAAACTATTTTGCATAAAGCATATAGTTTTAGATATGGAATCTCATGTTCCAGATCTATATGTGAAGGTGTTGCACAAAGCACTATTTGTGATCAGTTGGTTGGAGCCATGGGTTTGCTCCTTACAGACCCAAGTTCAAATTCCACTCTTGGACTTTACCTTGACATGGATAGTTGCTTTGCCTTGCATATGTAGGGATTAATCCCAACTTTGATGTTAAAAAGAAGAAAAAGAAAAAAGTAATTGTAAAAACTTTGTTTTTTCTTTGCTTAGCAGGGTCTACTTGTACATTTTTTTCAATCCAATTAATGTGGAATTATATCCTAAGGAAATCAACTCAAAAACCTCCAAATATAATAAAAAAGGGGTACCATTTCTACTCATCATATTGCATTAATAATTTAGAAAATAACATTTTTGAAATATACAAAAACAAGGCAAAGGGTCAAACAAGTTTAGTATACATCAACCAAATATATACTAGTTTTAAAACAAAGTTGTCCATCATAATGTCCCTCCGCTTGATGCACTCTAAAAAGATGAGAAGATCATGGAAACAAACCCCCATATTTCTTCAAGTGAAGAAAGAAGAGAAGTACAGGCACAATAAGTTGTAAAAGAAGACAAAAATGTTTAAAGATGGGCATCTTAAGAAGGGCAAAGAAAGACCAAAGGCATTAGCGCCTCCAACATTCAGCAAAGTTTTAGTTGAAGCAAGATGAAGGGCATTGCAAGAAGAAAAGGTTGAAACAAAGAAATAGTGCTGAGTTTGGACAAGGGGGTTGATATCAACACTCATTTGTTTTCATGATTATTTTTCCTCTTTATTTCTTTGCTTTCACAATCTTTTCTTATTTAGTTGTGAAAAAAATCTGGAAAAACTATCAATATATAAATATAGTAAAACAGAAAGCATGGCCATTATGAAAACAAGGGAATGCAAAGATAATTTATAATATGATAACCATTTGTAAGACTAAAGTAAGGGTTATTGTTATAACCGCATGTTAAGTTGTACCAGCTGGATGTTACTATTCATTTTTATATGTGTTTTGATTTTGCATTGGAAGTACTTTTAATCACAACAGAATGCTTTAATGTTTTCTTTTACTAGATCCATAGATAATGTTTGAGAATTTGATAAATTATTCTTTAAATTTGAGTTTAATTTTATAAATTTACATTTAAACTGGGAAACCGACATAGAATTGAAAATATGAAAATACTTATGAATTGCTTGGAAAAATTGGGATATAAAAAAGTTGAATTTTTCCAAAAAATTTAGTTATTTAGAGTTTTTCTTTTCTTTTCTTGCAACTACATATTAAACTAATCTGCAATTTGCCTTGTTCCTATAATGGTATTCTAATGTATCAAATTACCACATCACTTGGAATTGAATTAACTTTTACTAGTAAGGAGATTATGTTGATTGTAAAATCAAAGTCTTATTCTTTATCAAATGTTACAGTGAATCTTGCCAGGATTCTCCTATGGTTGTAGGCAGAACTCCAACTATCTCAAAATTTTCTAGTGTTTAGTGTTATTATTATGTCTTTTGTTATATCAATTTTCACCAAACAAGATCGATCATTGACAAATAAGAATTCAACAACTGAGCAATATCTAGTGGTAGTCACCACATTTAACCATTTTCATTACTTCCACTTAGCACTGAGTTTGGATGTGAGTTGAATAGGAGCATATTTACACATGAAAAGCCTTTTCATTCTAAAGGGACATGCCCCTTTTGCAAGCCTCCTTTTTCCTCTTTTATGGTCAACCAATTACATCCCTTATTTAACTGAGTGTAGCTAACCAAGTAGAGACCATAATGACTTAAGCAGGAAAGTAGACCTCAAAAACAAGCACTACAATCATGCACCGCGATGTATCTCCAATGTTGAAATAGGCTACCAAAAAAGTTATATTCTACTATTTGAACTAGCAGTTGTAGGCTTAGAACTGTACTACTTTCTTTAGCAAATAATCCACAGGTAAGAAGGCTCAGAAAGTAGAGGAGTACTCACCAACAATGTCTAGCACAGTTGGCCCAGATAACTTGTTAACTTGGCAACTTGGCATCTCTTCAATAATTTTTTTGTTTGCATAAAAGACTTTAAAAGTCAATAAGTTTTAAAGTTATTGGCTTAGTAGAAATGTGACACCCCGGGTTTTTTATACACACTAAAATAATAATATCCAAAATAGTAGTTGGGATCCCTGTTTTTGAAAGAAACATTTCTAAAGTGACCAAAAATAAAAACTTAAGCGAAAGCATTTCTTTCCAAGTCCGGGGAGTCATATAACTACAAAACTACTGATTTAACAATGAAATGAAATACCATTTCTACCGAAAATCCGACAAAGTTTCTTCTGTAATTTGGACAATTGCACATGACCAGTGCAATACAAAATCACCTGATAAACAATGTATAATACATATCATAATGGAGACTTAGTCTCCACACCCATCCACAACCAAATGTTGTTTTCAATAAAATATACTCCAACAACGGATAAGAAAATAAATCCACTACCAAATACCCAGGGTCCTTCCATACAGCTATTACATCCAACATAATCCACATTCTGACATCTAGGTCATATTACATTTTTAACTAAAGTACAGCCCATACTCAAAATCCAAACTGAGTTCTTGAACAAACCTGGTCATCTCTAAACATCATCTATGCTTCACTGGAAAGCTGCCATCACTTTTACCTGCTCTATCAATGCATCAACTTGCTGTGACTCTCTATATCTGAGGCATTGCAAATCAAAGAAATGCCTCAGCAAGCTATGCTTGTATAGGTGATATACATTCAACTTAAACTCAATAAAAACAAAATCACATGGCGCAAGGCATAAAGATCATAAAATGATCAAACATAATATAAAGCCGTAAATCACACGATAAAGGACATACCATGTCCATGCAATGAATAAGATATCATCAACCACGATATCAAGACATGCACAATCTGAGAAAATCTAGAAACAAATGAATGCATGTCAAAAGTATCAACATCATGCACAGTCAAGCCCTATGAGTGTCTCACATACATTCACGGCAATGTGGGATAAGCTCTTTGTACCACTTGCTTTCACCCTTGCACCCTCACGAGTACTCAGGTACTTAGGTACTCATGGGAACTACGCGCACCACTTTCGTTTTCACCCTTTCAGCCTTTCACCCTCACAGGCACTCAGGCATTCACGAAAAGTCGCGTTGCACACCCGCTTTCACCCTTTCACCTTCACGGGCACTTAGGCACTCACGGTGTGAAAAATCGTATCCTACCACAGGATCAATAGTCTCAAATATCAAGTTAGAGCGACTCTCACATGTCAAGAAGACCAAAAATCAGGTGAATATCACGAACAATATCACAAACAGTGCATGCGAAAATCACTAGAAAGATAGCATGCACATGAAAGGCTATATGCTGAACTCAATCTTATGTATATAATAAGGTATAAATCACATGTCTCAAAAACTCAAATCACCATTTGGGAATCATAGAAAAATTGTGAATGAAATCACCTACCTCAGTATCGCAATATCCCAAAACAAATACGTAACCAATATCAAGGGGTATGCCCTGATGTACCTGTCATGCTATAAATCATGTCATGGTTAACACATATAACCAAAATCTAAAGCCTGATCATTTATTGATCAGCTTGATCTGAATCATCTAATAACATTTAATAGTTTTGCTATTAAAAAGTTACTCCAAACCAGATTTTTATCTTAAATCTAGGTCCGCCTTATTGAGATGATCACAACGCCTCTTTCAGATCGTGATTTGGACCTCTGTAGCTCCTAAAATCAAGGTTTAAAGGGTCAAAAAGACCAAAATCCCGAAAATGGGCTCGCCGCACGCGTGCGCATTGCGCGTGGCAGGCGCTTCTGTGGACGCGCTCTGTGCATGGGGGATAGAATAGTGCACGTGGCCCACGTTCGGAGCGCCACGCGTCGTGCGCATTCTAGCTGCACCATGTGGCACTGCCTCGTCCCTGCATTTCCCCACCCCACCCGTTCTCATCGCCGTTGCCGGAGATGACGACCGGACTGGTTCGCGATCGCCGGCGACCCCAAGTGTTCCGTTTTTTGTGATTTTTACACCTTTGAGTCCAGTTTTTCACGTGCATTCTATTTCCACCTTCCATTTTTCCAAATCCCACCTAAATCTATCGTTTTTTCAAAATTTTTAACATGTTTTCAAAAACTCCCATACTACGGTTTTTTTGTGTTTTTCGGTGTCCCTAGCCTTCCGATCATCACTAAATTTTGTGAGTCCTTTCCTCTCCTCATCATACACAATGTGAACAGTCCAGATCTAAATGTGACACCGTCTCATTCAATTTTTTTTATGCAAATCAGTAAGCACGGTTTTTTTGCAAAAACCTATGTTTTCATGACGTTTTCCGGCATTTACAGGTAAATAAACGTTGAAATTTAACACAAAGAGGAGGGTGGAGTGATCTTACCTCGTTCCTAGCTGTTCCAGGGTGAAGAAATCCGTCGCCAGAGAATCGTCGCCAGTGGGTGGATATTACAAGAAATCACCTTTTAACCGACTTCTATTAGCATTTTTTATTGACTTGAAAAGCCTTCTTTGTAGTAGTGATTGGTTATACATTTGAGTTGCTGCTTTCTCCTTTGGCTGGAGATTGAATTTAGGAATATGTATGACTAATTTCCCTTATAATTCTTCACTTATACCATGATCCCAAAAAAGGAAAAACGAAGAAGAAGAAGGGTCACCAATCATCTGAGTGCTAAAAGTATTATTATTTTGATTGTAGATTGAAAACAATGGGGATCATACATTGATAATCATTTCAATTGGGAAATAAGTGAGTAAGCGTCATGTGGGTCCCAACTACTTGTTCATATATGATCTCCCAAAAGATAAATTCTTTTGTTATTACTAAATATTATTGTTTCCACATATGGAATTCAAAGTAGCTTATAACAACTTGTACTTGTCATATTTTGCCTAACATTTTGATATTGAATGGGTTGTTTTTAGGATAATGTGGTTATAATTGCTTTCCAAAAAAATATCCAATTGTCATTTCGTAACAAAGTGGGAATCAATGATGAATCAAGAAGAAAAAAATGATGTCTTAATGTCTTGATAATGTAAGCCAATCCTTGGAGATAGATCTCATAATTCTCATACTTGAATCCAAGGTACATAGAGATAGAAGGAGGTGGAAAGTCAAGGGTATGTTGATTATGACAAGTTCCACTATGTCGAACAATCTTCATCTGATGAAAGATGGTTGACTTTGCTACGAGTTTAGTATTTAGATGTTTGGCATTGTTTTCTTAATATAATTGTATTTCTCTAATAGTCCATTCAACTTTAGTATGAACCATTTCATCCATTTAATGGTACAAAATGGATGGTCTTAAGGTGTCTACAAATAGAACAACTTATTGAGTGGATTGTCCAAATGTCAGTAGGGTCAAACAATTATCTACTATATTGTGATAATAACTTACTAGAAATAATAGTGACTAAATGATGGAATTTATATCAAAAAGTTGTTGTAGAACTTGTTAGTATGAAATCCATGGTCTGACTAGGCACCATATTACATGCACATTCTTAAAAGATTATGCTTTGCACAAGTCATTAAGATTCACAAGTTAAAAAGATGACATTGAAAGTTACAAGGATAATCTAATGTTTAAAATAGTACATGGATTATAGTGCTCTCTTAAATCTACCTAGGGATTCTAAATTATTTCCAAAATTGATCTAGAAATTAGGTGAAATGATGAAAAATTAGCAAATTTCACCGGAGTTTAGCGCTTAAAAATGGCGGAGTGATCAACTTCCAAACAAAAACAAACTGTACAGTCTAAAAAAGGAGCATATAATTTGGAGGACGATAACCTTGACAATTAATATTTTTTGGATCACTACCTCCTTGAATTTCTAGATATAGAGCATACCCATGGAGAGTAAAATATGATGGCTAATGACTTAGCAAAAGAGGTAGTTAATTTTGGATCTTAGAATAAGTGAATTCCTAATCTAGTTCGTAAGTTATTGTGAGAGATGTTTTTAGACCTCCTAAAGACAAATTAGTATAGTTTTTGCATTCAATAAATCAGGGAGTGTATTAGTATCCCTTACTAATAGGCTCATTTTTTCATAAAATCATGCAATGAAACAAAACCTATTTGAATTAACTAGTATTTAAGGACTTACAACTATCACAATGCTAGACTCATCTATAATCATTTCTTATTAGAGTATTTGAACTATAATTAACAATTAGGAAAACTAAGTTGAACATCCTATTGGATTATTTCCAAAATGCCTTCTGGCACAGTGCTAGGAGGCGTACTGATTTGCCCACGCTTGCCCTCAACTGGGCAGCCCCAATGCACGAAGCTCCCACCTATGTAGGGTCTGGGAAAGGGATAGACCACAAGGGCCTATTTTTCAGTGAAAGAGGTATCAGGTTTCGCATAAGCTGAATTTGGAGCTCAACTAATCAGAGTTGTTGGTAAAACTAGGGCAAGTCATGGAATTCCGAGTTCGTAACTGACTAGGGCGAGTCATGGAATCTTTGATGCTTTTCTTAATTGACCCCATTGTTCTTTGCAACTTATTGGAATCCCCTGAGCAAGAGCTTTGTTACGTTGAGTAACTTTGCTTTGGATTTATAAAATGACCATGGTACCCCTGATCCCATACGTATGAGATCGTAAGCAGTCCGTACAAAGACGAGAAAATGGGCAATTTACTGCAAGCCTTCTCAGTTTTCTTATTTCGTACCCAAAAGGTCAACAAACCGAAAAGACTAAAATGCCCTTCTTCTTGGCCAATACCCATAAGATCTAAAATGACAATATTAACCTTGCCATCTAAGTCCTTGGCTTAATTCAACCTTCTTCTCCTTCTAAAAGTTCTTAACCATATGAACCAAATTACATCTAACACTACTGTTCTATAGCAAACATGGCAAATTATATGGTGTTGTAGAACTCTTGCTTGATCCAGTCAGAGATAATTGACTCTGTCAATCTAAATGCTTGATTGAGTGCAAGTCTAGCGTCCCGATCGAACGATGTAAAAGTCATTGTTAGGATCTAGGGTGGTGCTCAATTTAAACCCCACATGAATGCATACTATTAAACTTCCAGACTACTAAGGTTTTGTCCCCAAGCCAATGCACATTTGCAGCTTAATAAACACTTCTGGATCTAGGGTTTGACAAGCTTCTGATGAAATGCTAGATGATCTGATCTGATCATGCTTGTATGGCCCACATGAAAAGCAAAAAGGGGTTATCAGCAGAAGTATCCTGTGACTGCTGCTTAAATTTCATGAGAGGGTCGAAAGTAATTAAGCTCCAGTTTAAAGGATATTTTTGTAAATTTGAAAAGCAGCACGAGGAAAACTGGGAAACAGACGCGAGTGAGGGAAGCCGACGCCAATGATAACAGCAGAGTCTCCTCGTACTCCAACCTTCCAAAAGTTGCTCAGGAAACCTAAGGGAAACAAAAATGGAATATTTTGATAGTGTGCAGTGCTTGCTGTGGTGAGCCCCACTTTTGCGTGACTCGTTAATTAGATCAGTCGATCAGATCCGTTCATCTAATTTTTATGCCTTACTTGTATATTAAACGTAAAGTTATTGAATGAATATAACATTTAAAAATTATTTTTCTTACTTGTTGAATATGAACTGTGCTTTAAATAAGGTTTTTTGACGTCCACGTTCTGTGATCAAAATAATATTTATTTAGATTCTGAGAGTAATGGATGGATGGGTCCAATCAATAATTTGTGGGATCCATCGTGTAAAATTGGGAGACAAGGATCAGATAAACTTAGAATCTAAACAAATGTACTTTCGATCACATAACATGGGTTCGAATGGCAAGAAACTATGCCTATAAAATGGTTCATATTCAACAAGCAATAAGATTGTTTTAGATGTTATATTCATTTAATAAGTTCGACATTTGGTATACAAGTGATCTGGAGTCATAGAAATCAGATAAACGGGTTCGATCAACGATTTTTTAGGCCCATTATGCAAAAGTGGAGCGCAAGCAGGCAGCTGTGTGAGCGCACTGTACCAGCATTCAGTAGAGAGAGAAAGAAGAGAGAGAAGGAGACCAAAGGTAGGTGCATTGGAATCTGACGGCTGTAAAAGCTTGTCATTTAGCCATAGAAAAGCATCTTGCTCTCTCCTCTGAGACAAAATCCCGGTGATATCAAATTCCGGGTCCACACCAACTAGATTCCTTATCTTCTCTGGCGAATAAAAAATATATGAATTTCATTTTATAATCAAAAAATAAAATTCCCATGCTCTGAACCACGTGTCAAGCAAGTACTGGCAGTGAGCGGAATAATGTGAAGATTATTATTTAATAATTATTTCAGAAAAAATTCGGAAACGCCAAGGGAATAAGCTACTCTGCGGCTAACGATTCCTTGGAACCGCGAAAATGCAGCTTACCATTGACGGGAAACCTCCACCGTCCGTTCAGAGATTCTGTGTACGTGTCACATCGCGGTTGGATCTGGACAAAACGTTAATACGACGGACATTCTCCACTTCCCGTAGTCATTTCGCCTGCTTTCCGCCTCTCTACGCTCGGAAAGGGCCGAGGAAATTACTGTAACTGTGACGGACGAAAATACCCTTGGAGTGAAATTTATTGACGGGACTGCCCTACATTGTACACCTCCATAGATCATCTTCCTTAGTTTAGTAGAGTATTAGCTTTCTTGTTAGTGATTATTTAAGACGTATAATGAGGAGTTTGACATGCATTTGGAGATGCCCTCTACAAATTGCCACAAGCCCTATGTCCATCACAGATCAAATTCGCAAATAACTAATTGAGCAAAGGTAAACCAATCGCCATTCCTGTTATAGTCTTTAATTAGTTTCACACTGAATAGAATTCTTGAGTGCACACACCATCAAAACCATGAATGACAATATCATAGATTGATAAAAAACCACCATAGTGCATTAGCAACATTTTGTTTTGTACACAGTGGAATATTTTTTAGTATCAGATATTTGTTTTGTAGACTTAAGCTATTCGTCATGTTTGAAATGACTCAACATATTAAATTTCATACCTATTAGATGCTTTTTACCTGTGTTTCTTTTATCTAAAATTCACACCTATAGTTTTCAATTAAAATTTACAAAGATCCAATATAATGAGTAGTTTTAGTCTCCCAAATTCATTGATTTTGATTTCTCATAGGTTCCTGGTTCTTCTTGCATGCTGTCCATACAAATTAATATGCATGAAAAGAACGGTATATTGTCTTTTTGTAAGAAGGCTGGGTAATTATGTAATCTTAGCTTTTGTTCTCAAAAGCAGACAGAGGGTAAAATGGTAACCGAAAAGACATAAATAAAATAAAAATTGTTATACCCTCGTCCTATCTACTTCTCGGAAGAATCTTGAAAAGAAAGAAAGCCGAAAATAACTGGGATTATTTTATCTTAAAAATGGAGTAGCCATAAGATTCCCCCACTCGCCGCGTTTCCCGCGATTTAATCGCCGTTCCTTATTCAGGATAAATATATTTACGCGACGGCCCGAAAATGAGAAGAATCGGGATTTCTCTGTGCTCAAAACCGGCTCTCCCCGTCCCCTTCAACCGAATCTTCGTATTTTAATCCTGCTTTCCTGCTGTCTCTTAAACCGCTTTTTGGGATCCTGGATTCCGGTTTTCAATCTCTATATAAATCTCTCTCCCCTCCGCTCCCTGTATTTCTCCTCTTTTCATCACAGACACACAGATCGGAGAACGGAAATGGGGTCTGCAACATCAGAGCTGAGTCTGGATTTGAGGTCCTCTTTTGTCCCCAAAACAATTACTGGGTTTTTGAGGGAGGTCTCAGAGATCTCCGATGGTGGGGAGAGGTTGTCGAAAATGGAGGAGTACGTCCTATGCTTGGAGGAAGAGAGAAGGAAGATCGATGCTTTTAAACGGGAGCTTCCCCTCTGCATGGTTCTGTTAAATGATGGTGGGTTTTGGTTTTGATCGGTCTTGTTAGTGAGTTTCCTTTTTTGTTCGAGGTTTTGATGATCTTCTTCTGTTGCAGTGATCGAGGTTATGCAGAAGGAGGTTCTGCAATGCAGGAGGGCGAATGCTCGTCCCGTTTTGGAAGAATTCATGCCAATTAAAAGCAAATTTGATGAAGATGGAGGAGTGAAAAGGGAAAAGGATTGCAGGGATAAGATGAACTGGATGAGTTCTGCTCAGTTATGGAGCGATAATTCTAATAATTCCTATAATGAGAAAAATAAATCTGTAGATGCGAAAGAGGTAATTACAGAGACAGAACTTATGTTCCTGTTTTCAGAATTCTTCTTTTTTATTTATAAAATTTCTGGGAGTAATTTGTTCATGGTTTTTTTATTTCAGAGAGTGGAAGTTGAAGATCGGTCTGAGAACCCATTTCCTGGGGGTAAATACAAGGCTGGTGGAGGGGCGTTTTTACCTTTTAAGGGATTTTCCGGTCGATTTCCTGAGAGGAAGGAAGAGAAAGAAGGGGTGGCAATACCAGACTTGTCTCTTCTTTCACCTGGAATTAAGAACTCTGCTCTTGAACCTTGTGGTGGGACCAATTCCAAAAATGGTAACAGGACTCTGCAAACTTCTTCACCGAATGTCCAATCCAATCCGCAGTCCCCGCAGAATTCGCAGCCTCCAAGGAAGGCGAGAAGGTGTTGGTCGCCGGAATTACATCGGCGTTTTGTGAATGCTCTCCAACAGCTTGGTGGGGCCCACGGTAAGATGACCATCCAGGAAAAAAATGGTCTTGAATTTGTTGATTATGAACTTTTTTTATTATAGTAAAATCACATCTTTGATGAACTTGAACTGGGTCATTATTAAATTTTATTTTGTTTTTCCTCATTTTGTTGAATTGGGTTGCTGGAATATATTTGGTTTACAGCACTTGAATCTTTGTGGAAAATGGAATCATGAAATATTTTATTTGGGTCAGTAGCGTGGATCAGTGGAAATGGAAACTAATTATAGCTAGACTGTAAATCTCGATTGATTTATTTACTTTTGTAGAAGTTCAGAATGGAAATTGACATGTCATGGCATCCAATCTGCCTGATATCCCTAATTTAGATTTCACTCCGAGTACTTCTAATCTGTGAAAATGGGTAGTATTAAGTTAATCAGGGACAGTAATTTTATCTTTTTACATGCTCTCACTTGGATTCTTGATTTGTTTTGACAGTGGCTACCCCGAAGCAAATTAGAGAGCTGATGAAGGTGGATGGTCTGACCAATGATGAGGTGAAGAGCCATTTGCAGGTGAGTTTTGAATTTTGATCTTAGATTCTTTGCCCCTTCTTAGTGCTATTTCAGTTCTCTTTTGGGTTTTCTTTGGATGGTGAAGGTGAATGTTGATCTCGTGTTGTTTCAGAAATACCGACTCCATACTCGTAGAGTCCCCGCTTCTGGAGCAGCTTCAACCAATCAACAGGTTATGGTGTTGGGAGGATTATGGGTTCCAAATGATCACTACCAATCTTCCAAATCGAGCACTTCTCAGTCGGGTTCTCCCCAAGGCCCTCTTCAGTTAGCCGGAACCAGCCGAGGACTCTCTATTACTGGAGGTGACAGTGCCGAAGAAGATGGAAAATCAGAGAGCTACAGTTGGAAAAGCCCCAGAAGATCTGAAGAGGAGGATGAATCAACAGTAGCGGATGTATAGAAAATGATGGAACGAAATTTTGCAGATACAATACTTGGGGAGTTAAAACATGGAGTTAACAATTTGGTATACAGAAGGATCTTGAGGGAGAAGCTTGTGATGGACTAATCGAGCTTTGCCCATGCAAATTTTGGAGTTTTGATAGACAGGTTCAGTTTTTTTTTTTAAATTTCTTTTTCTTAAACTTTTTCTCTTCTGGGGTGTGATATAAGGAGGTTCATGTAACATCCAGCATAACAGGACCAACATTTCCCATAACATAAAGTTATCTTGCTTCAAATATACATTTTGTTTGTTCAGTTCTTTTGTTTTTTTTTTTTATAATTTCTTTTTCATTAACTTTTTCTCTTCTGGAGTGTGATATAAGGAGGTTCATGTAACATCCAGCATAACAGGACCAACATTTCCTAGAACATAAAGTTATCATGCTTCAAATAATCATTTTGTTTATTGAATCTGAGTTTGAGCAGGTCCTGAAATTTGTTTCTGTTTTTCATGTTTCGGTTTGGTAAATGCATCATAGTGCAGACGAATTTATGCGTGAATTTGACCCTCTTAAGGACCTATGAGACATTGCTCTACAGAATCATTAATCACTGATTGATTAATTTATCCTTCCTGTTTTTGAATCTTCCTAAAGAAAGCCAACATGCATTGGTCTTTCCTTGGAGTATCATCCATATCCATTCCTGATGTGGCTTTTGTATCCATAATCTGATCGAGATTGCAGCATTCTATGGCTACCTCATTTATTCTCCATTTGATCCCTCAAGTCATATCTCAATTGAACCCATTGTCTCTAGTACTGTTCAAGGAATCTAGAATAATGTTCTTGGGTAGATTTTGTATCTTCAACCTTGGGTTTAGTGGTATTTAGATCCATACTTGCTCTGGAACATTTCTAGGTCTCTTCTCCCGATTCTTTGTGAATGTCTGTAAATCATCAACTTCCTATTAGCACTTAGTGATGCTCTGCTTCAATGTCACCAGTTCTTGTCCTCACATGCTTCCATTCATCGACACTCTAAATTTCATTCTGAAGTTGGGACGTTGTTTCTGAATCTCACCCTTTGTGAAGATTAAGAGAGAAAATTTTGACTTATCAGTATAGATAAATTTAAGAAGGGGAGCCTTGGTGGAACGGTAGAGTTGTTGTCCTGTAACCTTGAGGTCACGGGTTCAAGGCGTGGAAACAGCTCTTGCAAAATGCAAGGTTAGGCTATGTATTATTGACCCTTATGTGGTCCACCCCTTCCCCGGATCCTGCATATGCAGGAGCTTCATGCACTGGGCCTGCCCAGTGTACATAAATTTAAAGCCAACTTAAGGTTGTTAACAGGAGATATGATTTGCTTTCTTATTTGACTGCCAGTGGAGGAACAGATGTATAATTTGAAGATCCTTTCTCATTCCATGGAGTTCAATTTGCATCCTGAAATCGAAAATCTATTAGGTCTCTCTAAAATGCAAGTGTAATGTGCTTTGAGCAACAGAGACAAACCGAAATTAGGTCATGTGAACTCCAAGAAGGCAAATGAGCACGGTGGATTTTCAAGACCTTTACCTACAGTTGCATCAGAGGTGAAATACCCATGTGACAGGACTGCTAGTAGATAAAAATGCCTGCAATAAGAGAATGTTACAAATCATAAATGGTATCATTACTTGTCTTCACTCTTCAAGGGAACTAGTGATGACTCCCTGCACCATTTTCCTCTCTCAATTTTCCCAGGAATGCTGCGAAATGATGACGAACTGTTCCATAGTAGAGTAAGTGGAGATACTCTCCCACCAAGAATCAAACCAGGTCTGTCTACTTCGAGACCTTTCCTCTTATGCTGGTCTTTGAAGCGATGACTGGGAATTGATGCATGCCAAATTGCTACTTGGGTTCTCAAACTTGACCAACCATGAATAAACCCAACTTGCTCATTGCAAGTTGCAGCAGCTACAGACATTGATAATCTGTTATCTTTGCATATCATGCATGCTCCCTTTACTCAGACCAAAGTGTGACAGGCGAAGACCTCAAATGATATCCAACACATGCAAATGGAATCTATGCTCTGAAGCAGATTGCAATGCAATCTTCCTTGGTGTCAATGGATTGTGCCTGCTGCTATGAGGTGAATTGCAGACTGCATATTGGGGTTCCCTGCACTTCAGTGGGTCGCCTATGTTTGGCAGACCAACCATCAAAGCACAAACAGCTCAGAAATTTCCATTCATCTTAACTTGATAAGAGAATGCTGGTCAGGTTTTGATTTCCAAACTGGTTTGAAGATTATCTATAAAGGATTTCAAATCAGAGATCATTTTAGACCTCTCTTTTATTTTCACAAGCATACATAATGATCTAACAACCATACAGAATTTGCAGCCAAAACCCAATTGATTCTTCCATTCGAGGCTTTGCCTGCCTACTTCGGTAGATTAGCAGTTGGCAAGCATCTCTCTACATGGACTGCTATGTTTATATTTCTTTATCAACTCTCTCCGCCATGATCATCCACAACTGCATACCATTAGGGAATCTCTCTCTACGTGGTTTGATAAAAGATTCGTACATCACATTCATCGCCATGTTCGACACGACTGCTTACTACCAGAGCCAATGAACAGCAGCACAAATGACAACCCACAACAGGAGTAAATGTCCCTTCAATATCAATCACCCTGCATTATGGGTCTTCCTTGTATAAATCAAGGATTAACTCATCACACTCGTCATTTCAATTGCACATCCACTTGCAGTAAATGGACCCATATATTCGTTCCAACACCATCTCACCATCCAATTCCTGTTAAAATCCTCATAGTTCTTCCCCGATCCCATGGTAATCTCGAACGTTGGAAGGAAGAATCATCATTGAAATCTGAAGTAAAATTTCAGTCACTATAGAACTCTGAACTTCTTTCCCTCTCTCCATAATTAAATCTCAGAATTTACTCTCCCACATAAAATCCTTCTCTCGGAGAAGAATCATCAGTGGGTTCTCAAGGAAAATTAGTCACAGTCAATCACATCACATCCTTCATTGTGGAAGAGAATCATCAATCAGATCTGCTGAAAAGTTCACTATCTCGCGAGAGAATCTCTAAACTTTGTTTGCTGTCTCTCTCTCTCTCTGTAACTAGAACTTCAAAATTCACATTCACCCACATCAAATCCTTGTTTCAAAGAACTTTTGGCAGTTCTCTGCATCTGTTTTTGAAACATCTAGCACAACAAGGGGAGCCATGACAAGGCAGTCACCCTCAGGGAAAGGAGAATAAAGCTTGAATCTCTTTGGGCAAAGCTTTATTGAGCCTACATGAATTGGATGATGCTAAAAATCAACCATGGGTGAGGAAATTTACAGTGAAAATGATGGCTAGCTTTATTTTGAACCCGAATATTTTGTTGCAGCCACCCATCTATCATTTGCTTGCACGTGGGTTACATGATACCAGTTCCCTTGTTCCACTGGATCTCTCGCAAAGAACAAAAGTCCATGAAGATTCCTCAAATAAATGCTGGGTATCCGAATATATAAAATAAATTCGCACTAAAAGCATGATAATGTGCATGTGTGATGCGTCAATTCATTAACAAATATTTGGTACGACTAGATTCCTATCACAGTCAAATATGCGGCCTTAAATTTTCTCTAAATTAAGACAAACAAATGTGTAAATGGATGTGGTGTTGCATGAATCAAATACAAAAATGATAATGAAAAAGAAAAAAGAAAAAAAAAAGGGAAAAAAAGATGATGTCTATAAGCTTTCTTTTTCTTTTTTTCTTCTGCAAATCCCACTTTTGATCTAAGAAGCAATCACCTGTCTGTACGATTGAGTTGATTTCACCTTGATCTGATAATCCCTAGCCCTTCAATTCACCAGGTCTTGCTTTTCAGTTAATTCTGAGGTAATAGGTATCTTAGAATTGTTGATGGTAAGTTGGAAGAACTGAAGGTCACATGTGATCATCTAGGATTATGATAATCGGACTAGGGCTTGGGCAATTTAGGCCATCCAAGAGGGTGATTAGACGAAGACCAATCTTAATTAGTGTGGTCTATGGATTATTTTGTGATCTACCAAACCTACATCGATGGTTGCGATTCAATAGGTGTTGTGATCTATCAAGGATGAAAACCAACCTTAAGGGCATCTAAAGGAGTGAAGTTAACACTTGTTTATTGTACCATGAGCAGTTAAGCATAATCATTAGGACTGTAAGGGTCTTTGGTGGCTCTAAGCCATCAAAGACCCTTATCTTGATAATCAATGGTGGGTCCCAAAACATCAGTCTTTGTTTTGATGTAGGCTTGACCATTTTCCCCTTTATTTAAGTTCTATTTTGACTGCATATTGCTTCTAATAGTTCTTTAGATTTGCTGGAGGATTTGGCCATCAAGGTAAAATAGAATCCTACATTTAATACAAAGTACCTCCTACTAAATTCTCATTTTATTTATCTTAGAGACAAGTCATACACACCATGGATGGTTTAATCTAAGAATATACGGCCGGATCTTGCCTACTTCTACTTTAAGAAAAATAAAATCTTCTATTTTTTTGCACCTTTATTCCAAGGTTAATATTTTATCAATTATATGTATTGTCAACCACCCCATTCTCTTTTTTCCTTTATTTAAGATGGCCAAGGTATTGTATTTTATCATGGATTAAGTCTAGATTCCATCCATGATTAGGCAAAGAAGATGCTAATTTTTATTTTTTATAAACTTTATCATAGTTATCTAATGTCATGTCATGACAGTTTTAAAACTAATGAATCTCGCAAACATGGGGCGAATTCAATGAACTCAAAGGTTCTATATACGTCAACAACAAATGTCAAGCGTAGTTGGTCGTAAACAATTCCTTATCTCCGCTAGAATACACTTGGTGGCGAGTTTTAGCTGCCACTTTCCTCTCTGACTAGGAATCAGATTTAGGAGCATGTGAAAATGATTTGATTTGTAATTATTCCCTCAAAAAAAAAAAAGAATAAAAAGAAAAGAATTATACATACATACACATATGATATACTAAACCTTCTTAAATTAATACCTGTGCAAAAATTAATATAATACACCTGTACTATATTACACTCCAATATCAACATGGATGACCACCACCAATGAGAATAAAAGGGCAGCCTTGGTGCACAAAGCTCCGCCTATGAGGATTCGGGGAAGGGGCGGACCACAAGGGGCTTTATAGCTAGGGGTGATAAAATATGACACAACATGATAACATAACTTGAACTCGACACGGATTTAGTAGGTTATGGTCTAGTCTTATCGTGTTAGTGTCATTTTCAGGTGACACGTCAAAAATTGTGTTGTATTCGGGTCAATCAATTTTGACCCGTCGTGTTGACCTATTTGACACACGACCTATTTATTTGTCATGTTGACCTATATAACTCGCAAACTGTTAACCAATCGGATTGAAAATATAGGACAGTTCATTAGAAACCGTCCTATATTACTTATTTTACATTTATTTAATCGTGTTACATTAGTTGTGTCATGTCGACTCATTTAATAATCGTGTCATATTTGAGTCACTGGTTCTTGACAATATTATTAAGTAGGTCATGTTCGTGTCTACCCATATACTATAATGGGTTAGTCTCGACCCGAATTGCTAGGCCTATTTCTTACCTTGCATTTGTGGAAGAGGCTATTTTTAGGCCTTGAACTTGTGAGGTCACACAACGATAACTTTACCACAACCAATGAATACATAAACTAATATTTTAACAAAATATAAACCTTTTGACTACTTTTGGTAAGTTGAACCTCATTAGGTAATGTAAACCCTGGCGATCTAATCATATTAATTTATCGCTATTTAGACCGTGGTCCTCGTTTTGCGTGGTTAATGGCAGATATAGTTTAGTATTTAAAATTTCAATGAAAAAAACAAAAAAAGAGTGTTTAGCAAAGGCGTGTATACTAATTCTTAATCCTTGAAAACGAGGGTGTGGGCCCTGATCAAGCATATAAGATCTCTGTGTAGCTGTTAGAGCTTTATATTGGGTCCCACCATAATCAACAGCTACGATGGGTGCAGCATTGCACTTATAAGGCCTTTGTTCGTTTGAATGATACAAACACATACCCACGGAGAGCTTTGCCCGTTGATCATCCAAGTGAGAGACTCCTTGTTGGTTCATTACACTGCAAGGCTTTCGTGCTCTTAGAAGGTTTTAGTGCAGTCTTTAATATAACAAGAGGAACACTAAATCAATGTTCTTGTATCAAAGAACTTCAACTTTTTGCACGATGGGGTTTGCCTACAGATGATCTATCTGGTTCATCTAATTCCTTTGGCTTTAAATGTTTCACAATTCAAAATCATGCACACAACATGTTATAAGATCGTGATTTTTGTTTTTGAATATAGATCGTTGTTTAGAAAGTTTTTAACCGTCAACGTAAAGAAGACCTGTTTAGATGTTAAATTGTCCAATCTACATAATTTTTGGACTAGGTGACAGTCAAAGCCGAAGGAATTAGATGAACAAGGTAAATCGTCTATAAGTAGACCCCATCGTACAAAAAGTCGGAGTGCTTTCACACAATGCTTACAAGTTACTTTGATTTAGCATTTCTCGTATAACAATAACCATATATACTATATGTTATATATCCCCAAGTATTATGGTGTAGCAATAACTTACATGCTAAATAGAGGCTTTAGGTGAGAATGTTTGGACTTTGGATGCCATTTTTTCTGAGCCCATCTTTGCATGATCCAAATCATTTATGAGATTGTTCCAGATTTAGATATCAAATTGAGGGATAAATTTAAGGATGGGTGAGATACTGAGAGTTAATTCCATATCGTCTAGGGGGAACTTGACAATTTATAAGAGTTTGGAGTGGACAATATCATTACTTTGGGATCCTTGGCTGTTATACAAATAAATTAAAGAGCATATGGATTGAATAATTCTAGCATCACCTTTTCTTCTCTTTTATGTTTATTTTTTTGGAATAAAGGTATATACTTCATAAATGAGAGGAAGAAAACTCACCGAGACCAAATGCTAGAATCCTCCAATCCACATGCTTTTTTATCCATGGTTGGCTCCGCAAAAAGTACTATCCAAATGCTCTCCCATGAAGGGTCTATTTAGCATTCCCCCACTTGTAACATTTTCTGGGCTATGTGAAGAGGCTGGAGAAAATCATTAAAAAAAAAAAAAAAAGACAAAAAGAAAACTACAAAAATGGAAAGAATTTAGTTGGAGGAGTTATTACTAAGTGCAGAGGATTGGAGCAAGGTTACAAGCCAAATTCAATTTTCTTTGTACCCAACCTATGGATTCATTTTTGAAGTCATTTAATTTGTCTCCAAAGAGTAATGCGGCATTATTTATGAAGCCCTTTATATTAATTTATACCCATAGAAGGGGAGCCTTAGTGCAACAGTAAAAGTTGTCGTCATGTGAACTTGAGGTCACAGGTTTCAGGCGTGGAATCAACCTCTTGTAAAAATGCAAGGTAAAGCTGCCTACTTTAGGACATTATGGCCCGCCCCTCCCCTAGACTCTGCATAGGTGGGAGCTTCGTGCACGGGGGGCTGCCCTTTTAGAGGACTATTTTATGCCTTTTATTGCTATAGAGATACCTAAATTTAACCATTCAAATATAATCTAGCACATTAACTTGTGGATGTATAAAGAGTCCATGGGCATGGACAAGGATAGGGGTACCAACTAAATGAAATGGTTAGGCCTAAATATAAAATGTCAAAAAAAAGTGGGTCGAATTCATTGTAGATTTGTCTCTCATTAGTTTATTTATTTTACAAATCCGATTAGCGTGAAATTTAAAGGCCTAAATAAAAGATGTTAAATAAGATGAACAAGTCAGATCATGCAAAGGTAAAGCTCATCTTAGCAAAGCATCCCAATTCTCACAATCACACATATCTTGCAATCAATTTTACCTCAACATGCTAAAATTCGAAAGGGCGCATCCTAGATGGGCACTTGATTTGAGGTATATAAACCATTCACCATGTTCGGCCTATGTCATTAGAGACTTATTCCTACTAGCTTTTTACTTAAAAATTTCAATGGACATGATTTCAAAAGGGAAACGACATAACTTCTATCATCCAGTAGTTACGAAACTCGGCAGTTAGCCTATGTAAGGCAGGCTGACAAGATGAATGGACCATCATCAAACCCAGAGGCTCAGCTAAATAGTGTCCTCTCTAGCATCTTTTTCAGCATCCTAAAAGCATTTTTCAGAATAAATGCAGCAATAGGACAGCTCGGTGCACGAGACACCCATGTATGCAGGGTTCGGACAACGGATATGTTGGTCCAGACCCATTTCAGACAGCCGCCGTATTCAACGGTGGCGGGCGCCGCCGATCGGTCGATTTCAACGATGGGCGGGCGCCGCCTGGCTACCGCCACCAACCTTTGAATTTGTGTAAAACGGGTTGAAAATCAAACCCGAAAATTCCCTATAAATAGGGATACGAATAAGGCAAGAAATATAACCCCATTCCTCTGTAAAACCCCCGTGTATACCTCTCTGTAAAACCCCAGTTTCATAGTGAAATCATTCTCTCCCGTGGACGTAGGCTTATTGGCCGAACCACGTTAAAACTTAGTTTTTTGTGTGTATGATTCGGGCGAGGACGAAAATCCCCCAACAAGTGGTATCGAGCTCTCGCTCGTAAACAAGGTAAAACGGATTTGCGATTCGGCGGTCGAGAGGAGGAAGAAAAGCGTCTCTACGGTTGCTGCGGTAATCATCATTTGTCGCTACTGGTAAAAAGCACGTCATCATGTTGCTACACAAGAAAAGCATCATCATTCTGGGCCTAAGTGATTGCTACAAGATCTACTACGATACGAGTTGGCACAAGACTCAAGGCGGGTTCCAATGTTTGAGTTTCAACAAATACGGAGTTACAACAGTATAGAGTTGTAACAGTACGAGTGCAAATAGTAGCGCATTTGCACAGTAGCTGAGTTGAAACAAGAGCGTATTGCAACAAGATCTTAGGTTACAACAGTTCGAGTACAATGGCTGAGTTGCAATAGTAACGAGTTGCACAAAGTGATTCGACTGGAGTAGACCTATTTTTGGCAGGTTTTCAAGGGGGATAGACCAGTTCTTGGCAAACGCAGTGGTGTTCTCAAATTTGTAAGATTTTTCTCCTGAAATTGCTGTAAGTACCCTTTCTTTACTTATGGAGGCAAACATGAGCAAAATGATTTGCTTAAATGGTACTAACTATCACAAGTGGAAGGGAAAAATGAAAGATCTTCTTTTTGTGAATAAATTACATCTACCTGTTTTTGCTACTCAAAAACCGGAGGATAAGTCCGAAGAAGAGTGGGCTTTTGAACACGAACAGGTATGTGGTTTTATTCGACAATGGGTAGAAGATAATGTTTTGAATCATATTCAAAATGAAATACATGCTAGAACTTTATGGATCAAATTAGAAACCTTGTACGCGTCGAGAACAGGGAATAATAAGTTATTCCTACTTAATCAAGCGATGCACTTGAGATACAAGGAAGGGAGTTCTATTTCGACCACTTGAACGAGTTGACCAGGATGCTTTCAAAGCAACTATCCGATGTTGGCGTCAGTTTTGACGATGATATCATGGGTTTATGGCTTTTAAATACTTTGCCTGACTCATGGGAAAATTTTCGTGTTTCTCTAGCTAATTCTGCTCCAGGTGGTGCTGTGACATGGGAATCTGCGAGAAGCGCAGTTCTAAATGAAGAAATGAGGCGACGAGCTCAAGTTGTCACCACATCACAGTCTGAGATTTTGATCTCAGAAAATCGAGGGAGAAACAAGATCAAAGGACAGGAGAAGAATAATAGAAGCAGGAGTAAGTCTAAGTCCAGATACAAGAATCTGGAATGCAATTATTGTGGCAAGAAGGGTCACATTAAAAGGCAGTGTTACAAGTGGAAAGCCGAGAACAAATGTAAAATGCCAAGCAGGAGAGAAGAAATGATAAGGAGAATGATCGTGTAGCTGCCACTACTTCAGGCCTTGTCGTGGTCTGTGATGAAAATGAAATCAACCTAGCCTCCAATGAAATTGGATGGGTTGTTGACAGTGGTGCTTCTTTTCATGTTACCTCGAAGAGGGAGTTTTTCACCTCGTACACTCCTGGTGACTTTGGAGTGTTGAAGATGGGTAACGATGGGTCACAAAGGTTGCTGGTATCGGATCCGTCTGTTTGGACACCAACAACGGAACAAGGTTGATTCTCAAGGACGTTCGACATGTACCAGATATCCGGTTGAACTTAATATCGCCTGGGAAAGCTTGATGATGATGGGATGCTTGTAGTACCTTTTGCGATGGACAAGTGGAAGCTCTCTAAGGGAGCACTTGTGGTTGCCCGGAGGGAAGAAATCATCTAGCTTGTATGTGATGCAAGCTTCGATTCCTAAGAACTCTGTGAACGCAGCTGATGTTCTTTGGTTCTTCGAGTTGTGGCACAGGGCGGCTCGGTCACATGAGTGAGAAAGGACTAGGTTGTCTAGTCAAGAAGAATTTGCTTTCGGCTCAAAGCTACAAAGGTGAGCAAATGTGCTCATTGTCTTCCGGGAAGCAAACGAGTTTCCTTCAAAAGCCATCATTCTTCCAGAAAGCCAAGCGTACATTGAATTGGTACATTCCCGGATGTATGCGGTCCCTATGAAGGTACGCACATTTGGTGGTGCATTATATTTTGTCACATTTATTGATGATTATTCCGGGAAACTCGGGTCTATGTTTTGAAAACTAAGGATCGGGTGCTTGACAAGTTTAAAGAATTTCAAGCTACGTTGAGCGGCAAACGGGGAAGAAGCTGAAATGCATTCGTACGTACAACGGTGGCGAGTATTGTGGACCTGGACCTTTATGCTTATTGTAAGAAGCAAGGGATCGAGACATCAAAGAACTCCTCCGAAGACTCCTCCCAAATGGTTTAGAGAGAGGATGAACAGGGACATTGATGGAGAGGGTCGGATGCTTGCTTTCAAGCAAAACTGCCGGTTCATACGGGTGAGGCGGTATACACCGCAGCCTCATGTTATTAACCTATCTCCAATAGTTGCCTTGAATGCGTATGTTCTGACGAGTGCTATGGTATGGAAAAGGTGTCTCTTACGATCATTTGCGGGTATTTGGGTGCAAAGCATTTGTACATATACCTAAGGATGAGAGGTCCAAGTTAGTCGTCAAGACCAAACAATGCATTTTCATCGGCCATGGGCGGGAGGATGAGTTTGGTTCTGGTGCCATATGATCTGTTGCAAAGAAGCCATTTAGAAGTCGTGATGTGGTCTTTATGGAAGACCAAACCATTGAACACATCGACAAAGCCAAAGTATCGAAAACTCAAAGTTACGATACTCGACGGTAGATCCAGTTCCTGTTTCACATACGCCAAGTGTAGATGGCACCAATGACCATGGTGGTGCTCCAGTTGATGTTCAAGATAATCAGGCTGAGGGAGAACATGAAGTCGAAGACATGGATGTTTCATCGAGTCGATGATATTCACAGAGGTTCCTACCGAGGAACCAGCGGTTTCATTGAGACGGTTCGAGAGATCGTCAACCCTCCACTCGATACTCATCGGATGAGTACGTACTCACCGACGGGAGAACACGAGAGCTACACAGAGGCGGTTGAAAGTGAAGAGAATGCGAGAGTGGATCACTATGAAGGATGAGATGAAATCCTTACAAGACAACCACACTTTGAGGCGGTAAGATTACCTACAGAGCGAGATAAGCTTTGAAGAATCTGGGTGATATACAGGGTGAAGTACGAAGGTGACACTTCACAACCACGATACAAAGCTAGACTTGTCGTGAAAGGCTTTGGTCAAAGGAAAGGTGTTGATTTCGAGGAGATATTTTCTCCGTTGTTAAAATGTCTTCAATCCGAAGTTGTATTGGGTTTGGCCTCAAACCTTGATCCTGGAGGTTGTGCAGATGGATGTGAAGACGGCGTTCCTCCACGGTGACTTAGAGGAGGAGATATATATGGAGCACCGAAGGGTTTGTTGCTAAAGGCAAAGAGAAGTATGTCTCGCAGGCAAGAAGAGTACGTATGGCTTAAAAGCGAGGCTCCCGTAGGCAGTGGTACAGGAAGTTCGAGCGGGTTCCATGACCCAACGGGGTTATCGAAAGACTACTTCAGATCACCGTGTGTTTGTGCAGAGATTCTCGAAGATGATTTCATCATCTTACTACTCTATGTCGACGATATGCTTATTTGGAAGAAGCTCTTCAAGGATCGGTCATTAAAGAAGGAGCCGAACAAAGTCTTTGCTATGAAAGACTTAGGATCCGCGATGCATTCTCGGGATTTCTATCATTCGTGACAGGGGAAGAATAAGAGGTTATGGTCTGTCTCGAGAAGTACATAGAAAAGGTACTTCAACGATTTCACATGGATAAAGCTAAAGTGGTTAGTACACCTTTTGCTACTCATTTTAAGCTTAGTAAGAATCAAGTTCCAACAAGTGATCTTGAGGAAGGAATACATGCAAGATGTTCCTTATGCTTCACTGGTTAGTCTTATGTATGCCATGGTATGCACTAGACCGTACATTACATATGCGGGTACAAGGAGCCGTTTTCTATCAAATCCGGGAAAGAACATTGGAATGCATGAAGTGGATATCGAGATATTCACGTGGTACTTCTAAGTTGTGTTTGGGATTTGGCAGCCCGTGCTCGAGGGCCACACCGATTGAGATATGGTGGTGATATTGACACGAGAAGTCTACTTGGGGCTTACTTGATTACTTTGCGGGGGGAGCCGTGTCATGGCAATCAAAGTTACGAAGTGTGTTGCCTTATCTACGACGAGAGGCTGAGTTTATTCACGTGACGAAGCATGCAAAGAGTTATTGTGGATGAAGAAGTTCGTGGAACGAACTTGGCTTTATGCGAGAAGAGGTATCGTTATTAAGGACAAATAGTGCTATACACCTAAGCAAGAAATCTACTTTTCATGGAAGGTCAAAGCACATTGATGTTCGGTATCACTGGATACGTGATATTTTGGGCTCGAAGTCGGTAGAGCTTGAGAAAATTCATACCGATGATAATAGTTCGAGATATGATGACAAAGCACACTCGAGCAAGTTCGAGAGTTGCAGAGAATTGGTCGGGATGGGCTTCTACGCAAAGTCCATACGTGAAGAAACCTCCTTCGGTTAATGGGCCCTGAGGGGGAGATTTGTTGGTCCGAGACCCATTTGAGACATGCGCCGTATTCAACGGTGGCGGATGCGCGACGATCAGCTCTGGCCGACCGTCGATTTCAACGATGGCGGGCGCCGCGGCCGCCACCGCCACCAACCTTTGAATTTGTGTAAAACGGGTTGAAAATCAAACCCGAAAATTCCCTATAAATAGGGATACGAATAAGGCAAGAAATATAACCCCATTCCTCTGTAAAACCCCCGTGTATACCTCTCTGTAAAACCCCAGTTTCATAGTGAAATCATTCTCTCCCGTGGACGTAGGCTTATTGGCCGAACCACGTTAAAACTCTGCGTTTTTTTGTGTGTATAATCTTGGGCGGGGACGAAAATCCCCAACAGGATAGACCATAAAAGACCTCTAGTATGCAGCTTTACTTTGTATTTTGTAAGAGGCTGTTTCTATGATGCAAACCCATGACCTCCAAGTCACACGAAAATATTGGTAAGGACTAGCTGGGGGAGCTGACCATTGCATAATGAGATTAATTCATTTGTTTGATCCAACTGCATCTGTATAATAGATTGAAAATCACGTTAGTTAATACGTTGATCACATCATCATCATTGCGTTTATTACACATCTAAAGGTTCATATTTTCCTAAATTTGCTGATTAGTGCTCAAAACTTCTGGAGAATAGTTGGAACTGGAATTTTCTCAAAATTTAAAGGACCCGTCTAAAAAAGGAAGCCCTGGTGCACAAAGCTCCCACCTATGTGGGGTCCGGGAAAGGGGCGGACCATAAGGGCCTATAGTAGGCAGCCTTATCTTGCATTTAGCAAGAGGTTATTCCACACCTTGAACCCATGACCTCAAGGTCACACGATGACAACTTTTACTGTTGCGCCTATGCTCAAACTCCTCTAATATGAATTAAAAGGACCCGTCTAATTCAAGAAAATTTTCCTTTTGAAGCTGTGTTCCACTTCTTTGCCGTACCCTGCACGCGAGGTAACTTCGTGCTCCGGGGCTACCCTTTTAGAAGAGAAGCTTTGGTATGCTGGTGGAGTTGTGATCTTGTGACTTAGAGGCTGCGAGGTCAAATATAAAAACTAGCCACTTGAAAAAATATAAGGTAAAGCTGCATAATATGGACCCCGCCTTTTATATGTAAAAATGCTTTCCAGAAAAGATTATCCTAATGGGAAAGGGCTTTCTCATTGAGACTATCCTAAGAAAAGGTTATCCTTAAATAAGACAATCTATGGATAGCTATCAACCTGCCGGACGGCCAGTATCTTCTACTCCTCGCCGTCCGACTCTATTCCTTTGCAAAACCATTTACCACCCCTGTTTTTAGTCTTCTCCACCCAAAAAGCCTTACGTAAACCGTCTCCTTGCATTTTCTTCTGCAAACAACGGGAAAGAAAAGGCGCCAAAATTCTCCTCCAACTCCAACCAGTAAGTGCTCTCTCTCTCTCTCTCTCTCTCTCTCTCTCTCTCTCTCTCTCTCTCTCTCTCTCTCTCTCTCTCTTGTAACATTTAGTTGCTGTTATGGAGGAGAATTCTCCTGTCAGGTGTTTGTAAGAATAGCTCAGAGAGAATATAATCATGGGCTCAGAAATTTTGTTGAAAGCGATGCTTTCAGTGCTTTTCAGTGGAAATTTAAGGAGAGTTGGTTGCGTCTGAACTACTTTTAGAGCTTTTGTATTGCCATGTGTTTGATTAAATGCCAGTAGAATTAGTTCACCTAATTACTTTTGTAGTTGCCATAGATTCCCATTCCTATTTTATCGGTTGGCATGGGGTTGATAGTTTCTGAATTGAGAACGAAAGGTCCAATATTTCTGGACTATTATATCTCTTCTTGAATAATTTTATAAGTGGTTTGGTGCTTCTAATAACAAGGGATGAGATTACTATCTATGGTTCAGTTTATTCATGGTTTCTTTCTAATTCCCGTGCCAGACACGACCTTAAGACTATAACAATTATTAGTTAATTTGGTAACCGCTACCTACTTTCTCAACGTCTCAAACCTCATTCTCCATGTGGGGAGTAATGCAGTGTCAAGGAACAAGAAGTGGAGGATTGACGAGTTTGATATTTGCTCGCATTTGCCTGTGATTCTCTTTTGGCTTTCTTTTGGAGAGCTCTTTAAAAAATTCTGTACTTGTTTCGGGCTTCCCAGGTTTTGACAGGAGTATTTCATAAATGCTCATGCTGATACTACATCTTTGCGTATGAAAAAAGAATATTATACCACAGATGAAGATAACCACTTGAAGGGGAGCCTTGGCGCAACGATAAAAGTTGTCTTCGTGTGATCTTGAGGTCACGGGTTCAAGGCATGGAAACAGCCTCTTGCAAATGCAAGGTGAGTACTTTAGGCCCTTTTGGTCCGCCCCTTCCCCGGATCCCCATAGGCGGGGGCTTCGTGCACTGGGGCTGCCCTTTTAGATAAAGAGAACCACTTGATTGTTACCAATGGTTGTGGCCTTAGAATCTCTCTCTCACAAATGCTACGCACTTGCCAGCTGCTAGTTCTCCTAGATCCTATTGGGTGACTTTCTGAAGAATAATTTATTCATGTTTGGAACATGAGCATGTCCTCAATATTCTACCACATCTCCCTCTCTCATTCCTTACATCACTTTCTGGACAATTCTCCGCTTCTTGTCTGATTCCCTTATTTAAGTCACTTTAAGTAAAAAATTACATTACTGAAAAGCAGTGACTCCCCCGATTTTGCACTTCTGGTTGTCCTTTTTTCCAACTGTTTGCTCATTGTATGGTTTACTATTTTTTTTAGTTCAGATATGGAAAGGCGTTACAGACTGCAATTTTGAGGTTCTTTTTGGTTCTTCTAGGATTTTCTTTTCTCATAGAAATTCGGAGTCTAAAGTCTAAAGTTTTGCAGCTTTCTTATTGTCACCTTTCATCATTTAGATATTTGGAAGCAGCAAGTTTGGTGTTTGCTAAAACTGGCTTGTGATGATCAAATGTAATAATTGGTTTAATGCTGTCACCTTATGCTAGAAAAAGAGATTTTTCTAAAGTTGTAGATTTCTTTGAGAAGCAGAAATTCATTAAAACTGACCGAGATGGTTAAAAACAAGAACAGTACTGGCAATACAGAAAGCATAGATTCAAATGCAAAGCATCAAAGATAGAAAGAGAACTCTTAAGCACCTCCTCATTGGCTAGAGCATCAGCTTCTTTACTAGTGCTGCATTTGACATGGGAGTTTGAATATTGTATACTGCTTAGAGCATCCTCAATTCCTCGATCACATTTTAGCCTCTCCATTCCACAGATTTTGTTTCTTTGAGACACTTGATGCTCACCTTGGAGTCACCTGCAAGAATCAAATGAAAGCCAAAGAATCTATGACTTAGAGGTGCTGACATTTTAGCAGCCATGAGTTTTGTTTGGGTAGTGTCACAGATCCCTACAGGACCACCAAATTTGAGGAGAGTGGATCCATTTTCATCTCGAAGGTCCCCTGGTGGCTGGATCTGGGTTCCCCAACTGGATCCTTCAAAACTGTCTTTGATTGAACCAGGGTGGGGGCTTGCCTACACCGCTTGGGCTTTGATCGAGTCTCAGAGACCATAATTAAGGAAGCAACACTTACTGATCTCCTCTAAAGTGTAGTCACCGAATAGTGATGACACTGCAGCCAGTTGGAAACCATTCTTTAATATGGTCTGCCTTGCATCTTTGTGAAACTACCACCCAGTTGAAAATCTTTTAATTTCTTTCCCTCTGCACTACCCAAAATTCAGCATGGAGGCAGCAACCCTGAAACATAATAGCTTTTGGCAGACTTGGACAGTACTTTCCTAAATGACTAATAAGAGCTATGACCTCAGTAAGCTTCAAGCTGTGAAAGCAGTGAAGGAGTTCCACACCAACTGAATGCCATTGCAATGCCAAAATATATGGTGAATTGACTCACCAGCAGTTTCACGGAGATAAAACCTACTTGCTAGCACCCTTCCTCTACCTGGGAGAGTATCATGAATTAGAGCCTTGTTTAAGCCTGCCTGCCACCCAACAAAACAAAGCTACCCACAAAGAAGCTCCAGGACCAGTTCTTAGTGATGTTAGCTTTATGACCCAACCCAGATTTTAGTATTACTATAACAAGACTTAGAAAACACTCCCGACTTCCAGGGTGGTGGAAAGTCCTGAGACCAGCCATCATCTGCCACAATAACTCTTCTTGAATACCTGACAACTTTTTCCTATAGAATTTAATTTTGAAACCCACTCGCTGTGCTTAAGTAGTCTTTCACACTTATGTTAAAGTCTTGACCTGCAGAATGGAGTCTAGGAAAGCAAAATATCACTATTCTAGTTCAGAGAATGAAATCCACTGCACACAAGATAAAGGAAGATGTCACCTATCCACAATCAGACCAGAATTTGACTTTAGAGCCTTCATTCACCTCAAACCTAGTATTAAAAAAAAAGGCTCCATCTATTCAAAGATGTACCGCCAAGGGCCATGCTTCTCTTTCTGTCTTCTGGTAATAGAGGCCCATTGACCACCCTTCAGCCCATATCTGGCTGCAATAATTTGCTTCCACACTGTTAGAAGGTGCTCAGATTTTGATAATCTTTCAAAGGCATTGAACATTTCCTATTGAATATTTTTTCTTTTAGTGCCTGCTTCAGCATGGGCTTGCAGTAACCTGTTTGGTACTTTGCAGCTTTGGGACCAGTGCTATTGGAAGGAAGGAGTTCCCTGTTCCAAGGTCTGATCCCACTTCAACCAACCTGTGCATGTTTCCTGAAACTGAAGGACAAGTTTGACATTTTACAGCACTCTTCCCTGTAGTTGTTATTGGACAGACAAATATGAGAGAAATTGTGACTATCCAAGTTGGTGGATTTTCAAATTACATTGGCTCTCACTTTTGGAACTTTCAGGTAAAGTTTCATCCATTGTCTTACTTTCAATTAAGTCCTTACTTTAACTGTTTGATTTTGTATGCATTTTCAATTAATTCATTGACTTTGCCAAATAAGACTGTAGCATCCATCTAATTGTCCAACAAATCTTTATTTTATAGGCAGCTAATATAGAATAATATGCCAGTGGTTGAGATAATCAAGTGCCAAAAATTAACCCAGGTGATCCCAACATCGACATTTCTTTGGACAAGAAACCATTCCAAAGGAATCTGAAAAGCTTAGTTGGATTGCCACTTTGGCTTGATAACACATTAATAACATCTCAAGTCTTTGCATGTTTTGTGGAATAGAGATCTAAAGTGTCCTATACAGATACTTCTGCTTTTGGTTCACGAAACTGACATTGGTAAAAACATAACTTTTTATGTTTGAAATTACAATAAAGAAATGTTTCAGTAATTTAACCCTTTGTATTCATCCTAGTTAACTGACAACCAAGAGCTTTCTTTGGCACAACTTTCAAGGGAAAATGCCTCATATGCGAAGGATCAAGTCATACATTCATGCCTCTTTTATAGGTTATCAATCACATTGAGTATATGCCATATGTTTTATTACATTGTGTTATCTTCTGTCATGGCATTGCCTTGTTTATGCTCATGCAGCATGCTTCCATTATTTCATAGTTCTTTCCCGAGTAACCTTAATCTAGTTAATCATAGCCCTTGATTATCGTCTAATTTAGCCCTCAATCTAGTATTATTTAAATTTAGACTATCCTAGTGGAAAAATATCATTTAAGCCAACCAACCATTAAAGTCTTTTTTTTTTCTTTTTTTTTTGGAAATTGTCTCTATTACTCTTTACATTTTCCTTTAATGTCATGGAATTTTTTTATCTTGTAATCTATTCAAATGTTGCTCCACTTGGAGTGCATTGTTGATTCCAAGAGGAACAGAGAATTGGGTCTAATTCAAATTATAAAAGTTCTTAGTAAACTCTGAATTCAATTGCAAATAAGCAATTTAAATAATTTGAATGCCAAAAAGAAAGACGGAGATTGAGCAAGGAGAAAGAAAAAAGATTTTTAGAGTTTCAACCAACCAACCTATGTCACCTACTTCCTTTAATTCAAAAAAATCAGCCCCACTTTGAGTTTCCACTAATCCCTGCAAGATTTTGCAACCCAGTTGATCTAATGTTGGTCACTAACCAAGGAAAAGTGCACTTGCAGAAGCACTTCCCTTTACAAGAATGGAAACAAAGTCCCAACGAGAGAATCCCGTCTCTCAAATATAAAGAAGTGGAAATCATCATCATTATCATCAAGACCTTATCCCAATTAGGGGTCGGTCACATGAATCTTACTCCTCCATTCCTCTCTATTAAGTACTATGGCTTCATTTAATCCAAATTTTTTAAAATCTTTTCTCACAACTTCTATCTACTTCTTTTGGGCCTTCCCCTTGCCCTTTTAGAACCTTCTACTTGCATTGCCTTACTCCTTTTAACCGGTGCCGTTTTTGGTCTCCTTTGGACATGTTCAGACCATTTAAGTCTAATCTTCCTTATCTGGTTACCTATTGGTGCTACCCCTAAGTTTCCTCTAATATTTTCATTCATAATTCTATCCTTTCTTGTCTTACCACTCATCCATCTCAACATCCTCATTTCCGCGACACTCATCCTATGAACATGATGTTCCTTAACTGCCTAACACTCTGATCCATAGAGCATGGCTGGCCTTATGGCCATCCTATAGAATTTTCCTTTTAGTTTGAGTAGCACTCACCGATCACACAAAACTCCAGATGCACATGTCCATTTGTTCCAACCCGCTTGGATTCTCTGGGTAACCTCCCTCTCAATCTCTCTAATCTTATGAATCACTGATCCTAAGTACCGAAAGTGGTCTTTTACGGGGACTTCTTGGTTATCAATCTTAACTAATGTGCCACTCCTACTCCTCTCCTTGCTAAAATTGCATTCCATATATTCTGTCTTAGTTTGGTTGATTTTAAATTCTTTTAATTCTAATGCTTCTCTCCATAACTCTAGCTTTGTGTTTACACCCTCCCTTATCTCATCAAGTAAGACTATATCATCTGCAAATAGCATGCACCATGGAATCTCCTCGTGCATATGTTTTGTTAACTCATCCATAACCAATGTGAAAAGGTATGGGCTCAATGCCGATCTTTGGTGTAATCCTTTAGTGATAGGAAAATCACCAGTCTTGCCACTAGTAGTCTTAACATTTGTTACCGCTCCCTCATACATATCTTTAATTATGTTTATATTTTCCCGCAAAACCCCTTTCTCTCCCAACACCCTCCATATTAACTCTCTGGGGATTCTATTATAAGCTTTCTCTAAGATCATGTAGAGATCTTTCCTCCTCTCCCTATATTTCTCTACTAATTGTCTTAGTAAGAAAATAGCTTCCATGGTAGACCTCCCAGGCATGAAACCAAATTGGTTCTCCAATATACTTGTCTCATGCTGTAGCCTCTTCTCAATCACTCTTCAAAAAGTTTTATAATGTGGCTCATAAATTTGATCTCTCGATAATTAGGGCAACTCTGTATGTCTCCTTTATTCTTATAAATTGGTACAATAGAGCTTTTCCTCCACGCCATCAGGCACTTTCTTTGATTTTATAATCTTGTTAAACAACTCAGTCAACCAAACTACACTTATATCTCCCATATGCTTCCAAACCTATATTGGTAAACCATCGGGCCCCATGGCCTTTCCTGATTTCATCTTTTCCAAGGCCTCTTTCACTTTAGGTATTCTAATCCTACGTTCATATCTATAACGTCTAATGTTATTTAGATTTATAGTATTTTCAATCCCTATATTCTTAGAACCATTGTCATTTAACAAATTTTGAAAGTAAGTTTCCCACATTTGTTTGATCTCTTCATCTTTGATTAGTACCCTTTGATCATCACTTCTAATGCACCTAACATAGTCTAAGTCCTTAACCTTTTGTTTTCTTATTTTTGCAAGTTTAAACACATCTTTCTCACCTTTTCTTGTTAGTAGTCTATTATAGAAGTCATCATATGCCTTCAGTTTAGCCTCACTTACTATTCTCTTAGCAACCTTTTTAGCATTCTTATATTATTCATAATTTTCATTATTTCTAGTCTTCTACCATGCTTCAAAACACATTCGTTTTTCTTTAATAACTTTTTGCACTGTTTCACTCCACCACCATGTTTCTTTTACTAATTGCCTTTTACCTTTAGATACTCCTAAGGCATCTTTTGCCACTTTCTTAATAGACTTAGCCATATTAATCCACATGGTGTTTACTTTTGGTTCATAATTCTAATTTCCTTCTACCATCAACTTATTTGTGAATGAGGTTATTTTCTCGCCTTTTAAGTTCTACCACTTAGTTTTTGGATATCTATTAAGTTCATTTCCTTTCTTCCATCTTTTAATATAGATATCTATAACCAATAACTTATGTTGTGAGGTTAAACTCTCACAAGGTATCACCTTACAATCCTTACACATTGATCTTTTAGTATTCCTAAGTAGAAAAAAGTCTATTTGGCTTTTATGAAGTCCACTTTTAAAGGTTATTAAGTGTTCATCTCTCTTCTTAAAGAGTGTATTTGCAACGGCCAGGTTATATGACAAAGCAAAATTAAGGATAGTTTCCCTCATCTCATTTCATTCTCCTATACTTCTCTGTTTGACTTACAAGTATAAAGAGAGAGAGAATTGAGAACAGGTTTCTTGAAGATGAAAAACAGAGTGTAGATCTTGATGACTTTTAATTTCATGCTTCAATATTAAATTTATAGTCTCTTTGCCAGTAGATCAGTTGAAAATCAAATTCTAGCCATTTGAGATCAAATTTTTTCGTTGAACTATCGGTCTGCAACTCTAAAAATGCAAAAGGCAGTCTCATCAGTCAATTGATGCATGACAGCTCACTTTTTCTCCTTCATTTGTTGACTCATGAGGGTGAGCAGTAGACTATTATATTTCCAGAATCGTGAAACCCATTTCATTTCTTTGATAGTCAACTTGTCTGGATAGTTGACTCATGATGGCAATTGCCTGTTGACAGGGAATCTAAGCTTATAGTTTTTTATCTTCTATGGGCAGTCAATTAAGGCAGATAGTCAATTGTTCCTGTCAAACCTTTGCAGAACAGTTTTGTAACTGACTAATTGTCTTGTCCAGTCAACTGGTGCAGGAAATAACAATTCTTCTTCTAAATACTTTTATTGTTGCCCCCTGACCATGGATCTTTGTCAGTAGACTCATATGGCCTATAATTCAGTTATTCTCTATCTTCTTCTTCATCAGTCGACTTGTGGAGCTTGGAAGTCGACTCTTCTTGCTATATTTCACTAAATTGACCTTATGAAAGTTCCTTAAACTTGATCTTTAATCTTTTTTGACTTGAATCTTCTTCCTTTGAATTTGAATTGATTTGGTACTCATCCATACTCATTCAAAGGTATTAGATCACAAAGTAAAAGTTTCGTTATCATAAAAATAAAAAAGGTAGTGGATCGACATGCATCACCTTCATGTAAGCTGTAACCATTCTACTATATTGTTTATCTGATTTACATGGTGTTACTAAGGAGAAAGAAAAGTTGTCGTCATGTGACCTTGAGGTCACGGGTTCAAAGCATGGAATCAGTCTTTTGCAAAAATGCAAGGTAAGGCTGCCTACTTTAGGCTATTGTGGCCCGCCCCTTCTCCGGACCCCGCACAGGCGGGAGCTTTGTGCACCGGGGCTGCCCTTACTAAGGAGAAAGAAACAATATGAGATCTTTCATAGATGATTTTAAAGGGTATTTGGGAATCATGACTACTTTTGGTTTGTGAGAGTTACAATCTGTCATCAAGGGAGGTGATCTTGTGAAAATATAGGTTTATGTTCATGCAACTTGCAGTGTATCATCGCCTTCGACTGTTGGTGGCAATTTGTGTGTAGGTCTGCACATGTGATACACAATTGCACAACTTATATGGCATAGTTCTGCATTATGTATGGTGTTAACAGTCATAATTTGAGGAGCATCCTTCATATGTCACGAATGAAGTGGTTAGACAATAGTTTGTTGTTTGTTATTGAATTTTCTGTCTTTCTTCGAGCCTTAATCTAATGGTACAGGGGTTACCCATGTTGTTTAGGTTTCTTATAAATACCTGTCTCTAGGATGCTTGGTGATTTCTAGCTTTAGGCTAGAGTCTTTGTCAGGGTTGAGACCAAAGGAGAGAAGGGTACAAAGGTTCTATCAAATCATGCCCCATGGACATAGGCTGCATAGCCGAACCATGTAAGTCCATTATGCTGTTGTGTGTGTGTGTTTTTTTTGTTACTATACTCTGCAAGCGTGTATCGTGTAATGTCCATCATATGTATAATTGTCATAATCAAATCTATATAATAAAAGTATACGGTTCATAAAGTAAGTTCAAATTGTAGTTCTTCTAATAACTCACGTCGAGCTGTTTATCAATCAAAGTAAAGTGATCCCCACTGCTATTACTGTCTCTCTACGGTCTTGCCCCTTCTGTAGTTGCGCTCGAGATCTAAGGCATTGCAAAACAAAGCAATGCTTCAGCAAGCTATTGCTTGTGTAGGTACATAGACATTTAATGTAATAACAATAGAACAAAATTGAATAACAATGCTGATATAATGAGTAGATCTATTATCCATGAAAATATAATTATTATATGCAATGTCAATAAAATCTCAAAACATCATGTACGATAAAACATGCATCTTATGAATTTAGAACATGATATAATTTAATATAAATAAGCATGCAATAACAACAGGGTACCCCAAGTTATGTGGGTCCCACGAGTGTCCCATACACTCGTTTCACAGATCATGAGTTATCATATCAAACCTCTGAGTGTCGTCACACCCAGGCACACGATAACATCCCCATGCTCATCATGCAAACATATAGAACAAGAATATGGATCGTCATACCGCAGTGGCAACCCTCCACGGTCTCAACCACCGCCCTTCCCCGTCGACACCATAATGGGAGATTTAACATCCGTCCTCGTGGAAAGGCCCAGACCTGTAGTATGGACTATCCATGTTACCAAACCTCTACCAAAAGCCATATATGGGCAAGTGTCTATCACATCACAATCATATCACAAATTTCAGAGGGTGGGTGACTGACCCTACACCCTCTTAGCATGACATCCACTGGGTGAGAGCACCTGTCATAAATCACAAAACACAGAAATCGCGTGTCTCGAAAAACCAGGAGCACTCGTGGCTCACAATCCCTAAGGCACGCCCCTCATCCCGGGGTTAACCTCTCAAAAGACTAGCCACCAAGCCTCCACCATCAATTTTTTTTATGAAAACCCATCAGTTTTAGTGGTGCAATAAAGAAAGAAAATTTCTAATTAAGCATAAATTATGTGGTATCAATCTCATGAAATAATTGATCATAAACCCATTCAATACGTCATCGAAATCAAATATTGATCATGGCATAAAACTTAGAGTCTCACAAATCACATACTAATTAAACAAGTGCAATCAAATCACAATCAATCATGATGTTATGACGATGCAAGGTTTTCAAATCAAAATATGACATTAAATGTCGTCACCTACCTCAATGTGAGATCACCCAATTCAAGCGTGTAATCCTCTTAGCTTGCATGCTCAGATGTACCTGTCAGTATCACAGTACTATTTTGTGTTATTTATTTCATCATAATAGAATGTATGGCGATCCAACCGTTGGATTGTTATATAAGATCTCTAATTATGATTTGGTCCTTAATCTCAACGTTACTTGTTATAATTTAGTCTCATCTCATGTTCATTTGTTTGTTTTTGTGTATTTAAAGTTTATACCTTGATCTGACGGTTAGATCATCCTCAGATCAATAATTTTCTAAGATCTTGGTTAGATCAATGGTCTAGATTAATTTCTAGAGCAATTACACTTAAATTACTCCTTAGGACCCAACTTTAGTATCATATATTATCTAGTTATTCAAGTTCTGGGGCTTGATCATCCTTTGATCAGCCAGATCTAAGTTATTGAATAATATTTCATGAGTTGACTAATTTAAAAGTGGTCAAATGTAAGTTTTCAAGTCAAATCTAGGTCTATGTCGTCAAGACGATCGCAATGGATGTTTCCGATCATGATTTGGACCTCTGTAGCTCCCAAAATAAAGCTTTTAGTGAAAAGACTTCATATTAATTTATAGGGGGTTGGGAGGGTGTTTGCACCGGTTTACATTGGCGGACGGGGTTTACACCGGCCTACACTGGCGTCCCTGTAGCGCATTGATGCCAGGACGTTGGGCACTTTCCGGTCGTCCGAGACAATGCGCGACGGTGTGCCCGCGGGCACAGTTCACTTGTGTTCCAGTGGGTGTCTTGGGCCCATCGTCCATCGGGGACGATGAACCCGAGCCGTCCACCTTATTTTGGCTTGATCGGAGCCTTAAAAGCTCCGATTTTTTTTTTATCTGTTTTCATCGTTCCTAGGGTTTTTGGGTCCAAAGATGACAATGAATGGCTCAAATCTACCATTTGAGGTGTCCTTAACGTAGGTTTAAGCATGTTCTTAAATTTCTCCTATGTACTGTTTTTCTTGATTTCTGGGGTCATCAGCTATTGGATTTCCCTAAAATTTAAAGAATTTGTTCTTGGGTTCGTTAAGCACAAGATGAATGTGCAGATCGTTGTTTTGACACGATTTCATCAGCTTATTACCACAACTACAGTAGGTTACACAAAGTCCCTAGAAGAACGATGAACCCACGCCGTTCTTAGACGTCAACTGATGCAAAACTCACGCCTTGTTGTAAATGAAAGGAGAAAAGAGGGATAAGACTTACCTCGATCAGTCGAGCGGTTGCTAACGCTGCTGGAGAGATTTTTCCCAAGCTTTTTCTGGCGTTGCGATTCTGCTAGGGATCTCTAGGAAAAATTCGATCTCTGGAGGCAAGAGGGCTTGGGCAGAGTGATTGAACGGGAAGGAGGTGAGTTTTATCGCTGGCGATCCGTCTCTCTTGGGCAGAGTGATTCAATAGTTCATAACTTTTTCATCTGAGCTCCGTTTTCTGCGTTCTTTATACCGTTCAATTCCTATTGACTTTTACTTTCTAGTTTTTGGGTTTTTAAGACCAAATTTTATACATAATTTTTTTAATTTAATTTATTACTAACTTAGGATTTAAAATTGAGGATTTTACAAAGGGAATTTAGGATATGGGTTTTAGGGATTTGAATCCATAGAGATTGGACTTGTTTTCTTTATTTTGTCATAGTGAAGAAGGTTGGATCACACCTTGTGGACGTAGGCTACAAAGCCAAACCATGTAAATCTCTTGTGCTGTTGTATGTTTGCTTATTTTCATTATTTTTCTCTGCAGTCATGTGAATTGGGCTGTTTGAAACTAAAACAGTTCAACATATTTCTTCTTGGAAACATAGTAAATAGCTGACACTATATCATGTGGTACTTACTGTTTCATATGACCTGTGTGGCTATTTCTCTTGCTGTATTTGGTAGTAGTAGCAATTGTTCATTATAATGATGCTGTTACAACCTGTTCCTTTATGTGGTATTATCTTTCTTCAAGCGGTTACCTGACTTGATGGACCTTAACGTTTGAAGGATGAGTTGCTTGGGTTGGCTTCAGAATCCCATGGAGATCCCGTCTATAAGAATGCATCTTTGGACATGGATGTTCTTTATCGTGCTGGTGAAACACAACAGGTAGTATCACTGATATTCAGCTATTGAAAGTATTCTTAAAAGGTTGACGTGCCTATTTTTAGTTTTACCATTTGGAAATAACATTTACAATCTTTTACCTCTTATGGTACTGTATAGCAATGAGGTCTATCAGCACTACATGGAATTCATTATTCCTATCCTCGTGTAGACTTGAAAGGCAACTTGTTTCTTGTAATTGTTACTGCTGTAGCTCAGGTAAGGCATGATAAGCACAAAGTTGAATTTTGTGCATAAGTTACACATAGACAAAAAGACTAATACATACATGCGTAACATACATATGAAGCTCCCTCATATGTAGGGTCTGGGGTAGGGGCGGATCACAAAGGGCCTATACTATGCAACCTTACCTTGCATTTCTGCAAGAGGCTGTTTCCATGCCTCAAACCTGTGACCTCAAGGTCACACAACAACAACTCTACTGTTGCACCAAGGCTCCCCATAAATATGTTTCTATAAATAATTCATGATCATGTAGACCTACATCAACCTACAAAAATGTAGTTTGCAGAAACATAAAGAAAATGTTTGATAACTTTGTAACGATAGAGATGCTATGATATATTTCTCTTGTTACTAATATAACTTGAAGTTATTCTACCATGAAACATGTACATGTCATCCATTACATTGATCAACCACTACAAAGAACGGATATATAATGTCAGGTTCTTATCACTTAACAGGCTATATTGCCTCATCATCTTATTTTTCTACTTTGAGTTGATATGATGTTTTATGGATTTTACATGGCATGAGAACCAAGATTAGAGCATTGAAGGATCTACACCTTCATTTCTTGGGATGTCTATTACTTAAGGCTCTAGTTCTCTCTCTCTCATTCCTATAGTCTTCCTTTTCAGATTCCATCATTATTTTCCTCCAATCCCTTTCTAACTTATGCCTCTCTTAACTTAGGTGCTTATCTGCAACTCCCTCCTGTAAATAGGTGCATGCTGGTGTTTGCTTACTGTGCTAACTTGTGCATCAATTAAGTTAGGAGTATATCTGAAACTCCCTCTTATAAGTAGATTCATGCTAGCATTTTCTTACTAATGAAGGGTGACATTAGTAAATATCAACTTCTCAACTTGTGGAAAGTTCCTCTTAAATTTCTGATCAAGAGGTTTCTATTTTCAGTCTCAGCAAGTAGTTCCTCTCCTTCTTCAAACACTAGAATTTCACATTTTCCAATCCAATGACCATCTTCTTCATCATTCAGTCATTATTCATGCAAACCTCTTCATGCTAATTCTTCTTTTTGTCATAAATGTCATTGTGTCATCTTCTTTTTGTCATAAATGTCATTGCGCCATATTCATCTGAATTCCTCTCAACCTGATCTAGCACATCTACAACTGAGGGATTTTATGGGAATGGGATGGGGATCCTTGGCGCAATGGTAAATTTTTGTTGTGAGACCTTGAGGTCACGGGTTCAAGGCGTGGAAACAGCCTCTTGCAAAAGTGCAAGGTAAGACTGCATACTATAGACCCTTTTTGGTCTGTCCCTTTCCCGGACCCTCTATACGCGGGAGCTTCATGCACTGGGCTGCCTTTTTTATTTGACTGTTCAAATGACAATAGAATTTCCTTCTCCCTTATGTCTAGGGCAAAAAGACTACCTCTATTTGGATAAAGTAGTAGTCATCTTTATGTTGTGCCTTCTGTTTTTCCTTCTCCAAATCCCTTTTTCTCAATTATTCCAAATATTTTTATCAGTAATGCATATTGTTTGAAGTTTGGTAGTTGAGTGGTTGGGTGTGGCATAGGTCTTTTCTTTGTCCTCTTTACCCTGTCTCAAAAGAATGGAGAGTTCAGGCATTGGAATCAAAGGTTGAAGTCCTTTAAGACAGTAGTTCCTTATGTGGTGATTGCATAACTAAGTGGTGAGTTGAAACTGTAACGTCCTGGTTGTGAGGCAAGACATTTAACCACCTAGCCAAAGTGCTCACACACACAGGAATGGATTTTGAGGATATGGCATTATCTCCCTCTAGGTCACAGAAATACTTGTCTAACTCTGAACTGGGTACTAGGAAATAAGGAACTTCTGGGCTTGCCAATTCAAGATGGCCTGTGGATGGTGAAAAGTACACATATCCTCAAGTTATATATGAACTAGATCTGGAAAGATGTAGATCAAATGAGAGGGGTGTGGAGGCCATTTTCTGCTATTAGTATCCAACTGGAAGCTTCGCCTCTTCTAACTAAGCTTTGACTTCTCTTCTGGAGTTGGGTAGTTGGCTTTTGAGTGCAAGGTAATTTGGATAAGCTCGGTCTTCCTTCAAGGCTCAGGTCCATGTACCTGTCTCCAGAGAAGCAGGCAACGAAGTTCTCACTTCTTCCCAGATTTTGGTAATGATGAGGCTCATTTTCAATTGAAATATATATATAAGGGCAGCCCAGGGCATGAAGCTCTTGCGTATGCAGCATCCAAGGAAGGGGTGGACCACAAAGGTTCTATAGTACGCAGCCTTGCATTTTTGCAAGGGGCTGTTTCCACGCCTTGAACCCATGATTGACACCCCTCAAGTTCATTGCATCCTTAATCAGCTGTTACTTAGATATATACTTTTGTTGTCATTGGAAAGCTTCAACCAATTTAAATTTCTTGCAAAAAGGTGCAAAATGTTCCAAAGGAGACATGTGAAGGGCCACAGTTTTATGTTAAAGTAGTGAAGCTGACCAGGAGGCACCATATTCAAAATTCATATGCACCAATTGGACTTATGATGGTCACCAAACTACATTTTGGCATATAAGTGTTACTCTTGTCTGTCACAAATACCTTTAGGAAGAAAGTTAGTCCGAACTTGTTCAAGCACCATGAAATAAAAAGTTCATGAATGTGATGGAAATAATTTTCACTTTTTGAAGAGTACTGACAGGAAGGGGAGCCTTGGCTCAACGGTAGAGTTGTCACAGGTTCTAGGCGCGGAAACAGCCTTTTGCAATGCAAGGTAAGACCCTTTGTGCTCCGTCCTTTCCCTGGACCCCGCATATGTGGGAGCTTTGTGCAACCGGCTGCCCTTTTTGAATATAACTGACAATAACATTTTCTGCATTTCCTCATTCTTTGTGCTGGAGACATGGACCCTAAAGCATACTAGTCATACAAACTTCTTGGAAGCTTTGGTAGGTGTTCAAAGTAACTGCATACATTTCTCTGACATTATGTATCACATAGCACTGAGATGTGCATACTCTATATATATAGCTTTTTATTTAAAGTTCTTTGATTAATGATTTGACAAGTACATGGTGAAGGTTGAAACCATCATCATTGCCTTTCTTGTTAATATCTGAGGTAGTCTTTTCTGTTAGACTTTATTGACAACTATTTATTAACATGCATTCAGAGTAACCAACTTTTAGGTGGCAAAATTCTTTCAAATGCAATTTTAATTAGTTCACAATCGCTTTCATGTGAATCCTAAGTATCAACTTCATATAAAGTCTTCGATATATTATGCACTTACATTTCAAGATATTTTCAGGGTATTCTCACATACACTCCTCGTTTGGTATCAATTAATTTTCAAGGTGATTATTATTTTTGCTGTGTCATTTTGCTCTAATGCTGCTTTACCCTGCCCATTAAAGTCTTACTTGGCATGTTATCCTTAATAAGGTTTTATGCTATTTCTACTTGAATGAATTACAGTTTGTGTTACTTTAATTTGTCATCTATCTCAGGTAGCCAGTATTAAATGATTGGTAATACTGCTCCTATATTAACCTAACTAAATTTTAAATCTTTTTTGGGTTTACTGTATGTATTCCTCTTTTTTTCTATTTCATTTATTTTTTGGAAATTCATAGCTGTGGCCCTTGGTGTCACACACACACACACACACACACACACCCACCTTAGTATCTCTGAGCAGGTGCAAAATTTAAAACACAAGATATCATGGTGGTATGGTTTACAATGTTGGTGCTTATCTGTTTACCCAATTCATTAGAGTTGGGTTAGTTAGTACGTCATTTGGTTCAATAATTTGGAATTAGGATTGATAAGCTAGGATACATTCATATTCTATATGTGAGTCCCTCGTAGGAGTACACTCTCAAAGGCATGTGGAGAAGTAACCCACCCCTTCTCTTCATGCATAGTGATGATTTTTTTGTAGATCTAAGTCATTCATCATGTTCAGAATGGCTTAGACAGGCTGCATACCTGTTCAATTGGATGCTTTTAGCCTATGTTTCTTTGAGTTGAAAATCATAACTGCCAATTGTCAACAAAAATTGCTGGGTTACCTCATCTGTTGTACACCAAACAGGATGAACAGCTTACATCCCAAAAATTGCTCTAAGATGATGCATGCTCTTTTACATACCCCTTAAGTGTGTAGTCTTCCTGGTTTTGTCCATACCATACCGGACCCCATACCAGTCTGGGGCCAGCACGGCTTGTACCCATATGTACTCATAGTAGATACTGGTTTGGGTTCTAAATATCAAATTCTGGACTGATATTGGCCATTATCGGCTGTTATTCCCTGTCTTTGATCATTTATTGACCATTACCACTATTTGGGTTGTAGCATACCCATTTTTCTGACTGATATGAGAAATTCGGAATACCAACCAGTACGATAAGGTATCGCCAGCAATTATCTACATGAATTGCAAATACACATACTCAGTAATCTATTCTGGTCTCTCATAATAGTCTCTATTTGCTAATCACTTATGTACCATACTGACATATTCTATCCCCAAAGATTGTTTATATTTGCATTGCAACTATGAAATTTTAGTTCCATGGGTTTTAGAGTTACTTCTTTAATAAAACTTTGTAGATATACTTTGCCCAGAGGTCAACAGTTAAATGAAAAACATAAAATTGCCATACTATTGCTATTTTTTGGTGGAAAGCCAATTCAGAATAAGCGTATATGGTGAAAAAGCTGATGCAGATTAAGAATATATAGTTAAACATGAATAAAAACATAAAATTCCAGAACAGTTACTGTTTTGGTGGGACAATGATGATTGTCTACTTAAACCAAACCCCACTACCACCTCTGTAATCTTCTGACTCAGTTCAGTTTTCAGAATATACTGATTATTGGTGAATTTTGGTATAGAGCACCACAACACCCCGACAGCCACACAACTTCACTTCTGTATTGGTGGAGCAACATACCATTGATCTATGCAGTTCATTTGAGCTTTGGCTATCTACTGGTGCAAAAGTCATATCAAAAGGGCACCTCTAACATCCAAGAAATGGTGATTCATGTTGCCAGACAGAGACAATCAGAAGGTCTACATAAGCAATGGTTTACATTCAATGAGCCAAAATACCATTTCTTTCTGGATCCCTTTTGGCATGATTGTGGGCCTTTAGATTTCCAAAGTTAGCGGGGGTCAAATGAATGGCATCAATCAATCATGTGTGCCCCACCAAACATAAGTGGAGGAATTGTACAGCTGGAGTGTTGTCTCTCCCCATAGCAGCATTCCTCTTGATTATTTGCTTTAGTTAAACTTACAAATTTTATGTTTAATATCGTGAATGATCTTTGCTTATAGAGGAAGAGTGAATTATTGTTTGCTTTTGTAGAATAGAATATGTTGACAAGAGTCATGTGCTGATGATATTTCTGCTTGGTCTAGCTTTTTTGTCTATTTAATTACTTTGATGATTATTGCAGTCCTTGTGATTGTTTGTCTCTTGGTGCCCCACTCGTTTGCAGGATCCCTTGGTTCTCTAAGTTCCAGTGGTTCACTATATAATCAATTTCAATCATCCGACCCTTCGCATGTTCTAACATGGTGAGACATTCTCTGAGTACTGTTAACTGTTTCTTTTTCGTCCTTGTTGAACACTGTCCAACTCTTTCATGGAGGCATTTCATACTTCTCTTTACTTTTACAACGCCAAGGATATATTGGTTGACAAGATGACTAACTGGAAGTGAAATAACTGTGGAACACACCTTTGGAGCTTGTACAATGTCAGTTTTCTGATTGCTTACATGAAACTTACCAAGTATGTGGGCAATGTAGATACATAGGTAAGCTACTACTACCTCTAAAACTGAATGTAATCAGTCATGCATTCGTTCTATTTACTGTAGGTGTGCAAGTCAGAAGGAAAAGGAGTAATGTCTCGTTTCGATGACAAGGCTCTTTGCTTCCATAATTTGCTGACATACTGAAACAAAAGCCTCTATCTTCTGTTAATTACTCGAATCTCATAATTTAATGATTTGTTATTTAATAGTGATCCAGATTTAGAAGATTTGCAATTGTTAAGATCATAATTGAACCATGTAAGAGCATGTCAGTGGCAGACAATTAGTCTCTACGTGTCGACAGGTTTATAGATTGCATCTAAAAGGCTTAAAAAATATGTCCCTGCCAGGTGGAGTTCAATCTGATTGGTCTTTCATGTCATGCTACTCCAAACCATGATGTCTTTGATAAAATTGGACGTTTCCTTTTCCAAGTCATTTGGGTGTATGGTCTTTATCCTTGTTACTTGAAATGAATATGATGATGACAATGATGCTGTCTCTAAATACGGCTCTTCCTTTGCTGTGTGGTCTTTTGGCATCACTACTAGCTCATTTCTCCGTCAAAATGTGCAGGGCTGGTAATGCTACTAGATGTGTATCTGAACCTCACAAAAAGAATCTCTTTCTTCAAAGCTTAGATGAAGAAGAGCAGGGGAATCCGACACTTTTTCCAAGTGGTGGTGATAAAGAGAGTGATCATCCTCAGAGCCCAGTCCAAGATAAAGATAGAGTTGAATGCCTGGAATCTGGAGTTCAATTCTGGACTGATTTTTCAAAGGTGCATTATCATCCGCGAAGTCTGTATGAATTAAATGGTTCGTGGACAGATGTTAAGGAATTCGATAATTATGGAATTGGAAGAGATGTTTGCTTAGGGAGTCTACAACGAGAAGATATGAATGAGAGGTTACGGTTTTTTGTTGAAGAATGTGACTATATTCAGGTAACATTATTTGCTGTATGCCATTTTCCCCCATCTTTGATGGTAAGATGAAGTGCCATAGCCTGACATCATTTCCATCAATATACTGACTTGCTATCAAGTTTACCAGGCCCATGATTTTTTTGTTTCTTACCTTATTGTCATTTGAACTTTCTTTTTCCCATTATTTATAGTTAACTTATATTCTCCTAATGCCCAGTCATTTCTATGTACTTGCACCATATGTATCCTCAGGTATAGCTACTTGTCAATCTTATTTATGTCGTTGAAGCCACATGTACCTGTTTTATTAACTGGGTCCATATTTCATTTTATTTCTAAAGCAGCCTAGTGAACTTCGTCCTCTACTTTCCATGTGGTTTTAGCTAATTAGAAAAGTAATACAATTTGCTCTTCTTTACAAATTATAGATTGCATCCTACATGCGCTGATTCTGTCATTAAACCTGATGTTGCTTGTACAGGGTTTCCAATTTATTGTTGATGACTCTGGAGGTTTTTCCAGTGTAGCTGCTGACTTCCTGGAGAACATTGCAGATGAGTATACGAACACTCCTGTTTTGCTCTATGCTGCAAGAGATCCAAGCACTTATGCAGGCACCATAAGCCGGAAAAAGTCCATCTCGAGATTGCTTCACGATGCTGTATCATTTTCCAAATTATCATCCTTTTGTAAATTGATGGTGCCAATTGGATTACCTTCTCTAAGTACAAGTATGATTCCTGTATACTTCAAAAAAACTTGTTTAATATGGTTGACTTTTTTCTATACAGAGTATTGTGATTTTTGACTATTTACTATTATGATGTGACTTGGGTTGCATTTCCTGTTCATTCTTCCTTGTATATTTATAAGTATTTCTGGGATAATATAGTGGTATCTGTTTTACAATCTCGATCTTTTGTAAACTGATGATGTCACTTGGACTGCTTTTCTTGATGATTCGTCCCTATATCTTCACAGGTTTGCACCCTTGTGAGGAAGAATGAATGTTTATCAAACAAACTATGCATGTAAAGTCGTATGTTCTAAAGAGTTAGGTGCTAAATGTTTATCAAAGAAATGCATCTAAGTTAAACTCCTCGACAATAGATCCAGGGGTGGCTATAGGGCCTTCAAGCTTTCATTGTAATCCCTGTGTTTTTGTACGTTTTGTTATTATATGGACATCCTACCAAAAGAGGAAATATGAAAGAAACTCTTGTAACAAAGATTAATAGTGAGTAGTTTTTTTTCACATGCCTTGGGGATGACTTCCATTAATAATTTAACTGATATACTTCTCTGCTTGGGGTTGCCGACCCCTAATTGGGATAAGGTATTGATGATGATTATGATGACTTCTCTGCTTGGGGTTGACTTCCTCCATTGCATTGACGGTTATCAAAGTATTTGAAGCCTACTCCTTATGCCTGATTTGGTTTATAATTTTCTACCACTTTGCAAGGGACCTACTGAGACATCTCTGAGAAAGACTTTTTAAGTGCACCAAGTTCTCAGATGACATCTCATATTGATGTGGGCTCATGGTTTTTTTTTTCCTTTTTGGGTTTTCAATTTCTTTTTGCTGGAAAGTTCAAACTTGCTATTAATTTGAATATGGCCAGATCTACGTAACACGAGGCACTTGCATTAGATTTTATCTGGAAAACATGGTAAAGTTGTGATTGTCTTTTTTGTCACATTACTTTTGCTAACATTATCATTTGTTTGATATGCATAAAGGTAAGGCATGTAGTTTTCTCCACATAGATGATGCAAAGCCTTTCCACAGTAGTGCTGTTTATGCAGCTGCACTACACTCCATCAGTCTTCCGTTCCGAATGGAATTGCTTGGGCCAACTGCTGACTCAAACTATGCTTGCGGTGCTGTTGATATCAGTGAAATGATACATGTGTTAGCAGATCAAGCTAGGCACAATACGGTGGCCTGTCTGGATGTAGCCATGCCAGCTCCTATGATTGGTATTACTTTTGACTGGTAGATTGACACTGCCTTTTTTAAATGCCAAGTTCAATAAAATTATTTATGACCTTGGATTCAGGTGTACAAAGCCAGCAGACTTTCCAAGGAAGTCTCCATTCTTTGACTCCTGATGTTGTGGAGGACGTTGAAGACATGCATGCAGTAGAAAGTATGGTAATTCAAGGTGCCCTTCGTCAAGGTATTCTTTTCCAGTCAGTGCACTTAACACTGGATTACTTTTAGTTTTCTCTCCATCTTAGAATGTATTATTCCCAAGTTCCACTCTAATGGAACTTGTGGCCACATTATGTCTTCTTTGATTGTTGCATGAACTTCTTGCTACTTGTAATCTACAACCATGATTACCTTCATCATAGCAGCATCGACTTATACCTGCGGACTACTAGTCTGCTGTTATCCGTTGTACAAGTTGATCAGGTAATCATACTATATTATGATAAAGAATGTCTAGATTCTTAACTTTGTAAGAAAAGAATGTTAGAAGGAGAATCAACATAAGTGACTCGAATGATTGATCCTTTACTGGAGGTTTGCACAAAGTCAATTGAATAAGAAGGCTATGCTGAGTCCTCATGCCATTCCTACAGCACCAAACCTTTTTCTATTTTAATGATTTTTGGCCTTGTCTCCTTTAAAGATATGCTCTAGTTCAATTTCCAATTTTCCAGTTTTAAATGTTGTTCATATGAGAATGATAACTTCTACTTGGTTAACCTGTTCTGGTTTTACAGGTGGTTCTCGTGCATCAATTTCTGAAGTGAAGGATACAGTTTATGATGCTTACGAAAGGGGTGTAACTAAACCAATGTTTTCACATCTTTCAGGGGCTCTATGCCCTCTGCCGTTACCCCTTCCTTTTCCTTCAATATTCGGAAATCATGTAGGGGAACATGGAGAGCTGCTAGGCAGTCCAATTCCTGGGCCTAGAGCAAGGGGATCACTCAGCATTCATTCAATTCCAATGGCTGCCAGGCTGCAGTCAAGCAATGCGATTTTACCATTTATAGAGAAAAGGCTAGGAGATCTTCACAGGTTTGGCATCGATAGAGGAGCTACAGGATCTGAGGTGCTCAGAAGTTGGGGTTTTCAGAAAGAGGATGTAGAGGACATGGGAGAGGCATTGTCCAAGATGGTGATGGCATTGAATCCATATTCTCAATTTTCATCTGATTCAGACTAACCCTTACAGGTTCTTTTTTTCTTTTCCTAAAATGTAACATGAAATTGTTTGTTGTCCTATAAATTAGTTATATAAAGAAACGAAAACCTTTCCATAATTTGTACATCCATAATTTTATGTCCGTGCATCCATGTGATCAGGTTTTGAGACCGCTCATGCATGCATGGGAAGGATCTGAAACAATGGCGAGGAATATTTGCTCATTCAAGCTGGTACAAGTTTAATAAATGAAACAATTCAACCAAGCCTCAAGTTTGCGAAACTGATGAAGTCACTTTTCAAGGTTGAGTGATATAGAGCAAGGTTTTCAAGGTTGGTAGCTCTGGGATGGTTAGACAAGTGCCAAACTTGTATTACCACTGGTTCCATCATCTAACAGGAAGCATATCGCCTGCTATAGATCTCAGGAGACTTATGTGAGGGATGCGCATATTTTTTCTAGAGTGGCTGAAAATACCAAGTGGAGCCTGCCCACATGGCCAAGAAATCAAAAGTAGTAATTTACCAACCTTGCATAGCCAACACCCGAAAATTTTTGGGTCATTGGAGGATCCTCTGCCTTTGATATTTGATGCATTATAATAATTGTGCCCTTCTATTTTCCATATTTGAGTGTCCATTTAAAAGCAAGAAATTAGAGACTAGAAATCTTTATGCAGGGGATTCCCACTGGTATGTTCTGCTGCCCATGAGTTCTTTTGAAAAAACTGTGCATCCTTCATCTGTGAACTTAAATTTGACATTCGGCAAACTTTTGAAGTGCTCTGACCAGAAGCAAGTTGAGGTAAGCTTAAAGGGGGAGTGATTTTCGGAGTTTGAGGATAATAGGGTGCAAGTCGGAGGAGCAGATTCAAAGGAATCATGTTGCCAGCCCCCAATCATGAACTTGTAGAATACTTAAAAACATTGCAACAGCTCTACGTTCATATATTCTTTTTGAAGAAAATGATAAAGAGATGGCACTTGAGCAAGCTAGGCACATTTTTTTCGCCCACATGAGCCATGTCTACAGCTTTGGCGGTATGAATCACAGAGATTTTCTCATGTAGGCTCAGACGGCTCTTTGATCAAGATATTGGTTAGCTTGATAGTCATACTCTTCTTTGAATGGTAATAATGCATTAGACTGAGGTAATCTGCTAAACCATCTCAAGCCACAATTACTGAGGACCATCCAAAACCTAAGTTACAAGAGTGCTCATCCATTATCGAAGCTCTTTATTTGATTTGGTGCCATCACTGAATCATTTCCGAAAGAAATTTCTGGAACCACTAACAACACAATGTAGGTAATCTGCTAAACCATCTCAAGCCACAATTACTGAGGACCATCCAAAACCTAAGTTACAAGAGTGCTCATCCATTATCGAAGCTCTTTATTTGATTTGGTGCCATCACTGAATCATTTCCGAAAGAAATTTCTGGAACCACTAACAACACAATGTAAAGGTCTTAACCATTTCCTCTCTCTCTCTCTCTCTCTCTCTCTCTCTCTCTCTCTCTCTCTCTCTCTCTCTCACACACACACACACACACACACACACACACACACACACACATTTCTTTGTTGTTCTCAATTCTCCCGTGTCTGAGTCTTTTAAGTTTCACCAAAAATAGAAAGAGAATTTCCTTTTCGTCATGGTTTGTAAGACACATCCACTAAATTTCAATCCGCAAAATGTCAATGGGGTGGACCAAGAGGATGCACATGCTGGCATCTCTCTCGTTACCGCAGTTTCCAGATAAATTTCGTTCCAAAATGTAACAAAGAGCTTCCAATTTCCCAAGTAGCCACAATATGACAGACACCTGATAATATTACTCTGCTGTACATCTTTACAGCAAAACATTCCCTGTTTGAAGCCCATGCATCTTCACATGTATAATGGAATGGGGAGACGGAGCACAAGTAATCCTCCCCCATCAACTTACGAAAAGCCCGTCCCATGTTCAACTCGAGTTACATACTGTCAAGGTTCTAGGTTTCACCTGGCCCAAAGAACAAGAAGAAGAAGAAAACTTCATGATAAGTGGAATCTACCAAAAGAGTGCTATTATATGATGTGGAGTGCCATCTTTTCCGCTATCATATGATGTGGGGTGAAAAGAATTGAAGAATTTTTTAAAACAAAGCTAGAGCAATGACCAAGGTAAGGGTAGACTATTATAATAGGTCAATTCTAGAAAATTGATAGGTTCTAAGAACTAGCCAATTCCAAGTATGAGTTCTAACGTAGAATTGGCCACTTTTTGTCACTTATTTAGAACACATTAGTTCTCAATTTGAGAACTGGCCAGTTCAATACTTATGGGACCAATTAGTGGGCTTTATGGCAGGACATACTTTGGATCCTACCATAAAGCCCGCTAACTTGATACAGTGTAAAGCATATATAGTGGAAAGCATAGGCAACATATGCTTACTCTTCTAAATTGAAAATTGTTTGAAGCATCCTATAATACTCATAAGTTGCACATTTGAGATCTAGGGCTCTCCTATTAGTCTACATGAAATGCTGTCACACTATACCTTGGCACCGAAGTGTTCCATCCGGATCTAATAAAACCCAAGAGGAAATATTAATGAGCATGAAGTATTTCAGATGGTGCTTCATGATATTTTCCCTATTGCATTCTCCCTCCAGGCAGCTTAGGAAGTACTTCCCTAAATATGGTCTCATAGAGAATATATCTAGACATTAACTTTAGTCCCTTATTAGCTAGATTAACCAATGAGATCAAGAGTGCTTTATTTTCTTCAGTAGTCCACGTATGTGCACTCGTTTTGCCCCCTAGCAATTACATTGATAGTTAAGTTACAACATATAAAGAACACAATTGGATAGTTAAGGTCATTTGATCTAGGTGGTTAAAATATCAAGACTTAAAGCTTGTAGCCAGCATGATTGGATCATCTTGAAAGATCATACATCATACAAATGTCTAACCAGAATTGACTCAAATAGAATAGCTATGCGGCTAATAGAACATCTTTAGCACTCCTCAGATCTAAGTGATCAAGAACATGCAACAAAACAAGATCAAATCTTATTATCAATATAACGGAATAAAAATTAACAATCATTTAGATCATCCATTCAATAACCAAAGCTCAAAATAAATTAAAAACTATATTACTATCTAAATAGTATATTTTACTTGATATACAAGTATAAATCAGCTCTATAAATCAAAATATGCATTCAAGCTTAACATCTATAATAAAATTTCAAGGCTCTAGTTCTGATTCCTAAGATGATAACCTCCTACTCTTGCTCCTACTATTGACAAGAAATGAGCTCCTGCTCTTATTATTCTATTACAATTATGGTTTCGATTTCTAATGCCAGTTTTGGGTTCCTTTTGTTCCTATTACTTGTATTCCAGTTGCCAATTAATCAACAAAATGCACCATAGTCTTGAAATAAAAAATTTTGAATTGGGATATTCTTCAACATAGAGTGCAATATGTGTGTGTAGATTTCTAGATCTAAAACCATGATCCTAATCAATCGATTTCAACTACCATCACTCCATTTCTTGTAAATCTAAACTATTAGAACAATTATCCACAATTTATACCTTAAAGTATCATTAAAAACAACTAGATCTTATATAAGAATTTTATTTTTTCTCAATTATCAACATCCAATAATTTGAGATTAAAAATCTTCCAAAAATCAAATTGTTTTCATCACATTTGTATCTCATAACAAACCTGAAACAAGAAAACAATGCTAAATTGGGTTTTTAGAGCTTTTCTATTGAAAATCCATAGCTATTGCAAAAAAAAACTACAACTTTTGCAAAAATTGTTGAGAGAGAGAGAGAGAGAGAGAGAGAGAGAGAGAGAGAGAGAGAGAGAGAGAGAGAGAGAGAGAGAGAGAAAAGTACTTGGTTGGAGTCGAAGAGCCAAGGTCTGATCACCAAAAAGCCTAGAATTTCATCGTTCCACACAAGAGAATAAAAATGAGGTTATTTCTTATTTTGATCAAGTTCTAGGAGGGGTAAGAGCATGACAATCCTAAAACTCAAGAACTTTTGCAACTGGGTTTAGAACTTGGGGAACTGGCAACTTCCTAAAGTCTACCTAGCCAACGAAGAATTCCCAATTCTAGGTTCTAGAATCATTAAGTTCTAATAGCTTACATCTACTTGGAAACCCTTACTTCACCACACTGCAAATTAGCTTATTAAAATGAAAAAAAGGCATCTTGATGGCAGAACTCAAAAGGGATTGTTGAATCTACAAAAACATTTCTCTTTCATAAACCTAAGTGGAGCATACTTGGAGATCTCTAGAATGAGAAAGGTTAACATTATTTTTTATGGTTCTTAATTCAAAGATGTAAGGACAGATGGTAGGTAAGGAATTTTTAGAGATCACCACAAGGAGCTCTTCCTAGTTTTTTGGTGATCTTTTGACTTGACAAACTCTAACATGGCAGAACTTTAAGCTCTTTCTTTCATGATTCGCAAGTGAAATTCCTTACCTCAAAAACCTTTGATTATTGAGGGAGACTCAAGTAAAGTCATTTATTGGACCAAGGGAACAAAAACATACCTTTGGAGATTCCATAATGTATTATCTTAGTTTTGGAGATACCTCTATTCATTCCAAGTAGAGTTCTCACTCATTAATTGATCCACCAATTTGGTCACGAATATGCTTGCTAAGAGAGGTGCATTCCATCCTCATATGCTCATTATTAACCATATCTCTTAAGATGAGATGTAAGTTTCTAGGAACTAGCAGCCATGTTTGTATACACAATTTCTATCCATTCTTGTTGGTCTATAATTTTCTATAGTTTTTGACAACCTTGGTCAAATCCTTATAAGTTTTCCCTCTCTCAGTGTCATTTAGCCATTCAAAAAATGAGAACAAGAAGAGATAAAAGCTAATACATACATATGCCTATAACTCTTAGGCCAAGGCAGAAAAACTTCTTCACTCAATGATTCTAACCATTTTTGTTCTTATATGTGAAATGAATGAACAGTTCAAAATCATGATTTGTTTAAGTGTTAGGACTATATTATGCATGAGAAACTTTGGGGCTTATCTAAGACATGAACCAAAGAATAAATAAATTGGATCAATAAAAATCTTGTTTGCTTAGTTTAACCACCCGATTAAAGTCATGGTTTCTCGGGAGAGTCCACTTACAATTTGTTAATCGATGGTCTGTAATAGCTACCTTGTTATCATGTGGATCCTTATTAGGGTTGTTTTAGTACTCCATTCTTTAAACAATGGCAATCCATTCTTTTCATTGGCCAAAAAACTCAAATGATTGAGAGAAAAAGGTAGTTGTAATCTTCAAGAAAAGAACTTCATCATTCTTTCTTTTAAGAGAAAAATGGAGAAAGAATGAAAATGGGTAACTTTACACTAAATACGAGTTCTTGGTATGTTTATAACTTGTCAATTCTAGAACTCAAGGAACTTATGCTACGAAGTGGAGAACTTGAAGAATTGTTTGGTTCCCAAAAGTCTATAGCCTTAAGTGAGAATTTACGATTTTTAATAGGGAGAATAGACCGATTCCCAAAGTTTACACCCACTTAATAATTGTCACAATCAATTAGAGAAGTACAAAATACCTAGAGGAATGCCATCATTCAAAAACTAAGTGCAAACATCCACCCTTGTTAAAGAGTGGTGTTACATCCTTATCTTTGATACTTTGCTACTTAATATCATCTAGAAAAAAACTAAACTTGATGCTCACTAAGAGGAGCATTCTATCAAGTGAGATACTGTCAGTAGAATTCATATCATTAGAATGGTTTAGAATGTGCAACAATTGTGGATCAAAATCAAACGTGAAGGGCACCTTGGTCCCATGCATGCCTTCTAGCCTAGTGTTGCACAAAGATGGCAATAGGGTGGGTTAAATATGGGCCTTGCACCTACTTGGGGCTGGTTGGGGAGGAAATCAGTGACATGCACTTGTGATGGGTCAGAATTTTGTGACCTAAGTTGGGGCGGGTCGATGAAAAAATTCTTTGAATTGACCAGCATTTTTCACACACACATATTCATATAGTAAAAGTTCCTATATTTATTTTTATGCTTTATTTATAAAAATAAATGACATTTTTGTAAATTTAGACATAAACACATGAAAAGGGTTAGAAAATAAGAAATTTTCTTGTACATTTCCAAAAAAGAGGAACAAAGTAGGGATAATACTCATGCAAATATGGAGATATTGACCTGTCCTGCCTTGCTTATAATAGTTGATGGGGTGGGGTGGGTCAAGGCAGACTTTTAACAATCTACTCTGGTCCTATAGTAGGTTACAAATCTTAAAGACTTGTGATAGGACAAATTAGTGAAGGAAAAGTAAATTGTGAGGCAGGGCAATGCAGGTGAAAACCAACCTCCCAACCACCCCCTTCCTCCCACAATTGGTATCCCAAGTGGTGTAAGGGGTCCCTCTCCTTGCGGTCACAGGTTTGAGTCTACTCATTGATGCACTATATTTAACATATAAAGAAGAAAAAAGAAAGAAAGGACTTAGAGACAAACAAACTTGATGACATGTATTCTCAAACCAATAAATGAAAATAAAAATAAAATTGAATAGAACTGATAAATAAAACATATGACTCTCTTGTATTAGTTGCAAGGGCACTTCCTTGCTCAAGAAAGAGGTACAACTTTTAAATCCTACACATACCATATTAGCATGATATAATCCATTAATTTGGTAATCTCTTTACATGGATAATGATTTTGTCCTGATAGGACATTCTTAGAACTTCCATTCAAAAGGCCTATCTAAGGCTTTGTTAGAAAAATGAGCCAGTGGTTTTTGATGAATTGTAACATGGCTATGAAATATTAATTTAGCATGGGACTAAAGCTACATGGTTAGTTGACAGCATGCAACTTTTGTTGGTATAGATTCAAACACAGTCTTTATGTTGACCCAAAAAGTATTTTCCTTGTTTGATGGGGAAAGCGCCCTCCATATGGGCATGAAACTTTTAATCCATCTATTTTCTTTTTCTATTTTCTTAAAAATGATAATTGCAAACATTCCTTTTTCTCACTTCATTATTTATAGTTGTAATGGATTAAAAAGATGTCCTCTAATCTTCATAAGTTCAGTATTAATAAAAAGATAAATAAACCCTTGATTGGTCCTATGAAGACTATAATATCTCTTTTTGGTCTTCAAAAGTCGCATAAAAACTTAAACATTTATTTGTGTCACTACATCATTAGTCTTTATGGTTAAACCAAAGAGGTAATCCTTAATCTTAAAGCTTAGATTCATCATTTATATGGCAGATTATTTATAGCTTGATACTGCCCAACCCTTTTCTTGTTTTCTGGTGCTTATTGCCCAAGTGAATCCATCAACACTTAGATGTGCTACTTTGATTCTCCTTTTGTTCACCATATAAAGGCCAATATGAAGTGCATCATTTCCTAAATGCGTGAAAAAATAAAGGAAGCCTCATGGCAAACGGTATTCATATACTCTTACTAAGCATGCCGAAAGTCACTTGGTGTAGTTGGTCTCAAACAACAAGATGTTTCTTTTTTGTTACACTTGGTTGGATGTTTGAGATGACACTTTCTTGCTTATTGGAGAGTTTTGAGGTAGATTTAGAAACTAAAATAGTAGGTTCTAAGTAGTTTGCTTCATAATTCGCTCACGTACACTTATCTCTTTAAAATTTCATCTAAATTTATTTTGATGAAAATTAAATGGATAATCCCAGTTAGTTCAGTATAAGTTATTGGGCATGCTGATATATTATAGACACCAAGAGAGTCTTGTTAGATTAAATCCACAAATTATAGTGTAAAAGTGAAAAAGAAAATAAGAAAAGATATTCATTTATTCCTTTACAAGAGATTCGACCATTCGTTTATTCTCTCTTACCAAGAAACAGTATTATACATGAATTAACTCATTATTAAGTGATAGCTAACAAAAATAGAGACCTTAATCTATAAAAAACAATTCTAAAATAGACTTAAGAAAAGTGACATTCTATAATGCCAATTACCCATAGTACAGGTGGGCCATGTCTAAAAGTGTTTCTCTCTCCAAATCTCAATTGTAACCTTGAGATGTAAATGATTCAATCCATTAACCTTTCACCACCTGTCACAACCCCGTCGGGCCCACAACAAGGATATTGTCCCGTGCGCACGCGCATGGTTTTTTGGATGGCTAGCTGCACCGTCGCTCGTGTGGTGACACATGAGGGCGTGTGTCCCGTAGGCGGGAGATGGCTACCGTGCCAAGATGGCTTGAGACTTGGCCTTGTGAGGGGACCTGAGATGGTTTGAGGGCAGGACGCAGGAGAGTTAGTCCCACATCGGCTAGGGGGGGTGATGGACTGTGGGTTATAAGGGGGGTTCTCTTCCTTCACAACAAGGAGGCCTTTTCCCCTGGACGCGGGGGAGAACTAAAACCCATGCGCGTGTGCACGGGACAATATCCTTGTTGTGGGCCCGACGGGGTTGTGACACCACCAATTCCATTGCCATTAATATCGTTGTTAGTCACATATTTGTCGATTTGCCCTTGCCCTTTGCCTTGATCGAATGATCCAAGACATTTGAGAGGTGAGGCCTTCTTTAGGGTTTGATCAGCAAAATCTCAACCATTGATCTTCCTTTTTGCAGTATATATTGTGGATGAATATCTTTCCAAAGTGGGTTGATTGTTGATGGTTTACAAGTCTATAGAGTAAATCAAAACATAAATTAAGTGGACCCATAGGTTGGGCTTCTTCATACATAGTGACAAAGACTTTTCCCTAGTCAAGTCGTGATCTATATGCAAAGTGAGGCAATTAAATAAATGGTTTGTCCTATTCTAAATGAGGAACATTAAAAGGGGTAGTTACCATAAGGTGTACAAAATCAGATGATTTGATAATCTTAACAACTTTTACTGATTTTATACACCTTTTACATAAGGTGTATAAAATCTTCAATTGTCCATTTCTTATGATTAGAAGTGCAATCTTTAGATATTAGGATCACTCGATCTTTGTGTTGTTTGAACTACTAGACATTCCAAGCCAAAGAAATTAGACAAATGGATAAGATGATCCAAAGGTGAGCCCCATGTGTGCAAAGTGGACAAATGAATAATTTGGCTCCTTAGACAGGGGCACAATTGTACTGTCTTAAACAAATTCCTCACATGTATTTATAGTTTTCTACCACCTCATAAGACAAAACATATACATTAAAAGAAATGTTAGGAGTTTGAACTTCTTTCTGCAACTTTCTTCACGTAATCTCCAAATTGATCTTTGAGTTAGTCAAGCTAACAAGATCTTTTGCTAAACAGGGTTATTTTCTTATGGGCTGTCTTTTCTTAGCCATACATAGAGATTTCGATTTTGATGGTTTTATTTCAAGTGAAAGTTTGACATTAGGTTAAATTTATCAAACATAAGCTTACTAAATAAATGCAAGCTGAAGTCATGGATGAAACCTCCAAACCATGCTTTATGAATCAAAGTGTTGGGCAGTTAAGGAACATTATGTTCATAGGATGAGTGTTGCGAAAATGAGGATATTAAGACGGATAAGTGGCAAGACAAGAAATGATAGGATTAAGAATGAAAACATTAGAGGAAACTTAGGTGTAGCACTAAGAAGTAACAAGATGAGGGATATTAGATTTAGGTGGTTTGGGCATATCCAAAGGATACCAAAAGTGGCACCAATTAGGAGTGAGGCAATGCAAGTAGAAGGTTCTAAAAGGACAAAGAGATGACCCAAAAGAACTTAGATAGAAGTGGTGAGAAAAGATTTAAAAACTTTGGGACTAAATGAAGTCATGATACTTAATAGAGAGGAATGGAGGAATAAGATTCATGTGGCCGACCCCTAATTGGGATAAGGTCTTGATGATGATGATTTATATCCTATTTTTCTTAAGTGAAAAGTACACAAAAATGGATAAAGTATCTAAACAGAAGTGAAATTTTGTACTTGACTTGTTGATGTCATTCTCGACATGGTGAATAGCTTAGATCTATAGAAGGGCAAGCTACAGATAAGTAAAGTAGCACTTGGATTTATCACTTCTCGTATTATATATATATATATGTATGTATGTATGTATGTATGTATGTATGTATGTATGTATGTATGTATGTATGTATGTGTGTGTGTGTGTATGTATATGTATAGTTAATCATATTTTTTTCTTTAAGCACTTGAACCCTATTTTTTTTCATGCGACAAAGTGTTTTGGAATTAGTTAGATGAATGGGCCTTCCTAAGAAGGCCTATGTCTATGCCAAATAGCCCCTTAATGGTGAGAATATGGAGAACTTATTATTCTTTCTATCTTGATTTATCATGTTTCCTCTATAGGTACTCATGGGGTATCGCTAAATGCATTTATACTTAATAAAACTTGGAGGGAGATTACACATAATGGGCTCTCACCAACTCAATGAGCAGTCAATTGCGCTCTTCCCTTCCCTCTCTTGTATCCCTTCGTAGCTTGGGTCCCACTTAGGCAACAACTTCCTATCTCCCATTTTTCCTTGCTGCTAAAGCTCTTAGGCAGCTTCACCTCCCATCCAAGAGATGTGAAAGAACGATAGATACTCAGAGAGAGAGAGAGAGAGAGAGAGCTGTAGGACCAACCCAAAGCAGGAAGGTGGGAACACCCTGCATGCAATATCAAGAAAAGAAAGAAAAAATGGGGATGGAGCTAAGCTATACTGTACTTTGGATCATCAAAAAGGTGAGCCAAAAGGTAAAGGACCACCATGTAGAAACTCAATGAAGAAATGGTTTCTGATGGATCCAATGTTATGGAATGAGCCCTTAATGAGTGCCTTGGCTTCCCAAAGGGGGATCAAGTGATTGCAGTACTTTCTTCTGTGGTCCTCTTGGTCATCAATGGTGTGTGGTTCTTAACCAAGTTTTGTACACAAATAGGTCATTGTAAACATCCATTGGCATAAATGCCAGTCATCAATCTCAACCACCAATTTCCCCACTAGATGTGAATTACTAGCCACCCCTTTTTGTAATTATCAGCTGTGTGTTGGTTCATTGGTGGGCAAGAATATTTGAATTAAATTAGGCATTTTTAGCAACTCTGTTATTGGTGCATCAACATTATAGAATCATTAGTATGAACGATTCCAATTTGTGTCAATTAAAGCCTATCCTTAACTAGCAAGTGAAAGTGACCAAAGTCAACTTGTTTTTGAGTAGTTTAAAGTGATTTTTGTTGCACAGACATATCATAAATGTAAAGGCATAATATAAGGTTGTTGTAATCTGTCTTTGGCTTTAGCTAGGGAGTTTCATGTTTAAGCTTAAGTCTTGTCCACTATATACGTAGACTTGTCCATTGGGACTCTTCATATTGGAAACAAGTTGAAGTTTTCCCTTTTCGAATGGTGCTTGCTTAGGATATTTCATGTATCTCAATAGTCTCAAATGAATTGCTTCCTTTCTCTCACTAAAATTGTTTGCATTCACCATGCCAAAAAGAAACAAAAATACACATCTATATATAGTGTTTGCACATATTTTCATTAGAAAATTAGTAGCCATGTATGCATATGGCTCATTGATATACAAAATAGACACTTGTGATCTTAACCACTACTATTTACAACCTTAAAACATAGTCGTCCACATATGGAGGCTATTTGACAAAGGAATAGCAAAAATATGTAGAAAATTATTCATGAATATTGTCTTCACCCTTGCTATTGGCAACCTTTAGAAATGAAATAAAATTTCTCCACCAATATATAAAACATAATGACTTATTAATTTGGCAATAACTTTGATCTTTTGATTATCGAAGAATTTCATCAGTCCACTTCAATGTACTATTGTAGGAGTTATTGAGAAGGAAACCCCAAAAACCTTGTATTGTCTATTCAAAAATCATTTTAGTATTCTAAAGTGTATGTGTGTGTGTGTCTATATATATATATATATATATGAGGGCTACTTCATCCTATTTAGATATTCATAACCAAGAGGTACAGTACTCTTTTGGATAGGCATTTAAAGAAAAAGGCAGGCTGAAATGCTAATAGACGTCTATTATCTAATTCATCAAATGAACTTTCCCAACCAAACTCACAATCTCAAAATAATAGGGATAAATTCACTATCCATGTATAAGTTTAGAAATATTAAGAGTTTAAGAGCTTATATATAAGACCTTAATCAAAAGATTAACTCTCAAACGTGTGAAATCTAATGGGACCGTCCAAATCATCTTAATACTATATTAAGAACCCCATAAATCCAACTGTTATCTATTGTATACTTTGACTTTTCTTCTCCCCCCAAACCATCCTTCAACAACAAACCCTATGCTGCTATTGTCAACCAATACCACGTGTCTCATTTACGCACTTTCCAAACTTATTAGAAAGTGATTCCTCCTCTCCTACGTAGGAAGCCACTCCTTCTAAATCTCAAGTAATCGGTCAACACCTTGCTGATTAGCCAGTCGTGAGTCATAATAGCACTGCTCTAAATAGGTGGCTCTCAGGATTTGATAGGGTGGTTTGCCTTTGGAGAAGCTTAAGGTTTTATCACTTCAACATGATTGAAAAGATAGTCTGAGGTGACTGTTGGCAGGTGTTGTGAAAGAGGACCATTGGTTCCAGCCATACTCCTAATGATTGGGAATATCAGGTTTCGGTAGATCCCGCAACCACTTTCTCTTAACTCTCCACATGAATCCCCGTAGCCCATGTGTTTCTAAAGGGTAAGAGGAAAAGAGGGGGAGAGGGAGGTGAAGAACGAGTTTGGGCATAGATTTTGATGAAATTACAGATAGAAGACTCACCATAAAGTAACCTTCATTGAATATGACTTATTAGAAAGGGTAAGATGTGAAAACGCCTTTGAATTTTGATGGAATAACTAGGGTTCCTATCCTTTCAAACAAATTTAAAGGACCTTAATTATGCTAGTTTGGTTAATGACATGCATTCAATGTGAATGCTCTTATAAACTTGAATGTTATCAATAATTCCAAATCAGTAGGAGGAATTTTCATCTTTCATAATTACTGTAAGCACCCGATGCCTCCTTAAGCTCAAAATGTAAGGCTAAAAATGTGCTTTTAATATTATTGTGTGATCCGCATTATGAAGCTTACTGAAATTAGAGCTTAAGAAGACATTGGAAGTTGAGGAAGTTAAGAACTAGACATTTGATAACAATGAGAATTTTTCACATTTTGTAATTACTATAAGCTCCTGGTGCATGCTTTAACCTCGAAATGTAGGGTTAAAATGTACTTTAATATTATTATGTGATACACATTGTGAAGCTTAATGAAATTAGAGTTTCAGGGGACATTGTCAGTTGAGGAAGTTAGTAACTAGACATTTGATGACAATGAACTTAGTCATTTTAATTTATACTTTTCTAGATGTGATATACAATGGCTGAAAAATTCAGTGATGATGTTTCTCATATCAAGCAAGAAGCTCCAATATTATGTCCTTTAGCTATAAAATAGCTAATAATTATCATTGTGTCTCTTTAAAGCAATGCTAATAATTCTCAGGGCTACACATCATTTGTTACTATCACCATATTGTGTGAAAGTAATACTTGATCACTTTCTCCCTTTAGCATGTTTCAAAGTTGATTATCATAAAAATCAACAATATTTGCAAACTTACATCCAAATTTGCCACCCATTTTGGTCCTTAAGTCATGGATGACTGTCAAGTTAGAAAAAAGACATATTTTCCCAAAGAGATGGCTATTGTTCTTGGAAAATTTTTACAAAAAGGCATTTACATTGGAGTAATGCTTAATAGACCTGCCCTACAAAGACTAGCAACTACATTTGTTCTCCTTTTTCTTCTTCTTCTTCTTATTAATTAGGTCTTTTATTATAGTATAAAATTCAAACTAGAGTCAATAAAGATTCATACTCTAACTAAAATATCAAGAGCTATGTTTCTTTACATTCTCTCCTGTACATTGGTAAAAGAAAGGGTCAATCAGCACTCCATTGCTACTGGTGTTTTCTTATGTAAATCCAAGTTCATTTAGAAGAGAAATATTGGCAATTCTGTAATGACAGCATCTCTCAAGGGCCATTAGCAACCGAACATGGGTATTACTAAATACAACAAGGGTAGTTAAGTCACTACAAATAGAAGACAAGGACATATTTGTAATAAAACGACTACTGTGGAGTTAGTCGAAAACAGAATCGCGACGGCTTGAATCCAACCATCCAAAATGGGAGAGTGGAGTCTGGACGGATCCGATGCGTGCTCCCCGAGGAGTGACACGTCAGAGTCAGTGAGATATAAGATGACGTCGACTGGACGCTGGAAGACTTGGCTCCTCCATTTCTTCACCCTCCTCAGCCTTTTTCTGTTCCATTTCCTGAATAATTTTTCCTTGGGATCCTGAAACTCGCCCGAAGATCCGATCGACCTTCTCCTCTCTCTTCCCTTCTGTCTCGTTCGCTTCAATCGGATCCATCATTTTTGTCTTTGTTTCTGTTTTCGTTTCGCTTTCTTACAACTCGATCTCGTTTGGTTGTTCTAAAACTCGTGAAAATCTGGAAAGAAACCTCTCAAACGAGCTCAGAATCGAAGAATCTTGCAGGCATTTGACCTAAATCTCGTTTGGGTTTTTTTCGTTCCTTTCGGAGACTCTTCCTTAGTGCTTTCTGCTAGTTTTATCGATAGCGAGAGTTGCTGCAGATTGTTGTGGGTTACTGAAAGAAGATTACCGGTTGATCTAAGAGAGAAGAGAGGCGAAACAAGGTGAGATTCTTGTTTCAGTATATCTAGGGTTTTTTCTTTCTTAATTCGGTTTGTATAGTGTGATTAATGATAGATCGGGAATGATTTTTGATGAGGTTGGAGAATGATTTGTTTTCGTTCCATTTCGCGCGGCAAGATTTGCAGGTTTCTGTCGAGGCTTCCGGATCTCATACTTCCGTGACAAACCGGCCACATCTTCCTGAACGTTTTGTTTTGTTAAATTCCAAAAAAGACGATCGGAAACTGCGGCGTGCGGATCTAAATTTGGAGCATTTCAGAGCAGAATCTTATGAGAAAAGCGAGCAACGTCTGAAAATAAAACTTTCTGAGAGAGAGATGGTAGCGTAAGAAGACTGCCTTGCAACGAGGAGGATAGCGGTTTTTCGCTTTCTACAGTTTGCTACCGGTTCTTTGATCAGGTCTCGTATTTGGCTTCTTCTTGTGTACATTTTGCTCCAAGTGTTGCAAGGTTTATTGTTTTGCTTGCCCATTTCCTCTTCGATTTGGCGGAAAACTGAAACTATAACCTTCCTTGACTGTCATGATTTCAATTCTTCGTATCTATCTGATTCTGCGAAGCAGCTTTCAAACTTGTTGTTTATTTCGAATTTATTTCTTAAGTTCTAATTTCTATGCGCTTATTGTTTGAGGTTTGTCTTACATTTCTAATTATTTTACATTCATGTTGAAGTCTGAATGTTCTCTTGCGAATTTTGGAAATCATTTCACACTAACCTTCGTAGTTTTCTTCTCCATTTATGGTAGATGTGTCACTGTTAGACAATTTGCCACCGCCGGATTTTTTGAAGCCTTTCATACCCTGATCTATGCAACATGCGGCTTTAGAGCACTGTCTGAAACATCTTCTTCTTCCCGATTTTTACTAGTTGTCCTTATCTTTCTGGGTTGTAGAAATTTTGAAAACGGACTTTTCAGTCAATTCCATATCCTATGGCATCGGCCTCGAATTCTCCATGCGCTGCCTGCAAATTCCTGCGTCGTAAATGTACGCAAGAATGCGTGTTCGCTCCCTATTTCCCACCCGATCAACCCCAAAAGTTCGTCAATGTGCACAAAGTCTTTGGGGCGAGCAATGTCGCAAAGCTGCTCAACGAACTCAACCCAGCCTCGCGGGAAGATGCTGTAAACTCCCTTGCCTATGAAGCCGAAGCCCGCCTCCGTGATCCCGTCTATGGCTGCGTGGGTCTCATTTCGCTTCTTCAGCAACGACTCAAACAGGTCCAACATGATCTCTACAACGCCAAGAAGGAGCTCTCCAGCTACATTGGACCCACCGCCTTGCTCCCCCTGACCCATCAGCACCATCTCTTACAACACCCCCATCATGCCGCATCATCTTCCATGGCCCCCTTTGGAATGTCCTCCGTGGGCTTAGGATTGCCGCCTTCCGGGCCTACAAACCAGGCGCAGCTGCTAATGCGGGAGCAGCAGCAAATGCTGGAGGCGCAACAGTTGGCAGCTGTGGTTGCGGCGAGGGAGCAGCAGGAGATGATGAGGAACTACGAGCAACAGCAGCAGGAGATGGCCAGGTTTACTACTGGGTTTGATGGAGGAGGGAGTAGCGCGGGACCTTCTGCTGGGGCTGGATTTCTTCAAATGACTGCTGCATCGCCTTCATCATTGGCTTTAGTTCCGTTTGATAATCCATTTCAAGTTCAACAACCAGAGCAGGATCATCAGCAACATCCACATCCGATCCAGCAGCAGCAGCAACAACAACAACAGCAGCAGGCGCAGCCAAAATCGCAGAGCGGCGAGCGATGAAGAAGCTAGGAGTGTGGGACCGTCTTCTTAGAAGGTTACTTACTTGACTCTCTCTCTCTCTCTCTCTCTCTCTCTGCATGTGAAATATGGTGATTGTATTTGGTTGATTGCATTTCTCCAAGGTCTTTGCTTCATAAATCTTCGTCGTAAAAAGAAAAAAAAAAGGTCTTACATATAGGTGTTTGCGTGTTTAGATTAGTGCCGATTTTTCTTTTCACACGTTAAAAGTACGTGTGGGCCAGATGTTGGATCCAAGCCACTTATATTCTCTGCTGCTCCTTTGTTGAGCTTTATATGCACCAAAAATTAACCAATCTTGCTGATCCAAAACAAGCTAGAATAGGGCCTGTAGAGAAAAATCATTGTCTAACCTAAAGATTTTAGGTATGAAGTGTCAACAACATGGCTTGTAGGCTTTGCATGTACATCGGCCTATAAGAACTCTAGACATTGACGCTGCCCAGCGCCATGTTTTTTCTTGTATTTACCTATTGGCCTGCTCATAGGTTTTGGTGGAAAAGTGTGAAGATCAAGTGGTCTATCTTTGACTTTTCTTGTTTTCTTCTGCTTTTTTGTTTTTTTAACAAGCGACAATCCAGTTTTGGGTCATCGAGTGACAATCCAGTTCTGGGTCATCGATCTTTCAGTGGTTTTCAGTGTTTTAGAACCATCTTTTCATTTTCTTGAGTCAATTTGTGTTAGGCTATGGTACAGCTTTCAGAGGTTGTTCTTTTATTTTCTTTCCTCTTGTCTAACAGTTAGTGTTATTTGATTACTACTTTTCTTGGTTTCGAGGCAACATCATATGGTATTGGGTGGGACCAAGACTTGTGCACCTTGGCTTGATGCACAGTGACCTTCTTCTATTCATTCATGAAATTCAATGAATTTTTTGTTTAGCTTCCCAATACACAGATCTTCTTCCAAAACTTGAAGGGAGATGACTTAGTCAATATTTTATAGGTGAAGCCAATATATGCATCTCTTGCCAGAAAAGAAAAGGAGAAAGTTTGCGTATATTACCATTTACCAGCAGCCTGTAACTTTTCTCTTTTTTTAAACTGAAAGGTAAAGACTTTTGTTACTTCATATTTCGCAATCATGGTGAAAAGTCATTGGCATCTAACTTCACACATTTCCAGCATTTTTACAGTAAGGAGAAAGTAGACAAGCAAAAGAAAAATGAAATGGGTTTGGGTAACACACTTCTCATTTCTAGTCTCTTGCTGTAATCATCCTCAACACTTAACATGGTCTATCTTATTGCAGGTTCAATGCCTCCCCGAAAACCACAACAAGGATAAGGGAAAGGAGAAGAATAAAATAATAAAGAAAGAAAGAAGAGAGAAAAATACAAGAAAAATGAAGAAAGGAGCCCATTGAGAGGCTCAAATAGTTGATGCCATTGTGTTGCAAATATTCTGGGAGATGCATAAAGTCATACTCTTATCTCTCTCATCGTTTTTTGCTTTCATAGCCTTTCAATAGTCACATCATTCGGCAGATCCTTTCTATTGTTATCCTCTTTTTCCTTTCCTTTGAGAAAAGTATCTTCCTGAGGGAGTTTCTGGGTAGTAGCAGTATTGGTGGGAAGGTCTACGTTATTTTTCTGCCCTTGGAAAAACTAATCTTCCTGTCTGTAAGCAAAGAGAAATAATAGATCTGCCTGCCTACCTGCTTGCCGTGTAAGGCCTAAAGAGAAACTCAGATGTAACGAGGGTGCAAAGTTGGTCTATGAGGAAAGATTTTAAATCCGTCCCCAAACACCTACGTTTCTACTTTCCCATAATGGTTTCCTCTTGAAATATATACAAAACCATGTGCGCTTATATTCCATTTCACTGAACACATTTTCTTCTAAGCAGGAGTATCAGTGACAAGAACTTCCCAGGAAAGAAACCCTTTCCAGAGAGCAGGTAAACATTCCCAAGCCCACATTTTTTGTTTTCAGGGTGATTGGTCTTTCCTTTGGTTTTTTACACGGACTTCCACACCAAAACTGCTGCAGACTCGCAAGGACGGTAGTTGATGCTTTCACTGTCTCTGCATAAAAATAAAAATCAGCTACATGTAATGTCAGAGAGCTTAAATGGGGACAAAAAGAAGGAAGAGTCATCATAGGTTCTCTGCTTCCGTTTTTTATCTCTTTTTCTCATTCTCCGTGGAATATAGACAGGTTGGAAGCTTCCTAGTATATGTTTTTGCTTGTGGGTTTTAGAAACCTAGGGGTTTATTCTATTGGTAGCCTGTAAGCATCTGCAGGCGGGGCTTTTATTTGGCTGTTTCCTTGTGTGTATTTAACTGATGGGAGGATTTATTTATGGCGAGGTCCCTTTCTTGGGTAGATTTTGCGAGCTTTTTGATAGCATTTTTCTATGCATGGAAAAGGGTTGGCAGGTTGACTAAGGTATCGGTGCAAGAGATGTCAATGCATACCCCTGTTTACGTGACCCTTAGCCTGCACGAGCGCTTCACGTGGAGAGAGAGAGAGAGAGAGAGAGAGAGAGAGAGAGAGAGAGAGAGAGAGAGAGAGAGAGAGAGATGCACGTGCGGTAACTGATGAGCTGTGTACCATGGGCTATTATAGGTTGAGACTTCAAGGGCGTATATTTTCCGTGCAATTGCATGTGCATGGGGATGCCTAAAGCAGCAGTATAATATAGAGGAAAATGAATGCATAATTGACATTCCCCCTCGTTTTTTCGGTGAAATGCATCAAAATTTGACATATGAGCAGATTCTCAAGTAGATCCAAACAAAAGTATGGTGGGTCCCTCACCCAAACATTACACGTTTTACTTTCGAGGGCAAAGTTTGCAAAAAGGTATTAGCCTATGCAAATATGCTTAAATTCAGTACTAGCCTCCTGCTATGAGGTTCTTCATCTCCTTTCTCATTAGTTTTGTCAAGTATCACTGCTCCATCGTCTGATCCATACAGACAACCGTGACCAGCTCCTCTCACTTGATGACGTATATCACCATGTTGGAGTTCATAGCACAATCAAAATTGGGATTAGTAGGTTATTTGCAAGATGAAGACACCCAATGAGGGCTATCCATTCAGCTTGGTTATTTGTTTGTTCATTAAGGAACAAACAATAACCAACAATGAGCTACCCTTTGCTATTTCTGATGACAACTCCAGCACCTGCATTACCTCTTGCTGCCCCATCAAGGTTGAGAATGTAGTAGTCAGGTGGTGGGGGTTCCAGTCGAACCCAAATTGTCTCTGGACTATGTCTTTGGAGGTTATTTTGTCTCCACTTTTTAAGGATAATCTCCTCCACCTCCTTAAAGTACGGTCTCCACTACAGCAGTACTGTTTATGACCTCACAGGTGAGAGGCAATCAGTCTATTCCAGATGAGGTTATGGTTTGGTCTAGTATTCTGGAATATGCACTCGTTTCTCTCATCCCAAATGAGCCAAGCAACGGTGAAAAAGCATTAAGATTAAGGCATTTGATCCTACCTTTTTTGGGAACAACGGTGAGCAAACATGCTATGAGTTCCTGCATGTAAAGTAGGTTGGAAGATTTGAATTTGAAATTCCAGAAATAATTTGGTCCACATGTAGCTGATATTAAAGCATTGGAAAATAGCATGAGAGGGGTTTTCAGTGCAGTTTTGACATCTAGGGCAGGCTGAGTTAAAGCCTGTAACTGTGTGTGTGGGAAGTCTATTGTCGGTTTGCTATATACATGGCACTTCAAGCTTACACAAACAATTTCCGGAGGCTGTTGATGCCTTTATTTTCATGAAGGGAGACCGTCAAGTATTCATACTCCACATCTCTTGATAAAGATACTACTCTCTTGGTTTTGTACTTCATTAATCAGCTGCTGGTGCCAATTGGATTTTTCAAAGTGAAAATATGCCCATTCATCCTAGCAACAAGTGCCATTATATATATAAACAATTATAGCGGCATTTGACACTAATTACAAATTATAGTGTAAGGGGAGGAGTGCAGCTGGGAAACAAGAGGGTGAGGGATTTCAATCACCTAGCACCTGAAAACTCATATCATTTTGGTAGTTGCAAAGTTTTCCTTTTTCTGATACATGAGTGAATGCTATTAGAAATGATTGAGATGATCCTAAAGCACTGAATATGCAATCTAAAATTTGAAGCTATTTACAAATATGTGTCATGATTGAACTTATCAAAACCTGCAGGTTGAGTATATGTGAATTAATGTTACAAAGACCACTTTTATCCCATCTAAGATATTAGTTGAACCTGCAGTCATGTCAAAAGTTACTTTTGATAGCTTTTTATGTCATTGTCATTGATAGATAGGGTGTGCGTCTATATATATATATATATATATATATATATATATATATATATATATATATATATGTATATAGTGTGTTAATTTCAATTGTTTCACGCAGGTGCAAGGAACATGTGACATTTGATTAGTTAGAAAAAGTTAGGAGAAATGGCAGTTAGAAACTTTTTCTCGGCCAATCAAATATCACCTGCACTTTACACCTGTAACTCCTTGCTGAAATTACTGCTCTCTATGTATATGTTTATGTGTGTGTAATGTTAGTTTCTCCATTGATGGTCGTAAACATTGTTTGTGTAGCTAGGAAAATCATGGACCAGAAGGTCCCAAAGACAACCGTAGTGTAATCAATGTTAACCAAATTAGAGGGTCAAGATTATTTAATAAAGAAGATCTTTGAGATACAATGTAAACTATTCAAGATGAAGAGTAGGTGAAACAACGACCAGGGACCCACATGCCGTAGCTATTATACACTTTCTCTACTAAGATATACAGGTTCACAACATTATTGTTTAGTGGGTGGTGGTGATGGGTATGGGTAGGAATAGATACAGAATCTATTCAACTTTGATATTGTTTACGGTAGACGTTCCCCATTAATAATGTTACTAATGTAGCATTTTTTTGTTCCTCTACCCAATTGCATATCTTAATGAACACGCTAATTTAGGTCGTGTCTAGATTCAGCCTTTTTCATCTAGTTTGTTAGAGAGAGAGAGAGAGAGAGAGAGAGAGAGAGAGAGAGAGAGAGAGAGAGAGAGAGAGAGAGAGAGAGAGAGAGAGAGAGAGAGTTACCATCTATTTTACCACCATAAAAGGCCAAGAATGGAGAATTTAGAAATTTCAAATATATGTGAATTTTAATAGCAAGATACATCTGATTATTCTGGAATCATATGAACATTTTAAATTGATGAAAAATATATCAAAGGGCCCAAAACTTTCTTCTTTTTTTTAATAATATCATTACATGCATGTGTGTAGAAAAAATTCTAAAGAGAGAGAGAGGGAGAGAGAGTTACCGTCTATTTTACCACCATAAAAGGCCAAGAAATGAAGAACTTAGAAATTTCAAACAGATGTGAATTTTAATAGCAAGTTGCATCTGATTATACCGGAATCATATGAACATTTTAAATTGACAAAAAATATATCAAAGGGCCCAAAACTTATTTTTCTTTAATAATATCAATACATATATATGTGTGTGTGGAAGAAATTCTAGAGAGAGAGAGAGAGAGGGTTTGATTAATTGCTGGGTGATATAAGATGCTGAAGGCTAAAAATTTTCAATTTGAAGCTCGTGTAGTCAGTCTAATGTAGCAAGTAGACAGCTATTCAAAGTATACGATCTCGTCATTAAGGAATAAACTTTCGCTATCTGTAGATACTATTAATACTGCCCCCAGTATAAAACTTGGTTCCTTTCCTTTCTCAAAGTATAAAAATATCTTTTAAAAACAAAGAGGATAAGACTTCAGTAGGGGATTGATTACGTATACGACAATGAAATTATTCTTCAGGTATTAATGTACATACCCTCTTGAGAAATTTGTCCTTATCTAGAAATTATTAATTAACCAAGAAAAAACAAGTAATTAAAAGATTGTTGTGTTGTGTTGATCATTGACTTCCTATTTTGTGAAAAATTCCCAAGTTTCATTTAAATAACAATTTGCATGTAGACTACAGTGCTCATGTAGAAAAATAAATTCATAATTATGATATTTGATTGTGTATATCTATTGAAGGGGAGCCTTGGCGCAACAGTAAAAGTTGTTGTCGTGTGATCATGAGGTCACAGGTTCAAGGCGTGAAAGCAATCTCTTGCAAAAATACAAGGTAAGGCTGAGTACTATTGGCCCTTGTGGTCTGCCCCTTTTCCGGATCCTACATAGACGGGAGCTTCATGCACCGTGGCTGCCCTTTTTACTGTGTATATCTATTAGGATTTGATCTTCTGTCAATCCTGTGTCCTATATTTCATTTGTACATGAATTGAGAATGCCAAATCCGAGACTTAGGTTTAGTGTCATACTAGCAGATCATCTTTCAAGGTAGTTAGTTAGGGTCCAGTGACTGCTTTACTTGCATGTGATGTATTCTTCATTGGAAAATATAGTAAATCCCAAGCGCTAAGATTGTTTTGCTGAAATTGATGATCTTCATCCCAATCATTTTAGTGACTTGATTCCTGCCTGCAGAGCGACCCTTAAATGGTTAGAACTCCTCCTTAAGGGGGTTAGGTCCTTGTCAGGGCACATGGCGCAATACGTTGATACCAACTTATAAATCAGCAGAAGTCATAAATAAAAGGCAGTCCCGGTGCACAAAGCTCCCCTGTATTCAGGGTTTAGGGAAGGGCTGGACCAAAAGGGTCAATAGTATGCAACCTTACCTTGCATTTTACAAGAGGCTGTTTTCACGTCTTCAACCCGCAACCTCAATGTCATGTGACAACAACTCTACGGTGCGCCAAGGCACCCCTTCGGAAGTGTCATGTCTAATTATAAAAGTTTGTGATGGTATCAAGTCCCCCTTGGAATAGTTAAATAATGATTAAAGATTATCTAGAAAAGCCTTCAAAAAGGCCCCCTTCTTTACAGTCCAGCCTTTCTCATTTTCTCTGTGATTTCCTTCTCCTCACTTATATAACTATCCAAATGATCCTACTCTCTCACTTCAAATAACTTCCAAATGATCCCTCTCTCTCTCTCTCTCTCTCTCTCTCTCTCTCTCTCTCTCTCTCTCTCTCTCTCTCTCTCTCTCTCTCTCTCTCTCAAGTGCACATGTTGTTTAGTAGTATAAGTGTGAACCTAGTCTACTATTAGGGAGACATCAACAAAGTGATCTTCTCGGAAAGAAGAGCGAAGTCTATTGCCATGTGAAGATGTAGGTAACTTTATGAGGAAAATAGTGAGAGTCCACCTTGAAAACAAGTCATCCCCACTTGTCAATAATCAAACAGTTTGTTCGATAGCTTTAGTATGAATAGGATATTCACCGACATCCTTTGATGATCATTGACATGAACCTTCGTTCTTTCTCATTTTGTAGCTGCATGCTTGAACTCCACGGTTAGGGGCTTAGAAATGCCCAATGGGGTTGAAATTTGGTGCTTGGTTCATACACAGCATGTGCTAACAGATCACTGGTCTACATCGTTAAACAACTCTGGCTACTTGTGCTTCTGCCTTGCCATGTTCTTTGTAAGCAAAATATGGACTTCCCTTATGTGAACTTCATCTTATAATGATTGTAAATCTTCAAGTCTCTTGTGGTACCTCAATCTTAGATAATATATCGTCATCATCAAGACTTTATCCCGATTAATCTCAAATAATATATCTGTAACAAAATTATGTCCTCTAACTTGCATTATTAGCCTGGCACCAGTGCATTCTAGTGTAGTGGCATAACGAGGAGCTTCTCACCTGGATGACCAGGGATGAGGCTATGCATGGGATGTTATGTGTCTAACTTCTAAAAGTAATATAATAATACACAAAATTCAAATGGTCGGGAAAAACTTAGAACAATGATAGCTTAATGAAGTGTCTAATTGTATCATTCACTACAAGAAAAGATATAGGTAATAAGGCGGGGCTACAGAGGCTATGGATGGATGTAGCCACTCATTTCGATTGGAAATTTTCTAGCTTGAGTAGTGTTGGTTTCTCATTAATTGTTGCAAATTGAAGTCTCCATATCATTTAACTAGTCAAGATAAGAGGGTTCCTTTGTGTGGAAGGAGAAGGAGATTTGCCATCTGTCAATAAAGGGAGATTCTTTATGCAAGAGAATATATTGGGTGGGATAGCAAATTAGTAGTCTTTCTAAGTAGTGATTTCTAGTAATAGTATGTGAACTAACATATAATCCATCCATCAAACTAAGTACTAGCTTTGCACGCAATGTAATGCTGCTGTATCTTTTGAATATTTCCCGGGTTCTGTTGCTGCACGGCTATATTCTCATGTATATTCACTTCTCAACATGTTATTCTTATACTGATGATTTTGGTGCTTTTTATGGTGTGAAAATAGCAAAACATAACTTATTCTACGATCTGGTTTTGGCTTGATTTGATGATGAAAGATTGTACTTAGAAATTTTTTGCTTTTCAGAACAAAGATGAAGAAAAGCAGTTAATGACTCCTAGTTGGAACTCAAGGTTCAGTAAGAGGTAAACCCTGCAAACAGAACTCCAAGATGTTTGGTTTTCCAGATTGCTCCATTTGATACATGAATTTGTCGTCATCCTCAAAGAGCTGTTTTAATTTTTATCCTGTTGGTAAGTCCCGGCTTGCAATCATTTGAGTACTGAGATTTTGTGACCATGTCAGTAGTTTAAATTGTTTTGCCTTTATTAGTGAGATATTCATGCTCTATTTGTTCAGAATCCTCAATACGGTGTAACTAGACTGTTCCTTGTAGACTCTTCTGAAATATGGAGTTAAAAACTATTTGAAATTGACTAATACCATCAATGATAAAAGGGGGTAGCCCCAGTGCATGAAGCTCCCGTGTATGGGAGTCCAGGGAAGGAGTGGACCACAAGATTAATAGTACACAGCCTTACCTTGCACTTTGCAAGAGGGTGTTTCCACACCTTGAACATGTGACCTTAAGGTCACATGATGATAACTCTACCATTGGAGATAAAATGTGTTTTCACGGCTAGGAATTGCATAATCTTCTGCATTTGTGTGAACCTTTTAGCTTGTTACTATAAAAGCACCACACCCATGGACTTACAAGAAGAATGACTTCGAAATTAATGATCTTACTGTTATAAAGGGAAGGGTAAGAGCTTTTTACTGGTTTCTTTTGAAGTACTTCAATAAAATTTTCCTTAAGCTCAAGGAGCTTTTGAATTTAGAAGTTGGTAAAGTACATAAAGTAAGTTCTAACAAAGAAGAAAAAGAAGACAGATGAAAGAAGGAATGTCTATTTGGTGCATGGAATCTTTCATCTATGGCAGTGCATGGCTAATAACCAATTTCTGTGTGAAATTATAGGAGAGAGGAGCCTTAAGTGGCTCATGATTGTGGAACTGACTTGAGGAAGTCCAACCTAAAGGAGAAGTGGCTGTTGTTGAGGGAGAAACATTGTCTTTGTTGCCTCTTTATTGTATTAGATTTTACATGTTGTGGGGTTTAATCTGATGAATTCTGACAGCGTCTTGCATTAGTTAATGGGCTTGCAGAATTGTTTCATGAATGGTCAGAAGAATTTCAATCACTGTTGTCTGCAATCCAGAAAAGAAAATGAGTTAAGTGAACTGAGAAGCTCTAAGAGAGCAACCATAGGATAGGAAGAGCCACATTCTTATGTTTGTCGCTGATTGCCATTTTCTAGCTCCTGAGCCATAGATTGTTGGAGAATAAAGGATGGTTAATCTTTTTTTTTCTTTCAATAAGATAGGAGGTGGTTTTAGTCGTTGTTTGCTGTTTTATTTTTTCAGTCTTTAGAATCTCACCTGACAACGATTTACTTTTCATTATAATATGTTATAATTGCACCGCAAGGGACTTGTTCGATAAAACTGTTCACCCACATACATAGAATAATATGATTTCTTAAAATTTCTTTAGAATATTCATCTTCCACTGAACCGAATTGCCTAAACGGTTCACATTCTTCCTTAAGGGGTTAAAATCATCTGTCACGGTACAAAGCCACAATAATTGGATATTCAATCACTCCCATGCATCGCATATAATATTACACACACTTAAGTTAGAGAAGGGGAGCCTTGGAGCAATGATAGAGTTGTCGTCGTATAACCTGAAGTCATGGGTTCAAGGCATGAAAACAGCATCTTGCAAAATGTAAGGTAAGACGATGTACTATTGAACCTTATAGTCCGCCCCTTCCTCAAACCCCGCATATGCAGGAGCTTCATACACTGAGATTGCCCTTTTTGTATTTTTAAGTTAGACATGTGCACCACTGTGCTAGGGTGGAAATCCTAATCACCTAGGTGAGAGACTCCTTGCACCACTGTGCTAGAAGGCTTTGGTGCTGAACCACGTATACTTGTGAAGCAAATTTTGTTATTGGGGAGATATCATTCATGAAAATATTTCACTTTAGGATATTTTTTGTCACAGAGTAAATACCAAAGGCTATTATATGTAAAATATAATTACTAAGGAAAAACATGAAAGGCCAGCGACATAGTAGTCATCCCCTCACCGTGCTTGATGAACAAAACATTTGCTGATTAGCCTTGCAAAAGATGAGGCAGTCATGGACATTCTCCCTGAACGACTAATCCAAGGTTGGCTGGAAAGATGTAGTGGTTGATTTGAAGTTTGAACCAGTGGTTCTTTTCCATTTTCTAACCCTTCCAGATCATTTCAGGGTCACAAGTTAGTGGCTTAGAATTGTGAAATGGGGTTGAATTTTGGTGCATGATTTATCCACTGCACAAGCTAGCTAGCAGATGACTAGTACCATTGACAAGTCGAGCTACTTTGTTTCTGCATTCCCATGTCTTTTATGAGGAAAATATGGTCATCCATCATATGACAAATTACTGTACAACCAAAAATCTGTCACAATTATTGATTCATCCCCAATGTTTCCATTAAACAATAACACGTGACATTGTTGACTTCTATGTCGCTGATTTTTGTTAACGAAGTTCCGTGTGCGTGGGTTCGGGGAAGGGGCGCTGATTTTTGTTAATGAAGTTATGCGTACGTGGGTTCGGGGAAGGGGTGGACTACAAGAGTCAATAGTACACAAATTTATCTTATATTTTACAAAAGGCTGTTTCTATGTTTAAAGTTGCAACCTCAAGGTCACATGATGAAAACTCTATCATTGCGCCAAGCTCTCTTTCATAAAGCGATAAAAGTTAAAAAGTGATATCATAATATATATTAGCCTTTAAAGAGTTGGATTTTTAGCCTTTTCTTCATTTAAAGTTAGACACACCCCACATGCATAGCCTCCGACATAGGTCACCCAGATGAGATTCTATTGTGCTAGAAGGCATTGGTGCATGTAGGAGGCTCAATCGCAACCTATGTTTTGTTTTCTCTTGTTCTGTAAAAGAAGACCTCCCTGTGTACAATTTTTCTAACTCTTGTTTACTAGAGTCATTTGTATTTAGGATTTTTCTATTTCATTTATTTTGTTATTTTTTAAAGTTAGATATGCACACACTCATGCATAGGCTCTAACCTTTGTCACCTAGGCAATAGACTCCTTGTCTCCTACTTGGCCAATACGTTAGAAGTTTGTGTATCTTTTTTCTTAACCAGCTCATTTAGCAATTTTACTCTATAAAATTTACCTGCCTTTGAAAATATTGTTTCTTGGTTGCGAACAGGATTACAAAGAAAACCACTCACACTTCGTCAAATATTTTTCTAAATCTAATCCCTAATTTAAAGGAGAAACTAGCAACTTACGCCAAGCATATTCTAAGAGAGATGCCGATTCGTCCGCGACCAATTAGGCTAGACATTGATTTGATGAATGTCCTTCAAAAGAATTGACTACTGTAAATATTAAAAACTCTATATTTGAAGGATTATGACCAGGACCTATATTGCCTAGGAATGAGACAAATTAGAGGTGCAGGAGTAATGTCACAAGAGTCACTTAACCAACAAAGGAGACAATCAAGCATTAAAGAATAGTAGAGCTAACGTTGAAACGCCTCCTCCCATGATTCCTGCCATATGTTTGGATTGGTGGGACAAATATCTGAGACCCAAAACCCGGTGTTTGCCTATCATGCTGGGACAATTTACACCTCACATTTGAAACTAGAAAAATTGCTAATAATTCATTTTTCAAGTCCTTTCCATTGAGCAATGGTCCATGTTATACTTATACTTCGGCTAGTATATACATAGCAAAGAAAAAATATAAAATAGGAACTGAAATAGTTTCTTCTTCTTCTTCTTCCCTTTTTTTTTTCAAATGAATGCATAGGTGATTGCCCGTGACAACGTGTCTCTTATTGTTACACTTGGTTGAAGGTTTGAGGTGACTCTTTACCTTTGTTGGAGGGATTTTAAGTAGAGTTTGGCGTTAGGGTATAACTTCAAAGTGTTTTGCTTTGTAACTCTTTACTATAAAAATAAAAAATAAACTACTACGTGCAAGTTACAGCCAAGAGAACGTCGGTTCAATCCGCTCACCACTCATAATAATAATAATAATAATAATAATAATAATAATAATAATAATAATAATCAAACTCTTTATTTGCAAGCAGCGATTTTCGATGGCCAAATGTTAAAACAGTAAAGATACAGAAGCCGCGAGAGATTGAAGCTTCGGATTTTCTCATATGTTAGATTTTGGGAATTGGCAATATCTGAGAAGAGACCTGATAGATGTAGGGTTTGTATCAGCGAAAGGATCCATGGATCTTGCATGGTGTTGCACATGTCCTTCCCAACAGACTAAATTAGAGATAATACATCCAGTATCTCTTACAGACAAAAGAAAGAAAGCAGTAATACCATAGCAAAGCCCGTGCTAAATAATAGCTCAACCTTTAGAGAGTCTAATAAGTTGATGGAGAGATCTTTTTTTTTTTTCATATGAATTGTTTGACAACAGTAAGAATGGAGTTTTATTCGTCCTCTACTTTTATTAAAAAAAAAGAGTAGCCTAAGCGTAAGCCTTTAAGAGAGAAGGAAGTCAAATACTAAAAAAGACAAGGGTGCTATTTATTTCATTGTTGCCTTAGCTTGTTGGTAAGAGGGTTTAAGAGCCCAACAAGGCAAGGGGAGAGGAGGGCGGGTTAATTGGACTTACAAATATTAAAAATGCATTTGGAGCCCAATTGTTGAACCAAAATTGCTCAAATTTGAGACATGAGCTGGGCTCTGCTGTTAATGGAAGATGATTTCTTATCAGACATAAATGAGGAAGATGATCCAGATCCATCCAGCCGTACGATCATCAAACGTGTGCCACCAAATGCGTTGGTTCCTCAGCGCTCTTTACGGAAGGAAGAAATGTGGGCTGGACCATAGGTTTGGGAAAATCTAAGCCCATGGTTGGGCTTCACGCAAGTTCGCAAACTTTGTAATCAACGGTGGATCGAAGCCCATGTTATGTTAGGCCCAATCCAGTGGAACCAAAAAGAGAGATTGTACTCGTAACCAAAATAATAATAAAAAGGAAACGGCCATTGGAATGAAATCTATCTACCAAAATAATAAAGCAATTTAGTTTTCACTAAAGTCTTTATTATTTTGTCATATGAAACTTTTGTCACTCTTCTTTATCATCTTTTTTTGATTTTTTAAAGATTTTTTCTTTTTTCTTGTCTACCACTAATTACTAAATTCTCTCTCTCTTACCTTTTCTATTAATTTTAGTTATTCTTACATTATAATATTAACTCCACAGCTTATTTTTTACATAAATAAATCACATTTGAATCCCAAAATTTTTACCTCCCTATAACTTATCTTGCTTGCCTTTTTAAAATTTATTATTATTTAATATATAATCTTATACAATTAGTTGTGCAATACTAGTTGGAAAGTATGAGATTCAGGGAAGTATGGGTCTAAATGTAAGCATAGTTGGCCATGGCCCATGCGAATAAAGATAAAATGTGCCAGGCCTGATCTTTGGGCCTTCCAGAATCATTGCCAAAGAAGATTGGGAGGATTGTTTGTTCTATTCTGTCGAGGCCTGTCTCTGTTTCCCAAAACCCCTAAAAAAACCCTCCAAACCTTCATTTCCTCTGCCGTTGCAGCACCCTCTGCAGGAGAGGAAGAGATGTTGAAGAAATGCTTCACGGAAAGTCTAAAAATGGCGGTGAGAGGCTCAGTCTCTCACTACCACACCATCCAAGCGGTGCCCAGAGAGTTATCGGGGAGCAGAATGGCCGCTAGAGAGAGAGCCCAAGGCAGAATCCCAGCAGTGGTGTTCACCCAATCCCAAGAAGAAAATGCCCATGGAATCCGACCCGTATCCAGAAAACAACTCCTATCCACGGAGAGAAAACAAATCAAATCAATCCTTAAAGCAGTAGAACCAACCTTCTTTTGTTCCACCACCTTCCAGCTTCAGATCCGAGCTGGGTCTGGTTCATCTTCCTTACTTGAATCCGGAAGAGTTCTACCCATCAAGGTTTGTCATTTGATTCTTCTTTGTTTTTCTGTTTTAGTTGTTTGAGTGTTGTTTTTGCTTGGTTTTTTTGTGGGTTTTATTTATACAGGTCCATCAGGATGCTGAGACGGGCCAAATTCTTAACTTGGTTTTTGTGTGGGCGGAGGATAGTTCGCAATTGAAGGTTGATGTGCCTGTTGTGTTCAAGGGGGAAGACGTTTGTCCTGGGCTCAAAAAAGGTTCGCCTTCTGTGTTGTTTTCAATTATTTTTTGTTTGTGGCAATGTCTATATTTTTTTTATGGTGTTTTCATTTGTTGTTCCGGTAGTGATTCACTGCAATTATAACTGCTTTAAATAGGCAAATTGTAATATGCTTGGAGGACTCAGTGGTGGTGTTGCTACCAATAGGAAAACAGGAGGAATGAGGGTGATTTGCTACTCACGATTATCCATTTTACAGAGTTCTTATTGATTTAAGCAGAGGTATCAGAAGGGTGGAATGGAACCTATTTTTAGGGTTTAAGATTCTGGAATTTCAGGCTCATTAGCTCTTAGTTTCTTTAGATTATAATGAAACCATTGCTTGTTTGTGATTGCTCTCTTATACTACTCCATACTGGCATGAGATGTTAGAAGGTTGACATTATAGGTGAATAACAGTTTACAGCCATTGCATTGTGTAGTTTAACTTTATTAGGAAATTTTGATTGTATGATATCTCATCACGAAGAAAGTGTGCCATGATATTGTGTGCATCTTTCATACTTATCACTCTTTTGTTGAGCATGTTTCACAAATAAGCCCATTAGTGGGTTTTGATACTGATCCTCATGTTGTTGGTACTCTAAAGCATAGAAGGCATGGTGTTGGAGGTTAAATTGGGCTAAGGCTGCTACCTCCTACATTAGAGGGCATGCCTCTTGGCCCCTGGGAATTGAGGCTGGTAAACAAGTATATGGAGGACACTCACACAAGGTTTAGGAAGGGAGGAATATGGACAAAGGACTAACAAGCCTAGGTTTATTCTCACTAGGAAGATCTAGTGAATTGACTAGGGGGCAATGGGTAGAGTTGGAACATTTCCGAGGCCGAGAAAAGGGAAGTTGAAAATTAGAGGACTTGGAAATAAATCTCTCTTTACTACTTTCCACCTCTTGAGGAAGTAAGCTTAGGGTGGTATAAACCAGTGCAACATGAACCAAGATGCAGACAAAAAGCAGCCATGGGGAAAGGAGCTGACTCAGTTCGGCTCATCCAAGTATTTGGATGACTCAGCCAATTTACACAAGTCATAGTGAATTTGGTAATACAATATTTGGACATAGACCAAAGAGCAGTCATTATCAGGATTTGACTTGGTATACAACTAGTCATTGACTCAAAGAGTTTTTCTGCACTGCTCTAAACAAGCTGAGTTGCTATGGTGGTGTGAAAACTCTTATGTTGGATAGGCAAATATGCAGGAATGGAGGCATGTGGTCAACCTAAAGCATCTATGGCTCCTCAGAGCTGATTTAGCTGCTACTGTAGGTGAGTTCCTATTGTTTTGGACAAGAGTTTCAATCAGAGTGGCAGCAATCTCAGTGTGGTATCCAATGCTTTCAATGCTATGTCTTTGCTCTAGCTTCACTTTCTTTTTTACTGCATAATCAATATGGGGTTTTGGTTCCTTCTACTGGAGTGTTTGCTGGGGTTGGGGGCTTATGGGATGTTAGGGAGGTGTAGAAAGTAGTTAGGCTTTTGCCAAGAGGAGCTTCAAGATCTTATGCAAGGATGTTATTGTCAAATGTTTTGGATGATTCCTCCTAGGATCTAATTGGAGGAAGCATTTGACATACTGTGCCATTGACGGTGATATGTTTGGATCTGGAGAACATGAGGAAGGAAGTTTTTTTCCATCTTACTGTGGTAGCTTCAATTCTGGATTAGGGGATAATGAATCATTAGAATAGTTGAAGAAGTGAAAAAGCTATTCTTTCCCTCGTCTGACACTCGTTTCCTGTAGATTGATGAAACCATGCAGAAGCTTCTGTTTGAGTTTGCAATTGATTCTCTCTTCCTGTGAAGCATCAATATTTAAGATATGCTTAGGATCTCACGAATATCTGAACATAGAGAAGGATTATGGAGTGTCAACTCATTATGTTTCTAATTATTTCACAATACTAATTTTTTCTTTTAATATATACATTGGACTATTTATTGATCTATGAAAAAGTTTCACAAACACAGGATATTCTAAGACTCCCTAAACTAAGGTGTGGTTTCCAGTAGGTTTAGCTTAAGAAATTCCAGTGCGGACCTTTACCAGTTTCTTCAGCTTGGTAACAAAAAGAACATTTCTTGTCATCCATTGATGTCCACTTTAAGGTACTGCTTAGCAGGAAGTAGGATGTTTGTGATGCAGCCAAAACCAAAGGAAGTTCTTAATCCGGGGTTGGCATGAGGAGGCATAGTGCACCTTTCATACTAGAAAGTATGAAGGTTCATGGGGAGATCCCTGAAGTAAGCAATAAATTGATTCAATAGAGAGAATGCTCCTGATGGAGAGCACACATACTTCTGATCCGACTGATTGTAGTGAATAGCCGTGACACTAATCAGCTGTTGAATTCTTCATTGTAGCAGTTCTAATAAATTAGGTTTTTAAAGTACTCCTGTGAAGCTAAGGTTTGCGCATCTTTTCAGTCTTCATGTATTCTTTCTAGGTGGCCAACCCCTAATTGGGATGAGGTTCTAATGATGATGATGATGTATTCTTTATAGGGGATTAATGTGATTGCTTAAGCTTTGGAGTCCTGGACCATGGATGTAACTACAAACAAATCATTGTAGGGGATTAATGTGATTGCTTAAGCTTTGGATTCCTGGACCATAGAGGCAGCCCATATTTCAGACAAATCATGGCGTGATACATTACACAATCAAACTCTCACGCATAAGATGAATTGGTCATTTGATGCTTTCATGTATGGATTTTGCAGAACATATCTAAATAATTCTGTCCAATACTAGAGAAATTAAAAGGGCAGCCCCATTGCACGAAGCTCCCGCCTATGCAAGGTCCGGGGAAGGGACGGGCCACAATGGCCTAAAGTAGGCAACCTCATCTTGAATTTTTGCAAGAGGCTGATTCCACACCTTGAACCCGTGACCTCAAGGTAACATGACGACAACTTTTACCGTTGCGCCAAGGCTCCCCTTCCCAATACTAGAGAAATTAAAAAAAAAAAGGGAGCCCGGTGTATGAAGCTCTCGTGTATGCAGGGTCTAGCGAAGGGGTGGACCACAAGAGTCTATTGTATCCAGCCATACCTTATATGTTTGCAAGAGGCTGTTTCCATGCCTCGAACCCGTAACCGCAAGGTCACATGAAGACAACTCTAAATAGAGAAAAAAGGCACCCAGTGTACGAAGCTCCCCTGTATGTGGGGTCCGAGGAAGGGGCAGACTACAAAGGTCTATAGCATCCAGCCTTACCTTGCATTTTTGCAAGAGGCTATTTTCATGCCTTGAACTTGTGACCTCAAGGTCACACAAGGACAACTCTACCATTGCATCAAGGCTTCCCTTGCCATAAAATCCCCGTGAAAAAGCAGGGGAAAATGACTAGCTTGTTGCGGTTTCAGCTCCCTTGACATTGTGTAGATTCTGCTGGCAAATGCTAGAGCAAAATGATGCTGATATCAGCTGTAAGGATCACTTCTGCTCCCGTTGTTTCATTTCTCTCTATTCCTCCCCAGTATTTTGGCAGCCTCAACCAATGCTGCGATGTAATAAAGGCATCTGTACTCATGATTCGAAAAACACTGTAACTTGATAATGCTATTTCAAGTCATGCCTACAGCAGTTGCAACCATCTTAGTTTAGTTTTTCTAGACAGTCCTGAATACGCTATACTGATGTTCAGTAGATATACTTAACCCATCTATCACTTTGTTCAAAATGCTGAATGTCCTAATTTATTTAGGTAAAATGCTTGAGATCTTTCTAGTTCTTCAAGAGACAGTGATAATCATCTGTGCAAAAGCATGTAAGCCGCAACATGCATACAAAAATTGCTTCAGGAAATCAGGAATCCCTTTTTGTCTAGCAACATGCAGAGCTTAGTTCAGACGTCGATAATGACAGCTCTGATACCATAGTTTTTGGGTGAGCCAAAGTAACAAACCTGTTACGAGACCACCAGTTCACACCTCTGATGGTGCCTTTCTTTCTGAGATTTATTTCAGTAACAGATGCTTTCATATTGTAGTTCTTTTCTCAGGACATCTTTTAATGTTTATTATTTGTTTCCTGCTGTCATTCATTACCATGTTGGTAGTTCATTTCTTTTCTGTAAAACAGGCGGGCGTCTGAACAAGATTCGAACAAGTCTAAAATACCTATGCCCAGCTGAACACATTCCTCAAAAAGTCGAGGTTGACTTGAGCAAGTTAGATATTGATGATAGAATTTTTATGCGCGATATCGAGGTTCATCCGTCAATGAAGCTTTTGAGTAAAAACGACGACGTGCCAATCTGCAAGATCGCGTCAACAACGGAAGACCTGGCACCTGCAAAGGTTTAGAGTATGTACCTGCAACTGACTTTAGGTTCAGAGCATGGTAATTCTTGTGATTATCCCGGAGCTCAATGCTTTTGAAGGAATGCATCAGTTATGTTTGCTCTCTGAACCAAAAGTCCTTAGAAAAAAGTTTCAGTCGATGCATGAATAGGAAATGACATTCATTTGCACCACTGTAGTTCATTGTCCACAAAATGCATGTTTGTGAGGGTTGTCTTTTACTGTTGAAACTTGAGTCATGATCCTATAGGATGCTGGTGGTTCAATAAATTCTAATGCCTGTTGAATTGTCTTTTGTCACTTAAATCATCAAATTGTAAACAAGATGCCCAAGCGCCCATGCATGAGTTACTCTTCTAACCATGTCATACTTTTCTATAGATGGGCTCTGTTAACATATGCACCCTTGCTTGCACACGTGTACCACACACACACACACCCCTGCACAGAGCGGCTTGCTATACTGAGGCTTTATTATGCATGCGTGCGCACACCCATACACGCACATATGCACGTGTGCTCACGCACAAACAGAGAGAGAGAGTGGGGGGTGTTATATATTGAACAGAAATGGGTTTGGGCTTACATTTTTGTATTTTTTCATTGATCTAAAATATACATATGATTCTACTTCAATGAGATGTCTTTGGTACGAAACTCGCATTCATCTGAAATTTCTTGTCTTTATTTCTTGGCCTTTTATAGTCGTAAAACAGATGGTAAGATGGTTTTTTCATTATAAACCGTCCCTAATATCACCATAAGCGATATAGAAATGGACTTAAACATTCTCGTTAAATTGAGTTTTAATAGCAAGGAGATATAATTGAGGCCTAATTAGATCAATGTCTTGGATGAAGGTCAGGGAATACAATGGTGGCATCTGATCATTGATCAGTCATCGCTAGGCCTCTGTTTTTGTTCTGTCCAATTGCACTATTCAAATCGCCTAATAGATTTTTGTCATATTCTATTCAATTTAAGGTCAAGGAAGTCATCGGTGGTGTCTGATTGAAGTCACAAAGTTATTATGGGATAAAAAATACAACAAAGTGGCCCTAAATTTTATCATTTTAATACATATCAATATGTACGTAAGAGAGTGAGAGAACATATACATATGAAACAGAGGAAAATAGTAATGAGCAAGATTTTCACCCCTTCGCCCAATTCATCTTGGATACACAAGTCATTGAGTTCTCATGGACGCTGCTCACGGATCTTTTTTTAGCTCCAACCCGTTTGCCACTTTCTAGCTACTTATGGTTGAGTAGAATTCAATTAAATTTGTACACCATCGGTAGGCGACCAACTGTTTTATCTATGAACCTTAATTTTGGGTGGGACCGAATTGGAAGCCTCATGGATCAAGCTTCTGGGATCATATGATCACCAGCATCAATGGGTTGGACTTGATCATAAGGCTGAACCAACATCAAGGAACAGAAACTGATTGGATCAACAGATACGATCGCATCCACGCGAGTCCAAGCCCCAACAACATGAACAGATCATACTAAGTCTTAACTGATTAATCCAAACTCTTTAGTTATCCGGAAACTTGGACCTATACATCTCTATAATGTTCCACTTCACACCCCATAAATGCCAACAGCCATACTTTGTTGATAGAGAAGATTCATCCAACACTATCTGTCGACAAAAGGGCTGGTGGATAGACGGTCTGGATGAGTGAAAAGATGGGCCCCACCTGGACTATGACCGTGTATTTTTCCTTCTTTGAACAGTACGTCTGTACGGAGATTCAGTCTACGGAAAGGATGGTCAACACAAAATGCTTATAATTGGAAAAAAGAATAAGAGGAGAAGTTGGCCTGCAGTTGCCTGCTTGAAACCTTTGACCCAGAATTAGTAGCAGCAACCGAGCAATTTCCTCTTCTAATGCATCCACAAATTACTACTCTCCTTTTCATGGGGATGCTAAGATGAGCTCAACCTCTTTGACAACTGCTCCCATAATCAATTTTCTATTCAAATTATGAACTTGTTTATTAAGATAAGCAAAAAGTCAGTATGGATCACACACTCAGCGATCTGGATCAGATGAACGGTGCCGAGTCCACGACGATATCGGATCTTTGATTGGTTTTGCTTGTAATCTCACTTTAATATGGTTTAGTGCATATCATGTGTGAATCTTGTTGTCACTTCCATGGTGCAGTCTATGTGCCAAGTAAATGGAACCAACTGTAGTGCAGTAGACCAGGACATTTTCTGTATGGGTTGGAAAGCCTGTGACTCGATCAGCACAATGTGAGTGTATGATGGTCTATGACTGAGGGGGCTCCTACTAGCCCTAGTGTGGCTCATTCATTGTGGGTGAGTTCCATCTACATCTTATTTAGCCTTTTCCTTGCCTTTTTAGAATATGCAACTTAGATCGACTTACTTATTCTAACTTATGTTATTTTCGGTCTCGGTTAGACATGTTCAAACTCCTAACAATTCAAAAATAAAATAAATTTAATAAATAAAATGCCGTGAGTTAACTAGATCTTTTTGTGCCAATGATGTCTAGCGCAACATTCGATAAGGCATCTCCCTTGGAATACGCTTGATCGCAAATTTGAATTCCCTTTTCTACTTTGTGGGGAGATTATTTTTCTGAGAGCATGTGAGTCATCTCCCTGTACCAAGGGGAAAAAAAAAGAAAAGTACTATTAAAAAGCTTGGGACAAGTAATGGAAAAAGTACTTAATGATGTGTTAACCCTTCCTTTGTGCCAACATTCTCTGTTTAAGAATAAAAATAATGCTTAAAATATAAAGGCAATAAATAGCTCTCTAAGATATGTGCCAAGATAATGAGGCTTTTGTGGGCAACTGACTCACTCTAGGCCATGGATGCTTGTTCTTCTTTGACATGGCCCATGGACGATTATCAAGAAATTAGTCCCCCGTACGTTGGGTCTTAAAAAGGAGCGCACCACAAAATATTTATGTGTGTAACTTTATTTTGTATTTTACAAGAGGTTTTTCAAAATAAAAATAAAAATGTAAGAACTGGGCTATTAGACAACTACTAATTCATCACAAAAATTTAATGTCAAACGTGATCTGAAATGATCCGGGTTACGCGATGATGCATGATTAAGCTAATCAGTGAGGGAAATGATTTCAAATAAAAGGGCAACTTTGGTGCACGAAGCTCCTGCGTATGCAGAGTTTAGAGAAGGGACAGACCACAAGGGTCAATAGTATGCAACTTTACCTTCGATTTTGCAAGAGGCCATTTTCACACCCTGAACTAATGACCTTAAGTCACACAACAACAACTCTACTGTTGTGCCAAGACTCCCCGTTAACAAAGCAATCTACAAGTCGTGATTTTGGCATAAACACGATCATGATAATACGTGGAGAGTGAAGAACATGAAGTACAATCATAAGAAAATGTCAAATTGAAACATCATCATGGAGCTAAAAAGGTGTGAAGGAAAACAAAGAAATCAGATGGTTTTGACTCAATGTACCGATAATCATGCCATTCGTTAAAGTTAATTGACTATGAAATCAACGACTAAGATCAATGAACATGTAAAAAAACAAAACAGAGGAAAATCAATGGGTAGGTTCTGATCTTGCATTTTATGAGAAATCCGAGGTATTTAGGGGATCTTATTTCAAGAATAGGAGGCTTTACCAATCTGAGTTAATCCGATCGCACAAACACACAAATTTACATCGTTCTCTCTGAATTGAGACATATCCATATGCTCACACCAGTTTTACTATCTTTATAGCCAAAAAATAGCCATTACATGGTGCAGAATATATATATATATATATATATATATATATATATATATATATATATATATATATATATCTGTGTGTGTGTGTGTGTGTGTGGAACCTTAGATTTCTGGAGTAACATTGGTGGAACCTAAAATAAAAGATGTTAGCTGCGTAACAATGGGGCCTACAGTATGGAGAACTTAACCAAAATATGGCCCAGCACTCAACCTTATATATGAATGTTAATTTCAACTATTTTATAAGTATAAAGTGCAGGTGACATGTCATTACCATTCATGTCATTAAAAGGATCTCACACTGGCGACATTGGTAAGGATTGCTTCCTTGTTCATGGAAGAACTAAGGAGCACACCACCGTTTTCAAAGGAGCGAATCGTGGCGGAGGATTTCCAGCGCTGGATGATAGATAATGTTCCTGTGAAAGAGGTGAAAGTGATAAAAGGTGCAGATCATATGCCTATGTTCTCAAAGCCTCAACAGCTCGGCAATTATCTCTTGGAGATTGCGCAGACTTACTCCTGATTTCTTCGGCAACTAAAGGGCAGTCCGGTGCACAAAGCTTCTGTGTATGAGGAGTTTAGGGAAGGGCAGACTACAAGGGCCAATAATACGCAGTCTTACCTTGCATTTTGCAAGAGGCTGTTTTCACCCATTGAACCCATGGCCTTAAGGTCACACGACAACAACTCTACCATTGCACCAAGGCTCCCCTTATGATTTCTTCTACTAGTGTCATGGGTAATGCTACTATTACTACTCCATCTTTATTATTGAGACTTAATGTGTTGGAGAAAGCTGGTTCCCATGTTTCTGTTCCTAATGAAACGTTAGAAATGGGTTTGATGAAGTTCTATTTTTAAGTGCTTAGGTACGCTGCAAGTGCTTCTCTATTTTCTATTTTTTAACACTAGAATGAGAAATGAAAAGAAAAAGAAAAAGAAAAAGAAAAGTTACCAAACACAACTATTAGTAGAGGAATGCCAAAGGCCCAAAATGGACCTTAGCTAGAATTGCCGAAGATTTAATACTAAAGGAGCACACTTTTGAATGATCTAACAAATTCAACTCATCGCCAGCACGTTAAGATAACTAGCAAACAGAAATTCACTGTGATTTGATGATTCTAGCATCATAAATACTATGTTTTTCGGAGTTCAATTTACAACATTGTTTTACAAAATTTCTAACCATCTCTTTCTACAAATGAAAAGTAGAGTTTTCAAGTGCTGAAATTATCCAATTCTCACGGTATTTGAACTGCTAATTATCTTAATTCGTAGCAATGAGGCAACGGGTCGGATCATTCAAAAGATAAGCTCCTCTATAGGTGTTTGCAGACGAGGATATAAAATTAGTGTCCAAGCTGATGTCCATGGATATCCGATTTTGCCCTTACATGGATATTTAGCTATATCAGTGGACACTCAATTTTGTTTTACGCGGACATATATTATTATTTTTACACACTGTAGCATTGCATTGTGCACATCTTGAAGTATATTATATATATTTATATTAAAATAATATTTTTATCAATGGTATTAAGCATGACCTATTGTTATCCGTTATGGTCCGAAGTTTTTAAATTGGGTTCAATTATTTTAAGAACATCAGTTGGGGAGAAGTGAGATGTAGCATCTTGAAAAGGCAACTGGTATTGATCAATTCTAAATCTACTTGGATGATGATATTTGCTTACCCTTAGATCTCCTTGACATCCAAGAAAAAAATCTTCAACTCATGGGCATCCATGGCGTATATATACTTCCAAGGGTGTTTGATGGCTCCTTCATCAGCTTCATTGTGTTTGTTGAATCTCCTTCGAGCAAGGAGATCGGACTGAATATGTGAGGGTTCGAATACCTTCTCTAGCCACAAGGATATTTACATCATTTGTATGAACCAGCCCAGGTGGAACCCAAAATTCAGCCAAGATGTGGCCATTTGCATCATGAATAACGTCGCCAATTTCCTTGGCCCACTGCGACTTTAAGTTAGAACCATCAAAGTAGTGATTGATCCAACCATGTGTTGGCATTTTAAAGTCAGTTTCTAGTCGTTGGAGGGTCACTCCAAAAGGATGCCCATGAGCTGAAGATTTTGTTGCATGGAGGAGCAAGAGGAATTATAGGATTAAGTGATGCATTGTAAGCTGTGATGCACTTAATCTTCTCACCTGCTCTTTGGAAAGATAACAATTTTCCTTTAAAACTATTGATTCAAACTAGTGGCCTGCTTGTTTGAGAAGTAAGTGAATTTATTTGATAGATAGTAGAGAAGGGGACCTTATAGTCTAAATTTATAGATAAAGACATATATAGCTTTTTTCCCCTTTAAGAACCATATAACAATACCTTAAATCAGAGAAACAAAAAATATGGAGAGAGAGGTTAGAAAATAAAATAAAAAAGATAGAGAAAAACTAAGAGAGTCAGTTGGTTGTAAATAATTGGGGATCTCCATTGAAGTGCCCTTGGTCACAAGTCCGAGTTGTTACTTTTTTCCATTGACTGGAGATAGATTTAGGAATGCATGTGAGTTATTTGCTTTATAATTCTTTACTTGGAATAAAAAATAAAGAGAAAAAAAAGAGTTTTTCCTCATGCACCCCTCCATAAAATGATTTAAACACCTATAAGATCACGAATTTCTGAAGTTCACAATGTTGCCCTTGACTTAGATGAGCCTATGAAATTCTCATCTATTAAGTGATCCTAACAATTCATTTTTCACTGAAGAAAACTAAGTATAGGATCACCCAATGAACAAAAATTTTATAGCATAACCTACATCAAGGACAACATGTCAATGATTTGGATCTTTAAAGATCTGAGCCCACATGAAATTATAGTCATTCGTATCATTTATGAAGGGCTTAAGAGGAAAAACAAGGGCCCATATACATGAATAACCTGTTATATACCATTATTATAAGAGGAAAGCATTGAGAGAGAGAGTGGTGGTATGAGAAAGTATTAATTCCAATTAGAAGTTAAATAAATTGAGATAGAAATGCTACGTGCCTAAGAAAGAGAAGATTTATAAAGGAAATCTTTTAGGGGCCCTCTATTCATGAAATCAAATAAAAATGAAAGTGATGAAAAATTCAAGAGTGCCTATTTGATAATGACCAAAAAATTTGGTATGTAGTGTATCTAAGATACGGCCTAAATGATGTCATATGCTTTTGAGAATCACCTACCAAAATACCTACAATTACCAGCCCCTAATGCTACCATGACTGATTGGTTTACCAAAATTGGGTGACATCTGAATATTGGATTTCTCTGATTTTGACCTATAATCATACAGTAAAAAATCTAAATCCAGCCGTTAAAAATCTGATTTTGACTTTTAATCGAAAGCTTAAACAAATCCACATCTGCCTATTTGTGTACGACTGATCCATGGTAAGCAAGGTAGATGAACGGTTTTAATTATTTCAATTGAAATAACAGTTTCAATTGGAAGTTGAGGACAGGGTTAGGAATAATATATATATATATATATTTATTTATTTATTTCTTTCTTTCTTTCTTTCTTTTGGATGAATGCTAAACCAAAGTGTACAAAGAAAACACCAAAAGAAAAGCACTCATTTTGAAATGGAAGGAGCCCGCTTCTGAATTATCTGACCAGTTGATCTCATTGTCTTGATATGGTTGTTTATTAAGCAAAAAATATATACATATTCTGATGGATTGATTTTGGTATGTGAAAAATTATACTTTTATTTATAACAAATAGATGATAGAATTATTAATTAAAACAACAGTCTAAATTCCATAACTAAAAATACACTTCTAAGATATTAAGACGTTAGAATCATCCAAAATTCCTCATTTTTTTAACTGAAGGATATCCACAGTATAATAAATTAGATGAACCGGTGAAATCATTCAAAAGTGAGTCCTTTTCCTACTAAAACTAGTGCTTTGGTATAAATTATTATTTTTCTTTGTGCAAGCCAATAATTACAAAACAAATTGCTCATTTCCTCTTACCCACAAAAAAGGTAGCCTCGGCACACGAAGCTCCCGCCTATGTAAGGTTTGGAGAAGGGGTGGACCACAAGAGCCTAGAGTACACAGCCTTACCTTGCATTTTTTAAGAGACTGTTTCCATGCCTTGAACCCTTGACTTCAAGTCACATAACGACAACTTTTACCATTGCGCCAAGACTCCCCTTCCTTCTCTTGCCCACGCATTCTCTTAACTTTATTTTCTAGCCCGACCAAAGCATAAGTTGGATGCACCCTCGCATTATGTCCTTTGTTCAAACATGTCGGCAAATATAAAAATTGCTAGCGGGCCGAGTCTCTTTCCATTTTTAGCCCAACAAAAGAAAAGTCTGATCCATTAACTCCCTTTAAAAACTACTCGGAGGAGTCGCGTTTTAACGTTATCAACGATTGAGTACTCACTTCTACTGAAGTGACGAAAGAAAAGTCTTTGTTATGCTAGTCATAGGTTCAAGTCACTCGTCGGTTTAGAGTTCTCCTTGCAAACCTTCTTGCCAACCAAAAAAACAGTTCCCAACAACTCTAACCTCTTTCATGCGCTAATGAAAATTTTCTGATTTTTGCCCCATTCACGGAGTTCACGTGGCACCACCAAGCGGTGAAAAGACAAGGAAAAGTACCCAAGTAAAGAGATCTTTAGCCAAATGGATGGCCCCATCAGTAGACTTTGGGAGATATGGGAATCTCCTCTTTGTTGCTTTCAACTATTGGAAGAAAATTGCTGCCCATTTTTTATTTTACATGGAATCCAAACGTGTTCCAAGCCTCGAACAAAGGAACCAAGGAAGCCCATAAATAGCCATGCAACATTCTTCGAGTAGACAAGGAGAGAGAGAGAGAGAGAGAGAGAGAGAGAGAGAGAGAGAGAGAGCAACGTGAAGCACTTCGTTTTTGTTCATGGGGCTGCTCATGGGGCTTGGGAATGGTATAAGGTAGCCACGATGTTGGAGCAGGCTGGGCATAAGGTAACCAAGGTTGACATGGCTGCGTCTGGGATCAACCTTGCGCACCTTTCTAGTGTTAGCACCTTTGCCGAGTACTCAAAACCATTGTTGGATGTCATGGCTGAAATTCCATCAGAAGAAAAGGTGATTCTTGTAAGCCAGAGCTATGGAGGTTTGAGCATGGCTCTAGCCATGGACACCTATCCTAAGAAGGTTGCAGTTGGTGTGTTCATCAATGCTTACATGCCTGACACTACTAATCCACCATCATATGTCATTGACAAGGTAATGCCTGAATGATAAATCTCTCTCTCTCTCTCTCTTTGGGGCCTATGCTTAAAGTTCCCTTTTTTGTTTATGGATAAAGAACGATGAGCTGCTCCCATCTGATCTTATGGACATTGAGACGAAATTTGAAAGTGGAAAGACTGTCTTAATATTTGGCCCCAAGTTCCTCAAAACAAGGCTCTATCAACTGACCTCTCATCAGGTATAACTATTTGCTATAGTTTTCGTGTCTTTCTCAATCTCCACTATGCTATCCCTTCCCTGAGAGTTTTGCTTTTATCTCTGGCTTCCTAAAGGACTTCACGTTGGCTAGATCGTTGCAAAGAGAAACATCATTTTTTCTTGAAGATCTTCGCCAACAAAAGCCATTTTCAGCAGAGCGATATGGGTCTGTTCCTCGGGTCTCTATCATTGCAATGGAAGATTTGTGTATTATTCCATGGTTCCAAGATTGGATGAACAACAATTACCCTGCTAACGAGGTGATAACGATGGAAAATACTGACCATCTTGCCATGCTTTCCAACCCAGATGGAGTATTTAAATCTCTCGGAGAGATCGCCAAGAAATATTGATTATTGTTCTGGGTTGGTGTTATGCTGTTGGGTTATTTTCTGTGTCAGTTTGCAAGTCTGTTTGTTTGTTTTGTTTTTTTTTTTTCCTTTTTCGCTTGAGTGGTGTTCTTGGTTTGCCTTAGGCCAATTGGGCATTCGCAGAACTAAAGATCTGAATTCTGAATAAATAAAAGAAAGAAAATTCTTCGTCCTCTTTTTTTTTTTTTCCAGTAAACCAAGAATTACAAAGCAAATCACACATGAACTGCCACTTACACCATCTCCTAAATCTGATCCTTGGCCTTCCTTGGCAAGCGATAGCGGACTCATAACTGTCGACCAAACTCATTTCAGGTAAGTTGCCTGAATTGGATGATATCAGATGCGCCAGACATTTGGTTGCCAAATTCAATGCCTTGTTTAATCCTTAATAAAAGAGAAGATTCCAACTTTTGTGTCTTTGGGAGGTGCCTAGATAATGACCACTATTGGGCTCCATATATTTAGACCACATAAACAATCTTCTCTGTTGACTAAAACTATAGACTTGACCGAATCAGTGTCAAGCGCAACAAAACTGGTGTTATTTTCCTTCTTATGATTTATTTGAATTCGTAAGAAATTGAAGCTCAATGTTAGGTGATGTCTTTTCTAGAGCAAGAGGTCACAATGTTTGTCTCTTGGGTGGGGGACTTGTACCAACAGCGTCTAAAGGCAAGGAAAAGGGCATGTCTAAATGAAGGGTACATAAAATTAAATTTGGACGGACCGGCGCATAGACAAGGTATGTGCAGGTGTTGGCAGGGTGATTTTGGATCACCAAGGTGTAACACTTCTTGAATATTAAGGGCCGACTGATGGAAAGGAAGCTACTGAAACATAAATAATGGCAGCCAAGGTTGGTACTCATTGAAAAATTCCGCCATATATCCTTTTATTATTGAAATTGATTCCAAGGTGGTTATCAGCTGCATGATCCTAAAAAGGTTATTGGACGGAGATTTGCTCACTTCATGGTGGAGATCTAGGGAAGCAAATGAAAAGCGAATTCCCTAACAAATGATAGAGAAAAGGTTTTTGCTGGAGAATTAACTTAACGGGAGAGAAAAAGATGTGTAAGCTCCTGCTTAATGGGTGACGCTACGGGGGTTGCAAGGGAGTTGTTAAGGTGTAGTGGTGAAGTGTCTTTCCTAGCTCCATTAATGATCTTTCTCTTCGCCTTTGTCGTGCCTTTGCATGTCCTTTTGGGTTTCACGAGTCTTATAGTTCTAAACGGAATCGGTTTTAATTGATTTTAGTATATGTATTTCTTGTTATATTGTAACCTTTTGATCTTGAAAACTCATTTCTTAGTTCTGTCTCTTGCAACATGCTACGTCTTATTGATCTTTCTCACTATAGGCCCTTGTGGTCTGCCCCTTCCCTAGACCCCACATAGGCAGGAGCTTCATGCACCGGTATTGCACCCTTCTTTTTTTTCCATGATCCTTCTCCGGTTTCTCTCCTTTGAGTATCTCTATTCTTAGTTAATCTCCTTCTAAAGTTAAATGCTTCCCCAAAATCCCACATAACTATGTGAAAGGTTGCAGATGTGATCGTTCAAATAGTTAGAGTTTTATTAAGGGGAACCTTGGCTTAATGGTAAAAGTTGTCGGCATGTGACCTTAAGGTTACGGGTTCAAGGCGTAGAAATAGCCTCTTGTAAAAATGCATGATAAGGCTGCGTACTATTGACTCTTATGGTATGCTCCTTTTCTGGACCCTTCATATGAGGGAGCTTCGCACACTTAGTGACTCGTTTGTTTGATCTCCTCCTGAGCCGTCTGACAGTGACAGGCCACTTACACAGTACTATTCAGTCTCTGATATCCAACTTTAGGGGCTTGGAGTGATGGAGATTGAAAAATAGGAAGAACTAATCCTCCGAGTCATTCTAATTGTGTTTTGCACCAGCAATCTCCTGCAAGGCAGAAATTCCTCTTAAAGATTCTATTACTAGAAAGTTATTAGATGGGGTAAATGTTAACGTATTGTGATTGTTTTCTTGCATATCACTATAAAGAGCACTGAGGCATCTCTGTGGATTCCACTTTAATTGAGTGGAATTTTACTTCTTATATATCTCCAATTTTTTATCTTCTTCTAGACCTTGCTTTCTTGAAGAATTTTATGTTTTATGGTTCTTAGTCCATCTAGGCTATCAAAGGACTGTAGGCTTTTACTGGGCTAGTAATGTCTGACTTAATTTGACAACACTTGTTTGTATCAATGAATATTGATGAATGATGAGAACTCAGCTTCTTACATTTAACACAAATAGTTTCAATGAGAAACGCAAGTTTTGCACCGTTTTGCACCACGATGCATATACTTTAGGAATTAGAATAAAGAAAAATGGCAATAGATATAAGGTACTTTCATAATATCATCATCATTTTTTTTTCAATCGGATCTTTGATCTTTTATTTGATTAATCTCCTTTTTCTTTATTTGATTAGGGATTGGAATGCATACATCGAGAATCCAGTGTGCAATCCATTTGGATAAGATTGGTAGATTGTCCCAAATTAGTCATTTAGGTTAGAGCTAAAAAAAGGGTACCAACACTCTAACCAACCTAGTGATTTTCTGCCGAAATGCTCTCTCAATGAGAGCTCATAAAATTAAAAAAGGCTTTAGAATTGACTTTTAAAGCAACTGTTTAAAATTGAAAGACCACTTTCTTACTATAAGGCAACAACACTGACAGTCATATAGCCAACCATTGTTACAAATTTGAGATTCAGAAAAAAAAAAAAAAAAAAAGGTTGAAAGGTACATATCAAATTATAGCGTAAAGTGCTTCTTAAGAGTTAAACTTTCATTCGTTCATATTTGGATTAATCCTAACAGCAATTACACATGTTTCTTAGCTTATGAAAAGCTTCTAATAGTACATATTCAAGTACCGACAAACCGCATTAAATTGGACGACAGATCTGTACGATCACTAGAGATCCAGTAACTGCGCTATCAGAGAAGCTTCTCGTGGGACCAACTACATACAAATGGCGTGCCTCGCTGCATTCCTCTACGAAGAAGAAGACAAGCCAACAATCACTCACTTTGTTTCCACCACCACAAATAAGATCGGAAGAACAAGCCGGAGAGCAGATTCATCGGAGAGAGAGATGGAGGGTGCCGAGAGGAAACATTTTGTTCTGGTACATGGAGCATGCCATGGAGCTTGGTGTTGGTACAAACTAATTGCACTCCTAACTGCTGCGGGCCACCGAGCCACGGCGATCGATCTTGCTGCCAGTGGTATCCACCCCAAGAAAGTCACGGAGGTGTCAACATTTTCCGACTACTCGGAACCACTGATGGAAATCATGGCCGGTCTCCCTTCCGACGAGAAGGTGATCCTTGTAGGCCACAGTTTTGGTGGTATAAGCCTTGGTCTAGCAATGGATCGGTTTCCGGAGAAGATATCAGTGGCTGCCCTGATGCCGGATACTTCTAACCATCCTTTACATGCCATGGATAAGGTACGAACTCTGCAAACACTTCTGCTTTACATCTTTATTTACACTACATCCTATGTATCATAGTCAAGGAGAGCCTTGGCGCAATGGTAAAGTTGTTGTCGTATAACCTTGAGGTTATGAGTTCAAGGTATGAAAATAGCCTCTTGCAAAGTATAAGGTAAGGCTGCATAGTATTAAGCCTTGTGATCCACCCCTTCGTGCACTAGGACTCCCATTTATCCTATGTACCATAGTGCAAAGAGAATAGCCTCTTCGTTTTAGGCTGAGGTGAATCATCATCATCAAAGGTCTAATCTTCATTAGGCGTCAGCTTAATATCATAGGATTTGTCAAAAGATTTTACCCCGACTAGGATTAGTACTGGTCTTTTAATAGGAAAAGAACCAAGGTTCCAGATTCAACGTGGGATGATATCACATTTTTTCATTCATTCCCATTCAATAAAAAATGTTTTTTTTTTTTTTGGATGGGTTGATTTCTTGATGAATTGTGAAATAAAAGAGATCTTTCTTAGCAATTATTTCATATTCTAAAGTTAATTTCATAGGGATCTATAGCTAAGATCTATTGGAACTGTATTGCAAGAATCATTTGATTTCAGTTGTCAATTGAGATCCATTGAGTTGGTTTTCACTGAAATCTGTCTTCAACATCTCATTCGCACATCTATCAGCCATCACTGCCCATCATGTGGTAGTGTCTGGCTGATATGAACCATTGGCACAGTATATGATCAGGTGCACGATGTAGACAATCATCTCTAGAACTGAATTATCTATCTTGCATCTTAGTTAGGTTAATTATGTATGTTATAACTATTTAAGCATCAATTAATCATTTGATAGTGTCACTAATGGAAATAATTTATGTGTGATCCTAAACGTGGATTGGTGGACAACCTTGAACCCTAGTTAGATCAAGGGCCACTGTCAATCCATCAAGGTGATAAACATGACTGAAAATATCGTCGCCCAAAAGTGATCATAATAAAGATGAGATATCTTACTTAAAATATGGGAAAGCCTAGGAAGGATGCAGATCACTGTGATGCAACAGTGCGACTCACTTAAACTATTAGGCCCCACCATGATTCATCTGGGCCACATGATTGATCAATCCCACGTGGTCTATGACCAGAAGCTCTCATCTGTCTAATTTTATCCTTTTTGGAACAAATTTTAAGGTCATAGGCCATCTAACCTATGATTAGTGGTGTGAATGGGTCTTTTAAAACTGGAATTTGGTGTTTTGTCATTTGTACCCCAAATTCTGATCATGTTCAATTGTACTCCAAATTTGAAAATTCCTTTTCAATCATACCATGGATCGTGAAGCAAGTAAATGCCAATAATTTCTAACACAAGTGGCTTTCCTACATGGTGTTGACTTACACATGGACAACACTTTTGTTCAAGGGAATTTTGAAGCTTTGAAGTTATTTTTTTAAACAGGGAGACCAAAGGGAAAACCTGTAAAACCACAATTTTGAGCAGCTACATCTAACAAAGGCCGTTACTTTACTACAAAGTTGATTCTGTGACTATCTTTGTAGGACTGTTCCCTACAAGTTCATCCACCTAAAGTCTCTCTATGAGCTAGATTTGAGCAACAACAATTTTGCTAGAAAGTTCTTCTAACCAGATGCTAGAAAGAGGACGGGAGAAAGGACAGAACTTAAGTAGGTCCAATTTTAGGAGATTTGAGCCACTCATTTTGTTTGTTTTGTCATATTTAGGCTGTATACAAGAATCCATGCCCATCAATCGCTTATATATGCTAGATTTTTCAACTAAAACTTCCAATGGATATGATTTAAAAAAAAAAAAAAAAAGCAAAGCTCAAATCATGAAGTTTGGTGAATAGATAATCTAAGGTACCCTAAACATGATGAATGGATCAGATCATCCCAAAAAGAGCCCCAACTATGTTGTATCCATACGGTTTCTAGCATCAGGAAAGCATTTTTCTTCCCTAAAAATTGGTTTTGCATCTATTATCGGTAGTATCGTTCTTTAAAGAAGAAGATGACTTCAGACTCCTAGAAATGCCTTGTGCACGCCACATAAGCAAGCCACATGTTTTAGAAAGTAACAACGTTTACTTTATGATCCAGGGTATGCTACTCCAAAGTTTTTTCTAATATTTTCATTTCTAATTCTATGTTTTCTTGTCTTGCCATCTATCTGTCTCAACATCTGTATTTTAGCAACACTCATTTTATGCACATATTGTTCTTTAACTATCCAACACTCTAATCTATAGAGCATGATCAGCCTTACAGCAATCCTATAGAATTTTCCTTTCAGTTTGAATGGAACTTATTGGTCCCACAAAACTCTAGAGGCAGAATGTATGCATATACATGTGTATATATATATGTCAATATAAGACTACCGTATATATATGCATTTATATTTGTAAATGTAAGACTTTCATATGATTAACCATTTTTGGGTCATAGCTTGAACGATTTGGATTACTAAGCCCTTGTATGCTATATGTGTATCGGTTTTAATTAGTTAAGCGACTAATAGGTAGAGGTATAATAATTTTCTAAGCAGTAGTTTTCTAGCTGGAGAAAATAAAATACTTGACATAAGCAGTATCCCACCTATTTTCTGGCTTGAGTGGATATCACCAGCCTTTGACGCTGCCTATTTTCTATTTTCTTGGGAGGAAACTTGATTAACCATTTATAACATTTTGAATGGTGAATGAAGCACATGGAGAGGGCACCTGAGCCACAAATGGATAATCATGTCAACTACGACGCAGGACCACAAATATTATTTGGGCCCAACTTCTTAGCAGAGAATCTCTATCAGAACTCCTCTTTAGAGGTAACTAAGTTGTGTGGGATGCATCGTTAATTATCTCAGAAATGAGCCGTCATTTCCTAACAAATGTGGAGTTTCTTATGTTATTAAAAGGATCTCACATTGGCGACAACGTTGGTAAGGACTGCTTCCTTTTTCATGGAAGAACTAAGGAGCACACCACCGTTTTCAAAGGAGCGATATGGCTCTGTAACCCGTGTTTACATTGTATGCGAAGAGGATAGAATCATAGAGGAAGATTTCCAGCGCTGGATGATAGATAATAATCCTGTGAAAGAGGTGAAAGTGATAAAAGGTGCAGATCATATGCCTATGTTCTCAAAGCCTCAACAGCTCGGCAATTATCTCCTGGAGATTGCCCAGACACACTCCTGATTTCTACTGCTACCAAAGGGCAGCTCCGGTGCACAAAGCTCCCGTGTATGAGGGGTTCAGGGAAGGGGCAGACTACAAGGGTCAATAGTACGCAGTCTTACCTTGCATTTTGCAAGAGGCTGTTTCCACCCATTGAACCCGTGACCTCAAGGTCACACGACGACAACTCTACTGTTGCACCAAGGCTCTCCTTCTGATTTATTCCGCTACTGTCATGGGTAATGCTACTACTACGACTATCTTTATTATTGAGACTTAATGTGTTGGAGAGAGCTGGTTCCCGTGTTTCCATTCGTAATGAAACGTTAGAAATGGGTTTGATGAAGTTCTATTTTTAAGTGCTTAGGTACGCTGTAAGTGCTTCTCTATTTTCTATTTTTTAACACTAGAATGATAAATGAAAAGAAAAAGAAAAAGAAAAGTTACCAAACATAACTATTAATAGGGGAATGCCAAAGACTGCTAGAATTGCCCAAGATTTGACGCTAAAGGAGCACACCTTTGAATGATCTAACAAATTCAACTCATTGCCAGCATGTTAAGATAACTAGTAAACAGAAATTCACTGTGATTTGATGATTCTAGCATCATAAATACTATGTTTTTTGGAGTTGAATTTACAACATTGTTTTACGAAATTTCTAGCCATCTCTTTCTACTAATGAAAAGTAGAGTTTACAAGTGCTGAAATTATCCAATTCTCACGGTATTTGAACGGCTAATTATCTTAATTCGTAGCAATGAGGCAACGGGTCAGATCATTCAAAGATAAGCTCCTCTATAGGTGTTTGCAGACGAGGATATAAAATTAGTGTTCAAGCTGATGTCCATGGATATCCAGTTTTGCCCTTACATGGATATTTAGCTATATCAGTGGACACTCAATTTTGTTCTACGCGGACATGCATTATTATTTTGACACATTGTAGCATTTGCACTACTGTAGTTCATTGTCCACAAAATGCATGTTTGTGAGGGTTGTCTTTTAGTGTTGAAACTTGAGTCATGATCCTATAGGATGCTGGTGGTTCAATAAATTCTAATGCCTGTGTCATTTGTCGCTTAAATCATCAAATTGTAAACACAATGCCCAAGCGCCCATGCATGAGTTACTCTTCTAACCATGTCACACTTTTCTATAGACTGGGATTGGTGATTATTCGTGGCAAGCTGTGTTGCAGTTTTCACTGTAGGTTTGCTACGCCAACCTTTATTAAAATGCGCGTGCATACACACACGCTCTGTTTATTGTAGGTGTAAACATTTGATTGGCTAAATAAAAGTAGAAAAAAAAAATGTATGTGTGTGTGTGGGCTCTGTTAACATATGCACCCTTGCTTGCACACATGTGCGAGAGAGAGAGAGAGAGAGTGGGGTGTTATATATTGAAGAAAAATGGGTTTGGGCTTACATTTTTGTATTTTTTCATTGATCTAAAATATACATATGTTTCTACTTCAATGAGATGTCCTTGGTACAAAACTCGCATTTATCTGAAATTTCTTATGTCTTCATTTCTTGGCCTTTTATAGGCCTAAAATAGATGGTAAGATGGTTTTTTCATTATAAACCGTCCCTAATATCACCATAAGCGATATAGAAATGGACTTAAGCATTCTCATTAAATTGAGTTTTAGTAGCAAGGAGATATAATTGAGGATCAACGTATGGGATAAAGGTCAGGGAACACAATGGTGTCATCTGATCATCGATGAGTCATTGTTAGGCCTCTGTTTTTGTTCTGTTCGATTGCACTATTCAAATGGCCCAACAGATGTTTGTCCAAATTTTATAGTTTTTGTCATATTCTATTCAATTTAAGGTCGAGGAAGTCATCCAGATTAAAGCCAAAGTTATTATGGGATAAAAAATACAAAAAAGTGGCCCTAAATTTTATCATTTTAATACATATCAATATGTACGAAATAGAGTGAGAGAACATATACATATGAAACAGAGGGAAATAGTGATGTGCAAGATTTTTATCCCTTCTCCAAATTCATCTTGGATACACAAGTCATTGAGTTCTCATGGACGCTGCTCACGGATCTTCTTTTTAGCTCCAGCCCGTTTGCCACTTTCTAGCTACTTATGGTTGAGAAGAATTCAATTAAATTTGTACACCATCGGTAGGCGACCAACTGTTTTATCTATGAACCTTAATTTTGGGTGGGACCGAATTGGAAGCCTCATGGATCAAGCTTCTGGGATCATATGATCACCAGCAACAATGGGTTGGACTTGATCATAAGGCTGAACCAACATCAAGGAACAGAAACTGATTAGATCAACGGATACGATCGCATCCACGCGAGTCCAAGCCCCAACAACACGAACAGATCATACAAAGTCTTAACTGATTAATCCAAACTCTTTAGTTATCCAGAAACTTGGACCTTTACATCTCTATAACGTTCCACTTCACGCCGAATAAATGCCAACAGCCATACTTTGTTGATAGAGAAGATTCATCCAACACTATCTGTCGACATAAGGGCTGGTGGATAGACGGTCTGGATGAGTGAAAAGATGGACCCCACCCGGACTATGACCGTGTATTTTTCCTTCTTTGAACAGTACGTCTGTACGGAGATTCAGTCTACGGAAAGGACGGTCAACACAAAATGCTTATAATTGGAAAAAAGAATAAGAGGAGAAGTTGGCCTGCAGTTGCCTGCTTGAAACCTTTGACCCAGAAATAGTAGTAGCAACCGAGCAAGTGGTGCCCATTCAAAACAGGGATTATCCTAGAAATTTCCTCTTCTAATGCATCCACAAATTACTACTCTCTAAGATGAGCTCAACTTCTTTGACAACTGCTCCGATAATCAATTTTCTGATCAAATTATGACCTTATTAAGATAAGCAAAAAGTCAGTGTGGATCACACACACTCAGCGATCTGGATCAGCTGAACGGTGCCGATTTTAGTCCACTACGATATCAGATCTTTGATTGGTTTTGCTTGTAATCTCACTTTAATATGGTTTAGTGGATATCATGTGTGAATCTTGTTGTCACTTCCATGGTGCAGTCTGTGCTAAGTAAATGGAACCAACTATAGTGCAGTAGACCAGGACATTTTCTGTATGGGTTGGAAAGCCTGTGATTCGATCAACACAATGTGAGTGTATGATGGTCTATGACTGAGAGGCACCTCCTACTAGCCCCATTGTGGCTCATTCATGGTGGGTGAGTTCCATCTACATCCTATTTAGCCTTTTCCTTGCCTTTATAGAACATGTAACTTGGATCTAGATATGCTAATCTATGTCATTTTCGGTCTCCGTTAAACATGTTGAAACTCGTAACAAGTCAAAAATGAAATAAATTTAATAAATAAAAATGCCGGGAGTTAACTAGAAGTTTTTGTGCCAATGATGTCTAGCGCAACATTCAATAAAGCATTTTCCTTAGAATACGCTTGATCGCAAGTTTTCTGAGAGTATTTGAGTCATCTCCCTGTACCAAGAAAAAGAAAAAAAGTACTATTAAAAAGCCTTGGACAAGTAATAGAAAAAGTGATTAATGATGTGTTAACCCTTCCTTTGTGCCAACATTCTCTGTTTAAGAATAAAAATAATGCTTAAAATATAAAGGCAATAAATAGCTCTCTAATATATGTGCCAAGATAGTGATGCTTTTGTGGGCAACTGACTCACTCAAGGCCACGGATGCTTGTTCTTCTTTGACATGGCCCATGGATGATTATCAAGAAATTAGTCCCCGTACGCACGCAGGGTCTTAAAAAGAAGTGCACCAAAAGTATTTATAGTATGTAGCTTTATTTTATATCTTTGCAAGAGATTTTTTCAAAATAAGAATAAAAATGTAAGAACTGAGCTATTAGACAACTATTAATTCATCAGAAAAATTTAATATCAAGAGTGATTCAAGATGATCTAGGTTACGCGATCGTGCCCGATTATGCTATCAGTGAGGAAATGTTTTCAAATAAAAAGGCAACTTTGGTGCACGAAGCTCCAGCGTATGCTGGGTTTGGAGAAGGGATAGGCCACAATAGTCAATAGTACGCAACCTTACATTGGATTTTGCAAGAGGCTATTTTCATGCCCTGAACTCATTAGCTCGAGGTCACACAGCGACAACTCTACCATTGCACCATGACTCCCCTTCCACAAAGCAATCTACAAGTCGTGATTTTGGCATAAACATGATCGTGATTATACGCGAAGAGTGAAGAACGTGAACTACAATCATAAGAAAATGTCAAATTGAAACATCATCACGAAGCTAAAAAGGTGTGAAGGAAAACAAAGAAATCATGCCAAACTCCGTCTTACAGTAATTCATCTTATAATATTACATTTGTTTTAATAGGATTATTAGCACTTCTTAATTAATGCTCAACAGTTTAAACTTTTGTATAATTTTCTCTCTCTACGGGCAAAGACTACCATATTGGAACAGGAAACCTTGCTGCAAAAGCTGTCGTCATATGACCTTGAGGTCACGGGTTCAAGGCATGGAATCAGCCTTTTGTAAAATGCAAGGTAAGGCTGTCTACTATAGACCCTTGTAGTCTGCCCCTTTTCTAGACCCTCATAGGCGGAAGTTTCGTGTACCGAGGCTATGCCTTTTATCTTCTTAATATTTCCAACTGATGCACTTTATCATTCCAAAATTGCCACTAACTATGTGTTTCTTATACTTCTTCACCAAAAAATAAACTGTAGCTTTGATGGGCATCTCATGGAGATGGGGGATAGTCCAATCATGAAACGCATGCCCTTGACATGTAAATGGTGTCATATATGTTAGAATAGATATACATGACGCTTCTATCTATGTTCTCGTGGGTCTCTTTGTCCTTTGAAAACTTTCTACTTGCATTGACTCACTCCTTCTAACTTGTGTCATTTTAGGTGTAACAACTGGGAATTTTCAACACTTTTATAATTTTAATAAAAAAATTCAAAAGGTGGGGTGGGGACCCATTTTATAAAAACAAAACACAACAAAAAATATCTTCGAATGAATTTTATTTTCATAAAAACCTTGAATGTCACAAATCAACTCAAATCTCAAACCAAAATTTTCTAATTTTTCATCATGAACCATTTTAAAACAAATTTACCATACCAGGAACCATCTAGTCAACAGTCACATTCCAAACAACAATATAATCAAGCCCATAAATACATATATAAGTGTATACAGTCTAGGTAAAATTAAAACATAGCTCAAATAAATCTGATGTCTTGATTGTTATTCGTCTGGCTCCTCATCGGTCATATATCTCTCTCTATATCTCAGGCATTGCAACAATAATGCGAGGTCTTATCAAGCAATGCTTGTATAGGTACATAGACATTTAATGCAATGCAATTATGGCATAAAAAAATAGCTCAAATGATAAAAATTGACAAGAGCGGAAAGCATAGTAGTCATAGAATACAAGTATCATAAGGCATGTAGATACGAGTAGCAAAGTATTATGTGCAATAAAACATGTATTTCATAAATATAAAGCATGATATGGTGCAATCTCAATGAGCATATAATAACAAACCAGGCACCCCAAAGTACGGAAAGCCATTATATTGGATGGTCTAGATTGTACTCAGATAAGCAAAAAAGATCAAAATGTTATAAGCACGTAAGGCCATCATACTAGAATAGCTTGTCTACAAACCCCAAATACAATTTCAATCAATAATAGTAGGGTTAGTATCATCCAAGGTAAGCACAAATACATAGATCTATATAATGTCTTACTTGATGGTGCTAGGATCTGGGATCTACTATCCATGCTCTATAGACCATTGAAATAACCTTGCTAGGGTCCTGATGATGATGATCTACTGTGAGTTCCACTATGAAGTGGACGGTCTAGATCATACTAAGTTGGGCAGAAAAGATTCTTCGAGAAACATGACATAAGTAAATCATTATCTTTATGTAATTTGGTAAAATAACCTATGCTTAATCGTAAACATCCAAATTTCTCAAGTAAATCATCTCCTTCGAGTGACTAGTAGGAATCCCTTCAAGGACGCAAGCTTATCCTTGACTTCCTTTCTTTTAAAGCAACAGCAAGGAAATTACCCAATGATGGACATCAATGAAGAAAGACCGGCATCTTATCTTTTATAATCACTCATCAAAGTCGTCAACAAGCATTTTTCTTGGGTCATGGCCTTCTACCGTATAATACGGTGAGGATCTCTACCTCAGCACTTACCTCAATTAGATTTAAATTGATGGTACTCCTTAGTCGTCTATGTGAAACTAAGATAAAACTACCTTTGTCTTAAAGTATGACATTTCCAAATGGTGGGTCCATCTGACGGAAGATCGCCCATCAGGTAGGCATCAAACTCATTGAAGATGGAAGAAGAAAGACCATCAAAATCTTCCTTGTCCAAGTCTTCCATGTCCAAACAAAATTACTTGACTCTCCCGTAAACCATGATATGATGAGGTTGATAGGCCGAACCACTCCATTCAGTTGCATGCACTAAAAGAATTATACTATTAGATTATCCTTGCCTTTTAGTTATCGTAGTTGAGGAATGAAGACTAGTGATCATGGCTCAATTTTACTATCCACTTTACATGCCGAACAACAAAGTCTAGTATCTGCCAGTGGATGAGACTTTTGGGTCATAGCTTGGTAAGAGAAGGCCCAGAAGAATGATTGCGGAACAGAAATACTTGTGCTGATCTTGTAAATTTTAGTTGCCTGCATTGCATAGTCCCAAACGGTTGAATCTCTCACTTTTGTCTTCAAGGCTCAAAAATCTTCATTCATGTACTGTTGAGAGACTCCACCTTAAAAAAGTATACAAAAAAACTTGGTAGCAGTGTCTGCACCCGGTACCAATGCTCTTTTAGAATCTTTGTAACTGTGTAATTTGGTAAAATCGCCTATTACTTAATCGTAACCGTCCAAATTTTCATCATTAAATCATCTGCCTTGAGTAAGTTGGTACAAATCCCTTCCAGGACGCAAGCCTATTCCTGACTTCTTTCTTTTGGAGTTGCAGCTAGTTACTCCGTGTCATTTTGTTTTTCCGGCTTTAGCGACCATTTTGTCCATGGATAATTTTGTCCATGGATTGTAATCCGATGACACAAAAGCTGATGTAAAGGCAGCCCCACGTTCACTTGTCTTAAGGATAATACTCCATGGGAAAATTTTGTCCATGTTTCGTAATCTCCATGTTGTAGATGTTCTTTTGACGCATGGCGTAGCTAAACAGGCAACCATGTTGAAGCCGATCAATACTTTTATCTCAGTCACCTAAAAATCTGAAAAGTTTTAGCAAAACCCCATTGATCATATGCCAGTTCTGCTACGAACATACTCAGGAACAGAAAATTAGGACACCTTAAAAACCCAAAAACAAAATGCTCATGATCAAGAACAGAGGAGTGGAGACGATTATACCTGTTGTTCCCGAGGAAAGAAGAAAATTCCGAAGCCAATAATCCCAAATCCCTCAAATCATCTTCACAAGTGGGGTAGAACAGAGGAGGATGATGGTTTTAAAACTGAAAGTTTTTAGGTTGGGGGGTTTTCCCTGTTTTAGCGGGTATCTCCCCAAAACTACCACCTGTCTCTGGGACCAAGCTGTATTACACTGTACATTGCTCTTCTTCTTCCCAGTAATTGCTTCATTTCTCTTCTTTTTTCTTTCAGATTTTTTCATTGGCGATCTCTTGTTTCTTCTCCGTAGTTTTTGGTTGATCTTAAGAGTTTGAATCGCCATTTCTGTTTGGTTGAAACTTGTTTCTGGATGAATCATTGTTTTTGAGTCTTCTTCTCCGTGTCATTTTGTTTTTCCGGCTTTAGCGACGATTTTCTGTTTGTTTCTCTTATTGATTTCTGGTTAAACGTACTGCCTCTTCATTTAAAGAGTTTCTGATGGCTGGAGCTTTCCTCCGCTGAAATGTGTTCATCAGCTTCAAGTTTTCGGTTCTGTTTGCTTTGCATGTAGTTTTGACAGTGAGCGCTGGAAACTGTGATTCATTACTGTTACTGTTGAAATAGTTTCCTTCTTGTGTCCATTTGCAAGAGTAACGCGCCTTGCTATGTGATTGTGATTAAAATGATGAATGCCTTGTTGTAATTATCGCCTTTCTAATTGATTAAAATGGTGAATTGGGCAAATGAAGTGGCATTCGGATACCATGTTTGTGGAGCACTATCATCTCACATGGGATGCTTGGGAGGAAGAAGAAGATCTGCTGCATAATGCACCCTTCCATGTGCAACAATCCCCTTCAGCCCAAGACTCCGAGTATTGAAAAGAGCCATCTAAATTGACAACAGAGTCTCTGATTTGCATGCTCTCTTTCTCCAAACATCCATCATACCTACTCAAACAGCAACACAAGCTCACAAACAACACCAAAATGCTATAAGCGCGTAAGGCCCTCATACTGGAATAGCTTATCTACAAACTCCAAACACAATTTCAGCCGATAATAGTAGTGGTAGTATCCTCCAAGATGAGCACAAATATATAGACAGATATTATGTCTTACTTGATGGTGGTAGGCTCCTGATCTACTGTGCATTCCACTATTAAGTGGAACGTCTAGATCAAACTAAGTTGCACAGAAAAGACTCCTAGTCAAACATGCTAGAAACATGATATGAGCAAATCAGTATCTTTATGTAATTTCATAAAGTGATCAATGCTTAATTGTAACCATCCAAATTTCACTAGTAAATCATCTCCCTTGAGTAAGTGGTTGGAATCCCTTCCCTTTAAGGACACAAGCTTATCGTTGACTGATTTTCTTTCAGGGTGACTGCAAGGAAAATTTCCAATGATGGAATCCAGTAGTGATGAAAAGCCAGCATCTTATCTTCTACGATCCCTCATAAAAGTCAGCAACCAGAAAACAATTCTCTTGAGTCCTGGACTTTCTTGAGTAACAAGGAGATTATCCCCACCTCACCAATTATTTCAATTAAATTTAAATTGATGGTGCACCTTAGTCGTCCATGTGAAACTAAGATAAAAGCTACCTACATCTTAAACTATGACATTTCCAAATGGTGGATCCATCTGATGGAATATCACCATCAAGTGCGCATCAAAGGTCTTTGAAGATGGAAGGAGACAAACCATCAAAATCTTCCTTTTCCAAGTCCTCCATGTCCAAACAAAACAACTTAACTTGCCCGTAAATCACGATATGCTTATATCAATAGGCCAAACCAGTCCACTCATTTTCATGGACCAGTCATGATAGGTTGTGTACCAAAAGAATTATACCTTTGGATTATCCTAGCCTTTGGTTTTCTTAGTTTAGGCATGAAGACTAATGATCATGAACAGATTTTGCATGAGATTTTTGGGTCATGACTTGCTAAGAGAGGGCAAGAGGAGTGATTTCGAACCGGGGATACTTGTGCTTATCTTGTAAATTTTAGCTGCCTGCCAATGAGGGGCCGTAGCAGCATTGCCAACGAGGAATAGCCTATAACCTCACGCAGAGTACTGATGGCCTAACTAAGATGGGTCATTAAGGAAAATAGTTTTGACAGTAGGACCCTGGTTTTTCTACCCCCGAGCCATCAAAATAATCTACAATCCTGATGTGTGGTCCACTAAGCTAATGATCTAGATTTTTAGCAGGAGTTATAGAAAACTAATAATGCTAATGGGGGCCTAGATCAACAAAAATGCAAAACAAGTAGGTAGAATCGTTCAACTACGTTGATTTTTCATATGTTACATATGGTGGAATATGATGAATGGCCTAGATCAACAAAAAGAAAAAGTTAAAAATCAACGTGTGTAAAAAAAGAAAGGCGTGAACTTCTTCTCAACCTACCGGGCCACTTTAAAAGTTCTAATCTTGTGCATCTGTAGTTCACGTAGTCTTGACCGCCAAGCTCTTTGAGGCCACCACTTGGAATCTCATGATCCAGTTCACGATTCCACGAATGTAGGGCCTATATAATGCTAGTACACTTTGGATAGTTACCGTCCAAATGCAATATTAATCAGCAGATCAGAACCCTAGGATATTGTGGTGGTGCTTGGATCATCTGGGTCATAAATGCAAGTTTGACAGCTAAATCACGATACTGGGTCATTTTGAAAATTATTTATGATCCTAGGATCTGGGATCTACCATCCAGAGACCATCCAAATAACTTAGGATCCTGATCAACAGTGAGCTCCATCATTGAGTGGATCGTCTAGATCGTACTCAGATAGTCAGAAAAGAGCACTTGTAAAACACGCCAGAAACAAGACACGACGAAATCTTCATAATTGCGTAATTTGGAAAAATCACCTAATGCTTAATCCTAACCGTCCGAATTTTCACAAGTAAATCATCTGCCTTGAGTAAGTTGGTGCGAACACCTTAAGGATGCAAGCTTATTCTTGATTTCTTTGTTCTCGAGTGGCCGCTAAATAAATTCCCAAATGATGGGATCCACCGGTGCTGAGAAGTCATCATTTGTCCTCAGCCACTCAATCCAGCAATCACTTGTCAAAGTCATCAGTGGTGAGTCACCGGAAAGAGTTCGCTTTTTTGACATGTGCAAAAGTAGGGACCAGTTTGTTTGTAATGCCAACCATCTATTTCTAGGTTGCACATTGTATACGCCATGTCTCATAATTTCCAATAACACTATCATTTGCCCAAGTAAATGGTGTCATATATCTTAGAATAGACTGCTAGGATCATCTGTTCTGAGAAGATATTTTTGGCATGGCCGATCTAAGAAAAAATGAGGAAGACTAGGGATGGGGAGGGGGCGTGTAGGTTAACAAGCTTTCTCTTTCGATGGTTTGATCCAACTGACAGATGTGCACTCTTTGGTGGGTCCCACCATGTGAAAATGTTACTGAAGCAAATGATAGCGTTACTGGAAATTTTGAAGCATGGCGTAACCGATGTGCAATCTGGAAACGGATGGTTGGCATCACAAATAAACCGGTCCCCACTTGTGGACATATCAAGAAAGCGAACCCTTTCCTGTGGGCCCACCATGGAGGACTTTGACGAACGAGTGCCGGATTGAGTGGTTGAAGATAAACAATGACTTTTCATAACCGGTGGATCCCATCATTTGGAAATTTAATAAGCTGCGACTCCAAAAGAAAGGAAGTCAGGAATAGGCTTGCGTCCTTGAAGGACGGGAAAAAGAAAGATTTTGGTGGTCTGTCTTCTTCAATTTTTAATGAGTTTGACACCTACCTGATGGGCAATCTTCCATCAGATGGACCCACCATTTGAAAATATCATACTTTAAGACAAAGGTAGTTTTATCTTAGTTTCACATGGAAGACTTAGATGTACCATTAATTTAAATCTAACTTAGGTAACTGTTGAGGTAGAGACACTCACCTTGTTATACGGCAGAAGGATGTGACCCAACAAAAAACTTTAATGAGTGATTCCAAAAGATAAGATGTTGGTCTTTCTTCATTGATGGATTCTATCATTGAAAAATTTCCTAGCTGTCGCTTTAAAAGAAAAGAAGTCAAGGATAAACTTGCTGTCCTTGAGGGGATTCCTACTAGTAATAGCCTAAGATTCCATCTTTTCAGGCAACGATTCAATGTGTGACTGGAAAATCGGTGTTTGGACGGTTAAAATTGATCCAAGGTGATTCTCACAGACCAACTCAAGTAGTCTGTCGCATCTTTTTTCAATGTGGACATTTCACCTAGTGGATCTAGACTTGATCTCCAATCCTACGGACCAAATAACTCTATCGAACAAGCCGGTAGATGGCTGTCCCCATTGCAGCGGATGGTCAAGATTGAGTAAATGTGGGCTGCATTCCATGGCCATTGCCATTGCTAAGATTAAAAGTAGCATTAGAAAGGATCTAGCATTATCTATAACGTTTGGAAGATTAAGATGTGTGGCTTAGTGTAGATCACGGTCATTAAGATTAAAAAGCACTTACAAGAGGGCCCAAATCCCTGCTGATCATCACCATTCATTTCCAGTATTACTTGGACAAACCATGCCCAGTTACTTGGGCAAATGATGGCGTTACTGGGAATTATGAAGCATCGCTTATCCAATGCGCAACCTAGAAACAGATGGTTGGCATCACAAACAACCTGGTCCCTACCTGTGCACGTGTCAAGAAAGCAAACTCTTTCCAGTGGACCGACCACAGATGACTTTGACGAGTGATTACTGGATTGAGTGGCTGAGGACAAATGATGACTTCTCAGCACCGGTGGATCCCATCATTTGGGAATTTATTTAGCGGCCATTCGAGAACAAAGAAGTCAAGAATAAGCTTGCGTCCTTAACGTGTTCGCACCAACTTACTCAAGGCAGATGATTTACTTGTGAAAATTCGGACGGTTAGGATTAAGCATTAGGTGATTTTTCCAAATTACCCAATTATGAAGATTTCGTCATGTCTTGTTTCTGGCGTGTTTTACAAGCGCTCTTTTCTGACTATCTGAGTACGATCTAGACCATCCACTTAATGAGTACGATCTCATGTAAAATCTCTTCATGATCACTAGTATGCGTTCCTAAACTAAGAAAACTAAGGACTAGGATAATCCAACAGTATAATTCTTTTGGCACGCAACCTATCATGACTGGTCCATGGAAATGAGTAGACCGGTTTGGCCTATCATGTGAGCATGTCATGGTTTATGGGTAAGTCAAGTCATTTTGTTTGGACATGGAGGACTTGGAAAAAGAAAATTTTGATGGCCTGTCACCTTCCATCTTCAATGACCTTTAATGCACACTTGATGGCGACATTCCATCAGATGGACCCACCATTTGAAAATGTCATACTTTTAAGATGTAGGTAGCTTTTATCTTGGTTTCACATGGACAACTAAGTGTACCATCAATTTAAATATAACTGAAATAATTGGTGAGGTTGGGATACTCCCCTTGTTACCGCAGAAAGTCCAAGACTCAAGAGAAATGTTTTACACATTGATGACTTTTATGAGGGATCGTACAAGATAAGATGCTGGCTTTTCATCATTGATGGACTCCATCGTTGGAAAATTTCCTGCGGTTGCCCAAAAAGAAAGTCGGTCAAGCATAAGCTTGCGTCCTTAAAAGAGAGAAGGGATTCCAACCGCTTACTCGAGGGAGATGATTAACTAGTGAAATTTGTGGTTGGAGTTTGCAGATAAGCTATTCAAGTATGAGGACCTTAAGTTCTTATAGCATTTTGGTGTTGTTTGTGAGTTTGTGTTGCTGTTTGAGTGGGTACGATGGATGTTTGGAGAAAGAGAGGGATGCTCTCACGCAAATCAGAGACTCGGTTGTCAATTTACATGGCTCTTTTCGATACTCTGAGTCTTGGGTTGAAGGGGATTGTTGCAAATGAGAGGGTGTAACATGCATTACATCTTCTTCTTCCTCTCAAGCATCTCATGTGACTGTAATCTATCTTTCAGCTCTAAGAGATGATGGTGCTTTGCCAACATGGTGTCCGAATGCCACTTCATTTGCCCAAATCACCGAGTTACAATCGCTAGATCTGAGCCGCAACAACATTGGTGGATGGGCTAACCCAGAAGGTAATGTTGGTTCTCTGTTTATATAGCATAGGTAATGTTGGGAATTTATACAACGAAAAATGCTATCATGACTGAGTTTTCAGACTAACTCCGGCATACTGCTAGCTAAGCCCACCTCTAGATTTGGAAGAAAAAAAAGAAGAAGAAGAAAAAAGCATGTGATGAGAGGGGTGTGGACTTTATCTAGGTCTCTTGAGCATGGATTGTACTGGGATGTATGTTGAGTGTTGAGATCTCTAGCATGTTTGCTCTTTAGCCACACCCCTCTCATCACATGCCCACCAGCCCACCATCAAAAGTTTGGATGATCCATCCAGCCACTATTTGTTATTTTGTTCTGGTAGTAAATTTGATGGATTAGAAAATTCAAAAGGGAGGATGAAGCAAACCTTTTTTTTTCGAACGGCATAGGTAGAATTGACAACTTAGAGGTACGGAGGTATGGACCCCACTATCATAGAATGATCCAACTTAGACATAGTTTGGATCAACAAATCTAGACCCAATTCTACCGTTGCTAATGGATTAAGCATAGATGAGTAGTTTGAATCACCGACTCTCACAGATAATTGCTGACTTTTGCAGGTTTATGTAGCTTGAGAAAGCTACGAACGTTATACCATTACAACAACAGTATTGGCGATGGAGCCCTTCCACCATGTCTGCTGAACAACCTCACTCCATTGGAAGACTTGGACTTAGGTTCTAATAATCTGGGCAGAGACTCATCTGAGAGTTTGTTGGTATGATTTCTTCATTTTATTTGATGGCCGCCTTCTTGGACAACACATGTTCCGTAGTTTATAAGGGTGAGCATAATCTTAGATTCCTGAAGCAATGAACCTAACATACGTATCAATCCACTCAATCGAATAGGATGCATTTGATTAAATTCTTAACCAATAAATGCTTCTAATCCAACAATCATACACCTGGGATCTAGATATTGGTCATGTGATGGGCCCACCTACAATTGCTCTCTCCCTCTCTGTCTCTCCACCTTGTCCGGGCGTGTAAGATTAGACTGTCAATATGTTCAATCCATCCACTCTGCATTGTGTCTGCGTCAATAATTGCTTCCTCAGGCTAATCACAATTGCACTGTCAACCGAAACCTCGATCCAAAACCATATAAAATAATGAGAAACTAAAAAAGGGCAAAAAGAAAGACAAGAAAATTGTATCCTTGCTCGGTGTCATTATCAAAACCTCTGAGTGTGAAAAAAAGGGAAATAACGAGTGTCATTATGAATAAGGAGGGAAGTGCTGTGATTTACATCTTGTATGATTCACCCAGATGAACCTAACATGCAATCGAGTGGATAAGTACAGATTGGAATTCAATTCAGAGAAGAATTTGGTGAAGAAGGAAAGTTGATCTTGGAGTAGAAAGTCGTCGATTAAATTGTCACCCTGGCAAGATGAAGGGGTGGATGAAGAAGACCGCAATGACGCCATTGATGTCATAATATGTAGATGAATTGTGTTCTTGGATAAGATTATCCACGAACGGTGATCTTACACAAAATTATCGATATAGTTATTTCTTATTTTTCTTTTAATAGTAAAATGACAGACCATCAAGTCAACCCAAATGGCTGAGCTCCCATCAGATTTTTAGGTGCAATTGTGAAGACATTTCAAATTAAAGGTTTTTTAGAATTTATTGAGATTTAGGGTATAAATGGTAAGAGGCCCAGAATTTAAGGTTTTTCAATACAAACTCAAAACTAAAATAACTGTCTATTTAATAAAACAAGGAGCCTAAAATGATTTTGACGTATTTGGTAAGATGTTTTACAGTTAAAAAAATGTTTCAAACAACAAAATATGTTATGGACAGTTGGCTTTTTTTTGCATTAAAAACTTGAGAAAGCCTTCGTGCTCTCTTAAATTGGCTGGAGTTCTTGTGAGTTTGTCCTTGCACTGATAATAAGGATATACGAAGAAATATTGACATTGGGTTTTATATCTTACTGATTTTATTCTTTACACCCTCTATGCTTATTTCGAGCCTTGGCGCAACGGTAAAAGTTGTCGTCATGTGACCTTGAGGTCACGGGTTCAAGGCGTGGAATCAGCCTCTTGCAAAAATGCAAGGTAAGGCTGCCTACTTTAGGCCATTGTGGCCCGCCCCTTCCCCGGACCCCGCATAGGTGGGAGCTTCGTGCACCGGGGCTGCCCTTTTGCCCCCTCTATGCTTATTTCCTGTAGGTTTATGTGGCTTGAGGAGACTAGAGACACTATATCTATTTAACAACAATCTTGGAGATCAAAGCCTTTGACTGTGTCTGGGCAACTGTTCTTCCCTGAAAATTCTGGATTTGTCAAGCAATAAGGTTAAAAATCCTTTTGGCAGCATCTCATCCAAAGAAACGACAGGTAAGTAGCTTTTATCACTTTTGCGCATTTGAGTTAAGTATTTTTAGATGCACCTTCCTTAGCATTTTGTAATTTAATTGTCAACTCTACTTGCTCCAACATATTGCAGGTGCAAGTCCATTCCCAGAAATGCTATTCTAAGTGAGTTTTGAATTTAGTCCCAGAAATTAGTCTGAATAGCATTTATCTATAAGTAGCGCCGATCTCTTTGCAATTCTAAAAAGTCGAACATGAAAAAAGTATTGGAATCTTCTAATCAAAAATTTTGGGCACACAGTGGTTTCACAAATTAGTCACGAGAGAGACTTTAACATATATATGAGAATTAGGTTTCACAAATTAGTGAATAGTTTACTTCGTAGTTCTTTGTTGTAAAAAAGAAAAAAAAAAAGTTTTATAAACTAGACCATATCATGGATGATCTGTCCTCCAACACAAGGCATATTGTTATTGTGAACCCTTGATTCATTGTCGAGAGAAGAAGTCATCTCGGTCTACATTCATCGATAAAACCACCAAATATCTAAGGGATTAGAAACATTGAAGGCAACCAATTAATAGGAGTATAATGCAATCCAAATCAATAGTTTTAGGGACTAAAATGTTTTTATGAAACTTTTAGTACTAAAATATCATAAGCAAATAGTTCTAGGGATTAAAGTGTACTTTGCTCTAACAAATATTTGACTTCTTTTTTGAAATTTAGACACTCAACTACTCGTGCACATTTTTAAACTCTGGTATCTTAGCAAAACACTCCTTGTGCCATGGTGCTAGAAGGCATTGGTGCAAAAACATTTGACTATTTATGGGCAAAAAATGAAGAATAAAAAAAACAAAGGACTCGTTATTTAATCACTAAGAAAACATTATGTTGATCCCTTGTCATTTCACGTAGAATCTAAAACATTGCAAACTTGTATTCATTAGATGATTCAAACTAGCTAAAAGATAGGCCCAGTGCTCATCTTTCTGCCCTCTTAACACCGTTAACAGTTTTGAGTGTGTGTGAGAGAGAGAGTTACTCTCGTGGGACCCAATTTTCAAAAGATCCAAGTAATCCACAATTTGAAGAACTAGGCAGCAAAATCTCATCCATTGAAGAGAGAATGAGATCCTCATTTTAGGTCCACTTCTTCCAATATAAAAAACAACCATTTATTATGGCCTTAACAAGCAGGTGCTCAGTACAGTAAGAAAAAGGAAAAAATGTACGGCGGGCCCTCAATGGAATTTTCTTACATGCCTCGCCGTGGGTCCGTCCTTTAACGGTCGGCATAATATTGTCAACCAAATTCAAATTACACCCACCTGCTTTTAATTAATCATTTTTCCTTTTGATTTATTCTGCTGGTAGGAAAGTGTTTTCTTATAGGCCGCAAGAAGAATACACGGTCTTAAATTTAGTTGATCGTAACCATTCATTTTGTTCAGCCTGCTGCCTATTTATCTCCGTACCAAAATTTATGGCCATCGGATGCCTCCATATCAAAATTCATGTGTACACAGTCTAGGAAAGGAACATAACACAAAGGGTTTATATGACATAACTTAACATTGAAGTTTTACAAGAGGCTGTTTTCATGCCTCAAACTCGTCATTTGTAGGTCACACTATGAGTTGTGTTAAGGCTTTCCTTCTTTCCATAAAATCTCTATTTTTCTCTCGAAAATTATAAGATATATGATTTTCTATAGATTTTGCTATAATTTGCATTCTAGTTAATACATGTTTTCCCAATAAAAAATTTCTATTTTGCTATAATTTTTTTATAAATGCATGTTTTCTGATGCATAAACTATGTCCAACTTTATTCTCATGTAGTAAAGACTCTTGATCTAGGATTGATTTTGTTGTTTGAAGATAGCACATATCAGTCAATGCAGTGTATAGATGCAAAGACTACCTTTTTTCCTTTAAGGGAAATGGTAGATAGTTAAGGTAGAGGATATTCACAAACATGATTAACTCTGTCTTACAGTAATTCATCTTATAATATTACATTTGTTTTAATAGGATTATTGGCACTTCTTAATTAATGCACAACAGTCTAAACTTTTGTATAATTTTTTATCTCGAAGGGCAAAGACTAGCATATTGGAACTGGGAACCTTGCTACAAAAGCTGTTGTCATGTGACCTTGAGGTCACGGGTTCAAGGCGTGGAATCAACCTCTTGTAAAATACAAGGTAAGGTTGTCTACTATAGACCCTTGTAGTTTGCCCCTTTCCTAGACCCGCATTGGCGGAAGATTCGTGCACCAAGGCTATGCCTTTTATCTTCTTAATATTTCTAACCGATGCACTTTATCATTCCAAAATTGCCACTAACCATGTGTTTCCTATGCTTCTTCACCAAAAAATTAAACTATAGCTTTGATGGGCATCTGATGGAGATGGGAGATAGTTCAATCATGAAACACATGCCCTTGACATGTAAATGGTGTCATATATGTTAGAATAGATATATGACGCTTCTATCTATCTTCTTTTGGGTCTCCTTGCCCTTTGAAAACTTTCTACTTGCATTAACTCACTCCTTCTAACTGGTGTCATTTAAGGTGTAATAACCGGGAATTTTCAACACTTCTATAATTTTAATAAAAATTTTCAAAAGGTGAGGCCCCATCTTATAAAAACAAAACACATCAAAAAATATCTTCGAATGAATTTTATTTTCATAAAAACCTTGAATGTCACACATCAACACAAATCTCAAACCAAAATTTTCTAATTTTTCATCATGAACCATTTTAAAACAAATTTACCATGCTAGGAACCATCCAGTCAACAACCACATTCTAAACAACAATATAATCAAGCCCATAAATACATATATAAGTGTATATAGTCTAGGTAGAATTAAAACAAACCTCAAATAAATCTGATGTCATGATTGTTATTCGTCTGGCTCCTCATAGGTCATATATCTCTTTCTATATCTTAGGCATTGCAACAATAATGCAATGCCTTACCAAGCAATGCTTGTGTAGATACATAAACATTTAATGCAATGCAATTATGGCATAAAAAAATAGCTCGAATGACAAAAACTGACAAGAGCATAGAGCATAGTAGTCATAGAATACAAGTGTCATTAGACATGTAGATACGAGTAGCAAAGTATTGTGCAATAAAACATGTATCTCATAAATATAAAGCATGATATGGTGCACTGTTAATGAGCATACAATAACAAACCGGGCACCCCAAAGCATGTAAGGCCATTATATTGGATGGCCTAGATCGTACTCAGATAAGCAGAAAAGATCAAAATGTTATAAGCACATAAGGCCATCATACTAGATTAGCTTGTCTGCAAACCCCAAATACAATTTCAATCAATAATAGTAGGGTTAGTATCATCCAAGGTAAGCACAAATATATAAATCTATATAACATCTTACTTGATGGTGCTAGGATCCAGGATCTACTATCCATGCTCTATAGAACATTGAAATAACCTTGCTAGGGTCCTGATGATCTATCGGGAGTTCCACTATGAAGTGGACGGTCTAGATCATACTAAGTTGGGCAGAAAAGATTCTTCGAGAAACATGACATAAGTAAATCATTATCTTTATGTAATTTGGCAAAATAACCTATGCTTAATTGTAAAAGTCCAAATTTCATAAGTAAATCATCTCCTTCGAGTGACTAGTAAGAATCCCTTCAAGGACGCAAGCTTATCCTTAACTTCCTTTCTTTTAGAGCGACAGCAAGGTAATTACCCAATGATGGATATCAATGAAGAAAGACTGGCATCTTATCTTTTATAATCACTCGTCAAAGTCGTCAACAAGCATTTTTCTTGGGTCATGGCCTTCTACCGTATAACAAGGTGAGGATCTCTACCTCAGCACTTACCTCAATTAGATTTAAATTGATGGTACACCTTAGTCTTCCATGTGAAACTAAGATAAAACTACCTTGTCTTAAAGTATGACATTTCCAAATGGTGGGTCCATCTAACAGAAGATCGCCCATCAATTAGGCATCAAACTCATTGAAGATGGAAGAAGAAAGACCATCAAAATCTTCCTTGTCCAAGTCTTCCATGTCCAAACAAAATGACTTGACTCTCCTGTAAACCATGATCTGATGAGGTCGATAGGCTGAACCACTCCACTCAGTTGCATGGACCAGCCATGGTAGGTTATGCACTAAAAGAATTATACTATTAGATTATCCTTGCCTTTTAGTTATCGTAGTTGAGGAATGAAGACTAGTGATCATGACCCGATTTTACTATCCACTTTACATGCCGAACAACAAAGTCTAGTATCTGCCAGGTGATGAGATTTTTGGGTCATAGCTTGCTAAGAGAGGGCCTAGAAGAATGATTGTGGAACAGAAATACTTGTGGTGATCTTGTAAATTTTAGCTGCCTGCATTGCATAGTCCAAAACAGTTGAATCTCTCACTTTTCTGAGCTTTAGGAGTTTCTACTTGTCTTCAAGGCTCAAAAATCTTCATTCATGTACTGTTGAGAGACTCCACCTTAAAAAACGTATACAAAAAACTTGGGAGCAGTGTCTGCACTCCGTACCAACGCTCTTTTAGAATCTTTATAACTGTGTAATTTGGTAAAATCGCCTATTGCTTAATCGTAACCATTCGAATTTTCATCATTAAATCATCTGCCTTGAGTATGTTGGCACGAATCCCTTCTAAGACGCAAGCCTATTCCCGACTTCCTTTCTTCTGCAGTGGCAGTTTATTAAATTTCTAAATGATGGGATCCACCAGTGATGAAAAGTCATCGTTTATCTTCAACCACTTAATCTGGCACTCGTTCGTCAAAGTCCTCCAAGGTGGGCTCATAGGAAAGGGTTCGCTTTCTTGATATGTCCACAAGTGGGGACTGGTTTGTTTGTGATGCCAACCATCCGTTTCCAGGTTGCGCATCGGTTACGCCATGCTTCAAAATTCCCAATAATGCTATCATTTGCTCTAGTAACATTTCCGCATGGTGGGATCCACCAAAGAGTGCACATTTGTCAGTTGGATCAAACCATCGAAAGTGAAAGCTTGTTAATCTATCTACATGCCCCCTCCCCATCCCTAGTCTTCCTCATTTTTTCTTAGATTGGCCATGCCCAAAATATCTTCTCCGAACAGATGATCCTAGCAGTCTATTCTAAGATATATGACACCATTTACTTGGGCAAATGATGGCGTTACTTGGAATTTTGAAGCATGGCGTATCCGATGGCAACCTAGAAACAGATGGTTGGCATCACAAACACACTGGTCCCTACTTGTGCACATATCAAGAAAGCGAACTCTTTCCGGTGCACCCACCACTGACGACTTTGACGAGTGATTGCTGGATTGAGTGGCTGAGGACAAATGATGACTTCTCAGCACCAGTGGATCCCATCACTTGGGAATTTATTTAACGGCTACTCGAGAACAAAGAAGTAAAAAATAAGCTTGCATCTTAAGGGGTTCACACCAACTTACTCAAGGCAGATGATTTACTCATGAAAATTCGAACGGTTAGGATTAAGCAATAGGTGATTTTTCCAAATTACGCAATTATGAAGATTTCGTCATGTCTTGCTTCTAGCGTGTTTTGGTACAATTCTTTTGGTACACAACCTATCATGACTGGTCCATGAAAATGAGTAGACTGGTTCAGCCTATCGATATGAGCATATCGTGGTTTACGGGCAAGTCAAGTTGTTTTGTTTGGACATGGAGGACTTGGAAAAGGAAGATTTGATGGTCTGTCTCCTTCCATCTTCAAAGACCTTTGATGCGCACTTGATGGTGAAATTCCATTAGATGGACCCACCATTTGGAAATGTCATAGTTTAAGATGTAGGTAGCTTTTATCTTGGTTTCACATGGACGACTAAGGTATACCATTAGTTTAAATATAACTTAAATAATTGCTGAGGTGGGGATACTCCCCTTGTTACGTGAGAAAGTCGGGACTCAAAAGAAATATTTTACTCGTTGATGACTTTTATGAGGGATCGTAGAAGATAAGATGCTGGCTTTTCATCATTAATGGATTCCATCGTTGGGAAATTTCCTTGTGGTTGCCTTGAAAGAAAGTCGGTCAAGGATAAGCTTGCGTCCTTGAAGAGAAAGGATTCCAACCACTTACTCAAAGGGAGATGATTTACTAGTGAAATTTGGACGGTTACATTTAAATATCGGTGACTTTACCAAATTACACAATGATAATGCTCATGTCATGTTTCTATCATATTTGACGATGAATCTTTTCGTGCGACTTAGTTCAATCTAGACATTCACTTAATAGTGGAACACACAGTAGATCAAGATCCTTGCACCATCAAGTAAGACATAATATTAGTCTATATATTTGTGTTCATCTTGGAGGATACTACCACTACATTATTGTTGAAATTGTGTTTGGAGTTTGGCAATGAGCTATTCCAGTATGAGGGCCTTACGTGCTTATATCATTTTGGTGTTGTTTGTGAGTTTGTGTTGCTGTTTAAGTGGGTACGATGGATGTTTGGAGAAAGAGAGGGATGCTCTCATGCAAATTAGAGACTCCATTGTCAATTTAGATGGCTCTTTTCAATACTCGGAGTCTTGGGATGAAGGGGATTGTTGCAAATGGGATGGTGTAATATGTAGCATATCTTCTTGTAACAGCCGGAAGGCTCACACCTTGCAACGAGGCCAGTGAGAATTATATATTCAATATTTGAAGTTAGTGTAAAGATTTATAGGGATAAGGAAATAGAAAGGTTGAATTGGAGAAAAATAAATAATTTTTTTTTGTGTTCTCGGAATCATTATAATTAAAGGAATTTGAAAGTTGAAATGAAAGAAAAGTTTAGTCAGAAAATTATTGTTTTGATGGATTATCAAGTAAATGCTGTTATCAGAGTATGCAGCGAAAGTGATTCTATTGCTTATTGTAGATAGAAAAACTGCTCTATTAAGTGACAGAATATCTAGTTTAAGTTGAAAATCATTCATATTTTGAGGATTGACGTTTTATTAAAGTAATTATATGACTTTAAATTTACAATGAGATGAGTATATTATTAGAGTTATTGGAAAGATATCATGAAGAGAATTTCTAAGATGAAACTCTCTAAGGAGGGAAGAAGGTAGTGATTGTAAAAATTTTGAGGATGAAATTTCTCTGAGGGAAGATTGTGACAACCCCAAAATTTCACTATTTCATGATCAGGTTATGAGTTTTCAAGAGATATATCCTTTTATAGAAGTATAATTTGGAACTAATAAAATCATTAGATAGTGCTCAGAAAACGGAATCCAACAAGCTAAAAAATGTTGAAAACAGAGCTGGTATGAAGAAGTTATGGCCCTTTGAATTCAAGGGCAATATGATAATTAAAAAAAGAAAAAGAAAAAAAAGCACACAACTTAATGGGAGGGGGCCAAATTGATATTGGCACCCCCCATCACTTAGCAAACCCGACGAAATGTCGGGTCTGCTTGCGAGCTTCCTTGCACCCCCACTTAAGAAAGGAAAATCGTGGAACAGACCTAAGTCTATTCCCAAAACTCGACGAATATAGGAAAGAAGGAAAAGAAGAAGAGGAGGAGGAGTAGGGAGATCTGTGAAACCCAGTCACGTAGGATCCGAGGTTTTTGTGTCGTCGGAAAAGATGAAGTTCTCCAGTGACAACGACGGCAAATAGCATTATTTTCAGACGATTCAAATATAGGTATGCGTTTTTCTAGTTTTTGATGATTAATTTCATTCTTTGCCATGAGGGGTCAAATCTTGTTATTACATTCTTAAAAATGGGCATTGATCGATTAGCATATGTTCTAGTTTTCAATTGTGGGTTTTTATGTGCTTTTCTTTTGGGAAAGTAGTATCGAAATCTTGATTTCAAATCTGGCCGACCACTAATAGCACCCTGAAAACCCCTTCTTCCTCTTTCTTGCAGTGATGATTTTTCCTTCAGTCAGCCACATGAAAATCCCCCACCATTCTTCCTTCTCTCTACTCATCTCATTTCCAGTCCTAGGAGGCATTAGTGTCAAGGGCCACTGGCCACTACCGAAAACCCCTACCCTATCTCTCATCTTCTCTCCCTCTCGGTCTCCTATTGTTTTTCCCTAACAAACGTAGCCTGACATATAGGTTGTGCTAGTCGCACACCCCCTTGCTCTTCTCCCTCTGGCTTGCTACTTGAGAAGGCCACCAGCAAGCAAGGTATTCCCTAATGCCATTATACACCAATTACCTCTGTCTAGCTTCTAATCCATGCAAATCTGCACAGATCCAATCGTTGAACACAACCGGAGCCATTGATTGGTGGATTGACAAAAAAACCTATAAATTAGAATTAAACTATGCACCACTACTATAGTTTGGCTCAAAATAATTTAGAAAAAAGATAATGACATGGAGACGCCATTGGATATGCGTTGGGAGATAACGTATAAGAAGGAGAAATGATATTCTAAGTAAGTTATGGGACTCACTCCAAATCCTTGCCTAGTTAGGCCCTACATTTTGATGATTCAATCTTTCCATCTTATTTAATTCTCTTAGATAGGTTAAATACCAAAATTCATGTTTGTTGGATGATTTTTAGCTATGCATTTTCAGTGTTTAAATAATAACCATTATATTTTTCAAGGAAAAAGACTAGAAGCTAGAATCATCCAATGAGCATGATTTTTGCACACAGTCTTAATAGTAGACACCCAAAAAAATAAAAATGATTGCGTCACATTATTCCAAGGTGGGATTTAGCCAAGTGAGTTTTGAATTTAGTCCCAGAAAGTAGTTTAAATAGCATTTATCTATAAGCAATGCTGATCTCTTTGCAATTCTAAAAAGTCAAACACGAAAAAATTATTGGAATCTTCTAATCAAAAGGATTAAAATAGAAAATAAATTAAGCAAGATAATTGTGTAAAAAATCATCTCTCGGCCATGTTTGGAGAATACAACACTTTACGCACAACATGTTTTCCCAATAAAAAATTTCTATTTTGCTATAATTTTTCTATAAATGCATGTTTTCTAATGCATAAACTATGTCCAACATTATTCTCATGTAGTAAGGTAGGATTGATTTTGTTGTTTGAAGATAGCAGAGATAATGCAATGTATAGATGCAAAGACTACCTTTTTTCCTTTAAGGAAAACGGTAGGTAGTTAAGGTAGAGGATATTCACAAACATGATTAACTCTATCTTACAGTAATTCATCTTATAATATTACATTTATTTTAATAGGATTATTGGCACTTCTTAATTAATGCACAACAGTTTAAACTTTTGCATAATTTTTTGTCTCCACGCGCAAAGACTAGCATATTGGAACAGGAAACCTTGCTGCAAAAGCTGTCGTCATGTGACCTTGAGGTCACGGGTTCAAGGCGTAGAATTAGCCTCTTGTAAAATGCAAGGTAAGGCTGTCTACTATAGACCCTTGTAGTCTGCCCCTTTCCTAGACCGGCATAGGCGAAAGCTTCATGCACCGAGCCTATGCCTTTTATCTTCTTAATATTTCTAACTCATGCACTTTATCATTCCAAAATTGCCACTAACCATGTGTTTCCTATGCTTCTTCAACAAAAAATAAGCTGCAGCTTTGATGGGCATCTGATGGAGATGGGACATAGTCCAATCATGAAACGCACGCCCTTGACATGTAAATGGTGTCATATATGTTAGAATAGATATATGACGCTTCTATCTATGCTCTTTTAGGTCTCCTTGCCCTTTGAAAACTTTCTACTTGCATTGACTCACTCCTTCTAACTGGTGTCATTTTAGGTGTAACAACCGAAAATTTTCAACACTTTTATAATTTTAATAAAAAATTTCAAAAGGTGAGGCCCCATTTTATAAAAACAAAACACAGCAAAAAATATTTTTGAATGAATTTTATTTTCATAAAAACCCTGAATGTCACACATCAACTCAAATCTCAAACCTAATTTTTCTAATTTTTCATCATAAACCATTTTAAACAAATTTACCATACTAGGAACCATCCAGTCAACAGCCACATGCCAAACAACAATATAATCAAGCCCATAAATACATATATAAGTGTATATAGTCTAGGTAGAATTAAAACATACCTCAAATAAATCAGATGTCATGATTGTTATTCGTCTGGCTCCACATCGGTCATATATCTCTTTCTATATCTCAAGCATTGCAACAATAATGCTATGCCTTACTAAGCAATGCTTGTATAGATATATAGACATTTAATGGAATGCAATTATGGCATAAAAGAATAGCTCGAATAATAAAAACTAACAAGAGCATAAAGCATAGTAGTCATAGAATACAAGTGTCATTAGGCATGCAGATACGAGTAGCAAAGTATTTTGTGCAATAAAACATGTATCTCATAAATATAAAGCATGATACGATTACCTTGTCAATGAGCATACAATAACAAACCGGGCACCCCAAAGCACGTAAGGCCATTACATTGGACAGTCTAGATCGTACTCAGATAAGCAGAAAAGATCAAAATGCTATAAACACATAAGGCCATCATACTAGATTAGCTTGTCTGCAAACCCCAAATACAATTTCAATCAATAATAGTAGGGTTAGTATCATCCAAGGTATGCACTAGTATATAGCTCTATATAACGTCTTACTTGATGGTGCTAGGATCCGGGATCTACTATTCATGAGATATAGAACATTAAAATAACCTTGCTAGGGTCCTAATGATCTACTGGGAGTTCCACTATGAAGTGGACGGTCTAGATCATACTAAGTTGGGCAGAAAAGATTCTACGAGAAACATGACATAAGTAAATCATTATCTTTATGTAATTTGGCAAAATAACCTATGCTTAATTGTAAACATCCAAATTTCTTAAGTAAATAATCTCCTTCGAGTGACTAGTAGGAATCCCTTCAAGGACGCAAGCTTATCCTTGACTTCCTTTCTTTTAGAGCGACAGCAAGGAAATTTCCCAATGATGGACATCAATGAAGAAAGACCAGCATCTTATCTTTTATAATCACTTGTCAAAGTCGTCCACAAGCATTTTTCTTGGGTCATGGCCTTCTACTGTATAACAACGTGAGGATCTCTATCTCAGCACTTACCACAATCAGATTTAAATTTGGTACACCTTAGTCTTCCATGTGAAACTAAGATAAAACTACCTTCATCTTAAAGTATGACATTTCCAAATGGTGGGTCCATCTGATGGAAGATCGCCCATCAGGTAGGCATCAAACTCATTGAAGATGGAAGAAGAAAGACCATCAAAATCTTCCTTTTCCAAGTCTTCCATGTCCAAACAAAATGACTTGACTTGCCCGTAAACCACGATATGATGAGGTCGATAGGCCGAACCACTCCACTCCTTTGCATGGACCAGCCACGATAGGTTATGCACTAAAAGGATTATACTATTAGATTATCCTTGCCTTTTTGTTATCTTAGTTGAGGAATGAAGACTAGTGATCATGACTCGATTTTACTATCCACTTTACATGCCGAACAACAAAGTCTAGTGTTTGCCAGTGCATGAGATTTTTGGGTCATAGCTTGCTAAGAGAGGGCCCAGAAGAATGATTTCGGATCAGAGATACTTGTGCTGATCTTGTAAATTTTAGCTGCCTGCATTGCATAGTCCCAAACGGTTGAATCTCTCACTATTCTGAGGAAGGAGTTTCTACTTGTCTTCAAGGATCAAAAATCTTGATTCATGTATTGTTGAGAGACTCTACCTTAAAAAACGTATACAAAAAACATGGGAGCAGTGTCTGCACTCCGTACCAACGCTCTTTTAGAATCTTTATAACTGTGTAATTTGGTAAAATCACCTATTGCTTAATCATAACCGTTCGAATTTTCATCATTAAATCATTTGCCTTGAGTAAGTTGGCATGAATCCCTTCCAGGATGCAAGCCTATTACCGACTTCCTTTCTTTTGGAGTGGCAGCTTATTAAATTTCCAAATGATGGGATCCACCGATGATGAAAAGTCATCGTTTATCTTCAACCACTCAATCCGGCACTCGTTTGTCAAAGTCCTCCATGGTGGGCCCACAGGAAAGGGTTCGCTTTCTTGATATGTCCACAAGTGGGGACCGGTTTGTTTGTGATGCCAACCATCCGTTTCCAGGTTGCGCATCGGTTACACTATGCTTCAAAATTCCCAGTAACACTATCATTTGCTCTAGTAACATTTCCGCATGGTGGGATCCACCAAAGAGTGCACATCTGTCGGTTGGATCAAACCATCGAATGTGAAAGCTTGTTAACCTATCTACACGTCCCCTCCCCATCCCTAGTCTTCCTCATTTTTTCTTAGATTGGTCATGCCCAAAATATCTTCTCCGAACAGATGATCCTAGCAGTCTATTCTAAGATATATGACACCATTTACTTGGGCGAATGATGGCGTTACTGGGAATTATGAGGCATGGCGTATGCGATGCGCAACCTAGAAATAGATGGTTGGCATCACAAACAAACTGGTCCCTACTTATGCACATATCAAGAAAGCGAATTCTTTCTGGTGCACCCACTCTTGACGACTTTGACGAGTGATTGCTGGATTGAGTGGCCGAGGACAAATGATGACTTCTCAGCAATGGTGGATCCCATCACTTGGGAATTTATTTAACGGCCACTCGAGAACAAAGAAATCAAGAATAAGCTTGCGTCTTAAGGGGTTCGCACCAACTTACTCAAGGCAGATGATTTACTCTTGAAAATTCGAACGGTTAAGATTAAGCAATAGGTGATATTTCCAAATTATGCAATTATGAAGATTTCGTCATGTCATGCTTCTGGCATGTTTTGGTACAATTCTTTTGGTACACAACCTATCATGACTGGTCCATGAAAATAAGTAGACGGGTTCGGCCTATCGATATGAGCATATTGTGGTTTACGGGCAAGTCAAGTTGTTTTGTTTGGACATGGAGAACTTGGAAAAGGAAGATTTTGATGATCTGTCTACTTCCATCTTCAAAGACCTTTGATGCGCACCTGATGGTGAAATTCCATTAGATGGACCCACCATTTGGAAATGTCATAGTTTAAGAGGCAAGTAGCTTTTATCTTGGTTTCACATGGACGACTAAGGTACACCATCAATTTAGATATAACTGAAATAATTAGTGAGGTGGGGATACTCCCCTTGTTACGAGAGAAAGTCAGGACTCAAAAGAAATGGTTTACTCATTGATTACTTTTATGAGGGATCGTAGAAGATAAGATACTGGCTTTTCATCACTAATGGATTCCATCGTTGGGAAATTTCCTTGTGGTTGCCTTGAAAGAAAGTCGGTCAAGGATAAGCTTGTGTCCTTGACGGGAAGGGATTCCAACCACTTACTCAAAGGGAGATGATTTACTAGTGAAATTTGGACGGTTACAATTAAGTATCGATGACTTTACCAATTTAGCATAATGATAATGCTCATGTCATGTTTCTATCATGTTTGACGATGAATCTTTTGGTGAGACTTAGTTGAATCTAGACATTCCACTTAATAGTGGAATGCACAATAAATCAGGTTCCTAGCACCATCAAGTAAGACATAATATCAGTCTATATATTTGTGTTCATCTTGGAGGATACTACCACTACATTATTGTTGAAATTGTGATTGGAGTTTGGCAATAAGGTATTCCACTATGAGGGCCTTTCATGCTTATTTCATTTTGGTGTTGTTTGTGAGTTTGTGTTGCTGTTTAGGTGGGTATGATGGATGTTTGGAGAAAGAGAGGGATGCTCTCATACAAATTAGTGACTCCATTGTCAATTTAGATGGCTCTTTTCAATACTCGGAGTCTTGGGATGAAGAGGATTGTTGCAAATGGGAGGGTGTAATATGTAGCATATCTTTTTGTAACAGCCCGAGGGCCCACACTTTGCAACGAGGCTAGTGAGAATTATATATTCAATGTTTGAGTTGGAGAAAAATAAATAATTTTTTTTTTGTGTTCTCAGAATCATTATAATTAAAGGAATTTGGAAGTTGAAATGAAAGAAAAGTTCAGTCAGAAAATTATTGTTTTGATGGAGCATCAAGTAAAGGCTGTTATCAGAGTACACAAAGAAAGTGATTCTATTGCTTATTATAGATAGAAAAATTGCTCTATTAAGTGACAGAATATCTAGTTTAAGTTGAAAATCATTAATATTTTGAGGATTGACGTTTTATTGAAGTTATTATATAACTTTAAATTTACAATGAGATGAGAATATTATTAGAGTTATTGCAATTCTCTAAGGAGGGAAGAAGACAATGATTGTAAAAATTTTGAGGACAAAATTTCTCTAAGAAGGGAAGATTGTAACAACCACAAAATTTCATAGACAAAATGTCGGGTATGCTCTCTCTCTCTCAAAACCTAGGGCTTTTGCCCTGCTCGAATCTTCCCTCAGCATGGCGAGCTTCCCCTTGTTCTGATCTCCCACCGGCAAGCTTCCTTGCACCCCCACTTAAGAAAGGAAAATCGTGGAATAGACCTAAGTCTATTCTCAAAACTCGACGAACAAAGGAAAGAAGGAAATGAAGAAGAAGAAGAAGAAGAGGAGTAGGGAGATCTATGACTGGGTAAATAGCATTATTTTCAGACGATTCAAATATAGGTATGAGTTTTTCTGGTTTTTGATGATTGATTTCATTCTTTGCCATGAGTGGTCAAATCTTGTTATTACATTTTTAAAAATGGACATTGATCGATTAGCATATGTTTTAGTTTTCAATTCTGGGTTTTTATGTGTTTTTCTTTTTGGAAAGTAGTGTCGAAATCTTGATTTCAAATCTGGCTGACCACTACTAGCACCCTGAAAACCCCTTCTTCCCCTTTCTTGCACTGATGGTTTTCCCTTCAGTTAGCCACATGAAAACCCCCCACCATTCTTCCTTCTCTCTACTCATCTCATTTCCAGTCCTAGGAGGCGTCAGTGTTAAGGGCCCTGGCCACTACCGAAATCCCCTACCCTATCTCTCATCTTCTCTCCCTCTCGGTCTCCTATTATTTTTCTCTAACAAACGCAGCTTGACATGTAGGTTGCACTAGTCGCACACCCCCTTGCTCTTCTCCCTCTGGCTTGCTACTTGAGAAGGCCACTAGCGAGCAAGGTGCTCCCTAATGCCATTATACACCAATTACCTCGCCTGGCTTCTAATCCATGCAAATATGTACAGATCCAATCATTGAACACAATCGGAGCCATCGATTGGTGGATTGACAACAAAACCTACAAATTAGGCAATCAATTAAATGGAGCTTGAGGTACACATGTGAGCCGAGGATGAGCACCAATTGAGATTAAAGCACACGAAGTCGATCGTGGAAAAGAGGACAATTAAAGCTAGTGGAATCTGATTAATGCGTCACACGAGGTAGGTAAAAATTTAAGACATCATGTCTAAATAATAAGATGCATGTTCTAGCATGATCTTATTTCTAATTATATGATTGATATTCTTTAAATTGAAATAATGTTAATTAAAAGAATTGTATGTTATAATTGATGCTTGTGCCTTGTACATCATGTATATCAATTGTGAAATTATGTTTATAGTACATGGGTCCCATGTCAGGATTTATGATGTATGAGTCTACATTATAGGATACATCCTTTGTGGGTTATCACCAAATAAGTGAGGATGTTATTCTTATTATGAAATACATGAACAAGCGAATTGCCTGCTATTATGATTATTTTACATTCAAGCATGGAGGCATAAGAATTTTGTTTTAGATTGGTATAGGCCTGGGGATGCTATGTGTAATGACTCCGAATTTTTGTAACTTATTAAGGCAAATTAATAAAGTTTGAATTTTTAGAAATTCTAGGCTGGAATATTAGGTTATTAAAAATTCTCTTTTTATAGAGATTATATCATGAATTAAAACATAAAAATTATGGATGTACTTGAAAAATTAATCGAAACAACATTAAGTACGTTCAATTCTGAGTTAAAATGGAAATTCCTTAATTTTCCCCATTTAGGGGTAAAATGGTAATTTTACCCATATTCCATATCCAAGAAATAAGATCTCAATATTCATGTATTACTTAAAAATATGATTCCAACGCCACTAAGTACGCTCAATTCCAAGTTCGGACAAATATTGCCTATTATTCTCCAATTTTGGAGTTCAAAGGGTAAAAATGTCTTTTTACATAAAAGTGGGGCCCACAAAGTGGGAAAATGTTCTAGAAGCAACAATAATTGCTCAGTGCATTATTTCTAATAGTGGAGATTGTAGTGGAGAATGAAAAATGCACTTGTAATAAAAAATTCTAAAATATCTTATCAAAATAAATGATAAAAAATTCAAATTTGCCTATAAATATGTCCCAAAAATTTCTAAAAATTTTCACAAGCTTAACCACGAAATTTTCAAATCTTCCCTAGAGTTTCAGCTCCAAATTCTTATTCATCCCTCCCCAATGTCCATTTTTCTTATTTCTCTCTCCTTTTTCTAAGTGGAACAAGAGACCTAAATTCAATTAGGCACTCCGTTCCAGGTAGAATCTGATAAATTTCACCATCTATAACCTCCTATACTATAGTATATACAAAATCCCCAAATCAATTTCAAGATCCAATGGTTCCAACAACAGAAAATCACAAAAATGGGGACAATCGGGCTATATTATCATCAACCGGTAATTCTCTCAAATTGAGCATCAAATATATGTTTTTTCTCCAATCAGGTTGGTGAAACTACTTCCCATACATATTTATTATGGTTTAGTGTAATTTTTATTTTTTTGTAATTTAATTTGAATGAAAAATGGTAAAAATAAAGTAAATACCGAGCCTTCAATTTATGGTGGTAGAGAGCTTAAATGGAAATTCTGAGCTTTCCAATCGATCCATAAGGGTCAAAAACCCCTAGGGTACAATTTTCAAGGAAATCTAACAAGGTTTGAATACTCAATTGAGAGATATTAGTTCTGCTGAGCCCAGATCAAATATGGACCCTAGGAACGACTATAAACATAAATTTAGGATTGTGGAGTCATATGAACTCCTTATTGAGATCAGAAAAAAGCTATTGAAAGCTTGTAATTTCTAGTTTCTAATGAAGTCATAATATTTTTTAAAAATTATTTCTGTATTTTTCTGTATTTTGGAAATAAGTGTCCAATTTCTAAGATCTTCAAGATTTGAGGTAATTAGATCTTAGAAATTTATTTTAATGATGATATAATAATGTAATAAAGTAATAAATATGGTTAATTTGGACAGATTTTAGATAAATTAGGGGATCTGCCCTTTATGGTAGAAAAACCCTAAAATAAAATAAAAAAAATACAAAGGGACCCACTTGATCAATGAGATCAAGTATGATCAGATCCTTGGGATGGATTAAATGGATGATATTATGATGAAATCAAGTTAGATCATGGATGAAATGTGACAAAATCAAGTGGATATGATTTTTGGATCTTAATGGATTAAAAGCCTTAAAGGTAATTAAAACCCTTGATCTAAAGGAAAACACCTAAGATCTAATGGTTGGATCATATTTAAAGGCTTATAATAATCTTAATATAATTACTTTAATTGTCTTTTATTGGATATAGAAGTGTAAATGTGATTTATGTTCTAAGTTTTAATTGTCTTTTATTGGACATAAAGGTGTAAATGTGATTTATGTTCTAAGTTAGAAAGCATGATAGTGTAATCTTTATGTTCTCGAGTGGCCGTTAAATAAATTCCCAAGTGATGGGATCCACCATTGCTGAGAAGTCATCATTTGTCCTCGGCCACTCAATCCAGCAATCACTCGTCAAAGTCGTCAAGAGTGGGTGCACCAGAAAGAATTCGCTTTCTTGATATGTGCATAAGTAGGGACCAGTTTGTTTGTGATGCCAACCATCTATTTCTAGGTTGCGCATCGCATACGCCATGCCTCATAATTCCCAGTAACGCCATCATTCGCCCAAGTAAATGGTGTCATATATCTTAGAATAGACTGCTAGGATCATCTGTTCGGAGAAGATATTTTGGGCATGACCAATCTAAGAAAAAATGAGGAAGACTAGGGATGGGGAGGGGACGTGTAGATAGGTTAACAAGCTTTCACATTCGATGGTTTGATCCAACCGACAGATGTGCACTCTTTGGTGGATCCCACCATGCGGAAATGTTACTAGAGCAAATGATAGTGTTACTGGGAATTTTGAAGCATAGTGTAACTGATGCGCAACCTGGAAACGGATGGTTGGCATCACAAGCAAACCGGTCCCCACTTGTGGACATATCAAGAAAGCGAACCCTTTCCTGTGGGCCCACCATGGAGGACTTTGACGAACGAGTGCCGGATTGAGTGGTTGAAGATAAGCGATGACTTTTCATCATCGGTGGATCCCATCATTTGGAAATTTAATAAGCTGCCACTCCAAAAGAAAGGAAGTCGGTAATAGGCTTGCATCCTGGAAGGGATTCGTGCCAACTTACTCAAGGCAAATGATTTAATGATGAAAATTCGAACGGTTATGATTAAGCAATAGGTGATTTTACCAAATTACATAGTTATAAAGATTCTAAAAGAGCGTTGGTAAGGAGTGCAGACACTGCTCCCAAGTTTTTTGTCTACGTTTTTTAAGGTGGAGTCTCTCAACAGTACATGAATCAAGATTTTTGATCCTTGAAGACAAGTAGAAACTCCTTTCTCAGAAAAGTGAGAGATTCAACCGTTTGAGACTATGCAATGCAGGCAGCTAAAATTTACAAGATCAACACAAGTATCTATGATCCGAAATCATTCTTCTGGGCCCTCTCTTAGCAAGCTATGACCCAAAAATCTCATGCACTGGCAAACACTAGACTTTGTTGTTCGGCATGTAAAGTGGATAATAAAATCGAGTCATGATCACTAGTCTTCATTCCTCAACTAAGATAACAAAAAGGCAAGGATAATCTAATAGTATAATCCTTTTAGTGCATAACCTATCGTGGTTGGTCCATGCAAAGGAGTGGAGTGGTTCGGCCTATCGACCTCAACATATCGTGGTTTACGGGCAAATCAAGTCATTTTGTTTGGACATGGAAGACTTGGAAAAGGAAGATTTTGATGGTCTTTCTTCTTCCATCTTCAATGAGTTTGATGCCTACCTGATGGGCGATCTTCCATCAGATGGACCCACCATTTGGAAATGTCATACTTTAAGATGAAGGTAGTTTTATCTTAGTTTCACATGGAAGACTAAGGTGTACCAAATTTAAATCTGATTGTGGTAAGTGCTGAGATAGAGATCCTCACGTTGTTATACAGTAGAAGGCCATGACCCAAGAAAAATGCTTGTGGACGACTTTGACAAGTGATTATAAAAGATAAGATGCTGGTCTTTCTTCATTGATGTCCATCATTGGGAAATTTCCTTGCTGTCGCTCTAAAAGAAAGGAAGTCAAGGATAAGCTTGCGTCCTTGAAGGGATTCCTACTAGTCACTCGAAGGAGATTATTTACTTAAGAAATTTGGATGTTTACAATTAAGCATAGGTTATTTTGCCAAATTACATAAAGATAATGATTTACTTATGTCATGTTTCTCGTAGAATCTTTTCTGCCCAACTTAGTATGATCTAGACCGTCCACTTCATAGTGGAACTCCCAGTAGATCATTAGGACCCTAGCAAGGTTATTTTAATGTTCTATATCTCATGAATAGTAGATCCCGGATCCTAGCACCATCAAGTAAGACGTTATATAGAGCTATATACTAGTGCATACCTTGGATGATACTAACCCTACTATTATTGATTGAAATTGTATTTGGGGTTTGCAGACAAGCTAATCTAGTATGATGGCCTTATGTGTTTATAGCATTTTGATCTTTTCTGCTTATCTGAGTACGATCTAGACTGTCCAATGTAATGGCCTTACGTGCTTTGGGGTGCCCGGTTTGTTATTGTATGCTCATTGACAGTGCACCGTATCATGCTTTATATTTATGAGATACATGTTTTATTGCACAAAATACTTTGCTACTCGTATCTGCATGCCTAATGACACTTGTATTCTATGACTACTATGCTTTATGCTCTTGTTAGTTTTTATTATTCGAGCTATTCTTTTATGCCATAATTGCATTCCATTAAATGTCTATATATCTATACAAGCATTGCTTAGTAAGGCATAGCATTATTGTTGCAATGCTTGAGATATAGAAAGAGATATATGACCGATGTGGAGCCAGACGAATAACAATCATGACATCTGATTTATTTGAGGTATGTTTTAATTCTACCTAGACTATATACACTTATATATGTATTTATGGGCTTGATTATATTGTTGTTTGGCATGTGGCTGTTGACTGGATGGTTCCTAGTATGGTAAATTTGTTTAAAATGGTTTATGATGAAAAATTAGAAAAATTAGGTTTGAGATTTGAGTTGATGTGTGACATTCAGGGTTTTTATGAAAATAAAATTCATTCAAAAATATTTTTTGCTGTGTTTTGTTTTTATAAAATGGGGCCTCACCTTTTGAAATTTTTTATTAAAATTATAAAAGTGTTGAAAATTTTCGGTTGTTACACCTAAAATGACACCAGTTAGAAGGAGTGAGTCAATGCAAGTAGAAAGTTTTCAAAGGGCAAGGAGACCTAAAAGAGCATAGATAGAAGCGTCATATATCTATTCTAACATATATGACACCATTTACATGTCAAGGGCGTGCGTTTCATGATTGGACTATGTCCCATCTCCATCAGATGCCCATCAAAGCTGCAGCTTATTTTTTGTTGAAGAAGCATAGGAAACACATGGTTAGTGGCAATTTTGGAATGATAAAGTGCATGAGTTAGAAATATTAAGAAGATAAAAGGCATAGGCTCGGTGCACGAAGCTTTCGCCTATGCCGGTCTAGGAAAGGGGCAGACTACAAGGGTCTATAGTTGACAGCCTTATCTTGCATTTTACAAGAGGCTAATTCTACGCCTTGAACCGGTGACCTCAAGGTCACATGACGACAGCCTTTGCAGCAAGGTTTCCTGTTCCAATATGCTAGCCTTTGCACGTGGAGACAAAAAATTATGCAAAAGTTTAAACTGTTGTGCATTAATTAAGAAGTGCCAATAATCCTATTAAAATAAATGTAATATTATAAGATGAATTACTGTAAGATAGAGTTAATCATGTTTGTGAATATCCTCTACCTTAACTACCTACCGTTTTCCTTAAAGGAAAAAAGGTAGTCTTTGCATCTATACATTGCATTATCTCTGCTATCTTCAAACAACAAAATCAATCCTACCTTACTACATGAGAATAATGTTGGACATAGTTTATGCATTAGAAAACATGCATTTATAGAAAAATTATAGCAAAATAGAAATTTTTTATTGGGAAAACATGTTGTGCGTAAAGTGTTGTATTCTCCAAACATGGCCGAGAGATGATTTTTTACACAATTATCTTGCTTAATTTATTTTCTATTTTAATCCTTTTGATTAGAAGATTCCAATAATTTTTTCGTGTTTGACTTTTTAGAATTGCAAAGAGATCAGCATTGCTTATAGATAAATGCTTTTTAGACTACTTTCTGGGACTAAATTCAAAACTCGCTTGGCTAAATCCCACCTTGGAATAATGTGACGCAATCATTTTTATTTTTTTGGGTGTCTACTATTAAGACTGTGTGCAAAAATCATGCTCATTGGATGATTCTAGCTTTTAGTCTTTTTCCTTGAAAAATATAATGGTTATTATTTAAACACTGAAAATGCATAGCTAAAAATCATCCAACAAACATGAATTTTGGTATTTAACCTATCTAAGAGAAATTAAATAAGATGGAAAGATTGAATCATCAAAATGTAGGGCCTAACTAGGCAAGGATTTGGAGTGAGTCCCATAACTTACTTAGAATATCATTTCTCCTTCTTATACGTTATCTCCCAACGCATATCCAATGGCGTCTCCATGTCATTATCTTTTTTCTAAATTATTTTGAGCCAAACTATAGTAGTGGTGCATAGTTTAATTCTAATTTGTAGGTTTTTTTGTCAATCCACCAATCAATGGCTCCGGTTGTGTTCAACGATTGGATGATCTGCGAATTTGCATGGATTAGAAGCTAGACAGAGGTAATTGGTGTATAATGGCATCAGGGAATACCTTGCTTGCTGGTGGCCTTCTCAAGTAGCAAGCCAGAGGGAGAAGAGCAAGGGGGTGTGCGACTAGCACAACCTATATGTCAGGCTACGTTTGTTAGGGAAAAACAATAGGAGACCGAGAGGGAGAGAAGATGAGAGATAGGGTAGGGGTTTTCGGTAGTGGCCAGTGGCCCTTGACACTAATGCCTCCTAGGACTGGAAATGAGATGAGTAGAGAGAAGGAAGAATGGTGGGGGATTTTCATGTGGCTGACTGAAGGAAAAATCATCACTGCAAGAAAGAGGAAGAAGGGGTTTTCAGGGTGCTATTAGTGGTCGGCCAGATCTGAAATCAAGATTTCGATACTACTTTCCCAAAAGAAAAGCACATAAAAACCCACAATCGAAAACTAGAATATATGCTAATCGATCAATGCCCATTTTTAAGAATGTAATAACAAGATTTGACCCCTCATGGCAAAGAATGAAATTAATCATCAAAAACTAGAAAAACGCATACCTATATTTGAATCGTCTGAAAATAATGCTATTTGCCGTCGTTGTCACTGGAGAACTTCATCTTTTCCGACGACACAAAAACCTCGGATCCTACGTGACTGGGTTTCACAGATCTCCCTACTCCTCCTCCTCTTCTTCTTTTCCTTCTTTCCTATATTCGTCGAGTTTTGGGAATAGACTTAGGTCTGTTCCACGATTTTCCTTTCTTAAGTGGGGGTGCAAGGAAGCTCGCAAGCAGACCCGACATTTCGTCGGGTTTGCTAAGTGATGGGGGGTGCCAATATCAATTTGGCCCCCTCCCGTTAAGTTGTGTGCTTTTTTTTCTTTTTCTTTTTTTAATTATCATATTGCCCTTGAATTCAAAGAGCCATAACTTCTTCATACCAGCTCTGTTTTCAACATTTTTTAGCTTGTTGGATTCCGTTTTCTGAGCACTATCTAATGATTTTATTAGTTCCAAATTATACTTCTATAAAAGGATATATCTCTTGAAAACTCATAACCTAATCATGAAATAGTGAAATTTTGGGGTTGTCACAATCTTCCCTCCATAGAGAAATTTCATCCTCAAAATTTTTACAATCACTACCTTCTTCCCTCCTTAGAGAGTTTCATCTTAGAAATTCTCTTCATGATATCTTTCCAATAACTCTAATAATATACTCATCTCATTGTAAATTTAAAGTCATATAATTACTTTAATAAAACGTCAATCCTCAAAATATGAATGATTTTCAACTTAAACTAGATATTCTGTCACTTAATAGAGCAGTTTTTCTATCTACAATAAGCAATAGAATCACTTTCGCTGCATACTCTGATAACAGCATTTACTTGATAATCCATCAAAACAATAATTTTCTGACTAAACTTTTCTTTCATTTCAACTTCCAAATTCCTTTAATTATAATGATTCCGAGAACACAAAAAAAAATTATTTATTTTTCTCCAATTCAACCTTTCTATTTCCTTATCCCTATAAATCTTTACACTAACTTCAAATATTGAATATATAATTCTCACTGGCCTCGTTGCAAGGTGTGAGCCTTCCGGCTGTTACAAGAAGATATGCTACATATTACACCCTCCCATTTGCAACAATCCCCTTCATCCCAAGACTCCGAGTATTGAAAAGAGCCATCTAAATTGACAATGGAGTCTCTAATTCCAAACATCCATCGTACCCACTTAAACAGCAACACAAACTCACAAACAACACCAAAATGATATAAGCACGTAAGGCCCTCATACTGGAATAGCTCATTGCCAAACTCCAAACACAATTTCAACAATAATGTAGTGGTAGTATCCTCCAAGACGAACACAAATATATAGACTAATATTATGTCTTACTTGATGGTGCAAGGATCTTGATCTACTGTGTGTTCCGCTATTAAGTGAATGTCTAGATTGAACTAAGTCGCACGAAAAGATTCATCGTCAAATATGATAGAAACATGACATGAGCATTATCATTGTGTAATTTGGTAAAGTCACCGATATTTAAATGTAACCGTCCAAATTTCACTAGTAAATCATCTCCCTTTGAGTAAGTGGTTGGAATCCTTTCTCTTCAAGGACGCAAGCTTATCCTTGACCGACTTTTTTTCAGGGCAACCACAAGGAAATTTCCCAACGATGGAATCCATTAATGATGAAAAGCCAGCATCTTATCTTCTACGATCCCTCATAAAAGTCATCAACGAGTAAAATATTTCTTTTGAGTCCCGACTTTCTCACGTAACAAGGGGAGTATCCCCACCTCAGCAATTATTTAAGTTATATTTAAACTGATGGTGTACCTTAGTCGTCCATGTGAAACCAAGATAAAAGCTACCTGCATCTTAAACTATGACATTTCCAAATGGTGGGTCCATCTAATGGAATTTCACCATCAAGTGCGCATCAAAGGTCTTTGAAGATGGAAGGAGACAGACCATCAAATCTTCCTTTTCCAAGTCCTCCATGTCCAAACAAAACAACTTGACTTGCCTGTAAACCACGATATGCTCATATCGATAGGCCGAACCAGTCTACTCATTTTCATGGACCAGTCATGATAGGTTGTGTACCAAAAGAATTGTACCAAAACACGCTAGAAGTAAGACATGACGAAATCTTCATAATTGTGTAATTTGGAAATATCACCTATTGCTTAATCCTAACCGTTCGAATTTTCATGAGTAAATCATCTGCCTTGAGTAAGTTGGTGTGAACCCCTTAAGACGCAAGCTTATTTTTGACTTCTTTGTTCTCGAGTAGCCGTTAAATAAATTCCCAAGTGATGGGATCCACTGGTGCTGAGAAGTCATCATTTGTCCTCAGCCACTCAATCCAGCAATCACTCGTCAAAGTCGTCAGTGGTGGGTGCACCGGAAAGAGTTTGCTTTCTTGATATGTGCACAAGTAGGGACCAGTGTGTTTGTGATGCCAACCATCTGTTTCTAGGTTGCCATCGGATACGCCATGCATCGAAATTCCAAGTAACGCCATCATTTGCCCAAGTAAATGGTGTCATATATCTTAGAATAGACTGCTAGGATCATCTATCGGAAAAAGATATTTTGGGCATGGCCAATCTAAGAAAAAATGAGGAAGACTAGGGATGGGGAGGGGGCATGTAGATAGATTAACAAGCTTTCACTTTCGATGGTTTGATCCAACTGACAAATGTGCACTCTTTGGTGGATCCCACCATGCGGAAATGTTACTAGAGCAAATGATAGCATTATTGGGAATTTTGAAGCATGGCGTAACCGATGCGCAACCTGGAAACGGATGGTTGGCATCACAAACAAACCAGTCCCCACTTGTGGACATATCAAGAAAGCGAACCCTTTCCTATGAGCCCACCTTGGAGGACTTTGACGAACAAGTGCCAGATTAAGTGGTTGAAGATAAACGATGACTTTTCATCACTGGTGGATCCCATCATTTAGAAATTTAATAAACTGCCACTCTAGAAGAAAGGAAGTCGGGAATAGGCTTGCGTCTTAGAAGGGATTCGTGCCAACTTACTCAAGGCAAATGATTTAATGATGAAAATTCGAATGGTTACGATTAAGCAATAGGCGATTTTACCAAATTACACAGTTATAAAGATTCTAAAAGAGCGTTGGTACGGAGTGCAGACACTGCTCCCAAGTTTTTTGTATACGTTTTTTAAGGTGGAGTCTCTCAACAGTACATGAATGAAGATTTTTGAGCCATGAAGACAAAAGTAAGAGATTCAACCGTTTGGGACTATGCAATGCAGGCAGCTAAAATTTACAAGATCAACACAAGTATTTCTGTTCCACAATCATTCTTCTGGGCCCTCTCTTAGCAAGCTATGACCCAAAAATCTCATCCACTGGCAGATACTAGACTTTGTTGTTCGGCATGTAAAGCGGATAGTAAAATCGGGTCATGGTCACTAGTCTTCATTCCTCAACTACGATAACTAAAAGGCAAGGATAATCTAATAGTATAATTCTTTTAGTGCATAACCTACCGTGGCTGGTCCATGCAACTGAGTGGAGTGGTTCGGCCTATCGACCTCATCATATCATGGTTTACGGGAGAGTGAAGTCATATTGTTTGGACATGGAAGACTTGGACAAGGAAGATTTTGATGGTCTTTCTTCTTCCATTTTTAATGAGTTTGATGCCTACCTGATGGGCAATGTTCTGTCAGTTGGACCCACTATTTGGAAATGTCATACTTTAAGACAAAGGTAGTTTTATCTTAGTTTCACATGGAAGACTAAGGTGTACCATCAATTTAAATCTAATTGAGGTAAGTGCTGAGGTAGAGATCCTCACCTTGTTATACGGTAGAAGGCCATGACCCAAGAAAAATGCTTGTTGACGACTTTGACGACTGATTATAAAAGATAAGATGCCGGTCTTTCTTCATTGATGTCCATCATTGGGTAATTTCCTTGTTGTCGCTTTAAAAGAAAGGAAGTCAATGATAAGCTTGCGTCCTTGAAGGGATTCCTACTAGTCACTCAAAGGAGATGATTCACTTGAGAAATTTGGACGTTTACGATTAAGCATAGGTTATTTTACCAAATTACATAAAGATAATGATTTACTTATGTCATGTTTCTTGAAGAATCTTTTATGCCCAACTTAGTATGATCTAGACCGTCCACTTCATAGTGGAACTCCCAGTAGATCATCAGGATCCTAGCAAGGTTATTTCAATGTTCTATAGAGCATGGATAATAGATCCCAGATCCTAGCACCATCAAGTAAGACATTATATAGATCTATAAATTTGTGCTTACCTTTGATGATACTAACCCTACTATTATTGATTGAAATTGTATTTGTGGTTTGCAGACAAGCTATTCTAGTATGATGGCCTTATGTGCTTATAGCATTTTGATCTTTTCTGCTTATATGAGTACAATCTAGACCATCCAATATAATGGCCTTACGTGCTTTGGGGTGCCTGGTTTGTTATTATATACTCATTAAGATTGCACCATATCATGCTTTATATTTATGAAATACATGCTTTATTGCACATAATACTTTGCTACTCGTATCTACATGCCTTATGACACTTGTATTCTATGACTACTATGCTTTATGCTCTTGTTAGTTTTTATCATTTGAGCTATTTTTTTATGCCATAATTGCATTGTATTAAATGTCTATGTACCTATACAAGCATTGCTTGGTAAGGCTTCGCATTATTGTTGCAATGCCTGAGATATAGAGAGAGATATATGACCGATGAGGAGCCAGACGAATAACAATCAAGACATCAGATTTATTTGAGCTATGTTTTAATTTTACCTAGACTGTATACACTTATATATGTATTTATGGGCTTGATTATATTGTTGTTTGGAATGTGATTGTTGACTGGATGGTTCCTGGTATGGTAAATTTGTTTTAAAATGGTTCATGATGAAAAATTAGAAAATTTTGGTTTGAGATTTGAGTTGATGTGTGACATTCAAGGTTTTTATGAAAATAAAATTCTTTTGAAGATATTTTTTGTTGTGTTTTGTTTTTATAAAATGGGGCCCCACCCCACCTTTTGAATTTTTTTATTAAAATTATAAAAGTGTTGAAAATTCCCAGTTGTTACACCTAAAATGACACAAGTTAGAAGGAGTGAGTCAATACAAGTAGAAAGTTTTCAAAGGACAAGGAGACCCACAAGAACATAGATAGAAGCGTCATATATCTATTCTAACATATATGACACCATTTACATGTCAAGGGCATGCGTTTCATGGTTGGACTATCCCCCATTTCCATGAGATGCCCATCAAAGCTACAGTTTATTTTTTGGTGAAGAAGCATAGGAAACACATAGTTAGTGGCAATTTTGGAATGATAAAGTGCATCAGTTGGAAATATTAAGAAGATAAAAGGCATAGCCTCGGTACATGAAACTTCCGCCTATGCGGGTCTAGAAAAGGGGCAGACTACAAGGGTCTATAATAGACAGCCTTACCTTGCATTTTACAAAAGGCTGATGCTATGCCTTGAACCCGTGACCTCAAGGTTATATGACGACAGCTTTTGCAGCAAGGTTTCCTATTCCAATATGCTAGTCTTTGCGCGTAGAGATAAAAAATTATACAAAAGTTTAAACTGTTGAGCATTAATTAAGAAGTGCTAATAATAGTTTGGCATGATTTCTTTGTTTTCCTTCACACCTTTTTAGCTTCATGATGATGTTTCAATTTGACATTTTCTTATGATGGTAGTTCACATTCTTCACTCTCCGCGTATTATCACAATCGTGTTTATGCCAAAATCACAACTTGTAGATTGCTTTGTTGAAGGGGAAGTCTTGGTGCAACGGTAGAGTTGTCACTGTGTGACCTCGAGGTCATGAGTTCAGGCGTGAAAACAACCTTTTACAAAATTTAAGATAAGGTTGCGTACTATTGACCCTTGTGGTCTGTCCCTTCTCCAAACCTTGTATACGCGGGAGCTTCGTGCACCAAGGTTGCCCTTTTATTTGAAAACATTTCTCTCACTGATTATCCTAATGATGCACACGATCTTGTAACCTGGATCATCTCGGATCACGTTTGATATTAAATTTTTGTGATGAATTAGTAGTTGTCTAATAGCTTAGTTCTTACATTTTTATTCTTATTTTGAAAAAAACTCTTACAAAAATACAAAATAAAGCTATGTACTATAAATAATTTGTAGTGCGCTCCTTTCTAAGACCCTACGTACGGAGGACTAATTTCTTGATAATCATCCATGGGCCATGTCAAAGAAGAACAAGCATCCATGGCCTTGAGTAAGTCCGTTGCCGACAAAAGCATCACTATCTTGGCACATATCTTAGACAGCTATTTATTGCCTTTATATTTTAAGCATTATTTTTATTCTTAAACAGAGAATTTTGGCACAAAGGAAGGGTTAACACATCATTAAACACTTTTTCTATTACTTGTCCAAAGCTTTTTAATAGTACTTTTTTCTTTTTCTTTTTTTTTCCTTTTCTTGGTACAGGGTGATGACTCACGTGCTCTCAGAAAACTTGCGATCAAGCGTATTCTAAGGGAAATGCCTTATTTGAATGTTGCGCTAGACATTATTGGCACAAAAAGATCTAATTAACTCCTGGCATTTTTATTTATTAAATTTATTTTATTTTTGAATTGTTACGAGTTTGGACGGTTAGCATAACTAGATCCAAGTTACATGTTCTATAAAGGCAAGGAAAAGGCTAAATAGGATGTAGATGGAACTCACCCACCATGAATGAGCCACAATGGGGCTAGTAGGAGGTCCCTCTCAGTCATAGACCATCATACACTCACATTGTGTTGATCGAGTCACAGGCTTTCCAACCCATACAGAAAATGTCCTGGTCTCTGCACTACAGTTGGTTCCATTTACTTAGCACATAGACTGCACCATGGAAGTGACAACAAGATTCACACATGATATCCACTAAACCATATTAAAGTGAGATTACAAGCAAAACCAATCAAAGATCTGATATCATAGTGGACTAAAATCGGCACCGTTCAGCTGATCCAGATCGCTGAATGTGTGTGTGTGTGTGTGTGTGTGTGTGTGTGTGTGTGTGTGTGTGTGTGTGTGTGTGTGTGTGTGTGTGATCCACACTGACTTTTTGCTTATCTTAATAAGGTCATAATTTGATCAGAAAATTGATTATGGGAGCAGTTGTCAAAGAGGTTGAGCTCATCTTAGAGAGTAGTAATTTGTGGATGCATTAGAAGAGGAAATTTCTGGGATAATCCCTGTTTTGAATGGGCACCACTTGCTCGGTTGCTACTACTATTTCTGGGTCAAAGGTTTCAAGCAGGCAACTGCAGGCCAACTTCTCCTCTTATTCTTTTTTCCAATTATAAGCATTTTGTGTTGACCGTCTTTTCCGTAGACTGAATCTCCGTACAGACGTACTGTTCAAAGAAGGAAAAATACACGGTCATAGTCCAGGTGGGGTCCATCTTTTCACTCATCCAGACCGTCTATCCACCAGCCCTTTTGTCGATAGATAGTGTTGGATGAATCTTCTCTATCAACAAAGTATGGGTGTTGGCATTTATGGGGTGTGAAGTGGAACATTATAGAGATGTAAAGGTCCAAGTTTCTGGACAACTAAAGAGTTTGGATTAATCAGTTAAGACTTGTATGATCTGTTCATGTTGTTGGGGCTTGGACTCGCGTGGATGCGATCGTATCCGTTGATCCAATCAGTTTCTGTTCCTTGATGTTGGTTCAGCCTTATGATCAAGTCCAACCCATTGTTGCTGGTGATCATATGATCCCAGAAGCTTGATCCATGAGGCTTCCAATTCGGTCCCACCCAAAATTAAGGTTCATAGATAAAACAGTTGGTCGCCTACCGATGGTGTACAAATTTAATTGAATTCTACTCAACCATAAGTAGCTAGAAGGTGGCAAACGGGCTGGAGCTAAAAAAAGAGATCCGTAAGCAGTGTCCATGAGAACTCAATGACTTGTGTATCCAAGATGAATTTGGAGAAGGGATGAAAATCTTGCACATTACTCTTTCCCTCTGTTTCATATGTATATGTTCTCTCACTCTATTTCGTACATATTGATATGTATTAAAATGATAAAATTTAGGGCCTCTTTTTTTTTTTTTTTTTAATCCTATAATAACTTTGTGACTTTAATCAGACACCACATATGACTTCCTCGACCTTAAATTGAATAGAATATGACAAAAACTATAAAATTTGGACAAACATCTGTTGGGCCATTTGAATAGTGCAATCGAACAGAACAAAAACAAAGGCCTAGCAATGATTGATCGATGATCAGATGCCACTATTGTGTTCCCTGACCTTTATCCCAGATGTTGATCTAATTAGGCCTCAATTATATCTCCTTGCTACTAAAACTCAATTTAATAAGAATGCTCAAGTCCATTTTCTATATTGCTTATGGTGATATTAGGGACGGTTTATAATGAAAAAACCATCTTACCATCTATTTTACAACTATAAAAGGCCAAGAAATGAAGACATAAGAAATTTTAGATAAATGCGAGTTTTGTACCAAGGAAATCTCATTGAAGTAGAATCATATGTATATTTTAGATCAATGATCACCAATCCCAATCTATAGAAAAGTACGACGTGGTTAGAATAGTAACTCATGCCTGGGCTCTTGGGCATCAAGTTTACAATTTGATCATTTAAGCGACAAATGACAATTCAACAGGCATTAGAATTTATTGAACCACCAGCATCCTATAGGATCATGATTCAAGTTTCAACACTAAAAGACAACCCTCACTAACATGCATTTTGTGGATAATGAACTACAGTAGTGCAAATGCTACAATGTGTCAAAATAATAATGCATGTCCGCGTAGAACAAAATTGAGTGTCCACTGATGTAGCTAAATATCCATGTAAGGGCAAAACTGGATATCTATGGACATCAGCTTGGACACTAATTTTATATCCTCGTCTGTAAACACCTATAGAGGAGCTTATCTTTGAATGATCTGACCCTTTGCCTAAGATAATTAGCAGTTCAAATGCAAAACTCTACTTTTCATTAGTAGAAAGAGATGGTTAGAAATATTGTAAAACAATGTTGTAAATTAAACTCCTAAAAACATAATATTTATGATGCTAGAATCATCAAATTACAGTTAATTTCTGTTTACTAGTTATCTTAGCATGCTGGCAATGAGTTGAATTTGTTAGATCATTCAAAGGTGTGCTCCTTTAGTGTCAGATCTTGGGCAATTCTAGCTAAGGTCCATTTAGGGCCTTTGGCATTCCTCTACTAAGTGTTAAAAAATAGAAAATAGAGAATCACTTTTCTAGACAAGCACATACAGCGTACCTAAGCACTTAAAAATAGAACTTCATCAAACCCATTTCTAACGTTTCATTAGGCCTAGAAACACGGGAACCAGCTTTCTCCAACATATTAAGTCTCAATAATAAAGATGGAGTCGTAGTAGTAGCATTACCCATGACAGTAGCAGAATAAATCAGAAGGAGAGCCTTTGTGTAATGGTAGAGTTGTTGTCGTGTGACCTTGAGGTTACGGGTTCAATGGGTGGAAACTGCCTCTTGCAAAATGCAAGGTAAGAATGCATACTATTGACCCTTGTAGTCTGCCCCTTCCCTGAACCCCTCATACATGGGAGCTTTCTGCACCGGGACTGCCCTTTGGTAGCAGTAGAAATCAGGAGTGTGTCTGCGCAATCTCCAGGAGATAATTGCCGAGCTGTTGAGGCTTTGAGAACATAGGCATATGATCTGCACCTTTTATCACTTTCACCTCTTTCACAGGATCATTATCTATCATCCAGCGCTGGAAATCCTCCGCCATGATTCTATCCTCTTCGCATTCAGCTAAGTGGACAAGCTGCTGAACTTTCACTGAAGGGAAGCCCATATTGGATGGCTCCAGAGGTATTTCATATCCCGTCTCATTAAGTCTTGCAAATCTTCATCCCATCTGAATGTTTTAACTTTCTGTTGCAGGTCATGCAGGCTATGATGAATAAGGATTCTGTTAATGATCTAGCTGTTGACATATGGAGTTTGGGTTGTACAATTATTGAAATGTTTACTGGCAAACCACCTTGGAGTGAGCTTGAAGGGGTAAGCACATAAATGATTGGGTGTGGAACTCACTTTCAGGTTTTATTTTAAGCAAGTGTCTGAAGTTGCAACTGAATGTGCATCTGTTTAGCACTTCTACTATCAGCTTAGTCAGAATTCTTAGGTTCTTGGAGAAAGTAGTATTTACGTGCAAGGATTTTGACTGAAGACTGTGAGCAAGCAGAGTTCATTAACAGCCCCACGGTTCTATAAAGTAGATGCAGGAAAATAAGAAGGTCAACCAAGATTGTCAGGAAATCTAACAAAGCAGAAAATTCCGTTCAAATACTGCCCCTGGACCTAGCCTGATGTGTGTCTGTGGGTGATTATGCATACCTACTGGCACGAATCCTACCAAAATGGGACACAGTCTGATATCCAAAGAAACTATGTTATAGTACTGGTCCTGCCAAGGAAGCTGCCAGCGACATACTTTTCTCATGTTATTTTTTCTTTTCTGTCTTTTTGATGAGGGTTTGTGATCTTTTAAAGTGACCTGTCTGGTTTAAAAGCTGCCTCATCTCCTATTGACATGTCAGCTGCGTCATCATAGGAGGTCTAGTATGGTATCAGGTCATTAATTGTTGGGCTTAAGTTCGATCGAGAGCAGCAGTGGTTGAAACCTTGGAGTGGTTGTTGCTGTAGCATAACTATCCATACTCTTGTTTTGTATGTACGCATGATAAGCTTCAAGATATTCTTGTGCTTTAGTATGACGACACTCAGAGGTATGGTATGAGTACTTATGACTTGTTGTTATGAGTGTAGGGGACACTCATGGGACCCATGTGCTTTGGAGAGCCCGGTGTAATAAACCCAGATTTTTGTAAATTATTGAGAAAAATTAATAAAGTTTGAATTTTCAAAAATTTTGGGCTGGAATATTAGGTTATTAAAAATTCTCTTTTTTATAGAGATTATATCATAAATTAAAACCTAAAAATTATGGATGCACCTGGAAAACTGATCAAAATGACATTAAGTACGTTCAATTCTGAGTTAAAATGAAAATTCTTTAATTTTCTCCATTTTAAGGTAAAATGATAATTTTACCCATAGTCAAGAAATAAGACCTCAGTATTAATGTACTCAAAAATAAGATTCCAACGCCACTAAGTATGCTCGATTCCAAGTTCGGACAAATAGTGTCTCCTTTTCTCCAATTTTAGAATTAAAAGGGCAAAAAGTTCTTTTCATAAGAAAGTGGGCCAATGTTCTAGAAGCAATAATAATTGCTCAATGCATTATTAACTAGTAGTGGAGAGTTGGATAGGATTTGTAGTGGAGAATGGCGTGGGAGTAGAGAATGCATTTTCAATTAAATATTCTAAAGTAATAAAATATATTATCAAAAGAAATAATAAAAATTTTTAATTTGGCTATAAATCTATCCCAAAAAATTTCAAAAATTTTCACAACCTTTCCCACAAAATGCCCAAATCTCCCTTGGAGTTTCAACTCCAAATTCCCCTTCATTCTTCCCCAATCACTCTTTTCTCTATTTCTCTCTCCTCTCTCTAATTGGAACAAGAGACCTAAATTCAATTAGGCACTCTATTCCAAGTAGAATCTCACAAATCTCACCATCCATAACATCCTATACTACCTTATATACAAAAACCCAAATCAATTTCAAGATCCAACAGTTCAAACAACGAAAAATCACAAAACAAGGGATTATCGAGCTATATTATCATCAATCAATAATTCTCTCAAATTAGGCATCAAATATAAGTTTTGTCTCCAATCAGGTAGGTGGAACTACTTCCTAGACATATTTATTGTTGTTTCATGAAATTTTTATTTTTTTGTAATTTTATTTGGGTGAAAATTTGTAAAAATAAAGTAGAGACCAGAACCTTCAATTCTTGATGACGGAGGGCTCAGATGGAAAATTTGAGCCTCTCAATCAATCCATAATGGTCCAAAACCGCTAGGGTAAATTTTTTAAGAAATTATATTAAGTTTTGTGCCCTCAATTGAGAGGGAATGATTGAATGGTCCATAATGGACTATCTGATCTCCCAATCGAATTGAAACCCGGCATGCACGGAGAAACGTAAAATAGAAACACATAACGCGGCAGCGTTTCCACACACGATGCACGTTCGACATCATCCCAGCAGGACGACTACCCTCCAGTGCTAGTTATCGGGCAAGCGCGCCACGCGTGCATTCCGATGACAGACGCTCTGCCGACCCATTCTGCCTGGATGAATCCAAGCTGTCCGTTCTGCTGGGCCCAAATCAAATCTGGACCCTAGGAAGGACTGTGAACTTCAAAGCTCAATTCATGAGTCATATGAACTCTAAATTGAGATCGGAAAAAAGATATGGAAAGCTTGTATCGTCTAGTTTCTTATGAAATCATAATGTATAGAAAATTATTTATGAAACATTCTGTATTTAGGAAATAAGTTTTCAATTTCCAAGATCTGAGGTGATCATATCTTGAAAATTTGTTTTAATGATGATATAATATTGAAATAAAGTGAGACCCATGGTTGATTTGGACAGATCTAAGATAAATTAAGGGATCCACCCTTTATGGTAGAAAAATCTTTAAAATACAAAGGGACCCACTTGATTAACGAGATCAAGTATGATTAGATCCTTGGGATGAATTAAATGAATGATATTATGATGAAATCCAGTTAGATCATGGATTAAATGTGACAAAATCAAGTGGATATGATCTTTGGATCTTAATGGATTAAAAGCCCTAAAGGAAATTAAGCCCCTTGATCTAAAGGAAAACACCTAAGATCTAATGGTTTGATCATAATTAAAGGTTTATAATAATTTTAATATAATTAGTTTAATTATCTTTTATTTGATAATAGAAATGTAAATGTGATTTATGTTATAAGTTAGGAAGCACGATAGTGTGATCTTTAACTTTTAGCATGCAATGCCCTAAATGATTAGTTTGTTAGTAGATTTAATTATCTTAGGGCCATGTTAGTATAAATTAGAGATTTAAAGACGATTCCATTAGGATAGAAGTACAATTTCATGTATTTCATAACTTAAGATCATGCTAGTTTATGTATAGTCTGATAAATAGGGAAGTAGAAAATATTCCAGCCCTAGATAAACAGACAGATAGTCTGATATGTATAAGTATTGTTTTACATACAAGCATGGAGGCTTGTGGTTTTGTTTTAAATAAGCGTAGGTCTGGAGATGCTATGCTAGGAGAGTTAAGAGGGTTTGACCACCTGCTCTATGAAACTTGATGATATTGTATACTAAGACTAAGAAAGGTTAAAAGTCGGGTAGGGCAATTATGGGAAGGTCATCACTGTGACAGTCATAGTCCTCCCATATAGACATGGATATTGTAATTTTCACTAAGAATGGTATAACTGGATTATAAAGCAGTTATCCGGGCGCACTGTGTAGATCAGACTGCAAGCATAGTAGTCCTTGATTATTTTGCATTATGATGCATATAAAATTGGCATGGTGAAATGCTTTAAAGGATGACATGATGAAATGCTAGGTAATTGTATATTATTAACAATTTTCTCAAGAAGAGAAATTCCCAGTATAGTAACTAGTTAAGATACAAATCTCCTATAATGGAAGGAGTCGATCAGCTTAGTATGAAAATGATTATTGACTATTTTTACAATTTTAATGGATTGTTCATATACAATATATATATATATATATATATAAAGATGAATACAAATGACAAAGAAATGAGATGTCCATATAAATGATAATGGTCTATGAATGTGTTTATGATAAAATGAATTATGAGATAATTGAATATTGAGATTATGCTGTCAATAACTTACATTCTTATCCCCTACCAAGCATAGCTTGCTGAGATATTGTAAATGTTTGAATGTTTATAATATCTCAGATACAGAGAAGGAGACTTAGGAGCTCAAGACTTAAAGAACTATTGAAGAATAAGTAATCAGGGTATATCCCTTAAAACATTGTGTTGAGAGCATGTATTGTAGTTTGAGCTTTGTAATTTGGATTGTGTATTTAGACAAGTATTGTAAGGATACAATGGGCTATATACTGTGAACTACTAAATAGATCCTGAAGTTTAATAAAAGTATATTCCTTCAATGGAATTTTATCTTGTACAAAATTCCACTTATGTTATATATGAAGTGGTGACTTGGGTTTTACAAAATAAATTCTAAAGAAAAGAATTTCCACTGCTTTGATTTGCAAAATTTTTTTACTTTAAGGGCCCTATCTTTAGAAAATGTATTGTAAAATGTGTTATAAAAACTCGAGTCGCCACAGTTGGTATCAGAGCCATTTATCCAGTCATTGTACAATCCTAATATGTCCAAGGCAAAGTTGACAATACAAATTTAGATTAAGATAGAAATAGTATAAGAAATACTTATAGAAATTTTGGTTTATAAGCAGATGCCACCCAAGAGAGTCACAAGGCAGACAACTCAAGGTGCACCTAAAAATTATATGGAGGGATTATCAATAAGCAATATGGAAGGAATGGTAACAAGAGTATTGAGGAACCTTCTTCCTCATATTCAACTGCCCCAAAGTTCATTGCCTCCAGTTGGGGTTCCTAGTATTGAAGCACAAGTTCAACTTGAAGTTAGACCCAATACACCAACACTAGATACTCTCACACCAATACAGGGTCATTCTTCCCTTGTACCTAGTGGGGAAGTTGAAAATTCTCCATTAGCGGTAGAAAAGATTGACAAAATGATGGATAGATTTCAGAAGATGGTAATTGGATATAATGGCAAGGGTGAGGATAAAAAGGTAGAGGAATGGATGTACGAAGTAGAAAGAACATTTGGTGTACTATGTACCCCTCCATAATTGAATGTCAAATTTGCCACATATCTATTAAAATAAGAGGCTGCTTTCTAGTGGAGATCAGCCAACAATACTTTCTTCTCAAATTATGATGGGACTACTTTGGAGGAATTCAAAGAAGTTTTTAATAATAAGTATTTTCCTATCCATGTAAAATCAAGGAAGGAGAAAGAACTCTTAGAACTTAAATAAGGAAACCTATCAGTGGTGGAGTATGATAACAAGTTCACCCAATTAAAGAGATTTGCTACACATGTGTGATACAGAAAGGTGCACTATGGATAGATTTATGGAGGGACTATAGCCAATACTAAAGGTGAGAGTGATGGGTACTAAACCCCCCCTCTGGCAGACTGTGCAGAGATGGCTTCCAGGTTTGAAGAAGAATTCAAGAAGACTCAACCCATTAAGTTTGGAGGAGGAGGAAACTACAACCAAAGGCCTTTTCAAAAGGGCAAGAGACTCTTCAACAATTTCAAACCCCCCCAGAAATCAAGGGAATCATACAAAAAGAAGCCTTGTCCTAAATGTAGAAGATTACATCCTGGAAATATGTGTCCCACCCCGATACAACAATGACCTCTGATAAGATGTTTTAATTGTGGAGAATTTGGGCATATATCTGCGAATTGCAACAAACCATTAGCTGTTAAGGAGGCAAAACCAAACAATGTTCCTCTTCACTAAGGAAGGGTATTCGCTATCACTGACGGCCAAGCTGGACCATCTAATGCAGTAATTGAAGGTACATTACTTGTATATGACAATCATGCCAAAGTATTGTTTGATTTTGGATCTACGCATTCCTTTATATCTTGCGTATTTACATCTATTATACAACTGCTAGTGAAAAACTTGGGATTTAATCTAGATGTAACAACTCCAGTGGGTAAAACAGTTAGACTACAAGAATACCTTTATAATATACTAGTAGAAGTACTATGGAAAAGAAGGGATGTAGACCTCATTTTACTAAACATGATGAACTTTGACATCATACTGGGTATGGACTGGTTAGCAAAATATTGGGTAGCAAAATTTGTTTTGAGATTTGAGTTAATGTTTGACACTAGGGGTTTTTCTGGAAATAAAATTCATTCAAAGATATTTTTTGATCTGTTTTGTTTTTATAAAATGGCCCCCACCTTTTGAAAAGTTTTATTAAAATTATAAATGTGTTGAAAATTCCAGGTTGTCACACCTAAAATGGTACCGGTTAGAAGGAGTGAGTCAATGCAAGTAGAAAGTTTTCAAAGGACAAGGAGACCTAAAAGAACGTAGATAGAAGTGGTGAGAAAATATTTAAAATTTTTGAAATTAAATTAAGCTATAGTACTTAATAGAGGGGAATAGAGGAAGAAGATTCATGTGGCAAACCTGTAATTGGGATAAGGTCTTAATGATGGTAAATTTTTAACTAATAAAAAATCTCTATTTTGTTAGAAATTATTACATATTTGATTGTGTACATATTTTGCAATAATTTGCAGTCTAATTAATGCATATTGTGGGAGTAGAAAACTATCTATTTTGCTATCATTGTTCCATAAATGCTTGTTTTCCCAATGTATAAACTATGTCCAACTTTATTCTCATAAAGTAAAAACTCTTAATATAGGACTACTTTTGTTATTTGAGAAATTTGGAAAAGTAATTAAATAATGACCTAGATATTGGATTGGCACTTCTTAATTAATGCTCAACGGTTTAAACTTTTGTATAATTTCTTACCTCTACGGGCAGAGACTAGCATATTGGAATAGGGAACAATATCTTCATAATATTTCCAAGTGATGTACTTTCTCATTCCAAACTTGCCACTAAACATGTGTTACTTATACTTCTTCATTAAAAAATATACACCGTAGGTTGATGTGCATCTGATGGAGATCTTCGACCAGATAGATTCACCGTTTGCAAATGTCGTACCGTAAGACGCAAGTTTATCTGGTCCCACATGAAGGAATCACTAAGGTGTTATCATCAATTAATTTAATCAAAATGAAGTGATGAGATGGGAGATAATCCACTCATGAAACACATGTGCTTGACTCTCGGACTCCGTGGTTAAGCCGCTGCTTTGTCAGGAAATCTCCCAAAATTCAAAAAACTCATACATATTGTAAATAGTCTCATATATCCTAAAATAGACGACTACGATAATCTATCAGAGAAGATATTTTTGGCATGGCAAATAAAAGACCTGGTCCAGAAAAATTAAAGAAGAATGGGAATGGCGATGTTGCATGCATAAAGTTTAACAAGCTTTCACAAGTGTGTTTTGCTGGTTTTGATCCAAGTGACAGATGTGCCCTCTCGGGTGGATCCCACCATGTGGAAAGGTCATAGCCTAAGATTCCATCTTTTCAGGTAATCGAGTCAACGTGCGACTGGAAAATCGGTGTTTGGACTGTTAAAATTCATCCAAGTTGATTATCACAGACCAACTAAAGTAGTCTGTCACACCGTTTTTCAATCTAGACATTTCACCTAGTGGGCCCTCTCTTAGCAGGCTATGACCCAAAAATCTCATGCACTAGACTTTGTTGTTCGGCATGTAAAGTGGGTAGTAAAATCGGTTCATGATCACTAGTCTTCATTCCTAAACTAAGATAACTAAAGGTCAGGATAATCTAATAGCATAATTCTTTTAGTGCATAACCTATCATGGCTGGTCCATGCAAATGAGTGGAGTGTTTGGCCTATTGACCTGATCATATCGTGGTCTACGGGCAAGTCAAGTCATTTTGTTTGGACATGAAAGACTTGGAAAAGAAAGATTTTGATGGCCTGCCTCTTCCATCTTCAATGAGTTTGAAGCCTACCTGATGGGCGATCTTCCATCAGATAGACCCACCGTTTGGAAATGACATATTTAAGACGAAGGTAGTTATATCTTAGTTTCACATGGAAGACTTTGACGAGTGATTGCTGGATTAGGTGACTGAGGATAAATGATGACTTCTCGGCACCGGTGGATCCCATCATTTGGGAATTTATTTAGCGGCCACTCGAGAACAAAGAAAGTCAAGAACAGGCTTGTGTCTTAAGGGGTTAGCACCAACTTACTCAAGGCAGATGATTTACTCGAGAAAATTCTGACGGTTAGGATTAAGCAATAGGTGATTTTTCAAATTACGCAATTATGAAGATTTCGTCATGTCTTGTTTCTGGCGTGTTTTACAAGCGCTCTTTTCTGCCTAGATCTAGACCATCCACTTAATGATGGAGCTCACCGTTGATCAGGATCCTAAGTTATTTGGATGGTCTCTGGATAGTAGATCCCAGATCCTAGGATCATAAATAATTTTCAAAATGACCCATTATCGTGATTTAGCTGTCAAACTTGCATTTATGACCCAGATGATCCAAGCACCATCACAATATCCTAGGGTTCTGATCTACTGATTAATATTGCGTTTGGACCGTAACTATCCAAAGTGTACTAGCTTTATAGAGGCCCTACATTGGTGGAATTGTGAATTGGATCATGAGATTCCAGGTGGTGGCCTCACAGAGCTTGGCGGTCAAGATTAGAACTTAAAAGAGTCTCAGTAGGTTGAGAAGAAGTTCACGCCTTTCTTTTTCTACACACACATCGATTTTAAACTACTAATTTTTGTCAACTGCTGAGTTTTTTCTAATTCATTACTAATTTCTGTCAGCAGCGAAGTTTTCTTATTCACTTCTAATTGTACCAATTCAATCATGGAGCTTGAACTAGACAGCTTTCTACCTAGATAACATCAATAGCTAGAAGTGATTAATTGCAAGAAACAAAAAGGAAACTTAAAACCCAAGAAAATATTACCTCAATATGCCCTGTACATATGTAGAACGCCCTTCTAAAGTCCTAGATCACCATCTCTCCATGAACATATGGGCAATACTTCTTGGAAGTTCCCAACTGAAACCTAGTAAGGTAGCCATATGGTGTGATGGTGCAAAGCCCACTTAAAGTTGGACAATTTGGTCCAATTTTAGCTACAGGCAGTGTCCCAGATCGTTTGGGGAAGATGACACGCATTTTTTGCTCGTTCCCGTTAGCTTTGTTAAAAGAGATGGGCAATTGGGGGGTTGTCTATAGACAAATTGCAAAGTTATGGAGCTCATCATAAATCAGACCCCTTCTTGGATAAAGATGAACCATCCTGAATATTAAGGTTAAGTGCTTGAGCCTCAAAGCCTATTAAAAGGCTTAATTGTTCAGTTCAAAGAAGCACTAGATGACCAGCATTTGGAACTTCACGATCTAATAAGGAGATACACCTTGCTTGGGCCCAAACTAGCATTGGTTAATGTGGCTGCCATTGAGCTTTGTTTTTCATGAGAGAATGGTAGTTTAACTTACTGAATGCTCTTCTATCTTCAGGATGTTTGCTCATGTTGTTTGTTTCTTTGGGGTCACATCCCATTTTTGTCATTCTTATATTATTTGAATGTTACTGGATCATGGCTAACTTCAATGTTGAACTACGGTTTTGTCCTGCACCTTGTGTGGTGTGTGGCTGCTCGGCCTACTCTTTGTAGATTCCCTTAATGAAATCTTACACAACATTAAAATAAAAGTAAAGTAACAGTAAGGATATAGGCTCTGTACATACTATTAAAAGATAATACAAGACTACACCTAAGGACTGTGTTTTTATTATTTTTTGTGAAATATGGGCACACCCTTAAGCATCCTCAAACTCCCAACTTTTATGATGGAAACTAACTCGTGTCATGCACCACACTCAGACCCCTCGTCTAAAAGAATAATTTGGTTAGCAAAAAATGCATGAAAATCAATTTGGAACACATGTAGTAGTTGTTTCCAAGCGAAAATTTTAACAGGCGCATATAAACTAAAGTCCTCGTAATTAACATCATATTTCCTCTTTTAGAACATAAGATTTTACTTTGCATTTTTCACTTAATGATTCTATTACTCTCTATCTCTCTCAATTGGAAGCACAAATCGGCTTGATCCTGCCTCTTTCTAATCTAATGAAAGTCCACTATTAGATTTTCATTTTATTTTGTTCTTAGACTAGTAGTTTCTAGGTTTTTGATATAGGTATATTATGACAGCCTATGTGTTTTGCTCTTTTTATTAAATTTTAATGAGAAATTGTGCACTTATCATTTACTTGTGGACTTTGGTTCATTTGTTCTGCTTATGTTTTGTGCACGGCTTTAATTTATCAACTTGAATTTTTTGAATTGGTTGGTCAGTATCGGTTATGGTTAAATATTGCTTGATTTACAAATCTAAGGTAGATTTTATGCACAATTCATTTCTTGCTAGGGTTTTATGTTGATTGCTTCTATGATCTGTTTATAAATTTTTGTCTATTTCTGTCCAATCTTTATGTTGGATCTAGCTTTTGAGATACAGAAGGCTTCAGTTGATCATGATATGAAAAAAACTAAGAGAGATGAGACCAAAATAAGATATACTTCGATATTTTCAGGACATCTTAGAGTTCCTAGTTCTTGTTCTAATAGTTATAAGCTACTGATAAAAATAATTTTGTCATTGTATGTTCATCAATATTTCTCACAACAAGTAAAACCTAAAGAAGCAACATACAGGGAGCCATGCAGTCCATCCACTTGATATTTATCCTTTTCATCTAAGATTTTAGTAGTGTTTTTTTTTCTTGATAGTTCTTACTGATAGGGTGGGTTTGTACATCTCAATTTAGGGGGCTACAATGTTTCAATTTTAATCATTCACTTTCTCAATTCAGAATTTTTTTGTAATAAATAAATTAGCTTTAGCCATACATCCAAAGAGATGTTGAGAAGTGCACTATTAATCTAGTTACTTCATAACAAAAGAAAGGCCATTGGTCAAGAAAATTTATTTGATCAGTTAGAGACTCAAAATTTGTTATGATTCTAAGGTCATATGAAGAAAAATTAACAAAATCCTAAAGGAAGTTCATGAAAATTGTTAGGCTGAATATCATTATAGAGATTAAATTGACAAATTGGACAACTTGATGGAGAATAATTGTAGCTTATCCATTCACTCTTTCCATATTCGTGGTGAAGTGTTGAAGTTTTCTCTAGTTAAAAAAACAAAAACAAAAAAAAAAACAACTTCGACGCCATATTACTAATATAGAGTTGAAGTTGTTACTGGTAAAACAGAAGTAGCTTGCTTTGCTCAAGTTACTAGGATTGTTTTCTTTCAAGTCATTAGGCAGCAACCTTTGATAATAAAGCGGTAAATTTCTTCCATGATATCAATAAATCTCCAGGAGAGGATTTCCCTTTTTTTAATCCACTGAATGACAGCCTTAGAATGTTCCTCAATAATTAAGTTTGAGTGTTATTCAAAATTCCAGCATCGAAAGCGCGAGTTTCAGCATCATTTGAGTCTGGAATGCCCAAAGGTCCAGCAAAAGCCTGAATTTGTTCTGTCATGCAAGTTCTGAAAGTTTCGGCAACACCTGCCCGTCCTGGGTTTCCAAAACTGGAACCGTCAAAATTGAGTTTCAGGTGTTAGGATGTGTAATCACTGGATTACTTCTACTGTAATCACAGGATTATAGAGTCTTATCTGCATCTACATGCAGCCACAATTACAGTGGGAATATGGTGCTCATCAACATATGATGTCTATAAATACTGATATGTATTACCCTTTGATAAGAAGATGTAGATCCTTTCATCAGGTATCCAGCCGCAGAGGGTTTCCACTTGTTGTGGGTTTTCCATTTTGGAACCACAGAATGGATGATCGCCTTCCAGTTGATGAAAATTTCGGCTGCATTATACTTTCTCAATTAAGAGGCATTTTGATCTACATAAAAAGTGGCAGGACTGGTTTTTTACCGCATCGAGTAGATAGAAGATAACGTGGTATTCTATTAACAAATTAGTCTTCTCATCTTCTCTTCTCACAAGGGAAAGCGTGGCACAATGGTAGAATTAACCTTAACCTTTAGGTCACGGGTCTAAGACATGGAAATAGCCTCTTGCAAACTTTAAGGTGCGGTATCTGTCCAACATTGAAAATAAGAGAAGTTTAGATATCTCTGTTATCCATTCACTAATAATGCTTATCTTATTTTAGTGTCTTTTCTAGAGTGGGAGAATAAACCATTTTCATGTACTTATGAAGGTCCATTCTGACGAGGATGAAGAATTTGCGCCCACTGCAAACATTCCGCAAACCCAGCAACAATTAAATGACTTGGCGAGTTGCCTCCAAAGTGTCATGATAGATTCCGACAGTTTTGACACCAGTGAGCTAGGACTGACAAAATTTATTTTGCTGGCCAATGCACCAGTGCTTCACACAATGCATGTAACTGCAAGTGTTGGCATAAGAACTCGCATGGAGTGCGGTGCAATTCCCAGAGCTTCACTGCAAGTCCAAACTATATTCGATAACTATGATTTTCCATTACTGTTCCAGAAATGTTTTATCCTTGTGAACAGGGCTATTGTCAATCTATAAGAAGCTTCGTGTTGATGGATTTACAAATGATGAATACAACGTGTTCAAACTTCGTTTCAAACTTTGCGTTCAATTGATCCAGAGAAATAATCTTCTTGGCCCTTAGAGAAAGAAATTGGTTTTCCTAGCGGCTGCTGAAGAGCAGGAAACATATATTCATGGCAATTCTGGGAGACATCCAATTATCAACAGTTTTCTTGTCATGGTCAATTACACATGTTGGCCTTAACATGAATCTCCTGCTTGCAGGAGCCACGGATTGCACACGGAAAAAGAGCGATGAATTTTGGTGCCTGGCTTATCTATAGTATGGGCTACTACATAAATAGGTTGTGATAGTATTCTTCAAAATGAAAGTATGAGCACCCTTAGATAGGGGTTTCTTCCATGGGGATAACAATTCATAGATTTCAGATAATGATGGGCAGAAAGCCTTGATTCCTTGAACAACTATTTTCACCCATTTTGACAACAGACTGCCCAATTTTCCAAGCCTATTTATATGTGCAGATGTCATTCCCCTGTGAGACATTTTCCCTCATATTCATCTTTCCCACTTAAAATACTCCCCCATACCGAGTTCGGATTCTGTTGCTTCACCTTGACATTCCATTCATGATGCTTAAAGCAGAGAAAACAAGCCTTAATAAACTCATCCCAAGATTTCGACGTTATCCCTTGTTGTTGGCAGCATAAACACAGAGGGTGGAGGGAATTTAATCACTATACAAGGACAATTCAATCCACAGATAACTATGTATGCTGGAAAAACCAATTCAGAACTCACAAGCTTTGTTCTCTATTTCTTAGAAATGGGTCGCAGCACAAAGGATGCAAATATTTACCAAACTAGAGCAATGAGTCTAAAGATACGAGGACTCAGTCCAAGAGTGAAAATACATTAGCTTTAGGGAGAGCAAAAGATTCATTTATGAGCCACAAGTATATATTGTATAATATCTCCAACGTAGAAAGTATATGGAGCATAAACTAGCGAACTAGGTACACCGGGGCACCACCTAATCATCTGTAGACGTGATTCAAGGATCTCATCTGTTGGATAGTTCTAGCTCATAGATCAATTCTTGTACTTCTATCCATTACGAGAGCCATATTTATCAGATATAATAAAGAAAAAATTGGTAAGTCTAAGAGATAATAAAGAAAACTAGAGAGATAAAGGGAAGATTATCCATAAAATAAGAAAAATGTTAGAGAGAAATAGGAAGATTAAGATTCGCCTTTCATAAGAGAAAAACTTAGATTCGAAGACTTCTTTTGTCATAATCTAGTCCATAAACCATGACTAGTTGTCTCTCTCGCGCTCGCTTAAACCCGACCTTTGTAACTAAAACTGTCGAACCAAAGGTTTTTTGCTTATCTCTGCTTAAAATCCAAAGAGACCTATACCCTCTACAAACAATTTGAAATCTTTGGCTTTCGTATAGTTAACTTATTTTGCCCAAGTCATTGGTTGGCACTTACTGCAAGCATAACGGATCTACAAAATCCATCTTAATCCTATTTGTAACATTTCATCTTTGACGAATTTTGTATTTATTTTTTGTATTTTTCTCGTTGACATGATTCATTCATTTCAAGAGGGGTGCCTCAAACTTGGATTTATTGGATACTGAACGTAGAGAAATAAAATGAAGATGACTATTTCCCCCGTAGAGTCAGTAACTTACCCAAGGATGTTATCCAGCCATTCTCACATGTTTGCCCATAAAGGATAAGGTAAAGACCAGCATCTTATGCACAGAGTGAAGAGAAAATTGGATTATCATTGACGTCTTATATTTAATAAGATGGTACTCCCAAATTCTACAAAAAACCTAAAATATGATCTTGCCATGCATAACGTTTATATGTTTTGTCACAACACAGAGGTGCAATTCACAGGTTCCTGTATTCTGGTCTAATTTTTATAAATGGACTGCATTCCTATCCAGCAATGGATCAAGTTGTATTCTTTGCTCTGTACTTGTCAAACTGGGTCTCACTTGCAGTTAAGTTGGTGCACTTTCCTGTTATAGCCCACTAGCAATCAGATGTGGTTCAAGTGCAGTTAGCTGGTTTTGTAAAAATTCTTTGTCAAAGTATGGCTAAAATCAATCGACAGACGTAACGTGTAGTTTAATTGAGAACGCAAACTTTAAAAGCAGGTGTACAATAGTTCAATACTGCATCACCACGAACATTAACAATTACAACAATAGATTCACCCTTTTAATCAATTAGAAAGGCGTTAATTACAACAAGGCATTCACCATTTTAATCAAATAGCAAGGTGCGTTACTCTTGCAAATGGATACAAGAAGGAAACTATTTCAACAGTAACAGTAATGAATCACAGTTTCCAGCGCTCACTGTCAAAACTACATGCAAAGCAAATAGAACCGAAAACTTGAAGCTGATGAACAAATTTCAGCAGAGCAAAGCTCCAGCCATCAGAAATTCTTTAAATGAAGAGGCAGTACGTTTAACCAGAAATCAATAAGAGAAACAACAGAAAATGGTCGCTGAGCCAGAAAAACAAAATGACACAGGGAAACGAAGACTCAAAAACAATGATTCATCCAGAAACAAGATTCAACTTTTCAACCAAACAGAAATGGCGATTCAAACTCTTAAGATCAACAAAAGGACTACGGAGAAGAAACAAGAGACCTCCCATGAAAAAATCTGAAAGAAAAAAGAAGAGAAATGAAGCAATTACTGTGAAGAAGAAGAGCAATGCACAGTGTAATACAGCTTGGTCCCAGAGACAGGTGGTAGTATTGGGGAGATACCCGCTAAAACAGGGAAAACCCCCAACCTAAAAACTTTCAGTTTTAAAACCATCATCCTCCTCTGTTCTACCCACCTGTGAAGATGATTTGAGGGATTTGGGGTTATTGGCTTGGGAGTTTTCTTCTTTCCTCGGGAACAACAGGTATAATCGTCTCCACTCTGTTCTTGATCTTGAGCATTTTGTTTTTGGGTTTTTAAGGTGTCCTAATTTTCTGTTCCCGAGCATGCTCGTAGCAGACCTGGCATATGATCAATGGGGTTTTGCTAAAACTTTTCAGATTTTTAGGTGACTGAGATAAACGTATTTATCGGCTTCAAATATGGTTGCCTGTTTAGCTACGCCATGCGTCAAAAGAACATCTACAACATGGAGATTACGAAACATGGACAAAAATTTTCCATGGAGTATTATCCTCAAGACAAGTGAACGTGGGTCTGCCGGGCTGGCTATTTTGTGGGACGGGATGACAAACCATTTGCCTTTACATCAGCTTTTGTGGCATCGGATTACAATCCATGGACAAAATTATCCGTGGACTCTTACACAGCCATCCAAGCGGAAGAGAGAGATCTGGAGATACCCGTTAGAAAAGACGTTTGCACCCATGCTAAAAGATAAACGGTCTAGATCTAGGAAAAGAAATTGCTAAAAGATAGGTCCAGTACCCATCTTTCTGCCCGCTTAACCCCGTTAACAGTTTTGAGTGAGAGAGTGTTACTCGCGTGGGGCCTAATTTTCAAAAGATCTAAGTCATCTACAATTTGAAGAACTAGGAAACAAAATCTCATCCATTGAAGAGAGAAAGAGAGACCCTCATTTTAGGTCCACTTCTTCCAATATAAAAAACAACCATTTATTTTGGCCTTACCAAGCAGGTGCTCAGTACGGTAAAAAAAAAATGGAAAAAATGTACGGGGGCCCTCAATGGAATTTTCTTACATCAATCGCCGTGGTTCCGTCCTTTAATATTCCGCACAATATTGTCAACGAAATTCAAATTATATCCACCTGCTTTTAATTATTTATTTTTTCTTTTTATTTATTCTCTTGGTAAGAAAGTGTTTTCTTATGCGCCCCAAGAAGAATACACAGTCTTAAATTTAATTGATCATAACCATTCATCTTGTTCAGCCTGCTGCCCTATTTACCTCCGTGCCAAAATTCATGGCCATCAATGCCTCCATATCAAAATTCATGTGTACACAGTCTAGGAAAAGAGCATAACACAAAGGGTTTGTATGACACAGCTTAACATAGTATTTTTACAAGAGACTGTTTTCATGCCTCAAACTCGTTATTTGTAGATGACACTACGAGTTGTGTCAAGGCTTTCCTTCTTTCCATAAAATCTCTATTTTTCTCTCAGAAATTATAAGATATATAGTTTTCTATAGATTTTGCTATAATTTGCATTCTAGTTAATAAATGTTTTCCCAAAATAAAATTTCTATTTTGCCATAACTTTTCTATTGCATGTTTTCGCATGCATAAACTATGTCTAACTTTATTCTCATGTAGTAAAGACTCTTGGTCGAGGATTGATTTTGTTGTTTGAAGATAGTACACATCGGTCAATACAGTGTACCGATGCAAAGACTACCTTTTTGCCTTTAAGGGAAATGGTAGGTAGTTAAGCTAGAGGATATACACAAACATGATTAACTCTGTTTTCCAGTAATTTATCTTATAATATTACATTTGTTTTCATAGGATTACTGGCACTTCTTAACTAATGCTTAACAGTTTAAACCTTTTTTTTTTATTTTATAATTTCTTATCTCTACGGGCAAAGACTAGCATATTGGAATAGAGAGCCTTGGCGCAAACGGTAAAAGTTGTCGTTATGTGACCTTGAGGTTATAAGTTCAAGGCGTAAAATCAGCCTATTGCAAAATGCAGGATAAGACTGCCTACTATAGGCCCTTGTGGTCTGCCCCTTCCCTGGACCTTGCATAGGCGGAAGCTTCGTACACCAAAACTGCCCCTTTTATCTTTTTTAATATTTCCAACTGATGCACTTTCTCATTCCAAAATTGGCACTAACCATGTGTCTCTTATACTTCTTCACCTAAAATTAAACTGTAGCTTTGATGGGCATCTGATAGAGAGCTTGGACCAGATGGACCCCCCATTTGGAATTGCTATACCCAAAGAAGTAAGTTTATATGATACCACATGGAGGATTTATTAAAGTGTTACCATCAATTAATTTAATAGAAATAAAGTGGTGAGATGGGAGATAGTCCAATCACGAAACACATGCCCTTGACTCTCATACTCCGGGGTTAAGCCCCCTTGTTTTACAGGACATGCCCCAAATTTCAAGAAACTCACATGTAAATGGTCTCATATATCTTAGAATAGACGGCTAGGATCATCTGTTGGAGAAGATATTTTGTGCATGGCCAATCTAAGAAAAAATGAGGAAGACTAGGGATGGGGTGTGTAGATAGGTTAACAAGCCTTTCACTTTTGATGGTTTGATCCAACTGACAGATGTGCACTCTTTGGTGGATCCCACCATGTGGAAATGTTACTTGAGCAAATGATAGTGTTACTGGGAATTTTGAAGCATGGCGTAACCGATGCGCAACCTAGAAATGGATGGTTGGCAACACAAACAAACCGGTCCCCACTTGTGAACATATTAAGAAAGCGAACCCTTTTCTGTGGGCCCACCATGGATGACTTTGACGAATGAGTGCCGGATTGAGTGATTGAAGATAAACGATGACTTTTCATCACCAGTGGATCCCATCATTTGGAAATTTAATTAGCTGCCACTCTAAAAGAAAAGAAGTCAGGAATAGGCTTGCGTCCTTGAAGGGATTCAGGCCAACTTACTCAAGGCAGATGATTTAATGATAAAAATTTGGATGCTTAAGATTAAGCAATAGATGATTTTACCAAATTACACAATTATAAAGATTCTAAAAGAGCATTGGTACGAAATGCAGACATTGCTTCCAAGTTTTTTGTATACTTTTTTAAGGTGGAGTCTCCTAACAGTACATGAATGAAGATTTTTGAGCCTTGAAGACAACTTTTGCAGGCAAGGCTTGTGTTAGAGAAGCCGGACGATACTCGAATATTGCCGGTTTTCGACCAAACAAACTAGTTGCAGGAGTTGAACAGAAAATCACTTTCCACTTTCAATTTTTACAGTATTTCTTATCATCATCAGAAAAAAAAAAAAAAAAAAAAAAAAAAAAAACAAACAAACAAACAAACAAGGACTAAAATATTAGCAAGCCGGTCCAAACTATAACACCCGTTGGCACTACTAGTTTTGTATAACCCCCGTTAAAAATATAGACCAATAGCTTAGTGGAGCACACATCAGGATGGTAGATTATTTTGATGGCTCGTGGATAGAAAACTCAGGATCCTACTGTCAAAACTATTTTTCCAAAAAGACCCATCTTAGTTAGGTCATCAGTCTGCAACTACTGCTTATTGACAATGCTGCTACATCGTCCTGGTTTTACATTATGAGCCCAACCAATGGTTGATCAGAATCATTCATCTGATTATAGTCACTTTCACATATTATTCGTAACTAGAAAATCTTAAAGCTCAAAAATGTTTGATTATCATATAATTCTACTTTAATTACTAGAAACTCCCAAAGCTCAGAAAAGTGAGAGATTCAACTGTTTAGGACTATGCAATGCAGGCAGCTAAAATTTACAAGATCAGCACAAGTATCTCTGATCCGAAATCATTCTTCTGGGCCCTCTCTTAGCAAGCTATGACCCAAAAATCCCATGCACTGGCTGATACTAGACTTTGTTGTTTGGCATGTAAAGTGGATAGTAAAATCAGGCCATGATCACTAGTCTTCATTCCTAAACTAAGATAACTAAAGGCCAGTATAATCTAATAGTATAATTCTTTTAGTGCATAACCTATCGTGGCTGGTCCATGCAAATGAGTGGAGTGGTTTAGCCTATCGACCTCATCATATCGTGGTTTATAGGCAAGTCAAGTCATTTTGTTTGGACATGGAAAAGGAAGATTTTGATGGTCTGTCTTCTTTCATCTTCAATGAGTTTGACGCCTACCTGATGGGCGATCTTCCATCAGATGGACCCACCGTTTGGAAATGTCATGCTTTAAGACGAAGGTAGTTTTATCTTAGTTTCACATTGAAGACTCATGTGTACCATTAATTTAAATCTAATTGAGGTAAGTGATGAGATTGAGATACTCACCTTGTTATACAGCAGAAGGCCAGGACCCGGGAAAATGCTCGTAGACAACTTTGACAAGTGATTTTAAAAGATAAGATGCTGGCCTTTCTTCATTGATGGATTCCATTGTTGGAAAATTTCCTTGCTGCCACTGTAAAAGAAAGAAAGTAAAGGCTAAGCTTGCATCCTTGAAGGGATTCCTACTGGTTACTCTAGAGAGATGATTTACTTACGAAATTTGGATAGTAATCATTAAGCATAGGTGATTTTACCAAATTACATGAATATAATGATTTACTTATGTCATGTTTCTCGAAGAATCTTTTCTGCCTAACTTAGTACAATCCAGACCATCCACTTAACAGTGGAACTCACAATAGATCATCAGGATCCTAGCAAGGTTATTTCAATGTTCTATAGAGCACGGATAGTAGATCCCGGATCCTAGCACCATCAAGTAAGATGTTATGTAGATCTATATATTTGTGCTTACCTTGGATGATACTAACCCTACTATTATTGATTGAAATTGTATTTGGGGTTTGCAGACAAGCTATTCTAGTATGATGGCCTTACGTGCGTATAGCATTTTGATCTTTTCTGCTTATCTGTGTATGATTTAGACCATCCAATATAATGGCCTTGCGTGCTTTGGGGTGTCCGGTTTGTTATTGTATGCTTATTGAGATTGCACCATATCATGCTTTATATTTATGAAATACATGTTTTATTGCACATAATACTTTGCTACTCGTATCTACATGCCTTATGACACTTGTATTTTATGACTACTATCCTTTACGCTCTTGTTAGTTTTTATCATCCGAGCTATTTTTTTATGTCATAATTGCATTGCATTAAATGTCTATGTACCTACACAAGCATTGCTTGGTAAGGCATTGCATTATTGTTGCAATGCCTGAGATATAGAGAGAGATATATGACTGATGATGAGCCAGACGAATAACAATCAATACATCAGATTTATTTGAGGTAGGTTTTAATTCTACCTAGACTGTATACACTTATATATGTATTTATGGGCTTGATTATATTGTTGTTTGGAATGTGGCTGTTGATTGGATGGTTCCTAGTATGGTAAATTTGTTTTAAAATGGTTCGTGATGAAAAATTAGAAAATTTTGGTTTGAGATTTGAGTTGATGTGTGACATTCAAGGTTTTTATGAAAATAAAATTCATTCAAAGATATTTTTTGTTGTGTTTTGTTTTTATAAAATGGGGCCCCACCCCACCTTTTGAAAATTATTATTAAAATTATAAAAGTGTTGAAAATTCCCAGTTGTTACACCTAAAATGACACCAGTTAAAAGGAGTGAGTCAATGCAAGTAGAAAGTTTTCAAAGGGCAAGGAGACCCAAAAGAACATAGATAGAAGCGTCATATATTTGTTCTAACATATATGATCCCATTTACATGTCAAGGGCATGCGTTTCATGATTGGACTATCTCCCATCTCTATCAGATGCCCATCAAAGCTACAGTTTATTTTTTGGTGAAGAAGTATAGGAAACACATGGTTAGTGGCAATTTTGGAATGATAAAGTGCATCAATTAGAAATATTAAGAAGATAAAAGGCATAGCCTCGATGCACGAAGCTTCTGCCTATGCGGGTCTAGGAAAGGGACAAACTACAAGGGTCTATAGTAGACAGCCTTACCTTGCATTTTACAAAAGGCTGATTCCACGCCTTGAACCTGTGACCTCAAAGTCACATGACGACAGCTTTTGCAGCAAGGTTCCCTATTTCAATATGCTAGTCTTTGCCGTGGAGATAAAAAATTATACAAAAATTTAAACTGTTGAGCATTAATTAAGAAGTGCCAATAATCCTATTAAAACAAATGTAATATTATAAGATGAATTATTGTAAGACGGAGTTAATTATGTTTGTGAATATCCTCTACCTTAACTACCTACCATTTCCCTTAAAGGAAAAAGGGTAGTCTTTGCATCTATACACTGCATTGACTGGTCTGTGCTATCTTCAAACAACAAAATCAATCCTAAATCAAGAGTCTTCACTACATGAGAATAAAGTTGGATATAGTTTATGCGCTAGAAAATATGCATTTATAAAAAAATTATAGCAAAATAGAAATTTTTTATTGGGAAAACATGTATTAACTAGAATGCAAATTATAGCAAAATCTATAGAAAATTATATATCTTACAATTTCTGAGAGAAAAATAGAGATTTTATGGAAAGAAGAGAAGCCTTGACGCAACTCATAGTGTGACCTACAAATCACGAGTTTGAGGCATGAAAACAGCCTCTTGTAAAATTGCAATGTTAAGTTATGTCATATAAACCCTTTGTGTTTTGTTCCTTTCCTAGACTGTTGTACACATGAATTTTCATATGGAGGCATCCCATGGCCATAAATTTTGGTATGGAAATAAATAGGCAGCAGGCTGAACAAAATGAATGGTTCGATCAACTAAATTTAAGATCGTGTATTCTTCTTGCGGCCTATGAGAAAAAACTTTCCTACCAGCAGAATAAATAAAAAGGAAAAAAGATTAATTAAAAGCAGGTGGGTGTAATTTGAATTTCGTTGACAATATTATGCCGACCGTTGAACGGACCCACGGCGAGTCATGTAAGAAACTTCCATTGAGTGCCCGCCGTACGTTTTTGCCTTTTTCTTACTGTACTGAGCACCTGCTTGTTAAGGCCATAATAAATGGTTGTTTTTTATATTGGAAGAAGTGGACCTAAAATGAGGATCTCATTCTCTCTTCAATGGATGAGATTTTGCTGCCTAGTTCTTCAAATTGTGGATTACTTGGATCTTTTGAAAATTGGGCCCCACGAGAGTAACTCTCTCTCTCTCACGCACACTCAAAACTGTTAACGGTGTTAAGCGGGCAGACAGATGAGTACTGGGCCTATCTTTTAGCAATTTCTTTTCTTAGATCTAGACCGTTTATCTTTTAGCATGGGTACCAAACGTCATTTCTAACGGGTATGTCCAGATCTTTCTCTACCGCTTGGATGGCTGTGTAAGAGTTCACGGATAATTTTGTCCATGGATTGTTATCCGATGTCACAAAAGCTGATATAAAGGCACATGGTTTGTCATCCCGTCCCACAAAATAGCCAGCCCGGCAGCCCCACGTTCACTTGTCTTAAGGATAATACTCCATGGAAATTTTTTGTCCATGTTTCGTAATCTCCATGTTGTAGATGTTCTTTTGACGCATGGCATAGCTAAACGGGCAACCATGTTGAAGCCGATCAATACGTTTATCTCAGTCACCTAAAAAACTGAAAAGTTTTAGCAAAACCCCATTGATCCTATGCCAGTTCTGCTACGAACATACTCGGGAACAGAAAATTAGGACACCTTAAAAACCCAAAAACAAAATGCTCATGATCAAGAACAGAGGAGTGGAGACGATTATCCCTGTTGGTCCCCAGGAAAGAAGAAAATTCCGAAGCCAATAATCCCAAATCCCTCAAATCATCTTCGCAGGTGGGGTAGAACAGAGGAGGATGATGGTTTTAAAACTGAAAGTTTTTAGGTTGGGGGGTTTTTCCCTGTTGTAGCGGGTATCTCCCCAAAACTACCACCTGTCTCTGGGACCAAGCTGTATTACACTGTACATTGCTTTTCTTCTTCACAGTAATTGCTTCATTTCTCTTCTTTTTTCTTTCAGATTTTTTCAATGGCGATCTCTTGTTTCTTCTCCGTAGTTTTTTGTTGATCTTAAGAGTTTGAATCGCCATTTCTGTTTGGTTGAAACTGGGGGGCAAAGAATACAACTTAATCCATTGCTGGACAGGAATGGAGTCCATTTATAAAAATTACACCAGAATACTGGAACCTGTGAATTGCGCATCTGAGTTACGACAAAACATATAAACGTTATGTATGGCAAGATCATATTTTAGGTTTTTTGTAGAATTTGGGAGTACCATCTTATTAAATATAAGACGTGAATGATAATCCAATTTTCTGTCCACTTTGTGGATAAGATGCTGGTCTTTACCGCATCCTTAATGGGCAAACATGTGAGAATGGCTGGATAACATCCTTGGGTAAGTTACTGACTCTAAGTGGGAAATAATCTTCTTCGTTTGATTTCTCTACTTCAGTATCCAATAAATCAAAGTTTGAGGCACCCCTCTCTTGAAATGAATGAATCATGTCAACAAGGAAAATACAAAAAATAAATACAAAATTCACCAAAGATGAAATGTTACAAACAGGATTAAGATGGATTTTGTAGATCCGTTATGCTTGCAGTAAGTGCCAATCAATGACTTTGGGTAAAATAAGTTAACTATACGAAAGCCAAAGATTTCAAATTGTTTGTAGAGGGTATAGGTCTCTTTGGATTTGAAGTAGAGATAAACAAAAAACATTTGGTTCGAGAGTTTTAGTTACAAAGGTCGGGTTTAAGCGCGGGCGAGAGAGAGACAACTAGTCATGGTTTATGGACTAGATTATGACAAAAGAAGTCTTCGAATCTAAGTTTCTTTCTTTTGAAAGGTGACTCTTAATCTTCCTATTTCTCTCTAACATTTTTCTTATTTATGGATAATCTTCCCTTTATCTCTCTAGTTTTCTATATTATCTCTTAGAGTTACCAATTTTTTCCTTATTATATCTGATAAATACGTCTCTCATAATGGATAGAAGTACAATAATTGATCTATGGGCTAGAACTATCCAGCAGATGAGATCCTTGAATCATGTCTGCAGACGATTGGGTGGTGCCCCGGTTTACCTAGTTCGCTAGTTTATGCTCAATATACTTTCTACGTTGGAGATATTACACAATATATACTTGTGGCTCATAAATGAATCTTTTGCTCTCCCTAAAGCTAATGTATTTTCACTCTTGGACTGAGTCCTCGTATCTTTAGACTCATTGCTCTAGTTTGGTAAATATTTGCATCCTTTGTGCTGCGAGCCATTTCTCAGAAATAAAGAACAAAGCTTGTGAGTTCTGAATTGGTTTTTCCTACATACATAGTTATCTGTGGATTGAATTGTCATTGTATATTGATTAAATTCCCTCCACCCTCCATGTTTATGCTGCCAACAGCAAGGGATAAGGTCGAAATCTTGGGATGAGTTTATTAGGCTTGTTTTCTCTACTTTAAGCATCATGAATAGAATGTCAAGGTGAAGCAACAGAATCCGAATTTGGTATGGGGGAATATTTTAAGTGGGAAAGATGAATATGAGGGAAAATGTCTCATAGGGGAATGACATCTGCACTGTTGTCAAAATGGGTGAAAATAGTTGCTCAAGGAATCAAGTCTTTCTACCCGTCGTTATCTGAAATCTAGGAATTGTTATCCCCATGGAAGAAACCCCTATCTAAGGGTGCTCATACTTTCATTTTGAAGAATACTATCACAACTTATTTATCTAGGATCGTATGGATAAATACTCAGATTCATAGGCAAAAGTAATTTAATATATTTCAACTCAAGAGTACTTAGAAAACTAATTTTTCATTACAACTCAAGGGTAGGAAATTTTTTTGAAGTGAAGATAGAATAAAAAAATTCTAGCCATTTATTCTTTTGCTTTAAATATAAACAGTCATGATTTAAATTAGAAAGAAACATATACTAAGACTATCCAATGAAAAAGTTTTTTGATGTCTCAATAATGTAAGATATATTGTCATTGCTTTGAATGGCATTTCTCTCTATACAAATCTCCAAACAGGATATGGCAATAGTCTGTACATCTACTGTAAAAACCCCAAGCGACAGTGCGGAAATAGTTCCAAAGAGGCGTGGGAACATCACCTGTGTTATATTAATAGAGAGCCAACATTACCTTCTGGGTTAGCCCAGCCACGGATGTAGTTATAGCTCAGATCTAGAGATTGTAATTCAGTGAATTGGGCCAATAAAGTGGCATTCGGCTACCATGTTGGTAGAGCAGTATAGTCTCCTATAAATGAAAGATCGATTGTAGTCACATGAGATGCTCGAGAGGAAGAAGAAGATATGCTGCATGTTACACCCTCCCATTTGCAACAATCCCCTTCAGCCCAAGACTCTAAGTATTGAAACGAGCCATCTAAATTGACAACGAAGTCTCTGATTTGCATCAGGGCATCCCTCTCTTTCTCCAAACATCCATCATACCCACTCAAACAGCAACACAAATTCACCAACAACACCAAAATGCTATAAGCACGTAAGGCCCTCATACTGGAATAGCTTATCACCAAACTCCAAACACAATTTCAACCAATAATGTAGTGGTAGTATCCTCCAAGATGAACACAAATATATAGACTGATATTATGTCTTACTTGATGGTGGTAGGATCCTGATCTACTACGCGTTCCACTATTAAGTGGAACGTCTAGATTGAACTAAGTCGCACGAAAAGATTCATCGTCAAACATGACAGAAACATGACATGAACAAATCATTATGATTATATAATTTGGTAAAGTCACTAATACTTAATTGTAACCGTCCAAATTTCACTAGTAAATTATCTCCCTTTGAGTAAGTGGTTGGAATCCCTTCCCTTCAAGGACGCAAGCTTATCCTTGACTAACTTTCTTTCAGGGCAACCGCAAGGAAATTTCCCAATGATGGAATCCATAGTGATGAAAAGCCAGCATCTTATCTTCTACGATCCCTCATAAAAGTCATCAACGAGTAAAGCATTTCTTTTGAGTCCTAACTTTCTCCTGTAACAAGGGGAGTATCCCCACCTCACCAATTATTTCAGTTAAATTTAAATTGATGGTGTACCTTAGTCGTCCATGTGAAACCAAGATAAAAGCTACTTGCGTATTAAACTATGACATTTCCAAATGGTGGGTCCATCGAATGGAATATCGCCATCAAGTGTGCATCAAAGGTCTTTGAAGACGGAAAGAGACAAACCATCAAAATCTTCCTTTTCCAAGTCCTCCATGTCCAAACAAAACCACTTGACTTGCTCGGAAACCACGATATGCTCATATCGATAGGCCGAACCAGTCTACTCATTTTCATGGACCAGTCATGATAGGTTGTGTACCAAAAGAATTATACCGTTGGATTATCCTAGCCTTTAGTTTTCTTAGTTTAGGAATGAAGACTAGTAATTATGAAGAGATTTTACATGAGATTTTTGGGTCATTACTTGCTAAGAGAGAGCAAGAGGGATTTCGAACCAGAGATACTTGTGCTTATCTTGTAAATTTTAGCTACCTGCATTGCATAATCCAAAACAGTCGAATGTCCCACTGTTCCGAGCTTTAAGCGTTTCTAGTAACTAAGGATGGATTATATGATAGTCACCCCTGTTTGAGCTTTAGGATTCTCTAGCGACAGATTATATGTCAAAGTGACTACAATCAGACAAACGGTACTGATCAACTGTAAGTTGGGTTCATAATGTAAAACTGGGGGGCCCTAGCAGCGTTGCCAACGAGGAATAGCCTATAACCTCATGCAGAGTACTGATGGCCTAACTAAGAAGGGTCATTAAGGAAAATAGTTTTGACAGTAGGACCCTGGTTTTTCTACCCAAGTGCCATCAAAATAATCTACAATCCTTATGTGTGGTCCACTAAGCTAATGGTCTAGATTTTTAGCAGGGGTTATAGAAAACTAATAATGCTAATGGGGGCTATTGTTTGGGCCCGCTTGCTAATATTTTACTCCTTGTTTTTCAGTTTTTCCTTTTCTTTTTTTCTGATGATAAGAAATATGGTAAAAACTGAAAGGGGAAAGTGATTTGGTTCAACTCCTGCAGCCAGTTCGTTTGGTCGAAAATGGCGAGATTCGAGTCTCGTCCGGCTTCTCTAACACTAGCTTGGCCACAAAAGATGTCTTCAAGGCCCAATAATCTTCCTTCTTGTACTGAACTTCCACCACTGATGATTACGAGAGACTCACTCAAAAATGTATTCAAAAAACTTGGGAGTAATGTCTATACACTGTGCTTAGGCTCCGTTTTAATCTTTGAGAGCCCTTGGATTATGAGTAATTCTCATAGATAAGAGAATTTTAAATCTTGTCTTCTTTTGAAATTACAACTTCAAAATAGTGGCTATCTATTTGTATTAATTTTTTTAAAAATAATGCGAAACAAGTAGGTAGAATCGTTCAACTACGTTGATTTTTCATATGTTACATGTGGTAGAATATGATGAATGGCCTAGATCAACAAAAATAAAAAGTTAAAAATCAACGTGTGTAAAAAAAGAAAGGCGTGAACTTCTTCTCAACCTACCGGGCCTCTTTAAAAGTTCTAATCTTGTGCATCCATAGGTCACTTAATCTTGACCGCCAAGCTCTGTGAGGCCACCACCTGGAATCTCATGATCCAATTCACGATTCCACGAATGTAGGGCCTATATAATGCTAGTACACTTTGGATAGTTACCGTCCAAATGCAATATTAATCAGCAGATCAGAACCCTAGGATATTGTGGTGGTGTTTGGATCATCTGGGTCATAAATGCAAGTTTGACAGCTAAATCACGATACTGGGTCATTTTGAAAATTATTTATGATCCTAGGATCTGGGATCTACCATCCAGAGACCATCCAAATAACTTAGGATCCTGATCAACAGTGAGCTCCATCATTAAGTGCATGGTCTAGATCGTACTCAGATAGTCAGAAAAGAGCGCTTGTAAAACACGCCAGAAACAAGACATGACGAAATCTTCGTAATTGCGTAATTTGGAAAAATCACCTAATGCTTAATCCTAACCGTCCGAATTTTCACAAGTAAATCATCTGCCTTGAGTAAGTTGGTGTGAACACCTTAAGGATGCAAACTTATTCTTGATTTCTTTGTTCTCGAGTGGCCGCTAAATAAATTCCCAAATGATGGGATCCACCGGTGCTGTGAAGTCATCATTTGTCCTCAGCCACTCAATCCAGCAATCACTCGTCAAAGTCGTCAGTGGTGAGTCGCTTTCTTGACATGTGCAAAAGTAGGGACCAGTTTGTTTGTAATGCAACCATCTATTTCTATGTTGCGCATCGTATACGCCATGCATCATAATTTCCAGTAACGCCATCATTTGCCCAAGTAAATGGTGTCATATATCTTAGAATAGACTGCTAGGATCATCTGTTCGGAGAAGATATTTTGGGCATGGCCAATCTAAGAAAAAATGAGAAAGACTAGGGATGGGGAGGGGGTGTGTAGGTTAACAAGCTTTCTCTTTCGATGGTTTGATCCAACCCACAGATGTGCACTTGTTGGTGGGTCCCACCATGTGAAAATGTTACTGGAGCAAATGATAGCATTATTGGGAATTTTGAAACATGCGTAACCGATGCGCAACCTGAAAACGAATGGTTGGCATCACAAACAAACCGGTCCCCACTTGTGGACATATCAAGAAAGCGAAGTCTTTCCTGTGGGCCCACCATGGAGGACTTTGACGAACGAGTGCCGGATTGAGTGGTTGAAGATAAACAATGACTTTTCATCACCGGTGGATCCCATCATTTGGAAATTTAATAAGCTGCGACTCCAGAAGAAAGGAAGTCAGGAATAGGCTTGCGTCCTTGAAGGACGGGAAAAAGAAAGATTTTGGTGGTCCGTCTTCTTCAATTTTTAATGAGTTTGATGCTTACCTGATGGGCAATCTTCCTTCAGATGGACCCACCATTTGAAAATATCATACTTTAAGACGAAGGTAGTTTTATCTTATATGGAAGACTTAGATGTGCCATTAATTTAAATCTAACTTAGGTAACTGTTGAAGTAGAGACACTCACCTTGTTATACGGCAGAAGGCCGTGACCCAAGAAAAAACTTTAACGAGTGATTCCAAGAGATAAGATGTTGGTCTTTCTTCATTGATGGATTCTATCATTGAAAAATTTCCTAGCCGTCGCTTTAAAAGAAAAGAAGTCAATGATAAGCTTGCTGTCCTTGAAGGAATTCCTACTAGTAATAGCCTAAGATTCCATCTTTTAAGGCAACCGATTCAATGTGTGACTGGAAAATCCGTGGACGGTTAAAATTGATCCAAGGTGATTCTCACAAACCAACTCAAGTAGTCTGTCGCATCTTTTTTCAATGTGGACATTTCACCTAGTGGATCTAGACTTGATCTCCAATCCTACGGACCAAATAACTCCATCGAACAAGCTGGTAGATGGCTGTCCCCATTGCAGCGGACGGTCAAGATTGAGTAAATGTGGGCTGCATTCCATGGCCATTGCCATTGCTAAGATTAAAAGTAGCATTAGAAAGGATCTAGCATTATCTATAACGTTTGGAAGATTAAGATGTGTGGCTTAGTGTAGATCACGGTCATTAAGATTAAAAAGCACTTACAAGTGGGCCCAAATCTCTGCTAATCATGACCATTCATTTCCAGTATTACTTGGACAAACCATGCCCAGTTACTTGGGCAAATGATGGCGTTACTGGGAATTATGAAGCATCGCGTATCCGATGCGCAACCTAGAAACAGATGGTTGGCATCACAAACAAACTGGTCCCTACCTGTGCCCGTGTCAAGAAAGCGAACTCTTTCCGGTGGACCCACCACAGATGACTTTGACGAGTGATTACTGGATTGAGTGGCTGAGGACAAATGATGACTTCTCAGCACCGGTGGATCCCATCATTTGGGAATTTATTTAGCAGCCACTCGAGAACAAAGAAGTCAAGAATAAGCTTGCGTCCTTAACGTATTCGCACCAACTTACTCAAGGCAGATGATTTACTTGTGAAAATTCGGACGGTTAGGATTAAGCATTAGGTGATTTTTTCAAATTACACAATTATGAAGATTTCGTCATGTCTTGTTTCTGGCGTGTTTTACAAGCGCTCTTTTCTGACTATCTGAGTATGATCTAGACCATCCACTTAATGAGTACGATCTCATGTAAAATCTCTTCATGATCACTAGTATGCGTTCCTAAACTAAGAAAACTAAGGACTAGGATAATCCAACAGTATAATTCTTTTGGCACGCAATCTATCATGACTGGTCCATGAAAATGAGTAGACCGGTTTGGCCTATCATGCGAGCATGTCATGGTTTATGGGCAAGTCAAGTCATTTTGTTTGGACATGGAGTACTTAGAAAAAGAAAATTTTGATGGCCTGTCACCTTCATCTTCAATGACCTTTAATGCGCACTTGATGGCGACATTCCATCAGATGGACCCACCATTTGAAAATGTCATACTTTTAAGATGTAGGTAGCTTTTATCTTGGTTTCACATGGACAACTAACGTGCACCGTCAATTTAAATTTAACTGAAATAATTGGTGAGGTGGGGATACTCCCCTTGTTACTGCAGAAAGTCCAAGACTCAAGAGAAATGTTTTACACGTTGATGACTTTTATGAGGGATCGTAGAAGATAAGATGCTGGCTTTTCATCATTGATGGGCTCCATCGTTGGCAAATTTCCTTGAGGTTGCCCAAAAAGAAAGTTAGTCAAGGATAAGCTTGCGTCCTTGAAGGGAAGGGATTCCAACCACTTACTCAAAGGGAGATAATTTACTAGTGAAATTTGGACGGTTACAATTAAGTATTAGTGACTTTACCAAATTATATAATCATAATGATTTGTTCATGTCATGTTTCTGTCATGTTTGACGATGAATCTTTTCGTGCGACTTAGTTCAATCTAGACGTTCCAGCAGCAGCATAAGTGTGGATTGGCACGGTAAAGCTCGATAGCAGGCCTGTCGGGTACTGCCACGGTCGCGCTCTCATTGCTCCCCAGAGCGGGCGATGGCGAGACACGGGTCCCGTCTAGTCGCGTTCTTGGAGGCTTGCGGGTCTGTGAGGTTTGCGTCAAGGGTCCCTTTTTTTCGCGTCCCCAAAAGTATGCGCCCGCGACCCCTTTTTTGGACACTGCTCGCTCCGCTGGGATGTTTCGCAAACCCCACAGGATGTTGCGCAGACCCCTTTTTTGGACACTGCTCCCTGGAGTGGGCGTTTGTCCGACTTTGGTCCCGTTTCGTTGCATACTCGAAGATGCCATTGCTGGGGCAATGCACTCGAGTCCCTTGCAGTGTTCCTACCAAGGCACTTCTAGGACTCGTTGAAGCCCGCCCGAGCAGGCGCTAAGCTTAGCCGCGGCACAAGTTGGATTTGGAAAGGGGAAGCTCGTTGCAAGCCTCGCTGGGCACTTCTGGCCCCGTCCCCTCACCGCCCCACTGTGCGGGCGTTGGTGCTACTCGGGTCCCGTTGTCTTGCATGCTCAAAGGATCTTCCCACAGACCCTTTGGGAGTTGGAATGCACGCGAGTGCCCAACAGTGTTCCCACCAAGGCACTTTTGGCACTCTGTGAAGCCGGCAGGACTAGGAGCGAGTCCAGCCGCGGCACAAGTGGGAATCGGCGCGGTAAAGTCCTACCATGCCAGGCAGGGGCACTGCCGCACTAGCCCCTCGAGCTGCTCCCTGGAGCATGCGTTGGGTGCGACTCTGGTCCCTCCCTTTCGCGCTTACTGGACAGAATGCTCCCACAGCAGACCCTTTCGGAAGTCGAAGGCACTCGGGACCCTTGCGGTGTTCCTACCAAGGCACCTTAGGGACTCGGTGAAGCCAGTCGGGCCAGGCTCTATGCTAGCCGTGGCACAAGTCAGATGTGGCACGGTAGTAACTCTTGTCACGGTAGTAACTCTTGTCAGAATTCTTGCAGTAGACCAGGACATTTTCTGTATGGGTTGGAAAGCCTGTGACTCGATCAACACAATGTGAGTGTACGATGGTCTATGACTGAGAGGGACCTCCTACTAGCCCCATTGTGGCTCATTCATTGTGGGCGAGTTCCGTCTACATCCTATTTAGCCTTTTCCTTGCCTTATAGAACATGTAACTTGGATCTAGATATGCTAATCTATGTCATTTTCGGTCTTCGTTGGACATGTCTAAACTTGTAACAATTCAAAAATAAAATAAAATAAATAAATAAAAATTCCGTGAGTTAACTAGATCTTTTTGTGCCAATGATGTCTAGCGCAACATTCAATAAGGCATTTTCCTTAGAATACGCTTAATGGCAAGTTTTCTGAGAGTATTTGAGTCATCTCCCTGTGCCAAGAAAAAGAAAAAAGAAAAAAAGTGATTAATGATGTGTTAACCCTTCCTTTGTGCCAACATTCTCTGTTTAAGAATAAAAATAAGGCTTAAAATATAAAGGCAATAAATAGCTCTCTAATATATGTGCCAAGATAGTGATGCTTTTGCAGGCAACTGACTCACTCAAGGCCACGGATGCTTGTTCTTCTTTGACATGGCTCATGGATGATTATCAAGAAATTAGTTTCCGTACGCACGGTCTTAAAAAGAAGTGCACCAAAAGTATTTATAGTACGTAGCTTTATTTTATATTTTTGCAAGAGATTTTTTCAAAATAAGAATAAAAATATAAGAACTGAGCTATTAGACAACTATTAATTCATCAGAAAAATTTAATATCAAAAGTGATTCAAGATGATCGAGGTTACGCGATCGTGCCCAATTGCGCTATCAGTGAGGAAAATGTTTTCAAATAAAAAGGCAACTTTGGTGCACCAAGCTCCCACTGGGTTTGGAGAAGGGATAGACCACAATAGTTAATAGTACGCAATCTTACATTGGATTTTGCAAGAGGCTATTTTCATGTCCTGAACTCATGACCTCGAGGTCACACAACGACAACTCTACCGTTGCACCATGACTCCCCTTCAACAAAGCAATCTACAAGTTGTGATTTTGGCATAAACACGATCGTGATAATATGCGAAGTGTGAAGAACATGAACTACAATCATAAGAAAATGTCAAATTGAAACATCATCGTGAAGCTAAAAAGGTGTGAAGGAAAACAAAGAAATCGTGCCAAACTCGTCTTACAATGATTCATCTTATAATATTACATTTGTTTTAATAGGATTATTAGCACTTCTTAATTAATGCTCAACAGTTTAAACTTTTATATAATTTTTTATCTCTACGGGCAAAGACTAGCGTATTGGAACAGGGAACCTTGCTGCAAAAGCTGTCGTCATATGATCTTGAGGTCACGGGTTCAAAGCGTGAAATCAGCCTTTTGTAAAATGTAAGGTAAGGCTGTCTACTATAAACCCTTGTAGTCTGCCCCTTTCCTACACTTGCATAGGCGGAAGCTTTGTGCACCGAGGCTATGCCTTTTATCTTCTTAATATTTCTAACTGATGCACTTTATCATTCCAAAATTGCCACTAACTATGTGTTTCCTATACTTCCTCACCGAAAAATAAATTGTAGCTTTGATGGGCATCTCATGAAGATGGGGGATAGTCCAATCATGAAACACATGCCCTTGACATGTAAATGTTGTCATATATGTTAGAATAGATATATGACGCTTCTATCTATATTCTTTTGGGTCTCCTTGTCCTTTGAAAACTTTCTACTTGCATTGACTCACTCCTTCTAACTTATGTCATTTTAGGTGTAACAATCGGGAATTTTCAACACTTTTATAATTTTAATAAAATTTTTCAAAAGGTGGGGTGGGGTGGGGCCCCATTTTATAAAAACAAAACACAACAAAAAATATCTACGAATGAATTTCATTTACATAAAAACCTTGAATGTCACACATCAACTCAAATCTCAAACCAAAATTTTCTAATTTTTCATCATGAACCATTTTAAAACAAATTTACCATACCAGGAACCATCCAGTCAACAGTCACATTCCAAACAACAATATAATCAAGCCCATAAATACATATTTAAGTGTATACAGCCTAGGTAAAATTAAAACATAGCTCAAATAAATCTGATGTCTTGATTATTATTCATCTGGCTCCTCATCGGTCATATATCTCTCTCTATATCTCAGGCATTGCAACAATAATGTGAGGCCTTACCAAGCAATGCTTGTGTAGGTACATAGACATTTAATGCAATGCAATTATGGCATAAAAAAATAGCTCAAATGATAAAAACTGACAAGAGCGTAAAGCATAGTAGTCATAGAATACAAGTGTCATTAGACATGCAGATACGAGTAGCAAAGTATTATGTGCAATAAAACATGTATCTCATAAATATAAAGCATGATATGGTGCACTGTCAATGAGCATACAATAACAAACCGGGCACCCCAAAGCACATAAGGCCATTATATTGGATGGTCTAGATCGTACTCAGATAAGCAGAAAAAATCAAAATGCTATAAGCATGTAAGGCCATCATACTAGATTAGCTTGTCTACAAACCCTAAATACAATTTCAATTAATAATAGTAGGGTTAGTATCATCCAAGGTAAGCACAAATATATAAATCTATATAACATCTTACTTGATGGTGCTAGGATCCGGGATCTACTATCCATGCTCTATAGCACATTGAAATAACCTTGCTAGGGTCCTGATGATCTACTGGGAGTTCCACTATGAAGTGGACGGTCTAGATCATACTAAGTTGGGCAGAAAAGATTCTTCAAGAAACATGACATAAGTAAATCATTATCTTTATGTAATTTGGTAAAATAACCTATGCTTAATCGTAAACGTCCAAATTTCTCAAGTAAATCATCTCCTTTGAGTGACTAGTAGGAATCCCTTCAAGGACGCAAGCTTATCCTTGACTTCCTTTCTTTTAGAGCAACAACAAGGAAATTACCCAATGATGGACATCAATGAAGAAAGACCGGCATCTTATCTTTTATAATCACTCATCAAAGTCGTCAACAAGCATTTTTGTTGGGTCATGGCCTTCTACTGTATAACAAGGTGAGGATCTCTACCTCAGCACTTACCTCAATTAGATTTAAATTGATGGTACACCTTAGCCTTCCATGTGAAACTAAGATAAAACTACCTTTGTCTTAAAGTATGACATTTCCAAATGGTGGGTCCATCTGACGGAAGATCGCCCATCAGGTAGGCATCAAACTCTTTGAAGATGGAAGAAGAAAGACCATCAAAATCTTCCTTGTCCAAGTCTTCTATGTCCAAACAAAATTACTTGACTCTCCCGTAAACCATGATATGATGAGGTTGATAGGCTGAACCACTCCACTCAGTTGCATGGACCAGCCACGGTAGGTTATGCACTAAAAGAATTATACTATTAGATTATCCTTGCCTTTTAGTTATCGTAGTTGAGGAATGAAGACTAGTGAGCATGACCCGATTTTACTATCCACTTTACATGCCGAACAACAAGGTATAGTATCTGCCAGGTGATGAGATTTTTGGGTCATAGCTTGCTAAGAGAGGGCCTAGAAGAATGATTGTGGAACAGAAATACTTGTGCTGATCTTGTAAATTTTAGCTGACTGCATTGCATAGTGCCAAACGGTTGAATCTCTCACTTTTGTCTTCAAGGCTCAAAAATCTTCATTCATGTACTGTTGAGAGACTCCACCTTAAAAAAGCATACAAAAAACTTGGGAGCAGTGTTTGCACTCCGTACCAATGCTCTTTTAGAATCTTTGTAATTGTATAATTTGGTAAAATCGCCTATTGCTTAATTGCAACGGTCCAAATTTTCATCATTAAATCATCTGCCTTGAGTAAGTTGGCACGGATCCCTTTGAGGACGCAAGCCTATTCCTGACTTCTTTCTTCTGGAGTCGCAGCTAGTTACTCTGTGTCATTTTGTTTTTCCGGCTTTAGCGGCCATTTTGTCCATGGATAATTTTGTCCATGGATTGTTATCCGACGTCACAAAAGCTCCCACAAAATAGCCAGCCCGGCAGCCCCTCGTTCACTTGTCTTAAGGATAATACTCCATGGGAAAATTTTGTCCATGTTTCGTAATCTCCATGTTGTAGATGTTCTTTTGACGCATGGCGTAGCTAAACGGGCAACCATGTTGAAGCCGATCAATAGTTTTATCTCAGTCACCTAAAAATCCGAAAAGTTTTAGCAAAACCCCATTGATCATATGCCAGTTCTGCTATGAACATACTCGGGAACAGAAAATTAGGACACCTTAAAAACCCAAAAACAAAATGCTCAAGATCAAGAACAGAGGAGTGGAGACGATTATACCTGTTGTTCCTGAGGAAAGAAGAAAATTCCCAAGCCAATAATCCCAAATCCCTCAAATCATCTTCACAAGTGGGGTAGAACAGAGGAGGATGATGGTTTTAAAACTGAAAGTTTTTAGGTTGGGGGGTTTTCCCTGTTTTAGGGGGTATCTCCCCAAAACTACAACCTGTCTCTGGGACCAAGCTGTATTACACTGTACATTGCTCTTCTTCTTGACAGTAATTGCTTCATTTCTCTTCTTTTTTCTTTCAGATTTTTGCATTGGCGATCTCTTGTTTCTTCTCCGTAGTTTTTTGTTGATCTTAAGAGTTTGAATCGCCATTTCTGTTTGGTTGAAACTTGTTTCTGGATGAATCATTGTTTTTGAGTCTTCTTCTCCGTGTCATTTTGTTTTTCCGGCTTTAGCGACGATTTTCTGTTTGTTTCTCTTATTGATTTCTGGTTAAACGTACTGCCTCTTCATTTAAAGAATTTCTGATGGCTGGAGCTTTCCTCCGCTGAAATTTGTTCATCAGCTTCAAGTTTTCGGTTCTGTTTGCTTTGCATGTAGTTTTGACAGTGAGCGCTGGAAACTGTGATTCATTACTGTTACTGTTGAAATAGTTTCCTTCTTGTATCCATTTGCAAGAGTAACGCGCCTTGCTATGTGATTGTGATTAAAATGGTGAATGCCTTGTTGTAATTATCGCCTTTCTAATTGATTAAAATGGTGAATTGGGCAAATGAAGTGGCATTCGGATACCATGTTTGTGGAGCACTATCATCTCTTAGAGCTGAAAGATAGATTGCAGTCACATGGGATGCTTGAGAGGAAGAAGAAGATCTGCTGCATAATGCACCCTTCCATGCGCAACAATCCCCTTCAGCCCAAGACTCCGAGTATTGAAAAGAACCATCTAAATTGACAACAGAGTCTCTGATTTGCATGAGAGCATCCCTCTCTTTATCCAAACATCCATCATACCCACTCAAACAGCAACACACTCACAAACAACACCAAAATGCTATAAGCGCGTAAGGCCCTCATACTGGAATCACTTATCTGCAAACTCCAAACACAATTTCGGCCAATAATGGTAGTATTAGTATCCTCCAAGATGAGCATAAATATATAGACAGATATTATGTCTTACTTGATGGTGGTAGGATCCTGATCTACTGCGCATTCCACTATTAAGTGGAACGCCTAGATCAACTAAGTTGCACAGAAAAGACTCCCAGTCAAACATGCTAGAAACATGATATGAGCAAATCAGCATCTTTATGTAATTTCATAAAGTCATCAATGCTTAATTGTAACCGTCCAAATTTCACTAGTAAATCATCTCCCTTGAGTAAGTGATTGGAATCCCTTCCCTTTTAAGGACGCAAGCTTATCCTTGACTGATTTTCTTTCAGGGTGGCTGCAAGGAAAATTTCCAACGATCGAATCCAGTAGTGATGAAAAGCCAGCATCTTATCTTCTACGGTCCCTCATAAAAGTCAGCAATGAGAAAACAATTCTCTTGAGTCCTGGACTTTCTTGAGTAACAAGGGGATTATCCCCACCTCACCAATCATTTCAATTAAATTTAAATTGATGGTTCACCTTAGTCGTCCATGTGAAACCAAGATAAAAGCTACCTATGTCTTAAACTATGACATTTCCAAATGGTGGGTCCATCTGATGGAATATCGCCATCAGGTGCGCATCAAAGGTCTTTGAAGATGGAAGGAGACAAACCATCAAAATCTTTCTTTTCCAAGTCCTCCATGTCCAAACAAAACGACTTCACTTGCCTGTAAACCACGATATGCTCACATCAATAGGCCGAACCAGTCCACTCATTCTCATGGACCAGTCATGATAGGTTGTGTACCAAAAGAATTATACCTTTGGATTATCCTAGCCTTTGGTTTTCTTAGTTTAGGCATGAAGACTAACGATCGTGAACAGATTTTGCATGAGATTTTTGGGTCATGACTTGCTAAGAGAGGGCAAGAGGATTGATTTCGAACCAGGGATACTTGTGCTTATGTTGTAAATTTTAGCTGCCTGCCAATGAGGGGCCGTAGCAGCGTTGCCAATGAGGAATAGCCTATAACCTCATGCATGCTGAGTACTGATGGCCTAACTAAGATGGGTCATTAAGGAAAATAGTTTTGACAGTAGGACCCTGGTTTTTCTACCCCCGAGCCATCAAAATAATCTACAATCCTGATGTGTGGTCCACTAAGCTAATGGTCTAGATTTTTAGCAGGGGTTATAGAAAACTAATAATGCTAATGGGGGCTATTGTTTGGGCCCGCTTGCTAATATTTTACTCCTTGTTTTTCAGTTTTTCCTTTTCTTTTTTCTGATGATAAGAAATATGGTAAAAACTGAAAGGGGAAAGTGATTTTGTTCAACTCCTGCAGCCAGTTCGTTTGGTCGAAAACGGCGAGATTCGAGTCTCGTCCGGCTTCTCTAACACTAGCTTGGCCAAACAAGATGTCTTCAAGGCCCAATAATCTTCCCTCTTGTACTGAACTTCCACCGCTGATGATTACGAGAGACTCACTCAAAAATGTATACAAAAAACTTGGGAGTAATGTCTGTACACTGTGCTTAGGCTCTGTTTGAATCTTTGAGAGCCCTTGGATTATGAGTATTTCTCATAGATAAGAGAATTTTAAATCTTGTCTTCTTTTGAAATTACAACTTCAAAATAGTGACTATCTATTTGCATTAATTTTTTTTAAAAAAAATGCAAAACAAGTAGGTAGAATCGTTCAACTACGTTGATTTTTCATATGTTGCATATGGTAGAATATGATGAATGGCCCAGATCAACAAAAAATAAAAAGTTAAAAATCAACGTGTGTAAAAACAGAAAGGCGTGAACTTCTTCTCAACCTACCGCGCCTCTTTAAAAGTTCTAATCTTGTGCATCTATAGTTCGCGTAGTCTTGACCGCCAAGCTCTGTGAGGCCACCACCTGGAATGTCATGATCCAGTTCACGATTCCACGAATGTAGGGCCTATATAATGCTAGTACACTTTGGATAGTTACCGTCCAAATGCAATATTAATCAGCAGATCAGAACCCTAGGATATTGTGGTGGTGCTTGGATCATCTGGGTCATAAATGCAAGTTTGACAGCTAAATCACGATACTGGGTCATTTTGAAAATTATTTATGATCCTAGGATCTGGAATCTACCATCCAGAGACCATCCAAATAACTTAGGATCCTGATCAACAGTGAGCTCCATCATTAAGTGGATGGTCTAGATCGTACTCAGATAGTCAGAAAAGAGCGCTTGTAAAACACACCAGAAACAAGACATGATGAAATCTTCATAATTGCGTAATTTGGAAAAATCACCTAATGCTTAATCCTAACCGTCCGAATTTTCACAAGTAAATCATCTGCCTTGAGTAAGTTGGTGCAAACACGTTAAGGACGCAAGCTTATTCTTGACTTCTTTGTTCTCGAGTGGCAGCTAAATAAATTCTCAAATGATGGGGATCCGCCGGTGCTGAGAAGTCACTCAATCCAGCAATCACTCGTCAAAGTCATCAGTGGTGAGTCACCGGAAAGAGTTCGCTTTCTTGACATGTGCAAAAGTAGGAACAGTTTGTTTGTAATGCCTACCATCTATTTCTAAGTTGCACATCGTATACGCCATGCCTCATAATTTCCAGTAATGCCATCATTTGCCCAAGTAAATGGTGTCATATATCTTAGAATAGACTGCTAAGATCATCTGTTCGGAGCAGATATTTTGGGCATGGCCAATCTAAGAAAAAATGAGGAAGACTAGGGATGGGATCCACCGGTGCTGAGAAGTCATCATTTGTCCTCAGCCACTCAATTCAGCAATCACTTGTCAAAGTCATCAGTGGTGAGTCACCGGAAAGAGTACGCTTTCTTGAAGTGTGCAAAAGTATGGACCAGTTTGTTTGTAATGCCAACCATCTATTTCTAAGTTGCGCATTGTATACGCCATGTCTCATAATTTCCAATAGCGCTATCATTTGCCCAAGTAAATGGTGTCATATATCTTAGAATAGACTGCTAGGATCATCTGTTCTGAGAAGATATTTTGGGCATGGTCAATCTAAGAAAAAATGAGGAAGACTAGGGAGGGGGAGGGGGCGTGTAGGTTAACAAGCTTTCTCTTTCAATGGTTTGATCCAACCGACAGATGTGCACTCTTTGGTGGGTCCTACCATGTGAAAATGTTACTGAAGCAAATGATAGCGTTACTGGAAATTTTGAAGCATGGTGTAACCGATGTGCAACCTGGAAACGGATGGTTGGCATCACAAATAAACTGGTCCCCACTTGTGGACATATCAAGAAAGCGAACCCTTTCCTGTGGGCCCACCATGGGCACTTTGACGAACGAGTGCCGGATTGAGTGGTTGAAGATAAACAATGACTTTTCATCACCGGTAGATCCCATCATTTGGAAATTTAATAAGCTGCGACTCCAAAAGAAAGGAAGTCAAGAATAGGCTTGCGTTCTTGAAGGACGGGAATGGTCCGTCTTCTTCAATTTTTAATGAGTTTGACGCCTACCTGATGGGCAATCTTCCACCAGATGGACCCACCATTTGAAAATATCATACTTTAAGACGAAGTTAGTTTTATCTTACATGGAAGACTTAGATGTACCATTAATTTAAATCTAACTTAGGTAACTGTTGAAGTAGACACACTCACCTTGTTATACGGCAGAAGGATGTGACCCAAGAAAAAACTTTAACGAGTGATTCCAAAAGATAAGATGTTGGTCTTTCTTCATTGATGGATTCTATCATTGAAAAATTTCCTAGCTGTCGCTTTAAAAGAAAAGAAGTCAAGGATAAACTTGCTGTCCTTGAGGGGATTCCTACTAGTATTAGCCTAAGATTCCATCTTTTCAGGCAACGATTCAATGTGTGACTGGAAAATCGGTGTTTGGACGGTTAAAATTGATCCAAGGTGATTCTCACGGACCAACTCAAGTAGTCTGTCACATCTTTTTTCAATGTGGACATTTCACCTAGTGGATCTAGACTTGATCTCCAATCCCACGGACCAAATAACTCCATCAAACAAGCCGGTAGATGGATGTCCCCAGTGCAGCGGACGGTCAAGATTGAGTAAATGTGGGCTGCATTCCATGGCCATGGCCATTGCCATTGCTAAGATTAAAAGTAGCATTAGAAAGGATCTAGCATTATCTATAACGTTTGGAAGATTAAGATGTGTGGCTTAGTGTAGATCACAGTCATTAAGATTAAAAAGCACTTACAAGTGGGCCCAAATCTCTGCTGATCATCACCATTCATTTCCAGTATTACTTGGACAAACCATGCCCAGTTACTTGGGCAAATGATGGGGTTACTGGGAATTATGAAGCATCGCGTATCCGATGCGCAACCTAGAAACAGATGGTTGGCATCACAAACAAACTGGTCCCTACTTGTGCACGTGTCAAGAAAGCGAACTCTTTCCAATGGACCCACCAACTTTGACGAGTGATTATTGGATTGAGTGGCTGAGGACAAATGATGACTTCTCAGCACTGGGTGGATCCCATCATTTGGGAATTTATTTAGCGGCCACTCGAGAACAAAGAAGTCAAGAATAAGCTTGTGTCCTTAACGTGTTCGCACCAACTTACTCAAGGCAGATGATTTACTTGTGAAAATTCGGACGGTTAGGATTTAGCATTAGGTGATTTTTCCAAATTACACAATTATGAAGATTTCGTCATGTCTTGTTTCTGGCGTGTTTTACAAGCGCTCTTTTCTGACTATCTGAGTACGATCTAGACCATCCACTTAATGAGTACGATCTCATGTAAAATCTCTTCATGATCACTAGTATGCGTTCCTAAACTAAGAAAACTAAGGACTAGGATAATCCAACAGTATAATTCTTTTGGCATGCAACCTATCATGACTGGTCCATGAAAATGAGTAGACCAGTTTGGCCTATCATACGAGCATGTCATGGTTTATGGGCAAGTCAAGTCATTTTGTTTGGACATGGAGGACTTGGAAAAAGAAGATTTTGATGCCTGTCACCTTCCATCTTCAATGACCTTTAATGCGCACCTGATGGCGACATTCCATCAGATGGACCCACCATTTGGAAATGTCATACTTTTAAGATGTAGGTAGCTTTTATCTTGGTTTCACATGGACAACTAACGTGCACCATCAATTTAAATTTAACTGAAATAATTGGTGAGGTGGGATACTCCCTTGTTACCGCAGAAAGTCCAAGACTCAAGAGAAATGTTTTACATGTTGATGACTTTTATGAGGAATCGTACAAGATAAGATGCTGGCTTTTCATCATTGATGGACTCCATCGTTGGAAAATTTCCTTGAGGTTGCCCAAAAAGAAAGTCGGTCAAGCATAAGCTTGTGTCCTTAAAGAGAGAAAGGACTCCAACCACATACTCGAGGGAGATGATTAATAGTGAAATTTGTGGTTGGAGTTTGCAGATAAGCTATTCAAGTACGAGGGCCTTTAAGTTCTTATAGCATTTTGGTGTTGTTTGTGAGTTTGTGTTGCTGTTTGAGTGGGTACGATGGATGTTTGGAGAAAGAGAGGGATGCTCTCACGCAAATCAGAGACTCAGTTGGCAATTTAGATGGCTCTTTTCGATACTCTGAGTCTTGGGTTGAAGGGGATTGTTGCAAATGGGAGGGTGTAACATGCATTACATCTTCTTCTTCCTCTCAGGCATCTCATGTGACTGCAATCTATCTTTCAGCTCTAAGAGATGATGGTGCTTTGCCAACATGGTGTCCGAATGCCACTTCATTTGCCCAAATCACCGAGTTACAATCGCTAGATCTGAGCCGCAACAACATTGGTGGATGGGCTAACCCAGAAGGTAATGTTGGTTCTCTGTTTATATAGCATAGGTAATCTTGGGAATTTATACAACGAAAAATGCTATCATGACTGAGTTTTCAGACTAACTCAGGCATACTGCTAGCTAAGCCCACCTCTAGATTTGGAAGAAAAAGAAGAAGAAGAAAGCATGTGATGAGAGGGGTGTGGACTTTATCTAGGTCTCTTGAGCATGGATTGTACTAGGATGTATGTTGAGTGTTGAGATCTCTAGCATGTTTGCTCTTTAGCCACACCCCTCTCATCACATGCCCACCAGCCCATCATCAAAAGTTTGGATGATCCGTCCTGCCACTATTTGTTATTTTGTTCTAGTAGTAAATTTGATGGATTAGAAAATTCAAAAGGGAGGATGAAGCAAACCTTTTTTTTCGAACGGCGACATAGGTAGAATTGACAACTTAGAGGTACGGAGGTATGGACCCCACTATCATAGAATGATCCAACTTAGACATAGTTTGGATCACGAAATCTAGACCCAATTCTACCGTTGCTAATGGATTAAGCATAGATGAGTAGTTTGAATCACCAACTCTCACAAATAATTGCTGACTTTTGCAGGTTTATGTAGCTTGAGAAAGCTACGAACATTATACCATTACAACAACAGTATTGGCGATGGAGCACTTCCACCGTGTCTACTAAACAACCTCCCTCCATTGGAAGACTTGGACTTAGGTTCTAATAATCTGAGCAGAGACTCATTTGAGAGTTTAGTTGGTATGATTTCTTCATTTTATTTGATGGCCGCCCTTCTTGGATAACACATGTTCCGTAGTTTATATGGGTGAGCAAAATCTTAGATTCCTGAAGCAATGATAATAGAGACCCCCTTTTTGTCCGTTTGGAAGTCTGACTGATAGGTAACGACACTCGTATATTACAGGATGGTCCCACTTGATTTAGATGAATGTCCTGATTCACAAAAATGCACCTAACATACGTATCAATCCACTCAATCGAATAGGATCCGTTTGATTAAATTCTTAACCAAAAAATGCTTCTAATCCAACAATCATACAGCTGGGATCGAGATATTGGTCATGTGATGGGCCCACCTACAATTGCCCTCTCCCTCTCTCTCAACCTTTTCCGAGCGTGTAAGATTAGACTGTCAATACGTTCAATCCATCCACTCTGCATTATGTCTGCGTCAATAATTGCTTCCTCAGGCTAATCACAATTGCACAGTCAACCAAAACCTCCATCCAAAACCATATAAAATAATGAGAAACTAAAAAAGGGGAAAAAGAAAGACAAGAAAATTGTATCCTTGCTCGGTGTCATTATCAAAACAGTTGAGTGTGAAAAAATGAGAAATAACGAGAGTGTCATTATGAATAAAGAGGGAAGTGCCGTGATTTACATCTTGTATGATTCACCCAGATGAACCTAACGTGCAATCGAGTGGATAAATACATATTGGAATTCAGAGAAGAATTTGGTGAAGAAGGAAAGTTGATCTTGGGGTAGAAACTCGTCGATTAAATTATCACCCTGGCAAGATGAAGGGGTGGATGAAGAAGACCGCAATGACGCCATTGATGTCATGATATGTAGATGAATTGTGTTCTTGGATAAGATTATCCACGAATGGTGATCTTACACAAAATTATCAATATAGTTATTTCTTGTTTTTCTTTTGATAGTAAAATGGCAGACCATCAAGTCAACCCCAACTTTGCTAGTCAAAGAATCGGTTGGCGTAGTACTTGGGAAAACAAATGGCTGAGCTCCCATCAGATTTTTAGGTGCAATTGTGAAGACATTTCAAATTAAAGGTTTTTTAGAATTTATTGAGATTTAGGGTATAAATGGTAAGACGCCCAGAATTTAAGGTTTTTCAATACAAACTCAAAAGTAAAATAACTTTGTCTATTTAATAAAACAAGGAGCCTAAAATGATTTTGACGTATTTGGTAAAATGTTTTACAGTAAAAAAAATGTTTCAAACAAAAATATGTTATTGACAGTTGGCTTTTTTTTGCGTTAAAAACTTGAGAAAGCCTTCGTGCTCTCTTAAATTGGGTGGAGTTCTTGTGAGTTTGTCCTTGCATTGATAATGAGGAAATACGAAGAGATGTTGACATTGGGTTTTATATCTTACTGATTTTATTGTTTACACTCTCTATGCTTATTTCCTGTAGGTTTATGTGGCCTCAGGAGACTAGTAACTCTGTATCTATTTTACAACAATTTGGAAGATCAAAGTCTTTCACCATGTTTGGGGCAACCTTTCTTCCTTGAAAATTCTGGATTTGTCAAGCAATAAGGTTAAAAATCCTTTTTGGCAGCATCTCATCCGAAGAAACGACAGGTAAGTAGCTTTTATCACGTTTGCGCGTTTGAGTTAAGTATTTTTAGGTGCACCTTCCTTAGCATTTTGTAATTTAGTTGTCAACTCTACTTGCTCCAACATATTGCAGGTGCAAGTCCATTCCCAGAAATGCCATTCTAAGTGAGTTTTGAATTTAGTCCCAGAAATTAGTTTGAATAGCATTTATCTATAAGTAGTGCCGATCTCTTTGCAATTCTAAAAAGTCGAACATGAAAAAAGTATTGGAATCTTCTAATCAAAAATTTTGGGCACACGGTGGTCCAAATTTTTTTTTAAAAGGCATCTCAAGCATCTAAAGAATGTCATTTTGATTTGTTGGATGTCAACCGTTGCTTACATAGAGTTTCTTTTTTCCTTTCTCCTTTTCTTTTTAGCAACAAGTCACGAGAGAGACTTGAACATATATAGGAGAATTAGGTTTCACAAATTAGTGAATAGTTTACTTCCTAGTTCTTTGTTGTTAAAAAGAAAAAAAAAAGTTTTATATACTAGACCATATCATGGATGATCTGTCCTCCAGCACAAGGCATATTGTTATTGTGAACCCTTGATTCATTGTCGACAGAAGAAGTCATCTTGGTCTACATTCATCGATAAAACCACCAAATATCTAAGGGATTAGAAACATTGAAGGCAACTAATTAATAGAAGGAGTATAATGCAATCCAAATCAATAGGTTTAGGGACTAAAATGTTTTTCTGATACTTTTAGGACTAAAATATCATAAGCAAATAGTTCTAGGGACTAAAGTGTACTTCGCTCTAACAAATATTTGACTTTTTTTTTTTTTAATTTAGACACTCAACCACCCGTGCACATTTTCAAACTCTGGTATCTTAGCAAGACACTCCTTGTGCCATGGTGCTAGAAGTCATTGGTGCAAAAACAATTGACTATTTATGGGCAAAAAATGAAGAATAAAAAAACACAAAGGACTCGTTATTTAATCACTAAGAAAACATTATGTTGATCCCTTGTCATTTCACGTAGAATCTAAAACATTACAAACTTGTATCCATTAGATGATTCAAACTAGCTAAATTATTGTCCCTAAAAAATTATCCGTTGACTCTTACACAGCCATCCAAGCGGTAGAGAAAGGTTTGGAGATACCCGTTAGAAATGACGTTTGGTACCCATGCTAAAAGATAAACGGTCTAGATTAAGAAAAGAAATTGCTAAAAGATAGGCCCAGTACTCATCTTTCTCCTCTTAACACCGTTAACAGTTTTGAGTGTGTGTGAGAGAGAGAGTTACTCTCGTGGGACCCAATTTTCAAAAGATCCAAGTAATCCACAATCTGAAGAACTAGGCAGTAAAATCTCATCCATTGAAGAGAGAATGAGATCCTCATTTTAGATCCACTTCTTCCAATATAAAAAACAACCATTTATTATGGCCTTAACAAGCAGGTGCTCAGTATAGTAAGAAAAAGGAAAAAATGTACGGCGGGCCCTCAATGGAATTTTCTTGCATGCCTCGCCGTGGGTCCGTCCTTTAACGGTCGGCATAATATTGTCAACAAAATTCAAATTACACCCACCTGCTTTTAATTAATCCTTTTTCCATTTTATTTATTCTGCTGGTAGGAAAGTGTTTTCTTATAGGCCGCAAGAAGAATATACGGTCTTAAATTTAGTTGATCGTAACCATTCATTTTGTCCAGCCTGCTGCCTATTTACCTCCATATCAAAATTCATGTGTACAAAGTCTAGTAAAGGAACATAACACAAAGGGTTTATATGACATAACTTAACATTGAAGTTTTACAAGAGGCTGTTTTCATGCCTCAAACTCATGATTTGTAGGTCAAACTATGAGTTGCGTTAAGGCTTCCCTTCTTTCCATAAAATCTCTATTTTTCTCTCAGAAATTATAAGATATATAATTTTCTATAGATTTTGCTATAATTTGCATTCTAGTTAATACATGTTTTCCCAATAAAAAAATTTCTATTTTGCTATAATTTTTTTTATAAATGCATGTTTTCTGATGCATAAACTATGTCCAACTTTATTCTCGTGTAGTAAAGACTCTTAATCTAGGATTGATTTTGTTATTTGAAGATAGCACAGATAAGTCAATGCAATGTATAGATGCAAAGACTACCTTTTTTCCTTTAAGGGAAATGGTAGATAGTTAAGGTAGAGGATATTCACAAACATGAGTAACTCTGTCTTACAGTAATTCATCTTATAATATTACATTTGTTTTAATAGGATTATTGGCACTTCTTAATTAATGCACAATAGTTGAAACTTTTGTAAAAAAATTTCTCTAAGGGCAAAGACTAGCATATTGGAACAGGGAACCTTGCTACAAAAGCTGTCGTCATGTGACCTTGAGGTCATGGATTCAAGGTGTGGAATCAGCCTCTTGTAAAATGCAAGGTAAGGGTATCTACTATAGACCCTTGTAGTCTGCCCCTTTCCTAGACCCGCATAGGTAGAAGCTTCGTGCACCGAGGCTATGCCTTTTATCTTCATAATATTTCTAACCGATGCACTTTATCATTCCAAAATTGCCACTAACCATGTGTTTCCTATGCTTCTTCACCAAAAAAATAAACTGTAGCTTTGATGGGCATCTGATGGAGATGGGAGATAGTCCAATCATGAAACGCATGCCCTTGACATGTAAATGGTGTCATATATGTTAGAATAGATATATGACGCTTCTATCTATCTTCTTTTGGGTCTCCTTGCCCTTTGAAAACTTTCTACTTGCATTGACTCCCTTCTTCTAACTGGTGTCATTTTAGGTGTAATAACCGGGAATTTTCAACACTTCTATAATTTCAATAAAAAATTTCAAAAGGTGAGGCCCCATTTTATAAAAACAAAACACAGCAAAAAATATCTTCGAATGAATTTTATTTTCATAAAAACCCTGAATGTCACACATCAACTCAAATCTCAAACCAAGATTTTCTAATTTTTCATCATGAACCATTTTAAAACAAATTTACCATACCAGGAGACCATCCAGTCAACAGCCACATTCTAAACAACAATATAATCAATCCCATAAATACATATGTATACAGTCTAGGTAGAATTAAAACATACCTCAAATAAATCTAATGTCATGATTGTTATTTGTCTGGTTCCTCATAAGTCATATATCTCTTGCTATATCTTAGGCATTGCATCAATAATGCAATGCCTTATCAAGCAATGCTTGTATAGATACATTGACATTTAATGCAATGCAATTATGGCATAAAAAAATAGCTCGAATGACAAAAACTGACAAGAGCATAAAGCATAGTAGTCATAGAATACAAGTGTCATTAGACATGCAGATACGAGTAGCAAAGTATTATGTGCAATAAAACATGTATCTCATAAATATAAAGCATGATATGGTGCACTGTCAATGAGCATACAATAACAAACCGGGCACCCCAAAGCACGTAAGGCCATTATATTGGATGGTCTAGATCGTACTCAGATAAGCAGAAAATATCAAAATGCTATAAGCACATAAGGCCATCATACTAGATTAGCTTGTCTACAAACCCCAAATACAATTTCAATCAATAATAGTTGGGTTAGTATCATCCAAGGTAAGCACAAATATATAAATCTATATAACATCTTACTTGATGGTGCTAGGATCTAGGATCTACTATCCATGCTCTATAGAACATTGAAATAACCTTGCTAGGGTCCTGATGATCTACTGGGAGTCCCACTATGAAGTGGACGGTCTAGATCATACTAAGTTGGGCAGAAAAGATTCTTCGAGAAACATGACATAAGTAAATCATTATCTTTATGTAATTTGGCAAAATAACCTATGCTTAATTGTAAAAGTCCAAATTTCATAAGTAAATCATCTCCTTCAAGTGACTAGTAAGAATCCCTTCAAGGACACAAGCTTATGCTTGACTTCCTTTCTTTTAGAGCGACAACAAGGAAATTTCCCAATGATGGACATCAATGATGAATGACCAGCATCTTATCTTTTATAATCACTCGTCAAAGTCGTCCACAAGCATTTTTCTTGGGTCATGGCCTTCTACCGTATAACAAGGTGAGGATCTCTACCTCAGCACTTACCTCAATTAGATTTAAATTGATGGTACACTTAGTCTTCCATGTGACACTAAGATAAAACTACCTTCATCTTAATGTATGACATTTTCAAATGGTGGGTCCATCTGATGGAAGATCACCCATCAAGTAGGCGTCAAACTCGTTGAAGATGGAAGAGGAAAGACCATCGAAATTTTCCTTTTCCAAGTCTTCCATGTCCAAACAAAATGACTTAACTTGCCTGTAAACCACGATATGATGAGGTCGATAGGCCGAACCACTCCACTCATTTGCATGGACCAGCCACAATAGGATATGCACTAAAAGAATTATACTATTAGATTATCCTTGCCTTTTAGTTATCTTAGTTGAGGAATGAAGACCAGTGATCATGACCCGATTTTACTATCCACTTTACATGCCGAACAACAAAGTCTAGTGTCTGCCAGTGCATGAGATTTTTGGGTCATAGCTTGCTAAGAGAGGGCCCAGAAGAATGATTTCGGATCAGAGATACTTGTGCTGATCTTGTAAATTTTAGCTGCCTGCATTGCATAGTCCCAAACGGTTGAATCTCTCACTTTTCTGAGCTTTAGGAGTTTCTACTTGTCTTCAAGGCTCAAAAATCTTCATTCATGTACTGTTGAGAGACTCTACTTTAAAAAACTTACCAATGCTCTTTTAGAATCTTTATAACTGTGTAATTTGGTAAAATCGCCTATTGCTTAATTGTAACCGTTCGAATTTTCATCATTAAATCATCTGCCTTGAGTAAGTTGGCACGAATCCCTTCCAGGACGCAAGCCTATTCCCGACTTCCTTTCTTCTAGAGTGGCAGCTTATTAAATTTCCAAATGATGGGATCCACTGGTGATGAAAAGTCATCGTTTATCTTCAACCACTCAATCCGGCACTCGTTCGTCAAAGTCCTCCATGGTGGGCCCATAGGAAAGGGTTAGCTTTCTTGATATGTCCACAAGTGGGGACCGGTTTGTTTGTGATGCCAACCATCCATTTCTAGGTTGCGCATCGGTTACGCCATGCTTCAAAATTCCCAGTAACGCTATCATTTGCTCTAATAACATTTTTTGCATGGTGGGATCCACCAAAGAGTGCACATCTGTCGGTTGGATCAAACCATCGAAAGTGAAAGCTTGTTCACCTATCTACACGCCCCCTCCCCATCCCTAGTCTTCCTCATTTTTTCTTAGATTGGCCATGCCCAAAATATCTTTCTCCGACAGATGATCCTAGCAGTCTATTCTAAGATATATGACACCATTTACTTGGACAAATGATGGCGTTACTTGGAATTATGAAGCATGGCGTATCCGATGCGCAACCTAGAAACAGATTATTGGCATCACAAACACACTGGTCCCTACTTGTGCACATATCAAGAAAGCGAACTCTTTCCGGTGCACCCACCACTGACGACTTTGACGAGTGATTGCTGGATTGAGTGGCCGAGGACAAATGATGACTTCTCAGCACTGGTGGATCCCATCACTTGGGAATTTATTTAGCGGCTACTCAAGAACAAAGAAGTCAAGAATAAGCTTGCATCTTAAGGGGTTCACACCAACTTACTCAAGGCAGATGATTTACTCGTGAAAATTCGAACGGTTAAGATTAAGCAATAGATGATTTTTCCAAATTACACAATTATGAAGATTTCGTCATGTCTTGCTTCTGGCATGTTTTGGTACAATTCTTTTGGTACACAACCTATCATGACTGGTCCATGAAAATGTGTAGACTGGTTCGGCCTATCAATATGAGCATATCGTGGTTTACGGGCAAGTCAAGTTGTTTTGTTTGGACATGGAGGACTTGGAAAAGGAAGATTTTGATGGTCTATCTCCTTCCATCTTCAAAGACCTTTGATGCGCACTTGATGGTGAAATTCCATTAGATGGACCCGCCATTTGGAAATGTCATAGTTTAAGATGCAGGTAGCTTTTATCTTGATTTCACATGGACGACTAAGGTACACCATCAGTTTAAATATAACTTAAATAATTGCTGAGGTGGGGATACTCCCCTTGTTATGGGAGAAAGTAGGGACTCAAAGGAAATATTTTACTGGTTCATGACTTTTATGAGGGATCGTAGAAGATAAGATGCTAGCTTTTCATCACTATGGATTCCATCGTTGGGAAATTTCCTTGCTGTTGCCCTGAAAGAAAGTCGGTCAAGGATAAGCTTGCGTCCTTGAAGGGAAGGGATTCCAACCACTTACTCAAAGGGAGATGATTTACTAGTGAAATTTGGACGGTTACATTTAAATATCGGTGACTTTACCAAATTACATAATGATAATGCTCATGTCATGTTTCTATCATATTTGACGATGAATCTTTTCGTGCGACTTAGTTCAATCTGGACATTCCACTTAATAGTGGAACGCGCAATAAATCAAGATCCTAGCACCATCAAGTAAGACATAATATTAGTCTATATATTTGTGTTCGTCTTGGAGGATACTACCACTACATTATTGTTGAAATTGTGTTTGGAGTTTGGCAATGAGCTATTCCAGTATGAGGGCCTTACGTGCTTATATCATTTTGGTGTTGTTTGTGAGTTTGTGTTGCTGTTTAAGTGGGTATGATGGATGTTTGGAGAAAGAGAGGGATGCTCTCGTGCAAATTAGAGACTCCATTGTCAATTTAGATGGCTCTTTTCAATACTCGAGTCTTGGGATGAAGGGGATTGTTGCAAATGGAAGGGTGTAATATGTAGCATATCTTCTTGTAACAGCCCGAGGGCCCACACCTTGCAACGAGGCCAGTGAGAATTATATATTCAATGTTTGAAGTTAGTGTAAAGATTTATAAGGATAAGGAAATAGAAAGGTTGAGTTGGAGAAAAAAAAAAGAAAAATAAAATTGAGTTCTCAGAATCATTATAATTAAAGGAATTTGGAAGTTGAAATGAAAGAAAGTTTAGTCAGAAAATTATTGTTTTGATGGATTATCAAGTAAAGGCTGTTATCAGAGTATGCAGCGAAAGTGATTCTATTGCTTATTGTAGATAGAAAAACTGCTCTATTAAGTGACAGAATATCTAGTTTAAGTTGAAAATCATTCATATTTTGATGATTGACGTTTTATTGAAGTAATTATATAACTTTAAATTTACAATGAGATGAGAATATTATCAGAGTTATTGGAAAGATATCATGAAGAAAATTTCTAAGATGAAATTCTCTAAGGAGGGAAGAAGGTAATGATTGTAAAAATTTTAAGGACGAAATTTCTCTGAGGATGTAAGATTGTAACAACCCCAAAATTTTACTATTCTATGATCAGGTTATGAGTTTTCAAGAGGTATATTCTTTTATATAAGTATAATTTGGAACTAATAAAATCATTAGATAGTGCTCAGAAAACGGAATCCAACAAGCTAAAGAATGTTGAAAACAAAGCTTGTATGAAGAAGTTATGAGACTTTGAATTCAAGGGCAATATGGCAATTAAAAAAAAGCATACAACTTAATGGGAGGGGGCCAAATTGATATTGGCACCCCCCCTCACGCTGCAAACCCGACGAAATGTCAGGTCTGCTTGCGAGGTTCCTTGCACCCCCACTTAAGAAAGGAAAATCGTGAAACAGACCCAAGTCTATTCCCAAAACTCGACGAATAAAGGAAAGAAGGAAAAGAAGAAGAGGACGAGGAGTAGGGAGATCTGTGAAACCCAGTCACGTAGGATCCAAGGTTTTTGTGTCGCCGAAAAAGATGGAGTTCTCCGGTGACAACGACAGCATATAACATTATTTTCAGACAATTCAAATATAGGTATGAGTTTTTCTAGTTTTTGATGATTGATGTCATTCTTTGCCATGAGCGGTCAAATCTTGTTATTACATTCTTAAAAATGGGCATTGATCAATTAGCATATGTTCTAGTTTTCGATTGTGGGTTTGTATGTGTTTTTCTTTTGGGAAAGTTGTGTCGAAATCTTGATTTCAGATCTGGCCGACCACTAATAGCACCCTGAAAACCCCTTCTTCCCCTTTCTTGCATTGATGATTTTCCCTTCAGTCGGCCACATGAAAATCCCCCACCATTCTTCCTTCTCTCTACTCATCTCATTTCCAGTCCTAGGAGGCATTAGTGTCAAGGGCCACTGGCCACTACAGAAAACCCCTACCCTATCTCTCATCTTCTCTCCCCCTCGGTCTCCCATTGTTTTTTCCTAACAAACGCAGCCTAACATGTAGGTTGCGCTAGCCACACACCCCCTTGCTCTTCTCCCTCTGGCTTGCTACTTGAGAAGGCCACCAGCAAGCAAGGTGTTCCTTGATGGCAGTATACACCAATTACCTCTGTCTAGCTTCTAATCCATGCAAATCTGCACAGATCCGATCGTCGAACACAATCGGAGCCATCGATTGGTGGATTGACAACAAAACCTACAAATTAGAATTAAACTATGCACCACTACTATAGTTTGGCTCAAAATAATTTAGGAAAAAGATAATGACATGGAGACGCCATTGGATACGCGTTGGGAGATAACGTATAAGAAGGAGAAATGCTATTCTGAGTAAGTTCTGGGACTCACTCCAAATCCTTGCCTAGTTAGGCCCTACATTTTGATGATTCAATCTTTCCATCTTATTTAGTCTCTCTTAGATAGGTTAAATACCAAAATTCATGTTTGTTGGATGATTTTTAGCTATGCATTTTCAGTGTTTAAATAATAACCATTAGATTTTTCAAGGAAAAAGACTAGAAGCTAGAATCATCCAATGAGCATGATTTTTGCACAAAGTCTTAATAGTAGACACCAAAAGAAAAATGATTGTGTCACATCATTCCAAGGTGGGATTTAGCCGGGCGAGTTTTGAATTTAGTCCCAGAAATTAGTCTAAATAGCATTTATCTATAAGCAGTGCTAATCTCTTTGCAATTCTAAAATGTCAAACATGAAAAAATTATTGGAATCTTCTAATCAAAAGGATTAAAATAGAAAATAAATTAAGCAAGAAGACTGTGTAAAAAATCATCTCTCGGCCATGTTTGGAGAATACAACACTTTATGCACAACATGTTTTCCCAATAAAAAATTTCTATTTTGCTATAATTTTTCTATAAATGCATGTTTTCTAATGCATAAACTATGTCCAACTTTATTCTCATGTAGTAAAGTAAGACTGATTTTGTTGTTTGAAGATAGCACAGATTAGTCAATGCAATGTATAGATGCAAAGACTACCTTTTTTCCTTTAAGGGAAATGGTAGGTAGTTAAGGTAGAGGATATTCACAAATATGATTAACTCTGTCTTACAGTAATTCATCTTATAATATTACATTTATTTCAATAGGATTATTGGCACTTCTTAATTAATCCTCAACAGTTTAAACTTTTGCATAACTTTTTATCTCTACGCGCAAAGACTAGCATATTGGAACAGGGAACCTTGCTGCAAAAGCTGTCGTCATGTGACCTTGAGGTCACGGGTTAAAGGCGTAGAATCAGCCTCTTGTAAAATACAAGGTAAGGCTGTCTACTATAGACCCTTGTAGTCTGCCCCTTTCCTAGACCCGCATAGGCGGAAGCTTCGTGCACCGAGGCTATGCTTTTTGTCTTCTTAATATTTCTAATCAATGCACTTTATCATTCCAAAATTGCCACTAACCATGTGTTTCCTATGCTTCTTCACCAAAAAATAAACTGTAGCTTTGATGGGCATCTGATAGAGATGGGAGAGAGTCCAATCATGAAACCCACGCCCTTGACATGTAAATGGTGTCATATATGTGAGAATAGAGATATGACGCTTCTATCTATGTTCTTTTAGGTCTCCTTGCCCTTTGAAAACTTTCTACCTGCATTGACTCACTCTTTCTAACTGGTGTTATTTTAGGTGTAACAAATGGGAATTTTCAACACATTTACAATTTTAATAAAAAAAATTCAAAAGGTGGGGCCCCATTTTATAAAAACAAAACACAGCAAAAAAATATTTTCGAATGAAATTTATTTTCATAAAGACCCTGAATGTCACACATCAACTCAAATCTCAAACCATGATTTTCTAATTTTTCATCATGAACCATTTTAAAACAAATTTACCATACTAGGAACCATCCAGTCAACAGCAACATTCCAAACAATAATATAATCAAGCCCATAAATACATATATAAGTGTATACAGTCTAGGTAGAATTAAAACGTACCTCAAATAAATCTGATGTCATGATTGTTATTCGTCTGGCTTCTCATCGGTCATATATCTCAGGCATTGCAACAATAATGCAATGCCTTACCAAGCAATGCTTGTGTAGATACATAGACATTTAATACAATGCAATTATGGCATAAAAAAATAGCTCGAATGATAAAAACTGACAAGAGCACAAAGCATAGTAATCATAGAATACAAGGGTCATTAGGCATGCAGATACGAGTAGCAAAGTATTATGTGCAATAAAACATGTATCTCATAAATATAAAGCATGATATGGTGCACTGTCAATGAGCATACAATAACAAACCGGGCACCCCAAAGCACATAAGGCCATTATATTGGATGGTCTAGATCGTACTCAGATAAGCAGAAAATATCAAAATGCTATAAGCACATAAGGCCATCATACTAGATTAGCTTGTCTGCAAACCCCAAATACAATTTCAATCAATAATAGTAGGGTTAGTATCATCCAAGGTAAGCACAAATATATAGCTCTATATAACGTCTTACTTGATGGTGCTAGCATATGGGATCTACTATCCATGCGATATAGAACATTGAAATAACCTTGCTAGGGTCCTAATGATCTACTAGGAGTTCCACTATGAAGTGGATGGTTTAGCTCATACTAAGTTGGGCAGAAAAGATTCTTCGGGAAACATGACATAAGTAAATCATTATCTTTATGTAATTTGGCAAAATAACCTATGCTTAATTGTAAACATCCAAATTTCATAAATAAATCATCTCCTTCGAGTGACTAGTAGGAATCCCTTCAAGGACGCAAGCTTATCCTAGACTTCCTTTTTTTTAGAGTGACAGCAAGGAAATTTCCCAATGATGGACATCAATGAAGAAAGACCAGCATCTTATCTTTTATAATCACTTGTCAAAGTCGTCCACAAGCATTTTTCTTGGGTCATGGCCTTCTACCGTATAACAAGGTGAGGATCTCTATCTCAGCACTTACCTCAATTAGATTTAAATTGATGGTACACGTTAGTCTTCCATGTGAAACTAAAGTAAAACTACCTTCGTCTTAAAGTATGACATTTTCAAATGGTGGGTCCATCTGATGGAAGATCGCCCATCAGGTAGGCATCAAACTCATTGAAGATGGAAGAAGAAAGACCATCAAAATCTTCCTTTTCCAAGTCTTCCATGTCCAAACAAAATGACTTGACTTGCCCGTAAACCACGATATGATGAGGTCGATAGGCCAAACCACTCCACTCATTTGCATGGACCAGCCACGATAGGTTATGCACTAAAAGAATTATACTATTAGATTATCCTTGCCTTTTATTTATCTTAGTTGAGGAATGAAGACTAGTGATCATGACCCGATTTTACTATCCACCTTACATGCCGAACAACAAAGTCTAGTGTGTGCTAGTGCATGAGATTTTTGGGTCATAGCTTGCTAAGAGAGGGCCCAGAAGAATGATTTCGGATCGGAGATACTTGTGCTAATCTTGTAAATTTTAGCTGCTTGCATTGCATAGTCTCAAACGGTTGAATCTCTCACTTTTCTAAGCTTTAGGAGTTTCTACTTGTCTTCAAGGCTCAAAAATCTTCATTCATGTACTGTTGAGAGACTCCACCTTAAAAAACGTATACAAAAAACTTGGGAGCAGTGTCTGCACTCCGTACCAATGCTCTTTTAGAATCTTTATAATTGTGTAATTTGGTAAAATCGCCTATTGCTTAATCGTAACTGTTTGAATTTTCATCATTAAATCATCTGCCTTGAGTAAGTTGCACGAATCCCTTCCAGGACGCAAGCCTATTCCCGACTTCCTTTCTTCTGGAGTGGCAGCTTATTAAATTTCCAAATGATGGGATCCACCGATGATGAAAAGTCATCGTTTATCTTCAACCACTCAATCCGGCACTCGTTCGTCAAAGTCCTCCATGGTGGGCCCACAGGAAAGGGTTCACTTTCTTGATATGTCCACAAGTGGGGACGGGTTTGTTTGTGATGCCAACCATCCATTTCCAGGTTGCGCATCGGTTACGCCATGCTTCAAAATTCCTAGTAACGCTATCATTTGCTCTAGTAACATTTTTGCATGGTGGGATCCACCAAAGAGTGCACATCTGTCGGTTGGATCAAACCATCGAAAGTGAAAGCTTGTTAACCTATCTACACGCCCCTTCCCCATCCCTAGTCTTCCTCATTTTTTCTTAGATTGGCCATGCCCAAAATATCTTCTCCGAACAGATGATCCTAGCAGTCTATTCTAAGATATATAACACCATTTACATGGGCAAATGATGGCGTTACTAAGAATTATGAGGCATGGTGTATCCGATGCACAACCTAGAAATAGATGGTTGGCATCACAAACAAACTAATCCCTACTTGTGCACATATCAAGAAAGCGAACTCTTTCTGGTGCACCCACTACTGACGACTTTGACGAGTGATTGCTGGTTTGAGTGGCCAAGGACAAATGATGACTTCTCAGCACTGGTGGATCCCATCACTTGGAAATTTATTTAACGGTCACTCGAGAACAAAGAAGTCAAGAATAAGCTTGCGTCTTAAGGGGTTCGCACCAACTTACTCAAGGCAGATGATTTACTCGTGAAAATTCGAATGGTTAGGATTAAGCAATAGGTGATATTTCCAAATTATGCAATTATGAAGATTTCGTCATGTCTTGCTTCTGGCGTGTTTTGGTACAATTCTTTTGGTACACAACCTATCATGACTGGTCCATGAAAATAAGTAGACTGGTTCGGCCTATCAATATGAGCATATCGTGGTTTACGAGCAAGTCAAGTTGTTTTGTTTGGACATGGAGGACTTGAAAAGGGATGATTTTGATGGTCTGTCTCCTTCCATCTTCAAAGACCTTTGATGCGCACCTGATGGTGAAATTCCATTAGATGGACCCGCCATTTGGAAATGTCATAGTTTAAGATGCAGGTAGCTTTTATCTTGGTTTCACATGGACGACTAAGGTACACCATCAATTTAAATATAACTGAAATAATTGGTGAGGTGGGGATAGTCCCCTTGTTACGGGAGAAAGTCAGGACTCAAAAGAAATGGTTTACTTGTTGATTACTTTTATGAGGGATCGTATAAGATAAGATGCTGGCTTTTCATCACTAATGGATTCCATCGTTGGGAAATTTTCTTGTGGTTGCCCTGAAAGAAAGTCAGTCAAGGATAAGTTTGTGTCCTTGACGGGAAGGGATTCCAACCACTTACTCAAAGGGAGATGATTTACTAGTGAAATTTGGACAGTTACAATTAAGTATCGGTGACTTTACCAAATTAGCATAATGATAATGCTCATGTCATGTTTCTATCATGTTTGACGATGAATCTTTTGGTGAGACTTAGTCAATCTGGACGTTCCACTTAATTGTGGAATGCGCAATAGATCAGGATCCTAGCACCATCAAGTAAGACATAATATCAGTCTATATATTTGTGTTCATCTTGGAGGATACTACCACTACATTATTGTTGAAATTGTGTTTGGAGTTTAGCAATAAGGTATTCCAGTATGAGGGCCTTACGTGCTTATATCATTTTGGCGTTGTTTGTGAGTTTGTGTTACTGTTTAAGTGGGTATGATGGATGTTTGGAGAAAGAGAGGGATGCACTCATGCAAATTAGAGATTCCATTGTCAATATAGATGGCTCTTTTCAATACTCAGAGTCTTGGGTTGAAGAGAATTGTTGCAAATGGGAGGGTGTAATATGTAGCATATCTTCTTGTAACAACCCGAGGGCCCACACCTTGCAACGAGGCCAGTGAGAATTATATATTCAATGTTTGAAGTTAGTGTAAAGATTTATAGGGATAAGGAAATAGAAAGGTTGAGTTCGAGAAAAATAAATATATATTTTTTTGTGTTCTCGGAATCATTATAATTAAAGGAATTTGGAAGTTGAAATGAAAGAAAAGTTCAGTCAGAAAATTATTGTTTTGATGGATTATCAAGTAAAGGCCGTTATCAGAGTACGCAGCAAAAGTGATTCTATTGCTTATTGTAGATAGAAAAATTGCTCTATTAAGTGACAGAATATCTAGTTTAAGTTGAAAATCATTCATATTTTGAGGATTGACGCTTTATTGAAGTAATTATATAACTTTAAATTTACAATGAGATGAGAATATTATTAGAGTTATTGGAAAGATATCATGAAGAGAATTTCTAAGATAAAATTCTCTAAGGAGGGAAGAAGGTAATGATTGTAAAAATTTTGAGGACGAAATTTCTCTGAGGCAAGATTGTAACAACCCCAAAATTTCACTATTCTATGATCAGGTTATGAGTTTTCAAGATGTATATCATTTTAAAGAAGTATAATTTGTAACTAATAAAACTATTAAATAGTACTTCGAAAACGGAATCCAACAAGTCAAAGAATGTTGAAAACAGAGCCTATATGAAGAAGTTATGGCCTTTGAATTCAAGGGCAATATGATAATTTAAAAAAAAAAAAAAAAGAGAGAAAAAGAAGCACACAACTTAATGGGAGGGGGCCAAATTGATATTAGCACCCTCTCTCTCTCTCTCTCTCTCTCTCTCTCTCTCTCTCTTAAAACCGAGGGCTTTTGCCCTACTCGAATCTTCCCTCAACATGGCGAACTTCCCGTTGCTCTGATCTCCCACCGGCGAGCTTCCTTACACCCCCACTTAAGAAAGGAAAATTGTGGGATAGACTCAAAACTCGACGAACAAAGGAAAGAACGAAAAGAAGAAGAAGAGGAGGAGTAGGGAGATCTGTGACTGGGTAAAACCCAGTCACATAGGATCTGAAGAGCTAGGCAAGGGTTTTTGTGTCGCCGAAAAGGATGGAGTTCTCCGGTGACAACGACGGCAAATAGCATTATTTTCAGATGATTCAAATATAGGTATGAGTTTTTCTGGTTTTGATGATTGATTTCATTCTTTGCCATGAGCGGTCAAATCTTGTTATTACATTCTTAAAAATGGGCATTGATCTATTAGCATATGTTCTAGTTTTCGATTATGGGTTTTTATGTGTTTTTCTTTTGGGAAAGTAGTGTCGAAATCTTGATTTCAGATCTAGCCGACCACTAATAGCACCCTGAAAACCCCTTCTTCCCCTTTCTTGCACTGATGATTTTCCCTTCAGTCAGCCACATGAAAACCCCCCACCATTCTTCCTTCTCTCTACTCATCTCATTTCCAGTCCTAGGAGGCGTCAATGTCAAGGGCCACTAGCCACTACCGAAAACCCCTACCCTATCTCTCATCTTCTCTCCCTCTCAGTCTCCTATTGTTTTCCCTAACAAACGCAGCATGACATGTAGGTTGCGCTAGTCGCACACCCCCTTGCTCTTCTCTCTCTGGCTTGCTACTTGAGAAGGCTACTAGCAAGCAAGGTGCTCCCTGATGCCATTATACACCAATTACCTCTGTCTGGCTTTAATCCATGCAAATATGCACAGATCCGATCGTTGAACACAATCGGAGCCATCGATTGGTGGATTGACAACAAAACCTACAAATTAGGCAATCAATTAAATGGAGCTTGAGGTACACATGTGAGCCGAGGATGAGCACCAGTTGAGATTAAAGCACACGGAGTCGATCGTGGAAAAGAGGACAATTAAAGCTAGTGGAATCCGATGAATGCGTCACACGAGGTAGGTAAAAATTTAAAACAGCATGTCTAAATAATAAGATACATGTTCTAACATTATTTTATTTCTGATTATATGATTGATATTCTTTAAATTGAAATAATGTTAATTAAAAGAATTGTATGTTATAATTGATGCTTGTGCCTTGTATATCATGTATGTGAATTGTGAAATTAAGTTTATCGTACATGGGTCCCATGTTAGGATTTATGATGTATGAGTCTAGGTTATAGGATACATCATTGGTGGGTTATCACCAAATAAGTGAGGATGTTATTCTTGTTATGAAATATATAAACAGGCAAATTGCCTACTATTATGATTATTTTACATATGGGCAAAAGGTCTTCTCATATTTAATACAAAAAAGGCAAGTGATCATAATTGTTGGAATTCTAGTTTCCACCCTGAACCTGTTACGACCAAAATGTGTTTTGAGCCAAAGAAACATCACCGTGTCTTCTTATCAGCTCTAAGGAAAAAAGTACACGTAAGTGGGGATGGCAGTGGGGCGGGGCGGGGCTAGGGTGTTTTCACCTATCCCGCCTAATCACATGTCACTCAGATTTGCAACCCAATATGGGGCAGGACAGATTATGAAAACCCACTTTGACCTGCCCCATCAACTCTAATAGGCGGGATGGGCAGCCTGAGACAAGTGAAATGTGCAATAAAAATTATGGTTTTCTAACCCTTATTGTATGTTTGTACCTGATTTTTATAAAAATTGTCCTTTTCAATAACTGAAGTATAAAAATAAACCATTGGCTATGTGAATAATGTGGGTCTACCCACTATATTTCCTCACTGACCAGCCCCGCGTTGCCTCATATAAAAAAATATCTACCCCATCACAGCTGCAAATCATTGATTTTTTGCCCCAATCAGCCGAGGTAAGTGCAAGGCAGACGGGGCCCAATTTAACTTCCCCATTACCATGCATACACATGAGGCTCCACTCTTTTGTGCCAAACCATATTCATTTATCACAATCCACCCAATTTGGCATACGCTAAATATCTCATACATAAGCAATCTTGACCCTTCCAGTATCAAAAGTTGGCCAATAATTGATGTAATCTCAGTCTATTTGTGTTAAACATTTCTATTGGCTGTATAGTTTAGAATAGTGTTCGATGCCTCAAATCTTATATTATATTTATCAAAATTTGCAGGCTTATGTAGTCTCAAAAAACTACGAGAACTAAATCTTCGGGAAAACAATCTCGGCATTGAAGCATTTCCACCATGTTTACTAAGCGACCTCTCTTTATTAGAACAATTGGACTTATATGGAAACAATCTGGGAGGAGATTCATCAAGGTTATTAGCAGGTACAATGAAAGGAGACTATAAATATCAATAGTTAGTGTTAAGGTGTTAAACTTTTGGCTTTTGGAAATATTTTGTAAACAATATACCTTCTCAAGCATGATAAGAAACTGGTATGCTTATTCGCTTGACTTGGCTGTTTTGGGCTAGTAATGGATGGAATAAGAGAGAGGATTTTGTTTTTGTTGGGATTTGTGACTTTATATTTCTCTCAATTTTATTGGACGATTCTTTCTTTGTAGATGTCTGATTGGATCTCATTGTTATTGTGATCATCTTTTCTATCATTTTCTCAATCTAATATTTACACCATCCAAAAAAACAAATGGATAGAGAAATAGGGATCTATGTCCCACCGGGTGGGGTCACTAGCCATACCCACTTGTTCTGCGTGCATGGGTGGAAAGTGGTGTGTTATAGAAGAGCCATATTATGTGCCGGCCATTCTCAGGAGTATGGCTTGGGATTTTTACCAAATAGTGGAAGATTTTGCTAAAGGATGTTGTCTAGTTAATAACACAAGTCCCTACCTGAGAACGATTTTTAACCTTATTGCTTGACAAATCCAGAATTTCCAAGGAAGAATGGTTGCCCAGACACGGTGAAAGACTTTGATCTTCAAGATTGTTGTTAAATCGATAGAGAGTCTCTAGTCTCCTCAAGCCATATAATCCTACAGGAAATAAGCATAGAAAGTGTAAACAATAAAATCAGTAAGATATAAAACCCAATGTCAACATCTCTTCGTATTTCCTCATTATCAATGCAAGGACAAACTCATAAGAACTCCAGCCAATTTAAGGGAGCACGAAGGCTTTCTCATGTTTTTCATGCAAAAAAGAGCCTAATTGTCAATAACATGTTTTTGTTTGAAACATTTTTTCAACTGTAAAACATCTTACCAAATACGTCAAAATCATTTTAGGCTCCCTGTTTTATTAAATAGGCAAAGTTATTTTACTTTTGAGTTTGTATTAAAAACCTTAAATTCTGGGCGTCTTACCATTTATACCCTAAATCTCAATAAATTCTAAAAAACCTTTAATTTGAAATGTCTTCACAATTGCACCTAAAAATCTGATGGGAGCTCAGCCATTTGTTTTCCCAAGATCAACCGATTCTTTGACTAGCGAAGTTGGGGTTGACTTGATGGTCTGTCATTTTACTATTAAAAGAAAAACAAGAAATAACTATATCGATAATTTTGTGTAAGATCACCGTTCGTGGATAATCTTATCCAAGAACACAATTCATCTACATATTATGACATCAATAGCGTCATTGCGGTCTTCTTCATCCACCCCTTCGTCTTGCCAGGGTGACAATTTAATCGACGAGTTTCTATTCCAAGATCAACTTTCCTTCTTCACCAAATTCTTCTTTGAATTCCAATCTGTACTTATCCACTCAATTGCATGTTAGGTTCATCTGGGTGAATCATACAAGATGTAAATCACGGCACTTCCCTCCTTATTCATAATGACACTCTCGTTATTTCTCCGTTTTGATAATGACACGAGCAAGGATCTAATTTAATACCAGAACAAACTAACAAATAGTGGCTGCAGGAATCATCCAAACTTTTGATGGTGGGCTGGTGGACATCAGATGCAAGGTAGAAGTTATAACTGTTAAACCGCCAGATGAGTCTCTGCCCAAATTATTGTCAGATAAGTCCAAGGATTCCAATAGAGTGAGGTTGTTCCATAGACTCGATGGAAGCGCTCCATTGCCAAAGCTATTGTTCCCAAGGTAAAATGTTTGTAGTTTTGATAAACTACATAAACCTGCACAATTCAAGCCTTATTTGTTAGAATTGATGATTCAAACCACTCATCTAAATTTAATCCAATCGCAACAGTAGGATTGGGCCCAGATTTCGTGATCCAAACCAAACGTTCAATCTAATCTGTCAAATTTCTACCATTCTTGCCATTGGGGGAAAAAATTTACATCATCCTTGCTTTTGAATTTTCTAATTAATCCATCTAATTTTATACCCAAACAAATAGTGACCAAGATGATCCAAACTTGTGGGGCATGGCTTATCTAAGAAGGTGGCTATCAAATGAAATGCATGAAATGCAGACGTGTACCTGTCAAACTGCCAGATGAGCCGTTAACCAAATTATTGGAATTTAGGTCCAAGTATTCCAATTGATTGAGGTTGTTCACTAGACACAATGGAAGTCCCCCATTGCCAAGATTGGTATTCCCAAATTACATAGACCTACAAAAATCAATCAACAACTAAGATCAATGAACATGTAAAAAAACAAAACAGAGGAAAATCAATGGGTAGGTTCTGATCTTGCATTTTATGAGAAATCAGAGGTATTTAAGGGATCTTATTTCAAGAATAGGAGGCTTTACTAATTTGAGTTAATCTGATCGCACAAACACACAGATTTACATCGTTCTCTTTGATTTGAGACATATCCATACGCTCATACCTGTTTCACTATCTTCACAGCCAAAAAATAGCCATCACATGGTGCAGAATATGTGTGTGTGCGTGTGAAACCTTGGTATAACAGTGGTGGAACGTGATATAAAAGATGACAGTTGTGTAACATAGGGGCCTCCAGTACGGAGAACTCGGCCAAAATATGGACACCCGAAGGGCCCGGCACGCACAATCTTATCCTATCCGAGTCCAAGTTTACTCCGTCATTAATATATATATATATATATATGTATGTATATGAGTGTTAATTTCAACTATTTTATAGATATAAAGTGCAGGTAACATGTGATTAGTTGGAAAAAAAAAAAAAAGTCAAAAGCAAAAAAAGTTAAAGAAAATAACTACTTTTGACTTTTTTTCCAACCAATCATATGTTAACAACACTTTGCATATGCATTAAAGTGTAGGCGACATTTGATTGTCATTTTCTCTAACTTTTTTTATATTTTACTTTTTTCTATCCAATCAAGTATCATTTGCTCCATGTTGAAAGAGAGTGCGTGTGTGTGTGTGTTTATGTGAGAGTGAAGAAATTGGCCCCATCCACATATTACAAATTATAAAAAGAAAAAAGTCTACCTTTGACATAATTCAACACAGGTATAACAGGATCAAGCCAATCAAGCTCACGCTCGCAACAAAATATATCCCAAGTTTCTACATAGAAATTAAAGTTTGGTGTAAAACATAATCTTTTTCTTAATAAACTTCGCATGGTCATAACGAAGTATCCTTAAGTAATGGCCGCTCGTCCATTTGAGATTATCTATAAAAAAAAACCCGCCTGCTAAAAATAATGATAATAAATATTTCTACTTTTGAAGGAGAGCCTTGATGCAACAATAAAGTTTTCGTCATTATAATTATTTCTACTTTTGAAGGGGCACCCTGGTGCAACGGTAAAGTTTTCGTAGTGTGACGTTAAGATCACAAATTCAAGACGTGAAAATAACCTCTTGCAAAAATACAAGATAAGACTGCATACTATATAGACCATTATAGTCTGCCCCTTCCCCTAGCTGTGCATGACTAGGAGCTTTGTGCACCAGAGCTGCCCCTAGTAAATATTTCTACTTTTATCTGCGTATTATATATGAGCCCGTCTGGTTTCTGCTTTCGAATGAATAAAGCTTTCAACACCGAGCACAAGATCCGAAAAATTGTCTGCTTGAATCTAAAATCCCCAGTGGCCAGAATAGTGAAATGGGTAGATCCATTCCGATTCCAACCAATTGAGAGCCCCATACATCATGCATCTGGTGGGTTGGTCCAATGCCTGGTATCTCAACCCCCATCTGACACACTTATGCTGTTAAGGTCTATTGATCTACTGAGGACCCACCAGATTCACCATACACAGACCATGCCATCAGATTCAATTGCTCGATCAGTCACCTCTGGAGAGCTCTATTTCAAATACTTCATTTGCACCTTAATTAGATACATATGAATATCTAAAAACTGAGTGCAGGTTGTAGAATTTGCAGAAGTTGTGGACAATGGTAATCTACTCCTCGATACTAGGAAAGAACATCACAACCTTGAATTTTCCTTACCCCTATGAGTTATGGAACAGATTTCACAGTATTTGCACAGGATACTAAAAACCTTTCATATCTACAACTGCATTTTTGTCAGTGTTGTACATAGAGTGAATGTTGTCGGTCGCCAGGGAGCGTGACAAGAGCTTTCAGCACTAGCTGAAGCTCTGCAGGTGACTTGACAACCAGTATACAAGCAACTATTTCCGGGTACCCAATCTTGAGGCAGAGACTTTTCGACAGAGGACTTGAACAATACACTTTACAAAACCTCCAGAATGGAATGGTTATGGAGGTGTTCTGGGACTCGGATGTGAACAGCCCCAGAATAAAAGGGGCATCCCCTCTCACAAAGCTTCAGAAACTTCAGCTGAGCTCCTAAAGAGCCAGGCAGGCAATTGTTAAGCTTCTCCCAGATAGTGCAGAGGTATTTAAGCCTTTGATTATACCCGGAGATGTCCAATAAATCATTCTCATAAAGACAGTGATGCTTCTCTTCCATGAGTTCTGCCAAGATGGTAGGAACGTCCATTTCTAGGACCGCAATCATATGAGCTGCCATACGGGTGTGGAGGAGACAGACTAGGAATGTCCTCGAGAGTTGAGCGGGGTGAGTGGCGAGGCACTGCTGTGGATTCGGAAGTTTCAGGATGAGATTGGGCAGTCTCACTGGAGAAAACAATAATATGCATGAAGCCGAATCCGGTAGTCATGCAAAATAAGATGACATGCTGATAAATTCAATGCCATTGCAAGGGGTATGCAGGAAAACTCACCCATTTGATGACTGTTTTCCTTTGATTGCCTGTGGGGTTGGATGGACATGCATTTGAAACAAATTAGGCCGCTCCCTTGGACTCTGTGCCACATCCTGTTTAATTAAGATGAAGAAGGTTCATTTGAGGCATTTCCAGGTGTACCAATCCTTAAAATAAATGTCTGAATTGTGAGACTTACTGCCACTTTCAATCGTGAAAACGCATTCACACAACTGGGAATTTCCTGAGAATGGGAATTTCTAACAAAGCGATGTTCAAGTAACATGCTCGCTGTTGGTCTATCTTCTGGCTTTCTCCGGAAGCAGCACTGTAGAAAATCCTTGCCGTCAGCAGATAATGTTTCCGGTATGGGCGGGCTCGTCCTTAGGACCTTAAACATGGCTGCTGGCTACAATGGGTAGAAGACAGTTTTAATATAAAAATGTGTCAGTGGCAAACAGGAAGATACTCATATTTGAAAAAATAAAGAATAAAACAGTATGCAAGCCAAAAGCATCTAACATAATTGCAAATTATCAAACAAAATACAGCAGTGTGGAGTATAACTATATCACCTTATGCAATAATTTTCGGTTGAGACACAAGGTTCAGATTTATGGAAGGATGGTGGATCTGAAGCTCTTTAAAACGTCTGGATTCTAAGGGATTTTATGGTCATCAAAGTCCTCATGCACTCAAAACGATGCAAGACAGTATAAGAATTCACATTTCTTTTGACCTTCATTTTCTGTCTTTTTTGTCTTCTGAGCAGGAAAAGATAACAAGAGTAGCCGCCATACCATGAAACCCGGCTGTTCCAAGGATATATTGGATGAAGCTGTACTATTATCTTATACCAAATTAAATTAATCATGAGCTTCTGTTAAGTACTGTACTCATATAACTTCTTAACATATTGTTGGGTATCCAGCAGTACTTCTAAATTATCTTACAGAAGGAAAAACTTGGAACTATTTGCTAAGACTCTACCCTGTTTTCCTAGGATATAGCATCACAGAAAACTGGACATCAATCATCATTCAGCAATAACAACCCCATTCACGCACTATTCACAAGAACAGTGACCGTGCTACTGTGCAAAGTAAGTTTTAAACATGCACAGTGTAACCATGGAATTTTCTTTTGGAAGTTTGCACTGCTTATGGTCTTGGCAGTTTTGATTTTGGGTATGGCATAACTCCACTATCTTTATCCATGTGGATCACTTCACATAATCACATGTTATTTTTCATGCGTTCTCATTGGCTATAATAGGTGGGCCCTTCTTTTAGTGTGAAGCCCTGGGCCGATGAGGGCAGGTCAAGAGAAGGCTAGCAGGCTTCTAGGCTACGGTGAAGGACAGAGAGTTAGTCTCACATTACTTGGAGAGAAGAAACTGAGCTGTTTATAAGAATTCGGGAAACTCTAACGGTCACAACTTGGGAAGAACAAAACCGTGAAGAATGTATGGGCGGCCCAAAGCGGATAATATTATGACTGTCGGAACCCTAGGGTGTTATAAATGGTATCATAGCCAGTTCCCCTCGTGGTGTGGTGGCTAGCCGCACGCGAGCGCCTGATCATGGCTATCACACAGAAATGCGTGTTCCTTAAAGGGGAAAGATGTGAAGCCTTGGGCCGATGAGGGTAGGCTAAGAGAAGGCTGGCAGGCTTCTAAGCTAAGGTGAAGGACAAAGAGTTAGTCTCACATTACCTGGGGAGAGAAAACTGGGCTGTTTATAAGAGTTCGGGAAACTCTAACGGTCACAACGCATTTTCCCTAAGAAACTGGGGAAGAACAAAACCGTGAGTGGCTATCACGCAGGGACGCGTGTTCCCTAAGGAGAGAAGATGTGAGGCCCTAGGCCGATGAGGGCGGGCCAAGAGAAGGCTGGCAGGCTTCTAGGCTGGGGTGAGGGACAGAGAGTTAATCCCACATTGCCTGGGGAGAGGAAACTGGGCTGTTTATAAGAGTTCGGGGAACTCTAACGGTCACAACACGTTTTCCCTAGGGAACTTGGGAAGAACAAAACCGTGAGAGGTGTATAGGCGCCCCAAAGCAGACAATATTGTGACTGTTAGAACCCTGGGGTGTTACATTTAGTGATGAATACAGTTCATCTTCCTGACACTGTTTTCATGACAGTTATAGTTTCAGCCTGCACACAGCAATATTTGCCTGTTGACCAGTTATATTTCTCCATCTCTGACAGAAGTACGTTTTTTTCTGCCTTTTGACTTGCACCTTGGTCACATTGCCATGGTCTGCTGAACTTCTGTAACATGGGACAACTGAGAGCATCGATACCATACTTACTCTTAAGACTTGGTCAAGTTGAAAATGAGACTAAGCAAACACCAACAACCAGCTATGTCCCTTCATAATCATTCTATCTCTAGGAGATTTAACTTCTTTTACCTGTCACCCATCCCTAAACTCTCTACCAATGATGTTTTAATTTGACCCTTCATCAAATACGTGCATTCAAAAGTCAGTCTATCTTTAGGATGTTTTTTACTTCTTTTACTTGAAACAGATCCCTGAACTCTAACAATTATGTCTTAATTTGACTCTTCATCAATTAATATGATTCATCTAATCCTTCTATCAATTTACGAAGAATTTGCTAATAATAGACTAAATTTTCATGATGTTAAAGCCTTTATCAGTGCCACCTTAGTTCCTCAAACAATTTCCCAAGGCAATCTTGCACTTGCACCAAGTTCATGCAGGGTAAATCTACTCAAGTGTATACCAACATAGAATCTACTAGGGAATTAAACAAGCTAAAAAAAACAGTCCAACAGACATTCACCAACAATGTTAGATACAGATAACACCACAACTGAGTTGATCAGATAATGAGATGTGTGGTAAAACCTAAAACTCAACAGGAAACTCATTACTGATCCAAAACTGCACGAATTTGTTATTGTATATGGGTTCAAAGACCACTAAACTTAATTAATACTCAGTTCCTAACAATTTCAGCCCTTCGATTAAGCAAAATAAAGTGTAATTTCTACTTAGGAGAAGTCTAAAAATATGAATAGAAATCATCTAACATGTATACAGGGAACCCAAAAGATTCAGAAATTAGAGTTCCTATTAGATAAAATTCTATTCATGTGTTCTTGACATGTTTAAAACTTACCAAAATTTTAAACAAAACTTAAGCACAACAATTAATGACCAGATACCATACTAGACCTCCTATGATGACGCAGCTGACATGTCAATAGGAGATGAGGCAGCTTTTAAACCAGACAAGTCACTTTAAATGATCACAAACCCTCATCAAAAAGACAGAAAAGAAAAAATAACATGAGAAAAGTATGTCGCTGGCAGCTTCCTTGGCAGGACCAGTACTATAACATAGTTTCTTTGGATATCAGACTGTGTCCCATTTTGGTAGGATTCGTGCCTGTAGGTATGCATAATCACCCACAGACACACATCAGGCTAGGTCCAGGGGCAGTATTTGAACAGAATTTTCTGCTTTGTTAGCATTTCCTGATAATCTTGGTTGACCTTCTTATTTTCCTGCATCTACTTTGTAGAACCGTGGGGCTGTTAATGAACTCTGCTTGCTTACAGTCTTCAGTCAAAATCCTTGCACGTAAATACTACTTTCTCCAAGAACCTAAGAATTCTGACTAAGCTGATAGTAGAAGTGCTAAACAGATGCACATTCAGTTGCAACTTCAGACACTTGCTTAAAATAAAACCTGAAAGTGAGTTCCACACCCAATCATTTATGTGCTCACCCCTTCAAGCTCGCTCCAAGGTGGTTTGCCAGTAAACATTTCAATAATTGTACAACCCAAACTCCATATGTCAACAGCTAGATCATTAACAGAATCCTTATTCATCATAGCCTGCATGACCTGCAACAGAAAGTTAAAACATTCAGATGGGATGAAGATTTGCAAGACTTAATGAGACGGGATATGAAATACCTCTGGAGCCATCCAATATGGGCTTCCCTTCAGTGAAAGTTCAGCAGCTTGTCCACTTAGCTGAATGCCAAAAGAAATCAACTTAATAAGTTTCAGATGACAAATGGAAAGGTTTAAACAAACAAATTGGCAGTATCCAACTGATCAGCATCAAGAGTTGTTCTTCCACTCCCCATGGATGCATAACTTTTTCCTGTTACCTTGTGCATGTAACTAGTTCCAGAACTTTAACACAAGCATATGCACATACAGTATTTCTTTTACACTACGACAATGCATTAGTAAGAAGGAAGATTAAACCAGCTCCCTGCCAAAATCAATTTAGAATGTCCAGGAAGGCAACTGTGTATACAGAGATGTGAAATCACATGGTTCATGCCATCAAGATATATAAGAAAACACAATGAGATTAGTGGATATCTCATGTTGATTAGCAAGTCATACTCACATGTTTTGCCATCCCAAAGTCAGCAAGCTTAACAACACCAGCTGCATCCACAAGTAAATTTGCCCCTTTGATATCCCTACAAGAAGCAATCAAAAGATTCAGAATGCCAGAAATGAGTAATTGAACAAAAACTATTGAAAATTCCAGCGCTAATAATAGAAGTTGATGCCTGATATTGTCTGGATAGAAGTGAACTACCAGTTTCATATTTACCCCATTCCATAATGAATATTTTTCAATTCAAATTTTCTGTGTTTTCTAAGTTTCACTACACAAATTCTATACCTACTATAGGTCCTCACTTCTATAATCTTCTGGGTGCTTTCAGGTTAAAAACGCTTCATCTGGAGCCTGACTGTGGTTATTGGAAATATCACCCAGACTTTAGAATATTATTTGCACAATTGAACTCATCCAATCTTTAAGTCCCAGGCCTATAATTTTCACCAACAATTAATAGGCAGAGATTCTGCAGGGCTAAAGCCAAGAAACACTTCCAGAGTTTCACATAAAAAATGGTTAGCACATTCAACATGTAGCTCAGTAAAATTCTAGGAAATGAGACTTTGAAAATTTACAAAGCTCTGAAAAGGAAGATTATGAGCACCTATGCATTGTCTTTGTACTGTGCAAGTAAGCTAACCCAGAAAGAATATGACGGGTGAAGTTGCGAACCACTGATTCTGTCACAGCTCCACAATGTTCGCGAATATATTTACTAATTGAACCTGGATAAACATATTCTAAACATATGTAGAATCGATCATCAACCTGGATACACAAAACATCAGAAATCAATTTAGTTTCAGTGAAGGGTATACAAGAGGAACCACCCTACCATAGATAACAAACTAGTAAAGGGAGAATTGCTTACTATTTCACTTCCATAATACTGCACGATGTTTGGATGCTTTAAGTGACTAAGGACTTTAATTTCCTGTAGTAAAACAAAGGTTAAAAACCATCTTTAAATAATGAGACCAATGCTTGGAAAACTAAAATTTCATTGCACAAAGAGCAGAGATTTTTGACAAGCAGCCATTCAAAATTAAACAAATACCAATAACAAATAAGTAACTATGGTATCTTGAGCTAACAATGAGTAAATAATATAGCGGTTAGATCATCTACGACCATGTACCCCCATCCACATCCAACTGATGTGAAGTGGGAAACATGAATGATGAAACTAAAGATGCTAAATACTGGCACAAATTTACAATAGTACTGAGCAGTATTGAAGCACTACAGCACAAAAACATAATATAAAGAGGGAAATGTTATAGATATCACAAATAATAAAACTGCAAAAATCATAAAAGGAATAAGAAGATCCTGTATCGTATAGCATCAAATTACGTAGAGTTAAAGTCTTAAAATATTCTCCAAAATTTGTTTTTGGAAAATAAAGAGCAAAACTAGTTTCTATGGATTCGGTCTAAATATACATGTGATGCTATATGGTTACTAGTTCTGCATGTGGAATACTTTTGCCTAATGAAATCACTAGAGGAATGCATTACATGTGCAATAAATCTTTAGAAAGTAGTTAGTGATAAGCCAATAATTACTTTAGAGACAAGAAAGGTTGTATCCATCATACAAAGTGTACAACACTCTAATTTGGAATTGCTTTAGACAAGAAAAAAGAAATTTTAAGTTGAATTTAGATCTATGGCACAGTCAAAAGCCTTAATTCATTACATGAGAAGCCAGATGAAGACCTGGATACAAGACATTGATGTGATATGGATCCACCATTTAGTAGGGCCCATCAGCGAGACGACATTGGTATACACTTGCAGTTAGAACTTACTAAACAATTCCAATTGAATGGTCAGAAAAACTACGAATAAGAAGACTAATGCAGTCAACTCATAAGATTGAGTGATTTTAAGGTATTCAGAAGACAAGGCCCTAGGATGAAAAATCTAAGATCGTGCTGACATCATGGTGGTGAAGGCTTCTGATGCATTTGAAAATGTCACAAGCTCCTCCTATTATATCAATCCACCAAATTCAAACATAACAGCACAAAGGGAAAAAGGATAAAGCCCCACAAATTGATTTGCATGTGATACAAGACTAAGAAGTAGTGGCAGTGTGTTGTCCTCATTACAGAAAATGAGAAGCAGAAGTTACAGCATAAGTGTAAATATGTAAATGATGACCATGTGAAAAAAGGGGAAAAAAAAAAATTTTAATCCAGAAGGAAAAAAAAAGAAGAAGCCAGAAACTGAGGAATCAGCTGAAGAAAACAAGAAAGATACATGTGATTGGCATATATTTGGCATTACAGACAAAGTACACATGGTACCAAGTGAAAGGTTAGTGAAGGACAAAGCACATCATTAAACAACAGTGCTGAGAGGAATTTGTGTTCTAGTCAACCCCGACTCCTCAGATAACCAAAATGGTCCAAACAGTGGGTATTATTGCCAGATGCAGAGGCAAGAGTCATAATGGAATAAGGAAATTGCACAACAATAAGCCTAAATTCATCTCAGCACAACAATTGAGAGGAATTTGAGTTTCAAGTTACGAGATAAAACCAAATCCTAAATGTCAATTTCATATCAAAGTGTTTCAGCATTTTGGTATCCATCCAAACACAAAAAGCCTAAATTTTTTTAGTGAATCTGAATCCACGTTAACAAAGCCAGCATGCTAAAAACCAAACATCATACTATGAGGTAAAGAGAATTAACCTGTTCCAACTGCTTCATACACTCGGCAGACTTGGGATCATCGGGTATTAAACTAACTTCTTTCATTGCACATAAGGCTCCAGTTTCCCTATTTATGAAAAGAATGCATCAGCATCCAGTAGAACACAAGGAGCACAAATCGACCTTGAAATACTTGCATACCTGTTAGTGGCAACATAAACATTTCCAAAAGTGCCCCTCCCAATGAGCTTTCCCTTCTTCCACTGATTAACCATAAATGAAGTTTCCACTTTGGCTGCAGGTTGATGAACAAAAGCTGGCTGTGGAGAGACTGCAGCCCCAGGAGGAAGAGGCAGTGGGTGGACAGTAACGTTGCCATTGTTGTCATGCCATGCGCTGCTTTCTTGGGAAATCTTTGGGTGCAATGGTGATGCCGATGCACTCGGGCGAGGACTTCTGACTGGACTATAAAGGGGAGAACGGTCAGGACTAGCACCAAAAATATCTGCAGAGTTCGGGGTAGAGAATATCATGTCGGAGGCTGGGAACTCTGGAGCAGACCAAACTTGAAGCCCTTGAGAAGCCATGAAAACTGAAGGAAAAAAATCTCCAGTACTCATCCGTCTAGGACTGCGTACAGGACTTGAGAAACCACTAGTTGGAGCACTATTAACAGGAACACTAAGCCTGAAATTTTGAATGTTTTCCATAACAGCTGGATCACGACGCATCTTTCTTCCATTATCCAAGTGAGATCCAGTCAATGGTATATCAACATGCTTCTCACCCTTATGAACGATCTGATGAGCCGACTTACTGAAATATAATACAGAAGGATAGAGTCAACATACTTAATTTGCAGTGACACCATTGTCCAGAAATCTCAAAACAAACAAAAACTAAAAATTCAACCATGGTTTATGTTAATGAACCCTAATTCACCATAAGAAAATATCTGTCAAGAATGATAAAAAATAAATTGCTCCTGAAACATAACAAACATCATGGAAACTGGATTGCGCATACATAAAGGGGAAAGTCAAAATAAGCAACGGCCAGAAATTGTAACAGAAGAATACCAGTTCCAACGGTTATTATGTTGCCAAACTTGCTCTCACTAGAGTAAATCAGTAGTGGCAGCACTAGATTGAAACTGAAAGAAATTAAAAATTGGTGGGGATCACCAGGTTTGGTGACTAACTAGGATCAATGAAGAGAAGAGAAAAGAGAAGCAATAATACATACAAAAGCAACAGCAGAATATATCCCATACAATTTGGGCTACATATAAGTATGTGGTGACAGCACGTGCAATAACGTGAAGTTCAACATAGATCGGAAGCCTTTGGCTATCTAAACTGTTTATCTTCACCCAGCATGCTAGACAATCTTCTGCACTGGATCACGTTTGATCTTCAAATAAGTTAGGATACCTATTTTCTACCTTTTTGCGGTCTTCAAAGCATCCAGTTTCTCCTGCAGGATGTAGTGGCACAGTCATCTGGTGGACATAATTTCTGGGCGCAGGGCATATCAGGCGCACACAAGGAGATTAGGCTGGTAGATCACCAAAAAGTATGCCACATCTACTTCGGCACGTATATATCCATCTGAATCTCTTACCAACAATACCACAACCTTGACAAACAGATTGAACCGGATAAGAGCGCTGCACCTTTGGTTCTGGAGAATAATTATGCCCAATTGGACATAAAATATTGCAAGCACAACTTTGCCAGCATGGTTCCTAAGCCCACAACCAAAGTGGAAGGACCCTCCACCAAGTGAGGAGCTACTAAAATTCAATCTTGTACAACCCAATGGCTGGAGAATTGGATCACCACAAAACTTTATTGTATCTAGATTTCTAATTGCAATTATTACATCCCCTTTTTCAGACAGCTGTAATTGCATTTTAGCCCTTTCAATTGTGTGACGACTCTAACTCTTTTTTATGTGTTCTGTACCTAACATGCCCTATCCACATATTGCAGTTAACACAAAGTAGTCCTGCCGATGACTCTAAAGACTCATATACTAACACCCATCTGCAAGTAGAGTCTGGAGGGATCACTCCAATGCTAGGATCTAGTAAGAACACAAAAATTAATATTTGCATTTTGGAAGACATATCAGCCGATAAGCACAGTTCTGCCTATGGTTTGCTTTTGAAGATTGCCCAATAAGTCACTTTTTCAATTGAATGAAAAAGAACACCATGTAGATGTACTGCTTAACAAACATTCTTCATCCAAAAGAAGAAAGACAAAGAGAAGATATACTACATCCAAGTTAAGATGGCATCTGCCAATACGGTAACAGTCTCATCAGATACTAGGGTACCAAATACATATCAGATTCTCAGTAAGTCACAGCACACTAAACCACAATCTAACGCTTAATTATCATGTAAACATGAATAATTCTGAAGCTTTCTTTTCAATTCAACATCTTACCACTATCCCCTCAACAAACAATAAAACATGCACAAATCGAAAGCAAAAAACAGGAACAACAGATATATGATGTCAAAGGCCATCTCAGACAACTAACACTGTGAAACACACGTACTAGTCACGGGCTCTAACAGAGACAATGCCTCAATTGCAAGGAGAGAAATCAGTGCGTACAACCAGAAAACAATTAGCCTAAAAACACGATATTCTATAATTTCCAGGAGGAAAAATAAGCATAAAGCCACAATATTCGTAAAGATTTTAGCTGTTATGTGGCGGCGATCCTCTCAACCCCACTCCAAACCAACAAAACACCACCAAAATCCTAACTTTCTCCAGGCATCATTGAAATAAGGCAATCAAAAGCAAAACAAAACATTCTCACTCCACAAACATCAAATTCAAATCCAGTTGATCAGAGAGAAGATAAAAAAACAATACCTCACAACCACGGAAGTCGAAACAACCCTCTCCACAATTCCCTCTCCACTCGAAGACTCGATACCATTGCCCTCTCCCTCACCTCTATTCAAACTCTGTGCCGACTCCTCCTTGGGCGAAGGGAGAGGGCAATTAAAAGAGTTCCCCGACGCCGAATCTCTCCTCAAAAGAGCAGTCAATTCCGGCAGCGGCAACGGCAACGGCACGACCGACGACGATCTCGCCGAGCTACACTCGCGATTACTCGGGGACCTCAACAATGGCGTCGTCGTCGCAGAGACCGACGGCCCGGACCGATTCTCCCCCCTAATCTCTCCAACATCGAGATCTCCCAAATGCCGGAGCTTTCTCTGTCGCGTCAACCGCGGCTGCACCTGCGTTTCCCTTTTGGATCGGAAGAAACTGAGATCTCTCACATTGCGGGTCTTTCTGGATGGAGAATTCGGCGAACCAAGAGATTTTGGGGAAGAGGAAGAGGAAGAAGGAGAATTTCCGGTTCTGAACCAATGCATGATTAGGAACTGGAAAATATGATATGGAATTTTACAGAGCGAGGGGCAAGAAAAGCCCAAAGTCTAACCCTAACCCTTGATCGTCCGCCATGGAAATTCCGCTAGAAGCAGAAGAAGTCTAGAACTAGACCTAGACTGGGCCATGGAGGACGAACAAAGGTGGTTTTCTCTCTCGTCGCTGCCACGCGGTTTTTCTGAGAGCAGATTTTTCTTTAATTTTTTTTTTTTGGGCGACAAAAATAGTAAGGGGGCGGTCGGACTTACGAGGTCAAAATGGAGTTTTGTCCCTTTCGTGGTTTCATCCTAACAAAGTCAATACCCAAGGCACGAGGAACTCTTTTTCCATTAATTAAATAATACATCCAATTAGATAAATAATAAAATTTACCAAATCATATGATCTGAATATGGGGCATCATATAGCGATCGCAACCGTTGATTTTGGGGCTTTTTCCTGTTTGGAGTCGAGATTTTTGCTTTTAGTCTACAAGGAAGTGGATTAATGGCTGGGATTGTCGCTTTTGGGTAGGTCCAGATGGTGGATTTTTAGCTAGATGATGGAGACTGACTATTTAGATAGCACTAGGTTGATCTAGATTGTATGTTAAATTGCAACCAATGATCTTGTAGACCATTAGGGATGATTTTGATCCGGTGGGTCCTGATCGTCCAGATCTATACTGGAGTTATCAAGATTAGCTAATAAAGTCTGGCACAGTTGGTTACAGACAACTCCAAATCTCCCTAAAATCCACTTCGCCACCAGATTTATGAGGGTGTGCGAGTGATTTGTTTTACAATTGTTTGCTTGTACAAAAAAAAAAAAATCAATAAATCATGTTTTTTCTTGGTAATAAAAATTAATCACGTTTGTGTAGGTGAATTAATAAGTGACCAACCATTGCAGGGTGGTTGTTGTCTAGATCTATTCCATATTGTCCAATGTTGTCTGGATCTAGCCTAACATCCATCTTTAATATAGACCGTTGATCTTATCATCGAGAGGTTACCCCCACGGTTCCAGTTCTAAAGAACAGACATCCTTTTTATTCTTAGAATTTGGGGGACCAGCGGACCGAAACCGCAACCACTAGTCCAGGGTTCATGCTGCAGCAGATATCAGGTCCTTGCGACAGAGTCCAAAATAAATAAAAGCTCAGTACGATAATATTTTTCTAATTATGCATAAATTCTCTTTCACTTGGTTGGTAGATCCATTCAATAAATAGGTCGTCCTCGTGGTGCACGGAGCTTCAGCATATTCAGGAAAAGGGTAAACTACAAAGGGTCTATGTAGCTTTATCTTGTATTTTGCAAGAGGCTATTTTTACGCCTTGAACCTATGACTTCTAGGTCACACGATGACAATTCAACCATTGTACTAAGACTACCCTCCGTTAGATCTCATTCAATATCACCATAAAGAATCCCATAGTAAAATATGTAAAATGCAATGATGCACAATGTACACTATAACTTACTAATATCTTACCTGCTAATTAACTAAAAAAATTAATTAAGGAAGTTGAGGGAATGACAAAGCCAACAATTATATACAATTTTAGAGAAATAATATTTTCACCCTATTTTTTGAAATTGCTCTCGCCCTCTCACCTCATGGTATTTGAGGCATTAATTCATGCATTTTAATTATTTTGTAGTATCAAAGTCAAATACATTATCACCTAAACGCCCAAAAAACCAAGGGGGAAGGGAGTGGGAATATCATTTTCTAAAATTTTTAATATAAAAATAAATAAGCCCGAAACATGAAAAGCACTAATCTCATGATCCACGAGGAATCCTGTTGAGCACAATATCCACAATTTGTACTTTTGATCGCAAGAAATAGATGGTTAGAAACTTTAAATAAACAATTCTCTAAATAAATCTCCAGAGATTTTAAGATGCCAAAATCATCCAATCATTGTGATTTTTTATCTACAAGACATCCAAAGCAAGCTCAATTGCATTAATAGGTCAGTTCATCTAAAGGACTGGCCCTCGTAATGGAAAAGTGATTTGTGATCAACGGTCATGCTTTAATCGCATCCACGGCATAGACATTAATAAATAATTTTTAAAATTTAAATGACATTAGTCTGCTTATTGACCACATATCTAATTGTTGTTTAGAGTGTTGTAAAGAAGTTTGGAAGCTAATCAGAAAATTGATTGGGTGCAATGCCATTGTGCTGGAGGGAAGTTATCATTTCTTGTAAGTAAGGTCCCAGTGCATGAAGCTCCCACCTATACGGGGTCTAGAGAAGAGGCAGACCACAAAGGTCTATAGTACGTAGTTTTACCTTGCATTTTGTAAGAGGCTATTTTTATGCCTTAAACCGTAAACTCAAGGTCATGTGACGACAACTTTTACCATTGAGTCAAGGTTCCCCTTCATTTCTTATAATTAAGGTAATTAACATAATTTTTAAGCCAACAAAGATCCAATTAGGTGGGATTTTGGGGAAGCATTTAACTTTAGAAGGAGATTAACTAAGAATAGAGATACTCAAAGGAGAGAAATTGGAGAAAGATCATGGAAAAAAAAAAGGGGGTACAATACTAGTGCATGAATGCAAGGGGTCCTGTGGGAAGGGGCAGACCATAATGACCTATAGTGAGTAGTCTTACCTTGCATTTTGCAAAAGGCTAATTTCACATCTTAAACTCGTGACCACAGCATGTGAACCCGTGACCTCAACATGACAACAACTTTTTATTGGATGACTTAATTAAGAGAGATTGCTTGCTCGTCTAAACTATGGTTTTTTTTTTATTTAAAGATTTTAGTTTCTTTCACCTGATTAGATCGTTGACTTTTAATGACATCTCATTTATGAAGAGGAGAATGGAGGTTCTTTGGATGTTTGGTTGACTTTGTCATTTTGCAAGGTACATGTTTTTTTTTTTTTTTTTTTTTATAGCAGGCGGGTTTTTCAATAGATAATCTCAAATGGACGAGCGGCCATTTCTCAAGGATACTTCGTTGTGACCATGCAAAGTTCATTAAGAAAAAAATTATGTTTTACACCAAACTTTAATTTCTATGCAGAAACTTGAGATATATTTTGTTGCAAGTGTGGAGTTTGATTGGCTTGATCTTGTTATACCTGTGTCGAATTATGTCAAAGGTAGACTTTTTTTATTTTTATAATTTGTAATATGGAGATGGGGCCAATTCCCTCACTCTTGCACGCACGCACACACTCACTCTCTCTCTCTCAACAAGGTGCAAATGATATTTGATTGGCTAGAAAAAAGTAAAAATCAAAAAAAGTTAGAGAAAATGATAATTAGGAGCTTTTTCTTAGTCAATCAAATATCACCTACACTTTACACATGCAGCTATTTAATGCACGAGTAAATTGTAGTTGACATGTGATTGGTTTGAAAAAAATTAAAAGTAGTTATTTTCTTTAACTCTTTTTGCTTTTGACTTTTTTTTAGCTAATCACATGTTACTAACACTTCATACCTATAAAATAGCTGAAATTAACACTTATATATATATATATATATATCAATGACAGAATTAACTTGGACTCGGATAGGATAAGATTGTGCGTGCCGGGCCCTTCGGGTGTCCATATTTTGGTCGAGTTCTCTGTAATCTAAGGTTCTGCACACATGTATTCTGCACCATGTGAAGGCTATTTTTTGGTTGTGAAGATAGTGAAACAGGTGTGAACGTATGGATATGTCTCAATTCAAAGAGAACGACGTTCGCACACATATATATTCTGCACCATGTGAAGGCTATTTTTTAGCTGTGAAGATAATGAAACAGGTGTGAGCGTATGGATATGTCTCAATTCAAAGAGAACGACGTAAGTCTGTGTGTTTGTGCGATCGGATTAAATCAAATTAGTAAAGCCTCCTATTCTTGAAATAAGATCCCTTAAATACCTCTGATTTCTCATAAAATGCAAGATCAGAACCTACCCATTGATTTTCCTCTGTTTTGTATTTTTTACATGTTCATTGATCTTAGTCGTTGATTTCATAGTCAATTAACTTTAACGAACGGCATGATTTCTTTGTTTTCCTTCACACCTTCTTAGCTTCATGATGATGTTTCAATAACTCAATTTGACATTTTCTTATTATCGTAGTTCACGTTCTTCACTCTCCGCGTATTATCATGATCGTGTTTATGCCAAAATCACAACTTGTAGATTGCTTTGTTGAAGGGGAGTCTTGGTGCAACGGTAGAGTTGTCGCTGTGTGACCTTGAGGTCATGAGTTCAGGGCATGAAAATAGCCTCTTGCAAAATCCAATGTAAGGTTGCATATTATTGGCTATTGTGGTCTGTCCCTTCTCCAAATCCTGCATACGCGAAAACTTCGTGCACCAAAGTTGCCCTTTTATTTGAAAACATTTTCCTCACTGATTACTGTAATCGTGCACGATCGCGTAGCCTGGATCATCTCGAATCACTTTTGATATTAAATTTTTCTGTTGAATTAGTAGTTGTCTAATAGCTCAGTTCTTACATTTTTATTCTTATTTTGAAAAAAAAAAAAAAAAATTCTTGCAAAAATGCAAAATAATACTATAAATACTTTATGGTCCGCTTCTTTTTAAGACCCTGCGTACGGGGGACTAATTTCTTGATAATCATCCATGGGCCATGTCAAAGAAGAACAGGCATCCGTGGCCTTGAGTGAGTCAGTTGCCCACAAAAGCATCACTATCTTGGCACATATCTTAGAGAGCTATTTATTGCCTTTATATTTGAAACATTATTTTTATTCTTAAACAGAGAATGTTGGCACAAAGGAAGGGTTAACACATCATTAAGCACTTTTTCTATTACTTGTCCAAAGCTTTTTAATAGTACTTTTTTTCTTTTTTCTTTTTCTTGGTACAGGGAGATGACTCACATACTCTCAGAAAACTTGCGATCAAGCGTATTCTAAGGGAAATGCCTTATTGAATGTTGCGCTAGGCATTATTGGCACAAAAAGATCTAGTTAACTCACGGCATTTTTATTTATTTATTTTATTTTATTTTTGAATTGTTACGAGTTTGGATATGTCTAACGGAGACCGAAAATGACATAGATTAGCATATCTAGATCCAAGTTACATGTTCTATAAAGGCAAGGAAAAGGCTAAATAGGATGTAGATGGAACTCACCCACCATAAATGAGCCACAATGGGGCTAGTAGGAGGTGCCTCTCAGTCATAGACCATCATACACTCACATTGTGTTGATCGAATCACAGGCTTTCCAACCCATACAGAAAATGTCCTGGTCTACTGCACTATAGTTGGTTCCATTTACTTAGCACAGACTGCACCATGGAAGTGACAACAAGATTCACACATGATATCCACTAAACCATATTAAAGTGAGATTACAAGCAAAACCAATCAAAGATCTGATATCGTAGTGGACTAAAATCGGCACCGTTCAGCTGATCCAGATCGCTGAATGTGTGTGTGTGTGATCCACACTGACTTTTTGCTTATCTTAATAAGGTCATAATTTGATCAGAAAATTGATTATGGGAGCAGTTGTCAAAGAAGTTGAGCTCATCTTAGAGAGTAGTAATTTGTGGATGCATTAGAAGAGGAAATTTCTAGGATAATCCCTGTTTTGAATGGGCACCACTTGCTCGGCTGCTACTACTATTTCTGGGTCAAAGGTTTCAAGCAGGCAACTGCAGGCCAACTTCTCCTCTTATTCTTTTTTCCAATTATAAGCATTTTGTGTTGACCGTCCTTTCCGTAGACTAAATCTCCGTACAGACGTACTGTTCAAAGAAGGAAAAATACACGGTCATAGTCCGGGTGGGGTCCATCTTTTCACTCATCCAGACCGTCTATCCACCAGCCCTTATGTCGACAGATAGTGTTGGATGAATCTTCTCTATCAACAAAGTATGGCTGTTGGCATTTATTCGGCGTGAAGTGGAACATTATAGAGATGTAAAGGTCCAAGTTTCTGGATAACTAAAGAGTTTGGATTAATCAGTTAAGACTTTGCATGATCTGTTCGTGTTGTTGGGGCTTGGACTCGTGTGGATGCGATCGTATCCGTTGATCTAATCAGTTTCTGTTCCTTGATGTTGGTTCAGCCTTATGATCAAGTCCAACCCATTGTTGCTGGTGATCATCTGATCCCAGAAGCTTGATCCATGAGGCTTCCAATTCGGTCCCACCCAAAATTAAGGTTCATAGATAAAACAGTTGGTCGCCTACCGATGGTGTACAAATTTAATTGAATTCTTCTCAACCATAAGTAGCTAGAAAGTGGCAAACGGGCTGGAGCTCAAAAAAAGATCCGTGAGCAGCGTCCATGAGAACTCAATGACTTGTGTGTCCAAGATGAATTTGGAGAAGGGATGAAAATCTTGCACATTACTATTTCCTTCTGTTTCATATGCATATGTTCTCTCACTCTCTTACGTACATATTGATATGTATTAAAATGATAAAATTTAGGGCCGCTTTTTTTTATTTTTTATCCCATAATAACTTTGTGACTTTAATCAGACACCACGGATGACTTCCTCGACCTTAAATTGAATAGAATATGACAAAAACTATAAAAGTTGGACAAACATCTGTTGGGCCATTTGAATAGTGCAATCGAACAGAACAAAAACAGAGGCCTAGCAATGACTTATCGATGATCAGATGCCACCATTGTGTTCCCTAACCTTTATCCAAGACGTTGATCCAATTAGGCCTCAATTATATCTCCTTGCTACTAAAACTCAATTTAATGAGAATGTTTAAGTCCATTTCTATATCGCTTATGGTGATATAAGGGACGGTTTATAATGAAAAAACCATCTTACCATCTATTTTATGACTATAAAAGGCCAAGAAATAAAGACATAAGAAATTTCAGATAAATGCGAGTTTTGTACCAAGGACATCTCATTGAAGTAGAATCATATGTATATTTTAGATCAATGAAAAAATACGAATGTAAGCCCAAACCCATTTTTCTTCAACATATAACACCACCCACTCTCTCTCTCTCTCTCTCTCTCTCTCTCTCTCTCTCTCTCTCTCTCTCTCTCTCTCTCTCTCTCTCTCTCTCTGTTTGTGTGTGTGCACACGTGCATATGTGCGTGTATGGGTGCGCGCACGCATGGATAATAAAGCCTCAGTATAGCAAGCCTCTCTGTGCAGGGGTGTGTGTGTGCGTGGCACACGTGTGCAAGCAAGGGTGCATATGTTAACAGAGCCCATCACACACAAACATTTTTTTCAACTTTTTTCTGTTTTCTACTTTTATTTAGCTAATCAAATGTCAGCTGCAGTTTACACCTACAATAAACAGCTAAAATTATCGCTTCCCATATACGTGCGTGTGTGTATGCATGCACATTTTAATAAAGGTTGGTGTAGCACCGTGCGTGTGTGTATGCATGCGCATTTTAATAAAGGTTGGTGTAGCAAACCTACAGTGAAAACTTCAACACAGCTTGCCACGAATAATCACCAATCCCAATCTATAGAAAAGTATGACATGGTTAGAAGAGTAACTCATGCATGGGCGCGTGGGCATTGTGTTTACAATTTGATCATTTAAGTGACAAATGACAATTCAACAGGCATTAGAATTTATTGAACCACCAGCATCCTATAGGATCATGACTGAAGTCTCAACAGTAAAAGACAACCCTCACAAACATGCATTTTGTGGACAATGAACTACAGTGGTGCAAATGAATGTCATTTCCTATTCATGCATCGACTGAAACTTTTTTCTAAGGATTTTTGGTTCAGAGAGCAAACATAACTGATGCATTCCTTCAAAAGTATTGAGCTCCAGGATAATCACAAGAATTACCATGCTCTGAACCTAAAGTCAGTTGCAGGTACATACTCTAAACCTTTGCAGGTGCCAGGTCTTCCGTTGTTGACGCGATCTTGCAGATTGGCATGTCGTTGTTTTTACTCAAAAGCTTCATTGACGGATGAACCTTGATATCGCGCATAAAAATTCTATCATCAATATCTAACTTGCTCAAGTCAACCTCGACTTTTTGAGGAATGTGTTCAGCTGGGCATAGGTATTTTAGACTTGTTCGAATCTTGTTTAGACGCCCGCCTGTTTTACAGAAAAGAAATGAACTACCAACATGGTAATGAATGACAGCAGGAAACAAATAATAAACATTAAAAGATGTCCTGAGAAAAGAACTACAATATGAAAAGCATCCGTTACTGAAATAAATCTCAGAAAGAAAGGCACCATCAGAGGTGTGAACTGGTGGTCTCGTAACAGGTTTGTTACTTTGGCTCACCCAAAAACTATGGTATCGAGCTGTCATTATTGACGTCTAAACTAAGCTCTGCATGTTGCTAGACAAAAAGGGATTCCTGATTTCCTGAAGCAATTTGTGTATGCATGTTGCGGCTTACATGCTTTTGCACAGATGATTGTCATTGTCTCTTGAAGAACTAGAAAGATCTCAAGCATTTTGAACAAAGTGATAGATGGGTTAAGTGTATCTACTGAACATCAGTATAGCGTATTCAGGACTGTCTAGAAAAACTAAACTAAGATGGTTGCAACTGCTGAAGGCATGACTTGAAATAGCATTATCAAGTTACAGTGTTTTTTGAATCACGAGTACTGATGCCTTTATTACATCGCAGCATTGGTTGAGGCTACCAAAATACTGGGGAGGAATAGAGAGAGGAAACAACAGGAGCAGAAGTGGTCCTTACAGCTGATATCAGCATCATTTTGCTCTAGCATTGCCAGCAGAATCTACACAATGTCAAGGGAGCTGAAACTGCAACATGCTAGTCATTTTCCCCTGCTTTTTCACGGGGATTTTATGGCAAGGAAAGCCTTGGTGTAATGGTACAGTTGTCCTCGTGTGACCTTGAGGTCATGGGTTCAAGGCATGAAAACAACCTCTTGCAAAAATGCAAGGTAAGGCTGGATGTTATAGACCCTTGTGGTCTGCCCCTTCCTCGGACCCCACATACACGGGAGCTTCGTGCACTAGTTGCTTCTTTTTTTTTCTCTATTTAGAGTTGTCTTCATGTGACCTTGAGGTCACGGGTTCGAGACGTGGAAACAGTCTTTTGCAAAGATACAAGGTATGGCTGGATACTATAAGACTCTTGTGGTCCACCCCTTCGCTAGACCCCACATACACGAGAGCTTCATGCACCGAGCTCCCTTTTTTTTTTAATTTCTCTAGTATTGGACGGAATTATTTAGATATGTTCTGGAAAATCCATACATGAAAGCATCAAATGACCAATTCATCTTATGCGTGAGAGTTTGATCGTGTAATGTATCACACCATGATTTGTTTGTAATATGGGCCGCCTCTATGGTCCAGGAATCCAAAGCTTGAGCAATCACATTAATCCCCTAAAAAGATTTGTTTGTAGTTACATCCATGATCCAGGACTCCAAAGCTTAAGCAATCACATTAATCCCCTATAAAGAATACATGATCATCATCATCAGAACCTTATCCTGATTAGGGGTCGGCCACCTAGAAAGAATACATGAAGATTGAAAAGCTGCACAAACCTTAGCTTCACAGGAGTACTTTAAAAACCTAATTTATTAGAACTGCTATAATGAAAATTTCAACAGCTGATTAGTGTCATGGCTATTAGAATTTGAAGGATTTAAAATTAGCTGAACTAAGACAGAATATGTGGAATGTAATTTTAGCAAGGAGAGTAGAAGTAGAACACCAATCAAGATTGATAACCAAGAAGTCCCCGTTAAAGACCACTTTGGATACTTAGGATCAATGATTCATGAGAGTGGAGAGATTGAGAGGGAAGTTATCTAGAGAATCCAAGCGGGTTGGAACAAATGGAGATGTGCATCTGGAGTTTTGTGTGATCAATGGGTACCACTCAAACTAAAAGGAAAATTCTATAGGATGGCCATAAGGCTGGCCATGCTCTATGGATCAGAGTGTTGGTCAGTTAAGGAACATCATACTCATAGGATGAGCATCGCAGAAATGAGGATGTTGAGATGGATGAGTGGTAAGACAAGAAATAATATAATTAGAAATAAAAATATTCGAGGAAATTGAGGGATAGCACCAAAAGGTAACAAGATGAGGGAGACTAGACTTAGATGGTTTGGACATGTTCAAAGGAGATGTTGATTGTTTAGCCGTAAGTGCACGGGCTATTGTAGTGTAGCTTATGCAAGTACGGGTCGATCCCACGAGGACTTGATTTAAAAAGTAGGAATTTCAATAAAATTTAATTACGTAAAATTAAAAAGAAATCACTCAAAATTACTGAAATTATTGAAATGAGAATCAATGTTCAGATCTAATCAACTTCTCAAAAATATAGAATTTTCAGTTCCGAAATAAAACAAATAAAATCAAATAACAAGAAAAAACTACTTCCCTAGATCAATCTTTATCAAAATCTTCACTTCTAGTCTTTTAAAAGTTGATCCGCCCTTACAGATATCTTCAACATGTTCTTGATTAGTGATCCACCGGTCGGATTTGTCAGATTCATAAATATGGTCAAGATCTGGGCTAACTTGTCTTTTTAATATTTGGCTGGTTCAGATTGATTGATTGTTTTCAGATAGAAGATCAGAGACGTTGATTATGTCTAGGGATGTCCTAAGAATGACTTTGTAAAATTAATTTGAAATCCGCCAAGTAACAAAGGAGAAATTGAACATTTGGTTTTGATTAAGGCTAAACCGTTGATGGGTTAGGCCTTAATTGATTTGGTAGATATTAGGTAGTTCCTGGATAGGCAAAAGATGGATAAAACATAACCGGGATAAACTGGGACACAGATGTAAATAAACTGGGGACACATATGGAATTAACGAGAAAGAACAGAAATGCAATTTCTTTTAAAGAGGAGGGGCAAACTTAGAATTTTGTGAAAATCTGGTTTTTTAGGAAAAACCAAGAAACCTGATGGAGAAGGAAAGAAACGAAGAAGGGAGAAGAGAGGAGAAGGGAAGAAGAGAGAAGGAAGGAGGAGAGAGGAGAGTTGTGCGTTCGAAGAAGGAGAAGAGAGGTGGATAGAAGGGAGAAGGAGAAAGTGGGACATGGGTTTGCCTCCACCGTGTTCCAGCCACAAGGGTAGAACGTGGGAGAGAAGGCTGGTGAGAGATAAGAGAAGAAAAGAGAGATAGGAGAAGAGAAGAGAGAATGGAGAGAAAGAAGTAGAAGACGAGGGAAGTGGAGTCGGTTGGGGCAGATAGAGGAGGTAGAGGAGAATGAGAAAAGGAGAGGAAGGGGAGGTGGTATGTTGAGATGGGAGAGAGAGAGAGAGAGAGAGAGAGAGAGAGAGAGAGAGAGAGAGAGAGAGAGAGAGAGAGAGAGAGAGAGAGAGAGAGAGAGAGAGAGAGAGAGAGAGAGAGAGAGAGAGATAGATGTGGGAAAGAGAGATGGGGAGAGAAGAAGAAGAAGGTGGTGAGAATGGAGAGAGGAGAGGAAGATAATGGGAAGAGAGGGAGTAAGACGTTTTTTATTAGCCTAGACGAGCGCTCCTCCTCTCTTTAGGAGTTGACAACTGCTTACCAGCTAGGTTTTGTCTAAAGTGGTTAATATAACCCTTGTGTAAGGAGGCGTTTGACCTCAACAAACGTCTATAAGAGGTGGGGGAAGAGCGAGGCTCTATTAGATAACCCCCAATAACCACAGCGATCAAAAACCACTGGAGTGACAGTAAATCTTGTCCTATTAAGAGGGTCCTACGATCATGTGATGGGCCTATAGGTCTCTTCTGATTGATTTTAAATTAATATGAAAAGAAGGGTTGCGTGCTTGAGGTGATTATCCTAAGTGGGCTAAGAGGTGGTGATAAAATCCACCCTTAATCTTATGGGAGTAGGATGCCCTTACTAATTAATTTTCACATACCATGTCAATTCGATTAGCATATAAATCACCTTAAAGTATTAAACATGCCTTAAGAATGCAATTAAAAGCAGTAAACTAATGCAAAATCCTAAAATGCAACAATTATAAAAGATGCTTTCTATATGAGTTACACTACCAAATAATGCAAATTATTCTAAATGCAAACCCTAATCTAAGAAATAAATGAGTGAGAAAACTTACAGTGGGGTTTCTGATGAAGATCAAGTGTGGGCCACCTTATCCCACACTTGCTCAGTATTATACAACCCTTTAAAAATTAAAATTAAAAGTGCAAATTACAAAGGGGCCTCACTACAAGAGTCACTCAAAATAAAAAAGAAAGTCCTATTCTAGGAAAGCAGGGAAATTTTCATTTTGGTGAAGATCCACTTGCCCAATTCCTCCACTTTCCAAATTCTTGAAAAATAAAATTAGAAATTAGTACCAAATTCAGGAAACAAGGTGATTATGTGCTAAAAACAATTGAAAAATGCACCTAAAATACCAAAAATTGCAATTCCTAACTTTTTTTATTTTTAATTAAATTTTATGAAAACTCCTTTCCAAGTCCCTGACAACGGCGCCAAAAATTTGTTGATTGTTTAATCGCAAGTACACGGGTTATTGTAGTGTAGCTTATGCAAATACGGGTCGATCCCACGAGGACTTAATTTAAAAAGTAGGAATTTCAATGAAATTTAATTATGTAAAATTAAAAAGAAATCACTCAAAATTACTATAATTATTGAAATGAGAATCAATGTTCAGATCTAATCAACTTCTCAAAAATACAGAATTTTCAGTTCCGAAATAAAACAAATAAAATCAAATAACAAGAAAAAGCTACTTCCCTAGATCAATCTTTATCAAAATCTTCACTTATGGTCTTCTAAAAACTGATCCGTCTTTACAGATATCTTCAACACATTCTTGATTAGTGATCCACCGGTTGGATTTGACAGATTCTTCAAAATCAAAGAGATTTGGGCTAAATTGTGATTTCAAGATTTGGACTGTTCAGATTGATTGATAAATTTCAGATCGAAGATCGGATGCGTTGATTATGTCTAGGGATGTCCTAAGAATGAACCTGTAAAATTAATTTGAAATCTGAGAAGAACCGAAGGAGAAATGGTGATTTTTATTTTGATTAAGGCTAACCCATCCCTGGGTCCTTTGTGACTCTCCAGGGCCCGTTTTTGCATGAATTTTCATGCAAAAACTTAGAGAAACTTAGCCTAGGACTAATGGGAAGACGGGTTTGGAGGGATTTTGGTCATACCTGGCTCGTTGCTGGGTTTTTCTCCATGTTTCTCCTCTTGGTTGCTTCTCCAAAACGGGTTTTTGTCAAGCTTTTGGGCTGCCATTAGAGGCACCCAAGAGCTCTATTTATAGAGCTATAAGAGGGTTCTGGAGGGGGCTCTCACCGCCCTTGAATGGCGGTGGAGAAACCTCCAGAATGACGGTGATTTTTCCTCCAAACACGGCCATTCTAGAACCCTCTAGGAGGTTGAAGAAAGGGGGTGCCCGTATCAAAATGGGCCCCTGTGTTTTGCAGGCTAAATATGTTTTTTAGTAAAAATTATATTTTTGCCCCTGAACTTCAAAGGGCCATAACTTGCTCATTTTAACTCCGTTTTGGGTGATTTTGGTCTTGTTGGATTCCTTTTTCTGAGACGCACCTAATGGTACCATTTTCATGATCAAATTTCTGGGTTCAGTCAGGGTGAATACTGAAATGACCAAAATATCCTTATCTTCAAAAAGTGTACTTTTCATTACTAACTTGGGATTTCAATGTTACAAAAATTGGAGTCATTACACTCTCCTCCCCTGCTCGCACCAGCTCCCCTGTCTTCTTTTCTATCGTTCCTCTACCCTTCTTTATTCTCACCTCCCTAGGCCACACAGACCCACCCAGTTCCTAGAAATAGCTTTGCCCACTCGTCTGCCTAGGCCACACTGGAATCCCCATCTCTTCCTCTGTTCATTTTCTCTGTATGCATCTTCTCCATTCTCCTCGACCAGTACCCATCAGCTAACCAGTAGCTACTCCTCCCACCTTATCTCCTCCAACCGTTGCTCCTTCTCTAGTTAGAACTCTTCCCATCATCGTTTACCCCTGCCAAACGAACCAACACAGATGGAGCCCAAACTAGACAAGCACCCAGTAGCCCAGATCATCATCTGTCTAGCACCACCCGACCTAGCTCACTCTTCTCCAACCAATTTCAAGGAAGCCGGATCGCTCCACACTAAGATCCAGTCTAGCCATCTTCACCTCTCTGGACAAAAGCACCCTTCTCCTCCCACATCTCTGAGTCGTTGGCCTTCTTCCTTGGTACTGGACGTCCAAGAGAAGGAAACCCAACACGGGTTTCCTCCCACATCCTCCTTCTCCCTCTCTTTTCTCCTCTTCCTTCTTCCCTGTCTCCTTCTCCGGCGTTCTCCTCATCGAGTTTCTATTTGTTTCTGTTTTAATCAGATTTTTTATTTTAATTCCAATTTTACCTATTGTATGTTTCTTAAATTCCTAAACTGTCTTTTTTCTTTAATTATATCTGTGTCCTTGTTTATTCCAATTTTTTTTATCTGCATTTTTCTTATCCAAGAACTGCCTAATCCAAATCAGATCAATTAAGGCATAACCCAATCAATAGGTTAGCCTTAATCGACCAAAAATTGCTTGTTTTTCATCCGTTTCTCATCTGATTTCAAATTAACTTTACAGTTTCATTCTTAGGACATTCTTAGATCTAATTCATGTATCTGATCTTTAATATGAAACTAGTAACTTAATCTGAGTAGTCCAAATCTTTATATTACAATTTAGCCCCGATCTCTATATTTTTTGAAGAATCTGACAAATCCAACTAGTAGATCTCTAATCGACCCAGAGGAGGATAATGAGGCTAGTCCCCCTCCCCCACGTTGCGAAATAACTCCCCATTGCGAACTAAGGGTGTAAGGCGGCTTGCCTCTTTAAAATCCTTAAGAGAGTCAGCCTCACTTTTCAAGGATGTGCTGAAAACATTTGTAAAGGCTGATCATCTCTCAGAAGATCAAATTTGAAGATATTGAAAATGATTAAGCTAGGGATGTAGTTTTTTTTTTCATGTTATTTGATTTATTTGTTTTATTTAGGAACTGGAAATTCTGTAATTTTGATAAGTTGATTAGATCTGAACTCTGATTATAATTTCAATAATTCCAATAATTTTCAGTAATTTATTTTAAAATTTATTGAAATTCCCACTTTTTAAGTCAAGACTCCATGGGATCGACTCGTACTTGCATAAGCTACACTATAATAGTCTGTGCACTTGTGGTTAAACTTCAACAAGTTTTTAGCCCCGCTGCCAAGAACTTGTAAAGGAGTTTTCATAAAATTTTATTAAAAATCCAAAAAATAAGAAAAAAATTAGGAACTGCAATTTTTTTTTATTTTATCATTTTAGGCAATTTTAGGTGCAGTTTTCAATTTTTTTTAGGGTATAATCACCTTGTTTCCTAAATTTGGAACTCATTTCTAATTTTATTTTTCAGGAAATTGTAAAGTGGAGGAATTTGGCAAGTGGATCTTCACCAAAATGAAAATTTCCCTGCTTTCCTAGAATATGACCTTCTTTTTTTCTTTCGAGTGAATCTTGTAGTGAGGATCCTTGTAAATTACAATTTCTATTTTAAAATTTAAAGGGTTGTATAATATAGGGCAAGTGTGGGATAATGTGGCCCACACTTGATCTTCATCAAAAACCCAATTGTAAGTTTCCTCGCTCATTTATTTCCTAGATTAAGGTTTGCATTTAGATTAAATTTTCATTGTTTGGTAGTGTAACCCAATAGACAATATCTTTCATAATTGTTGCATTTTAGGATTTTACATTAGTTTATTGCTTTTAATTGCATTCTTATGGCACGTTTATTGATTTAAGGTGATTTATACGATGATCGAATTGTCATGGTGTGTGAAAATTAATTAGTAAGGGCACCCTACTCCCATAAGATCAAGGGTGGATTTCATCACCACCTCTTGTCCCATTTAGGACAATCATCTCAAGCACGCAACCCTTCCTTTTATATTAATTTAAAATCAATTAGAAGAGACCTATAGGGCCATCACATGCTTGTAGGACCCTCTTAATAAGACGCAATCTATTGTCACTCCAGTGGCTTCTAATCATTGTGGTTATGGTGGGTGTCTTAAAATCCAAGTGATTTTTCTACACCTTCCGTTGACGTTTGTGAGGTTTAAATGCCTCCTTACACGAGGATTGTATTAACCACCTTACATAGAACCTAACTGGTAAGCAGCAATCAAATTTGAAAGAGAGGATGAGCACTGGTATAGGCTAATAAAAAATGTCGTCCCCACACAATTACAAGAGAGTCAAATATATTGTTGATTATTAGCCTTAGGACTATTTGAGTGTATCCTTTTGTTTGTGCATCATTCTAGAAGTTAGGTTACATTATTTAGGTTAGTTTTCCTAACAAAAAAACAAAAAGAAAAAAAGAAGCTTCCCTTGTATGCACTTTTAGAGACGTGACAAAACTTGAAGGTTAGTCAAGTACGACCAAAAAGACATACAACAAGATCAGGCCACATCAATGATTGATTAACGTTCAAGGGGTAATTCACCCCATGGTAGTCAAGGGCCTCAACTCATCATGAATGAGGACCCACCACCCTTGATGGACAATGAATATCAAATTCCACTAAGGAGGAATAATCATCAACCAAATAGAGATTGAAGAAGAAATAACAATAGGGAGTGGGACCAACAAAGTGAACATGGGAATAATAATAATGAGGGTTATCAAAACTTTCATGGTAGAACTTTAAAAGACTACCTTCAGGCTACACGCACCAACGCACCATCTTATGTAATTCTTCCTCAGAATACTGGTGTGATAGAATTACAAACAAGAGTAACCCAATTACTTCCCAAATTCCATGGTTTAAATAATGAGAGTTATTACTTGTACCTTAAAGAATTTGATGAGGTATGTAGTACCCAGAGAACATAAAATATAGGTCTTGATACTGTTAGGCTTAAACTTTTTCCTTTCTCTTGAAAGCAAAAAGCAAAAAATGTGGTTTAATACACTGCCATCAAGTTCCATAAGAACCTGGAATGAAATGACTAGGGAATTCTTAAAAAAGTTTTTCCTTACCCATAAAACAAATATGCTTCATCGCAAGATAATGAACTTTACCTAGAAGGATAAAGAATCATTCTATCAATGCTGGGAAAGGTTCAAAGAACTACAACTCACTTGCCCAGACCATGGCTATGAACCATGGCGCATCATCACCTTCTTTTATGAAGGACTGAATTCTGACATGCTCCAGTTTGTAGAGATGATATGTAATGATAACTTTCTTAACAAACAACCAGATGAGGCAGAGGAGTATTTGGAATGGCTAGCTAAAAGTGCATAGACCTAGGTTGACTCAGAAAGAATAGAACATATAGATAGACCTAAGCCCAATAACACCCATGCTAGGGGAGGCATGTATGCTATATCTAAAAAAGTTGATATCAATGCCAGAGTAACATCCCTAGCGAGAAAAGTAGAAGCCATAGAAACGGGAAAGAAAAACTCAAATAAAGAAGAACAAGTGTGTAGCATTTGTGAACCACCCATCTTACTTAGGCATGTCCTACCATTCCAACATTCCAAGTGGTACTTCATGATCAGGCTAATGCACTTAACACATATAAAAGACCTTTCTCCCCATATTCAGAGACTTACAACCCTAATTGGAGAAACCATCCAAACTTCAGTTGGAAAAATGGACCTACTGCTAATGTACCACAACCAGGACCATATCAACCTCATCAACAAAACCAAGGACTTCTTACCTTATCTTATCAAACTCATCAACCTCCTGCTTCTAGACTTTACTTGCCCCCACCTAAAAGGCATGTTGAGGATAATCAGCACGTTCAAAACCAAGAAAGGAAAATTTCTCAATTAAAAATTCAATTAAAACAAACCAACTAGTCCATGAATGAATTAAAAAATATGATGAGTCAAATGATGCAAAGTATGAAAAAAGGAAAGTTTCCAGCTCAACCACAAGCAAACCCTAAGGGAGTACATGCGGTTAGCACTAATGCATTTAATGAAACATCTAACTCTACCATGGAACAGACTAAGGCTGTTACCATTCTTAGGAGTGGTAAAAGAATTGAGAAAGATGAGCCTCAAAAGACTGAAAAGGTAGAAAAATCCACGAAAGTTAAAGAAAACTATAAACAGAAGGACCCTGTTTCATCTGTTGATCCATGTCCTATATCTGCTCTATTTCCTCAAAGGTTGTGTCAAGCCTCAAAATCTGCCTCTAATGATGAGATTTTAGAGATATTCAAGAAAGTCAAGATCAACATACTGATTTTAAATGTTATAAAACAAATGCCATCATATGCCAAATTCTTAAAAGACTTATGCACCATAAAGAGAAAACTAAATGTCCAAAAGAAGGCATTTTTTACTAAACAGGTTTATTCTATTCTTCAACGCCATACACCACCAAAGTACAAAGATCCTGGTTTCCCCACTCTTACTTGCATTATTGGCAACCACAAGATTAACCAAGATCTTCTTGATTTAGGATCTAGTGTGAGCCTATTACCATACTCGGTATACGAATAGTTAAGGTTTGGGTGAACTGAAACCTACATCTACTACACTCCAACTAGCTAATCGTTCTATGAAAATACCAAGAGGGGTAATAGAGGATGTGTTAATCTAGGTAGAATAATTTTTCTTCCCTGTAGATTTTTTAGTTCTATATGCACAACCGGTGGTGAATGAGAAGAATGAAATACTTGTCATCTTGGGATGACCATTTTTTACTATGTCCAATGCCTTAATCAATTGTAGAAATGGTATAATGAAATTGTCCTTTGGCAATATGACATTAGAACTAAACATCTTTAACACTTGTAAGCAACATGGTGAAACTACCAATGATTTGCATAGTGCTAACATGATTAATTCAGTTGTGCAAGATCAATTTCAGTCATCTTCCTTGTCGGACCCACTGGAGGCCTGTTTGGCCCATTTTAATGAGTTTAATGAGGATGCATTAATAGAGAAAGTTAATGCCCTCCTTGATTCTGTTCCTATCATGGATATAGAAAAATGGAAACCTCATTTCGAGGGCCTTCCACCAAGGGAATCCACTCCCCTTCCATCATCCATAGAACCTCCTAAGCTTGAATTGAAATATCTACCATCATATTTAAAATATGTGTATTTAGGAGAAAGAGAGACTTTTCTTGTAATAATTTCCTCCCAATTAGAAACATCTAAGGAAAAAAAGTTAATAGACACTTTAAAAGAACACAAAGGTGCTAAAGATGGACCATAGCTAATATAAAGGACATTAATCCTTTAATCTGCACCCATAGGATATATCTAGAGGATGAAACTAAATCATATCGTCAAATGCAAAGAAGGTTAAATCCTAATATGAAAGATGTGGTTATAGCAGAAGTCCTAAAGTTGCTTGATGTGAGAATCATCTATCCCATAAGTGATAGCAAATCCGTAAGTCCTACTTAGTTGGTTCTAAAGAAGTCTAGAGTGACAGTAATAACTAATGCCAACAATGAATTGATCCCTACTAGGGTTACCACTGGTTGGCGCATGTGTATCGACTATAGAAAGTTGAATGTTGTTACAAGGAAGGACCATTTTCCTTTACCCGTTGTTGATTAAATGTTAGAAAGAGTTGCAGGATATTAGTACTATTGTTTCTCATATGGTTATTCAGGGTATAACCAAATAGAAATTGCAACTATGGATCAAAAAAAGACCACATTTACATATCCTCTTGGCACTTTTGCTTACAAAAGAATGCCATTTGGATTATATAATACTCCTACTACATTTCAACGTTGCATGTTAAGCATTTTCAATGATATGATAGAGAGAATTTTAGAAGTTTTCATGGACGACTTTTCTGTTTTTGGTAATTCATTTAAAACGTGTCTTAAAAATCTAAGAAAAGTCTTAACTCATTGTAAAGAAAAGAACCTAGTGCTTTATTAGGAAAAATGTCATTTCATGGATCTTAAGGGAATTGTCTTAGGTCACATCATGTCATCCTATAATACCCCGGGGTTCCAACAGTCACAATATTGTCCGCTTTGGGGTGCCCATACATCCCTCACGGTTTTGTTCTTCCCAAGTTTCTTAGGGAAAACGTATTGTGACAGTTAAAGTTTTCCCAAACTCTTATAAACAGCCCAGTTTCCTTTTAGGCAATGTGGGACTAACTCTCTGTCCCTCACCCCAGCCTAGAAGCTTGCCAGCCTTCTCTTGGCCCGCCCTCATTGGCCTGGGGCTTCACATCTTCCCCCCTTAGGGAACACGCGTCCCCGCGTGATAGCCACAACCAAGCACCCGCGTGCGGCTAGCCACCACACCACGAGGGGAACTGGCACTGATACCATTTATAACATCCTGGGGTTCCAATAGTCACATTATTGTCCACTTTGGGGCACCCATACACCCCTCACAGTTTTGTTCTTCCCAAGTTTCCTAGGAAAAACGCGTTGTGACTGTTAGAGTTTCCCCAAACTCTTATAAACAGCCCAGTTTCCTCTCCCCAGGCAATGTGGGACTAACTCCCTGTCCCTCACCCCAGCCTAGAAGCTTGCCAGCCTTCTCTTGGCCCACCCTCATCGGCCCGGGGCTTCACATTGGGAATCCGGTCGTCTTCTCCAGCGATGGAGACCGAATCAGCGCCCTGGTGCTAACGCCGAGACACCCAGAGGACACCCCCAACGAAGATGCCAAACGGGGAGTCGACGTTGTCCACGCACGCGGCTTCCGCGCTGTCTCGGGAAGTAGGGACGCACGGCGTCCTGGCGACGGTGACGCATGCGGCGGTGCGTCACGGTACCGAGGATGCACACGGCTCGTCCCCGTTATGCTTCTCGGCAATGGGCGTCTTTGTGACGCCGATTTACGTCAGTATAAATCGGCATAAACCAGTGCCGCCGGTCATCATCATCATCATCATCATCATCAAGACCTTATCCCAATTAGGGGTCGGCCACATGAATCTTATTCCTCCATTCCACTCTATTAAATACCATGGTTTCATATAGTCCCAAAGTTTTTAAATCTTTTCTCACCACTTCTATCCACGTTCTTTTGGGCCTTCCCCTTGCCCTTTTAGAACCTTCAACTTGTATTGCCTCACTCCTTCTAACTGGTGCCGTTGGTGGCCTCCTTTGAACATGTCCAAACCATCTAAGTCTAATCTCCCTCATCTTGTTACCTATTGGCGCTATCCTTAGATTTTCTCTAATATTTTTATTTCTAATTCTATCCTTTCTTGTCTTACCACTCATCCATCTCAACATCCTCATTTCTGTGACACTCAGCCTATGAGTATGATGTTCCTTAACTGTCCAACACTCTGATCCATAGTGCATGGCTGGCCTAATAGCCATCCTATAGAATTTTTCCTTTAGTTTGAGTGGCACCCGCCAATCATATAAAACACCCTCCATTTGTTCCAACCTGCATGGATTCTCTGGGTAACCTCCCTCTCAATCTCTCCACTCTCATGGATCAGTGATCCTAAGTATCAGAAGTGGTCTCTCATGGGGACCTCTTGGTTATCAATCTTGACTGGTGCTCCACTCCTACTCTCCTTACTAAAATTACATTCCATATATTTAGTCTTAGTTCGGCTAATTTTAAATCCTTCCGATTCTAATGCTTCTCTCCATAACTCTAGCTTTATGTTTACACCCTCCATTGTCTCATCAAGTAGGACTATATCATCTGCAAATAGCATGTACCAAGGAATCTCCTCATGCAGATGTTTTGTTAACTCATCCATAACTAATGTGAAAAGGTATGGACTCAATGCCGATCCTTGGTGCAATCCGACAGTGACAGGAAAATCACCAATCATGCCACTAGTGGTCTTAACATTTGTTACTGCTCTCTCATACATATCTTTAATTATGTTTATATACCCCTGAGAAACGCCTTTAACACCCAACACCCTCCATATTAACTCTCTAGGGATTCTATCATAAGCGTTCTCTAAGTCAATAAAGACCATGTGTAGGTCTTTTCTCCTCTTCCCATATTTCTCTACTAATTGTCTTAGTAAGAAAATAGCTTCCATGGTAGACCTCCCAGGCATGAAACCAAATTGATTCTCCGATACACTTATTTCATGTCGTAGCCTCTTCTCAATCACTCTTTCAAAAAGTTTCATGGTGTGGCTCATAAGTTTGATCCCTCGATAATTAGTGTAGCTCTGAATGTCTCCTTTATTCTTATAAATTGGTACAATAGAGCTTTTCATCCACTCATCAGGCATTTTCTTTGATTTTATAATCTTGTTAAACAACTTGGTCAACCAAACTACCCCACTATCTCCCATATGCTTCCAAACCTCTATTGGTATACCATCAGGCCCCATGGCCTTTCTTGATTTCATCTTTCTCAAGGCCTCTTTTACTTCAAGCATTCTAATCCTACGTTCATATCTATAATATCCAGTGTTATTTAGATTCATAGTATTTTCAATCCCTATATTCTCAGGGCCATTATCATTTAACAATTTTTGAAAGTATATTTCCCACCTTTGTTTGATCTCATCATCTTTGACTAATACCCTTTAATCATCGCTTCTAATGCACCTAACATGCTCTAAGTCCTTACCCTTACGTTTCTCTTACTTTTGCAAGTTTAAACACATCTTTCTCACCTTCTCTTGTTCCTAGTCTATTATAGAGCTCATCATATGCTTTAAGTTTTGCCTCACTTACACTCTTAGCAACGTTTTTAGCATTCTTATATTGTTCATAGTTTTCATTATTTCTAATCTTCTGCCATGCTTTAAAATGCATTCGTTTTTATTTAATAGCTTTTTGCACTGTTTCATTCCACCACCATGTTTTCTTTGTTAATAGCCTTTTACCTTTAGATACTCCTAAGACATCTTTTGCCACTTTCTTAATGGACTCAACCATATTAGTCCACATGTTATTTACTTCTGTTTCATAGTTCCAATTTCCTTCTACCATCAACTTATTTTTGAATGAGGTTATTTTCTCTCCTTTTAAGTTCCACGACTTAGTTTTTGGATTTGTATTAAGTTCAGTTCTTTTACTCCATCTTTTAATATGAATATCCATGACCATTAACCTTTGTTGTGAGGTTAAACTTTCACCGGGTATCACCTTACAATCCTTACATATAGATCGTTCATTATTCCTAAGTAGAAAAAAGTCTATTTGGCTTTTATGAAGTCCACTTTTAAAGGTTATTAAGTGTTCATCCTTCTTCTTAAAGAGTGTATTTGCAATGGATAGGTTATATGACAAAGCAAAATCGAGGATATTCTCCCCCATCTCGTTTCATTCACCTATACCATACCCTCCGTGTATTCTATCATATCCTTCCTTATCTTTTCCTACATGGCCATTTAAGTCTGCTTCTATAAATATCCCCTCAGTGTTGGGAATTTCTTGCATGACTCCCTCCATATCTTCCCAAAACTGTCTCTTAATTATATCTTGTAACCCTACTTGTGGTGCATATGCACTTATAATATTTATAATCTGCTCTCCTAGAATCATTTTTATTATTATAATTCTATCACTGATTCTTTTAACATCCACAACTTTATCCTTTAATTCCTTATCCACTATTATTCCTATGCCATTTCTATTATTTTCCTTTCCTACGTACTATAATTTATACCCATCTATTTCTCTAGCTTTAGCCCCTTTCCACTTGGTTTCTTGGATACAAGCGATGTTGACTCTCCTATGTTTCATCGTGTCTACTAACTCCAAACTCTTACATGTCAATGTCCATATATTCCATGTAGCGATGCGAATCTTATGTTTTGGAGATACCCTATTTACTATCGCCTTTCTCGACCTCCATGGTATGAACCCATGTCCACTTTTCACTGCACCTGGGTTCTGATGCAACGCGTCGCTTCCGAGGGGATGCTCTAGCAGCCCTTGCCCATTTTTCACTACACCCGGGATCCGATGTAGCCCGTCGCTTCTGGGAGAATGCCCTAGGAACCCTTGCCTATTTTTCACCTTATCCGGGATCCGATGCAGCGCGTCGCTTATGGGGAATGCCCTAGCTTGAGCGAATTTTAGTTTTCGATTCATGTCATGTTGGGGTTGCCATAGTTTTTAAAAGTTGAAGATGATTTTCATTAAAATCATTAAAATCATCTTCAGCTTCACCCTTGCCGGCTGGCTACCTGACGCAAGGGTGGCCATATTTTAAGAAGCTGAAGATGATTTTTATTTCTTCTTCACAAACTAATATACAAATGCATATTTATTTGTAAGAAAGAAAAAATAGAATCATCTTCAACTTCCCCCTTGTCGGCTGGTACCGGACACAATGGTTGCCATCTTTTAAGAAGCTGGAGATGATTTTCATTTCTTCCTCACAAACTAATATACAATGCATATTCATTTGTAAGAAAGAAATAATAGAATCATCTTCAACTTCCCCCTTGCCGGCTAGCACCTGACGCAAGACCCTCCTCCTTTTTTATCCGGGCTTGGGACCTTGAACCCTGAACCAGTGCCACCAGTACAGACCCCTTATGGTGGTCAGTCAGGCCCCATTGACGTATATATGCAGTTAAAACTTGATTTTTGGGAGCTATAAGAGTCCAAATCACGATCCAAAAGAGGCATTGTGATCGTATTGATGACGCGGACCTAGTTTTAACTTAAAAACTTATAAATGACCACTTTTAATTTAGAAAAATTTTAAAATAGTGATGTGACATGTACAGGTGCACTTGAACATACCAGTTAAGGGAATTATTAGCAAGCTAAGTGGTCTCACATTGAGGTAGGCGACGACAATTAGTGCTTTGCCTTGATTTTAAAACCATGCATAAACATAGCATCATTCATGATTGTGTTTTAAATTGCATTTATTATTTGCCGTTGATTTCATGAGACTTTGAGTACATTATGATTATTACAAATTAAAATCTTTTATTGAATAAACTCATGACAAATGTTTTTATGAGCATGATATTAATTAATTATGCTTAAATAGAAACTTCTTTCTTATTATATATTGAAAATGCATGGATTGTCATGGAAATAAGAATAGAGGCTTGTTGGCTGGTATTTTTATAGGCTAATCCCAGGATGAGGGGCATGTCTTGAGGATTGCGAGCTACAAGTGCTCTTGAGTTTTAGCATATACATATGATTTTCGTGTTTTTATATTTGATGACGGGTGGTCTCACCTGGTGGGCGTCATGCTAGGAGGGATAGGGCTGGCCACCCACCCTCTGAGATTATGATGTGATGATATTGTGATATGATAGACACCTGCCCATATATGGCATTCGGTAGGGATTTGGTAATATGGATAGTCCACACTACCGGTCTAGGCCTTTTCATGGGGACAGACGCTAAGTCTCCCGTTATGGTGTCGACAGAGAGTGAGGGTGGTTGAGACCCATGGAGGGTTGCCACTGCGGCATGATGGCCCATATTCTTATTATGTGTGCGTGTATGATGAGCATGGTTATGGATGGTATGCCTGGGTGTGACGACACTCAGAGGTTGGCTATGAGTACTCATGATCAGTGATATTAGTGCGATGTTGTGGGACCCATTACCTTAGGGTGCCCTTATTCTTATTGTATGCTCATTTACATTGATTCATGTCATGTTTTAACTTTGTAAAATGCATGTTTTATCATATGGAATAAATTGGCATTTATGTTGGCATGACTTATGATACTGGTATCTTCATAGATGATAGACTTTTTATTTTATCAGTACTGTTATTCATTTATTTCATTTTATTACATTAATTGTTTATGTACCTACACAAGCGATAGCTTGTTGAGTCATTGCTTTGTTTTGCAATGCCTTAGATCTCGAGGGCGATAACAGGAAAAGCAAGGCTGTTGAGAAACCGCGAGAGCTGCGGAAGGTCCTTTTTCCTAGAATTTTAAACAGTGATGTGAGTCAATAAACAAGATTATCATTTGAATTTAATTATGAACTGCATACTTTATATTTTGGATTTGATTGAGATGTTTAGACATATGTTGGACATTTCTATGGGATGTTATGATGGATAGACCCTGGGCCATATTATTATTGTGTTTTGGATGTTTATTTGATTCAAAATAAAGGCGCCGATTCATTTAACATTAATTGATACGAGTATTGTTTTAAATCTATTATCATAAAAATTTATTTATGTTTTAAATTATATATATGTCATTTTGAGAAAGGAAAACTAACACCCGGAGTTTTTAAGAGATGTTTTAGTAAAATGATAAATAAAAATTTTCTCATGGGATCCCAAATGCTCTTATTAAAAATGCTATTATTATTATAAAAAAATATCTTAAAAACCCGGGGTGTTACAAGTTGGTATCAGAGCCCAGTCTAGTCCATCATAATCTTTGCAAATGTCCATTTATATGTGAGTAATAGTCCATAAATTATTGTAGAGAGAGAAACTATGAGAGAGGAAGAGATGTGATAGGTACAAGGGTTGGTACCCTGGGCGAGGGTGCAATAGATTTGATAGGCCACAGCAGTAGAAGCAGCCCCAACCACAGCGACAGCACCATGCACCTTTTCAGAGATAGCCATATAGGTGTTTCAACTGTGGAGATGTCGGCTACTTCATTAAGGACCATCCTAAGGGGCAGAGAGAGAGGCAGACCGAGATGGGTGCAGAGACAGCTAACGCGCCACATCGCCAGGGACGAGTATTTGCCATCACATTAGGACAGGCACAAGCATCACACCAGGTCATTGAAGTTACTCTTCTAGTCTTACATCGACATGCCAAGGTTCTTTTTGACACAAGGGGTACACATTCTTTTATATCATGTAATTTTACATCTTGCCTTGATGTATGTGTACACAAATTAGCATTTGGATTAGATATTATGACACCTGTGGGGGAGACAGTAGAGACTACCGAATATCTTAGGGAAATACCTGTAGAGATATCAGGCGTGAGTATGGACACTGACTTCATCTTACTAGACATAGTAGACTACGATATTATTGTTGGAATGGATTGGTTAGCCAATTATTGGGCTGCTGAAAGAAGCGAGTCACTTTTCTTATACCTGGGCAATCAGAAATAGTGTTCCAGGGTAGGAAAGATCAGTCAGGTACATGCATCATTTCTGCTATGAAGGCGGCACGATTTTATGTACGAGGGTGTAACGCATTCCTCGCATATGTGACTGTTGAGGACAAGGAGCAACCACAGCTTGACGAGATTGATGTTGTCGGTGAAATTGCTGATGTTTTTCCTGGAGGAATTACTAGGATTGCCGCAAAGTGGGGAGATTGACTTTACCATTGACTTGGTGCCAAGTACATCGCTTATTTCTAAGGCACCATACAGGATGGCTCCAGCAGAGTTGAGAGAGCTTAAGGTACAATTGCAAGAGTTATTGGATAAGGGCTTCATTAGGCCGAGTGGATCACCATGGGGAGCACCAGTCCTTTTCATGAAGAAAAAGGATGGATCACTGAGACTATACATTGACTATCAGTTGTTGAACAGTGTTACAATAAAGAACCGATACCCTTTTCCACGCATAGATGATTTATTTGATCAGCTCCAATAAGCACAAGTGTTCTCCAAGATAGATCTGAGGTCAGGGTATCATCAGCTGAGGGTTAGAGAAGAGGATATCTCGAAGACTGCTTTTAGGAGTCATTATGGTCATTATGAGATCTTAGTGATGCTGTTTGGATTGATAAACGCACCTGCAGTGTTCATGGATCTAATGAACCGTGTTTTTCGAGCTTATTTGGATAAGTTTGTGATTGTATTCGTTGATGACATCTTGATTTAGTCGCCTAGTCATGAGGCACAAAGAGAGCATCTCCACACAGTATTGGACATACTTCGTCAACATCAGTTGTATGCCAAGTTAAGTAAGTGTGATTTTTGGTTAAACTAGGTGCATTTCTTAGGCCACGTCATATCTAAAGATGGAGTGGTCGTGGATTCAGCGAAGGTAGAGGCAATACTACACTGGGAGAGGCCTAAGACAGTGACTAAGATACGCAGTTTTCTTGGTTTGGCAAGATATTATCGTCGTTTCATAGAGGGATTCTATAAGGTTGCGTTACCATTGACCACCCTGACCAGGAAAGACACTCAATTTGTATGGATCGAGGCGTGTGTGGAGAGCTTCTAAGAGCTCAAGAGGAGACTTATTACTGCTCCGGTATTGACTTTACCATCAGGTGAAGGAGGTTATGTGGTTTATTGTGACGCCTCTAGCAAGGGATTAGGAGCAGTGTTGATGCAACATGGGAAGGTAATTGCCTATGCGTCAAGACAGTTGAAGACACATGAGGTAAATTACCCAACACATGATTTGGAATTAGCAACGGTGGTATTTGCGCTGACGTCCTAGAGACATTACCTTTATGGTGAGAGATTTGAGGTATTCATTGATCATAAGAGCCTCAAGTACTTATTTACTCAGAGTGATTTGAATATGAGATAGCGTAGATGGATGGAGTATCTCAAGGACTTCGACTTCACCATACAGTACCATCCTGGGAAGGCTAACGTCGTTGCAGATGCCCTGAGTAGGAAGTATGGAGTGATGATTGCCAATTTGTCGACTCGGTCTAAGTTCTTCGACAGGATCTTAGAAGCACAGAACAAAGATAAAGAAACACAGGATTTGACAGATAAGACAGATTTTTTGAGGGGACCAGATGGAGGAGTCAGATTTAAGGGAAGGTTGGTAGTACCAGCAGATGATGCACACCAGTCCCCTTATACAATTCATCCTGGGGGTATGAAAATGTATTAGGATCTCAAGAGGAATTTTTGGTGGAATGGTATGAAGAAGGATGTTGGAGAGTGCGTTGCACGATGTTTGACCTGTCAGCAGGTTAAGGCTGAGCATTAGCGTCCATCAGGGCTACTTCAGACACTGGACCTACCTGAGTGGAAGTGGGATCATATTACCATGGACTTTGTTCTGGGTCTTCCGAGGACTACTAGCAGCCACAACATGATATGGGTTGTTGTGGATAGGTTGACCAAGTCCGCTCATTTCCTTCTTATCAGATAGAATCAAACCGTGAATAGTTTAGCGAAATTATATGTTAAGGAGATCATAAGTCTACATGGAGTTCCCTTGATGATTATATCGGATCGAGATACACGGTTTACCTCAAAATACTGGAAAAACGTGAAAGAGGCGTTAGGATCGAGACTGAAATTTAGCACAACATTCCATCCTCAGACAGACGGACAAAGCGAGAGGACCATATAGACTATTGAGGATATGCTACGAGCTTATGTTATGGATTGGAAGGGTGGGCTGGGTGATATGGGCCCTAGTCTGCTGACACGGACAATATCATTGCAAGGTGTGGGCCCTTGAGCTGTTACACATCCAAAGGTATTAAGGTAAATAGAGCCAAAGTTGATCTAATTACCATTCTACCCATTCCAAAATCTATTAGGGACATTCGCTCTTTCCTAGGTCATGTAGGATTCTATAGGAGATTCATTAAAGATTTTAGTGCAATATCTAAATCATTATATCACCTCCTCACAAAGGATATCCCTTTTGAGTAGACTGAGGATTGTCAATAAGCTTTTATAAAGTTGAAAGATAAGTTTACCACTGCACCTATCATGGAGCCACCTGATTGGAGTCTACCCTTCGAAATCATGTGTGATGCCAATGACTATGCTGTAGGAGTTGTACTAGGGTAGAGAAAAGAGAAGAAGCCATACGTCATCTACTATGCCAGTAGGACCTTAAATAGCACCCAAATGACCTATTCCACTATGGAGAAAGAACTCTTAGCAGTTGTCTTCGCATTGGATAAATTCAGGCCTTACTTGGTTGGATCTAAAAAGTCATATTCACTGACCATTTGGCCCTCAAGTATCTCCTTTCTAAGAAAGATGCTAAGCCTAGACTAATTAGATGGATTCTCTTACTCCAAGAGTTTGAAATTGAAATAAAAGATAAAAAGGGAGTAGAAAATGTTGTAGCTGACCATTTGTCTCGCCTAGTCCTAGCAGAGCCTTTAGATGAGTTGCTAATTAAAGACACTTTCCTTGATGAGCAACTTTTTCATGTTTCCCATCCTCCCTGGTTTGCTGATATTGCAAATTATTTAGTCACAGGGAAGATTCTTGAACATTGAACTAAACAAGAAAAGCAATAATTCTTTTCCAATGTTAAGCACTATTTCTGAGATGATCCATACCTGTTTAAATACTGCCTATATCAAATCATTAGGAGATGTGTCCTTGAATTAGAACAACAGAGTGTTATCTCCTTTTGTTATTCAGAAGCATGTGGTGGACATTTTTTTGCCCAGAAAACAGCAACAAAGATTTTGCAATGTGGTTTCTATTGGTCATTGTTGTTCAAAGACACACATGTGTTCTGTAAATCATGTGAGCAATGTCAAAAGTTAGGAGGAATAAATCGTAGGAATATGATGTCTCTAAACCCTATCCTTATCATAGAAGTTTTTTATTATTGAGGTATAGATTTCATAGGTCTATTCCCACCTTCTTTTAGCTATATTTATATCTTATTGGTAGTAGACTATGTTGCCAAATGGATTGAAGCTATCCTGTGTAGGCATAATGATCACAAAATAGTTCTTAAATTCTTAAAAGAAAACATTTTTTCTAGATTTGGGATCCCTCGAGCCATTATAAGTGATAACGGTAAACATTTTTGCAATAAACTATTTGAAGCACTAATAAAAAATATATAATATTACACACAAATTTATAACACCGTATCACCTACAAACAAGTGAATAAGTAGAAGTATGCAATCAAGCCATAAAAGAAATCATGTAAAAGACTGTTAATCCAGATTGTAAAGATTGGTCTCTTCGACTGACTGATGCGCTTTGGGCTTATAGGGCTGCACATAGCACCCCGATTGGTATGTCTCCCTATCGTATTGTATACGGTAAGGCTTGTCATTTGCCTGTGGAATTGGAACATAAGGCCTATTGGGCAATAAAGACATTTAATTTCAATATGGATAAAGCAGGCTCACATAGAAAACTCCAACTTAATGAGTTAGATGAGATCAAGCAAGAAGCTTATGAGAGTAACAGGATATATAAAGAAAAGATGAATGTTTTTCATGATAAGAACATAATAAGAAAATACTTTACTCTAAACCAGAAGGTTCTACTTTACAATTCTAAGCTCCACCTATTTCCGGGTAAGCTTGATTTGGATGCACCAATCCATATATAGTAAAGAAGTTTTTCCATGTGGGACTGTCGAGATGGAGGATACTAGGACTAATTATTCTTTCAAAGTGAATGATCAAAGTTTAAAGTCTTTCCTAGAATATGACAGTTCAGAAGTTGAGTCCACAACTCTAGAAGATCTTGTTTATAATGATTGAGTGGAAATGATCCCTCTGTATCATCATTTGTATTTTTGTTGTTTTCTATATTACCCATATTCATTTTAGGTCCTACTTTTTAAACATTGAGGACAATGTTTTTGTCAGGTTGGGGGTGTAGAATTTTAGCAAATTCTAGTTTTTTTAGGTTTTTAGGTGCTTTCCTTGATTTTTCAAAATAAAAATAAAAATCGGCAACCTAGATAGCTTTAGCTTATTAATGGAATTGAATATAATGAATTCATCATTTTACTCATTTTCTAAAATATTCTATGAAAGCAAATTCTCAGATCACATCTATACACAGTTGCATATAGATAGTCTAGATCGATAAGTGGCTATAACTTAGAGATTCTAAAGAATTTAGTGGCGACCTATAACCTAAGTGAGTTTTAGAGTCATTCATCCTTTTTAAGAGGTTATAAATATTTCTAATTTTCTTCAGCGTGCTTAAAGAAAATTGATTCCACCAATTCTTAATTTTAGCTAATTACTTGAATAATTATAGTATTCTCTTTAAAATTCTAGAAGTTCATTGAATCTGATAGATTATAGAAAACCTAGAAAAGTTCATTGAATCTAATAGATTATAGGAAATCTAGAAAATAATTTAGGCCATCATTATTGTTAACCTAGAAACATAAAGTCTACCCAAAAGTATTTTTACCACTAGTTAACCAACTAAAGCCTTTTATATTAAGCCTTTTCTTTTGTCACCCAAATTACCCTTCACCCATATTAACCTAGTATAAATTATCTATTACCCATTTTCTTTGAAAAATAAGTTAGAAAAGAAATATTCTTCAAAGTGATTCAAAAGTATTGAAATATAAAGAAAAGAGTTTGAAAAAAAAAGTTTGAAGAATATAAAGAAAAGTGAAAAAAGAATTATTCACTTCAGTACAAGCAAAGGAAAGAAAGAATTATCAACTTTAGAAGACCTCTACTTATTTTTTGAAGAAACTTTGAATACCTTTTTATTCTTTCTTTGGAACCCTGTCCTAAGCCTACATCTCGTCCCAGTTAAAGACTTATTAATTCTAGGATGAATATATCCTTGATGAGGAAACGAATGGACATGATCTAAAAGAGTGGTATTTCTAAATATTCAAAGGTAATGGCATCCATTCCAAAGGGATCAAAACAATTAAATTCCTTAGTAACTCCCTTTTTCATGAGCATATGTGAGATAAATTTACTTTTATTAACTCTTCTCACATAATTAAAAGAGAGATATGATTTGACCCGTCTATATGAGAGATGTTGTTTCTGAGCGTATGTCTATTAGTGAGGATTGAGGTCAAAATATATTTCAAATGAAGTTCAAAAGTCAGAAGTCTACTTTAAGATAAAGATTATACTATATGTAGATTGTACATGGACACACTCACTCTAAGATATAAGCTTAAGTACAATGACTTTGGCATGGGTAGGGTTTTGAATTCTTCAGTCTTTTTTATTAGTATGCTAAAGTTGATTATTTATTGAAGATAATTCTTTGAGGAAAAAGAGGAGTTGACTTAAAAAAATAATTTTTGAAATCTTAAAATTTGGTTTTTTGCATGTTTTGTGGGGAATAGCAAAATGTTGGTTAGGGGTGTGTTAAGTGTTCAATTTTGGTCAAAGTACCCCTAATTTAGTGTTCAATTAGATCATTTACCCATTCAAATTTGCAAAATTTAGCTCGATTTTAAATTTAGTTCCAATTAACCATCTAAACCTTAATTTGTCAAAATCAATAGTCAGATGATCATTAGAACTCATTAGATGATTAATGTATAGTTTAGATGATTCTAATTTGGTCTTTTATTTTGCAAATCAACCAAAAGACGCATGGATGGCTATGATTAAAAGTTAACGGTGCAGATCTTCTTAAAGCACATTGAATTGGCCAGATCACTCACAAAGATAAATGTGATAGTTTCTGTGATGACCCAGGTTTTCAAATGAAATTTTAAATACAAACTAATTTCTAATGCAGGATTGATCCAATTTGAAATAATTTTTATCAAATAGTGCAATACAGCGGAAAATCTTTTCTTTCAAATTCACTTTGAAACACCTCGAGTGTCATTTTTCTTTTATCAAAAACAAGGATTCTCGATGAAATGAGCGCTCATTTCTACTAAAAATCCGGCAAAGTTTCCTCCGTTTTTCAGACATATGACATTTAACGCATGTCATTGCGAAGTACCTGATAAACATTGTTGACAATTTTAAAATATAAATGGAGACTCTATCTCCTTTTCATACATTTAACAAAACAAAAATAGTTTACCTGAAAACAACACATCCAGAACCTCCATAGCACAACTCAGTCACTTAATTCTTCCAAATTTTCATAATTACATACAATGCAGTCTCTTCCTCATTTATAATATGATAACTTCAGTTGATAGACAAATTCTTACCTGTCCTCTTACAAAGTTTCCGTTGGCGCACTCCTGTCAGTAAGCAACTCCTATTCCTTGGAAACCCCTTATTCTGAGACACTATCAACATGCCAAATCTGCTACTATTCTCTATATCTGAGGCATTGCTGTGGTGGAGTAAGATGCAATATTTTATACAAATAAAAGTAAGATGCAATATTTTATATAAATAAAAATCATGATAATTATATATAGATCAATTTAGCAATGCTGAATTATGCAAACAACAATTCAATTATCATTTAACTTGAAATCATTTAACATTATCAAAATCACGAATCCACACCAAGATGGAAAGAATACCAATGCATTAGTACAAAATACATTTGAAATGCAAATTATGTAGTCACATGTCAAACTTACAACTCATTTATATTTTCCTGATACCAGTCTTCGCTCTTACGAGCCATTTCACATATCAAATACCAACGCGTTGTTGTGTGCATCAAGTACACAGCAAACAATATTATCCTATTTGGGGCAGTGAGTCGACGCAATGGGTTAAACCCAAAGACACACCTCAAGGCTTTACTCTTAAGAGACCGGTAGCTCGTCCAGCCAGGAACCGATAGCTCGTCCAGCCCGAAGGCCTGCCCACATCATAATGACTTCGTGGCCCACCCACATCATAATGATCTCTCAGAATGCGTTAAACTCCCCAAACAATGGGGCTAAATCCTAGGGACCGGTAGCTCGTCCAGCCCAAAGGCCCACCCACATCATAACGACCCCTCTCGCTCATACGAGCCATTTCACAATTTCCTGGTATCAGTCTTACATTTCTCTCACATGGTTCACAATAATGCATAGTTTATGCATAATAGTTTAATCATAATTCAAATTCAGCATGCACATTCATCTTATCTTTTGTATAAACCAGAAAGATTCATTTCAATGCTTGAAATTCGTATACACATGCATATATAGAGAAAATTGTAGCAATCTTAATTCCACCTACCTCAATTGGAGATCTTCTAATTCACTGACGCGAGTACTTCATTCAGTTCGCGTACACGCTCCCTATTAGTAACCTCTGTAACAATACAAACACATGTTCAGTTATACAATTCTACAACTTTTCCTAGCTTCCCTAACACTATTTGGCATAAGACAAAGTGACAGTGTTCATTACTGTGCAAAAGGCGTTTCATTAGCTATTAATTGATAGCTAATTTAATGGAAAACAGTTACTGAATTTCCAATCCACGCCATTGGCCTTGGATTGGCTATTCATTACTCTTCTTAAGCGACTGTAAGTCACTTTCACTGTTTAGGGGTTTGAACCCATGATTCCTATCTATAATCAACTCTTGGGTTGGAGCTGGATGTTATTTTCCATATTTTATATAATATCTAAGCTAATTCAGGGTTCAGGAATCTATCTGTGACCTCAAATCATTCATCTAACATCATAAGGTGTCTATTTGAATAGTGATAGATCGGACGTTCTAGATCATCCAATCTGTTTCACTTCAAATTCATATAATTATAGTCATCCTATCATTTTTTATGATGAGGAACTCATCTGTGGTGTCTGATCGTAAATCAGACATCACAAAGTTACTGTATGAACAGTACCCAATCGGACGGCTAAGATTGTCCGATCGGTTTTTAGCCTAGATATGAAGTTTTTGTGTGATTCGAGCTACATCATGCCCTAAATTACCTATCCTTAAGCTTTGATTTAAAAATAGACGGTTGGATTATTCATAAAACCTAGATCTAGCATGAATGATATGGATTTAGCTAAAATCTCAAAATCAAGAATAGGGTTTTGTAGATCTTACCTTCCAGATGCATTTCCATGCATTTTCCACCATTGGATGGGTTGGATTGGTTCAGATAAGTCGTAAAACCTCCAATCTTAGCCGTGCGATGTTCTCCTCTTCAATCGACGGTCAAGATCACGTCGGATCCCCCAATAACCTTGGGGGTTTTGTTTGTCTCAATATGCTGAACAAAATGACCGGTCAGATTGTCGATCTGAGCCGGCGTCGTCTCCGGCGATGGCCTGGAATCCGATGACCCAGGAAAACCCTTGTTTTCCTTCCACGCCTGCACGTAGCTCTCTCTCTCTTTGGCTGTTTCCCCCTCCGTTCGTTCTCTATTACCGGCGCGACCTAGGGTTTCCAGGCGCACCGGGTTTCCCCCTTCTCTCCTTCTCCTTCTCTTCTTCTTCTTCTTCTTCTTCTTCTTCTTCTTCCCCTCTCTCTCTCTCTCTCTCTCTCTCTCTCTCTCTCTCTCTCTCTCTCTCTCTCTCTCTCTCTCTCTCTCTCTCTCCCAGCGTCATCTTCCTCCTCTTCTTTCTTCCCTTTTTTCTTCTTCTTGTTCTTCGTCGATGCGAGAACAGACCCATCGTCTATTTCCACATTTTGATCTGGGGGTGCCGATATCAATTTGGCCCCCCTTCCTTATGATTATTTTATTTTATTTTATTTTGAAATGTTACAGTTTCCTAGAAGACGAATTGGGAATCATGGAAAAAAGGAAAAACATGGAGAAGGCAAGTTGCAATTGTAGAGAAGTTTCTAAAGGGGGGAGAATCAAATTAGTAAAAGAAGAGCTTCAAAGAGGCCTACAAACCGTACTCCCATTTCACTTTCTTTCCCCCACCTCTCTTTCTTATTCTTCCCTCTCTCCCTACTTCTTATTCACTCTCTTTCCCTCACTCCCTCTTTCTTATTCTTCTCTCTTTCCTTTCCCACTCTCTCACATTCTCCTTTTCCTCCAGCTTCTCTCCACCATCCTCTTCTTCTCTTCTATTCTCTCCTCTTCTCAACCCTTTCCTTAAACCGTAAGAGGGCAACCATAAGACTGCACCACCCCCTACCACTCCCCTTCCCTCTCTCTTCCCATTCTCATGTTCTCTCTCTCACTCTCCCTTTCCATGCTCTCCTCCCCTACTCGCACCAGCTCCCTTGTCTTCTCTTCTATTGTTCCTCTGCCCTTCTTTATTCTCACCTCCCTATGCCAGACAGACCCACCCAGTTCCCAGAAATACCTTTGGCCACTCGTCTGCCTAGGCCGTACTGGAATCCCCATCTCTTCCTCTGTTCATTTTCTCTCCATGTGTCTTCTCCATTCTCCTCGACCAATACCCATCAGCTAACCAATAGCTACTCCTCCCACCTTATCTCCTCGAAAGACTACTCCTGCTCTGGTTGGAACTCTTTCCATTATCGGTTGCCCCTGCCAAACTAACTAGCACGGATGGAGTCCAGACCAGACGTGCACTCAGCAGCCTAGATCGTCGTTTGTCCAACACCACTCGACCCAGCTCACTCTTCTCCGGCCAATTTTCTAGGAAGCAGGATTGCGCCACGCCAGGAGCCAATCCAGCCATCTTCACTGCTTCGGACAGAAGCACCCTTCTCCTTTGGCGTCTTTGTGTCGTCAGCTTTTTTCCTTGGTACCGGACGTCCCGGAGAAAGAAACCCAACATGGGTTTCCTCCTGCGTCCCCCTTCTTCCTCTCTTCTCCTCTTCCTTCTTCCCCATCTCCTTCTTCGGCATTCTCCTCATCGAGTTTCTATTTGTTTATGTTTTAATCATATTTTTATGTTAATTCCAATTTTACCCATGGTATGTTTATTAAATTCCTGAACTGTCCTTTTGCCTTAATTACATATGTGTCCTAGTTTTTAATTACATTGTTCTTATTTATTCCAGTTTTGTTTTATCTGCAATTTTCTTATTTAAGAATTGCCTAATCTAAATCAGATTAATTAAGGTTTAACCCAAAAAATAGGTTAGCCTTAATCAACCAAGATTTGTTTGTTTCTCATCCGTTTCTCATCTGGTTTCAAATTAACTTTATAGTTTCATTCTTAGGACATCCCTAGATCTAATTGATATATCTAATCTTTAATCTAAAATCAGTAACTTAATATGAGTTGTCCAAATATTAAAATTACAATTTAGCCCTGATCTCTATATTGTTTGAGAAATCTGACAAATCCAACTTGTAGATCTTTAATCAAGGGCGTGTTGAAGACATTTGTACAGGCTGATTGTCTCTCAAAAGATCAGATTTGAAAATATCGACAGTGATTAAGTTAGGGAAGTAGTGTTTTCATGTTATTTGATTTATTTGTTGTATTTAGGAACTGAAAATTTTGTAATTTTGAGAAGTTAATTAGATTTGAACTATGATTATAATTTCAATAATTTCAGTAATTTTTAGTAATTTATTTTTAATTTTAAATAATTAAATTTTATTGAAATTCTCACTTTTAAAGTCAAGTATATGTGAAATCGACCAGTACTTGCATAAGCTACACTACAATAACCTGTGCACTTGCAGTTAAACATCAATAGAACTCTTTCAGATTCAAATAAGCAATAAGAACCAGACCGAGATCGGATCTGAAGCTGGAACGTGGTGGAACAAAAGAAGGGTGGTTCTACTACTTTTAAGGATTGATTTGATTTGTTTTCTCTCCATGGATAGGAGTTGTTTTCTAGATACGGGTCGGGTTCCATGGGCATTTTCTTCTTGGTATTGGGTGAACACCACTGTTGGGATTCTGCCTTGGGCTCTCTCTCTAGCGGCCATTCTGCTCCCCGATAACTCTCTGGGCACCGCTTGGATGGTGTGGTAGTGAGAGACTGAGCCCCTCACCGCCATTTTTAGACTTTCCGTGCAGCATTTCTTCAACATCTCTTCCTCTCCTGCAGAGGGTGCTGCAACGGTAGAGGAAATGAAGGTTTCGAGGGTTTTTTTAGGGGTTTTGGGAAACAGAGACAGGCCTTAACAGAATAGAACAAACAATCCTCCCAATCTTCTTTGGCAATGATTCTGGAAGGCCCAAAGATGAGGCTTGGCACATTTAATCTTTATTCCCATGGGCCATGCCCAACTGTGCTGACATTTAGACCCATACTTCCCTGAATCTCATAGTTTCCAACTAGTATTGCTCAACTAATTGTATAAGATTATATATTAAAAAATAATAAAATTAAAAAAGGTAAGCAAGATAAGTTATAGGGAGATAAAAATTTTGGGATTCAAATGTGATTTATTTATGTAAAAAATAATCTGTGGAGTTAATATTATAATGTAAGAATAACTAAAATTGGAAGAAAATTAATAGAAAAGGTAAGAGAGAGAAAGAATTTAGTATTTAGTGGTAGACAAGAAAAAAGAAAAAATCTTTAAAAACTGAAAAAAAGATGATAAAGAAGAGTGACAAAAGTTTCATATGGCAAAATAATAAAGAGTTTAGTGAAAAACTAAATTGCTTTATTATTTTGGTAGATAGATTTCATTCCAATGGCCGTTTCCTTTTTTCTTTTTCTTTTTCTTTTTATATTTTGGTTCCGAGTACAATCTCTCTTTTTGGTTCCACTGGATTGGGCCTAACATAACATGGGCTTCGATCCACCGTTGATTACTAACTTTGTGAACTAGCCCCAACCATGGGGTCTAGATAATCCTAAATCTATGGTCCAGCCCACATTTCTTCCTTCTGTTAAGAGAACTGAAGAACCAACGCATTTGGTGGCACACGTTTGATGATCGTACGGCTGGATGGATCTGGATCATCTTCCTTATTTATGTCTGATAAGAAATCAGCTTCCATTAACAGCAGATCCCAGCTCATGTCTCAAATTTGAGCAATTTTGGTTCAACAATTGGGCTCCAAATGCATTTTTAATATTTGTAAGTCCAATAAACCCACCCTTGTCTTTCCCCTTGTCTTGTTGGGCTCTTAAACCCTCTTACCAGCAAGCTAAGGCAACAATGAAATAAGTAACACCGTTTCTTTTTTAATACGTGACTCCCTTCTCTCTTAAGCTTGTTTGCTCATCCTATTCTCTCTTAAAGGCTTACGCTTAGGCTACTTTTTTTTTTTTTTTTTTATCAAAGTAGAGGACGAAAAGCACTCTATTCTTACTATTGTTAAACAATTTGTATGAAAAAAGAAAAGATCTCTCCATCAACTTATTGGACTTTCTAAAGGTTGAGCTATTATTTTAGCACGGGCTAAGCTATGGTATTACTGCTTTCTTTCTTTCATCTGTAAGAGATACTGGATCTATTATCTCTAATTCAGTCTGTCTGGAAGGACATGTGTAACACCATGCAAGATCCATGGATCCTTTGGCTGATACAAACCCTACATCTATCAGGTCTCTTCTCAGATATTACCAATTCCCAAAATCTAACATATGAGAAAATCCGAAGCTTCAATCTCTCGCAGCTTCTGTATCTTTACTGTTTTAACATTTGGCCATCGAAAATCGCTGCTTGCAAATAAAGAGTTTGAGGATGATAATAATGATGGTTATTATTATTATTATTATTATTATTATTAATGATGATGAGCGGATTGAACTGATGTTCTCTTGGTTTATTTTTTATTTTTATAGCAAAGAAAAAAATGAGAAGAAGAAACCATTTCAGTACCCATTATATATTTTTTCTTTGCTATGTATATACTAGCCGAAGTATAAGTATAACATGGACCATTGCTCAATGGAAAGGACTTGAAAAATGAATTATTAGCAATTTTTTTAGTTTCAAGTAAAAAAGGCAGTCTTGGTGCACGAAGCTCCCGCCTATGCAGGGTTTGGGGAAGGGGCAGACCACTAGGGCCTATAATAGGCAGCTTTACCTTATATTTTACAAGAGGCTGATTTTACACCTTGAACCCGTGACCTCAAAGTAACATGAGGACAACTTTTCTAGTTTAAGTGCGAGGGTATATTGTCCCAGCATGATAGGCAAACACCGGTTTTGGGTCTCAAATATTTGTCCCACCAATCCAAACATATGGCAGGAATCATGGGAGGAGGCGTTTCAACGTTAGCTCTACTATTCTTTAATGCCTGATTGTCTCCTTTTGTTGGTTAAGTGACTCTTGTGACATTACTCCTGCACCTCTAATTTGTTTCATTGCCCGGCAATATAGGTCCTGGTCATAATCCTTCAAATATACATATATAAAAAGAGTTTTTAATAGTTACAGTGGTCAATTCTTTCGAAGGACATTCATCAAATCAATGTCTAGCATAATTGGTTGCAGACGAATCGGCATCTCTCTTAGAATATGCTTGGCGTAAGTTGCTAGTTTCTCCTTTAAATTAGGGATTAGATTTAAAAAAATATTTGACAAAGTGTGAGTGGTTTTCTTTGTAATCCTGCTTGCAAGCAAAAAACAATATTTTCAGAGGTAGGTAAATTTTATAGCGTAAAACTGCTAAATGAGCTGGTTAAGAAAAAAGAAACACAAACTTCTAACGTATTGGCCAAGTAGGAGACAAGGAGTCTATTGCCTAGGTGACAAAGGTTAGAGGCTATGCATGAGTGTGTGCATATCGAACTTTAAAAAATAACAAAATAAATGAAATAGAAAAATCCTAAATACAGAAGACTCTGGTAGACAAAGTTAGAAAAATTGTACACAGGGAGGTCTTCCTTTACAGAATAAGAGAACAAAACATAGGTTGCCATTGAGCCTCGTACATGCGCCAAAGCCTTCTGGCACAATGGAATCTTATCTGGGTGACCTATGTCGGAGGCTATGCATGTGGGGGTGTGTCTAACTTTAAATGAAGAAAAGGTGAAAAATCTAACTCTTTAAAGGCTAGTACATATATTATGATATCACTTTTTTGCTTTTTTCGCTTTATGAAGGGGAGCTTGGGGCAATGATAGAGTTTTCATCGTGTGACCTTGAGATTAGCCTAATAGTACCCGTCTCAAGCTTTTAAATTTATATATATATTCCTTTCATTAGTTATGTTTACTATATATTATATAACTCTCACATTATAGTTGGCTAATTCCATCATCTTATTAATATTTGATCTTTTGAAACTTCTATGTTCATTTGAATTTTCTCATTCACACTCAGAACAGATCGACCGACAGCAGGTAGGCTACCCACTTCCTTCTCTCTTGCCTTTTCATTCCCTCCCTCCATCTTCGTTCCTTTCTCATTGGCAATGAATCATCATCGTTGGTGATTGAGAGAAAACCTTGAAGGAAATTGACTGGCTGAAAAACATAATTATATTCCTTGAACTGTGATCCTAAGATCACACGACGACAACTCTACCATTGCGCCAACGCTCCCCTCTGCAGAAGCACCCCTCTCTCTCCTAAATATCCCATACTTGAAAGAATTCCTATTGACCCAACTATTGTGCATACCATGGTGCCATGGATCACACAACCTACACATGTTAGAACTTTAGGCACCACATTTAGGATCTAATTAAGGAAGGCCAAGTGGGAATCATAGGACAACCCATTATATGCACACAAATCCCCTACCAAATTACCATTAGTTCCCTCCACATGCCCATAATCAAACCCAAGTAGTCAAATGTTGTTAACTTTGATGACCCAATGGCTTCAATCCATATGACTATGTCCTTTTTTTTAGACAAGGAATCCCCTACAGTATTCCCTAGAATTGGTCTGCCCTATTGGTAAGACTACAAGTCGATCACAATGGTATTAGGATGAGACTAGACTCCTTGAGAGCTGGAGGCAAACGTGTGGAAAGATGTATGTGTTGTATTATTACTTTATTCATGAAAACTTTCATCGCACCAAGATCCTCCAAAAAAATCATCAAGAATAAGAGACTAGATGCGTAAGTGCACCTGAATCCATGAGATCGGATATGATTCCTGAGTCTTGCGGTTCTTGATCTTTCAAATTAATCCGTATGAACTTCTTGGATAATGATATTCTCTCTTTTCTAATGATGGGATGTTAGAAAGGAATCATATGTATAATTTAGGGACCACAACCATTTATAACTGTATAATTTTTCCTTATTTTTTATTTTAGCCCATCATAAAAATAGAAATTAGAGATTAGGCATCTACACATAATAAAGCCCATATCTTTTGAGATGACTTTGGCCTATTTTACCTTAAAACTTATTAGATTATTTTAATTTAAGCCAAACCCATATGATAGAACATAATATACAATATATATATATATATATATATACATATATACACACACGTCCAAAATCTAGTAATATGCTCAAGACATTCAATTTGTTGAACATAAAAAACTGGCCAAGCTGGAAGTAATGTCCATCAACAAGATAAAATTTCAAGCATACATACCTCAATGAGATAATTTGTAAAAAGGGTTAGTGGATTATGGATGTAGTATGTCTAATCCAGGTAAAATTTAAAAACTAATGTTTGAATGTTAGATTAGAGGATCTCATAATGTCCACTTGACATAAACAAAAAGGGCAGTCCCGGTGCACAAAGCTCTTGCGTACGCAAGGTCTAGAGAAGAGGTGAACTATAATGGTCAATAGTCTGCAGCCTTACTTGCATTTTGCAAGAGGCTGTTTCCATGCTTAAAACCCATGATCTGAAGGTCACAAAATAACAACTCTACCGTTGGGACAAGGCTCCTTTGTCTTTCTGAAACAAATGCTCCGTGAAAAAAGTGGTTAAAGGAGAAAGGTCTGCTGTAGTCATGGCAAATCTCATGGCTGCCGCGTTTTCATTTTCTAAATGGATTCCGGCCTTCAGCCTGTAACGTTGTTCACTACAGACACGGAATAGGGGGTGCGGATATAAAAATCAAGGCTCAACAAAAGGCAACGCGCGGTATTCTTCCCTCTCAAGCCAACCAGTTCATCTTCTAGGGCATAAGAATCTCTCGTGGATCAAGGAAAACGTGGAGGAGATGTGAATGTAAGAGAGTGAATATCCGAAAACTTTCTTGAAACGGCTTTCTGATTTGTTCTCAGTTTAATTGCAGGCTCTCGTGGTTGAAGTTGCCTTTGGAAGGCTAACTGTAGATTAAAGCTGGGGCTTTGCCTGTTCCTCGTCTGAAGATCAGAGATGGGGAATCCTGTTTTTTATGGTACTACTTCTAAGCTTTTCTTCCCATTTTAAGTGTTCATAAATTTTAGTACAAGCAATGCAGCATCTTACATTGATTAGTCTAAGTTTCTAGTAATTTTCTGTAACCTTTTCATTAATTCATTAACACACTGGAGTTCTCTATATTAGTTTTCTGGGAATTCATAAAGTAACCTAGTGTGCTTGTATCTATATGCACAAAAGTCTACGATAACCTTTTTTTTTCTGAAAAAATCCTGATTCTTTTGGTTTCCTTAATTATACTTCAAATGCCCAAATCATAAAACACTTGTGTTCTGTAAACTACCCAATTTGTCATGAATTAGGTGAAAATTTCATGAAATGTAATATTCAAAAATGTCATATACTCATAGAATATTTGTAACTCTGGCTACAAATTCAGAATAGGAAATTTTAAATTCCCATCCTAATCATGCTTGCTTTTTGAATTTTCAGAACATTGCCGTCTGCTTATTCCTGATTTCAAAAGCTGTACTATGGTTTCAGGGCCTCGTTTTCTGATTTGATCTTCAATTCTGAATGAGGTCCGATGTCTTTGCTAAGAACATTGATACTGCTGTGCTCTTTAAGTAGTTGCTTTCTCTTGTTTGTGGTAGATGGAGCGAAGACTGGAGTTGAGCCAAGTTTAGTCAATATGCTTTGTAGTATATTTGCAGAGGGGCTACCATTTGCGGCACCTGCATCCGCTTTCAAGACAAATGAAACTGAACTGGTATGCCTATATTTTGTCAACTATGTGAATCTTGTATAACTGAATGCCAAAAGACCTGGATCAGGGTTGCTTCTACTTATTCTTTCTTTTGCAGGTACGGAGTGTCTTACGAATGCTACAAGGATTCTCCAGTTCTCTGTTCTATTGGGATGATGGTCTCTGCAGTTTTCATATCAAGAGTGAGATATTTCTAACACACCTTTCACAGACAAGTCTCAGAGGCATTCTCAGTCAGTTTGTATATGGTGCAACATGCTTACAGTCGGTAGAACTTTTTGTCAAGAAGGTGGAGATTTCTTCTTTAAGATCTCCTCCTACCTTAAAGGCATTTGTGAATTCTGTATCAATATGGCTTGAGGTACCCATGTTCCCCATGTATATATGCTTTTATTTTTGTCAAATATAAATATGTTTTAGAATTTATGAGACTTGGATCATTTCTCAAATTTTCCTTTTTGTTAAAAAGAGGTTACGGGATACTGCTTTAAAGGAGGAAATGAAGTGTGCTGGTTCTGATGACAAGACTACTGTGACACTCCTGGGTTTATCAGATGTATTAGCAAGGTGATATCTTTGATCATTACTACAGGATTGCAAAATTTCTTGAAGAAATTTCAATGCTTAGACTACTGCTGAATTCATTCTGGTGGATGAATATATTATAACCTATAGTTGTAAGAAATTCTTCCTTCCCTTGTTCTTTTAGTAATTATGTGGCATTGTTGTCAGTACTGATGCCCATGAGACTGTGTTATTATTAAGGAGAGGGAATATATGGTTACTTTGTAGTGAGGTAAAACAATACACTGCCACTAATGGAATGTTCTACAGCTGACTCGAAGGCGCATGGTTTGCCATTTCCAAAGACTTTCTGCGTCAGGCTGTCCAGGTCAATCTATAAATGTATAAAACTTATTGAGATTGTTGCAATCAGAAGGTCGTGTCCTTGTTTGCTTTCTGAATGTTGTAACTCCAATGGATCATAAGCCTTTGACCACTATCTCATTTTTCAGTGGTGTTCATAAAGATTAAGGTCCAGTTATTGCAGTGGAAAGGCATAGGGAGCTACTATGATGTGGTAAATATAGTGAACATTGAGAAGCCCATGACATTCACAGTAGTCAAACATTCATTGTGGGAAACATTGAATTCGATATCGTGGTTCATTTTTAAATTGCTCCCTTGTTAAAAGATTTATTTATGCTGAAGTGAAAAGGCATGTTTTTGAAAAATACGGAATGCAGAGGACTTGCTACCCAGGGCATGAAATGTTATCTCAGTTACTGTGATTAGAAACCTTTCTTCTTTCAACTGGCAAAAGATTGCTTGGATCTTGTCAATTAAAACCTGACTACAGTCAACAGACTTAAAATTTTTTCTATATCTGGGTATGTATTTTTTCACATTCTGTCACAGATGAAATTCATTTTGTGCTTTGTTGTGGAGAAAACATTTTGAGCTGACTTGCAAACTTTTTCCATCTTGTTTCTGTGTTTACCTGGGAGAGAGAAAGCAAGCACTGTTTCCACTTCAGCTGATAATTTCTGAAATTTGATTGAGTCCTATTTCAAGTTCTTGGTTTGTTAGCAGTTCACTCACTCCATACTCATGGCTTTGCAGTCTTTGCTCTGGGGCGGAGTTGCTACTGCAAGTGGTGCATGGAGCAATTCCTAGTTCTTATTTCAATTCTGACTCTTCCCCAGCCGGTGAAACGGCAGTTCACATTCTTGACTATCTTTACAACAAGTTGAATGATGTTTGTCTTGTGCAAGGTGGCGAGGTTGCTGAAACATTTCTGACATGCATTTCAGCTTAATTACTTATGCTCTCTGCTTATATGGTTCTTAATGAAGTGATCCTGCTAATTGTCAGGAGGAAGCGTACCACATGCTACTTTTTCTGTTCATTGGAACCTTGTTGCCATATGTGGAGGGGCTTGATTCCTGGCTTTATGATGGAACACTTGATGACCCATTTGAGGAGGTAATTGGTTTTAGCGCTCTGTACACTATATAATAAAGCTGCCATATTAGTGTGCATAACTTAAAGAATACATCGCAGTGAGTCTAATTACTAAATCCGTTGACTATAACATCTATCCTTAATTTGTGTTCCCTAATTACAGATGTTCTTTTATGCAAATAAAGAAATTGCTATTGATCAGCCTGCTTTTTGGGAGAAGAGTTATCTTTTAAGGCCATTGAGAAACAAGAAATCTGGTTCTGGATCATTCCCAGTTGCCAATGATGGTAAAACCTTGACTGGTAATAAGAGAGAAATGGGAGATAGGCAAAACAACTTCATGTCTAGTTCTGCAAGAGTGAAGAACCATAATGATATGGATGTTCTGGTCTGCCCCATGTTTATGAAGGACATAGCTAGGGCCATTGTGTCTTCTGGGAAATCTTTGCAGCTGATCCGGCATGTTCCAACAAGATTTGACAAATGTAAAGATTATGAGAATCATGGTTTTGGGAGAATAGAGAGCCCTACCTTTGCCAGTCAATCGACTACTTGTAGAAACCAAGTGGGCGCTGAATCTGAACATTTTAGCTTCCTAGAATCTGATGAGAAAAGGATGAATGGTGATTTTATCAGCAATGAGTCAGCTGCTCATGGAGAACAGATCTATCACACCCATAGAATGGGAGAATTAACATTGTCTGAGGTTGTGTGTGTATCCTTGGCTGGGCTACTAGGTGATGGCAGTCACATCTCTAGATACTTTGAACCGGGGGAGTACCCATGGACTGCAGAAAGAGTAGTAAGTAAATATCATAACAGGACACAGACTGTGGAAAAAGAAAATTATGAGAGTGCAACAGCTTTAACAGGTATGGAGAAAATCTGGTGCAGGTTCTTGAGAAACAAGATACAGGATAGCAGAAAGATGGATACTAAAATGGAGAAGGCTGGTACAAAATGTGCAACTAAGGGTTCAGATGGATTTGGAATGAAAGAGCTACGTAATTTCACTGGTCTTGATAGCCAAATGCAGGTAACTGATAATTGTGATATGGAGCAAATAATCTGCACTCAATCATTCTGGCCAGAAAATCCAGTCATTGCTATGTGCAAAGATTTTCTCAACAAAAACAGGGATGCTTGGGATAAATTGAACTTATCTAGAAATTTCTACCTCCCTCCTTTAGATGATGATAATCTTCGGGAGGCCATATTTGGTGGAAATAGTAGTGACACCAGTACTAAACAGGATGACGTGGCAGAAGTTGTAGGTTCTATCTCCAAGGGAACAAACTATGCTTTTGGTTTCAGCTTTGGTCAATTGAGGCATCTTTCTCCAGAGGATGACAGGAAGGCATTAGAAGTCTTGTTTCCTTTCCCAACCCTTCTTCCTTGTTTTAAGGTACAGTTCAAACTCTCCCATCTAATGTTTATTTATGTAGAATTTTGCGTGCTCTTTCTGAAAGTTAAATATCCTAAACAGGAAAACCTCCCTATTTCAGAACTTTTGCCTTCTTTGAAGAATAGCACCCTTGCATCAAGAGTTCTAAATTGGGTTAAAAGTGCTGAACTAAAGGCTGCATCACTGCCTGCAGTTATCATCCAGGAATGCCTTATTGTATATATAAAGAAACAGGTTAATTGCTTCAGGCTTATCCAATATTTCCTTTCCTTTTCTACTAGAAATTCTGTCTACTCAAATTTCTTATGGGCACGCATCTTAGGTGGATTATGTAGGCAAGCATATCTTGTTCAAGATGATGAATGGTTGGAGATTGATGGAAGAACTTGGTGTTGTACGTGCGATTTACTTATTAGGTTCAGGTATTTTATGTTCTTGAACTAATTTTCTGCTTGTTTAGTTCTTAAGTCAATTGAAATTCTAAGTCATAGTATCTTTGGTGAACAACTGGAACCAATTCTCAGGTGATCTACTTCAGCAATTCCTGATCGTGCTTTTTGATAAGCTAGACAAGGGAGACTCCTGGGATGATGACTTTGAATTGAACACTGTACTGCAGGTGTGGCTACATTGAAATTGATACATCCTGATATGTATATTTTCTTTTTCTTCTAGTTCATGTTACTGATGTTTCTTGATGCAGGAGTCCATTAGAAACTCCGCTGATGGCATGCTTCTAAGTGCACCAGATTCTTTGGTTGTGTCAATCGTGAAACCTCATGGTTTAGATGATGATAAACACACAGATAGCCTTCCTTTGACTCCCCATAAGGTCCGCCAGTCTTTTGGTATAGATGCCCTTGATTCACTGAAGTTCACATACAAGGTTTGTGTTTATCATAAAGATACATGATGTTCTACTATTAAAGGTATTGTTTTGAATTTTCTTCTTATCTTTAATGTTATAGGTTTCTTGGCCGCTTGAGCTTATTGCTAATCTAGAAGCAATTGAGAAATATAACCAGGTATTATTTTTTAAGATATGATGTTTTGCATGTCTCATCGTCAATATTGTTTCTGACCTTCTAACACTTTTTAGATTTGATTAGGTGATGAGTTTCTTGTTGAAGGTGAAGCGTGCAAAATTCTGTCTTGACAAAGCTCGGAGGTGGACGTGGAAGGTTTTATTCATTAATTTTCTCAATTACCTATAGGATAATCTTATGAGTTATTTATAACTTTTCCCTAAGAATAATCTCTTGCAAAATGCAAAATGCCTCTTGCAAAAATGCAAGGTAAGTCTGTGTACTTTAGGCCCTTGTGGTCCGCCCCTTCCCTGGATCCCGCATAGGCAGGAGCTTCGTGCACGGGGGCTGCCCTAAGAATAATCTCTGCTGCTGAACTTGCTTTTCAATCTCCTCTGCTACCTGTGGATGTTGGTCTCATATGTCTGCCTTTACCATGGTTCAGATAAGGGCAACAATTGCCTTTGACCATGCAAAATTTACCTTCATAGGCTATGCTACTTGTCATTCTAATTGTTGCATCTGGTAAGCCACCACCATAGGCAGGGTGGTTGCGAAGGAATTGATTGCTAGTGAATTCTCCCCCCTCTCTCTTGGTGCGTGCATGGATGAAAGTACTTTCATGAAAGAGTTGTGGATTAGACAAGATCGCTCATCTCATCTCATCACCCTCTCCCGAACCTGACTCCACTGTCGCTGTTGTTGTTGCCTCTGGTCATATATGTGGGTGCCAGAAGCTGCATTTACACCCCTGCATCAGCATCTCATTTTATATCCGGATTCACTGATACCATGTACAGGCGGCCATCCCCTCTTCCTGTGCTTTTACGTACCCCATGTGGCAGATGATGCTAGTCTTATCATTTGTCGAGAAAGGATGGAATCTCCTAGTTCTTGAGATGCTACTACCATCTTTAAATCACATCTTCTCTAGGCTGAATAAAACATGTTTATGCTCTATCAGCTGGTTGTATCATTATGGTGCCAAATTTGGTGTCACAAGTTTGTGCTCCTTTCCATTGTTGTTTTGGTAAAGATTCCTTTTCTTTTTTATGCTACACAAAATTCAAAACACTGTTCCTTAGCTTATCTGTTTGTTTGCATACTAATTTCTGGTTGACTGAACGCTGATTCTGATTCGGAAAATTTCAGATACTGTAAGAATTGTTTAGAAACCAGTATTGAAAACTACACATTTCTTCAGTCAGTCTTTTGCTTGCCTTCCAACAGTAGAAAAGAACCGAGTAGAAGAAGAAGAAGACAAGGAACAGATACAAGAAATCTTTGCAAGGTCCTCAGGGTTTATTTGACATCCAATAAGTGAATTCCTATTGGTGTGCTATATATAGCACTCCACTTGCATAAGACTTGATCTAGAAAAACTAGCAACAGAACGCAAAGTCTTACATGGCTTCCGGCCTAAAAGTTACAGATCTGCCATATGATTTTGCAATCTGTTTCAATACTCTCCTTCAAGCTGGTATGCATCATAGAACATATTAGCTCACTAATAAGATAACTCTGGTCTCTTAAGTGGCTCTTTTGTGAAGGCATATGCAATTTGTTAAACCCCCAAAAACATAATCTGGTTCTGTACTTTCCACATTTTCATCGTCAGAGTGGAATCAACCTCAATGTACCTTATTTTGGCCTAAAAAACAGAGAAGGGTTTTGATGACTTTTTGATACCACTTGATTATTATACAATAAGGGAAGTGTAAGGCCTAAGATTAAGCTCTTGCATTGAATGTCTGATCAGTGTTAGTTTTGCTATATAGCACTTTCGTTACATAAGAATGGTACCTGAATTAGAACTAACTCGCAACATGACAGTCCTAATTACAATATGACCCCTAAGACATGACACGTCTGACACGACCAAAGAATTAAAAATGGTTAGTGTCCAAAAATTGCACGACACATGGTAATGACTATATTGTTATTGCGTCTTCTAACTATTTTGTGCTGCAACATTATCTTCTGCCTATTGGTTTGCATTCATATTCCCACTTTTTGCTAAAATTCTTTGTTTTATAGTTTGATTTTTAAAGTATAAGGTGGGATGGATGCCTCTGCAAGGAGCACAATCTGTTTCAAGGTGTATTCTTTAGGTACTGACGTGATTTGTATAGTTATAAATATCATGTTTTCTTGCTGTCAGGATGCAGGTAGCAAGGCAATCAACCGAAAACATCACTTATTAGTGGAGCAGAAGCTTCTACATTTTGTAGATGTATTTCATCAATATGTCATGGATCGGGTAAACAGAACCATTGCATGATCTTATAATGGTGGTATTATATGAAACTGTATTTCTGAATGGCCAGACTTACTCCAATCAAATAAGCAGGTATTCCACAGTGCTTGGCTTGAGCTCTGTGAAGGTATGGCATCGGCGACATCCCTTGATGAAGTCATAGAAGTACATGAAGCTTATCTCTTGTCTATTCAGCGCCAGTGCTTTGTGGCTCCAGATAAATTGGTAACTGTCCTTAACATTAGTTGCCGCTGGAATTCCTTGCAAAGATTCCGAAGTGAAATCCTGGAAACTGATATATGTCATCATCTTGCAGTCTGCACTGACTGCAAGCCGTGTCAAGAGCATTCTTGGATTGGCTCTTGATTTCTATTCCATGCAGCAGATGTTATGTAGTGGTGGAGCAGCTCCTGCAATCAAGGCGAGATGTGAAGTGGAAGTGGAACGAATTGAGAAGAAGTTTGATGATTGTGTTGCTTTTCTACTCAGAGTATTCACTTTGACTTTCCTGTTACAATTACTTAAGCCATATCTAGATTTGTGCATGCACATAGTATATTGGTCAGTCTGTCTATGATCAGGTGTGCGTTTGTGCAAACACAGAAATGCACATGCATGCATATATTAGTTATAACATCACATCTCTTTGTTTTATGCATAATGAAGTCATAATAGATCAAGATAAGACCAGAATATCATGGGGTAGGCAGGGGCATGAAGCTCCCGCATATGCGGAGTCCAGTGAAGGAGCGAACCACAAGGTTCAATAGTATACAGCCTTACCTAGCATTTTGCATGAGGCTGTTTCCACGCCTCGAACCTTAATGTCATATGACGACAACTCTACCATTGCTCCAAGGCTTCCCTTCTACATATTTGATAAAACGCCTACCACCAAACGATGCTGTAAATATGCAGTTTATTCCTTATACATAGATCATAACCACAAAATGTCTTTTTATTTCTGTTACATAAGAATGTCTTTTCATGGATTTGAACATTGTATGACTGATTGTTTTTCCTGGATGTATGCAGATTCTGTCTTTCAAGCTCAATGTGCCACTCTTTCCTCACCTGGCAGATCTGATTACAAGGATCAACTACAATTATTTCTACATGTCTGATTCTGGGAGTTTATCAACTGTTCCTGGATCCGAACCCAAGCCGGGAAAATCTTTCCCAACCAGACCTGACTTGTAAGAAACATGCGGCTGTAGTACAGTTGCTGCTGGTCAAATAGCTTGTGAGATACGTTGGGTGTGTATTGTTCATTGTTTCCTGTATCCATGTATCAGTATGTAATTGTACGAAGTGAGTCCTACCACATTGATGCGGTTTTGTGCGCATTTGGTAACCATTTTCTGCATTCATGACCCTTGTACATTTTACTGTGTCAATTTTATCGGACATGTTGTATAAATTAAGAGTTTAAGACTACGGAATAACATCGTCAAGCTTCAAATTTATCGTGTGAGGTACACAGGATCAGCTCCAAGTCATGCAGGGGTTAACTGCATTGGCAATGAAGAATACAACACCACTTCGCTTCTCTTATCATGAAAAGAATGGGTTATCTGCTACAAAATCAATTGGCTGTAGCCTTTGACTAGCACAGTTCCGTAACACTCAAGCAACAGTAGCGGCAGCAGCTTCGGTCCCTACGTAATTAACTACAATAAAAGACTTGTGGATCTCGTCTGAGATGCAGAGTTGATGATCTAATGCAAAGTCCAAGATATTCGTGAGCCCCCCACCAGAGAAGGGAGAAACCAGACCCAGTTCCTATGTGGCCTTTGAAGCTTCAAATTGGAATAACATCTTGAACCTTGGAACCCAGAAAGACCTGCTTTGACCTCTCGGAAGGGGAGATGTTGCTCCAATAACTTGGAATCAGATCCCACCTTCTCTATTAGATCCTGGAGACCATCCCCATGACTGGGGAGAAAGAAATGGAGGATTGTCGGTCATTCTTTGCCTTGCTGGTAAGGAAGTTTGAGGACTTTGAAGCCGTTGAAGGACTGGGCAAATTGCATCGCCCTATTGGTTATGAATGACACTCGAACAGGAAAGCCTTCGAGGAGGTTAAACTCTCTGTTTTTGAGTTTCCTGAAACATCAATTTGTAGCTCCAGGCTTCTCTTAAGTACAGTGCATTTGCAAGGACAAGCATTGTTCTATAATTAAGAAATCCGGTGAGGGTCCTTGATTAGTCTATTTGTTGTGTTCTTGATCCATAGGTTCACCTCCTCGGCCTGTCATCAGCATTCATCATTGTCATTAGTAGCATATTCAACATTCGTCATTGTCATTAGTAGCATATTGGAAACAATATTAGTCCGTCGTTTGATAATGGCAATCAACAATCTGATGACCCTGAACCCTGAGTGTTTTAGCAAAGGTCTCTGTTACTTGCATTATATGGGTGCCCATTTTTTCCTGTATTTGAATATGAACTTGGCGTGTTTGTGTGTCTATATATATATATATAGTCCTGATCAGAGATTTGAAAATTGAAAATGGACACTGCGTTTGAAATATGTCATTATGATTTGATTCACTTCACTTTGATCCTGATTGACCTTTACCATGCACTAATTGAGTTGAAATAATTTGACTCAAGTTAATCCAAATCATCATACACAGCATGCTAAAAATTAAACACAACAGATCCGAAAGCATGTAAACTCAGCTGATCATAATTAAAATGCTCTTCCATTGACAAAACTAGTAGCCAGAAGAGACTAACATCTGGATTTACTACCATTCTTGCTTGCTTAGTAATTATACCATCTTGCTGCCCAACCTTCCCTCATGGAATCCGTGCCCTTAGTAATTATGCCTGCAAGCCTTTTTTGTGTCTCAGTCCGTTTAACTACGAATAAAGATTTAGCTTAGAATTCCAAAGTCATCCCATCACAAGATCTCTTGATATGGGCATGAAGATTGCTCTTCCGAGTGTACAATATGAGGGGAAAAAAATATATATGCAGATTTACCATTGATGAAGTCTAACCAATGGTTCAATCCTTACTACAGAATGATGTGATTTATGGCATTGGATCAGTATGTACATTTGATTGCAACGCGCTAAGGATTCAACTTCATGTGTACTGCAGCTACATCACCCAGGAATCTATGTATCTTGGACCTCAGCTTCCTTCCTATGAATATTTTCTTTAATGAATTTATGATCTGCCACAAATACGGAGTGAAATGGATTGAGCGATCTTTTACCCCAAAAAAAAAACAACAACAGAAAATTAAAGAAATGGAAGGCCAAAAAATGTCGATTTTGCAGGGAAACTACCCTCATTGTAACAGCCGAACAAGAATGTGGATGGATTTCATCTGAATAATGAATAGCGTCCCCTTTCAGTTGAAATCTCCAATTCCACTGTTGCAATCCTTCAAAATGAAAGGTCTAGTGTTGCAATCCTTCAAAAAACCCAAAAAAATACAGGCCCTTACTCAACCTATGGAGGGAGAACAGCCAAAGTTTCTCCATGGGGCAAAGAATCAACCGAAGCTGAAAAAGAGAAAACAGGGTCAGTAGGTGTTTCATTTTGCCAAATTCAGGAGAAAAAATTGATCTTGGTAGATTTTTCCCCCCAAAAAATAACACTAAAAAAGATCAACGCACTGACGGTTGGCTCTCGCAAACAAAAGACCTCTTGTGAGTAATTTTAGTTGTTTGTGTCCTTATTTTCAAATAATCAACCACAACTAAGAGAATGGTCACTTCATCATCATCTTCATCAAGACCTTATCCTAATTAAGGGTCGGGCATAAGATAATGGTCAATTATTTGAGAAAATAATCGAACCAAAGATGACTAACAGGCCCTTATAGTATGTATTAGAGAAACTAGTTGAACAGTAATAAATCCCTTTTGAAGTTTCACAAATTGGCCATCAGCTTATGCTAAAGGATTTTTGAGGTTGGGCATTCCTAGCAGCATCGCCACATAAAATAGGAAGCTTAGTGATCCTTCAAATCGTAAGGCATTTGGTTCTGAACCAGGCTTCCTATAACATGCGTAAGGTAAACATGACACAAGTGATGTAAGGGGAGTCAGAATGAATAGTTAGTATATGGGGTTATCTCCAATAATCCACTAATTATTCCGATATCTTTCATGATGCAGATGATGCTATGCTAGAATTTGAATACATAAGCGAAAAAGGGTAGGCAGGCTTAGTAAACCAGCCGACCCATGATCATGGCTCCTGAACAAGGCTCGCATTAATTGGAATATAGCAGACTTGAGCACTTAATGGCCTATGCCTTTCAGAGATTAGGTTTGTACCTTAGTTACCGAATTATAAGAAACTACTAGAGATGCACTTATCGGGCCCACAAAAGTGGTTCTTAGCAAACTGTTAGCAAAGTTGATGGCTATATAAGTTTAGAAGGAACCATAATACCAGTATACTAGAGGCAAGACTAGTCGGGTGAGCTATTTAACCATGGATAGTAGGATAACCTTGCACTTTTCCTTACAAGAACGCCAATGGTGATATGAAGAGACTCAACAGCCATGGACAGTCACTTTCACATAATATTGGGGTGGCCTATATATTGTCGTAGCAATCTCTTGAAAATAGGGCTTTAGATGGAAAGATCTTTCAACCCAAATACCATTTGCAAAAGACAGATGGGGTCCACCATTCTCCGATCTGTCGGCTGAGAGAAGAGAGATTAGTTGAGAAGATAGAAAGTTGAGATGATCCACGGTTTCGGACTTCAGAAATGAGAGTAACTGGTTTAAAGTACGTCCCTGTAGTAACCAAGCTGAGGACAAGATGGATCGATAAGGGAGAGAGAACGAAATTCAACCCTTTATTTGTTTCTGTTAATCCTGCATGATTTGCTATCTGCAAACAGAAATCGGCGTTGAAAACTTTGGACATTTGAGAAAATTCAACTTGAATCCTTTGCCTGATTTGCTCTGGCTGGAAAATTGGGGTTTCAGGAGAATCAGATCTCAGGGAGAGAGAGAGAGTGGTTTGCCCTATGTATGTATCATTGTGAGTGCAATGGAAATCAAGTTAGCAGTAGTCCGAAAAAGGCAACTTTCTGAATAGATACCAACTTTAAAAGGGCAGTCCTGGTGCACGAAGCTCCCACCTATGCAGGGTTCGGGGAAGGGGCAGACTACAAGGGTCTATAGTACGCAGCCTTACCTTGCATTTTTGCAAGAGGTTATTTCTACACCTTGAACTTGTGACTCAAGGTCACACGAAGGCAACTTTGCTTGACATAATTAGTAGCAGAAAAGGATAAGTTTTTATGGTTTAAAAAAAACAAACAAACTGGATTTACAAAATATGTAACAATCTCCACCTTGTTTTTTATCACAGGCTACTTTGGAGACCAACCTGGAACAACCACCTATACTATATCTTCTTCACCTAAGACGCCCACCCTATACTTTAGGGTACTCCACCAATCTTTAACACCATGAAAGATTGAGCAATCTTCTCTATTATAAATCGTTGTCTCATAGTAGAATCCGGTTGAAGATATTTAATCACCCTTTCAACCTTCTCGATTGAAAATTTTCATACCAGCACTTCTCTTTGACATTCAGATATCTTCTTACATCCTATTGATTCGGGGATGGCGGAAATCTCTCTATCCTTTCTATAAAGATTGGTAGAAAATGAAAAAACCAACTACTTCAGTTTCAGTTTTGTTGGGATCATGAGATATGCTATGATCAGCAAGAAGCCTAGCTATCATGGACAGCCTCAGTGCATGAAGCTCCTGCTCAGGGTCTGGAAAGGGGCGGACCACAAGGGCCTATAATAGGTAGACTTACCTGCATTTTGCAAGAGGCTGATTCCACGCCTTGAACCCATGACCTCAAGGTCACATGATGACAACTTATACCTTTGTGCCAAGGCTCTCCTTCAAGAAGCCTGGTTATCATGTTAGACCGAAATCTAGCTGAAGTGAAATTGTGGGAAAATTTGGAGTTTTTATCACCTTCCTGGATCCATTTAAAACTAGACCTTTGTTTTCACTGGATCTCTTCTTGGATAACTCGTGACTTCATCTCGTTTAATCTCTTGCCTTTGATCAAATTCCTCAGGAGAGCCTTGTTCGTCCTTTTCATCAAGGGTTTTAAGAGCTGCTAATAGGTCATTCTCTTTTTGGAATCTCTTCAATCTTTGCTCTATGGGTTCCATTCTTTGATTCAGATTTTTAGCAAAGCTAGCTTTAAAGTAAAAACTTGAAGAGGGTTATGGTCAACTGGAGCTTCCTTCCGCCATGATTGGATGAGATCATCAAATTGACGTTCAATCAACCATTCAAGCTAAAAATGAAAACGTTTGCGCCTCTGTTCAATACTGAAACTTCTTAATAGTATTGGCCAATGATCTAATGAAATTTTATCCAGTATGACTTCTTGTGCATGTTGGAATTCTTCAATTCAATCCAAAGAGAAGAAATCTGTGGACAAGATTAACTTGATATGACTAAGTGAACTTTCCACCTAAGAAATAACTCACGAGTCCCAATGAACACACAAAACTCCTCCCTGCTAACCGACCTATTATGCAACTTCTTTCATTCGACCATGATTTGGTGTTAAAAATCCCTGTCATGATCTATGAATTATGCCACAGTTGTCTAACCATACAAAGTTCCCTCCAAATTTTGGATCCAGTTCCATGATCATTAGGACATAAACTCCAGTGAATAAAAGCATATTATCATCATTCAACGCATTCAGTAAAACCACAGCTGAATAGATAACAACAATTTGATCAATTTTGGAGAACTTTGAACAATCACAAGCCACCAAAATTCCTCCAGAGGCCCCTTTTGGGTTCATCACCAACTAGTCAATGTTCAAGAGACCACAAATGCTAGTAAAAATACACTTATCCATCCCCTCCGCCTTTGTTTCTTGCAAGGTAAAAATCCAAGGCCTATAGCTTGGAGAATTCTAACTAATAAGAGGCCTCTTCTCAGCAGAACCATGCCTCAAACATTCCATGATAGTAAGTTCATTATAATTCCTTACAAAATAAACATCCACCAACCCAGGTAAGGACTGAGTCAATCTCAACCATAAGATAGTTAGATGAAACTTTCTTACAAGGGAAATCCCACAGTTCAAAATTAAAAATTTCATTTGTAGAGATGATTTCTTGGTCTTTAACATGGAAGGGACTTTTTATGCACGTCAACCATTTGTGGGAAAAATGGGGAAACGAGAGGACTACCCATGTAAGACCAGTTATTCTGCCCTTCCAACACGCAGAAAAAATAACGTTATCAGTACTCAAAAGAAGATAAATTAACACGACTCTGGGAAGAAATTGACAGCAGTGAAGCTACAATTGAAGTACCTTCGTTAGAAGTTCTTTTCAGATAGAAGAGGGAGGAAGCACTCCACTTTAACATAATGGGCCATGCATATCGTTGATCGGACTTGTTCATCTGATTTTTATGGCCGGAATAACTTGTATACCTAACATCAAGGTTATTCAATAAATATAACATCCGAAAATTGTGCTTCTTTTTTTTGTTGAATATGGACTGCTTTTTAAATGAGGTTGCCCACAGTCCATGTTTTGTGATTCAAAAGAAAAGAAAAAAAGAAAAGAAAAAACCATTTGTTTAGATTTTAAGTTCATCCAATCCTTATTCTTTTCGGAGAAATAGTGATTCAAAGGCATAGGAATCAGATCGATGGGTCTTAAAAATTATTTACGAGGCCCAACATACAAAAGTGGGACTCACTACTAGTGCACGCACCATCCGATGAATTTTCGAGGAGAGGAATGGATAGAGGTGTCAATGGAAATAGGAGAAAGAGTAGAAAGCCTCCAAAATTTTGGTCTCTAAAGATTATTTGAGCTGGGCAGTTATTATTTTTAAATCTAGAGCATTAAGTTTTACAATGCTAGAAGCCTCCAATGGTTACCAACAAGTAACTTAAATAGGCCAGGCAAACCAGATGAGTGAGTCAGATCACCCAAACATAAGAGCTATCTAAGCTGCACCCTTTTCCACGTCCCGCTTGTAGAACTCAGTATTTGCCAAACTAATGGAAAGGCACAACCACAAACTTCCGATATATTGATCATGTGGGGAGCACATGAGCAACTTAACCAGTGAAGGAAGGGTTAACTACATTGCCAACGAAGAACACGACCCCACTCATCTCTTCCTGTATCATGAAAATAAAAGGATGATCAGCGACAAAATTCACTGGTCTATTTATTCATCCGGCGCTGCTGCCTAGCGATTTTACTCGAACCGCGGTAGCAGCGCCAGCTTCGGTCCCCTCCTCATTAACTTCAACGAATGACTTGTGGAACACATCTGACACGGCAAGTACTTCGTGATTAGATTCGAACTCTACCATTTCTGTGAGCTCTGCGTCATCGGAGAAGGGCAAAACCAAACCCAATTCTTTCATGGTGGTTGAAGCTTCAAACTGGAACAACATCTTGAACCGTGGAACCCAGAAGGCTCCAACACCAACCTCGTGGATTGGGAGATGAGACTGCAGGAACTCCAGTTTGGAGCTGGCCTTCTCTATTAGATTCTGAAGGCCATCTCTCTCGTTAGGGAGGAAGATATACATGGCAAATAGCCGATCGTCATAGCCATGCTCGTACGGGAGTTTGAGGACTTTGAAACCGTCAAACGAGCGGATAAACTGTTTCTTCCTGTTTGTCATGAAAGGGACACAAACAGTACTGCCATCCAAGAGGTGGAACTCTCTTTCTTGGGTGCTTGATACGTCGAACTTGTACTTCCAGGCTCCTTTGAAGTAGAGCGCATTTCCAAGGACAAGCATAGTAGAATTATCTATCGATCCAGGAGGAAGAAGGTCTTTGATCAAACAATTTGTCTTGTTTTCGACCCATGTATTCACTTCCTTTATGAGTTTCTCAGCCTGTCATTAGCATCAATTGGCAGTAGTAGGATAAGGGCCGTTACATAGAAAGTAGGATAAACAGACCCAGCAGATTATGTAAAAAGGGGCAGCTCCAGTGCACGAAGCTCCGGTACATGCGGGGTACGGGAAGGGGCAGACTATAAGGGTCAATAGTATGCACCCTTACCTTGCATTTCGCAAAAGGCTATTTCTACGTCTTGAATCCGTGACTTTAAAGTCACGCCTCCCCCTTTTACGTACTAGAAGCAAAATCAAGAGTTTTTTTACCTTATTTAGAAAATCTACAGCTCTGGCATCTGCTCTGAATATTGTAGCGGCAATCTCTTGGAAGGTGGGCTTCAGAGGGAATGATCTTTCAACCCAAACACCATTAGCAAAAGGCAGCTGGGGTCCGCCATTCTCTGATCCGTCGGCTGACAGAAGAGTGACAAGTTGAGAAGATAATGAGTTGACATGATCGATGGTTTCTGATTTTAGAATAGAAAGTAACTGGTTTAGAGTATTTCCTTTGGATCCTGCTGCAACTATGCTGAGGATGAGATGGATCGATATGGGAGAGAGAACGGAATTCAAGCCTTTATTTGCTTGAATGAGTCCTGCATGATTTGCTATTTGCAAACAGAACTCGGTGTTGAAAACCTTGGACGGTTGAGGGGATTCCACCGGAAGCTTCTGCATGATTTTACTTTGGCAGGCCAAGTTGAGGTTTGCGAAGCTCAATTTGGTATGAGATGGCTCTAGTTATTATTGTTTCAAGTTGGAATTATCAAAATGAGGTTAGTATATTAGGTGATCCTACGAAGATGCTTTCTTTTTTTTTTTTTCGTTTTTATATTAGATTGATGGCTGCTATAGGACCATATTTGGTAGTGGGCCCTGCACCCTGACATTGAAGGGTTGATCTTACATCTTAGTTAAATCAGATTGTGAAGATTTTGCTTATTTCAATTGCAGTTCCGATTGCAAGTAAGTTTTCACATAAAATGCAAATGCCATATTGCCATCGACGTGGTAATCTAAGATTGACAATTTTGTGGTCATGGTTGGCCTTTTACTAATGGATTTTTTGTTGCAATTCACGTTAGACTATATTAATCAACAATATCTCTTCTTGTCTCTATTGTCGTGGAAAGAGCGTTAACTCCATCGGAAGTCCTTATCTCTGGTTGTGCCCACCTGCACAATGTCATGTGGATTAGGACCCTTGTTTGGAAGAGGTTTCTAAAGGCCATTCTTGCAGATTACGTCTTTTGCAAAAGTCCTTAACATTTGGCCAGGGGAACTCGAACGTTGGCTGTTTTCTCACTCAAATATATCGATTAATCAAAGAATTGTGAGGTTGGAATCTTGGACGATTACATACTTGTGTTTTATAAGATTTCTGTTATGTGGTCCCATCCACTAAGCGGAAAGTTTTAAGGGTAAATAGGGAGAGAGAATCATTTGTTTGGTTTGGAAGATTGGAGAGAGAAGCTTATTTTCACTCCATGGAAGAGAAGAATATAAGGAAGATGGGGTTAACTGTTTGGTATCAAAGTCATATATTTCGATAAATTAATAGCATCAAGGTCCATGCTTTCTATTAATTTATTGAGGCTTATTGGTTTTTTGTCAGGTTTAGAAGACAAATATTTAACTGGGGAAAGAAGAGGAAAAGGCACTTAGTATTCTAGGCAAAACCACCACTTTTCATTCTATAAAACAACTTCTTATATAACTTCCAAGTTAGTGTTTTTTCTTATCAAGTTTTCATCTCATCCCTTCATCTAGTTTCTAGTATATTTAAGAAACTTCTTTACAATACATTAACTTTAACACTCCCTCTTAATATGTTCTTAATTAACACCTAGTAACTCTCTAAATTTCTGAAACTTCTCTTTGGAAAGAGCCTTAATAAATATATCAGCAACTTAGTCTTCTAATTTACAATACTTGGGCTTTATCTCTTGTTCTTCAATATTCTCTCTCATAAAGTGATACTTGTTTTTCATTCAACAACCAATTTTAGATATTTTGTTTTCAAGAATCATGAGAGCTTCAAAAGCTAAGGAAGCATGTAATATCTAGAAGAAGAGTTTCAAGGAAGTTCAAAGGTGAGAAAGATTGAACAACAAGTTCTTAGAAAAGAGTGAGAGAATATGAAGATGAATGAATCTAAGACTGAAAGAAAATTTTTCTAGAATTATTGAAGTAGTAAATCAAATGAGGCTACTCTTAGAAAAGTGTTATAGAATATGAAGATGAATGAATTTAAAGCTTTGAAAGAATATTTTTCTAGAATTATTGAAGTAGTAAATTAAATGGGGTTACATAGTGAAGCTATAACAGAAAATAAAGTTGTTGAATTTTTTTTGTTTATTTTGCTAGAAAAATATGATTCCACGGTCTCTATTATTAAAGTAACATAAGATATCTCCAGTTTAAGTGTTCAAGAGTTAATGGCATCACTACAAACTCAGAGCAAAAGTTATTGAGATACTTTGAAAAATCTGTTGAAAGTGCTCTTCGATATAAGCTAAATTTAATTAAAAGAACAAATTTACTATCATCTCAAGAACACAAAAAGGACAATCATATAAAAGAAGTAGTCATGGAAGAGGGAGATGAAGTGGGCAAGGGGAAGACAAAGAATTATGACAGAAATATAATAGCAGAAAATTTTGAACAAAAGTGTAGTATTGCAAAAGGAGCAGCCACATCAATAAAGATTGATGGTTTAAAGGAAAACCTCAATGCTATAATTGTAAAAAATTTGGGCATCTCCAGACAGATTGTGGGTTGAAGAATGATCAAAAGCTAATTTTTTTGATGAAAAGAATATGAAGGAAATATATTTTATTCTTGTCAAGTGGCATATGAAAGGAGAAGTGATGTTTGGCTGCTTGATAGTGGGTGTAGTAATTATTTGCCAAGAGATAAAAGTATTTTTGTGTATATGAATACTATTGTAAATTCTCAAGTAAGAATGAAAAAAGGATATTTGGTCCAAGTGAAAGGAAATGGTACAATTGGTATTTAAAAAAATAAAAGAGCTAAATTCATTCATGATGTGTTATTAGTTCCTAACTTGGAGCATAACTTACTAAGTGTTGGACAACTTGCAGAGCATGAATACTCAATTGTTTTTTAAGACAATTGCTGCATGATATATGAGAAAGGAAAGATAAAATATTTTGTAGTAAAAGTAAAAATAGAGAGAAGCAAAAGTTTTCCATTAATCTTCAAGAATGGTGCATATATATTGCTTTGAAGCCACCAACCAAAAATGATTCTTAGTTATGGCATAGAAGGCTTGGGCACTTGTGCTTTTATGTGTTGAAGTTTCTTTAAGAGAAGAATTTGGTGTAGGGGCTGCCAAATACTGAAGAAAAAATTGATGTGTGTGAAGGTTGTGCCATGGGCATGCATCACTAAGATTCTTTTCTAAAAGGAGTTTGGAGAATAAAAAATGTGCTGGAATTGGTTCATATAGATGTGTGTGGGCCTGTGAGAAATTCTAGAAATAGGTATTTCATTCTCTTGTGTTGATAATTTAACTAGAATAACCGAAGTTTATTTTTTAAGACAGATCTAAAGTATTTTTTGCTTTTAGAAAATTCAAGAGTCTTATTTAAAATCAAAGTGATCACAACATAAAAGTCTTGCAGCCATCTAATTCTTGAACGTTACGTCCACCCAATCTCCTCTTTGCTTACGAGTTGGTCCAGATCCAGCTTGCATTGTTCAGAGCTTGTGTGTTTCTCGTTTTATTGTCTTTAGCCCACTATTTCAATTGATTCTTTAGAAACAAAGTTTGTTAGTTACATTGCCTTTTGGCTAGCACAAGTGCCACCTCACTTTTGGCCAAATTCAACAAAGGATTTATGATATGAAGTTCAAATTTACCAACTTAATGACAAATTTCATGAACAGTTTGCAAAGTTGTCAAGTTTTATGTTGTGTAGGTCACCAAGAGGAGCCTCTCTTGTACGTGGTAGGTCATCAAGGTTTGTCTCTCCAACATTCCAAAAGAAAAAAGGTTAAATACTAGCTAGGTGTAAATCTAGTTATCGATTGAAGTTGAAATTTTGTTGACATCCCAATAACTCGAAAAAATTGCTAAAGTTTTCCTTAACTTTTCCCAAACATTTTCAACTGTTTACTTATTCTAAAACAAAGAAATATATCTATTCTCATTTACAAATGATGATGTTGGCCCACCTTGCCCTACCCTAACCTCCCATAGTAGTTGATGGGATAGGGTGTAACGACCTAAATTTTTAGGATTTCTTATTGTAATTTCTTTTTTTGAAAATTTGAATGGATTGGAAATGCGAGAATTTGAAAATTTGAGTTTTAGAAGTAAAAGCTTCGATAAATATCAAATTGAGTATTAAGACCTCTATAATTGAATTGTACTCGAAAAAATGATTCCAACAACACTTATTTCGCTGAAATCCGAGTTTGGACTAATAAACTGTGATTTTTCTCGCGAAGGGTATTTTTGTAAATTCATTAATGGGCCCCACTTATAGGAACCTAGGCCCGATGATAATGTGTTTAGAAAACACCATGAGTGGCCATTGGGATCATTGACTGGATCCATGGCGGTGATATGATGGTAAAAACATCATCATCACTTGCTTTTATTATATTAAGAAAAATAATTTTTTTTAAAAGTAATTAAAGGGAGGGGCTGAATTTGATAATGGCACCCCCCTCTCAACCTAAGTGGGACGGGAAACAGAGAATTTTTTCCCGAGCCCCACTTGATGAGAATGACAAATGAAAGAAAGAAGGGGAAAAAAAGAGGAGAGGAGGAAGTCGGCGACGAGAACCCGACGCCGAGAGAGAGAGAGAGAGAGAGAGAGAGAGAGAGAGAGAGAGAGAGAGAGAGAGAGAGAGAGAGAGAGAGAGAGAGAGGCTGCTAGCGCTGAAAAATCTGGGTTTTTCACCGGTGGAAAGAAGCCCTTGTCATTGGTGAAATAGAGTTTGCCGTCGACAATGTTGACCCCGATCGAAGATCTAATAGTCCGATCTTCTCTTTAGGAGTTGAGGAGCAAAATCCCTTTGGTTCTAGCACCATTGGAGAAGGGACAATGTCAGAATCGAAGGGGGTAGCTGTGGACGTGGGGAGCATAGCCAAAAAAAGTGAAAACCCGTCTTCTCCAGTGACAATTCGACGTTGTGGACACCATAGAGGTAAGTTTTCTACAACCTTAACCTTGTTTTACCTTGATTTGTGTAGATGCAAGTAGATCTAGGGTTTCTAGAACAGTAAGGTACATGATTTGACCCTAATGGTTGAATCAAACAAAAAATCACATCCCTAATCAAAACGCCACAACCCCTGAAAACTTTGATAGTCCTGTTAGAGCTTTGATCATCTATCTGGAGCTCGGACATGGACAAATTTGGCCCTAAATAGATCAACGATACTGATTTGAGCATGGAATCAACCCAAAAAGGGGATCCATGTCTCATATCTCGTCCCTGCTGAGCAGACAGAGACTATCAGGGCCATTGATTGCCTCGTCTGCGGTTTTGATCGTCTGATTGGAGTTGAATAGTGGTGATCCGACCCCTGCAACTCCTATCTGTTGGGGAAAATTCTATTAATCTCGTCAGTGATCATGGACAGAGACTAACAGTAGCTGAGATCACCCATCTGAGATCAGATAGGGATGATCCGAGCCTTGGATTGGTCCACAGAGGAGATCCAGCCGTCAATCTCATCCATGTTTAGTGGACAGAAATGAACAAGGATTTATATCAACCATCTCAGATCAGAAGGTGAATATCCAACCATTGAGTTGTAAAAGAATTCAACTATTAGACCTTAAATTGTAAAAATTGTAGGATCTAGGATGGATTAGAACGGAGATTGCATGTGTATAACCTTAGGGAAATCAAATATAATGAATCCATAATGTTGGATCATATGAAATAAGTAGAACCCATTATTTTGATAGATGTTAGCCATAGGAGCGTCTCTAAAATGGCTAACTTGATTATCAAACTGATAGAAATTCATCATTGACGCCTAACCATGAAAATGGACTCAAATCACATCATTTAAAAGCATGTAAGGATACAGGAGGATTAGAATTAGGCCACTTTAGACCTTTAGACATCTAGTGAAGAGAGTGAATAGGAAATTAGAGGACCTAATATTGTTCTCGATGGTTAACTAATGATCAACCATAAAATTTAATTAGTATGTGCAAATAGAAGAGATCTTTAGATCTTGAAGGGAACAGAAGATTAACAGACCAAATTAAGTTAGGTGAGGAAGTGTTTAGATGATTTGACTTAGGCTACAACAAAAGCAAAGATTTAATGTTGTAAAACACTAGTTTACATGGACAATGGTTTGTAACCAGGTGCACTACTTGAAACTGAAAAGGATGGTAGGCCATTAATAAGTGATTCAAACTTATAGCCTAGGACCAATGATGGATCTAAGACCTAAGGGTTCCACGATCTTGAGCTGACATAGACCCTTAAACCTTGAAAAGGGTGAAATATTAAGTTATGTGTATGTGGATAGTATGGAAATTAGAACTAACCGTAAATACCTTGGGATTAGGCATTGAGTAGAATGAGGTGTAGTCAATTCTATCATTGAGGATGACTATGAAGGCTTGAAAGAAAGGAGGATCTTCACAATAGATAGGTGATCTTATAGTACTAAGTTTTTAAATGAATTTCAAGTTGAAACAGTCATTGGTATTGTTTTCGAGTTTAGAATGTATTTATGTGTGAATTTTCATGTATGTAATGTTAGCATGCATGGTTTTATGATGAACTAGTGTTTCTTTGTACTTTAAAAATAATTGAGCATAAGGTGTTCTTGTAACTAGCTTGAAAACTTGGCTCCATGGCTCATATTGCAAAAATTGAAAGTTTTATTAGTGATACCTTATATGTTCAATTGTTATTTTGTAATTGAAAAGGACAACTTCATGTATGCATTTATTTCCATGATTTGAGATGGATTTCCTAAATAGCATGAATTGGAATACGCAAAATATTGCAGGTGGTATGATGCTTGCATTGCAATCTTTTTATAACTTTAGTATTTGTTGGGCTAATAGGCCTAATGGTTACTATGCTAAGAGGTTGTACGGGTTGGCCTCCCTGCCTCTAACCACCAAAGGTGGGAGGTATTCATGCCCAAAGTGGCATCGTTTTTCTTGACTGCTGTGCTAGGAACAACCCTTGAAGGTGGTCACAACACCCTTTCAAGACGTATCCGTAGTCGTCGTGGAGGCTGCAGTAGCTATTCTTTAGATACCAAAGAGACAAGATATAGTGATCTGGTCGTGAGCATAGTAGTCTATGCGCTTTCTATTTTGTGACTCTAGATAGGAGTGAGATTGTAGTCTTTAGAAGAGTACTCGTGACCAAGATGGCTAATATGTGCCAAGTTTCCTATCTATATGATATCTACAAAAGGAATGAGAATGATTGACAAGAGATTTGATCGATTACTACTTTAAGCATTTTGAAGTTAGTATGCTGTGGAGTTAGTCAATGATTTCCTTTATCTGAATCTAGCTATTTGTAAAATGTAAACATATAATTGAGTGTTGTTGATGCATTGCATGAGATGGCTTAGGTAAGGCCATCATATGTTTTTCAATAACATGAAAAACCTGTTCTTGAACTTGCATGTATGCTCTATGTTGTGTTTTTGGTTTTGATAGTGTTAGATTTCCTACTGAGTATGTGGAATGCTCAACCTACTATTTTTATTATAGATCACTGCAGACAGGATAAGCAGAAGCAATAGTGAGTTTGGTGTTTTCATCAGGATAAGGAAAAGGTAATATATCTGATTTGATTCATAGAAATTATAATAAGGTGTGTGGGAATGAAATGTAATAAATTTGAAACTGTGTAATTTCATGACTTGGACTGTGATTGGCAAGTCTTGGGGCCAAACCATAGTAAGTCTTGTTTATTTCTTAAAATTATTAAATGTCAGTTTATCAGGTACCTTGCAATGGCATGCGTTAAATATCTAATGTTTGAAAAACAGAGGAAACTTTGCTGGATTTTTGGTAGAAATGTAGTACTCATTTCACCGTTAAACCCTTTTAAGAAAAGAAAAGAAAACTAGGGGTTTTTCAAAATGAGTTTTACAACAATAATGTTTTTCTGCTATCATTTGATTTCAAAATGCTTTTGATAGAGATTGATCTCGCATCATAATTGTCTTTTGCATTTAAACATCATTATAAAAACCTAGGTTGTTACAGTTGGTATCAAAGCTGAGCTCAAGCCATTCACAATCAAGTTATGAATAAGAGCTTAAAAATTAGTTTACATAACTAGGAAAAACTTTAAACTAGTATGATAAGAGCACTCAAACGAGTGACTCTTGATAAAACAGATGCCGCCTAGGAGGAGAGGAGGTGCAGCTCCAAGAACCATTAAACCCTCTACTAGTTCTTCTGAATATGGAAATGGCATGGCTAAAGCTTTTGAGTCATTTATGCAAAGGATGGAGTAGATCACGAATAATCAGACATAAGCACCTGTGGCAAGGGCAATGTCACTAGAGAGGGTTGTTGACCGAATGGAGGCCCAGTTTTAGCAATTTTAGAAGATGGCTCCCTCATTCTTTGGTGAGGAGGAGTCAGATGTAGCAGAAAAATGGATGCACAACATTGAGAAGTTGTTCAGATCTATGAAGATTCTTGAGGAAAGAAAAGTTGCTATGGCAGCTTTTGTTTTGAAAGGTGAAGTAGACTTTTGGTGGGAGATTGTTAAGTGTTCAATTTTGGTAAAATTTTTCCTAATTTAGCGTTCAATTAGATCATCTAATCGTTCAAATTTGCAAAAATTAGCTTGATTTTGAATTTAACTTCAATTGACTGTCCAAACCTTAATTTGTCAAAATCAACTGTTAGATGATCATTAGAGCTCATTAAATGACTAATGTATGGTTTAGATGATTCTAATTTAGTCTTTTCTTTTGTAGATTAACCAAAGGAGGCATTGATGGATACAATTAAAAGTTAACGGTGTAGATAATCTTAAAGTGCACTGGATGGATCAGATCACCCATGAAGATGTGGATGGAATAATTTCCTAAACACTAAAGGAGCTCAATTAGAAATTATGGACAAAAAGGCAACTCCTTCCCCCACTTCTTTCCTTCCTTTTCTTTTTCCTCCTTTTTCTTTATGTTTTTCCTTCTTTCCTTTCTTTCCTTTTTCTTCTTTCCTTTCTTTTCTTTTCCTTCTTTCCTTCCTTTTCTTTTTCCCTCCTTATGCTTCTCTTTTTCTTTCCTTTATTCTCTCTTTCCTTTCCTACTCCCTCACGTCTTATTACTTCCTCTCCTTCCCACCTTCTTCTTTCCAATCTCTTAATCTCTCTTCTTTCTCATTCTCCTCTCCTCTCCCTCTCCTTCCTCTTCTCCTCCATTTTCTCTTCTCTTCTCAACCCTTTTTCCTGGACCGTACAAGCAGCCCCATCCTTCACTTTATTCTCCTCTCTCTCTCTCTCTCTCTCTCTCTCTCTCTCTCTCTCTCTCTCTCTCTCTCTCTCTCTCTCTCCTTGGGTGGACCGTGGAGGCACTCTCCCATTCTCTCCTCTTTCCCATCTTTCTTCCTCTTCCTCTTCCTCTTCCTCTCCCCCTCTTCCTATTCTCTTCTCTTCTCCTCTCTCTTTCTCGGCGGCACTACGCACCAGCCCTCTCTCCTCTCACGTTCTCTTTTCCTCTCCTTATCTCAAACCCGTGTCCCACCTCTTCTTCTCCTCTACTGTCACATTTTCTTCTTCTCCCCCATTCTCTCATCTTTCTCCACTTCCCATCTTCTTCTTCTCTCTCTTTCCCTACTCTCTTTCTCACGACTCCTCTATTCCCCTCTACCTCTTCCCATTCTCTCCTCCTCTTCTCCTCTCTACATTCTCTCTTCTCTTCTCCTATCTCTCTTCCTTTGTTCCCCACGTCTCTCTCTCTCTCTCTCTCTCTCTCTCTCTCTCTCTCTCTCTCTCTCTCTCTCTCTCTCTCTCTCTCCTTGGGTGGACCGTGGAGGCACTCTCCCATTCTCTCCTCTTTCCCATCTTTCTTCCTCTTCCTCTTCCTCTTCCTCTCCCCCTCTTCCTATTCTCTTCTCTTCTCCTCTCTCTTTCTCGCCGGCACTACCGCACCAGCCCTCTCTCCTCTCACGTTCTCTTTTCCTCTCCTTATCTCAAACCCGTGTCCCACCTCTTCTTCTCCTCTCTTGTCACATTTTCTTCTTCTCCCCCATTCTCTCATCTTTCTCCACTTCCCATCTTCTTCTTCTCTCTCTTTCCCTACTCTCTTTCTCACGACTCCTCTATTCCCCTCTACCTCTTCCCATTCTCTCCTCCTCTTCTCCTCTCTACATTCTCTCTTCTCTTCTCCTATCTCTCTTCCTCTGTTCCCCACGTCTCTCTCTCTCTCTCTCTCTCTCTCTCTCTCTCTCTCTCTCTCTCTCTCTCTCTCTCTCTCTCTCTCTCTCTCTCTCTCTCTCTCCTTGGGTGGACCGTGGAGGCACTCTCCCATTCTCTCCTCTTTCCCATCTTTCTTCCTCTTCCTCTTCCTCTTCCTCTCCCCCTCTTCCTATTCTCTTCTCTTCTCCTCTCTCTTTCTCAGCGGCACTACTGCACCAGCCCTCTCTCCTCTCACGTTCTCTTTTCCTCTCCTTATCTCAAACCCGTGTCCCACCTCTTCTTCTCCTCTACCGTCACATTTTCTTCTTCTCCCCCATTCTCTCATCTTTCTCCACTTCCCATCTTCTTCTTCTCTCTCTTTCCCTACTCTCTTTCTCACGACTCCTCTATTCCCCTCTACCTCTTCCCATTCTCTCCTCCTCTTCTCCTCTCTACATTCTCTCTTCTCTTCTCCTATCTCTCTTCCTCTGTTCCCCACGTCTCTCTCTCTCTCTCTCTCTCTCTCTCTCACTCTCTCTCTCTCTCTCTCTCTCTCTCTCTCTCTCTCTCTTGCTACGCCCCATTCTCTTCTCCCTTCTTTCTCATGCACAACTTCCCCTCTCCTTCTCCTTCTTCTTCTTTCCCCTCTTTCTCCTACTCCCTACATCTCTCTGCTTCTCCACTTCCAGCACCACCCTTCACCCTACTTCCCCTCCATCTTCCATCACCTCTTCATCGGATGCACCTAACCAGCCTGGCTTAGGATTGCCTCCATCGTACCTCTGCACCGGAGTTTTTCAACGGCCGGATTGCACATTAATCCTTCCATCTCCGACGTTTTTATCTTCGTCGGACATCCCGGAGACAGAAACCGGAAGCGGGTTTTCCCCACTTTCCCTCCTTTTCCTCTCCTCCTTCTTCCCCATCTCCCTTCTTCATCGGGATCATCTGGTTTTTTCTTAAAACCCAGATTTTTGTGAAATTCCAATTTTGCCCCTTCTCTTTAAAAGAAATTGCATTTATGTTCTTTTCTGTTAATTCCATCTATGTCCCCAGTTTAATTTCATCTGTGTCCCGGTTTATTCCCATTCTCTTTTATCTACGTTTTTCTTATCCAGGAACTGCCTAATCTCTACCAGATCATTTAAGGCTTAACCCAATCAATGGGTTAGCCTTAATCAAAATAAAAACCACCGTTTCTCCTTTATTTCTTATTGGATTTCAAATTAATTTTATAGAGTTATTCTTAGGACATCTCTAGACATAATCAACATTTCTAATCTTAGATCTGAAATCCAAAAATCAATTTGAGCCGTCCAAATCTTAAAAAGACAAGTTAGCCCAGATCTTGACCATTTTGAAGAATCTGTCAAATGCGACCTATAGATCACTAATCAAGAACGTGTTGAAGATATCTGTAAAGGAGGATCATCTTTTAGAAGACCAGAAGTGAAGATTTTGATAAAGATTGATCTAGGGAAGTAGTTTTTCTTGTTATTTGATTTGATTTATTTCAGAACTGGAAATTCTGTATTTTTGAGAAGTTGATTAAATTTGAACATTTATTCTCATTTCAATAATTTCAGTAATTTTGAGTGATTTCTTTTTAATTTTACATAATTAAAATTTATTGAAATTCCTACTTTTTAAATCAAGTCATTGTGGGATCGACCCGTACTTGCATAAGCTACACTACAATAGCCTATGCACTTGCGGTTAAACAATCAACAGAGATAGCGGAAAGGACAGACTTTGAGGAGGGTGAGACTATTCTATGCGAGGATTTCAAGACTGTGTTTAATGAGAAATACTTTCCACGACATGTGAGAAAGCAGAAAGAGAAGGAGTTCATGAGTTGGAGGATTTCAAAGACAACATTCAGAACTAGGTATGGACATTATGAGTTCAAGGTGATGTCATTTGGGTTGACAAATGCCCCATCTGCATTCATGGACCTTATGAACGAAGTATTTAAAGACTACTTAAACAAATTTGTAATAATATTTGTGGATGATATTCTAGTCTACTAGGAGAATGTTGAGGAACACAAAGAACACTTACAAATAGTGCTACATGCACTTTGGGCATACCAACTGTATGCAAAATATAGTAAGTGTGAATTTTGGTTGAAGGAAGTGAACTTTTTGGGGCATGTTATTTCTCAACATGGCATTGCAGTGGACGCATCAAAAGTTGAAGCAGTGGAAAAATGGGACACACCCAAAACAGTGACAGAAATAAGGAGTTTTCTAGGACTTACGGGATATTACTGTAGGTTCATTGAAGGCTTTTCACACATTGCCTTACCCTTGACCAAGTTGAGAGAAAAAACGTAGAAGGAAGCTTCAAAGAACTCAAGAGGAAGCTAACCACCGTACCTGTACTCACATTACCATCAAGCAGTGGAGGCTTCGTGATCTATAGTGATGCCTCGGGGAAAGGTCTGGGATGTGTACTCATGCAAAATGGGAAGGTGATTGTCTATGCTTCTCGGCAATTGAAAAGACATGAGGTCAATTACCCTGTACATGATTTGGAACTTGCTGCAATAGTTTTCACCTTAAAGATTTGGAGGCACTATTTGTATGGAGAAAGGTTCGAGGTGTTCATAGACCATAAAAGTCTTAAGTACATATTTTTGCAGCAAGACTTGAATATGCGACAAAGAAGATGGGTGGAGTATTTGAAAGATTATGACTTCTTTATTCAATATCATCCATGGAAGGCAAATGTAGTAGCAGATGCAAGGAGTGTGTGCAAGCTTACTTTCTAGGAGATGGAAGTTGCTATAAAAGGTTATAGAGTGTAGACTTGAGGTAAGTCAGGAGGGATCTTTTATATCAAATTTAACTCTGAAGTCCAATATCATTGAGAAAGTTAAGCTAATGTAAAAGGATGATGATGAGGTGCAAGCCTTAGTTGGGAAATCAGGGTTTGTTAAGGTGACAAATGACAGTGTGTATATGCAAGGAAGATTAGTAGTGCTAGCAAATGATGAATTGAGGAAAGAAATTCTTTAAGAGGCACATCAATTGTAGTATACTGTTCACCTTGGTGGGACAAAGATGTATCAAGATTTGAAGGGGCAATTATAGTGGAATGGTATGAGAAAAGACATTGGAGAATTTGTGGCACGATGCTTGACTTGCCAACAAATTAAGGCTGAGTACCAGAGACCTGCTAGACTATTATAACCACTCGAGCTCTGAGAATGAAAGTGGGACCATATTACTATGGATTTTATAGTGGGATTACCCAAGACATTGAGGGGACATGATATGATATGGGTAATTGTAGACTGATTGACCAAATTGGCACACTTTCTTCCAATTCGATAGAATCAGTCCACTGATAGCTTGTCCTAGTTATATATTAAGGTGGTGGTGAGTTCACATGGGATACCACTGATATCACTTCTGATAGAGATAGTTGTTTCACATCACAGTCATGGAAATCAATATAGAAGTCATTGGGATCATCACTGAACTACAGTACAGCCTTTCATCTGCAGATTGATGGCCAATCTGAACGCACAATTCAAACTTTGGAAGATATGTTGAGGGCATGTGCGATTGACGGAAAGGAAAGTTGGGATGAGAGCTTACCTTTAGTCGAATTTGCATACAATAATAGTTTCCACTCAAGCATCAGTATGGCTCTGTATGAAGCCCTTTATGGAAGGCCTTGTCATTCCCCTGTGTGTTGGGATGAAGTGGGTGAGAACAAAGTAATACAGTCAGAGTTAGTAGAACAGTGTGCAAATAAGGTGAAACTTATACGGAGAAGACTTCTTACAGCCCAAAGTCGACAAAAGAGCTATGCTGACAAACGCTGTAGACATCTGGAATTTGAAGTTGGAGACCATGTTTTCTTGGAGATTTCTCCAACTAAGGGTGTTATGAGATTTGGTAGGAAGGGGAACTCAATCCTCATTTTATTGGTCCATTTGAGGTTCTTGCGAGAATTGGTTTGACTACATATAAATTAGCATTGCCACCACAGTTAGCAGAAGTTCACAATGTGTTCCACATATCTATGCTACGTAAGTACATCGTGAATTTCACACATGTACTTACACAGGTACCAGTAGGTAGAGATACAACCACATTTAACTGTGGAAACAAAGCTAGTTTAGATTCTTGATAAGAAGGTCAAGAAATTGCAAAACAAAGAAATTTCACTGGTTAAGATTTTGTGGAGGAATTCATCTCTTAAAGAGGAAACATGGGAGATAAAATTGGAAATGAAAGATGGATATCCCGAACTCTTTGATGAGTAATAATAAATGGAATTTCGAGGACAAAATTCTTTGAAGGGGGTAATAATGTAACGACCTAAATTTTTAGGCTTTCTTATTGTATATATATATATATATATATATATATATATATATATATATATATATATATTGGAAAATTTGAATGGAATGGAAATGTGCAAATTTGAAATTTTGAGTTTTAGATGTAAAAGCTTTGATAAATATCAAATTGAGTTTTAAGACATCTATAATTGAATTGAACTCGAAAAAAACAATTCCAACGACACTAATTTCACTGAAATATGAGTTTGGACTAATAAACTGTGATTTTTCTTGCGAAGAGTATTTTTGTAAATTCATTAATGGGCCCCACTTGCAAGAACCTGGGCCCTACGATAAGGTGTTTATAAAACACCATGAGTAGCCATCAGGACTGTTGATTAGATCCATGGTGGTGTGATGATGGTGAAAACATCATCATCACTTACTTTTGTTATATTTAGAAAAAGAAAAAAAAATTAAAATAATTAAAGGGAGGGGCCGAATTTGATAATGACACCCCCCAACCTAAGTGGGATGGGAAATAAATCTATTTCCTAAACCCTACTCGACGAGAATGACAAACGAAAGAAAGAAGAAAAAAAGAAAAAGAAAGGAGAGGAGAGGAGAGGAGAGGAGGAAGTCGGCGATGAGAACCTGACGCCGGGAAAGAGGAGAGAGAGGGAGGGTTGGGGGGGGGGAGAAGAGGGAGGGAATAAGAGGAGAGGAGAAGAGGCTGCCAGTGGAGAAGAAACCCTTGTCACCAGTGAAATAGAGTTCGCCGGCGACAATAGTGACCCTGATCGGGAATCCAACCATCCGATTTTCTCTTTAGGAGTTGGGGAGCAAAACCCCTTTGGGTCCAACACCATCAGAGAAGGGACAATGTTAGAATCGAAGGGGATAGCTGCGTGCGTGGGGAGCATAGCCAGAAAATGTGAAAACCCATCTTCTTCGGTGACAATTTGACGTTGTGGATACCACGGAGGTAAGTTTTCTACAACCCTAACCTTGTTTTACCTTGATTTGTGTAGATGCTAGTAGATCTATTGTGCACATGAAGTATCCAATAATTATCACATATTTATTACCACAGGTGTGCATGTAATTCAGCCAAATATTGACCTTCCTTTGGGCCAGTCAATATCTACATGAATTACATACCCACAACCATCCTGATGTTAAAAAATAAATTGATTTACACAAAAGAGGCTACTTTGGTAGCATATTGTGTCAATTGACTTATTTTAAAACATTAAACATCCAAATTTTGGGCCCTGATTGCCCTCTGGTCAGCCCAATTTAAGCAATTAAGCAATATTTTATGAATTTAAACTAACCGGGTGTTGTTAGATCAAGGTTTTAGTATCAAAATCATGTCCGCATCGTCAAAACCTTTCAAATGGACTTCACGGATCTAAAATCGGATTTATATAACCCTCAGAATTTGAGATTTTGTATTTCAGGTCATTGTTCAATGTCCTAGATCAAAATCCAGGCCGAAATAATGATTTTCAACTTGCGTCGTCAAGACGCATGCATTCAAAATGCTCAACATGGACTTGCCACATGTGTCTTGGTTGCTGGGATGCTCCTGTGTCCATCCCGGGTTCCAAGATGCCTGATGTCTTGTGCGATCTGTGACAGATCCGCGCGCAATGGAACACTTGTGCTCGTTGTCCCACCAGCACGTTCTGTGAACAGCATCCTGGGCACATCGTCCAGCAGAGACGATGAGCCCAAGCCATTCATTTTGTTTTGATCATATCGGGGTCTCAAATGACCCGATTTTTATTCTATTTTCAGTGTTTCTAGGGTTTTGATAGTCCCTAAATTTATTTAACAGTTCAAATCATTCATTTGAGATGTCTTTATAATGGGTTTTCCACTGCATTGTAGTTTTTCTAGATTAAAGCCCTAATCTCTTGAATTCTGACCCTTAGAATTTGAGATTTTCTATTTCGGGTCACTGTTCAATGTCCTAGATCAAAATCCAGGCCGAAATAATGATTTTCGACCTGCGTCGTCAAGATGCATGCATTCATAATGCTCAACATGGACTTGCCGCATGTGTCTTGGTTGCTGGGATGCTCCTGTGTCCATCTCGGGTTCCAAGATGCCTGATGTCTTGTGCGATTTGTGACAGATCTGCAAGCAATGGAACACTTGTGCTCGTCGTCCCACCAGCACGTTCTGTGAACGGCGTACTGGGCACATCGTCCAGCGGAGACGATGAGCCCAAGCCATTCATTTTGTTTTGATCATATCGGGGTCTCAGATGACCCAATTTTTATTCTATTTTCAGTGTTTCTAGGGTTTTGATAGTCCCTGAATTCATTTAACAGTTCAAATCATTCATTTGAGATGTCTTTATGATGGGTTTTCCACTGTATTGTGGTTTTTCTAGATTGAAGCCCTAATCTCTTGAAAATCTTAGATCTAACATCCGAGAGAGAGAGAGAGAGAGAGAGAGAGAGAGAGAGAGAGAGAGAGAGAGAGAGAGAGAGAGGAAAGCACTTTGTTGACCTCAAGAACCATTCTCAATTATTACATCACAAAATCAACTTCATCATATCAACATCATTCATGTTAAATCACCAACAATAATAGACAAGATGCGGAAGCGTACTTGGATCCATGAGAACAGATGTGATTCCTGAATCTTGCGGTTCTTGAGCTTTCAAATTGATGCGTATGAATTTTCTTGAGATGGGGATCCCTTTTTTTTTTTTTTTTTTTTCTGATGATGGGATATCAGAAAAGAATCAAATGTATAATTTGGGAACCATAACCATTTATAACTGCATACACTTTCCTTATTTCTAATTTTAGCCCATCATAAATTAGAAACAAGATATTAAGTATCTACACACAATAAAGCCCATACTTTGTGAGATGACTTAGTCCCATTTAACTTTAATCCTTATTAGATCACACATTGAATTTGCTTTTTTCTACTAATGCAATGTGTAAAGGGCAGCCCAGTGTACAAAGCTCCTACATACGCAGGGTCCAGGGAAGAGCGGACCACAAGGTTCAATTGTATGCAGCCTTACCTTGCATTTTGCAAGAGGCTGTTTCCACACCTTAAACCCATGACCTTAAGGTCACACGACGATAACTCTATGGTTGAGCCAAGGCTCTCCTTGGTGCCAATGCAGCATGGGAATGTATTAAACTTGACTTTGAAATAAGTTTCAACAAGCTGCGTAGTCATCGTACGAGTACATGGACAACTTAAGCAGTAAAAAAGGAAGGGTTAACTACATTTCCAATGGAGAACACGACACCAGTCAGTTCTTCCCTTATCATGAACATAAATGGATGATTCGCCACAAAATCCACTGGCCGGATTGCTGAACCACGGTAGCAGCAGCAGCTTCTGTCCCTACCTCGTTTACTTCAACAAAAGATTTGTGAAACACATCCGAGACACAAAGTGCTCTGTCAATAAATTCAAATTCGACATTCTCCTTTAGCTCTGCGGCAGCAGAGAAGGGCAAAAACAAACCAAGTTCCTTCATAATGGTCGAAACTTCAAACTGGAATGACATCTTGAACCGTGGAATCCAGAAGGCCCCGACATTGACCTCCCAGACTAGCACAAGGGACTGCATGAACTTGGAATTGGAGCCCACCTTTTCCATTAGATTCTGGAGGCCATCTCTGTTGTCAGGGAGAAAGATATACATGGAGAATGGCCTATTGTCATTGCCGCGCTGGTAGGGAAGTTTGAGGACTTTGAATCCGTCGAAGGAGCGGACAAATTGCCTCCTGCTGTTGGTCATGAAGGGGACAAGAACACTAGTGCCAACTAAGAGATAGAACTCTCTTTCTTGGGTGCTTGATACGTCAAACTTGTCCTTCCAGAATCCTTTGAAGTAGAGAGCATTTGCAAGCACAAGCATCGTATTGGAATCGAAGGACCCAGGAGGTAGAAGCTCTCTGATCAGCCCATTTGTCCTGTTTTCGACCCATTGTTTCACTTCCTTTATTACTTCCTCGGCCTGTCATCAACATCAAATGTCATTAGTAGCATAAGGGAAAGAGACCAGGTAGAAGTCCACTCTCATGAGGCACTTTCAGGAGATGCGAAGTTGTCGGCTATCAACTGCACTAGTATTTGTATATTATGGCCATAAGTTTGCCTGTGGAAACTGACCTTGCCCATAGGTACGCCATGCCACGAAGATCTGCATTATTTTCTCTGCTCCCTTGATTTGCTGGACTTGACGATGAAAATAGTTTCCTATTTTCTTATTTTATAACCATTCGTTAAAGAAAAAGAAAAATTGTTAGAGATATATAAGAAAAAAAGAAAGCTTCCGCAGAATTTGGAAAAGAGGCGAATCACTAAGAACTTATAATACACAGCCTTATCTTGCATTTTGCAAAAGACTGTTTCCATGCCTCCAACTCACAACCTCAATTGGAGACATACAACGGAGGGGAAATGATACTCATAATGGCGTGTTACAATTGATTAACCAAGTTTACAGTCGCTGCAGAAGGGATGTTAATGTTCCTATGATCCAAAGTACAAGTTTTCAGATGCTAGAATTATATGATCTGCATGCCCTTTGAACTACTGAAAATCCAAAGACAGAACGATCGGATGAATAGGGTCGGATCATCCAAAGGTGGGCTCGGGCTCCTTTAATGCAAATATGGGGGAACTTCCCAAGAATGCACCTCATATCGTCTGTTTGAGGGTACTATTGAAACCAAGAAATATAGGCCTGCCTGTCATCTATGCCAAAATAGATGGAGTTTTTCAAAAAAACCTGCTAGTGGAGGAAGACCTCTTAGGGACAAGAGATATAGGGCTGCCCGAAAGGGATTGCTTGATGAGAGTGATCTTAAGCAATTTCAATCAAGCTATCTAGGACCTAACTTCTAGCGGTCTAGAATCTCCAGATTGATCATTAAGGTTGGATCCATTTATGACTGAAGATCTCATCTATGTTAGTCGTGGCAGGCCTATGATCAAAGGCCACGACGTTCACATATAGTCATTCGAAGTCCATAGTAGGACGAGCATCCAATGACCCAACGACAGTAAACACAATTAAGAAAGAACTCACCTTGCTCTGAAAGTCTACAGCTCTGGCTTCTGCGCTAAATATTGTCGTAGCAATCTCTTGACAAGAGGGCTTTAGATGGAAAGATCTTTCAACCCAAATACCATTTGCAAAAGACAGATGGGGCCCACCATTCTCCGATCGGTCGGCTGAGAGGAGAGATTAGTTGAAAAGATAGAAAGTTGAGATGATCCACGGTTTCGGACTTCAGAAATGAAAGTAACTGGTTTAAAGTACGTCCCACTGATCCTGCAGTGACCAAGCTGAGGACAAGGTGGATCGATAAGGGAGAGAAAACGAAATTCAACCCTTTTTTTGCTTCTGTTAATCCTACATGATTTGCTATTTGCAAACAGAAATCGGGGTTGAAAACTTCGGACATTTGAGAAAATTCAACTTGAATCCTTTGCATGATTTGCTCTGGCTGGAAAATTGGGGTTTCAGGAGAATCTGATCTCAAGGAGAGAGAGAGAGAGAGAGAGAGAGAGAGAGAGAGAGAGAGAGAGAGAGTGGTTTGGAGTGTGTATGTATCATTGTGAGTGCAATGGAGATCAAGTTAGCAGTCTAGTCCGAAAAAGGCAACTTTCTGAATAGATACCAACTTAATAAAATAAATTAAAATTTTGTCCACTTATACTGTTTGCAACTTGAAATTATCGGAATATTGTTGGAACATCCAGAGGATGGCAGACAAGTGAAGTAACTCTGGATTTAAGCCACTGTTAGTCGTGGAGCTTTTGAACCTAAGAGGTTATAGCAGTAAGAAAGTTTGAAGTTTCTTATGAGAAATCTTGGTCCTTGCTTGTGACCAGCATCAACCATGTAACTCGTCTGACAATTCTGTCTGTGTTCATACAAGGGCTTTTCCGATTGCATGAGCCCAATCAGACAAACAAAAACAAGCAGCCCAGTGCACGAAGTTCCGGCATATGTGGGGTCCCGCGAAGGGGTGACCACAAAGGTTAATAGTATGCAGCCTTATCTTGCATTTTGCAAGATGCTGTTTTCATATCTTAAACCCATGACCTCAAGTTCACAAGACACAACAACTCTACCGCTACCCCAAGCCTCCCCTTCCCAACCGGCAAATGTTAAACAAATGAAAGCACCTTTATCTAGTAAAAGGAGTCGATATTATTCACCATTTAGAGTTACCATCTTACAAGTCCTTAGTTCAATGGAAAATTTAGTCTTACTATGATCAGGAATTCTTAGAGGCAACTCGGAACAAACTAATCTTCACTTACTGCTCCCTTACGTAAATATGAACGATTGAAAGTGCTTTTAGCTGGAAACTATGATTGGTTTCCTTGCATTTTCTGATAAACAAATATGACGTGAATTTCATTTAACTTTATCTAGAAGTGTTTATATTTGGGTTAGATGGGAATTTCTTTTGAAAATATTTGAATTAAGGAGCAACCAGAAAATTTAATAGCATGACATAATTAAAAAAGGGCAGCCCTTGTGCACGAAGCTCCCGCCTATGTAGGATCTGACGAAGGGGCGGACTACAAGGGTCTATAGTATGCAATCTTACCTTGCATTTTTGCAAGAGGCTATTTCTACACCTTGAACTCGTGACTCAAGGTCACGCGAAGACAACTTTGCATGACATAATTAGTAGCGGAAAATGATAAGTTTTTATAGTTAAAAAAAAGAAAAAAAACTGGACTTACAAAATATGTAACAATCTCCACCTTGTTTTTTATCACAGGCTACTTTGGAGACCAATCTGGAACAACCACCTATACTATGTCTTCTTCACCTAAGATGTGCATCCTATACTTTAGGGTACTCCACCAATCTTTAACACCATGAAAGATTAAGCAATCTTCTCTATTATAAATCATTGTCCCAGAGTAGAATCTAGTTGAAGATATTTAATCACCCTTTCAACCTTCTCGATTGGAAATTTTCATACCAGCACTTCTCTTTGACATTTAGAGATCTTCTTAAATCCTATTGATTTGGGAGTGGTGGGAATCTCTCTATCCTTTTGTAATGACTCAAATTTTGAAGACATTTTGTATGAAGATCAACTATGATGTTTGCCACTTGCCAACGAGCTGTAACTTATCCATTTTGGGAATCAATATGTGTTTAATATATGTTTAAGGGTATTAATAGGTGGTTAGATGTTTTATCTTAATTAAAATAAGAAATATAGGAATTTGTGAGTAAAATCAGTACCATTAGATTCTACACTTGAAATAGAATCTAACGCCTTAAAGAATGTCGCAAACGGAGTTCATACGACAAAGTTATGAGCTTTTGAAGATTGAGGGTATTTTTGTAAAATGTATTTAAGTGAGAATGGCTCGAAAACACAAGAGGAAGTTTTGACAGCGACACCCCTCTTCTTCCCCACCAACCAGTCCACCGCCTTACCATTCCAGCTGTCGCACTGCACTATTTTTGCAGTGAGGCACCAGAAAAAATGGCGGTACCACCATGGAACGGCACTGCCTTACTCCCTCTATAAAAAACCATCCATCCCCCTCTTCCAAACCAAGTTTTCTCCACTCCAAACGACCCCAAAACTAGATTTGGAAACAAGGGTTCCAGCTGCACTTGAAGCCTTCGATCGGGTGGAAAAGAGGGATTCCAGGTACGATTCCCCTCCCCACAATACTCCTCTCTCTTCCCTCTTCCTTTTCCCCCAGATCCTGATCGGATCTGGGCGTTTTTTTGGCTTGAAATCGTCGAATTTTTGGAATAAAACCAGACGGGTTGAAACCCGTCGTAGACGACCCGTCCTAGGGACGCTGCGCGTGACACGCGCTCCCTGGGGGCGGTCTTTGTGCGTGCGCTGCGTGCGGGCACGGGTCCGGCACTACTAGGATGCACGGGACGTCCTGGGAGTTGAGAGGCGCGCATGCCAGCGCCGATGACATATCCGTGTGACATCATCCAGGATGCACGCCTTGGCGTGTTGCTTGAGCGTGCGCCTGCATGCAAACGCTGTTGCAGTTCGACCGGGACGCGCATGCATCCTAGGAACCATGACACATGGGTCCTAATGAACAAATTTGGTTCGCTCATTAAGGCGCGGCACAAAAACTGCATTTACAGAGGCTATATAACTTCGATTGGCAATCAGAAAGAACCATTGCGTCTGGAATTTCGACACGGACTTAATTATACAGTAACGTTTTGGATCAAGAGACTATTTAGGGTAAGTATAGCCTAATAACTATAAAGATCTTATGAATCTACGAGATCAACCATAGTCAGACCACATGAACTGATCTAATAGAGGGCTTAGTACATTCTTAGACCAAGAATGTCATGGATCAACCCTTAGAAACTCATAAATTATATAGATTTAGCCGTTACCCTATGAATCGAGAACTAATGTTAGGATTTTATATCTAAACGACATCCAAGACTTCACCAATTTACTCTAGGGTTTGAATTGAGGAAAGACATGAGCTAAAGAACGACACTCGAGATAGGTAGTCTGGTACTACTAGGTTTTTTTAAAAAACATCTTAAACTTTGTCTTGCCTTTATTACCATTGTTAGTGTACTTTGAGATGTGATGTTCATATACGAATATGCGCTCTTCATGTTTTGTAGCTGTGAATGCGATATTAGCATGAACTGATTTTATACATTACTCGCATGATTTGTAAATAAAAGCATAAGTTGCATAATTTGTAGTGATTGAGGTTTGGAATTATATATATACATATATATGCTTTTTGGGCTATTGAGCCTAGTGGGTACTATGCTAAGAGGTTATTATGTATGGGGTTGGCTTCCCAGCCTCTACCACCAAAAAGGTGGATGGTATTGCTGCCAAAAAGGCTGGTCCATTCCCTGATTGTTGTGGTAAACAGGGATGACCACTGGAGGTGTTCATGGCACCCTTTTCAGGGACAACCATAACCGCCGTGGAGGCTATGGTGGGTTGGTCTCTAGATACCGAAGACACACGATTCCAACTATGTGCTGATTGTGGGCATAGTGACCTTATGATTTCAGTTTTTTTTTTAATGTGAATATAGCATTGAGATGGTTGTATACGAGTACTCGTGATCGGTCAGTTGAGTGATTTACTGAAAGGCCCATATGCATGATATTTATGGCAATATCCTTATTTGCTTTGTATTTGAAGAATTTTATAGCTACGATTATCATTGATTAATTTGCTTGATGCATTTGCCAAAATATATGCATGCATGAGTTGATTTACTATTCTGGTATTTTATATTCTTCTTGCTAATTTATGAATGTCGAAGTATATGCATATATACCCATGATTACTCAAAAATAGGAGTGCATGTCTTTATGAATGTGCTCAATAAAACCCTTATTGCATATCATATTTTTAAACTAGTGGTAGTAGATTACCTACTGAGTATGATAAATACTCAACCCAATCCATATTTTTTCCAGATCAAACAAAATACAACTAGAAGGAGTATCGGAAAGCATTAGGACTGCAGTCAGTTAAGCAAAGGTAAGGCTAAGTAAGGACCTAACTAGTGATCCTTTTCGTAATTGCTATAAACTTGGTTGTAAGTATTTGTTTATAACTGTGGCTGCGACTAACAATCTTGGGAGTAGTACTTGTTTCTATTTGGTTTAAGAACTTTGCCATGGCACTATGCATCATCTAGTCATTGAGATCAGGTCATGACACTTGGGATTTTTATACAAACATTTTGATTAAAAGAAAATTTTCTTTGTATTCTTTTGCACAAATTATTTTAAAATAGAGATCAATCTTGCTGTGTGTTATAAAATTGCATGTGAAAACCTGGGTCGTCACACCTTTCTATAAAGATGGGGAGAAAATGAAAAAACCAACTACTTCAATTTTAGTTTCGTTGGGATCATGAGATATACTATGATCAGCAAGAAGCCTAGCTATCATGGGCAGCCCCTGTGCACAAAGCTCCTGCTTATGCAGTGTCTGGGAAAGGGGAGGACCACATGGGCCTATAGTAGGCAGCCTTACCTTGCACTTTGCAAGAGGTTGATTCCACACCTTGAACCCGTGTTCTCAAGGTCACATGACGACAACTTTTACCATTGTGCCAAGGCTGCCCTTCAAGAAGCTTGGCTATCATGTTAGACCGAAATCTAGTTGAAGTGAAATTGGGGGAAATTTTGGAGTTTTTATTGCCTTCCTGGATCCATTTAAAACTAGAGCTTTGTTTTCACTAGATCTCTTCTTGGATAACTCGTGACTTCATCTCATTTAATCTCTTGCCTTTGATCAAATTCCTCCTTCTAAGGAGAGCCTTGTTCGTCCTTTTCATCAAGGATTTAAGAGCTGCTAACAAGTCATTCTCTTTTTGGGATCTCTTCAATCTTTGCTCTGTGGGTTCCATTCTTTGATTCAGATTTTTAGCAAAGCTAGCATGAAAGTGAAAACTTGAAGAGGGTTAAGGTCAATTGGAGCTTCCTTCTGCCATGACTAAATTAGATTATCAAATTGAGGTTCAATCAACTGTTCAAGCTAAAAATGAAAATGTTTGTGACTCAGTTCAATACTGAAACTTCTTAACAGTATTGGCCAATGATCTAATGTAATTTATCCAGTATGAGTTGTTGTGCATGTTGGAATTCTTCAATTCAATCCAAAGAGATAAAAAATTTGAGGACAAGGTTAACTTGATATGACTAAGTGAACTTTCCACCTAAGAAAGAATTCATGAGTCCCAATGAACACACAAAAATCCTCCCTGCTAACCGACCTATTATGCAACTTCTTTCGTTCGTCCATCATATGGTGTTAAAAATCCCTGCCATGATTGATGAATAATGCCACAGGTGTCTAACCATACAAAGTTCCCTCCAAATTTTGGATCCAGTTCCATGATCATTAGGACATAAACCCCAGTGAATAAAAGCATAGTATCATCATTCAACACCTTCAGTAAAACCACAGCTGAATAGATAACCACAATTTGATCAATTTTGGAGAACTTTGAACAATTACAAGCCACCAAAATCCCTCCAAAGGTCCCTTTTGAGTTCATCACCAACTAGTCAATGTTCAAGAGACCACAAATGCTAGTAAAAATAAACTTATCCATCCCCTCCGCCTTTGTTTCTTGCAAGGTAAAAATCCAAGGGCGATAGCTTGGAGAAGTCTGACGAATAAGAGCCCTCTTCTCAGCAGAACCATGCCTCTAACATTCCATGATAATAAGTTCATTATGAATCCTTACAAAATAAACATCCACCAACCCAGGTAAGGACTGAGTCAATATCAACCATAAGATAGTTGGATGAAACTCTCTTACAAGGGAAATCCTGCAGTTCATTGGAGAGATGATTTCTTGGTCGTTAACATGGAAGGACTACCCGTGTAAGACTAGTTATTCCTGCCCTTCCAACACACAGAAAAAATAACGTTAATTCAGTACTCAAAAGAAGAGAAATTAGCACGAGTCTGGGAAGAAATTGACAGCAGTGGAGCTACAATTGAAATACCTTCTTTAAAAGTTCTTTTGAGATAGAAGAGGGAGGAAGCACTCCATTTTAACATAATGGGCCATGCATGTTGTTGATCAGACTTGTTCATCTGATTTTTATAGTTGGAATAACTTGTACATCAAACATTAAGGTTATTGAACAAATATAACATCTGAAAATTGCGCTTTTTTTCTTTTTTTTAATATGGACTATTTTTTAAACGAGGTTGCCCACAGTCCATGTTCTCTGAGTCAAAAAAAAGAAAAAGAAAAAAAAAACATTTGTTTAGATTTTAAGTTCATCCAATCCTTATTCTTTTCAAAGAAATAGCGATCCAAAGGCATAGGAATCAGATTGATGGGTCTTAAAAATTAGTTGCTAGGCCCAACATACAAAACTGTGACTCACTACTAGTGCACGCACCATCCGTTGATTTTTCAAGGAGAGGAATGGATAGAGGTGTCACTGGAGGAGAAAGGGTAGAAAGCCAACAAAATTTAGGGCTCTAAAGATGATTTGAGCTAGGCAGTTATTATTTTTAAATCTAGAGCATTGAGTTTTTCAAGGCTAGAAGCCTCCAATGGATGGTTACGAACAAGTAACTTAAATAGGCCAGGCAAACCAGATGAGTGAGTCAGATCACCCAAACATAGGAGCTATCTAAGCTGCACCCTTTTCCACATCCTGCTAGTAGAACTCAGTATTTGCCAAACTAATGGAAAGGCATAACCATGACTTAAGTTTTAAATGTCATGAAATTTAATAGATGGCTAAGCTGCACTTATGTCAAGGTTTTATGTTATAGGTCACCAATATGTATAGGGTGCGTACTAAAAAGTAAAAATGATGAAACAGGCAATCCTCCACCTATTAGTGTAAACACCTCGATTTGACATAATCTGAGGGCAATTCTAAGATAAGTATCAGGCATGCACACATTCAAATAATTGTAAGGCAATCTGAAGCAAGTAAGTTATTCGAATAGAAATACATGTCCTACTGAGATAGAATTTGTAACTTGTTATCCTATTGCCTAGCAGACAAAGATTGACCTCCGTTGAAATTGTGATTCATTTGGATCAACATGAGGGTCCAACTATATTACATTGCCAGAATCCATGTTGTATATTTGAAACAGGTTGATCTCCTTGCTTCCCTCATGGTATAATTCTCTTTCCGTTGAGCCTCTTTCTCCTCAGTCCACAAAGACAAAATGTAAGACTGGTGTCAACAGTTCATCATGGAAGCAAGAACTCACCGAGCAGGGATCAATAGGATTTACGGCTACGCTAATCGTTGATGGTAGTTCTAGATCTGGGCAAAGACAAACTACTGTAAGGAATTTATTGAAACAATTGAATTTTGAATATGGTAAAGTAGCTCCTGGATAGTGAACTACTCCTTTATAGGTGTTGCAATGGCCCTGTTTGCAATATTCCTATCTATTATTTTGGAGATTTATAATTCTTTTATTTTATTGGATGGAATTTCAAAGACTTAAATTAACAACCACAAACTTCCTATATATTGATCATCTGGGGAGCACATGAGCAACTCAACCAGTGAAGGAAGGGTTAACTACATTGCCAATGAAGAACACCACCCCACTCATCTCTTCCCGTATCATGAACATAAAAGGATGATCAGCGACAAAATTCACTGGTACATTTATTGATCCGGCGCTCCTGCATAGCATTGTTAGTCGAACCACGGTAGCAGCAGCAGCTTCGGTCCCTTCCTCGTTAACTTCAACGAATGACTTGTGGAACACATCTGACACGGCAAGTACTTCATGATTAGATTCCAACTCTACCATTTCTGTGAGCTCTGCGTCATCGGAGAAGGGCAAAACCAAACCCAATTCTTTCATGGTGGTTGAAGCTTCAAACTGGAACAACATCTTGAACCGTGGAACCCAGAAGGCTCCAACACCAACCTCGTGGAGTGGGAGATGAGACTGCAGGAACTCCGGTTTGGAGCTGGCCTCTTCTATTAGATTCTGAAGGCCATCTCTCTCGTTAGGGAGGAAGATATACATGGCAAATAGTCGATCGTCATAGCCATGCTCGTACGGGAGTTTGAGGACTTTGAATCCGTCAAACGAGCTGATAAACTGTTTCTTCCTGTTGGTCATGAAAGGGGCACAAACAGTACTGCCATCCAAGAGGTAGAACTCTCTTTCTTGGGTGCTTGATACGTCGAACTTGTACTTCCAGGCTCCTTTGAAGTAGAGTGCATTTCCAAGGACAAGCATAGTAGAATTATCAAGCGATCCAGGAGGAAGAAGGTCTTTGATCAAACAATTTGTCTTGTTTTCGACCCATGTATTCGCTTCCTTTATGAGTTCCTCAGCCTGTCATCAGCATCAATTGGCAGTAGTACGATAAGGGCCGTTACATAGAGAGCAGGATAAACAGACCCAGCAGATTATGCAAAAAGGGGCAGCCCGCGTATGCGGGGTTTGGAAAGAGGCAGACCACAAGGGTCACCTCCCCTTTTTACATACTGGAAGCAAAATCAAGAATTTTTTTACCTTAATTAGAAAATCTACAGCTCTGACATCTGCTCTGAATATTGTAGCGGCAATCTCTTGGAAGGTGGGCTTCAGAGGGAATGATCTTTCAACCCAAACACCATTAGCAAAAGACAGCTGGGGCCCGCCGTTCTCTGATCCGTCGGCTGACAGAAGAGTGACAATTTGAGAAGATAATGAGTTGAGATGATCGACGGTTTCTGATTTTAGAACAGAAAGTAACTGGTTTAGAGTATTTCCTTTGGATCCTGCTGCAACTATGCTGAGGATGAGATGGATCGATATGGGAGAGAGAACGGAATTCAGGCCTTTATTTGCTTGAATGAGTCCTACATGATTTGCGATTTGCAAACAGAACTCGGTGTTGAAAACTTTGGACGGTTGAGGGGATTCCACCGGAACCTTCTGCATGATTTTACTTTGGCAGGCCAAGTTGAGGTTTGAGAAGCTCAATTTGCTATGAGATGGCTCTAGTTATTATTGTTTGAAGTTGGAATTATCAAAATGAGGTTAGTATATTCGGTGATCCTACGAAGATGCTTCTTTTTTTTCCTTTTTTTATTAGATTGATGGCAGCTATAGGACCATATTTCGTAGTGGGCCCTCCACCCTGACATTGAAGGGTTGATCTTACATCTTAGTTAAATCAGATTGTGAAGATTTTGCTTATTTCAATTGCAGTTCCGATTGCAAGTAAGTTTTTACATAAAATGCAAATGCCATATTGCCATCAACGTGGTAATCTAAGACTGACAATTTTGAGGTCATGGTTGGCCTTTTTCTAATGGATTTTTTGTTGCAATTCACGTTAGACTATATTAATCAACAATATCTCTTCTTGTACCTATTGCCGTGGAAAGAGCGTTAACTCCATTGGAAGTCCTTATCTCTGGTTGTGCCCACCTGCACAATGTCATGTGGATTAGGACCCTTGTTTGGAAGCGGTATCCAAAGGCCATTGCTTGCAGATTACGTCTTTTGCAAAAGTCCTTAACATTTGGCCAGGTGAACTCGAACGTTGGCTGTTTTCTCACTTAATATATCGATTAATCAAATAATTGTGAGGTTGGAATCTTGGACGCTTACATACTTGTGTTTTATAATAATTCTGTTATGTGGTCTTCTAATTTACAATACTTGACCTTTATCTCTTGTTCTTCAATATTCTCTCTCATAAAGTGATACTTGTTTTTCATTCAGCAACCAATTTTAGATAATTTATTTTCAAGAAGCATGAGAACTTCAAAAGCTAAGGAAGCATTGAATATTCTACAAGAAGAGTTTCAAGTAAGTTCAAAGGTTAGAAAGATTGAACAAGTTCTTGGAAAAGAGTTAGAGAATATGAAGATGAATGAATCTAACACTCTAAAAGAATAATTTTCTAGAATTATTGAAGTAGTAAATCAAATGAGGCTACTCTTAGAAAAGAGTTAGAGAATATGAAGATGAATGAATTTAAAACTTCGAAAGAATATTTTTCTAGAATTATTGAAGTAGTAAATTAAATGGGGTTACGTGGTGAAGCTATAACAGATAATAAAGTTGTTGAATTTTTTTTGATTATTTTGCTAGAAAAATATGATTCCATGGTCTCTATTATTAAAGTAACAAAAGACATCTTCAGTTTAAGTATTGAAGAGTTAATGGCATCACTACAAACTCAAAGCAAAGGTTATTGAGACACTTTGAAAAATCTGTTGAAAGTGCTATTCGATATAAGCTAAATTTAATTAAAAGAACAAATTTACTATCATCTCAATACACAAAAGGGGGAATCATATAAAAGAAGTAGTCATGGAAGAGGGAGATGAAGTGGGCAAGGGGAAGATGAAGAAGTAATTATGATAGATATATAATAGCAGAAAATTTTGAACCAAAGTGTAGTGTTGCAAAAGGAGTAGCCACATCAATACAGATTGATGGTTTAAAGGAAAACCTCAATGCTATAATTGTAAAAAATTTGGGCATCTCCAGAAAGATTGTGGGTTGAAGAATGATCAAAAGCTAATTTTTTGAAGAAAAAGAAGATGACGAAAATATATTTTATGCTTGTCAAGTGGCATATGAAAGGAGAAGTGATGTTTGGCTGCTTGATAGTGGATGCAATAATTATATGCCAAGAGATAAAAGTGTTTTTATGTATATAAATACTATTGTAAATTCTTAAGTAAGAATGGAAAATGGATATTTGGTTCAAGTGAAAGGAAATGGTACAGTTTGTATTTAAAAAATAAACACACTAAATTCATTCATGATATTAGTTCCTAACTTGGAGCATAATTTACTAAGCGTTGGACAACTTGCAGAGCATAAATACTCAATTGTTTTTAAGACAATTGGTGCATGATATATGAGAAAGGCAAGATAAAATATTTTGTAGTAAAAGTAAAAATAGAGAAAAGCAAAAGTTTTCCATTAATCTTCAACAATGGTGCATATATATTGCTTTGAAGCTACAAACCATAGACAATCTTAGTTATGCCACAGAAGGCATGGGCGCTTGCGCTTTTATGTGCTAAAGTTGCTTTAAGAGAAGAATTTGGTGTAGGGGCAACTAAATACTGAAGAAAAAATTGATGTGTGTGAAGGTTGTGCCATGGGCATTCATCACTACGATTCTTTTCTAAAAGGAGTTTGAAGAATAAAAAATGTGCTAGAATTGGTTCATACAGATGTGTGCGGGCCTGTGAGAAATTCTAGAAATAGCTATTTCATTCTGTTGTTTGATAATTTAACTAAAATAAGTGAAGTTTATTTTTTAAGGCAAAGATCTAAAGTATTTTTTGCTTTTAGAAAATTCAAAAGTCTTATTGAAAATCAAAGTGATCACAACATAAAAGTCTTGCAACCATCTAATTCTTGAATGCTGCCTCCACCCAATCTCCTCTTTGCTTTCGAGTTGGTCTCGATCCAGCTTGCATTGTTCAGAGCTTGTGTGTTTCTCGTTTTATTGTCTTTAGCCCACTATTTCAATTGATTCTTTAGAAACTTGAACTTAGAAACAAAGTTTGTTAGCTGCATTGCCTTTTGGCTAGCACAAGTGCTACCTCACTTTTGGCCAAAATCAACCAAGGATTTATGATATAAAGTTCAAATTTACCAACTTAATGACAAATTTCATGAACAGTTTGCAAAGTTGTCAAGTTTTATGTTGTGTAGGTCACCAAGAGGAGCCTCTCTTGTACGTGGTAGGTCTTCAAGGTCTATCTCTCCATCATTCCAAAAGAAAAAAGGTTAAATACTAGCTAGGTATAAATCTAGTTATCAATTGAAGTTGAAATTCTATTGACATCCCAATAACTAGAAAAAATTGCTAAAGTTTTCCTTAACTTTTCCCAAACATTTTCAACTATTTACTCATTCTAAAACAAAACAAATATATCAATTTTCATTTACAAATGATGATGTTGGCCTGCCTTGCCCTACCCTAACCTCCCATAGCAGTTGATGGGATAGGGTGTAACGACCTAAATTTTTAGGCTTTCTTATTGTAATTTTTTTTTGGAAAATTTGAATGGAATGGAAATGCGCAAATTTGAAAATTTGAGTTTTAGAAGTAAAAGCTTTGATAAATATCAAATTGAGTGTTAAGACCTCTATAATTGAAATGTTCTTAGAAAAATCATTCCAACGACACTAATTTATTTGAAATCCAAGTTCGGGCGAATAAACAATGATTTTTCTCGTGAAGGGTATTTTTGTAAAATCATTAATGGGCCCCACTTGTAGGAACCTAGGTGTAACACCCTAGTTTTTATAACAATTTTTTTATATAATAATACTAATAATAGTCGTAGTCGGGATCCCAAAATTAAAAGATTCTATAAATTATTTTATTAGAATGTTTCTTAAAAACTTTCAGGTGTTATTTTCTTTTTCCAAAACATCATGACCATGATTTAAATTTTAAATATAATTATGCAATAAAATAGTACACATATCAAATCCAACGTCAAAATCATCAGCGCCTTTATTTTCAAAACAATAAATATCCAAAACATAACAATATGACCTAAGGTCTATCCATCATAACATCTCACCTCAATGTCTATCACATGTATAACTCATGCCACTATCTATCAATCAAAGTAAAGTAATCTCCCACTGCTATCACAGTCTCTCAACGGTCTTGCCCTTCCTGTTGTCGCATTCAAGATCTAAGGCATTGCAAAATAAAGCAATACCTCAGCAAGCTATTGTTTGTGTACTTACATAGATCTAATGTAATAACAATGGAACAAAATCGAGTAACAGTGCTGATAAAATGAGTAGATCTATTATTTATGGAATTATAATTTTTTATAAGCAATGCTAATAAATCTTAAAACAATCATATATGATAAAACATGCATCTTGTGGATTTAAAACATAATATGATCTAATATAAGTGAGTATACAATAACGACAAGGCAACCCAAGGTACGTGGGTCCCACGAGTGTCTCATACACTCGTATAATAGATCATGAGTACTCATATTAAATCTCTGAGTGTCATCACACCCAGGCATATAATACATCTCCATGCTTCTCATGCAAGCATACAGAATAAGAGTATGGATTGTCATGTCATAGTAACAACCCTCCAAGGTCTCAACCACTACAGCTCTCTATCGACACCATAACGGGAGACTTAACGTTCCTCCCCATGGAAAGGCCAAGACTAGTAGTGTGGACTATCCATGTTCCCAAACCCTTAACAAAATCCATCTGTAGTTAGGTGTCTATCATATCACAATCACATCACAAAATTTAGAAGGTGGGTGGCTGACCCTACTCTCTCCTAGCATGACATCTACCGGGTGAGAGCACCCGTCATAAAACACAAAACATGAAAATCACGTATCTCGAAAACCAGGAGCACTCGTAGCTTGTAATCCCTAAGGCACACCCCTTATCCCGGGGTTAGCCTTTTAAAGGACTAGCCACCAAGCCTCCACTGTCGTTTCTTATGAAAACCCATTAGTTTTCATGGTGCCATAAAGAAAGTTAATTTTTAATTATGTATAAATACGTAGTATCAATCTCATAAAACCATAGATCATAAATCCATTCAATACATTATCAAAATCTAATATAGATCATAGTATAAAACTTTGAGTCTCACAAAATCGTAAACTAAATAAATAAGTGCAATTAAATCATAATTAATCATGATACTATAATAATGCAAGGTTTTTAAAATCAAAATATAACATTAAATGTCGTCACCTACCTTGATGTGAGATCACTCAACTCAAATGTATAATCCTCTTAGCTTGTATGTTTAAATGTGCCTGTCAATACCACAATACTATTTTGTGTTATTTATTTCATCATAATGGAGTCTATGGTGATCCAACTGTTGGATCATCCTCTAAGATCTCTAATTATGATTTTGTCCTTAGTCCCAATGTTACTTGTTATAATTTTGTCTCATCTTATGTTCATTTATTCATTTTTGTGTGTATCTAACATTTATACCTTAATTTGAGGTCAGATCATCCTCAGATCAATAATTTCCCAAGATCTGGTTTGAAGCAATAGTCTAAATCAGTTTCTAATATAGTCACACCTAATATGATCCTTAGAACTCTTATTTATTGTCATACTTTATCTCGTTGTTCTAGTCTTGGGGCTTGATCACCCTTTGATCAGCTGGTTCTAAGTTATTGAATAATATTTTCTAATTTTTCTAATTTAAAAGTGGTAAATTGTAATTTTTCAAGTCAAATCTAAGTCCATATAGTCAAGACTATCGCAACAGATGTCAAGACATCGGCGTCCCCAAGACACTTTGTTTTTGAAATGCACTATGGGACGTGCCTTGTGCCTCCTGGTCACTGGGATGCACCACCACTTGCATATTGGTCGCTAAGACACCCTACCTCCTGTGACCGCGTGCAAGGCACTCCTACGCCCACATGCGCTATGCATGCATGTGACAATGCGCGTACACGCATGCTTTCATGTTGGGGCATCCCGCACAGCGTCCTAGCATCAGCGACAGGGCACCGACATGGGTGTCGTCGCCAGTGAAGATGATCGGAGTTCGGTTGTCACCGGTGACTCCCCAGGTGCCCAAAATTTGTGATATTTGCACCCTTTTGCTTGAAATTTCATGTATATTCCATTTTTAACACTTTTTTTTTTTATTGATTTTGCTAAAAACTAGGGTTTTTTCTCACGTTCCTAAAATTTTCATACATACTGTTCTTCATGATTTTTGGAGTTACCAACTGTTGGATGTCCCTCAAATTTTAGGGTTTGTTCCTAGATTCATTATGCTTTAGATGAACAATCCAATCTTTGTTTTGACATTATTTTATCAATGTATTATCATGCCAATAGTAGGGTACACAGAGTTACCAAAAAAACTATGAACCCATGTTGTTCTTCGGCATTAACGGATGCGAAATTCTACTTATGTGCCGTAAATGGAAGGGAAAAAAGGGGGTGAGACCTACCTCAGTCAGTCAGCAATTGTTGACATTGTCGGAGAGACTTTTTCCAAGATTTTCTCGACGTTGCGATTTCTATTAGGGATCTTTAGAAACTTGACCTCTTGAGGCAAGAGGGATTGTGATGGAGTGATTGAATAGGAAGGTAGCTACTTTTAACGCTGGTGATCCGTTTTTCTCGGTCACCAATCAATTTTTTCGACGAAGTAGTTAGATCTTATAGGGGAGGGTCGAATGGGGTGTTGTTATAAAAAAAACAGCCCCCTGTATTTCGGGCCTCTCCAAGTTACCAAATTCCCTTCTAACTTCAACGGTTCATAACTTCTCCGTTTGAGCTCCGTTTTCTACGTTCTTTATACCGTTCAATTTCTATTGATGTGTACTTTTTAGTTTTTAGATTTTTAGAATCAATTTCTATGTATAAAATTTTTAATTTAATTTAATACTAATTTGTGATTTAAAATTTGAGGATGTTACATTGGGCTCGATGATAATATGTTTAGAAAACACCATGAGTAGCCATTAGGACCATTGACTAGATCCATGATGGTGTGATGATGGTGAAAACATCATCATCACTTGCTTTTGTTATATTAAGAAAAAGAAAAAATATTAAAGTAATTAAAGGGAGGGGCCGAATTTGATAACGACACCCCCCAAACTAAGTGGGATAGGAAACATATTTGTTTCCTGAGCCCTACCCATTGAGAACGACGAATGAAAGAAAGAAGGGGAAAAAAAGGAGAGGAGGAAGTTGTCGACGAGAGAGAGAGAGAGAGAGAGAGAGAGAGAGAGAGAGAGAGAGAGAGAGAGAGAGAGAGAGAGAGAGAGAGAGAGAGAGAGAGAGAGAGAGAGAGAGGCTTCCAGCGTTAGAAAATCTGGGTTTTTCTGGGTGGAGAAGAAACCCTTGTCACTGGTGAAACAGAGTTCACAAACGAACGGTGACCCTAATTGGAGATCCAACTGTCCGATCTTCTCTTTATGAGTTGGGGAGCAAAACCCCTTTGGTTCCAGCACCATCAAAAGAAGGGACAACACTAATATCGAAGGGGATAGCTGTGTGTGTGGTCAGCATAGTCAGAAAACGCAAAAATTCATCTTATTTGACAACAATACGACATTGTGGACACCACGGAGGTGAGTTTTCTACAACCCTAACCTTGATTTGCGTAGATGCTAGTAGATCTAAGGTTTCTGGAACAGTAGGGTACACAATCAGACCCTAATGGCCAGATCAAACAAAAGATCACATCCCTAATCAAAAGGCCACAACCCTTGGAAACTTTGATAGTCTCGTTGGAGCTCCGATCATCCATCTAGAGCTCGGACAGGGACAAATCTGACCCTGAACAGATCAATGGTACTGATTTGAGCATGGAATCAACCTAAAAAGGGGATTCGTGTCTCAAATATTGTCCCTATTGGGTGAAATCTTAAGTTATGTGTATGTGAATAGTATATAAACAAAAACTAACCATAAATACCTAAGGATTAGGCGTTGAGTAGAATGAGGTGTAGTGAATTCTATCATTGAGGATGACTGCGAAGGCTTGAAAGAAAGGAGAATCTTCACAAGAGGTAGGTGATTTGAAACTACTAAGTTTTCAAATGAATTTCAAGTTGAAACCGTCATTGGTATTATTTTTGAGTTTAGAATGTATTTATGTGTGAATTTTTGTGTATATAATGTTAGCATGCATGGTTTTATGATGAATTAGTGTTTGTTTGTACTTTAAAAATAATTGAGCATAAGGTATTCTTCTAACTAGCTTGAAAACTTAGCTCCATGACTGATATTGCAAATATTGATAGTTTTATTATTAATACCTTATATGTTGAATTGTTATTTTGTAATTGAAAAGAACAACTTCATGTATGCATTTATTTCCATGATTTGACTTGGATTTCCTAAATGGCATGAATTGGAATACGCAGAATATTGCAAGTGGTATGATGCTTGCATTGCAATCTCTGTATAACTTTAGTATTTGTTGGCCTAATAGGCCTAATAGTTAATATGCTAAGAGGTTGTACGGGTTGACCTCCCGGTCTCTAACCACCAAAGGTGGAAGGTATCCATGCCTAAAGTGGCATCGTTTTTCTCTACTGTTGTGATAGGAACAACCATTGGAGGTGGTCACAACACCCTTTCGAGACGTATGCATAGTCGCTGTGGAGGGTGCAGTGGCTATTCTCTAGATACCGAAGAGACACGATCCAGTGATCTAGTTGTGAGCATAGTAGTCCAAGAGCTTTCTATTTTGTAACCACAGATAGGGGTGAGATTGTAGTCTTTAGATGAGCACTTGTGACCAAGATGGCTAATATATGGCCAAGTTTCCTATCTGTATGATATCTGCAGAAGGAATGAGAATGATTGACAAGAGATTTGATCAATTACTACTTCAAGCATTTTGAAATTAGTATGTTGTGAAGTTAGCCGATGATTTTCTTTGTTTGAATCTAGCTATCTGTAAAATGTAAACATATAATTGAGTGTTGTTGATGCATTGCATGAGACAGCTTAGGTAAGGCTACCATATGTTTTTCAATCACATGAAAAACCTATTCTTAAACTCGCATGTATGCTCTGCTATGTTTTTAGTTTTGGTAGTGTTAGATTTCCTACTGAGTATGTGGAATGCTCAACCTACTATTTTTATTACAGATCATTGTAGACAGGATAAGCAGAAGCAATAGTGAGTTTGGTGTTTTCATCAGGATAAGGAAAAGGTAATATATATTATTTGATTCATAGAAATTATAGTAAGGTGTGTGGGAATGAAATGTAATAAATTTGAAATCATGTAATTTCATGACTTGGACTGTGATTGGCAAGTCTTGGGGTCAGACCATAGTAAGACTTGTTTATTTCTTAAAATTATTAAATGTTTGTTTATCAGGTACCTTGCAATGATATGCGTTAAATGTCTAATATTCAAAAAACAGAGGAAACTCTGCCAATTTTTTGGTAGAAATGTAGTCCTCATTTCACCATTAATCCCTTTTAAGAAAAGAAAAAAAAAATAACACTCGGGGTTTTTCAAAATGAGTCTTACAACAATTTTGAAAAGACATGAGGTCAATTACCCTGTACATGATTTAGAACTTACTGCAATAGTTTTCCCCTTGAAGATCTGGAGGCACTATTTGTATGGAGAAAGGTTCGAGGTGTTCATAGACCACAAAAGTCTTAAGTACATATATTTGCAGCAAGACCTGAATATGCGACAAAGAAGATGGATGGAGTATTTGAAAGATTATGACTTTTCTATTCAATATCATCTAGGGAAGGCAAATGTAGTAGTAGATGCCTTGAGCCAAAAGATGCAAGGAGTGTGTGCAAGCTTACTTTTTAGGAGATGGAAGTTGCTACAAGAGGTTATAGAGTGTAGACATGAGGTAAGTCAGGAGAGAAAGTTAAGCTAATGCAAAAGGATGATGCTGAGGTGCAAGCCTTAGTTGGGAAATCAGGGTTTGTCAAGGAGACAAATGACAGTGAGTATATGTAAGGAAGATTAGTAGTGCCAGCAAATGATGAACTGAGGAAAGAAATTCTTCAAGAGGCACATCAATCACGGTATATTATTCACTCTGGTGGTACAAAGATGTATCAAGATCTGAAGGGGCAATTCTAGTAGAATGGTATGAGAAAAGAGATAGGACAATTAGTGGCACGATGCTTGACTTGCCAATAAATTAAGGCTAAGCACTAGAGACCTGCTGGACTGTTACAACCACTTGAACTCTGGAATGGAAGTGAGACCATATTATTATCGACTTCATAGTGGGATTACCCAAGACATCGAGGGGACATGTTATGATATGGGTAATCGTAGACCTATTGACCTAATCGGCACACTTTCTTCCAATTCGACACAATCAATCCACTGATAGCTTGTCCCAGTTGTATATTAAGGAGGTGGTGAGTTTACATGGGATACCACTGAGTATCACTTCCGATAGAGATAGCCGTTTTACCTGACAATTATGAAAATCAGTACAAAAGTCATTGGGATTATCATTGAACTATAGTACAACCTTTCATCCACAAACTGATGGCCAATCTGAATGCACAATTCAAACTTTTGAAGATATGTTGAGGTCATGTGCGATTAACAGAAAGGAAAGTTGGGATGAGAGCTTACCTTTAATCCAATTTGCATACAATAATAGTTTCCACTCAAGCATCAATATGGCTCCGTATGAAGCCCTTAATGGAAGGCCTTGTCATTCACCTTTTTGTTGGGATGAAGTGGGTGAGAACAAAGTAATACCGTTAGAGCTAGTAGAACAACGTGCAAATAAGGTGAAACTTATACGGAGAAGACTTCTTACAACCTAAAGTGGACAAAAGAGCTATGTTGACAAACGATTCTTTTTTTTCTTGATTTTGAGTTTTTGACCATCCATTCATAAAAAAACATGATTTTAGGAGCTATAGAGGTCCAAATCATGATCTGAAAGAGGCATTGTAATGATCTCAACAAGATGGACCTAGATTTAAGATAAAAATCTAGATTAGAGTAACTTTTTAATAGTCAAACCACTAAATACTATTAGATGACTTAGATCAGGCTGATCAATAGATGATCAGGCCTTAGAGCTTGTTTGTATATGTCAAACATGAAATGATCTAGGGGATTAGAAGAGCATATCTCACTAAATTGCTAAGAAAAATTGATCTTTACGATTGATTTAAACAGGTGCTTTAGGATATGCTGATCAAAGAGTGATCTGACTGTCAGATCGACATGTGATCATAAAGATACATGTGAATCACTAAACAAATTAGAAACTTTAAGGGTCATGATGAAAATGAGAGGTTTAACAATCAATGATGACTTATGATGTAACAGCTACGTTAGGGCGTACGACTTGATATCACTTATGCGCCTGATTGAAGTACCGCATTATGGAGGTAGGTGATTTCATTCGGGATTTCCCATGATTTCTCAAATCATGACTTAGTGATTGAAACTTTGAGGCTTAGGTTTGTATGCCCTATCATTCTACATGAGATCATTTTCAGTAAGTATTACTGATATGCTTGCTACTTCCCTTGTATATATTTTATGCATTATTTTTGGCATATTTTTGTTACATTGACTGACTCTTAAGATGTTTGACACGTGGGAGTCTCTATGCCTTGACGATTGAGACTATTGAACTTGGGATGGGATGCATCCCCCTTCCCCCATGAGTGTCTGAGTGCCCCTTGTGGGTGAAAGGATGAAAAAGTGAAAGTGGGCATGAAACACGTCATTCCGTGAGTGCTTGAGTGCCCGTGTGGGTGAAAGGTGAAAGCAAAACTGGAACGCTCCTTTTTGTAAGTGCCTGAGTTCCCCATTATGGGTGAAAGGGTGGAAGCGGATGGTATTGAGAGTTGACCTCACATTATCGTGAGTGTATCTGAGACACTCATAGGGCTTGACCATGTATGATGTTTCGATGCTTTTGATATGCATTCATGTTGTTCTCTGGATATAGACTCACATGGTTATGGCTTACTTGTATCTACATATCTTTTTAGATTTTGCATGTCCTGATACCATGACTTATGTTGCCTTAGTTATATCTTGGATTTGGTATATTCTTTATTGTATGAATCTAAGGTTTTTGTACCATATTATTTCTTATCGTTTTATATTGAATGTAAATCACCTACACAAGCATAGCTTACTGAGGCATTGCTTTATTTTGCAATGCCTCAGAGTTGGACCGCGACAGTCAGAGAGGGAAGAAGGTGGAATAGTGCGGATCTGGACGAGGACCTGAGGACCCTATACTTTTTGTATTTGGAGACATAGTAGTGTACGTCTTTAGACTGGTATCAGACTTTTGGTACTCTACCTGGATATTTGTATATTTTGATATATTAGACTCATACCATTGTATAGTGTGCATATGCTTACATATGGATGATGTGGTGATTTTGGATGGACCTTGGAGCTTTGGGACTTTTATTATCATCGTCTCTTTGCAGTTTGCATAATTTCTCATGGTTTTGTATTTGAGCATGTTCAATGTGTTTGAAAGTGATTTGGTTCAGCATTGTAGTTTTTGAGTGTAAATGACCCTCGGGGTTTTCCTTATTGGGTATTTTTCCTTGACGCTGCACAAAATTTCTAAATATTTGAGTTTTATTTCAGGGATCCCACCTACTTTGTAATAATAAATTTTTTACTATTAATATATGTACTAGAAAAAGATTTTAGAAAACCTGGGGTGTCACAACATATAAATTAGCATTGCCACCACAGTTAACAGAAGTTCACAATGTGTTCCATATATCTATGCTACATAAGTACATACTGGATTTCACACATGTACATGCACAGGTGCTAGTAGAGATACAACCAAACTTAACTGAGGAAACAAAGCCAATTCGGATTTTCACAAAGAAGGCCAAGAAATTGCAAAACAAAGAAATTTCATTGTTTAAGATTCTGTGGAGAAATTCATCAATTGAAGAGGAAACATGGGAGACAGAATTGGAAATGAAATATAGATATCCTGAACTCTTTGATGAGTAGTAATAAATGGAATTTCGAGAGAGAAATTCTTTGAAGGGGGTAATAATGTAATGACCTAAATTTTTAAGCTTTCTTATTGTAATTTTTTTTAGAAAATTTGAATGGAATAGAAATGCGCGAATTTGAAAATTTGAGGTTTAGAAGTAAAAGCTTCAATAAATATCAAATTGATTTTTAAGAGCTCTATAATTGAATTATACTCTAAAAAACAATGCCAATGATACTAATTTTGCTAAAATACGAGTTCGAACGAATAAACCATGATTTTTCTCACAAAGGGTATTTTTATAAATTTATTAATGGGCCTCACTTGCAGGAACTTATGCCCAACGATAAGGTGTTTATAAAACACCATGAGTAGCCATCAAGACCATTGACTAGATCCATAGTGGTGTGATGATGGTGAAAACATCATCACCACTTGCTTTTGTTATATTAAGAAAAAGAAATATTAAAGTAATTAAAGGGAGGGGTCGAATTTGATAATGGCAACCCCCCTCAACCTAAGTGGGACGGGAAATAGATATGTTTCCCGAGCCCTACTTGATGAGAACTACAAATGAAAGAAAGAAGAAAAAAGAAAAAATGGAGAGGAGGAAGCCATCAAAGGGAACCCGATGCCGGGAAGGAGGAGAGAGAGAGGGGGGGATGGGGAAGAGGGAGAGGAGAAGAGGAGAAGAGGAGAGGCTGCCAGCACTAGAAAATTTGGGTTTTTAATTGGTGGAGAAGAAATCATTGTCGCTGGTGAAACAGAGTTAGCCGGCAACAACAGTGACCCCGATCAGATATCCAACCGTTTGATCTTCTCTTCAGGAGTTGGGGAGCAAAACCCCTTTGGTTCTAGCACCATTGGAGAAGGGACAATGCTAGAATCGAAGGGGGTAGCTATGGTGAAGGGGTGGACTACAAGGGTCTATAGTACGCAACCTTACCTTGCATTTTTCCAAGAGGCTATTTCTACACCTTGAACCCATGACTCAAGGTCACACAAAGACAACTTTGCATGACATAATTAGTAGTGGAAAAGGATAAGTTTTTATGGTTTAAAAAAAATTTGGATTTACAAAATATGTAACAATCTCCACCTTGTTTTTTTATCACAGGCTACTTTGGAGACCAACCCAGAACAACCACCTATACTATGTCTTCTTCACCTAAGATGCCCACCCTATACTTTAGGGTACTCCACCAATCTTTAACACCATGAAAGATTGAGCAATCTTCTCTATTATAAATCGTTGTCCCAGAGTAGATTTCGGTTGAAGATATTTAATCAACCTTTCAACCTTCTCGATTGAAAATTTTCATACCAGCACTTCTCTTTGACATTCAGAGATCTTCTTAAATCCTACTGATCCAGGGATGGCGGAAATGTCTCTGTCCTTTCTATAAAGATTGGGAGAAAATGAAAAAACCAACTACTTCAGTTTCAGTTTCATTAGGATCATGAGATATACTATGATCAACAAGAAGCCTAGCTATCATGGGCAGCCCTAGTACATGAAGCTCCTGCTTATGCAGGGTCCGGGAAAGGGGCGGACCACAAGTGCCTATAGTAGGCAGCCTTATCTTGCATTTTACAAGAGGCTGATTCCACGGCTTGAACCTGTGACCTCAAGGTCACATGATGACAACTTTTACCGTTGTCCTAAGGCTACCCTTCAAGAAGCTTGGCTATTATGTTAGACTGAAATCTAGCTGAAGTGAAATTGTGGGAAATTTTGGAGTTTTTATTGCCTTCATGGATCCATTTAAAACTAGACCTTTGTTTTCATTGGATCTCTTCTTGGATAACTCGTGACTTTATCTTATTTAATCTCTTGCCTTTAATCAAATTCCTCCCTCTTAGGAGAGCCTTGTTTGTCCTTTTCATCAAGGGTTTTAAGAGCTACTAGCAGGTCATTCTCTTTTTGGAATCTCTTCAATCCTTGTGCTATGGGTTCCATTCTTTGATTCAGTGAAAACTTGAAGAGGGTTAAGGTCAACTAGAGCTTCCTTCCACCATGACTGAATGAGATCATTAAATTGAGGTTCAATCAACTGTTCAAGCTGAAAATGAAAACGTTTGCGCCTCAGTTCAATACTAAAACTTCTTAATAGTATTGGCCAATGATTTGATGTAATTTTATCCAGTATGACTTGTTGTGCATGTTGGAATTCATCAATTCAATCCAAAGAGATAAGAAATCTATGGACAAGATTAACTTGATATGACTAAGTGAACTTTCCACCTAAGAAAGAACTCACGAGTCGCAATGAACACCTAAAACTCCTCCCTACTAACCGACCTATTATGCAACTTCTTTCATTCGACCATCATATGGTGTTAAAATTCCCCGCCATGATCAATGAATTATGCCACAGTTGTCTAACCATACAAAGTTCCCTCCAAAATTCGGATCTGGTTCCATGATCATTAGGACATAAACCCCAGTGAATAAAAGCATATTATCATCATTCAACACCTTCAGTAAAACCACAATTGAATAGATAACCACAATTTGATCAATTTTGGAGAACTTTGAACAATCACAAGCCACCAAAATTCCTCCAAAGGTCCCTTTTGAGTTCATCACCAACTAGTAAATGTTCAAGAGACCACAAATGCTAGTAAAAATAAACTTATCCATCCCCTCTGCCTTTGTTTCTTGCAAGGTAAAAATCCAGGGGCGATAGCTTGGAGAAGTTTGACGAATAAGAGCCCTCTTCTCAGCAGAACCATGCCTCTAACATTCCATGGTAATAAGTTCATTATGATTCCTTACAAAATAAACATCCACCAACCCAGGTAAGGACTAAGTCAATCTCAACCATAAGATAGGTGGATGAAACTCTCTTACAAGGGAAATCTCGCAGTTCAAAATTAAAAATCTCATTTGTAGAGATGATTTCTTAGTCGTTAACATGGAAGGGATGATTTATGCACGTCAACTGTTTGTGGGAAAATTGGGGAAAAGAGAGGACTTGTGACACCCTGGATTTTTATAACATTTTTATAATAATAATAATAATAGTCATAGTCGGGATCTCAAAATAAAAGGATTCCATTAATTACTTTATGTGAATATTTCCTAAAAATCCAGGTGTTATTTTCTTTTTCCAAAACATCACAATTTTAATTTAAAACATAATTTTAATTTTGCGATAATACATTTGAGATAATACACATATCAAAACCAATGTCTAAATCATCGGCGTCATTATTTTCAAAACAATAAATATCCAAAACATAACAACAATGTGGCCCAGGGTCTATCCATCATAACATCCCATCTCAATGTCCATCATATGTAATACTAACATAATCACATCCATAAAATAAAAGTATACAGTCCATAAAGAAAGTCAAATGGCAATTGTTTATTAACTCACATCACGGTCTATTAGTCAAAGTAAAGGAATCTCTCACTGCTATCATGGTCTCTCAATGTTCTTGCCATTCCTATTATCGAACTCGAGATCTAATGCATTACAAAACAAAGCAATGCCTAAGCAAGCTATTGCTTGTGTAGGTACACAGACATTTAATGTAATGGCAATGGAATAAAATCAAATAATCATACTGATACAATGAGTAAAGCAATTTTCTACAAAACTATAATTATTTTAAGCAATGCTAATAAAATCTCAAAACATCAGATACGATAAAACATGAATCTCATGGATTTAATACATGACATGATTTAATATAAATGAGCATACAATAAAAACAAGGCACCTTAAGGTACGTGAGTCCCACAAGTGTCCCATACACTCGTATCACTTATCATAAGTACTCATATCAAACCTCTGAGTGTCGTCACACCCAAGCATACAAAGAGTATGGATCGTCATGCCGCAGTGGCAACCCTCTAAGATCTCAACCAACGTCGCTCCCCGTCGACACCATAATGTGAGACTTAATATCCATCCCTAAGGAAAGGCCCAAATCGGTAATGTGGACTATTCATATTACCAAACCCCTACCAAAAGCCATCTGTGGGCAAGTGTCTATCATATCACAATCACATCACGAATCTCAGAGGGTGGGTGGATGACCCTACTTCCTTCTAGCATGACATCCACTGGGTGAGAGCACCCATCATAAAACACAAAATACGAAAATCACGTATCTCAAAAATCAGGAGCACTTATAGCTCGCAATTCCTAAGTCACGCCCCTCATCCTGGGGTTAGCCTCTCAAAGGACCAACCATCAAGCCTCCACTATCCTTTCTCATAAAAATCCATCAGTTTTAGTAATGCAATAAATAAAGATAATTTCTAATTATGCATAAATATGGAGTATCAATCTCATGAAATCATCGATCATAAATCCATTCAGTATATTATCGAATTTTATTATCTATCATAGCATAAAATGTGGAGTCTTATAAAATCGTAGACTAATTAAGCAAATGAAATTTACTCATAATCAATTATGATGCTATGATACTGCAAGATTTTAAAAATAATAATCAAAACATAACATTAAATGTCATTATCTACCTCAATGTGAGATCACTCAACTCAAGTGTATAATTCCATTATCTTGTATATTCATATACCACAATACTATTTTATAATTTTTCTAAATAAAAAGTGGTCAAACATAAGTTTTCAAGTTAAATCTAGGTCCACGTCATCAAGATGATCGCAACAAATATTTTCAATTGTGATTTGGACCTCTGTAGCTCTCAAAATCAAGTTTTTTTATGTGAAAATATTTGATAAATTAATACTTATTAATTTATAGGGAGGTCGAGTGGGCCGTTTGCACTGGTTTACACTGGCAGTAACACAGGCGTCCCAAAGACGCCACACCTACAGGACACTAGTGGGACGCGCCGTGTGTGTCCTAATCGCCAGGATGCCAGGCATCTCGGCCCTGCGTGACTACGCGCAGGGCGCTCTCGCGCACTAAGATGCCTGCCTACGTTGTGTTCCCAACGGGGTGTCCCTTTTGGCATCCCGGCATCAACAACAGGTTGCCGACACAGGGACCGTCGCTAGAGAAGACCACCAAGGTCCGGTCGTCGCCAGTGACCCCACAAGTGCCCAAATTCTGTGATTTTTACACCATTTGCTTGGAATTTCATTTATTTTCTGTTTTTAACACTCCTTTTGATTGATTTTGAAAAGGAAAAAAAAAAACTAAGGTTTTTTCTTGAATTTTCTTGCGTTCTTAAAATTTCCCTAAGTACTATTCTTCATGATTTTTGGGTCACCAGCTGTTGGATTTCCCTCAAACTTAAAGGGACTGTTCGTGGTTTCCTTATGCACTAGATGGATAGTTCAATCTCTGTTTTTACATTGAAAGAATATTTTTCTAGAATTATTGAAGTAGTAAATTAAATAGGGTTACATAGTGAAGCTATAACAGATAATAAAGTTGTTGATTTTTTTTTTTTGCTAGAAAAATATAATTCCATGGTCTCTATTATTAAAGCAACAAAAGACATCTCCAGTTTAAGTATTCAAGAGTTAATGGCATCATGACAAACTCAGAGCAAAGGTTATTGAGACACTTTGAAAAATCTGTTGAAAGTGCTCCTCAATATAAGTTAAATTTAATTAAAAGAACAAATTTACTATCATCTCAAGAACACAAAAGGGGCAATCATATAAAAGAAATAGTCATGGAAAAGGGAGATGAAGTGGGCAAGGGGAAGACAAAGAAGTAATTATGACAAAAACATAATAGCAGAAAATTTTGAACAAAAGTGTAGTATTGCAAAAGGTGTAGCCACATCAATAAAGATTGATGGTTTAAAGGAAAACCTCAATGCTCTAATTGTAAAAAATTTGGGCATCTCCAGAAAGATTATGGGTTGAAGAATGATCAATAGCTAAATTTTTTGAAGAAAAAGAAGATGAAGGAAATATATTTTGTGCTTGTCAAGTGGCATATGAAAGGAAATGTGATGTTTGGCTGCTTGATAGTGGATGTAGTAATTATATGCCAAGAGATAAAAGTATTTTTATGTATATGAATACTATTGTAAATTCTCAAGTAAGAATTGAAAATGGATATTTGTTTCAAGTGAAAGGAAATGGTACAGTTTGTATTTAAAAAAATAAAAGAGCTAAATTCATTCATGATGTGTTATTAGTTCCTAACTTGGAGCATAACTTACTAAGCATTGGACAACTTGTGGAGCTTGAATACTCAATTATTTTTTAAGACAATTGTTGCATAAAATATGAGAAAGGCAAGATAAAATATTTTGCAGTAAAAGTAAAAATAGAGAAAAGCAAAAGTTTTCCATTATTCTTCAAGAATGGTGCATATATATTGCTTTGAAGCCACAAACCAAAGACGATTCTTAGTTATGGCATAGAAGGCTTAGGCACTTGTGCTTTTATGTGCTGAAATTGCTTTAAGAGAAGAATTTGGTGCAAGGGCTGGCAAATACTAAAGAAAAATTTGATGTGTGTGAAGGTTATGCCATGGGCATGCATCACTGAGATTCTTTTGTAAAAGGAGTTTGGAGAATAAAAAATGTGTTGGAATTGGTTCATACAGATGTGTGTGGACCTTTGAGAAATTCTAGAAATAGGTTTTTCATTCTCTTGTTTGATAATTTAACTACAATAACTTAAGTTTATTTTTTAAAACAAAGATCTAAAGTATTTTTTGCTTTTAGAAAATTCAAAAGTCTTATTGAAAATCAAAGTGATCACAACATAAAACTCTTGTTGCCATCTAATTCTTGAACACTGCCTCCACCTAATCTCCTCTTTGCTTATGAGTTGGGCCAGATCCAGCTTGCATTATTCAGAGCTTGTGTGTTTCTCATTTTATTGTCTTTAACCCACTATTTCAATTGATTCTTTGGAGACTTGAACTTAGAAACTAAGTTTGTTAGCTGCATCGCCTTTTGGCCAGCACAAGTGCCACCTCACTTTTGGCCAAATTTAATAAAGGATTTATGATATAAAGTTCAAATTTACCAACTTAATGGCAAATTTCATGAATAGTTTGCAAAGTTGTCAAGTTTTATGTTGTGTAGGTCACCAAGAGGAGCCTCTCTTGTACGTGGTAGGTCATCAATGTCTATCTCTCTAGCATTCCAAAAGAAAAATGGTTAAATACTAGCTAGGTGTAAATCTAGTTATCAATCGAAGTTGAAATTCTATTAACATCCCAATAACTCGAAAAAATTGCTAAAGTTTTCCTTAACTTTTTCCAAACATTTTCAACTATTTACTCATTCTAAAACAAAAGAAATATATCTATTCTCATTTACAAATGATGATGTTGGCCCACCTTGCCCTACCCTAACCTCCCATAGTAGTTGATGGGATAGAGCGTAACGACCTAAATTTTTAGCCTTTCTTAGTGTAATTTTTTTTAAAATTTGAATGGAATGGAAATGCGCGAATTTGAAAAATTGAGTTTTAGAAGTAAAAGCTTTGATAAATATCAAATCAAGTGTGAAGATCTCTATAATTGAATTGTACGCAAAAAAATGATTCCAATGACACTAATTTCGCTGAAATTCAAGTTCGAACGAATAAACTATGATTTTTCTCGCAAAGGGTATTTTTGTAAATTCATTAATGGGACCCACTTGCAAGAACCTGGGCCGACGATAAGGTATTTATAAAAGACCATGAGTAGCCATCAGGACCATTGACTAGATCCATGGTGGTGTGATGATGGTGAAAACATCATCATCACTTGCTTTTGTTATATTAAGAAAAAGAAAAAAAATGTTAAAGTAATTAAAGGGAGGGGCAAAATTTGATAACGGCACCCCCGTCAACCTTAGTGGGATGAGAAAGAAATGTGTTTCCTAAGCCCTACCCGATGAGAACGATGAACGAAAGAAAGAAGAAAAAAAAGAAAAAAGAAAGAAAGGAGAGGAGGAAGCCGACGATGGAAACTCGACACCGGGAAGGAAGAGAGAGGGGGGGAAAGAGAGAGAGAAGAAGAGGAGAGGAAAAGAAGCTGCCAGCGCTGGAAAATTGGGGTTTTTCATCCGTGGAGAAGAAACCCTTATCACCGGTGAAACAGTGTTCATTGGCGACAACGGTGACCCCGATCGGAGATCAACCGTCCAATCTTCTCTTCAATAATTGGGGAGCAAAACCCCTTTGATTCCAGCACCATCGGAGAAGGGACAATGACGAAATCGAAGGGGGTAGCTGTGTGTGTGGGCAGCATATTTTAAAAATGAGAAAACTCGTCTTCTCCGGTGACAATACAATGTTGTGGACACCATGGAGGTGAGTTTTCTACAACCCTAACCTTGTTTTACCTTGATTTATGTAGATGCTAGTAGATCTAGGGTTTCTCGAATAGTCGGGTACACAATCCGACCCTAATGGCTAGATTAAATGAAAATTCACATCCTTAATCAAAAGGCCACCACCCTTGGAAACTTTGGCAATCTCGTTGGAGCGTCGATCATCCATCTGGAGCTTGGACAGGGACAAATCTGACCTTGAACAAATCAATGGTACTGATTTGAGGGTGGAATCAACCCAAAAAGGGGATCCATGTCTCAAATCTTGCCCCTACTGAGCAAACAAAGACTGTCAAGGCCGTTGATTGCCCTGTCAGTGGTTTTGATTGTTTGATCGGAGCCGGACAGTAGTGATCTGACCCCTGCAACTCTGATTTGACTGGAAAATTATTGTTAATCTTGTCCATGATCGTGGACAGAGACTAACAGTAGCTAAGATCACCTATCTGAGATTAGATAGGGATGATCCAAGCCCTGGATCGACCCATAGAGGACATCCAGCTGTCAATCTCGTCCATGTTTAATGGACAAAGATGAACAAGGACTTATATCAACCATCTGAGATCAGACGATGAATATCCAACCATTGAGTTGTAAAAGAATTCAACTATTAGACCTTAAATTGTAAATTTTGTAAAAATTGTAGGATCTAGGATGGATTGGAACGCAGATTGCATGTGCATAACCTTAGGGAAATCAAATCTAATGAATCCATAATGTTGGATCATATGAAATAAATAGAACCCATCATTTTCGATAGATGTTAGCCATAGGAGTGTCTTTAAAACACCTGACTTGATTATCCAAACTGATGAAAATTCATCATCGACACCTAACCATGAAAATGGACTCAAAGCACATCATTTAAAAGCATGTAAGGATAAAGGAGGATTAGAATTTGGCCACTTTAGACCTTTAGGCATCTAGCGAAAAGGGTGAATAGGAAATCTGAGGACCTAATACTGTTCTCGATGGTTAAGTAATGATCAGCCATAAAACTTAATTAGTATGTGCAAATAGAAGAGATCCTTAGATCTCGAAGGGAACAAAAGATTAACAAACCAAATCAAGTTAGGTGAGGAAGTGTTTAGATGATTTGACTTAGGCTACAACAAAAGCAAAGATTTAATGTTATAAAACACTAGTTTACATGGACAATGACTTGTAACCAGTGTACTACTTGAAACTGAAAAGGATGGTAGGCCATTAATAAGTGATTCAAAATTATAGCCTAGGATCAATGATGGATCTAAAACCTAAGGGGTCCCTAATCTTGAGCTGACCTAAACCCTTAAACCTTGAAAAGGGTGAAATGTGTATGTGGATAGTATGGAAATGAGAATTAACCATAAATACCTTGAGATTAGGTGTTGAATAGAGTGAGGTGCAGTCAATTCTATCATTGAGGACTATTGCGAAGGCTTGAAAGAAAGGAGAATCTTCACAAGAGGTAGGTGATCTGACACTACTAAGTTTTCAAATGAATTTCAAGTTGAAACCGTCATTGGTATTATTTTCGAGTTTAAAATATATTTATGTGTGAATTTTTGTATATATAAGGTTATCATGCATGGTTTTAAGATGAACTGGTGTTTCTTTGCACTTTAAAAACAATTGAGCATAAGGTGTTCTTGAACTAGCTTGAAAACTTGGCTCTATGACTCATATTGGAAAATTTGAAAGTTTTATTATTGATACATTATATGTTCAATTGTTATTTTGCAATTGAAAAGGATGACTTCATGTATGCATTTATTTCCATGATTTGAGATGGATTTCCTAAATGACATGAATTGGAATACGTGGAATATTGCAAGTGGTATGATGCTTGCATTTCAATCTCTGTATAACTTTAGTATTTGTTGGGCTAATAGGCCTAATGTTTACTATGCTAAGAGGTTGTACTGGTTGGCCTCCTGGCCTCTAATCACCAAAGGTGAGAGATGTCCATGCCCATAGTGGTATCATTTTTCTCGACTACTGTGGTAGGAACAACCATTGGAAGTGGTCATGGCACCCTTTTGAGACGTATTCATTGTCGTTGTGGAAGCTACGGTGGTTATTCTCTAGATACCGAGGAGACACAATCCAGTGATCTGGTCGTAAGCATAGTAGTCCATGCGCTTTCTATTTTGTAACCCCAGATAGGGGTGAGATTGTCGTCTTTAGATGATTACTCGTGACCAAGATGGCTAATATATGACCAAGTTTCCTATCTGTATGATATCTGCAGAAGGAATGAGAATGATTGACAAGAGATTTGATTGATTACAATTTTAAGCATTTTGAAGTTAGTATGTTGTGGAGTTAGCCGATGATTTCCTTTGTTTGAATCCAGCTACCTATAAAATGTAAACATATAATTGAGTGTTGTTGATGCATTGCGTGAGACGGCTTAGGTAAGGTTGCCGTATGTTTTTCAACCACATGAAAAACCTGTTCTTAAACTCGCATGTATGCTCTATATCGTGTTTTTGGTTTTGGTAGTGTTAGATATCTTATTGAGTATGTGGAATACTCAACCTACTACTTTTATTACAGATCATTGTAGATAGGATAAGTAGAAGCAATAGTGAGTTTAGTGTTTTCATTAGGATAAGGAAAAAGGTAATATATTTGATTTGATTCATAGAAATTATAGTAAGGTGTGTGGGAATGAAATGTAATAAATTTGAAACTGTGTAATTTCATGACTTGGACTGTGATTGGCAAGTCTTAGGGTTGGACCATAGTAAGTATTATTTATTTCTTAAAATTATTAAATGTATGTTTAGCAGGTACCTCGCAATGACATGCGTTAAATGTCTAATGTCCGAAAAACAGAGGAAACTCTACTGGATTTTCAGTAGAAATATAGTACTCATTTCACCATTAATCTTTAAAATAACACTCGGGGTTTTTCAAAATAAGTCTTACAACAATAATGTTTTTCCGCTGTCATTTAATTTTAAAATGCTTTTGATAGAGATCGATCTCACATCATAGTTGTCTTTTGCATTTAAAAAGCATTATAAAAACTCGGGTCGTTACAGTTGATATCAGAGCTCAAGTTCAAGCCATTCACAGTCAAGTTATAAATAAGAGCTTAAAAATTAGTTTACATAACTAGGAAAAACTTTAAACTAGCATGATAAGAGCACTCAAACGAATTAAATGACTCTTGATAAAACAAATGCCGCCTAGGAGGAGAGGAGGTGCAGCTCCAAGAACCACTCAAGAGGAAGCTGACCACCGCTCCTGCACTCACATTACCATTAGGCAATGGAACCTTCATGATCTATAGTGATGCCTCAGGGAAAGTTCTAGGATGTGTACTCATGCAAAATGGGAAGGTGATTGTCTGCGCTTCTTGACAATTGAAAAGACATGAGGTCAATTACCCTATACATGATTTGGAACTTGCAGCAATAGTTTTTGCCTTGAAGATCTGGAGGCACTATTTGTATGGAGAAAGGTTCGAGGTGTTCACAGACCACAAAAGTCTTAAGTACATATATTGGTAGCAAGACTTGAATATGTAACAAAGAAGATGGATGAAGTATTTAAAAGATTATGACTTCTCTATTCAATATCATCTAGGGAAGGCAAATGTAGTAGCAGATGCCTTGAGCCTAAAGATGCGAGGAGTGTGTGCAGGCTTACATTTTAGGAGATGGAAGTTGCTACAAGTAGTTATAGAGTGTAGACCTGAGGTAAGTCAGGAGGGATCTTTTATAAAAAAAATTAACTATGAAGTCCACTGTCATTGAGAAAGTTAAGCTAATGCAAAAGGATAATGCTGAGGTGCAAGCCTTAGTTGGGAAATCAGGGTTTGTTAAGGAGACATATGACAGTGTGTATATGCAAGGAAGATTAGTAGTGCCAGCAAATGATGAACTGAGGAAAGAAATTCTTCAGGATGCACATCAATTACGGTATACTGTTCACCCTAGTGGTACAAAGATGTATTAAGATCTGAAGGGGCAATTTTGGTGGAATGGTATGAGAAAAGACATAGGAGAATTTGTGGCATGACGCCTGACTTGCCAACAAATTAAGGCTGAGTACTAGAGACCTACTAGATTGTTACAATAACTTGAGCTCCCAAAATGGAAGTGAGACCATATTACTATCGACTTCATAGTGGGATTACTTAAGACATCGAGGGGACATGATATGATATGGATAATCGTAGACTGATTGATCAAATAGGCACATTGTCCTTCAATTAGACAAAATCAATCCACTAATAGCTTGTCCCAGTTGTATATTAAGGAGGCGGTGAGTTTACATGGGATACCAATGAGTATCACTTCAGATAGAGACAGCTGTTTCACCTCACAGTTATGGAAATTAGTACATAAGTCATTGGGATCATCATTGAACTACAGTACAGCCTTTCATCCACAAATTGACGGCCAATCTGAATGCACAATTCAAACTTTGGAAAATATGTTGAGGGCATGTGCGATTGACGGAAAGGGAATTTGGGATGAGAGCTTACCTTTAGTCAAATTTGCATACAATAATAGTTTCTACGCAAGCATCGGTATGGCTCCGTATGAAGCCCTTTATGGAAGGCCTTGTCCTTCACCTGTGTGTTGGGACGAAGTAGGTGAGAACAGAGTAATATCATCAGAGCTAGAAAAATAGCGTGCAAATAAGGTGAAACTTACATGGAGAAGACTTCTTACAACCCAAAGTCGACAAAAGAGCTATGCTGACAAACGATGTAGACATCTGGAATTTGAAGTTGGAGACCATGTTTTCTTGAAGATTTCTCCAACTAAGGGTGTTATGAGATTTGGCAGGAAGGGAAATCTCAATCCTCATTTTATTGGTCCATTTGAGGTTCTTGAGAAAATTGGTTTGACTGCATATAGATTAGCATTGCCACCACAGTTAGCAGAAGTTCACAATGTGTTCCATATATCTATGCTACGTAAGTACATACCAGATTTCACACATGTACTTGCACAGGTACCGGTAGGTAGAGATACAACCAGATTTAATTGTGGAAACAAAGCCAGTTCGAATTCTCGATAAGAAGGTCAAGAAATTGCGAAACAAAGAAATTTCGCTGATTTAAGATTTTGTGGAGGAATTCATCTATTGAAGAGAAAACATGGGAGACAGAATTGAAAATGAAAGATAGACATCCTGAACTCTTTGATGAGTAGTAATAAATGGAATTTCGAGGACAAAATTCTTTGAAGGGGGTAATAATGTAACAACTTAAATTTTTAGGCTTTCTTATTGTAATTTTTTTTTTTGAAAATTTGAATGGAATGGAAATGTGCGAATTTGAAATTTTGAGTTTTAAAAGTAAAAGCTTCAATAAATATCAAATTGAGTGTTAAGAACTCTATAATTGAATTATACTTGAAAAATGATTCCAATGACACTAATTTTGCTGAAATTCTAGTTCAAACGAATAAACAGTGATTTTTTCTCACAAAGGGTATTTTTGTAAATTCAATAATGGGCCCCACTTGTAGGAAACTAGGCCCTACGATAACGTGTTTAGAAAACATGATGAGTAGCCATCAGGACCGTTGATTGGATCCATGGGGGTGTGATGATGGTGAAAACTTCATCATCACTTACTTTTATTATATTAAGAAAAAGAAAAAAAGAACATATTAAAGAAATTAAAGGAGGGGTCGAATTTGATAATGGCACCCTCCAACCTAAGTGGGACGAGAAACAAATCTGTTTCTCTAGCCCTACCCAACGAGAACAACGAACGAAAGAAAGAAGAAGGAAAAAAAAAAAAAAGGAGAGGAGGAAGCCATTCCTATCGCCAGGAAGGAAGAGAGGGAGGGGGGGGGGGTGACAAACCCCAATCAGAGATCCAACCATCCGATCTTCTCTTTAGGAGTTGGGGAGCAAAACCCCTTTGGTTCCAGCACCATCAGAGAAGGGACAACGCCAAAATCGAAGGGGGTAGCTGTGTGCGTGAGGAGCATAGCCAAAAAATGTGAAAACCCGTCTTCTCCGACGACAATCTGAAGTTGTGGACACCACGGAGGTAAGTTTTCTACAACCGTAACCTTGATTTGTGTAGATGCTAGTAGATCTATTGTTCACATGGAGTACCTAATAATTGTCACATTTTTATTACCACAAGTGTGCATGTAATTCTGCCAAATATTGACCTTCCTTTGAGCTAGTCAATATTTGCATGAATTACATACCCACAACCATCTTGATGTTCAAAAATAAATGATTTATGCAAGAGAGGCTACTTTGGTAGCATGTCCCTCTGATAGGCCCGATCTAAGCAATTAAGCACTATTTTATGAGTTCAAACTAACTGGGTGTGGTTAGATCAACGTTTTAGTATCAAAATCATGTCCGCATCGTCAAAACCTTTCAAATGGACTTTGTGGATCTAAAATCAGGTTTGAATAACTCTCAAATTTTGAGATTTTTTGTTTCAGGTCATTGTTGAATGGCCTGGATCAAAATCCAAGCCGGAAAAATGATTTTTGACATGGGTCATCAAGATGCATGCGTTCAGAATGCTTGACACAGACGCACTGCATGCATCTTGGTTGCCAGGATGCTCCCGTGTCCATCTTGGGTTCTAAGACGCCCGACGTCCTGTACGATCTGTGACAGGGTCTTTCCTCTTCCCCGCACATGCACTACACGTGCGACGGAGAGCTTGTGCTCGTCATCTCACTAGCACATTCCATGAATGGCGTCTTGGGCACATTATCCAGCGGAGACGATGAGCTCAAGTCATTCATTTTGTTTTGATCATACCAAGGTCCCAGATGACCCGATTTTTATTTTGTTTTCACCGTTTCCAAGATTTTGATGGTCCCTGAATCTATTTAACGGTTCAGATCATTCATTTGAGATGCCTTTATGATGAGTTTTCCACTGTATTGTGGTTTTCCTAGATTGAAGCTCTAATCTCTTGAAAATCTATTCTCAATAATCACATCACAAAATCAATTGATAAACTTGTTTCTCAATAATTCAACATGAGGAGGCTCTGATACCACTTGTTAAAACTATCCTTTGTTGATGAAAACCTTCATCATACCAACATCATTCATGTTAAATCACCAAGAATAATAGACAAGATGCGGAGGCGTACTTGGATCCATGAGAACAGATGTGATTCCTAAATCATGCAGTTCTTGATCTTCCAAATTGATGCGTATGAGTTTTCTTGAGAAGGGGATCCCCCCCTTCTTCTTCTTCTTCTTCTTCTTCTTCTTCATTTTTTTTTTTTTTTTTTTTTTTTCTGATTATGGGATATCAAAAAAGAATCATACATACAATTTGGGGACCATAACCATTTATAACTGCATACAATTTCCTTATTTCTAATTTTAGAAACATGATATTAGGTATCTACACATAATAAAGCCCATACTTTGTAAGATGACTTAAGCTCATTTAACTTTAATCCTTATTAGATAACTTTTAATATAGGCCAAACCTATATGATAGCATATGATATACAATTATTATTATTATTATTATTATTATTATTATTATTATTATTATTATTATTGTATGTACATCCAAAATCTAACCGTTTACACACAATGAATTTGCTTTTTTCTACTAATGCAGTGTGTAAAGGGCAGCCCCAGCGCTCGAAGCTCCCACATATGCAGGGTTGAGGGAAGAGCGGACCACAAGGGTCAATTGTATGCAGCCTTACCTTGCATTTTGCAAGAGGCTGTTTCCACACCTTGAACTCATAACCTTAAGGTCACACAACGATAACTCTACCATTTAGCCAAGGCTCTCCTTCATGCCAATGCGGTGTGTGAATGTATTAAACTTGACTTTGAAATAACTTTCAACAAGCTCGTATTCATCGTACGAGTACATGAGCAACTTTAAGCAGTAAAAAAGGGTTAACTACATTTCCAATGAAGAACACGACCCCAGTCAGTTCTTCCCTTATCATGAACATAAATGGATGATCCGCCACAAAATCCACTGGCCTCTCCTTCGGGCCAATGCAGCGTGTGAATGTATTAAACTTGACTTTGAAATAACTTTCAACAAGCTTCGTATTCATCGTACGAGTTCATGAGCAACTTAAGAAGTCAAAAAGGAAGGGTTAACTACATTTCCAATTAAGAACACGACACCAGTCAGTTCTTCCCTTATCATGAACATAAATGGATGATCCGCCACAAAATCCACTGGCCGGATTGCTGAACCACGACTCCTTATTCCTCGAACCACGGTAGCAGCAGCAGCTTCTGTCCCTTCCTCGTTTACTTCAACAAAAGATTTGTGAAACACATCCGAGACACAAAGTGCTCTGTCAAACCAAGTTCCTTCATAATGGTCGAAACTTCAAACTGGAATGACATCTTGAACCGTGGAATCCAGAAAGCCCCGACATTGACCTCCCAGACTAGCACAAGGGACTGCATGAACTTGGAATTGGAGCCCACCTTTTCTATTAGATTCTGAAGGCCATCTCTGTTGTCAGGGAGAAAGATATACATGGAGAATGGCCTATTGTCATTGCCGCGCTGGTAGGGAAGTTTGAGGACTTTGAATCCGTCGAAGGAGAGGACAAATTGCCTCCTGTTGGTCATGAAGGGGACAAGAACACTAGTGCCATCTAAGAGATAGAACTCTCTTTCTTGGGTGCTTGATACATCAAACTTGTCCTTCCAGAATCCTTTGAAGTAGAGAGCATTTGCAAGCACAAGCATCAAATTGGAATCGAAGGACCCAGGAGGTAGAAGCTCTCTCATCAGCCCATTTGTCCTGTTTTCGACCCATTGATTCACTTCCTTTATTACTTCCTCGGCCTGTCATCAACATCAAATGTCATTAGTAGCATAAGGGAAAGAGTCCAGGTAGAAGTCCACTCTCATGAGGCACTTTCAGGAGAGATGCGAAGTTGTCCGCGATCAACTGCACTAGTATTTGTATATTATGGCCATAAGTTTGCCTTTGGAAACTAACCTTGCCCATAGGTACACCATGCCACGAAACTCTGCATTATTTTCTCTTCTCCCATTTATTTGCTAGACGTGACGATGAAAATAGTTTGCTATTTTCTCATTTTATAACCATTCATTAAAGAAAAAGAAAAATTGTTAGATATATATAAGAGAAAAAGAAAGCTTCCGCTTATGCAGAATTTGGGAAAGAGGTAGATCACTAAGAACTTATAATACACTGTTTTATCTTGCACTTTGCAAGAGATTGTTTCCATGCCTCCAACTTACGACCTCAATTGGAGACATACAACGGAGGGGAAATGATACTCATAATGGCGTGTTACAATTGATTAACCAAGTTTATATTTGCTGCAGAAGGGATGTTAATGTTCCTATGATCCAAAGTACAAATTTTCAGATGCTAGAATTATATGATCTGCATGCCCTTTGAACTACTGAAAATCCAAAGACGGAGGGATCGGATGAACAGGGTCGGATCATCCAAAGGTGGGCTCGGGCTCCTTTAATGCAAATATGAGGAACTTCCCAAGAATGCGCCTCATATCCCTCTTGTAATGGTCAGTTTGAGGGTACTACTGAAACCAAGAAATATAGGCCTGCCTGCCATCTATACCAAAATAGATGGAGTTTTCAGAAAAAACCTGCTAGTGGAGGAAGACCTCTTAGGGATAAGAGACATAGGGCTGAAGAGAGAGCCCAAAAGGGGTTGCTTGATGAAGTGATCTTAAGCAATTTAAATCAAGCTTAATAGGACCCAACTTCTAGCGGTCTAGATTCTCCAGATTGATCATTAAGGTTGGATCCATTTATGACTGAAGATCTCATCTATGTTAGTCAAGGCAGGCCTATGATCAAAGGCCTCGACGTGCACATATAGTCATTCGAAGTCCATAGTTAGGACGACCATCGAATGACCGAACGACAGTATATAAAATTAAGAAAGAACTCACCTTGCTCTGAAAGTTTACAGCTCTGGCTTCTGCCCTAAATATTGTCGTAGCCATCTCTTGAAAAGAGAGCTTTAGATGGAAAGATCTTTCAACCCAAATACCATTTGCAAAAGACAGATGGGGTCCACCATTCTCCCATCGGTCGGCTGAGAGGAGAGATTAGTTGAGAAGATAGAAAGTTGAGATGATCCACGGTTTCGGACTTCAGAAATGAAAGTAACTGGTTTAAAGTACTTCCCACTGATCCTGCAGTAACCAAGCTGAGGACAAGATGGATCGATAAGGGCCACCCTTTTTTTGCTTCTTTTAATCCTACATGATTTGCTATTTGCAAACAGAAATCGGGGTAAAAAACTTTGGACATTTGAGAAAATTCAACTTGAATCCTTTGCATGATTTGCTCTGGCTGGAAAATTGGGGTTTCAGGAGAATCTGATCTCAGGGAGAGAGAGAGAGAGAGAGAGAGAGAGAGAGAGAGAGAGAGTGGTTTGCACCATGTATGTATCATTGTGAGTGCAATGGAGATCACGTTAGCAGTCTAGTCCAAAAAAGGCAACTTTCTGAATAGATACCAACTTAATAAAATAAATTAAAATTTTGTCCACTTATACTGTTTGCAACTTGAAATTATCGGAATATTGTTGGAACATCCAGACGATGGTAGACAAGTGAAGTAACTCTGGATATACCTACTCCACAATATCCAGGAGTATGGTAGACGAATTGGAGTAACTCGGAATTTAACGACTCGTTGTTATTCAGATGACCCATTCTGTCTGGATGTTTGCTAGCCACTGTTAGTCGTCGAGCTTTTGAACCTAAGAGGTTATAGCAGTTAGAAAGTTTGTAGTTTCTTATGAGAAATCTTCGTCCTTGCTTGTGACCAGCATCAACCATGTAACTCGTCTGACAATTCTGTCTGTGTTCATGCGTGGGCTTCTCCGATTGCATGAGCCCAATTACACAAACAACAAAAAGCAGCCAGTGAGAAGGGGCAACCACAAGGGTTAATAGTATGCAGCCTTATTTTGCATTTTGCAAGAGGCTGTTTTCATGCCTTAAACCCGTGACCTCAAGTTCACACGAAACAACAACTCTACCATTGCACCAAGCCTCCCCTTCCCAACCAGCAAATGTTAAACAAATGAAAGCACCTTTATCTAGTGAAAGGAATCGATATTATTCACCATTTAGAGTTACCATCTTACAAGTCTTCAGTTCAATGGAAAATTTAGTCTTACTATGATCACGATTTCTTAAAGGCAACTCAGAACAAACTATTCTTCACTTACTGCTCCCCTATCTTAAATATGAACCATTGAAAGTGCTTTTAGCTGGAAACTATGATTGGTTTCCTTGCATTTTCTGCTAAACAAATATGACGTGAATTTCATTTAACTTCATCTAGAAGTGTTTATAATTGAGTTAGATGGGAAAATTTTATGAAAATATTCGAATTAAGGAGCAATGAGAAAATTTAATTGCATGACATAATTTAAAAAGGGCACCCTTGTGCATGAAGCTCCCGCCTATGCAGGATCTCGTGAAGAGGCGGACTATAAGGGTCTATAGTACACAGCCTTACCTTGCATTTTTGCAAGAGGCTGTTTTTACACCTTGAATCCGTAACTCAAGGTCACACGAAGACAACTTTGCATGACATAATTAGTAGCGGAAAAGGATAAGTTTTTATGGTTTAAAAAAAAACACGTGGATTTACAAAATATGTAACAATCTCCACCTTGTTTTTAATCACAGGCTACTTTGGAGACCAACCCGGAACAGCCACTTATACTATGTCTTCTTCACCTAAGATGCCCACCCTATACTTTAGGGTACTCTACCAATCTTTAACATCATGAAAGATTGAGCAATCTTCTCTATTATAAATCGTTGTCCCATAGTAGAATCTGGTTGAAGATATTTAATCACCCTTTCAACCTTCTTGATTGAAAATTTTCATACCAGCACTTCTCTTTGAAATTCAGAGATCTTCTTAAGTCCTACTGATCCAGGGATGGCGGAAATGTCTCTGTCCTTTCTATAAAGATTGGGAGAAAATGAAAAAACCAACTACTTCAGTTTCAATTTCGTTGGGATCATGAGATATACTATGATAAGCAAGAAGCCTAGCTATCATGGGCAGCCCCAATGCACAAAGCTCCTGCTTACGCAAGGTCTGGGAAAGGGGCGAACCCTATGGCCTATCGTAAGCAGCCTTACCTTGCATTTTGCAAGAGACTGATTCCACGCCTTGAACCCATGACCTCAAGGTCACATGACGACACCTTTTACCGTTGTGCCAAGGCTGCCCTTCAAGAAGCCTAGCTATCATGTCCGACTGAAATCTAGCTGAAGTGAAATTGTGGGAAAATTTGGAGTTTTATCCATTTAAAACTAGACCTTTGTTTTCACTGGATCTCATCTTGGATAACTCGTGACTTCATGTCATTTAATCTCTTGCCTTTGATCAAATTCCTCCTTAGGAGAGCCTTGTTCGTCCTTTTCATCAAGGGTTTTAAGAGCTGCTAACATGTCATTCTCTTTTTGGAATATCTTCAAATTTTGCTCTATGGGTTCCATTCTTTGATTCAGATTTTTAGCAAAGCTAGCATGAAAGTGAAAACTTGAAGAGGGTTAAGGTCAACTGGAGCTTCCTTCCGCCATGACTGAATGAGATCATCAAATTGAGGTTCAATCAACCATTCAAGCTAAAAATGAAAACGTTTGCGCCTCAGTTCAATACTGAAACTTCTTAACAGTATTGGCCAATGATCTGATGTAATTTATCTAGTATGACTTGTTGTGCATGTTGGAATTCTTCAATTCAATCCAAAGAGATAAGAAATATGTGGACAAGATTAACTTGATATGACTAAGTGAACTTTCCACCTAAGAAAGAACTCACGAGTCCCAATGAACACACAAAACTACTCCCTTCTAATCGACCTATTATGCAACTTCTTTCATTCGACCATCATATGGTGTTAAAAATCCCTGCCATGATCGATGAATTATGCCACAGTTGTCTAACCATACAAAGTTCCCTCCAAAATTTAGATCTAGTTCCGTGATCATTAGGACATAAACCCCAGTGAATAAAAGCATATTATCATCATTCAACGCCTTCAGTAAAACCACAGCTGAATAGATAACCAAAATTTGATCAATTTTGGCTAACTTTGAACAATCACAAGCCACCAAAATTCCTCCAGAGGCCCCATTTGGGTTCATCACCAACCAGACAATGTTCAAGAGACCACAAATGTTAGTAAAAATAAACTTATCCATCCCCCCGCCTTTGTTTCTTGCAAGGTAAAAATCCAAGGGCAATAACTTGGAGAAGTCTGACGAATAAGAGCCCTCTTCTCAACAGAACCATGCCTCTAACATTCCATGATATTAAGCTCATTATAATTCCTTACAAAATAAACATCCACCAACCCAGGTAAGGACGAAGTCAATCTCAACCATAAGATAGTTGGATGAAACTCTCCTACAAGGGAAATCCCGCAGTTCATTGTGGAGATGATTTCTTGGTCGTTAACATGGAAGGGATGATTTATGCACGTCAACTGTTTGTGGGAAAAAGGGGGAAAAGAGAGTCTTCCCATGTAAGACCAGCCTTCCAACACGCGGAAAAAATAACGTTAATTCAGCACTTAGAAGAAGAGAAATTAACACGACTCTGGGAAGAAATTGACAGCAGTGGAGCTACAATTGAAGTACCTTCTTTAAAAGTTCTTTTGAGATAGAAGAGGGAGAAAGCACTCCACTTTAACATAATGGGCCGTGTATATCATTGATCAGACTTGTTCATCTGATTTTTATGGCCGGAATAACTTGTATAGCAAACATCAAGGTTATTGAACAAATATAACATCTGAAAATTGTGCTTCTTTTTGTGTTGAATATGGACTGTTTTTTAAGCGAGGTTGCCCACAGTCCATGTTATGTGATTCAAAAAAAAAAAAAAACCATTTGTTTAGATTTTAAGTTCATCCAATGCTTATTCTTTTAGGAGAAATAGCGATCCAAAGGCATAGGAATCAGATCGATGGGTCTTAAAAATTATTTACGAGGCCCTACGCACAAAAGTGGGACTCACTACTAGTGCACGCACTATCTGATGATTTTTCAGGGAGAGGAATGGATAGAGGTGTCACTGGAAATAGGAGAGAGTAGAAAGCCACCAAAATTTAGGGCTCTAAAGATGATTTGAGCTAGGCAGTTATTATTTTTAAATCTAGAGCATTTAGTTTTTCAAGGCTAGAAGCCTCCAATGGTTGCGAACAAGTAACTTAAATAGGCCAGGCGAACCAGATGAGTGAGTCAGATCACCCAATCATAGGAGCTATCTAAGCCGCACCCTTTTCCACGTCCTGCTAGTAGAACACAGTATTTGCCAAACTAATGGAAAGGCACAACCACAAATTTCCTATATATTGATCATGTGGGGAGCACATGAGCAACTCAACCAGTGAAGGAAGGGTTAACTACATTCCCAATGAAGAACACGACCCCACTCAGCTCTTCCAGTATCATGAACATAAAAGGATGATCAGCGACAAAATTCACTGGTCGAATTATTGATCCGCCGCTGCTGCATCGCCGTATTACTCGAACCTTGGTAGCAGCAGCAGCTTCGGTCCCTTCCTCATTAACTTCAACGAATGACTTGTGGAACACATCTGACACGGCAAGTACTTCATGATTAGATTCGAACTCTACCATTTCTGTGAGCTCTGCGTCATCAGAGAAGGGCAAAACCAAACCCAATTCTTTCATGGCGGTTGAAGCTTCAAACTGGAACAACATCTTGAACCGTGGAACCCAGAAGGCTCCAACACCAACCTCGTGGAGTGGGAGATGAGACTGCAGGAACTCCTGTTTGGAGATGGCCTTTTCTATTAGATTCGGAAGGCCATCTCTCTCGTTAGGGAGGAAGATATACATGGCAAATAGCCGATCGTCATAGCCATGCTCGTACGGGAGTTTGAGGACTTTGAAACCGTCAAACGAGCGGATAAACTGTTTCTTCCTGTTGGTCATGAAAGGGACACAAACAGTACTGCCATCCAAGAGGTAGAACTCCCTTTCTTGGGTGCTTGATAAGTCGAACTTGTACTTCCAGGCTCCCTTGAAGTGAAGTGCATTTCCAAGGACAAGCATAGTAGAATCATCAAGCGATCCAGGAGGAAGAAGGTCCTTGATCAAACAATTTGTCTTGTTTTCTACCCATGTATTCACTTCCTTTATGAGTTTCTCAGCCTGTCATCAAAGTAGGATAAGGGCCGTTACATAGAAAGAAGGATAAACAGACCCAGCAGATTATGTAAAAGGGCAGCGCCGGTGCATGAAGCTCTGGCGTATGTGAAGGGGCAGACCACAAGTATACAGTCTTATTTTGCATTTTGCAAAGTGCTATTTGTACTTCTTGAACCAGTGACTTCAAAGTCACGCCTCCCTTTTTACATACTGGAAGCAAAATCAAGAAATTTTTTACCTTATTTAGAAAATCTACAGCTCTGGCATCTGCTCTGAATATTGTAGCGGCAATCTCTTGGAAAGTGGGCTTCAGAGGGAATGATCTTTCAACCCAAACACCATTAGCAAAAGACAGCTGGGGACCGCCATTCTCTGATCCGTCGGCTGACAGAAGAGTGACAAGTTGAGAAGATAATGAGTTAAGATGATCGATTGTTTCTGATTTTAGAATAGAAAGTAACTGGTTTAGAGTATTTCCTTTGGATCCTGCTGCAACTAAGCTGAGGATGAGATGGATCGATATGGGAGAGAGAACGGAATTCAAGCCTTTATTTGCTTGAATGAGTCCTACATGATTTGCGATTTGCAAACAGAACTCGGTGTTGAAAACTTTGGACGGTTGAGGGGATTCCACCGGAAGTTTCTGCATGATTTTACTTTGGGAGGGCAAGTTGAGGTTTGAGAAGCTCAATTTGGTATGAGATGGCTCTAGTTATGATTGTTTGAACTTGGAATTATCAAAATGAGGTTAGTATATTCGGTGATCCTACGAAGATGCTTCTTTTTTCTTCTTTTTTTATTAGATTGATGGCAGCTATAGGACCATATTTCGTAGTGGGCCCTGCACCCTGACATTGAAGGGTTCATCTTACATCTTAGTTAAATCAGATTGTGAAGATTTTGCTTATTTCAATTGCAGTTCCGATTGCAAGTAAGTTTTTACATAAAATGCAAATGTCATATTGCCATCAACGTGGTAATCTAAGATTGACAATTTTGAGGTCATGGTTGGCCTTTTTCTAATGGATTTTTTGTTGCAATTCACGTCAGACTATATTAATCAACAATATCTCTTCTTGTCTCTATTGCCGTGGAAAGAGCGTTAACTCCTTCGGAAGTCCTTATCTCTGGTTGTGCCCACCTGCAGAATGTCATGTGGATTAGGACCCTTGTTCGGAAGAGGTTTCCAAAGGCCATTGCTTGCAGATTACGTCTTTTGCAAAAGTCCTTAACATTTGGCCAGGAGAACTCGAACGTTAGCTGTTTTCTCACTTAATATATCGATTAATCAAATAATTGTGAGGTTGGAATCTTGGACGATTACATACTTGTGTTTTATAAGATTTCTGTTATGTGGTCCCACCAAGTAAGCGGAAAGTTTTAAGGGTAAATAGGGAGAGAGAGTCATTTTTTTGGTTTGAAAGATTGGAGAGAGAAGCTTATTTTCACTCCATGGAAGAGAAGAATATAAGGAAGATGGGGTTAATTGTTTGGTATCAAAGTCATATATTTCGATAAAGTGATGGCATCAAGGTCCATGCTTTCTATTAATTTATTGAGGCTTATTGGTTTTTTGTCACGTTTAGAAGACAAATATTTAATTGGGGAAAGAAGAGGAAAAAGCACTTTACTTAGTATTCTATGCAAAACCACCACTTTTCATTCAATAAAACAACTTCTTGTATAACTTTCAAGTTAGTGTTTTTTCTTATCAAGTTTTCATCTCATCCCTTCATCTAGTTTCTAGTATATTTAAGAAACTTCTTTACAATACATTAACTTTAACACTCCCTCTTAATATGTTGTTATTGAACACCTAGTAACTCTCTAAATTTCTGAAACTTCTCTTGAAAGGAGCCTTAGTAAATACATCAGCAACTTAGTCTTCTAATTTACAATACTTGAGCTTTATCTCTTGTTCTTCAATATTCTCTCTCATAAAGTGATACTTGTTTTTCATTCAGCAACCAATTTCAGATAATTTATTTTCAAGAATCATGAGAGCTTCAAAAGCTAAGGAAGCATGGAATATTCTACAAGAAGAGTTTCAAGTAAGTTCAAAGGTGAGAAAGATTGAACTACAAGTTCTTAGAAAAGAGTTAGAGAATATGAAGATGAATGAATCTAAAATTGTGAAAGAATATTTTTCTAGAATTATTGAAGTAGTAAATCAAATGAGGCTACTTTAGAAGAGAGAGAAAATGAAGATGAATGAATTTAAAACTTTGAAGAATATTTTTCTAGAATTATTGAAGTAGTAAATTAAATGGGGTTACATAGTGAAGCTATAACATATAATAAAGTTGTTGAAATTTGTTTGATTATTTTGCTAGAAAAATATGATTCCATGGTCTCTATTATTAAAGTCACAAAAGACATCTCCAGTTTAAGTATTCAAGAGTTAATGGCATCACTACAAACTCAGACCAAAGGTTATTGAGACACTTTGAAAAATCTGTTGAAAATGCTCTTCGATATAAGCTAAATTTAATTAAAAGAACAAATTTACTATCATCTCAAGAACACAAAAGGGGCTATCATATAAAAGTAGTCATGGAAGAGGGAGATGAAGTGAGCAAGGGGAAGATGAAGAAGTAATTATGATAGAAATATAATAGCAAAAAATTTTGAACAAAAGTGTAGTATTGCAAAAGGAGTAGCCACATCAATAAAGATTGATGGTTTAAAGGAAATCCTCCATGCTATAATTGTAAAAAAATTTGGGCATCTCCAAAAAGATTGTGGCTTGAAGAATGATCAACTAATTTTTTGAAGAAAAAGAAGATGAAGGAAATATACTTTATTGTAACAACCTCAAAATATTATTATCCTTTTATAGAAGTATATTTTGGAACTAATAAAACCATTAGATAGTGCTTGGAAAACGAGATCCAACAAGCCAAAGAACGTTGAAAACAGAGCCCCGTATGAAGAAGTTATGGGCCTTTAAAGTCAAGGGCAATATGATAATTAAAAGAAAAAAAGAAAAGAAAAGAAAACCATTTAACAGGAGGGGACCAAATTGATATTGGCACCCCACCCCTCTCTCTCTCTCTCTCTCTCTCTCTCTCTCTCTCTCTCTCTCTCTCTCTCTCTCTCTCTCTCTCTCTCTCTCTCTCTCTCTCTCTCTCCTAGGGCTTTTGCCCTGCTCGAATATGCCATTAGCATGGTGACCTTCCCCTTGCTCGGATCTCCCATTGGCAAGAGAACCTGTTCTTCTAGCCTTGAAAACTCTACCGCGGCAACCCCAAACAAATGCAAAAACCCCCTTGATATGATTACCCTTCCATCTCCGATGTAGCATGATCCAGTCAACTATGGAGATGCAAAATCGAATTTCTCCCCCTCATGTTTGGCGATTTCCATTCCCTTTGGTGATTCCCATTTCTGGTGACCAAGAAGAAACCTAGATCGGGTTTCTCTGGCAAAACCCCTCTCCAATTCCCTTACTTTCTCATCTTTCTTTGGCAGGCATGGTAACCTAAATTGGGTTTCCCTCACCGGCGACGATGGGGACCTTGGCAAAGCCCCTAGCAATTTTCCCCTCTACTTCTCCTCTTTCCTGAGCAGATCCCTAGGGGATTTGTGTTTTTTTTTTGCGCACACGAAAACTCTAGTCCCCATTTTCTATGTGCCCCTCTTTGTTCCCCATCTTCAACATCCCTAAGAGACTCTAATCACCCTGATCCCTAGATTTTCGGCAAACCCTCTTCGTGTTCCCCACCAGCGTGCGCACACCCCTGGAAAACCCTTTCCCTCTGGTTCTCTCCACCGAAAGGCACAGCCAGGCATGGGAAGGCCAGCATGCTTAGACCCACTAGGTTTTCTTCCTTGGTCATCTTTTTCCCTTAGATTTTCCAATCACCAACACAACCATTTTTATGCATGTTGGCATTTTCAGATGCTTGTCATCATCAATCCTTCACCTCTACAGATCTAACGAGTGGGCCATCTTCCACAGAATGTTATGAAGAACAAAAGCCCTTAGACATTTCATGATCGGGGCATTTTCACAAGGATTTTGTGGAGATTGATGACACAATAAACAGTCTGAGACCAACATTAAAAATGACGCTCAATAGGATTAATCCATTGAAGAATGAGGATTGGAAGCACGCATAGGAGTATAGATCGAAGTGCGCGGGGTCGATCGTGGAAAAGAGTACAATTAAAGCTAGTGGAATCCAGTGAATGCGTCACACAAGGTAGGTGAAAATTTAAGACAGTATGTCTAAATAATAAGATGCATGTTCTAATATGATCTTATTTCTGATTATATGATTGATATTCGATATGCTTTAAATTGAAATAAGAAAATAATGTTAATTAAAAGAATTGCATGTTATAATTGATGCTTATGCCTTGTACATCATATATGTGAATTGTGAAATGATGTTTATGGTATAAGGGTACCATGTCAATATTGATGATGTATGAGTCTAGGTTATAGGATACATCCTTGGTGGGTTATCACCAAATAAGTGAGGATGTTATTCTTGTTATGAAATATATGAACAAGCAAATTGCTTGCTATTATGATTATTTTACATGCGGGCATGGAGGCCTGAGAGTTTTGTTTTAGACAAGCGTAGGCCTGGGGATGCTATGCTATGAGAGTTATGAGGGTTTGGCCACCCGCTCTCCAAAATTGATTATGTTATGGATACCATGCACTATGTGTTGCAAAAAGTCAAGTGGGGCAATCATGGGAAGGCCGCCACTGTGATAGTCATGGTCCTCCCATGCAGACATGGATATTGTGATTTCCACCGAGGATGGTATAGGTGGATTATTGAGCAGTTATCCGGGTGCACTATACAGATTCTGACTACATGCATAGTAGTCCTTATATTTGATGCACTATGGTGCATATCCTTGAGGGTTGCCAAAAGACACTAGAGTACCCAAAAGACATTAGTTAGGCAGTTGTGAGGGTCAGGCTGTGTGAGGAACTCAAAGAGGACAATGTTATATACATTGTGCATTCTTCCCACGGGACATGTGTATATGATAGCATTATGAGACGCCTTATATGATATGGCATGATGATATGCCTTATATTGTTTTTCCAGCAATGGCTGGAAGATTGTGGACCCCGTATAATGAGGGCATGAGGATTGTATTGATATACTAGTAGTGGCTAGATAATTATGAACCTCACATGATGAAGGGTATGATTCTGAAACCCAACATAATTTGGGAATGCAAATTAGGTGACATTGATTATATTCATAATCTTGTATGTCCTTTAACAATTTTCATATATGTGTATTATTGTTATATTAATATGATTGAGGGAGTAGTTTCATATAGGTTAGTGAATGGGTAGAATTGTATGCATAGTATGGTTCATGGAATTGAAGTATTTATTTGATGATAAATAATAAGTAAAGATATCTGATTTATCAATGAAATTATTAATAATGATGAAAACATGTAGATATTTGGCTTACAAATGGGTCATTGAGATATGAAACATATTGTAAATTCAATTTAACCCAATTGCTATAGAAATGAATATTCACATTACGATTGAATAATTAATGTATCTTAAGATTTAGCATGCTTCTTAAACTCCCCTACCAAGCATAGCTTGCTGAGATATTATAAATGTTTTATATTTACAATATCTCAGATACAAAAAGACAGAAGAAGATGTACACAACAAAAGGAATCCAGCAACCATACTTTTGCGCACAGGTATACATTTTATTTAAAGCTTTTGTATTGTGTAGTTAGTCATTTGAGTTGTGATATTGGACATTTAATAAAATGTTATAGGGGTTATACAAGTGAACCACTGGATGAGTCCTGTTTTCATAAATAAATTTCTATCTTCTAGAAAACTATATATATATGTATAGTGTGAGCACGAAGGTGACATCTGGGTTTTTGGAAAAATAAATTTCAAAGAAAAAAATCTTCCACTATTTTTGTATTTTAAAATTTAGAGGAGTGCTATCTTTTGAAATAAACACGAAAAAATTTTCATGAAAAACCGGGGGTGTCACATTTATGCTCTTCAAGTGGCATATGAAAGGAGAAGTGATGTTTGACTGCTTGATAGTGGATGCAGTAATTATATGCCACGAGATAAAGTATTTTTTATTTATATGAATACTATTGTAAATTCTCAAGTAAGAATGGAAAATGGATATTTGGTTCAAGTGAAAGGAAATGGTACAGTTTGTATTTAAAAAAATAAAAGAGCTAAATTCATTCATTATTAGTTCCTAACTTTGAGCATGATTTACTAAGAGTTAGACAACTTGCGGAGCATGAATAGTCTTTTTTTTTAAGACAATTGTTGCATGATATATGAGAAAGGCAAGATAAAATATTTTGTAGTAAAAGTAAAAATAGAGAAAAGCAAAAGTTTTCCCTTAATCTTCAAGAATGGTGCATATATATTGCTTTGAAGCCACAAACCAAAGACAATTCTTAGTTATGGCATAGAAGGCTCAGGCAATTGCGCTTTTATGTGCTGAAGTTGCTTTAAGAGAAGAATTTGGTGCAAGGGCTGCCAAATACTGAAGAAAAAATTGATGTGTGTGGAGGCTGTGCCATGGGCATGCATCATTTAGATTCTTTTCTAAAAGGAGGTTGGAGAATAAAAAATGTACTAGAATTGGTTCATACAAATGTGTGTGAGCTTGTGAAAAATTCTAGAAATAGGTATTTCATTCTCTTGTTTGATAATTTAACTAGAATAATTGAAGTTTAATTTTTAAGACAAAGATGTAAAGTATTTTTTGCTTTTTGAAAATTCAAAAGTCTTATTGAAAATCAAAGTGATCACAACATAACAGTCTTGCAGCCATCTAATTCTTGAACGCTGCCTCCACCCAATCTCCTCTTTACTTACGAGTTGGTCCAGATCTAGCTTGCATTGTTCAAAGCTTGTGTGTTTCTTGTTTTATTGTCTTTAGCCCACTATTTCAATTGATTCTTTAGAAACTTGAACTTAGAAACAAAGTTTGTTAGCTGCATTGCCTTTTGGCTAGCACAAGTGCCACCTCACTTTTGGCCAAATTCAACAAAGGATTTATGATATAAAGTTCAAATTTACCAACTTAATGACAAATTTCATGAACAGTTTGCAAAGTTGTCAAGTTTTACGTTGTGTAAGTCACCAAGAGGAGCCTCTCTTGTATGTGGTAGGTCATCAAGGTCTGTCTTTCCAACATTCCACAAGAAAAAAAGGTTAAATACTAGCTAGGTGTAAATCTAGTTATCGGTCGAATTTGAAATTCTATTGACATCCCAATAACTCGAAAAAATTGCTAAAGTTTTCCTTAACTTTTCCCAAACATTTTCAACTATTTAGTCATTCTAAAACAAAAGAAATATATCAATTCTCATTTACAAATGATGATGTTGGTCCCCCTTGCCCTACCCTAACCTCCCATAGTAGTTGATGGTCAAGGTGGGTTTTTTATGATCTGCCTCCTAGCCTTGCAATGTGCTGCAAATCTTAGCAGCCCATGGTAGGATGGGTAAGGCAAGAAAAATAAATTATGAAGCGGCATGGAGGCATGTGAAATTCACTAGCCTCGTTGCCATCCCTAGGGATATCCAAGAATATTTGGAGAGAAATGCAAAGGAACAATCTATTATTTACCATGACACTAAACCTATTGCAAAAGTAGTTTTGTTTAAAAAAAGGAAAAAGTTGACTACACACTCTTATGTACAGCCTTGAACCCTGGTTACCAAGGTGAGAGATTTATCTTAATGCAATTGCAATAGAAGCCTGTGGTACTATCGAAAAAATACTTTCACAATATCACTTTGTTATGTAAAATCAACTTCTCCCTAGCATAAGTGCTATACAAGCTTCCACAAAAAACTATACAATATATGCCTTTGATGAAATATATATTGAATTAAAATTTAATTAGGTAAATAAACCATTTAGTTTCTTAAATACAAGAATTTAGCTATTCACAGGTTTAATGCTTAAACTGCAAAACTAATCATGACATATAAGCAAGATTTTTTTCAAAACAAATTTAGTTAATTCAAAGACTCTAGATAAAGAGGTACATTCAATCTCTTCATTTGTAATAAAAGGTTCATTTTTTTGCCAGTGAAGTCTAGCATAGGTGATTATAGACAACTTAGCGTATCCTTTGAAATACACTTGATCGAGGTTCAAGTTGCTACTTTTCCCTTTGACTGGAGATCAAATTTAAGAGAGTGAGTGATTTGCTTTGGTAGAAGGACTCATTTGTTAACTTCAAAATGCTTTATTAAAATGTGTTAGAGTATTAAAATGAGAATTTTAGCGAAAATGAGAATTTTAGCGAGCATGATGTAACAATTAATAGAACACCAACTCAAAATGGGCAAGTTTAGTTAACTCAAAGAGACTTCTGAGTGACTCAAAATTACCCAAGTGAACTTTTAATGATATTTTATTTAACTTTAGTTCTACTTAAAATTAACTTTTAGTATAGTGTAATTGCTAATCGAGTTGGTTAAGATGTGTTGTTCTTATGTGGCAGATATTGGGTTCAACCGTTCATCTTCTCAAAGGTGCACAAACACATCTCATGTTTTAGTATTACACAAGAAAGTCATGGTATTTTGAAACACTAAGGCAGTGTCTTAGTGTGTTTAGACGATGCCTTTTTGTGTTTTTTGTGTTTAAATCTAAGATATTCATATTGTTTGGGTCTCTGTTTTTAGCCAGCCTATTAGAAATATGTCAACGAACTTTTCTTTTCTTTTTTTCTTTTCTTTTTTGTAATGATTGTAATTGAAAACATTGAGAAACCTAAGGCTGCAAGCGGCCAATAAAAGTGATTTTTTGTGCAAGGGTAATCTAGGAGATTTTGAATAAGATAAATGGGTTACATCTTTCAAAAATCTAGCCTAAAAGGGCAGCCCTGGTGCATGAAGCCCCTGCAAATGCAGGGTCCAAGGAAGGGGTAGACCACAAGGGTCAATTGTATGCAGCCTTACCTTGCATTTTGTAAGAGGCTGTTTCCATGCCTTGAACCTATGACCTCAAGGTCACGCAACGACAATTCTACCGTTGTGCCAAGAGTCAAATCTACCCTAAAATGAAAAAAAAGGCTGCATCTAAAAATAAGATGCCGCCTAAGTACTCGCAATCTTTCCAAAACCAGGCTTTAGTTGGAGAGTCTTCTCAACCCTGATGGCATTAGAAAAGGATAGAAGAGGTCGTCCATTACTGGATCCATGAACGTAGTTCATGATTCTAGAACAGAAGGAATTCAGAAGATCAACGCTGTTCGATCCCCAAAATGAAAGAACTTACTCCAATGTTTCACCTTCGGATCCCGGAGCAAGCAAGTGAGCAACTTAGAATCGATAATGGGGAGATTCCACCCCCTGCAAACTAACGTGCTTCACAAGTTGCAGACAGGAAACCATCTGATACGGACTCTTGGTCCTGGGTGTTCCAAAGCAATTTTTACTCAGGAAAGTTTCGGCCATCGTTCTCCTGTATGTCAAGGTCTCCACTCTCCATCCACCGCTGACAGGTGTGAATTTGAGTCCCAACCATTCCATCAATGAGCATGTTCGAGATGGTAAATTGAAGATGGATAAAGATTGTTATGCTCTAGCAATGTGAACACTTCCTCTGACCCAAATGTTAGAAATTGTCCATTTTGTATGATAATGCGTGGACGGTTGTGCCAAGCCAAACCTCCCCATGGACAGACGGATGATAGTTTAGATAATCCGACATTCATCTTAGGTGTGCCTGAGCCTAATTAGGCCATTAATCTGGGAGATTCTTGACCATTTTGAATCCAAAAAATAGACGATATTCTTCTTTTGAGGCTCCTAGTTTCCACACATCATACAATTCACAGAGAGAGAGAGAGAGAGAGAGAGAGAGAGAGAGAGAGAGAGAGAGAGAGAGAGAGAGTTGGAACAGTTGCCTTGACTCTTAACGAGTTCTACAACCATTTTTAGAACTCTTATTTCACTTCATTCATTAGTAGCTTGATCGAACACATAAGGTGAGAAAATGAGTGCCTATTGTACTGCAACTCAAGTGGGTAAGAATCTGGTCTCAATTTCATCTATTATCTTTAAACATCATGATGAAAAGGAAAATGATCGAAACATCTGCAGAGAGCGAAAACTGGAAGAAGATCCAACTGCCATGACTTAAATATCAGAGCTCTGAAACAAGAATTATATGTCAAACAATCATAGATTACAAAATAAAGCACCGAAATAACAGAGAATGGTGATTCATGCATTGCTAGGTCGGTATGCCAGATTTCTGCATCTCGGAAAGCCACAGAGGCAAATTGAAGCACCGTTTGAACATTTTCTGCACAGTGGGAGAGGGTCTGGTACTGACCAAACCGCTCTTTAAGTCTTTATTCTTCCATGCATCTGCCAGACTCTTCAAAGAAACAAGAAACCAGATAGTTCTTACTCCTTGAAGTAGAAGAAATCAGTTAAACCCGAGGCTGGAAAATTATGAAGCACATTAGATATACTTCCCACCTGTGTTATACCACTGAGGAATCTTTTGTTACTTGATGCCATTGTTTGGGGAAAATACTCATGTAAAATCTCACTCTTTGGTGCCTCAGACTAATAGTTCTTTCATCACAATCACTGCCTTTCACTGCTCATGAAGAAGAGAAAAGAAAGCAGCAACCACCAGATGCTGGCACTTGTATTAATCTTTTGTACAGTGGGTGGGCATCTGTTCTGTGCCGCGTACAGTGAGTATAACCGACAGTGTTGAGGAATTCTCTCATTTCTGTGACACTGCTGTTGCTGACTTGAAGCAGCCGCACATCTTCCTCATATATGAGATAAGGAGCTTTACATCCCTTTCTGGATAGTAGCTTCTTGGCTCCTTTCAGAACATCATATTCCCAGCCTTGAACATCAACTTTCAGCATTACCACTGCTTCCGAGGCAGGAATGACTTTGTCTAAAAGAACAGATGGTACCTGCACTGCTATCTCTTCATTCGATTTGAATGCTAACTTTGCACCACTTTCAGAAACAGCACTATTGTCGAGTCAGCCAACCAACTGATTCAAAGGAAACAATAAAATACATCAGACAAGTAGTACAGCAAAAGGATTAAGCATCTCATGGAACGAAAGGCTTAAACATACATTGTCTAGAAAGACAGAAAGTTTGACTATTGAATAATTTACAAATACAAAGTAGATTCTTAGCACCCATCCTTCTTGACAATAACTAACGTTCATACATCATTTATACATAAAGCAAAGTTTGACAACTCTTCAAATAACTGACACTAGTTGGGAATATAAAATTAACTTCTGTGAATGAAATCACAAATGGCCAGAGCTAGAGACAAGGACAAAAGAAGAGCAATCAAAGCTTGGTAAAGTTCCAAATAAAACAAGAAAATTACATAACTAGCTGAAGCCAAATGTTAGGTGCTTTTTTGAGCAGCATCAACCAACTATGAAGGTAATCAAAATGCATTTAAACTCAACTATTCCTAGGTTCTTTGTGAACAGTAAAAAAGACTACAATACCAAGCTATGATCATGTAAGCATACGAATATCATGGAAGGTGCATGTCATACATCAACAGAGCAGTACTAAACTTAGATGTTTTAAATCCTCCAATCCTGGTGAAACAGCATATTACATATCCAGATGCAAAATACTTCAGTGTTTGAAATGAAGGTCAAATTCATTAGCAATGAGAAATTATTTAACAATGCCTGATCATAGAAAATTTAGTTATAGGAAATGTGACTTCCTTCAGAGGACACGACTTGGGGGAGGTGCTGACACAGCGTAGGCCTTACGAACTGCTACCCAAAGCCCATGTACAGTATCTTTAACAATGCCTTCCAACCCCAACCACACTAAACTCTTCTCTACACCACCGACGCCAAAGAAAAGCTATTATTGGAGCAAAGACCAACAAGGTAAAACTACTCCAGCTTGGAGACTTGGAAGACTTAGGCTTCTTCAAAGCAACAGCGCCACCTGGAAGCTGAGGTGCAAAACTCACTGGCCTGATCTTGCATGAACTGACTATTGCATCTGCCTTTTAAGTGTCAGAGCACCAGATTCACCATAAAAGGAGAAGCACAAACCGTAAAGAACGCATGTCCTAAAGCATCCACTGTACAGTCAGTTGATTATCAGAAGAGCAGAAAACTTTGTAGGTTCATTCCCAGTTACTACTCAAATCAAAAGTTTGTCCAGCTCAAGAGAAAAGTGCATGTGATGGGGTGTATCAGCTTAAACTAATCTAGCCTATAAGATCAAACTTCAGGTCACCCTAATCCACAAATGGATGGAACTTTTGAATTGATGTGTTTAACTGAAATAAAACTCACCACGAACCACAGACTGCAACCCTATAGACCACAGCTTTAACAATACTGTTTCCCATGACTCTTTGCGGGAACTACGTGAAATATGTTCTTGAGGAAATCAAAGATCTTTTCTCTGTGGTCGTAGAATACAGACCTCTAACAAGAGAGAACAACATAAGATGACAAACTGCCATTGCAGCCATTGCAGGGGATATAAACATAAAAAAAGAATCTCACCATCCATGGAGCTACTTTGCGAGATTAGTTTCAATTAACTTTCTTGTACTATTTTATATGGAAATATAGAACAATTAAGAATTGGATAAAACATATTAAATAAGCAAAAACAATGTTAACATGTATGAAATTCTTTTGTCATTCCAACTTAAATTTGAGCAAAAATCACCCACGCCCCTTTGATTTTGGGAGTGTTACCACTCATGTACCTGTGTTCTATTTGGTTCCATTTAGTATGCAACTAATTACTAATTCTACATTTTGCAATATTTATTTACTTATTTATATGTCATGTACCTGTGTCTAGTTATTAAAAAATTGACACATAGACAGTTGTGCCCAAACCGTCCTATATATTAACAATATATAATGGTTCCCATAGGAACCGTCTTCTGTTATTCAAGTAAAATAAGAAGTGCGATGAAGTATATAATTTAATTGAAAAGGTTTAATTTCTTACCACCCCAAATATTACATACATACGGCAAAGCTACTAATGAAATTTGGAGCATCAAACTCAAGTCTACGTCCATAATGCTCACTAATATTTGATCATTATTCATTTAACCGAATCATAGTTTCTTAATGTAACACAATCCTATCAGATAAACTTACATAAAAAATTCATCAAACAGAATACGATCTAGACCATCCAACCATGATCACAACGGCCAATGTGGTAGATGCCAAAGGCAGCAAATCGCAGTATGAACAATAACAACAATAATCAAGGACTTAAACGTGGACAGTTGAAACTTTTAAACGATCCATTCTCAGCTGTCAGTAATTCTGAACTCTTAGCTAATATCAGATCAACACGTTTATCTATCTCTTCTACATTACTAAGACTCATACTGACAAATTACTTAATCGAAATCAAGATCTAACCCAATTGCCTAAGGAATTACAAAACATGACTTAAATGAAATACTAGAAGCAAAAATTTTAGCATTTCTGGGTCCAAAGTGTAAACTTTAACATAGCATATATATAAACAAGAATACCAATCAGATTTACCTTGTGAAAAGTGAGATTCCCAACCTGATCCGAGGCCACAACCGGGAAAACAGTCACCAAATCGCCAGCCCGATTCAGGAAAACCCCATCACAAATCCTCTGCAAGTTCTCAAAAACAGGCTCAAAAGCCAAAACCCTGAAACCCATTGCAGAAGCAGCAAAAAAAGCCATACCCACATTTGCCCCCACATCAACAACCACTCCAGCTCTTCCTTTCCCCCTTAACTTCTCCAAAGTCTGCTGTATAGTAGCGGAAATATCAGGTTTGCGAAATGGTTTTCCTTTCAGCATCCTAGCAATGTTTTTGTGGGGTTTATCAGGTGAGCCCAGATCAGCTAGAGAGTATAGAAATGGGAATTTGACGCCTTCTACTAGACTGGCGAAAACAGGGGATGCTTGTGGGGAATTGAAGCAGTTGAAGGGGTGGATAGAATAAAATGGGGTAAGGATTCTCACTGAGGGGTTTGGGAGATTTGGGTTTTGTGGTTTGAAGAAAAGGAAAACGAACAGGAGGAGGAGGAGGAGGAGGATTGGGAAGAAAAGGATGAATTTTTTAGTGCCGAAGAGGTAGAGCTTTTCTCTTTTCCCGGCATTTGTGATTAGGGGAGGCAAAATATGACACGACACGATAACACGACTCGAACCCAACACGAATTTAACGGATTCGAGTCATGTCGACCTGTTTGACATGCGACCCACTCATGAACTTATTACCTTAACACTTTGACAGTGACACGTGACACGATTTAAAAATATAGGACGGTTCATGAGTAACCGTCTTATATTACTAGTTATATTATATAGGACGGTTACTCACAACCCGTCCTATATTACTAGTTATAACTTATATATAGGACGGGTTGTGAATAGCCGTCCTATATATAAGACGGCTATTCACAAACCGTCCTATATTACTATTTATATAGGACGGTTATTCACTAACTGTCCTATATTACTAAGTTATATTGGAGAATGGAGGGTTCTTCTGGAGTCACTGTTAAGAGTTAGTGAGTTATTCTCACACATATACTATAAAGATATTCTCAGAGAAACAGCTTCTTCCAGGTTCTCGTTCGAGTGCATCTTAGAGAATATGAAAAGAAAGCAAAGACATGAGAGTGACAAACTATAAACAGGAATTCACAAAATATAATCCAAAAATCTGTGATTCAAGATCTGAATAAAGCAGGATTTCCTGAAATGTAAGCCGAAGCAACTTCACCTTCCAATTTGCAAGCTTCTGATAAAACACATTTGATTGGCAACAGATAAGTGAAAGCTTGCAAACATGATATAATTACAACGAGTGAAACTTCCTCATCCCTCTTTTTGTTCATGCAAACAATTATGTTCTAATTGTCAGAAACTTGGTAGCTCAAAATCATGGGCTCCAATCATCACAATTGCCCAACATATCAATCACTTAGCACCATCTCCATGACTATATCATTCCAATTGTTAATAGGCCCAGGCAGGCACCAATGCAGACAATCATTCTAAACTTTGGCATTTTTAATTTTATCCTCAGCAAATGGATGAAATTGCCTGTATAGGCCGGGATGTCCATCAGGTCTCCATTCAAAACACCAACTTCACAATCACATCATTGAAATTTGAAAGTTTTTTTGTATCATATTCATATGAATCATATCTACAACTTCAGTATATATCAGTAATTTCAATCATCAACCTCCATTCCATATATGCCTCCCTCTCCAATACATGATACAATACATGATACGATATCAACCACTCATACTGTATCAGTAGACTGTATGTACATACATGATACAATACAACCCATCTACTGATCTAAGCCATCATTGAAAATTGATGATTATCCCATCTGCTGATCAAAACGCCAACTTCACAATCACATCATTGAAATTTGAAAGTTTGAAACAAAGAAAGCACATACATTGATACAATGTAATTCAATCAAAAGAAAAATAGAACACATCCATTGAAATGAACTGATCTTTGTATTATATTTGAGTAAAATGTATATACATGAATGATAATATACATTCATTTACAATTTTACATCACTGACCTACAAATTAAAATTCATAATATGATCTGTCCATTCCATTCTAATATCATCTATATCCAACTGGGCGTAAGTCTTGGTTCCAAAATCCACCTGCAAGAAACATATAATAACTTAGTTCAGAGATCAGACATGTAATCTTGGATTAAGTCAGGAAATATACAAATCAAAAGTGTAATATTAGTCAGTAAGTCTAAGTGTTACCTTTCTCAATTGTGAGACTGTAACTCCATTGCAAATGAGGGTTTTCATGTATCTAAGAACATAATATCCACACTACCAATCTGATTTTTGTTTAGGGCACTATAGAACAATGCCACCAAAGACAACAGAAAAGTTTCAAAATATAATTTCCAATAAGTTCAGGTTTAAAATTATATGAAAGAGTCTAAAGAGCAGTAATTAGTAAACTGTACCTTGGCCTTCTTCCATTTGAGTTTTGGTGGGTGGTGAATGCCTTCCCTCTCAGCCCATTTATACCATGCTCTACACACATATAATTGAAAAGCATTAGATTATGAATATTATTATAGTTGTTAGGTGAGTAGTTATATTATAATAAAAGGAATAATAAAGACTTACTTGTTTATAATTTCCATAAGGTGTTCCCGAATGTGTGCTCCACATGAATAAAAAAAAAAATTGCATGGCCACCATGCATATCCAAACCTAGCAACATCCAATGGGACCCATAAAAATAATAATTCAATTGAATTTTCTCTAATCTTAACTGATATAGTATTCATGTGTATGAAACTATGAATTGTGAAATTACAATGGCATAATTAAGCAACCTATGTTACAACATACCCGCTATTGTAGGGAATCAGTAATGCTTGCCCCTTCACACAACTCATGAGACCAGGAATGATATCTTCACTTTGTTTGTCCTTAGGCAAATAGTCCAATTGAAAGATAAGAGAAGGGTCAAGGAAATTGTAAATGTCCTTGACCTCTAGTCTTTGCCAGCTATCATGCAAATACCTGCATTTGGAATTTGGGTTAATGTCAAATAATTATTAAGTTTTATTAAAAAAGCAAGTATTAAGTAATATTACATTGATTGGTAAGTCTTAACTCTAATAGAGTAGTTACACGACGTACCTTATATAGACTATAATGTGCATGTACTCTAATTGATCCATATTACATATGGCTATGAGGTCTTCCTTGAAGAGTGGAACCTCAACCACGTCGTTTGAAAGCACACCTGCCTCTATCCTTACATAGTTCATTGTATTTGTGTTGCCTTCATTGGCCAGTCTATACAGTACCCTTACGAATGGAGGTGTGTTAGGTGGAACCTCCACCTGATCCCTACACTGTAGATGTAATCATGTAACATTTTAGAAATTAGTAATGAATATATACAACATATACTGATATACTAGCAGATATAAAAGAAGAGACCTAGTGAGGTAAAATTAGAATATTTTATAATATAACAATAATAACATTGTGACTACTGACTTGTGACTAGTGACTAGTGAGCACCTAACAAGTATTTTGAACTAGAGAACTAGTACTACTGACTTGTGACTTGTGAGTAGTGAGTAGTGACTATGCAAAAATATAGAACTAGTACTACTTGAGAAGTCCAGGATGTGGCTACACTTACCACTACGGCAGAATTTGCCGGCAGCGAGGTTTGCTTCAATTACCGCTTGTGCTGCTTTTGGTGATCTGACATGTTGCAGACAATATTAATCAATGAATAGTTTAGGACGAATTAAAAAAAGGTAGGAGAAAATGAAGTCATAACTACAGTTAGTATATATGTACCTTAGAATTGGATATCATTGGTTTTATGTGTTTCTCTAGCCAACACACATGATATCCAATTGCATCCCCAACAGTTTCAACATCATCCCCTTTGACTGGAAATGGAAGGGGAGCATCTGGTTGAATGGCAGTAGTGATGCACACACGCTTAGTGTGTGGAGGCATCAACTTACCATGCAAGGTGGCGGAAGTCATGAGCTGAACCTCGTACAGTGTTGCCACAGCCACATGGTTCTCAAATGTATGTAGCTGCAACATGCACTAACCCACCTGCATTTGAGAAATGACATATATATATATAATAATTAGTGATGTAATGTAAAGTGTAAACTAAAAAGGTTAGTAAATAAGTAACATTGTAAAACTAAATAAGTGAATATACATACCTCACTGATTGGGAGTACTTGTTCTGCCACCTCTTCATCTGATGGAGGATTAGGAGTAGGAGTGCAGCTATTATTATTTCTAGCTGGTTGAACTTGAGGTTGAGCTTCAGCTTGAGGGTCGCGAACATCCTCACATGAGGTTCTTCCGCCACCTTGGAGTTCCTTCAACAGTTGATCTTTGACCATGCTATATATCTCCACAACTGTTTACTTCTTCCATTCTTCCAATTCTTGTAGCATAGGAGCCTTTTTTTTGGGGAAGAATTTGGAAGGAACAACACCCGACCTTGGCCCCTTACCCGGCCAGGGTGCTCATTCTTATTGCCCATTGCCCTATACAGGATGTCCTCCTTTGCAGCAGTGCTACTAAGAGTCCCTGTAGTTGCACTTTCTTCTTGTTCTTGGGTCAACTTTTCCTGCACACATAAAGATCATAACATGATAAAATCACTATTATATATGTAATATTTAAATAATATACTATGCAAGGGTATAAAAGTATTTAACTATGAAGTATGCAAATAAAGTAAAAGTATAAAACTTAAGTCTTAAACCACTTACAATTCTTGAAGCAATTGTTGCAGTTGTCTCATTGGCAAAGGTGTGAGAGTTACGCCCTTTCGAATGTGCCATTTTCCATAGAATAGCACAATCGATGGGATCCGTTGTCCCAGCCTTCTTTTGCTGTAATAAGATTATAAGAGACACTAAGTCAGAGTTAATAAATAAAAATCTACTATGATTAGACAAATGGAATGTGATATGATATACTTACTACATCTACCTCTAATCGTGCATAGCCAACCTTTGAAAGGTGGTGCGGCGTATGGTTCTGTGCACGCGCCTTTTGTCCTTTTATATGCTTTCCCTAGACATCAAAGTAATGTGATCAAAATACAATCAATCATAATAATTACAAGAATCAAAATTTAGCTTGGCTAGTTCAAGTTGTGATTACCTCAAAATCAGGAGATAGCCTATACTGTACAAATTGATTCCATGCTTCCTAGTCAATGAAGCAAGAATACAACTAAGGGACCATGTTGAGCATAGAAGGATCATGGGAATTTGGAAGTATGTACTTCCTTGCAAGCTCACTCTTCCATTTCCTCCAAGCTTCACCAGCTCCTAGCAAGGCTTGCTTCTTGCACTCATCAGATACGTCAAAGGCAGACTACAAAACAAAAGAAGAAGCATGTTAAAGTGACTAATTAGTGAGTATTGTAGCAACTTTATGTATCTTATCGTGATTCATATGCAAACAAAAACAAAACATATAAATATAAAGGACATATTATGTTATATGTATGAAGAATTTACATACCTTGACCATTTCCAATATTGAATCTTTGACTTGTGGCGATACATATCTCCAATCAGTCACTGATACTGGCATAAGTCTTCTAAAAGTGCAACATATGAAGCTAGCATATGCATGTGCAGAACCACCAATCGGTTGGCATTTAGTGTTGAATTGTATCGTTTCTTTTATTCCAATTGAGGTTCTCTTATTTATACGTTCCATTTGTGTTGGCCCCCTCCCCCTAACCTTTCTCTTGACACTAACCACCGGTGGTGTTACTGATGGACATGTGCTTAATAGCCTTGATTGTTCTACTTCTGTGTGTTGTAATTGTTCTACTTGTACCTCTTCTACTTGCTCCATGTTTGCTTCACAAATAAAAATGACTACAGTTAGACAAGAAAAGAGGAATACAATTATACAGGGATAATAAGCAATAGCACCCTTGAAAACCATCACAAACTTTTCATTGGACAGTGGACACTATACTGGAAGCCTCCTACAAGGTCAGATTGTTGCTCCCTCTATCTCTTCAAACAAGCAATTATGCATGTTCCCATTTTTTGTGATGTTGGCATAGTGCCATAGCCCCAGAAGTATGCCATTCCAGTATGCAGAGTGGAAAAAAAAAAAAAGAAGTGATATTTTGTTTTTGTATAACATTCATTATTTCTAGCTTGATTTGGCCAGTTCATTAAGTTTCCTATCTCAAAACATTCATTCCAGTCTAATAATAATAATAATAATCTGTTATGTTCCTTCATCCTTTATTTTGTATTTTGGTCAATTATCACTTAATCATTCCTCTTGTTTCAACAGTTCCAACACATCAAAAATGTTGAAAATCTGACATTGTTTGATGCAGATATGAGATATGTTAATTTTAGTTTTTGAGAAATTTTTCTTGATTTGGTTCTTTTTTCTAGGGCTCCATTAAGGAAAAGAAGAAATTGGGATATAAGCTCTAACTGGTTTGTGATAAATTAGATAAAGGTAATTTTTTTTCCATTTTGTAAAAGAAAGAACTATTTTAATGTCCCTCTCCCTCAATCTTGTGTCCTGCTTCTTCTACTGCTCAATCTGCTCTACATTTCAATTGGAGACCATTTTAGTAGATGCAGTTCTCTGAGAACCTATCTATTAGAATTCAGCACTAATGCACTATGGGTAAAGTCAGAAGACTCAGAACCTTTATAATTTATATGTTTGGTTTTTCCGTGAGAGGAACATATCTCCTATAATCCCATTCCACTTCCAGCTCCATTTTTTTTTTGCTCATCCATCTTTTTCCCAACAAACCCTGTTTCCAGACCCAAATGAAAGACAACATAAATCGAAATCTGAGAAATAGGTGTTTGAGAACGAAATGACAGAACAAGTTCAAGGCAAGGGTCAGAGAAACCAGACAGAGGTTTTTTTTATCAGATTGTGTTCTTTTATTACTTTTTAGTATACGAAATTACATTAAAGATGCAAAAAATCGTAAATACATACCTTTCTTTGCTTAGATCTGTGAAAGATCGAAGAGGAATGGTCATTTTCACCTTCTCAGTATAGGTTGGATTAGATCGTTGGGTTGGAACTTGGAAGATTGAAATTAGGGCTAAGAATGACCAAGGTGAAAAGTGAAAAGTGAAAAGTGAAAACGATATATTATATGTATAGAACCATATAGGACGGTTTTAAAATAACCGTTCTATGTAATATACTTAATATAGGACGGTTTTTCAATAACCGTTCCATAATATACTTAAATATAAGACGGTTTTTCAATAACCGTTCTATAATTATACTTAAATATAGGACGATTTTCAAATAATCGTTCTATAATATATTTAAATATAGGACGGTTTTCAAATAATCGTTATATAATATATTCTATAATATATTTAAATATAGGACAGTTTTAAAAAAACCGTTCTATAATATATTTAAATATAGGACGGTTTTAAAATAACCGTTCTATAATATAATCAAATATAGGATGGTTTTCAAATAACCGTTCTATAATATATTAAATATAGGACGTTTTCAAATAACCGTTCTATAATATACTTTAATATAGGACGGTTTTTAAATAACCATCCTATAATATATTTAAATATAGGATGGTTTGTTTATAACCATCCTATAATATATAAATTGAAATATAGGAGTTGTATAAGCTATAAGAGACATGTATTTAATTAATCTTAGTTGAGGATGTGCTTAAATAAAACTAGTTATTAAGTATAGAGTGAAGAAAGAGTTATGTAATTAACTCATCTTAATTTCTTTAAGGATGAGCTTAAAAAGACAAAGCATATATATTCATCTCAGACTCAGACTTCTCAGTTGAGTTGAGTATCTATCAGCTTAAAAACAAAGTTATGTAAGTAACTCATACTGTCATATTCAATTTACCATAGTTGTTGAGGTTGAGGTCAAGGGAGGATGAGTAAAGTAAGTGTTAAGTATGTATATAATGTATTTAACTCATCTGATGATCTTAGTTGAGGATCAGCTTAAAAAAGCAAAGTTATGTGAGTAACTCATACTCAATTCAAAAGTTGTTTGTTGATGATAACATTGATAAATTATAATAAGTAAAGAAAGAGAAAGATTATGTAATTAACTCATTAGGTAAGAATGACTGAACTGAACTAGAATAGAAACAGTTATGTAATTAACTCAGTAGCTTGAGAATGAGTATAAAAAGAGTTGTGTAATTATCTCATTAGAGGATAATGAGTATTGTATAGGAACTAGGAAGGGTCCCAAGGGAATAGTTATTAGTTATGTAACATTGTAATTAACTCATTAGGTGAGGTGAGAAAGTGAACAGAGAATAGGAGTTGTGTGTTGAATTAACACAAATGTTGAATGATAATACTAAGAGAGTTACTAAATTTTACTCTACAATGTCTACATGAATGATGGATCAATGGATCATGGATGAATCATGAATGAGTTATTCCTAATCTATTATCATCAATTGGGAGTTAGAAATGAGAAACAAATATTGAGTTATATGAGTTGAATACATGATATTCATGAATTTGATTAAAAAGAGATATATTAGATCAATTAGTTGGTGAGACATGTGAAATTAACATAAGAAAATCATAATTCATTAGCATTTATAATTTTATACAACAATATATGACAGTTAATTAGTCTCTTACTTCACTTTTACTTGTACAACTTACAAAACTTGGTTAACTAATTATCTACTAAGTGTAACTTGTAAGTTGTAACAACTGACAAGTGACAATGTGTAGCTAAACTGAAAATGGTTGATAAGAAATTAGGTTATACAGTTATTTATAACTTATAGTTATAGGCTTATAGTTATAGCAAATAACCTGAACCAGCCAGCCAGGCTAGGCTAGGGCTCTTTAGGGATAAGACTTCAAATTCAATTGGATAATTGGATTTGGGCTTACTTAACTTACATGATACAATACAATTATACAAAAAGACAAAACAATTGCCTTAGATAGTTAGATTAGACTCTAGATTGACTTAGTAGTTAGTATACTGTATACCTAGATAATTATTAATTAGTTAAAGTTAAACCTTTATGTTCTTTTCAGTTTTCAACTTTCATTTTGTTTTCCCGCCACTACAAGTCTACAAGGGGGCCCACACCTCGGATCATCTATCATGATTCATGACATCTAAGTTATCTAACAAGTAACATTAAGGACAATGACTCAAAAATCAAAATATTTGACAAATGATTGAAGTGTAAGTTTCAACTTTCATTAACTCCACTTGCCACACTTGCCAATTTGGAATTGGAGGAAAGAAGGCTATCAGTCCCTGTCAAGCAGATTGGTCATTGGAAAAGTGGAAATCTGGCACATCACAGACTTCACAGTCACACTCACACTCACAGATTGGTAATGAAGGAATAAACCATGTGTAAAATAGGACGGTTAGTCTATAACCGTCCTATATTATTATGTAAAATAGGATGGTTAGTCCGTAACCGTCCTATATTCTTATGTAAAAATTGGACGATTAGTGTATAACCGTTCTATATTTAGACAATATAGAATGGTTAATGTATAACCATCCTATATGTTAAAGCTTTACAAAAAATAGGACTGTTAACACATAACCGTACTATATTTTATAAATATAGGACCGTTAATACATAACCAACCCAAAGTTGAAGACTTGAAGTTGAAGGCTTGAAGCTGCTTTTATAATTTACAATTTTACATCTGTTTCAGATTTCCCTTGCTAGACTCCAGAGGACCAGAATCCAGATTTCTTCTTCAAGTTCAAACATCAACCCTTCTAAGTTCTAACACGATGAGCAGCAACACCCCTACTACAGCACCACAGGTATGTCATGTGTTTGTTTTTTGTTATTTCTCTATGAAATTATGAGTCTGACTCTTTTCATTCCTCTCAATTTCCTCTCTCTCGAGTCTCAACTCTCAAGTCTCCGTGTCTCACTCACTCCCTTCCCTTATTACTTATTAGTAATTGTTGGTGAAGTCTGAAGTGTTTAGTTTACTGTCAGTGTGAACTAATTATTTTCTTGTCATTTGCATTTTGCAATATAGGCACAAGTTGAAGTTGGGAGCACTGATGTTTCTGATAACTTGAATATGCTACACCACAATAACAATGATGATGAGTTTGCTGATTTGGAGAACGTGGAGTTAGTTTCAAAATCCAATAGAGGTAAAAAGCATAGGAAACTAATGTCTCCAGTTTGAAATTTTTTTGAACACCTTCCTCTATTAGAAGATGGAAGGCAAAGGTGTAAATGCAAGAAGTGCTCTGCAATATACATTTGCGATAGCAAATTTGGTACTAGTAACTTAAAACGTCATATAAAGACTTGTCAACGGAGCCCTTCTCATGATATAGGCTAGTTGCTTTTATCTCAAAGTCAGGGGAGTATGTCAGTGTCACTAAGTGCAGCTTCAGATAATAAGTTTGATCCTAAAGTTTATCGTGAGTTAGTAGCAGCTGCAGTTGTTATGCATGATTTGCCTTTCCAATTTGTTGAGTATGATGGAATTAGAACTCTACTGAAATATTTGCGTGCAGATTTGCACTTGATTAGTAGAAATACAGTAAAAGCAAATGTCCTGAGAATGTATAAAAGAGAAAAAGGAAAGATAAAAGAGATGTTAGAATTGGCACCTAGCAGGATAAGTTTGACATCGAATTTGTGGACTTCTTGTATTATTGATGGTTATATAAGTCTCACAGCACATTTTCTAGATAGTCAGTGGGTCTTACAAAAGAGGATATTAAATTTTTGTTTCCTATCACCTCCACATAATGGAATATCATTAGTAGAAAAGTTATACTCATTATTGGTAGAATGGGGGATTGAGAAAAAGATTTTTTCAATCACTTTAGACAATGCTTCATCTAATGATTCTTCTGTTGAGCTGTTAAGGCATCAATTAAATATCAGGAACACTCTTGTTTGTGGTGGAGAGTTCCTTCATCTACGTTGTTGTTGTCATGTTTTGAATTTGATTGTGCAAGATGGTTTGAAAGAAATTGATGATGCTATTCAAAAAATTAGAGAGAGTATCAAGTATGTCAAAGCATCACAAAGTAGAAAACAAAAATTTTTAAAGTGTGTGAATCACATGTCAATTAAGACAAAAAAGGGCTTAAGACAAGATTGTCCTATAAGATGGAATTCAACATATTTAATGCTTGAAAGTGCTCTTTATTACCAACGTGCATTTTGTCACTTAGAACTAAGTGACTCAAATTATAAGCATTGTCCTTCTTTCATTGAATGGGAAAAGGCTACAAAAATTTTGAAGTTTTTGGCAGTTTTTTATGATGCCACCTGCATGTTCTCTTGATCCAAGTATCCCACTACAAATCTCTACTTTCGTGCAACATTTGTAATTTATTTTGAGTTTAATACAATACATGAGAAGTGATGATGATTATATGAAGCATATGTCCACCCAAATGTTTGCCAAGTTTTCAAAGTACTGGTTTGAATTCAGCACCATTTTGGCAATTGCATGTGTGTTGGATCCTTGGTATAAGCTATCCTTTGTGGAATTCTTGTACAAGAAATTGTTTGGCAGTGGCTGCTTGGAGTTTGCTCAAGTTAGGGAAAAGTTATTCTCTCTCTTCAATGAATATAAGGTTAAGATTTATCATATTCCTTCCTCCTCATCTACCCCAATGGCTAAAAGTGCAGGTGCTGATGATAGACAGAACATGTCATATAGTCAAGAAGTTTTAGATGTCATGAAGGTGATTTTATTTATAATTGTATCTTTCATTATATGTCGCTTACTACTTAGCATATTAAAATTTGCTATGAAGTATGAATTGTCTTATAGTACGTTGAATAATATAATTGCATTTGCATTAGAAATTTGATTCATTTGAAGGTGAAGGAGGTACTTTGGCTATGCAAAAATTACAATTGGAGCTTTATTTAGATGAACCAAGATTGCAAGAGTCAAAGCTAGACATTCTTGCATTCTGGAAAGGATATCAATACAGGTTGTTTGACTAATAATCTCATGTAAACACTATTTTCTGTAATCTTATTTACATTTATATTTGATTCAAATGTTGATGTTAGGTATCCTGAACTTGCTGCCATGACTCGTGATATCTTGAGCATTCTTATATCTACAGTTGCATCGAAGTCTGCTTTTAGTGTTGGTGGTCGGGTTCTTGACCAATATAGATCTACTTTAAAGCCAGATACCTTGCAAGCATTGATTTGTGTGAGAGATTGGCTATATGGATTGAAAGGTAATAGTTTATAATTCTATATTTACATTATATTTTATATGAGCTTAGTAATAACTAATGCGTGTTTATTCTATATGATTGTAGACTCTACCATTACAATTGCCATGGATGAGCTTGCTGAGGACATTGTAAGCATAAGTAGCACTACAGGATCACTTCAAACAACTAAAGACTCTAGATCAATTCATTTTGATTAATTTGTATAATTTTCATGACTTATTTTAATTTTTTGTGTTTGATACATAATACATTGATGGAAGTATATTTCCCTCATGTGCTACTTAATCCATATTTATTTACTACTATTGTCGTTATTTGATTCATTTTAGTCTCTTTTTTTTACATGTCATGTGAATTGTGAACTTGTGAGGTGAGTTAATGAGTGGTGTAATACTAAACTATAAAGAACTGAGTTGCTTCTAAATAAAATAATAAAATATTACAAAAACATTATTGGTAATTTGGTTGTCTATGTACTTGTCGTGTGGTGGATCAATCACCAGTGATTCAGTGGATATAGCAATGACCAATGTCAATGAGCATGAAAGGAGTTGGAGAAATGAATTCCTTCCTAACAATTTATGTGGGGGTTGGTAACTTGGGTTGAAAGTTTAGTTCTTCATAATTGAAAGACCCATGCTATTGAATTCTGATTTTCTGCTCCAAAACCTCATTGTCATTGCTTCAGGTGATCAAAGATTTAAAGATACAGTTCAGTCAGAATCAGAAGATCAGTCACAACGGTGGAGTGGAATAAAATTATAAAAGTAAAATATAGGACGGTTATTTCACAACCGTTCTATAAAACCTAACATATAGGACGGTTATGAAATAACATATAGGATGGTTATTTCACAGCCGTCCTATAAAACCAATGATATATAGGACGGTTATGTTACAACCGTCCTATATGTTAGGGTTTTATAGAACGATTGTGAAATAACCGTCCTATATGTTAGTTTATTTTATTGTGGTTGTTTTGGGGTTTGGGCCTTGGCAGCGGTTCTATTCACTTGGAACTTGGGACTTGGGACTTGGGAGAGCAGTTTTTTTAATATGCCGTGTCGTGTCGTGTCATTTCGTGTATTCAACATGACTTAGTCAATTAATCGTGTTACACAGGTCATGTCGTGTCATTTTTTAAGAACCAGGTCATGTACGAGTCATAGGCTTTTAACACGACTATTAAGCGTGTCGACCCATAACTCTATTCGTGTCGTGTTCGTGTTGCCACAACATGACCCGCCAACTCGAATTGCCACCCCTATTTGCGATGGAGACTTGAAAGGAGAACTTGAAAGAAGAAGTAATGGGAATGGAGGAGAGAGAGAGAGAGAGAGAGAGAGAGAGAGAGAGAGAGAGAGAGAGAGAGAGAGAGAGAGAGAGAGAGAGAGAGAGAGAGAGAGAGAGAGAGAGAGAGAGAGTAAAACGCTACAGCAATAGAGGCGCCAGCAATACCAGTGTTTAAATGGCCCACTTTGGCTTGATGCGCCACATGATGATGCAAGCCATTCATCTAATGTCACCAGTTTTGGATATCTTGTGGCCCAAAAGAGAAGAATTTTAGGATGTAAATGGATCGGCACATTTAAAGCATGACTTGAGAATAGCAAGTTACTTGATCTTTTGCGGATTTTGTAAATTTGACTCATTTAACAAGCGGACATGATCAATCAATTTGAAGGGAAGCAACGGTGAAAGTTGTCGACGTGTGATCTTGAGGTCACGGTTTTAAGGCATAGAAACGGCCTCTTATAAAAATATAAAGTAAGGCTGTCTACTATAGGCCTTTGTGATTTGCCACTTCTCGAGACCCTGCATAGGCGGGAGCTTCATGCATCAGGCTACCCCTTACAGGATCAATCAATTTAATCTGCTATTCCATCTGAGATCTAGTTAAGATCCACAAAATTACAAAAGTATCTTTATTCTTTATGTACTTCTTGGCTTTGAAGGGTATTTTTGTAGTTCAAAAACATAACTATTATCTAATATCAGTTTATAACATGGTGTCAGTAGCGCATATAAATGAGATGAATTACCTTGAGTTGGAGGAGATGGTTGAGACGACATGACACAGCTTATTTCCATCTCAATTAAAATATAAGGGAGGGACTGAATTTTGGGTGTAAGGAAATAGCTTGAAATGAGATGGCTTGAAATCAAAGTGATATGCAAACCACCGGCAGTGAGATAAGATGAGACTGAGATTTCTCCTCTCACCTCAAGCATCACTAATAGTGAGCTGAGATGAGAAGGTTTTCAACTCTTCTCAAGCACCATCACAACCGAGAAGCACCACCAACAATAATATGGCTCATATTATCTCGTGTCAGGCACCACTAAAACTCTCTAATATGTAAGCTTCTCTAATACATTATTACTTTGCTTCTTATGCGTTGGTGTAGATTAAATATTTTGATGATAGAAAATAAGTCATTTTTTGAAATATTTTTGTTAGTGTTAATGACTATTATAAGTTGTGAATTCCAAAATTTTGTGAGCTAAAATTAACAACCTAAATTTGATAGCACCACATCCAATGGGTATTATTGATTTTTCCCAAACATTTTATGTAACATTAAATACCTAAAATGGCATGAAATCTAGTAATATAGAATTATATATTCTATTTATGCTTAGCTTTCCTAGGATTGTATACAATTTTTTTTTTCTATGTACCTAAAATGCAACTTTTCTCTTCTTCTTTTTTTAATAAAACAATATAGGATAAAATACTTAATCGGCATAAAATTTGATATTCTACCCTATCTAAGTCATTTCTAATATGATGGATGGCTTACATTTACAAAAGAGCGGTTGTTAAATTTAAGACTACTTTAGAGGCTAGCTGGTGCAAATGAACCCATGTTTAAGAGAGCATGATATTGGTTTGTAGTGCAAAAGAAATATTCTTATATGGTGTTTGGGCGTTTAGATTAGTACAACAATTTTGCATGCTAAAAGCTAAATTAGGGGCTCATATGGTTGGTGATCTAATCAGTTCAACCTTCTCGAAAACTTCATCAATATAGTTGATGGACAAATCTTAACCCTCCAGAGCTAGGGTAGCTTTTTGAACCCAATAATTGATCGTCATCTCCATCCTTGATGGTCGGATGTTTTCATGTTTCATCCTCGACGGTCTGGTGCCGAATATAATGATCTCTCTAACAAAAGTAGGTTACTGCTGCTCTCTCTCATGATTACTGTTCATTAACCAACTCATGAGTACATTGTTCTAAATTTAAAGAAATTAAATACAATAACTATGTTAATACAATTTTCCTTTCTCCATCGTTATGTCATGCAACAACAAGGCTGGAAATTGTACAGTAAAGGTGTTAACTAAGAATAAGATAAAACAAGAATAAAGTAAAATATGAATTAAGAAAAAGCTAGAATAGGCTAAAGGACAAAATGGACACATCTGGAATTAAATCAGACAGACAATGGGTAGAAATGGAATTTAACGAAAAAAAACTAAAGTTTCAAAGAAAAACACTCTTCTTTAAATATAATAAATTACTATTCATGAACAGTAATCGAAGTGACTGATCATGAATATTAACCGACAAAGAAAGATGTCGACATAGAAATCTATGTAGAGAAGAGATGAGGGAGGAGAAGAGAAGGAAGATGGGTAAGAGGAGAAGTTAGGGGGAAACCCAAGTTGGGTTTTCTCCAGAATGATGGATAAGATGCTAGAGACGGTGGAGCAGAGGGAAGATGGGCCACTATTGCTGTTCGGTCGATAGAAGAGAACAGATTGAGAGGAAGAGGGAAAAGCAGGAGGTCTGGCCGGTTCAAGGATGTGATGCTGGAGCAAGAGGAAGTGGGGTGACTGAGAAAAGGATGAAAGAATGGCCAGTGCAGGGTTTCGATGTTTGGGTTGATTGCCAAGAGGGGAGAGGACAAGAGAAAGGAAGGAATGGTGTGGAGGTGAGAGGCTAGGTTGCTAGTGAAGGAGCTGGGTGCGTTGATGTAGATTGAGCAGATGAGAGGAAGAGGGAAAAGCAGGGGGTTTGGCCAATGATGCCGTACCTGTGCTAGGATTTGGTGTGTTATGGTCTAGTTGTTACAGTTTCAAGCAGATAGAGGGTGAAAGAAGAGGAGGAAGCAGTGAATGAAAGAGATGATGGAGATGTGATGTTGGTGAGGGGATCTAGGAGGTGATAGTTGGCCAGCAGAGAGGGATAAAGAGTAAGAATGAGAGAGAAGGAGGAGTGGGGAGGCTGACAGAGGCGAGATATAGAAGGTCCGGTAGTGAGAGAGAGAGAAGCAAGAGATAGGGGGAGGAAACGAGAGTGATGGCCGAGAGGGAGAGTGGAAGAGAGAACAGGAGGAGCAAAGACTGGGGATGCGATGTTGAGATGGGAAGCAGGGAACCAGTGCAATGATGCTGAGGGAGATGAGGGAGAGAATGAAAAGAACTGAGAGATGGAGAGGAACAATCCTTCTGTCTCTTTCCGTGAAGAGGAACAAAAGAAGGGAGAAAAAGATAGAAAGTAAAGTACGAGAGAGAGAGAGGGGTGAAGAGAGATAGAGAAAGAGAAGTGCGTGCAAAGAAGAAGAAAGGAGCAAACAAAGGGGAGAAAGAGACGACGAGAAGTAGAGAGAACTAGAGAAGTGTGCGAGGGATCCTTCCACCTCTCTCCGCCAAGAGGGAGGATGAAGAAGAAGAGAAGAGTAGAGAGGGGAGAAGGGGATAGCTAGGAGAGCACAAGAGAGCACGAAAGAGGTGGAGGTTTTTTATATGAGGGGGACCTGAAAAGCTTCTTTTTTGGGCTTCCCATGCTTACTTGTCTGCCCATGCTTGCTGCATACGGTCTGCCATGCGATGTCAGCCATGCAGTGGTGCCATGTGGTGGACAGAGGCCATGTGATGTCTACATGCGTTTAAGATCTTCAAGTATCGCATCTCCATTGCACATCACTGGGCCCATAAAGATAACTTGATCTACATCATCCATGACTATTTTTGTTGATTTGCAAAATAACAAACTATTTTAGAATTATCTAAATTACATATCTAATTAGTTCTAATGATCATCTAATTATTAATGTTTTAAATCAACAATTAGATGATCAATTAGAGCTAAAATTAATTTAAATTTATAAATTACCTAATTAGATTATCTAATCAAATGCTAATTAAGGGTTATTTTAGGCAAAATTGAACACTTAACAAGTGCCATAACCATTTATAACTACATACACTTTCCTTATTTCTAATTTTAGCCCATCATAAATTAGAAACAAGATATTAAGTATCTATGCATAATAAAGCCCATACTTTATGAGATGACTTAGGCTCATTTAACTTTAATCCTTATTAGATCACTTTTAATATAGGCCAAACCTATATGATAGCATATGATATAATATTATATATATATATATATATATATATATGCACGTCCAAAATCTCACAATCTCCCACTTGGACTACACACACACACATATCACTT